>JAEIGL010000003.1:0-5000000 GCA_018903715.1 Zaprionus davidi
GAAGACTTTTTTATACTACGTTTGACTAGCTTTATCAATTAAAGTCAAAATATCAATATTCTAAATTTTGAAAAATTTTAAAAATGTTGTAAGGGGGACCCTTTGGTCAAAATAAACACCTAAATTAAGGGTATTTCTTCGATATTTTCCACAATTTTCATCGCAAACACTTTTGGGACGACTTTTTATACTACGTTTGACTAGCTTTATCAATTAAAGTCAAAATATCAATATTCTAAATTTTGAAAAATTTTAAAAATGTTGTAAGGGGGGGACCCTTTGGTCAAAATAAACACCTAAATTAAGGGTATTTCTTCGATATTTTCCACAATTTTTCATCGCAAACACTTTTGGGAAGACTTTTTATACTACGTTTGACTAGCTTTATCAATTAAAGTCAAAATATCAATATTCTAAATTTTGAAAAATTTTAAAAATGTTGTAAGGGGGGACCCTTTGGTCAAAATAAACACCTAAATTAAGGGTATTTCTTCGATATTTTCCACAATTTTCATCGCAAACACTTTTGGGACGACTTTTTATACTACGTTTGACTAGCTTTATCAATTTAAAGTCAAAATATCAATATTCTAAATTTTGAAAAATTTTAAAAATGTTGTAAGGGGGGGGACCCTTTGGTCAAAATAAACACCTAAATTAAGGGTATTTCTTCGATATTTTCCACAATTTTCATCGCAAACACTTTTGGGACGACTTTTTATACTACGTTTGACTAGCTTTATCATTTAAAGTCAAAATATCAATATTCTAAATTTTGAAAAAAAATTTTAAAATGTTGTAAGGGGGGACCCTTTGGTCAAAATAAACACCTAAATTAAGGGTATTTCTTCGATATTTTCCACAATTTTCATCGCAAACACTTTTGGGACGACTTTTTATACTACGTTTGACTAGCTTTATCAATTAAAGTCAAAATATCAATATTCTAAATTTTGAAAAATTTTAAAATGTTGTAAGGGGGGGACCCTTTGGTCAAAATAAACACCTAAATTAAGGGTATTTCTTCGATATTTTCCACAATTTTTATCGCAAACACTTTTGGGACGACTTTTTATACTACGTTTGACTAGCTTTATCAATTAAAGTCAAAATATCAATATTCTAAATTTTGAAAAATTTTAAAAATGTTGTAAGGGGGGGACCCTTTGGTCAAAATAAACACCTAAATTAAGGGTATTTCTTCGATATTTTCCACAATTTTCATCGCAAACACTTTTGGGACGACTTTTTATACTACGTTTGACTAGCTTTATCAATTAAAGTCAAAATATCAATATTCTAAATTTTGAAAAATTTTAAAAATGTTGTAAGGGGGGGACCCTTTGGTCAAAATAAACACCTAAATTAAGGGTATTTCTTCGATATTTTCCACAATTTTCATCGCAAACACTTTTGGGACGACTTTTTATACTACGTTTGACTAGCTTTATCAATTAAAGTCAAAATATCAATATTCTAAATTTTGAAAAATTTTAAAAATGTTGTAAGGGGGGGGACCCTTTGGTCAAAATAAACACCTAAATTAAGGGTATTTCTTCGATATTTTCCACAATTTTCATCGCAAACACTTTTGGGACGACTTTTTATACTACGTTTGACTAGCTTTATCATTTAAAGTCAAAATATCAATATTCTAAATTTTGAAAAATTTTAAAATGTTGTAAGGGGGGGGACCCTTTGGTCAAAATAAACACCTAAATTAAGGGTATTTTTTCGATATTTTCCACAATTTTTATCGCAAACACTTTTGGGAAGACTTTTTATACTACGTTTGACTAGCTTTATCAATTAAAGTCAAAATATCAATATTCTAAATTTTGAAAAATTTTAAAAATGTTGTAAGGGGGGGACCCTTTGGTCAAAATAAACACCTAAATTAAGGGTATTTCTTCGATATTTTCCACAATTTTCATCGCAAACACTTTTGGGACGACTTTTTATACTACGTTTGACTAGCTTTATCATTTAAAGTCAAAATATCAATATTCTAAATTTTGAAAAATTTTAAAAATGTTGTAAGGGGGGGACCCTTTGGTCAAAATAAACACCTAAATTAAGGGTATTTCTTCGATATTTTCCACAATTTTCATCGCAAACACTTTTGGGACGACTTTTTATACTACGTTTGACTAGCTTTATCATTTAAAGTCAAAATATCAATATTCTAAATTTTGAAAAATTTTAAAAATGTTGTAAGGGGGGACCCTTTGGTCAAAATAAACACCTAAATTAAGGGTATTTCTTCGATATTTTCCACAATTTTCATCGCAAACACTTTTGGGACGACTTTTTATACTACGTTTGACTAGCTTTATCATTTAAAGTCAAAATATCAATATTCTAAATTTTGAAAAATTTTAAAAATGTTGTAAGGGGGGGACCCTTTGGTCAAAATAAACACCTAAATTAAGGGTATTTTTTCGATATTTTCCACAATTTTTATCGCAAACACTTTTGGGAAGACTTTTTATACTACGTTTGACTAGCTTTATCAATTAAAGTCAAAATATCAATATTCTAAATTTTGAAAAATTTTAAAAATGTTGTAAGGGGGGGGACCCTTTGGTCAAAATAAACACCTAAATTAAGGGTATTTCTTCGATATTTTCCACAATTTTCATCGCAAACACTTTTGGGACGACTTTTTATACTACGTTTGACTAGCTTTATCATTTAAAGTCAAAATATCAATATTCTAAATTTTGAAAAATTTTAAAAATGTTGTAAGGGGGGGACCCTTTGGTCAAAATAAACACCTAAATTAAGGGTATTTCTTCGATATTTTCCACAATTTTTATCGCAAACACTTTTGGGACGACTTTTTATACTACGTTTGACTAGCTTTATCAATTAAAGTCAAAATATCAATATTCTAAATTTTGAAAAATTTTAAAAATGTTGTAAGGGGGGACCCTTTGGTCAAAATAAACACCTAAATTAAGGGTATTTCTTCGATATTTTCCACAATTTTCATCGCAAACACTTTTGGGACGACTTTTTATACTACGTTTGACTAGCTTTATCATTTAAAGTCAAAATATCAATATTCTAAATTTTGAAAAATTTTAAAAATGTTGTAAGGGGGGACCCTTTGGTCAAAATAAACACCTAAATTAAGGGTATTTCTTCGATATTTTCCACAATTTTCATCGCAAACACTTTTGGGAAGACTTTTTATACTACGTTTGACTAGCTTTATCAATTAAAGTCAAAATATCAATATTCTAAATTTTGAAAAATTTTAAAAATGTTGTAAGGGGGGACCCTTTGGTCAAAATAAACACCTAAATTAAGGGTATTTCTTCGATATTTTCCACAATTTTCGATATTTTCCACAATTTTTATCGCAAACACTTTTGGGACGACCTTTTTATACTACGTTTGACTAGCTTTATCATTTAAAGTCAAAATATCAATATTCTAAATTTTGAAAAATTTTAAAAATGTTGTAAGGGGGGGACCCTTTGGTCAAAATAAACACCTAAATTAAGGGTATTTCTTCGATATTTTCCACAATTTTTATCGCAAACACTTTTGGGACGACTTTTTATACTACGTTTGACTAGCTTTATCAATTAAAGTCAAAATATCAATATTCTAAATTTTGAAAAATTTTAAAAATGTTGTAAGGGGGGACCCTTTGGTCAAAATAAACACCTAAATTAAGGGTATTTCTTCGATATTTTCCACAATTTTCATCGCAAACACTTTTGGGACGACTTTTTATACTACGTTTGACTAGCTTTATCAATTAAAGTCAAAATATCAATATTCTAAATTTTGAAAAATTTTAAAAATGTTGTAAGGGGGGACCCTTTGGTCAAAATAAACACCTAAATTAAGGGTATTTCTTCGATATTTTCCACAATTTTCATCGCAAACACTTTTGGGACGACTTTTTATACTACGTTTGACTAGCTTTATCATTTAAAGTCAAAATATCAATATTCTAAATTTTGAAAAATTTTAAAAATGTTGTAAGGGGGGGACCCTTTGGTCAAAATAAACACCTAAATTAAGGGTATTTCTTCGATATTTTCCACAATTTTTATCGCAAACACTTTTGGGACGACTTTTTATACTACGTTTGACTAGCTTTATCATTTAAAGTCAAAATATCAATATTCTAAATTTTGAAAAATTTTAAAAATGTTGTAAGGGGGGACCCTTTGGTCAAAATAAACACCTAAATTAAGGGTATTTCTTCGATATTTTCCACAATTTTCATCGCAAACACTTTTGGGACGACTTTTTATACTACGTTTGACTAGCTTTATCAATTAAAGTCAAAATATCAATATTCTAAATTTTGAAAAATTTTAAAAATGTTGTAAGGGGGGACCCTTTGGTCAAAATAAACACCTAAATTAAGGGTATTTCTTCGATATTTTCCACAATTTTCATCGCAAACACTTTTGGGAAGACTTTTTATACTACGTTTGACTAGCTTTATCAATTAAAGTCAAAATATCAATATTCTAAATTTTGAAAAATTTTAAAAATGTTGTAAGGGGGGACCCTTTGGTCAAAATAAACACCTAAATTAAGGGTATTTCTTCGATATTTTCCACAATTTTTATCGCAAACACTTTTGGGACGACTTTTTATACTACGTTTGACTAGCTTTATCATTTAAAGTCAAAATATCAATATTCTAAATTTTGAAAAATTTTAAAAATGTTGTAAGGGGGGACCCTTTGGTCAAAATAAACACCTAAATTAAGGGTATTTCTTCGATATTTTCCACAATTTTCATCGCAAACACTTTTGGGACGACTTTTTATACTACGTTTGACTAGCTTTATCAATTAAAGTCAAAATATCAATATTCTAAATTTTGAAAAATTTTAAAAATGTTGTAAGGGGGGGACCCTTTGGTCAAAATAAACACCTAAATTAAGGGTATTTCTTCGATATTTTCCACAATTTTCATCGCAAACACTTTTGGGACGACTTTTTATACTACGTTTGACTAGCTTTATCATTTAAAGTCAAAATATCAATATTCTAAATTTTGAAAAATTTTAAAAATGTTGTAAGGGGGGACCCTTTGGTCAAAATAAACACCTAAATTAAGGGTATTTCTTCGATATTTTCCACAATTTTTATCGCAAACACTTTTGGGAAGACTTTTTATACTACGTTTGACTAGCTTTATCAATTAAAGTCAAAATATCAATATTCTAAATTTTGAAAAATTTTAAAAATGTTGTAAGGGGGGACCCTTTGGTCAAAATAAACACCTAAATTAAGGGTATTTCTTCGATATTTTCCACAATTTTCATCGCAAACACTTTTGGGACGACTTTTTATACTACGTTTGACTAGCTTTATCAATTAAAGTCAAAATATCAATATTCTAAATTTTGAAAAATTTTAAAAATGTTGTAAGGGGGGACCCTTTGGTCAAAATAAACACCTAAATTAAGGGTATTTCTTCGATATTTTCCACAATTTTTATCGCAAACACTTTTGGGAAGACTTTTTATACTACGTTTGACTAGCTTTATCAATTAAAGTCAAAATATCAATATTCTAAATTTTGAAAAATTTTAAAAATGTTGTAAGGGGGGACCCTTTGGTCAAAATAAACACCTAAATTAAGGGTATTTCTTCGATATTTTCCACAATTTTTATCGCAAACACTTTTGGGACGACTTTTTATACTACGTTTGACTAGCTTTATCAATTAAAGTCAAAATATCAATATTCTAAATTTTGAAAAATTTTAAAAATGTTGTAAGGGGGGGACCCTTTGGTCAAAATAAACACCTAAATTAAGGGTATTTCTTCGATATTTTCCACAATTTTTCATCGCAAACACTTTTGGGACGACTTTTTATACTACGTTTGACTAGCTTTATCAATTAAAGTCAAAATATCAATATTCTAAATTTTGAAAAATTTTAAAAATGTTGTAAGGGGGGACCCTTTGGTCAAAATAAACACCTAAATTAAGGGTATTTCTTCGATATTTTCCACAATTTTTATCGCAAACACTTTTGGGACGACTTTTTATACTACGTTTGACTAGCTTTATCAATTAAAGTCAAAATATCAATATTCTAAATTTTGAAAAATTTTAAAAATGTTGTAAGGGGGGACCCTTTGGTCAAAATAAACACCTAAATTAAGGGTATTTCTTCGATATTTTCCACAATTTTTATCGCAAACACTTTTGGGACGACTTTTTATACTACGTTTGACTAGCTTTATCAATTAAAGTCAAAATATCAATATTCTAAATTTTGAAAAATTTTAAAAATGTTGTAAGGGGGGACCCTTTGGTCAAAATAAACACCTAAATTAAGGGTATTTCTTCGATATTTTCCACAATTTTTATCGCAAACACTTTTGGGACGACTTTTTATACTACGTTTGACTAGCTTTATCAATTAAAGTCAAAATATCAATATTCTAAATTTTGAAAAATTTTAAAAATGTTGTAAGGGGGGACCCTTTGGTCAAAATAAACACCTAAATTAAGGGTATTTCTTCGATATTTTCCACAATTTTTATCGCAAACACTTTTGGGACGACTTTTTTTTACTACGTTTGACTAGCTTTATCAATTAAAGTCAAAATATCAATATTCTAAATTTTGAAAAATTTTAAAAATGTTGTAAGGGGGGACCCTTTGGTCAAAATAAACACCTAAATTAAGGGTATTTCTTCGATATTTTCCACAATTTTTATCGCAAACACTTTTGGGACGACTTTTTATACTACGTTTGACTAGCTTTATCAATTAAAGTCAAAATATCAATATTCTAAATTTTGAAAAATTTTAAAAATGTTGTAAGGGGGGACCCTTTGGTCAAAATAAACACCTAAATTAAGGGTATTTCTTCGATATTTTCCACAATTTTTATCGCAAACACTTTTGGGACGACTTTTTATACTACGTTTGACTAGCTTTATCAATTAAAGTCAAAATATCAATATTCTAAATTTTGAAAAATTTTAAAAATGTTGTAAGGGGGGACCCTTTGGTCAAAATAAACACCTAAATTAAGGGTATTTCTTCGATATTTTCCACAATTTTTATCGCAAACACTTTTGGGACGACTTTTTATACTACGTTTGACTAGCTTTATCAATTAAAGTCAAAATATCAATATTCTAAATTTTGAAAAATTTTAAAAATGTTGTAAGGGGGGACCCTTTGGTCAAAATAAACACCTAAATTAAGGGTATTTCTTCGATATTTTCCACAATTTTTATCGCAAACACTTTTGGGAAGACTTTTTATACTACGTTTGACTAGCTTTATCAATTAAAGTCAAAATATCAATATTCTAAATTTTGAAAAATTTTAAAAATGTTGTAAGGGGGGGACCCTTTGGTCAAAATAAACACCTAAATTAAGGGTATTTCTTCGATATTTTCCACAATTTTTATCGCAAACACTTTTGGGAAGACTTTTTATACTACGTTTGACTAGCTTTATCAATTAAAGTCAAAATATCAATATTCTAAATTTTGAAAAATTTTAAAAATGTTGTAAGGGGGGACCCTTTGGTCAAAATAAACACCTAAATTAAGGGTATTTCTTCGATATTTTCCACAATTTTTCATCGCAAACACTTTTGGGAAGACTTTTTATACTACGTTTGACTAGCTTTATCAATTAAAGTCAAAATATCAATATTCTAAATTTTGAAAAATTTTAAAAATGTTGTAAGGGGGGGACCCTTTGGTCAAAATAAACACCTAAATTAAGGGTATTTCTTCGATATTTTCCACAATTTTTATCGCAAACACTTTTGGGACGACTTTTTATACTACGTTTGACTAGCTTTATCAATTAAAGTCAAAATATCAATATTCTAAATTTTGAAAAATTTTAAAAATGTTGTAAGGGGGGGACCCTTTGGTCAAAATAAACACCTAAATTAAGGGTATTTCTTCGATATTTTCCACAATTTTTATCGCAAACACTTTTGGGACGACTTTTTATACTACGTTTGACTAGCTTTATCAATTAAAGTCAAAATATCAATATTCTAAATTTTGAAAAATTTTAAAAATGTTGTAAGGGGGGACCCTTTGGTCAAAATAAACACCTAAATTAAGGGTATTTCTTCGATATTTTCCACAATTTTTATCGCAAACACTTTTGGGACGACTTTTTATACTACGTTTGACTAGCTTTATCAATTAAAGTCAAAATATCAATATTCTAAATTTTGAAAAATTTTAAAAATGTTGTAAGGGGGGACCCTTTGGTCAAAATAAACACCTAAATTAAGGGTATTTCTTCGATATTTTCCACAATTTTTATCGCAAACACTTTTGGGACGACTTTTTATACTACGTTTGACTAGCTTTATCAATTAAAGTCAAAATATCAATATTCTAAATTTTGAAAAATTTTAAAAATGTTGTAAGGGGGGACCCTTTGGTCAAAATAAACACCTAAATTAAGGGTATTTCTTCGATATTTTCCACAATTTTTATCGCAAACACTTTTGGGAAGACTTTTTATACTACGTTTGACTAGCTTTATCAATTAAAGTCAAAATATCAATATTCTAAATTTTGAAAAATTTTAAAAATGTTGTAAGGGGGGACCCTTTGGTCAAAATAAACACCTAAATTAAGGGTATTTCTTCGATATTTTCCACAATTTTTATCGCAAACACTTTTGGGAAGACTTTTTATACTACGTTTGACTAGCTTTATCAATTAAAGTCAAAATATCAATATTCTAAATTTTGAAAAATTTTAAAAATGTTGTAAGGGGGGACCCTTTGGTCAAAATAAACACCTAAATTAAGGGTATTTCTTCGATATTTTCCACAATTTTTATCGCAAACACTTTTGGGAAGACTTTTTATACTACGTTTGACTAGCTTTATCAATTAAAGTCAAAATATCAATATTCTAAATTTTGAAAAATTTTAAAAATGTTGTAAGGGGGGACCCTTTGGTCAAAATAAACACCTAAATTAAGGGTATTTCTTCGATATTTTCCACAATTTTTATCGCAAACACTTTTGGGAAGACTTTTTATACTACGTTTGACTAGCTTTATCAATTAAAGTCAAAATATCAATATTCTAAATTTTGAAAAATTTTAAAAATGTTGTAAGGGGGGACCCTTTGGTCAAAATAAACACCTAAATTAAGGGTATTTCTTCGATATTTTCCACAATTTTTATCGCAAACACTTTTGGGAAGACTTTTTATACTACGTTTGACTAGCTTTATCAATTAAAGTCAAAATATCAATATTCTAAATTTTGAAAAATTTTAAAAATGTTGTAAGGGGGGACCCTTTGGTCAAAATAAACACCTAAATTAAGGGTATTTCTTCGATATTTTCCACAATTTTTATCGCAAACACTTTTGGGAAGACTTTTTATACTACGTTTGACTAGCTTTATCAATTAAAGTCAAAATATCAATATTCTATTAATTTTGAAAAATTTTAAAAATGTTGTGGGGGGGACCCTTTGGTCAAAATAAACACCTAAATTAAGGGTATTTCTTCGATATTTTCCACAATTTTTATCGCAAACACTTTTGGGAAGACTTTTTATACTACGTTTGACTAGCTTTATCAATTAAAGTCAAAATATCAATATTCTAAATTTTGAAAAATTTTAAAAATGTTGTAAGGGGGGACCCTTTGGTCAAAATAAACACCTAAATTAAGGGTATTTCTTCGATATTTTCCACAATTTTTCATCGCAAACACTTTTGGGACGACTTTTTATACTACGTTTGACTAGCTTTATCAATTAAAGTCAAAATATCAATATTCTAAATTTTGAAAAATTTTAAAAATGTTGTAAGGGGGGACCCTTTGGTCAAAATAAACACCTAAATTAAGGGTATTTCTTCGATATTTTCCACAATTTTTATCGCAAACACTTTTGGGAAGACTTTTTATACTACGTTTGACTAGCTTTATCAATTAAAGTCAAAATATCAATATTCTAATTTTTGAAAAATTTTAAAAATGTTGTAAGGGGGGACCCTTTGGTCAAAATAAACACCTAAATTAAGGGTAATTCTTCGATATTTTCCACAATTTTTATCGCAAACACTTTTGGGAAGACTTTTTATACTACGTTTGACTAGCTTTATCAATTAAAGTCAAAATATCAATATTCTAAATTTTGAAAAATTTTAAAAATGTTGTAAGGGGGGACCCTTTGGTCAAAATAAACACCTAAATTAAGGGTATTTCTTCGATATTTTCCACAATTTTCATCGCAAACACTTTTGGGACGACTTTTTATACTACGTTTGACTAGCTTTATCAATTAAAGTCAAAATATCAATATTCTAAATTTTGAAAAATTTTAAAAATGTTGTAAGGGGGGACCCTTTGGTCAAAATAAACACCTAAATTAAGGGTATTTCTTCGATATTTTCCACAATTTTTATCGTAAACACTTTTGGGAAGACTTTTTATACTACGTTTGACTAGCTTTATCAATTAAAGTCAAAATATCAATATTCTAAATTTTGAAAAATTTTAAAAATGTTGTAAGGGGGGACCCTTTGGTCAAAATAAACACCTAAATTAAGGGTATTTCTTCGATATTTTCCACAATTTTTATCGCAAACACTTTTGGGAAGACTTTTTATACTACGTTTGACTAGCTTTATCAATTAAAGTCAAAATATCAATATTCTAAATTTTGAAAAATTTTAAAAATGTTGTAGGGGGGGACCCTTTGGTCAAAATAAACACCTAAATTAAGGGTATTTCTTCGATATTTTCCACAATTTTTATCGCAAACACTTTTGGGACGACTTTTTATACTACGTTTGACTAGCTTTATCAATTAAAGTCAAAATATCAATATTCTAAATTTTGAAAAATTTTAAAAATGTTGTAAGGGGGGACCCTTTGGTCAAAATAAACACCTAAATTAAGGGTATTTCTTCGATATTTTCCTCAATTTTTATCGCAAACACTTTTGGGAAGACTTTTTATACTACGTTTGACTAGCTTTATCAATTAAAGTCAAAATATCAATATTCTAAATTTTGAAAAATTTTAAAAATGTTGTAAGGGGGGACCCTTTGGTCAAAATAAACACCTAAATTAAGGGTATTTCTTCGATATTTTCCACAATTTTTATCGCAAACACTTTTGGGAAGACTTTTTATACTACGTTTGACTAGCTTTATCAATTAAAGTCAAAATATCAATATTCTAAATTTTGAAAAATTTTAAAAATGTTGTAAGGGGGGACCCTTTGGTCAAAATAAACACCTAAATTAAGGGTATTTCTTCGATATTTTCCACAATTTTCATCGCAAACACTTTTGGGACGACTTTTTATACTACGTTTGACTAGCTTTATCAATTAAAGTCAAAATATCAATATTCTAAATTTTGAAAAATTTTAAAAATGTTGTAAGGGGGGACCCTTTGGTCAAAATAAACACCTAAATTAAGGGTATTTCTTCGATATTTTCCACAATTTTTATCGCAAACACTTTTGGGAAGACTTTTTATACTACGTTTGACTAGCTTTATCAATTAAAGTCAAAATATCAATATTCTAAATTTTGAAAAATTTTAAAAATGTTGTAAGGGGGGGACCCTTTGGTCAAAATAAACACCTAAATTAAGGGTATTTCTTCGATATTTTCCACAATTTTTATCGCAAACACTTTTGGGAAGACTTTTTATACTACGTTTGACTAGCTTTATCAATTAAAGTCAAAATATCAATATTCTAAATTTTGAAAAATTTTAAAAATGTTGTAAGGGGGGACCCTTTGGTCAAAATAAACACCTAAATTAAGGGTATTTCTTCGATATTTTCCACAATTTTTATCGCAAACACTTTTGGGACGACTTTTTATACTACGTTTGACTAGCTTTATCAATTAAAGTCAAAATATCAATATTCTAAATTTTGAAAAATTTTAAAAATGTTGTAAGGGGGGGACCCTTTGGTCAAAATAAACACCTAAATCAAGGGTATTTCTTCGATATTTTCCACAATTTTTATCGCAAACACTTTTGGGACGACTTTTTATACTACGTTTGACTAGCTTTATCAATTAAAGTCAAAATATCAATATTCTAAATTTTGAAAAATTTTAAAAATGTTGTAAGGGGGGGACCCTTTGGTCAAAATAAACACCTAAATTAAGGGTATTTCTTCGATATTTTCCACAATTTTTATCGCAAACACTTTTGGGACGACTTTTTATACTACGTTTGACTAGCTTTATCATTTAAAGTCAAAATATCAATATTCTAAATTTTGAAAAATTTTAAAAATGTTGTAAGGGGGGGACCCTTTGGTCAAAATAAACACCTAAATTAAGGGTATTTCTTCGATATTTTCCACAATTTTTATCGCAAACACTTTTGGGACGACTTTTTATACTACGTTTGACTAGCTTTATCAATTAAAGTCAAAATATCAATATTCTAAATTTTGAAAAATTTTAAAAATGTTGTAAGGGGGGGACCCTTTGGTCAAAATAAACACCTAAATTAAGGGTATTTCTTCGATATTTTCCACAATTTTTATCGCAAACACTTTTGGGACGACTTTTTATACTACGTTTGACTAGCTTTATCATTTAAAGTCAAAATATCAATATTCTAAATTTTGAAAAATTTTAAAAATGTTGTAAGGGGGGGACCCTTTGGTCAAAATAAACACCTAAATTAAGGGTATTTCTTCGATATTTTCCACAATTTTTATCGCAAACACTTTTGGGAAGACTTTTTATACTACGTTTGACTAGCTTTATCAATTAAAGTCAAAATATCAATATTCTAAATTTTGAAAAATTTTAAAAATGTTGTAAGGGGGGACCCTTTGGTCAAAATAAACACCTAAATCAAGGGTATTTCTTCGATATTTTCCACAATTTTTATCGCAAACACTTTTGGGACGACTTTTTATACTACGTTTGACTAGCTTTATCAATTAAAGTCAAAATATCAATATTCTAAATTTTGAAAAATTTTAAAAATGTTGTAAGGGGGGACCCTTTGGTCAAAATAAACACCTAAATTAAGGGTATTTCTTCGATATTTTCCACAATTTTTATCGCAAACACTTTTGGGACGACTTTTTATACTACGTTTGACTAGCTTTATCAATTAAAGTCAAAATATCAATATTCTAAATTTTGAAAAATTTTAAAAATGTTGTAAGGGGAACCCTTTGGTCAAAATAAACACCTAAATTATAGGGTATTTCTTCGATATTTTCCACAATTTTTATCGCAAACACTCTTGGGAAGACTTTTTATACTGGGACCCTTTGGTCAAAATAAACACCTAAATTAAGGGTATTTCTTCGATATTTACCACAATTTTTATCGCAAACACTTTTGGGAAACTTTTTATACTACGTTTGACTAGCTTTATCAATTAAAGTCAAAATATCAATATTCTAAATTTTGAAAAATTTTAAAATTTATTTTAGTTGGGGGACCCTTTGGTCAAAATAAACACCTAAATCATGGGTATTTCTTCGATATTTTCCACAATTTTTATCGCAAACACTCTTGGGAAGACTTTTTATACTGGGACCCTTTGGTCAAAATAAACACCTAAATTAAGGGTATTTCTTCGATATTTACCACAATTTTTATCGCAAACACTTTTGGGAAACTTTTTATACTACGTTTGACTAGCTTTATCAATTAAAGTCAAAATATCAATATTCTAAATTTTGAAAAATTTTAAAAATGTTGTAAGGGGGGACCCTTTGGTCAAAATAAACACCTAAATTAAGGGTATTTCTTCGATATTTTCCACAATTTTTATCGCAAACATTTTTGGGACGACTTTTTATACTACGTTTGACTAGCTTTATCATTTAAAGTCAAAATATCAATATTCTAAATTTTGAAAAATTTTAAAAATGTTGTAAGGGGGAACCCTTTGGTCAAAATAAACACCTAAATTAAGGGTATTTCTTCGATATTTACCACAATTTTTATCGCAAACATTAAGGGTATTTCTTCGATATTTTCCACAATTTTTATCGCAAACATTTTTGGGAAGACTTTTTATACTACGTTTGACTAGCTTTATCAATTAAAGTCAAAATATCACAATTCTAAGTTTAGAAAAATTCTGAAAATGTTGTAAGGGGGGACCCTTTGGTCAAAATAAACACCTAAATTAAGGGTATTTCTTCGATATTTTCCACAATTTTTATCGCAAACACTTTTGGGACGACTTTTTATACTACGTTTGACTAGCTTTATCAATTAAGGTCAAAATAATACAATTCTAAGTTTAGAAAAATTCTGAAAATGTTGTAAGGGGGGACCCTTTGTTCAAAATAAACAACTAAATTAAGGGTATTTCTTCGATATTTACCACAATTTTTATGGCAAACACTTTTGGGAAGACTTTTTATACTACGTTTGACTAGCTTTATTAATTAAAGTCAAAATATCAATATTCTAAATTTTGAAAAATTTTAAAAATGTTGTAAGGGGGGCCCTTTGGTCAAAATAAACACCTAAATTAAGGGTATTTCTTCGATATTTTCCACAATTTTTATCGCAATTATTTTTGGGAAGACTTTTTATACTACGTTTGACTAGCTTTATCAATTAAAGTCAAAATATCACAATTCTAAGTTTAGAAAAATTCTGAAAATGTTGTAAGGGGGGACCCTTTGGTCAAAATAAACACCTAAATTAAGGGTATTTCTTCGATATTTACCACAATTTTTATCGCAAACACTTTTGGGAAGACTTTTTATACTACCTTTGACTCGCTTTATCAATTAAAGTCAAAATATCAATATTCTAAATTTTGAAATATTTTAAAAATGTTGTAAGAGGGGACCCTTTGGTCAAAATAAACACCTAAATTAAGGGTAATTCTTCGATATTTTCCACAATTTTTATCGCAAACACTTTTGGGAAGACTTTTTATACTACGTTTGACTAGCTTTATCAACATTTTCAGAATTTTTCTAAACTTAGAATTGTAATATTTTGACTTTAATTGATAAAGCTAGTCAAACGTAGTATAAAAAATCCTTCCAAAAGTGGTTGCGATGAAAATTGTGGAAAATTTCGAAGAAATTTAGGTATTTATTTTGATCCCTTACAACATTTTTAAAATTTTTCAAAATTTAGAATATTGATATTTTGACTTTAATTGATAAAGCATTTTGGAAGCATGTGATAAGCTGAGACAGGGCTTTCTGGTAGTAAAAGCTCTCTTTAATTTAATCATCAAGCAATGAATTGACGACAACTCGTCGACGAACCACTGCAGCTTGTACAGACCGTCTCTGGTTTGTCAAATAACTTGTCATTGTCTCTTATTGGGTGCAAATATAATCAAACGTTTTGTAGCAGAAGGAAAGAACTTGAAGCATTCAATAATTGGACGAACTGCAGTGAACTGAATGCAAAACAAAAATCGGCCAAAGTTAATATTTGTACAACTGGACAATTGGGATGACGGCAGAGCCCCGACTCAGTTGAGTTGGCCTGAGCTCAATTGAGTTGAGCGCAGTTAGTGCCATGTTTCCCCATTCCCCCTCAGTCACAGGCCGTGTCTTAGATGCAGTCCCAGGCCAGGTTCCACTGCCAGTCCCAGTCGTACATTACGCGAACCCCGAGACACCTGAGACTTGATTCCGACTGCGAGTCTGGGCTCGGTAGCGAACGAGAGTAATGTCGTGGGAGCGAAAGATAAATAACACTTAAGGAAACGCAGAGAGTTGGAGAAAGAGAAAAGAGAAACAATTTGCCGTTTGTGCTTTGAAAAATGCATGAGCCAAAGTAAATGGAAAAAGTTGCTCGAGTAGCGAAACACACAAAACAACGGCAGAACGTCAGGCCAAAGAGCGTTAGAGTTGGAAGGCTGCAAATAGTTTTCTTTGCAGTGTGTGTGTGTTTTGTTCTGTGTGTATGTGTGGGGGTAAGTGTGGGTGGTTGAATAGAAAATATTGCGGTCTGCTTTTCGGCGCAATTTGACATTTTTACCATTGTCCTGTGCCGGACGCCTGACACCAAACGCCTTTCGTTGATTTTTCATTCGTCCAACTTTTAAGCAGCTTTATTTACTTGTCGCCTTATTTGCTAACAAGAAATATAGACAATATATGGCAGCGAGCTTCCCAGTGTACACATATACTCTCCCACACACACACACGCTTAGCCATGTCGCCGCTGATACTTAACATGCCCTTAGACAGTTATTAGGGTCATTGCAGTGGCGGCGGAAGCTCCGAAAAAAAGGCACACAGATATGATTCAGGATCGCCCCTTGTCACTCGACGGCTGTCGGCTGAGTGTGTGCGTATGTGTGTGCGTTTTAGAGTTCTGTTGCTGCCCGAAAGTAAGCTACAATTTATAGCGCTGTGTGCCTAAATGTAGACATTGAGTTTATAGTGCCCCTGCTTTGGGAGTCTCAATGTGTGTGTTTCCTTTTTTCAAGTGTCTTTGTCAATGGTGTCGGGGGAGAATTTACATATGACACTCCCAGAGTGTGCGTATGTGTGCATGCCAGTGTATGTGTGTGTGTGTGTGTGGAAGTGTGTGCCACAAGCTGTTTAGTGCTCTTTTGTGCAGAGAACTTGTCTATTATTTTTAGTAAATTGTATTATAGTTTTAGTGCCTGAGCTTAACTTTTGGATTTCCTGATGTTTTCCTTTTTTTTTGGGAGGTTTGATGTTGTAATTTCACGCTTGGCAACTTTGTTCTGACTCCTGTGAGAGCCCTCTTCGGTCAGTGGACTCTGTTGAAAAATTAGTTAATTTAGTTGCACTTTGAGCGCAGCTCCCTGCCCAACTTTTTGATTCTGTTTAGCAATTCGATGCAGACGAGTACCGTAAATAGGCTGGCAAATTGATGCGGACTTTGCCAAAATTGTGCTTGAGTATTCAATTAGTTTCCTGACTATGGAACTATCCTTTCCCAGTGCCCACATTAAGTTATTCTACTGCGGTGATTTTACAAATGAGTTTTTGTTGGGGAGAGTTAAAAATAGCGTCACATTCTACTTAACTGACCAATTTGACAACAACTTTCGATTATAATACTCTTATTTGCCGCTCCAAAGAACATTAACTTATGCACACGTTCTTCTGCAAACAGTTTATTTGCACACATAAGCTTCTGTTACACGCTGCGTATGAGCAATGCACAACAACTTTTTCGTATGCAAGACCATTTATCGGGCTAAACTAAGCGAAGCTCTGCAAAATTTGGCATCTGCTGTCTGTGCGCGTTTAATAACCTCCACTCAGAGTTCTCTTCTGGTGGGGCCAACAGAATCTGATGCGGAACTCGCAACTGTAAACTGTGCTTTGCGTCCATTTCTCCTGAGAGTTCACACGCAGTAAAAACACTCGAAGCAAACTTTTGTGTATTATCAAATGGCAACTGACGAAAAAGGTAAATACCAAAAAAAAATTTAACTAAATTGACTGCCAACAGGTTTTGCTGTTCTGCTTTTCTGCTTTTTTCCGTTCCTCCTGCTGCTGTTGTTGCTGTTATAAATGTTGCAGTTGGGTTGCCTCAATTGCTGCAGTTGCTAGTTGACTCGACTGTCTAACATTGGCACAATAGCAAACAACTTGCAAAACGCAACACTACAGAAATTCATTTGCAAACGAGAATAAAACTTTTACATTTAACTGTGTCAATTTTCAAACATTTTTCGAAGCGTTTTTTACGCTGCCATTGGCACACCCCAGCTCCCAGCTCCCTTCTCCCTTGTGCCCTGTCTCCCCGACAATCTGCAATGCCCCCACTCGACTATGTACTCGCCCTGGCCGTGACTGTGTATTTTCTACCCTTGTGCAGTGTGTTTTACTTTTGTTATTGAGTGTGTAACGCAGCTAAGATAATACAACTTACAACTTACAACTTCTTTTGCGGCATCTATCGTCTGAATATTGTTAATATTATTTTATTAATATTTCTATCTGGAGCTGTAATTGTACTACTGGTGTCTGGTGTTTACTATCTATCATAATTCATCTCCCAATTAATTAGACCATTTTCACACCAACAAAATTTATCAAACAAGAACACCTTTATTTTAAAAAACCCATCAAGATGTAACGTATCATATTTGGAAATATATCTGCAAATAAGTTAAAGTAATAGAGAAATATTTTTTGAATGCATTCAGTATACAATCATCAAAGTGTATGATGGCTTCGGTACACTAAAGAGCAAACGTTGCTTCTTGTTTTATTTATTTATTTGGAGTCGTTTTTGTTGCAAGTTTTAACTGTCAAACGCAACATCAATTTGTACAAAAAATAAGCAGCGCCAACTTTTTCTTGTTGCCGCTTACTTTGCGTTTTATAAACTGTTTTTATTTTCTCGCCCTCGCCCTCACCCCCATCCGCTCTCTCTCTCTCTGTCTGCATCACACTGACAGACGTATGTGTGTGCCTGATTTGTGTGTGTTTGTTAGAACAACAATACAACATTAAAAAGTCTCATTTTACTGTTGATTTATTTTGCAACTTAAATCGAACTTTTCGGCACTTTTAAATGCAAAACATGTAAGACATTGTTGTGTATACTTAATTTGCCAGAGGTGTAGCTGTGCGATAATTTAGTTTACATTTGCCTAACTGCTCGATCAGCGGTCGTAACTCTTGCTCTGTTTAAAGCTGCATTTAATTAAAAATCTTTCATTTCATTAAATTGAATTCGACTTGTTGTGGCAGCATCAGTTTTGACCGCTGTTCTCTAAAGTTGCGCGCTTCGAAACTATGGATCAAATTAAGAGAAATACTCGCGCTCAAAGTGGTTATTATGATTGCTAGCGAGAGCTGGGGCAGGGGGCTGGGGTACGGTGCAAAGTTTTTGGCCACAAGCTGTATCCGGCAGACGCCAGGCGGCGTGCGGCAGGCGGCAGGCAGCAGGCAGAAGGCAGCAAGCGCAACGCGTTGCAAGATGCTCAAGTTGCGGCGTCCGCGAAGAAGCGCAAAATTTTCTAATTAAATTCATTTGAAACCCTCACGCACTCAAGGCTGTTGCGTGCCAGGCATTCGAAGTGCGGTCCTTGCGTTTAGAGTCCGCCCCGAAAGCTGGCGCTGAATGTTGCACAATGTGCACAATCAGAATCCGGAAGAAATTGCATGCGTCTCTTTCTCACTTTTTCTCTTTCTATCCCTCTCTGTCGCTCAATGTATCTCCGCTCTTGGTCGTCCCTTCAACTTTCTCGTTTTTTGCCTGTCTTTTAAGCTCAGCGCGCTCTGCTTATGCGGCATCGATGACATTGTGTGTAGCATAAAGTAATTTCCGTCTTGCACAAGCGTCGCTTCCGGTGCGGCAAACGTGCGCCGAGTCCTGACACTTACTGCAGATGTCATATGTGAGTGTGTGTGTGTGTTTGTGGCAAAGCATTCGCTTTTTTGCTATTTTTGCTGGTATGTTCACACGCTAACATGGAAATAATCAAAATGTCGCATTGAGATTGAAAATCACTGCATTTGCCAACACTTCCGCTCAAGTGATGAGCAAGTTGTTACCCTGTGTGTACGCGCGTATGTATGTGTGGCTGTGTGTTAGTGAGTGTGCGTCGATTTAACAGTCTGTTATCAACAAAATTGACAATAAGTTGCTGTTAAAGACAGCCCTAAGAGAAATGTGCCATGTAAGAAATGCTAAGACGCTCTTCGATTGGGTCGCCCCGTCGTATGCGTAATATTTAAGCTTTAAGGCGGAGAATAACGATGACTATGCGGAAATGACACTGAAAAACGGTGAATTGTCGAAACTGTGAATTGCGCAGGAGCATCGTGATGCTTTAAGTGCTGTAGACATGATTTAATATGATTATACACAATACTATATATAAATATATATTTTATATATATGTACTTTATATATATATTAAATATGTAATAATCTTGACTCTTACGTCATTAAGTGTGACCTTACCTGTAACTTGATGTAGTTAATGATAGCCCTGTCGATAAACCTATCGATAGAAGCACTAAGCGTCGATGCTTCGTGATAGAAGAGTGTTGAATAACGCTCAAGGAGCGTGAAATATTAGAACACACCGTTGTATCGTTATATCGTCAATGTTCTTTGCAGCTCTAGTTTGAGAAAGCTAAGTGAGTGGACTGAAATTGCGCGAAGGGATTTAGAAATTAAAATAAAACAACAAAGTATTATCTGCACATATTATATGTTCATCACGAGGTTGGAAACTGGCTGTTTGTTTAATTCACATGCCATGTTGCTGTACTCCATTTTGGTAATCATCCCACGGGCAGCTCGGTGTATTCAATAAGCTTAAAACTTGACGCCCTGAGCTATTACTTATGCACTTGGGGCTTGCGGACGAGCGGTTAACTGCTGGGCAAACAGGTGCCCTGCTTAGTACTAAGTATACAGCTGGGCAACAAAAAGCTAATGCAGCCAAAGTGAAAGCTCAACAGCCAGCAGCAGTTGCCAGACAGTGGCAGCAGTAAGACGCAAGCTCAGCTAACTGGCAAGTGGCAGAACAAGCAGATACTTACTTAAAAAGCATTGAGCCTAAGTCAACTTTTACGCCAACTGACGACCTCGACTGCACTTAAAGATGAGCTCGGGACCAAGGCAAATCAACTACAAACAGAGAGGATGGCAGAGAGGAGAGAGAGAGAGGCGTTGTTCGGGGCAGTTATGCCGCTGCTGCTGCAAGTGAGTTACGCATAAAAATAGGATGTGGCCGGAGTGCAAAAATATTGACAAGGACGCGGCAGAAAGTTGTCTCATCCCGCACCCACTTGAGTGTGGTAAGTCGAGAGGGAGAGAGAGTGAGAGAAAGAGAGTCTCTGCTCTCTCTTTTCCCTTCTCTCACTTACTATCTCTTTCTAACTGCCGCACGCCAGCCTTTCTGACGCAAGCGGCTTATGAATTAATGCAAAACAGATTGCCAGTCGCTTAAGGCGACACTTTGCACTTTTTTCTGCCGATGTCGCTGCTGCTGCTGGTGCTGGAGCGGACGCTTCTTTGCGGCAGAGTCCCTTAAATATTTACTAGCTGCAGGGCAGAGAGCACGGCGAAAACAGAGAAAGAAACTATGCAGGTAGCTACCTGTTATTTAAACTGCGTGTCCAGGCTGAAGGCTGAGTGAATTTATGGGCAAGGTGAATGGAATGGATATGGGACTGGGCCAAGCTGCCTTCAAGGCAGCTGACGCTGATGAGGGTCCAGATGGGACCAGTATGACTTCTATCTGCCCGCCGTGATCTGTGTGAGAGTGCTCACTCGATTCAAACATTTTCATTTTCGATTTGAATTTTTATGCCTGTGCCAGGCAGGTAGCTTGTAAAAAGTAAATATCCTGACAGTGTGTCCCCCAACCGGCTCCCTCATTGCCACCAATGTTTGTCGCTTTATTAGTTTATCGCGATCTCGGCCATTTCGCTGGCCCAAAACGGAAGCAGCGAGACAGCGGAAGCAGCTGCTACAACAGCAGCCTCTCGCTGCCTGCTTCAGTTCCAGCTTCATTGTGTCCTGTGCCCTGTGTCTGTGCCCTTTGTCAGGGTGCCGCCAAGATTTTTGTCTTGCACTCTTTGTTTCCACCGTTCTTATTGTAGTTGTTGTTCTTGTTGTGTGCGCGAGTGCGTCGCACGTCGTTTTCAATAAATTAATCAGTCGAAGTGCTCTAGTTCTGCGCCTGCAGAATGTCGGCACCAGGACGAGCAGCAAGCACGACGACGACGACGACGACCGGAACGAGCTGACGGCGGCGAATGCTGGAGGGTGACGGTGGCAATTCAATCGCGATAAGGCCCTCCAGGTAAATTATAGTTATTTGATTTTCTTCGGTGATTTGTTTGCCCTATCGTTTTTTAAAGCTGACATCAAATTGAATTGCACTCGCATTTTGCATGTAGATTTGCGTTTTATTTCTTTCTTAGCGGTATTTTTTGGTCTTGGTATTTTAGGTTTTGGTCTTTGGCTTTGGCATGCCAGCACCACTGGCCAACCGAAAAGTAATAGAGCCCAAAATTATGTAGCATGCATAAATTTTGCGTTGGCAGGAAGCCACCGTCTCTCGTTTTCTGCTTCTTATCGCTACAGAAAACCCGAAAACTTTGCATGTGAGGGTACATGAGTGTGAATGTGTGTGTGAAAGCGATGGCGAGAAAGTAGGGATAAGTTGGAGAACGAGAAAGAGAGACAACTCCATTAGATGCGGATATTAGGAGTAAGACACACGACAAACTCCAATACGCCGAATTCTGAGTACTCTAAGGCAATGGGGGAATATAGAAAAGGATAAATAAGAGATACCTTTATAGAAATACAGATATCATGTGTATATCCTGATTTAATGTACGTATAGTTGAAGAAATTGAACGCAAACAAAAAGATTTATATATCTTTAAGCATATCTAATATGTAAACGTTTTATTAAACTATATCTTTTCAATAATGCTATTAAGCCAATTTGCCAGACAGGCCAAAAGTATTTCTACACTTTTGCAAAGTGTATGCGATGCCATTACTTGGATAAGACAACAGGCAAGTAAAGGCTTCGATCCACCGAAAGAGAGAGGGATAGAGAGAGAGGGATGACGAGAGGGAAAACAGACTGAGGGGGTTAAACGAAGCGGGAGTGGCAGCGTCTATGGTGCTGTGGCAGTTAAATCTGTGCATACAAGTTGGGGGGATTGAAAGTGCATAAAGTTGAGTTTATTGTTGGCTGAAGTATATGCTTTATGCTTCATGCTTTTATGGTGGTAATGGAGGCGTTTCTATACGCGTGCTCACACACACACACACACACACACACACTCACAATCAACCTCAAACGCGTGCACACACACTCACATGTGCAGGGGAATCTTTATAACGCAAGCAAAGAAATTATGACGGAAATCTAAAAAGTTGTGCATTAAAACTTGTTTGTGGTCGGGCAGTGCTGGCTCCGAGTTGGTTTTTAGATGTCGTGTGACAGTCATAAATATCACAAGCAACAAAAGACAGAAGAGGCGTTGCTTAAATGGATAGCAATTATGCATGTGAGTCGTTCGAGCATGCCTCGTGCCTCGTACACATACCACAGCCCTCTGCTATATTGCATATTTTGAGTTTTAAGCTGAAACTTTAGCACAAAAATGTGCATAAAACTAAAGCCTCCATTCGGCTTAAAGAGTTCGTCATACTCTCTTAACGATGTAAAGTCTGAACAAACATAACCCACGCAACTTTTATGACAGGTAGCAAAAGTCAGACCGCTTCTCAAAACTTGGCCGGGCAGTTGTCCAAGCGAGGTAGCTGTTTGTTTTTTCCAATTTTGTTTTTTCCTTCTAACGTGCTTTCAAAATTGTTACGCACCCTGTAAAACAGTCGATTGCTCTTGATTGCGTATTTTCTGCACTTCTCGCGAGGGTACATTGGTTTTGACAACTCTAATAATTCAACAATGAACGATGGCAAGAAGGGGGTGAACTGTATGATCCTCCAGATTAAATGAAATTCAATACGTTTGGTTTTGAAAGAATATATATTTAAACTTTAGTTAGTGCTTAATAATCTGTTTATATTTAATGAATATCGGACCTATTTTAAGTTTATAGTATTGTCGTAAATTGGAGGGATTAATTAATATAAGTATACCAAAGCTTATAACATATAGGAATAATGTTAACTTACTTTTGTACCAATTAAATTGTAGTAACTAACCTTTTGTCACTGAAAACTATAATAGAAATAATTTCGTAGCAGTAAAAACGTTCTATATTCAATTCAGACTTAAGGAATTAAGTTAGTACTATATCTTGTTTGGAATCCAATCAGTATTGATCTAGTTTCAATTGCAAAGTGCTGTTGTAGGTGCAAATTTGAAAGGAAACTATCGTTGCCCACGGGCTGGCAGAATTGTAAATTCCACTGGCCAGAGTACAATAGCATTGCCAGGCGACAGCTTTGGGTTTTAGGGTTTAGTTTTTGCCATCGCCCTTGCCGGGCTTCACTGGCTTCTGATTCGGCTTGTGCTTCTCGGCCTGCTGCAGTTGCCACAGAATTTAGCACGAAAAATATTTTCAATTATGATGGCAGTGTGAAACTGTAGAATTTTTCAATTAACTTGGGGCTGCCTGGCATTGGTGATGGCAATTGGGATGGACCATGTCTAAGAGCTCACTTGCCAGCTTGAAAATGGAATTTCTTTGCAGCAACAAAAAGAACAAATCGTTGTTTCAGTAGTAAAAGTGCTAGACATAAAGGTGAAAGCATTAAAGCTATATACGCTTTAAACTGCTGCCAGTGCTCTTCTTGTTCTTGTTGTTGCTAGTTGCTGTTGTTGTTGCTGCTGCTGGTGGTCGTGCTGCTCTTGCTGTTTCTGGTTTTATGTACATACCAAGGCAAAAGTTGTCATAGTTGTAGTGGCAATCCCCGCCCACAACGTGTCCGCGTGCCATAAAATATTGCAACAGCTGCACAGCGTGGGACTTGGACTAAGGCTCCGACGGCTCCGACTGCCGTTGGCGACACCGACTGAGCTACCTTGACAGTAGTCAGCCAAAAGGATTTTATTTTTTGGCTTTCAATACACTGCCAGAATGTTATGCTTGGCGAATCGAGCGAAGCACTCATTGCAGTTGCTGGAGCCGGCTAGTGGGGAGGAGTGTAAAAAACGTTATTGAGCTGGCAAAAATAATAGTTTGAGTCGGGCCTGAGGATTTCTTCAGTCGGCTGGTTAGGGAGCATTTTATAACATTGACCTGCATGCAACTTGTGGGATTGGGGCAACCCTCCTTCTCTTTTTCTCTGTCTTGGCAGCTTGAGTCCAGAAATTTAAGAGCAAATGCATAAGAGTTTCCTAGAAATCGGATTGCAGAGGCTGTGTTATTCACATTACGGAAAAGTAAAGTAAACTTGTTTCTTTTCTTAAAGGTTACATGCACATTCAGCCAACCACATTTTGAGTTCATTTTGGTTAGGAAAACACATTTTTGAGGCTTTTGTTTTTTGTTTCTAATTAAGTAAAAACATTTTTACATTCAGCTGGGCAATATGCTTTCCCTCCGCTGCTAAGAGAAGTAATATAATTAATTGAACTAGTACTCTTCTTTTCTTAAAAATGCTTGTATAATCTTAGTTTGAAATAAACTTGTAGTTCTGCTTTCTTAAAATCAATCTGCAATGAAAATTATATAATCACGAAGGCATAAAGTAATGTTAGTCAAAGTGGAATGGGGTATCTTAGAGTCGAGTGCGATAAACTCTTGTTTTTTTCAACTTGTCTGATATTCTCTTTTTTGCTTACACTGCCTCTTAGTTTTTTCGTCCGACTGAGAGCATTTGAAATTTGCCAAGACTTTGCCGCTACTTTTGCCACTCACTTGGAGCTTTTGTTTCTGTGGTTTTGCTTTTGTCCAATAATTTGGCGTATCTAATGGCAACACAAAATGCATTTTGCAACGTATCTGCTAGAAGCAAATGGCCTTAGTCGCTTAGTTTTCGCTTCTCTCGTTTTTGTCACCTCAACCCCCTTCCCAGCACACTTTCGCCAGGGTCTGTGCATAAAATAACAATATAATGCTATGGCCTGAGTGCCAGAGACTTTGGCCATTTTTTGCGACTGGCAAATCCGGGAAAAGCGACTGGAATGCGACTTATAATGCATTAGCAGATGCCAAATTTGCTGTCATTTTGTGGGATTGTCTCGCTGAGAGCTTAGCCTCAGCTTGGGTCAGCTCTGATGTTACAGTTATAGAACTACAAGTTGGCCAGATGACAGACATCTGATATGTGTCTGCTATTAGAATCATAAATCGTTGCAAGTCGACTTGCCTGGCAGCTTTGCATTTGGCTAATTAGTTTGGCCAGACCTTTAAAGTTCGCTTATAATTTATAAGGCCAATGAAAAAGTTGACATATACACACGCCTACTATGCGGATTTCAGGCTTAAGCCCAGATAGGTTGACATACGGGTGGACTGGTCTGTGTGCCTCAATTACAATAATTGTCGCGGTCTTTTTTCATTTGACAACAGCCTTGACAAGTGGCGCGTTATGCCAGTTGCCAAATAAAAACAAAAATACATTGAAAACGAATTATGGTATGTAATTTTGTTCTATTGACATTAACCTACAAAAATACGCAAGTCACATTCCGCCAAAATACTTTGAATACAAAAATTTTAAGATTCCTCTGAAAATTAAGTGTATTCTTCATCGAAAAAAACCGGTAAATTTCAACTAACACCCCTGGTATACATATACATACATACACATGGGTGTATGCTACGTAAGTGTAAATAAATGTATTATTTATTTCACCTTGAGCGGACGCTGAAGGAAGCGTGGGCCGTGCCTTCTGCACCTCCGCCTGCTGGTGCATTAATGTATGCAATAATTCAATAAAAGCTGCTTCATTTGTCATACTGCCCATGTGCCATGTGAAACGGAAACGGAAGCAACGGCGACCAAGTGAAAGTACTCATTACACATACATCACCTCACTTGTCCGAGACGAGAGCGAGTATGTACCTCGTCCTCTTCCTCTTCTTCGTCCTCCTTCTCGTCCAGCCTGCGCATCTTTGCCATTATAATAAATATTTGATTATATTTTATATACTATATGCGTAGTATGTATGTTCGCTCTCGTACATAGCCATCGAGGCTTTAAGTTGAACGGGACGAATGGAAGAGGCTGCAGAGGGGGCTGGGGAAGCTGCAGTTACAGTTGACCCAGTTGCCCGGTAAACTGCTCCCGGCTCAACCGAACTGAACCAAAGTACGCAAAAGGAAATTGAATGGCCCGACTCTGAACTCCAGTTGAGCAGTTGCCATTGCAGCTGCAGTTCAA
Organism: Zaprionus davidi; assembly: GCA_018903715.1. Classification (NCBI taxonomy): domain Eukaryota; kingdom Metazoa; phylum Arthropoda; class Insecta; order Diptera; family Drosophilidae; genus Zaprionus; species Zaprionus davidi. Next base: position 26,783 of record JAEIGL010000003.1, read on the forward strand.
TGCACCTTTATGGCCTATACGAGTACGGCAGAGGGTTGTTCAAATAGTTTCAGGGGTGACAGTTCACTAAAAATGAGTGGTAAAGACTAATGCTGTTAATAATTATTTACTTAGCTTATTCATACTCAATACCACAGATAACATAAATGCGTTACATAGTTTGGGTATTTTATAGTCGAGTGGTTCCTTTTGCTACTACCTTAAAGGGGATATAAAATGCGAACTCTTCACATTAATTAGTGAAGGCGCTTGTGAGTAATTTGATGCTCATTAGAGAGGGCGGAAAAAAGTGTGGCAAAGTCGAGAAGAAGACCTACGCATATTATTTAATGATGCGGAGCTACAATTCCGCAGAATCCACCAGTTTTTAAAGACTATTAATAGACACCCCATTTAATTAAAAGGCTTTATAAGCTTCGTTTTTGTTTGACAATGAACACAGTGTTTAATAAATAATGATTGAAGGTGAAAATCTTATACTCAACACCATTTAAAAAGAATAAAATTCAGCAGAAATAAACAGAACAAGACCTTTAACTGTAAAGTATGTATCAATAACATAAATAAGAACTCTATTTCAATTAATAATAATAACAATTAATATACAAAATTATGAATGTACGAATGATCATTTAGGTATTTCTAGAAACTTGTTTGGTCTTCATACTTGTGTCGCTGCCCTCGATTGCAGCACGTTACTTGTAGGGCTTGCATATTCGTCTACGTTGCTTGTCGATGCATTATTAAAACAACAACAGGGTAAGAGGCATCCTTTCACCTGGCCAAACTAGAGTTTTTGCAGCTCTGCTGTCGGCTGTCTGTCGCATGTGTGTGCATGCCTGACGAGCAGCAACTTCTGCAGCTGCACAAATTTGCAAAGTGCAACGTTATCTGCATCACATCTATGGACTTTGTTGCATGCTCGCGCCTAATCTCAATGCAATCACTCACACAAGCAGCAAGCGGCAGGCAGCTGGCGGCAAGCAACAAGCTAAAGGGCAAAGGTTGGAGTCTTTCAGGGGTCGCTTGGGGCAAGATGGGTGGCGTGGTGAAGAGTGTGGGGTCAGCAGCAGCGCTCTATCCAAGCAACTCTAAGTGGCCGCTTGAGTCGAGTCGAGTTTAAGTGTAGCACGCTTTTAGGCAGCAGCATTGTGGTTCGTTGACGGTGTCCGTGTGGGCCTGGGCGTTGCGGTTGTTGTTGTTGTTGTTGTTGCTGTTGTCAATCACTTTGCAATTTGCAAAATGCACTTTCAGGCCAACAATGCGAAATAAAAAGAAGATAAGCTCACTCACGGCATTCTGAAGGTTTTATACCCTTGCAGTTTATTGCAAGATATTTGGCCAATATTTCCTATGGAAATCCGCATTACGTTTTGGGATTTTATTATTAAAGTGCCGTGACTTTAATTGTTTTTATGAATAGGATGGAAGATTTGTCAAGGTATCTTTGATACTAATAAACTTGTATGCGTTGCAACAGACGTATACGGAATGTAATCAAATATAATATGTCTCCTTCCATGATTTGTAAACTTCTGCCTAAAATTAATATACCCTTTTGCTAGTTATCATTGCATTGCCATAGGCGACTGGGCGTATGATTAATGCTATGCTTTGGCTCTACCGCTGGTCATTTCGTTAACTTTATTGTGCCTTCTGCACTTTGCCTTGCCAAGCAATTGAACTAACTCCTTCATTTCACTCTCATTTCGTAGCTGAAAAGCAGCCACGAGTGCTGAGTGCTGTCGTAGCGCTCACAGTATGGAGCACTTTTGGCCCATTTGGGGACTAGAGCTTTTTTCACAATGTGCTGGCTAGGCTAACTTAGAGTCGCTGCCAATGTCTAGACAAGACACATGCCCCACTCGCCCTGCGGCTTCTGCTTCTGCTTGTGAGCTTAGACAAAGCCAGACACCTTTTGTATCAGTCAAGTGGTTTCGCCTCGACGGAAGTGCTGTCAAAGCAAGCGCAGATCCCAGATTAGTTGTGAGCCACGAGTGTGAGGCAGAAAATTAATGTGCTGCCAGCACGCCCAAACACACTCATAGGGCGATGAGAGGTTAAGAAGAGAAGGGGTGGCGAGTCGAGAGGCTTGTCTAAACTACAATTCATTTGGGGTGTTGGCGTGTAGTTTAAAGTTTGACGCGTCGCTTGACACTTAGACAGCAACAACTCATCAACGTCAACAGCAGGAAAACTGCAAAAAATAAAAACAGCTAGAAATTGCTGTTAGCATGGCAAAGGCTTGATACTCTAGTTTTGATAGCGCTAATTATGATCTAGTAGAACATTTTAATTGGGAAAGTCTTTGGTGCACCAATGCATTATGTTATTATTAAGTAAAGCTGGTTATTTCTTTGACAATCATATATTATATGTTTGTTATTCATAGCGAGATGGTAAGTCAAGATTTGCAAGTTACACGATTAGACGATAGTTATTATGTCACTTAGACGGTATATTTGTCCTTTTTGGCTCGTTCAGTCTTCATTCAAGTAAGTATCATTATTATCATTATATACCCAAAAAGCCATTTCGCAAGCAAACGAAGATCAAATAAATACCTAAACCTATCAAATAGATTCCTATGTGCTATACCTTTGTGGAGATTTCTTCTTAAATGTCCTGCAAACTCCGAAACGAAATTAATATACTTTCCGCAAGGGTATAGAAACTGAAACGTTGCAATAACTCAACTGAACTGAGCTGAAGTGAAAACTGTGAAACAATATTAGCCAGTACATAGCTGTGAGGCTGCTCTTCGGATGGGTTACTTCCACATTCCAGACCTGTGAGTGCGTGTTCACAAATGATTGTCAGTGGGAGCGACAATGATGCTTGCGCGTGTCATGCAAACAATATAGAAAATATCTGAAAACAGTTTCAGGAAATAAGAAAAAAGACCAGGTCTGTTTGTTCAAACGAAGCTGTTAATAAATAACATATAACGATACCATAGTATATAATGAAACTCTGTAGAAAAGTATAAGTTGTTCTAGTGGTTTTGAGTCCAAACATAATGCAAACTGAGCTGTCAATTTACTGTAGATTTTTGCAACTAGCTTGACATATCTTTCGAATGTGTTTTAGCGTACAGTCACACTATATTTTGAAACACCCTCAGCAGGCGGTAGTTGCCGTCGTTCCTCACTGGAGTCCTGTCAGGGGCGCGCGACTGTTGACAGTTGCGTCTGTGTCAGCTTATTTGACTTGTTCTTGGGGTAGACTCGTCAGGAATGTATACACATACATATATACATACAGCTACATAGGCAGGCGTAGCTTAGTCCCTACATGTCAAGGGTGATGGACCCCTGCCGCGTATTGGGCTGGGGCTGCTTTGTCTCCGATTCAAATTATGCCTCTTGACATCTTTTGGGAGTTGCCTCGGCTTTTGTATAAGTTAAAGTTACAGTTGTGTTTGCATGAAGGGTAGATCGGGGTCTTATATCATAAAGCTGATGGAAAAGCTAGCATTTGTTTTAATTTAACTATATGAAAACTCGCCATGTCTTTGTTTTTTTGGCGTAAAAGACAATGCAAAGTAAGCAGAGTATCTTAACGTTGGGTGTGCCCAAATGTAGACTAACACTGCATAGATTGAAAATAATTTTAGTTCAGTTTTTTGAAGTTCAAGTCAATGTATGAAACGAGCAGTATGCAAAGGAATCAAGCAAAGTATATATATTCTTGACTAGGACTAAAAGAATAGAATAAAATGTGGAGACAGGGTATTTTTTAGCTGAATGTGTTTGCCTGTAGATTTTCTTACTTGCTTTCCTTGTTCTTGCGCGGTGTCATTAAGTTTTATTCTGACTTTTGCTTCACTGTTTTTCCCCCTGCTCTTAGTAGTTCTTTTTCATTGTTGCGACAGTTTTTGCTAACAAATTGCTTAGCGTCAAGTGTCGTGTAATTACGCACACACACACACAGGCAAACACACATTGCGTACACATGTGAGCGGGCAACATGTTGTTATTAGATTGCTGCCAGCAAGTCGCTTGGGAGAGTTGCTTTTAATTTTCTTTTGCGTTCGCAATTGTTGCTTGTCATTGTTGTAGCTGTCGGTGCTACTCTTGTTGTTATTGGTTGAGCCATTTGTGGCCCACAAATTAATGCCATAATAATAGTTGGCCTTTTTACTGTTGGCTAATGATGCTGAACTTCAATCCAGCTGTGTCCCGCTGCCAGCTGCTAATTATGCGTAGATTGCAGCTCGAAACTCTACAGGGGATTGACTAATGATAGCACCGCTTCCAAACAAAATACAATATTGAACTAAGCCTAATTTTTCTCAATTTCTGCTTCAGTATTAATAATAATTTAAGATTTATACAAATTCCATGTATATTACTTATATGAGCATTAGGCTTTCTATAGAACACAGATCTATATTTGTTTCTGTTCTTTCTTTTCTTTTAATTCAACTCTCAATTCTTCTCAAATATTTTTGACCAAGATTTTTATTTTATTTATATAATTTATGTGTAAATTGAATGCAAACTATGGGTATATAATTATTGGGTTTGCAGAACATTCATTTTCTTTGTTGTTTATTTTTAACATTATCTTGCACAGCAAAAAGCGTATTAAATTTATGTTTCATACGCATGATATCAGGTTCGGTTGTCATGTGAGTTTCTGCATGTGAATTGGAGGTGAGGGCGAAGGTCGGGGGCGGTGCCGATGCTGCAGAATGTGGCATGGCGCCTGGGGCTAAACTGTTTGCGCTCGTCCCTGGCCACATAATTAGAGTTTCGCTGTAGCCGTGGTGACATTTTAAAATTGGCGCATAAAATGTCAATTTGATGTCATTGGATCAACTTAAATACGCAGCCCAGACTGGCGCTGGTTGACAGTTGTCGGTTGCAGCTCTTGTAGTTGCTGTTGTTGCTACATCGTTGCTGCTGCTGCTGCTGTTGTTGTTGTTGTTGTTGTCTCTGAGCTGCTGTACTTTCGCTGTGTTGCTTGGGGCCTTGATGTTCTGGCTGGCAATTTACAATGCCCAGAAATGATTTCCCGGCTGCATTTGCGGGTTAATTTCGGCGTCCCGTTACGCGGTGACCTCGCCACTTTTCCGTACAAAACAACGCCCACAACTCGCAATCGCTGTCGCTGTCACTGTCAGTCTCACTCTACTTTAGCGGTCAGTCAGTCTGTCTGTCACACTGTCCCAGTGTCTGTGCGTCTGTCGCCCGTGTGTGTGTTTATGACTCTCGGATGGAACTTCGTATTGAAAGCTGTTCGTATGTGTTGACATTCGTGTTGTTGTTGGACCGACGGGGGCTTGGGGCTTGCTTCACGTGTTGGGTGTGGCCTGTTGGCTACCTATGCAAATACATACTGCATGTTTATGTTATGCCATGCTTAGCATAGGAGCAACAAATCGCCCACTATTGACTGGGTTCCGTTAACCGTTTACAGTCGGCAGCGAGATTAGTTTGATGGTAACTTAGTGCTAATAACATGGACCATGTGTCCAATGCCATGTGTTGCCAGTTTCACTTCTAGCTGATTTGCATAACTTGAGATGCCGTTGAATAAAGACCATCACCAGTCAACTAACTTTACTGCAGCGTATTAATCATGCTGAAGATATTTTATTTTAACAGTTCATAAAAGTGAAGAAAAATCTTACTTCATTCATTTAGCTAGATAAAATTATTATTATATTTCCCTCTTATCTTCTAGTTCTATTTCTTTGTGTCGAAAGTTTTAATTTCTTTCTATAATATAAAAAGAGTTTATTTATAGGAAGTTCGCGAAGGAATTTTCTAATTGACTTACACTTCTATTTGTTGTCAGACTGATGTAATTTTTTGTTTTGTATCATGCGTATATTAAAGTAAAGTAAATTTATTTTTTATCTTCAGCTGGCATCTTTTCTATTGGAATGAAACAACGCAAACGATAGATTATCGCAGTCATTGCTGATAAGTGTGCAAATGTAGAAGAACGGAAAAGTCTCAAATACTCGTAGTAGAAGATATAGATGTAAACAAATCCGTGGCAAGCATAACGCCCAACATATGCCATGGATCTTCTCCCCGTAGATGCCAAGACAAGCCAGATAGACAATACTGCAAAACTTAACCCTTCAATGAATTTCATATTTTTCCTTAGTACTGGTGCAACTTTTATCTAGGTTGCCCAAAACCCCTTTCAAATATGAGTAAAATTCGTAAAACTCTTCACAAGGGCACATGATCCATTAGTTGCGATCATTACCGATGCAAACAGTTCACTGGCCGTTAACAGATGGAACTCCGTTAAGTAAGCGATAACGATACCAATAGTCACATAGCAAGTTAACATGAACATAAAAGCTCTACAATATTTGTAGAGTCCGCAGTATAAATATCGGCTTTCGTGACGTGGTGCAACCTACAACAGTCATGCTGTATTCCAAGTACATAAAGGCTTCTCAACTTTGCATATGATCCGTCAAGGTCGGTTCTCTAAATCCTTAAAAGCTTTCTGAATTTTCATTTTGTTTCAAATTCAGTTTCCAATAGCGAACTTAAGCAAATTCAAAATACAACTGACTCCAATTGTCGATTGATGGGTAATTTATATGACTGTGACATCTTTATTGATGGAACTACTAAATCCAATAAAAAATGCAAAGTCCTGTAAATTCAGCCAGCTGCTGTGAAAAAATGACATCGGTTTGCATAATAGAGAAACAAATACAAATGCACATCGACAAATTCCATAAGCACACCACCTATAATTACAAGTGTAAGGTTTTGTAAAGAAAACTGTTCAAATTCTTACGAAATTATTAAAAGGATCTTTTTGTGATGGATTCCTATATTTACAATTATCTAATTTGATAGTTAACATCCAGAAAAATGACAGTCGAGAGTGCGCGACTGTGATATACCCGCTACACACGTGACCAATATATAACTTCTGTTTTGCGTATTTTGTGTAGCATACCTTCATGGAGAAGAAGGGATGTTCTTAAATAACTTCTATCTACATTTTCAGAACGCAATCAAATTTTAAGCAATCGTTTGGCTCTTTATAGTATTTATATCAAAATGGGCCTAACTTGCATTAAAATTACGTTTTGAACTCGATTTACGTGGCCAAATCTATAATTAACTTTATCTGCTTGCAATCATAACGCTTGAGATCTAGGTTTTTACACGGATCTAGGTTTTCAAACTTGAGTCTACATAGTTAAATTATAATTAATATCTTCTATTTTGTAATTTAAGATTCTTAGGTATTTTCAGATTTTTGTTGTAGTTCAGTTATTATTCAGAGATTGGAACATTTCCATTTGCTTCACGAAAGTGACAACCGAAAAAGCCAGTTTTGCCAACTGTTAAAATATTTTTTAATTAGTGTTAATCTTGTAGTTGTTATTTAAAGTGACTTACACGAATATTGGTGTCCAGACTGATGTCGAAAATTGAACCAGCTGTGAAAGTAATATTCTGTTGTGTTATTTGCAAAAAGTAAACCAAATTTAATTTATATCTTCGGCTGGCATTCATCCAATCCGAATAAAACAATGAATTGGATAGATTATCGCAGTCATCGCGGATCAGAGTGCAAATGTAACAGTACGGAAAAGTATGAAAAAAGAGGCCACATGCATAGTATAGCGCATATATAGTTGTGAACATATCCGTCGAAAGCTTTATGCCCAACAAACTGAAGCCAAATAGTATGCCAACCACAAGAAAATGAATAAAAATATTGATCGAGACATAGGGTCGCATGATATTGCAGGCACTGAAAACAGAATTGAAGAATTTAACTGGAATTTTAATCTATGTGAGCAGCATAATTACTCTTTTATTAATTGGTGATCGTTTATGCAGCGTACGAGATCTTCAACGTTCTCATCGTCACTCTTATTTGGATCACTACATAACCTTTGAATCCGTTTTTCCAACAACTCAAGATGAAGCCGAATGATCATTCCAAACAAAACTGGATTAGAGTCATTCAAATGATTAAAGAATAGAATAATCAACATCAGAATGCTCTCCAGCACAGCGGAAACCCAAAAACTGTAACTGTCATTGCGCCAGTTGATAAAAGGTATGAACATGTTCCATGGAAGTACTCCCCGCGGAGCGTAGAGGAAAAATTTTTGCAAGATGAAAGTAACGTAGATGAAAAGATACACCAAGTACACAATATTGCAACACTTCACCCGATAATGAATTACATATTTTTCTTCGATGCTAGAGCAACTTGTATCCAGTTTGTCTAAGACTCCCTTCAACGGTGACAGACGCCAAATGTGTAAAAAAGTCGCAAAAGTCCTCACAGTGGCTCCTGGTGCGTTCAATGCGATCATCACCGATAAAATCAGTTCGCTGACCGTAAATAGATGGTACTCTTTTAAGTAAATGATGATAAAACTTATGGATACATAGCAGGTTAATATGAGCAGTACAACTCTAACAAATTTATAGAGTCGGCCATATGAAAATCTGCTTCCCTTCATTGGCTTTACCCATCCCACGATTATCAAGGCGTATTCATAGTACATGAAAGCTTCTCGGCTTGGCATATGATCTGTCAAGGTTGGTTCTCTTAAGGATTTCAAAACTTGTATAATTTTCATTTTGTTTTGACGGGTAATTTATAGAAAAATTCAAGCTTATTCATCCCATTGTCTCTTTTGGTATTTCTTATTACAAAATCCTAAAAATTTAATCAGCTGCTCTGAGAAAAATGGCATCGGTTTGTAAAATACAGAAATAAACACAACTGCACCTTAACAAAAATCATACGCTGCTAATTGCTGCCTTATACACGTGTGATGTTTCTCACAAATGTTAAACACAAATCCACCTTGACAAAAGTTATACGCAGGCAACCTATAATTACTGCGTTATACACGGGCTGCCAGGCAGCAGGTGGATCTCATCGATGGGAATATCACACATATTGCAGTGCGTGTATATCAATCCTAACGCTGTTAATGCTTTGGCGACCTTTTAGAGTGTATTATCACATAAGTAACAAAGAGAATGATCTGGGCCTCTTCGTGGACATTGAAGATTGTAAGCAGATGATCAATAGAAAGTTTTTTGCCCATTATTCATCAAATAGCCCCTTTGGTCAACGTAACACTTGACATGGACATTAGAACTGAAATCGTTGAAGTTGCAGTGATGCAATGTAATCAGTTTAAAGACAATGATCCGTTCTATTGCCTCGACATTATCTAGATGCCGATAGTGGTTGTTGTGTTGGTGGGCTACAACATGTCCAAGAGCAAATTTCGTTATTCCCAAGTAATAGCCGGACATTATGTCTCCTGGACTTTGGAATTTTCCTTGAATTTAGTTAATTACGTAAAACTTAATATTAGGAACAGTAGAGACCATCAAACATTTTAAGTTTCTCTTGTGCCTTGCCATATGTTTTATATTGTATATTCTTGCTATACTCCAAGCAATGATGCAGTTGTATAAATAATGGCATAATTCTGCTATTCTGAATTTATTTTAGTCTTCTCAGCAATTCAAGTAACATTGTTTTTATGATATATGACAAGGGTCTCTGAACATAATAAATATACGCTCTGCAATCTCAAGCAACTGAAATCTCTACAAGATGTCTTTGTAATTCGTTTTTATATTTTCAATTTTAAGATTTAACAGTTTATCCATAATTATCTACACACAAACTATTAAAAAAACTATTAAGCTCGATTTATATCTTCTGAAAACATATACATTTATATAGCTTTAGATTATTTGTTAGTTAATGTATAGATTCCACTTCTGTCGCTTAGTTATTTTTCAGATCGTCGAATATTTTGGTTTGATTCACAAATGTGACCACAGAAAAGGCCAGTTTTGCCAACTATCAAATACTGTTGGATTGGTATTTTAGAGTGCATTTTCTCAATGACTTACGCTTATATTGGTGTTCAGACAGATGTCGAAAATTGATCCAGCTATGAATAAGGCATTCTGCTGTGCGTTATGCAAAAAGTAAATTAAAGTACGTATATATCTTCGTTTATCCAGTTGGAATGGAACAACGAAAACGATAGATTATCGCAGTCATTGCTGATAAGTGTGCAAGTATAGCAGAAAGGGAAAGTCTGACAGAAAAGACCTACAACATAGACTAACTTAGAGATCTTCGTTAACAGATCCTGGGCGAACATTATGCCTGTCATGCAAAATCCAAACAATAAGCCAACCACATGGAATTGAATAAAATAATGATGGAAATATATGGTCGCATAATATTGCAGGCACTACAAAAAACAAGAACTTTAAACTAATGTAATACTAATGGAGTTGTATAATTACTCTGTTATTAATCGGTGATCACTTATGCAGCCTATGAGGTAGTCAAAATCCTGGTCTTTACTCTGGTGGGGATCACTGAGTAGTTTTTGAAGCCGTTTTTGTAGTAGCTCAAGATGAAGGCGTATGAGTGTTTCAAACAACACCAGACAAGCGTCATACATATGATTGAACGTCAATACTGTCAACATATGATTGAACGTCAATACTGTCAACATAAGAAACTGCTCAAGAAGTGCGGCAGCCCAAAAACTGTAACTACCATTGCGCCAGTTGATTAACAGTATGTATAAATTCCATGGAAGTACTCCTCGCGGAGCGGGAAAAAAGAACTGCACCATGCTAAAGGTTGTGTAGATGCTAAAGTATAACAAGTACACAGTATTGCAAAATTTTACTTGCTTATGTGTTTTAAATTTTTCGACGATGCTTGTACAACTGTTATCCAGTTTGTCTAGAAATCCCTTGAGTACTGCCAGACGCCAGAGATGAGTAAATGTAAAAAATTACGTTAAACTTGCACACGGTATGTTTATTGCAAATTGCAGAGATTTAAACAATTGTAAACTGATGGAGCTCCATAATGTAAATTATAATGTATCCGTCGCAAGGATAGAAAACAACTAAGAATATTAGAACTCTCACCAGTTTAAAAAATCGGCCATATAAGTATCGACTTTCTATCGTAGCCGGAAGCCAACCTACAAGTGTGCATCTCGACTTACCATATGATCCGTCAAAGAAGGTTCTCTAAGAGCTTTAAAAACTTTCTTATAGCGAACTCAAGCAACATCAATGATAAACTGGCTCAATATGTGGCATAACTGTCAATTTATAAAATTAATATGACTGTGAAATTGTCGTATGTATATACCCTATACTTTAAGCGATGTAAAAACTGGCTATGCAACTGACTCTTTTGCTACTGAAACTGTATTGGATTTATTTTAATTGCATGCTAATGCACCCTCTCTATCACCTCTGTTATTACGAGGTACAAGCCCGGTTACATTTCGCAGCTGCGGTGGAAAAAATGTCATCGGTTTGCATAATAGTAGAAATAACCAGTACGAAAAGCAACAATCGCGCGGCACGCTACAGTGGGATACCCTTCGACTTATGTTCCGGTGTATTTTAAATAATTAAATTCATACACATATACATATGTAATTGATTTAACATTATTCTCGACAAATGGCCAGCGCTTCCCTTGTTGGCTGACACGCTTGATTTTATGCTCATACTTTCTTGAATAACTTCTTTGTTTGTTATCTGAGCGTACTGTTATTTAAAGAATACGTAGATGATTCATTCAACATGTACTAAATGTTAAAGTCAGAAAGTTGTACCTTTTATAAAGCGCTTCCAAATTGATTTAAAAAATTAAATTGTTGATTTTCGAGACGGTGGGCGTGGCACCCAATATTTGAAATAAACTTGATCTGCGCCGAGTACATAGGAACCTTCATTCCAATGGTGTCTCTAGCATTTATAATAGCTGAGAACTGTGTGTTCATCTGATCAGACGGACATCCGAAACTCGGCTAGAGATCACGCCTCCTTCTGCCTGTTTCATTCATTTACACACAGTTAGTACACCCTTTTTTACCATATTCAATTGTCGAAGGGTATAAAAACACAAATGCACTTCAATAAGTCCACAGAACCAACAATTATAGTGTCATACGAGTATGAACCTTGGTTTTAATGAATAAGTCCTTAATTCAAGGCTATTTGGCTGGGAACATATTTATTGCAGTGAAGGCCGATTACAGATAAATGGCAGCTTTGACAGACCGAACTGTTCATACACTGCAAATTCAATATATAATGAATAAACTCTTGGAAGTGCCTCCCATAGTTGTTGGTAAATAATAAACAGAATGATAAAGCTTTCCCTATCCATACAACATCTTAAATATATAGATTAATGTTCATAGTTTTATTTGCAGTGACAATCAATTTAAGGCTAAATAAGTTTATTGCAAGTACATTATGTTGACCTTTTACAATTATTTTGTTTATGTTCTTTAATTTGATTTCAATTTTTCAGCTAAGTTCATTTGCTGAACAAATGTAACCACCGAAAAAGCGATTTTAGTCACCTTTAAAGAGACAAAATACATATTATCAGAATGGTATATTAAAATATGAATATTTAAACATCCTCACCTGTATGTTGGTGGCCAGGCTAATTTGAAAAATCGATCCCGCAGTAAAAGTAATATTCTGTTGAACACTATGCATAAAGTAAATTAAAGAGGATTTATATTGGGGTCGAGCGTCGAACCAATTTGAATGAAATAAAAAAAACGCCAGCTCGTCACAATCGGTGTAAATAAGATTGCATACAAAACAGAATGGAAACGTCTGCAACGCCAAGCCAAAAACGTACGTGGCTGACCCAATAGCCACTTCTAGATCGGCAAAGAACATAATGTTGCACATTGTGATGCCCATCAACAGGCCAACAATTCCAAATTGAATAAAGTAAATAGGGGAAAGATAGAGTCCCATGTTGTTGCACGCTCTAAATATGAGAAACGAATTGAAATGAATTACGAGATACATTTCGAATTAGTAATTTCGGAATAAATACTTACCCTTTTATAATTTTATGATCCTTGATACATGCCTTGAGGTCCCAATAGTTTTGATCTTCGCTCCGGTTGGGATCTGTGCGTAATCTTAAAATACGCTTTCGGAGCAGCTCCAGATGAACATGTATGTTCATTCCGAATATGAGTGGAAATGTATCACTTATAATATTAAAACTGAGTGCTGAGTATGCAAACAGTAGTTCAAAAAACAAGCTAACCCATAAGCTTAAAGTCCCGTCACGCCAGTCTACAAACGGGTTATACACTCGCCAAGGAACTTGTCCTTTACTAGCAGCAGCTAGCAGTGTTAGAATCGCAAACATAAAGTAGACCGTCGCGTATAAGAGATAAATGGAATTACATCGTGTCGCATTGCGATGTACTATGTTTCGTTCTTCATCTTCTATCAAACGGTAATCCAGTTTTCTCAGCGAATCTTTAAGTAATGGTAATCGCCAAAGATTCATAAACGTGATTGTACCTTTTATGAAAGCGCCCGGAGCATTGACAAAAGCTTGAATTGAAGTTAAGAGCTCGCCAGGAGAAAAGGTATTCAGCTCCATACAATACGTGGTAACAAACCCAATTGGTGTCCATGCACAAAATACAAAAATTATCGATCTGACAACCTTGTACAATCCGAAATACGAATATCTGCTGGTTTTTAGGGGCGACAACCAACCCAACGTAATCAGCGCATACTCCAGGTACCTGAAGGAATCGCGACTTTTCATTTTATCGTTTAGAGTTGGCCTCCTTAAGTATTTAAAAGTTATTTTATTTCGAGCCATTGTTTGCTTTAACTAGTGACCTTTATGACCGCTGAAATTAAACTGTTTGGCAGACCTTTTTATTAACAGCTTATATCAAATTTGTATCGCGATAACAAGTAGAATTGCAGGTGGCAGAAAAGTAAGGAAAATAAAAAGAAAGCTAACTTGTGACATGCCGAAGAGCTCACACCCTTACACCAAATGTTAGTAACTTTCCTCATAGAAAAGGATATAAATAGAATATAAAATCTTATTTTAAACCTTTTCTAAGATGCGTTTCACTTTCTCTCTCTCTTTTTGATGTTTCTAAATTTGTATGGAAAATTTAATTCCAATGTCAGGTTCATATTTTGATACCCGCTTCAATGTTATTATACTAATATACTGAAAATCTCATAGCTCATTAATGTAATATATAGTTTTCGTTAAATACTTTCCATATATAAATTTTAACTGAAACAGGCAAGTCTATTTTATAATGACGTAGTGTGTATTTTATTTTGTATAAATTACCAGCGAGTATAGGTATTTGTGTAACCATTTAATTACATGTTATGAGCTCATGGCTTTTGTCAAAGTGCATTTCTATTTATTTTTTCAATTTTGCAATCCGATGACATTTATTATAACACAGGGAAAGCGGAAGAAGTGTAATGCAGTTGCTTAGTCAGTTTTTATACTACCAAATGATAGTTTGACCAGTAAGTCTTACAGTGAATTTTCTTGGGTTCGCTATTAGAAACGGAAAATTGTTTTAAAATGAAAATTCAGAAAGTTTTCAAAGCTTTAAGAGCTTAATAGTTTTTTTAATAGTTTGTATGTAGATAATTATGGATAAACTGTTAAATCTTAAAATTGAAAATATAAAAACGAATTACAAAGACATCTTGTAGAGATTTCAGTTGCTTGAGATTGCAGAGCGTATATTTATTATGTTCAGAGAGCCTTGTCATATATCATAAAAACAATGTTACTTGAATTACTGAGAAGACTAAAATAAATTCAGAATAGCAGAATTATGCCATTATTTATACAATTGCATCATTGCTTGGAGTATAGCAAGAATATACAATATAAAACATATGGCAAGGCACAAGAGAAACTTAAGATGTTTGATGGTCTCTACTGTTCCTAATATTAAGTTTTACGTAATTAACTAAATTCAAGGAAAATTCCAATGTCCAGGAGACATAATGTCCGGCTATTACTTGGGAATAACGAAATTTTCTCTTGGACATGTTGTAGCCCACCAACACAACAACCACTATCGGCATCTAGATAATGTCGAGGCAATAGAACGGATCATTGTCTTTAAACTGATTACATTGCATCACTGCAACTTCAACGATTTCAGTTCTAATGTCCATGTCAAGTGTTACGTTGACCAAAGGGGCTATTTGATGAATAATGGGCAAAAAACTTTCTATTGATCATCTGCTTACAATCGTCAATATCCACGAAGAGGCCCAGATCATTCTCTTTGTTACTTATGTGATAATACAATCTAAAAGGTCGCCAAAGCATTAACAGCGTTTAGGATTGATATACACGCACTGCAATATGTGTGATATTCCCATCGATGAGATCCACCTGCTGCCTGGAAGCCCGTGTATAACGCAGTAATTATAGGTTGCCTGCGTATAACTCTTATCAAGGTGCATTTGTTTTTATATGATGGTTTCAGATCCATGTGCTGCCTGGAATCTACAATAAGGAGGTGTGGGAAACCTCACACGTGTATAACGCAGCAATTATAGGCAGGCAGTGTATGACTTTTGTTAAGGTGTATTTGTGTTTATTTCTCTATTTTACAAACCATTGCCATTTTTTCACAGCAGTTGCTGAATTTACAGTACTTTGCATTTTTTATTGGGTTTTGTAGTCCATCAATAAAGATGTCGCAGTCATATAAATTACCCATCAATCGACAATTGGAGTCAGTTGTATTTTGAATTTGCTTAAGTTCGCTATTGGAAACGGAATTCGAAACAATATGAAAATTCGGCAAACTTTTAAAGCATTTAGAGAACCGACCTTGACGGATCATATGCAAAGTCGAGAAGCCTTCAAGTACTTGGAATACAGCATGACCGCTGTAGGTTGGCTTGCACCACGTCACGAAAGCCGATATTCATACTGCGGACTCTACAAATATTGTAGAGGTTTTATGTTCCTACTAACCTGCTATGTGACTATTGGTTTCGTTATCCCTTACTTAACGGAGTTACATCTCTTTACGGCCGGCGAACTAATTGCTTCGGTAAATATCGCTGTAAACGCACCAGGAGCTACTGCGAGGAGTCTTGTGACTTTGTCTCATATTTGGCGTCTGGCACTGTTGAAGGAGATTTTAGACAAATTGGATACAAGTTGCTCTAGCATCGAGGAAAAATATGTAATTCATTATCGGGTGAAGTTATGCAATATTGTGTACTTGGTGTATCTTTTCATCTACGTTACCTTCGTCTTGCAAAAATTTCTTCTCAACGCTCCGTGGGGTGTACTTCCATTTAACATATTCATACCTTTTATCAACTGGCGCAATGGCAGTTATAGTTTTTGGGTTTCCGCTGTGCTGGAGAGCATTCTGATGTTGGTTATTGTACTCTTTAGTCAATTGAATGACTCTTATCCAGTTTTGTTTGGAACGATCATTCGGCTTCATCTTGAGTTGTTGGAAAAGCGGATTCAAAGGTTATGTAGTGATCCAAATAAGAGTGACGATGAGAACGTTAAAGATCTCGTACGCTGCATAAACGATCACCAATTAATAAAAGAGTAATTATGCGACTCACATAGATTAAAATTCAAGTTAAATTCTTCAATTCTGTTTTCAGTGCTTGCAATATCATGCGATCTTATATCTCGGCCAATATTTTTATTCAATTCCTTATGGTTGGATTACTTTTTGGGCTCAGCCTTTTGGGTATAAAGTTTTCCACGAGTTTGATTGAAACTTTTCATGCGGTCCACTATGCTACTGGACTCATCTTTCAAACTTTTCCATTTTCCTACATTTGCACTTTGATCCAGAAAGACTGTAATAATCTATCCCTTGCATTGTTTCATTCCGATTGGATAAACGCCAGCCGAAGATATAAATTAACTTTGGTTTACTTTTTGCAAATTACACAACAGAATATTACTTTCACAGCTGGTTCAATTTTTGACATCAATCTGAACACCAATATTCGCGTAAGTCACTTTAAATAACAACTACAAGATTAACACTAATTAAAAAAATATTTTAACAGTTGGCAAAACTGGCTTTTTCGGTTGTCACTTTCGTGAATAAAATGAAAATGTTCGAATTTCTGAAAAATAACTAAGCTGCAAATTACATACCAAAACCTGAAAAAACAAGGCATCTTAAATTTCAAAAATTATTGTATGTAGAAGATATTAATTATCAAATAACTATGTAGACTCTAGTTTAATAGGAATTAAATAGTTTGCCATGAAAACTTAATACTTATAGTCTCAATCTCAACACTATATGTATTAATTGTACCCGCTACCCACAGAGAAGAAGGGTATAATAACTTTGAAAATTTGGTTGCTATTTATACTTTCTTTTTTATATTTCATTTTATTCTAAATCGACACTATTTACATCACATAATAACAATACCTAACAATTAAACAAAATTATATAATATATGAAAAATAATAATAGAAACTAATATTTACAGAAGAGATCTCGTGGTGGGTGGATTTTGAGTGTATTTTTTATTTTCTTTCTTGTCAAACGTCTCGCCAGTGCGTTTGGGTGAATTACAATACGTTTTACGTAATTTTCGGTAACCTTATTTAGGACTGCACCGATTTTAAGGATCCTCAGGTCCCTTTTAATGACCGTAATTTTATTTAAATTATTCTTAGCCTCGTTGTAATGCAGCTGTACATTATTTATTTTAAATGAAAAAAATATTAATCACCACAAATTGGTAATCACTAGCTTATTATAAATGGTTAGCCATGCCACACTTAAATCTCAAATATATTTATATATATACAATAACAAGGAGTCACTTTTTGTTCACAACAAACTCACATAGATACGTACTTATGGTATTGCCAATGGGACCATTGTAACCCTACTATCTCTTGTAGTCTAAAGCAGTTAAACGTATGTTTTATAAATTATGTTTGGCTATTTGGGAAAAATTAAAACGCACACGGCACATGGTTGTTTTTTAAATGCATGCACGTGCATGTTCGACTTGTCGTCACTTCTTTTCTCGTACACGCTTTCTCTCTCTTTCTTTTTCTCCTCTTCAGTTGACAGCTTTGAGTCTTTGGTTCACTCTTTACGCTTCTTTGTAGCCGGCATCAATTTTTCACATAAAGTTTGGCAAACGCTTGACTTGCATATAAATGACTTGGATGTATTTGGGAGCTGCTTTAGGGAGAGTTGATGGAGCCTTGGCAGCATGGCACCTTGGCGACATGGCACCATTCGAGTTGTCAACTCTTTCAACGTGTTTTACATTTTAAGCGGCATGAAGAAAAATACCAGGCATCGTCTAAGCCCAAGGTGAGGGTGAAAAAAATAATTTCCTCTGCGTAATGCGAGTGTGTACTGTAAGTATTAGTTGTTGTTGTCAAAAGCATCGAGGTGCCCTAAGCAATACTCAAGCCGTTGAAGTACAGTTCTTTAGGGTATTACGGTAAACACAAAAACACAATTAAAATTGCAACTACAGTCAACCTGTACCTTAAATTGCAAAAGTAATCAGTACAGAAAATTTATAAATATGCATATATATTTTTAAGGATTTCAACTTTGTTTTTGAAAGTTTGTTAATCAAGAGAATCTCCCTGTTGTCTGTAGCGCATAGCAGGATGCGTAGAAGCACCGTCCAAAGTGAATAATACTCGCACGACGTGCTGCCATTTACAACTAACATAAATAGAAAACACACTGGCACACACACACACCAAGACACACGCTGATATAAAGACACTCATGGTGGATTATTCATAAATAGCCTGCGTATTAGAGGAGCACGAATATGGATGGTTGGGCCAGCACTTGAATAACGTACACGGCATTTGCAAACGATCAAATGAAATTTGACGTGCACTTCCAAACAAATTGGCATACGTAGTGTTAAAGCATTCTACGTGCAGCTATTTATGCATAAATATGTTTTTAGCATCTATTAAATTACATTTGCACACATTACGTATACGCCATGTCGAACGCATTCCACATAGAAACGTAGCAAACGCTTGCCAGGGAGTGAAAGAGAGTCCATGCGCATTGGCGATTGATTGTGCAAAAACTCAAACAGAAATTTCATAAAATGCAATGAATAAACGTTTTCGCCACGCTTCCGTTTTTTTTCGCCCTTCCAATCGCAATTTTCTTTGATAGATAATTTTCATTGGTTGGCGTGGAACGGTCGGGCTCGGATGGGGACTTTGGCATCTGCCTGTGTGCGCATTATCGGGCTGATCAAAAGGCAGCCTCGCATTTGTCATCCATCAAAGTTAAATCACACTTTTTATTATTTGCGCCACTCGACGGCATCAAATATGCCAATCGACCAACAACAAATCCGCAGATGAAGCCTCAAAGCGCCTAAATACGCGTAAAAATTGTTCGTGGTGAGTTTGCCGTGATAAAATATGTTCAATATTGTACGCCCCTGCGAGTGTGCGAGTGCGAGTGCGTATGACAGAGCCGCAAATTATCAATGAATAAATGAAATAACGCACACTTTGGCTTAATGTTTGGATTTAATTTTGATGTCTGGCATATGATTGCTTTTTGCGTTTTATACACGGATTTAAGATTATCTTAGAGCGTGGTATTCTCTGGGTCTTTCATGGATGTTTGGTTGCATAAATAAATCGTGACACATTTAATATGTGAAGGTATTCAAAGCAAAGAAGAAAAGAAACGAGAATTCCTGACAACTTCATGGGAAACTTAATAACAATGTGAGTATAAAACCATCCATCGAATTTTATTTGACTTTAATTTATAGGTATCAAAAGTATTTGCTTTAAACAGACACAGAATTTGCTCGCGTCAATTATGCAGCGTCTCTAGCGGTAATTATGCTCAGGAAATTGCATTTAGCCTAAGATGCGGCATCATTACGTTGGACCATAATTGATCACAGAGTGCTTATCAGCTGCTAAACCGCGCACTGTTGTCGTTTTGTCGATGTGTCGCAGTCGCTTGGCTCGCCTTCAATAGCTTGACATTCATTATGCTTGGCCTTTGCTTGGTCTGAGGATGCAAGGCAAGCATATTAATTGCTCATAAACAGGACGCCATGTCAGACCGACTGGGATGTCCGCTTGTCTCTCTCTTCCTTTCTCACTCTCACTTGCTTTCCCTCTCTGTCTCCCTCCCTCGATGTCTCCCTCCCTCTTGCTGGCTTGTTTATTATTCAATGGCATTTGCCGCTAAGCAATTACGCGTTGTTGTGCGCCATAAACACCTAAAGGCTTATACTACAAAAGCAAGCCCCACAAATACACACACACACACACACACACACACAGACACACACACACATGTGTCTACACATACTAACTCCCACACACACGCAGGCCTAAACTCTTCTGAGCTGAACTCAGCTGTCAGCAACTTTTTTGCGAAACTTTGCTTTACTTTTTATGCGCCTCGTGTCTCTGGTGCACAGCACTGGTGAGGGTGGAGGGGATGCAGTAAGGGGAGAGAGATTGTCAGCATGCGACTGATATATGCTTCCGTACCTTTTCGATTTCTTATTGCGCGCCGACTCTTTTAGCAGCGTTATCAAAATTTATTGAGCAATGTCATGAAGCTGTCAAAGTCGATATCAAAAACATTTGATTTTTGACTTTATTTTGTCAGTCAGCAACAAGCGCCCACACGACCCTGTTAAGGATAAGAGAGAGAGAGACAGAGAAAGAAGGGTAATGAAAGGGAGAGAAAGAGAAAATACCACCCCCATCAAGGGCCAACTCCGCATGCATGTGATCCACGCGCATTATAACCACGTTCTGATGTGACTTTTGTTTGTTTTACATTTCTACCCTGCAGTCTATGAGTATTCATTGTTAAAGGTTTGTAGCATGTGTGACAGATGAAGGAAATATCTGACTATATGTATGAACACATTCTCCCACTATAGCTATAAAGTTTTCGTGTTACAAACACATATAAACTTCCTGTTTTAGGTTTGTTTTAGTTCTCATTACTGTCAAAACAATTCATAACTGCATGCAGAGTATTTAACAGTCATTTGTTATCGACTGTAACTTGCTTTACTTTGCCAAAAACGCGAAAGAAAGAAATAATCATAATAAAAAAGCCGTGAGCATGGCAGCTAAAAAATTTCATGCGCTCCCAAGGCGCCGGCAGATTGATAAATTAATGATTGTGAAGACGACGACAAAGTCGTCAAAAAAGAAAGAAAGCAAAGCAGAGGGAGTGAGAAAGAAGTGAAAGGCAAAACGGCAAGCGTGTAAAACTGCCGCAAAGGCTGCTACGCTGTTTGGGCTTGGCTTGCGAAGCAGGCCGATTTATGAGAAATCAATTTATATGATATTATACTTAAAACAATTTCTCCAACGTTTCGCCAGTGGGTGCACGATGTGAAAGGATTTCACTCAAAGTGAAGAGAAAGAGTGCCACATTCAAATAAGTTTAGTTGCTTGAAATCACTCATCATTTTAATGCTCTATTAACTATTGTGAAATGCAAGAAATCCATCTGATCATAAACACAACATACGTTATATGTGAACAATCGATTCGATTCGTCATTGGCGAATACGTCTGCCGGAACATTAACATGGTTGTTTTTCCGGTTGTTGCCTGCCTTTAGGCGCATGCGAATGGGCGTCCAGCGGGCCTAATGAATATTAATAGCTCAGCTGATGGAGACTGACTGACTGCTCGACGTACCTGTGTCTATATATTAAGGCAACAAAGCCACTTGTCTTATCAGTTGGGCCGACTTCGAGTTGAGTTCGGACTATTAACAAAACAAATACAGTCGGCACATGGAAGCAGGCAGGCAAGCAGACAGTCCGCCCGGCAGAAGGGGGACAGGATAAAAGGCCTAGGTCAGTCTAGTTGTAGTTAGCCGACATTGAGAGCTCTCCCTTTTGCAACATTCCCTTTCCCACCCATCTTTTGTTATTTCTGCGTGTGCGTTTTGCTACTTAAACCGCTGAACATGGCGGATTAATGTCATTTATCACGCGCGTGTGGCTGGCGCATTTAAAATGTGCCGAATAAATAAGCCAAGCGGCAGCCCCTTTTCCTTCCTGCCTGCCTCCCTCAAGAACAATGGGCGCCTTTAATGCGCAGATTAAGCCACACTGTTCTGTTGCGGTTTCTGCTCAAACAGGATAATGACAAATAATCAAGGATAAACGCTTTTGATTGATCTTTAATTGCAGTTGCTAGTTGAGCCTCTTTGACAGCGCAACCGATTGTAAATGTAAATCATATTAACTTGAGTGTGGCATATAGAATTGTTCCCTTGAATTGGACTTGAGTGATAGCGGGCGGGTAAAGCTGGTTAGGCACTCATTCAGACTCAGACTCAGACTCACACACACACGAAGACATCCGTAGGTACTTAGCGCTAAGTCCCCACACACGCAGCTGAAGCATTTGTTGGCACATTCCCTCAGAATTGTGTTGCGTGGATGCAATGCTTTTGAATATATCAAAGAGGACCAAGATATAAATAACAAGAGGGGAATAACATCGAGCCAGAAGGGTCGACAGGTAGTTGTGGTAGGAAAGGTTGTAAGTTGAAAACCAGGAAATTCTTTAGGATTCCACCAAATGTTACATGATTATTAAATATTTCTAATTCTATGAAATGTTAAATGATGTTTCCAAATTATTATATATTTCTAAACTTTATTTTCGTAATTTTTTGGTCATTCCAAGAACTCACTGTGTAAGTTACTCTTCCGTAGTAAACACACCCATTAGGCGCGCATGACCTTAGCAAAGCAAAACGCATTGGCCAAAAGTTCACACAATTCATTTTCGATTCCGTTGCCAAATAGAATTAGAACTGGATTTCCTGGAAAAATGGCAATTCAGTTGAATTTCTAAGCAACAAACGAAGACGAAGAAAGAAGGAGAGTTGTAGAGAGTTTGGTGGGAGGAGGAACGACAGACTGAGAGCAGTGAAAGGCAGAGAAATAAAGCAATTAAGCGGCTTACAAATGTCGGCAACTGACAATGGGACGAGAACGTCACAGAATCGGCCCCAAATAAGCCTGACAAGAAAAAAGAAATTAAGAAAACTGGAGCAAATTAATTTACATGTGCGATTCATCAATCAACAGGGGCGAAAGATAAGGCCCAGCGTGGGGCAGACAGAGAGGATGATGGGGCGAGGGCCAGAGATACAGAGAGGCTCGTCGTCCAGTTCGTAGTACATTTAAATCTGAAGATTCGCAGCCGTTGAACTTCAGTCGAAGTCATAAATGGCCAAGTGTGTATGTCAGTTCAGTCTCTCTCCCCTTCCCCTCTTCTTGTCTTGCTGTGTATGTGAAACGGTCCATGAGTTGATTGATGATAAATACTCGATGTGCCCACAATGGCCGCTTGAGATAAAGCGTTTAAATGTGCGGCATATTAAATGATACAATATGAAAAGTGAAAAGTGAAAAAGATGGCGTCGTCGCCATCGCCTGCGTTGCCCTCGAAACCGGTCTCAAGCTTTGTCAAGTATTTTATTATTATTATGTTATGTAATGCCCGGATACAGTCCACGCAGACGCATCGTTATAAATGACCATTTGCGTGGGCTTCTTCAGCTTGTATCACTTTACCCCGTTCTACTCCTTGTCATTTGGTCGCCTAGTTTCCTTTCCCTGTTGTCCTTGTCGACTTTTGGCATTGTCTGGAAGCGATAGCATTAATGCGCTTATATAAATATTCGATAAATAAATCAGTATTAGTTACATTCGAACGCAACGCACACACACCTGCATAGCAACACAATCCTGGGCATTGATACAAATCACATTGGTGACCATGGTAAATATATAAATATTAAAACTCTTTAAAAACATTGTTTCAACAGTGGACTAAAATACTACAAGCAGTTTTCCATCTGCATGTTTATTATGGTATATTTATTTGTATATATTCATTAAACTTAATATAAACATATGATATAGTCATGTCTGTTCATTCACTTATTTACCATATAAAACATTTTCAGACAAGCGTTGTTCTATACTATACGCCATGTTCAATTATCTGATTAAAGAAGAACTACAAGTGGATTAGACAATCAACATATAAGTTACATAAAAAGCAATTCCTGTTTTCTTTGAACAATAGAAACTAGTTTGCCACATGATGTTTTCATGTCTGTTTCATTTGGTTTATAATTTTACTAACAAATAAAAAGACCCTTCAAACCGTGGGGCAGTATTTGCTTCCTCCTAAAGGACACGATCAAATTGACTGGACAATTGATCTAGAACCAGACTACATTAACAGTATGTGGTTTATTGGTGTCTGCAACTGCTTCCTTTGCCGAATTTCATACAACCTTTTACTAGCATTTACAATGTGGGGGTGTGTAAAGTCCCAGGGGGTCTCAGTAGACTAGGTTACGCCTAAGGTGCTTAGCTAAATGTTGAGTGCTAAATAGGCGACAATAAAGCCAAGTGCCGCCTTCCCTCTCCTTTAGATTACTGTGGCTTGTCCCGTTCCCCACCAAGCAAAGGTCATAGACATATGAAAAGTCTCATTGTCGCTTAATTTTCGCTGTTGTTTATTTGTGGCTGTAGGAACATGTGTGTGTGTGTGCGTGAACGTATAGGTCTGTGCTCTTCAGACGTTGCTTTTGAAGTCGCTTTGTCAGCGTGTGCCCGCACAAATTTCCTTCACATTCGTATTCACATAATTCGCTCGCATTCATTGTGCCAATGGGAGAGAGAGTTCATTCGCGTCGTGCAAATTAAAAATGGCCCCACCACCATGAGTCCGACTATTGTGGGCTCTGCGGCATTTGCATAACATGGCCCATGGCTGCCTGGCTGCAGTGGGGTACGTTCATAAATTAAAGCGCCACGCGGGATGCAGTTCCCAATAAATGTCTCGCCTGCTGCTAAATACCTGCTCGACAGCTGCACCCTGCACTTGCACTTGCACCTGCTGCTGTTGCTGTTGCTGCTGCCTGTGTTGCATGTGTGCCAGCGCCTGTGTGTGGCATGCGAAGAGTACAACAAGTTAATTATAGATGCGCGCAGCTTGCACTGGGGTGCGCCATAAATTTAGCTGGCTGCTCTATTCGTACCTCAACGCAGTTTAATGAGTGTGCAAATATTGGCTACCTAAAGGTGGCTGTGCGTGACTGTGTGCGTGTTCGTCTGTGTGATGGTGGGCATGCAAAAGTTTCACAGGTAAAGGCTGGGCAACTATTTGACTTAGAAACTTTGTAGAGTTTGTTGTTGAACTTATTGCTTAAACTCTTGTCTAACTTCGATGTTGGTATCAGAAATTTGCAAGGAAGTCGCAAAGGCTGTAAATCAATAGAGAAGTTGTCAAGTGCAGCACTTGACTGAGGATGGGGGTGGTAGATTTGTGGACTTATCGTTGCTGAATTTGGCAGCATTCAAAAACGACAGCATGTGACAATTAGTTTTCAAAACTAAGCTGCAACTTGCGTAGTCCAGGAGCTGCGAGGCAAAGTTGAATAGGCTTAAGATTGTATGCTAACCAGCGAAGATATGTATGTATGTGTGTATACATATATTTATTAAATACAGCCAATTCGATAGAGCGCATTTGTAGGGAATTCGTAAATGCAGTAGGAGAAAAATCAAATCTGTAGCAGCTGCAGAGCTGCGCGTAAATTACAAGAAAATCACGCTGAAAACACTGTGAGAAATGAAAAGCAGCTCAAGGAACAAGGGAAGCAAAGCTCATTTGTGGGCGAGCTCACCCGCATGTAACTACAGCTACAGCTGACAGGGAGCGCAAAAAACTTGTGAGTGTTTGTCATGTGACAACACTCCGAACGCAGCAAAGTATGCTACACTTTTTGTTGCCCCTCCGTTGCGTGCACATGTCGCTGTGTTTGTGTATGTGAGAGACTAATTTGCGCATAATTAAATATAAATTGTACACGACAGTGTTTGTTTTTGCCGTGTGCTGCAGTTGTTGGCAACAAGCAATGGGCGTAAATATATTAAACAAAAATGCAGGGCGACCCGCGTTACGTATGCGCCATGTATGCCACGATTGCAAGCTGTCGCTGCTTCCGCTGCTGCTGTTGCTGCTGTTGTTGAACGCCAAGAGGAGGAACTGCGAGTGGGTGCCAGCGCTAGCCAAAAGCAATTGTTACTGTTTTGGCAAGAGCACAAAGAAAAAGTAATTATTTACGCTCTTCAGCAGACGACGGCGGCGGCGACAACAGCTTCCGCCTCTCGTTGTTGTCGCTGTCGTTGCTGCTGCTACTGCTGCTGCTGCTGCTGTCGTTGTTGTTGTTTTAGTTGTTATTGTCAGCGTTGGCGTCGCGTCAACAGCAATTTATTTGAGTGTGAAAAAGATGAATTAATTTTACAGCATTGTGCAGCACAATTAAAAATTATTTGCTCTGCTCGATTGTTGTTGCTGTTGTTGTTGTTGTTGCTGCTGCTGCTGCTGCTGTCTGCCTCGCCCAATGCTAGACCAAAGCTTAATTGCTGCAAAGTTGTTGTGGCTTAGCGGGGTCCTTGTATCACAGGATTGCCTATGCTGCTGCTGCCGTTGCTGCTGCTACTGCGTTGCCGTTGCCGTTGCCATTGCTGTTGCCGCTGCCCTGCAGCAATTTATGTTTGCCAACTGACTCGAGAGGCGTTTTCGGCTTCGGACTTCACTTGGTATTGTTTTTGTTGTTTCGGCCGTTTCTACTGTTTGGTTTTTTCTTGTGTTTTTCGGCCGCTCGCAGCTCGCAGCTTGCCCCTTGTCCCTTTCTTGCCCTTCTATTGTTGCCTTTTGTTTGTGGTTGATGATGGGAAAAGTTTTTGCCAGCTGCCTGCTGAAGTGTTGGCGACGTTGACGTCGACGTCGCCGTCGACATCGGGCATGTTTTATGCATTTTCTTATGACTTTACTTCCCCCCAACTGCCTCTCCCTCTCTCGTTTGTGGTGAGCAAGAGAGCGAAAGACCGTGTAAATTATTATGTACATTTGAAATGTGTGCACCACGCCGCCAACAACAATAACAGCAGCAACATAAGCAACTAAAAGCAATGCCGTAAATTTGTTTTGCTGGCGAGTCTACAAAAAAGGGGTACACGCGTGCCTGGGGATGAGAACCAGTTTCGTGGAGCAAGGGGTAGGGGTAGAGACCGTGGTGAATCCCTCCTAAATAAAGGCTGTGACCTGCCCAAAATGCTGTAAACTTTTTCGGTAGGCGTTCGCCCAGGCATTTGTCATTTTGTTGTGCGCCATGGGGGGTGGGGTTGGTTGAAGAGAGGGGGCTGGTCGGGCCATAACTTAATTAAAGTAAATGTGTTTGGGGACATAAGAAGTTGTAATTAGTTGGGCGTTCCCGGAATGTTTATTATAAACTCGAGCTCTAATTGTTAAAAAGGGATTCCACAGTGATTCGCACACTACATCGAGATGAGAACGGCGCAACGAATTACAGTAATTAGTGGAGATATTGGGCCAGCGATTCAGGAGTAAGTTGAAGAGAAAGAGAAGTCTGTAGTGCACTGTCCACTTATTAAGTTCGACTTCGTGACGTGGAATTGTTTGTTGAATTTTTGAAAAATGTTAAAGATTGTTAATTAGCTGGAAAGCATCCCAGAGGAAGAATGATCCACCTTGAGCCAGCGGCGCTGGGCGAGTTCATTGGTTCATTACCTTCATTGTCGCCGCATCCCTAATAACTTATGCATTATGTCTGCTTCCGCGCAACGGGGCGAGTTCATAAGAAATGCTACTCACTTCCGCTCTCAGGACAGAAGTCAGCTCCGGTGCCGCTGTCCGTTGTGGCACAGCATAATTGTTGTTGCCTGCCTGACTGCCTGGCGTGCTTTGTTTGCCCAGTCTATAGATTAAATTCTGTACTCCGAAGGAAACTAACGTTTAGACGTTGAACTCGCCATTTGATGGGCCATGGTCGCCCGCGAAATGTCCTGCAGCTGTTGGTGTAACTTTAGCAGTGTCTAGCTATCTCTTCCTGCGTGGAAGCGGCTTCGGTATGGCGGCCTTCCACTTATTTAATTCGCTTTAAACGGCGACATTTTTCCTTATAACATTTTCCGCCTTCGCATTTCGCGTTTTTTTCTTTTTGCGCTCAAGTTGACTTCCTTTGCACTTTGGAAACATGTTTTGAAAAACAGGATTTAACAACGGAAAATTACATTTAGCGCAGGACGAACGGAATAAAAGCCCAAGGACGAAGCAGCCACCATCGCTGCTGGTCCAAAGAAAACATGAATAAATGAAATGCGCTAACTTTGCCCGGCTGCGAAACAAAGGCAACTAAACGCAGTTGTAAACGCCGTTGCAGTGGTCCATCTAGAGTGACTCCTTTTCTCGTTCCCCTTCCTCTGTTCACCAACCCAAAAAGGTTTGAGCTTCAAGGAGAGCGCAAAACAAAATGGAAACAACTATGGCTGACTTCAGTTTCCTGTGCGCGTTGATTGAGCTCTTTAAAAATGCATTTAAGTCGCATGCGAAGTTGTTAATTGAATGACAAACAATGAATTGTAGTCTGACAAGGACACACCACATATACACCCGCACACACCCACTGGCCACAACCGAAATCTGGGGCACACACAATGAGAGATTGTTGCGCTTAATAGTTTGAAAACTACTTAAAAGTAATGAATGGACCGTGACACATTAAAAACGCTTAGCTGACAGCAAAACCTCGCGCAGTCGATGTCATAACATAAAACCATGTGTAGAGAAAAGACACGCTCGTGTCTGTGTGTATGTGTTTTGTGTGTCTGTCTGTGTGTGTGTGTGTCCCTTCTGGGAAAGCCACATGGAGCGCATTAAAAAATTACAGCATTGTAATACACGAAAATGTTATCATTATAAAGTAGACAAAGGCCGCAACATTGCATTCACTGGAGTCAAGGGAGCCAAAGGGTTGTGGCCTCGGCTTCGGGTTCAGGTTGGGGCTCAGAAAGAGTAGCCAAAATGCCACACAATGAAGACGTTAGCAAGTGCTGGGGTGTGTTTTCCAATGTGCATATTATTTTGATATATTAAATCCTAAGAAGCACACAAGGCAAGCAAATACACAAAACCGAAAAGTGTCGAGTCACAAAGTTGATATTATTCATAATATCAGTGGATAGTAAAGTGCAAATAAGCAGACCCCGCACGAAGCACACAACATCTCCTACCCGACCACATGTTAACAATTCGCTGCGCAATATAGTAGCATATGCATATGTGTGTGTGTCGAGTGTGGCAGTTGCGAGCTTGTGCGATGCGGCACGTCAGACTAAACGTTACTTCACACGTCTCCTGTTTTAAAGCTCCGCCAAGTCTGGCAGCGTTGCCCACTCCGCTGCCCCCCACGACGTTTCCTTCAACAGCTGCTTGTTGCTGCTGCTGGTGATGGTACTGCTGCTGTTGCTGTTGCTGGTGCTCGTGTTGCTGGTGCTCGTGTTGCTGCTGTTAAGCAAAACAAATGAGTTAAAGGGTTTCTACTTGCCTTCTGTGTGTGTTTGCTAGTCGACTGGTTACGCCGTGGCCGTGGCCCACAACTAACTCATTGCGCACGGTCTGGTGGGCAGCCACCCTCTCCTTCGACTTTCTTTGCACAGTACCTTCCCCCCCATCCCTTCCTCCAACGCAGGCAACCCTTCTGCGTGCCCTGTCGCTGGCTTCAGCAATGGCAGTGGCAGAGGCAACGGCAACGGCAACGGCAGCTCGCATAATGTGCCTTAACATAATGTGCACATTAGTGTTCACACGTTTATAGATGTGTCTATGTGCCTGTGAAACTGTCCCCCATCTGTGTGTGCGTGTGTGTGTGTGCAGCATGTTTATGGGCGTCTCCGTGTGCGCGTAAAGAGCAGCAGCAGACCGAGAAGCAACAACAAAAACAACAGCAAAATAATACAAAAAAAAAAACAACAAAAAAATCACATACAAAATATGTGGCAGCATCGGGCCACATGTGCAACAGCAGAGGGTGGTGAAAAGGGAGGCAAAAGGCAAAGCAGCGGCAGCAGCAGCAGCAGCTTACCCAACTTCCACAGCATCCGCAACATCCGCAGCATTTGTGAGCTAATGACATTATAAACATGAAAACTCCATTAATATTTTTTTGCTGATTATGATGTTCGTGTGTATTGTTGTTGTTGTTGTAGTTGCTGTTGCTGTTGTAGTTGTTGTTGTTGTTGCTGTTACTTTTTATGCTGCCTGTTACTACGTACCTTTTTTCGCTTGTGCCTTGCTGCACCGTTGGCAACACAAAATTTTTACTCTTTTCGCACAGAATACGAATAAGCCAAGAGGCAAGTGCGACGAATGCGCCATTTCTCTTACTCTACTTCGCACTTATCTCCCTCTCTCTCTCTCTCACTTACCCTTTCCCTGTCTCTCTTTCGCTCGTCTTTCCATAATTTACTAGATTTATTTGTACGCACCGCACGCGGATTATGACAAGCAGGTGAAAGGGCAGGCGAAGGTGGAGAGGTGCCACTGAAGGCGCGGCAATTCAACTCCTTGCGATTTGAAGAGTTTCTACACGCTATATGTAAACGTATGTACTTGTTCTCCCGCTCCTCCTCTTCCTGCCCGACCTGCCCAGCTTTAAAAGTGTTTTGATGCTTGACAATTTTTTCAAATTATTAAGAGTCCGTTTTTATGCCTCTCACATCTCTTTCCATTTTTAGGTGACAACTGTGATAATTCTAAGATATGTGTGACATATAAGCCTTGCCTTCTTATTTTCAAAGAAGTGCAAAGAAAGTAGGAAAGCGTAGTCTGTCAACAACAATTGATATAGGAAACTTATCATTGGATGAGTGCAATTACTGCTGCAACTCACTGTCTCCACTGGCTGCCAGCTGCTGAACTTGCAACTTTGCCACTGCAGAGAACTGCGAATTGGAACTCCGTAATCGCGACTGAATATATATTAAATTGCAACTCGAAGCGGAAGGGCAGCGGGTAAGGTTTGCTTTTGATATTTGAGCAGAGTGGTCGCGCTCTTTCACTGGCGACAGACGACCAGTTCCGCTTGTTCGAGGTCAGTTGTTGCTTGGAGAAATCAACGAGAAAGAGCATTGCGGCAGGCTGCAACAAATTTCATTGGCTTTCTTATTACATTTTCATTGCATTTCCGCATATTTGGGTACACAAAGTGACTGCTGCGGGGTCGCTGCAAAAGCCAAGCCCAAATGCATTGGCAATAAGTTGCACTTCATTACGAGATTTTTAATATATCCACCACGATGTTCTGTTTACATTTAAAAGAGCACTGTCGTTCTTAATATTAAATACAGTTTGGTGATAATGATACGGGCATATGTACATGCCATGCATATCTATATATGCATGCACGTATATATTGTGGGAAGAATATTTTATTAACTGTGTTGCTTTATATTAATTTTAAATTCACAATTTATATCTATCCTCTTGACTTTCTCAAACGATAGTGCCGCGTTATTCAACAGTCTTTAATTGAAAGGGACATCGACTTTTCTTTAAAATTAAACAATGCTTTGCAAGAGGTAATCATAGTGAAGAGTATCAAAACATTGTAGATATATTAAATAAACTAACACATCTTCTTTACTTTATAATACAGCATTAGCTTTTTCTATCACATCTTGCACTCTCTGAGTTAGAATATATGCAAATGCTTTTATATATGATCTTTCTGCTACTTTAAACTTACCCAAATCCCTGAGAATCCTGCATCTAGAGTAGTGTCTGTAGAAAGGGTTGCGGTGCAACAAGAGGGGACGAAGCAAACGGGGATTACTTGTGTACTTCATTTTCCCAACGGAAAAGGCAATTTACTCTTTTGAAAAGACAGCGGGAATGCAGTTGCTGCTGCAGTTGCCGTTGCTTCATTTGATATCGTTGCTGTTGTTGTTGTTGTTGCGTGCGTCATCGATAATGGCAATTGAGAGTTGCATTTGCTTTGATTTGCTTTTTTCTGTGAGCAGGTCTTTCGCTCCTTTCGCCCTTTGTATTTTATTGTGCGGCTCCATTCGCTAAGCTTTTGTTTGCCTTTGCTTTTGCCTGGGCATGATTCGGTTGGCTTGGCTTGCCTTGTTGGCTGCTGGATGGCGGCGGCTTATGCGGCTTGGCCACGCCTTGCTTGCCACTCTATGGGAACGTTTGAGAAATGTTATATCGGCTTTGAGAATTGCGGTTTGTGTTCCCATCGAGTGAGTCTGGCGCTGAGTGAGTGCGTATGCAGCCTGTGTCAAATCACTTGGCATTTCCGAAAGCCACATTAAGCATACGCAGTGTTGCCACACGGTGAAATGAAAACGAATTGAATTTCCAGCAGAAGACATTGTGTCTGGATGGAACATGCGTATCTAAAACCAGTTCTATTCATATGGAATAGTTTTAGTTAAAAAAGAAGATAACTTTAAAGTTGTTCAATGGTTGACTTGGCTCACATTTTTCTACCTCTTGCTGTTGCTTGCATTCCTGGAACATCTGTCAACTCATACTGTGCTGGCATGCGACACAGTATTGCACATAATACGCATACGCACTGTTGTCGCATTGCACATTGCGTCGTCTTTTGACTGCTGAATTTCACACCCCATGCCGCCGTACAATGTACTTATTGTTGTTGTTGTTGCCGGCAACCTTTTCAGAGGCGATGGCTGCGGTGGCTGCGTCTCATTACCATAAGCAGTGCGCTGAGTGGACTAAGACGCATTGCATCGACCACAAACATTAATACACTCGCAATTGCGGTGGTTTGCCGTGTTCAGTTCCTGCTGCTGCTACGTTTGTGCGTGTGGTCACGTACAGGAGCGCAACAATAGAAGTTATTGCAATACTTGTTGTTGCAGCTTTAGTTATGCTTGGCCTTGCTTTTTATGCACTGTGATATGGTTACTTTTCTGCACAAATCTTCTTAGGTCTTTAAGCCCATTGCACATTAGACTGAGTCCAAATATTGACCGATGAGAGGTCATCAAAAGGTAGCGCCAACTAAATCAAAAGTCAGACCACAGAGGGAGGCCAAGTGACCGATTCTGTTGCATCCACAAACTGGGGCTGGGGCTGGGGCTGGGGCTGGGGATGGCTCGATTGGGCCTTTACCTTTCCACTGGGTCGTTTGATCCTATACTATATGTATGGCAGGACTAAATGCTCGGACAACACAATTCATTGTGTGGCATGTCCTGCTGTGCTTTGCCTTTGCAAAATATCGCTTACTCCCGCCACAATCTAGGATACTTTTATTTTTGGTCAGCCCACTACGCGTTCATGTGCAGTACAGTTGCCTGTGTGTGCCTCTCTCCCTCTCTCTCTTTCTCTCTATGTGTGTGTGTGTAGGTGTGGGTGTTGTGTGTTGTTCTTTTTATTTTTGACCGCCTTTCTGGCTTTGGCCAGTTTTGATCTGCTGCAGTAGCTGCTTGAGCTGCGGCCCGCTTTGGTTTGCTGCCGGTTTGTTTTCTATAGCACGCTCTTTTTTTGCCTTTTGCCATTTTTTCGTAATATTTTCGGTGTTTTTTTTCTTTTATATATATTTACAGAGCTTATCTTTGACCACACGTATGTATGTTGGCAGAGCAAAATTGTTTTTGAAATTGAAAAATTGCAATA
This sequence comes from Zaprionus davidi, assembly GCA_018903715.1. Classification (NCBI taxonomy): domain Eukaryota; kingdom Metazoa; phylum Arthropoda; class Insecta; order Diptera; family Drosophilidae; genus Zaprionus; species Zaprionus davidi. The sequence goes on from JAEIGL010000003.1 coordinate 60,221, forward strand.
CAAGCTGAGCTCTGGGGTCAGCTATAGAGTCGCTGTAATACAAAATAATGCGACTACCCTGGCTGTGCACACACACACATGCACACACACCCACGCACACACTCAGACAACTTCATACACACACATTGTTGTGCGCTCTCTCTCTTTTTCTCTGCTTTGCTGGCCACCCTCTGGGCTCTTTTCTCTCAGCAGCGGCATTTTTCTTTTAGTTTTTTGCCTTGCGCTCATTTTTCGTGCGGTATTTGCTTTTATTTTCTTTGTTTACCATTTTCATTTTTCTGGAAGTGAGCGCAGCGCTTATATTTTTATAGTATACTACGTTTTATAGTATATGTGAAATATGCAGTTCGTGGCTAGGTCGCTAGTTGCCCGTTGCCCGCTGCTCGTTGCCCGTTGCCATGCCTCAGCTATGCTTTGTGTTTATGTCCTGGCAACGCTAGTGCTGCCTCTGACTCATTCAAGGATGCTGCAGGTGCTCAAAAAGCGTGGCTGCCCGCCCACTTGCCAGCCCTACTGCCTTCTGCCTTGACTGCAAGTTATGCACATATTTAAATTAAGTGCTTTGAAATATAGTATATATACATACATATATATATATATAGATATATATATTTAAACATATACACATACATTGCACACTTTGGAGCAGCAGAGCAACTTCGTCGAGCTGGCACTTACATAGTATAAACAGATAACGCAAGGAGCATAAATATATAATAGCTACAAGCGCTACACTAAAGTGTTATTAACCAATGAAAGCCGTTTAATGGAGATAAGCAGCTAATGCACCTTGACTTTGCATTACAATGTCAGTGCCAATGTAAGACAGGACAGCCAACAACTGGGCTCATACTTGATTATAGTGACAGTAATATGATGATTGAATTATATTATATATTCTTTATACATTTGGACTTGGGTATAAACTTTTGGTTTAAGGTTAAAGCCGCAGTTTAAATAATTTATTATTAAATTAAATGGTTTTATTTAGTAATATTTAAATGTATTTAAATTAAAATTTGATTATAGTTTAGTAAAATTGTAGGTTAATCTTCTTTTTGATCGTCGATTATTGATTGCGAGTGCAGTCTTGTTCTTTCACGTCTTTACACTTCGCCTTGTCTGCAGAACTCTCTTTTCTTGTTTTTCTTTAGGTCGTTGCCAGGTCGTCGACTGTTAGCTTAGGTTATAAGCTTAGTTATTGTTAATAATCAGATACTGTATGTTTTATGTTTAAACTAAATCTTAGCTTAAAAGAGACTTTATAAGAAAAACCTACTCTAGATGAGATTATACGAAAAACTTAACCTCAAAGAGACTTTGTACGATCACACATGATTCACTTGACAAACATATATTAAAGAAGTCTCGCTTAAACAACAGGTGAGTTAATATCAGTAGAAATATTGTTATGAAACTGATCGCCTGTGAACCTCATCGACCAACTACGTCTCGTATAATGTGCATATATTCCATTGTGGGGTCTTTCCATTTGTTCGAAAAGTGCTAAAATCCAGTTGACACTTTGGAACTCCGTGTAAAATTGTAAAGGTGTTCAAAAGGGCTTTAGACTAGTGTACAATTGAAAATGCTTATTACCGCATACGGTTTGTCTGCGGCAATTAAGTATTTTTTTATTCAATCCCTTTTAATGTTTGCACAATCCCTTTTAATGCGCACAATTAATTTCGTTATGCTTTGTCGCCTTTGACATGTCACTGGTTATCTGAAACTCACACACTCGCACCCAGACACACACACACGCACACACACACACAAACACCTACACCAACAATGTAACAAATTTGCTAAAATGCTGGGGCTTAGAAAATAATTTAATATCGGCTCTCTGTGTACAACGCGTGTCCGAAGGGGCGACAACACCCTCCCCCGTAAACCAGTGTCCCCTTCCCACACCTCACGGACACCATCGAAAATCATTATGGGCGTTTTACGTTGCATGTCGCGATTTGCAAATTGCAATTTTATGCGTAAACGTAATTAAAATTATTTTAATTTACACACACGGACGAACAGGGGAGTTCCAGAAACGGAAACGTTGAATGGAATGGGCCAGCGAAAACATTGACATAACATTGGAAATTAATTTTTAGCTATTTTCCGGGAACGATACGAAAAACCATCAACAAATTGTCAGCGTTTGCGTTCATTTGTTGATTTTATTTGCAATGTTTTAGGCGAAACAACTAAGAATTCTACAGTCTGCAGAACCTGATCGACACCATGATGCCCTGCAATCAATATCGAAAGCATTAGCCACGAAATTGTTAACATAAACTTCGGGTCAAGAGCGGATGGGATTGGAGTAATCGAAACAGTTCTTCTCAGTATAAACTTGGCTGGAGTCTCCTATGGGCATCTGCAAATATATTGTGGTGTCTGCCAGTTACATAGTGGATACACCCCTTTCTACTGTTTTTAATGGGCAACTGTATGCGAATTCTCATGTTTACACTAAAGCCAAAATGCATGTGGTTTGCTATTTTTGGTTTACTCGATAAGACCGGCACACTTGTATGCATACATACATGTGTGTGCATTAGTGTGTGTGCGAACGTGATGCGATTAGTATAAATTTCAAACACCATTACAAATCCATTGATTACGTAAACGTGTTATGTGCTGTTCAATTGAATATATGTATATACATTTTTTTAAATAGCTTTGATCAACATTTTAGGTCAATAAAATAATAATGATTACAGCTTCGATTACTTAAATCGTATAGAAATTATCGACAGCAATTTTTTAAGATATCGCAAGCAAATTGATAATATTTTAATTTAAATTTTGTGATAGTCTGTCAACATTGTATCGACATCAAATGAATATAACAATAAATAGTCAAAAGAAACTCTTCAATTTTAAGGTAACTGAAAAGAAAATGAGAAAATAAGTTGAAAAAGGAGCTGGAGAGCAACCTGTAAAGTATCGGGAAGAGAAACTAAAAATGAGCTGAAAGAAAAGATTTTAGAAAAGAAACTTAAATACGGGGATAGAATATAAGAAGCATAAAGTATATGTATAAATATTGTATATACTTTGACTGCACTGGAAATGGGAGAATAATGAAGAGATACCTGCAATTTCAACAGTAGATGCGCGTGGGGTGCAGCTATAGATTTGTATGGCCAGTGGCGACGGCAACGGCGATGGTGAAGACAGCTAGTGCAGTCGTCCTTGCGAGTGACCCGAAGAGATGCCGCGGCACCGTCTGACAGTGGGGCGTGGCCACCAATTAACGCATTCCAATGCTTGCACTTTCCAGCATTTGTGTCTGTGCTCGTGTGTGCCTGGATATGCACACAATCTGCATTTCTGTGTGAATGCGTGGGTGCGCGCCTGTGTGCGTATGTGTGTGTGTGTGCGCGTATGTGTTTGTGTGTGTAGACGCTTGGCATTGTGTGTTTTCACAAGAGAATGCAATTTAAATTGCATTAAAATTGATTGAATTCATGGAACACACAGTTGCTGTTGCTCTCTGATAGTGGGTGTGTGTGTGTGTGTGTGTGTGTGTGAGTGTATGCACACCGGCTAGTCTCCGTCGTGATGTGTATTGCGTGCTTGCTTTGTGCAGTGTTAAGTGGTCAGTTGCGTTTATAATCATAAACAAGCATCTTCGCTGGAGGACTTTTTCAATGTGTTGCAAGCAAAGAAAATTAGAAATTGAAAATTTAGAACAGAGAATAAAATTGAGCAACTATTCAATTTCAACTGCATCCAACGTGTTGTCAAATTGTTATTATAATCCTTGGTATAGTTAATGTTACATTTACAGAGCGGACTCACTCACAGCTGCATACAGAAGCTGAATAAATCGACCACGATATGGAATAAAGCTCATGGCTTATGGGAAAACGAAGGTACAATGTGGAAAAGCATAAGGTTTGTACGAGTACATACGACTGTATATCTCAATTTATCATGTGCACTTACACATACAGATGAGCATATCGCGCTGATCTATTGAACGTAAATAAATCGCAATAAATATTTACGACGTCGCCACGAATTTGCCACTTTAAACCTTCGTTTTTTCAGTGCAATTAATTTGCAAGCCAAGCGGATAGGGATGAAGGTGGGAGCAGTGGCAGGTCGGGGGAAAGGGTCGTAAGCATATGCATTTATTCGTTGCGATCCGTTGTGGGTTTTTGATTTTGTTGCTGCAGCGCGACAATTAATGCGCATTAATGAATTATTAATTTGTGTGCGCGCGGCGCTGTTGCAACGCACAAAAGTATGCAATTAAATTCTATTTGTTAATTTATGATGGCCGCCAAATATGCGTTGATTATGCAAATGGAATTGGCGTGGATATGTTGATATGCTGCTGTTCGATGGCGATGGCGATGGCGCGACAAATTTCACATTCAGCACGTCACCAGCAGGTCTTAACCGGGCCTTAATCAGCTCACATTTACATACACTTTCCACAACACGTCTGTGTGGGTGTGTGTTTGTGTGTTTACTTTATTTTAAGCTTTTTGCATAAACCGTTTATAGTTAATTGCACTTTTGATGTTTTCCCACTGCTCGAGCTGCATTTCGCAGTTGAGTTGAATGGCCAAAACTGTCATTGCATTTAATTAATTTTAATTAGAGTTAATCTACCATTTAATTACATTCGATTGCGCCTTTGTTGCTGCAGCCATAAGATAATTAAGCCTAATGAATAAATAGGCAACCGATTGGCTGCGACAATGCGATAATAGCTCGAAGACAAGGCGTGCCTTGGCACTTACTTAACGCTCTAATTGTTATTGATGGTTTGCAAGTTGAAGAACATCGGGTCAAAGCAATTACGATTGAGCGTCAAGGTAGCCATGGAGATGGCAAATATGCACAGAAGGAGAATGAAAATGTATTTTTCATTTTGTGAAATGTATTCTCAAATTCTGGCAATGACATGCCCAGGAGCATATTCACAATCTGAGAGAGTGAATACCTTTAATTCGTTTCAAATGCGCATTCATCTTCCCCTCGTCTTGGCAAACCATTACCTTCTATTGCTGGGGATAAGTTGCAAAGTTTGCCGGTTCTTAGGAAGTGAGAAGGAGGGGGAAAGAGAGAGTGGCACGGGGCGTGGGAGCACTCTAAAGTGCAACACCGATAACTTCTGGCTGCAGTTTTCAACTTCTTTCTTTTGTCGTCTTCGTTTCGACCATAAAAGTGTAGTGCACATCGCTTGCTGGGCAACAGCTAAAACTTTTGGTGCTAAAACATTTGTAGGTGTAGCCCGGCGTGTCCAATGCTTCTTACGGCTAAGTTAAATGTGGTCCTTGCCAGGTAACGTGTGTATCGCTGAATATGTATCCGTATCCGAGCGTGTATCTGTAGCTGTATCTCTATCTGTATCTGTATTCCTGCTCACATGCCCACAGTGAACCTTTTGCCTGCTTCCTTTTTTGTTATTCGAGAAAAGAAAACGAGCAGAAAGATCAACACAGAAAGGCAAGTGTCGATTTTTTTTGTGCATGTAAAATACATATATACACATACACATGCAGGTGGGTAGGTGGTTGTATGTGTGTGTGTATAATTTACGTTTCGCCTGTTGCCTATTATTGTTTTTATTGTGGGCTGAACGAAACTGTTTCTTGTTGTTTTAACCGAACATTTTGCTTATTTTAGGCTAGCAGACACACACACACACGTACACACCCTAAAACATATGTAACACATACACCAATGCGTGAAGAAAAGGTGAATAATAATATAGCAAATATATTGCCAGCCTCTTTTCTGGACGGTAGCAGCGCGAACAGCGACTCTTGCTGGCTGCATTTCGTTTCTGCTGCTCGTATTTGTTTGTACAAATTTAATGAATACACATATTAAGATACGTGCACATGCCCGTCTCTCTATCTCCCTCTTTCCCTCTCTCTCTTTCTCTCTCTATTTTTTAGTGCTTACTTGTATGGGTGCTTCCACTTGTTCTCCCAATCGTTCGCATACTTGTACAATTCTGATGCGAAATGCTGTTGGGCATTTGCTAGAAATTTAGACAAATATTTTACTTACTTATGTGTGCGTGTGTGTGTATGTATATGTGTGTGTGTTTGTATTTACATGCATGTGCAGTTGTTGTTCTAGTTATTCTTGCTTTTTTCATCCGTTGTAATTCGTAACTATTTTTGAACTTGTAAAATTATTTTCCAAGAATTACATAAAAACATTAAACAAATGTACAATAAATTCTCAACAGTATTGTTTTTCAAATAGATGAAGACTTACTCAGGTAATTCCTTAAACAGTATTACATTTTATTCTACTATAAAAAAAATATTACTCTAATTTATTCTATTTCCATAAAAAGCGCACACTATTTCTAAAAACAAACATTATTTTTTAAAGAATTTGTAAATCATTTCAGCGCATTCTATTTGTTTTTCCCTATAAATTGACTGTAACATTTTTGCAGTAGCATAAATTTTTGCAGTAGCAAAATTACCCTTATGGTCTTTTTAACCGCCCAAAATGTTGCATGAGCAACGAATTTTTTATTTTTAATTTTCCAAACACGTTTTGCAGCAAGGGAGAAAAAAAAAGAGTCGTGGCTGACGAGAACAAAACAACAACAACAAAAGTATGAGAACTTGCACTGTAGTTTGTTTATGTTAAATTCACGTCGCAGCTGAGAGTGTGTGTGTGGCTTGTGAGGGTGTGATAAAAGTTTTGTCAAGTTTAAAGCGTGTCCTGGTAACAGTATGTTGGAATACCCTTTGCAGAGAGTACTTTAATTCTGTGGCCCATACCACCAATAGTCGTGTCGGAAATATACCCGCTCTGGAGAAGGGTTTCCTCTTCCAAAGTAGAATAAAATAAAATGGAAAAGATTTTATCAAAATGAAGGAGTATCTTCGAGAGACACTGATCTTCGACACGACAAAATGAGCTCGAATTTTTGCTTTTATTGCATTCTTGCACATCTCGCAACTTTAAACAAAGACCACGACCAGCGAGTTGACTGACAGCAAAACTGCGAGTTGCGAACTGCGAGTCGAAACTTTGTGTTTTGCTTAAGTGACGACGTGCGACAAGCGGTGGCCAGGGTTGCCAAGTTGCCCCCGAACATTTTTTTGGGCCAACCGTTTTTTTGCCTGGACTTTTAATATTTAAGCAAGCCACCCAGGCGACCAGGCAGGCAGTTAGTCAAGCTTACAAGCGAGAACGTCAACCACCCCCCGCCCCCTCCTCTACCAATGAGTGTGCCTGACTAACTGCGAACAACAACAGCTAAAAAACAACAACAATTGCAGAAGCACACACACACACACACACACGAGTGCTTGAAACTTTTCGACAGGGTGTGTTTGTGTGCAAGGACTTGCTACACCTCGACGAAAAGTCGACACACATGCAAGGGCCAACAGGGAGCTGCAGCTTGGCTGTTTTTAAGGAACACACACACACACAAACACACACACGCCTTGTGTCCTGTGTGTCTGTCTGCCCATCGATATGTGGCTAAATAAATTTACAGCTTGACTGAGCGAAACAAAGGGCCTGAGAAGCGAGTATAAATAACCATCCGAACCATATATCTAAGTATAGTAAAATCAAAGATTGTAATATTTTATATACGAAATACTAATATGTTTTTAGCTATTTTAGCTAACTTAATTTCCAAATATTAGTTTGATTTGTGGATCTTAGCTTTTCTAATCATTTTTGAGTCAAACATAACAAAACTCCCAAAACTTTGATTATCAGCATTGATCGATAACTAACTTGGTGATAGAGGACAGTTCCATCAATATAATATATTATATAATAATGATAATACCAATAATAATAAGAATAAGTTTAGTTTAAATAAAGGATATAATCGTCTTGTATGGTATAAAAACTGCAAAATACTTTTTACTTTTAACATGCATTTCTATGACTCGCACAGTTCATAATTTGGCAAATACAGAGTATAAGTTTGTAGCCAAAGAAAGGCAGAAAACTTAATAGTTTTTCATAATAATGTTTTTGGTTAGGGAAAATGAGTGAGTGTTAATGTGCAGCTAACCTTTTTCTTAAGTTTTCAGTTTATGCATTGCTGGGAAAAAGAGTAAAGTAGAATAAAAGAAAACTGGGCAATACTTCCTCTGGGCGGGAAATTTGAGCTCAGCTGCCCTAAGAAAATTTCTTTACACCAAGTACATGTACACACTCACACATGCAGGTGTGTACGTGTGAGTGAGTAAAGTGGTTATTTGCAATACCTAAATACCTTTCAAAAGATGTTTAATAATTGAATTATAACTTTTCAGTCCTTTGAGGAAGCTGGAGTTGTCTTCCACCTACAACTTCAGAAGAGGGGCATGGGGAGGAAAATGGGGACATGTGGGACTAGTGCCTGAGTAGGGGGATGGTTGTGTGGTCAGTCCGGTGTCTTGGCTAGTTTGATGTGCTGTGGTTCCCATCTATCTGTCTCTCTGATTAATTAATGACTGCGAAGTGCGGTACGCATATTGAAAGACTGTGAAGTAGGTTGAGTTTTTTCTTTCGAAAAGGGTTTCTTTAATTTAATTGAAAGTCCACAGATAACCTGACTAACCCCCACCCCCTGCAGGTATAGTTCGGGACTCGATCAAGCATATACTTAGCATTGATTTATGTCTTAACACGTCGTTAATGAAACAATCAATTGCGACCTAGTTTAATCCATTGTTCTGATAGTTTGACTCTCGCTTTAATTGAGTGTTTGATTTAATTATAGACCATTTAAATACCACTGCACTGTTGCATCATTAAGCATTGATTACGCAAGCTGATTAATTAGTTGCCTGTGCCCGCTACGCACACTCATCACACACTCCCGCACACACCACACCACACTGCCCTCTCTCCAATACACACACGTGTCTGTGCGGCAAAAGTGCGTATAATTATATAATTGTTAGTTAGCAGCGCAATTTCACATGGAATGCTACGAAATCATTCATTTCCAAAATATACCCTGTAAAATGAATTGGAAAATCTACGGAGGCTTTTGCTCCACGTAAATAAATGGAGAGTGACTGGAGGCAAGTAGAAACGGCTGCCAACGACTGAAACACATCTCTTCACAGTGTTCTGGTTTTAGAACTTCTTTCTCACTTTGTCACATATTAAAATATCATTTATTAAGCTTGTTATGTATGAATTAGACAGTTAGCAAGAAAGAGTTTATTGTAAAAGTTAATGTCTTTGTGTTCAATTAATTTATTTCATCACGGTGCTTTGTACCTATCGATACATACTGCCAATAGCTTGCAAATATCGATTAACTTAAGAGTAACGCTATTAACAGTGTGACCCTGTCCTACTACACTTTCGACTACAGATACATATAAAGATCACATGCCATGCCGTAGTTATTGCGGGGTATCCAATTAACTGCTTTTATGGCACTTGCATTCAGTAAACTTTTAATAACAAAATGCTCGGTAGATTTTAGCTTTTTAACTTACTAAGCAGCTGTCTACCAGTTTACCATGCAGACAGGCGGAAAGTCAGTGTTGGTTGGTTTGTCAGCTCGTCAGTTTATCAGTTTTCATTCCGCGTGTGCGTCAGCCTTGCTACGCTAATCGCCACTTTGCGATTTTAATTTGATGCAACTTTTGCTCTTTAGCCATGCAAAACAAAATTAAAAGCACTTTATTACCTATTTTACCAATACATTTACTGCATTCCCCCATAACATATCAGCAAAAACAACTATTCAAATAATTTCAAATGTTGTAAATGTCATCTGTCTTGAATGATCTACATTTCAATATTTGCAATCTACAAAGGCTTTTTAAAAATGTTCGACTCCTTTGCGATATTTTCTTTTGACATCAAATTTAGTCTAGAAATGTTTCTTCCATGCAGAATGAATCTTCTAGTGCTCAAAGTGAGATGCTTTAGAGAATTAACTCACTCGTTTTGAGTTTTTCTGTAACTTTACAAATATAAGAGCTAAACCGTTACAACGGTTTTGAATGCGAATAAGTGCCACAAAAGTAGAATCCACAAAGCGAATTGAGGCGCATGTGCGAGTTCGAAAACGCCACGTGAGAGAGATTGAGAGACAAGAGAGACAGTGAAAAAGAGCGTAGGAGTGCGGATGAGCCAGAGAGCGTGAGACGTTGGCTGCAGTTCGTGAGCGCAAACATAACTGTTAACGAACAGCTGCCTCGTATGTTCGTTCGTGTCCATTCGTTCGTAGTATAAGTGCAACTCGTAACGAAATACAGTCGAGCATTGAAGACTTTTCCCATACTATTTCGGATAGAATGACGAAAATCTTATTAATGAATGGGAGGCTTAGTAAGTAGACAACAGAAACGACGGACGGATGTGTCCAACTTGACTGTCAGTGCTAGGCAAAGATATGATTTACGCTCTAGTATAAGAAATAAATGCTAAGCTGAGTTAAAATTCATTTAGAAACTAAATAAATATAATCTTTTATCTATGGTTTCCTGATCTGCATCTGCATAAGTATTTACTGCACTTTAGTGGTCCATGGTACATGCAATATTCGTGGATAAGGTCATGCTCTTGTAGTCACGCAATATAATGGGCCTTCTTTAAATCATTTGTTTGTTTGTTCGTAGTTTTGATGCAGCATACAACATCATTTCCGACTCTGACTTGATGCTGTGAACAGACAAGTTACAGCTGCCGAGCGATTTGTTTACTCGCGTTTATATCCTAAGAATCTGAGCACGTCGAGAGAGAAAGGGAGGATGAGAGAAAAAGAGAGAGTGATTAGAAGAGAGGCAGCCTGACTCAGTGAGCAGAGCTGCGTAATGGTGTCCACATTATTACATGGAAGATTGTTGTTTTTTCTTCAATGTCCTACGTGGTTTGCATTGTGATAGGTCGGTGATGAGAAATGTCAAGTGTGGAGCTACTCATGACATTTTAGTTTATAACTTCCTAAGGTTAAAGTTGAAAATATAAATATAAACAGAGCTACTCTGTAATAAACAATAAATCAAGATTAATATATTTTTATTTTGCTAAATATGCTAATTTCGGTTTGTTTTGTACTTAAATTTTGTTTGTTTGATTATTAAGTATCTATCTAGAGTGAGTTTACGTTAATATGTTATATGTTATTTAAGGATTTATTCGTGTATGATTCAAATATAGTTTAATTAGTTTCATTTGCAGACATCGCACATTATTCAATGTTGTGCTTTGATCATTTGACACTTGCTGCCTTCATTCATTCACTCGCACTCAGGTTGCTTCACACAGCTTACATTCCACAAACGGAGGAGATGCGTTCCATCCGGCAGCGAGTCTAAATCACAGTCCTCTGATTTCATCGCCTGCCTACGCAGTGCAAAAGCTTCGTTAAGTTGCAGCGTATAGCGTGGCACAGTTACGAGAGTTCCTCCCTCTGTTTCTACTCTCCTTCATTCCTCCTCTTCAGCCCCCACAACCCACACAAAGCAACCCACGCGCTGTTCGACTCGAACAACTCTCAACTCTCCCAACCGAACGATGTTGGTACTCGGCTCGAGGGTTCGTGGTTTCGAAATTGCGCGACACACGAGCGAACCGAGCGCGCGAGTCGACCAGGCCAGACCCAAAGCCAAAGGCAGAGCCGCAGCCAAAGCGAAAGCCACAGCAGCGCGTCGTCCATTTCGAAGTGCACGAACGGCGTGAAAGTGTGTGAAAGTCGCTTAGTACTGAAAAGGTCGTGGATTCGTGTAGTTGTCGTGTGCGCTGTACGCTGTACTCTGTGTCAGCGGATGCTTCTCCTCCGTAGTAGTACTAGCGCTCCGTCTTGTTGTCTGCGCCCGTTTACCGCTCGAACTGCAAAGGGAACGATCCAAAAGGGCAGCCTCGTTCGCGTACGCAGGCCGCACAGTTTCCGTTTCCATTTCGGAGGCAAACCAATCCGTTAATCGACTGTGCTCAATCAGTGTGTGCAGCTGTCTTTAATAACCGCAGTGATTAATTGTTGAATGCTGCTCTGTGTGTTCATGTGCGCGAGTCGCAGTGCGTATACGTAACGTTAACGTACTAAGGCAACGTAACGTTGCACGTGCAAAAGGCCAAAACATTCTTAGGGCCCCAGCTTACTCTTTTTTGTTGTTATGCAAATAGCGGCGTTCGCTTGCTTCGGGCAGCGACAACAACAACAACAACAGCAACAGCAACAATAACTGAGTGTTCGTCGTGAGCTGTGCTGTACTGTGGTGTGAGTGTTAACGTACGTGTGCGAGCGTGTGTGTGTGTGTGTGCTCTGGTGTGTGGCATACTTTGAGGCGTACGCGCCCACAATGCATAAATCAAAATACACATTATTGAGTCATAAATAAAGTTCGCATCGCTCGCGCGCTTCGCTACTTTAAATAAGTCCCAAGGCAAAGCCAAAATTGATGCCCCACAAATACTCTGCCATATTTTTTGCTCAATTGTTGGCATTGATCCTTGTTGCTGCGTCCACCCCCTGCGCTCAACACCGCCTGCCCGCAGGCATCCGCACTCCGCAGCAACCAATTGATGATGCGTGTGTTTGTGCGTCTGCTGCATAAAACTTATTCAATGCTCACACGCCCTCAAAAGGCAACGACGGCAACAGCAACAGTAGCAACAGCAGCAGCAGCAGCAACACGAGTAGCAGCACCCGCCGCCGCCGCAACAACAACAACAACAGCGTGTGCCAAGAAGTCCCGCAGGCTGGTTTTATTACAAAGGCCGTAAAAAACAGCGCAGAGAGAACACTCCATATATGTGTGCATACATATACTGAAACAAAGGAGCAGTCAGCGCCTCTGAAAGGATATCGCCTGGCATCCTGTGTAAGTGCATACACAACATACGATACAACATATATTGTACAATATATATATTTGGCTTCTTAAGTATTCTACACAATTCCGAATTACATCGCGTATTCTAAGGCCAAACGAGCTGCGACTTTGTGCCAGTGTTGAAAAACGCTTGGAATATCCTATTTTTATGCTCTTCTCTAAGTCTTTTACGATTATTGCTGGCATTGTTCGCTCTGGTTATCTTAATTGAAGGAGTAAATTCATTAAGCTTATTCTCCTTTCTTGCTTTTAGTGTTGCCACGTTTTCACTCGATAAAGTACCGTATTCTATGTAAAGTTGTGTGGGTTATATTGAAGCTGAATATGTATATAGAGATGGAATATATAAGGAAGCACATGCAGTCCTTTTACTTTGAGAACGTTTAACAGATTCGACTACTCTTGAATGCACTTTTATTAACAATTCTACTTCTGGGATCTACATTGCTAATGTTGCTTTTACCCAGAGACCGCTATATGGTAGTTATCATCATCTAGCTGTCAGTTGTATTACATCAGATCTTTAAGATACACAAGGCTTTAGTTTAAAGTTGAAGTTCTTGCAAGTCTTTAATATATTTTATGATAATGATGTAACTTTTATTTCCATGACTTCTGTGGCCTAAGTAACGATAAATATTACACAAAAAGTTTGAAAATCATAAAGTTTTTTAGCCAGAAATGTTGCCAACTTTTTGTCAAATTCCCGTATAACTACAGGAGTTTAATATGATTTGGCAGAATGATGGCAGTGTGTTAGGATTTACACTTGTTCTGTCATGTTGTATATGCAGACTGGCTTTGATCGCTTGTTGTCTTGATGTTGTACTCTTGATTTCACCAACGTGACGTATATGCAACTTGTGCTATTTCTGTTCTGTGTCAGTCCGTCAATCGGACGACCGCATTCGAGTCAGTATCTGAAGCGCAAATGCGTCGCTGGCTCGTCGTCGTCTGTCTCTCAGTCTGGCCGAAAGTAAGCCATGAAAATCATATTAAAATGCTGTCTGTGCATAACCTAGTTTCCATTTCTTCTTCTAGTATAGTATATGTGGCACGCAGTAGCAGCGCAGGCAACTTGCTGAGTCTTGCTCTGCATGCAAGCTGCATGTGTGTATACTGTACATATATGCACTTTGTTGCTGTTTCACTTTGGCTGAACACATCTTCGCACACACACACACACACACACTCACACACATGTAGAGGGTGTGTGTGTGCGTGTGTTTGCATTGCTGCAGGCGCTTGCCAAATGCGCTTTGTGTTGGCGCCATTGTCAACATGCTGAGGATATTTTTGCATTTTTCGGCTCAGTCAGCGCAACGTGGCTTGGCAGAGCGCCAGCAGAAGAGCAAGAAGCAGAGGAGAACGTCAGGCAGAGCAGGATACGTGCATGCCGCGCTCTCTCGCTCGTCTCTGATTTTGCAACTTAAATTATTAAAATACCGCCCGCTTAAGACTGTTGAGAGTTGCACATAAATCACATAACTGGCCAGGGGACAACGTGGCGTATGCGCTACTTTAAAGTGAGCACCAACCAAGACGGCAGCTAGGCAGCACGTGGTGGCACATAATGGTAGGGTGCTTAAACTTTGCACACTGGAACTGGAACTGGACCGAGGCGGGGCCATAACTTTGGAGCAAGTTTAATGCAGCATGTAAATATTGTCGTGGCGCACGAAAACTTTCACTTCTGCTCCTTTTGTTGACAGGACGAGAGCGGAAGTGGGCCGCACAAAGCTGAGGCTAGCTGCGGCCGGAGGATGTGTAGACACGAGGGAGATTTATGTTCAGATATACTACGTTACGTATACGTATGCGAGAGAGAGAGATAGAGAGTATAGCAAAGGTTCCCTCACAATGGCGACACGTGGCTGACCGAAAATAAAAAGTTTTACAATTTATTTGAATAGTTGACGAGTTGATGACTTGATGAGCCGTGGCCGTGTCTCCAGAGAGAGAGAGAAAATGTCCAGCTTCAAGTCCTGCTCGAGTAGTTTGTGTTGCCCAACAAAATCGATATGTTAACAAAGCTCACCAGCTCACGATGAAGTGCCAACGGGCCTGGCCACTTGGCTGCCTTGGCTGTCGATTTGCGCCAAGCAGTGCAATTGAAGTGCTTTAAAAGTCAATTGCCCAGCCTCGACTATCACATTACACAGCACGTCAAAGGGGCAAACATAATACAACACACAGAAAGAGAGAGAGAGAGAGAGAGGGAGAGAGAAGCAAAGAGGAAAAAAGAGAAACAAGAAACAAGAGGCAAGAGGCAAGCGACGAGCAACGAGCAGTGTGCAAACAGAAATCAAAGTGGCAGATATAAGCAAATAATCCATCAAGTGGCATTAACTTGAAACAATAAATTTCACACAGCTGCCGTGGCATGGCAGCCTACAGTGGGCGTGGCAATTGGCGTTCTCAGTTGCCTCCCCGCCTGCCAGCGAGAACAACCAGTCGGCACTTGAAGTGCTTGGCTAATCAGGTTTCAAATGCCTAAGCACACACACACACACACATTGTGATTCTTGCCATGTGGTATGTGGCAAGCAGCAGTCGACAGTCGGCAGGTGGCAGGTGGCAGGTGGCAACTTGCGTGTCGCTCTTTGCAGCCTGTTGGGGTTGCGGATTGGTAATCAAAGCGGCTTTTCCTCTGCTGTAATGGGAAACGGAAAATCTGCGCTTCGATTGTAACTTAGTTCTTTATAATGAGAATCTTGCGGGCTTAGCTGGAGCTTCTAGCGGCACTTTCTCATTGAAGCATTTGCTTTCAGTCTAGACTCTCCTTCCGTTGTTATTTCCTTCTTTCTTTTTGTGTTTGTGTGTGTGTGTGTGTGTGGGCAGCTTGAATTTCAATTTAATAAAAGTTTATATTGACTTGTGTATTTAGCTCAAGTGGGGGAAAAGAGCTGAGCAAAGTCTTTGGGCTTAAACATGAGTCATTCATGGAGGATGAAGCAAGTGAGTGAGGGGAAGAGCAAACAAAGCTCTGTCGGATTCTTTTACTTGCGCATTAACAAGATTTTTCTTTCCTTTGCAAACATTTTCACTTGATAATGAATTGTATGTAAACTTGTGTGGGTTATATTAAGGCTAAATAAATGTATAAAGAGATGGAATCTCTTGGCAAGAACTGTTCTTACAGTCTCTCTTCCTTTGACACCCTATGACAGATTCGACTTCACTTGAATGCACTTTCATTAACAGCTGTACTGATAGATGCCGTTGCTGGGGGCTGCTGTTTCGCAGAGAATGTCAAACGATGCATTCAGTTTTATACTTCGTTTACGGCTCTTTGTGTACAGCAGCAATCAAAATGGCAGCAAGGTTGTTAAGCTTTGGGAAATTAACTCGGTTTGCTTGCTTCTAAAAATGGCTATTCTCCATTCTTAATATCGAGCGAGCCAAGCTCGAGAAAATAAAAATAATAAACACAAAAAGCGCAAAATGCCAACAGGAGCAGTTAAGCCACAACGGCAGCGGCAGCAGCAGCAGCAGCTGTAAAATGCGAACTGATTCAGCTACTCGACCCAAATCTGCGCCCGGCAACACAACAGAAAGAAAAAGAACCAAGAAATGCAACAGAACAAAACCAAACTGAGCCAGCAGCGTGCTCTCTTAACCAGCTTTCACTCCAAGTTTGCTAACCAACTTCACTGGTCAGCCACACAAAAACACACACACATACACACACACACACACACACGCATACTGAGGGGTTGCACCTGTGCCACATGGGGTATATAGAATGGCAAGTTGAGCCAGACGATGAGCGGGGCTTGGCTTTATGAGCTGTGCAATTATGTGAGTCAATATTGCCAACTGAGGTGCCGTTTTAATTGAGATTATGTGCCTTACTTCCGGTACAGGGTATCGCCTGGTGCAGTCTACTCTTGCAGCTGCCTTTAACCTCGAAAAGTACGGCACGCTTTGGCTGCTGCTCCTTTTTGTGGTCTGTTGCTCCGCTGGCCTGCAGTCTCGCTTGCCTCCTCTCCCTCTCTCTCTCTCTCTCTTTGCTCCGTTTCCGTTTCTGTGCACTTACCGTTGCCATTGTGGGCGCATAATAGCCTGAAATTAAATCAGCCAGCGCGTGGGCAACTTAAAATAATAGCCATTGCTTATGTTTAAGTAAAATATGTACTTTGCTCGTAAGTTTATGCGAAATAAGCGACGAGCAGCTGCCGACGCCACAGACGCCGCAGCCATGGCATGTTTGCGCTTTTTTCCCTTACCCCACTTCCTCTTCTCCGCCTGCATATTTCCGCTTCCGCTTGGTGAATGCAGTCTGTGCTGGTGCCAGCCTGCTTTAAGATATTTGACTTCCCTTTGCCGGGCTAATTGCCTCGCTCTGATATCCATTTGATACATTTGAGCTGCCCACCTCATGTACTCTCGGGTAATTTGCTGTTTGCTTGATTGATAGCCGCCTGTAAATGATATTTATTTGGGCTGCCCGAGCCAGTTGTCAGCTGCTAATAATAACAATTAATAAATCGAAGCTAAAGTGCGCATATGCATACCTCTCTACACCTCTCTCCCCCTGTCTCGCTTGCTCGCTGTGTGTGTGCTTAACCCGCAATCTCAACCCTTGGGGTTATTGATTAATGGCTCTGCCAGTGGCTGAAATCGCTACTTAATCTAATGGTTTGTGTGCCTTTTCAGTTTCAGTTGACAAGGCGTGTGTTTGATTAGCCCACAGTGAGAGTGGCAGTCTGCGATTAGCTGTGTGTGCGTGTGATTAGCATACATTTCTTACGAATTTCAATACTCATTAAGCTGAGCCACAGCACACTGATTGTTGCTGTTACAGTTTGTATTCATGGTCGGTTTCACTGTGGCGTGATTGGGCTCTGATATATATAGAGTTATGAAAATTATGTACTATTATGGTTATAAAGGGCAGCTGTGCCACGCTTCAATCACGCCCACAATACGGAAAACATCTTCAAATATTTCGATTCCAATTAAACGAAGTTTCTGTCTGCAATTACAAGGGATTATGAATTTATAAGCGGAACTTTAAGTTGGAAAGTGCCTGAGAAGTTGCGAGACACGTGTGCTCGAGGCGTGTTTTTAATGAATTTTAAATAGTTTACAAATAGCTTTCCATACATAACCGAGTGAAAATCTATTTATATTCTATGAATTCCCCCCATTAACCCTTCTTTGATTTGTTGTTGTTTCTGTGGCATGGCTGAAATATATTCAATATTCATTTTGTCAGATGCAATCGTGGCCACAAAAGCAAACACAATCAGGCTGCCAGGCTTGTCACACACACATGACAATGCACACACGTGAGAGTCGCACTCAATTATCTAAAAAGCAGAGCAAATACTCTGGAAATTAATTTGACATGTTTGACATTTTGGGCAAACAAAATATGAAAATCAAAGGTGTAACCCGATCAAGCTGATGAAGTGTGCCCACCACATCTCCTGCTCCCCGAGCAAACAGTCCAAAGGGAGGGGGGCATAAGGAGGGGAAGGGGAAAGGGTATAGGGCAGTGGCGTGACAGTCGCTTAACTCTTAAATCAGCATTGCTTCTTATACGTTCTTTCCGGGCAGTTATTCACTTTCAAGGCGAATTCGCATGCACTACTCGGTCTTTTTTGCCTGATTTCTTTTCGGCATAATTTGCTACATAGTCACGCAAACTTTGAAAGGCAACAGGGGCGTGTGTGTGTGCGTGTGTGTGTGTGTGTGTGGGCGGGTGTGTGAGTGCTTGTTTGTTTGTCACGCTTAAAACGCTGACAGCAAGGCAAACAGATGGCTATTAAAAGCAAACACACGCAAAAACAAAATCTAAGGCCGAGTCGAGACGTGTGCAAGGACGCTCGCAATTATGCGAGTGTGAGGGGGCTTTGTGCGAAAACAGTAGAGAAGGAAAAGGATTTGCGCAAAGCAAACACAGCCAAAGCCACAAATGATGATCACCAGGACGAGGCCTGGCACCACGACGACGATGACGTGTGCACAGAGAAAAAGAGTGAAGCGCAAAGAGAAAAACGCAAAAGGCTGGCAACAAAATATTTCCTGTCTACGCTTTAAGATTTCCTAGACACACTCACACACACACGCACATAATTATGCTGAAATTGAAAGCGTGCATTGTGTGTCAGCGACCCTCGCTGCCAGCCCCCCCTTCACTCAGTCTTCACTACGCCTATGCGTGGAGCATAGAATAAGTTTGTGCCTCATGTGAAAACGATGCCAGCACACGCATCGCACTGTCTGTCGATCTCTTTCTAACTCACTCCTCTCTAACCCTCTCCCCCCTCTCTCTCTCTGTCTCTCTGCACATCATTTTCGCCGGCTGCTGCCTTTTGAATTCCTTTTTTTTTATATTTTTACGCAATTTAGCGCGCCATCAAAATGAGGAAGAAGTTGACGGTTGACTGTTGCCACTGGTAAAAGTTTGCGCTGTCTGTGTGTGTTTGTGTGGCTGTGTGTGTTTGTCTATGTGTGTGTGTCTACTAAATTATTTGCCATGCCTTTTGACTGCCGCAAAGCGACATCTACTAACGTTAAACCTTTGGCATAACATTTTCCAGCCCGAAAAAATTGTCACATGTAAAATTGTGCAATACATATAAAAATACACATAGATATGGAGATGTATGTGTAACACATATGTAAATACTTCATATATGTTCTTGCTACTCGTGTCATAATTAACGGTTAATACGTCTAGACGGGCATAGCTTGTAGTTTTATGTGTTCCCATTTAAATTTACGACCTTCTTCCTTCAGCCACACTATGCAAGCACAATATTTCAAGGATTGGGGGCGGGGGGAAGGCACTTTGCATATGAACTATATGCGCATGAAAAGCCTTTTTATGTGCGCCGTCCTCGTACCCTCGTAGCTAAGAGCATAGCCAAACCATAAATTACTCATATACTTATGGGAATATACTTTTATATACTATATGCCACATAGTATGTGTATTGGTTAGCCCTGTAAACGGTTGCTGAGGCAACTTTCAATAATGCATATAAATGAAGTAATTTTCTCGCTCTAATACCGGACGAGCACAACCAGAGGCAGCCTGAGGAAGAAGAGACGTGGAAACAAAGCAAAACTAAAGCCGAAAAACTTGGCCCAACAATTTGGCAAACAGGAAAAAGTTTCACACACTTTTCTCTGCTTTTCATGGCGGCAAAAATCGAAACGTAATCAAAGCGGCCAATGCACACAAATGCTTAAGCCCCAAAACCAAGTGTGTGTGTGTGTGCGAGTGTGTGTGTGGAATATCGTGGCGCGTGTGCGGGACAACCGGAAACGGCAGCCAGTTACGTGACTTTTTTATTTTCAACGCATTTCCCGCATTTCGTTGGGGCCCGATGGGAAAGCAAAGTCTTTGCATACCTATCAGAAGGATTTACATGGGGAGAGGGATAGAGAGAGAGAGAGAGGGGGGAAAGGGGTTGCACCTAATAGTGAACCGTGGCACGCTCGTGTCAACCCTATAAAGCTGCCGACATTGTCGAACATCATCTCGTGGCAGAAGGTCAAAGGAAGAGCGACGCACAGCTAATACTCCTGCATAGACATGTGGACATGAACTGCAGGTGCAGATACAGTAGAGACTCATCGATGATATTTTCGACTCTATCGATTGTACATACTTGGCTCTATTATCCTTGCTGCTTTTCAATCATCTATAGACATTGTATATTGCTAAATATGCACAATTGGTCAAATCTAAAATTGGTGTTATTTAACTATACTGTGTTTATATGCCAACGTATCTGTGAGTATTATAGATCTATCGATAGTTTCTTGACATCAATCAGAAGTTTACTCAACATGGAGATGATTATAAAAGCTAAAGTCAAATATATCATTTTATGAGATTCATTTAATATATATGTATATCATTAAAGGTTATATTAGTTTACCATTTGTTGTCTTTGAATTAACAGATTTTATTTTACAACAATACTATCGCTACTTTAGATATGTCGCTAAATTATAAGCCAGAAATAAGGAATCCACTTAGCATTGAATTAATCACTGAATATATTGCGATCATTGAGTTCAGTTCATGTATTATTGGATACATCAGCATACATTTTATCTTATGTTAATCCGAAGTTCATATTTTCATCGTTACTATCGATATTATAGATCTATCGATAGTTTCTCAACTCGAAATCAGAAACCAAGTGGCAATGAAGCTAATTAAGAGCAAAGCAAAGAGCGCTAGGTAAATAGCAAGAGCAGGCAACCGAAGCAGAGACAAAGAGCAAGGAAGAGAGATAGAGGGGAATCGAAAGAGCGGAAAGCAGCGATTAAAAAATATTCCATGGGCAACAAAGCTAGCAGGGCCACCGGCGCGTTGGGTTGCGTACCATCTCAATTAGGCTAAATTGTCGTGTCATTAATGTCAATTGGCTCCATGGTGTGAGGTGAATGGGAAGTGTGGAAGGGGGAAGGAGGAAGAGGGAAGCCGGGGGAAATGTGGCAAATGACAATGAATAGGCAAATGGCAACAACAAAATTAGCGCATGACTTTCACGCGTAAAATTGAAAATCATTGCTGCAACACCTGCCACTTGAGGCAAGCTCTCATTTGCCGACTCAGATCCTCCTCCTCCCTCCCCCCACAGCCCCACTTCGCACGCCATGCCATGCCTGGAGTCACACAGAAAAAGCATTACGTGATTTTCGTTTATGATTTCTGCTTACTTCTTAAGCACTTCCGTTTCCGCCGCAAAGAGCACGGCAAGCTGCCGCCATTTTGACTGCATAACACAGACACACACACACACACATAGCTATACAGCTACTTACATACGTACAAGCTGTGTGGCCCTGTCTTTGCCATAAAAATGAATATTTATGCTTCACATTTAGGAGACATAACCAAGCTGACACACACATACACATAAGGATTATGTATGCAGGTCCACGGTCTGCACTCGCATGTGCAGGAATTAGTGTGCCACATATGAATGACTGAATGTGTGTGTGTGTGGGGCACATGTTCGTATAACACACACAGTTGGCATGCATCAAATTGCATCGATTATTGTGTACGGTATGTCGGGCGAAATTTTACAGCATTCGCCAGAATCTCCGGGGCTTAAGCACGTGGCTCTGCGTCATTTATCATGGACAATAGCAGCAGTAGCATAGCAGCAGCAGCAGCACCAGCCAAGTGTATGGTGATTTATCATATTTACTATAGATATATAGCGCAATAAAGAACGAGCAACGCAGGGCAGAGAGGGAGAGAGAACAAAGAGCGAGAGAGAGCGTGTGAGACTCGGAGGAGGTGGCAAGCAAGGGCGTGTGGCAGGCAGCATGTATGGCTTGTGGCACAGGTGCAAGAGTTCAGAATCCTAACGCAATTTGTTGCATGGCTGTCAAGCAGCGTTTTATGGCAGCAGAAACAAGTGCAAAAACAGATGCAGCAGCAGCAGCAGAGGCAGCAGCAGCCCCCCAAGTGGGACAACTTTTGCAACTGCCCAATCGAAAGTCGACCTGTTTCTGTATGCTACTTTTATGTGTGTGTGTGTGCTTGCAAATACTCATTTAAGTGCTTGGCAACATATTTAAATATTGCAGCCTGCATATTGCTGACTATACTCGACACAAGTTCAATTCCAGTTGGGGAATCGAATTGATAAGCGTAA
Source organism: Zaprionus davidi (assembly GCA_018903715.1). NCBI lineage: Eukaryota > Metazoa > Arthropoda > Insecta > Diptera > Drosophilidae > Zaprionus > Zaprionus davidi. The sequence continues at coordinate 82,674 of JAEIGL010000003.1, forward strand.
AATTCAGAGTTACTGAGGTTACAGAGGCCGATGCCTGAGCATACTTCCATCTCTTGTGCCAAAGTTACCTTTAGTTGGCATAACATGAGTTGCTGCCACATTGCAAAAGCTCTTTGGGTATAATTTATGCCACTCGCTTTACTTCAAAGATATGCAAATTGTGTTATACTTTTGAATTTTTGCCCATTCGTCGATTTCAAATATGGTTTAAGATGCCTTCCATTATGCCTTGCCGCACATTTAATTTTGAAATCTCTTGCAAAAGTCGCTGGCTTTCAACAGGCAGCAGACCGTGCATTCTGGTCCAGCTGTAATCGCTGTCCACACGTACAAATACACACAGAGAAAGACGCACACAGACAGACACACACACAGCGATTCATAAACCACATAATAATGTGGCTGTCATTTCGGAATTTGGATTTGCTAATGAAATGCCATTTGAAAATTGATTTAAAATCTCGACCGAAACTATAAATTCATTCAAACACACACACAGACAGGCGACAGACGACACACACACACAGATACACACTCGAATGATGCATGAGTATTAATAAAAATGAGCAAACAAATCGCATAAATTATTTATGAAAGATATTAGGTCGCCTCTGGCTGTGGTGCTGTGCCTAATTTTCAAACGAATCGCACATCAAACGCTTAATTGCGCACACAAAATGGCGCAGAGCGAGCACATGGAAGCATTTCCTGCCGCGTCATGGCCCACAGCTATTTACCACACAGAGAGAAAGAGAGAGAGAGCACAGAATAAAAAAAAAACAAGACTACACCGAAGCAGCTGAGCCCTTACAGACATCAGTTGAGGGGGACAGGAGGTGAGCGATGGATTCGATGATAAAACATATTTGAAACAGACTGAGTTGCAGCTCTGGATGAATTCAACTGTTTACCTAGCAGCCTCAGCGACGTGCCCCAGTCTGCCTGCAGGGTATGCGAGGCAGCGACGAGCAGAAATGGCATAAATCAAACAAACTGAGAACGCCGCAGAAATAAGAAAAGACATAAATAAGTGCCTGTAATCGATGGATGGTGCACACTCCCCACACCCCACACTTCCCACTCCACACAGTTGATTGCCTCGTGTGTGTGTGAGAGTGCGCATAAAATAATATAGACGATTAAGCGCTTTTCGTGGCGCAGGCGACGTGTTTGCATATGGAGAGCTTGCCCGTTAATGTGCCTGCGTGGCGCGACATAAGTGAACGGTAAATGTAACTGTAGTACGCGTGTACAAGTGCGCACTCAAAGTGTGTGTGTGTGCGTGTGTGAGTGTGTGTAATTTGATCGCAGGCATGCTTAAACGGCAAGAGCGAAGCTTTTCATTGCTCTGGCAGTTTCTCTTCGCTCGATTACTTATTTATTTCTTGCCTGAGCGTTTGCTTGTGTGCGTGTGTGTGTGTGGTGAGGTGCTGGCGCTTTAATCGAATCAATAATTCAATTTTCGGCATAATTTTGCGCTGATTTTGATTGATTCCCGCACACGCGGCGTATGAGCAATGCTGTAGCGGTACATAAAGTATCGTGTGACACTTTTGTTGTCGATTTAAATCATTTCCCCGAATGCTGAAATCCCCAAAAGTCTGTGTGCGCCCCCAAAAATGTGTGTTTGCCTAATGTGATCGATGTCTTTGTGGCAGTTGCTGTTGCTCGTGTTGCTGCTCCTGTTGCTGTTGTTGTTGCTGCCGTTGCTGCTGTCAAAGCCGCCCAAAAGTAGGCAATGCTTTTTGTGCGATGCCGCTTGTTAAACTGAGGCGACAGCAGCTACATCAAAGCACATTAGTTTGTATGGCACACAAATTGGTTAGGCAGGCACTTTGCACACAGCAACACAGCAACACACACACACGAACACTACAACACCTGGCTGCATACTATCAGCAGACCCGAATCTGGCCCGTTTGTTCCAATTCTGGTGCGACAAAACAAAAGCTGAAGAATATAACAAGCGCCAAAGTGGGCTAACGCTGAGTGCAGGCGCCCAAAACACAACGAGAGAGTGAGAGTGAGAGAGGGAGAGGGTGGGAGGGAAAGAGACAGAGCGACAAAACGAGAAGCAACACGCAGAACGAGTAAACGTGTCGCCATGGGGCATTGCAGAAGCTGACAGTTATGTGAGGGCGGCGTGACAAGGCACAGGACGAGGGACGAGGGGAAGGGGCGTGTTAGATAGCGCCCGATATGACACGCTGGCTTTGATGGCGGCAGCGTCGGCGTTTTTGTCTATGCGCAATCAAGGCTGAAGTCCCTATGACTCCAGGCCAGGCATCCTTTGCTGACGCTGCCGTCGTCGTTGCTGCTGTTGCTGTTGCTGTTGCTGTTGCTGCCGCTGCTGCTATCATGGTGTACACTCCATTCATCCGGCGGGCACTTTAGCATCTTTGACACATGACAAAAGCAACAATGTGCAGCAATTCAGCGCAGCTAACTGCGAACTCGATTGGCGCGCAGCTCGCGGCGCTCGCGTTAAGCTCATTAGGCTTAGACGCCATTTGCTTAATTACAATACCGGGAATGCTGCTTCAATTTGACGAATTGCGCCCGCAAAAGTTGCCCGGGCAACGGTTGCCACGCCTACTATTAATTAGAATTTAAAGATGCGCCCCCACCTCGCCCGCAAATCCGAAATTATTTTTGAATTTAATGAGCGAAACTTTGTGCGTACACGCCCAACGCAAAATTGCAAAGTAAATGAAATCAATTCGTGTAATTACGCAAGTTTCTCTGACGCAACAGCTGCCTATGTGAGTTAGCAGAGAAGATGTTACCCACAACATCTAAATAATTGCAAGAGAAAGGGCCACACTCGGAGCTGCAGCTGGCTTTCAATCAGCGAAGAGTGACTTCGCGTCGCGTCACTCCGAGGCAGCTCACGTCAGCTTGAGAGGGAGACAGACAGACAGAGCGAGACAGCTCTCTCTCCACAAGCTATTGGCAAATAGAAATCGATTTTGTATTGTCGCTGGCAGCATCAGTGCTGCAACAAATAAAATAAGCGACGCACAGGGAGAGACAAAGCCAATGAAAGGCAGCAGGGCAGCAGCAGCACGCTAAGATGCCCAGCACACTAGCAATGCCTGCCTGCCTGACTCACTCACACACACATACACAGCATACCCGCTGGCAAACATACTTACAGGGTACACGTTGCAGAGTGACGTCGTTGCCATTTGATGTCGTGCTCGAGAGTTGCATCCTGATTGCTGTGGCAGACACAGACAGATAGCGAACCCTTGTGCAATGTCAAAGGTCGTGCAATTTATTTATTGCTGATGGACGATAAGTTGGCTGGCAAATATATTAGCTTATTGAAAGCACACTGACCAACGAGGAGGAGAGCAGGAGCAAGCTTCAGTTGCGATTCGAGGCACAAAGGAGGCGCCTTGTGCGAGGCGTGTGCATTCTTCTGCTGCTGCTTCTAAACTCGATCTGCCAAGCGCGTGCCGAATTTCAAAGGCTTATGAACTCAGCTGCGAGCTGCCACAGTCGCCACAGTGCCTCACAGCTGCACAGAGGGCGTGGCGCAGCTTCGCTTTCAGGTGTTGTAAATCAAAGTCGTGGCAGGCAAGCATGAGGCACGTGGCAAGCGCACCGTGTGGAGAGGAATGAAGGCTCTGCTATTTCGCCTATGTAAAATTAGTTGCGTAAATCCCAACACGAGAACGCACTTGACACAACCGCCTAAACGTGCAACAGCCTCAGCTTAGGTGGCAAGAAATTAACCAAAAACGCAAAAGTTATGTAACCAAGCTCGAGTTGGCAGAGCGCGAGAGAAAACTGTAAATGAAAATGAAAATGAAAACGAAAACGAAAATGAACATGAAATGAGCATGAGAATGAGAATGAAAACGCTGCTCAACTATGTGCCTAAAGCACGCTGCGAGTGTGTGTGTAATAAACCAGCACTAACACATGTCCTTACACATACTTACACACACACACGTGTCAGCTGTCAGGGCTGACGGTGTCGCCACGTCTTCTGGGAAATTAAAGCGTGTGGGGCAAAAAGCGCCTGGCTTCATGTTAATTTTCATTAAAATTATATTAACTTGTAACGTGGCTGCTGCCAGCGGGCGAGCAGGACACGGCACAAGTCACACGGGGGCAAAAGGCCACAGCACTGTCAAGGTGGGGAAGGGGAAGGGGCGAGGGCCAAAGTCTGGCGACAAATTTTTTAGTGTCCATGCAAGTTTATCTGGCGAATGAGCAAGTGCCGCTTTTAAATGTGTGTGTGAAAACATATATGTGTGTGTGTGTGTATATGTGTGTATGTGTGTGTGTGTGTGTGTGAGCTCGTGCATGCATGCGAGTGCAAATCCTGAGGGACACTTAAAATATTTAAATGCGCAAAATAATAAATTAGCAATTTTCCAAACAAAACTTTGCCAAAAACCATTTTCCATTTGCAAAAGTTTTTCGCATTTCGTTCTACCATGTTAGGGATTTTAAATCTTATAAGCATGTAGAGAATATATATATGGTATGTGATACTGGCTCTGTTGACCCATATAAATTTCTCGTTGAGCTGCAGGATAAATGTTCTCATGTCAATTTTGTTAGTTGAATGAGAAAAGTAGCACAAAAAAATTTAAATAAATCGATGCAAATTGTGGCAGAAGTGGAATTATATGTAATTGAATGTATGTGTACCTGTAGTTGGTAGTAGTTTTAGTACCTGCACATAGGCAACATGACTTTAAAGTGGTTGCACTTGTAAAACAGTTGAAATACGACGGCAACAAAGAGAAATCATTATGGGGAACATGCTTTTGATATTAGACTCTTGAAAGGCACGCTCTCTTCCTCTCTCTCACTCTCTCTCCGTTACTCCTTTTCTCATTCTCTCCACTATAATCGCCCATTCTCGTCGAATCTTAACACACTCACTACAGCTTCGACAATGTCCTAGGTGTTTCTTTGATGGCGTTGACTAACGGTCGCTTTACGAGTCCTTCGCTTGGCTATGGGGCCATTTATTATGTTGGCATATAAACAATATTTTATTTAACATCATTGTCATCGCTTAACTGTATGCGAGTGTGTGTGTGAGTGTGTAGAAGACTATAAAAATTGTCAGCTTGGCTTGTGTGGCTCGTCGAGGAGCCAGAGCTGAGTGCTGTGAATTATTTCACGGTTTGCTTTATTATAAAACACTTTTATGTTTATGTCTTCATATAACCCAAAACATTTTGAGTGTCGTTGCATATACGCACACTCACACAGACACACACACACACAGAAGCACTCGCCACAGCTTCCGTTTCCGTGGCTCTCGGCCTTGGCGTGACTTTTCATTGCGCTTCCCATTTGTGCTGTAAACATAAATTTGATACGGCCAGGGCAGGCCAGCAAGGCAGCAGCATTCTGTGGCAGCCGCGTGACAATAAAGCGCGTCATAATAACAATAACGGGACGACGCACAAACGTATCAAAATCGAGAGGCGAGACTGCATGGCAGGGCAAACGCTCGAACATAACGAATCAACGATAAATGCTCTTATATGTGCCTACTTTACAGGCCTAGAGCACATGAAGGGGGCGTAGATAGACAGAAAGAGAGAGAGGGAGAAAGATAGAGAGAGAGAGAGAGAGAGAGTGCAGGGGCAGATGGTTGTCATAAAAAAGCGCGCCAGTTAATTAAAACAAAACATTTTCAATTATAAACGAGGAAGGAGACGCCTGCGGGGTGAGAGCGACAGCTGATGCTGCTGCTGCCTCTGCTGATGCAATAGATACACACATGCACACGCACACATGCTGCAGTCAAGACACACACACACACACAGAGGGGGGGACTTAAACAAAACAAGCAACGTTCACGTTCACGTTTCGGTGAGCAAGTTCTCCTTGTTATTGCAACAAAAAAGTGCAGCATACTTTGTGGGTGGCTGCTGTTTGCATAGGTGCGTGTGTGTGTGTGTCTGTGGGTGGGAGTGTGTGAGTGCGCGTTGATGTGCTGCACATGCAGCGCCAAGAGTTATTGTCATTGCAGATGTTGCTCATGCCGTCGTTGTTATTGTTTTTATTATAGTTGTTTGCACAGCACGATGTCAACAGGCAACACAAGCTCGCCCCATGAATATATTTAAATAAAAACACTTAATGTGAAATTAAAGCACGTCGCCAGCTAATTTACGGCTGTTTAAAATGTGATAATCAGCCTCATGTGCGACCTAAGTGAAAAATGCTTTTAAAACAACAACATCGAAGTAATTGAATTAAAGATATAATTCGAATTAACAACGACCGTTTAAATAGTTATCTCCACGTTCAATGGTGCCTAAAGAGCCGACGAGGCAGTCGCGTCTGCCGTCTCGCATGACAGTCCTCTGTTTATGCCATCTTCCAAACGGGGCCCAAATTACACGAGCCACAACACAAATGGAAAACGATTGCGAACAATCAATCAATCAGTGAAAACAATCAACATGATTAACTCGTGTCCATTTTAATTAGTCGCACAGTCCCAAGACACACACACACACACGCACACACACATACGCAGACAAAGCAAATCTGAGCGTGAAAAAGTTGTTAGCACGTTGTCCGCAGATAGCTGAGACAATTGCCTCCATCCGGGGGCCAAGATTAATGGCCACTTTGCCACGGAACTGGGCCATGTCCGTTTCCACGTGCATGTCGCTTATCAGCAGCTCATCCCCTATTTCAAGGGGTGGTGGTGAGTTTTCGACTATTTTTGACTACGCGTGTATTTTTGTTTTTGCCACAAAGCTCATATTTTTTGAATTTTCCCTTTGTCAAAAGCGGCAAAAAGCCTACAAAAGTTACTCGCTCGGTTGAATGTTATAAAAATAACAAGTAAAGAAAGCGGCAGTTAAGCAGGATGGACAACAAGATACCCTCTGAATTGCCAAGTAATTGATAAAGGTGAGAACTGCTTGTGGTTTTCTTTTTCGAATCTGTCTGAGGGTTTAGGGAGACATGTGATATGACTGTGTGCGAGATTTGATATGAGAAGAAGTTTTAATCTTTTAATTAATTTATCGTACATGTGCTAAACAGAAACCTTCGCGGTATATTGAGTAAATTCGTGTTTCATTTTATAATACTGTAATAAAATTAGTATTACAAGTATTCATATATATTGGTATAGTTCATTTATATGTTTTTGGGTAGCTTAACCATTTATAATTATTGCATCACTAAGTAAAAGTTTAAGTCTTGCAATCCAATTGGATTGGGAAAGGTTTTCTATATTCTACTCTTTCATCTTTCATAATACCTAAGTTCTCTGCTTCCATTGCTGAATCTTCCCCTCAAGAACATATGCATAAACATATCTACTTTCTTAGGATCTCTGCCGTACCTTCTTCAGCTTGTTAGTACACCCACTTGAGCATTGCCAATGTTTGAGGGGTATAAAAAGACATAAATAGCATCTAAGTGCGCCATAGATAAAACTCGCAGTCACAAAGGCCAAAGCCCCCACTCCCCTTGCTGCTAGCACTCTAGTCTTGTAACCCAGACAGCCACACTCTCGCAGCAGACCCAATCGCGCTCGTGCCGCCTCTGTCTGTGTGGAAAACGCAGACAAATTATGGACAAATTACGCCGACCTGGAAATGAGCAACGGCCATGTCGCGTCCGTGGAGCTGCTCTAGCTCATTATGTGCGCTGCGATATAGATGCGCCCCCCACACACACACACACACACACACTACCTTCCCCTCTGCCCACACAGGGCCACCCTGCTGGCAGGCAAACCACTTCCTCTTGGCGTGCGTTTGGCGTTCGTCGACAGTTTGGCTTTGGCTTTGGTCGGGCTATATTTAAACCGGAGGAAGTCAGGGCGGCAGGACTTTGCCAAGCCGTCTGGTTAGCTTTTTTCTGCTGTTCTCTAATGCATGTGTGTGTTAGTCAGTTAGTGTGTGTATGTGTGTGTGCGACAGTGTGTGCAACGCTTTTTGCAGCGTCACTTCCGGTCGTTTGTCGCCATTTTTATAATACGCTCCTCCTTTGCCAGCGGCAAGTTGTTGATATCGTTTTGCCTTCCCTTCGCCACTGCCCCATCTACAACATTCCCTCGACTGTTTTTTAATTTAACTGCATTGCAAATATTTAGGTCACTCCCCCTACGTCCTACGCCTCTGTCTCCCTCCCCCCTCCACAGCTCATAGAAGAGCATTAAAAATGCAAATAAAAACGCTCCTTCCGCTGCAATGCAAAAAAAGCATTAAAGAGTTCGAACGCAGCCATTTCGGTTATTACTTCATTGTTTTTTTATAACAAAGGGTATGCTGAGTTGGTGTAAAACAGGGCAGCAGGGGGCGTGGCAGAACAGGCTCTTTCAACACTGGCTGCAAGGTATCTAAGGGTTGAGTGCGTTGCGACTGCAGCGCGGGCTGTGCTTGCTTGTTTTAATCTAGTGAAGTTCCTCTGAGCGTATAGTTGCGACCAATGTGGGCGTGGCCAGCCTGCGGCTCTGGATAAGCCTCGTCGGCCTTTTGCCGGAAATTGAGGGAACGGCAGAAGGAATTTGTTGCAGCTGCAGCTGCAGGTGCAACAACACTTTCAACTGCATCGCGCTGCTCTGCTTCTCTGCTCGTTTTTTCGAAAGGGAAATGCTCAAGCTGAGCCCACGAAGCGAGGGCGTTGTAAATATAAAACATAAAATATTCACGGGACGAGCTTTTAAAATATTGCTTTAAATTGTGCGCCGCAGGCGCCTGAGGGGAGTGCTGAGGGAGGCGCTTGAGACGACGGAAGGCGGCTTTTAATTGAAGTGGCCTCCAGGGCAGGCATTCTTGTGTTCCGACAACTTCAACGAGGCAGCAGCAGCAGCAGAAAGAAGGAAGAAATCAATACAGGAACGCGTAGTTCTTTAACTTTCTTTTAACAAGTCCAGTGAGTTTCTCTCTTTCTCGCTCTATTTGAATTTGTCACTGCTGCAGTTGAAAGCTCCAATAAGTTAGCCGGGTAATTGCATGCAAATGGAATTGAACTGTGCCACACGGCAAGCAGCAAAGAAAGAAAGAAAAACCTCAACGAGCTCGAGAAACCAATGACAAATCGCGACATTTGTCAGCTGAAAAAGCATGTCAAGAGACTAAATCACCTTTGTGTATCGTCTGCCTGCGTGTGTGTGTGTGTGCTTATTGATTTCGTTAGTTTTCAAAACTTTGCTAACTCTTTCTCTCTCTCTTTTGAATTCAATTGTAAGACTCAGTATGCGTGTGTGTATGTGTCTGTGTGTGTGTGTGTGTGTATGTATTGCACTTCCGGCAAACTGACAAAGCAGCTGCTCTAGCTTACTTGCTGCCCTGTGCAAAAGGTCTTGCATTACGTATACGCCAGAGAGGCACGTCAAAAGAGACAGAGTGAAAAAGCGGGAGAGAGTGAGAAAGGAAGCAGCCACAGCCATATCGGAACCCGAAATGCCCGAGGGGTCATGAACTATGTTTATTGTGCACATTTAAATTAAATTGCTGCGCTCAATTCATTCGCTAAACGGCATCCACACAGACACTCACGAATGCCCATGCCCCCGTGCTATGCAGGCGAAGAGGGAGGAACTGTGAAGACAACAGTCATACTCGTTTGCTGCACACTCACTTGCAAATCGAGTGCATACACTGCCGTTGTGAATGACAGAGGCAGGAGTGCGCTGGCAGAGGGTATACTATATTTAGTTTAATCAGAAAGCGTAGATGATTGGCAGTGTGTGTGTCCACATAGAGAGACTATATCTCTTTAGATACATATGCACTTTATAAATCTATGTACTTATGTAACATATTTACTAGACTGTCCTAGACTTCCAGCTGAATATTCTACTTATCGTTGTACTTTAATCCAGTTGGCAAGTTGTGAAACGGAATTGTTAATCGCTTCACAGCTTTAGATTATCTTGAATATATTCTGCGGCTTTAGTTAAAGTTTCGCTGGCAACTGCTGGCCATGCACAGCACTGCGAGGCGACACTAGTTTGACACTAGTTAGCAACTAATAACTACTTAGACTAAGTTGCTCCTCTACGCAATCTCTCTCTCAATAAACACTTGCACAGCTCTTAATTACCCAATGCAAACTTAGTAAACGCAACAGGGACTGCCAGCAGAGGGAAGAAAGAGGAAGCGAAGGGCAGGAAAGAGGGAAGGGGAAGAGAAAACAGAAGAACTGTAGCAGGGATGTGGATTTGGGAATGGGGCTGTCGCCTGATCCCGGTTGTCGTTTGCTTTGAGAGCCAAAACTGAAGTTAGGCGAGGCTTGAGTCTTGAGACTTGAGGCTTGAGGTTGCGACGTGGCAGTCGCTGGAATGTCATGCAAGTTTGTCAGCTTGTTCAGGGCTGCGTGTTAAACAAAAAACGTGTCGAAACTTTCAAGTCAAAGTTTTCATGACTCCTTTGTCAATTACCTGTAGTCGTAGTCGTAGTTGTAGATGTTGTTAGTGTTGCTGCTGTTGCTGGTGGCTTGGGAGTTGTGGCCTGAGCACAAGATGAACCTATTGACATTTCGATTGCGTATCGCTGAAATAACTTCATATGGCATGTTAGCATGACATGTGCTGGCTCACACAGGCTTACCCAACCACACAGTCCCCTCCCTTTCTTCCCCTCTGTCTCTCTCGCTCTCCCACACTCAATTAACGTGGTTTGCGAAAAGTTTTGGCTGTTCATTTGCTTAGGCGAGACGAGGTAGGGCAAGGCGAGGCAAACCCGAGACGAGCAGCTTGTGTATAATTTACGAGACTCCACTGCGATGCTCGGACGTAGCTAATCTATCATTATTGATTGGCATCAAAGTTTTTTCGCTCTCTGTTTGTGCTGAGCTCTGGATTTGGCATTATGTAATGGCCGAGCAAATGAACGAGCATTTATTTATAGCCTAATCCCAGGCTGATGCTCCGCATATCAAACTCTCCCTCTCTCTCTCTCTCTCTCTATCTCCACCTCTTTTTCTGTTACTAACCACATGAATCTCTGATCTAATTGCAGAAACGCGTAGTCGGCACTTCTGAGGAAGGCAGCAAAAGGATTTGGAAATTAAATTTTAAACGCCATGAGGAATGAGCCGGAGAAAGCAACTCAAAATGTGCAACACGTGCGGGATTCGTTTTAAAAATTTATAAATTATACTTCTACATACAACACACACACACACGACCTCTAAGTGTGTGCGTGTGTGTGCGGCACTAAAGTTACGCGGTCGCCTCGTCAAATTCTATTAAAAATTCATTTTAACGGTTATGTGTTTTGACAAAATATAAAACAAACACAACGCAAAGAACCGACAAAAACACACAGAGAAAGCAAAACGACAGTAACGGCCAGAAAGAGGCAACTGTTTGTAAATATTAAAATGAATTTATGTGCAGCGCAAAAGTTTTTAATTAAGTGAACAAATTAAAACGCAAACAACAACTAAAAGGATTCGAGCCGAGCTGCAAAAAAAGGCGGGCTGAAAAATTGTCACCGCGACGCGCAATAAGCCAGCAAATCATTTCTCTGTGTGTGTATCTGTGTGTGTGCGTGTTTGTGGAGTGTGTGTGTCATGTGGGTGTTGTACATGCCTGAAATGATGTTTGCACAAGGCGAGGCAAAAGTATCTGCATGCTCCATGCTCCTGTAGCCACTCTCCCGTACAGTGCACACTCGTCTACAGTGAATTGACGACTAACAATTGAATTTACGCTGCAACAACAACATTGTGTGCACAGGCACTAAAGATATCCCTAGCAGCAACATGGAGCACTCCACGAAGTGCAACCCCTTGGTCCTGTGCCTCATTATCGGCGCACTGCAGCTTAATGGCATCGAGACCCACGAGCACAGCGATGGATATAAGCCAGGTAAGCCAGACTTATAGCATCTTATTATTATACATACTACAAGTAAACAAAATACTTGAATTACTACTGAATATTTCTACTTTAAACGTTACTCGACGATGAAAATATTAGATTTAAAGTTTTATTTAGTTTGAGCAATAAGTGAGAAAGAATTAAATAGAAGGAAAACAAACGTATTCTGCTTGTGAATACTGCTTTTAATCTTGGCAGGTTTGTTATTGGGCACAGTCAATACAGCCATGCCTGACTATAAGTTTGTTGGTCTGTATGAACGCTTATATCTCAATGAATATAAGAACTCAATACATAAAATTATGTGACAACACTTGTATGTATTGCAATGATCAAATTATGTATTTAGAATTTGACCACGCCCCTTGCGCCTATGTAAATCAATATAAAATTGAATTAAAAGCGTTATATTAAACCTAGAATGCTCATTTTTAATGAATTTAATAAATATCTGCATCCAAATGATTATTGAATATTTAGTTTCAATCGGTTTCTAAACATTGAAGTTCTTAAAGAAATTTATCAAGAAGACTTGACTGTAGTCGTGCGGTTACAAATTTGTATCAATAATTGCTGCGAATTTGTAGAATTCTTAGGTTAAAAAAATATCTTTATCCGGCAAGAAATCCCAACTCAAACAGTATATATAATAAGTACCCTATTATATATAGTATGGTTATGTAAAATCACCAGTATAGCTGAAGTCTGACCTGATTTTAAACTTAAAATAATTGCTGCATCATGCGTTTTTTTAACGATATTTAATTTACCACAAATTTATATATCTCTGCGCACAGATCTATAATCGGGTAATGCATTGCACAATACTTTTTTTTTGCTCATATAAATTGTGCTGTTGCTGCAGTGTTTCCTGCGAACATCACCTCAGTTTTTCACAATTGAAATTATTTTCGCTCATTTTTCATTTATCTTCTTCGTTGGCGATTTCTCAATTAAAAAATTCTCTGCATTCTTTGGTGCAACAACAACAAACGCAATGCGCACTAAATTGTTGGCGGTTGTCTGTTAAATGCAAAATAAAAGTAAATCTGTACTTTGTGGGCCATGTGGTGGGCCCCCAAAGTCCCTCCATACACCCAACCCCAAAAGAGTTTATGGAGAGCATTTAAAAATGTGGTCGCCAGGTTTTTGTTTATTTTTGTACGCACGAACAGCAACGCGATGCAAAATGTTAAATTAATAAATATTAAATAAATTCGTGCCATTTACACAACTTCATTATTAACTTTTTCTGCTGTTGGTGCTGTTGCTGCCCCCGATGCGAGGGGCAACATGTGCGCAACGTTTGTTTATCGCTTCTGTTATTGTTTTTACCGTAGTCACAAATCCAAAACGTCACCTGCGTCACCTGCTTTATTGGCTCTTCAGCCCCTCAATCTCCCTCCCTTCCTCATCCTGCTCTGTCCCGTACCAGGTCAGGTTGTCCCTGCGGTGGCTACTTTGCTGGGCTGCTTAAAAAATGCATAAATTCTCATTTTTATGTGTCTGCGTTGGACTTTACATTAGCCTGCGCTGTTGTTGCTGCTGCTGCTGCTGCTGATTATCCCCAGAGTGCTATATAAAAATTTGTGCGCGCATTTTGTTGTTGATCTCTTATTTTCGTTGCATGTATAAATTTATTGCGCTGTTCACATTTCCCGCTGCTGCCCTGGGAATTTTATACGGAAAATGTTTGGTAAATTAAGTTAAGCAAATAATTTCGTATGCATTACTGGCTGAATGCTATAGATGGGACCTTATCTTTATTGGCCTATGCCATAGCTGAGTGATGTCGTGCACAGATGAGAACCAGCGATGGGAACCCTCATGCAGTATATCATGCTCAGTTGGTTATGATATACATTAATCAGTCTTTTAGTTCTCGAGTCTCTGTTCGGGTTCGTCACTCGGGCAACACTTTAATTTCATTACACAATGCTCGCAGCAGGGCGCTTACATAATAATTAGTAAAATACATTTCACCTAAATACACACGACGCAACCTGAAGTAAAGGCGAAGAGTAAACACGGCCAAATGCAAACGACGAGGGCAGGCAGAGGCAGCTGGGTAACCAGGTAGCTGCTCGGTTGCTGGCCTGCCGGGGATCTCTTGAAAAGGTGCAGCAAATGGCCACGTCAAATGCACGTCCAAGGACCACTTAACGTTTGCTTTAAGTCCTCGTCGACGGTGCCGTCTCTTTCTCGACGTTGCAAAAATATTTTCCATCATTTTTCACGCAAAAAGCGCAAAATTTTTGCTTTCCCAACACACACACACACACAGACAGACAGACACACACACACAGATAAATCTACACAGACAGAAGCCTCTTGTCAACAGACCGCCCTCGCTCCTTGCACTCCCATTGCCGCTCCCGTGTCCGTGTTAGCGCTCGTGTCCACGTCCGCGTCCACGTCGGAGTCCGTGTCCAGGTCCGTGTCGGTATCAGGCCGGTATAGCAGCAGCAGTTGCTGTCTGCCAGCAGCAGCAAGGAGACACGCTCTAAATTAAATCTAATTAAAGTGCGCTAAATGTGCAGTCGGCGTTGGCAACTCGAGCGTGCGACATATTTAAACGTTTCGCTCAACTCTTGCAAATAGACAAGGGAAACAAGCTTGAATTCACTCGAAAGTTGCGAGTATTTAAGCGGATCTTAGTGCTTAGTTTGCATATTGGCTGTGGAAAGCAACGACAATATTGATAGTGCCAAACAAATGTGAATGAATGCAATGCTTCAGGCTGATAACATGGCTGAAATATTGTGGAGCACAGTTTAGATGAAAAGATGCAGATATTAGATTAGACTAGTGGGAATATATTACTAGAGTACTATTAATGAATGATTCTATTAATTAATGAATGATTCTATCAATCAATAACTATGTTAATAATATAAATAACATCCTGATTTCTACATGAACTTATTTACCTTCACTTATTCAATATTATCTTGAACCAAAGATTGGCACATAAACAAGTAAAATAAATATTAAAAATTTGTAAAAGTTGTTGATTAAAAGTGAAGATTACATTTAGAGCAATTCCTAGAACATATTACGAACACACACCTCACTAGTTTTTTTTGTGCAATCGATAACTTGAGTATCAAATATTGTCAGAGAAGCCAACGAACAAGCTTTGACCAAATAAAACAAACAGTTTTCCACACTCGAAAACGATAGATTCGCAGAAATACAGATAGAGAACAAGAGAGAATGAGTGAGAGAGAGTGAGATGGATAAAGAGACAGAGAGAAATAGTTAGGATTGATTGGAGCAGGAGGGAGCGAAGGAAGGTACCTGAAGGCAGCTGCCATAACATGTGATTCCTAATTCAATTTCAGTGACAGCACATAAATAAAAGAAACATTTTGAAGCAGAGCCAGCAGCAGCGGAGGTAGAGGAAGGGGGGGGAGGAGCAGCAGAAGGACGAGAAGCCCCTGTCGAAAGCAGGCAAAAGCAAAGCAAACGAACCAAAAACTGTAAAAGCAATTCCTTGACAAAATAAAAGGCGCACAAATGTCAGTTTTCCCAGGCCAACAAATACAACCACAACTACAAATGCTGTGGTACCTTTCGCATTGGCGAAGAACGAACGAGCATTGCGACGAATCGTTTACCAATTTTCTGACTGCTGCAAATCAAACAAAAGCGGGAAACAAAAAAACCAAATTGAAAATAAAAACGCAAGAAACAGAATCAGCAGCAGCAGCAGCTGAGGCAGAGGCAGAGTCAGGAGCAGCAGCAGCAGCAGCAGAAGCAACCGAAAAACTTTTTAAATTAACTAAAAAAACAGAAAGCACACACAGACACACACACACATACAGAGACAGGAGAACGCGACACATTCACGCTGGTGTTGGCGTTTGGTTTGAGTATTTTAGAGGAAAGTAGAAAACTTTTAGTGGCATGTTTACAAAATAAACTTCAACTTGCAAAACGGGTGGCAAAATGTCGAAAAAAGAAGAAGGCAAAGAGAGAAGGAAAGAAAAAAAAAGAAGCGAAAAATAGAAATAACGAAAAATGCTGATTGCGACGAAACAAAAACCAAGACAGATGATTATGTTGCGTGGTTTTGTATGGGGTGCCCCCTTACCTCTCCCCTCCCCCCTCCCTTAAACATCATCGCATTATTATTGTATATGGCATGGTCGCTCTCGCTCTGACGACCATCAGCTGACACATATTTCCAATGCAAGGTAAGACTTGCAAACAAGCACGAAAACATACGCAGACACACACACACACACAGACACATACACTAGCACGCCCTCAACACACACACAATACACGCTGCCGAAAGTTGTTGGCAACTTTTGTTTGGTTTGTTGTCATTGTGGGCCAAAAAAGTTTTCGCTGCTGTTTTTTGTGCTGACAGTTGGCAAACAAAGCATAATTTTTAATCTGAATCTGGCCATGCAAACATTGTTACATATGCCATATACACCAACACACACACACACACACCCACACACACGCACACACACACCAGCACACACGTGCCACACCTGCACAATGCTTTTAGCCTGATTGTTGATGCCCCACAAAAAATTATGTTTATTTGGCTCTGGCCTCGATTTTTGCCCAAAAACACAATTTTGCAGCTCTGCAGATTGCGCATACGCAGCGTGTGCCCCAGGCATGCCATGGCTAGCTTTCGCTTTCGACCTTTTGCCTTCGTCGTTGTTGTTTTAAGGCTGCGCCAAAAAACGTGACAATATCATCAAGTTTGCACAGTTTCATCGTCCCTGAAAGTTGATGCTGCATATTTCAGTGTGCGCCAAAGTTGCACACGCCCTCATAGACTTGACGCATATAATCCACTGATGAGGGGATGAAATGCTTAAAATGTTTATCGAAAATATTCAGAAAATATTTATTATTTATATATATTATTGTTTATATATAAATTTTGATATTTTTGAGTCTTGTCAATATTTTAAATGAGAAAATAAACTGAGAATGAAGTGTGAAGTATTTCTTACAATATTCTTTGAGCTGCAAACTGGGCGTGGCTCTGCCTTGATAAGTCATAATACAGTGAAATGTGCGCCCTGACACAGTCAACCGGCCTTGAGGCCTGTGCCGCCATCAATCTGACAGTTATGAACTCCACATCGAGGACACTTTGGGGGCCTATTAATATGTAGTTTGACTGCGAACGGGTGTTGTTTTTGTGCAACTGACATTTAATGACCACACACAACATGTTATTTGCGGTGCGGCATTTAAAATTCAAGTTCAGCTTGTGCGCTGCATATTTAAATCGGCAGCAGCAGCTGTTGCTGACAGCCCAGACACAACACAGAAGGTGGAGAAGACGAGGTAGCAGCCCAGACCACACCAGGCCAGACCAGGCAACGCCCCTATTCAGCTACACCCCCCCCCCCGCCACCTGACTATGACCTGCTTCGGCGATGTGGAAAAACAATACGCTCCTCCCCTCGTTAGATATCAAAAGGCCTTCGGGCAGAACGAATCGGAACCGTATCCGATATGTATCCGGCATTGCATGGCATACGACGTGCTGTGCTGACGATGTCAAAGCTTTGGGTATTTGCAAATTTCTTAACACGATATTAGTCGCAATAAACAAGGCTAACAAACAAGACAAACAAGCCAGACAGGGGAGAGGGAGAGGGGAAGTTAGCGTCTAATCGAAAGCAAATAAAATGCATTGCATACCTGCATAGCATAAACTGTCACCTGCATTGTGTCCAGACGGCAAGCAACCCAGACGTTGCCACGCCCCCTGGTTACACGCCCATCAAACCCAGCGAATGTCTGACTGACTATCTTTCACTTTGCATGTCTGCCTGCCAGTCTCTCTCCCTCTCTCTCTCTCTCTCTCTCTGTCTCTCTGTCTGTCTGTCTTTCTGTCCCTTGCACAGCGTGGTGTGCGTGCCAAGCCCTCGTTTCGTATGCACTGTCAACCAATACGCATGCAAGAGCGCCCCCAGCGGGCCATTGGCAACGGGCTATGGCTATCAGCCATGCCCAACATCGCTGCTGCAGCGTCGCTGCACGTTTTACCATAATTTGCCATCAGCCTCGACTGAGTTCGAGGCAGCTGACACTGGCATGCGGCATATCGTTTGTCGTCTATTATGGCATGGCATACAAGTGTGGTTTGCATGTCGCACTCGACTGCATTGCCTCGAACCACCGCCCGGCTAGTGTCTGTCTGCCTGTCTGACTGTTCGTCTATCTGCCTGGCTGCCTGTGTCAATTATACATGCAAAACCCTGTGCACTCAGCGCTGAACGGAGAAATTAAAATTGTTTACCCAAGACATTAATGTCGTGCCTATTTATTGTCGAACGCGCCTTCGAATAGTTACAACGAATTGCTTTTAGGCGCTAACTGACTAACTGTTTCACGTTCCGTGTAATTGTTCCCTAACAACGGCAAATTGATTTAATTGCCAGTTGCAGTTGGGGGAGGGGATGAACAGAGAGGACAAGGCAAATATAAAGAGCGCACTCAATGAATTATATGTAGTTACCAGGCAAGTCTAGGCAGCACAATGTAGTGTGATCTATTTGATGATCGTTGCAGTGAATATTGAGGAATGTCTGCAAATAATTTATTGTTATTCTTTTTTTTACTAATTATTCCCATTGTGAACTTAGGGCGTCTAGAACTTTGTTTTAGGCTGTGTGTTTAGCTGTGTGCCATGATGTGTTCACTTGATGCAGTTAATGCAGGCTAGATCTTCTCCTGGTTGTCTTAGGTCCTTCAATCCGTCTGTTTCTTTGGCCTATTCATGTCAACTTTCTTCCTCGTATGTGGAGGTATAACACGAGACAGCTCTGCTCCTGTATGGCCAGCATATGATCCCCAATCTTTTGTCTGTAATTAATAATATTATATAATAGTATATATTCACTCTGTCATAAACTGTATGATATATCCGCAAGTAGCTAAAGAATAACATGGAAAAACATATTCAACTCTCTTGTTCTCTTGGATTTCTGTTCTTCAAGCACTTCAATCGCATAGTCGCCTAAACCACACCTGAAATTCTGTCGGATTGCCAGCTGCACACACACACATACACACACATACCACCACATTCACCCATAGCAATTTCGCAAGTCGGGTATAAATAAACCAAGCTGCAAGAACCCAAAGAACGCTAACAAAAATAATTGAAAAGGTTTCATTGTGCGCACATTTTCACGTGCGGCGAGTTGGGGTTTCATTTCATTTCATTCGTTTGGTTTCACATACCCATATACAGACACACACACACACACACATACGCATGCAGCACCTAAATAACAAGGATCAGGCGCTAATCCAATGGCAGCAGCAGCAGCAGCAGCAAAGAGCGTCGCGAAGGGGTTCGCTGTCACTGTCAGCACTCAATGTCAGCGCTCGCTTTAAATGCTTTGATTTCATTTTTCATTTTCCGACACAAACACACACACACCCACACACATTCGCACACAACAACTGTCAGGTGCGAGAGCGGGCCAAATGAGATGTTGTTGGCTCAGGCCCTTGGCTCAATTCAATCACAAGCTATTTACAGACAAAGCATTTGCCCGACATTGCTTATGTAATGAATTTGCGCGATGATGTGTGTGTGTGTGTGTGTGTGTGTGAGTGTCACATGTATAGCATACCTTTTTGGCATCGAGCAGCAGTTTAGCAATGCGAACCAGCGAACGCATGCCACACCTCACGTTGAAATTCCCTCTCACTCTCTCGCTTTGCCTCTCCATTGCTGCCGCCCTGCACATTTGGTGTTGCGGTAGAAATAAGCAGGATTAAGTGCGCTTAAAAGCGAACTCTGTGAGAGATTTTCATAAAAAACGGAAGTGAATGAACGACGTGTGGGAGCATAGCTCGCTATGAGCCAGCAACCTTCCGTTGTTCTGCTGTTCTGCTCTGCTCATCTGGTTGTGGCATGTGACGCATCTGATTACATGACAACCAAATGAGCCCTTGAGCGCATGACGCATACGCCGTATTGTATGAAAACATGAAATAAGCTGAATTAGATTTACAGCTGAAACTAATGAGCTGCACTCAACCCAGCTGGGGTCGCACTGAAGGTGACTGCGGAGAGAGCAAGAAAGAGTAGAGAAAAGACGGAGTTAAATTGAATCGAATATTAAAGAGGATAATACTAAGCATATGTATGTATTGTATATATCTATGTATGCATGTATGTATGTATGTATGTTCACGTATTGCATGTTTGTATGTACTGCATGTTTGTTTGTATATCAAATATTAAGAAGTGTCTCCAATGCCTTTTTGTGCTACCTTGGCTGATCTAGCGAGCATAACCCACTCCCTCCATGCATGTACAGGGTATATAAAATGCTATTTAAGTTATCCTTATGTTTGCCTGTTGAGCTGGCAAAGTGATTCCCTTTCTGGACCCTGCTGCCCTGGGTAGGGCCTCATTTCTAATGCGTGCGAATGGCCTGCGGCCTCTGCGGGTGCCGCTGCTGCTGCTGCTGGCGGTGGGCTACGGCGTCGAACAACAGGCGCAAATTGTCGTTTCGCGCTTCAGTTGAGCAGCTTAAAGCTTAAGTCAACCTAACCGGCATGGGCAGCCAACGCGGTCCCAACGAGTCAGCCGAAAATTCCTTGAAGCCTTTGTGCAGAGCAGAAAGAAACGAAAAAAATCCGCAAAGACCGCAAGAAAAAATTGTGTAAATTTGGTTTTTGCCTGAACCTGGCGGCATCTTAAGCACTCTCGACTGCCTCTTAAAGTCACCCTGTGTGTAGGTGTGTGTTGTGTGTGTGTGTGTGTGTTTGTGTGTGTGTGTATTGTGTGTGTGCGCGCCTACCAAAATTGCTTTTTGCCGCAATTGCTGCCGTTTTATTTTATTTATTTACTTGCGCACACACACACACAGACACACAGTTACTCACACAGACACCCACACTCACCTACTTTCACTTAGCGTGTGCTTGGGGTAGGACTCGCTTGAAAAGGTGTGTGCTTGTTGTTGTGTTGTTGTCGTTGCTGCCGTTGTTGCTCTACATCGCTGACCGTTTGCTGATTGAATTTTCCAAGCGAGTAATTTTTAAATTGTGCCTCAGTCAAAAGATAATTCAATTTTAGTGTACATTTTCTATTACCCAGAAGTTTACCCTGAACTTTGAACACAGAGTAGCACCACGAGTGCAAAGAGAGAACAACAGAGAGAGAGAGAGAGAGATAGATAGAGAAGGGAGGGGGGAGGGGCAAGGCCTTCCACAGCGTCAGTGGTTTAAGATTTTTGCGGCTTTTGTGGCTGCTGGCAAAGTCTATTTATGTGCATATTTATTCCTTTTTACTGCTCAATTTTCAGCCTGATTTATGTGAGAAAATGAGGGGCCAATTGTTGCTGTTGCTTTTGCTGCAGCTCAGTTGGAAGTTGGCTAAATGCTTTGGCCTTGGGCCAACGAAGTTGAACAAAAAGCAGGTAGCCAGAAAATTTGCTGAGGCAGACCTTAAAGAAGCCGCAGACGACAGACAGGGGGCAATATCGTTTTCATAGAAAGTTCAATTTCAAAGAGATTCAGCTTAAATGCGCTGCATATTTAAGAGCTGAGAGATAAAGAGAAAGCAGCTTACCTACTCCAAGTGCTGGCTTGCATTTCAAGCTGCAAGCTGGCTAAAGTCTCAGCAGACTGGGCATCAAGTATACGTACTTATAGCCAAAAAACCACACACGCACACATACAGACAAACACACGCACATCCTCTCACGCCCAAGCACTTTTCGTTGCGTTATCAATGACAATCGTTAAATGTCATGTTCAAGTGCAGACCAGCACACAAAATGCCACAATTTGTATGCATTATGCTTGGCCCGAGATACAGAGCTACAAGCAGCGGCAGATAGTCGCAGTGGCAGTGGCAGTGGCTGCCAGCTAAGCCAAAATGGCCACAAAACATTTACCATATATCATGCACTTTTACGTACAATTTTAGCCACTTTCGGAGCGTGTGTGGAGCGTGCTCAGCAAGGGCAATCCCTGCCA
Source organism: Zaprionus davidi (assembly GCA_018903715.1). Taxonomy (NCBI): domain Eukaryota; kingdom Metazoa; phylum Arthropoda; class Insecta; order Diptera; family Drosophilidae; genus Zaprionus; species Zaprionus davidi. Next base: position 104,506 of record JAEIGL010000003.1, read on the forward strand.
GACTCTCGCTCTCTATCTGGCACTTCCCTCTCTCTCTCTCACTCTCCCTCCCTCCACCTTCCTTGTTGCTGTTGCTGCAACTTTTTGCGAAACTCGTAATTTACACATGTACCCGACAACAACAACAACAACAGCAAGAACAACGAGAGCGACATGGTGCGTTTATCTGGCAAAAGCTGACTGAGCTTCTGCATTGCAAACTCAACTCTAGCTGCCTGCCATGTTCGCGTTAAGATATACGCTGCCCACGCGACGTATGCGTAATGTGCAGGCGAACTTGTTGTTGTTCTCACTGCAGTTGCCATTTGTCAGTGTGACCTTAACATATCCTAGACAGCATTGCTCTGTCCCTGTATCGATTGTGTACTTAAACATTGAGCCCCTTAACAACAGATTGAGTATCAACGATTTTCTCAATTGCACTCGCAATAATCATAAATCCTTACAGTAACTTTCCTTAGGGCACTTTGTTCGTTTATACTCCAGAAAGTGCAATTAATAAGAGCTTAAACAGTTTCCTGTAGCGACTCTTCTTTCTCTGCATGTGCAACTCATGTTTCTGCCTCATCTAGTAGCAATGTCAATGGGAATTGCAGGGATCAGTGTGTTGTCCTTCAATGCACTTTATGTTTTCCAATCTGTGCCATAATAAGTAAGTAGGTGCGTTCCTTGTACCTTGACACACTTGACCAACTCGTTGAGATCCTGACAACACCTTGGAGTGGCTCAGTCACTTCAACTGTGCAGCTGCAAATTGACGTTGCAACTGCACCTTGTCCCTCTGACAATGCCTGCACTTTTTGTAGTGCTCGTAAATTGCCCTCGAGTGACATAAGTCGTCATCAGCAAGCAATGACACCAGCAACGGCAGCAGCAGCAGCATCAGCATTCCGTGGACTGCCTTAACTCGCAGCTACTCAGTCAACTTACAACTTCCGTTCTCCCTCCTTCTCTCTCTCTCTCTCCTGCGCTGTGACCGCCAGAAGTTTTCTGTCTTGCGATGTCCTGTCTCCGACCAGGCTCATCTGCAGACATATTAATTTGGCCTTTGCTAAGTGCTCAGCATGTGTGTCCGTGTCTGTGTGCCTCACCTGGGCCCCTAAGTATGTACATATGTCTGTCTGTCCGCCCGTCTGTGAGTCAATCTTTACATCTGTCTGCCCTGTCTGACTTGTCTGCCTTGTCCGACTTGTCTGCTCGTCTTTATCTGCACGAATTTTTAATGATTTTCTCACATTTTCCTTTTCTTTGGACATCTTTTGTTGTCAGCCTCTTTGTTGGCAAACATTTTTCTTGTCCTACACTTTAAGCTGGCCATTATTAAAATACGAGCTGATAACAATTTGGCTGCAAGCACAAAGTCAAACACAAGCCCACACATACCCGCACACACACACACACACACACGCACACTCGCACACAGAGATCTCTACACATTTTCTTGGCTTTTGCTGTCTGGTCGTGTCCTTTTGGTACGTTGAACTTGCTTTCGTTCGCTCTATGCATAAGTTTGGGTCTTCTACTGCTGCGTCGGCGAATTTCCGTTGCCTTTTCATAGCTGTCTCAGTGTCTCTTGCAAGGTCAGCTAAATACTCTGCCCGTCCATCCATCTGCTTACACAGTGGCCTGTGTTCTCTCCACTTCCGTCTTTATGCCTTTAAATTTGTTATGGCTTTTGGGGTTTTTTTTGCTTCTGCCCAACCGCAGAACGTGATTGTACGACTAACTAAACCAATTTGGAGGAGAAACCAAAAAATCGATGTAGAAACTCCCCCGAGTGGCGCAGTCGTAATAACAATAAACAACACACAAAATTGTCAATTAAAATACTGTGCGTATGCGTAATATTTTTTTGTTTTCCTTTCTGCATTTTTAATCTAGTTCGTTCGTTAGCTCTGCATGCTTTTAGGCACGACACAACCGCAACAAAGTGTTAGACAGGTTAATTGATACACAGACACCGCGAACATTCCCCCCTCCCCCATCCCACCCAACTGTCGCTATTCGCATTCGCACGCGCAAACACACGCATTCACATAAGCCTGTGTGTGTATGTGTGTGTGTAGCGTATGACAGGCCAACCTTTTGAAATATTAATGAAATCAATTTCTGGCTAACATGGGAAGCTGCCACAGATTGCCGAGGGGCAATGCCAGTGCGGACTTGTCTGGGGCGTTTGTGCGCCTGTGTGTGTGTGTGTGTGCGTGTGTACGAGGTGTGCTCTGTTGCACGAGGATCTGCGTGCGATTACATCAAAATATGGCAGTGGTTATGGCCAGAATCCTCTGCCTGCATTGCGAAGCAGTCTTTATGAAGCGATTTGCCTAGGAAGGATAAGCTGCTATGCGCGCATGACGTGTGTCTATTGGGGGACTTAAAGTGAGTCTACTCTGCCAATTAGGGGTTAACAGAGCAACAAGCCAAAGCAGATTTAAATATGAAAAGGCACAACAGATCGGAGATATTCAAAGCTTATATTGATGTACTTAAGTAGTCCCTGAAATTAAGAAGATGACATTAAGGAAGAAAGGTGAATAGATAATTGGAAGTTGGTATATAAGTAAATATATTCTTAATTCATATTCTTCTTTAATTTTGGAATTCACTCTTTCAACTTACTAATCCATAGTAACCCAGTATCCTTGCCTTTCTCTTAAGATAAGTTCAGCTGGTTTTGATGCAATGAATTTAAATTCAATCATCACTTAAGCTCTCCAAGAATGCTTAAAAAGTGAACTAATGTTGGCTGTGGCCAGAGATTTTCAGCCTGCTGCCACTGTGCACAGGGTGTGCTAAGAGCAGCTGATATCGGCAGTTCAATCACCTTAAATAAGTTGGATTAATCAATGCGCCACAGAACGAAATGGTAGAATGGTAAAATGGTAGAATGTGGTGCCGCAAATTCCATTTAAAAATGGCCAACAGCTGTTGCCACATTAGCCACAGCCAGAGCCCGAGAAGAAGGGTGCAGGGAGTAGGGACTGAGGAGGGGCCTTGATGAAATCCTTTCACATTGAAATTGAAAAGGGGCTACAGCTGCGGCAAAGTGGCCGCCAACACAGCTGCTGCCTCTGCGGCTAAGCGCAAAATTAAGCAAATTAAAAGCCGCACACATAGCACCAGCTGCATAACTCATGTGTCCGTATGTATGCGTGTGTGTGTGTATCTGTGTGTGCAAGGGGATGTTTCCTCTGTGACCTCGTGCATGACCCATGTCGTATGTAAGCGAAGGCTCCCCCCTCCCTTCTCGCTTTGGCTGCCCCTGACCTAAGCCTCTATGTGGAGAAAAAACCGCAACTCAGGGTTACCTTTGGCCCACATACACACACACACAACCAGTTGCAAAAATAACAAAAAAGAAGCACTGAAAAAAACAGAGAAAAATGCCATTGAAAAATGTTCGCTTTGCTGGCTATTTTCAGATTTTTATCAGACCCCTCAGTTGCTCCTAGTCTTGTGCCGAATTGCGCACAAAATCAGCGCTTAAAAGCTGTTGACGTGCAACTTTTTCATTTTTCGCTTTTCTTTTGAAGCACCCAAAAGGCTGACAAAAACATTTAAATTAAAATTCGGCAAAAAATAAAATGGCGAGAGAAGGAATATTGGAAAACAAGTGAGAAGTGAAGGCCAGGCAGAGCGAGCCCGAAATACTCTTTGAAATTGTTTAGAATTGATATCATACAAATTGGTAATTGATAAACTATAAAATCATTAATTAAATGAACATATTTAACGTTTTAAAACTTGTCAATACCAGAGAACTCTTTCAGCCCCAATCAAGTCACAAACAACTCTCACACTTCGGGTTAGTGTAACCCGCGTATTCGTACAAGAGCACAGAAATTTTCCTGTCGAGGCAGCACTGACAGCATTAACTGTTACTGTCGTGCGTGGGTGTGGGCGTGGCGTGGCGTGGCCGGGGCTCAGCCAAATATGCGCAAAGTGTAAGCCGTTTAGCGCTCTTTGATGGCCTGCCAGTAGCATTCGGAAATTTATAGCACGCTTTCCGGTGTCGGGCAGGGGGCACATGGGGACCGCATCGCACAATTGGGCAATTTCAAATGCAGCAGCCAAACAAACGACAGTTTAAAGTGCGTGGCTCTTGGATACACTCAAACACACGCACACACACACACACACACGCATACACAGTCAGGCGTGCAAACGCACACACGCCCAACACATTCTTGACTGGGCCGGACTGCAGGCAAAGCACTTTGGGCGCATGTTTATTGGCATTTGTTGCTAATCAATGAATAATTAATGGGCCAAGGCTTTGCTGCATGCTGGTAGTAAGCCAACAAAAGCAGCAACAATAGCAACAAGGCAGCAATTATGCCTGACTGAGTCGACACTGAGATACCCTTGTAGGTACTTAAGAGAAGGTTCCGACTGGATTGACTAAAATTGAAAAAGTAAATTCATGAAACTATGAGGATGTTTACATAAGATGTATAGTAAAAGTTACTTTACTGTTTAGTAAATATTAAACAATTGATTCAATGATTTGACATTACTTCTTTTCATTCTGTCAGAGTTGCCTTCGCTTGGCAATAGTTAACGCGCTCTGCGAGGGTATTTCAAGTGCAACAACCCCTTAGCAACACATAAGCTCGTGTTGTAACGGTTCTTATGCGTGTGTAAAATCATGTTTTAAACTATTTGTTGTTGTTGTCGCTGCCACTGCGCTACTGTTGCGCCTCCCCGATGCTGTTCGTGTTGCTGTTCGGCGGCTCGCACATGTTTTAGCTAAAGCCCTCGGCTGCTGTTGTTGTTGCTGTTATTATTGCAGTTTCTGTGTCGCATTAAATATGCAATTTTTAATAGCGCAATCATAATTTGCATGTCGTAATAGTTTCTTCCACCCTACCTAGTCTGCACCCCGAAATACATTTGATATTTTTGAAAGGGTTGCATAAGTACTGTGAAATTTGAAATGTGCACAAAGGGGTGCTTAAAAGGGGTTGGCCAACAAGTTTAATGTGCACTAGTTTTTATCGTTATTCCCTTCAAGCACACAACACCTTAAGATACAAAGGAAATGCCATTTTCAATACTTGTTATCATAATTAATAAGCTAAAGTTTTTTTCTGTTTTGTCAGAAAACCTTTCACCCCAATTAGAAAGCTAATTGCCCGACATTTATGAAAATAAATGGAAAATAAAAACAATTCTTTGTTTGTCAACTATTTCCTCGTCTATTTAACACACTGTACGTGGTATTTTTTCCTTCTCTACTTAAAAGTACCCAACACTATAATCAACGTCCTCTGGACGGGCTTATTTGCATGAATATTTCATGAGTTGTTTGTTTCAATTGCAAAGCCTGACGGTGCCCCATAAAAATTTACACGATATTTCATTTGAATAATGTAAATTATATCGATCTAATAAAGTGCTTCCACTTGAAGGGGGCTCACTCAATTGATCATTTAAGCGTGTTGAACACAGAAACACAAGTTTCATTTCATTCACAATTTCCAGTAATTAATCCTGATGAAGGTTTCTCAACAGTCAAGGTAATAAACACGGCAATAATCATAACTAACACAAGAGTTAACGGGATCCAGCGAAACTAAAGAACACAAATAAATTAGTCGTGGCGAAAGAAGTGCCGAAAGAACTTTTAGGCCAACGACCAGAGATAACCATGTGTTCAAGGGATGGAGAGAGGGGGAGGAGTGGGAGTAAACTCGCACATGTGCGGCGTTTAACCGTTAGATAAATGTTGACGAGGTCATTGGGCGTAAAGCGGAAGTTATGGCCGGGAACAAGTCGCCCTGCAACACGTACAAATAAAGTAGATGCCTCCTCAAAAGGGGCGGATCCAAAGGCGTGCGTGTGTGTATGTGTATGTGGATGTGCTCGGCAGCTACAGCGCATTACGTGCCCTGCCAATAATCTCTGTCAACATCAATTTGGCCGGAGCCTGAGCACAACTGAAACTAATTAAATGGTGTCCCATAAATTGCACATTAAAGCAAATTTATTGCATGCCCAAATCGAAATTATTGCCAAAGTCGCGAGACGTTTAATAAACTTGGCCCAGCCAAAACGCGGCAAACGTGTCGCGATCGTAGAAACTTTGCAGCCCATCGAAATTGTGATTTATGCCGCACAGATGGAGATACATAAACGGATACGAGGGGAGAGAGAGCTGAAGAATGAGCTACTAAGGGATTTACGCTGATATGAAACAAAAAGATTCCTGGCAATTGATTGCGTATATTTGTTGCATATGTTAAGTTTAAACATGTTTTTGGTAGGATTAGAAAAGGCAGAGATAGGCAGAGATCGAAAAGTATAGCACAGAACGATTTCAGTAAAAGAGTCTTGTGAAAAATTAGACTAAGGAAAGATTTTATAGTCAAAGTACAAAAGTATATTCCTTTCTACCTGTTTACAACAACTTCCCATTCTGAGAAGGCATCAACCTGATGATTTTTATTGAACTTCATTAGTGTTGCATAATAAAATTGCTTCGAAATAAAGCGCAGGGTATTTAGTTGTCCAATTCGACGTTTACTTGTTGGAGTTTCCTTCTCTCATTTGGTAAGTTAACAACAATTTGTGCTAACGATATCCCTGAGCTATGAAAAAGTTCCATTTAACATGGCACGTGGCTGCACTGATCCGTTGCGTGTGTCCCTTGGGGACGCACTGTGCACGCTGTGAGTTGAGCCTCAACAGGCGAACCAATTTGTTGTTAACATTTTGTCATAGTTACATTCTCATTGATGCTTTCCTAGCACAATCTTTCATGTTTTCTGGCAACTAAACTAGCTTTGTGCTGCCTGCAACAAAGTTTTAACTTTATCATTGTATTTGCAGCCCTCAATAGCTATGGCTGTCAATTGCCAGGGCAAGTTCTTCTGCCATCAACTGAAAGTTGAAGCTGCTGCAGCAAAGTGCGCCTCGGTAATAGTTTAATTTTGTATTCAAACATTGCAAAAGGGAAAAATGCAATTATATTTTCAACACTGCGTGCAAATTAGTTTAACCGAAGCTGGGAACAAACTCAAAGGCCTCTTGACTTTGCGCTATGTACACTTATCACGCATACGCCCCATCCACCCAGTCGGAGCTCTGCCTCGACTCTGGTTGCCATTGCGGTCTTCGTTTTGCCATTTGGCAACTAACAAAATACAAACTTGGCTGACTGCAGCTAAACGAGAGAGCCACCACACCCGATGGAGCATAGACACTCTCGTCGGGATGGGCTTCTTTTTGCAGCCAGCAAATCCTATTTGAGGAGCTTCCCCCCACACTCCCCTGCCCACTCACAGTCTGCAGTTGCTCTAAAAACATTGTCACGTGGTTTTTGTATTTAGTTGCAGTGCGCGCTCTGGCAAGGACGAGATAGAGAGCACGGGATGCCATGGCCAGATTGTTACCTGACTGCCGAGCACTTTTTCCTTGACTGCAGCACACAGGCAATGTCATTCCCTCCTATCCCTCCACCGCCCCTTCCTCACTCCTTTCCCTTGATGGCAGTGTAATAAATTCCCAGCTACGTTTCGTGTAGCATTGTCAGGCAGCCATTGTGGCACAAGTTTATTCTGTTTTCTGTTTGTATTATGCACGTGTGTGATTGTTGTTGTTGTTTCTGCTCTGTGCTGCGAGGTTGTGTGCCTCGATGTAGTAGGTGCATATGCGACTATGAGCTGCTGTTGCCGTTGTTGCTTTTGTTGTTAAGGAAATTGAAATAAATGTGTGTGTAAATGCGTCAAAATGAAGTTCTGAAAATGTTTTTGCCACTGACAAGTGTCAATTAGAAAATGTTCAATTACATTAAAGCAGGCAACAACAACAGCAACAAAGAGGAGCACAATGGCGGGCAATATACTAACAAGAAGAATAAAAACATTAACAATGGCAACACCAAGTGGTTCTTTGTCGCAGTGCTGGCATTGTCATTGTATCTCGAACACAGCAAGAAGATAAACCAGAGCGCAGACAGAGAGATGCAAAGACAGATAGAAAGCAAAGAGAAGGAGGGAAAGAGAGAGAGAGCATGAAATACAAGTGGAGGGATAAATGTAATTAGTGGTACTTTGAGATGGAGAGACGCAAATGGATCTCAGCAACACTCTGAGACTGATACGCAGTCTTAGTGCAGTGTGGCTTAAAATAAATCGAGACATAAATAGAGACATGTTCATGAGCAGCTTAGTTAAGTTAAATAAATAAAAAGCTTAAAAAGTAGACCAAAATAAATATATTTGAATGGCAAATCAGATTCTCACAGACTAATAGTGCTGCACATTTAATTAAAGTTTCGATTGAAATCAAAAGAAACTCTGTGTAAACAATTGCAGCTTTTTTATTTATTATTTATTTATTTAACAATAACGGAGTGAGGGTAAGAATCAAAGCAGCACTTTGCATAGTTCATTCAAGTCGGCCGTGCATAAATACTTAATCTCATGTATTTACCACAAACACATGCAAACGCACTTAACCCCAAAGCTAACTGTTCCAATCAGCAGTAACACCGGCAGGTTAGGCTCAGGCTGTGGTTAACCTGCCTCATGCTTCATGCATGTGTATGTGTGTGTGTGTGTGCGTGCTATATATATGTAAATAAATACATATATTTATGAATGCATATACACAGATACAGATACTGATACGATATAGGCCATAGCCACACTTAATAAACTGGCTGGTAATTAAATAAATTATTAATTAACCGAATTTCTGCTGTCTGCTGTTTGCTGTCCGTTGGCACAGTCTTAAAGCTACTCGCTGCAAGTCATGCAATTAAGCAAATGATAAATCTATCATTACGGGTCTATGGGGAACGGGGGGTGAGGTGGGAAACGGAAGTTGTAGGTGGCTGGGGTTGCAGCTCGAGCAGAGGCTGAGACAGAGGTAACGGGAACAAGGGGAAGGGAGTGTAAATGTAATTGCTGTTTGCGGTCAGTGGGCCACAAGTTGTTTGTCGTTTGTTGTTGCTGTGCGTGTCTGTGTGTGAGTGTGTGTGTGTGTCAAGTGTGTGTATACAACTGCGTGTAACATGGCGTATGCGCAATAATTTAGTTTGTACCCATCCACCCTGCCCTGGCCATGGCTTGTGTGCGTCTGCGACGCTGCATATTCGCTGGCATTTATAATCTGCTCATTATTTGTATTTAAATAAGCAGCCCCTCTCAACTAATGCGCATCTGTTGTGTGTTCGCCCCTTGTTATTGTTGCTGGGCTAACAACAAATTGAAGGGAAATGATTCCATTTCATGCTAGATTAAACATGTGTCCACATAATTTATCGATTATTTATCATGTGGTCGCCCAGTTTGTTTTGTGGACAAAGTGACGCAGTGCCTTCCGGCCGAAAACAGTCGACAGACTAGAGGGTCACAGAGAGGGGGGGAGGGTAGAGAAAGAGAAAGAAAGCTGGAGGATGGAGCAGGCCTGGCCAGGCAGCGTCTCGTGCGTAGACCTTTTGCCAAACGGCACATTGCGCACACAAGTGCAAAATTAGAAACAAAAGCCTAGCCGAAGGGCTTTTCTGGCAGTCTGCTTTCACCCATCGTCTGCCATCCCCCCCATTCCCCTCTCGACACTGTGCGCAGTTCGTAGTTCTCGCCACTGTTGCGGCTGCTGCTGCCGCTGGCTCTCTGTCTCTGCCTCTGCTCGCTTTTTTCTCACTTTTCTCTCTATACGCATTGCATTTTACCGCATACAAAAATGCACACACACACACACACACCCAACCACACACTCACACACACACACACATATACAGTGAGGAAAACATGAAAATGGCTGCCATTTTGTAATCCGCATGCGGCTGGGTAATCACCTTATCCAGCTTCCCTCACGTGCGGCGGCTTTGGCTGGGTTTTTTGCGGCACATTGGCGCATTATGTGGCTGCCGCTCTACGGATGCTGTGATTTTATTATACGCCTCTCCCATTGCAAATGTGCACCGAACAGGGTATACTGACTTAATGGCTTTGCAGTAGGCAAAACACTAAGAGGTATCATATATTCATACATATATTCCTGATGAAAGTGCTTGAAATCTATCTATCAAAAGAAACCTTGTGGTTTCTATTTATTTTCAACTGTATTTCCAAGACAGTTTCGAGTCTCTATCCGAAAAGCTGTTCAAAACTGTGTAAAGGGTGTCTCAGTGTCGAGTGCAGTTAACTTTGCTTAGTTATTTTTGTTTTCCTGTTGGTTTTTCTCTTCCTGTTTTAGCTTTTGTTTTGCATTTGATTTTGTATTGCCGGCCAGACGATCGATATTTTAAAGCTTGACCAAGTGGGTTGGCTATATACATATGGTGCATGCAACTTCAGCAAGGCCACCACAATGGCCATAATGGCGTGGAATGGAGCGGCAAATTGAGCAGTTGCCACACTTGTCGTGTTCCGTCAAAACAAACGACTCTACCCACAGAGTTCGTTTGCACTGATTTCGAGATTAGCAATATGATATAGTATAGCGAATATAATAAGAATGAAGTTTGTTTACTTGATAACTAATGTTTGACCTTCTCTCTCGCCCTGCAGATGGTGACATTTTGCGTGTGCTCGTCAATAATTCGGCACAAATCAAATGCGACGTGGGCTCCAGTTTGCCCGACGACAAAGTGCTGCTGGTTGTTTGGTACAAGAACAATCTGCCCATTTACAGGTAAGTTGAGGGCATGTCTTGATTGGACATGTAGTAAGCCTATCCCCAATTCCATTCATCCTTTGACAGCTACGACACACGTGGTGCTCACGCGGGCACACCCTCGCATTGGCGCGACGAGGAGGTGCTCGAGGATCGGGCTGTCTTTCGCACGCACAAGGAACCAGCGGAATTGATAATAAATCCGGTTAAGGTGCGTAGAGAGCTAAAGTGTCAACAATACAACATTTTATAATTGAATTTTTGTGGCCTCAAAACAGGAAAAGGATGCGGGAAACTTTCGCTGTCGCGTGGACTTCAAGTTATCGCAGACCAGGAACAGCAATGTCAATTTGGAAGTCGTTGGTGCGTATGGCATTTTGATTTATTCTCAGGGGGTTCACCACAAATGGCTTTATCACATTTAAGCCTCAAACAGTGAAAATACTCAGAAATTGGGTATACAAACGGCAGTGGGGGGAGGGGATGTGTACAAAGTTAAAAGAATAGAATAAATTAAATATAGATTTTGTTGAAGAGGCAGTACAAGTTTTAACAAAAAGTTTCACTACTACTTTAAACATCAATTTACTAATTTATTCTAGACTTTATTTAACATTAATATGTGTAACGGTTTAAGGCATTAAAGCTTATGTTTAAATTGGAAGACATTTTTAATACATGTTAAATTTGTGGACAGTTGATTCCAATGAAGAACAGCTGCAATAAAAAATTGATATCAGATATTAAAAATTGTTTAATGAATAACTTACAATACATACAAGTACTATTCACCTTATTAATATTCATTACATTTCTAAGAAAACTCTTCATGCACTTTCCCTAATCTCAAATGATTGTTTGAATTGGAATCTTAAGAACCTAATCTACTCGATAATAGCTGTCGTAAAACTAATTGACCCGATACCTTTTCTTCTTCTGCCCCCCCAACAGTGCCCCCACAGCAGCCAAACATTTACAATGAGCGTCGCATGCGAATCGATTCCCGAGCGGGTCCGTACGAGGAGGGCGGCAGCCTGGAAGTCACCTGCGTCGTCTATGGCGGTAAGTATTGCCTGAGGAGACGAAGCTGTTATTGCAGTTGCGTGGCCAGGCTGCTCTTAACGAACCACAATCAGCAATTAAAGTTTACAAGGAGTCTTAAATCATAAATTTTTGGTGCACGAAACTTATCAAAAATTAAAATCGCACTGTGGCTTGGGGAAGGGGGAAAGAAAAACAATTGTGTGACGAGGGTGGGGATAGTGGAGGGGGAGGGAGGCAAGCAAACAATGGGGCAACTCGCGGCATAAACAACAAATAATAAATAAGGTAAATAACGTTCAATTGTAAGAAACGGAATGGAAACGAACAACAACAGAAGCAGCAGCAGCAGAGGCCAAGGCGGAGGCAGAGGCAGCAGCAAAAGTCAACGAACAAAAAGCCAATTGAAAGCGAATGGCAAATGGCAAAGAGAGAACGCCAAAGTCAATTTCTCAAATATACAAGGCACACAAAAGGATTAACAATCATTGTGGCAAGGTGGTGGTAGGTGGCAGGGGGAACCGGAAAGGAAGAAGGGTGGAGGGGGGAGGGGTGTGTGGCACAAAGGAAAGGCAAAGAAAGCAAGTGCGGCGCTTTAAGCATAGCCAAACAATTGCTAAGCAAATAAGAGCCCAAGGGGGAAGGGGCAGGGAGTAGGAGACGGGGACTGTAGGCGGCAGTCAACAGGCATTTTGGCAGCATTGAAAATATGGGCGACAAGTTGACAACAGTTACGAAAGGAAGAAAAAAAACAGAACACATGAGCACACACACACTCCCACACTCACACACATACTCATTGTTGATAGTGCAGAGAGAAGAGAAAAGGAACTGACGACAGTGCGAAGAAAAACTTAACGCCGGGCATTGTGTGCGGTCGCATTGGGGGCCTTCTGTTTCAAGCCGAGCAGGCAACAATGGCTTACACTCACTCTAAGTATGTCACACTCACTACCAGCAGTAACAGGAACAACAACAACAACAACAGCAGTAGAAATAACAACAAGAACAAGAACATCGGAAACGAGAGCAGCAATCGCGTGCTTTATCGCTGGCAACTGTGAACTACCACGACCACTGTGGCAACTCTCGGGAAAAACGGAAGCGAAACCACTTTGAATGGTTTGACATGTCAACGTTGACATAAAATAAATCACCAGCCAGAAAGCTGCACTCGAGCCGCAGCCAAGCCGAGCCCAGTCGAGCCAAGCCGAGCCCCAATCGAGCGAGGGCCGGACAGTTGTCGCCCTGTTGACGTTTTGGCCATTGGGTTAACTCAACGGGTTGGCTTGCCTCTTTCTTTTTTGTTGCGCCTTCCACAATCAACAACAGCAACAGCAACAACGATTGGGCACACAAATTGCTGTATGTGCCAATTAACGGGGCCAAGAAAGTGTTGCTAAATGTACGACCCCATAAAACTACAAAAGGGCAAATACTTCACCCTAAGTGAGGCAGAGCTTCCTCAAGTGCTTGGTCAAGATTGTTGACAGGTTGGCCACAGCGATTAGATTGAAGTTGAATACTTAATGCGCCAAGAATGCCAAATAATTGTGATTAATGGATTGTGCTGAGGGGGAAAAGAACTTTTGAGAATTCTAAAGAAATCAGTTAGCTACCTTAGAAAATTTAAATGAAACAGCTACTGAATACACCCCTTTTTCAAAGTGTACTTGCAAGTTCATTGTGCCAGAAAACTTCCAGTTCGTGCTAATTAAAAACTCACTAAATCTCTCCTGATATCACTGGCCAGAAATGCTGTGTGTCAATTAGAAAATCTATGCAATTAAATGGTAAACAGAAACCGGAAATAAATTACAGGCAAATGTTGGCATTATACTGAGCAGGTAGACAGGCAGACAGCAGAACCAGTCAGGAGATTATGTGGAGAACAAGGCCAAAACCGGCACTTAGCATGCAATGTCCATTACCAACGAATTGCAATTGTGTGTCTGTTAGAGTGTGCATGTGTGTGTGCCTGTGTGTGTGTGTGTGGGGGGGAGGGTAATAGAACAGGGAGTTGCGAAGTTGCTATTAAAAGAAATGCAAGCAGAAGTTAGACGAAGTTGAAGTCGTAGATGATGATGGAAATTGTAATGAATGCGCCCACAGCAAAAGTACCATACTTATTCGGGTTGCTTGCAGCTTAAGGGTGTGCGAAATCGACAAAGGAGCAGTAAATTTTATTACTGGGCGGCAAGGGGGAGTTCACTGCACAGCACAGCGACTGCTAACAGTTGCAAATGAGCGCGACACGCCAACGCCAACGCGAAATGTTTGACTGTGGAAATAAAGTTATAGAGCCGCAAAGTATCTGGGGTAACTCCCGGGCATCAGAAACAATAGTAGAGTACTCAGTAGAAGCCACGACTTGCCTCGCCTTGCCTTGCCTTGCCTTGCCTCACCTCGCCTTGCCTTGCCTCGCCTCGACTCTACTCAGCTTATACATAATACTTTGTGCTGCCTACTTTTTAGCACGTCATGAATTTTACACACGGTGGCATTGTACATATGTATGCAGTAGTATGCATATACTATACATGTGTGTGTGTTGCCTGGAAAGAGCAACTGAAGCGGAGGCTAGTGCAGGCGTTTCCCGCATTTGCCAAAGTACGCGGCTGACATAGTAAAAATATTTCTTCATCTTTTTTTTTGGGTTGCTATTACTGCTGTCTACTCCCCCACCCAATGCAGCTATCCACTTCACCTGGCTCTTATTGTGACCAGGTTGTGGGCTACAAAATTGTGTGCATTTTTATTAAAAACAAAAGAAATTGCCTCTTCCGAATTTTGAGCACGAAAATGTAACAATGCCGGGACCACACAAGAAATTGCTCTAGCCACAAAGCAAAAGGGAACCCCAACAAGTAGAACATGTCGATGAAGCCCCAAATATGTATGAGAGTTTGTGTGTACAGGTGTGTGTGTATGGGTGTGTGTGTGTGTGTATAATGACTTTGTTGCTAAATGCATGCCACAAATTTGCTACTGTTTTTATTGCGTCGAGGTTAGTCGAGTTTGCTATTCTTGTTGTTGTTGGCCTGCATAATTTTCCACTCATTTTTCGCTTATTTTTGACGGTCTTTTTACGGTAAATTTGTGGCATTAGCCAGAGTTACTTAACTTATGAATTGACGAACTTTTATTATAGATTGATAATAGACTCAGTTGTAACTTTGTAATGGGAACTTTGGAATAGATAAACAATGCAAGATTTGCTGTTGTTATATTAAGAAAGTATCCAAAAGTTCCCCATTCATAGTTCTGAATCAACGCGGCACAATAACAAGCCTTAATACCCCAACATTTGTTGCAAATGCTGGCACTGCAGCTGCCATAATGCGCTACTGAGTTTCAGCTGCTTTTCAGATGGGTCCTATTGTTTCAACTTTCGCCAAACAAATGATGACGCTGGCGATTTGCAAAGGAGATTGAAGGCAGACTAGTTCCTTTCTCGGTCTCGCAATTCTTAAAGCCAAGGGAACAGTCAGCAGGAGGTCTCTTTAAATTTATTTTACAACTTCCTCGATGGCTCGTTGGCTGGGCACAAAAGCCAAATGGCAAACAGCAGACAAATACAGACAACTACAAATACACACACTCACACACAGCTAGCTGTGGGTGTGCACAGTAGAAGTGCAGAAAAGATGAGAGCATAAAAAATATTTATATGCGAGTGCATTTTTGCATCTCTCTCAGTAGCAGCAGCAGAGACAGTCGGAGTAGTTGTTCTTGTTGCTCTGGCAGTCACTGTTTTATCTACAGAAAGACACTAACACACACACACACACAGATAGACAAACACACACATAAGCTGTTTTATGTTGGCCTGCACTCTGTAGTTGCTGTTCTCAGCTGTAGCTGCAGCAGATGCAAAGATATGCAGAAACTAAACAAGCAAATATTTCAGTATTGCATAACTAACACACATTCCACCTCGCACTCTCTCACTCTCTCTCTCCTTCTCTCTATCTTGCTATATTCCCTGCATTCGCTTGGCACCATAAGAAACCAGCAGAGAATGCAAGCATTAAGCATGCTTGACAATAAGACACCCTTACCCTATTTAGAATATTCAAACTAACAAGTTTTCTGTTCACTTTTCCCCTTCTTGATTTCTATTTCAAATGGGCGTGATACTTCAGATTTTAAATGCACATTATCTTCTCGAGTAATTCACAAACATTTACACGAAGTTTGGGTTATAAAGCTTTTATAATAGTTGAGATATCTGTGTACATACAGACAGCCAAACAATCAAATGGACAAGACTAAAGCAAGTCTAAGCACAACAGATAGTATACTCTTTAATTATAGTATACTCTTTAATATTATATATTATGTATAATAGTATAATAGAACATAACTTTGACAAATTCAATATACCTTTCTCACACGTGTTTTTATAGGGTGTACAAAAAGAAAAGAGAAACTAGTTCACGTTTGACGCGACTGTCCATTAGGGCTGCCAGGTGTGAAGCAACCCAGGCAGAAGGGAGAGAGACAAAGCAACTCTGGACCGTTACAGAAACCTCTTTAATTTGGCTCTTCGTTTTCTAGCAGTTGTAACAAGTGCAAAAAAACATGCATATCATATTTGCACATGTCCAGTGGACCATAAAGTCGCATTATATAGCAGTTCGATCCACAGTGAAAGATTTACAGGGCAATCTGGGGGATGTGTAGTGCAAGCCAGCTTATATAGAGCAGATATTTGTGAGTGCCCTGAGTGCGTGGTTGGCTGAACTCAACTGGCACCTTGTGTTGATATTGGGAAAAGTGAGGACAGCTGGCGCGAGTCGAGCAACAACACGGTGGGTGGGCATCATAAAAAACAAACGCAAAAGGATTGCGAAAAGCACAATGGGTAACCCGCAGTGGCAAAGCAAATTGTTTAGCAAAGTTTCGTGAATGTGGCCTATGCTTCCCTGCCTGCTTG
Organism: Zaprionus davidi; assembly: GCA_018903715.1. Classification (NCBI taxonomy): domain Eukaryota; kingdom Metazoa; phylum Arthropoda; class Insecta; order Diptera; family Drosophilidae; genus Zaprionus; species Zaprionus davidi. Next base: position 121,112 of record JAEIGL010000003.1, read on the forward strand.
CCTGTTTGACTGCTTGCTTGGCTGACTGGCCTGCAACAAAAGTCTGTACGCTAATTAAATTTGTCGAAATGGCTGCGTGGAGAGTCGCGCGATGAGAGAGTAGTTCGTACAGTGGCAAATTACTTAAATTTATGTGCAAATTGCACGCTCATTGCCCCAGCCTTGACACGGCCAGTGGCCAGTGGAGAGTGGCAAGTTGCGTGGCACGTGGCACGTGGCCAACTGGCGGCAATCACTTAAATTGCTTCAATTTCTTTAAGCCGCCCGGCAATCGCACTGCAAACTGCATTTCGGGGCAAATCAAATTTCGGGCAAACATTGCTTCCCACACTCCCCCCTACCCCTCTGCTGCCTACCTGCAACCTGCCACTGCTGTCCAGTGTTTCTCTCTCTCTATTTTTCTGGCCGTGAGGCTAATAAATCACTGGCGACCATTAAGCCGCATGCTACACATGCGCTAATCTACTCTCACACACACACACACACACTGAGGCATGCATAAAAATGTTGCGACCTCAAAGCACATACACACACACTCTCTGTTCGTTTGAGTGTGTGAAATATTTTCATAAACAACATAAAACTCAACCGAATGGCAGTTATTAATCAAAGTAATGTGCGTTCACTATATTCCAAGTATTTATCAGTGTATGTGACTGTGTGTGTATGTGTGATTGCGTGTGTGTGTGTCGCATTTTTCATAGGTATCAAGTGCAGTTGCCGTCTGCTAGTTCTGCTGCTTTCCAGGTGGATTTAATGGCACTTGGCTGCCGAAACAGGAATCGCGCTGCATAACACACAAACGAAAAGAAACCCACTTGAATAAATAAAATATAATGATACCGAAATGGGTCCGCGCTAATATATGGTTGACAAGAACTACACGTTGCAAAACAAGGCGCAGTAGATAAAAGAGAAATGTAGGTGGCATAAAGAAGGCACAGGCTAAGTTGAGGGTGTACAATAATTCAAGGCTCTGACAATGCAGTCTATACACATACATATCATATGTTTGCATGTATGTGTGTGTGTGTTAACTGAAAACAATGATACCACAGCTAATTATAGAGCTATTATAACACAAGTGCTTTGCTGCGTAGTAGACAGACAATGTATTTAACTCTGCTTGGCGATTCCTTCACTTTTGCACAGTGTATTTTGCCTAGCTTCCCGTTCAGTCTCCCTCCCTCTCACTCTGTCTCTCTCTCTCTGTCTCTTGGCGGTTTGTTGTTCTCATATCTGGTCCGACATGGCAGCCTACCCGCAGCTATTAAATTAATGTGCGCTCATATACGCACACAAAAGCTAATTTCACTGCTTGATTAAGTAGAAGTCGTTAAGAGTGGCCGAGTGCACAAGCTGCGTAGGAGTAATGTGTGTTGATTTAAGTGCCACGCCAGCGACAATAGCAAACGACAGCGACAGCAGCAACAACAACGTTGTGGGAGTCTAGTTAACTAGTGCAATATAAGCGAGTCTGAATTGGAGAACTCTCGAGTTTCTAGTGGCAAAAAACAATGGGTAATTGCTCACAAATAGATAGCCTAATGATTCTATAGGGAAGACTAAGAGATGCCCTGTAACATAAACGAGGAATTAGATTTCAATGCTGGTTTACTTCAATAAGTTTAAACAACTCGGTTTAGTTGGCACAAACCTACAACAGACAGAGTAGAATACTTAAAGTATCTACCTTCTTCTATACTTGTAGATTATATAAATATATTTGGATTGCATCACTTGGCAATGAATAGACCCCAATTTAATTATAAATAAATGTGCTGTAATAATATATAATTATAATATATTGTATTTAATTATACTCATGCCTTTGCTAATATTAAAACTGTTTTAAAGCATTTATTTTAAACTATTCCTCATCTCTCTCTCTCTGTTTCTTGTCACTTTAGGCTCGCCACCGCCGACTGTCACCTGGCTGATGAATGGACAACTCCAGAACAGCGTCGTCGATTACACATACGATGGCACCATCAACAGCAAATTGGTGGTGCGCAACTTGTCACGCATCCACCAGCATGCGGTCTACACGTGCCAGGCGAGCAATTTCCACAAGAAATATGTGGCCACCAATATAACGATTGAGCTCTATCGTGAGTATATATAAGCACACAATTCAAACGTGACTGATGTACCCATGTATGTGTGTATGTACTACATATATCCAAGTGGTTTGTCTGTCTGTCTAATTTGAAACTGCACTCTGATTTTGGGCTGTTCTTGTTGTTGCTGCTATTTCTGTAGCTGCAAGTTTCAACTATGCAGAAAATGAGAAAATTTTAAATTGAGTTTCAAGTGTTTGCAGACTCTGCGGCTGCAGAGCAGCAGCAATAGCAGCAGCAGCACGAGCAGCAACAAATGCAATACGAAATATGGTGCTAAAAACGGTTTGGAGAACAGTTTATATATTTATTTATTTATTTCTCGTTTTTCATTTTACCTTTTTTTCTGACCCCACGTTCTACTTGCTTTTAAGCGTTGCGATAAAAGTTTTAACAAATAGCTTCAACAACAACAAAAACAGCGAACAAAAATTGAGAAACAAAACAAAAAAACACGTCTTTATAGAAGCACATACAATATAATACGAGGGTCGTTTGATAAGTCCGTGACTTTTTGTATTTGCCGCGCACCTGCTCTAAATACAACACTGCTCCTGTCAGCAGTTATCGATTAACAGCTGACTGTAAAATTTTGAGAAAGCTGCGTTTTTTGGTTTGCGTTTTATAGGCATTGAAAGCAGACGATCTCGTGAATTTTAACGAAAATGGAAAAAAGTGAATTTCGTGTGCTAATTAAGCATTATTTTTTGCGTAAAAAATCCATCACCGAAACCAAGGAAAGACTTGATAAATATTATGGGGACTCTGCACCATCAATTTCAATGGTTAAGAAATGGTTTACTGAGTTCCGTTGTGGTCGTACCAGTACAAGTGATGCCGAACGTTCAGGTCGCCCAAAAGAGGTCGTCATGCCAGAAATCGTCGACAAAATCCATGGAATGATATTGGATGATCGGAGAATGAAAGTGCGTGAGGTAGCTGAGGCTGTAGGCATCTCAACTGAACGGGTACATCACATTTTACATGAATATTTGGACATGAAAAAGCTTTCCGCGCGATGGGTGCCGCGATTGCTCACACACGACCATAAGCGCAACCGTGTGACCATTTCAAAGGAGTGTTTGGCGATGTTCAACCGCAATCCAAACGAATTTTTGCGCCGTTTCGTTACCGTAGACGAAACATGGATCCACCACACCACACCAGAGACCAAAGAACAATCAAGACAGTGGGTTTCTCCGGGTGAACGTGCACCAAAGAAGGCCAAGGTGGGTCTGTCGGCCAACAAGGTCATGGCCACAGTTTTTTGGGATGCACAAGGTATCATTCACATCGATTACCTTGAAAAGGGTAAAACGATCACCGGCGAATATTATTCAGAGCTTTTGGACAGATTCGATATTGATTTGAAGCAGAAACGACCGCATTTGGCGAAAAAAAAGTGCTGTTCCATCAGGACAATGCACGGGTGCACACGTGTGTAGTCAGCATGGCAAAATTTCATAAATTGGGCTACGAACTGCTACCCCATCCAGCATATTCTCCAGATTTAGCCCCCTGTGACTATTTTTTGTTTCCAAACATGAAGAAATGGCTCGGCGGTAAGAGATTCGGGTCAAATGAAGAGGTCATCACAGAAACAAACGACTATTTTGAGGGCCTTGAGAAAACCTATTATTTGGAAGGAATAAAAAAATTGGAAAAACGCTGGACTAAATGTATAGAGCTAAAAGGAGATTATGTTGAGAAATAAAACGCTTCTTTGACGAAAAAAATATATTTTATTCAAAAAGTCACGGACTTATCAAACGACCCTCGTAGATAATAATAAAATAGCTTTTGCAAATATAACAAAAGCAGCACGAAAAAGGCTGCGAGAGAAGGGAAGGCAAAAGAACAAAAAAAAATACAAATAACGCTATCAAATGTATCGTTTTGTCGCCAATGTTTTGTCTGTTACTGTCTGTCCGTCCTTCTGTCTATCTGTCTGTCTGTCTGTGTGTCTGTGTCCTGGTTACATCTGCTTTCACTTCGAACATATTTCTGTGTTTGGAACAACACATTCGATCCATTTAGCTTAAAATGCGTATCGCAAAATGGATTTATTGTTTTGAATACGCTTCGATGATGTTGTTTTTGTTTTTGTTTTTTTAAATGCCTTTTCGCGCGACGCTGAATCGGAAAATTGAATTAAATTACAGCCTGTGCGAGAGAGAGAAAGAGTGCATGCATGTGCGTGAGAAAGAGAGAGCAGCTGATATGCATAGCGAACCAGTACTCTGATCCCATAAGCTTTATTAGTATTTACTCACTTTGTAGCTGATGTTAAATGTTCTATTAGTGTTCCCATTTATTTAATTTTAAACAAAGTATTCAGATTTTAAATATACCTTGCAATTATATAAATGATGATAAAGGGAAGCAATACCCTAACGATGCCATTTGTAATCGAGTACCTTTTCTCGCATAGTACTTAGTATTTGCCTTGCCCCAAACGCGGCCTTAAAGTTCTGTCTACTTTCTGAGGGGCGCATTATTTAATCATCAAGCTGAATAACCGCCAGCGAATGCTGCTTTTATAGTCGCAGTCTGCCATTCGAAATGGTCTTCTATTAATAATAATTTCATGTAAAGTGACGCTTATTTGCGAAATAAATAAGGAAACTTTTCGAAAACAATTCCCAAACTCCTGGCCCAAGGATTATGTTGCACTGTTAGACGGTTCCAGCTGCCGTTGCCATTGCCTTTGGCGTTGTCATTGCCAAATATTATGCCCAAGACGTGGCGCTAACAGCCAAAGATTGGCCATAGATTTTTATGGCCCTTTGGCGCAACTCGCACTGCTCCAAAAAGAAAAGCAATTGCTGTCAATTTTTACTTAGACTCAGCCTAATAAAAGTTACAAGTAGAGAGCTGTACTCAACCGTAATATACCCGTCCTAACTTTGGGAACCAGCACTGACTACGTATGGTATAGATAACTCTCAGTTCCAGAGATTTCCCACCTTCAATTACAAATATTTGGAAGTATTTGTATCTTCTCTGTGTGTCCACACACCTTATATACCCTCTTTGGGCAATTTTAATGTGCTCGCGGTATGAAAATGTCTTGCGACAACAGATGGTGATGTGCATATTTGATGTTATTGCGTACAGTTCATACACATGTATGGCTGAGTGTGTGTGAGTGTGTCTGCGTGAGTATACGTGCTATAGGAATGTCGCACTTAGGCAGCATAAAATTTAACACTTCAATGAGAAAGGCGCTGAAATTATTGAGAGAACGAGCACATGAAACATGTTATTGACTTGGAGGGAGTCGTGTTAATTAATATGACAGACGAGCAAACACATAAAGGGCGGGTAAGGGTAATGATATTAGTTCTATAGGCCACCACTTGACCTTGCCAGTGGAAGGAACAAGAGAAGAGGGGCAGAGAAGGGGCGCCCTGTTCGTTGCGTGGTCCCCGAGGTAGCTTTGCTTGCGCTGTGCGTGTCATGGGCCCAGCAAAAACTTTTGAATAATAAGTATGACCTCAATTAGGTAATTTTATGGCCACTAACAATTAGATTACTTATGTCACGACTACTGCACGAAGATCAAGGACACAGTTCGCAGCAACAGCCTCGGCTTGTAGTGTATCAAATACTATTCATGAAATCCCTTTAATGAAATGTATTAAATGTAGCAAACATACAATGTACATGCGCATACTTCAATAACCTTAGCAAGGGTATAAAAATTAAAAACACTCGTTTGCATAAATAATTATTTACAGGTCTAGGCTGCATTGCATTATTTTTTGTAGCGCGTTTAATTAAACATTTAAATGGTTTTCCAATGCAAATGTGCATAATTAATTTAATTAAAATCAAGTGCCGCAAAAAAACTTTGAAACTTTACGCTCACCACCACCACACACACAAGTGCTCTGCCAATTAAAAACAACAATCATATTGGACCCATTCAGATCATAAAAAATGCAACATAAATTACACACACATTGGCGGCTTATACAAATAAAATGCTCTAGGTTATTATTATTATTATTATATTATACCTTCCATAAAAAAAGGTGTGTAACTGACAGAAGCTTAAAGGGTATGCAAAATATGTACATACATATATTTTATATAAACTTCAATTACCTGTCCATATCTTTGAATTCAAAAGGGCCTCCGGTGTAGGGTTTGCGATATTAATGAATCTTTATTAGACTAAAGACTTTGTAGGACATATATATATATGACTTTATATTATTTTTATTAATTTCATTATGCCCTCACACACATATCGATAGATTAATACTAAACAATACAACTTATCGTTCAATCGATATCTTAATTTATTATATGCATCAACTATAACTAATCTGATATGCCTGTTGCTTCCCCATTCATTATATCACTAAGCTTAGTGATTATATGTTTAGGATTTAAAAAACCCAATGAGCATGAATAATCTGAAGTATTGATTTTAAAGGTATCGATAACATATACAAAAATTCGGTTGCGTATTTAAATGATTTAAATTTGAGATCCGTGACATTGGCGTTGTCAAAACAAATGAAAGTAAAGTTGTTAGGTGGCAAACATTATTAAATTTAAATTCAAGATTACAAGGATATTTAGTTAAACTAGGGCCTTTTATGCAACACACACTCTTTAATTTGAATTGCATTAACTGGATAGAAAAAAGAGTAAAACAAATAAATGTAGCAAAATATAATTATGGCAAAAATGTGTAAACGCGATAATGAACCAGGCCACAATACGTGACCGTGTCTATGTTTATTTTACGAACGATTTTGGCAAGTACGTATCAATACCAGAGTGTATGGGTATCTGTGTGTGTGCTTGTGTATGTTCGCGTTTTAATTTGACATGTAAACAATTTGCAGCCACAATAAATATTAACAAGATTTGAAATTATGTTGAAATACCGCGAATTTATATGGAAATTGCATATGCATCCATATTGTTTGTCTGTCCCTTTTTGTTTTGATTGTTGCGTGTGGCGCAGAAAAAACACACGCACAAAACAAACTGACAGCAACTGCAATTATGTTTAAATTATTCATTGTTTTATTGGCCTTTTACGTCAATGCGCAGAGGGTATTTTTGAATGAAATCTAAACGTTCAATTTGTGTTTGATTTTCGCTTTTGATTAGGCAAATTTGAATCAGTATTTTTCCGATAACTATTTGGTATTAAGAGAAAGTCTATTAGTTGTGCAGTGTTGTAAACTAATTATAGAACAAAGTCTTTTTATTAAATTGTATTTTATAATCATGAAGTAACAGCCAGATAAAGGAAGCATGGGATATCAAGCCACTTAGAATATAAATATTCTCAGATTGGAAGCCAAGTCCATTCGGCCCTCCCAGTCTGTCGGATCTATACCTTATAGATGTGCAAGCAAGAGAGCACAATGGGAATATGTATTGTCGACAATCGTATGAGGACTGAGTATAGTTTGCTTTGCTTCTTTAATTTAAAGTCAATATCTATTAAAGGACTTCAACTTTGCTGATGCGATGCAATAACAATTGGTCTTTCTTGTTGTTGTTTTTGCTGGTGATGTCGGTCATGTCGGTGTGTGTACATCTGGTCAACGAGCCTTGCAGTCGTAATTCGCTGCAATTAATTTTAATTGCATTGCCTGTCCATTTTTATTGCGTTTTCGATTTTTCACACACAATTTGAATGAATAAACAAAATGCTGCATGCGCTAACGGCAGAAAAAATGTAAAAAGTGTGGGTGAGTCGCAGGAGGGGGAATGCGTGAGAAGTAAATGGCATTTAAAACACATAAATTAACTATAAATATTAATGCATGAAAAATACACAATATTTGCAGTGCGGCCGCTTCTGGTGGAAATCACTTTTAACAACCAGCCCATGTCGGCAGACCGAAAATACGAGATTGAGTGCCAAGCCATCGGATCGAGGCCACCGGCCAAGATAACCTGGTGGATGGGTAATCTGGAGATGCACGGCCACAGCCAGAAGGTGAGTGATAGCTCTGACGTGTATGCTCATACTACAATAAGTATATTCACAGGTCTCCGAGGATGGCAACGCCAGCACCTCCGTACTGTCCATAACCCCCACACGGGAGGATCATGGCAAGGCCTTGTCCTGTCGCGCTACCAACGAACTGGTGCGCAACGGCATACGCGAGACGGCCATGAAGCTAAATGTATTCTGTAAGTATAATCTGCAACAATTTAATCGAAATCTATCCATGTTCCACATGAAACTTGCATGCAAAAAAAACTCAACATCATTTTCCAGTTTCCTAGAAGACATAACGAAGCATCTCTGGCCCAATACATTCCGAATTAGCATGAGCTGCCAAGTCGATCTAGCTCTGTCCGTCTGAGCCAAATGGTTCTGCATATTTCACAGTCGAGGGCACACGTCTGTAGCCTTTTCCACTTGTTATACCCTTCGATCATTGAAAACGGTTTTGTTTTTGCGTTTTCAATTCAAATGGATGGGATAACCCGCCTCAAGTCGAAGGGGAAGTCAACAAAGCTTGTCCCTGTCCCTTTCAAATAATTACACGCATGCTGAGCACGAGCTTTGTTTGCGGCATTCTAACTGGGGCAGAGTGGAAAGGGAGTGAGGAATGATGGAGACTGAGTACTGGGGAGAGTGGCACAGCTCGCCCGCGAATGCCATAAATAGCGCCGGGCGCTTATCACCCATGTCCCCGGAATCGATACTGATTTGCATATAAATTTCGTAGACATGAGTTGGCTTTCCTTTCCTCCTTCCTTTTCCCCTGCTTCTTCTCTTTCCCTCATTCTCATTTCGCCTTTCTCCACTTTCCGCTCGAATGTCAAACGTCTGTTTTATGCGACAAGGCAAAGTTTTCTTAAAAAATTGCTGTGTTCAAATATTAAAAAGGCGACTCTTGCTCCATGTGCTGCTCTCTACACTCTTAAGCGCCAAAACTTTGACCCTACATACACATACTGCATCTGTGTGTGTGTGTGTGAATGTGCAGCTCCTTTATGTTTCAATAGTCTCAGGAAATTTCGCAACGTTGTCGCCGTCGCCATCGCTGTCGTAGTCGTTGTCGTTGGGCAAACAGTTGGCACGTCTATTATCTAAGAGTTTGGCGCATCTTCTTCCAGTTGCCATGGCAACGTTCACTCCTTTCAACGCGACTCCTGCGAGGCATCTTCAAGGAGGTGGCAGATGAAAGCGGAAGCTCGTTCGCCTTGCAGCCTCGCCTCGCATTCACTTTTAAGCGCTTGTCTTCTGCTGATATAAAAATTGGATAACAATTTCAATTTCCACGCTCATTTACATGTTTATAGCGTGTTTAAAATATTCCTCTCCCCCCCAGGACTTCCTTCATCTTTCCCTTCTTTGTTTCCTTTCTGTGATTTTCACGGAAATTTTGTGTCTTCTTTAGGGACTTTTATTGTTTGCATTGTGCAAAGGGGGGGGGGAATGGTAAATTGAAAAGCTGACTGCACTTTGGCTGCAAATGAGCAGAAACCAATAATTGCCACATTGTCTGACGATTGTCATAAAAAGAAATTAATTCCAGCAAGCTTCTTGCATTTTATGATGATAAACAGTTCCGGGAGCAGCACAAATACACTGTCCAGCAGGGAAACCACATAAATTGAAGTCATATCCACGAAGACAAAGCGGAAAGTGTCGAAGAATTGAGGCTGATGATGTTGCATGAATACTGATAACAGTTTAGAGATAAACGGAAAGTCATTAGCTGGAGGGAGATAAAGGGAGAGGGGGAGAGGGCATTAAAAATATCTCAACTTTTCACATATGTTCATATATTGAGTAAAATTTACACTAACTAGGAAACTTTTTTAATCTGAATCGGCGAACCGGAAACCGTTGGTTGTGCGTGGCGTGCGTTGGTTCTCTCTGTGTGTGTGTGTGTGCTGGCTGCCAAGCCATATTATGCTTACCATAGCATTTATTCCCCGTTTATAGAAATTATTTTGAAAACTATTTGCCCCGCACACACACACACGCACGCACACACACACACATACGTCTGCCGTACGCAATTAATTTTGCTCTAAGCCAATTTTTCTCAGTTTCCCTTGGCTTGGCTGGGACAGAAATACTTTGCAGTTAATGTAATTTATATGGCCAGCAGTGGCAGCGGCAACGGCAGCAGAAGCTGCAGCCGTGGCAGAGGCAGCAGTTGCAGAGGCTTGTGGAATCAATTTAAGGGCTGCTAACGAGCAGTTGTTAAACTTTTTGCAACAGACAATGACAGGCCCTGCACACACACGCAGAGACAGAGGAATAGAGAGAGAGAGAGAGTTGGCAAGGAGAAGGAGATGTGGCGAGTTGAATGTGCAACAAAATGTGGCAGTGGCATTCAAAAGTCGTTACGTTAAGCTGCAGCTATGGGTTTCGGATTCGCTTTGCTTTCTTTCAAGAGTCCGCACACACAGTCGGACTGAACAGGACTGCAGTGACTCCCTCCCTCTCTCTGTGTGTGTGTGTATGCCATAAAATGCATTAGCCAAGCAAAGTTAGCCATTTTGGCAGCTGACCAGCTTGGCCAGTGACAGTTATTACCACTTAAGCCCATCTAACCGCAACAGTATGGCCAGGCAGGGGCCAGACCCGAGCAGGCCAAGTCACGCCAGAGCAGGCCACTTTCCACTGTACACTCTACACAGTGCCAGTTGAAAATCTATGTACGCTGTCATTGTAGATCTGAGTTCCTCCTGCTGCTGCTGCTGTACTTGTGTTCTCTGTTGCGAACTCGGCTTAAAGTCAACGTTAATGAACTTGTTGAGTAGCGTTGGGAGGCCTTTAAATTATGGTAACAACTTTGCCTTCGCTGGGTTTTGTTCGCTGCTTGAGTACCTTCTCCTGCTTCTTCTTATTCTTCTTCTTGGTTGCCATCATTCTCCTCCCTCCTCTTTTGTTTTTTGCTTTGGCCGAGGCTATTTTCATTTTCATTAACAAGTCTTTGCGAAAGAACGAAATCGGCTTAAGGAAACTTGTTTATAAAACGTGGCGAAAAATAACAGTCAGCAGAACAGAGACTCGAGAACAAAACTACAAGCAGCAAATACAACAACAACATGTACAAAAACAACATGCAGAACAACAACAACAACAATGCGCAAGAAGAAAAATGACAAACCGCTTGGCAAAGAAAGGTAGTCGCAGAACGTAGGCAGCAGCAAGAAGCAGAAGATGATGAAGAAGAAGAAGCGACACTAATCACAGATGAGCGCGGATTAACCCCATTTCTCTCCCTGTCTCTCTCTCTCTCTCTCTGTTTTTGCTGTCCCTCTCTCACTCTTTATTTTGGCAAAGGACTGGGTTAGGCTCTGCTCAAGCAACAAATTGCACTTGATGGGCAAAGATGGCCAAGTCCAAGAGCAGACAGCACATAAGAAACTACACAGGGCACAAGGCACACACACATACACAAGCCAAGCACACATACATATATACAGCAAGCTATACAAATGCGTTTACTGACTTGTACCGTTTGTTTCTTTTTCTCCTTTTGGTGTTTTTGCAGTTATACCCACCTTACAACTGGACCTGGGCTCCAATCTGAATCCAGAGGATATCGAGGAAGGCGATGATGTTTATTTCGAGTGTAAAGTGCATGCAAATCCCGCTGCTTATAAAGTTGTCTGGAAGCACAATGTAAGTAACGAGCAGCAGAAAGGGAATACAAGCTTTATCGGGATTTATTGAGTGACTGGATGACCAAGTGTGTATGGAAGATCTAAAGAAGAACGTACAAACTATTTGCCAAGCTACTGTCTAAGTGAAATTGTTGCATAAATATGTTGAATGTTTTATTCAAGGCTATCTAAGAGGCTAAGCTCCACTTGGTATACATATTACGTATACGTACAAACGATATAACGTACAACACATAAGATATCAGTTTACACCCCCAACACGGTCTTGACCTTCTACCACTGACTGCTCTGTATTACTTCCGGTAATTCCCTCAGGCAGTTGAGGCACTCTAACCTTTGCGTCTGAGTGTGTGTGTGTGTGTGGGTGCGCCTTGGGCCACTAAATTATGATGAGAAGGAAAATTAAGTGCTCGTTTTTACTGAATTATTGGGCAATTATTTTAAGGCAATTGAGTCAAGTGGCCAAAGTAGAAGATGGACTCGAAGTGGGGGCGAACAAACGTGAAGAAGTTTGCATGGCAAATCATTTGTTTATTAGTTCTGCAACGAGCGCACGCACACATACAAAAAACTTTGCCAGACTTGCATAAACAAAAACATAAGATAACAACAACAAGAACAACAACAAGAATAAGAGCAAGAGCAAGCTAATAAATGTTATTCAATGCGCAAGGGGCAACAAGAGGCAATACAGAGGAGAAGAAGCGAGTGTATGAATAATACGAATGCTAATTGAATTCATTAGGAGCCGAAGAATGGAAGCAAAGGAGCCAGCAACGATAACAGAGCTAAGTACATGCGCAAACAATAAGCTAAGCAACAACGACAAAGAGAAGGACGACGATGGCGACAACAGCAAGCAAAACATAACTTTGCCAAATGATTATAATGAATAAACAACAACAAAAGCAGCAGCACAAACTTGAAGGCAGGCAAAAAGTTTTCAGGCGCCTTTGAGTAGGCAATACTCTATAGAACTACAAAGCAATCGAGAGCGAGGGAGGGAGGTGGGGAGACAGATCTGAATAAATAAACAATAATTTGTAAAGAGCGTTAGCTAAGTACAAATCAATAAAACGCTTACACACAAAACAAAACCACTAAAGCAGCTTACGAGCAGAGAACGAGAACGAGAGAGATTGTCGACAGTGTGTGCAAAAAGTTAATCAATGCGATTCAAGTGGCTTGTCAAGCCAAAATTCAATGTTAAATGCAAATGAACTGAAAATAGACAACAAGAGCAGAGCACAGTAAGTGTTGCCATACTCACACACACACAGTTAGGCACAATATGTGAGTGTGTGGCACATGCAGCTCATGTCCATGTTGACGGGCTAACAAGAAAACTAGAGAAAACACAGTTAGTTACTCGTAGTTCGCAGCAATTGTCGGCTTTCATTTGCCTTGCTCGACGTCATAACAATAAAAGTTCAGTGCAAAAAAGGGAAATGAAGTGTAAACGAGACAGCAGGAGTGTGAGACAGGGAGAGAGTGAGAGATAGACAGAGACGTGGCGTGTCGTGTATAGGACACATGAGCACACATGGCGTATGCGTAATGAGTTCAAGGCTAAACAGCAAATTGCGTTTGTTTTACGCAAGCAAAAAGCAGCATTACTCAAGGCACAAAGCGAGAGACAAAGGCGAAAGCCAAAGCCAATGCCAAGTCAACTGTGGGCGTTCATTACAAGTCAATTGTTAATTGGCAACAACAACAACGAGACGAGTCTTTTGTATGCAAGTCGAAATGCAATTAAAAGTCAAATTGAATTAAACAAACTTTTGTGTTGCGTAACTGCTCCGACTGAATGAATGACTAAATGACTGAATGACTGACTGACTGACTGACGATGTCGATGGTTGACGCCTGACTGCCGCTGTCGCTCTGCCTCTGCCGCCTCGACTAGATTAATTGTGCATTGTGGGCCGCAAGCCGAAGCTGAACTGGAGGCCGAAACTGAATGCAATTCATTTAATTGAGAGCAAAGCCTGCGCAACCACAAGTTTATTTTGCACAGTGTAAGCTGTGAAATTGCTGTGGCTCAATATAAGTTCAAATGTACCGCAACATAGCAATCAAAATGTGCGTGTGTATGTGCGTGTGTGTGTAAACAATGACAAGGACATGGCGACGCCTTTGTCTCTGCCAGTTATTATTCAATTATGCATGCCGACAATTAACGACGAGCAGGCAAATTAAATTAACAACTAGTTTTATTAAACTTGCAGACACACACTCACACACATGTATAAAGGCAAAAGTTTTCCCTGTGCATGTGTGTACGTGTGCATGTGGTAAACTTTTGCATGCTCATTAAGAAGCTGGTGGCGCAACTTTGATGAAAGACGTAGCCAGAGCAACCGCAGCACGAGGGTAAAAAGCAAATCGACTCTGAATGCTGCTGGCAGGCAAAAGTTATTTAACACACATACACATAAGAGTGTGTGTGTGTGTGTGTGTGCGTGGCTGAGAAATAGCAAACATAAACGGAAAGCACAAAATTTGATTAGCAAAGCAGCAGGCACAGCAGGCAGCGCACTTCGATTCCCGCAGCAACTTCAGCTTCAACTACAACTTCAACTTGGAGTGCGACTTGAACTGTGCAGGAAATACGTGAACAACTGTTTCGCAGCGCAATCAGACAAGCAGTTACATAAATGGTCAACACTAATTTGGGAGTGACAAGGGGAGCGAAGAGAGATAGAGAGGAAGGATAGTAAGAGAGAGAGAGAGACCTCCCTTAGAGGGCAAAGGAAAACATGTCAAGGCGCTGCAGACAGACAAACAAAATGGCAACTCATACAATCTGCCATTAGCATTGAGCGGGGGCGGTGGCAGAGGCGTGGGCGGGCTCTCAAAGGGTTGTAGGTGTTGTTGTTGGCGCCGTTGTTGCCGTTGCCATTGCTGGTGCTGCGGCAACTGGAAACCCACAGCGGAAAAGCTGCAGCGGATGTGCCTTCAACTATTGAAATAATCCTCCAATGCGGCCCAGCTGAGGCGGAAACCATTTCTTCTCTGCTTTTTCTCTTTTATATATTTACTTTTACTTTTACGTTGTGTTTTTTTTTTCTGTTCCACTGCGTTTTTTTTTTGTATGTGACAACCTTGAACTTTATTTACTTTTGTGCGCCTGGCGACAGTTTTATTTGTTTTATGTCAACAACGCAGGCAGCAATGGCAATGGCAACGCTGATAAACCGCCCCAGGTTGCCGAGCTCGGTAAATGGCTGGCAACATTTTGGGGCTATTTAAGAAAACCCTTCGGGAGTTAATTCTGGCTGCAGAGGGAGTGGGAGCGGGCAGACAAGTGCGCAGGGGCAGCAGCAGCAGCCGCAGCTCGTGTCAAGGTCACTTTAAAATGCGCTCATTAGTTGGGGAAGCAGTTTTGATGATAACTAGCCCGACTTGAATGATTGTAGAGAACTGTTCCCACTGTGCTTGGGCACTGAGAACAGTGAGTCCTGAGTCCTCCTTCCCGCATGTGCTGTGCCCCAGTTGGCACAGCGAGAAAGGCAACACTATTTCCAACGTGGTGCTGCATTGTTTCCTCTCTTATTGTTTATTTGCACATATTCTCCAATGTATTGTGCCCCGGCATTCACACTCGTATTTGTATTTGTATTTATACTTTTATACTCATACTCAGAGCCATACTCACACTCATATTCATACTCATTCTTGGGTAATGTGTGCTAAGGTCGCAGCGGCTTTGTTCGACGCCCGCATTGTTGTTTTGCCATTTGACTTTTGTCGACAATTTACACACATTTTATTTATTTCAATATTGTTGCTTTTCCCTTCTCTCGCTGCTGCTGTTGTTCTTGTTCTTGTTGCTTAGAAGTGAGAATTTGTTTTGCTGCTAAATGGCACAGGGCTCTGGGGAAATGTGTCAAAATTCTGTCGGTTTGCCGGCGTCCTAAAAGCCTGGAAAGGCTCTGCCCCCTTTCCGCGACTGGGCATAGAGGTCAAGTCTGCATATGTGTGTGACTGTGTGTGCGAGTGTGAGGTAGTGAGTGTGCACGTGGACTTTAAGTAAATATTGGCTGATTTGCAGTTATTTATTCCTTTCATTGCCAATCGCATATGCCAAACACGTTTCAAGCCCCGTCGTCCGTTGCTTCATTTCGATGGGAAGTAATAAATGAAGGCTCTGCTGACCTTGCCCTGCCTGGCGGGCAGGTTCACACACATGACTGAAAATTAAACTCTTGGCTAGCAAGAAGCAGAATCCTTCCAGCAATTTATGAGGGAATGAAATTGATGAATTAGAAAGTGTGGAGAGAATACTTTATTGTTTAATTTTAATTTTTAAATGTCTTTGCACAATTTCAATCTATTCACTTAGCTTTCTCAAACGCTCTATCAGCGTTATTCAACACTCTTCTATCGATAGGGTTATCGTTCAACCTACGATAGTGTATCGTATCGCATCAGCTTACGATAGTGTATCGACTTAGGCCACACTTAATAAGACTTAAAATAATAACAACAAACTTAACATAAGCAACTTAATTGCTACAAGATGCAACTGAGTGTTGTATATGACTTTAATATAAATACAGAAACATATTAAACTAAGATCTGCCCAGAACGTACTCTGCATAAGCCGCTTAGAGCGAAGTGTTTGCTACGCATACAAAATCGCACTAATTGGCCTCAGATAAGATTTCAATACTTGTGTGTGCCAGTGTGTGTGGGTGCAAGTGTGTGTGTGAGTCTGAGCATAATTCTCGAACAAAGGCCAAACGCTCATTAGGGGAACAAGAGATTGTAAGGCAGGCAGAGAGACAATGTGCACATGGCTTAGGCTAATTACGCGACTCATTCTCTTCTACTTTCTGCCACTTGCAGCATCAAATCATCCAGCACAATCAACGCGCCGGCGTCATTGTGAGCAGCGGAGATCTGGCACTGCAGGGAATCACACGTCACCAGGCCGGAAACTACACGTGCACCGCCTCCAACGTTGAGGGCGATGGCGACTCCAACATTGTGGAGCTCAAAGTGATGTGTAAGTACTCGAAGCACAGTCAACAAACACACAGCAAACACTCTCAGGGATTTCAGGGATCTTTTTGCTTTCAATTATGCATGAAAACGAAGGTGCGCGCAGTATTTATTTTCAGTTCCGAGTCGGTTTTATGGCGCACGTGTTGGTTTAAGTACAAAAGAAACTTATGGCTTCGCATCACGCTGCGTATGCGCAACATTTAAAGCTGCCGCTTCACTCGTTTCACATGTGTCGATTTACATGGGCCGCATGGCCTCGTAAAAGGCTGCTGGAGCCATTAAGAAACATTTGGGATTCTCTCTCTTAAATGGCAAACTGACTTTTAAATCGAATATCGTTTTGCTGCAGCTGCAGCTCTCCCAACCTCCCTCCTCCTCCTCACCTACTCGAGAGCCTGTTTAGGCTTTTGTGAGAACCTTTGACACACAAAAGGAAGCATTATTGAGTGGTCGAGTGGTCGCAGCCTCTTGCAGTTTATTGGGTACATGCCCCCATTATTGTGTGCCGCCTTTTGTTACGGCACTCTCTCTCTCTCTCTCTCTTGCTCTCCCTTTCTCTGTATTGTGTATTGTGGAAAGTGCACAACTGAAGGCTGCACAACTGGGCATGGTCCAGGCCTGCGCTGAAGCCCATGAAAAGGTACACTGTGCATGGCTTCCTGCCTGACCTTTTGTTAAGAATTGCGCATTTTCTTATTGAATGCACGCATTTCCGCTTCCCTTATTTAATGACTATTCCAGCTCAGTCTGGCCAGGCAAAGTCTCATTCAATGCTGCCGATATGATCTTTACTAAAATCTTTCGCTCAATTTGCCGATTCTCTTGTTAATTACAATCGAGAGTTGTTTTTCACGCAACTTAGCACGCTGTGCCAGCTTTGTTTCCCACTCTGCATTGTTTTTTGTGTTGCCTTTTATACTTTTATTTCCTGTGTCATTTCCCCAGTTCCAGCCCCAGCTCGATGCTCGATGTGGGTGTCAGTGTAACCCTCTTTTTCACAGCTTCGGAGTTGTTTTCCCTTCGCTGCCTTTGTTTTATGCTACACTTCCGGCCACCCCGGCCTCAGCAAACTATACAGCGTTTTTCATCACTAGAAATGTGGCCAAAAAACGGCTAAACTTCCATGCAAGTGGGGCTCTGTTGGCATGGAAAATTTGCTTAGCATTTGCTCGGCCATTTCCCATTTTCCATCGATAGTTGACAAATAGCACACAATGCACAATAAATTGTGGGTCAGCCCAGCCCAGAATGAAGTTGCAGCTGAGCAGCAGCTCGAGCAGATTTGCCTGGTTTCAAGGATTAGAAGAAATTGAATTTGCCGGACTAAAAGTTTCGCTTTGTTTCGTTGTTGCCAAGTTTTTCTTTCACTTAACGTTTGGTCAATGTTTTTCAGCAGCTTTTCCTTTGCTTTCCCTTTCCCTTTGCTGTTGTTTCTGTTTCTGTTTGGAAGTCTGTTTAGTTAGTTGCTCGAATGGACAACCGGGAAGCTGAGCTCAACTCGCATGCGGCTGTGTGGCTGTGTGGCATGCAAAAGGACTCTCTATCTTTCAGTACCTTTTGCCGGCAAACTTTCCTACTTAAGATTTAAGTGCGGTTTCTGAGCTTCTGCCTCGGCACGGCACATGCAAAAACAAAAACCCAAGCCCAGCCCAGCCCAGTGCCACGTCAGCGTGCACTCAAATGGGGCCGCTGCTGGGGCTTTATTGCATTAAGTTTGCCCAAGCAATGCGATTATTGATTTGCCAGCCGTCGCTGCAGTTGCGAACAGCAAAATGCACTCGAAATATCAAAAGTTTCTAACTTCTGCTCTCATCTCTTTCTCTCTATATCTCTGTCTCACTCTCTCATCCTCAATCTCTGTTGTTCTCCCTTTCTCGCGCACAGATAAACCAATTTGCCGGCCCGATCAAAAGAAAATCTATGGCGTTGCTCGCAGCGAAGCGGCCGAAATCGTTTGCGAAGTGGATGCTTTTCCTCCGCCGGAGAACTTCAAGTGGTCCTTCAACAACACCGCCGAAACCTTCGATATGCCGCAAAGCGGCTTCCGTCCGCACTCGGCGCAGGGCTCCACGCTCACCTACACCCCCGTCAAGGTAAGTACAGATTATGTATCTCCCTTTCCCTTTCCCCTTCCACAGCTCTCTTTATTATATCCTTTCGTAGCAGTTGGCAGCGCAACTTGAGAGACATCTCCGACCTTATAAACTATATTTTTTATGAAAAAGCATCAACAGAGGAATCGAACTAGATCTGTCCGTCTGTCCGTATGTCCGTGTGTCCGTGTGTCCGTGTGTTGCAACACAAACTAGTGTCTCAACTTAATATATATCTTGATGAAACTTGATACAATGCTTCTTATTGCTGCAGTCTGTAAATAAGTCGGCGCAAGCGTTATCAGAACGATATATCGTATAGCTGTCATGCAAACTATCGGTTGATTTTTGTTATTTGTCAAGATATTGCATCGAAATTTACTACATCCGACTTATTCTGTATTAATAATATGCATATACAATTTCATTGAAATCGGACCATTATAACATATAGCTGCCATGGGAAATGTTTGTTTTTGTATGATAACTAGTTTTGATTTTCAATATAACCTAACTTATTAACAATCGACGTATTAAATTTCAAGTCTACACCATTCTATATAACTAGTATAGGAACGATCGCAGAATATAAGAACCTGAAAGGGCATAGAATGTTCGGCATGCCGAGGGTAGACTCTCTCTTACTGCTTGCTGTCTCTCTCTCACACTCTTGTCCATAAAATTGATATTTACGTGACCTAATTGAAAGAGCTCGTGGCTGACAGCCGAGGCTCGCAAACTACACACGGGCTTAAATGCTAAATATGGGAACAATCCACATGACAGGTGTGTGTAAGTGCGTGTGTGTGTGTGTGTGTGCCTGAGTGTTTGTGTTTCTGTTTGCGGTTGTGTTTGGGGGCGGGACGTTTTAATATGCCCCTGCCATCGCTGTGGGCGTTGGCTTTGAGGGATTTTCGGCTGGCATTACATTTTCATTTCATGTTTTTGAAGTGAAATTGTTATTGACACATTTGACATTTGGCCAAATGGCAGGCAGGCAAACTCAGCCGGCAGCTCTCTCGATTAAATGGCAAAATTTTAATTAATAGGCAACCGTTTTGTTGTTGCTATTGTTGTTGTTGTTGTAGTTGTTGTTGTTTTATTGCGGCTCGTGTGCGTGTCACATTGTCAAACAAAATGTAAAACCAACATTGGTAGACAAAAGCCAAAGGGAGAAAAGAGCCATCCATATACACACTGTGCATACAACCTGCCCTTGGCTGCCATCAACGAACCGTTTTTAATTAAAAATTCTATTAGTAGCGCGTTCTAATTAAATGGAAAAGAAGAGAGAGATAGAGGGAGAAAGAGACAACAACAACAAAACCTTTAACAAAAACAAATCGAGGGGAGGAACTAAACTAGTTGGTTGCTGTTTAGTTAATAATAATATCCTGCCAAATGCCATTGACTTTAATACGTCGCCAATCTCTGCCCCATTCCCCTTGCAACAATTGCTCTAGTTGCCTCCCTTCCACCCCCTACACTTCTCTATCTCTGCCCTGTCAATTGGCAAACGGTACTGTGCAAATTGCCAACGTTATCTTCATCGATATTGCCCAATGCGATTGTGATTGCCGATTGCCGATTGGCGATTGCATTGTCGATTGCATTTTAAAGTTTTCGATCTGGCTTCCTCCCTGCCAATTGACCAGCCAAATTGGCCATCAATGAGCCAGTCCCAATCACACACTCACTTGCCATCTATGCCAAAAACTCATGTGCAATGAATGCAGCCAATGAAGGCGATTCTGTCCAAAACGAAGCTGCATCTCTGCTGCAGTCTGGGCTGGAAACAATTGATACGCTTATTGGCAGTTGTTGCAGCTTGCCAGGAATGTAACTGCTAACGAAATCGGCTCAAAACTAACCAGTTAAGAAGAGAGTATGGCAGGAGCAACAATGTTTGTGCAGCAGTTTCATAAATTGATCTGACCATATGCATAAGTAAGTGATAATCACAACCTATATTGGGCTCTGTTCAACTCTTCGTGCTCCCTTGAACGGGTTCAGGCTTTAGTCTCGTCCGGGGTTGCCTGCCTTTTGCTGCCGTGGTCAACGGGTCTGACTGACCCAGTTGAGAGTATTATTGCAGCGCACCCACACATATACAAACATTATTTCAGTGGTTTCCATTCGAGTTATCTGTGGATTTTCGAAACGCCCGTCGGGGCTGTATTCACATTCCACTTGTCAAAAGAAAATGTTGCTAGTCAAACGGCATTCAAATGAGTTCCGTTCACAAACAGTCTCCCGGCTTTGATTGATCACACACACACAAACGCACACACAGACACACACACACACAACCCTGCACTCACTCAATCCCTATCTGTGTGAGACACACACACAGATAAATCATTTGGCTCAATTGAATATGAAAAATCCCTTCCGTTCTGTTGTCATATATGCTGTTTCCGGCTGCCGCAGTCCCAGCTCAAGCGACATCCTCCTTCGTCCTTCCGCCCGTCGTCGTCCTTTGCACTGGATTTATCCTTAATTTCAGCTTCCACCACTTTTTCACATATGACTTGTTCAAAGAGGGCTCATTAATTTTTGCTGCACGCTTTAGCTTTACTTTCCGACCTCTTTTATAGCTTTTCTGACGCACAGCGGTTGACTCTATCGACCCCATAAACTGTGCATTTTATTATATAATATATATTCTTGTATAGTGTGAAAATGAGAACTAAAGAAACAGTGTTGGAAGTCGTGACACATAATTCTTATTACTGCACCCTTCAAAATAGGAAAGAATATCTGCAATATTTCAAGATATAACATGAGATAGTTATAATGTTCATTAACTGTCTAAATTTCATTAAAATGTCTATATATAAGTCCCACAAAATCTTGCATATTCTAACCTAGAAAATCTCATTTGAATTAAGCTAAATATTTGTTGAAAAAACTCTATTGCTTATCAAAATGGAGCAACTTTTAATTTCTATAGCATGAAAGTCATTCTTGTTTTCATTAGAATGAACATGCAAGATATCAAATTTCAATAAAAACTGCATCAGTTTTCTCTTAACTTAAAGACATTGGTAAACGATAATATTTAATCTATATTATATTATATAGTAATATTAACATAAGGACCATCAGTGCAGACTTATTTCATAAGCAGTTAGAGTATATAAACTTCTGCTTGCCTTACATGAGTTCTTCTACTTAGTTTTCCCTTAGTTTTCTAAACATTTTCCTCGACTGCATACGAACACACACAGAGACACAAGGCCTCACACACAGGCACTCTCGAAGATAGCTTGCACATATGTCGAAATTTTCGCATAGCATGCTGTACGAAAAACTCATTAAAACGTCAGTGAAGCGTTAAAATTTTAATTAAAATACATAAATAATATCATTTATGTTCGAGCTGTCAGCACTAAGCAAGAATGCAACAGAAATGCAACTGCCAAAAGAAAAAAAAGCAAATGAAAAGTCATAGACAGCCTTAAAGCAAATATGAAGTATGGCTCGGTGTGTGTGTGTGTGTCTCGTTCCTATTTCTGCCAATTAAGCTAGTAAAATTCAAGCATTTGTTTTTGTTTTGCCTGCCTCTAGGATCGGCATAGCTCGACAACTGCAATAATATTTACGCTCAGTTGAGGCAACATTAAAATAATATAAACAACTGAAAATAATGATAATAAATATTTGGGCATACATTTTTAGCACACACACACGCACAATGCACGACGAAGGGAAATTGTGGCCACAGTCACTTCAGAAATGTAAATGGAAACTGTAAATTTATTAAGAATCTTGGAGAGTTGCAGTTGCAGAAGCCCGAAGGTAGAGAAGGAGGAGGAACAGTGTGTGTTGCTTTTTAGCATGCACTATTTTCAGGCTGTCTCTACATAGCAAATTTATTATGACTTAAATGCAACAATTTCCCAGGTGTTTGTGTGTGTGTGCTACTTGCCTGTGGTTACAGTCAGACAGAAAAATGAGGACAGACAGACACACAGACAGACAGAGCGGATGAGAGTGGGAGACACTTGTATGTGTAGGTGTTGATGCGCAGTGTTGGCAGCTGCCAAGTTGCCGCCTTTGTGACAACACTTTGCTAAATACAGTATTATATGTATGTAGTATGCCATGCCATGGTATGTGCATTTTCATTTTCATAAATTTGTCATAAATTTCCATAAATACTTTGGCTGCACTTGACACGGAGCATACTTAGCTATTGAATAACTGAGTGTCGACAAGACGAACACGAATCAACACCTTCTCCACCAGTCATATGTGCTAGGTAATTGAATACTGTATCTAAGGTGCCTTTGGCTAATCAATTATGAGTAGAACAATAAGGTCTTTATGTCGATTCATGACCTTTTGCTAAAAACTTGGTCTGAGGAAATGATGTGACCTTTTAATTTGAAGATTAAACAAAGTTACAACATTAATTTCTTTGATATTCATACGGTCTATCTAAAATCTTGGCTTGCTAGAGACTAATGCAGGCATTTGATCAAATGCACATTGATTGATCGATTCCGTTTGACATTTTATATATACAATATAGAGTATTTTGTATGCCTGCAATCTACACTATCCATATTCGCAGGCCCTGTTTAGACAATTCAAAAGTTGTTGCTATTTTAGCATTTTGTATTTAGTGATGCTACTAACTGTGTCTATACGAACTGAAAGCTACGTAATTTGGTATGATGGTTCCTGTAAGTCACACATAGATTAAGTTTACTTTAAATGTCTATTACCACAACCACTGCCTGCGCAAAGATATAACTTTAAGTACAATCAGCAAGTGAAATATTGTCCTACTATTCTGTTATTATATAAAGAAAACTGAAATATATCTTAACCTATTCTCCGAATTTCAATCTCCAATTTCCATCAGGAAGTAAACACAGAAGTAATTCAAGATTTTTATGCCGCGAATCGTTTACACTGCCTATATATATATGAGTAAGAGTGAGAAGGCAATAGAGGGTTCTTGAAAATTGTCCCCAAGGTATCTTATTGTCAAGCGCACTTGACTTTAGTTTTACTTTACTTGTTTACTTTTTTGCTTTTCTAATTAAAATGTCAAGAAGGCCCGATTTCCCCTTGAGTTGAATGAGCGATGGCCAGCGGGGAGGGGGTTTCAGTAGGACGTGAATGGGAGGGGCTGGTAAAATAAGTGTGCGCTCTCTGACTGATAAATAGGCTGCAATTTGCGTTGACATTTTGAAGTGAAGTGGAAAAGTGCTGGGGAAAGTGGTTTACATTTTTGATAAGTTCAAGGCATCTAGAGTTGATTAATTGTGCTTATTTTTCCAGTTGAAAATTCCAAAGGTAAGCAGTGAGGCAAGCTTATGTCTGTTTCTGTGTATGCGTGTGTGTGTGTGTATCACGAGTGTGTTTCTATTTGTGTGTGAAAACAAATCAATCGTCTCGAATGTTGTTGTGCATTTGACCGTAATAGAGTGGGGGGATTTCATTAGCACAACATTTGACACAACACAAGAATAAAGGCAGACACACAAACACACACATACATAGAAACACACTCACTCACCCACACACACTCTCAGTCAATCACACACACACACGCATCAAGTGTGGGCCCGCGGGCGTGTCCCGATATCAGGTTGTACACACAAGAAGGTCTTATGGCATGCATTAAAGCCATGTTAACATAGTTTCGCTTGGCCCTTCCAATCGCAAACTCAACTCGGGAAATGCGAGACGGAATGTTGGCCACAAAATGCTGCCTCGTTTGTTTTGCCTGCCTGTGTTATTCTGGGAAAACTTCTGACCCGACAGACGTCTGCCACAGTCGCAGGCAGCAGCCAGGCCTGCCTGCCCTGCCCTGCCACTGTTTGTGTATTGACACAAAGTTATATTAATGAAGGACTTATTGACAGCTGCGATCAATCAGCCGCGGCTGACAGCAATATTACGCATACGCCAGCGCGCACAGCCGAGGCTTTAACTGCCTCGCTGTGTACACACATATACATATATTTTATATATTTTATTTGTTCAATAAATTGAGTCTGTTTGGCGGTTACATAATGCACTCGTATCATTCATTCTATTGCATATGCTGCCGCCATTTGTCAGCACAATTAACGTTGTTAATTACTTAAAATACTTAACGCCAATAAATGCGAACTGCATTTGTAATTAATGTACAAATTGAGAATTATCATCAGCTATATGTGAATTATGTTCTGTTCACTTCGCAGGAAATGGACTTTGGCACCATCATGTGCTGGGCGGACAACAATGTGGGTCAGCAGAAGGAGCCCTGCGTGTTCCATTTGATCGCTGCTGGCAAGCCGGAAGCGCCAACCAATTGCACCGTGGTCAATCAAACGTCGGACTCATTAGAGGTTTATTGCCTTGAAGGTGAGTAGTACAAGCAGAAGTTGCAACGGACTCTCGCTGCAAGCCGTTGCCAATTTGGCAGCTCTTATAATTGGTGATGAGCCAATCAATATGGACTAAAGGAAGTACCCACACACACACGCACACACTTGTGTATATACGTATGTATGTGTGTGTGTGTGGCCACAACTCAAGCAATGTTCTGCATGGCTAGTTAAATGACCAGAAACAAGTTCTTTTTTGGGCTGGGCTGGTCTGGTCTCCGTTGAGGTACCGAGGCAGCGAGGCACCGAGGCATCGAGTGAAAAGTGCAAAGTGGAAATCATGGAACATGTGTACGAGAATGTTGTTTCCTGCAGCGCTTTTCAGACTCATTTAAAATACATGAGCGAACTTAAGTGCACTTTGGCAGTGCCGGCTATGCGAACTTCCTTCGAGATACACAGCCGAATAATAAAAATGCAATGAAAGCATAAAACTAGAAAGGCAACACGCTGTGAAATATATCAGCTACACACACTCCCCCTTCACCCTCCACCCTCCTCTTGCTGCTGCTGCCCCGCTTCAGCGTACATGGCTTGAGCTGGCTGGGAAACTGTTGCAAACTCTTGGCGAGCAAACTCTTTAAAGAGAATGCTAAGAGTGTCTAAATGCCGAATATACATAAATAAGTAAAATGCGAAGCCAAAGCTGAAAATTATGAAGTGTATCAGGCGGCGACGGTGGGGAGGGGGGGTGCAGGGGGGACAGTGGGCGCCAGAAGTTAAGCACAAATTTGTACATACAAAATGTTTTGGCTTGTTATGCAACTTGGCCGACAGTTAAAAGCAGCAACAACACTGAGCCAAGCGAAGAGGAACTGAAACAGCAACTGAGAACTGAAAACTGGAAACTGGAAACAGAAACAGAAACGAGGCGAAACTTTAAATACAAATTCAATTCGCATATTTTATGCGTTACGGAAATGCAAAGGCAGCAGAGGCAGAAGCAGAAGCAGGCAGCATATGCCGGCAAAGCGCAAAATAAGCAGCACAAATTGTTCCGACAGGCGACAGGACCAAGACGAGAGAGAGAGTGGGTGGGGGAGAGAGTGAGTTCAAAGTTCAGTTGCAGTGAGCATATTAGCAGCGAGGCGACAGTCGACAGTCGACAGTTGGAGCTGGAAATGTCCTCGCAAATTGGCGCTGCAAGAGCTGCATTTATGCTGCATTTATGTAGCCCTCGAAACACTCTCGAGTGCAAAGCAAAGCCAAGCCAGACAGAGGTGGACGGAGAGGAGTGCGAGTTAGAAGGAAGCTGCGAAGCAGAAGCAGCACCAGCAGCAACTGAAGAAGTTGCATAACGAGCCTGAGCTGAAAGTGCAACAAAAGCGCATAATAACTGCATATTTGATGGCGCATTACGAGCTCCTCTGTCTCGTGTATCAAGAGCGATAGCTGACGCTGCTGCTGCTGTGTGTGTGTGTAGCACGCTTAACGGGTATATAAAGCTTAACAAGGCACAGAACACGGACAGTATTAGTGGACAGTGCCACGCCCAACTGCTTGCTGCTCTTTTCTCTTTTAAATGTAATATTTAAATTATATTATAAGCACATTTTGTAGAGTTCATTTCGGAGTTGCCACTGGGGCAGGATGTCCAACAAGTCGAGTATACTCGGTTTTCCATATACGAGTACAGCGAGAGTTTTCCTTATAAAGAGTTCAAATAAGAACGCACTTTATTGCACACACAGCCCTTTATGTTGTGCTAATTTAAAGAGAGATTTTTTAAATGTATTTTATGGCTTTATTTAAACACGTAATTGATACGAAACTTGGTGGGATGCTTCATTATTCTTCTTCTTCTTCGCCCTGCTTCGTTTAAAGCTTTAAGCAGCTCTTAACCATTTTATGTACGTTTCGCCGACAACTTGCAACGTGTTCTCCCCGCATCCCTGCTAATTTAGTGGCTGCACATTATTATCATAGTCATCAGCATCATTAAAACTTTAGCGCAACTCGCTGTAAGAAGCAAAAGACGTAGCAGGAGGAGAAGGAGGCAGGGGGCGAGGCCAGAAAACGATACTTTTTATATTGCATTTTACGTGAAGGCAAATGACGTGGGGCGTTCGGCAGCCCCAGCAGGAGCAGCACAAGAAATAAGTGCAAAATAAGGAGGACGAAGGCAACCCTATGGCAAGGCAGAGAAGGCAACCCCAAACTCCTCCTCGGGCTTGGTTTTTATAATAACTCAACTTAAGCTGCGGTCGCTGCACGTTTCGACTTTAATAAGCTAGCACGCAAGTTGGCCAACTTGCCCCAACCGATGTGGCAAGGACGACGAAGACGAAGGCGAACTTGCTGCGAATTGAATTCAATGCGAGGTGATGCCTCCGCTGCTGTTGCTGGCAGCAAACTTACAGACAACTTGGGGCAACTTGCATGCGTCTGTGCCCCTATTGGACACTTAATTCTTCCTCTACCTCTCTCTGCCTTACTGTCTCTTTCTCTATCTCCCTTTCACTCTCTTCCTTGCCTGTCTTTGGCGAAACAAAGCACCGAGCCACCAAACTCATCAAGCGTCGCTTTAATATAATACAATTTCAGTTTATAACGTTCTGTGCGCTGCCTTTGCCTCTGCCTCTGCCTCTGCCTCCGCCTCTGCCTCTGCCTCCGCTGCTGCTTTATTATTTTTACTCCACTTGCGCAATTTCCATTGTAGCCAGGTCCAAGTAAATAAAATTAACCCATTACAATAAAGTTGCAGTTGTTGTTGTTGCTGCTCCGACTGAGGCAAATTTCATTAGCTAAATGGTTTAAAGTGCGCACAAAATACTTCGGCTATGGCACAAGAACCAAGCACAACAACGACAACAACAACATCGACCCCTGGCCAGGGCAACAACAATGAGGCGCACACAAAGCGCTTTGAAGCAAAGGCGCAGCATATTCTTTTGACTTTATTTCCGTGCAGCCTTTGTGCTCAGTGTAAGGGGGCAGACAGGCAGAGGGCAGCAGGTGGGGGCGGGGCTAACAGCGGCAACAACAAAGGCCGGCCAAATAAGCCAACAATGCCAGCTAAATTCATCGCAACATATAAAACATTTTACACAACAATTTCTCCTGCGGGAAAGTCCCCTGGCTCGGCTCAAGTAGTTGTCGGTGCTCAGTTGTCTGTAGAGGGGAAGGGGGTGGGGGGTCAGAGTAACCTTTTGAGCTGCCTGCCGTCTTTATTACAAAATATTTTAACATTTTTCGCAAGTGTTTCGAGCCGACTTTTGTGTCTAGAAGCAAGTACCATTTGAGCAGCAGCAGCGGCAGAAGGCCAACAACAACAAGTTTATCCGCTTTATTTTCCGGCCAAAGGGTGTGCCACATTTGCAAAGTGAGGTACCAGGGGCGGGGACAGGCACTCAAGTGGGCGGTCAGTTCTTTTGTGGTGTTATTAAATGGTATTTAAAATGTAGCTTTAAATTACTTAGAATACTCTCGTTGACTTGGGTCACTTGTGTGAGGGGTGTGTGGAGAAATTAGTTGTAAGCACCCTTTAATCATTAAGCAAAACTGAAACTATTGTCAAATGCTCACACGCATAACGGGTGAAGTGTCCTCTACTTGCTCTATTTGCGTAGTGTAGGCAAGCCTTAATTTCCTATTCAAATGAAGTGGGATTTGATCTGGCAACGCCAAAGTCACTGATGACTTTTTAGTATTTTTGAATTTGCATGCAAAACAGTATTTTCTGTAATCGATAATTGAAGAATCGAAATGGTCAATCAGATAACTTGTGAAGCTGCGCTTTGCTTATTTTTATTAACAAATAAAATAAAATAATATAAACACCAATGATATAAACCAAAGGACCTTCTTATATATATAATTACTTTCTGAAATTAAAAAGTATGACTAACTGGGTATCTTATTGCAGGCTTCGATGGTGGAATGCGTCAATGGTTCTTGATGGAAATCTACGATCAGAATAGCGGAATTCTCCAAGCAAACATAAGCGCCAAGTTTGCTATGTTCAGTGTAACAGGACTGGATGCAGGTCACCTGTTCCGCATCTACATCTATGCAGCAAATGGACGCGGACGTAGTGAGGCCACTGTGGTGGATGGATACACCCTCAAGGCCGCAGAGAAGCAAACCGGTAAGATCAGAGCAAGAGCTGAAGCCTGACTTGCTACTTTCTACATAGCAAAGGAAAACCCAAAGTTATTTCCCTGTAGTGTTTAAAATGATATACACTTTTTTTTGTCAGTGTAGACCGAGTTGCGAAATGGCAATGTTACGTGGGGCAGTTTGCAAAGACTTGTGAATTTTTAATGCATTTTTATGTGGCGCGTGCGTTTTTCGTTTATGAATTTTTTATGTTAATGTTTTCGGTACTCATAAATACTTATCGAGAGCGAGAGGGAGGCTGAGGCAGGTCACTTTGCAAGGCTTTTTAAGTGCAGCACACAGTGTAGAGCATCTGAATTGGAGCGTCTCCTCTCCTGTTCTTTTCAGTATTATGTCGCCTCTCAATTTAATTACGCTAAACTGTGCAATGAATTGTAAATTCGTCGAATAACTTTGCCTGGCGACAAAAAGAATAAATTTCAAATAAAGAAAAATTATGCAAGCATCAAAGTAGCGTAAGAAATTATATAAAATGATTAGCATTAATGAATTGTCTTCAGGAGCCTCTTCCGGGCTCCACGGCCCGCGAGAAAATGACGGGCAAAAGCAAATTGTAATACTAATTAGCCGATGCAAAATGCCGTAAAGCAAAGTTTAGAAGAGTTTTTCCTTTTCCTCGAGAGTCTCGAGTCGAGGGTTGTCCAACACACAGACAGACTGACAGACAGACACATTTTTTCGGGTAAACAACTTGAGCCGTCAATTTAATTTTTCAAAAAGTCACAGCGCAACAAAAGTGCCAAAGAAAACAAGGGCGGAAGTATGACAAGCGAAAAATTGCAAGAGAGCGAAGTGCAAATACTCTTCTAGAACATTGACCTTAATTAGATGGGCTGAGAACAACTTCCGAATTATCCTTTATTACATTAGTATTTGCCTTAAGTAACTTATAGTATTAGCCGGAAGTCAACTTCACTTTAGACGTTCAAACTGAGGTATCAGAGGCAATATACCCGACAGCTTGTTGAGTGTGTGAAATTAACATTCAGTCATTATTTATGGCCAACTGTTTTTGGGGCCGCTTCCCGACGCTTTCATCTAATTGAGCATGAAAATACTTAAAAACAAAAATGGAAGGTTATGGGAGGTTTAACGATGTTCGATATAAGTTATACATATAATGGTATATAGTATTTATAGTATGAACTTATTGATTGTTATACCTATTTCTGTCAGGCGCTATTCTAAAGTATATTTATATTATATAATTTTCAACCCTTTGCCAATCAACTAACCGAGTTCCTCGTCTCTTTTCTTCCTTCCCAGTTGCATTGACTTCCTACAAGGGCAGCGCTCAGGGCTCGAATAGCTTTGAGCTGACTCCGATACTCTCGATTGGCATCTTTGTGGGCATTCTGGTCGCACTGGTGTGCATCGGCATCGGCACGATCGCTGCGCTCAAGTTGCGCTCACACAAGCATCCACAGCAAGAGAAATTCCAACACTCGAATGCAAAGTTCTCACGTCCAGGGAATCTGCAAATAAAGGACAAAATCTCATTGCCGTTGAGCCACTCCGAGGAGATGTACGACGAGAAGAATCCCGATGTGGTGCCGTACAATGAGGGTAAGTGCGTTTGTACCTCAAGATGAATGTGTCTGTGTGTGTGTGTGTCTGCGTCTGTTTGCGAGTAATTCATGGACTCTAGCGAATGCCTTGAGGACAACCAGAAGTGAATATATCTGAGCGTAGCGGGGGGGATGCCTAAGGGGTGTGCCTGCATTTTTCAGCCAGTGTTGAAATATTTAAACGACAGCTAATTGCAGTCTTTGGTATGTTTGTTTGCTCACATGTCTGCAGTCGAGTGGCTTGGCTTTTTCCCCCTCTTCCTTCCCCATCTCTCTCACTCTGAACAACTTCTATCGCTCCGTCTCCTCCTGCTGCTCTGCGCAGATTGCGCCCACTGCACGTTTTGCTTGATTAATGGCAATCAAGAAATCAGGAGCAGCTCACAGCTCTCTCGCAGCTCAGCAATTTAATCAATTTTCTTAACGTAAAGCAATTTCATGGCAAAGCCAACGAAAGGCGAAAAGAAAATTGACCGTTTCGCCCCGAAAATTACCAAACGGAGAATTCTGCGGGGCTGCAGACGATGAAACTCAGTCGAGGCGAGCCGACAAACTTTTGCCAAGCTACTTAATAACAACAAACTGAAACTTTTCACTAAACTAACATTATCTCCCTCTCTCTCTATCGCTCTCTCCCTTTCCCTCTCTCTGCTTCGATGTATATCCGTGCTGGCCTTGCCTCAATTTAGTTGATGGAGAATATAAACAAAAATCAGCAACACAAACGCCATCGGGACATCTTTCAACAACCAGCGAGGTGGAAATCAGCTGCAAACCTGGTTCCACAGTCGGCGTTGGCGTTGGCGTCGCAGTCGGCGGAGCTGCCGTTGGCGCCAGCAGCTCCATGGATAGCGGCGCCTACCAGAGCAGCAAGGTAAGTTACAGCGCACAGACCTGAACTGTCAAGCCAAAAAGTTTCGCGAAACTTTCGTTACAACTTAATGACTGTAAATACTTCGCAATTGTTGCCAAAAAATTGAATTTCGCCTCTTCTTCTTGTTCGTTTTCCATTCTGTTCAGGAGGACGAGCTGCACTATGCAGAACTGTCGTTGGACAGTGCCAAATGCAGCAGCTCCAAGAAGATGCAACCCGGCCAGAGCACAGCTCAGCAACAGCAACAACAGCAGCAGCAGCAACATTCGCAGCCACAGCAGCAGCAGCAACAGCAGCCTCATCCCGCTATGGGCGGCACTTTGCCACACGGGTCCAGCATGCGCAAGCTTCTGCCAAATATTCCGGCAACGGCCACGCTGCAGCGGCATAAGCCAAATGCCGGCGGGCTGCAGCATCCGCATCAGCATGCACCGCCGCCTACTTACGATTATTTCGAGGAGCCCACGATATACGCCCACATCGATGCGTACAAGACAAGGGTGGGAGCAGCCGCAGCCGCAGCCGCTGCCTCGATGCAGGTGGACACTGCCACCGGGCAGTCCTTTGCCGGGGCATGCACTTCGTCGCCAGGCTCTCAGGGCACACCCTCGACTGTATCGCCCGGCACAGTGCAAATGTATACGCTGCCCTCGCATCCGGGTGGCTACCACACGCTGCCGCTCAATCATCAGCAGCAGCAACAGCAGCAGCCGCAGAACTCGGCCTCCATGATGCAGATGATGCACCAACAGTTGCAGCATCATCCAGCTGGCAACATGCCCATGCCGCCCTCCTACCAGCAGCATCAGCAGCAACAGCAACAGCAGCAGCAGCTGACACACGGCCAAATGCTCGTCTCGAGCAACAGCAGCGGGCTCGCCTCGACGGCAGCGATAACCAGTCCGAGCAACTCCCTGTCGGGTCTCTCTGGCGTGGGCAAGTCCTATTCGCGCGAAATTGTCACAGTCCGCACTCCGCTCATGTATTCGCAGCAGGAGAGCTGCGTCTAAGTCAATGTCACTCAATCTACTCCTGTAAGTCTTGAGCTCCCGAGGTTCGTATCTATGCTAAGCGTTGCCAAAGCAATCTGTAACAATTTATAAACACACAATTCGAATTGTAAAATCAGCAAAGAAAAGAAAAAGCAAACTCTCAATCTACTTATGCTCTTCGACCCCTGCAAACAGAGCACAGTTTAATTATAGATGTCAGTGCAAAATACGAAAGAGAGCACAATAAATGATGAATATCTCCCCGACCGTTGCACAGATACAAATCCCAATTCCAGAAGTAAATGAAAGATCGAAGATACGTCTTGGCAGTTTGAATGGAACTCCGAGAGAGAGAGAGAGAGAACGCAACAAAGAATTCCAGTCAAAAGTGCATCAAAAAGGTTCCTTCCTTACAGTAAGTACTCACAAGAAGCGACAGAGGAGTGAAAATAAAATGCATAAATAAGAAATCAATCTCAAAGACATAGACATAATATAAATAGTACATATGCATATATATATATATATATATTTTCAAAGCTCATTCTTACACAAGCAATTTCCAATTTGACTCTGTAAATGTTTGTAAATGTTATAAAAAGCAGTAGATCCCCTAAGCAGGCAACAATAATAACCATTTATAGGAACTAAGCTCAATATTTATGGTAATTTACTAGAGAAGCTCACACACGAAACTCAACACAAACGAAAACAAACAAATAAGTAAGAAACTTCTTGGCAATTATATTAAAAATATGAAAATTAAAATGTTAAATTAAATTAAAATTTACCCCATAATAAAACACACTCACATAAACACACTGAAACACTGAAAGAAACTAGCTGCAATTAGCCTAGGATAATAAGCCCACTAAGTGTATTGTATATACTAAATATTATAGCGAAAATTATCGATTATCGATTGTGGATTATGAGTTTGTGTGTCATAAATCAATGTAACATATATTACTCGTTTATTGAAAGTCAAAACTCAAAAGACTAAAAAGTTTAAATACTTCGTTAGCAATAAAAACTTGTTAAGAGCTCTGAAACAATGTGTGAATTGCATTTTTTAATCTTCTATCTTTTTTATAGACGTATACGTAAAGCATATATATACATACATATATTATGAAATATAAATAAATATAAATGTAACTTATTGCCAGCACACTCTGTATATAGATATGTAACTGTTGCAACTTTCGAAAAACGAGAAAGAACTTTCAACTTTTTAGGCTAAATTGTATAAAAACGAGAAGCAGAAAAAACTTATCATGTTGGACATATGTAAACTGTTTGCGCCAAGAGAAAATACGATAAACGATGAAAAAAGAATATGCTTACACAGCAAATACATAGAGTATATTACGAAACGAGTAAATGTATTTTAAAAGTGATGTCTCTTAACCAAAATTAAATAAATACCAAACCGAAAATCGACAGATAGGTGTATCTATGTGTATGTATGTGTAAGCGTTCCACGATGAAATAAACTTAGCTAATTGGTAATAAATCAATTTAAAATAATTTAAATTAAATGTAAATGAACACAAATTACAGAAAAGACAGAAAACTATTGAGAATACAATACAAACAGCAACAACCAATAAGGCATAATATAAATGTATGTTATTTTAAGCACTCTAAGAATGAAGAAAGTAAAGCCCAAGAACAACCGCGACAAACGTGAAATATCCCCCAAAAAGAGAGTAACGAGAACACAAGGAAAGCGCAATAAACAAACTGAAAAACCTAAATAAATTCAAAAATAAATTCGAAAAATTTCAAAGACTTCACTGTGTTTCAGTCAAGGATGAGTAACGTGAGACAAGGAGTGCCACAAATATTTTTATTTTGCTGCAATTTTTCCCCCATTAGTGCCGCCATTTTGCAATAATTTTAATGCACACACACACACACACACGCTCACACATACATAAATTGACAATGCAACGTTTCAGGCATTCCGCGTCCCCAGTCACCGTCTCCGTCTGCCTCGTAAACTTGCTGCATTTGCCTCAAGGGCAGCCCAAGCAAACCAAACCAAACCCGAGCGTACCCAGCCCCAAGTAGCTTTTTTGAAATGTGCACTCAAATGGACACAGCAAGGACAGGCTAGCGACAGCGAGGACAATGTCTGTGTGCCCCCCTCTCCCCACCTCAGCCCCTCGGTCTGCCCTCAGTCTGTGAAAACATGGCGCATGAGTTATATCTGTGTGTGCGTGTGGATGGACGGACAAGATGCAACATTTCTTACATTTTCCTTCTCCTATCTTGCGACATTTTTTTGGAAGCAGCAGAGGCAGGGCAACCACGGCCGAAGGGGGCGGTGCGGTGCTAACGTTTGCATGTGCAGTGAGGCGTAGATCTGAAGAAATGAAAAGGCAGAAAGAAGGCACGACATCGTATGGATTTGTGGCTTGAAAACCGAGCGATGCCAACGACAATGCCAAATGGTCATGTTTGACAACTTTCATGCTGAAAATGGCATTTGCTACTGCCCTTCTCCCCTCTCTCTCTCTCACACACACACTCCTTACATATCTTTAAGGACTTTTTTTCTGATGCGTTACAATGTTTCCCAGGGTGAAATTGTAGAAGTAAATGTGAAATCGACTTGTCTGCACTCTGTATTCAATTTGGAATAATTTATGGATAAGTTAATCTTCATATTCTGATCATTATTATAGTGATAGCTTATTTAATACTGTTTGCAATTTAATATTGTTATAGGTTAAGGTTTCAAGCTTTAAATAACAGGATAAGTCTAGTCGATCAGACTCTCGTTGCTGGTCAGGAAAACACCCAAGTATATTTGTTTTTTTGCTGACCAAATATACCCTCCTTGGCATGCATTTTAAATGGCTGCGTTTATAAGAAGTATCCTGAACTGATACACTCCGCAAGGAGAGAGCAAGACTGACAGGGCACGAGGGAAAGGGAGGCAACAGTGAGGAAGGCTGACAGAGAAATCATTGCAGCAAATACGTTAAACGAGCTTCTGGCAAGGTCTTGACTGCCTCACTGCCTGCCCTGACCTCCCCTACCATGCCCTGCCTGCCACGCCTCGACTGCCTGCACTGCTCTCATATGTCACGCTGTAGACATTACTCGTGTATTGGCCCCTTGGTCGTGTGGGGCGCTGCGCTGTGGTAATTTATGTGCCCGCTTTGATGTATCTTGGCCCCGTTACAAGCGACTGAATCCAAATTAAAATTTGAAATGTACGCTCAATTAAGTGCGCTTGTGTGTGTCTCTGTATTTGTGTGTCTGTATGTGTATGTGCGTGTGTGTGTGTGTGTGCTCTGATCATTCTTGATGGCTCTTTAATGTCCAGTTGGGAGTGGAACATTCGCTGCACTCACAGCAAAAGAACCACACACAAAAACAGGGAAACAAATCATCTGCAATGCACTCGAGTGTTACAGATGAAGCATCATATTTCGATGCTGTAAGTCGCGTAGGGGCTTCAGTATTGTTAAAGATCTAGACTGTTTGATACCCTGCGCATGACTCAAAATCAGATGTTGAGGAGCAAGTAAATTGTTAGATAGTTTCTTGTAATGGAGTCCCATTTTCAACCAATTGATCTACGACAACATTGCAAGTAAGTTATAGTTAACAAACTCGAACAACAAACCAAGCTTGCCAACAACAGTCTTTATACTCACTACCCATAGGGTAGAAGGGTATTAAACCTTTGTGCCAAATGAAAATGTAACAGGCTTGTCAGACCTTACAAACTATGTATATATATTCTTAATTAGCATCAACAGACGTGTCGATATAGCCACGTCCGTCTGTCAGTCTCCTTGTCCATCCTTATAAAAGACTGTAGGAACTAGAACCAAAAAAAATATGAAAAAATGTCTAAATGATATTGGCCACGCCCCTTTCTGCTCCCATTAATAGATTAAAACCGAATTATCAGTGCAATTTTAATGCAGGGCAATTCATTTTTGGTTTACATAAGAACTTTCAACTCCCGAAATTTGGCTGCGATCAGATAACTAACATAGAAGTTCTTTATGAAATAATACGAGTATAAAGAGTTAATGATTTCCAAGCCGATTCCTGCAAAGTATGCAACGTATTTTGACGCTTGACATAGAAGTTATATATGAAGGAACTCGTTTTGGTCAGGTGGGTAGTAAGTGAGAGAAAAGATGTCTAAACTCTTGAGCACCACACATTGATATACCAACAATGGAAATCTTTAAAAATACTCAGCAATTTGTAACTGATACAATATACTCGTACACTGTAAGCGTGTATTCAATACGATATTGTGTTTCTGCTGACTAAATATGAACTGCATTTTGGGACTTGACAGCGCATAGTAGACAGAGAGAGCTACTCGTTGCGCAGATACTCCTTAAATTTCAATGGCATAATTAGCAAGGAAGCTATCACAGGTAAGTGGCATTGCGCCGTGGGAGTACACTCAACTTTAATGTGTGTGTGTATCGCTGCTGCTGCCTGCGAGGCGCAACATCTCATTACCATTGAGGTACAAGAAGCTTTCAATCAATTTCCACTGCAATATCCGCCAGCCGCATAAGGCGCGATGCGAATCTCAAGTTGTGCCTTGCCTGCACTCAACACACTTCGCCATAGACATGAAGACAGAGACATAAGCATTGTGTTTGTTGTTGTCGTCGCCGGAGCTGTTATTGTTATTATTGTTTTTGATGCTGGTGGAGCTGCTGCTCCTTTTGAATGTCAGCGTCGTCGAAGTGACAGCATTGTTTTGCGCCAGGGCACAGCTGATGCTCCAAGAATTGCACGCTTTGAAGTAAACAAGCAATTTTGCAAAGCAACAGCAGGGGCACAACCTCTGAGTGCAACAAGCACTGCGAGAAAAAGTGGAGTAACAAGTGAGTTTCACTTGAGTTTGAGTTTAAGTCTAAGCAAAGGCCAAGGCAGACGCACCTCATGTATAGGGTATATTTGAATGTATAGGGTATATCAAAGTCAAGTTAGTTCACTTTGTATTCTTCCCTCTTTCTCCCAGTGTACTGCGGCCCGTTGGCAACCCTGCACATATGCATATAAAACTTGCAACACGCTTGCGTCTCAGTAACAGTTCCTGTCCCGGTGCTGGTCTTGTCTCAGCCTCCCCTCCCCGTCTTCCCTGCCCCTCTTGCTTGCTCCGCCTCTGCGCTGTCAACTGTCAATGTGCGACTATGCGTTGTTCATTTTGCTTCATTTTTTATGCTGCATCGCACTTTGACTTTGCCGACTTTGTGTGGCTGCTGTCGGCCCGTTGCAGACATGAATTATTTTTGCATTTTTGCCGCATACGCTGTCGCTGACAATGATGTGGATCGGGATAGAGATGAGAATGGAGATGGGAATGGGGACAGGCTATGCGCTGACAACAATGTCATCAGCATAATCATCAGCCATGAAGTTTAGCAACACTTTCAGATCTGCCTGCACGACGGGAGAGCATCATCTATACATGCGCATTATGTTATGTATATAAAAATGTGTTTGCCTTAGCATGATTTTCATTCAACAGGAGGAGAGGGAGGTCGTCATAATTAATATTACGCATACGCCAGGGGATGCATTGAAAGCCCCACAGCAGCTGCTTTAACTTTACAAAGCGAAGTGGGAAGCAGGTTGGCAAAGGCAAAGGCAAAGGCAGAGCGAAGGTTCAGCTTGGCCGGGTCTGACTTCAGTGAGAAATGTGTGGCCATAAATTACAGTTATGCATGCTATAAATATTCAAATTACATGACCAGAACCCAAAAAAGCACACACACACACACACCAGCAGCAGCAGCAGCACGAGAAACAGAAACAGCAGGAGCAACAGCAACTGCTAACTAATGATCTATTAGCCAAGACTAAGAGAGAGAGAGAGAGAGAGAGCGAGAGTTGCTCACTCGGCTGAGCTCGCATATCCGCTGCGTGTCTTATTAGTTAACAAAGGCGACCACGTTTGAGTTTTATGACAGTCAAAGTTTGACAGACAGCAGGCATTTGTCATTTCCGGGGGAGAGCTAAACATAATAAACAATTTGTCCCGAGTGCCAGCAATATGTTGCAAGTGTCATGCGACATGTCCAAGTATCCATATAGAGTATATATAGTTCTGTAAACTGTTTCCTTAATTATTGAACGCTCTAAATCAAATACAAGAAAGTCGAACTGCCATTATCCGCAATCGTTTATCGCCAACGTGTCTAATGCGCGTTAAGCAGCTGGACAGAGAAGGAAGAGAGAGAGTATCATGGCAATGCTGGGGAGGGTTGGGGAGGGAAGAGAAAAGTGCAAATCCAACCAAAACTCGGCAATAACAATGAGCAAAAGTATTTCAGGCAAAACTTTGTGCCGAAGCAGCTCAAAAGTTTCGCGCAAAACATTTTATTGCACTCTCTACAGCGCAACATATTACGTATACGCCACAGACACAACAGCAGCAGCAACTGCGACAGCTCTCGCATATGGAGCTGCTGCTGCTGCTGTTGCTGCTGTTGCTCCCAGAGCAAACGTAAAATATGAAATATATTCTCAACTTTTGCACTGCGCACACGAAATACTAAAAGAGAAAATATGTGTGGCATTGCAAGCGTTGATGCTGTAGCAAGTATGCTGCCTCTGCCTCTGCCGCTGCCGCTGCAAAGTATCTTGAGCATGCCAAGCCAGCAGAGGGCAGGCAGGGAGAAGTGGCTCCCAAAGTATGCAATGACAGAGAAAACTGCGCCGCAGCCATGGGAGCAACTGGAGCAGCCGTCGGCGTCAGCTAAGCCCAGATTCGGTGTCAGGTGAAACTATTTTCGGGGACATTTCAAGGCCACTCCGGGCCAAATGGAAAATTGTTTGCACTCTGTCAGACGAGACTCCTGGCCTGAGTGCAGTAGCTGCCGCTGGCTTATGGACTCGCAAGGACGTTAATGCACGGCAGCTTGAGGAGGTGAGGAGTGGGGGGGACACTGCTGAAAAGTTGCCAAGCTAATGACAGGCGCCAGCTGTCCTCAACAAAGGGTTGGCGAAGGGAGTGGCAACTTCAAAGTGTCACAAACTTATTTTGTCGATTAAGTGAAATGCATTGAACGAAGTGACAAACAATCTTATGACAGCCGCACTTAGTCGCAGCTCAGTACAGATCCCGATGTCGATCCCGATGCTGAGTGCCAGCTCAGTTGGAGCATTTTGTGGCTCATTGGTTCTGCAGTGGGCAAACATTTTCGCATGCTTGACCCACATAATTATGCGAATCGCCCGCAAATTCTCCATTTGCTGACCCAGGCTAAAGCAAGCAATGCACATACACATACACACAGACACACAGACACGCACACAGACACTGGTAAATACTCTGGTAAATACTCGTACATACGTGCTCACATGGCACGCAGACCATAAAGCTCTAATCAGAAATCGATAGTAATCAGAGAGTTCGGCTGGATTTACATGCATGCAACCAATAGCTGCGGTGGCTGCGCCACAACTGACGTTGCCCCTGCCGCTGCCCCGTCTGCGGCTGTGCAACGCGGCGTATGAAATTAATGCCTCTGCGGTTTGCACAACATTAATTGATAATTAAACATTGCGCAAAACTGCAGGAGTTGCGGCGCGGCGCAGCTCAGCTCGGCTCGCAACTCAGCGGAAGTTGCCAATCAGTTCAAATTACGCATACGCATTGTTGCCGCTGCGCTAGTGAACCAGCAATGCGAATATTTTCTTACCAATTAAACGATAAACCAATACGCATTTTCCCCTTTAACAATTCAATGAGTTTAACAGCTGCAGGAGTCTTTAATCTCTGCGTGCTTAGACGCAGCTTTCTCTTGCCCCGTTTTGCTATTTATGAATGCCGAATGCCCCAAATAGCCAGAGAGCTGTGTGCCACAAGCAGCAACATTGTTGTGCCACTCGTTGCCTTTCGCCTTTGGCCTTTGGCCTTGTTGTTGTTATTTCCACTCAAAGTCAACTCATTTTTTCACATCTAATGCACGCCAGGGATCAATTTGCCATGTAAACAATTTATTGACTGTTTTGTTTAGTGCGCTTCGGGGATGCCTGCACCGATGTTGATGCTGGCTTAAGTTCTGACCCGGCCAAGTAAACAAGTCGAGCAGGAGGGCAGCGAGTCTCTCTATGAATTTTAAAGCACAGCATTTATTTGGAGAATTTGGAGGCTGGACGCGTTAATTAAGCGTCGCAAAGACGCGCTCAGCTTGACCACCACAGAGAGACGAAGCCTCCAATTAATTTTAATTACAGTTGCGCATAGAGAACGAGAGACGGGGCGTGGCACAAAGCGATAAACGGCAAAGGTGCAGCGGGATAGAAAGAGTCTCCTGTGGCGAGGGGGAGGGGGAGGGGAATGGCTCTAACTGTTTGTATTTTCACACCTTTTGGACAGCAAATGCGCTGTGAAGATGCTGAGCCAAGCTGAGCACAGCAACAACAACAGCAACAACAACAAGAGTAAGACAACAACAACAACAGCAACAGCAAAACAACAACAACAAGAGTAAGACAACAACAACAACAACAATAGTGAGACATCAACTTGTCCTGGCCACAACTTCGTGCACAGTTTGAGTCTTGGATTTTTTCTCGCACAGTTTTTTCTCCCAACGACACGTTTTCTATTTTACTTTGTTTCTGCTTTCTCCTTTCGTTGTTGTTGTTGTTGTTTTTGTCTATTCTGCTTAGTCGTCTTTAGCGTGAGGTCGGTCTAAGATTTCTTTCTCTACATTTGCTTACACTAATTATGACCCCAGGTGACGCCAGGCTGATTGTTCGCCCTGGCAACGGTGCATGTAATTAGTGATTAAATGGCCGCCCAGAGGTCAGCACAGGCGGGTGACGAAGCCGTAGGTGGTAAGCAGCAAGGCGCATTTGGAGGGGAGGGTCAGAGGAAAGGGGGAAGCTGTTCGCCCGTGTTATTGTAGCAACATGCTCATTATCAAGTGGTTTGCATTTACAAGGCTGCTCAAGTGATTCAACAGGGGCAGGCACAGACAGAGAGAGAGAGAGAGAGTGAGGGGAAGTTGGAGAGAGAGACTGTCTTGAAGCGATCACAAGCTGCCACAGCAATGCCCTTAGCTTAGACGTGTTATAAGTATTGTTGGGCATCAGTTTCTGCAAAGGCAAAGGGGGGCGAAGGCAGATGAGAAGTGCTCCCCAGGACAATTTGCTGAACAAGCGCTGATGCACAATTATCAGTGTGTTTTATGAGTGGACACTGGCATCGACGGGAACAGATTGTTGATAAAAAATCAGCATCATAAGGCATTTTAATTCATAAGCTGACATTTGTCTCGCTCGTCCAGGCAGCCAGGCAGGCAGGCAGGCAGAGCTGACTCTGAGTGAAATGAAAAAGATATTTTATGCTCATTTACATGAAATTTTCATTATGCGCCGCACACTAAAACTTATGCAATGCTAGCGGGGAGGAGGGATGACGAAGAGGGAGGGGGAGAGAGTGGCGGATTTGGCCGGCAAAGGAGAAAAAAGCCAACAACAAAATCACGTTCGTTTATCATCGCGTCGGAGTTGGCATCATGCTCGACTATGATGTTCATGTTGATGAGCAGAGCAGAGCGGACTGACTGACGGCAGCGGTGAAGGGGGGAGAGAGGGAGGGAGAGGCAAAAGGGACGACAACGACTGGAGAACAAGGACGAAAGCGAGCGACTGACGACAAAGCGTATGACGGCATTTTGCATACGCTGATGAATCCATCATCTTTACTCAACGTCACATCATCAAATCCGCGGCGCTTAGTTTTACTTTAAAAGCGACTGTGTGCGTCTGTGTATGTGTGTGTGTGTGTGAGTATGGATGAGAGTGTGTATATGAGTGTGCGTTATCCGAACAGCTTTAAGCTGCGCTGCAGCTGCTGCAGGGGATCAAGCGCAGCCAATGCCCGCATATATGCAAATAGAGAGAGATAGGGAGAGGGAGAGGGAGGGGAAGAGGGAGCTGGGAGACGGAGTGCTCCGTCGATGCGGGCCACATCAAACACTCGGCATGAACTACTATCTGCCTCCTCCATTAACAGGGCTACTGCTACTATGGGCTGCAGTCCAGTTTTGATTTGCAGCTCACGCCATCGTCGGGCTAGCGTGCTGTTTACGCGGCGTATACGTGATGGCATTTCAAGTGCATCCCTTTAATTGTTAAACGAAGCTTGGCAGCAGCAGCAGCAGCAGCCACCACACTAGAAGGCAGCCCCGACTCATTGCTATTGTCATTGTCGTAGTCGTATCTAGTCTTTGTTGACAAAGTGGCCGACAGACGCCCCCCACGTACACGCCTTGGCACTTAAGGGGATTTGCTTAATTGAAACGAATGCCGGGCGAGGGCGCTGCAAAAGGCGAAGAAAAACGATGTCGACCAATGGCAAAATGAAAATGGAAAGCGCACGTAAAGACAACAAGTGAAAGATGCCATGGGGAAAGGCACAACGCGGGGGCGGGGGGGGTTGAGTAAGGGGTGCTGGCATACAAGGAATATGCGTCAGAGCTTAACATTCACAATAAAAAATGGTCTGCAAAATAAACAACAACAAAAGTTGCACTTGTCTATCCTCAAAGCGGCCAATGAAAACGGCCGAAAGGCGAGAGAGAGAGAGAGAGAGAGCCAAGCGCAATTAGAACTTTGTCCAATTGTTTCAAGTGTTGCCTAATGCCAAAAGCTGTCAGTGTTGTCAGTGCTGATGTTGCCCCTCTGCCCTCCTTGTTTTTATCACTCAACAGACCCATCATCCTTTTGTCCATTCTTTCTACTCTCTTGCTTCCTTCTTCATTTCCCATTCCCCTCAAGCGTCCACGTGCCTCCTCCGAGCATCCTTCCCCATCCTGCTGTGCATTTATGTGTGCGTAGAAGGTGCAACGTTTGAGGGACATAACAAATATTGGGCCATTTGTTTAATTAGAAATCTCAAGGTCGGCGTGTCAAGATATCAAATACATCCCAAAATAGACATTGAGATACTTTACTCAGGTAATTAACAAGTAGCGACGGGGAAGGTCAATCAGGAGTGGAATTCCAGTGGCAGGTTTAAGTTACAGAAAGGGATTTATCAAAACTAGTTACAACAAGCAGAGCTTTGATGTATCCATGTAATCCTGCCTAGACATCTTCTGAGTATTTTAATACTCTTCGAGTTAGGAGGCCGCACTTGAAACGTTGCTAGTGCTTGACTCTTGAACCTGGACACGACTTACAAGTGTCTCTTAACCCATCGCTTGAGCCGAAATTCTTGAGAAATAACATTATAACTAATTCAATATAAATTAAAATGTCCCCCGAGTCATCACAGAGAGAGAACGAAAGAGAGAAGGCGAGAGAGAGAGAGAGCAAACAAACAAATAACTGAGAGACAACAGTGAAGAGTCAACTTGATGACTGCCAAATTGAAATTGAAATTGAAACTG
Organism: Zaprionus davidi; assembly: GCA_018903715.1. Lineage (NCBI taxonomy): Eukaryota > Metazoa > Arthropoda > Insecta > Diptera > Drosophilidae > Zaprionus > Zaprionus davidi. The sequence goes on from JAEIGL010000003.1 coordinate 165,327, forward strand.
TAAGTCGCAGGATGAAAAAATTAAGACAGTTCTCGGCCTGCTAAGTGGGTTAGTCGAGCCGGGGAATGGAAGGAGGATGGCAGGAGGGTGGCCAGCTGGTCAGTGGACTGTATAAGCGCGTGTGTGTGCGTGTGTAGGGGTACAGGGCTGTGTGTGTGTGTGTGTTTGAATGAAGCAAAGGCAAAGGTCTTTAATTAAATTACGAGAACGGCAGCCAAAAGCAACTTTGATCCCTTTTAACGTAGTCTCTGTCTCGCTCTCTCTCCCTCTCTATCTGTCTCTGTCTCCCTCTTGCCAACACAACTCCCAAACTGCCTCTTTCTCTGTCTCTCTCTGACTGCTGCCTGCTCGCTTTGGCGAGTTCGTGGAAGACTTGACTTGCGTTTGTAATTTGGTTGCTTTTCACTTTTCAAGAAAAGTTGTTCGCCTTTTTTGCTGGCTTTTCATTACTTTTGCGCTCGTCAGTTTGCAGTTTGTTGGTTTTCCGACTCGCTTTTCTCTCTGCCAGCTGCCGAGTTGCCGTTGCTGTTGCCATTGCCGAGTTGCCTCTGTTTTAACTTCATCCCGGGCATCGTTTCATTTATGACAAACAAACAAACTTTTGAGAACTTCGACGTCGACGTCGAGTGACGTGTGGCCTAAGAAAAGTGCCAAGTGTAAGTGAAAATTTGCCGGCAAGCGAAAGTCAAACGGCATAAATAAACAGCCCGAATATGCCCGACACACACACACACACACACACACAGAAAGGAAACTAGCAAAGCGAAAGCACAAATGGAAATGGGAATGGAAATGATAATAAAAATGCAAATGTCACCTGTCGCTGTAGAAGAATTTGCTTAATTGCAACGCTAATTAATAACCTCGCAATCGTTTACATAGGTAACAATTTGTCATCCCCCACTCCCCTCCCTCCCCGTGCCTTCTCTGCTTGCATATCATTTAAATTGTTTAAGGTTTTCGGGTAGCAATTAAACAGACCCCAGAGGAGCTAGAAATGTGCCATAAAATTAAAAAAACCTTGTGAATGTTTTCGACTTACGAAAACTAACTGATTTAATAGAAAGTTCCAGCTTATCGGAGACTTCTCTGCATATATACAATATTTAAATTGCGGCTGCGACTGGAAATGCAACAAGCTGCAGGATACTCGGGCCACGGGGCGTATGATTTACATATAACCAAGAGCTGAAACAGACAGTGCAAAGTGGCAGAAGGCTCGGAAAGCAAAGCTGATTGCAGCATTAAATGGGATTGAAAGAACCTGCAAGGATAACCAGGCGCAAAAAGGCAGCCAGCCACGGAGCCAGTGCAGCCAGACATCCAGCAAGACGGCCACAATATTGTCTCTCTCTCTTTCTCTCTCTCTCCACTTGTCGTCGTCCTGCCTCGTCCTTCTGCCGCCCTCCCACAAAGTGCAAATCGAAGAGCAAATGGCATCGGCAAAGGCAGCTGCCAAATGGACATTAACCACATGCAGAATTCTTTGCGATTCGCTTCCCTTCTACTGTTCGATTTGTGGCCCAAGCCAAGCTGACACGTTGTGTGCACTTAGAGAAAAACTAGAGCTATTACTGTGGAAAATAAATAGAAAATGTAAATTAAATATCAATTAAATATAAAATATATTAAGCAGTTTAAGTTTGTTTACCTGTACAGAGTATCTGCAGGTCGGGCCCCTGCTTCCAGCTGCGTTAATGCCGAATGCATTGACCAATTTTCAATTGTTGATCATTAATAATGACCCAAGTCATCGCCGTGCTGGCTCATTACTATGGCAACATTTAAAGGATATTCACTTTGTGCTGCAATCGAATTCGCTGCTGCTGCTGCTGCTGTGAAGCTGCGAGACAAAAGGAATTTAAATAAAAAATGCTCGCACCAAACATATAAAAGGCACATAAATCGAAATCTGTCACAAAGAACATGCGCAGCCAATAAATTTTCTTATCTCAATAGCAGCGACAAGAGTTAAGGAGGGAGAACGCTCCGCAAGATGGCAGGCAGGGAGTGGGAAAGGAGGGGGGAGGGGTTGCAAAAAGGCGTGGCTGCAGCTGAACATGTTGCATATGCATTCAGCTCTGCTTTCCCCACTTTCCTCACACTCCCTGTGTGTGTGTGTGTGTGTTTTATGCCTTTCATCTTGGCTCGTGTTTTTGTTTGCCTCCGTTGCCTTTGATGCTGTCAGATCGGCGCGTAAATTGAAATTACTGCAGTGGCATCGCGAACTGTGATTAATATTTCTGTTTATTCGCGATTACTTTGCTTCATTTTGCTGAGTTTCTTCAGCTATATATTGTGATATATGTATATAATAAATTATGATTTGTTAACCTACTCCAGTCGATTCGATTTCAGCATTATAGCCTGTCTAGCCGACATTGTCAACCAAATATAATTACTGCAGTGGCATCGCGAACTGTGTATAATATTTATGTTTAATCGCGATTACTTTGGTTCATTTCACTGTCCACTGCCTGCAATATATTGTTATATATAAAATATATATAATATTATATGTTTTGAACATTTCTAACCGACATTGTCTGCCAAACACAACAAAACTTGTTAAAAGATGAGGACCGGGTTTAAATATAAATATGTTTCAGGAAGTAATCAACTTAGTTTATCAGTATTCTTTGCTAATTCACTCGGCGATCGAAGACAGCTTGATTAGGATGGAAACCGTAGCCATCAAGTTTAATGCATTCTTAATCCCTTTAACTTCTCCCTCATACAATTTACATTAATTTCTCAAATGATGTTGAAAATTTCTCCCTGCCAAAAATAACAGACGGACAAACTAAACTAAACTCACTTGCAAATCCATAAATCACACATATAATTATGCAAATCCGAGAAAGTACGGCATGGAAAAGTTGTAGGTTTGTAGGCTTCACATAGCGTAGCCCCCCACTCCACCTTCTTTTCCCTGCTCCCCCTCAAACCCTCAGCCACTTGCTGAGTTACCCCTTCAACGCCCCCTTGGCATTTGCGGGGAAATTGCAGACAAATGTGAAACTGAAACTCAACCAAAAATTCAGGCACGTGTTTGGCTTGGAGAAATCTACATAAGCTGGCTGCCAGCCAATTTGGTGGGGGTTGGGCGGAGGTGGGGAGGGTATGACTAACTAGCCAGTAAGCCAGACAGTTGGAATAGCTGGCCGTGCGCTCCTGCCAAGAAATGTGTAGCTAAACGTTTGCCTCGCTGCCATTAAAAGCTAGAAAAAATGCAGAAAAAAACGGTTAAAAAAATCTGTTTTGCCAGCATTTGCATGGCATGCGTCGTACTCATAGTTCTGTGGGCCATTTTGCATAACTAAACACACACACACGCACGGCTTTGCATACCATACTTAGTTATTGAGATAGGAATATATATTTCAAGTTTTTGGTTCGTTGCGTTTCTGTGATTTTGGCAGTCCTGCCTCAAGTACTCTTCTTCCCCCCATTCCCGTCGAGAAAGGCAGCGGGAAATGAGGAAAAAAAGCGTGCATAAATTGAAATATTGTAGAGAAGAATGGGGCGGAAACTTGTCTCTCAGGGCTCTGGGAAATATTTAAGCATTCTTCAATGGAAACCTCATTGTCCTCCACTAATGTGGTCAAGTGTGCGTGGAAATTCGTTCAGCTGACTTTTCTCGTGTTGTTGCCTTGACTTTGTTGCTGTTGTTGTTTATCTTCATCATCGGTTTGTTTATTACATTTGCATATTATTTATTATTTATTTACCATTGTGTGTACGCATACACACACACATACACAGAGAGAGCTGCGTTTATGACTTTCATTTGTGTTTGTTTTTGTATTTCTGTGTGTCTGTGTCTTTGTGTGTGTGCAGCCACAGCCTCCCTCGCCGTGCAGTGTTTATTTCATTAGCTATTCCCTAGAATTCCGCTTTGCTCTTTTTACAAAAGGACGCGGCGCAGGAGGCAACGGAGCCAAAAAAAAAAAAAAAAAGAATATGCTACGGACAAAAAAATGGAAGCCACATCGGAGGCAACGCTTTAACTACCGGAAATTTCTTTGTACTGCTCTGCTCATTTCCCTTGCCCACCCAGCCGAGTGTTGCCTCTCCCTCCTCCTCCTCTCTCGCTCTCCCTCCCTCGTATCTCTAGTAGACGCAGCCAGTTAGCAAGCGAAAACACGCGCGCCCACACTCACGCCCGCTCAATTTTTCGCTGTTGACAATTTCGGCGGTTGTTGTGGCAACACGTGACAGGGATGCGTAACAACGAGAGAAGGCAACTGGCAAAAAGTTACTTCAAACTTGAGTCGGTTACTTTGCGCACTGTCCAAATGCGAAGAAATAATTTGCCCTCGTCCCAAAGATACTTTTACTGTGACTCCGCCTCCGTCAACGCACCCCGCCTCCGACTCCGTTTGTGCACTTGTCCTTGCGCTTCAACTGACTCCGCTGCGAGCTGCCACGGACCGTTGATCACATTGAAATCAGTTTCAAAATAATTCTCCACTGAAATTCAATTTGTTATTTGTACATGGAAACTGCGCAGAAAAAATGCCGAAGACATTAACGCTCCGATGGCTTTGTTAGCATCGCTTTATTTAGTCGTAAGTAAATTATATCATTAGGTCTCATTATGCCTGTCACTGCAGGAAGGCCGCACCCACCTGCTGAGGGGAGGCACGCAGGATGGCAACAGTAAAAGTGCAGGAAATATGAATATATATTTAATTTATATTGTATATATTTAAGTAATGGCCGTGAGTGGTTCTGCATTATAAGGAACGGAATTCGTTGATGAATTTAATAAATGCAAGACAATTTTTACACGGTATGTTCCTTGGAGGAGTAAGAGTCCTGTTGCGAGTCTATATAAGTGACTTAAAAATAATCACCAATATTATCTGATGTAATCGTCAACTCTATTCAGTGATTAGTTTAGCATGTAATATTTTAAAACAAATTTATTTATGGCAGATTTATTGTAAATTAAATAAATATTAAAAGCCACTTAACTGCATCAGTTGTTCGATTGAAAAAGTTTGTACCAAAGTTAACGATACGATAGAAAAATATTTGGTATTTATTCAAATAAATAAAAGTTGTGAACAGTGATTTCAGCGTTGCCACACTGTCAACAAATCAATTATGTTCATTTCAACATGATTCAAAGATGAATAAAAAGTTTTTTTGCCGACGTCCTTAGCAGATTATTTCTTGTTGTAGAACTCACGTTCCTAACTAACATTTAATTCGCAGAATATATAATACTACTTTACTAAACAACCGTCAAGCCTTTTAAGCAATAGCCCTGGATTGTCTCGGCTATGAAAACCACAAAGATACTTATTGAAAGTGTGTATTCTATCAGCTGCAAGGTCATAAACGGTGCTCCGTCTTATCTGCACCTGCGTCTTATTGATCCTACGTGTATATGGATATGTTTCTGCAAGTACAAGTATATTGGCCATATTTCTTCGTGCTTTGCACATGATTGCCACCTGCTGTGCAGGAGATGCCGCTGGAAATGGATGACTCGTCTAGACAGGAGTTAGACTTTTTATGGGATTGTTCGATTTGCATTTTACCGGGGCACGTAAACCCAGCAAAGTCAGGGTCAGGCACAAGCTGAGGTTGTGGAACTGTGCAATGAACCACAAAGCCCAAGCTTGTGCCGAAATCAAATGCCAATCGTTTATTAAAACGTGGCGGTTTATCGAAACCATCTCGCACTCCGAAACGACGTCGCGTTTGCGACCAATTGCTGTTGGACTTGGCAGCAGCAAATACTAGTTACCCCTAAACAGTTTGAACAGTTTGGTAAATAGAGACAACGCCGCATAGAGACAGAGCCAATGTACGCATAATTTATGGCCTCAATTGTCTACTGTTTCGCCGGACTGACGTTCTATCCGACCTTCGGACTGCTTCGGGAGCTTTAGGGACTCTGCTTGGGCGCACAGATAACGAGCCACGTCAATTTTCGCTAATAAACTTAAGGATTAATTTTGTGATTTATGATCCGTGACGAAGATGAAGGCGATGCTGCGCCAAAGGAAACACTGTGTATGACCACTGCAGGGGTCCGTTTTCGCGCAAGACCAGCCCCCTTCGTGGGTCTTCTAGTTGGCTTGGTCGCTTAGCAACGGTAACTAGAAAAATGCTGCATATTCCTCAGCTGACACTTTTACATTAATTTGGCAGGCATATTAATTAATGTTGCCATAAATCTCTGAGCCACAAGTTCTCAAGCAATTTCATTGCAAACTAAACTCGGCGACTTTCCCTACAGTTAGTCACATTTATAGAGGTTAATATATCATACATATACACATCCTTATATAGTACACATTTGTCGGATTAATAGACATGCTTCTTATTTATTTACAATAAGGGTTTTGAGGAAAAGCTACTAAACAAGGGCTTAATTCAAATAAACACTGAACGAAGGACTTTCCCAGTAGTAATAATATAATGATATAATTATATAAATGATTTATTTATCCATGTTGTGCCAGGTTGCTTTTAGTTAGAAAGGTGCGGTATGTTTTATGAAACTTAAATAAATATTAAAACAATAAAATCTAAGCAGATTCACAGATCGTTAAGTTATATAAGACCAAGCGAGCTTTCCTTTGCTTCGAGTTTAACAACTCCATATTTGCCTACAAGTCTTGAAGTTAAACTCTATAAATATGTTAAAACACACTCGTTAACGCTGGCGGGCTTGTCTAATTTTCTCTATAATTCTACCTGGTCGCAGATTATTAAAGCACATAATCCCCACTGTTCAGTCTACTTATTTTATTTTTTCCTTCTCGAATCCACTTCAAATTGAAAATAGTTGTATATTTTATTTGCATTTAACTGTGCAATTTACCTTAGCGTAAATAACTTGCGAGCACAAGGGCAACTGAGAATCGAGTGCTTTAAAAATACCAGAATAGGTTTACATTCAGCCAAGTATTATGCTGTCATGTGGCATAGATAATCAAATGAAAGCCCAAGTACGGATGTGTGTTATGAAAGTGGCTACAAAAGAAGCTGTTAAAACAGCTTCCCATGCAGCGAACGACCTATACAGCTCGAAGATAGAGAAAGAGTGGAGAGAGAGAGGTAAAGAATTGACTGCACTCCGCGTGGATACATAACATACATCCATACGTAGAAGTACAGTCTCTTTTCCCTGGGCAAACAGACAGTTTTTGCCTCGACTATAAAAATTGTTTGCTGAGGCATTAAATTGAATGAAAATTTATGATCTTTCATATTTACTTATGTGGTTCCACGGCCAGGCAGGCTGGGCCCAAGCATGAAAGGAGCTGCTGCGTGTATCGCCAGCGGCACAACCTGCATGTGGTGTGCGTGTGTGGGTGTGTTGGTGGGAAGGTTGTTTGTACTATATGATGCTCTGCTGCTGTGTCTGCTGGGCCATTTGCAGGGCACATCGTCTGTTTCGCATTGAAGTTAAATGCGAATCAGCTTTAAAGCCAGCTGTAAAATCAAACAAATTTGCCATAGTCCACAGTCCACAAGCCATCAATCAACAGCAACTGGGCGTTCCTATATATATCCAATAACTGACCTATGGCTGATGCCGTTGCCATTGCCAATGCTGTGCAGTGCAGTTCGTTGGCCATTTATCATGTGAAATGCAAACAAAACGCCGAGCAGAGCAGACTGAGTCGTTATCTGGCCAGCAGTTAGCCAAATAGCTAATCATTACCGTTGTCTCTTGTCTCTAGTCCCTTCCGCGCTCTGCGACTCTCTTTCATTTTGATTTTCTTGCAGGTGACAACAACTTGGAATGCAAAGAATTTCACTGCGAACTCCCGTTGTCTGAGCAACTGCCAGCACGTCCAGAGGTCCTCGTCGTGGTCGTGGTCGCGCAGCAAGGCCTTGGCCTTGGTCTTAGGGTGCTGCTGCTGTTCCGCTAAGAAAGATTAATGATCTCAACTGTTGCGGCAAAGGGAGCAGTATTAATATTGCCGCAATATTCTGATTACGTGTACGAAATACTCGTACACCTCCCCTGGCGCACATAATTTGTAGTTTGTCAACGGATAAGCAGAGGAAAATGAACCGACCTTGAGTTCCGGATTCCGGAATGCATAAAAATAGGTAATTTTCTAACAAAATCAAATAATGTGTTGAGAGATATTACCAGCTTAATGGAAGTATTCATGATCTTAAACTTCGGCAAAGTCGTAGAAATTAAGTTTCTTTAAGTTTAAAGAATGAACTAGTTAAGTAAACAGTTTTGTTTATGAACATCTGGCAACACCCTAAATTGGGCAATTTGTGATTTATTTATACAGATATTTATCTACATGCTTCTATCGATATCCTTTAAATCATCGTACCATCGTTCTCTTTCAATCGCCAACCTATCAGCTACAGCACACTGAAACTGAATTTTAATTACATTTTTCCTTTTGCAATCAATTAGTTAACACACTGTTAAAATACAAATATAATCTGAATAAATCTCGAGCCTCGAAAACCCCCTCCCAATGTTATTAAAACAGAAATTCCAACTAAATTATTGTGCACCTTATGCAAAAGGTAAGGGTTGATCATTGCGACATTGAATACTTATTAATTGTAATTTTCATTACTTTGGTTCTGCAGTGGGACAGTTGAAACCTTATTCATTTTTGCAAAAGTAATCGTGTCAGGGATTCTTCTAGTTTTGGAATTGAACCGTCACACTGCGAGGAAAAGAGAGAGACACGCAGATGCATTAAGGAGACACAATCTCACACTTGGCAAGTGGGTCCATAACTCTCAGTGTTGTCATGTTGGACATGAAAGAAGCTGCCTGCTGCCGCTGTCCATCCGTCCGTCCCTCCTTCTGGCAGCCCACATATTGTATGCATCCCTGTTGCAGTTGCAACTTTAGCTCCATTTCTGTTTCGGCCTGGGCCGTGCGTGTGCATGTTCACTTGTCAAAATACGTTTGTTGCATGTAACTCAATGTCGGTTTAGAGCTGAGCAAAATGCCGCAGGCTGCTGCTGCTGCTACTCCTGCTCTTCTCTGCTTTACGCGCCGCTCACTGACACAAATGCACTGCAAGCGCCCCTGCGGCACGAGAGACAAGCGCAATGTTGAGCCAAATAATAGCGAGAAACATGAACAACGACGACAACGACGTCGACGACGATGACGACGAACGTCAACTATGTTGGGGTTGCAATGTGGCAGCGTCTGAAGAAAATGCCCCACATTGATTTATTGTTGCACTCAACGGGCTGGCAAGCTTTAGAGTTGCCACCTGCCTGCTACTTCAACATCAGCAGCAGCTGCAACAACTTCCTCGGATATAATCTTCACCTGACGAGGGGCAACATGCATTTAGCCAATCGAGTGCTTATTGTAGTGCAATGCATACTCACATAATCGTGCACACTCACACACTTGTTGGAGTGTTTTGTATGGCATTAAACGGGCTGCTTAGATTCCTTCTTATGTGTATTTCAAATGAAATGATTAATTAATTATACAATCCAGATCATCTTTTTACTTTTCTTATGAAGAAAGAAATAAATTCATATTAAATCTATGCATCTGTATGTTTTTGAATTAGGAAGAAGGGAACAAGCACATTATTGAACTAAGAAGCCAAATCGAAATTCAAAATAATCTAGACAGCACATATGAATAACTTGAGTAGGGTGTAAGTAACTGCACATGAAATGTTGAAACCTCTACCTACAATAATATAGAAAATACTTAGCTTTCCGCACATATTCTGCCTTATGTTGCACTTTTGCTGACTTCTTTATTTAGCATATTCCAGCGCAGCATATGCAAATTTTCGTCGCCATTTTATCCTTTGTGCAGAGTCAGCCAAAAATAAAATAATAATAAAAACTAAAGTACCCTTTACCATCTTCTCAGTGAGTCCACAAGACGTATTATTCATCCATATTCGTTAAAAGGAAAGCACATTCATTTAATATGGAAAGCTACTCGGCACTAGTTCGACAAGGACTAGACACCGCACTAACTTTGCCATTTGTACAGCTGAATCTGTTTATCACTTATGCATCTCCCTCGGTCTGTGTTTCTCTCTTATCCACTGTTAAATCTACTGATTGTCTTTCCTCTCTCTCTCTCTCTCTCTCTTATTGCTTATTTCTCCTCATGTTCTTTACGATTTTGTTTGTTAATGTGCAGATATTAAAGAGCATTTGACCTTCGGTTAGCCAATAAGTGGCTTCCTCTTTGAATCTCAATGCAATGCCAGAAGTTATGGCTAGTTCAAGCGGCACTTTATTGATTGGCTGAACTGGCATTAAAAAATAAATACAAGACAGTGAAGAAAGAGAGAAAGGCAAAGAAAAAAGAAGAAAAGCGAGCAGTGCAGTTTGCTTATTGCATTCGGCTGCCATGGAAAATTCCCGAGATCTGCACAGTTTTTTTTTGTCGACTTGCTTCATTTGGACGATTTGTTCAATTCGTTTTTGTGTTGTTCTCCTTCTCAGGTCCGCCTCTATCTCTCTACCTCTCTCTCCCCGTTTTTGCGCTCTGCCTCATCCTTTGTGTGCGCACGCCTTTCAAGTCTAATCAACAGCATTTCATCAGCGCAAAGTTTAATTAAAATAAATTACAACAACAGGCGAAAAACGAGAAAAATCGCCTTTCGACGGCTACTGAAAAGGGTTTTTGCAGCCGCGGACCGCGGTTCTTCTGGCAGAGGACAAGCTAAATGCCAGCTAATCATATTTCAGCCCCAGTTGAGAAGACCAAGAAGAAGAAGCAGTAGATGAAGATGAAGAAGAGAAGGCCTCTTTGAGCTGACGCCCGCCGTCGGAATACGCCGTTATTAGCAATGTCATAATTTCATTACTGTCAACGCTCGCTCGATGTCAGCGCTGTCATCGCGACGTCCTGTGCCAGGCTCCTCATGGCTGCCCCTTACAATTCCCTACCCCTAAGCCGTATCCTGCCAGGGCTTCCTCTCTAAATTACACACGCGTGGCAGGTCTATTTATTACCGTTAGCGGTAATCCTAAGCCACGTTGGCGTCGGCGTCGGCGTCAGCGACGGCATCTGCAATGAGTGAGCAATGAGAGTACTCGGTTGTAACGACTTATAGATGCCCTGGGATTACTTGAAAGGTAACGATAGTTGTTAATTTTGTTAATGTTTAGAATTTTAATATACAATTTGAGAATTTAAATTAAATTAAAGATGAACTGTCTTTAATTAAAAAATTTAGCTTAAATCAAATTTTAAGTAAACTATTTTATATAATTTTTAAGGATCGATTTCATTTATGTGCTTTAAATCTGCGCTCCTCATTAGAAGACACACTCAGAGCCACACCCACAGTCTTCTTACCTATATATGTGTGTATCTACTTATAGAGAGAGAGAGAAAGAGGGCACTCCACCATTAGGCACAGGCCCACTGACTGCCCCTTCTTCTTCTGCAGCGGCTGTCGCACAGTTTTTTCACAGCCAATATATCATTATAATTTGCATTTCCGGCGTGCCATGAAGATTGAGTAAGTAGCACCAGAAGCCTGAGCAACTCAGGCCAGAGAGAGAGAAGAAGAGAGAGAGGCAGAGGCAGAGGCAGAGTGAGCCAGAGAGATTGCAAAAGAAAGAAATTTCCCTTTCGCTGGCAGCTGTTGCCGCACAAATGTCTCAAGTGGCAATCAAGGCGCTTCCATTCAAATTTACGTCGCAACAAATTACCAAGCATTTGTCAAGTTGTCACACCCCGTACAGCCCTCTTACTCCCCCTCAGCTGTGACCGAAGAATGAGAAGAAGGGAGCCCACGTCTGTATGCCGCTAATCCACTAGTGTGAAAAATCTATGCTCGCTGCAAATGTGCCGCGAAATGTGTCGAAGGGATCGGAAGGCAGGACTCCCCTTCCTGCCTGGGGCAAGGGGGGGACTGCTCTTTGACAAATTTTTATGAAACGCCTCTGTCGAAAAGTGTTGACAGTTGACTAATGTGCTTATTTATATTAGCCAACACTGGGTTAGTTCATTAGGCACTAATTAAAAGAGGCGAGTAACGAGCTCAATTGCTGGATTAACTTAGGTACTGAGAGGTGATTCGTCTTGTTTCTCACACTCCTTGAAGTGTTCCCATATATCTCTGTGCATCTCTCTCTCTCTTACTCCTTTTCCTTCTCTCTTACTCTTTCTCTCTCCCACTATCTCTGTCTCAGTTATTCTGCAAGGAGTTACTCCATTACCAAAAGGGACTATTCACTTTGACTTACTCCAGTCTTATACGTTGCCACACTCCTCTCGTAAATCTCTTTTTGCCTCCTCCTTATCGTTTGCCTTTCCACCTCACTCTCGCTTCATTAATTTCATAATCGTAGTACAAAGCTTTTGTCGGTCAAACCTTTTGACCAACTGCCAAAGTTGCCTTTGTTTCCCAGAAAATTCAATAAAGTCCCGTTGCCCAACCCAACTTTGTTGCCTATAAGCAAATTTTAATTGCAAATATTTTCGAAAAACTGCGTAACAACAACCACAACAGCAGCAACACCAACAGCACAGCAACGGCAACAGCAACAGCAACCACCTCAACTACAGCAGCAGCAACGACAACAACAAAGTTGCCAATCCTGTGGGCTGCGGTGGCAAAAACTATTTCGTGGGCTTCAGCACTTGGAACTTTTAAGAGTTTACCTTCTGCGGCGTAGAAAGGGAGTGTGGGGAGCGGGTACCGCAAGAAATATTAAAGAAAGCCAAGACGTGGGCAACAATATTGCCGCCAAGACCTTTTGCTGGCCAAACAAACGGTAATTTCTCACCTATTTATGGACGTAATAAACGTTTATGATGATGCCCTCGGCTGCCAGTTGTTACAGCCTTCTCTTCTTCTTCTCCTGCTCCTTCTCCTTGCTCCATTGCCCCCTGCAAGCTGCCAGAGCAGGACCGTGTTAGATTATGCCTCTGTTTACGCGCGTGTGTGTGGGGTCACCAACAATGTTGCTAACACACTAAACTTTTCTCATCGCCTTGAAGCCCTCAAATAAGTTCGGAGCATCTTTGCACACCTTTCTGCTCGTGGGCAGGCTAAATGATATAGGAATAATAATGTGCCAAGTCCAAGATAGAGTTGGCACAGGGCAACATTCACTCGAACTTCGATCATTGCATGTGAAGTCAGAAATACCTTTACAACATTGCAACAAAGTCGCCTAGAAGAGAGTTCTTTGTGGGTCAAGAAATAAAGAATCATGTTTATTTCAGAACATACATTGCTAAAAATTTAGTTTAAATGCAATTAAAAAAAAATAGTTTGAACTTGAAAAATCAACACGAAGCGTTGAATAGGACTGCAAGGTATTCTGCCTGTTTACCATATAATGATATTTTCGACGATGCATACGTGTACGTTAAGGACAGACAATTGAATTACTCCTTGTAATGTACAAAATAAGTAAAATAGGCACGTTACTTTGTTGTAAAACGATATGTGGTTAAAATTGTCTTGAATCGACGTTTCGAAAATATATGATAATAAGTCAATCGGTTGTTAAATGTTTAAGTTATTCAATGTTACAATACCGACAAAAAAAATGTAGATATATAAATTCAAGCTAACTTTTAATATCAAATTAATCTTTACTCGTTTGTTCTGTACCTAAATTAAACTTAAGATAAGATTACGTTATGCCTTATATTATATAAACTATTGTTTATATATTTGAGCTGCCACATTAGCTTTTGTCCTAATCGTACAAAATTCCCTTGTAGCAGGACACATCAACAACAAATTACTCCAAATATCTCATTGATTCAAACAAAAAGTCCAGTTGCAAATTCAATTATGTTAAATGAATATTATTGCTGGCAAGCCCAAGAATATGCAAATTCGATATGCTGACAATTAAATGGATACACATGTCCATGGCATCGGCATCGGGAACGTCTACAGTCAGCTGCAGCATTATGCGTCCACCACACACAGTCACTCAACGTAATAAGAGAGTGTAAGAGGCTCTGCTTACGCCGCCTTCCCGGCGGATGAGAAACATTTGCCTAAGCCTCAGTCAACATCAGCAGCAGCAGCAGGAGGAGGAGCAAGAGAAGCAACAATTGCTACAGTGCTGGTGAAAAGTATCCATCTGCAAAATTACATATTTGGCATGATTTGTGGCAAGTGCAGACATAATGTAGGAGACGACACAAACAAACTTTAATTAATTAAAATTCATTGGAATTGAGGCAGGCTAAGCTAGCAAAGGGTGGACAAGGGAGGGGAGGCAAGTGGCAAGGGGCAAGGGACGCATCACAGTCACAACATCCAAATGGCACATTAACTTACTTAAATAAGCACAAGAGCTACTGCAGCCGAGCCGAGGCAGGCTCTGCAGGATGTGCACGTATGTGTCTATGCCGTTTAAGTGCCCTGACATACGCACACATGTGTGTGATCTACGAGTGTGTGCGTGTGTGTTTGAGTGCGTATGTTTAGCCTGCAATTGTTGGTTTATGCATTGATGGGCTCTAATATTGTCTTGGTTGAGCTTTGCTCCGGCTGTCCTGACTGACTAGCGAATGGCTAACTAATATTTGCCCAACTGAGTACTCAACAACAACAGCAACAACAACAATAATGGAAATGACAACAACAAGAGAATGTGTGTGCTTGTCCTTTGCTTGCTGAAAGCGCCTGCAGCCCAGTTGATTATTTGGCTTGCATTGACTTAACGTAACTCGAAAACATTCGAAGAGAAAACGGCATAATTCTCCTTTTTGAGCATTGCTCATTACTGGAGAACCCTTTCAACCCACTTCTCCCACCCCCCCTACCCCTCTCTCCCTTCCATTAAGTGACTGACTGTTCTGACTGTTCACACACACACACTCGAAGTTATTTGCGGCTGGAATGTCGATGATGACGCGAAAGAGATTTGTGTTGTGATTGTGATTTTTGGTGAAGGTTTAATTATTCAGGCAGCTGTTTTCGCCTGACATACAATTAATCACATGCTGGGCACATGCAGCACAGAGAGAGGAGAGGAGAGAGAGAGAGGGAGAGCAGCAGAAAAGAAAATACTCGTAACTTACCAGTTGATTCGACACTCTCGCCGAGTTTTCTCCCCCTCCGTCCCCTCGACACAAATTGTGGCACCCGAACAGGTTGTTAGACTGTGGTTCTTGTCGAGCAGCAGCGGGAAGGGGGAGGAAGGTGCTACATTTATGAGCCATGTGCGACAACTGTCGAAGAAGCCAACGGGGCAACGCGCCCCGCCCGACGCACCCAAGTCAAGTCAAGGCTTGACATGTGATTGAAAACTTTGACTTTGACTCTGAGAGTGTTTCACGGCAGCCCTTCCAGGCTGCGGTAGGGTTGCCAGGGTTGCCAGGTTGCCGGCAAACAACGTACGTAAACACAAAACACTCTGTGGTTGTGTGAGAAAACTTGTCAAATTCTCGAGTTTTGTAGCAGAGTGCGTGTGTGTGTGCGTGTATGTGTGTGCGTATCCGTGTGGGGATCCTAGAGTTGACTAGTTTTTAATAAAAATACTTCTCTTTTATGACAAATTCCTGTCGAGAATATGAAAAACAACGCAACCATATTTCACTTCCTAGAGAGAAATGAAGGAAAGGTTTTTTTATGAATGAAACGCTTCTAAACTATGAAGGGAAATAATGAAAGGTACAAAATTTGAGAGATAATGGTTGAAAGCAAAGTAAACATAAGAGTTATAAAGGTACTGTTACTGTACTGGAACTGTTTAAGTAAACTCGACTATAAGAATTACTGTACCCAAATGGTTTGAAGATACAAAATTCTACATTGCCATTCGTCATATAATAATACAACATTTCAGATGGATCAAATATGAAATACAAAAGTTATAAAATGACAGGGTAAGAGATAGACAGTATAAGAATTAGAAAGCAAGCATCTTTGAATGGTTTTGAGTAATGAAATTACAAGATAAGAGTTAAATATCTGACTGGCCTTTGTTCTTGTCTGTCTTTCTGTAATTTCCATTATTTGATAATGGTATATGTGCTGCGACCTGTCACAATTAATCTGTTACTGTTGTGCCCTTGCTAAGCTTCTGGAATTTTACGATTTTTCCTTGGTTGATTATGCTTTTCTCTATAGTTTCCAGAAAGTGCTTTATCTATTGTTTTCTTTATTTGTTGCGTTTACTTGTCTCCGAATTCCTGTCAACTGCAGCTGCTTCAAGCTTAACTTCTCTTACTGTTTTTTAGTGTTCTCTTTGATTCTTGGCCAAAAACCTTTTTAATAACTCAAAATAAATGCATGTTTTATAGTTTAAATTTAAATATTTGTTTACATATTGGCTAAGTAGATAGCAGTGTAATCGGCAATGTTACCAGTGATAAGTAATCATAAGTTAATATTCCTTACATTTATTATTTGCCTCTTTATTTTTACAGTTGCAGTTGACAAGTGCAGGAAAATTAAGTCTGACCGGGCTCTATTTAAGAGCTCATTGTCTCAGCAAGAGGCCAAGTTGATGCGTCTACAGTGTCTGCAATTAGTCTCTTGCCATAAATCTGGCATTGTCCGGTAATTTGTCGTGTGTGTGTGTGTGAGTGTGTGTTGGTATGCGTTTAACAACACTGGCTTGTAACAATATTATAATAAATATTGGCAACACAAAGGGCGCGCCTCGCCGGCTTTAATCAAGTTGATTAAAGCAAACAAAGAAAGATGCAGATGCGCGCGCATTAAAAATGATTACAACAAAATTGTGTAATTACAGCAAATGCGACATTTAACTGCCATGCTTATCGGGGCGCAATTACACACTGACAACGATGTGTGGCACAGTGGCAACAACAACTGCAGCAACAGCAGCAGCAGCAACAAGAACAACATCAAAATGAGAGATGACATCGGGTTGGGCAGGCGATTCGCATTAATGCGCATAAATATGAAATCATGCGTTAAGATCAACAATTCAACAATTAAAACTTAATTGCATTAACATGAAATGTGCATCATCAACAACGGAGTCGCAGCCGGAAAGTTGGATGCGAGAAATGAAGGCGAGAACTGGAGCGATAAGCGCGTCCAGACACTTGGAAAGAATTTTCAATTATGCAGGGAAAGGCATAAATTGTGCATGGCTAGCGGTCTGCAGATCCTGTGGATAGTTGCGAATACCTTTTGCCAGCAGGCAGGGGGTGAATGGGGTTAGTGCTCTATTAGTTTAATTTATAGAAAATTGTTTTGTACGACATTAAACCATAAAAAAGTTTGGCTCAAAAGGTAACACACTCGGGTATATATTAAAAGGGATCAGGGATACACCAAACCACACACACTGACACACACACAAACACAGATAGACACCCTCAACACGCGTGGGGTTCCGACTATAAAATTGTGAGGTTATACTCGTAAAATCTGCTCCAGTGCCCGCACTCCGCTTCCATCCGCCTCAACCTCTACCCCCTGAGGTAAGTTAAGAAAAGCAACGCTGCGCAGCTGGCGTCGCTGTCGCTGATGGCGTCGCCGACCTCAAAATGCTTAAATGGCTTTTTTGTTACACGTAGCAAAAGACTTTGTTGTGCCTGTGCGTGTGTGTCTGTGTCAGTGTATCTGTGTGTGTGTGTGTGTGTGTGTTTGGCATTGCCAGCATGGTGTGAATTTATATTACAAACTATTACTGTCAAAAAACACGTTTACATAGCACAAATACACGCTCACACACATACGCACACACACACCTCTCCTCCCCCTATACACTAACACATACTGTGAAGATACTTACCTATACACTCACACTGCCTTACATACCAGACAGTCATGCGCGCCCCCTGGGACAGTCGCTGCTCCGACACCCTCCACCAGCCCGACTGGCCCTCCTCCCTCGTCCTCTCTCTAGCCTCTGCTGGGAGCCCCTGTGCGGCTGTATGTGTGTGTGTACTTGTAGAAGGTTATAGCATCTTGACGCTTGCACATACAGCAACAAAAGTAAGCAAAGTAGGTCATCCACGACTTGCAAATACGCTGTAAAAAGTTGCATAGAATGAAGAATATTTTAACAGAGTTTGCTGATCTCGTATTAAAGTTTATTTCATTAGGTTAACTTTAAATCTACAAATGTGAGCTTAGTTAACACACTTCGTTAGTTGATTTAGTTAACGATAACCATTTCGATTATCCTATCGATAGAAGAGTGTTCAACAACGCTGAATGGGCGGGACAACATCAATATCGGTTGAGTTATACAAGTGAATAGAATAAAATTGTGTGAAAACATTTAAAAATTAAAATCAAACAATAAAATATACTCTCCACAGTATGAACGTGTACTTAAAGAAGAGCCGCAATGGAAGAAAGAAGAAGATTGAACTAAGCAGAGGAGGAGAGACAAGTCTAAATAAGGAATTTCATAGACATACATAACTAAGAAGAAATGAAACGAGAAATCTTGTGCAAATATTATCTATATATTATATTATATCTTATACACGTTTCATTTCGATTTCATTTCTTACATTTGGTGTTTCTCTTATGACCTGTCACACCCTCTTGCCTGGCACATCGTCTACAGGGTATTAAAAATTGCTTTGCTGACACAGTTTGTGGCAATGGCTCTGCGCGTTGGCATTAGGCAATTTGGACGTGGCTGCTACAAGGTGTTAACGGACGGCCTTATGGACTTGCCCATAAGCTCCAGTCTGAGACTATTTGTCATTCACCCGGCCGAACTTAGTTGCCCAGTTCCCTAGTAGCTCCTCCCCACCTCTCTCCCCTGCCCTATCTCGCATAGTTCTCCCGCTCAGACAACGAGGCGTCTGTATTAGTTTTAATGTCTTCTCGCGACAGGGGGCAACAAACTGCGCAGCAGCAGCAGCTGCATACGTGCCACGCCCACAAAGACTCGCTTTAAAGCCCACTTACACGTCCATAGCCACGCCCACGCCTGCTTATGGTGGGCGGTAATAATTTACATAAATTTCATTAGCACATCTGGCAAAGGCTGCGACATTCCTTTCATTGTTTGGATATGTCTGCCTGCCTACGTGCGTGTGACTCTGTGTGTGTGTGAATATAAAATTTCATTTAATTTACAAGTTGTTTAATTTATGGCATGTTTACAATTTGCAATTTGTAAATACAATTCGATTGAAAACAAGAATGAAACAGAAAAATGCTCGACAAAGTTGCCAAATGAAATTAAATGCGAAACACAATTCTGTCTGGCTACCCCTCGCCGCCCTCTCCCTTCACTGACCCCTCCCCCAATAACATGCCAGGCTCAATGGTTCTTGTTCTCTGTTTGTTGCTGTTGTTGTTGTTGCCGTGTTGCGTGTCAACGCTCAACGCTTTCACTTAACTGTCTGTGTCATTTGGGGTCACGCCCCCATTTTGCCCATTTCGCAATGCGCCGCTGCCTCCGCCTCCGTCTCCGCTGCTGCCTTCTTCTTTGCCTTTGCCTGGCGGCTTGCCGTCCAAGTAAACTAGTTGCCTCTTCGCTTTCCCTGCTTGCACCCTGCCCTGCCCTCCGCACCCTGCCCCACCAACTTACTCCACTCATGTTGGCAGGCCGAGCATACCCTTTAACTAGTTTGTCTGTTTGCCTGCCTTGTTTGTCTCGCTCGGCCGACGACTGCACCCCCCTCCTCTGCTTCGCCACCCCCATCCTTCCCATGACCGCTGCCCTGTCGTGTCTTGCCCTGTCACATGCAATTTTTTGCATGTCCTCTTTACGGCAGCTACAAAATGTATTTACCTCATATTTAATAAAATTGCCAACTCGTATTGCGATGCTTTATTTGCATAGTTAAGTGCGAGTGAGAGCGACAAAGAGAAAGAGAGAGATGGAGGAAGAGAGAGAGAGAGAGAGAGAGCGAGTACACGTGTCGCACTCATCGAGTACTTTACGAATGCTTCGCACTGTTTCAAGTAGTTTGCAATTGTTAAGGGGAAATCACAATTCAGTTTTGATTAAAACATGAACTTCATGAACTCTGAAATGAACTCTGTTCTTTACAGAGGCAGCTTGCTTGCTGTTCTTGAAATACATGGATCTTTTTGGTAGGTTCTCGCTACAGTCACAGGGTATAGCTGATAGTCTATGTATGTCTGAGGCGGTTGTTTCCTTATATTACTTTCTTTAATGTATGTGAACAGTATAACAGAAATTTGATATTTCTGATATTCTAATATTTCTAACTGCTCGTCAAGCTGTTCATTAGTATATATATTAATCGTATTAAATTAAATTAAATTAAATAACTTTGCGCCAACCGGAAATATAAGTACCAGGTAAAATAGAACGAGGCAGAGCAAACAAATTATATATATTCTTAATCGGCATCAACAGCCGAGTCGATATTGTCTTCTTCGTCTGTCCGTATGAAAATCTAAATTTCAGAGATTAAAAGAGCTAGAACTAGACATGTCAGAATGATCATTTATTTATTTATTTAATGTCGACTAATGGCAGTCGACTGGGAAAAGAGGATAGAACCTTCACAGCATAAAAGAAACTGCAGGGGTATGGAACCTTCAGCATGTTGAAAGTTGTCTTCCTTCTCGTTCTTTGATTTGCTGATCACCGCAAATCTTTCTCATGCTCTCGTTCTACTTTCGTGTCTGGCATTTGCCTTAGTAAAACATTTATGCATATTTTCTGCACTGCTTTTGTTTACTCCTTCGCAATCGTAAATGAAAAATGCGCTTGCTGTGGCCACACAATAACCGCAACATACCGCAAAGGCGGCAAATGGTGGGCGTGGCTGAAAGTGCAAACGAACGTGACACATTGAAATATCCATTGTTGTTGCTGCTGCTGCTGCTGCTGTTGCAGAGTGGCCTATGAGAATTCCCAACTCATCGTAATTTGGCTAATTTAACGGCACATTCGGCACACAAATAGCTGCCAATCATGACCCGACTCGATCCCTTGCTGCTTCTCCCTCTTCCCCCTCTTTTCTGTTTCGCTTTTAATTTACTGCTCCCTTTCCCTCTCGCATTCTGTGTGCGAACTTTGGCACTGCGTGGTCAACAATTTATGTGCACGTATACGTAATTTATTTATTAACCCCTTCAAAGTCACTGCTAAGCCAAAGTTGAAGGCGAATACAGGCGAGAGGGAGACAGAGACATGAGAGAGAGAGAGCGCCTGCCAAAGCATCTTGGCAAATTTACACGAATGAAATAAATTTAAATTAGTTTTAACACATTAAGCGTAAAAAGGCAGGCCCAAAAGTCAGAAATCGACATTGTCTTCTGTTCTTGTTGTTGTTGCTGTCCTTATCTCTGTCTCTGTCTCTGTCTTTCTCCCACACAGCTGCTCTGCGGGCGCGCAGGTTGCTGTAAAACTGTTGAAATATACGCAAACATAAACTTTAATGAATTTCACCAAATCCAAACGCGTGTGCTCCTGGGTGGCTGTGTGCCTGTGTGTGTGTGTGTGTGTGTGTGTGCGTGTGTACGTGCTTGTGTTTGTGTGTGGCTTTTGTTGCGCTAGTGAAGTTATTTTGCTAACCTTTCGCCGCCATTTTGTTGCCATAGAGCTGCCAAATATTTGCATTGGCGCGAAGAAAAACTCGCAGTTCCCGAAAACATTTTAGTTCGGCGAGAAAATTAAACGCGCGCACCCACACACACGGATACATAGACACACAGAGTCACACTCAGACAGTTATATTTTTCGGTTGCCGTTGACTGCAACTTTTTGGCACTTCACCGCCGACGGCGACGGCAGAGACGGTGCTGCTGCCGTTGCCGTTGCCAGGCCTCTTCAAACATGTAAGCCGCAGCAGTGGCAACTTTCGCCAGGGGCGTGGTTGTGCTGTGGGCGTTGTGAGCGTAGTGGAGAGGGGAAGGTGTGCGGGCGCGGGTGCGGGTCCTGAAGGTTTTCGGGTAACGCCCTCACATTACGCATAAATTTTGCACTTTACAAATTTGACACGCACACGTTTGCGGCATTTTGTGTTACACATTTACACACAACGTGTGTGTTCCTGGGTTAGACCTAAAAGGGAAGAACAGAGGGAGTAGGTGCTGGGAAGGGTAGAGGGAGGGGCAGTGGATAACTATACATATGTAAAGCAAGTGCGCCATTTGTCAGGGTGACAGCGGGCAAAGCACTCTGGGTGTGATATGTGCAAGTGTGTGTGCGTGCGTGTCTCTCTCTATACATTACTATAAACAGAAGCCAGGCACTATGATCTTTGGCTAACTAAAATATTCCACACTTGCCAACAGTTTATACAATTCAAAGCAAACTCAATTCCGATTCAATCTTCTCACTTTGCATTGCCAAAGTTTCATCTCGCTTGAAATGAAAATCAATTTGCGCGAAATAGGTACAACATGTACCGTTATCACTTGCTGCCTTCCCCCCAACCCCCCCACCCACCTCAATTTGTTAATAAAGCCTGCCTAATGTGCCCATAAGCTGAGCAGAGCGGCAACAAGCTGCTGCGCAATTTTCTATTCCATCGACGGGCACCCGAAACATAACTCTAGCAACAACAACAACAACAACATCCCCATATCACACACACACTGGCACATCTCACCTTCGCTTTAGTGTTTGGGGCGCAGTTAAAATGTTGCCCTAATGCCCGTAAACAAATTAGGAAGCAACCTCTAGTGCCAGCCCACGCTGCGTATGCGTTATGTGAGTGTTGATAGTATTGTTGTTGTTGTAGTTGCTAACACTGCTACTGCTTGTAAACTTACAGCGCTGTCAAAATGTCAAAATTCACATGGTGGGGGGGGGGTGTAAACGGAGGCTGACGCCGCTTGAAGGCTGAAAAAATTAAGCGAAAGTGTAATTGGGCGTCAGCAGGTTAATGGAGGTTGCTGCGCGCGTTTTTTAGCGTCCGCCACTTAGTTTTAATTAGTGGGTTAGCTCCCGGGACTGGCAAGACATAACGGCAGCAGCTAACACCTTTTTCCCCCGTTGCCAAAGTGGGAACAAGATGCGGGGGGAAACAAGGCAGAGTGGCAGCCTGGCAGGGGTTATGGTGAGGCCTTTGGATCACATCCATAAATAATAAGAAGTGCACTAACAATCGATATCAATTGCCCAATAACCCCTAAATGCAATTGCACAATTAATTTATCATTAGCTGCGCTCTACCCTGCCCCGTTCCGTTTCCGCCCTTCTACCTTGCTGCATTCGAGATTCTCTTTGGGGTTTTTTTGGCGCCGCTTTTAAGTGAATTATTGCACTCAGGCACTGGGCGCGTTTCATTTTACTGCCGCGACCTAATTGCAAAAGTGCTGCAGCCTTCGATTGGTGCAGAGGGTGGGCAAGGGAGGCAGGCTGTGGCTGCCACAAGCGGCACTCCATCAGCTTTTTATGTCGGTTTCAATGTACCAATTTATGATATTCAATATGTAACCGGGCAATTAGAAACCCAAAAGGAAACGTAACCTTTGCCAGGCTGAGCCTGACTTCGTTTGCGAGTTGAAAGTGAATGCAATGTGAAGTCAAAGAACTGCAGTTGCTAAGGCTCATTTGAATCTGTGTTGCAACTCAATAAAGAAAGTATGTATAGTTCTATGGACGTTGATACCATGATACCAGTTGATACCAGTTGATCCTGCAATATTTTTCAAGGCGATGCTTGTGTGCGATGTCCACCTCCCGTTCAAATGACGGAGAGACACTGTTGCATAATGCACGTCTTGAATCGCTAGAGGAAGACAGACAGAATATGCAATACAATAAAATGAATAGGAAAATTTAACCTAATGTCTCGATAGGTAAGACCAGTTAAAGCTTTAAAGAAGATACAAGCTTAGTGTGAGATGTTTCTCAGATGTTTCTGAGATGTTTCTCTTTATTGTTATAAAGTAGACTTTAATGTAGTCCGAATACACTGAACTGCTCGTACAGCGTATAATTCGCTCTACTATTCGGAGGAGGTAATGGTGCAAAATTTCGTGTACTTCTACAAGGGACAAAGAAGTGTCTGCAGTTTAATTAAATCAGTTTTCAGCTGACATTTGCTTACATCAAGTGCATAGATCGATGTCCAGGTCCTTTTTTCCATTAGATTTAATGCTAATTGAAACACTGTTGAGCTTTAGCTAGAAAAACCTAATTTCTAGCTACCAAATAGTCTCTATAAGATGCCTTTCCCGTCTTTGCATATAAACTCTCTGTAAAAAGCCTTTCCTAAGCCTCTACAAATACCCCTCTCCCTTTTCTACTCTCCGTCGACACTTTTTTGCTGCGCATTTCGCCAGCCACAACAGACTGTGGAACACTTGTAATTACCCGCGGTTCATACAAATTATAATTACATAGCAAGTACGATATGTAAGTAGTACATAGGCAGGGGCAGGCACAGAAACAGATACAGATACAGAAACAGACAGAGTTACAGCTACAGCTGCAAACACAGGCGTCTGCGTACGCATGCAATGTGTGGCAAAAGATTGTTTATTAAGAGGCGCCGCGTGCGGGAGGCTGCAACCGCAGACTGCCAGCAAATGGCAGCTATTACTTACCAGTGGCTGCCGCGAGTCTACGCCCCCGTTGCCGCTCCGCTCCCCCCGTTAAGTGCCGCGGCCCGCACAGACAACAGGCATTTAAATTGTCATGGCAGGCAGACAAGGCCCGAGTGGGAGCCAGAGCTGAAGCAGGCCAACAGCAAAGGCTTGTCGCAGTCGCAGTTGAAGAAGAGGCTGCGTAAAGAAGGAGGCGCAAAGAAGGAGCAAACGATACGGCGGATACTTGTTTTTTGTTCGCGCTTTGCTGGGCACATAAAAAATATCTTCAACCTGACGGCGGCAAACGTATTTACACCTTGTTGCCATATGCTTAATGGGCAGGCCGGATGAGGCAGACAAAGCTGGCTTGGGTGGGTGGAGAAACCACAGCAATTGTATACAATTTTTTGTTGCTGGTGAATTAACACGTTGCCAACTGTTGCTAGTTGTCTCCGGAAGTTGTCAACTTGGCGGCGTGGCATAAATTCAATTAGCAAAGTGTTCTCAAAGTTGCCACACGGGTTGAGCGACAGGAGGAAAGGTAATCGGAGATGTCTGCGCTGACCCTCGACAGGCTCAGGCTCAGGCAGCACTGGTTCTGGCTCCGGCTCCGGCTCGGGTTTATGCACACGTTGACGCATGTTACACGTGTATTAGTATTGGTATTGGTATTTGTATTTTGTTAGCCTTTTCGACTCACAATCAGCGCACTGAAGCGCACATCCTGTCAGTCCGAATGATTGTCGAGATCTCTGTGCCTTGCTCTCCCCCCTGCCTCCTCTCTCTCTCACTCTCTTTCCTCTCTGTCTGTGGGGGAGTGAATGTATTCAGCGCTTGATTTAAACAGAAACTGAAATGCACACAAATGGAATTCGAGTCTCCCCCCCCCCTCCTCGCATAAGCCGCTTCTATTATTACATCAGCTTATTTATGTGCGATAGCTGGCATAGCCACCCCTTACAGCAAATAGGGATACCCTTGCTGTTTAGCCATGCTTTGTATTATGTTACTTCAATTTACAGCGTATTCTGCAGTCGCGTTCTCAGGCAGAATTCGTTTTGCTCTTGATTTTATTTTCATTTTATGTAAGTCGATTTCAGTTTGGTTTGCTGCAGATGATTATGATTTGCACCTTAGCAGCATGGCAAGCTAATGGACTTGCTACCAGGAAATTGTGTTCTTCTTCCCCCATTTCCCCTGATACTTTTCCCCTACTTTTCCAAGCAATGCTCCATATTCCTTCCACACAGCGACAACATGCAGCGATTAGCACCTGCATTTCGTCGCAGGCAACCACTAAAATGTGTCACTAAATGCTCTGCATGCAGAACGCAATCCCAAGCATTTTCGAGCAGCGCCAACAATCGCAGCAACTCAGCACGTCACAATTGCCCAGTGGGAACGGCGAGTAGAACTTCTGCCACTTTGCATTGAAAGCAACTGCTTATTATCGAACTTTGTCTACAGATATATAGAACACTTAAGTGAGTTCACAGTTTCTTCCTGTACATAATTCTGTTAATCCTCAGACACTTGATGAGAATCTGTACAATGAAGTTAGATTACAATAATGCAATACAATCCCTAAATAAAAAGTGTTGGTAGTATGTAACCTTCTAAGCCTTGTCCGTGGTGTTCCAGATGATAAATATATTTATGCCTGCATTTAGAGATTGTCTTCTGTATTTCGAATATAATAACGAATTTATCACCTTTTAGTTATCTTTAGTAAAAATGCATGTTCAGTTGAGAGGGTAGTGAAGCTGCGCTTGCATATGAGTTATA
Source organism: Zaprionus davidi (assembly GCA_018903715.1). Classification (NCBI taxonomy): domain Eukaryota; kingdom Metazoa; phylum Arthropoda; class Insecta; order Diptera; family Drosophilidae; genus Zaprionus; species Zaprionus davidi. The sequence continues at coordinate 191,516 of JAEIGL010000003.1, forward strand.
TAAAAGAGAGACTAAACATAGTATCTCAATAGAAAATCAATCACATATGCAGATATATTCAGAGAAAGATAGACTAAATGTATCTGAAAGATTATACTAACGCTGTGACTGCTGCGAACACCTGAATTGTAAGAATTTCAGTGTCTCAATGCTAGAAGCTCGTGCCTACAATTGTGTTAAGAACTTTGAACTGCAACGTTTCTATGTCATTTATGCAGTGCAGTTGGCAGTAGTGCTAAAATTGTTATAAATTTAAAAGCCATTTCTCTTGACAATTTTAATTTATTAATACAAACATATTTATATCAGAGCATGCTGAGTTTGCTGCTGTTCTCCGTACAAAAAGACAAGACTACAGTTGCAGCTGGGCAACGCGAGTAACTCGCAGTGGCAATCGCACTCTCACTCCTTGCACTCCACACAGTCCTTGCCACGTTGAGTGCTTTGCTGGCTCAGCTGCAATGGGGCTGGCAGTGGGTGCTGTTGCTGTTGTTGCTGGCGTGGTGACCATGGCGGGGCTGACCTGACTTGCTTGGAGTGCTACTACTTTGCTGTAATTGCCAACATTGTTGTTGCTGCTGTTGCTGCTGCTGTTGCTCCAGTTGCAGTTGAGTTGGCGTCGTCGTCGTCGCCCGCAGTCCTCCGCGCCACTGAAAACAACCGCAACACAAAACTATTTTGTTCACGCAATGCGAAAATGTTTCGCTCTTGTTGTTGTCGTTGTTGTTGCTGCTGTTATTGCTGACGCCCTCGGCGCTGGCATTTGGCGTTACGTATACGCAACGTATGTCGGGTCGCCATTTGCATTTGTATGCACATTGTTGTTACAAGGCACCAGGCGGGGCCTTCACTGCAGCAGCCTGCGTTTGGTCTCTGCTGTTATTGCTTTAAACGTCATCATTGCCAGCTTTGACTTCTTCTTCCTCTTCTTCCCCTCTTCCTGCTGCCACTGCCTCTGCTGCTGCTGCTGCTACTGTTATTGTTTTCGCTTTTGGTTTGCTTGGCTGCGTTCGTTGCGCAAGTTTATTAAATTTTGAATATCATCAACGGCGCCTTAGGCTCTGATTTTCCAATCAAAATTCAATTCGATTGCCGGTTAATAAAATTTGCTCTACTGCTGAAAGAATGTTAGATCTGTATAGTAAACGAAAGTCCCTTAAATATCAACGCATGAGAAGGCGCATTGTCAAGTACAAGCAGAAGTATGAGGCGAATAAAGTGCAAATCGAACTGCAAACAATGCGAATTGATGTAAAGAAGAAACTAATCAAACGACTCGAAAAACTGTTGAAGTTTTCAAAGAGAGGCAAAGGCAGATCGAGGAGGAACAAAGACAGAACTAGATAGAAGATGATGTTGCATTCAGTCCAGTCAAAGTGCTCGCAAGGTGAAAGTCTTGGCAATAAAAGTGATATGAAACAGCTATTATCGCCATCTCCTTCGTCCTTATTGATCCCCTTCGTTCACAATGCCATAAAAATCAAAGCAGCAGCTGCCCCTCGCCAGCCTTCTCCTCTTCTCCCTCCTCTTGCTTCAGGCAACAAATCGCATCTACTTAAACCCGAAAAACTTTCACGGCATTAATAAATATTTACAGGCACATCGCGTTTATTTTGGCAGGGTGGGGAGGGGAGGGGAGGAGCTGCTTGAATAAGTTGAGCTGGCAATGAAATCAAATCAAATATGCACGCTGACGCCTGGGATATGCCGTATATATCTGTGCGTCCAGACCAAGTCTGCTGCCAGGGAGTCCTTCTGTCTGTCCATTTGCTTGGCGTGCGCACAAGAATTTAAATCATGCGCTCTCCGGCCCGGCTTACATGCTACTTACAACCCAATGCGCCTATATGTGTAGCCTATAAAATGCGGACTGTGCAATGGAGGGGGGAGGGAGAGTAGAAGACGCAGCTGGAGAGCTGGACCGTGGCCGAAAAGTGAAATGGAATGGTCTCTGAGCCTGGCTGAGAAGACAGATAGCGGCAACAACAAAGTTATTATTCGCTGCTGGTTGTGGGGTTTCTTGAGTTTTTATGCACATGGAATTTTTATGAGTTAATTTAATTTATAGTTTTATTATTATGTTCGGCACATAATGCCAGTCATGAGAACTGACTGAACAGCCTTTGACCTTAGCTGCATTCAATTCAAGTGTGAAACTTAACGTTGATCTTTCTATGCAGCAATTGCAGTGAGTTTTACCAGTGGAAGATGAGGGAGGGGTAGAGCCGACGCTCTAGGGTTTGCAAGGTTGTAAACAACTTGAAATGACGCCTTAAATGACGCAACAAGAGGCGGAGAGAAAGACAACGTCGCTGGCGCTGGAAAGTATGCTACGATTTTTGTACTGTTGATTTATACGCTAATAAAAGCAATTTCACTGAACGTCAGATGAAAGCAGAAAACAACAAGAGCAACACGAAGTAAAAATGGGGAGGGGCATGGCATAAGTTACGCCGGACAGGCACTCCGACTCGGACACAGACGCGGATGCGAACTCGAACTCGGACACTGACGCCGACGCAGACATGGATGTGGATGGGGATGGGGAGTGAGACGAAGTTGCGAGACTGGCAGTGGCTGCCTGTGACATTGTAGACAAGCCCGTCGAGTGCTGTGTTCCCCTTGTTATTTCTGCTGTCAGTTGAGCGCTGTGCCGATGAGCTGAGCAGCAGCTGCCGTGGAACATTTGAGCCCAAGCTGAACTTTTATTTGCGCAGCGAAATTTTATAATTTACTCTGGGATTGCTCAGTCAAGTCGAGAGCTGATGACCGCAAGTCATCTTTGCTCGGCTTAGCTGCAGATTTGGCAGCTTTAATTGCTTGCGAACATTAAATTAAATCTCGCCAAATCGCTGCAGCGTTAAAAGTGCCAGTTGAAAAATCAAAATAGCCGCTTTTATTGGCATTAGTTAATTTGAGCATGTAAATTATTTGAATACCACTCTCATGCCATGTGCAGTTGTTGTTGTTGGGCAATCGCACTATGCAATTAACATAATTACAATGGAAAATAAAATTTCACTGGCACTTTGCAAAGTCCTCTATTGAGATTCCATTTAATGTTTAGAACATGCGTTTTACAATTTGTAACTATGAAACCGAAAACAACAACAAAGCAGCAACAACAACAAATGTTATAAAACAATAATAATAACACCATCAGCAGCAGCCATAACAGTGGGCATAGTGAGCACAGTGGGCACTCGCTGCCAGTTCCAGTTCTCCACTTCCCTTTACCTGTTCGTTTCGTTTTCGTTTCTGTTTTCGTATTCATGCTCATATTCATATGGTCATTCATATTTAATAAGCTGCGATAGAAACACGCGTGTGCGCGCTAATTCAAAATGCGTTTAAAATGAATTGTTCAGCGCTTTAAGCACGAAAACAAGCCAAACAATGGCGAAACGAGAGCTCAGCTCGTTAATATTTTACCTGACACACACACAAAATGAGGCACACACAACACACAGACAAACACACACACAGACACACACAAATACACACACTCAGTCATGCCGTTGGGTATTAAGCTTTAATGAAGCAATAAATTTAAAATACGCACTTTTTTGTGTCCAAGTACAGAGGAAATAAATAAAAAGTAAGGCTGAAAAAGAGTGCAAGTGCACGACTCGCAGATACTCTGTACATTTAATTGCAGTTATGCGAGTCAAGGATTCTTCGGCACAGCATATTTATTATAATATAAAGCATGATTTACTTTGTACAAAGTCAACTCCAGCACGCATACCTTGCTCAACCTCTGCGGGGTATGGAAATTGCTTCCAATATTACGTCTTCTGCTGCTTCCTGTCCCGCTCGTTGGCTGTGTCTCGCGAAGCTGCCTTTGTGCTCGCTCTCTCTCTGTCTCTGTCACTCCCTTTCTGACTGTGATACCATCTCGCTCTACACACACATGTCGCTCGCCTGTTTCTTTTTATAAATACATAAACCTTTTTAAGCTGTCAAGTGATATGTCAAAATTGATATCCGAGTCATTTAAAATGCATGCAAATATGGCGCATCGACAACAAAAAGGAAACTACAATAACAGCAGCAGCAGCACCAGCAGCACCAACAGCAACAACAACAGCAGCACCAAAAGCAATAACAACAACAGCAAATCAGACGACGAACCTGAGGCGAGTCACTCAGCCAGTCAGTTTGTGGGCAACAGGAATACCGACAACAACAGCAACACAACAACACGAATGACGAGGCAAGAAGGAACAGGGAACAGTGAACAACAACAACAGCAACAACAGTCGCGGGTAGCAAAATTCACAGCGCATTTGCATAAATACGTTTATGTAATGTAAAATGTCAGCGACAGCGACGGGCACTCGCTGTCGCCTTGCTCACACCCACACACACACACCCATACTCACACACACACTCACACATGAACTGTGCTGCTGCCCTTGTATTTTTGTTGCGGAAAAAACGAGAAAACGCATCGAATTCGGCGCTGCTTCTCTCATCTTCCTCTGCCATTGGTTTTCTCTTACCGATTTCGTCGTTGGGTTTTTGCAGCTGGAATTGTATTGAAATTCATAACACATCTGATGCATAAAACGCCCGAGAGCAGGCTATGCAAATATGAAGTAAACCATGCCGCTGCACAAGAGGCGTGAGTGCGGAAGGGGGCGTGTGGGGGCTGGTGGAAGGCAGGAGGAAGTGCATAGATCACACAGTCTGCTGATGAATTTTGTTAATTACAATTTCACTAGCTGAGTTCCTTATCTGCCTTGCTAGACTTAGAAAGCAACGCGGCGTATGTGTGATGAGCTGAAAGTGCAAGGCTGATTAGTACAGCGAAGGGGGGTCATTGTAATAAGCAGTTATAGATCACAGAATGTGCTGAAGAATTTAACAATTAAAGTTTCTCTTGGCAAGGCTGACCAATGCAGCGAAAGGGACTGAAGTTCACTTCTGTGCACAAGCACAATCACAGTTCACAAGAGTTTACCAAATATAACCACCACAATTTCATTACCTAAGCTAAACTGAGCTTACGTTGCGTATGCGTAATACACTGCAAATGATAGCCTGATCAATGTAACATAAAGAAGCAAAGTTCAGTGCACAGTCAATTGATTAGTCTGCAGCTTCACTTAACTTCTGCCCTTTTTTTGACCACGTTGCCATTGTTGCTTTTATTGTCTGACTGCGCCAATTTGATGCATTAGTTGCAGCTTAGCGCACATACTAGCGAGCACATGCTGTAACAGACACACATGCACACACACACACACATGTACACACATGGACATGCACTAACACTCTCCCGCACTGCCATCGCCAAATGCTGCTTATGAATTATTATGAGCAACGCACGCAGTTTGCAACATTAAATTTGTTGTTGTCTGCGCGTATATTTGCAAATTGCCAACGCCAAACTTTCTCTATTGCCCGCCCATCAGATTGTTCTACCTCCCTCCCTCCTGCCTACCCCTTGCATGGTGGCCAATGGCCCCCACTGACCATATGCTGCGTTGGCCATTTATATATGATTTGCTGCTTGGTTTGGGCTTCCACTGCCCTTCCCCCTTGCTCTACACCCTCCCTCCCCTTGTGGCTTGTCCTTCCCCTCTTCTGGCACTGACTCCGTGATCCAATTTTGCATCGCGAAACTTATTTCCAAGTGCATAATTCATTGTTTTGCCCACATTATTTTGCCTGTCATAAGTTGAAGAGCTGCCACTGCGCTGCTGCTGCTCCTGCTGTTGTTACTGTTGTTGTTGTTGTTGCAGTTGCAACCAACATTGGCTACAAGGCATATGAAATTAGTTCTGTTTTTTGAGTTTGAACCAAAGTTTGCAATTCGTCGCTTCAAATTGTCAGCAGAAGAGAACAAAAGAGCAGCATAGCTCAGCGTAGCTGAAGTGCAATTTTCCTGGATATTTAATTGAATTTATAGCCGCAGAGCAAAATGGCAGCGACAAGGCTGCTGCACACGGCAGTTGCTGCTGCGTTAAAGTAGACGCTGCTGCTGCTGCAGCTTTAAGTAAACTAAAACTCCATTTGCACCTCAGCTCAATGTGTTTACCTTGCACTCTGGCGGCGGCAAGAACTATTGACAGCACGACAGGCGCCAATGGGGGAAAGTGAGCGATGGCTGCGACCATTCTTAGTTATTTGCATGTGGCGGCTGAGCTGCCTGTTCGGCCTGCGCCTGCATTGACCTCCACCTTGATCTGGTGTGGAATGAGACCAGCTCATGTATCCCAACCCAAAGTTGCCTTAGGCCAGCGAAAGTAACACGGCCAGGAAGAACGATTCGCTTGATAGATCCCAATATAAAGTATTGCATGGTACTAAAAGTATTTAAGGGTTATTCTAGAAGTATTTCAAAGGTATTATTATTATTATTCCAAAGGATTTATGTGGGTATATTTATATTATTTATATGTTTGCGAAAGAGTAACCTGACTGCATGAAGAAACTTAGAGGAAGTATTTATTTATTTACTGCTAGAACACTGTGCCTTCAGTGGGTTATTAATTGAGCAGCTGCTCTGCTTCATTCAGCCTCAAGAAAAGAGAGAAAGACAGAGAGAAATAGAGAAAGACCGACAGGCATCTGATTGTTTCGAGTGCATCCTTGAAGCTCCTGCACTTGCTTTGAGCCTTCTGCGAAACTTCTGCAGTAAACAAACAAAACATGTTGAATTTTACTCTGCTAGACTGTAAGATATCCTATGCACAACGTGAAAGTCTCGTTACCTATTCCCAACGACTCACAGCATCTCATTGCTGCCTTTGTCTGTCACGCCTCTTTCCCTACTCTGCACTTAGATTATATAACCCTTTGCAACACTTTTAGAGGGTGCACAAAACTAAGAAAATAAGTTGGCTCAGTGTAAGCTATCGCCTCGTCGCTTCTTTACCGCCGCCAGACTTCAATTAAACCGATTAATTCGATAGCGCGTTTCTATTCCCCGATTAGCTTTCCTGCTGTGCCTGCAAAGGGAACGAGTACCGTTTTGTTATTGCCACCATGTTGTGCACTTCTTCTTTTGTAGTAAGTCTATTCGATGGAGGTAGCTCGTTTGATTTGCCCCAAAGTGGCGCATACTCAATCAAATTGACTGAAAGGAGCAACAACATCAATCGCAGTGCAACTTAAACATTATTAATTATTTCCGTTGCCAGAGACTCGCTTTAAATATTCAATGTGCTTATTTGAAAGCATAAGGGGGTACAGCCTTGAATTATCTATTATAATTTTGACCACTTTTAGTTTGCACGAGATTTCTTTTACTGCTGCTAGGAGTCTCATTAATACTCTCAATTTGCATTATAATCTTCAACGAATTGTTGTGCCTCGTGCCTTGCCATATGTGAAACTCTCTGCTGGCAATAGTCGCTGCAATAAATAAATTACGCATTGGGGTTTTTTGCGGGCAATAAGCCAAAAAGGCCACACAACGTGTTGTTGTTGTTGCTGCAATGCAAATAAATTAAATGCAGTTGATATTGTTGCCTTGTTGTTGTTACTATTGCTGTTGCTATTGTTGCCTATGCCAGTTGAATTGTGTAACAAATGACAGTGTGGCAATTTGTATAAGCTAATCACACCAGAGACATGACATACACGCACACTCACACACACACACTCACGCACACACACATGGGGCCATAATTAAAGGCTTTCATGAGCGTTACCAATACAATTAAGCGCATTAAAAGCGCACAATTGTGCGCACAATGCATGCAAATTAATTTCCCGTTTAATTAAAAACTCAGAAACTTTATTTCGTTGTGGTTTTATTCAACTCTAATTTGTGACTGAACAGAAGGGTTTTTAGAATTCCCTAAGCTAGCTGTGGGTGTCAGGCAGCGACGCAGCAGAGCTCTGCAGATCTGGTTTGAACTGACCATGATCTGCAAAGTAAGCAATTTGTCGTCAAGGGCCGAAAGTGCGCACGCAAGACAAACAACGGACGCTGTTGGTGGCATTTGCGACGTTTGAGCGGATGTTTAGATTATTGAACTGAACAATGTTGCAATTCTTGTTAAATATTTTGTTATTTACTATTTAGGCAATTCTGGTTAAATATTGTTTCGTATTTATTGTTATTAGATTTTATTATTTATTGATTAGTAAGCTGTTTATATTGTTTTGTATTAACTGTAGTTAACTCTCCCTCCTCAAAATCCTGCTAGTCCTCGAGTTTTTTTTTTTTTTTTTTTTTTTTTTTTGTTAAAAATATGGAATATTGTTAAATTCCGGATAGATCTTTTTGGGCTGTGATATTGTTTTCATCGGTATTGTGTTATTTAATTTTTGTGGAGCTTTTTCTTGTATTTGTAGAATAACTTTTTCTTTTGGTCGACAAAAGAATTTTGTAGTAAAAATGATGATGATTATGATGCAAATAAGGGTGAATATGGCTATGCGATTAGCCGTAGAATGCGTTGCCAATTCGTTTAGATGCTTTGTATTTTTAATATGGAGAGTTTCTAATGCTTTTAAGGATAGGATTTGTAGTCGCTTGGCTAATTTTGGAGTTATTTGTATTAGTGGTATTCCCGGTTTCATAATTGTTGTTTCTTTGTTATTGAATTCTCTGCCTTTTATGTAAATTTTGTCATTCCAAAAGTGCACTAAATATGTGCCCATTAGATGTTGAGTTATGTTGTTATTGGTTATATTGCCATTAAAATTATTAAGAAGAATTATGCTCTTGTCGATCTCTTCTATTTCTTCAATATGTTCCGCGTTACTAAAGTCACACAGCGATTCCTTTCCCTGAACTAGCTTAAAAATACATTTTGTTTTATTTAGATTTACAATTTTGTCCTTATTACAAATTTTGAGATTATTAGCTAATTTACAATTTGTTGGTATTTTAAACATTTGTTCTTTGTGTTGAAATATTTCGTTGCTTTCTAGTTGTACAATGGAATGATTTTTTATTACAGGTTTGATTAAAAGGTTTTTATATGTTGTTGTTTCTAGTTCTGGGATTTTGACAATATAGATAATTGAAGTTTTATTGTGGAGGACCGAGACATCGACAAATTCTAACATTTCTTCAACAGACAAGAAAGTTAAGTTGCCTTTATGGAATATATTACGGACTTCTGCAATTTCTATTTCATTTAGAAGTAATGTGTTTATAATGTTTAGTTTTGCCCATTGAATGGCGTATTTAACATTTACTATTTCTTCCTTCATTAATCTAACTTGATTCTGTAAACTTGTCGCTATTTCATTATTAAAAGAATCGTCACGTTTTATCGAATTTGCCAACATATTTGATACTTTGGTTAAATTGTTTATCCTGTTCTGTAGTTCGTTATTTATAATTATTTGATCGTTATTATTTGAAATAAGGTCGTTTAGATTATTTTCAATCATTACTAAGTCAGCATGATCGGGGTTTCCTGCAATATATTTCCAGGCTGATCCAATCCAATTGATTGATCTGGCCTGTCTATTTTTAAACGATAAAGTAAGAGTGCCTAATGCTGAGAGTGTTTGGACTATTTCGTGGGTTAAGGTATGGTACAAGTAGCTATTTCTTAGGTCAGTAACTGTGTGCTCGCGTATTTTCAGAAGTTCGTTTTCGATTTGTTGTATATTTAAAATACCTATGAAAGGAAAAAAAATTTTATTTATTTTTTTTTTTTTAAACAACCAAGTTTTTTGGCGGGTATGGGCCGATCCCTTCATGATCGGATTGATACCCGCAATCAGACGACAGCTGGTAAATGCGATTGGTCTTCATATTTTTTCTTTTTTCAGACTGAACGGACTTAGGTTTTAGTTTCTAGGAGTGTTCCGGACTTTTTTTTTTTTTTTTGATATAAAAAATTTACTAGTGGCTTTTGATATTACTTTTATGGACAACTCGTCCGGCATCGGTGACGATAGTTGTGTTTCTGTTTTCTTTCACTATTTCTTTTTTAAATCGGGGGGTTAATTTTGAGCCTAGTCTGGTATTTTGTTTGACAAATATCTCCTGCCCTGGTTGGTAATTTATTATTTCATTTCGTTCTTTATTATGGTTTTGTAAATCTGCCATTTGTTTTTGTTTAAGTTTTTCTATGTTGTTTTGTCTGCTTTTTTCATATTGTTCGGGGTCAGTGGTCAGGTGTCTGCCAAAAAACACGTCTAGTGGTCGTTGCTTTGTTACGGAGTGTATTGAGTAATTATATTCATAAACGGATCTGTCTAGTAGTTCTTCAAATGTTCGGTGAACCTGTTTTGCTTTTAAACATCTCATGGTTTCGGCAAGAGTGGAATGGAATCTTTCTATTTGTCCGTTTACTGAACTTTTGTAGGGGGGAGCTTTATAGATTTCGATGCCTAATTGATCTTTTAACATGAATGTAATGCTAGCTGAGTTAAATGATTTTTCATTATCCATTACTATAAATTTGGGTACGCCGTAGTAAAACAAAATGTCATGCAAGGGTTTTTTTATATCTTCTATTGATTTTGAATTAATAATTTTTGCACAAGCTAGTTTGGAAAATTTATCGATTGCTGTCAGGACTAATTTTCTTTCTGTGGAGAATATGTCAATATGAATTGTATGACCCGGATATTCTGGAATTGGTGTTTCTGCTATTTCTGGATTAGGTGGGTGCCTATCATATTTCACTTCTTTGCATACTTGACATTGTTTTATGAGAGTAGCTATTTTTTGTTTCATTTTAGGAAAGTAATATTTTTGGGCTATTTGAATTTTATTTTCCTGCGCGTTTCTGTGAGCTCTATTATGGGTTTGCAATATTTTTTCATCTTGTTCGGCTTCTGAATTTAGGTCAATTACTTTAGTTTGTGTGAATCTAATTTTAAGGGATTGGAAGTGTTCCGGATATAGTTTCTGAATCTGTCCCATTATGTCTTCCGTCGTATAAATTCCATTTATTACTGTTGGGTTTAAGTACCTTTGCAGTAATTTTAATAAGTCAACTTCAGAAAATGTTTGTTGTGAAATTATATGTCTGTGGAATGTGGGGAATGGAATTATGAATTTGTAGTCAGGTGGATGTTCTTTATGAATAAATATTTGATTTTTAAATGCGTTAATCGGGACCTCGATACTAGGGATGAGATTTTGGTTTGAGCTTTGAGCGCTATGTTGTGTTGAGGCAATTGAATTTATTTGATTTCTTTTAGGGGCCCTAGAAAGAGCATCTGCCACTACATTTTCCTTTCCTGGTTTATAAAGAAGTTCTTTGTTATATTCGTCAAGGTATGTCTTCCATCTCCTAATTGCTATACCGCCTTTCCAGTTACAGTCGTGCGTAAGCGGTTCATGGTCTGTATAAATTTTCACCTTTGTCCCTCCATACAAATAGCCTTTGAATGTTTTTACTGCCCAACATATGGCTAACATTTCTTTTTTGGCTGTTTCGTAATTTTCTTCTGTTTCGGATAGGGTTCTAGATATGAATGATATTGGTCTGTCGTTTTGGGAAAGTACTGCCCCTATTGCATAGTCTGATGCATCTGTAGTTAGGGCAAATTCTTTATTAAAGTCGGGATATTGTAAAATGACATCATCGGAAATTAGGGTACTTTTGATTTTTTCGAACGCCTTTATGGCTTCATCATTGAATTGAATTTGTTTTCTAGCTGAAGCTGATTTGGAAATACGACCGTCTTCTCCTCTGAGCAATGCTGTGAGCGGTCTAGCTAGCGCTGCGTAACTCATTATAAATCTTCTATAGTAACTTGATAATCCAAGAAATGCTCTTAATTCTTTAACTGTTTTTGGTTGGGGATAGTTGGCTATTGCTTCTACTTTTGCTGGATTTGTTTCTATTCCTTTATCGGATATAACAAATCCCAGAAACTCTACTTTGTTTTTAAAAAATTCGCATTTATCTAGTTGACATTTTATATTAGCTGCATTTAAGGTATCAAAAATTAAGTCAAGATTTTTGCAGTGTGTTTCTTCGTCCTGGCTAAAGACTATTATGTCGTCAATGTAAATGTAACAGATTTTGCCTATGTGCTCTCTAAGAATATCGTCGAGGGCGCGTTGGAATATAGAGGGTGCGTTTTTTAGTCCGAAAGGTAGTCTGGTAAATTCGTATTTTCCGTTATTTATGGAAAATGCTGTTTTTTCTATGTCACTCTCTTTTAGCTGTATTTGGTGAAATCCACTCTTGAGGTCAAGGACAGAATACAATTTATTATTACCTAGTTGTGCTAGTACTGTGTTGATATCTGGTATGGGGTATTTGTCTGCTATTGTAACGCTATTCAATTTTCGGTAGTCAATTACCATTCTATATTTTTTTATATTTGACGCGTCTAGCTTTTTAGGTACAATCCACACTGGTGAATTGTAGGGAGAACGGGACGGACGAATTATTTCATTTTCTAAAAGTTCATTGATTTGCTTGTTGACTTCGTCCTTTAAGGCAAATGGGAATGGGTAAAATTTCGAATAAACCGGAGTGTCTGTGTTTGTGCGGATTTCTGCTTTGACTCTAGTGATGTAGGTCAGTTTTTCGTTGGGCTCAGCAAAAAGGTTGGGATATTTTTTCACGAGTTGGCTTAAGTTTGTTTTTTGAGATTCAGTCAGGTGTTCTGTTCTCGGAATTATTACGTTTACGGATTCAAATTTCTTTTCTTGTATTGGGACACTCATGCCATTTTTTAATAACATTAGTTTGTTTTTGATGTCAATTACAGCACCTAGTTCTTTTAAGCTGTCGCTTCCCAGTATAGCGTCAAACGTCTTTAGTGTAGGGAGTAGGAAAAACTTAACTATAGTGTTTGGGTCGTTGAATAGGTTTGCCAACTTGTAATGGGTTATTTTAATGTTGCCTCCTACAGAGACTGCTTGAAATGGATTTTTGTTTTTTAATGGATTTGGGACGAATTTGGGTTGGATATAATTTCTATTTGAACCGGTGTCTATTAATATGTTAAGCACTTGGCCACTCCTCACCTTACATTGGAAGTATGGTAATGAGGAGTCGGTTACTCTAAAAAATTAAGATAAGTATAGTCGTATTGATATTCTTGGTCATTTTCCTCAACACGTTCCGTATAGTCTGTCAAACTTTCTTCTTGGTCTTGCTGTTCGTTTTGGCTTGCAATTAACTGTTCATATTCGTCAAGTGTGCTATTAGAGTAGTCTGTGTCTGTTTGTTCGTCTGTGCTTGTTTGAATGTTAAAATTTCTTTGCCTTTTATTAGCGTCGTTTTGTGTTGTGCTTAATGCTGGCGGTCTTTTTCCTACTTCCATCTGGGGTGGCCTATTCATATAATTTATTTGTCTTGTTTGAATACTTCTGTCAACGTCCATAGGTTCTGGTTTTGGTTGTGGCTTTGCAGCCAATGGTCGTGGTAATGGTTGTGGTATTGGTTGGTACATTAGAAACTGTGGATTAGTATTTTGTGCGGTCTGAGGGAAGAATGGTCTTGTTGGTGGCTGTCCAAAGTTATTATTAGGTCTGATCATGGCATACTGATTTTTTGGTGGAACCATTGGTCTTTGTTGGAAATTTGGGTTTTGTTGAAAATGCGTTTGTTGAGGAACTGTAATATGCTTTGGTGGTGTATTTCTATGTGCAATAGGTTGTCCTTTAATCGTCGCGTGATTTGTTCGGTATGCTTGATTTTCTAATTTCAAGCACAGATGGAGGGCTGAGGGTAAGTCAGTGGGCTCTTTGATGCCCAGAAGTCGTGGCAAGTCTCCACGAAGTCCTCGAACGAAGGTGTCTAGTGCTTTATCCCTATACAACTTGGTCATAAGTTGTTCTGATTCGGCGCATAATTCCATGCAACCAATTTTATTTAAAATCAGGGATAAATGTTTGTATACTGCTTGGTGGAATTCTTCAACAGTTTGGTTTGCAGCTTGGGTTATTGTTGTCATTTGGTATTCAAGTGTACCTAAATCTCTCTTGTCGGCATAGTGTAGTGTAAGACATTTGGAGATAGCATTCCAATTAAGGGGAACATTGTATGATTCGAGGGCTGTATCTGCGTTACCGGTAATTTTATTCCTAATAGTATGTAAAATTCCAAAATATTTTGGGGTACCTACGGTGTGTTCATACGTTTTTAGTATTCTATCAATGCCTTTCTTCCACGAACTGAATTCGGCCGGATTGCCAGAAAATTCGCGAAGACTTTTTACTATGTCAGGGATCTTATCAAGATCAGCTAAATTTGCTCGGAATTGTGGTAAAATTTCTTGGTTTTCTGCGTTTGTAAAGTCATGTGTTGGATTTTGGGCTTTAAGTAGTAAAGTTGGAAATTGTTCGGCTAAAACTTGGCGAATTGTAGTTTGTAATTGTTCTTGCTCCATATTTCTATTTTGTTGAAATAATTCTTGTCTTTGTCTATGGCGTGAATTTTCTTCGATTAGCTGCTGTTCTATGTTCTCTATTGCTGGTATAACTGGCTGTTCTAAGTTGAGAATGGGTGGCCTGAGAAGGTTGTTTTGATTAGCCATACGAATGAATTTTGTAAGGGAATTTGTCGATGTTGGGGAATTTGATTTGGTTTGATATTTGAATTAACTTAAACTAATACGTTTATCGATATTGGAGAAAAATTAGGTTTGATTCGGTGTTTAAATTTACTTAGAATTAGAGTGTGTTTTGTGTTATTAATTTGTGTTTGACTTAAAATTATTATGAAAGATTGGTGCGAAAAGGAATTGGTATTAAAAAGGTTTTTTTTTTTTTTTTTTAAATATTTTGTTCGTTGGTGAGATTTAGTTAAGAAATTTTTTATATTTGAGTGACTGAAGAGAATGCAATGAAAACCAGTAGCTGGTTTTACCCTTTTACCTTGGAGGGTCCTTTGATTAGGATTCGCAAGATTGGGTTTTGTTATACCACTCGTTGGAAAGATTTTTTTTTATTTTATTTGTTCAGCTGCAGACTGAGTGGTGGAGTTTATTTAGTTATCGCTTTACGCCTTTTTATTTTGTTATAGTAGGGAATTTGTATTAATTTTGATTCCCTTTTTTATAAGGATTTTTTTCTAGTTATTGTTTCCTTTTAGCACTCACTTCCACTTTTGTTTTTAATTAAAATTATTTTGGTTTGTTTTTACTTAAAACTTATTTCGATTTGGTTAGTGTGTTCTTTTTTTCTGTTTTTACTTATTCACTAGCTTACATTATTTGAATGATGCGGCTACTCCTCCTGATGGTCCGGATGTTGTCCTGTTCGGTTTCTACTTGGGATCCTGCGACGCACACAAAAAAGAGGGTGTCCTGCGGGCGTACCTGACAAGACTTGTAGACCACCGATAAATCAGCAAAATTTAATTTGCCAATCCTGTGTTGCTTTCCGATTTCCAAATTAATGAAAAGAGCCACTTCGGATTACAACTGGGTTTTGTTCTTGGGCCAGTGGAGTCGCACAATAACTTTTAGTTTTTTGCACTAAACTGAACTTAATCACTTTTCCTCTCACTGGTCCCTGCTCGGGCGCCAATTAATTTCCCGTTTAATTAAAAACTCAGAAACTTTATTTCGTTGTGGTTTTATTCAACTCTAATTTGTGACTGAACAGAAGGGTTTTTAGAATTCCCTAAGCTAGCTGTGGGTGTCAGGCAGCGACGCAGCAGAGCTCTGCAGATCTGGTTTGAACTGACCATGATCTGCAAAGTAAGCAATTTGTCGTCAAGGGCCGAAAGTGCGCACGCAAGACAAACAACGGACGCTGTTGGTGGCATTTGCGACGTTTGAGCGGATGTTTAGATTATTGAACTGAACAATGTTGCAATTCTTGTTAAATATTTTGTTATTTACTATTTAGGCAATTCTGGTTAAATATTGTTTCGTATTTATTGTTATTAGATTTTATTATTTATTGATTAGTAAGCTGTTTATATTGTTTTGTATTAACTGTAGTTAACTTGCATGACTGTGTGCGTGTGTGTGTACGTATATGTGTCTGTGCGAGTGTGTGTGTGTTCATTTGTGCGTATTGGGCAACGTTGGATATTGCGCACGTTGATGGCATTTCGATTGGAGATGCTGCATGAAAAGCACTGCGAATGACCTACAAAATGCCCCTGGCTGGGAAAATGATTCTAATTTTCCATTTTCTATACCACAAATTCTGACTACGACCCTCGCCCCAAAATGCAGACCCGTTCTGCTATTAATCTGTGCTGGGCCACTTGCGAATTTATGGCTACAGCAATTGCTACGACAAAGTGTGGTGGACCATGTGCCGTGTCCCGAGGCTCGGACAAATTTGCAGACAGATATCTGCAATGGGTCCGAGAGAGCGCCGCAAATGCGATCATATAAGAGCACATCAGGCATATGGACGGGCAAAAAGAATGCCTTTAATTAAAATCCAACATCTCAAACTACAGTAGCAGAGAGAGACAGAGGGAGGGGGGCGTGGGAGAAGTCTACAAACTACAAAAATGCCAAAAGAAATGGAGAATAACTTTTAATTAAAATGCGTGTAAGATAAAAAGCGAAAGCCAGACACACATACACAGAGCGACCATGCAGACTTCAGCTAGCTGGAAGAAATGAACATCCAGAAGCCAGAAAAGTTGTTGTACTATTCTCATATTTAACTGATAAATGTGTACGGAATGAAATGAATTTTAGAATGAACATCGAAGCAAATCGAAGGGCGAACAAATGTGGCTTAACTGGAGAAAGAAAATGAATGATAAAGAAGGAAAGAGTAAATAAGAGGGACAGAGATGCATAGCAGGCAGTGTAAGAGAGAGACAAAGAGAGCTCAACAGTTAGAAATCATAAAGTCGAAGCCTTTAATTCACCTGAGTCCTGTTACCAAATTATGTGAATCAAAACAAGGCAATTTGTACGTGTGTGGGCGTGTACACACGTATGTGTGTGTGTGTGTGTGTGGGGACTGGCATTAGATAAACATGTGAGTGGGTAAGGCAAAAATGTAAAAAGTATGCGAACATTAAAGTCAACAAGAAGAAATCCGCAAAGCACGAAAAATATGATATATATTGTATGAAAGTGTATCCCAACTTACGCACACACACACGCACACACACAAAACAAAAAGCAAAAGCAAATCATTTGCTACACATGTGGCCAGGCAAGGTAGAAGGAGGGAAGGAGCAGGCGGGCGGGAGGCAGGCGGGCAGGGACTCTAAATAAAAGTAAAAATGGAAATCTTGACACACTCTACAAACTAACTTGACCCGAAACTACAAGAACAAATATCAAAGCAACAAAGGGGAGGGGCAGCAGAGGAGACAAAAGAGGAGGCAAGAGAGGGGACAAGAGAGGAGGCAGGAGAGGAGACAAGAGAAGAGGCAAGAGAGGAGACAAGAGAAGAGGCCAGAGAGGAGGCAACTACATGGGAAGCATTGGTCAGCAAGCTTTTCGGATATAAAAGGACTGCCAAAATGTAGCGAGGGGTAGGAATGGGGAGTAGGGTGTAGGGTGGTACGCTGGGTAAGCTGTTCATATTTTATGCGCATAGCGCACATGTTTAAATTAACATAAGGCGAAATTGAGCCGCTGCCTGGGCGTGCCCAACGTTGACATTAGGCTGCATAAAATTCACACTCACAAACATACACACACACATACTTCCAACACTAATACACGCACACATCCGACACAGAGTAGACTCAAAAATTCAGCACAGAAGTCGAGTCTTACATATCCATGTCATTTAGAGAGGAAGAGTTCGAGCTCGCACGCAGATTGCCCGATTTGCCGGGGCCAAAAAGGAAATTTTACGCGGCCTTTTTACATATCTTTCGGGCCTGGGACATAACTGTGCATGGCATAATAATGATGTGTGCCCAGTCTGGGCTACGAGCAAGTGGCAGTGGGTGTGGCAGACAGCGCAGCCGGCACACAGCGCGACCACAGTGCGAGCGGTCAAATAAAAAATATAAAGAGAGAGGAAGAGAGAGAGGCGAAAAAATCCGAAAATAAAGTCGTAAGTTCAAATAAAGCGCAAAGGAAAATGCGAATGTGTATTGAGTGAAGACCAGACATGACCTGACCTGTTGTGGTATATTGGAAAAGTTGAAAATTTGTCAGAGAATCAAGCAAAGACAACTAGACTATTGAAGTTCCTGAGAAGACGTTGTAAGGTAGTTTGGGGATACACTAATTCCATTTCTTCTAGCTTGTTCCTTACTTTTTCTCAGCTCAGATTGACTTGAACTTAAATTCGAAGTGCGGCTGACTGCACTGACTACGGTCCACTCTCTTCCATCGCTGACAGTCCCTGCTGCTCCTGCGACAGTATCAAGTAAGCATGTCTTTGGGAATTTATCTTTTGATTAGGCGCGCTTGAGCGACGACCAAATTGTGTGCCCGGCAATTTCCTGGATGGGGGTGAAAAGGACACACAGCACATCAAATTTATGTGCCGCCCTTTGGCCTCAATAATGAGCACAAATTTTTGTCGATAATTCGGTTTCAATACCCTGCAACAAATGATAATGGCCAAAAAAAGGGTTTACTTAGCATGTTAATACAACGAGTTGAACAAATAAGTAGATTATAACGCGTTTATTAATATAATTCACTGTTTAACATACGTTTTATTTATTTTTGATCACCTTTTTGTTTTCACTTCCTTCACTTCCTTGTTGAGCTGCGATTAGTCAATATCAACTTAATTGTTATCGGCTTACCGCCACTTTCGACGATGTTTAACAATAAGTGTTGAGTAAGCTCAACTGATAATAACAGTTATCGATTGTATAAGCTCAAATGATAATTGCAATTATCTGAAAACAAATTAATTATAATGAAAACAATATGAAAACAAAACATACAAAATAAATGCATCAGTTACAAGTTTCATCTTTATTTACATGTGTGTGAGCGAGAAAGCAACGAGTATGCTGGGTAACTATATGTCGAGTGCGTTCAAAATATGTTTTCGCGTGTATTTTTTTTCCTTTTTGGTTTTTTCCCCCCAACATTTTTTGCTGATTTTCCCTTTTTTGTGGCTGCGCTCCGCTGCGCAATCCGCTCTCATCTGTAATTCACTTTAACTGTCTCTAAACAGACTACGAACATACTATATGTATATATAGTATATACTGAATATACTGTGTATATAGTATACACGATTTATTATGAGGAGCTGCAAAAATGAAATGCCAGCTCATTGGATTACGGCTGAGGCTTTGATTTGCTTTAAGCACGCTGCGAAAGGCTGCCCCAGTTGGAGTCAGGTCAGGAAGGGGAAGAGAGGGAGAGAGAGTGGGGAATCTGAGAGAAAAGAAACGAGAGAAAAGCCATAAATGTTAATTGCAGCACACACGAGAGCTTAGCCTGACCGCCCTCGGGCTGACAGCTGTGCAGAATGAGTTTGACAATTATGTGACTCGCACACACACACACACGCACATGCATGTACAAACACTCACACGCACACTCATATGCGCACACACATGACAATAACTGCCCCGAAGCCGAGAGAGCATTTTTCGGGGGCATCAAATTCATTAGAGCCGCTTCAAAGTGCCAACGTGCAGGATATGTTCCTGCTTTATCCTTTGGCTGCAAAACCAACCAGGCCCCCTGTCCCCTCCACTCTCTTTCTCTCACTCTATGCCCCTCATCAGCAGCTGCTGCTCCTGCATGCAAAACGATGTTTTAATATGAAATTAGTTAGGTCCTTTGGTTTTTGGCTTAGCTGCGTGCCGACTACCTCCTCCAGCAACGCAAGAACCTTCTACTTGTGCGTCTACTACTCCGTGTACTCCTGCGTCTACCCCTCCTTCATCTTCTACTGCGTATAGTCCGCCTTCCCCACCTTTGCCTACTCCTCCGTAGACTTCTCCGTCTCCTTCTTCGCTTGTCTCCGTTCGGGCAAAAGTAAAACAAATACAAATTGCTTGCCATGTACTTATTTGGTCAACAAATGACAGGACATTCAAACACACACACTCGCACACACACACGTATTGTGAGAGACAGAGAGGGAGAGACAGAGAGAGAGAGAGAGCGAAACATATAGCCAACATTAACACAACATTGCCACTGTTGACTTACGCAACAAGAAACAGTTACGACTGCCAGCCAAATACCGTTACTCTAGCCACACACTCCCCTCTCCACTCCCCTTCCCATACCTATACTGCACACAGTGAGACGCCCCTGTGCACTGGCACTGCTCCTGCCTGTGGCCACTCAAGACAAAGGGCAAGCAATGCGTCGTTTTCCATTGACTTTTTAACTGAGCTGGCGTTGCCAGACAAATCGCTTCGCTAGGCTGGAGCATGGTGGATGAGCATTGTATCAAATTGAATTCCAACGGAGAGTGGGAGAGAGAGAGAGGGAGACTCTCTATACAGAGAGAGAGAGCAGAAAACTTTTGGTTATGCTTTTGCCAATTAAACACGGGCCAAGTGCAGCTTCTCGCTCTATCGACAAATTGTAACGGAGTTTGCCATGATTTTGCAAGCGCACAACATACACATACACCTACACACATACACACAAACACACACACACACCTACACACCACATGTCAGATGCCAGCCGCCGAAGTTTTTCAACTGTCAATTAAAAGCGAAACTAATTAAACTTTGCACAGAGGGAGAGGCAGACGTGTAATTAATCGACAGGGAGGGGGCAGCAGAGTGCTACAGAAAGAGAAAGAGAGACACGACAAAAGAGAGAGAGAGAGGAAAACAAAACGATTAAAGTTTAATTGAACTTGTGTATTAACAAAAAACGCCTGTGGGCACGATGACAATTATTAATCAATTTGCGATCGAATGAAGGCAGCAAAAAACACGCCGATTAGTTTCCGTGTGCACGTGTTCTTCTGTTCCCTCTCTCTTTCTCTCTCTTTGTGTGTGTATACAACGTGTGTGTGTGTCTGTTCCTGTATGTGTGTTTTTGTGTGTGTGCAACCAAATGATGTGCCAGTTTATTTATTCGCGGCACCTCCGCACCAAAGCCAGTCGCATTGTCATTGTCAGATCGAACCCCAACCTCAGCCACCTTGCCACATCCACTTCCCACTTTGCCACAAAAGCTGCCGCAACGTGAGTAAATGACAAAAGCACTAAAAACAATATGGCGTCACTTCCGGCACGCATTAGCGGCATACGCCTCGTTCGCCTTGTTCGCAGGCGTTTCTCGCTTTCCGTTGTCCCCTTGCCACACTGCAGTCGCATGCCGAATCAGGCAGCTTAACGTGTCATTGTCATTATTCGCATTGTTTGTCGCTGTTGTAGTTGTTGTTGCTGTTGCTGTTTCGGGTTGTTGTTCTGGCTTGTTTGGGCTGTTGTGCTGCGCTTGGCAGCCCAGTTAGGCAGTTAGGCATCATCATCATTAACAGCCCGCGATTTGATCGATGTACTTACACCTTGCAGTCATATACGCATCCATTTTAAAACTCTTTGAATGATACAACGACGAGGTCTGCCCCCGAGAGTCTGCAGTCTCTTGGCTCGAGTCGGGGTCACAAATTAGATTAATGACCTGGGCGTAGCCTGGGATCGCAGCTCGTTCAACTACGCGCTCATTATGCGGCGCACGAGTTCGATTTGATGCTCATTTAGAGTTGTTTTTCTCTGTCTCAGATTCTTTTTCTCTTCTTCTTGTCTTGATAGTCACTTTCTCGCTCTGTCTCTGTCTCTGCCGGAGTCGTCGTTGCCGTCGCTGTCTCTGCTCGGCTCACCGCAATAATTGGAAAAGTTTTCATTTGAACGCCATCAACGACACCAACAAGAACAATGGCTCGTGTTGCTACAACAACAACAACAACGAATTGTGGTTTACAGCAGCAATCACAACAACAACAACAACAACAATGACAACGACAAGAACACGACGAGCAACGCTATCATCGTCCTCGTCGCCATCCTCGTCCGTGTTGGCGAAAAGTCATCAAAAGGCTAGTAAAGGTTGACGCAGCTTCTCCTGGCCATCCCGTCCATCCTGTCCAGGACAACTTTTTGCGGCCATCGCACGCTCATGGATTTAGCACGCAGCGGACCACGAAAACGAAACGAAAACACTTTGCAGCTCACCCCAAAAAGTAAAAGAGATAAGCGAGAGAGGGAGATACATATAGAGAGAGAGGGAGCGAGAGCAGCTGCCTCGGCTGTGCCAGCTGCATTGCCATGCACTTCCCCCTGGTGGATATTACGCGTATTATGGCAGCAGGTGTAACGCACTTCCATTAGCAACTGCAGCTAATGCACACCGGGATTAGGGACAGCGTCGAAGGGGTTCGATATTAAAGATGCATCGCTGCTGAAGCTCATGATGGATCCGCTGGTGTAGGAGCTAAGTGTACTTGCCATATAATACTTACTTTGCTTGCCAACAGTTTCGAGTTTCATCAAGTCATGCAGAGCATGCCGAGGTCAACAATACCCGACGACTGCATCACATCGTTGCTGCTGCTGCTGAGCCATGCAGTTTGCCTACAATGATTTAAGTTTTCATTATCGAGCAACGTCTACCCAAAGACCTCCTCCTCCCCCACGTTGCCACTGCATGTGTGCAGTTAAATGTGAAAAGTTCCATTTCAACTGGATTACATCGTTTATCCAAGCAAACAGGCAGAGGCACGAACGCAGACAGAGAGAAAGGGAGGAAAAGAGGGAGCAGCAGAAAAGGGGTAAGGGAAGTAGGGAGGGAGATAATGAAACAGCCTGGCAAATGCTTTCGATCGCTGACGTCGCCGTCAACCGCGCTGCAAATGCATTTTCGACGCGCTTCGAATGCGACGCCCAGAACCAAGCGAGCTCCAACCAAGAAAACCAATGAAAATGTTTGCCCAGCTCACATGGACATTGGCCAGGTTGCACTTGCTGCCACTCGACACTGGATACTGGATACTGCGTACTGCACACTGGACACTGCCTGCAATGGGGCACTCTGATGGGGCCACTGTGGCCAGTGAGTGCCAGGATACACTCGCCAGCCTGCTATTTAGTATTCGGTCTTTGGTATGGGGGTGCAACTGTCGGCCATACGGTTGGCTTTCTGTGGTATTTGTTATAGCAAAGGCTAATGAAAAGTTGACCGTCCCACGCTGCTTCCCGTCCTCGCCCCATACTCCACTGCCGGCCGTTGCCAGGCTGCGGCTCATCATCGGCATCGAAAGAGGAAAGTTTTTCATTTGAGATTGCCTCTCTCTGGATCCGCATGCCGTATGCAGTGCTCCATTTGTTGACCCGCGTTGCTGAGCCATCCTTTATGCGAGGACACCATTCATGCCCAAGTGATTCCATTCTGGGAGGCAGAGCATCTGTTGCTTAGTACCTTCCCCGAGTGCCAGCGAGTGCGCCTAGCAACCAGCGTTTGTGCGTCCCACAAATTGCACATTTACTGAAAAGGGAACTTAATTAAACGATCGAACATGTTATTAAAATGTTCCTTGACTATTTTATGTGTATAAAAATAAAACTAATTGATGCAAAATGATTTTTTGCAGAATGTTGTTTACCAAGTTGTGCTGCAGTCTGACAATACTAAATGCACTATAGCACTAAGCATCGAAAATATATAGAGTACTCAAACAGCGGAAAATACTCATCTGATGCAATGCAGAGACTGGGACCCCTGAACACGAAGTGTTTCAAGAGTGAGCGATCGGCTTTGTTCGGTAGAAACCGCGAGAAGCGCACATCGGCATCAAGTCAGTCGCACAACCACAGCAGAACGATGAGCACGGGTGCATTTCTTTGCGCTCTGCGATCGTTTCAATGTGTGCGTGTATGTATGCACGGCCTGCGTATGAACGTATGCGTTGCTAGTGAAGTTTGGCAATAGGCAAATGCTTCGGCCAGCGCACTGGCAGCCTGAAGTCAATTTTATGTTCGATGCTTAGTGACTATAGGCAGATTAATTGATTAAGTTATCGAAAGTTGTATCGATACGACAAGTGTTGGTGAACGCGACAGCGCTGTTATTGTTGAGCTGACCTCACGCTGGCATTGTCATCGATATTTTACAAAAGCACGAGACTTGCTGTGGAATCGATATTTCGTCAATAGGTTTGAAATTCGAATTGGCACGGAAGTGCATTGTTTGAAAAACCAATAAAACAGTAAAACAAAAGCTTTTACACAAACGGAAAATCAAACACACAGCAGGTAAATGAATATATCCCAATCTACTTTAACAGCATGTTATGTTTATAAGATATAACACACATATAGTACATATGTACAATATATTCATCATGACCGATGATTAAATTTTTATCTAAATCTTTCCTCTCTCTGATTCTAAAAGGCTTTACTTTGTGCTTAGTTTCTGTCTTCTATAAAGAACTTCAAGGTAATTCGTTTTTGAGCCGAGTCGGAGTCTCCTCGGCGGGCTGCAAATGCTGGTGAGCACTTGGGACGCTTAATGCAAGTTGAGCTGGTCCCATCGACACCGAGTTCGCAGCGGACTTTTGTGGCAATAAAGCAGCTCAACTCCTGAACTCCGCAGAGGGTTGCTGCAGATTTGCTTATGCAACTACAACGGGCAACGGGCAACGGCAAGGGGAACGGGAACGACAACTGCAATTTAGTTGAATTACCAAGTGAAACAATGGCAACTGTTAATTGGTTTCCTTTGTCCTCGCACCGGATACCGTAATCGTAGTCGTGGCTGTAGCTGTTGCTGTAACTGTAGTTGCAACCATAGCTGATGTTGCTGTTGCTGTTGCCGTTGCCATTGCCATTGCTGTTACTGTTACTGTACCCATTATTGCAGCTACTGCAGCCGGCAGGCGCCTGTGGCTGCTGTTTGCCAATTGCTGCAAGAATTTGAAATTGTCTTTTGCCCGGCAAATTTATTAAACAAACAAAGCTGACGCCAGAGGTAGAGAGAACCAGAACCTGAGCGGACTCGAGACCAGAGAGCAGAGACTTAAATGCAGCAGCAAAGATTGTGAGCAAGCCTCGAAGCCGGAATGAGGAGCAGCAACAGCTGCAATTTGCATACTGCACTAACTAAGCTGATGAGGACAAGCGCCAGCGCCAGCAACAGCCCCAGCATCAGTGCCAGTGCCTGTGCCAGCAGAGCTGACAGCTAAAAGCTGCGCCCTTGCCCATGGGCTATAAACGACAGCTCGGACCAAAAGGAGACCAAGGCAAAGCCAGGCCGAGATGCAAGCGGAGCAGCAAGCTTATCTTTATGAAGTCGCATAACTAAATGTCCAATCAGTGAAGCTGCAGCTGACAAATGAATTGCCCCACTACAAACTGCACAGTTAAGCGACGGCACCTGCACCACCCACCTCCCTCCTTCCTGTATATCTTGTCGTATACCATATTCCTTAGCACAATCCTGAAGTATCAATCTGCTGCCCTCGAGGCACTCTCAGGTACCATAAACTCGAAGCTGAAGTGTTCCCTCGTGTTCGCCTCTCTACAAATTATCCATGTCTGTAGCTATGTATCTAATAGATACTATCTATCTATTCATGGTCTGCTGTTCTGGTATTCTAGGTGATCAGCTTTCTTCAAATTGTATGCCAGAGTTCGCATATCTCTTTGCTAATTTAGGACTTTATTTTGTATCTGTCCCCTCATCTTGCTCTTGCAGCAAGTTCATTTTTGTCACATCAATACTGCAATTGGGCTTAAACTGTTGTTAAACGCAGGAGACGATGATGACGACGATGAGGCTGAGGAGGACAAGTGGCAACAGTGGCAAATAAGTTGCACTTGTTGAAAGTTTTCTGCTGCCGCAAACATTTGCATATTCCCGTCGAAAACTTTTGACTTTGTGCGCCCCGTTTTTGGTCATTTTCTGCTACGGCCACCCCCACCTGTCCCTTTCCAATCCCTTCTCCTCTCTTCTCCACGCCACTGTGGCGATAAGTCGAGTGTCGAGTTGCAAAACGCTGCAAGTTTTCCTTGTGCATTGTAGCTTGAGCGTGAGACAAGTTCCGTTTGAAAAATGAATGAATAATCAACTACCCAGGCAGAGAGTGGCGGGTAGGAGGCGGCTGCAGGGGAGCGGGAGCGGTACACAATTTGCCTGTGGAAGTTTATTGCAGCGCATAAATCGGCTGTGCGGGCCGAGAGTGATGGATATGCTGAGTGAGAATTGGGCGGGTCTGCGTGGAAATGACATTGATGACAGTGCACAAGGCGCAGGCATAGGCAGAGGGAGACAGCGATAGAGAGGGAGGGTTAAAGAGAGACATCGTAAATCAATTATGATTAAAGCTCATTACAATTGCAGTGCACGCGTCACAATTCTGGTACAAACTTATTGGCAGGGAAAAGCCACACAACGTTCTGAGGAAATTGCTTAGCTCCCTCTCCCTCTCCATTTCTCTCTTTCTATCTCTCTTTGGCTTTCACTGTGCGTAAGCTTATCGCAGCTGTGTGTGTGTGTGTGTGTGTGTGTGTATGGCTACGCCCACCTAATGACAATGATTTGCTTTGCCATCGATTGTAAACGCTTTCAGTTCAGCTTGTAATGATGCTGTTGCCCCCGCCCCTGCCCCCATCTGCTAGTTTGCAACTACGACATACACACGCACACACACACACATATGCGAAAACAATTCTTGAAGCTACGACGCTGCTTAGCCACAGTATGATTGATTAGGAGAGCCCTGCAGGGTGAGGGTAGACTGAGACTGCTAGAAGAAGATTTATAATTGAGAGAATAATTAGATGAGTGTAGCGTTCTTTCCCAAACTCCCTCTATCACTCTCTCTTTAACTTTCCGTCTCTCTCTTACTCTTTCCCCTATGCGTGTCTGTGTCTTTAGTGCCTTGCGTAAGTCTGGGGTGCGCTTAATAAGTTGCATAACTGCTAAAGCCGCAGCAGCTCAGGGGATGCTGAAGCCTGCAATGGTAGTTTCTACTTTAAGGGTGCCTTAAGGAGTGAAGAGTAAGGAGTTGACGATGCACATCATACTAGAAGTCTATAAATAGCGACATTCTTTGCAGATAGACAGCATGAGAAAATCTCTTGTCACAATTAGAAATTCCGAGCACGAAAGGTTTTCTAGTTGCTGATCAAGAATATATAACATATATAATACTTGTAACTCAGGGATTGGAGTTGCTGTCTGCTGTATTTTGTTGCCTGTGTGTGAGTCGATAATAAGCAACAGCTCTCCCTGTCAGAACACCTCGACAAAGTTGGCAAATGTGAAGGCTCGTCAAAGAGAATGTAGCGTCAGCTTTCATTGAGTGTATGTATATGTGTGCCTGTGTGTGTTGTGAGCGAAGCTGCTTTGTATTAGAGGCTGCCACTTGTGTATTTCATTCCATTGTATTATTCGGCTTGCATTCATTTCCTTTTCAGTAATTTTTTTGGGTTTGCACCCAAAGACAAACTCCGCCAACCCGACGTAAGCAGACATCGCACTTTGCTAACTGTCGACTGCGCAATGATTATGTGCCACATGCGTGTTGGTAGGTGTAGATGTGTGTGTAGTTGCTGTCAGTGTGTGCGTTTTGGGGCTGTCTTGTGCTGTATACAAATGCCTACTTATAACGACATTTAATTTCAAAGCACGCGCGCACAGGACGAGCCGAGGTAGAGAGACTGTTGTGTCTGCAATATTGAATATTGTAGCAGATACGCGCACTGAGACAGGCACACACTCACACTCACTCACACACACGCACAGGCATTCACACACATCACTTGCTGGGCCACATTGGCACCTATACAAGAGTGCGTGCTCTGCCGGGCAACTTCTGGGTCTGGGCCACATTGTTTGCTCATCGTTCGCCTCCGCGGCCAGTCAATTTATTTGCTGTACAGGCAGGCATGGGCAGTGCCGAAAACTCGTGCGCTGTCCACTCGTGTCCCAACATGTGCGTCCTATACCCTCCCCCTCAGCACTCACCAGTCACCCTTGCACTCCCCTCTTTTCCATAGCAACTTGTCTTCTACCTTATGGCGGCACTGCGCATAAATCTCACGCGCACCACATAATTATCCAGTCAACAGGCGCTAAACAGCCCTCGAGCGAATGGATTTGGTCAGTGCTTAGTGGGCGGTGCATGTCAGGCATGGCCACGCCCACTAAGCTCTCCCAACTTGGCTTTAAGTTGTTCGTGCACAGCTCTGAAGAGATCAACAACAATTTGCCACCACGAAATGCTTGAGAACTGATTGTCGTTGCCGGCACCTTGCTTACATATAGTATATCATAAAACCTATTTAAATCAGTGAGTTTTTATGCCCTTAGATTATTAAACATGTTTAAAATAGTGCATAGTTTTAATATATTCTTTGTCAGCATCAATATCCTATTTGATTGACCAAAATTTGTCTGTATGAACACATTTAACTCATCGGCTTTAAGAGCTAGCGAATCCAAATTTGGTATACATGTTACTCTATATCATACGCGGATAAACTATACTGCAAATCAATAATTTAACTTTAAACTTGAGTAATAAGCAAACTAGTAATGCTTTAACATTTTGTTTTAGCATATGCATAGCTTAATATATTGTAAGCTTTTTCTCAAAATTTCAATCCGATTAGATTATAATAGATGTTCTTCTGTTTGCAAGGAATGGCTAAAGCGCTCTTAACATGTTTTAGTTCCGAATTAGTCAGATGTTTGACGGGTGCTTAGGCGCTGAGGTATTTAATGACATTAAAATGGAAAATCATATAAAAGTAAATGAAGTAAATTTCATGCTGGCAGCAGATGGAGGCAAACGGAGGTCAATTGCACTGGCAGACACCCTGCAATAGTCAATTCGAAATGAAAACTGTTAATTAGCATAGAGCTCGTTTAAAAGCAAGAGCTGTCTGTCTCTCAGTCAGTCGCTCTATCTGTCTCTCTGTCTGCCTTCATCCGCATTCGGCAGGCTAATGAGTACAGGGTATTGCAGGGAAACAATGCTGCTTCCCAGTGCTTTCAACGGCAGCAACAATTGCAGGAGGAAAACAAAAGTAAAGCGCAAAAATACCAAGTGCAGTGCAACGCGCAAGGTGAAGGAGGCAGAGTTTTTGCCATTGCCAAAGCAAATATGCAAATTGTTGATTACAAAGTTTTGTTGCTGCTGCTGCTGCTGGTGCTGCTTCTCTTGCTACTGCTGCTCTTGTTGCTTTTCCATATAAATATTTAAGTATCTTGGCATTTTAGCTGCTAGTTTTTGCAACAAAATGGCAGTTGCCAAGCGGAGCAAGGGAAAGGGGGAAGGGGCAGCAGTCGCTTGCACAATGGGCGCCTGTCTAAATTAGACTTTGAGTATTTTGCATATTTAATTGAAATTGCATTTCTTAAATAACTCACTGTCATTTGCACAGCACACACACACACGCACTCTCCAGGCAGAGAGAGCGAGAGAGAGGGAGATATGTAGCTAAGGACAAAGTGGAGTAGTAGAGACACGCCTACAATGCTGGCATACGCTTTTTATTTGTGCATTCAACTACAGCCTGACTTGGCATGTGTGAGTGTGCGTGTGTGTGTGGATGAGTATTTATTTAGTTTTATAAGAGTTTATTCAAGTGCATGTCTTACCCAAAGCTTTGTTTGTTTATTTCGGCCAACTCAACAACAACACCAACAACAGCATCAAGAGGAACAACAAGCACTACAAAAAACCGAAACTCATTTGCAATTTGTTTAATCAACACTCAACGCACAAGCAGCTTGTACACACACATAGATAAACTCAGCCGAAATTCCACATACGCCCCGTGCGGCCTCGCTTCAGACACTTTGCCAGCACCGAAACTTCGCACTCGTCCTCGCACAAGCAAAGTCAAATAAACATGCTAATTAAAAGGCAGACCGCCCGCCTCGTCTCGCACAAAAAATCCAAGTCAAAATATTTGACCCAATCATAGACACGACACAATGCCGAATTACCCCCAAAAAATCAGAGCGCCGACATGAACCCACAAAAGGAAGCTCCACACAAGCACAAAGGTTCTACTGCTACACTTTCTAAAAAAGTTATGGAATGAAATAAAACAAAAGCTTTAAGTTAAGCAAATAATTGTGACTTTTCGAAAACAGCCGTATTAAGGGATACGTTTAAGGAGGAATTTTATATATTTTTCATTTCATTACACAGTTGAATACAGTGATATATATATAATATATATGTATTTATATATATACAATATAAAGCATATGAAGTAATGTAATAACACTAAGCAGTATCACAGCGTACACTCCTCGATGCAACACTGCTAGCGCAAACGATAGTTTTATGTTTTATTAATCGATAGTTAATTTTAAATGGTTATCAGCTTGAATGAAAAGAGAGAGAAAGAAGAACACAATATTTCGAATAGCTCGTTTTATTTAAATATAACTTTATATTTATTGTTTTTCCATAATTACAGTAAAATGTATTTATAAACAAATTATTAAAATACAAATATCAATTTGTATTCCCACACGTATGTACAATATATGAATTGATTCCAAGGGAGCAAACTCTTTTCCGTATATATTATCTGTAATCATATAATATTTATATCAAGCCTTTGCTTATAGTTATTCTTCAGTCGGTGCGCCCCTTTATGAGGACACTACCAGGTGACTGCAGTTTAAGTTTTGTTTTAATTTTGCATTGCCATTCTCATTTTCATTTGCTGCTCCGCTGATGGCAATCTAAATGCGACTAATGAATGTCATTAACTCGCTGGGCAGCGCGCTGCTACACTGGGGACTTGCCGAGTCGATTGAAATCGGATTAATAAATGAGTGTGGCCCGCAAAAATTGCATGAGTGGAAGAGGGGAGGAAGGGCAAAGCTCTCTATTGGCTAAAGAGTGTTGCAGATTGTTTTCCGGCTGGCAATTTTTCTGTAGCTTTAATGCAATTACTGTGCGAAGGCAGCAGGCTGGCAGTGGAAGCAGCTGCAGCTGCACTTATGAGGCTGATAGGTGAATTGCCAGCTGGTTTATGTCGAGGTGAACACTGAGTAGAAGTAGCTGAATGTGAAGCCTAACAAATTGTTGCAAGTGCAGGGCAGAAGAGAAGCAGCTCGCTGTGAATTAACTTTCTTTGTGATGCTCAGTTATACGAGGGTCGTTTGATAAGTCCGTGACTTTTTGTATTTGCCGCGCACCTGCTCTAAATACAACACTGCTCCTGTCAGCAGTTATCGATTAACAGCTGACTGTAAAATTTTGAGAAAGCTGCGTTTTTTGGTTTGCGTTTTATAGGCATTGAAAGCAGACGATCTCGTGAATTTTAACGAAAATGGAAAAAAGTGAATTTCGTGTGCTAATTAAGCATTATTTTTTGCGTAAAAAATCCATCACCGAAACCAAGGAAAGACTTGATAAATATTATGGGGACTCTGCACCATCAATTTCAATGGTTAAGAAATGGTTTACTGAGTTCCGTTGTGGTCGTACCAGTACAAGTGATGCCGAACGTTCAGGTCGCCCAAAAGAGGTCGTCATGCCAGAAATCGTCGACAAAATCCATGGAATGATATTGGATGATCGGAGAATGAAAGTGCGTGAGGTAGCTGAGGCTGTAGGCATCTCAACTGAACGGGTACATCACATTTTACATGAATATTTGGACATGAAAAACCTTTTCGCGCGATGGGTGCCGCGATTGCTCACACACGACCATAAGCGCAACCGTGTGACCATTTCAAAGGAGTGTTTGGCGATGTTCAACCGCAATCCAAACGAATTTTTGCGCCGTTTCGTTACCGTAGACGAAACATGGATCCACCACACCACACCAGAGACCAAAGAACAATCAAGACAGTGGGTTTCTCCGGGTGAACGTGCACCAAAGAAGGCCAAGGTGGGTCTGTCGGCCAACAAGGTCATGGCCACAGTTTTTTGGGATGCACAAGGTATCATTCACATCGATTACCTTGAAAAGGGTAAAACGATCACCGGCGAATATTATTCAGAGCTTTTGGACAGATTCGATATTGATTTGAAGCAGAAACGACCGCATTTGGCGAAAAAAAGTGCTGTTCCATCAGGACAATGCACGGGTGCACACGTGTGTAGTCAGCATGGCAAAATTTCATAAATTGGGCTACGAACTGCTACCCCATCCAGCATATTCTCCAGATTTAGCCCCCTGTGACTATTTTTTGTTTCCAAACATGAAGAAATGGCTCGGCGGTAAGAGATTCGGGTCAAATGAAGAGGTCATCACAGAAACAAACGACTATTTTGAGGGCCTTGAGAAAACCTATTATTTGGAAGGAATAAAAAAATTGGAAAAACGCTGGACTAAATGTATAGAGCTAAAAGGAGATTATGTTGAGAAATAAAACGCTTCTTTGACGAAAAAAATATATTTTATTCAAAAAGTCACGGACTTATCAAACGACCCTCGTATTTATGTTGATGACAGATAAAAGACACAGCTGAATGCCAGATGAAAGTCTGCTCGAAGCAGTCACTCAAAGCGAATACTATTGCTGACGTTGCAGGTTAACCTTCTGACCGCAGCTGGTCAGCCAGAGAGCACAATCGATAAAATGACTTTCATTATCATTGCGTTTTAATTGCGTCTTTTAACTGCTTAACTTAACTTTTAGAAGCATATTTCATGATTGTATCAATTCTTAATCAGTTGCTCGGCACAGCTGCCTGCCTGCCTGCCTTGTGGCAGCTGTGCCAGGTAATGGCTTTGGTATTAAGAAATTATCAGGCCAAAAAGTTGGCCGGCCCGGGCTTGGGTTCGAGCACGCCAATAGAAAGTAATTAGAGACCCTGCCGGGCCAACTTGTTTGACTACTCCCCCCCACCCCCTGAAAATATGAAAAACATTTGTGTGCAAATAGGGGTATGCAGTACGGCTGCTAGTCTGGGGCATAGCCACGCCCCTGGCCATTTTTCCACTTGACTGCGACTGTGCGTGCAACAATTGTGGCTGCAACTTGGCCCTGCTGCCAGTCGCCGCACGCAATGTGCAGCCGCAGTGCCAGCCTCAGGGACGAACAGGAAGGAGAGAGAGAGAGGCAACAAGTTAAAGCCCCGTTATACCTTTACAATTTCGTCATCTAATGTGGAAGGTACTTCAGACTGTTTACATTTTAAGGCTTCAAGCAGAAGAGGGAAAACAAGACAGTTTCCCTAGCAGGCTTTGGTTTCGGGCCACCCCTTTTGGCTGCTGAAAACCTTTTACCCCTTGTCAATTTCTTCTCACATCGAAGTTGAACCCAAGCCACAAGACGTTGCTTTATTGCCGTGCCATTTGAGCTAATGCCTCATGAAGGGGGGAAGGGGCTCTGCAAATCTCCGCCAGACATGCCCATTATGCAGCAAATGCGTGTTAATAGGCAAGTTAAAAGTTTTCGAGCTAATTATCGAAAGCGAACCTGCCCAGCTTTGGGTCTGCTGGGAATGCTCATGTGTCTGCAGTCTGCTTCGGTTACAAATTGTGCAGGCACTCAGAAAGTTGGTCATCGATTTGGCCAAATTAAAGGCTCACATACACACGCACACACACGCACACATTACTCAGGTTTATGGTAATTAAGCCGTACAGCAGGCGGCATGCAGTAAATGCGGCGAAAAATAGTTTAAATGCTTGTGCACTACTTGGCGTATGCTTAATTTAATTAGTCGTCCACTTTGTGCTTGTGGCAAGGGGGGGAGGGGAAAAGGAACATGTAAAACGACTTTGGTGTAATTAGAAATTCATGTAAAATGAGGAAATCAAGTAAATCATCAGCTTAATTCGGCAATATTCCGATTACAAAAGACTCCATTAAGTACACGTTCTTTTCATTTTAATATTTCATTTGGTGGTTTGCTAATAACCCACACGAATCCTGATAGGAAAGCTCATCTTGGCTCAGCTCGTTATGAGTATGTAAAGCAATGCGCATCATTAGTGCAATCATCTTCGGTGCGAGACCACTTAATCTTTATGCAAGACTCCAAAGTGCCGGGCAAATAGTCTTGGCAGTGATTTTAATTGAAAAATATTTCCCGCGCTAGACTCCCCAAACACCCCCCCAAAGGTTTCGACACGCGTTTGACAATCTGACGCGTCTGCTGCTGCTGCTGTGGAGAGTTTCGCGCTGGGAACTCTATTTAATTAGTGCCCCAGCCGCCTACATTTGTCGCTGTGTAAACTTCAATTAATATGCGAATGAAATCCGCTTAGACAAAAAGCAGTAACAGCAAAGCGAGGGGGGGGGGGGCGGTGCTAGCAGTGGCAAGCAACGACAATCAGGACAAGCGCAAAGAACGAAACTGCCAATCAAGCGAGCGAGACCCGTGAAGGACCTGCCCTGCCCCATCCTGTCCTGCCCCTGCCCGTTGCCCCATCCTGCTTCATCAGCCCCTTGGTGATTTGCGACATTTTGTTATTTTTGCTGATGTCGCTGTTGATGCTGTCGCTGTCGTTGGCGCTGATGCAAAGCCGACACTCGATTGAACGAGAGAACATTCAAGTACTCTAATTAAGATCAAACGTTTCGCTGCGAAATGAGATTCCATCGGCTGACGGCATTGTTGTACAAAATATCCATATTAAAATCACATAATGAAGTGTCAGCGAATTTGATGCCTACGCAGTTCCCCCTCTTTCTCTCTCTCTGTCTCTCTCTCTCTGTCTCTGGTGTAGTTGGCGCTCTTCCACTTTCCCTTTCTGCCATTCATTCTAATGAGAGATTAACGTCAAAACTTAAGAGGCGAGTGTTTAATCAAAACCTTCAGCTCTCGATTGTAGTCCCCCGCCCCATTCCATCCCCTCCTGCTACCTCCTTCATTGTTGTTGCCATACTTGAGGAAAGTCGGACCCATCATAAGGCAAAAAGCGTCTTAAAGTGGTCGCCGGTTGCACTGACAGCTCGATAATTAATGAAACGTAGTAGGCTCGCGTTTTTTTCTTTGCCTTCTCCACGGGCATAAACTAATTAAGTCTACTTAATAAACTCTAAGAATTACCCACTCATACTCACCCACACCCACTGCCAGACGCCTACGGGGGCGTATTCAATGAGCCGTTAAACAAAAACTTGCAAACAAAAAAAATCTTATTTAGATTG
This sequence comes from Zaprionus davidi, assembly GCA_018903715.1. Taxonomy (NCBI): domain Eukaryota; kingdom Metazoa; phylum Arthropoda; class Insecta; order Diptera; family Drosophilidae; genus Zaprionus; species Zaprionus davidi. The sequence continues at coordinate 226,388 of JAEIGL010000003.1, forward strand.
TCTCATTTCGCTTAATTAAAATTAAATGTTTTGTTTTACTAAAAAATGCCTCTAATTACGCATCGTAATCTGATGCCAGATTTTAATTAACGTTGTGTGTACAACGTAACGACGTAACAACGTAAGAACGTAACGGTAGTTAATACACTTGCCTTTGTGCCAAAGGTATCACGATGTCGGGGAGTGAGAAAAACTTTTAGAAGTTTAATTTAAGATTTCCTTCTCTCTGTGATATTTAATCGCGATTCCCTATACAAACATATATGCACTTGCATAGTGTGTGTGCTTCTGTGAGTGTGTGTGTGTGTCCTTGTGTGTATCTTTCGCGGCTCCGTCTCTCAACAGATATCGTATATTCTGGCTTTTAATTAAATTTTTAAAACCAATTAATGGAAGAGACAGTATTTAATAACAGCGCAGGGTGCGAAAAAATGGGTTGGAAATTCATAAATTTTGCAGAAAATATGAAGCAGCATTGGACACGACAAAAATACTTACGCACACACAGTATACGCATCCCTCTTCTGTGTGTGTGTCTGTGTGTCTGTGGTGGATTGGGGCGAGCCCGCACTGAAATGTATGAGAAATGAAATTGTTGTGGGAAGGTGGCACAGACACAGACACAGCCACACTTACTCTGGCACTGGGACATCAATGTCAGGGCAAACAAGAAGACAGGCAAGGCAGCACGAGGGTGGCAAGGGAGGGGATCAAGGCAGGGTAAATTGCTAACTGGAAACTGGGAATAGGGTTTGCCAGGCGCGTCGCGTCGTCATTTTGAGCTCTCTCGTTTTTGCGTTTCCTGCAGTCACTTGACTGATTTCAAATGTTACCGTTATTTATACACGTAGCCAGGCTGTATAAACAGCAGGAGCAGCTCTGCCCTGTGCGTAGCGTTGCCTGCTCTTCCCTATCTCTCTCTCTCTCTCTCTCTCTCTCTTGCTCTATACGAACTTGCCCCTGTTATGTGTGTGTATTTTTGCACATTTTTCATCGTTTTCCGTGGACAGCGAGTTGCAGCTCGACAGCATGGTGCAAGAGACTGACTGCGACTTGGCAACACCAGCTACAGCAGTTACAACAACACTTCTCCGCACGTCTTGCTGCCATCTCTCTGTCTATCTCTCTTTCTCTCTCACTCCCAATTTCTGGCTTGCCCTCCTGCTGTTAGCTGTCAAAAGAGATTTTTTTCAAATTAACTTTTCATATATTTATGTATGTTTAAATTTCAGCACAATCTTTTTTCAGTTTGCCCAGCAACACATCATACAACAGCCATACATATGTTATGTATGTATGTGTATATCAAATACGTAACTGCACCTTACACGCGCCACTGTGCTCAGTTCTAGCATATACCATATGCGGCATATAGCGTGTTCTTCAATTTGTTATTTTCCCTTCCGAAGCCTTCTGGCGCCTGAATGAATGTGTCATAAACGTTTGAGTCGCAAAAAACACAAATCAAGATAAATAAACTGAGAGGGTGCCGAAGAGAGTAACCGACAGAAAGATACCGTACAATAAAAGCAAAGTATTTAGAGATTTTGATACCATGCAAGTGGATTATTAAGATACAACATCAAAAAGGGAAATTAAATATAAACTATTTACTTTAGTAATTTATACTGCCCTCTCGCCACGTTTGCATCTACAGGGTATGTAGAAAAAGCTGTGAAATGCAAACCGCATAACAGTTTTGCATATGATTTGGTAACCTCTGGCACCTACTGCAAAACATGTGGGGAACCTAAACTAAAGCTGACATTTGTGCGTTTCAAAAAGTCAACATTGTGTTTTACAGTTTTTGTTCTTCTGCTAACGTTATATACGCTTGCACAGGGTATATTTGTTTGGCCAAAACTTTGAAATGCACAAACTGAACACTCCATAGAGTAGATCCACAGTGGAGTTAAACTAACAATTTACCTCTGCCTGCCCTTAACAATATTATACATTATTGCCATGGGAACAATCGCCGAAAACTTGTGCCATAAACTTCAAGGGTATAAAAGTGTTCAGCATGCTGAAGCATTCGTGTTTTTGTTTTTTTGATGCTGTCCCTCATGCATTTTTGAAGCGCTTAACAAATTTTTTTGGCATAAATATTTGATAATGTGCTTGGCATCAAGCTAAAGTTTTGGACCTTTAGATTGCTGGGGATGTTGCAGCAAAGTTAGTAATTTTAAGAGAATTTGTTACCCGATGCTGAAAAATGTCCATTAATTATCCGACTATGCAATGCAGTAATTGTGAGTATATAGAATCTATAATTCCCACTTAGTTTATAACTGTATTCTATGTTATGTGTGACTAAGTATGTGTTTTATCACACCATCCACTGGCCACATGTCAAGCTAAATCTGTGTTAGACTTTATATATCAAGTAACATATTGTAGTATAACTTTTTAATACCAGTGACTACAGAAGGATGTTTTCCTTGTAAGTATCATAATAGTAGATTGACTGCACTAGCTACAATCAATGTATCTAATAAATAAATAATAAAAAAATGTATCTCCCCAGATGCCGTTACTGCAAAATTCCCGTGCAACGAAGTATTCGTATTGGGACATTTGTTAATCATCGTATTTTGAATAGTCCCTTCGTTGTGCAGTCTTTACAATTCTGCAAAGGCCCGCCAAAAGCACCTAAAGATAGTAATAAGAAAAAAGCAGCTGGCGATAATCTTAAAAGTGTTGAAGAGCTTAAAAAGGCAGTTGAGGCAGCCGAAAGTATCGGAGATTTGAAGAAAGTAATCGGCAAACCCGAAGATGTTGCGGCGCTGAAAGAGGCGGGCGCCAAGCCCGAAGATATTGTTTCGCTTTTGACGGCAGGCGCTGGAAAACCAAAAGGACCACTAGGACCACCCCCACCGCCAAAAATCGAATTGAGAATTGTGCCACCCACATATCCTACAACTGGCTACGATGAGCGGAACATGAAACTGGGTCGCAAACTGTCACCCCATCTGAGTATCTACAAGAAGCAACTGACCTCCGTATTGTCTATATTTCTGCGGATGAGTGGATGCGTGTTGGCCGTAGCTGTCTGGGCCATCGGTTTGGGTGGGCTACTTACCGATATGAATATCGATGCAATGGTCGAACAAGTAGAAAAATCAGATACTCTAAAATCTTTACTTACACTAGTGAAAGTCTGCATAGCATTGCCCTTTGCCTATCACATTGTAGGCGGAACTCGACATTTGCTTTGGTACCTGAATATCTTTCTCAGCAAGCAGATGGTATATATGACGGGCTATATATCCATTACATTGTCTTTAATATTGGCAGGTATATTGTTTATGCTAAAGCCCCAAGAAAATAAGGATGTAATGAAAAATATTGAATACCGCACACAATCGCGACTTATGTTGCAGCACGTGGCAATGGGGGAAAACCAAGGAATTATGCAACAGCAAGATTGATTCACAGCCGAGGCTCTAACTTTGAAATATCAGTATTTAAGAATAGCTGTAAATGGCATTTTAAATTCAAATTGAATACCTAGCAAAATTGGATGTAGGCAAATCTATTTTAGTTACAATCCATTTCTACACACATGAGTAATGCATATTTCTACTGACATGCTATTATGTTATACAAACTATTTACTGTTAATATTAAAGCTTTTCACTGCAAAGACGAAAATAAACTAAAGCTGTGTTCTCTAGCACAAATTTAAAGCTCAAACAACTTGCAACTTCATTGGCTTAGATTGTGCTACAATGTGGAAAATTACTTTCAGTTTTTCCCTCGTCCAGTGCTTGGGATATGCCATCCATGTCATAAACTACCATATAGATATCGTTGTTGTTGCTCTTGTTGCAAATGCGATGGCCTCATAATGGAATTACCTGCACGGACTTGTTCGTCCATCATGGATTCCTGTCCTTTGCATATATCATAAATTTATGCGACGATTGGCTGAGCTTATTTGATTTGATAGCCAGGACGGGCATAAGAAAAACAGGGTCCATTTTCCCAGGTACGGAGTCGTATTGCGTGCGGATTCATTATTAGATTTCCACTTATTATTGCTTTCGCCTCGCAGTGAGCTCAATTTAAATAAGCCACATGCTAGAAGCATCTGAAATTCGTCCTGCGTGTTAGTCTGAGGAGAGTGACAGGCATTTTGTGGTACCATAACTTGATTTGCGTCTCTCGCTTTGCGTTCATTTGCCTAAATAAATACCTCAGTAGACATAAAAAGCGCACAAGTAGACTTTGCTTTCAATCTAATAAAATTCGTCTTACTTGAGTTTCTGCGGCTTTTTATTTAAACAGAATGCTCGCATCAACCCGCCTCTCTTATTCTGACTCGCTTCCTTCTGTGTTTCTCTCAGCTTTATGTGTGTTCATGTATGTATGTTATTCGCTACTTTTGAGTCTAAGTATTTAACGAAATCTTGCAGACTGTTTGATGAAAACTTCACGCCCAATTAGAAGCTGAACCTTTCAGTTAACTCGACAAGCCACATCAAAGGAGAATCAATCATCAATATGCAAACACTGCATCAATCATTCATAAAGTAAAACCTAAATTAAAAAAAGAAAGAAATTCGCAATGATTTGGCTAAAAAAAATTGGTCAAATTAATGTGGAGGAATTTGTGCACATACTGTCAAGCACGACCTTCCTGATGATGCTAAAATGGCTACAAAGACATATTCATGTAATCGCATAAGCACAGGCGACAAGTTCGACACTCATCATTGAGCCACCAAAACTGCCAGAAATTGTCTTCAAAGGTTGCATAGATTTGCATTTTATAACTTAATTTGAAGCCATTTATTCGTTTTAAGGAAGTATACAGTTTGGATAGAACCTATTTCTAATTTATGGCAGGTGTTTGAAATTTTATAAATATAAAAGAAGATAAATTCTTTAACTTGTTCGTTATTAGCGCACTTAAAAACAAAACTGACTCCACTGTCGCCTGTTCACAAAGTCTTCATAAAAATGTTGTACTGGAAAGCGAAATTGGAAGGACTTAACTACACGCACATACTCATAGACATGCACACTCATTCAACACACCACGCCCTTCTCCTTCTCCTTGTTTCCCTTTCCCTTCCCCTTAACATCGTCTTCATTCTCTCTACTCCATGTTTGCACCGTGATTCACAGTCAAACGATTGCTTTTTCCTTTCAAGGAACTCAATATGCGTGTCTGTGTTTAATTAAGATTGAGTTTATGTATGTGAATGCGAATGGCACTGTATGAATGTGTACGACTACTATACTCGTGTTGAAGGCTCTCTCTGAGTGTAGCATGTGTGTGTGTGTTTGTGTGTCTGTGTGTGCGGGTATGAATAAATGTATGAGCGCATGCATTTAATTTAATTTTCATTTCAATTGATTCGATGACTTTACGTTTCATTTCACATCTCGATGCGATTTCAATTATAATACACACACACAGACTGTACACCCACATAGCAGTCCAAGGACAAACACGCACCTAGCTGTTACACGGATTGTTTGTAAGTTCTTGGCCAACTTGAGTCTCAGATTAAACTTGATTCGCGAATTTGCATACTTCGCGACAATCGCAGAACCAAAAGGTCGGGCACACCTTTAGCTGGTATAACATGTTTATACCCGCAACTCATAGTGTAGTAGGGTATTATAAGTTTGTACCAATCGAAAATGTATGTTAGAGGGCAGAAGGAGGCGTGGCATATCTATCTATCTTTCCCACAAAATATATTTATTCTTAATCACCAACAACAGCCTAGTCGAGTCTACTATATTTGTATGAATATCTAGATATAAGAGACTATAAGAGCTAAGACAATCGACATAATATGAAAAACTATCTAAATATTGCGTACAGATTAACTTTATTTTACTTGACTTTATGATTGTTTTGGAAAGAACGCGCACATACTCTGTGTGTAGAGCCTACTTGCTACTACTTAAGAAACGGAAACCTTATTTGCTTTGTAAGATGAGAATAGGACAAGACTGTATGCTAGTATGACTGTATGGGAGTGTTGAATATGCATTTGGATCTTTGAACGACTTTCAACTTACCTGTTGCATGAAAAAGGCTCTCATTTTAAGCTAACAGGATAAGTCAAACTCTAAATTGCGCATACGACAAGTGTAATAAATAAAAGCGATATTAGAACAGGCGCCTGTCGATTTGGCAAGCTGTTTCAGTTGAAAAGTAAATTCCACAATTCAACCATTTGCAGTTGACAAGCTCGTTTTCCAACGAGTAAATTTCATAACTAATTATAAAAAATATTTATGCGCTATCCGGTGGTAGAGGAGGTGTCACATTTTGGTGGAAGCTGTGGCCAATGCCTTGTCTCAGTTGTCAGCTCTACAATTGAATTCAAGCCCCCGATTCTGTTTGGCTTTTGAAAGATTTATAACATGCCTCGGCACTGACTCTGGCAGGCCAATGGCCTCGTATCGATAAGCACAATGCGCCCTGCCGGACCCAGCTCGACTCTGTGCTCGGCTCTGCTTCGCCTGTGTGCTGTGCTGTAGTATGTCGGGAGTGCTGTGCTGTGTGTTGCGCTGTGTGTCGCTGACAGTTACCGATACACAAGCGGCACACACACACACACACCCACAACACGCACACAAAGAGAGGACGGCGACAAACTTTTTAATCAAATTTTTTTAACGCATTTTCTTTTGCATACTTTTTGCTCGCTCGCACAAGGAGACATGCCGCTGTTACACATGCATGCTCAATAGTGTTTGTATTGGCAAAGGACATGCTTTGTGATTTATATACATATCACACACACTCACACAAGCACACAGACACACACACATACCGAGTGGGAGGGGTTGTGAGCAAACAACAGCTTTTTTTGATTTATGAGCGCTTTGAGTGCCGCCAGAAACAACAGCAGGAACAACACTGTCTGAAAAAAATCAAAACAACAATGGAAATAACCAAGAAACCCTTTAGGCATTGAATAAAGGGTATTTTAACCATCTGCAAGTGCTTGTAACAGGCAAAGGGAGACATTTGCAATCCAATAAGACATATATAAATATTCTTGGCCAGTATCCCTATTGATATTGCCTTAAACGTCTGTATGAACATCTTAATTTTGAAGATTATCTCGGCTAGAGTCTCCACAGCACTTTAATTTATTTAAATACGTTTCTACTGTAATTAAATCTCACATGTGAATACACTGATTGTAAATATTATATACATATATAATTTAAATTTGTATAAATTATGTTTAAAATACTGAGCCAAGCGAGTTTTCTGTGCAGTATCTGAGTTGCAAAGTAGATGCGTAAATACTATAATATATTTCAGAATAGAATATTTTTTATATCAAATATAAACAATTTACATTAATCATGTCACAAAAAAAAAAACGATTTCAAACGTTAAATATAATAATTATTTTATGAATTATACTTCTGATGCCAAAGTTTTAACATTTTAGTTCGCAAAACCTTTAAATTGTTCACCAGATTAATGACAGACGTGTCACTCAAGTATTTGGTTTTGCCCAGGGTCGAGCTATGGATGTGGAGCCACATCAGGCTGCAGGTCCTGTCTATGTCGAGGGCATGCCATTGGACATATGAAATTTTGATTGATTTCTCTCCGAACAGCGAGTGCACTGTGGCTCTATCTGAGTATCGATTGTCGCTGTCATAAAAACTCTAAAAAACAAGAAGAATACTACAGTATAGGGTAGAGAGGAGAACGGAAAACTGCGGCGAATCCAGAGTCGGGCCTTATGCAAATCAAGACATGCCACACACACATCACTTTGTTTCCCTCACGGCACTGAACGGAACGTACCCGAAACTTGTCAAAACTTGTTCCTTCTCGAATTTTTTCTCTCAAATTTTTTATTTTTTTTCGTAAACTACAAGAGCGCAAAAAAAATTGGCAGCGCATATTGCCGTTTGTTGTGTGGCAGGCAGCACTTGCAGCACTTGCAATAGCCGAGTTGATTTTTGCATATTTCTGATAGCACCGGCATTAGTCTCCAGTGAGCCGGCACATGAAGCGCAGTTATAGACTGATTGTTGCTTGCACACACACACACACACACACCCACTCACAAATAGACACATATCTCATATGTGTATAGTATAATATTTTTGAGCATGCTGCCTATCCTTGGTGTAGGTATTTCAAAAATTGAACACAAAGATTTATTTGACAGTTTGGGGAATTCTGCGCAACGCGAACCAAGCTGTGATTTTTAGAAGCTGCTGTAAGCTTAAATGGATCAGCAGCAGTTTGGACGAACAACTTACGCAATTCGACATAAAGTTTACTATTTTGTAAGGCCTGCTAAATAATAATATCATTTAACATCTGTGTCCAAATGTAATATATAGTTGATCAACAGACAAGTCAAAGTAGATATGTAAATCTGTCTATATGTCTGTTGCAAGTCAAACTATGTTAGTGTCTCAGTTTGACACAAAAGTAGGCGTGGTAAATCCATCAAAATAAACAGATTCTTGATCAATTAGCCTGTCACAGTGAACTCAGTTATTATACAACCTTAACACTCGCATATCTCGAATTCACTTCCGACTCTACTTTATTTTATTTATTTCCATTGCCCTCTACAATTTTCGAGTGCTATCTATGCCAGCACTTTCCAGTATTGTAATACCCATTGATGAAAGTGCTCTCATAAGATCCGATCCGCAGTTTTCTGCCACTCCACTAGTCAAATGCCTGGCCACAAAAGAGAGAGAGAAGTGGGGAATAGTGAGAGCAATCGAGCGGCAAGTTTGAGTGGAATGCGCATTGTACACTTTTCGCCCTGGTATAAAGCAATAGGTACTAGGTATATATGTACATAGTAAAGCTGTATTGCTTCAACTAGGTATATGTATAGGTACAGCTCTAAAATAATTGCCTGCACTTTAAGTGCGCCATTAGTACTAAATTACAGACAACCCGCCCCGGTCCAGCCCAGCTCGGCAGCTGCACGACGCGGTCTAATTACGCGCCAAAGCCAAGTATAATAGGAAACTGTGGGGCTTACCTGCCCCGAACCGAACCACCCAAGCAGCCCCATCTCCATCCCAATCCCCATCCCCATCCACACCCACATCAACTCATCCCATTTCACTCTGCAGTGGCAGGGAAAAGTAAAGTGCGCTAATGGCAATTAGAAGTTTGCCGAGTGCAGTCAAAAATTGTAACGGCTGCCTCGCATAGCTGCATTATTGAACATTCTGCTAATTGCCGTATAATTATTGCAGTTAAAAAATTTAGCACGATTGCCGCCTGCGAGCAGGGCACAGTGGCAGGGCCAGTGGGAGTGGCAGAGCACCACAAGCAAGTCTTGACCGTAGAAGAGCAGACAAAATCAGGCTCCACATGCATGCCCAACAGACAAACAATAGAGCAAACACACTGTCAGATAGACAGATAGACAGACATCTGCATGAAAATTACATATACGCAGCATTGGAACCACAAACCACAAGCCTGTTGTACATTGAGCCGCGTCTCAGTTGCATTGGGGCGGAGCATTATGCACTTGCAGTGGCTGCAACTAATCCAAATATTATGCCAAAATCTTATAATTAAGATAAGCATTCCGGTCGAGTGGTTTTAATGAAAATCAAACAATCACCGCACGACGACAAATAAGGCTGCACATGATCAGGCTCATTCCCTGCATTGCTGCATTACTGCATTACTACATCGACCTGCAACACATGCAGAGCCCTGTTTTAATATTTAATGAGTACTTGGGCCATGCTACATTGTCAGTTCACATTATGATTTTCGTATATTAGTCTGGCTTGAGGCAGTTGCCAACTTCGAATTACAATCAATAAGCACATACCATACATATCATGATTTGTATTTGAAATATAACATCGCTCTGCTGTAGCACATTTGAAATTTCAAAATAACATTGACTGTCTCCCTCAGTTATTGGTTAACCTGATTGGGATGGGCACCGTCTTATGCCATGCGTAGCATGAACTTTTCATCATCCTCATCAATGTTACTGCGCTGCTGCATGCGATAATTGCACTGCCGTGCCACCGTTGAGTGGCCCCAGAAATTGTGTCACGCCAGAAAGTGTGCAACGTCGGGCTGCTTGTAATTACGTTGCCACGTGGTTCTCGCGTCGCCATCTTCGCAAATGTCGCAGGGAAACTTAATGATGCAATCGTTTTAAAGTCTTTGACCTGCTCTCAGTCAGAGTTTATCTGGCCAGGCAAGCACATAATCTGGCACAAGTTCATTAGAACATTTGCACTGACTGAACACGAAAATTCATAAATTCGTGGCTCATAACTACTGAACGGGCAGGCAAACGGCCACTGTTTGTTCACGCCCGGAATTTGTATTATATGAAACACATATATTTTATTACAGTCAAAAAGTTGAATATGCAATTTAGTGTGCATATTAACCCGTTGCCCCGGCAAGACCGGGCAAAGTTGCCTTTGCAACTATTTAGCATAACAGAGAAAATGGCAGGGGGTGGGGAGGGGTGCGTTGAAAGTATAGAGACTGCTCATTATGGGACCAGCTCGTACATTCCTCTACCATAGGTTCATTCCATGGCAGCAGGCAACTTTATTTGCTCTGTGCATTTGGCTGGGAAGCTTGGTGCCGGTCCAGAAACTGGGGCCGGGTCGCCAGGCACGTAAAATATGCGCAGTTGTACACGGGCCAGTATACGCCAGAGATCACTTGACTATAAACGAGATTAAAAATTCAATTACGTTGGAGTTGCAAGCTGATACTGAAGCTGAAGCCGGACCCGTGCCCGTGCCCGTACCCAAAGCTGCAGTGAGTACAGCAGAGAAAAAAAACTTAAAAGTTAACCAGAAGTTTGGCGAATAAAAAGACAAACGCCCAGGCACGAGAGAGGGAAAGAGTGAGAGACAGGGGGAGAGTGAGAGAGGGAGGGCGAGGGAGAGTGCTCTCAAGTCAAAGCACACCATACGGCGTTGGGGTATTCGGAATATTGTCTACGGTGTACGAATTACGGCATACGGAAGCTGGACACGGGAGCAATAGAAGTGGTCAGTGCCGGCGACGTTGTCGCAGCCAGCGGAAGTTGACAACAATTTATGTGCCCGAAACGGATACAATTTACAAGCCGGGCAAGGCGCGTACGTGTAGCTAGCTTGCTGTCAGGATATATGACCGGCAGGAATGGCAGGCTCTGCTCCTGTGCTCCTCTGCTCCTGTGCAAGTGTGGCCAGCGCTAACTTCAAACGGAATTTTGTGTGTGAGTACTTAGTGCAAAGTGGCTAGCGCGAGTTTTTTGTGCCACACCGTTGTTAGGGGCACCACACAGGACAGAGACAGAAACAGAAGAGAGAGAGAGACGGAGGTGGAGATGGGGGCGTGTGAGCAAAAAACGAGTGAAACATTTGAATTTCGTTTCAAGTTGAAGTTGATAAAAAGCCAGTGATTTAGGGCGAGTCCTCGCAGCAACATTGGCAACCTGAAATCCAATGGGAATGGCACAAAACCTTGTGTGCAATTAAGGCAAAGTTTTGACTTGTTAATTTTGTGTACTTTGTGCCAACTCAACAGCAAATAAAACAAAAAGCAGAACGAACAGAGACTGAGTCAATTCGTAGTATAATGCAATTTATTAATTTAAATAAATTCAATGTTAATTGAATATCATGAAAGTTTGTTTTCTGTGCTCGCATTGAAAGCTTTGTCGACTAGCGCTCTCTTTCTCTCTCCTTCTCTCTGTCGCTCTCTCTCTCAAATTATCTCTACTGTTATTAACAGCAAGCTAATAACATCTGTATGTATGTTATTAGCTGCAATAACATTAACCGGTATTTAAGTCTGTTGAATTAATTATACGACAGATGTAAATTATAGTAGGTCATTTAGTACATATAAATAGTAAAATATTAACTCATCTTTATTGTATTGTATGTATATTAATATAACATCAATTAAATATTATTTACTTTAATAAACATTACTATTACAAGAGCACGCCTACGTTCTTATAAAAGAGAACAAAACTATTTAAACAATGATCAGTTGAATCTAAGGTGAATGAGTGTTTTTATTTAGTTGTCTCTATCTCTGTATAAGCGTCGACAGTTGTGAGAGTGCGTTCAAAAGAGCGTAAGTCAAAATCCAGCGTAGAGAATGAGTAGCAAAGCACATCAACAATCACAATACGTAGTATTTTATGCACAATAACAAACGAAAAACAAAAACAAAACTAATAAATTCATTAAGTTAAATTTATAGTAGAAACAACATCGTCATGTCAATTGCTTAGTGCCTCTTTTGCTTATCGCCGCGTTTTGATTTACCCCCAAACACTTTGCGCAGTAGACAGCGAATTGAAATAATCAGCAGCACCAATGACAGAATCGGAATGCCCAAAATTACTGCCAGAGTATCCAAACTGTGGAGCTGTACAAAGCTCAAGTCCCGCGATGTGGCGCGCATATGGGGGGCTCCCTTGTGACGTAAGACATACTCAGTCCACCAGATTGCACGATCCAACGACTTTTCAGGTTGATCGCGATAACGTTCGGAGATATCGGACGCGACCTTTGCAAAACTGGGTGTGTTCAATAGTTTGTTGATAGTTTCCTCTAGTTCAGGTTGCTTGAGATTCTGTAAATCCAAAGCGAGACCATATCCCATGCGTGTGGCACGTTTGACATTCAAGAACTGATCGTAGAAGACGGGCAAACCGAGCACAGGTTTGCCATAGTAGACACTCTCAATGGTGCTTAACAGACCTCCATGGGTTATGAAGAGCCGCACATTCGGATGGGCGAGAATGTCGGGCTGTGGAAACCATTTGCTGATTAAAACATTATCTGGTTTATTTGGCAGCTGATCATCCTCGAACTTCCAGAGCACACGCTGCTTCAGTCCTCCGAAGACCTTCAAAAGTGTCTCTCGGGTTTCCAGGGGCAAATCCTTGCTTCTGACATTGGAGCCAAGTGAAAAATATATTACACCATCTGATGCAGACTCAATAAACTTCTTGATATCTTCGGGCAACGGCTTATTTCCCTCTCCAATGTGCCATCCACCCACCTCAATCATGTTTGGCAGATATGGACGGGGATAACTCATCGTAAAATGTTGACCCAGCAGCATCAGTGAAAAACTGTCTAAGACCTGAGGCAGCGCTATCTTGGCATTGGGAAAGTATTTGGCATACTGACGCTCCATAGAAGGAAAGTGGATCATGTAGTTGGCGAATTTCTCCACGATGACTTCCCAAATATTTTCGAGACGGTCGTAAAAGCTCATCGGATTATATCTTCCAGAGGTAACTAGTGGATTATAGGATAGCGGTGATACGTTACCCATATAGCCATCAATATGATAATCATTGCCATAGCTTGAGAAGCCAATATGTGTAGCATTAAAATGTTGGGCAAATCCAAACAAAGAAAGTAGCTGTACCATTTCTGAAAGAACCAAATCGAATTTCTCGCCAGAATGAATCAGTTGCTGCACTTCCTTATTGTCCAAAACGCATTCACAGATTACATTTAGCATATAGCTAAAATACTTTTGTTGTTCCCAGACCCCAGGTAAATTCATATTCTTCAGCATTTCTGTGATATAAAGGGTAAATTTTCTATGATTATTTGTCTGGGCTTTAGTTTAAGCTTTCCCACTTACCATCGAAATGATCGTGTATTTTGGGTGCTACAATAAATCGCATATTCGGAACGGGTTTCATTTTCGATGTGGTAATAACGGTCACCTCATGGCCACGGGCAGCCAAGGCTTTCAGATATGCTTCGGCAAATATATACTGAGAGCGTCCTGGAAACGCAAAGGTCACTAGAATCTTGGCACCCTGCGTCTGCGGCGCTTGGGTGATGATACCCGCCAAGGTCAGTAAACACAAAGCAAACAGTTTCATGTTGAAGTTCCAGCTACCCGTTCGTTCTACCGACATGGACTGAAATCAACTGAATGCTCATTCCGCGTCTATCATCATTTAATACTCAGCTTCGTTCAGCTCTCGCTCGGCTGAGCTGGAGCTTTTGCTGATAACTAAGCTTTTTCAATTGCCCGAGAATATGTGCCCATTCATGCTGACTCTATTTAGTGCTCGGTAAAAACTTGCTGATCAGCTTGCTGCCCACGCTGGTAAAACCGGCTATTTTCTTAACCTAGGCACAATACTATTGCCTTTTATGACGGTTCAAAATTTGTATAACTTTTCAAGTGGATCCTCATAACTTTGGGACTATATTGCATCATTCTTTATATAAATGAATAGGTTAAGTTTTAACTTAAAACATTTGATAACTGATAAGAGAGACAACTTAAAAGTAGTTTAACTTAAAGGTTTCTAATATATTGTATGTATGTATGTTATGTTAGTAGATGCCATGGGAAAGTGACTGGTAAAATTTGGTACCCGAAGATTATGCAAAACATTATCAAATCACAAATTGTAGTTGAGGTAGTCTCTGGTTAGCTAACAATTTTTTCCTTATACTTTTATTGTGCACATTGATTAGATATGAATTGTTTTTTTAAAGTGCCTAAAGAGTGCACCGTAAAAAAGCTGACGAAATATTTGGTTAAAATTGTGAAGAAAATGGATGAAGGGATTTAAAGTCAACGATGTAAAAGTTGTCTGTTTTCTTTTCAATAAGTTTTACATAGGATTTATATTGCTGTAAAACCATATTTAACATTATGATTCAATTTTATATAACGTCTCATTCTTTAAGCGTTCAGTGAATGTCTCTTTTAAAGGTCTCCGGAGAAACATCCGGATTGCTAGGCAAATTCTCCAAAGAGAAGTGCGTGTGTGTGAAGTGCTGGCCAAACAAGCGAAGGCAGAATAACTAGAAACAAAACGTACAAGGAGGACGACACGAACGACACGATACCACACCCACAACAAGAAAAACAAGGCGGCAAGGAGGCGGCGGGTAACGAAGAATAGGCGGCCAACTGGAAATCGGCGTCAAGCTAGCGGGCGTGGGCGACTGACCAAGCAGAAAACCCAAACCAACCGTCGTTGCCGAAGAAGAGAATTCATTTGCTTAAGCACCGGGAAAGGACCTTGTCTGCGTTTCTTTTTCGTCGAAAACGTAAAGAAATCTACTGTCGAACTCACTCGGCTGTAAGATATCATGCACTCAATGTTGAAATTAAACTCAAATTGCAATTCATATCCCAGCAATGAACTTTCAATCGAAAAGATGATACTCATCAAGAATAAAATGAGTTATTTGCATTACCTATACACCCATTTACACAAGCCTAATATACCCTTATTTACCTAATTGAACTGGGACAAGAACGAACACAAGATACAAGAGTTTTATATTCGTTAAAATTTAAAGTGAATGTCCGTCCGGAAAAATATTGTTACTGTTAATTTATAAATAAGGTCGTGTTGTTGTCGATGCTCAAGAAACCGTGTTCGCGCACCCTTTTGCTACCCCCTTCACCAAACAGTCTATTTGTTTTCACTTCAATTTTATTTGCCTTCTTGCGCACATTTTCACTCTTTTTTTATAAATTTTCTTGCGGGTTGTTTCCTTTGCTGTGCACTTTATTTGTTGTTGAAGTTGTTGTAATACTTTCTTAAGGCCTTTTCGCCTTGTTGTTTTTTCTCTCCTTTACATTAATTCAATTAAATTCTGTGATTATTTTTACCAAAAATAAAAATATCTCTAAATAACAAAACATCAGAAAAAACATTGTCCACCTTTATTGTTTGTTTCGTTTCTTAGTTCTTTGTTGTGGTTACAATTTCTTATAATCTTGCAGAAGGTATATAAGTCTATTTCTTTTGCTTAACATTTCAATAACACACTTCTGTAAATTTGACTGTCTCTGACTCCCTCCGTTTGAGTCATCATGCTGCACTTTTCTGAAACAGTTGTGCTCCTGCCGGATATGGATAGTCAATCGTGCACTTTGCCAATGACAACTGCATGAGAACAATTTCCGGTTTACCACAACACTAACTATCATATGCGTGAAGAAACTATGAGTAAATATGTCTTTCATGCAAACTGGTATTTGGCATACAGGAACCTGCTGCTGCTGAAAAGTGTATGAATACAAAGTAGAGACACTGTCTCTCCTCTTTTGCCTGTGAAATATATTTCTTATAGAGCTAATGTAATAATAAAAAGGGATAACTTTTACATTTTAAGAATAATCAATCAAAAATAGAATACATCTTTTGTTTACATCAACAAATGTTAGAGTTTTTGTCTTCCTCAAGTGTGAAAAGAATATTACGTAAGTCTATAAAAGTATGTGCACACTTTGTGCAGAAGGTGGACTAAGTCTGGACAGCAAAAAAGTGATTCGAGCTGGGGGAATGAGGCAGTTACTTACTTTAAAGTAAGTATTTGCTTTGGCTCGATGCTTCCTCTCTGTTTCCGGTCCATTTTTCTGCGCTCGACTGCGTCCACTCGAGGGCCTGTTGGGTTCGGTCTCGGCAGTGGCCCCAGCTCGGGGAGTTCAACGACGTTCAGCTACAGTTCAAGAATTTTTTACGCTTGTTCGTTCTCTGTTCGCGTTATAATCCATCCGGGGAATAATTATTGTGTACATATTATGATAGTGGTATAAAAACCAAGGGTTTATCGCCGACTTGATGGACATAGGGTGGTCTCTCGCCCCCATTGCCTGCAGTGTCTTGAGTTGAAAATAGGTGATTACTTGTCGAGTGCTGCTCACTGAAAGGTTATTTGTACTGTTCGCACTACAACTCGCACCTTAGCTGTTCATAAAAACCAGAACAACGAAGTCCTTAGTACATATCTTAATCAGTAATTTGAAATAATTTAGCAGCTCTTTAATATCGCAGCGCGCAATTTCCGTGCTGTAAAAACGGACCCGGTACGGCTGGGGCGAGTGAAAATGTGCAAAATTAAGTCTAATTATGTGCGGCCAGCAGAGTCGGATTGAATTAGAGGTGCCCGCAGTTGGCTAACCTGCTGCCCGGGCCGCCCTGGCCGGGCCTTTTTTGCTCCCAACTGACCCGCACAAATGCCTCTATTGACGGAAACAATGCGGATAAAGGCCAGGTGCACCAGTTGGCCGCGAGTCGCTCCTAATGCAACGTCATCGGACCGCTCCGCAATGGCAGTAAGTGAGAAACAAAAGAGCTTATTGGATGGCGCAAAAAAATAGAACAACAATATTAAAACAAAACAGAAAGGTTACGCTCAGCATGCCGACGGCAATATATCCTGGTCTTTATTCAACGACCCATGGAAATGATATTATTACATGTAACATATACATACATTTATGAAGTATGTATGTATATTTATAGTTGTCCAATTTTCATGAAGTTTTAACAGCATTAACATAGCAAATATGCAATTTGGTGAATTTAGTTGCGATATCTTGAAAGATAACAAAACTCTGTCTGATACTATGTTAGTTATGCGATATATCCCAAACTATCAGTCCGATCCGGCTTGCTTTAACTTACTTTTAGGGTGCAGCATTAGCAATTATGTGGACCAAGTTTCATTAGAATATTTAAACCATAAAACTGGTTACCACTGCCACAGACGAAGAAACACGCTGATCAAATATATATATGCACGCTGATCAAATATATATATGCAATGTCAGCTCGACAGCAGTTGTCTTTATACGTAACAAACATCTGGCAAAATTAATATACCCTCCACAAGGGAATAACAAGAAATAGCCAGCACAGTGTGGGCAGCAAGTGCGGGACCTGGGAACAAACTGTGGCCGAGTTATGGCCTCTAGTTAGACGCACGAGGAAGAAGCAGGGGAAAAAAAACCGTATTTATACACAAAAGCGGGCTCAGTTTCATTATGGGGATGCAGCCGGCTCAGTTACTTACAGCTGAATGGCGCTTGAACTCGTGTGTGTGCCGCAATTGCGGCAAAATATATTTGCACAGAAGGGAATCGCCAATGCCACGTGTGCGGGAAATGCTGAATTTGTCTGCGAAGCGCACTAAAACAAAGTTGCACCCGTGGGTGTCCTGATGTCCCGTTGTTCCTATGTCCAGTTCCAGCTGGTGCAACTCCTATTGGCCCAGATCCGGCAGCTGGTCAAGTGCAAGGATTCCACAAAGCGCAATCTTCATGATTTGGCAGCTAACATTCGGGTTAAGCTTTGTGAATAACATTCCAAAAATTAGAATAGACAGAAGTTAAAGATTAACTTATTCCGATTTGTCCTACTTCTCTAGTCCATTTCATAGGTTATTCTATTGGATTTGCAAACTCGTTTTAAATAGCTGCGAATTACGAGCGAAATCGGCTTGTGGAAGACCCATAAATGAACGGCGGCTTTACTCGTCGGGTATTATGGCAATATGGCTGCCAGGACGCCAAAAACTATGGTCTATGTCTAGCGATGGCGGCACTTCCGTTGCCAATGCTCATCTTTTGCGCCCTCCTTACACTCCTCCTTAACCTGCACATCCTCCTCAGCGCTGTCGTCGGCGACTGGGCTGGACTTTTGGGAATATTATTGAAAACTTTTACCGCAAGCTGTGCTGACGCTGCAGCACTGCAATGGCAACGGCAGCGGCACCGGCACAGTGGTAGCAAAAACAAACGTATTGTTCGCTGCCTGCTGCAAAAACGAGGATAAAACATTTCTCCTTTTTTTTTGTTTCAGTTTTTTGTTTTAGTCCAAAGTTTTGTTTCAACTTGGACCACAAACGCCGACACCCAGTGCCTGTCCGCCCACTTGTCCAGCGCCCTCTCCCACCAACGGGGAAGTACATATATATTCTGGGAAATTTTCCAGCATTTCCCCGACTGCAAGAGGACAACAAGTAGACAAAGTAAAGCAAGACCCGCAATGACAAGAAACTAACGAAAGCATCATGCGCTGTCCGGCTCAAAGAACTCAAAATTTAATCTATTTTGTGTTTGTTTATTATCACAAAATTTGCAAGTAGCATATATTCTTAAGCGAAAGCCATAATAAAATGCCAATGGGAAATCGAATACTTTACTAGATAAACTAGGTCATATGTGTGTACGATTGTTTTTATCTTATTGCGGTATTCCGCTTTAATCCGATAACTGCAAAATATTGCCGAATAATACGTTTATATATGTGAAACAACTAAAAAGCCAATGGAAAGGCTGTCTATCAACAAAATGTTAGATAGCTAACTGTGGCAAGGTTAGCGTCGCACTGAACATATGTATTCAAGCTAATTGAAAATTTTTCATTTTCCAAACTAGCAAATCTAACAAGCAAGTTATGGAACGACACACAGGATTGCAAACATTTGGTACAATTTGATATAGCCTTGACATTTTCGCATATCCTCAGCACATGAGTTTATGAGGTATCTTTAGGTAGTGAAGATTTAATATGATATGTTCGATTATGGTGCATGCAAACTTGATTTCAAATAACTTGTCTTATTTATTTGATTATCCCTATTTTTTAGGCCATGTTTGCACAATATATAATGCCTCTATTCATTGTCCTTTAACTTAAACACACAGTATGCCCTCGTCGAGTACTTGTCTGGACAAGAGTTCCATTTTTTTTTTCTGCTTGTTTGAAAATTGAAACGTAACGTTGACCAACTCAATTGGTCTATGGTCAACTATGCAATTTTCTGTATGCAGCTTTTGGGCCAAAATTGAATCCATCAATTATAGAAAATCATCATTAAGTGAGTTGGGCCAAAGTTTCGAAGCTTAGTTTGTCATGTGGAATAACTTTGGTGGCCGACTGTGTGCCAAGTAGCCGGCATCAATTTTTGGCGTTGTTAGGACGTCAGGGCGACTTACAGCTGCAGATTTGACCCCAAAAATGGAACCTCTCTCTCTTCTACTTCGACCGAAGACCCTCCTGAGCGATTGTCAACGGCATTGTGGCCAACAGGCACGTCGATACCAATTGAATGTGGTGCAGCCAACTACCAGTTTGGCCACTGAACATTGTCGGTGTGTGTGTCCTGCTTGTGTCCTGCTCCGTCTATTTTGACACTCGGCACACTTTGGCAAACACAATCACAGGATGCCGAGTCGTAGTTCGACATGTGCGCCTCACTGCCAGTTGACACTTAACTCCCTGCCAGCGCCATCTACGTGCTACTCTCTATGCCATTCTCTCTGTCTGTCTCTCTCTCTCTCTTTCTCTCTCTCACTTTCTCTCACTCAAGTAAATGACGCATTGTCCTTCTGTTTGCCTCTTGTATTGTAGTTGAACGTCAGTTAGCCTGCGGCAAGAGTGAAGCCCGTCAAAAGTTCTCTGCCCGGTTGGGCTCACCTGCCTGGCTGGCAGCCTGGCAACCTGCTCTGTGGCATGTGAATCGCTTGACTCACATTGTTGCAACATCATGTCCATTGTCATATGTATCTACATTTCATATCGAGACTGGGCACGCATATACAACTGACAAGCTTAAGCCCTCGATATTCAATAAAAAGTTGAATAGATTTGAAAAAAATGAAATAATTCCAACTTTATGTAAACCAACAAAAGTAGTCTGTGTTTTTTGTGTTAAAATATCTGCTCAGTTGGAAATATTTGTTCATAGTTATATTAATATTCACGCACATAGAAACTTTTTAAAATCAGATAGCTAAATTACAACTGGTTTATTTATCCTCTGTTAATTTGGAATACAAGTAATGTCTAGAAAAATTGTGGAACTGTCGTTAAAAAAGATGGCAAGGGTCTGCCGAAGGGTCACGAATCCTCTAATGAATCCATGGAACATTTTATTGAGATACAAATCCGGAATTCCCATGTCAAAGTTTGAAAAGGATCCCCTACCGTTCGCGGCGATGACAGAGAAACTGGACTGTGTCGCCTCTCGTCTGAAACACCCGCTCACTCTGGCCGAAAAGGTGCTCTACTCGCATTTGGATAATCCACATGACCAGGTAATCAAGCGTGGTGAGTCATATCTACTCCTGCGACCAGATCGTGTAGCTATGCAGGACGCCACTGCACAGATGGCAATGTTGCAGTTCATTTCATCGGGATTGGCGAAGGTAGCGGTGCCATCGACAGTGCATTGCGATCACTTGATCGAGGCACAAAAATGCGGCGAGGTGGACTTGAAACGTGCTGTAGATCAGAATAAGGAGGTATACGATTTTCTGGAAAGCGCCAGTGCCAAATATGGCCTAGGATTCTGGAAGCCTGGCAGTGGCATTATACATCAGATTATCTTAGAGAACTACGCGTTTCCCGGCCTACTTATGATCGGTACTGACTCCCATACTCCAAATGGTGGCGGTCTTGGAGGACTTTGCATTGGAGTAGGTGGAGCGGATGCTGTTGATGTCATGGCTAACATGCCGTGGGAACTGAAGTGTCCCAAGGTAATAGGCGTACACCTCACGGGTAAGATCAGCGGTTGGACCTCACCCAAGGATGTGATATTGAAGGTGGCTGAGATCCTCACGGTTAAGGGAGGCACGGGCGCCATCATTGAGTACCATGGGGAAGGGGTTAACTCCATTTCTTGCACGGGTCAGGCCACCATTTGCAACATGGGTGCTGAGATAGGTGCAACCACGTCGGTGTTTCCCCTTAATGATCGGATGGTCACGTATTTGGGTGCCACTAATCGTAAAGATGTTGCGGCAGAGGCTAAAAAGTATGAGAAACTCTTAACACCCGACAAGGGGTGCAAGTACGATCAAATAATTGAAATCGATTTGAACACGCTGGAACCTTTGGTCAATGGGCCATACACCCCCGATTTGGCGCATCCCATTAGCAAGCTGGGAGACAACTCGAAAAAAAACGATTACCCCATGGATATCAAGGTGGGACTGATCGGTTCCTGCACAAACTCATCTTACGAAGATATGGGACGGTGCGTCAGTATTGCCAAAGATGCCCTCAGCCACGGTATTAAGGCCAAGATACCGTTCAATGTGACGCCCGGATCTGAACAAATTCGTGCCACAATTGAGCGTGATGGAATGATCGAGGTATTCGATAAGTTTGGGGGCACGGTACTGGCCAATGCGTGTGGCCCCTGCATTGGTCAGTGGGATCGCCAAGACGTTAAAAAGGGTGAAAAGAACACAATTGTCACGTCATATAATCGCAACTTTACTGGACGTAACGACGCCAATCCGGCAACGCACTGCTTCGTGACAAGTCCCGAAATGGTAACTGCTCTATCCATTGCAGGCCGCCTTGATTTCAATCCGTTACACGATGAGCTCACCGACTGCGATGGGAAAGCGTTTAAGTTAAAACCGCCAACTGGAGAAGAGCTGCCCTCCAAGGGATTTGATCCTGGTCAGGATACTTACAAGGCACCACCCCCCGACGGCGGCAGCGTTAAGGTTGCAGTCGATCCCCAATCGAAACGACTGCAGATACTCGAACCCTTTGAGAAGTGGGATGGCAAGGATTACATTGACTTGGTGGTGCTAATCAAAGTCAAGGGTAAGTGTACCACAGATCATATCTCAGCTGCCGGCCCCTGGCTCAAGTATCGCGGTCATTTGGATAACATTTCCAATAACATGTTCATTGGTGCAACGAATGCCGAGAACAATGAGATGAACAAGATCAAGAACCAGCGCAGTAATGAATTTGGAACGGTGCCCGATGTGGCACGCGACTACAAGGCCAACAAACAAAAGTGGGTAGCCGTCGGCGAGGATAACTATGGCGAGGGATCTTCGCGTGAACATGCTGCCCTTGAGCCGCGACATCTGGGTGGCGTGGCAATCATTGTCAAGTCGTTCGCACGTATCCACGAAACCAATCTGAAGAAGCAGGGCATGCTGGCGCTGACCTTTGCCAATCCCGGTGACTATGACAAGGTGCAGCCGACCAGCAAAATCTCCCTGCTCAATCTGGCCCAGCTGGCGCCAGGCAAGCCCGTCGAGTGTGAGATCAAGAATGGCGGAAGTTCCGATAAGATTCAGTTAAATCACTCGTTCAACGCCGACCAGATCGAGTGGTTCAAAGCGGGCAGTGCCCTCAATCGTATGAAAGAGTTGTTTGCCAAAAAGAAATAGTTTTTATTTTAACAATGTTCATAAGTCAATGTTTTACTTTACCTTTTTTTACCTTATTTTAAAGATTAAATTCCATTTTTATAAGGGCATCGTCCGACAAATTATTAAATTAACTTTAGCTGGGTAAGGTGTACACCAACCTTCCTATCTTTATATTTTGATATGCCTAGACTCAATAATAGCTAAGAACAACGTCTTCATACAGACAGAAATGACGTTTTAACCAAGCTTGGGTCTTCCTGTTTCATGCTTATGCACAATACTCGCTTGTGTTTCTTGCTTAAAAACGATATATACAGACAAACACCCACAAACGGATGCAGATGCATTAAAGGAGCCTTGTGATTGTTGCACACTTTAAATTGACTTAGGATATTTCCTATGACAGCGTAGGCCGAGTCCTGCAACAAAGCGGCTCTGTCATTTGCATATATTTCATTTACGGGCTTCGACTCTCTCAACAACACAACGTAAATTCACATGTATACTGTATAAATCAGAAATCCGATCACAATAATCGAATACTTCGGTAGGCCGAAGTGCGCCTATTTTTTTGTTTCTGGTTTGTTATTTGATAGATTTGGTTTGCATTGTAATTTTAATTGCTTTTTCCAAATAGAGTTTTTGTATAATGGAAATATGTACATCATGCAAAGTCAGTGGGCACTTCAGGGGCAGAGTCCTTTTACAAAGGCGCTGCCTGGGAAATGAATTAATTTGATTTTTATGTCGAGAACAATGTAGTGGGATAATTTTGCTCTGACATCGATAGTTGTTGTCACGGGAGACGTCATCGTGTTTGGGTAATAATTCCGCTAAGCTGACAAGCTGAGAAAATTACACACTTGGCTTGGCTTGGCTTGGTCTGGTTTGCTTGTTGCGATAAGCGTAAATCACGCAAATGACAAGTGGCAATAAATGCGGATGAGCATAAAACGAAATCCGAGAAGCAAGAAGCGAAGCACAGTCTGAGGCAGCAGAGAAAGCAGCAGCAAACGCTCAACACTTAGCCAACGAACATAAATTGCATTCTAGCCGCTGGCGAGGTAAGCAGCCGCAAACGCCACAAAATATGAGGGGGGAAAACGAAAAACAACAAAAAAAGAATATCAACAAAAACTCAACAATAATCGAAAAATTATTTCCACAAACAGCGCGCATGTGAGTGGGTGTGTGAAACTGAATCTCGAACGGGGGCGGGCTAAATCAAAGAAACAAAATGGGCAAATACAAGCAGAAAATCCATAGCACACACACATTCGCGCACACAGTACATACGTGGCTGTGGAGGAGGGAGGGATGGGAGAGTGAACATTTTCAACAGCTCGGATTAAGTTAAGCACTTTTATTTATTATTAAAAAAGTTTGCAGCTACCCGCCGGGGCGGGCGGGATAAAAATCAGCAAAATCTGCGCATAATGCAAAGAAAATCCCAAATTTATCGTATTACTTAGATGGAGTGTCATATGGGGAATGCCAGTGGCTCAACTGGTCCCACCGCATCCCTTCTGCAAAGGGGTTAAAATGCTCATTACGAGCACAACTCTGGAAGCGTTTATATACATACACACACATTGATGTCTGTCTGTCTGTAAGTTTGTCTCTGTGTTTGTTCATTCATAATATAACTGTTGATTATTGCGCCAACACGCACTCGGTGTAAGTGTAGGGACCACACAGGGTCCGATCCAGTACCAGGCACACAGCGCGTATGCGCAATATTATTAGATATTGAAACCGGGCTACGATGGCATCGATAGCAGCGACAGCGTCGACAACGTCGTTCCAAAAGCAATTGAACGCAGCAGAAATACCAACATATGAATTTTTTGCCCTTCTTTTCATCTCTCTCTCCCTTATTCTCTCAGTCTTTCTGCAGCTCCCACACCAATAAAAACCAAGTGCTGGGTGTGGCACAAGTGGGCTTCACTCTCTAGCCTTGATGCAGGCATCTGCTGCGAGTGCTTTCTGCCTCTTCTCCTT
Organism: Zaprionus davidi; assembly: GCA_018903715.1. Classification (NCBI taxonomy): domain Eukaryota; kingdom Metazoa; phylum Arthropoda; class Insecta; order Diptera; family Drosophilidae; genus Zaprionus; species Zaprionus davidi. Next base: position 251,337 of record JAEIGL010000003.1, read on the forward strand.
TTCCTACTCCTCCTCCTCCTCCTCCTCCTGCCCTTGCCATCAGTCACTCTTTCGTTCGCTGTGCGCTGCATTAAATCGATGGCAATGTGCTAAATTGTGGCAGATTATTTATTAGTGTAATGGCCTTAAATTACAATTGCGGCCATCTGGTTGTGTCTCGTTTATGAGAGACTTTAAATATTTAAAAAGAAGCAGCAACAGTTCATATGTGAAACATCATAACATAACCATGTGATAACATCCTTTAGAATTGAGAATAAAGAGATATTTGTTTGTGACAAATTTTGAAAGTTCGTTACAAATGCATAGCCTCAATAAATCCATAGTGTCTTGTTAGCTATATTAATTGACTTTGTTTATAACTGATTTATTTAATTGATTGCAACGGATTAATTTATTATGGTTACGATATCTATTTATAGCCGATATTTGTAGTTTACTTGCTTATAATCGATATTCGTAATTTGCTCAACACTTATTGTTAGACTTGATAAACGATTTATCGAAATGTGGCGGTAGGTCGATTATAAATTTTAATGGCCGATTATAATGAGCTCTTAAGAATTAATCGAAGATAAGACGCGAAGGCGTACACAACTGAGTTAAGTAGAGATTTTAAATAATTCAAAGAAATATATATAATAAACGGCTAATAACGTAAGTATATATAGATATCTAATGCGCACCAAGATGTTTCATTCTCTGTATTTACAAATTAGTGCTTTAAATGAAAGTATCTCTAGTGTTCTATACTGAAATATCCTATACAAGGGTATAAATAGAATATATAAATATTATAATAAAGGGCAAAGTTACAAAATGGCAAACTACAAGTGGATATATAATAAAAGACAAGCTGAAAAAGAATACAAATGTCTAAAAATCGAAATACGTCGGGTATACTTTGTTCTTCGTTCCACAACCAAACTCCGTACGTTTTTAAATGTTTAAATCTATAGTAATAACGATTGGAAACATATGTATATGTGTATCAGGATATAAATAGCCGCTTATCCTATATGTAGCTGCAATCTGAAGTAGTAGTCGAGCAAGCTCGTATAATTCGTTACACGAATCCTAGCATTATTCTTTATATGGCATTTAATACCTCTTGTAGCAAGGGCAAATCCCAGTGCTGTTGCACTTGTTTTGTTCTCTTTCTTTTTGTTATTGCTACCACTGCAGTCTGCTGCGTGGCAAGTCATAAAGTTTAATTTAGTTTTAAGCTTTTGAACTGGAAAATTGCATGAGCAGCCAAGCTGAGATGTGGAGCGCGTGAAACTCGCTTACTTTTTAGCAGCACACACGACACCAAACGCGACCGTTACGGCAGCTGGAAAAAAGAAAAACAAGAGCCCGAGCCCCAGCCCGAACAAGAACAACACTGATGACCACAAATGTCAGTCAGGGCCGTCACAGAGTGACGTTTCATGCGCCATTTGTACACGACGCCGTTCTGTGCAATAAGAATTGACAGCGCCTTTGTGGCAGCAACGCACAGCAATAGCCGCAGCTGGCAGCAGCAGGAGTTGGAGTTGTTGCTGGAGTTGCAGTTGCAGTTTCCTGGAAGAGCTACATGCGAGTGAAAGCGAGCGAGATGGCAGCATAGCTGCGAACTATTCTAAAATTAACACACGTTTAATATGCAAGTCGTGCATACATTTTTGTGCTTCCATTCTCTGCTCTGGCTCTCTGGCTCTTTGGCGCTGTGTGGCTTTCTGTGTGCATGCAGTTTGCTTGTCCGAGAGCTTTATGGTTTTTAATTTACCGTCAGACGTCAGGCCAACGAGGACGACAAGGACCACGACATTGCGGGCGACATGTCAGTGCCACAGAAGCGCCCGCGTTCACAGTCAACGCCAGAGAGTCCGAGGCAATCATGGTCATTTCATTTTTCTCTCAATTTTTCCACCTCCTTTTCCATTCGCAGTCTGTCTGTCTGTCCCGCTGTCCCACTGTCTTTCTCCCTGCCCAACACTGCTCATGCTGAGCTGCATCTCATTCAATGGTCGGCATTGTTGTTGCTGGCATACGTGCAATGGCCGACGGCAGCTCGTTATCATCATTATTATGACCAGCATTAATGTTGATGCGGTTTAATTGCCAATTGAGTTGATGCAAGTCAACGACCTAGGCTCTGTAAGAGAACGATGACAGCCACTAGTTGACAGACCGACAAGTGCCCGCCTAGCGTACATTTCATAATTTCATTATAAATGACCGTTAACCTTCGTGTGGCAACTCGGGCACGTAATTATCGGGGCCAACAAAAGAGTTCTGATAAACTGAATACCTTTAGAAAGGCAACAATAATATTAATGACTTGAAAAACCAGTAATGATAAAAGGAACAATGTGGAGTATCGATGATTAAGGAACGAGTAGAAAAAACAATTACATTTGTGTAATCGATAGTTAAGGTATCATCACTAAGAACAAACACAACTGTAATGACGCGCACAACAAACGATTTAAGAGAATGCAATCAAATCATTTCATTTAAATTAATTAGAGGTTAACGTCCTTATCCCCTGTATACACTTTTTTTTATTTTTTTATAAACCAATAAAATATCAATTTAATCTGAATGTTTGCAATTAAAACTTAGTAAAACAATCACTGCTTATCAAAATAGTTCAATTAAAGATAAGTTGTTGCTAAGCTTATTAAAAACATTTATAAAAACAATTTCACACAATTTGAAACTATTCAATTTCCATGTTAAAACAAATTGCAAATATTAGCCCTAGCTTACTACGCTTTCCGAGTTATTTATTACCTTAATTATTTGCAAACTTTGAAAAATAAGGGAATAATTTATTGTTTAAGTCTTCCGTTTAATTCAACTAGCGTTGTAAACATTTGAATTTATGTGTTTTCCAGAATTATGCACTTATGGAGGCAGATAAAAACTTTTATTCAAGATTTGCAATTGGCCTAATGGAAGACGAGGCAGGGGACAAGTCGCTGGCCAAAAACGCTTGAGATCGCCTGCCAAATTCCTTTTGGCAGCCATAAACAGCAACTGTTGCCAAGGCGAGTGGCATAAATGGAAAATCGCCATCATCACCGACGGCGGCTCCCCATCAGCTGCATCGTTTGTCTCTGCCCAGGACTCAGTTCGCAGAGGCATCTAATTAGATTGCTCTGGCAGATGTACAATGCTCCGACTGTGCTTGGGTTGGCGCCAACCGTCGCACGTTCTGTGCGATCGAAATTGTTTAATAATTTAAAAACAAATTAGCGCTGATTTTTGTGTGCTACATAAAAACGCTATAAAAATCGTTTGCAATTTCATGCATAACAGTTAAATAAAATTTAATTTGGCAGAAACAAAATGTCGAAAAACGAGAGAAACAAACAAAAAGTAGAAAAAGGAAGTGAGAGGAGAACTTCAAGCACTTGTTTCAGAGAGACAAAGATGGGAAGCAGCGAGATATAGGAAGGAAGGTATAAGGAACATCGTAAGCAAAAGAAAGTAACCATCTTAAAGTATTTTGGCTAGCCTGAAGACTATATCAGATATGGCAACAACACCAGCATTAGCAAGAAAAGAGAGAGTGGAAACTGTTATACAAGAAAAGCCGTCAACATTCATTATTAATTTTAATATCGCAAAGTGCGCAAGAGCTGAAAATGAATGAAATAAAAAGCTAAGTAAAAACATAGGACACTTGGCACGCGCTTCATTTTTAGGCACAGCTTGATTATTGTTCCTTCTTGTTGACCATAAGTAACTGAGGCAGTTTTAAAACTAAGAGAAATCTGAAATAAAAAAATGTAAATATAAATTTAGCAGTTATTTCGTATGTTTAACCATCCAAATTTAAAAAAGAAAACAGCAAATCCAACATCGCATGAAACTATCTGTCATCCCGTTAATCGGCCATGTTAAAAGTAACCAAAAAGAGCGGGATCCCCGAAAATATGCAAAGATAAAACGAACTTAATTAAAACGACAAAAAAATGGTGCAAAAAACAAGCAAGAAAAAAAATACAAGAACAATGAAAACCACAAAGTGCCGTTTTTGTTTGTAAGTGTCGCTGCTGCAGTCGTTGTGTGCATATTTTGCCTGCCAATCAACTCAACAATCGCAATCAATTTGCAAGCTGGGGCTGCGTCAATGTACCCCTTCCTCCTCTCCCTCACTGACCCAGCGGGCTCCTCGCTGTGCGCCATGGGGCTGCGTAGCCCTGTGGAAGAGTTTTCCCTAGCCTGAGTTTTCCGACAGTGAACACTGCAACTGCAACAGCGTGTGTGTGTGTGTGTAGCTGTACGTATACGTGATATATCAGCGCAAGCAAAATAAAAAGTATTGTCAATGCTTTTTTTAATTGCGTTACTGCAGCTTTAAGGACCGCAGTGTCTGGCCATGAGTCACAATGGCACTGGGAAAAGATTTTCGAGATGCCATGCAGGCTCAACGATGAGCATTGTTGAGATGTTTTTCAAGAATTCCGTTTGTATTATATTTGCAGTAACTATTTTTTGTGATTTCTTTAAGTGTATTGAATATTTACTAAAGATAAATGAAGAATATGTCAAAGTCATTCTATTTAATTATAAGTTGTTTCATTCTTTAATTTGATCAGGCACATAATGAGAATCTATATTTGTCTCTGCTTTCAATTTATATGTATGTGTCCTTGCCTGTTAAATTATTACTTTCCGATTCATTTCTCATTTCTATCATTTTATTTTCGATCTACCGCGACTCATTCTATTCAATACCTCTTACACATCAATAGAATTTTCTTCTCCATTTCGTCGATTTTTGAATAAATTTAATTTCCCTTTCAATGCTGCCATCAAAGCTTCATTTTGCCCCCACCTAAAGCAAACTTTGAGTTCATTCCATAACTCATATTTTTATATTCTTTACGACCATAACTCACACGCACTCAAAAAAGATGGCGAACAAAAATAAAAAGTTTGTTTTGTTAGCAGTTCATTTCCTTCATTTGCACCTGGAAGCGATTCTTCCGATTCGTGTGTGTTTTGAGTGTATGAGTTTTAATGGAACTGTGATTCTGTTTAATTTAATGCTCTGCTGCTTATTTAAATTCAGTCCCTCGTCTTCTTTCAAATGTTTGTCTGTTTTTGTTGACAGTCTATGTGAAAATCAATCAACCCACACGTGTATTGTTTCAAACTGATAGCTTTCCACCTTCGGTCATGAGGGATACGCGTTTTATTGGTTCTCCAATGAATAAGCACACCAAGTGTTCAAAGAAGTCTTCGTGATTGTTAAGTAAGTAAGTTATCATCTACTTTAGGCCAAATAAACTATATAATTTGTGTGGTCAGAAAGGTTTTTTTCTATGCGTTGCAAACTACTGAAAAGTAAACAAAATTTCAACATAATAGATTACTTAATTTCTCACAATGTAGATAGACACGTGAGTGAGTGAGTTTTTAATACCGCTATCTAAACATCTAACTCAATACTCTCTGCTTTTGTCTTATCAGAATGAGCCCTCCAAAATATATAAATAAAAGGCCCGAAACCAGTGGAACTGTAATTCATACAGTAATAGCCGGCGACAGTATGAACACTCAACAACTGGCGCTCCTCACCTGCCTGCTTGTACTAACAAGCATTGGCCATGTACTGGGCTTCTCCTACCTGATGATATTGCCCACGGCTGCCAAATCCCACTTCCATGTGGGACAAGCCCTTGCCAAGGGACTCGTTGCGGCAGGACATGAGGTCACCCTTATATCAGCGTTTCCACAGAAGAAACCCATTGAGCGCCTAGTAGACGTGAATGTGTCTACATTAATTCCAGCCATGGCAGGTAAGTAGCCGCTAATCACGTACCCCTTATCAACCTAACACCGGCTGATAACCGTGAACGTGTAAGTGGTTTGTGGCCACTTCATTTCACAATTAACCTAACAGTAAAGATCAAATAAATAATAATAAACACATTTACAGTTAGCAAAGCTAAGCTGTTGGAGAACTCGAAACAACCTTTGGTAAAGCGTTTGCCCATCATGCATGCCATGGGACTAAAGTTGACGAAGGTTATACTGGACGACCCGGCAGTGCAGGAGCTCTTGAAGGAGAATCGCACCTTTGACGCTGTGATATGTGAGGTTTTTATGAACGAGGCTCACTTTGGCTTCGCAGAGGCTTTCCGCGCGCCACTTATAGGGCTCAGTACATTTGGTGCCTCCGCTTGGACCACCGATCTAGTGGGTACACCTTCTCCGCTGTCTTATGTGCCTCATGTATTGCTGCAGTTCAGCGATCGCATGGACTTCATGCAACGTGCCGTTAACCTGCTCTACACTGCTTACACTACTCAGTATCAGAATTGGTTTAGTTTACCACAACAGGAGCAGCTCTATAAGAAATACTTTCCCAACAACAAGCAAGACTTTTACGATATGCGCAAAAACACTGCCCTCGTGCTGCTCAACAATCACGTCTCTCTTGGCTTCCCTCGTCCCTATGCGCCCAACATGATCGAAGTGGGCGGCATGCACATTCAGCGCAAGCGTCAACCTCTGCCCAAGGATATCGATGAGTTCATCAAGGGTGCCAAGCATGGCGTCATCTATTTCTCCATGGGCTCCAACCTGAAATCTGCCGACTTGCCGCAGAACAAGCGTCAGGCTTTGATCGACACATTTGCCAAGTTGAAGCAGCGTGTGCTATGGAAATTTGAGAACACAGAGCTGCCTGGTAAACCGGATAATGTCTTCATATCGGATTGGTTCCCTCAAGATGATATATTGGCGCATGAAAATGTCTTGTTGTTCATCACACACGGTGGCCTGCTGAGCACTACGGAGTCCATTTACCACGGCAAGCCTGTCATAGGTATTCCCATATTTGGTGATCAGTTTATGAACATGGCACGTGCCGAGCAATCCGGCTATGGCAAAACAGTGCGCTTCGATCAGCTGACAACAGAAACACTGCACAGCGCCATCGAAAAGGTTATCAACGAACCGAGCTATACGCTGCAGGTGCATGCCATGTCCTCGCGATTCCGGGATCAGCATGAGACGCCGCTAGAGCGGGCCGTATACTGGGTGGAGCATGTGAGTCGTCAAAAAGGAGCCCAATACTTGCGAAGCGCTTCGCAAGACCTAAACTTCATCGAATACCACAATTTGGACGTTTTCCTTACACTCATCGGGGGTTTAGCCTTCGTTTTGTTTGCTTTTGCGTATATTTCAGTAGCCTTAGTTAAATTTGTTAAAGGCAAATCGAACAGTTCAAAGCCCAAGGCGAAAAAGGTGAAGCGTAATTAATTTCACCATAACAAACCTACGAAAATAATAAGAGGCATAAAAATCTATTAGTATAATATTTACTGTAAAATAAAGATCTTAATAAAGTATTCTCTTTGGAATACCAAAAAATATGGTTTGCAGTTCATTTGAAAATCATCTTTATAATATATGTATATATGAACTAAATTATTTAAAATAGTTTATTAAATAAATTAATAATAAATTATCGTTGCTATGCAAGATATGGCATAAACCTTTTGTTATCGTACTTCAATAAAATATTGCACCATCAAAACACGTTACTAAGTCAGCTATTTACCCTTTTAATCCGTCTCATCTGGACTCTGTATCTAATATCTCAGTTACATTAATCAAGAAACACAGGTTAGTTGATTTCAACATTAACGAGAGCAACAGTCGCGCAAAACGCGACAGTGGGATACCCTTCGACCTATGTTCCCGTGTAGTTTAATTTGTTAAATTCATACACATATGCATATGCACATGCTTTGAAATTAATCCCGACAGATGGCGCTCGCGCTTCGCGCTCGCCCGTCTCCCTTGTTAGCTGACAGAAGCACTTGGTTTTATGCTCATACTTTCTTAAATAACTTCTGTGTTTATTGTTCGATTGGATTGTAATTTGGGGACTACGTAGATATTTCATTTAGCTTAGTATATGTTTAAGTCAGAAAGTTGTATCTTATATACAGCGCTTATAAATTAAGTTCAAAAATTAAATTATTGATTTGTGGGGGCGGTGGGCGTGGCACCTAACATTTGAAATAAACTTCATCTGCTTATAGTACAGAGGAGTCTTCCTGCCAAGTTTGGTAACTCTAGCTTTTATAATAGCTGAGATCTGTGCGTTCACACAGACAGACGGACAGACGGACGGACGGACAGACGGACAGACAGACAGACATGGCTCAATCGACTCGGCTTGTGATCCTGAGCAAGAATATATATACTTTATGGGGTCTCCCACGCCTCCTTATGCCTGTTACATACATTTGCACAAAATTAGTATACCCTTTTTTGACCATTTTCAATGGTCGAAGGGTATAAAAATGTAAACTAACTCATAACCAAACACAATTAAATAATGTAAACTGTTTTGTAGAAGAATGTGCATATAGAATGTATTTATGTATGTTATCTCGTCTGTAGCCACACAAAACAGGTCGCTTAACGAATAAGGAATCAAAACAAAACCGACTGAGCGCTGATTAGGAACTTGGTCATATATAATACATTCACATGTATTGCCCTACACATACATACATTAAAAACGTAGTATCGTACGCTCTTTGCGAAGAGATCTACGGTAACAGAAAGTTAAGAGAATATTCACAAATCGATGTTAAGAGCGACAAAGCAATGTTCAAATGAGTCTAAGAGAGAGAAAAGAGCGAGAGTAAAAGAGAACAGAAGAACGTGTTTATATTTAATTTCGTCTGCTTATAGAGTATATTATAACTTTAAATTAAAATAAACACATTAATAAAACATAAATAAATAAAATATTATCTGTCTTTATTTCGCCTATCCGTTTTACGAAAAGGCAGAAAGAGAAAAAAAATGCATGAACAAAATGTAGAGAAGAATGATGAAATCAAACAGCGCAGAAATGACTGGGAATATTATGGAATGGGTCGGGATGGCACGCACAATTTTAATATATGTATGTATATATGTATAAACATTTAAATATATCAATGTATGTACCGAAGGTTTACAGAATTTTATTGCAATATTTATTGATTCAGTCATAAAAATAGAAAATGAAATAAAACAGAAACAAATAAAACAATGCCATACTCAACAATGTATATTAAATTCCTTCTTTTGATCGCCAGTTCTCTCTTGCTCTCTCACTCTCTGTCTCTCCCTCTCTCTCTCCCTCTCTCTCCCTCTTTTCGTGCACATATAAGCCGCTATTAAGCGTTCGTTGTGTCAGTTTTGCTCAAGACGGAGGCTAGTGCGGATCGCAGTTGTAACTGATCCCACATTAATAATTAAATAGCGTTGATTTCACAAGAATCAAAGTTTTTTTCAAATTAAAGTTAGAAAAAAAAAAAACTATTATTAATTAAAATGGAACGCAATAAAACAAGTTTCTTCGGCCTTCTCGTATTCGGCCTGCTGAGCAGTGTCGCGGCCTATAATTACCTCGTGGTGCTACCCACCGGTGCGCGATCGCACTACAATGTTGGCTCCGCGCTGGCTAAGGGTCTCGCAGCTGCCGGTCATCAGGTGACGCTTGTTTCAGCGTTCCCTCTGAAGAAACCAGTCAAGAATATTAACGATGTGCCCATACCAAATATGTTGAAAGCCATGGGAGGTATGTTTTCATTTTAAGATGTTGTGTAAGGTGTAGAAGAAATACTGTGAAGTTGAACATGATCAATTAAGTATCATTTGGATTACATTTACATAGAAAAGAAAGCTTAAACATATAATATATTTAATCTTACTTTCTTCGATAACACAATTCGCAAAGTGAGTGTTTTCGATATCAAACTGTAGTTAGACATCTGATGATGATGTAATAGTCGGTTATAAAGCTCTGCCATGTCAATTAGGCAGCAAGTGCAATACCAAGTGTACTATGTGAAAACTTACAACGTATGGTCAACAACTAAGTGTAATACAAACTGTCAACAAAATCGTTTGTGTATTTCAGTCTACAATTACCAACACACAAGTGTCTTATCGCGGCTAGATTATGTACAATACCTCGTATCTAACAAATATGATACTTAATTTACCTTGGACATTCTTTTCTAGGCGACATTGACAACTTATTGAAAAAGTCCGAGCAACCAATTATACAACAAATCATTGGATTCTATGCCATGGGTAGGTCCTGAATAAACAAAGATTGATAACTTTACTAACTCAACGGTTACTGTTTTTCTAGGTTTACGTTTAACTGAAACATTGCTTGAAGATCCTGAGATTCAGAAGTTAAGGGACTCGAATCAAACATTCGATGCTGTGATCGACGAGGTGTTTCTGAACGAGGCCCATTTCGGACTGGCAGAACACTTTAATGCGCCTTTGATCGGACTAGGTACTTTCGGTGCCATCAGTTGGAACACAGATATGGTAGGTTTATTTCATCAATATTTATGAATATTTTCAAGTGTGCTTTAAACACTCCTTCAGGTCGGTTCTCCATCCCCACCATCCTATGTTCCGCATGCCCTGCTCAAATTCTCGGACCATATGACGCTGGTCGAGCGAGTCATCAATCTGGCCTTTCTTTCATACGAGCACGTTTTTATGAGTCTGTACTATTTGCCAAAGCAGGAAGCGCTCTACACCAAATACTTCCCCAATAACAAGCAAGACTTCTACGACACACGCAAGAACGCGGCCCTCGTATTGTTAAATCAACACGTTTCGTTGAGTTTCCCGCGTCCCTATTCGCCCAACATGATCGAAGTCGGTGGTATGCACATCAATCGACAGCGCCAGCCTCTGCCCAAGGATATTGAGGACTTCATCAAGGGTGCCAAGCATGGCGTCATCTATTTCTCCATGGGCTCCAACCTGAAGAGCAAGAGTTTGCCGAAAGAAAAGCGCGAGGCTTTGATTAACACTTTCGCAAAGTTGAAACAGCGAGTGCTATGGAAATTCGAGGAACCTAATCTGGAGGGCAAGCCAGCTAATGTTTTTATTTCGGATTGGTTCCCTCAAGATGATATATTGGCACATGAAAATGTCATATTGTTTATCACTCACGGTGGCCTGCTGAGCACCACGGAGTCCATATACCATGGCAAACCATTTGTTGGTATTCCCATTTTCGGCGATCAGTTTCTGAATATGGCACGTGCCGAACAAAATGGCTATGGAAAAACAGTGAACTATGAGGATCTAACTGCACCAAGATTGATTGCAGCTATCGAGCAACTAATTCAAAAACCAGAGGCCAAAACACTGATCAAGGATATGTCCGCGCGCTATAAAGACCAGCCACAATTGCCTCTGGATCGGGCTGTTTACTGGGTAGAGCATGTGACCAGGCACAAGGGTGCGCGGTACTTAAGAAGTGCCTCGCAGGATCTTAACTTCTTTCAGTATCATAATCTTGATGCCATCTTCATACTTTACGGTGGCATTTTGTTTGTTCTCTTCTGCATTTGGTTACTCATACGACGCACATGGCTGGCATTGCAGAATTTCTTCATGGGCCGCCAAGACGTGGCAAAGCCAAAAGTAAAACGCAATTAAACTAAACTTGTGCTATAATCTTAAGACCTAAGCTTTATCATAGAAAATAAGCGATGTGTTTGTGTTATTGTACCAAGTACTATAGGTAGATGAGTATTATAGATTTGCGTAAATAAAAAATATATTACAGAGGCGGATGGGCATCTTTAATAGTAATAACAGGTTTTTCTTGTTTATTTTTTAGTTCAGTCAACCTAGTTATGTACTGAGTATCTCACAGTCGAGTTCGCTAGACTATTTTATTTGCAAGTTTTGGTAGCCCTCTATGCTTTCGAGTTCGCTTATCAAAATTTCAGTGAGAATGCGGTTAGTTTCGCTGCCGGCACTGAGGTTGTAAAATAAAATTGAAAATATTTTCTGTACCTATCGAAGATATTTCATTCGCGCTTTTTTTGTCGCTCTTTTATTCATTTCTCCGTTGTGTTTTCTATTTTCCTTCATCTTTTTCGTTTTTCCTTGCACATAGTTAAAGCATCAGTTGTAACTAGTAATGAACAGCACAGGCGACTATTCGACAATTGGCTACCCTTCGATAGATTTTAAGAACTCGTTAAACATAAAATAAACTGCCTATGAAGTATTCTAGTTTGTGGTGGAATAGCCATTCTTATTATTATTTATAAACCTGCCTTCATATTGGAATAGAATCAGTTGTCAATATTGATGATAGACTGACAAACAAAGTCGTCTTAATCCATTTGACTATTAATACTTATTAGAAATATAAAATCTTATACCTTGTTTTGTCTGGCAAACAATCCTCTGCACTCCGCACACTCTATGTTGCCCATTTGCTAAGGACAAAGGGTATTAAAGTGCCCTACGCGTTCAGATTTTTAACAACGAGACCCAGCAGAAACTGCAGAGCAATATAGTGGTTGGGAATGCCACGCCCAAACTCAAACGTCTGCCCACGCTCAACGGTTTTATTTTCTTCGTCGCGCTTTTGTTGAAAACTGTTTGCAAAGTCGACAAGAAGCGATGGATCGGCCGGGCGGCGGTGGGTCGTGCAATGGGCGTGTAAAAGTTTTAGCACAACTTATTGCAACTGTTTTGGGCCATGGTCACTGTGGAAAATTGGCGTCCGCGCCGGAAATGTTGGCGGTTGTAAAGCGGGCCGCATCAAGAGTGCACGGCAAAACAACAGGAAAAAATGTTCAAAAAACCAACAAAAACACGTAAAAGTTTTAGATACTCTGCACCAAGCGTTGAACGCAGAACCATGAAATCATTCCAATGTTATGTAAAGTTTTCGCAATAATGGGAATTCTTAGTTTATTCTGGATTACTTAGATCCTGAAGAATATTACATACAAAATTAATTTATATTCGACTGTTGGAAATGCCCATACTTAGTGATAATGTATCTAAGATCAGCGTTACCTTGTTTCTTTATCTCTGCTAAAGAAACTTACCATTCAACTTATACTTACTAAATGTTGTAAAGTTAAAATTCTAGATTCTGGAATTTCTGGATTCTGGAAAGTCACCTTTCTGAAGACATTTTATTAATTTGTACCAAATGTACTCTAGTTCAACATATTTAAAAAGGGTTTATCGTCTGGTTTACTATTCCAAGAACACGTGTATCCCAAGAGCCTGGAAAGACTCCCAAGAGAGCGAAGTAACAGCAATGTAATCCCAATACAAACATTCTTTTTTCGAGTACTCCGTCTGCAATCGCATCAACGAGTATTTATAACGTGTTGCTTTTTTAGCACAGTATATATTTTTTTCGCAGCGAAACCAATATAATTTTGTAGCTAATTTAATTTTTCCACTAAATAATTACATATCATGTTACCATATATTGCAAAACAAAAATAGGATTTATACATCCGTAAGTTGCCGTGGCGCACTCCACGAGCCTGGAAAGGCTCCACAAACAGCGAAGAGTAATCCCCATGTAATCATAATTTTTTCAATGACTCTGTCTACAACCGCATCTATTTATGACGCGTAGGTTTATATTCATTTTCGAGCAAAACTAATTTAAATAATTTGGTAGCTGATTTATTCTTTCCACTTTATAATTACATACATTTCATGCCAAGTCCAAGAAAAGAATACGATTTAGACGTCAATAAGTTGCCGTGGTGCACTCCATGTGGATTCAGAAAGTCCACAGAGAAAGAAGAGTAATCCCCATATAAACTTCATTTTCAATAATTCTATCTGCAGTCACATTTATTTATATTGTATTTATATTTTCAGCTCATTATATATGCATTTTTGGAGCAAAACGAATTTCATTTTGTAGCTAATTTATTTTTTCCACATTATAATAATGTATTTATTGTACTATATGTACTACATTGTAGTATATATGCTTATACTGAATACTCTTTGAACTGAATAGAGTTTATTTAATTAATTGGATCCTAATGTTTTTATTATAAGTAAAAATGAGTGAGGTATTGAAATATTTGTTTTTGAATTTACAAGAGAGTTTAAAGAGCAATCTATGTGATAGGTTGATGGATACCTTTCAGTGGGTTCATTTTTGCTAAACTCTCCTGATAAACTTCTTTTTTTAATATTGGCCACAAATTAGCTGTGAACACGTGTCTATTACAACTTGCAAGGATTTGATTGAAAAAATGAAGAAGTAAAATCAACGTCTAAGTTGACAAACGTGTCAGCTGTTTTGCAACTTATTGACGCAATTAAAAGATTGTTAAATGAAAACCGGAAATGCTTTGTTATCCTCACTTCGTGAACTTTAAATATAACTCGGTCAGTAGCTTTAATATCAAATCATTCAGGCTTACATGCCATGCCGTCAATGACAACAACACGATAACGACTGCAGCAACAATGCAACTGCAGCAACGTATGAAAGAATATTCAGCTCATGAATTTTTGATTACGCATTTGGCGATGCGGCCAAAAATAAGCTATATGCATGTACACGTTTATATGAGCGGAAGTGCTGCTGCCATTTAATATTACGCATACGCAACGTGCGCAACTGATTGGACAGTGGTTAATGCATATTTTTGCGCATACTCATGGGTTACCCACACCATAATGAACTGCATATCAATGAGAGATAATTATATGCGACCACTAAATACATATATCATACGTTGTACACCCGCAATCCAGAATTGTGTCGCTGCCCGAGCCAGTTAAATCGAATTCGGAATTTATTTCGATAAAGAGTAATCAGTGATTCTTCAGTTTAATTTCATTGGATTCACGTTGATTTCTAACGAGGCTTATCAGTTTCCATAGCAGAAATGTGATCGAAGCAAGTACCAAGAAGATCACACCGAAAACAAGTGCGAAGACATCCAAGCTGTGGTAGGCGATGAAACTCAAGTCCTGTCCGGCAACTCGCATATGATGTGCTCCATTGTGACGCAGGACATACTCGGTCCACCAGATAGCAGTCTCCTGAGGAGACATGGGCTGATCCCGATACCGATCTGACATTTCTTTGGCAGTTTTTGCAAACGAGGGCTCTGTGAGTAGCCTTTCGATGGTCTGTCGCAACTCCGAGGAGGTCACCACCTTATGATCGAGACCCAAACCGAAACCCGCTCGCTTGGCACGTTCTACATTTAGGAACTGATCGTAAAAGAATGGCAGACCAAGCACGGGTTTGCCATGATGAATACTCTCAATGGTGCTCAAGAGGCCACCGTGCGTTATAAAGAGTTTAACATTGGGATGTGCCAGAATATCTGGCTGGGGAAACCATTTGCTTATAAACACATTATCTGGCTTTCCTGGCAGCTGATCGTCCTCAAACTTCCAGAGCACTCGCTGCGGCAGACTGGCAAATGTTTTCAGCAGCATTTGTCTACGCTCTTCGGGTAGATTTTTACTTTTCACATTTGAACCTAAAGAGAAGTAAATGACGCCAGCCGAACCAGCACCCTGAATAAATTCCTCAATATCCTTGGGCAAAGGCGCTGGCTTATGGTCAATATGCAAGCCACCAACCTCAATCATATTCGGTACATAGGGACGTGGGAAACTCAGTGAAAAGTGCTGATTGACGAACACCAGTGAAAAATTCTTGGTCAGCTCTCGCAATGGAACCTTGTTGGCAACATGTGGAAAGTATTTTTCGTACAACTGACATTGAGTTGGACGAAACACCAGCTCCCAATTAAGCCACGCCACTGCAGTCTGATAAAAGGTATCGACGCGTTCCCAGTAAGTCATGCGATCGCTCAGGCCGGCCGTTACTAATGGAATATAGGAGAGCGGAGATGTGTTCCCTACCAGCTCATCGATATTCCAGTCTGTGCCAAATGTGGACAATCCGATGATGGGTGCGTTGAAGTGTGCCGCAAAGCCGTAGAGAGCATCGGTGCGTAATGCCTCGACAATAATCAAATCAAATTGATTCTTGCCGCGCTGTATTAACTCTCTCTGTACTTCGGGATTGTTTAACACCGCATTTGTAACGTTCATGAAGAATTCGTTAATGAAAATGTTCTCCTGCCATAAGTTTCTATGGGTACTCAAGTCCGATATAATATCTGTAAGCAGACAAAACAAAATATTATTTGCAATATTTAATTCAGTATTATAATATTAACACGTACGTTCGTATGATTGAAAAACTTCAAGCACGGGAATATCACGGAAGTTTTTGACTGGTTTCTTTTGGGGAAAAGCATTCACCGATGTCACCTGGTGTCCACGTGCAGCCAGTGCCTTCAGGTATGGCACTACATTGATGTACTGCGAAGGACCCGGATAGGGAAATATCGCTAGTATGCGGGCGCCTTCTAGTTGACATGGCAGGACTGCAAAAATTACTAGAATTAGACCGCACAACCGTAACAGAAACATTTTCGAGCCCATCTGCTGCAATCCCGTTCCGAATTTCAACTGAACATTTCAAGTAAAGCAGCTTAAGTGGTGAATTCTATAATACACATCTTACATGCCTCATAGATAGTCTCGCATTCACGCGATAAGCATTTTTACAAGTTGCGATGAAGGTCATTTTGTATGATCATCACAGCACGTTACCGCACCCGGCCTCACCTTAGGTGGCATCATGTGTGCACTGTCTAATATTATCAAATTAGTCTGTCGGGTTTGTATGGTAGCTTTTGTTTTCCGTATTTGTAGGTTTCTATTCAAATTAAAGCTACAGCGTGCGAGAGATGAAATTATGCCAGTCATGATAAACACGGCAAATTTTTCAGCAACGATTTCAAGTCATCGTTATACGTCAGTCTGTGTTTGCTTGTCCTAACGAACACTTGCTTTGCTCTATCAATCGTTTGTGGTGTCATTATAAATTGAGACCGAAACAGGTTATTGACACAAGATAGCTACGCAGACGATTATTAAAATTTGTATTTCTACAAGATGCCGAAAGAAGCTACTTCAAAGCATTGTTGACATTATATTAAGCACATTCAATCGATAAGCATCTTAATATGTATGCCCAGTTTGCAGCACGGATTCTTAATGTACATACATATATAGTAAAATAGAATGACTTAGCACATAAAAGTAGCTCTCTGAATTACTTAAGTCTTTATTGTGGGATACTGTTTTAAATCGAAGTGTCTGGTTCTGTCTGTTAAATACATTTCCACATTTTATACATTTTTATAAAATTAGTGACTATGAAATGGTTAAGACAAAGCAAAGTAATACATATATAGTATAGTATATTTATAGTATTTAGATAAAGCTGATATTAGTGTAAACGTGAGTATTTAAATAATGACAATTTGTGAAATCTAAACAAACCCAAATGGTAATAAGCGGTTCTACTTTTCACTGAGTCTTCTCTTTGGTATTTGTCTTACAACGCTTAAATAGAATACAACGCGTTACTCTAAACAAAACGAACAAAATAAGGAAGATTATTACTGCTACAAGAGATGCGACAATGCAGAGCAATCCCCATGTGTCTAGGCCATGCAGCTGCACGAAGCTTAGGTCTCGCGAAGCAGATCTCAGATGAGGTGCCCCTTTGTGACGCAGTACATACTCCGTCCACCAGATGGCACGTTCCAGTGGTTGATCCTTCTGATCGCGGTAAAGCTTAGACTTCAGTTTCGCAGCCTGAGTATACTTATCATTGGTCAACAGTTCAACAATTCGGGATTGCAACTCAGTGGCAGTAATGTTCCATAGATTTAGGCCCAGGCCATAGCCCGCCTGTGTGGCACGTTGCACATTCAGATGCTGATCGTAGAAGACGGGCAAGCCCAGCACCGGTTTGCCAAAGTAAATACTCTCGATGGTGCTAAGCAGACCGCCATGAGTGATGAAGAGCTTGACATTAGTATGTGCAAGGACATCGAGCTGCGGGAACCATTTACTTATTAACACATTTTCCGGCTGATCGTCGAGTTGTTCTTGCTCAAACTTCCACAATACGCGCTGCTTGAGTGCACCAAAGGCTTGCAGAAGCACTTGGCGCGTCGCAATCGGTAAGTCTTTGCTCTTGATGTTAGAACCCATTGAAAAGTAGATGACTCCATGCTTGGCTTCTTCCACAAACGTGGCTAAGTCCCGAGGCAGTGGCTTTGGTTCTCGTTGTTGCTGCAGATGCAGACCTCCCACCTCGATCATGTTGGGTAGGTAGGGTCGTGGATAGCTGAGTGTGAAGTGCTGACCCAGCAACATCAATGAGAAGCTGTCGAGCACCTGATCCAGTGACTTTGAAGCCTGTGGAAAATATTGCCGGTACAGTGCCTCCTGACTAGGCAAATGTATCAAGCGCTTGTGCAGCCAGCCAATAGTTGATTCCACAACATTCCACAGACGATCTTGATAGTTCATATGCTCGGTGCGTGAAGACAGAAGTAAGGGATTGAATGACAATGGAGATACGTTGCCCATGAGCTCATCGATGTGCTGGTCAGTACCAAATGATGAGATGCCAATGGTCAATGCGTCGAAATGCTGTGCCAAGCCAAAGATTGCCTCGGTTTGAACTGTTTCCAGAATAACCAAATCAAAGGTCTCTCCACTTTGCAACAACTTTTTGACTGCCTCATCCTCAAGTAGATTTGTAGTTAGCAATTTGAGGAACTCCGTTGTCATGGACAGAACTGTCCATTGACTGGCCTGTTGATTGTAGTCCGGATTACCAAAGGCTGTGGAATAATGTTTATTATATCTTATCTCAACTTGCACACTTCGCTAAATTGTTCTTACATGCCATCAGTTCGTGTATCTTGGTCGCACCGATTACCCTGAAATTAGGTTCGTTTTCGCTGCTACCGAAGGTATTTATAACGGTCACATTGTGTTGCCTGTGCGCTAACTCTTTCAGATACTGCTCTGCGAATATGTACTGCGACTTGCCAGGGAACGGAAACACCGCTAGTATCTTTGCACTTTGCACCTCGACTCCAGTGTTTGCCAACAGCGGCCCGAGAAGCACTACGAACAACCAGCAAGAACACCGCAATTCCATTTTGATAGACCCCACCGAGTTGGTTCGAGTTTCGCGTACCACTGAACTAGAAAGCGAAATTTCTGTTAATTATCGCCAAAAAAATACGTTTATCAAATGAGGAAGGTCGTGAGCACAAAATACGAAAACGATTGAAGCCTAACGAAGTGTTTTCTCTACGATTCTAATACGCCATTTACGCGAATTCTCGATGCCGTGAATCGTTTGTTTTCTATTTACTATATATTGTAGTAGAAGCTCTGTTATGTTTTTATACGATTCGCGTCGTCGGCAACGCGCGTCTAACAACAATTTTATTTGTTGACTAATTTCTAGTCGTTATGCAATCCGCAATCCGCCCGGTTTCTATGTTCATTTTTATCGCTCTCACACAATATTCACGCTCTTTTTTGCCGCTCTTTCTCTCTCCCCATGTGGGTCTCTCAAACAATTCTAGTGGTTTTATACAGCCTAGACTTGTCTGTCTGCTCACAGTGTTAAATTGAGCGTGTAATGCGTCGCTTTTGTTTTCATAAAACGTGAGCTCTCAGGAAACTTATCGCGATAGATTGCATTGCAAACATGGTTGATTTACGCTGATTCATAGTATTTAAAACCATTCCCTATCTCGTTGTTGATATGGGTATTTTTAGCCGCTACCCAAAGTGTAAATGGGTACAAATTAAAAATGTTTGAAAGGAGGAGGAAACTCCGATTGCACAGAGAAGATTTACGATCTAAAAATGTTAAAAATAATAATATAAATTTATATATTTATTTAACTACATTTATAGAATAAGTTATAAAATACTCAATTGAATCGCGCTTATAATCTGAAAGGTATGCATGTTCTCTCCAAGAATTTCAAAAGTCTGTGTAGAATGTAGAGCACCAGGCAAATGACAAGTCCAAACCGTGCAACGATCATCAGAATATTGTCCAAACAATAATAGTCTATGAGTTTCAAATTGGATGGTAAGACTCGCATGTGAGGAGCACCCTTGTGGCGTAGAACGTATTCTGTCCAGTAAACAGCTGTGTCCAACGGATGCATGGGTTGATCCCGAAAACGTTGCGACACAGCCTGCACATTGCGATGATATTTCGGCTGCTCGAGCATTTGTCTGATTGTAGTTTCAAACTCTTGCCTGGTCAACTTCATGATATCAACTATCTCTGCAGCTCCCGCTACCTGCATGCGATCCAGGTTACGAAACTGATCGAAGAACAGAGGCATACCCAGCACTGGAGTGGCGTAGAACGTCGCTTCAATGGTGCCCAGCATGCCGCCGTGACTGATGAAGAGGCGCACATTCGGATGAGCCAGTATGGCCTGTTGTGGCACCCATTCGTCTATATAAACATTTCTGCTCACATTGGGCCTTGAATCTCCCTCGAATTTCCATATCACACTTTGAGGCAAGGCCGCAAAAGTCTCTAATATAATTGCCAAGGTCTCCGATGGCAGATCTTTGCTGTGCAATTCGGTGCCGAGTACCATCAAAATAACTCCGTCTTGCGCATCCTCGATGAACTTCGCAAGGTGACGTGGTAACATTGGTTGCTTTTTGGGCACATGCATTCCAGCAACCTCCACCAGGCTGGGCACATTGGGACGAGCTCCAAATAAACTGAAATGTTGGTTCAATAATATGAGCGAGAAGCTCTCTCGTAACTCTTCGAAGCTCTGGCTTAGATGACCGAAGAATTGCTCGTGTATTGCTCGCAGGCCTGGCAGGAAAATCAATTTATGCATCATCCATTCTTCAGAGATGTGCATCCACTCGTTAAAACGATCTAGTATCGATGCACCTCGCCTATAAGCAATCGGCAAAAGCGGCTCAAATGTTGCGCCTGGCGTGAATCCAACTAAGGTGTCCATGTTCCAATCACCTCCGCATGTGGCTAGACCAATCAGTGTAGCATTAAAATGTGCCGCCAGTCCGAAGAGTGCATCCGAATGCGATGGCTCCAGCACCATCAGATCGTAGCTCACATTGGAGCGCATCAGTTGCTGTACCTCATCAGATTCCAATACATTCAGACAAATTTTCATCATGAATTTTCTTACATACTGCACTTCAGTTAACTTATCAGACATTAACCAAAATTTGTCTGGCTTAAATACATCTAAAAGGGAAAGACCAATGAACTAAATGTATATAATATATTCATATGTTTTCAATTACCGAAATCTGCCATTACAACTTTGTACTTGTCCTTCACGTATATAGAGTGCACTCTCTTCAAAATGTAACAGTCCGAAAAGGCGTGTATAATGGTTACCTCATGGCCACGGTCGAGCAGGGCATCCACATACGGAGCTGATAACTTGCACTGCGAATGCATATCATAGGGAAAGACAAACAGTATTCGGGCAGACCAAACTGGAATCAGCAGTGTTAAGAAGAGCCAGGCCCCAACGATCAGCTGTTGCAGCTGCATTGCAAGAGAATTCCGCTAACAGTTCCAATCGGTAGTGCTCTTCGATTTCAACTAAAAACGCAATCGTCAATTACCTGCCCTTCACCTCAACTAGTAAATGGCATTCGATAGCGATAAGATTAGTACGACGCTCCACAACAATGAGTGTGTAAGTGTTTCTGAAAATTTCACTTATGCCCAGTACACAAAAGAGCTGTGAAATGTACGGACGGCATGAAATATGCTAGTCCACTCGGGCGTCGCTTTGCTAGTGCTTGGGCTATGCGTGCAGTTGGCACATGGCGCCAATATATTAGCCGTGTTCTCGTATGGCTTCCCGTCACCCTTTCGCCTGGTTTCTCCCTATTTGGAAGCACTTGTCCGCGAGGGTCATCAGTTAACCATTATTTCATCGGCGAATCACCTATCAAACATCGATGGCGCGCATCACATTCGTGTACCAATGCTGGATAAGCTAATGCTTGGTAAGTGTAGTAGAGTAGTAAAACAGTTACATACTACGCAGCACATCAAATCGCAAGTGATAAGTGCCAATTAAAGTAAATACCAAAGTTATCTGTTATCTCTTAACTATTGTAATCGAAATACAAATCATTTCAATAGTTGTGGTATGGAAAATTTTAATTCCCATAAACCGTTGAACTTTACTTTGTCCAAGTTGCATTTAATCGGTATTTTCTGACGATCAAATTTCATATCTCATTGTCAATAGAATAGATTAGTATAGATTAAGTTTGCTTTCTACAATTACGTATTAATATATTATTCGTTGCAGCAGTGTTAAATGAATTCGATTTTGTATATCCGTTAACAAAATGGGAAGAGGCCTCAATGGTTTCTAGTTTCTTCTTCAACTCTTCGCGCTATATTTTAAGTGATCCGGAAGTTCAGGCCATGCTACATGATCCAAGTTATCAATTTGACATGGTTATAGTGCAGGCATCACTCACAGATGCACTCTATGGATTTGCGCAGCATTACAATGCGTCTCTAGTCGGTATTTCAGCCTATGGCACCTCATGGAATATTGACTATCTAGCGGGCAACAGAGCACCCAGTGTGTATGAGCCTATGTCCCAAAGTTGCTATTCACAGGGTCTCGGTTTGATAGATAAACTCAAAAAATGGGTATACATCACAGAGGAATGGCTATTGGAACGCCTCATGTACTTGCCCAGCCAGATGAAACTTTATACGCATTTCTTTAACAGATCAGCTGAAGATCTCTATAATATTCGTGATAACTTTTCACTCATGCTAATCAACCATCACTTCAGTCTGGGTCGTGCCAGATCAAATGTTCCAAATGTCATTGAAGTTGCCGGGATGCATTTAAGTCAGCCTGTTGATCAGCTCGATGAATCTTTGAAGCGTTTCCTGGAGGAGTCAGAAAAAAGTGTTGTCTACTTTTCGATGGGAATAGAGATTACTAGCAAGTGGATTCATCCAAATTTATTGGATGTACTGCAGCAAAGCTTTGAGCGGCTGCGGTTACGCGTCATTTTTAAATTCGAAAAGACGTTGCCCAACAAATCTGAAAATATATATGTGAGTCCGATGTTACCCCAGCGAGAGCTGCTGGCTCATCCTAAGGTGAAGCTGTTCATCACACACGGTGGCATCCTGAGTATAATTGAAGCGGCACATTATGCAGTACCTGTGCTCTGCCTGCCAATGTATTACGATCAATTTAGCAATGCGGAACGCATGAAACAAGCCGGAGTCGGTCTAATTCTGGAAATACCGACCATTACCGTGGAGCAGACAACAGATGCGATTAAAGCGCTATTAGATAATCCCACTTACTCACAAAATGCAAAGAGGATGTCTAAGCGACTGCGGGATCAGCCCAAGAGTCCACTAGAAACTGCCGTTTGGTGGACAGAGTACGTGCTGCGCCACAAAGGAGCTCCACACATGCGCATTTCTCATGAAGATATGTCATTTATGCAGTACTACAACCTGGATATCGCATCGGTGCTCTTTGGTCGCATCGGAATTGCCATAATCCTAGTGACCTGCCTAAGTATGAAACTGATATCATTCCTGCTAAAGCCCTTCCAAATGCGCCTCTTTGCAAATATACACTGACTACTGCTTATCGATGGTGATAAGTGGGGGGAGCCAGACTATAAAAAGGCAACGAGAGAACAATATACACTGTAGACATAATGAAGCAATCAATTGATAAGTAGCCAATAAAGAGTACCACATAATTTTTTAAACATTGTTATCACAAACTATTGTAATTAAACCAGTAAGAAAAGCAACAGTCGCGCAGCACGCGACAGTGGGATACCCTTCGACCTATGTTCCCGTGTAGTTTAATTTGTTAAATTCATACACATATACATATGAACTTGCTTTACAATTATTCCCGACAGATGGCGCTGGTGCTTCGCGCTCGTCTGCCTCTTTTGTTAGCTGACAGAAGCATTTTATTTTATGCTCATACTTTCAAAAATTTGGTAACTCTAGCTTTTACGTATAATAGTATAATAGCTGAAATCTGTGCGGTCACACAGACAGACAGACAGACGGACAGTGATCCTGAGCAAGAATATATATACTTTATGCGCCTCCTTCTGCCTGTTACATACTTTTGCACAAAGTTAGTATACCCTTTTTTGACCATTTTCAATGGTCGAAGGGTATAAAAACTTGATAAAACCGTTTATTGTTGTAACCTACAACAACTTTACAAGGGTTGCACCCTTAGTTACCATGGGTTCATTAGCTTGTATACAAATTCAGGATGAGGCCCTGTAGTAATCTTATAATACAATTATAGTGGATTATTATTCAAGCTGAAGTGAGACCGATAGATTAAGAACTAAGGTAATAAACCCTTGCATAAGGAATTGAGACTACTGAGACTTTTTACATTTAAAATACCTGAACTTTTGCAAATAAATGTTTGATTGCTTCTAATTGGATAAGTACACTTGGCCTTTTCCACGTATATTCTAATTTAAAAAGTTTCCTTCGGCGCTGGGTCATTATCTATCCACACCGGCCCATCCGTTTTCCCCAACCCACTAGGAACCGCACTTATTACGCATTTTACATCAATCGACACGTGCCCAGCATATTTTCAACTCTTTTCAACCATTTTTTATAGAAGCAAAACAAAATTGGAAAAACAGCAGAATGGTGGGTTGGAGCATCAATATAATGATGCGCAATCCAAGTTGAAGACCATTAAAAAAGAGCTAGTCTCTAGCGCATGGAACTGTTAAACACCCTAACTCAATTTTATATTTATCTGAAACTATCGAACTTCATCATCCTGTTTTACATAGCTAATATGCTCACTTTCGTCGGTTCTAGCAATGTGCATCTTTCCGCTGACGACATCTGGGCTAAACTAGTCGATAGTGAATGTCTTTCGATTTAGACGTGATGTGGAATGTTAAATCAGTTTTAATAAATGCATCGCTGATTTAAAAGTGGAAATATAATTCAACGAATGGAATAGGAAAGTTTACCTCTAGCATCGTGAATATTGAATAGGTTCTGACCTCAGCTCCTTACGTGATCTATGCATGAAATCTTTTCACTTCTACTGAAACTTATTAAAAATCTAAAATTTAGCTTTAGAACTGCAAGATTTAACTGTTGTAGGTGAAAAGTATTTGAAATTACTCTGCAATTACTCTGAATTTTAAATTGCTCTGTGCCCAGCATGACAAATAAAATTTCTAGTAGTTAACAAATATGTAAAATATGTGCAAAAATTGCTGTAAAGGAATGCATTGAAATGAAAACTCCAATGTCATGACCAGAAATGGTCGCCTCTTGTTGATGTTTATTAGATTTTTATTTGACTTCGTGTTGTAACATTTGAATTTATGTGTTGGCCATAAATTCGCTGTGTGTCTAATTCAAAATGCTTGGGAAATTGCGAACTCGGGAGTCCCCTCTGGATTTTGTTTGAGTGAGCTTAGCAGTTTTTATTGGCCATTTGGCAGGCCAGCAAAACTTTTTGGTCGATGCTCAAGTGGACGGCTTTCACTGGCGCGCTTAACTAACTGAAATTAAGCAAACTTTCTTTTGACTTTCATAAGCCTTTTAATAAAGCATAATCCCAGCGGCCTTTTCTGGATTGTGCGTGCACAAAGGACATCCACACACACATACATACACACAGAGAACCCAACGCACCAACGCACACATCATAAAAACTAATTAACATTCTAGCGGGCCATAAAAACGCTTGCAATAAATATCATCAATGCTAGGAAAGAACTTTATTAAAAGTACTTTTAATCGAATTCCGTAGGGTTGCCGCTCTGGTTTGCCCGGGCAAACCCACTAGGGATAAAATTTGAGGCCTGATTGACTTTATAACTCGCATGAAAGGCAGTTTCGTTGTAACTATTCTAGCTCTTGACTCGTCTGCCTCCAAGGGTATCAGGACTGTGGAGTGTCTTATTCCGTTGAAGGCTCCGTTGAATATATATAAATCTGATAAGCAAAAGATGCTTGGGTGGGTAACTACAGAAATAGTTGCAGGGCATTACAGCTTCGGCTTACCAGCTCTTCGTTTGCAAGCCTGTTTGTTCTACGCAGGCTTTTAATTAGCGTCTACCGCCTAAGTCCCAGCGCGCATTACGCATACGCCGCGTATGCTCCCGTTGTTCCCGCTGACGTTGCTGATGCCGTTAGCGTTGACGTTGCCGCGCTTGTCGCATTGTGAGCACCGCTGGGCAGCTCGAGCACGATTTTAATTAATTAGACTTTTATGAGGCGTGCATGCAGCTAGGCGTCGGGTTAAAGCCCAGTTATTGTTTCTGTCTTAATAAGCGACTGTGCTGCGGTCGCGTTCCGGGCTTTGCACCATCTCTATAGCTGTATCATCCCTCTCTCTCCACACTCACACACATGGCGTATACACACTTGGTACTTCTTTTTTGCCAGTCACGATATTAGGACAGACATGTCCAGAAAGGGACAGCGTGTGCGTTATGTGGTCATGAAAATTACGGTCGCATTATGCTCAGCATTTGGCATAATTGCAGCCAGGATATGCGTTTATGTTCAGAGATTACTTTTTGTGACCGTCCGTTGACCAGCAATAACAACACCGACAATATTCACAACAACAGCAACAAGAACAACAGTAAGCTGAAAGCCAGACGGACTCGTATTTGTATAAATAAATAAAAGAATATCCTACATTTTTTTTGCGTGTGAATTTTTTTGTTTGCTTGTTGCCAAGCAAATTAAAGACCACTTTTCTCAGATTATACTCTTGTTTTTTCATAGGTTTTTCCAACGAAAATCTTGAGCTAGTACCCTGTTCAAAAACTAGCAACCTGACAAACAAAAAACAACTAACGAGATGACAGTAAAAATAAACAAAAATTAAATATTTAAAAAGTGGAAGCTGATAGAGAAAATTTAATTTGTTTATATTTTATTTAATAAAATAGTGATATATTCGTATGAAATATAATTGATTATTACTTTTAATCTTGCACACTCCCATTAAAGTAACAATACATTTTGAAGCGAAGTAGTTCTGTTGACTAATCAGAGAAGAGAGAGGAGAGCGTGCTTATTGTTCCTATCGATAATTGTCAGTGTTGGTTAGTATAACAACTTACTGAATCGGTCAAGCTTTAGGGAAGGAAGATGAGGTTTTCTTGTAATTTATTCAAATGTAGAAATGCTTTTCAAATCACAATTAAAATGCACGCAAAATGTATGCGTCGCGGAGTGAACCTATAAAAAAGGGGAATAAAAATAAAAGAAATTACGGTTATGATTATTATGCATTATGTTGGCTGGCAACAAAAGAAATAAAAACGCAACTCAAGCACCGGCTCAAAGCTATTGCATAGAGGCAGTGTTATAAAAAGAGAGCAACAACAAGTAGAGAAGGTTGCACTTTAGGGCATTTGACTAAAAGATACCTAGTACCAGTTTATCATTTATAATAAATGGAGGGTATTGCCGAACAAATATAAAACTCAACATGGGGATAGATCTGAATGAACTGGACAGATTAGGAATATATATGCTTGTATAATGTATATACACATTTATATATGATTTATGTGTTGCATAGATTTGTCTTCAGCTCAAACCTATAATACCCTTGTACCAATGTTACAGGGTTTCGCAACAATACTTACAACAACAACAACAAAAGTGACCAGAGAGAGAGAGGGAAGGAAACAACAACGTGGCAAAGAAGTAATCCGCTTGTTAAAAATAAACGAAAATAAAACGTAGCTCAACAAGGCAGCATCAGACTGGCGAACTGGCGAAGAGCAGCAACAGCAACAGCAGAAGAAGAAGAAGAAGCAACTGAAATACTAGGGGCAAATAGGGGTGGCAGCGCGCAAAACATAATCATCATAAACCGGAAATATCCCAACGGCGAAACATCCGCACATAAATTTCTTAAATAGTCTACAATTTTTCGTTGCCCTTCGTTGTTTGCCGTTTCGCCGTTTGCTGTTTTGTTGCTTATTTCTTTGGCAATTGTTGTTGCTGCTGTATCGCGTGTAAATACATTTAAGTATCTGCAGCCCTTCCACAAACTTGGCCAACTGCAATAAACACACAAATTAACCACTAATACCAACGGACCAACAACCGACCTACAAACCTACCAAACCGTCGCGACAGACACCCGTTGGGGTGACAATGTCCTGCCTCAGCACTTAACGTGTTTGTTGCTGCCAAGCAACAGCATGACAAAAACAAGTACAACAACAACAATATCAACAGGACAAACTCACAACTCACATAAATAAAATATTATAATTTTAATTTGTCTCTAATCCCAACGGGCAACGGAATCGTGGGCGTGTTTCACATTGCCCGAGCTCTGTCTGCGGATTGGGTTCATTTCCATGCCCACTCGGGTCCTTAGCCTGACACCAGAATGGCATACCCTCGACAAAGGCTTTTATATAGCTATGGATTATAGGAATGCTTGCACTCGCACCCATACTGAACATGTACTTAGCTCTCCCTGGCTCTTTAAATGATAGACTATTTTTGTCCTCCCAGCAGAATGTCATAAATCAAATAAGAAATAAATAATTTCAGCATCCGCTGACGGCGCTCCAGACCGGGCAAGGTCAAACTTTGTGCGCATTACCCAGCTGCCCCGAGTTGCACTCTCGCTAAGCCTGGACTTAATCTATGATTGAGAATCTGCTCTCAAGTTCACCTGAGGGGAAACTGTCGTTCGAAGTTGCAAGCAGCGCTGTCATCTCGAGAAGCTTTTGGAATTTAGTAAACATAAATAGACGGACACTTTGTTGGAAACAGTGCAGATTGATACTGAAATGGAGGATAGTCTATATAATCACTACTTTGTGCAAGTATTCCATTCTGACATAACATATAAAGTATAGCATACTTTTAGGATCACAGTGAAATTATAACATCAACAATAGAAATACTAAAGTAGTGAACTATTCGATTTAATTGAACATATATCATTCAGTACAAACTGCAGAAAGGGGTGAATAATAAAGTTAGCAAGCAGCTCAACACGGTCGCCATCAAACGAAATGAGAACTGCGCTAATTGGCTGAAATTCAGTTAAATGCATTGGCAATTATCAAGTTTCATTTTAGTTTTCCTCGCAAATTGTTTAACTAATGAACTAACTATTTTCAAATGTTAAATTAGTTGAACCAACTAGTTTCTCTACTCACCGCTAACTTCTTTTTGCCCAATTTAATCTTCATTTTGTCATTTCTTTTACTCGCTGCTGGTTCTCGCTGCAAACAAGCACGGTGCGTATACGCAATCTACGCTAACACTTGCAACACTATGCAAATATGGCAGACACGATGCCGTTTGGCACGACCTGCAGCTAGACTTTACCAGTGGCAAACAGCAACAGTGACAACAACAACAGCAATAGCGGCAACAACATCGACAACAACACTCAACAGCCTTGGGCCTGTGTTGTTGGTGCCGTTGTTGGCATTGCGATTGCGATTGCCTGGTCTCTATTGCTTCCACGTCGCTTTTATTATTTCACGCCATTTCAACAGCCGTGAGGCAACAAGATTATTTATGCATTTCTCCACAGCAAGCAGAAGTAGAAGCAGCAGCAAAAGCAGAAGTAGACGACCTGGCGGCGTCTTTCAGGCACGCTTTCAAATCGCTCCCCCACCAAGTCGCGCACGTAGACACGGCTACGGATGCCGCCGCCCTCGCGCAATGAATTTGAGTATATGTGTGTGTGTGTGGCGAACGCAGTTTGGACGCAACTTAACGTATTGCCCACTGCGATACTGCGGCAAATCACACGGAGGAGGGCGGGGGCAGCTCACACGCGGCGGGCCTTTATGTTGCCGACTTCGGTGTGCGAGCAATGAAACAAGGCAGCGCAGAGCGACGCAACGCAGTTATTGTGATTTTTGGCAATGAATATGAAATACGCAGTTCGCAGTGCGAAGTGGTGAGTGGGGAGTGTAAGGAAGTGTGAGGGGGGCTGGGAAGTATACGATGAGTCGCAGCTCCGTCGAGACTCGCTTTCGGGTCTCGTTGCTTTTGACAAATGGCTTCGATGATGTTTTTTATTGCACAGAGCTATCTGCTCAACTGTGTGACAGACCTGTGTATATAGCACACATATAGGAAATATATATAAAGAGCATGCACTGAAAGAAATATTAACATATGTATATTCTGACTTCAGCAATAGAACGCTAAATACAAAGAACAATGTTCCAATAAAAGTTAACAAAATATTGAATAAATGGAAAAGGTTGTATCTTCTACAAATTAATGGACAATTTCGCAACTTTCTCTAAGTGTATATTTATAAGATTTTTATATAAGGTTGTGGCACGCATTGTGAATACGTAAATTTGTTGGACTCTTCATCATTTGCGTATCGTCTGACCAAATATTTGGTTTTGTTTGCCTGTCTGTTTTCTCTTATTGTTGTTGTTGCTTCTGTCGTTCTCATTGTTGTCATGTTGTTGCTTTAGCCGTAATGGCAGCTCGTAAAAATGTTTCATTTATGCTAAATTCATTTTTGTGCCTGCAAAATCTGTTGCCGTGCCAAAGTAATAAAAGGATTCCCTCTTTGCTTTTCTTTCCTCTTCTTTTGTGCCACATTCGGCATTCTATCTCTCTCTCTCTCTCTCTCCCCTTCCCCTTTGGGCTGGCTTCCTTCTTGTCTATGTTCTTTTTATTTATGCTGTTTTTGTGGCTTCTGCTTCCTTGCTTATTTGTTAAGAAGGGCATTACAAGAGCTGCGGCCCAGCGACGACTGTGCGAGTAAATATAGCAGAAATTTATTGGGCTACAAATTATATTTGCTTTGTTCGCAGTTAATGAGTCTGTTAATGTTATGTGTTTGCATTTTGAGTGTTCATAAACTGACGAAAGAGAGCGACAGACATAGAGAGGACACTAGAAAGAGGGGGAGCGAGAGCAAGGCTGACTGATATAATAATAAGTTCTCATCTGCCTGATGGACGGATGACTTTACCTTCTGATGCCGCATAATAACTCAATAATGTGCTGCAAAATCGTAAAATATTGGAAGAGCTCAGCCAAAAGGTAAGAGTTAAGATCCAAGAGACTTTGAGTGTACCCGTCCAGGCAGTTAAATGGAAATCGAGTAAGTTTTATGCACTAACGAGTTAAGTAGTCAGGCTTCTTTATGTCGACATTAACACAGTCTTACGAAAGACGGTGCGCCACTTTGCGCGAAAATAGCAAAAGTCTCGCCATCCTCTTCCCTTAGATAAATCAGGGAATTCACATTAATTACATATTATACAACAATTAGAGGTTAATGCCGCATACTTTAAGACGTGTCATTATAAAAATTTTAGATGGTTCTGGACATTCAGATGCAATTTTTATATGCATGATTATAATACGAATAAAAGTAATGTACCACGGTTCAAATGATCTAAACTATAATACTTTTCTTTTCTCAGCATCGTTTCTGTGCTCTTTCCATTAAAAATCCTATTTTTAGTGCATCGATTTCAGTATTTAACGACAGTCTCTAGAAGTACCGTTACTTAAAAGCATCTACTAAACAATGTTATTAGTTGAGTGCCGTGGCAGGATTTTACAGCATACTTTTGTGCATGAATTTTCACATTTGAAAATCACGGCTTGCACCACCACGCCTCAAAGTCACTAAGTAAAGAAACGAAAACGAGGAGGAAAAAGTTACAAATCAGAAACCCAACAAGCTGTGCAGCAATTCACAGCCTGCTCTGCTTGAGACGTGGACTTGGTAATCTTCAGCGAAGCGTTAAAAGAGGGAGAGGACATTAAAACCAAAAAATTGAGAAGAAATCGAGGCACGAAGCAGCAGCAGCAGCAGAAGGGAAGATGGGAAATGCTCGAGCGGCAGCATGTCATTAAATGCAGAAATCCATTAAAAGACGAAAATCAAACAAACTTTATTGAATATCAAATTAACAGTTAATAAAAATACGCACACTGAAGTAAAAAACGGTAGCCGGAAGATGAAAATAACGGGTTTCAGACTGTCAATTCCATTAGCGGAAGTAATAAAAATGAACTATCTTTGCTGGAGCTAAAAGTCTCTGACTCTTCTTCTTGTTACTGCAGACTTGTATAAGAAAAGATATATTGATTCTTATGTCTCTAACATTAAAACGATTTTAATTACAGGAAATTATGTAATGAAGTTTTGCATGCATTATAATAATCGTGTTTAAAGTACTGCTTGATATATCTGCATGTTATATAAAAGGTTATTACCCTGTAGGTATATCAGCAGGCACCATCAAGTGAATTTTCAGTTCCATTGGGACAATATACTCCCCTACTTAGCGCATTAACTACGCAGAAAATCGTGTCCTTTGGCATTAGAACACATTCCTTATAAAACATTGGTGGAGTTGACCTTTAATTAAATTTGGCGCTTAGGTGACAAAGTCCTTAAGGACATTTTCACTTTTTCACAGTCTCCAGGCGATAAAAATTCACACTGTTGTGCGGGTGTATGTATGTGTGCGTGTGTAATTAAGTGAGGCGTAAATAAAATGCCATTTTAGTATTCATCACAATTTATGCTAAGCTCTCAGAAGGAAAAGCATCAAGTCGTAGAGCGAAGAGTCCTGAGCGTTGCGGCTCTTCTTCTTCTTCTTACCTTTGAATAACTAAGTGCGCCCTGCGACAGCAACAACAACAACACCAACGACAACAACAAGACGATAACTGTGAGAACAACAGGGATAGACGTACACGAGTGAGGGCCAAAGACCTCAGCCTAGCCGCCCATTTGGCCGCGGCTTCGCAGCTCATCAAATATGCAATTAAATCAGTTTCCGTTTAATTAAACCGGAAGTGCGTTGGTTTGGGAGCACACGCATACACCCACACTCACACAGATACACACATATAGCCGCAATCGTATTGGGTATGGATTGCTGGAGTGTTCACACACACTGCGACTTGTGGTTTGTATTTTAAGTGCTACGTAACGCAAACAATTTTTATATTTTTATGCGCTTTTCTTCTTAATGCAAATGTAAGTGTTCTTGACTCTCATATCTACAGAAACCAGAAATAGCAATGGGACAATTGAAGTGCAATTATTTCGTATGAATATTAAGTAAAATTTCTCAATTTTTACCTTACACAAACAATGGCAATGCAAATAACCAGAAGAATAAGCTAGATTGCAATATGTAGACTTTATGGATTCATTTTAAGTTGAAACTTTATAATATACTTTATATCAGTATAGGTCAAAATAATGCTGGGTATTCTACAGTCGAGTGCACTCGAATTCGTCTCTCTCTACTCTTGCTTTCAAATCGAAAATGCTGTGATTCTTAACGAAGATACTGTGTACGACAGACTTTGCGAGTGTGTGTAGATAATGAAAGCACTCAAATGGCTTTCCGCCATTTGCGTTGGCAAGTGAACTTGCAATTAGCTAGCCATGGCCGTCTTTCCCAAGCCAAAAAGTGGTTGCCTTAAGCGCTGCTCGCAGCCAGTTGCGCTAATTAAACCACGTGAATTTGCCGCCCAAAGTAATGCCACACTCAACTGCAGTAGCAACAACAGCAAACGCTGCACTGACAACAAAAAATAACTACAACAAAAACAAAAATATTATTGTCAGCGGCTGCCAGTTGTCATGCTTATTTCTTAATTATTAATTAAGAATGAAAGCAGGCAAAAGTAAAGTTGCACGCGCGCACTTTCGCTGCACAAAAGTCTGGCGAAATTGCCACAATTTCCAGAGACGCCCGAGAGCATGCAACGAAACTATGTGTATAAGATACCCTAACGAAATTTAGGTACTTTAGCTATAGAGTTCTGATCTGAGTTTTGGCAGTACTCATACCTCTGTCAACTATATGTGTAAGTCAGTTTTGCAGCTACACTTCACATTATAACTAGACAGGATTGTATTGATATGTCCATTAACTGTACTAGTACTGTGTATTTGCCCTTATGCAAATAGTTCTTCTTCCATTCAAACTACGAAGAACTTGTGTGCAAACTTCTATAAAGACAAGATCGATACACTGCGCATCAGCAGGTTAGCGCAGCTCTATCTTTATCATTTTTGGAATAGTGAACTTAAATAATAAATAATCTAAGATATCGAGATGATCGATCAACATCTTCAGAAGGTAAGGGCATTGCCAGCTAGGTCTGCTCGCAAGTTTCTCTCCCACCATCTCTCTTTGTTTGCCAGCCAACTACTTGGCTGCGTCGTCAAGGCATTTGTATAATAAGTGTGTCATCAGTCTCTATACACACACACACACATATGTATTTGTATGTGCATATGGTGCTGTCATACTCGCATACTCACGGCATCGTCAGCGACAACAATGAAGCTAACGACGACGATGGCGATGAAGCCGAGGAGAAGACGAGGCGAGGCGACGGTTTGGGCAAAGCCTGCGAGTCGCATTGTTACCGTAAGTTAATTTGCGTCTCACATATGCATATGTGTCAGACTGTGTTGGTATGCGAGTGTGTGTGCGTGTGTGAGTTTTGCATTAAAACTTGAAAATTTAAATGCCCCAAGTGAAGTATCTTGAGAAGCACCCACTGCGGCTGTAGTTGGGTCGTCTTGTTCAGTCCGCAGTCTTTCTTCTTTGCCTGTTGCAATTAGCATGCAAATAACTAAAAATATTTTTCCGCAATCACACACACACACACACGCAGAAACGCGCACACACACTTGCATTAGCAGCAGAGCTGTAGGTAATTGAAATGAATGCATATTTAATGGAATGCCATAACTGTTAATATACCACATGTCAATGAAAGACTGCTCAACCTAATAATTGATTTTGCGTATTTATCACTTAAATTGCCGTTAATTGTCAGCAAATATGCCATGGCATGCCTGAGCTTCCTAGCGCGTATGATTGATGGCGATTATACACACACCCATGTGCATAAGTGGAAGATGCTATTTCCTTTATGTTTGTATGCGTATGTATGCCAAAAGACATCCTTAGATGGATTCGCGTCTCACTGAACCTCTGTCGGGCAATTAGAGGGGCAACTACGTGTGCCAATTGCCAATTGGCAGCTAGGGGAATGTCTGATATGTTTCCCGTACTTCGAGCCATTCTTTCAAAGAATACTCATATTTATGCTACAGGGTCCCAATCCGCAACACTACTCTACAATAGTGTACACTCTATAATATATTTTTAATTAGAAACTAAACCAAATAGTCTATGTATAGTTTCATCTGTGTGTTTAATTGATAGTTAAAGTAAATCACCACAGAAAAAACATCATCTTATAAGCAAAAATTATTTATAATTGTTAATATACTAATTCGAGAAACCTTTATGCTAAATTATCTTATAATAGTTGACTTCCGGGTGATCAAACAGACAAACAGAAGAAAAGGCAGAAAATCGTAGGCGTTAATATACCCGTATCACGCATTTTCAATGAGGCAGGATATAAAACATTATTACTCTCACTTGGCATCTCCTTGTAGAGTATATTCATTTTGTCAATACGTTTACAACGCACAGAAGTGAACATCCTCTACCCCATTAATTATACATACATGCATATACATATATTAATCAGTTAAAAATGTATTTTAAATATCTGTGTACTTACATCAGATTGCGATATCATACTTATGATAGTAATCGATAAGTTTATTTATGTAACACGATATATAAAGCTGAGTAAGAAGAGTAGAACAAGAATGGAAGAATGTTTGTACAATTTCTCCATGAATAATTTTGTGTTACAATCAACGTAAGATAGTTTATATGTAATCCAGATGAATGCTAATTGAGCGTGCCCCAGGATTGCTATAGCATTCAAGTATTATATATGCAAAATAAAGAAAATAATTAACAATAGCACAAGAAGATATTATATGTTACATATCATTTTAATTGATTCTTGGCACACAGTTTATCAGTCACAACATATGCCCTAAGGAGTAAGGGTAGAATACATTCGGTATGCCAAAGGAATCTGTTCTTCCTTGTTTTTTCATCAATTTTAATTATAAAACTTTTCATTTCGCAACGCTGCGCATCGGTTTGGGTTACTGTACGGCACGGTTGGATGGGGTCCTTCCACGGGTCCACGCTTGATTACAGGGCGTGCTTATGCGCTGATTGCTTGGCTATGAGTTTCGCTTGATTGCGTCTCTCTCCCTCATTCTCTGACTTTCTCTTACCTCTTCATCATCTCACTCACACACACACATACACATATTGCCTGGCTGACTTTGGCATCATTATTGAGGAATGGCAATTTCGCTTTGTTTAGTACTTTGTTCGCATAGTCAAAGTTTCTTTTTTTGAAAACTGAAATGAAGAATCCGAAATACAAAAGACATAAAAGCTTAAAACGAATTCAACCTTTTCTTTTCGTCTTGAACAGAAAACATTTCTGCGATGTTTTTATTACTTTATAAATACTTGCCTCCATACCACGATTATTTGCGGAGAAACACTTTCCACAATCATCATAATGGATTTCATGACTGATTGCGCCAAAGGGTTTTGTAACCTTTTACCTGTCCTTTTTCAAACCTAAACTTTGTCTTTGCCTTTATTCTATCAGTAGATCTATGGCATGACTGGCATTCTTCTCGTTCTTATTCTCGTTCTCCTTCTCGTTCTGTTTCTCATTAGTTTAATTTGCCAAATTAATTTTACAAAATGTAATGCCTCAACCTTTGGTCCGCCGCAGTTCTTGTGCAGCATCTTCTATTAAAGTAAAGGCAGCTTAAATTTCCATATATTATGGAATATCCACAACTTTAGACAGAGGCAGCTCTAGTTATATACATATATCTGCAGCCTTACTTGCGTGCGAGAGAGACGACGAATTACAATTATGATGACACAAATTGGTTATGTTTTGCGTGTGTGTTTTTGTTTTCGGGTTCCTGTTGCGTGTCCTCTCCTCCATTTCGGTTTGTTTTCGTTTTCGTGTTCTCTTCTATTCTTTTTGGTGTTGTTGTTGCCTACCTACAGATAGAAGGCAGACAGGACATGTGGCAAGTCAGGCTTGTCGTTGTCGTTCCTGCTTGCCTCTCCATGTTATTTTATTTGTCTTGCTTCAAACATTTTATGCAGCCCTGTCAGTGTGTGTCAGTATGTGTGTGTTTGCTTTCGATAATGCTAATAAAAATGGCAATAAATGAAGAGTATCTTGTTACTGGAATTCATAAGGCTTCTGATTTTTGGTCTATGCGACTGTTTCTACTCTCAGTCTGTTTTTAAAAAATGTATTTATGACTTTTTTAGCGCATATGAAATAATGAATATTTATATTTTCACTAAATACAGTTTTTAGAGCAAATAAAATAAAACAATTCCTACGTACAGGATATCATGAAGTCATTTCTTTTTTGGTTTGTTTTTTAGACGGTCTGGTTAAGGTAAATAAAAGCAAAATCGTAAAAAATCACAAAGTATAATGCTAAAATTTTTATGCAAATTGCTAGTAAACCGTCTAGCTGCTGGCCAGCTGCAAGTACTACAGTAAGCCTTCGAAATGTTGCCTGCAAAAGAAACATCAAATAAGAGCAAACGACAAAAGCAACAACATAACATTACATACAACATAATTTAAAATAAAGGCATAAGCTTTTTATGGTAGTCATGCATAATGTATGGCAGTAAAGGTGGACAGAGTACGAGTTGTTTGTGTTAAGGCTATGACCTGTTCTAGCTACATAAATGTATAAGCTGTTTAAAGGTTATAAGTTGACTAATTGTTGGTGCATCTCTTATACAATTATTGATTTTATGAGTAACTTAACTTATCTATCTCTCCATGTTTCCCTTTCACTCTCATTATATCTTTGTCTCTCTCCATCTGCATGTCCTTTTATCTATATCTTTTATCTCTTTCTCTTCCAATCTCCGTCTCTCTCTTTCTCTCTATGTGTCTCTATCTTTAGCTGTGAAAACAATATGGGGTCATACGATCAAAGCACTAATATCACACCCACTCCCCACCCCATGAACATAACACCTGCTGACCGCAACCCACTAACAACAACAACAACAATATACATTAATAATATTGTTGCTACTGTATGTTGTTTCTGTTCGCCTGCGCCGCACTCGATGCGGACAACAAACAAATTGTTTACACGCTGCCATCGCCTTTGGCTTCAGCACCCACAGAAGAAGAAGACATTAACTTATTAAATTATTGTTGCGACCATAACTTCAACGACACTAAAATTAAAAAACCATTACGCCCACAAAGAGCGACCAAATAGGGGGGAGGGGGTGGCAGCATAATACACGCTCTTTCTTCCCCCAAAAACGAAGCAAATGGAGCGAGCCAACAACAGCAGCAACAACAACAACAACAAAAGCGAGTGGGAGCCCTTGGCAGTGGCTGCCAGAAAAATTTCCGCTTAATTTATTAACGATTTTTGCTAGCCATAAACTGTGCTGCGCATACAGACAAACACTCTCACACACACACACACACACACGTAGAAACACTAAGTGATTTTTATCTAAGGCGTTTTTTTACGATTTTCACATAATTATAATTGAAATTGCGACACATTCGAGTCCCGTTTTTCCCCCGCATACCCCGAGAGCCAATAAATAATAGAATCAAGTCATAAACTGATAAACGATGTGCCAGGACGACGCTCTGAACCAACGCGCTGCAGCGTAATAAACAAAGTTAATCATTTAGGATAATTGAAATTTTTACGAGACCCTCAAATGCGCTTTCTGAGTGAGTGTAGGAGTGGGTGTGTGTGTGTAAGGCTCTTCACTTACGGCCTGTGCTTCCTTTCTACGGTTTCTAAGGCAGGTGTGCAGGAACTGCCCGCACCCCCGGATTAATGTTATTTATTGATACAAACTGTTGAGTGGAATTAACTTCAACATAAAAAGTGCCAAACAACGCTCCCTTAACAAGGTCAATAAACAAAGGCGCCCCATAGCCAGAGAGTGGCCAACACCTTATACAGTGCACAACAATGCTAAACAATATAATAATAACAAATGTCAGTGGAGTGAGAGGAGTTGCAGATTGAGGGAGCTGAGATTTCTTTAGATTAACACTAAAATCTGTTGTAAGTTCATGTTTCTGATAGTCTGCCATACTAAATGATAATTAAGGAATAATTATTGAGAATTAGATAGCAAGAGCTTATTATACACAGTACTATATATTTCCTTAATCTTTAATCAACATAGTAACCAATATTGATTAATCTTAAATAAACAGAAAATTATCAATCTATATTAAACTTTTATTTTTTAATTGATAGTATTATTCATTATATAATATAACATACATACGATTTCGGTGTTCAACTATTAACATCAAGCGAACAAGAGCGACGAAGGCAGTCAGGCAGAGTTACTTCCTGAGAAAGTTTATTTTGACCTCATTTAAATGATTAAGAGAAAGAAAGGCAACCTTCGGTTTGGCGATACTAATATATACCCAGCTATACATCTATATATATTTATATATACATGTATTATATGCAGCAGTCTTCACCGACATTTCTTCTGCAATTTATATGGTATATGATAATACTAAGTATTTTAAAATAATTCATCTGTTTCTTTAAAAAGTTAAAAAACTCACCTCTCTAAGACGCAGATAACTAGTCCGACGGCTGATGTTTATCAAGAATATATATATATACACTATATATAACCTCTTACTTTTGTCCAGAACTAATATACCCACTGCACGGGTATAAAAACCAAAGCGAATGTGTTAAGTAAAATGGCAGCATCAACAGGGAGAAACGGGAAAAATTGCAACGCGACAAAAAGTTGGGAACGACGAAGGGGAAGGGGAAGCAAGCAATGCGATAAGGAGGGCAGCAGCTGCTCGGGATGCAGCACGGGTGACGACATCTCGTAAAGCCGCACTCGCACTTGTCAGCCTAAAAGATGACAGTGATGGGCAGGCAAGTTGCGAAGACTAGGGGAAGGGGTGTAGGGAAAAGTAACACAAATACATATTACATCCCTGACGTATTGGTATTGGTTTGCATTCGAGAGTGTGTGCGTGTGACTGTGTGGCCAATGCAATTGAGGTCATGTCCATGCGGCATCAATTGTCGCTGGCGACGTCAGCCAAAGCATTAACTCGGCATTCGTTTCAGGAGCAGAGCCATTGAGAAAGGGAGAGATATGACTGAGGGGGAAGAGGAAGGGGCATGGGTACGTGGTAGCCGAGGCTCAGGCACATAACCCTGGTCGGCAGATAGCACAAGTTGCGACCGAGAGTTGCGACATATTGAAAATCATTGTCAGCGAACTTGCACACAAACGCGCTGAAAGCAAACGGCAAACAGCAGAAAAAGGAGAAAGATAAAGAGGTAGAGAAAGGAGTTGCTGGAAGGGGGCATGTGCTGGAAGACAAACGGCATTGCCTTCAATTTTTATTCGGTTTACTTCTTTCTCTTTCGTGTCTCTCTCCCTCTCGCTTCATCTGCGTCTATAAACATAAAGAAAAATTTGATTGCATTGAAAATTTGCATAAAATATTTAAGCCAAATGGTCGCTAGGATGGTAGAAGGCTTTGTCGGGTTATCTCGAATGTGTTTGGGCCGCCAATCGAAATGATACTTGGATGGCTCACTTAGAGGCAGGTCATCGCTCCGTCTGCTGCTCTGTTGTGATCGATCTGGCAGGCCCAACAGCCTTAGGCAATACGGCATCAACGTTTCCTTGCATCTTCCCTTCCTCAGTTTAGAAACATATTTAAAATGGATTTATTGTGCAGCTAAGTATGTTTACATGTTACATATACAGTAGACAATGATGGTATTGGGGTTTTGTTTACGTATCTACGTAACTTTTAGGTATAATGTAAATAACTGCGTATCGAGTGTAAATTTCTGGCATTCTATATTGCAAGTAACTACATATGAATTGTGCCATTACCTTTCTTCCCTTTTCATGCTTTAACTTGAAAAGGAACATATTGCAGTATGCAATATGAATAAACAACAATTCCAAACTATAATTAATACATTGAAAAACATATTCCTTGTCTAATAAAGGAAACATGTTTATGTAATAGTATGCATTTACTACAGCTTAGATCTATTGAGCTGGTTATAATTATACATCAAAAGAGGATTCTAATGGGCGAAGAGTATTATAAAATAATAGTTAGTTGAGGGTTTTTAAACTGACACTTGGGTATGTTTCTGTTAAATGTGCTACATCTTTCTAAAAGTTCTTTGATAGGACTTTTGTGGCCGCGTTTAGTAACAACTGGCGGCCCACTTTAGGAGATAAATGTATGCCCAATGCTGATGTGCATGCAAATCTACATCTGCGACAGGCAGACAGATGTCAAGACAGCAGTCCGGGCTACCCTGCTCCCTTGTGAGTGTGTGTGTCTGTAAGGGTGTATTCCGAGCATGGCATATGTGACTCGCCATTACGATGGCAGGCGACATGGGCGCGTTACAAGCACTACAATGGCGAAGATGTGGCAAAAGACGAGCGAAAATAAATGAAAGTTTATATTATAAAATGCCAAAGTGTGTCGCACAATCTATGTATGTATTGGCACGGGGGGGAGGGAGTACAACACCAGCAGCAAAAGCAGCAGCTCTAACGGCAACAACAAAATTGAGAAAAAAAGAGTAGGCCAACGGCGGCAATTGATGTTATTGTGGCTATAGTTGTTGCCAGGCGACATAAAGTAGCGCATATAAGATAAAGAGTGTGTATGAGTGTGTGTATGTGTACACGAAACTGTAACAAAAGTCAACATATGGCGTTAAAGATGGGAACGTGTAGAGAATCCTTGAAGTTTCCCTCCAACTTATTCTTTCTTTCTCTCCTTCTTTCTTTCTATCATTTTATTTCTTTTTTTTGGGAGGCTTTTTACACCCTCTGCCAGTTGAGGACAGTTTGTACAATTTCGCAGCTGCCGATTCCAGTAAGGACTGCATATTCGCATTAGCACAGACTGAGGACAATTAATTTGGCCAGAAACTATTACCTTCGACTTCAATTACAATTTCCACAAATATTTCTTTGGCTTTCATACACAATCCTCGGCTCAGATAACAAACGAGCTGAGGTCGACTAATAAAAAATGTATTGATATATTTGATAGTCGATATAGTATGTAAGTATTTACGCAATTTTATTGCGCAACGGTAAATACGCACATATTTACTATACATATGCATTATATATGCATGTGTATGTGGTCTTAGCATACAGTAACAGATGCGCATGCACGCTGCAAAATATGCAAAATATTTGACAGTCCGAGGCAGGAAAATAAATAAACAAATGCCAGCAAGAAACGACAACAATTATGGTTCGCAAACATATGTTAGAGAAGATTAGATACCCTGCAAAAAGACTATAATGAAACTTCGTTCTTCTGGTCTGCATCAAAAACATAATACACACACATTCATTACTATTTTTATTTATATTTAAAATGTATTTTCATCTAATTTACATTTACTTTAATATATATTCAATTTAATTTAAAATTCGGAGTTTGAAATAGATCGCCCAAATTGAGGAAATCATGTTTAAATTCCTTTGCCAGACTGCCTTAAAAATGTATTTCATCCAGTGTCCAATTACTAAAAAAGTCCAGCACAACTTGAGGTTCATCTCCTGTAGCAGCCAAATAAATCCGGCGACTGAAAGTCAAATTTTAAATATTATTGAAAATTCAATAAATCTGCAGGCAGAAGAAATAGACTGCGAAAAGAGAGAGAGAGAGAGAGCTAACTAGAATTGTCGTTACACATACATACACACACATGCATGCACATACGTAAGCGTACGGGTAAACGTGTACTAAACGAAATTGGCAAACATGATATTTTATTTTTATTACATTTTAATTTACTATCAAAGCAGCAGCCAGTGTGCATTATTAAGGTCATATTTTTCACAAGGATTTTCTCTCCGGTTTTGGCATTCGCTATTTAAATGGAATTTTAAATGCATTACTACGTACCGAATGCAAAACGCACTAGCTATGCTACGTCTGCGTATGTGTGTGTGTTTCTGTGTGTGTATTTGTATTTTGATTTTACAGAATTTCGAGGCAGATTGCCCCGACTATGGGCACTTACAACTCCCTGGTACGTCCTGTCACGTCCTGCTTTCATCTGCATTTGATCAATACACACAGCACTAAACCGACGAATTTCCACAGACGACAAACATGAAAAATATTCAGTTGTTTCATAGCAGATACGATAAGCTGGCAGAGTGCAAGGGTGATAAAGGTGAGTCTAATGACTTTTAAACCCTGCACTGCCAAAGAGCGGATGGAAAGTTTTACCAAATCAGTTCGCACAATAAAAATGGTTGCCGATAAACGACAGTAATATTTATTATTTACTATACAAGTTAACTTAGTTAACTCATTAAGCTAACTCATTATATAACGTTCAAGTATATTAGATAAGCTGTTTAGTAGAGCACTAACATCTATCTCTGCTCCACAAATCTAGGGTAATCAGTATCAAGTATTTCAATAGAATTGTTTTTTTTTTGAAAATACATTGATAGGGCAACGGCTAGTCTACACTTGTGGCATCCCAAAATCAAATTTCATTCACATTCATCGCCAAATAATCACAAAATGCAGATTTGAATTAAAAAACAATCCATTCATATTATATTTCGTCATATTTATAATATATTTGCCTAAATAGGTAGCCAGCTGTTGTGCAAAGAGTCGACTCACTGTTGTCGCACATTTTAGGCTATCAATAAATATGAATTGTTTTCAATTCGTTCATATGTAAGTATATCAGGCACTTCCCGGACTCTTAAGCAAATCTTATCAATCACCATTGTAGGCCAACTGGCTAATCAGTTCTCAGTCTTTGTCTACGGCCGGACACCGCAACATGTCGAAGTCGTGGGCCGTTTCCACCATCGAGCTGTGCGACTGCCCGGCAGGCGACAGTGCAGCAAAGGGATCTCGACGTGGACGACTGCTGCGCATGGCCTGGCAGACGTTTTCCTCAAGTATTCTGAAATTAGGAGATTTTCTAAAACGTGAAACGAATAAACCGCTACCCAAGGAACTACGCAGATCGCTGCGTATGAACAAATCGGCAAGGCGGAAGGGTTATCAGAACCATGAGACGGAGGCAGACAAAAGGTAAGTGCTGCCGTGATCAGTTGCTTCCTATAAAGATAATAAACCAACTCTATTTAACGTGTTTTAGACTAATCGAGGAATATCTAAACCAGCCCGTTAATATATCTATACGCATCGGACCTGCCTATGAGTACAGACCTTCGAACTGCTAGCAGAAGGAGAAAAAAGTTAGGAAACTATCTTCATAATGAAGAATATATAGTAATTTAAGCGATAAATAAATAAGTTTAATTCTCCAATCTAAGAATCGCACAAATAGCATCACGCAGAAAGCTTTAAGTTGTTTTTAGCTTTTACAGGTAAATAGAAGACAAAGTTTCTGTGCTTTTTGCTAAACTGCATAGAGCTTTTGTGCTTTAAGCACGTGCTGGCATAACTTTCACACAGCTT
Source organism: Zaprionus davidi (assembly GCA_018903715.1). NCBI lineage: Eukaryota > Metazoa > Arthropoda > Insecta > Diptera > Drosophilidae > Zaprionus > Zaprionus davidi. The sequence goes on from JAEIGL010000003.1 coordinate 295,666, forward strand.
TCGACTTGTAAAGCAAAAAGTAAAAGTCTTAAATGGTTCTCTTTGCTTTAACTTGTGTCATCGACTCTCTTAACTTGGATGCACATGAGTTTATTGCCCCGCTCCCGACAAGTTTTCGAGCATATTCGTTCGAGTGACGTGGAAGAAGTCTTCATAAAATAAAAATAAACTTGGCATTATCTTAATTATACTACACGAATTAAAGAAAACAAATACATTAATAAATTATTGTATGAATTTGGAATTTGTATATCTAAATATAGTATATCTATAGTGTACTTAACTGTTGAAATAGCCGAACCATTGCCAAGCTGCGACGCGGCGGATAGCTTTTCCTTTCAACAGCTCCAGCTCATGGAACTTACATTGCCTCTCTGACGCTCTCCTGCTTCTTCACTCTTCTTTCATTTCTCTTTTTCAACTTCCGCGGCTACACACACACAACTACGCACACCCGCGTCATACACACAAGTGAATTCTCCTCTTTTTTATGCCAGCTTAGTGCAAAAAACGTGTTCGACGCGGAAATGACATTGATAGTGAAAATTTACTTGGGCGCATAAACTTTGGCAACAGTCCAAAGATCGAATAAAATAAATATATATACATAAATTAACATTTTTCTCTAATTAGATTAAAATAAAATAATACACAAATAATACCCAATATTCATATGAGTGACATTGAAAATCAATATTGGTGACATTTGTTTTTGTGCACCTATTGTGTGATTGAAAATAACTAACTTATAGTACAACATATGTATTTTGACGTCCAGCAACATGAAGATAATATCAAAACTTTTCTACATCATCGTTGTATTCTACAAACTCATAAGGAAGTTCTTGTAAGTTCCCTCACTAAAAACCCCATGCTCGGGTTGTTCTCTTATTGATAAAACAATACAAAACACAAATCGAGGCCTCAGAAAAGAAAAAGTTCCCAATTGACATGACAATTGGTATTTTTTTTATTATGCTTTTATGTCATTCCTCAGTTCCTCTGTTTGTGTGCATTTATTTTACAAGCTCTCCTTCATTTATTTTGTTTACTCTGTGCGTGTATTCAACTCTGTCTATAGAAAATTTTAGCTATTTATTGTACAACAACAAAAATCAAACTTAACTTGTGCCAGAAAGAGCAAGTGTGAAAACGTGCAAGCGAGAGCACGCATATGGAGAGAGAGAGAGCACGCAGTCTCTCGCTCTCTTACAGAAGCTCTGGCTGCGATGTCATCAAACTGTTTGCTTGGGTTTGGCCAAAGAGTGTTATTGAAATAATATTATGTATTCTCTTTGGGGCTGAACGAAGCTGGCAAATTGACTGCAGCCCCCGCAACTCTCGTTTTCTCTGTATACATAACATTTTCAAGGGTGTCCTCTGTTCATTAGGCTCAGAAGGTCTTCTTATACATACACACATGAATGGGTGGGCTTGGACTGACTTCTTATTTGTCGAGTGAGCTTAAGGTAAATGGAATATTTCTTGTTAAATAGCACTTATGTGGAATCTATTTTATGCTTTAAATCAGCATCAAAAAGCAAGTCAAAACCTATTGCAACAAGACTTTACACAAAATTTATTTTATCTAAGGTTTATTAAAGTCAGTATACCATAAAAAGGTACACACAACTGTTCATATATCTTAATTATTTTATAAGAAATCACAACTAATACAACAAACTTAAGTTGCCCCTATAAGTACCGTTTAAATTTCATAGGAATTTATTAATTAATTCCCTTTAATTTTCTCCCTTATTAATTTCATTGTTGCCAACAAATCGAACCCATTAATTCGAAATTGTCGTGTTTCTTCATCACAAGCATTTTTTAGTCTAAGGTATTTCTTCTTAGAATTTTGCTCATTCTTAGATCTTAAGCGAACCCTGTCTGCAAGAAAAATTATCTTTTCTCAATGAAACCATTCAACTTAAGACGAATGAGTTTTCAGATATTCTAAGTAAGGCAATAAAATAGAGAGACAGAAAGAGATTTGTAAATACAATTTGTGCAATGGTGGTTCATATCTCTTATCAACTGTGTTCTATTTCACTTCGGATCCCCCAGCATGCTATATACAGAGTGTTCACTCTTTAATTGTATCCTTATCAGCAGACAGTCGTGAGTGAAACACGAGAGAGAGAGAGAGCATCGGTTGCTGTTCCCAGCTATAAATGGCACAAACTGCCAGTAGTCGATTTTAGTTATTTGCGGGTTGACGGAGCATGAATATCGCTGGGGTCTCAGAAAAGATCCAAACGGGATAGACTACTGTCCGGTGATCCAAATATCCCTTCCTCTTTGATAATGTGTTGTGGCTTGGTGCAGGCATAAGAATGGTGAGTTGAAGACCACAATTCACGTGCAAGCAAACTCAACTGCCTGAACCGCAAACCCAAATCCGAACCACTTGATATGTGATGCAACTCATTTAATATAATATTATAGTATGTAGTAGTTGATATTGCAAATGGCGTAGAAGCCATCGCTAGGCGGACCATTTCAGTCTACGCCGGTACTGAACCAGTTATTTCCAAATCGCGATATTGCACCCGACCATGTGTCTCACTGCTGTTGTTGTATAATGAAATCTCCCTGTAAATCCCAATACAAAGAATACTCGTAAATGATGAAACAGTATAATATGTATAATAAGCGGACTCCTATCGCTGAAAAGGGCATGAAATTGTTACAATGCACGTGTTGTCACAAGGAAGTCAACAGAAACAATATATTATTTATATATACAAAAACAGAAGTTTACTTAATACAGGCATAACATTTAAATATTACTGCATCATCATAAATAGTCTTGCAAGGTTAGACAGAGTGCCGAGTTAATCTTATCAATAAAAGTTAAAAATCCCCTCTTCTAGAAATAAATAATTTCATAGATTAATTCCAACTCCATCCGAATATTAGTTTAACCATTTATAATGATTGCTACAGAGTGGCTCAGTTTTTAGTTTAACTGCTACCACCAATCGTCTGCTGATAAGATTATCAGTTGCCATAGCAGTAGCCATGTCTGAGCCATGTCAGCTTATCTAACTGTTGTTTGATAGTGAACCCCCACAGAGGTGGTTGTCCAGATATGCCGCAGACTTAAAGCATATTAACCTACGCCAAGCGAATTGAATACGCGCAATGTCAAGTTCGCGAAACATTCAGACGCGCCACAGAATAACAAGAACAAGCAGAAAAACACTCTCTATACGCACAGATGAATACTAGAAAACGTATAAATAAAACTCAATGACGAGAGGCGCTCTTGTTGGTGCATACTATGCCGTGTTTTCCGTGTCAGTTTGCCAAAATTATCAGAAGCTAAAAAAGTTGACGTAATAAGTACTGTCATTTCTATTAGCACCTGCATCCTAAGAGATTCAGAATCGGAACTGAGCTACACAGAACTCGATGAAGCAACACAGTTTTTAACCGCAATTAATTGAATTACCTTGAGGCAGTAGAAACGGTTTCGACTATTATCAACTGAGCTCTTATCAGCAAAGTAAATATTTTAAGTGACCAAAAAATTTGGTGAGAATAAACTCTCAGCCTAAGAGTATGTTACAGAATTAAATAAACAACTTAAATTAATTTCAGTTGAAAACAAACAAATTACAACATTTAATTCAATTTTAATGTTTCCCAATGATACCGAAATAAACTAAGTGCCTTTAATTATTTATTAATTACTCCATTGTAACAGTTCCTTTATACACAAAGTTCAGCTAACTGGCACTTCCTATAGCTGCATCAGTAATTTCTACAGATTTTTCATTTTCACATTGCGGAAATAAATAATTATTAACATTTGTTTTATTAGCCAAGATAGAATGAATGAAATGCAATTATTTTGTACTTGACAAAATGCTAATCATTTCATGCAAAGATCAAATACTGTAAAAACTTATTGGCTGCAATTGTTTTTGAAGGTGAACATCATAAATAAAATAAAAACATAGGTACTGTATATCTAAACTTAAACTTAGATGCCGCATAGAATATTTTAGTGGTTTATATATGAATAAAATGTGCATACAATTTAATCAAAATTCAATCAACTATTTAAAATAATATGCTCATCTTCTAGTTATAAATCTAGAGTACATATCAAGGTATAGAGAGATTAATCACTGGGCACAATTGCTTATAATTATACGTACAAGTGTAGTGCCAATTATCGAGAACTTTATCAATTACGGCAACAACTTGAGAAACATAGTAACTCGCAATGTATTCATCGTGAATTCGCCAGCTCCACTTAGTCTAGAGAGGATCGTTTGTATGATGAATGAAAGTACAGACAACAAAACATTTGTAGGTAGTTCGATTTTGTTGTTGTAATTATTTTAGTTTTAAATATCGTTATATGGGCAGTTAAAATTTATATATAGTAAATAATGACAAATGTTTTGACATTTTGGAAAGTGGGCGAGCAAAATCTCGTTTACCTTAACTAGAGGAGTGCGCATGAGCGGAGAGCACAATGAATTCATTTACTTATGACTGTACAACAACAACAACAATAATAACAACAACAACAACTGCAACAGCAACAGCAAGTACAACACGAACAACATTAAAAACAACAAGCGAGCAGGGGCGAGAAGACAGAGAAGAAGAAAACACAACGCGGCAGAGCGAGCGTCCACTTGATTGCCTCGGATCGGGCTAGAGCTGCCAAAGATATATAAATAAGGAAAGCGAAACGCACGCGCGTATTATTACGTTCGATGTTCGTTCTAGGCGCGCTACGGTTAATACAAAAAGAAATAACTCAGTGTGAAGAATTGCGAACCTCGCCGCGAGTGAGAAATGGATAATCGCAGTAGTAAGACACAATCGCAGCATCGCCGTCAGCCTGCACTAGGCAAGTCAATGCCCGTTACGGCGCTGCTGCTGAATCTCGATATAACCCGGAGGAGTCACGATGAACGTGGTGTTCCTCTGCTGGAAGATGATGAGGATGAACCACCACGATACTTTGCTGCACCAGTGGACTTGCAAGAGCCACCATCCCCAGGAGACAGTGGTTCACCGGATCCCACACATTATGCAGAAGATCAGTTGCTGGGCAACTCGCGCAATGATACGCCCTGCCTAAACTGCAGTCAGAGTGGCAGCGATCCTCGAACTGGTGCTGGCGGCGTCATCAATGAAATGTGTCAGCTGCTCTGCAACGAAGAGTGCCGGCAACAAGGACTCAGCTTGTGTGGCCATCAGATCAGGGCACAGGATGCACAGCAGCAGCAGCATCAGCAGCAGGAGCAGCTGCACGCGGCGTTTCTCAAGCAGTACGAAATTGCGGAAGCTCTTGCCAAGACCTCGGCAATGACCTCCACATCGCAAATGAAACAACGTCTGGCCGCACGCAAACTGGAAATGGAAATCGAGACGCAGGCAGCGGCGGCGGCGGGACATGAGGCAGCTCGGCTGGCCACACCCCGTCTCGAGATTGATATTGATGACGCTGCTGGTGCTGCTGCTGTTGCCGCTTGCTCTACAACTGTGAATGCTGCTGCCGCTGGAGACACAGTGCCACCAAGCGTCGATCATGAGATGCCGCCACCACGCGATCTGCTGTTGTATCTGGTGAGGTGAGAAAGACGGGATTGATTGCCGAAACTTGTTGTAACTGTTGTTGCTGTGTTAGTTGCTGTTGCTGTTGCTGTTACTGTTGCTGTCGCTGTTTTTGGCCAGCAACAAGTGCATTTGTAATCAAGTATCAAGTTCATGGCTAACACGAACAATGTCAAGCACTCTTAGACATGGTCAAGTCTCAATCAAGAGAGATCTTACAGTACACAGAGTTATTATACTGAATTTATACTATATGTATTACTATAATACTATGTATAAACCAAATTGTTGCCGTTACTCTTGTCACGCCTGTTAGAATTTCAGCTGTTGTTAGTCAGTCGCAATAGCCAGGCTAAATAACTTTTCACAAGTCTGTCCTACATTTTAAAGCTATTTAAAAATATCGTAAAAAGGTTGAATTGTTTGTTTTTTTATTTTTGTTATATTTCTTTTTATTGTTGTTACTCAATTAGGGAACCACATTGCTGTGGGCTTTATTTAGTATATAATTTACTTCATATATAGATTTCTTTTTGAAGTGCTCCTTTTAATGTAGAACCTTTTCTAGTGTATATTATAACACATATGTACATACTTAAGTTGTTAAAGAAGACATCCAGACTTGACTTTACTTATCCTTACAAAAAAAGAAGGACTGTGGTCAACTATCCTGATAAGGAAGCATGAATTAAACATATATTTTGACAGTGGTAACACTTATTGTTGCTCTACATTTTCTACATTTTCTGTCTCCACCCTTTTTATGTTAGTTGCTGAAACCATGCATTCAAACTGATAAAGGGACTTGATTAAATCGACACTATCCTGATGCATATAGTAATTAGGTATCTGCCACACTTGGTTTACCCATTATTAATCAAGGGCGTGACAGCCAAACTAATAAATATATACTTATCTACGTGTAGATATATTTTCCTTAATTGGTTTATATACTGCTTATAAACAGGAACTTCATACCAATTTAAATGTAGTTCTTAAACTGACGTGTTCATTGAAAGAGACTAAGTGCAAGGAATAAAGAGTATCGCCTGTTTTAATATCATTAAGGAATTATACTACAATAATATGTAAGATTCGTAAGGTCTAACATAAGTTGTCCCTCATTTTCTGTTTACATATATTTACTCACATAAACCTTATATTAAATTATCGATGTACATGGTTCGGAATTCGGTCCTTGTTGTAGTCTATGTGCAGTGCATTTCAAGTGGTTCCCTTAACTCCTTTTGACTTACCCACTAATGCTCTAAACCTTTGTACCTTTACCGTTCTAGGATATTCAGTGCGAGCCGCGTATATTTGACATTGTCATATTAACACTAAATATCAAATTTCTAAGTCAACCTGTGACCAACAATTGAAGCTAAATGACAAATTGATTGTTAGAATCCAATATCAAAAAAACATATAGAACATACTATATTAATACTCTTTACATACGTGCCAGATACTATTGAAAATTTCAAAGTGTGTTGCTCAACTCAGTTACATAGAGTGCAACAAAATGGAGTTTTTAATGAAAACATCGCGGTTGATTGTTACATCGAAGACGTTTGCAAGGCGTGTGACGGTGCCTATTCCCAGGTAACAACATACAGTATCTTTAAGTTTTCAAAAGCCGATCGCCTGGCAGCCGAGCTGAAAACGCATTACGCATGTTACTGCGTTGTTCTGTGAGTTTCTCATTCTACTCGCCTAACTCGGAGTATACAAATTTTCAGAGCCACCTACCTCCCCCCACATCCTGCGCATTTGCATAGCGACATCCTTATCCCAAATTGAATATAAATCTTTTCTTTTCGAGCTAGAATATCGACTCTATAACTATGCGCATTTTGTGTAGAGAATTGTCTGCGATATCTGCATATAGAATCATTTGTTTTGTTTGTATCTTAGAGATACACTCTTATTTTCAATTACAATGCGTCAAATCGAAACGAAAGCGAAACAAAGGCGTGCAGCCCAAAGCGAATCTGTTTACATAAAGAACGTTTCGCATAAATATTTAGCGATCTGTCAGTTTTTCGTATCTCATTGTGGATGCTTGTCATCTTGTTGTTGCTGTTGTTGCTGTTGCTGCTGCTGCTGTTGTCGCCAGCGAGCCACGCACGTGAGTAGAACGTATTGATCTTGTTCTGTATCTTGTAGATTTATCTTCTTTTGTGTGCGTTTCTCTCTTGCTCTCTCCCTCTCACTCTCTCTCTCTCTCTGTATGTGTACGTGTGAGTGTGCACGCTGAAATACCCGTTTATACAAAATACTCGCCCTCTCTCTCTCTCTCTCCCTGTCTCTCGTGTTGTATCTGTCTGTCTTCTGTCGTCTGCCGTCTGCCTGGTGGCTGATCTCTAATAAAACGCCGCATTTCAGTTGCCGTTCAGTTTCGCAAATGTCGCTTACAAGCGCACTTCGCACCACATTCGGCAAAGCCCCAAAAAATATCGTGATTATCCACTGGACTCGTTACCCTCATCTCCATCTTTAAAGTTTTCTCCCCCAATTGGATCCTGTACGCGATATGGAGCAAGCGCTGCAATTGAAACGCGCCAACAATGCGCCTTGTAAGAACGATCGCAAGGCCTACCTGCAGAGGGTGATGCTGACCAGGTGAGAGATCGGAGAGGTCGCTCCATTGATCGATTGCGTTGACAAACTCTCGCACAACTGGTTTGTGTCCCGAAAAACCGAGAAACCAGCCGAACAGCTGTGAAGCTATTGACCGATCGTCTTTCTGTATTTGTATCTCATATTTTGTTGTTGTTGTTGTTTTCGTTCATAAAGCGTGCGTCTTACAGTGACCAAACTCGGTGACGTGTGGGCGTGCAACGAGTACTATAACTCGGATGCCTCATCCACTTGTGAAAGCTGCCAACTTCGGGTTTTAGATAAATATGTTACGATTACTCCATTTTCAGAGAAACAATGGACGAGACAGCATATTGATAAGAATTTATACCAGAGAAAACTATATACGGAAACAAACTATTTAATTGTTTCATTGTTTTCAATTAATTCTTGATTATGTTATTCCCCTTTATGTTTAAACAAATAGTTAAACATTGACAACATTAGGTTTGCATCCAGAAGTTGTGTTTCAATTCTTTTATAAAATAATATAATAGAATTTATAATATAATAGAATTTTGTATATATATATATTTTCAGCAGGGTTTTCATGACAAAGTTTCACGTCAGTCGCAGATATAGTCATAGCTTATTCATTTTCAGCATAATACTACGAAAAATCCTTTATAGAAAGCCAAATGTTTTGTGAGTACAAGTTTGTTACAAGTTACAAGTTTTGTTAGTTAGTTCCGATTCGTTTCAGCATCTCGAAATTATTTACAACATGCTAGTTTTTTTTTTTAAATTTGTTCATATGTTTTGAAGTGCATGATAAAAATAGAATAGACAAAATTTTCCAAAAAACCTGAAACATACATATAATTTTATATGTATATAAACGATATTTATTTGCATTTATTTTCGGGTCTTTTATATTGTTATAGTATATATTAGAATTGTGCGTAAGAATATGTAAGCACGTTCGCTTTATTTTGTTTTCTGAAGTTCTAGTAGAGTTCTAAGTAGTTGCGATTTATTTCAATTACCAATATATATTTTTTAGAATGGGCTCCTTTAATTCTGCGCCAAAGATCAACAACAAGGACTCTCAGGATGATGGATTAGACCTGCCCAAGGGACTGACCACTGTGGCTCTGTTGGAGCATGTAAAGAAGCTCCGCTGTGTAGACAGTGATCAGCCTCCTCTGCTAAGTCGATCCTTCCTGAAGCAATCGCTGATAAGTGAGGATGTGACCGATGGCCTACACCGTCTCAATCTCAACTCTGTCTCACGAGGTATATACTATATTTCTTATTACAATATACTTTAATATACTGAAAATCTCTGTTGATTGTCTTCACAGTTTGTAGTGCTGCTGTTGACTCAAAAGGATTGCCGAATATTCGTTTGCTGCAGTGGAATATTCTTTCGCAAAGTAAGTAAAGTCATTCCGGAATAAAATAATATATTGTAGATAAGGATAAATTATTATTATATCCTATTTATACCCTTAAAATATTCCCATATTTATTAAGCTCTAGGTCAGCATAACGACGGTTTTGTACGATGCCCCGAAGAGGCTTTGACCTGGCACCATCGCAAGTTCCTGATTGTTCAGGAAATTCTACAGAACCAGCCAGATGTTGTTTGTCTGCAAGTATTTATTCGCACCCCGATTCCAATGTCCGCCAGTCGCGCTTTAACATGATTTTATTCTCTGATCAATTATAGGAAGTGGATCATTTTAAGTTCCTACAGACTGTGCTGGGCTGTCAGAACTATGCTGGCATATTCTTTCCCAAGCCCGACTCACCGTGTTTGTATATCGAGCAGAACAACGGACCCGACGGCTGTGCCATATTCTACAAGCGCGATAAGTTGGATCTCTTGGGTTACGAGACACGCGTCCTGGAGGTGTGGCGTGTTCAGAGCAATCAGGTGGCCATTGCCGCTCGTCTGCAATTGAAGGACAGTGGCAAGGAGTTCTGTGTCTGCACCACGCATCTGAAGGCTCGACGAGGCGCTCTGCTAGCCAAGCTGCGCAACGAGCAAGGGCGTGATCTTCTGCGCTTTGTCAAGCAGTTTGCCGGCGACAGTCCACTTCTGATGTGCGGCGACTTTAATGCAGAGCCCGTTGAGCCTATTTATGCCACAATTCTTAGCTGCGATCTGTTCAAGCTAAGCAGCGCCTATGCAGATATGAAGCTAGAGCGAAATCGAGAGCAGCAACACCGTGCCGCGCACGAAGGTGAGGGTGAGGATGTTAACGAGTGGATATCGCAGTCTATTAAGCGCGAGCCACCATACACGACATGGAAGATACGTGAGGACGGCGAGGAGTGTCATACAATTGACTATGTGTTCTACACCCCCGATCAGCTTAAGGTAAGTGGCCCTTACTGTCCAATCGTAATTCCCAATATTCTCAACCTCCTAAATTTACAGATCATAAACTGTTTGGAATTTCCGGCCGGCGAGCAAATCGGCAAAAATCGTACGCCCTGCATTCAATATCCCTCAGATCATTTCTCTCTGGTTTGCGACTTCGAGCTGCGCGATGAAGGAACAATTGAATAGAGGGCATGAGCTGAGGAAGACAAAGAAGAGCACATACTAGCAACACTACAATACATACACGCATACTGGAATAACATAATAAATTGTGATATTAGTCCTTAGATAGTTCTTAGCCTCATGTGAAGGTTGCACGAATACAGCGAGCACTTGCTTCAGGAAATTTTATGACATTTATCAATAAATGTGTTTAACTTTTAACATTGCAACTGAGTTTCTTATTGGGGGGTGTGCCGAAGGGGTAAGAGAAAGGCGATAATTGTACATTGTTGAAAAGGAACTGAATACAAGAGATCTTTAAAGATTTTGGGTTTGTTAAAGAGTACCAAATATAAGTAAGTTTTAGGTACTTATTTTCAAATTTGGTAGTTAAAGCACGTTGTATTCACCGTTATCTAGATAAAGCTATATCATATAAACTATCCATTGTAAGGAAAAGCTTCATGTTTTTTATAATATCCGTTTATATAGTTCCAATACTATACCTCAAACTAAGGTTCCGGGTATAAAAACATTAATTTCAAAGTGCTAATCAAGTTGCGCAAAATTATATTTTATGTTTAGTATTATAATTTACTATTTTTAAGACGAGAAAGTTGCATAGCTCGTGGAAAAATTGTAATACCCCAAGCAAAAAGTTGTTTGCTGGGTGAATGAGAACGTAAACAACGGGACAAATTTTGCTCATTAGTATCCATTATATAGAGAACATACTAACTCACAATATCTGCCAAGTTGGAGGTAGCGGAGCACACAAATCATATCTATACACACGCGAACGCACAATAGGCGAACAGCTGTTACATAATAACAGTGCAAATTATTCGTTATATTAATCTGACCGTACATATATATTATGCATTTAACAAAATTATCGACATGTCCGCACTACAAATTTAATTACGACCTAATCCACGCCAGGTGCTGCTAGGTGATGGGTTGTCTACAAGGCCGCCAAGATGGCGGTAATCACAACAGAGGCGGCGACCATTGCATAACCGGTGGAGTAGACCTCTTTGATTTTAAGGAAACGGCCCGTGTCCCAAAGCAAGTGGCGAATGCCGTTGGCCGAGTGGTAGCCAACTGGATAGGCGACAATGAATTTGATGGCCGTCAAGGCGCCGCCACTTAGTTGCAGGCCCTCCACCATGGTAACATAGTGATTGATGTCGTGGGAGGAGATGAGTGCGGCCAAGCCCAAGCCCCAGACACCCATGCCCAAAGCCAGACCAGTGCCGCGGTGCATGATGGACAGCATGGAGGTGAGCTGTGGCTTGTAGATCGTTAGATGTGGCGACATTTGGCGACCCAACCGCTCGTTCTTCTCGAAGAAGCTCTCATCCTTCACAGTAGAGCCAACAGATACGACCTTTAGCGATACATTGCGACTCTCGGCAGCCATTTTCAGGCCTTGACGGAGCGCCGATGAGCGGACAAGTGTGCTAGATAACGCATACCTATTAAAGAAGTGTTTAATTATTATTTCTAAGAGTGCACAAGTTGCATTACGTACATTTTAAGTTTTTACGTCCAAGATTTGTATGCAGTGTGGCAACAACTACTTACAGCAAAAAATCATCAAAATAGATATATGAGTAAAATATATCGATATATGTGGAGTAAGATATGTTAGCTGGAGGAGTAAAAATTCTACTGTAAGTTCTTCTGTTAAGCTAACAGAAGTATCAAAGTAACAATTTCTGTTAAGCGGAAAATTATTGTGTACCACAACTGATCAATATTGGTACATTTTGCTTACGACAATTTTATAATAAAAAATATATTTCTCGTATTAAATAAAATTCAACCCCTGTCTATATGCAACTAAATTATAACTTAATTAAATAGTATTAAGCAACTATAAAGGAGATGTACTCTTATTTAAAAGGTGACTATAGTCTTCTTACACTTTCGGTTCATTATTTTGAATGTACAAAACTCTCCAACGTATTTGTACGTAATGTAAATTTGAAATTTATTCAATTTTAATTATGAATATTAAATTAATGTCCGTTTAATTTCCTTCTTTTCAAAATGTAAATTATATATTAATTTATTCCCAATATTAATAAAGGAAACCAGTAGTGAAGTGTCGTAAAACTGTTCTTAAATAGCAAACACCAATCATTTAAATCTATAAATCACTTTTTCAATCTCTCATGTAGCCAAAAGCCTCTCCACCCCGTCTGACACAATAATATATGTATTATAGGCATAGATATTTTAAGCGCATTGTTTTAGTCACCAGCAACATGGGAATATTCGTACACTGATCTGCCGCACCTGTGCTTCCACCTGCCGCAAATCGATAAAAACGAAGCCGTAAAATTGCCAAAGCATTTGGCCGTAATGTTCGTCGACCGAAATGAAGCTTGTCATTGTTGTCGCTGTTGCGGCTCCGTTAGGACGTGCCAGACCAAGAGCAGTTGCACTGTTGCAACTGGCAGAGTGCATCGGCAAAATCGGATGCAATGAAATCCAAGAAATCTGCCTTTGCCAATACTTCGACTGGTTACGGCAGGCACAAGCACAACGGACAGAGCAAAGGACACAGCGGCCACAAAACTGAGGGAAAGTCCAACAAAAGTAAGGACGGAAAGGAACAGTTGCCACACGAACAGAAGAAGGATGAACAGGAAAAGGATTTGAATTCCGGCTTCGGTGATTACCTGCGCACGCCGGAGGGTCTGTAAATGCTCAAATTCCATTAAATTGGATAACTGTCTAATTACTTTTTACATTATCCACAGCATTTGAGATGATGAAATTGTTTGTCTTCGCCAATACGGTTATGTTAATTGTCACCATGGCCTGGCCGAATATCAAGGAACAGTTCTATATGCTTAATCAATGGTGGGAAAGCTTTCGCGAACAGCAAAACTAAGAATAATAAATCTATCAAAGAGATTAAGTACAATTACCCACAATGGTGGGCCCTTTTATGCAGGCCATTCTGCTAATAGGCATCATCTATTGGTAGATTAGTCATAGAGAATTTCGCTGTAATTATTTATAATAATACATTTCCATTCTTTAGGTACTCCAAGAGCATGATGAACATGATTAATGATTATTATCGTAGCGAGTTTCAACGCAAAGTGCAAACGGAAAGCGATTCAAAGGATGCAGAAGAAACACCTCTAAATGTGGATAACTTTATGGATTATGTCCGAAATATGGATACGAAAAATCAGTCGGAAGTAAAGACATTCAAAAGCGCAGCGAACATATCTATAAAACCAGAAATAGGTCAATCCCATATGTTACTGAGATTCCTGCAAATTACAAACGCGTATCCCATTGCACTCGATATCTGCAGTCCCCCTCGCACCGCTGCAGACAGTTCCATTAGTTAATAACTATGGGTATATGGCAGATTTAAATATAGTTTAAATGTATATTAACTATATACGATATTATATGATCTTTGTATACCACTGTACAACAATATATTTGTGCTCCAAATGTTGTGGGCGCATTTATTTAAATTTTAGCAGAATATATATTTCAATTTTGTAACAATATATTTTACCTCTTTGCAGCCGTACTATAAATACTATAAATGGTTACAACTCTCATTATGATTTGGTCATTTTCTTTCTATACTCGAAAAAATTCACTTTCTCAAATATTAAATCCCGTACACATACATTGCTTTTAGGTTAAGGCATAGGACGTGGATTAAATTAAAGAGAATAGGTTGAGGATTTAAGATCATTCGACAAGAGCCGTCAAGAGATATTCATATGTTTAATCAGGTATTCAATTAATTTATGGCACAGATATTTTAATTTATCCATTATATTTTGAGGTAATTCCAAAAGTGGAAAGCTTCTAATTATTGTTTTTATGTTTTCTGTGAGGTGCATTTGTTTTAACTAGTTTGGTTTAGAGTTCAGAGAAGAAGTAAATATTTATATAAAATGCAAAGTAGAAAGTCAAAAAATGAATTTAAATTTATAGTATAAATAAATTTGAATATAAAGATGCGGTTTATATTTATTTCAATATTTTCCATGTTATAGAGATGGTATTTTGTTGGTATATTTTTTGTTTTAAACAAATTAATAAAGAAAACTTTTATAAATCGGTTTCTAAAATCATAATCACTTTTAATGTATATTTTATATACACAACAAATTTTCATACATTACTTTATTATAGATTAAAGTAATATTAATTGCATTATAAATTAATAAAGCATAAGCTATGGAATACATTGAATAAAAAATGATAAGACTTCAATAGAAAAATATATGTACATACAAAATTAAAATAAAAAATAAAAGAGGAATACATTGCTTAAATTTCGTTATGATATCCCAAAATAAAGTACAAGGCAAATAGAATTTAAAAATAATAATCTTTAATCGATTAGGAAATCACACTAGAAATTGTCTTTCTGAATTGCAGCAGGGGGTGGAGCAATAGAGCAACGCAAAATTAAGGAAACACAAACCTTTCTTTTTCTCTCGTCTATCACAACCTTTAAACAAGGACATTAATAACATTAAATAAACCTTCGCTTCCATAGCAAATCAAATTTCGACAATTGAGTTGATTAACGGTTGCCTTGAACAGACTAAATATAATATGTATATGCGCTTCTTTTCTGTATATAATATAAGAGTTTTCATATCGTTAAGGTTTTATGCAGACATATGGCTAAAACACACATGCACAATGCAAATAATACAAATGCAGAATACAACATTAGTTTGCTTTCTCTCTCTCTCTCTTTCTCTCTAATGCATACAATAGCCTAACACGTTTATATTGTTGTTGTTGTCGTTTATATAGATAAATATATATATTTCTCACGATGCCGCCAGCAACTAACAGAAAGGCTTTGTTTAACTAAATTACTGTGCGTTTAAGTCTTACAATTAGCAGCGTGAAGAGAGCCTCGCCGAACCACCGAGGACACCCTGTCTCGTCTATGAACTATCTAATCCGCAGCCTTGCGTATTGTCGGTGGCGGCGGCGCTGGCACCGTTGGCCTTTTAGGCGTATGAAATGAGTTTGGCGATATGGGCGTGGTGGGCGTCTGATGTTCTTTCTGTGTGTTATTTGTCGTTTCTGTTGCCAAGGAGGGCTGCGGCTCATAGTTGTTATGATTGTTCTCTTTCTCTGCATTCGCATTTGCATTTGCAGTTGTTGTTGTTGTTGTTGTTGTAGCTCCTGTTGTTGTAGTTGCAGCTATTGTCGGCGCTGTTGTTGTTGTTGTTATTGCTGAATCCTCACGCGTTCCATTTGTATCACAATTCTCCTGGCGCAGCTTCTCGATAAACTTTTCGGTTGTGTAACGCACAGTTCCATTGCCGTTATCAATTTTTGCTTGAGTGGGAGTGATTGACTCGTCGTCGCTCTTGCTGTCGCCTTTCAAGCCTGACCCAGTGCCCACAGACAGCACCATGGGTCGCTTTGGTAGCTGTGGCTTCTGTGGCACATCTGGCTTCAACCTGAAGCTGCCAATACTATCCATGCTTCTGCGATCCGCTGTGGGCGAGGGCAGGTTATCCAATCCAAAGAACTGTGTACGAGTCATGGGCACAGGCTTGGCTGGCGTAACAGGAGGCGGTGGCAGTGGTTCCAATTGCGTATACGTGGGCTGAGTGACAGCCGAGGGCTGTGTGACCGACGTTTGTAACTGCGCCAAATTGGGCTGTGGTGGCTTGGCAGGCTTCTCCGGCGTCGCATGTTTATCTTCTTGCGGGAACAGCTCCTTGGCGTGCGGCCGTGTATGAGTGTGTGTATGCGAATGATTCAGCGTGCCGCCTCCATTTGTTGTCGCATCACTCTTGGCTGGCGGCGAAGGAGCATTGGGCTTCTGGCGACGCAGTGTGCCGTAGCGAGGACTCTCCATTACTTCTGTTTGGTTAAAGAAAGCGTAAGAAATTGGGAATCGTATTTATCAAGCCATCTACTCACCATTGTCATGTTTATCCAGGTGCTCATTTGAGGAATTCGATTTGCTTTTACCTTCGACAAACAGTTTCTGGCGCTGCAACGTCACATAGAACTCAACATCACCGTCAAAGAAGTAATCCCACTGACTAATCAGCAGTTCCACAATGATGTTGGATGCCGAAGAGCTGTTCACCTGCCCGATATAATCGGCTGGTGCATTGCTGCTCTTGTCGACATGTGGCCACAGCATGTTGGGAGACATGACAATGGCCAAGTTCTGCGAGTTCATCTTGTTGTGCACAGCACGCTGCTGCAGCAGCGCCAGAAACCGTGTGAGGTACCGCAGATTTACATAGTTCTCCTTGGGTAACTTGCTCAAAATAGCTTTGATCTCTGTCTTTCGTTCCGCCTCGCTGTGCCGCTCAGCAATGCGAATAAAGTCCTTGTACAGTGCATATGTCAGCAGGGGCTCAGGCAGTTCGCGCAGATACAGCTTCAATATGGAACCAATTACATGGGGATCCTGATACTCCAGCGGCAGGGGCGTCTTCACGTGCTGTGCCTCCAAGGCATGTTTCATTCGTCGCAGCTTTGTGCTGGCACAACCCACACGCAGCAGACCCTCCTCCTCCAGGCCGTGCTCGAGCAGACAGCAGCAGCAAAGCTCAATAATGTAGGAAATATCGCGATTTGTCGACACCAGGTGTTCCTTGAGTGAGGTGCCAAACCGCGACTTCTCTGTGCCCTGTATGGTGTCCTGGATGTGTGCCAACGATGCATTCACATGCTTCAGCGCCCGTTCGTGATAGTTTCTTTGGTTAAGCACATAGTCGCGAATGCAGTTGACAATCTCGTCCTCTTTGGCAATCAGTTCTAGCATTTGCGCCGCCCACGCATCGCGCTCCTTCTCCAGCTTCAGTTCGCACTCCTCCTGCTGGCCCTTTATGTGGTTTACCTTGGCTGCCGGCTCATCCAGTCGTATGGCGGCCTAAAATGGTTTAAAAAGAGGCGTTCAACAGTTTGTCAACAATTCAAGATAAGCCAAGCAACAACATCAACAAGAAATCGTAAGCAAACATCTCAGTTCGCGCTTAGCTTTCTTTTGTTTACTTTTATTACCGTCGGGTGTCAGTTTCACACGCTCCCGCCTCGAGCTTAAATATGACGCTGTAGTTGACTTCATAGTCTTCCCCCCCCCTCCGCATCACACACTCATAACTATGTGTCTATCTTATCTCTGTGTGTTTTTATGTGATCTTTCGCAGGTCGAACAGTGACGCTAACCTACCTAAATATAGTTCGCCAGCTGTTCCAATCAATTCCATTGTTTTCTCAAAACTCACAAGTCGATTGCAAAAAATATATATACATATATATCATATATGAGGTCGAATTCTGACCGATAATTATAATACTGGTTCATTTCTCAGCGCGGCGCGACTTTGAGTCAGTCGTGCAAATACAAAGAGTCTCAATTTAACGGCACATTTTGATAAGAACTTGCGATAGAAACAAACACGGGTTACACAAAGTAATACGTAGCCCGAAATACAATTGAACACCATATATAGAAGGGAACAGAAACCAGCATACAATATATATATATGCTAAAGTTCATATAAACCACCAACCAGCAAGTTTTCCCAATGGTTCTATGTGCGAGATTAAATTCTTTTGAACATTTCAAGCGCCCCTAGATTTTGAGAGAAAAACATGTTTTTGATGAAGAATTTTTAGCGGGAATTTTAGTATTAGTATCGTATTGCTGCCTATAGATTTTAGAACATGGTATGAACAGTTATCAAAAACAATGCTAATAAGGGTAGTTTATTTATATACGGACTACTAATATTTCTCATTGCCTCATCGAACTCGCACTGCACTTCGCTTCATCAATATATGATCATCGTAAGTCTGCTAAAAATAAACAATTCGTGACAAGTTGAAATCTACCTCATCCTTCGTTTTACGTCCTCCGTCCATCAATCAAATTGCACCTCAGACAATGGTAACGAGAGCGTCTAATTATAAGATGCGCTGTACCATCTTCAGCCAATGGCAGTCAGCGTGTGATTCACAATGCAACGACTCACATAGACATACACATACAGATACATACATATGTTTTCCATGTGCGCAACCTCTAATGACCTACATCAGCAGAGTTGGGGCCGGCTTAGCATTACACAAATTCCAGACCCCACCAAAGTTAGCACTTGCAAGGTACCCAGTACCCATACATGCCTTACACACAGACATAGATAAATGTATGTAAGTGTGCCTCGTATGCCATAGCTCAATTAGAGTGCTCCCAATACGCAGAGCTAGACGTTGTTGATTAGCAAGCGCCCGCATTAGGTTTATGATGGCACCTCGACTCGAATGGACGTATGAATGATAAGATTGTGGACGAGTGTAAATAAATGTTGTGTTTGTTGTTGTTGTTCTTGTTGCAGCAGCTGGCCATAATATTGTTGTTGTTGACCAATATTTGCGAAGCATAAGTAAAATTGGACTTTATATTCGATATGACAGACGAGTGGACAATTAATACGAAAGCAAGTTGATGTTGTGTTATTCAAGAGACTCAAACTACTCAATGCGATTCGAGTAACTCGTCTGTAGCGCGGTTTACAATTATGATGTCACTGTGTCCGTCCGACAAGTCAATGAACGTCTTCCGACACCTTAAACAGCAGCAAAAACCAACAACAACAACATCAACAACCAGTTGTGCCCGATTGAATGACAGACTGAACGTATATGGCATAAAGCGTGTCGTCAAGTTGTCTTGACTTGTAAAACGGAAAGCAATACCACAAAACAATAACTATAAAAATAAAAGGCAAAAACAATTTCACCCAAAATTTGTCAAGTAATCGTAACACACCTGGCAGAATCTAACGGCAGGAGAGATATAAATACAAAAGTCTTCATAAAAGAGGAGAGAAACTAGAACAGCGTAGAGCAGAAATCAAACAATAAAGAAAACCGACGCCAAACACAATAACAATTCTTATAAGCGAATTCTATAGATAAAAGCAAAAGATATAAACTATTGACTGAAATTAAAAAATTGATTGCTTCTCTTGCGCCGGCGCCGTCGCTACAAACGGTAGAATACAATGTTATAAAGAAAACTAGTAGTAGTAATATAAATTCCGGGAAAGTACAATGTTATAAGGAAGCTTGCTGTAGTAATGAAGATTCAAATGCTCTTGAATGACTGATGATAAGCTATCTCGTTATATTTTTTCCTACTAAGAACTAAATTCTTTTCCTCTTTAAAGTCACGCTTTTTCATTGGAAACACTCATAACACATCATGCAGTCTTATTAATAGAACCGATGTTGTTTTTCTTTCGAAAAATTATAATGATATATAATGGTCCTTGACGGTATATGTTGCTGTCAAACCACTGTACTTTGCGGCCTGCCCTGCCCCCCATTTAAGACGCAACATGCACAGCAACAGTGGAGATGTTATATAAATAAGATCGTCATTGTTGTTGTCGCTCTGTTGCCTCCTCTTCTCCTCTCTTCTCTTCCCTACTCTCCACGCGATTCCTATTCAGGTCTAATCAAAATCGAATTCCTCACATTGGATAAGTACTTGTGCTGTTATCATGCGGCAGCAGCACTTGACCAGCTGCTACTCATAATTGTGTCTCATCTATTTGGATGTATTCTAATTAACTAAATCTCAGGTTACAGTTGCACAAGCAACATGTGATTACTTTGTGGGATCAGTCTTACCTCATGGCTGCGCTTCAGTGAGGTGTATTCCTGGAGTGTGCGCGACACGTTACGCTTTAGCGTTGAGATCTCTTGTATTTCTTTATCTAAAATGTTTTTTAAACGTCGCACAACTTTGGTCTCTGTTTCCAGTTCGCTATCGATGCTGCACTGGGCAATTGTCTTCTCCAGTTCGCCTGTGGAAGAGAAACATTCAAAAATAAATACAAAACTTTAGTTGCTATTTACAGCTAACAGATGATGTAAATTGTCTCTCTGTCTTTGTGTGTGTGTGTGCACGAGTGTCTGTCTAAGTGAGGAAGTCAATGCTTATTTAAGACCCTATCGCAGACGAAGACGGTAGCTGCTGTTACTCCGGCTGTGGGCCGTACATTGTGACAACGGTACAGTGGGGAGAAAAGAGAGGAGTAGGGGCTGTGGGGTAGGCGGGTCGAGGGCGTAACGAGCCTGACGAAGCTGAGTAAGCAAAATTGTGATAATTGTGTTGAGTGCAACGATGCCGCCGCCTTCAGCCACAGCGCACATAGGCACAATGGGATGGAAAGAGAGAATGGGAGGAAGAAGAGAGAAGGGCGCGTGTATAAAACTCAAAGTATGCTCGATGTTTTTTCTTCAGCAATGATACGACAGATAGGGGAACAAGTTGGAAGTCTTGGAATTGAAGCGCGTCGTGGCTAAGAAATAAATTGCAAAGGGCAAACAGAGTGACAGTGGGGCAAACTCGCCGAATGCCAAACGAAAAAACTTAATATGCAATTCAGGAAATATATATGTAACTCTAAACTGGTTGAGTACAGATAGTATTCATTTGTTTACTTTTAAACAAAAGAGTGTGTAAAACGGGAATACGTGAATTTGCTATAAATTTAAATACTGCCGATAAACAAAAACACATACAATTCACGTACTAAGAGAGAGAGAGAGAGAGAGAGAGAACTGAGTAGAATTATAGATTATTGCTCACCTAGTTTTTTGTGTGGGGGGGCTTGTAGTATAAACAAATGATGTCGTAATGTCGCGAGCTCTATCAAATATATTTGGCACCAAGGTAACCTTCCAGCAACTAAATTGCAATTGTCTCTGTCTGTGTGTGTGTGTGAGAGAGTGTAAGTGGAGCCAATAATGAGTAATACAACGAAGTGTGTGAAGAGCAAAAACCCAGAAAAATTAAGGTGTGGGGGCTGTTTCCCTCTGCGTTTGTATGTGTGTGTGTGTGAGTGATGCGATAAATATGGAGGAGGTTAAATATATAAATAGTTATATGAATGATTTTTGGCGAAACTTTTACTTTTGGCTCTATAATATCATAATTATTACAGTTCACTTTTACTTGGGCATTTTTCAACATCTTTTAATGAAATGCACAATGAGTTTTTTTTTCAATAAAACAACAATAAACGGAGCATTTTAGAGAGGGTGTTGCTGGAGCAGATCTCAAGGGGGAAGAGAGGAGGAATAGAGTGTTGTTTAAATACACAAAAGCACAATAACGAGCAAAACAAAAGGAGACAAAATAAAAACTGTATAAATAGATAAGCAAATAAAATAAGAGCGGCAAGCCACAACAACAACAGCAACGAATACTACGTTGAAAAGAAAGCAACAAAACGTTGTCATAAAAAAAATTATTATAATGATTAAAAAACGCGCTAAGCAGCAACAATAACAACGACAGCAACGAAAATCCAATTCGATGTTGAGAAATGTAAACGCCACAAGGCCAAGCGCAGACAAGGCGAGGCCACACGCACACACACACACACACACACACAGTCAAGTAAAGCGCACGCAAGCCCGTGACACACAGCCATCAGCATATGCATAGGTATTTATGCGCCCATTTCCATACACACACACGCACACACACAACTATGCACACCTTGCGCTTTTCATTTTGTTTCTTTTGTTTCTCATTCTTGTTTTTCTTCACTATTTAGTGCCCTTATCACTGTCCACACACACACACACACATACGCACACACTAACAGGTATCCTTATGAATATGAACTCACCGCAATTCGCTAGCACCTTCTGCAGCGGCATCTCCTTGGGCAACTCCTTGGCGGACTCGTCAAGGGCCTGTGCAATCTTGTAATGGCTATTCTTCTTGATACGCTTATCATGTTCGTCGGATCCATTGCTGCTCCCACTGCCACTGCTTAAGGCTGGTAACTTACGCACGATTTTCTCAATTGTATCACGATATCTGTCGACTTGCTTCTCTATTGTCTCGAGCTCCGAGTCTCTGCAATCTGATTTCGTGGATCTGTCAGAGAGGACGAATTATTCATATGAATATGTTTACTATATTATATACAATATATATAATATAAAGTCATTACAACAAAAACAAGCTACAATTGCCGTTAGGTCATCAGCGGCGCAGCTGACGAGTCGTTGCCGATTGCAGTGTCGCGTATCGTAATGTTGCGCTTTATTTTGGCATTGATTTGTTGTTGCTGCTGTGCTGTGTTGTTGTTGTTGTTATGAGGCAACACCTGCAATGCGATTGCTGCTGGCGCTTATGTCTGCGTCTGGAGCGTCTTTTCTGCCAGCCTGTCTGCCCTGGCCTTTGAACTTACCTAGATAAATTTTCAGCAGCAATTTTAATTTTCGCAAATTGTTTCTTCATTTTGCCGCCGCCTTGCTCGTTGTCCCAATTTCGACTACCGATTTACGTAAAAATGCAATTAAATTTTTTGCACTGTATATAATTAGCTGGACATCAAGTAAATACTTAATAAGTAAATACACTTGTAACACTGGCAAAATTAGTCATTCTCCAACAACGTTTCATGAAAAATGACAGTGTAGTGGTATCCCACTACACCGATTAATTGTAGAAAATATCGATAGCACCAACTGTTATGATAGACGGCGCCAAGAATTTTTATATCGATATTGGATAGGTTGCGATATTTGTTGTCTTCATCGCGTAATTGAGGGAAAAAAGAAAATTCAACCATGTATAATAAAAACAAACAAACACTATTTATTGAATATTATAAATTATATCGGAAATTAAAAGAAACATTTTAATATATCTGTATCAATATTCGATAATTGAAGTTTTGTTTAAGGTATCGAATAGAGATGGTAGAACGCACATTATTTTAACATCTCTAATGAGCTAAACCCGCACGTGTGCTGTTCAAAAATATCTTTTACAAACAAATTACATTTGGAATGGAGAAAAGAGTGGATAATTTTGTTTTAAAAAGTGTACGCGACTACTACAATCGTATACATGGACTCGAAGTGGAATCCGCAAAGGAGGAGAGCACAATTGCGAAGATGAACCGTTTTCGTCAGGAGGTACTCGACCTGTTGACAAAACACAATGTGCCTTACTCAAAAAAAGAAGGTAAAAATTAACCGAACGGACATAATCTTTATAATAATAATAAAAACAATTGTAGATGAAGACACCTATGAAGATTACCTACTCCCCGATAATGAAAACACAAAGAAAACTAAAGGCCAGAAAAGTAAAGGGGTGGCCAATTCGAATGAGGAGGATGTGGACGAGCGAATTGCTTCCATAAAGAACAAACTGAGACAGAAAAAGGGGCCGACGACAGAACGCCAACAAAAGAAACGAGAGGCAAAGAAATTAAAACGCGTTAAAGGAGTGCAAAAGCTGCTTCTGTCTTCAGCTAAATCGTTGAAGAATGAAAACATCAAACAGCAGAAACTGAAGAATGTGGTCAAAACCGAAATAAAACCCGATGTAGATGCTGATGACAGCAAGGCACTTATTCAGCCCGTAAAAGTGCAGCCTGTCTACAATGAGGAGGCGAAGATCGTTTACTCTAAAATTGATTTTGCTTCCGCTCCAGGAAAGAAAGCCAAGAAATCCCATCAAAACCCCAAGGAAATATTGAAGAAATTGAAGGACACGAAAAAACATATTAACGAACTAAAAGAACAAGGCGAAACTGACAAAGCAGCTGAAATCCAAAATGATATTGCCTGGAAGAAGGCATTTGACAAAATCGAGGGTAAGAAAGTAAAAGATGACACAAAGTTACTGCAAAAGGCGATCAAAAAACGTAAGGTCGAGAAGCGTGTTGCAAAGAAAAAATGGACGGACCGCAAGCAGAAGGTGGATCACGACATTGCGAAGCGTCAGAAGAAGCGACAGGAAAATCTTGATAAGCGCAGCAAGGATAAGAAAAACAAGAAGCTAAAGAAAGCCAGTAAAAAGGGTCGGATTATACCTGGCTACTAAAAACTGTAGATTTATAACTCAACAAAAAATAATAAAAATTATTCGAACAGAATTTAATGCCAATTAAAATAACCTTGTACTTAAATTTATTTTTTTCCGGCCATAAACAAGTCAAAATTTCTTGTCATTCATAGGCCATATGTTTTTACCCCATTGATCACTTAGTGTTGTTGCTGTACCACGGTGCGAGAGGTGGAAGAAGAAGCGTACATCAGCTGTTATCGAAACATCAGCTGAGATTCTATCGCATCGTTGCATTTCGCATTTCGTTAGCGCAATCAAATCGGAATCGGTCCAAACCATTGGCGCTGAACATTAATACATTGTTTTTGCCATCTTTAAATTCAGCAAAATTTATTTAAACTATGTCATGGATTGAAAATCACAATAGGCCCTTTTCAACACACTAGGAACAGCAGCAGAGGGTGAATACCACAAAGAGTAAGAAGAAGCAGCAGCTGTGGCCAGCGCGCAAGAAACGACGTGTGAAAGGGAAATCAGAAAACCGAAACACACTCGCGCATACACACACACGCACACATACGGCCAAACAAGTGCAGAGATACAGGCAAAGCGCCGAGCGCAATCTATTTTATTCACATTTTCCACACAGAAAAACCCGCAGCGCAGCAACGAAAAGTAACAATTGCGTCGTATAACAAGCTCGAAGGAGGACGTAGAAAATTTATAATTGCTCCAATCTGAAGCTGAAAGCTGTGCATATCCTATCTATATCGGGTGATCAGCAATATTTCGAGCACTGACTGGCAATAATAACAATAACAACAACAACAGCAGCAACACCATATTTCTCCCCGAGTAGCAGCAGCAGACGGAGTAAGAAGAAGAGAGTGTCTGCGGCCCCACCAGCTGAGATTTCCGTAATAACAGCAGCATCAGCAGCTCCATAATGAGCATGGTTCGTCGCATGATATTACTGGCTCCAAAATATAAAATATGGACAAAGGGTAAGGCCAAATAGGAGCAGCAACAACTGCAGCATTAACGCACCAAACACACACACGCAAACAAACACACACACTTGTCTGTAAGTAATTTTATGCTTGTTGTGCAAAATCGCATACGTAACTGCGTCATTTGCGGGAGAGCGGGCGTCACGTACAAAAACATACATACACGTGTGAACATATATACATACATACATTTGTATTTACGATCAGACACAGAGCAGCCGTGAGAAAAAGCAATAATAAGAGCAACAACACTGTCCAATGGAGACAGAATGGTGCTGACATTAGCCTGGAGGAGCTGCTCTACCCTTAGCTCCGACGAAGGTCGTATTGGGATATCAATCGGCTTGGATCACAGTAAATTGGTTTTATAATTTAAATTCATGTCAAACGGCCCGTGCCGAAGGTCAACGTTACGCTGTTTGGCCTAGCTATGGCATAGCCACCTTACGTTATACGTAAGCGTGTATCGTATTTGTGCTGATTTATTGCTGCTGCTGCTGCGTTCGATTACTTGTTTACAACGTCGACTGCGACTGCGACCGCGTTTTTGAACTGAACTTGAATTGTTTTCCAATGTGGTCGAGGCTTTAATTAACGTGGTTATGATTTTGACGCAACGATCAGGCAGCCGGTTAAGTTGTTTCTTTGCGTTTTTATGAATGTTTATTATCACAAGTTTTATTAACAAAATGGTTTGTCTTGTGGTAATAAACTTTTTGGTGAGACAAAAGAAATGCATTACGCTGGAACAGCAGCAATTATATAAGCCTTATGTGAGTTGTAATTTCCTCGAAAATGACGTGGATATCCGAATTTCACATTTTGCCACATAATTATTAAAAACATTACCCAAAAAACATCAGTGAGAATGAAATCGCTCTTATTTTTCATTTATATTTACAAGGCTTTGTTTAAACTTATCAATTTTTAGAATCTTGATGATATGTGTGTATGTAGGTCTGGCTCTAATTGAATTGAGTCATCTGCTATATGCGTAGATGCTAATTGGCCTTGAATTTGAAATGGCAATAATAATAATTCGCATGCCTTGGCAAAAATACTGGGAAAGACTCCCTGTACTGCTAATAGGAAACACTATAAAATGTAAATAATGGAACCCTAGTTATTTACCAATTGTAAAAACGCTATAAGTAAAGCAAACAATTTGTTATAACACGGTACATCCGTGTATAAGTTATAAAGAAGTGTGAGCAGAGTTAGATATATATAATGTAAAATACTAAACACCTCTATCGCATTATCGTATGATCATCAGTTATAATACATGTATACATATGAATGTATTTATAATACATTCTTGCAATCTCCACAGTCAATGATCCATTGAGGGTTCAACAATCTTTGCCATATTAATATAAATAGCATTATATTTGTGACAAAGAGATCTTGTTAAGTTCATTATTAAATCTGTCGCTCTCTCTCTCTTTCTGTGTCTCTTCTCCTTTAGGAACCAACGCCAGCCCAGCACATTGCAGCTACAAAGCAAGATGCATTATAGTAACGGGACAGTTTCACACAGGAAAGAGGCAGTTCTGCTCAGGTAGGCGGTTAATGATGCCACAGATGGTGACTGTCCCAGCCTACATTGATATAACCAATGGAGTAACAACAATGTCGCAGGAGAAAACTGGCAGCACCGCCAGCTCAAGCGGTAGCAGCAGTGGCGCACCAAAAATTCCAAGCGATACAGCAGGCGGTGGTGGAACAAGTACAACCGGCGGAACTGACAAATTTCTATCCTGCCCAAAATGTGGAAATGCTTGCACCCAAGTGGAGACATTCGTCAGTTCGACACGTTTCGTTAAGTGCGCCAAGTGCAATTACTTCTTCGTGGTGCTTTCGGATGTGGAGACAAAGCATCGCGTGAAGGAGGAGCCAAAGAATCAACGTAAGCCACCTCCGCCACCGCAGAAGATAATGGAGTATCTGGACAAGCATGTGGTTGGCCAGGAGTTTGCCAAGAAAGTTCTTGCCGTTGCCGTCTACAATCATTACAAGCGAATTCATCACAATCTGCCGCAGCTACAGCAAACATCGGGTTCAGGTGGTGGTTCCGGCGGACTGGATAGCATACCACGTTCAGATCTCCTGCATATAACCGGTATTGGTCATACACTAAACAGCACACCTGGCAGCGAAATTCCTCCAAAGCCTGTGCAAATGGGCTTGGGTGGGAGTGGCGGTCTCACAGGCTCCGGCCTTGGGCTTCACAACAGCTCCGGCACTTCCATTCCACGCGGCGATCATCGTGCTGGTTCTGAGATACTGGATAAACAGAACAATGATGTTAAGCTGGAAAAAAGTAATATTATAATGCTTGGACCCACGGGGTCGGGAAAGACACTAATTGCACAGACAATTGCCCGTTGCTTGGACGTTCCCTTTGCCATCTGTGATTGCACAACACTCACGCAAGCTGGTTATGTGGGTGAGGATATTGAGAGTGTAATATCAAAGCTTCTGCAGGATGCCAACTACAAGTAAGCGCGAACTTTATAAACTGTGTTGCCATTTGATTTAAACCCATTCTTCTTTCACAGCGTGGAACGCGCTCAAACTGGAATAGTTTTTTTGGATGAGGTTGATAAAATTGGCGCAGTGCCTGGCATTCATCAGTTGCGTGATGTTGGCGGGGAGGGTGTACAACAAGGAATGCTCAAGATGCTTGAGGGAACAGTTGTTAATGTGCCAGAGCGCAACTCACCGCGAAAGTTGCGTGGTGAAACAGTACAAGTGGACACAACCAATATACTTTTTGTGGCGTCCGGGGCGTATACGGGACTCGATCGCCTTATTGCTCGACGCCTCAACGAGAAGGTGAGCTGCATATCACACGAAAGGGTGTATAGCATATAATTTAATTTACCGTTTCCGTGTCTACAGTATTTGGGCTTTGGCATGCCCTCGACGAGCGGCTCTGGCCGCCGTGCTGCGCAATCGACCGCCAGCCCCATGGACAATGATCAGGAGGAGCGTGATAAATGTCTCACCAAGGTGCAGGCGCGTGATCTCGTTGAGTTTGGCATGATACCCGTAAGTGCAGTTACTTTAAACAGTTTAATAGTTCTTAGGGTTTAACATACTCTCTTTATTTAAACAGGAATTCGTTGGCCGCTTCCCAGTTATTGTTCCCTTCCACAGTTTGAACGTGAACATGCTGGTGCGAATTCTCACGGAGCCACGTAACGCTCTGGTTCCACAATACAAAGCATTGCTAGGGTTAGACGATGTGGATCTATCGTTTACCGAGGAAGCAGTGGAATCAATTGCCACGTTGGCAATGGAGAGGCACACTGGTGCACGTGGTCTGCGCTCTATTATGGTAGAGAATATGATTTACTCACGATTCGCATTTATTAATCATCATTTATTCAAAAACAGGAGCAATTGCTGTTGGATCCCATGTTCATAGTCCCCGGGTCTGACATCAGTGGCGTCCATATAACAGCAGACTATGTTAAGGGCAACGCAAAGCCCGAATATAACCGCAAAAAGGAGGATGATGCCATCGAAAATAGAGAAACAGCAGAAACTACGGATTCGGAGCCCACCAACGATAATGATAAGAATTTTGAGAATAGTGAAAAGGTACGACTAAAACAGTAAACAACAACAACAACATATAAAAAAAGAAAACAATTTAAAGCGTAACCAATTGAAAAGCTACAGCAAACAATACAAACCCAACAAAACTCTGTACCGCCTCTGGAACGCTTTTAATTCGCGTTTCATTTTCATTTATTACAATTTACATTTCGCCCACATAATTTGTTGCTTGAAAAGCTTGAGGAAACCGAAACTCAGTTAAATCTTAGCCTATCGATTATTATCGTTAATGTGTTATATATTTTTAGTCACGTAATGATTCTTTGATCGGTACATAGCCCCTCCCTCAAACCCCGCCATCCAGTTAGATAGAATGGCCGATTTATTGCGCAATCTGCATCTGTGATTCATTACTGACGAGCAGCGATCATTCTGCATCGCAGCCATCGAAATTAATCATTGAAATTGTATCATTTAAAAGAGTCCAAACAAAGCAATTGTATTCAAATAATAAATAAAAGAAAGAAGATCTGAAAACAAATTAAAAGGGCGACAAACATATTTTTTGTAAAAAAAAAAACACCCACACTAAGTGGCCAGTTGGCGCTACGAAATCAAATAAATACATATATATATAAAAATACGTATATGTATATTTTAAATATTTATCAATTAAACCTGTATAGACAAACAAACAAAAAACTAGGCAAATTCAATTGCGTAGCCAAAAAAGTGTTACATTTTTTTGTAGTGTCCTAAACGATGACTAGAGAGAAACAAAATAATTATATTTTTAACTAAGCTAAGAACTAAAAACAAGTTTAAAACAATTTCAAAGTAATTTAATAAAAAATACAAAAAAAATCATATCAAGTTGTTTTATATAAAAAACCGAAAAAACTACAATGTCGTTATGTATTGTCGATCTTTTCTTTGACTAGCTATTCTACACTGACTATAAACATGTTGTTGATACCAATCCTAACGACTTTCTGATGCATTTTGGTTAAGTTATTCCAATATATTCCAAACAAATTGTTCTTTAGGAATACTTGAATGGATTTTTATAAAGACCAAGTGAAGAAGGTTGAAGATCATTTCACTCAATTCTTTATCCATCTTGATGGGGGAAATAAATAAAATTGAAATTCGAAATATATTATTATTTTATTTATCATATTCAACTAAACAAAATTTGCACAAATTAAATTTACTAAGGTTAACTACTCAAAGAATTGACTCAAGCAACTTTCGCATTAGCAATGTTGCGGGCGTGTTCCGCTATTCAGGTTCACTTTCGCCCTAAAATCGCCGCTTGCAAATTGTCCAACTGAATAACGGAATAGGCACGTTAATAAATAGTTAAATGTTTATTGCACATTTGCACTAAATTAATTGTTTTTCGGTATTTTTTGTTTTTGGTGGATTTTCATCCATCATGTATAAATTTGTATAAAAATTTGTAAGTAAATAAATATCTTTGTTGGGTGTGTTTGTGTGTTTTGGGTTTGGTTTGTTTTATGCTGTGTCTGTGTGAGTGTGTATGCTGTGTTTATATATATGTAGGATATATAAATAATTTGATATATCTCCAATTTTAAAATAAAGAGCTTCAATCATTCTCCTCCGATATGAGCAGCTCGTATTCCTGTGCCGCAAAACGATCCCAATCGGAGGTCTGAGGAAACGAAACATATTATATGTTAATAAATATACAAATTCAAAAGAGAAACGCAAATATTTACCGATTCATCGCGTTGTGCGGCGAATGGATCACGCTGTTCGTGATCCAAGTATTTTTCCAGATTGAAGAAGGTGTCGAAGAACACGTGCGTCATTTTGCAGCGCTTCAAATCTCCCAGCGTAATGGAATCACGGTTAACGGGCTTTATCATGTCCAGCATCTGTATAATCAATGCATAATTATTATGAATTGTTTATGAGATGATCTAGAGATATTGTGGATCTCACCTGACACAGGCAATCCTCGAAGGGCAGGCACTCAATGCCGATGCCCTCCATGCGTTGCTGCTGCTCCTCATAGAAGTACTCCAGCTCGTACATGGACAGTGCGCCGTCGCCGTCGATGTCCATGCAACGGAACCAGTACTCAATGGCTGTGGGTGTGCGCTTGTCCTCCTCGGAGAGTATGAACCACACGAAGTCTGTGTAGGACATCTTCGGCTCATCTTCGGGTGACTTTTTGTTATCGCTGCGCGTCACGCAGCCCGAGAAGATGCGCTCAACAATGCGAGTGGAGAGGGCATTGTCGCTGTGCTTGGCCAGATCATCCTGATTGATGAGCAGATCATGATCTTTATCCAGTTCCCAGAACTTGCAGTAGATCACATAGAAGTGCTCGTAACTGAAAAAGGCCATTATCTGATTGATATCATCTTCTTCCTCCAGCAAGCTGATCATCTAAAGCAAAGTGAAGGTAACCAGTTGTGACTGTCAGACTTAATCAGGTACATATATCCCATCTGGACTCACCTCCAGCAAATCGGAACGCTTCAGCTCGGATATGGTTATCTTGCCGCTCCAACTGCGATTCACCGAGTAGAAGATGCGTGCGATGACTGTGTGCACGTATCTGGAATGGAACTCGGTGGCTTCTTTGAGGAAGGCCAGGCCCGGATGCGTGTCGACCACATCCTGCACCATTGGCACCAGATCCTCGGGCACAATGTACGAGCGAAAACGTTGACCACGCGACAATATGTAGACAAATCGCGAGGCAGCCTCATGGCAATAGACATTCATTCTGTGTAAAGGAGATAAAGGCATTAGTGGCGCCCATTAGGGGTAATCTTCTGGCAACTTACTGTTTCCAGAACTCAACAAAACGCTGACGTTCGACGAGACCCGTGCTGGTTGCTTGACAAAAGATCATCACCGGCATGCGCCAGTAGAAGGGCAGTCCGCATAGCTTGAGGATGCGCGGCAGCTCATCCTTGGTAACCTGATTGTTGGGAAAACTGTCGAAGGCTGACAATATGCCGCGTATAACGCGCTCCATGGCAATTGTGGGCTGCGGCTTTCCATGCGGAAAGTAAAATCTGCGAGAGATCACAGATCAGTAATCAGATCAGATCAGATTATCTTCACTTTCAGCTGCCACTCACCTGGGTATATAGACACTTTTGGAGCTGCGTATTTCCTTCTGCAACAGGTCTTGTGAGGGCGGTGGCGGCGGAGTGGAGTGAAGCTTAACCTGAAATTTCGTAAAAGAACCCGAGAGTCACAACGCAATCGAAAATTGAAAAGTTAATATTTTCCATTCTAAATGAAATAATGAAATACAAAATAAATTATGGGAAATTTCGGATGTTCATATGTTTGCTTAGCTTCGACTTTATATTGTGTACATATTTGTTTATAATTTCTCTCGCCCTTCGATTAACTATAAGATATAAGATAGAATAAACATATACAAATAACTTGGCTCACAGACGCAAGAGGTAGATAGGTTAGTAATGTTTCGAAAGTGTAAATACCGCATAGCTAGACCGCGTCTATATTATGGCAATAAATTCAAATATTCCGTGGAAACAGAGAAAGGAAATGCGAAATACGAGTGGAAGAGGGACGGGATAGGGGGAAGAGGGGCTAACGAGGCCAATCGTTGTTATTGCGCCAACGTCATGCGAAATTTGCAATATCTTAATTGACGGCAATGAATATGATCTAGTGAGTGGAAATCTATATGCCATAGGGTGTTTAAAAAGTGCTTTATTTAATTATAAACCACATGTGATTGAAGCAGTAAATTTGTAATTCAATCATAGAATAAATATATTTCTTTTAGAAAAACTTAATGATAATTTATGTAGAATTTAGATTCACATTGAAAATGTCTTTTATAATCCTAGAGCTCTCCCGAGTTAATGAAATAATCATATAGTATAAACTCAAAATACATATACAAATTCTTGAAATATCTAATATTTAGTTAGGGTCACGTCATCGATTTCAAAATAAACTTCCAGTATCTTACTGTGCGAATACCTGAATAAAATTAATAGGGTCTGATTATCTTTGGAACAACCCACGTGCGAATTTCAATTGGTTTTTCTTCTGCTGGCTGCCCCATTCGAATTGTTCTTTTGTTCCACACAATCTTTTGTGTTGTCTTTGTTGGTGCCGTTGAAGCATATCTTTACTTTTGGCCATAATTTAGCTGAAAACTATTTCTACTATGTACTCGTATGTTATATGCCCCTCTCCCATTAGATTCGACGCACAGACCATTCATGATTTTCAAACTGTCAACGATGGCATTAATATTAATCTTAACTCGATGCGCAGCAGAGACCAACAATAAATACGCAAACGTACACACACACACATGTGCCTGATTGCATGGGGCATGTGCGCAATATTACGTATACGCACGGATACACTCGATGGCATAGCAAAATATTACGCATACGCACAGTTGTTAAACAAATAAAAGCTGAGAAGAGACGAAGTGGCAAGAAGAACAAGAAGAAGACTTCAAGAGCGAATCGCAAATAGCACGAGTAATTGCCGACAGAGTTGTGAATTATTTTTAGAAATCATTTACTTGAATCGGGCAACAAAAGTAAATAATATTAACAACAAATTATTGCTGCATATGCAGCACATGTAATTAAATAATTAGGCAAAAACTTGAATACAACAAAAAAAGTATAGAAAACACTCTCCAAGCGTTTGCGATTCCCACCCCGTGCTGCTTAAATAATCATCTGCTTTATTGTTGTTTTTCGGCGGGTTATATCTACTATATACTATGGGTGTGTGTGTCTGTATGTGTGTATTATTTGTTCCTCTGTTTAGTTCTATTTTTTTCCCCCACAGTACAATCGTGCTGATCGTCAATGCTTGATTTGATTGTTTGTATACGAGAACATGCACTCTCAGTAGGGGCACTCAACATGTATTGGGCCGTAATTTGACAAATCAGAGAAGTAAAAACGTACCATAATTAAAAAAATCACATAAATAAAAAATATATATATAATATATATGATACTGTATGATAGTCTCTGCTCTTTAATAGATATAAATATTTAAATAAAAGCCTTTAATATGAAATAGAGGGGTCCCGAAACTCTGCCGCACTTAAATGTTATGATCATACTTTCTTGAATAACTTCTGTGTTTATTGTCCGATTGCATTAAAGTTTGTCAAAATCAGAAAGTCGTACATTTTATACGTTGCACACAAAATGATCTTAAATATGAATTTATTTGCTGGGTAATGAATTTGCGTGTGCGGGGGGCGTATTGTATTTTAAATAAACTTCATCTGCGCAAATAGGCAGAGACCTTCATGGAGTCTCTAGCTCTTATTTGCACAAAGTTAGTATACCTTTTTTTACGATTTTCAATAGTCGAAGGGTATACATATAAAATGAGGAACAACATGAAATGAGAGCTGTAAATGCATTAGAATCCAAAGGATCTTTTAACGAAGTATATACCTAATGTATATTTAATAAAAAAACTTCACTCCATGAAGTGAACACCCCTAATGGCTTATTGGCAATTGCATTGTTCTATGTTCGCCCCGACTCTGTGTCTCATCTCCGTTGTCAAACGATACCCAAACGCGATGGGGATGGCGTCTTGGGGCAACCTTAAATCAATCAATGATTTAGTTGCAACAATAGCGGTCCGAAAAGCGGGCGGGAGATCAAGAAAGAGTGAGATAGGGAGACTGAGAGAGAGAGAGAGAGAGAGAGAGATCGGCAAATCGCGATATTTTCAATTGTGGTCGGGGTGGGTGAATTGTTGCTATTGTTGCAATTGTTGCTGCTGCTGTGGTGATTTTCGTTCGCCTTTTGCAGTTGTTAGATAACAGCTCAAATTCACACATACAAACACACTCCACACACTACACACACACACTCACTTGAAAACCCACACATGCTAGCAATTTTCATAAATCTTATTGCCCAAGTTGTGGGTGGGGGCGATCTGTGAATCTGCTTGAGAAAACACTCCTCCTTACCTTAAGTAGACTCTTGGGCGGCGGATCGACGGGACGTTTAATATCCAGGAACAAGTTTCGCGCATCCGGACGCTTCTCGAACAGCATCACACGCTCCGCAACGGAGCCGCGTGTCAGGATCGGTCGGCCCACTGCAACAAACGGGGGGGACAACAACAACACGATTAAGTTTACAGTTGCAATGCAATATTATTACTATTAATGTTATTATTATTATTTTATTACAATTCTTATCCTGGCCATTGGTGAGCGCTGCCCGACCGCCGCCAGACGGTTTGATTTTATTCAACGTTGGCATCGTTGTGTCCGCCAATGTTGCTGGCGACTCAACGCCCGTCGCCGTCGTTGCTGTTGCCGCTGCTGCTGCTGCTGGCGTTGCTGCTGCGGTGGCTACAATGTTGCTGCTGCTGCTGTTATCATTGCTGCCGCTGCTGCTGCTATTTCGACTGCTGCTGTTAGCTAATTTGCGCGTGATTGTTGGCTTCTCTTTGGTTGTTGTTGTTGCTGCTGCTGTTGCCGGCTTCGATTGCTCGCTGTGATTCTCTTTGGTTTTGCTTGCTTTGCGAACGCTGATCGTTGGCTCGCTGGCGCCCTTATCAGTCACTGTCAGAGGCGTTGTCACGCCCACGCGAGGCGCATCAACAGCATCGGTTGCAATTTGATTGCTGTTGCTGCTGCTCGCTTTGCTCACTTTCTTGCTGGGCTGCTCTGTTGTTGTCAGTTTATTGCTGTTGCTGTTGCTGGTTTTGCTGCTGCTGCTGTTGCTGCTCTGACGCTTTTTGACAGTTGTTGCTGCTGCTGGTGTTGTGGCTGGTGCTGTTGCTGCTGCTGCCGCCTCCTTCTGCAACAACTCGGTGATTTTGAGCAAATGCTGTGTCTGCTGCTGCGACAAATTGTTGACATCCAGCTGCAAATTGATGTCATAATTGAGATTGACATCTGGCAGCGCTTTGCTGGCAACAGCAGCAACCTTTTTGGGCGACTGCAATGCCTGCTGCTGTTGCTGCTGTTGTGCATCGCTTGGGCTGAGCTTGCTGACTTTACTTGTTGCTGTCGCCGTTGCTGTTGATGTTGCCGGTGTTGCTGCTGTGCCTGTTGTTGCTGCTGTTGTTTTCTTCAGTTTGCCATTGCCAATCGTCTGACTGGCCATGCCCAGTTCAGACTTTTTCACCCCGCTCTTGCCCCGCTGCTCTTTGTCTTTGTTCACAAAGCTGGTGACCATTTTCTGCAGCCCCTCCGTGCTGCCAATGTCCGTTGCTGCCGTCGCCGCAGCGACAGCAACATCCGCAAAATCCCCAGAGGCCGCTGCATTTGTGTACATCTCCAGCAGCTGAGCGGGCGGCAGTCCCCGGCTCTTCCACGTGTGATAGATGGCATCGGCATGTTCGCTAATCTTCTTTGACAGCTCCGCAATCTCTTCGTGCGCATCGCTGCTCAGCACCGGAACCGTTGTTGCTGCTGTCGCTGTTGATGTTGCTGCCGCCTTGGATGATTTGCTTTGGCCGGCAGCTCCTGCAGCTTTGCGTGTTGTTGTTGTTGTTGTCGTTTTCGTGGCACTTGTCATGGCAGTGGAGCTGATGGCGCCGCCTCCTGCGCCACCGCCGCTGCTGCTTAGTTTCTTTGTTCTGGTTGTCGTTGTTGTTGTTGTCGAAGATGCTTGCATTTTGAATTGCAATGTGAAATTCACTCAACTAGCTCGTCTAGTATTTTTTATATACTCAAAATGATATCAGTATTTTGCACACACAACTGGCACATTGGCGAGAATTCACATTTTAGCCGTCGAATGATCGAATGCACTTTAAAAAATGTTTTCGAAATGATTTTGCAGGTTTTTCTTCTCTCTTCTTCTCTTCACTTCACTTCACTCGCACATTTTACACGATCTCACGCGGCGGCCACACAATGTGCCCTGTAATTCTGTTTGCTGCTTGCTTTTTTACAAATTTAATTTTTCGTGCGTTTCATTCACTTTTCACATTTTCCTCGTCCTAACTTTTCTCCGTATGGCGAAATCTATTTATAAAAGAAATACCAAAATTTCCTATTTCGTTTATTTCAGTTGCCGAAACACACAGCCCGCAACACGTAGACGAAGACGGAGACGTAGACGACGCACATACAGATATAGATATACGGATGGATGTGTGTATACGGCAGTATTAGCATCGGGATCGGGGCATCATCTCAATACGTAAAACGCGCACGCTGTCTTACAGTGGTTGAAAACGTTATGATAAGTGACTCAAAACTGATTCTCCTCAAATATGAAAGAGCACGTGCTTTTTGGGGTTGCTTAAAACTAAATAAAATATACGAAATTTAATTGTTTTAATTGTTTATCTCTTTTGCTAGATTTGAAATGTCTTGAATGTATAATTTCATTATAAAGAAATTCTTGAATTATTCCTAGTTAACACGAATATATTCTTCAAATTGGACAAAGCACGTGCTTTTTGAGTTTTTTAAAACTGGAAAAAAAGTTCTAAAAGTGGAAACCTAATCCGAAATTTGCTGTTTTTCTTTGTAGCTTGAAATGGATTGAGTTCTAGCTACGATAAACTTCACAATTATAATGCAGGTGCCATTACTTCAAATGCTACAAAAATTCTGGAATTATTCTGATAACTCCACGCACAGAATTACTCATAATATCATATATATAATATACAAAGAATTTCAGCTTGTATATAAAGCAATAAATTGCTTATCAGTAATTATTTATTTCTTTCAAAAATGCCTGTTGCCATGGTTACTGTTATACGGTTTTTTTATTTATTCAAATTTCGATTTTCGTTAGCTTCTGCTTAAACGTTTTTCAATTCTCTAAAGTGAAGGTGCGAAAGCACTTAACATATCGTTGAAAACTAATAAACTCTTTTTCACAAATGAGTGTGAAAAATGTTCAGCATAAAAACGTTTAGAAAACGCTGCTGCCAACTAGACTAGCCAAGGCAATTAATCAATCTCCCATGCAAATGGAGTGCAGCACACTGTGCACGCGTAAGACAAATGAGAGCCGCCTCCCTTAGCCCGATGCGGTGTTTTTGCTGTTTTTACGTGTAGCGGCTGCTGCTGCTGCTGCTTCTTCTTCAACTTTGTACTATTTATTCGAAAATAAATTTCGAAGTAGTTGCCGCCGTCGTCGTCGTCGTCGACGCTGCGCGGAGGCTGTTGCTGCTGCTGCTGCTGTTTCCGTGCCTCACTCAGTTGATGTAGCTTGCCACACAGCTCTCCTACTGCAATTAACATACGTACACACGTATATCATGCATATGTATGTGTGTGTATGTATGTATTGTACTCTATGTATGTATGTAAATGTCTAGCACGAGTCGTGTACGCGATGTTTGTCTGCCTTTATTAATGATTTAATTGCATTTATGCCCCAAAGGCGTGCGCTGACGACAGTCCCCGCAACGACGGCGATGACGCGTTCCCCTTTCGATTTCGTCGTTAACCAATTAATAAACGAAATCAAACAAAAGGTTAAATGCGAATTTGCAATTTTGACACGGGGGAAAAACACGTTAAGGCCCAACGATCAAAGATCGTCCAGACAGATGACAACAACTCACACGCACATGCACACACACACACACACTAACACTTCGATCTGGGGGCAGCAAGTACGCGCATCTGGCAAAGTTGGCGGAAAATCGTTTTGGAATCGGAGGGCGCTAAATTTAACAGTATATTGCCGTGCCGTATACGTTGCCGTGTACGTAGTACAAAATATTACCGAGCGAGCGCACTGCACGCGGACGCGAGCGCTACTGATTAGCTTCGTGTTGTTACTGTAAATCTTTGGACGCTCCGCTGGCCGCTGAAAATAACATCAGCATCAGCCTCGGCCTCAGTCGCAGTCGCAGCCACTGTTGACGTCGCAGTTGGCGAGCGTAGTGCGAAGTGGAAGTGATCTCAGCTGTTGGTTGCAGCTAATGGCACTGAGAGCGAACGATTAGGGCGCTCCCACACAAACACACACGCACAGACACACACACACACACATGCAAAAGAGAGCGGCAACATTGTCATTACTTTGGCGTTCTTTGAGCAGGAACAGCCGAAGCAGCAGCAGTTCGCTCTCTATCTCTCGTCTCTCTCTCTCTCTCTCTGGATGTCTAGCAGGCTCTCTCGAACTTACCCCCACACAGAACGCACACTCAGACACGCAGCAGCGCCAGCGACAGCAGTAGCAGCAGCCACTAACGCAGACGCAGCCGCAGAACACTTGCTGTACCCACACACAACACGTTGTTGAACAAAAAACAAAAAAAATCAGCAACAACAACAGAAACAACAACAGCAGCAGCAGAAATCAATGCAAAGGTGTTGGTACCTATTATACTATGCAATCGAATGGGGTATGCACAACTAGAAGAGCAATATGTTAATTTAATAACATTAATGAGTAAGATGGTACACAGTATTTAAACCAATTTAATTGTATTACATAACTTTAGTAGAAAAATAAATAAATGCATATTTTTTATTAATTTAATAATAGTTTTAAAAATTTTAATTTAAATTTTTTATTTTTGTTCTTATGAGTAAAGTAAAATTGAAGTGAAATAAAAAAAACTAACGTAAATTAGATTAGATTATTACAATAACAATTTTTAAAAGTATACAAATAAAAAACAATTAAAAATATTCCCTTTATTTAAAATTCAAAGTTTTGACTGGATAATAAAAAACAAAATAAGCTGAAACATTTAATATGTAAGCCTTTAGTTTTTATGAATAAAATAAAAAATAATTATAAGCGGAAACATTAAATAGCTTTTACAATGTTCTTGACATCAAATTAAAAATATATAAATAATAAAGAGTATTTAAACATCGCTATTGCCTTCTTGAAGTCCTCTTGGCACTCTTTGGGTCGTTATGCTAGAAAAAAATATTAGATTTTTTTATATTTTTCAATTAGATGTGTATTTAATTTAAACAATTTATGGTATATATTAAAGTTAATTGATTAGAATAATACATAAAAAATACAACAACTTTCAGCTCTCATCAATAACACAAAGTAAGAATAATAAACAGTTGCTTTAAAATTAACAACTTGTATCAGTTGCGATGCGCCGCTGTAGGGTCTGCCTCGCATCAAAATCAAAGGGTATGTGTGCGTCGGTATGGCCTTCTTCCTGTCTAGGTGTTGTTGTTTTTGTTATCCGACACACGAAGAGGAATAAAACCTGAAACATTTATTTCGCGTTTCTAATGCTAAATTACTTATGGTATATCTGTCGTGCCTTTTTTCGCGATGTTTGCTGCAATCGGTCTCTCTCTCTCTCTGACTTTTTATTTTTTGACTTTATTTCATGGCTGATTTTTTTTCTTTGCTTTCACGGTATTTTTTGCTATGTTGTCTGTGTATTTTGTTTATATTAATTTGGCAGGTGGGCGCCTTTGTTTGTTTAAAGAAACTCGAAATGATGTTCGAATTCTGCGCCATCGTCTGTCATATAAACTGTATGATGAGGTATTTTTGTTATTTACCTGTTTGTTGTTAAATATTACACATGGGCGGGTAGACCCACAGACACCGATACACACCGACACACAGATACACACACACACAAGCAGAGAGCTGGAGACAAATAGACGGGAGGGTTAACCGCAAGTGCTGTAGCTACTGGTAATGACGATGACGCTGTGGATGATCGTCAGCGGAGCGCAGCTTCCGGTTTTCGTATCTGTTTGATCTTCTCATTTCTATCTTTATGTTTATTGCATGTTCTTGATTCCATTATACGTTTTGTGGCAATTGATTTCAACCCAAAAGATCTCAACCTCTGCACATGCTGATTGTCTCATAAATTGACAGTTAGCTAAGTTGAGCTGTCTCGGCTAGCTCGACTAGCGATACCCATAAATGGTTGAACGAGTTGGAAGAGTGCTCTCCATGCCCGACGCTCGACGGTCGTCGCTCGGATTAGCTGGCGATCTGACGCGTTGACCCAATTTATGCGAATGTGTTGAGTTCACTGTTCGGAGCATAAAACAAACAAAGCGAAGCGCCTTCTGCCGCATGCCAAAAGATTTGACAATACATAAGCCGCGCGTCGAACACCCACACCCACACCCCTGGCTGGGCCACACACACCCGCACTCACACGCACACACACACGCTCACACATGCGCACACACATCATTTGTTTGGATGCTCTCTGACATGCGAGACGACAAGTAAACAATGAGACACGAGCGTCACAATTAAAGTGTGAATAGATCAATTGACACGATGTATGAATAAGCTGCTTATGCTCAGTGCAGGGCGTGTGTGATCCTCTATTGGAGAAGAAGAGGGGGACGGGAGGGGAGCTGGCAAATCTGACGGTCGATTTGGTAAAGAAAGGCTATTAAATGATGTTATTGAAAGACATGAAAGTACGTGGGAAGTCAGTTGAGTCATGCGAAAAATTCTCATTAGAATTTGAAAAATATATTTACAGTATACACTCGTTAAAGTTAACCAAGCAGACATATTAAATGTGTAGGCCAAACCTATAAGATATGCCTATAAGATTTTTTTGTGCTGAACCCTCAATTTCTAACTCAATTCTTTGCGTTTTCCCTTTAAGTTCATTTTAGCGAGCAAACACTGTAATGCACTTAAGTCGACCCTTTAATATAATCAGCAATTTCTTATAGAACTACTATACATGTAGTAGTCTTGATAACTAATACCTACACAGTGCGTATGCGCAACGACAAGAGCAGCTTACGCATACGCTGCGTGAAGTCAATGTGCTCTTAAGCTGCACCTTTCTTCGCTCTACTGCACAGTTATTGATTGCTGTCGGTCTTCATAATTTGCACTTTACATTGACACATTAAATCGCTGACTTTCCACGCCCACTTTTGTTTGTGGCACAATGTCAGCGCAATCTGCAGCTCGGAAGCCTTTGAAAACCCTCGCCAACCCCCCCATAACTGTTGACATTGCAACGGGTATCGACGCTTCGTTGCATATAATATTTTATATTTTATATTCTACACATTTTCGCATTTGTGTTATAAGTCCGAAAAGCTGTTAACGCCGATATTTTTAGGCCCTTTCGCTTTGCAGCGCTGTCTTGTGTGGCGCCTAATTGAATTTGCAACGTGCAACGCGCAGTCGAAAGAACCTATATAAGCGGCAGATGGCACAGGCACAGACGCAGGTTTCCAACGACCAATCGCCGCGAATAGTCCGCTCCAGTGAAATATTCAGAAAACAAAATTGAGTCGAGTAAAAAGTGTTTGAAATTTTAAGTGTTAACTTGCAGCTTTTTATGTAACGCAGAAGTTTTGGCCGACAGCGAGAGCCGGAATATAATTTGCTAGACACACAGACAGATCTCCGAATTCGAAATGGAAAGGTAAAGGCAAAGCTGTTGAGGATCAGCATATATATTGTTAGTCACCATGGTGTGTTGTTCCCTTTCGCAGCTTTGCAGCAGTGGCCACACAACTGGGCCCACACTTTGCCCCACTGTCCAATGGATCGGTGACAGACAAGGTAAGCAACGATGGCTCCACTTGGTCCGCCAATCTGAGTCTCATCTGCTTTCTGGACAGGTCACACCCGACATGGCGCACTTAATCAGCCCCTATTGGAATCAGTTTCCCGCTATGGATCCCATTTGGGCCAAAATTCTGACCGCCTACATGATCATGATCGGCATGATTTCCTGGTGTGGAAATGGCGTGGTGATTTACATATTTGCCACCACAAAATCGTTGCGCACGCCTGCTAATCTTTTGGTCATCAATCTGGCAATATCCGACTTTGGCATCATGATCACCAACACGCCCATGATGGGCATCAATCTGTACTTCGAGACCTGGGT
This sequence comes from Zaprionus davidi, assembly GCA_018903715.1. NCBI lineage: Eukaryota > Metazoa > Arthropoda > Insecta > Diptera > Drosophilidae > Zaprionus > Zaprionus davidi. The sequence goes on from JAEIGL010000003.1 coordinate 338,690, forward strand.
ACTGGGCCCCATGATGTGCGACATCTATGCCGGCCTGGGCTCAGCATTCGGCTGCAGCTCCATCTGGTCCATGTGCATGATATCGCTGGATCGCTATCAAGTGATTGTCAAGGGCATGGCCGGCCGTCCGATGACAATACCTCTGGCATTGGGCAAAATAGCCTACATCTGGTTCATGTCGAGCATTTGGTGCCTGGCGCCCGCCTTCGGCTGGAGCAGGTGAGTCGAGAGATTAACCTTTCCCTATAAGGACTGATATAAGTCTATTATCTTTTGGTCAGGTATGTGCCCGAGGGTAATCTAACATCGTGCGGTATTGACTACTTGGAACGCGATTGGAATCCACGCTCATATCTGATCTTCTACTCGATCTTTGTCTACTATATTCCACTGTTCCTGATCTGCTACTCCTACTGGTTCATCATTGCTGTAAGTTGTTGATACGTCTATTGCCTTCTAAGATGCCTTATCACTGTTCCCTCGCTCCACCCACAGGCCGTCTCTGCCCACGAGAAAGCCATGCGCGAACAGGCCAAGAAGATGAATGTCAAGTCTCTGCGCTCGTCCGAGGATGCCGAGAAGAGCGCTGAGGGTAAACTGGCCAAGGTTGCTCTGGTCACCATCACACTGTGGTTCATGGCGTGGACACCATACCTGGTCATCAACTGCATGGGCCTCTTCAAGTTTGAAGGCCTAACACCGTTGAACACCATCTGGGGCGCTTGCTTTGCCAAGTCAGCTGCCTGCTACAATCCCATTGTATACGGCATCAGGTGAGGGATTACCCCCATATCTACCATTAGGCTATGTACTTTAACTATATCTCATCTGCCACCTTCTAGTCATCCTAAGTACCGCTTGGCACTGAAGGAGAAGTGCCCATGCTGCGTCTTCGGCAAGGTCGACGATGGCAAGTCGAGCGATGCTCAGTCCACAGCGACCGCTAGCGAGGCTGAATCCAAGGCATAAGAGACTTCACCGGCAACTGTAACAGCAACAACGACGAGAACAATAACAACTACTTACAACAGCAACAGCAACAAAAAGAACAACAATACAAAAGAACAACAACAACAGCAAGAACAACTGCAGCAACAGAACGAAACGCTTTCGAATAACAATAATATCAATTTGTTAAATAATAGTACAATGTTAACTAACATATGTAAATGTCAAAGTCAAACTTCTGCAATGTCAAATAAAGACTAAGAAAATCTACAAAAAAAATAAAGGCAAACGAACTAGAAAAGTTACATAATTATTTTCTTTTCCCATTGAAGAACCTAAAACGATAACATCGGAGGTTCGAGGAGAATAAGTATTACTGATTCTGCAATGTATCAAGTTAAATTCTATAACACTGTTTAAAGAAATTATAAATATACATGATGAGCAGTGTAAAATGGTTCCTATGCTCCACAAAGTATGTAATTATTATAACCAGTTGCCATTTCAAAGAACATATAAACAACAATAAACACACTTCAATTTGTTAGCTCACTTTTTTATGCATTATTCAAAAGTATGCAAGACTTTTCACAATGTGTTTTATTCAGGTTATAATTTAAAGGCACTTAAATTCCATTTGTATATAAATTAACATGTACGAGTTGATGTGAGGCAAAGTTAGCACGCGGCGTATCCCAACTTTGATTACGCTTTATATAGAGAAAACTTTCGACTTAACTCTACGTTTTGCATTTGTTAGTAGTAGCACAAAAAGACAACATTTACAATTAAACAGAATCAGTTAGAAAAACAACAACAACAACAATCAATCGATCGATCTGTGCACCTCCTTCGATCTCTCTCTCTCTCTCCATTCTCTCCTCTATTCACTTAGAGCGTTAGAGCGGCTTAGTCACTCACTGCATGATGCATATTCGCTTTCACTCTTCTTGACCTTTGTCATCGCAAGGCTTATGACACCTGCATCACCAGTAGCATTTGTGGTTATTGTATTATTGTTGACGGGCTTGTGGTATGTGCCCGGCGGACTGTCCACGCATTCCGATGTGCAGGCCCGCTCCTGTATGATGAGTTTCCACAAACGCACCTCAATGCCAACCCTGTCAATAAGAGGATCAAGTTTAGTTTTATTAGAATTTCGATAGTCACAGGATCTGTGTAGATCACACCTCAAACCCAAACGCATGAGGTCCAGCTTCTCCATATTGTATATGAAATCCTCGAACGTGAAGCCCTCATTCAGAATGAGCGTCTTTGAGAACTCATCAATGTCATGCTGGGCCAGCCACTGCTCCAATTGCTCGTCTATCTCGTGCAGACCGAAATTGTGCTTGGCCAGCTGGCGGCGGGGATTGGCATTCTGTGCTTGACGTGCGGTTGCGTTGCCAGCACCACTGGGGCTCATTCTATGGCACTTCTTGTTAAATCCGTTGAAGGTGCGTCTGTAATTGCAGCTAAATCTATAGTGAATAACTTTAAGCTATTCCACTTCACAGTTTTCTCACCTCAAACGCTTGCGACCACCCATATAAATGTGCGCCAACTCCTGGCTAATGTTGTGCAGAGCGCGCAGGCTCTGGCGACTCTGCTCCATGATCTGCAGCTGAAGCTGCTTCTGATTGTCGCGTATGTCGCGCAAGATGCGAACACACTCAACAGAGTTGCCCACTCCATCGCACTGGTCCGACTGTGGCAATGCGTTGCTGACATTACTGCCTGGCACCTTGTCCAATGGTTGTTGCTGCTTATCATGACTATCTGAGCCGTGTTGGGCACCAGCATTATGTACGCTATCATCATCGTTGTCCGACAAATCCTTATCCGCCAGATTGGCACCCATTTCGGGTGAGAAAATGGTGACAGCCGCTTGGACAGCGCGCTTCACTAGATTGTCTAACGCGAACATCCAATGCGGTTTGATGAGATGCAACCGCAGGACACACATGACCGCATCTTGAAATGAGTATAATGCCAAGTGCAGGTGATCCAGTGCAACTGCGTCATTGTTGAGTTTCTCCTTCAAGTCGTTTATTGTCGCCTCCAAATGCTTTTCGTTCTCGTTTATGATGTAGTCGCGCAGCCCACGAATGAGCAGCTCAAGATCACTTTTACGTATGGCTATAGAATTCTGATCTGCATTGATTTTCTTTTCCCAAATCTCACAAATCTTTGACTCATCAAGGGCCAGTACCTTGGACAATGTTGTACGCCTCTGAGAGTCTTTCTTCAGGCGATAAAAGCCATCCGTTTCGCTCGTATCACTGATGCTGGTGCGCAGTGAAGGCGTCTGTGGTTCGATTTCTGGTGACAGCAGAAAACCTGAAGAATTCCGTCGTTCGATACGGTTTGTACTTAACTCATTAATGTCCACTGAAGATGTACTTAGTGTTACGCTGAAATTGACAATGAGTTAGATTGGCTGTTAACCTGGTGCTGCACCTGGAGCGACTTACTCCAGTTCCGGAGTGGTAGGCGTATTCGATGTGGTGCTGTATGTCATTGGCGGTGTGGTTTTGTGCACCAATCGATCGGCAGGCACGGATATGCTACGTCCAAACTCCGATGTGTTGATTGGCAATGCGGGTCGCACTTTGCGAGCTTGCGGTTTGCTAAAAGAACAAAGAAAGAAGATCAGAAATAAGGTATTTTTTGCTTAAACGTTATTACTCACTCTGTCAAGAACGGATCGTCGAGCAGCTGCAGTGCAGACGGTCTGTCCTGCACGCTAATCGCAAAGCATCTCAATATAAAATTTTTGGCATTCGGCGACATCTCCTCTGGTATATTTGGATGCTTCTTGTAGAATCCCACTTTGAACATGGCCGCCTGTGGATTTCCCAGTTCACTAAATGGCGGACTGCCAGTGGCCATCTCAACGTTGGTGCATCCAAACGACCAGATATCAGCAGGTGGTCCATACCCACGCACGCCCTGATCAATCACCTCCGGCGCCATGTACTGTAGCGTGCCAGCAAATGTGTCTGTCATGGGATTGATGCGCGCCAGACGTTTTGAGGTACCAAAGTCGGAGATTTTCACCACGCCGCTGTAGGTGTTGACTAGCACATTATCACCCTTGATATCGCGATGCACAATGTCCTGCTCGTGCAGGTATTTGAGACCCTGCAGGATCTGCTTGGAGTAGAAGGCCATGGTAGACTCGTTATCTTTAAGGGGGCCCCATTTGGTCTTCAACAGATCGGATAACGAGCCACCGGGCACCTGCTCCATGAAGATCTTGAAGAAACCATCTTCCGAACGTGATCCCAAATACTGTACGATATTGCGATGCCGCAACTGCGAATGCAACTTGATCTCCTCATGTAACGGCTGCACATCCTGTGAATTCTTCTCCGGCACCTCCTTTATAGCAATGCGCACCTGAGTTTGTTTATCCCGCGCCGCATACACCGTACCATATGTGCCCTTACCCAATGTAATCTTTCGATTTTGATCATTGTAATCGTATTCGTACTGCAAGTGATGTCAAGTGATTAATATGTTATAAAATCTATAGAGAAATACTGTAGCCTTCCAATTCACTTACCTCTATTTGCGCCTCATCAGTCTCAAGATTAACAAAGACCTCCTGATCGGCGGTCATTTCAAGAATCCGATCATAAAACTTTTGCCTGCACTCGGTGGACGGAAAGTAGATTTGAAAGTCATCTGAATTGTGATGCACATAGAGATAAGCGCAGAGATCATCCCGCTTATACAGGCTGACGGATTTTATCTTTGAGGCGACAAACAGAAAGTCATGCAGCTTCTTGCAGTTCCCCTTCGAGTGCGCCAGACAAATGTTGACAATTTGTATAGACTTCTCATCGGCGTCCATATTCATGGTCACATAGCTGGGCATATAGATTTTATTGGGTTCAAGTATCTGCAATAGAAAACACTGTTAGCAAAGGCATACATCGATTTATAGTAGACTAGGCTGTTAATTACCAATATGGGAAACCGTATGCTATTCATCTCCTTCACATTGATTGCCTCCAGAAAGAAGTCCATCCAGAACTGAAATGCTTGCTCCTCGATGGGCAACTGGCGATCCTCGGGCTTTCGTCTAAAGCGATGAATCAGCGATATGTTGCCAATGGTTGATTTGAGCGACCAAATTGGCGGCTTAAGCTTAAACATACACTCAGCAGCCTGTATGGCCTTGGCGTAGTCCTCGGCCAGGACGGAGATCTCAAAGAATGTCGCCACATCCCAGTAGCCGCTAAGCGTCGAAAGGCTTCCCTTCTTGCCTATGAGATTGTTCAGTGTCATGCCAATGTGCTGTAGTTCCTCTGTATTGCTAAACTCCTTGCCCTCGATCACCAGTAGAGTGGCCAAATTGATGCCGGCATATTCGTTTGGCTGTACCTCGAAACTCTGGCGATACCATTTGATGGCATTCTTTAGACTCTCCGTATCCGTACAGTCAGACTCAACGAACATGTCCTTGTAAATACGCCCGCATAAGCATAGCATATCGGGAAAATGATTCTCTTTCTTTTCCAGCGCCTTAAGTGATGATTCAAGTGCTCTCTCACGATCTCCTGTCCGATTTCTTCGATTCAGCGCAAATGCATAAAGAAAACTCATGTTGCCCGTTTCTACATATTTCCGCGTATTTGGTATTGCCTTTAAATCGTTTACCAGGCGCACCATTGCATCATAGTCCTGTACATCACGTAGAGAGAACATAAAGCTGTGCAACACCTCACCGGATAGCACGTGAGGATCGTCCAGCCGCTTCCGCATCTAATATATAAGAATATACAGAAAGGTTAGTAAATTCAATTGTAAAATGCAGTAATAAAAATGTCTTACACCATGCAGAAGACTCTTTAATCTTTCATCGCTGGGCGCGTAGGCATCGCGATAACCGCGCAAATCACTGAGAAACTTTTCGCGCATATGCGCTCTATAAATAAAAAAGAGAGTAATAAAAATTTATAAGCAAGCTGACTTTCCAATTTACTCACTTTGACTGAATTTCCACATCTTGCAACTTCCGCTTAAGTCGCGTCTGCAACGTAGGTACACGGCCATCGGCGGTCAACTCCTTAGCCTGATTTGTTAAGTTGCAGGTGTTGGTTTCCGCATTAAGCTTATAGCTAAGAAACAAATAATTGGCACATGATAGCTGCAAAACAAACAACAATTTTTAATTCTAGCTAGACCAGTTTTTACAGATGCAGATGAAGATAAAAGATTAACGACTTGGTAGATACATTTTCGTATGTGGAAATGTTTTTACAGACACCACTGTTATTCTTTTAATCGATTACTACACGAGCAAACAAGTATACAACTCGAACTAGACATGTTTTTACAGACATCGCTGTAACTGCAAGAGCCGCTCCGATTGTTTATGTGTGTTTGGTTCTGCGTGTGCGGCGTGCGTGTTGTTTTGTGTTTTTGCGTTGGCGTCGTGCATTTGATGTTGTTTTTGTTGATTTTACTTTTCGTGCTGTGGCGGCCAAAATCACAAATAACAGCTTCTTTTTCAGCAAAACGGAAGCACAACAAAAACTAACAAAAGTAGTGGCAACAACAGCAACAAAAACAACAAACACGGTAGGCTGCTGCGACTGGGCAGGCGTTGTTTTAAAACTTTAAAGAAATGCTTATTGCTTGGGCGTTTATCTTATCAGCAAGACTGTCGATTATGCTGTGTTGTCGTTGATGTTAATGTTGTTGCTGTTGTTGTTTGCCTGCAGTTGGCGCTTATTACACAAAGATTTCTGCTAATCAAGGTGCAGAGAGCTGCACACCTGTTTGTCTTAATACACACCTTAAGGCTGAGCGTCTGTTTGGATTCCAGATCGTTGTAGATTAAAATGTTTTCCTTCATTCCGAAACTTTCGCGCACGCCATAATGATATGACAACGGTCGCTGTTGCGTTAATATACTTAAATCTATAACGGCAACATCGGCATTTATGAATGTTTCCAGCACATTCGTCTCACCAAAATCCAATCTCTCGAACTGCAATTATATATCGTGTGTATAGAAATATATTAACATATGCACATATCAATATGTACATTTAATTTTAACTTTTATTCTATTTATTGTATAACAATCTTTGACCGCAATTACAACACCAACCTGAACGCGCTGAAAATTAGCACCAGCCGATTGTACCGCCTGCTTGACCTCTTCGAGGGCACATAGGCGATCCTCCAGATGATCGCCCACAACAGTATCAATTACACAAACAACATCCATAGCTTTTGCTGCTGCTGCTGCGGCCGCTGCTTCTGCTGCTGTTAGCCTATTGGGCTATTCCTGGCACTGCGGAACGCCTGGGGGACGGAAACCAAGCTGAGTTCGTACTGTGATGCTAACACGCGATGTTGCAAGTTGTAAACAGCCTCATTACCACTCACTTGTTGCAATTGCAATGCACTAAATATTTTATAACGTATAAATATCAATAAATCCGATATTGTGTAGAAATGTGCGCAGAGATGTTGACGCCGCTGTAAAATGACTCGAGTGTGACCAGATGTGAACATTGTCCAATATGTCCAATTGGATTTTATGAAAATACCAATGTTGATTTTGGTCCCTTTAAGGCGGGAATATAAAGATTTAAGCAATAAGTCAAGCTATGCATACTATTGTATTTTGTTACGCCTTCTTTTGCTTGTAATATAGTTAAATTCATATTTAAATTATTTCTGTATTTGCTATCACACTTCACTTGCGACCCAGAAACAAAACAAACAAGCGTTGTTTTAAACAGAACTGAAAAGTTTGGGAGTATATTTTATCGGTAAGTTTTTTGATTATTCAATAGAAATTAAAATAATTCAACATACATTATAGTACGATACAATTAATTTCAAATAAATGGAAAACATGCAGTACGAACTAAACTGAAATGTTTAGTTTTTTTAATAAAAAGATTCAAAAATGTAAATAAACACAGCTGATTGGCAGTGAGACCATTGACATATATCTTGGAGTGGACAAAATATGGAAAATTGGTATTTTCGAAAGTTGGTCACAGTGTGTAGTTTGGCTGCTTGTAAAAATCCGAGCTGGGAGAGTTTATATCTCATAAACTAAACGATAAAAAACTTTATTCAATATTTTACTCTTATTCCATTGAATTTTTAAAGCATCGATCATAAAAATAATGCTCCATTGCTATTGCTATCATTGATCGAAATCAAATAAAAACCTATCGAAAAAATACAATTTAAAATATTTTGTTTTTCAGCAACAAAAATTAAAAAAAAACTGAATTTATTACAAATTATAACTCATAATAACAAATTATAACTGAAAATATATTGCGAAAAAGGAAACACAACTCTCAAATATTTAATAGTAAGATGCGATATTTTTCGGGCCTGAAAATATATCGATATTTATATTTAACTAATCGTGGTTTTTGTGCTGCTCCGGTGTTGTATTGCCGCACCATATGAGAACTAATTTCTAATCAAAAGTTAAATATATATTAATAAACGAAAAAATGCCGGAATTAGTTTTATCCGAAGAACAGGTTGGAAAGAAGTTGGACCGTTGTATATCCGATACAATTGTAAAAGGAAGTGAGTATTATGTTACATAATGAATTAAAAATGATAAAAAACCGTATTAGTATGCATACATTATTTTTGCTTCGCAGATTTCGTTATTAGTGTCTTACATTACTATGAAAAATGTTTTTATGACTAGCAATTAGTTGATCTACCCGACTTTGTATACTTCTTCGAGAATTTTAAGAATATACCTATTTCCTACAGTTTTGTGCATGTGTTAGTTGAATAGTGTGTAGTAAAAGCAAAACGAAGGCACCGACTGTGAAATACACAGCAAAAAACAAGTTCACTTGGCTGTTTGGCCGTATGTTTACACATTAATAATTTTTTGATTTGGGTAAAATCGGACTTAAAACAGAGATATATAGTTCAAACTTGGTATACATGGTTCATAGTAGAGTTGGGCATGGACCGTGTTTTCTTCGTGACATCGTGACACGACGGGCGCACGCGTGTGCGTGTGCAAAATTAAAATTGTGTCCATGGGCGTGCGTGTTCTTGTTTCGAAATTCGGCATGAAATGACACGAACACAGTATTTTCCACTTCTGGGCAAATCCCTAATGAGCGTAGGACTAGATTGTCAAGTTCTAATCTTGACAAATTGTTATTTTTATATAAAAATATGTAATTTTTAAATTTTATGTCAATGTGAAGTTCTTTAATTTTAAGTTATTTTGAATGAAATATCATAAATTAATGAATAACAATCCAAAAAAACGAATAAAATTTCGTGTTGGGAAAATTTTGGAGCGTGCGTGTTCGTGCGTGCTGAAAAATGTAATTTTCGTGTCGTGCTGGGTTGTGCCGAAAAATTACTGTCCATGCCCATCTCTAGTTCATAGGACTGATCAGTATTTGTTGGGATGTGCGTAAAAGATAGGAGAAGATGGCTGTGACCCAAGTAAATCTTTCTTAATTAACGACAACAGACAAGTTAACATTGTTTATGTCTGTCTGTCTGATTGTCCATGAACTTAGTAATAAGAGACTATAATAGCTAAGGCAACCAAGTGTATAAAATACTCAATCGTTTTGTTATTAAATTAACGAATATTCATTTAGCTGTTTTTAATAATTATCACCCAAATGATTTATGATTTGGTTTCATGAGGTTGAGAAGTTATTTCAATTTACTAAATATGCGTACAGGTTTCGATATCGGTGCCGCAAAGTATGCAACATAAACTAAGCTGAACATAGGAGTTATAAATTTGTTATTGAAAATACCTCACCTTAACTCTAGTGATTAAAGTTGAATTAGTGCCGATTTTCATTAAGAATATAATAAATTTTAAAAGAATAATGTATAATTCTAATGAACTTCTTTATTTGCAGCTGGTGGTCTTATAGTCGGTTCAGTGGCGTCCCTACTGTTTTTCAAAAGACGCATATGGCCTACATGGTTAGGTGCTGGATTTGGTGTTGGCGTGGCTTACAGTAACTGCGAAAACAACTTGAACTCGTTAAAATAAGTGTTGTGTATAAAACTAAACTGAAAATAATTTAAAGTTACTTGGAATTAAAACCGACTAATGTAAAGTTAAATAAAATCCTTTTATTTGCTTTCAAAAGGGTTAATTTGAGCTAGAATTTTGCAACCTACTGTAGGACTCCGGGAAGATTTAACCAAACCTTTGACATTTCATGGCTATTATGTTTTTACTACAATCTTTTCCAGTTTTGCTAATTGATATCGAGCAAAGTGTTAATATATTTTAATATGTAGGTGTTAAAATATTAAAATATATTAACACTTTAGATTATCCAATAATTGCAAAGCTTTCTTTAATTTAAGCCAATTAGGTCGAAAGGCCACCACATTTAAGCCTCTTAACTTTGCCCAATCCCTGGCAATAACTTCATCAACAAATCGATAACGACGTAAGTAGAAGGCGATGTCCTCTTCTACTACCGACGGTCCACAAACCAAGGCAAATTCGTTCATGACGTCGGCAGATCCATCTTTTGTGGTGGTAACTACGAAACCTCGATGGCCACGTCTGCTGACGACGGATGCGATAGTCCGAATGGGTCCGAAAATGTATGCAACAATAATTTTATATTGCTTCGATTCAAAAACCAGGGTTGTCTTCATACACACATACATACATATGTAACTGGAAGTTCCAAATGAGAATGGAACCAGACAACAATACACAGCAATCTGTGCTGCGTTATACTATAGTGGAAGAAATCACCAATAAGTCACGGGTCAAGTAGCATTTAAAACTTTTTAATCCCCTTGATATTTTCCATTTCCATTATTTCGATCACATGCATCAATTCATTTACACACAAACGTGCGAAGGTGTGTGTATTTACATATATATAATACATACTGATTTACATACGTGCATATCATACATACCTATATGTTTGTATGTAGATATGTATATTCGCAAAATTGGACACGTCCGCCGTAGTCAAGCATTTTAAAGACGGCATTCCTGGCATATTTTATATTTTACCTATGACGGAGTCCTCTGTTACTAATCAGCGATTAATTTAATCGTGGGTTCAACCTGAATTGTGTACACGTGCCTCGGGCCACGTGCATGAAGTAAGAGGGTAAGTATATGTATTTAGCTGTCGCGTTGCTAACGACTTTGATTTTTCTGCTATGCTGTCCATTGTTGTATATCCCAATCATTTTATTTAGTTCTTAACGACACTAGCAGACGTGGAAAATAAATTCTCTTTTATAGGGGATGAAAATGTGTGAAAAAATATTTGTTTAATAATTTGATCCACCTTTCAGATCAAGAACAATGAAAAATCGTGAAAACACACGTGTGTGCCTCTGTTTGTCTGTGTGTGTGTCTAAAGCTACCGTCTGCACCGTCCATAGCTATAGGTGAAACGGCATAAGCTATAATCTCTGAAATTGTTTTAGGAAAACAAATGAAAACAAATTCAGTGGAAGGTTTCGCCCATTATAAGAACTTGGCAAACCGATAAGACCATGAAAATGAATCTGTTTGCTTGTTTTAAAAGTGTTAATTTGTAGACATAGAGATTACTTTCTTGTTGCCCATAAAGCTGAAAACCTATAATATATCATAATAAAAATGCAATAGAACCATGGCAATAGTTTCTAATAATTTTTTTAAGATTTTACACACAGAAATTGGCAACGCACAGGAAAAGTAATTTTCGATTGCATTAAGTATTTGAATAGAATATACTTTCTTCCATCAAAGTCAATACACGATTCAAACTAGTGATTTATGTTAAAATATTTATAACATTTTGTATATATTTTCCTGTAGTTTTTTTTAAAGACGGTATGAGCCGGTTTAAACAGATATATCCTGAAATAAAAGTAATCGAAAAAGGTATGTTATTTTTCACGATATATCAATTCAACTAACCATATATCATTTACTATAGTTATAATCTAGTCAAATACAATTCCATTAATTTTCTATCTCAATTACTTTTTGTTCCTATGAATAAATCAAAAATTAAGCTTTTTATTTCAAATTGAAGTTGATTGTGTATACAATACTTCCAACCAACCCTTTATTCGTTTTATTTTAGACTGATCTCGATATTCAGTGACCATATAAACTGCCATAAAAGTCAGCCGCTGTTGCAATGCCTGCGGCATGTCCAATTCTCTCGCCGGCCGTCTGTCAGAGTCAAGCTGCACGAAACCAAAACAGCCCACGGAACAACCCATGCAAATCAAAGCAAAAGTATGCTACCCAGCCAAAAAAAAAACTATCACTGCCCACACATAATAAACAAGAAGTTACTTAAACAAACATTTTAACCTGATTTAAGTTCGAAAGTGTTTCTCTTGGAGATGTGAATTGAATATATATTGTAATATTAGTCCAATAAAATGGTGGGATATCTGATACCTGTTTTCCCTCTTTGCCCGTTTTACAATGCAAGTGTTGAAAGCACGAGCCACCCCAACTAAAGGATATCATTTTCATTTCCTGGTACTGTTTCTAAAATTGATACAATAAAGAACTTAGTTAGATTTGTATGAAACCTTTAAATAAATCTATGTATAATATATATGTATATATATTTAATACAAATGCCAAAGAGAATATAAACTATAATTTAGCTACATATGAACAACTGCAAAAAAAGCGTAATTTTTTGATTTGCTACAGGAAGCAGCAATTAAATACTTCTTGCGTAATTCCTCTATACGACTATGTGATCTTCAGTAACAAAACAGTATAGTTTCAATTGGGGGGAAATTTCTTTTTTTGCTTGTGCATTAATTTATGAGTATATTGCAAGTCAAAATGTTCCCATCCAGTCGAACGTATGAAATGAAGTATTCCGCGCAGCACGACACAAGTTTTCAGTTCAATGATTACTATATGTTCACAACGATCTTCAAACAAATTAAAATACGAAGAAAGAGCAATCGAGAGCGTAATCACCCCTATAAAGCGAGTAAAATGAATTAAGGCAGCATATAATGGCAATAAAATTTTAAATACAATTCAGATACATGTACAGGCAAGAAAAGAGCTATAGTCGACGATCCTGCCCAGACGATCCCCTTAAAAAGTTGAAGGGAAGCAGAAACTTTCAAGTATTAGATTAATTTACAGTACGATCGCTTTTCATCGAATGTTAACTGTTTTCACACAATCAAAAAAGGAGCGTAGCAGACCATATAATTTGTATAGATTTTCCATCTATATGATATTAAGTTCCTTGATCTTAGTAATAGGTAAAGATACTTATTATATTTTAAGACTTCTTTTATGGTTTGCAGAGCTTGACATTGTATACTCGTTACTCATAGCGTGTAAGGGTATTATTACTTTAAGCCAAATTTAAATGTGTGTAAAGACAGACGGACGCATATAGACTCACCTACGGTACAATGTTAATACATTCTTGATCTGCAGAGAGTTGATATAGATCTCAAAGACTATAAGAGCCGGACTACCAAATTTGTTGGCAATATGTCTTATTTGTCCACGCAAAATTTGTGATGGAAGTTAGTCAAGGACCCTGTATATCCTCTTTTTCTTGTGTAAATAGACGATAGTTTTATGAATACGAATGTTAGATATTCTAATTCAGTAATACTTTGGCATTTTCCTTGTCAGTATTTTCTATCTCAAATACGAATCTAAGTATAGATCCTAGGACTCCAAAAATGTACTGAAAATGACAGTGACTATATTTTGTTTATTTATGTATGTATTTCTTAACATACAATTTTAATCAGTCTATGAAATGCACTAGTGTTTGATTCGTATTTTATCAAAAAAATTTCACTCCAATTAACTAGGAAATTTATTGGATTCTGATTAAATCCAAAATCGTTAGCAGCCCTAAACTGAGCTTAAAAGACTGTTATAAGAAGAAACTGCGATCTGTAGTAAGTTAATTTGATTAAAAAGAAGATATTACGCAGTTTAAGGAGTTCTTATAAATATTGCGAATCTCATTTTAACGATGTGCAGGAAGTTTATGTTAACCTACAGAGCCTGAAGATTTAGAGCTGAAAGTTATACAAAAATATTGTACAAAAGTATTGTAAGTATTGTAAGTAATATTAAAAGAAGAAAGTTAATAAAATCTACTCTATCTATTTATTTTCTAAGAAACTTTAGCTTAATTATTTGATCGCTCGAATTTCATTAATTAAAGCTTGCTACTTACAGCCCGAAGCCAGCCTGGCAAACATCTTTGAATATAAATGACCCAAAATGTTTTATTCTACAAGGGGGCAACCCCATGCGATGGTGGGCGTAATGTTCCAACTACAGCTTGTGCTGCGGGGGAGGAGCTACTCTTGTGGAGTGGCTTGCTGGCATTGTGATTGGTTGCTTGCTTGGCCACGCCCCCATGCGACTGACCACATTGAAGATAAGCATGAGAAGGTATGAAATGGAAACATTATGCATGAGCACACAATATCAATGCGCCCGGGCATTGTTAGTACATGAATAAACCACACCTAATTTAATATATACAATCTGATGCTGAGGCGAACATAAAAAACTGCAACAATTCGAAATATTTGCAATATTTTTAATTGATTTAAACAGAAGGTAAAACATTCGTTTCTATGGCGGTTGAAGTGATAAACTATTGACTTTATCTCATAAGTCGAATATTTATTAGCATTCCACGAGGTCAAGGATTGCCATGAACTTTGTAGATTTCCTCGATGTTTTCAACAAAAGAAAGAATAATATAATATCAAATTTATTTTTTAAGATTTCGCATCATATATCAATCAATATCATATAACAAGTAACTATCTAGCGCTACTTTTAATTAAATTGGCTTTAGAGCCGTGATTAAAATTCAAAACTCAAGAGACTTTGTAACATTTAACCCCTAGTACTATACGTGGGGTCCGTCAAAGCGGTTTTTGTTGCTTTCCTTTCTGATGGCCAGTTGCCATGGCCACAAGGGTATTTTACGTTTCTGTTGCGAGGACAAGGACTGGGCGTGACTGACCTTATTTACCATTTCTATAGGTATCAACTGCACCGACCGTCCGTCGCCTGAGTTGCCCACCACCTACGTCTGTTAAACTGAATAACTGAAAAGGCTTAGGCTGGCTGGAAGGTGTTGGCACGAGCGCTCTCCTCCTAGAGTGCACAAAGCACCACGAAACGCCCTCTCCAACTACCTTAGTAGGCTCTGACAATCATAATTACATTTCTCAGTTTCTGTACAAGATGAAAGGACTTTGTTGGATGCAACAGAAGTTATGATATTGAGATATTAAAGCTTCCAACCGATATTAATTGAACACGGTAAACATAGGTATTTTTTGGCATGCCGTCGGTTAGATGCACTTCCAGTTAATAGCAATACCTTCCTTCACCTTCATCATTTATGCCATGAATGAAGCAACATTAAACTTAAAATGGAATAGTTTACTTGCCCTAAAGTAGGTTTGCAGTGTCATCAAAAAACGTTAGTTCGATGTATACTTTGTATCTCTTATCTCCTAATTTAGACCCTCATATTTATATTCAAAACAATATCAATTAAATCTGATTAATTTGTACAATTATGAAGCGAAAGTAAAGAAAACGGGGAGTTTTTCGTGTGGAATGACTTTTAAAGTAGACGAGAGTGTGCACAAAGCCTTAACCCTTGTAACTCCATTTGCCATCGATAAAGGATATAACAGTGATGCACCCCACAACCACGCCCGCGCGTGTGCCATCATTTGCATATAAACGAATAAGCCGCATAAAGCTATGAAAATAAAAGATACAGTCGAGCGTACTCAACAAGAAGATACCCAACAATACCCCCATTCCAGTTTGTCAACAACGTCTTATTTATACTGCTTTATTTATCATACAGACTGTCTCGGTGCGCCATTGTGACCGCGCAATTTTTACAATAATTTCATTCACTAATTTGAAATAAATTTCATCTGCAATTTGTTTAACGACAAAATTGATGCGCTTTATAAGCCTTATAGTTCCTGATTTTAGGATAGATCTACTTGAAGGACATTAACGACAATTACTTACTATTCCCAAAGAATGTGATAGCAATGAAATATAGGAATATTGAATTGGATAATCTCTATATAGCAAATAAATCAAATTTTGAATGTTGTGCAACTTTCCACAAAACGTGAAAATGTATTTTACTTTTTATATTGGAAACAAGCTTAAAGGCCCACCTGAGATGTACAAGTGCCCATCTGATCTGATAATAAAACCACATTTTTTGCAGAAACTGCTTTACACGATTTAAAGCGGAGGCCGCATGAACTCAGCAGAGCGTGCAGTTTGTGTGCGAGTGAGTGAGAGAGAGAAAGAGTGAAAATGCACGCTACACGGTATTCAAGAGTGCTGCGCGAGGGACCGCGAAGTCAAGTGGCCTCGCTACGACTGTAACTTTCCTTATTTGTTAATTTATTTTAATTTATTGACTGTTTTCAAACCTTGACATAACCTTAAAGTTTTGTTATACAAGATACAGTTTATGATGGAGCTTTCTAATAAAACTAACTTGACAATTAATATGAATAAATAATAATAATTAATTTTGAATTAATATGAATTAATATAAAATGAATACACAAATAAAGTAGGATGGACAGAATGGTCCGATTCTGGCGCATACTTGAAAATGATTTCCCGGAATAATAGAAGGACCTACAACAAGATTCGTTTACGTAGATCGAAATAGGGGAGATAGACAGATTTACAAAGACAGAGGGAGACAGCGAGAGGGGAAGTAAGAAAAAAGAGAGAGAGATAACAGTTTGTTTTGAAATGGATAAACGATTTGCCGAAGGGACAGACAAAAGGACTATGTATGCATAGATGATTCAGCACTTTAGTTTGATTATGATACAAATATTTTATCTGGCCATTTCACGCACCCAGTAATATGTTACATAATAATTTTTAAACATTATATTTTTCTTTAAAAAGTTCTTTGCGAAAGCCATTGTCAAAGTCAAGCTAAATTATTATATTAATATGTAATGATCTTGATGACTCTTAAAAAAGTATTATCGTCTTGTATCAATCAATATTGATTAAAGAACCAACATATATTTTTGACAATATGTTGTTATATTATACTTTAGTTACTTATATTAGTTTTGCATATTATGAAAATTCTATACCGTATTGTAAATTTTTTCAAGTGAGAATAGGAATCACTCTTTAGTTTAGAAAGCTAAGTAGTTTGCGCATCTTATAACGATCAGTCGGCTGATCATAGTCGACTTTAAATTAATAATGTACAAATAAATTTTAATATTTCACATACAGACATAAATAATATCAATACTAAGCTGTACAATACATTTGGAAGTATATCCACAGAGTGATTTTGATGAAATTATTATGAACGGACTATTAAGTATGCAGTGAGTTGGAAATGTAATGATCGTACATAAACTCATACATTGGGAGTTTATACATACATACATATATGATAAGTGCATGTGTGTATGTATGTGCAAATGTACCCTCCCGTGAAGCATTTTGAAGCATTTGGCATGAACGCGTCTGCCGTCAAGAGCTATAGAAAGCAAAATTGTACTACTCTGCATGTCGATCAAATCCGTTGAAAACTGTGAAATTTGAATATAACATAAGTATTTTTCGGTAGCAAAGAGAAGGGAGCGCTGTCGAACTGAAGGGGAAGGGGTCTACTTCTGGCTCAAGTGCGCTGCGCAACGGTTTGATTTTTACTACTTTATATCAGACAAAAAAAAACAGCAAGACCTTAAAAGTTATAGAAATATGTGCTATATCTACATCAACAACTGATAAATATTTCCACTATATATAGCTATAAAATATCTTAAATTAAATTTCAATGCGACGCATCGCGACGTCTCCTTACAATTCATTTGAGTAAATTGAGTCAAAGATACCTACCATATGTACACACACACACATACGTATGTATGTATGGGTAACAATACCATCTTTATCGCATAAGTAATTTAATTCTCAATAGTATATTGTGCGCATAATTTGAAAAGTTAGGCTAGTCATATGTTTTGCTATGCGACACATACATACATACTTTGATTAGCGAGAATACGCCTCTGTGTTTTTCGATTTTCAATGAAACGATATAAATTCTGTCCACCCAGACCCGTCAGAAACTTCTAAACGATTTCGAGTTGGTACTTGTGAGAGCAGAGTACGCCGCGGACGCATTGTTGCGTTGTGTGAAAATACAGGCTTAGCAAGCATTTCTATTGTTAAACGTGACAGCGAGGGGGGAAATTTAACAATTTAAGAATGAATTTAACATTCCTAAACTAATTCCAAATATTTCGACCTCAAGTTGTGCGCACAACGAGGGATGAAACACTTCTCCATTCCCATTGGTCCATTGAAGCCGTTAGAGTGACATAGCAAACATGTCTGCCAGCTGTCTCTTTCACACATCTGCATATGCGCTTGCAGGCACTGTGGCGCGACAGAGCCAGGTATACACAAAAGAAGGCAGGCACTGTGATTCTGAGGTACAGAGCACAGTGTGCACAGTGTGCTCTGCATTTAAAACCGGCCCACCATCGGTCTTTCTTGGCTGCGATTGGTTGTCGGATGCAAAAATGAATAGGCAATATTTTGATGTTTGTTTTGTTCAACGAAGTGTGTAGCCAGTACCAACAGTACAGAGAGTTATCGTTAATAGGAAAAACTTATTCGAGGGCTATCCAGAAGCCATCTGAGGAGTACTCGTCAGTACTGTTCAGACCTCTTATTTCATTTGACGGAATCGTGTCGAGTGGATATTCATAATAAATTCACTGACGTGGGCTTATGTCTTTAAATTTACATACATATATTGTGTGCGGCAGAAACAAAATTTCGGTGTAACATATTCTTGGTGCTTTAGAAAAATATAAGTTAATGCCTGCTAAAAATCGCCTATACCCGACGACGACGATGAATCCATGTTGCTGCTAAAACTGCGACTTGATTCTGATCTGATTATTTGACCAATGGTTTCGAATGAGTTTAATTTGTTATAACAACGACAACAACAACAACAATTTACAGTGAATAATGCAATTCATATAGTTATTGGCGATTGTCTGAAAGAAGTTCAAAACTTCAAAGTGCACTGAAAAATGCTAAAAGTAAGAAACAATTGCGAAACAATTACTACAAAATAAAACTACATTAATATCTTCTAGTTGTGCATGTTCAGAAAGGAAATAAACAATATATAGAGCTGTACGATTAGGTGTGTATTCGTGTGCCTGTGTATTTAGGTGGTAACAGAAATATTTACATAAATATTTGTATTTACGAATTCTATTTTCATTTTTAAGTGTTAAACCATATTTGTTCGGATATACATATGCGAACATGTTTGTATGTTGGTAGCTGTGGTGAATTCTTGTTTGAGATATAATCGATTTAAAGCGTAGACTGATTGTGTAATGCCTTGAGGAATAGGCAGTCTTTGAATGAAACAACTGCTTATATACATATTTGAACACATATAAAATACGTACCGTAGTTCAAGACTATTTAATATGTTAACAGGCTGTGATTAAATAAGATATTTACACTTCATAACGTTGAAAACTGATTTCGCAACTATACAGACAAATGGATATCAAATTTCGACTATGTAGTATTGTTATCTTAACTAAAGTTAGGTAATAACGTAGTAATCGATTCGAAAAGCGTTTTAAAGTAATAATTCCATTTTAATGTGTAGCTTTAATCTGCAAAACCAGTTTTGGGAGCACATTCGATGCGCATATCTTCGTATCAGGTTCCCTAATAGTACATATGTGTGTTCATCTATAGTTATTGGCAATAATAGAAAATTGTAGCATGGAAAACTTTAGTCTATTACCGAGCAGATACCTTGAATGCCTCATATACATGTGTACATCCATCCAGCGATACCTAGCGACGGTCTCATGTTATATGAAAATTCCGCGGCGTCGCGCAGTGTATTTGATAGCAGCAATGCGCGTTCGCATGGCAAATAATTTAATTTCGCCTCAAGTTGTGAGAAAATTCAATCATAACCAAGAAGTCATTTTCTCAAGAAGTAATTCCCATAGACGTGCGACAGCAACGTTTCATTTTCAGCGCTTTGTTTTGTAGATTCACATACAAACGTTTGTGTGTGTGTGCGTTGGTATGAATAGAAAAGCTAGCCTACACCTGAGCGCGCTTCTCCTTTGAATACTCATGGAATTGGAACAGTAAACAGTGTGAAGTAGCTTTTCTACCAGATTTGAATGGTAACGAGTATTAAGAAATGTGAATAGAACAGAACAGAATGAAATATAACAAATTTGAATAGGCTTTAATAGTAACGAATTATAAACATTTTCATACTTTTTGTGCAATTATTAACAGCTTAAATATAACTCTCTGTGTATTTGTAGATTCTTTCGATTTAAAAGTGAAGCGGTTTAGTTGAAATTTCTTCGTATGTCAGCGTCAAATTTAATTGATCCAATATTTAATGAACGTCGATGCTTTCGAGATCTTCCTGAAGAGGAGGAAAACAATTTGGGTAATGAGGAAGAGTTGGTTATGAGTTTATCCCAAAAAGATATACTTATACCGTCAGCAGCCTCACAGCAGCAACACCCATTGGAACCGCTCGCCAAGCACAACAATCCAAACGAAGCATCGGCGCAACACACGGTTTCTGCCGCAGCCGCTGCTGCGGTTGCACATCACCATCATAGTCTTTCCAGTATCCAACATCTGCAGAATCTGCATAGTCAACACCATAGTACTCTGTTCAACAACAATCACTCGACTCCGTTTAGTGTGACTGATATCCTAAGTCCGATCGAGGAATCGTACCGAAAGCTGGAAATAAACGGTAACCCTCCATCTCCATTTCGGTAAGTTAAGGTTATAAGGTTGGCAAATTAAATTCCTATTACTTATGTATTTCGGTTCGTTCTAATTTAAATTATACAATCTCATATATAGTATCTATATTATTTGAATAATAAATAAAATACATAAATACTTAAGATTAGGGGAAAACTGTTTCCAGAAAAAAGGGTAGTGCAAAAATAGGTCAGACTAAATAAATACATTTATAGATTTTAAAGGAACCGCGCATGATATTTCATAATGAAATGCGCACGACAAACACTGCGATTTCATACAAATAAAATGCGTCTCTACACAAATAATAATCGTTTATTTTCTTCGACTCAGACAAGCCTCAAATCGTGTTCAATCGCAAATTCCTAACCCTCATGTAACTCCAAATGGTTCTTTGTGTATTTTGCTAGACGACAACTTTTTTGCATGCATGAATAATTTTCTTGATAGAAAAGTTTAAGGAAAAATATTAGTTGAGTGCAGTCGACTGTTTGATACCCTATACACAATTTTGTTAACCCCTTTTGAATTTATAATTGAACATAGATGAACGTTTTGCAATGAATCAATTATGCGCACTGTTGTTGCTTACCCACACCCACACACACTCTTGAGACGAAGATATGCAAATGAAGCAGCGACTGCGCTGATGGCGCTTTCGCCTAGTAATCTTACTGCCCAATTGATATTGGCACTGTATTTCAAGGTTTTCAAAGTTAAAGCGTATGGTAAAGTGATTTCAGCCAGTTTTCGCTTTGGTATAAAGTTCTGATTTGGTAGATCGTTTTAATATACTTGGGAATATACGATCTGGTTTATCATTACGATATATCGCTTCAGTTTGACTCAAGTACCTTCCCTTTCGATAGCTTTTCTTTTCTTCAAATTACGAGAGCAATTTAAAATAATACGATACACACACAAACATATATACAAGCACACATACATATACACGCATACGAATATATACACACACACAATATATAAAACATTGTCAAAAGCAGATGGCCGACGCAGCCACAGCCGCAGCCGAACGTCATCGAATGCGCTTCGTCTTGCAGGGTACTTATGTCCCGCTTGAGTGTGTTGGTCTCTGTTCGTGTTTGTGTGTGTGTGAATTGGAGGGCTGCCATGTGTGCACAGTACCTGTGTGGGGAACTGATTTCAAGTCACCTCAAACAGTTAATAAAATATTGAACCTGTCAACAGAATATACCTAAATATCAGTGAAAATTTGTCAGTTGAAATTGAGTACAATGCTTACTTTAATATACGATGTATCCATAAAGAATATAATACTATAACAGGGAAAGTCTGCGAATTCGCCCTGTTATATGTTTTACCAGCCTCACTTACGCAGATAGCTTGGTTGCGCTGTTTCAAAATGGCGTCCATTCTTATACGATTTTTGCTGACGGGAAGTTCACAATTCTATTTTTATTGCTGGCCACCCCAAAACAGGAATATCTTGAGCTCCTGGTGGCACGTGCTGTATGAATTGAGTAGAAAACCTGTTGAAAATCCAATTATCCTTGCAAAGGTCGCCAGAAAATTTAACAAACTCACTTTCTATTAATTGTATGCAAATCTCAGCTTTGTTTTCCATCCGCATCCAAAAACAGTTGGAATCATGAGAAATCCCTCGCCGTGGTGCAGTTTATATTGAGTGTGACATTAAAAAGAGTTCGTACCATTTAGTATATATTGAATCAGGGGCCCACAAAAGATTTCTGTAACTTTTATACATCGGAAATAGTATTTGATATTAATAATACTCTCTAAGTTCTTGATATAAAAATGACTATAACAGAATGAGAATTCTATATTTATTGCTTACAGATCAAATTCTAGTGGAAGTAGCATTAATTCTCCTGGAACTCTAAGTACTTCAACAATGGCGAATCCGTACGCTATGGGATCGCTATACCACAGTCCCGGCGTGCAAAGTTATTGCGGACCAACCGATAACTTATCGCTGGCGGGACACTACACGGACATGAGAGGATCGGCGTCATGGTATGGATCAACTGCAAATGATCCCAGATTTGCAAGTACGTAAACAGAGCATTCGAATATTGAACAATAATAATATAAAATAAATGAATATAAAGTAAGAAAGTCAAGTAAAGGAAAACTTTTAACTGAGCAGAAGTTAGGATTAGCTAGGAAAAGATCATATTTCACATTTTCCATTGTTAGAGATATCTAATTTCAGGTTATTACTCGCTGCACCTTGTCCGGAAACATCATTAGAATTCATTATCCATGCTATTGTATAATGGTGTCTCAATAACTCTCATTTATCGCTTACACACACATTACGCGCTTGAGGCGATGCGACACGAAACGCGACGATGACTGCGCTGCAAACGTGTGTGCAGGGAATAGACGATAAAGCGTTTCGTCAATAATTTCGGCATTTATGATTCGATCGTACTGATATTTTTAGTACGGGGTAGAAAATGACAACCTTAACTTACTAGATAATCGGACGAACTTGCCACCAGCAAGTTCTTTATTAAAACTTATTAGTATATACCTATGGTATACTAACGTATGATCGTTTATTTTTTGCTTAGCCTTTACTACCTTTTCCCACCATAACTATGTGCAGGCTATAAAATCTTGTTCTTTAGCATCCTTAGTAGTCTACAGTTAACATATATGGGGGTTTATACTGTTAATATAGGGGTAATATAGTACGCGATTTCGACAACAATGATATAACAAAGAGTATAAGAAGTGATTAACAAAAGTATTCTTCATTGCACATTGAAGTGAATCGCCATTGCTATACACATACACCTATTATGCTGGCCATGAGTGTAGTTTGTACAGCTTTCAACGCTTTTCCTTTTGCATTCACCTACATACTATACATATGCATTTGTATGTTTATAACAGTTACGTAAGGCGTTTAGAGTGCCAGCCAGCAAGCCAGACTGATCTGATCTGGTCTGGTCTGGGCTGATCTGTGTACATATTCAGATGTGACAACAGATGTGATCTCTTTACATTCACTTTAAAACAAGTTGCTGGGTCAAAATGTAGACCGACTGGACATGCACATATATTTACACATATGTAAACGAGGTACCATATGAGGGGCACATATGCATACCTACAGATAGCACAGAAACGTCATAAATGTGAAAAATTAATAATCATCTTTTCATTTCTAAAATAAACAATGACAACAACAAAATAATATGAAATCAATTATTCTCACGCATACCTTTTTCGTTTAAAGAAAAAATAAAAAATATACGGCATTAAAAAGAGTCTACATTGATTGCGTGACTCAGCAGAAATGCTCATTTATGAATATCTTTACTTAAAAGTAAAGCAAACATTTCTCAAGTACTTAGCATGAACTTTAGGTTTCTGTGACGCGCTCGCTGCCTCTGCTCCGTGTCTGGCTCTGGCTCTAGCTCCGACTCTGGCTGTGTGTTTACAACAATTTCCCAAATATGCATATGTGTGTGTACGTGCATTTACATATTTCGGACATGGGTAGATATGTAAATAGATGTCCATGGACCCAATATGCTTCTATATTGCACATGACCAGTATGCGGTCACAATTCTTGCAACTATTAAAATACTTCTTGAAATGTTGCCATGAAATGTGCAACTGCATGACAGACCACTCAAGGTGTACCTATAGACGTATTTATAGGTATACAGTGAAATGTCTTTTAACGGACACATTTCTTAAGCGGCTCGCTTCTTTCAATGAATCCCTCTTTTAGCGGACACTTTCTCCTAGAATGTGCATCCATGTATTTTCTCAATGTTCTGGCCCCAACAAAATTTCTGCGACGGTGTGTCCGGTCAAGAGAGTTTTACTGAATTATATTCAGTAGACAGGGTCGTGAAGAAAATATCAGGACCCGACGGATTACCTAGCAGCCTCACCATTTTATTCGTTTGGAACACAGGCTCATCTACATAATGTCTAATTAGAATAGGTAGATCTAGAGGTAGACGTTTAACTTTGCCCAAATTAGAAATTTTTTTAAAATCCTGGCTCTCTTAGAAACCCCGGATTCAGTGCAAATCACACCTTTCTCATCTCCGTCTCGTTGGATCTGGAAGTTGTCTATCCTTTGACTTATTTTGCGCCTTCCAAGCTTTCCCAAGAAGTTTGCATTAGATTCTGTCTTTATTGCGAAAGTAGTAATAATACCTCTTTTCAAGGGGATCTTTAATTAAGTAGACCTAAATACTGATCCGTTTTTTAAAACTAAAATTATAAATTACAATTCAATTAGACAACTAGCATAGTTAAGGATATTGCCGACAGCAAGGGCATGATTCTTATGAATCATATTCAAAATTTAATAATTTTAAACAGTTAGAAAGGTCGTGATACTCAGCAATTAGTATAAGCTTGCTATAGAAAAACCTTAATGCGAGTTTGGCATATTCAACTTTAACAAATTACAGAACTTTTTGCCAGACCGCCGGCCGCACTCTCAACTCGACTAATATTGTAAACTTTTTGAATGGAGAACCAGCTCCTGTCTGTAACACACTTTTTTTTACTTAGTATATCCTTCCATTTTCCATTTCCTGAAATAAAGGGAACGAAGTGAAAAGTTTTGCAAATTGCTTTGTAGTTTTTAAACAAACTTAATAACGACTGTTAAAGTTCCTGGAAATTTTACAATAAAATTAATGAAGTTAAATTGATTAAGAATAACTAAGATTAAATATTGTATTTATTAATAAGTCCGTACCAAAGATCTAAGAACAATCAATTAGTTCTCAATGACAAGGGATTTCTACAATATAATATCTTGAAAAAATACTCGATCATAATGAGATTAAAGTTTTAATTTCGAGTTTAATTGCAAATAATGATTTTATTTAATCCGAGATAATTGACAAACATGTGACGTACTAATTATTTTCAGTATCGCGTCTAATGAGTACGTCAGCTAGTGGATCGATGGGCCATATGGGCAACATGGGTGGCTTGGCTGCGTGTAGTGTGAGCGACGCTAAACCACTGCAATTCCCATTGGCTCAAAGAAGAAAGCGAAGAGTTCTCTTTACGCAAGCTCAGGTTAGTAAACATTTTTATAAAAGTATTCTCTAATAAACAATATTGGGTAACATCTTCAGAATTAAGCTCTGAAAAAGTATTTTTTGTTTATAATTTTTTTTAAGCTTTTCAGAGGGTAGATTATTATGAGCTCTATAAAGTATATATGTACATTTTTAATCGCCGTCAATAGGCTAGCCAATTGGCCTTTTCCGTCGTTAGTCCGTCGTGCTGTTGCAATGAAAACTTATATCTCAGGTAAAAATCATGTTAACAAGACTAAATATACAAAATTCTTTTTGTTTTGCGCTGAAATTAGAAAGGAATAAGTCAGATACGCGTATATTGTATATTTAGGTGCTATATAATCTATTTTCCGAATTTTGCTAATCTGAAAATTGCATCATTATTATTTATTTATTGATCACTATTTCCATTAAAAATGAATTCGCCGTCGGCTCTTTAGTTATCTCCATCTAGATTAAACGAGAACTTTCCAGCTGAAACAATTGTTACACTTAGTGAATTGCATTCGTAAAAATATTATAAGAGCATCTGGGCAGACAAACGTACTTACAAACATACACAGAAACTCACGCACACATACTAAAATACTTACACACACAGATGTCTTATGAACGGTAGTGTTTGCCGAACGGCATAAGTAAACACACATTTATATGTACAATGTAAATATACTCTGAAAAAGGTATTTATGTTTGTTAAAGACTTGGGACCTTAAGTGTATTGCAAATATCAAATTCGTTTTTCATTATAGCGGTTTAAATATTTGAATTGAATTTCGCTTAAAGTCGAACATACTATATATAAATATACATATGTATATTGTGCAATATATAAATTTACCGTACTAACTGCAAGTTTATATTTGTCGCGAACCTGTTAAGACCTTTTCAGGGGTATTCAAACCTGAAATATGGATTGCATTTTACCAAAGAATACACATACGTATATAATAAATAATATATCATGTGCGTAGTTGATACTTAATCTTAAAATTAAAGGTGTTACTACAAACTATTTTCAGAAAGCCGCGCTAACCTACGTGTAAGCCATATTTGTCAATTGGTGTGCCCGTCGGCATAGAGACCTTACTAAATCAAAGCCACCTCAGGTTAAGTGCGCTGAACCGCAACCGATTTGCGGTTTAATAACTATCCCAGAATTATTTATGAAGAATACTACCGTATAAAGTACATTGGCCTAGACCCTTCCACCCTTAGAAAAGGGTACATTTTTATTGCGCTCACCTTGTGCCCATTGAATACTGTTGAAAACGGGGTTTTATCATCTTTGTGCAATTGTATGTAACAGACAGCAGAAGGCGTGACAGACCGTTTGATCCGAAAGTTATTCAATTTACAGATTATATTTCCCAAAAGGGAATAACCGCCGGCATCGCAGTCAACTTATACTTGGTTGCGACGGTTTCGCGCGTGCGATGCGTACGTTAAATGGGAAAGATAGAGATTTGTTGGGCAGTGCAGTTTAATAGGGTTTGTTTAATATTGGATTAATATCTGAATCTTTGAGACTTTTTTGACGTAGGAATCATGTTAAGACATAAAAAGACAATTTGAACTTTATGTTGACGTTTTTATTTACAAGTTAATTTAATAATGGTTTCTCCATCCTCCCAACAACTACTTTTAACATGTATGGAAAATCATAAATTACACGTAAGTTTTCATATTAGCCACTTCTCCTTGGCCGTGTCTGCGGTTCTTTCAATGTTATGAAAATGAGTTCGAGTTGACGGATTACAAAGTTTTTACAAAAAACGACGGGCTTTTACGCCTTTCAAATTCATTACGGTGAAATTTGTAGACAACATTGAGTTTTGTTGTTGCCTGTGCAATAAAACGCGTGCTAATTGCCTTCATTTTCTTTTCTCTTCTTTATACTTTGAGAATGTAAAATTTTCTGAGTGTTCGTGTGTGTGGGTGTATGAGTGTGTGTGTGTGTGCTTATGAATAAACATACATATACATGTGTGTACTTATCTACTATATGTGGGTGTACTTATGACTATATGCATGTCCACTTATGTATTATGGAGTGCTTCAGAACTCCTACTTTACCTTCTTTACGTTTCACATTCGCGCAACCAGAGCTGTGACTGCATATTAGCAAACGTCCCTAACGCACAACGTCGACTGTTCTGCATCAACATCTTGCAAAACATTTGTATCATATCTTAACACTTCTGAACTTTTTAAATATGCTGCGGAAAAGTCTTTATCAAATATGAAAAAACTTGTGTAACGTTAAGAGGAATACCAAGGACCTCATGTACCTCAGTACACTGCAGAAGCAGTATATTGAATCGTTCCGAAGAGAAAATTACCGTATACATTAATATCTGTTAAATAAAGAAAGCCCTTAAATATTGCCTCCATTCAACTGTCTGCTGGTTAGGTTACATTGTTCCTTGTTCCTGTAACTAACTCATACACTCCGCTGTCTGAGTATATTTGCCACAACCAACCAAATGTTTGCTCAATAAGCTTCACCAATTTGAAGTGTCGCACAGCCACCCCTATTTGTCGTCTTTTATTAATGTGGAATCCTAATGAAATAGGGTAGATCGATTAGACTTGCTTACGTGCACAAAATTTAACAATGCCAACCTCACTTTATCTGATTTTTTTTCGTATTTTACTCGTACTAGATATGTAAGTATGTCGGCCTATGCCGCGGTCCGCTTTTATGCAAACAATACCTGAATTTTATTGCAGACAGTTCCCATATACCGTGAAACTTGGTACTGGCAGATATCCCATCGAAAACCACAAATTGTGAATTGAAACTAATTTTTATAACAGTTGGAGAAATCTGAATCGATAGAGGGATGAAAATGAAAATCAAGGAATATATTTATCTGCATTTAAGATGAACTGTCTGTAATATTTAACAATCTTAAGCGACCTTCTACTTCTTATAAGCATTTTTGAAGCCCTTTTCGATGTTTTATATATATATTTTTTATATTTACAGGTCTATGAACTTGAACGAAGATTTAAACAACAGCGATATTTGTCGGCCCCAGAGCGAGAACATTTAGCAAGTCTTATACATTTGACGCCCACGCAAGTAAGTAAAAGAGCCTCTTGGCTTGGGGAAATACATTGAATAAGAATAGATCGAAGGATATTTAAAGATTTTGTTTAGAGTTATTCTTAATTCGTATCTCCATTATTTTTGTTAATATATCCATCAACTGAGACACATTTATAGTAAATAACGATAGCTTTATTTTGCCGACACACAAATATGTTTCATAGATTGATATCTATTTAGCCGCTTTGAGACGAGATATTACACGGTATTTGGGCATAGTTTTTGCGCTATTAAAAACCATTTGATTTTAGAGATAACGTTTACTTTTCGAGGGGATAAAGTAGGGCGTGCTGTTGACAACAACTTATACCTGAAATATAATATAATTGTCATTAGGTTAAGCAATTACTTTACTAAACAGATACGGGGTGTGACGTGTTATAACAATAAAAATATTTGAATTGTGCATTGTCACCCTCGGGCTTTATTATCTCGCATTTTCAATACAATAGCCAGTACCCGCCTAAACAGAAGTGGTGATTACCTTAGAATGAAGAGGCAGCAGCATCGCAGCACATCACAACTGAATCGTGAGTGAGCAGGAGAGCAAAAGAGCGATTGAACAGCGAGGAGTGAGGAGTGTGTGTGTGTGTGTGTGGACAACAGTGGCATGTTTTTGAAAGATAAAAACGCATTAATGTACAATGCGAAAAAATAATATATTTACACTCACCCCCAAAAAGTGTATTGAAAAACGGTCATTGTTTGATCATGCTCGCTCTCTCTCCCCGCTATAAAAGGGTCTTGGCCATTGTTCTCGCGCTAGCATAAGTGTTTCGTGTAGCATAGTAATCTAACTTATGAAGCGGAATACACACATCTCCCCTTATAAGAGTGTGTGCCACGGAGTGTGTGAGTGTAAGTACTTTCTACCTACTTCTGTTGGTGTATTGGCACAAACTGTTGAATAGCGCAGATTGACTAACAGAACGGAAAACCACAGAAAGGATCCATCCATTCACGATTCCGATTTGTGATTACAACTCAATTGTTATCTATTTCGCATTTATTGGCCTTGTTTGCTGGCAATTTTGCGGTCCATAGACACGTCTTTGCTTGCCCACCACTCAAGTCGGTGGTCATTCTGATTGTTCTAGTTTTTTTTGCGTATATTGAGTTAGTTCAACAGGAAAAAACGAAAGTAATTTACCAGAGCAACCCCCATCTGTCAGGTGAACAACTTGTATAAATCAGAATATCTCAGTTTGATGTATAGATTTAAATAAATAGCTAAACAATAAATCTAAACTCTAAACAATAAGTGTAATCTGAGTTTAAACACAAACCCTTTAGCATGTTTTCAAGCGAAGGCGTTACATTGCCTAAGGCGCGTGAAACTGTAAATATGCGGGTAGGTAATGCATACCACACATACCCTATACTACTCACCCCAAACTTCTCATTCAAAAGAACAAGGATGTTTGCGGGTTTGTGGGATTGAAAAACGATAGGTCTTAACAGAGATAATGAACCAAATAAGATATTGCGGATTAACAACATCAAATGAACTTTAACTTTAATTTATTTGCAGGTAAAAATATGGTTTCAAAACCATCGGTACAAATGCAAGCGACAGGCAAAGGAAAAAGCAATGGCTGAGCAAAATCAACATAATCAGGTAATACTACAAGACATCTATTCTCTAGCAATTAAGTTTCCCTTAAAACACTTCGTTAACAAATGAAAAAATAATAATAATAAAATTATTAAATATAAATTATTATAAAAGGAGGCGTACCAGACCCAATTAACATTACATCAACAAGCTGTGAATGAGGGAGTTCACTCCCATTATCTAAAGTAATTGTAAATAGTGCAAAGTTAAAGATAACAGGCGATGTTTAATGTGGCAAAGGGGGAGGTGATGGGTGCTACCGACGCCTAATTGTTGAGTTCGACAGACAGACAGAGGGCGGACCAAAGGTACGCCTTGACTTTCCACCCCTTTTACACTTTGCACCCTTCTGTAATAAGTACAGACCATAATGATCCACGAAAGTAAGAATCATTACTTGGTGCCAGTGCAGATCCAATGCGACGGCAAATCTGACAATACTATAACAGTGGCTATCACTATATACAATTTTATTAAGAACAATCTATTCTAAACATGAATTATAAAAATAAAAAATACAGACATTTGATATATGAAAAACTGTTAAACCTACTTAGTTGAGCGGCAGTGTATGTTTCGAATAATAATTACGAATTTCGTTTCATTCTCAATTGTGTACTTTCAGTCAGCAAGCTCGCCTCGACGTGTCGCGGTGCCTGTGTTAGTGAAGGACGGCAAACCGTGCTCGGGTGCGAGCAGTGTATCGCAGCCACAATCGCATACCAATAGCTCGACAAACTCTGGCAACAATAGCAATAATAGCAACGGGAATGCAAATGGCGGTGCGGGCGCGGGTGCAGCAGGAGCTGCCAATGTGCCCGGTGGTCTCAATCTCATTCCAGCAGACGCACCCAACTCACACTCACCTGATACATCCTCGTCATTGATAGCTAGCTATGGCGGGACAGTTGGTGGTTCCAATGCCGCGATGCTACAGCAACCCTGCAATAATGCCCTTATGTCCAATAGTTTAGCTATGGCATATCGAAACCAAAACAATTTCATTTCGAATGGTCATCAGCAGCAGTGTGGAGGCTATTTACCACTGCAAGGTAGAGCATGGTAATAGTTTATATATGGTACATAGCATAGATATACTCTCGTATACATACATACATATATCATTTATATTCTTTCGGTTCTGTTGAAAAAGAGTACTCAACTCAATTATATGTGTGTATATCAGCTGATATAAGAAATTTAACAATAGATGCAGCGATATTTGATTTCTATTTCATAAAATGAAATATATGCTTTATACGATAGCAATAATAAATAAGTTCTTAATATATATACGTAAATATATATATATTATATATAATA
Organism: Zaprionus davidi; assembly: GCA_018903715.1. NCBI lineage: Eukaryota > Metazoa > Arthropoda > Insecta > Diptera > Drosophilidae > Zaprionus > Zaprionus davidi. Next base: position 370,670 of record JAEIGL010000003.1, read on the forward strand.
GTAGGTCTCTGAAAACCTCAAAAACAAAAACTAGACATAAGTGTATATATTTATAGGCCAATGTATTATACAATAAACTAAAAATTTTAATGTGCTATAAACATCTCTGAATTTCATTTATAAACGGATTACAATATGAATGTATGTGTGTACAGCATAGAAGAAGATGAGCATGTCCAGGAAAATTATTAAACTGCTGTCATTCTTCAAAAAAAAGGTATGGAAATTGTTGACCTTGATGTGGGCAAAGTTACCGCCGGCTCAGAAGAACATCAGCTGCAAAGATGGCGGCACACAGTCTTCGAACTGGGGTCTGACAGGTTTTTAGAGTTGACGCTTACCGTTTGGTCATCTGTTGAGACTAGTGAGAAGGAGTCGCCCTGCTAAAATTTCCAAGAAAACAATTATCTTGCAGAGCTTCAAACAAACAGATATATATGAAGGTTATTTTCATTTATCTCACCTGACAACAGCAATTCGAACGCATACAAGAATTAAATATAATTATCCTTGGCAGAGGCTTGATAAAAATGGATACGATAAACCGAAACGATCAAAATAGAAGCTCTATAAAGAAGTTCTGACAAACCACCATTCTGAAAGGGAAAATAATGTTTTCTTTCTGTGATAGCAAGGAAATTTAATTTATTTTGAGATGTACTACAAGATGTCAGGACAAGGAAATATCTTTAGTTTATTAGTTATTCTAGAATTTATGTTTAGCTTAGTCGTAGTTAAAGGAAGTGAATTTAATGTGACGAATCCAGTAAAATATGATATATCTAATATATTATATCTGCACTCATATCTTATTTCCCAAACATAAACAGCAATATATCTAGACGAAAGAGTCCGTTGCGGACTAATGGTAAAAATTATTTACACTTTTTTGGAACATTGACAATGAGCTATCGTCGATATTGATAAAGTCATTAGTCATTGAAGACATTGTCTCCGCACTATTGACTCGCTTTGAATTTCTACTTGAGCAATCACCCACATAAATATTTTCATCGATATTTTTCTTTTCTTTTTTGTTTTGGCTCTCATTGCTGAAGCCAAAACAATTTTGTTCAGCTACTTCGCTGGCATTATTATTTTCATTAGCTTCTACTCTGCTTTCAGGATCATTTACAATATTGGAACAGTTATGATTGCAATTATCACAAGAGTGTTTATCATTGGGTGCAGTGCACTCTGATTGATTTGAAATTGGCGATGATGATGCTTCATATTTTCGGGGCCGTCCCCGCGATAAATGACGTCTTTTAATGAACTCATTATCATCGACCATCCAAAATGAACCAAAGTCATCTTCGTATCGTACAAAACACTTGTGTAACGATAGATTTGTTCGAATTGCATTCTTAAGATTCATGCAAATTAATTTGATTACATTAAATTTATATCCGAAGGAATAAAGAAAGCGACGAATCGTAGTAGAAGAAAAAACAAACATCATTTATGAATAATGGAAAAATGTATATGCATTGGTTACTTATTCATCAAAATAAACTGATAATGCGAGCCTATATATTATATACATAAGTTTTAAAATATATTTAAAATTGAACAAGATTATTGAATAAACTTACTTTTATTGTTTTACCTTTTATTTCCAATATAATTTAACATTATTGTTTAATAGATGGGGATCTATGTATGTAAATGTCCTTAAGGCTTTCCACAATTTGTTAGCAGACAATTCATTCCATGCTATAACTGTACTCAACCCAAGATTTTAAGGTAAACTCAACTTTTTACCAAAACCAGTTAATATACGGACCGACAAGCTTCATTGGCACCCCGTCGCTTGCCCACGTCATGTATAAACGTACTGTCAGCTTACCCCGGTTGTTGTTATAAGTTACTAACTTAATCATAATTATAATATTTATAATCCAATTTGAAATGAAGATAAAAAAATTATTAGTACATTTATTATTGCGAAAGCGGAAACGGACCTAGTAAGTACCTAAAACAATATTTAAATATGGCAGGCTCAACAGATTAATCATACGGAACCTGGAATCTGAAGTTCGGACAATCGGATACACAGAGACGGACAATTTAGTAATTTACCATAAAAATACATGAAAACGGGTTATAAACAACAAAGTAATTAGTAAATTACAATTACAAGTGGCGGCTGATTGTCGGCTACACAAATGACGTAAGCAAGTGTCATGGGCAAGTGTAATTGTTAATAGCACCCATTAATTGTATTTTTCAAACAGTAACAAGTCAATGAAAATAGGATATTTATTTGTTCTTAATCAATAGAAGTAAACTTAAGATTAATTGCTTTGTTAGATCCCAAATCAATATTATCTGTTCCATATGCAATATAGGTATATATTGCTATCAATGTGTTCCAAATCAAATCTGTAAGTATGTAGTATGCATATATATATTCAAATAATAATGATAAACTAGGTTTTATTTACTCCAGCAGGTTCATCACACAGCTTTTTAAGTTTTTGGTCTTCTTTTGTAGTTATATAGTAGTATATTTTAGTCCACGGTTATACACTTCACTTCACTTAGAGGAATTTCAAAAATATATGACTACACTCACTATATCTCACATACTTAACTTTACACAATTATTACTAACATAAGTTTTAGAAAAGTAATGTCAACTTCATGAGATTTGAATTGTAACGAATTTTAGATGTTCTACTTTAATAACATCGGTCATTCATTTCAATTGATTTTTCTTTCTTTTAACTTTTAACTTGGCGGAAATGTAACTAAAAATTCTTCAATTATGTTTTTTTATTTAATATATTCAAGACTACTCAAATTAATTAGGAGCAGAAAAAAAGTAATAAAAACTGATTAAATTGATCGCCATACCCAAAATTTAATGCGATATAGAAATTATTATCCGGCGAGTTTTTGACACCCGAAAGATTATTAGCAATAGCAGCCGTTCTTTGTGGTCTTCTTTTGTAGAATTCAATTTCATCTACGGTCCAAACGGCACCCTTTACATTCTCAACGCGCATAAAGCACTTATGAAGGGACAGGTTATGCCGTACTGCATTCTAAGGAAATGCAGATAGACAATAACTTAGAATTTTTTGTAATATTATATTAAACATCTTATAAATAGAGTCTTAAATGGGCAGACTAGGGGAAAATGATTATTTTTTTCTGAGACTCTTCTTAAGGATTCATCGGACAAACAGACAGGTATACGGACGGACACATGGGTGTATAGAATGGAATAGAATAGAATTAACACTTGGATCCAGGGAAACTACTTTATGATTGTCACTGTCGAAATAGCCTTGTTTAATGTTATAAAAAGAACTAATTAGCAAAGCTATCGATCGCACTCGCGTGTAAGATACCCTGTACGATAATCGCAAATGACTACTAATTTCTAACACAAATACAAACTGATATATTATGATCTGTATATATGTATGTGTATATTGAATTTTCAATTACCTTCCATGTGGCTGCGTTTCTCCGAAAATAACAAAAGGTATTCTGGAACCAATTATATATTTCATTTAAGGTCAACTGCTTGTCTGGAGAGTCAATGATGGCCTAGAATTAAATATATAATATATATAGTGCAATTAATTTGGAAAATCATTTTATGAACCTACTTGTCGAATAAGGGAAGCATAAGTAAATGGTGGACGAACATCAGCGTTTTTATAAAATTCTCTGTTTCTTTGAATTTCTGAAAATATTAAATAGAAAATTTTGAATGATACTACTGTATAAATTAAAAATTTGCACCCAAAATACATAGTTGCAGTATCGGAAAACAATTTTATTTCCCTGACATTTAATAAAAAGAATATTCCACCATTTTAAGAATTTTTCTAGCATTATTTCAATACCTTACTCACCATGTTGAACATCAAGTCCAGCCCTTTCGAGCATATATGGTAAGCCTATAATAATTTAAAAAATGTACAAATCATTAATTTGGTCGATTTTTTATTTGAGTATCTTATTAGGAATCTTACCGCCAGTTACGGAAAAAGTATTTTTTTCGTGATTCCTTTTTTTCATTGCAGATAAACTGGCTGAGTTAACTACAGGCAGGTTAACTGATGTTGGTGAATGTGATCGATAGAGACCGCGAGCAACATTATTTATGACAATTGGAGTTGTTCCGCTGCAGAAATTTAAATCACCTCCTGGCACATCCTATTTTAAATTCAAAATTATTATTTACAATGAATATGCATAGTCAAATTAAAGTCATACCTTTCGTTCCAATTTGGATGGTGATAACAACTGTTTGGAGAGATATAAATGATGCATCATAGCTTGCAAACGGTCTCGTTCTTTTTGAAGGTGAGATTCTAATTGGGAAACGACCTGCATTTGTACACGAGCCTGAGCAGTAGATCGGTCATCAAGCCCATGTTCGGTATTCAAATGTCTGCAATTATTATTTTTTTTCTTATTGTTTAATTTCTATTTCAACTCAATTAAATAAATCACTGAATCATGTCAATTGATTTTTTCTTGCTTCAAATTATGTCAAGCTCCCGCCAATGTTTAAATTAATCGGAGAATAAAAACTATCGATACATTTTGAAATGCAAATCTAAGAAGTATAAGTATCGTCAATTTTTAATGCACACAAAAAATACTGTTTCTCGTGCACTTCGATTATTTAAGAATAATCTAAATATAAATATATAAAACTTACTTAACAAACGATGCTATATCTTCCAGATCCATTTCGCAACCAGGCCATCGACAAATTCCGTGAGCAAATAAGGGGTGGTAATATTTCCTGACAGCAAAGACATCATGTATGTGATTATATTCATTACCGTACAAATCATTCTCTTTTGATCTAAGCAATTTCTCAGCATCTGACAGAATAGTCTTCTCTTGATCAGATATGAAATCCGGAAAACTATAAAAGTTCATGTCCCCACTTGGTGGCATTGTATTCATTTGTTGACTGTGCGTTAGTTGTACTTGATTTCCATAATCAGGAGGAAATACTGACTCTTCAATGCTAGAGGCTGGCGAACCGGATTTTATGATATGGGTAGCATACGGTAACGAATTGTTTACAAAAACTCCTTTCTGAAAACAATTGTTTTTAAGTGTATCTGAACAAAGTTCGGGAGATGCTGGCAAGTGGTAACGCGGTTTACTAAGTATATCTTTATTAATGAGTTTTTCCATTTGAGGCGGAGCTTTACTATCCTCATTAAAATCATCTTCCGGAATTCGAAGCATTTTTGTAAATCTAAAATAAATAATTTATAAAGGATACCAAATAATTGATTATTATATACAGATATCAATTAACGGAACTCTCACAATACTGCTTTTAAACAGACGTTGGGCAAGGAGATTCAAGCAATATACATGATCAAGCAAGAACGTACTCTCTTGCCGTGAAACATCTCTCCTCTTCACAAGGCAAAAATTATTTGCGTCGCTCTATAAAATGAGCAATTTTAAAAGCATGACCACAAAACAATATTCTTGTTTAGGTTGACTGAATAAATATGCAGAACTACACATCAGATCCAGAGATTAACATATACTTTCTTTAGATTTTTGAGCGAAGAAAGTGAACTATAAATCACTTTACGAGTGAAGTCATATACTATACGCTGGAAATTTGTGGGAGATTCACTTAAAAGGCTCTGAGTGGGATCAATATAAATGTAAGAATCCCTGAGCACACCTTAGAATAGCCAACACATATAGTGGCTTCGTTATTGCAAATTACGTTTTCCCGTACCCAACCTCATTTTACTACGTCAAAAATGAGTACTTTTTGTGAAAAGCCTCATCCTATATAGAATATGTTTACATTTATAGAGGATGGGGTACCATTAGAAGGGACGGCATTGGTAGTTAAAAATGAAGTCGACTTGACTATGAGACTATGGATATAAAAAACTGTAATTTTAATAAATTAAATTTAAAATTTTTTATATATCAAGCTATGGTACCTCAATATTCCATATACACTTATTCACTGTGTCTGTAAATGAACGATATAAATATAAAATTGTATGTTTGCTGAGTACAACACATACATACATACATTTAATACAAATAGTATGTATGCAGTGCATTATTATCTACAATATGTATATAAATACTGAAAAGAAGTTATTTAAAATGCGGAAACGTAATGACCTTTTTTTATGAATGCATATGTAATCGACTTTTTGTTTCTTTTTTAAACTTACAATACCAAAATATTCATAAATTCTTAAGCACTAGATATTTATACTTTCTTATATATGTACATGTATTCTTATTTAAATAACTTACACTAACACTATCTTATATCATATTTATTAACAAGTATCTTAGCACAAAGCCTTTTCCTTAATTCGCCAGTATACCTCAAAAGAAAAAATTTTCATAGTATACTTTAAGGCCCATTAGGGATAAAAATGTATACATACATTTGCACATATGCGCAAATGTAAGTTTACATTCTCCGGTGTACCAGAGATTCAACCTCTTTTACTTTCAGAGCTATTCACTTTATTATTTGTATCAAATAAATAGTTCTGAATAGGTTTAATACACTTAAAATTCCTATTCTAAATTTCCTACAAAGGACAAATAAAATTTTGCCAGCTAAAAATTTAGTGATGATAAAATGAACAGATATTACGATACATCGATACGTAGTAATCAAATGTAGGTGCTGGCAATCCGATGTTTCGATAGACAAAGCATGAATGCTATTCGATATAAATTTGTTTTATTTTTTATCACAATGTTTACCAGAACGTTTTTTAATTACACACATCAATTCAAAACGTTATCCTAATATAATTGATCTCACTTATTCTCTGCTGTGATATTTATAAGACTAAATTTATGATTTGCAGCACTCATTTTAATACAAAATTGTCATATATTTCTTTTTGTTTTATTAGAATAACATTACTTATTTTTATTAACACTTTTGGCTCTCCAGTCCATTAGATCGTCTACACTTGATTCTTCACCAGAGCTAGACTCAACATCCTCCTCAATTTGTTTTCTCACCCTACGTTTTTTACTAAGAAGGCTATCTTTCTTATTATTTATTTCAACAAATTTCTTCCAGTTTTCCATTTGTTCGTCTATTTCCTTTAACTGTCGTTTAATATTTAAGTTATCCTGCTCCTCAGCTACAATAATATTGGATACAGTTGCAGCTTCTCTTATTTCACGCTGAAATTTAATCCATTCCGCATCGGGGTCACCGTCCTGTCCAGTCGCCTTCGTAGTCTTATCTTGATCAAAGAACTTTTCCGGTAAAACGTTTGTTGTATTAAGTTGAGCACCATTTGTATTCTCAGATTGAGTACTTATCAGGTTAATAGACTCTTGTTGTGGCACTTTTTCCTGAGGTTTTGTCACTTTTTGTTGTACTTTTTCAATGTTTGCTGCTTTCGGCTTTGGGGCAGTTTCATTTTCGATTTTCTGCTGCTTAGCTAGTTCCACGCATTGTTTATGTTGCTTTGAGTTCACATGAACCTTCCACACGTTCGATTTAATGGGGATTCTACACAAAATGCACGACAAATTACCCGCAGAGTCATACGTGTAGTAATAGTTAAGAAAACCAAAAGTTATAGAATTGAATGGTGTATTAACAAAAAATATTATTGTGAATTGTTTTTATCAAAATGAAAACCAATGACTTGACGCCTGGAAAATAAGATACACATTAATAAACGCTTTATGCGAATTTTAATACAGAATTATTAATAACAACGAATTTGACAAATTTCATGATCAAATATGCAAGTGCAGCATATGGAAACAAATTCACAATACTTTACGTGTGCATTGTTACCCATATTTATACAAGCAAGTGTTTGTTTCAAAAGGATATTTGGCTAAAGGCGAATTTACTTTAGTAAATTTGCTATTTAATTCCGTCTTTTTGCGAATTTTGCAACTAGATTTTGACAATTCCATGTTTAGCAATCAGACTGCGTTTGTTTATACTTAGAGATGGCCGAGAGCATCGATATCTTCCAAACAAATTCAATCGATAAATGCATATCAATATCAAAACCATTTACACTTGAACCATTTCCACCATTTATATTTCGATTAATTTAAACAAAAATGTTGAAAGAAAAAATCGTTTTAATTTCCGAGATTTTGCTACCTATCAATTGTGATACCTTTCAATTTACTATTGAAGCAGATTATAAACGCTACAATTTATTACAAAATAACTTTTTATAGCTCCAAGCAAGCCTGCGTATCCACAATTCGCTTTCGTTGCGTCACTATATGAATGGATGTTAATATGTTCGACAATAATTATATTTATACCTAGATCATTCTTACTTATATTAAATAAACACATTTATAGAGACTGAAATATCAGAGTCATTTATTTATGAGTTTATTATGATCAAATATGAATTTACAAAAAATTACTTGAATACAATGAACTGAAAGTTACATTACAAAATATGTCCTGTTTATGTATTGAATTTTATTTAATCTTAAAACTTAAAATAATACGTTTGTATATTGGGAATAATCCTATTCATTAATATAAATGCATGTATACTGTAGAACTTAAATTAAAAGCTGCTAGCACGATTTTTTTTATTTATTGTATACTTAAGTAACCCATCTAGATTTGAATATTATAGTACAAATATCCACGTTTCCAACGTTTGATTTTGAACAAATTTCAACAGGTGGTTTCTTGCATTGGATTCCGCTTTTGATAGCTAGCATATACTTTTGTTTTCTTTCCAAAAACCGTCGAAACTTTTGAATTGTGCTGTTGTAATGAGTTGGCGGTTCCCTTTGATTTTAAAGTCTCCTTGTAATCTCTATTATCTGTTTCATTTGTGTCCAAACGGTCTATAGTTTCTGTTGTCTGCTTTTGTTCAAGAGTTGGTTTTACTTTTTTGTTTACATTACAATCGCTCAATGATAATTGTACAATCTTTTTTAACGAAATTTGACCCATTTGCTCAGACAAACGACGGATATTTAATTGTAATTCTTCCTTAGATTGTTGTGCTATAGAAGAAAAGCTATGTCTGTTTTGTAATATTTTAGAGTTGTTAACATGGAGAAGATTACAGTTCACATATTCTATGTGCTCCGATTTGTCTGGAGTTTTATGATAATCAGTTGGAAAATAAACTTTTGTTGTGTTGTCATCACATACTTCTTCAAAAGGATTTTGTAAATGTTTACCCCTAGCGGGGGAGAAACTGGCAGACTTAGTATGTAAAGCTTTCTTGGGTGAACGGTTTATAGAACAATCATTCGACATGTTCAGGAAATGTGGAGATGGTGGAGCTGAAAATACAGATTCTTCATTTCTAGCATTTTTATAACTATATAATTCTGGTAGCAAATAGTTTGTATCTCTCTTGGTATCCGATAAAATAGGATTTCTCGTTGAATAAAAGGGATTCAATTGTGGGTTTTCCGTTTTATCTGCAGACATGTAAGATTCACTTGAGCGCTTTACCCATGGATCTGTTGGAATCTCCTCAACTTGACCAGTTCTTTGCACATTTTTTTTCTTGGTCCATGGATCCATGGAGGAAACGTAAAGCAAAGAGCCGGTATTTCTGTTATTTTTCTCAAACCTGAATGTAGTAATTTTAGAATCCAGATTATTTGGCGAAGTTTGCTCTGACTTACTAACTGTAAACGTATGGGGACGTTCATTTTGATTGTCTTGAGCTGAGAGATAGCTTTGGCGTTGCGGATTCTCAGTTGGATTTATATTTGCTTTGTCATGTGGAAATTTGTGATAAACAGGAGACTTACGGACTGTTTTTTTTAAATTAGCTTCACTTGACGTTTTTTCGAAAGATCCTCTTGATTTCGGCAGTAAATTCTCAATATTCATTTCTTTAGCGTTTTGTGTGCTGCTATGCATAGATTTAGACATATTAAAAATCCGTTCTTTAGGCAAAATATTTTTTGAAGAATTGTGTTTAAAATCAAAACATTTTCCTTCTTTATGGATTATTGTCTTATCATAATTCGGCGATTTAACACAATTGCATGTAATTCCTAACGGAGATGTTGGAAATATTTCCCGTTCACTCAATGTATTTTTATTATCTCCGGTCCATTGCTTGTTATTTAGTGATTTATTTTCAGATTCTCTTTTATTATTTATATACCGACCGGAGAGTTTATTTTTCTGGATATTGGGATATGAGCTCGGATGAACTGGGGAATGAGGAGAGTGTACAGGAAGTGTTGGTGCTGCATTGGCTAATTGCTTTGAAGTGGTCACAATCGTCTTGTCATCAGGTTTTCTTTTTCCAAGTTCTCTTGAACCTTCGTTTTCACATCGATTTGAATAACTTGCATTTAGTGGTGAAGATGTTTGCTGGGCTGTGGATACGAAGCCCGATTTTTTTTGCTAGAGAAACTTCTCTGCGAGATCTTTAATTGAAATCGAACTGGATGCTGAGACACCTGAAAAGAAGTGACATATTAGACAGCAAATCAACAAGAAATACGATTTTTATGTGAACGACGATCGACAATAATGGATAATACAAATATTCAAAGGCGGTGTCACTCAAAAAGTTAAAAATAAATATGAGAACAATGTTCATTTAGAAATACATTTATGGTGAATTTCATTATCTCTAAGAGATAACTAACTACTACTGGTACCAGGTATATTACCACATCCTCTGAGGGCAGCTAAATTGCGAAATGCATCAAATAGGTTTCTGTTTTACTTTATTCTCAAGATTTTCCTAGACATGGAATATATTAAAAATCTTCGTTTATCACTATATTAATTTTCTTAAAATAATTTATTGGTATTTGCATCCTTGCAATATAAAATATATCATATAAATGGGCAAGACAATTTGCTTAAGACACTTTTTCATTAAGAGCGGCTAGCAGAATAACCTGAAAAGTGGTGCATTTGTATTAAATGGTATAATAAGGATGCTAGATGCTATTTAAAATATATATACCTTATTGTGAATGCATTAAAATTGTATAATCTGGATTATACCTCGTTGAGTTGGACTGCTAGGCTACAAACGAGCCTACAACATAATTAAATTGACATTTACATTGAAGTATCCCTTCCCAAGAATCCAAGTCAGTAATCTAACTCTATCACATTACAATCGGATAATAAACACAGAAATTATTCAATATATATTGTTTATTTGTTTAGAAAAGAGGCGACGTTCAGAGTCCGTTCGCATCTAGCCCTTCTTAATTGTTCTAATTATTTGAATAGTTTTATAAAACCTATTTGTAAAGTAGAGATAACTTTTCCCTAATGATACGAGCTCAGTCATAGGTACTCGGTATTGTACAAATTTGAATGAATTGAATTAAGTAGAAAACATTTAAAAGTAACTTTTTGTATCAGCATCAAGATTAGTTCTTCCTCAAAATGCCTAAGTATTTTAAATATATGTAAGTATGTTATATTTCCTGTATTCTGCCGATCCTTATAATCTCTCATCTTCATTCGGACTTCCAACTGAAACTAAATCAGGATATTACATATTGGGGCAAGTTTTGGTTTACACCATTTCAAAACCAAGCTACAGATGAGGATTAACAGAATAGTCTTATTTTTTCTATTTAACCTATTTTACATATAAGACAATATAAATGTTTTAAATACATGTGTATGTTGTTGGAAGCAATGTGTAGACTCTGCCTAATATATATGTGTTCTTTTGCCGAATGTAATTCATATTTAGGATATCATTTTCATTTTGGGATGCAATTATTCTATCTTGTAAAGAACACTTGTTTGATTATTAATAATTATAACCAAATATATGTGGTCTATATTTTTTTTTTTGATTTTGTTACTAACCATCGTTGTCTTCTTGCTTTACATTTTTGTTGTTAGATAATTGTTCTGTCGCTGACGTTGACGCTGTTGCAGTTTGAGGTTTTTGACTATATTTCAAACTAGCTGCGATAAGGTTAGAATTAGTTGCTCCATCTGAACTACTGTTACGGACACCTCCATCAACATTATTCTTTAATTGTCATTTGATCAACTCCACCGACAGAAATTTCCTCAATCGTTCGTAGTAGTGGGGGTGTAATTCAACATCATTATGACCAGCTCCCTGTGATGAAAATAATTATAATTTTATAAAAGTCATATCGATTCAATAGAGTAATAAAAAACAGTTGAAAATTAAAACTATCATTTCGTCCAAGTTAAATAGAAATGTACACACAAGTTAAATAATTATATCAATCGTATTCATAAATACACTTTAATAAACAAACATGTGCGCGTACTAATTAAACAAACACTATCGCGCAAATGGGAAACAGATTCGTACGATATCAGAAACCCATACCTAGTTTTAATTGAACATATCAATCCTGTTCTTTTAAAAAAATATTTACTTTTAGTTGTTACAGTTGTTTATGAAATATATATTTTACAATAAATTACCTCTACCCAAAATGGCTCCACAGTTTTGGGACAACGCTCGTAGATACCAATTCCATGAGAAAAGTCAATAACCTCGTCATCAGTTCCATGAATAACCAAAACAGGGGACTTCACTTTAGCAACCTTATCAATACTATATTTTGAATAATTAGTTTATGATTCATATGAGCATAAACACTTTTCTTACTTACCTTGGAAAGGCATCAAAGAACCAAGTTCTTTTGGTGTTTCTGAAAACAACTCTAAGGCCAGACATTAATGGTGAATGGAGAATTACTGCACCGACTTCATGCCGGGATGCTAAGTCAACAGTGGGAACAGTTCCTATACTTTGTCCATATAAAATTATTGTTTCAGGACTTATATTAAGCCTGGAAAAATAGATCAAAAACAAATAAAATTAGTACACTTTTATCTTTGTTGACATTTAATGCATTACCTTGTTCGCATTGCCTGCCAAGCGGCCTCGATATCTGCATATAAGTTTTTTTCAGAGGGCTTGCCACCACTCATACCATATCCGGAATAATCATAACCAAATATATTGCAATTTATTTGAGACCCAAGGGTCAGATAAAAACTACTCATTTGACCCAAATCGACTGCGTTTCCATGAGAGAAAAGCAATGTATACTTTGCATTCTTGCTGCATCGAACATATGCGCAAGTAATCAGGTTACCACGAGATGTGCGGGTGTAAAATGCTTCAATTTTTGATTTCTCACGTTCCGAGTATTGCCATTCAGCACGATCATACAGCTGTAAATTGTACTTTGTGTTTGTGTCATCAGTTGGAGTTAATTTGTATGTTGCCTCAGGTGGCTGGAAAGCTAGTTTGGCAGCGATCGGTCCGGGACAGGGCGGGCAGCAGAACATGCAGCATAGCTCACTTATGCTAAACATACTCAACGTCTAATGCCAACAACGGAATGTTTATTTTCTAAATTTATTTTAACACTTCACACTTCCACTAAACAAAGAACGAGCGCTAATGCGCGTACATAAATTATAATTATTACAATTTAAAGTTTGCGTAGTTCTAATTCAAATTCAGAACAATTTTATAATGTCTACTAGTTCGAAAGGCTTGTACTTAAAAGCATTCTAATATGTCATCAAAATTTTATCACCCTCAACATTTACAAGGAGTAATGGCCGTATATACACATACAATTCGTGACGCTCCCGTTCTGTTTAGTTCAATAAACTAGTTTAACAATCGATAACAACCAGCTTTTCTTTTTACTCGTATACATTTCACGACAAAGTAGCGTAACAGTCGAATACAACACAAAATGGAATGACAGAATTGGAACGTGAATCACACTTTCTATTTAATTACGAAATTGGCATTTACTCAAATTTGTCTTGAACATTTAATTTTATTAATATTTATTCTGAAAAAAAAAAAATACATTATGTTCCATGGCTCAACATACAGTACTTTTATTTTATAATATCATTCTACAATTCTATTGATATGTTTTTGTTTTTTGATATCATATATAATTCCTAAAATTCTTAATTTCTCTGTTTGTGCTTAGATAAATTTGATTGTTACAAAATTTAAGTTTAGTAAATTAAATTTAAATTAAATTTGAATTTCTATAAACACTTCGTGGCTAAAATAAAATTTATTAGTAACTGCTACTCTGTTATAAACATATGTACTAAAACTGCCATATTTATTATAATTAAAAAATAATCAGAAAGAAATATTGAATTAAATTGTTACAGTTGAGTTGTTGTTGTCCTATTGTTATCTGACAAATAATATAATATTTATTTTGATTTGATAATATACACACGATGTACAAATTACATCAATGTGTACATTTATATACAAATCTATGTTAACTATTAACTGATGTATGAAATTGTCTAATGTATGTATGTATGTACATTTGTTTGTTGTGTGTGACTACATAACATTCATAAAGTACATGTATAGTGCAATCGTACTAACATACATGTGTATTTATCTACATTTATAAATCTTAGTTTCTCTCATCACTATTTAAAGAGGTGTTAGAAAAATTTTTAATCAGTACATAACTGGAAGTTGGCTTTACGACATGGCGTTGAAGTTTGCTGCAAATTTAAATTTTCTCTTCACTGAAAAGGCAACACGCATTTCAGAAAGGATTAAATTAGCACATCTGAATGGTTTCCGTGCTGTAGAAATACCATATCCTGAAGGAGAAACTCAGGCGGCTATAGAGGCTATAAAGGATACCGGCATAATTGTCAGTCTAATAAACATAGCTTTTGGTATGTCACACGATTCCAATTAGAACCTTTTAATCACGTATTTTTATATTTAAAATATACAAAAATCATATGTATATGTTCGTATATGTACATATGTATGTAACAGCTGCTTGGAAGTGAAACTCTTCATTGGGTGTTTAGCTAGTAAACCGTTTCTAGAAAACTAGAGGAATTCTCTTTGATTGTTGGAAAGGTAGTTTGTAGGTCATTAATCTATCTCTGAAGATCACACTGTGGACATGCTTAGTTCTCGAAACAAGAGATAAGAATTCAGCGATATTAGCGTACTTGTGACTGGGTCACAACTATCGTGTTATATTATTCTCTACTGTAACGAGTAACAGGCCTCCTGCCGCAATGTAACTGTGACTGCGAAGTACAATAGTGAGGATATCGATACTTTTGTGCAAATGCGATAAGACCGTTTTTATTTAAAATTTGATGGTGTTTAAATAATATTCATTTCTGTATTTTAACTTCAGATAAAACTAACGATGAACTTAAGTTTGGATCCACAAGCGTTCCAGGAGCTGAAAATCTATTTGAAAAGCAGTTGAACGAAACAGTTTCGTTTGCCAAAGCTGTAAATTGCAAGAAGTAAGAAAAACTTCCCATACCACTTTAAAAATTACTATACTACTGTGACAAACGTTATTATGAATCATTGCAGAATTCATTTGATGGCCGGAACAGTAAGCAACACGAATGCTGAGAATGACCATCTGAAAACTTACATTTCCAACTTGAAAAAAGCATCAGATGTGTTAAGTTCTAATAATCTTACCGGAGTTATTGAACCAATAAATGGATATGTAATACCTGGATACTTTTTGAATTCATTCACAAAAGGTAAAATAATATTCAACAATACAATGAATATCGTTCATATCATCAATGATCTTTAATTACAGCTTCACAAGTTTTGAAGGAAATTCAAGCCAACAATATAAAATTAATGGTTGATTTATACCATCTTCAACATATTTCTGGCAATTTTACAAAAACTTTAGAGGAGTATAACAATGTCATTGGTCACTTTCAAATCGCTCAGGTACCCTACCGTAATGAGCCTGATACGCCTGGAGAACTGAACTACGACTACATATTTAAAACAATTAAGGAATTCGGATATGAAGACTATATTGGATGCGAATACAAGCCAAAAACAACGACAGTCGAAGGTTTGAGTTGGCTTTCCAAATTTAATTTAAAGCTTTAAATATACAGGAAATGTAACTTTTCTTTGTAAATAAAGATATATGAAAAGCGATTAATCTCTATGAAAAGACACAATTTGTTGAAATATATATTATACATATTTATTATTTCAGTTTTTTATTTCTAATTTGGAACAATTTTTATTTTAATTGTTGTTTATTTCAAAGTTCTTTTACCTTTAACAACTATTGGTCGATTGCGAATAAATCCTTTTCGTCGTTTCAAGTTCTGAAATAAAGAATATTTGTATAATGTGATTTTTCTTAAAATGATCAAGGTATTACCTTTCTAGATATAAAATTAGTGGGTGGAACAACTCTTTCTTTGGCCTTCAGGGATGGTCGATTGAACTCGAATGGCTTCTTAACTCTATAGATCCGAACCAGCCAGTGTTCTGTGGTGTAAGCTTCTTCCAAATATGTCAAGTCGAAGTCCTTATTACCTATTACAGCATTACGTGTCCGATCGTATCCAGAAGGACCTCTAAAAATACAAGATTCAAAAAGATTTAGAAAATATTATCTAAGTAGGGACTATAGACTGTCTTACCTGTAGTCCAACTTGAGATCCCCAAAGCGATAGTAGCTTAGTTTGTACATGAGACAATTAAGTAAGGCTGGAGCACCTTCAGCATCCACTCTGAATTCACCACGATCGGTAAAGAAATCGCTTTCTTTAATGTCTTTTGGATGTTCTCCTTCAGCAATCCTAACCATCCAAAGGAATTTATTGATATCGTCTCCAGAATAGCCAATAACACCGCCAAATATGACAAGAACATAGTCCACATCCAGAGATGTCATAATTTCATAGGACTTCTCCTCCGTCGATGACATTGCTTTGCCAACTAATGCAATATGACTATTGTTCCAAGTATTATTATCAACCAAGGTGGTTCGATTTGCCATTCCAGCTATTTGATAACCGTAATCCCACCAAGACATTACGCGAGCATCATCAGCGGTATTTTGTGAAAGCCAATAATACGCCTCTCTAAAATCGTCTAAAATGTTGCGAGATCTGCAATTTAAGTGAATGAATTATGAGAACTTTAAATTCGATGTATGTTTGTATTGATTTTACTTACCCGTCCTGGCTATTGTGGAATGCAAGAACAATTGAAGGGCTTGAGTACGCATTGCTAGTGACCCATGTGCAATGTACGGCAAACATCATTAAAATCATTAAAACAGCCAATATAACAATGCTCTTCAAGTTTGAGCTTATTCCACTTTCATGTGTAGGATCGTGTTTGGTACGGTGCTTCAGTTTCCCAGCCTATGAAATCGAGGATGTTAATAAAATTAAACAACAATTTAAATAATTTGCTTACCTTGTCGTACAGACTCTTCTTTTCCAATGATTCCTCTTGGTCTTCGCTTTCTTGAACAGAGCTTGGCGCATTTGCCACCCGCTTTGATGCATCCTCTTGGAGAAAGACGTCCAAAAGTCCAGAGAAAGCAACACCAGCCAGCATGCATACCACTGGGGTTAGTGTCAGCATCAAACGGACCATTACTCCGGCAAAGTAAACCGCACTTATGGCGTACAGAACAACAAAAACGCGCTCATCGTTGATATGTTTGATGGTATACCAAAGACCAACCGGGAATGCACACACAAGAATGTGCAAGTCGAAGAAGAATGAGAACCATGTGGTAGGCTGATGTTCCGATACGGATGCAATAATTGGGATGTGAATCTTTGCATAGCCAGTATCCCAAAGGGAATAGAACCGACCGCTCCATGGTGCTACCACGCCCAGTACTGTTAAAACAACGACAGCAATGAAAACAAGTACAGCTGCCAGCAAACCTCCAACAATGAACAATTTCCGGAACTCATTTCGGGATAAAACTGATTGCAAATGGCGCAGGGTGGCAACAGCCATAAGGAGCACGAACACACCCATTGCTGCCATATGTTCACTTGTGCGTATGGGCTGGAATCCAACGAACGGAATTTGCATGGAAAACAGCAATCCAAGGATGTAGAAAGTGCTGTAGCTGGTCAGAAGTCGCGGTGAGTAACGTCCCATTATGAGCAGGACAAACACGTGCAGTGGAATCAGATTGATAATGAACACGTATCCTCCCCATGCAGAAACCATGTAGAAGTAGGAAATTGCTGCACCAGCTGACCAAAAGACAGATCCAGTTTTAACAGAGCGCACCCATAGGAAATATGTGAATTGAAGTGCAAATATAGCAATGCCTTCATTGTCGTACGATCCGGCCACAGAACGGCTGATGTATCCAGGTACAATCGCAATAAAACTGGCTGCAAACAGGCCTGCTCCAGGGGACCATAGTTCCTTGGTCAATAGATATGTCGATATAGATGTAAGGCCACTGAAGACTGGTGCCAAAAATACGCAAATGTCACGTATATGCACTGGAATGTTGAGTACATGCAGTAGGTAGTGAATACTACCCGATGTTATCATCAGGCCAGGGTACACAGTGCCACCCACGATGCGGCCCAAAGGATACCACGCGCGTTCGTCAAACCAATTAAGGAATTTGTACCAGCCATGCTCAACCATGTAGGCTGTTGCCCGGTAGTTAAACCATGGATCAAACTCATGTATAATTGACTCAAATCGTATGACGGCAAACAAACGAGAAGAAAATCCGGCAATCCAGGCAATCAATAGTACAGCAAACGTTATAAGACTGCTGTAGCCAGCTACCTTACTATTTAATATTTTTGAACCTCTATTCATTTTAATTGTTTTAATTTTTTTCCATATAAACGGCTTGACACCCGAAAACTACATCGACACGTAGCCTAAAAAATATACCGGCGATTACAGTGTAACCATACGCGTAATAAATGATCGGACTTTATGTTGGTACACGATACGATTTGGGTGTACTACACGTTTAAATTTTAAAAACATTTAAGATACTCCCTTCACATGTTTATTTACCACAGCCTATTATTTAGAGTTTATTATTTTTTTCTGATAGTGATTTGTCACATTTATTGTTGTAATAATTTTTGCGTAATTCATTTAGAATTAAATAACTGTCGTTTACTAGTTCTATGTTTTGTTTGTTTAATATTTTTTTAAATACCTAATAATTTGTATGGGTTTTGTGTAAATAATTATAATTATTTATTTTATTATTTTATTTTTTGTCTGATACGCATTTAAATATTTACTTATTTACACAGATAGTACTAAATTTTAGCGAAGGCCAAAGGCTTATCGATAGCTTCATCGATTCATCGCCATCCTTAGTTTATGTATGGCATATGTAACACATGTATGTACACACAAATGTACATATGCTAAGAAGGTACGACATTTGCGAAGTTTGACGTTAATTAATATTATAATGGGAGTACCGGCATTCTTCCGATGGTTAAGCAAAAAGTATCCATGCGTTATTATAGAATGTAGCGAAAACAAGGTATTGCAAACAGTAAAACACACGTTATTATGTTTATAAACAAACGCCCGCATGTAATTTTAGAAAGAGGACCCGGAAACGGGGAGGAATATTTATGAAGACGCAACATTACCAAATCCAAATGGCGTCGAATTTGATAATTTATACCTGGATATGAACGGTATTATACATCCGTGTACGCATCCAGAAGACAAACCAGCCCCCAAAAATGAAGAAGAGATGATGGTTGCAATCTTTGAATGTATTGATAGGCTTTTTGGTATTGTGCGTCCCAGAAAACTATTGTACATGGCCATTGATGGCGTTGCGCCCAGGGCAAAGATGAACCAGCAAAGGTCACGTAGGTTTCGGGCTGCAAAGGAAGCTACAGAAAAGAGATTGGAAGTTGAAAGACTTCGTGAAGAGCTCTTATCTCGAGGTAAATACTTCTAAATCAAAATATTTTTAACCTATTAGACTTCAAATCTTAAAACAAAAGAAAAACGATAAGTTAAGGGAGAACTCATCTATTCAATGTACACTTTCGTATAATTCTGAGATGTCCTTTTAAACAAAACAAAAGCACGTGTTAATCAAGTTCATGTTTATGGGAGTGTGTCGTACAGTCTATGTATTTTGTTTCGCGTGTCCCAATCGTGTTTTTTATTCGTGCTAAGAAAACGTTTGCAATAAGAAACTTGATTATGTTTTGCAGGTTGCAAGCTGCCGCCTCCAAAAGAAAAGGGAGAACACTTTGACTCTAACTGTATTACGCCTGGAACGCCATTTATGGACAGATTAAGTAAATGCCTTCATTACTATATACACGATCGCCTTAGCAACAATCCAGCATGGAAAGGAATTAAAGTTATTCTATCTGATGCCAATGTGCCTGGAGAAGGAGAGCATAAAATAATGGACTACATACGCAAGCAGAGAGCACAACCTGACCATGATCCGAATACACACCATGTCCTTTGCGGAGCTGATGCAGATCTTATTATGTTGGGCTTGGCTACACACGAACCAAATTTCACTATTATTCGAGAGGAATTTTTGCCAAATAAGCCACGGCCATGCGATGTTTGTAATCAGCTCGGTCACGATATGGACAAATGTGTGGGACTTGGTGCAGTTGCTCCGAATCCAAATAATTTTACTCCCGATGTTCCTATTGGAAAAGAAGTCAAATTCATATTTGTTCGACTTAGTGTTTTAAGGGAATATCTTAAGAAAACACTACAAATGCCCAATCTACCATTCAATTACGATTTTGAAAGAGCCTTAGACGATTGGGTATTTATGTGTTTCTTTGTTGGAAACGATTTCTTACCTCATTTACCAAGCTTAGAGATTCGTGAAGGAGCCGTTGATCGACTGGTTGAGTTATACAAGAAATGTGTTTATAAAACTAAAGGTTATTTAACTAATTCTGGAGATGTTGACTTGGACAGAGTTCAACTGATCATGACAGATTTAGGAAATGTTGAAGATCAAATATTTAAAGATAGACAAAAGAGGGAGTTACAGTTTAAAGCAAGACAAAAGAGAGAAAAACAAAATTTTAAAGCATTGGATCAATCTGTTTTTGGACCGACAGCTGTTGGAGCAAATGGACCAAATCTTATTACTAACTACAAACAAGAAGCAGCTGCCCTGAGATTGGGGTCAAGTCAATCGGGTGCAACAAAACGTACTAGCTCGGAGGCAAATTTAGACGAGGAGGAAGACAACGATGAAGTTCGACTTTGGGAAGATGGGTTTAAGACCAGATATTATGAGTCTAAATTTGACGTGTCTGCAGAGAATCTGCAATTTCGTTATGCTGTTGCACTTCAATATGTTAGAGGTCTCTGTTGGGTGTTGAAGTATTATTATCAAGGTTGCGCTTCCTGGAATTGGTATTTCCCCTACCATTACGCTCCGTTTGCATCAGATTTTGTTAATATTCAGGGATTATCGACAACTTTCGAAAGAGGAACACAGCCGGTAAGTAAATGAGAACGCTATATGTTTTTGGATTTTAATTACATTATGATAACATTTTGCGATCAACATTATCTGAATTTATTATAATAAAACAAAAAATTAGGTGATTTTATATAAGTTGCATAAATATATTCTTTTTATTTTTAGTTTAACCCATTGGAACAATTGATGGGAGTTTTCCCAGCAGCTAGTAGTTCACATGTACCGGAGCCATGGGCCGAGCTAATGTTTAGTCCGGTAAGTAAAACTCTTGTTCATTTTTATGTATTTCAAACCAGATGACTTTGCGCATTGATAAAAATATATTTATAGCATTTTCAACTAAAAGTATTCGTAGGTTATAACCAATCCCTGTTTGTATATTTTTGTATTTACTAGGATTCAACTATAATTGATTTTTATCCCGAAGACTTTAAAATAGATCTAAACGGAAAAAAGTTTGCTTGGCAAGGAGTTGCATTACTGCCATTTGTTGACGAAAAAAGACTATTTAAGGCGCTTATTCCGCTGCATAGCAAACTGACTGACGAAGAAGGTAAGTTCAACTTAAAGAATATATATATTTGGATTACATAAGAAATTAAGTCTTGCATGATCGACAGTAATTTGGCCAATTTTGAAATACTGTCTCAAACACATTACACAGACTATCGTATGTATGCAGGCCCTTTTGTGTATTATTGCCGAATTCAAATACTTAATGGGTTATTCCATCCACCCATGCTTGCTAAATTTCTCCTTACATATTAATTATTATATAATTTTAATAATTTTCCCTAATTATTTTCAGTTAAACGAAATAAAAGAGGAGAAAATAATTTATATATAAGTAAATTAAGTCCTCACTTCAAGACTGTGCAAAAACTGTACAAGTTAGATAAAACCACAGATGAAGAAAAACCCATATCATTCGATGGAATGAGCGGAACAATTTCATCATCTGATTGGAACGTGGTGTTACAAGGGTATGTTTTATATGAATATCTTGAGAATAACAGCTTTATTTACATGCATAACTTGAAATGTCTGAATAATTTAAATATTTTTTTATTTTTCTTTCAGTCATTTGATATCGCCTTTACCTGGATTACCTGATATAAATAATAACACTGTTGTTACTGTACATTTTAAAGACCCGATTTACGAAGAGGGATATAATTTCTTAGCTAAAAGGCTTCCAAACGCTGTTGATCCTCCTCAAGTTATTCCAGAAGATAGCAATCATAATAAAAATGGACCTATAATCGGTAATGTCATACATACATATATATAAATATATTATTGAATACTTATTTGTTTTGTGTTTATAAAGGTTTTGGAAATCACCAACAAAGGGCTTATCTTCCCCCGGGCGCTCATCGGCTAGTAAACAACAGCATAAGGGGAGCCAGAAATGATAATGGGCAAGGTTATCAAGGGGGGTATCAGAACAATCAAAGAAATAATGCAAACTATAATTATCCTCAATCGCAAGGTAAATGCTATAAATAAGAGTTAATGAAAAAGTTATAAACTGTGTATAATTTCTTCACACTTAGGATATTATCCACCAAATCAAAATAATTACAATAGACAATATAACCAATACCAAGGACAAGGACAAGGATACCAGGATTCCAATTATCAGCAGCGTAATAACTATAACAATTCGAGGAACCAGAACTATCGCTCAACACAAAGAGGAGGGAATCATCAAAACCCTAATTATAGAAGATTTTGAAAATACTGATCTCCATTATACTACTTTTGTATAATGGGAATCGTGGTTATTGCTTTTTATCTACACACAGGCATATACAAACATTTATGTATATTGTCTTTTAATGGTATATACTGAATATAATAAATTGGTTTGATACTCTACTTATAGAACGCCGCAATTAATAAATAAATGCATTTAACACCACACAAAAGCAATTCTTTAAAATCTATAATTTGTTCTCAATGTGTCATTTTCCACACTTTCGTAACTCAGTCTTAAGCAGGATGGGAGCGGCAAGTCATGTAGAACACTCCGACGGAAGAACGAAGTCTTGATTTTTGCCATTATTTGGACTTGATTTCAGTATAAAGTGTCCAGTAAATGGCTGTTTTATACGTACAAAGATACATTTATAAATATGAACAGTGCAGTAGTTAGCGAGCATTAACACGTTCAGTGAGCTGAAAAAACCGTCAACATATATCTGTTGCTCACAACATTTTAAATAGTCATGCGACGCTAAAACAAGTTTCCAGTTCATCCTAGAAAATGGAAGCCGCAATAAAATATTTACTGATAGCTTGGCTGCCATTCGAGCATTGTAACCGGTAACTGGTAGCTGGGTAACCATATGTTGGTTTTCGGTTCACACTGTGTATCCCTGACAACGAGATTGCCGATGAGTTGGGCTGGGCTGGGACCTAAAGTTGTTTGGTAGCAGCAATTTTGCACGGCACTTAAATACCACCCGAACATAGGACACGTCTTTACGACAATTTGTAGAGAAACAACAAGAGTTTTACATGTTAAAACTCATTATTTGTGTATGTCCGAGGAATGCTTGAACTGGAGGAAGCACATAGCAAACAAAGTAGTTACTATCCTTGGCATAGTCTGTGACCCTCCCTTCATTAGCATAGAAAATCAAGGTGGTTAGTAAATAAATTAAGAGAGCTTTTTGAATTACGATTTCTGGAAATGACAAAGGTTTTTTATTCACAATATGATTCTATATCATGTTATCCATATACGAGTTAATATTAATAATCAATAATTTTTTTATATCGAACACGTAGCCTTGAATATAAGAGTAAATAGCATTGAGTTTACTTAAATTTAATAGAATAACTTATTGTACACTTATTAACACTTGTACAAAACTCAAAGGCGTTAGCATAAAATATGATACAAGTTTCTAGGTAAACATTCGTGTTTCTGGTGAGTAATACAAAAGGCTTTATCTTGGTAATTTTGTAACACCGTTACAAACCGTTTTATAATGTTCTCACGCAATATTAAGCCATTTAAAGGATCAATTTGTAAGTCAACTGCTCTAGTAGTGTCTTATAATAGGGCTTGCTAAAATCATGTGATTCTTCCGCTGATTCATAACTAACCAATTTAAAGCAAATGCTATTCTACCACATTTTTGTGTTGATTTTTAAATTACTGCTTTAATCTGCTTATCCGATCATGTGAAAAATAGAAGGTTTAATTTCATGGTCTACTGTCTCTAATAATAGAACGAATAGAAAAACCACAAAACTTTATGGAATTGAGAATGAGATAAAGTCATGTAGTTAATCACATTGGATTTCTGGCATGTATGGTATTTAGCTAATTGTTTAAAAATTATATAATAAATGTCCTCATTTTGGTAATTATTATAGTGCATTTGAATACTACGTCACGATATTTATGCAAATGGCTAAAATAAAAACCACAGTACAGGTCCACTCCAGTCGAATTTGTTTTGTCAAGACTTCTTTTTTGGTTAACTAAACTATAAAATAATCCCTTAAATAGGTTAACCTGGTAAATTTCTAGTCCCTTTTCACCAATTTCACATATTCGACTGACTTTTACACTACATTTAGTAAATATAGTAAATAGAGTTGATATGCGAATGCCAACTCGTTCGTCGTTTCAATAGTTGCTACAACTACGGCCCCAAATCAATTTCATATATTCAACAGACAATTACAGCACAATTAATACTCTACCGCAATAGGATATACACTTTATTGAACATATTTGTTATTGTACATGGGCATTTGTTAAGTTTCTACACAATAATTTGTAACAAAATATGGATAAGTTATTAAAAAACTAAAATATCACAAAATGAGTAAGTCCATGGAATTGATTTTTGTTTATTTTTGTATAGATTAATTATGAAAATACTGAGAGCGGCCCGTTGTAGTGATCTCGTAGCGCATGCAATTGCTTGTACTGATAAATGTACAGGGTATTTAGTGAGTGTTGCGGGTTGTATAAGCACTGTGTGATTGATGGCAAGTAATTAGGAAGCTGGTGCTGCTGGTGCGCCATCATTTGATTAAACTGTGATCGAATAAACTCCGGCGTTCGATCGATATCTTCCAAATATTGACTATCGACAATTGATTGTCTTGCGTTAAAATCTGCATTATGGGTATTTCCTGCATCAGGAGCAATGAGGCTCTCTATTGTGAATGCACGCTTGGGACGCGTAGGTAGCTCATCTGTAAATTCAGTTACGGCTAGCGGCGCCGACGCTGGATGCGCAATCTGTGGCCTGATGGTCTTTTTGTGCGCGAGGCCAATCTGTGATTCTTTTATATTGTAATTCCATTCCGTAGGTGGATAATGCATTTGGTCCATGTTAAAATTGCCGGTATATCTGGCAATTGTTGCCAATTCACTGCTCAGATGCTCGTTCTCGAGTTGTTTGACGCGAAATCGCTTGCGTCGCCTTAGCAAACTGCCGTTCTCGAACATACCCAATGCCTTGGGATGCAGTGTCCAATAGGATCCCTTGCCGGCTTTGCTTATGTTGCGCGGCACTTTGATGAAACAATCGTTGAAACTTAGATTGTGTCTAAGGGAGTTTTGCCATTTCTGCATATTGTTTCGATAATACGGAAATTTCTCCATAATAAAGCGATAGATTTCACTCAGTGGCAGCATTTTCTGTGGCGAATGCATTATAGCCATGGCCGTTAAAGATATATATGAGTACGGTGGCTTCTGGTCGCCGTAAGTAACTTTTAATGGTCGTGGCATTTTGCGTGGGACTTGATGTGGCGTGTTCACAATTTCTTTTTCTCACTTTAGTCTCACGAGATGTTCTTTCGGCGGCATCGGCGATTCAACTGGCAAGAATGTCTTCGGTATACTTGCTTTAATGAATGGCAGCTCGCAGAGACCGCATTACTCAATAATTCCCTATTGAGTGAGAGAGCAAGTAGTAGTGTTGCTCTTCGGCAGGCAGGTGTCAGCACAGCGAGCACATGTCGTTGTCTCTCTTTCACAGCACCAATCAGATACGAGGGTGGAGCCAAGCTCGCATTGTGTGTCTGTATCGACCATTGTTGGCCAATCCCAACTGCAGTCGCAGAGAGCGCATAATGATTAAATCAAATAAATGAAACCTGGCTGCGTGTTGAAAAACGAGAATTGGGGTGATTATTTGATTAAAACTATTCAACTTGCTCATGCTAAATGCGTGTCAATACGAATCAAAATTATATACGAGTAGTCAGGCACAGACAGTATTTGTGCTTAACAATAGCATTTTAAATCTATATTGATGTGTTCTTTACTTTGATTGTTCCGATTGTATTGTAATATGACAAAGTCTCTTCTATTATCAAATGATTGCTTTGAAATAAATACAAAAATGAAATCATTTCATAAAAACAATACCATTTTGTGTAAATGTATATGTGATATGTATTTAGAATATAAATTTGTTGTCATGGTTATCTAAAACGGGATACTTAACTCAAACTTAACTTATCTCAAAATCAAAATAAACCTTATTAAAATACAATTTTTTATTACTTATTTATTATTATACCCTTCGACCATTGAAAATGGTCAAAAAAGGGTATACTAACTTTGTGCAAATGTATGTAACAGGCATAAGGAGGCGTGGGAGACCCCATAAAGTATATATATTCTTGCTCAGGATCACAAGCCGAGTCGATTGAGCCATGTCTGTCTGTCTGTCCGTCTGTCCGTCTGTCTGTGTGAACGCACAGATCTCAGCTATTATAAAAGCTAGAGTTACCAAACTTGGCAGGAAGACTCCTGTGTACTATAAGCAGATGAAGTTTATTTCAAATGTTAGGTGCCACGCCCACCGCCCCCACAAATCAATAATTTAATTTTTGAACTTAATTTGTAAGCGCTGTATATAAGATACAACTTTCTAACTTTAACATATACTAAGCTAAATGAAATATCTACGTAGTCCCCAAATTACAATCCAATCGAACAATAAACACAGAAGTTATTTAAGAAAGTATGAGCATAAAACCAAATGCTTCTGTCAGCTAACAAGGGAGACGGGCGAGCGCGAAGCGCAAGCGCCATCTGTCGGGATTAATTTCAAAGCATGTGCATATGCATTGGGTATGAATTTAACAAATTAAACTACACGGGAACATAGGTCGAAGGGTATCCCACTGTCGCGTTTTGCGCGACTGTTGCTCTCGTTTTTCACTTCATTGATTGATATTAATAATTTTGATAATAATAGTTTTCAAACGCAGTTTTAACTTTTGAAATTAGGAATGTATAAACAAATTAACTTATATTTTTATGAAGTATAATGTATGAAAACATAATAATTTTACCAAACTAGAGTGTCACCGTTTATTATCTTCTTTCTATTGTATGATTACCATATATACAAATCAAGTTTGTCGTTTGTTAAAATTTTAAATACCAATCTAATCAATAAAAAAACGTCCGAACCATTAACAAATATCTTAAAAAAGGTATCTCCTTATTTAACTTACCGCACATAAATTTGGATAACAGCTCTAAAGGTTCTCTCTATACTCGTTTCCAACACTAACGAGGACCCTTTGTATTGGATCGATATACCAAATGATAGATGTAGGCTGTGGACACGCCCATCTGCAGCAATGTCATCAGTGGCAGTGCGAAAAGGTGCAGATCATCCCACTTCCTAAGTAGCAAGCGGTCCAGGTGATAATTAGCTGCACCTGCAGGTTTCACTAATTGTGGCTTACGCGATCCTTTTTACGAACCTTTTTCTCTCGAGCAGTTCTACGGCTGCTTTAGTATGGCTAAGACCTTACCTCTGCATATTTTGGTTGCTGAATGATATCATAAGCTACCTGTTTATAGTTATTAAAACGTATAGTGTCTATATAACTCTCTAGTAGCAAGGATGCCATAACATTCCATTACATACTTAAGAAGATAACGTTTATTTAAAAGTTAAAGAGCCCGCCCCCCTCAAAATCTTCTTGCAGCCAAAGAAAAGTTAGCAATTAATTTAAACTCGCGGAGAAAAATCTTTGTTGTGGCAGATATCTCAACCTCAGTCATCACTTAATAGGATAAATCGTGCCGAAATCGTATGGCTACCATGCAAACGATCTGCAGGAGTATTCTTGCAGCGGCTTGCCAGATTTCCGGTTTTTCTTGTTAAGTTAAAGTCTCGAGCTGCGATTTGCGCCGACACTTCTGAATACGCTGTACCCATTAACAATCTGTTAAAAGGGGTATATTTAGTTCGTAGTGACCCGAGCTGCGAATTTCATGTCGATATCATGGTTCACTAATTTGTTGATTTTATTGATTGGAAAAAAGGTTAAAAATTATTTAGAGATTATTAGTTTAAACTTGTTTATTAGTATAAACTCAGTTTATTATATCTTAAATATTGTAAATAAATTACTTTGATTATTAAAGTTATGTTCGGGACGAAAAAAAGTATTTACTTTCCAAAGTATTTAGAATGAAGTAGATCGGGTCAGTCGATCAGGCCCTACTCTTGTGCTAATGCCGAAAAACATAGCTTAAGGATAAATTTCTTCGGAAAAAAATTAAGTACCTTCCCTTAAGGTTACTATGGCACACTTATTGCGGCCACTCCTATCACCAGCTTAACTTTTTAATAACCAAACCAGACATCTTACTACGTATTTTAATAATAAATTTTTTGCACATATAGTAAATTTTCTGTAATATAGAAGTATATTTTAAATAAATGTATGCAAAAATGAATACATTAATATGTAATGTGTTTCATATTGTGTTTCATATTGAAGGGTATATTTCAGTCGTCCATTTTTAACAGGGATTACTTCCTTAATTGCCTTATAAAATGCTCATTTATGTTTAAGTAACTAAAATCATGTTCAGCTCACTCGATTCTCTATCGGATCCATTGTTGACAGACACAAGAAATTGCACTAGCCAATACGAGTTATAGTAAATGCTGTTCATTGCTGTTTCATTTCATAAATGATATAGTAAAAAGCCATCGCTATTTGGCTTACCTTTGTCGGGGCTTCTTTTCTGCTCAGAATCTCTTTATAAGAAATAAATATTTGAAAGCAACAAGCCGCCAATTTATTGAAGGGTAACACACTAATTTCAGAAGTTGAGTTGTATTTACCCCGAGGATATTATACATCCCACCACATGCATACACACATACATACATACACACCTTTCTACACCCAACAGAATTCCTACACACACTTATAAAGCAGGCGAACCAAACTGCCCAGTGGGAATTTTGCAGTAAAGATTTTGCATACCCCTCGACCATTAAAAGTGGTCAAAAAAGGGTATACTATTTTCGCATATTTTTATGTCGAAATTAAATCAAAGCAAAACGAAGTAAGAATAATGTTATGTATAGAATTGTAATCCTTTATTACAAGCAAAAAAGACGTTTAATAATATTATGTTTGATTAAATAAAAAATGCTAAAGATGGTGCTAGTGATCGTCGCTTCTTAGAGACATACAATATAATGATTAGATCTCTGCACTTTGAACTAATTAATTATTCAATTATATCAAAATATTTCCTTTATATTTACGCTGAATAAGCACGATTTTCTTGATGGTGTGTGTATGTGTTTTCATATATAACTTTGTGATACTATTGTATATACCGTATGCATTCATGAATATTTGGGCTGGTGGGTCCTGCTGTGTCTTTGAGGTAGTCATCGACATCAACACCAAGACCACTACACACAGCCATGTTCATCGTTATAGTGTCGACGAGGTGAGAACGATCAGCGTCAACTCTTCCCTTGCAGCGGCAAGGAGCATCATTTGCGCAGCTTCGGCGAGAAGATTTTAACAAGAGAACTGGCGTAAGGAGCTTCGCTTGCCGACATAGCATAAGCGGGGCGTAAATGATTGCACATCGGGATAGTCCAGGGATATTATTTTTTCTTGTTTTACTTCACATTGAATCGAAATCAAATTAAAGTCGGCGGTGTATATTCCTTTCTGTATATGTGTGTGTGTGTATATGACGAAGGCGGAACACATTGTGTATTTTGCGATTTGAACATCCACAAGTTGCGGCATCCAGTCTTTTATGGTACGTACATACGTAGATATATAATATCTTTGCGGGTATGTGTGTGTGTATGATGGTTATACTTATGTATAATAAGAGGAGTGTTCGGACATCAGACTAACAAACAGACCGCGCACAAACAGCATACAGTAAAATCGCTTCGATGGAAGCCATAATGACTTTAGCTTCTTTCTACGAACCGAGAAATGACTACCAATTTGGAAATACCGCTTTCGACTTGCGAGACAGTGTGGCGATTGTTGAAGCTCGTAACGGTGATGCACAACCCACACACACACACACACACACAACGACAGCTGCAGTTCTGTGCGTGTGTGTGTACACGCTGAAAGCTTAAAAACTGTTTGCTTTAATCTGTATGCACACACGTACTTGCCCAACCTGAGAGGGTCCTGCGTTTTTGCTGGTATCAGCATGAGGCACTCTTCGTGGCTGTGCGAATTGAAATTGGATAAGAATAGGTAGAAAGACGCAGATAGACGATTGTCGAAGGTGTTTAAGTCCTTGATTAGCATCAACAACCGAGAGATACCGACATGATCGTTTGAGTTTGCAGATTTGGAAGAACACTGTGCAAGCGCGATTAAATTAACTTAGGGATGCTTGAAAAGTTTATAAATATTTATATATAAAATAATAAAAAATATTTATATGTAATATTATATTAATATACAAAATATAAAGGTTCTCCGGGGCGATCTATTTTCTTTAAGTAAATATTAAAACAGCTTCTTCATTATACAGGTAGTATATCCCATTTCAAACTTTATAAAAACTCTGACAGCATGGGTCGGTGATCTGCTTCACAACTTTAATATTCAAATTTACTGCGCTATAAATCTTTTATTGTAGAATATTGATAATTTGAACAACAAAGGATGCTACTCTTAAGCCGACACCGAAATACTCTTACAATAGATGGTATAGCCGATATATTTAGTTAATATGAGAAGATAGACTTATGTAGAATACCGGTGTTAGGATTGTAGTCTGTCCACAATGTAGCATAAGGAAAGGTAATAGATGTCCTGAGCAAGCCATAAGTTATTATTCCTTAAATAATTAAATTAATTTATTCACATTTTTAGCAGAGTGTTACTCAAATTTTAAGAACTTACAAAACTCCTGTCCCATCCCATACTACTGCTGCGTCATTTAAAAAATCTGAAATATGGATAAAAGTCTGAAAAAACTAAGAAGATACCTGAGAGATACATTCCCAATAACTTAAATCCATTGATATGTTCCAAATAACAGCATTAATAATAAAAGCGTGCCTACCCAATCTGATGTGCATTTTCTTTGTAGGGAAACTTTAGATCGAAGTAACTTGATCGTCAGTCCGAATCAGTTTTAATGTTGATTTTTCATTTTCATTAGCCGTTTTTGCATTTTTTTTTAAATGTATTTACCCGTTTATTTCTCTTTTAGTTTTTAAGGTCATGAAATTGAACTCCTACGGTATCTGATCAAATTTGACTTTGTACATACAAAACATACGTGGGTACGTAAGTGGAAGTGTTTATACAATTTAATACACAAATATTAGCAAGCGGTCACATAACAAAGTCAAGTAAAAAATTTGACTGTAAATACCTTCCACAAAAGAAAAACCCACGTTCTTTGCATGTCATTGTAAATTAATCATTCTTGTAAAATTGGAAAACACTCTAGTCACTGTACGTGTCAAAACATTCTCTTTATTTTGGGTCTTATTTTCCAAAGTAAATATAATTTTTCTGCTGGTCACCTTATTGCATATTTCTTTTTGCAGAAAAGGTATCCTGAAATCTTGTGAAAATAAAAACGTATCGTTTTATCGAAGGAAGTCTTTATTGGAATAATTATGGCTTCATGGCATATGTGCAAGTAATGCTCTAATAAGAGACCACAATGAACTGAGCACGTGACACTTGTGGTTTCAAATTATTGAGCTGTGTATGCGCACTACGAGAATGCGAATGCGAACACTGAGAATAAATTGCCTAAGCCAACTGCGGCTCATTAACTCTTCATGGCAATTTGATGGCAACATCAGCAGCAGCAGGAGAATTATTGCTACAAACAAGTGTATCGCCTTTTTGAGAGTGAATATAAACGTGTGTATATATGTGTCCATAACAATGTCTGCGGTCCAATCGAGATCTACATCCACCCCCTATTGTAATAATATAAGGCAATCATTTGCTGAATAACACATAAAAGCTACCCTGTCATGGCAAGGACCCTTTTGCCAGTAAAGATTTTGCCTTCTGCCTTGTGTTTCCTTCTTTGATTTATTATATCATTACGATATTTATAAGTTTGCACTTCCAATTGCCTCGTACTTCCTACAACACAATTAGATGTAACTTGTAAAGTGTTTTATTGGCAAATATTGTAGGTCTTTTTTCAAGTCGAAATAAAATGTATTACCAGGAGAGTTCATTTTTGAAGATTTATGTGATAAGTTGATGGAAAATCACTTCATCGTAATCAAAAAGGATATTTCTTACATACTTAAGTTTACTCTAAACGTATGCTTTGAGTACCGAGGAAAAGCTTCTCGATTATGAACACCTTAATTTGATGAAAGTTTGAATTTATTTTATTTATTTATTATTGGAATATTATTATTAGAATATTGGAGCTGTTGAGTATACTGAATTACCATACATATATTTGAATAACTTAAGGCGCTACCACAGTATTCAGAATTATAAGATTTTATTATAATATTTTACCCTTGCATTGAGGGTATATTCATTTGGAGAGAGGAGTGTTCCGGTTTGTCTCGTAATCCAACGGAAAGTTGTTTCACGCATTTATAAGTATAATGAATCAAACTTGAAACGGTATAGTCCACTATATATATTTATAGCTCGGCATTAGTCGGATCGGAACAACATTTTGTTAATGTCATATCATAGATCTACGACTCTATTAGAATCTAGGACTACCAAGTTTTGTGACAATACATATTGTATATCTTATTATTGCAAGCAAATCAATCAAACAATTGGTGAGAAATTCTTCTGTAAAAAAGGTAGCATTGCTCTTTTGTTTTATTTCATTTATACGCGTTAACTATGCGAAGTTATTAAAGAAGATACTACCCGCAGTGCCGACCAAAACCGCCGGCAGAAGATTTCGCTTTTGGGCGTAGCTTCAAGTGCATAAGACGAAGATTTGTTGGATGTGAGCGAAGCCAATAACAGCGCGCAATATTAGGAAACCGTTTCACAGTAGTAATAAGTGTTGAATAATAATTGAATTCGTAACGGCTTTTCGAAACTGCAGGCAGGGTACCGTATACCCTGTACGGAACTGAATGGATTGCAGGGTATCTTACGGCCACGGCTAAATAAAGTGAAAAATCGTTTTATAATAAATGGGAAACTAAACTTAACTCCACCAAACTGCACCCTGTCACTGCCAATAAGCATAAATTTAAGGGTATACAATAGCATATATGGTCTACAGTATACCATATAGCAAAGGTAGTGCAGTTCAAAAGGCATTCATATTTTTCGGAAGATACGAAAATCAAAAAACCCATTCCTTTCTAACCCACGGGGTACAAACAAAATACGTAAGAGTTCACGCAATTATAACAAACAAAAGAGAAACATCACTTCCATTCCTGGCAGGGGGGCAGCAGCCAAGCCGAGATTCTGTTGGCAGGTCTTTCATCTCGCCGCTAATTTCCTATCCCCAACTGGTTATAATGGTTATGGATGAATTAATAGCGTGTATGCCGATGCCAAAACAAATACTATTAAATAATGAAGCGTTAAAAACTGAATTAATTTGTGAGCGCGGCGCGTTTCATCATTATTTATCCAAATTAGGTTTAAACGCAGACAAAACGATTTGGGTAAACAGAATTTTAAGCTTTTCTCCTCCATGCTTATATGTTTTAAACGCCTTTGTGTGTGCATTTATTGTCAGTAAAAGTGAATTCATTCAACCAAATTGGGTAAGAGGATCATGTTTATTTATAAGGATATTTTATATCAAAGAAGAGATCGGCATATATGTAATGAGTTAGATCTGTGTATAGGCTTAGGATGTGAGCCTCTTTAACTTGTTGCCAGAATCTAGAAACTAAACATGATGTGTTGCTCTTATTTTGGGCTAAGATCGATAATATCACTTCACGTCAGGACGTATGACGCATCATATCAAATTATCTAGTTGTACGAAAATATAACAAATTACCTTTATTCTATATATTATGATCAAAGATTATATAACTTTACTTTATACTACTTTACATGCTAGAATACAATGTCATGGCTTAGACTTAGTCAAGTTTGACGTCAATAAGTAACTTTGGGTTTATTGCTTTGAAAATTATTGTAACTCAATAATAGCTATGATCATATGTAACATACATATATCTAGAATACATTGCTATAGCTTGGACTTATGCCGCAATACTTTCGATCTGTTAAAGTTATTGGTTTTATTAAAAACCACTATTTTTAGTTACGTAAATCTTTAAAATTAACCTCACTTAAGGTTATGAACGATCTAAAGATTCTCAGACAGTTTGCAGAGGATGTGTAGGTTATGGTGTGTTGTGCATGCATATCCTAATAATATCTCGCACATAATTGACTTTTAGAGGCTCAGAGCTGAGAGCAGCTAACCGAGGCATCGGATAACTCTGCGCTCGGGCCCCAAAACAGCCGTCAGCAACATCCAGCCTTATTCGGCGAAATGCTTCAATCGAAAGACATTGCGTCGCCACTCAGCGGAAACACACTGCGCTGCTGCTGCTGCTAATCACACACATACCTATACCCTTTTTGGGCAACCCAAGATGGCCAAAGTCAGTCAGATAGAGAGAAAGAGAGAAATGGAGGACGAGGAGTATCGGATATATGGTGTGTCTAATCGGATCCGTCGCTTTTCACTTATAAAACGAGCGACGCGAAAATGTTTATCGAGTCATATTAGAGCGATTAGCCGCAATCTCTCACTGAAGTTCAATTTGTTGTTGAGTGGGAAGTGCAAGAGTATGTGTTCTTCGGCGCGTCAAATTGGGCGCATTTGGTTCGTTTCGTTTCTTTCGTCTACCTTGTTTTCAGCTTATACACCGCCAGGTTTGTTAATGTGTCGGTGAAAAGAGAGAAGGCCCCGCCGAACGAGCGTACGTTTGCATTTTCTTTAAAGCAGCCGAAATATGTAATTACTGCCTCGGTCCAATTATGTGTATTCATCTTCACCGCCGCTGCCGTTGCCGCAGCCGAAGCCGGGCGCAAAGAACATATTTAACGCTTTGGAGTAACCGTGCCATAAACAAACCGTCATACGTGTACATCCATTAATTGGAATCATTAACTTCACCTCGCTCCATAAATAAATATTGGTTTAAGTAAATATATCGATCCCATCGGAAAAGGTGTTTAAATGCAAAAAACTAGACCAGTCTTGCTATCGATAGTCCTTCAACTAAATACTATCGACAGATACTGTCAACTTACTTTATTATACCTAGCAAAATAAGTATTTCTGAGACGATATTGTGATAATGTATGAAAAAATACAATGTGAAATACACATAGCGAATATGGAATTGAAGCCACTACTATTTCGTAATTAAAATACAAAAAACCAGGTCATTATAGCTCTCAAGTGTTGTGATAGTCGTAAAAATTACTACTATCGATAGTAAAGATTCCATTGTGTCTTTATCTCTTTTAACATTCCTGATAGTCTTAAACAACTACTATCGTTAGCTTAAACTTTCTTGTTAGTAAGAAGCTAAAAAATCATGGCAATATCATTGTCTGAATTGTATGAATAAATGGGATTTATGTTCAGTTAGATATACTTGATAAAATAGTTGATCTTTTAAAGTTGTATACGAAATTCAACATGATATTAACATATGTATGTATATATCGAATACTTTAGAAGAATTAAAGCAACTTCTCCAACAGTAATATATTGTAGATCAAACTTTTATTATATCGACAAAAGGGGTTTGATAATGATACATTAATGGTATTTTGGGCTCATGTCGATCATTAGATATGTAATTTAAGGTTTAGCTCGTTTCAAAGTTAAGCGTTAAATTTGAACCATACTAAGAACACATCCTTGATCTACCCAAGATCTGCTCGATCATAGCACCCTGCTCGAAGTACACAAAATTCAATTTTCAAGATTTTATTTTTATTTTCATAGCTTTGTCTCTAAAGATTCTCTTAATTATTCAGTGCGAAGTTAAAGAATACTTTCGCTTGTCTACATTCCAATAAATATGATCTAATAAGTGAATACTTTGACATCAGCGATAGAGTAGTTCTTGAAATAATTCAGCTACCTATAAGAGTATATACAATTGTGAGAGAAGTTTAAAATTAAGATATATACATAGATTTATTTTAATATTTGTTCAGTTAAATATACTATACATATACAGATGTATACATAGTCTATAGATCTATAGGTCTGGCTTAATGCTTAATCCTTACTATAAAAGGAACTACGCTGAAGTGTATTACGACTTGTGATCATCGCTTTACTATATGTTTAGTACTATATCTACTGCTCTGACAC
This sequence comes from Zaprionus davidi, assembly GCA_018903715.1. Classification (NCBI taxonomy): domain Eukaryota; kingdom Metazoa; phylum Arthropoda; class Insecta; order Diptera; family Drosophilidae; genus Zaprionus; species Zaprionus davidi. The sequence continues at coordinate 407,598 of JAEIGL010000003.1, forward strand.
TGGATCAAGAAAAGGATACTATCTCTATATCGTTCGCATACCAGAGCTTATTCTATTTTGAACTTCCGGTCCTCGGTATGTTTGCGGCGGTGGTATAATAGGAAAGTTGTTGCAGTAACTGCTGTGAAGATTCCCGATCGGGGTGGACATCATTAGCAGTGGATGGGCCATGGCTGCCAAATCGTAGGTGGTAGCCGTAATTCCTGCACTGCCCGACTGCAGACTGGCCGAATTGAGGCCGGACACGTTCACCCCGGCGGCGTAGTGCAGGAATGGAAGATGCGTTGAGGCCGTTATCGTATGCAGGGGCGGTAGTGGGCGCTGTCGTTGTTGTTCTTCCGCTGATCGGTTCGACATTGTAGCTATCGTGGGCGGACATTCAGCCGACGGTGTGCGCGGGTAACTTGCGATATTTGTGAATGAGTTACCGCAGTCCACAACATCAATATCGCCACGATCGTCATCATCGTCCTCATCTTCCGATGCCTGTTCCGATGGCTTGTCGGGCGTGATGAGACTTTCGATGGTAAATGAGCGTTTGGGGCGATAACTATTGGTGCCCTCCAAGTCGAGATTTTTCAACAGTGTCGCCTTGGCCATATTTGTGGCGTTCTCAGCGCCGGACAATGCAAGGTAGCGAGGAGATTGCGGCAATGTTGCACTGCTATTGCCGTGCGGCGGCAGCAGGCCGTGGGTGCCGTGTAGTCCTGGCGACACGCGACTTGCATGATGCGGCATTATTGCTGCAGTATCCACACTCATGCCGGGACTGCTCGTCATGTCCATTGGCGGTACCGCGCTACCGCCGCCTGAACGGGCGGTGAAAATGAACCGATTGAGATTCGCCAATGCAGTGAGCTCCTCATTGAGCAGATTCTTGTCCGTCTTGTGCAACTTGAAGCGCTTTCGCCGTCGCAACAAGCTGCCGTTCTCGAACATATCAAATGCTTGCGGGTGCAGGGCCCAATAGGCACCTTTGCCAGGTCTATCGGGACGTCGCGGCACCTTGATGAAGCAATCGTTGAAACTCAAATTGTGTCGCAACGAATTCTGCCAGCGTTGCGTGTTCTTGCGATAATACGGAAACCGATCCGTGATGAACTTGTAGATATCGCTGAGGGGTAACATCTTTTCGGGGGAACTCCAAATGGCCATCGCTGTCAGCGATATATACGAATAGGGAGGCTTTTGATCGCCGTACGATTCGCGCGACGGCCTTGGCATTATTGTTCTGGTATTTCTCGATGTCGCGAACGATTCAATTCGATTCGAATTGATATAGTTTAGTGGTCTGTGCGATATTTAATTTGCAAAAAAAACTTCGTCATGCCAAACATAATTTACGTCGCTTGGCGTTTTAGACATGTTCAGGCGCGTAAACACAATGGACTTTTCGATATGTAGCGCGTATTGTGCGTCATTTTATCAATTGCAATATTGATTTTCGCATTAATTATTCGCGCCGACATTGCGAAGGTGCGACGGTAGAAATAGTTAGCTAGTCACGTCAATAATCGCCGCACAAAACACGCTGCACGCTGGTGATAAGCTCGTGTGATTCGGCGAGAAAACACAACACACACCGAAAGCGCTCTCGAATGTTTGACCGGTCTGGCGAATTACCATCTAAAGCTGAATACGAGTACGTGAGCGGCAGTGGCAACTCCGGGCAACTCCATGCAGCAACGTGAGCAGCAGCAGCGTCAGCGGCAGCGGCAGCGAAGATAACGACACAATAGAGACCCGAAGCAAAACAAACGAAGAGCCCGACGCGGCGCGCAAAACAAAATCACTGTTACAGCAGACTAACAGACGGCATGTCTGTCTGTCTCCCAGTCCGTCTGTCTCTCAGTCCGTCTGTCGGACGGTCGGTTATTGTACTAAGTGAGCAATGCAGCGCAGAGTGGAGCAGAGCAGAGCAGAGCTGAACTGAGCAGGCAGCGCAGAGTAGACCGCGCGCAGTACACAGTACACAAGGCAACCAACCACAGTGAGCAATGCAATCAAAATATAATCACTCACATCATTGCCCCCGTGCTCTCTCCCAATCACCGCGATGCCAATGTATCATCCCTCTAAAACGGCGAAACATCAAAGGAGAGAGCCGAGAAAAGAGACTCAGAGATTTTGCTAAACGAACCAGAGAACCAGTTTTTCCAGACCAGAGACGACCACACCGGGCAGAGGCAGTGGTAGAGCTGAGTGTGGAGTGTGTGTATGGCAATATAACGCGAAGCTATTCCAAACAAGACGATGGTATAGTGGCAGGGAGTGTCTACAGACACTTGGGGCTTAGCGACTACATACAATAAACGACTGCACAATCGACAAAAGACCAAGCTGAGCCAGAGCACCACAGCACAGACCAGGCCAGGCAAGACCAGGCCAGCCCGGCAGCTGACGACCCAATATGAGCGCGAGGTGTTGAAAAAGAAAATTACATCCACTTTAGCGATTTACTGATTTTACGTTTTCATAATCTTGTTAGTTAATTTGGCTGCTTGAGAGCAAACTCTCGACCAGGCAATGACTGAGGCAGAGGCAGCGCAGCAGCGGCCACTTCATTGGAGCCAATTTGTTTTTCTACCATACACAGTTCAGCACTATTTAGAGGTACATGCATAAATACGTGCACACATGCATACACACATACATATATTACATACACTAACATACAAATTCGGATCAAATTCGCGCCGTTGTTCCACTGTGCACTGCACTGTGTTAGTGTATGCAATATTTATACTGTTTTGTATTCCATTCCGTATTCCAGATCGTTTGAATCAATTATACGTTTTATTGCCAAAAGACAAAAGACCAAGGCAATTCGATTTACTTAACGCCCCCCTGCACGCTCAGCTACCTGCACTCATACACATGTAAGTACTTCCTTACACACACAGACATACGTACATTATTTGTAAATACAAACAAATTCAATTTCTAGCTAATTTGAGTGTTCATAGAGATAACGAGGTTCTCAACATCGAACAACAACAACAACAATGCAGACGACCATCAGCCCCAACAAAAGTGCTGAGAGAGCAAACGTCTCTCTCCCTCTGACTCCCGCTCCTTCTCTCTCTCTCTCTCGCTCTGTCTCTCTGAGAGCGGCACTGAGAGAGAAATAACACAAAGCAGTATGCGTACCATTGTTAAACACGTGCAGCAGTATGTGTGTTAGCTGACAAAAAGAGATAGCACTACAGTGTCGGACATTGTGAAGCATCTATCTTGCCTCTCTGCCATTTGTTGAAAGGGAACGTTGCATTTGATTGGTACAAGCACGCCATACATCTTTATGGGGCGGAGCATTTATTTGTATTTCAACAATAAAAAGGTTGAGTAAAAACAATAATTATAATAAAATAAATGTTGATACACACGCATATGTATTTGTATAAATTGAATTCACTTGTAAATGGCATATTTCACTGTTGTTGTTGAGTCTTTGATGAGGAAATGCACGCTTGATAGCATCGAAACATAATTTAACGTTATTTGCAATTATTTGCCAATCTATTTGAAACTTGAACTAAAAATTGATCAATGACTTTATGAATTTATACATGAAAACTTGTACATGAACTGTTTGTAAACTTCAAGAATTTCGAGTGGTTTGCATTTGTTCATTCAAGACGCTGTCTTTTAAATAAAAAATAAATAAAATATAAAATAAAACGGAAAGATATAAATATTACTTCTACATTCGAAAATGGTATTAATACACCAAAAATGTAATGGAGTATATGCTAGAGGTGCAGAAAAATCGAGGCTTGCTGATGTTTTCGTATGAAATTTCAAGCTTTGCTTATGTTTTTTATATGATAAAACGATGTTTGTTTCATTTAACATCAATGATTTTGCACATCTAATATGTGGGATATGGGTACACTTTATTATCCGCATTTAAATCTCTTATTTCAAAATTTATGAATTATTGGGCAACCTAAAACGACATTTACGATGGCGACTTTCTTGTTATATTCAGGAAACAAATAAACACTGTTTACTAATTTAAAACATACACATTTTACAGAACGAAATAAGAACAACAAGTTTTCTTTATAAATATGAAAAATTGTTGTTTTATTACATAAAGCTTTAAAAAAAACATTTTACATAGAAATTTATCCTCTTTACTATTAATAGATTATGTTTGGTATCAATACAAATTTGAATATTAAGAGATTATATATACTCTGTATTTAGATATGTAAGATATTCACATGACACTAACCTATTCGACTCTATTCATCTCAAACATCTGCCATTTGCTTTTTATGTATTAATAGCCACGCCTATATTACATGTCGAGAGTGTCAAATAGATCGTCTACAGGGCGAGGGTGCAAACTGAACTAATTAATATGTAAAGTAGGCCTAATGAGATAACATATTTATAATTGATGTTACTTGATGAGACCATATGCTTTTCTAGAGTTCATTATGTATTTAACTACTATATTTAATATTAACAAAACAAATTTGTACAGAGGGTATATTGGTAACTAAGTAAGTACTAAAATATTCTTCTGCATGTTCCATAACTTTAAAGAACCTGAAATCTGCTTATTTACTAGTATATCTTTCATCATCCTTTGTCGTATATGTTGCTCGGACAACATTTGTTAATTTCTCAACTTATTTTTGCCATATTTCTTATAATAGGAAAGTGAAAAATGGTTTGCGATAAATTTTACATGCCCTGCCTGCCCTGTCTGACCTCCATCCAAATATTTTGACAACTCAGGACCTACAAAATGAAAATTATGAAAATTCTTTGCAGAATTCAGCTGACGATTCGATGCGAAGCATAGAAAAGCATTACAAATGTTAAACATGGAATTCCTTTTATGTTAACATTTTTATTGCCAATGAGCTATGCTTCATTAATTGCATTATACCCTGCATTGTAATGCGATGTAATCGCAACCACAATCACAACAAATTTCACGCCAAAGCAAATTTAACACAACACGAGTTTAAATTTGTTAGCCCCGCTTGGTGGGTAAGGGAAAGGGGAAGGGGGATGTTAAAACTGCCATCCGAACCAGGCAGGCAGTCAGTCAGTCATAAATCTCTTTCGTATTTACCGCCTTATTGTTGCTGTTACACTTACCGGGCTGCTGGCAGTGCCACCTCCCCGCCGCTTTGACATTTGCCTTGTAATAATCAGGACTTCCGACTCCGATTCGGATGCGGTGTGAGCATCCGCAGCAGACATTCAGAGAAGTGAACGCTTTAACGCGATTCGTCGCGGTACACGGTTTAAATTTGCCACAATTATCCATTATCCGAAAAAACACAACGGTAGCAAAACAAAACTAACCCTGTGAATGTAAACATGCGAACATGCGTCAAACAGGCTCAGCGTGTCAGTCTCAGCAAAATTTGAAATTATTTAAAATTCCATTAAAAATAAATATGAAATACATTTCCTGGCTTACACAATACATGGAGGTACTGTCGACTGTATAGTTCCACTCTAGAAAGTTCTGTTATAAACTCAGGGATCTAATTGTAACATTTGTTATTTACTCAGATTATATAGAAAATACTATTTAATTTCATTAATTGAGATTATAAATATATAAACAGTTCACTCCATGGATTCTTTTTCATTGCAATTCATTAAAGGTTACACTTAGGCGGATCTAAATTGAAAACAAAGTTGAAAGGCCACCTTTGGCATGCGGAAGGTTCTATGTTCTTGCAAGTTCCTCTGATCGTTCCAATATTAGTTATATATAATGGTGGAAAATTTAATGATATTGTTTATATTCAATACTTTGTCTTATTTTAATTGGTGCTGATAAGTTAAGTTATTTCTAAAATCAGAACTGGTCTTCATACAAAAACCTGCATTTCGACCGATAGTTCCTATTGCAGCTATATGTTATAGTGGCCTGGCTTGTTCCTACTTATAAAATAAAAAAGCATGTTTACCAATTTTCATCAAAATAGCTCTAAAACTGAAAGACTAGTTTGCGTTGCAACAGACGGACAGACAGACACGACTATGATGACTCCCCCAATTGATACTTTATGGAGTCGGATATGTCTCATAAGGTGCGTTGCAAACTCCTGTGCTAAATTAATATACCCTCTGCAACAGTATAATTAATTACATTGAATTTCATTCGGATCGACTTTTGGTTACAAACTTTTGACATCATTTTAGTACAGCACTTAAACCTGGTTAAAAAATAGTTCAAGAAAGAATACGCGATCTATGGCTTGCCAATTATTAATATGCATTCTGATACGTATGTATATAGTTCGGGTAGTTCAGCTCTTCTTCTTTTGGCACTTGTCGGATCGGTGATGCCTTATTCTAAATAAAATCGGTATAAAAACTGAAAATCAATCATTGTTCATCTTACATTTTATTTACTGGGCCTCTTTAGATACTCCAGATTGGATAGTTATATATGTACATTTATAATACGACGGTAGGGAGGTTGGGACCGGTTCCGAAAGTCTTATTGGTTTTCAATCGAAATCTAAAAATTTCAGAAAAGTTGGTTAGTACCGGGATATTGTTTGACTTGGGTATCATCTACTTCTCATAATCAAATGGGCCCACGCCCTACATAGAAACAATTTTGGGGACCGTAGGCAACTACCACCGGGTCTTCATATGCTTTTGACAAACCTGCATATGGATATGTATGCTCAGACTTAACACACAGACCCTAGCTATTGCAATAAGAAAAAGTGAGACTGATCATACGCAGATCCAGTTTAATTCAAGTGTTAAAATTGCAATTCGATCGGACCTTAAACACAGAAGTTGCTCAAGAAACTCCAAACAGTGACGCCAGGAGAGAAACACACCAGCTACACATTTCTTCCAATTGTGTTTCGTCATTTCAATATAAATGTATGAAATTGAAATTGTGAATGTTAACTATCATAAGACATGTTGAAACAACTGTTGTTCCTTGTTAAACAATAAGAACAAGCGCCGCGCATCCCTTTGCCATGTTATCCCACAGATCTGTCTTGACTTTATCGAGTGTGAAATGAACAAGTAACGATTTCTCCCAAGAGAGTATTGGGTTCGACTGGAGACTTAGCACCTTGTTAATTATGGACATGTGTAGCAGTGTGTGTTATATGTGTGCCTGTGTGCTCTACTCACACACGCTCACACAGGTAGGTAACATATTTACTCAAATAAACTGTGACGGCAGCCTGCTGTTGCACCACCTGTCGCATTAGGGCAGGCATTATGTATCATTGTTCATAGTTCCATCAAATTACAAAACACATAAAATTTAAGATGCACCTATTACTTATCCCTGTTGTTGTCAGAGAGGTGTAGAGATAATTAGATATTGACCCAAAAGCATGTAGGGGATCTCGCACGTCTCTTCACTTTTTACTTGCCGCCGCCGCTGTCGGCCGCCAACACAGCGGCACGCCTGAATTTCGGCGCTGAACCGCAAAAAAGGTGTTAGAAAAGGCGATCCCAGGTAGCTGCATATGTGAGACGTAGGCGTGAATGACTCCACACACTCACATACACGCATACACATCCATTTTAGATACTTTTGAGTATTGTTTCTGTATTTGTTTTTAAGCATTCATGCACTGCACTCATTCCCTGTGTATAGGAAATTGGGCAATATAATTAAGAAATACAATACAAAATACAAAATCTTAAATGGATAATAAATTGAATATCAATGTAGTTCACGTTTTTTTGTTTGTAATCAAGCGAAATATGATTTGCGACATTTGTACTTTTCCTTTATTCTGTTTTATTTCATTCATTTCATTTGTTGCAAATGAGTCGCAGTTGTATTCAGTGTAATGTAATTAAATCGTAATTGAATTATGAAAGTACATGAATGGAAAGCTAGATTAAAAAATGTTAAACAAACTGCACTCAAGCGTACTCCACTGCGAGATACCTAGTCACTAAACAAATTTATATATGTACAAAAAAAAAACAAAAATATAATTTTCCCTTATAAACACCTAAACAGCCTATGAAATATAAATACTGTGTTTATGCTCTTTTATTCTCCTACGGCTTAACACATATTCAACTTTATGGTTCGGCTCGAAATGAGTTAAAATAAAAATAATCAACAGTATATTTTAAGGTCGTTGATATATTATACTCTATGATATACTACTCTACAATGTTCTTGGTTAATAAAGGAAATATATGGTATACACATTTAAAAACTAACACTTTTGCGGCATCGATAATTTACCAACATTCAATGGAACCAGCCACCACTTATCGGTAACCGATGAATCGAATTTCGAGTATCGGAACTAGTAAACGGAACAATCCGTAAGCCTAGTGGCAACGCCAACATCGCGACGGGCCAGACCTCATAAGGGAACTGATCAGCCACCAAAAGGAAACGCGACAAAAACAAAACTTCAAACATTCACACAACTTTTTATTCCCCAATGATTATTTAGAAATCATCTATAAACAAGGTGACAAGGTGACGGTTGCATACTATCTTAAGTCTTGCCTAACAATTTTGTCTCATCATCGGAGGTTGTTTTTAAAGACGGTGTGTCCACAAACGGGTGACCTGATGAATGATAAAACTTATTTGTTATCAATTATTTTGTTCTATTACAAAATGAATCAGATATATGCTGAACCACTTTAACTGAGAAAACACACAACAAGAATTCATTTTTGTCTTTACATCAATTAAAAATAAAGCTAATTGAAATACTTTTATTTTTTTACCTTTTTTAAAAAATTTGATTGCTTGTCTGATACCAGAATAAGCTATTTAATACATACGCATAAATTTACATACAGAATTTAATATTTAGTAAACATATATTGTTTTTAATTGGGGTTTTAATTCTGGAGGTATAACTGGTCCAGGTTCCGGCTTTCGAGCCACCAACCGCTTAAACCGTCCACTGAATTGTTTGCGAAATCCTTTAAAACCGTTTTTGTCATTAGCTACCAACATCTCCTGTAATAAGAAATATAAATTCAAGAAGTATTATTATAGAATTCATATGTTTCATTTCATTCCGAACACTAAAACAACTATTTAAAAAACAATGTTTATTGTATGGACCGACTATGGTTTAGGTCCTCACTGAGTTCAACTCAATCACACTACTTACAATAACAACGAAGGGCTAGGAATCCCTCTTTCAAACGACATACACATTGTATGTTTGTATGTATATATGTACTCTTATGTACGTTTACATACTAAATACAAATGCTTGAATGCCGTTTGTTTGTATGTTCAAGACCATATGGTTTTTAAATTAAATAAATATATACACACAAAATAAATATGTACATAAATAAATGAAAACATTTGCACACATGTAGTTACCTATATATGCAAACCGAATTAAAATTGTAAGTATTCCATTTTAACGTACCGGATTAATATGATAGATATGTGGAGCTGGCGCTTTCGGAGGAAACGTCCATTCAGCTAAATTCGTGACATCTGTGTGTCCAACCGATGATGATGGTGCGGAGGCACCGACACCACTCGTTCGTACGAAAGTGACATGCTGATTTTCCTTCATTATAGCGTTACAATTATCAGTGGTCTTAGAAGATATCGTGGTCTCTGCCAAGTCGTCTCTCCCGGCTTCGTTCTTTTCCGTTAGATTGATCGGTGCTGTAGAATCCAAATGCTCCTCGCGCTTGCGTAATTTACTTCTGACGAGACGCATTGTAAAATTGCTGGTTCCAGTACCATTTACCATTTCAGAACTCAAAATTGTCTAAGTATTATTCAATGAAACACTAAGACGGGATGAAATACACATAGATATGTACATTATAAATTATTTTGGCGATTATATAATTTCAATGTCAAGCTACTTACATGTGTCTGTATTTACTAAACGCGTATGTATGTGGGTAGAGGTATCATCCAACAAAAAATTCACAAAAATCTTAAACAAACTGTTGTTATTCTTGCAGTGATCCAAAAGTATTATGTATTCTCACAGCTACAATGTCACCATACATATAAATGTATGTATGTCTGTATGTATACGCGCACATACTACTGTTTGACTAGAATTAATATCGATTTTCTAAACGTGGGCTGTTACTTTTTGGGTGGTTCATACTCCTGTTGTTGTTCATGCAACTGTTTTTTTTCGCCAGTTTTATTGTTATATTGATATGTCGTAGTTTTAATAAAATTTCCGTCGTTCCCGTTTATTGAAATAATGGTTTACAGCCTTTCGGCTGCAATAATTGCTAACTGTACGCCACAAGATAGTACATTTGGTTTAATAATTTTATTCTGCCTATTGTATATGTATTGAGGGGACTTAAGTCATCACAAATTAAATGTCTGTCGTACTCGTACAACTTTCACAATTTTTATTTGCTAACGCGTGCAAATGCTTAGACTCGCATTTTCCCTCCACGTACTATGTACATAGTATATTCATTGATATATTTATTTTACTGCAACCATCCACGCGTATGTAGTATATGTATAAACTTCAACTTAATCAAAAATGTTTTACTTCACTTGAATTTACGCAGAGTGTATCTGAACAAAGCTAAATATTAGTCGACTCGCATACTGTATGTCAGCCAAAAGACTAACACTAACACAACACGCGCTGAATCTCTTGTTTCCTCTGTTTCTCTCTCACACGACATTCACGACGACTTCCCAGTGGGAAACGGTTGTGTAGCGTATAAATGTATGCATACATGAAAAACCGAACATCTAGTTTTCTGATGAAACCTTTTAAACTATTACAAGTGATTATTTTTCACTCCTTTGGAGTTGAAATTCAAACGCTAGTTCTTTAATTCATTGAAATTGTATTATTCAGTTCAGACTCTAATAGAAAAAACCCACATTAGTATCTAGAAGCGTGTTACGCATCGATAACTTTCCCACTGCGTCTTCGCAAAGTCGAGTAGCAATTTTGCTCTCTCCCTCTCTCTCTCCCATCTTATACTAATGCACAAAAATATTGACGTCACGTTCACTCGAAAAACATTGTGTATTTATAGGGTAGTTACACACAAACATATCTACAAAATAATCGTACACTCGTGGTTTTCATACATAATTGTTATGATCGCAAAAATATATATGTATATTTATAGATCGGAGGCTAGAATTGTCATGCACGTGGTGTCTGTGTGTAAGTACTTGGGTTAAATTATAAAGGATCATAATTAATGTTAAAATAAGAAAATATAAATACATATTATTTTGTTTAATAATTATTTTTTTAAATTTTTTTGCTATAAAATATTTGTTTTTAGTTTTAAAAACACAAAAAAATAGACATAGGTTGTTATTATACAATATTTTGGGCAACATTACATAGCATATATCAAGCATAGATGTCGTGTGTGGGATACATGAGAGATCATGCCAAAGAGTTCTTCTCATGTGGAGAGAGTGTTGCCAAGTTCAATAATCGAAACAATCTAATTAATCCCATGCGCACGAGAGTTCATTAAACACTACTTAGAAATGAATGTATGTATAAATGGGCTAAAAAGTCTCGAGAGTTCTATAATTGATGTTCACATTTATTGTTTTGACGCGCTTAACATGGCAATGGCATTTAAGTTGAAAAAAACTAAAAAAAGAGATACAAATGCAGCCCTACCTCGATAAATCATAAAAACAAACGAGTCGCGTGGCGCCAGTCTTACCATATAAGAGTTGGCTTAATTGCAGCAAGCCCTCAAGCTACTGGAATGTCAGTATAGATAAGAATGACGTATAACAGTTCTTTCTGGTCAATACTCAGTTTTATACTCTATTAAAATAGAAAACACATTTTGTATATTTTTAAGGGTACTTAGATATATACTAGACCTGTACCAAAAATGCGTAAGCTTACGTATTATACTTTATTATTATCATTATTTATTTATCATAACTTTATCATAGTGTTTATTTTAATTAAGTGGTACACCGTATTCTGAGTGCTCATCTTCAAATGGACTTAAGGTTGAAATTTTAAGTATAATTTCGTCGCCTTGATGTAATGTTTCCGTTTCATTTTTGATTTGATCTTCTAATGGGTTCTTTGTGGCTTCATGTAGGATCGGTTGCATTTCATTGACTTGATCTGATTTTCTTATATCGATAGGAATTGAATAATCATAAGAGAATTCTTGATTATCTGGATTTTTATCAAATTTTGGTAAATTTAAACTTTTTTCGCCAGTTTGTGAACTATTTTCAGCGTTTTGGTTCTGGGACACAAGTCTAAAGAGATCTGGGCTGGAAAAAATCGGAATGGTTGACGAAACAGGTTGGAAGAGCTTTTGATCCGATGATTCTCCGGTTTGGGGATTTTCAGCTAATGGGCGTTTTATATTGTCGCTCAAAGTGACATGATGATAATGATGATGAATGTGTACATTTTGATTGGTATTTAACACAGCTGGGGCTGTTATGTGGTCCCGTTTTATGGTTAAAATAACATTGTCGAAAGTTGTTAGGGATCCACCTGATAGATAACTTTGTTGATTTGAGGTGGGAAGAGTTCCATGAGGTTCATTAGATTGTTGATAATTATCTGTTGTCCGTAGATAGTGTGTCTTGTTTGGAAGGATGGAATCTTGTGACATATCTTCGAAAATAACAGTATCGCTACTCTTGGTCAAAAGCGATTGATCATCTGATCCAGGGCCGATTCCAAGATGCGGCTTATTTACAATCCTACCCATGGACTGTGCTTCAATAAGTGAAATTATATTATTCACTTCTTGGATATTTGAATAAGATTTAAGTGATTGCGTAGTAACAACAGAAATTACAGAATATAAAAAGAGGTTTACAGTTAAAACTAACATAGTTTCAAGCACTAAACGAGCCTAACCAAAACTAAACTACAACTAAAAAACGACACATTTGAAAATGATTCGAAATCGAATTTACATATTTTCAATTTAAAATGTAAATAAAGGCACATTAATGTGTCTGTATTTGTATGTTAATAATTGCAGATGTAAGGTAACTACAAAGGTGTGCCCTTTGTTGACAAAAATAAAAAGTGAAAGTAAGGTTATACATATCGACTCATGTCTACCCTCTAGTAAACAAGACTTTATATACATTAATAGCACAACTTAAATAGTAATAAATAAATAAATAAGTAATAATGTAATGTAATGTAAGTAATAAAAATATATTTTGTCTTACATAAATTTTAACTTAACCTTAAATTTGTTTAAATTTTTTTAAATATTTTAAATGTTTTCATATACCGGGCTTAAAGGGAGTTTATATGAGTTTTATTTATTTTCGCAAACTAAGTATGCATGTGTTCCTTACTTTTTCATTTAATTTTGATGGGTATATAAAGTAAGGGTGCTCACTACATCAAGAGAAACTTATTATGGTTGGCTGAAAGTGTAAACCTTTTATTACAATTTTATGTTAAAATTTTATTTTATCACTTTACTATATACAAGGAGTAAATATATCATACGAGTTCGACACTAATTGACATAGAGAACGTCTATTAGAGCTTACGTGATAGAAATTGATTGCCGACTTTTCTTTATCTCAATAGTAGTTAGGTTATCAATCGATTGTTGTCATTCATGTTGCTCAATACTATAGGACAATTAAAATTCTTTCTAAAATTTTGGAATTTATCTGCAGATTAAGCACACTCCACCAAAAGTAATAGTTCTCATAGTAAATTTAACCTTTGGTCAAGTTTTTATTTACACTCTTTGACCGTTAAAAATTGTTATTTCGATTTGTAGGCGACTTAGACTTTGTAGATTGAGAAGCTTATGTTTCTAAGTCTTTATTTAACGTAAACAGATCAAGTTGGTTTTGTAATTTCAATCAATCAATTAAAAAATAATTTTTTGCATCATTGGCCTACAAATTTATATAAAATGTGCGATAAATTAATTATAATACTGGTGTTATGTCAATTCATCATCATAAAGCCACATTATTCATGTGCGAGATATAATGCCAACTCGGCCGATATTAATGCGATAATATTAAAGTGTTCGGATGAATCAAGTAGAGATTACGCATGTGTCCCGCAGTTAATAGCTAACATAAACTATACACCCAAATTAAATGTGGAGAGTATAATTAAGCTTTTGTTAATAGATGAAACTTATGAGCCAACAAAACGTAAAATGCTGAAAATAATGTCTCCGTACGTAATAGTAATCAGCTGCATTGAACCAAACATTCTAAACTCGACTCTAAAACAAGCGAACATAACTAAAGCTCCTGTAATGACTAATTTACAAATAAAGAGCCCAAATGAACCAAGAAATGCACTCACAGGTAAATCAATTTTTTACTACATTGTTTTAAAAAAGTGAGTATACTGATTTTAGATTTTATAAATCGCAGTAGGTGCAATTGGGAGTAATAATAACCCATTGAATGGAATCGAAAAGGACATTAATAAATGTATTCAACTAAATTATGGAAATTCAAGTCGATCAGATATTCACGTTAACCAATATATAGGAGACAATCGTGTTAGGAGGCGAGTCTCCAGAAATATGCAAAATACTAACTTTTATCATCTGTTGAATGGAATTGAGGTACCCTACGATTCAAGAGTTGAAAGCCATAAAATGGCTCGGGATGGATCACACTTTGATAGGTATAACGTGGCGGAAGTCCAATTTAAAAATTTGCTACAAAAAAACTACAATCCTTTAGTATATCAGAAACTTAGAAATAAAAGACAAAAACAACATTTAATGAGAAAATTAAGAATCAGAAACATAAATGAGAAAATGAAATCAAATGAGAATATACTAACAAATGCTGCCATACCAATGAATGAGAATGTACCTAAAAGTAGGAATAATGTTAATGGATATTGTAGTGCTAGCAGTCTACCGACTCCTGACGAGAACGTAAAAGTATATAATCATGAGACAAAGTAAGTAAACAATCTTTATTTAGGATAAAACAATTAAACATATAATAACCATGAATAGCGCCTTGCCAACCGATTATATATACAACTCGTCTCCGTTATTTCAAGCTAAAATAAAAGTTTATCGTAAACGAAGATCAACATGGTGGAGGATTATGCCAACAATTGAGTGGGTAGACATTTTAACACAGAAGAATGATTTCGAGATTTAAATTTTGAATAATGTACAGATTAAATAACTTGTCTGGCACATTTGTCAACGGAAACGTTTCGGTGCTACTGACATCACATAATGAAGTACTCAAAAAAAAATTTCCGAAGTATACGGAAAATGGTCTAAAAATAACCAATAGCGTAGGAATTTTGCCAATGTCTTCTAAGTTTTTATCTTCTTTACCTAATATAAGTAATTCGATGGATTTAAATATATTGGATTCTCGGGTACCAGGTATTAATATAGGGTTTCTAAATAACTTTAATCATTTTTAAATTAAATACTATAATTTTCACTATTGTTTTGAACAGAGTATGGTATCAAAATAAAAATGCCATTTCTTGAAAATTCCGCCTACCAAAGCAAGTTAAAGGTAACGTTAACCAGAACTATAACAGATGCCATGACTAAAGATGCCCTTCAAATTTATATCGAGGTAATTAATAAGGGCCATGAATCTCATGAGTTTTCAGTAGGTATAGCCAACTGTCCGCTATCAGAATTTGAATCAACGAAGACGATAGTGAAGAAAACACTCCTGCCCTATATTTCTGAAACAATAACATTTTTGCTGCCTTTTATAATGGCGTCCAAAAAGAAGATAAAGTTTTCCTGTGATGGTAAATTTAACTATGAACCTCACCATTTCATGCTTTCAATAGTTATTAAATGACTTTTTATTTTACAGTAATTGTACAATCTACAGCAGAAAGACACTTGATAGAAATGGAGTTTAATAATCCATCTACAAGATCTGAGCCTATAATTGCCAAAAGATCCATGGACGTAGAAAGTCATTCGAGATGTTTTTGTATCTGGAATTGCCGTTGCCATTGTATCCAAAAAGTAGAAACTCTCAATGATATTAACGTTTGTCACAGAATGGGTTATTTGGCTGAAAGGGACGCCGGATTATTGCTGAACTGTCCGTCATCGGTAGATTCTGACGATGTATACCCTATAGATATTAACAACGATAGCTGTCCTAGTAACCCACCGGATTTCAATAGAATTTTTGGAATAATTTTCATTATACTTTTAGTAGTTATACTGTTGGGTAAGCACTTAATCCAGTTTATCTTGTTTTTAATATCAGTATTATTGATCCAATAATTAAGTCCGATATTATCCTTCGCTAGTTCAAAATTTAAACATCCATCGTTAAGAGACCAATTTATTAAAATGGATGCAGCGACAAAACTAATGAAAACAATTGAAATTGAATTTTGTGAATACATTTTTTTGTCTTTGGAATATAGAGGATTTTCAGACAAATAAGATCTTATATCTTGCATGGTACGATACGTGCGCTTTCTTCAGTATAGTGTACAAGACAGTGTAGAGTGGTTTCGATTTTGCGGTTTGTGTCTTCGGGGATTGTTGCGTCAATTCTTTTGCACGATCAGTTATTTTTACCAGAGTCCTGAAGAATATCCTCCAGGTGGTACCCGATTCCTGTTGATTACTTGTCGATTTCCAGCAGCACTTCTGACAACTGCTGGACATATGAAATCCGTAGCTCCTGGCTTGTATCCCTCACCGGTAACAGGATTACCCTCTACAAAATTAATTTGAATTAATTGAAAACTTAATTCAGCGGCGATCAGACTAACCTCGATTCTTTAGTTTCATCGGTTTAAGACCTCCGACACCGTCGCCATTCAAACCAAGTCCAGTTATAGGGTTGCGTGTACTTATATCTTCTTTCAATTCTATCTTGATGCATGGTACATGTGGCTGCTCAGCATAATCAAGACAAGCTCCCAAATATCCGTCTGACGGAGGTACGGGCTCTATTTTATCTAACGAATAGGGACGTTCTGGACTGGTACCAGAATCACAACGGGTTTGAATAGAAACTTCATGTTTGTCAGACTCATTAAAGTTGGAGTTATCTGCAGGAATCGATCCGATTTCGTTATCTTCGCAAGGAAAATCAACATCAATGATATCTGGGGTATGCTGTGATTCTGGTTCTGGCTCATCTGACGAAAGACAGGCTGGATCGCGCTCGATAGTTAGTGGTTCTTCTCCAAGAGCAGCAGGTACTAGATTTTAGATTGTTGTTTACTGTTTGGTATTATTGAACTTTACCAATTTTGCATACATACAGTCTTTACCGCAATTGTCCATAGTGTAGCTGAATAATTATTAGTTTTTGTAGGTTGAATGAGAAGTTTTATATTAATTATATTTAATTAATATATCCGGAACGATACGTAAAATATATACAGAAACTTATTTTTGGATGTTACTGGGTCTCCAACAAGTTAGATACTGAATTATAGTTGACTTTTATGTATATAAGAGCTGAATAATCAGCAGAGTTAAGACACAATGACTACTATTTGACTAGATTGGTAGTTGCTATAAATCTTTTCGATATTGAACATAGAGTAATAACACTTTTCTTTCAGTAATTTGCAGCTGCAAATGTTTTACGCCGAGAAAGGAAGATTTAATGGTTGCAAGTACGGAATGGATTTGCAAACCTAAATTAATCACCTCAAGTCAATCAAATTGCGTAAGTTAAAAGTAATTAAATGATAATTTTCAGATAATATTTAGTTTCATTAAAATGTATGCTACATAAAGAAATTTATAATGCAAATATGTGAAATTAACTAACTTATAGTAAGGTCCTGATTGTCAAATTAAATATTATCAAATTCCATTTTATTTTAGTATTCCTTAACTTATAAGATTTAAATACTAAAAACTTATTTCCAGGATTTTACGACGCTAAAACGATCGTCTACATTAATTACTAACGAACCATGCAGAAAACAAAGTCAAGTAGATTTGGAATCGGCTCTGATTATGCTCACCCAACATCAGAAGGACGTAAGAAGAAAGCCTGCAAATAAGAATTCTGTTCACTTTTATTCTTAAATTGTTTTAAAATAAAATTTGTTAAAATAAAATATTTTCAAAAAGCAGATTCAGTTATAATAAATCATTATGGAATACGTAAATACATATGAAATTATTCACGGGCGATGCCGGGTTGAACTGGCTGCTTCAAAAAAACATATGGGCCTGCGTATGTATGTAGATATGTAGTTTCTTCATGTGAATATGTATCCTCACGAAAGAGAGGAAAAGCTCTCTCTCACACTCGCTAAGCTTTCGCAGGAAGCTCTTCGTGCATTTGACAATTATTGTGATAGCAAATCGAGTTTGTCCAAGCGCAATAAAAACAATATTGATTAAGTCTATAATATTTTGTTTAATAATCAAGGATTCAGGATTGCGTTAAAAAGCGCATTGTTAAAGTGTAAAACACAAGGCGGCATACATTGTAGTTTGTATCTGTGGTACTACGATTTGAGTACACATGTACATACATACATACACATGTAATTTATGGAGCTAATACTTGAATTCGTATGTAATATTTTCGCGAATGTAATTATTGATTTAGGTTACGCACTGCTGTAATATGAGTGTGGGGTGAATTGAATAACTCAATATACATAAATACATACATAGCTGTGCTTATTGTTTGTCAATTTTGTCAGTCATGTCTGCTGAGTTTAGTTCGCGCAACACTTTTCGCAAAAATGGTGCTACCGGATTGGGCGGTAGTGCCCGAAATGTTATTACGTCGGCAAATCCATCCGGTGGAAGTAGCGCTTCCTTATTACAAAAACAGCTGTCATTCAAGACGCCCATCTGCTCGAATCAATTCGGGAAACCCGATGAGGTTGAAATGATTGAAAGTTCCAACCCGGACAATTTAGCTGGACGATATAACAAGGTAAGAGTTATCCAAACTAATTGTAAATTCAAAATCTTTTCACAGCTTGTTGTTTTCATTTTAGAACAATATTATTGGCTGGATTTGCTGTGCACCCTGTATATGGCTGCGAACATCAGCCGCTGTGCACAAAGTGGCTATAACATCGGCAACGTTATTGGTAACCACCTTGCTGGTTGCCTCTCCGATATTATTTCTAATAAGTACAGCACCTTCGCCGCTGCCAAGAGATTGCTACATGGAAGGCGATGGTTGTACGTCCATGATGTCATCACCATCGGAGTGTACTGAGCAAATTTGTGAAACCGTCTCGTCGAACATACAGGCCAGGCTCAATTGGAATAAGGATCCCTGTTCGGAATTCAAGAAATTCAGCTGTTGGCGCAGTGGCGCACTTAATAAGAATCTAACAAATAACATTGAAATGGGCAACTCGCAGAAGTCGGTGGATACGCAAATGCAGTGTGAGTAATGAAATCGGTTTCCACTTGGTTTCTCTTTCATTACATTATAATCTTCTTTAAATTTCTAGTGATCTTGCAGAATTCTAGCATGAATGGTAATTTCACTAAACTTCAAAAGTTATTTGAAAGTTGTTTGAGTCTTAAGACAAATTCAACTTCTATAAAGCGCGTTTTCGAAATCCTGGGAGGATACTTAACGATTGGCAGCTTAGGTCCTTCATCTATAGCACCGTTGGTGGCCAAGATATACGAACTTGGTCCAAATCCGCTGGTCGACATCTATTATGATCTGAGTTACGGTCGCAGGCCTCACGTGCTTCTTATTATAAGCGGACCAAGTACTTCGTCAATTATTTTGGAGGTATATTTACGTTCTTTTATATCTTAACAATAGTGGTTTAAAGTCTACGGAATATAAATACTAATTATTCACAAAACGAGCAAATGGTAATAAAAGTATAATCTCTTTTCAAGAATAAAATTCGTTGGATGAGTCCCAAAGCTCCACCAAATCGTTTACGTCAAGGAATCCCAAAACTTTTACCTGATTTACTGGAACATTTTTTACCAACTTACCTATCCTATGATCAAAGAGTCGCTGAGAAGGACACAATCATAGAGTTTGTTAAGGATCTCAATAAGGTAAAATATGCATATATTTATTTACACTTTATATTTTGAAATTTTTATTTTAGCTTCAGGTTGAACAATCCCGTCGAGGCTTTTGGGATAGCTCAGTCTTATATAATATATCCAGTTTACAAAACATGTATCCCGTTGTAAGTTTAAATAGTCAATCTGTTTGTCTACAAACATAGAATATTTATTATACTTCTTGGTGATAATGTTATTTTCACATTATTTCAGCTTAATTGGACTCTTCTTATTCCAAAAGACTGGAGTGGACCTATAGTTGTAAGAAATGCAGATTATTTGAAAGCTCTACAGGCGTTTCTTACGAAATATCCATCTCGCGTTGCACATAACTCAATGTTACTGCTAAGCGCACTTGAAGTGCTACCAAAAGATTATCCCAGCCCTGAGGTCTGCACACGTGCAACTATGTGGGCCTTACCAGAACTAGCATCAGCATTATATATTGCTCAATATTCCACAGAGGATTCAAAGGATAATATCAAAAGGGTACAGACAAATCAATTTCAATAATTATAACATTCTTAATTTTGACTTATATACGTTTTAGGCTGATATAATCTTCAAATCTCTAAAAGCTCATCTGAAACGAGCCCCCTCTCTAAAGGGAGCTGCACTTGTGAAGTTATCAGCACTTAAAATACAATCTCAGACATGGGATGGCTTCACGAATGTCACACAACTGGTTAAAACTTTAGAATCTCTTCAAATTCGAAATGATAGTTGGCTCGAAAACATTCTAGAGATATATAAAAGAAATAAATTAGTACCAAATGTAATAAACATAAACGCTAGCTCCCATGACGCGTAAGTTATAGATTTAAGAATGCAACACCCAAGAACTAACATTCAAATATTTCAGATGGGCCTATCCTATAGTATCGACTATATTTTATGATACTCTTAGTCATTCAATTGGTATGTTATTATTTTACGATACTAAGGCAATGCAATTTATAACATTTTCTGCCTTCTAGTTGTTCCTTTGTCGGTTATATTAATACCATATTTCAATGCACGCTTACCACCATATTTACATTATGCCTCGATTGGAGTATCTATTGCCAAGGAGATCTTGCGCTCTATTACAAAGAATTTCGATGATAAAGCAATGCGATGTGTTCCTCAATCCGTCAATATATTTTCAAACTTTAGTCGAATGGATATTCTTATTCATTCGGGAGGAATGCAAATTTCCTATCATTCTATGCTTTCCCTTACCGGTCCTATAAAAGGAATGGCTCGGCTACCAGGATTAAATTTGACACCAACACAAATATTTTTTCTGGTGTCTGCTCAAGAACTTTGCGCTGAATCAAATTACATGGGGATCGATACAGGAGCTGCGGAATTCGATAATATGTGAGTCTTTCATTTTTTGGTAGTAATATGTCAAGTCCTATCGATGGATAATGATTTTTATATCTTTTTTATTTCAGTCTAGGATGGCTTATTGCTCAAGGCGGTAGCGCGACTGAAGTATTCAAATGTCCATCGGGATCTATGATCAATATACAGAAAACTTGTAACGTTCTTTAAATGTAAAAGGCATTTAGAGGGCAAAGTGACAATTTTTTGTCAAGATTTAGGAACTAAACATTCACTGTGTGTCATTGACATAGGAATACCCTCCATTTGATGGGCTTTTTGTGAAGTTTATTACAGTCCAAACTCATGTCGCCTTAATTATATATTTAGGGAACAAGAATGGAACGTAGCAGTCTTACGACTGCAACAGGGTAACCCTACACCCGATTTCAAAATACGTAGCTTTATCATTTATGCTTATCGCTTTAAAACACACGAACACACACACAAGCAACGCGTCTTAAACCTACCTCTGCTGAAACTTCTAAAGTATCTTCGGTATTGTTAATTAAATAGTAGATTAATTGCCTAAGTTTAGGTTATAATTTGTCAGTCATTTACTGTAGCGTAAGAATAATTTAACTGAAATTTGTAAAATAGTACATGTTGAATAAAATAAATATGTTTTATAACATACTTTTGTACATATGTATGTGTATGTATCGTTCTAATCGTAAATCAAACCAGTTGTCCGCCAAGCGTACAATTTAGTAGTCCACGCTGATAATTGAGAAAGTACTCAAAGTCTATATCGTCAATCATTTTATACCGGTATCCTACCTTCTTTGCTGATAGCTATAGTAAGTGAAAATTGAGAAGTACTTCGTTTTAACTGCATGTCCCACCACCAACAAAGAAATGGTTATATGCATGTATTTTATTTGTAGTTTCAAATAGATAATTAATAACATTACTTGTATAAATAAAAAGCGTATTTGAAAAAGACATTCAAAATGTTTGTGCTGGTCTTGCTTTGGTCATCCTTTTTTTTTTTTTTATTTTCGTGTGCGTAGGAATGAAATTTGCATTTCTTAAGAAGATGCTTGAGATAGGAAAATTTCAGAATTCTCTTATAAATATAATACGAAGTTAAAGGACTATTTTTAACACAATTGGAAGGAATATTTTAACAGCAAAAATAAATGTATGCACAAGTACACTTTATCGTAAAGTAGAAGTAACAAAACTTGTATCGAACTTAATATATAAAATGTAAATTTTAAATTAACTTCTGTAAATACAATAAATATGTATGCAATTATTGTACATTTTAAACGTACAATTTTGAATAATTGTTCTTCAAATAAAAATTGGACTACATACATAATAAATAAATAGGTACAAAAATACATTTTCTTGTTTATTTAAACTTATCCATTCGTTTTTCTTGTAAGCGAATATATCACGTTTGTATTTTCAAAAGCATTTTTATGGGTTGTATTTTAAAGGCAGCTTTATTTAAGTTTTTGGTTTGTTTAGATTCTTTTTATTAAATAACTTCAATAAAATATTTAATAGTAATACGTTAAATAGTGAGTGCTTGACTAGAAGACACCATCTACGCATTTGAAGTGACCTGTCTTGAATTTAGTAATACATTTTAAAATAGCTGAGATGGTAGAATGTTAATAAAAAAATAAAAAGGCTTTTGAGTAGGAGAAAACAAATAAATCAAGCAATATTTGTACCTGAGAAAAACTAAGGGAACAATTGAATTTTCTGTCTGAATAAGGCACAATTATCGGCTATTATAGCGCTGACTAGGCTCTCTCTTGTGCTAGTAATTTCAGTTGATCATTTTATTGATGATGATGTTTCTTTCTGAATACTGATTATTAGTTTGGTTAAAGGTCATATTTATAGCAATACGAAAGCGACTAAAATATCATTATTAGTAGTAATTCTAAAATTCATATAAATCTCACGGGGAATAGTTGATATAATAGACAAATCTACTATCACTCTTATAATAACACATATAAATAAGAAACTAATAATACATATGTTACGATGAATGAATTCATTAAGGAGTAGCGTAGCATCCAATTTAATAATCAAATATTTCGACAGAAATATTAAAATACTATTTAAAGGACATTTCCGTGATGACAAGGATATTATTATTTAGGCAGTGTATAAAAATCCTACATTTTTGTAATTCAAAGCTAGTTTTAAGTTTTTAGCTAGTTTTTAATTAAGAGTATGTCGTTTTCAATCCAAACCTTCTTATGTCTTATAGTCTCAGAGATCTATTTGTTCATACAGTCGAAAAATAGATATACATAGCTATACCATTTTGGCTTTTGAGGTTGAGTGAGGTAATCTAAATGAATTCCCAATATACATAAGTACGTATTCAATTTGCGGATTTTTCATACTGATGACCGCAGCCATCTGTTTACGATTGACTACAATATGTATACTTAATTATGGAATTGCATTTATACTTAGAGTACCAGGTGTGAACAATTTACCTATAACTGACCATGAGTTTATTTTGTGCAGACTTTTCTTTGGTAAGTGCGATTGAATAAAAATACTTTAAATACAACCAGAGCACAAGCATGATTATCTTATGGAACTTATTTTCAAAAATTTGTAGCCTAGTAAAATACGTATAAAAATACCAATTGGCTTTGCTTATTTCGAAACGCATAAATTAAACTTAAAGTTAGTTTAAAATTCGCGTGCACAATTCTATATATCTTCATAGCTCAATTTAAAGTTTCTTTTTTGAATGATACGTGTAATAGATCAAAAATATATGTATGTATCATTCTGAATTTTAATCAGTTTCTATACTTTATTAACCACTTCATCCTGAATGCAAGAAATTTTTTTTGTATCAAAACAAAGTACAACTAAAAAAAAAAAAAAGAAAGATTAGTACACTTTCGGTTGAATTGTAAATAAGTCCATTATTTTAAAAAACTTGGTCTCTTTGTCGTCAAATTATCATTTTCACAAGATCTATCTGAGTGTTTAACATAGCCATCATATTTGCTAACATCTCTTGTTACCCCGTTATTTGACACCATTGATGGAAGAGCTCTTAAAAAGCCATGTAAGCCGGACGGAATGGGTGGTGTAGCAGGCACCGAAAGCCCACATCTATTATACAGAAATGGCATTATTCCAGTGACATTTGTGTGATGTGTTAAAACAGCTTCGAGATCGTTTTCTTGAGCGTTCTTCAAAAATGAATTGTACGCACTAGAGGGTATCATACCAAAGTGGTCAAATGAATCTATATAGGTATCTGTATCTCTTTTATACGCTTCTAGAAAATCTCCTAGTAGTTTGGCTACCATTGCTGAGCGAGCTTTACTTTTGTTCGGCGTATTTCCCTGCAAAACTGGTAGCTTAAGTCCCCCACCACATTTACTTAAAAACTTAAGTATAATTTTTTCATGGAAATCTTTTGGGTCCATGGCCAATCGATGCAAGACAGCCTCTAAATACAGGCTGAATGTTTGGCGCGATTGAAAGTGTGTTAAAGTTGAACCACTTGCGATTTTCTTCAGCACCTGCTTACGAAGCCTTCTTCCTTCTTCTTCGCACTTTGGCATGGTGTGCTTTTTCATAAAGGGAATGTACGTATCTGTATCCAGCGCTCGTTCGTATTGCTTTAGTCTGTTTTCCTGACTGTTATCATTTATCGTTTTTGTTGCCGAATCCGTGCAGAATAAATTTGTATGCAACATTTGGTTATAATTATGCTGCATAACTAATGCTTGGAAGGTTTGACCTTGGACGTTTGGTGTAGATAGGGGTATTCCGTTTGCAGCATCTAAAAAATGTCCATAACGCTGCATACTGTCTTCCGTTGGGAATATGCGTACAAAGCCACCTCTTCTACTATATTGCAAGCGGGCAGCACGCAATATACGCTGTTCTTCTTGAGTCAATGGAATTATTGCCTTTTTATTTTTTGATGATTTCGTTGATCGATTTGAGCCATTCAATTCATTTGTATCCACTTGCTTATGACAACTCGAGCTCCGAAGTCGCGTTGATTTGTTATCATAATGTGCTTTCATTTCCGGAGTGAATGCTGGTATGCCAACACAGGATAGTAAGTCAGTTGCAAGACAGGCTTTCACTTTAGTATCTAATGGACTGTCCACACCCATTGATGGTGAGAGATTGGCTTCCAATAACCAAGGTTTTAGAGTATTATCGATAAGGATATCGAAACCATACAGCTCAAAACAGTTATTCACGTTAGGTACGAACATTCTGCACGCGGAAATAATTGTTTGTGCGCACGCAAGAACAGCTTTAATGATAACATCTTCAATGTTAAGCATAAGCAAATGTGTATTGCATCCTTGCAGCTTAAGATGCCTTAAAAGTGCTGACAAGGTCCACTTATGACCTACATCCTCGTCTTGTGCATCTGATGATTTTATGTAATCAGAGTGATGTTTGTTTATACTATAGTTACAAAGGTGCATACAGGGATTCCACAGATTATCAGTATGCTGGTCATACCTAACAGTGGCTAACCTGACGATTCCTTCTTCATATAGATATATAATAAGTGGATCAAAGGATGTCACTAATACGTATACTCTTAGATCACACTTATGCCCGTCAATACAAAGTGGGTCGAATATATATTTCGATACTAA
Organism: Zaprionus davidi; assembly: GCA_018903715.1. NCBI lineage: Eukaryota > Metazoa > Arthropoda > Insecta > Diptera > Drosophilidae > Zaprionus > Zaprionus davidi. Next base: position 433,592 of record JAEIGL010000003.1, read on the forward strand.
CACCTGTTCATCCTGTGGAATTTGATCTGGCTGAAAAATAGAGGGTTAATATATTTTCTAGCAACAAACAAATTAAAAATTACCGAATTCACAATAAATATTCCTCGCCCTCGGCTGGAAGCTGCTGGTTTAACGATCCAGGGACCACGATATTTGTTATGAACAAACATTAAATCCTTAGACTCTTGGGGCAGAATAAATGATTGAGGTACTATGTCAAAATGTTTCATTCCACGGAGATGCTGCATTCGTTCTATATTTTTGTATAGTCTATCTTTCCGTGTAATTTCGTAAGACCTATAAAATGTAAATATAGTTGCATTAAAACAATTCAAAATAACAACAATAAATCCAGCTTGATCATGTACACTTAGTTTTAAACTTCGTTGTTAATTGTTTTTTCTGAATAATTATTTATGTTTACCAATGGAGACAAAATTAATAAAATTTAATATTCGTAGATTTTGCAACTTACCTTGGAAAATGATTAACTCGTTGATAAAGTGCTAAGTTTCGTAAGGTGTCTAATTTCATATGAACTCCAGACCAAAGCAAATTAAACTCGGACTCTCCTTCAACTTCGGTTAACCCATGTACATTCAATATTTTCCTTAATAATTTTGTTTCGGTTTGAATAAATTTATACGTGACGTTTAATTGATGCGCAGGCATAATTTTTCCAAATTCGTTGTCTTCCTCACTCGTTGCATCTTGTTCTTCTTCACTAGTATTTGAGTCCTTATTTAAGCATACTTCATTTTCGTCACTTGAGGTAGACGTTTCACTTGAAAATTCATTGTGCAATGTATCTATATTATTTATTAGTCCAAATTTTGTGTTTATCTTAAAAAGCTTTTTAACAGATTTATCGTTTTTTTCCTGATTGGTATGTTTTAACATTATTTCGTTGTCCGCGGATACTTCTGGGCTTTGGTTAGAATTGATAACTTCATTATCTTCATTATCAAGTTCGCATTGTTCAAAAGCTCGCTCCAATATTGATTTGCGAGATTTTGGATTTAATATATTGGTGCGAAAGACAAGTACCGCATCACGTGATCCAAGTTTTCCACTAGTTATCCAGTTTTTCTGCAGTTTCTCTTTTAAACAATTTTCTCTAGAATGAAATAAACATATTTGTCATTAGAACAAAAGATATTTTATAATAAAAATAATATAGAAAGCAACTTTAACCCGATATGTTTTGAGAATAAATTAATCCAAAAATATATTTGATAATAAATGATTTTTTTATTTAATCACTTTGAATAACTCAATAAATTAGAGAAGTACTAATATCTGAACATATATTTGCAATTTTATTTAAAAACTTACGTGGTTTTTTTATTTAGTAAAGATGCAGGCATGGTAATTTCTGAAATATTAAAAAAAAAAACAATTGTATTGAAAATAGGTAATAAGTGAATATTTGTGCTTACAACATATTAAAAAAAAGTCTGCAGACTAACCGAAAGTGATACACAATCACATGTGTTGGATTAAACAATACCGTACTTTGTTTTTCAGTCTGTTTTTTTTTGGTTTAGACACTCTTCGTTTAAGCACAGCCATATTAAATTGTAATATGTATCTGTAAGTTTAAACTCATGGAAACGAACGAACAAAACAATACTTTTAAAAATCGTTGCTGTAGACTGACGGAGTTTAAACGAAAGATGGTTCTTTCTTCTATTTCACGATATTCCATGAAGCGACTTTATCGTTTGGCGTGTTGCATTCCATCCGCATGATTCTCTAGTGATACAGGCATAGTGCTTACCTTAAGAATTCCGCTCCAGGTATGGTTGCTTATTCAAGCACCATACACCATACGAATATGTAAGTCAGCTTCAAACACGTATATCCTTTTTTACTTGTGCCCTCAGCGTTGCCTGTGATTTTTTATTTTTCTAATGATTTTATTGCTTACTATTAAATTTGTAATATAAATTTCTTATGAGCACATAAATACACTTCGTATATGACTACATAAGTTTATACTTAACGTATATATTTATGAATAAAAGAAACTTATCTTCATTTATTTTGAGTTCAATTTTATTGAAAAAAAAGTATATGTATTTGTATTTACACATATACTAATTATTCATAAGAGAAATATAACATATTTTCAGTTGTTTACAATATGCATAGTATCATATAACATAGTTGCAAGCTTATAAGTAAATGTACATGTTTTCATCATCACAATATTTGTTTATGCATATTATAAGTATGTTTATAGTAAGCAAAATGAAATGCTTTACCGCATTTGTTTATGTGTACATTGTATTAATACAATAAATCATATGTATAAATCTTAAATCTAAATTGATAATTCTACATCCAGTTCGACTTCTCTCTTGGATTCTCGGTCCTTCCAAAAGAATAATTATCGTCCATCGTAAAAGATGAAGGGTTGCTTCCATTTATGTTGCCATCATTAATTTGAGCTGATGAATTTCCCCGTGCATACGGTGCATAATCATATTGATGATTATATTGTGAGTCCTTCAAGTTGTAGCTGCCAGTGTTTATTATTTCATTTGGGTTATTAATATTTGTGTAATTTGTGCGAGCCATATTCGCAGAGAAGTAATTTTGTGTAGTTTCAAAGCTAGGCACATCATTTATTGGAGTTGTATTTGGGAGATGGAAATTAATTGATGCTGCAGAACGGTCAATGGTATAGTTTGATCTGTTAACTGGAGAACATTGATCTAACACAGGTTTAGCTATGTTCAAGTTCCTGCTGATATTTCCCTGAAACTCAAGCTCATTCGTTCCAGTTTGAAATCTGTTTGGCATGATAGGTGATAGACGATTAGTAGTGTTAGTGGCAGAAGAAACTGAACCTGATATCTGTTGCTTCTGCTGAATCTGAGAATATACATGAATGATTTGCTTAAGCTGTTCTGGGTTTATTTTTGTTTTGCCTTGTGATATCAATGACGACGCTAATTTGGCAGCGAGTTCTGTTGTCTTTAATTGATCTGATTTATTATTAGAAACATTGGTGTTTGACCTAATACTCGAATGATGTAAACTAGATGTCGGTGCTGACTTTTCATAAGTACTAGCTTCTACATCTTTTCCAACATGCTGTGTTTCAATATTCTCAGCATACTTGAGTAATAGTTCAGTGTCAGTGATTGCCTTTTTAATAGCGCGTTCTTGTGCAGCATCTAACATTTTAGATATTATGAGACCAGTAAATTTTTCCTTAGCGGTTTCTAAAATAGCACAATTTTCATTTGAAAGAATTATTGTGTCAATATTATCTGGATTTACTTTGGACATCTGTAAAGCTTTAGCCAACATTTCCGTGATACTTGGACCCAAGCTGCCTAAATAATTTTCCAATGCTGTCAAAAGTCTAAGCACGTGAATAACATTAATATCATCTGCGTTATCATTCTTCACTTTTTGAGAGTTCTGCTCATTCAATTTTTCGGAAACAGAAACGGCATAGTCCGCCACATTATCGGAACAATTGACGTGATACTTTGGATTTGGTAGTTCATTGTTGGTCATGGGTAAACACAATCTTTCTCGGCACTTGATTTTTATATTTTCAACGTCTTGATTGTAGAGTTCTTCTAGACGAGCATTGAAGAAAAGAATCCATTCATTTTGAAAATTGTAATTTCGATGATTTATGCCAGCAGCTATAAGCTCATCTTTACGTCGTTTCCAAAACTTTTGCCATTCTTCTTTATACAAAGGATGCTGTTCGGGGTCTGATTTATACTCATCAAAAGTTGTATTTAAATCGCGAACACTCTGATCTACTAAGTGCCGATATGCTTGCCAAATATCACCATCTCTCAGAGGGGATAAAGATCTACGTTCTAAATTCCATTGAGACTTCAGTAATGGAGCTGATCGTTTTCGTTTACGATCAGGTGAATGTGATCTTGATCGGTCCCGTTTGCTAATTCGCGATGAATGTCGATTTCGAAAAGGATTAACTTCTCTAGTATCTTTTAAAAACATGTCAACCATTCGTTTATGTGTCTCATCATCCACAGCTTGAACATTATTATCATCAATAGGGTTGGCAATATCCGAGTTATAATTAAAATCAAATGTGTTGAAATTGTTGCTGACAAAAGGATTAAATGAAGACCCGGTATGCACAATGTTTTGCACAACTGGTTCAGTATTTCTATTGCCAACGTTGTCAATCAACAAATCTATATCTTTTGAATCTAAAACATGCGTAAAGGAAGGACCAAGCGCTTCGGATGAATGTCTGCGATTAAAAACAGATGAAAGTATATTTTGTCTGTTCTTGGAAAAAGGGTATTCATAACATTGATAAGCAAATTCGCGGCCATGATGTTTTTCAATAGCTATTGCTAGTTTTTCCAAAATTGGACTCAATATTTTAAAGATCTGGTGCTCTGGTACATGTGAGATGTACTGCCTGTATTGTCGTAGTGCTGTTGGAAAATGTTTTTCACAATATTTTAAACGATGGTTAATACTAAGAAGGTGATTATGCATTGACAATTCATCTGCAGTAATATCACATAAGCTGCATAGAAATCTTGCAGTGTGATCCTTCAATTTTCTCATGATTTTAATAACGTACTCAACTCCTATGAGTCCCAAGATTTCGGTAATATTTGAAGATTCAAATGTAAAGGGTTGCTTAACCCCGCAACTCTGAATACTTATACTTGAATTTGCATGATATATATTACTCTGATTGTGTTTATCGTCTGTGTCCTTCAGGGTAACAACCTCGGAGGATGATGATGAATTTACAAAGACAGGTACTATATCACTTGGTGATGGTAAGAGAATCTTATTGTCGTTTTGATCACCGGGTTTTGGCTTTGTAAGTTTCGTATTTATCAATTTTGCCAGTGGAACACAGGAAATCTTCCTTTCATTTGTTGCAATTTTTGACAGTGGGTTTAAGACAATATTTGAATCTGAAGAAGACTTTGTGGGACTCTGATCTTCAGAATCTATTAGCTCAATGACTTCAATCGTCGGTTGAGCAATTTCATCTCGATTACTACTTTTATCATGTTCCTTATCTGCAATGTTAGATTCCAATATTTTTGAGTTTTCTGAATTAGTTTCGTTTTTGTTCTCTTCAATATCAACAGGCGTTTCACCAGATATAGCATTATTATTACTCTTAATTGTTAAAGGTAAAGTATCTTTATTTGGCGAACTAATCTTATTTAGATTTTTTTTAATTTTAGGACTCTTAGTAACAATAATATTATTGTTTGTGCCAATCAAAGGTTTTGACTTTGGAACTACATTTGTAGTAGAAACTGTTTTTGTGCTTGTAGATTTAACGGCTGTAGCGTTAGCTTCCATTTTATCGGTCAAAGGCTTAGTTAGTACTGTTGGTTTGGTAACGGAATTGGTGATTGGCTTAACCGGCCTCATAGGAGGAGTTAACTTTTTGGTTGTATCTAATTCCGGTGGCTTTACACTTTTTTTATCTTGAGTATCTTTTTTCATTGGATTTGTATTTATGATTGGAGCATTTTTTTGTTCATTTGCTTTAGGAAAACGTATTTGCGCTACTGTTTCCATCTTCAAAAAATGTTTTTTGCCATTAAGATGACAAATCAAATTCTTTTCTCCATACTGTACTACTTTGCAAATATTACAGAGTGTCATCTTTCTTATTTGATCTTTGTATATAGCTACAGACTCCCATGTTTTCTTGTTACAACATCGAAACTGAAGCTGCATTACTTCATTCAGTGATAACGTTGATATCAGTGCAGGAAATTCGGAAGTATCGTAAAATTCTTTCTTCTTCGTAGCCATTGTATTAGATGTTAGAAACTTGTCTTACTTCTGCATGCGATTGGCTACTTCTTTGTTTAATATTTATTTTTTAAATTTATTCGATTTAAAGAAATATTAGTTCTTTCGTTTTAATTTTCAGACATTGCATTGGCTATAAATTGAAGGAAAAATACTTTTTTATCAAAATAAAGTAGATACTTGTACAATTTTTCAGTTCGTAAATAATTTAGAATGCAAATACATAGTACATAATTTTTTTTTAGAAAATTCTTTGTATTCCACAAAGTTGCGAAATTTGTGAAATAAAAAAGTATTTTCTTTAATAAATTATTTTTATTGTCGAATTTCATTGACAACTAAAATTTATTATTGCGGAGTTTTGAATATCGGACAAAACGGGCTTTCAGAAGCCACAACGCGAACTTGTACTTATACACAATTTCAATATCTGACTTGATATACTACTTACACATATAGTATATATGTATGTACATATATACTACTTGATATTTGTACTTATGTGGATAAGTTCGTATCTGTCAGTCGACTAGGGAGCCCCTGCTCTAAACAACGCATTTATTTAACTATACGAAACCTTAATTAAATTCATTAAAACTAATCTTATTTTTCTAGCCCCTTACTAAAAATCTGAAATATAACAGACATTTGTTTAGGGTTAAGTAAGTCGAAATATGCAGGTGTTTCAGGGACTTATGAACGAAAAAATAATAATTATTATTATATCTTGTGTTTTGATAATCCACGTTCATAGTGCCTCCTCAATTGTAATAACAAAAAAAAGAACCATGTTTATACATTTGCCAGCAGATTCAAACTAAACTAAACTAAACAAACGTCCCCGATAGTTATTCCTAAATTATGGATTCCATTTAACAGTTTAATGTTGCTATGCATGGTGACACCAAATAGGGACAAACAGACATGCATGTATAACATACACACATATGTTTGTACATATTTGGTGTGAGTGTCTGCTTAGATATTCATAAAACATGAGGTCATGTAAGCATTGATTTTTATACACGACTTTGGAAGGTACATGTAAATATGATTATATACAGATATGAAACTATGATTGTATTATTATGGGCATATACCTGCAGAAACAAGATCGCATACTTAAGGGTTTTTTTTGTTTAGATACTCACAGAACAGTTTCAGATTAAACTGTCAAATTGCCGGTAACATCTACCCAAGTTACATAGAACGCTATTTTTTTACCTTTTACTCAAATCAAATTAAGACACTTACAATTAAAATATATATACAAATATCTTAAGATAATGCCGTTAAAAACTATTTGTTTATGTACATACATACACATGTATACAATGGGGTTTGTACATTTTATATTAAATAACTAGATAACATACGTACATCAATTAGATCCTTGCGTATTAACACCCAAATATGTGCAGAAAGATCAGCTCGATTGGATTCTCTATTTTTTACAGAATTTACAATAACTTGAATTTGTAATATGCACTAGGACGAAGTCGACTGAAAATTTCGATAGCAACGAAAGTTCGGGGATATATGTTATTTGCAACAAATTTTAGTGATGAAACCATTAATAAATAATGACATTTCGATATATTTTCAAAGCAGTCCATTATAAGAGGGTTATTCCCTTATAAAAATATGAAGGCTTGCTATCAACGACAACTTGAACTTGTTCTTATTTTTATCTTTATTTATTTAGAAAACTGGAGGTATATTATTATAAGTAAATATTATTAATATAAATATTGTAAAGAATATAAATTATTTGAAATTAATATTCATTATTAATTATTAATATTAATAACATGTTGTACACAATTAGTTTAAAGAAAAAACATGCTATTCTATAGTATTAACCGTACTGAAATCTAGACTGATATTTCGTGATATTCTGCTTATAAGAAAATAACGGAAAATATTTACAACCATCAATAATCTATATTTGGTCTCGAGAAAAAGGGGTTCGCAGAAAACATTTTCTGTCTATGATGGTTTTATTCGACGTAACATTTTTATGATCAGAGGATCATTATCTATTATATTGGGAAGAATTTTGTGCTAACAATTGTTCAATACAAGTTTTTTTAATATCGTAGAAACATAATTGAAAGAGACAAGGACGATGAATCAAATATTGCTGTTTTTTGTTTCATGCCACTGTTCACACATGGTTTTTATTTATCGATAAATTGTAGTTCCGATATGTTTCCCGATTTTAAAAGTCGTTCTTTAATTCCGAATAGTTCCCTAAGCTTTTTATTGGACATACGAATGAAGTCTGCCAGGCAATTTTAATCTTTTTGTATAGTTGTCATCTGGACTAAAGGCTTGATTTCTTAATTTTTGTAAAATGGAGAGCTCTAACAACAATCGATATGAACTATTATTTATGGATGAAGATTCTGCTAATGTAGTTCTTCCGGCAAAAGTTTCTGCACAAGCCGGCAAAAAATCGACAGAACATTCCGCCAAGCAAACAATCAATAAAAGCGAGAAGGAAAATAAGTCTAATGTATTAAATAAAAATAATACACAACAAAAGGTTGCAAATTCAAATGCTGGTCAAAAACAAAGTGGTACAAAAAATATTACATCAAATGGAGTCAACGATTCACGTCCAAGACAGAATAATCGCAGCAATACAGCAACAAACAATTATTCCAATGCTAACGAATATAATAACGAACTTCCGCAACGCCATATAAGAGATCGTGATAGTAAGGGTCCATTACCACGTTTCCGTAACAATGAAAAATCTGGAAAGCGCGAATTCGACCGTCAATCTGGCTCCGATAAGACAGGTAAAGACCATGTTCCTTCTTGTATGCGTTGATGCACATGTGTGTATATACTTTACTAAATGAAATGCAAATTGTTTATTTACACGTATAATATGTATTTTGAAGGCATCAAATCTGTTGATAAACGTGATGGCGCTGGTGCACACAACTGGGGATCTGCCAAGCAGGACATTGAAGACGTTAAAGCCGGCACAACTGCCCCCGTGACAGATAAAGATGATTCAGCAAATGAGCAGTCTGGTGGAGATCTCACTAATACCGTGGAAGAGGACGACTCAAAGCAAATGACATTGGATGAATGGAAGGCTCTGCAGGAACAACGTACTAAGCCTAACTTCAATCTAAGGAAAGCCGGCGAAGGTGTGGATAATTCGGAATGGAAAAAGATGACAGTTTTGAGTAAAAAAAAAGACGTCGACTCCGAAGATGAATTTGAATACGATCCTTCCATGTATCCTCAGCGTGTTGGTCGTCTACAGCGCATTGTGGATATTAAGTTCAACTTCAATGATGGCCGAAAAGTAGGTTTTCGCAAAGGGGGACCACGTACAGGTCCAAATGGGCCGCGTGGAGGTGAACGTCAAGAAAGAGCTGGACCCAACAATGGTTTCGAAAAAGTATCGAACTACAACAAGCAGATAGGTGATAAGCGTCGTTCTGGATCGAAGCCTTTAAAAGTTGACGATGAAAGTCAATTTCCCACACTTTCCTAAGATAGAAAGTTTATCAATATTCCTATGTAATTTTTAAAAAGAGGAAATTTAATTGTTTGACTACAGATAATGTACTTTTACAATCATGAAGCTTTCAAACTCCTTTTGAGTTCTCAAGTATATTTTCATTTTATTTTTTTTACTGCTGCTATGCATTTAATAAGCTATTGGAAATAGTTTAGTATTGGAACAAATATGCGCCAGTTTTATATGAACTTGATGGCCTCTACTCTTGAATGAATATGCACATGTGACCGGACCAACATAGAGTCTTTATGTTAGGGTCTAAACCAATATTTTTGTATTGGTGTATATTACAAATACTGCGTATTAAGATAAGTTGAAATGAATAAAAATCAAAATCAGCTATAAACAAGTTGAAATTTATAAAAAATGTTTATTGGGGATGTATGTTTATGAAACACGAAACTCCTAGCTGAATTAATTGGTTATCAAGCCAAAATTTATATTTAGCACGATTCATTAAATCGTGCCTTTGTTTATATGCGAATACTATAACTAATTGAATTATATTGATAACGATTAAGAAACGATAAACCTTGTAGGGTTTACGGTGGTTTTATTTTTCAAGATCTTTTTTTAATTTTAAAATAACGTTATTCAAGCTCTCGGACAAATAAACTGTCTTTTTTGATTTCCTTAGGGTAACATCTTTCTCTTCCGTTTTGAACTGTACCTAAAATCACAATTTACTTCATTAACCAATGCGATACGTTATTTTTGCATACTTACAATATTTTTATATTCAGGAGAGCTGGATTCCAACAATAAAATTCTGTTTTCTATGTTTTTAATGCGAGACATTATGGAATCATTGTCATCGTAGTTCATACACATGTAAGACTCAATACTTTTTAAACGGGAGTATCTTGACAGACTGTCTTCAGATAAATCATTACTTGAATGCGTTGGCATTAGCTTACTTAATTGATGCGAGTAATCTGGTCGCACCTGTGGTCCACAATTGTTATTTACTCGCCTAACTGTCAATCAGAAAGTGAATGGAATGAATATAGAAAAATTTAATTGAACCTGTGAGAGACACATACCTTTTAAATGCCCACTAGACTGTTGCTGTTTTATGAGAATGCTTTGGGTGCGCGCACAAGACTCTTTTTGAACTTCCTCCGATTCAGTTTCACATGAATGTTTCTTGTAATCATTTATATTAAATAAATTAATTTCATCCCGCTTCCTTTTGAGAAAACACTCTACACGTCTGTTCAACTCTGAATCGTTTACTCTGATTTGTACAAGCCTTTCGGAATCATCAACTTCACACGAAAGATTTTGATCAATTTTACAATTAGACAAATCGAAACTTCTTGAAGATGATTCAGAATATTTTGCTTGTTGTAGAAAAATATGAAAAATAATATAATTTACAAGATATCTGTTTTTATTCATGCAGAGTTATAAAGTTTCTATATTCTTACGAGGCCATTGGCACTCCTTATTTTCTTTCCATTCTCCGACTGGATCGTCCTCGTAAATTTCCTTTTTCCATATAGGTACTTGTGATTTTAGCTGATCTATAGCAAAACTAACTGACTCTAAGGCAGCTGCGCGATGAGGTGAAGAAACTGCTATAACTACACTGGCTTCTCTTACAGGAACTACACCAAGGCGATGATGTAAAACAATATGTTTAAGATTAGGCCAGCGAACCCGCAGCTCTGAGCAGATCTTTTGCAATTCTTTCAAAGCCATGCTCTCGTATGCCTCATATTCCAATGATATTACCTGCAATCAAAACATAGATTAGCTTCATTTGTTGATAATACATATCAGCTCACATTCATATGAATACCTACTGATCGTGGTGAAATTCATATTAGTGAAATATAGTGTGGAAATATACAAGTATATTTTGTTTTCATTAGCTTATTATAAAGAACGTTTTCAAAGTATAATTTCATACACAAAGAATTTAAGTGAGTTTTTCTAGCGAACTATACTGTATTTAAATTTAACTACAGTTTCAATAACAAACATTACTTACTTTTTTTCCATCAAAGGAGTCACGTGTTGTGCCCACAAAAACAGAACAAGCTCCACAACCATTATCGAGTATCAAGTTATAGATTTGATCAACGTCGATCTTATTCTTTACGAGCTGAACGTAATCCATGTTGTATTAACCTCCGCTAATAGGCGGTATTATGCCAATTTCGTCCCCTGCTCTTAAATGGAGCTCTGCTTCGAGATTGTCTATATAGTTTTCGTTGTGAGCTAGAATTATATTGTTGCTAATTACACTTAAGTTGTAGCTATCAACTATTTGTTTAAGCAAATTTGCAGCAATCACTACAGGTTCAACAGCTATAACCGCACGAGATGTTTTTGCCAGTTCCCGACTTTTAGCAAAAAACAATACGTTGATATTTATAAACGACGGCTCGCTTCCTGCACTCATAATTTACTATTTACACATATCGCACAGAATGAAATGCAACAGATTAATCGGTTACTTGTTCTATATCGATTAATATTTGGAATCTATCGAACAAAAAATTGAGTGATCGAGTAACATAAACAAATCGAATTATTAAAAATACTAATATATTTCTTACTTCGCATTTATTTAAATTAATTTAATCTTTGTTATTTATTGCATGTGCAAGAATAAAAGAAGTGCTTGATAGTTTTTAATTGATGAAATAATAAAATAAACTGCGAACACTAAGCATCGATGCTTAGTGCCGCGAAAATACCATTAACATAATCGACCAGTTATATTCGATGTGTTTGCCACGACAATGAAAAATAGTGAAGAGAACACCCTGTGTATGCTCATATGTTCGATTTCATCATATGGTTCTACTATCAATAATTTTACGATTTTGCAAAATTCACATGTAAGATTACTGGACTAGGACATTGTGCGAAGATCATATAGTAAGTAATCTAAATAAAATATTTAAATCACTCTACTCAAAAAATTCTATGTATTTCCGTTTATAATACTAGAATATAGTGTGTACCCAGTAACCATTAAGTTTTTAAAATACGTAAATTTAATGAAATGTATACATTTCTGTATTGTTATCTTTAAAATACAAGTTATCTGCTGAAATTCCTACAAGTACATTTATACATTTATACATACAAACATAATATTCTTACTTGTTAACGTTGCTTACGTTCACAATACAAAATTAGTTGTACGTGTCTGGTATAGTAAGCCGATCATTATAATTCTCTAGGTTCCAGATAAGAATTTTGAAAAATCTGAAATCCTTATTATCTTTCTTTTTGTTCAGAGGCGAAAACGACGACAGTGATACACTTAAAATTTAACCATGAAGACACGTTTTAATTCTTATGATATTATCTGTGGCGTTGCAGAGCTCCAAAGGTTTGTTATAAAGCATATTCAGAGTTACATGAGATTAATTTATATTTAATCTCAGGCTTGTTGGCATGCGCGTCAATCAAATATATGATATTGATAACAAAACTTACCTATTTCGACTTCATGGAGGTGGATCAGCCGAGAAGGTTACATTGCTAATTGAGTCTGGTACCCGTTTTCATACAACTGAATTTGAATGGCCTAAAAATGTGGCGCCTTCTGGATTTAGCATGAAGTTGAGGAAACACTTAAAAAACAAACGACTGGAGCATGTGACCCAAGTGGGCGCAGACAGAATTGTTGATTTTCAATTTGGAACTGGAGATGCTGCATATCATGTTTTGCTAGAACTTTATGATCGCGGAAATGTAGTTTTGACCGATTATGAGCAAACAATATTATACATTTTACGACCTCATACAGAAGCCGACAGTGTACGTTTTGCAGTGCGTGAAAAATACCCTATTGGCCGTGCAAAGCAAGGGGAAGAAGAGATTGCGGAAAACTTGTTGCGTCAAAAACTAGAAACCGCTAAATCTGGTGAAAATTTAAGACGTATTTTAATGCAAATATTAGACTGTGGTCCTGCCGTAATTGAACATGTTCTGGTCAAATTTGGATTAGAAAATCACGTTTTAAAAGTTTTAAATGATCCGGAGCAGATACAAAATGAAGAAGCCCCAAAAACCCAAAATTCAAAAAAGAAAAATAAGGCACGAAATGCACAAACATCTAATGCAGAGGTTAAGTCTTTTGACTTGGATGTCGATCTTCCAACGCTAATGAAAGCTATTAAGGTTTGAAGTTATTTTATTCTACTTGATCACGATATATATTTTAATATTTACTTCTGTTTGCAGAATGCTTCAGAAATAACTGATGTGGGACGAAATGAATCTTCTAAGGGTTATATAATTCAAGTTAAAGAAGAAAAACCGACGGATACGGATAAAGTTGAATATTTCTTCAGAAACGTAGAATTTCATCCGTACTTGTTTGCACAGAACCAAAATCAACCGTTCGCTGAATATGAAACATTCATGAAAGCAGTCGATGAATTTTACTCTTCCCAAGAGTCTCAAAAAATTGATATGAAGACATTACAACAAGAAAGAGAAGCTCTGAAAAAGCTTTCTAATGTAAAAAAAGATCACACAAAGAGATTAGAAGAACTTAACCAAGTACAAGATATTGATAAGAGAAAAGCAGAATTGATTACATGTAATCAAGAATTGGTAGATAAGGCTCTTTTGGCTATTCAATCAGCCATCGCAAGTCAATTGTCTTGGCCAGATATACAAGAACTTGTAAAAGAGGCTCAAGCCAATGGCGACATTGTGGCAAGTTCCATAAAACAATTAAAATTGGAAATTAATCACATATCGCTACTCCTAACGGATCCATACAAGGGCAGTAACGAGTCTTCTTCAAGCGATAGCGAAGAGAAAAATGATTCAATGATAGTAGATGTCGATTTAGCCTTGTCTTCTTGGGCAAACGCATGTCGATACTACGACTTAAAACGTTCTGCGGCTAAAAAGGAACAAAAAACAATCGATGCTTCGCAAAAAGCTCTCAAATCAGCCGAACGTAAAACTCAACAAACCCTCAAAGAAGTGCGCACTATATCGAATATAGCAAAGGCTCGTAAAGTCTTTTGGTTCGAAAAGTTTTATTGGTTTGTTAGTTCTGAGAATTATTTGGTAATTGGAGGAAGAGATGCACAGCAAAATGAATTGATAGTCAAGAGGTATGTATGAAGAGTATGGTTGATACAAATTTTTTTAATCAATTTTCATTAAACTAGATATATGCGACCAAAAGATATTTATGTGCATGCCGATATTCAAGGCGCCTCAAGTGTTATAATTCGTAATTTAACTGGAGGAGAGATTCCACCCAAAACATTATTAGAAGCAGGAACTATGGCGATTTCTTACAGTGTTGCTTGGGATGCTAAGGTTGTCACCAATGCGTATTGGGTAAACAGTGACCAAGTTAGTAAAACTGCTCCCACTGGAGAATATTTGGGCACCGGTAGTTTTATGATTCGCGGTAAAAAGAATTTTCTGCCATCTTGCCATCTCATAATGGGACTCAGCTTACTGTTCAAACTGGAAGAAAGCTTTGTCGAGCGACATTTGGGAGAACGAAAAATTCGTGGTACTGACGAAGATGCGGATGATGCGGATAACAAGTTTACACAAGAGAAAATACCCTACACGGAGATTGACGACTTGGCTGATTTAAATGAAAGGAATTTGGATAGCGCCGAAAATAGTTTCCCAGATACGGAAGTTAAGGTTGAACATGACACAGGTCGGATTACTGTCAAAACGGAGAATCAAGAACCCACAATTCTTAATGAGCAACCTAAAAAAGAGAACTTAACGAATGAAGAAGAAATAGCAATTATCGAAGCTGGACCGTCTCGTAAAAAGACCCAAATTTCTAAAAAACAAAGAGATGTCAAACGACAAAAGGAAAAAGCAGGTGCTGAGAAGCCCCAAACAAGTTCCATTGAAACAGAAGCTCCAAATTCGAATAAAATCAAAAGAGGTCAAAAGGCAAAATTGAAGAAAATGAAGTTAAAATATAAAGACCAAGACGATGAAGAGCGTAAAATAAGAATGATGATCCTCAGTTCCTCTGGAAAGGATAAATCGATTATCAGCAATAATAAAGAAGATGAAAAATTAACTACAACTAAAAAAGAAAATGTAGTTGATAAAACTGGAGAATCCGTACCGAAAAATCAAATTGAGATTGATGAAAATGAAGACATCCCAATTGGCGTTGACGCCGATTTGCTTGACACCCTTACTGGTCAGCCTTTGGACGATGATGAGCTATTATTTGCTATTCCAGTAGTTGCTCCATATCAAGCATTGCAACAATATAAGTAAGTTATTTAAAATTTCCTATTTAAATATGTACTCGAAACAAATCTTGAAAACGTACTAATTTAATTAATAATTACTTACAGGTTCAAAGTAAAGCTAACACCTGGTACAGGAAAACGAGGTAAAACCGCAAAACTGGCATTAAATATGTTTTCAAAGGAGAGATTCTGTAACAGTAGAGAAAAGGATTTACTAAAAAGCATTAAAGAGGAAGCCCTAGCGAGGAATATACCTGGAAAAGTAAAGCTCTCAGCACCGCACTTACAAAAATTAAGGAAGTAAAATTTATGCACTTAAGCCTCTGATTTTAAATCTTTATTAACTTATGTGGATATAAAAGATAATTGGTGAATTATAGTATGAAAAAAATATTTATATGAAATAAATTTAACTATTATAATTTATCAGAATTAACGAATGTTATTGTGAATTATTTGTAGTATGGTAATTTTCAGCATGAAAAATTATTTATGGCTCTGAATAGTTCGTTAAAAATACATGTCTTCAATTTAAAATATATATTATAAACCTTCATAAAAAACCCAGTTTACTATGTATCAGAACTTATGGCTGATACAATATTCAGTAATATTCCTATACTGTTTTGGGGGTGGCATTTTTAGCACCAATGTTAAAAAAAATATCATCCGACCTGATGTTCATATTTCATCAATGTTATCGATAGCACTCTAGATTGATTATGCGCAGGCGCTCAATTCAACTTCACCAATGTGGAATCCAAGTTTGCATGTATTTGTTTATTAAAGTTGTTCCAGCATTAAAACGGTGTGTCCTTTGCACAAATATATTGATGTTGTGAACCAGAAATAAAACAAGATTTTTGATTAATTTGACCTTGGTGAATTTTTTTGTTATAAAGATCAAATATAATGTGTCCTTTGAAATGTTTGGAAGAATAATTGTGAAAGATAAAATGGCAATTTTGTAGGCTTATTGTGGATTGCGTGTTACAGATTTTTTCTTCGATTCGTATGTGTGTGCATGTGTATGTACCTTTGTACCTAAAGTGTGAATATAGAGTTATTGAGTGGGCAAAAATATTGAATTGTTTCTAACCAAACCAAATTGTGGAGAATTTAAACTAGTTTAAATCAATAATAAATCAAAATACCATACAACAATTTATAGTTATAACTATACAAGAGTTTAATAACACGCACACTTGCATACATATTGCGCATACATATGTATATTCATAACCTTATAACTAAATGCATCAAGACAAAGCTCCACGTCCTACAAACATTGTTGCTATGCGAGAAATTAAACCTATTCCACTTGAGCCTCACGCAAAGTACTTATACATAGACTTATACACTTGTATGTGAACTTAAAAGACATATTGGTTTAATTGAAAATGAAAAAATGCATAAATATATATTATGAATTACTGCGTGACATATATACATATCATACAAACATATTTATTTGTGTATGCTTGCGTGCAATTGTTTTCCCCAGTTTCAAAATAGAAAACAAAAGAAAATAATAACACAATGTGAGATAAACAGAATGGAAAGTGTACTTTCATAGCCTATTACAATTTGTTTTCAAAAAGGAGAAGGGATTGGTCCAACTTGAAGTAAATATATTTACGTTTTGTGAAACATGTGAAACATAGATTATGTATTAGAGGGGGCTTAAGTGGAAATAACCGAAGAACTTAAACGAGTAGATTTTTGTTTATTGTAATTTCTACCTAGACCTAAAAGCCTATAATAACAAAACAATATTTATTATTATGTATTGTAATTCCCAGCCATTTTTAAAAAATGATCTGACAATATGGAGACAAACCAATACTATTGCCGAGGTGGAACACATCAGACTCCATCGTCGTCATCATCCGTTTCACAGCCCTCCATGGCGAAAATGAATTATGGAAACAATGGTGGACAGGAATATGTAACATGTAGCTCAAATCAATCTGAAGCCAGCTTTAATTCGAGAGATATGCCTTCTCGAAATGGGAACAATAAACAGTTAGCTGGTAACCGGAATTTGGGAAGCCCGTACGCGTATTCCAATTGCAATAGTAGCGGACATTGCACAAATAATACGAGCAACAGTGGACAGAATGCTGGCAATTATATTAATGTTATGACGGTTCCATTGGGAACGCTGCAATATAATCGCAAGAAATCAACAACAACAACAACACAGGATTACCAGTAAGTCCATTAGCAATGAAATGTACGAATATTTGACATTTATTTTAGTAAACCATTTGGTTTATTAACCATAAGTTTGATAAGAATGAATTTTATTATGAATTAATTAATGGATTATGGACAGTAGTTATTTTTAAGTTTTAAGTTCACTTAAGAACATCTTTCCGTTTTAAAGTACGTTTGTATATTTACTCATTTTGAATTCTTTTGTACTCTCAATAGATCACGCTTATATTATAATACCGCAGAAGTGAAGAGTCGAGAAGATTATTATGCAGGAAATAATGTGAAACGTGTTAATAATGATGGAACCCCTTCACATAATCAAATGCAACAACAGCAACTCCAACAACAGCTGCAGCAACATCAACAACAACAGCAACAACATCATCATCAACAACAACAGCAACACCAACACCAACAACAACAACAGCAACAGCAAGCTCAAAGTCATCATCACACGCAGAACCAGATTCAGCACATAAATCAACAACAAACGCACAACCATCAGTTGCAGAATAATCAGCAAATGACCGTATGCAGTCCCAGTTCGGTGATGGAGCCCATCGAGGACCAGGATGATTGCACAATGTTTTCAAATTCCAGTGGTAGTAGTCGCGTTGTGGCTGCAACGCAAACACATGTTAACAATAGCAACGTGGTCGCCTGTGATCAACTAGTGCCGCAAACTCCAGTCTCCCTAGTTCCCGTCAATGTGCCTGTTCCACCCGTGATGTATACCGTGCATCGTGTGGTCACCACCGCCCAAATTCAGACAGCTGTGGGCAGTACCTTTGCATCATCGGCAAGTGTATCCAGTGTCGTGAGCGCTGCTCGAAACGACAGTGACTGCATGACGTCGGCTCAGGTTGCTACGGCGATGTCGATGTCGACTAACGAGCCGTGCCACAGTGGTCTGCAAATAACCGACATGAGCGGCAATATCATAAATACCGGAAATTCGATGGGTCCTCTGACTGGTGTCCGCAGTCCAACTGGTAACTATGCCTTACAAACCTGACTCCCACTTCCCCAGTACTTAAACCTTGTTTATCTGATGATGATCAGGTAATCTTTCAAATTTTCTACCAGTTCAACAAAAGTGTGGCAACAACACGGATGCTCAACAGAATCCCACGATATCGAAGCGGATAAATGGAGGAAACTCATCATCAGCATTTTCAAATGCAGCTAAACCCAATCCAATGGTGCCCCGAACTCTACAAAATGTAAGTCTTCTTAATTGACAAACCAAAAGATCTGTGCATAAATCTTATCCGAATACCTTTTATAATATGTAGGTCATTCCAACCTGTGTGTATTTGATGTCGAGAGTTGCTGTACACATGGAGATTGAAGGTACGGCGCAGTGTCCTTCGCAAGTGATGCTGGCAGCGGCGCTGGGATGCGAAGAGTTGGGAATCTCAAATAAGTTGCTCGCGCAAAGTATTTTTGGACTATGGATGACCAGCAATCTATTGGAAATGCAACTGAAGGCCCATCACTGCCCCTACATAGTAAGAGTAGCGTGGTCTGCATTACTAGAAAAATTTAGCAGTGGCAATCCGATTGAACGCAAATTTGATGAGCCCATGATTGTTCTGAAGCGAAACGTGTTCTTTTCCAAACGAGACGAGGAGAAAATCAAGTATGTTCCGAAAAAGAATTTAGGAGTTGTCTGAAACTTAATAATCGTAATAATTTTAGGGACCATCGAATTGTGGAACTGCTCTACGAGGAAGCGAAGCATTATGTGCTGAATGGACGTTACATTATGGAGCCTGTGCACTCGCTTATGCTGGGTGGCATTCAAGCAAGAATCGAACTGGGTCCTTACAACCCTCACACGCACACAATAGGATTTTTCAGGTGAGTATTTAAGTTATTCATAAAACTCAGAAGGTAACAAAGAATTTTCTAATCATGATTTGCATTTGAACAATAGGGAAAACCAATCACGATTTTTACCAAAACACGTCGCAAAGAGCTCACACTGGTTATGGTTGCCCATTAGCCAGAAGAATTCTGCAGAAGTTAAGCTTCTGGAACAATACAAGCGAGTGCCTCAGACTGCAACAACTCGGAAATTAATGCGAAAATATTTGGAGTTCTGCTGGGCACTTCCTTTCTATGGGTAAGCTAAGATATACTAAGTGCTATTACTACAATTTCAGCCGTTTAATATCGAACTATCATTTAATTTTATCTACTTAGTGCGGCCTTTTTCTATGGACAAATGGAACAACCTGTACGGGGCATCATGTCATTAGTTAACCAAAAAGATATGGAGGTTTTGATAGCTGTAAACGAGCGAGGAGTTTTTATAATAGACTGCTACGAGAATGTAAGTTTTACCCAATTACCCAATTATAAATTGAAAATTCTAATTTACAAGTTTGTTTATCTTTATACAAAGACGTTGTTGTTGGGCCTTCGATACGAGGATATGTCATGGGATTATGCAAAGCCAAGTGCCAGTGATGATCCTGAGTGTCTTACATGTATATTTTTGCAGGTAAGTGTATATATTATTATATAAAATAAGTATGTTCTAATGAATTTATAATCTATTTACAGTTTGATGCAGTTGAAAATGGCGTTCAAATATCCAAGTTGGTGCAAGTCTTTTCCAAGCAGGCAGCTATGATTGACGCACTGATATCACATTTTACGGAGCAACTTAAAAAACGTAAACAAGATGGAAACTCTGCTGAACATTTTCATGATGGTAACTAAAATAAATTTGAAAACATTTTAAATACATTTTCTAATGCTTCGTAAAACAACAACTTTATTTAAATTATAGAACCAAATCCCATTCAAAATAACGGTAATGGAGTATTATGCAATAAACTGTCACGACTGACTTTGGCCAGTTTCGATGAGGAAGGCCGCTGCATTGGTCAAATGGGATCATTATCTATAAGTTATTAACAATTAATCTATACTTATATAACATATAAATAAATTTGTTGAATTATGTAAGGTCTATATATGTATATGTATATTGAAATGAAAACCTTTTGTACATAGATACTTGTATATACGTATCAAATTTAATGAATTCACAAAGCACCGATTAAAGATTTTCTATTCAAATAAGAAATGCATTAAGGCCAAAGAATATTACATTTTAATCGTCTCAATTTCAAGTACGACTTTCGATTATAAGATCGAGCAGTTATCTCTATATCTTAATTTTTTTGCTACATATTTAATTTTATTTAGGTTTTGGTTTAGACTCTTAATGCATGCATATATTAAACTATATGTGTGTATGTAAATCACGTACTGACTTCCATAATAATTTGATTTACGCTGTACTCATTGTAAATGGGAGAATAACGGTGCTTTGAGTTAGTTTTTACTTACTTTTTAAACAGGTCAATCAGAGGTGCACAAATTATACACGAACATAAAGAACATATTCAAGAAATTACAAATACAATTACTGCCAAGAACAACAACAATGTAATAGTTAAAATTAAAAATGGTATTATTACCTAAGACTCATGTCTCTAGTTTATAGATAATTTTTTTTATTTCGTAATCGTATAATGTACTGTACATATGTATACATATATTCTTTTCGAAAACGAAGTTACAAACAATAAAAGCGTGATAAGTGGGCTAATAAAACTTGCTTAGAATAAACGAAAGTAAAGGATCTCTGTGAGTACTGACAAGCAATTGGTCAGTAGGCTTGGTATTTTTTGGCCGGTAATTTACATATTTGTGCTACTGTAGGGCTTAGGCTGTTTGCCTACAATAGTTAACTAGTTTGCTTTTTCCTAAGTTTCGAACCCCGTGTTTTGTATGATTTCTTATTTATATATTTCTTTTTTATGATATTTCTTACTGGCGATAATTTCTTTCGATTATCCCAACAAACTTGCTGCACACCTAGCTTGGTGCGCTGCTATGCTGCATTCATTGTCCTTATCAACAGTAATCAGATTTATGGCATACTTTTTGGGGCTATTTTATTTAGATTTTGAAGCAATAATTACACGATTTAATTTGATCAAGTGTTTATTTAGTTATTTATTATTATTGATCATTCAATTAATAATTATTTTTGATCATACAATGATATCATAGCGCATACCTGCTTCCAGAATTAGGGTGTGCAGTCTTGTGTGTTTGTGTGTATGCAAATGAATTCTCAAAATGTGTTCAGTGAGGACGAATGAAGAAATTAAGGAAAATCAAATCAAATGCACCAGAGAAGTCCATCTCTTAAGTCCAACTGCGACAAGTGCTCTGAAAGAGAAAGAGAGCGAAAACAAAAGAGTTTGGTTTCTTGGTCCTTTCGGTTCTCGTTTTCTTTTTTTAAACTGAGCTTGCGCGAAGCGAATTCGCGCGATGACAAGAGTAACAAGTTGTTGTGATGGCACGCTGCTCTCACAATATTCTTGTTTCTCACACCGAGAGCGAGAGTCAGAGCGAGCGAGAGATAGAGAGGGTGCACAACAGAAAGAGAGGCACTTCTTGTTGCTCTCTCTCTGGGGCACTGTGCGTATGAGTGAGTGAGAAGTTTGCGTGTTCATGTACACGTATATGTACATACGAGTGACTGTGTGTGTGCTGTCCGTGTGTGCTATCCGTGTGCGTTGCGCTCTTCGCCGCAGTTTCGTTCGCAGCGCCAAAGCTTCGATAGGACAAGGTTTGGCGAAAGCAAATCACATCCTTCTGTTAAGTCAAAGAGTGAACAACAGTTGCTGCAGAACTCGCAACCCGCAGCCCGAAACACGCAAATCGCAAATCACAGTTGGTTCGTAATGAGTGACCAGCGTCGCGCATAAAGCTCGTTGATTGCAACAAAACAAACACAAGAACAATTTGTAATAATAATCTGACAACAATTGTATTATCACTTATCGATAATGGATATATCGGCTTATCAGCACATGAACATTCGCATGAGTACACGTGGCAAGCGTCCGCTTCGCAATCTCACGCCAAACGACAAAGTGCGAGCCATTCAGCGTATCCATAATGGCGAGACTAAAGCAAGTGTTTCAAGAGATATCGGAGTGCCGGAATCGACGCTACGTGGCTGGTGTAAAAATGAGCAAAAACTACGGTTTATGTGTCGTCAATTGGGATCGGACAGCTTGGGCCTTGGCGGCCTCGACACGCCGCCAGAAAAACGCGCCAAATTCGAGCTTCAGCTACTGCCGCCAAAGTTTGCCACGATGCCAAGCTATGAAGATCTTGGCTTCTCTAGTTTTCCCGTTCCACCCATGGACTATGCCTCGCACAATGAGGCGCTGTTGGAGAAGTTTGCATTGGTTGATTTTCTCAAACGAAGCGGTCTGCACAAGGAATCCATTCAGTATCCTCTGCCAGATGTTCGCTCCGCCAATCCAACAGATCCAGTCTCTGCCGTAGCGGGTTACTCAACCAACAACATGGTGCATCAATTGAACTTGTTGGCGCTCTTCAATTCAAAGTTGTCTCCCAAGGTGGATCATCCGAATATCACTGAAGCTAACACAAAGTCGGATGAGTCAGTCACACTAGCACAGCCACAGATGGAGGTGGCTGAGGAATCAAAGAAATATAACAGCCCCTTGCTAAGTGTGAAAAACTGGGCAAAGGACCCAGCCAAGCAATCGCCATCACCAACCGAGTCTCAATTCATCAACGATAACAATAATAACGATATAGACGGAGTAATACCATCGAGCTCGGACGTAGAAGTTGCTCAGAGTACACAGATTTCTGCCGAGTCTTCTATTCCGTCTTCGCAATCCACTTTCGGACCCACACGCCTAGGCCAGACGCCTTTGCTTTCGACTCCGCCTGCGATAGATGCTGATTCCGGTCAAGGCGGAGCTCTGCTGGATTGGTGCAAAATGTTCAGCGCAAGTTTGAATTTCTTTGCTTTTGCCGCAGCTGCCGCTTCTATTCAACCTGGAAATGGACCTGCCGCAGTCACTCCAGGATTGCCGATAACAAATGCTTCTGAGGATACTCACAATTTTGGCAATGATTTGCTGAAGCGCCTCAGTCCCTTAGTTAGTCATAGTGAGTCGTCGGAGGAGAGCTATTACGACAGTGAACCGGAAGATTTGTCTGTGCGCTCCTGTGCCTCAAAAGTCTCCAGTTCGATAAACAGCAGGTCGCAAAGTCCCGATAAGAACAGTACGTCGAGTACATCGGTACACAGCGATGGGGAGCAATAGTCAATTTAATGCCTCGCTCTCATATTGTAGATAATTTGCAAAGGTTTTTAATTTATTATCTAGATGTATCGGGTCTCCTAAAACGTAAATAAACAACTAGATTTTATCATAATCAATTTTAGTAAGGGCAAGATAATAATTGCGAGTATAATCTTTAAATTTTATCAAAGCAATAAGTATTTTAATGAAACTCAAACTAAATACTAAACATTTTCAATGTCATATTACAATTATCGTTGACTGTGTATAAAAAACCAAATGCAATAAATTTACATGCATAAGAAGTTGTAGTCATATTACAAATAGCTTAAATTTATCTGGCATATCTGTAAACTAGTATATATAATTTGTTTAATTTTTATTTCATTTAATGAAATACTTATGTCTGTAATTTGTAAGTAAAATACTAAATAACAATTAAATACAACTGATATTCAAAATACATCAATTTCGAATATAATTGAAAACGGTTTTTTAAAGGGAATTTTAAATTGATGTCTAAAAAGATTGAGAAAGTGGTTAGCTTTCATTATCTTTGAAAAAGAGCCTATGAAACTCTTTTAAAGACAATGTTTTGGAAATTTTGACTAACTAGTTCAATCGATTTCAATAAAAAAAAAGCAAGTCATCAATTCTAAACCAAACAACATTTTAATTTGTCAAAGGGAGTCGGAAGCAAGAATTGAACATATCTGAATAGAGGGTGCAGGAAAATGGGATATACTTTTGTTTTTTTTTCACAGAGGAAAACAACAACTAGTTAAAACCGATTTCTAACAACGGTAGATAACATTGGAATATTTAATAAAGTGTTTTTTTTTTCAATTATGATGTCAAATCAGTTAGGGGAAATGCCAATAACCAAATGATATTCCAATCTAATATTCTGTTGTTTTCGACAAAGTCATAACATAATTGTTGAAATTCGAAATAAAAACAAAGTTTTCTCAACACTATGCTTAGATCACGCAGATTCTAAAATAAACTTTGAGTGCTGCCAATGTCCGACAAAAGTTTGATACAGAGTATATGTAGACTCGCCAACCGAACCGATTCGCAACAACAACCGTCGCAGAGGCCGCAGCCGGAGCCGCAGCCGCAGCAGCAGCAGCAGCCGCAGACGAATTATTGGTTCACCTTTCGGTAAAATTAAATATCGCGTGTTGGTAATTTCCGCCTGACTTCTCGTTGCTGCTGCTGCCAACGGTTGAAGTTGAAGCGAATTATTACGATGATTACGCGACTGACACTGCTCCCATGCATTCATGTCGTCCATCCGGCCAGCCAATCCAGCCAGGCCAGGCCCGACTAAGCCTGTCTGCTCTCTATATGCATGCATCGTCCCCATCGTCGGCATCGCATGCGGTGTTCGTTGTGCTGGTGGACATCTTCGTGGCATTCTGGATGAGGATAAAATTACTTAAAAGCGAACCTCTGGGCATATCAACAGTATCGGCATCAAACCGCTGTCAATTTTGTGACGCCTCGTAACCCGGATGATCGTAACTGATCGCCAAAATGAACCATTATATAGTACATACTCTTCCTTCCTTGTATCTGCCCTTACTGGTCACTCATAATTGTTTCGCTTCGCTCTGTAGATACATTTTCAAAGAAGAAGTCGATACTCGCAATTGCGGCTTCTGGTACTGCATTATTTATATAAATAGTTTCATCAATGGCACCCGATGTGCCTGACATCCTTCGAACATATGATTGACAATTGTAGCAGCAGGTTAAGCGAATCAGTTTGTACTCTAAACTTTGCGGATAGTCCCTTAATTATAGTTTGCGTGTAAGCGTCGTGAGAGTAGCCGATAAATGTTTATTATATATGTTTATCATTGTAGGTATTTACATAGATTTGAATAGATAGTTACAAAGTAAGACTTCGTTTTGAAGTGAAGTGTATATTCCGATACGGTTGCATTAATTTGTCATCATGTTGCACTTACACTGCATTTATGCACATTAAGTTCGAAAGCCAATTTATATTGGATCGCATCTCGATCGCGTTTGAATAATTGGCTCCGCAGATACTCGCAACCTTTGGAGGTTCAAAGATGTTCTTTGGGTTTTGCGTGCTGAACACGGTTTCCTCGTCGTTCTCTAGCACGCAGCAATTACAATCAGATTAGTTGCATGCCCGCGGGCTGCAACTTTGCGGCATGCATCGCGTTAAGGTAGCAAGGCGACGCATAGCGCGGGTTTATCTCGCTCATTGGCTCCTTTAAACACGCTTTTTGTTCGTTAATTGCGTCACTTGGCTATTCGCGATCGCGAATATAATTAACCTTTTAATTCTCTGCATCCCTCTTCATATGCATATCATATACCGAAGATATCTCATTAGTCGGACTTCAACAATATTCTCTCTTCCTACGAGCTGCTCCAGCAACTGTTGTTGACAGAGCTTGCTTTGTTCTAACAAATACTAAGCTTCCCCACACAGATTTATGTAACCATGACTAAATCGACTATGAGGTGCCTAGGATATCTTCTAGCTGGACATTTTCTTCTATGTTTGATTGTTCTCTGTGTGCAACTTATTAAAATCTGGGCTACATTTTTGTCCTCTTTTTATACCATCGAAATGCAGATGCACACACAAAACACACACACAGACTGAAAGACTTTGGTACAATGTCGCACAAAAGTAGAATATATATAGACGCATATCTATGTACATTCAAATTCATATTTTTTGTCTATAAACATGCAAATGGAAACGAACATCTTTGCGAAAAAAATCACTTTTTTGTCTTTCGGCAAAATTGTTTTTGTTTGCACATTTCTTTTTACAGTTGCCCATTGGTCTATTACTTCTTTGTCCTTGCAGACATCAAAGTATCTCTGGACCTTTGTCATTATGCCGTTTTCACACCCTATGCCAGAACTTCCAAAAGGGTGTACTAAAGTCCTTTCTAGAAATTGCAAATATAACAATTTATACAATTTAATGTAAAATGTATTCGGGTTACTATAGAATACTATTGAAGATGATACTATGTGTGTATATGAATGATGTTATGTGAATGAATTGTTTGGAGTATGTTTAAATGAGCTAATGCACAATAATAAGAGAACATCCTTAATAAACATTGGTGAAATATTCTTTTGAAGTGGATAATAAGATATGTGTACTATAGACCGAGGTGTGATAGAAATAGTAAGTTAACCTATTTTATATTTTATATTATTTACAGCGGATACATATGTCAGAGATGAGCTGGCATACTCCTTTTTTGATGAATTATTTGAATAGTTCACAATTGACAACTAACAGCAAAGCCATTTAAATCCATTCTGCGTGTTTATAAGGAAATGTAACTTTTATCGTATACAATGACATTTTCACTGACCTTTGTCAGGCTGACACTAGACTTGTGACGAGATTGCCTAACTTTGAAAGCGAATGAAAGAGGAAAGAGTATGCCTTAGGGCAAAACGTCATTGCTTATCACAATTATAGCATATACGACAGGAAGAAGCCTTGTACAGGCGTTTGTCAAAACTGTAACTTTTCAAGAGCGATTTAAACGTTCACTAGATGTTTTAAATTAAGATATTCCCAAACTTAAATACACTAAATTCTGATTATCTATTAAATAATGAAATGTAGAAATATCCATTAAAACATACATACAATTACATACTAATCGACCGACTACTTGACTTTTCTTATAATGTCCTCTCAATGCTAATCTGAACAGAAAATGAAAGCAAAATGTGAATGTGATTGTCAAACTTCATAATAAACTCATCAGATACAAATCTTTTATGTCCTAATATTGTGTTTATCAAAGGCAGCTTCGATTGCGAATGCAATAACTTGAATTAACTGTTTTGTTATTGCCACTATAACAAAACTCCAAAAGAGGCGTAAAACCATTGTGACAATACCAAGATCTGAAGACATTTAAACATGTTCTCCAGCTTGCCTCCTCGCAGAGATATTCATTATAAAACGCGCGTCCAACCTAAGACATTGTTCTCGTTGTGATGTTGTGTAAATAACCCTTATTCTTGGGGTGTTCTTTATCATTTTCGGCGGGACTTCTTCTGCTCTGTCTATGTTTGATGGGTAAACAAAGGGGCAAAGGTCATCGTTACATGCTTACAACGCCGATTTCATCAACGTTCGGCATGGCGTCAATGAATGTCTATGCATGGCCCGAATGCGGATCCGTTATGGCATGTGCTACCCGTAACAAAACGTTTCGTGAGAAAAGGGGCTTATTATCTCCCAATCCTTCGCTGTTTCACTGGTAATTTGTGTCCGGTTTGAGAATAGCAAGATAAATATATTGTACATATAACGGTTAAAGGCCGGTTGATACCGGTTGTGTTTAGTCTTCTTCTAGTTTTTTTTTCATCACACTCTCATTGCAAGGTAATCAAAGAAAATCCGGAATCTTTGGATATGAATTTTTAAGTAGTAATTTGCTTATGCATGCTCATAATCTTTACAAATGACGTGATGTCACTTTTCGCTGTGACATACTAAGGATTAACGAAGGCGCACTCCAATGGAGTATAGAACATTTCCGAACAGTATTAACAGCTGCATTGATGTGGTCAGTACGAAGACAAAGAAATCTAAACAGTTTTCTATTCCTGTACGATTATAAAAGAGGAATATATGTTATAATATATTGTTCTATATCTCTGTATATACTGTAATATATGTATGCTTCACTCGAAAACGTTAATTAACTCAAAATTGGTACAGTTAGTGGCTCTCGAAATGTTCATCTACCCACAAAACAAGGGGGATAGAACTTGGGGGAAGTGGGATGTTGAAGAGGATGTCCAACATCCACTGGACTTATATGCCCTGGCGTCATTTGTAATAGTTTTCACGCAGTATATAGTCCGCCTCTCTTTAATTATATATTTACTTTAATGTTTATATATGTATCTAGGTACATACATACAATGTCGGATAGAGGCCTATATTTTGTGTCATGTGCGGAGGTGGCATTAAAAACAAACCCTTTTTGCTTGTTGTTAAACAAACTTGCGATGTCCATTCCGGAGCACAGACACACACGCACACTTAATAACACACACGCCCTGGCCCGTTTCCAAAGTGGACAGAATTTAACGTGCCACCGACTCGTTTAATAATTGCTCAGAGTGCGGTGCGATTTGGGTATGCGCGTTACTGAGTCGCTGGACCATCAACCGTGTCGTTAGGCCTGTCAAGTCGACCCAAACTGGACAGGGGCAGGGAACGGGTCCAGCAACGGGACGTTCCGTAGCGGGGGGACGGTAGCGGGGGTAACAGGACCATACCGGACCGGACCGCAGCGGACCGGCCGGGTCCATCCCGGCCCAAACCGGACCGGCTCAGAGCGGACTAGTAGAACATTTGCCAGCAGCTAAAATTTGTGATAGATGCGGTTTGTGGAGGCTGGACAAATGCACGCGAGGTGTTGGAACACACGCACACCATTCCACTGCCATCCCGTTGTGAGCCCGTGAGCCCAAAGTGTCCAGAAAAGGGATGAAACGGCTGAAAAATGCTTACGACTGGGTTTCCAAAATGTTATTACGAATATATTATGCGCACACATAGGCAAACATACAGATGCCCATACACACACATACATATACATATCTAAATATATATGTATGGTGTGGTAACTTTCATTAAAAATACATACATACCTACATATCTATATAGGCAAGTATATACAGCCCAAGTGAAGTGGCATATTAGTAGGTGTTCTCTGGTACGCTCTATGTAAAACAATAACAAATGAACATTATAAGATATGTGAGTGCCAGCACATACATCTACTCATGTCAGGTATATAACATAGAGAGTATGGTACATACACATAAAACCGTAGAGTGGTCAACAGATTGGCAAAGGTTTGTTAAGCCCTCGAATGTCCTGAAAGAAGGTCGTCGACGGACGTCCATGGCGGCGCACAAAAGAGCGATGTCGCCAGCGCGCGAGTGAGCGAGCGAACCTGTCACCCCTATTAGAATATTATGTTTAGTTAAATCTAACTTTTTTTAAGAGAAATAGGGTTACTAGTGTAATCAAAATTTGCGCACTCAAGTTGTAAAATTTGACATACATTTCACATGCCACACGTGGCGGCAGTTGAAGCTGGGCTCATTCCCGCTGGACAACAGGTCTCTTCATCGTGATGCGTGTGGTAACTATGGTGATATTATCTAATTCTGAAGCTCATCGAAATGAAGTTTCGTTATGAAATCCTCTAGAGGAAGGATTGAATTGAGATGCTTGCATATAAAGCATGAGGGATGGAATTGCTTACAATATTGTTTGACATACATATGTAGTTTAATATATATACATGCTATACATTTATTTAACAGTATCTTTAATACTTTTATTGTTCTAAAGAATAGCTTTAATAGTGATTTGATGAATTAATCGATGCAACGATAAATATATATCCATAAACAATTATTAAATCTGAAATTCCTGTTATCTGCAATTCGTAATGAAATGAGTTCAAATGAACGCGGAATGAATTCAAATGAACTCGGAATGAATTCAAATAAAAACTAATCAACATCTTTTTACTGAGGGTAGTTCATAAAACAAGTTGACTGTTGTGATTCTTAAGTCCACATTAAAATGTGTGTTTATCACTTTTCGACATCTTCACTTGTGATTACTAACTGTTACTTGGCCAGACCTTGCACTGGCATAGTTCGCATTGTTCATACTGTTGTGATAGTATGAGTAGAAGTAGTAGTATGTCTATGTCTACGTCTGCATTCGAATACTTTATTTACTGACTTTCACAACTTACGAAGCGACTGCAAAGTTTTTTTGACCTTGCAAACTTTTAGACTTAAGCGCAAAAGAATTTAGCCAAACCCTAGACGTTCGAAGCAAGTTTTTCTCATTTGGGTCGCAGCAGAGGACCAAGCACATTAAAATATATAGGACTGTGTAAGCGTGTACGTAACACTTAAGAGACTCTGCACATATTCGTATGTATTTGTAAGTCATTCGGCATGAGTGGGTCATTCAATTGATTTATGTATGATATCTATATAGTTAAAGTAAAGACTTAAATTTCTTTCATATGTGACTGCATCAACTACTGCATGGTGTGGAAATGTATATATATACATTACTATAGTAATATATTTAAAGTATTCACGAAGCTTTGAATATGTGAAGTAGGAGTAAGAAATGGGTTCATTAAATTAGTTAAAGTACTAAAATTTCTTTTATTTGGGACTAAATATAGTATAGCATGGTTTGGAAATATATGGAATGAAATCTGTGAGTGTAATATATGGAATATATACTTCAAATTTTTAAATTTTATATGTGAAATAATAATAATTCATAAATATATATCCATGGTCAGCTTTTAAAGAGTTGAATAGCTTACATACATATACATATCTAAATATAGAGTCAGCTTTTAAAGAGTTGAATAACTTGGTAAGTCCTCACCAATTAAAGCATTAATCGAAGTCATCTTTAAGTTAATTTCATGCGTTGAGGTGAGTTCATAGTTTACTTTCGTGTCTAAGGGAATAAATAAAATTCGTATGAAATAATTATATGAAATAAGCATCGCATAAACACTTTTATATATAGATGACTACTAATAGTCCTTGGAAATCAAGCCAAAGTAAACTAATCAGCTCCTTACATAAGTTCACGCTACAAGGATCCAAGATTATATCCAACTTTGCACACTATGCTGTAACGACTTCAGTTGGTACCTCTCTCCCCCTCTCTGCAGGCACCTTCTGTTGCTGACACTGGCGCCAGTATCCTGTATCAGTTTCACTGCCTGTGGCAGCTGTTGAATGCCAGCCTTTTTTCTTGCAACACCAGCAGCAGCCCCAGCAGGAGCAGGAGCAACGCGCACTCTTGCATTGAATGGCTGCTGACATTACCATTGCTGCTGGCGCCAAAGGTGTTGCATTCGGTGCGAGGCAAAAAAATTCACTTTTCGAGAGGTTCGCGAGGCAAGAAAAGAAAAACAAAAACAGACGATGCATGCACAGGATGCGAAAAAAATCTTGTTGCTGGCGGTCGCCATGAATAACGGCATTTTTGCGTTAGCACGCATCAAAATTGCACCATATGGAAATTTAGTTGGTAACCGCCGTGATATGATGCCCCATGACTGAAGGCAGGACAAGGCCAGAGAAGGAGAAGGAGAGGGAGAGGGAAAGGGAAAAAAGAAAGAACTGCACCCGAAGGTCAATCAAGTGACTCTTTTTCTGCCAACTGCCTTTCGCCAATGCGCCAAAATTGCGGTAAAACAAAAACTGCGCCCCGTCACACAGTCACACAGCTCACTAAGCACTTCTGCTCTTACGGCGGGGCCACGCCACGGAACGCAGAAAAAAAAGCGGAGCTGGATGGCGGCAAGCAGGCCGCGCCGTTTAAGGGGGTTAGGCAGTCAGTTGGAAACCGCTTGTTTGCCCAGTGGCATGCAGCTTGATGCACTTGACTGTTTTTTCTGCTGCAGCCATAGCATGGCATACACTCCTCTGCCACTGGCTTCGCTCCCACCCCCACCTCCGACTGCGCCTCCGTCCCGTTGTGCGCCTCTGCATCGGTGCTGGAACCACTATACAGAGATCTTTCTCTCGCCTCTTGTGCAGTGTGCAAGCGTCATGTGGCGTCCCGCGCTAGATGTAGATGTGCGTCTTCTTGCCCGTCATGTGATACTGTCGCCGATTAGGCATGTATGGACGTGCAAAGTGCCTGTGATGTGTGTTTTCGAATGTTTGTTGCTTTTTGACACTGCCACACAGTGCACAGTGCAGAGCGCACAGCGCGCAAAAACGCCGTTTTTTTCCCGCTGCCTCTAGTGCATTTTTGGCTTTTGGGCATGTTTCTATTTCCCACAGCTTAACAGTTTAATTGGCAAACATTGTTGCACGCGCGCAAATCTGCGCAGAAAAAGCGAGCAACACTTTTGCTTTTCACTTTTCAGTTTTGCTCTTTCAGAGATGGTCTAGCTAAGCAAGTATATCTTAATGTTGAAATAAGATATATCAGAATTTGTTTAATTACATTAAATAATACATATGGTATTAGACAACATCTTTACAGCTGGCTTATGTTAAACATTGGATAGATTAAATGTAATAAATATAAAAATAATATATTTTTCTTCTATTTCTATTTATAATATACATATGTAAAAGCGATAAGCATTGATTCTCAAATTTAGCTACTTTGTAAAACATATATGTATATATATATATATATATATATATATATATATATATATATATATATATATATACATATATGTTTTACAAAGTAGCTAAATTTGAGAATCAAATATATATATATATATATATATATATATATATATATATATATATATATACATATATGTTTTACAAAGTAGCTAAATTTGAGAATCAATGCATATATATATATATATATATATATATATATATATATATATATATATATATATATGTATATGTAAAACATATGTATGTTCAAGCCCGATCCTTGTATTTTGACAGTATTTTTTTTTGTTAATTGTTAAACTTCAATGTGACCTTGAGTTAGCTAAAAATACTCATAAGTAAAATATATATTTGGTAATATTAAAGCTGATATTATAGAAAACCTTACTTGATGAAATTGATGTGAACTATCTAGGATACTTCGATTATTATGTGAGGGGAATTTTTGGCGTAATTTCATAATTATTTTTTAGGGCATCTAACATTACTCAAATTATTAGTATCATCAAATTCCATTAACATTATTATTATCATAACATTATTAGTCTTGTTATTTTGATACCAACTGTAGCCTACAACAGTTGAGTTAGACTTCTATATCATCTTCTATCATGTTATAATGTATCGTATACTCTTTATATGTATATACAGAAAGCATAGAAGATCTTCCTAGTACGAGTATATTAGTTGCAACTTTAGTCAATAATAAAAGACTAAATAATTTGTTAGTAAAAAATAACAAATTCTTAAATGGATACTTAGCTTAATTGTTTATCTACATCGTTTAACTTGTTTATCAACTTGAAGTTTTCTTTACAAACTTCTCTTAAAACACTTAGGCATAAGTATGTGTTGTTGAACTCCTCTAGATTTCTCATAGTTCTTGTGCATATCTTGGGATACGTTTTAAGTAAGGTTGCTTTATAAGTTCTTCAGTAGCTCGTCAGCTTTCGAAGTTATGCTTCACCTTCTCATCGAATTATGTGCATTATGTGCTCGAAGAAACTAACTAACGCACTATATATGAAAGCTTTGTGGCATAAGGAGGTTGCTGTGCCACGCCTCGTGCTGTCTAATACACATCCCATTTGCCGTGGATGGATGCTGGGATTCGTCTAGCGTAAGTATGCGTTTGCTACTTCGCAGGGATCTTTCATTTCGTTGTGCGTTGTAGTTGCATAATTGCTCTACAGCTGTGAGGAGGAGGTAGGTGGTTAGCGAGTGTTATGAGGGGGGGGGAAGGATTGGTCAGTTTTAGCTATCGAAATGGAAGTGAGC
This sequence comes from Zaprionus davidi, assembly GCA_018903715.1. Classification (NCBI taxonomy): domain Eukaryota; kingdom Metazoa; phylum Arthropoda; class Insecta; order Diptera; family Drosophilidae; genus Zaprionus; species Zaprionus davidi. The sequence goes on from JAEIGL010000003.1 coordinate 468,091, forward strand.
GAGTGAGCTAAGGCAAGACGCCGGACACAGCTGTACAACAACGACGGCTTGCAATGTCGGTGCCTTTGCACATACGTGTACGGACGTGCATGTACGTGTGTATTTGAATTCTGCCAGCTTGGCATGTATTGCACACACACACACACATACGTGTTCATATACATATTGAAATATGAAGGAGCCAAAGTGGAGGAGGGGGAAGATTGGGCTGGGCAGTGTGAGCCATTCTAGGTGCTGTCAAAACTAAAGCGCGCCGTTGCCAGAGACAGACATGCACAACTTTTGCTCCATACAATATCAGCAATTTCCTTCGTTAGTCATTCGTTTCCTTCGCCCGCCGCCTTGTTGTTATGGCTCCCAGCGTCGCAACGTCGCAGCGTTCCCAACTATGTCCATCCATGGACAAGAACCCGTCCCGTTAGTCTTTGTACTTTGATGTAGATGCAGAGACTTCCGAGTTCAATGCCTAGGACCAAACCGAACCACCAGCAAGCTAGCGACGTTTGGACAACTGGCCAACTGGACACACTTGGGAGAGTGGGCTGGCGGGATGGCGGGACAGTGGGACAGCGGCACATGCGGTCCTCGGAACGGACCTGAACTAGTACAAGAGGACACAACAGACCATCAGACGGTGGGCAGGCGAGCCACGGATATTTCTCTGTGTGCGCTCGTGTGCAGGAAGCACATACGGTCAGGCTCATGCACACACTTGCCACTTGCCACTTGGCCATGCCACGCCAGGCAGCCAGGCCAGGCCAGGCCAGGGCAGGCCAGCCAGCCCAGCTAGACCCATGGCCGACGTACTAGGTAGTCACACACGGACACATAATGTAAATGTCCGCAATTTCTTTTTGGGCATCTCTTAGCTGCCTCTGCCTCTGCCTCAGCCTCCTCCTCCGCCTTCGCCTCCTTCTCTGCCGTCCCGTAGTCAGCCGCTGTTGCCGTCAACGTTCTTGCCATTTAGCTTGAATGTGAATCCCTTTGCCCACTCGCCTTGCCACTGCGGGTACTTGTACGACGATGGATCCACACATGCTACAGCAACTTGCGGCGCAGCGCAGATTGCTTCTGCCTTCTGCCTTCGTCGTCGTCGTAGTCGTTGTAGTCGTCGTCGTCGTCGTCGTCGTCGTAGCCGTTGCCGTCCTCGCTGTCGCCATCACCACGTTTCCATCATAGCACCCAACCACCTGGCGCCAGGGGCGAGTCGATCGATAATTTCCATAGTTGACCACTGCTGTGTATGCGAATTTTGAAGCGGACATCTGCACAAACACAAGCAAACGTACAGTAGAATCACCCCCTAACAACTAACACACACAGACACACCCATCCACACACACACACACACACACATGGACACACACTAAGCATTTACTCTTAGAAGCACCGGCGACACACACGAAGCTGTGGCTGAGGCTGAGGCTGTAGCTGAATCAGGCTTCGAAAGCAGTAGCTCCACATCCACACACATGGACATCTACACACACACACACATACACTGGCATATAGGGGGGCACGGGTGTGATGGCGATGGCAACAACGCTGGTCAGTCCCACAATAAGTAAGGGTCTGCCATGAAGATAAAACGAAGACCAAGGAACGAACTGTTTCTGCAAAATGTTGTTTGCATACTACTTGCGACATGTGAAAAGGATAAGAGTGAGTCTGTGTGTGTGTGTGGGTCGACCAGAGCATTGCCCATGTGTGTGTGTACAAATGGCGCTGTGTTAGTGCCATATAGCGAACGATGCCACAAATAGTACGTGAGTGGGAGTTCGGCGCGATTGGGGACCGCCGGACTTCGGACTTGTTGTGGGCAGTTGCCACGGACTGGCAACGTGGCGTGGCGTGGCATGGCATGGCGGGGCATGGATGGTATGGGCATGGGATTCTGGTCAAGCAACGCGCCGTTGCCTGGGACTGAGACGGGACAGACGACTTGATGCTTTGCTTGCAAAGGCTCGACAAGGCAAAGGGGCGAAGCAAACGGGGGACAGCAAGTGCGGTGCGGTGTGGTGCGGTGCGGATTGTCCGGGCAACGGCAACGGCAACATCTCTCAAGCTGATGCTGCGTCGTGGGAGCGCCTGGCGGATGGAGGTAAAGATGTGCGCTAGGCGATTGTAAAATTTCACATTTTAGAGAATTAGACGTTTGCTCGAAAGCAAACACACACACACGCACGCACACACACACACTGTGTAGCATCTACTGACCGTACATATATGTACATTTATACTATATATTTATATAAGGTACATATGAATCTGTATATAGGTACATATTTTACATAAACATGTGTGTGTGAGTGTGTCCAGTGTGTGTGTGTGAATGTGTCCGCACGCAAGATGAAATTCCGTACATAGGCAAATGCTGCGCTGTTGTGTTTTTGTGTGTAAGCGAAAGGCAAAGAAGTGGATGTTTAAGCAAAATTTTGATATTTTTGGGCATTTCGTATAGTTGCGATGCGAGTGCAGAGTCCAGCAGCATCAGTAAGGTGCCAACATACTATATTTCAAGGAGCTACTCGTATATACACATACACGTGTGCATAGGGCTGTGTGTGTGTGTATGTGGATTAATTTGTGTATGTGCATCTTGGAGCTAAGAGTTAAGACACTCTGCAGACGGAGTGGAATTGCGCTAGGCTGTTTAGGCCAAGCCTTGGTCAGGTACCCCTAACTCCTTAGCAAAGCACGAAGTACGATTCGTATGCTTCGCTTTTCCTTGCACAAATAAAATTCAATGCTATGACTTGTTAATACAATAGGAAACAGGCAGAGAAAAATATTTGTATATAGAAAAATGGTTAAAAACAACTGTTGTTGACACTTCACTTTCGATATGCTTATTCCTAATCAGTATCAACTAAGTTCGTTTGTTTAAGCCTATGTATGTAGAACTAATAGACTACATATAGCTATATTAACGTCTTTTGAAATAACCCCCTTCTTTTATATATTTTCCAAAAAGCCGAAATCAAATAAAGCATTTACTATGTAAAAAACTATTGTCTAAAACTATTCTTTAAAAATTCGGTTGCAATCCGCTTATACTCGATTTACGGAGGCTGAAAGAGGCGGGGCCAAATTCAGAAACACACTTGATTTGTATATCATAATAATAATTTATACATATTTGAAAGTACAGAGATTTTTTGTAAATCATGAATGCATAGGTATGATTGTAATTATTCTTTTTAAATGATTTCATTTCTCAGTAGTTTATAGCTTAGCGTTAATTGCTTCACTTACCAAATAAAGACGCCAGAAATGAGTCACCGTTTACCGCCTACGCTTGGAATCGTAGCTATAAATTAAAATATAAATAGAAGTTAATGAGTAGGAGTTAAACTTGTTACCGAACTGACCGAACTGCTTAAAGAATTAAATGGAAATCTAAAAAAGCCATAACCAACGGAATATCAAACATTCTTTGTGTTAATAAGTAATGTCCCTGGTAGGCCACATATGTACGGATGTATGTTGGTAAAACTATGACACCCTCATCATTATAACAATGCTCATTAATGCATCTGCTGTATATAGGGGTAATATATGCTCAAGTTCAAGGTTAGTGTCAGGTACATATTTATCAGAGCTTAATAATCCAGCCACACGCATGTTTACATACAATAACATACATAAGTAATTACGTACATAATTTAGGCTTACATACATGTATGTACAGCATACATACATAGGTACTTATCACATTAGCCCTCAAGTTGCAATCTATGTACAAACACTTGCATATAATTTGCGTAAACAGCTCCGTGAGAGCTGAACTGCAGCCACAATCGGACGCAGCTCATTATAATTAAATAGGCTATAGGTTGACGATGCCCTAATTTGTTAAAATGCGATTGTATGAGTGCTCATGAGCCACTGCCAGCAGACACGTAGCCATTAATAAGCCCATACATAATGCATGTACAGATGCATGTATGCGTCTGCTTGTGCGAAATTATTATTATTATGTTATAATTATTATAATAATGAAACACATTATTCCGTCTGGTCACACAGCACATTAGGTTACTTATGTACATAGAGCATATGTACAGGGTGTGTGTTTCTCTGTGAGGAGTGTATGGGTGTGTTTGTCTGTTTACATTCTTTGGTGTGCCTATGTGGCGTATACTTGTTGATGCATTGGTAAGTGCGTGTGACACCGAGACGGTGCGAGTGACCCCTATATGCTGTTTGATTTCGCCGACCACGAATTATGTACTCAGTTCAAAGGTCAATGTCGTGTTATTAAAATTAAGCCAAGTGTATATACACTTAAGTACGATGCAAGTCTTGTAAATATGTACTAATTGAAGCACCCTAATAAGCACTTTGAACAAGATAATCAGATAAAGAAATAAAACTGCAATTGTATAAAGTATTGTACATTGTTAATAGTGTACCTTCGTTTAGAGTCACTGGAAACGTTGCATTTTTATTTAACATTGTTCTTTTATATATTAAGTAAGCGAATAAGGGTTATTTCCAATATGCACAATTAAGAAGAAAAAGTTAAAGTAAAAAATTAATCTAGAGATTTGAGATAAATAACATTGTGATTAAAATCTTCAAATGATTGACACTCCTAACATTAGAATGCTTTTTGAATTGAACGCGACAACTCACTCTGAAAGGAATTGTTAGATAGCCGAAAACAAATCATACTTTATTAGAACTTGTCTGAGTTTATGTTACAAATGCTTAATTTTCAATTATTAACCAATAAATAAATATAATCAGGACTATGTGAATTCCCTAGGGACAAGTAATCGACGCTTCTGTATGCCCTTCTTTATTATCGCAATTTATAGCTACAGGTACGCGATATAAGGCATTCAGAAGTGAGCTATTAAAGTGGAATTGCACACAATAGATTGAATCGTAAACCCGGACGGGACACAACCTCAGACCTCAAACCCTCTGGTTGCTTCGTCCTGCCACTTATGCGACTTCATGTCAATTGTATGTTATGTATAAGGACATGTCGGTTTGTTCTAGCTCATAAAATGGAAATAAAAATTTTACTCTCGTCTCCTTCCCCCCACGGCGAATGCAAAGGCGTCTCGATCTACCATAGCTTCTCAAGTAAGTGTGTATTTATGCATACAGACAGCATACACACACATACACGCTCCAAGGAACTCCAAATACAGTTCAAGACGCGTGCCGCATGTGCGCGCTTGCTTTGTATGCATGTGTGTGTATGTGTGTGTGGGTGGGTGTGCACACTGACGAGTTAATCGAAGGATGTGCCAACTGCCTTGAAGCTTTGTTTTATTGCCAAAAATATTATGTACTTTTGTGTATATTTAAGGTGTTCATTAACTTAACACATGCTTAATGGATTACGAACATAAGAGACTCATCCTTTCTTATTAGTATATTTATTTACACCTCTTTTTTTACAACCTAAGAAGTGAAGTCTTGTAAGGCTGCTGACGATGGTCAAGACTATATACACTTTGCGAATCGGAGATGGCTCCCTATGCCTGTTTGCTTTGGGTTATAAGACATGTCCTTGTACCTTCTTTTATGGATAACGGGTTTACGAATTGGTAACACGATTTTTAATACCAGAGAGTTTAATAGTTTGTAATGATTGTGAATTTACAGATTTAAATCAATATGTAAAGAACTATAGCCAAACCAATAAGTTACTTGGTATTTTTTATGTAGGTATTTTTTAAATAATTCTCTCCTCTTTTAATATATTTAAGACAACACATTTACGAGAATGTGAAGTTTTGCTGTAGCATACTTTCCGTACTTGGCACTACACTATCAACAGATTTACCAGTCAATTGGCTCAATCGGTTAATAACTCTTTCCCCACATACGACTTTCCCACTCACACACACAGAAAGCAGCACACAGACAGGAAACTGTGCTGCATTACATAGAGAGAAGATTCAATGATTTTAATACTGTCAAAAGGATACCAAAAAGTACTTGAATAAAAGAAAACAAAGTGTAAAAGAAGACGGAAAGAGAGCTGAGCAGAGAGAGTGTGTCTGTGAGAGAGAGAGTGGGAACAGAGTCGTTCAACTTTTCACTTTTGTGATTTTTTTGTAGCATTTTTATATTCTTTTAACAAAAGTTCAAAGTCCAATTGAATGAAATCGAAAGTACTCTCACTTACGTACACCATGACAGACACTCACATGTGTATGTGTGTGAGTGCTTATAGATATTAAGGGTACAGTGAGAGAGTTTACTACACACACACACACATACAACTGCATGTGTAGGTAAACACACACATACTTATGCACATACTTAAGAGTGCATGTGTAGCAATAAAAATGCTGGACTTAAATTATTGCTTCGAATGGAGCCAAAAGCGAGTGGCGTATGACCGCAATGGCATGTGAGAGCGCGGCCTGAGAAGGGGTGGCGAATGCGGCAAGGAGGTGGGACTATTCCCATAACCTAGTGTCTGTGTGGGTCTTATCCTGTTGTAAGAATAATGTGATTCCTGTCCTTGAATCATAAAACCAATTTTTTCCACTTCTTTTCTGACTATGTGTAAGGATTTCATTTTCTTTTTGCTCTCGACTGTGTTTGTGCTTTTTGTTTTTTTTTTTTGCTTTTCTTATATTCTTTTTTTCCTTTTTGTTTGCACTTTTTCGAGCAGACTTTGTCTACATAAAAATATATATTGCATGTCGTAGTAGTATGTTGTGTGCTCCTACAGTCGCTTGGTCTACTCAAAGCCAGACTGGCGTCGAGGTCGAGGTCGGCTGAGGTTGGGATTGGCGTAGGGTTTGGGGTTGCTACTGGTGCTAGTGGTGGTGGCATCGGGGTTGGGGTTGGGGGTTGCGGATCTGGACTGGTCACTGCCATGTGGCTTGTGTAGTCGCCTCAGCCGGCATTTTTTCTATAGTTAGGTGACTAGTGGAAAGTGGCCCTGCATACTTACCAAAATATCTATATACATGGCAATGCAGTTATGTACATACATACATTCATTCACACAAACACTTGTATGTCTGTAGATCTTCAGAGCAATTGACCAGTTTTGTGACTGGCGTGAAAGTTTTATGTTTGTTTTTATATTCAATTCAGAAGTACCTAAACGGAACATCCTGCCACCAACCCCTGTCCACCCTGTGCTATTCAACTGTTGCTTTCTGCTTGCCTTGTGCTCCTTGTATTCTTTTAAACACTTTCAGATTATTTGATACATAATCCACACTAATGCAAACGCGTTTACGACGACCAGCTAGCTCCCTTGCGCCCCTCCAGGCTCGACAGATATTTACGAACTTCTTTTATTAAGGAATGTGTGTGTCCTTCACCCATCTTAACCATGCTCACACACACACTTACACACACGAATACTTATATGCTTATTAAATTTTTTATGTATTACCAACAGACTTGTGTGTGCTCAATGCCTACATTTGTACATACATACATATGTATTAGGTAAGACTCTCTGTCTCAGTGTGTTGGTGTGTGTGTGTGCCTGTCTGCTTGTCCTGTGTGTGTGTGTGTTTGCTCGGAAGGATACTATGCCACATTCAGAGTTTTTATTTCATTTCTTTTGTGGGCTAAATAACATGAAAGGCATTAGGCTAGGTCAGTGTCAGACAACTTAATGCGATTTTTTTTGCCGTATTTTATAGGGTGAAAACTTTGATCCAAAAATAATAGCTAGAAAGTGATTCCCCCACAAATACCCCTACTTCACCATTCTTCCTATATCTCTCTCTCTCTTTGTGTATGCAGTGTGTCGTCATAAGTATTTGTAAATTGCCTTTGTATTCAAATGGAGAGACAAACAGAGAGGTGCATGCCATTTGAACCAGTTTATGTCTCAGTTGCTCAATGGAATTCCATTTCCGAATTTCCTCAAAGGGTTTCCTTTGAATCGACTTGAATTTGATGAAAGTCATATTTAATTACAGCTCCTACTTGGTTAGATTTGTCAATTCATATCTCAATAAATTATGTTTTTAATTGAATATGCTAGATATTTAAAAATTACGAATAGTATAAGACTTCACACTATTGAAAATTAAATTAAATTAAATTATATTAAATTAGTTCTGATTTGTATGGCAAACTTTTGTCAATCAATTAAGTTGAGCTAAATATATTCCTGCATATACATATGTATGAGTATGTATTTTATGTGAATTAATAATGTCATATTTTAACATAATAAATAAAGATTGAAGACTTAATGGTATGTTTCTTGGATAGACAGAATAATTCCCAATCTAATTCAAAACAGAAAAATCTAGTAAGTTTAGTTATGAAGATATACCTAAGATATATTGTTAAAGCTTACTGCAGTTTTCATTTCTGTCAAAACTATAAATACAATTGGATGTAATTAAAGGCTATTTAAGAAACTATATGCTATACAACATATATGGGAATATATGCTGATAATGCTAGCAGTGGAAGCAATAAGAATTCTTCTTAATCAATTTTCAAAAAAAAGGAACATGCACTTTATTTATATGTTAAATAATGAAACTCTTTTTATATTTATTGCCTTAAAAAGCTTTTCTTCTTCTAACACTCCACACAGTTCTTAAATAATGTAGTCTAATAAATTGTTAATGAAGTTTGTAAATTCGCTTGTTCCCAAATGTAAATGGAATGTTTTCTCACATGTCTATCAATAATGAGAAAGTTTTAATATTGGCAGATTCAAGTTCAGTGTGGGGTACATCCCTAAAATCGCGACATTAGGAGCAGCCAGGCCAGACATACCGAGCATCGAGTACCGTTACGGTATTACGTTCGCCAGCGACAAATTAAGCACGAAATTCAGCGACATGCTGGTCTTCTTCAATCGAAATTCGATATTTTGTCGCTTCCTGAGGCCGGGCCCAGTTGCCGTTGCTGCTGGGGTAATTAGATTACGCTTGATTTGATGCTCGGACTGAGGCAGGGGCAGTATAGCTTACCTCGCTGACCTCGCAGCCAGTTCTTATGTTCCAGAGTTGCCATCTCTGCTGCAATAAAAAAAGAGATGCGCAGCAAGTGAATAAAAAGCCAAGACAAATAACAAGCATTTTTATTTTAATACCAACACTTAATATAAACTTGATGGAGCCACAAAATCACGCTCCATTTGCTCAAGCGCCTGCTGCCTTCCCGTTGGCAACAAGGGCGACAAGCGGCGCGACGGGGGCACAGGGCAAACAGAAGCAAACAGAAGCCGGGGCAGCATAGCATAGACTGCCGGCAGTCAGCAGGGCACTCCTTTCTAGCAGACTCATGCACTTGTTGATTTTTATTAAATGTTGTAATAAAATAACAGTTAAGTTGTAACTCTGAGTGGAGCACTGAATAAAAAAGTCCGCATCAGCACTTGCCGGCAAAAGAGGGAGTGAGATGGAGACAAACGGAGCCCACTGTGTGTGTGTGTGTGTGTGTGTGTGAGCGTAGAGGAGTTTCACGCGGCACTGATACACACGGAACGGAACGAAATGGAACGGGCAGCATGCACGAGCTGAAATAGTAAACGTTCATGAATGAAATCTAGAATGGATGAATAAATATTTTATTCTCTGCCTTTAAGCATTGCTTTTTTCCGTTTGCGCGCTGCACGCTGTCACCGGCCCCCGCTTGCCCCCTCCTGCCACTGTCCCTGTCTCTGCCACAGTCCCAGCCGGAGTCTCCTTCTCCGTCTGAGCGCTTGGATGAGTTGGACAAAGAAAACGTAAACACATCGTATAAGCATCGGCAAAGAGAAAAGAAATAAAAGCATAAGAATAAAAATAAAATAAAGCTGCCGTCGCACTCAAGAGGAAGTGAGAGAGAGAGAGAGAGAGAAGGGAAGAGAGGGGGAAAAAGAAAGAGAGAGCGCATAAATTATTATGCCCATCCGTATGTTCGTTTGTATTTTTATGGGCCACTTGTTGGACGGCGAACGGGACTAGGTTAATCCCAATAAGATGGCCAGACGTCTGCATAGTTCTCAGTTCTGCTCTGCTCCGCTCCGCTCTGCTCTGTGTGTGTGCTCCGCAGTCGATGGAAATAAAAGTTAACGCCAAAGCAGCAGCAAAGTGTGCCAAAGCGAGAAAGAAATCAATATGATGTCATCATTATCAAATATTGCCGAATCATGCTGAAGACGTTTATCCTAATAGTTCTCTCGATTTCCAACTTCATATACCATATAGGGATAGCTCTGTGCTTAGCGAATCGAAACGTGGAAAAAAAATAACACGTGGATTTAATTTGATTTCCGTTGCGATTCTCAAATCAAATTCTGCAGCTTTGCCACGTCAGTCGTCGTCATCGGGCTAGTCGCGTAATCCAATAACTTGCCATAGTTTGCTGGGGAGCGGGAGGAGGGTACAACGACAGGTACTGGCGACTAAAAAATACAGTCAATCCGTTGTAAAGGTACAAATGAGTAGAGATAACCTTTGCATCAGAAACCTCGCCTGGTCGAGTTTATGCTCCGTTGAGCACGCAGTGCACGTCCTGTCCCCTCCCCACCATTTGATTATAGTGCGAGGAAAGACAGAAAGAGTGAGAGAGATGGGGAGGGGAGTGCACTCCACTCCAGAAAGTGACTACTCATTCGCGCTGTATCCGATCCGGCACAGCTGAAGTATTCTATGTACAATGTACATTCTAAAGCCCGCCCAGATTAAGCCCTTCTTCGCTATCGGCGACGGCGATGGCGATGGCTACGGCGGAGTCTAAGTAAACGGCGTAAAATTGAACGCAGCCCGCCGAGTGCGGCAAACTCAGCCACGCACACAAGCGCACCATTTTGCATATACTTACTGCAGTACATACAATGAATGGAGGGAGGTAGCGGTAGAGGGGGGAGTATATAGGTGTATGCGTGTGTGCGGATCATGTTGTGTTTTCTTGTTTTGGCATCGGACTCGACTGGACGGAGCAGCAAGAGACCAGCGAGCAACGAGCAGCGAGGGCCGTCTTTGACTTCGCCTGCCATAACTAAAACTGGAGGCAGCCGAGGCCGAGGCAGCGACAGCACTAGATGTCGCATAAGCAATTTCTGGCCTCCGATGCACAGCGCCTCCCCCTCTTCCTGCTCCTCTTCCTGCCTTAGCTGACTTGCCACAGCCCACTTGGCCATTTGAATGGTCGAATAGGACCAGCAACCTTTTGATGTGCCATGGGGGTCATGTGTGTGTGTGTGTGTGTGAGTAGGGGTTGCACTATGCGGAAAGCAAAGGTGGTAGAGAGTGGTAGAGGGGGTGAGCAGAAGGAGTGTCTGAGTTGAGGACGACGGCTGAAAAGACGGGCTGCTGCGCTGCTGGGCTGAATATTTCCGCCGAATGCTTCGCAAATGCAGAGTAGCCGTAGCTTTCATTCCTTTTGGTCATCGTCATCGTCATTTCGTCTCCGTCTTTCCCATCCTCATCCTCATGCACAGCCATAGCCACATCCACGTCCACGTCGTCGTCGTCGTCGTCGTCGTGGCCCTCGTCATCTCTTGGTCGTTAGATTCGTCGTGTTGAGAATTGGATAAGCGAGGAAAACTGGCATGGGGGTAGGGAGGTGGAGGAGGTGGTTGATTCATGTGTGCAGGCGGCAGTGGCATTTTGCTGTCGCTAACGTTGATGCCAACTTATTCTCGAGCTAGAGAGTTCGAGCGCACAAGCATAGGCAACGTCGCACAGCTTCAGCCAAATACGTACACCTCTTCTCCCCTTTCCCTCACCCCTTCCCTCCCCGTACTTGGTCGTGCTGTTGTGTTGCCGCTGTCGCAAGCACAGCTCGGACAAGCACTTGCCTCCATCGCACAGTCCCTACTCCAAAATCTATCCCTAACCCAGTCTCATCCCCACCAGCCTCGCCATGTCCGCCTTGGGTGACGCCGCCCCCGAAATCCGTTGAGGCGGCAGCAGTAGCAGCAGTTCGTTGCCATACAGAAGCTGGCGCTCCACTTCCACTCTGGCTGCGTGTCCATCATGCTGCTGCCTCGACTCTGCCTTTGCCGTTGCCGTTGCCTTTGCCTTTGCCTTCGCTGGCTGCCACCGCATCCATCGCCCAACCACCTGACACCAAAAGCAAGTCGATCGATAATTTCCATAGTTGACCACTCTGTATATGCGAATTTAGAAATGCGAACATTTACACAAACACGAACGTGTCTGTGCGAGTGTGTGTGCGACTCAGTATGTGCCAGCATGTGTGTGTGTGTGTGTGTGTGTGCTCGGACATCGCGCAGGACGCAAGCAAGTAGAAGAAGCAGCAGCAACAGCAGGACCAGCATGCAGCAAGAAGGCAGCACTGACAGCAAGGCAGCAGCGAACGCACGAAGGAAGCCCAACGAAGGCGACCAGCGCAAGAACCTCCAGTTGCTCTGCCCTGGCCTGGCCTGCCCTGCCACTGCTGGCTCTAGTCTCGTGTCTGTGCGCAAAATGTTGTTTGCATACGGCTTGCGATTGCTTGCTACATCGCCCCATCAGATGTATGTGTGGCGGTTGAATGGGATGGGATGGCAAAAGGGTCAGTAGTATGAGGGAGGGGGGTGGTCCAGCGCGGCGTGTAATGGATATGAAGATGGAGGCTATGTGGGCTACGTAGAACGTACTAACCGGCTAGGTCACGTTTCGTTGCGTCGGCATCGGCATCGCCATCGTTGCCGTTGCCGTTGCCATCATCGTGGGCTGAAGTTGGGGCAACAACTCGGGCTGAGCTTGCCTCAAAGAGAAGGCGGAGGAGGAGGCCCAAGCTGAGGTAGTGGCGCATGTCGGCGAGTTGGAGGCTGTGAAAATTCGACTTTTCAAGTCGCCTCGGCCGGCTTGGCCGCTGTGGCCTGTCGTGAGTACGAACCCCAACCCGAACTGCAGCGAGCGGGAGGGTGGAGTAAGAGAGGGAGCCGATGTGTGCGTGTGTCCAGTAGGAGGGTAAATTAATACACAAACAGACATAGATGCGATTGCAAGGAATGGGCGTGAAGAATGAAAGACGGAGACGGTTTGCGACAGCAAAAATATAAGGCTATGTGTGTGTGTGTATATGTATGTGTGTGTGTGTATAATAGTTGGCTATTTCACGAACGTCCGCCGACGTCGCAGATGACCAAGAACCCAAAAGAGTGAACAGGCCTTGGAAGTCCGCTAACTCGTTCCCAACCCCCAAAAACTCGCACAGCTTGCGCAAATGTGAAGCGGGATGTGACACGGGGAAGGGGCCGGGGACGGCGCTAGGGGGACTGGGGTCAGTTAGCCATTTGCATATAAATTTATGTATAGTATATAGTGGCGTTGCTGTGGCGAAAATCCATTTGACATTACACTAGGCGAGTAAAATGAGATATTTCTAATTGCAGTGCGAAGTTTCAGATGGTCTAAACAATTGAAACCCGATTTATAATTGATACATTTCGGTTTTGAGAGAATACCATAGTAGTTAAAACCATTTGAAAGTGAAATTTTGTATTGAATAAGTTTACTGCTGAAAGGTTTCATAGATACAGACGATCTAAAGGTTGTCGAAGTAGGTTTACGTAAGGAATATAACAATAAGTTATTAAAAATACTCTTACGTAGACCTTAAGCTCCGAGTGTTATTAGACTCAATGTCTTTAATTCTTTCTTTCACTATAGTTTGTGATAATCATAAGATGATTATATATTTTATAAACAAACTATGAGAAATGCTTAATCCTCAACTATGTACATCAATTGAAATACGCTTATATTGATAATAAACAAACAAGATAAACAAACACGTAGTATGTCTATGCTATATGCCTCTTTGTGGCTCTGTGTACTTTTCCTATTTGCCTATAATTCTATTAAATATGATTCGAGTTTGAGTTATTGGTGAATAGTGTTAATGCAACAAAGGCTTATTCAATATTTAAAGATACTTATATTAGTTAATAAACGTTCTTAGCTGGAATTGGACATCTAAATGTATTCAGAGCAGATATGTAAGAAGATGGAGAATGCTTTTACTACTTCTACAGTATACTAGAGTATATCTGCTCTAGGACTTATGCTGATTAATAAAATATATGAAACAGTTACTTTAGGGAGTCAGCGAGAACTTAGAATACTAAATATGATCAAAACTACTTTTAAAGTTGTACTAATTGAATAATAACAAAATAATAATCAGTAATTCGTCTACATCATTTTAAATATATATATTTTATAAATCTTTAATTCAATAACACGTTTTTATATCCGCTACCCATAGGGGAGAATGGTATACTTGTAATATCTTTGTGCCAATCGAAAATGTATGTAACAGGTAGAAGCAGGCGTGGCAGAATCCACTCTGAATCAGCATCAACAGCCGAGTTGATATAGCCATGTCCATCTTTCCGTCTGTCTCTCTATTTGCCTGTCCGTATTAAAACCTAGATCTCAGATAATATGAGACAATATCTGTTATTATTGCGCGCAGATCAAGTTTATTTTAGATTGGCCCCCTTAATTTAAATGGGAAACACAATATCTACGAACAGCCAAATGATTCTGGAAATTTGGTTGCGATTTGATATTTAAGATAGAAGTTATTAAATAAATTCTAAATATGTAATGAATTCGCAGCCCTTCCCTGAAAATATGCAACACAAAATACGCAAAACATAGAAGTTATGTATTTGGGCTTGTTGGTTAAACTCCTTCAGAATCTTCAGAACTGTATTTTCAACTAATTTTTTATGGTATATCAGAGTAGTTAATTTAACCAAAACATTCCTCACGAGTTCTATATGTTATAGTATAGTATACTTTACAGAATACTTATGGACCGACAGACAGATGGATATCGTTAATTAAAGTTTAATATAATCTAGTAAATTCATATTTAATCTTTGGAGCAATGATATTTTTGATGTTAATATAAATGTCTAGTAAAAATAAATTCAGTAATGAATTCTACTTTAATTATATTATATATTTATGTAAGTACAATATATTATATATCTGGGCGTATTCTACCACAATTCGAATACCTCAATATTCTGTTGGTGCCTCAGTTATAGAAATTATAGTAATTATTAAATTCAAAGTGCATTTCAGGTGCAAAGGCGAGTTTGGTTTCTTTGTTGATGCAGAGACGACCAGAGCTTAGGTGCCTAGATGTTTACCTACACATACGCATAGATAAATACACACTACAAACACACACACATATATGTATATACAAAGATATCGTATGTATATGCGAGTAGAGACTTTTGCAGCATAATCTTTTCAGTTTAATGTATGACCGGGAAGAGGAAGAGGCAGAAGATGCACAAGTTGGAGCTGTTGCAACAATAAGAACAATGCAGTTGCTGCAACAGCAACAGCAACATCACCAACAACAACAACAACAACAAGAGCAACATCAGCTCAGCAGCAGCAACAACTGCAGTAGATTTGCTTTGCCGTGTACGCAAGTCGTTGGACTTCCCTATCAAGACTGTAGTATATTCTAACTGTATATTCGACACAGGGAGTCACCTGCTCGAGCCCGTGCCGGGAGCAGGGTACTCCCCAGTTGCACCCTCGTTGCTGCCTGCCTCCGCTCCTGTCCTCAGCACAGCTCAGCTTGGCAACGTAAGTTTTCGGAAAACTTTCAGCTGCCGGACATTAGAGAACGCACACAAACGCGCGCACGCACTCGCCAAAGCTAAATATGCATATTGTATATGAATTTCAGAAAGAATACACACACACACACTCGAGCACATGCACATGCAATCACACACACACACGCAAACTCATGGAGGAATTTAAGGAATCGTGAGTTCGTTCACATGCGGATGCATTTGCATAAATGCATTTGCCACATGCAACTCGTTGTGTGTGTGCGAGAGTGTGTGCTTATGTAAGCACACATACTCGCTACATGCTTGTATGTATTATTTCGGCATTAAGATCAGCCCCTCCTTCGCCCCCTCACCAGCCACACCAGCCTGTCCAAGCCTGCACAGCATTTGTCTTCAGCAAGCAATTTGGGAAAGGATTCTTTTTGTTTCAGCCGATTCAGCCTCAAGTAATTTTACTTTGCAGAGAGCAGACATCGGCCTAAGCAACGTACAAATGCTTGAGAATATATATACATACACATATACTCAGATATGTTTGTATGTAAGTGCATTGTGCATCTGCCTACCTATGAGCTTCTGTGCGAGTGCGTAAAACACGAGCTTGCCCGCATTTATGTACAAAACACATAGAAATATCACACACACGCACACATACTTTACATATACATATGAATATACTATATATATATATTATGGTGCATGCCTGCACCTTATCGCATAATAGTGCGTATGTAAATATTCAATATGTTATTGCACTTTTAGTTATATCAACGAGAGGCCTGTCGAGGCGAATTAAAATTTATATCCTTACGCACTTGGCGAGGTCTAAGCAAATGAGAAGATGCCGCTGTGCGTGTGTATGTGTGTGTGTGTTAGCGCCATGTGTGGTCTACCATATACACTATAGTGTTAGAGCGAGTCAGTCGCAGATTTGTGGAAAATTTGCTGATTTATATTGCAGCCCAGCGAAGGCAAAGAAAACTCATTCCCCCAACCGCAAAGTCATTTTATCTTATTTTACTTTTAGCATTTACATAACAGATATGTGTGTATATGTACTATATATGTATATGAAACCATATGCCTCGCCACTGACTTGCAGCAGCTTCTTTAGGCAGCTTTGTGTGTGTATTGTAATTAGTATTCATTGCGATCAGGAAATTTTAAGCAAACCGAAATTGATAACACAATTGTTTGACTATGAAACCATAAGTCCTCTTTGATACCAAATGCACACCATATTTTCCCCGTCAATTACTATGGAAACTATCTTATTGTCTACTACATGTTATATAAAATTGGGAAACTGGCCAAATCCAGTTGAATCTTGATGAAAATTTACAAACCAATTTGCAAGAGGCATAGTGTTAGGTAAATATGAATTGAACAATATTTATTATAGATAGTTCTATAATTAGACGCTAAACTCACAAATAATGTGACGAAGAAACATAAATTGGGGTCTGAAATATCCTATACACTTAAATTACATTAAATTAATCTACTTTTTGAAGGAATCGTCTCGCAAGACGGAAATATTGCCATGCCCCAAGGTTTTTTATCTATTTAAAACCTTTGCAGACCTGTAGGGATTATTAAATTGTTGTATGACTTCTAAATTGTTTATAAGTTTACTTTGCTCCTTCATTAAGGCTCTAATATACTTCTAATTCATTCAATTTAATATCTTGAATATATTTAGTACGATACAATTTTGTAGATTATACGAACCCATCATTTCTCATTTATAACAAGGATAGAACTTCTGTGGGAATCGATAAAAGTGTCGAGTAAATGAGAAAAAAAGGAAATACAAAAGGTGAAACGATTAGGAAATACATTCGAGTTAAATGCTTAAACTGAGTTATTTTTTCAAGAACAAACTGAAAGTTGAATGAGTTTCAATTGGCACAGTTAACCTTGAACCCCCAGAGGTGAATCAATATGACAGACTTTAAGAACACTTTCCATATGTATGTGGCTGCTGCCCGGTGCTGCTGGTGGTAATCGTCAACTATGTGCGGAGTGCAGTGCGGAGCACAGATACACAAACTCGTGTATTTACCCATAAATAGCTCATTATCATTAAATTAGGAAAACAAGTTGTTTGGACCGAAGCTTGTGGCAATTTGGTTGCCATTTGCTTGCCTACTCACACGCACACACAAGGACATACACAAACACACACACACACAGTCAACATATGTGTGTGCGTGTGTGTGTGGAACAGTCATAAATAAGCGTACGTACCTACTATTATAATGAGATGAAAGTCAATGTCAATGCAATACATAAGTATGCACACACTCACACACACACACAGCGATAGGTGTACGTTAAGTATGTCTGAGTAGACAACAACAAAAGCAATAAGCAAACACGGATACATTAACGCGACTGTATGTGCGTGTGTGTGTGATTGCACATTTACATATGCATTTGTGTATCTAATTACGACTCAGACCTAGTAAATACATTATATATACGTCTATGTGCACACAACTCATTATGACAATCAGGCACTTGGTGAAAGTTTAGTGAACTCGATAATCAGGTTACTAATCCATTAATGAAACACGTATTGGCATAAGCAATTGAAAAATGAAAGGATTGCTGCAAATACACAGAAAGAAAGCGAGAAATAAAAGAGAAAGTAGGTGAAAAGGCATATCTATCAAAACTTTAAGGGCTGCAACTTAGGTAAGCGATGTATGAATTGTTGTAACTTCCTAAAACGTATACAAGTTGAAGAATATATTAACCTATTCTTTATTCTTTATAGTAACACTTTATTGCAGTATTCTTTATTGCTCTTCATAATAGGCCAGACTCGATACTCAACTAATTTGAATAGTTGATTGCATTATTATATATAGATTACTTTGAATGCATTCAAGAGGTAAGATTAACCTCCCAGAACTACTGCAATACGATAGTTCTTTGTTAATTTGTACATATTTATATTTATTATATATATTTCTATTTCTTTAGTCTTCGCACTTTTTACTTAAATGAGATGCCGTCAATTAGTATACTATCGATAACCTTTCTCTACTTAAACACACTGATTCTAAGAAGACACTTATCCTAATACTAAGTACATATCTGTTAGGTTGTTACACTGTCCGTTAAATGAATTTACACAGTCGTAATATAGCATATTATATCGCTCTCCCTCTGCTGATTTTCGCTCTCCCTCCCCCAATAAGTATCGCATAAAAAGTTGCAGAATGCGGCAAATTGAAAACTAATTTACTCGCGTGCAAAATGAAACGTGAATTACATGATGAGTGTGAGTCAGTGAGTGCGAGTGCGGGTGAGAATGGGCCACAATATGGGCCATAAAACATTGAAATCAGTTGACTCGGACAGCGTCTTGAAGAGCGGCGACCACATCATGGCTCATAAAAATTTATTGACGCTAAGGCAGCTCCAGCTACAGCAGTAGAAGCAGTAGCGGATCCAGGACGGCCCACGAGCGGGCACTGTGCCGGGATATAAATAAAAGCGAGTCGTAAAAGGAACTTTTAGCTGCAGTAAACACATCATCAACATATCAACTGGGCACAGATAAGCAGTTACCAGCTCAAGTTGCCCAAGACGGGGGCAATTAGAGCAATAAACAGCGAGTTCGAACGCGAAAGAGGCGTCAAGAGGCGAGTCAGCAAAGGCAGCTGGTACGGTAAAGGACAACAAATTCGTATATCGATGACACAAAAGGGGGGACGGGTAGGTGGAGAGCAGGCAGGTATGTTTACGCATTAGTGCGACTTTTGTTATGTTCCCTACTATCCCCCACTTTATGCCCCCTCATTCCCTGGCACCATTAACATCCTTACAGCGAGCCTAACTAAGTGAAAGCAGAATCCCATAAAAAGCCGCTTTAATTCAATAGAACTGATCTCTGCCTGAAATATAATACTATGTCCAAACTACGATGCCCATTCACAGCACCTATTGCAAATGGGATAAGGTCGATAGCTAAAGGCACAGGACGCAGCACAGTTCAGCGTCTTTTTAATCTTCTGCCTCTTTATTCTTAAAGAGTAAAGAGTTTTGAATTGGTTTTACATATTGTATGGTATATGATTAAATATAGTAAGTAATCTAGTAGTGTACATAGTATGAGCTTCGTAACTTTGCCTGCTTATTATAATAAATCAAAATATATCTTTACTATTTATTGACGAATTCTTCCAACTTTCATCTACATATTTTTAGGCACCATAATATGATAATAGTATATGTAATATGTATGATTACTTACTTACTTCTAAATAAGAAAAAATCTGGAGATTCACTTAATTAAGATTTCTTTCCGTTTATTGATTGACGAAAATAAAAAATATCCTGTATATAACTGATGGACTTGGTATATGCTCAAGATACGTATGTGTATAGAGAAACTGGGGAGTAGAAATGTTTTTTCATCATTACACACATTTGTAAATAACACGTACATGCACACACACACATACATACGCACATATGATTATGTATGTATGTCGTGCACGACGTCGCGCAAATCACCCAAGTGAATTCTCGCCATTTTTCAGTGTCCGTCCCTTTGTTCGCGCCAAGTGAAAGCCCAATACTTACAAAATGTGCACATACACACACAGACACAGGGCAGGGCAGAAACCCCCTGCCCGGATAACCCTCAGCTAACCGTCCAGCGAGCGAGACCGCCAACGCTGCTGACACGTTCGGTGTCCGATGCCGCGCGTTCGAATACAAAATAAATAACCAATATATGCCCATGTGTGGGTGAGTGTGGGTGAGTGTGTGTCCATGTGTATGTGTATCCTGTTTCTGGCATATATTATAAGTGGAATAGAAAAATAAATGCGCCGTGATAAAAGTTGTCCCCGACCCCAGCCCCGCTCCCGGCCCCATCTCCATTCCGAATCCCACCTCAAGTCCCAGCCTCGCATGCCCAGCGCAGCACACAGCGCCCATAAGCCATCGTCGTCGTCGTCGTCGTCGTCGTGAGCCCTCGTCTGTCCACCGCTAAACAGCGCGCAGTGACGCGACGACAACACGTCAGCCGCGACGCCAGCGACAGCCACGGCAACGGCAACGGCAAACAATAACAAGAACAACAACGGCAGCAGCGACTGCGGCATCAGCAGCGCGGACTACGGCGCTGGTGACAAAGTCCGTGTCCACAAAAAGGCCGCCTTCAAGCCGCTCATCCTACAAAACGGACGCGTCACGAAGCACGTTTGAAATATTGAAAGAAGGACATTTAGGACTAAAATGAAAGGATCGTACAATAACCCTCAGCCTTGCCAGACCACCCCACTCACACACACCGCTCACACTCGCCCTCCCACCCCCTCTATCACTCCTGCACCCCGAACACCCCCACACCCAAAAACACGCACACATGCACTGCCATTGCCAAAGAGGCGAAACCCTCCCTCCGCCATCGCATATCCCATTTGCTTCGACAAACACATGCACACAAGACACAGTCCCACATCATACGACTTACACTCTCACACACACACACACTCACACATGCATACATATATACACACTTGTGTCCGTGTTCGCGTAAATATTGGGAGTCCTTGACTACGCGACGCGCACGATGCTGATAAAATACAAATTCTTGGGCCGCGATACTGTCCGCTAGAAGTGTATTTGCACAACTGTACTTACGCCAAGCCGGACAGTACCCGGAGCGAGGCTGCGGCAGCGACGGCGAAGGCGAGGGCAGCAGCAGCAGCAGCGATGAAGGCCTCACCGTGGCCCACGGTTCGCCAAAAGGAAGCACGAATATCTGCCGTTCTGGGCATTGCGCCGAGTGAATGTTTCCAAATTACACTCGAAAAAAGCGCAGAGAGAATAACAAGTTATGAGTTTAAAGTAAATATTTCAATAGGATATTAAGGATAGATACTTGAGAATCTATGTTAGCTATGATATATTGCTCTATCAACCTTTGAATGTAGAGAACATCCAAAAAAGATTTTCAGTTTTTACATTATTCTTAAATATTTAAGAGAATATCAAATTCTTCTGGAAATTACTATTATAGTAGAGACTTGTGATCTGTGCAAACTTGGATGTAATATAATATAATATTCTTTTCTTCTTGTCCAATCCTACGTTTAATTTAAAGAGTATTGGATCCTTCTAGTCTTTTATTATCTTTTAAGATTAAATTTCCACCATATTAAGTGGAAAATAGCGCAATTTTGTTGCAGTGTACACAATCTCCTTGTCCAGTTAGCGAACAAAAATCTGCGACGAAATTACGCCACATGTGTTCATGCCACGAGCAAATTTTCAGCGATGCTAACGGACGGACGTTGGACGGTTGGCGGCGGACAAGGGACAGCACTTTCATCTTAGGACGTTCTTTCAAGGGACAAACGCAATTTAGACGCCGCCGATGGGGGATGGACGGACACTGACATCGTATATGTAAGTAAGTTCGCTTGAAAGTGTGCGTGGGACGGACGCGAACGACGACGACGCCGAGGAGAATCCGTGTGTATGTGTGTGTTCGTGTGTGTGAGAGAGTGGGTGAGGGCGGCCGTCGTGGCCAAGAGGGTGGGTGGTTTGGGTATAGCGCCAAAACGGACAGCCGTCCAGCTCAGGCGGCCGCTCACACATGTGTTATGTGACATGCTCATGTGTGTGTGTTTGTGCGCGGCTGTGTGTGTGTGTCCGTTGTTGTTGTTATGGGTGTGAGTATGGATCTATGTGTATGTGCTGTTGTTGTTCTTGTTGTTGTTGTTGTTGTTGTTGTTACTGCCTCCGGCTATGTTTGTATGCCTTATTGTATGCCTTGAACCCACACACACACACATATTCACACACACGGCCGCGGCAGCCACTTTGTCCAATTTTCAGACGGTCACTTTTTGAAACGAATTTCCCTCACACCCCGATATGCTTCTGCGACGCTACAATGCCCGCTACCCGCGCCGCCCGCGCTGCTGCTGTTGTGATGCAAGACCATGAAATTGGCATTCGCATTTTAGAATCCACTTAAACATACTTTCTTCAACCCTCACCCAGAGGCTGCCCGCCCGCCTGCTTGCCTGCCCTCTTGAGTATCCGCTACCGTGCACAGCTCCACGTCCATTCGCGTCTACATCTGGACACAGCAACTCTCGCGCGGTGGTGACTCGCGCTCCGTTGGCTCCGTGTGTGGTTCTGTCCTCCACGTTTATATATGTATAATAATATTCCCCCACCTTGAAAAGCGCTTTCATTTTAAGAATAACTTACACTGTCCATGCTTCGAACGTCGCATATAGATTCATGTTCAATAAGAAGACTATTTTATTGTTCACTAATGTTGAATGTAATTGAATAGAATTGAATTGTAATACACGACTTCTAACAAAATATATCTGCTGATCGGGGAACAACATCCCTGTCTAAAGTTTTTTTTATGTTTTTTTTTTCTTGGCTGAATTGACGAACTGACGAGACTAAACTAAGATTAAGATGAATTCCAATGAATCAACCTATTGGGAAGAAGAAGAGTCATCCTCAAATACGAGTTTCAATCGTGGATCCTTCAGCATTGCTTTCTTCACCCAGTCGTACTTCTTCTGAGACTCTTGATGCGTGAACGTTAATCGCTGTTGCAACATTCGTTTTCTAAGTTCCAAATCCTTGGCCTGTGTCACCAGACGATTATAGTCGAAGTTATCGAATTGATTCTCGAACTTGTTTAAAAAGCGATTAAGAGATTTCGCTTCGCTTGTTAACTGTCGATTAAATGTGATTTGTGTGAATAATTAAGGATAAAAATCACAATGAATCTTACGTCTTCATATTGGCGCTGTAGGTTATTGAGAAGTACCACAAATCTGGATCTCAAATCGGTTAAGCAGGCCTTGTATGCCTTCATGGACTCTTCCTCATTCAGGTTACCATTGAACGATACTAAATATGGCGCTAAAAAGTCTGCTGGTTTATTGGCCTGTTCTCGCTTATACGCCTCTTCTTCTTCGTACTGTAAAGACAAGCAATGGGATTAAAGGCACCACAAGGATACAAGATCTAATAGATAAACCTGTTGCATTCGAATAGCGCGAGCAGCTCCATTGCGAAGCGGATCAAAGAGACTAAACTTGAGTCGGGGTTCAAGTTTTTCAAAACGTCGCAGATCAAAAAGAGCACCTATATCGTCTTGAACTCTTTCAAACTGTTTTTTAACCATTTCTTCAGACTTGAGCTGTTCCAATAGTACTCTGTAAAGTTCTAGATTGGTACGTACAGGATCGAGTGGGTTTGCCTGCCAAAGAACAAGAAAAATACTTAAATGCACACATGTTGTGGGCCCTGTTTTTTAACTCACCCTGTATATTTTTGTAAGCTTCTCGTTATAAATTAATTCCTTGCCATAATCTGCCTTAGGCGGTTTGGTAAACTCAACTGTTGTCGCCGTTATTGCTCCAAAAGTATAGTGAAATCTAACAATAATTTTGTTCTGTTGGAAGAGGAAAGTTCTGCTCGCAATATCATTAACTCCAACATCATTCTCCCTTGGCTCACGAAATTTCTCAATGACTTTCTATTGATAAGAATAAATCTGATAATCTGAAAAGATGTTTAGACTTTCTTACTTACCAAGAGCACACCTCCCTTTGGGTTGAATTCATACTCTTTATACCAGCACCTGTCACCGTTATAATTTAAAATAATCGATCCTTCAGTCAACTCAATTGTCTCCAGTGAATCGATTCTTGCATCTGAGCGGAAATTCAACCTTCTGGGGTGCGCGGGGTCCGAATAATATAGGATTGCTGAAACAAATAGTGCGATTGAAAAGTGTTCTACATATTCTTATACTTTATTTCTTACAAATCATGCTGTCCTCGCGGCTGTTAGAGAAGAACTCCTCGTATTGGTCGGTTTCGTAGGTATACTTCAGTTTATACATTAGATCGGCACGATTCTTGAAATACTCGTAGCGAACCCTTGGATCTGTGCAATTATTATCATAGAATACCGTCAATTGTTCTACTTTTCCATCGCGTTGCGAGTAGGGGGAGAATCGCTCGTGTAGGACTCCTTTGTATTGAATTTTCTTCTCCAAGCTTGGAAATCGTTGTTCATAGTCGGCTAGACCGATGTGGAGCCTGTTCACCCAACTGCCAATGGCATCCAAATGCTTCTCATCCTCGATATCGCGTTCCACATCAGCTATATTCTCATCCGATGAAGTCTTATAGACTCGCATTTCGGTCGGTTCACCCGGCAACATGTGCTCCCAGTCGTTGGTGTCTCGCAGATCCCAACGCAACTCGCCGACGCGCCCGTAGGACTGCTTGTTCACATAGTAGTTGTAGTCATTCCACACGGTGTCCACCAGGACATACTGCCTGCAGCCTGCTTCACAAATCCGTCCCGTAGAGGGTTCAATAAATATCGCACTTGGAGGCGCCTCCACGGGGTCTCCAAATTCGTCAGGGTAAGTTATTTTTGGCTTGATACTCCAAGGGGCATTATTGATGATCGCAACCCAGGCGTGTGAGCGTCGATAATGATATCGATCCACAGCAACAACTTCCATTTCCTAAAGGTCGAAAAAAAGCAGACATAGTCTAGTAGGGAATATCAGGAGATACATATAATATGTACATACGTGTATTTGCTGTCGCAGGACCTCCATTTCGTGCAAACGCTGTTCCACAGCTCTCTGTGCATGAAGTGCGGCCATGTTCTCCTCCAGATGACTCTCTAAATCGGGTAATGGACGCAACTTATACTTGTCGTCCACGTCGTCTTTTTTCTTTTGCTCCTTTATCTCGACCTTTTCATCTTCGATCTCATACGGATATAGGTCATTATGTTGGTCATTCATAACAGTCTCCTCACGTGCAACTCCAGACACGACCATCGCGGCATGGCCAGCTCCAATGAGCATGCTGGCCAATAATGTGGCCATTTCGTATGAGTTGCCACGACGTTTTCGGAGTAGAGTATCAGGAGATATAAGGCGAGTGGGCTGAAAATTAATACAAAATTGGTTTACTAAAAAAAGTGATACATAATAAAAAGCAAAAACTAAATTGTATTCATGACAGATTTTACTAAAGGTGATTTCTTTTTCATATACCTAAGAGGGGAACTGTCTCGTTCCAAGAATTTGAGTGGAAACTGTTGCGCAGCATGGGACTGGAAGGACATCTTTACTACCTAAATTTGTATAATCCTTCGCAAAAGGTTAATACAAATCGTTGACACTGCGGGATGTTGACTAAACCCAAGGAATGCTTTACAACTATATTGACTAACTTAAAGCAAGCAACTTAAAGTTATATTTATGTAAACTATATAGATAGGTATATATTTACATAGATACATATATTGCAAGTGCGTGAGTGTGCAAAGTATTCTTGATTTCTAGAAATTGGTGTAGACACAACATGCCGGCGGATGTCCTGCGGAGTGCGATTTGTCTCAAGCTGCGACAAAGTAGTAAATCGCACCCCTCCTTAATCCTCGGTATGTTTTCTTATCTGTGAGCTGAAGGCGAACGGGACAGTTACCTGCGCAGCTGCATGTACCTTGTAGGTGTATGCGCATGTCTTCATGCCCGTGTCTCGTGCGCCATTCATCTCACACTTCCTTTAAACGCGGGCTAACGCTGGCCCTGACTACACCGCATTTTGCAGAAAAATAGGAAGTACATAAGCGCATACACAGACACATACACACACATACAGAGAGTGATCGCAACTGCGTAGCGTGACGAAAGAGGCAACCTCTCCCGAGGGTACCGCAATTATTGAAGCGTCTCGCTTACCTACGATTCATTGACTGACAGAGGGTAAGTATTATAATTTTTTCACGACTTATGCTGTTGATAACGAACAGTCAAGATATATACGTGTATGTATTATACTCTCCTATAGATCTTGGATCGGAAAACTATAACTCAATCTTGCCGTAAAAATTAATGTTGACTTTGTACAAAGAGAGTCAAGTATCGCTGGATTGAAATGGTGTAAGCGATTTATTACCATACGATAGGATTATAGATATATTATAATAAATATATAACGTAAACAATAGATGATATGCGAGATGTTTTCTGCAGTACTTTACAACCTTTCAAATACAACAGATACATATGTAATTGTAATAATATCAGAGTTTATCTGTCGCTATGCACATTATCGGGATGTTACTGAATAGTTAAGTATCTCAATTTCAATTAGAGCATATATAGAGCACAACATCAAGGTTGCAGTCACCTGTAACATTTACCTGTAATTTGTGCGCATCTGCTGCTGCGATCCAAGACACAGCAAGGCACAACGGGATAGATCGATTTAGTGACGAAGCAACACACAGAGTTCTATGAGGTTCGACGAATTTGTGTGTTCGACAATATTTCACGTGGTCTCGCTATTCTCTCTGCACTCTCTGCTCGTTTTATAGCACTGCTGCTGAGACCTTGTATAGCGCGCCCCGTCGTTTTGGAAAGTTTATTGAAATGCAAAATCCCCGTGAAGCCATAAGAATCACAATGAGGCGTTCGTGGCCGTACAAAGTCAGTCGCAGTCGCAGTCACTGTCGAAGTGAAGCGACACACACATCGAACACACCTCGGAGCAGGGAAAGGGGGGGAGCGAAGCGTTGCGACATTGCGCGGCATCCCGAGGTCAAAACCATTCCCTGCCAGGCAGGTCGGTTAGCCGACAGCGTCTAATTGAATCCGCAGCAACGGCGCTGACTCGCTTCACGGGGCGAGAGTTCTCCCTTAAGTATACGCGAGACTGTTGTTGTTTCTGTTTGCTGTTTGCTGTTTCTGTCCCCTGTTCCCTGTTCCCTGTTCGCAGTTCCCCGTTGGTGATGGCGCGAAATAAGAAACGATTCAAGGTTATTCGAACGTGTTAAATTAGGATCAAGCCTCGTATTCGCAACAATGGTGGAAAGAACATGACAAAAACAAAGGAACGAATGCAAACTAAAGCATCGCACCGAGAAACAGGCGCCCGCTTGTTCCTTAGGCGGCACGCAAAAGGGGGATGAGGTGAGGGGGGCACAGCTCGAATTACACAAATGGCAATGTCCATCTGAGTTTCAGGACAAAAACAAAAAAACCTGAAGAAAATGCAAAAATGTTGTTGCCAGAAGCGGTGCAAAAAACGAGGAAAGAATTCGCAAAAGGGTGGCAAGCAAACAAAGACGCGAAGCGACGCGACGCGGCGAATTTCAGTGGCGAAACGTGGCCTGCGTTCGTGGTGCAAACGCCGCAGATAACGCTGCCAAGGCAGCCAAGCGACCGCGACAGTGCAGCGAGACGGCGGCAAGACATCCACCCACATAATGCCGCCCGCACATGTCTTGCCCCCGCCGCCGCCTCGCCACACCTCGTCTTGGCAACTGGCGCAGTAACCCGAGGCGAAAGACTCACGTGGGAGGCACATCGCTTATCGGGGCGCATAATGAGCCGCTGCCATCTTTGTCATAAGAGCGTAGAAACAAAGCGGTGAAATTCAGCGCGATTCCTTAAGCACTTGCGGGAGCCTTGCGCGTCCTCCTGCCTCCCTCCCTCCCCCGGCCCAGTGCCGTCCGTTGCCGTCGCCGATGGGGTCGCCGGGACAGTACAGTGCGGCGTATAAGTTCTTAAATGAGCACACACGATGAAAATCAGCGACTTAACCCCTTTATGATAATGTTGCGCACGGAAGTGTTATTGTCCTCGGGACAAAAGGACGCATAGCATAAACACTAGCCGCCATAACACGCGCAGCAACAGCAGCGACATCGCCATCGCCCTCGCCTTGGTAATCACGGGACAATGATGACACATAGTCACCATCGACCACGGACGTAGTAGACCCAAACCTTCGTTACTTGCCGGTCTCCTTAATAATGACATATATCCAAGAGGTATGCGTATGTGTGTGTGTGTATTCGTGTGTGCAAATCCGCAGCTGCGAAGGGTCTTCTTATTATACTCCGCACTTTGCAGGCTCATCAAAATGCCGGCCAAAAGCGGCACAAGATTAGCTTGTAAGTGATTCCACAGTATTCGGTTTGTAAGGCTAAGGCTGATATAGTCATTCAAGAGCGCTAAACTTAACTGGTGTCTTAATAACATCGCAGTGCGTATGAATTCCTTCAAATTAACTGAGGCCTCGCAAACAAAAGGCGAAGTATGAAACTACCGTGTCATAGATCTCAAAGACTATACGAGCTAGAGAGACTAAATTTAGTAACAATTCTCCTATACATCGCAGCTTGTAAAGTTTGTACCAGCATTTGACCACACCTGCTTCCTCCAACTTTATAGTAATATACTTAGTCGTAAATTCGAGCGATAAAAAAACGAATTCGGATAAATTACTTTGTTTCTCACGCCTCCTAGTTCCCCTCCATTGATTTTCAAAAGCATTTCCCATTATTTTACATCGAGTTCACACCATCAATAGATCAATTAAAGCAAAATCAAAATGGTATAATAAATAACAAAGCTACAAACATTTATGGTATGTAGCAAAATAAGTATATAACAATTGCAATAAAATCGAGGGGTGACCGAGGGATGAGAGCACGTGACGTTGATTATTGTTTCTTTGCATTTGAGAACATTTGTGAGGAACTTGTGTATGATTTTCTATGTATTGTACAAGTTTTTCAACAGCTTCAATATATTTTAACACTTCAAATCATTTGACTGCTTTTATGAGAAGCTGGTGATGATGAATATATTAACCGCAGGGCACCTTACAGTCGACCATGCCCCACCAATCTATTATATCTGCAACTGTAGCTACTTTTGGCAATGCGCAATTAAACAAATCTGTCACGTTACACCGCGCTATAATATTATAATACAATACTAATGTAAAGCACGGCGAAACAACAGATTCACCTAAGCAGGGCCAAGGACCTTTAAAACAGGAGCACTCACACACACACACACAGCCATCTCCATATGCTTGCCATTAATGGGAGTCGCGCATTTGAACGGGCACAGCAGATCCCATCGCATCTCACCTTCAGCCTCAGCTGCCGCGTCAACGTTCGCGTCCGCGTCCATTGTCGCGTCACAGTCAGCGCCAAAACAGCATACGATGCTCTCCTTCAAGGACCAGAGAGGGATGAAAAGAAGTCATGTATGGAGTATGGCGTGGAGTGGGGGGCAGTGAAGTGCGGCCATTTGTGATGGCACGGAAACGTCGCGATGTAAAGGGATCTCACACATGATGTTTTGACCTAAGCACTGGACGTGGGTGGGAATCGCGCTCGCTCACTCTCTCTCCCTCTCCCTCTCTGACTGTGGGGATGATGGGACATTGGGAGTGATGAGGTTGGTGGTTGTTGCTACTTTAAAAGCATCGCCGATTGTTACTTAGTTTATTCAGTTAATTTGCCATGCAAGAAATCAAATGAATTATCGATGAAATTGCTGTGAAAGTAGAGCATTTACAATCATCTATAAATTGCCCAAAAGGTCAACTTAGATCTGACAGATAATTCTATTATATATCGATATATTGATTATCGATTATGATCGCAGCTCAATTGATTTGCCTCGTCCAACTCCCTGCCTACGATTCGTTCCAAGTCCCCGTGTAGCGTTACACGGTTGAAAAGTCGCTAAGAATCCTTCAGGCTGGACTGAGCAGCGTGGCTAATGCCAGTTTGCGACGGGGGAGGAGTGAGAGGGGTCCAGGGTGAATGAGATTGTGCGCGAATCCAGACAGATGCTGATGCAGGAAGGACTGCGACGCTGTCGCAAAGTCTGAGAGTGTTTGTATAAAGGAACGGCCCATACATTGAGGGAGGAGAGAGAGAGGGGAGGAGAAGGAAGCTGCCCAGCTTTGCATGCTACAAGTGACGCAGTCGTTGGGTGTGGAGACACGGAGACGCGGACGTTCTGCGTTTAAACTGGACAAGGCATGGTAAACAGGAGCGCAAGTGGGGCACAGTCGGAGGCAGTCAAAGCCATCACCTCATCATGTAGCCCCCGAATCGTCGCTGCTGCGCTTGTCCATATATGGTTAAGTTTTTTGTCTGGCCGTGAGGAGTCGCGTCGCTGCCAGTTGCCAGTCGCAGTCGCAGTCACAGTCGCCAGCCAGCGGAGGTCTTTCTTTGTGCCAATATGACGCAAGGGGGCCAAAAGGGTTTACAGGGTGGACAAGGGGATATGACGTAAAATTGCGCCACTCTCGGCCGGGATGGGATGGGGGCATGGGGCTTGTGACTTGGCTGGGTTACTCTGCACCACCGCCACTGGCACTTGCTCTGATCTCAAGTGGGCTGCTCGGCTCATTGTTCTGGCCTTGCGCGAGTGTGTGGTGAGTGTGAGTGTGAGTAAGAAAGCATGAGGTACGCTACCTCATAGCATATGCAACACACACATACATATGCAAACGCGCATAGAGACGCGTCTGTTTGTATATTATATGTGTGTGTCTGCCTGTGTGTGTGTGTGTTCCATTCGAATCCGCACATTCTACGGTCCGTCAGTCAGTGTCAGTTCCGCACACGCTGAAAGTCGCGATGCCTATAGGAGATTCGAAGGGATGCGAAGGATGTGTGTGATGCTTGGCTGCGGCTGCTGCTGCCATCGTCGTCGTAGTCACCGTCGCCGTCGTCGTCGTCGCAGTCGCTATTGCTTTGCCGCAGGGTGGCGACTGCGGATTTTAGCTGAATTGGCGCTGGGGTTGTGCTCTGATTGATGTATGGAACGGTTCGCTCGTTCGGTGGGTAGCACACGATGGGTCTGCCTTGAGTCTCCTTCTTGTCTCCTGCCTCTCCTTGTCTTGCTTGCTGCTGTCCTTTCGCATAGACGACACTGTTTGTCGCAGACGACGACGACGACGACGACGATGGCGATGCTGACCGCGCGACATGCTGCTTTCTGTTTTGATGAAAATTCGCGATTGTGTGCGTTCAACTAGAACCAGAACGACAGAGCTACACTCTGTGCCCCCTTCTGTACCCCCTCTGTAACCCGCTCAGCTGCCGTCCATGCTGCCCTTGCTGCCAAAGACGCATCGCGCTGTCCGCCGTAATTTCGTATTGAATTTCACTTTGGTGACCTGCTGCGTTGCAACTTTTAGACATGTACGACGCGTTCTCCCCTTCTGCACCTGGTGAGGTAGAGATGGGGGTACAGATGGGGTACAGATGGGGCTACAGTTAGGGGCTGGACACACCTCTCTCAATAGAAATCGATTTAATATAATCATATGTTCGCGCCATTTGTAATTGCAAATCCATGGGGAGTTCACAGATCTATTCAAATTCGATTCCTTGCTAGCTTTGTTCCCTTTCTGGCTGATCTGGCTTACTGACAACATTTCCGGAGCATGTGTCACGTGGCAGGTGCTGCTCAAATGCGCGCCAAATCGCTTTTTCGCCTTTTACATCGCATTGCAGCGCAATATTTCCTTGCCTCGACAAGTGGACTCTGCCTGCCGCAAAGGACATGATACTCAAGAGGCGCACAGCCGCACAGTCTCGCAGTCAGCCTGGCAGCCCTGCACAGTGTTGCAAATTTTGCACAGGTAGGTTGGTAGTGCCGCAGTACCGATAATGAAACAACAACGCCAAGTGCAGCACTCAAAGGCGCGACGTTAGCCAAGGAGAAACCCCTTTAGAAACCATAGGCATCTCTTCTCCTTCTTGCTGTGCATGTGTGCCACTGAGTGCGAATGTGTGTGTGTGTGTGTGTGTGTCTGCTGTAGTGCCCTGAGCAACCTCTTCAGCTTCTTCGACTTGTCGGCACTTTCCTGCCAAGACACACTGTGAATAGCGTAACCAAAACGTCGCTGCGACAGTTCGCGAGCTCTCAATAGTTTTGCAGCAGCGGACTGAATAAATGAAATGAAGTGTGAAAAGGTTCTGAAGGTTGCTCATACGAACAGCTTTATGGAAGGAGAAGGGTAAAGGGGGAAGGCCGAAGGGGGGGTGTACCACAAAAGCTACAGTTACCAAACTTGTTACGAACTTTTTTCTAATGCGCAAACAAACAAAGTTTGCTTCCTTCTTAAACTGGGCCACATTTCTTTAGCATATTCCTGTTTTTTGCATAAGACACAGAAGTATTTGTAGTATCAATTGCTTTAACATATTGAAGAGGAAGAGAGACCCCTTAAGTTTGTCTCTCTTTGCAAAAAGGGACCACAGGGTATCGCACAGTCCAAGTTCAAACTTGATTTTTGCTTTACTTATTTGCCTGACAACAAAAATCTCTACTTATCATTTTAATTATTTACTCGAACTTTGTGTGTAAAACAAAAACTGATAATACTTTTTAACAAGTGAAAACTAAAATGCAACTTGAGTGACAGCAAAGTCTCGTCGGTTATTTGCAGAGAAGAGAATCCATACTTCTCGGGCAGTAGACAAGATAAATTAGTCAGTTAATTGTTTATTCGTAGTTTAATTTTTAACAGAAGGTAATGAAAGTCAAATCTTTATCAATATATTTAAAAGACATTATATTTACCAGTATATTTGGAGAACACCATCCTAACACCAATCTAAAAATGCATTTAAATGGCGCTATATATATATTTATACAATGAAATTACTAAGAGAAATATTACATCAGTATTTATAGTTATTTTATGCAAGAGTTGAGTCCAGCAATTTTTTAGATACCTAAAAAAGCTTTCTTAAACTTTACGTTAGGGGGATAATATTAATACGACCATATTATTCGAATACCAATCTGTATATGGAATAGATTCCTGCAACTATTTAGGTATTTATAGAAGAATATTTCGAATTATACGATGTACATATATCGTCATAATATCTATAGATTAAATAAGACTCTGCTTACGTGACTAAGAAAGTTAGTCATATTATCTTATGCAATTGGAGAGTTCTTCAGGAAAGAAACACACCTCTCCAGCTATATTATTCAGATCTCTCACATGTGGTTTTTATTTAACTTAGTATTACCAATATGGAAATAGATTAGCACTGGATCTGGTGCGAGCTATGAAGCTATGCAAACGCAACACGCACTTGTAGTCCGGGCCTATCTGCTATGTACAATTCGTCGCCTCCTTGCACGATTCGCTTGCGTGCACAGACACGCAGACACACGCATAGAGTTGCACGTACACGTATGTACAAGTGTAGCATGTACTGGCTGCGAGCTGCTTGGGACGCACTGCAATTAGCAGCTGATTGAACTCGCCTGCATATGCAGCATGTGCCTAGCCAGCTCCTGCTCCTGCTGCTCCGTCGTTCGTCTTAGTGGCAAAGAGTATCTTAACAAAGCTCGAGCGAATACATAAGACGCGTGGGATGCAGGGGGGAAAGGGAGGTGAAGAGCAGGAGCTGGACTTCTGCTGGGGTGGCTAGCAAGGATACAAGAAAAACTGCATGTGTCTGCGTTATTTGCATGTGGCTCAGACTCGAATGCTTTTCGGCGCAGGACGCAATGGAAGCGCAGTGGACGCAATGGACGCAGTGGACGCAATGGACGCAGTGGACGCGCAGTATGCATGTCTTTCTTCCTTGCTGCATATAGTTTAATTTCGAGAAGGATTCGGCCGCACGTTGCTAAGAGCTTTTGGCCAAAGTCTTGCGCCGTCTCTGTCGCACAACTAGCTGGCGCTCGCTTGCTCTCTCTTGCTCTGCATACTTGCGATTTGCACGACTCGCTCGCTCACTCGCTTGGCTAGTGCTACCTCTCTCGCTCTGGCAGCATTACTAAGCGTAAGCACGGCGTAGATGTAGATGCAGAGATGCACTGCGAGTGCCAGTGCGAATCAAGGGGGGGGAGAGTGCGAGTCAGTCGGTGGTCAGCAGTTGGTGGTCGAAATTGCTGCGTCTGCCATGGCTGCGTCCCTCCGTTGGCGCCTCAATTGTTTCAAATTCTCTGTTTTCTCGACTCTACTCGACTCGACGTTGCAACGATGGCAACGACAGCGACGACGACGACGGCGACGACGAAGGCAGCGGCAGTGGGAGCATTTAGCTTGGATTGGAAGGACAAATGCCAGCCTCGGCCTGCACGTTTGCCTTCTTCTTACGCGGGCATCCTCGGCAGTCCGACATGGCAAATACACACACACACACAAAGAGGCACACACACACACACATGGATGGACTCAGGTAACGGTAGCTGACAAAAGAGCTCGGACATCGGCTTGCCTCGCCTCGGCAGTGGAGGCAACTCAGGAGGAGGCAGTGGCAGCACGGCCACAGGCAGAGTCAGAGTCACAGTCAGAGGAAGGAGGAGCAACGGAAGAGGCAGAAGCAGACGCATTAAAACAAAGCAAGCTACGAACTACGATATGCAAATCATAGCAACAGCAATGAGCAGCAGCCGAACACACACACACAGAGAGAGAGAGGGAGGGAGAATAAGAGTGAGAGGAGAAACAAAACGAAAACGTAAGGAAAAGGATTTCGAGCAGAGGAGGACGAACTGAATATAACAACTTGCGAGAGCTGCGGTTTCTCGTCTGCTCAAATCGCCTTAGCTTACAAAGGAACAAGGCTGCACACAACGACCAAAAAAGGACACAGCCTCCTCCTCTTGCTCCTTATCCTCTTCTAGCTCGAGCCGACAACCCTTAATCGGAGTAGGGTGTTTAGCGGGCAGGTAGCGAGACTAGGACTAACTAGGCGGAGGCCCACTGGACTGGACTGGACATTACTACTGTGCACCGTCAGGGGATTAAACTGTTTCTTTAGCTCGCCTCGCATTGTCACAACACACACTCTCTATATCCCTCTCTCTCTCTCTCTCTCTCTCTCTCGCATAGCTCGTAGAACCTGTAAGCCATACCCAGCGATCTCAAGTATCAGCTAAGCCTAGCGTCCTCTACGGGGCTACACGATTATATTGAAAATCTGGTTTAGCGATTTATCGATAAGTTCAGTTTGCAAGAATTCTTCGAGATGGTCAGACATGCGTATAAGACGTCGTATACTACAACATAGATATGTTTATATATACACACAAACACACACACACACACACACACATAAGCACACACACACGTAGGTATGAAAGCGCACAGACATTTAGCTTTTTAGGAGGCAAACTGCAAAATTTTGTTTTTAAAACTGTTATATGAAGACAAAGCGAGAAGTAGTGGACACCAGATGGGCCAGAGCGTGCGGGGAGGGGGGGTTGATGTGTGGCAAGTATACACATAATATACGCTGGCACATGCGAATGTATTTGTATGCCCACACACGCGCACACACACACGCACACCTATATTGAATAGACGGTGACCAGTGTCCTGCCCCATGTGTCCTGCCTTCATCTTTCAATTCACGCGAAATTTTCCTTCGCCAACGCACACACAGCACGAAGGTGTGAGTGTGTGTTGCCTGGAGAGAAGTGCAGGAGGGGTGGGCGAGGAGAGAAGGATGATGATGATGAGGATGTGGACGTGGATGCGAATGAGCTCGAAGAAGGGAGGATGAGGCGGAAGGCGGAAGGTGGGTGACGGTGACAGCGAGGCGGGCGACAAGCTTGGGTGAAAGCGAATCGAGTTTAGTTGAGGACGACGACGACGACGAATTCGTAATTGTGCGCACACACGCACACACACACATACACGCAGCAACACACAACGTGTTCACGGGGCGGGGGGAGGGCGCTTGCTTGCCGGCCAAGCTGGACGACAAATCGGCCGCTGGATGCTGGACCGTGGACCATAGACGAAGGACGTTCACTGAAGCAGCTGGCAAGAAGCTGGAGATATTAGAGAAAGTACGAAATGAGCGGAGGGGGAAGGGAAGTGGAGGAGGATGAACGAAAATGGAAAATTTCGCCTTGGTGGACAAATGTCCGTCGTCTCTTCTGTGCGTCCGTTGTTGCGATGGGACGGAACGGAACGGGTAGGTTGGTTGCTTGGTTAGTCGGCTGGACGTTCGATGGGTTCGAGTTGTTGGGTCTGTTGGGTCTCGGTCTGTATGCAGAGCCGGGCTCCCTCCAGTGTCGTCGATGAAAATCTGAAGTATACTCATATGTATGTATTATGTATATCTCCACACATACGTGACTTGCGATAAAGCAACTCTAAATTTTGCGCTGCAACGAAATTTGCGCTAAGGATGTTGAAGTCCGTGTGTATGTGTGTGCGGCGGATGAACTGAAGCGACCTCCGACCTCAGTCCAGTCCAGAGTCGGCTGAAGAGCCACAAACACACACACACACATACTTGGATGCTCTGCTGCACTAGGTATATTCTTGTCGGCTGTTGCTTCGTCTCAGCTGTGCCAGTGTGTGTTAATGTGTGTGTGTGTAGTAGACAAACACATGCATATTTGTCAGTTTCAAAAGCTATTCTTAGCGATTTCTCGAATCGCAGCACTCGGCAAACTGTTGTTGTCTTTTTCGTTGTTGTTATTATGGTCAACGTCGCCGAGGATGGTGGATATATCTGTATAACTGTGATATAGGCATAAATGTGAATATATGTATGCATATATAGGCATTCACATACACATTCATAAGTAGACAACATGCTCAGCTCCTTTTGCACACGCATCTGCTCAAGCCTCTTTTCATTTACTTGTACTCGCCTCTGTGTGTCTGTGTGAAAGGAATCAAGAGAGTTGCCAGCCATTGCGATATAGTCAAACAGTGCAAGAGATCGATGAGGTTGATAGGACAACATGTGATAGTGATCAGAACTGCAAGCTCACTAATTAAATCAGAACCACTTTCAATCAGCTGATCAACTATTAAAGATTGAGAGCATAACTATACTTAAGGTAGCCTTTATGGTATTCATGCCCGATCATACATCAATTATTATAAAAATTGCAATATACTAATATACTTAATATTATTATAACAATTGTACTCAAATTATTAAGTAAAATTATTAAGTTAAACAAATTAAATAAACGATAACATAGGTTTATATCAAAACATCGTACATAATATTTATATTAGCCTGATTATACCCTTCGACCATTATAAAAGGGTATACTAACTTTGAGTAAATGTATGTAACAGGCAGACGAAGGCGTGGCAGACAGCAAAAAGTACTATATATGTATATATAGGATCACTAGACGAGTCGATTGAGCCATGTCCGTCTATCTGTCCGGATGACCAGATAAACACACTGATCTCAGCTCATATAAACGCTAGAGACACCAAAGTTAAAATTAAAAATATTGAAAATAAGCTCTAAATACCCAGAATCAATCTTGAAACTGAACTGTGCAACAAAACTAATAAATACTTGAATACTTCAAATATTTATTCTTCAATGTAACGAAACTTTGTCATAATTGTTAAAATATAAAAATATAATATCAGATCAATGTTTTTTCATTACTCATTTGTGGTAAACCAAAGCACATTATAATGACCATAACTGTACAAACAATACGATTAAACCGGTAATTTCATCCCCTCTGCAATATCTTATCAAATTACTTATACAAATTTGAGTGTTGTATCTACTTTTGTATTCCAAGGAGTAATGCTATTATAGCTTCGACTTGCACTGAATCTACAAGTCAACATTCATGTATTATACAAATATTTTGTATACCTACATCTTGAGCCCAACATGTACAAATAAAGATATTCACCAAAAATTTAATCACTGTTCGATTCTATTTGAAGTGAGGAGGCATTTAATCTAGAATATGTTACAAAAAGTAGGTCTAAATTATTCAGAAATTAAATTGAGTTAGAAAGAAAGTGAGGTAGTAATAGTAAAAGAAAGAGAGAAACAGAGATACGTTGCGAATGTTTAGAGAAACACAGGATGAAAACAAACATCACATTAATGCGATGAAAACTTAACTTGGGCTTACATCTGTGACAACAAAGGCAGCAGCAGCAGGACACCATCGCTATGAGGGGGAAAGGTAGGAAGGAGAGGAAGGGAAAGAAAGGGAGTTAAGAGAAACCCCTATAGCGCAACCCCTTTGCCGATCAATTGATTGAGGTTGACTTTGGGCAACAGCAAATAGTTGGAAGCGCGCTCTTTCCCGCTATGGTCAACTTTGCATCTAATTTATCAAGCGAGCGCGGCGCTCCGCGTGTGAAGCGAAACATGCTGCGGCACGAAGCCAGCGTCAGCAAAGGCGTCGCTGCCGCGTCAAGCGCAATTTGCCCGTGTGCGCAATCTGCTGTCTTTGTGTCTGTAGTGGTGGCCCTTCTGCATGTCGCAGTCGTCTCCGTCTCCGCTGGAAAAGGGCTAAGACATTGTATCGCAACTGTCCAGCAGCAGCAGCAACCCTGTCCTGCATCCCGCCAACGAATTTGAGCACACCACAGACATACACACACACACATGCACAGCTCGCAACTCGCAATTTTGCCCACGGTGCACGCAGCATTCGATTTCACTCGTTTTTACTCCACCAACTCTCCGGCCCATCATCCATCCATCCATCCATCCAGTCCAGAAACAAAAAACTAGACATACATACAGACATATGTATTAGTGGCATGCATGTGTGTGTGTATGTGTGTGGCACATGCGAATACATGTATACCTTGTGGGCATGTACATACATATCCGCAAAGAGTAAGATTTGAATACAAGTATGACCAGAAGAAAGTAGGCCTGCTGCTTCTGCTGCTGCTGCCTTTGCTGCCTCTGCCTCTGCTGTTGCGGCCAAGAAGGATGTGCCTCGCAAAGCCGACCGGCCGACCACACGAACATTGTGCCGTCGTCGTCGTCGTTGTCGTCGTAGCAGCCTATGTATGTTTGTGTGCCTGTGTGTGTGTGAATGTATGTCGACATTGTCCAGGCCGTCCCTGAGCACGGCCACTGCCTGTGGTGCGGCTGACCGATGGCAGCGCAAGCGGCAGCGTCAACGGCAGCGAGAGCGCACGGACTACGGCTACGTCTTCGCCGCCGTCTTGGTCGTTATTAATCATTGTACACTTGGCTGTCACCGAAAAAGGCCGCGCGTATACGCTAACACAGCGAAAAAGAGAAGAGAAGAGAAGAGAGGAAGAGAGAGGAGAGAAGAGAGCGAGAGCATCACTTATACAAATGCAAACACACACGCGCGCGCTATCACACACACACACAGGCACGCACGCACACACACACACTTGCATAGAACGACAACAAAACTGACCATACGAGTGTAAACAAACTCACACGTGTGTATTTTCTCGCTCGCTCACTCTCACGTACACACTCGCACACTGTGGCACGCACACACACGCACACATACTCAGAGCGGCTGTCGCGCTCAGGAGAAACAGTTCGTGGTGCGGAAATTCGCCGCGCTAAAATCAAAATTCGCTCACGTTTTCTGCGCTCCTCGCTGTCTCGCTGACTCGCGGTAGTTTGTCGCCGGACGCTAGCTGTTTAGGTTCGCAGGACATTGGTGAACGGCAGAGCGGTCATATCCTTTCGACAGCCGGTCGCTCGCACACCGTCTGCGCTGTCCGCTGTCGTCGCGGCTAATTTTCGATTCGATTTCGCGATATCCTTTGACATTGTGTCAAGTCTCCCTGCCAATTGCAACCAACGAACAGGAATCTGAACAGTTTTCCATATAGTTTAGTTATTTTTGATTTGTGCTTCCAACTTTTCGAAATATATTTCGAATATTCGAACAGGATTACAAGTGAATACAATTGTTGATTGCAATAACAATATCAAAAGTGTGAACTCCAAGCTATTAATCAAAGCAAAAACTGTGAACTGTGACAAAAACAGAAAAACAGATTTCTGAAATCGCCGAACATCTTCGGACGACGAATTTATTCATTTTCCCCCGAGGTGCAATTAACAGGTTAGTATTTTTTAGAAAACAAACCTATTTAAATACTGTTTTTGAGCAAAAGGAGTGATACGCAAAATGAAGATAAACAAAAGTTTCTGAACTGTGGACAGTATTTACATATACAGATTATTGTTTCTTTGACTTAGAAATGACAATGTTTATTTAAGAAAAATCTCTATACGAGACTATTAATATAATATGTGACTATTTAGCATATTGTTTTAATTTCATTATGATCATTAAATATTATACCTCTGATAGTCTGAAATAAATTCGTTATGTTAGCATTGCTCATATTGAAGAAGTTGTTGTGGTATATGTATATAATTGTCAGATATTAGACTAGATGATTAAAAAAGTTAAACGAATATAAGATCAATATGATGGAATATGATCCATAATAAGCTGGAGATATGAACACACACATATAGTGTATGTACCATATGTATATTGAACAACATATGAATATTTTAAACAGAGAGTTTCATTGAGATTAAGGGTGATTTTCATATGGCAGAATACGACATCTTAATACTCATACATACTATTCATATTTGATCTTTGCTGTCTGTGCAATATATATGTATAAGTTCATATAAAAAAAGAATCATAAACAATATAACTATGTATGAAGCTTATAAGTTGTGATCTAATATAACTATGGATAAGGTTTTGAACAAATCATATAAAAAAAAACAATCGTTAATGCCTTACAGTCGCCCTTATTATGTAGATCTAAAAAGTTGGCTATACCTTCCTTAAAATATATAATATAAATACATACATATATGATAGTAAAGTTGAGTAAATGGTTTATTTGCATACTAATCTGAATTATCAATTTCCACAGAACTGAAATATTCAATCTAAACGAAGCTTTATGCTTCCTTTTATCGAAGTGTAGAAAAGGACACTTTGAATCTTTAAAATAGATAAAGATATTATACATTCTATATTTATCTATTTGAAAAGCCATGATGAATTTAAATTTGTAACTTTATCAGCCAGATCTGCATTTCTTTTAAGTTCAATCAATCTCTGTAAATTATACGATTGTTAAGACAATTTTAATGCCAGACTCAGGAAATTTAATTTCCTTAAGCATTCATCGTGAACCCTTTCCAAAAAGAACGAAGTGTAAAACTCATTTTGGGAAGATCTAAGGATTGCGATAGATTAAATTTAAAGGTTACTTTAATAGCAGAGAATAGAAGAAGTAAACATCAATTAAGATTGATTAAAGACACAATCATAGACAAGTACGGAGGTATATCCATGTGTATGTATTCCGCAAGGTCACAAGGCCACAGTCCAAAAGAGAATCCGATTAAAGAAGGAACACAGTTCGAAATATGGAACATAGAACACAGACGTATGCATTGTGAAACAATTACTGAAATAATTTAATTTGGACTGATGTGTGTGCTCCTCCTTCAACAGGTGCGACTTTTGGCCATTCTCGCAATGGACGCAGACATGCAGGGACACGTTGGCAGTTACAATTGGCAACAGACAAACAAAGTTTTTTGTTTGATATGACTCTTATGGCCATTTTATTCTTTTTTGCATTAACCCAAACAGAAATAGACCACAAACACATACACAAACAAGCAGAAAAAAAGCATGCCATGCCACCTTCCCCTTGCCCCTTGCCCCCTCTTTCCCATACAGAGACACATTCGTATGGGGCACATACACATTCGAACACATTAGCAGTAGTTTCTGTCGTTGACCTGCATTTACCAGACTGTGTGTGCTCTGTGTCCTATCCTGTCTCCTGTCCTCCGCCCCCACCCACTGCCACTGCCCCTGCCATTGCCCCTGCTCCCACAGTCGCACTGTCTGAGTCCAAGTCTGTGTCTGAGTGAGTTCGATACGAGGCCAAAGCGACGATAAAAATAGTAAATACAATAAAATTATAATTGTATATAGGAAAATCAGAAGCTTTGCCCCCTCCACACACACACACACAGACACACTCGGATAAAGCATATGAATAAGCAGGCGGCCGGCCGGCCATTACATATGTATGTGTAGATGTGTGTGTGTGTGTGTGTGTAGGGACTCTAGTGTTTATGTCTGTAAGTAACCGAGTGGGGTGTCCGGTAGCAGGGCCAGAGCCAGACACATTCACAGACGAACTCTGCCCCCCTCCCCCCACCCATCCCCTGCCGCTGCCTGCACAGGCATATATGGACAAACTTACTGTAATTCTTTTATACACACATATATTTCTTTCATCTTTTTCTGTTGTTACTAGATTTTTTCCATGCACTGTCCCAGTTCGGTTCGTGAAAAGTTTAATGGCACGCCGGGCGGGCATAGACTCTGGGACGTACAGAGGGGCACAGAGGAAAGGACGGGGCAGAGGGACAGATTGTTCGAAAGAGAAAGTAAAAATTCTTTTGCTTTGGCTTTTCCTCTGCTGCTGCTGAATGGTAGAAGACCTTGCAATTTTTATACAGTTGTAAAAGTTTTATTCGATATGTGGCAAGTGGCAAGTGGGCAGCAGCAGCGGCAGCAGCTATACAGCCGACACAGTTATTTGCCACTCCATTGGTTATGAGCGTCCACACACACACACACATAGTGCCGTGTGTGGTAATGTGTGGCTCGAATTGAAGGTTAAGGGCAGAGGCAACGTGTTGTTGCCACAGCCACAACTCGCTAATAGCCGTAATCCCGTTAAACAGACCCGTGACAAGAGGTCAAATCAAAGCGTGTGCGATAACTGCGGGTCATGATCTCTGGCCTCGCCATTAAGGTGGCTTTAAAGTTTCTTCTGAGGTTGATCAGGCAGAGGCAAGGCAGGAATAGTGTGGCAAGGCTAGTGTGTGTGTGCTTATTTGCATGTATATTATATATTTCATATATTTTTCTATATCTATGTAAATTTGTTAAGGCACTCACACAGACACACATAGTAGTTGCTTAGTTAACTGGTCACACATGTGCAAGCGTA
This sequence comes from Zaprionus davidi, assembly GCA_018903715.1. Classification (NCBI taxonomy): domain Eukaryota; kingdom Metazoa; phylum Arthropoda; class Insecta; order Diptera; family Drosophilidae; genus Zaprionus; species Zaprionus davidi. The sequence continues at coordinate 511,273 of JAEIGL010000003.1, forward strand.
GCCAAAGCAGCTTCTTGGCAGCAGATATGTGGCAAGTGGCAAGTGGGCAGCAGCAGCAGCAGCTTGCTAATTGCTGCTCTTCGACTCCTTAGCGAGCGCGCTCTTAAGGCCGAGTTTGTTCTCTCTCTCGCTCTCTCTCTTTCTGTCTTCTCTCTCGGCTCTTGGCCAACTCTCACGAGTGCACACACACACACTGAGACAAGCATAGTTGCCGCCTTGCTCAAAGTTGTGTGTGTGCACACGGAAAGGAAAGAAATCATGTGTCAGTCATGCGCAAAACGTGTTTTTCATTTTAAAATCGCGTGTCCCGCTCCTTCAAATGGCAACAACAGAGCTCCTTTGCATGCCTCGCACTTGCTGACCGAGACGGAGGCGGAGCATATTGTCATTTGCCTGCCTCGCCCCCTGCCTTGCCCCCTTCCATGGCTTGCCTGCCTGCACCAAAGATGCCGACGGTCTGCCATCATCTCGGTTCGGGACTAACCTATAACCACTTAAGCAGACCTGGCCAGAAGAGCTTGCAAGCCATTCTCGTTCCCAACTTGGCCTGCCTTGGCAGTGCCTCCTCCAGTGCACCTGCTGCTGCTGCTGCTGTTGCTGTTGCTGCCGCTGGGAGGGGGCAACGCAGCACGCAACACACGCAACAGGCTACATCTGATTGAGCATGGGGTCACTGCTACTGCCTCTACTGCCACTGCTGCCACTGCTGCTTCTGCTTCTGCTTCAGCTTCTGCTGGATAGGGATGTTTTTGTTTTTGGCCAAGCCAAGGCGAGAGCTTCCCACGACGGCACGACTACGAAGGCAGGTAAACAAGTTATAAATCGTGAGCCTCGTGCGCTCGCTCGGCTCACTCTCGTGCTGTCGCCCCGATGACGATGACGATGTGGCGCTGGTGTTGGCGAATGCTTTTGTTGGTTCTTGTTGCTTATTCGTAGATTCTCGCGGCGCCGTGTCTCCGTGTCTGTGTGTGTGTGTGCTGCAATTTGGAGCAGGCGCGAACCCAACGCACCAATTAGCATATTCCATTGTCTCTATGTGTGCGTGTGTCTGTGTGTGCGTCAGTGTGTGTGTCCCAGGCCTTTTCATTTTTGGCATTCCTGCAGCTCGCCCCCCTCTTTGCCCCTCACCTACTTGCAGCGAGTTGTTTGTGGCATGGGGGCGTGGTGCCGCACCGCGGCGAATATCAACGTGTCTGTGTATTGGTATGCGCCAGCTCGCTCAACTTGCTGTCTCTGTGTGTGTGTGAGTATGCCTGTGTGTGTGTTTGTCTGTGCCTCTGTGTGCGTGCGGTTTATTTACATCTACCTCGCGAGCTGTCCGTAAAATTTTAAAGCGCGACGCGATTTTATTGGAGCTTCGTGCGAACGTGCAACTCGCCCTTGCCGTGCGGCGGGTTGCGCGCTGCGAGTTGCCCCAACAACCCCAAACAGTACGAAAGGCCCCGAAAGTACATGGCGCGCGCATTGAGTATTCGCTCTACATATGTACACGCCATGTAGTTACTGCTGGCGAATGAGAACGCATTATTTTGGCTATGTGCTGCATTCATTATGTGCGTGCCACGCCGTGCCCCCCCTGCGTGCAGCCTCTCGTGCACCGTCGTGCTGCGTGCCGTGCCTGCCTGGCTGCAACGTGCTCGGGATATGCGTGTGTGTGTGTGTGCATCTCATCTTAAGTGTGTCACCAGCGATTGTCGTGTCATTAATTGAAACCTTTCTTATCTTCTTCTCTTCTCTTCTCATCCCTTCCATTGCAGAAGCCAAACTGTTTGATAACGGCCTGAAGTTGGATATTTCCAGCTACCCCCACATGAACATCAGGATGGGCACGAAGGGCAAGCGACCGTTGCGCAGCTTGACCCCTCGGGACAAGATCCATGCGATTCAGCGCATACACGATGGCGAGTCCAAAGCATCGGTGGCGCGCGACATCGGAGTGCCGGAGTCGACACTGCGCGGCTGGTGCAAGAACGAGGACAAGCTGCGCTTCATGTCCCGCCAATCGGCGGCCGACAAGATGTGCGCCGATGCGCTGGCGGACAAGCTGGACGGCTCGGGGGGATTGCTGGGACCACCAGAGAAGCGACAGAGACTGGACAACTCGCTGCCACTGAACTTCTCCAACAAGATCAACTTCGACGAGCTGACCTTCAAGCGATCGCCCCTCAACGGTCTGGACTACAGTACAAACAAGGGGGGGCTGGGGGAGATGAACTACAACGGATTGCCGGTGGACTATGTGGGCTTCAATGGAGCTGCTGTGAAGAACAAGGTGTTCGGTGCAGACATATCGAGGGCGGGTCCTGCGGATCCGTCTCTCAATGCCATCAGTCCGCTCTCGAGCCTCACACACCTCTCTGGCCTCTCTGGCATATCTCAGTCCCCGCTAGCGATCAGTTTCAATGAGTTAACCTCCAATCTCAATCTGCTGGCCCAGCTCAATCCGGGCTTGGCGGCGATGTCGGGACTGAACAACTTTGCAGCCACAGCGAACACATTGCGCAACCCCAAGGCGATGGGTCAAGCACAAATGCAGAGCCCGCGCAGCGATAACGGTGGAGGCGGAGGAGGAGGAGGGGATCGTGATCGGGTTCAAGGATTGTCTGTCAAAAACTGGGCCAGGCAGAAACCCTCGTCGGGAGGCAACACAGCAGCCGGGGCAGGGGAGTGCGACTCAACAAAGAGTGGCAACATGAAGAGCCCGAGTCCTTCGCTGGCGCCTTCACTCGTGGGCTGCGTGACGCCACTGTCAGGTCTGCCCGACGATCCCTTGCTCTACTGGCTGAAATCGCAGCAGACGATGCTGGGTCTGAATAGCCTGTATCCCCCACCGCCAGTGGCGATGGGCGTGACGAGTCCACCAATTCGCTCCTCGACGCCACAACAGATCAATCAGTATGCGCACACACCACCCATTCCTTCGGCTCCACTGACTCCCTCGTCCACGCCGTCGGGTAGCCTCGACGACAAGAACACCGCTTGGTATAACTGGTGCAAGGCATTTGGCGCCTCTCTGCACTCTCTCAATCCGAACGCAGCAGCTCTGGCGGCTCTGCAGGCCAACTCCTTGCAACATCCGGCTTCGTCGGTGACCGCAGAGTCAGCAGAGGATATCTCCAAGCCACCCTTCGAGAACATACTGTATTCGCAGCTAACTAAAGAGACTGGAACACCCTCGGTTCGAAGCCTGTCGTCGAACGAGCCCAACCAAAACGATCACAACGACGCGGCGACTGATCCTGAGGCAGAGCAGGAAGGCGAGACCTCTGGCAAACCGGAGGATTTGTCCGCAAAGTCTGTGAAAACGGCCAGCTCCACGCCGAGTCCCACCATGGCTTCCCCAGCCAGCTACAGTCGTGATCACAGCCCTGAGCCAAATGCCGCCGAAGCAGAGGCTCAGTCAGAGGCCAATCCGACCAGGTCAGAAGGTGATGCAGGAGCATCAGCTGCAGCGGCCAGTATTGGAGACGAATGCAAAAGTGTGCTGAACAACATTATCTATAAAATCGGTGGGACTAGCTGCGATGCAGCAGCCAATGCCGATGCCCCAACACCCACTAATAATGATGCTGGAGGATGCGAGGAGTCGGAGACTAGCTTCACCAGCGAGTCACACCATCACCACAACAACAACGATGTGAGTGCCAGCAACAATAACAACAACAACTCAAATAAAACGGATGAGGAGGAGCGTGCCAAGTGCTTGGACTATGCAGCTGACTTGGACGGAGGCGATGTTGAGGAAGCTGTCGCCATCCGGCATGGCGAGAAGTTTCTGCAGTGGCTGGAAAACTGCAGCAATCCGCGAGTGACTGCCGTGCAGTTAATGCAGCTAAGATTTCTCATCGCAGCCGTCAAGTCCAGCAGTGATACGCATCAGGCAAGTAATCGCAGCTCGGAGAATTGCTTGGCCGAGGGAGAAGAGAACTCCCACCACGAGGATTCAAGTAGAAACAAAAGTCGTCGCCGAAAATAGGACAAGCCGAAGTTGGCGCTTTCGGAGCCAGCCACGGATAATGACGAAACTGAGATGGAGATGGACCAGAAGGTAGAAACGGTAATTGAAGTCGATAGCGAAGAGCAGGAGCCCATGTCGCAGCAGCCGCCACGATGGAATCAATCGAATCCGGATCTCAGCTTCGAGATGCCCTACCCACTGTCAACGAGATTCCATCAGTTCCCGCCAGCGGTTTACCAATCGTCGGCCACGCTGCTGAGCTCACTGATCTTCCCTCCCTACGAATTTGTACACTGTGACCTCGACGACGATCCAGACGATCCCGATGAACCCGAAGATCTTGACGATCCCGATGACTGCCAAATAACGGGCGAATACCAACAGCCCGAAGAACTCAGTTCGAGCAGTGACGAAGTTGTACAGACCTAGACTAACTTATATTTCTTCCATCATATTATATCTGCCTACTATATATTGTATGTATGTTTTAATTATATTGAGCGTCGATCGCAGAGCTGCGTCGATCGTTGCTAGCTAATGTGGAATATTTATTTTGTGTTCAATATTCCCAACTTCTTTCCAAGTACTAATTGAAGCACTAAATCTAAGTGAGAAGTAATGTAAATACTGAAATTGAATTTTGAAATTGTTTCACGAGTTTGAGTTCTTATATTTACGTATCATAACTAAACAAATAATGTTTTTATGTATACTAGAAAAATGTTGACGCTTTGAGTTTATAGTTATATATATATCTTAGGATTAAGGGCGCAGGGTGCAGCGGAGCGAGTCAATCGTATGGATTTGATATTGAAAACTTTTTAATAACTAAAATACTCATGCAAATATCGAACAATGTGCTCATAAGAATTTTAGCAATTTAAAATCCATGGAATATAACAAATAAAATTTATTTATGAATTTATAAGTGTACAAGTATTGATTTTGAAACCGTGTTCAATCAAACATTTTGGGGTAGACAATTTTTATTAAATTTTTGGCTTGACGTCATAATTGTAAGAGATATTTAAATTAATAAACGAATTGAAAACACTACTGATGGAACTTTAGTGCGAGCTATGGAAATGTATGAACTAGTTTCCCTTAGCAGATACCAGACAACAAGAAAGGTTATTCCTGTTGCACAAGGAGGAACCAACAGCAATTGCAATTGGCAAATCTTTCATATACTTTTTGAAAATCACTGCACAGTATTGAAGAATTGTGCATGCATTTCTTACATAAACATAGAAACCTATCCGCAGAAGTTTCCCTATACTTTAAGAAAGTTTGGCATGCCGAAAGTTTGATATCGTTTCAGATTTTGACTATGGTCTACGCCAATGTTTCCTATGCTAATTATATACAATGTAATTTGTTCCAAAAACCATAACAGGCAGCATCTAGACAAATAACTAAAATCGACAGAAAGGTTGTTAGGCGATGAGAACATCGGCCAGAGTTATGTACAGCGTAAGCCATATAGCATTAGAACACCTTACTTTATATGTACTGTTATGCTTAGATACTGAATAATATCAATAGTGGATAGTATCAATAGAATAGGAAAATCGGTAGATTGGTTAAATGCCGTAAACTGCAAGGATATGAAACCTACGACATAGGAAACCTTATTCTCCAATATTTCAAACATGCCCTTTTTTAAAGAAAGCAAATACTCAGCTTTGTTTAAAAAACATTATCTTTTAAAATGGAATGCAACACTATATTTAACAATCCAGATGTGTTCGCTGATTCGGAATAATATTCTTTGGATTGATAAGTTCGGCAAATTAATTAAGTAAACAAATACAATCGTACGAAAATCAAGCATTGGTGCTATTCATTTTGTAACCATATAATGCAAATGAATACTTACCAAATTAAACGGATCATTCAAGGGTTGATATTTAATGAAATCTGCAACAAATTGAGCAATTTTCTCATAACCTTCGATAAACTCGGGAAATACAAATCCAGTTGGTCTAATCGTGGTACAAACTAATTTCTGTAGGCATATTTCCAATTACTCAAGGTAACTTTTGGGTGTGGCTATAAGCATTTTACCTGCACATTACACTCATTGCGAGGTGCCAGGACCATTGCACGACTTTTCGGATATATCAAAGCAAACTGTTTGCGAAAATTTTCAGTATACAGAAGCAGGAGGCGTTCTTTGGTCGACAGCGTGTAGTAGGAGGGGGGATAGCACTGAGGACTATCAGCGAATTCTTCTGCTGTCTCCGGAAATGAGAGATCTATCTTTCCGATGTTCAGAGCGGGCTCTCCTTCAGACAAGCTAAATTCGCTTTCCACTTCGGAATAGTCTTCCTCTTCTTCGTACTCTTCTTCGAGTTCTTCCATGAAGTATTCTTCCTCCAATTCATTTTTCCGTTCCTCGATTTCCTTAAATATGGCCGCATGTTTGGCAATGTTGATGGTGGTCTCAAATTTCTTGTATTTATCATGGCTTGATTTTTCAGCGCACATACTTCAGCTTCCTCTTATTTATGTTGGTTATTAGAAATACACTTATACTCAATTGCTGTGCGACTGTCTTGATATGGCAATAGTGCAAGGAATGTAGAAACGAGCTGTATAAAGCAAGTTTTATTTATGACTTTATACTTCAGTTGACAAGTATAACTGAGGTCGTAAATACAAAAAACAAGTTTATTGCTTTGTAAGTTTAAACACGGCGCCTACTCGATCTTCCAACTCAGCTTTTTTCCGTTAAATTGAGCCTTTTTAGAACCATAGTGGGATACAAAGGAAGTATTGGAGATCGTCTTCCAAGGTGGTTCCTTCTTGCTGTCCTTTATTACTGTGCATACTCATTTAGCTTATTTATCATGGGATCGTGTCTGGAGATTGTACCCACAAGCAGATGAAGCAGTTAACTGCTTACTTAACGACGGTCTGCTAACCAAATATACGCAATATTCCAATTGGAATAACTAGATTTTTGTCCATTTTCAATTCAAAAGCTTTGCTTTTTACATTTTAAAAGAACCAAACCACGCCAAATGGTAGTAAATATTTTGCGTTTACAAAATCTTCGATTTCGAAACGTAGGATACAGATACTTGTGTTTTAGTGCACATAATTATCGTACATTCATACATAAAGAAAACAGTTTGGAAACCGATCTCTTCTGGTTACAATGACTATTTAAACCCAAGGGAGCAACGAATTGTCCACTGACTATATACATTGTGTATTGAAATAATGATCAATTTGAACATGCTCTTCCCACATATTCCACAAATTTATTACGAATTAATAAGCTTACCCGATTAATCAGGTCCTTCAATGGTTGATAGTCAACATAATCGGATACGAATCTAGCTATGTTTTCATAGCTTGTTACAAGCTCAGGGAAAGCAAATGCGGTCGGTCGAATCGTGTTACAAACGAATTTCTATGGGCATATGTATATTTCCAATAACTCAAGTTGACTTCTGGGTATGGATATAAACATTTTACCTGCACATTACACTCATTGGGGAGTGCCAGGACCATTGCGCGGTGTTTCGGATGTAACAAAACAAACTGTCTGCGGAAATTTTCAGCATAGAGCAGCAGGAGGCGTTCTTTAGCCGACACCGTGTAGTAGGAGGGGGGATAGCACTGAGGACTATCAGCGAATTCTTCTGCTGTCTCCGGAAATGATAGATCTATCATTCCAACGTGTAGAGCGGGCTCTCCCTCGGACAAGCTAAATTCGCTTTCCACTTCGGAGTAGTCTTCCTCTTCTTCGTACTCTTCTTCCAGCTCTTCCATGAAGTATTCTTCGTATGCATTTTGCTGATCTTCGATTTCCTTTGACTTGGCCGCATTCTTTATATTTCTTAGCAATACACTTATTCTCAGTTGCTATGCGACGTGCATTAGTGCAACGGTGTGCAGTGTCTTTGCTTTGTTTTAGAAGTGTTTATGGTCTGTTAATGCTTAGTTTTCGTTGCGTTTCTGTTGTGTGTTTATTCTATGCTTGTTCTGAGATTATTGTACTGAGCTGTGTCAAGCTGTGTTTTATACTGTACATAAATTCAAAATTCATTTTTGTATCGATTTTTTTGGATCGTCGTCTACTCGATCGTACGCAATTTTTTTCTTATTCAACACTGCAACTAACATACTGCTAAACTTTTTAAGCAATATCAGGTCTTACAACATTCAGCTTCAGAGTGTAATTTATCAGTGGTGTGTTCGAAGCTGGCGCTCATACAGTTTATTGCCTTTCAGTTACAGAAATATCCCAAAAATAATTGTACGTTGTATATTTCAAGGGTGTTTATGGTACGGTTTGAGACTTTCCTTAAAGTGGTATATTGTCCATACATAAAGAATTGAGAGCAACAGTCGAGAGCACACTCTATATAGGATACCGATGTAGTTTAATGTGTGAAATTAAGACACATATATGTACATATGAACGTTCTTTCAATTTATTCAAATTATAATAGCTGAGATCTGTGTGGTCATCTGGTCAGCCGGACATCCGGACAGAGAGACGTTTAGTGGTCCTGAGCAAGAATATACATATATACTATGTGGGGTATACCACGCCTGTTACATACTTTTGCACAAAGTTGGTATACCCTTTTTGACCATTTTGAATGATCGGGTATAAACAGTTAGAAGCCAAACTCTTCTGGTTACAAAGACTATTTAAACTTAAGCGAGAGGAGTATTGTCCACTGACCTATGCACCGTGTAAATACCCCGCCAAATATTCACAAATTTACTATGAGTTAATAAACTTACCCGATTCATCAGATCTTTCAATGGTTGATACTCAATATAATCGGATACGAATTTAGCTATATTTTCATAGCTCGATATAAGCTCAGGAAAACCAAATGCGGTCGGTCGAATTGTGTTACAAACGAATTTCTATGGGCATATGTATATTTCCAGTAACTCAAGTTGACTTCTGGTTAAGGATATAAGCATTTTACCTGCACATTACACTCATTGGGGAGTGCCAGGACCATTGCACGATGTTTCGGATGTAACAAAAGAAACTGTTTGCGGAAATTTTCAGCATAGAGCAGCAGGAGGCGTTCTTTAGCCGACAGCGTATAGTAGGAGGGGGGATAGCACTGAGGACTATCCGCGAATTCTTCTGCTGTCTCCGGAAATGATAGATCTATCTTTCCGACGTGCAGAGCAGGCTCTCCCTCGGACAAGCTAAACTCGCTTTCCACTTCGGAGTAGTCTTCCTCTTCTTCGTACTCATATTCCAGTTCTTCCATAAAGTATTCTTCTTCTGCATTTTGCCGATTCTCGATTTCCTTAAATATGGCCGCATGTTTGCCGATGTTTACGGTGGTCTCAAATTTCTTGTATTTATCATGGGGTGATTTGGTAGCGCACATGCTTCACCTTCCTCTTTATATTGTTTATTAGCAATACACTTATTCTCAGTTGCTTGCGACGTGTATTAGTGCAACGGTGTGGAGTGTCTTTGCTTTGTTTCAGAAGTGTTTATGGTCTGTTTTCGTTGCGTTTTTGGTGTGTGTTTTTTTATTTGTATGTTTTTATGTTTGTATGTTTTTATGTTAAGTATTTTTTTTCTGAGTATTGTTCTGGGCTGTCTCAAGCTGTGTTTTATACTGTACTTAAATTCAACATTCATTTTTGTATCGATTATTTTGAATTGGCGCCTACTCGATCGAACGCGATGTTTTTCTTATTCAACACTGCCGATAACATACTGCTGAGCTTTTTCAGCAATATCAGGTCTTATAACATTAAGCTTCAGAGTGTGTTTTGTCAGTGGTGTGTTCGAAGATGGCACTCATACAGTTTATTGCCTTTCAGTTACAGAAATGTCCGAAAAAAAATGCCCGTTGAATATTTACCAAAACGTTTATGGTACGGCTTGAGACTTTACTTAAAGTATATTTTACACACATAAAAAAGCGAGAACAACAGTCGAGCACATTTGATAGTAGTATACCCTTCGACCATTCAATTCAGTTTAATTCAGACACATATACATAGGGACATGCTTTCAAATTATTCAAATTATAATAGCTGAGATCTGTGTGTTCATCTAGTTAGCCGGACATCGGGACAGACGGACATGCCTCAACCGCGTTACCTAGTGATCCTGAGCAAGAATATACATACATATATACTATGTGGGATCTACCACACCCCCTTCTGCCTGTTATATGCATTTGTACAAAGTTAATATACCCTTATTGCCCATTTTGAATGGTCGAAGGGTATAAACAGATAGAAACCAAACTCTTCTGGTGACAATGACTATTCAAAGAAGAGGAGAATTGTCCACTGACGCACAATGCATCGTGTAAGTAACCCGCCAAATATTCACAAATTTATTAAGAATTAAAAAACTTACCAAATTAATCGGGTCCTTCAATGGTTGATAGTCAACAAAATCTGATACGAATCTCGCTATGTCTTTATAGCTCGATATAAGCTCAGGGAAAGCAAATGCGGTCGGTCGAATCGTGTTACAAACGAATTTCTATCGGCATATGTAAATGTACATTAACTAAAGTTGACCTTTGAGTATGACCATAAGCATTTTACCTGTACATTACACTCATTTGGGAGTGCCAGGACCATTGCACGACGTTTCGGATGTAACAAAACAAACTGTTTGCGGAAATTTTCAGCATAGAGCAGCAGGAGGCGTTCTTTAGCCGATAGCGTGTAGTAGGAGGGGGGATAGCACTGAGGACTATCCGCGAATTCTTCTGTTGTCTCTGGAAATGAGAGATCTATCTTTCCGATGTTTAGAGCAGGCTCCCCCTCGGACAAGCTTATCTCGCTTTCCACTCGGGAGAAGTCTTCTTCTTCCTCTTCGAATTCACATTCCTCTTCTTCCATAAAATACTCTTCCTCCTCTGCATTTCGGCGTTCTTCGATTTCCTTTAACTTGGCCGCATGTTTGGTGGGGTCAATGGTGCTCGAAAATTTCTTGTATTTATCATGGCTTGATTTGGCAACGGACATGCTGAACCTTCCTCTTCTTTATGTTGTTTATTAGAAATGCAACGGTGTGGAGTGTCTTTGCTTTGTTTCAGAAGTGTTTATGGTCTGTTTTCGTTGCGTTTTTAGTGTGTGTTTTTTTGTTTGTATGTTTTTATGTTTGTATGTTTTTATGTTAAGTATGTTTTTTCTGAGTATTGTTCTGGGCTGTGTCAAGCTGTGTTTTATACTGTACTTAAATTCAACATTCATTTTTGTATCGATTATTTTGAATTGGCGCCTACTCGATCGAACGCGATGTTTTTCTTATTCAACACTGCCAATAACATACTGCTGAGCTTTTTCAGCAATATCAGGTCTTATAACATTAAGCTTCAGAGTGTGTTTTGTCAGTGGTGTGTTCGAAGATGGCACTCATACAGTTTATTGCCTTTCAGTTACAGAAATGTCCGAAAAAAAATGCCCGTTGAATATTTACCAAAACGTTTATGGTACGGCTTGAGACTTTACTTAAAGTATATTTTACACACATAAAAAAGCGAGAACAACAGTCGAGCACATTTGATAGTAGTATACCCTTCGACCATTCAATTCAGTTTAATTCAGACACATATACATAGGGACATGCTTTCAAATTATTCAAATTATAATAGCTGAGATCTGTGTGTTCATCTAGTTAGCCGGACATCGGGACAGACGGACATGCCTCAACCGCGTTACCTAGTGATCCTGAGCAAGAATATACATACATATATACTATGTGGGATCTACCACACCCCCTTCTGCCTGTTATATGCATTTGTACAAAGTTAATATACCCTTATTGCCCATTTTGAATGGTCGAAGGGTATAAACAGATAGAAACCAAACTCTTCTGGTGACAATGACTATTCAAAGAAGAGGAGAATTGTCCACTGACGCACAATGCATCGTGTAAGTAACCCGCCAAATATTCACAAATTTATTAAGAATTAAAAAACTTACCAAATTAATCGGGTCCTTCAATGGTTGATAGTCAACAAAATCTGATACGAATCTCGCTATGTCTTTATAGCTCGATATAAGCTCAGGGAAAGCAAATGCGGTCGGTCGAATCGTGTTACAAACGAATTTCTATCGGCATATGAAAATGTACATTAACTAAAGTTGACCTTTGAGTATGACCATAAGCATTTTACCTGTACATTACACTCATTTGGGAGTGCCAGGACCATTGCACGACGTTTCGGATGTAACAAAACAAACTGTTTGCGGAAATTTTCAGCATAGAGCAGCAGGAGGCGTTCTTTAGCCGATAGCGTGTAGTAGGAGGGGGGATAGCACTGAGGACTATCCGCGAATTCTTCTGTTGTCTCTGGAAATGAGAGATCTATCTTTCCGATGTTTAGAGCAGGCTCCCCCTCGGACAAGCTTATCTCGCTTTCCACTCGGGAGAAGTCTTCTTCTTCCTCTTCGAATTCACATTCCTCTTCTTCCATAAAATACTCTTCCTCCTCTGCATTTCGGCGTTCTTCGATTTCCTTTAACTTGGCCGCATGTTTGGTGGGGTCAATGGTGCTCGAAAATTTCTTGTATTTATCATGGCTTGATTTGGCAACGGACATGCTGAACCTTCCTCTTCTTTATGTTGTTTATTAGAAATGCATTTATACTCAGTTGCTATGCAACGAGTATTAGTGCAGCGGTGTGGAATGTTGAACAACGAACTGTGTCTTTGAAGTGTTTATGGTCTGTTTTTGTTGTGGGTTTGCTGTGTGTTTATTGTGTGTTTATTCTTTGTTTGTTCAGTGTTTATTATGTGTTGAGTTGGGTCAAACTGTGTTTATACTGTAACTGTAAATTCAACATACATTTCGGAACTGCGCCTACTCGATCCTTGCCAAGTTTTTCTTTTTCAACACTGCAAATTTTATACTGCTGAGCTGTTTCAGCAAAATCGGGTCATATAACATTCAGCTTTAGAGTGTTGTTAGTAGTTCATACAGTTCATTCATATTGTAAAAGAAGTCACAAAAATAAATGTCCGTTTCACAGTGGTGTTTATGGTATGGTTTGAAACTTTGCTTAAAGTGGTATATTGTCCAAAATATGGTTGCAATATTTTCTTACAGTTTGAGAGCATTTAAGCAACGCCAAATAGTATTCAAATAATTTACGTTTGTAATATGCACTTCTTGACCCTCACTCAAGCGGCCGTTAACGGAACTGTAGATATACACGACAGGGGAAGCCACAAAGTAGTTTTTCAACCATTTTTATTTTAGCCGCAGTTTTTCACCAAACCAAATCGCTCTGGATACAGTGGACTGGTTCACCATCATTTCGCCGTATAAGCAATCGCCTTTATTGCTCCTCATCGGAACCACTGTCTGCCTGTTCGACTGAAGCGCAGCCCTGTGGGGAAAAGACAGACTGTGATAATTTACAGTGTCACATACATACATACATATGTATATCATATCACATACAATATCCATGGCTTGATCGATTAAGATCGATGAAGGCAATGGCTTTTTATGGCTTAACTGGACACTGGATGCTTCAGATTGTATCTATTTATTATATAAATCATAAATTATAAAACTACAATCAATTTATATTAAATAAATGAAAAGTATCTTTATCTTAATGTGTAATCATATTAATTTCTATAGATTTCAGTTAGAACTATGTTAGAACTGCATTTAATACTGATATAGTTTCTCCGGCTCCTCAATAAATTAGTAAGTTAAAACAGAATCGACTGCAGGTGCAATGCCAGCATGTGAACACCCATTGCAGCCCCCTCGCTTATTCAGATGAAATGGTCGTTGAGGGGACTATGCAACTTGGTTTCCTCGTTCTCACGTTCCCATTGGTTTCGTTTTGCCTGCAGAATGAGATCCTGGAAGGATCCATACTCGAGATTCTGGCGTGATTTGGCTGTTAGATCTACGTCGCCTTCGTCGTCGTACAGATTGTCGTAGGCATAGTCTGAGTCAAGATCTGAATCGAGTTCCGATCGCCTTGGTAAGTCCGAGTCGAGGTAATCACCCTCATCGTTGGGCTGATCAGAGGTGTCGGCGTCGTAGTCCAAAGGTTGAATGTTATGTTGCTGGTAGAACATCTTCAATAGGTCATCCACTCGCTCCGACGACATATCTGATACCATTTTGACGGCGATCTTTCGGCGAGAGCGCTTCCGTGGCTTCAGCGGCCTGTCTGCCAGCTCGAAGTTGAAGGAAGTCTTCAACATGCTGTTCGAGTTCTTCAACTGCTTGACCAGAGCCCTGAAGAGTTGTTTAAACTCTAGTTTGGGTTGAATCTTGTTGTTGTTGTTCTTATTGCTTTTCGAGGCACTCAGGTACTTTGGATTCTCCTTAATAAATCGGTTCAAAAGTTCCTTTGTGCCTTGTTGATCCTTTTGCGATTTGAGAAGATCAACTGAAATAATAAAAGAGAATCGAAATTAGTAATGACTCATGATATAAAATATGATCATAAACATATATAAAGAATTCTTATATATATATTCTTGGCGAAGACACACACCTTTTTCTTTGGTTAGACCAAGCGTATTCTTGAAGAGTCCCCATTCATCGTTGCGGCTTTTGAGGCTGCTTCCATCAGCCTTGACTGCTGACTCCTCCGTGTTCCTTATGTAAAATCCCATAGAGTTGTGCTGCGATGCGAGCACTAGGAATACCACAATTGCGATGCTTGTCTTCATCTTCGTATCCTTGTACTTGTCTTGTCTTGTTTGCTGCGCTGCTCACTGCAGAGTGACGCATCTTCCGAGCTGCTGGCTCCTTAAATACCCCGACCCGATCCTCGCTGCTCCGCTCATGCAAATCATGCTACGCACACTTACAAGACGCACAGACAAAGGCAGCCGTTCACACTATAGTCGCGGTAGCAGGCGCCCTGACTCGAGCCGATGCCGGTCGCCGAGCGCCGAGCGAGACGGCACACACGCAATCCCAATCCCAATCGCAATCGCAATCGAGTGTTCCTGCCTTTGTTTTTCTTGGTAACACTTAGCGCTTGTGCAGTGGCAATTAAAAGGCAGCGCAAGCAGCTAAATTAGCGCTTATCCACTCTAGTCAGACAGGTAACGTGGACGACAGTCGTCGGCGACTGCGACAGCAACCGCGACCGCGACTGCGACTGCGACTGTCAATGCGAGAATCAAAATGCAATTGTGCGAGCGGGCACAGGACTGACCAGGCCAGGACTCGGGAATTTCGATGCATTTCATGAATGTAAGTAGGTCGGCAGAGCTGGCAGCGGGGCAGGTAGTCGCCTCAGCTAGCCTTTTAAATGTGAAAGGAAGTGCATATAAATCCTAGCGCCAGCCATAAAAGGATCAACAGCGCCGATCTCAGTCTTGGTCGCTGTCGACAAATGTGACGCTAATTATGCTTGAATGTGCATTTTATTGATGCAATAGAAATAATGCAAATGTGATTTGTGGTACAGGGAGACGTGGGAAGGCAGTCTACTGAATAATTATCCGGCGCCCCTCGCGGATTATTCACCCCCGCAAACCTAATGATGTGCAACAACTGCAGCCAGATGTATGCGCATCTTCAAACAGAGCTCAACCAATATAATGAGTTACTTCATCAGACTCCAAAGTTATTCCTAGATCAATCCTGCATCGCATGGGAGCTGCCTGACTGTGAAGCTATCTCCTGATGAGCACTTGACGGGATACACATAAAGATAACCCTCCTCGTCATTCGAGCTACCCCTACTTCAGCTGTCGCACATCTTATTCCCGTCCTGTTTCCGTTCGTCTGTTTGCTTAGTGTTTAAAATGTCGCGACTGCCATATAGCCAAGTCTGTTTGGTTGCCGTCTACTAATACAAACAAATAGACTTAATCCATTTCCGCGAGTCTGCGGCACACTTAAGTCGGAGTCGGAGTCGGAGTCGGAGTCCGATGGAATTGACTGACGGACTGCCTCATTAACGATTGACCACAGACAATCTAGAAATTGGTAGTAGATCAGTTGTGGTTTCAAATATCATAACTGGTAGACTTCCCTCGCCTCATATATATTTATGTAGTGAAGACATTAGTCAGTCATTTATCATCTCGTAACCTCTCAGACTACCCTCGCCACTAGTGCCTCCTCATTAACTATTGACCTCAGACTATCTAGAAGTTGGTAATAGATCAGTTGTGGTTTCAAATATCATAGCTCCCCAGACTTCACTTGCCTTATATCTAGTGACTGGCATTGATCAGTCATTTGGCATGTTGTAAGTTCTCAGACTACCCTCGCCACACATAGCTGAGCATTTTTGAGTGATGCACTAGTGCCTCCTTAAATTTGACAGCACGATACCTGGCTTCGCTCAATTGTAGACTCAACCAATTTATACAGTATGTCTGTGTGTGTGTGTAGATATACGAATGATTTCTCCTATGTACGCATGTATTGGCCTCGCGAACTCGGAGGATGTTTTGAATTCAAAATCACTTCTCTTGCGGAATCGTGTTGGCGCATGTCCTGGCATCTCTCACTCTCACTCTCTTTTTCTCAGAGAGCGCCAAGTTTGGGAGAGCAACACTCAGCTGAGCTGTACTCAGGATTTCCTGCAGCTATTTAAACACTTCTAGTGTAAATTGATTTATTTGCCAACGACGGATGTTCAATTTAAAAAAATCAATGCGAATGTGCCCCAACTTAAATCAGGAAGTCGAAGCTGCCAGGGTTGATAGACTTTCTAAATGCAAAGCAGCTTCTTCTCTCCCTTCTTGGAGGTCGAAGGCCCACGCTCTCACTGGGGTCCATGGAGTGAATGGTGTACGAAGTGCTTGGCAATGCCACGTGCGTTTCGATGGCCGACGCATCCATCGGGTGCCCCTACGAGTCTATTGCATCCTCGCGAATTGCCTGCACTGCTCGAGTACTCCTGCTCGAGTCGTTGCTATTAGTCTGTTACGGTGCCTTGATTACGTAGTACTCGACCGCCGACCTCCGACCTCCGACTTGCGTAAATACATGCATATATGTATGTACAGATTGTTGTTTCGTAAAGGCGAAACATTTGATTAGCAGGTGCTTCATTACACTCGAAATAATGAATACAATACGGCCCGAGTTATGACTCCTATTGTGTGCTGCATAAGACATCACCTGAGATGTCTTGATTGTGTCGAGTGAATGTGCCAGGTGTATACTCATTAATATCAACACCCTTTTAATTGAGTGCGTTAATGTGAGTGAAAAGAGATAATTACGTATCTTATAAAATATTTATTGTTTAACAACTTAGTAATAAATAAAATGTGTATATAAATAGTTTACATTTTTGATTTTTGGAAATAGTATAACTTAACTGGTTCGAAGAGTATAAAATACTTCATAATATGAATGAAACTCCATCTAATTATTTACATATGTATTGTAATAAAGCTCTTTGTGGCAGTGTGTAGATCCCTCCCCGGATTGCAAATGTCCAAAGAGACCTCACAATTTCTCCCCACTAAGATTAACAATGTTATAATAATTATGATCGGGGAAACGCTCCAATTCGATATAGTCCATTTCGGTGTGCAGCAACTTATCCAGCATTTTGATAATCTCTGCGAACATGGGTCGTTCATTGGCATCCTGTGACCAGCAATAGTACATTATGTTGTAGAGTTCTCTGCGACAATGCTCTGGTTTCTCCAGGCGATATCCATCCCTCACCTAAATGCGATTGTGTTCGGCATAAATGCAGATCAATCAATGCAGATGAGCTGACTTACCTTCCGCATAACATCAGCTGCAGATATGCCGGGATATGGCGTGGATCCCAGAGTCACAATCTCCCACATGAGTATGCCGAAGCTCCAGATATCTGACTTTACAGAGAATATGTTATCATACAGCGACTCTGTAGCCATCCATCTTGAATAAATACAAAGAAAGTCGTAAGTTGATAGCTTTGTAAATGGATTGGACTAGTAAACTAGTATACATTTAGTAGTATGTCTCAGTTTTCGAAATGCTGCATACCTAATTGGCAATTTGCCCTCACTCTTTCGCTCATAGATCTTAGATGTTATGATATCCCTGGCGAACCCAAAGTCAGCTACTTTGCATGTATGATCGTCTGTTATCAATATATTTCGAGCAGCCAGATCACGATGTATTATCTGTTATATAAATAAATAGGGAAAACCAATGGTATAGCATGCCTATATCACATATTTCTATATGCCTTACCCCACGTGATGTTAGATAGTCCATTCCCTTAGCAACTTGATACATGAATGAAGTTAGATCTCCGGACGTTAAGATATTTGACTTGCCGTGGGTATTTCCATAATGTCTGGTAAACAAAAGGTTTTTAAGTGAAAAGATAAAAAGTTTTACTTCGTGTTCATTACCTTTCTGCGCGGGAACTTCTTAGATATGTTTGGAGCTTTCCTCGGTTCACATATTCAAGTATGACGAAAGTTGGATCTTTATCTGTGCAGCAGCCAAGCAAACGTACAACGTTGACATGGGGCTCTAACGTTTTCATAACCTGGAAAATGAAAATATTCTGATTATATATCAAATTTTAAGGACAATATTATACAATTTTAGAATTAAGTTTCGAATAGTTAGGCAACTAATAGTTCTTATACCACAGATCACTTGCTAACAAGCTACAAGTCTGAAAAGTCGACACAAGAGTCATATGCATCTGCTTTATATGAACGTATAATTCGACCTAGTGCAGACAGCACCAGGCGACAGGAACAGGGTGCAGAAGGTCGCCAACACGTGAGCACCCCAAGCGAAAATGCAACCGCAACCGCAAAGTTGAAGTCAGACGAAGTTGAGCTTGGCTGAGGACCATTAATAATTTTTCATTGTTGTGAAATTAAAGTGCAATTATTCTTGTTGCTCGGGTAATCCGCAAAACATGATAAACTGCCGCATCCTATGGTCTGTCGAAGTTCAGGGCTGTGTGCATGGGAGTGGGGCTCTGTAGGGGGGATGCATGTGGGCGTGTGTGCGTCGCAGCATGCGGGTCCTCAACGTTAAGCAACAAATGCGCTGTTGATGATGAAGGACGCGAGTTAAACGGCAATTCAGCACTGCCTTAGACCCAAGACCTTTTGCATAAAACCAACGCGCTCTCCCGCTAGAGAGAAATTCGGAAAGCGCACAGTGCGCAGGTCTGATTCGTGAGAGTCGCATTTGTATCACTCGACAGCGGATTCTGTGGCTCGGATGGCTTCTGTTACGGATTTTACACAGCAACAGGAATCAGTTTCCGTCGATACGTTGGGGCGCAGAGGCCTCTCGATTAAGTGCTCGCTCTGTGTTCGTGCTCCGAGTTGCACTGCTTCATTCACAAAAGTATTCGCGCAGTGAAGGCACTTGATGTCAAATTCGCACTGTCGCAGGCAGACAACTGCACAAACCATATGACGTATGCTATATGCTGTATACGAATACATATATCTCGCTACATATGAATCCGTAATGACGCTTGAACCACTGTTCGACTGTTGGCCCCATGTTCGAAGATGTGCTTTATAAAATGTGCTAAATATAGTCAATTCCCGTGCACCCCGCGACGAGCTCAAACTTCTTAAATTCACCAACACTTGCCAATTCCACACGGGCTGCCTAATGAGCCTGCATACAAATTCCAAGTAAGATACCAAACCCAAGAAAAACTTAAGCGATAAGCATAAGTAGTCACCACAACTTTACTTTTATGATTTGCAAAAGTAAACCTAGAACAACAAGGAAAAGCAAATAATTGGCTGCCATGGAACTTAGTTACCCTATCATAGAAACCCCTTAGGTTCAATTGCTTTTGGGCAATCGCTCTAATCAAATAGGCTGTTGATACCAACAACTAAGAAGTTCAACTTTCTAGAGTGTGTTCCTCTTAGTTACCTGCAGCAGCTTTTGTTTAGTTGTAGGTGTACACAAGCATGATGGAATTTAAGTGAACCTTTTAAATTCGCATTACACATTCCGGGTATTAAATCCTCGTTCACGGAGCAGTTGTGTAGCAGCTCTAGCAAGTGACAAATGACGACAGCTGCGCTGTGTGCTTGCAGTGCGACGCTCAAAGAGTAAACTGGAGATGGAGTTGGAGTTGGCTTGGCATCTTAAAGTCTACAAATCCCAGGGAACTTAAGTGAATTCTTTCGAAACTTTTCAGCATCGTTAATTTTCAATTTGCAAAAGTTTTTCATCGGGCAAGAAAACCCGAACAGAGGCCCCACCATCCACATCTATGTTTTGTAGCTGGCGAGTCTTCAGTAACCCAGTTAGCGAGTGTCAGACATCTTGAAGGGGCATGGGAAGGGTGAAGACAGGTTGAGAAAGAGAAATGGCAATGGCGGGACAAGGAAACAGTAGCATTGAGTAAAAGTAACTCGGAACAGGACAAGAAAATAGAGTGTCGAGTGCACTCGACTGTAAAATACTCTGCATCCCAAATTGTTTAAGTTGCTGTAATGGTTTGAGGATTTTTGTTGCAGTCGAGGAAATTACTTTATAAAGTCTATTAAATCTGACTGCATACAGTTATAAATGTCTCTCACCTCTAGTTCGGAAAGCAAATCCTTCTTCTCAACTTCAGCGGCACTCTCCTTCAGAGTTTTCACAGCTACCGTCGTGACATCTGCAGAGTCTGCAAGTAGCAAAATAAACTAATCAGTAAACAGCAAATCAAATTAAAATACATAGTTGCATGGTCCTATTGAGGCAATCACACCACCCCCCCCCCCCGCCCGGAAGTAGGTACGTAAACCCTTGCCCAGACTTACCATTCATGCCGGTGGCTTCACAGCGCCAGACTTGCCCGAAGGCACCTTCACCCAAAATGTTGAAAAACTTCAATCGATGCCTGGGGAATTCCCATAGATCGCTAGTCGTGTCTGTGCTTTCCATCACACCAGCTCGGCCGCTGGCTGACGACGCACTCTGGTTAGGGCCTCCCACTGTCGAGGGGTCCATGGTGGAGTCGACGCCATTCGCTGCACTTGTTGATAGTTGGGAAGTTGACTGTGGCCCCGCAAGGGTGTTTACATGATTTGGTGGTTATTGGCGGCGTTGTTGACATTGTTGTTGGTGTTGTGGTTTCCCGATGGAACGATAGAACGATGGAACGATTAGATGCGCCATAAACGATAATAAATTGGCATCGTTAATGTTGTGGGTTTTATTGTCGTCGCGCCATATTATTGTGCGCCATTGTACCGAAAATAGAATTGCAAATGATTTTCAGTTTATTCCCACTTGATAAATAGTGAAAAATAACAACGAGTGTTTATCACAACTGATTACAATATATCCACCAATTGCATTTGAATAGTTTGGAGACCCTTAACGTATTGTTATCTTGACGTATCTGGGACCAAACCCTTAGCAAGGATGTAGAATATTAATGGGGCAAGATTGATTGAAGGCATTGGAAATATTATCAATCGTGATTAAGAGTAAATTTGATTTCTTATATTTCTTTAGAAATAAGTAAGATGTAATTGGTATTCGGTTTCTTCATTTTGTCAAATGTATTATGAACTTAATACACTCACTATATTTAAAAGTAACGCTATGGTCCACGAGAAGTTAGGCACAAGGACCCGCGGGACCGTCGCGACGGTCCTGTCTGGGACAGACCAGTAATGAGTTCAGTTACGAAACATAATCAGTGATAGCTTGCATTACTTTCATTTAGGTTGTGGCAAGACTGTTGCTGAGCTGCAACGGACACTTTCAGCTGTCATGTTGCAGTTGACACGAGTGTAATTGAAAGTTTCGAGCGTACCTAGGGACGGATATTGAAATCTGGGCACCTGTCAGTTCGATCCCTCTCAACTTACAACTAACTTAGTGACGTTGTTCGCCTTTTTTGTCTTTTTTTCTATCGTAAGCGATACTGATGCGGAGACTGTGATCGACGTGTTGCAGTGCGATAACTGGTCGTGAAGTGCTGCGCTTGAACAATTCATGGCTCACTCCATCCGCTTGGCAGGCGCATTCATGTTACCCGATATGAATACTATTGTAGAGAGACAGAGAGAGAGACAGATGTCTGTGACAGTTTGAGCAACATGTCAATACGGATCCAGCTATCCAGCAAGACGCTCCCGTCTATCACAGCCTGATGCTCTAGATATGACATGTATAAACATGCTCTATTATAGTACAATGCGTCAATAACTTCGTGTTAACGCCTCGATAAATAGTCAATTCTATCATGGGCTTCTCTCAACAACCTTCTCTTACCATTATCCCCAGTTGCTGCTCTCTCTCCCAGGGCACATAACGGTTACTGAAAGCGAGGGGTCCGTTCCATTGCTGCATCACCATCGAATTGCGGCTGTCATCGGTCAAAGTGTTGCTGAGATGGCTTGAATTGGACTTCTTAGCGAGCTCCTCCTTCTCTTTGGACTTCTTCAGGGCTTTGCTGATGGCGCACAAGCGTCGCCGGCAGAGATAGCCGAAGATGACAACGAGCACAGCCAACGTGCCGCAAACGCCGACAATAATTGGGATTGAGGATGACTTGATGCTGAAAAGCGTTATGGTGCCCACGTTGCCCTCCTCCTTCTCCGCATCGTGCTGTGGGTGTGTTTTCTCCGACTGAGATTCAACCGGGCGAGCGGAGGTGTGATTAGCTATGGGTGTCAGCTTAGTTCGGCTACGCGGTGTCGTTGAAGTCGAACCCGGCGACCCTTCAGGCAAAGTAGACGTGGGCAACGGCGACGGCAAATCGATACCATTGTCCCCTTCTGCGGCTTCGTTGACATCCGGCATTGCTGGTGGTGGAAAATAATTTACATATGAAGGCGGTGCGTAATTGCCACCGTTATTAGCTGGAAAGCGTTGCGGCAGGTTGAAGCCAGGTCGGCGAATATTCTGCACTCCGGGCAGCTGATCGAATGACGGCAAGAACTTCGATATATTTTGCACGACATTCGATATCGAGGGCGGCGGTCGCGACCCGAATCCATGAAACCCATTACTCTCATGCTTTCCCAGTATGTTGATGAATACTTCATTTTTAGCAGTGTATCGTCCATCCGATACAGTTATGTAGATGAGGAAATTTTCACCTGCCTAAAATGTATATTAGATTCTAAATTATAATTATATTTATATTATAAATATTTCACTTACACGCCCCGCTAGACTCTCGTTGAGATAGACCACACCCGTAACAGGATCAATGCGAAAGGGAAGTTTGCTTGGCCCGTTGGAGTTCTGTTGATTTGACTCCATTGGTGATAAGAATCGCGGTTCCATTCCGAATATCAAATCATCGCCATCGGCGTCATCTGCCCGTACACGGTCAATAATCTGACCCACCTGCTCAGCCTCCGAAATGCGCCAATTTCTTTCCTGTATATACAGAATTGGTGGAGCATTCTGTTCCTGAGCAGTAGCTGCAATAAATTGAATACATCCAAAGATTAAGTAACTCATGAAAAGGGAATAAAAAGGAATATATATGGAAAGAGAATTCAACGAATCCCTATCCAGTTTGCCCAAAGATATAATGTCTTTTAAAGATATTCTCCTTATCGAAAAGACCTCATCCCAAAGATTTTTAAGAATAACACATTAAAATGATCAATAATAAATTTTTAATAAGTTGCCCAGCTTTCTATTTGCACACATTTAAACGAGACCAGGCTATGAATACTCCATAGGATTAGCAGAACGTTTACCATCCTCAAAGGACTAAGATTTGCCAATGATTTTTATGTGCTGCGAATTATGTCGGCAAAACGTGCGACGACTCTTTGCCACGATAGTTGCAGATGAAACCTCTTCGTCGTGATTTCAAGTTGTCGCTTTGTAAACCGGTTTGTTGTTTGCGGTTGTATCTTAACCGCTTCCCAGACGACCTTCAGAGACAACAAAGTGTAGTTTCTGTCGCATGTGTGTGTGTGTTTATCCACACACATGTACTTGTGTTTGTATCTTTCTGTAAGGGAGAACTGCGACGTCTCTTGGCACAGGCAGAGCGCCAAGTGTATTTCAGCTTACATGAGCAAATTCGCGATTTTTTTAGTAAAATAAACACGCTCTGCTCTGCCGGATCTGTTGCTGTAAACCGGTTGGGAATTTCTTACTCTTATATGTAGCCTGCCATGCTGTGATTTCGTCACGAAATGTATAACGCATCGAAGCAGATACATTATGCAGGAGTATAGTAAATATTAAATACTGATAACTCTTTAAAGTTTGATATATTTATCTCTATATTTTTAAAATATTACATAAATAAATATAAAATATTATTAAAATAGCACGGTTGACTGTTTTCTGTTTTTTCTTCTTTTATTTTTGAATTAAACAATTGGGAATTTACCCTAAATAACATAGTTCATCTATACAATACTATTCAATTGGCTACTTCCCCATTCTTAAGTACTATTTCCATCAAACTACGTAACTGCTACCGGGTCAACGAATTCCATTGTGTGTTGTCTTGGAGATTGTTACTCGAACAGTGACTGCTCGCGTGTTTCTGTTTGGGCGTTCGAGTAAAAAATATTCGAATTGACAAATGCGCAAAGTCTGGCAATTATATTGTAGTTGCTATTGAGGCCCACACTCCTCGATGGTGCCACATGAGGTGGGCTGAAATTGCTCGAACTGAGCAAATGAAACCAAAAACTGTGCTACCTTGACCGTGACTACGTAACTCTTTAAAGCCTGTGCAAATGTGGGATGCATTCCACAGTAAAGTGAACGCTGGACTTAATCACAATGTGCGAAGAGCAATGTGCCGAAAGTCTGCAGAGACGCCTTCACACTATCTTAGGTTATTTTGATGGGGCCCAAGTCGTTGACACCCGCAAGAAATGTTAGAATTATCGCCAATCGGCAATTGCTTTAAGCAGCAGACAATAAATAGACGACATATCACGGGCAAGTGCACTTGCAGTCTCAGGTACTTTAAGAAATGAGGACAAGAATTTGAACTAATTTACCTCATAATAGACGACACAAGCAGCAAAACCGTAATTACTTTCCATTACATTGCACTAAGGATGCACTTAGTTCTCCTTGTGCCCTACATAAGATGGCCTTGGATGTTGATGTCTCTATGAGTGGGTGCATACTTATAAACACGTGCAAATAGCTAGTAACCACAACGAATTGGTATTGAAACAGAAATAATATAAATATAAATGTTATTTACTTACCTCCATTAATAGTGAATAAGTTTAAAGTCGTTGCAACAATTAGAAAAGTGTAGAAAATACTATGCATCCTCCCTGGGTACTTCTGCTTGACGAAACCATTTCGCCCACGAGGATAATCCATTGTTGAATTCACCGCCAGAACGGCAAACCTATCAGCAGAACCGGGAGTACAGGTGTAATGATGTTAATTAAATTATAAACACGCGTAATGGTATCATTTTAATTATAAACACAAACGCAAACACACACACATACACAGAAAAACGGTTGCATAGCAGCAGTGCCGCACTTGTCGGTGTGACCCAACACTGTCCGCAGCACTCGCCTTTGTGATGCTTATGCAACACTTGGAGAGGTATAATCTTTCCCTTTAGGTTGGCTACGAAGTGTAGGGATAACTTTAATTCAATTTGGCAATTTTCTCTTGAATTCGATTCACAATACAGTACTTTATAATATATGATACCATAAAAATAAAAGGCCTTCAGCGCAGTCAAGTTAGTTAGTCGAACTCATCAAGTTGGTTTTAGGAAAACACTGACGCGACGGCGAGACTGAAACTGACGATTTCTCTTTTGCTCATATACGGCTGCATGGCGCAATCTCTGGGCATACCCCATAATGAGTAGTCTGACGTCGAATATTCGAATGCCGTAAGTGGCAAAAGGGAGAGGCGAACTGAATAGCTTTTTTGACTCACTTTATTTTGTATTTTAATTAAAAATCATCAGAAGCATTTTTAATGAAAAACTGAGCTTCATATATCGCAGCTGTGCTATGCAGTAAATATGCCATATCGCATTCTACTTGAACTTCAATATACAATATTTTCCCTTTGACATGTCATGACGTCACTCTCACACACACAAACACACGCACAAAGACTGCACTAAATTTACACAAATAGGCAAACAGTACAACAATTTGGTTCATGTATGTATACAAATTTCACAAGCCGCTCTAATAATGTCGTACACTCCCTTTCTCCCTTGCTCAACTGAAAGAAGAGAGTATAAAGCACTTTGAATAATCCAAGGAAATACTTTGAGTTTTATTCCAACGTACGCTTTTAATTGGTTTTATGTATGGATTTTATATTAAATATTTGATCTACGCACATTTTTACACATTCACATGCATACATACACGTGTGTGTATGTTTTTCACACAAAGAAAAGGAACTGGTATCCACAAAACTTTCTCGATGTTCGTTTTAAGCGGCTCGAAATGAAAACTCCACGAGCGAACGTTGCGTAGAGCAACACGATGTACAGACTACTGATTCGTGATCACACTGCGAGACGAAGCTTCGAAAAGCAAATCGAAAAACTTGTTTTCAACCCAGAGACAACAAACTTAAAGCACGCTCTTTGGTCAGCTCTTTGGGAGACTCTTAATATGAAAGAAAGATCTCTTGAAATTTAAGAGAAAAGTATAAGGTATAAAAAGTAGTAGTTAATTTCCCGTAAATAAGTTCTAAGGAAATTCCAATAATGAGTTTTAAGATGAACTTCATTAGCTGTATAGTATAAGGTTAATAGATCTCTTTATACGAATATGTAAATGCCCCATAAATAACATTGTCGTTCCACTGTTCCATAGCTGTTGCATGCAGCCTTGCCAACGCGCGTAGCCAAAACAAATCGCTGGCACAGTTCACCCACTCAATCCATTGCGGCAATCAACACGAAATCCCCGCTAACCGTGCAGGGTGCACTCTTTATATCTAACGAAATAGTGTGAAATAGAATTAACTCGCTGCGTTGTCACCGACTTACTGTGAAACTGAAAGATATTATTCAGAGTATATATAAATTATATAATGTCAGACTTGTTAGATTATAATATAAATGATCTCTCTCGTCAGGATAACCATGAGCAACTTATTAGATAAGTTTCCGATTAAGTTGCTATTCGCGGCAGTTTTCGAACCACAGTGCAGTTGCACATTAGTCACCCAGAGAACTCTGCGTTCAATATACAGTATATGGGGCGCCATAATGTGCCGCGTCGCGCTTAGCTGCCAGTGCGATGTTTGTTGTTGTGACGATAGGTAAACAAGTGATTGTCGCGCGCGTGGACGTTCCTCGTCGGATTTTATTTATTTATACGGAGTATGTAGCAGGTCTTTAATTCGCTTTCACTCATGTAGTTTTTACGAAAGGGGCAGTTTATCGCAGGTTTGAGGGCGACAGACGGACTCATCTGAAATTTGATATAATTACATATTACATATGAATGCATATTCAAATACAGACAAACTGCGGTGCCCTGTGATAATGAGGATATTGATAAATATTGATTGAAACTTTAATTGCTGCACGCACAACTTTTGCATGTATCTAGCAGACCAACTGGCACAAGCGAGCAAGACTGCAATCGCAGGAACTCAATTGGAAAATAGCCTCGACACTATACAAGGATTTATTAACCTGGTTTGCACACACACACAAACTTAAAGTGCGATGTCGCTTTAATAGCTTTGCATGTGTCTTTTTATTTATACAGGTTACAACGAAAGTTTTCCAGAATGCACTTCATCCAGTACATCCTCTTTTAGCTGTTAAAGTCATTTACATAGTCTTGATATACCCTTTTTAAAACAACAACCGTAACCAATAACAAAGCCATATAAATGAGTTAAAACTTCTGCTGATTAATGCATTGATCTAATGTATTATAAAAAGAAGCCACAGTAATGTTATACGGTTATTTATGGTTATATGTATATATGTATGTATATGTTAACTCCTCCTGACCCTCGCTTATCGCGGGGGTTGCTATACGCTACTGGAAGCTACTTAAGCGATACATGAATTAAGTACCAGTCCGGGGTCTAAAGAATCAAAAATGTAGTATAACAAGTATTTTATTATCGTTTTGGCTTATATATGTTACTATAAAGTAACTGTATAATACCACTCAATACTTTTCAATAGTTTTTATCTGAGTACAAGATAATTAAAAAATTTTATCGTTTGTACCAAAAACTTAATTGATTTCTATCTAAAAACTAAATGAACCTCATTTTCATTTCTATTACAGGGTAACCGCAGACCAGTATAGTGCATTAGTGCTTATTGTTTATTAGCTCAGATAAGAATTGTTTGTTGTTGCTTGTTGTTGTATCACTTATTTACTGATAAGAAACTTTTTAAACAAGCTCAGTGTGAAGTACAGAGAGACTTGCAGTTCAAATGATTAGTTCTAATTAAACACAGCGTGTACATTCTTGGTCTTGAAAGTAAATATGTACATTTAATATTCGTACAGATTAGGTAAACAATTTACATAAACAATAAGAAAAACGACTATTTCAACGCTTTATGATGTGTTATTTACATCAAGAGACTCAATGGTTTGATTTAAATGTGTGTTTAAAATTGTTTCTTTAAAGGAATACATCAATTTAGCTGCCATAGACATCGCATTAAATGAGTGACGACAAGTTCAATGAACGCAATGGAAAACCCAAAAAATCATAAAATGCTGAAGCTGAGTTAGAAAGCAACAGGTTGCTGCGTACTACGAGTATGATCTCATGTACTGGCGACGTTATTCCAGTGAGTGTTAATAAACATGCTCTATTTATTGTAAACAATCACACATGTTGACAGACCTTTATTCCGGTTGGTAGAGCTAGCCTAATCCTGCAAATTTATTTACAATGCTAGATCTGATTGATGTGATTTATACTTCTACTTTTCAGTGACCTATTTTACTGGCATTACAAACTAAGTTGCCAACGGGATCAGCATGAAACAAGCACTCACGTTTCACACTCGCAGCACTGCTGTAATACTCCTAACTCTTTTGTATATCATCCTGAAATTGGGCGGCAATGAGGCTAGCGTACAATTTCATCAACAGTCAGTCGAAGAGAAACATGTCCCAAACGAACAAGTTCCAGAGAAGGTCCAACAATTGGAGAAGCCAAAAGATCAAAAGCTCATAGTGCGACTGCCATCCAATTCACTGCTCAAGTATACCTCCTATAAAGACGTTTCCATACTACACTTTCGAGTCCCACACGATACACGCGATGCGTATTTTACTTTTAAAGCTTTTGAGGAATCCAAAAGTGCCTTCCGTAAGTGTTCGATAATGATAAATACTACATGAGTTGGAAATTTGAACTCCTCCTAGGGAATCTATTACAAATATACTCCTATGTATTTACAGAAAGACATTGCAAACCCAAGGACGTAACTCTACATTTAAAGGCAAACAGTTTTCCTGTGATAAGTCCAGAAAATATAACTTTTCCTAAAAACTTTATAGGCTCTGAGCAAAGGTAAGTTTTTGTTAACTTTCTGTTATTAAATAATCCATATATCGTAACTGTATATTAACTATAATTATCTTTATGATTTATGTTGTTCCAGATTCAAGATATATGACCTCCAGTTTCTCTCTGATGAGCAACAACACCGAATTGATATTCAGGGCCCCGAGATAGGCAGCTGGTTTGCAGTGGCTTTTGTCAGCTGGACAGATCCAAACAATGAACGAATCGAACAACAAGGTATTACCTTACTTAATGTTGTTGTCTCTAAACTTTACTGTCCTCCCCCATTAGTACACGTAGTTTATTTTTAATCTCACTAAGTGCAGTTGAAACAACACACCGCATGAGTCCCTCACATATTCTGCATATAATGCACATAGACAAGCGCACGACGGTCTGACGAGATTATCGATTCAGCATACGTACACAAGGATATTCGTTTAGTTAGTTGCCAATATTATTATGTGTCTGCATCCAGATATGCTACTTCCTCCTGCACTGCTGAAGGCTATTTAAATTTGCCCTGAACTATGCTCGTTAATTATGTAGTTCCAGACAATTATGGAGGTGTTAATTTGATTTCAATTACAAGTTTGCGTCATGCAAATGTGCACATTAAATATTTAGGCAAGTCTGGCCTGACATGTGATAGATTTGCTCTACCTAAAAGACAAGCTGAAATATCGTTAATTAGATTTAATCGATTCGTTGCAGGACTTTCGGCCTCGTGCGACACTGTGCTGATGGCCGAGTTGTCAGTGTCACGTGTCTATCCGATTATCATGAACGATGGCAAAGTGGATAATGCCAATCTGAGTGGTAGCCCAGTGCCGCATAGCATCAGCAAGAGGGTTGAGGAGCCTGCTGACGCAACTAAGAAGTATCAGCGTGAACAACAAGTGCATGTCGCAAACTTACATAATGCCAGCCCAATTCCGAATTCCACTGCAAAAATGCACTCCCCAAACGGGAGTTCGGGGGCCAGAGCTGACAGCGGGAGCAATTCCACGACAAACAATGAAGTCATTTACAAGTTTTTTGCACCCGACGACGTTGCCGAGGCTACCGCACGTATCTTCTTTGCCGAAGTTTGCGCACATTGTCCCAATGTCAGTTTCCACGTGAAGGCGAACGCATTCCCGGCCAGCTGCAGTGAGGAGGAGCAGAATTGGGACGGCAACGAGCACAACTACTTTCACAGCACCGTCATCAGTCCCAATCAGACGGAGGAAATCTCCATTGAGTTCTATGTGCAGCCCAACATATGGCACTATGTGCGACTGAGATTCGCCGAGGCCAGCGATGAGTTTTGCCTGGGCTTGCGTCCCATCAAGCTGACTTCTGACGAGGTCACCGTCGCCATGGATGGCATCAGAGACACAAAAAACGAAACCTATAATGTTTCGTTTGCCCTGCAAATAGAGTTCAATCAACAAGCGGAAGAAGCGGAAAATGAATCTGTCCCGGCGCAGTCACATTCACCAACCCAGTCTCAGACACCGTCACCATCACAGTCGCAGTCGCAGACAGCAAGCCTGAGTGAACCATCGACGAGTGCTTGGCAGACAGTGCGCTTTCGCGGAATGGATTTCTATTCCCTGCTGCGTCAGAGCTATCACGAGTTCTTTATGTTCGACTATGACTTGCACCCGGATGTAAACGGCACAGTGCCCGTGCTACTCAATCTGACAGCCCATTCCGCGGCCGGATTCGCCTTCGAGCTGGGCGAGGTATATGACATTGGTGGCACACTCACCTTCGCGGTGTCAATGAAACATGAGATGCGTTTCAGCAGCGAACTGAAACCGCCGCCACCAACCACTGCCCCAGCATCGGAACGAGGTGGCATTCTCGCGGAGAAGCTAGTCGGCGGCCAGAACGAGGCGAGCGTGGTAACGGGACTCGAGAAGACGTCACGCACCAACCAAAGCATGCAAATTATAGTCTGCATGCATCTCAACGAACCTGGAGCTCCCACTTGGCCAGACAAGTGTCGCTATGGTCAGCGACTGCTGCCCGCCTCCATCATAGTCAATAATACAGATCTTATGGGGCTAGTCCACGTGCCCTTTCCCGAAAGTGGAAATTGGTAAGGCCGATATATGAATCCCTTTCTTAGAGGAGTATCTTAAATTCAATATACTCTTCCCTCCAGGTACGTCACAATGGGTCTCTACTGCCATGGAGCTGGCACTGCACGTGTGACGATCATTGACAGCGTCAAGGAGTTTGTGCGACAACACGTGTCCATGCTGCCGCTAATGCGTGCTCCATGCGCATGTGCAGCCAACTCAATTTGGTATGAGATCTGCATTGCATCACGGGAGTGCTTGGCGCACATGAACGAGACGGAGACGCTGAGGGTGAAGGAGTGCATGATGGACTTCAAGTGCACGCCCGACTATGAGCAGATGACGCGTCGCTTCGAGATACACTACAAGTCGGCAACGGAACAGCATTTCGCGATGGATAACTGCAACACATCGGTCATCTTCTCCGTCTCGTCCAGTCCATGTGTTTCGGGACGCTGTGGACGCTTTGGTCGCTGTTACCACTACATGTCCGGCGGCTTTGTGTTCTCCACGTGTGTCTGTATGAAGGGATATCGTGGCTGGGACTGCACTGAAGACTCAGAGGTGCCATCGAGTATATCCATTCTGATGGCTTCTCTGCTGCTCACCCTGAGCAACCTGCTCTTCATTCCGAGTGTCTACATGGCTTTTCGTCGATATTACTACACCGAAAGCATCATCTACTTCTTTGCCATGTTCTTCTCCATCTTCTACCACGCCTGCGACTCGGGTGAAGATGAGTATAGTTTCTGTTTGGTCAAGATCGGCGTGCTGCAGTTCTGTGATTTCTATTGTGGCCTCTTAGCCATTTGGGTGACCCTCGTGGCCATGGCTCACATTCCAGAGAAGTACGTCTCCCTCTTGCACATGTTTGGAGCCATTCTGTTGGCATTTGGTACAGAACTAAATAAGCAGAGTCTGTGGGTGTTCCTGGCTCCGGCTCTTACTGGGATTTGCCTCATTTCCACTAGCTGGGGCATGCGTTGCCGGAACACCCGAAAGTGCTTTCCAGCAAAACGCTACCTTACTATCTTCATGCCATTCGGCATGGTGCTGGTAATGGTAGGTCTAGTTTGCTATGCATTCCTACAAACCAAACAAAACTATCACATTGTGCACTCCATCTGGCACATGGTTATGGCACTGAGCATCATGTGCCTCCTGCCCTCTCCCAAGTCTTTTGTTCCGAAGTGCTAGCATTCGGAGTCTTCGAAGGAGCTCATGTCCTCGGGACAGCTGGTGCAGAAGTGAACGGTTTACAGCTCATATTCCATTATCAGCTTAAGGTAATGAAGACTACAGATCAGACTATATTGTAAGCTATGGAAAAGATAAGAATCCAAAAAACTATCGATAAATAGGCCAAATGAAATATTCTATATGTAGTTAAAGCCCGTAAATATAATTTGCAAGACATGCTCAGACGATTTGAGTGATATTTTATGAAATTCTGCTCAAAAATAATGCTCTTGAAGTAGATTGTAATATATGTATGTATAAGATCATGAATTGTCAAGATATACAGAATGCATTATTGAAAGACTATGCTGAGTTAGAATTGAGAAACTATTGACATGTGTCTCTAATATCATGAAAACAAACAACTTCTCTAGTAATCGTTCCTGTGGAAGCTTTTAGGCCGAGATAACTGTTGTACGTTCCATAGAACCTTTCGACCATAGCTGGATAAACTCAGCACAGTTAGAAATTGAATAAAATTGAAAAGATGTTGCACAACTCTACCAAAGTACCAAGGAACTTACAAAATGTAACAGAGAGATAAGCTAATTACTAGTTCCAGACCCCAATCCTCATAAATATCTGTGTTTCAACTAACGTCAGCTGTACATCAAGCAAAGCTAGATTCTTTACTTTTCAATTTCTATATATGCTATTTATCCTGAATTGCTCATGATATTAAAAGAGAGGCTACGCAAGAATATCTTGCTGATATTTATATTTAAGTATGTATGGGATTGACCACTTTCGACAAGTCCACTTAAAATTGACTAAGTAACGTAAGACGATAGTCGAGCTTCTCAAACTCATAGCTATTGAGGGGTTATAGAGTTCTTTAAACTCAAAAACGAATTTCCTATGACAATTACGTTTAGGAATTTCGACTAGACTAGACATATATTGTAATTTAAGGAACTACAACCTTGAACTAAACTCTAAACATAAGAATCTGTTGTTATTTTAGATATGAATGTATAACCCTTTTGAAAAAGCCTTACTATTTTTAATGGATATCATCTCTGTATATGTACTGTTTTTGTAAGCAATAGGGCAGTTATACAACTGGCAGACTGCACTCAACTGTAGAACTGGTAACAGAAGCTGCTTTCTAATTGTAAGTAAATTTATACATAAATGTTAACATAAACACGAATTTTAGCACAAACAATAAAATGTACACACAATGTACGAATTGACTTACAATATAGTCCAAATAAATCGTATGAGCCAAAATAATCTCCACGTATTCTTAACTTTGTACAATATTCCATTTCTAACAAATTATTTACTATTTACAGATAAATTTTATTATTTTCTATACTTGGTCGTATTGGTTATAGCTTTGGAAGCATATAATTTTGATTATTGATAATGTTTATTATCGTACACTGCCAGCGCCATAGCGTATTTCATTTTCAAATTGTTCGGCCTTTAGTGTTCCGTCTATACTCTCACAGTTCTTGTTGAACACACTATATGCGCTCATTTCATTTGATCTCTTTGGGCCAGTTCGGGTATTAAAATATATGCCAAATAGCGCAGAGAACATCAAAAAGACTAAGCCAAATTTCAGTTCAATCGCAATTATATACAAAGTAACCCAGAACAGGAAATATACCACCCACAGGGTGTACTTTAAAGTTTTACTTTCTTTTCGCACGTCATCTCCTCCGAGTGTGTGTGGCACAAGTTCGTCTTCTTCGCTGGAGGGAACAAAATCTTCATTGGTATTATTTGTAGGTGAAGATTCTGTATTTAACTGTTTGGTTGGCTGAAAAGAAGGATACATATTAATGAATAAGTGTAATTGGGATCAATCACACAGTTATTGTTCTTCTATTTATGTTTATTTACGTTTGTTTATGTTCAGTCACACGTATGCAGAACAAATACTTCTACATACCTTGATATCAATGGTAGTTTCAGATCTTCCCTCAGTTGCATTTGCGCCTGTACCCAACATCCAAAACTTTCGTAATCTCAATTTAAAATTACTGAATGCTGCTTCTCTCTGCTTATCTTTTCGATATTGTTGTAATTGCGCTTGAAAGTCTGCCATGGGATTCTTTCTTGTTAATTCCAAATGTTTTGCATTTCAATTAGAGGTGAGCAAGAGTTGCGACAACAAGTATTTATTCAGTACTTGTGTTCTCC
This sequence comes from Zaprionus davidi, assembly GCA_018903715.1. Taxonomy (NCBI): domain Eukaryota; kingdom Metazoa; phylum Arthropoda; class Insecta; order Diptera; family Drosophilidae; genus Zaprionus; species Zaprionus davidi. The sequence continues at coordinate 546,114 of JAEIGL010000003.1, forward strand.
GTAAGCGTAAATGGTTACTTAGTACTTGTGAAAATTGTCACTAGCTGCGAGGATGTGTTAAATAAATATAAAAATATATTTAAACACTTCGTAAATTTAATACATTAAAATTATGATTTTAAAATGTATCATTATAATCACGTGACACTTATTTAATTATATTGTTCCCGGTTTCATTTCGCTTATTGTTCAGTATTTTTCGTTTGTATCGTGTATGGGGTACTACAAATAATAGTCTCGTGTATGCGCCCCACGACACCACAGCGCTAGTTTTTGCACACGTGAAAGGCCAGTTCTAATTGCCAGTATTATTGGTGTCACAGGAATACGCTTAATACAAATTAGAAATAAATAGTAGGTAGACTAATAATGGACACTAAGCAGACGATTGTTGAGGGCGTCGACGCTCTCACCTTGAATGGAAAATCAGAGCCAGAGGCAGTAGAAACTGCTACCGATGCTCAAGCGCAAGAAGCTGGTGATGGTGAAGGGGCCACTGCAAATGCGGATGATGTAGTGGACCCATGGAATGTTGCAAGCACCAATGACGCAGGCGTTGACTACGACAAGCTCATAAGTATGCAACACGCAAGAGAGACTTCTTATTTATATATAAAGTCGTACAATCTAAGTATGTGTAATGTGCTAATGTATTTTTGTTGACACGTTGCAGAGCGCTTTGGCTCCAGTAAAATCGATGAAGAACTTATCGCACGATTCGAAAAAATCACCGGAAAGCCAGCACACCATCTTATCAGAAGAGGCATATTCTTTTCCCATCGTGATCTGCACACAATACTCACACTGAGGGAACAGGGCAAACCGTTTTATTTGTATACGGGTCGTGGCCCCAGCTCTGGTTCCTTGCACATAGGCCATTTGGTTCCATTTATTATGACCAAATGGCTGCAGGAAACATTCGATGTACCCTTGATAATCCAACTCACCGATGACGAAAAGACCCTATGGAAAGATCTCAAAATCGAGGATGCCATCAAACTGGCTAAGGAGAATGCAAAGGATATTGTCGCAATGGGATTCGATCTGAACAAAACGTTCATATTTAACAATCTTGAGTTCATGGGGTACGTTATCAGTATCAGTTGCGTTATTTAATGTAAATCTAATCAGTGTTTGCTTACAGCAAGTGCCCTGCCCTTTATCAGAATATTATTCGGATTCAGAAGTGTGTCACTTTCAACCAGGTCAAGGGTATCTTTGGCTTCGGTGACTCGGATATCATTGGCAAGATTGGATTTCCCGCCGCTCAGGCAGCGCCGGCTCTGTCCAGCACATTTCCCTTCATTTTTGGCAATAAGAAGGTTCACTGCCTCATTCCTTGCGCCATTGATCAGGATCCTTATTTCCGTATGACACGCGATGTTGCACCACGCCTGGGATTCTCCAAGTGTGCACTGATGCACTCAAGCTTCTTCCCGGCACTGCAAGGGGCCAAGACAAAGATGTCTGCGAGTGAGCAAAACTCAGCCGTTTTCCTCACCGACACTCCGAAGCAGATCAAGAACAAGATCAACAAGTATGCATTCTCGGGCGGTCGCACTACTGTGGAGGAGCATCGCAAACTGGGCGGCATTCCCGATATCGATGTGGCCTTCCAGTTGCTCAAATTCTTCCTCGAAGACGATGAGAAACTTGAGGAGGTGCGTGTTGCCTACAGTAAAGGAGAGATGCTTACTGGTGAAATCAAGAAACTGGCTATAGAGGTAAGTTCAATGAGTGGCATAGTCAGTAAGTCCCCCCCTCCTAACCACTCCTCCATCTACCCCCAGACTGTGACGCCAATTGTGGAACAGCATCAGACAGCGCGTAAACTAGTAACGGACGAGGTGCTGGACAAGTACTTTGAGCTCAGGGAACTGAAGTTCGGCAGTTAGAAGAAATACGTGAGAGAGAAATGTACAGAAATAAATAAAGGTGTATTTATTGATTTGATTTATGTTATAATACACACACACACACTTAAGGCTCGTTGCGCTCGCTATTTATATTTACTAAGCAGAACAAAATACTATTGTTTGATTATTTTTATAAGCACTCAAAGCAAACAAAAACAAAACAAAATAACCAATAAACATCTCCGATTTTCGTACGCAATGTCTGACCCATTTCAGTTACAGTAAAAATGCAATTAAACTCTTCTCGCGTCGAGTGTTTTAAGAACGCGTTCGCTTGGCTTGACGCGTCAGATCAAAATGCATATACCCAGAAGAAGGTGCTACTGGGAAACTGCAGTTTCGCACAGCTAAGTCATGTATTTCCTAGACACTCTGGATTCGCATCTGGAAATACAGCTAAAGCAACAAGTTGTGCGTAGTATCAGCAAAGTGTAATATCTCCAATGTAATACGAGTAGACTAAGGAGTATTGGTTTTCTATTTGACGCTGTTAGATTGAATACTATTTCCGATTGACTTGAGTTGAGTCTGTGACGTCGTTTGGGCTTAGTTTTAGTTAGAGCCCTTGGAGCGTACCTCTATTCGTGTGGTTATTATTATTGATCATATGTATGTAGCGTATATACATAGCTGTATATGCTTGCCTGTACCGAGAGGGGTATATACACCTATATTTTTTTAATTAACCCAAAACACTTGTGTTTACACGCGTCGAAAATATATATACACCTATGGAGCCTACTCCTATGTACCGAGCTCGTATTTGTGCGTTTGTGTGTAACATACGAAGAATGCTGCTCCAAAGAAAAACTCAAAATGAAGTTGTGGCGATCGAGGCGTCAACGACAACCACAACTACGACGACGACGAAATCGATCTGAAGCAGGCAGCCAGAAGTCAAACGCGACTCCAACTTTGCACACGCGCTCATCTTCATCTCCCCCGTTTACAATTGAAGGAAATTAAGCCGCAGAGCAGCCTTTGTTATTGTGGCTCTTGTTGTTGTTGCTGTTGTAGTCGGGGCAGGTATACAAAAGGAAAAGCCGACAGATCGACCGGTGATCCTCGGCGACAAGTTCTATTGACACACGTACAAAGGGCACTTGTCAGGCAAGCAGGCAGGCAAAGGAGAAGAAGAAGAAACTGTTAGCCAACTAGATGACGCCAAGTCTGATGATGAATAGATGGTATGAAACCGTCATTAATTAACGCACCGAACGGAAAACTTGTCTACTTCTGCGAGCGACCCACCCCCACTCCCTGTGCGAGCCGAAAACTGAAAGTGCTCTGACTGGCGACATTGGTCAGCATCAAGTCAGCGATAGCAGACGTCAAGTCAAAGTCGCTCAACGCTCTCAATCGGCTTAAGCGATGAGTGATCAACTGCTGGGCGCAACGTCAGACGATCCACCTGCACTGATACCCACGCCAGTCACCCTGCCAAGCGCGTATGTGGATGCGGAACCCGTTGAGCAGCCGGTGCTGCTGGAGCTTGGAACATCTCAGCAAACGGCAGTAGCTAGTTTGAACTACACTCTGGGCTCGGATGGCGGCGGTCTATTGACCTACAGTACTCCACCACATGCTCACAGTGTCTCCTATTCACCGACTATAATCTCAAGCTATGAGAAACACCCGCATACGCATCAGCATCCACATCCAAATCAGCAGCATAATGTCAACCTGATGGGGCCCAGCATTGGAGGCTCATCAGCCGCAGCAGCCTACAGCATAAGCATTCCGCAGACAGTGTCCATGTGGCATGGAGGTGGACCCAGTCTAGTTGAGCCCAAGCGAGGAGATCTCGTCTCCGTGCCACCGCCCACCTACATGAGCTACTCTAGTGTGAATGCCATCGAAGTGGAGATCGCCAAGGAACAGAATCCTGCCTGGCGCGAGAAGGCACTGCAAATGGAGAAGGACTATCGGCGCACGGCCTGTGACAGGGAACGCACTCGCATGCGAGATATGAACAAAGCATTTGATCTGCTGCGCTCCAAGCTGCCAATCTCTAAGCCCAATGGCAAAAAGTACTCCAAGATCGAGAGTTTGCGGTGAGTATAGTTAGAATAGGTCAGTTTATATGAGTTATACTAACACTCAATGATATCAAATCCCTCGACAGCATCGCCATCAACTATATAAATCATCTGCAGGCAATGCTGCGCGAGAATCATCAGATGCCCGAAACGGATCTGGCTTCGTTCAAGTGCAGCAGCAGTTCTGTGCACTATGATGAGCAACTTCCACATCATTCACATCTTCCCTCGACTAGCTATGACTACGACAACAACAACACTTCGGCCGCAACGTCATCGCAGAACGGCTGCACATGGAGCGGAGGCAGCAGCAGTTCGCCCAGCTACGAAACCAATGCAAAGGAGCACTGGAACACGTAGTTGTTGCGGGTCAAACACGATCAGTTGCAGCCATCACTTTGCCAAAGAATACACGGTAATGTACCTTACTATATGCATAGTAATGTAATGTAAGACTTGTGCAATATTTGGAAAATTCGTTACCCTTTGGGATAGAAATCATATCATCGCTTGGAAGAAGACTTGGCCGGAGAGGCCTGATTCATGGGCATGAGCAATACACACTACACTATATAATATGTACTTATAATTACACTTTGTTCATTATCTCAAGTTTACAAAATATATATTACTCGTGGGTCTGATTCGACCTGTATCATGTTCTGATTGAAAGTCATTTACGAAACAAGAAATAAAGTTGTACATTTATTTTCAAACTCAAACTCAGTAGAAAACTTTGTGACTTTTTAGGTTATATTTATTTAACGATACGTTTTAAACATTTTACATGTGATATTTTACATAAGTATTTTGATAAAGCAATGACTGACATTATATCGACCTAAAAAGTACAACAAACACAAAATATAACAAATTATGGAATTACTGAACTGCATTTAAAAATAATAAGTTTTAATACTTATTTAGAGCGTATGGGGGTGGTGGTGGTGGTCAAGCCAACTAGCCAACTACTATACACACACAATGCTTACACACGCACACACTATTTGTCCGCTAGTTGTTGTTGTTGTTGGTTGGAAGAGGAACAGCACATAAGGGGGATAGGTTGACTGTTCGCTAAATGAATGGAGGGGGGGGGGGGATAACAAAGAGGTTGAAGTTGGAGACACCTTGTGCGTATCTGGACAAGTGCTTAGTTGTCCTTCTTCATCCTGGTGGAGGTCATGCGGTAAATGATCGAGTCCCTGCCGGGATCCATGGCAGCAATGGCGTAGCAGATGGCCAAAAGCGACAGACCAAAGATGACCATGAACCACAGGATGATGTTGAAGATGACAGGGTAATCCTCGTTGTAGTAGGTGGCCAGATTGAATTCGTTGGTGCTGCTGGGATTAATAACATCACGCTTAGCGCGAGAGTTGGCATCCTTGTCTGTGGACTGCACAAAGAGCACCGAGTCGCTGGACTTTTGAGCGGCAGCCAGCAGGCGACCGATAGCGGCAGACAGCAACTTGTTGGCTTCATCGAGAGCAACGGACTTCTCGCCATGGGCCTTGGCAATGCCATCGACGGACAGACGGATAATCAAAACATTCGATGGCTTCAGCATCTCAGCCAAGTTCTCAGAGGCAGAGTTGATGAATCCGATCTCCTGAAGGAACTGTTTGTCGGCGTTATGCAAGGCAGGGTTCAAGTGCTTGGTGGGCTTGGCAGCAGGCGCATCGGAGGCACCGAAGCAGGCCTTGAATGCTTGCACCTATAAGAGATCACTTGAGTTAGATAAGCCAATCAATGAAATCCTAAATAACTTACTCCCTCGTCATATTGGTCGAAATTAATGTCGCACACTGGCTCGTTGGCTGCTTCCAGCTCGGCGGCCAGAGCATTGAGAGAGTTTCCAGCGTTCGATCCGACCAGCTCGTACGACTTGACATTTCCGGCAGTGGTCACATGGCTGAGACCCTCAACATGCACGGCAATCACGCCCTTGGCCAGGTTGAAGGGGTCGTTGATGGTGAGACCGTTCCAGTCGCAGTCACCATCAACGGAGTTGCCCATGGCAGCGTACAGAACGTCGCCGACATAGTGACTGTTCAATGGATCATTGCCCTTGAAACTGATCGCCTTGGGGCTGTTCAGTACTGTGAACTCGCCAGCAGCATGAACTGTTGAATGCAAAAGAAAGAAAATGGGTATTTTAGTTTCCATAAAGAATAAAACATATTTTCTTTAAGGATTTAGATATATTTTCACTAGATTCTGCGCATGCAGGAGGTGGCAGAACCCCCTCTGTCACCACCCCCACCTACAGAATCGATGCGAGTTGCAGATAGAGAATAAATTGTCACATTTATAAACATTCCACAGTTTGCAACTCGTACATTAACCGATTTTAACTGATTTACTTACTTGCTGCAATAAATAGCGAGAAAATGACGACGTTTTGTAACATTTTCAGTTTTCTGCCAGGCTTTTAATCATATGACGAACCAAACTGCACAGAGAAAAACCAACTACGCTCTGACTGTCATGTGATGGGCAGTAGTCGTGGGCGCTATCGAAACTGGTCCATCTCTAACAGTCAGAGTTGTCGCCCACTGTGAAAAGGTATTTTTTCGTGACGTAAGAAATTAAGGTTTCAATTAATATTCTTTCAATCGAATAAAATAATAAGTATGTTTTCAACATCAGTATAAAATAAATATAGAAAATAAACGACTTATTGTAATTTATAAATGATTGAAAGCAACAACAATAATCTGCTGTTGTTATTATTTGTTGGTATTTATCAATCGGTATTTTTAGTACATTTCGACATCGAATCTTGCGTATTTTCTTGTAACCCACCCACAGCGCTATGTTTTTGTAGTGTTTTTACTATTGTGTTTGCAAAAACAACAAAAAATCTTGTAAAACACACCATAATTTGTTTAGTTTTAAGATGTTTTGGACATTAGAACAGGTGGAGGGCATGTTAGGTGTCCTCAAGACCTCAACGGATAAAACTGTTATATACAAATGCCTGGTAAAACTGCGCACCGATCTAGTAAAAGATAAAGATGGAATTGTGTTGTTTCGCAGTGCTGGGGGTGTTCCAGTAATGGTTCGCCTGATTAGCAAGCTAAATGAAAAGATAATGGAAGTTGTTCTAAGCATACTTGGAAACTGTTGTACTGATGACCAGGCCTGCACAGAGGTAAGTTTGTAAATCGGATGACGTTTAAACCCCAATTCTAAAATATATCTATTAACAGGCAGTAGAGTGTAAAGTCATAGCACCGTTAATTACCATATTGAAGACAATACCCAATCCTTTGATTCAGTGTCGAGCCTGCCGTATGCTTGGCAATCTGGCCAAGAGCAAGAAGGCCTCCTCGTACCTAACCAGTCACTATAGCGCCATAGCTCCCGCCATATGTCATATCATCGAGTCAACCAGTGTGGTGCAGACAAGGATTATGGCGTTTCGAGTCTGTCGCTTTCTCCTGGTCAGCAGCCAGTTCTACAAACATTTTCTGGCCTCGAATGGTTTCCTGCAGTTAATGCGCATCTTTGTAACCGTGATGAAGAACAATGATGCGCCCAAGGAGTCGCCACAGGACATCGAAGTGTCTGCACTGATTGGGCTCAAGCGGAATCAGCATCGTGAGAAGTATTTCGAGGAAGTGGCACGTAACTTGGAAGGTGTTCGCAGCGATATCTTTGACTACCAAATGCTCAAGAACTCTACGCGCAATTGTGAGTATGTGCTGCCCAAGGAGAATGATGTCATCGAGATGGTCAACGAGATACTCAAGTGCCTGATGCTGCTGTCTGCCCAGCAGATTGGTATGAGAGCTTGGGAGGTAGGTAGCAACTGGATGGAGTTATACAATTCAAGAACTTATTGTTTATATCTTGTATTTTAGAATTTATCGCGTAATACTTCACTGGCGCCGATTGTCTACTTTGTCAAGGAGGAGAGCGAGCAGCGTAGCTCAGCCCTGAAGATACTTTCCAACCTGTGTAAAGATCCTTGCGCCTTCTACATGCTCAGCACAGCCGATGCAATTGTGGCTGCCTGTGAGCTGCTCATGGCTGTCAACATGGCGAAGCCTCTGTCGGAGAGCGAGTGTCGGCATTGCATCAACATAATCTCCACGCTGTCCGCTGATGCCTGTAGTCGTTCAAAGATTCGTCGCTGTGGAGCCTTACGCAAACTGGTGGCCATGATACGAGAGTCACAGTCACAGAGCGAACGCTCGTCGGTTAGTTTGAATATACATGCATGTTCATACATATCTATTTACCACTTAAGTTCTTCAATTCCTCTTTCAGTTGTTCCACATCCTCAACAATTTCCAATACGACAATCTGAGCATGGAACTCTTGTTGTATGAGGGTTTAGTGCCCATGCTGGTGCGGGAATTAAATGATTATCTCACCAGCGATGAGGAGCATCACAGGAAACGACGCGAGGAACGTATGCAGGGCGGCAAGAAACGTAAACTCACCGATCCCACAACGCCGGAGACTCTAAGCAAAGTAAGAGAGTATATAGAGATGATTGATTATGGAATTGCTAACAGTTCCTTTTTTGCAGTTCTCTAAAACGCAGGACACGCATAACTCGGACTTCGATTCGCCCAGCAGCTCGCCGCGATCATATCGTACTACTAGTCCTTGTAGTTCGCGCAGCATGTCACCGATTTGCTCAAATTTTATAGCCAACGATGATGATGAGAACTATTCGCCTGCCTGCAGTGACGACGATGACGATGATGATGATGCTAAGAATGCTGCCGTAAACAAAGAATCCTCTGAATATCGCATATCAATAAACCGAGCTCAACCCTCCAATGTTATGGACATAATGAAGCTCATCGAGGAAGGTACTGAGGCTATTGACGATACCTTGTCCGATAAGGAGGATCTAGATGAGTTGAGTTCAGATGTGCCGCCCAAACTGGCGCAGATGCGCAACCAGGCCGGAGACACTATAGATATAATAGAGAACTTGCTCTATCGCATCACTTTAATGATCAACAAACGCCCCGAGCTGGGCAAGCCAGAGACGCTGGACACACTCATCAGGGCAATCAATTTGTTTGGCGCCAACAACAATTTTGCCAATGCGCTCACGAATATATTGCTGTAAGTCTTGCTGATTTGACTGAATTCGACCTAAGCTAACCTGCCTTGTTCCTTGCAGTGAGAGCCAGTTCTTTGCCCAGATTATCAAGCACGGCGTGGTGCATCAGCTCTATCAACTTACCAAGTTGGATGAGGTAGCCACAGATCCCATTTTATATTGTAAAATCTGTTTAATAACATTTTACGCTGTTGCAGATGCGCAAGGACGGATTCGCCTTTCTAGAGACGCTCACGAACGTGGGGGAATCGAACTATGGCAAGGAGGAGCTAGTACGTTTGCTACGCTGTGATGCCGATCTTAATGCACAGAAACGTGCTGCCATTTCCGTTGCATACATCATCAAAAGCCATCGGCTGCTCTATCAGTTCCTCTACGATGGAAATGCACTCACGCTGCTTTTTGACTTGTTGCTGCGCAAGAAGAGCGATAATCTGTATGCCGATGAGGCGGCGGATGCTGTCACTGCCATGTCCCGCTTTACGCTAGGCATTCTACTGCCCGAGGTGGATGCTACTGATGCCAGTGTCACCATATGTTCAAGCCAGTTGAGCACGCCTGCTGCGCCGTTGCACGAGAACTGTGACATGCGATTTCTTGTCCACAAAGATGATGATGATAAAGAAGAGGCTACTCTCAGTATTGGATTCAACAAGCAGTTACTCTGTGATACCAGCGAGGTTTTTAACAAGATGCTCAACAGTGACTTCCGCGAAGGCCACGACGGAGAGATTCAGCTGCGGGATTACACGGCCAGCGGTCTTTACTACTTTCTGCATTTGATCAGCTGCCAGGCGCGACACCTAACCATGCCCAACTATGCTGCACTACTGCAGGCATTCGAAATGTCGCGTGTGTACATAATACCCGAATTGGAGGCACTGCTCTATCAGCGGCTCATACAGTTTCTCGACTCGCACAACTGCCTCAGGTTGCTTGAGTGGGCACTGAAGAATTATCACGCTGAGCTAACGGAGACGGCAATCAGTTATTATCTATGCGCTGTGCTGCCAGCTAAGGACAAGCTGGTACTGTTCCGCGATGCCGAGGATTCCACTTATGCTCGGGAGTGGTTTCAGTTGCTCAACGATGCTGTCTACGAGAGATGCCGCAGTACCAGTTACTAGCCAAGCAAACCCTGTGTGTTTATTGTGTGTATTCAATATGTATTTCCTGCTAATTGCAAATTCAAATAAAGCTAAGATTCATTGATTCCTGGTTGATTCGTATGTGGGCATGGCACAGAACCTCACAGCCAGCCAATCGGTTAGAGCTGTAGGGCAGATTGCGAACAGCCAGCGATAGATCTTGTAGCGCCTGGGCTCGTGTATATACAATGGTGACGGCTGTGTGCTGGTAATGGCATCTTTGAACTTCACCAGTAGCACCTCATCCTTCAGCTTATTTGGTGGCTTGAATCCGGAGAGAATGTTTAGATAGTCATTAAATTTCTGGAAATATGCGCCATAGAAGAGACGCTGCTCCTCATTGAACGCGTGCCGCATTTGCTGTGCATGCTGTTGCTGGCGTGCCGCGATATTACTATCCATGACAAAGGAGCCGGGCACGAAGTTCACCACCTCCATGCCGTATTGCTGCAGTTCAATACGCAGTGCATCGTTCCAGGCCCTAAGTCCAGCTTTAGATGCAGCATAGGGCGACAGAGCGGGCAATGCCTGCAGTCCACAGTGACTGGTCACATTGATGATGCGTCCGCGATGTTGTCGCAGCAGTGGCAACAACTGTCGCGTTAGCCTCATGGTTCCCAGTAGGTTGCAGTTGATCTGCATCTCAATCTGTGCCGGCAATTGCCACTCGAATTCACCAAAGCACATAACGCCAGCGTTGTTCACCAGCGCCATAAACTGGTAATCGCTGTTCGAGGTGAGTAGTTGCTGCAGCTTCACTTGCACCTCCTCAATGGACTCGGGCTGCAGTAGATCCAATTGCCAAGTGAGCAGGCGTGCATCCTCTGTGGCCATTTCCTGCAGTAACTGTGCTCCCTGTGACTGCAGATTGTGGCAGCAAGAGATGACGGTCATATGCAGCGAATTGTAACAGTAAACCGCCAGGGAGTGACTGTGAGGGATCATTTGCAGGTCAAGTCAAGTCAGTTAAAGTTAAATTCCAACTTACCCCAGTCCCGAGTCACAGCCTGTCACCAGCACCACTTGCCGCTTGCCCACACTCACGGTATGCCTGCCCAGTCCTAGGCTACGTCTCAAGGCACGTAAGAATCCACTCATATCGCAGGTTTCAGATTAACTGAACCGAACTGACGACCAGTGCAAATGCAAATATGCCCGAAATCTGAAATCAGATGTGCATATAATATAAATACATATACATACAGAATCATCTACCTGTGTGTATATAAGCAGAGATCTTGAAATGTATACGACGCATACATACATATGTATGTATAAAAGAAGAGTCTCATATACAGCAAGGCAGAATCAGCTTACTGCTCGCACCTTTTCGGGTGTTACCTGAGCATTAGACAGGACCCAAACCGGTAGCAATAAGATCTTTCAATCTTCACGACTCAATGAATTTAATATTATGAGACGTTGAAGAATATTTGAAGTCAATAACACGTTAATTTTAGTACTCTATTTGGGTTCAGCCTTATTTTGAGATCAGCTAAGAAGGTTCTTGCAGTAAATCTTCTTAAAGAATTAATTGAGAGATATTGACGAATATTTGAAATCAATGCCAAATTTCTTAAGTGCTCTATTTGGGTTCAGCCTAATTTCTTAAACAGTTCAAACTATTTTTGTAGACAATCTTTACGACATCATTACGAATTAAAGATTAAATAATATTAACTAATATCAAAACAATTTGAGAAATGGGAGAAGTGATTTTTGAAATCAATACCAAATTTCTTAAGTGCTCTCTTTGGGTTCAGCTTAATTTCTAGAGCAGTTTAGACCGTATTGTAGACAATCTTCACGACATCATCACAATTGAAATCAACACCAAATTTCTAAGTGCTGTTTGGGTTCAGCCTAATTTACCTGACTCACAACGCTGTTAGAGGACGGCGAATTAGTAATTGTATACAATATCGAATTGCTTTGCATTCGCCAGACTTTTGTACCCGACTCAGCTAACTCAGGTAGCTGCTGAGTCCCACAGATTCCTCCCAGTAAGCACACACAATCTCTCTTCTTAGGTTGTATCGTATTATATGTATTACATTTATTTCTTTTATCTCAATTTGTTGTTGTTGTCACTGCCCATGTATGTGCATTATCTATATATGTTTCTGATTACAATTTTGATTTTTTTTTAAGTATTGCGTTTGTTTTTTCTTATTTTGCTATGTTGCATAAGCAAATAGGGGGAAGGATGAGGCGTTACTTTCCTTAAGGCTTTCAAAGTGTTTTTTTTTGTTGCCAAATTGTTGTTTTTTTATCATATCATGGTTTTATTGCATAATACATATAATTACATATATTTAATAATTGCTTTGCGTTTTGTCATTTCTTAAAAATTGTATTTGAAAATAGCGCATTCTGCGTTTAGTAAAAATATATTTGGGTTTTCTACTGCGGCTTAAATAGTAAGTAGTAAAGGTATATGTATGTATGTATTTAACACTCTCTTTCTCTCTTTTGTTTCCTTCAACTATTTCTTTAGTTCTTTCTCAAGGCAACGTAATTAGTTTTTGTGTTTTTTTTTTTTGTATTCTTAATTATGTCACGAAACTGTTTCTGTTTGTTTGTTTGTTTTTAAATGTACAATTTTAAAACCGGTTTAGTTCCTTTCATTACACGTTCTGTTAATATTTTGTTTTTATTTATACTTTATTTAACTTGTTAATAATAAATATCACAACGCATCCTTCATATACGACTTCCTGTCCAATTCTCACTTACTCATTCTCTTCTAATTCTCCGTCTTCTCGCTCTCATTCATTCCTACTCTTTTACATTTCTCATTTCAAGTTACAAATGTTTTTAGGCATAAATATTTCTATGTATATTTTTTGAAAATATAACACGCAAATGAAATGGTTACAAATTGCACAAAAATACAAGTAAATATTACAGTAACATATACATATATTTATATATATATATTCCAATTAGATGTATCATATATATATATATAAAGATAGATAGTACATAGTATAGAGAAATCATAAATTAAACGTAATATATATAATAATACAAAAGCTTTACAGTTAACGGAAAACAATATATAATTAAATAAAAATAATAATATTATTAGAACCCAAGCAGCATCAACATCAACTTTCGCCTGTTCCATCAGCCCAGACCGTCGCACGACTGGGCGGGAGCAGGAGCAGGCCAAGGCATTGCCCGGCTGAAGGTTCTAAATGTTACAATTACAAAAATCGTTATAAAAAGAGCAAAACATCGTGTATAAACCTTATCAAAATTAATTAGCGTTTGCTTTCTTAACATCTTCATCTCACAAACTTCATGTTGCATGTATCATGTTTCACTAAAACTAAATGTAATGTTGACTTTGTTAGCGCTGCGCGCGTGCGCCTCCGCCACGCCCCCTACACTGGTTATAAGCTGACCAGCTTGGACGGCTCACTTGTGGGCGTTGGCAACTCCAGCGGATGCTTGTTCTGCGACGAGCAGGTCGGCACCAATGGACCAGACACTGGCGTCAGTCCAGTGCCTCCATCCATCAGAGAGTCAAAGTTGAAGGTGCCCGTCGACGGTGTCTGGATGGGTACACCCTGTATTTGCGTCGGCGCCTTGCCACCATCCACACCCGCTGGCATGTTGGGTGCTGTAAATGGGCGCTGCACATTGAGCGTGTTGGGTCGCGCCTTGGGCTGCTGCTTGTTGAGCGTATTGTTGAGGGCATTCAGTGTGGGACTGCTCATGTTGCAAATGCTAGTGGGGAACATGCCAAAGCTGACGGGCGTGTTGGGCGTGTTCAAGGAGCACGACACGGGTCCAGTGGGTGTGGTCAGAGATTGGGTGAACGTGGATATATTGGGCAGCGGACAGCGTTTCGCCAACGGCGGTCCGTCCTGGTCCAGCGATGAGCCCGAATCGACGGCACCTTCTTGCGGCTCGTGCTTGATGTGCTGCAGCAGCTGCTCGTTGGTCAGCACCGGCTTGAGATCGAGCGGTGAGTTACTCCGCCCGGTGGAATTAAGTGTTGCATCGAAGCCAGTGATGGTGCCGTTGCTGCTGTCATTGCTGTTGCTGTTGTTGTTGTGGTGGCTGCTGCTGCCACTGCAGCTGCCGGCGGCGGCGACACTCAGAATGCCAGCGGGTCTAATGAGTCCATTACAGGTGGCCACGCTCAGCAGATCATCGCGCACCTTCTGGCATGTGGGACGGTGTGACTGGAGCACAAACTCCAATTGATTTTTGGTCGCATTCAATTGTTCGATCTCCTTCTTCAGCGTCTCGCCCTTCTTTGTCAGTGCATCGACCTCATCGGTTAGCTCGTTGGTTTGATCCACACGCCGCTTGCGGCAACGTGCTGCAGCCAACTTGTTGCGCTCTCGACGTATTCGACGCTTCTCCTCCTCCTCGGGTGACATGTTTGCCGCCTTGTTGGGGCGACGACCACCGCCGCGACGCGCCGGTGTGGCACTGTTTGAGGTATTTGAGTTGCTGCCATTGCCGGACTGACCCGAACCACGGCCACTGTTGACTGCCGCCAGAGCGGCACTGAAATTGTTTGCAACACCATTGGATCCATTGCCCATCATGTGGCCACCATTCTGATACGATGTGCTGTCTGTAGCAGCACTTGCTGTAGAAGGGGAAAGGATAAGGATGAGTAACTCTCTTTCCACTGCAATGCAATATTCAACTTACAAGTATCGGTCGTGCTTTGGTCATCATTCAGCTGATTCTCGTTCCAGGAGCCTTGTGAGTCCTCTGTGTCACTTTCGGGTGTCAGGCCGAGTAACTCGGTGTATGGCGTTTGGTTGTTTATCGCGTTCGCATTGACCACGGCCAGCGTGGATGCTACTGCTGTAGTGCTGACTGTGTTGCTCACACTATTGTTGTTGTTATTGTTGTTGTTGTTGTTGTTGTTGTTGCTTACAACAGCATGGGTCAGCGGCGGCGGCTTAAAACCTGCCTGATACGGCGCATTCTGTTGATCCGATGTCAGTTCATAGAAGGTCTCTTCAATGGTCCGCAGCGTCGTGGGCGTCAGTGTTGGCGTTGTCAGCGTCGGTGCACTCTGCATGCCTTCAAATGTAACGAGCTGTAAGAGAGTTAAATTCGATTGATTATTTAATTAATCGTGATAATCCAGTTTAGTCTTATATATCTAAGCAAGAGATAAAACCAAAATCACTGATAACCTCGCCCTGTAACGAATTTGACAGTGGCAGCCAACTTTACTGCATGAAAACATTATAACTGCAAATAAATTCAATTCGATATACGATCTCAATGTCGATAACAACATTAACACTTAACATGCCTGTTAAGCTTCTGTTTTGCTGTTGCATTTCTGTTAACTGCAAGGCAAAGCTGTTATCGAGCTGCCAACAGTGTTAATAGTTTAGCTATTTTCCCGTCAAAATTTAAAATATATTTAATCTGGCTTTTTAATGCCAGAAACTACACACAAGCAGCACAACTTAATGAATGGACATGAAGGAACCGTTAATATCCTGGCTACCTGAACAACACCTGTCGTACCTGCTGCATAAAAAGCTCATTGGCCAAAAAGTTTGCAATTTCGCTGGCACTGTCCAACGTTAATTTGTCGCCATTTGTTGTTGCTGCTGCTGGTAGTTGCTGTTGCTGCTGTTGTTGTTGTGGTGCTTGCTGCTGTTGTTGATTATAATTAATATTTGCACTATTGTTGTTGTATTGATGTTGTTGTTGGTTCAAAAAGCTTTGCATTTGGTACATTGCTGCCATTGCGGCGGTCGCAGTGTTGGCGTTGGCGGTGTTGGCGTTCCCGTTGCTGTTGTTATTGCCAGTAGTAGCAACTGTTGCGTGCATGCTGCTGCGTGCAGACATTGCCATGTTGGTGGCACCGTTGTTATTGCCATATGATTGCTTCGCATGTTGTTGTTGCTGCTGCTGCTGCTGCGGGTAGGCCGACAGCGTGGGTTGCTGCTGCTGCTGCTGACGTAACAACAGTTGCTGTTGCTGCTGCTGCAGCTCTTGTTGTTGTTGCTGCAGCTGTTGACTGTAGTACTGTTGATCATTGTACTGCTGCTGCAGCTGGTTGTATTGTGCCCCATAAGGCAGTTGCAATTGCTGCTGTATCTGTAGCTGCTGGTGCTGTTGCTGAAGCTGTTGTTGCTGGAGTTGCTGCTGCTGCTGTTGGTGTTGTTGCTGCTGTTGCTGCTGCAACTGTTGCTGATAGTAGGGATGGTAGCACGCGTTATGCGCTCTACCGTTAAGATTTTTCATCATAACTCGAGATTCTTGTTAACTTATTAACTGAGCTTAGATCAATATCACGTATACGCTACGTTACGTTACGTATACGCACAATGGGCACTTTTGACTAGTTTCGTAAGTGATAAATTCGTTTTGGCCTCTTAAAACTACAAAATTGTCTTAATAAGCTAAACAACAGAACAGAACAACAATGATAAAGATAAAGATATAGAATATATATAGATTCCTATATATAGTGTATAGCGTGCTTATAAATGTACAACAAAACGATTATTTAAAATAAACAACAGGAAGTCGAAATGGAAATTGGTAATAAATAAATGTTTACAGCTAACTTTTTCCTGGAAAAGATGCGCGAACTCGCAAAATCTCAGCAAAACGGTGAAATTCTATCGAGTGTGCCTTGTAATGTGGTTGATTGTGTTGTTGTTGTTGTCGTCGTTGTTGTTGTTGTTTTTGATGAGATTCTTCTTGTTGTTGCTTGTCTTAGTTGTTGTTGTTTCTTTTGTTGGGCGCCAAAAAAATGTTCGTTTTGGTCGTTTCGTATTTGAGTTTTTATTTTCTCGTTCGCCTTTCGTTGTTGAATTTTGTTCGTTCGTTTCGCAGCTTCTTCTTCTTTTCTTCTCCACTTCTTTTCTTGTTCGTTTTCTTCTGCTTCTCCTTTTCGTTATCTTCTGTGCGCTGTGTTTCTTTATTTGCCTTCCGGAGGCTTTAAACGCTTCACGAGCAGCGTAACCGCCAGCCAATTTCGCAAGGGTTCGAAATGTGGGTGAAACTTTGCCAGATCAAACATAATAATAATCCAAAACCAAATCGGAAATAACGAATAGTAGCACGTGCCCTTTCTGTCTCTCTTTCTCAGCTGCCAACAACTCTCTCGCTCTCTTAACTAGTACAATAACAGGATTTATGGGAAATAACAATAGTAAACGTCGATTATGGCATTGAGCATTTGAGGCATTTATGGCACGCTGCAAAATGATTTTAATTGCGAAAAAATTGCTCGGATTATATAATTATGTTGTGCACATGTACCATATGTATATATACACCATATATACTACCCTATCTGTGTGTGTTTCTTGGGCTGCCTTGCGCCAGTTTTAGTGGCCCAGCAATAATTACACTTGTGCTTAATTTATGTTTAATTAATTTTTACGATTCGGTCGGTTCAGCGCGGCGGCAACGCCTCTAAATGAATTCTCTTTCTCTGCTCCGCTTTGGTCAGCAATTCTCGTTCATCTATATATTAAATACAATATATATTTATATCTTTTATTTGCCGTTGCCGTTGCCTTTGCTGTTGCTGCCTCAAATTCCACGCGGCATGCAACAAAATCACAATCAGAATTGCGTGCGTCGTTATTTTTATTCTTTCCTGAATTCTTATTTATTTCGATCGGCTTCTTTTCTCGATTCGTTGTTTTTGAAATTCTCGTTTGCACTATTTATATTTTATTTTGTTTGCAATTTCGTTTTGTGATCATCTCCTTTTCCTTTTCCCCCGTTTTTGGCTTTTCACTAATTTATTTTCGTTTCGATATTTTCGGGCAACGCGCGCGCGATCACAGCACAAATAAATTGGATGAGGCCGCTGCTGCGTTATATTTTAATTCTAAACTTCGATGGTTCGTTGTTCGTTTGCGACTGAGCGAAAGAAATTCAAAATTGGCAAACGACTTCTGGCTCGGATATGTATCTCCGAGAGAGGCGCCTCTGCCACTGCTGTCTTTGTTCTCCTGAGTGAGTAAATTAGACAACAACAGCAGCGAGAAGAATAGCTGACGTTCAGCAACTAAACAAATCGAATAAGTTTTAAATGCGCGCCGTGCCCGCGCTCTTAATTGAGGCGGCAGCAGCCCACACGGTCTCAAGAAGAGCCAGCCAGCAGCGACAGCCCACGCCAGCAACAGCAACAGTTGCTGCCATAAGTTGTGCCACAGAGCTTGTGGTTTCAATCTCTTTCAAATTGAATACCTTTATATAGAGTTAAGATCTGTTCTATGTGGAATTAAGTGCTGCCACAGTTCGCACTTATTTACAGGGTATACTTTCACTTGGATTAGGTGTGGCAACTCTCTCAATTTCGCTAATGGGGCACATTAAACGCTTTGCCTCTAAACGCTTGTTCTGCCATAAATTATCGGCCAATAACTCAATACGCCTCTTTCAGGCTTTCATGCTGACCATTTAGCAAGAGTTATGGCACAAACACATGTACTAACACATATCTTATATATATATATACATATCTATCGGCCTTTGTATTTATAGCTGGCGAGCGCTGTCACATTCGGGGAAGAAAGACACACGCTCTCACGCCGATTGACTGGGCGCAGGTGTCTTCAGCTCGTCAACAATCAACAATCGGGAGATGAACAACAACAATAACAACAATCACAATTATTGTGCCCTCATATAGGGGAGGTAACCAGGGGCGTCGCACGACCAGTTCGCACTTGCGCTGTGTTTATTTTTGGTACCGTTCGAAATTAGCAAATTGTGTTAATTTTTTAACAAATTTTGTGTCGCTTGTGAAATTTCATAAAACGCATTATTGCATCCATCTGACTAGAGATGAGAGTCGACAAGAAAGTATCGATATCACATCGAATATCTTAGTGGTAAATATCATATTGTTATCGCAGGATATTTTACATTCAACTAAAGACAAAAAATATCAATATTCATGTTAGAATGGATAGCAAGCAGAATATGTATCTTAATTTCAAATTTCAAAACGTTATCGTAGAATATTTCACATTAAACTCAACTTTCGACATTTTCACTGCGTTTCGAACTTCGTTTTTGTTTTGTATATTGTGTACGTATAAAATGAAATTTATTCTGTGTAAATTTGTTCGCTTGCTTTTTGAGTTTAACCGCCTTATTGTTTACTTAAATGTTTAAACAACATTCGGCTGTGACTTTCGTTTTAACCCACTTTCCAAGTTGCTTGTTGAATTTTCATAATGAATATAAACACATGCACATAAAGTACGTAAATACTTTTCCGAGAATTTCGCCATTTGTAGATGAATCAGCCAATTTAGTTGAATCAAATATATATAATAATATATAGTATAGTATACTTGATTCTGTGTGTGCTCGCGTAAACGCGCGAGTAATTGTCTAAATTGAAGCGAGCCCACAGCGCGCACTCAGCCCCGTCTTATCAGGCAGACACTGAGTTCAGTTCAGAGGTCAATTGAGCTGGGGCCGAGTGAGAAGAGGCTCGCGTAAATACATTGTGTGTGTGTGTGCTGTGCATGTTAAACAACTGACGTCGTTAAATCTAATTTGTATATTTGGGTGGCTGGCAAAGTGTAGATTACATTATGCTACTCTCTCTCTCTCTCGCTGCTGTAGAGCATCTGTCTGTCGCATATGCTCAATCAGTCAGTATATTCTTAGTGCTGACTAATATCGTCAAACATAAAATCAATTGCCAGAACAGAATTTGATCATATTTTCCACTCGAATCGAACTCAAATGAGAGAGAGAGGGAGAGAGAGAGAGAGAGAGCACATGATCAATTGCACTAGTTGAGTTACCTGCATCAATTCAAATGTAAATGAGATGAATTGAGCGAGATTTCTCTGTGTGTGTGGAAGCGAAAGTTGGAATGCCCTTGACTTTAATTAGCTCATTTCTTTGAATTCGCAATCATTCCTATTTATTTATTTGCTAAATACTTTGCCAAAAGCAGCGGAAGGCGACGACGACATCGCTGATTGTCGCTGTTTTTGCTTTTGCTTTTACTTTTGTCTTTGCGCCTTTTGCCTTTACTCATTTGCTTTGCTTTGCTTTACGTTTTGTTGTGCAGCTGACGTGTTGAGCTATTTTTAAGCCAATTTTAGCCACATAATGACGTAATGAGGCGAGCACGATGACAATTTCATTGTTTATATCAAAAGTTACGAATCGGGCAAAGCAGCTAAGCTAATCGAAAGATCAACAAGCGGGCTTGGTATGTGAAATGCCTATGATAATCAAGTTCATTAGTTATAACTACTATATAAATATATATTACTATTTTTAATATACTATACTTTTCTAATTTATTATGAATTTATTCTGAATTTATTATATAGAGAATTCAATTCATTCTTTTTGCTCTACAACAGTGAATTCGATAAATCGTTACGTCGCATCGATAGCTTTGAGCGTCGATAACTAATTTAACATTGCGCAATATGTTAATTTGCAGCTTGCCTGCCACTGTAAGTACTTAACAGACTAATTTATATGTTACTAAAGCTTTGTTTAACGCTCTCTTCAACTATGTATGCGGCATATTTTAATGCCGATTATATTTAACTGCATCTGTGTGTGCAATTGCATTAATTATCCGATTGCGAATGCGGCTGAAGGTTGAAACAAAAGCTCGACGAACGAGGGAATGAACGTACGAATGTGTTAGAAATGCGCATTATTTGCGAATAAAATGTAATTTTGATTTCTAATTGGCAAAGAGTTGCCACACTCGGTTTGTTTTATTGCCGTCTATTGTTGTTGTTGTAGTTGTTGTTGTTGTTGCTGTCGTGATTGCAGTCTAAGTTGTTGCAATGTCAGCAACAGAGTTGACAAGTTCAAGTGCACAGCGCTCCATTGCTTTTAGTAGGACAGTAGAGTTGCCATGGGCGCATTGTGTATGTGTCTGTATGTGTGTGCGGGTATGCGCGCGTATGTACAGTTTGCACTTCCCTTTGCGATAAGCAAAGCAGCCACAGCACATCATTTAAAATAATAATAATATTTCTCTCTTGTCATATATTTTTCTGCGTTTATTTGTTTTCTTTTCATATTTTATTTTTGTTTTGCATAAGCAAAATTCTGCGAATAAAACAATTAATGAAAAGGAGAAGCGAAAATAATTTGTACGCTGTCGCATTTGACTTCTTGCCGGTATACCCTGTACGCAGAGCTAAATAAGGGGTATGTCCGGTAATCCATTGGTGATAATAGCGACAGTTCCACAGTTATTTTGCATACGATGGGGAAATAGGTACATTGTATTAAATCTATACATCAACCTTACTACAGGGTATCTCTTAGTACGCCAGACAGCTTTCCCTACTTGCCTTTTTTCGCTCTTTACCGGGAAAAAGAACGTGACCGCAATGCGCGAGTGAAATGGTCGCCGCATGGAGTGGAGTGGGTTGCCTGCCTGCCTTGCCGACTTGATAAAGCTAACTGCTGCTGCTGCCTCTCTCTCTCTCTCTCCCTCGATCCCTGCTCGATCCCGCCGCGCCCAGTGAGACCCATCCAGACAGAGACTTTTAAGCAAAGTCAACGCCCGACAAAAGCATCGCAAATGCGCGCCGGCCTTTTTCGGGCACGCAAACGCCGCGCTTGACCATATCCCATATGCCACATACAGTATATACTATATAGTATGTATATGCCATGTAGTATATAGCATACATATGTATGTACTACATGGCGTGAGCCGCCATTAAAATCACTCGATGTTTGTCCATTTTTGGAACACCCACGCGATATGGGTTCCCGCTTCAATCGCCGGCAATTGAATTCAACTTTTTACTTTTTACTTTTGATCATAATTCAAAATTTACCAACCAAAAGTGCAACCACAAAAAACACCCAGAAAAATGTCACTTGGACGGACAGGCGAAATAAATTTGCGTGAGGGGTTCGTCGTCGTTTCACGGTTCAGTTTCAATCGGGTTTCGGGTTTCGATTCCTTTCGTGCCAGGCTGCATTAAGGTTCAGTGTCAAATTAATCAGACTTTGTTCGCCTCGTGCCTCGGGGGCAGCTCAGCTCATTTGACAAATTCGACAACAACAAAAATAAATATATTTCGATTCTTTTCAGTTTTGTGGTGCATTGAACCCGCCTAATAATATGAATACACTCGAATTGTATCGTATATGTTCTCACACTCAAGGCCCTCTGTTTATCTGTATCTGTATTTGCATATGCATATTTCTACACGCCTATTCGAGATATTGTATTTAACAAAGGTGTGTGTGCTTCGACTGATATTGCCGCTATATAGTAACTTTAGTATTATCACATGATTGAGGGAAGACTTTTTGAACGCAGATCAGATTCTGATCAAAGCAGACGTCGTTTAATATCCACTATATATAGAAGGGTGTACTGCGAATCATATATATTATATTTTAGGTTTCATTTAAGAATATAAAAACTAAATTGTACATAATTCAGAACCCCTACATTAATATACCTAATATAATATAATACTTAATAATGCCAGTTAATTTCTTTTCTTTCTTTTGTCTTTCAGACGTATTACTTTATTTCGCAATGACTACACAACCCAATAAAAGTTACAAATGATTTATATAACCAATAAAACCCAAGTTTATGAGCTTCGACTCGTTGCAATTCTGCAGAATTTTATATATCGATAAGAACTAAAGCAACAACTGCAATTGATAAGAAGATAATTACGCGTATTGTGAATTGAATCGACGCGTCGCAAATAAAAACAAATGTGAAATGAATGTGAAATTGTTGGGGCTCAAGTGTCATTAGCTTGTAATTAAATTTGTAGAGTGCACACACTCTCGTACACCCACACACACAAAGAGAGAGAGAGACATGCACATAACTGGGGAATGCCCCGACTAATAAAATGACGCGACATTGGTCTAGGAATAATTTATTTAAATGCATTTTGTCGCGACATGACAGCAACAACAACAATCAGCAAAGGAAGGAGCAAGCAAAGAGAAGGCAAAGAGAAAAAAGCAAATGCAATAAAACAATAACAACGATTTTGGGGGAGTTTACGTAAAATTTATGGCAAAGTTTTTCTCATCGAGGAAATGGCAAACAACGACGCGTCTACGAGGCGCCGTCGGCGAAAGGACGAAAGGACAACGCGAAATGCAAGAGAGACACACACACTGCACACACAGGCCAGACAAGGAGTGGTGGTGGGGATGGAGGGGAACGTGGCAGAGGGAGGGAAAGTAGTAAAAGTTGTTTTCACTTTTCATTCTCGACGCGACTTGGCAGCAACACCGACCGATTCGGGCTTGGCCAATTCCAAGAAGGACACTGCGGGAAATTGTACACGTCGTTGTTGTTATTGTTGTTGTTGTTGTTGGCCCCTTGACCAGACAAGGCTTTGAGCTTTGTGGCTGTGGCGCTTCCAATTACGCCCGGAATGAAATTATGGCGAGAAGACAACGTTGTCCTTAAACGAAATGACAGAGAGAGAGAGAGAGAGGCGACTAAACTAGCCAAAATAAACGTCAGTCTGTCTCGACTGTATATACTGCAATCTAAGTAAGCATATTTATACTGTGTGTGTGTGTGCATGTCTGTGCTTGTCTAGAGACATTAGCCGCAAAACTGAATTGCATTTCAATTGCCAACTAAGTGCAACGTGCGATGTGCAGCTTCACGCTGCAATTAACGAGGCTGCACAGCATTATATACGATATACATGGAGATATATAGTAGTAGAATTATATATGCGAGTCTGCTCGTTAGATTTAGCTCTTGCTAATTGGCAGAGAGTTATTGCCAAGGCTTAGCAAAGACGGGTTGATTGCCCTGATATTGTGCAGCGAGAATATGTTCACTCTCGCAAGATCGAAGTTAATTGTATGTACTCTATATAGTTTAAGCTCTTTCCTCTTCTTTGAAATGTGTGTGGGTCTGTCACGTACGCAGCAACATTGAGTGCTTTCTTCGTTTCTTTTTTTGGAGGCCCACGAGCCACAAACTGTCGAAGACGCCCACAGACCACAGACAACCTTACGCGCAAAGACAATAATAATAAATCTGAAAACAGAGACTCAAAACAGCGAGTCGAAAGTACCCCGCACATTGAGGTACTTTGTCCATATACGGTTTTAATTAAAAGTGCTTTATCTCTTTCGAAATTATGTGCCAAAGAAAGTCCAAAATGGTAATGGGACTACGCTCCTCTCGATTTGTGGGGGCGCTAAGTCTTAAGTCGCTGGCTGCCCTTGTAGCTCTACGTCGAACTACAACATACATATATATTACTCCATATTGCATCTCCACCATTTCTCTCAGTGTGCTCAACTTTAATTAAACAATTTAAGCAGTGAAGTCGCATATGTCAAAAGTCACACTGTCTGACATGCAGCATGTTACTTTGAACCCGCCCTAATTGTGGCAATAAGTAGGCACACACACACAGACACATATACACAGACACACACACACACATGTTGCACACATAACCTCACTTATTATGAAACTAAGCGCATTTCGCGTGTCACGCAAATGCCTTTTAGCCTTTTCTGTTAAGGGGTTAATTTCAATTCACTTTCTTTGTGCACATTGAACCCTAAATCCCAAAACGGAAGGTGTTCAGCTATATGTATACTATATATACCACATACAGACGTGTATAGTGTGTGTGTGTATATAGTGCAAAACTTGCTCACAAAACTCGATAAATTTGCCACGAAAGTCGCACGTGCGCGATATCGCCATTTCCAGACGCCGCCACCGCGATCACTCGACTGTAAAATGCAATGGAAACGCAATATCTACAAAAGCAAAAAAAAGAAAAAAAAACTGGGTAACCTACGGGGTAACTTGCTGGCCAGCGTGGTTCGTAACGTCATGAGTTGCCAACGTGATTTTCGAGGGGGATAAAAGAAAACTAAGACAAAAGAAAAGACCTTAAAGCAACGAATGAACTATCTATCGATAAAGATTCTATCACTAAAACTTTCCTATATTTTTCTATGTTGACTGTACACAATTCTACAGTTATTTTAAAGAAATTCCATTAAAGAATAAATCGAGCAAACTGTTCCGCCCCCAAAACCTAATCTATCTATCACATTGTCAACAAGGTCGACATAACCAACGCAAATATTTGAAATATTTTCAGTTTATCGGCGGCAAAGCATGCTGTGCCGGCTAAAAATTACACTGTGTGTGTGCGCGTGTGTGTGTGTGCACACTTGCCTAAGTCAATAATTTTAATTATCGCAAACATTACCAAAATAAGTACACATAAATTAGCTCAGGGCAGGGCTGACAAAAAGAAAAAAATAATAAAAAAAAAATTTTCATAAAATTATTGAACAAAAAAGAACCGAAAAAAAGGAACACAAATCGCAGCGAGCTGATAAGCGACACCAGCAGCTTAATCATTGAACAAACAAATTGAATTGCAAAACAGCAAATCACACACAGAACAGAACTCGATATGCCCGCGACACACACACTGAAAATGGGGGCGATAATGGAAAATGGGGGCGATAATGGAAAATGGGGGAGACGCGGCAGGCAGCCAAGGCAGTCCGAAGGGTTTAACGATTATAATTTCCAAGAATTTCGCGACGATAAGCACGTAAAACACAATTGTGCGATAGAAAAAGAAACGCAGCTATACACAATATATTATATATATAGTATTCCATATTCTTTATTGCATGTTGCCTTTATTTTTGAGAAAAATGTCTGATAAGAAAACTGACGTTTCTAAACGATGTTGATATCGAGAAAGACTTGATTGAGTTTCGGGGAACTTATTGGGGAACTGACGCTCTAAACTGATGATTATTTATGTATATACAGGCTGAAACTTATTGGGGAACTAAGACTTATAGATGACGATCATATCGAAAGTCAGTTGGGGATGCTTACCACTTTGGGCAACGGCGATAGCGGCATATTAAACAGGGAATATTCTTCACCAAAATTGAAGTAATTGTCCAGCGTCATAGTGTGTTGATTATATGTGTACTATATATTTATCTAGCGGTATCTGGCGATCTTTTTTGTTAGTTTAATAGACGCGCAACAGGCGACGGTGTCTGTGCGATGACGAATGCAAAATTTCTGGCGAAATTCGCGTATTGTTATTTATTTATATTAGCGCGCACTTGAATCTGTATCTGTAACTGTATCTGTATCTGTAAGTGTATCTGCAGCAGCTGTATAGCTGACTATGTATTTTCTATCTGTATCTGTATTTGTATTTTTGTATCTTTCTCACTTTTGCTTGTTGTCTTTTTTTCGCCTTTGTATGGTGCGAATTTGAATGTTATTGTTCGATTTTTCCGAGAACTGTTCACGTACTTCTCACACACACGATCCAACGAAAATTGTGTACTAGATTTGCTCAAATTGTTTTGTGTTTTGATATTTCTTGAAGAGTTTTGCGCGACTTGGCGAAGACTTTGCCTTCACTAGCCGAAGAAACGTTTCGCACGGCAAACGAGTTTAAACTAAATGCGTCATCGCTGCGCCGACGACTTTTATACGCCAGCTGGGCAGCGCTGTCAACTTTTGAGTGTTATCGCAGACCGCAAACAGCAAATGAGAGAGAGTGAGAGAGAGTGGGAGAGAGGGAGAGCGAATGAGCGCCAACATCGCGAGAGCATGAGCATTGTGAGTGAGTCGAGTCGAGTTGGTTTTTTTGGCGTTTGGCGTTTGGCATTTCCTGAGTGAGCCAAAGCCAAAGCCAAAGCTTTTTGCAATGGGGCACTCTCTGCATGCGTGTCTGTGCATGTCTGTGTTTGGGTTTAGCCCGCCGTTGCTGATGCCTTTGCCTTCTTGCATTTGCTGCCACACCCTGCTCTGTCCAACCTTGTTTCTTGGCGAACAGCTTCTTGTGCGCTTTGCTCGGTTTTATCTTATCGCCCCAGCGACCATATAGTTATGACATAAGCAACTAAAATTAAATACCCAGCACATATGAAGGTAAAGTACCCTCCCCCCACTCACACACACACAGACAGTTAACGACGCAGAGAACGACGCTGCATTGTGTTACGCCCTCCCGTAGTGAAGCCTAGTCGAGGCTCTTATCATTCGACGCCATTCCGCATAGGTCGCTTTCGAAATAGGTCGGTCAATTGTTCAGTTTTTTTTCGGTGTAGTCTGCTTCGACTTCAATGCAATGCGTTTCAGCTTTTCTACCCCAGCGCAAACAGGTGTGCGGCAGGCGCAGGTGTTTGTTTACTCTCTGCCTTTGGCTTTATCTATTGATATGTCAGACTTTACACCAATATTGATGGGGCCCTATACGTGTCCAACACGTAGGTAACCTAATTCGCATAGACAAACGTCCAAAGTGCGGAAAGAATTAGGCAACACTTGAACATACCCTGTGGGAATCTATCGATATAATCTATACACACTTAACAGCAATATTTATCGATTACTTTTGCTTCTCTAAAGTGAAAAAAGAACAGGGAAGTCCACGAAATACCATTAGAGAGCAGGTTTATCAAGTATTTATAATAATATGCAATCTATAGATAAGAAATCGATTATTTTCATGTAATCGTCATCGATTTAAAGTATGTACATCTCTAAAGTAAGTAAAGAACTAGGCAGAGCTTGATTTTACTCTGTGAGAGAGAGGATATCATGTATTCCTGGAAATGAACTATCTATCGATAATTAATCCATCACTTTGCCATAACTTTTATCCATTTTAAACTTATACCCATCAATTAGTATTGCCCCCTTCCCTTGCAGGGTATAGCAAGGCCGCTCTGACCTTGTTTACATGCATATGTCGCAGGCACTTACATGGCAGTGAGCATGTAGAGGGATTTTACGACGGTGACTGTAATTGGAGCCCCAACTGGAACTGGGCCATGTGACACTGAACATTTGCTGCAAATGATTTGCAGTATTGCATTGACTTTACTTACCTGCAAAGATAAATAAGAGAAAAGAACAATTTCAATTTCAATTAGAATACGAGTGTAAAATACGTGTGTGTGTGTGTGCACAATGCACTGAAAAATAATCGATTTATTTTTAGAATCGTACCCCGATAATTGCTGCTATTTTGCGGCTTTACTTGCTACGGATTTAAGTTTATCGCAGCTGGCACCCGCATCCCTGGCAGGCTCAGAACTGAGAAAAATGGTTGCCATTAAAACCGAAAGGGACCAAAAATAGACATACTTATAAATCTATAATAATATACACAATGCGGTATTGCCATCAACAATAATGCGGGAAGCGGGCGGGGCGGGTTCGGGAGGCAGAGGTACCCCTACATTATGATTAGATTCTTAGGTTCCTAGAATAATTAAAGTAGTTGAAAACAAGAGGCTAACGTCATCGTTCAGTTCCGCTCTTTTACTCGTTGATAAGACTCGGAACTGAAAGCCGAAAATCGGTAGCCAGCTATCAACTACGATTGTAATCTAACCAGATAGATATGGCGACAGTCTACGAGAATTGGAAATGACCCACTCCCCACACTGCTTACCCCTTATATTAGGTTCATGGAACGTAATGAATAATGGACATTTTCTTGTGAATCTACGAAACGGACCGCACCTGTGATTGATAAGGTACTCGTGATTTATAACGCGCGGTTTACATCAGTTCTTTATTTATAAATAAACTCAACTTTTCGCATTTGTTTACGGTCCTTCTACACGTACATAGTATTGTAAATGGGCAATTGCGATAAGTGCGATCACTCTGGATCCGACAGCGCTTCCGGTGATGATTTATAAATGTATTGACACTGTGTCGTAGGCCCAGCCAAGGCAACGATAAGATTAAATAGTGTTTACAATCGACAAATCAAGAGGTAAAACAATTGAATAAAAGTTAAAACAAAGAAAGCAGTCCAGGAAAACGAGTAAACCTATCGCAGTTCCCATGAAGTATTGCCAAATTGCTGAAGATAGCATTATGTGGAATTGCAACTCACTGCATTTGACTTTCATCGAACTACCCTTAGTAACGAAAATAGTTCGTAACGATAAATATATAATAATACTTATTAAAAATATAATATGGATTAACCATAATGAGACTTGAGACTATTGAGACTTCATGCATTCGACATTCATTAATAGCGTTGCCATAAACCTAAATGAAACTTTCTTTCTCGAAGTTAATTTTGCATATATTAGATTGTACTTTAACAGCACTTTGTTATATTATACATATCGAATTTATCGAAAGCATAGCCTACTATCATCACTAAAATTACCTTAACTTGCTTACTTAGCTTGTTTTTTGTTGTAAAACAGTTCAATTGTTTTAGAAATATACAACAAAATTCAATTTGACAAAAATTTGGAGATTTTAAAAATTTTCAGTACGAATTTTTACCAATTTGTTTTAAAATGTCTTTTTTAGTAAAACCTTCGCCAAAAGCTGCTGTAACTCGATCCGTGGGGCTAGTTCACTATGCTCTAAGCATTCAATTGCGAAGTCTAAGCTCCTGTCCCAATTTAATAGTTGCGGTTCAGGGCAAGTCGAAGGATGCCAGTGAGAGAACGGGTATACAAAAGCGCTTTGGTGAAGACAGTTGGTTTTCAGTCGGAACGCCCAAGGCTGTCACAATAGGCGTGGCCGATGGCGTCGGGGGTTGGCGTAAGGATGGCATCGATTCTGGTAAATTTGCCGATGAACTTATGTCTTGCTGCTGTAGCAATGCACAAAGTCCCGAATACGATGGCAAAGATGCACGAAAATTACTTGTGCAAAGCTTCGATCAAATGAAGAATACCGAAGTATTTGGCAGCAGCACAGCCTGCCTGTTGGCCCTAGATCGTTCCAATTGTATGCTACATACGGCCAATCTAGGAGACAGTGGATTCCTGGTGGTTCGCAACAAAGCTTTGCTCTATAAGTCCACAGAGCAGGAACATGGATTCAATACACCTTATCAGCTGGCAGTGCCGCCAAGAAACTTTGTCGATAAGGTGCATTGCGATGCACCCGAGAAGGCAATGGCCACGCACATGAAGCTGCGGCAGGGGGATATGGTTCTTGTCGCCACCGATGGTCTCTTCGATAATGTGCCACAGCATTTGCTGGTGCGAGTGCTAGGCACCATGCACGGTACTGATGATGTTAACGAATTGCAGGCCCTGGCCGACGTACTGGTTGATGCAGCCGATCAATTAGCCCACAATACGTCATATCAGTCGCCATTCTGTATGAGAGCCAAAACCCACCGACTTAAAGTTGCTAGCGGCGGCAAGCCCGATGATATTACCGTCATCCTGGGCAGCGTATCGAACTGTCCGTTTAATGCGTAGAATATTTCTACATATATTTAAAATTTACACTTTTCGGTATATTCTTTGTTTGTATCACACGCTTACTTTGAGGTTCTTTCTTTTAGGCTTTTTTATTTTGTATGTTTACACCTATTCCATATTTAATTCTAGAATATTTATTGCACATTTTAACGATTATAACGGTCTTAAATCGAATCGTAATCAAGCTGCAATATATATCGGATTAATTGCTATTTAAAGACTTATATCAATGCCCTGGCTTATATATTGTATGTTTATCGATTATTTTAGGCGTATCCTACTAGATTTGAATCTAGAATTCTATCAGTTCTTTTCTAGAGCGTTTCTTAAGGAATCTTGTGTATCTTTTTATCTGTATGAATAAGTCATACGATTATATATAGTTTTGATAACGCATTCGTTACAGAACCTCTCGTTATTCTCCTCTATTTGCGAAGCCATTTACACCTGTGCCAAAAACAATGAACTTTAAGTAGACTACATGATAAGGCAGAGCACAGAAATTTCATTCATTCACGGCAAATAACCTGAGCGTGAAATGAATGAATCGAATGTGGCTACAACTGGCGGCACTCTACGTCGTACGTTGGTGATGACTCATACACAATTTACCAAGAATTCATACGCTTGTTTAAGCCCAGTTGGCCAGGGGGAGTGCAGGGAAGGGGGCAGAGCGGCACCTACGCTGCGAATGAGCGAAAATCCAAATACTCAAAACAAGTTCAAAGCAAAAAACACTCAACACACTCACTGAGTGGTTTTTCAACAGAGAGACTGCGAGTCGAATGATAGCGTGATTGTGTGTGAGAGAGAGAGAGGGAGAGAAAAAGCCATTGGGGCAGGCTGACAAGCACGACGGAAATCCCCAGCATATCTCAGGCAACAAGAACAACAACAGCAACAAGGAACAGCCGCATCGTCAAGCGGTCCACGTCATGCACCACTTGGAGGCACGCATTTGTAGCAGCACTTTGTCTCCCTCATCTTCTGCTGCTGCTGCCTCTTTCACTTGTCTTACTTTATCGCATTGCTTCGCACTTCTCGAAGTGGTCGCTGGGTGCTCGGAATGCTGCGCCTTCTTGGAATTCGGCGCCATGACGCGTCACTAAATAATCCCTGCCACAAGCCACATCCAGCAGTAGGAGCAGCAGATGCAGGCACAGGCACAGTCGTGTAAATCTTTCATTGCGTCGCGCCAGATGTGCCAGCCCTGCCTGCCGGGCTTGGCCTGCACTTGCCATTTCCGTTGGCAAATGGCCGCATTGAATTAGTTGAAATGAATAACTCAATTACGGCGTTGGGAAAGGCCAATCTACTTCTCCTGCCTTCTCTCTTTCAGTAGCAGTAGCACCTTCAACTATTTCTCCTTTGCCTTCTGCTCGCCAAAAACCTTTGACGAGTTCAACAAACGCAAATACGAATTCGTGGAATCGCTTCCCCACCCACTTAATTGACTTATTTTTCCTGTGGGGCGCATATCGAAAGTGAAAACACGCAACTTGGCGTCGTATTGAAATATAACATGACATAATTCAAAGAAATATTTAGCATTTTCACAGTTTATACAGTTTTGTTGAGGGCAAACGTTGCGTATACGCAATACAAATTCTCATGCTCCAGGTGTCTGGCTCTCCCTCTCTGTCTCTCTCTCTCTCTCTCTGTCTGTCGCTACAAGCTGTTGGCTTTGTGACGTCAACCAGCTAAATTCACTACCAAATTTGGCCACTCCGATCGTAGAGAAAAAGCCGGTTTGGCTTGTCGAAGAGTCGAGACGATTTAACTCGACACAGTAGTCGCCTAATCGTAAAGCCCGCAAAAGCCTTGGTCTATAACTTTCGATAACATATTGACGTCATAAGCTTACGGTACAAAATGCCAGTCACATTCACCAGGTACAAGGTACAGTTGACACATACTAAAAGGGAAATAAGCAGTAGAATAAAGAAAACAAAATTCAGGGATTTCCCTCTTTATATCGCATGTTTATCATGTTTCTACAATATAAACAACTTGAGCATGATTAAATATAATCAAATTGAACTGAGTTCAGCTTGATCGCGTTTTATGCGCAGGAAATTTACATTTCCAGCTAAGAATGTGGCAAAACTGCGATAAAATGGCATATCTTGTCTGTGTGTGTTTTTTTTTGGTTTTTGGGACGAGGCTGAAGTCGTAAACTTAGCACTCCCAAGTTAATGTACCCATAAAGCCCCCAGAAAGGAACAACAATAACAATTAATGCTTAATTGTATATATATTTATTGTTGTTGTTGTTGCTGTTGTTTGCCAAGCGTCGACGGCGTCGCTGCATTGGCACTTTTTATTTATTTTTATTTTTAGTTGATGCGCGCATTAAATTGTCAATTTCTGTTGTGTGTATCTGCAACTGTGTGTGTATCTTTAGACTTGCATGCAGCTGTATCTCTATATGTAGTATATGTATTTAAATCTTTAACTATTTATCGATATGCATCTGTATCTGCAGCTTAAACTGTGTCTGTATCTGTAACTTTTACTTTATGCTCTGTGTATCTTTTGTAGAGTTGCTCATATTCAAATCGAGCGTTTGGCCACACGCGACTGTGGTTGCTCGTAAAAAAGGTTATCACCTGTGGGACTGACTTTTAATGCATTCGCACTAAGAGCGCTCGAATATTTATGCCGACAACTGTCGCATATTTTATGCATTCCCCCATCAACCACAACAACAGCAACAACAATCGGCAGCTTAAATGGCCATTTGTGAGTTTAATTTCAAGTGCAACGCGCCATTTACGGCTCCATTCGCGCAACGCATCCAACAAATCGCACAATTCCAAATGCAACCACGACACAAAGCGACGCGTGAGCCGTTTGACATTCCAATTGGAACAGGCCAGGGACGTGGGAAGAGGAAGGGGGTAAGGAGCAACAGAAGCAGCACCAGCAGCAGCAGCTGCGACATCTGACCTTGGCATTGTATTTAATTTAATTGTGAAATTCATGGCAAAATGCTATGCTCGCACATAAATGTTTAGTAATAAGAATAATCAGCAATCGAAATGCATTCAACAAAAACTAGAATCAAGGTTGCATTGTGGCGCAAACATTAATTATGATGAGGCAACGATAGCAGCAAGAAAGTATCAATATTGATGTAGCATAAACATGACATATCTTCATTATATTGTTTGTTCTTTTGCGCTGCAAAATAAATACTAAAATATACCAGTTCTGTTTTAAAATATACCATCGCTGATTCTAATTATCTATTAGGGATTACTTAGTAATACATCCTGATTCGAATTAGATGCAAGTGATTAGTTAGTTATCGACATCTCAATACTGTTACTCATTCCTAATTCTAATCAGTTATTGCTTAGGTATCAATATTACTTCACTCCTTTATATTGCAGCACTGTTATTTTAATTGTAATTAGTGATTACTTTTCTATAAATATTACTTCACTATTACCCATCCCTAATTCTGATTAGTAAACTGTAGTTATTTATCGACATCGCTGCAGTTATCCATTGCTAGTTCTGATTAGTTGCTTGTAATTAGTTATTTATCGATAACGCATCAATGTTACTTCCATCCCCAATTCTGATTAGTTTTTCTCTAGTTCTCTTTCTATTTCCGCTGCAAATGACTAAGAAACTGTGTGGGTCAAATGATGCTAGCCTTGACCTTAGCAGACTAGCTCGTCTGACGGTTGGCGGCGCGTAGACGCTGCTGCAATTGACAAAAAATAAAACCGGGAATCGCACGTGCTGCAAGCGACAAGCGGCAAGCGCAGCACGCCCACGGAAAACAGAAACAGAATATGCACACACACACACAAATGAAGACAAATTCATTTGTGGGGTGGGGTGTGGGGGAGGAAAGTGCTGAAATGGCAACAGAAGCATCAAATGCGAAATGTTCCACCAACCTTGAAGTCGATTTGCCGTAAGTGGCGAAATAATACAAAATGTGAGCAAACGCACTCAAAATGAATGCGAGAGAGAGGGCGGCTGTCGTCGCATAGAGCGAGTGCAAATTAGCAGCACTCTCTCGCATGCGATAAACAGCAGCAAATGTACGTGTACGAGAGCATGTCGTATCTGTGTGAAATGAGAGAGAGAGAGAGCAATGTCAAAGAGAGCGGTGGCAATGGGAGAGCGCGGCATGAGAGAGCGACAGAGTGAAGGCAACTGACTGCGAAACAACAACAAAGTGTGAATTGAAATTCCAAAGATGTCGACAATATAAATACGTATAAAAAAAACAACAACGATGGAAAGATACAATAAAATTGCGCACAATACAATTCGGGGGAAAAAATACAACAACAAGAACTACAAGAACAACAATACACATAATATTTTTAAACAAGTTTCTTGACTTTGCGAAGGGGGTTTTTTGTTTTTTGTTGGTTATTTTGTTGCTGTTTTCATTGCTGTTGTTGCCTGTTGAGGACTTATTGCGTTCTATGCAGCTCGCAGACATGTTCGTGCATGCATACTGCAACGCACATACATACAACAGTAACTGATCATAAAAAACGAGAGTCACTTACGATAAGATTGCGCGCCGTTGCTCCTGTTGTTGTTATTGTCGCCGTTGTCGATATCGTCGTGGACATATCGGGCAAAAAGTCCAATTCTTGCGCCGTTCTTGTTGTTGTTGTTTCATTTGTTATTGCCGCAGTCTCAGTCGCTGTTGTTGTTGTAGTTGCTTCTGCTTCTGTTGTTGTTGTCGCTGTCGCTGTCACCTCATCATCCTCTTCAAGCGCCTTTGTTGTTGTTGCTGCGCCTGCTTTTGTTGTGGGCTGCGTTTTGATTGTGCGTTCGAGTTTGACTTTCATTGTTGCTGTTGTTGTTGTTACACTTTGCACTAATTTCGTTTCGTTTTATATTTCGTACACAATGCACAAATTTACATGTGCGACTCGGCTCTCTTTGTGCTCTCTCTCACTCTCCCTCTTTCTGCTTACAAGTTTATAACTGCTCTCTCTTTTTTGTTGTCTTCTTCTTTTTCTTCTTCTGCTTTTTGCTGCTTGCAGTTCACGTTTCCAGCTGTCAATTTGTTGCTATTGTTGTTGTTGTTGTCAGTCTGTTAAAATGTTAAATTTGTTAACGGCGAGCGCAGAATTTTCTAGATTAACTGGCAACGCCCTGCACCCGCACCCGCACGGCACTGCTCTCTCTCTCACTCGCACTTGCACGACAATTCGCTGTACGAAGTTCACAGCGAATTCGAAAGTTTCTTTTTTTTGCGTTTACGTTTGACTGGCGGCGACGGCGACTGTTGAATTGTGTCGCAATTCGTGACGTTTTCCACGTTGTTCCATGAAAGGCGATAACGATAAACGGCCGATTGTGCCGGATATAAGAAAAGAACAAATACAAGTAACTGCGCGAGGGACGGGGGGGTACGTAAACGCGCTCGAGTTGCGTTTTATTGCGTTTGCAAGCACTTGTGAAAAACAACGTAACAACAACAACAAGATGAACTACAAAACAACAAAAACGTTTGTCTATTCCGCGCCTTGTGTTCGCACAGTGGGGCGAACTAAAGAGATAAAGAAGATACGAATGTGTGTGTACGTAGAGGAGGAGGGGAGGTGAATAACTACACGGTGGAACAGAGACAGAGACTGGGGACGCAGCCGCGTGGCTTTCCGTTGCCGTTGCAGTCGCGTTGCCTTAACAAAAAGCGAAAAATAACTGAGCTAGTAGCTCCCAACCAGCCCGCCATCGTCATCCGCGTACGCTCTCGTGACGTTTTGGCCATTGCTAGTCGCCACGCATACAGCTGCGCTACAGTGCTACACAGATACGCACGCACACATTTGCACTGCATATTGCTGGAAATTCAAGACTTTTGATAACCAGGGTTGGAGTAGCACATTGGAGTTAGTTCAGAAGTGTGTGAACGTGTAAATTAATTATACGATACACATATATAATACTATATATTAACAATATAGAATAATTAGTTACTGCAGAACATTTTAAATTTAATAATATAATCATTTCTAAAAAAAACTACGTAGAATTTTAAAAATTGTTGCTTTTTTGACTTTATTAAATTAATATTAACTAATTTTAGTGTTTGTTTACTTAGGTGTCTGTATAAAAAATTTCGACATTGTTTAAGTTTCCCGTTCATATTACTAAAGTACTTGAAATTATGTTGATATTGATAATTATTAAATGAATTATATTATATGTACATACATATGTACCATATGTATATTAAATCATATTGTATTTATGGAATCTTAGATTATTATATAAAAGATATACAGATGATATATATAGATATACATATATACTAATATATGTATATCAAAATAGTACAAATAAACATATTAGTTGTAATACAATAAGATACTAACTTCGCGATATGTATAGAACCTTAGTTTATTTAATTGAATTAATAAATGTTCAATTTGATTCTATATACATTATATATGTCTTTTACTAAATATAATTCTATAAACTTATTCAAAATACATTCAAAACAAATTAATAGAAAAGGTTTTTCATTGCTTATGTTTTCTTTTCCTTTTACCAATTTGGAACCATTTGTGTCAGTTTCGTTAACACGGTACACCGTCCCTGACGAATGACTGTGCATAAGCAGAGAGCGCACAATGACTGTCAGAATAATGCAACAAAAGCAACAGGGAGAAGAGCGCGTGAGCGCACACACACACATCCAAACTGCGTAGCACACACACCCTCGCAAGTAAACTCTCTCGCACACACACAGACGCACGTTCATTGTGAGATAAGTAACAATTTTATCGCATGCAACAAAAGTTATTGAGTTGAGCTCAATTGTGCTCTCTCACTCCAGTACTCGATCTCTCTCTCGCTCTCTCTCTCCGTTGTTCGCTCTCTTTGTGTGTCTAACACTCAAGTAGAGTGAACTCAACAAATTGTTGGAGATTTTGGCGCGCAGCGTTTGTTGACATTTTCTACTTGGTTGGCCGCTTTTTGTTTTGATTTTACAGCCGCTGCTTGCTCTCCCTCTCCCTCTCTATCTATCTCTGCATC
Source organism: Zaprionus davidi (assembly GCA_018903715.1). Classification (NCBI taxonomy): domain Eukaryota; kingdom Metazoa; phylum Arthropoda; class Insecta; order Diptera; family Drosophilidae; genus Zaprionus; species Zaprionus davidi. Next base: position 583,597 of record JAEIGL010000003.1, read on the forward strand.
TCGCTCTCTCACTTGCACGTCTTGTGCACATGTTTTGCTTGTGTGATGTATGCCAACTGGGCAGCCCACGCACCTCGTTCGCTGGGATGACGATGACTCATCGGGGTTTCTACACACAAATACAAACACACACACACACATATACACCTGAGTTGTCTGCCTCCCGCTGGGACAGGTCGTTGCGCGTTTGCATAGTCAATTGGCGCAGCCATGTGGTCATTTGTATCTGGTCCTGCTTTATGAGTATCTGCCAGATACTTGAGCAGCCATTAGGCTCTGGCTCTGGCTCTGCAACAGGCTTGGCTTGGCTCGCAGGTAGCCACAGGCGCCGCCAGAATCTCAGCGCATTAAGCAGCGCCGCCGCGATAAACCAAATCTGAGTGCTGGCACTTCCAATTGTCTGCGCCCGACACGGCGCAGTCAATTAGATAAACGTTGGAGGAGGACAGAGAGTGGAAGTAGAAGTGGAAGTGCAAGATGTCAAGGTCATTCGGCAGTCGAGTTGCACTTAGCCAGACCATTGCACTAGGCCAGGAATGAGGACGCAGCGTGCTGTGCATGACATTAGGGTTATCAGGCCTGCCTTCCTCACTTGCTTTTCACTTGAATTGCCTTGCCTTGCCTCGCTAGCTTCCTCTTCCTTTTCCTCTTTCTGCAGCGATAAACTCACTAACCAAGCAAAAACGGAAGAGCATTTTTTTATTATATAATACTAAGAGATTTCCAAGAATCCATCTTGATAATTCATCCCGTTTAATATTAGAGAAATAAGAAAAGAACTACATACTTATAACATATACAGATTAGTACTATTTTATTTCATTTGTGGAATAATAAGACACAATGTCAAGAAATTGTATAGTCTTAGCTTTTACAGTGCCTGAGTTCTAAGTATTCATACGGACTGTCTTGATGTATATTGAATAGTATTCACTTAAGTCATTCAACCACATTGGAAATCGTTTTGATTTACATAGTATAAAAACGTCTACTCTACCATCTAGTTCTACTTCCTGCCAACGATTTCCACCATCTTTGCATGTACATTTCTTCTTCTTTCTTCTCTAGAGATAGGGTTACGTTATATTGAAATTTGCTTGACGGCAGTCACGACTTTGAACACATCATTTAACAGTTGTTTTCAGCACCAACGTCATGCAGTTTTTTTCTGGAATTTCTTAGAATTCCCATATTATTTCTTAGAATTAAAGACTGTTCATAGCGACAACTATTTCCGGAAGACAGCTACAAACAAGTATAAAAAAGATACATCTGTGTGTGTGCTTAACTTTGTCTTATTAAACTATATTATAGACCAACCTGAAGATGTTTGACAGTTATACAAAACACGAAACATGTTTCAGCTGTTTAAACCAGTGTTGCCTAAAAAATAATAATAAAATAGTCAACCTTTATATTATACTATACCCAATACCCACCTTTTCGCACATTCAAATTGTTTCTTAAATAACTTGAAATTTAATTATCTGTTCGCAATTAAATTTACAGAGATGAATATGAATAAAGATAATTTTTCTACATACTAAATATGAACATTCTAGCTTTTAAATAAGGCTTAGAATTTGTATTTTCAATATACAGAGCGAATGAATGCGTACATAGATTCTGAGTGCAATAAACAGACAAAGCTATATTGACTCTCTGATCAAGAGTTAAAGCTGTTCATCGCTACAAGTATTTCCGGATGACAACAAAGAACTAACATTTTTTTACAAAAGTATTGCAATCTCAATATCAAGTTAATCTACTCAAAACTTTCGTTTTCAAAACGACATTTTCCAACTGCACAGGGCACTACAAGTATGTACCTTAGATAACTTTGAAACTACCTTACTGACTAATCTGCTATTTCCGTTACCTATCGGAATTAGAAACGAAATTCGTCATTGTTGCTGGCGACATGGGGGAAACACTTCCCTTTCTATTGGTCAAATCAATCGAAAGTTTGAATCTTTTTCTAGCAAAGCGGTTGTTGTCGTAGTCGCCAATTGCTGTTGCTGTTTTTGCTGTTGTTGCTGTCGTTGTTGCTACTGATTAGATGGGGGAAAAAAGCAAATGTGTTTCATGGACAAATGGGGCATACTTAAGTTGTTAAGGTGCTGTTCGAATTCGAATCGAAATTAAAATCAAATTTTAACGCTTTAAAAAGACCTTGAAGCGCTCAAAAACAGCTGATTTTCACTAAAAGTGGGCGGGCATTTGGGGCGTGGCTGCAACACTTTGCGACGCAATAAATGTGATTAACGAATTTAATGAGTTTGTTGTAGAATCGTTTTAGCGCTAAGAAGCAAATGGCAAACACTGAGCGAAAAAAAAGCTGAAAACTCAAATGTGACGATCATTAAAATTAAGCATACGAAATAATAACAGCAACAACAACAACAGTTAAACGACAGTGCAATTTAAAGTTGTTCACTCAAAGTGCTTAATTGTTTCTGTAATAATTAACAACAAAAGTCAGGCAAAGCAGCAGAAACAACAACAACAAGAACGATACAAAGTTCAAGGACCAGCGAGAGGCGGCGCTTTGCTGCGAATTTCAGTCAAATTAGCATGCAAGGCGGAACTGTTACAATAACATTAACAACAACAATGGATACTTCATGAAGGTACATATAACATATGACAATCTGTCAAGATCAAGCCAGAAACAGATAAAAACAGGATAAGCAGCAAGAGAATGCCATATGAAATGGGAAGTTTATTGAATATGCTAAACTATGTAGATTTCAGAGACTATAAGAGATAAAATTATCAAAATTAGGTATAATAAATGTATAGATATTAAACTCAAAATAATTTTGTTTTAACAAAGTACAGATATTCATTCAAAATAATTTTGTTTTTCAAGTTTGATCACGCACCAAACCAAATAAAAATCAGTAAGAAATAACTTTTTGCACAAAGTTAGTATACCGTTTTTTGACCATTTTCAATGGTCGATGGGTATAAAAATCGAATTAAAAGCTTAATACGAAAGCTAAAACAAATCTTTTAAGTATGCATTAAAATAATAATCAATTTAAATAATCCCTGTAAATTTAATGGTTATCAGAGAATAATCATAGAAGCTATTAAAGAAACAAATTCAGTGGTCGAACAGGGAAGACTTCAATATCGGGTATAAGAAAATCGAACCTACTCGTTTTCAGCTTTCTTATTGGCTTCTATTTTTGCTCAGTGTACGGTATTAATTATTGTCAGTTAATCAGTTAATCAGCTGGCAAATATCGTAGCAAACACCAACAAACTCTTTTCGTGACAACAGTTAAAAATAGTTTTAACATTGACAATTCACCGTGACGCGTCGAATTGATCACTCCATCTAGACATGTCTAAAGTTCTCTTGTTGATTTCGTATATTTAAACTGGTTTCCCTATGGGATGTCAGCAAATGCCATATATACTAAGTAATACTCGTAAATTATGTGCTAATTTCACTTTCTTTCTCATTTACGATTGGAATTAAAAGAGCTTTGATAACCATAAGTAAGTTTGTAGACTTGAGCTCTGTGCACGCTACTTGATTACAAAATAAATATGAGTTTTGTCAATATAGACTACCTTCTTGAGTGGATTAATGTAATAGTGCAATAAATCTTCTAGATTTTCTTTTTAAGTGATATTATACTTTTATTGTACATGCTTCTACAGTTTTACCCAATAAAGATTTTTCTTTTTGCATGATGCAATGAAAGGTTCTTTACTATATAAAGAAAATAGAGCATGATTAGCAAGACTTAAAGATTATTTATACAAACAAGAGGATGCAAAGTAACTAGTTAACTTTGTGGCCGTTGTGTAGTTGCCAAGTAAATACATTTTATAAACCTCTAGAATCCCCTTTAATATAGAAAATCTTATTTGATTCCTTCTGCAATAAAGACATCTTGTCAAATAGAGCAAGATAAGCTAGATTTGAGATATATGTATTCCCAAAAGAAGGGGATTCACTGCAGTTACTTGTATAGTTAGCATTGTGGACCGTGTTTAGATAAGAGAAGAACGAGGTTACCAAATATGGGCATGTCTCTCTGCGTGTCTCAGTCGCTTGTCATTTCCGTTACGTTTGTTTCAACCGAATATTTTACTGCTTTACACTTCCTGTGCTTAGCGATGGCCCCCTTTCGTGACTTCACAGTTGCCATCTTATCTGCGAGGCGAGCGAGTCGGACGACTTGGACTACCCACCATACAACTGATAAGGGGTTACCCAATGGACGCGAGTGTACGCCAAAAAGGTGAATTTAACGTTCAACTGAATCCGCAGGGAAATACAAGGCAATTATTTTTTATTTAAAACTGTCTGATGGGCTCATTAAAGCTGCCATATCTGCGTGATCCAGTAGCTTTGTTCGGCTTTTCCCTCCGGTTAAACTGTCTGAGTTCAAACAAATTAAATGATAAAGTGCGTATTATATATTTATTTGGTAAACGGGGTGCGGCACGCGTTCCCACGTTCCCCAGACAGGGGACAACTGCAAATATTTGCAATATTAAAAAAAATAAAATATGCCGCGTATGCGCAATGGGCGCAACGTTGCGTTGCGCATACGTCCCGTTGGCTGTGAGAGGTTGCACTCTTAACTAACTAATTAACCACAACGAAACGCAGTTTCTCATACACATAAACACACACACACATACACAAGCAGACGAGGCAAACCCCACCTACAGCTGAGCGACTCTGACGCCGCCCACAAAATCGCAAAATGAAAGGCAACAACAAATCAGAAAGCGCATGAAGCGAGACAGCAAGATGCGTTACATTCATACATACAAACACACATATATACGCTACATAAGTGTCTACTCACGTGGCAATGCGGCGACTGCTGATCCAGGCGACTGCCTCCGCCTCCGCCTCCGCTCGTTGCTCCCCCGCTTGTTGCTGCTGCTGCTGCTACCATCGCGTATTTGCTTTGCATTTGGGCGCGCAACAGTTGCTCTGGTGTCGTGTCCTGCGACAACTGTTGCTGCTGTAGCTGGCGTTGCGCGGGAATCGCAAAATGTTGTTGCTGTTGCAGTTGCTGCTGCTGCTGTTGCTGTTGCTGCTGTTGCAAGTTGGCATAGTAGCAACTGTTGATGGCTGTGCCTGATGTTGTTGTTACTGGCTGTTGCAGCAGTTGTTGTTGTTGCTGCTGCTGTTGCGTGTAGTGTGGATAAGTTTGATGCATGTATTGTTGCTGTTGCTGCTGCTGTTGTTGTTGTTGCTGCTGTGGCTGCTGCATCAGGTGCTGATTGTAATTGATATTCGTGCTGTTGTTGTTGTTGTTGTTGCTGTGGCGCTGCTGTTGTTGTTGCTGCTGTTGCTGCTGCTTATTCCTTTCCGCTATCCACAACGTCTCGCGTTGCTGTTGCTGCTGCAGTAATTGCAACGCATTGTTGCAACTGCTGCTGCTGTTGCTGTTGTTGTTGTTATTGGGCCAAACAACATAATTATCGTTTAAATTGTACAGCATATGCAGCTCCTGTTGTTGTTGCTGCTGCTGTTGTTGCAGATTGCCGCTGCCGCTGTTGCCGCCGCTGCTGCTGCTGCTGTTGTGTTGCATCTTAATGGATTTTAGGGCAATCATCAACAATGAGGCAACTAAATCATTCGAGTTTATCACAAGTTTTTCTCTAGAGTTTTCTTCGGATTTTTTTGAGTTATTTTCTTTCTTTTTTGGGAATTGTATTCAATGTTTTTGTAGGTTATGATGAAAAAATTTATACAATTTCCTTGTTTTGTTTCGTTTTCTATTTCAATTGTGATGAGAAAAAGTAGTTTATGTTCTAAACTTTGTATAATATATCAGGAATTCACAACTCTTGTCCATATTCTGCAATATTTCACTAGATTTACGCGATTTTTTTGTTATTTATGTGATCTATTGTAATTGCAAGTGAATTTATTATACATTATATGGAAGAATTCTCTTTTTATATTACTACACTAGTTTTTTTTAAGTTTTCTTCTATTTTATAAATGATTTTCCGTGTTTTAAGCGCCTTCATTACTTTGTTTTAGAAACTGAATGTAATATAATGCACTTATTCCCGTTAGTTTTCACTTTAATATTGATATTTCACTAGTTTGTTCGATCTCTCATTGTTCTTCAATATGTTTTATTGTGTTTTAGTACCTTTTTTTGAATTTGTATGGAATCTTGCACCTATTCCAACTTTTAACGATATTTCACATGTTTTATTTAGTTTTCTTGAGTTTTCTTCGTTCTTCTATTTTATTAACTGCGATTACAAGTGACTTTACTATACTTTATGGCAGGTTTCACTTATTTACAATATCTTTGCTACGCTCTACAATATTTGGTCACTTTATTTTGGTTTCAATTGGTTGTGAAATGTTGATCCTCATCGATGGATTGAAGTTCTATTGGTCTCATATCTAATTATATGAAAATGAAATTAATATTTGCATAATGTGCAAAAGTAAGTAAAAAGTTTTCTTGTCGATGACTCAACTTTTCACTTCACTTGCTTATAATTACACACACACAGACACACAAAAACACTTTGCAAACATATGTATGTATGTGTGTGAACTTTTTAGTTGCTCGAGCAATATGTAAATTATTTTCATTATTTTTATTATTTTTTATACAATTCGTTTGTTCTGTTTTATATTCATGTTTTTTTTTCTGTGCTTTTATTTTTGGCGAGTGTTTTGTCTCAGCGCCTGCACCTCCCCCGCCCGCCTAGGGGCGACTCTCGTTAGGCGCACACGTGTATCAGGCAACGGTAATGGTAACGGTAACTGTAACGGTAATGGTAAACGGCGCGTAAACAAACACCAAACAAACAAGCGACAGGCGAATTTAACTGCAACTGCGCAGCGATTGTAGAGCGAGACGGGGCAACTTCTGCAGTGTATTTGTGTGTTGGTGTGGGTGGAAGTGGTGGGGAAGGGGTGATGGGGGAGAGGGAGCTATTCAGTTGCTACGCTTGTGTTTTCATTCGCTTTTTACGACTCCTCGGCTGCGCGCACGGATTAAATTACGTGATTCTTTGCTATAAACACACACATGCACACAGGCGCACACACACACACAGTTACGCACACTGGCACAAGTGCAGAACAGGAGACGCGAACGCAGAAGCAGCAGGCGACGCAGATTGTTTATTATTTTAAATAAGTTTGCACTTTTGTTTGATTTTATTTATATTATTTTTTATTATTATTTTCCTTGGCTCGCGCTCATTCGCCTTTGTTATTGTTTTTCTCTCTCTCTCTCTGTTTCTTTCTTTCTGACTTAGATTTACTTTTGTTACGCGTCCGTCTCCTGCCACTTCCACACGGCAGCAAGGCACAAATTGTATTAAAGCACAAAATGAAAATCGAATTTTGATAAACCTGCGCTCAAAAGGCGAAACAGCGAACACACTCACATACACACACACTCGCACACAAACGTACCAGACACGGACACAGACAGCAACGCGAGCTGCGACGGCGACGACGACGTCAACTGCGACGACAAACGTTCGCATTCGCTTTTCGGGGTTTCGCCTCGCGATCGTTTCGATTCGTTTCGTCTCGTTTGATTTCGGCTCTGCTCGGCTCACACTCGCGGCTCTCCTCGCTTCTCTGTCCGGCCTGCTCTGGCCGAGTTCTGGGCTCAAACTGCGCGCTGTAAGGCCAAAACGCGAGCGCTAAAATTGTCAAAAAACACACACACACACAAAATGCACAGGCCGAAAAAAAATCGCGCAAAAAACAACAACAACAACCACAACGCGTACACAAAGTGGCGTTTTTTTTTTGCTCTTGTTGTTGTTGCTGACTAATCGCACAGGGTGGTCGATCACATCAATGTCCAGTTGCCAACACCTTTTATTGGCGCCAATTGGCAACTCTGGTTAGTTCGTTGAGGGGGAGAGTGGGGGATGACCCTTTGCTGTTGTTCCGTTCCGCGCTGTTCCGTTGTTCCGTTCACGTTGCTGGCTCATAGATCACTCACTCGGCGGCGCAGTCGCCGCACGTTGTCGTCTTCTTGGCTGCGCGGCGCGGCGAGGCGCGATGACGCTAATACGCTGACGTCGACGCCGCGCCGCGCCGTCGTTGCCTATGACTAACGCAGCCAGGCACGCGGCTGTGTAGCTCCAACTACAAAAACAATATGTAGAACAGCAGCAGCAACAGCAAAGGCAGCAGCAACGGGGACGGCGGCATAGGCAGCGGCAGCGACGGCACAGCACACCAGCAAGTGCGCTAGCTAGCCCTGGCAAGAATTTTATTTCTTTTTTTCTATACAAGAACAATAACAACAACGAAATGCAAAAATATGCGCGACGTGCCCACTTTTTTGAGCAACAACAAGAGCAAGTTTGTTATGCGAGTGTGTGTGTGTTAATGCATTTTAATCAGTTTGTGCGACACCTTACGTCGCCTCAAATGCAAATGATCCTTGCATACTGCACACACACACACATACACACGCCTCTCTTGGCTCACGCTCTCTTGCATATGCTCTCTCTCATTTGCACAGTTCTCTTACACACACACATACACAGGCACGAATGAAATTTGCCTGCTCTCGACGCTTTTTACCTGGACAAATGTTAATTGAAGAATTTATTGTTGTCTCATTGTTGTTGTGTTTATGGCTGGCGCTGCTGCCTGCCCTGGCAACGACGTCGGCGACAGCGACGGCAACGGTGCGGCTCTTTTTTCTTTTCTTTAAATTGTATTTGTATTTGTCGCGTTTAATTATGACAGCAACAGCAGCGCAGCGGTGGCAGCGCAGCGGTGGCGGCGGCGGCGGTGGCGGCAACGGCGATCATTGACTTTTGCGTTGCGTCGCAGCGCTGCCGAAGCCGCCTCCGCTTAGTTCATTTTTGTTTTTGTTTCAACATTTTTCGGTTGGCCTTTAAATTTGCCTGGACTGTTCAATCGGAAATATCTAAGAAATAAATAAGCAAATAAGTGTGTACACACTATGTATGTATGATGGAAGTGTAAGTGAGCACACGTGTATGTAATATATAAATAACCAAATATGTACGTGTAAAACACTGTGTTATAGATGATTAATTTGCCTTTTTAAATGCATTCATGCAGGACTCTAATACATACTACATCCATACATGTGTAAGTGAGTACACATATAATAAATACTTGCAAGCAATTGCATTATCACACTCACTCATATTTGCAGTGTATTTTACATCGCATATCACTAAAGTCGCTCCCCCAAAAACAGATTGCGAACTTTGCCAACCCGTTGACATGTTAATGACATTTTTATAATGCGTGCGAGAGCGAAAGCAACAGCAACAACAACAGCAACAAGCGGATGCAGCATTTCATCTTGTTAATGGACCACAGAGAGAGGAGAAAGAGAGAGACAGTAGAACAGTGTTGCCAGCCCAGCTTTAGCCGCATTAAATCTGCCGAAAATATTGCTCTGTATAGCTTGATATTTAATAAATTCAGCTTTTTTTATAACAACTCCATATATTTTAGCTTTTTTGAAATCTAATTAGACTTTTCTTCTCTTTAAATTCTGCCAATACTGTTGAGGACAACAACAAATTGGCTGTTGATACTCTCGCTGACTTTTGGCAAAGGGAGCGGTCGCGGTTCACGGCATGTGTAAATACAAGTGCAAACATGCATGTGTCCGTGTGAGTGCGAGTGAGTATGTATGCTTAATGCATTAATTTCCATTGACGTTGCGAGATTTAAACGCATTTTTGATGTACGATTTTTATTTGTGTGTATGTGTGTGTATATTTAAATAAATAACACACAAGTGTACACACACTCGCTCACACAAACAGACAGACGCACAGGCGGCTCGCCCTCTACAAAAAGGTAACGAGTACAGTGAACTCGTGCGATAAAATCTCATGTAACAAATTTTTCCTGATTGATCGCAATGACGTGATCGCCGTGAACAAGGAAAGCAAAAGCAAAAGCTTTTTCCTTTTTCGACACACACACGTACACATGTTTGTTTGTATGTATGTGCATAATTGGAGAATGTGTAGAACCAAAACAAAAGACCAAACACGCAACTTGGCGGTAAAAGAACAGAAGCCATCGTTGACGTCGACGTCGACGCCGCCGCAGGCGTTTCAAATCGCGCGAATACTTTCGGTAAGAGAAGAGAGAGAGAGAGGAAGAGCAAGAGGTCGTGTCGTGGCCGTCGCGTTTGCCTTGGCCCCATTTCGCGTTTGCGCTCTCTTCTCTCTCTCTTCGGTTTGACCACGGCGAAATGCTTGAGGAAGTGATTCGCATACCACAGGCGAGAGCAGAGCAACAGGCGCAGGCGCAGGCGTTGCATATATGTAAGTGTGTGTGTGTGTGTACCTGCACAATGCTTATTGTCTCTTTGTTTTTGTTTTTGCTTTTATTAGCACGTTTCACTTTATGATCGTAGCGTGATTTTTGTGTTTGTTTTTACTGCGTCGCAGCTTTTATTGTAGTTTTCTTCAACAGGTGTGGCCGTACTATGCTCTGTGCATTGAACTCCATAGTCCACACAGGCAGAGAGCCCAGCAAAAGAAAGAAAGAGATAAAGAGAGAGAGAGAGAGGTCGTCACGGCAATGACGTGTTCGCTTCGTCCTTATCTGCAGAACAACAACATTACACTATGACGTCTTTCGCCCTTTGGGAATGAAGATGAGTCATTGTAGAGCGCTCGCGTCGATTTCTAACCTACATTAAGCGCTGGCGCTGATATCGACGTCGGCGTCGGCGTCGACGTTGCTGTCGATGATAATTAAGTATGCGCAGCTTGCTTCACATTTACTATCGATTATTGCTCTCTCGCTCTCTCACACTTGTTGTGCTGCTACCGGACCTAGGTCTACAAAAAGGTACAGACACATGTTCAGTGTACAGTGGGTGTGTTTGTGTGTATTTGTGCGCGTGTGGCGTGAATATAATATGATGCCCGGCTGCCGGACGAACATCAGAGAATCTTTCCCAGTGCGAGATCTGCGATTCCTCATAAAAAAAAGATCCATAAGCCAGAAGGGGAGAGAACAGAACAAAGAATCAGCATACTAAAGTGTCTTACCCCAAAAAGAGAAATGAAAAAGTAACTATAAAAACAACACACATACACATACACTCAACAGCGATGATCTGCGCGTCTGGTACCGTCTCCGACGCATATTTCAATCCCAACTTGTCGAGCGAAAAGGCTCGTAAAGCTAAATCTGAAATCAGCAACTCAACGACACAACCCGAAAACTTGGGGACCGCCCCGAGTAATTAATCGACACAGACATTCGGTCCGTCGGTCCGGGTATATGGTGCGGCAATCTCGGAGACAGACCCACACACAGACCCGATAAATTCTCAAGAGTCCCCAACAAAAAAAACCAAATACTGACTGAAGATAAATGAAAACACACAATATATACAATAACATCGTATATGAAAGTATATAATGACAATAAATTGAAATAATCCGAAATTGCACAAAATGTCTATTTTGTTGTATGTTCTGACACACCTGTTTCGAGTGTACCATAGCATACATTTTGGAGCTGAACTATACGCAGTAAGAGATAAGAATAAAGATGAAAATATATACGGCGCTATGATGAAATTCTTAACAAGGTGATCTGCAGAGTGTGACAGATGGAAAGGATGGATAAAAAATTATGTAAGAATGATCGAATTGTGAAGAAGTCAATTCTCTTTATCAAAGAATGTGTACTCGATGAAGAGTCGGCACTTGAAGAAGAAGATCATCTGACCATTTGACTCTTTAGCTAGTACATGGTACACAACGACTTACCTAATTCACAAGTTAATTCACATATGTGGACACCTTCCAATCAAGGTCTCTGCCTGGGTACACAAACTACATGAATAAAAACAAGGCAACTACACACAGCAGCCAACAGTTTTACAAGTTCTCCAGTGAAGATTCCTTTGTTGAAGTAGATGAACTGAATTCACTCAGTTCTATTTATATAGATTCGCTCACTCACATGATTTAAGTTTCTTAAGTTAAGATAAGTTGAGAAGTCTTTATGAAAGTTAAAAGTCATGTTTAATTTGACGCTCTGAAAATGCAATTGTTGACACAAAGATACACAGAGTGAGTGAGAGACAGCGAGATGGAGAGCTAGTTCGCAACACCTTATGTATAAGAACACTGACGTTGTTGCAGATAAAACACATCCAAATTAAAAAATTAAAATCACACACACCTTAAAAATGGAGAGCATGTCGGGTCGTATGAAGCCGAAACAACAAAAACAATAAATGGAGACCCCAAAATTATTTTGTTAGGTTATGACGAAGTTTGTACGCTCTTTTTTGAAAGAGTTACAAGTAGAAAACTTAATTGGATAAATATTAAGATAAAGATAGCTGAGAGCAGTTGACTTAAAGATATTTAAATATTACAAATAATTATATAAGCAATAATATGAAAGTTATTTGTGATTATTATTAAAATTAAATAATAATTGAATAAATAATTTTATAATATGAAAGTTATTTGCGAATATTATTAGAATTACAAAAAAATGTTAAGTAGATTGTGGTACTCATTTATTTATTTTAAAATGAATGAACAAAAGAAAATGGCCAAAACTGTTAAATACAAAATAATATATAATATAAACCAGAATAAATAAATATATTTATATATTTATAATATTGGTTTGTTTGTGTTTTGCCACAGAAGTGGCACGCAGGCCGAGATTTCTAAGTGAAAGAGAAACGCGCATACGTCTTCACTGTGTGTATGTTTATGAGAAAGTGTGTACACTGTTATAAACTTAACATAACAAATTTATAGCATTCAATCACCTGACTTGAATGCATCGGTAACATAATTTGATTTTTGACTATTATATGTCATTTTTAAATTAAATAAAATCTTAATATTTATATCCAGCTTGATATCTGAACGTAACAAAGCTCACATCAAATTCCATATGCGCCTTTCGTGTCCAAAAGGGTATGCGCAATAAATAAAAACTTTAACATTAACAAGGAGACAGAAACGGCGACAGGGAGAGAGAGCGGTAAAAGGGGCAGCGACCCGTGAGAGACATGGGCAAGATGGCGACGAAAGAGAGAGAGAGAGAGAGAAAGAGAGCAGCCAAAGGAACGGTAAATGAGCAGCACTTGATCGCAAGGGGGAGGTGGAGGTGCAGAGCGGTCGACAGAGGGAGAGGCTAGAGGAGCCAAGATCAACAGCGGCGGTCGCCTCGTGGCGCACAGCTGTGCTGCTGTTAGAGCGTAAAATTTGACGCAGGCAGCGACGTCGGCGACATTTCCTAGAATTTCACAATCAATTTACAGAACTGTTGTTGTTGTTGTTGGTGTTACCTTTATGGCCAGTTGGAGACTGTTGTTGTTGGATCTGCGTAGTAGTTTCTTTTATTCATTTTTGTGAAATTCAATTTATAAAAATTTCGCAATATCTTCACACACACACACACACTGACAGAGCACGACACACACACGTGCGTTGCCTTTTTGGTCGCGCGACAATGGCAGCCTGTAATTGACCCACTTCCAGTGCAGCCGCCGCCACGAGGATGCGGGTGGCTGTAGCCGCAGAAGGAGAAGAAGAGGGTGGGCGGAGAGGAGATAAGTGCTACGCTGCAACTGCGGCACGAGGCATGAACTTTATGGCAACTGGCCGAGCTTGAAAGCTGAACTCAACACGTGTGCGACGAAACCTGTTTGCAGGCGCTCTAATTGCGCTGCATTCAACCAGCCTCTGTCCGTGTGTCTGCCCCGCTGCCAGCCTTTCCCCCTCCCTCGATCATGCTGCACCCTGATCAGTTACTCCGTTTGCCTGTTTCATTCATACAGCGCGTTGCAAGCAGCCGCTCGTGCCACGTTACGAACACGTCTCAGCGTATCCACGCGTCGCTACCATGAGTCACCATTATCAACGTCGGCGTCGCGGTCAGCGTCAACTTCGACGTCGGCTTTGTCGGAGCCTCGCTTGCTCTTTTTGTTGTGGTTGCGCATTGCGGCTTTTGAACGCGTCTTAAGACTTTCTGTTGCTACTGCCTAGAGTCATGGCAGTCTAGCTTTTTTCCAGCCAAAACGATTGAGTGAAAATCTTTTTACAAATATTTAGTATTTCTTCCTTTAATTTAACCAATTTCAAATTATTTAAGCAACAATTTGATTCAATTTTTACTGTAAAATTGATTCAATTGCATCACATTTTATTAATCACTTCTTTTTATTAATAATTATCGAATTTATTTACCCTATTAACAAAAATTAGGTATTTTTTCGTTTTTCGAGATTGTTGTTGCTGTTTTTATTATCATATACCCTCTATACGCATTGCCAGGCCCGCTTATCGGCGACTGCGGTTTTGCGTGGTTTTTCTATTTAAGCTGAAACAAATTTTTAGGCCAGAAAAAAGGTGGACAGAAAGCTTTAGCGGGAGCTGCGGTTCGAAATGGGGATGGGCTCGTTGAGACTTGGACAGAGGTAAGCGAGAGAGCGAGCGAGGCGTGCAACTGGGCCCATTGTACAACGTTTTATTTACATATTTTTCGCTTATTTGCTTTGGGGGTTTGTCCATTTAGCGACAAAAGTGTGTGTGCTTTTGATTATGGCCACGAACACCGATATAGCTACATATGGAAATATATATATATTGTATACATGTATATGTATATGTATAGTATGTACATAGATATGTACTTAATACATTCGCATGATTATCTTATAGCAAAACGGAAACTCGTAAAGCTGATTGTGCTGCGTAGCTATTGAGTATGCTCTGCATGGCTGGAGGGAGACATTGGGAAATCCCCCGATGAGCCATACTTCCCCACTCTATACGAACATATTTACTTGTTTTGTAGGCAAAGCATAAACAGAAGAGTTACAGTCTCAAGTTCAGAAGTCTTTGTACTACTATATATACCCTGCCTATATGTATTAAATGTGGCTATAAATTGTCTATCTTTGCAAATAGGCAAAATACGTTAATTTCACTATATCTTTCTGCTTTCATTTTTCCTAACTTCAATTCAATCAATAATATTGACATTTATAGTAAAGTAAAGCAATTAAAATTTAATTTGATTATGCTGGTATTTTAGTTAGTATAAAATCCATTTTTAAATAGACTCTGAGTAAAATGTATAAAAATTTTTCAACGCAATCCCCTATAAAAAGTTAAATTCTTATATCGAAAAAATAGTTTAGGAATTATGTTGTTAAAATTAGTATCCAAATTGATTTCGAAAGAAGTTTTGAGTAAAACCTTTAAAACATTTGCATGTTTCCCCCATGAAGACTTAGAAAATGTGACCGAAAATAATACAAACTTCATATTTAACTCAAATTCGAATAAACTGTATTAAATTTCGAGTATTCTGTATACGAGTTTTAAAATTATATATAAAAATAAGCAATATATATATTAAGAATATTTGAAGAATATTATATGTAATTATATCGTACCACTTATTTCTGTGAACTCGATGTTTTCTCGTGAATTTACGTTTATGTTTTAGAAGTCTGAACCGCACAACCTAATGGGGGTGTACCCCTATTATGTAAGGCGTGCTTTAAGCAGCTTTATTTCTCATTATGCGTGTAAGTTGCATGCGTCGAATTCTACATAAGTTCTACTCAAGGTCAGCAAATGCATTGCTGGGTAGGAAATCTAACAGAAATACCTGGTAAAAACAACAAGAACATGCACTGGCACCGCTCCTCTAAGAACTGAAATAACAAAACAACACGAAAGAACATTAAACAAATGCAAACTGCAGCTAATTTGAAATTTCAAACAATTTGAGCAACAACAAAAGATGCCGAAAACAAATGCGAAGCCCGAGATACCGAGCTTGAGCCTAGAGTCGGTACCTCGTATTCGTAGTTGGAGTCGGAATCGAAGCCAAAGGCGGCGGCGGCAGCGGTGGCGGCTGCGGCACGTTGCGCTTTGATTGAATTGAATGCGAAACGTTGACGTTAAAGTTGCAGTCGAACTAGGTAAGTGACAAATGAGAACTGTAGTTGGTTGCCAGACGGAGAGACATCCTGTAGAAAGTTTGGAAGATTCACTTTAGTAATGAATTCTAATAATAGATACAGTACAAAGTGATGATCGATTACTTGAGATAAAAGAAATATTCTATTTGTTTCTTTTGTATGCAATGATTCTCAAGTTTATTTGCACAAAGTCAAGAACTCTCTGTAAAATGCATATAAAAGCCAATAACTCTCTGTTCAGCTTACAGGGTATTCGTACTGGCAATCGAAGAGCATTAAATGAATTTTGTGCACGCTTAGAAGCGAGAAAATTATGTGAATTTAGTGCGCATTTTGTTGGTTTTGGTAGATTTGTACACGGGGTTGCATGCCGCACACCTGCACACACTCAATTACCCGCATCGGTGACAAGAAATTTGTTATTTCAAGTTTGCTTCACCTACACTCCTCATTCTTCCCTCCCTTCCCCACTACGCGAAATATGGGTGGCATTTGATTTGGCCAAGATGCAGCTGGAGGGCAGCGCCGGAATTAACATAATGATCTCAATATTTGCGCGACTTTATCACGACCGAGCGAGCGTTTAATTATACGACTCCCCAAGATTACGATAGTCCCCGCAGTCTCCAACGCCGTCGCTTTTCTGGCGCACAATTAGACACGCGATCTCCTCAGTGAGACAGGGCGTATGAGTAATACAAGTGCTGCTGTTGCTGCTGCATTGTTAATGCTCGCCGATTACAGCAGCAGTTGCTGTTGTTGTTACTGCTGCCACACCCCCTTCTCCTCCCCCTCCCTCCACCTGACATTGAGATTGTGCGACTGTTCTTAGCAATGACTTCAGCAACTAAAAATACACTCCAAAGACATTTCGAATTTGCTAAAGACTAAAACTATTTGGGAGTCGGGCAGGCGACCAAGCAAATGTAACGCCATGGAGCACCACGTTGAGTGCCCGCAAATGAGCTGAGCTGGGCTGGGCTGACTCATTGGCAAGGGCAGCTCCAAGTGCAGCGAATGCGAATGCGAAACGAGCGCGTGAGAAAAGCAGCCAATGAAATTGGCAAAGTTAGTGCGACTTGGACCAGGTCGTACCTATAAATAAGTAAGTGGAGCGCCCCCTCGAAGATAGGCGTGACGCGGCGAAACGATCAGAAATAATTGAGCAAGTTGTAAACGAACATAAATCACGCAGTTTACATTCCTATTTGCTATTTATGTTGGTTAGTTCATTCATCAAGATGAGCAGTCTTTCTTTAGAAGGCAACAAGATCTTTTGCGCCCCAAATGTATGCTTTACTATATACATTCCTTATCTATTTATCTTCCTTGAACACCCACGAAGAGGTAAACGGTGCAGGGAGAGAGAAGACACACCTGTCTTTGAAATGACATTGTAGGTGTCGCGACATATCTTCGAGATAGTACTTACATATTTGTTGATCTTCACCTCAGTTTGGTCCTCTTTAGTCAGTCGAAAACAGCTGTACAAACAGGTGTTTAAACACAATATCCAGCAAGCATTTAATGCCAATGGGATTAATTGCTGCAATTAGCAAACAAAGCGAAACAGTTGTTAAACCAATTTTCACAATTGCCCCACCAATTGTACTCCCCAACGGGGGCGTCGAGAAGCCTAGACAAAGGAATACGTATTCGTTTTGACTGTTAATCCATCAAGAGAACATTCGAAGATAATGTAAGATGAGTCCAACATAAATGTACTATGAAGTTAAGATATAGTTAGAGATCTACAATAATAGGAAGGCAACTACTCTAAACTGTAAAGATAAAAACAATATCTCCAGGAAATATTAAGAAAAACTGAACTGATAATAGAGTACTAAGTTCAGCAGAGGTACAATTGGTCACGGACAATACCCTCTATCTAATAATAAAGCTCATAATTAAAGATATAGTACCACATAAAGTAATCACATGTGTGTTAAATCGTTCAAAATGTATTTTACTGATTATTAGTACTAAATAATGTTAATCTTCTCTTTCGTTTTGTTTTATTTTCATTTCGTCTTTGTTTTCTTTTGTATCATTTACCACGTTCAATGAATTTTTGTTTGCAGTCTTAAAAATTTGTCTAAACAATGAATTTTCATGGTTTGTTTTGTTTCTCTTCTTTTTTTTTAATCATAATAAATTTCATTCGCTAATTTTCTTTGTTTTTGTTTGTGAAAATTGTATTTTCTAGAAATGTTATGTTAAAATAATGAATGCCACAAATACTCGTTACTCTTTACTCATTACTCGTTACTAGGACTAGTTAGCATTATTATAATTATCATTACTTTCTGCTAGATAAATTGCAATTGATGTACCAAATTCATAAACAACTGACGCGTTGACAACAATCAGATTTTAAAATTCAACATCGGTCCTTCCACTTCATTCTCCTCCTTTTCTACTACGTTTGTTTTTTGCGATCCCGAACTGGATATCGTTTTGGTTTTTGGGTATTGAAAAATATATATGGAAAAATTGTACACTGATATTGAGGTATTGGAAAAAATCGGCGTATATGATTTGTATATATACTATATAGTATATGTATGTATATGTATATACAGGCATTTCATAATAAGGTAATTTGATATATATATATATACTATATATGCTATATATATAACTTTTGAGATGCAAAAAATGGCTTGCGCTTGGTGCTGTTAGTTGGGAAGATTCACATTTAAAAATTGTTGTTACTGTTGTTCTTGTTTACGATCTGATTCCGACTTGAATTCCATGTTGGTATCTTGCTCGTCTTGTATATAGCAACATAGGAAATAACAGGTGCAAATTGTTCTACTACGTACAAATTGTTGTAATATGAAAAAGCTTACAAATTATTTCGTTTGGTAATTGCTTGCGGTTTTCTTTCTTTGTTTGTGTTATTCCTTTTTGTTTTTTATTGTGTTTAGTTACTATATAAAAATACAATATGTATATATATATATATATATATATATTTATTAAAATTCACATTTGTTTTTCTCAGTGTTTTTCTAGCAAAAAAGGCGTCGCTATTTTGCTTACTGCGTTCCTAGAAAGTCAAATCTGGAATACTAATTCGTTTTTTTAATGTTTACTCTGAAAAATGGCTGAGCAAATTTTCATTAGGGACACTTTTCTATCGAGACAGACACACGCACACAAACACACACACACACACACACATGCACAGCACAACGAGATTGAATTTGTTAAGCACACAAAGAGTTAAAATTCATAGCGATTATCCACAAAAGCGCTGAGAACAGACAGATCTCGTTTTCTTCTTCAAGCTATATACGCATAGACGTTAAGATCGATTGAAATTAACAACATGCAGACACTCACAATTACAATTAAGGAAAACTCTTGAAGATCTTCTCTTTCTTTCCGTGCTGTCGTTAAACTTGAACTTGGTATAAATTGAAATAATTTACTAGCTAGTTATGTTTTGGGAGTTTTCAGAATTTTAATTCAGAGTGCTTTACAACTATCTAATATCAGTTTACGAGCAGCAATTCTATATAACTATGAACTATGAACTTTTATCGAAATGAAGATTCGAACTTTGGAATTGCATTCAATGCAAGCTAGCTGACTCACACACAGTTACAAAGAAAGGGAGATAGATAGTGAGAGAGAGTGGTAGAGAGAAAAAGGAGGGAGTAACAGACACACTTACACACACATATACAAAGTCATGCATACACTTTAGACTTAAGAGTTTTTTTTTGGAAATAATTTCTAATAAATATACAATATACTATATATATAGAAATTGCAAGCACTTTGCTGGTTTCTGTAAATCCTTTTAAAGCTTTTTAGCGCCCAGTTTTAATGGGCCAGTGGCACGCTGCGCTCGTCGAGCCTCCAGTTCTCGCTGTCGCTGCAACTTCTTCTCCTCTCGTTTGCGACGTGCCTCATCCAATTTGCTGTTGCCTGCAGAGCCGTAAAAGATTGAGAGTTAAACAAAGATTGAACATGATTCTAGTTCATCCAACTCACCCATTCCCGGCTCATCGAAGGGCTCAAACTCTCCGTCTGCCCACGAATCGCTATTCCAATTGGCATTGTGCATTGAGTTATTCAAATGCGACGAAGGCGGGCTAATGTTGTTGCAATTGGTCAATGCACCTGGCGTTGTTGGCGATGTGGTGGCACTGCTCGACAGATTGGCCAGCTCCTTGGGTCGCAGCGTTGCTGTATTTTGTTGTAGTTGCTGTTGTCGCGATGGTGATGTTGTAACATGTGAGTTGAGTTTTGCCAACGGCTCAATAAGATCATTCAGCTCATGTTGCTGCAGTTGCTGTTGATGCTGATGCGGCCGCAGAGGATGCTGTTGTTGCTGACTGGATGATGTTGTTGAGGATATCGATTGTCGTGCTAACTGCTGTTGTTGCTGCTCCTGCTCCGCCTGCTCCTCTTCCTCGCACTAGAAACATCAAAATGGGAATGAGTTTACATAAATTAAACGTTTCTTGTCTAGCTTACCGGATCCTCCTCCAGGCTACCCCACTCTTCATTGTCCCAGCCATCACGTACTTCGTTTATCGCATTAGCTGTAACAATTTGTCCATTGTTGGAACTGGCCGCCAGTGGACTGCTCGGATCCTGCGAGGTCTGTGCAATGGATAGAGTTTAGAACAAGTTTTAAGTTGAAGTTCGACTTTAATTGTACTTACATCCATCTCTCCCCAGTTCTCGTTGTCCCAATCATTGTTGCCATAGTCAGAGGCTGATGCGGAAGTATCGTTACTCTCGTGCTCCAGCGACGTCATCGAAGTCACACTGCTTGTCGTGGTCGAAAGGCTGCTGCTCGAAGGTTGCTCTGCAAGTTACCAAGACACGTTTAGATTTCTCTCATTGTTGGCTTATTGAATTAGGGACTCACCTAGTGACGCTGGTTTAGACAGATTTCTTCCAGTCAAAGGCGGCCTTGGTCTGGATGAATCGCTTTGACTGCGATAGAACTTGGCCGTGACAGCAGTGACAGCCCAGCCAGCCCATGTGGCGGCAGCATTGCCAATTGAAGGCGTAGCCGTATGCACATCCGCTTCTGCAATTTGAGTAAATGAAGTTTAGAATCTTCTTTTGCGATTGATTAATCCGAAACTTACCCATTGTCTCGCGCAGACTGGGGTCCTCGGAGACCTTCTCCAGCTTGCCCAGAAAACCACGTATTGTTTTGAAGGCTGGATCGCGCACTGTCTTCTCGGGGTCAACAGTCAGCGAACACAAAGATGGTAAGACACGATTGGCCACCTCGCTAAGCAAGAAGTATTGCTGTGTGGCTGCCAGCGCCAGTACGCCAGCAACACGTGCCGGCGGAAAGGGATCACGCATGGCACGGATAAAGGCTGAGACAAGTACACGTTGTCGTACCTGTGGATGCAAATGCGGCGCTATCTTTCCCAGGCACACAGTGGTATTGGTGCGGATGCCTCCCTGATCATCGCGTGCCTGCAGACGTGCAAAATGTCGTAGGACCTCGACATTTAGATTATTATAGTTGAGTTTGGGTGCCAAATGGATTATCGACTTGACTGTCTGCTCGCGTATGGTCGCGTTGGTGTCTAGGAAGCCATGCGCCACTTGTGGAAAGATTTGCTCATTGACTACAGGTGGCTGGAGGTGTGCAATAAACAGATCCAATTGCTGCAGCAAACGTGATCGTGTTACACGATCAGTGGATGCGAAAAGCTTCACAACGCAGGGAACAATACGTTTCTGGTACTCCAACTCGTCAAGTAATTTTCCCAACTAATAACGGAAATCAAATAGTATTAGTTGCTGCACAAAACATTGATAATGAATATCTGATTTACCTTGAACATCGGTGCCAGCACCGCGGAGCCGGCATCGCC
The DNA here is from genome assembly GCA_018903715.1 of Zaprionus davidi. Lineage (NCBI taxonomy): Eukaryota > Metazoa > Arthropoda > Insecta > Diptera > Drosophilidae > Zaprionus > Zaprionus davidi. Next base: position 605,438 of record JAEIGL010000003.1, read on the forward strand.
GTATTCATATGCAGTTATCAACTGTGGAAGTATTTTGTGTTTGCACACATTATCGGGAAAATTATCCAGATGCGTTGTGAGGCCACTAAAGAAACGATTCTTCTCCGCCTTATCCTTGATTTGGATTTCCTCCAGGAAGAGCAGCGTGTCGACTAGATCATTTTTAAAGAATCCACCTGGTTTGCGACAGCGTGTGATAATATCCGCCGGATTTGGTCGATTGGAAGGTGATGCTCCGACAAGTTCGCAGTATAATGACTGTAGCGATTTGGGTATGTGATCAATGTCTTTGAGATTGGAACGTTGTTTTAGCACGCCATTGAAGGCCTCCCAAACAAGACATCCCAGGCCCCACATATCCACAGAGCTAGTAGAAGAGAAGTTCATGAGAAGATCATTTAGAACATTTCCTATATCATTTACCATTTGGTGGCTGCCTTTAGTTTACTCGGATCATTCTTCTCGGGAGCATCGTATACTTCTAGAGTGACTGGTATCTTTCCAGGTGGCATTGGATTACCATCTGCGGCGGCAACATATTCCAAGCTGCCCAATTTCCATTCCCCCGATGCATTAACAAATACCGACCAGGCTGACACATTGTTGTGCCGCAAATTGCCATCGTTATTGAGAAAAGAGAGTGCACGCTGTAAATAATTTAAACAATTAATAAAGGAATGATATTCGGATGATTCATTTATAGAGCTTACCGTGATTTGAAAGATACCCCACGCCAGGTAGAGGCCTTTTTGCAAATTGTCTGTTGCTAGTTTGGTAAAGTATGTGCCAAGCGGTTCCACCGACTCCGTGGCAATATAAAGCATCTTATCTGTTTCCAATGAGTCCAGATATTGCAAAATACTCGGATGACGCAACGTTTTGAGTCGCTTCAGTGAGGCCTTTGCCAGTTCACATTTCGTATCGGAGCCGCTTCGAATGTCGTACACAAATACAGAGACTTCCTCGAGGGTTCCCTTGCGCTTGGCCTTGTGCAGTGTCCATATGGAATAGTTATCGAAGCCAGCAACCGGTTCACCAATGTCATATGGGAAATCTTTGGAGGAGTCGCGCGAGAAGAACGACCACATCATGTGTTTTGCTCGACGGCTCAATATTTTGTTACGTCCAAAGAATCACCAAAAATGCGACAAAACTATATAGAACACAACACACACACACGCACAGACACTTCACACTGCACGTCTGTTACACACACACGCACACACACAGCTGTTGCTGTTGACTATTGTTTAAGGCAGAAGAAGAGAGATGCGCTGGCAAGTGCGATTGTGGAAGTGAGAGAGAGCGAGAGAGAAAGACATTAACATTAATGCGTATACACCAACACCAATGCTACATACTTTTCAGCCGTCTGCATTTATCGTATTTCGTATTTATATGCCCGCTGTTATCGTGTTTGATGTTGCACTTAAGATTTATATACATGCGAATTTAACAACAACGCGCCTGACTGCACTTTTGGACTTATGTTTTCTGCACATATGTAGTCACAGAAGTTGGAGAGATGAAGTTTTGATTCTATTCACACATCAGCAACAATTTTCCAACATTCTTTTGGTGATTGGAATTGGAATTGAACGTTGTGAGGCTTAATACGAAATTAAAGACTAACGTGTGTCAGGATGCACAATGTTACATTATAACTACGGCGTTGTGCTTTATAAATATAAAAATCCTTTATTATTTTTAATCTTTTCCCCGAGTACGTCAGCTTTTGCTTCTTCTTTCTTTTGGTTGCTTAGTGATGACACGCAAACTAGGGCTGCACAATCAAATAGATAAGCAGCTGACTTAGAATACCAATGCATATGAAGATTGAAGCTCCATATTTTTGTCGAGGAAAATGTTTGAAATTAAATACAATAGAAAAAATATAATTCAATTAGGTCGCATTTGGAATTGCCGTTTTCAATCATTTAAAAACAAACATTCTGCCACTCACCACAAACGCCGACATTCTCAATTTGCCGAACTGACATTTGCAAAATGTGGCAAGGCTGCCCTGTGTTATAACATTCGTCTCGCTGCCAACTTCACGCAGGTAAATTTTCGCTGGACGTTCGTAAAATATTGTGCTAATTTCTTGTGTAGGATCTTAGACAGCTCACAGGATGATGATGCAACGTACTGCGCTTTTGTTGCCCATGGCTGTTGAAGCCACCGTTGTGGCCCAACAACAACGTGGCATGGCTACATTGAAGTCAATCTCCATTCGCCTCAAATCCGTGAAGAACATTCAGAAAATTACGCAATCAATGAAGATGGTGTCCGCGGCCAAATACGCCCGTGCCGAGCGTGATCTGAAGGCAGCGCGTCCCTACGGAGTGGGTGCACAGCAATTCTTCGAGAAGACCGAAATCGAAGCCGACGGTGCAGCTGAGCCCAAGAAGCTTTTCATTGCCGTGACTTCCGATCGTGGTCTCTGCGGTGCCGTTCACACCGGCGTTGCACGTCAAATCCGCGGTGAGCTGCAAAAGGACGATACCAACACCAAGATTTTCTGTGTTGGCGATAAGTCTCGCTCAATCCTGTCCCGTGTTTACGGCAAGAACATCATCTGTGTCGCCAACGAAATCGGCCGTCTGCCGCCTACCTTCTTGGATGCATCCAAGATTGCGCATGAAGTCTTGACCTCTGGTTACGAATACACCGAGGGCAAGATCTTCTACAATAGATTCAAGTCTGTGGTGTCGTACCAGGTCACCTCACTGCCCATCTACAGTGGCCCTACCGTGGAGAAGTCAGAGAAGCTTGCCGTCTACGACTCCATCGACAGCGATGTTATCAAGAGCTATCTGGAGTTCTCTCTGGCTTCGCTCATCTTCTTCACCATGAAGGAGGGAGCTTGCTCTGAGCAATCTTCCCGTATGACTGCCATGGACAACGCCTCGAAGAACGCCGGTGAAATGATTGAGAAGCTTACCCTCACCTTCAACCGTACCCGACAGGCTGTCATTACTCGCGAGCTGATTGAAATCATCTCTGGTGCCGCTGCCCTGACATAAGGTGTGTAGTGTACTAAGGACACAACACTCCAAGTTCGAGCCGCAGCTTCAGCTCCAACGATTTCATCAAATCCAATAACAAATACTATTACGATTCGAAAACGCCAGAGCTGCGAATTAAATGATTTAAAAAACTTATAATTATCTGAGATATCCCCAGAATAAATAGCGTGGAACGAACTAATAACATTTCAGCTAAGTGGGTGTTTTAACCTTAAGTCCGTGTTTGAGCTATGTCTTTTACTCTTTGCTTCTTGCTAGGCTAACAGCCAAAATGATGCTAGTTCCCCTGCACATTCGTGCTTGAGTTTTTTATTTTATATTCAAGATGTTCATAGTGGTCCCTGGTGATAAACGATATATTCGTTTATTCGCTTGGGCCTCCCCATCTATGTTATCTAATCAGAAAATAGTTGCATATGCAAAAAGTGATATTGATTTGGAACAGTTTATAAATGTATTTCAGTAAAAATCAATTCACAATATTATGAAAACGTTTGGCTTAAAAACTATAGAATCGTTGCAGATACTAGGAACTGCCTACTGGCTATTCTCAGAACTATCTGGTACTAGCACATATTCTGCAAGACATTCAGAACGTAAGCACCGATATCTTCATCCTGATTGGTCCACGTAATTAGTAATGTTTTTTGTTTGGGATCCTTTTCGTCCTCCTCCACATTGACCTCAACGCTTTCAATAGCTATGGTGCCATTCTCCTGCAATATCACCGTCCAGCCAGTTAGCTTCTCTTCCAGCAACAGCTTCAGTTTCTCGATAGTGCGTAACTTTGGTCCCGGATCATCCATTTTCACTTTCGAGGTAAATCGCATCACGTGCCTATTGATGCCGATCTCCTTTAAGGCATCCGTCAGATTTTGAAGCATAATTCTATTATCCTTCATTACGAGAACACCATGAATGAGCCGACGTCGCTTTGGATCTGGAGGTTGTGCATTATAGGCGCGTGCCTCAGCCTTGAGGAGGGAAATTGATGCATCCACTGGTATCTTCACTGGCGTGGATATCACACATGTCTCACCATTGGCTGGCATATATGTTTCCAAATTGAATTCATCGCGGATTTTGGCGCGCAAAAATTTCATTTTCTCCGCTTCCCCATGAACTAGCATCACATTCTTGGGTTCACAGTTTTGGATGAGCTGCATTATGCCTGAAAGTGAAATACACTTGTTAAATAGATCATCTTGCCAGATGTCATCCTTGCTTACCCTTGGCATCTGCATGTGCTGAGAAACTCATGTATTCTACAGCCATTTTAACCTCAACCACCTGTCGATTCTCGAATTCAACCTTCTTGGCACCACCTAGAATCTTGTTTCCCACAGTGCCCTGTACACAGTAGCCCGGCATGATGACCATGTTGTTCTCATTAGGTGCCCACTTCTTGAAGATCTGTAGGGACAGGCCGGCATGCAACATACCAGGCGTTGCGAATACAACCATTGCACCGGGGTTATCTATATATGCCTTATCGAATGGTTTGATGTGCTTGAAGTCGAACATGTTGCGATGGACAAACGTCTTACGTATTTTTTGATTTGTCCAAGTAATGAACATTTTGTAATATGTGTTTGCTTTCTCGGTGAGGCCAAGTGCAAAGTAAATGGGATACTTGAGGTTCATACGCTCCCAGTAGGTCTCTAGGAGTATACAGAGCTCTTGTGCGCGGCCAAGAGCAAATACAGGTATGAGAACCTTTCCCCCTTTTGCAACACATTCGTGAACTTTTTTTAGGAAATCGCGTTCGCGACATCGCTTTGAATCTCGTATTGTGGTTGCGTATGTGCTCTCTGAGATAAGCAGATCCGGACGGCACTTATCTATCCAGGCAGCACCCAAATGCCGATCTGGCGTCATGTTGTAATCACCGGTGTAGACAACACTCTGGGAACCAACCTTGATCCAAAACATCGCAGCACCCAGCACATGTCCGGCATAGTAAGCCTTAATCTCTAGATCTGTGTCCACCATCATACTCTGATGCAATGTCACGGGTATTACTTTCTTCATGCAATCTTTGATCATTTGCGTGGTGAAGAAATTCGATTCGCCTTTTCGTTCGACAGCCACTTTACGCATATCCTCGAGCAGAATAGGTGCTATCGCCTTGGTTGGATGAGTCATGTAGATCGGCCCAGTATAGCCCACAATCTCAGACATATACGGTAACGCGCCGCAATGGTCTAAATGTATTTTAAAATGTCACTATCTGATGAAATAGTTTCAATTGATAATAACTTACCCAGATGAAAGTGGGATATGATCACACAATCAATATGACTCGTGATTGGTCCTTCTGGCACAATATAGGAGAAATCCGGAAAGCGTCTTTCATCATTGTAACCCATATGCATACCGCAGTCGAGCATTATGTTTTTGCCGCCCATCGAAAGCAGAAGACAGCTACGGCCCACATCCTGACCGGCACCCAATGGTGTTATTTTAATGTCCGGCATTTTGGTTTATAATTCTTTAACAATTTTAATTGAGCAAGAACTTTGTGAATGCCTCCAGCCATCTGTCTTTGATAACACACGGTTACCAACAATTTATTATCGATATTTTGTTTTTTCATCAAATTTTTGTTAGGGAGGAGCAGTTATGTTAAACGTGGAGCAATTCCGCCGAATTCAACTTATTATATTTATTGATTATGCTTGTTTTGTGGAATGTTCTTCAAATATTCGTTAATAAATATTTAACAGTTTTGAACAACTTGTAAAAAATAAATATATAATATTTAAAAAAAAGGAAATTATAATATTTACCAGATCGTCCGCTGTTAATTAACATTGAAGCTAGTACATTGGTAATGTTATTGTTTTCAACGAAGGGCAAGAGAAAAACAGAACTCCGCGATTAGAAAAATTATTATAAAATGCCTGATTCGCTGGAGGACTCAGACCCTTCGACAATATCGCTTAGGATATGTCTTGAAGGCCATGCCAATGCGCTGGCCCTCAACAAGGATCACAATCAGATTGCTGTAGCCGGACGCAGCCGTAAGGACAAAATCGCCCCTTCTTGGGTTAACAATTCAATTAACTTATAAAGATTCCATTCAGTTCTCAAGGTTTACTCTATTGACAACGATGGTTTCACGGAAATATGTAATATGCGTGGTGGAAAAAATCAAAATCTCAGCTATTCTTCCAATGATGTAGCGTGGAGCACACTGGATAGCAACATTTTGGCCACGGCTGCAACCAACGGTGTCGTGTCCGTTTGGGATCTGTCCAAGTTTGGTCGACAAAAGCAGCTGTTGGTCTATAATGAGCATGAGCGCACAGCACACACAGTAACATTTCATAGTAGTGAACCGAATATGCTGATATCAGGCTCACAGGATGGCACAATTAAGTGCTTTGATATTCGATCCGACAAATCGGTCAACACATATTTCAGTAACTCGGAGTCTGTACGCGACCTCAAATTCTCACCACACTCGCAGAACGTATTCTCGGCGGTATCTGAGAACGGAACTGTTCAGTTGTGGGACTTGCGCAAGTGGGATAAGTGCATGGTACAGTTCACAGCGCACAGTGGGCCCATCTACACATGTGATTGGCATCCTACACGGAATTGGCTGGCCACCGGCAGCCGGGACAAGCAGATCAAAGTGTGGAACATGGACGGGCGAGCTAGTTTGGAATACACCATACACACCATCGCTGTTGTGGGTCGCGTCAAGTGGAGGCCAGAGCGCACGTATGAACAACAAATATATTATAAAGTAAATCATATGATAATCTATTTTCATGTTACAGTTATCACATTGCCAGCTGTGCCCTCGTGGTGGACTACAGTGTCCATGTGTGGGACATCCGTCGACCCTATATACCCTTCGCCTCATTCAATGAGCATACAAATGTTACCACTGGCATTGCGTGGCAGGGCAGTGATTCGCATTGTTTACTCTCCACAAGCAAGGACTCGAGCATTTATAAGCACGCCTTCAAGGATGCCACGCGGCCCGCTTTGAAGGCCAACGCACAGGGCGCCAGCTTAGGCAGAAACGGCGACATATCTTTTACCAACAAAATCAAGGAGTATACTTCGAAAACAAGTGGTGCTTCCAATACCAAATCCAGCAACTTTATGTATGTGAAATCCCTAATCCCATATATGCTCTATATGCCTCTTGCTCATTTCCTTTCCTTTTTGATTCATTAGAAGTCGCCGCAAGTCCAACGTGCCAGGGAATATGCAATTCCATCTGGACCATTCCAAGATGTATATGTTCATGCTCAAAAATGTGGTAAGCCAAAGAAGATCACAAATCTGTTTTGCATCGTTATTAACTTGATTTCTGCGCAGCAAACAGAATCCGGAGTTGGCTTGCCCGCGCACGATATCACCACTGAGCTGCGGGTGCACGAGTGCTTCATTGGTTGCGCAAAGGAACTGCTGCTCAGTGGCAAGAAACTGTCCGAGCTGTGCGAGCACAATGCGGATGTGTCCAAGAAATATGGCAAGCACAATGTGAGCATCATTTGATATATTTCTAGAGAAAATTGCATTAACACATGTGTTCTTTAGGCCACCACTTTGTGGAACTTCGTCAAGCTCTTCTATGGTAGCAACCACTTTGAACCACCATTCGAGCATCGCTCATCGTTTTCCAATCAAAAGAATCCAATGAGTTCGCGTCGTGCCACACAGGTTGCCAGTGATTGGGCGCCACACGAAATGGGACAGGATTTGAATGGGAACAATCAAGAGCAGCCGCATGAGATTGCCAATGCTAGTGATGACAGTGACGAGATGGGCGGAAGTAGCAAGCAGCAGCCACCTCCAACCAGTTCAGTGATTCTCTCTGAAACGCAAATCATTAGCGAGATTACGTTCGACAACTTTGAACTGTTGCGCAATGGTTTCATATACGTCGGCCCGGCGGACTTAACTAAAGCGATGGCATTCCCAGACACCGCGCTGCATCATGATGTGCAAGCGGCGCGTCCGCAGCTGGACTTGAAGGCATCCGATCACGAAAAGTCACCGGTGAGTTGACATTTGCTTCACAATTTGAATATACTCAGTGTATTCATTCTTTATTCAGCCACCACATGTGCCCAGCATCCTTAAAGTAAGCCATGTACCCCCGATACCCATGTGGGAGCCACATCAATTTGTTGCAGATGCGCTGATGCTGCAGAACGATGTGGGAGATGTGCAGACTGCCTTAACAGTGCTCATTGTCATTGGCGAGGCGCGCAAGCTGCTGCCCATCGATGATTCCATAATTGTAAGTATATCCCATAGCTCCGTATAGCCCCTGCTTATAGTTAGCATCTCTCTCCGTAGGAGCACTGGTTCCACACCTACATAGATCAGTTGCATCGCTACGAACTGTGGAACGAGGCCTGTGAGGTGATCAATCGTGCCTGGGTGCGCTCTGTGCGCCAATTGAATCAACAGTCCACCATCATGCACACCAACTGCGGCGAATGCGGGCGCCCACTTGGCGGCAATGTAGGCTGGTACTGCGACAAGTGCAAGTCCATGCAGTCAGCCAAGTGCTGTGTCTGTGGCCTGATTGTGCGTGGGGTCTACGCGTGGTGTCAGGGCTGTTCCCACGGCGGACACATTGAACACATGCAGCAATACTTCTCCAAGCACTCGAAGTGCCCAAAGTGTGGACACTTGTGCGCGTATTCGTGACACTCGGAGGACCCCTTTGCCTAAATAGGCAACTCTATTTGAATGAAAGCCAAGCTAATGAAAGCCTCTGTACATAAAGAAGCAGTTCTAGACTCTAAGTTTAGTAATAATTGTTTATGTATATTTATTTGTCGAAAGTTAATGCTACTACTTGATGAACGTGCTCTTGAAGGGCAGAATAACAACCACCTTGAAGCGGGTCACAGTTCAGTAGCAGAAAGGAGAGAAAAAATTATAAAATTGAGAGTTCTGTAAGAATTAAAAGCAGAACACACAACCACAACGGTTGCCTTAGCAATATAACTAACTAATTGTATGTCCTTATGGTCTTTAATGGCCACAAAGACACCACCGCCTGCCAGCGCTGTCCGAAAATCCATGCGAGAAGCGCAATGAAGAATCATTTATCCAATTGTTATACTCGTTTTCCGGTAAATGCACAAAATGAATCAAACGGGGTTCGATCTATTTGTTGCTTTGTGTTTAACATTGCGCCTCGCGCAGCTTGAAGCTTTAGTATCGTTGTTGATAATGATGATCTAAAGCTTGGATTTTGGAGTAGCGTTGGCGGCTAATTGTCAAGAGGCAAAATCAAGGCTCACAGTTTGGCAAGCGTCGCCAGAATGCATTGCGGCGCTAGATGAGGTAAGATTTCTTTTTAATGCCGATTGGTCTTCATCATAACGTATTGTCATGGAGTTGGAGTTGCCAGGTATTAGAACATAGCCCAAAGTCTCGTAGAACTTGATGAGTTTGTCCTTGCAGTCTAGGGACATCTTATAGCAGCCCAACTGCTCGGCGAGCAGGGAGACAGTGACCACAATGCTGTGAAGAAGTAGATGAGGTTGAGTGCATAAGATCTTTAGATCTTCAGTTAGTCTTAGCTTACAGTTTTCCCAGCTGCTTGCCACGGTAGGTGTCATTGACCACCACATCCTCCAGGCGTCCACGCTGCGAAGTAAATGAATATAAATGAGTATATGAATATTGAATAAATATTGTTTTATCTTGCAATCTTGGAGAACTTTCTTGACTTACCACAGCACAATTGTGAATAAACTTGCGTTCAATGATCAGCGACGCGGCACCAATAATTTCGTCCTTGCGTGTGTCCTCAATGACTGTGACATAGTAATCCCCGCTGGCTTTCATCTGTGAGAAACGCGCTGTAAATAGAGATCCACGTGAAGTACACATACAACTGCAGTTTACAACGTCGCTACTTACTGAGAAATTGAGTGCGTGTCACGTTGCCGACATGTGTGAGCTGCGACAGCAACTGCAGGAAGCCACGATCATAGTCTGTGTCCTTCAGGGGACGCACCTTCATCCATGGCTCGCCAGGATTGGCTGCTGATATGAATGGTTGGAATTTGGCTGGACTGCGATGGAAGTCGAGCTGCAGCAGCACCTTCGGATCGTACAGATACGTCTCCTGCTGTAATCAGTTTAATATTATATAGTTATTATATGGTATACAAATCTAAACTAAATATGCATGTGTATGTATGTATATGATATGTGTATGTATAGACTTATATAGTATTGAATATAAGTGATTCTACCGTATATTGCACCATTTTCGATGCTACGTCAGCAAGTGACGTTGATGGAGGCACAAAGAGAACTGGTCAATGGGGACAGATCGAAAATAGAAGTTGGTGCTGGGAACAGTTGCTGGCGGTTATGGCCAACTGGTTTCTTGCAGCGCCTGTATCACTTTCGACAGACGTCAAGGCGCAGACTGGTTTGGCTTTTGCGCATAATAATTAAACGTCAGCGCAAACCGGTAAAATGTGTAAATAAATACAGATACATATGTACGCACATACACAGTCTTTATTGATTTTGAGAGCAGGATTATGTTTGCAACCGACTCAAGGTCACAGCCGGTATAGGCAATGAACTACTTGGCTGTTGCCGCATGGCCACGTTGTAAATGGTCTGTTGGCATTCCATTTTGAAATGAATTCCGAAAATAGATAGCTAGCACTCACCATTATTTTTTATCTAATATTTATGTTTGATAATAATAACAAATAATGTACAACACCCACGCGCAGCAAATGCGGAAGTTTTTCCGCTGTTTTATCGGCAACTTTCAAGAGCAACAGTTAGCGCAAGACTGATGAAGCATGAGGTGAAGTCAGCTGAGCGCAAGAGAGCGGGAGAGTGAGCGACACGAGCGCCTTCGGGTTCGTGGGTTTCTAATTGGCAACGTTTGTAACCGAAACACCTTTCAAAACAAACGCAATGACAGACAACAAACACATCTGTTTATGCAGTGTATGTGAGTGTTTGTGTGCAGAGAATACAGAAGCACTTCGCAATAACGACCGCTCTTTTTAATCGTTAACCACTACATGCGTGCGTGTGTATTGGTAGATGTGCTTGCAAAATATTATTTCATGCTCTCTTAGTCAGTTTAAGAGACGTTCGTTGCAGCATCTGTATTGCCGAATATCATTTCATTCTGTCACTCAGTATTAGTTGATTTTTAGCAAGGCACGACTGCACTTCACTGCAGTAAACAGCTGATGCCAGAGACGAGAGTAAACTCGAGAGAGCAAATAATACAGAGAGGGTGTCAAACAAAGTGCTATGCATTTATTTTGATGCGCACAAATTTAGTCTAGAATTAAATAACATTCTTGTTACGTTGCTACAATATACTTGGGTGTTTTGTACATTTCGTAGGCGAATTCCTCACGATGACTGGGATCATATTCCAGGCCAACATAGTCGATTTCCAGGCTGAACGGACCGTCCATACCCTTCTTGGCTGCGACAGAGTAGCCGAAATGTGTGATACAATTCAATGGAACCGGCGCCTGTCGATCCTGAACGCGTCCCTTTGAGGATAGAAAGAACTTGGAGAAGGGTATTTTGGCAATTTGCCAGTGTGGTCCGCCACGGGTATAGAGCACAAAGTGAAAGATATCATTCCACATGAGATCAAAGTAACCCTCTGTGTGCAAGTTGATCAAATAGTTACGTCCGTCCCCACGCACCTTCATAATAAGCATGTTATATTGCGTCCAATCGTAGTGGGATTCACGTTTGAAGGATTTCTGCAAACAGTTATATATTATTTATTTTTGGATATATTTTTAAGGAATCTGTACTGACCCGCACACGCTTAGTGCGTATGTTGGCATATCCTGTGCGCTTTATTATACCGTCTTTAGTGTGCTGCGAGTTCACCTCCCCGTGGAAGAGTCCAGCACCTGAGGCACTTAATTCGAGTGTGGCATTACTTTTACCCTCGCCGTGATCTGCATCGGTCGTAACCGTCCATTTATCGAGAACATCGGGTTCCTTGAAATCAAAGACAATATCGGTTTCTCCGGGTCGGAATACCAATATAGGATCGCTTTCCAATTTCTCTTGAACTTCCTGCCGCCAAAGTTTAATCTCATCTTTCAGTTCTCGCAATCCATTTATGATGAGTTGCTTTTTAGATGGTTCCGGGAGCTTCGTTTTATACCCGGATTTCTTTTCGCGCTCCCAGAAGGTGCTGCGCACAGCTGTAGTGTGCACCTGCAGTGTCGGCAGCCAGCATTGTAAGCGTGGTGTTTGTCTTAGAAGACAGTGCATATTCACATAATTTTAATTAATTAATACACAACTAAATCCTGTTTAATTTAATAATTCTAACAAAAGTAAAACAAACTACAATTCGCCGACAGCAGCAACGTAACACGCATCAGCTGTGAATTCTAGCATTCACAACGAAACGTAGACATACAGCAGTTGCAATGTTTATCTATGCAAAAAGTATCGATATTTTGCATTGTTTGTCACAAGCACGACTGCTGGAGTTGTTGTTTTACTTTTACGACCAACAAAAGTGCAAAGTTCCCTGCAGTGTTAGGACAGAATTACAACATGAAGTTACAAGATATTGACAAATGTGCACCCAGTAGTGATTGGAATGTACTTTACTGGGTACTTGGCAGCATTCTGATGCCTGTGGCATTGCCATTGGCTGTCATCAATGTTTGGCAACGATTTCGCGCTCAAAAATACCGTAATCAGTTACCCGGCAAGGTGATTAATAGTGTTGATTCCTTGTAAATGGAACTTTGTCAAATGAAAAACCCTTTTAGGTTGTCCTTATTACGGGTGCCAGCTCTGGCCTGGGCGAATCCCTTGCTCATGTCTTCTATCGCGCTGGCTGTAAGGTAATCCTGGCTGCGCGTCGCGTCCAGGAGCTGGAGCGTGTAAAGAAGGATCTACTAGCCTTGGACGTGGTAAGATTATTTGCAACTGCTGCGGTAAGCTTTCTAACGTTAACCATGTCTGTAGCAACCCGCTTATCCACCAACTGTGCTGCCCTTGGATCTGGCTGAGCTTAATTCCATTCCTGAATTTGTATCCCGCGTGCTGGGTGTTTACAACCAAGTGGATATACTAGTAAACAATGGCGGAATAAGTGTTCGAGCTGATGTAATGTCCACTGCAGTTGATGTGGACCTCAAGGTAATGGTGGTCAACTATTTTGGATCGGTGGCGTTGACAAAGGGTAAGCGAAGTCATTAAAGTATTGCAATACAATGGTGTATTCATGTCCACTCTCTATTTAGCTCTACTACCTTCAATGATAAAACGCGAAGTTGGCCACATTTGCTTTGTAAGCTCCGTGCAAGGAAAGTTCGCCATCCCTCAGCGTGCTGCATACTCCGCCTCGAAGCACGCTCTGCAGGCATTTGCCGACTCTCTGCGAGCTGAGGTGGCCAGCAAGAAGATCAACGTCTCTTGTGTCAGTCCAGGATACATACGCACACAGCTCTCCATGAATGCTCTTACTGGCGCCGGCAGCAGCTATGGCAGTCAGTATAAACGAGCTTACAGTCTTGAATCTCACTAATAGCTTCCTTTATTTCCAGAAATGGATGAGACAACAGCTAAGGGAATGTCACCCGATAAGTTGGCTGAGCGTATTCTACAATGCATTCTGCGTAATGAACCCGACATTATTGTTAGTGATCTTCAGGCCAAGATCGCGTATTACCTACGTCACTTACTACCTTCGGTTTACTTTTGGATAATGTCAAAGCGTGCAGCTAAATTGGAGAGGGCCGAGAAAAAATCATCTTAATTAGTTAGATTTATTCTTTTCGTTTATTTATAGTTTTGTTTTTATTTGTTACTTGAATTTTGCTTTAAATGAAATAAAATTATAATAAAAACTTGCAACGTGTATGTGCAGTGTGTGTGTTAAAAATTAGTTACATAATTCGCATAATCATTTAATGATAATATTAATAAATAAAATAATTACTGTAATCATACCGTTATTAAGTTAAGATAAAACTTACATTTCTCACACATTTCCTGTTTGCAAATTAGTTCTTAAAAATTATATTAAAATGTATTTATTTGTTCTACTATTCGGCTTTCCACTCCACTTGCTCCGTATTAATTGACGACGAAATACTTCATACTCGATAGGGTTCTTTGACAACATTTATGGTAAAACTGGTGTTTTTATTAACTAGGGGAACGGATCTCTGCGAGGAGTTATTGGATGTGTTCATCTTAAATTGCATTTCAATTTGTTTAGCTAAATTAATACAAAAACATGTTGAATTATTCAGGTGAAGTGAGTGCAAAACCTTGATGAGAATACACAAAGAATAATATTACAATTGAGGTACATACAAAGAGTTCAAAATCTGTTTCGCTTTCCTTTTTCAGATTTATGACTAAATTATTTCATATATGTTTAGTTTAAAATCAATTACTTTCTTATGTACATTACACAAATTGTTAATTTCGCGCGAAATAGTCTTTTTCTTCAACGCCCAAAATACGTCTTTAATCTTCAGCTTAGATGATATCCTTTTTGCATTTATCATATGTATATATACAGTTCATAAACATCAGAAATTTCAATGTTTATCTTGTTTATTTTCTTTTTTTTTTTTGCTTTTTGGTAACTTTAGTGATTTTTTGCCGATACTTGACATCATAAAAGAATCCGCGCCTTGTATAGTTTCATATTTAAATAGTTTTAATAGGATTTAGATTTCTGTCGTTCTTTTGCTTTTCGTTTTTAAAATGAACTTAAAACTAAAATTCGATATTTCTTTTTTTGTTTTCCTCAATAAGCATTTCAAAGCGATTGTCGCGTACTTTTTTTTGTTTTTTTTTTTCGTTTCATAACTTGCCTACGGTCTGTTAACATTAACTCTGTCTGTTGTTTTTTATTTTGTTTCTGTTTTGGGTCTGCGATTTGAGCTGAGCAAATCTTATCTATATATATATATATATATTAATGCGTTGTATATTCCAAAAAAATATACTCAAATGCTCGTTAAATTGCACACCCCGTGTAAGTATTGTTCCACCCCAATCCGTACAATTGCAAATACATATCCCAGAACTATACGCAATCATCTTAAAGGCCAATCGATGTTTAACATAAGGAGATTCTAACCTTACACTACGATCTGTTAGCTAATTGGAGTGTGAGTTGGATACGCACTATATGACTTTATGTATATCGTAATATGAATATCGTAAGGTGTCTTCTGCTTGTTCATTGCTCTAATTTGTTATTGCATTATAAAAACTATTTGTAATTCCAATTCGATTTCATATTTTTATATACACTACTACTAAGAATGGCGTAGGCAATTGTGTGTCTATGTGTGTGTGGGGGAGTTAATGGTCATGATTCTGGGGGATCTGGCAGCTGCTAAATTGTATTGTAATATATTTTTGTGTATAATATATTCTATTTGATTCTGATGCGCGACTACTATAACCTATATTCGATGCACTTTACTTTTGATTTATTGACATTTATCGTTGGTTATATTTGTTACTAAGTATGTAATTTGCAACTTTCCCCGGGTTTTGTTCCGGTCCCGTTCTCGACTAAAATTGATTCTTAATATCATTTTTGATCTTCTTGGAATACATATGCATTATGTATATCTCATAAGTGTTTTAAATTTGTTTCATTCCTTACTAAAATAGCACCTTATATTGTTGTTGTTCTGTGTGGCAAAGTTTACAGATGATAATAAAATGGTCGTTGTTCGAAACATTAGGAAAGTTATTAGATACATATAGAAACACCATAATACTGAATAGGAAATAATATAAATATAGCTGCCAATTGATTGGCCAATATAGAGATATAACAACAGTTTCGTAGTAGTTTCGTGTAGAGTGTTCGAATTTCGATGGGTTGTACTTCAGCGATGTTTAATGTTCATGTTAGAAAAATAGTATTGACTGTAATCCTCTAATCGAATCCTTAATGGAATCATTAACTTTATAAATCAATTGAAATTAGATTAGTACAACACGATCGCATTTCGAAAACTGAACACTATTGATATAGGGCTAAACAAAGATACAGTTACAAGTTAGAGTTACAGATCACGAATACAATACAACAGTTATGTAAGTAGTAAAAGGTACGATGTGCGGTGAGTGCGGCTGGCTTCGGCAGGTGGTGGAGGTGGTGCAGGCGTGGGTGTGTTGAAGTCATAAGCATCTGGTTTGTTTTTTTTTTTAATATATGATATTGTGGTCGTTTTGTTTGTTATGGGTGGGTGATTGGTTGGTGTGTGTGTGGGGTTATATTTAGGGGCGTGGCATTCACAATTTCAGCAGACGCGGCAAGTTTAAGGCAGTGTAAAGTACATACATATATATTATGTACATATATATATATACAAATTTAAATTGATATATATGTATATACGCGTGTGTAAACCTATGCGACAATTTGTATAACTAACTTTAGGACTTATCACTTTCACTTGGTTGGTTTCAAATGAAAAGCAGGAGGAGGAGCAGGAGGAGGAGCAGGAGTAGGAGTCGGAGGTGGAATGCACGAGCTCGAGCTGCTCTTAGCTAACCAGATTCTCAATGTCTGAGACAACAACCTCCAGATCCGACGGCAGCTCATTGCTGTTGCTCTCCAACGCTGGCGATGCTGTCGTCGTTGCCGCCGTAGAGCGCGTCCGGAAATTGTTGAGACTACGTCGTATGGGCTGCACAAACTGACGCTGACTGGCCATTGCGCTGGCGGAAGCAGATTGCTGCAGTGCTCCCGCTCCTGATGTGGAGAGACTCGAAGCTGTTGTCGTTGTACTGCTCGAGGATTGGCGTGAGAAGCTTGGCGGCGCTGCACTTGTTGCTGCAACAGCTGCCGCTGCTGCTGAGGATGAGCTGCTGCCCTGGGCGCCATTGAGACTGGCGCGTGGAATATTACTGAAGCTATTGCGCGTATTGCGCGTCGGCGGCACCGGTGCGGCGTGTGGCTGCGAGTTGGAGACGCTGCTATTTCTGCGCAGATTGGAATTCGATGTGGATCGACGCTGTGGTGGTGCCGCTGGTGCAGCTGCTGTGGGCGGATCTTTGCCATTCTTGGCAGCGGCACTGGCTGCTTTCAAATTGAGGCTGCTGCGCTTCTTCGACTTGGCCATGCCTTGACTCAGGTTAATTAGGTTCTGCGTGCTGCCAAAGTTGCGTGTTAAGTTGATGGAACCGCCTCCGCTTCCGCCTCCTGCTGCCTGCGACTCCGTCTTGCTCACTTTGCTGCTGCTGCGACGCGGTGCAACGGCAAAGGGATTATGTGTGGACAGAGAGTTGGAGCGACGATATGAGTTGCGTTGCGCTGCAGCAACGACAGCAGGATCCACTGATGTGCGCGATGAACTATGCGCAATTTTGGCTTTGGAGCCGCCAGCCGCATCGAGGCTTGCTCCAGGCAGTTCCACATTCTCATAGCAGTGCTCGGTGCTGTTGCTGGAGCGCGTGGGCGGCTTCAGTGTCTCATAGTTTGGCTCATTGAGTGTGAGAATTTGATTATCATCCTCTGCTTCGTTGCACATCAGCAGCGCAGTTCGCTTGGTACGCTCGCTGCCCCCTTGGCCTTTGTTGTTGGATGTGGTCGCCACGGCTGCCGCAGCCGCCAGCGCTGCCTGTCCACTGGAGCGTGCAGTGCTCTTTTGTGCACGCTTGGGACGAGCGCCAGCGCTTACGCCCACCACATGCGTCTTGACCTTGGGCTTCTTGCTAAGACGTAGCGAGAACTTGAACGGCGGCTTGTAGACAACCTGCAGTTTGACCTTCTCATTGGACAAATTGCCCATGGACTTGGTCTTCTGGGGTGTCTTCTGCACCAGACGTTCCGGTGTTGACTGCGATTTGCTCATCACATTGCGCACCCGCGAGCTATGCTCAATGTGCGACAGCGGCTGTGCCACAATCGGCGATTCCAGCAGCCATTTTTGTACTTTGCCGAATGTGTTGTTCGCTGTTGCTGATAGGGTAGAGGCATCATCAATCCCGGTTGCATTGTTGTTGCGATGCGAATAATCAATGGTCTCCTTGATGTGTTTGCCCAACTTCTTATTCCCCTTCTTTACTTGCTCCTCTTCGGTGAGACTCGATTTCAGTTTCTTTTTGGCCAAAGCATGTGCTCTAGAAGATTTTGTCTTTGGTTCCGCATTACTACCGGTTTTGCTTAGTCCATTCGCACGTCCTGCTGCTGCTGTTGATCCTGTTGCCGCCGCTGCTGTTCCTAAACTGGCTCCTGGCTTCTTACTGCGCTCACCTCGTACCTTCTTCTTGAATGGAACTTTAGTACGCACGGCCGTGTGCACTATGACGCCGTTGTTGTTCTCCGGCAGACGCACTGTTTCCGTGGTTGCGCTGTGTATGATCGTCACGGACTTGAGCTTCAGATTCGATCGCTTCGCCAGCAGCTTTGTGCTCAGGATCTGCAAGAGGAGTTTCAATCAGTTAGAGGTTCCATTCATACTTAAATAAAGATAAAGATTGGATTTATAAAATGATTTCATGAGTTCAAGCTTAGATCAGTGTTACAGTTAGCCTAAAACGAATGCTAATGTACGACGGTCTACTGGGTTCAGTTTGGGGTTCATTGCTGGGCTCACCCTCCTCACCCGAGGCCTGTGCATTGGCCTCTAACTGATCTTTCAGCATGTTCGTGACCACACGCATTAACTTTTCACACACAAAAACTTAATTAAATTAGATTCGATTCGTTGTCACGACTAAGTACAGTAGTCACCAATTAACAAGTCTAATTCGGTGACAACTGACTAGAGGTAATTGCACAATTTACTTTACTTTACTTACAAGCAACAAGAAGACTCCAATTGCCGCCAGGGCCACCGTGTACCAGTGCTGTTGCATCCACTTCTTGAAGCTGGCTATGCTCTCCTCGGACAACAGCAGTTTACGCAGTGTGGCTAATGGGCCAGAAGGATCAACCTCACGGCATTTTTGAAACACGTCGCAGTAGCTGCAAATAGCAAAGGAGTTAGTCAGATAAATACCCATATAATATTCAATAATATATACCCATTGTAATCATTGCACGGTGTGCCCGGCTTGGAGTACATGTCTGGCACATCGAATGGCGCCTCGTTCCACTCGAATGAACTGCGGCACGGATTCTCCTCGCCAGGCAGCTTACAGCACAGCTCGCACGACTTGATGCGATCATCCTGTGGTCCCGGTATGCACTGGCACGACTCCAGTCCGTAGGCCAAGCAAATGCTGCCAGTGCAGTCGCCCATGTAGCACACGAACTCCTTATTGCAAATTGTCTTGTTTGGCTTATTCACTGACGGTGGACACTGTGGCACGCGGCCATCACAGAAGGAGGGATCCCGACAGCCATTGTCGTCACGACACTTGTCTCCGAACTTCACCTTGCAATCGGTGGTGCAGCACGGACCTTGCGAGGGACTGCAACGTGCGTGTGGCGTCAGTGTGCATGGTGTTTCGTCCAGATGCGGTTGCCGTGACATGGGAAAACAACACGCATCCTTGCAATCCTCCTCCCAACCACAATCACATTGCTCGCCCGGCTCTACGACGCCATTGCCGCAAATGGAAGACTGTGGCTCTGTAAAGCAGCCCTTCATGGAACGCGCCTTCGCATTTAGCACGGGCTCAATGGATTTCAAGGAGCAAGCACTGAACTTATTGTTGTTCTTCTTGTCGCCCGATGTGGCGCGTGCGAACATTATAAAGTTGCCATCTTCGCCACCCGGCGTGCACTGCTCCGGATCGTGCTAAGGGGCGGAGAGAAAGGGAGATTATACAGTCTGTCTGCTTAAGAATATACAAGAAACACTTACCGGAGATCCAAAATTGTGGCCAATCTCATGTGCCAGTGTCACATGGGACACAGCAGGGGGCACATGTTTGCCGTAATTCAACAAAGTAACAATGCCCGTATTCAAAGACTTGAGCGATCCACGATAGTGACCGTTCTTCTCGCAAACTCCACCTGCATTCTTCAGATCCCCGGTCCAAGCAAGCCCCAAGGTGCCCATCTCAAAGTCGCGATAGGTGAACATGTAGGCCAGACAAAAGGCATCGTAGTCTTCCTCTGCAAAAAGGTATATACCATGATGATGATTCTCAGCCTCTATTAAATCTCACTCTCTGCTCACCTGAAAAGAGCTCCAAGAACTTTTCCACTCCATAGTTGCCTGGGAATCTGTAACTGGGATCCTTCATGGCATTCATGTTGTGCACCTTAATCCTCTTGATCATAAACGTAATATTATCAGGTTTGCCATCGTTGTTGAAGTCCGTATTCCGGTAAATTGAATTGGCACGCTGCACATGGCGTGTGATGGCCTCAATGGAGGCCTCATCACTGCCCATTTTCTGGAAGAATGTGTGATCTGCCTGCAGATACAACATGCAGGTTGTCTTGCGATCGTACAGTAGACGTGGTGAACTATGGATATCATCGCCTGGTCCACGGCCACTCAGCAAATTGGTCATTAACATTGTATTAAAGCTTGGATTATGCGGATTGGGTGCAAAAATGATCTCTGGATTGTAATTATTTACAATGATATTGGGCTTCTTTGTTGCTCCATTCTTTGTAATGATCTCCACGTGCGTCTTATGGCTGGGCCGATCGTTGTTGTTGTTACTGTTGAGTGTTGTCCAGTTGGCATTGAAAAAGTTATTTGGCAGGCTGTTGCTGTTGTTAACATTGGGCTCCTCATAGGGTGTGCCAAACTCTGGCTCTATGGGACGATTATAGGTGCTCACAATGATGTTTTTATGCTTCGTGTACAATTTTCGCACATTATTGTTGTTGCTGTTCTGGTTCTGGTTGTTGTTAGCATTCGTATTGCTGTTGCTATTGTAACTGCGACTGCCGTCGCCAACATTGGAGGGATTAAAGTTATTTACAAGAACATTTCGATTGGGTGTCGGCTTGGTAAGTGTCGCCAGGAAGCTTTCGGTGCTGCGCATATTTGAAGATGACTTTCTTGGCTCCTCATCACTGCGATCCTCCTCAGAGGCGAGCACTCGAAAATCATCATTGTATGGCACCTCCAGATCCAAAGGCAAAGGCGGATTTCGATTGTAGGTCGGAACTGTGACATGCTGTAATACATATGTACGTTATTATTACATGATTAACATAATTAATATACGCCCACTCACCTGCTGCTCCTCTTCGTCGGGCAGCCAGCGCTTTTGCCGCAGTCGCTCGCTGGCACAATGCGTCGTCTTAATGGGCGCCTGTGAAGACAAGCCCTTGGCAAGAGGTGAGTGCTGCTGCTGGTGCTGCTGCATATTCACATCGCTCAGCTTGTAGACAATGCTGTGCACGCCACTCTCGGCCAGCTGTTGTGAATATCGCTGCGCTGGCTCAATATAATAGTGTTCTGCCTGCGTCTCAATGGTGCCATCAAGCAGATTATCACTTGTGAGTATCGCCTGCACGTGGGCAGTCTCATCGTCCTCCAAGCTGCCTGTGTAAATGCGTGACACGTCATAGTCGATGGGCCCCAGCGTGTTCTCGATTTCCACATCGTTGGCAAACACCGAATTCGGCTGTTGACGCAGCACCAGAAGAAAGTCTCTGTGTGTGAACAAAAGAATGAGTGTGATTGTATTAATATACACGGCATACACATCGTATAATTAATTATACAATGCAGTTGAGCCCACGCACGCACCTGTCATGTGCAGAGAAATTCAGTCTTATTGTGTGTGCCAGCCCCAGTCCATTTGAGGGCTCCACTTGACGTTTCCGGCGAGCGCGGGCTTGTTCCAAGTGCCTCTGCTGTGCCAGCTGTAGCTCAGCGCGATCAAAGTTCGCTGCCTCCCAGTGCTTTATGTATGGCGTCAGTTTGTGGGTGTAGCCTGAGGATATGATTGGTTAAATATATGGTATATACTTCTTATATCCATTCTTATTTGGATTCGTTGTCTTATTGGACTTACCTGGCAGCTTGAGTGGAGTAGGAATTGCAAACAGCTCGTTGATTGAAGACAGCAGCGCCAGGAGCGCTAGCAACCAGCCCATGCTTCTCTCTCTCTCTGTGTGTTGTATATGTCAGTATGTATGCGTGTCAGTGTCAGTGTGTGTGTTTGTGTGGTGTATGTGTGTGTGGAAACCTAACTAGTTCTAGGCTGGGTTTGTTGGCTTAGATTGACCTTTGTTAGCCGTCGTTTCTTACATTATTGCTGCCTGTTGTTGCTGTTGTTGCTCTCCCAATAAGAATTGCCAAAGTGGGAAAATCCGTTACATCCACACAGGTTCGACGCGAATGGCAAGTGACATCTCCTAACGTGGAGCTGCTGTTTTGCAGCAAGTTCGTTAGCAAGCGAAATTCGCAACAGATATCAAAACAATAAAATATGTTTGTGCATATGTATGTGTGTCTTTTGACGCTTTTTATTTGTTTTTGCATAAATGGCAAAAGCAACAAACTGCTGGAAAGAAGCAGCATCAGCATCTTATTAGCACTTTGTTCACACACACACACGCACGTACGCACACACAATATAAACAACATATACACACACACGCACAAACGTTAAGTGTGTGTGTGTTTGCCCGTGAAAATTACTGTTAGTCGCTAAGCTCTTTTTGCACACACTCTTCTATTTCGTCATTAAATGAATTGCATTATTTTTCTCTTTGACAACCGTTTAATTGGATAATAATCCTTTGCTGTGTGCATTTGTGTGTGTGTGTTCTTGGAGTGTTTTGTTTGTGTGTGTTGCCTCTTCTGTTGTTGGTAGTTTCCAAGTCAAAATAAAACACGTAAAATTCAATTAGTCACTGCTAGTTGGGGGTCTTTTTTCAAACTATTTCAATTGTTGCACTTTTTCGTTTTGATAATTGGATTTGGGCTAACTCACAGGTAAAATATTAAAACAACCACACAGCAGCACATATACACAGGCACACACACACAGGAACACACTCACAAAACAATCGACCTCCGCTCGCTGTTGTATTGCCATTAACGCTGTGGCGTAAATGGTAAGCCAGCCAGGTTTTTTTCTGGCCTAAACCTGTTCTCTGGCTTATTGATGACCCGTCGGTGAGTATTTTATTCTAACTTATTGAACATTTTATTATATTTTGAGCTCTGATTAACTTAACTTACTTTTAATTCAGTTGACCAAATGCATTGTAATGCAAAGATTTTAAAAACAATTATTTTATTTTTCCCCTACATATAAAACGGCTGCAGGCAAGTAGTATCGATAATTTCTAAGCGCTGGCTTGCTACATACTCGATAGACAACGATGTATATGCTTTTCTCAGCGAGTGGTAGGTTATCGAAACACTAACGATAAGTTTGCTTGCGGATTTCGTATCTATGTAAGAATTTTTAAAAGTTTTGAATCTCAGCCAATTAAAACATTATTTGGTTTATTTAAAGAATTACTTAACAGTCAATCACTTCTTTTATTAATGTTTGTTGGTTCAGAATACCGTCACGCAGATTCTGGGCATTATTCTCTAATTTATGTTTGCATTCCAGTAATTTTTCTTTTTGTATATTTAATGTTCCTTCCATCGTCTCCAGTTTTTTTACTTTCTGATCATATTCGTCAAACAACTGCCACCAAGTTTCCAGAGGTAAATTCTCAGGTTCTGTAAGGAGGGCATGCTCCACTGCTGCGCTTGTACTATATGAATTTCCATTTGGTTGGGACACCTGAAATGTTTCAATATCCCCAAGCATTTCATCTAGTGTTGGCGCTGTTGGTGGTGGTGCCACCTTTGGTTTGGACGTCTTAAACATAATTTGATTGGAAGTCAATAAGTTGCGATTTGTTTATAATTCTGGAAAATTGGGTAAACGTCAGCACGTATACATTGGTTGATAAATGAATGTTATTGTATATTTTGAACAACCCATACCTTTCGTCTGCAGTATTTATGTGATCAAGTGTTAAAAGATCAGTCAGTTCTGTATTTTTTTTAAATTAACGTTAATATTTCAATGGTTTTATTAAATGTTGAGTTTCTACATTGTTTACTTGTTGCTAAATTAACAGTGTTGGGTTAGACCTTTTTAACAGAGTTGCAAATTTATAGAAATTTAACAGCACTGGCTTCTCGCTCTTTTTAGTGCAAGCCAAATAAATAAGTGTAAGCCAAATAAATAAACAATATAAGGTCGTGCCAAGTTTTGTAAACGAAATGACAAACGAAGATACATTAAGCGCTGCTGCAAAGCATAAACTAATTGAACAAGCATCGCGGGCAAAGAATCCACTAGACACCCTGTCCTATGATTTCTACAAATCAAACACGTCTGAGGATGTGTTCAACCTATATTGCCGCGCCAAAGGCGATATGGACGCCAAGACACTGAAATGGACATTTAAACTAGCCGAGCAAAATGTCGGACCTTTTTACAAAGAATTAAAGATGGGATGGAAGCCAAAGATCAAACAGGCTGAGCTCAACAAGAACTGGGCACGATTCCTAGTGGCACAGAATCAACAGAAGCAGCCCGTGGCATATACCATGTTCCGCTTCGATATGGACGATGGCGATGCGGTGCTCTACTGGTGAATATAGCAGTAACACAATTATTATTATGTCTTTAACTCTTGATACTCTATAATAGTTATGAAATACAAATATCACCCGAGTATCGGCGAAAAGGTCTGGGAAAATTCATGATGCAAACTCTGGAAGCATGTGCACGTCACTGGAAAGTAGAGAAAGTAATGCTCACTGTGCTGACCAACAATAAGAACTCAATTACATTTTTCAATGCCCTCGGCTACACCAAGGATGAAACATCTCCAGATGTCTTGCAGGAGACGGATTATCAGATCTTAAGTAAGAGTATGTTGGACTGAGTATTTATTATACCATATAAGAAAAAAAAAAAAACTACGTTTAATTTAACAATTTGGCCTGTGCCTCGAAGTACGTGGCCATGCGAATGTCCTGGCTACTCAGGCCCCCAACGTCGTGGGTGCTCAGGGTGACCTGCACCTTGTTGTAGCAGTTGAACCATTCGGGATGGTGATTCATTTTCTCGGCCAGCAAAGCCACACCGGTCATGAAGCTGAAGGCCTGGTTAAAGTCCTTAAACAAGTATTCCTTGTAAATGGCATCCCGTCCCTCGACCAGAGTCCATCCGGCATCCAGTAGAGGCTGCAGCTTCTCAGCACGTTCTTGTTCAGTCAATTTGGCCTGTATTCGAAGAGTTTTGTATGAGCAACAAGTGTGCAGTGTACATATTAATATCAAAATCTGTGTCTGTGGCTTTCGCTGCCCTTGGGTTCAAGTCGTGACCTCGCGTACCCCCAAGAGATAATACATCGACAGTTGAGGTATACGATTTCGATTGAACCAGATTTACTTACCACCATTTTGCGTTTTGGCAATGTTTTTGTTGTAAATGTAGCTTGTTGTTGCTTGCTCCAATTGACAACACCAGTTGCTGCTGCTGCTTCTCTCGTTGCTGTCGGGTACAGAACTGAGCTGGAATATCTGTTGCTGCTGCTGCGCGCAAACAAAATTATTCAATCTCAGCGTTAATCGCGACTCGCGACTCACCACCACAAACGTCCGCTGCTCCATTCTCTCCCTTCACTTGCGTTTGTTGTTGTCGTTTTACCCAAACCGGCGGTGGCAGTTACTAGCCCAGAACATGAGAATCGTTTATAAAGCCGACCTGCAACTTTTTGAAAGCCCAAAGCGTGCGCATATTTATTTGTTAATAACATTCTTTAAAACTGGTTTGCAATTAAAGTTCTGTTAATGCAGTGTAGCTATCGGTTATCGTTTTGTATGCAGTTCACACAACTAAGCAAAAACTAGCAAACAAAAAAATCACGAGACTTGATGACAACTTCGTCAAAAGTATTTAAATATTGAAAAACAGTCATCAATTAGTTTGATTGAAATTCATACATAATCTTAACAGATGTTTGTTAACTTAGTAAATGAACTAAATTTTGTTTGTGTAATTTTCACAAAATAAATGTTGAACTGCGTACTGAGTCTAAAAAGCAAAATGTTAACAGGCATGTTAGGTAACAGAGTTGTGTTAGAAATGCTTCTTATCGATAAACCAGTCAATGCAAAATTAACTTATCGAATTTTGAATTTAAGAAAATGTATATTTTATTGATCACTCTTTAAATATTGTTATTATATATGACCATGTATTATGTATTGTACATAAAATGATTTTTAAAGTTGGCTTATTTATGCACAATGTTGTCAGCTTCACCATTTCCATAGTAATCGTAGTCAGAACTGACTGTTGAGGTGGCAGCCTTAGGATGTTCCGTGGAGGTAACAATTTCTGCAGCAGCAGCACGCTCTGTGGTTCCCGGTGGTGTAGTTGAGGTTGTCTTAAGCCACCGAAGACTATAGCGACTACGCACAAATGGTGGCTTGGTTAC
Organism: Zaprionus davidi; assembly: GCA_018903715.1. NCBI lineage: Eukaryota > Metazoa > Arthropoda > Insecta > Diptera > Drosophilidae > Zaprionus > Zaprionus davidi. The sequence continues at coordinate 631,865 of JAEIGL010000003.1, forward strand.
GGTGGTAATGCCATCGGCATACACTGAGGAAAGAGTTTGATTCAGAATACGTGAAACGTAGAGCTTCTGTAACCTACCCAAAGTGCAGAGACACCAGCAGAGGATCAATAGCAACGTCAGTTTCATTTCGCAAGGTTCTCGATGACAACTGCCTTTGCATGCTGGTTACACTGCATTTATAGGCCTAGGATAGATAGATAATCGAATCTCTTGGGAGGATAGAACAGTGAAAGTCGTCCAATGCCCCGCGTTGATCAATTCCCAAGAGCTTCACAAGTTCATTCACCGCTTCCGCGAATGTGTATTAATTATTTTTATTTATCTGTGATGAACACTTACTAAGCTTACGGGTTAAAGATATCGTAAAATACATACATCAAATCAAAATGCTTATGAAAATGGTAATAAATACGTGTACAATTCGAAATGGGCGATACCCTTTGCTTTATTTTAATTATCCTTCGGCCTTGGGCGCTTTGGGCCGGAAGGTATTGGCGGTGGCGGCACATCGGGAACATCGCTGTTCTTGTTCTCTGAACCGTTTTTGATATCATCAAAACTGGGTGTCATATCCAAGTTGTCTAGCGGCAGTGGTTGCACTTCCGGCTGCTGCTGTGGTTGTGCTGCAGCGGTTGCTGGCTCTGCCGGACTGCGCGTTGGATAACCTTGACTGGGATAATAGTCGTAGGGCGGCAAGTAATTCTCACGCTGGCGTACAAAGCCCGCCTGGTCATAGATCACCGGATACTGGCTGTAAGGATACGGAGGCAGATGCATGGGCTGTCCGTTGTTGTATTGGCCGCCCAGTGGGATAAGCACAGGTGGAAATCCCTGTTCGTTGAGGGGAAGCTGCTCCTTGGGTACAATTTCCTTGGGATCTGCCTCCTCTGCAGCAGGCTGTGAAGGGGTTTCCAACTCTGGCTGTGGTTGTGGCTGACGATCTGCGGGCACAACACTCGGCTGACTGGGATCATAAGGAGAATAGATGGGCGGATATTGTGCGGCTGTGGGCAGGGGATAAGGTAGCTGAAGAAAGGCAGATATAGTTTCTATGCATGTGGGTTCCATTGAAATTAACTTACTCGTTCATTTGGCGGAAGTCCCGGCACCAGAGGCTGACCAAATCGCACTAGGGGCGGACTGTAGAAGCCAAAGGGATTATACGGTCCAAAAGGAGCATAACCTGGCTCGTGTATTGTGGGCTGGATGACAGGATAAGCACGACTCGAGGTTAAATTATCGTCCGTGGTGATGAGTGCATTGTAGACCTTTGGCTTCTTGCGTAGACGACGTGCTCCTCGACAGGAACTAACGCAAAGAGTCAGTGCCACAAGCAGTACCAGCAGTCCGTACTGTAAGTAGAATGGAACCAGGTTTCATTGGAGCTATGCTCTGTCACTAAGCCATTTAGCGCTGTTTAATTGATCGCCAGCAGATCAATCATCAATCAATAAATTGTTTACACTGCCTTCAATTGTATTCGAACTTTGACGGAAGTACGATGGGAGACTATGTACAAGGAAGGTGGTAATACAAGAAGCTTGGCGACGACGTTGCTGGCCCCAGACTCGACGTCATCGCACCCCGCGCATGACTTTCAAATGCCAGGTGAACGATTGAGAGATCGATTCGCTTCGATCTCCCCAGCTCCCTCCCAACTATATCAACTATTGCATTCGAAACGTGCTCGCGTAGTTTAGCTACAGGGAGAACAACAACGATCAGAGCACATGTGTTGCCATTGTTGAGAATTAACTACAGTTCATTAGTTTTGAATTGAATGTAGATTGTTCCTTTAATTGGATTAATATGAAGCCGATCAAACCGGACGGCCAGCGAGATCGCATGGGCTGAGCTATGGAATTTTGAGCCTTTCCTTAGGCAGAGGTAGAGTTTTATCATAGGTCCGGTTAGACTCGTTGACCGTTGCCCAGTTTCCCCGTTCCCATTCCCGTTCCCGTTGAACACTTGGTCAGTTGGCATGGAAATGCGCCAGCCCATGAAGCTAAATAAAGTGACGCGTACTCGGAGTGGAGCTCTGAGACACTCATACTGTGTGTGATCTGTGACCGAGTTTCCGCTAATCTTAATCTCACTCCATTCGCACCGCCTTCCACTCTCAATTGGTTTGTAATCCGTGCCGCCAGCTGTGCTCGGATTACCTCCTAGAGACACTTAATGCTGGGCTGGTCGACACTCTACCTCTCCCTCCGTTCCCCAGACTGGAGTTTCCTGTATAATTGGCTCTGCTTTCCATGCATTTCACTTTGACTTTCCATGGACACACGGCTAGAAAGACAAACATTCTCCGCCCACGCATCAGCTCGTGATTGCCAGAGCCCTCACTCTGTTTTGTGAAAAGAAAAGAAAAGAAACGAAGCTAACGAAAAGCATTTGAAAGATCAGAGACCAATTTCCAACGCTTTTCCTTTTGGCTTTTGTGAAATGAATCGAATTGCTTGAAATTGAATCAACAAACACACAAGCGCACTCGAACTTCAGAGCTCGTGCCGATCATGAGCGGATCATGTTCATGATCACGAGCGTCAGCATCATGATGATCATGATGATGATGTTGATGACGGAGTCTGAGTGCACTTCAACTCTGAAAATTGGGGCAACTTAAGTGCCAAAAAGTACGAGTTTTTTAGATTGTTTGAAAACAACAACCACAATAAAAATAAGTTAGTTTTAAACGATGCACGAGAGATGCTGCGGCTCGCCTTTGAAGATCGTGCGCTTGGCCCTGGTTAGAGTATATAGTAGGCTTAAAAGCTAGGTTCAAATTGCCCATAACACTCGTGAGCGGAGTTAGCTGAGGTGTGAGTTGTGAGTGTGTCAAACGGGTCTCTAGCGCTATTTATAGTTTAATTGCAGAAATAGTCAAGCAATTGCAGTTTCAGATAGGTTGAGGTAGACAGAAGCAGGTCAATATAGCATAGCATAGTGTTTGCTCTCTTTCTCACAGAACAAACTATACAAGTAGTTTTGCAAATTGGTTTGACTGGCAACTCTAACCATTCTAACGACGCATTTCTTTGTTTGTGATATTCGTATACTCTGTGTATATTGATAGCTTATTTTAAAGTTTTCTATCCTCAATAAACTGTAGTGTTAAACTGTTGTCTATCCTAATAAACTGTCATTAATTTGTTAAGAACTCCACAAATTTATCTATTAATGTTTCTTTACCTAAGCACATTTGAGCTCGTTCTTCTATATCTTGCATTGCCAGTCTCTGTTTCGAGTTAGCTGAGTCAGCCAAGCAACCTAGCCAGCTCACTCAGCTCACCCAGCTCGCAGAGTCATGGCTACAGAGATCAGAGCAGACCAGTTCAAAGGCAATAAAATGGTCACTCTATTAACCTTAAACCTGGCGCGCACAAAAAAGTGAAAGTGTTGCCACAAAATGGGAAGCGTGGGATCTAAATCGAATATATCAAGACTGATACCCAAATCGATAGCAACACGAATACACTCAGCAATCAATCGGTAGTTACCTTTGTCATCATTTGCATTGTTGACTGCGTTTTTTTTTTAATATTCAAGTTGTGTTTTTCGCTGGAGTTGCAGGAGAACCTCAAGAAAAATGTCCAAAAAAAAACAGCGCATAAATCGTTGTCGGGGAGTTTCAGGGATTTTGTTGGCCTTTGCTTTATTTTTGCAATTTGCGATTGTTATTTTGTTCACTTTGAAATGCACAAATTGTTCGAACTGACGTTGCCGCCGCTCGTCGTCACGTAATGACTTTGAAAACAAGTTGCTATAAATTATAATGCACTATATATTTATTCCACATGCAAAACCAAATGCAACTGAAAGTCAACGAATCACTCCGACACCGGCAATGGCACTTGCGGTTCTCTGGCGGTGGCAACTTCAGGCGATGGCGATGGCGATGACGATGGAGACACGATCTAAACACAACACACGACTCGAGTCGGAACGGAGGCTGACGGTGGCTGCGCACGCGCGTTTCTTATTGGAGTTTGAGCCAGCACTGGGCGGTCTCCTACCTTTTATACCTTCGCCGGCAGCAGCGACGCCGGCAGCGACGCGACGCAACGTTGCGCTCAGCAACAAATGGCTTTGCTGCTTGCCAGCCACCTTTGGCAATGGGGGAGCTGCTGCAGGAACCTCTTTCAGTTGGCCTACTTTTCTGTGTGCCCCACATGATAAACTTAGTTTGGGTCAAACGGAGTAGAAAGGATTCCCTGCTATAATTTACGAAGGTTTCTTTGATAATTTTCAAGAGATAAAACATTTTTAATTTTTAAATATGGAAAAATACTACAAATATTCACAATATGTCACAACAATGTCGCATTGTTAGGGCAACTGACTTTTGTTGCCTATCGATTACTTTTGAATCGATTGGTTGCACTAAGCTGAGCGAAAGTCAAGAATAATGAGTCGACACGCCTTCTATTCTCGGGCATAGCGAACGAGCTTGGCTAGTTTCACTTTCGTTGCAATGCCTGAAGAATTGCTATTTATATTGTGTTGATTCTGCTGGTTTGTTGTTGTTGTTTACCGCACAGCTATTAACTTCCTCTCTCTCTCTCTCTTTGTGTAGGTCCGCCTGCATGAGCATGATCTGTGTACCCCTTAAGTTGTATAAACTGGGTATATACGACTTGGGCATAGAAGAGAAAAGGAAACATTAAAAAAACGATTAAATAAACCTCATCTTTGATCTCTAGTGCAGGCACAGGGTATCCAATAGTTATGGTTGTTGCTGTTTCAGCTTTTGTTGTTGTTGTTGCAGTCACGTACGCTGACAGAGGTGATAAGTGTCGGGCCTGTCAGTTGCGCTATCCACCCACACTTGACTGGCTAGATAGATGCATGTGTATGCCGACAGCTCTTGGGGTCAATCAACAATTTGAAGATTTCTTGTTGTTGTTAGTTGCTTGCAGTTGTTGTTGTTTGTGCCTCCTGTTGCGTTTTCTTTATTGCATGAACTTTCGCTTTCCCTTTTGATTGGCATAATGAGTCTTTGAACTTTTTACGGTATCTTGATCTGTCAGGTAGTAGTTCATTAGATGTTGTTATTGTTTGCTAGGTGTATGTTATCACGAATCCACTGACCAGTTGAATAAATGCCATGAATTATTCCCCAGCAGCTGCTTTCTACAGTGGGTGAAGTTATCGAAATAATAAGCTTAACTACTAGAAAAGGTATAATCAATGGTTGGATAACTAAGAAACCCTAGATATTAATAAAAGAAATTGTATGAATTGAATGAATGAAGAACCCTAGTTTTGTTGCATTTGTGATTCCTTATTTGTTTATTTATTTATTATTTACTTTATTGTGGCAGCACTTCTGCTTTGTACTCTCCTTTCCCTCCATCTAAACCATTTAAAACAGCCATTTGAACAGCCCAACGTATTTAAATACTAAACCGTCTGTTCACTTACAAAAGCTGCTAGACTTGTGCCGATAACACTCGGATTGCTAGATGGCGCCAGACGGCGTAAACTGCTTGTTTTTTTCGCTAACACTGCACAGAACACTGCAGTGTTCGTTACCCAAGACACGATCCCATTTGTGTCTCGGATGTAAACAATCAGTTTGCTAAATCGCTGTGGTACAGTTGAGAACTGGTTCACCATTTATCCCGCTTTAGCCGTTTAAGCAACCACCTTTTAGGAGTTTCGACGGGATGAACGATCGCATCCCTCAAAGAGGGATCCGCCAGGTCTTTGTTTCTTTTGACTGTCCCGCATCGGGCAAAGTGGGGGCCTGTGCGACAACAGCACAGCGCTGTAGGGAAAATGCAGTCCGTAACAATTAACCGTCGATATTACGATACATCCATATTATCTATGGTTCAGACTATCAACATCGGGCATTTTTGATGGAGGCAACAATCGATTTGTTTACAGGTCTACCGAGAATTTAAACAATAACTAAATTATTTAGATTGTTAATCTGAAAAGTAAACATTGCTCGTTGGGTGTGCACAGCTTTATCGTGAGCCTCTGCCCTTTTGAGTCGCTGCCCCGTTGCTGTGAGATAAGCTAATCAATGCGACGACTGCAATCAATCACTACGCCCAAACAGACTTCGCCTTTGCCCTAGAAGGTGTGGAATCTGCCAGCTGATCAGGCCACTGGGTTTCGCGCTATAAATGGAACTGCCAGCGCAGCTAAAAGTGCAGTTGCATCAGTTTTGCGGCATCTTCTTCTTCGGTTTTTTCTCGCATTATGAAAGTTTTCGTTCTGCTGCTGGCGCTGATGACGCTGGCCTTGGCCGACGAGCACGGACATGAGCACGGACATCATCACGGGGCTGAGCACACCGGCGACTATGTGGTGAAGACGCAGTCGGATCTATTGAAGGCCCGCGATGACTGTGGGAAGGAGGTGGTCGGCATCACGCCCGAGGACATTGAGAAGTACAAGAAGAGGGAATTCCCGGACGAGGAGAAGACGCGCTGCTACCTCAAGTGCGTGTTCCACAAGTTCGGCCTGTTCGATGACGAGCACGGATTCGATGTGCACAAGTTGCACGTGCAGATCGAGGACAATGCCCAGGTGGATCACTCGGATGAGACGCACCAGAAGATTGCCAACTGTGTGGACGACAACTCGCAGGGTAGCGATGCCTGCACCAGAGCCTATCGTGGCGTCACTTGCTTCCTTCGCCACAATCTGCACCTGGTTAAACCTCTCAAGGCTTAGGTCGATGCTGCCTGCCTTAATCCCCTCCAGAATTCCTGATAAGTGCACACAAGTTCAATTTGCTCAATAAAAACTAATCTTTATTTGAATCTTCTCTTGCTTTTCACATAATCCTTGACCCAACCACCAAATCTGCCCGATGTAGCACAGTGATATGCCTGGTAGGCCCACTGTGCCGGCTCCTCCTCGTGTCTCTCTCTCTGGTTACAGTACTCGATGACCAGCTGCAGTTCCTCCATTTGATTGTAGCCCGCAAAGATTTTGGCTATGCGTTTCGCATTGTATCCCAGCTTATCTGTCCACAAACCCAGTTCCTCAACTAGGCATCTGAGCCGCCTCGGTGCATTACGTTCAGTTCCACAGCTTTCCAGGCTTTGCTGCATTTGCTCCGATGTGGGCAGCTGCCATAGTGCGGTGGGTTGAGCAGTGATTTCGGATGATTGCGGGAATTGGGATAGGCTGGACACAGTGCTCGCCACAAGTAATCCCCCTAGGCAGATGATGAGCAGACTCAGCCGTGGAAGATACATTGAGTCAACTGTGGAAAACACTTTGCAAATGCTGCAGGCAAACGCGGCACGCATCTCTTATATATAGAATTGTCGCAGTCGTTAAACCAGTTTCGATTCACGCGTCGACATTGACATTAACCTAGAATTCATGGAAGTCTCCGCGACGACGATTCTAATTGCCGACCCGGCTGAGTTGTGCGTAAGCAGCACGTAATGGGTAGACCCAGACCGGACATGGACAGACTTGTGCCTGCTTCTGTGCTTGTCACTTGTTATGGTTTGCTTTAAGACACATCAGACCCCTCATGGAGGGTGTGGGTTAGGAGGCAATAAAGCTTAGGAAACGTCTGGGGCAAATAAGACGTGCGAATCGTGCATACATACATATATCATCAGTATGTATGTACGTCATTCTTTGAGATCTTTGCTTATATTTCCTCATATAATTGTACTAACTAATGAGTATTTCTTAGTTTAACCCTTTTAGGTTTTATAATTTTGCATGCATTCCTTTAACAGGTCTAAAGTGGCATCTCTAAGAACGACATTTAAGTTTATCACAGATTTGAAAACTAACGTAAAACATATAAAAAATCAAGTTTGTTTCGAGTGCTCGTGCACTTACTTTTTTTTCCATAGGTGACATTGCAAAAATCTCTTAAGATCTAATCGTTATATCAGAAACGATTCTACAGACGCTTCAATGAATCATATTCCTTCAATTGCTACAACGAATAGACAACATTTTATAGAAGTCTCTTAGCTATAAAACGGAATATTTGTTTGCCATGCTAATAATTTGGAAGTATGATCAACTGTGCCATTATAATCATACATATCGATATACCTCAAATATATAGTGTTGAATTCATATCGACTTTGACTTAAATTCACCTCTGGCTTATCGATACCCAGCCCTATATCTGGTCACACAATGAATAGTCTAAATTGCAACTGCAATTATAAGCTTGCGACTCGTTGCACAATTCGTGGGTGCATTGTGGCCACATGAGTTGTTCGTTGCAATCAGACGTGAATTCGCCTTATTCTGCCTTTGACTGCGGCTCATTTGTTGGAGGGGCAGAATGTGATGCAGATGCAGTGCCGTGTGTTCATTGCATTGCTGGAAGAGATGGAGCTGAAGACGGAGAGACTTTCTCCGCTGACTGTGACTACTTCATTAACAACTCGCTGTGTCGTTTTCACGCTGCAATACATCTTTCCGCACCATTCAACTTCAACCCGTGCATATGTCAGCGTCGTATGAGCGCGTTTGACAAAGCTAATTTCATTGCGGCGCGCTTACCGAACCAGTAGCGGGCGCTACGTAAGCCTGCAAACAGCCAAACATGCCAAACAAACACTTCACACGACCTATTCAATTATTTCTCAATTAAATGTCGTCTAAAGAAATCATCCACGTTGTCGGGCGTTGTGTTGGCATTGCCATCGCCATCGTCATCGTGACGCTCCTTGGTGGCGTTTCCATCGATAAACACTTGACACTTTTTGTGGGGGGTGACGCGTGTTTTGGTTCGTCGACGTGTTCGTGCGGGGGGGTTGGGGGCGTGTTTGGGCACATAGTTGTCAAAGGCAAAGTGAATTCAATTTGTTTTTCCCATTGGATTTGCATTCGGTTTCACATTTTTGGTAGGTTTAGTTTCTCAAGCGGCTATTGTCGTCGCGCCCGCTCAAAGAACTGTTCAGAATCCAGTAATTGTTTTGACTCACTGTGCGCACGCAAAAGAACTGCAATCAAAATTGGGGGCGGGACTTGTTAAACGTCTGAATTAAATAGGCGATATTCCTATGGTAGACCAATAAAACACAGCACTAGCTATGGAAATAAAGAGATTCTTTCTAATATTCAGTAGAATAAACAATAGAATAATTAGAATTATTTTATTAAGAATCTACATATAAAAAGAAACGCCATTTTGTTCGCCATTGATTGCAATATACTTTATTATATTTATCGATTGATCAACATTTAAGTTGTTATCTTTTAGCTGTTAGCTGTTGCTTTAACTTACGCTGTATATATTAATTAATCGATAAACGTTAGCTTATATTATAAACTTAGTGACTGCTACGCAACTGTTAGTAGTTAACAGTGACTCCTAATGTAAACTAACATTTCTCGATTGATCAACAGCAAAATGTTACTATTTCGTTAACTGTTACTTTAAGTTTAGTTACTTTCATACGCACTGTCTATGTTTATAATGTATCTACATTATTTCATTCACAGTGTAAACTTAAGCCCCTTCTTCATTGTTTTCTGCGGCATTTAAAATACAATATTTTAGCTTCGCATAATCGTTACCATTTATATGGCCTGCAGCCTTCTCTTTCCTCAATTTTTCAACTTAAAATCTTCACAGTCCTTCAGTTTGGGCACTGCAACGTTCGCTTTCGAACTTAATGGTCTGCAAGCTGTTTCTTTTGATACCCATTGTTTCTGGGTCTCTGCGCCCTCGTCTACGCGGAGTCCAGTCCAGTCTCAACTGTTTCCATTGTGTGTGCTTGGCACGCCCCAATGGCTTCGTGGCTGACGGTCGCCCATTGAAGCTGCTCTAATTGCAACTTTGAAACTCAATTGGACTGCCCAGTCGGAGTACATACACACACACACTCGCACACACTTACACACTGCAACACACGCATACACACACCAATTAAATGTGAAATGTTTTGCGCTTTTCTGCTTTCAGTTTTTTCCACATTCTCTGAGTGTTTCGCAGTTTACAGTATACAAATTGCAAAGGTCAGCCTCGCCATTCAATTGAGAGAAGAGCACGAGAGGGAGGAGCGGGTAGAGCGGTCTGGGGGCACACGTGCTCTTTGTTTAAGGTAGCGGGAAATCCTGGACAAGGACCTGCCAGCAGGAATGTGCTCCACGTTCGTGTGCAACGGCGCGTGTGTCTGCATTTTAGTGCGTTAACTTGGCGGCAACAAATGCGACAGTAAAAAGTTTTCCAGCCCAGTCCGGGGGCGTGGCCTTTTACGTGCCAACGTAGGCGACACATTGTGCCAAAAGTTTGACTCCCTCTACCACTGTCTTTCTCTCTCTCTCTCCCTTTCGTTCGCACATTCTGTCAAAAGTTTGCCAACTTCTGCACGCAACTGGCAGCAAAAGAAATGCTAGAAAATTGGAATACTTTCGCAAGTTGAAAGTTCTTTTTTACAGTCGACTTGATCGAGTCGCAATCCCTGCCCCCCTCTCGCCGCCGCTCAGCTTGTGGGCATGGCAATTCGCAAGCTTAATTAATTATTAATTAGCAATCTTTCGAACAGGCACAAAGCCAAGCAAGTGCGCGGGTCCGAGTCCTATTCCGAGTACATAAAAAATGTGGACGAGTATATCAAATTCATGTTGGAACATGCCACAAAAAGGACCTGCGGAGGGGGAAGAGAAGCAGCAGGAGGAGTGTGGAGCAGGAACGAAGGGCAGCGCGTGCTGCCGCTTTTGTTGACCACAGTACGCGCATTAGCGTGGTTCAAATACGATACCATTTCAGCGAGGGAGGTGTGCTGGGTGAGCCGGTTGGGTGCCTGCTGCGGCTTGTGGCTTCTCGGTCGAGTGTGCGCGTCCACTTGTCCACTGCTGGACAGCAGGCAACGTGGTAATTGGAATTAATTCAGCATTAAGCTGCATTTCTTTAGCAAACTCTTTCTTCTCCCCCCCAGTTGAAGTGCCTACATTTTATATAATTTTTTCCATTCTCATTTGCAGAGTGGTGGACACGGTCGTTAATTAATTGCGCTTAGTTGCCGCAAATGGCCAGTGGGCGTGGCATTGTAGGCGATTACTCCTTACCGCCTTCTCACAGTCATTAGCGGACGGCAATTAGAAGGAGGAGGTCAAGTACGCATTAGCTTGAATGCGGTCTTTAGCATCAAAGTACTCTCTGGGGCAGCTGTGAGTTGGAGTTGAGTGTCTCTTTAGAGAGAGTCCCTCTAAAACTCCTCCGTGTAGGAGGCAACAATTGCAGCTCGTCGCTGCACACACTCGGCGTATGCGCAATGTCAATGGCATACGCAAAAAGAGATGGCACACAACTTGTTCGAAGGCAGGCGGGGCTTTGAGCATGGCAATGAGCGAGATAGATAAAGTTCGTCTGCAACTTATTGACATTTTGAAACGAGTGGGTCGAAAGCAAACTTGCGGTTAAGTCATCAGCGACTTGATATATTTTAAATAATATGTTTTGCAAGTTTGATGTTTCTCTTAATTTCAATATATCGATGTCAACAAGCTTTAGAGTGTTTACGAGCAACAGACCAGCGCAAGCATCGATACAATTTTAAAGCATCGAAATATTTATGTGGATCTGCAAACATCTATTCACAATTACCGATTGCTAAACGAAAAGCGCAAGCATCGATACTTGAATGCTGTTGCAATGTTGCCTGCAACTATCGATATACATTTCTTCTCAGATTACTTCGCAAATTTATTAACAGCAAATGTCGATTGCATATTTAATTGACTTAATTTACTGAATTTGCACTGTGTAAGTGTTAAAAACTTTATTAGCTGCCCTCTCAGTTGGCAGTCGCCTCACATGCCAGCTTTGCTGCTGTTTGCCGTCTGCTTCTTGTTACTTTGTCTGTTTTGCATGTACGCAATGTGTGTGCGGCTGCCCCTCACACCCCACGCCCCATCGACAGTTCACCAGCAATTGGCAAGATACACACACACCACAAACCTCACACCACACACACACACATGCATACAAACGACTCCCACTTGTGTGTGTGTGTGTGTGTGAGTGGCTCTGTTATCCGTGGAACTCATTAACCTGTGCACACTGCAAAGTCCTTTGTTTGCCAACTGACAATCGGCAGTTTTGCCCATTCCTGGGCAGAAGACGCTGCTGCTGCTCGTTGGCCATTGTTATAAATAAATTGTAGATATATTCATTGTACTATTTTACGCTTGATTACAGGCAAAGGATTTTTGGCGCACACACCCGACACAGCCACACCTACACCCCACTCACACACACACTCGCACACACTCACTCGCACTCATCCCCATGCCCGCCAGCATCGCGGCCAAAGTGCGCCCATCCATTGTTCGCTTGCATTTGACCGCGTGTTTGGCACTCTCTCCTGGCAACCATTAAGTGGATACGCTTATTATCCTTCGTTGGCGTTGATATGTGCCCGCTCCTGCACTCTGATCTGTCCCACCTCCAGCCAGCCTGCCTGCCCACCTTCCTGCCTGCTGCACTGCCGTGTAATTTTATTCATAAACTCGACTAAAACATATTGCTGGCGCAGCTTAGGCTAAGTACCCGTTATGGGGGGCATTGTTTCTGGCCTCTAGCAGTTGGCAGGGTAGCCAACAAAAACACGGCACAGCAGGGGCTCGACTACTTTGGCTTTTGTGTCAATGAATACAATAACCAAATTAAATAACCAAGGCGATGCAGTCAAAGGAGACGCATCTGGCAGGCAGCAGTTAAAGGGGTTCTCAGCCCAGCTGCAATTAGCCCACTCGGAGCCAATAGATGGAATCAGTGCCTGTATGTAGATGCCAGAAGAGGCATAGGAGTAGATTGATCTAGTGGCACCACAACAAAGCGGCCCACTTGAGCGTATCCTGATTACTGTGTACGGGTTGTCTCCTTTATCGTTTCGTTTCGATTTTGATATGCAGTTTGTTTATTTATTTATTTGCGTCTGCTCGCCTAGAACTAAGTGAGAGTGCCCCAAGGACATTCTCATGCCGAAATGGCAAACAAATAATGAGACGACAGACATTTATACTGGTTATCCCGGCTACACCGAAGGGTACTTCAGTGCAACCTGCCTGCCAGCCTTCGATCTTCCCACACACACAAACAACCAGTCAGAGATATTGAGGTATAGATACAGCTAGACAGCATGAGTATCCTTCTGTATTCTTCTTGGATACATTTCGAACCTTTTTTTCCACTTGAGCGAGTTGCCTGCGAAACTCTCGAGCTGAGTTCCTGCTGCCTTTACCTGCCTCGTCTTGAGGTGTGCGTGGTGTGCTGATTTTGCCAAATTGTCGACAATTTAACTGCAATTAAATTGCAATCTTTTTCTCTGTTGCCACACGCATTGCAAGCAGGCAAAGTGCGCACAAAGAGAGGGGAGTGGCAAGACCGGGAGAGGGAGACGCGCAGCAGACGCGTCTATTGTGCTACCTTTGGCGGATTGCACAATTATTTTCGCACTAAAAACGCACTCTCCCTCACACTCTCTGCCCCTTCCCCTCCCCTCCTTTCCCCTCTCTCTTGGTCTTGGGCTTTTGCGGCGCCTCTTGACTTGCCGCGGCTTTTATTGTTGTTGTTGTTGTTGCTGCTTTTGTTGTTGCTGTTGCTGCTGCTGTTGTTATTTGGTGTTGAGTTTGTTATTGCTGCTGTTGCTTTCCTTTGTGCCACAAACAAAATGGCCGACTTCTTATCTATTCCCCTCTCTCTCTCTCTCTCCCTCGCACTCTTTGGCTGTGCAGCGGCGTGTGCTTTATAATTTGTATTTAAAAGATATTTCCCTTTGCCAAATAAACCTAAATTCCTTTGTGCAACATAATTGCTGCATCGCTTTGTGCCACGTCGCCTCGCTTAGTGATTCCTTGTGCTTGTGCCTGGCCTGGTTTGGCGTGGCCTGGCTTGGCATTGTGGTTTCTCACCTTGTGGTTTCATGGCCCAGCAGCAGCTGCTTCTCTACTCGGGTAGGTGCTCTAATCACGGCTTACTGCGACTCAAGTTATTCGTTAGAAAAGCTTTTACAAAAGAAATCATTCACATTGCAAACTTCAAGAAAAATCTGTGTAAGAAGTTTTTCTTTTCAGCTCTATTTAAGGTATAGTATAGTAGGTACTGTATTCCAATTATTATAACTTTGTCAATTTAAGTATTATTAGATAATATGTGGCCCTTTATATGCTATGTGCATTCAAAACTGGAGGTATATTTTTTTTTAATATTGATATTTGTTAGTAAATGATATTATTTATAGTCAGTGATGATCTTAAAGCTTAACACGTTTCAGAGTATTAAACAGTCGACTGAGGACATTAATTAAGCTCTATACCACTTTGTCTTGTAATTATTTTATTTTTCATTGTCTCAAATTAATATTCCCGAATCGTACCTGACACTTTTCGGCATTTCTGCAAATACTTGAATAGACTTTGCACTCATTTAATTAGTGCTTAAAGAACGTGTGCAAATTGCAGGATTTTCAGGCGAAATATTAATTAAAATAAGTAAAATCAGGCGGCAAAGGTGCCAAAGTGTTAGACAAAATGGCGGAGTGGATAGGGAAAGATAAAGAAGAAGGCGACGAAGAAGGCTCCGCTGAGGCGTGTGCTGAATATTTAATTTAATTAAATTCACTTGGAAAATAACTTTGAATTAAACAAGACGGCAACAGCAACAACAACTACAGTGGGATCGACGACAACGAGGCGAACGTAATGAGAAAAATTTGCATAAATATTCCCCGACTCGTTGTTGCCGAACGCAAAGTTGCTCCTTGCCAAAGCGAAGGTGACAACCCACGACGACGACGACGACACTAATCCTTTGCGAGCTCTGATGGCAAATGATGACATATGCCGGAGGCAGAACCACGCTGAGTACATTCAAATCGAAATTAAATTTCCAACAATTTCCGAATGCGATTGACACGATCTCACACCCGCCCCCGGCCCCCCCTGCCCTGTCGAGGGATAACAACATTTTCAAATGTTCAAAAAATAAATTTGCTACTTATTAAAAAGAGTGAACGAAGAGCAAGAGAGAGAGAGAGAGAGAGAGGAAAACTAAGAGATGAGCACGTGCCATGGCCGAGCCAGTAAAGCGGCTGGTCGAGCCCATTGTCCTCGCGGGCGGCGGCAGCGGCTGCATCTAATCCCGATTCCGTCGGCTTAGTGTCACCAAAACATATTTCACTTTCGAGTTTTGAGCACAAACAAATTTCGTTTCGCTTTTCCGCAAGTTACAAAAATATTTATATGTGTGTGTGTGCCCCGTTAAATTGTTATCCCTTTTTGTGTGCTCAAGTGTGCGTGGACTTGTCGCAGTCACTGTACTGTGCCATAGAGTTCTGTCTGCCATTTGTTATTGTAATCTTCGCATTGTAGCTCTGCTGGTCAGTCAGTCAGTGCTCTCGCTAGTCTGCAATTTATTTGAAGTGTCCTTTTACCTCGGCCAGGATATCAGGATGCTCGGCATGTTGCTGATGCATGAATTATGCGTTTTAGCTGTTTTTGATCATTTTTGCCGGAGCTCTGCGGTTTCTTTTTTTACCGCCCCAATCACGAAAGTTTGAAACTTTCTGCTTGTGGTACAGTGGTGCAAATCGAGTCATATACGGTCAAATTTTAATATGATATAAAGCGATTGTATTCTACTTGGTTAAGTGACATTTGTATGTATGTGTGCATCGATTCTTTTTGTATTTACCAGATGTACTCAACATATCGATAAGCTAATTGTTTTACATTTTAAATACCATATCAATTAGCTTTTGTTATCGAGCTGTTTTCCTTTCAATAACAATATCTATGCACAGCGCATATGAATAACATAAAATGTAATCTAATTGTATTATTTAACCAGATTAATTATATCTTAGTGAAGCCAAACCAAAAGTGAGCTCGCTGTATACTGTTAGCAGCCACTGTCGCACCCCTTTTGGCCTGCTGCTGCTGCTGCTGGCTCGTCTGCTCTAATAAACTTAACAATAACGGCTTTTCTATCATCCCAACCCTCTCTACACTCCATTCTCTCCCCCATTCCCTTCCGTGCCCAGTCGTTTGTCATAAATAATTCTAATAATAAATTAAATGCATCCGTTACAGCTTGAGTCAGTTTGTTGATGATTGCCCCGACGGGAGTGAGACAGAGAGAGAAAGAGAGTGAGAGACGCATAAACGATTTGCACCCCCATTTGTCTTGCCTCAGCCACAGACAGATGCCTCACTGGACAGACAGACAGTTATCCTTGGCAGTCGAGCGCAAGCACACACAATGCTCAGGTCCATTGTGAGATTTGTGTCTGCTCTCGGGGACGAGTTGTGAAACAGATAGCCAGAAGAGAAAGAGTGAGAAGGAGAATTTTTGATTTGTAATTTTTTGTAAATTTGATTTGTGTTTGGCAACTCGCTCGAGCGTGGCCAACAAATTCAATTTAACTGAGATTTTAATTACCAATTACCAATTGCAACTGAGGCATGCCACACCTGGGCGGGTTGCTGAATTGTGTAGAAGAGGAGGAGGGGGAAGGGATGTGTATAAATATCGTTATTAAAACAATACGACATTCTTATTATACAATTTGTGGCAGATCGATAAGTAGATTTACCAGATCGAAAACTATCATCTGTTAAATAAATAAATTTTGAGGTATCGTTATTATAGAGATAAGGCCTTGTAATTTATAGGCAATACTATATTTTTCCCTTTGGTAAACAAATTATAGAAGACCGCTAAATAGGTTTATACTAGATCGATAACTATCGTCTGTTAACACAACATAGTTTTAACATAAGAAGAGCTTAACAGTTACGTAGTCAGCTTTTATTTTCAGTATTTTCTTACAGCAGTATCGATATTTTCCTGCCGATACCCCATCCCTAGATTCCGGGGCTCACTCAATCAAATTGAGCCACACATAATGAACTTATTTACACACTTTTCGTGACGCAATTTGGTGTGAGTCGCGTTGCCAAATGAAATTCGGCTATTCCGGTTCGCGTGGAATGTCAGCGACAGACATTGCTGACGCCCCAAACCCGCTGGCGTTCTTCCACCCACACCCATTCAAGGGTCTTTCGCCAGTCGCCATGCGGCAACCCTGTTTCCTGGTGGCTTTGCCTTTTGACACGACACTGTTGGCAATGTTGCCACGCAGATCACAGTGCTCTGGGGCCGCATCTCACCTCGCACCTCTCACCTTGCCCGGCATGAATATGTATTACAAAGTGTTTTTGCGCCCGTTCAAAAAGGGGCGTTCTGCTTGCGGGGAAGTTGTGGTCGACGGGTGCGTGGGGTCTGGGGGGTTGGAGACGTTTATTGGCAATACAGGCGCGTAATTGTGGCAGCAACCCCTGACCCTGGTCCGGGCCATGCCTCGGCTCATCTCCGGCGCCAGACAATGTCAAAGTGTGATATTTCGCTTGAAATGCTTTTGCTTAGTCCAAATTTCCCCCTCTCTCTCTGTCTCCCTATTCCCCACTGCGGAAGTACGAAGTGTATTTCCTTTGCTGGCATTTGAATTATATTCAAGTGCTTGGAGGGAGTTGAAGAGAGAGGAAAGTTGACAGTGGGTGGGGCTGGTTTAGGGCGGTTGACATTTCATTGAAAATGGAAAAATTATCTTATGATATTTGCGTATTGATGAATGAAATTGTGACACTGCTTGAGTATTTTGAACGGGGGTGAGAAAGGTTGGGGCAGGGAATTTATTCAAATTAAATATTGGGAATATAAGAGTTTAAGAGTTGGTTTTTGTTGGGTTATCGATATATGTAAATATGTACATTATATATATTTCTTAAACTTAGAACTTAAAGTATGTGAAGTCTTTTTCAGTGGGTATCCTCCAAAAAAGTTACTTACTTTAAAACTTTACCTTAACAGCCCCACTTTCAGCTACTTTAAAGTTCCTTTTCTTGCTCATTTTCTAACTTATATCCAGCTCCTATATCCTGCCTTCTAAGCTCATAGTTTGAGTTAGGTAAATTCTACTCAGGATCCGATTTCTATCCCATCTTTAGACAAAGAAAACTATACATATATAAACTTCGTTCACATTCAGCCGTTATATTCAGAAGTAGCTTCACTTCATTCCAGGTAACCACATTGGCAACATAAAACGTCTTTTCCTGTGCAAGTCCTGAGTCCTTCTCCAATCCAAATCTCCTTCCCTCAACCCCGTTTTGCAATCCAATTATACGCAGCATTTAAAGACTAAATTTCCTGGAATTAAGTGCGCTTCAGGCACAGGCAAAAAGCTTCTGTACCCAGTGTAGAGTATCGACGCCATTGTGACAGCGACAGCGACGTCGACTGCGACAGAGACGTCGACTGTGACAGCGACAGCGACTGCGCGAGTGTTTCAAGAGAACTCACAGCGCGCGCGCTGGCGCACAATGGAAACCTCGATGCGAATCACTTGAGCAGACGAACTTATGTATTGTATATATTGTATGGATTGTATATATTGTATATATGTGTGCATACTTTCAATTGTTGTTGGTATTATGCGCAGTGTATACGTGAATTGTATATATAGCTCGATATACCACACATATCATGCGAGTGCTTCGCGCACAATGAACACGCGGCCTGAATCGACAATTGAAATGCGCTGAAATTGCTCCTCCCTCTGCTTCTTCTTCTCCTCCTTCCCCTGCTCTTGCTGCTGCAACCGCCTCTGTTCATTGTTCGCATGTGTTAAAAAGTTTTCAGCCATTCTATCGTTCCCTGCCTCCCCCGCTGAGTTTGTGCTGCGCATGCGCGACGCGTCTTAAATTTCCGTCGGCGCATCCTGCACCCAAGTTGAGAGGCAGTAATAAAATTTCCTATGAAATGCGCAGAATTCTCTATTGAAATTGTAATTCAATTAGAGGCTAAGTGGAACACACACTCACTGCGAGGTAATCGTTACTGGGTACTTCCTACTCATGCCCCACTCCGCCTCCGCATCCTCCGCCTTTGCCTTCTTTGTTCATTGTTAATTGCAGTTGTAATTGATATTTAGCGAGCGTAATTCAATTAAGCGAAAGGACAAAGGACAGCAGAGGAAATCGAGTCGAACAATCGAAGGAAAATCGAATCGAATCGAATCGAATCATAGGCGAAGGCGGCAACAGAATGACAAGCCACAAAATATTGCTCATACGCCCCCCTAGCAGGCATGCCAGCACGTAGTGCGAGAACATCATATAAAATACGAGATGGACGTGTGTGCAGAGCCGACGGCAACTATGTCATGTGAGAGAGACAACATGACGTCAGGCGAATCGGATCGGCTGCAATTTGTATAAGTTAATGTCCATGTGGAGGCGACATCACATGGCGAATCATGTTCGACAGAATAGTCCACTATAAAAGACAAAATAACTTTGTTAACGAGGAGATTAAGAACACGCACACACACACACACACACATATGAGTGCATATAATGTGAATATGTCAGTGCAAAAATGCCAAACAGCTTCAAAAGAAGGCAGCAGGAGCAGGAGGAAGCAGACATTGAAAGAGACATATTCTTGCGGAACTGCAGGCGGGGAAGTGGGTTAGCTAGAGAAGTAGGAGTCAGGGTAGCTGTGGCTGCTGTCGCATTATCCTTTGGCAAAAATGCTAATGTTCCGTTGAGTTAACCGAAAAAAAAGAGAAGGAAAAACATAAATATGCAAATGTGAGTGCGGCATAGTTGCCGACTTGATATGAAGTCGTTAATGTGCGAGATGATAACGCCTTTTTTGTGGCATCTTCTGAAGAAAGAACAAAGGGGCAAGGGGAGATAGCAGGGGAGTACGTTGGTACATTGCGTGGCTTTGTAGGGCAACAGATATGATTGTTGTGGATATGATTATGATGATGATGATATTGCTCTAAAAGAGTATCTATGAAGAGTATAAAGAAGATTCTCCTGATTATTTGAAATCGGGGGAACTATAAATAGATAAAGCTAAGTTATTGTTAGGGTTATCGTTGTTTTACTTTATTTCACTTTAACAAAATAATACCAGTAATTTAACATATCTAAGTTTGAAAGTATGATGATGTTTCCTGGTATATATTCTGTATATAATATATGAAACTTTTATATAGAGACAAAGCAAAAGAACTCATGCATATACAAATGTGTGCTGAAGTAAGTTAATCAGAGAATATATATTGTATATATAGTAATTATATATATATAATATATATAATATACACATCCTGAAATATAGAGATGTTGTTGCTTTGACTTTTAATATTAGAATCAATATGTATGTATCTGTTTAATAGAGAGTGTTTAGAGTAGTTAAATTCCTAGCAAGAGTGTTAACAATTCGTTATATTCGTTTCCAAATCTTTGTCTGAATTTTAATATGACATTTTTTTATTGTCGCCTTGTTGTTTGCCCCTCGTTGGGCACATTATCGAGAGCGATTTGCTATTTGCTACAGCAATTTGTACACTGCACGAAATTTGAATAAAATGTGCGTAAATTGCAGACGCCGAAAAAGGATAAGGATGGGAGCAACGGGATAAACTGTGATTCGATTACGATTCGATTCGGAAAACGGACAAGGAGAAAGAGTGAAGGAGATGATGAAGAAGAAGGCGAGAGCGAGCAGCCGCTGTGCGACTAACAACAAATTGTTAACAATTCCCAAAGAGAACTCGGGGGGAACTGAGAAGGAATTGAGGAGCCAGATGATTTGCCAAGGAATTTCAATGCAACGTTTTGGAAACGCAATACGAGAAATTTGCATGATTTAAATGCCGTTTTAATTGAGTTTTATCGTGTGCCGTAGAAGGGAGTGGGGGAGGCGGAGTGGGCATGCGGGATGCGGTGGAGCATGAAGGATTCAGTGACTCTGTATGGTATGTGTTGGCTCAACCCCCCGTTGACGTGCAATGCCAACAAGCGTTTAACCACATTGAAATGAAATTTGCCACCAGCTGCGCAAGAGGCAGAGGCAGGGAGAGGGGAAGAGTGGCAGACGAAGAGGGGAGACTGAACTGAGCATGTCGCATGCCGTTCACAAGGCGAAGTTGAAGCAGAGCATAAAGCATGGCAAACTCACCTCACTCTCCCACTTCCCCCTCTCATTCTCCCACATTATATAAATGTACGGGAGTGTGTGTTTGTGTGTGTTGTCCGCCAGGGGGCGTTGCGATGCCAAGTGGTCAGAGAGCTCCGTTTGCTGCAGTTTGTAATTATGAAACTATGCAATGATGGCTACGAATTGAGGTTTGTGCGTGTGTGCGTGCGTGTGAGAGAGGCTAACTTGCATATGTGTGTGTGAATGTGTACATGCCATTGAAGCACACCACATGCGCTTTTATATGCTCATGTGCGTGTGTGTGAGGCACTCGTATCTTTGAAACTTTTCTCATTGGTCGCAATGGCCGCCCCTCTCTGCCTCTCTTCTTCTCTCTCTCACTCGATTCGGTGCGCGGCCATTGTGCTTTGCCGCAACTCGAAATCAATATCACGTTGTATCCTTCAGCGGCAACAAAGGAGCTGTTGATTGACAGAAACAATTCACACACACGGACACACACACATACACAGACAGGCATTCGCACACTCGCCCCTTTCGAGGGAGAGTCGGAGGACGAACAACCCTTCAACACTCAACTACATTTTGATTAAAACTTTATTTGTAGTTGCGTTTGTCGAATAATAAAAAAATAAAAGAGTATTTCCTTTGTGGCGAACAACAACAACAAGAGCAAGGAGAAATACTCGATCAACAAAGCGCACAAAGGACACAACTGGCGGCACAAGCGCAGCCTTTGCTTTATTGTGCTGCCTGTCAAAGAGCGGGACAGGGATATGAAGAGAAAGAGAGAGGAGTTGATGCTGCCAAAGCTGCAAAACAAATGTATTTCTTGCATTCTTCATAAGTTTTCTCTCTATCATTCTCTATTTCTTTGCTCTATCAGATTTTTGCCTCTTCTACTTTAAATTACATTTTTGCCTCCCGCTCTGTTTACAATTCCTGTATTTTTTGACCATTAACGCTTTGAGCTCCGAGTTTATATTAATATTTGCTTTATAATAACCCAATTTTCTCTTATTTTTTGCAACGCGTTCTCTTTATTATTCTGCATTGTTATGGCGCTCTATCGCACTCACTCTCCCACTCCTGCTCGCCTGTTCTCTCTCACATTCTGTTGCCGACATCCTCTGCCTGCTACGCGTTCCGCTTCCCTTTTGTTCTTGCGTTCGCTTTTTGGAGTAGCTCTTGAGTTACGTTGCCATTTTTGTGCGCGCTTCGCTCTTTATTATTCGAGCATTTATTTTGCATATTGTATTGCTGTATGTTTTATTCTGTGTTCTCTGTACTCTGTTTATTTCTTTTGCACGCCTTTTGTTGTTGCCTTTGTGCCTCAAGTGTCCGATAGTGGGGACTTTTGTTTCAACATTTTTGCGATTGCAGCTGATTGCCAAACTGAAGAGTGCGACAAAATGAAAGAGATGAGTGCCGTAGCCCCATGCAAACACGCACACAGACAGTGACACTTGCGTGTGTGCATTGCTTCTCTTATTTAACTCGTTCTTGTTGATCGGTTTAACTTACAATGAATTCGATAACACACATTTGCATGCAACTCTCTCTGGCGTCTGTCAATTAACGCAATTGCAAATCTGTTCCACGTGTCCTGCACAAAGCCCTCGACTCACGATTTGTTGTCAATTAAAGCACACACATAGGAATACTAACACACAACAATGCAAGCTGTTGGGTAAACATAAACGCCCTGCAAAGCGTTGCATTTAGATATTTATCGCACTTAACTGCAAACGGTCGGTCTCCCCTCCTACTCTCTCTGACTGCACGCTCTCTTGCGCTCGGGCAATGTCAACCGCAGAGACAACACGTGACTTTTGTGCAGAGTTCAAAACTCACGAGTTTCACGAATCACTTTGACGAGCGACGTTTGATGCCAACATGGATGGAATGAGGACGTTGATGGGAAAACAATGAAGAAATCCACCCCGTCCTGTTCTTCCTGTATTTAGCATAAGTACGGGCATTAAATAATGTTGTATCTGGGGTACAGTTGCCTTCCGGATAGTGCACACACACACACTACTTTAATCGTATTCCAACGAAATAAGATGAAGTAATCAATGTGACGTTGCGGTCGGGATAAAAGAAGAAAGCGGCCTGCAGTTCCCCTGCCAGGGGACAACAGCAGCTCCGACAAATGTAAAAAATCATCGGAAAGACAAAGCAGAGAAACTACCCAAAAAACAATATGTAAATTATGAATTTTTGTGTAAACATACACAGAGGCAGAGCGAGTGCATCAAAGAAGTGATGGGTACTGGAGGGAATGAATGGGGGAACAACCATTAGCCAGCCCAGCTACTGTATTCAATCACAGCACCGACTCGATCTCCCATATCATCTGATGTTGTTGTCGCTGCTGTCTGCTTGGGCGCAACCGAAAAAATTGATTTCTCATCGCCGCATTTTGTAGTTGTTGCCCAACAACAACAACAACAACAAGTCAGATGGATCTCTGCTCGAACGTGTGTGGACACTCTGCTTATTAGCTGCTGACTAGGTTGAGCTAGCCTCAACGACGTCGCACAGTGGTCTCAAGTAAGCAAGAAATAGACGAAAATGGTATAGAATATAGTAGAGAAAGAGATTATGCTAATAATAAAGATACTAATAAATGAAGTGACAGTAATAATACTCCAAAGTTTCAAGGAGTGACTGAAGAGTTAAGAAAGGTAGGATTTTTAAAGGAAATATATATATGTATTTTACTTTATTTCAAATTATTTTTAAATTTTGGCTTTTTATTGCTATAAAAATTTACTGTTTCAAGCTATGCCTTGTCAAAATGTAAAGGTTTATGTAAATTCGTATTATACAATTTAAAAACTAAAACCTTTTAGGCTTTCAATCGATAATCATAAAAAATATATTAACATTTTAAGTTCATTCAGTTCTACCTATTCTTGTACAGTATTCTATTTATTACAAATATATTTTGGCCTTTGGGTGCCAGTGTGCGACACTGGTGGCGCGGCAAAAGGTCTGGGCCACCTACTTTACGCGTTTGCTACTACTTCAAATGGCATTTGTTGTCTTTTCCTGGTTTTTCTGTTTTCCGTTTTTTCCTCGATGCGTGTGTGATGGAAAAACAACAACAAGTAGCCGTAGAAAGTGGGGGAGGGAGAGAGAGGGGCCTGTGCGTCAGGGAACCTGCCAAATTAGTTGCTATGTAACCTCATGACCCGCCGCCTGACAAGCCACAGATTGGGTTACCCAATGAGCCGCTGCGTCTTTAATGTTTGCCCTGCAATAACAAGGCAGACTGAGAGAGACAAGGGGAGTGAGAGAAAGAGAGGGGAATGGGAAGAAGAAAGAAGACGCATTTGAAATCTGGCAAAGCAAATAATAACAAATAAATGAAACTAATGCCGAGAAAAAGGAGAAATGGAGATGGAGACGGGACCACCCTCACGCTGCAAAAAACATATGTCGCGGATAAGAGTAACCCTTTGGCAAGGTCTGCGCCGGGTTATGGGTTACAACGGGACTGCAGCAGCACCCCCTGAGGGTGTTCTCAACTCCACAAGCTGAAGCTTGCCTTTACCTCTAATTGACGGCACTTATGGTAAGCCACAACAGCCTGAAGTGGCTCTGCCTCTGCCTCGTGTGGCATCTGCAGCAGGAGTAGCACAGCAGCACAGGCCGCAAGGCATTCGGATCATCGCATCTATCGCATCTAAATATCTATTTGTTGGCTCTCCCCCATCCGTTTGTTGTCGAGTAGGATTGTCGGCGCAATCGCCTGCCATTAATTCATTGTCCATTATCTAGCTAGCAGCTCTCCTTCTCATCCTGCTGCTCCTTCTTGTTTTCTTGTCCGACATTGTATGCATTTCGTGCAGCAGCAACAGCAGTAGCGGCTAGGGATGGGTAACGATATAATATCGAGATGGCAAAGCGATATATTTGTATAAAACTGATAAGATATGACACTAAATACAGTTAATACATGATTCTTCTATTTCTCTTAAGAGAAAAAGTATATGAAAGCTACAGTGGACTATGTTTCTGTTAAACCTGTTCGTCCACTGAAATTCTATATTCTATTCTATTCTTCTATATTTATATGTTGTTCGCAATCTGCAGAAATGATAAGCATGTTGATCATAATTGTGCACAGTTAAAATTATCGTTATAGCATTAAAATTCCGGATTCACTTTGTGAATTTTGAAATGTTGATCAAGTCCTAAACTCTACTTTATCTGCGTGCATTAATAAGACATAGTGTTACAGAGTTTGATACTCCTAGCTACTATACTCTAGGAGATATAGGGCTTTATACAGACGCTAATCACGAATATACCTACTTTTAGAGTTGATGTCTTCTTCCACCATTTGCATACATACTCGTATTTGATTAGCATGACGAAATACTTCCACTACTACTACCCCAGTATACACAACATTGTGCCGATATTTCTTCTATTTAATATTTCGCTTAACGATACTCATCGCTATTAGCAAGCCACATGTATGTTGCCTGCCTCGCTCCATTGTTCGGCCTACATGGAGCGATACTCTAAGATATTATCGACAGCTCGTCCACTGGTCAGGCTGGCCAGGAGTTAGGAGCGAACTGGTAGTTACTGAGGTCTATTGTCCAACGAGTATACAGTCTGTGTGTGTGTGTGTGTTCGCTCGGGATGGACTCTAGCCCATTGTCATTGTTAGATGCTGACAATGGTGCACAGAGAGCGCATTGTGCACGCCTTGTTGCTGGCAAAACACACACACATACCCGTAAACACATCTGTACACACACTAGCAGACACACTCATGTGTGTGTGGTCCACTGTTTGTAGTTGCTGTTGACTTTTCGAGTTTGGCTGCGGCGGCACACACAATGCTCGACAAATTGATATCCAATAATTTAATTTTGTTATCCATTTCAGGCCCTTGTACCGCTCTACGGCATAGAGCAGGAGCGGTGCGGGGGAGGGTTGAAAGAGGGCGAAAATAGTTTTGTAATTTGCACTACGGCATGCGTGTAACCGATATTATTGTCCTTTCGAGAGTCCTGGACTCGTTGGCCATTGTAAAATATCTGAAATGCTTCTGGTCCACGTCCTCATCATGCTGGTCATTCGCCCACAACCCAGACCCCTGTCCCTGCCCCTGGGCCGACTCCCTGCTAATCCCCTCTGTGTGTGCTGGGCATTAGTTTTATTATAATTTGTTTATGTGTTGTCTCGTGTGTCCGAAAAGCAAACAAGCGAATCCGTTTGTGTGAAAAAGGTTTTCACACTTTTCCACTCTCCCACACGAGCTGTTTTCCCTGCACAGTTATTCCCCGCACTCTTTGCAGTTTTGGCATCTCTCCCGGTCGCGTGTGTCCAGTAGTTTGTTAATAATGCGAAGCCAACTGATAAATTCACATGGCTTAACGCCTCACAATAATCGCATATCGTTTATTTCATATGCGTTTGCTATTTGTCATTGGAAAAGGCTTATTGTATTTCGATTTTGCAGCATTAATTGCCAGCACTTTCCCACCATTTTGAACGATTTAATTAATATATGTTTAATTTATCATCTATTTGATTGGTTTGGAAATTAAAATTGATCTTTGATGAGTGATCGTTAGGAAGTTAATAATGCGCTGATTTAAAGAGTGACTTTAAATTGAAATTAGGAGAGGAATCGATATTTTAAAATAACTTAAATTAGTAGAGTATATAGGATATTGTTTTATAAAATATAATTCTGAAACACTTATTAGTATGAAGAGTTAAAGTAACATAAGATGGGGTGAGTTTATTGACAATATCTTGATAATTAAAATAAAGAATCAGAATTGCTAGAGATTCAATAAAATCTATTACAAAACACGCATTGTAAACTCTTGGAATTGTTATTTTCTCTAAAAGTTTAATGAGATTATATGATATTGGAAATCTAAACAATATGATTGTATTAACATAAAATAAACTGACGAGTTTTATTAAGATCTTCACAAAAAATTTCTGTTATGTGTTATTACATATTTACTATATCAGCTCAATCTAGCCGCGTTCATTTTCCCTCCCTCTTTGTTTGTCTATTTCTATAATAACGTGTTTCTCAGATTCAAATGAGGTTTGATTGGTATCCCTCTCCTGCGGCTAGGGTTGAATACTCAAAAGGGATCCGATCGGATCTGCTTATCATGTTGTTTGTATGTATTCGCCATACGTTTGGTTGATTTCAAATAATAAAATAGTTGTAAAGAGCTGAAATGCAAGATAGTTTATTATGTTTGTCCTAATGTTTATAACGGGCAGATGGAAATACGAACGAATTTATACTTTATAGCGCAGTCGATTTTACTATAGCAGTATGTAGATTTCTAATCTCGTTACGTTCTAAACAGTTTTTGATAACTTAAACAACTTATTGGTAAGAATAAAAAAATGAAATGAATTAACCTTAAAGTGACTAATGAATACAATAGTTATATAAAGAAACATTTTGCTTATTGGATGTTCTTAAAACGGACTATATCGAAGTCCTCAATGCCTCATGTCAAAAGTGTTCGTAGTGAGTCCGCTGCACTACGAGAACTGTGTGTATGATTTACCCGAATCTATGACAGTTTGATAAAGAATAATTGAAGCGTACTATACACTTAAATAATATGAAAGACGATAAGGATTTGCTTTAATGAAATTATAGCACTTGTGCCTCTGTCTTCGAAAGAATAAATTTGACTGTGTAAAGATCTGTCCCATTTATTTTAATCTTACTGCTAAAAAGCCACCTTGCTTTTCTCTCAGTACAATGATAATAACTTGAAAGTCAGTATAAGACAAGAAAGTCGTGCTGAAAAAGAAAAAGAAGTGAAAAGACGCTGAATACATGAGAAGTTCGATTTATTGAGTTTGTTTTTGAATTTATTAAATACTTTAACACAGTGTTTGAAATGTATTATCTAATACACATGGTACGATATATATTATATGGTACATATAGGTATCTTCATAGTTATTACATACACACCCATATATATATCATATATATGGTATATATACTCTTTACAACATAATCTCAATCGCAATAATGGTAATGGTAATTTCAACTAATCTTAGTATCTCTTAGGGATCTTAACGTATGGTACAATACTTTTGGGTGATGGATAAAGAATTTACAGTTACGCAGACACACACAAGTGAGGGGTAGCTAGAGAGAGAGAGGGAGGAATGAGACTCGAGTCGTATACAATGCCTTACGAGCTACAGAAAACCAATTTACGGCGAGCAGAGCCTGATGTTGCTCCAGCTACGGCTCGAAGGGCCGGAAGACGGCCGGAACTTGAACATTCCCGGTGCCTCAATCCTGTGAGTCACCCGCATTGCTGGTGCGATCCAAGGCAATGCCACCGGCTCCGTTCGACTCGGACTGCTCAAGATCGGCGCTGCTTAGGACGCCCGGCAGATAGCCAGTGCCCGCATAAGGAGCTGAGAGAAACCGCTTGGCGTGCGCCTGCATGAACGGATGATAGCGATGCGGATGCGTCGGAGAGCCAAAGACAGCGGGCGCCACGAGGGGAGAGAAGGCAGACTTCATGGGAAACGGAGGCGAGGGCGGCACCTGCTGCTGCGACGCCACCGACGGCGGCGGCGTTTGCGTTGTCAGATCCTCGCCAGCGAGCATGCATTCCATGGCCTGCAGCACATCGCCGCGAAAGCGTTGCATCAGCTGCTCCACATCACTGCGTCGTCGGCTGGGAAAGACGCGCATCAGAACATCGATGGGAGAACGCTGCTGCTGCTGTTGCTGGTGATGATGATGCGCCGCCTGCGAGAGATGCTGCTGCTGCAACTGGGACTGCGCTGGATGATGGGTGGGCAAGCCGGCGGCTGCCAGGAACTGCGTGTGGTGGTACGGCATGAATCCCTGGTGCGCGTGTCCGTTGCCAAAGGAACGCAGCAAGTGAAGATTTTCGGCGGGTGTGTTCGGTGGCGGTGACGAGTTGCTGTCCTCCTTTTTCAGGCTGAGATTCTCTGGTGTGGCCTCATCTGGTGCCGAGTCCACATCCAGATCGGACTCGGGTGAGCTGGGCGGACCGGTGCGTGCGGGCGACAGGCTGGCGGTCAAGTTGAACAGGCCACCAACCTTGGGTTGCCGCGGGCTGCTGGGTGAGCCGGACTCGGAGCCCGTGTCCTGATCAGTTTCATTCGACAGAGCGGCGCCGCGTTTGGAGACTGCAAGTGGAACGCAGAAGAAAGGGAGGAATGAGATGAGATCAGATCAGGTCAGGTAGCTGTGGTTTCCACTTGCCAAATAAAAGTATCGAATTGTGCACAGAGAAGGGAAGGGAAAGGAACAATAAACATAAAGAAGAAAATAATCACGGGAATCGCAAACAAAGCAGGGAGAGAGAGTGCGTTGACATGGCAATCCCGAGACAACCTGCTAAGAAGGGGAAAGGGCAGCAGCCCCGACTGCAACCTGTGCCCGGAATGAAACAAGTTATACGATATTTTTATTTCAACATTTCCATTCTCTGCTCTCTATCTCTCTATGTTCTATTTGATTTGTTGTTGACGAAGCCGCAGTGAAAATTTAATTAAGTTGCGCCCTGTCGATTTTTGTAACCCTCATACCGAGTCCGGGTCCTGCCTTTGATACATTCCTCTGTCCTTATGAACTGGGGCACACACACAGACAGACACCTGGCGCTAGTTCCCTCTCCCTCTGTTTGTATTTTTGTGTTTTTTCTTGTGGGTCTTGGATTTCAGTGCAAATAAACAGTTCGACTTAAATGGACAGATTCGATTGAGAATCGCGTGAGAATCCTTGCGTGTTTTCCTTTCTCGCTGGGAACACAAACGAAGAAACTGCAGAGCAGTCTCCTGTCTCACATTACGCCCTCAGCATGGAGTTGTCTTACGACCTGACGATGTAATTCTTCTTCTTTCTTCAAATTGCCAGGCTAAGTATCTCCTCCCCCCTCCGCTACCCATATTCCTTTCAGACTTTGCTACTGTTACGAGGGTTGTACAATGTAAATGTGTCGGATTATGTCAAGTTATTCAGTTATTGAACCAAATTAACTCTCAAGTACTCAGTTGGGCAAAGAGAAGAGGGGGAAGTCTCAGAAATATAACAGAGAACTTTGTGAAATTTAAGAAATTCTACATTTTTATTTGTCATAATTGTATACGTTGCATACAAATCGTTTACAACAATTAAATTATTGCTTTGTGGCAGCAGTAGAGGGGGATATGCGTGGCAGCCAACATTTTAACATAACTATGTTAAGCTTCATCTGCGTATGCTTAACAGGAAACTTCATGGTAAACTTGATGGCTGAGATCTGGACGTTGAAACGCATAGACAGACAGACAGATTGACAGACTGACAAACAGATTGACAAATAGACAGACAGACGACAAACATACTGATAGATAGATAGACAGAAAGAGAGACAACTTGGCTCAATCCTGAGCATGAATATATAATATATACATAGTGGGGTCTGCCACGCCTTCTTACACGCTTCTTCTACTTCTTACGCCTGTTACATACATTGGAACAAAGTTTGTATACTTGTTTTGACCAATTTCAGAGGCCAAAAGGTAATCAAATTTAAAATTATAGAATACTTATTAATATCTTAGTAATAAAGGAGATCAGTTTCTTTTATTACTCAGATATTAATAAGTATTCTATAATTTTAAACTTTCAAGTAAGAAAGTGTTCTTTGTAGCTTAAAGCATTTAATATTTGCGTTGATATTGCGACTTTAACTTAATTGTTTCAGTTTCTCCCCATTTCTGGCTGAGAACTCAAGCTTCTCTTCAGCTGGAAAGTCGTTGTGCATGCGCCGCTACACAAGATGCAGGCAACGCCTTGGCTGGGGATCCTTTGTGCAACAGCAACGACACCTAGAGCTGAGGCAAACACACACATACACTCAAGTAGGCACACATACATACAATGAGCACCGTCGGAGTGTGGCACTTTCTGCGCCGTTGCGCATTTTTGACAATTGAAAATAAAATTCTTGCTTAGCTTTGCCTGCGCTCTAGCGGGGGGATGTGACCATAGGTGGGGGAGGATGGGGAATGCAGAGTGCAGAGTCACACATGAGGTTGGCGTGAAGTGCCCCGCGTTGTTTGCCACGGTGGGCAGCAGTGCGTAAATGTATAATAAAAATGTATTTTAGACTTACCGGGACTCTCGTCCAGCTCTGTGCGTGTGGGAGAAAACCCCACGCTAAGGTGCTCGGAACGTGTGCGTCCATCCGTGTCGGATTCATTGCCATTGTATTGGCGATGCTGCTGGTGGTGCTGGTGCTGATGCTGCTGGTGCTGGTGCTGATGCTGGCCGGGCGTGGAGCTTGCCTCGTAGCCGTCACTGGGAGGCGAGGGAATGCCGCCGTGGAACACACCATTCTGTGTGGGAGCTGTGCCTGCAGCGGCGGCAGCACCGGGATTGCCACCTCCACCATGTGGTGGACTATGCGGGGAGGTAGGCGTGACACTGTCGCTGCTGCCGCCATTCTGCTGATTACCCGAACCCGGCACCGATGTGTACAGCAGCCCGAGTTCACGTGCTTCGTTCTCCTCCTGCGCCTGCTGGCGACGCAGTGCGACCTGGAAAGCAACAGAGGAAGAAAACTGAACGGATTAGACGGATGACTATGCGGCTTGACGCGTCTGCAGGTAACCCACCTGTGCTGCCATCACCCGCTGTCGCTCCGCAATGAGCGTGCACTTGGCACACACACAGTCCCGCCATCGGCAATAGCGTTTGTGGCCCTTCAAGGCGCTGACCTGCAAGGAGAGAGAAAGAGAACGATGATGGCGTATGATAAGCAGGTGATTAGCTGGCGGGGATTTGGTGTAACTTACCACGCCATGATTGCGGCAACGGGCGCACTTGGGTGTGCGTTGATAGCGTTCCGAGGCAGCGCGCAGGAAGAACGCGGGCGGCAGAGCACCCAGCACTGGATGCTGTGACATTAGATTCTGCATATCCACGCCCGACGGCAAGCTCATGCTGCTTCCACTCACTCACACACTCTCTTATACAAACACAAGCAAATGTTAACAGTTAACAGTCTCTCACTTAGAGAGTTTACAGATCTCTTTCGATCGCTTTTTGGTATTTGATTGTTGTCTATCGATTTTTGAATTTCACGAGCATCACACACAAATTGGGGGGAACGGTTACACAACGGTTCACAACGATCACAGTTGGTGAAGAATAACACGCGCAGTGACGACCATGTCAGAAGGAGCACTCGATTGCAACTGAATCAACTTTGGATAAATCTAAACCAAACGGCGGCATAAGCAGCAGCAGCAGCAACGGCGGCAGCGCCAGCGGCAGAGGCAGAGCCAGAGCACAGCAAGGCAAATGGCGGCAAGCGGCAACATTTACCAATACAAAAGCCGTAGTCGCACGCACACACACACAGACACGCGCCGTCGGCAGAGCGAGGGTTGGAAACATACACACACAGGCAAATAAGACATTCGGAGAGTGTTGCCACCACCTTTTGTGTGTGCGATGCCTGCGTCGGCGTCTGCAGCACAGAGCTCTGCCTTGGCAGCAGCGTCGGCAGCAGCAATTAAGGAAAAAGTTTCAAAATCTAATTTGGTACTGTATACAAATTTGTGCACTCGAGGCGGCTGCGGCTGCCGTCGCTGTCGCTGTCGCTGCTGCTGCTGCTGGTTGGCTGTGCTTTCTGCTCCTGCTACTGCGGCGGTGGCAGAGGCTGAGGTGGTGGTAGTGGTTGCTGTTGTGTTGTTGTTTTTGTTACTGCCTCAGCTGCTGTGGTGGTTGTTTGAGGTTTCTTTCATTTTCTTTGTTGCTTTTGTTTCACAATTTCTTTTTCCTCTTGTTGTTGCTGTTGTTCAGCTTTAGCTTTGTATGCTTGTGTGTGTGTGAGAGTTTTACTAATGGAACAGCCAACCAAAAACGTTGTTGCGCCTCAACGGCGATGCGACCTCGCCGCTGGTTGGCATGGCAGCGTAGGCGATACACTGACACACACACGCACACCAACACACACACGCACATACACATTTAGTGCGACACAACTGACACAGTTGGCGTACAGTGTTCGCTTATGTATAAGCCAGTTTGGAGGGGTTGGCGGGTGCTGAAAACTTAGCAGGTCAACGGTTAAGCACGCCAGTTTCAGTTGCAGGGTTTGTGTTCCCTGTTCCCCCCACTTCTGGCATGTTGCCACTTGCTTTCAGCGCACAAAGAGATGCGGAAAATTCATAATTGTTTATTGTTTATAATTAGGAAAAAGTCTTTCAAAAGCATCACCACTAAAAGGTTGAAAGCCTCTGAAATATTTGTTTCAGGTTGTATTGTTTATAATACTGGGAATAACAAGAAGGGTATTTATTACTCACTAATGTGTATCTTTTTCTTTACACGCACAACAAATTTAGTAAAAGCTGGATAGCTAATACAAAATACTAATTACAATAAATAAAGTACTAAATATTATACATACATATGTATGTATGTATATATTATTTACATGTTATATACGTTATGCTCTATGTTGCTAACTCTTTTGATATAATAGTATTTAGTTGGTATGTTAATAAGTTAACATTAATATGCAAATAAGTTGTCAATATTTACTTTCGATTAGTTAGAAAATCCAAGCTATCGATATTTAAATACATCAGAACTAAAACTGCAACTCATTAATATCATATTGTTAGTTACATGCATATATTAATACATACTATAATAATTCTATCGAAAAACTCAATATTTATATTCATAGATACGTTAAATGCATAAAACCCACGCCATCTTTTGAGGATATTTATGGAATTCATAAACATAAATTGAGATAGAAATAAAAAATAATGTTGTATATCTCTCAGGGGGGTTAAGGAAAATTATATGTGCACTGCAGGACGTAAATATCGATTCCACTCGACTCAAAGGCAAGAGCCAGCCAAAGATTCTTGTACATAAAATGACTGTGGAGAGGGGGCTGTGTGCTAAGGGGGCGTCAGTGGGTCGCATTGGCCTATTAGAATGTTACAAATTATTGCAATTGAATCAAACTGCGACGCCCGACGTCGACCGACAGCGGCAGCAGCAGCTGCGGCAGAGCAATGTGTGCGACAGAAGCGAAGACATTTTGAAAGCTCTGCGCACTCTGCGACTCTCTCGCTCATCGCTCTCTGCGCGCTCTCTCCGACAAAGAGACTCCGCCCTCGCGCAGAGGCGGAGCCATCGCGTGCTCACCAATACACATACACAACCACTGGCACTCACAATGAAAACACAAAGCGGTTACAATGTGTTTTTGCAGCTGAAGGCAAAAGAAACAAGTTAGCAAACTAAAGAGAGGATCGTATAGTTGTGTATCTACATATGTATGTATGTGTGTGTTTGTATATAGTGCAGTGTGCGAGAGCGGCACAAGGACAAGCACTCTCTCTCTCTCTCTCGTTCGCCGACTCTTTCTCTCTCTCTCTGCTGCTCTCACATACACATACATACGTTGGCAACTGTAAATGGCTAGAACATGTTGGCTTTGTTGTTGTTGCTACCGGTTTTAACACAGTGCGCATTTCTCGAATTTTAACTTTGTTTAAAGTGCACACACAGACACTGCTGTGCGTCTGTGTGTGTGTGTCGCTGGGTGGCCACTTAAAAAGTGTTTTTACTGCGGGCCAAATATGCAAATTGCTTGGACCGCACTGACAACTTCTTCAGCCAACAAAAGCTGAAACATGTCCATTATGTCCGCTGCCGCCGCCGTCGCTCTTCATGCATGAGCTGGGCTCCACAGCACGGGAGTCATGGGGATGCCCAGGGGCTCCAATGCGGCGGCATAGCTCAATGCAAACAACACTCGCAATAACGAGTAGCCCCAGTCAAGGCATCAATCATTAGCCAGTACACCACCACAACAACAACAACAACAACAGCTTCGTGTGCACAACAAAAATAAAAGCAGCACGAAACAAAACAAGAAATAAATACATGATGAATACGTTATGCTCTAAGTTGCCAACTATTTGAAGTAATGGTACTTACTTGGTGTATTTAAAAGTTTACATTTATTTGCATGTAAGTTGGTAACATTGGGAAATCTAACTTATCCATGTTAAATAACAGCATAAGTACAACTGCAACTGATTTAGTACTTTTTAGCTCAGTGCAATATATTCACAATATTAACAGAGGCTTAATTGCATTCGATGAATTTTAAAATACTGATCAAAAGCTATCGATATCAAAAGTTTGAATTGCCAAATCACTATTTTTGCCCAGACACTCAAAGTACAATATTTCTTCAGGTATTACAAGATTCATAAATCATATTTCATTATTGATTTTACGTGAGTAGAGTGACGTCTAATAACTGAAAACCTCCTTCAATATCTCAAGTTATGCTTGTCAAGCTGCAGTTGCAAAACATTTGATTAAACTTGATCGTCGATTTTTTTTCTGTCTTCTGGATCTTTTAACAGAGTATGTTACTCATGTGTGTAGCTGGCGACTCTCGATGAAAGTTGAAATATCTCGGGGATCATTGCTACTTTACTTGCGTTTGCCCAGCCCTTCCTCTTCCCTTCCCTCCACTTTCCCCTTCTTGCCTTTGATACCTCCGACGGGGCTCGAGTGCTCAAGTGAGCAGCTTGTCGGGGTTACGATGAACTGCTTCTGATTCAGATGCCGCGACACAGTGGCAGGTAACGAGGAGAGAAGAGGGCGCACATACTTATGAACTGAGATTGAGAGACAAAAGAAAAGTGCCTTAAAATGTTGACAAATATTTGCCATGCATTGGCCGCAAAATTATTTGATCAAGACCTCCGAAAAAAAGAAAGAAAGAGAGAGAGGGGGGAAAAGAAAAGAAAACAAAAGACAAAACGATGTATACAGAGATCTTTTTGAACAAAAAAATTGTACAAAATTAAAAATGAAACTTGGAAGACACGCGGCTAATGAGATTTCCTTGCGTCATTGCCTCATTCATTCATTCCGCCGCGGCGCGATTTGTTTGTTTTACGTTTTATGATTATTATTGTTGTTCGAGACGGAGATGTTGTTGTTGTCGGAGTTGTAGTTGTAGCTGTGCATTGCGCAGTTTGAACTTGTGTTTTATGTTTGAGCAATCATTGAAGAAGAAGACGTCGCGACGAACATTGTCTCTATTTGCCGCGCCCCCAAATGCGCCCGCCCTCTGTTTCTGTGCCACAAATTCTCTTTCTCTCTCTTTCTCACTCTCTCTTTGCCACATGGCATTCTCCAACTGTCAGCGGCAGGCATTGGAACACAAAGAGAGGACGCCGCCACAGCCACTCCAAGTGGACAGGGGCGAGAAAAAAGTTAATTTAATTTCGAGTGTGTGCAACAATTGTCCCAGTCCCAGTCTGCGCTTATCCTTTTCAGCCGTGTCGCAGCGTCATGTTAATAAACCCAACCCAGCCAACCCTCGTCCTCATTCCCTGGCAGGAGTAGCTGGAGCTGCCCGCCTGCTCGATGTTGTAGAATATTGTCTTTAGCTAGACGGACTTTCTTGCTTTTCTTCGACTTATCTTTGACGTGAAGGAAATCTCATTAAAGAACTTCCGGCGCTTTCAAGTGTCCTCTCTCTTTCTCAGTGCCTGCCAGCATATCCAGCTTCAGCTTCGGCTTCGCTACAAGCTGAAACTTTGAACTCTCTTGTATCTCGTGTTCGTTGAGTCAGCGAGCCATGAAATTACATTTCGCTTCGCACAATGATATATACTAGTAGTACCTTCCTCCACACCATCCCCTCCTCTCCCCCGTGTGTGTTCTGGCAAGGTTTCTTTACTTCATCTTCTTTTTACGGATGCAAGGAAACGTGAAAATTTTGTTAAAAGTTCACAGAAACTTTTTCTGTTGTTTTTCCTTCCATTGCAAGATTTTCCCATGTCACATGCAGATTGTACCGGGTACATACTGAGATATCTATAAATACCATATCACTTATTTGTAATTGTAATCGAGTTCTCTGAGTCTCTCTGTCACATGACACACGCCAAACGCATTCCTTCCAAATTCGCACTACAACATTTGGCAATAGCAACTCAAGGAGCGCTCTGCAAATAATCCCAGTCCGGAAGTTCGAATTTCAAACAATTGCCCAACCCAGAACCGAACAAGATTCACACTTATTGTATACAATATTGCAAATTCCGGCACTGAATCATTTGACACCCTGAAAACGGCAAAGCAAACAGGCCCATTATAGGATCGTTAGCACAAGCGGCGGGACTGGGATGAGATTATAATCATGTGCTCTGCGTAATTTGAGCTGGCCACATTCAGCCAAAACATGGCCTGCTATCGGCTCTCTTTTCGGGTTACTGACTCGAGTTTGGGCGTTAATATAATAACATAATATTGTAAATAGTTTGTATAATTTTTAAATAACAATACAGAACGTGAAGACGCAACGCCTTGGATAAGGGTGACCTACTCCACACTGCAGACTGTTTCCGATTTCTCGGGGCTGATTGCCTGTTTGGACCACCCTACCCCGTTATCTAACCCTCAGTTATGAGTAGAAAAAAATGAACGCCCCTTTAACAATGATACGGTGAGGTAACTGTTATTATATAAGTTGAATCTGCACATATGCCTGGGGTGCATAGGGCGCGTGTTTCCCAGCCAACTAGCGGGTTTATCGAGTATATTCGCTCTCTCTCTCTTCCTCTTCATTGATAATAACAACTCTCTGCATTTATGTAGGCTGTGACGTCGCCAGCTGTGAATTTTATTTGATTTAATTAAATAACAGTGCCGAGGGTATATAATGAGCAACAACTGCTGCTGTCACTGTCGAGCGACACTTATCGACTTCCATTTCTATTGTTTGTAAAGTTTCATAGTTCTCAATTCATTATAACAGATAATATACAAACTTTATTGAGGGTATGCGTTACATATTTGTAAAAACACAACACTTTTATTTAATAGTATAAAGGATATTTTCAAATTTGCGCTAAACTTGAGGGCTGCATAAAAACAATATATTTGTAATCGATAAACTCAAATGAGCTAACAGAAAAATACAAAACATGCGCTATGCAACACTGCAGAGCAACAGTATCTGTTAAGTTAACAGTCTGCAGGCAGAGTGCAGCAACAGTTTTCTTTTTTTATTTTTGAAAAATTATAATTGAAAAAGAATATAAAATACATGCAAACATATTTGTATATTTAGTTCTAAATAAGGCATTGTTCAAATCAATATTTATAAAATTACAAGGTATATAGGAAGCACGCCAATGGGGAATGTAAATTGTGCGGCAATTTTCGTGAAGTCATCTGACAATTAAAACAATATTTATTATTTATAACAATTAGTTGAGAAACATGTATGAACTTATTGATTATAGGATATATGAGCATAATCGTTGATCATTTGCCGGTGGAAGCATAGCACGCGTCACAGACTCGCACTGGCCTGCCGGGCTGTCCTTGGGCATTGAGCAGAGGCAGTGTGTGCTCGGAGCAGGCCTTGCAGAAGATCTCGCCGCAGCTGCGACAATGATGCTTGCGACGCGTCAGATTAAACTCACGCGTGCAAGCAGTACAGTGGCTGGCAATGGAATCGGGTGCCCAGATCCCGGGACTGTTGACAGTGTCGCTGGGCGTTGTCTGCAGCGACTGCGATGAGCCGGACAGCAGCTGCTGCTGACGCCGCTCGTTGTCCTGGAACTCGGCTATTTTCAGTTTGCTCACACTGAGCTGTATGCCCAGCTCCTCGAGTGTTGTCTGCGCCTCAGACCATTGAGCGCGCACCTTTTCCAGATCGAACTTGATCTTGTCACTCTTCTCCTTCTCCTCGTTTAGCTCTTTTACACAATTCTGCAACGTTGCAATCTTCTCCTTCAACCGCACTTCCTTGTCCTGCAAGGAGACGCGCCAGTCGCGCTCAATGCGGGTCTCAGCCTCTGCACGGGCAGCTCGTTCCTCGCAAGCAGTCACCTGCGTTGACAATGTCTGCGAGGTATTCTTCAGTATCTCTCCCAAGTTACTTTTATCGTTGGTCCATCTGTCGATTAAAAATCGATTACTTTTGGAAATAACTGATACCTTCGGCAATTGGAAGCAAAAGAATTATAACTATTAACTATTTTAATTACACAACAACTCAATTGCTTGGCAAATCTTGTTGTTAGAATTCTGTCGATTGTCTGCATTACACCTGAAGGGTTTTCTCCAAAAAGCTTTATGCCATGATAAGTGCACAGAAAAATAATAGATAGATAATATCATAGGTTTTGCTATAAAGTCTTAGAATTGAAAGAGTACTTAGTATGGATATAGAAAGGCGGACAGAGAGTCTATGAAGATGAAAAGATAACTTCATCTTTACCCAGAAATAAACATAATGTAAACCAATAACTGATCTATTATGCAACCACTTCCCCAGAATATTAACCTATATCCTTGTATAGTCAATCTTACTTTTTCTCTAATAGATCAATTGTGCTCGCCATATCTTCCTTTTGGCACTCTAATTTGCTCATCAATTCCGTTTTGTGTGTCAGCGACGCATTGCAATCCTGTCGATAAAGTAAAATACGAAAATCTTTTGTACGAGAACTTTAAAAATCATTGAGTACAAGACCACAACCGTTGGTTAGTACGATAAGTAAAAGACTAGAGTTAGGATAAAGTTTATTTCTTTGGTTTTGTTTTTGGTTTACTGGTAGAGTTACGAGATTAGTGTGAATATGTAGTCCTCTTTACAGCAGATACATACATTAGATACATATTTATATAATTACATTTCCAACTTTATAGGTGTAAATAAAGCAAGTTACAGAATCGACATATATATATATATATATTTGGTATATATAAAGCCAGTTACAGAAACTACATACGCATAATAGAGTATTATAATGTTATTTATATATAATTAATCAGCACTATACATCAGAATATAGTTTTGGGGGAAGGGTATTCGGCTAACAGCTCATAATCTTCAACAACTTGTAGATTGTAGCCTGCACTCAGCTACATTCGTATATATAGTATAAGTATTCCTATAACATATGACTAGGGATCTAAGCACTGAAAAGGCATCGGTTCTTCAAGTTATATCAGCTATAAAACATTGACTCGGTTATTGTTCCAGCTGTTCCAGTTAGGTATTGATGAGATGACAGGAACCATACGGTAGTATCTATTCTAACAGAAGGATCATCTACGGGAGATTAACCTCCAAAAGTGGGTAATACATAAACAGATCATCATTTGGTAAATGCCTTCTCAACAATTGATTATAAATTAATGCTACTATCTCGGACGATTTCAGGCATTCTCTGTAGTTGCAGCACCCTGATCCTGGCACAATACGTAGTCACTGCGCGAACCATCGCCGCCTTCCTTGAAGTGCTGTGTTACAGCGGCAGCTGCCTCGGCCAGTTCTTCATTTAGCGATTTGGCGGATGTGGGAGTCTTGCTGGCTGCATCCACAGGGAGTTGACTGTTAACTGGAGGAGCACCCGCTGGCGACTTGCGATAGTTGTAAGGATTAAACGGCGGTATGCCGTCCATCTTTAGATGCATTCGCTTCATTGGCGGTCCTGTGTCCTGTTTGTGCTTCTTGGTGAGGGCCTCGAACTTTTGCAGATTCTGTTGACGTCGCGTATTGGGCGATCGATCGCCACCTCCAGCACCACCACCTGCTGTGCCAGTCACCTGTTGCTGCTCGACGAGCTTGGACTCGTATTTCTTTTCTAGCGATTGTAAAATGTTACCAATTTGTGAGGCTTTCGTTTGCAAACGAGAGACCATTTCGCCCTTCTGCGTGAGTTCATCTTCACATTCCTAATTGAATTTCAAACGAGGAGGAGGGAGTAGGAGTTATGTATCTGATCGACAGCAGATTGGGCACGACTAGCAGCCAATTGGTGGTGAATCAAAGTGAACCAAAGAGCAAAAACAAAACCAATAAACAACGGATAAAATGACTTGATGAATGTCACCAGTTGACGGGTGTGTGAATGTGTGTATTTCAGTGTAGTTATGAATGATTGTGTGTGTTTGGGAATGGAGGTTAGCATACGCACCTGCAACTTGCGATACATCTCCAGATTGATTTGCTTTATGTCGTCCAACTGTCGGCGCAGCGAGACAATCGTGTCCTGCTTCTCGTGTATGTCCTTCTCCAGCAACTTCATGGCCATATCGGACTCTGCCTTGAGCGATACTTGCAGCTTGAGCTCCTTGTCCAACTCAGTATTCTTCTTTCGCTCCTCAGCCAGTTCGCTACTCAAGGCCTCTGCATGCTGTGACTTCTCCTTCTCCCTGTCCTTGTCCTTGTCGCTGCCACTGCCATTGGAACTGTTATCCGAGTGGCTGGCCGACTGTCGCATAGCCTGATTCTCGGCCTGAAGGGCCAACAAACTGTTGCGTGCGATGGCCAGATCCTCCTTCATCAGCGCATTGGTGGTGGTCAGTGATTCGACCTTTGCCTGTAGATTGCCAACGGTGGCGCTGAAATACGCGTATGTGAAAAGGATTACTTGCAACTTGTTGCACACTGTCTACACTGTGTGTACACACTTGAGATGGCGATTTAGCTCCTCGATGTAGTTCTTCTGATCCAGCACTGCAATCATGTTGCCCTGTCCGGCAGCATCAAGTGTGGCTGGTGCTACATTTGGTTCCTCATTGGCCTCAGCATTGCGTGAACTTGAGCGCAGATAGAGCGAAAAGTCAATGACGCCCTGCTGCGAGTCCAAATCCTCTTCTTTGACGCACAGATTGCAATCGATGACATTCAGACCCACCAGTATACCCATTATAACAACGATCTGCAAGTGTCAATTGGGAACATGTCACTAACTATTCTCCCTCTATCTCTCTTCCCCTTTCTCTGCACCAACCTCGTCGCTCATCATCAGCGCATGTGGCTCGTAGTAGTCATAGAGCGAGTCCTCACGATGCTCGATCAGTGCCTGCAGGTAGTCGGATAGCTTCTTTTGCATCAGGGCAATACGTAGCCAGGCTCGTGCGCGTCCAATGTGTGTGCGCACTGTGGGCAGATCACGTACACTGGCCGTAATATCCTGTGCCTCTGGGCAGTAACTCTCGACGCTTTGCAGCAAATCCCAGAGCTCCTTGCGTGGTCCCAGCAATCCCTTCTTCGGCCGCAGTCCATGGCCCAGCACATGCTCGATGACAATGAAGAAGTGTTGCAGCGGCAGATGATCCGAGTCGAGCATACGTCCATAACGCAAGGATTGCTCCAGTAGCTCCTTGACAACTAGTTTGCAGATGTTCACCAGATTACTCCGTTCGATCTCGGCCGTGTCGCGTGCTGCAAATGAAGTAATCAGCGCGGTCACCTTTAGTTGAGGCTTCACTGGGGTTGCATGGTCAGATAGATCACGTATAAGAGTGCAGATCGGGCATTGGATTGGAGCTTTAGCTACATATCTCGAACACGGGATTAAAGTCAATCCGATTCGTTAAACCTATTCGTTCAGCGTCAAAAAACAAAAATAACAATGCAAACTCAATAAAAAAATTATGAACATTTATGTATGGTTCTCGTTGTTGTTGTTTCTGGCGCCCGGCGGTTGTCCCATCTATAGCATTGATCTGTCCACACTGGAGTTACCCAATGACTTTCAGAATGAGCTGACGCTGAAATCTATGCTTAGCTCCGAGATGCATCAAAATAGAAATCGCTTGAATTCCAATCCGAAAATCGATGCTGCCCCACTAAGTCGGCGTGTGGAAGATCCATTTGAGAAAGACGAGCTAATGCGAAGCATCGAGGATCGCATCAAGGCCACGTACTATGCAGCCGCCTCGCCAGAGCAATCAGCGATCTATGGCAGCGATACAACTGGCCCCAAGGCTGAGGTGGCGTTGACCAAGTTTCTTCGCAGCCCCTCCTCCGATGATCTTGGCTTCATGGGTACAAATCTGTTTTGCAGCTATCCCAAGAAATGCTTCTCCACGGAGGACATTGCATTGATGTCGGCACGGCGAGACTTTGAGATGCTTATACCCAAATCCTTTCCCCAAACTCTGCTCCACG
This sequence comes from Zaprionus davidi, assembly GCA_018903715.1. Taxonomy (NCBI): domain Eukaryota; kingdom Metazoa; phylum Arthropoda; class Insecta; order Diptera; family Drosophilidae; genus Zaprionus; species Zaprionus davidi. The sequence continues at coordinate 674,876 of JAEIGL010000003.1, forward strand.
ACGGCATTGTCTACACACTGATGAAGTATTTCAATAGTGTCAACCAGGTGATATTGCGAATGTCTGACGATGACACGAGACGAATCCTGCAACGTTCCTTCTACGATGCTCTCGGTGGTTATCTGCGCTACTATCTGCTGCCTGTGGCCCAAGTATCCTACTATGCTGGACGTCTGAAACTCTGCACTATGCAGCGCCTGGTGGCGATATTTCGTCAGTGCCGCATAGTGCTCAACACAAACGGCAATGGCTGGAGGCAACCTGCCATCAATATACTCAAGGAGCTCACCTCGGTGGAGATTAAGGCCATCAGGGTGAACGAGAAACAGAGCAGTGAATGCGATGCAGCGAGCTGTGCCCTGCTTGACCAGAACTGTCAGAGTGAAGACGATCAGAAGTCACAGATGATTGTGCCGTTGCCACATCTGGAGGTAGAGGATAGCGAAGGCTATCTGGGAAATATATTTCTGCCGTTCAGGCATCGACGAATCTACAATCTGCGCTCCACCGATTCTGCGTTTATACTCGTGAAGTTCTATAAGACCTTGCTGCATTGCTATAGGTTTCAGGCTGTCAGTCCGGAAACCTATAATAAGAAACTGCGCAAGTGGATACACGAGAATCTGCAACTTCATTATCGCGATGAGATATTCTATCCGGGTCTGGGTGGTGTACTGCAAATCTACGAGGCGCTAATCACACCAACTCCGGAAGAAAGAACAGAGGAAGATCTTGCCGATGAGGACTGTCACAAGGACTATTCCATGCCGTTTGATGATGACGGTTCCGGTACCAGGCACTGCGAAATTTTCTATCCTAATAAGAACAATCCGTTTCAAAGATATCATAAAAATCCAAGGCCTGCACCAGTTGCCAGTCGCAAAAAGAGTCGGGCTGCAGATCAAGAAGAGGCTGGGCAAGGCGAGGGGAAAACAGGTGAAGTAGAAGTGGAACAGAAAGACACTTATACTAAAAATGAAGAAACAGAACTTTCTGAAGATGGAGGTAAGAGAAATCCAGACGGAACGGAATGCATTGATTGCACCGATGACAGTTTAGTGGGCTACATTGCCATCGTTTTGGGTTTACTCCTCTTGATCCTGCTCCTGATCATCTTCTGTTGCCTGCAGAGTCGTAATAAATCCAACTCGCAACCGAAGAAGGAACCAGCCAAAACTACCCCACCCACAACCGATAATAAATCTAATGTCGATGTAGAATCAGCTCCAACCTCATCACAAATACAAAATACTGATCAAAGTTGTTGGAAGAAACTGTTTGGCACCAGAAAAACTGAAGCTAAACGCTCAGTTAAAAGACGACTGAGACCAGCCGGAGGTCTAAGTTTAGTTGCTAGCCAGCTACATGAGGTCATTCCCACTCCCGTCAAATTCTCAAAGGGTAAAAACATGGAGAAGCAAATGCCTCGCAAACGAGAAGGTAAAACATCAAGCTCATTTCTATAATTTCGATTAAAAAACAATGTTTTCTTCATCGCAGGCACAATATTTGAAGACGAATCTATTACGTCGACCTCGTCGCTGGGCTATCAGTTCCATAGAAAGTTCATACCCCTTAAAGGCAATCAACCAAAACGCGAGGAATACTACACACAACCCGACAAAATGCGCTCCAAAGACACCTCTGGCAAACAAACGAGTATTGTGTGTCAGCAGGAAAAAGATCAACGAGATCGTATCCGGTATCGAGAGAAGGACCGAGAGAGAGACCGCGGGAGGAACCGTGAGAGAGATCGTGAGAGGGACCGAGAGAGTTATCGTGATAGAGAACATAGAGCAGTAATAAAGTTACCGCCTGTTTGTGAAGACCATTCTTTAGAGAGACAGAAAGTTGAAGAGAAACTGCCAAGAGTGGAGTCTGTGCAACCAGTGTATCCTCAAGGCAAACAGAGAAGACAAGATGGCGGACTATCGCACTGCAGCGAGAGGGAGAAAGAGGTATGTGCGGGGAGGAGGGCGTAGTTGAGAACTATAACAAATATATTTGAAACCAAGATTAGATGAATCCTAGCGAGAGTGAAGTAAGCAAAAATTCCGATTATTCCAGAATTATAGAGTGTCCAGATAAACTGAATGACAAAGATAACGACAAGGAGAGAAAGTGCCAAGGTAGATTCTATATACAGAATATCAAACATGTTAAATTTTCTATCAGCAACTTACTTACAGGGACTAAGATAAACTTAGCAACAGCAGAAAGTTGTCCGCAACTAATAAAACCTGAAGAGCAAACAGAAGACATCGAGAACACATCGCAATCGATATCTTCACCATGTCGATCAAATGGGGCGGGTGAGGTATGTTTATAAATTCTACTAAATTGTAAATTAATTCTTCTTTACTCGATCAATCTAAAATTCTTTAGTCGTCTAACAAATATACGGGCAGTTGGGAAACGACCTTTGATGATGATAGCAAATGAAGAGCACTCCCTCTATAAAGTGTTTACAAACTGTTCAATCGGATCTTGATGTTACGAAAATGTGTACAAAACAAAAGCATAATAATGCAGCTGTACATGCCAAATGAAAATGTTCAAATACGTTTATACAATCTTACAATTATTCATAATTTTGTTTTCAATTTCAAGTTTTGTGTAATTCGAAAATTATTGCGTTTATGCTATATTATAAATAGTATATCATTATTAATTCATACTGATGGGAGATTTTACTTTCAATCAGTGACTATCTTTGGGGTAAGATATATATTCGAATACTGTGCGAGTTATTTAAAGTTTATGGCAATATTTTATAGCATAAGCGCAATAATGACTTGCAATCTAGGCGCAGGCAACTTTAACATGCTCGCGTTGCCAGACAGTGTAGTGTTGCAAGAGATGCATCTAGAAATCAGCATAGACATCTACGATTATTAACTATATGCAAAACAGCAAAAATGACTACAACAAAAGAGAAAAGACGTCAAAAATACAGAGAAAGAGAGAAGGCTTGCAAATGAGGAAAGGAGAAGAAGCAACCTACAGAGATGGGACCACTCAGCACTCAGTGTGCCACCGATGAGGCCCACATTCTTGTGTTGCTGATGCGGTGCCGCTAGTGCATTTGATCCGACGACGTCGCACAGACGACGCCCGATAAGATTTTCAATTGCCATAATACCATTATCCTCGAATGTCCCACCGCCGTTGCTGGTCTGCGAGAGGCCAGAGAAGCGTTTCGAATTCCGCTGTCCAAATTGATGGCTCGACTGATGCCGATGTTGCACCACGCCACCACCAGTGCCACCAATGCCAGCACCACTGTTGCCACCAACACCACCAGTTCCAGTGCCAGACGATGCGTTGATCATTGCAGCACCACCGCCAACAGTTTTTCCTCCGCCAGCAACATCAATATCCTGCAACTCCTTGAGGCACAACCACTCGCCGTCGACAGATACACGAAAATTGCACAGATAAATGGTATCTTGGACTCCACCGGCCAACTCCTCGTTGGTATTGGCATGTGAAGCTTTTGGCAAGGCTATTGTGCTGCTGTTGCTTTTGTTGTTGTTGTAGGCCTGCAGCTGTTGCGATTGCGGCGGAGGCGCGACTACTACGGGTGGTGGTGGTGGTGCGGCAACGGGTGCAGCAGGTACGGGCGCAAGCGGCGCTGCGGACGTTGACTGCGCTTGTTGGGGTTGATTCTGACCCTTTTGTGCTTTTGTTGTTGCTGTTGTTGTTGTTGCTGCTGCTTTTGCGATTGAACTGCTTGCTGAATTTGATGACGCAGTCGATTTGGTGGATTTTATGCCGACTTGTTGTTGCATACTTTGCGGCGACTTCTTTGCAGACGATGCTGTTGTTGGCATCTTTACGGCTCCCTTTAGCTGCCTGGTGGTGGTCGTGGAGGAGCTACTGGCACTAGTCACCGATGCCGATGCCTTGACGCGACCACTGGAAAAGCCGTTGTTGTTATTGTTATTGTTGGTTTGCTGCAGCAGCTTTGTTTTCTTGGCATCCTCGACTAGTCCTCGCATTGTTGTTGTTGTAGCAGTGTTGTCCTCTTACTATTCCACACAAGGTGTACATAACAAAATAACATAAAAATAGACATCCAAAAATAATGAGCGCATTGATGGAGCGAATGTTGCGTGGGCGCATACAACATACGTAAAAGCAAATCGAGTTATTCCTGCTCCTTGCGGGTACGTCTCTTTCTCCCTCTCTCTCGTTGTTGCAATGGTGGACACTTAACACTTGAATATAATTATATATGTGCCAAATTTGTTTAATATTAAACAATTTAATGCGTTTTTCCTCGCTGCGCTGAGTTATCCTGTTGTTGCGTTGGGTATGACTGATGCAAAAGCTTCTATTGATTTGTCAAGCACTCATGCGAGCGCAGCTTTTTGAGCTTTCGCATCAGGGGTGTTCACGCAAAACTGTGAACTTTTCTTGTAAATGGTAACACTGTACACTCTTTCACATTCACTTTGATTACGCGTAAGGTATTAAATACTAAGGCTTAACATAAATATACTAGCACTCACCGGGCTTTTTGCGCCTGGGCAGCACTGCTACAGTGGTCACTGGCGTCTGTGGTGCGGGTACATCAGGGTACGTTGTGGTGCCATCGATGACTTCCGAGGCGGCTGCTGCCGCTGCAGCATTCGAGAATTGCGTTGAAATGTGATTAAAAATGTGCGAAGATATACTCTCTGTGCGACGGAAGGTGTCGCGCAGGCGATTCAATGATGAACTAGGCGCAGGCGTTGGCGTTGCAGGCGATGTTGATGATGGCGAGTCGTCGACTTTATCATGGCGCACCAACAAATCATCTGTACTCATTTTATTTTGCACTCAATACAACTTTCGATTATATATGCACTTAATATGCTTATCAGCCGATTATTATACGCAGCACTTGTAGTTTTTCTCGTCGCGTAGCAAACATAAACAAAGTACGAAACAAAAATTACTATACTGCTGAAACAGCTGTTGCATGTGCATGAGACGACCCTCCGCCCCTATAAAACTTGTTTTGACAATTTAACATGTTTCAGTTATGTTAATAACAGACAACATTATTTTATACTACATTTATTTTCAAATTTACAAGTACATATATTTGTTTATAATAAAAAGAAAACAATGTAAACAAACAATACTACTATTTGTAAATGTTATTTGTTAAATATAATAAAATAACAGTAATGCACATTTCAAAAGTAACAGCAAAATACCACACTTAACAGATAACTGTTAAAAATAAATGCTAACATTTATTATTTTCTCATGGTTTTTGTACTTATTTTTAGTAAAAAGTATAGAAAAAAATTATATTGAAAATAAAAATAATTAAATATAATTAAATTCATTTTAGTTTAATTTTAACCGAACTACAAATGTTATGTTAAATATTTTAGTTGACTTCTAATCGATAGTTTGTGGCTCTGTTACCGAACTTCGTGCCTGGCCAGTGGCCACTCAGCTGTTAATGTACCAATACAAAACAAAAAGCGTTGTATTAAAATTACTAAAAGAAGAATAAAGAGTGAAGAATTCTTTAATGTTTTAGTCTTAAGCTACTTAAATCTATATTGAGAAGCGCGTCAACATCGCACTCGAGCAGGAATGCGTTTCATTTGATAATCCTCGCCAATCTTAAGTACAGCTGCCATGCCCTGCACCGCATGCGATTCGATGTGGCAGTGGTAGCTCCAGAAGCCGGGATTATCTGAGATGAAGCGCAGTATGACATACCCCAGGCCAGGTACCTGCACCGTGTCCTTAGCCACGGCAGCATATTCGCCGGGCAAGCGGAACAGACGACCTTGGCGATCAAGCTCGCGAATCTGCAAAGACAACAGACGAAGGAAGTCAGGGATTGGTAACAATTGCAAATGCAGTTGCTCCGACTTTACTTACGTTTCGCACTTCGTTCTGGTTGTTGAGCACACCTTGGCCAACCAGGCGAAAGGTAAAGCCGTGCATGTGTATGGGATGTGTGGCATCCATGAGGTTGCTAACGACCATCTCAATGGGTCGATAGGCGGGCAGGCGGATAACGTGTGTGCACTCGCACAGCTCTCGGCCACAATTGCGTCCTTGAGCGGCCAGGGAGCTGCGATTACAGAAGTACCCATCGTCCCGGTACAGATGACGACCCTGCAGCAGGCTTATACCCGGCGAGCTGTAGCTAATCTCGTCGATCTGATAGAGTTGCTCGCCATTCGCTGCCTGGCGCATGCTCAGACTGGAGTAATGCGTGAGGAACTTTGTATATCTGGGCCAGGGCAGAGGCTCAAGCGAGCGCAGCGAGACGGTGCCCACATCTTTGTCCTTATTGTTGAGCTGTCGCAATGCGAATCCTGATGATGCGTTTGCCTGATGGCTGCGAAAATCGTTGACCATTACGAGCGTATCGTCCAGTTGCCTTGCCTCTGCTTTGTCCAGAAGTATGTTGCCCTGCGGCAGGCCACTGCGTGCTGCTCCGCGATAGCTAAGCACGGCACCCTGGTAGAGATTCTGCTGCTCGCACTGCTCGTAGCCGCGTACACGTATCCAGTAGTTCTTGGTATATTGATTCGCCTCCAGCACGAAGTCAAAGCGTTCCGCCGACGTTAGAAAGAAGCCATCGGCCAGCACGGGTTCAATGTCATTGCCATCGGTGCTGATGATTAGCAGCTTGTGCTGCTCCACAGAGAACTCAAGCGGACAATTGAAAATGCCGTTATAAGTGACCCGTATGCGATAACGATAGCCGGGCGTGATGCGCAGTCGCTCGTAGCGATGCCTGGCATCTCCATCGGGCAGCTGATCGAGATGATTGCGTCCTTTGCCATTGATCAGTATGTTGCGCACCTGCTGCAGATTGTAATCATAGAAGATATCCTGCAGCAGCAGAGCGTGCTCCACCAGATCGTAGTCATAGAGTCGCGCATGGGGATTGGCCTGATGTGGCTGGCGGACAATGAGGCAGCCCGCGACACCGAAACCACGCTGCCAACCCATGTGGCTGTGATACCACAGCGTGCCACTGCGATCCGCATGGTACTCATATCGAAACACCTCCCCAGGCTGCAGCGGATACTGCGTGGCATGAGCGACGCCATCCATTTCGGGTGTGCGCGACATGTGGATGCCATGCCAGTGCATGGTGGTCGGTTCGTTTAGATAATTCAGCACATCCACGATGACAGTGTCATTCTCGCAGAGCTCCATTGGCGGCCCTGGCACCATGCGATTGACGGCCATGACGGGCGTAGCGACGCCATCACCATAGATGCAATGCTCGCTGGCGCAGGCACGCTCATCGTACTGACAACGCTGGCACTCGGGGCCTAGGCGACGAGAGTTGTGCACCACCATCTGATAGTAGCAGCTCAGCGACTGTCCCTGCTGACAAACACGACGACAGGGATGACGCTCGAAGCCAGCGAAACTGGATATGTCCACCTCACCATAGTCATCCTTCAGCTGCAGACCAGTTGAAGTCGATTCTGTTACCTTGTTGGTTTTGTTATTGTTGTTGTGTGACCAAAAGAAACTGGGCCACTCGATGCGTGGCTGACTGAAAGGATCCACCTCCAACTCTGCTGCTGCTGTTCCTGCAGTCACAGAAGAAGCCAGAAGGATCACAAGCCACAATGCAATGCACAAAGCATTGCGACACCTTTTACTTTCATCTGCTCCAAACATTTCCAAGTTCAACACGCAACTGCGCCCGAGGCCTAAGTCGACGCCCGAAGAAAGTTTGGAAATCTGCGTGAGGCGCCCTCAGGGCTTTAATAATTCCCGGCACGCGCACAATATAAAAGCTGAGCTGCATTTTATTCGCTTTAAATTAGACCCAACGGCCTATTAGACTCTCAATACCCTTACTGCGGCAGAGTAGAAGAAACGTATAAAAAAACTTTTGAAGTGACAAGAGACGAAAAGCAAAACAATATTTTAATACCATAATACAATTAAGAAAGCTAAGGTCGTGTTTATCCATCTATTAGGCTCTGAATAACATTATTGAAGCAGACTAAAAGAAATATATAAAAAAGCCATACAAAGAATTTAATAATTAAATCATTTCAACACTTCAAGGTGAATATTTTTGCCTTATTATGTTTGGCAAGAGATTTAAGGAAATGGAACGTAGCCAAATTTAAAGGAAAACTTGATATGCGTGAAATATTATCTGCAATTTTTATAGACCTAGCTCAAATAGTCTTTGAAATCTAGAAGGATAGGCAGCTCGACATGATCCACTCAATGCAATTGACGTTGATCAAGAATATAAAGTTATAATATAACATTAACTTTAATTGATTTCCATGTGAACATAAATTCGTATATAGTCAGTGATAATAAACAAATTAAAGTTAATAACAATAAACAATGTATAGTTTTGCACAATTAATTCAATTTATTGCTTAGCTTGTTATGAAAATCGAGTTTTAATTTAATTTGCATAGGCTAAAAATGAGTTTTTGTGTTCTGATCTGCGACTATTTCTCTTCTGGGGCTGCCGTGGCTGCGGGTGATACGGCAGGTGTCGGAGGTACTGATAGAGTATTTGTGCTCATCAGGCTAATAACCCCACAGGCAATGGGTGCTCCCACGGACATCTCCTCGTTCTGATAGGCAAGTGCATTGGGCACTGACAGTGCCGAGGAGAAGACCTCCGCATTGAGGGCCGTATTCAGATCGATGGGTTTGCTGTGCACCACAATGGAACGACCCACGATGCCATTGAAGCCGAACAACTGGAGGTAGATGCTCATAAAGACCGCCGAAATGCTGCCATCATCCTTGACATCTAGATTGCCAAGCTGAAGAGGGGGACAATTGAAGACTACAATAGTTCCATCCAGGCAGATCAAGTGGATCAACTTACGAAATTATTGGGGAACTGTCCGCCCGTTGATTTGCAGCCCTCACTGACGTCGCCGAAGGTGTGTATGTGCAGGGCGTGTTTGCCTGGTGGCAGTCCCGTCATGTTGATGGTCACCCTAATGTCGCTATTGTACGGAAGCTGTTGAAAGCTGATCATGCCCGCTGCTGCAGCTGCATCGCCTTCGCCCATCAATTTGGCCGCAGCCTGCCATTGCGGTACCTAAAGAGAATCAGGACCTTACTAGGGAACTCTAGAGAATAAGGCAACATAGGAATATCTTGTAGATCCCTATAGATATTCCATTAATTAACCTACATAAGCGTAGCCCAGGTATGCGGGTTGTGGACTCAGCAGGGGACTCAGCAAGGCGGCGGCTCCAATGCCCCCGAGAACGGGTCCCACACCGCCCAGCGGTACAGTTAGACGTTCGTAGCGCTTCACCTTTGTGCCGGATACCACTTTAATATCATCGATGCGCGTCAGATTTGCCGGTGGCGGCCTTATCCGATCCAGCAGATTTTGTGCGCTGCCAGGCGCAAAAATGGCGTTAAAAAGGCCAAGTATTATCAACGCTAGAATGGATCTCGGACTGAACATAGCGGTAAACTGTCAATTAAAATAATTATTTTATTTCGTCTGTTTTTGTTTTTTTAATTCCCGGCGAGAATGTCGCGTACCGCACTCAGTGAATTATTTTGATGAACTGAACAAGGTAAAGTGGCGGGCAGGCCATGTCGTTTGTCATTTCGGATGACTTCGACACGGTTTTCACGCTGATCGAACACGTTAATTGCTCCTCTGGCAGCATGGACGATGGAGTGAGTATGGATGGATGCATGATAATCGGACTGTATTGCGGACGACTCAGTGGCAATTGACAGTCGCGTGTTTGATGCTTGGTTAGCTTAGCCAGAGGCGTAGGCGGCCTTCCGTTTGTCAATAGCATCCACATTGAATTGGTCTCTTCATTAGCTTAACTACATTCTCACCTCTAAACTGAACTTATTACGTATTAATTAGAGGATTGTATATCATTTCATAATCTATAATCCCTGCTCGACCCCCTTTTGGTGTACGTCTCTGTCTAATGGAATTATTATTTGATAGAGACCCAATGCAATATCAGATCGACATTCAGCAATTGAAAGTGAACCCAAAAACCAGAGAGAGAAGGTACTTTTGGCATGCCGAAGCTGTTATACTCTTGCAGGCTCTTATATATCCCAAATGTTCCTCTATTAGTTATGTATACGGCTATACTTGTTCATGATTCATTGATAACTATAATAAATCCTACTGCTATTAATAAAAATCCCTATTCCCAACTAATTGATCCTATTGAAGCTATAGGATATAGTTTTCGATTTTATGATTATGAAATTTTATATGCATATTATTTATATAGAAAAACCTCATGGTGTTAATTTGGTTGCAATATCATAATAAATAAAAATAATCAATAGTCGGTCGATAAGTTGTAAGACAGCTAAACAATATATCGGTCCGATCCGGCTCTTCCCGATTTATTAAACATACAGCGTGCAGCACTGGTAATGCTTAACAGAATATATGTATTAATATGCTCAATAGGGTCGGAGTTGTATCCTGTGTTGCATTGCAAACTTCTGGTCAAAATGAATAGACCCTCTCCAAGGGTATAGAAATATCAAACTACATGCGAGATCTTGTATTACAGATGACACACATTTCGGTTTTAATTGCAACCTATTAACAATCATCATGTTTATGTCTTCTATCCTGACTGGGTGCAAGTCAAACAAAACTATGGATCGTTCTAATTACAATCATAGCTAGCGTTAACTTTAAATATCAACTAGGTAATTAGCAGCATAATCACTATACATTGATGTATATAGAATATAAAATGGAGTTCGTCCAGTTTAGCGCATTAACAATGTCGTCCTAATAGCGTTGATTGTAGCCACCGCCACCGCGTCCTCCACCACGTCCGCCGCCACCACGTCCTCCGCCACGTCCACCGCCTGCACCGGCATTAGGATTCCAGCCAGTGCCTTGAACACGCCCACTGCTGTTGATCCACTGTTGATCTCTTTCCCGTTGATCGCGTTGTTGCTGCGGCTGTTGATACTGTTGCTGGTATTGCTGCTGTTGATACTGCTGCTGTTGTTGTTGTTGGGGATGCTGTTGCTGCTGTTGATTTTGCCAATTTGGAGCTCCACCTCCACCGCGTCCTCCTCCACCTCTGCCACCACGAAAGTTTCCGCCACCTCCACGACCGCCACCACCACGACCGCCGCCGCCTCCACCAGGTCCACTGGCTCGCTGCTGTTGCCATGAAGGCATCTCTGGTGGCGGTGGAGCGTGCTCATTAGCGCGTCCACCGCGATCTGGTACACTGCCAATCACATGTTTCTCAATCTTCGAGGCTGTGTTCTTGCGCACATTCACCGAGCTTGTCTTCTCGATAATGGCCAGATCCGCACGAGCAGCCAGCAAGGCCACAATGTTGGTATCGTCTCCGCCAAGTTTCAGTTTCTCCAGCTCTTTAAGCTTGAGCTGAAAACGATCGTTAATCTCGTTCTGGCGATGTTTCATGCCCTCTGACCACTGAAAGCTCTGCACGGTGGCCTCCAATCGCGTTAACATCATCTGACGACGAAGATTGTACTCCGCATCGAGATCCTTGTGCTTGGTCTCCAACAGACGCCACTGTGCATCAGTCAAGGGTTTCTTTAGGTGCATCAACGGCGCACTGACAACTCCCTTGTTCACTTGCTTGAGTCGTTGATCCAGACGACATGCAATCTTGTCGCACAGCACTTTGGCATTGATATTCTGGGGCAGCTCGCCCAGTTGCAGATCTTTTGCAAGCTGTTCCACAGCTTCCTGTAGATGGGATTCAGTCTTAGATTTCTTGCTGGGTGGCTCGATTGGTTGCACCTTCAGGGACATTTTTGTAGCCATCAGTTCGGCCGTCAGATAATCGAGCAGTTCCAGCAGAGCTGTGCGGCTCTGAAAGCGTTCTGACATCGGAACAGCGACAAACTGACGATACGGGCATCCCAGCTCGGTCAGCAGCAGAGATAGCTCAAACACAAAGTCATCGTGCTGCTTGCTGCTGGAGGCCACATGCTCGTCCGTCTTTCGCAGCACATGTAATTGGTTGGCCAGCCAAAAGATTATTTCACGCAAATCTTCGCTCTCAATGCCACAGTCCAGGGCTTGACTGAGGGTGTCTTGCTGCACTCCCAGATATCCGAGCGCCTCTAGGGAATCTATTATATCTAATTCGAGACTCATTGCCGGCTTTTGACAAAATCTTTGAGTGATTTGTTTTTTCTTCCAGCTGACAGCTGACAGCCCTTTCTGTTAATGGTGTTTGGCCACACTGATTTGGTATTTTTCAATTACAGTATCCTAACATTTTGCTGTTATGTTATTTATCCGACTGGACATAGGTTTAACAGTCATTTTTTGCTGTTTAACACAATGTTCCCGGTTTTTTTTTTCAAAATAAGTATCTAGACTCGAAACAAACAATAAATTAAAATTGCATTTCATTCATATAACTTCATTTATTGTAGTTTACCAGTTTTAATACAATTTAAATATATATAATTTTATTTTTATATGTGTAGTATATATATGTATGTATATATATATAGTATGTATTTTTTGTAAAGCAGGAAGTTTTAGGATTCGCAAGTGTTGCACCTTTGGTGCCACAAATTTTACATTGTTTTCTTTTGTTTTGTTTTACATACTTACAACATTTACTTATGTACTTAAAATGAACACACACATTTAGCTATTTAATGTATACATAATCATAATAATATTCAGTTACTTCATGTCTTCCAAAAGAAATGTTCTAAAATTGAATTGAAAACAAGGAATACACAAAAACATGCATATACAATTTGCCGTGGTACAAATTAGAAACAAATTCAAATTCAAAAAAAAATAGAATATGTGTATAATTATCAATTAAACAAAATACAAAAAATATTTTGCTGCTGCAGCTACGCAATGGCACAAAAATAAATTCCGCGCAAGAAACTCAAAATGAATATAAAATGGATGCACTGGCGACGGCGATGCCCACTGAAATGAATCGCCTAAGTGAAGCTATACTGATTATCGACAGCGCGTCCTGTGCACTCGCCGCCTCCGCCTGATGCTCCACCGCCGCTACTGCTGCTGCCGGCGCCTCCACCACCAGAGCCACCGCCATTATCGCTGCCAGAAATGTGACGCGTCGTCACAACACCCGTCTGATGATGGGCCGCCTGGAGTGATGCGTTCGATGCACGCAGGTGCGGCTGATCGAGAAAACCATGACCTGCCGGGGGTGAACCCTGAACCGTGGATAGCGTTGTGGGATCCAAATGAAAGTAGACTTGCTCCGGAAAATAGACGTGTGTTGGCTCTTGTGGCAGTTCGATTTCGTTTGTCTTTAGGCGAACACTTAGATTCATGGTAATCACTTCGTTGCACTGTGAATGGTTCAAGACGTGCCTCAATTAGATTTCGTTAACCTCGATTCGTTTCACTTCTCTCTCTCGGTTCATCTTCTACTATGTGGTTAAACATGAAGCATGCAACACAATTGCAAAAAGTACTCAAACTGAACACGATACGAAACAAACAAGAAAGAAGAAACGTACGGAAAAGGGGGTACTACATAGTATAGTAGAAAAATCATACAAGAAACACATTGGTCTTTGAAAGTAGGAAAGCCTAGAACTGCTGAAGAATAAATAACACTGAGGAATCGAGAATTTTAGGAACATATTCAGGAACTTTGCGGAAACATTGTGAATATCAAGAGAAATTCAAAATGAATAATGTCATTTCTTATGTTGTCTATGAAACACTTTGGGTATTTGGGAGTTAACTCTGATAACTGATAAACATGGCAACGTAATATCAGACGGACTGGCATAATTGAGCCTTACTTTGCAACATATGTACGTACATTGGATCGGGATAGGATAGTTAATCCAATTGCAGTGTGAAATGAAAATGTTGGAAAATCAAATAAAGGAAATAAAAACCATCACTGACACTGAATTGACTCCAAAATTTTGGCTATCTCACATGTCTCGGCGATGGATGTCCATTGCTTGTGGCATTCGCGTTGCTCGCCGAACCAGAACCACCACCGCCAGCAGCACCAACGGACCCGGCGGCATCGCCTAGTTCGTGGTGTGATGTACCAGCGGCGGCGGCGGCAACTGTTTGCGCCATGATGGAAGCAGAATCGTTCAGTCTACTGGTATGATGCACCCATTCCGTTAGCGTTACATCCGATGTGCCACCAGACTCCAGCGGTATGGGATTGTGTCGAAAATGCTCGAGCATCTCCTGTATTGTGGGAAACCACAGATGCTGTACCCGACACTGTCCTTTATCGGAGATTGTGAGTCGCAAATGCTTGGCGCGTCCATTGAAGTTGAACGTAAGCACAAATTCACCACGTCGTGTCTCGCTTTGTCGCACCAAAAAGTTACCATGTCCTTGTGCCTCCATTTGCAGTACCATGCGAGCAGCCTCAGCTCGCGGCAATGTGCCATGGAACCAGGGAAACTGACGCATCTCCGCTGTTAGATCGGCAACATTCACATCCGATTCGGTTTCAATCAATTCATTGCCATCAAAATTACTTGATGCCGACAAACGTTGTTCGCCCCGTTGTGGCCTCGTGGGTATATCGGGTGGCGTACTGCCCATTAGTTCATTACTTATCTGAGAAACAGATATGGCATTCACATCATTGGGTGAGGATATAGAAGAAGCATTCGCTGCAGCAACAGCATTATTGCTGGCTGAGGGCGCAACCAAACCACTGTCTGCTGACTGGGAGCTAACCAGATTGCCATTAGAGCCGCCAATAATGAGTCCTCCACCCTGTTGCTGATACTGTGGATTCTGTATGCCGCCCAGTGCACCACTTGTTGTCGGATTCGGATTAGTGGTCACAGGTGAAGTCTGCATTGCCGCTGCAATCACATCCGAATCGAGCATGGGCTGCTGAGTTGGCGGTGTGCGCATGCAATATCTTATAGTTGCTAGCCAACTGCGCATATCGTCGGCATCGTTCGCTTCAATCACGTACTCCATATTGTTGTCTGCCTTCAGGACGAATGTATTCTGTCGGTCAGGCATCTCCAAAGTTGTGGTCTCACGTGCCTCCGAAATGAGGAAACAGAAGACGCCACTACGTGGTTTTGTCGATTTCGGAGGCGTATAGAACTCAAGCATATAGCCGCCCACAGCTTTAACCAGGGCCAAGCGACACTTCTCCCACTTCTGTGTGCCCGTTGTGGAGTCGAGACTTTCGGCTGTTAAATTATTAACAATTCCCTCTTTGCGGCACTCGACAACAATTTTGGCCAACTTTGTTTTGCCACTAGATTTGCTGCCACCCACGCCGTCAACATCATCAGAGTTCTTGTGAAAGAATGCCTGCAAGAAAAATAGCTTCTGATGTTAAACCTCGATTTGCTCAACCGACGACACCCACTCACCTTGCCCTTGCGTAGTCCCTTGAACGAGAGGCGACGCAGCAATGATTTAGGAAACAGACGCGATACCTCGTGCTCGTGTTCGGTATCGAAGTCGGCGCCACTGCCCCCGCTATTCTCAAACAATGAACCGATGCCTGTCTTTAAATTGCTGCGTCGTCTAAAGAATTCCGTGTCATAGTGATCCGAGAAACATTCCACAAATTTGAGAGCAAAAGATCTGTGTGGTATGTTCCGCGCCTCCTCCGGTGGCAGATTCCCGTTGATGTAGTTGATGCACGCCTTGGCAAAGTCACTGGCCGCAGCGCGTGCATGTCGTTCGCAAAACTCCTCCCAACTGGTGCCGCCATATGTGTAGGATGTGCTGCCGATGGCTTGGCCAGTACCCATGGGTGCTGGTATCAAATCACTGCCACCGGCTGCACCTAAACTTGTTGTAGGCCCAATGTAGCCGCCAGCGCTAAAAGCGCTCGTATTGCCAGCTGCGCTATTTCCGCCCATTTGGCCCACAAAGGACTGCTCTTGTCTACGTGGGTGGCGACGCTGCTGCTCCTGCTCCCACTCCCGCTCCCGCTCGTTGAGCCCGTTAATATTCAGTTTGGTGCACGAGTTACCCAGCTGTAATCTTAAGTACTGCAATTATAAGGGAGTTTCTCATATAATACAAAAATATACTAATTTTATTAGTTTTTTTAATTACTCAGATACTAATTATGATGATTATTTATATTTACATATACCAATCACTTTATTTTGATGAAGATTTCATACACAAAAGCTTGAATAACATGTTAACAGGTATTCTGTGTTTATTTATTTTATTAATATTTTATATATAGTTCGAGTTTCATTTTGTTTTTGTTTTAAAATTCCGAACACATTTTATGTTTCACTTAACCACTTTCTTTAACTCTTTTAAGGTGTTCAGTTTTCCAAACAAGGAACATATTGTCTATGGCACCGGATTTCCCGCTGGGTACGTAAAACTCAGTACAATAAAAGAGGGTGCTCAATTTTGCGTTAACGTTGCTCACTTTGCGTTTGCGTTCACGATTGCCTTTACGTACTCGATTTATTGTAATATTTCACTTTACGTAGCGCGTAGGCGTATTAACGTATCTCTACAAGCACAAGCGCACACCCATACATACCACACACATATCTGTGCATGCATGTACATACATACGTAGTATGCGTGTTGGTGTGTGAATTGGCTGCTGTTTTGTTTTTGTTTTGCAGATTTGATGATAAGCTGGATTCAGCGGTAAATCAAGGCCATTTCAATGTCTAAAAGACATTCCTAGTCAGTTTGTTGTTAAAATGCAAATCGTTCTGCGCCTCGCATATGCATGTGTGTGTATTACACCTACACAATCGTTCTCGGCATTAAGTTTTTCAATCATTTAACTTACATTTGCGATTTGTTTTATTATTATTTATTATTAATTACGTTGCGCGCACTTGTTACATTTGCTTTAACGCTACTTTTACAATTGTTTACAACTTTTTTCACAATATTCTCATTTTCAAGAAGAAAAACACAACGCAATATAATCGTCTATCGTCCGAATGCTGTAACTATCGACAATCAGTGAAAAACAAAATATGATCGCCCAGCCTCCACTGCTATCGGTTACCATCGTTTATCGATAGTCTGCATTTTTTAGGCGGCTCCTTCTGTTTGAATCGAAGTTATCAACGGATTGCACGTTTTCGATATATTTTTAAAACGATATTCAAATTTTTAAGTTAGAAAAAGTTTCAATTATGTTTAAATCTCACATTTTTATTGTTTCTATATGTTTCGAAATTGCATTTACTTAAAATTAATATGTAACTACTATGCATACAATATTTATAGTTATGTATTTATTGTTAGTTCTGCTTGATCTTTATAAATAAGTAAAATTCTTGAAACTTAATTAGTGAAACACACGGAGTGCAACAGTATTTTTTGTTTTTAATTACCATTTTTTGTTGATTAAAACGAACACATGCATTTTGGCAAAATATTATTGTATGTGTAGATAAAAATTTGAATTCGAATGAAGGAAATAGGGACGGAAATGCGAATGAGAAATAAAAGATTCGAAGGGACCATAAAATGAAAGTGTTTGAGTTTTAAATGCGGGCGCGCTTACTTACTATTATTTGTGATTGTTCTTTAACTTAAGTATTTACAGAAAATGTCATACTGTACGATAATTAATGTGAATTATAGGGATATCGATGAATTGTTGTTGGAAATGTTGAAAATGTTTTAAAAACTAAATGAACATAATGAAATCTCAACAGGTTTTTGATTCAAAAATGCTAATACTAAGCCTTTCTTGTAGTATATGCAGGCTTGTATGGTATGATATATAAGTAAGAATGCAGCTTGAGTCTGTCTGTGTGTGAGTGTAAACTTGATGCGCATTCGAAAAATCTCAACTCGAAGAAGAATCTGTATCTAGTTCTAGCTTTGCGTATCGTAAAGCCAAATTACATCAACATAAACAAATACATGTACAATTAGGTGGCTTACAAAATTATAACCATTATGCTAAAACTACGTACATTTATTATTCGGTTTTGCTGTTACTTCACTAAAAGGAGGTTCACCTAACTTATACAAAAAAACGTCGATACGTATAACTAAACAATACGTAGGTTGTTAAGAGAGAGAATTCATAGTGTTTTTTTCTTGTTGTTAGATTGTGTTCTTTTTCTTTAACGTTTTCTTCGCGGTTTCCCTTTTAATTCTTGAATTAAGATAGAGACACTCAGACTTCCAGTTGTTTTGATGGTGGATGCGTAATGAAAGGTTCACTCCACATGCGCCGCAGATCACCCTGTAATTGAGTTACACAAATTAAGTTATGATATTTAGGTAATACCCAAGGATACACACCTTTAAGTAGGCCATCAGCAGCAGGGGCAATAACGTGAACGGCACCAGGTATAGCAAAGCGGGTTGTGCAGCCTTAAAGACCTCTGAACTGACTGTTGCTGTTAGCAGACCCAAGAAGTAGCTGTAATGGAAGTGGATAAAGTATTACCTATGCCAAGCCGAAAACTTTGCGCTGCAATTACCCCAATAAGGAACAATGAAAATATGTCAACCTAGAGCCAACCCCCTTTGGCGGCGACAGCGTTGGATCCGAGGTAACGCCTTGCGACTTCTTATAGGCATCATAGCGCAAGACAAAGCACAGCAGCAATCCCGGCATAACCACATCGCCCAGGCCGAGCATCGAGAAATGCCCAGTATTGTGAATGCTGGGAAATACCAGTTTTCCAGGCAAATTCAACTTGGGTGTGTCCCGCACAATGCCGCCCAAATTCAATTTGCGCGCCACAATTCCAACTGGATTATCGGCGGGTCGTGTGGCCACCTTGACCATCACATTTGTGCTGAATATGTACGATGAGAGGAACACCCAAAATACGTCGTAGATCAGCAGGCCGGTCAGCAGCAGCGTCGACACCTTCAGACTGGGCAGGCGCACAAACGCAATGAAGGCCACACACAAGCCCATTCCCATGGCTGCAAAAGGAAACCCAAGGTAATCAATCAAGTAAAAGACAGATCATGCAATCTGGACTAACCATCCATTAGAAGCCAGTGTCCGGTGAGTACCCAAACGCACACAATGGAGACGGAGAGCGTGAAACTGAATAGCTCCGCTGCCGTAAATCGTCCACAGATGCCAAATGAGAAGCGTTTGCCGTCCGTGCAGGGGCGTATGATGTACTGGCACATGGGCAGCAGCAGAAAGGCCAATGCCACCGTTGCAATGACTGCAAAGAAGTAAAGGAAACAGATTAAGAGGAGTCTTAAGATAAACGGAGTCACACTCACTGGCTGTGCACACAGCGAAGAGCAGCTGCATTGAGTCGAAGAAGAAGAACATAATGAGCAGCGATATGGAAGCACCCAGGGGCAAGCATAGCGCATGCATTGTATCCAGTGTGGCAAACTTATCCGCTGCAACAGAGTAAGGCGATTACAATTTAAATGAGTTAACGAATCTATTCAGTGCACACTCACTTGGCTCCTTGTCCACATGCTCGCCAGTGAGCAGATTCGTCATGGACTCATTGCGTTTCTTTAGCTCACGCTCGCGAGCTTCTTGTTCGATGTTGAGACTGCGAAAACTGCCGTAGACAATCAGCAGCATCGATATAAGGCAGGTGGATACGCGTGAAGAGTCCATCACACTCGAGACAGTCCAATGTAGCTCACGATATTCAGAGCCAGCTGCTGCTGCTGCTGCCGCTCCGCCCAAGCTGCCGCCGCCAACACTGCCGCCACCGCCACCAGTTTGCGCGCCAGCGCTGCCGTGCGACATGCTCGATGTCAATGATAAGGCAAGAAGGCAATTGCCGTTGCCGTTGCCCCTGCGCAGGAACACAAGCGAG
The DNA here is from genome assembly GCA_018903715.1 of Zaprionus davidi. Classification (NCBI taxonomy): domain Eukaryota; kingdom Metazoa; phylum Arthropoda; class Insecta; order Diptera; family Drosophilidae; genus Zaprionus; species Zaprionus davidi. Next base: position 694,643 of record JAEIGL010000003.1, read on the forward strand.
GAGGAATCCTTATCTCAGTTCACGACGCAGCTGCAACTCTACGTGCTTGTTTTCCACCTTATCTAACTGCGTGTTGCCGTCGCTGCTGCTTCTGCCTCTGCTACTGCCGGAGTTGCTGACTGCGTTGTTGTCCCTGCGACTTTGCTGGCTGAAATGAAATTGAAATTTGTTTTGGTTTATTAGAACAATGATAAAGACGACTTGGAACCTTCCCTGGTTACCCCCAACCAAGGCAACATTTCGGGTTTTTATGTATGTATCGCTCTTACTCTCTCTGTTTGTTCTTGTCTATTTGCTTTCGTTATTATTTTTGGTATAGCTTTAAACAGCTGCGCGCACTTCTACACCCAAGAAATCAAATGATTTATACACTATACATGGATATACATATGTATGTGTGGGTTAAGTGCTCTGAAGACCTCAAAAACCGAAGCAAAGGTCAACTTTCATGCGGGTTAAACTTTTACACCCTGACCAGAAGAGACACAGAAAGCGAAGCAAAAGCAGAACACAACGACAACAACAGCAACCATAACTAGCAACTGTTGCTGGTGTGTGAGTGTGTGAAAAACGGGCCTAAACACAAAGCAGGCCATAAAGAGTCTTTAGAATAAATTATAAAGGCATTACCCAGTTTCTGTGCTTCTAGTTAATGTTGTATTGTTCTTGCTGTTGCTGTTGTTGTAATTAGCTATTGTTATTGCAACAAATTCTATGGCTTGTTCACACATGCTTCTTAAGCTGCCGCACGCTTAAATTCTGCACTTAAGATACCCTGTTGAAGAGTTTATACTGGGGTATATTAATGTATAAAAGAGATAACGATAATATCTTCAGCACTTAACTACAATTTGTGTTTGCATGAGATGCCATAAACAACGCTAAATGTGCCATAAATCACACAACTGCAACTCGTCGAATACCCCTTATCTACATTTCGACATTTTATAGCCTGCTTTTAAGCATACATAAACAATTACCCACATATAGGGTATGTTGTGTGAAGCAAGCATATGATTCTGTTATCGGGTTGTTGCACTTGTGCGCTGTTAATGCACCGATACTGTTATTGCTTATGTTAATTGCTCTGTTAATGATAATAGAGCCAGTGCTGCCACAAAACAATAAAACAAAACAAATAGAAAAAGAGGTCAAAAACAGGAAAAAAGCTTATTTTTTGTATTAAAAAAGGCTGATCAAATATATATTTTCATAAATTTTAATACTGTTTCTCAACCGATATACTGAAATATTTGTACCACTGTTCCTTAATAATCAGTGAGACAATAGCGTAACACTTGCCACAGCAACAAACTAGGAAGTTAATACATTGTTGTTGCTGCTGTTGCATGTTGCCAAGTGCCGTTGCTCGCACTAAATTATGTGCTTTGTTGGAAATGTAGAGTGAGTAGTGTAACACGCTGTCTCACTCTGTATGTGTGTCTGTGTGGAATGCAAATGATTGAAATAGCTGTGTGTTTGTGTGTGTCCCCTTTTCCAATGCAACAATTTAATAGTTCCCACACGTTGCACGCTTGATAAAATTGCCAGACAGCGGGACAGACAGACGAATAGCCGGAAACAGAGAGGCGCTAATTAGAATTAAAGCATGCGACGGGAATGGTCACGATTAAGCCAAACAAAATGGGCACGAGCATTAACTAATTAAGGCAAATTAAGAAGTCACACACACACACGCACACTGACACACAGCAGTATATACTTTCTAATTTGAGTCGGCTCAAAAGTAACTTCAAGAAGTGCGCTGTAATTGGTCGACTGTGGCCGGTACGGCTCGGCCCGTAAGCCGTAAACTGCCCACATCGAAGGTGAAAGTGAAATTTAGCCACGATACGAGCGGAAAACTAAGCTGCTACAAAACTGAGACACACACACACATGCATATTTACCATACCTTCAATTGTCATTGTGTGTACAGACCCCCAACATAAGTATTTATGCATGTACGTGTGGGTGTATGTGTGTGTATGCAAAGCAAGTGCTGAGTTTCGCTGTTTGGCTTTTGCACTACTTCAATTATTTTTGGCCAAGACACACACACAAACAACAAGGCAGCGGCCTCGCAACTGGCTTCAAATACTGCACTTGTGAAATTTTATACACACAACAACAACAAACCTTAAAGCGCAGGCAAAGCTTTTATGAATTTATTTTTTCTCTGTATACAAAATGCTTAGACTCCACTTGAACGGCCGACGCGCCGCTCCACTGCGTAACAAAATTACAAGATTTACACACACACGCACACACACTAATGTATACACTCACTATGGGGCCATGTGTAATGAAAATTTGGGGTGGGTTGGGGGGTTTACAGTCTTTAATTACTAAAACTTAGGCAGCAGCAGCAGCCTGTTTCAATTTCATTGCACCTTCGAGTAGTGTATACTATTTGTGGCAGTACTGGACGTAGGAAGAGGGCAGAGTGAGCAGCGGGCGGGCCGTTGTTGGGAATTTCTTTTGCTTACTTTGTGCTTTACGCCTCACATTTACATTCGCGTTTGGCTGTGTATTTTGTTTTCCTTTTCTACCGATTTTCTTTGCTTTTGCGGAAAAGCAACCACAGCAGCTATATATTTTGTGAATGCATTTTCAATTTTTGTGAAATGGCGAAGCTGCCTTATGCACTTTTCACACTGCTTATTTAACTGCACATTTGTTACTTGTAATGCATTTTATTTTTACTGTTTCTCTCTGCAATCATTCACTGTTTTTTTTTTCTGATGGAAAAACAACGAATAATGAGTGTGACCCAACAGCGCGAAGCCATAAATGTTAGACAATTTGATTTATCAGTTTTACAAGTATTCGATATGTGTTATCGATAATAAATGCAAACAGTGATGAAAAACGCCGCAACATGGCGTGCCTATGGCTGGTATTATAAAGATTTGAATGCACGGTCACACCGGCTCAGACGCGATTGAGAGAGCGCCGCTGCTGCTTCGATGCACAATTGAAAATTTAAATTACAACTAAATGTAACGCGCTCAACGGCTAAACGGATATTAGAGATTTAAGCATGAAAAGTGTTTGAAAACAAATTAAAATTGAGGCAAATCCATTCAATATTTTCAATACTGTGAAAGTGCAAGTGCAAAAGTTGTAATTGAAACTGCATTGAGAAGGCTGCAAGGGGCGAGCGCAGCTTCTGAGTCTCTTACGAATCAAATCGAATCACTGCTGCGGCGGCAGGAAGTCAACGGTGGTGGTAGTGGTGAAAAAGTCGTCGAGAAAACCATAAAAAACCATAAAACAGGCAAAAATGGGTTTAAGCGGTTGCTGTTCGTGTGTCAAATATCTGATGGTCCTTATAAACATCTTATTTTGGGTATGTATGCAAGCAGATTACAACAAAAACAAGGAAAACAACAACAGAACCAGCTAAACTCACCAACACAAGCCTGCAACTGGAACACATACAAAAACGGCAGCTTCTGTGTGTGTGTGTGTGTGCTCCCTACGCCTCTTGTGGGCCGCCTAACATCGCGCGCACGCTCTCTTCTGCTGCTGTACTGCCTCTGCTGTTGTTGTTGTTAAATCCCTACTCCAATAAACAATAGAAGTTCCGCTGTGGTTGGAGAGAAGAGAGGGAGAGAGTGCGTGTGACACACACCCACACACAGACAGACGGAAAGCATCGCGTATAATTTCCCCCTCCTTCCTTCCTCCCTCACTCCATTTTCCTGCTCCCACACATTCGATTGTGTTGTTGTTTTTCGCTGTTGGCCTTTTCCTGTTTTTATTTTACTTTTTTTATTTTTATGTGCGTGCGTTGGTTGTGTGTGTGTTGTTAGCTTTGGTATCTGCTTCTTGTTTTGCCTCACCTTCTTCACGTTTTCTACTCGTCTTCTTATTGAAGCGTTCCATTCATTCCTTCTACGTTTGCGTGTGTATCCGTACACACACACACAAACACATGTGTACGTATTGTTATGCGTAAGTATGTATTGCTGTACATACATATGTATGTATCTGTATGTGTGTGCGTAGTCAGGACCTACATTTGGCGCCTTTTAGGTGCACCACTCCCAGGAAAATGTTCTCTCAGTTTACAGTTGGTACTCGTGAAAAGGGTTCAACGCTTTTCATTGTCTCAGTGTATGCGTATGTCTGTGTTTACGCAACTTTTATCTACGTATTCTTCACATCGTTTTAATTGTAATTTGTTTGGCATTGTTTATATATCTTCATCGCTTGCGAAATTGCTTTCCGTCAAATTGGAAACATTTTAATTTTAATTTTTTTGTTTTATTTTGTTTTTGTTTCTTTCGATTTTTTCCTATAGTATTTATTAGTCAAAATCTATTTTCGAACTGAACAGAAACAACAACATCAGTTTTGCTTTCGTTCTGTTTGGATGTTGTTTTTCATGTAGTTGTTGTTGTTATTGCTGCTGTTGCTTTGATGGTGGTGGGAGACGTACGATTGTTAGGCACAGTGGTTTGAAATCATCACATAAATAAGTAAATTGTCTCAAATTGTACCATATATTAATGTAATGAGTTCACTTTGATTATTTTCTATAAATAGCAGTTGGATTTGTTTTAGTCAAGGTTGCACAGTATTCCTGCATATGGCATATTGCAATTGAAGGTTTTCTATGCAGTTTTGCAACACTGTGACATAGATTTTCAAACAATTTTCATTTCCATTTTCATCATCAACGAACGCGCTGTGGGGCTTCGTGATCAAACACCACGATTTCAGTTGACGCTGCTGACTTTCTGACGTTCCATTGACGCTGCCTCCGTCGCGCGGGAGCAGAGCATCATCAGTAGCCGTCGCCGCTGCTGCCGTCATCTCGCCTGAAGCTTTGTACGCTATGCCGGTGGACGGGACGGTGGACAACGATTGCGTTTCATTAAACAGACCGCCCACCCGCCTAGCAATTAATTTAGACGATGATTTGCTCTCCTCCTCCTCCTTTTTTGTTGATTATTACTTAACGTGCTATTTTTCACACAATTATTCATACGATTTGCATCGCGCAAGTGTAAATTGAATCAGAGGAGGGAATGAGTTATCGATTAAAACAACAGTGGGATGGACATAAATTATCGATGCATTTTCTCATTTTCTTCACTTTGTTTCTCTTGTCAATCCAGAAGGAGGTGGTCGTGAGTAATCGATCAAAGGAAGAGTGGGAGCTGGTGATAGACATAAATTATCGATGCATTTTCTCTTGTCATCACTTTTCTTCACTTCTGTTTCTCTTGTCAATCCAAACAGACAAGGAAATGAATGTAGGTCATGCAAGGACTTTGCACTTTTATTAACCAGTTGGCATAGATTTCCTTAGCACGCCATGTAACATGCATATGCACAGAAATATGTACATTTGTAAGACTGTATGTACATATATGTATGTATTTTGGTATATGTAATCAATTTTCTGCCAATTGCAACATTTGTAGTAGAACTTTGGGTTTTTATTCTGTTCTCCTTCATTCAGACACGCACACTTGCGCCGTGACAGTTGCGATTGTGTGTGTGTGAGAAAGAGTGTACACACAGGCAGCCGAATGCACTTTGCAGTGTGGCACATGTTCTACATAATTTATTGTGCTCTCACTGGCGTGCACTCTCCTCTCTTTCTCTCTCACTAACTCTTTCTCTTCGTTGCTTCGTTGGTGGTCTGCGAGTAAAAGCTTAGCTTATGTGCCTTACACTGTTGTTTTTCTAACTCTCTTTAAATTACTTGGTACACTGCAAACATAAATCGGGTGGTAAAAATAAATAAAGTAATAAAATACCATAAGCTTAATTAGTGTTTGTCTTTCTTGTCTTGAGTACTTATGGCAACACTATTTGATCTGCTTGCCCAACTGCAAGCTGCGTAATCTTATCGGTAACCCACAGATGCAAGAACAAACTTTACAATGCGGCAGATTTGAGTATTACGAAATTTTAAGATATTACGGTAGCACTTGAGGCAAATACAACAACAACAACATGTGATGCAATGATTAACCTACGTTCCTTACAGAGAAACTAATTGTGTAGAAGGAACGATATGATTAGTAATGTGAACACAGTTTTCCATATTCAGCATTACCTCAACTTATGACTCGCAAATCCATTTTAAAATGAGATTGAAATAGTTTTCAAATGAATGCTTATTGAGTTTAGTTGTAAATTGTTCTCTCCTATAATTTAAATATACAATTTTTAAGTAAATAAGTAAACTTGTATTTTTACCTGCCTGAATCATAACTTGTAAATTAAAATATATTCTTTGTGTATTAAATTCAGAAATTCATTTGAAAACTAAAAAAACGAACATTACGTAATCAACAAATGTTCCGTCATAATCCAATTACTATTGTTTAATTCCCATGTGTGAAATAAAAAACATTGTATATAAGTACATTAGTGCATATAGGAATATAAACAGCAACAAACACAAAATAAAATATATGTATAGTAAAGAAATATGAGTACACAGCTGAAAAATATATGTAGCTATAATACTGCGAGGTCTGCGTTGATAAGGTTAGGGGCATCACTCTCTCGCATTTGCACATGTTTTACTGCCTTTGTTAATACTACACTTAATTTACACTATAAAAAGTAAACAGAGAAACAGACAGACACAATTAAAATAATATAAAAATTTGTCTTTCTGCTGACATCATGAGTTACAAACAGAACTGACTGTTTCATAATTGTGGGTACCCCTAGGGGGGCCCTCTTTAATTGCCGCCCCTGCTATGCGATAGGAAGTGGCGCACATGACGTTACTTTTTGTGAATGAAACGAATTAGAAAACGAAAACAAATTACAGAAAACGAATGACCTATTTGGAAAATAGTTTGAACTCATTTTTCACTATCTCTCTCGTTCTCTTTCTGATTGCAGCTGATTGGTTTGAGCATTGTGATCACCTCACTATGGATGCTAACGGATCCCACATTTATGCTGTCGATGACGCAATCGTATAATCATTATCACATAGCTCTATATGTGTTCCTGGCAATTGGCATACTGATTACACTGGGTGCATTCTTTGGCTGCATGGGCGTCTGTCGCGAGTCGCAGTGTCTGCTCGTTTCGGTAAGTAAAGACACCCCCTCCCTACCTCCCTCCACACCTCTGCCCTCTACCCGAAACAAGTTGCATATTCCGCAACCCACATATGTCTGAAGCATATGCTGCATGTTTATACTCGTATCCTACACAGTCTGAAGTACTTCGCCCACTGTTCTTTGTAGAATTCGCACTCACCCACTTATTTATTTATTCATTCATAAAACTCTGCACTCTTTTTTTTACAGTTCTTCTGTGTCATCCTCATCGTGATGGTGGCGCAAATTGCAGCTGGAGCTTGGGCTTTCCACAACAGAGATAAACTGGATGATATTGTGCGTGTGGCAGTCAAATCTTCAGTACAGGAAGAATACGGACAGGCCTCGATGAGTTCGCGTACCGTTACTTTTGATACACTGCAAAAGAATGTAAGTGATTAACGTGTGATTGTTTATCTACGTGTTTTGGGATTCATTTTATGCCATTGTTCTTTGCAGTTGAAGTGCTGCGGTGCCGATGGACCTGGAGACTGGGCAACGAGTCGTTTTAATAATGTAGATCGCTCGAACATTGTCGATATTGCCGTATCTTCGATGAATGTGTTCTACAACATACCCGAATCCTGTTGCAAGGATAATCTTAAGGATAATGAATGCGATCAGAGTCGTCGCTTGAAATTCGGTGGTCCTTTGAATACGTCCATTTATCAGCAGGTAAAATGGTTGAGAAAATGAGTAGAATAAACAGGATAATATGGTCTGATATAACTCAGAATTGAGTAGAATAAATAGGATGATATGGTCTGATATAACTCAGTATTCTTATCATAAATATTCCGCAGAATATTAAGAAACTTAGCAGCAATATTTAAAATAATTTATGCAGTTTTTTTTAACAAAATATTCTAATACTATTCGTATTATATGTCTACGAGTATCATAATAATCTAAGTCTAGATACCTAACTCCTCTAGAAATTGTTATTTCTACACTTTCCTCGCTTAGCTTATGATGAATTGATTATAATTCCAATATCATATCATGTCTCATCAGCCATAAATTCAGCGAAGGCTCCGTCCATCGTTTAAAAAGCAATCTCTCCTTGGGTGTGGCTGGCGCATAAAGTTCTTATGCTTATCGTCGGTTTTGAGTCGTCAAAGATTACCCATAAAAATTAATAATCCTTTAGTTTGGTGTTTTTGTTTTTCAACGGGCGCAAGCTAATAAAAATTCTACGGCCGCCCGCCCGTCAGCGAGACGATAAAAATGTATTAATTATTATTGATATTCCGCACGCATTTCAAATGTCTGTGTAGAAGAAGAGGCTTCTCCTCTGACAGAATGTGCACAATAAACAAACAATCGACAATTCGATAGGCAAAGAAAATGAGAATCACAAGCACACAGACACACACCATTATATAAACTAATACACTAAGAGCAAAGTGCTCTCTCTTATTCTTAGTTCTCTTAGTAATGCACGTTGCTCTTTAATATTGCAGGGCTGCGTGGATAAACTGATTGAAATCATCTACGAGAATTGGGTGACCATATGCGCCATAACAGCCGTCGTTATATTGCTGGAGCTGCTCTCGCTCACCTTCGCCCTGAGCCTTTGCTGTGCGGTGAGGAATCAACACTACAAGGCCTGAGAATTACAGAATTCCCATAGGGAAATAACAGACGATGAGAAGTACTAACGATCCGGATGTAGTAAACTAAAGCATAAGCGTTTCTAAATAACAGCAACAACAGCAAGAACAAAAAGAAGAAGATGAACGAAAGCGGATGCATTTAACGCGCCTGGCAACACGAGCTACAATTAAAGGTTGCCTCAGCACTGGCGTATACTTTAATACCCTTTTGTAGTACTTTAACAAAGAAACAAGCGAGCAATTGTGAACGATAGACGATGGATGAGAATAGCAGACAGAAGATGATGATGATGATGACGAAGATGATGATTTGTAGTGGACGCCAGAGTCTTTAGAATTGAATGCAATTTATATGAACTTGATATACAGCTACACAAGCAACAAATTTTCTAACATATTTCTACAAAACAGAAAAATCTCATTTTACAATAGCACAAGAATAGAAGAAGAAAAGAAAAAGAAAACTGAGAACAGCATAAACTCTATACACACACACCCACACACAGACACAGACGACAGTAAAGTTCTTAATCTTAGGATAGTTTAACAGCGTCAAGCGAAAAGTTTCAAATTCAGAAGAGAAATCAGCATAAATCTTAGGAATACATAAGTCTAGTACTATATGATACTACTTACCATACATACATATATACATACAGACATACATACATGCGCGTACAAGCATACAAACATAGAGAAAGATCATACACTAGCGACTTAAGCACTCAATCGTAAACACATTTTTGCCAAAATACGATAAAAGAATTAATGCAATCAAATCGTTGTTAATTTATGAAAAGCAATGCATTCCACAAGTGAAAATGATTTTATAAAAAAATGCCAACTTTCAGTTCTGATTAGGCGTTGCCATCCCAAAGATCTTAAGAAACCTAAAAAAACTCCCCATCATTTCTCTTGTGTAACATCATGTGCTAAATATATGAGGATTATATATACATCATTTTAAATTTAAATGATATTCGTTGAGCTTCGCGAAATTAAATGCCAAATATTTTATGTATTTTACAAAATTTGTTTTTAACTATGCCATGTTATGTAACAGCGTCATGTTAACCACTGCTGTTAGCTGAGCGCTGCTATAGTTAATAAAGTGTTAGCTAACAGATCTATGTAACCGCCACTGTTAGCGAATTGAGTATACTGTTCGACATGCTGTTAGTTAGCAGCTGAATGTAAAAAAAAACAATTATAAATGACCCTGCCATATTTTAAAAACATTTACACGCACATGATATGTTTATCATTTGTTAAGGTACAATTATTTCTGTAACTGTAACACATCTACAAATGTTGATGAAAGCACACATTAAATAAGTCCATGTCACCCACTCACACACACAAGAAAATCACACTTCATATATGTATGCATCTATATACATACATTATATGCATAAGCATACAAATATAGTATATTTTCATTTGTCATACACGCGAAACAAAACGAATTTTGTATTTTTATTGTTGTTATATGAATTTTGTTGTTAGTTAAACGTAGCTGAGCGTCATACTTTGTACCCTTTCACAACGTTCAAAAAATAAATCAAATCTACAACCAACCCAATGACAAAATTTAATTAAATTTACATTCATCTACAAGTAAACGAGTACATAAATAAAATATATATATATATATTTAAATTTACACACAAATCGAAAGTATAAACATTTATTTACATTTTATAGTAGCTAAGTGAATTTTGATTTAGCAAGGTTCGAGAGCCGAAGGAGGAGTTACATTTTAAAATGTAGTTTAAGCGCGGATAAAATTCACAAATTAAAAATATATACTAACTCAAGAAAACAAACAAGCAAAATTAATGCGTTCAAATTGTAGCGAATCATTAAGTGAATAAATATTATCTATATAAAAGTGAATCAACTAAGTAAAACATAAAACATACTTGAATGTCATAAGCCTCATTAAAAATCAAAAAATATACATCAGAAAACAAAAATATGTTGCATAAAAATATCTCATAATTAATTAGAGTGTCGATAATGCGGAAAATCTCCTGATATTTGAATTCTTCGATCTTGCAGATGAAGTAAAGCTCCACAGGAATGAGGCATCTGATCAGAATATAATATATAATACAAGCAATACAAAATCCCTAAATATGGATGCTCAAAATTGAACAAGAACTTGCAGTGCAATACTTTGTATAAGAAATGCACCCACAAACACTCATCCAAGTACTCACAATTGAGTGTGTACATTTGCTAGAATGAATTACATCAAACAGACACATTATTGATATTTCATAAATAAATAAATATATATTTAACAAAAGCTATGAAGTTTTTAATCATTGGGAATAAAAATGCATTGATTGTATTATTAAATTGTTATTTTTATTAAAATTGTTTATTCTTTTTCTTATTTTTGTTATTCTCTCATTTAATCACTAACATAAATAGTTCAGAACTTAACCAAAAAGCTGTTTCGATTGTGAGACAAAACATTCAACGAAAGGGACACCAAATGTAAACTAACGGACATATTTGAGATTTCCTTTTTTTTTTCGTTGTTGGGGATATTGAGTAGAGTTCTCGCTTTTAAGCTAAGTTGAATTCAAAATATTTAGTCACTTACTCGGCTTGAATATGTTTAGACAATTAAATAGAATTCGCTATAATTTTGTTTAGAGTAGTATGGGTTTAGAATAGTTAGTATGTATTCGATAATGTGCATGGGGGTCCCATAGTACAGGTGTATCGCATGAATGTATATAGTGTTTATGTGTATGTGTAGTACTTATAAACAATCCAATCACTAACCACGTTTGCTGCTGTTAAGTAAATATCTTTTTGTTTCGTTTTTTTCCTTGTTTATAAATTAGTTTAGGGGTTTGCCTAATAGTTTGGGGAATATAGCATACGAATAAATTATCATTATATAATTAACTTAGTGTAATTACAGGAGTGCCGTAATTCAAGTAGCTTATGTTGAAAAATTATTATCATAATTTACATTTACTAGGTACATTTTGATTTAATTTAGTTAGTCAACTAAATGCGAATGCAATGTTTATTAAAAAATACATGAATTATTTACGTTCTAATTAGTTCGATTACTTACTAAACAGTTAAGGGAGGGGCAAATTTACGATCTCTTCTAGCTAGCTACAACATCATTAAAAACAATTATCATTTCAAACATCAAACTCGTTAGATGATTCAGGAATAGCTTAGTAGACACACAAAATATACACAAATTTAATTGAATCATACTAAGAACATTTAGCAGATAAAAACAATTTCAAATCTTTCTTGTTGTTAGCATAAAATGGTTAATTAAATAAATATACATACATATATGTATAGTATATATGTTTTTAAGCGTTTCACTTTTATTATTTAGTATATGACTAGTTAGACATTAAAAAGGTAATTCCATTCGTTCATAAACGTTCTCCTTGCGCGTATTCCTTGTTGGACAGTGTAAGTTAATATTGCATAATATACATACATACTAGATAGGTTCTTTAGGGTGGTTTATCAAGTAGGTCGCATAGGTTTCCAAGTTCCAACTTTAAATTTCAATTTCAAAACACGATACGTGTTTCCCATCAAGTTCATCCCTTCAAGTAATTACAAAAACTGATTGTAAATACAAAACTATTGATTTAAGCGCATTTTTCATAATATTGCCAACAATTTTGGACTAGTTCGTGAGGGAACTTGATGATGGGTGATTGTGTTAACCAATTAGAATCGTAGAATCGTTGGTGTAAGTGTTCCAAAAATAATGGAGATGTTTCTCGATATATCAATATGTTGTTTGGGTCAATTCTCTTTTGTTCTTGAAAACAACAATGGAAGAACGTGTATAACAACATAGTGGGCGTGAGTAGGAGGGGTGGAGTGAAAAGGGTGATGGGGGAATATCAAACCACATTGATTGTCTCGACTCCATGCACAGGGGCGCATTATAAGTTAGTCTATAAAACTTTTACTGAAACAACAATCGTATTGTTCGGAAGGTACAATGTAAAAAAAACGAACAGTTTCTCTTGCAATTCATTCGTGCAGAACAATACAAATATAGTATCTGCAGATCTGAAATTTGATATGCTTCAAATAAATCAATAAAATAACATAAATTCTGGGCCTTTTTACGTCTTTTGTTTTGTTCCACTGTCGATACACATGTTTATTTGTATTGCCAACGAGGCGAATACTTGATTTATGCAGGCACATTGAATAATTAAATAAAAATTGCTGTTCAATTGATGCTCAAGTGCTATTTTGTCGGTGGTAGTATTGCATTCAAAAGAATATTGCATTATTTAAAAAACAGATTCGCTAAAGTGTTGCCTATTTAATGAAATTTATGGGGAAAAAAAAGATAATTGCATTTGCATAAATTAACATGCGTTTCCTTTAACATATTTAGGTGTGGCTTGTTGTATTACCAATTTAATTGACCGCAATGTTCGTACAGCAAATCGAAAATATGCAAATTGATGCAATCTTTTTTATGCTGCAGGCAATTAATTTAATTAAAATGCTTTAAATGTTTTGACAGCAATTAAAGTGCACTTCTGTTTGCTCACACATTAACATATGGTAGCTGTTGGCATTAACAGACTGTTAAGGAAACATTTAAATAACAGTAGAGGATACCAAACGAACGCTGTTAAGACACTGTAATGTTGCATGAGACACCCTGTTAGCTGTAATAGCAATAACAGATTGAGGAATACTGATAGCCGAGCTAAGTTTGGGCCAAAATGTGTAAATGCAGTTGTTAATAAATCAATCGAGAATAAACATACATACTATTGAAATTTATCGCATGCTTAAGTTTCTGTTTGTTTTTGCTTAATTAATAACATCATTTAATCAAGTAAAGTAAATCGTGTTGCACATTTTCTGTTAGACTGTTAGCATATTAAACCAATTCCGTTTCTTTGTTTTGTTTGTTGTTGTTACGCTTCTCTTTGGTTTTCTGGTGGTTTCGTTTAATTCCGTGAAATAGAGTACACACTTGCAGTACACGGTGTGCGATTTAGACCAATTCGCTCGTGGCGGCAGGATTGAATTCATAAAATATGCCTAAAAAACTCCGACATATTTTACATACATTTTCATAACGATCGATTTGCTTTTGGAGTACACATTCATAAGTTTGAAAGTTGATCGATATTGTGTGTAATATTTTATATTAGCTGCCTAAACTATTGTTAATTTCTAATATGTTTTTTCTTTCATCATTATCAACTCGTTATATCGGGGTATCTTCCTCATTCTAACGTTGCACATTATTAATGAGAATTGTTGTTGTTATCATTGTGGTGGCTGTCGAAACGAAATCTAAAGATCTATAAGCGGTATTAAAGTCCTTGTATTGCGTATCGCCAGCTCCTCCGCCTGTCATCAAAGATCATCATCATCCTCATGTTTGTCGAACATCTGCAGCGACTTTGTGACCAAATCGTCCTTGAGACACGCCTCGAGGAACTCCTCCATCGTTATAATGCCGTCCTGATTTAGATCCAACTTGCAAAATACTCTATCAACCTACAAAAGGAAAAGAAGACCGCTTATAAACACTGTCATCTTTTATTCAAATGTGTCAATCATCTTGCCGATTCCCCATACACACCCCTTTATGCATATATGAATGTTAATCTGCACTTATCAATAATGCGGCCATGCGGGCTGCGTCATTAAATAAAATTTCCGTTGCAGTTTCCGCTCGTAGGCCCACACACAAAGCTTCCGCTCGCATCCAATTCTCAATCCAATTCCCTCGAGCTGAAACCACATACAAGTCCACACACACATACATACAGACACGTGCTATGCATGTGTATCTATCTGCCTGTCTCTGTTGCAGTGTGCACATTTATAATTACTCATACGCAGCATGAGCCATCGACGTCAACGGATGCTCAACGTTATGACGAGTGCGCGCTGCTCTTGCATAAAAAATCAAGCGAAAACTACAGCCAGAGTTGCTTTATGTAGTTCAGCTTTATGCAACATCAGCTGCATCGACTTCTGCGTCTGCCTTCTGTGAGTTAATTTGTGCAGCGGCAATTTAATTAGCAGCGAATTAAAGCTCCTTGTGTATGGTGAGTTAAAATAATAATGAAAGGAATTAAGCATAACGAATATGCATACAGTTGTGCAAGTAATGCAAGTACAATATAAAGATGTACAATTAACAAAGATTGCCAACAATTATGGGAAAAGTATCAATTGAGTCTCGTTTCAAGTGGAATTATTTAATGTGTTTAACACTCCTAAAATAGGAAACTAATCTTTGAAACATTCTGTAAATAAAAATTGAAATAACAGCTGTTAACAAACACTGTTAAGACTCTGTTATGTTGAGTAACCGAAGAGACTTACTGCAGTTTTCTTATATCTATTGTGTATCATCTTCATATCTTCTGCTTACCTGATCTCTCGCTTTGCGATCATCTTCCGGCTGATGCGGCCGCCTGCCCATAAGCTCGTGTATGGCCAGCACAATCTCACTGAGTTCGCCCCGACTGATGCGACCGTCTCCATTCAGATCGTACAGCTTGAAGGTCCACCTTAGGCGCTCGTAAACAGAGCCACGCAAGAGGGTCGACAAGGTGACCAGTAAATCCTGCATAGAATTTGATTTATTACATTATATACTACATTATATAATGTGATATTATATAGGGTAGTAATTACCCGAAAACTAATGGCGCCATTGCAATTAACATCGAAGGCTTTGAACACATAATGAGCATATAAACTGGAATCTGCGGGAATAGAAATAACTTTGTTGAGGTTAACGCTGACAATTTGGGGTAGTTCAAATGCGGTCAGGAGGGGGAAGAGCTCCAAAAACTGGCGCTCATAAATGAAACGTTGGCTTAAGTGGTGCGCTTTATGATGCGCGGCTATAAAAAATACTCAAATAATGCCGGCAAGGACATTGAATTCGCAGGCAGACACACACACATTGAAACACTTGAATACTTACTGCCATGTGGAAAGAATTTGGCGTAAATATCCTTAAAACAATCCTCGTGCACCACACCCTCGGGGCATTCCTGCGAAAACGGCAAAAACGAAACGAAATCTCTATGAAAATATTATACGAATGAAGGCGAATGGAATGGGAATGAGATTAGGAATGGAAATGGGGCATGAGTAGGGATGAGTTCACGTTCGCACGTTCGCAATCCTTATCGCATTCTCATGCAAGTACCCACTGCGATTGCGACTGCGAGAGCACTTTGAATGGTTTAATAACCCGAAAAGAAAATCGATTATCTTATGCTTTGCTCAAGTGTGAATAAAGCGTTTAGAGAGCCATTATAAAGCCATGAAGAGAACACACTCGTATTCAGATTATTATAAAGAGTATCAAAAGAAAAGATAATACTTCTAAATCAGAATATTACACATAATTAATGAATATTTATTAAATATTCTCAAAATCAGAATTAATCAGGCAAAATTACATGAAATCATAAAAGAAAAAACCGAATGAATGTGTGCAAACTTAGATCTACTTAATTCCAAATTAAGATAATGCCAGAAACTCTTTCATAATCGCAAATAACTTAGTTGAAATTTGCCATTAATCATCGACACTATCAAAATATTTTATATGTATGTAAGGCATTTAATTTGAGTCTGCAAATCTCTGCAAATCTTTTGTTAAAATTAAATAGTCCTCGCTTGTTTTCTCTAGACTTTCTAATGATTCGCTCTCTTGCTGCTGCTCCCGGTGACCCACATTTGGAATCGTCTTAGCAAAACGAATTGCTTAACGTGGTGAATGTGTGAAAGGCTCTTAAGCACCCACCGCACAGCAAGAAAGTGGCACAGGCAGTGAGTGGGAGAGGAAGAGAAAGAGAGTGGAACATACGTATACGCAATGCTTGTGCAATGAAATTCAAAACGCGTGTGCATTAAATTGGCTGCCATTATTTGCACACCTCCCACACGCCCTCTGCTCATTCTCCTCCTCTCTCTCTCTCTCTCTCTCTCTCTCTGTCTCTATATCCCTATCCCTCTCTTTTTAGCAGCACTCTGACTGCGCTTTTGCCACCCGTCAACAGTGGGCAACATCATTTTGAGTGCTCGGGCTTAGCCAGAAATTCATATTCATATAAATATGTGAGCACTCGCTTGATCTGCTGGGTAAATGGATTGTGATGTGATGCATGCAAGTGTGTGTGTGTACGTGTGTGTGTCCACTTACCGTTTTAAATCCTCTATACATGACGCGGATTTCCTGCTTGGTGAATTTGGTTTGACGGCACAAATCCTCCAGGGCGACTGGTATTGGCTTAGGCACTCGTGTTTGTTCCAACTCATAGACCACCTCCTCGATGGGGCTTTCCGGTGGTGAGGCCATGGTGGTGTATGTTTAACTCCGTACTTCTTTTACTACTTTTTCTGCTTTCACTACTTCTTGAACAGTTTCTTCTTATATATCTTCTTGTTTTAATACCTTTTTGTTGACTATTTCTTCATCCACTACTACTTCTTTTACTCTTCTACTACTCTTTCTTCTACTACTCCCTCTCCTACTACTTTCTTTTCTACGACTTCTTCTTTTGATACTTCTTCTCCTCCTTCTTTGTCTCCTACACCTTCTTCCTCTAACACTTACTCTTCTACTATCGTTCTACTTTACCTTCTTCTTCTACTATTTCTTCTCCAGTAACTTCTTCAATTACTTTTACGTCTTCTGTAACTTTTTCTCTTGCCTCCTCATGCACTTCTTCTTCTACTATTTCTACTTAGTCCAGTACTTCTTCTATTGCTTCCTTTCCTTCCAGTTCTTCTTTTTACCTTCTTCCTCCTTCAATTGGTTGCCTGGCAATGCACTTTAAATTCGACTATCCTCTCTCAATTCCAAGTCCTCTCAGTTTATTTATAGCCCAAGCACAATATCAATTTCCATTTTTCGCACGCCCATTAACATAATTTGCTGGCATTCCCCACACAATATATATATATATCTTTATATATAAAATAATATACGTATATTTTAATTTTCACTAAATTTTCCTGCTCGTCCTTGTGCGCACTCTTTGGGGCTCTGCTGCACCTTCACCTTTTGCTTTCCGCTTCGCATTCACACTAAGTCGCTAATGAGGCAAGCATCGCTGCAAAGAGAGAGATGGGAAACCAACATATAGAATATAGAAAGAGAAAAACGAAAACAAAATTATATAAATCAGCATGCCAGAGTCCAGGTGAGAGGGGGCAGGGAGAAGAGGAAGTAGGGGTGGCCACGCAAGGACGCAGCTCGTCATCGGAGTCGGTTGCGGTCTGTCGGTTTGTGTTGCAAAAGGGCAGCCGGAAGTGCAACTTTGTTGTTGTTGCTGGCCAGTTAGCCTGTTCGTCAGCGCGTCAGTTAACCAGCTAACCACATTGCGTATACGCCGCATTGGTTTGTTACACAAATGCACAAACACACTGCCTGCAGCTGACTAGCCTTGTGTGTGTGTGGCTGTGTGTTTGTGTGCCCCGTCATCAACATGCAAATGTTGATTATTATTGCGTGCCATAAATCAAAGCGAATCGAGTTATGCGCGCGCCTTGGCGTATGCAGCACCTATTTTCGCACGCCGCTCATCGCATTGTTGGCCATGGAGATTGAGGCAGAGTCAGGGAATGCCAGAAGTGCTGATGGCGGATGTTGGTTGTGTGGCCTGTGTGTGTGTGTGTGTGTGTACTGCCTGTGGTGCAGCTGCTATTAATGAGCACTTTGCATGCTGTTCAATTGGGTGTGCATTGGCCCGAAGATGCATCTCAACTGCAAATCGAGCATGGATGATATTGCTGTGGGGCATTATCAAAATGTGCAAAAGCAAAATGATGGATAGCTAAGCTGATAAAGCGATTATAATTTCATACTACGAACAGTCGATTGTTTAAGTCGTATAGGTCGTTTAATAGAAAACAGTTATTTGTGAGTCATTGCATTTATTCATAACATTTGAAGAGGTTTTTTAAGTTGATTTCATATTCAAATACTATAAAATATTCATGATATAATCTTAGTTAATGCATAGCCTTAGCAAAGGCAATTCCATTTCGCAGTATTAGGCCAAATAGGTCATTTGATGTTTGCTGTTTGATTACATTTTATTTATGATAAATTTAAATCATATCTAGAAATCAAATAATTCAGCACCTTTTCTACCCCTTATAGAATTGATTTTATATTAAAATTATATATTATATATATATATTAAAATTGATTATATAAGAAATAGGGCATGTATATACATATATAAAATATTGTCGTGTTCATTTAAATAATATTTTATTCATTTTAATAACTCAGCCAACAAGTCACGCAATAAGGCCTTTAAAGCCCAACAGCTCTTTCAATCTTATGTTTTCATCATATTATTCACTACATAATGATTATATTATTCATTCATTTACCCCCCAGCAGTCTGTGTGTCAAGCATTAACATGACCTTTGGCTCTGCATAGCAATCTCGGGCAAACACTGAAGGTATCAAGTAGTCAGTTCTCTCTCAGTTGGCAAAGCGCATAGCAAAGTGCTTTATTGCAGTCGGAATATTTGATTTATTTGCGTGAAGGACAAATCGAGTTGTGTTGTGGGTTGGGGCAAATTGTGAATTTCATTCACAATTGCGCCATGGGCAGCAACATAGAAATTCATTTGATTACAGCATGCACTCTGTAACTTTTGCAGCTTTAACTTGTTATTGGGAAAACTCAAAGAGAAACTCTTAGCGGGGGTGGCAAGATAAGGATGTGCTGGTAAGGGAGTGAGGGAGGGAATTGTTGGTAAGTTGATCGCGTTTTTGTCGCGCGTTTCTCTGAGCACTTGAGTGCAATGCTTGACCTCCTTTTTGGCATGACAAAATGCAATGTTGAATAGTCAAGAGACGGAAAAGTTATTTTCGGGCTGTGCCTTTTCTATTCAACTTGAACACACACACACAGACACAGATACAGACACAGATGCACTGACAGACTGATAGATATAACAGACAGTCAGAAAGAGAAAGAGAGAGGGGCAGAGACATGAAAGAGAAGGCGAGAAGTGTTAGCAAACGGTAGACAGCGCGCTCTTCCATTTCCGAAGTCATGGCTATTTTTCACTTGGAATTGATAAATCCCGCTGATAGCTATGAAAAGACTGTTAGCAAGACAAGGAGTGGGAAGCAGAGGAGGAAAGGGGAAAGGGAAATAGGTCGCCATGACGGAAATAGCTTTGACAGCTTAATCCAAGCGAATATTTCGCACAGCTCTCACCAATTTGCTGTGGTAATTTCCCTTTTGGCATGAAAACGCAGTTTGCCATGAAGAAAAACACTTTGTACACTTTAGTATATAGTATATTGGCATATATATTCCTGAAGCCTTTTACTTTGTGCCAACTTAAGGTTATTTGCATATTTAAGCCAATTCAAGTTCAGGAAAATTCAGGGCGAGTGAAGGTCTATTCCAATTTGAAGATGTAATGGATGAATGATTGCAAATACTATATAAAACAGTTCTAGTTCTTGGAGTTAACACAGCAACCTTGATGCACAACTGCCTGCAGGGTGTGGCCTGTTTCAAGCCAGGTCAAATGCATAATTCATCAATGACAGCGCCGGAAAGTGTCCTCAAAAGTGGCGCACTCCAAGTGAAGTGTAAACGCAGCTTGCAATCGATAAGCAGATAGATATACATAACATATATCAATTGAGATATATATACTTATATGTACACACATACTTCCCCACACAGCTGAAAGTTATAATTACCCAAAGTTGAATGTTGCTTAACTTTTGCACTAAAACATTGCATAAGCTAATTTGTGCTGGGAGTTCCCTAACGATAGTAAACAGTATTTTGAAACTAGTTTTAAGCACAGTTAAGCAAAGTTAGTGAACATATTAGATATACTTATGAAATTTGATATGCATGTGGAGAGAGGGAGATAGACAGAGCAGCGTAAGTTGCAAGTTGCCCAACTGAGCTCAATTAACGTGCAAACAATTAGCTCGGTTTGTTGTGCATTGCAATTGATACGATTGAGTTGCAAGTTAGCAAGTCATAATTATATATATCAAATAACAAAGACAGAGTAAAGAGGATGCTGTAAAGGTTAATTGTCTTGTGTAAATTTAAATGACAAATCAAATTAAAAATGACACTACAGAGAAGTGAACCAAGTAAAGTAAATCTCTTTGACTTTTGACAGGGTTAAGAGTTCTTATTGTCTAGTTTTAGGTCAGTATAGAGTTAGTTATGCTGAGGATGAACTTCTTTGCCTTAGAAGAGTTAAGTACATGAAAATATGAAGTGACAACTGAACTAATTGATAAATTTATACCTTAAAAAAGAGGTTAAAAGTTATACAGGGGAAACCCTTTGCATTTAGACAAGGATAATTCCTTATATCTAATACTACTGCTACTAAACTAAGTCACAATAGATCTAGTTAAAGAACAAATCTCATGTTTCCAACAAAGTAATGTGTGTTATAAAGCATAAACCACAATTTGCCAAGCAAACATAATTTAACTTAACATAAACTTAACGATCTGCAATACTCAATGAATAATGACATATTACTGGCAACAAACGATACCTTGTAAAAGTCTTTAAAACGGGCACGCCCCATTCATATAAGCTACTTGAAAAGGCAACAATTTCATTTGGCAAATGTTTTGCTATTAGCATAAACAGCTTCAGCATTATGGCAGGTCCGTTAAGGAGGCCATAACTGGCTGACTAGGAGACTGCATGCCTGGGAGACTGCCTGCCTGGTTGGATGCCTGCCTGGTTGGATGCTTGGCTGGCGGGGAATGTCTGCTGCTGCTGTTGCTGTTGCTGTAGCCGTGGCTGAGCGCAGTTGGCCAACTAATTGCATGGCTCTATTTGCGCAAATCAGATGCAGCTGCAGCGTCAGGGGAAAAAGGCAAGAAGAGGAGGCAGCAAAGGGGAGGCGGGGGCGTTGCCTCTTTGCTGCAATCGCGTCTGCGTTTTATAACATTTTTATACCGTTTAAGCGGGCAAGAGCAGCGCACACTCCACTTTGTAATTGCACTGGGGCCGCAGCCGAAACATGTTTGTCAAATATCACGTATACGACATGTGCCACAAGGTTCGCAGCTGCCGCTCGAGCTTAGCCGAAGCTAATTAAATATTAAATCGGGTCAACGTTTAAACGTTTTAATGCGCAAATCTTTATTAGCCAATTGGCAAACAGGGGGCAAGAGCGAGAGAGTGAAGCAGTGTGCGAGCAGGAGACAAATATTTGTACAAGGAAATACACTTAAAGTGCCTTAAGGCACAGCTCAAGAGGTGTGCGTGTGTGTGTGTGTGAGTGTGTCTTGGCATATGCAAATTGCGTCTGCAGCTCAGCCAAGTTGTATTGTATGTTTATTCATTTGTCTAATTGTGTTTGTGTTTGCTTTGCAATATGGAAAATGCAAAATGGAAATGGGCATGGAAATGGCTGTGGAAATGGAAATGTGAGTGTGGCAATGTGAATGTGAATGCGAATGCGAATTGTTGCCACTCTCTGTGCGAGACTGTAAAGGAATGGTGTGCATGTCAGGCCTTTGGCTTCTAAATGCCAGCGACAACATCGACAAGGACAAGGCAAGCCACGCCACGCCTCGCCTCCACTTGGCTCCTCTCGCCTTGCGCTATCCCGCCTTGCATGCAGTCATGCAATTCCACTCGAACGCAAACCAAACTGAGAACAGTGGCTGCAATAAGTAAATTGCGGGGGCTGCTGTATTGTAATGCATAGCCCAAATTAGTTACCGTTATTGCGGCACTCCACACACAAAGCACAATCAACTTGGCAATTGGAAGGAATCGACAAGTATTTGCCCCACAAGGTTGCCAGCCTTATCGCGTCGAATCGAATCGAATGAGAGAGTTTTATTTTTAGAATTATCATAAATTAAGGAATTTACATCTTTTTAGAGTTTATAGGGTATATCCCTGTGCCAGGTAGTGGCTACTAAAAGAGAGAGGTAACTAAACAAATTCAAGTAATGTTAAATGAATGTAGAATAATCATTCATGCCAAAGAAATCGCTAATCATACCACATGAAGCCATTTGTAATTGGCGCTTCAGGTTTATTTTATTTATAATTTAAAGCACATATAGTAATGTCAACAATCAGTGAGGTATACACTACTATATTCTCCAATCTCTCAATTTCCTACTATCCATATTTTTTGAATCAAGAATGAACTTCCTCATGCAATAAAATGAGTAAAGACCTATGCAAACTAGATTTATTTGAATATAATATAAGTATATTAGTTCAATATATATTAACAATATATTTATATACATTTACTTATATTAAATACTTCTTTTTCTGCACTTTCACCACTGTGCAAGGTTTGCCCTCGCGGTGTTTTGCTTGTTGTTTTTCCCGCTGGTTTCATTTTCATGCAGCGCCCGCTAGGAGTGGCATGCCAGCAGAGCTACCATATCTAGCTGTCTAAAACCTAAACCAAGTGTATGTGCAACAACTAACGAACTAACCAACTAACGAACGAGCTATCCAACTATGTATCTGACTATCCATCTAACCAGGCTAACCGACAACTATCTCACTAAAAGCACCTGACAGCGTCGGCACGCGACCGCATTTTCTACAGTGAGCTTTATTAAATTGCGGATAACTATACAAATTGTATGTGCACTGAAAGAAATAAGGCACGACAGAGAGAGAGAGAGAGAGAGAGAGAGAGAGAAAAGAGTATAAATAATTAATATGATAAAAATAGTAATAGAAAAAGTAGCTTTACTTTTACTTTACACTCTACTCTCTTCTTGATTCTATCAATCAAACGTTGATCAACTTTTTGTGCAAGTGTAGCATGTTGCACTTCTTTGAGCTTCATTTGCGTGGCTTGGCGACTCCCACCATGACGTCACACACAATTACACAATTGAATTTTTGGCAAGCTAAAGCCGTGCCAGACCCCGCCCCCGCACGCCCCTCAAGGTCATTGTAAAGATCTTCAAATGCGCCCGCAAAGACAATAAATCAACGCCAATTATAGACATTTTTTGCGGGTTAAGTTTGGCGGCCCCGGCACAAATGATAAACGACTATTCGTAGCGGGCCAACAAAAATTTGCAACACTTTTCAATCTGTTCGTTGAGATTGTCAGACACTCGAAGTACTTGTGGTAATAGAGAAAGAAACAACATGAGAGCGAAAGAGAGAGAGGGAGAGATGCCGAGGGTTTAAGGTTGAAAAACGGATAAATAATGAAGCAGTAGATTTCGTGACGACATGTGAGAAATACTTTCTGGCAAATTGAATTTGTAAGCGTGGCAAAGCGAGGAGAGCCATTTTGCATGCAAGCTGAGAGGGAAAGAGAGAGAGAGAGCTGAGTGTCCTGCGAGAACTTCAAGTGGCTTTGCTGACTTTATGTTGTGTGCTTGTTGACAAGAGTCAACGGGGCATATGCTCATAATATTAATTTATTACGGCCTTATCGACAGACAGCAAATACTCGTACATTAATTGATTTATAATCTCTCTCTGGCATAACATGCCTCACTGCATCGTGGATAATTGAGTTATGCCACAAGAAACAAAAACAATAAGTTATTGGAAGAGTTAAGGAAAGGAAGAGGGATAGAAATGTAAACGAGACAGCATGAAAATACAAATTAAATGTAGGAGTATATACATGTTGTTCTTAAAATAGAATTCCCTGAACTTAAGCAAGATGTAGCTGAGGTTGTATATACGATACCCAGAACTATATGCAATCTGTTTAAAATGCCATGAATTTTGCTATCAGAATGATATGTGAAGTATATATAAATATGACTACATAACTTGATTGCTTTATTACTTTATCTGTTATGCGCTGAATACGTGTATGCAGTTATTATTCATTTCGATTGGCCTTTTTGTGCAATTTTGCGTGCAACTGAATGCAAAATATATTTCCAATGGTCTGTCTGGATTTGGACAGGCTTAACTGTAAATCAGAATATATATATAACTATCGCATGCAACTAATAGAATTCATAAAATCTTGTTTACCTTTCAATATGCGTATACGCAATATGTGCATGATATATGGATGTGCATGATATGCATGATAAATATGCTATATTCATCTATATGTAGCTATGTGTGAGGAGGTATCAATGGGGCAGCCTGGCGCGCAATTCAGGCTCGTGCCAAAAGGGAAAAAAGACAACTGCGGTCAGGAAATTGTGAGGAAGTTGGACGATGGCCAGTTACGTATACGTAATATACATTTGTATATGTATGAACGGAAGCCATTAGTTATTATAAGTTGTGCCTGTTGAAATGCCCGTTGACCATTTTAATGCAATTTAATATCTGATATTCAATTATGCCAACTGGGAAATTGCGTATACGTAATAAAAAGCAACAGACAGTGAGGAAAAGAAATGACAAAGAGTTAGAGCGCGCACTTTTAGTTTTGCATCTCTCGCTGGGGAAATCAGTCTGAAAGTGCTGTGTATGTTTTAGGTTTTGGTTTTTTAGTTAGCTAGTTTGCTAATGCCAAACAGGGCGGCGACAAGTCAAGCCACAAAGATAGTCTCTCTACTCTCTCTTTCTCTCTCTCCCTCTCTCTCTCTCTCTCTCTATCTCTCGTAATTCAAGAGCAACATGCTCCGCTTAGCTGCCATGCATGACACTCCCAGTGGAGCTTTAAGATAAGCCAAGAAACAATAACAAATGACTCCCCCGAGAGAAGCGCAGTGTGCTCTTGTATTTTGTTTGCACTTCTCCGGGTATTCGTCGTCCTCGTCGTCCTCGGCAGCGCCATTTGCAATCATTTTTTAGTTAAATATTGTGACCAGAAAGGCAGCACGCGCCATGCCAGCACTGCCACTCGTATCTCAATCTTGAATCAACAAACGGCACCCAGTTCTGTTATTAGCGATGGCAGCTAAAGTATCGAATGAGCTTAGCTTTTCAACGTGTTTTGATTTACTTCAATTAGTTGTTGCTTTATTCCTCACATTTCACGTGCCTTGTCAAAGTCACGCGCTCATCTCCAAGTGAGAAAATCACTTCCGACATGCACACGGAATGCGGAGAACTTAATTGATGCCTCACCTAGTTGGAACTATAATCGGAAAATGTTACTAGAAAGCAGCTCAGACAAATTACAACAGGGAAATGCACACGACTACCTTGATATCCTGCAAGATAATATAGTTAATGCTGAGTACCTGAATACCCTGTTAATAATATAAAGCGGGCTTGAAGAACCTATGAATGCTTGCAGTTAAGTTGAAGGCTAGAAATCTTAACAAAATATGTTTACAAAGTAGATCAGCTTATTTTATAAACATTTGAATTGAAAAACTAAATTATTATATGCAGAAGTTGTAAATTTAATAGAATATAAAGTAAAATATAATAATATAATATAAAAAATATAATAAAGTATACTATATAGTTATCCCTATAATTTCAATCAATTAAATAAACTAATTAAATTTAAAAAGTTTCGAGTGCTTTTATAAAGAAAGTTTCCATAGGAAAATACAAATCTTTTCCATATAAATAAACTTAAATTCAAAAATGATTCAATCACTCAAATTTATAATGTTTTTATGCCAATGCACAAATATATTTCATTTAATTTCATGACAAATACATTCAAATAAATTGCATGCAATTTTCCTTGACATTTCACAATGAAGTCCAATGAATAATTAAGCAATCGAGGCTTGCGGCCTTTCTCTGTCTGTTGTCAGCTTAAAATTGCACTCGAGTAAATCATATGATTCTATATATGTATAATATGTGGGCGTATATAGAGATATATATACATGGTAGTTAGGTTTATCATGCCTGACATAATGGGCACATTATTTTACAGACCATTGGCTACACCCAAAATAGAATAAGAAAACTCAAAAAAAAGAAGTTTTCAGATTTACTGGCAATTATGCCATCGATTTCGCTTTTTGTTCTCCCACACAACACCCCACCCTCCCCCTTGTGCTTCCCCTCAACCCTTATAAGTCCTAAGAAACTATTTGGTATTTTGTTATACGCGCGACGGATATAAATTAAGCCAGCTCATAAATTAAAGCGATTGTGTGCAAAAAATATTGTTGTCCAGTCATCACACATACACACAGACACACACACAGCCATAGCCACACATAGTTGTAGTGGTTTCTCTGCTTATTTATAACTTGGGCGAAGCGATTTTGGCCAGCAGAAGGAGCTAAGCATTTGCGTTTCGCGTTTCGCCTTTTGCTTTGTTGGCCGATAAAGAAAATTATTGTCTAAAACTTGGCGAATATCGCTGAACCGGAAGTGCCTTGGCTCATAAAAACTAGCGGGCGGTACAGTCAATGTAGGAGTAACTCGCTGCCCATGTGTGTGTGTGTGTATGAGGAGAACTTGCGTCGCCAGCAGGACGACGTTCAATCGAGTTTTATTGTCGAGCATTTCGCACAGTTCGCACAGCTACAACTATCATGCCTGGAGCAAAGGGAATGGGGGAGCTGGGTGGGGGAGGGTGGCTCGCAACTATTTTGGCAGTTTGTTAGCTTGGCTGGCCGACAATGAAGTCAGTTTTTAGTCGCTGTTGGCCAGTGCCAACTAACAACTAACTGAAAGTCAGTTCGTTTCAACGTTCTTTCATTGTGGGGGAGTACGTAAAACTTTTGCACCGGAAATGGAGGAAATGCAGCAGCACCAACTTTTCATTTTGGCTGAAAGCGAAAAGTTTTTTGCATACAGTTGCTGTTTTGCTTTAATTTCCCTGGCTTGATTGCTAAATTTAATGAAAACAATTGTGGCAGGTAGAAGTTCTTAGACATCAAAAGAGAGAGAGAGAGAGAAAGAGAGATAGGAAGGGTGGCAGCAGAGCAACTGCTACTGCTTCCGCTGCGTTGCACTGAGTGGCAGGTAAAAGAAAACTTTCAGCTGGCCCTAACAAGCTTTTAGTTAGACAACGCACTAGGGATGAGTATCTGCAAGAATATATCGACTTTAAAGTACTAAATATTAGACTGTAGTAATAAGAATGTTAAAGTACAAAGGCTGAGTAATGCAGAGTATAGTTGAGCAGAAATACGAACATTAACAGAGAACAAACAGAGATTACTTAGAAGAAAGAAAATATTAACTTTGTTGGAAGTAAGAGAACATCGTTTAAAATATTGGACACCTTGCAAAGGAATAAATAAAAGTGCATGTTCAAGTCTTGCTTGGCTGAATGAACGTGTAAACTGCAACAATGTTGTTCAATCATTATCAGCACCAGCTCTGGCAACAGCAGCAGCAACAGTAGAGACAGCAGCAACCTATATATAATATCTAAATCGAAGTATATCGCTACACATCTCTAAAACACACACGGTCTGTCCTGCTGCCTTTGTGTGTTGTCTCATTTTCGCTGTTGTTCTTGTATCATGAATGGACTGGATGCGAAAGAGAGACTTTGCCTCAAGTGGCAGCACTTGATGCGAATGTGGTCTGCACAGCCAGTGTAGATTTAAGTGCCCTATGTCAACACCCCTTGCATCTCTCTCCCACACCAGATCCTTGCTGTATCTATTTATGCAGCACACTTGCGGGCATTGGATACATTTACAATCGATTTGTATATGCAATTTTTTGTCGATTTCCTTGCAGCTTTTCAGCTGACATTTTAATCAATACGCTTTTGCCAAGTAGATTTTCCTATGCACTGTTCGTTTATATGCAAATTCGCAAGTACTATAATATTAACTTATCGTAATGCTTAACATGGAATTTATTATTATTTTCCCTTCTTTTTTTGGCAATTTTTTATGGGTTTTCTTACGCTCACAGGCAGAAGGCAATAAAAAATTGTGAATAACTTTTTTCCAGCGCAATATCAACAGCAGAAACAGCAATAACAAAAACAACGATGGCAATAAAAAGACCAACGCAAGCGGACGCGAGCACATGGAGGAAATTTTTGGTTGCGCAAAAAAGTATGCTACACTTTTTGTACGACCATTCGACTAACGGCTCTACTTATTCCTCTGTCTCTCGGTCTTACTATCTCTTGTTTCTCAGTCTAGTTCAGTCTTACTATCTCATGGTTTCTCTGTCTCTTGATCTCTCTGTCTCCCAGTCTCCCTTCCCTCTCTCTCTATCTGTGACACAAAGTCTTTGCCTCTCCATTCTCTTCCATTACTTTTGACTGCCCTGTGCCGGCTGTGATGCTGTGCGGCCCAGTTGCTCAGTCCCAGCATAGTAATTAATGCTTGTAAGTGCCACTCGTCAGTGCGTTTGTATGTGTGCTTACGTATGTGTGTGGGCAGCAATGCCACACACAGTTCTCAGGCCAGCTCAGCTTTTGGCCGCTCTCAACTTTTTTACTGGCTGCTTGTTAATTGCATGTTGGCAACATATGTTCACTGCATGTAACTGTGCAATCTGTACAGCGCCCATTTACTCCACGCCCACGCTCAAATGTGCGTCAATTAAAAATTGTTACCAATTTCTAGCCTAACATCAAGGCCAAACCAGACCAGAGAACAGAGACCAGCATCATGGCCAGCATACAATTCCAACAAAGTTATTTGCCTCGCGTCGCTTATTGCGCTCTTTCTCCATTTCTGGCTGGGGGCGTAACACATGGCGTATGCGTGTTGCGGCTACAAAGAGCACACAAAACTTTGCACAACTTTACATTCATCAGTGCTTGGTCATAAAAACAATGTTTGTTCATGTTGAGATTTTATGGACACATCTGCGCATCATAGACACATGTGTAGGTTCCCTAATAATTTGTTCAAGTTTCCTATCGATATTTGTGGAAATCTTGTGGTATATCATAAAATTTGGCAATGAACTTTGTATGAATAGGAAAAAGGATTGTAATAAGTACAATATGTAGACATAGTTTATCAGTAATAAAATAAACCACAGTACAGATTTATAGAGATGGCTACAAAATGAGTTCAAAAAAGTTTTTAGTTGTTTTAATCAAAACTCTAAGCTTAATTCTAGTATATACGAGTATAATATTTTCTCATATAGTTATAGTATCACGTTGTCTTCTTTATTTAAGTATTTTTCTTCCCAAATAGCTTTGACTCAAAGTGAACTGCCCAAAGTTTCTAAACGTGCGGCAAGTCTTGAGTACCAAACTAAAAGTTATACCTACTTCTATTATATATAGTATATAGTATAGTATAGTATCATAGTATAGTATTCTTTTTCTTTATTCTACCTCCATCTAGTATATATTCTTGTGTAGTATATAAGAATGCTATGCCCATTCGTATTCTTTAGTACCTTTTTGTACAATAGATTCGACCCAAAGTTAGCTGTGAGTTAACCATAAAATGTTTCTCAACATGCGACAAGTCCTTTCTCCTAATTGATTTTTAATCATTATACTATAGTATTATATTATGGTTTCTTGTACTTCTATCATGGTACTTAAGTCAGACACCCAAGGTGATTAGCTTACTCCTGTAACTGGCATTGCGTGTTACGATATTTGACCAGACTGTAATAAAAAGTTCAGAGCACCTGTCACACTGCGGTCTATGCCGGGGAAAGAGCTTAGTGTTGAAAATCGAAGCCAGAACGAGAACGAGAGTCCTTGAAATTGAACAAGCTTAAAAAATGATAATTTGATTGTGTCACGATTAGATTTCAATTCCGTTAATTGACTTTTTAGCCGCAGCCACTTGAAGCGAGTTAAATTCGGATTGTGGCAAGGTGGGCGGCAAGGGAGGCACGGTGACTGGGGGCGAGCTGTGTCGTGTTGAGTTCGGGGTTTATTTTTAACATTTTCTATTTGCAGTTTTTTTTTGTGGGCGTTCGCCCGTTTTGCACAATGGCAGCCACTTTTTTATTTAGGCGTGAAGGCGCATGTGCATGTGTGGGTGGCAGCATGTATGGATGCCCCTCTCAGTGTGTGTGTGTGTGAATGAATGAAACTAGAGCGCACCTTGGTGCTATTTTTAAACGCCACACAAAGCAACAACGGCCGAGACAACAACAACAACTAAACAGCAGGGGCAGCAACAACAGGAGCAACAACAATCGTCGCTTAGTTTTGCGCTAAGTGTTTTTTCCATGCTGCCGCCGCCGACGATGTGTCCTTTGTGTGCGCGCGTGTGTGTGTGCGTGTGTGCAGCATCCTAGGCCAAGTTCGCAGTTGTTGCTATTGTTGTTGTTGTTATTGTTGCTGGTATTATCATTGCCGTTAGTTGGCAACACTTAAAACATAGTTGGGGCAAATAACGTCAAGCATTATATAAATACACGCGACGAACGCTCAACGCTTTATTCACACATTATTTAATGGATTGCTGCACTGCAGCTGAAGCACCCTCAGAGCAAATTCAAATCCTTCTCCTTGCGAATAGAGTCAGTGGTGAAAGAGAGACACAACATAGAGACCTTCCCACGGGGAAAACAATTATCTGCTTTATTTAAACTAGAGAGAAGAATTTGGGGCACTTAAAATTATTTAGTATCGTAATTAAAATAACAAGTTATTTATTTATTTATGTTCTTCATTTAACTGTATTATTTAATGCAACTTAAATGTAATAAAGATAAATAGTCATATCTTATGAGGAATATGAATTGGATGTAATTATTACATTGTAATAACGTAGAATTATAAAGGCTTGTCATTCCAAATTTAAAAAACATTTGGGATTTTCAACGTTATTATCAAGTAATGACTGCAAAATATGAGGATCTAATGTATACATAGAATTATTCCCCAAATAAAGCAAACATCAGATAACATTGTATTGTTATCACTATGAACATATTATATTAAACATATTCTTGACTTCGACGTAAGTTGCAAAAGGAAAAGCAATAAATAACTTAAAAAGTATTTCTGTTGAGATAAGTTAAATGAAGAGAAATACATTCTAATGCAAAAATTTTAACATAAATTGAAATAAAAATACAATTGAATCAATTATAAACATCGCCAGGCTCGACCACATTTCGCATTTCGAACTAAGCTCGAGGTCTAGTTTCGGAATTAACATATAAATGTGAATGGCTTAATGGCATGAAATCGATTTAATTTCGAGTTCCACAGTATAATTAAGTGATATATTCTTTTCATTACTGTAAAACCATGCAAATAAATTAGAAAATACAACCATTCAACGGTTACTGTTGACGATAATTAAAAAGTTTTGACTAAAGATATTCGTTGGGAAGGTTAAAAGTTTAATCACGCATCCATTCACATTGTAACTTTCATGTGAGACATAAATAAAAAGAAATATGTCTAGTGGAACTTTGTAAGAAGCTAAGGGTTCGTAAAATGGGAGCTCTCTTTACCTTATCTTTAACTTTCAACATTATTTCATTTTCTCGCACACGAAAAACTTTCTTTCCTTTCTCTTGTGCTTGACTCTTTCGCAATTTCACAGATATTCCAAAAATTCAAAAAGCATTTGACATAGTAATGTGTGCTCTGGCAGGAAAACTTTTCGGGCCTACTGTGCCTGGCCTGGCAGGTGCTTTGTCTTGCCACAATTTGGGTGTGTGTGAGTGAGTGCGTGTACCTGCGATGGTGTGTGTGAGGTTAAATAAATCGCATGCGATTAGAAAATTTATACAAATCTGTAGTTTCTTTCACAAGCGTGAGTTCTGTTATTTGCGATTCCGTTTTAGCTGTTAGTTCTCAGTTCGCTTTGGGTTCTTTTTATGACGCCTGGCGTCGCTTAAATGAGTTGTTGTTTATAGTTGGCTCTTATATGTTAAAAGTGTGTGTGAGCGAGAGAGCGTGTGTGGGTGATAAATTTGCATTTCTAACGTTACGCTATTGTTTACTTTATAGGTTAGTTTGTTTGCACAGCATATGTGTGTGTGTGTATATTTACCTTCGATGCCTTTTGATGAGGATGGCGGACAAGGGATAACGATGGGGGAGGACAGACGAGTTAACCTCAAAACATGCCCAAGCAGCTCTCCTCTTGATTTTGCCTTCTCTCCTTTGCCTTTTCTTCTTTCGCACTTGACGGCTCTTGACTGTGCCGCTGTTCTTCCTTCTTTGTCGACTGCTCTTCTCGCTCTCTCACTAGCTTTTTCTTTCTCTGTCGCACACACTGCTTCGCGTGTCTCGTTTTAATTTGGTAATGACTTTGGCTTATTAATTTATTTGCATAGTTGCGCACATTTTGTTACATTTTCGAGTTTTTTGTTTCTTTATTCTTTATTTTTTGCCAACTTGTCACCCACTTCTCGCTTTCTCTCACTTCACCTTCGTACGCACACACACATTGTTACTTTTCGTTCCGTTATTCGCTTCTGTTGTTGTTGCTGTTGTTACTGTTACTCTTGTTACTTTCGTTGTTGTTGCCTGCAAACGACAAAGCAAAAAGCCAAGTAAGCAAGCAGAAGCCTGCACAAGTAAAAAAAAAACTGTATCTTTTAGATCCAGGCATATCCTTTATCTCGGACACAGCAGCAGCGCAGTCGACAGCGACAGCAACTGCGTCGCGTACAGCGACTGCGACAGTGGCAGCGACAGCGACCACAGCAGCTGCGGCCGTGGCATCGCTAGCAGCTGTAGCTAGAAATTCTTATTCGCCGCTAAATTTTAAATTAAATTGTGACCAAGAACAACAATCAGCAACAATTGACAGCAGCAGGCAGTAAGAACAACAATAAAAGAAGCAACGCTAGCAACAGCAGCAGCGACAGCGACAGAGGGCCATAAATAAAAGGTTGCCGCCAAGCAGAGCTCAGTTACCGTTATAGTTGACCGTTACCGTCGGCCAGTTGGGGGAGCAGCAGCAGCACAGGAACCAAACGACGCGCACACTTTAGTGTCCTATACACAACTGATTACAGTTTTAGTCCGTAGTCCTGCAGCGACGTCGACGGCGACCTACGCGACTGAGACTGCGGCTCGAATGTTAACTGGCAACTACGACGCTGGCGTCCACTCGTCTTTCATTCGTTTCGCCTCGTGTTCACTTCGTTTCACCAACGTCGGCAGCGGCAGCGAGAATGATGACGCCAACAGCGACAGCGACAGCGACTGTGGTGGCAAGGTTCCGTAACAGAAATTTGACTAAGCACAGCTTTGGCTTGCCTGACGCCTGACAGCTGAGACGGCGACAGAGGCTGAATCGACGGCAGCGACGACGACGGCGACAGCTTCACATTATTATGCTTTCGCCGCAGTGCTGGTGCCGGGGGTTTCTAGCGGCGAAAGCAAACGCATGGGAGAGCACACAGGACGATGCCGACGAAAAGAGAGTTTGTGCAAGACAGAGAGGCACTGCGGTGTGGGTGAGAGTGCTAACAGTGGGACTATTGGCAAAATTTGCACAAAAATTATGTGGAATTTGTTTTACAATAAATTTATGGTAATACTATGGGTAAAGTACTTTTGAATTGGCATATATTTAATCATTTAGTTAACGTTAATAATTATTAAAAAATTATTATATACTTTAGTTTATATTAATCGTAAATTAAATACATAAATTCGCTATTAAAATAGTTAAATGTTAATTCATGGCAAATTTTAACATACCAGCCACTGTACGCACCCACTGTTTAGGAGTTTGGTGCTGCCACCCACTTTGCTGTACTCATTCTCAGATTGATACTTGCAACAGTCTGGCAGCACCAGAAAACTATGTGGCTTCCCTCACTCGAGCTCACCTTATCTCGCCTTGTTCCAGCTCTGGTGTATATGTTTTGGTTGCCCCCGCAACTCCCCACACTCCACACACTTTACACAGTGTGTTATGTCTCGGGCATATGCTGCAGCTGGCGTCGCTGTCAACGTTGCTGTTAACTTTCGCTGTTAGTTGGCATTCGTCGTCATCTTTTGCCAATAGCTTAGGATGAGCAGACACTGCCATAGGAGAGAACATCCCTAACCCCCTCCCCTCTCCCTTCTCCTTTCACACCCCTTGTTGAGTATTGAGGATTGCCACACTTTTCACAGACTGACGACAACATTTTACAGCCAAAATGACAAGTGCTTAGTGTGTGTGTGTGTATCTTATGTATGTGTGTGTGTTTATGTGCGTCTGCTGCTGCTGCCGTTGTTTTTCGCATTTTCATTTTTCAAGCTCGAAAATGGGCAACTTGTGGGAAATGAGAAAATGGGCAGGAAACAGTCTGGCCAAGCACTTGACGCACGCTTGCGCGCCTTTCAAATATACCGTATTAACTCATTAAATGTTCAAAAGCTCATTGCCTGCAAAATGTGCTCACATCTGTTGTGGGTGTATGCATGTGTGTGTGTGTGTATGGTGAGAGGGTGTTAGTGCAGGAGAGTGTGAATTCCGTGCACATGTGTCGCCTATACGGCTGGTATTTTTATACCCTTGCAGAGGAGTGTTTAAAGTTTGGCCAGAAGTTTGACACACACCTTAGAATACATATGGTACATACTATATGTTGCCCTGTAAAGTATAGACATTTTAAATCAGCATTAACAGAAGCTCATGCTAGCCCTGTTGCAATGTTAACTAGTAGCTTAGTTTAAGAGCTGTCCTCATAAAACTTGGCTTCTTATTGCTGAACGAATCATCAGACATTTTCTATTTAAATAAATTTTATCAAAATAGGACCACAGTAACATATGTACATATATTTGCCTTAACTTCACTTATGAGTGTCAATGAAAGAAGCATACTTTTAATTCAACATACATATATTATATATAACTAGTATAGGTACTATGGGAAATGAGAAGCTGCAAGGGTATAAGATCTTCGACATGCGGAAGGTATCCTTCTTTCTGGTTCACTCCCCCACTCTCACAGAGACCTTTGGGGCATTGCGGGCTTTTGCCTGTTGCCAACTCGCCGCTTTATGCAATTTAAATTAATTTCTGTAATTATTTTAGTGGCGCACTTAAATGGCTTTATTCAAAATACCACAAGCTCAGCGTGTGAAAGTGAGTGTGGGAGGAGTGGAGGTGGAGGTTGCATACTATTAAATATTTCATACTAAAATGTGACACGCTGACTAAAATGACAGCTGCGTGCTGCAAATAATTACGCTCAACGTTGCGATTATAATGACCATGAAGAGAGTCCACAACAGCCCCTGCCACCCATACTCGCTGCAATGTGTTGCATGCCATGGCAGACACTCTGGCACCAGCATAGAGACGACGACGACGTCGCAGTCAACGATAGCGTCGGCTTCGGCGTTGGCGTGGTGGACGCCACGCTGCCAATTTGCAGTCCCATTAAGTATGCGCTGCGAAGTGGTCGCCTCGCTGAGTGGCAAGACGCCTAGCCAGGCAACCAAGACACACGAGTCCAAAGCAAACAAGCAGCAGCTGCAATTTCAAGTGACGACTAGAAAATACCCTAGCAAAGAGTTAAAGTCAAGTGAAATGGTACGTATGCAGGGTATTTACAGCTAGGTTCACTCAATTTCCCAATCACGTTTGAAATAACTAAATAACCTTAGAATATGCCTCAAAATATACAATAACATAAACATGGGATCAAGTTCTGCGATATATACATATGGATGTACGTATGTTAACTTGTTTCGACATACCCTCAAAGAAATTAAACAGATTTATGAAGGCCCAAAAAATAATGTTTTGTCATAATCAGGCCATGCCATATGTTTTTAACCTTCTAAATCCGAATTCTAAAGTAAAGTCTTGCCTAGCCAAGGGGGCAACCCTAGTATCTCCATGCAGCCAAAGCAACCACAATGAAACTATTTTGTTAAGGAAATTGTAAAGCAAAATGCTTGCGGCAATTGCCAAGTTGATAGACCTGAATGCGGTATTTCATCGCTCTGACGGTTATTCTTGGATTAAAGTTTATTTTTAGCTGAGATAAGAATGCGCAAAAACTTTAAAGAAAATTGTGAAAGAAGAAAGTAACCTTAGAACTATTTATGTAGAAGATAAGGAATTTCATTGCTGAGACATTGATGAAGAGTATATTCATTTTATTGGTACATAACATACATATATGTGCATTTATGCGCATATTTAATGTTATATGCCATGGAAAAGTTTACTGTAAGTCTCTTGAAAGTATTCACTTGAAAATTATATTTTGAGCCGATTGAATTTTGGTATTTTGACAGTTCATTTGTGTTGCGAATTGTTTGCCAAAATCGACTTATATTTAATATGGGAAACGGACATATTTCTTAATTTGACCAATCGGAGTGATAAATTGTATAGTTGGAATTGAAGATAACTGTTTTAATGTATCTTCGTTAAACTCAGCAAATCCTTCATCGAATATACATATGTCCATAATATGTTGACAATTTTAAATCAAAAGATTTACTTCAGCATGTTTAAACTTAATGGAACATACAAGTATTTCTATAACAGATATTTCAAAAATACTTGGTGTAGCAATCCATATATGATACATACATATACATATAAAGTTTAAATGCCATACAAAACGAAAACGATATTAAGGAAATCACTTTAATTCTAAAATTTTGTATTACATTGATATCGCGTGCATTGCTTTTGCGCATTATAGATGTGATATCGTAATGATTATATAAATATAATAAATAATTGTTTTGTTTCGATGATTTGAGGTTATGCATATGGCTATGATGGGTTTTTCAAAATTTGTTTTGGACACATTTCAAATTACAAATTACAATTAAACAAATGCACGGCGATGAGCAAAATGTATAAAAACAAATATTTTTTGGGGACAACTGTCGAGACTTAACAAGCAGATCAGGCACTTATGTGGCATTGACTATATCCTCCGTGAGAGTATCAGGAGATTCAGTTCCTTCAATGGCATCAGGATCATCGACAGATGTTTGCGGTTGCTCCTCTTCTGTCTTATCATTTTTATCGTCTTCGTTGGTATCGGGAGTTATTGTTGTTGACGCAACCACTGTAGCCTCTGCTGCTGCTGCTGCGGCGGCGGCTGCTGCTGCTGCTGCTTCTGCCTTTGCCTTGGACTTGGCCTTCTTCTTGTTGTTCTTCTTTATTCGCTGCTGCTGCAGCAACTCCTGTTCGGCTTGTGCTTTCAGTTTCTCCGCTTCGGCTGCGGCAATTTTAGCATCATTTGAGGTCAACAGTTTCATCTGGTTCTGCAGATTGGCCAATGTTTGTTTTAGTTCCGCACAGTTCCGCGTCATCAACTCCATTTTGGTATTGTCCGTATTGACGGGCATCACCTTGACCTTCTCCGGTTCGGGTGGTAGCTGAGGCAGTGCGGGAATTTCGATTTTGTTTTCACGCAACGTCTGATGCAGCGCACTGCGTTCCGATTGCAGGGCCCGCAGCAGCTTATGCAGTTGCTCCACCTGTTTCTGGAGTCGTTCCGCATGTTGGTCACGTCCCTGCTTCTCCGTGGCCAACTCAATGACCATGGCATTGGCCTTCTCGTACTTCTGGCGCCAGCCCAGCGCCTCTTTTTCTATTTTTTTTGTGTGCTTGGACATTTTCTCCAACTCGATCTTGTAGCTACCGAAAACTTCATTGGATTTTTGCAAAGATTTCTGGAACTCATCATATTTAGCTGTGTAGATGTTCAGCTGCTCCTTTAGCTGTTGCTCCCGCTCGGTTAGATCCTTAATGGCGCGTTGTGCCTGCAGCAGCTTCTCTAGACCAATTTGATTCTCTCTGAAAGTTAACATCAAATTGGATATAAGGA
Organism: Zaprionus davidi; assembly: GCA_018903715.1. Lineage (NCBI taxonomy): Eukaryota > Metazoa > Arthropoda > Insecta > Diptera > Drosophilidae > Zaprionus > Zaprionus davidi. Next base: position 732,965 of record JAEIGL010000003.1, read on the forward strand.
AAAGTAAAAGAAAAACCTAGGCATGTAAAGGGAGAGTGACTCACTTGGTTAGTATATCCTTTTCCATAGCTGCCTCCACCTTGGCCTTATTGAGCTTGGCCTGGTACAGCTGGGATTCAAGCTGCACCTGCTCGTTCAGCTTCTCCAGATGTTTCTCGCGCGCCTGGTACTGTTCGGCCAAAAGTTTTAACCTAAAAAAAGAAAACAATACATATAATGTTTGCGTGTGTATGTGTTAATAGACAAGCATATGGTAGTGCGTAGCCAGGCAATCGGCATGCATTGGGCCTTCTATAAATAGACAGCGCCGCACGCCGGTGCCTGATCATGATCCCCCCTTACTTTTGGGTCATTTCGATGTTGTAATCACGCAGCTTGATGTTCTCCTCGTTGTTCTTAGCCAGCGACTTCTGCACCTCGTTGAGTGAGCTCTGGAATTTCACTTGGCTCTCCTTGCGACGCTCCTCCTCCACCTTGATTTGCAGCGTGCTCTCATTCTTAACGGACTTGAGCACCCGCTGCTGTTCACGGCACACCTCCTGCAGTTTGTCCCGGATCAGCACACTTTTGTTCAACTCGCGCTGCATCTGCTCCTTCTCACGTTGCTGTGCCTCCATCTGTCGCTGTAGGTTGCGCATCTCGACATTCAACCGGCTCTGATTTTTCTCACTCTCCACATGCCGTTGCAGAAGTACTTTCAGCTTATCCTCATCCGTATCATACTCGTCCAATTGTTTCAACACCTGGCAGGCGAAATATTAATTTTATTTCACTTCAATTGCGGTTGCCAATGGAGTGGAAAAGCTTTTTGTGGCGCCTCCTTCTCTTACTCACCAAATCCTCGACTTTCTGATCCCGCAGCTTCTCTTCGCGGGCAACTCGTTTCCCTTTGCTCATCTTTTCCATGCTTGATTCTTTCAATATATGTATTATTCGTTCGAATTTTTACTATGAATATTTTTGGCATCAAAAAAAAAACGCACATATGTAGTTAGCATGAATATATGTATCACTACAGTAACAACACTTAACATAACATGTCTCTGTTATGTGTATTAACAGTGCTTTAAGTATCGATAACAGGTAACAATAAGTAGCTGCATACTTATCGATATTCTTCACATTTAAATTTCTACATTAAGAATCATTCCTATGCAAACATAAAAGAATTACACAATTTACTATTAAAGCCAAACTAAAAATTGAAAAGAAGCAAAGGTCGAACTGAAGGCCCCTTTAATTACTGCTCATTGTTTGCATTAGGTTTAGTACTATCATACTAGATTTGATTTGTTCAATAAACATAAATTTCTACTTCTTCACTTTGTTTGCGTATATTACCTTTGATAATTCAAAACCAAAAACAACCCAAACCCAAAAAAAAATAACACAAATTTCAGATATAATTTTATATGTATACACATATTTGTAATTAGATGTTTCTCATTCTAATAAGACTTTTCATTATTTCGGCACGAACCATTTATTTTAATTTTTCTCGGTCATATTTCTAAATTTTCTTCCTGTTTTAAACATACAAATATACTGTTAGTTCTATCACAATGAATATATTATATTTTGTGTGTATGGTTGTTATGTATGTGCTGTGTCTTTGCTTTGAAGTTTCGAGAACTAGTATATCTAAAAAATTGAATTGTATACGCTGATGCTGTTTAGATTACCTCCATATACATATACATATACATATATATATATATATATATATATATATATATATATATATATATATATATATATATATATATATATACATAAAATATATATATATATATACATAAATATATATATATATATATATACATATATACCACTCCGAACAATTCGTAGCATATATCGATTTGTTTATCTTTCTTTTCTTGTCAGACAGTCTTTTACAAAATTTAATGAGAGTTTCAGCTGCGTTCATAAAATTTCTGCATTTGCCAATTATTATTGCATTTGATTTTTGGCCATTTAATGCTCAAGTGTGCGTTGTGTATATATGTATGTGTATGGACGAATACGATCACAAGGATTAGAATTGAATGAACTCATTAAGAACAACAAGATTAGATGAGGATGATATATGAAGAAGGGCAAACGACACAAAAAATATGAATCGCAACAATCGAAAGAAGTCAATTTGATATCTTAAGATTATAGTCTAAAATAAATTGGTTAAATAATATATAGATATAATAACAATAATGCAAAAGCGCCCGATTTTAGTTTAGTTAAACGTATTGTAACGCAAATTGCTGTCAACCTCTCCAGCATTGTCACCGCCGCCCCCAACAAATCCAGAACCACCAAATGATGGTTGATCAGCATCGGCCATAAGATCCGTGCTAGATTGCGAGTAGCGACGCCATCTCGGCCAGGGCCAAGCGTCGCGTAAGCTGTCGATTAAGCGCTGCTGGAATGTCTTGTACTCCATGTCCACAGACTGTGTGTCTCCGAAATTGAAATCAGCCACCTCCACGTTAAAGCTGAAAACGAAACAAAAGCAAAGAAGTTACTTTACTATCTGTCTATCTATTTAGATCCTTTGATGAACTCACCGATTACGGCTTTGCATGTAGTAAGCCACTCCAAAGATGACCAGACAGACAGCCACAAGGGTGCAGGCAATGGGTACAACAACAACTGATAGTTGCGACTGTCGTTTTGCTATAGATATAAAAGAAGATGAGTAAGAAGTGATCTACTGTATCATAAATGTGTATATACCTTCGTAGATGTTTATAGTGACCTGATTGACAGTCTGAGATACTTCATTGCGAATAAAGAACAATATTGTCTTGCTGTCAAGGAAGAAACGTTCATAGGGAATATCACACTTATCGTATTTAACATAGGGTCCGCATGTTTCGTTGCCAGTGGCATTGTAGGGAGCTGAAAAAGGGAGAATGCGATACGAAGATTAATGGAATTTATTAAAGTAAACAGGTAGACAAATAGATTGAAAATACGATAGACAAAAAGGTTAATGAATAGACAAATAGATAGATTAATAGGTGCATGAATAGATAGATACACAGATGGACAGAAAGGATAGAAAGGTTGATGAATAACCAGACAGATATATAGCTTGATAGATGCATACATAGATAGATATTTAAATTGGTAGACATAGGTATACATGAATAGAAAGTTAAATAGATGAGTAGATAGTAGGTTAGATATAATACTAACCATTAAACGTGAGAAAGCAGACTTCAAAAGGTGCAGATCCTTTGCAGGTGGCTTGCAAATTGATTAGCTCCCAATGTTGCACCCAATTCTTGCCAGTTGTGGCGAAACCGGAAATAGGAGCTATATTGGGGTAGATTGATTAGGGCAACAGTTCTTTAAAGTCTTGCATTCCTTTCTTATGCTTACTTTTGGACACAATACGATGTTGGAAATAGCCATACGTGTTGTTCGGATCGGTGGCTATCACCTTTCCATCGACACAAGTGTAAGGCGGCGGCGATGACGACGACGTTGCCATAGGAGAAGCCAACTTGCGCACGCCCATAGGATTAACTAGGGCGACGGACGTGTTGCCCCTGTTGTTGTTGTTAGTGTTGCTGGCCGCATTGAGGTTTAGGCCAAGCAACGCGGCGTTAGCATGCATCGTTTCGTTCAAGTCACGTTTAGAGCGCGTCACTTTTGGGCTTATGGTTGTCGATGATGTTGTTGTTGCTGGCGTTGTTGATGAGGTTGTTGTTGTGGCTGGTGTTGTCGATGAGCTTGTTGTTGTGGCGGGTGTTGTAGTTGTTGTTGTCGACGTTGAAGTTGTTGTAGCAGGTGTTGTGGTAGTTGTTGTAGTGGTTGTTGTTGTAGTGGTTGTTGTTGTCGTCGTTGTTGTCGATGTTGTCGGCTCTGGCGGAGCATACCGTGATGCCACCAGCAGCACCTCAATATCATAGTACTTATCAGCCTCAGGATATATTGCTTGATAGTCGAAGGCATGCGACATGCCCAGATATGTACAGTTCTCGAACCAGTACGTACTAACATAATAATGATTTTGCTCTAAGTACTCCAAATCCTCTGGCCACAATTCGATGCTATGATTGACCACCTCCTGGGTGGATACGAAGTCTTGCTTTCGTTTCTTTTCTCCTTGAATGAGCTCCAGGCTGCCACTCAGCGAATCATTCATTGCGATGTTCGTTTCACCGGAGGCTAACGGGAACCACACGAGCATTTTTTCAAATACATTAACCTCCAAGCGATGATGCCGCATCCGTAAATCATCCTGTGTATAATGCAGACTCCAGTTGCTAAATGGTTGCGAAGTTTCAATTTCCTAGAAATATAGAAAATGTCGTGATTAGGTTTGATTTGAAGACAACTAGAGTGAAAGATTATTCAATTTCATCTCAATCATGTCATAATACTTCTAGAATGAAAGAGAGTTCTAGAAGATATTTTGATACAGTTTTAATTTCAAGTCTACTAGAGGAAAAGAGTATTAAATTTCATCTCAATCATGTCACAGTACTTCTAGATTAAAAGGGGAGTTATAGAATATACTTTGATAAGGCTTTAATTTCGAGTCATCTACGTATTCAATTTCATTTCAATTAAATGACAATACTTTAATAAGGTTTTGATTTTCAGTGTACTAGAGGGAACTCAACTCAATTAAGTCGCTACCCCCTGGGAAGCAGGGTAGTTAGGAGGTACCAAGCACGACAACGATCACGTCACGCAAAACGATTTGCATTGTATGTTGATATCGGTTAAATAAAGTCAACTCTTGCTATTGCTAAATTTAAATTCCGTATTGTTATCAACGTGACGTAGCAGAACTCATTTAAATAGAACCCATTAAAAAACAAATTTCAAATGAAACTTTTATACTCTTACACAGGGAAATTTGCGCACATAAAATTTGCAACGGTGCTACTTATTACTTAGTAATTATTGCATTCTCTCTCTCTCTCTCTACACACAAACTCTAAATATACATATATAATACAGTTTTTATCTCTTAAAGAAGTGTTTAAGTGAAGAATAAATTGTGTGCGCTGTTTGCAGCTGTTTACTGATAAACTTGATTATGTAGGGCATGTGTGGTTCGTTGTGAGGCGTACATAGTGCATAAACCACATATGTATTTCTGTATATGTGCATATGTCCAATTAGTCATAGAAACAATTATTTTGCTTTTCCTCCCATCGCTTTCTTTTCTCCAATGCATGTGTGTGGGGTATTTACCTTTTTCTTGCCATTGCTGTCCTTCCAGGTGAAGGAGTAGGTGCCATTGGGGGCAACATTTTTGCCATCATAGAGTGTGGCACTGACACTGGTATCAAACCCGATCAGTGCATGATCGGGGGCCGTTATAACAACATGTTTACAATTAACTACAACAAAAGGGAAATATTTCAATTATTAACTTGACACGTACGAATATTGATTGAATATTGATAAGCCAAACTTACCTGTTTGTAATGAAGCGTATAACACCAGGGATATTCCCAATGCAGCACTACTAACTCTATGCATTTTACAATGCAACAATAGGCGTCTATTCGGAATTTCCCGTCAACTCTTTATATGAAAAATCACTTCGGCAGCCCTCCTGCCAGCCTGCACCCCCGCCCCTAAATACAAACAAAAAAAAAAAAACAAACACAATGTTCTAATTGTTTTTATCAGTAGTTCACAGCCACTTTTAAAAGTATTGAACAGACTGGAACTCGGTCAAATGCTATACACTTATTTATCTTCTATTGTATCGGATATTCAGTACAGTGATCTACTTGCAATAACAATTTATTGCGTTTTCGTTTATTTCAGAGAACTGCACTGTGAATCGCAATAGCAACTATTATGGCTTAGAGATGTGCGATATTTCTGCACGGTATTTTTAAGTTACGCGCAGCAAACAATGTTTATCACGGCAGTATTACTGGTGTCTTAGGCCAATTAATTAAGTACGTTTTTTAACTCATTGAAATTTGTCACTTTCCGTTTTAATAAATATTTATAAGTTGTATTGTCTAAATTTGCTTTTATTCGTATTGCGATAGCTGTTGTCTACATTTGCTTTTATTCGTTTAGCGATAACGTTCCAATCGATAACATGCATGATATTTCACAGAGTAACGTTTTCATCGCACAAGCAATGTGGTAACACTGGACAAAAAATGCAGTGATTTTTAAAATACTAAGTTCGTTTATTCGTTAGATGTAAATAATCATACTTATATGTATGTATGCATATATATGTATGTTGGTGTGTGTATATGTTAATATTTGAATTAAACTTAATAGCATAAATGAAATACAACGAGATGAAAAAGCAATAATTACTTTGGGATAAGCAAATCGCGCACAAAATACTTGAATACATTGTTCATATTTGTCTGTCTGTCTCTATTTCTACTTCTTCTTGCTCTTTCCCAGCGTGAGTGTATGATGTGCCGTAGCCAGCTGCTGCTTGCGCCTCTGGAAGTCTAGATAATCCTCTTCCAATGCCTTGCGCGACTCCTCAAGCTTTCGCTTCTCCTCCGCGTGATCTCGCTTCAATTTCTCAAACTTTGAATGCAAGTCTTTCTCACTCTCCTTGAGCTCGGCCTCCTTCTCCTTGACACGCTGCACAAACATCTGACGCACCTCCTCCTCCTTGGACTGCAGCTCAGCCAAGTGATTGGATCGCTTCGCCTCGAATGTTTGCTGGAATGAAACGGGTTTATTATCGCTGTCCACATCGCTGAATCCCATCTGTTCCAGACGCTTCTGCCGGTACAACTCGTAGTGACGTGTATGTGTCTTCTCCCGCATATCCTCCATGTTGGTACGGATAAGCATCTCACGTAACTTCACAAAATCGCAGTGAGTCTCATTCTCCACCTGCACTGTGCCCCAGGGATATTGACGGGCTCGGATAAGTTTGTTTCCGACCTTGATGAATTCGGTGCTGCCCACAACGGCGAATGGAATGTGCGCATTCATTAAACTGTTGGTCTCTGCCACAGTCTCGTCATCGGTGGGGAACTGATAGATATGAACTCCATTGCTGTTCAGCTCCTGAATGATCTTTGCCTTGAAACGCTGCAACTCTACCTTGGAAATGGTATCTGCCTTCGCGATTACGGGTATTATGTTCACCTTGCTGTCCAGTTTCTTCATGCATACCAAATCCAAAGATTTAAGCCCATGTCCTGTGGGACAAATGAAGTACAGACAGATGTGAATGCGACTGTCGTGGCATGAGACCAAAGATCGCTTGATCTTCAGCTCCTCCTGCAAATAGTTCTCGAACTGAGCGTCAATATAGTCCACGACTGCCTTAAATGAATCATCCTTGTTGATCTGATCACCATAGCCGACTGTATCGCATATGGTCAGCTTGAGCCGCACATTGCTCTCCTGCAGTTCGTAGGTGTGGGCCTTCAATTTAACGCTAGGCAAGGTATGGGGACTTGGAGTCGATTCGAAGCTCGTATTGAACAGGGTATCCATCAGTGTGGATTTGCCCAGACCGGTCTCGCCTGCAATGGAATAGGGGAGGGGGAAGGGGATAATGTAGAGCATACGATACTTAAATCTGTTTTCAAGTGGGCTTCAATTGGTGGGCCCCACACTGCATAAGTATTTGTGTCAGGGTGAAATTGTAGAAAGCAATTGATGGAAATCGATTGCTAGACTACACTATGCATATTAATCTACATTTGACTTGGCTCGCGCCGCTTTTAATGTTTACACACCAATACCAATTCAGGCATATGTATGCCTGTGTGTGTGAGTGTCTGCGTCTTTGGTTAGTGATTCATTGAATGTCCGCAGCTCAGGCTGAATCTGTGGGCAATGCACTCACTCCAATCCGGCACACACACACACACATACACTACTTGATATGTACACACTTATGCCGCATATATGTACACACCCACACACATGCAGCACTCCACATTCGTATGTATACACACCTATACACATGACGTTGAAAACGAATCCGTTTTGAACGCTTTTGTTAACCAACTGATCGGGCAAACTGTCAAATCCCACATGTCCCGATTGCTTCAGTGTGCGTAGATGCACTTCCTTTTTATTAACGAAATCAACTTCAGCCGACATTTTACAATTAATAGCACAAAAAACACACGGACACAAGTAGCTGCTCGCAAAGGCGTCGCCAACGAGTAATTTTTGTTGATATTCTATCGTCTATCGATAAGGGCTCGGTAATAATCGAAATACCAGTTTGCCAATACCAATTACGGTCACACTGGCACCAGGTGGCAACGCTGTACCATTTATGTTGCTGATGTGTCCAGCTGTCAAAATTGCAGCAAACGAGGCGAAAGTTCGATATCTAATCAATTTGTGGTAATTATTATTATGTCGAAGGACACAAACCCAAAGGAGGCGCTTATAAAAGCGGCTTACGCTGATGTCCACAAGTTTGGCAGCAATCAGGAGTACGATAAGGCCGTCAAAGCGGTCAATCGCAGTAAGTTCCAATTGGCATGTGACAAGCAGAATTAAATCATTATTCCTTGTCTCTTTCAGTTCTTGGAGTTGCACCCGATGATCAGACGGCGTTGCACTGCAAAGTTGTCTGCCTAATGCAACTGTCCAAGTTTGATGAAGCCCACAAGTTCATTGAGAAGAATCGTCTCAACAGTGTGTTAATCTTTGAGAAGGCCTACTGTGAGTACCGTCTGAACAAGCAGCTCCAAGCTCTGACGACCATCGATGAGGCCACTGGTGCGCAACCACTGCCAGCTAAACTCAAGGAACTGCGTACGCAGATCCTCTACCGGCTGGAACGCTATGAGGACTGCCTGGATGCGTACAAGGACATCATTAAGAACAGCAGCGATGAGTACGAGGACGAACGTCGCACAAATCTCAGTGCTGTGGCAGCCAATCTGGCGCTGGACAAAGACAAGGAGGTGCCCGAAGTACCCGAGGATACGTACGAACAGTACTTCAATAGCTCTTGCATTCAATCCAATCGTCAGAAGTACGTCGAGGCCGAGCGCAAGTTGCGCACCAGCGAGAAGCTGTGCCGCGAGTTCCTCGAAGAGGAGGGAGCCAGCGAGGAGGAAATCATCGAAGAACTCGATGTTATACGCGTTCAGCTCGCCTATTGTCTGCAGCAGCAGGGGAAGATCAAGGAGGCTAGTGTCATCTATGCCGAGTGCTTGCGCCACAAGCCCAAGGATGCTGCTCTTGTCGCTGTGGCCAGCAACAATTCGGTGGTCATCAATAAGGATCAGAATGTCTTTGATTCCAAGAAGAAAATACGCGCTGCCATGGCTGAGGCCTGCGAACCGAAGTTGACCTCACGCCAGAAACAGATCATCGCTCTGAACAACGCCCTGCTGGCGCTATATACCAACGCTAGCGATCAGGTGCAGCAGCTGACCCAGAAACTGGCGCAGTCCTATCCGCAGGTGCAGTTCGATGCGCTGCTCATACGCTGTACTCAGCTGGCGAAGGACAAGAAGCACAAGGAGGCCATTGAGCAGCTACAGAAGTTCGCCAGCGCCAACAAGTCGCACGAGTTTGTCACCAAATTTGCAATTATTCAGCTGCAGTTGCTGCAGGTAAAGTGCAGAATTATTTCTTTACAAGATCAGTTGATTATTGAACTGTTAATCCTTTCCAGGGCAATCGCAAGGACGCCATAGAAACATTGCTCTCACTGGGCGAAGCCAAGTACAAACCCGGAGTGGTTTCCGCTCTGGTCTCGCTGTATCTAGGCACGGATAACAAGCCGGCAGCATCGGCAATCCTCAAATCCGCCGTGGATTGGTACAAGCAGAACAATGTCAGTAGTGGCGATTTATCGGACATGTGGCGTCAGGCTGCCGAGTTCCATCTGCGTGGCGGAGCCTCTGAGACCGCAGCTAGTTCTCTAGAGGAATTGCTCAAACTGAAGCCCAACGATATGAAGGTTCTGGCCCAACTGGTTATCGCCTATGCCCAGTTTAACCCCAAACGCGCACTTGAGATTAGCAAGAGGTTGCCCAAACTGGAGACACTCACCACCGCATCGGAAATTGATGCACTCGAGGCGGCCAACTGGGTTATGTCCACCAAGGCGGCCAAGAAAACTGCCAACTCCAAGGTGGAACCCTCGCCTGGCACACCTGCGGTGGAGAAGAAGAGTTCGAATCGCAAACGCAAGGGCAAATTGCCCAAGAACTACAATGCGGAGGTCGGTCCCGATCCGGAACGCTGGCTACCCAAATACGAGCGTACCGGTTTCCGCAAGAAGCGCGGTGGTGCACGTGGCAAGGATGTTATCAAGGGCTCACAGGGCATGTCCACTGGCGCAGCTGATCAATAGTAAGTCGAAGATTGATACATGTGTAAGATATATCTGTATATATTGCTTCTTTTTCAGTGACATGTCGAATCGTGCCAACCTGAGCAAGAACTCGCCCGCCACACCCGTCTACCAGGAGGCCACACCCGGTCCCAGGCAGCAGCATCGCAAGGGCGCCCACAAGAAGAAGAAGGGAGGACGTTTCTAAGTGTCTCTTACACAATTGATTATACAATACAATTATAATGGTCTTGAATGGGAACTAATATACATTTATATATATATATATACATATATATAGCTGTTCTATATAGTTAATGTTACTCCTCTCCATCATCGTCGTCCGTGTTCTTCTTCGCTTCGGTTGCGTTCTCCTCCCTTCTCGTATCGTACGAGTGGTAATGCAAGGTGCTTATCCAATCCAGCATATTGCGCTGCTCCGCCTCCGTTTTGTAGATGTTTGAGAATATATATTTCTCGATGAACCCCCGCACCTGCTGCTCCTGTGCCTCCCATGTCAGCGGATTGTGTATGCCATCCTTGCCATAACGATCATTGTAGCGTTCATAATGCACAGTATCGAGGACCAGACCGAGTCCAGGTGCCATGGGCAGATCAAGGCGCTCCTCAGTCAGAGCGCGCTCAAGCGTTGCTGCTGTCGTGTTGCCCCTCACAATGGCGATGGCAAGTCCAACCATTTTACGTATCTGATGCAGCATAAAACTCTGACCCTTCACCTTCAGTGTAACGAATTCAATGCCCTGTGGACTCTGGAATGGTTCGCTGCATGTGAACGACATCATGAACCGCTTGGCCGATGGATCGAGAAAGTTTCTACGCAATAGACAGTTAGGAACGTGGTTCTATCTTTTAATTTATTGTTACTTACTTTTTACTTGTGAAGTTGTGGAAATTCTTTGTTCCCTCGTAGAGTTTCAATGTGTCGGTAACCTTCGCCAGCAGCTCAGATGACAGGCGATATGTTTCCTGTTCCTGTTGCTCCTCGGCGCCGGCAAATGCAATAGTGGGCAATGTGTAAGTGTATGTGCGTGCATTGCACTGATCCTTGGCATTGAATCCCTTGGTAACGCGCTCCACGCCAAACAGACGTATCTCCTCGGGCAAATCTTTGTTGAATGCCTCCAGATCGAGTTCATCGGCTGCAGAGATTCACTTTGATTATAAGAATATTGGATTTGCCTTTGGTTACTTACGCAGTTTCACAGAGCACACTTGTCTGGCTGCCGAGACACCCTTATCGGTGCGGGCGGCACGCTGGAAGCAAGCGATCTGCACCTGTTCGAAGGAATCCTCCGTTATCCATTTGTGCTTGAGCATCACTTTGAAGAGCTCCTCCTCGATGGTCTGCATGCCGGGATTGCGCTGCATCCCGTAATAGTTGGCGCCACAATAGCTCAACAGAATGGCGCTCTTTTTGCGCTTCACACGCTCCGCTGGATCGAATGGAGCACGCTTTATGCCATTTGCCTCATCCTCGGCGTCTTGTGCCTTCCAGTCTACCCATTTCTTTCGCTTCAGTGTGCGTTTCACTCGATTGGTTTCCTTCACCGTCTCCTCCTCTGTCGCTTTGGCCAATTTCTTTGCCTCATTATTTGCTTCCAGCTTGTCCAGGGCTTCACTCATTGCGGCCGCAAAGGATTTGTGACGTGAACACAAAACAACCCGGTTGAGATCTTTTTTTAGCAGCGTTTTCAGGCAAACTGTAAAGTAAATTACAATTAAATTTTTGCCCAGAAAAGTTGTTTCTGCATTTGGAATTCACCTGCCTTTGTATAGCTGCTTAATATGTGGCCTAATAGCATTAATTTAATTCAAAAACACAACACAAAATTATAAAATATAACGTTGCACGTGTGTTACTGCGCTCTCTCTGGTAATTAAATACAGCTGTTGCATGATGGTCGAATACAGCCCTGTTTTATACATCTGCTTCTACATGGCCGATATGATGTAATAAACATGTCAAAAATATTTTTAAAAATATTTAATAAAATTGTTATAAATAAAATCAGTTTTTAAATGATTATAATAAAAAACATATTCAAATAATTACCAACTTTGAAAGTCTGAACGTGTATGCCCATTCACATACATTGCAAAAGTCTGGCAGCACTACTCAATCCAAAATGGCTACGCGAGAAGAAAATTTTTGTTCAGAAGAAGCGTCCAAGGAGAGCAAATGCCGTGACCGTGTGTTTTCCTAGCAATTTATTACCAATAAAATACAAATATTCATTTGAATAACAAATAAACAATTGTGCTTGCTGTGCGCTAACCCACTAAATAAACTTAGTACACAACAGACAGTGCAATCGAAGTGGTAAACGGTAAAATCAAACATAATGCGAACATTTAAATGAAAGTTTTTCGTCTCCGTGAGAATTTGTGCGAAAAGAGTAGAGAGAAAAAAAAATTGTACAAGCATTCATTGAAGTTGAAGGTGAAACGTAAAATGCAATCAAAATACAAATTTGAGCAACGCAGAAAATAAATGCGTGAATGCAACAAATTAAATAAACGCTGTGCAACAACAAAAACAACAAAAATAAACCTTCATACGAAAGGGAAACTATTTCAACTAAGTAACTTGTTTGTACGTGTGTGTGTGCGTGAGACTGTGCGCCAGTGTGTTCGAGCGTAGTGACAGCGTACTGTGCGTGTGTGTGTGCGTGCGGTTGCAGCCAGCCAAATTGGCGTTGTTTTTGTGTTGTTGTTGCTACTACTCCTCTCCCCGCACTGACCCCTTGTCGGGTATGATGTATAAATAATGAAATGGAATAGTAATCCTACAAAGACAACAAGATATGTTTGCCAAGGAAACCAAGCGCTTGTGCAGCTGGTGAAGACAAGTAGCAATTTCTCGCGCTAAAATTAGAGCCCACAATACGTTCCAACAACTATCCACAATACATATTCACCTCCACCACGTTGATCGTTGATCATCGTTATTCACATTTGACATACTCAATATACAAATCGAACCATTAACAAAATGGATTTGGAATTGGAGAATCTGAAGAATGATTTCCTACCATTGATCACCGGCATCAAGCAGGAGCAATTGGATTCGGTGGCATCCGATGTGCTGCCGGCACATTTGCCCGGCAATGCGGCAACCACCTCCACATCGTCGTCATCGGCATCGTCTGTCGGCAATCCCTGCGATAGTGCAGAAAAGCGGGTAAGTTATCGTTCCATGTTATCGTCCTCGATCTCACTTTCAATGTATGTACATACATACATTTATATTGGTACACTTCTGATTAATATAATAGGTACACTTTGAAACTTTGATTTTTGACCGTACTTCAAGTGTATAAAACAAATTGACTTTCCATTCTGTATTTTAAATACAATAGGTACAGTTTTAGTAATTATTGAATATTCGTGCTTATTTGCATTTATTGTTGCTTATAGGTAAATTTGTAAATTGTGAAAAAGATGTCTGGTGGCAATTATATGGAAAATCTATAAATGACTGAAAATATCAACCCCACAAAGAAAATATCCAAAAAAGTTCTACCTAAGAAATAACTTTAACTATTGACTGTTACAAAGATTGACTAGGATTCAACGGGATGAACAATTTAATTACCACTGATATTCTTAGAAATTGTCGTAGGTAATGGTACGTTGTTTATACTATGGTTCCTAAATATTTTGTCGCTTAATTGTCAAAGTGTACCTACATATTATTACAATCACGGGTGCACATACGCATGAATGTACCCTCTCTGTAGTTAAGGTTGAGGTTATTCACACCCAAAGCAGGCGGCGCCTGGCTACACGTGCTCGTTGTGTCGTCGTCGTCGTCATCGTCACGGTCTCTGTAACTAAATTTCGTTGCGATAAGAAACCAGACCGATAATCTGCCCTGCTGCTGCTCCCATATCTATTGAATCATCAGGTTATCAACTGCATATGCAGCACATTATCACATTTGTACAAATACAATGAAATGACCATTGTCTGCTGCAATTTAGTACGTTATCTTTTCCCATACTATAACAACAATCAGTACACACGGCAATAAACAAACAAATGCTAAAGCTAAAGCACTCTCCCTCACAACAACACACACATGCACACTCATACCAACACACACTCACTCACACACTCATTACTGAAATTGTGTTTCACTTTCGTGTTGAAGTCTCGTGCTGTTTGTTGTTGGGTTTCTGGTTTGGCGTGCGAAAGGCAAAGCAAATATGTAACTACACACAAAGCAGAGAGAGCAATAGCTGCTGTTGCTGGAACAACAACAAGAGCGAACTTATTTTGCTCTCTCAGAAAACGCTCTTCTTCCTTAGCAGCTGCTGAGGGCTCTCCATCAAGATCAGCTGCAGTGGCTGCTGCTGCTGCTGACTCTCGCCATGACTCGCGCGTCTCTTTGGCGCGTGTGTGTGTTCTAGAGATGAGCAAATGCTGGACAGTAAATATCGGTCACAATCACGTTATGCACAAGAAACGGTTATTAGCAGTGATATATTTGCGTGGGGTGTGCTAATTTCTTTTGTAGAACTTTATAATTATCAATTATTATGAATTTTGGTATTTGAATACATCATCGATTTTTTTTATATTTGTAGTTCTCGAGTTATCATGAATTTAGATAAAAGAATAATATAATTTTCCGGAATCTTATAATTTATATACATTTTGTCCAGACGATTGCAACGATATGTTATGTTTCAACATATTGTAGCTAAATTTATAAGATCTGCATTTTTCTATATAAATAATATGCTTACATTAATTTGATCGAAATCGGACTACTATAATATATAGCATTCATGTATTTATTTAATTTTATTTGTTAAACTGTTGCACATGCTTCGAAAACAATATCGCGCTCATCACTTGCGCGTGTGTATGTATGTGTATTTGTTTGAGCAGCAATTGCTGTGTGTGTTGCGGTCTCGTCGCCGTCGTGCTTGAGCGCCACGAACGTGAGGTCTCTTCTAAATATTCATATTCAGAAATTTCCAAGTCCCCAGACACACTTTGTTTGCATTTGAGTGCCGCTTGAGTAGGAGACGCATCGTAGTCACTCACACACATGTGTAAGTGGACATTGGCGTCAGCTGGAAGGGTCATGCATTGGGCAGCCTAGCATGTCGTAATGTGTGTTTGTAGGCAACCGTATGCACTTTAGATCTTCCAAGAGTTTCCTATTTTTCATATTCCCCTCTTTGTCTTCGTTATATTTAACCTTCGCACGCACTTGTTGTTAAGTGATGATGATGATTATGAGTGTCAATAAAAAAAATATATATTTATGTTTCATGATCAATTTAAATTTACAAAATGGCTGCCGTAAATAAAATGGCGTCGAGTAGAAGAAAAAGGTTAATTAGCAACCTGAACACAAATTCGAATGTTGGGTTTATTGTTTAACAACAGCTTTTATAAACCAATATGGTGCTATAAATGAAAGTCAGAAAACGAGTATAAAAAGAGAAAGAGAAATAGAGAGAGGGAAGGAAAAACAACACATTGTTGTAGTGAAAATAGTCATATACTAATCTAACTACTTAAATGATCATTGTAGAGTCCATTTAAAAAGATATTCCGCAATTATATCATTTCATTGCTGGCCCAGTGAACTTTGTATTCCCTAATCAAAGTATAGAAGTATTTCAAGCGTTTTATATTAGTCTGCATAGCTATGGATGGTTTGCCGACACTTGTATATGCTTTATATGAAAGAGTATTCTAAATTTAGACCAAAAATTATGAAGGATTGGCCTTGTGGTTTGTTTATCATCAGGCCGAATGTAAGTGGAATCGGAAATTTAATTTGTTTAAGCTCAAAAGACAAAGGAATTGAGAATATCATATTGAAGTTCATTGAATACTGATGTACGAATTGTGCAACCTGCAAGAATTAATGCTGTTAACCTTCTATAGGTTTTACTAATCCAATTCGATCTGGCGTTGAATCTGTAAAGTCTATGGAGTGATGTGAGCTGTAATAGATAATAGAATGTTTGATTAAAATTAAAAATTCAATAATTTCTTCTTGCTTATCGAAGATCTGTTGCTTTTAATGTAAGAATGTCATCAATTTTCAGTGGATTGCTTTAAAATTGTATTGTGACTTATTGTTCATATATTTATAGATATACATATATTTATAAATATTCAATAAGAAAGGAAGAAAGAAATGATATTTTAAAACACAATTTGTCTATTTTATCCTTACAATAAATTACAGACCACTTAAGCTATCATGTCTGTGTGTGCGTATGTGGAATAGACTGTAATTATTCATTGAACCTGACACCATAATGAATGGGTCAGCTGAGTTTTCGGGTGCTGGACGCCGGCCATTTTGTATACTCAATGCCTTGTTTTGTTGTTGTTGCTTTTGTAACGTTTTTCGACGAAACATAAAATTAATTCCAAGAATTCGCTTTTAATGATGTGCAATTAACTCTAATTTCACTAGAATATGCAAGCAAAGCAAAGTGCCGATGACCGGAAAGAGCGAGGGACGAACCCCGACATGTGGGAAGGGAGGGGAAGAAGAGCGGGAAAAAGTAAATGAGCGCTACCCGAAAGTTTCTAATTAACTTTATAGCCAGTGCTAAGCAATCTTAACAAAAAGATCTTCAAGGAAAAACTGCTTTTCTCATTCAGGTGCCATACCTGCACCTGCCTTCGGTTTTCTCTCAGTATATGTTGTCTGTGTGTGAGTGTAGGTTGTTTTCTCTGTATGTATCCAACAGATACACATTTTAATTGCTTTTATATGTGCATCGATGGGGCGTGGCAGTTGACTTAATCCACAGGCCACAGAGCGTGCGTAATTAAAGTTGACTACGCAAGCGGATCAGTTGAACTGTAAAGGGGGTGGAGCCGTGGGTGTAGATGGATGGTGCCCGCCAGCCGGCATGGGGGATTAGGCCCAGTACAGGACATAATCCGATCACATAAAGCGGATTATAACGCACCATAAAAAAAGAAGAGAACGCTGCAAAAGGCAAAGGAAGCAACGACGGCAGCGGAAACAGAAATTGACGTAAATTTAAATTGAAGCGCCAGTCATGCTCATTCCGGTTCAAAGAAGAGTATTTCAGGGTATTCAGAGTGTATCTCTGGGCAAAGTTTTATAAGCCGTGTTGTGTATAAGTCCTGAATGAGAGAGACAGCAGCAGAGCCAGCGCCGTAAGCGTTGCCCCCTAGACGTAAGCAGATTTTGCCAAGCTCACGTCGTCGTTGTTGCATTCGACAGCTGTGTGCCACGCCCCTATCTTAATATACTCCCCCTCATCTCACAACACACCCACGGGGGGCATAAGCCGAGTAGGAAATGTTGCTGCATCTGCATCACGTTTTGGACCCCTGCGGCTTTACCGTTTTGTATCTACATCAGAGTAGAGGCAGCGGGCGCCATTTTGGAAAATGTATCGGCGTAGATGGTTGGTATGTCTGTGTGTCAGGCAGTCTGCCTTGTCTGTTGGTGTGCGTTTGTGTGTTGTGGAGATTTTCCGTTTATGTCATGGACCAGGAGCACGAACGAACAATTGCATCAGGCACAGAAAGAACCGCAAACCGCAGCAACAGCAGCAGCACCATCACCATCACCATCACCAACAGCAGCAACATCAGCGTCGGCGGTTTTGGTAAGCTCCAAAGACCAGAGACCAGGAACAGGGGCCAGCTCTTTGAACCATCTATCCATCCAAACCCACAATGTCCAATTCGTCGTCGTCACTTTCTAAAGCCAGGCTGCACAAGCCACACGATATATATCCATTCTAGCCATAGGCCTGGCCCTGAACCCGTTCTCGAACCCAGACCAGCCCAGGCCGCTTCATTAGTTTGTGGTTTTGTACAAGCTGACGACTTCTTTATGCTTCTTCTGAAATATTTTCAATATTCCCAACTGAAATTGTGGCAATTAACGAAGGTATCTTTAGAAAATACAACAACTCCTTGACTGTAAAAACAATATTTTATGACTAATGGGGTAATTGTTGAAGATAATTGTCCCTGAAACGTGAAAGTATAAATTCATCTTCAAGTTAAACTCTTAACTCTTCTCATTTGTTTGTGGAAAATAAATGAGAAATATTCAAGTTTTATTTTGTTATAACTTGTTATAAAAGTTTCTTTATTGTTGGAAATAAATAACGAGCAATTTTATTTGCTATTTTATTTAATGGGCCTCCACCCCCCCTGTTGACGTTGTGATTATACCATTTGCTCTATAAGTATTGTATCTTAATAAACCAGCAGCAAAAGCACTCAAAGCAATCAACTTGCCTGAGTGCCTGACTGACTGACCGACTGATTGACTGACAGACAGACAGTTTGACTGATTGACTACTTGATTCGTTGTCATTGTCGTCGTTATGAATCATATTTTGAGGTCACAATTTCTCGAGCTTATCGTTGTGTTCCTTGTACGTAAGTTCATCCAACGCTATAATAAAAAATGAAGGCATTTTTGTGTAGAAATATGGAAATAAAATATATACATATATATACGCGAGAAATTCCTTTCGTTGCTCTGTAGAGAGTGAGTTTCTTTTGGGTTACCTTAATGGCAAGCATCGATTTTCTGTTGGCCATAAAAACTTATTCTCGTTGGTTCTTTTGTGTGCCATTTACGATTTCCATACAATTAAATCTTTACGACTGCGACGACGATGGGAAATGATGCGTACGGAATGGAGCAGCAGCAGCACTTGTCCAAAAAAACATAACATGAACCAAAAGATACAGTTCTATACATTGTGGGAACGCGTTGGAGTATTCCAATTGGACTTCACCCGTTCACTCGTTCTTTAATCCTTCTCTTTCTATGTTATAATCCGCAATCAAATTGTACGTTTTTATAGCATCATTTATATATAGATATTTTCTTTTTTTGGGGTAGCTTAAATTGCGTTATGAAATGTTATGTCAGGTCATTAGGGTTTTGCCCATTAGGGCGGAACAGCTTCCCACCACCACCAGCTATTCCCGCCTGTTCCTGCTGCAGGGAACGGAAATTGCAACGCCGCTGCCGGATATGTCGACGATTTAAGTAAATGGCTACAGTTCACAGAGATAACAGATACAGGGTGATGGGTCTTTTATCTTATAGTGGAATTTTGTAAATTCACATTTCAATAAGTTTTTTAATGCAAGTTTTTTACTTGTTATCTCACTGCTGTACAAGTACTAATCTGTGTAGTTATCTTCTTAGCCAAGTACCGAGTTTAAGTTTTACTTACTTTCCTTTTATTTTGTTTTTCTTTTCTTTTATGTTTTAAAGTTCCTCAGGCCATTAAAAATTGTTTCAGCTTGTAACCGATGCGCTTGGTAGCTTCTGCGGTCCTGTGGACAACGCTATCGCATATCGCATGAATCGAATCACCTTTTTTCCCCTCTCTTTCTCTCTCTGTTTTTTCTGTTTAGTTTCATTTTCTCTGTGTTTCTCTGCCGCCAGTTTCTCTCAGTCACAATCAAGTTTGGTTCGCTTTTATTATGGGGAGTATAAGATATTTTATTGTGCCATCTGCCAGTTACGTGTATTCACCTGTTGACTTGCTATCTCTTTCATCCGTGCAAGAGTCCCTTTCGGGGAGTATACGATATTTTATTGTGTCTGTATTCACCTGTTCACCTGCTATCTCTTTCATTTGTACAAGAGTCCCTTTCGTTTAGTATATCTTCATCTCTTTCGCATGACAATTTACGCCTGACATTTTGAGAGCATTATATCTTTGCATTTTTAGTTTATTGCTTAGCCTCATAAATATTTCAAGAGCCCCCAAGAGTTTTCTCTTATTCATCGCGCCCCCAGGCGCATTTTTTATAGGAATTATTCTTTGATGTTGCGATTCGACACCTGTGTCAGGATTAGCAGCATAAGGCATCAGCAATGTGCAATGCAATTAAAATTTAAAAGGAAAAATAAAGCATTTTATACGATAATAAAAACGGAAATAAAGTATGATAAAATATGCTTAAGTTCCATAGAAAGTTTGATTAGTCAAGCCTAATGCTTTTTATCTATAGCCATTAAATTGGGTAGGTCGTTGTATCTCTTAGGTTTCACTTATATACTAGAGATATTGGTATGATTGCGTAGTTATGTATTATTATCACATTGCAGAGGGTATATCGAACTGGCCTAAACGCGAAGATGAGGCCGTATCCGTCATTATAAAGTATATATACTGCTGATAAATGCCAAGAGGCGACTGGAACCTCTGTTATTTGTAGTTTGCTCAATTTAAAAGATATTTTAGTGAAACTTCGCAATGCTAAATGCTATAAAAAAGTCGAAATGGACACGGATACGTCCTATATACATATATGTATATTGCATAACTGTCAACCAAGCTATCATTAACAAATTAACCTAATTTTTATAACTACAAACACAATTCTTATACAAAACTTTTCAAGAAACTTTAATTACATAGTTATAATTATATCAAGAAATGTAATGTAATAAAACTATATCTACAGATCGTAGGGGAACAGTCGTTTACAAAATATCTCCTTTAGATTGCAAAGATATAATGGCGTAAGCTTTCTTGCTTGTTTGTTTAGAGGTCTAGAATTAATTTCAATTTTGAAAATGAAATGTGTGTTTAATGTTTGCATTTCATGTGCTTAATTTGATTGGTTTCCCAACAGCATGACGGTGCATATCGAATGGAAATCTGATGAATTTTGAACTGTAGCAAATTAAATTGTAAATTGTATCGAGAATTGCTTGGGCACCATAGCAAACCGAATTAATTTTGATAACAAGAGGAACGCAAATGAAGCAGACATTTTCAGATGAATTTAAATGGGTTCTCATGTTCGCCAGTCAAAGGATCTGTATAGGGATGGGGGGAGAAGTTCTTGACTTCATGGGGCAAACCGAGCATGAATCGATGTGCGGAAACAACCTCAAGTTGAAATGTGTCCCGTGCAGAAACTGGAAATGCAATTAATTACCCTCCTACTGTGGTCCTCCCTGTTTGTGGTTCATGTAACTTCATTCGATGTTGTTGTAGCTGTTGCTGGTGCTTTTGTTGTTGTTGTCACTGTTGATTCAAGAATAAGCATAATATTCATAGTTCAAAGGAAAAGCCTTTGCCGTCACTCCATCCACAGTTCGAAGTGGAAGCTGCACTTGCTGTAAATTTGTGAAACAATGAAATTTACGAATATTGTATCGGAAAATATGATATTCTTGTTACGCTGTGTGTGTGTGTGTGTGCGTGGAAGTTGTTGGGTGTGGGTGTGTGCGTGCGAAACCTGAAACCCAAAGCAGCATGCTGGACCCAGCAACAGCAGCAGGCACTGTGCGCTGGCACGAGCATGGCGAACATGCAGGACATACAGCCCGCAGCGTTGGGATTTTCGCAAAATGGCCGTTGAAACCCAAATAACACAAGTAAAGATAGCTAAATGATGAACAAGCTAGACAGTTAAATGCCCTTTGTTCACTTTTTTAAGTAACATATTCACAACAATGTTCGTTTTTCCCACTTTCAGAGCTTGGCATATTAAATGGTTTCTTGAATAACTTCTGAGTTTGAAGTTCTATCGTAATGAAATTTTGACAATAGGTTGATATACAATAATATACCGCTAAGTTTTTGTCGAAGAAGAAGTGAGTATGGTTATTACTTCACTTAGAAATTGAGTCGGCTTGGTGTACTATAATATATTTAATATAAGCTTCACCTGTGTATGTTATATAGAGACCTTCATGCCGAATTTGGTGTCTCTAGATGTTGTAACAGCTGAGCTTACTATGTTTACTCGGACAAATAAGGCTAAAACAACAAAGGAGTGGCAAAATATACAGATAATACTAGATTAGCACTGATTAATACTATATAAATACTGATTAATACTGGTTAATACTATATTTATACTGATTAATACTCCATTAAAACTGTTTAATAGTATTTATACTCTACCATGCATCCTTATAACAGTTGCAGCAGCATGGTATACCCTTATTCCTTGATCGCAGGGTATAACAAGCAGCATGAGCTCCAGCTGAAAAAGCAACAACTACAATAATACCAAAAACAACATAGGAACAGAACACAGGCTTGCAACACACTGCGATTGGAATATCACAAAATGGCCGCCGCCGCCGAATGCCACCCGCCGCTTGTCCGTCCGTCCGTGCGTCCGTCATTCATTCATGACGCACACAGATGATGCATGCTCTCTCTTCTCGTATTGCACTGTGATTTATGCGCCACCCAAACTGAAAAATTGTATATGTCGAGTTGTCCGTGTGTCCTGTCCGTGTCCATGTCCGTGTGTGCCTCCTCGCAAACCAAACAAGTGCAATGGCGCAGCAATGCAGCCAATCCTTATTCGATATTTATCATATTCGTTTCTTGTTTCTCGAAGAAACTGTACACTCTTTTCGATCGATTTTCTCTATAATTATAGCCAGATATATAATTAATGGACACGTGGCCCAATTGAAATTGGCCACGCAAAATGAAAAATCTTCCAATCACAGGGCTGTAAGGTTTTGCACAGTCATGCCCAATTTGCATAGTGAAAACTTGGCAAAGTATACCCCATCATCAAATCGAAACAATTATGGGGGGGGGGGTGTGTGTGACTTAACAATGATTATCCTACTCAGATATTCATTTCATGGCCTGGATGGACACACACTTTCATTTATATATCCCCTAATTGGCAGGCACAATGTGATTGTATCCAGTTAATGGGCCAATTATTCAAAAGGCTCGCAAAATTACACTGTGCTATCATTATAATGATAATATAATATAGCGATTGTAGAAGGTTGAAGGATTTCGTCATTTTATGATAATTTCAATGGGGAATTTTGATGGAACAGAGTTCGGAATTAATAAAGATTTACAAGAACTTTAGCAAGAAACTTTTTGAGTAAGAATTTCTATTTATTCCAAAACCAAGTATGATTTAAAGTTCAAATACTTGTGAAGTAATCTAAGGTAATAAGGACTACACAATCCTGGAAAGGAATCCGAGGAAATCTATAAAGAATATTTCAGTTTCAACACAACTACAAAATACTTTCATCATCTATAGACTTGAGTAACATCAATCAATAGCACAAAAAGTGGAATTCATGAAATGATAAGGCAGAGATTAGGTCAATAACAAAAAAAGGGTTGATAGCCTAATTGAACTTTATTAATAGAATTACAGCACACATGTATATGCTGCCTGCCGGTCTGTGTAAGGCCATAAATGGGGTATTACGTATTCGCGGCAGAGTGAAAAATACATTTTGAAAATGAAAATTGACTGCACTGAGAGAGATACGAGAGAGAGATGCTTTTCATTTAGAATACCTGTCAAATGTAATGCGCCATTTCGCACTGAAGCCGAAGCAGGCAAAAGCGAAAGCTTAACTGGAAATCCAATTTAATGCGGGCAGAGGCAAATTAATCGAATTATGGGGAAAAAGGGATTTGCCATCTGATGTGAGATGTGACAGAAAGTTGTTGCCAACAAGCCAACGAACGGTTGGGACTTTCCAATGATTTTTATGTTATATCCCATCCCTGGTAGATGTCATGATGTGGGGGTGTAAAAGGATATTGAGACGTTGTATGTGTGTTTGGGGGAAATGAAATATAGTTGTAGAACTTCTTTCATTTTCACAACGAAACTTTTTCCTCTCTAACAAGAAAGAAACTTTTTTGCTGCAAAAGAAGGAAAAAAAAACTAAAAACTTATTGCGAATGAAATGTGAGATGGCTTTAAAAGGCTTCAGCTACGTTGGCTTTGGCCAATGCTTGGCAATGCCGGATGGAAATGTGATTACTTTCATCAAAATTACATCAATCATAAATGCACTCATTCAGTGCCGGCAGAGAGACGTCAGGCAGCCATTCCATCATGTCAGCACATTTCTAGTGCTTCTTCTACCTCTTTGTTGTTGTACAAATAGAACGTACTCAACTTTTTTGTTGTTGTTGTTGTTATTGCCATTGTTAGGGTAGTCGTTGCCATTGTTGCTGCTGTTGTTCTGGCATCCTTTCAACATTTTCTAATTGAAATTGATTTAAAATTATTTATACATTCGTTGCTCGTTGCTCGCTTACGGTTACGACTGACTAAGTGAGTGAGTGAGAGATGTGGGGCAGCTGCTGCTTCTGCTAATGGTCAATTGAACTCGTCATTGTGTATTCCCTAACTACCCCTAGTTGCAACTGATACGGATGGAAGTAGTGCAAAAAGCATGAAAGCAGGCTAAAGATTTGTAATGACTTTCTAAGTCCCAAATGACATTGGAACAAGAGGAGGACAAGAATGTCTAAAAATAAGTACAGAGCACTTATCACTGAAGACAGGAAATAAAGTGGTACAAATATGATTGTTGTATTCTATACAAAATGCTATCTAAGTTACAGTTTGCATTGGAAACTTTTACTGGAAATGTTGTACAATATTTATACAATATATAAAGCATATTTCATCAACATGGATAGATGTTCATGTATAAAGTCAAATCATGCTCAATCATGTCACGTGCCGTACTTATCTTAAACACCCACATACCTGTGACTAATCGCATTAAAGACAAACCCATACACTCGCACTCACACAGCCACTCAAACCTAGACACACACACACACATAAACGTACACATAACGAAGCAAAGCCGATCCCATTTCCCATTATAATATCCGGCTTATAACGATAAGATCCCGCTCCACTCCTCTGATTCAACGCCAAACAATTTCCCCAACTTTAACCCTTTTGTGTACGTCATCGAAAATGGCGGCTGGATTTCAATGGAAAATTCGATTAATTGGAATTACTTGCAAAATAAAACCTATTGAAATCATTTGCCATTTATTCTATTTCAATCGACGGGATGCGGGTCCCCACACAATGAGTTTATGGGTGCCACCCGTAGCATTCATAGTTTCTAGCAAGTCACTTCAGACACATGGGGGTAGCTGCAGCTGGTTCTCTTTATTTTTTGTTTATTTTTTTTGGTCGTTTTTCGCAACATTTTTAATGGTATGTCAGTCGCAAGTGACTTGGGCAACTTTAAGTGGGCTGCGTCGGAGCCGAGCGAGCGAATAATATGAACGACCTGAGCCGAACGATGGCTGGCAGATCCGAGAGCTTGTCGAGCCCGTGCCCGAGCCGACGACCAGTTTTCGTCGAGGCCCACGAGGCGAGGAGAATGTGGGCAATGGCCATGGAGCATACAACACACAGTATAGAGTACAGTACATACATTATGATGAATGGCTTTCAAGTGGAACGTCGCCCCTATTGCCCTGACTCCGAATCTATGTTCGTCCGTCCGTTCGTTCGTTCGTCTCTTGCGTGGGTATGCGCCGAGCTTCCCATATATGTATGTTTATATATAAATGACTATATATGTATGTACATATTTTAAAAGTATAAAATGGCTGTTGCCCGATGATTTATGTGTGTTGCAAAGTTTCGAAAGTCTAGAGAGAGAGAGCGCGGAGAGAGCGAGCGAGTACGTTTCGTAGGTGAAAATTGTGGCCGACTTTCTCTCGCTGCTGCTGACGTCAGCTGAAATAAAAAGAGACAAGATGGATGGGGATCGTTGGATCGTTGTGGTATGCTGCAAAAGGAATCGCACTGGATCCCATTTTGGAATGCAATGGAGAGCCACAAATTTCGAGTGAATCTAGCTCGTTCGTTGCCAGCGCACGACGAGAGGCATTCATCAATGTCCGTGGCGCTTCCGTTGGGGGCACACACACACACACACATACACACGACTGACTGGTTGCATGTAAAACGCACGCATACCAATGCACTAATCTTTATCGAGCAAAAGCATAATCAATCAATTGGATTTATGTGCTCCAACTCAAGATAAAACTAATCAATCTTGCCCCTGCGACAGTCAAAGAGAAGCAGCAGCTCCACCACCACCAGCAGCAGCCCCATTCAAGCAAATCAACCAATCCCAATCCCATGCTCGAGGCTCCATTGTGGAACACTATTTGTTCGCCTGCTGCTGCCTCAGCAGAGCTTTTCTGTTCGTCTTTCTTTCCTTTTTTTGCAATTCAAAATTTATGCTCTTCTGTCTCCCAGCAAAGTTGCTGCTATTAATTATCAAGGAGTTAATGCGTCGCATGTTTTGTTCGATGTTTATTAATATCTTTAGGATGTTATTAATGTTGTTTGCAACAAGCAAAGCATAAAAGTTTGTTTGTTTTCTCTTTGATTTATGCAGGAAATCAACATAAAACATTCAGCAAATTCCGGTTCCGTTTCCGTTGTGGTTGTCACGATTTCACTTCAAAAAAGAAAATTACACAAAAGAAACTACGAGAATTTTCCCACTTGACAAAGAGTATAGTCACTTCTAAAAAAAAAATCGATTTCTTATCTCACATTATCATCACATATGGGGTAACATAAGATAAGATTAGATAAGAGGTAGCCCCAGAGAAAGTCCATCAATCATGCTGGCTAGGCAGGAAAATGGTCACCCAATAAAGTGAGAGAATATCCAATTGAAAGAGACACTTGTAAGATTGTATATTATCCCGATTGGCTTGTCAAAAAAACACTTTCGATAAGCCACTAAGCAGCACTTGAGTTATATGTGATTTAACTGCTGATAAAGTCTAGACTTTGACAAACTTTATATTTTAAAGCACTTAAATAGTTCATTTATGATCTGTACGCTTGGTAACAATATTTATTTCCCTCTCTCTCTCTCATTACAGTCGGAATCAAATTCTTCAGCCTCGGCTAAGTTTACGTTGTTCAAGTGCGTCTACTGTGCTCAGGTGCTGGGAATAAATGATCGTCCCAAGCTGCTTGAGTGTCTGCATGTGGCCTGTAGTCAGTGTGTGAATACAAAGTTCTCCGAGTTGGATCGATCGTTGCCACCATTAATACATTGTCCAGTGTGCGACAATGCCTCACAGAACGAATATATTATCGAGAATCAGTTCCTGATCGAGCAATGTGCTGCGGGCGACAATGGCGATGGAAATGGTTCTGGGGATGGTCTAAAGAGTTCGATTACGGCCAATGTACAGTGCAGTAGCTGTTCAGATGGAGCCACAGCGACCTCGTGGTGTGTGGATTGTTCCGAGTATATATGCGACAATTGTGTACAGGCGCATCAACGTCTCAAGATCACCAAGGATCACACGATCAAGCCAAAGGATGAGGCCAACAATGAGCAGCTGGTGGGTGCTGTCGGTGTCGACAAGTTGCACATGTGCCAGCTGCACACACAGGAGAAGCTGTCGCTTTTCTGCGAGACATGCGACAAGCTCACATGTCGCGATTGCCAGTTGAGCGATCATCGTGATCATAAATATAAGTTTGCCCACGAAATTGCTACAGAGTCGCGGCAGGCGTTGTCCACGCTTGTCTCTGAGATAAACTACAAACGATTCCTACTCTCCTCGGCCACCAAGGTGATCGATGATCGCCAACAGCTGATACATGACAAGAAAAAGGATTTGATCAAGGAGATCACAGCCATGGTGGTGAAGATCACCAACACGGTGAACATGCGTGGCAAACAGTTGGTTATGCGTCTGAATGAGGTCTGTGACAGCAAACTGAAGGTGCTCGTCGAGAAGAAGGAGACACTGCAGCTACTCTCCGATAATACCGATCATTGCATCGAATTTATGCAGAATGCCCTAGAGAAGGGTAGCGATTTTGCCATATTATCAAGCAAAAAATCCCTTGTACGTCATCTGCAGAAACTCAAGTGTCAGCGTGCTGATATACCAAATCCAGAGATTCCAGTGCGCATACAGGTGCAGCTGAATCAGGTCTCCGATTTGCAGAAGATCATCTCACAGTTGGGCATGGTCATTGTTGATGGTAAACCATATCCGCCAGCACCGGCGCCATCGCCAAATGGCCCCTCACCGCTACCGCCACGACAGCCACCAAGTCCAAATATGGCGCCACCATTGCGTCCAGGTCTCCCGCCAGGCATGACAGCGGGACTATCACCGAATGGACCGCCGGGTGGATTTGGGCCACAGAATGGACCACCTTTGTACAGCAATGCCGCAGCACAGCAGCAATTCAATGCAATGAGCCGTTCATTCCCAGGCGATGGACCAGGTAAGGGTAATGCACGACAAACATTTCACTCTCTCTATTCTATGCCCATAATCTAATAATGTTTGTATTAACCTTCTCATATTATTTCTGCTTGCAGTTCGATTTGGAGGCATGCCACCTGGTATGCAACGTCAGGGTCAACCACATGTTAGCTCATCCACACATCCGCAGAATATGGGTGAGTTCGATATGGAAAATCATCTCTAATGAAATCAAATTAAACCTTTTTATTGCCTTCTCTTTTAGATATCAGCCTGCGTGGTCTGTTGAATAACCAGGCTGCACAGAGTCCCAACGCACATCTGGCCTTTAATGGACCGCCCAGCTATCCTGGCGGACCACAGGGCAACCCATCGCCAGCACATCAGCAGCTGGGGCCACAGATGCGTCCACATTTTATGCCTGGCCAGCAGGGTTTTGGTCAGGGCGGTGGCCCGGGCGGCGGTCCCAGAGATAACAGCAACTTCATGAGTAGCAACGCGCGTTTCCAGTCACAGTATCAACGCATGGCGAATCATGCTCATCAGCAGGCCGCTGCGGCAGCTATGGCTGGAGCGAATGCTGCCGGCGGCGGTCAAATACCGTCGCCAGGATCTCTGCAACGCCCCCAAATGATGCCCAATCCAATGCAGAATGTAAGCAACAGTTGTTTATAACTTTAAGTATATAATAATTTACTTTTCAATACTCTTTGCAGGCGTTGGGGTTTCATGGGAGCCAGGCTGGCTTTAATGCTGGGCCACCGCAAACGTCACCGCAACTAAGCAACGCCATGCATAGCCTCGCTAAATGGCACATACCACAATCTGCGCAGCAGTCAAGCAGTGAGTTTCCTATAGGAATTCCTCAATGCAATCTGTATATATTGTAATAATACTCCTTCTTTTAGTGTGCCAACAGCAGGGACCACTGTTGCCCTTCGGCAATGGACGACAGACATCGGAAAATTTTAAAATCTCATTGAAATCTCCAAATACTCTAAAGAACAGCACACCGCCCAGTCTAGGCAATATTGGTGGTGGCCTAACTGTGCCGGGTGTGAGCAATGGCTCATCTAGCTCATCGAGTAGCAGCAGCAGCAGCCTCAGTTTAGCACAGATGAATGCCGCTGCTGCTGTCGCTGCACTTGGTCCAGCTGTATCTTTACTTTCGAATGTCACATCGACAAATCCAAAGACACCCAGCCCAAGCACACATGAGGTAAGCACTGTTATATAGATCAATGTACGTGAAACTTTTTATTTAACTTGCTACACATTTGCTTTATAGAATACCAAGGACATTGACAAGGTGCGGGATGATTCCATTAATGATCTGATTGCCACCATTGCCAAGTTGGATTCAAATGGCGTTCAAGTGCTGCCCGAGGGACGCACAAAGACTACCTCGCCGCAGGTACACAGCTCAACGGATCTGTCCAACACACAAGAAGGTGAGTCACGTAACGCTTTAAGAATCTTCATTGCTTTTTGCATGCGTATTGGGTGTGCGGTGTGTGCGTTTGTGGCGTTGTAAATTAACTGATTCTCGAAGTTTTTTAGTCTTATGTTGAGGGAAATAAGGCAATACAGAACCTTTATACGCCTGGCTTGCTATCAATTCTGGTGGATTAGGCCTTGCTTAACTGTTAAACTGTTAACTTTGCAAAATTTCTATCAATTAACGATCTGTGTCTGACTTCCTAATTCGTCTATGCATTTATAATTCTCCATAGTCTTATGATTAACATATTACTCTGCTCTCTGATGGTTTATATCGATATTCAATTCTCATATAACTTTGCTTTGTTTATTTCTATTTTCAAACTGCAAACACGTTTTCGAAATACCTAAAATAATATACAAATCAAAACAATCTGAACGCGTAAAAAAACACGTACAAATCAATTACTAACCAATGAAATACACAAACAAAAAAATAAACAAACAAATCAAAAAATCGAAACCAAATCAAAACAAAACAAATCTACAAACACAACCAAACAAAACAATACAAAATGAAATCGTTATAAACAAAACAAAACACCCAAAACCCATACACACACACACATACACACACAACATAAATGCGAATCGAAACTAATCATATCAGTTAATAATAAAAATGAACAAAAAGATGACCCCAATGAGGATTGGTGTGCCGTATGTCTGGATGGCGGCGAATTGATGTGCTGCGACAAATGCCCCAAAGTATTCCATCAGAATTGTCATATACCCGCGATCAGTTCGCTGCCAGATGAGAGCGAGAGCTGGCAATGTCTGCTGTGCGTTAATCTCAAGGAGCTAACCAAAGTGGAGAGCAACGAGAAGTCGCAGCCGGGCGAACTGAGCGCTCTGGAGTTGAGGATATTACAGCGCATTTGCCTGGAACTGTATTGCCAGTACGAGCAGAGTCTCAATTTCCGTGAACCAGAATCGCCGGCCAATTCGCAGTATTATGAAATTATTTGCAAGTAAGTGTTTTTGAGAAGAGTTCCCAAAGTTCTTCACTTATGTAATCTATTGTAATTATTTTAGCCCCATGTCGTTGGATGTTATACGCACTCGTTTGGATCCATCCAGTCCGAATCATTATAAGGACATTGCCGGCTTTGTCTCAGATGTGCGTTTAATATTCAAGAACACGTATCTCTTCTATCAGGTGAGTTAATTGTGCATTCCACACTCTGAGCGTGTTCAGTTTTTTACAATTGTGTTGCATTGATCGCTTTCACACAGGAGGACTCGAAAACATACAGCAATGCCAAGTATTTGGAGAACTTTTTCGAAGAGCAACTTGCCAAATGGTTGCCCAACTTTGGCGGCAAGGGCAGCAACGGCGGAGGCAACAGCAGTGGCGCCTCAACATCGTCGTCCAATTCACCCAATTTGTTAGCGGCAGCGGCTGGTTCGCCGTCGCCAATTGAGAATGGCCGTAAGAGTTGCCCATCTGCTGCCTCTTTGGGCGACACTGAGGATGGTTGCTTGCCGGCGAAGCGTACGCGACGTACGGTGCATGAATAGAACGAGCTTTCGCCCGATGAAAAGGGCACGCAGGAGCAGCAGGAGGAAAGTCAACAGGAAGAGAAGACAGAGGTCTCCGCTGAAGCGCAACTAAAGAATGAGCAGCAAGCAGAGAAGACGCAACCAACAAAGGAGGATACATCATCAGAGGAGCATCAGCTGGACACAGAAATGGCACATTCGAAGCCAGAGCAGCAAGAGGAGAAGCAGGAAGATGAGAACCCAACCGATTTGGATTTGAATCTAGATTTGCCACAACGACCGCGTAGTCTGGGCAGCAATACGATACAGGAGAGCGCCGACTATGTGCTACAATTGTTGCATGCATATGCAGCTGCTTTTGGGCTCTAAACGAATATAATCCTCCCTCCCCCTCCTTAAAAGATAGAACATATCGGTACACACAGGCAGCTACCAAGTCTTAGGTTCAGCATGTTGTAAATGTTATTAATGTCGCTAAAAAACAAATAAACAAAACAAAAGGAGATAGTTACACAATTCTATGCAAAAAAAGAAAAATACCAGATATATTTAAGAGCATTTAGATGATAGTGAAGAAGAACAAGAAGTAGTTAAGCTGGTGTACATTTAGTTTTTAATTGCCAATTGTAAATAAGAAAGTCATTTGATATGATTTGCTGACTATAATGCAAACATGAACTCGATCGTCGCTAGATAAGTCATGTGGATATATATTTTTAACTACAGACTTAAGTGTTGAATATATATAAATGTAAATAGATATACCAAGTATTGATTAAATCTTAGTTGAAGTTATGTGTGAGATCTTTAGAAATCCCTTTGAGTTTCACTCTTCAACTTCAATGTAACGTATTCCCCGTAGAGTATTCCTCCAACTCCCCCCACCCCAAAAAAAAGAACTCCCTCTCTAACTCAACACAAACTTGTTAGAGTTGTATTTACTTTTGTGATAGCGATAAACAATAAATATGAACAAATTTTCGTCTCTAAATGATGTACTATATAACTATAATAATATATATATATTATTTCGTATTACCAAGAACTCATTTTGACATTTAGCTCGGTTTTAATTCTTTTTTTCTACATCTATTTCGAATTTGCTATGTACGATATTTATTGCCCATTTTATCCCGAAATGTATACCAAGGCATTTCTCTTTTATATTTGCTCTAATAAGAGAAAGCTCACTTATCACGAACCGTAAACATTCGTATACCATATAAGAGAAGACACTTGAAAATAATTTTTCAACTTAGGATATTACATAAGTTCAAAAACAAAACATATATAGAGAGCACACAATAACATACATACATACTACATACAATACATATTCACGTAAGAACATAGATCCTTAAATGTTGTACGTCGTTTGTCGTTTTAGTATACTACTAAATATAAAGAGCCGGTCAGACAAGCAGCCAATCAGTCTACTAGAAATTTCCATTAGAACCCTAAAAGAAAACAACGTGAACTACTAAAAATACTGGAAATAGATTATAGTACACTCGACTAATATATAATGCGTATTAATGTATTTGATATGATTATATCCGAACAGTTTAAATGCTCTGTACAATACCTTGTTTATACTTTCTTGAGATACAATGAAGACAAACTAATAAAATGAATTGTTTAATGTTCGTGTCGAATATTTAATATCATCATAATCTCCCCCCACAAGAAAGTAAAAGCGGCTGCTAATCCTATATTTATGTCACACAAACACTTGAGAAACAATAAGAAGGGAAATTGAAATTATATAGATGTATCTACTACGTAACATAATAAATAGAGGAACTTGTATGTGTGCTAATCCTATCGAAATTACAACAAAATGAAGAAATAAATGCAAAACCAAGCTTACAAAATAAGAGCTGTGTGTTTATATATATATATACGATATATATATATATGTAGATGTATAATGTATGTGTTGAATACGAAACCAGAAATTCATCAGAAATTATTTTATCTGTTTTTAGGCATAGGTTTTATGATATAAACATAAAAATATACAACAAGAAACACAACACACAAAACTAATAAATGTACTACTTACTATCGAGTGGATTTTTAAATAAAAACAAAAAAGGCAAAACTTGTTCTCATCATTTCCCTATCATATCTCGAAGATGCCATCGTCCCGCATATATTGCTCCACGTGCTGAATGCGACTGGGCTAAAGTAGAAAGCGTTCATCAATCAATGTCTTGCGCGACACATTGCGACGCACCCAATGGCGAAAGATGTGGCGCATCAGCTGTAAGCACAAATTAAGATAGATCGACTATATACAATAATATATATGTATAAGACCCACGACTGACCATGTTCAGGGCACAGGCTGTGCCGGCGGCGAGCAGCAGACTTGATGAGAGCAGATACACAGAGAGCAGCACAAGCAGCTCCAGCACGAAGATGTGCAAATGGTTGCCAAACAGCAGAACACGACTGAAGCTCAGCGAGTCGTCTATATAGAATGTGCCCTTGTCTGTAAGAAATAGTGAGATAGATATATCAATATCGTTTTATTCGAATTAGGCTGCCACTCACTCTCTGTCAGATAATTGTCGATCTCGCAATCGAAGAGCTTTTCCACAACATTTTTTTCTTTTATAATGTAGTCCATATCCTTAATGGCCTGTGGGAGGATTGAGATTATAAATAAATAACAAAGTAATAGGTATTTAAGATCGAGGTAGGGAACTTAAACTTATAAAATACTTCACAAAATGTCGTCCAGTTTGAAAATCTGATGTTTTGACAAAGTTATAATTGTTGTAAATCAAGGTAGCAACCTTACATTTGTGCAAGGCCATGCCCGTATGTATAATAGCCATGATCTCAGAGACTACACGACATAGGACTACCAAATTTTGTACTAACATGTCTTACTATTGCACGCAAAAAGAGTTAATTAAAGAAGTTGGCCACGCCTCGTTTTGCACTCGGAAATTGATAAAAAGCGTATTGTAAGCTTAACTCTAGGTTTTTGGTGTGAATCATAATTATCAACATCTTAATTATTACTGAAAATTTGATTGTGAACGTTAAACAAATATGGAAGTTATTTAAAAAACAATTTCAGTGTGCGAACTGATTTCGCAAGCCTGTAAGTATGCAGCGGATATATAATAGACAAGCATAAATACTCTACTTATTGTGAACAAACCCCTTCCCTTCATCCTGCTGTTCTCTATAGTCTTCCACTTACATGATCAATGAAGGCGCAGAAGAAACGATTAACACTTGCATAGGCTATAGAGGTGCGCTCCACTTGACCATCAATGCTGGAGATTGGCAGATCCTTCTGGTAGAGCAACGCCTGGGACATGCTGCTGTTGCGGCTACGCTGAAAGGGCAGTAGCAGGCGCTCCAAATAGATGCTGGCGATGATTACAATTTGTATTATCTATTTATCCTCTTCTTCTATAGCAGACCTACCGTAGATTACGTGGTGGCAATATGATATAGGCCTGTTTGTCCGAGTCCATGAGTAGACCACGACGTCCGCACATGTTTTGCGCCTCCCGTTGCAGCTGTAGAATCATCGATGACATATCGGTGTCTGCAAAGCCGTGAGGGGATCGTCCGTGTATATAGTAACCATAACCGGGTTCGAGGAGAGAAAACAGTGAGATATTGGCCAGACTGCAGAGATCGATGAATTTCTGTAGAGGATTCGAACGCAGCACTCTCCCCAGCAGCAATTGAAGCACATATGTGACCAGATAGATCATCGAAATGAGGAAACAACTCAGTCCAAAGTTGCTCTTTGTGTGTGTGAAGCGATCCAGAAGTTGTTGGCCAGCAATGGCTACAAATGCCTGCAGGAGACTGGAGTATCTTTGTGCCGCACTTAGTCGTATCCACGCGTTGGCTGTGAAGAGTAGACGCCACGCGGAGACATTGTTCTCGGCCACATAGGTACGCACGCTGGAGCAGAGCGAGGAACTGTCCAGATTAAGACGCTGTCCCTCGCTGCTGCAGCGCGGTCGTTCCCAGTCGACAAGGAACAGTTCTAGCTGGCTGGCACGCCTCAGATGCAGTGCCAGAAAGATCAACTGCAGCAGACACGCGGGATAGATGAGCAGCGCCAGCTGCTTCGTCTCGTAGACATGTGGCAGGGCCAACAGCAATAAGGCCGTAACCAGCAGAGCCAAGGCAACATTGGCAGCCAGCAGTTGAAGGAATTCCACAAGGTTGCCCATCTGACAGAGCTCGGCACGGCGTCGTCGGCGACGTGTGTGCAGACGCAGCAGCGCAGATATCGACGCAAAGAACAGGAGTAGAGGCAGCGCCAACTCGAGCAGTAGTCGGGTGGCTCCACTAGCACGTTGCTGCTCCACATGAACCCTCAAACGGAATGGATAAAGTTGAGTCAAGCTCGCATTTGATGTCAGTTCAATGTGGCGATAGCTCAGACGTAGCAATGGCAAACGAATACGATTCCCCCCCTGGATGCTGTACTCAAGTTGCACATGCTCCACATAGCGCAGAGATCGGAATAGTTGCAGTTTGTGGGCATCCTCGTAGGGTGGCACGGTAGGCTGCAGGCGATTATCCTTTTGGTATGCCGAAATGAGTTGGAACCGCTTGACCAGCTGCCACTCCTCCTGCTGTGGGCGCTGCAAAAAGAGAGGGGCGGAGTGAGAGAAGGCTCAGCCGTAAATCAGCCAGATTTATCCTCTAACACACGATCCTCACATTTTGAGGGCCTAATTTGCTTTTTATAGGAGACTTGTAAAAAATACAATATTGTTTTTAAGGAATTCAAGATGGGTGCCTCCGTGCCAAAAAAAGGGGTTCTCAATTGAAGACTTTAGCCTCTTTTAAATATTTGAAAAATGTTGATCTTTGCTGAAAGGTAATCAAATTGTGTACGTCCCTAACTAAAATTCAAAGGAAATTCGTACAAAATGTTGTGCATAATAGCGTTAATTTTGACCAACTTTTTTTACTTTAACCTCACATAAAATTTATATATAAATGAATTTATTTTCTAAATTTAGATTCGAGACGTTCAAAGAGTTTAGAATATTTGAATTTGCACTGGGCAGGTGAATTAAATAAGTCTCCTTGGGAAAACTAAGAGCCCGATAAAAATATTCTTTTTCACACATATTCTAAACCTTTTTGTCTTCGATTTATATATAATATTATATCAAATATTTAACCGAATTTCAATAGAGAACCTTTCATTGTAAGAGAAGCTTTATGTTTACCTGATTCTCAGGCGTCAGTGTTTCTATAAGCACGGGTATCTGATGCAGCAGGCTCTCCCAGTTGCTGCTGAAGTTCAGATAGAGGCTGTGGTAATTGTCATTGCCCTCTTCACTGGCCACATCGATCAGTTGCTCCAAACTTAACTGACAGCTGATCTCCGACTGCTCCTCCACTGTGGGCACCTTTTCACCTGGACAGAGATTCAATTGCTTCAGTTGGAAGCCTCCCCAGCGCTTAAGGCGTCCAGCAAGTTCATAGGTGGTGCTAAAGATCTGCAACTGCTTCGTGTGATTGGGCAGATGCAGACTTGTTGTCAGCAGTTCCCGCGTTGTCCTGCCCTTCTTGTAGAACATAAATGGTTCTAGTGCGCGCAGCTGCTCATGTCCGGAATGGGAATACTTCATGACCACATCGGACATCTGGGTAAGCAGAAATGCACTGCATGGCGAGTGCTTCTCCATGGAGTAGTGCGAGAGTACGCACAGGTTCGCCAACTGCTGGCAGGCACTGTCATTGCGCATAGTCAAGCAAAATAATGCCACGAATTTGAGATCTCCAAAGTGCAGTCGCTTCGGGCTGAGGCTGGAACTGGAGCTGGTGGTGGCCTGCCAAAAGGCATTGTAGTGCAAGTACGGACGCATCAGGGTGTTGGCAATGCAATAGTCCTGATACCGGAAGTTGTATGCCCCATGGCAGCTGCGGCAGTCGCTGCTGTTGCTGGCCGGATTAGTCCTGGTAAGCGAAACTGCTCCTGTTGCTGTCGCATTGAGATATTGGAACGTGCACTGCCAGGTGGCCACAGCCGGCGGAGTACAGGCTGCAGTTTGATTTGAGGCATTGCTGCAGGTCTCTTCGCAAATTGGCCAACGTTTGCTCTTCTCATAAATCGATGTATGATCCAGCGGGCACTGGCAGGAGAATTCTGCAAAATTTATAAAGATTTATTCTTTTGCTTTCTAATTTTAGAAATAATCAAATGCAAGGAAGTTAAATTAAATTTAAGTTAAGTATAAAGTTCTTTCTTAGTAAAGTGAATTTATAATTTACTACTTGATTACTTTCTATTCTATAACATTTCTTAATTGTTTGTTAACGTATAAATATTAAATCCAAATGCAGGTTTAGAGTTGTAGTGTTACCTAAAAAAGGAAGTAGGAAAACTGTCATGGGAAAGCATCGGCAATGTAATATCCTTAGCAATAAAAGGCAATATTGTTATATAAATACTATACATACGATATACTTTCTCATCAATATTCTAAAGTTATTCACTAGCTGCAATTTCAGAGCAACCAGATATAAAAATTTGATTGGCATTGCCTTACTAGGTCATACCCAGGTGCCTTCTGGTTCTTATGCACCTCTTCCTTAAAGGGGTTCACACGTGACTATAAATGTGGCTGTGTGTGTGTGAGTTAGGGCTTGTATTTATTATACATGTACATACATAAAGAGGCATGCAAATTGCAACGGATATGGATCTTCTGCTCCATGGAACTGTTGTTTAATCAATAGCTATACTTACTATCCGCAGTGGGTTGCAACTCGTTATGGCCTCCATTACCAGCCTCTTTACAGGGTTCGCACTCGAAGTAGTTCAGATTGTAGAACTCATTTCGCAGACACTTCTGGGGATGTTGAAAACGAAAGGTCTGCGGAGTTTGGGATGATGATGATGACTGTGTCGACGAGTCCGAAACGGTACAGTTTCCGAATTTAATGAAAACTGTTGTCCACACCAAGGGGAAGAACCAGTTTACCAGCAGGAAGCACATGCTGTTTGTAAACCTATTCAATTGGTTCTAGAAGTAATTTCCTTTTCGATTCGATGCAAGCTCGCCGAATTTCAAACACCAACTGAGTTTTCTCGGTCGTTGCCAGCTGCACTACCTGCACAGGCACAGGTTCAGGTACCTGGTGTAGGCAAGTAAACAAGTTCCTTGTGTGGTCGGAGTGGTGGGCGCACATGTCCCTAACAGTTGGGCTTAAAGTTGCTATAGCTACCCAACCCCGTCTGTTGCCGGTTTCCGGCTGAGACGGTTGAAAACGCATGCAAAATGTTTATAAATCGTAGTGGGGCATGCGGTGGTGGTGGTCGACAGGTGAACGAATGGCTCGAGTCGTGGTCAGCAAAGGGGCTGCCAGGGCTAATGAGGGCGTCACTTGTTACGCCTTGAAGCTTCGGAGCTCTACGGATATCGCGTGCCAGGTTTCTTGACTTTTGCGTGCGGCAAATTATGATTAGCTCATTTATTTTAGTTACTTTTTGCAAAAGCCATTTTGCTTACAGTAGGTACTGGAAATTAAATTAAATTCTTCTAGACCTACATTTAGTAAAGTTATTGTAGCGACTCTGTAGCATTTTCGTGGTGTTGAATTTGTGATTTTATTAGGTAATCAACCTATGTATATTTTGCATGGATTATGATCTATGCTTCTCTATACAAATTACCGTTCATAAATACAATATTAGTAATAGTATTAATTATATACATCTTATATTATATATTTGTACGAACTTTAAAACCTGGTAAAGTTATTGTAGTAAATATATTAAAATACATACATTACATACATTGTACTTTTCAATTAGTTTATTATATTTAATAATTCCTTCTAATAGAGTTATCAATAAGAATAAGTTTGTTTACATTTCTCAGTATGTGCAATAAATTCAAAGAAAGTGCATGTCGATATATCGATATTTGGACAGCATATCGAATGCGCTTGTTGTGCGCTTATCGTTACCGATGAATCGATAAAGTGAGTATCAACAATCTCAGTTCCTTGCCGAAGGACAACAGCAGAAATAGTCGGCAGACACATACAATTTTCATTTTTATTTCAGTCCGCTAGTTTAGTTGCATTTCCATTGAAGTTGGGGAGAGCAAGCAGGAACCGTTATTGTTGCGAGGATGCATTGGTGGCGCCACAGCAAATAGATGCAGATGATGCTGCACAATCACCAACAGTCCATAGCCGAAAAATGAACAATTTGGTGAGTCTTCTTCTTCTGCATTGGTGGGTGGTGGTGGTAGTGGGCGTGTATAGGTGTGCATGTATACGAATAAATTGCGCCAGTCTGTGTGCCACTGTCTGTGTTAAAGTTAAAATGTTTCTTCTCTGTTTCTGTGTGTGTTTGTGTGTGTGTAGGAGCACGTTAAGCACTTTTATCCAGACAACTATAAATTGGACCTTTCGGAGACAATGAAGGCAGCACTATCGAAAGGGCCCGTTGGCGTCGGTGGAGGCGGGGGTGTGGTCAATGCCGTTGGCAGCAATAGCAGCAGCAGCAGCATCTCCAGTTCAATGGGAGCCCCTTCCCATAGCGACATGTTGCCGCAACAGGCCGCCAGCGCCGGCGTTGGCTATGTGACCGAGAAGCTCTACATGCTGTTGCAGCTGTATCTGCAGAACAAGGGCTGGAATCCGAGTGCCGAACTGCTGCAGTGCTTCAGCGATCTAAAGGATAATGCTATGCTGCCCAGCGCCGCATACCTGCAGTGAGTAGAGAGTTATTCCAATTGGACGGCGTGTCTTGTGTGTTGTTGTTAATCTTATTGTACTCCAATTTGTAGAGTGCTGGCAAATCGACTGACACTGGACTCGCAAGGACGACTCATACTGCGTGACAATGGGAAGATTGTGTTGCCCTTCGAGCATTTCGCCAATGCGGTCATGTTGAAACACATGTCGGGCCCGCATGGACTGCACCTGAGTGTGGATGCTACAGTGCGAGCGGTCATAGAGTCCTACACCATTGGACGGGATCAATTTGGCATGGAGAAGGAGTTCATTATTGAGGTGGTGCAATCATGTCCCAGTCCCGCTTGTCGCTACTACAAGAACCACATGGGCATCTCTCCGATGCCCTTCATGGAGCAACAATATCCAGGAGTGAATACGCCCGATTTCTTGCAGCGCATTTCGCATCTGCCGCCAAGTGCAGCAGCAGGCAGTGCTGCTGGCGGTTCAGCCGGTGGAGGCACTGCTGGAAGTGGCGTCTCCAGTTCCAGCACTAATGCTGCTGTGGTGGAGATTGATCTATCCAAGTCGAGCAGCTCCAAGCTGCCACCACAGCTGCAGCACTTGACCAAGCAACAGCAGAGTAGTATTCAGTCGCAGTTATCGCAGATCAATGCAGCCGCTGCCGCTGCACATCATCAGCAACAGCAGCAGCAGCAGCAGCAACAACAGCAGCAACAACAACAACAGCAGCAACAACAGCAGCAGCAACAACAGCAGCAACAACAGCAGCAGCAACAACAACAGCAGCAGCAACAACAGGCTCAGGCTCAAGCTCAGGCCAAGCATCAGCAGCAATTAACAGCCGCCTTGATTCAACAACAGAATCGTGTGCTCGCCCAGCAGAGCCTGGAGAAGCTTAACAGTCTGAGCGCATTGGAGAAGCAACGTGTATTCGCCCAACTTGATCCGAAGCATTTCGATCCCATGGCCGTTGCGGCAGCTGCAGCCAATTTGCAGATTCAAGGCATGATGCAGTCCCAGGCAGTGGCAGCTGCTGTTGCAGCCAATCAGCAGCAACAACAACAGCCAACTCCGCTGGCGACAGGCGCCACATCGACTGTGGTCAGTGGATCTAGTGTTGGCCCGCAGGTGCATCATGGCCACCATTCGCTACCGCCGCCTTCGCAGTCGCCACACTCGTCATCCTCTTCATCCTCGCACTCTTCAATGGATCAGCTAACACACAAGAATATATCCGAGTCCTTGAGGTAATTTATCTGCACTTTATACAAGAATCCAAGCTGATTCCCATTTATTATCTTATCAGGTCCAATCTAGATTCAATTGAATCGAATAAGGATCTGCTGGCCCTTCACAACGGCGCCTGGGCCAGTCACGACGTCAATCGTCTGGACCCCATGGGCGTGGGACAGGACAAGATTGTGCGTATTTTCTCGGAACTAATGCGCAACATGTCTCGCATGAAGACCTACATAAGACCATCCATGTGCAAGCCCTACGGCAAACAAAGCGAAAGCCTGCAGAAGAGTAAGTTCCAATCGAATTTAAACGAAGTCAAACTTCGTTTTTATCTATCTATTCTATTCTATCTGTCTGTAATCTCTCGCAGCTCTCATGGACACCATACAGATTGTGCAGACACTGCGTAACTGCCTGCCGGCTCCTCACATTCCCGTCTCGTCGTGGAAAAGCGAAAGCGAGGGTAGCGTCGGTGTTGGAGTTGGCGTTGGCGTTGGCATCCCTTCTGGGATGGGGCTGAATACACTTGGTTTGCAATCCAATCGTGTCGACAACTTGCACTAGTTCGAAATTACATTAGGTAATTGATCTTGCAACTAATTCCCGTTAACACAAGAATCTCCTGCGGTGGCGAATCTCAATACAGTATTTCTATATAGTATATAGGATAGAGTATTATCATCTTCATAGGCTTGGCTCATGGTTTTTCTTTGACTATTTAAATGTGCCATGTTCAACTCGCAAGACTTGATTTCATTTCAATATTCGACTGATTTTTATATGGTAATCCGATGACACTGGCTTGAAGACTCAGCTAAGCATAGAACTAATCAAAGTGTTTCGTTTTGAAAATGGTGTCATCGCGGCATTAGACTTATGCGCTTAATCCCGGCTAGATTTTAAGATAAGTCTGCCTGCTGTCCCCGCTTAGATTTATTCCATGTAAAGCTATCGTAAGATTCCTTTCTATTTTATTGATTCTTATTGTTTTTATTTCTTTTTAATTTGGCATTATACGAAATTAACAAGGCATATTAATTCAATTGGCAAAAAGTCTGTGATATTTAAATTATGTTTAAAGCAGCGAATCTAAATTAATTATTTTAATCTTATTATGTGCCCTTTGTTGTTGTGTGTGTACTAACCACAAACTTACAATACTTTGTGCAATATATATGTTTAGTATGTATATGACAAGGTGTCCAACTATTCTTAACCACTTTTGTGCAATTGAAAACTTTTCACTCATATC
This sequence comes from Zaprionus davidi, assembly GCA_018903715.1. NCBI lineage: Eukaryota > Metazoa > Arthropoda > Insecta > Diptera > Drosophilidae > Zaprionus > Zaprionus davidi. Next base: position 775,536 of record JAEIGL010000003.1, read on the forward strand.
AAAAGCGCATAGCATTAACATAATGGCAGCTTGCCCAATACTAAATAGTAATATCTACTACAATTTAAGCAGACACGCATAAACATAATTATTCATTTAATTAAGATAATGTGCTAAATATTTTTATTATATCATGGGTTGTCGCAGATCTTTAGAGAGAGAGACAGAGTGTGGATCGGTGTTGTATTAAGATTTAAGCAACAGATGATGGGTTGTATTTCGACTACACATACATACATTAATACGCATAGGCTTAAATTATATTTTATTCCATGCTCATTCATTGAAATAACCGACAATTAGAAAGCGTAAACAGTATTATTATTCAGAAATAAAGAAACACTTGAGAACCATACAAATATTTACTTAGCTAAAATGAATAATTTTAACAAGGTATATCATATTGCATAATATCGCTTAATGTTAACCTGTCCAATCCAATAAAATAAACATTTTATTCTACTTTAACAATGTAGTTTATCAATTGAATTGCGCGCCTTGTGCCCAACAAGAGGTTGGTAACGCCGTCCGAGCACGCTGTTGATATCCATGTGCATATCGATATGCTTATCGTAAAGGTGAAAAATTATCGCACAACTATTAGTGAACAAGAATGCATGCAATCGATACCAACTTCCCTATCGTTTGTGCTTGAGCACTGCGTTTTTCGTTGATAATTTTTTAAAATTAAGTTTCAACATATTTATTTAGTAATTTATTGCTTTAAAATAGTTGCAAAGTGCCCAATAAAGATAGCCCAACGTTTTGCTACACATCTTACGTATTTTCGTGCGCGCGCTTTGTGTTAAAATGTGAAAAACATTGCCGATGGTAATGGTAATTGGAGAACGTTTTTTCTATTATTTTATCTCCTCTTCCGCTTCGTTTTGTGTGATGCTACGCTCTTTGTGCTGCCCCTGCTCCCACCAAACAACAGTGCCCAACAATTGTTAGTATGTGTGTACAGAAGAGAAAAACAAGTGACGAGCGCGAAATAAAGTGCAGACCCAAAATGCAATTGTTGTGTGACGGCTACATATAAAAAATTAATTGTAGAGTTTGCGACAACATAAAAATGATAGCAGACGCTCCCCCTCACGAACGATGCCGAGCTGGCATATTTTGTTACGCGACGCCGTCAAATTGTGCCGCAATCAGCGGCCGCGTACTTCTCGCTTTGGGCAAGGAATTTACAACAACAAAAACAATGTTGTTTTGTCGTCGCGCTCACCAAGAATAATAAATGTGCATAATTAATAAATAATAGCAATGAAAGTTTTGTCAAATCAAAATAAATGTGCTAACTGCCTCAATTGGCAACTATCCAATTAATTTGTGAGTTACGCAGCATCTCAAAACATATGGCAGTGCGTACATATATGTGTACATAAATACATACATATGTATGTATATGTCCGAAGTCCAATAGGGAACGTATTGATAACCATATTTGTGATTTGATTACACGTAGATTTTTGACAAAAAATTGTGTCAAAAAATTTGCCGGCTGTGCTGCCCCCACTACTACTAGTCAGTAGTAGCAATGAACTGCTGTGCATCTGTTGAACGCGCTTTAATTTATTGTTGCAACTTATCGTGTTTGTACATAACCTACGACACAAATCATAGTGCGCCCGTTCTTGATTTAACATAAAGCAACCATGCATGTAAATTCAACCGTACGCTAAAATTAAAAATTAAACAAAATGGCAGTTGGTGGAGCACGCAGCACAATATTCTTGGGTGTGAGCGCCGAGAGAGCGAAAGAGAGTGTGTAAAAGACCGAGAGAGAGAGCAGCGAACGCGTGAAGTAGCGAGTGCTGCTCGTGCCTTGAGTTAACGTGGAAAGTGTTTGTCTGTGTGTGAATGTGTTTGTGCGTGTACACCATATGTGTGTGTGAAAGAGAGTGTGTGTGTGTGCGTGTATATATATTCATATGTAACAGAGTCTGGAGTAAAAAAGATGGAGCACACATAATATAAAAACAAAATTGATGAGAACAAAAACAAGAAGATGATGGAAAAAAACAAAAAAATTAAAGTTTAATGAAATTTCTTTTTCCTCCATTTCAATTTAGTGTGTCCCCACCAAGATCAGTGAAAATATATCAGTGTTGTGTGACGACAAATGTGTGTATGTGCCTGTGTGTGCGTGTCTGCATGTATATTGAAAGAAAAACAACACAAAAAATAGTAGAAAAACAAAAAAACAGAAACGGAAAGAGCAATAGGAATAATACAGAAATTGATGAAGTGAACTCGCGCCCGCCCATCATAAATCAGCGTAACTAATGTACGGCGTAAAAATGTTGCAGCTACTGCTGGCACGGCTGCAAAAATGACCGATGAGCAGCGGAACGGTAACGGCAATAAGAGCAACAGTAGCAGCAGCAGCAATAGCAACAACAATAGCAGCAGCAACAGCAATAACAACAACAACAATAGCAGTAGCAGCAACAACAGCCCGACGAGCATTGCCAACAGACACAATACCAGCAGCAGCAACAACAACAGCATCAACAGCAGCAGCAGTGCAAGTAGTAGCAGCAGCAATAACAACAACAACGATCGCCTAATTGCAGAGGCGGCTGCAAAGTTTTTACTCAAAAATGGAATAAACGGCACAAATGCAGTAGCAGCGTGCGCCACACTGCTAACAGCAGCTGCAGCTGCTGCCACATTTCAACTGCCTGTTGCACCAGAACTGAAGGCAACAACAACAACAACACTAGCAACAACAACAGCAGCAACACCATCAGTAACACCTATAGGAATTTCAACTTTAAACACATCAACAACATCTTCAGTTACATCCAATGGCATCACGCCCACGTTATCATCGACAAAAAGTAGCAGCAGTAGCTCAAGTCTCACTATGGCGACTATGGCGTCTGCTACGGCGCTTGTTGCAGCAGTCAATGCAGCAGCAGCAGCTTCTAAACCGCCTTCACTGCCCTCCGATGTTATGTCCGGTGTACTGGACTATAGCGCATTGAATGGCCCAAGCTCTGTTGCTGCCGTTGCTGCTGCTGCCGTTTCATCAACCAAGAGCAGTAAATTTGGCAGTGGAAACGGCAACGCTGGCTTTGATATGGGCAGGCATCCAATATCAACGCACACCAACAACAGCTTGTCAGGTTATGGTGGACGACTGCAGTTTTTTAAAGGTAAGAGATCCCAGCAAACGATTAAAAACTCTCATTTCTATAATAATTGTCTGTTTTTCGAAGATGGTAAATTCATATTGGAACTGGCACGTGCTAAAGACGGCGACAAAGCCGGTTGGGTGTCTGTGCCACGCAAGGCATTTCGCACTCCATCGGCGGCTACATCGGCCACGGTAACACCCACGTCTGCAGTGACAACAACGTATCCAAAGAACGAGAATTCAACATCGCTAAGCTGTGAGTATAAGAGTATTCTCTATATACATATGAAATCAATCTGATATATGATTATTTACATACAGTTTCGGATGACAATAGTTCCATACAATCTTCGCCTTGGCAACGGGACCAGCCCTGGAAGCAGACACGGCCACGTCGAGGCATCTCCAAAGAACTGTCGCTTTACTATCAGCGCCCCAGGCACAATGTACTCAATTCACGTGCGCGACAGGCAGCAATGCGTAAACGACGTCGACCATATGAAGTAAGCCTTGGCAGCGAAGATCCTAAGTCGATATTCGAGCGAATTCCCACGACACCGACAGAAAATGCTGATGAGACGTTAAAAGCAACAGATTCCTCATTGATTGACTCAAAAAGCCCAGAAAGGCAGCAGCAGTCAGATGAGATTAAACATGAAGCCAAGTTAGAAGCAGCGATCAAAAAGGATGTTGATATGACTGACATAAAAACCGAATCGGAGTCTGAGCCAAAAACAAATCTTGATTATTGCAAGGACATTGATGTGGATGGAATTAAAACTGAGGCGAATGTGGAGAAAATGAATACAAGTGAAGATGAGGATGCCATGTCGGTAACAGTGGACGATGCCAATCATTCAACGACTACAACACCAACAACAACAACAAACAGTGGCCTGGTCAATGGCAATGCAAATGAACTGAATGGTGATTCCAAGACACACATCAGCAAGTGTGAGGCGCCGGCAGCGGATGAAATAAACACGAGATCAACATCAACGACGACAGCGACAACAACAACAGAAATAAGACTTAAAAAGCATAAACCCAGAGCCAAGCTCAATAGCATCATACAGAAACTTATTGATGGCGTGCCTGCACGCCTTGAACAGTTGTCGAAAACACCAGCGGCACCAACGGTGGCAGCAGCAGCAGCAGCAGCAGCAGCAGCAGCAGCAGCGGAGCGCAACAGCAGCAGCGGTGGCGGAGCCATCGGTAGTCTAAGTCACTCCTTGGCCCACAAGGTAGGTGTAGGAGTAACTGACTGTCTAATATCATACTATATATATCTGCTGTTCATCTTCCAGGTTTCTCCACCATCGTCGGCAGCGGCAGCCAGCCGTCTAGTCGATTACCATCATCAGCACGTGTCTCCGCGCAAGCGTATTCTGCGTGATTTTGAGAAAGTGTCGTTGGAGGATAACAATGGCTGCGTGAACAATGGCACTGGTGGATCCGGAGGAGGTAGCAGCAGTGCGGGTGTTGGCGGGAAACGAAGTCGTGCAAAAGGTGGCAACAGCAGCAGCATCAGCATTAGCAGCACAACAACTAGCGTTGGATTAAGCAACAAATCAGCGCCTATAAATCTAGCTCCTCCACAGGCTAAGGCACTGGCCACACCCACAACAACAATAACAACGACGGCAGTGGCAGCAGCAGCAGCAGCTTCAGCAACACAGCCGACACGACTGAATAGCTCCTATAGCATACACTCTCTGCTGGGTGGCAGCGGAAGCAGCAGCTCCTCGTCGAAGAAGACACACGATCAGCCAGCGACGATAATAAGTAATGTACATCATCATCCGCATTCGCATCATCATACGCATCTCTACGCAAACTCTCCAAACTATTCACGCGCCCATCTCAACTCGCCCAAGTCCCCGGAAGTGGGCGGCAGCAATGGGGGCAAGTCACCTTCGCATGCAGCTAGTAAAAAACAACGTTCACCGCCCTATTCCGCAGCTGGTTCACCGCTGCCCATTGACTATGGACGACGCACGCCGCCAGATAGCTTCAAGCTAACGCAGGCACATCCACAGCAGCAGCAACAGCACCTTCAGCATCATTCCTTTTATGCGCCTTATGTCGGCGCTGCCGTTTCGCCGCACATTCCACAGCCCAGCGGTAATTCGCGTGATCTACTATCACCGCCGCGCTCATCGAGTGCTTCACCACGTGAACCAGCTGGCGCCGCCGCCGCGCCGCACCGCACTGTTCCCAAGAAGACTGCATCGATACGACGCGAGTTCGCCTCACCAACGGCTAGCAATAGCAGCAGCACAGCAACGTCAAGTTGCCCCTCGCCAGGCGAGCGCAGCACAGCATCGCCAGAACGGCGGCATCATCAACTGCAGCGTGGATCGCCTAGCGCCGCTGCTGCTGCAGCTGCTGCCGTCGGTTCGCCTTTGCATTACTACATGTATCCGCCGGGGGCGCAACTAAATGGTGGCACAGCGAGTCCACATGGACCGTCGAGTGGCAGTGCAACGCCAACGACGAGTAGTGCAGCAGTTGCCGCTGCTGCTGCTGCGGCCGCTGCAGCCGCATACATTCCATCGGTAGTCTCTCCTTCGCTCTACCATCCGTACATATCAACGCTGGCAGCGTTGCGGCACAGTCCGATGTGGATGCATCACTACCAGGCAGGAGCATCACCACTATTGCCACCGCTGCCGCATCCCCATTCGCATTCACAGCCGAATACTGCAGCAGGTGCGTCGCGATTATCGCCGCAATCGCCGTATCATCCCTTTAGTTATAATGGTGTGAGTCCTGCCGCTGTGGCTGCTGCAGCGGCAGCCTTCGGTCAGCCGCCATCGTCTAGCCCACATCTGGGACATTCACATCCGGCGGCGGCGGTGGCGCTGTCACATCATAATACGCCGCCTACACACTTGGCCGAGCACAGAACGCACACGCCAAAAATGACTGATACTTGTACTGAGCAAATGTCTGCAGCTTCCAGTCATCGAACCACTGTCTCCAGTTCGTCGGCCAGCTCCAGTGCATCCGTTGCGTCTACAGGTGCTGGTGCCAGCGGCAGCGGTGGCTCCTCAGTACAATCCGCAATGTTTCAAAATAGTAGTCTAAGGAATGAACTAAGTTCAGGTAAGGCAACTCTTTGAGTTACTCTACTTTATGCAATATTATAATACGATTTCTCTATAATCTCCCACAGACTTACCACTGAATCTGTCAAAACACTGAGACATACGCGCCTCTCCCCCAGCTACCCAGCACCCTAGCCCCAGCCTCTCCAGTTGTTGCTTCAGTGTTTGGGCATCCTTCGAGTTAAGTACATTATGCACTAGTAGCGCTTAAGATGACATTCAAAACACCCACACACACCCTACACACATAACTATCGGATAAGTTAGCAGCTATTTTAGTTGTAACTCAATTGTTTTGCATTAAGCTATCTAGGGTTTTATTTTAAGAACAATAATTCAAGCAGAAAACCACGACTTCATTAAAACGAAACTTTTAAATGTTTTTTAAAAACCCGTTGCAAAATTATTTATTATTCAACTAGCCAAGCGTTAAAATATATATGCTTATGAACATGTATGATATATACATTAATATATATATGTGTATGTACATAAATATATATATTTTCTTTGGCCAAACAACTATTGAATAACCAAGAAACTAATGAGTAAAATTACACATGCATACATATATTTTTTAATTTCGATAGGATGCACGTTTTTAAGAATCTCAAAAACTATTCAGGATCGCGTTTTTAATGCACGGTTAAATAACAAAAAAACAAAGTTTTTAACCGATTTTTGAGAATGCGGCATAAACATTTTTTTAACAAAACATTTCCTTGAAACAGACTGAACTTAAAATTTTTTTATAAAACAGTTTAAAAAAGAATAAAACATTAACATAGACCACTGCATCTTACTTTTTACATGTACGTGTGTATATGTAATAAAAAAATTTTGAAAATTGAAAAACAAAAAAAAAGAAAGCAAAAAGAAAACAGAAAAAAAATCAGATTTTTATAAAATGCGTGTGCCTTTGAACATGAAAATAAAACTAGGGATTTAAATGGAGAGAAATGTACTACGAAAAAACAACAACTACTTACAAACTGACACATGTAAAACAAAAAACATATACACAACTGTTTACAAAAACATACAACGTGTTATTCTAAATTGCACACTTCACTGTAAAGATGTCCAAAAAACAAACAGATGAAAATTGCAAACGGTTGAAAGAACTTTTCTATTAATTGTAGAGCCATTCATGATTGAATTTGACTTTGATTTTCAATTTAAATAAATTTCAAATTAATTCGATTAATGGAAATGAAAATATTGTTAAATATTTATACACTTTTTCAATATTTTCATTATGTAGGTCTGTTTTGAATTCTTCTTAATAGAATTTTAATGAAAATTCTTTGAAAAGGGGATTCAGAACACACCTTATTGTAGTTTATATAGATAACTCTTTTAATTGCTGAGCATAAGGTTTATTGAAAGAATCTTACGTTCCTCAATTTTAAATTAAAGTTTTACATTTGTATACTTGTGTAGAATGTATGGCTCCACTTAATAAAAAAGTTGTTTTTAGCCTTTCAAAAAAAAAATGTAAACTTGCAAAAATGTACAAAAAATCTACGTCTACATATATACAGAGAAAATATTTACAAGAGAGAATGCAAACCTAAATTTCGTACAACTGAAACTAAATAATACAAAACAACAACAACAACAAATGATATATTCCTAAACGTAAAAAAGACAAAAATATTTCTCATATTTTCTAAATTATTTATATATAATACAAATGACTATTTATATGTTATTCTATAAGTAAAAATAGTTGTAATTTTTGTAAATACAGTATTTTTACATCAACAACAATGTAACAGTAACAACAACAACAGCAGCAACAAATGAGTAAAAACAAAAAAAATAACTCCATATACATAAATATTTAATATAAACTATTTTTTTAAAGGATATTAACTCGCTATATATACTGGTGTATACACAATAATAAAATCTAAACAATTCCATATAAACGAAAAATATTTATTTCGTAATTTGCCGTTAACGTTTTTATTATTCCTCTAGTTAGCGTCACAAATGTAAAAACAAAAAACAATGTGAAGAAACAATTAAAAAATGAAAATCAAATTTCCCTGAATACAATTCCCCCACCACAATCCATTATTCAATATGTTTTATTCGGTACTGTGTACAACGTTTTTGTTTTTATCAAGTTTTGTCTTATTTTTGAGTTCATCATTCAGTTGTTTATACTTGTAATACTTTGTAGAACGCTGACAACGCTCTTTCTACAATTGTCCAATTGTACTGTGTGCATTTATGACGCTGCTCGGCATTGGTTTCAAGCATTAGAAACGCGAACCTAACTGAAAATCGCGCGATAGGGTTATATAGTATATAGTAAACATAGTATATTAAATACAGCGTCGTCTATGGGCAAGAAGAGTGGAGTGGATTGGATGAGTGTAAAGTAAATCGGAAAGAAAACTAGTTTTAAACACAAATAATATATTTTATATACATACATAAAACAGAAACTGAATTATTGATGTCAAATAAAAATTTATACTAAATGAATTTCAAGTCTTTTCTTTATATATAGTTAATTAAATATGTGTTATCAATTTGGTAACTAACTTTGCTCCTTTAGCCTCAAAGAAAACACACATTGTATCGATTACAGTCTATCGTAGAAGCACATTTCATTTATTTATTGTTTATTTCTTGTATGTTTCGATTACAGTATACATCACTCATACATATCGTAAGTTTGTGCATGCTTACACGTTTATATATTTATAAATTACCCGGCGTATTTTATTTTTATTTTTTTTACTTGATTTTTTTTGTTATTCTTTCTTACTGTATATAAGTAGGTAAGTTACTCCATTTATTAAATTGCTTTCATCAGGCATTTTCTGCATTTATTAAATTGCTTTCATTAGCCAGCCATGATTGGAGCGTTATGAGACTAACATAATATTACAAAAACCATAAAACACAATTGCCTGTAACCAAGCTCATACATTGGAGTATCGGAATAACCGTTATAATAACACCATGTCACAGATATAATGATCTCGCTCAGTAAGCAGTTTTTAGAGTAATTCACAATTAAAAGTTCCATTTACTTTATTGTATAATTGCCAAAATAATTTCGAAAGTGGAATAGTTGTTTGTGATAATTACCCATTAATAAGCATTTAATAAAATAGAATCTGCAAAATTGTAATACGAGTAGATTACCATCAATTACTGCTGCAGTTCATTTTAAATTATAAAATTTTAGAAGTACTAACAACTTTTATGTACAAAAAAGTTGAAAAACGTTTCCAGATTGGTTACTTTTAACTGCTTCTGAGCGCGATCAAAGCATTCCTCACAGTGAGGGCACAGTGCGTTGCCAATTGAATTAACTTATACCAAGAAAAGTGACAATCTTAAATTAGATACATATAATAATAGGATACATTCATAACAATTTGTTTGTATAGGTGAGCGTATGCAAGTACCAACAATAGAACGATAGAATTGAAAAAACAAAAAGAGTTTTTCTATCAAAATGAACAAATGTTTGTATGGGCGATAGGGAAAATAATATTGGAGCACTTTTGTTGGATCAACAGTAAGGTATTGACTGTTTATATCTATGCATTTGAGGCGTACATCTGTACATGCCCTATAAGTGTGTAGGTGTGTGTGTATGTGTGTGTGTGTATATCTTGGCCTAACATAGTGAACACATAGTTTTGAACTCGGTTGTATGTATTATATAAAAAATTGTACTACGCCTCGTCCGGAAACGGAAACACAGAAATATATAGACAGAATGGTAAAGAGGACCTTGGGAGATTGATAGTGAGAGTGTCTGTGGATTTATGTTGCAATATTATATATATATGTATATATATATATATATATATATATATATATATATATATATATATATATATATGTGTATTATGTTTTCGCTTTGATAGTTCACTGTTTGTTGTTCTTGGAGAAATTGTGCGAGGCCCAATTAAGTGAGGTCTTCCATGAATTGGCCAAGGCTTCGCTGAATTTCGCCTTAAAATGATTACGTGCATTTTCCTCCGTATAGTCCAGCACCTGAATAAAGAAATTGTAGATCATAAAATAGTTATCGTTCTAAGAATGACTAGAAAAACTTACCAAAGTCTCACGTAAATAATTCAAATCCTTCTCGGAGGACAGTTCCGGCAGTCCCGTAGAAATCATCATGGAGAATAGTGACAAAATAAGGCAACCGTGTTTGCGTAAAATTAAAAATGCCTAAATTAATGAAGATAATAATATAAATATTTTGGGATATATGTTTATTCTGATCTACAACTTACGCGCTCGCACAAATTCTGGAAGTTAGAAAACTCCTTCGCCTCGCGATCAACGCAACCCTTGTTTATAACGTAGACAAAGTCATGTGTTAGCACGAAAGGAACACGTTCGCGTCGCACTCCAAACTTCTCCTTGAAGTGCCCCAGGATGTGGCCAAAGTCGATATGAAATAGCTGTGGATGTGGATTAAGTATGGTTAGTTAAGAAGAGTATTGATAGTAATTTATTTATATACCTGTCCATTGCGTTTGACCATTATATTGTCTGAATGTCGATCTGCCACGCCCAAAACATAGGTGGCAACACAGTAGGCAGCGCAGCTTAGTGTAAACTCGTTAATTGCCTTGTTCAGATTCTCGGACGATTTGTTATGCTCCTTGAGCCAGCTGTAAAGGGATCCCTTCTTGAAGGGCGACGTTGCCGAAAACATTCCCTTCTCCTTTTGTATATTGGCAATGGTCTCCGCATGACGCACCACCTCAATCATGCCCAGACGCTGTTCCATGCTGATGCAGTTATAGATGTTCATGCGCAGATCCATACTGTGTGGGGAAATCATCAAAAATATGTTCATTTAAGTTCTTAAGCAAGGAAATCTGTTATATGGCAACCAACCCTTCGCGCTTCCATAACTGATCCATGACACGCAGCATTTGCAGTGTCAGCATGTCCTGGCGCAAATCATCGCCGTTCTTGAATATGATGTATACATCACTGGCGGTCTGATCTACGTTCTCGAACACCACCCAGAGTGGCCTCATCTTGCTGTCCATTACCTTACATTTATCGGGAGTGACGCGGCTGCATCTGAAGCTCGGATTTAATGGGTTCTTGATATTCTGGAAGACTCCATTGTTGTGCTCGTTGTGCAAGAACTTTTGCAGTTCATTGCGCACCTTCTCCTTGCTGCCTTTCTTGGCTATCACGGAGCCAAGCTTAAGCTTCTCAAGCACTTCAAGCTGCTTACGCAGTGGCTTCACATGCTGCTTGCAGCCCTTGAGATATGCCTCGAGCAGCAGGCCGAATCTTGTCTGCATGCACGGAGTTTGCATCTCCGACCGCAAGTGCCAAAAGAAGTAATGCCCAATCCGCTGATTGCGTAGCGCTCGTTCCAGTAAGAACAGAACTAAATCATTCTCCAAATACGATTCGTGCTTAATCGCTTGCACCAGTTGCAGTAGATACAGCAAAAGCTCCTCGTCCCTAGAATGAAAGAGGCGTTAGGCATGGTATATAAATTGAAATATGCGTCTTACTTTAAATAATGCAGACACTTGATGGCAAATCGGCGTACAGCTGGATCAGGATAGGCATAGTCGAGTAATTCCAGTGCTCTTTCGATGGAAATGAGTGGCCATTTCTTAAGCAGATACCAAATGTCGGCCACATCGTCACGTTCTTTCCAGTAAACACAGTGCAGCAGCACGGAAAGCTCCTCTGGATAATCAAGCAGAATTTCGTTCCTATAAGGGAATATATATGGAATTAGTGATATCAAATAAATATAATGTGTGCCAATAACTCACCTATGCTCCCATATGGCATTGCGGTCCTGATCGACCATCTCATAAGTTCTGTCCTTGCCTATGTAATTCGCTAGGATGGCATAGAGATTTCGCGCTGGCTTTTCCTGTAGCTGCTGTTGCTTTTCGTGAGCGCGTGCTACATCTTCTGCCCACTGCAGCACGTCCTCCTCACTTGGATAGCAGATATTTTCGATAAATCTGTTACCGTTGTTTCCGCTTCCGCTTGGATGGAATGTCAGATGCACCACAGCACAGCCATCCTTGCGGGGATTCGACTCGACGGTGCCCAGCGGATGGAATATCTCATCAGACTGTATATCATCGGCATAGGTCCATGTGTATAGAGTGTGTCGGCCGTGGTGCAATTGATGTTTAAAGTCAAAAAGGGTTGTATTTACCCAGGCCAATGGATTATTATTGTAGGAGTCATCCTTGACCGTGCTGCTGTTGTTCGAAGGCTTCTTCGAACGCGACATCTTAGTGACCTCAAAGACCACAATGCATAATCGTGTCATGCGTGGCAGATTACACATCTTTATATCGAATTCCATAACCTGCTCGAAGGAAAAGTCTTGCGTGCTGCCCGAACTAGACATATCTATGCTTCGCTGAGCACATAATCCACGCTCACCATGATACAGTCCAACCTGTACCCCCACTTTGAAGGCACGCGCTCGATCAAAGTTCACATTAGTCAAGCCGTGCAGAGTTATAGCAAAATTTTGCGTTTCCAGATCCCAAAGATTCGTTTTGGGAGTTCTCGTTGGTCCGGCAATTGCTTGACGTTCTGGCTTTGGTGGCCTATCAAGGCCCAGACTTTGCTCGTTATAGTGATTGATATAGGACTCGAGTCGCATCACAGACTGCAGCACCACATTGGGCACAGCCGCATCGGACAGGGTCTCTTGTATGTAGAGGAACTGTATTAGCGGATGATCGCCAAACAGATACTCATCGCGGCCGCTCACCTTGAGTATGTAATCGTTGGCTCGATCGTTTATCTTCATCTGAGAACGGTTCATCTTTTGCAGCGTAGACTCGATCAGCGTCAATGGTGTGTCGTGTTCCATTACCGATAACGTGAACGTGCTCTGATCGTTCTCATTTTTGACAACTATCAGATACGCCGACGGATGTCTTTGACGGATCAGTTCGGGCATTGTCGCCGAACTGGCGAGTCGCAGTGGATGTTCGTAAAGTAGACGCTGCTGCCAGGAATATTTCATTCGTTCCGTCTCAATGGTCTCGCATACGCGGCTCACCTTGCGCCGGAAGTTATCCACCTCGGGTGTTCCCTGTGTGCTCTGATGATCGAACGATTTCCCGATTATATCGCCAACCATTTTCGTTAATTCATAATCGCTGGAGAAGCTGCTCGAGTCCGTTCGTTCACTAAGTTTCAATAGACCGAAGTAGGGTTGGAGATCGATGAGACGTTTCGTCTCGTCCGTGTACGGTTCGATGTTGAAGTGTGAGATGCCGTAGACCAAATAGTCGCATGCATCCTTAATCAGATATCCCAAAGGTTGCCCTTTGGCCGTGGCCACCATTTCCGCTTTGATTTCCCTTATACTCGCAGTAGACTTGGCCTCTATCTGCAGCAGTAAGCCATTAGGTAACAGACCCGTTAGTATCACAAAATCCGGCGGTTCATTCTTCCACAAATTTATTGAGAAGGCGTTGCACAATGGTTGTTCAATATCGGATGCCAAGTACGGTACCATCATATTGCTGGATGCGTGTACTTGTGCGTACGACATTATGTTATGTATATAGTATATTTCTGCTTTATCTTAATTAATTTTGCATTAAGGTAGAACAGGACAAGTTCTTCCACCTTTGCCTGTCCTCCTCCTCCTCGTCTGTGTCTCCTCGCTCTTCGTTGTTTTGTCTTTTAATCGCTTTTAATCGTTTGTTTTGGCTTTCTTCGTATTATCAGTACTAGTCCATTAAAGTTTCCTTCTTCTCATTGTTGTTGTTCCTCTTGTTGCTGTCGTTGTGGTTGCATATTGTTATTGTTTAGCATTTTCCATTTAAATTAGCGTCGCAATGTTAGTCATGGTGACGAACTCTGTGAAGGGATAGGGGGAATTTATTGTAAGCAATTGCAGTTAAGAGATGCAAATGAACCGCCCACTTTGATAAGACGCTAAGGTCTAATTTATACACGCATACATACATGTTCATATGTATGTATGCATGTGTGTGTGTATATTGTGTTTATACACTTGGTAATTATGATCAATCCAATTTGGAAAGTTTGCAAACAATTTAAAAACAGTTTGAATTGGTTTAAACCACATTCAAAATAAATAATCCCAAATACATATGTATACATATATGTGCATGTATTTAATGGGCTTGGCCATAAAAACAACAGAGCTAAGTAGAGATTAATAAATTAAAATAATTATTCGCTGTTAAGCGCAAAAACATGAAAAGATTTCATTGACAAAACTCGTAAATTTTGAAATTATATCTCGCCGTATGGATTAAACCTCCAAAAAACATTGACTTTATTATATTTAGTATGAATCACACAGGGTGTATCACAGACAAGCGAGAGAGGGAGTGGGGAAGGAAGGTAGGTAGTAGAGAGGATGGCAGCGACGGTTGCGGTGGCAATGGCGAACAAGTCAAAAAATAAAAACAAGAATGGGCAAAAAAGTGACGTTATAAGGCGCACCTTGCATACCCTACCTAACCCACGTACAGTAAACTTTACATACCTACATACGTCAGGCAAGGGCAGGCACTGTACCTATTCTGCAATGCACTTTGTTGGTACAATCAAGGTGCATCGAGTGTAAACGAGGAACAGAGTACGGACATTATTTGGCAGAATTAAGCAAAAGATTTGTTTATTTCTTAGCATAGCCACGCACAGTGCCGCGAAACGTTTAGACTGCATATGGAAAAGGGTATTTAATACATTAAGTTACGCGGCACGGCCTTTGCCACTGGTTGTGAATGTCTCATCTCTAAGTCGCGTTGCATTAATAATGCATTGAAAAACAAAAGTGTTTCGAAGCTGCCTGCAGCTGATTAATTAATCAGCGCAACTGTGGAACGCCATTTCGAATATAACTTTTTCTTTTGTTATTATTGTTGTTTTTATTACCGAGTCTGTCTTCATGCATATACATACGTATATGTGTTATATATGTATACACATATATACTTTTTTTTTGGGTGTGAGCTGCGCAGGCATGCTCTCAATAGACCCGTCCAGCACCCGTTGCACAATTACGCGAAATTTAATTACCACTGTTGTACACACACAATGTAATTGGAATTATTTAAATTGTTTTTATTTTGATTTTTGTGTATTTTATTTTGATAGCCAAATTTTTGGTCTTGTTTACTTGTTGAAAGAAGTCCAGTGCTGTATAATTGATTTATTTTTCTCCATCGCGATGATGCGCACTGCGCTGCAATCGTACTGTAATCGATAACGATAGGCAACGAAACGATAGTCGCAATAGCGTCGACAACCCTGGCGCGAAAGGTAAACAAACAAAGTGAAAATTTCGCAAGTAAAATAGCGAAATATTTGTCATCAAGCAGTTATAAAAATGTGAAATGATGTGTAAACTAATTTAAGTAACTTATACGATTGACGCAACAACAAAGGCAGTAAATGCATTGCAAAAAGTGATCGCTGCCACGAAAATATGAACTTGGATGACGACTCAGATGAGGGTAAGTAAAAAGTCAATAAACTAGGGAGCACACAGGGTGTTCATAGTCACTTGTAATTTATAATTGGGCGCGAAATTAAATTTAAATTGGTCAATAATTTTCTAAATTAACCAATTCAATAAGAACTGCGTGTGAAATAAGATATCGTGCAGTTATCTGAGAAATGTAAACAATAAATATGATGCACACCTGACCAAGGCCCACCATACGTTACCCCTCCCTCTGTTGCATGTGCAACAGTTGTTTGCGTTTTGTGTGTCTTGCGCAGTGCGTGCAGCGGCATTAATGAATGGACTGTTAAGCGAACCGGACACTTGACGTCGCGAAGCAACGTGGCTGCCAGCAGAGGAATCGATTTTCCATTGGCACAACCAAAGTCACTCACATTGGCTCAGTATCATTTTGGGCAGCGTCACACGCGGTTGGTTTGGCATAGATTTGCATAGAATTTGCGCGGCTTGGCGAGAGGGGAACGAAGAAGCTTCTTGGTTTCTTGGGGACTTACATAAGAATGTCATGGAAATTTGTGGTGCAGCCAAAGCCTGGCACTGAGACCGCCTTGGAGGCCTGCGACTATTTTGTCGATGATGTCATGGAGGTCTCATGTGGACTGGGTAGAGCCATATGTGATGTGTCCTAATCTTAATATACTAATCCTCTGCACTCGACAGATGCCCGCGAGGAGGTGCGCCAGATCAAGCACAGTGAACTGCGGGCCGCAGTCACAGCTGGAGAGGAGCGCACAGTGCGCGTGCTGCTCGAAGCGCTGGGCAGGGAGCGGCAGATTATTGTCAATATGGCACCAGCTGGTGCCAATACGCTGCTCTTCATGTGAGTTTAACTTGAATGTGGCTTGGGAAATCATTAATTACTTATCCATTCCATTCCTAGTGCCAGCCAGTCGGGCTACGAGAGCATCACACAGCGACTACTGGACGCCGGTGCAGACGGACGTTCGCATGCGGTCACAAAGTACTCGCCGCTCTATGCTGCCGTACACAATGGTCACTATGGCATTGCCAAGCTGATGCTGGAGCGCTTTCCGGAACTGATACAAGAGGCGACAGTGGAACGTTGGCTGCCACTGCATGCGGCCTGCATCAATGGACATATTAAGCTGCTGGAACTTATCATAGGCTTCCCTGACTATCCCGACTACCTCTATCAGACATATCGCGACGAGGAGGGCCAGTGGGAGTGGCGCCTGCCCTTCGATGCGAACGCACAGGATGTGACGGGGCAGACGAGTCTCTACATTGCCAGTCTGCTGGGCAACAAGCAGCTGCTGGACGTGCTGCTCAAGTGGCAACTGCGTTGCCGTCGCACCATAAGCGGCGACGATGACAAGGGTCAAGGCTCGACCACGGGCCAAAGCACGCCCATAACACCGACTCGCAAGCGCATCTCCTTCGGCATACAGGCGATAATGTCCAAGTTGCATATCTCGGGCGAGGGAGAAACACTCGAGGCGCAGCCCATGCAGGAACAGGAGTCCCAGCGTTGTCCGATCCATATCAATTTGCTGTGTGGTGCAGCGAGGGAAACCGCTTTGCTGGCAGCAGTGCGTGGCGGCCATTTGGATGTTGTGCAGGCACTGCTGCAGCATGGCGCCAATCCGAACATTGTGGCCAAACCGGTGGAGGATCACAACGATCCCAAGTGCAGTGAGGAGATCTATGGCCTGAGCAATGTGCCCATCGCCGAGGCCTGCAAGCAGCGCTCCCTGGCCATGCTTGACTTGCTGCTCAAGTATGGTGCGAGGGATGATAATGGCACAGCCATTTGCGTGGCCATTGCCAGCGAGGATGAGGCGTTGCTGAGTCGCCTACTCGCACGACGTGTGCATCCCGACTCGGATTACAAGATCAACAAGAAGGGCTTGCCTACCCCCTTGGAGGTGAATGTGTTCCTCCCCTCGGCAAGCAATATCTCCTACAGCGCCATGTTCCCCAATGTGCCCACCATCATTGACTGGCATAGCCTCAGCATGAATGTGCAGCTGCCTTTCGTACGCATCCCTTGGTTGGTCAACGGCGTCCTTCAACTTAATCCCAAGTTATCAACTCATCCCAGGCTAAGCGAAGTGGCGCTCACAGCCATAACCCGCGTGGACTTCTCGCACAATGTGCTCACCAGTGTGCCGCCAGAGCTCTTCAATCTGGTCAGCCTGAAGTGAGTGTGTTGCTTTATTAGATATTGATCAGTTGATTATACATTGCATTAATCTTCCACAGATATTTGAACATTGCACAAAACAAGATCACTGAGTTGCCAGAGCCACTGGCCAAGAGTTATAATTGCCCTGTGCTGGACGAGCTGTTCCTGCAGGATAATCAGCTGACAAGTCTGCCGGCTGCGATCTTTCAGCTGCCTGCACTGACTATACTGGACATCTCCAACAACAAGCTGCAGCAGCTGCCCTTTGACATGTGGCGTGCACCCAAGCTACGCGAATTGAATGTGGCATTCAATCTGTTGCGTGAGCTGCCTGTGCCTCCCATGCAGACGAGTGGATCGCTGCTCAGTCTGGACAAACTGCAACTGATGCAGTCCTTCGATGAGCCCGCCTCGAACAGGCCGCATACGCTGTGCCAGCAGACATTGACACATCGTAATCTCTGGTCGACAGCACTTGATATCACGGACAACGATCTGAAGTGGCAGCAGGATCAGCAAGAGCAGGAGCAGCAAGAACAACAGGAGGCAAGCGATGGCAAGCCCACTGCACATGGTGTTTCACAGCTGAGCAGCCTGAATATCGCCAACAATTTGTTCACCAGCATTCCCGCTGCTCTGCCCTGCTTGGCTGTGAACTTGACACGCCTGAACATGTCGTACAACAGTCTGCGCTCCATGGGACATGTGACTAGCTATCCTGCTACTCTTAAGCAACTGGATCTCAGCCACAACGAGATATCCTGCTGGCCCAGTTTGCCACGCATCACCGAATCCGATCCGCATTTGCTTTGCTACAGCTACGTCCAGTTGCCCGAGGGTATCGATGAGCCCGTCTATAAAACCTCCAAGGGCAGCAGTTGCTCCTTTCGTGCCTCCGTGCTGAAGAGCGTCTGCCGGCACAGACGTCATCTGCGTCTCGAGGCGCTGCGTACGCTCATCCTCGCCGACAATTTGCTAACAAGGATTCAATTGTCCACAGACGATGCCACAACGTTGTTCAACGAGAGCGAGGATGCAGATTGGAATATTGTGGGTGTCAACAAGTCCAAAGTGATCTTTCCCAATCTCTCAATGCTGGACATGACCAATAACTGCCTAAAGGAAATACCCGCCTCGCTGCACGAGCTGAGCAGTTTGTCGGTGCTGAACATCAGTGGAAATGTGCAAATCACTGAACTGCCACCGCATCTGGGTCTGCTCTCGCGCCTTTGGAATCTCAACACACGCGGCTGCCTGTTGCAGGAGCCACTGCGTTCAATGATTGAGAGCAAAAAGCACAAAACCATGGACATTGTGGGCTATCTGAAGTCCATCTACGAGGATGCACAGCCCTATGCACGCATGAAGCTCATGGTGGTGGGTTCCTGTGGCATTGGCAAGACCACACTGCTGGATCTGCTGCGTCAGGGTGTGGGCAACGGCGGCAGCGCAGGCGGTGGGTCCAGTTCGCATCGTTCGCGTGCCAATGAGAATCACTGGGCCAAGCGTATGGGGCATGCGCGCAGCTCATCGCGGTCGCAGCGCCAGGCGAATATCTCCACAGTTGGCGTCGACATTGGCACCTGGATATGTGAGAAGCGCAAACGGGCGACGGGTTGCCAGGCCATTGTCTTTCGCACCTGGGACTTTGGTGGCCAGAAGGAGTACTATGCCACACACCAGTATTTCCTCTCGAAGCGCAGTCTGTATTTGGTTGTCTGGCGCATTAACGATGGCCACAAAGGATTGGCCGAACTGCTGCAATGGCTGGGCAATATTCAGGCACGTGCTCCCAACTCGCCGGTGCTCATAGTGGGCACACACTTTGATGCTGTCGGTGAGTCCATCTCGGCTCAGCAGGCGGAGCAGTTGCAGCAATTGATACGCGAGAAGTTCATAGCCATTCCGGATGCCGAGAAGATTGGCCTGCCACGTGTTATAGACTCCATTGAGATCAGTTGTCGGTGAGTGAGACAATATCGTTGTGCTGTTCCCAGCTTTGTATGCATTTCATTTCAACTTCTTTCTCTCTCAGCACGCTGCACAACATTCACTTGCTGGCCAACATCATCTACGACACGGCCATGCAGCTGCGCTCGCCGGGATCTAAGGAACCGTTGCTGCTGCAGAAGATACCCGCCAGTTATATCGCACTCGAGGATATTGTCAATGTGATTGCTTGCAATTTACGTGCTGCTGGTCGTGATCCGGTGCTGGATGCGGAGCAGTATCGCTGCCTGGTCACCGAGCAGATGCGTCTGCATAATTACAAAAGTTTCCGCGATGCTGCCGAGCTGCAACAGGCTACGACATGGTGCCATGACAATGGCATTTTGTTGCACTACGATGACGCCACACTCAGGGATTACTATTTCCTCGATCCGCAGTGGTTGTGCGATATGCTGGCTCATGTGGTCACAGTGCGTGAGATCAATCCCTTTGCTCCAACTGGTGTCATGAAACTGGATGATCTGCAGTTGCTCTTCCGCAGCGTGCATGCTCAGGGCAATGGTAATCGCAGGTGAGTGGAGAGAGAGAGCTCTCTTATGAGTTATGATTGATGATAGATTAATCTTCCGCTTCTTCCCCAGTTACATAGTCAGCTTGCTGAACAAATTTGAGGTGGCGCTGACTTGGGACTCGCGCACGCTGCTGATTCCTTCATTGTTGCCACTTCAGGAGGCTGCTAGCTACAATGATGGTACCACCGTCAAGTTGCTGCAACGCGTGCGTGGACGTAATCACAATTTGGGTTGCTCTGTATCGCAAGAGTTGAATCTGAACAAACTCATTTACGAGCAACACTCGCCACGCACGCCTGCCACAACGGCAGCTGCAAGCAGCCAGGGATTGCGTCGCATGCTCTTGATGACTTACTTTCCCTCTGGCTTCTGGTCACGTCTCATCACACGCGTCTTGGCGGATGAGCAGATAATTGAAGCAATTAGAGGCGTCTATGTGGCCGCGCAAGATGTGAGTGGATTTGATTTGAATGAATTAAGAAAACTTTTTGCTAATTGTGCGCGTTCTCTAGAAATATTTCGACTTTGATCTGCGAGGTTCGTTGGAGCAGGATACGCAGTGGAATCTCTGGCAAACGGGACTGGCGCTCTATTATGGCCCCATATTGATATTCCGCATCTGGGAGGTGCCTTTCCAGAGCAACGAGCGTACGCAGCCCTTCCGCACGCCCAGCAATCGCTTCAAGCTCAAGCTCGATGGTGTGTGGAGTGATGTGAATCTGAATTCATCGAGTATTCTCGATGTATTCTTTCCCTTGTTCCATGTGAGCATATTCCAAGAACTTGACGCTGGCGAACGACAGTTGCTGGCAGAGTTGCAGCCAAATTTGTCGCAGGTGGCCAAGTTGCTGGCGTTGGTAGTGGATCATATCGATTTACTGCTGGAGGATTGGTATCCAGCGCTGGGCACACGCTTCGTACACACTTCGGAGGGTCGCTTTCTGATTACACGTCTTGTGCTCTGTCCACGTTGCCTGCGCAAGTTGCAGCTGCAGAACGGTGCAGAGCCAGCAGAGCGAGAGCCCAATGTGGCTGGCAATCGACCCAGTCGTAGTGGCAAACGTGGCCCATTCTTTTTGCACGGTGCTGGTGGTGATGCTGGTGAAGATGGCGCCTTGAATGTATTCTCTGCCTATCTGAATGCAACTGCAAGTCGTGAACGACGTTCGGCGGACTCATTGGGCACCGGCTCGGATGCAGATTCGGGCGTTGGACCGGACTCCGCTTTCTCTTCGCGCAACACTTCGGTGGATGGACATCCCATGTATGCATCGCATCACTTGCCCGACAACTCCAATGTCTGCTATGCCTGGATGGTCGAGGAGTGCATTTTATCCGTGTACAATCAGAGTAAACTCAGCTGCCCTGTGCATCTGGAGCAGTCGATGGCTCAACTGGCACCAGATGTCATCTTCGCAGATATTCCCGACAAGCACACGATTGCCACAGAGTGCATCATTAAGGGTTCACTGCTGGGACGCGGTGCCTTTGGGTTTGTCTTTAAGGCCAACTGCAAGCTGCGCGGGGCACGAGCATTTCGACCGGTGGCCATGAAAATGCTGCAGCCAGTGCCACCCGGTGCAAGAGCCAAGGAGGTGAGTACAGAAAGAGAGAGAGATACAGATTATGCCTAAAGAATTAACCTGAACTTAACCTCTGCCCCCTTAGAGTGCTTTAATGGCCTACAAAGTGGCACTGGGCAAATGGGATCGCGATCCGCTGCAGCACTCCTGCAAGGCTTATTGCACCGCTCGACAGGAACTGGCCGTGTTGCTCACCCTGAAGCATCAGAACATTGTGCCACTTGTGGGCATTTGCATTAAGCCGCTGGCATTGGTTCTGGAACTGGCGCCACTGGGCGGACTCGATGCGTTGCTGCGTCAGTATCGACGGAGTGGCGCGCACATGGGTCCACATACATTTCAAATGCTGGTGCTGCAGGCAGCGCGTGCTATAGAATATCTACATCGTCGTCGCATTATCTATCGCGATCTGAAATCTGAGAATGTGCTCGTCTGGGAACTGCCTGCGCCACACAGCGAGGATGGGCCACGCAATCAGGTGCACATTAAGATTGCCGATTATGGCATAAGTCGTCAAACTGCGGCGGGTCTTAGTGCCAAAGGTTTTGGTGGCACCGAAGGCTTTATGGCACCCGAGATTATTCGCTTCAATGGCGAGGAGGAATACACAGAGAAGGTAAGAGACTCTGGTTTATCTTAAAGCCTTTCTAATGGTTCACATTCCTCTAGGTGGATTGCTTCTCCTTCGGCATGTTCATCTATGAAAACATTAGCCTGCGTCAGCCCTTCGAGGGTCACGAGTCCATCAAAGAGTGCATACTGGAGGGCAGCCGTCCGGCTCTGACGCAACGCGAAACACAATTTCCAACTTGTTGCCTCGATTTGATGGTGCTCTGTTGGCACGAGCAACCACGACGGCGGCCATCGGCCAGCCAGATCGTCTCTATACTCAGGTGAGTGGGGAAGACGAGGAGAACAATGAGTGCAAATTAACATTCGATTACTTTTTAGCGCGCCTGAGTGCATTCATCTGTTGGATGTTGTGGCGCTGCCGCACAGTGAGAAGATTGTGTGCGGCGTCTTTCAGTTGTTGCTGAGCGGCGCAGGCGGCGGCGGCGGAGGTGGCACAGGCGCTGGCATTGAAGAAGATCGCTCGGGGCTAGAGTTATGGTTGCCTGCATTTGGTTCACGCATCGATATTATGGATGTCTCGCCAGCTGGCAGCCTGCTGCAATGTAGCAGCATCAGTTGTGCCCCTCAGCCACAGGTTGCAGTGACGCCCAAGACACCAGAAAATTCAGCAGCTGCTCGCGCACGTTCCGCTCAACGTGTGCCCAAAGTGAATATGCTCTGCTGCTGCCTGGTGGGTGAGGCAATTTGGATGGGCGATGTGTCGGGCAATCTGCACGCCTACAGCACCACTAGCTATGCACATCTGTTCTCCTATATGCTGGATCCTGCCATTAAATCGGCTGTGATAAGTCTAGTCTACATGGAGGGCATAACGCGAGTTGCTGTTGGACTGCACAATGGACGCGTCTTCCTGGTGGATGCAAGTCAGATGCCCAGCAATTGCGCTTTTGCTGAAGGTTCATTTGTGCTCACTGAAATATGCTCGGGCTTTGTGCTGCACGCCGCCTGCTCAGTATTTATTGATGGGTGAGATTCTATTTCTTTTACTGACTAATAATTTCTAGCTAATCTTGTTTTGCTTTGCAGCGTTTATGAACTCTGGTGCGGCGAAATTGCTGGCAAAATCAATGTATTTCCAGTTAACGAGTCGGGAGTCAGCGGTCATCAGGCCTTGTGCCACAGCGAGGAGCCCAATCTCATCGAGGATGTCAAGGTGGCTCGTTTGTGCAGCAACGACAGTTATGTCTTTAGTTGTCTGTATCCCGGCTGCATGGTCTACCAGTGGGGAGCATCATCGAAGTGCATTGAGAACAAGTTAGACTGCTCCAAGCTGCTGCCCTGTTCGGAATCGCTGCAGAGCATTGCCATTGATGAGCGCGTCAATCTGATCAAGTGTCAAATATCTGCACTGGCGACACACAACACCGAGCTGTACATAGGCACCACATGGGGCTGCCTCATTGTTGCCGAGCTGCAGACGCTGCGGCCAATCAGCGTGTTTCGTCCCTACGAGAATGAGGTAAGCAATGATCTTTATAGTTTATACAGTTCGATATGTTGATAGCTAATCTTGTCTTCCATTGTAGATCAAAGCTATCATTACTATGCCCAACAATGGTGCACCGCTTATTGCTACGCTTGGACGTCGCTATCGCTCGCTCATCTCACGCTATGTGGACACAGCGGAGTCCACAGCGCACTCTTCTCGCTCCGTGGCGAGCACACCCACACATGGAGGGCCTGGCAAATCCTTGCCGCCCGCAGATGTGGACAATCACATGCATTGCCTGCTGTGGCGCGCCAAGCATTGGACCTAAACTACAATAGATCTCAATGAAGTAATACTGCTTACTGTGCTTATTCAACATTGTTACAATATTTATTGATACTCTCTCTCGCAAGAATTGCTCTCATGACACTCTAAATGCAATAAGTAATATTTGTTAATCGTGCAGGATTAGGTAACTACGGTGCTTCTTTGGCTATCAAGCACCATTGCGAGTCTGTTTTAATTATTGCACACAAACCTATTAAACGTTAAGCAAATCGCAAATGTCTAGAATACAGAATACAGAAAATATTTCGAAATATTTTCCAGTTTTTAAGCAGAAGACAAGCATTCCATTTCAACTAACAAACTATGAATAAAGATGATGATTTCTTTAAGACGAACTCTTTGATTCGCGTCGCAGGGAACCCGCAGACATGGACGATTGGCGACTGCGTGAATATATAGAGGCTGAACTCTTGAGAACTCGTATATAGTTGTTGAAGTCGATAAGGAAGTGGAACTCCTCCTTGAAGGCCTCCTTAAGGGATACCTAAATTACAGATATAAATGAGATTTTGTTATTGGATATTGAAGAAACTTACGTTATAATGTCGCGCCTTCTTGACGGTGAACAGTGCCCAGCTAATGATGCCATACAATATGGCACCGCAACTACCGACCAGTAACACAATAAAGACGCCTGCTAAATTATCCATAGCAAGGGGCGTGGCATCGGGTGCTTCTTCCTTGGTGGCACAAATGCCAGAGCCAACCTCATTCCACCATTTGTTCTTCATTTTCTCCAGCACTGCCTGCTCCTGTAGCTGCAGCAATGCATTGTTGAACTTGTCGCGATAGGGCCAATCTTAGATATATATGTATATATGATAAATATACTATATGTTTATCTGTTGTTGAATATCTTACTTTTACGCATTGCTATGCCGTAGGTTTTCTCATCGAGTGCATCGCCAATTTTCTTCAGATTACATTCTCGCTTTGTGTTGTACTCAATCGAAGTCGACTCCATGAGGAAGGCATAATCAGTGTTCGTCTTGACACGATCAACACCTTCCTGATTGGAATCCGTAAGATATTCTGGATGTTCTTTCATAAATAAATCCATCTTCTTGTACACTTCGTCCTCAGCTTTCTGTGGAGTATGAGTGCTTTTATTCTAGATTAAAATATTCTACTCTACCTACTTCGAAAAACTTTCTGGTAGAGCCAACACGTCTGGCTCCGTAGACGACACCATCCTTATTATCGGCCAGTTCTTCTACGTTGTTGATCAAACTCTGCGGCTTTTCAATGGTCAAAAAGGCAGCTAAATTCGCAGTATATGACGAGACGACAATCAATGTGAAGAACCACCAATAGCTGGCAACAGTTCGCGTCGATAGGGCTCTGAAAGAGAGTTGCAGTCAGAATAACATTAATTACGAGTATATTTAAATTTGGAACTTACTTGGGTCCAATTTCTGAACCCTGCTGAAGCAGAGCACCGGTTGTGAACCAAATGGAATTTCCAATTGTAAACTGATTCTCCAGCTCCTCGGGTTCTTCAACACATGGATAGGGATTATCCCATTCGGAGGGCGACAAACGTCCCAGTATAAAGAAACTCAATGAAACCCCAAGAAACGAAAGACCCAGAAACCACCAGACTTCCTCTGAGAACGGATCCATGAATGTAAACATCTCTGGCGCGGCTTTCTGGGGCTTCAAGTACAGTATGGCAATGCCTAATGAAGACAATACCTGATTAGAAATCGGAATGAGTATTGTTGTTGCAAGTGAAACTTGCCTAAATTCATGAATGGAATGCTGAAGTCAATGGCCTGCTCACGTTCAGCTGTTATGGTCAAATCAGTGACTGCCAAGTCGGCGTACTGCAACAGAGATTAATCATGTAGGTTTCTTAATGGAGTCAAGAACTTTACTTACACCATGCATTATCTCGTACAACATGCCTGTCGATTCGTTAGTAGTTCTATTAAATGATCCATAGTCGTTGCCGCCATTCTTGAAGGTATAATTAAAGCCTAATTTGTCTGCCAGTTCCTTGATCAGATCCACGCCATATCCCTCATACTGACTGTTGCCCTCAAGCTGTTTGTAACTCTCCACCAAACTGGCATACGGTTTGTTCTGTAAGAAATCGGAGCTATAGTTTTAAAGATATTCAAATCAGAAGTAAGCAAAGAATGCTACCGGAACCGATAGTAGAACGATAAATGTTTTGTTGGCCAGCGAGTTATCAATGCTATCGAACTGGGAATTGGTCGGTGCCATACGCTCGGGTTTGTAGCCACGCTCCTCGTGCCAGCTGCCCACTTTGACTATGCCCGAAGGCTGCAGCTCGACCACATCCAGGTTGTAGCCTTTGCGTACATTTCCCTCAAAGTAGATGGGTCCAGTGAGTAAACGGTCCTTGAGACGTAGCTGTGAAGTACCGATTAACGATTATATATCGATTATGATTGTTGCTTATGTCATTTATATTTCCCCCACCGTTCGCATATAGTTCTTGAAAGATGAGCCATCATCTCGGACGCTTTCTGTACGCTGTGAGCAATTCTGTGCCACCGGCTTGAAGGGAAGATTCTTAAGTGTTTGCGCAAACAGTTGTACTGCATCAAAGGTGAGAGCCATTTCCACTGTAATGGGACATGATCCTGTGTGGCAAAAAGTGACTTAGTTTTTCCACGAATAAAGATAGAAGATAATATTGTAGCAACCATTTCGATAATCTTCCTGATCATTGCCATATCCGACTTTCTGCATTAGCTCCTTCACTGCCATCTTGTCGGGTGAGAAGAGTCGCAGACTTGTTATGTTTGCCTCACTGTACTTGTACTCCTCCAGGTCGAAGGATTGAAAGTCCAAGTTACCAATTATGTAGCTATAGTCCTCGTTTATAATGCCGACTTGCTGAGCCTATTGAAGTTATTAAATTATATTTGTGTGTCATGTGGAATCTTTGCAATCTCTGAAGTGTACCTGATTCAGAAACTCTGGCATAGTTTCTGTGGAGCCGACAACAACAATGCGATTGTCAAGAGATTTGCGCACACGTCGTAAGATCGGTTTATAGTTGCCATTAAGATCCATATCATAACGCAGTACCGTTACAATTGGACCATTCATGCCAAAGAGAGAGTTAAGCTCATTCAAAATATTAAGGTACTCGGCTGAAAAGAGAGAAATATAGTAATATCAATCTATCGGAATTTCAACAACTTACCTGACTCATAGAGAAATATGAAACGCGACCATTGAAAGGCCTTCACGAGGCTATGCAGAGCCTTCGATAAGTCAGCCGGATGCGGATGTAGATTGAAACCCTCGGGATACTCGCTCATATATGAATATATATGTGGAATATCCATGGCATCGCATATGGACATCAGATGCACAGCCGTGTGTCGTGAAGAGGGACCAAAAACTCCAGCGATTCCCGTTTCCAGCATGCGGCAGAGCTTGCCATAACTATGGTATGCATCCCCGTAGTTAACCTCCGCCTTGAGCGATGACATTGATAAACCAAGTTCCAAATTGGCCACTTCGATAGCATGATCAAACACAATATTCATTTGCTCTGTATTCTGATCGGTTAAGAGACCTATAAACAAACGAATTGTTGTTAATCTGGCACAAGTTCCATATAGAACCCATTAGCCGGTTTGTTTATAAACAAAAACTTGAACTTATCGCACACATTAGCGGTCTGTCCGTGTCCCGAGATGCCCGAGACGCAAACAAAACAAACAAATACTCAAAATCATTTTATGAGCTTTTCGCGATGATGGAACGAACAGCATGTTCTCTTTACGATACATTAAAAATAAATCGTTCGACCCACCAGAGCGCCATTTTATACGAGTAGTGTATGAGTTCTAGAAAAACTCACCAATTGGTACACTGCCCGAATTCTGTAGATCATCGTAACCAGCACCATAGTTGTCGTATTGTGCATTGGTTGTGAAAATTTTTAGCAATATTATTGAAAAAATGCCGTATATACTTGTCCCCCGCATTTTATTACATAAAGTTATTAAATCTTTCACTTTATATATATAATTCTTCGTATATATGCATTTTTCGAAAACCGAATAAAATGCGTTTTTTTTTGGAATTTACGATCCTTCCGCGCTGAGTGAAAAACGACAACTGCGGACGATGAAACCAAGAGACAAGCACTTTGAGTAAAAGTTTCGAAAAGCTTAGAGAAAAAGTTTATTCAAATATTTGAGAAATCTTATTGAGAATATAAAAATATTAGAATAAGCAGTAGCTTGTTTTTATCTCAATCATCCACTGGCATATTATCTTCGGAATCCGTTTCTAGTGACTCTATTGACTGAGAAGAGTTGCGACTATGGGAATAGACTGACTGAGCGCTCTTCAGTGCGCGTTCGTTTTCTGCAAAACTGATGACAATTTTGAACTCTTCCGCGAGTGCATCACAGAAGGGAACCTTGGAAGTTAAAGAAATTAGTTGAGGTACGATTAGCAGAGATTAATTCGTCTTTTACCTCATAGAACTTGGCTTTTTTGAACACAAACAAACACCAGTACAAGAAGGAGAAGACAAAAGCAAAAATTGAGCCGATAATGAGCACAAGGTAGATACCACTAAGATTTTCCATTCCCAGTCTGGACGGGCCGTCGTCATCGCTCTTTGCCTGTTTAAAAGACACTCAGGATTTTTACCAAATTATCTAGAAAATCTTTATAGACTTACACCACAAACTCCGGCGCCAATTTCATTCCACCATTTGTTCTTAAGTCTGGCCAGCACACCCTGCTCCTGCAGTTCCAGTAGAGCATTGTTGAACTTGTCCCGATACGGCCAGTCTAGGTTATGATTAAATGACTATAAGTATCTTATTTATTACTTTGTTTTCTCTCCAGTTTAACTTACTTTTGGGCATCGCAATGCCGTAGCCCTTCTCATCGAGTGCGTCTCCGATTTTCTTCAGATTGCACTCACGCACAATATTATAATCGATGGAAGTGGACTCCATAAGAAAGGCGTACTTGGTGCCAGCCTTAACCTTATCGACGCCATCCTGATTCGTTTCCGTTAACTCTTCCGGATGACTGGCCATGTAAGCATTCATCTGCATGTAGACTGGATCTTCTGATGTCTAAACAGATCGAAATTTTAATGTACATATGTTTGCAATAAAATATTTAACTCAGTCCTACTAGGAAAAAGGATCTGGTTGATCCCGTTCGCTTTGCTCCATACTGAACATCGTCTTTGTTGTCAGCCAAATCCTGCACACTATTGATGGAACTCGATGGGTTCTCAATGGTAAGGAAAGCAGCCAAGTTGGCGGTGTACGAAGAGACCATGATCAATGTGAAGAACCACCAAATCGCCGATATTGTGCGCGTACTAAGTGCTCTGTGAAAAGTGAGAGAAGAATCTGACTGTAATTATTATTTAGCTTGCTTTCTGATTTCTCTCTTACTTGGGCGCAATTTCGGAACCTTGCTGGAGCAGTGCTCCTGTAGTGAACCACAGTGAGTTATTAATGGTAAATTGATTCTCCAATTCTTCCGGTTCCTCAATACAGGGATAGGGGCATTCCCACTCAGAAGGCGATAGACGCCCCAGAACAAAGAGACATAATGAAACTCCCAAATAGGCAATACCCAAATAAAGCCAGACTTCGTGTGAGAATGGGTCCATGAAGGAGAAGAGCGCAGGCTCTGCCTTTTGAGGCTTCACATACAGAATGGCAATACCTTGAAAGAACAGAAGGTGCTCTAAACATTTTTTGCTATAAACTCAAGTGGTACCTTACCAAGATTCATGAAGGGAATAGAAAAGTCAATGGCTTCTTCACGTTCTGATGTTATGGTCAAGTCTGTAATTGCCAACTCGGCACGCTGTTAATGATCAAGATTAATGATAACGATTTATGAAATCTGTAGAATGACACTTACACCTTCGACAATTTCCTTAAGAAAGCCTGTAGTCAAGTTCGTACTCTTATTGAAGGAACCGTAATCATTGCCGCCATTGTGAAAGGTGAAGTTGAATCCCAGCTTCTCGGCCAGCTCCTTGATAAGATCCACGCCATATCCCTCGTACTGACTGTTGCCAATCAAAGTGTTGATGCTCTCCACCAGACTGGCATAGGGCTTGTTCTAAATTAAGTTAACTTCTTAGATTATTCTGGAAATCAACATGAACAACTATTTTACCGGCACAGAGATTAGAACCTTGAAGGTCTTGTTGACCAAGGAGTTTTCTTCGTTGTCATTTAGACTGGGAATCACTGGCGGACGGTTGAACTCAAACTTCTTGCCCTCCTCCCAAGTGCCCACCTTGACCAGTCCAGTTGTTTGAAGCTCTACAACATCGAATGCGAATCCCTTGCGAACATTGCCATCAAACATAATGGGTCCCGTGATAGTCTTTTCCAGGATTTCCAGCTGTTTTTCAAGAGGAAATTGACTAATTAGGAGATTAAATGTATCTTTTTAATTTTACCGTTCGCATGTAGTTGCGGAAAGTGGAACCATCGGCCTGCACGTTGTCATGACGTTCGGAGCAGTTCAATTGCTGTGGCTGATAGGGCAGATATTTTGTGGTCTCTGCGATGACCCGCACCGCATCGTAAGTTAGCGCCATGGCTAGCGTAATGGGTGAAGAGCCTTGAAAGCAAAGAAAGAAAGAGAGAGAGAGAGAGAGAAATTACTACTTATAAACTACACTCAAGTGGAGAACTGTTACCAGAGTCTATGGGCTCAGATTCGCCTATTTCCCGCTGCAGTGTCTCGATGAGATCGCGCACCTCCTTTTTCTCCGGATCAAACATACGAATTCCTGTTATGTTGGCTTCACTGTACTTGTACTCCTCCAGCTCGTAAGTGTGTAGATCCAGATTGCCAACCAGATAGGTATAGTCCTCATTCATGATTCCCACCTGCTGTGCCTGGCGCAACAGCTCGGCAACTCCTTCGGTAGATCCTACTACAACAATTCGACTATCCTCCGATTTGCGAACGCGGCGAAGAACCGACTTGAAGTTTCCATTCAGATTGAGATCGTATCGCATGACCTTGATGACGGGTCCCTTGATGCCATAGAGCGTAACCAGATGATCCAATATTCCCAAGTATTCAGCTGAAAGCAGACATTGCATTAGATCTATTTCCAGAGCGCATTGACAAGTTGTTTTACATGATTCATACAAGAATATGAAGCGCGACCACTCGAACTGTTTGATGATGTCGTGCAGGGCTTTTGCAATATCCTCGGGATGTGGATGCAGATTAAAGCCATCTGTCTGTGGATTCCACGACAGATGTGGATACACAAAGGGTATGTCCTTGGAATCGCAAGCGTTCAGTAAATGTGCCGCAGTATGCTTAGCAGATGGTCCAAAAACTGCTCCTACTCCGTTCTAATTGGATAGTTGAATAATGATAATTAATGATGGGGATTGATCTGCATTTCTAGGGAACTGTTACCTGCATAAGCTGGCATAGCTGTGAAAATGCCTGCACCGAGTTTCCGTAGTCAACCTGCTGTGTTTCCCCCACAAGTGGCACACTAAGATCGCTGTTGACAACGGCTATGGCATGCTCAAAGGTCTGTCGTATTTTGTCTGTGGCATCATCCGTGATAAGGCCTAAGAGTTTTGAGTACAAATTGAGTAGAAGAGCGACAGACGACAACGAGTGACAATTGACTTACCGATGCGTATGCTCTGCCCACTGGCGGCACCATACGAGATGTCTCCATAGCCAAGAACCTCTTTGGAGCACAGCAGAAGGATGCACGCTACCCAGAAACGCATTGCACTCTAATAACAATTATAATACTCGTATTTCTCTTGTGGTTTCCAGAATTGTTACATTTCTTGCCGGCACATCTATTTTTGAGTTTTTTCTTGTCGATCTATATAAGTATTTTTGGATCATCCACACACACACAGCGGAGACCTCTTCAATGTTCTGTTCCCGTTGAGCAGACAGCTCCGACTGAACCCCCAAGAAATATGCTCAAAAGTTTTCCAAAATATATTTTGAGCTTGCAAAGTTTTGGAATCTTCGACAAGCTTTTCTATCCCAAAAATAAAAAATTAAATCACGATTTTTTGTGCATAGTTCTTTGGTATTTTTTAGTTTTTTTTTGTTTTTCTTTTCAAATTTGCCATTTACATTTTAATTAGAATTATCACAAACACATAAATGTTTCAACTAAAATATTACATGTTAAAAATATAAATAGTTAATCACTATGAAATATATATAATATAATATATAAAACTGTAAAGCATAATATACATATTGTATTTGGCACATTGAAGCTATATCGGAACAAATATAACTGCGAGTATGTCCTGTTGAATGGCAAGTATACCTGGGTGGGGAGACTACGCCAAAACGATTTGTAAACGGTGCAAACTAGAAGAGAGTGAAAGACAAGAATTTTAGCTTAATTTACAAACAATATTTGAGGTATATTTGAAGAGAAGGTGTGGGAAAGTCTTTGTTAAATAAAGTTGAAACAATAACAATAAACAGAAAATAGATTTGCAACAATATTTGAGGTATATTTGAAGAGGAGTGTGAGAAAATCTTTGTTAGATAATTTTAAAACTCTAAAAAGAAATGATGATAGATTCACAACAATATTAAAGGCATATTTGAAGTGAAGATGTGAGAAGGTCTCTCTAAACAGAAATATTGAAATATTATTCTTCATGGGAGCTATTAAGGAACTCCAAACGATAGCAGGTTTCTTCAGACCGTGCGTAATTTGCAATTGCAAAGAATGTTTGTATGGCTTCGCCAAAGAGGCGCCTTACAATTGCTACCCAAGTGCAGAGACAATTGAAGATGTCTGCAACAGTGCCAACGTGGCAAGGCATAAATCACCATTAATTAAGCGAGTGTGAGAGTAACTGTGAATGTGAAGTGCGACAACAACAAGTTATGAAGCTGAACCAGCCTGCCTAATAACTCCTTATCGAGTAGCAATTGTAACGCAAATTGAGTGTGACATGAGTGTGGGATAGGGAGAGGGTAGCAGAGAGAGACAGTCCGACTGTTGTACTTACTGTTAGTGTTAGCTCCAATTGAAATGAACTGGCAACTTGGAATACTTCGTCTATAATACTCTTAGGCTATAGGAAACAGGGATATGCGGCAGGGGGAATTGCGTTGTAC
This sequence comes from Zaprionus davidi, assembly GCA_018903715.1. NCBI lineage: Eukaryota > Metazoa > Arthropoda > Insecta > Diptera > Drosophilidae > Zaprionus > Zaprionus davidi. Next base: position 809,104 of record JAEIGL010000003.1, read on the forward strand.
GACTACCAGACACTGCATTTCTTGATCGGATTCATTGGTGTGCCTGCTGCGCAACTGAACTCGCGTGCAAAGTCATGTGAGTTGGACAGTGTACCGATGACGCGGTACCGTCCCGGACTGTGGATGGCCGTGTTGAGCTTGTTGCGTATGGCCTCGGGTCGCATGGCACCGCACCAGACCTGACCGAAGTTCAGGAAGAACAGCTGCGGTCCAGTCATGTTGAGGCCAGGCAGAGTCTCCTCCTTGGCTTGTAAGGGATGGTCAGTTAACCAGCGCATGTAGGCGTGGAAGGCCTGACGAAGTCCTCCATTGTCCGCAATATTTTCACCTATCAAGAAAGGATGAAAGAGAGAGCGGTTGGCAGAGAAATGGAAAGGAATATAGGGAGAAAGGTAGAGCAAGAGTAGGCAGAAAGAGATGAAGTTAGCAAAATAGAAAGAGAACATGGGAGAATAGAGAGAGTGAGGAAGTTGGAGTGAAATAGAGATGGAGAGATTGTGAGAAAGAAGAGTTGGAGAAAGTCATAGAAAGTTACAAGGTAAAGAGAAAAGAGAGTACAAGTAGGAAAACAGAAAGGGAAAGATTTAGTAGAGGAAAAGACAGAGGAAGGATAGGCAGATAAAAGGGGAAATACAGGAATAGAAGAATGAAAGGACAGCAAAGGAGTAAGGGAAAGAAATATGTTTACTACAATGTCTGCAATAAGTTTCCTTTGTGCCTTACCTTGCGTGCTCTCGCCATTGAGCAGAATGCCCACCTCCTCGACCGTATAGTTGCCGTACTGCGAGATGATGCAGCGTGCCCGCTCATCGAAGCCACGAATCGAGGCGTCCGTCCACCATTTGTGTATGTTGCCATTGCTGTCGAACAGGCGTCCCTTGTCATCGAATCCGTGCGTCAACTCGTGTCCAATGACCACACCGATGCCACCAAAGTTCAGTGACTTGGGAAAATGGCGATGATAGAACGGTGGCTGCAGTATGCCGGCAGGGAACATGATCTGATTCTTGTTGCGACTATAGTAGGCATTCACAATGGCCGGCGCCGTCTGCCAGTTGGTCTTGTTCACTCGCTCATGCAACTTGGCCTGCTCCGTCTTGGCCGTGTGCAGCAGCACGTTCAGCGTGTTCTCAAAATACTTATCCGGATCGATGTCAATGCCCGCGTACTTCTCGTTCAGCTCCTCGGCATTGAGTATGAAGTCCGGGTAACCAATCTTCAGTGACATGGCATTCACCTTGGCCTCCGCCAACTGTTTGGTGCTCGCATCCAGCCAGTCGGTCTTCTTCAGTATGTCGCGGAATGCCTGCTGCAGTTCGTGGGTCATGCGCAGCGTATCCCGTTTGCTGTTGTCGTCGAAGTAGCGACTAACGAACATCGAACCCACCGCCATGCCCATGTTGGTGTTCACCTGCGCAATGCACACCTTCCAGCGCTGCGGACTCTCCTCCCGCCCGAACAGAGAGTGATAGAAGCTCTGCTTGATGTCATCGAAGCGATCGTCCAGATTGTTGATGCGATGCCGCACAAAGCGCCACATCATGTAGTTGGCAATGGTGCGTGGCTCTGTGCTGGCTAGCAGTGTGACCAGCTGCTTCATGTAGTCCACCGCATAGATGACCACCTGCTCGCTCTCACTCACATTGCGCCCCTGCAGCGTGCTCAGGTATGCGGTCCAGCCGATCTCTGGCACAGTCGCCTTCAGTTGCTGCAGTGTCATGCGCTTGTAGAGCTGCGCGGGGGGGGGGGAAGAAGGGAATCAGTGGCATGTAAACTATGTAGGGGCATCATTCCTTACCTTAGTCACATTGAGACGCTGCTCTGCGGGCGCCGTAATAGCCGCCACGCGTGTCTCGAAGGCAATCAGCTCGCTGGCCGTGTGCTGTGCATCCGCCTTGCTGGCCCCGAGCTTCTGCATCACCTCGGCCATGTAGCGCTGATAGGCGTGCAGATACTTCGCATTGTTCTGCTGCAGGAAATACTCGCGTGTGGGCAGACCCAGCCCGGTCTGATCGAACTGCATAATGTTCTCCTCGGAGTTCTTGATGTCCGCCCCCACCCACTGCACGATGAGGATGTCGTTGTTATAGCGACGCAGTGTGGCCGCCAGTTGCTGCCAGTTGAACTGACTGCTCTGCCAGTTGGGATCGAGCACGGGCCAACCGCCCAGTTGCTGGATGAGTGCCTGCAGTGGCGCCAGGCCACGACGCGTGAGGAGGCCGTTGTTCACACACGACTTGTAGAGGTTCTTCGCCTTGATTACGGCATCGTATTGCGGTTTCAGGAACTCTTTGATCGCAGGCTGTGTCATTTGTTGCTGCTTGTTGTTGTTGCTGTTGTTGTTGTTGTTGTTGTTGTTGGCCTTGTCCTTGTCCGTGTTGCTGGGTGCAATAATGCCAGCCACCTCGTCCACCTCCTTGCTTGACTTATCGCGTGCCGGCTCGATGAGTCGCTTCCGCTTGGTGCCGTTGGTGAATCGTTTGTAGCGCACCAGGACTCGATTGAGCAACTGCCTGCGGCGCACAATATGCTGCCGCAGTTCCTCGGCCATCAGTTCCGCCGCCTGTTCCGCTGTCTCCGGCTGCTGCTCCTCGTTCAGATTCATAATTGTGTTCTGCACGCGTGTCTCTGGCGTCGCTATTGGCACATTCTTCTCGAGCAGATTGCGCAACACGACATCGAGACTCTCGCGCAGCATTTCGAATGTATCGAAGCCAGCCTTGTCCTTGGGTATGGGGTGCAGCTTCTCCCAGTTGCCACAGGCGTATTTGTAGAAGTCCACGCACGGATCCACCTTGGTGTTCATGTAACGCTTCATTGTCTTGGCCTGCGCCTGGCGGATGTCATCGCGAGTGCCGTGACCACTCCAGAACGAAGGCAGCGAAGACTCGTCGGCCAGCGAAGCATCTGCATCGGGTAAGCTCTGTTGCTGCTCCACCTCCACCTCCTGCTGCTGCTGCTGCTGCTGTTGCTCCTCTCGCTTATGGCGCTGTTGCTGCTCAGCATTGCGTCGCCCGCGCCGCCAATATGGCACCGTTTCTGGATACCTTTTTGGCACATCCTTTTTGTGACTCACATCCAAATCCACCTCGGAATCTTCCTCGACAACTGCATTGCTCTGCTCCTTGATCCTGTTGTCGAAGCACTCGCGTGGCACCTGCACAACCCCCGAGCCGTGGGGCAGAAACGAGGTGCGTGCATCCATCATGAGTATGCTGCGCTCCTCCAGATCCAGTGTCTCCCCATTGCCATAGCGATAGGGCAGACAGCGTCGCTCCCTCGCAGCAGCCAAGTCCGAATCCAGTTGGGGTTGCTGAGCCTTCTTGGTCTGCGGCAGCAGGAACTCATCGTTGATCAGCTCGTTGTAGCCGCTGCTCTCGGGCAGCAGCGACTCGAAGTCCGACATGTAACCTGTCATGGAGGCCGCTGCCTGCGCCGCCGTTGCCGCCTGATCTTGTTCCCGCTCGCGCATTCTTTGCTCGTTGAGGTGCAGTGCATGCAGCATTCCGTCGAGCCGCAGCAGGAGCAGCAGCACCAATGTCAACGGCAGCATAACCACTGGAAGCAGCAAGAGCAGTTTGCAGCACGTTAGTCCCGGACACCACTGTACGCGTCCCGTCTGCTGATTAACCCCCAGGCCCAGCTTGACGCGCCCTGCGCCATGCACCTGCGGCAGCGCCAGCTTCAACTGTGCACTGTGGCTGCGGCTCATGACGCAACAACACACACTGCACTCCTGCTGCTGCTGTTGAGTGCTGGTGAATGTGAGTGTGAATGTGTGTGAGTGCGAACTGTGAATGCGCTTCTGTGTGTTTACGAGTTCCAAAATGCGCGCTCTGCGGCCTTTATGCTTTAATTAAACGCAATTTTTGCGCGACGCAATTGCGAAACAATGTGAAAGACGTGAAAGAGACCGCGACCGAGAGAAAGAGAGAGAGAGAGACGGGGAGAACTGCGACGGGATCGGGAGAGACTCGCGCTAGTTGTGCGAGATCGTGCGGGCGCATCAGTCGCGCGCGCAATGCCAACTGAATGTGCCCAGCTCGGCATCGGACTCGGTCTCGGACTCGGACTCGGGACTGGCCCCCTGCGCTGTTCTTGGCTGGGGGCTCTGTGCCTGCCAGCGGTCAAGCTGGACGCAATCACGGCGCGCGTCAAGCAATTGAATGAAGACGACAGCGACGACGCTGACAACGACAACGACAACGACGACGACAACAAAGCGGCGCTTCAATAAACCATCGCATCAAACATAGAAGATTATTGAAGAGGGGTCGGTCTACACTCATAAACACATTTATATATACACTTGTGTGTGTGGTGTGTGTGTGTGTGGTGTGTGCGATGTGTGTGATGTGTGTGTGTGTGGTGTGTGCGATGATTGCGACTGTGTTTACTCAACGCTCAGTTGACGCTGATCGTGCTCGACTTGTTGAGCAAAAATAAATATTGACACTCGCTGTGGCGTATCGAGATTGCAGCCTATAGTTGGACAGTTCAGTGCTGATGCTTGACCTGCACCTGAACCTGCAGCTGTGTGTAGTGCATTGTCATAGGATCGCCAGCAGCTCAACTGGCAGCAGTTTGACCTATTAACCCCATTCGATCAACGACTTCCGTTTGCATTAATGTGCACTAATGCATGCTAATCAACAGCAGCAACTTGGGCACAATAGTAGCACAGACAAGCACTGACAGGCACACACACAAGCACACACAGGCACACACATGCACATACCCGACACACACACTCGCACCTTCATCAGCTTGGGTCAGACACACGAGTAGGCGTAGCTAAACAAGCGCAACATATCGTTCTGAAATTAGTGTCATTATCACTGGCACAACACGGCGCACACACACATACATACACACTCTAACACACTCGCAAACAGGCACACACACATAGAGAATAGACTCACGCTAAGCGGTGGCGTTGGCTACGCTTTGACCTCCGGCCGAGTTCAGCTTTGAATTGAGTCTAAATTCAATCAATTTAATTTAATTTCACAAAACAATTGCTCGGCCAGCGAGAGAAGCAGGTTAAATTTAAGGCATAGAGCAGAGAGCAAAGAGCACACAGCAGTTGTTGCGCTACAGCTCAACGAGTGGAGCATATGTGTGCGCAATAAACGATCAATGACAGGTGCGAGTGAGACACAGCCCAGAGGCGCAATTGCAGCTAGAAATGCTTCACATATGAGTTGCGCTTGAGTTCTGCTCTCTCTTTCTCCCTTTCTATCTCTCTCTCTTTCTATCTCTCTTTTTATCTCTCTCTTTCTTCTAATGCCTGCCTCTCTTCCCCTCTCTCTTGTCTCTTTCTTCCTCTTCGTGTTTTTTATCCTTTAATGTGAACAATCGTAGCTAAATATGCAAACCTATTGCCACGTGGATTCAACTCTTTTCTTTCTATGTTTATCTCTCTTTATATCTCTCTATCTCTCCCTTTCGCTCACTCTTTCTCTTACTAGCCCTCCCTCTCTCTTCTCTCTTTCTCCCTCTTTATATTGTCAGTTCTTATACTGCGTAGAATCACAGCTCAAAATGCAAACCTCTCGCCAGGTGATTTCAACTCTACTTTTTCTATCTTTATCTCTCCCTCTCTCTATCTTCATCTCTCCCTCTCACTCTCCCCCTCCCTTTCTCTGTCTCTCTTGCAATCTCCACTGCATTAGTTTTGATAATGAAGAGCAACAGCTGTCGCAAAGTCAAGCATTGCATAAGTTGCTTCACTTCAGGGGCATGTTACACCGTGCGTATACGTAATTTTCAACACTGATGTGAAAATGTCAAATGTGAATATTTACAGCGAATCTGCATAATCACTTACACACACTCGCACACTGATGAATAACTAGCTAAGTGAATTAAGCTGGCCGCAGGGTGGCATGGCAAAAGGGGGTGTGGCGGGGCGGGGCGGGGCTGGTCGTGTACAATGGAGAAACTTGCGAGTAAATTAGCGTTGCGTCGTCGTCGTTACATGTGGCGAGATGTGGCGGCGCATTAGGTTTGGGCTTGTATTACAAGATTATGCGGATAATTGCCGGCATGCGATGCCATCGAATATGACGCCACGCACCTCATTTTCAACAGTCCCTATCGCCTCCGCTCCTTCCCCCCTCCCTCCCCACTCTGTGTGCAGCTTTATCCTTGCGCCCGCAACTGCCTGTAGGCATTTGATGTTCTTCTTGTTATTGTTGTTGCCTGCTGCTGGGGTCGCGGCTTTGGTCCACTTCTCGTACTCAATTTCAGTTTCATGAGCAGCAAACACGCAAATCTGCCAAGTGTGCAAGAGAGAGAGAGAGAGAGAGAGAGAGAGGGGGAGAGTGGTGCGTGCTGTAGGGGCTGCAGCTGTGGTTGAATTCAGTTTGAATTGCCATTGCCTCCTCATATGCTAATTTTAGCCTTAAACCTTTTAATTAGCGACTGTGACCGAGATTGGAGAACATGTCAATTTAGCAGCAGAAGCTATACACACACACACACTGAAACACACACACATGTATACTTGTAGCTCTGTGCATCCGATGAGACTGCAGTGTGCGGCGCAGCGTGTTATACAAGTGCCTGAGTGATGGCACTTCAATTTACCCTACCAATTTCCAAGGAATCACTTGATCTACAGTTCAAGACTATGTAATTTCACAGCAATCAACTATATATAGTATATAGTGTGTGCCTGTTGCGACTTGCGCAGGTAAAAGGTAAACGAACCGTTAATGAATCAATGAGTGCGAAAATTGAGAATGAAAATACGTTGAGTGACTGTGAAGCGTTTGCGAGATAAACAATTGAGTGACAAGATCCATCAATAATATGCTATATATTGTAATATGTATAAGCTACGTTATCAGCAATTGTGAAGGCTGGAAATCCCCTTGCAAATGATTGGCAGTCTAAGCCAGCGTGCAGCCCCATGGAGAATTAATTAGCTGAAACAACACAAAATACACATAACAGACGCTCGTGAGCGAGCTCTGACCCGACCTTGCCCACAGCCAAGTTCCTGAATACCTTGGGAAAGCATCTACAGAGTTCTGTTATATGTTTATCTATCATTATATAATATATATATATATAAGTCTTATCAGCAAACCGTAATCAACAGACTTTTATAGGAACATTTTGTACTCAGCATTTGATGAACAACTTTTGAATCTTGTGCAATCTGCTGAGTACTCCCAGAATTTCTTGAATAGAAAGACGAGTTTAACTTCAAGATAAAGAACTCTTGAATGATGTTGGACTGGGTCGTATTCAATATATTATACAATAATAGAACTAAGAACTTGAATGTAATTTTAAATTGTGGAACTTTTGAATCTTGTTAGATCTGCTGAGTATTGAAAATATGTTGAAATAAAAAAAGAGTTTAACTTCTAGATGAAGAACTTTTGAATCGTGTTGAATCTACTGAGTACTCAGAATATGTTGTATAGATATGAATTTCATAGAGCTGACCAACTGAGTGTAACTTCAAATTGAAGAACTCTTAAATTATTTTTGATCTGGTAACTATTAAGACTATATTGAATAGATAGATGGGTTTAACTTTTGAATCTTGTTGGATCTGCTCAGTACTCAGAATATATTGAATGCATATGAATATTAAATGAAAATAGAGTGTAAAATAAAAAAAACGCTGGAATCTGCTTTATCTGCTGAGTATTTAGAATATGTTAAATAAATATGAATATATTAGTGTACCTTCTTAATGAAGAACTTTCTGCTACCCTCTTGGCTATTTACAGATTTGATTGCAAAACTATTCAATAAACCGGTCTACCTCTGGCTAACAAGTCGTGAATATATTGGATAATACTTACATGCAAAACTCTCGCGGAGCTTCCTCGTCACTTGCACTTGACCACAAATTGTGCTACTCGGAGACCTATCAGCTGCTGTTCCCTTCGAGTGCTGCCGTCGCTTTGAAACTGTTTTCAGAATTGAGTTTGAAAATCAATTTTGAAGCTGCTGCGGCTGCTGTTGCTGCTGCTGCTGCTTCTGCCTCTGTCGCTACCGCTGCTGCTGCATCTGGCGACTGTGACGTCGCAATTGTTGAGCCGGTTCAACTTGGTTGACAATGACGCAACGTAGATGTTGATGAAGCGCCCAATGAAGTTTTGGTGGTTGAGTCAGCGGTGCCAGGAGCACTTTGCCTGCACAGATTCTAATTGCAGCTACTAATTGAGGTGGGCAAAGCAGCGGCGCAGATGCTTTGAGCACACAAACGTTGTGAAAATCAGGTGGGTACTCAGCTGTGAGCATATCAATAGAATTTCCTAACTCTAATCGGTTGACTTAACAGGCAAAGCAGTACGCTGTATACGCACTTAAAGCTACAAAGTGATTTCCCATTAGGCGTGATTGTGGTGATGATGTTTTCAAGTGATTCAATTAACCCAATGCATTGCAATGGTGACTTGCTCGCAATTTGGCTTCGGTCTGCTTTTGGAGCTTAAAAAACTATGAAAGCAGAGATCAGATTTAATAATAAACAAGCCTCATCCTCAATTGACTTTACATTTTATAATACAATGACACTGGATTACATTCCGACTAGTTTCATTGTGGTAAAGAAGATAGAAAACATGAATAAGTTTTGTGTTTGTTATTTGATTGGCTTGTAATTTGGAGCATTAGTTTATAAAACATTTAGCTATATGTGTTGATTATAAAACATATTAAATAACTAAGTTTTCGAATTTCGTAGGCGGCTAAGAATTATAAAATGTTTTACTATAATGTGGTATAAAGAAATATTTCTGTTAAGTTTAGATATTATATTAGCTGAGATCCAAGTGTTCATACAGACATTTTAAAGACATTTTTTAGTAATTAAGATAACGAATATTATAATATAATATACAGCAATCTTTCTGTCGAGTTTTGAAGTCTGTAGCTATTATTTTAGCTGAGATCTAAGTGTTCATATAGACATTTTTAAGGAATTAAAATATAAATCGATTTTCTTAAGTTGTTTGAAATTACTTTATCTTGCTAACATTGTGATAAATGTCATTGCAGCCTGGCCAGCGAATTACTGAGCTGAGATTGGCGAGAATAAATCATGCTGCCTGACAACTTCAATGTGCGTGCAATTAAACTGAACTGACAGCCAAGAGAGATATAAATTATCATAAATAGCATAAAGTGTCGATTAATCAATCGCGTTCGCCTTGTTTGCGCTTATGTTCTGCCGCAATCAATGAATAATTTACAGTATTTCTATAAGTATAGATCTGTTCATGTCTTTTGTTGTCATATGCTGACAAGAACATTTCAATCCGTTTTGGAGAGACTGGACCACACCTGAAACGTTTGCATTTGAATTGATAGCCTCAAATCGATATTTTATTTTTCTTTCAATTCTGTACATTATTTCCAACACCTGTTGTCCAACACCCCCACTTCATATTCATACTCCAAGTGCCTGTCGAGCGCCAGACAGGTATTTGCTTACCACATTGATTTGTTTGCTTACCAAACCAAGCAGTTCTTAAAGCTAATTTAATAATCGAACAGCGGAACGGTGCAAACGACCGAGTATGGTACGGGGGAGGGGCTCTTTGTTCAGCTGGCTAATTGAGTTCTGTAGAGAACGATATGTTAAATCAATTCTCTATAGCATAACAATAATTGTCGTGGGAGTAGCTGCTTTTTATTTGATCTGTGGATTTGTTAGGGTATACTACGGGTTCGCATAACTTTTAACAGGTCTTAGTCATGTGATTAGCTGGTTATACAATACTATATTTGTATATATTATATTTTTTGTCTATATATTTTATTTGTACTAATTTTTCTATATATTGTATAAGTTATATATCATGTTTTATATTTTTTATTTATCTTTTGTTTCGTTATAATTAAGTTATAGTTCATTTTGTGTATCTTTTCTTAATCTATATCTTGTAAAAGAAAAACTACTATATAGTTATTTTATATATTTTCTCGTTATCGAGTCGTTGCTTAATTACGCAAATAAACAATAAAAAATAAGAAAATCTGTTTATAACTATTATCCAAAAACGTCAATATACTTATAGTTTGCATTTCTTTTAGTTTACTAAACTTAACTTAATTATGAAGTCTCTTCCTTGGTATAAAAAGCTAGTGTACCATATCATAAAGTTCCAACATTGCTACTTCATTCATATTATTTCGCTGAACCGTATAAATATTCGTGTGTATAATTTAAAATAAACAAATTGCCCGATACATGAATTTTCCTTTATTAGCAGCATGGAATAAAAAAGAAAAAGCAATTTTCGCAAGAAAAACGTTTAGCTGAATTTGCATATCGCTCAAATGAACATTCCTTATGGCGAATACATTTTCCGCATTTAACTTAAAGTGCAAAAAATACTGGAAATTCATTAAACATAATTGTCATGTGGCACATTCCACACACGAAAAAGAGTCGCAAGACTTGTGAGTCCATTTCCAGTTGTCGCCTCATTTATTTCAGCTAATTACCATTAAAAGCGCTCCAACGAGACAGTGGGAGACAATAACGAAATCGAAAATCGATGTGGAACCAGATTCGAGTGCACTCGCTAGAGAGAAGGGGGAAGGGGAAAGACGGTTGGGGACACTGAGATACCATGAAAATGGAAATGTGCGACCACCGAGCGGCATTTTATTACCGAAATTTGTGTCCATAAATTTCGCTGCTATCGATCATTGTCGTGTGGCTGGATAATTTGCAATAAATCCGTGCGGGTTTAGAATTAGATGTGACTGTGCTTGGATGTGGGAGGGGTATCTTTTTTTGGGGGGACAACGCGGCGAATGCGCAATCGATGAAAAGCGACTGCAGCCACATTGGCGGCAGCACACAACATAAATTAGGATAATTACAATTGCACCCACAAGTGCCATTCGAGCCGTTGTGGTTAGACTCCACTCCCTCTTCCTTCCTCGTCGACGGGCTGGCAAGAATTTTGATTGCATAAACACCATTAACATCAACATCAACGGGGCAACAACCACTCCGTGCTCAGTTTATGGCGAGCGAGTGGAAATGGAAATCCATTGGGCCGCAGCATTTGAAAATTAGCCAGAGAAAAAATAAAATCAAACTTAAAAAAAACCAATGGCAATTACAATAACACCACGAGCAGCAGCAGCAGCAACAACAACCACAGCACACTCAAATACCTGGACGGGAAGGTGCCAGGTGGAACTGCCGGCGGCGGCCCGCTTGCCAATCCGAAATTAGGAGCAACCAAATTTGGCCGCGAATGTTTGGCAACTGTTTTGCATAGTCCGGGATTGGATTTGGATTTGGAGTGCTCCACTGTCTCCACTTTATGTTCAACTAAATTAGTTGCCCAAGCTCGCGTTGTTTGTTTGCCAACCGAACTGGCCGCAACAAAATCAATTAAAACGACTCGTTGAAGCAAAGTTCCACCGGCTCTACCTCCACCACTGGCCAACTGTCAGTCTGGCTGGCTGTCGACTCGTTCATCCGTGACTTTGCACTTTTACGACGACGGCAACGGCGCCTGGAACTGCGGACCACCCGCCCGCATCAGTTGTTGACCGACTGCAACTCTAACTCCAACGCCGTCTTAACCATGTTGCGCAGGCGCAAAGGCGTTGCGGACTGGTCATTGATATGGCTAATGCGCGCGTTCATTGCACTGAAATGGACTACAATGCGATTGCGACAAGACACACTTAGGAACTGTTATAATTAATCGCTAACAGCAAATCCAATTAATGGATAAGAGTTTGCGACCGAAAAGCAGTAAATAAAACTGAAAAGATGGGATATCTTCGACATGCCTAAGTTTGTATACTCTGTTAGTAGTTTTGGACATGGGATTAGTATGTTATTCCTGTGCCAATAATATATATAACAGTATGTATGTAATAAAATTGAATATGCGAATACAAGAACTCCAAGCACTGCACAGCTAAAATTGTTTATACAAATATCTTTATTTCTGTCTGATTATGCCTGTAAAAGATCAAAGATAAAGCAATTTAAGTTTGGTAACATTTTAACATTATAATGTATGTATTGCACAAGTAACAACTGAGCAATTCGAATTGAGAAAACTTAGAATCTGATTTATAGGTAACATAAGAGGGTTTTACACATATGACAAATGCAACAAATGTTGGATCGGCTCTTTCTTTTTTATCCTAGTTTTAATTAAATTCAATTAATTTCTTTTTTTCACAGTATAGATCTTACTTTCAACTTAAAATAATTTTTAGTTTAATATTTAAATTTAAAACCTAAATTATAATTATTAATTGTTTTTTTGTTTACTTTTAAAACGTCGACTGACCATAGTTCGACTGTAAATAAATAAATAAAAAAATGACAGCTTTATGTCGTAGTTGCTCGATTGCAATGAAATTATAAGACAATATCATAAGCAAACATGACATGAAGACAAACAGACAGACAAACAGACATACAGTAAGACAGACGTACGACGCTTGATACTGATTAAGAATATATATAAATATTTCAATTTAGTGGCCTCGTTTAGAGTACAATAGAGCTACACTAAATCATATTATAGAAAGTAATTACCGAAAAAGAATTGCCCACGGGCAATCAAACGATCTATTGGCCAGTCTAATAACAGTCACGAGTTCAATAATCAAGTTTCAATTTCGGGTTTCCAGTGCGAATTTCATTGAACTCAACATTCCGCACACACGACGCCGCATGCAACGATTAGTCAGACCAGTCATTTACGGTTTTACGCAAATCACAGTTGAACTTCAGTCATGACATTGACTTACACACACGCACGCACACACACATGCACATAAGTACACGCAAGTTCCTGCTAATCGACTTGCTGCACAGTTGCAACTGGTTTATTTCGGCCGCAAGGCTGATGACTGGCTGCGTATGCGAGATTGCGTATACGCAGCGTGCGCCAGTCACGCATGCACCTGGCAACAGTTGGTGAGTGTGTGCGGTGTGTGTGGTGTGTGTGCATTGTTGCCGTCGATTTGCCACACTTGACGCTAACAACATTAACAAGTTGCGTTGCTGCTCGCGCAATGCAATTTGCGTTAATTCAATTCGATTTGATTTGCTTTTGCTTTGACTGCGAGAAATGCGCTCGAATTGTTTTGCAGACTTTCGCATTGCGGCTGCAAGATTGCAAGTGACACATTCGATTGGTACGCGGATTATGCAAATCGATTAGGGCAATTAGCTTGCAACAACCCGACTGTGATGGAGTAAAATGAATGCTGAAAGCGAGGGAAAATTGCTGGCGATTAAAAAGGGAAGCTCCAAGGAGGAAGAGAGGGAAATAGGAGCCAGAGGAGGGTCGCTGTTATGAGGGAAACTTTCGCCAAGTTCGCGCAATTAGATGGTCAAAGAGAGATGCAGATGCTTGATAGCCAGATAGAATAGGGAATCAGCTTCGCTCTCCTTTGCTCTCCCTCTACCTTTCTCTCTCTCTATCTCTCAGTCTTTGGCTCTTTCGCTTTTCTTGTACTTCAGTTTTACGCTGTCCATTTTGCTCTACGCCTTGGCCTGCCTAATTAGTTTTTAATCTTTTTTAATTTTCCCCCGACAAATACCGTTAGACCCCCTGCCAACTGCGCTGGCAACCCACTTAGTCCGAGCTCAATCTCAGCAATTCCCTGTCGCTAATTAACCTTGGAGCAACATGACCAACTTGACAGTCATATCTATTCCAGGCCAGGCTGGCAACCTAACCTATCCGATCAATCAATTGAAAAGTTTCCACTTGTTTCAGTTTCCCTTCTTCTGCTTCTTCGGCTTCTTCTCCTTACGATTATTCGTCACAAATGCGACCTTTGTTATGTCTTGGGCATTGTGGACATTTTCCGTTCGCTGTCATTGCGTAAATTTGAAAGTGACACTGAAACTGTCAGCCCGAAAACATTGGATAGAGATGCTTAGCTGACACGTGTGTGTGTGTGTGTGTGTGTGTGTGGGAGGGAGGGAGGGAGCTACGTAGAGAAGGGCAGTCGACAGTTGAGCGACATTTGGTTTTTTCTTCGAAATTGATATTGAGATACGAGCGTTTTCTCGTATTTGGCTAATGGCGATTTGGGGCCCTGGACCAAACTGAGGCCTGAGAGGTGTCAGCGACGTGACCTTGGCAATCGAGCATGAATAATGGAAATGTGCGAGAAAAATATGAGCACAGGCTGCATAAATATATGCGTGACGGTGATAAACCAAATTTCGACCTTACCCTCACTCTGCCCTACCCCTGAAACATGTGCGAATGCGATGAATAATGAAAGGATGCGAGGTGGCAAAGCCAACACGTGCCGCAGACATTTATCAAAGCCACCAATTAGGCGGGTTCAATCTGCAACTCGAGTATAGATTAATAGATATACATATATATAGTATATATATATGGAGATAAATACAATATATAAGTATATATACAAGGAGTCCTGTGACTGCTTTAAGAAATTGAAGCATCTTTAAAGTCGCCCGCAATCTGAAATTATTTGTCTATTTTATGTGGCCGCAATTTACAACTTTCCTTATACAGTTTTATGATGTTTTAAATTTAATGCCTCATCCTGGGGCACAGGTACAGGTGTCTGTGTGTGTGTGCCGTTATTGTGCGTTATCCACTCAGCCCCAAAATCAATCCCAGCCATGGTGTGCCTCTCGCTGCGTTTGCTTAGTTTACCAAGCGGCGGCTGCCATCACACGTAGCAGCAGGTTGCCCCATCGACGTCGACTGGTGACGACGTGTGCGGTGCGGTTAGTAGCAGCGGGGGGAGTGGGGTGCGTGTCGGGCACGGGGTCGGGGTACGCTGGGTGGTCAGTCAGCCGTATGGCAAAGTTGTGCTTGGCTTTTTGGCGTATTTTTATGCATGTTTGGTTGACTTCTTTTTTCGCTTCTTTTCTCTCTTTTTTTCATGGGGTGTGGGGGCAATTTTAATATCAGAGGCCAAAAACGGAGGCCGCGCCTCCGGCCAAAGCTTACCCCGTACGCCCCTGCCTGCACATTTGGTTCGCTTGTGTGCACTTTATGGACATAACCAAACCGCGGCTGTCCACGCTGCGTTGTGTGCTGCGGTTTATGCGACAATCCTGCAATGGATATGTATGAATGCGGCATGAATACTCGTATGTGTCGTTATTCGTTTTCTGTCGTTTATCGCTTAGAATTTTCATGTCACAATCGCGGCGCTTGGAGGTCAGGCGTGTGGCACGTGCAACTCCTTAACTGGTCGCTTACCTGGCTGGCTCTGCTCTGTTCTGATATTGCAGCACAGCGTGGGAGATTGTGATTTTGGAAACTGGAACTGAGGAACTGGGGAAACTGGAGCTGGAGCTGGAGCTGAAGTTGGGCACGGCCTGGTGGCACCTGTGGCGAATCGCCGCTCTCTGAATGTGAGAGACAACTGGCCACAAAGTGCTGGCGGCGCCGCAGCGAGTGTGTTGCAAGCGAAGCAGCCAAAATACAGGTTTCAAGCGTGTCAAATTGCTTCAACTTGGATGGCAGCAAAGCAGCAGCCAAAGCAGCCACAGCTGCTGCAGCACTTTGGTTGCCAGCCAAAAAGTCAAGCCAAACCCGCAACTGGGGCATAAAATTCAATATTAATATCAATATCAACTCCGGCAGCTGAGCTGTGCTGCCTACGCGGTCAATGTGCGCGCTGCACACTGCACACTGCACCCAAATCGCATCCCAGACAAATTGCCAACTAATGCGCCGCCAATCAATCAATCATCCAACTATTCCTCCAGTCGATTCCAGTCGAGATTTTTGCTGATTCGATTATAAAGTCGCAAGTCGCAAGTCGCGACAGTTGTTTGGCCCTAACTGGGGGCCAATTAACTTGGCCCCGCAGTTTACAGCGCCTGAGCGACACGCCCTGTCACAGTTGCAGACCACATGCTCAGTGAGTGGCTACTCTACCCCCCGACCCACTCCCTCCACTTCTTGTGGTTCCTTAGCCTAATGACATGTTGGCTCTGGTTTTTGTTGCCATAATAATTTTCGTAATTTCATGTTAGGGTGGCCACCGTTGATTGAATCCGCCACTCAGCGCGAAATCTAATCCAAAGCCAAGTGGAAAACTCAGTTCAGAGAGATCTTGTGATCTCGCGATCTTGAGATCTTGAGCCGCATAGCTGTAACTGCAGTAGTAACTGCAACTGTAGTTGTAACTGTTACTGTATTTGTATCTGTAACTGGGCGTCAGTTTGCTTTGCGATCTGTTCTGGCTTTTTATCTGAGGCAATAATTGAAGGCAATTAAATTCATAAATTTTAATGATTTATTTTAGCTTTGCACGCTTAACACATTGAATTAATTCTTCTACCTTGTACATATGTTATACAGGGTGTTTAAAGATCCAGAATGGTGGAAAACTTGTAGTTAGATTATATATTTTATAGTTAACAGATAGATCGCCTTACATATTGAATTAGTTCTTATAACTTGTATATACACATCGAAGTGATGGACAACTTGTAGTTGGATTATCTATCTATTATATAAGAGATACACATTGAATCAATTCTTATGCCTTATAGATATATATGTTATACAGGGTGTTTACAGATAGAGAATAATACCAAAATTGTAGGTGTTTAAGTTACTTCATATATGTATAACCGATTGATATAAAACACAATAAATCTGCTATGAATGATTCCCTATTTTCAAAAGGAAAGTATGTAGATATATTCTGCAACTCAGTTCGAGTACTTTAGTTATTCAGAATTGACACATTGTCTAATATTTTTATGTAGTATTCATATTTTAAATCAGTTCAAGTCTGTTCATCAATACAATTCATTTCTTTAACTTGTTGGTCCATTTGAAACTGTATGAATTAGAAAAGGTAAAGACGTCGCTTAGCAGAACCGAACTATATACATACATATATATATAACTATTATCTATATATATATATATACAAGTATATTATAGTCAACAGAAATGACATGTTTAAAACGCAGTACATTTCACAGAAAACACTTCAATTCTATATAGCATATTATATAGAATTAAAGAAACCTGTCTTATGTGAAGTGCCAACATTCTTTGCTGTTGCGCATATATCATAGAATATATTATATATGGAGCTGTCTGTATTCGAACATATGCGGTGATTTCTAGGCAATTAGCTTTGGTAATTAACCACAAATATTTGAAGCAACAGTTTGTGCAAGAACAAATATGTATCCGTCTGTCTCTCTCTCTCTCTGTCTGGGTAATGAAATAATTGATTGATACACCAACCCAGACCATTCGCAGTGCGCTGTTACCGCCCTCTCTAGACACCTCGAGACTGTTGTTATTGCTGTTGGGGGGGACTGCATCCGCCTGGCCAAAAGTCCGTTGTGTCCGTCGTTGGCTGCGCTTCAATGCGCCGCTGCGCAAAGCAGGGCAGGAGTAGCTGCTCTAATGACTTCCAAATAACTATCCAAATCCGAATTCGAAACGATTGCGCAGCTTTTCAATGCCAGCTGCGGTTCAGTGGCGCATGACAGGTGGTGGCACGTTGCATTCATAGAGAGGGAGGGACTGTGCATTGTGTGGTGTGCTGTGGTGTGGCTCGCCTCAGCTTGAGTGAGTGCAGCATTTTATTGTCTTGCAACTGGAATTTAAATATTAATTGGCTTCTAATTGGAGCGACAGCTAGTTACTTGTTCGTCGTGCTCATTTGCCTAATGATGCAGCAGTTCTCGGCTCGACAATTGGCCAAGTTGCCAGTTTAAGTGGCCAACACCCGCGGCGAGTTTGTGGTAGAATTCGCTTTAATTATGTTGTTTTACAGCTGAGGCAATTAATTAAACATGATTTACTCATGAATATGGAAACTAATATATGATAAATGGCGCTAGTTCAACACCTGCCTGCACTAACTATCGGACATGCATGGAAGTATTCACTGGACATGGCATAACAAGAACAAGAACAAGAACAAGAACAACAACAAGAACAAGAACAAGAATTAAATTGACGCCGCAATCGTCAAGACATTTGGCATGAGATTTACTGCCAGATTGCGGTCTGTGCTCTGCACTCTGCACTCGATTTGCATTCAGTCTGATAAACTCTGTCGTCGCCTACGCCCGCGTTTAGTTTTTATACAGACTATCGTATATCGAGCTAGAGATGAGAGCGTGTCAAGCGATAAGTCAAGTTACTTTGCTTTAGGATGTCTCAGTTCTATGGTTGTGCTGTGGTTAGTGTGCCATGTGCCCATAATTTGCTTTGTGTTGTGTGCTGTATGTAGTTGTTTTTAACTCGTATACAATCTATCGTATAACTGACTCTCCTAACTGACTCTCCTGTACAATATTCCTCTTTTATATTTAGCAATTCATTTTCCATTTCTATCTCATACGCACGAATCCACTTCTCATAGAGTTGTGCGCGTATTTGTGGTTTATTTCTTCCCATCTCTATGTCTTACGCACGAAGTTAGCTCACGTTGCATCTCACGCGCTCATCTCTAGCTCTGATTTCGGGCCATATGCAGCCACTGCAAGCCCTTGCAACACATTTCGAGAGGCCCAGCAGAGTCTGGCACTGCAGCTGAGACTATAAAGAATTTCCGTCTATTCTGTTTACCCGCCAGATGATTGTAGGCTAAACGATTTGTAATGTCATGGAGTACTATATGCCACAATAAATGCGCTCAGTAATAAATCATTCTACATATATGTAGTGAGTGAATCAAGTACATATAGTACTATTATATAGAAGCACTAACGACTGCACAAGGAATGCGCTCTACTTCAGTTTAATGAGTATTGTTTATGGAGCTACCCGTCATAATCTCGGCTAACGCTTCGAGTTTATTTATGGCAATTTTATGGGGCGATACCTCGTCGCTGGGGTGTTGGAATAATAATACGATTCTCTTGGCAAATCAATAGAATTATTTAATTAGCACTCGCTTATAGGTCCGCCCGACATTGGGCATGCATGCAAAATGCCGCACTGTCTCGGTCGTAGCGCACCCATATCTGCCGAAGTAATTATAGTCCACAAATTGCAGGATAGGTGGGCTGGCAGCACATTACATTTACGTAGGTATTACGAGCTATCTGTAGCTTGCACTTGAGTCTTGTCCGGTCCCACACACACACACACACACATACACAAAGCGAGGGTGACAACGGGAACGCAGTCGAAATGTTGCGCATTCTGCAAAAATGTCAAAACACACCCGACACGCCTCCAAATAATGAAAACAGACAGACAGAGAGAGAGTGAGAGAGACAGGGAGAGACAGACAGAGAGAGAGAGAGAGATAGAGAGATATATAGTGTGCAAGAGGCAGAGCAATATGAACTGAGGGGGAGTTCAAAAGCGAAACTTGAGTTTGCTTTATTCAAATGAAATTGCAAGCGAGCTGAGTAAATTAAGTTGCCGATATATGTACGATATGTATGTGTGTGTATATGTGTGGCACACTGTGCCATATGTGCCGCATGCAATACACACACTTACACACTGACACACACTTTGTGTGGATGGCGCCTATCGAATGCAAATGATCGAACTCGGTGAGCTGCGTTATTAAATGTGTTTCTTGTGTTTTGTGTGGCAACAACAACAGTGTGGCAAATGCAACATCTAGATTGAACGGACCCCGCAAAGAAATGCTGCAACATGTGGCAACAACAACAACAGCAACTCGGACTCGGCCAGCGTCGTTTTGTGTGTCTTTTGTTTTCTTGCGCTGCGCTTTTATTTTTAATTTGCAAACTTTTCGTTTCGTTTCGTTTTCGTTTTTCGATGCAGTTCAATGATTAAAGAGGCAAAACGCCCAGAAATTGGTTTACAATTTTAGCTGCTGTTGTTGTTGTTGTTGTTGCTGCTGCTCGCTGCTCACTTTTGGTGCCCGTGTGGCCCGTGGCATGTTGCAAGTTGCCTGTGCGGAAAGGGGCGACTCCCTAAAGCGTTGAGCTGGCAAAAAATTCATAAGAATTTTTTAATTTGCTGCCCAATCACACACAGACAAAGATACACACACACACATACACATACACTAACTGTTGTACTTAGGCAGCCTCGGCCCGCTCTCCCTCGTGGTCTTGGCTAACGATTTTTGGGCGTGGTCTGTGAGCAATTTTTGGAAAGGCAGTGGGTACAACGATAAGATCGAACATAAATCCATAGCAAATAATGAGCGCTAATTGTTGAATGCGCGGAAGTTCATGTGTGCCTCCATATGTCAGCAGTCGAAAAGCGGCTAAAAGCCATAAAAACCGCCAACAAGTTGGCAATCGGCAATTAAAATTCTTTTCCGACGTCGATCGAAAGCAAGGTCAGGGCAGAGGCATTTACAGTGACAAACGCAGCAGCAGCAACAAGTGCAGTTTCTATGTGCGTGTGTGTCTACGTGCCTGTGTGTGAGGTAGCCGTTTCTAGCTGTAAACCCGCCAAAGAGGCAGCTATAGTTGGCGTGTGTCTAGCAACATGCTTTGGCAACATTCCCGCGTCGCATTTCTTGGTTTCTATGTCGACTTTAGCTTCGGCTTTGACTTCGGCTTTGGCTGCAACTTCGGCTTGGGCCTTGGCTTCGGTTTTGGCTTCAACTTCGGCTTCGGCTACGGCTTCGGCTACGGCTTCGGCTATGGCTAAAACCCGCTTCAAGCCGCGATTAACGATGTAATTCGATTACTCTTGTGGCACATTGTTCTGCTGGTGCTCTCATTGTAGTTGCTGTTGTTGCTATTGTTGTTGTTGTTGCTGTTGTTGCTGTTGCTTTGGCCTGGTGTTGCTTGGTCTTTGCGCCGTCGCTGGCGTCTCAGCCGACGCCAAGTCGCTGTCGTGGTCGCATATATATTAGAGCCGCCCGCCGACAGCCAGCACAGTTCGTTAACAGTCCTAGTCGAGATTCTAGGAGGTTCAACCAGTCCGATCAGCGACCAGCTAGTAGTGCCTGTGTGTCGTCCCCAAAAGAGCGTGTGTGTGTGTGCGTGTGTGTACCAGTCCCAGCTAACCCCGCTCCTGCAAACTCAACTTGTGATTAAAAAACCAATTCAAGCAGAAAGATGAAACCATTTGTAAGTAAAACTGAAACATCAACAAGTAAACAATATGCGATCAAAGAGAATATTGCATACCAGTATATCTCTGATAGGATAAGGATAAGTGATACCATTAAGGAATTTATAGAACACTTTAATAAAAGTAGTCTTTTAATTCCTTAAATGATTTCTAGAAAGGATAAGTTCCTCAGTTATGAATTAGTTTTTGAATTTCTAGAACAGAAAAAAAAAATAGAATTAAGAATGCTGAATCTGAAATATCATTTTAAAGATTGTTGTTTATTTAAGATTTTACTATTAAACTACAGGAAGTAAAAGTGACAGTAATACATTTAATTTAAGTTTAATGGAATAATAAGTGAAATAGTTAAGGTAGTCTTTCTTCCTGGTTTTATATCAATATAGATTTAAATGAAGATTCAGTGACAATATTAGTTTGTGATTCTAAAGAAAACTTTAGAGATCCTAGACGATTTTCCTATCGATCAACAAAAGGAAAAAGTATTTAAGAATAGTTCCTGAATGTAACTATAATTTATTTCGAAACTGTAGGCAATCATTCAATTTTTATTAAGATTTCGATCATTGTAAACTGTGTAATACCATTCACTTTGCTGACACTTAGCCTGATATATCGCTTACTGGGTGCATTATCAGCTTCATGTTTTACATGATGGCTGCGCCAAGTTAGCTGCCAGAGTTGCCAGAGTACTGCACTTTCGTTTGATAAGACATTGACATGTTGTTGCATGTCCAAGTCGAGTCAGCTGAGGCAATCGCCACATAATAACAAGCTTGTATGCGGTAACATCTGCGAATAGTAGCTCAGAGTTAGTCGATCTCGAATCCAAATCGAATCAAATGTTTCGCTTCGTTGACGACAGAGCGAGGAAGCGGGTAGGGGGAGAAAGGAGAATGTAAGAGAAACACGAGAAATTGGCGCAAGCGCAACATGAGAAATTGGCTGACTTACTGACAGACTGACCGAAAGACAGGCAGACAGACAGACAGACATACAGAGAGGCAGATAGATACACAGACTGGCAGACAGATAGAGAGTGAGAGGGAGACAGATAGATAACAGGCAGATAAACGGATAGACTGAAGGAGAGACAGACAGACAAGCAGACATACGGACATACAGACAGGCAACCAGACAGATAGACAGACGGACAGACAGAGAATGAATGAGACAGACAGACAGGCAAATAGATAGTTAGAGGGAGAGTAACATAGACAGACAGACAAAAATACAAACAGAAACACAGACAAATATACAAACAGTCAAACAGAGAGGGAGTAAGGCAGACAGTCAACAGTTAAAGACAGACAGACAGTTAGTAAAACGGACAGACAGACAAAAATAACACGGACAGACATTCAGAAAGAGAGGCAGACAGGAAGACGGACATGATGACAGACATGTACCAAAAAACGACAAACAGAAAGAGAGGCAGACCGACTGACAGGAGCAATTACAGCGCCGCCAGGTGGCGCTTGCTGTTACATATCAGCTGTATGTATCTGTGCTGTGGCTAATCCACGTCTTCCTCTGCTCTCTTCACTTCACATTGCAGTTGCTTGCCGCCGCGTTGCTCATCTCAACGGTGTCCGCCTCCTGGCACGGCGCTGTCTCCACACAATATCAGCATCTGGACCCTCATAGCCACACCTATTCGTACGGCTATGCTGATCCCAACTCACAGAAGCACGAGACTCGCGCCCATGATGGCACCACGCGCGGCTCCTACTCCTATGTGGATGGACATGGTCACCTGCAGTCTGTGGCCTACACAGCGGATCCTCATCATGGCTTCAATGCCGTCGGTACCAATCTGCCCCAGGCTCCGGCCGTGCCTCATGCTGCTCCCGTCTATGCTGCCGCCCACGGCCATGCCGCCTATGTGCCATACGCCCACGCCCATCAGGCGCACGGCATCCACATTCCGGTGCTGACCCACGGTGGCGTTCCCGTCGACACACCTGAAGTGCAGCACGCCAAGGCCGCCCATGCTGCCGCACATGCCGCCGCTGCCCACAATGCCGGACATCATCTGTACAAGCGTTCGATCTACGGCGGTGGCTGGGCATATGGTGCTCCTGCTGCCCATGTGGCACTCACCCACGGCGGCGTTCCCGTTGACACTCCCGACGTGCAGGCTGCCAAGGCCGAGCACTATGCCGCACACGCCAAGGCGCTGGGACAGGCTGCCCATGCGCACGGTGCTCCCATTGAGACTCCCGAGGTGCAACACGCCAAGGCGGCCCACTTTGCTGCGCACGCTGCTGCCCGTTCCGGCCATGCCATCGCTCCCATTGCCCACGGTGGCTACCATGTGCCGGTGATCCACAACGGCGTCCCCGTCGATACCCCCGAAGTGCAGCACGCCAAGGCCGCCCACTATGCCGCCCTCTCGCAGGCCTCCGCGCATGGCGGCAGCTCGCACAGCTCCTGGGATGATGGTCGCTACGATGGTCGCTGGGACGCTGCCAGCCACCACGAGAGCCATGCCCAGAGCTATGCCACCGGCTATGCGCACAAGGGTCCCATCCACATCCCGGTGATCCACAATGGCGTGCCCGTTGAGCCCGCAGAGGTGCAGCATGCTCGTGCCGCGCATCTGAACGCGGTGGCAGCTGCTAGCCATGGCGCCCCATCGCATGGAGGTTACTACGGTGGGTCGGCGCATGAGGACGATGGCCAGTACCACGCGCACTACAATCACTATTAAGTCTCCTTGATCCCCACAGAATCGGCCCCGATATATTTTGTGTTTCCCTCTAACGACAACGACGAAGCAAGCTAACATATACATAGTATAACTCTCTCTTCCTCACTCTGTCTACACTCTGTCTCTTTCTGGCCGCCTCTCTCTTTGTGCCTACCCCTTCTCTTGCTCTCTTTCCTTTCGACACACAGGGTAAAACAACTAAACACGGGAGATTTGAGTACTCACCTCACTTGCCCGTCCTTGACTTCCCTCTCTCTCTCTTTCTATATCTTCTCTCTTCTGTTCATCTGAACTCTTCAATCTAGCTAGCTCTGCTCTTCTACTACCCAATGCCCCCTTCCGATTCTCGACTTGAGCAATGCTGAACGAGTATGTTGTAAATAATTGTTGTAATTATCGATATATCTTGTATCACATACCGGATATCTATCTATATACCATATACTATATTCTATATGAAACTGCAAACAGACAAATAAACTGCAAAAATGTATTTGATCACAAAAATAGAAAATGTCTTGATTTCGAATATACATTAATTATAAAGGGCAAAAGGCAAACAAAATATGTCATTAATTGCATTTACAATGGCAATGCCAAATATTCCATTTATCTGGTCTATTTGGGTTGACAGATTTTGCTTATTTGCAAAAGTGCAAAATATGAAAATTGGTAAGGAGGAAAGTCTTGTGGGAGTCCTATGGGAGTTTGAAATATAAAATATTCACATATACCATATATTCTATGTTTTGTCTTCATATCGTTTAATAGAAGTGTAGATGATGATGCAGTTTTAAGATTTCAAAAGTCAGTATAATTTATGTTATTTCATTAAAACTAAAATTCTTCAAAATGATAAGAAATTAAGAGTCCACTCTTATTATTTTGATTTAAGTATTCGTCTAACTAGTTTGTTATTATCTTTAATAATCTCCTCACAATGTTTTAGTGATTTATTAGGAGTTGAGATAAATGAGATTATTGAAAATTATCAATAAGGTGATTACATTTATGTTATATGTATTGTAGTTTAAAGTTTCTATTCATTAATAGTATACAGTGTAACTTGTATCTTTAAGTAGCTCAAAATTCTCTCTTGCTAACGCTGAACAATTCGTCTTATGTCTTCTATACATTTACAGCAGTTAATACTCCCTTTTTAGCTGAATTCCAACAGGGTATATGTCACATAAAAGTAAATACCTTCTGGGCGCATGCATGAGCTAATAAGCTGTGAGTTTATTACTTCAATTTTACTTTGTCGTTTTGTGTCGCAAAATTCTCGGCATTCGCATTGGCATTCGCATTATGAATTGTGAATATCGTATGCTTTTCATATGAGTGCAGGAATGTGCATACTGTGCGCGCTCACTGTGACGCATTCCCATTCGCATTCACACACATGCCGCATAAAGGAGGCACACACACACACCCACGCAGTGTATTTGTGATTGAAATATGCATGTCCTGCTATTGAAAAGGAATGCCAGAGGCGCGACTGGCAAAGGGGGGACCAGGAGGTAAAGGGTGTTCCCAGTGCGGAATCTGCGCAAGCAAACAATCAATCAATGTGGTGGCCTACCGTTGAATCTGTTCGTATTTACCTACAGCTAACATATTTGCGGCTCAAAGTTGCACAAACAAATATGCGGCATGCGCTGCGGTTGCCGTTTGCCTCATGCCGTTTTTGGCGATTTGCAAGATATTTGCAGTCGATTGGGGCGACCTCGTCGCAATTAATGGACCAACCTCATGCCCAAGAGTCATAAATTGAAATGCAACCTTTGTCAGGTAATCAATAAGCTCACGTCAATTACAGGGCATGGGCGGAGCGAGACGAGTCCTGCAACGTACCTAATTAAAAGTTAACAATCAGCGCTGCACACGCAAAGGTCGCCTGCCAGTGTGGTCAGTAAGGTGAGTGGGATCAGGGTCAGGAAGGAAACGTACGTTCAATTTGACCTACACTGCTGAAGCACTTTATAAGGCGACCTTGAGGTCGCCACTAGCAGGTGCAGACAGTAGTTAAGCATCGTGAACCATTCTGATTTGAATCAATCTGTTGATCTCACTTTAAAGATAATTCTAGGTTCGGCAATTGGAATGATTTAAATGGCCGAGAGACTCGTTTAAATAATCAACTTGGAATCACTTCGATTGGGTTCAGAATGTTCGTGTGGGGCCAGTCAACAGTAGCCCGATGAAAACGATCAGGCGCAGCGCTTGCTACAAGTGCGGGGCGTGGCAGAGACTACACGTCAAAAGTGAATGTGCAACATTGTTGCCGTTGCTCTTGTTGCTGCCGCTGTTGCTATTGTTGTATTTGGCGCAAATCATTTCTGGCAACTTTATTATTGCAATCTCTGGGCGTTGAGTGGGGCACAGTGCGCCCCCCCGCCCCTTCCCTCGCTTCTTGCCACAGCGTTTTGCCCGTTCATATTTCGTATGAATCGAAGAAATTCGCTTTGCCGTTTTGGCGGCTCATTTGCATTGGCGTCGCCAATTTGGCAATCGTCGTCATTCGTCGTCGTTGCCGGCGGCCAGAACCACGCTTAATTGGAGGGTCAGTTCCAGCCCAGCGCCCAATCCAATCCCGTCCAGCCACCATGACAAGAACCGTTAGATAAACAAATGCCAGCCAAATGCCAATTGCCATAAAATAACACAATTACTAAGCTATTTTCCACTTGCGGCCTTCCTGCTAACCCCCTTTGCTCTACCCCCCTCCTGTTTCAGTCTCTCTTGGGGTTCTCTTGGTTGGGTTTTCTGGCCAGGTTTATGCGGTGGGCGTTTAGTTGCCTCAGTTCGGGGCATTTTGCATATTTCAGCCAAAAGTGGCTTTTATGTTTTGCTTCAATTTAATTTATGGCTAAGGCGTTAATTTATGGCCTAATTGATCGCATTTGAATACAGTTTAAATACAGTTTATATATATATATATATATGTGTATATATTATTATTATGTTTGTAATAGTTGTGCAACTCGATATTATTGCAATTTCCTATGATGCAAATCAATTGAATTAAATTGACTCAATTTAGCTTAAGTCACAGTTTAATGGAGCGAGTGAGAGACAGCAAGATATTGAGATATATTGAATGAAATTTCAATTCATATGCGTTTAATTTCAGCTATTTATTAATGGTTTCTATTATATTGGTTTCACTGATTATGGTGAGGCTAAATTGAGTTGTCCGCTTTGACTTCAGCTTTAGGTCACGAATTAATTTCTAGCTAATTGATGTATTGGTCTCAAAGGTTCCTAACAGCTCCTGAGTCAATTCTAATCAGTCTATTCACAGTTGTATTGGGAGCACATAAAATGACTTGAATATAATACAATTGTATATTTGAATCTATTATTAAATGGATTTTGACGAAGCTATGAATCTAGTCTTAGGTTATAAGGTTTTCGTCTTTCTAAAATCTACAATCCAACTTAACAATCAATTATTAAATCTTGTTCTGTCTACTTACCACAGTCAGTTTCATAATAAGTATATATAAATTTATACTATGTCTTTCAACATTTAAAAGTTAGAAGTTACATAAATTAAAATCTGTGATATACTCAATGCTGTCCCTCTTGTTCTGACTCTGACTTTATATCAAATGGATTGTGTCGTCGCTGTGACCCGCAGGCGAACCCAATTACTTATCGCATACACAGTCAGTGGACTCGGGGGACCGCGGGGACTCTCACGCAATTATCTGTAACGAATGCGTCGCTAAAGAGGCGAACACATTGCAACGGTGCGGTGTGGAGAGAGGTAGGGAGGTGGAAATTAGACAGCAAACAGTTGCAGCATCGAATTGAAACAAACGGGCAGATAATGCAACACAATTTGCTGCTGTTACTGTTTGCTGCTGTTGATGCAGCAAAAATTTCACATTTACACTGGGAAAATGAAAATGTGAAATGGCAGAGACATGGCAAGCAGCGAATGGCGAATGGGTAGAGGCAAATGCGATTGCTGCTGGTACTGAATGTTGCCTGTCAAACTATTTTTCATGGGTTTCCTTTTCTACTCCACA
Source organism: Zaprionus davidi (assembly GCA_018903715.1). NCBI lineage: Eukaryota > Metazoa > Arthropoda > Insecta > Diptera > Drosophilidae > Zaprionus > Zaprionus davidi. Next base: position 836,883 of record JAEIGL010000003.1, read on the forward strand.
AATGACGCATTCGAGAGAGCTCTCCACATGCAGCGCACTGCGTGCATCTCTTTGTAGCAGCAAATTGATTTGAGTGCCACGCCTCGCTACTCATCACATTGCTGCATGGATGTGTTTGGACCTTATAAAGAGAGGGCATTATCTAATTAACTTATTTGTTTATATACATATTTCCATAGTTGAAATTAAAATTAATATTATTAATCATTGGATGATAGATTAAATGTTTTACAGCTATACTTTTCCAGTTTTAGTATTGTAGACATGCCCTATAAGCTGTAGGGTATAATGCTTTCGGCGCTCCATTAATTTTTAAATGAACTTTGCCTTTGTACACCACACACGCATATCAACAGCTGTCAAGCATACGTTACACAAAGATACTATTGCAAAGCGCTCTTCTGTGTGAGTATGTGTGTGTTTGTTTACACTCAGATGAAAAAATAATATTTTGCAATATTCGCTATCAACATATCGTACCGCGCTGTCTCTTTCTGGCCTTGCCAATTAGATTGTCATGGAAATAAAGTGGAAATTTGTGTTGCCTACTTTCAGGCACTGTCAAAAACTAGACTGCATATAAAATGTCATGCATACTTTTGCGCGCAGTGCTCAGTGTGTTTGCAACAACAAACGGTTTTTTGTTGCCCCGCTCTGGCGATAAAGGGCCGTTTTTCAAAAGGGGGCGTTTTAAATACTTAAGAGAAACTGACGATAACGAGCAAACCTTTGAAACCCTCTTCACGATAAATAGTCAAGTTGGTAGCACCTGTTTAAAGCTAGATTTGACGGTAAAAAAGCTATGTTGGCAACACAAAATGCGAGAGCTTTGGCAATATAAATACTACATAAAATTATGCAGAACAGCCGTGCAGCAACAAAAACAACAGCAGCAGCAACGACAACAAATGGTCGGACTTGGCCCAGTAGCGGTCACACATGTACGACAAGCTTATTTATTGTTATTTGCGAAAAGTTTAAATTGCTCGAGCGATGCCCCCAGAGGGTTACCGGGGAAGCTGGAGAGAGGAGAAGACGAACGAGGTGAAGTAGAGAGCAGCCAAGCAAATGCGATTCCCGCTGCAATAGTCCGGCAGCTGTTCCCAAACTTTATCCAACTGCCGGCTCGCCAACCCGGTTCGGCCTGTACAGCTCGGCTGGCCCAGTTAGCAAAGAACAAAGATTTATGGGCGCCACTGTAACGAGCCTTAATTGTGCAGGCAGTGCAAGAGCAGTTTACGATTATTACGCGCAGGACGTTGCGTTCTCGAATTTTAATATTCGTTTGCTTGATTCTGACACATGGACATTGACTAGACCTAAGGCTAGTGAAGAGAGAGCTTAAAGGCTACGTTGATCCGGGCTGCGCCGCCTATGCCACCTGCAGAGTTGAGTGCTAGACCACAGCGCTGCAAAGAGACCGCCATGAGGAAGAAGAGTAATGGCCGCCAATCACTTCACTCATTGCTTGCTACTTACATCACATTGTGCTCCGGTTCGGGCCATACGGGTGCCGGAAGCAGTATAGCTGCCGGTGCTGGCTGTGGTCCTGGTTGTGGTGCTGCCCCACCGGCTCCGCCACCGCCACCAGCGCCATTGCCTGCTCCCTTACCACCCTTGCCACCTTTGCCGCCCTTCGAGCCATCTGGACCGTCGGGCCCGTCAGCACCATCTGCACCGTCTTCGCCATCCGGCTGCGCTCCGGAAGGACTGGGTGCACCCGCTTGTCCAGTTTGTCCATTCTCGCCGGATGTGACAGTGCCTCCGCCTCCGCCGCCGCCGCCCGCTCCGCCACCACCAGCGCTGCCACCACCTCCAGCACCGCCAGCGCCACCAGCACCTCCTAGGACGCTGCCTGCTTGCCCTGCCTGTCCAGCGCCGCCAGCACCACCAGCTGCCCCAACTGAACCGTCATCACCTGCTCCAGCTGTGGCAGCTACTGCGCTGTCACCTGCCGGCGAAGCCTCATCTGCTGTCGCTGATTCCACGTACTCTCCCTCCAGGCCTGGCTGTGGCTTATACAGGCCATCTAGTCCTTCTGGTGGCGGCTTATAGCTGCCATCGTCCTCTGGCGGCACTGCCACCACTGTCACCGGCGGAATTAGCAGCACAACTTGTGGCTGCTGAGGCAACAAAAAGGTACCAGACGGTGACGGCTGCAAAGGCACCACACTAGCGGCGCCCTCATCGATGTGATGAAGCCCCAAAAGGCCCAACAACAGCATCAGCAGCTGCAACTGTAGGTGGAAACACGCTGCATTTCACTTTTGACTTTTCCAGCCGAGTGGAGCAGAAGGAGGAGGCATATTTACCGCTGTTGTTCGCATTTTTCCGTTTTGGTTCACTTAGTGTAAATGAAAAGCTTCCCCCTTGATCCCCAACGATCTGTGCTCGATGGAGATGACTATGGAACTGACTGCACTGGGAGTACCCTGCTCTAGTTTATATACAAATCGCTGCCGATGCCGATGATGAATTGCCGAGGCAGAAGCAGAAGCAGAGCTATTGTCTATAAATGGTAGCAGCATCCACTTTGCATTGCACTTACATAAATCAAGTTCAGATCGATCTGGGGGTAATTGCAACAGAGTTGCGAAGTTACCAGAGTCAATTGCGATTGACTTTGATCTTATTAATACTCAGTGCGACAACTAACCAGAACAAATACGCAATTAACTTGGCTATGACGCATACTTGGGGTAGTTCCGGCTCGCATGACTTGCAAATGCATTACAATTCGAATATGGCAGTAGGAGATAAGTATGAGGAAGGAAAAGTAAGAGAAAAATTTAACATTATTTATATTTATTTACTACCACATTGTAAGGTAAGGTAAGAAGTGGATGAGACAGATGACTGAAAGGTAAATATGACTGATTAAGCTGAAGAATATTATTACATATATCTATATACGATACATGCTGGCTATCATATGCTGTTCAACCTCAGCAAAGCAGAACTCAGGTAGGGCATAGAGTTGTCGTATAACTGCAGTTTATCTCTACAATTTGTTACAATAACTCAAGACAGGTAAACAAGTGTATTGGCTAAATCTTACGTAATATGCAGATACTATATAACATACATTGGAAAACACACAGCTGTATACACTTTGAAAAGCCTTTATAGAAAGATTTATGTTGCTTATGAACGTTTTCTACCATTAACCAATTGAGAACTGATAGATAAATATGAGGCTGAAGTCTAAAAGCATTTGCAGAATATCAAAGCTATTCATATATGAATTGTTGTATTAATTTACTATAATATTGTTATTTTTTATCATTATTAATTAATATTATATATTATTAATATGTTTTTCTTATTTGTACCTTAGTATAAAGTGATGTAGTACAAAGGTTTAGACAAAGCAACTTCAGGCTGATATATCTAACACATTGTAGGGCATAAAGCAGTCGGCCATGTTTAATGGCAACCCTTTCTACCAGATAGTTATATAATATAATGCAGATTCTTGAAATCGCTCGACGCTTGATCAGCTAATAATAAATAATCAACATGCCTGCCTACTTAGGCGAGAGCCAGATAAGATGCCATTCATGGACAGACCCAGCATCCCAACTCCGACCTGCTTCCGAGCTGCCTCCTTCTGTCTGTCCAGTTGTCGTCCCCTGCAGTGTTGGCGGCGTTGACTCAATAGACTGGGCCGATTGCATGCAAGTTGTGCCCACGGTGGCGTTTGCCGAGTTGATAAACCGGTTCCCCTTGGTACCTCACATTGTCATCGTTGCCAGCGCCGCGTCGCGTGTCAGATGTGTAACACAGTGGCGGCAAATTTAAAGTGCCAGTTAAAGGGTTTTCTACAGCGTCTTCTCGTTGCTGCCTGGGCAAGATGCGCCTCTGATTCCTGGGCCGCACATATAAATGACGAGCAACTATTAAGCCCTGTGTGCAGCTTCGACTAAATCAATTAAGCCAACCAGCACAAACAACAATAAGCAGCAGCAGGAGCAACAACAACAACTACAACAAGGAGCAGCAGGCACAGCAGCAGAAACGCGTAGCAGCAACGAGCCCATTATCATCATCATGCTCGTGCCGTGCCTGTGCCCGTGCTCGTGCTCGTTATCGTCCCAAGCATTTAGCTTGCAAACCCGGAACATTATTCACAGGAACAGCAGCTGCACGACGAGATGGGGGAGACGGACGAGCCAAGTAAAAGTAAATTGTTTGTGCGTGTGGCCGGCGCTGATAAAAAGACGCAGCGCGTGTGTGGCTGGCTGGATGCCCAAAGGATGGCCAACCGTCTGTGTTAGTTAGCTGCTTGGCTATTTAGCCAGTTAGCTTGCCCTCCCCCTCTACCCCGACGCTCCGACAAAGTTGCCGCCAATTAGTCCAGGACTTTGCTGCCAACGTTGCGCTTTTTGCCAAAGCAAATAACCGAGATTCACTTTCTGCAGGCATTGCAAATATTTCGGTGTGTGCGTTACGCGTTCCGCGTGCCCATTGTCCACTGATCAGGCCGGTGGCCAACTGACTAAGGTGGAGCTGCTCTCGTCGGCTATTAATCAAAACACATAGACAGAGAGAGATAGGGAGACAGAGATGGTGGCAAACAATGCGCTTAAATATGCTGCCCATAAATAGCTCGGGCCTAGCAAGAAGGCAACCATTTATTCACACATCCTGGCCGGTCCCTGGCCGCACCCTGTCACGGTCCACCCCGGCACAGACTGGGGGTGGACACCGCATATAAATAGTTTTGCTGGCGCTTCGATGGAGCTTCATTTGTTAGCTGACTGGCAGGCAAGTCAAGTCGACTCGTAGCCACAATAACAACTCACCCAGTCGTCGTCGTCGTTGTTGTTGTTGTTGCTGTTGCTACTGGTGTGTGGCACAAAAAGGTTTCTACGTGCCTTGCATACGTGTGGTGTGGGTGGATGCAGGCAGATTGAAAACAGTTTACAGAAATGATTACCACCGGACGAATGCGTAATGCGTAACGTGGCGTATGTGTGTTGTGATGTTATGCTGCTGCTCTCGGCTTGCACAAACAACAACTACACCGTACACTGTCAGGCATTAAAACAAGGATATCTAATTGGAGTAGCACATGGCCTCAATTGTAAACTCGATTATTTAAAGGCAACAGCAGCAAACAACAACTAACAAGCCCAATTGTTACTCAGTCACTAACTCAACAAAACGAAAGACTCAACGAAATGAAGTTCAAATGAATCCTACTCTGATTGTTCATTTGTGATTTAAATTGAATGCTACAGCTTCTCTGTTTTCTTGCCGAAAAGTTGGACAATGCGACTAGTTATCACAAGCAAAATATGTACTGCAGGGCTTATTTTGAACTACATATTTTACAACTTTATGTTCGATTTAATTTATTTATTTAATTTCACTACATTACGGGCGCACCTCTTTACAAATATACATTGACACACTATTTATCCAAAGTAACCTATGGATACTTTCATTCAATAGATGAAATATAGCATATATATATCGTTTAGTTTAAGTATATCGCTATTAAGAGCGTGACCATAGCCCTATCGAATCGATTTATTTCAAAAACTCAAGGAAAAAATTGATTTCTATTAAAAATTTGAAATATGAATGAAACAGTTTTATTTTATTGAATTAGAAATAATCATATGTACATTTTGTAATATCTTTAGACATAAATAAGTACTAGTAATTTAGAACTAGTGTCACGTATTCGATTTAATTGATTATCTAAAATTTAATAGATGCATCGCAATAAATTCAAAACATCTATAATTCGATTTGAGAATCGATTTTACTTCCAATTCTAATGTACTTACATACAAATGCTACTCTATAGACTAGGCTAAAAACGTTTGTCTTTATCATTGTCCTCCTCTCTCGTTCTCTCTCTCTCTCTCTGTCAGTCTACTGCACTTCCCGCTTACCGTTCACATCAGCCCAGTCTGTGAGATGATTTATGATGCTTGTGAAAATAGTACGCGGCACTGACGCTACACAGAAAAGTGTTGCCTTGCTTAAACCTTGACTACCATCGGCCCACTGTACCACATGTGTGGAAGGTGAGGGCAGAGAGTGACAGCAAGGCGGGTGTCAAGTGTCGTTACAGCTGTCACAATGTGCAGCGTGTTGAAATGTCGACAAAGTCATCAATAACAAACAAATGTACAGGAAAACCAACTTATTATGTTTATGTCGGATGTCACTTTGTGTTTCCATGGCTGCTGCCAGAGTTGACCACAATGCAGCCACATTTAATTCACAATAAATCATCGTACATTATATTTCAACATGGCTGGAAGAAATTCAAATGCACAATGAAGGATATTATCATATTAGCCATATATGTAAATAATTTCAGTTCTTTACGGTTCTCAAAGGACAACTAATGAGAAGTTTCAAAGTTGTAGTAGGCTCCAAATATTATATTGTTTAAACATAGTAAACCGATTCAATACTCACAATATACTCACACTAGGCACACTCACTACAACAGTACAGAAAACACAAGTACACAGAATACACTTATTTAAAATACATTATAATACATATTCCATATTAAGTACTATATTAAGTACTGCAAAACATAATAAGACTTGAAAAATACAAAAAAAAAACACTTAAATACAAACAAAAAAAAAAAATAATAATTATCAAAGTGCAAAAATTTCCTAAGCTACTTTAGCACATTCAGAATTCGCCAATATGAAGTCAGTGAAAAGCAATATATTTCAAAATTATATGCAGCCGGTTAGAGGCATTGCAGCTGCTTTTCCCTTGCCTCCAGCCAGATCGGATATGTGTCGCGATGCATTTATTAGGGAACTGCTTTTGGATTACGAATCGACGGAGGAGAGTGAGACAAGCTCGGAGAGTCAGGCAAACCGATACCTTAGGCCTGTCAAAAAATTAAAATTTGACGATAAGGTTGGAAATCTGCATAACACAGAGGATGTGCTTTTGAGAGACTTTTTATCAGGAATAGGAAAAATTAAATCTCAATCCTTTTCAAAGTCCATGACGTCCTCAATAGGATCGCGTACCATGACAATGGACATATTAAGAATTATGCATGATCGCAAATGGAATATGATCACTGCCATTGGCTTTATTGGAGTACTCTTCCAGCTGTCGGAGCTCAAAAATAGACTTCGCGTTCTGCGTGAGCTCTGGAAGGTGGATGTCAACTTGGACAAATCATTCCGTATGTTCAGTTGGTCCCATAAGGACTATTATAATCGCTTTGCCATGCGCGATACGACTTATTTGGATATCACGCAGCGGGAGCTTGGCGATCAGATGGAGTGCTATAAGTTTAACATAGATATACGCGAAATATCACGACTACTCGATGCATTAGATGATGATATTCGACACAAACGTAACATATGCGATAACTCCATGCGGATGATCAAGTTCGTTAAATCCTTATTCCTATTATAGACTTTATTATTTATACTTTATTATTTATAAATAGCGAAGCTAAGTTGGATATTGTGAAAGTTCTGTCGCAAACCAAGAAAGAAGCTGAACAAGCGCATGCCAATACTGTATTGGAAGTCTGTAGAATGCCGCGCTCAGCTGATCCTGATCACTCGATACGTTACGAAGCAAACAAAAATTTTGAATTCAATGATTGTATGTACAAAGAATTACGTTCTATATCCATATAATTTAACCCATAACCATACATTTTCATAGTTATTTATCCGATAGAGGCACGTTACCTTATTAACTGGACAGAAACACAAGCAGAGCAACATAAGATGTGGAATGACCGTGGTTATGATGTAAGTGAAACACAAAAGACAACGGCACTGTTCGGCTTACCGAAGGTTTTATACCCTTTCAGATTAATAATATACTATAACAAAAAATAATGTACAATAATTAGTATTCTAATCGTTAGTAGCTGTAGACATTTAGTTTGCTTATAAAAACTTATTTCGACTGATTGTTCCATAGCTGTATATAGCTGTTTGTTTATTCGAAAATAAATAAATATATTTTCATACAAACAACTTTATTTCTGGAGATTAAGTTGTTTATGAATTATATATTTACATTTATTTATATTATTTTTACGATCATAATATTAGCATTTCGTGGTGTTGAAGATATCACCTAAGATGCATTGTAAACATCGGGTAAAGTTGACTTACCATCTGCAAGGGTATAAATATTAAAACGAAAGTATGGGGACCTATCACAATCATAATGTTTACCTTAACTCTTGGTAGAAAATGTTGGAGGAGATCACTCATCTTCAGACCACAACCATTGAGTCGACTTTTATTTGGCAGTCTAGTAGCACGGCGTATGAACTGCAGATCGGGAGCCTAAGAAGACGAATTTACAATTTGGAAGAAGAGTATGACAGACGTATAAGTCTTATTGATAGTGAAAAAAAGGTAATGCAGAACAAGTTACAGCAGGCAGTGGAGGATTTGAAGAAGTGCAAGGATTCTATACCCTACTTTCATGAAAGAATTGCCGAGGTGTATGCGATTTTGCATCCACCGATACCAGAAGAGCCAGAGCCCGAGCCAGAGCCAGTGGTAAGTTCATGGTACATCCATATTGACATTTTCTAATAGTTCTTTCTCATTTTCAGAAGACCAAAAAGAAGGGCAAAGGGAAACATTAATATTTTGTATAAATAAAACTGTACGCTTTGTATAATTGGCAGTTTGTATATGTAATTGAATGATAAGAAAATAAAATATTGAATGAACAGGAACTAAACTCGTTATTGAAATATTTTCATGTGGTCAACTATTATATAAAACTATTTAACCGAGCAAATGTTCTATAAATATGCGTACAGTTTTCATATTCTTGGTAGGCTTCTGAACTTTTAAGGTTTGCAATGCACAGATGAACACTGGTTTGACCACAAATATTTACTTGAATAAAGCTAACTGACAAGAATGCCCTTTTATGCCCTTCGATCATTGTAAATTGTCAAAAAAAAGGCTTACTAACTTTGTGCAAATGAATGTAATAGGCAAAAGGAGGAAGTACATATACGAGTATTCTTTATCAGGATCACTAGACGAGTCGTTTATCTCCGTCTGTATAGTGTGAACACATCGCTGCTGTTATAAGTGCTAGATACACCAAATTTGGCATTAAGGTTCCTGTAGACAGATGAAGTTTATACAGACGAAGTTTATTTCAAATATTGGATGCCACGTCCACAGCCCCTGTGGCCGTGTGTTTTATAGCAGAAATGTAGCTTTAATAAAAGCTAAAAAATGAAGCTTTAATAAAAGCTAAAAGCAATCAAATTTGGCATAAATTTTCCTGTATATCCTGACCCGCATAAGTTTATTTACATTTTGGGCGGCACGTGCACCGTCCCTTTTCTATCATCAAGGTTTAAAAAGCGCACTGCCACCAAGATGTCCTTCGGATGATTTTGAAAACGTGTAACAAACACTATCAATATTAACAAAGGAGCCATAGCTTACTTAGTCTGCCACGAGTCTTAATTTTCATATATCTTATATCTAAGTAACCCGAAGTAAGAGAAATATTGATTTAAAATAATATTCGTGGAAGCATAACACTTCCAAACATAATCATATACTACAACAAATACGAAAAACGAAAAGATCACAACAAAACAATGAAGGGCATTTCACTTATTTCAAAAAATGCAGAAAGAGGTGAATTAAAGTTTCCTTTACCTCCAGCTAGGTCGGATATGTGTCGCGATGCATTTCTTAAGCAACTGCTGGAGCCTTTTGAATCGCCGGAGAGCTCTGAGAGCAGCTTGAAAATCTTACACCCTATGAAACATTTACAATTTGGAGACGACAGTAGTGACTCGGACAACTTAGACGCAGATGATGTCCTTGTGAAAGAATTCTTGCGACATGGCAGTAGAGTAGTAAGAAACACAGTAATCAGCGATAGGCGTTCGACGATGTTCGCACCGGATATATTGAAAATTATGCAAGAACGACAATTGAGTATTTTCGTTGGCCTTAGCTTTGTTGGAGTACTTTTCGAGCTGTCGGAGCTCAAGAATAGACTGCGTGTTCTGCGTGAGCTCTGGAAGGTGGATGTCAACTTGGACAAATCATTCCGTATGTTCAGTTGGTCCCATAAGGACTATTATAATCGCTTTGCCATGCGCGATACGACTTATTTGGATATCACGCAGCGGGAGCTTGGCGATCAGATGGAGTGCTACAAGTTTAACATAGATATACGCGAAATATCACGACTACTCGATGCAGTAGATGATGATATTCGACACAAAAGTAACATATGTGATAACTCCATGCTGTTGATCAAGTACGTTAAGTCCTTATTCCAATTATAGACTTTAATATTTCTAGAATTTATTTGTCATTATAGCGAAGCTAAAATGGATATCGAACAGGTTCTGATGGAAACCAGGCAGAAAGTTGAAAAAGCGCATGCCAATACTGTATTGGAAGTCTGTAGAATGCCGCGTTCAGCTGATCCTGATCAATCGATACGTTATTCAGTAAATAAGAAAATCAATACCAACGATTGTAAGTTCTGAGAAGTACACTCTATATTTGTATAATAACCATCACTATCTGCTAATAATCTATCCATAACCATACATTGTCTTAGTTCAATATCCGATAGAGGCGCGTTACCGTATTAAGTGGGCAGAAACACAAGCAGAACAGTATATGAGTTGGAATGACCGTGAATATAATGTGAGAGAAAAAGAATGATAGACTACCTTCGGCTTGTCGAAGATTTTATACACTTGCAGCTTTTGGCTTTAGTCTCCACCGATTTTTCCTATGCTCGCAGAAGGTACAAGGGTATTACAACTCTGGCAGGCAGAAGAAGGCGTGGCAGACCCCACAAAGTGTATAGATTTTTAATTAGCATCAACAGTGTAGTCTATATAGCCATGGCCGTCTGTCCATCTAGATCTAGATCTCGGAGACTATAAAATCTAGGACTACCAACATAATTGAATTCTGCGTTTATTTAAGATTTTGACCACGCCGTAATTTCATTGCTAGACAGATTGAACACAATGACTGTCAGCCTCCAAAGTGGACTTACCATCTGCAAGGGTATAAATATTAAAACGCTAGTTAAGCGAATTATCACAATCATAATGTTTACCTTAACTCTTGGTAGAAAATGCTGGAAGAGCTCACTGATCTCCAGACCATAACCATTGAGTCATCTTTTATTTGGCAGTCTAGTAGCACGGCGTATGAACTGCAGATCGTGGGACTAAAAAAACGTATCTCAAATTTGGAACAGGAGTATGACCGCCGTATTAGTAATGTTGAGGATGAAAAAAAGGTACTGGAGAACAAGTTACAACAGGCAGTTGAGGATTTCACCAAGTGCAAGAATGCTATACCCTTCTTTCATCAAAGAATTGCCGAGGTGAATGCCATTTTGTATCCACCGGTAGAAGAAGAGCCAGAGCCCGAGCCAGAACCAGTGGTAAGTTCATTGCACATCCTGCCGTATTGACATTTTAGTTCCTAACAGTTTCTTCTAATTTCAGGTGGTGAAAAAGAAGGGAAAGGAAAAAAAGAAATATTTTTAATACAAACTGAAAAATTTGTAATATTTTCTATTGTATGGTATAAAAGAAATACAAATAAATGAGTTGTCATTTAAATTTTTAGGATATACTTAACGCATGAAGTGCAGAGGGCATAAAAAATGTTCCAGATGATTTCAACGAAACTAACATATTGCATGAAATCTCTGACTCTTTAAGCTGTATACTATACATATATTCTTGATCAGATCCAACAGCCAAACTCAATCTTTCGAATTTTATGTAGAAATCTGACCTGTCTTAGCTACACATATATTAGTTAACCGTTAGTTACAGTGAAGCTATCAAAATGAAGTCTAAAATTGCGTTGGAGTATTTTTGCATTGCCGATTGTTTTAATATTTTATATGTTTTTTTTGGGAGCGACAAGAAATCGGTTTGCTTGTGTTGGTTTTATGATAATCATTATATCATGACAGCATTTATTAGCGTTGTTTTCGGTTCGATATTGATTGCATTTCTCTTGGTGTTTATTGGCCTTTGCGCGCCATAGTTAATAGCCAAAACATTTACGAGCGTTGCCTGTGCAGTTTATAGGCAGAGAAATCATCTACTTCGTTTCGAATCGAAGTCGACTTTAAGCATTGGAACTTTAAGCTTTAATTTCGGAGTACCTCAATACCTTGGTAAGCCTTGGGCTTAGCTTGAAAATGTCTCTGCTATTATTATTAAAGTTATTTAAGGCTCCTTGGCTCCTGGGCTCCCAGGCTGCCAGGCGAGTGGGTGGTTGCTTACTTGGCTTATCGCTCGCCTGTCGCCAGCTTGTCTGACGCTCATTCATTGAAGGAAAACCGCAAACTACCCGGTCGGCACACTCCGTTCGGGTCCTCCGGTTCCCCCATTCCATCCATCAATTTCGTCTACTTTATCGACAGGACAGAGAGGTCTGTGTTATTTTTCGGCCAATGCTGATACTGCGTGCCATTTGCGCACAGACCATTGACGCAGAAGGATTTGGATGCGGATTTTACATAAATTGAACGAACTGTTAACTATGTATTTCTTGAACTAAAGTTGACCACCCATACACACAGAATTGCTTGCTTGTGCTTCATTTGTCGTCATTGTCCACAGTCACAATTCCATTTTCTCCCAACGCATTGCTCTAAAATCTTGTCTTTATGTAATTGGTGTTAACAACATCAGCTAAACGACCTCGGTCTTCGTCGTCATCGTCTTTGCCTCTGTCGCTGTCGCCTTCGTTGTCCCATTTCTAGCTATACACAGTGCAAGCCACAGTTCTAGTTACAGAGCCGAGAAAAAGTCATTTATGCAAACTGCTGCTGGCAGTTGACAGCAATTGAGGCGACGTTGGCGACGAGGACGACGACGACGACGACGACGATGACTGGAGCAGTCCTTGATAATTGAATGTATTGTTCTTAGAATATTGTGTTTTTGTCATGCTCATGGAGTGCGAAGAAAGCCAAAAGGGTCTGAAAAGGGGAGACAAGTTAAAGTCCAGACAGACGCCTTAGAAGGAGGCACCACCAACATTCGAGTGCTTTATCGGTCTGGTTAATTCATTGCCCTGTTTATGTGCCGAGTTTCAGCAGACTGTACATAGCATACGAGTATATGGCATATATAATACACATATATACATACATATATCTCCAGCTGATGACGCACGCATGGCAAGACTTGGATTGTCCCTGGCCTTGTCCTTGGCCAGACAACCAAGCAACCTGTTGGAATGGGATCGCTGTGCCATTGATATTTAATGATATTCTATGCGATAATTTAACCAGCTCTACGAAGTATTTACGCTGCAGACAGTGTGGAGTTTTCAGTGACTCCTAGACTGGCATTGTTTGAGTATACCTATTAATAAGTTGATTGCTTGCAATTACATTCAACGTAAGTAATCAGCTTTGCAGTCCTATCAATCAACTGCGGACTGACTGACGACGCATGGAAAGGACATGAATTTCGTTGAATTTCGGTCCTCAGGTTGTGTGTATTTATAGCTCGGTTTCCTCGGCTTGGTTCTTGTTTGAGTGAAATGACTCAATTTGTTTGCTACCTCACTCGCTCTTGCTCCTCTCTCTCTCTCTCACTCTCTTACTCTCTCCCTGGGCTATTGATGAGTGCGGCAGCCCGAGAAACAAACATGCTGGCAAATCGACACAAACCAAACCGACAGACCGACCAACAGCCACAGGCAAAAGGCGTCCAAAGCCAATTTACATGTGGCCCAGTCAACCACTGTAATTGTGGGCGGGTGTATGCGAGTATGCCTTGTGTGTGTGTGTGGTTGGCTGTGTGGGCATTACACCTGAGGCCACTTTGACGAGGGCCTCCAAGGCTTGACTTTTGTGTAGCGGCTGTTGACTTTTCACATTGCCCTGCAGCCAGCCAGCCTTAGCTCACCCTCGAGCAAATCATCTTTTATTATAACGCATTAATCATACGCAGCGTGCGCCGTGCGGCGTACGCTTTAAGCGGAAGTGCAAAGCTCAAGCAGCGCACACAGCAAGCAAATATACACATTATTTCCTGTGTTTTTCCATCCGATTCTCCTGCTAGGGGTTTTCAATTTTTTGCTGCCATAATTTATGTCCAGGTGTGTGTGAGGCACAGAAACAGTTCCAGACTCAGGCTCTAATTGCGTGATAAGTTTTAGCAATGAGCATTGAATCCCTCTGCTCAACTTTCTTTCTCTCCCTCTTTGTTTGTATTTCATCGAACTGAACCGTTTTGTTTCGATTGACGTCGATTATGTGTGTGTGTGTGTGTGTCGCCGGCTTTGCGCAATTTGTGCGGTGTTTGTAAAGTTGCCAGCCTCGCCTTGCTTGACTCCTGCCGTAGTGCTTAGCCGGAGCCAATTGATTTATGGCTTGCGCTTATTAAGCGCCATTTTGTGCCTGGCAAATCGATGAGGAACAACTCAATTGGGTTGCCTTTTGTGGTCGACCGTAGAAAAGTTTGCTACTTGAAATTCTCGACTCATCGCGCTGCACTGCGCCGCAATGCTTGGCATACTTTCCATGCGGGAGAACCGCAAAATTCACCAACACAATTCACAATGTCGCAGTTTTTCTTCGCACAACAGCAGCAACAACAATGACGACTGTTTGGGGACATTGAAAGTTTGTTAAGCTGCTGCATAGCGCGATTTTCTGTGGGCGTTTGTCAAGCCAGAGTGAAACAGAGAGAGAGAGAGAGAGAAGGCGGGAGTGCGAGGAGTGCTCGGCAAGTACTGGTTGCAGCTGTCTAATGCCACCCAGCCAAGCGGCAGGGAGTCTGTTTATCTTGTCGCTCTTCTCTCTTCCTCCCTCTCCTCCGGCAGTTCGACATTTAGGCAATCCGCAGGAAATGGTGGCAAAACGGCCAAAAAACGAGCGCAGCGTATTCAAATCCAACCAACAACGCAAAGAGAAACAAAAAGCATCTAACTCTGCGTGTGTGTGTGTGTGCACAGCATGTTGCCTAGGCCAAGTGGGCGTGCCGCTTGTCTCTGAGTGTGTGGGCGTAAGTAATATCCAACCGGAAAATTGGGAAAGTAGAGCAAAGGTTTCAAGAGGCAACAACAACAACGACCAGACAACATAAACATCAAAATGTCAAGGCAAAAGTTGTACATTTAAATTCAGAATTCAACAAAGTAACAAATTAATGCACAGAATTGTGATTTCGATTAAGAGTGAATGAAAATAAATGACAACAGCGAAAGTAACAGTAAATGTGCTCCATAGTGCCCATCATCCTATGGGAATGGGCCATTAAAATGCTAATTTTTCGAGCTGCCAGAGACTGCGATAATCGAGCAGAGCAGAGCGAATACTTGCCTTGTGCATTGTGAATAGGTAATTGCAATTAAATCCAGCTGAACTTGGCTTTATGTAGAGTCCAATAGAATGTTATAACTGGGTATTGTTTCACAGATTTCAACTGCTGAAATGAGATAAATCTGACAGATAAGATGCCTTTGTGCGCACAAAGTGTATACAGTCTTCGGTTTGCTTACTTGACTCAACTTATAGTTCGTTTAGGGAATTTACAATTTATGTAACTTAGCTAAACTCAAACTTTGGTTAATCAATTATTATAAATAGGTTTTCAGGAAGTGCTCGTCTAATGGTCTTAAAGTTACCCACAATATCTGTCTGTCCTGGCCACCTGCCAGCGGGATTCTCCATTTAGTCCCCACACTCTGCAGTGATTAATGAGCGCATCATAAATTTGCACATCGCGAACGGATGACGATGAGAGGTTCGGGTAATGAAGGCAACTGCCGGACGGGGCTGGGTTCTGCCTGGGGCTGCAAAGCGAGACCGAAACCGGGAAATCGAGCACCGAGGGGAACCGCCAGTTGGTCGGCCATTTTCTGGCAATAAACTTGCAATTAATGGACGCCAAATGAGTTTCAATGGCCGCAGCCTGTGGCTGCTTTGTGTTGTTGCTGCCTTTTGTTCGTGTGCGGCAGGTGTTTTCGCTCTCTTTGTTTAACTGGCAATACACCGACACACACACACACACATACTCGGACACACCTGCAAGCTGTTGGTGTTGACGTCTCGGAATCAGCGCAAAATAGGGTGCAATTTAATTTTGGAGTTTACGAAACAAAAAGCTATTCAAATGCCGCTTGAGCGCAGTCCCAAAATAGAATTCGCAAAGCGGAAGTCAAAAGTTGGAAGGGGACACGGAATGGAGAATGGGAGCAGAGGTGGGGTATTGGCAGTAAAACTAGATAGGGAACTGAAAGGGGAATCAGAGAGGGATCAGAATTCGGTAATGGAATGGAATGATTTGGGAGCTGGCAGGGCAGCTTAAACTGGAGGGAGACCTTAAAGAACAACTGGATGAACTGAATGGCACACTGCAAGAGGAAGTGTAATGGAAACTGGAAGGAGGACTGGAAAAACAACTTGATAGTGAACTGTAAGAGGAACTGTAAGAAGAACTGGAAGAAGAACTGGAAGAAGAACTGGAAGATCAACTGTAAGAGGAACTGTAAGAAGAACTGGAAGAAGAGCTGGAAGGAGAACTGGAAGGTGAACTAGATGGAGAACTAGTAGAAGAACTGGAAGCAGAACTGGAAAGAGAACTGTAAGGAGAAACTACAAGAGGAAGAGTAAACTGGAAATAAAACTAGAAAGTGAATGCAAACTGAATTGGAACATTGAAAAATAATAGTTATAGAAGCTAAAAAGGCGGCTGAAAATGGAACTAGAAGGGCACCTGTAGTGTGAACCAAATATGGGACTCATAGAAAGAGAAAGAACTGGAACGGGAAACTAGAAAAAGGTTTGGAAGGTGAACAAGAATCTGAAAGAGGAAGCCATTTCTTTTAAAGAGTGAGTATGGCTTGCATTGGTTATCTTACAAATAAGTTTTATCTTTTCTGGAAGATTTGCAATTTTAGTATCCAGGTGATGACTGAAAGTTCAGCATTGCCTTCGCTGTTTTCTCTTTCTCTCTCTGTCTGTCTGGCTGCAGGCCATTTCTGCTTTGCTGTTCTATCTGCGAATGCTGCTAACAAGTTACAAACATTTCGGTGGCAGCTACTTTGCCTTTCAATTTGTAGCAGAGTCTCTCGCACACACACATACACACACTAAGGCACACATAGAACAGGCAAATGCCTGGCAATGGCAATGACTTTGACTTCCGCTTCCGCTTTGTAACAAAACGCTCGCAGCCAGAAAGTTAATAAAGAGAGAGAGAGAGAGCGAGAGAAAGTAACTGTTTTCCCTGCTGCCTTTGTTTAAACAAGATTTCCAGAGCGTTTAGGCCGCCGTAGGCCATCGGCTTGTTATGCCCAACTTTGGCTCAAAGCTAATTTAGTTAATTTGCGCAGAGCCTCGAGGAAAGTAAAAATATTAAACAACGACCGCATGAAATCGAGTGCCAAGAGAGATCGGGATGGGGCTGACCAGAAATGAGTTATTTAATTGAAGTCGAGCATCTGTTAAATAGAAGTCAACAAATTACAAGCTTGATAATCCACTGACAACGGAAATGCCAACCAAAATGTGGCCACAAAATGGCGATGGGCGGAAAAAGTCGAACTGCGATTGTCATTGTAAAAACTGCTGTCGATTCAGCTGGCCTGGAGTGCTACAAAGTGGACCAAACAGCTGTCAGGGTAGAGTAGATAGAGAGAAACAGAGAGTGGGAGGGGGAAGGAGGGACAGTCCAAAGTGCTGTCGGGATATCCGGTTAGCTTGACTGTGTTTCGCTTTTCACCATAAAGGCCAATTGCTTGCCATTTTTGTGGATTGGTTGTCCCCGAAAATTCTCCCAAACGGTGTCGTTCAGTTGGACATTTTACTCATGCGACGCAAGTCAAAGATACCAAGGGGAATGGGGTGGGGTAGAGTGTGGGGTAAATCGCACTTGTAAATGGGATATTGAGCTGCCAAGTGTGCAAAGAGGAAGAGTGGAGTGTGTGGGGGGGGTGTTCACGTTTTCCAGTTAAATGACTGTGCAAAAATCATTTCAACACCATCGACGATGTTCGAGCGGGTAACAATTTTCCCCCCTGGGGAGTGCGTTGGCTTTCGCTTGTTAATATACCCCGTATATACAGCAGCAGAGGAGGGTATATTTAATTGTTGAGAATGTTTTGCACTGTTGAATGAGTTAATTAATATTTGGGCAGTTGTGTGAGTTGCAAATTGAAAACACAGATTGAACATAAAACAGGACGAAGTTTTTTCTTAGTGCATGCTGGGTATCTTGCAGTTGTGCCTTAGCTAATACTTCACTTTTTTTTTGTGTTACAAAGTCAATTGCTAACCAGGCTACTTGACAAGCAGCTCTACCCGCTGCTCTGCTGCTTGCGTGCTGATTGCACCGCAGGCGACCGTAACAATTAGACTTAAATTAAGGGAATTAACGCCTTGTGCAAATTGTGCGCCACCTCCCTCAGTGGTGTCTGTGCCTCCCCAGATGAACTTTTGCACATGGTAACGCATGTTGCCAGTTGGACATCATGGTGGCTAACCGCAGCAACATCTGTGTGTGTGTGTGTGTGTGTGTGTAGCCATGTTGGGGTCCACTTAACGGTGTGTTAATTGCCACAACTTTTGCACTAAGCTGGGATTATTTGTGGGATAGCGCCACGAATGAAGTTGACGAGGCAGGAGAGAACAGTTATCTATCGACTTTATACACATCTATCGACTACATACGAGTATACAATTAATGGAGACCCTCGCAGTATTTGTGCCGAGCATTTAATTTAATATAACAAACAGTTTGCTAACTTATCCCCACATTTTTCCATTAACTTCTGCATAAGCAATAAAAAACAAAGTTCAAAGCGAATGAAGCGAGTCAGAGTGGGAGAGGCAGAGGGAGGTTCAGCGGAAAAGCGAATGCATAAGTTTTCTCGGCGATTATCCCCGGGAAAGCAACTCGTTGTCGTCGCAGTCTGTCAGAGTTGCAAAGCAAACCTTGCTGCATGGGTTGCATGGGCTGTGCCACTGTGCACAGACAGTGCAACTTTTCGTGTACACGTTTACTTTTAAAGTACTTATGTGAACTGTTCGCCAAGTTTGCCGTTCTTCTTTAAGTTGTCTCTCTGCCTTTCCTTGCCTTCGTTGTTGAGTTGCGTGCGAGGCATTCTTCGTGCGTTGCACAAGTTGCAAATGTTCATATTTTTATTTCCGCTTCATTGCTGCCATAGTCTTGTCAGACTTCCCACTTGAGTTGAAGCTGAAGACAGAGCAGGAGGTGGGACGGGGGGAGGGTGCTCTGGCTTAGTCGACGGCAGTTGTTGTCTTTTGGAAAATCAACAACTTGCAGAATCCACAGCGGGAAACACCTTATGTGGCATCCGATAGAAGGTCACCAGTTCCCACACCCTCTGACAATATTTACATGCCAGAGTCAACTCGAAGGATTCATATTGTGGGTCTATTAATGGTTGCATTCCACCTGCCACCACACTCGCTTGCTTATCACCCAACTCTGCCGTTGCTGCAGATTTGTTTGGCTTATCGATTGTGCGATAGCATAGACTATTTGCCTGCCCCCAGAGCATGGTTCGAACGCACCTCGCTCTGTGCCTCCCTCGGCACCTTGCAAAGCAAACAACTTCCGTGTGCGAACGTACAACTAGTGCTAAGCCAAAGCCAAAGCACTCAGACCAAAGTACGAACAGACAGGCAGATGAACGGACAGACAGACAGAGAGACAGAGAGGCGGACGAACAGACAAGGCTGACTGAGTCGATACACTGAATGCTTGCATTCAGAGGCAGCAACATTTGGGACTGTTTACATTGGTTTGTTCTGCTGTTTTTCTGTATTTTTTCTGGTTACTCTAAATGGCCTGAAACAGACACAGTTGAGCTGCAAACACGTTCTGGGTAGTTTAAAGAGGAAACGCAAAGAACAAAAATGAAAGCGAGTAAACTTTAATTTCGGTTGCTTCCTTCCCTCGGCAAGTGCTCATCAAATATTGAACTCAATTTGATTAATTAAATCAGCAAATTTAAGACTCACTTAATCTAAATAAGTGTCTGATTGCTGCGAATTACGTAGAACTTTCTATAGCTTGTTAAACTTAACGGCAACCAGCGGGGGGGGAGGAGAATGTGGTGCGCGTCGATGATAAACAATGGATTCCACTGTCTGCAGTCGGGATAATACGCCAGTCGAACCGAAATGAACAATCGATGTTATCTGGCAAGGGTAGGTAGGTAGGGTAGGGGTGGGGGGAATGAGCACGGGCAGCGCTCACGTTTTTATGGAAGGTACTTAAACGGGGGATCTGGAGAACCTTAGCGCCAAGCTAATGCGTTTTATCAATTGGGCTCCATCAAATGAAACACTTTGCAGTGCGGCAGAAAGCGAAAGCGAAATGAAAGCAAATAAATTGGATTCCTCAAGCAGTAGAGAACGAGAACGAGGAGGGGCAGAGTTGAGCGGGCGCCTAAGCATGCTGGGTTGTTGCTCAGCCCGGACCGAAAGTTGGTTAGTTAGTTAGTTGTGCTCAAGCAAATAACCCGCTGCCGCATAAATTAGTTCTCCTCGTGGCCCCGCGGGGCTATTTATTGCCTAGCAGAGCCGAGTACGCTCTATAACAAGGTAGATACTTCTACTGCAGTCGGTTATACGAGCAGGACACCCTCCGACCTGACTCTAATTGAGCTGCAGCCCCGAGCCGAGCCCGTACGGCCTTTTGTCTGCCCTTTGTTACTTAAAACTCTGCATTTTTTTCAGTGCACTGCAACAATTTTATGCTCTCTGCTCTTTGCTGCATTCTATCGCCACTTTGTGCGCTGCCTGCGAGTTATTCCGCTTAATTGAAAGCCAACTCCGGCAGCGGCCCAGTCCTGGCAACAGGAAGAGGCAACTGGAAGTAAAAATCAGTGTCAGTTCTCGCATTTCAATAAATTAAATTGCCATTGAAAAATAAGGTTTGAAGCTTGCACGTTTATGAGCTCACGGGGAGCCTTTCTGAGAATCGGATTTATTAAAGAAACGCAAGCATTCTTTAATCTACTTTAATTGAAAGCCAACAACGAATATGCTTCCATAATAGGGAACGGCTGATTTGCTCTTCCACTCTTAGTCCAATCTCAGTCAGGGTATAGCGAAGTCAGTGTTTAATACTCCATAAGGTGTGCTGTAAGAGCTGAAAGTGAAAATCAATGCAACATATCATGTTTCAATAAATTAAATTTGAATTTATTTATAGCACACAGAACGTTTTTAACTGGAATCGTAGTAATTATTCGACATTTCTTACGGTATATACAGATATTCAGATATTCAGTGTAGGTATGTGCTGGTTGTTAGCAAAGGTCACATTTATGTGCCGGGAGAATGTTCTTGACGGGGGCACACACACAACACTAACAATTCGATATCGTATATTGTACTTGATTATACTATATAGCATGTATACTATATACTATATATGTTTGCATGTATTCATTTATTTGCGTTGCGCAACAATTTGGTTTCGGTTTCGGTATTTTGTGTGTAACTGTAACTGTAACTGTAACTGTAATAATCGGAATTTCAAAGGTACAACTCTCAATTTAGCTAGCGATATTCTTAATCGAACCTCTATTTACAGTATTTGCAATCGCATTTTGGCCTTGCTTAGGTATTACGTTAACATATGTGTAGAAATATTGAATATCAAATAGACACACAGTTGAATAGTTAAGGATACTGATTCGTGATACAAACTACCTACTTGCTAGACAGAAACAGAACGGAATAATACACATAATACACAGTTATAAATATATACATGACATCAAGATATATATACCATATAAGTTTGTATGTTTAGCTGTAAAGAAAAGCTCAAGGGAAATTTGGTTTTACCAATCATCATGTATCGTATCGTATCGTCTTATTGCCTTATACTACAACTAGCTTAGACCCTCGCATCGCTGTACTCGATGCGCACAGTACGCCGCGTCCGCTGACCTCGCATCAGATGGGGACCCGCCTCAGAGGCGCCCAGAGTGCGCAGCGCCAGCAGTTCCCGCGGCTACAATTGCGTGCGCTTGGCCGCCGCTCCATTGCCCACCGAGGGGGGAACGACGTCGCCGGGCGCCTCGACGTAGGAGTACGAGGGTGTCTCCATGACCAGTGGATGGCAAATCTCATAGACCGGCACCTTGAGGCTCGTCTTGCGTAGCCCGCCCAGACTGCTCTGTGAGCTGGAGCTGGGCCCAAATGAACGTCATCTGGCCTCGTTGCCCAGCTCGGAGTGTGAGTGATGCAGCTCGCTCTCGTCGCCAAAGCTATGTGCCGCCGCGCTGGGTGTGATGCTCGGTGTGCGGCCCTGAATCCGTATGGCGGACATGTCGGAGCCACGCCGGGAACTCTTCAGTGAGACACTCTGGCGCGAGCAGAAGCAGCGGCAGATGATGCGCTTGAAGGCGAAGCGAAAGTCCTTGGAGAAGAGCGCATAGATCATCGGATTCACGGCCGAGTTGCAGTAGCCCAGCCAGAAGAGCACCGAGAAGAGCAGCGGATCGACGCAGTCCTGGCAGAAGGGCCGAATGATGTAGATCGTGAAGAAGGGACACCAGCAGAAGATGAACATGCCCACGATGATGGCCAGTGTCTTGGCCGCCTTGGTCTCCATGCGAAAGCGCTTCACCTGCGCCTTGATGTTGCGCCTGCCCATCTTCTTATTGGCCGAACGACCATGCAATCCCCCGCCACCACCTGCGCCGCCTCCAGCCTCGCTGGTGCTGCTCTGGCGTCGCGACAACTCTGGCAGCGCCTTGCTCACCTGCAGGTAGCAGGTGCTGCCGCCATGATGCTGCTGCCGATAGAGCTGGGATTCCGTGGACTCGCGTCCATGCGCGCCATTGTAGTGCACCGAGAAGAGCGCATTGCTGGAGGGGCGTCTGTCGTGCGCCGACTCTGGCTGGGCCAACTCGTTGATGTTCTCGTTGGATGGATACGAGACTGAGATCTTGATCTTGTCGTGCTGATGGTGCAATCGACGCGTGGCATACTTGCTCAGGCGTTCGGGCGATGGTGTGCCCAGTGTTGTGGTTGTGCTCTGCGTGCTCCCATTGCTGTGCATCGAGTCCTGTTGGTTGGAGCCGCGACCACGATGAATGCGCAGTGTCAGACGTTGTTCCTCGAAACGGGAGCCAATGCCCTTGGAGCCTGTCAGAGAGAGAGAGAGAGAGAGAGAGAGAGGAAAGAAGGAGGAGGAGAGAAGGGAAGCTGTATTAGTTGGCAGTGCACACAATTCGCATTCAGTTTCCTGTCTTATTGAATATCGCTCATACGCCCCGCTGCACAGCCGGAACGCTACACACTCACACACACCTGCCTTGGCCCACTGCCAGGCTGCACTTTAGTAAATTAAACGCGTAATTATGCAAATGTCTTGGCATAAACGCGACAAGCACTCAATGCTGCCCCCCTCACCCCGCGCCATACCCTTTCTTTCGTGGCGCTGCCTCCTCCTGCCGCCTCCAGCCTTGGCAACAATTTCGTTCCTCCTGTTGCTGCTGCTGCTCGTCTTAGGCGCGTTTAAGCTGCCTTCAAAGCGAACTTTATTTCATTAATACACATACATTTGCATAATTTGGCACACACTCACACACACACACACACACAAGCTGTCGCGCATTGTTGTGCTCTGGACTCGCCGCTCTGGGGGCGCTTTGCATTTATTACTCATACGCACGTTTAACAGCTGTATACATTTTCATTACACGCCACGTGAACGTAATGAATAATCTGCACAATAATGCCCTGTCATTCCTGTAGCTGGTGCTGGTGCTGCTCTGTTAAATTATTAAAAGCTGTCTGAGACAGCGCGACCGACCCGCCACACTGACCCATTGTTGAGCCTGTGCCCTGTCTGGGCCACGCTTCACCTGCCACTGGACACTTCAATGGACATCGACTCGAGGCACTTAAATACTCCTGCCCGTGTATCTAAAGCATGTGGTCGGTCTGCCTTTGACTTTCGGCCGCCTGACCTGGCCTTGTCGGGCGTGAGAAGGGTCTGAGGCGGGTCCGGTGTGTTCACCTACAGTTGACTGGAATTGCGATCAAAGTAATTGCTTTGCTCACATTGATATCGATAAGCTGCCAAAAGTAATTACATTCCCTTGACGTGCCGCATTACTTAAGTTCCACTGACTGACTTTGCATTCCTATGTAACTTTAAGATTTAAGCAAGCTTTAATGTGCTACAAGAATAAGCTTAAAACGGAAGTTCGAAAGTCAAGCTTGTGTTTGCACATTAACTAAGCTTTTATCTAACATCATCTTTAGCATGTATATATTGGACAATCGAGTTAAGACATAAACTAATGAATGTTTGGTTTACATTTTAAAGTGTGATTAGTTACTGTCATTCAACCGAAAGTTGGCAGGTATTTTGTCAAATGAGATGCAAGTACCTGCTCCAACAGCTTGAAAGTATAACAACAAACAGTAATTGAGGCGTAGACCGGCAACTTATTGATTAAGCTCTATCTTATTTAAAAGCTCTTTGCAATGTGTCTTATATATATATTCCACAAGTCTTTTTCCTTTCATTAGGCTTGCAAATAAGCTACATTTGGCAATCAAGCTCTAGTTTAATCAAAACTCACTACTAATGTGCTACTACTGTGTTAAACTACTTTGACTAGTTCAACAAACCTTACTTTCCCTAAAATTAACATTACTTGCTATAACGATGGGCTGTGTATATATTCAACTGACCAGTGTTGTGCGCTCTCTCAACCTTTGTCTCTCTGGTTATTGGTTTTTATCCCGCTGTGTCTGCCAATCATGTTTATCAGCATAAATTACCTTTGACTCTGTCGGCGCAAGTTGTTTATTGTTTTTTTTTTTGTTTTCATTATTGTGTTTGTGTATTTTGCTTTTATTTTATTATTTTTATATTTATTGAAAATGCTATTGGCTTAACAGTACTTGGGGCTGATATACAATACACATGCTCATTAACTGTCTAAGCGAACTGTTTGTTGGCCTTCTTCAGCAAGAGGGCACAATGAAATTGCTTAATCGGGTCTGGTCTTAGTCTAGGATAATTCTTACAGATCTAGGTAGTACTTATCTCAAGGTGTTTCATCGTGAAGTAAGTCCTTCAAAATGTACTCAAGCTAATACTTATTGCTTATGCCTTAGGCCTAGGTAAATACGTGAAAATTATTGCCATTAGGTTACAATGTCGTTCAATGCGAATACTGTCTGCCTCCGGCTCATCCTCTGGCACTGGCTCTGCCTCTGCCTCTGCCTCTGCCTGTGGCACTGCCTCTGGCTCTGGCTCAGCCTTTGCGTCAATGTCAACTTCAATTTCAATTTCAATGGGCTGACGACAGCGTTTTACAAAAGTACAAAAGCAAAGTCCATTGGCTTTACGTCAAATGCTGTGAGTAACTGTTGCTCCTCTGCGTCGACGGCTTAGAGCACTCGTCCCTTGCAGAAGCCGCCGCGTCGCACACGCTTCGTGCTGCCGTCCATCGAGTCATCCCCATTTCGGCTGCCGCCTCTGCCCAGGCCAGTCGCCTCCTGTGGCAACGAGGAGGTGCGCTGCAACGGACTCTGAGTCTCGTAGCTGCCGATTAGTCAGCTGAAATCGACGCCATCGCCATCGTCGGAGCAACCCGAAATGGTCTTGTGGAATGTGGCAGGTGCCATGAGGGCCCGCGCGGCGATCATCTGGAAATTCTCTGAGGCACGGAACCCACTGCGAGTGCAGACGCACCGACAAACGATGCGCTTGAAGGCGATCCGAAACTCGTGCGAGAAGAGCGCATAGATCATGGGATTGATGGCCGAGTTGCAGTAGCCCAACCAGAACAGGACCGAGAAGACAGTCGGCTGTATGCAGCTTTCGCAGAACGCGCGTATCAGATACATCGTGAAGAAGGGCAGCCAGCAGACGATGAAGCCTCCAACGATGATGGCCAGCGTCTTGGCAGCCTTGGTCTCCATGCGAAAGCGCTTCACCTGAATCTTTGCACTGCGCTTGCGGGCGTGTTTCTTGGCCGCCGCCGTCGAGGCAGCCGAGTTTCCTGCCTCCAGATCAATAGCTGCGCTGTGGCTAGCTGTGTCCAGGTTGAAGGTGGTTTCACCAATGTCGAAGAGGCTGCTCTTGAATGAGGCGCGTCGTCCATTCGACAGTGAGCCAGCTGCTCCCGCCTTGGTGCTGCTGATGACTGCGTAGTGCGGTGAAGGCGGCGGCGCTGGTTGTGCGCTGTGATGTGGCATCGTGCCCAGGCGTGGCGACTCCAGCACATTCTCCGACGAGGGAAACGACACCTTGATGGCCACCTTCTCGTGTCGCTGTCGATTCACGCGCATTGAAGTGGCTCGCTTGGGTGTGCCCAGAATCTGCGAGGCATTCTGATGATCCTCGTTAGCGGCACCATTGGCCGCTCCAGTTCCAGCTCCGTTGCTGTTGACGCTCAATGTCGAAGACATGGAGTGCACGGAGAGGGGTGTGCGTTGCGGTGTGCCGCACGGACGGCC
Organism: Zaprionus davidi; assembly: GCA_018903715.1. Classification (NCBI taxonomy): domain Eukaryota; kingdom Metazoa; phylum Arthropoda; class Insecta; order Diptera; family Drosophilidae; genus Zaprionus; species Zaprionus davidi. The sequence goes on from JAEIGL010000003.1 coordinate 863,388, forward strand.
CCGATGGATGCGCAATATCAGCTGGGAGTCGTCAACGCGATTATTGCCCCCCGACTCACGTGGGCTGCCTGCAAGAAGTCAGTCAAGTGGGAATTGGGCGGAAGTCGAAATGGAACTCAATACACACACACATACACACATATCACATAGCACACAAGGAACGTGGAGCATGGAATGTGGAACGTGGAACATGGAGCGTGGAACATGAAACATGGAATGTTCATCGGTTGTCTTTGTGTGTCTGGTGTCTGTCGTGGTTAACATTCAGTTTGTATTTAACATAGAAGTGCTTGTGATTGTGGCCTGTTTTTGTTCTTGTTGTTCTTGTTGTTGTTGTTGTTGCTGTCATTGTTGCTGTTGTGTTGCTGTTAGTTACTTTTGTTGTTGTTTTCGAGTTAGACACAATGAGATTCTCGTTAAATATTTGTGAGTCACGTTAACAAAGGGCAGGAAACTAACTACGTACGTTAACATTGAGAAAATTGTTGGAAAAATTTTGCATAATTTTAATTAAGTTCAAATTTGATTTAAACACTACTGGAGTATTATAAGCGAACATTACTTAAAATAATAAATAAATGTAAAACTATTGTAGATCATGTTCTCTTTGCCATCAGCTAAAAAGTATTGCATACTTTTTGGGGCTCTGTTTATCTTTTAAGTCAATTGCAAGATATTGACTATATATAGAGAATGACGGCTTAGAGAACACAAACTAAGTGTTAATAAGATTTATCAAAATTTTATTGTGTTTTACCAGGCATTAGCATTCCATAAATGCTTAAAAAGAATTAGTTGGGAAAATGTATATTACAATTATTGACAAAATCTAATAAAAAGATTTTAATTGGGTTAGTTTGACTGCTTAGACTGACACAATTTATGTTGGGTTCATTTTAATTTGCATATCTAAAGCTATGGGACTGCATTTTATTTTTCTTGACTTTAAATTTTACAAAATTGTAGAGGAGTTTAAAGATAAATCAAATAAATTGATAGAATTATATGCTTAGGGCTTTGTAGGGCTCAGTTTGATGGTTTATTGTTGTAATGATATCAAAGAACAATTAAATGTTTATTAAATCGTTTAAAATTTGCAAAATCAAGTAACTCCCCAAACAAAATAAATAATAAACTGTAAAATAATTTGCATAACAATCCCAAATTGTATATCATTGTGTAATAATGCAATTTCAACAATGTAAGTCAGATTTAGGCATTATTTTAAAATAATTGCTTTGTCTCTCAGTGCTTTTGTATTCCGGACGAATGCAGAAGTTTTAAATTCCAACTGACCCTTAGGCAAAGGCACCCACATCGATATTATGCGCCACACAATTTCCGTTCAATGTTCGGAAATTCGCTTACAGAGAACTAATAAATGAAATACGACTAGTAACTGATACAATTTGCTTTTGGGGCAATCCCTACATCCAATATGGAGAAATTGAATGGCAGAGGAAAATTAAATAAATAACGGAAAGTAGAGAAATATGAAAAATGCCATTTGCATAAAAACAAACAGGAAACACGGACTCGCATAACACAACCGAGTGTGTACTTGCATGTGTATGTGTGTGTTGTGTGTGGGAGTCTGTGTAAAAATGCAAATACAAAAGGCATTCCTTTGATTTGTGTGTTCAGGGAAAGGAGAGTTGAAATGGACCAAGGGAGCAGGTGGGTGAAAATTTCGTTTGAGTTCGAAAAAGAAGCGAATAAAAAAAGAACATTTTCCTATTAATGCGGCCATCAAAACTATTTTATATTCGCTTTCCTTTTATGCGGCTGGGCTTATAAAGGTCTTTCATAGGGCTTCGGGCATTAAGCGGGCTGCTCAGCCATCCACACACATATATGCATATATAAGCAAGTAAGCGTGGGCTGCCACGCCAAGCAAACAAGCGAACAGGCGAACAAACAAACAAACTAATAAAAATAAAAACAAAATTGTTTTCCCCCCTAAACTGTTGACAAATTGAAATGCTTCGCTTTCGCATATGCAAATTACTGCAGTGGGTGCCCTTGCTCCACAAATGGCATATTTATAGTAAAATATTTATTCGTTTTACTATTAACAAATATATTTGGAATTCAATGAATGCCACAGAGTGATTTAAACTTTATTTTGCAGGCTATTTTTATCAAATTTGCAGAAACTAAGACTTTGCTCTGAGGTCTGACAAGGCAAGAATGAAAACAGTTCGCGACAGACTGCGACAGACTGCCACAGACAGGCGTGAAAGTTGCCCCAAACTGTTTTTGACACAGGGCCAGGGCCAAGAGACAGAGAGAGAGAGAGTCTTTCTTAGAAATTGAAATTTTGAAAGCACTCGCAACTGCGACTGCCTCATGTGCAACTGGCGCAACAATAACAGGCTCAAGTGGCATCCCTTGTCGCCGTGAACCTCGTCTAGTTTTTGAACTTGAAACTTGATTACCTTCAGCGGCCACTAAAGAGCGTGTGTGGGTCATGTGTTAAAAACAAGTCGAAACAACAAGAAAACTAACCTAACGTACGCCCCCGCATTGTGTCACGAAATGTTTTTAGACCTGTGTATGCGTGTGTATGTCTCTCTATGTGTGTGTGAGTGTGAGGGCGACAAGGCGAAAGCGCAAGCGAAAGCGAAAGAATAGAAGACACGCACGGCAAGTGGCCCGCACTAAGCGCAAAAACTAAACAATCTCAGCATCGTTGTGTGTGTATGTGTTCGTGTATTTGTAGGCTTGTGCGTGTGTATGTGTGTGTGTGTGTGTGGGTGGGTGTGTCTCTCCGTGTATGTAGATGTAGCATGTTTCAAGGCTGTCGCATGATGTTACTGAAAATCTGGTCTTTGTCAGCAAAACACTCGTAGGGCCCGTTCTAAGGACACGCCAACTGAAAAACAAATCCGGACAACGAACAACGAAAACAACAACAACAGCAACGACGACGACGGAGGTAGAAACAACACAATGACGTCATGCGCAGAGTGAAAGGAGTGTCGAAGTCATAATTAGTGACATGACATTTATGAGTCGCCAAATTGGACAATTATAAGTCACAACACGCCACCGATGAAGTCGATAATCCAAGAGGGGACGGGGTTATTGTTGTACCTTCAACATATACCCACCAAAGGCATCTTCAACCTTTCTCAGCCACAGATTGGCTTGACAACTGACTAACTGCACCCAAACTGAAGCAATTTCAATTGTGTTGCGGAAATGAAAATTGTATGTTGATGTCTATTAAACTGTCGTTAGGCTGGAGAGAGAGGGGCAGAGTAGGGGAGGGGCTGCTATTTTGGGCCTGGGCTTACAACTTCCGCTAGGGGCACGCAATTAGCAGGAGCATTGACTTGCCGCACGAACTGGGCTATTGATTTTCATTATGTAAGCATCCAGTTAGCCAGCTCAGTCAGTCAGTGAGTCAGTCAGTTAGTCAGTTAGTCAGTAAGCAGGTCGTTGGTCTGTTGGTTTGGATTAAAGCCCTGCGTGCGCTTGGCTAGGTACGAGTCGATGAGATTAAAAACTCAACTAGAGCGCTTTGCTCAATGAGCTGATCAGCTGGAAGAAAGTGCGCTGCAGCATTGGCAAAATATTGCGCCACTAATGGGACACATATGGTAATACACATACACATACACATAGCAAAGAAATATACACACACACAGACATAAATTTAAAAGCAATTTAATTTGTCCCTTTAAAGAACGCAACCAGTGCCAACTTCACAGAACACCAAAGCGAAGAAGAAAATCTAGAAAAATGTGATTTTACTTGGAGACGAGAGCTCAAGGCAGAATGGTGGCCCACGCACTTACTGCTGTGTTTATATGTATATATATATCATCACATATATGTGTACATACTTCATGTGTGTCTGTGTGTGCACTCTCCTAATGTGGATTGTCATTCGGCACGCCTAATGGGCTGCAGTTTGCTCATTTCATTTGCGCCGTCCTTTGCCTAAGCGGATTTGTTTGATGTCCTCGACTTGCTATTGCGTCGAAAACAATGCTCATTATAAGGATCGAGGAAGTATACGCATACTTTGAAGATATTTCCGGGTTACCGAAGCTGAAATACCTCTGCAGTTGAACTGCTTGTAGGAATTTGTATCATACATTTAAAGCAAAGCCAATCAGTCTTGTCTAAGAACCTCATAACTTTTCAATGAAGATTACAGCGCGCATATTTTCATATAAAAGTTAAAGAAGAGTTTAATTAAAATACATGAAAATCAAAAAAGTTTCAAATAAACATAAATTTGCTCTTTAATGTGGCAGAGCTTTAAGGAACAGTTTGAACAGTTCACGGGGAGCGGGGAACACATTAACTTATGTATACAGTATTAAATATTTTTGTTTTAGGGATAACTTTTCATTGGGTTTGTTTTAAGTTTACTTACATGGGTAATCTAAAGTAGGTTTTTACACTAATCTAGAAGCTACAGATTTGCACATAATTAAGAAAGTTTATAAGTTATTTAATATGTTTATGCTTGGATTTTAGTTACTAGGAATGTTTTCGATTTCAAATTGTGAATTTCTTTGCGCTCCTTCAATTCGTAATTTAGTTCTTAATAGTAATGTGGAATTGTTTGGTTTTATTGACAATTGAATGTTCTCTTAGGGTTCTATTTCGGGGTATATTAGTATTTATTGTAATGTATTTATATGTGTAGTTGTTCGTTGGTTCTTTACTTCATTAAGAGTTTAATTATTATTCATAATGTATCGAGTGCAAAACACAAAAAATAATGCCGACAAAAAATGTGTTTGTGTGTGATTATTTATAGAATTTACACCTGATTAAGTATTACAACCTCGGACAGAGTCCCAACGAGTCACGGGACACATGGGACACACAGCGAGAGAAAGAGAGATGATGCCAATGTGCCCGTGAGATAATATTGTACTATATATACACATATGTACATATATGTGATGTTATCTTCAGCTTTGACCAGGAGTTTAGCGACATTGACACTGATGATACAAGTTTATGCTTAATGCTGGTACTGCCTTCTCTTTCTAACCTCTTTTTTGTGGTAGTGGAAGTGAAACCAAAGAGCGAACCAACATAAAATTTATATTTATATATTTATTTATCAGGGTCAAGGACGTCACACAACTACTACACGTTTAGATTTAGAAAATTGATTAGCAGTCGATATGATAATTTGGAACAAACGAACTACATACGCTACGTGGATAACATTACTTACTTACGATATGAGAGAGAGATATATCAAATCGAATCGAATGAGAATTAGTATAAAATATATTGTATATATATTGGAAGGGACAAAACTTTTAGCTACGCACACAAGTTGCTGAATGAGAGATTAAAAAACAGTGTGTGTGTCCAGATGTTGGTGGAGTATCAACGAGATATAAGATTCTGTTTAATTGGGGATAGTTACACTTACCCTTCGTGGTCTTGAAGCCTTGATTGATGGCGCGTGTGGTGCGCACAGCAGCCCTGTAGATGCGCCAGTAGAAGAAGAGCATCACGAACATGGGTATGTAGAAGGAGCCCAGGGCTGAGTAGAGCACGTAGCCACGATCGTTAGTTAGCTCACACTTCCAGGGACAGCTCGTCGCTGGCTTTGGGGCATTCTGCACGGGCGCATTCAATAGATCATAATCCATTTCTGTCATGGTTGTTGTTGCTGCTGTTGTAGTTGTTGTTGTTCTTGTTGTTGTCATGGCTGCAAAATGATGAATCTCGATTGGGGCGAACTTGGGAGCGTAGGGATTGTAGGCGTTGCTATCGCCATCGCCATCGCCATTCCCAGTTCCAGCAGCGCCGCCATTGGCAACCGCTGCTGCGGTGTCCTTTTCCTTAATGCTATCGACTACATCTAATTGCCCATCATCCTGTGTGCTTGACATCGTGGTGGCATAGTAAAGCGTATAGTTTCCCCGTGTGTAGGTCGGCTGTACCATGGCCTGCAAAAGATGTTGGTAGACAAATAGGACAGATGACGGGTTAGCAGGTTGCTGACACGTACTCCTATGATATGCATTAAAAGCTTTGTCATTCGCTCTCTCTCTCTCTCTATCTCACTCTGTTACTGTCCCCATTGAAATTCGAGACTCGCACGACGCGAAATATCCCAACTCGCACATTGCTCACAATAAGCTAATAAAAATGCAACTGAAAGCGGTTTATTTTGCAAAAGATATTCGACGACGTGTTGTGCATATAAATATGCTATATGATGCCAAGGTGTAGCATACACTTAGGCGCAGTACACGTGTGTGAGTCGACAGACAAGATACCCTGCACGCAGACACAGAGAGAGAGAAAGAGGTTCAACATTGAATGACTCGCATAAATCTGGTTGCAATCCTACTTGACACACACCTCTCGCATACCCTGCAGGGCATAAAACAAGGGGGGGGGCGTATTAATAAAAGCAACCCCAAGCGGTTTAAAGCTGCTCTCGACTGCGTGACACTTGAGAGTGAGAGGCACGCACACTCACTCACACGCACACCTGCGTCGTTTCTGCATGGAGAAGCACAGGAAAACGAAGGAGCAAAATGGAAAGGAGCAGCCATGTTCAATGGCCAAGCAGCACATCACCATCATCATCGTCATCGTCGGCATCAGCAACGCAATAATCGATGAACGGCTGCGTTGGACTCGTAATGCGAGTTTAAATTGAGCTCATAAAGTCAGTCGCAGTGCCTGTGCCAGTCCCGGTGCCCCTTCGCTGTCCGCATGTGATGCAATTTCGAGCTGAATGCAAAGTAATGCGTAATGCATACCCTGCAGGTGCATCCGATATGGCCTCACACTCGACTGCCAGCTTGAGGCGCTTCCCCTGCTCGGTTATGCTTCAATTCACTGGACCAATTCGATGGCCCGCTGCCATTTAGATTAGACCCACAACAACAACAGTGGAGACAACATAAGAAGCAGCCAAGTTGAGCCCCTCGAGCAATGGCGAATTTATGAGCTCTACGACGAGCACATTACACATACACATACACATATACATGCATAAGTGAGTGTATATTCATATATATTGCATATGTAACTGAATGTCTCCATTAGCCACAAAGTTGAGACAATATGGCCAGTCTGTCATTTGTCCTCGTCTGGCCCAAGGCGCCCATCGAGTGTAGGGCGGGGAGGCAGAGGCTCGTAACTCGCTCTGTATTAGCCCAGTTAGTCGGCGTATCAGTTGTGATCTGATTACCCCAAAAACACAGGGCACATGGCACAGGGCACATACATACATGAATTATGCCGCAATGTCTGGGAGCCGCCGCTGTCGCTTGTCGTTTGTGCGGCACATCATTATCATGGCCATTACGTAAGTATTTGGTTGTGTATGTGTGTGTGTACGACCAAAAATGGCAACACAAAAAGAGGCCCACTGACGACAACTGACAACAGCCACGACAACAACATCAACGAGTACAGCGAGGGCGGCAGGTCAGGTCAACACAAAGGGGCCACTCTTCTAGTACCTTTGCAGAGGGTATATTCATTATGCCTACATAAAGTATCCGACTTTTAAACTACGTACATGTCAAAAATTAACTCAATGACTATTTGGGCACAAAAAACAGGGAGATGTCCATAAATTGCTCGAGAGAAAAAATCGAAAGTTATTGAGAGCAATTACTTTGAACAAAATACATCAAACCATTCTTTCAAAATGTATCTTTAAAAGAAATCTAATAATAATAAGAAGAAAAAGACATATAGTCTGGTATATATATTCTTGATCACCAATTGGACTAGCTTAATTTGTCTGACTGTCTCTTTGATTGTTTGCCAGTCAGTCTGCCATGTCTACACGCCGAGAAATCTGCCTAGCAAATTTATCAAAATGTACTTAATTTTTAACATTTTCTTTCACCCTATTAAGGTTTATTTATGTAAATATGTACATATTATTCGGAAATAAGATTTACACTATAGTATAAGTTATTAAATATAGTAACAGTAAGCTATAAATAAAAAAGAAAAAAAAAGTTAACTGAGTCACTTAGGTCACCTGTATAGAGTTAATTGGATTTCTATTTCAAAAGGCTTTTATTGGAATGTCGGCTTGAAGTCAGAGGTTTCAAAGTTTTTCTTTGAAGCCTTGAATGGTTTCTTGGGCTACAATAGATCTACAAGTTCGCCGCACATCTCCTCCCATCAAACTTGTGTGGCATTTCTATCTATTCATGCAGGACACGTAGGTCTAAGTTAGAGCGTCTAATAAATGTATATAATAAATATGAATAGTCAATTAAATTTGTCACATGCCCTTGCAGGGTATACTATCTTCGATAATGCATTTCTTTCTTCGGCTTTAGGTTCTTGTCTTTTCGGCACAAATAAGCCAGATTGCAGGCCTTGCAGACTTTCGACAAACCCGACTGCGGTTTTGGCCAAAAACTTCCACTTGCTATGGTAATGGTGTCAATGACAGTCACATTGGGCCAACTTTCTTACTGCGGCCCAAAGCTTCGTCCGAACTCAAGCCGGTGCTGGGGTCTCTTTGCCGCCGTTGGCGGTTGCATGCCACAAACAGTTTTCGTATTTTCAATTTCACTCAGGAAAACAGTTAGCAGCTTAATTTATTGTACTTGTGGGCGGGTCAGGGCCTGTCCTCATCTATGTGTGTGTGTGTGTGTGGGTGTCTATTTGTTGCTTACCTTTTGATCCTTCCAGCCGACCAGAGGTGGAAAGCAAATAACGAAGGAGAGTACCCAAATGCCAGCGATTAAAGACTTTGCCTTCTTCGTTGACATAATGCTCGGATAGGTGACGGGTCGCGTGACGGCAACATAGCGATCCAATGATATGGCACACAGATTCAGTATCGATGCCGTGCACATCCAGACATCCACGGCCAGCCAAATGCGGCACCAGACATCGCCAAATATCCAAACCTGTCACAGAGAGAGAGAAAGTTCTTCGATTTGATTTCCTTAGTAGAATCTTCTTCGCACTCACCTTGAACACCTCCCAGGTGGCCGAGAACGGTAGCACCGCTAGACCTACTAGTAAATCGGCTACGGCTAAGTTAACGATGAAAAAATTGGTAACACTACGTAATTTGTTCGAACAGAAGACGGCGGCAATCACAAGGCAATTGCCACCAATGACCAAAACGTTGATGAACTCGAGTATGGCCAGAGAGATCAGATTCGCCGGTTCCGTCCATTTCACAGATTTGATGAGATCCTCACACTCTGTTTCATTCATGGCGGTATCTTTGTGCTTGTGGCCGTGTCTTTGTTTTCACCACCTGCAAGAAAGAGAGAGAGAGATGGAGAGAGAGAGTGAGAGAGGGCGCGTCACTTAAGGCCTGTTCGATGCGTAATTAGCTTTGTTTCTAGGGGCGCACAGACGCTGCGTGGTCCGCATTCCTAATTGTATTATGAAAATAAGTGGACCAAGTCCCTGAGAGAAGCAGCAGGTAAACAAATGCGTAAAGTACCTGCCTGCCCCGCCCCTTAATGTCTGCAGATACCTTACCAATTTGGAAAACTTTAATGAATTCCCTCTGGGCAAATTTGTTTAAGAAGTTGGCCCAGTGACACCTGCAAGCCAGGCCGACAAGCTACCCAACTGAGCTTGACAGATAATCGCAAGTTTAATTCTAACGGAAAGGGAAGTGATGACAGTGCCAGAGAGAGAGACTGGGAGAGAGAGAAAGAGGGAGGGAGAGGCCTGGCCAATTTGCATTCATTCAATGTGCGCATTGCAATTTAATTGCGGCGATTAATTGTCGTCGTTTTGCCATCTTTATTTAAATATATAAATACACTCGATGAGTTTATGAATGAATTCACATGAATGGCGACGACGCGTTGCCATAGCGAGCATCGCAGTTATTATTGTTGTTGTTGTTGTCAGCTCATCGAACATGATATAATGCCCAGTGGCAACAATTCTAGCCAGTGTGGGCCAATCAATGTCCGTGAAATTGCCTCATTGTCGCAATTTGGTAACTAATCAATATTTGCAGCGCAGTTGAAATTATTTTTGACTTTAATGTTGGCAGCACGCACACGCCGTACAAACAACAACAACAGTCTAGGGTAATTGCTGAGTATGTGAAATGCGAAACACGCAATAAATCGATTAAAAAGAATATTTGGCCTAAGTGCGCTTAACTTGGCTAGTCGCGGCAGCGTCTTGTGCCACTTGGCAACTTTGGCACGTTCGCTTCAGTTTCTGATGAGTGTGGCACACACGCACACACACAGTTACACCCACACATACACACGCACACCCGGCAATGCTAACCAATGTGATAGCGCGCACCTGCTTCGGCAGTTCATGCAGTTGCTGTTGCCGTTGCTGTTGCTGTTGCCGTTGCTCGTCTGCATTGTTTTCGCTGCGAAATTCATAACAAAAATAAAAGAAATTGTTGCTGTTCCTGTTGTTGTTGTTGCTTCAAGAGACCTGTAAAGGTCAATAGAGGATGGTTTGTTAGTTGTTGCAATAACTAGCACATCGCTGTTCAATATTGAATGTCAAAAGTCGATCGAAATCGATTGGCTACGAGTCATTGTCAAGGACTCTGGTTAACTCACATATGCAGAGGCAGAGCAGGAGACTGTGTGGGGGGGGGGGGGAATAAGTAGTTCACATACGCAAGCAGTAGACTAGCTACAACAAAGTTTAATTGGCTTTCCTTCAGCCAAGCAATTAACCTCAAGCTCAACATCAATTTCAACTACAACTTGAACTACACTCAGTCTGCAGATAATTCATATTTATTGCTCCAAGGAAGCCCAAGAAATATGCGCTGCAAAGTGACAAAGGGATGTTAATGTACAAAAATATTCAGAGGCAGCAAGTGCTGACGAATTTCTCGCTTTTTTCCCTGGCAACACACAACACAAAGAAGCAAGGGGAGAGAGAGATGAAGAGGAGATGCCGCGAAACGCACAATAAAGGCAATCAGCCGCATTGAGTGCGTGCGGGAGCAGGCATAAATTACTCACATGACACATAAAATACAAGGCAGGAAGGCAGACGGCCAGCCAGGCAAGGAGGAGGGGAAGGGAAAGGCACAGAGCAAGGCGAGACTGTTCTTTGTGGCCGAAGCCAGGGAAATATTTTGGCAAGGCATTCGCTATGCGTGCAAGACAAAGAGATTTTTGCCGCAGCTTAAAATTAAAAGTACCACGGCAGTTTCACGACAGGCTAGTTAAATGTTTGGCATTTTCATTCGAGAGTTGGCTGCAAAGTTGGCTGCTTTATGGCAGCTAATAATGAAAAGCGGCTGAATTAAGTTACAAGCTGAAACTCGCTGACATTAAATTGTTTGAGCACAATAAATAATTGACATTTAAAAAGAGCAGCCAGTGCGTGTGTATGCGTGTGTGTGTGTGTGGGTGTGTGTATGCAGAGTCTAAAAAGCTTTTTCGGCAGCACACGCAGCGTATACGCAATTTGGCCCATTGCGTTGCGCATACGCCCAGTTGACGAAGGCTTAACAGCAGCAGCAGCCGACGCGTGGGTATGGCGGGGCATGTGTTAAATTTAATTACGATGGCATAAAAAAAGAACGTTGCGTGGATTTTGAAACGGCTATTTAATTGAGTAAGAGAGAGGGGGACACAGAGAGAGAGAGAGAGAGAGAGTGGGAGAGTGAGGGGGAGTAAGGGACACGCCGCAAAGAGACGCATGAAATTTCAATAAAGGGCATTTGTATTCAGTAGGCAGCTTGCCCGCTCGCATTCGCATTACTTATTTCATAATAATCCTCCATCGCTGAACGTCAAATCGAATCAAATTAAAAACCAGCCCTCTGCCTTTCAAATGGCAGCCCAAATTTCATTTGAATATGTAATACGCAAGATGCTGAGAGTATTCTCTCCATTTTGATGCTTGTTAAATTCGCAAAAGTTTAAATGGAATAATTATGGGATTTGTTATCGATTAAATGTAAAAATTTGCGATTTAAATTGTTGAACTGAGAGTGAGGAAGGTAAAAATCTGAAAATACATTTTAAAATGTACATGAAATGTAATAAGAGAAATGTAGAATCAGTGCAGTATCAACAGGGGGTTAGTAATAAATATAATATCTGTGTGTTAACACATTTCTAATATAAGAGACGAGGAAAAAGAGCTGCCTGCAGCATGGCGATGGCTCTATACCCTTGCAGGCTCTTATCTACTCCTACAGTGCCTATACTTGTTCTATAATGGTGCACAATTGAATAGTATTCAATATTTATGAAGTAAATTTGGTTGCAAAACTTGACACATAACAAATATCGGTTGATGGTTGTATGGCAACTACACGATATATGAATTCGATCCGTTTCGTTCCGACATAGCATGGAACAGTATATGGCAAGTTTCATCAAGATAGTTTTTAAACTGAGAGACTAGACAGATAGACGGACAGACATACATGGGAGTCGATCTCTCCAGAATGTATTTATATACATTAAAAGATCAAAAATGTCTCCTAAGGTGCGTTGCAAATTGCTGTCAAATTTAGTTTTTCCCTTTGCAAGGGTATAAAAATGAACAGTTGTGTGAAATGTAATAAGAGAAATGTGTAATCAGCACATTATCAACGGGGGGTTAGTAATAAACATCTATATTTGCCTGCTGTTGCCACATTTCTAATGCAAGAGATAAAAGCAACGCACAGTAGGCGAGCAAATGAGCCAAATTAAGTGCAAAATTTGCAACAAATTCGAGCGGAAGTTGCACATTAAATACAACCGCGATGGCCGCGATGTTGCATGAAAATGCACATTTCATTTTGGGCTTTTCTTTTTTCATTTTGGCTCAGTAATTTGCGGCAAGTGCATTTGGCTGTTTGGCGAGCCGCAGAAACTTTTAACTTAATTCTGATAATTGCGCAGGAATGCGCCCAAAAACCAAAACGAAACAAAATGCCAAAAGCAACAACGGCTCTGCTCTGCTCTGCTCGTAAAATGCGAGTTCTGTTGACTCTCCAACTGAACTTTGCCACTTGGCAGAGCACTTTGCTGGATTTGTAGGGGGTGTGTGGGGAGGGGGAGGTGGCCACACCGCATCGCGGGCTCAAGTGCGCTCCACAAAAATGCAAATTAAAGCCTCCTTAATGAGACCAGCAGATCTGCTGGACTTAAATTAATTACGATATCTCAGTTGAGCCCGATATGCGAATAGATTGAGCTGAATTAAGCGAGGCTTAAAGCTGCCCCTGCTACTGTTGCAAGTAGTTCAGAGCAATAAACAAGCTCGCAAGACATGCTGCTCGACTGCGGTTTTAATGCGCTTTTTACGAGCCGCAAGTCGGACGTGTGTTGACGCTCGGTGGCGTATGCGTAATTTTTACGATGAGCTGCCTTTTTTTCTCTCCCTCTCTCTGTCTCTATCTCTCTGTCTGACAGAGGCGCGTGTCACATTAGCGCAGCGTACGAGTATTCTCCGCTTTTCTCCGATTTGTTACATGTGGCATTCATTCACACGCGCTCCACTGTGCGTGTACAGTGGGCATGCCACAAATTGTGTGAGGAATTTGTAACCTTGACAGTTACAATATAATCAATGTCTCGGGCACGTCTCCACATGTCAGAGTTGATTGCAACATGCAGCGCACTGCCACAATGCAGCATTGCCATTGAGAGCAGGACAGCAGTAGCAGCAGCTGCCACACAATGTGCCACATTGCAGACATTTCAGCTGCTGCTGCAGCTGCCTCAATTGCTGGCTGTGCTTGTGCTTGTGTGTGTGTGCCCCAGTGGAGGCCCGTTACGGTGTGCGTGCCTTCATCAGCACAGCACGGAAACGTGCAGCGGAAATATTAACAGGAAATGTTGCCAACAATATTTTCAACACGCCAAGCTTGACTAATTGCACACACAGAGGCTGAGGCAGGGGCGGGGCTAGGGGCAGCCTGCGATAACTGTTTCCCGTTCACCTATGACAAATGAGTGGGGGCAGGAATCTTCAGTCTCGAATGGGAGTTAATTGAATAAAATATGCCAATTGCCGGCGATGCATTCGCAACTTACCAGCTTGTGTGGGGACTTGTAACCATGTATCACATTTAGTAGTTCGTTGCTGTTGCCTTATGGCCATGTTGTTGTTGCTGTTGCTGCTCGCAATGCGCTTGATTTTGGCAAACACTTGCCAGCTGACTAGCTGCCACGTCCTCGTCGTTGCGTGGCCCCTGGCGCCAGTTGCACGTCGTCTCCATTTGCCGCAGTGAGAGAGAGAGACCAAGAATGAGGTGACTGAGACTGGAGACGGAGACGGAGACGGAGACAGGGACTGCGATTGGCCTGAACTGGCACTGCGACTGTGTGTTTTGGGGTGTGTGCCTGTGTTGTTTGCCTACATGCAACAATATGAGGCACGCTCCCTTTGAGCTGGCACTGTCGCTTACTGGGACAGCAGCTTATTCATCAGCGAAATGTTTACACGACTGTTTACACAATTGCCTGATAGCCGGGCAGATCTCGAACGTGTCACTGAGAACGCCTCCTGCAGAGCGATGGCATCTCACACATGTGCTGCAAGCAAACAAGAAAGCCAGAGAGAGAAAGAGAGAGGGAGAGGGAGAGAGAGAGAGGGAGAGAGAGAAAGGGAGAACGGTTTGGTAAGCTATGGACAAACGTGAGAGGCTTAAGCTACGGGGCGTATGCGTAATGCCTGCGCACACTAATAATCGATGGCCAAACTAAACGCAGAGCCCCAACTGTGAACTGAGAACATGGAGAACTTTCCTGTCGAGATTCTTCGAATGTCGTTTTATAGAATGCAATGGAAAACTATAATCAAAATGTAATTGCCTCACAGACAAACTTTCGCATAACTTTCTCCAGCCAACAAGTCACCTGTTCTGCAGAAGCAATCAATATTTACAAATTGCCATTAGCAAACTTTCATTTTACAGACAGAGAGAGAGAGAGAGAGAGAGAGGGGGAGATAGAGAGTGCTAGAAGGGGTAGTAGAAGACCACAAGCGAGGCATAGGGAGAGTGCGAGAGAGAGAGGACAGCTTGCAACTCGTCTATGCAGAGTCGAGTTCGAGATCAGACGCGAACTAAGTTGACGGCCCCATGGGATACTTTATTATTTATTTAGGACAATTTTCGCCTTAACTGCTGAGTCATTAACACATTCTTGGCCCCCGGTCTGGATTAATTTGTTCACGCCCGAGCCGCAATGCGGTTGCACTTTCGGCATATTTAAACAGCGGGGATTGTCTCGCCTTCCCCCTCCGCTCCCTACCCATCACTTGTCATGCCTCCCAGGGGCGTTTTCATTTCCATTTGCATTCTCTCATTTCATGCGCTGTCATTTTCCAGCATGGCAGCATTTTTCACTTGCCTACAGCTTGCCGGACAACCTTTTCCTTTCGCCGGATACGAAAATGGAACGTCAAAGTGCAGAGTATGACAAATTGCATTTCCATTGTTAATTTGTATGCATAGCCTGCTCTGCTTCAGCACAGCTCTGCCCCTGCCTCTGCTTCTGTGAAATTACTCTTCCTGTTTTTCCAATGAAAAACTTTTTCAATTCAAGTTTTGTTGGGGCCTACGCAACAATTGAATACTGAAAACATGACAAAATCAATATGTAATCAGTGTGAAATGAGAAATGTGAAAGATTTCCCTCAGTTGGTTCAAGCTGCTACGAATATTCATGTGATAATCACATGAAATGAACATTCATGATATTTATTGCCTTGTCGCGGCACATGTCGATGAGTCATGCGGAGTGAAAGGTCAAACCTTTTCACGTGGGTCGCAATTTAATAACTCTCGTTTCAGTCTCCTGTCCCTTTATGATTACCGCAAAGAATGACGCCATAGCTCTCTCTGGATCTGGATCTAATAAAGCTCATTACTTTATCGTCCTCTGGCAAATCAAACAAGTTCTTATTGCTCTGCGTAATAACTTATTTATGTTTGCCTGTCATTGGAGTAATCTGCATGTGGATGTGGCGCGGGTGTGGCTTGGATTTTTGTTGGTATTTATTAACATATGACTGGTATTTTTAGACAGAAACTGCTCAGCTAATGAGGGCAGAAAAAGATGAATAAACTGAATAGTCTGAAATGTTTGTGCCCCTTAACGTTTTCTAATTTATTAAAGCAGTTCGTTTTATTGCCGATTAACATGAAGAGTGGACAGATTGACCTTGGCACAGCTGGAGAATATGATATGTGGGTTTAATCTATTTATATAGAATATAAAGTGTGTTACCCATTAAGAGTGTGTTACCCATTCGTAGAGACCATTAAGTTCTGTCTAATTTGTCTACTGATTCTAATCTGATTCGAGTCTAGGCAAAACAATTTATAATCATTTTTGGAGCTGGAGCTATATCTAAAATTATAATATTCTATATTCTTTGTTTTATTAATAATTTATTCTTAACATCACTGATCAGTTTATTTAAAGTTCCATATTGTGCCTTTATAATTTCCTTAAGCTTTAATATGTTTGTCTACACCCATTACAAGCTGCCCACTCCACCAAATCATTAGCATACTTTCAGGCTTTAGATAAAAAGGGAAAAGTCTCGAAAAGTTTTCTTCTCCACCTCCTCATACCCGACAGACCACATTGTAACTAATAATAAGGCAAGATTTATTGGCACATTAGGCGAACAGAAAAAAGGAGGACCCAAAAAGTACCGAAAATAGAGATTTATCCCTAATATGCCTAAGCTGATCATATATTTCGGTTGAGTGTTAAGCTGTGCGGAGGGGAGTAAGCATTAAACAAGAAGAAATTTAAAATGTGCAAGCCTTAATAAGATTAAATGGCATAAATATTGCCATTACGACACCCAAAGTCCGTCTTAACTGCGTAGCCAACAATGCTCTTTATGTGTGTGTTCGCATGTGTGTGTGTGTGGTGTGTGGCGAAATCACTCGGCTGCAAAACAGATTGAGATTTAGAGGCGATTCTTCTCGAGAACTCTTACGTTCTTCCCTCGATGCTTGGGCTGCTTTGGCTGCTTGGGCTTCTTGCTTGTGCATTGTGTGCTCGGCTGCGTAAATAAGTATGTGTTAAAATTCACAACAACAACAACCGGAACAACAACAACAAAATGCACAGCAACAAGCTGCGTTTCGCCTGCTGTTGCATTAGTGTGCGTCGGGCAACTCGAGTGTTGTGTGCGCTTTCCCGCTTTGAAGGCAGCTGAATGGGGCTCTGCGGGTGTGTGTGTGTGTGTATTATGGCTTTCATGCTTATTGCTGGCCCAAATGCAGGGAAATAGCAAACACACACAGACACACACACTCACACTCTGCCAAGCCCGTCTACAGATAGAAGACGCGCAGCGAGCTGCTGTTCGCCTGCGTCAACCAACAAAAGGATTTATGTGCCTTGCACAACAACAACTACAACAAAATAGAAATAGTTGTAAAAAACCATACACCACACATACACACACACAGAGAGAGAGAGAGAGAGAGTGTGTGTGTGGCACATGTGTGGGGCGTTGTCTTTGGCTTTGCATAAAAAATTGGCTGTGAAAACGCTTTGGGCGAATTTGTTTTTCAGTTTGCAAGTTTTCCTTTCATGAACGTTCATGTTGTGTTTTATTGCCCAGCGACGCTACTATTATTCTAGTTTCTAGAAATTCGCACATTTTGCTGAACATTGTTGAAGCTTCTGTTTGGCTTAAATAAAATTGCAAAAAGCTTTTTTCATTTCCCGGAATCTCCCACGCATTAAAGATGCAATTTAAAGTCGCCGCGTGGCTCTTTTTTGTTGTACACCTTTTATACACACACACACACACACAGATACATAGATATTACCCAATGGGGCGTGTCGTGAAGAAACGCATGAATGGCCGCCAAAAGCCAACGCATTCTTTGCCCTCAAACAGTTAGTGGGCAATTTCCAATTGGAATTGTAGTTTCAATTAATCTAATTGAAATTTTCTACTCAGGCGAAAGCAAATCGATGACAATTAAATGCTGCCAAATTGATTAATTTCTGTGCTCACACACACACACACACACACACACACATAGACACTGGCTAAGAGGATTATGTAGTGCACTATTTGTCTGAAAGCCCTTAACCAAACTTGTTCGGGGCCCACACAGACAATAAATAGTTTTTTGAATGCTGACATTGAAAACGAAATTGAAACTGAATAGAGCACAGGCTGCAAAGTGGGAAAGAGAGAGAGAGTGAGAGCGAGGAGGGAAGCCAGGGGAAGAGAGAGCGAACTAAATTGATGGGTTGTTGCCAATTCAGGCTGCCAATCAAAATGACAAAGCAAACGAAATCAAATTCATAAATTGCAATACATTTATATCGTCTTATCTACTTAATTTGATATACTCTAGCGGCAAGTGGAACGTGTGAGCTTCGTAAGTTTTCAACTAGAAACACTTTATAATTATGTGGATAAAGTTTTTCATATATTGTATAAAGAAAGTGAAATCTTATTATTATTCAATTTGAAACTATAATCACTGAAATAATATAGTTTTATGTACATATAGTTTACGTTTTATGTGAATTTTGGATTGAAAGAGGATTGCAATTCATGTTCAGCATATCGAAAATTATTGTACAAATTATATAAAAGCAGTGATAAGGAATTTAATGAAAGAACCCTCACTTGCTCACAAATTATTTGTTATAAAGAGGTCTTGAAAATAAGTATTATTATTGTTAATGTGAAATAAGGGTATATCTACTATTCCCTTACTTATCTTTTACCTTATGGCTGCAATGTTTTGTCTTTGGTCTTTCTCACATCCCTAGTTATGTAAGCCTCCATCACCATTTGCTTATGATTAGGCATTATTAGGCATTATTTGATAATGGAAAATATCCCGTGACTCATCAGATCAATTGTATCCCTGCTGAGATTAGAACTCCATGAACAGTACAGCTCTTCTTATAACTTCTCATATTTATCCCAGTATAATTGATCTCTACAGTTTCAAGAAAGTGCTTTCCTAGTGTGGCACATCTCATACACCTACACTCGAAATACAATTACAAGAGTATTTGCACTTCGTTTAGTTTTTTTCTGTTTTTGAGTTTTGCATAATAACGCAAAATGCAAATGCAATTTGCGATCATATCGAGAAAACAATTTAAAAGCCAACAAATGTGAATATATGCGCCACACCGACGTGGAGGGCGTGGTTGGTAACCCCCAAAAAGGAATTTGATTTGTTCTGTCTGCTTGTCTGTCTGTGCGATGTCTGTCGCCTGACAGCTTTTACATATCATTTAATGGCAGATGACTTTGACAATGCGAGCAGCAATCAAAGCAATGACAAAACTAAATGACAAATGTTCGAACCGAGTGCATTCGCAGTTGACTTGAACCTCAGCTTGGACTTCCTTCTCTAGTCGTGCAATTAATTTTGCCAGCGTGACACGAACAAAGTTACCGCCATTAATTAACATTCTCTTTTTGCTAGTGAAAATTTGCGCAACCTCTTCAAAAAAAAAAATACGAAGAAAAAGAAAACTGAAAGAAGTAGAAAATAAAATGCTCTTTCTGGTGGGTGTGTGTGTGTGTGTTGGTGCAGTTCATTTGGCACGTTTCGGGTATAATCCCCAGTCTGAGTGCCCATTCGTTAGAAGTAGTAGAAAAAGTTGGAACTGTGCTGGGACATCCAACTGCGATCTAGTGCCTGTGAAAGCTCATTTCCGTTTTATATTTAAACACTTGAGGCTAAAATGTTTGCCTTGCCAATGCCCCGAGCGGCAGGGAGGGGCGGGGCAGAGGCGCAAGCAGTGCAAAATCATCATAAAAGGCAAGAAATGAGAAAGCAAATAGCCAAGCGAGACGAGAAAAACTTCTCGCCTATGCTCCTGGCTGGAGGTGTAGGCGGAGGCACACCTCCAATGCTTAGCAAGTGGATTTTTAAATTAGTTTGTCGACTCTGGAGCTGGAGGTAGGAGTCGCTGTCCTTTGGGCAAATGGACTTGGACTTCCACGTCATTGGCCGTGACATTTTGGTGCTTATTTAAATGAATTAAGTGATTTCTCAAGTGCTAAGCTCGCCACGCGCGCTGCAAACTCATTTCCGTCTCCGTCTCGTGCGACTTCATCGTTTTTCGTTCCCATTCGAGTTCTTCGAGCACTTTAAGCTTCATTTGGCCTCCATTTACTGCGGCCGCACTGCAACGAGCTGTTTACACACAGGCAATCAAAACTTTAACAGCCCCTCGATGTTCAAGAGGAGGAGAGCAGAGTCCTGTGTAGAGTCCGAAGCGGACTTATAGACGGGCGACTTTGCCTGACTTTGGTTTACTTTGAATTAAGCTACAAGTGGAGCATAAATGTTGATATATCTCGCGAAGAAAACATTGTTCTTTATGTTGAAATTAATCCGACTTAATGGAAGATTTTGTTACACAGCGAAAACTTTTTGCAGGGCATTAAATTGGAGACAGCAAACTATAGGCAAATAGGTACATAAAAGAAATCTGCCTAGGAACAGATATATATTTGTTTATATAACCTCTGCTGCTGCTGTTTGTTGGGCCACGCGTCGTATGCGCAATGAAGTTTGCTAGCCTTTGTCATTATGTTTGTTCTGTTGTCACATTGTGCATACGACACGTGTGCCACGCCAGCCGTAAGTTGACAAAACATTGCAATAAAGCTGCAAAATGGCACGCAACAAAGGAAAAAAACGCAAGGCGTGAAAGGGTTGATTGTGCCAGCAACCCCTCAACCCCTCCACCCACAGACCGAACACTCCCTTCTGTGCTGTGCGACACCTTTCGCCTTGTTGCCTTCATTACACGGCAGCTGAAGTCGTGCTCGAGCTGTTTTATTGTTATGTTATTGTTATTTAATGCCAAGTTTAATGCCAGCACACAAACTGCAGACACCTAAAACAATTTTATAACCGCCTCATAAATAAGTATATTTCCACTGCTTTCCTTATACGTGAGTGGGCACCCTTCCCCCTCTCCTGCCCGCTCTCTCTCTCTCTCACTCCCTCTCTGTTTCGCTGATAAAGACTGCCACCCAGTCACCTGGGTCGCCAGTAGCTCCCAGCTCAAGCAGTCTGTAGTTTGCATTTCCCATTCCCCCACACAGTTCTCGCTTTGGTTTCGAATGTGAACTAAGGAATCTCAGGTTTCATAAGCATTTGCACGTAGGCCGTGTCTGTTGTCGCCTCTGTTGTTGTTATTGTTGTTGCACAAAGAGAATGCAGCACATGACAATATTCAGTTCGTTCCGAATTTGCGTTTCCTATTTGGCAAAAATCTCAAGGAAAAGCTTTTATGCTCATTACGATATCACATTATTTATTCAGTTTGATACATTTTTCATGTGGCTTTTAGTCTCTCACCTACGGCATACGAAATTTGGCAGTCATGACCTTTGGCAATACAAAGTTCGGTCGCCTTTGAAGTGTCACTTGCCATAAGAAATATCACAGAACAAGTTTGACCTATTCGCTTGAAAGCATTATCCGGGGCTTACGTTCAAAGTGGGCAGTTAGTTACAGTATAGGTTTATCAATTTGTGTAGTTACATTTACAAATCTCTCGCTTGACTATGACATCATATTGTGATATGACTCAATCTCGTTAATGTTACAATGCCATGGATAATTTGGCAGTGGGGGAAACACATGTTTGTTAAAGTGCAGCAATATTTTAATAGAGAACTAATAAAGAAGTCTCGCTGTTTAGACTACCTGCTCCATGCAATGAATCATATTAGGAGCAAAAACTCTCTCTCTCCTTCTGTGGTATCCACATTTAGTCGTCTCTGTCAATTGCTTAGTTAATTAGAATATTAGTAGCACAAGCTGCCTGACAAAACGAGCACGTGCCGTTTTTAAAGTCACAAACTAAACAAACAAACAAAAACGGGCGAATTTCTTTAATGGCATTTTCCAATCTGCCCTTCCGCCTTGTTGCTAATTACGCTGTTAGCTGTGTCGAAAAAAAGCTAGTTAAACGGCAAGTGCACTCGACTGCAAGTTACCCTGGGATAAGTCAAGAAGGTTTTTCAATTACTAATGAAGTTGACAGTCGATAAATGATTCATCTGAGACATTCTTATCTTTATTTCAAGCACGCTTATTGCAAGTGCAACTACAGGGTATTCTAGCAAACTCAGCACTGGCTCCGTCAAAGTGTAATTAGCTGAAGTTACGGATTTACGGCTGAGCAGCAAGCGCCAAGTCATAAAACACATTCGAAATAGTTGCACTGGCCCGAGTTCAGCCCTGAAACGATCCCGAACAGCGCCCAAAACGAGATGAAAACAAGCCTATGTGAGACATATCAATTTGCATAAACGCCCAGAGCAAGAGAGCGAGCGAGAGAGGGAGAGAGAGAATCATGTGCGAGAGATATTCTCTCTCCAGAGAGAGAAACTTTACTCACCTGCATAAATCATTGCGATCGCGGCGATTCTGGGCGAGATTAGAGACGCCAAATTGATTGGAAATTCGGTCAAGTTTTTGTTGTAGTTAGTGTTGTTGTTTCTCTTGATGTTGTTAATGTTGTTGTTGTTGTTGCTGTTGTAGTTGTTGCTGTTGTAACCGGCTTGAGAGTTTTTATTTATGCACTCGCACTTGTTGTCTTTGTCGCACTATTTGTTGCCGTCTTCCTCGTTGGCAATTAATTTGTCGTCACGCATTGAGAAATTGCAAATGTTTTTCGACGCACTTGACTGTTTCATATTTTACTATATAGTATGTTTCGCTGAGATCTGTATAGATTGTTTTCGCTGCAATTGCAATGGGGTTTCAATTAATTTGTTTATGGCAAACGAGACGAATTTATGGCAAGTTTCAATTTATTTGCTGTCATTGAAGAGAATTGTAAAATATCAACATAATTAGCTAGAGAATAAAAATGAGTTGAGACTGACAGACAAATAGATAGATAAAGAGATTAATAGAGAGATAGAGTGACAGACTGAGAAACGGATAGAGAAACAGTCAGACAGGCAGAATTGACAAACAGACAGAGAAAAAGACAGACAGACAGAGAGACAGACAGAGAAATTGACAGACACACAGACATATAGACAGAGAGACAGCCATACAGACAGACATATTGACATACAGATATACAGACAGACAGACATACTGACATACAGACATACAGACATACTGACATACACACATACAGACATACAGACATACAGACATACAGACATACAGACATACAGACATACAGACATACAGACATACAGACATACAGACATACAGACATACAGACATACAGACATACAGACATACAGACATACAGACATACAGACATACAGACATACAGACATACAGACATACAGACATACAGACATACAGACATACAGACATACAGACATACAGACATACAGACATACAGACATACAGACATACAGACATACAGACATACAGACATACAGACATACAGACATACAGACATACAGACATACAGCCATACAGACAGACACTCAGACCGACAGACAGGCGATATAAAGTTGAAAACTGCAGATCGAATTTCTGTTCTGCATTTTGATTTGCTTCTTTTTTCTTATTTGTCTCTCATTATGCAAATTGCGGAACATTTAAAACAATGAAATTATTTCCTAACGATGCTAATTGCCAACAAACAAAAGAAATAATTGCGCCACACACACACACACGTACACACACTCCCGCACACAGCAGTGGCCAGCAATATAGGGCCGAAAACGAGGCGAAACAGCCAATACAATCACATTAAAGACATTTCACAGTCGATGTGAGTGCATAACAAGTGAATGCGAGTGCTCTCACTCAGCCACTCACTCACTCGAATCTCGAATCTCTCTTTGGCTTGCAGTCTGAATA
The DNA here is from genome assembly GCA_018903715.1 of Zaprionus davidi. Classification (NCBI taxonomy): domain Eukaryota; kingdom Metazoa; phylum Arthropoda; class Insecta; order Diptera; family Drosophilidae; genus Zaprionus; species Zaprionus davidi. The sequence continues at coordinate 887,146 of JAEIGL010000003.1, forward strand.
TTATTATTGTTATTATTTATATGCACATTTTTGCCGTCCGAGGCACGTAGCGCAATGTCGTTGGCCGTTGAAATGCGGTCACTTTTGAATATGTGAATCAAAGCGGAGACTATTCAATGTACTCAGTATTCAATATTCAACTATTTATTCAGTTGAGGATTGCTTGCACTTTTGTTCGCAGCGAGGACTCGACGGCAACTGAAAGAGTGAAACGGAAATACGCCTGCGATCACGACTTCGTTGCACGACAACGACGACAACAGAGCTCGGCACGACGCCCACACACACACACAAACACACAGACAAATGCACACACACTGTAGCTGAAGCCCACACACAGTCAGTTACGCACGTATTGAATTGTACCGTTACACAGAGTGTTCTAAAATGGCGACTGGCTTCGTCAGACTTTTGATGCGCTGCACAACCAACGCGGCGGCATTTTCCACACAAACTGATTGCCAACTCGCCGCCAGTCGGCTCGGCAACCTCGTGCGGAACGTGGTGGAATTGGAACACCACACAGACAGTGCAAGCAGCAAGCAGAAGGCAGCAAGCAACAGCAGCAGCAGTAGCAGCAAGCAGCTGCCACACTGTATGAGTGAGTGAGTTTTCCAGCGACGTTCGCCGGCGGCAGCGCTGCGCGCGCGTTCTGCTTCGCTTTATCGCATGCGAGAAATGTCGCAGAGTATATCAATAACGGTACTAATTAGGCACATTTTTGTTGTTGTTGTTGATCGGATATAGAGGCGGAATTTCGAGTCGGAGATTCACTTTGATGCGCGGCCACTTGTTAGCCACTTTGACAGAAGGACAAATCGAAAGGACGCATAATAAATTTGCGAGCATCAAAAAATTGTGCAGGGGACAATAAGGAAACGAAGAGGAAGAGGATGAAAAGTGAGGAGTGGGGACTGTGGCATGGGGCAGTATGGCCAAAGGACACGCAGAGTGCTTACAAAGAGTGCGAATTGTATTGGGCAAATTGTGTTGGGTTTTCCGTTTTGACGCTCCCTTTGCTTTATTTGCAATTTCACTTGATGATAAAGTTGACATTGTCAATTTAGTAAATTTCTTTTTTGGTTTTTCCTCCTCATCCCCTTTCCCCCCTTGCCCTTCCTCTGCCTTTGTTAACCAGTTTTCCATTAGGTGGTGAATGCTTTGATTGCGTCGGTTGCCCTTTGAATTTTAGCAGGCGATTTTATTGTATTATGTAAGGAGCGAATTATAAGCAGCTGAGCGAGGTATTTAGGATGCAAATTGAAGGGGGAACTGTGAACAGTTTTTATTTCTATTAATTTGACAAGTATAAAATCATAAAGAACTCGCTTTATCAGCATTATAATTCATTAAACTTCCTAGTAACCATTTTATTACAATAAAGTAACTTTCCAACTGTGATTATCATTGTATTCTACTCTCTCTTAATGAGTCTCTATAAATACTTTCGGCCCCTTAGCGGCGCCACTTGCTGTTGTTATGCCTGTCAAGGCTTGAGGAATCCCATCGGACACACTTCGCCCGCATAGCATCGCATAAAACTAAATGGGGAAAACAAAGTTTGTATTTGTTTTAATATACGTTATGACGAAATGCATTAGTTCAGACAGGCAGATAGCTTCATATGGGCATATATAGTGTGAAGAAGGGAGGGGGAGAGGTAGATGGAGAGAGGGGGAGGGAGAATCTGCTCCACATTTTGCCTCGATTTGTTTTGCAAATCGTTGACATTTGTTTGTTTTGAACGCCTGAACGAAGCAGTAAACAAACACGGCCAGTCGACCCAGCCATGCACACACACACGCACACCCGCACACACACGAATACACTGAGAGACACATGCGCAGCAAGAAGGATTCATCTCTAATTAGGATAAACAGCTGTTGCCAAATTAATTACATATGATGGGCACATGAACATAAACACGAGCCGCCCATCAACGCACAGACGCAAGTGTAACCTTTATTAGGACTGTCCGTGTCAGTGTCCGCCTACCCTCCTGTCTGGCTGTCTGTTTCGCACACGCCATGTGCCCCCAGTCCCCCAACTCCCTCCTGCAATCAAACTGTAAGACGAACTGCCTTTGCTGAGCTCATTCTTATTGTCTCTCAAGTCGGCAATAAATCTCAGCATCAGCATCAGCTGTCAAGCCGTAGAATGGCCAAAATGAAAGTGCAACAAAAGCAGCACCAGCAGCGGCGGGCAGAGCTGTGTGGCATCATCCTTGCAGCAGTCGTAAATTTGCATAAACAGCGAGAAGAGAATCCACTCCAATGTTGCAACTGCAGAGGAGAGACGCAGCACAGCTGAGTGTCTCCTTTGGCTCGAGAATGTCGACAATCAGCAGTGGCAGACAGTTAGGTAGGGCGCAGTGGCGACGGGGCAGGTGATAAAGTGTAGGGGCGTGACTGGGGTAAAGGTGCAAAACATGCAATCCTGCATAACTTACGCGATAAGGTGGCGCCTGAAAAAAGTCAATGCCTCGTCTTTTCTGCTGCTGCTTCGCGCTCTTTTTCAGCATCTTCTTCTACTTCTTCTTCTTCCCTCTTTCCATTCTTCTATCGCAACAAAAGAATTTAAGGCGCTGCAAAAATATTTGCACAAGACTTTGCTCCATGCGCTCCATAAAGTTTTCGCCTTGAATAAGAATATTCTGTGCTCTATTTTTGGACAGCTCTGGCTCTGAACTCATCAGCTGAATTATAATACTCAATATGCTTTAAGCTGATTACGCCAGGCTTCGATTTAGAGCCCACTCGAATCCTGTATCGATTTGGACTCAGATAAATCTGAATTGAAACATTTTTGTGTCTTCCTGGTTAAAGAATTTGCTGAAGTTTAATTTATTCAATTGGAATAACATGAGAAAACTTCGTGTTGAATGCCCGGCACAGGGTGTGTTGGCTTCTCTCGCTCTTTTGCCTTTTGAGAACTGGCTTGATTCCTCATCTTGCTGCCCCGACCAGGTAGGCAGAGGCCGTCTGTGCCGCTGTCACTCAAATGCAAACACCTGTAATAAATATTCGTTTGTCGTTTCTGGTTATTCGCTTTCGTTTCGCTCGGTTATCCTGGCCTGCTCTGGCTGCCTGCCAGATACATTTTGCCTGATTTTCCATGTGAGCGCACAGCAATAGCGAGGCAGCAGTAAAAGTGCCTCGTAGGCGGGATTTTCATGTGGAGGAGCATCTAACTCGATTTCCATGCACAGAGAGAGAGCGAGACACGAGAAACGAGCCAGAAAGCCAGAGCCAGAGCCAGAGCCATCATCATTTGGCCAACAGGCCGAACGAAGTGCAGCCACGCACTTGACGCCAGAAGTAGTCCAGCTGGCCCCCGCTGCGAGACTGACTATAGAAGGGGGCAGGGGGGTAAGTGGGTTCAGTGGCCAGCCAGGGCCGCCCAAGGCAATGGCCCCGTTTTGGGTGGGCACATGTTGCCACTTGCCATGCTGCGGATTCGCGTGTATTGCCACCAGTTGCGGCAGCTGCTGCACTTGCTGCTTAATTTAGCTCAACTGTTGCCTCCTCCTGTTGCTGTTCCCTCTGCTCCTTCAGCTGTGGTTGCTCCTGCTGCTGCTGCTGTTGTTGCTGCTGCTTCCTGCTGCAGGATGCGCCACATTCTCGCAGAAGCGTGCCATAATTTGCGCGCATCTGAGCACTCAGTGTGTGTTATTAATTGCGTAATTTGTTTATTAATACGCAGGTGAGCACACACACACACACACACACACACTTGCCTGCAACCATCTCACTTGCAGCACAGCCTTAAGCGGGCCAAGGCTGGCAATGGGCGCCCATCTCTGCTGCTTCTGCTTCTCCTCCTCCTCCTGCTGCTGTTGCTGCCTCCTGGCAAATCACTTTGCCACAGCTTGTGGCTTCTTCGACGCAATTACAGAACGCACCTGCACACAAGTTTAATCACATTCCATCTGTGCAGCACACACACACACGCGCAAATAGTGTGCACACTTTGCCAACGAAAGTGTTTGGCTTGCAATTCAAATGTTTTGCTTTAGCAGAGTGCGGAAGAGAGGGCAGAGGGGAATAGCATTTTTACGAGCTGCGAAAATAGCAAGTTGACTTTGCTGTGGCATAAATCAATTTTTATATATGCTGCCACTTCAGCATCAACATCCTTCTGGCTTCGTTCACTTTAATTGCCGCACACAGCAGAGCACTCTAGGTACTGCTCCCTGTTCTCTTCACCTGCTAGCCGTGTGTATGTGTGTGTGTGTGCGTGTGCTAGTACACTTTAATTAAATTATACAATAATTAACAGTGTCTTATTAGCACAATTACAGATGCTGCCGCAAGAATAAGTAACACAGTAACGCCAACACACGCGTCCCTCTTCCCACTGAGAGACGTTGCAGAGCAACACATTCTCGGCCTCTTAAAGCTCTTCCGCCCCCATCAAAGTTGTCTTTAATCCCACATCTTGTGCACATTTATTTACCTTTAACTTTGCCCGCTGCTTGCCTCCACGTTGAGGGCAATCAAATTTCAAATAAAGTAATTTGTCGACGCAAATAGACAGTCTACAAATAACATAATAGCGAGTGAAACTCACCCTCTCCTTCGCGTACCTCCCACACCCTTCACCGCAGTCTCATCCTGGCAACCTGCGGATTGAACACAATCGCCTGGGTCTGAAATAGCGTGGAGATTGCGCCCACTAGGCAGGTGGATTGCAAGGACAGTCAAGTGGGATCATATTAAGTTGTTACTAAAATAAAACATTTACTATTTTTATAAGATCATTCTGCAGAAATTTAAAGCCTTTGAAGTTTTATTTTGTTATTTAAATTATGAATAATGAATTGCATGTATGAAATACATGGAAAAACATATTAAAACAATTATATTTAGTTATTTAAATCGATAAAAAATTGTCTTTAAATTGAAAGAAATCTTTAGAAACGTTGAAAATACATTTAAAATGTCATTTCTTTCGTTTGTTTATTATTTGTGCAGTTCTTTATATTATTTATACCACACAAGTATTTACTATTATACAGTATTCCATTATAATCCACTATATAGTATGTACATACATAATTTAAACAGAGTATAAGCTCGTTTAGCATACTTTATTCTCTTCAGGTAAACATCACAAATCCTCTACCACGTCAAGCTGTCAAATGAACTTCCCCAAAGATCATAAATAATCCGCTTCCCCCTCTACATGCATATGGAAAACTATCAGGAGATATGCCAACGATTTGTGTTTATCGCACAAGCTTCTTGCTGACGCAAAGCATTTGCATACCGCACACTGATTAATCAAAGCAAGTGCGAGAGCAAGCGAGGACTGTGTGCCAACATTGCACATACGCCACGTGCCACGCCTGTAGTGGTCAGGCGAGATGGAGAGTGGAAAGTTGATACGCCCTTGCGATGCTGTTGGCATATCAATGATTATGGCACAAAACAGTACTAAGCACACACAGGTAATAACACTCGATGTGCATCACACACACACACACACACATTACATTGTGGCAGGGTCTTCAATTGCATCAGCAGCAGCAGCAGCATCTGCGTGTGGCGGACAGCTGACGGCAGCTGCAACTACCACACAAGTGAAACCAACAACGGGAGAAGGAACACAGCAGGAGCAGGAAGGGAGCAGGAGGGGAGCAACGCAAGAACAGGTGCAGCGGCGGGGGACGGAGCTGAGTGCAAGAAAAATGAAGCCAATACAAAAACAGACGCCCGGGGCGACGAGTGCATTAGATGAATATTAAAAGCACTTTCGCAGCAGCACTTGAACGACCCTTTCAGGTGGTCAGACGACGCGGGGGCTGGAGGGGGAGAAGCCAGAAAGTGCGTTGTGGTCTGTCCGTCAACCTGTTATAGTTCCTTGTCCAGGATCTGCCAGCGTCATCGTTGCGCAATGCGAATGGCGAGCAACGATGCAGCTCGGCGTGGCTCGGCTCGGCTACGTTTGCGGGCCATTGCAGTTTGCAGGCACTGTTGAACCCGTGACATTTGCCATATTTCGGTCGCATAATAAATTACACTGATTTGCATACAATCACATCGGATTCATTTGTATTTCCAACCAAGAGCTCCCACTCAAAACCCACTCAGTCTCAGTCTTCCCTTGCTCTGTCTCTCTCCCCCTTCCCCTCTCCCATTCACTCTTCCTCTGTTATTTTAATATTTTGTGCTGCGTAATTTTGCTGTCAGCTTTCCACGCTCAACACAATGCTACGCATAATTCGCAGCGACGTCGACTTTTGAGTGGCACTGTGATTGTCACTTCCAGCGCGCCTGTCAACGCCAACCAGCCGCTTTTGGTCGCATTGGCCGCCGACAGTCACCTGTCGCGAATTATCGAAACACACGCCCAGGTGAGACCAAATAGGAGTATCTGCAGCTGATGGATGCCTCTCTTTGGCAACCCCCCCCCCTGCTGGCTTAAAGCGCAGATACCTTTAATAAATAGCGCCCTTTTTTCAACGTTTCGCTCCCCGGCATTAACCCTTCATCTCTGCTTTCGTTCACCTGTTGCCACTTCCGGGGCAGCCTTTTGTTAGGCAAATACAGTGAAAAGGGTAATTTATTAAATTGCCCCAAAGAGGGTCGCGCATATTGACACTGTCAAGCCGGAGACGATGTTGCCAGACAGCTAATCATTTATTTTGCCCAAATATACTTTAAGGTCAAAATATTTAAATATTTAATGAAAAGCGTGAAAGAAAAGCTACCTTCGACATGCCGAAGGTCTTGTACTCTTGTAGGTCTTTGTCTCCTTCTATCGTTCCTATACTAGTGATATATAATCACATATAATGGTGCTGAGTTGAATAGTATTTTGCATATTCTAACTTTTATTGACATTGGTTAGTTAAGTTAGTAAGTTATTGTTGATTAATCTTATATAACTTAATGTTGTTGTTGTCCGATTTTGTTTAAATTTGATATGCATATTATTCATGTAGAAACGGTCTAATGTAGTAATTTTGGTTGTTATAATTTTGAAAATAACAAAAATCGGCCGATAGTTTGTAGGGCAGCTATACAATATATCGGTCCGATCCGGCTCGTACTAACTTATTTACAGCGTACAGTAATGAGAAGCATGTGCTTCAAGTTTCATCAAGATATAATTAAAACTGAGAGACTAGTTTACGTTGCAACAGACAGACGGACGAAACAGACAGACGGACAGGAAGACGGACAGACAGATAGACAGAGACAGACAGACAGAGACAGACAGAAAATATATGTACTTTATAGGGTCGGAGATGCCTCCTAAGGTGCGTTGCAAACCTAAACAAAAATAAATGTTGATGAATTTGTTAATGAGGATTAAAATGTGCCAGTATTTGAAATCTCTCTAAAATATACTCTCAAAGTTTCCAGAAACCAAATCCTGGTCTAAAAATATCCACAAGCTGCTTCGAAGATTCCCCTAACGAAGCTAATAACATAACTTATTGATGACACTGTCTTAGCCTGATCTAAAATGTAACAAACATTTTCCTTAAATGCCAAAGAGCTTGCGCTGCATAAACCGATTTAAAGCGAAGCGAGCATTTTGGCAGAGTTAGGAGAAACACACAGAATGAGGGCAAACCGTGCATGCATGCAGCCACACACACACACACAACACACAACCGAGTACATACGAATACTTGTGCGAGTAAGTGTTCTAACACAACCGCATGACAAACAGCGTTTGGCAAGGAGTGTGTCATGCCTCAAAGCAAGCCATGGACACTTAATGCAAACTAACAAGCAGCCAAAGCAGTCCGACAATCTGCAGCTGAGTCTGCCTGGCAATAACAACAGCAACAACAACAACATCAAGAACAACAACAGGGAGTACAATAATGCCAGGCAGGAGTGAAGGCATCTGAAATTCTTCGGCTTATCAACGGAACGACGCCGGAAGCTGTGAAAACATTCATACATATTTACACGCCTCGCCTGAGTGTTGAGTTGAGGCCTGGGGTTGCAACTGGAGTTTAGCCAGCAGGGGTTGAGGTGGGGGTGCTGGTTCATTGTGTGTCAACTTGGTGACTTTGTGTGTATCGTGTGCACATCAAATTACGTATTCAGCAGACAGACAGCCAGACTGGCAGGCAGACAGAGAGACAGACAGACAGCGGAGACAGACAGGGGCGACAGACAAGCAAACAGGCAAACAGACGGACGACTAATAAAAATTCCTTTGCATGAAATTTGCTTGCACTTTGTTTAAGGAAACAGCTTAGACTAACAACAGCAATTACGACAACAATAACAACAACAATTACAAGAGGAGTAACCACCACAACAACAGCAACTTGTAGTGTAGCTCGTAAATTTATTTAATATTTATTTTGCTGATCAAGAGGCAACTTCTTTCTGTTTGCTTGTAATTAAACTAGCACAATTGTTTGATATACCCACCTTACTCCAATCTGTCTGTCTGACAGTATATAATACCTATATATATATTCCTTTTTCCTTTATTCACTGTAGAATGCCGTTGGGGCTGGCTAACGCAATTGCTGCATAAAAATGTCCACTTAAAATTTTGTAATTACAATGTTAATAACTTAATGCAATCGACATCAATTTTCATTCTACTTTCCTTCTCTTACCTCCTCCTTCTCACTCCCTTTCCACACTAATTCTGTCATCGTGCCGTTGCTCTGAGTTCAGGGCCGAAAAATCAATCATAACTCGATTAACGCCACGGCAACAGGCAGCGGCAACCTCGCGAGATGAGTTTCCCGCCGTCTGCGCGACACTTTTCTTTGTCAAAGTTTTCCACAAATTTCCATAGACCGCGCGACCTGCTGAGATAGGCGAATTGGAAATAGTGTGCCATCAAATTTGTGGTTGGGAAATCGATAAAATTGATAAAAGTGTGTACAGACCATTAAGTTGGACGACTTTATTATCACGTTGGCAAAATTGTTTTAGATGAGGTTAATGACTCAACGAAAGAAACAGCAAAAACCAAGCACTTCAAGTTAGTTTTGAATATGAAAAGATTGATAAACAAGGTAGAGACATACTGTGATATAAGTATATTAATATGGTGAGAATTCTAATATATATGGTGAGCATTCTAATATAAGTATATAGAATATAAATATATTAGAATGCTCACCATACTCAGCATTATTATATTATATTATTATTGAAATGGGGAATATATATCGGGACTCACAAGAATTGTTTTACACCTGCAAAACTTACAGCTTCTTTATCTGTCCAGTCCAGTGTTTCTGTTGCATTATATCTCCATATCTCTTTAATTTTTAGAAGGTGGCTTGCTAGTGTTGCAGATCTTAAAGGAGCCAACGACGGACATACTGTCAGTATGTGCTCTGGCATTTCAGCCCCTAATTCGAAGGCACTCGTAGCATACTATATATACAACATATCTACTTCCTTTTAGCTGCCAAAACTCATTGATCATTCGCGCTTTATCTAACTCATTCTCTCTCAAATAATAAACAATACTCACAAGTGAAATGAGGAAGTATTTGCTTGCTGGAAAGTCGAGTAACAAAGGAAAGGGAACTCGTGCCTTATATAGAATTTCAGAACGGAGCTCGTCTCTAAAATTCGCGGAACTGCTCAACACACATGTAACGAGGTTGCAGTGCACGTAATCAAGCAACTCGTTACACTGGCAAAGGCATCTATCAGGCAAATTGAACACGCACTCGCCCACGTTGGGCGCCCAACCCTTTACCAGCCAGCTAGCACAAGTGTGTCGTCAAATCTACACATGGCGTGTGTAGACTAACAATACGCACTGTACGCACACTGTAATGGTGGCACATAAATAAAGCCCGAAACAAAAAGTGCGTCAACCTGTTTCTGGGCTAGTTGACGGATCAGAGCAGTCCGGATGAAAAACTAGAGATGGCAACAGATCCTGCGGCGTAAATGGTGCGTAAAACGGAGTCAGCAGCAAAAAGAGGTGGGAGGAGGAGAAGGAGCAGCAGTTGAATGCGGATAAGAGTGGAAGACTGATGACAAGCGCGCTGCTGTCGACGTGTGTGTGAGTTCGCACGCGTTGACATGTCAGTTAGGCAAATGAGGGTAGACAGCTCACGAGAGAATCGCCCCCGAAAAGCAGAAGCAATGTGAAAGTTCACGGAGAAACTCGGTGAAATTTAATGCCATTGTCAGGCTCGCCAGCTCGTCGGTTTGGCGTAGTCAAGTCTTTAAAACTAAGCCGCAGACGGGTCATTAGCTGGCATAGACTCTGTGCACTGTGGGCGAACTGCAGGAGGTCCAGCCAATTGCCAGGCTGACGGCTTGTCGAAATAAATGACCTCCGCAGGCAATCTGAAATAATAAATTTCGCCCATTTACAGGACAATTGCCCGGTCAGCTGGATGACTGGGGTGTCCGTCTCCGAATCCGAGCTGAACTTTTCAGAATTCATCTTTTTATAGGCTACACACTGAGTTCAGTTTTATGATTGTGGCATGCGTCACCGCATACCGACTTTAATGGCGGCTTTAAGGACTGTCCCTGACTTTGCCGGGCAGGCAGCATCACCTACATAGTAGGAGTACTGTACTACATTGAGCCACAAAAGCAGCCGACAAACTGCCCGCATGGTGCGACGATAATGCCGAATGAACGAACAGAACCAACGCCAACAACAAATGCAAAAGAACCAAGGGGGAAAAAATAGGAAAAATAGAAAAACGAGAAAAAAATGAAATAAAAATAATAATAAAAATCGATTTAAAACAGGCTCCAATTGAAATTGAATAGAGCCAGGCAGCCAGGCAGTCAGGCAGCCAGGCATCCTTTGGCCATTCCGCCTGCTGAATGTAGTATCCGCCTCGTGGCACGTTGTCATTTGATAACCCATTGTGGCAAACGTTTCTCACTGAGCGCGCAAATTGAAAAAAGTGTCGTCGAGTGCGAAATGGCAAAGGGAAAGGATATAACCTCGTACTCGTCCTCGTGCTGGCGAGGCTGGCGGAGAGCGGAGCGTAGAGAGTGGCAAATGGCAAGTGGTAACTGGTAACTGGTAAGTGGTAAGTGATAAGCGGTAAGCGGGTTACATGACAAGCGACGAACGTGTGAAATCCAAAAGAGAAACCCCATGCCTGTCCCAGATGGCGCGTGTCCATTTCGTGCTGTCATTTAACATGAAAAACCTAAGCAGAATACCAAAATCAGCAGGGAGTGCAGAGAGAGAGAGAGAGGAGTAATCGTCTGCTGGCATAAAACCAAGTGATGAAGTCTCAATTAGTCCCATTTGACTGGCGAACACTGAGAACTCTGTTTGCCAAGCCACAAAAACAACAGTTTGGCAGTTGAGAAGGAGCAAAGGACCGGGATCGAAATGTCGCTCAATTGACGGTTCAAGGTTCGTGAAGTCTGACGCCGCAAGTCGTATGCGTTCGAGTTAATAATCACGTTCGATTCCACGAAAATTAACATTCAACGCCCACAAGGAAAGGACTAATGGGGCTGTTCACCCTACTTCGCTACCTCGACAGGATTTAAAAGGCGCGTGCTCGCTATTTTTCTATATGCCGCCCATCAAATCGCAGTAATTATTCTGCTACTTTGGGGAAACAACTGTGGTAATTAAAATTGAAGCCAATGAAAAAGTGATGAGCAAAAAGTGAACTAAGTAAGTCTTAAACTTTGCAACCTTATTACTGAAGAATAACATAAGATCTAGTTGGACATTACTTCATTATACAGTTTCCTATTGAAGGCCCTGCCATACTTTCCCTGTCCTTTATGAATTTGGCAAGTTTTTCAGCCAGCGGCCTGTTAAAGTCTTCTGCACTATAAACTCGGCATGGAGGAGGCAACTTTTGGCATTATGGCCAACAGACGGAAGGACGGACATGATACAGACACAGCAGCTAGCTTCATTCAAGCGTTAAGATAAAGCGCAACTTTCTCGGCCGCACCTTTTGCCCAGAGCGAGGCAGAGGCAAGGGCAGATGAAGCTACAGCACTTTTTTGGCAGCCAACGAGAAACCGCGGGTGGGAGGAGGCCAAAGGCGAAAGAGAAACTGAAACTGAAGCTGAAGCTGAATGCGAATCCGAAACTGATACTGAAACTGATACTTGCCTGCCAGCATATCCGTCTTATCGGTTTTGTTGTCTGAGTGCATCGCAGGCCCACGCGGCGTATGCGCAATTGTGCATCGCAAAGGCAAGCCATATAAGGAGAGGAGCATGTAAAGTTGCCATAAGTTATGTAGGGCCCTCTAATAAAATATTACTCCCCTAATAGACTCCATAAACTCAGCTAGAGCTCGATTAAAAACCAACTGCAGAATGAATTGAAGACGGAGATGGAGCGGGAGAGGAAGCGGAAGAGGGAACTGTAGGCCCTTTGATTGCCCGCACTCGCAATCCGCACGGCATTTAAGATTTAATTTAAATATTTTTCACACCCGAATCCAGCGTGCGCACATTTCAACACAGTTCAGGCCTCAACCCTTCACCCTTTGCCACTCTGCTTGCTTGGCGCCCCGTTGATTCCCGCAACTTTGTCTAGAGTTAGGAACTGTGTTTATGCATTAAATTAAAGGAGCTTCGGTGCGGGGCAACTTTTTTGATTGGGTTACGCTGTTTTCAGGGCCGCGTGTGCCGGCTGTTTGGGTTAATAAAATATGCAAATATCCAGCATCCAAAATTAAGTTTCGTTTTTGGTTGGCAACCCTTTCTGCGCAGCAGGCAAGGCCTGACAACCGAATTGAGAGTGAAAGTGAAAGCGCTCTATACTTATCCCCAGTACATACACACACACACACACACACTGTTATGACTCTGTTGTCACACATCCGCCCTGTTGTCTGGCCATATATTTACCTACTATCATCAAATTATTAATTCAAAATAGCACAAAGTTTTCCACACTTGTCACGCCTTACATCCGCAAGCTCTACTAATGGCAAAATCATGTTGTGGCCTCCACTTAAGTCGTCTAATTCGTTTATAATTATAATTATCATGTTATGCAGTTAATAGAGCCGCGCAATATGTTCAGCCAGTTCGTGTGTGTGTGCGTATGTGTGGCACTAGTTTAAGAACATCAGACGCCACTTGATGCTTTAAGCCCTTTAATTCTTGACAATAGACTGAGATTATGTGGTTAGTCTAATCGGATAACTCTTGAGGGAGGCAGCATCATTTGAAATTTACTTAATTGTCAAATGAATTTTAAACAGTTTATGGAAGTTGAAGGGAAGATAAGTAGGAATATTAGATTTCATACATAAGTTCCACATATTTATAATAATCCTTAGTATTTTATAAATTTTATATCCGATTTAAAGCAGACATATTTTAAATATTTCATTGCTTTAAAAACCAATGAAAAATATAACAATATTGATTTTCTTGTATTTAAAATTGTTTGTTGCAGAATTAATATGTGCACTATAGATGCAGATGGCTGTCATTAATGTATCCACGATTCCATTCAGATGTTTAAAAAAGGGAAAATGTAACTAATTGAACGTGCTATCAAACTATCTATAAGCATTTTATAACATGCGAATTTAATAATATGAAATGTATCAATGAATAAACACGTATCACATTAGATAAAGTTATGCAGCCTTTCTTAAAAGCCGGAACTCAAACTGAAGTGTCATTCACAACAAATTTAATAACTATAAAAAGTGAATACTCCCCGTATTCACTGCAATTTCGAGTAGCTACCTCTTGACTATTTTCCCAGTAAGGGGCGCAGAAGAATGCGTATTGTTATGGTTGCGTGAATAAGGTACTCACGTTTATGTTCGCAATTTGCTCGATCCCAACTACAAACACAATAATAGGCAAATAGACACGTGTGTGTATGTGTGAGAGTCTTTGTGTGCCACACGCATATTGTAGAAACATGGATAATAATTTATTTCACATTTGCCACACGTACAAATAACAAAATTCTATTAAATAAATTGAATATGTGGCGGCGAAGTGGGAAGTCTTATAGCAAAAGTAAACGGAACACAATGCGGAATCTCAGTTACACACAAAAACACACAACCTCTCACACACTCACTTGCTGGCGATCTTATGCTCTGTCTCTGTCCGACTTGCTAGCTTGGGTATATCATCATTTCACTTGAGCACACAAAAGTCGATAAGCAAAAAATGCCATAAAGTGAAATAAGCCTAACCAAGAAGTCAAATGCCTTTTCATTTTCTTCGATTGTTGTGAGGCATACACACACATACACACATGATGACACACATACTTACACACACACAGAGAGAGAGAGAGAGAGAGCTCCACAGTTTCCTTCAAGCTCGAGCTTCGCCGCTTGACGTCTGTCAATAATTTATTACCTGCAAGTTGGAAAGAATGATGTATTATTCATGTCTGTGTGTGTGCACGTGAGTGTGTGTATTTGTGAGTATCTGTATTTGTATTGAACGGAACAGAAATTGAATTGTTATTTGTGGTTTGGCGCTGTTTACACGTACCTTGTGCCTTGTGACTTCTGCAATTCGCATAACCTGCTTGTGGTTTATTAATAGCAGCAAGTGAAAAGTGATTAGTAGAACGTGTAGAATGTGGAACGTGTTTATGCGCCAAATGAAGTGCTTACAGTTCAATTATGTATGCACATTGGTGTTGGCAACACACACAGTTCATAAATGGAACCCTAAATGAGGACTCCAAAAGAACGACCTTCACTCGCCATTAATAAGTTGATAAGGTGCATCAGTTGGAGACAGAAATCTTTGGGATCATCTAGCCAATATAAGAAGTCACAGCTGTATTGATATGTTACAGTAAAAGAGAACCTGAGGTTGCGAGAGCGAGAGAGGGAGGCAGCAGCGCGTGCCTGTCTCCTGTCTGCCAAAACCAAAAACCAAAAACCAAAACCAAAGGCACTTAATAGAAGGCACTTGAGGACGGCTCAACCAAGTCAAACAGTATGTAGATTTGGTTGCGGGTTTAGGTTTGGATTCAACACTTTAAATAGATTTGTTTGCTTATTTAAGTGGTCAGCGTGCTGCCACTGACAGCTGCAGCTGCCCCAGCTGCCACAGCTGCTGTTGTCTGCCACAAATGTTTATTAATGACGACCTCGTTATCTATCAGTTTTAGACAATTTCGCCATCTCACGACTCCCCCTTCCTCTCTCTCTTTCTCTCTCTTTCACTGTCTGATTTACTTTTCAAGCAAAGTTGAGCATTAGCTCGCATTACTCATACGCCACAGTGCACAAGGAAAGAGTAGGCCGCGCTAAAATCGATACTTGGCAATCAGTCGTGGGCTTACAAATGTAAGCACCACATGGTCGGACGATCAAGAGACGTCATCAAATCCCTCTTAATGTTAGTAGTCAAGCCATGGCATAGAAATCCCCAACTCAAGCTGACCCCGGATCCAAATTCTTAACATGTTAACGCCTCGCAAGGAGCTGCAAACTCGCGGCTTACAAATCCTTTGAGAAATTACAAATTAACCAAACCACTTGGAGATTTGCCCTTTGGCTTTAGGTTCCCACTCGACTCTCTTCAAGGGCCACACACGCTGTTGCCAGGTGTGGCCAGAGAGAAAAGCAAATAGACACCCATTTTAACGGACCAAATAAATGTTGCGTCGCCTACGCAAACAATTGAAATTGCTGCACAAATCCGAGGAATTAGAGGACCAAGGGGCCTGACGACTGTACCACGGGGTGGCATAAAAAATGTCCATTAAAAATTGCCACACGCAACATAACGAGGCATGCGTCAATGCTCTGCGATGTATTGAGCCTCGGAACGCAGGACGCAGAGCAATACATAAAAATCAATCGTCACTGACGTCAAGCAGACACGGACGACTTGACTGTCAGCCTGACAGGGGCTTCTTGCCCGTGACATTTACTACTGTGTTTGGCCTCCCTGACAAAGCGACGACACGCCACAAAAACTCATCTACAAGGGAGCACACACACACACACACGCACACTCTATCTACCACACACACCCACACATAGAAAAGCGAGATGAAACTTTGTCTGGTTTGCTGGTTTGGTTTCTCTTTCAAATTGCATGTGGCCAGGGCAGCTAAAACTAAGGCACGAGCCTGGGAACTCCCTCCGACTCCTACTGCTACTCCTAGTCGGTGGTCTATGCCGTCTTTGCAGTCAATTTGTTGCAACATTTAACTGAATATGCTCCTAATGAAAAGCAGTCAAAGCACAAGGACACAAGAGCGCAACTGAGGCGAGTCCCGGGGGAGTCGGGGGGCAGTTGGGAGAGTCGAGCGAATTCAATTACAGCCGGGCGAATGCAATTACATTGAAACTAAATAAACAGAGTTGCATTTTTCACATTGCCACTCTCGAGTCGGGTCGGGTCTCTCTGAATAGCGGGAAATTAGAAAGCATTTGATTTACACCCTCGTCTCCACACAGTCCCCCATCCCCGTCAGCCTCAGCACTTGAGAGCAACTGCCTTACTCAATTACAAAACGTAAATTTGCTTGAAAGCAGACCAAGTCGCAGTAGAAGCCAAGCAAAGTGGCTAAAATTAAAATGCAAAACAGTTAAGTAACTGCGCCATTAAATCATTCAAGCCCCAGCAATGTCAAAGGGCAAGGGACGAAAGGTCGCTCAATCGACACCTGTTAAACGTTGGCGAACTGTTGTCGTTGTTGTTGTTGCTGTGACCATTAATTGCGCATCTTGGCCACGATGTAAGTGTAGCTCTAATTCAATTATCGATAAACGACCCTGCCAACAGGTGTGTCAATATTTACCTGCACTTTGCATTGAGTATCAGGGAGTAAGATTCATTTCGAGTGGGGTTGAATTGAAGCAGTTGAGTGAGAAGGAGATGAAGATAAGGACTAAAGTGAGTACAATATAATTGGAACAAAAAACAAAAGGATAGCAGCAAAAAGACATAGAGAGATGATGAATAAGAAGGAGAAGAAAAGAGAGACATAGAGACACTGATTCATAGACAGAAACACAAATAAGAGAAAGGGAAACATACAGAAAGATAGCAAGAACAAGCACGAAAAACTCAGAAGAGATATAAGCAAAGTCACAAAGGAGAGATGAAGAAGGATAGAGAAGAATAAAGAGAGGCATAGAGAAGTCGAAGAAAATGGAGAAAGAAATCTACAGAGAGAGAGAGAGTAAGCACTTTAGTCAACACACCGAGCTGAAATGGCAGCAGAGTATAGAGATATATGGTATATATAGCATGCATATTTCAGTGCGTTGCTCATTCAGTACATATAAAATGGCAATTTGGCTGCGCAAAGCACTTGTCGCTTGGAACATTTAGGTTTAATTACGCTTTAAATATTCAATATGCTTTCAGTTAGTCGTGGCTTGTGGCTTGTCAAATTTGCGGGGCATAATTCAATTTACCAGCTTAATGCGCTGAGCATTAACAAAGTAATTACGCGCATTATGGCAACCGCATTGGCAGCAACAGCACAACACAACAGCAACAGCAACAGCAGCAGCAACAGCAACAAGCTGCCCAGCTTCAGTTTCAGTTACACTTCCCAGTTGCCACTGGCAGATGTATCCAGCGTTGTCCCACGTTGCCATGACGAGCCACACGGCCAGCAATGATGAGCAGCCATCTCTGTTGCTTTTGTTACTGTTTACTGTTGTTGTTGTTGATGTTGTTGTTGCTGTGCAGCTGCGAAAGCGACTGCACTTAATCAGACACCGAGCTGGCAAGCCATTTGATATTAATGGCTTTTCATCCATGTTAAAACTTCATTCAGTAGGTTTCAAAAATTCAACGTAGCTGATGCCAATCCCGCGTTGTGCTCCAGGCCAGATGCAAGGCATCGACATAAATCAGGGCACACAGTTTGCGGTATCTCTTATTAATAAATTTCACTCGTCTCTGTTTCGCAAATATTGCCTCCTATTGTGGGATAAATAGCGACATTTCAACGAATCGAACGCTTTAAACTTAAAGTTAGTAGTTTGAAGCGAAACATTTAAGAGAAAAACAAGAAACTAACTGAATTATGGAGAGGAATCCATACTTTACAGTGAATCTAGAGGCAGAATTTAAATAAATTAACGAAGAAACGAAATTTTAAACTGAAGTATGTTGAGAGAAATGTACAAATTTAATAGATAACAAGTAATTTAATATTCCCTTCTAATTTAATTCCTACACTGAAGAGGAACCCGCACTTTAAAGTCACGTGCAGCTCAAAATTATGAAACATTAAGCAAACATTTAATAGAGAATGCATGAAGTGATTTAATCTCAACTTTAACGAGAAACTCATAAACTAAACCTTTCAAGATTAGTAAAAACTCTAATTGCATGCGAGCTGTGAACCCTTGGGAACTGAATCGATGATCTGTTCGCAATGCCGTGTGGCACATTAGGCTAATTCTGTGTGGCATTCAGTCAAAAAGCCTGGCACATTAAAGCCCTCTCGACCTTACCAACTTGACATTTGAATGGTGATTCCGAGGGTGAAATCTCTTCATTTAATTTGTGTTTTCTTTCATTTATCCGTTGGCCCATTTGTTGTGTCAAGAGATTTCGCTGAAGTAAAGAGCAAAAAAAGCAAGAATAGCATGCCGAGTGCTTTATACCCTTGCAATTAATGGGTCAGTTGACAAATTATTTTTACAAATCGAATATATAATTTAAGAGCTGTCTAGATATACTTTGAAAAGATAGACAGACGGAGGGACAGATAGATGGTCTGTGGTAGTTCAATAAACATATGAATGATGTCTCCTGTGCCAAAAGGCATATACCCCTTGCAAGGGAACCATAACAACTGGCAGGAGAGCGCTCCACGCACAAAGAACTGACAAATGCCGAAAAAGAAAGTAAGAAAAAAGCAGGAAAAAACAACACTCCCACACAAGAACAAGAACAAGAAAAGAAAACAAATACGAAGCATTAAATAAAATAAAAAATAAAAATTCAGTGAATTGTCAGCGCAAAAAGTGGCAAGTGGCAGATGAGGCAGGGGCAGAGGAAGCAAAGGAGAAAAGAAAACAATAAATTAAAATCGAATATAATGTGAAATAAAACAGACAGGAGAAGGGAGCAAGGAGCGACAGCTGTGTGTCTCGGGTCGAGACATTGTTGCCAACTTGTTGGTGCTCCAGCTGCTACGGCACACATGTCACGACTGTCTGGGGCATGCACACCACACTCACACAGAACAGCAACACTTTGTTGCCTGCAACCCATTTCCCTAGAACCCTTAGTCGAATTTGATAAGACTTCTGATAGCATTGCAGCATAATACAAGTTGCACAAGGCGATTCTGAAATAAAGGAATACGTAGAACTGTCGAGCTTGCTACCAGCCTCATCTCCCCTCCCCATTCCCCCCTTCCCACCCCCTTCTCTGCTGGTACATGCGCAGTATCCTCCACTGTGCAAGCGTTGGCGGCCAATTGCCAACTGGCAACAGACAACGGGCCAACAGGCATACGGCCGGCAACAAGCAGCCTGGAAAGCGGAACGTGTTGGCAAATGGAACGAACGGGAATGGAACAAACAAATCAAATACTCACACTTGCATAATCTTGTTTTATCTGTCGAATCAAGAGAAAAGAAATACAAAAATGAAATAAGAAAATATTTAACTAAAGCTGAATAAAACAGAATAACAGTTAGTTAGTTAGTCGAGAGAGAGGGGAAGACTTCTTCTTGACACTGTGACAGGCTGTGACAGGTCCGCAGTGGACACACAGGGCACACAGCTTGCCACAAGTCACCTGTTGCTTGCTGTGGTGCTGTCGTTGTCGCTGTCGTTGCTTCCATTGCCGAAGGCTTTAATTAAGGCCTTCCTCCTCCTGGCTGCAGCTGAAGGGAAAAGTTTGTGCGCCTCTTTTGGCTTTCGCTAAACTTTGAGCGGCCTGCGGCCCTAAGCCAGTCGGAAAAACTTTGATTTTGTGACCAACTGACAGTTGGCTATAGGTGGAATGAAATAAATTACATAATCCAGCTCGTTGACATTCCTCAAAGTAAACGGAGACGAAGAGCAGAACAAAGGAGGCTTTAAATGAGATTCAGCATTAAATTTGCCACACACACACACACACACCTTACTTTCACTCCCTACTTATCCACTCAGCTAGCTGCATCAATAGTTTGCCACTGCATAATTACGCAAAGCCTTTCCCAGCCAGGAATGAGCCATGCTTGGCTCTAATTAAGCCCGAGGCCTTTGACTGGTACTGGCAAACTAATTCTGCCTGCTTGAATGATAAGCATAGGTAGAAAACATTTTAAACCATGTCGAAGGTCTTCTTGCTCTAATTGGCTGCACACACTAAAAGGGAAACTTTGCCAGAACAGAAGTTGACAACCAGTGACAAGTAACGCTGCCACAGTACAAGGGTATTACACACACAGATGACAGAGAGAGAGAGGAAGGCAGGGGAGGTGGCAGGCTCAACATACTATTACAGCTGCCTGTCGCCGATGGCATCCCATTGTTGCGCTAATGACACTTTTATAACTTTTTATAGATTTTTCACACTTAATGCGAACTTACGCCCATTTATCGTGGCAGCGACAACAATCCTTTTTGTAAGCAACGCACAGGCGACGACTATTCGATCCCTTCTATCGTTTACTTCCTTCAGCTGCCTCCCTCTCCCTCGCTCCCCTTCTCTCTTCCTCATTTCTGCTTCTTTTTTTCCAGCCATTGAAACTTATTTACGAGAATGTGTGTGCGGAAGATGCTGCCGGATTTGCACAGGCCCAGGCCCAGCCCGGCAGCATTATGCTGCCAACAAATAGACATATGAGTAGATGTACTAACACAAACACACACTGTCTGTCTGTCTCTCTGTCTCTCTGTCTGCCTGTGTGGTGTGCGTGTGTATTGCTGCTGTTTGTCTGCTGGGTTTGCCTTGGGCGTATGGCGCGTATACGCAATGTGGCGCATACGCAACAAGGCGAACACAGCGCAGCTCTAGAATATTGCAACAAATCCCAAATGCCAGACATGAACAACTTTTAAACTTCCCCACACACACACACACTCTCACGCATGAGTAGTGCCTATGTGTGTACGTGTATGTGTGTGGTTTGCCTTATAAACATTGATGCGTGGCATGTTAAATTCAAAAAGAGATAAATTGTCTCTACTTAGGCTGGGGCGTGGGCTGAGCGAATGAGCAAAATCAAAAGCAATCACGATGATATTTGCACAGCACACTCGGATTATGTTTTAGTTTTGATGAGGGAGATAGAGAGTGCAGAGGGGAAGAGGGGACAGGGAGACAAAGCATTTAGTTTGATGCGATGATGCATAAAGTGCTCAGCGTATTTACCCGAATTTTCTGCAGATTATCAAGCGACGATAAAGTGTTGGATGATTATCGGATTCATGTTCGCCAAATTGCTTAAGCTGCCTTAATGCGCGCATCAGACTACCGTATAATATAAGAGAGAGAGAGAGAGAGAGTGTGAGAGAGATAAATAGTGTAAACACACGCGAGTGTTCTACCCTGCATGCTCAAGTGCAGCATTGGGTTGTCTGATAATGCCAATCACAAATAACACTTATCTCATCAACTCAACAAGTTTAAAATTAAATTGTTTGTATTTTAATTCTCAGACACCATTTTACAGGGTGTGCCTTCTTCATCAGGTACCCCCGCGAACATAATAATCTTATCAGCACTTCTCAGACAGACGCTTTGAGCTTTGCTCTACAAAACAAAATTATGCCCACTCATTGTTTACAAAACAAACAAAGTTGAGCACTAACTATAAAATACTCAAATAAAAAATAACACTTAATAAACATTTAATGAACTGAACCTTTATTGCACCAAATACATCAAAACTTGCATCACCTTTAATAAAAGTAATTTGCATACATTTTCTAATAAATGTAAATTGAATAAAGAGAAAAGAGATTTATGATTTTTATATTCTCTGTCCTTATCTTAAGTTATACCTCAGTTTGCATATTTCCTAATTATTTCAACCTGTTCTATCTAATTATCTATCTAAATTGCGCCTGTCCAAACCGGAATTGCAAACATAAACAAATAAACAGATGTAGAGTTTGGAAAGTTTTCAAGAATGTAAGAATGTACTTATTTATTTCATAATTTGCTGTAAATACCCTTCTCGATGGTATTGTAAAGTGCTCGCAAATTAAGCAAAGGATTCAGATTATGTTAAGTACATAAATCATACAACAATTAATACTTTAATAATATCCACAAGTTAATAATTAGGTTGCCTTTTTAAACAATGATAATACTACAATGATAGTTATAGTAATTATAAAATTTAATAGAGTTCAACTCTCGCCACCCATAAACGTCTTATTAATTTCTATTGACTTCAAGAGCATTTGATGTTCGGCATTCTTTGCTTGGACATCACACATTGTTAGTCACATACAAACTAACTTGGGGCATCCTAATCTAGAAGTGACTTGTGAAATTGGCTTCTTGTTTTTGCTTTTATTGTTTTTCATGTGACGTCGCTATCAAGAGTGAGGTAGTTGGCAGGGGATTGAGAAGATGAGAGTGCAATCAGCAAGTTACAAGTAGCTTATAAAAGGCGAGCAGAGTCTGGCGTAACGTTAGTAGTAATCATCATGCAGTACAAACCGGAGATAAGTTTCGATGCGGCGACCAAAGTGTGGTCAGCTGCCACAGACAGTCATCACTTTGCAGCAGATCTATCGATTGGAGAGATCATTTTCTACGAGATGCAACGTCATCCCAATCAGATAGCACAGGTTAGTTCACAGTTTGGGGGATTACATAAGAGATACCTGATAATCGGTGCCACTTCAGGTATCAGCAACGGAAAATACCGTTCTAACTCGTGAGGAGCTCTTCACGAATGCGAAACGTGTTGCCAGCTACCTAAGAAGTCTGGAACTGCAGCAGACGGACATTGTGGGGATTATAGCGAGAAACACCACAAACATATCCGCCGTGGCATACGGATGCTACTTCAACGGCATTGTCTACCACGCATTGAACATCAACTACGAGCAGGCGAACATTGAGAAGCTCTACGGAGTCACCAAGCCCAGGGTGATCTTCTGCGATGGCGATGAGTACGAGAAGGTGCGTGCAGCTACTGCGAAGCTGAACGTACGCATTGTCACCATGCGCAATCATCCAAGGGGCAGCATCAGCATCGATGAGGTGCTGCAAACTCCTGTGGAGCAGGACTTCAAGCCAGCCCGCCTGGAGCAGGGCAACAATCAAACGCTGGTCATCATGTGCTCCTCCGGCACCACAGGCACTCCGAAGGCTGTTACTGTGACCAACAGCCACAAGATTCTCAACGGAAGTCTGTAAGTAGCCAAAGCAAATCTCAGCTAGAAATTGAATTGAATTGGGTAATCCCTTCCAGCGGACTTACCACAGCAGATGTGCAGTACACGCACAGCACCCTCGACTGGATAACCAGTCTCGTTGTGACCATCACTTCGGCAGTGTTCAGCACTACGCGCATCATAGCAGACACTGTCTTCGATGCGGAGTTCATGCTGAGCCTCATCGAGAAGCACAAGATCACGTGGGCACTGCTGTCGCCCTTCCAGCTGGCCATGCTGGTCAACTCGCCCTCGTTTGAGAGCACCAACTTGGCCAGCCTGCGTCATTGTCTATTCACCGGTGGACGCTGCTCCCTGGAGGTGCAGCACCGTCTCAGGGAGCGCCTGCCCGAGACCAGTCTGCACTTCTCGTACGGCATGACCGAAGTTGGCATCTGGGCGTCCTTTAACTACAACTTTGATGCTAAACCCAAGTCTGTTGGCCGTCCAACATCGGGCTTCAAGCTGAAGATTGTCAACGAACAGAACGAGGCTGTGGGACCCAACGAGACGGGTGAGATATGCCTCAACAATGGGCAGTACTGGGCGGGTTACTATGGCAATCTGGAGGAGTCGCGACACATACGCGACAACAAGTTGTGGTTCCACACCGGCGACTTGGGCTACGTCGATGAGGATGGCTTTCTGTATGTGGTGGATCGCAAGAAGGATATGCTGAAGTATCAAAACATTATGTACTATCCCTCGGAGGTCGAGGAGGTCATTGCCCAGATGCCCCAAGTGGCGGATGTTTGTGTCTTCGGCGTGTGGAATGACACAACCGGCGACGAGGCAGCCGCAGCTGTTGTCACCAAACCCGGCACCACACTGCGGCCCGACGATGTGGTCGACTATGTGCAGACACATGTGAAGGCCAAGTACAAGCAACTGATTGGAGGCGCCATCATTGTGGATGATCTGAAGCGTAGTACCAACGGCAAAACAAATCGTCCAGCCACCAAGGCGTATTTCCTCGAAGTCAAGGGGCGCAATTGAAGGAAGGCCTGCAGCTGAAGAAGTGTTTGCTCCATTTAATGTTAGTCTACTTAGCTCATTATAAGAAATTTAGTTAGCATATTGCATAACTTGCTTATGCTTGGAAGCAGCATTTAAAGATTTAGTGTATATCAAACTTATTCTGTCTATGAATACACAAAATTTCAACCGAATCTGCTCACTTATAACTGAGTTACAAAGGTATCAAACTCGCATAAAATTAAATCTGAATACTTCAAATATTATATTACTTGCTTATTCTTATATGTTTGACCATACAATTTGGCATATATCAATTATATTCAGATGCCTATGGACGCACAGAATTTCAACTAAATCTGTGCACAAATAGCTGAGTTACAAAGGTATCAAACTCACATAAAAAGAGTTTAATTTGGAATGAAGTAACACTTAAAATACCATATAACTTTCTTATGCCTGAAATTTTAATAAAATTTGGCATATAATTTATACATTCAGTTATCTATATAAGTACAGAATTTCACCTAAATCTGTGCGCAAATAGCTGAATAACGTAGGTATCAAAATCGTATAAAATAATTTAATTCGGAATAAATATTTAACGAGTCAAGGGCAAGTGTTATGCGCTTTAAACGGAATACACTCATACTAATCTTTTTATCTACACATGCAAACATACATTTCATACATATATATTCAGTTTTTTAGTCTATGGATTTAGTTCTCTCGCATTTAGTTTTTATGTCGAACGACCCTTTTATGTTAGAGCGTTGCTTTTTTTATGATTTTAGCTTCGCACATCGCATATTTTTATTCATTTTCATTCGCTTTAAAGTTAGAAAGAGGAGAGGAGCAGCCTGTGGTCCTTCCATTAAAGGAGAAGGAAGGCAGGCAGAGTAACGATGGCTTTACACACGATTGCCTACAGACACACACACACATATATATATATATACGCATACAGACACACTCCTAGATGTGTTAGTGATTGTGGATGATGGAATGACAGGCGTTGTTGAAGGCAATTCAATTGGAATTAAATTCAACCTTCCAACAGCGTCTCATCAGCAGTTGTTGCTATTGTAGTTGTAGTTGTGGTTGTTGTGGCTGTTGTTGTGTTGTAGTTGTAGTTGTTGTTCGCGTTGTCGGCGTTTTAAGCTTAGCTCTGCTCGTATCAGCCTTTGTCTATCTGGCCTGTATGTGGTTGTGCGTGTGTCAGTGTGTGTGTCTATGTGTGAGTGTTGTACAAGCAACTTACACAAGCACGCACATCTATTTCTGCCTGTCTCTCTCTGTCTCTGCCTCTCCCTGGGCTTTGTTCGGCTTACAAGTTACTTTTTTGCTTCTATAGATGCCAATGGTCAGATTTATAAAGCAAAGTTGCAGTTGTTGTTATTGCTGCTGCTCTTGTAATGTTTCTCTTCCTTCTACTTCGTATATTTGTTGCTTGTGACGTGTGTCAATATCCTGTGGCATTTCTTGCATGCCCCACACGCGCTCTCTGCTCGTTAGCGGCAATTACCAGCTGCAACAGTTCCCAACACTGCGTTAGCTTCTGCTCCTTCTTCGGTTCCTACACCTTGCTACAGCTTCTTGCTCCAGCTGCTACTACAATTACAGCCTTTGATAGAGTCACAGTTCCTTCTGCTACTATCGTAGCTGCTCCTGTACCTGATGCTGTACCTGCTCCTGTGGTTGCTTCTGTAGCTGCTCCTGTACCTAATTTTGTACATGCTCTTGCACGTGCTCCTGCAGCTGCTCCTGTACCTACTCCCGTTTATACTTCCCCTCTTGTTCTTGTTGTCGTACACCCGCCATTACTCCTTCTGTTCCTGCATCTGCTGCAGCTACAGCTCCATTTCCCCTTTTGTTTCCACTCCTTCTTCCTTTCCCTTTGCTGCTACCTTTCCAGCTCCTCTCTGTACTCCCGCTCTAGCTCCGACTCCAACTCCCTTGTCTTCTTTCCACTCCCAATTCCAGTACCATTTTTGCTCCTCTTCCTACCCCAGCTAAAGAACCTGCTTCAGTTCGTGCTTCTATTCCTATTCCTCCTCCAGTTCCTGCACTGTTCCTGATCTTATTCCTGTTTCTATTCCTGCTCCTGTTTCTGCTGCTGGTCTAGCCATGAATACTGCCAGCCCTGTTGCGTAACCAACATTATCTTTTCCACTCCTTCTTCCCTTCTGCCATAGCAAACTATCGACAATTGGCAAAAAGTGAGTTTAATTAATCCGCTTTCCGCTTAATTAGGCAATTGACATTCCACCTCTGCCTGTTTGTAATCGATAGTCGCAACACTTTGCCGAGACATTTCCATTTATTTAATGCTATTCTAACGAGTCAATTTCATTTAAATAAATAATTGCCAGCATATTAAACAATTGAGCGCATTTTAATTACATTTCAAGTGACAGAGACAGATATTGAGAGTAATGCAAACCCACAGCAAAATACCCTTTAGAAAGACACCATGCTGTCGCTACTGCCAGCATGGCTATACCCCACAGTCACCACTCTTCACTGGGTATTTATTTGAATTGCAGACCACAATTATCTTAGCATAATGAAACAATTAAATTGAATTGCAACAAATGCATTAATTAATTGTTTGTTCAGTTTTTTTCTTACTCTGTTTTTATCTCTGATTAAACTCTAAAAAACTTTGTAGCAAATTAAAATATCTGAAACACGCAGGTTGCGACACGAGATTAATGTACAATTTGTTGCAAGGAGAGCCAAACAACAAAGAATTCCAACATGAATTTCATTTGACTGAGCTCCCGTCGAGAACCTTTCCGTTTTTTCTATTCTGCTCTGATGTACCGTTAATAAATCGCACTTCCAAGTTATTTACCCAAAAGCGACCCGTGTGTATCCCAAGCCCGAATGCATAAATCACACGGAACCAAGCGCGAAAATAAAGTTCACCCAGAGAGGGAGAGAGGGAGGGGATGCTGCTGCTCATTGTGTTACGTATACGCCCCGCTGGAAATGTAATTTCTGCGCCCGCACCGCGGAACATAACTTTGGTCATTAGACCAGTAGACCAACTCGTCCCTTTTTATTTGCATTCGCCACTGTGTCGCTCTCTCCCTCTGCTCCTCTCCTCTCCTCTCCATTTCCCTCTCCCCCTTTCTCAGCTAAATTGCAGTTTTTCACATACTTTGCGCCACTTGGTGTACGCCAAAAACCTTAAGTACATATCAGCAGAGCATAATTTATATTTGCCTGCAGCAAACAGTCTAGGGAACCTTATCAATGCGCTGCACTGGAGGAGTATGGAAATTACCGAGCTGCAGCTGCTGCTGCTGCTCTGCAGAGATGCAGTCATAAATTCGGCTCAAAGTGGCGCACAGCTCTGGCAAAGAGCTGCTCACGCGACGGGACTGCCACGACGCCCTAATGATATTTACAGCATGTTCTCGCTTGTTTGCTTCATACTTAAGGCAATGCTAATTGTCGGCCCACGCTGCGTATGAGCAATGCGTAAAGTGCGTAAAAGTAAAGGAGAGGAAGGCAAGGCGTTTAATGAAGTCGCCAACTACACTAAACAAATGAGTGTAAGTTGATTATGCACCCGCTTTCCCTTCTCCTCGCATCTGCCCTGCCTTGCTTGCCATGATTAATACCGTATTAAATGTGATTTCACTGAGGCAACGTTACCAGTTACTTGTGGCACGCGAATCGTCTGTCGTGTCTGTCACAGCGACACGCAAACACTTGCAAAATATCCTCACTGGCGTGGAAGATGGAGGGTGATGAGGGGAAAGCTGCTCCTTCACAAAACGCATTTTTATGGCATTTTTATTGGAACACGTAAAACGCAAATTGAGCAAGCTCGGCGATGAAGTCGGTGCTCGCAGCCCAACCTGAAGGAGTAGCTTGAATTGAATTGCAGAACATCCCCCGTACCCCAAACAGTGTGTAAATTACAAGCTATTAAAATTTTAAATGCTCTAACATTACATTAATCAAATGGCCTAGAGCCAGCAGACACTTAAACGTCTCATGGAACTCATGTATCTCTCATGTTTATGGTAATTAGAACATTCACTAGATTTATGCGTGCCATCACTGGATTGCTAATACCTTCGCTGCACAGATGTATTCCCCCTCATACACATATGCCTGTGTCTACCCCTGTGTGCACCCGTTAGGAAGGTCGTAAAAAATAATAGTATTATGATAAATATTCAATTCAATTCAACTTCTTTCCATCAGAAACGAGTCGTCAATGCGCACGTTTTCTTGATCGTTGTTTTCTCCTTTTTGCCCTGAGCAGGGCTCCAAAGTTTTCGCCGTTTTTTCAGATTCTTTCACTTTTTTTAAGATGAAACCGTTTGAAAAACGCCCCAAGGGGGCGGGTGTCGACGAACAAAAACCGTTTTAACAGCATAGCAACAGTGCATTAACAGTAACAGCGTTTTACATCTGCGGTTGCTGTTCACACTATGTTTTATACACACCTTAGCGGGGACAGCAACCCACTGTTTAACTTTGTGACACTTTACTGTTAACAATTCTATTGCATACTTTCGAGTCGAATGGCACGGAAGTTCCTACGCACACCACCAGATGGAACCAAACCCATCTCCTGCTTCTTGCCAACAGAGGGCGCTAGCCCCCTGTTTGCTCGTCGGTAAGTGGTAATCGATGTGTGCGTTGTAACCAGTGTGACCAGATTTTGAAAAGTAAACAGATTACAATAGATCGATATAAATTGACTATGGATCGTTATCTACCCACAAAGCTACAATACCTTTCCCGCCATTTTATACATATTCATTTACCATACGTTATTTTAGCTTGAAGCTGATAACACGTGTTATGGAGGAATTTGCAAATCTAACAACAGGAGCAATTCGGGTAAATTAAATAAATAATAAATATTATTTTTGTCAAATATCATCAAAAATTATTATTATACATAATGTATATAATTAGTTTTTTGCAAAAAAAAATGTAATTATTAAAAACAAGGTCGCCAACATGAACACCATTATTATCATCATCATTATATATACATTTTCTGCAGCGTATAATGGATGGGCTCGTTTTTCCAAAGCCAGTGCTTCAGCTTCTTAAAATAAGAAAAAAAGATTCAGGAACGGACGGTTATCGCTTGATCTTATCGGATGGACAGCATGCCAGTACCTTCGCTGTGCTAAAAATTGAATTATTTGGGCAATTAAGAGACTTGCAAGAAAAAGGTCAAATCCATGTCAATACAATTGTACAGATCGATGAATATTCCACAGTATCGTTGGCAATTAATATCAAGTAAGTCTAATGACAGTATATTTTTTTCGTGTATGGCTAATTTGGACTTTTCTTCAGACACATCCCAATCATAACAGCATTAACGGTGCTAAGTTGGGGAGATAAGTTAACCAAAATAGGAGAGCCCGTTAGGTTTATAAATGCATACAATGAACACTCAGCTCGGCAGATTGCAGTGGAGGAAACTTCTTATTCAGCAGACGACAATCTTACTAGAGACAGAACTCTGAATGCTGAAAATGCATGTACTCCGGAGCAGTCTTCGGCTCTTAGTCCTAATCCAACCAACAACAAGTGCAAAAGCACTTATAATAATACTATGAACAGTACATTGAACTCTAGGCCCACGTGTCTTATTGCTAATCTTTACCCTTATCAAAACAATTGGGTGATCAAGACCCGAGTAATTTCAAAAACAGATATACGAACTTGGAGTAATAAGCGTGGTGAAGGCAAACTTTTCAGCATGGTTTTAATAGATGAATCTGGTGAAATCCGAGCAACCGCTTTTAAAGAACAATGTGATAATTTCTACAATCTAATTGAGGAGGATAATGTCTACTATTTCTCAAAGTGTCAGGTTAAGAAGGCCAATATGAAGTTTTCGCTGCTGAAAAATATTTATGAGATCAGTTTCACAGCTGAGACTATGGTCGAACTGTGTGAGGATGTCGACAATGAAGGTATACCCAGAATCAAATTTGATTTAGTACCTATTTCACAAGTGGCAAATATGGCGGATAAGGAGGTTATAGATACAATTGGTATTTGCATAGACGTCGGCATGTTGCAAACGTTCCATTCAACCAAGAAACGGAATATTACTCTGGTAGATGAGAGTAGTGCGTATGTAACTCTCACTTTATGGAACAATGAAGCTGTAAATTTCGGTGGACATATCCAGGCGGTCATATTGGTAAAAGGATCACGCATTCATATATTTAATGGTGACAGAACTCTTAACATGATGGGTGGATCAATATTGAAAATAAATCCAGACATCCCAGAGGCACACAAGTTGCGGGAATGGTTCAACAGCGGCGGTGATGATAGTATAACAGACTAATTTAACAAGCAAGTAGTACAACAATCTAACTGTGCAATCCATTTCTTGTTTCAAACACCTACAATGCATCAAAAGTTTTAATGGTTAGTATATAGTTTAATTTTTTATTGATCTCTAATAAATTCATATATTTTGTTTTACCCTTAAGAAATGTATATATAATATGTATAAGGGAATATATAAGGTTGATATTGGTTTTATGAATGTATATAAAAATTTATTTTTTATTGCGCAGCTCCTTTGAGTTGTTGTTCTTTCTGGTTGACTAGTATTCTCAATTGTTAAAATCGAATAATTCTGTATATGAATATATATGTTTCCTTCAGCTGACGCATCATTTTTGATTGTATATAAAAAGACTATACAGATATAATAGAGTTCTTTTTTTTTTTTTTTAATGTTTTTTTAATTTACAAAACTGGAAAACTGATGTTTCATTTCGAAGATACCGTTGCATATTTAGTTTCTTAGCTATGTTGGCTATGTGTATAATATATGTATGTTTATCTAAGTTTATTGTTAAAGTAAAAACTGCATTGCACATTTTCTCGGTGTCAAACAGATGTCTTTCACTGTTATTTTTGTATTTCGTTTGTGTTTTTTGCTTTATCCTTTTGATTAACGTTCGATATTTTGCTTTGGAGTTTGATTCTCATTGTATAATTCTTAGTTAGTACTATTGAAAGGTTTATCATAACACTTTAATGATCTGCATTGGTTTTAGGTCTAGAAACTTTTTGTAGTTTACAAATGTTCTCTTTATTGATCTGGTTTAGTAACTTTAAGAGGCAATTCCCCGTTGAAATGTTTAGTTAAAATATAAGTTCTTAACTCATATGCATAGAAATTTATTATTATATATTTTGTTAATGATTAGCAACTAAACACTTAAATCGTGTAAGCAACCTATTTTTTACAACTTGCGTTTACATTTCGCTTTGGATTTGCAATAGACATTTGGCACTAAACAAATATGAACAGATAGAAAGAAAATAAATTATAAAATACACACTATACAGAAGTAGTATATTAATATCGACACAATACTCGTAACTATGATAAGATTTGAATAAATAAACCTCACTCGTTCGCCGCCCTCTTAACGCTGCACATAAGGGAACTCGGTCTGCACATGCGCGTGAGCGGCCTGGGATTGATTTGGGTGTGGATGGTGATGATGATGATGGTGATGGTGATGCTGGCACATGGTTGGTTGAGGCTCCAGTTGATAGCCAAGTAGTTGCTCCTGCTGCTGCTCCTGGTCTTGCTCCTGTTGATGCAGCACGGAGAAGGTTAGGCCACAGGAACAGTGCTCAATGTGAGGCTGCTGCTGTTGCTGTCCGGGTGTGGCATGCACCAAGGCCTGCTCTGTTATGATTGTGGGTGTTGGCGAGGGCGAGGATAGACAATCCTGGCAGTAATGCGATGCCGGCACTGGCGTTTGGGCATGCAAGTGTCCGTGACTCGAATGGAAATGATTATACAACAACGACGATTGGGGAGGCGGCGGCGGCGGTGGTGGTGGCGGTGTTGGTGGTGTAGTTGGCGTCGGTGATTGTGTGGATGAACTTGTGTCCGAGCTCTCTGTGTCAGTATCCGTTGCTGCGCTGCTCGACGTCGATGTGGATGACGATGGTTTGTGTGGCTGATGTGGTTGATCGGGTGGATGATGGCAGCGACATATTGTAACTCAAAAAGTGCCGCCATCGTGATGATTACTGGATGAAGATGTGGTTGTGGCTGCCTCAACAGCAGTGGACGTCGGCACTAGAATAGCGCTCCCCCCCGCCGACAGGATTCCATGACCATTGGTTGTCTGATGCTGCGGGGAGCTGTAGCCATCGCCATCGGCATCGCCGGCGCCGTTCTGCTGTTGTTGCTGCAGATGATGATTGTGATTGTTAATGGAATGATTGAGAAATAGTTGTGTATTGGGTGAATGCCCCTCATCGCCGCCGCTGGCAATGCCAACCGCCATTAGTCCGCCATTAGCCGCAATGCCCAGAGATTTGGGAGGAATTGGT
The DNA here is from genome assembly GCA_018903715.1 of Zaprionus davidi. Classification (NCBI taxonomy): domain Eukaryota; kingdom Metazoa; phylum Arthropoda; class Insecta; order Diptera; family Drosophilidae; genus Zaprionus; species Zaprionus davidi. The sequence continues at coordinate 919,770 of JAEIGL010000003.1, forward strand.
GGTGGCGGTACCGGAATATCCTCAACATCGAAAGAACTTGTTGAACTCTCGCGTTGTGTTATATTCAGTGAACCCGCGTGCATGTTATGCATATCCAGGCTGCCGTTCGAGCTGATGCGACAGTGCTCTCGATGATGCACTGTGGTCAGCGAGGCAGACGTCGAAGTTGACTCCTCACTCAGATTATTCAACTGATTCAGTTCACGTGAGCTGGTTGTGCTAATGCCGGAGTCACGAAAATCGTTTGGGGCATAGCAAACATTGAGATGACTTCCTGCCTCCTGGAAATTGTGTGGCAACGAATGCGGTTGCTGATCTGCCTCCGGATCATCGAAGCTAATATCCACTACAGAGTATTTCTGTCCATGTTGTTGCTGTGCCGAGTGACGTCTCGCTGCGGCATCTGCGCTCGACCCGAAGTCGTTGAATATCAACGGATTGGAGGCACGTTTATCTGGCGTTATGCCACGTGGCGGCAATGGTGGCGCATTGGGTGAACTCTGCATTGGTTGGCGTTTTGGCGGCACCTCTGGACTGTCCATCACACAACCGTTTGCCACAAAATTCTGTGATCGCGGTCTGTTGGGCACTGGTGGCGCCTCGCTGATTTCTGCCAGAGGCAAAGGAATACTGAGACTCTCTTTGCTGAGAGTCTGATAGGAATTCATGGCTTCCACAGGACGCAGAGTGTCGCCGGGTCGCGTATATATCTCATCCAGTTCATATACATAGTTGGAGCCGGCGTGCTGCTGCTGTTGTTGCTGTTGGACAGCAGCATTACGTTGCTCTGTGGGCAGTGGCGGCAATGGAGTATTCACAATACTCTCCGATGGCTGTCGCTTGAGTCGTCCCATGCCGGAGAGACTCTGCTTGAGCTGACAGAATCTTTCCAGCAGACGATTGTGCAGCGGCTGTACACCAGTCGGTGCCAGCTGTCCATGCAGCTCCAGTGCCTGTTCAAGTATTTGAATTTGCTCCAATATCAACACCTTAAGACGCTGCACATTCGCCTGTTGACCAGCACCTTGTGGCGACTTCAGAAAATGCTCGGAGAAGAAGGCCTCCTGATATTTGCTAATGCCACCCATGACATTAGCATCGATGGTGCCCTGCAGTCGCATTGAGAATGGATTGATGTTACGCTTTGGATCGCGACGATATTGTACAATTAGATCGGCTAGTTCCTTTCCAGCATTACTGATTATCTCGCAGGCATATTCCACAGGTGTCAATTCCTGCACCGATTTCTGTTTAACCTCAAACCAACGCAATATGCCTGGCAAGGCGCTGGTAATATCCAGTGTGGTACGTTCAATCCACAGCGACTTGAACTCATTGTCCTTATCTAACGGTCCCTTGTACATGGGTCGATCGTATATGAAGCGCGTCACATCGTTCACCTCATAGAAGCGGGCGATCTTCTCGGGCACAGGCACCATGGCTGTCTTCAACGCTTGCGCATCTCCCACAGGCCTCACATTGCTAATCTGAATATATTGTTCCGGACCGTTCAATATGGACGCATCTGGTGGACTATTGTTGCCCAGAATTTGTGCGCTAGGAAATTCCGTTTGTAGGCGTTGTGTAAATGCGCCAATGCGCTCGTATTCCAGTCCACGATAGACAAACTGTTTGTTCTGCAAATACGACATTTATATATGACAAAGAATATCTATAGAGGTCAGTATGCTGCTTACCCGCACAAAGAGCGGTAGGCCCATGCCATAGAAACCGACACGGAAATATTCCGGTTCCGGACGCAGTTGTGTCAGTATATTCTGAAAGAACTTGGCCTCCAGTATGAGAATGTCGCTTAGTTTATTATAATCAAAGCGACGCGTCTCATAGAGATGTGCCAGTTCCTTGCACAATGGAATACCCTTCTCCCAGCACTTGCCCTTGTCGAAGTACTTGAGTATCTAAAAACAGAAGGAGATAGAGATTAAACATTATTATACCATTAATTAAATATATGTATTATTAATAAGCATAAACAGTAAAGTCGCTATATCCTCGTCTCTCTATGTATTATAGTAACTAAACAATTGTTTTAGAATTTTATGACGCCCTTGTCCGTCCTGTAAACCATTAACAATCCAATTACAACGTATTTTGTAAGCTACAATCTTTAATGTTTGGTGTGTTTCATAAATATCAAAACACAAACATTTCTGTTCATAGAAGTATCAATCTTAATAACCTTACCTCATGATAAAGACGCTCCTTACGCTGCCACTCGGGCTGTCCGCTATTGTCGAAGGGAGCAAAGCTCTGAGTCTCTCGATCCCAGCTCAGCATGGAAGCATACAATTTCAGAGTGTATCCAGCCTCCGTGTAGTTCTCCGCCTGAAGGTGTAGATTATGAAGCTTGTAGATGTATCTGTGTTGTCATGGAAACATCAAACATTACATTATTATCAGCAATAACATTAAGAATTTTTATGATTACAAACCTTAGGTACATCTCTTTGCGATTGATTTCATTTTTATAGAAATTCAGTAGATTCACAGTGCAGGTCATACGTTTGTCCCGGTTCTCTTCGCCCTGCATAACGCTGCGATAGTCGAGAAGTCGCTCAAGTAGACGAGTTACTGAACTTATAAAAGCTGTGCCAGCATCCTTCCAGTTTGGGTTCTCCACTTGCACTTTCTCCAGCAAACTACACAAAAATGAATGTATAAAGTTTAGTAAAAATCTAACTTATGTTTTACAGATTAAAATTAAAATGAAAACAGAAATAAGTTTACAATGGGCAGGTTTGGGCGCAAAAATAAAAGCTATATTCAATACCAGATTTACATAAAATATCTTTAATTTACAAGATATTTATAATAAAATATACGAATAAAAACTAAACAAGACTAGGCAAAAAGAAGGCGTGTTGAACTTACACCAAGCTGAGATGTTCCCTTTTATGGATGGCGATTGCAATGAGTGAGTGAGGTGAGACATTTATACATACATTTATATATACAGTTAAACAGACACAAAGGTAAATATATATAAATGGTACTGAGAAGAGCTGCCAAACTATCAAGATATCACATTTTCAAATAAAAAATATATTTAGGATACTGTCAATAGTTTGGTAGCTCCAATACATTTTATATTAATATGAACTTGTGTACTTACATTGTGCTGAAGAGTTCGCGGTACTCGTCGTCACCTTTGTTCTCACTGATTAACAGATCGAGCTTATCAATAAGTTCGCTTTCCACTAGCCTAAAGGAACCACGTGCAGCCTGCAGAATAAAAGGAAATACTTATAGAGTCTTCTTCTTTTGCTTTCACTAAATGCAACCCACCTGTTCACACTGCATCATGTCGTAAAAGACAGACAGTGTGGCCTTGCGTAATGCCGGTTCTGGCACCAGTGTGACCTCCAGAAAGGGACCCACCATCGAGGGTATAAAGTGCAATTTCTGTTCACCCAGTTGCGACCACATGCTGAGTATTTGAAAGCCCATCAAGACACGCATATCGCCGTGTGAATGTAGAATCTTCAATCGCTTTGGCTCTCTGTACTGTTCCAGTTGCAGCGAGGGTTGTGTGAGGAAAGTCACTGCCAGACTGAAGTAACTCCACCAGAGTTGGGAGTCAAAGGCCTGTGGCCCAAGGAAACGATAGACAAGCGGCTTAGCGAACTCCTCCAGAGACTTGCGCAGCACATCGTTGGCAGCCAGCTTCATGATGAGCCAATCGTTGGGATAAACCAACCAATCCTGGGTGAGTAACTCTTCATAGACCAGCAGAGATTTACTGAGAAAATCCTTTAAATCACGCGGATCTTTGTTCGGTGTTAGCTCATCCCAATAGCGTTTGTAGTGCGTCTCATCGAGCAGTTGCAGCAGTCCCAAAAGACATGCCACCAATTGTGGCAGCACAGCATTGGAACCCTCCATTATAATACTGATAGTTCGTATAAGTATGCCCAGTATATTCTTGCACAGCGAGTCCAGATCATGTTGCAGCGTGTTAGTGACCTTGTCCCGTTGTTCGCGCTGCAGTTCGTACAGTTGTGTGAGAATCTCCGAGAGAATTTCGGCACACAAACGCAGCTCATCGCGGCGACTCAGATGCATGCGCAGATGTTTGCATGCCACGGAGAGCACAACAGTGCGAGAATCTACAAAAAGAAAACATTGTAATCTAAATAAAGTTAAGGATTAACTGATACTCACCATCCTCGTGAAAGAGTTCGCCAGAAACAAGATCTTTGACAGCATGCAGCTTAGCCTGAATGAGGCGAATGGGTGCTCCACGTGGTATGGCATCGAGCATATTGCGAGCCAGCATGCCCAGCTCGGGGGCAGGTAATGTATCCTTAAGCTGTTCCAGCACTACGCCCGTTGAGTTGAGCAGCGCCTCTTGAGTTGGTATAATGACATCGTACGATGGCACAGCCAACATGCCATTCAATGCCGTGAATAGCGAGTGCAGATCACGTCGAAAGGAGTCTTCATACTGGCCACCAGTGGCACGTGCAAACAGTCGACGTGATTGAATCAACAGCTTGAAAATATATTCCAGAGATCCGAAGCATTTTTGAAAGGGATCAGGATGCTCAGCCTTGGTCATAAAGACGGCCATATGCTCCACAGATGTTATGAGTCCCTTGTACACGAGGGCGGCAGCAAAATGATTCTCAATATACTCATTCATCACGGGCCGGAAATGCTGGAACTTGTTGCTCTGCAACAGACTGAAGATGCTCACAAGCACATGGAAAACCAAACCCGAGTGCTGTGTGCTGTTTCCCTCCTCGTTGGAGAACATGGCAAACAATGCGTCCAGCACATCCTGCAGAAACTTCACCAACTCCTCGTCGTTCAGTCGCAGCACGCCAGTGAGGGAGTCCTGTATGGTCTCGGGATGTGCACGCCACTGCAGCAGCGATAGCAGATCAGCATTCTGTGTCAGCTTCGTGGAGCAGAGCAGGGAGCGCAGCACGAACACTTCCTTCGAACTGCGACTAAAGCAACCGCCACAATCCATTTTAGCTTGTGCATCCCGCGGCCTGCACTGCAGGCGTAAATAATTGGAAGCCTGCAGCTTGGCAGGATCTTCGCACTTGTACACATACAGCTCATGCTGCCCGTCGCTCAGTGTGGCACCACTGGTGTCCATGAGGCGGGCAAAGCTAAACGCAAACAGCTTCGGCTCGGACTTGTCGCGTGTGGAACAATGTCGAAACTCGAAGCGAACATGGGCGGTGGCAAATCGATCGATGGGCACACTCAGACGCAGCATCTCATTCCAATTGGGTGCATTCTGATGGTAAAGGATCATCGAACGATATTGGGGCAGTGCATCCATGCCAGAGGCTCCCCACAGGCAATCAGTTAACACATTGCCAGCCACGTCCAGAACTACCACAGTGACCAGAATATTCTTTCCAGTATTTTTACCACCACGTTCGAATTCGCCACGTTCGAGAGTGAGGAAGAGATCGTTGCGCACATCGCCGGGCATAATGACATCGGGGAAACCCATTTTGCGTGTTATTGTTGTGCCCTGGAATAGCAACGGTTGCTCCTGACGTGCCTGCCCCAGGCCACCGTGCAGTAATTTCAATGAAACCACAATTCCTTGTGTGCTCTGATTTCCAGTCTGAATTGGTGAATATTTTCCACTTGATTTCTTGATTATCAGTTCGGGCAGCAAATGAAAGTCCTTCTCCTCGCTCTGATATAACTTGAAGCTGTACTCCCGCTCCTCGGACGACTGCTGCTCCAGGCTGCTATCGAACTGACTAATGTCGCCCAGCGAGAGTGCGCCCACGCCGAAGGGTCGACGATAGGTGGCGCCACCCAAGCACGAATTGTTCTTCTCAGTCTTCTTTATTGAATCGGATTGTATTATTTTACCCACACGCATTACCACAGCCACCAGATGCAGTTCCTCATTGAGATCGGCAGCACCTGTAAATCAACACGAAATTTCAACAACAATAGTAATATATGGAATATATAGATATCTACCCAAATCTGTAAAGACCGTGCAATTGCTGTGCAGCTTCTCGATGTAGTTGGAGAAACCATCTTTGGATATCTTCACCAGAAAACGTTCGGACAGCGGTCGCATGCGATTGCCATCGTATAGAAAGAAATAAACCTCCGCATCGTCGCCTCCAATGCGATGACCAAAGTCTCGCATGCAAAAGTACAAATGATGACTCAGGATTTTGCGTGGTGTCTTGCGGCGCAGCGTGCCGCGACTCTGTAAAAGAAGATTATACAAAGTAGGTATATGATTTTTGTATGTTTATAGGGTTAAAGGTGTGAACTGGTAAAAAAAGACATCTCCGACGCCATAAAGTATATGTATATATTTTTCAACAGCGTCAACAACTGAGTTGATATAGCAATGTCCGTCTGTATGAACACCTGGATCTTGGAAACTATAACTGCTAGCACTATCAAATTTAATGACAATATGTTTTGTTATTTCCATGAAGAACAGGTGTATATAAGGCCAGGCTAGGCCTGCTTACGCAGAAAGGCAATGATAATCATATTGCAAGAGTAATAATAAACCCAAAGCGTTGAATTCAATTGTGTAGAATAATTTACACTATTGAAATTAGATCTCCTAGTTTGATTGCGGTCGGATGATAAACATTGAAGCTATTCAGGGAAATAAATTTACTGGACGAACAGATTTATATACTATATAATAGTAGATTCTACTTTACAGTACCTAACTTACATATTTCATATAATTTCATTTGCAAAAGGTAAACATTCTAATTCAAATTCTACTTACCGAAGATGCCTTGGCATTATCCGCACTGTTCACGTGCACATTGTAGAGCTTAACAATCCCAATGCCATGGGGATCGACTGCCAGTGGACCCACTCGCGGCACCAAATCAAGGCCCAATTTGCTGCAAAGATGGCAGATCGTTGTTGTTGTTTGTATAATATGAAATGCGATCGATATGAGGAGAGAACAGCTAAAATAACTTTGCCACTTAGTCACGTTTCAATGTGATACGGAAATGAATCAATACCAAAGTCGAAGGCTGCAGCTGTGTGATTCTTTGGGACACTATCGGGGAGTAGCTTAAATGAATTTGACGCACACCTAATTAATTGCCAAGGCGCAAGTGAGAGTCGTCTTCGTGTGGTGCGCCAACATCTTTCATTCAATTTGGTCAGTCAGCGCCCCGCCATGCCTCGACAAGGAGCGGAATCATTAATCATGTAGGCTTCCCAAAAATAAAACCACGTGAAGCCACATTGAAAGGTAATGGGAACATTTTACTTGCTCTAGAGGAGTGAGAAAGGTAGTGAACTCTATTGTTGAAAGATTTGACTTAAGTGTAGAGGGTTCAAAATAAGTTCCATTTCATTATAATAAAAGTATCTATAAAATAAAATTGGCAATCTAAAGAACTCTAAGTGAAATATTATATATTTAAGTACTCTCCTCATTAATTATAATATAACTACTTTAAGCAACTTAGATAATCATCTTAATGACTAAGTCGTATACAGAAGTATAACAGCCTCATGGCCTTATAAAGTAGGTGGCATATTGTAATAATATTAATACCATATGGTGATAATAAATGTTAAAATTCTCGAGCAGAAGTTGCCCATGGAATCCGCATGATATGACGCATAAATCTGGCTTCAAAAGTTGATGCCAGTCTTTCAACAGGTACCAAAAGAGAGACCGAGTGAGCGACAGAGAGAGAGAAAGAGGGGCAGGGGGAGTGACAGAGAGGGAGGGGAATAGAGACTCGCACAAGTAGGGGGCAAGCTCAAGCGCACAGGTAATGGGTTCACGGCATTCCGGTGGCGCATACGAGACTTAACCTGGCAGCAACAGCATCAGCGAGAGGGAATATGTTGCCATCGTCGTCGGCAGCAGCAGCAATGTTGCTACCTCGGCTACGCTTGAGTTTTCTACCTGACTTACGCAATGAGCGAGATGGCAGCTATCAGCTGCTGGGTCAAAGTGCGCCAGAGGGAGACGGCAAATGCGCCGCAGCGTGAGAGAAGAGAGAATGACGAGTCGTTGCTCAGAGCAGAGCCAAAGAAGCCGTTTTGTTGTTAACGAGGCCTAAACGGCTTTGTCGTTGTTGTTGTTGCTGTGAGAGCACGATCGTTGAGAGAGATAAAGAAAGAGAAAGAGAGGGAGAGAGAGAGACAGGCAGCTAGTGAGAGAGCGTGTGCTCTCATAGTGACTACATGAATATGTTGATAGTTTCCATGTTGGAACTGGAACTGGTCGAGAGCGAACACTGGCACAGTGTGTGTGTGTTTGTATCTGTGTGTGAGTGTGTGTGCCACCTCTGTTACGCCTTAAACTGCGCAACTGGGAGCTGGTGGAGTTGACGTGACCAACAGAAATGCCTGCGCCACAAAATGTATCTTATGGATACAAATATGAGAGGCGCGTGTGCGCGTGCGCGGATGCCGTCGCTTTCAGCCTGTTGCTGTGGCTGCTGCTGTTACTGTTGCCGCCACAACATCCACACGGTAGCACTGCTCGTAATGAACCCTTTAAATCGTTTTTAATTAAGTCAGGCCCGTTTCGAACTTCGGCACAGCTGAAAATTCAAAAATGCTGCTTCTTATCAGCGTGTGTGTGTATGTGTGTGTCTGAGCGTTGACTTAGAATTTTATCTGATGAAATTCACAAAATTCTTCTTTTTGAATTTCAATTTGAAGTGTTGAAAATCTATAATGATATCAGATACGAGACATCGAACCATGCGAGGTGAGAAAAGAGAGAGAAAATTAATTATTTACACATCGATAAGCAACGCAGCAGCAGCAGAACAGGCAACGCTGTCAACCACAAGCGGCAACAGCAACACGTCGAACGTCGCGACGACGACGACGACGCATCGAAGGTATTGTATCTGTGTATCTGCAGGTCTGCGGCAGCAACAGATACATTTTTATCACAATCACACATGCCATATATCTTGTATTTAATGTCTTTATAAAAGGTGTAGCTGTGAGATACATTTCAAGCGTCCCAGGGCACCGCGACACAGCAACAGCGACAGCCACAGACAGTAAACAAACAACAACAACAACAACGAGGAGAACGACGACACTGGCAACTGGGCAGGACATGTTGCTGTCGCTGTCGCTGCTGTTGCCGCTGTTGCTGCAGCAGCCATTTCAAAATGGCATTTCATTATGCCACAAAAGCGAACCGGCTGAGTCATCTTGGCAACTCGTTGCCAGAAGGAGTTGGAGGTGAAGGTGGAGGTTGTGGGGGCTGGGCTGGGCGTGCATGCAGCCTGGTAACAACATGGCTAGGCAACTCTCCACCAAAGTTCTCTCTGCACATGCAAATCGATCTACAAGTGTGCATCATTTGCACTTGTGTGTGTGTGTGAGTCTGTGAATGTGTGTGTGTGACAACTCATCGACACACTTTAACTCTGGACCAAGCACTTGATGCCAGGCAGACAACATATGTACGCACAATATAAACTCAGTTGAATATTAGTAACAGTCTTAAATATTGAAAATATATCGAGAAATATAGAATATATTTAGTATACCAAAAAAGAAGTAATATTTTTAGTATATACCAATAAATATTGAATATTCGTAGTATAGTACCTTGAAATATAGAACACTTTTAGTATATAGCAAAAAATATGCAATAAATACATATAAATATATTAATAAATATTGAATATTCTTACTATTTTTGATATATACCATCAAATCTAAAACATTTACAGTATATACCAAGAAATATAAAATATAATTAGTGTATATTCAAGCAATATATTCAAGCAATGGAATACTGTTAGAATTATTTATTTAGTATACCAAGCAATAAAAAATATTATTAGTATATACCAAAAATATAGAATATATTTCAGTATTTACATGTTAACAATGATACACATCATTAGTATATCGTACACCAAGATATTAAGTATCTTTGCAGTATATACTCGTATTTTTTAAAGAAATATTGCAAAAATGCCGTCCGCTTAAGAGAGGTGTCCGTTATGTACACAGCCCATAAAGATGATTTCTTCAGAATATTTTACTGACCTTACCATAGACCTCGACACATACGTTATCTCTCTCCATATGTGTGTGTAGTATTTCTCATTTCATAAAAAAACAAATACGATTGTCAGTTTCAAGGAGAAGATTATTTATCATAAGGGGTGGCTAATGAGCGGCATATCTACATATCTTTATATAGGGTATGAATGGGACTATCTAACATTGTTAACAATGTGTATCTTTAGTTTTCATAAAAACACAACCAGTCGTAGCTCCAATAGAGTTGTAGCCCCAGAGCTACCCTAGAGTTGCACCTACACTGGAGGAGTCGGCGTAGCAGGTTTCTTATAAAGCAATAAATTCTCAATGTTGACAATGTGGAGCGTAACCAAACAAAAGATAACTCCTGATCCAGATGCATATGGTTTGTGTGTGTGTGTATGCATTATTGTGGGCTGGGGTTAAGCAAGTAAATCAGCATACAGACACACAGAGAGACCGTCTCGGGACTCTAATGCCGAGGCGAGTGGTCTGCTTCGTCTACCTGTAGGTGGTGGCAAGGTTGAGACAACTGCGCCCAGGTAAAATGCGCTCAGGTAAAACACACACATACACATATACACAACGAATGCAATCTGAGCGTAATTTCAAGTCTGGAGCCGGAACCAGTTGCGATTGCGATCAACCAACTGGTTCTCCGAGAGCGCAGAGAGACCAAGAGAGAGAGAGAGAGAGGGAGAGACTGAGTAATAGAGAGCGCATTTGTATTTGTTACTTTGCCTGTGTGCATGTACGTATGTGTGTGTGTGTGCCAAGCATTGGCCGCGCTTGGCAGCGGCTCACGTCAGAGTCAGTAGGTTTTGGAACGCCGCTGAGCGCAGCTGCACATTTGTAGTAAACGGTAATCACAGTCGAAGAGGCAGAAGCTACACCAAGTGAAGCAGCTCAAGCTGCAGTTGTTAAGTTGTTGCTACATACAGCTACAGATACAGATACAAATGCAACGACAGATACAGATACATTTACATTAACCAAGTGCAGCCACAGCTGAGGCAGTCGATCTGCGTCTATCGCTAATGTGTGCGTGTGCGCGTGTGTACGTGAGCGAGTGTGCGTGTGTGTGTGTGTGTAATATAGAAATCTTTGATAGCCCGAAACAATATTTGCAACAATGTGTAAGAAACTTAAAACTTGAAACTGAAACACACACAGTATTAAATGCCAAGCAAGCACAAAATTTATGGCTTGCAAAAAGCGGCTAAAACAAGTTTTCAAAGTGTCAAAGTGGCTATAAATTTTTGGCCAGCGAGAAATGCCAATTTGGGCAGGAGCAAAAGAATCACTTACAAAGAGAGCTGAGTAGCGCGCAGCAGGCTGCAGCCAGTTTGCTAATCTTGGTAGCACACAAAAAAAACGAAAGAAAAAGAAACACATACAAAAAAAAGACCCAAAGCGCAACAGTTCCCCCGACCGATTGGGGCCCGCTCTCTTAACTACAAACAAAAAAAAAACGAAAAAGAAAATACCTTAAAACCAGTTTTTTGAAAAATTTATTGAAAAAAAAAATAAAGAAAAAAGGCAGCGCCGCGAACGCAAAGAATTGAAGTTGAAATGAAGTGCGGCTCTCTCTTTGTATCTGTGTGTGAGCGTGCTTGTATCTGTGTGTCTCAGTGTCTGTGTGTGTGTGTCAGTGTGTGCATGTCAGTTTAGGGCAGAAAACATTATGTATGCTGAAGGCAGAAGCTGCTGCAGTTTTCAAAAGGAGTAGCTGCTGTGGCTGCCGCTGCGCAGATGCAGATACACTTTGAGCGCAATTGCTGCGAGTGCGACAGAGACAACTCTAGTGCAGCAGCAGCAGTGTGTATATGCGCATGTGTGTGTGTGTGTTTTAGTGTTGTATATGAGATGCTGTCTGTGCTTGGTATATGCTCTGTGCTGAAATGAAATCAAGAGAACAACAACAGCAACCACAACAACAACGACAACAACATGACAAATTTGCATATAAACAAAGCGCCAAAGAAGAATTTCGATGGCGAAGCCAACAAAAAGTCAACGATAACAATACCCTACTCCTCACCCCCTCCCCCTACTCAGTTTGAAAAGAAAACAAGCGAAACAGAACCTGATCTCAATCTTCTGATCGAATTCAAGCCGTTAGCTTATGCCATGTAGAGGACATACAAAAGCTTTGACTTTCAAGTGTACAGCAGTGGGAAATACACATGAAAAGACAGACAGACACACAGACATACACACACACACTCAAATATATATAGAGAAGTCTTTTTTATATGCCCCTAGAAAAGCATCGGCAAAGTGAAATTTATGCGTGGGTTGACAAAGCTTTAGCTCATTTACCGGTTCTGAGCCAAACTCGCAGACACCTCAAGATCTTTTGGTCTTTGAAAGGCCATTCAACCCACAAGTAGTTTCTTTATAAAAGTCGCCAGATTAGATTAGATTGTACATATTGAAAGAAAAGGAAAACACACGCACACCCAGCATAGTACAAGAAGAGATATGTATGAGAAAAGATATGTATGGTTTTCTACACTGCTCGTTTTCTTTTTCCATTTCCTCCAAAATAAACACAGTTCGTCATAGCTCTGAGTTTCGACTATGGCTGCTAGCACTTGCTTAATTATAAGTGCGGCTTGTAGTCGTGATAAGGAGGAGGAGGCCATCACCGACGGAAATGTGTACTTGCTCATTATTAGTAAAATGTCACGTCTGTCTGTGTGTGTGTGTGCCTGTGTTGTGCTAGATAGTGTAGAATGTAACGCTACAGTGAAGCACCATTAGAACAAACTCAGTAAGGGATTACTCAACTCATATCTACATCGAAGTCTGTTATGTCAGTCTCTAGCCAGTTTTCACTGTAGTTAAACACAGCTTTGCGGACCTTTTAATTGCATAATAACTACACAATCGTCATCACTCACAAAAAAACACACTCATAACTCATACTCATTTTTCATCTCTCTCTCTCTCTCTCTCTCTCTCTCTTTTTTTAATTGTTTCAGTTTTAGTTTAGTTAGCTGTAACAAAGTCGGAGCAACAATTAGCAAAAAACAACAAGAAGAACAGGAACAGGCAGAGGCACCGCAACAAGAAGAAGCTTCAACATGGCGGTCTTTGGCATGGTATCGGCTGTATCCAGCTTCGTCAAGATACGATATCTGCTGGACAAGGCTGTTATCGATAACATGGTGTTCCGCTGCCATTACAGGATTACAACAGCAATACTTTTCACCTGTTGCATTATTGTGACTGCCAACAATTTGATTGGTAAGTAAAATAACGAACAGTTTTAGCACCTGCTTAGCACAGCACGACTTGAGGCTCTTTAAACGTATTCAATTAGTGCAGTCGTAGTGCAAATGAATAAGCCACGATTGCGAGTGCGCTAAATGTGCATTCAAGTATTTGAGAGATATGCTAATGCAGCATTAAACCTATTGACACTGCTGCAATGTTGAAGTTCCAATTTCGAAACCGATTCGCGCTTTCTAAATTCAATTTATTTGGATTTACATGATCAGATTTCGGTTGAATAAATGCATGAGTCATGTGAATAACTGCTGAAACGACGATCGTATATGCCCCTCCTGGTGCTTCTCGATCCATAAGCCAAGTTAAGTCAGTTGTTGAAAGCCCAAAAGCATTAAAAGAAACACTCAAGAAGTACAATCACAGCGCAATATCAATATTGACAATTGAGTTCTAGGAAACTTCTCTGCAACCAGTTTTGTTTACGTAAACACACACACACGCAACTCTCTATAGGGAGACAGAGAATGAAAGATAGAGAGAAATAGGGAAAAGAAATCATGTTAAAGTTGTACTTAGATGGCACACCCAAACATTGTCACACCCTGTAATGTGGTAGACCCCATGTTGATAGTAGTGTACGCCCTGCACTCAGTTCACTCAGTTGTCTTAGGCAATTTGTACAGATTGAGATTGCCTTAATGCCACTTAAGAGGCTGATGATGAACGGCATTTGCATCTGCACTCGGTTCTCATTTAAGAACTGCGCGTGCATTTGATTTAGTCTCAAGCTTCAGTTGTGTGCACACGGGGTCAAGCTCCATTTGCATAGCAAGAAATTGTGTTCGTGCTAAGGGGAAATTCAACTGCAATCAGTTTGGGGTTACTTAAACTAAACTGTCTATCTAAATACAAGCAAATATCTCATACATTCAATTACAAAACCTTTTTCACTCTCCCCTTAGGTGATCCGATAAGCTGCATCAACGATGGCTCTATACCGATGCATGTTATCAACACATTCTGCTGGATTACATACACTTTCACGATACCTGGTCAACAGCACCGAAAGATCGGCACAGATGTGGCCGCACCAGGTGTGAGCAATGATTATGGACAGGAAAAGCGCTATCATAGCTACTATCAATGGGTGCCCTTCGTGCTCTTCTTTCAGGTGAGTCCCCACAACAAAAGAACGCATAAATCCGAGACTAACTTAACTTAAACTCTTTCTGCACAGGGTCTTATGTTCTATGTACCGCATTGGATATGGAAGAACATGGAGGATGGCAAAATACGCATGATTACCGATGGTTTGCGCGGCATGATCACTGTACCAGAGAACTATCGCAAAGATAGACAGGATCGCATCATAAAATACTTTATGGACAGCCTGAACTCACACAATGGCTACTCCTTTGTGTACTTCTTCTGCGAACTGCTCAACTTTATCAATGTGATTATCAATATCTTTATGGTGGATAAGTTTTTGGGTGGTGCTTTCATGTCGTACGGCACTGATGTCCTCAAGTTCTCGAATATGGATCAGGAGGCTCGTTTCGATCCGATGATCGAGATATTTCCAAGACTGACCAAATGTACATTCCATAAATATGGTGCCAGTGGATCTATACAGAAGCACGATACGCTCTGTGTGCTCGCTCTCAATATACTCAACGAGAAGATCTACATATTCTTGTGGTAAATTTGATATGATATGCACGATATATGCCAAGATTATTAACTGTAATTCTTATCGCACACAGGTTTTGGTTTATCATCTTGGCCACAATTTCTGGCGTGGCTGTGCTCTACTCCCTTGTGGTTATCATGATGCCAACCACACGCGAAACCATCATCAAACGCTCCTATCGCTCAGGTCAGCGTAAAGAAATCGCTGGACTAGTTCGCCGTTTGGAGGTGAGTTCAAATGATATATATATACATAAATTACTCGAGAATATATATCTAAAACTTGAATTTCTTTTTATCATCTTCCACAGATTGGCGACTTTTTGATCTTGCACTTCCTTAGCCAGAATCTCAGCACACGATCCTATAGCGATATGCTGCACCAGCTCTGCGGTTTACTGGGCGCTTCACGCACCCCATCGGCCCCATCGACGCTCGAAATGAATCCGATAAGCCATCCCATATACCCGCCCGTGGAGTCTTTCGGTGGCAAGGAGACCGAAACATAGATAGGCACATGCAATACGAATGTGGCGCTAATAATTTCAATGATTTCTCAATATAATATTTGTAGACAGCGATGTGACAATGAAGATGATTCTAGGACCTTTTCTAGGTGGTTTTTTGTAGCAGTTTAGCAGCGTTTTAGGCTTTTAGGCTTTCATTTGTAATACGCATTGAATGTATTATGGTAACATCACCTCTGAGACTGTTTCAAGCGAAAGATACTACACATACTATGACAAAACGAAAGAAAATTCTTTAGCAAAATTCTATTTCTTTTATAAAGCGAAAACAAATTGTTAAATTTTGGTTCCAAAACATATAAAAGAAATTCGATATATAAAACAAAAAAAAGACCGAAGCCGCATAAAAAGACAGTCAATTCAAAAGTGAGAGAAAGAAGAGGAGAACACACACAGGCAGACCGTGCAATTTGTAGGTTGAATTGTGGATTGATAAATTTATATACATACTACAGACCTAAATGCTACTACTTGTATCCGTAGTAACGTTAATAACGATGCGCCATTTAAATATATAAACAATTTAGTTTACCATTTTAGCTCTATAGTTTGCTATTTGAGGCGTGTCACGATGCGATACGTTGATCTATCTATAATACGATATACACATACTACAACATACATCCGTACATATGCAGAGACATGTCCGTAACCATAGTAATCGAAATATTTGACATACACTACATTTACACACATTCGCATATGCATAAACAATGCGCTCTCGCTATTTTGTCTTAAAGTTTAGTATACAAATGTATGTAATTTTAAGCAATTTTGTTTATAACAAAATTATTGTGATTATTGCTAGAAAAGAACACATTTTACATAAAGAAAACAAACTATCTAAGTTTTTAATTGTAATAAATTGTAATAAATACGAAAAACGAGTCTATTTCATATCATCTAAAGCATTTTGCATTGCCAGTGATGGGAACTGAGATACTTTCTTGAGGGAGTACATCAGAAATAAATCAGAGACAGATGTATCATTGCTCCAACTCAAATCAAGTGGAGGGCCGAGCTAAGTATATTGAATCTGGCCTCTTATTGATTAACTAGCCGCTTCTAGATGAAGTCATTCCCTATGGAGTATTCTTAAGATCATATTTGAAACTCAATTATTATGATTATATATGATAAAGGGAAATAATAGTGCGAACTCTTTGATCTATTATACACAATTTATATTAAACTGTGCGACCTTATCTCGACAACTTCGAGAAGTGCCTAATGATGCACTCCTCGTACTTGTCACTGACAGAAATATTGTACGTACATATGTGCTCTCATTCGTCTAATTCCTCCCTCTCTCTCTGTCTCTCTGAGTAGTTCTGAATTTTTAGGGGATTCTTGCTAAAATTTATTAACTGCGTAGACCTCTTAAGGTTGTAAATACCTTAAAGGAAATTCGATTGATTTAGGCCTAAAAGAGCATCTTCCTTGTGTTCTATATGTTGCTAAGATCGTAGCTTCCTTCAGCATTTTGTTTAACTTACCGATTGCCCCAGTCGATCTTTGATACCACAACCATTTGCAGTTCAATTGTCTGATCTTGTGTCATGGTAGCGCTCAACAATTCACGACGACTCTCCAGTATGGAAAACATAACCTTGCGCAGTGTTTGGAATTTGTACGCTTCGCGATCCTTTAAAAGATAGATAACAATATTTATATACATTATATATACATTGATTACACCTGCACACTCACCACATAGAGACGCTTCCAGATTTCAGACCATTCACGCAGCACTTGCGTGCATTCTGCGACAACAGGATCAATTTTCGACAGATCCTTGATGTGTATATAGGTTTTGGGAAAGAGTCCAACGGCACGCGACTTGCGTGGACATGAGCCGCGATACCAATACTTGCATTCCTCGACAATATCCACAGAATCGCCCACGTCCAGCGGCAAACCAAAACGAACATCGCCATGCCAATTGTGAATGGCTGCAAAGGGGCAGAAGGAGAAGGAGGAGGAGAATGATGAGTTAGATAAGATAAGATTTTAGATGCAGCTATAAAGATACATATGTAACTGTCTTGGATAGTTGCAACCAGTTGCGCCTGTTGGCCATGACATTGCGGGAAGAGACATCGCCAGTGCCATCTCCAGTCGCCTGCCTGCCTGCCTGGCTGCAATTAAAGTGCCTCCATGAGTGGCCACTTGAGCATGCCGAGAGTGGCACAACAACAATAAATACTTCAACTATAAATAGGCAAATGGCTTTGGAAACAAAATATGTAGGGGGTGTGCGCTCGTATGTCTGCGAGAGGCGACAGCAACAGCAGCAACAGCAACAGCAGCAACAGTAGCAGCAGCAACAGAAGCAGCAGCAGCACTTGGGCACGCCAGCAATTGAACACTTGGCACAATGCAGAGCGCGCTCCTGTTCCTGGAGCTGAGCTGAAGCTGCAGCCAGGGAAGCTGCTGATAAGTAGAAATATAAATCCGCAACGTGGCCACCAATGACAGCCAATTACAAATGCAAGACACGCCGTGGTGCCCGAGCGGCGCCGAGAGGCGACGTTGCTTTGTAATAGGAAGACTGCCAGGCAGGGTGGGTGTGTGTGTATGTGTGTGTTTGGTGTGTATGCTATGCATGTGTCTGTGTGTGTGTGTTTGTAATGGGTGTGTGTGTGTGCGTTGTGTTGAAAGACAAACGAGCGGGCACGGCATGAGCATATCAACGAAAGGAGCTAATAAAACGCACAAACAGACAGAAAGAGGCTGGGGACGGGGAGTTGAGGGGAGGAGCAGGAGTGTAAGTGTATATGTATATATATGTGGCAGTGTAAGTAGATATGTATATGTCTCTGACTGTCTGTCGAATGAAATGCTTCATTGCGATGAAAATGGGCAAACTGCTTCCTGTTTTTGCCGCTGTCTTTGCTGCCTCTGCCTCTACTTCTGCTGCCGCCACTGTCTCTGTCGCAGTCGCTGTGCTTTATGCTTTATGCTTGCCTCAGCTGCCTTCTTCAACAAGTCGCCGCCTGAAGCTTGATTTAAATGGATTCCAAGCTGTTAAATAGCTGAAATTTCATAATTTAAAATGCCACTGGAGTTGGGGCGTGACAGAGTTGGGCGGGGGGGAGGTGGCAGAAAACACTTCAACTGGCGCAGGCAAACACTCCAGCAAATGAGCACACACACTCCCACACACACACACACACACACACACTTGCACCACAAATGGCGCGGCAGAGTGGCAAGCAAACGTCGCACTATTTAGGTCACTCACATTTGGCAGGCGTCAGGCTGCTAAGCTGCTCTGCTAAGCAATGCCACACCTCCTGCACACCAACGCCCACTGCCCACTCAACACTCGAAGCCATACACCACCTCCGCCCACCGCCCACAGCCCACAGCCATCCGGCATGGCGTCAAGCCTGAGCATAATTCTAATGAGCATTTTTAGCAGTTAGAAACATAAAACAAGAACGAGATAAGGCTGAAGAAAATTTAATATGAAATAGTTTTGATTGGGCAGCAGCAAAGGGAGGGCATTGTGGGTGAGGGGGCATAAAAAGATAATTATGCTGTCGCTTTTAGCTGCGCTTTTCACAAATTACAAAGGGCTTTGAGCCACAGAGAGACAGAGAGAGAGCTTCACACAAAAACAGCCTCAAAGGCAGCCCCCGTCACCAGGCACAGCAAAGCACTGCGAGTGGGAGAAAGGGAAGGGAATAGAGTCGGAGACAGAGACAGTCCAATAAGTCCACAATGTCAACAAACGTATTAAAATAAAAAGTCGTTAAGCCAAGTGGATGCAAAAACAAAAGGGAAGAAAAAGCTGCAAAAAACAGTAAGAGAAAAGGGGCAAAAAAAAACTGACGAGAGTCGGGAAAATAATTTTAAATTAAATAAAAGAGCTGCGCATTAGCGCAACGAGTAGCGCGAGTGTATGAGAACGTATGAGCCATGCCACGATGTACTCATACTCACACTCATCTACTCATGCTATGAGTATGCACTCTTAAATAGAAGCGTAAGGATAAACAGACAGACAGACAGACATACGGAACCAGGCACAGAGTGCACTCCCAAGCGCTCTACAACTATAATAACAGTGTGCAAGGCATTTCGTTGGTATTTTCCGCCATGTCACCAAGTGGATTAATATACGGTTACCCCTTTCAACGTATGGTCCCTTAAATGCTCTTTGTACATGATAAGACGAAAGAACGTTAAATATTTAATAATTCTCTTATTAGTTGCATTTTAAGTCAAATTTTTAATTTGTTGGGCGTTAGGCGTGGCACATGAAATTTTATATAGTATATACCTGTATATTATCTATAGTAGTAATCATACTAACTATGTTGTCCCTAGCTCTGTTGTTTACTGAGATCTGTGCGTTCACACAGACAGTTTGCTTTAATTTTGCAGTTTTTTGACAGTTCAAAATCATTAAAAGACTATATAAGGACTCTTAAATAAACCATTCACACATATATGATCGAAAACCTAAAGGACTTTAGTTACAAGAAAGAGTATACAGTGCTGGGACAAAAGGGAATTGCACTGTAGTTTCTAACCCACAAAGGAACATCTTCACACTTGACCCTAAAGTGCGCTTGGGGCTCAAGAATTTAATTAATTAATTGTGTTTTGTGCGTGTCTCTGTGTGTAAGTGTGAGTGTGTGTGTGTGGAACACAATGAATGGGCTTGTAAGTAGGTAGGGTCGTCAAGTGCTTGGGGAAATGGTAAATGGGTCAGGTATGCACATATGTTAGGCAGAAGACAAAGAGGCAGCAATACTATGAAGTGAGAAAGTGTGTGAGTGTAAATTAAAAAGCCTAATGAAAAATTATTCCAACATGATAAAAATTTAATTTGTAGGAAGTTAAAGCCGCAAAATTGTATTCCTCTTGCTGCAGAATCATAAAGAATCCGTTCTATTCATTAAAATGATGAACACATCTACAGGAAATGTGGCCTCAATGTCAATCACATGTCATTATACTAAATAATAGAGTTGCTAACTGAAAGCCAATGTATTTCGAACCAGTTGTGAGTTCCGATTCTCTCTCTCTCTTTCTCTCTGCTATCACAATTGCTGTCCCTGTCTGTCACTCTCTTTACCCTATAAGTTCTCACTTCATATTCGTTCAGTAGTATTTGCATTATTGCAGTTGACATCATATTTTTATACCAGCATACACATTACACATCCCATAGTGCATAGTTTAAGTGTGTGTGTGTAGCTGTGTGTAGTGTTTGCATGCGGTTAAAACATGCAAAATGCATTTCGATACCCTTTGACAAGCGGGTAAGCTTATTTCTTTATAAGGCAGCAATTTTAATAGATATTTCAATGTAGCACACACTGTAAATTATAAATATTTACTTTATAAAGACTATAATTTGCCATTCATTTAAAACTTTCTTTAGTATTAGTTGAGTTGACGTAGATTACAGAATATCGATATAGCAATAATAACATCAATCAAGCTTGATAATTAAGGTATTTAGCAATCGTCACCTCATGTCATTAATAATTTATAGGGTAATTACAGGCGCCACAAAAGTTTAAATTAAAAGCGTGCATCAATTTGATTCTGTTTATTTAAATGTAGCGCTGACACTTAAATTATGAGAAATCAAGAGACAAAACCGCAATATAAATATTTATTGAACCAATTGAAATGTTTGCTCATTTGCAAGTTTATTTTTTGTATATCAGGTAATTACCATATAGTTATATGTGATTACAGACAGTCTGGTTAAATCGCCCACTCACACAGTAAATAAACAGTCAGTTATCTATAGCAAAGAGCAATTGTTAATAGTTTAACGGAAGGCACAACTCTGACTCACATGTTAATTATTTATCTATACAAAAAAACGCTCACACTCAACTTTGTGTATACAAAAAATTATTCACGATTTGTATTTTATTATATTTGTATTAAGTTTCGCTTATCTCTATAAGTATGTTGTTCGCTTATCTAGACAATGTGGGAACCACGAACTACAGTGGGTGCTCGACATAAGCAATCATAACAATTTAATATTTAGAAAATTTCATCAAAATTTTAATTTCTCTTTAGAGTGAATAATTTTAGTATTTTGAAGAATAGTAAAAATGTTCTACATTTATTTGAAGAGAATAAAATGTGGATGACTTTTGTATTGTTCGCTTAAGCACTGTACTTTAACTACAGTGAGCAAATACAAGCATTAAATTTTAATGAAATTTAGAAAATATTTAAAAATCCATTTAACTTTTAATTTTTTTACTTTTACTTTCTCATTTGAATAGGGAGTGGGCAAATCGATATTTATTTGTTTGTAAATATCTTCAATCTACAGTGAGCACTAAAAATAAACATCAAGCTAATTTCATTATACAATTTGTTCTAATTCATACATATTTAGCTTGAAATTGTTGAGTACTTTGACGAATAATAAAATATATTGTAAATGTATTTTGTGGTAATAAAATCTTTCTTTAGTTTTAATGGTACGAGTGACCACTGTACTCAAGTGTAAGCCTGCTGTTTATGGTTGGAAAATGCACTTCAGGTACATGGAAAATGTACTGCAGTAACATCAGCAACAACAACGTAGACTGAAACGTGCTTCATCCGGCAAGTGACTGATAATGCACCCGAATCGGAAGTACGATAAATTATATTGGTGTGTGCGTGTGTGTTCTGTGTGCGTGTGTGTGGTGTGTGCGTGTATATGCGTAGTTAATCATACGCATTATAATAGTGCCAGCTGGGCACAAATCATAAATACATCGTAGATCGTTGAAGACGAGTTATGGAAGTCCAACTGCCGAATTGGAGGAGGAAGAAGCGAAGAAGTTGCCGAGAATGAACGTTGGTTGTGGACACCACAAAGTTGCCGCCAAGCATATTAAACAATGGATATGAATCAATTTAATGTGCACACACACACAGACATACATCCGATTCTGCCTGTGTGTATGTGTTTGCATAACAAAAAGGAAACGCTGCACAAATTTGTGCGCTGTCTCTGCCAGTGGTGGCCAAATGCATAAAATGAATATTAAATTAAAGTTGAAAACGAATTTGCTCCCTAGTCGAACCAGCAGCAACAACGGCGACAGCGAAGCGGAATTCACTTGAAAGCGGAGAGGGAGTGAGGCAGGGAAGAGGAGAGGGGGGGGGCATCATGGGGCAACATCCGGCCTGGCCTTCGTTTTGCCTGTGCCCTGTGCCAGTGTGTCTAGAAATTTTTGTTTTTTTGGCAAAAGTTGCGCCAATGAAGTTCTGTGAATGCCTTCGTCTGTGCCAAATACGCACACACACACACACACACACAGCCCGCATGGAGCTGAACCAGCATCTTCAGCCTCGCCAATTGTGCTGCATGATGCATGTGCTGCGCATGCAACTGCCCGAAAACTGTCCTCGTAATTGAGAGAACAGCGAGACAAAGGCAGCGCAGGGCTGGCGATGCATGGACCGATGTTGTTAATGAAGTCATTGCCCAGCAGGCAAAAGCTGCACCCGAATCGACTCGCAACCAGCACGTGGCATGCATGATGCCCCTTCCTCCTCTCGTTTGCCTTAGCCACTGCCTCTTGCTCAGGCACTGCCCCTTTCCTTGCATCAGCAACTGCCTTAGTCAAAGTCTCTGCCCCCGGCACTCCCCTGTCGATGCCGCAGCCTTTGCGTCTCCTCCTGCTTTAGCTACTACCCCTCTGCCTCCTCCTCTCCCCCTCTTTCCATGCTTTAGTCACTGCCCCTCTCCAAGCCTGAGCCACTGTCTCTGCCACGGGCTCACTGCCTCTGTTTATTGTGCAAGGTTAGTAGCGCCGCTAATGGCTTTTAGATGGACACATCCCCCACCCCTGTCCTGCTGCACACCCCCCGCGGAGCTTAATCTGCACACTGACATCTGACTGATTGATTTGTGTAAACTTTGACCGCCTGCCATGTCACAAATCATCAGCATCAGCAGTTGCATGGGAAATGGAACTAGAACTGGCAAACTAAACATGAAATTGGAGCACTCAACGCCAGCAGTGCCAGCAGCAGCAGCAACAATAACAAATGACAACTATCGCTTATCTGGCACAAGATGCTGCTGCAGAGACGGAAGCAGAGACCAGCCAGCACAGCCTCTCCGCTTGAGCTTTTCATTGTCGCAATTGTCATTTGTTAAGCGTGCCCATTGAAGCGAAAAGTGTGACGAATGAGCAGAGATAATGTGGAGAATGTGAAAATGTATGTGCACTTAAATGGTCAACTGTAACAACAACAAAGAAAATCGCAGATAGAAAGAAAGAGCAACAGAGAGAGCAAAATCGACTTTTATCGCGTGTTTTCTGTTATCAAAACAAGTTTTACAGTGTCACAAATACAGTGGCGTCCACTAAAACGTTGCCAGTCCGTCAGTCTGGTAATTACGGAAGCATTTAAATTAGCAACACCTGGGCTACAACAGCAATTGGCAGCACGCAAAAGAGGAAGAGAGAGAGAGAGGGGGAGAGCGAGATGGCAAATGAAAACATAAACACATCAAATCGCAGCAGCAGCAACGGCAACGACAACAACAACAGCAACGACAACAAATACAAATCTCTTTGAGTTGCGTCGCTGCCTCTGAATGAAAAGTAACGAAGTCCATGGAAGAGGCGCGGGAGGGGCAGGGCAGGGGATGGCACGAGAGTGGTGTCTGTCGGGCACGCTGTAAAAATAAGTAGAAAAATCGCTTTTCCGCCTTTCCGGCCGGCAGCGACGCGACGACGACGACGGCGACGGTGAACGAAATGAAGGGTGGGTGATGGTGGGTGTAGGGTGGCCGCCTGTTGTTGTTGTTGTCGTTGTTGTTGCTGCTGTTGTGCTGTGATGTCTGTGATGCTGCATGGTAATTCGCGGAAAAAACGGTGAATCAACGCATGGCTACAACGGCCACAAAGGCAACAATAACAACAAAAGCATTTGTAACCGTGCACGTGACGCATTCCACCTACCCCCCGCCGTGCAGTCATGGCCACCTCTCCAGCTAACAAGCTCTCAAGGGGTGTTGTTGGGCTTTGGCCAAAAACCGGGGGATGTGGACCGTTACATACACACACACACATACAGACGCACGTTCGTACGTGCACTCTCACTCACACACACACAGACAGACACCGAGAGGGTCGCAATTTTTTAAGACTTTTACTCACCGACGCCGTATTTGTTGTTGGATGGTATCCACATTTTGTTGTTGGGTGAAATCCAATTGGAATATGGCAAAAAGGCAGTCCAAGGCCACTCCCAAAGCAGAAATACCGCGCGTCCTGTTCTCTCTGCCTGATTTGTGTTGCTTTTTTGCTTTTTTATGCGAAACTTTCAATGATATTTTGAATTTGCAGAACACATTTTGTGTTTGCCTTTTGCATCTTTTTAAACACACACAAGACTCACACACACAGACACAAAGGCGAACACGCACACTCTCACTTACAGTGATGAATTTTTTGCCTTTGTTGTTATTGCATTCGTTGCTCTCACTCGCACTCGCACTTACACTTGCACTCTAACGACACTGACACTCAACTTAAGTTTGACATTCTTGTTATTGGGTTGTTGTTGTTGTTATTGTTGTGTGCGGAATTGGCAAATTGTACGACAAAATCTTTGGCTCTAATTTAAAGCTAAGTGGTTGCCACACACACACACACAATCGAAAATCAATAGAACTTTTTGGGAGCTCTTTGGCGTTGTTGAATTTGTCGCCTTTCGCCCTAAGAAATAATATTCTTCAGTTCGTCTGTCCGTGTCTTCCTATTTGCCTCGCCTCGTATTTCTTCGATTCAATTTGATTTGCTTGTCTCTTTTTCGCAAGTTAATCGCAAACAGCAGCGCCGCTCTCTGCCAACCGCACTCGCGCAGCTGTCTAATAAGACTAACAGCCAGCTGTTAAAACGAGAGGGAAATCAAAATTGAAATGGTTGATTGTGAGATACTCTGCAGAGACAGTATTTGTTTATTTATAATTGATTGAGCCTATAGGTATGCTGTTCTTGCAGAGGAGTACATTGTAAACTAATTATTCAGTATTATCATTGTTTAATCGCGCTAATAATGCCCTTTGAGAGAAGTCGCAATTGAGTGCAGAGTATAAAATACTACTTGATAACATTTTACGCTAATGTTAAATAACAGGCAATGCAAACAGCTTTACGTTGACAGGCGAATGGCTAAAACTTTGAATTGTTTACCCAAAATAGATCATTTTCTCGGTTATGGATCAGAACAAAATAATTTATTGGAAAACATGTTGTAATTTCAATAAATAAATATATATATAAATATATATATATATTTTCAATTTTGTGGATTTTTTAAAAACACTGTCAGTTATCTCTTATCCAGCGGTAGAAATGGTAAGCTGTTTGACTTAAAGCGACATCTGGCGAATGTCTGTGAACTTGAATTATTTGAAGTAGTAAAGACACGCACCACTGCTAGCAAAGACTCAAACTTTTGCGCGTGTTAAAACCGTTTTTTCGCTGCCCCGCCCCCTTCTGGCGACAAAGGGGCGTTTTTCAAAAGGGGGGCGTCTTCAAAAATTTCGAGAAACCGAAAAAAACGATGAAAACTTTGAAGCTCTCTACAGGGCGGGCTGCACAGTTTGGCAACTTGGGAACTCCCGCACTGCGAAAAGGAGAAAAAAACGAACAGATTGAAAAAAACCGCAAGTCGCTAGCTCGTCCGGTTTGGCCGCAATTTCGATTTGAAAATGGAAAAAAACTGCCGTTATTCCAAAGGAAAAACTGCTTGTTTTTCGCTAACAGAGCTCGTTTCCCAAGACACGATCCCATTTGTATCCCGGATGACGGCAGTAGGTAAGCAGCGCACTGCTTCTTTTTGGTATTTTTATTTAATTTTTTTTTTATTTGATTTTTTTGTTTCTTTTTTTGCAATGAAAAATTCTTTTCGAAAAATAGCTATAATTTCCGCACTTGCCAATTTCAACACGAAAATCTAGTGGGATAATGGCTAAATTAAAAGCGCTGACCGCGATTGGGCAACCCTTGAACACCATTCGCCAAATTCCTGAAATTTTTACAAGTTCTTAAGTGATTTAATGCATTTGTTTTTAATATTTGTCTTCACTTTTATTGTCGATCTGTTTGTTCGTTCGCATTTTGTAACTAAGACTAGTTGGCTTAGACCTAACGCTTATGTCTACAAATATTTAACATTTAGCAAGTTATTTACAAAATCTTTTCTGTACACAGTTACAATTAACACTTAAGGTTAGCTAACTAAATGACTTATGCTTAGGCAGATCGTAAAAATTGACCCAGATATTACTGTGTGTATCGAAAAGAGATGAAAACAAGAAGCATTTTCCATCGCAACAATGTGACAAGCAATCTAAAATCAAGCACTTTCAAAATGGTCATTAGCTATACAAAATACAAGTATATACGAAGCTATTTGATATATTACTTATAGCATACCCATTGGCAGAAGTCGAGTTATCGAATAGATCAATTCGATTCGATTCGATTCAGGTTCAGGCTTATTGCGCTTATTGCAGTTCTAGCCGATATTGTATGGCTCCCTAACTAACTAACTAAATTAAAACCTTTGTACCAAACTACTTCCAAAATTTGTTCTTTTGTTTTTTCTTTGTAAAAATGTAGCTTTTTTCTGTGTTTGCTGCCCCGTCAATAACCAACCAACACCAATTTCAGTAGTATTATACAAATATCGCACGCGAGCAGCTCTTGGAAGCATTTTTGAGTGTATGTTTGTGTTTCTTTGTTTCTTGCAGTGTAGCGTAGTGTAGTGTTGAGCAGTGTTGTGTTGTGTACGCCTTTAGTTGGCCTTCAGTTTGTGGGCCAAGCTCAGCTGATCCTGGTGCAGCGCCTTGGCACTGTTGTTGTTGTTGTTGCTATCAGCCATCGCCATCGTCGTCGTCGTTGCTGCTGTCAGCTGCTGCGCCTTGGACTTCCTGTAGCTCTGCATGTAGAAGTTCATGAAAAGGCAGAAGAAGATGGACGCATTCAGCAGCAGGAGCGCCGAGATAAACTTGGAGAACTGGCACTGGTTACTGAAGAGAGCCCGCGTGGTGTGCACAATGCAGAGCACGAACTGGGCCTGTAAGAAGGGAGAAGAGAGTGGAGGAGTGATGAGAGAAAGAAGGAGAGAGAGAGTCATTGAGGAGTCAACAGAGGGGTGAGTGTTAATAACAGCAATTAAAATCTCTTTATGTAAATCCTCTTTGCAGTGTTGTGATCTATTTTCAATATCGATAAACAGGTTAAATGTTAAATATATTTATACAATACATTCATATATTGTAGACAAATTAATTCAAACTAGATCACACTCAGTAAAACGCGTACATCAATCAGTGCTGGCTTCTGATATAATAAATACAGTTTTAATTGTTTTGATAAGCGTTATTTACAATATACACTGTCGCAATTAACATAATTAGTTCAGGTAATTAACATGTATTATCGATAAAGGATACTCTTTGGAACCGCAGCCTACTTCATTGGACTAATAATAAATCTAAAATGTAACAAAAAGGAAGAATATATCGAAAGCATCCGATAAACGACACTTTTGGAAAACGCAGCCAACTTCAATGGATTACAACGAAATTGAAAGATAAGTTTAATTAAAATGTAACGAAAGGGAATAGTAATGCTGATTGCCTTAAAAAACTCAAGGGAATGACACAGCAAGAAACTGATATCCAACTGGTTACCTAAATACCAAATAATGGTTACCTATCAGGCATAAAGGTTACGTTTATAACTGTAATGTATTTATTATACACATGTGCAACAATTTTACAATTTTATAATGGCCTCATTGACAATTAACATTGGTTGCACTCTGTAATTATTATAGAAATGCTGTGCGAGATTGCCTTGCTTTGAATACTGGGAAACTGTCACTGGGGCATTACGTGAATGCCAGGGAAAGTCGACGTCATGCGACGACACGAGCACAATCGGAACGCTAAAACGGAAGCTAAAGCAGGCAAAGAATTGTTAATTGCACTGAGTCCAATGGCAAATCAAGTGCTCAAGTGCTCATGGGCCGCAATCACCCTTGAGCGTGGCAAGGTAATCAAAAATCGTTTACTGTGACTTCTGTGCACACACACAAATACACACACTAAGTTGCAATTTGCCATAATAACTGTATGTAAATGTTGCTATAGAGGGTCCAATAATCTGATGCCTGTTTGTCTGGCTTATGCTGCTCTGACTGTGACTTTGACGTGCTTGGGGGGCGGATCGGTTGCCCTCTGGTGTCAGTGTCTAGCAAGTTTGTTGCTTAAGTCTTTTGATTTCTGCTTCCATTGACCTTTTTTGCCCGCCTCGCGTTCTATAGAACCTATAATTAAGCTTGTTTTCGATTAGAGATAGCGACCAATTTTCGCTTACTTAATAATTCAATTTACTAATCGTTAGCATCACTGTATCTAATGCACCACACACGCCCCTATCTAGCACAGCTACCGCCCACTTATTTGTTTTTGCACGCTGCTGTTGCTTTTGTTGCTGTTTTTGTTGTTGTTCTCGTACGTTATTCGTATTCATGTTTTACGTTTGTTTGGTTTAGCGTTGCTGTTTTCGTTTTCGCGTTTTTTCCTCGTTGTCTTTGCCTGCGTCTCTGCAGCTCTGCAGCTCGATGACCTACAAACAACGAGCAACATGTTGGTCAACCATGCGCTGCAAGTTTCCATTAACATTGCCGCTCAAAAACGCAGCCAGTCCGGGCTTCACCACGCGGCTCTGGCCAAAAAGAGTTGCTCGTTTGTGGCCAACTTTGGTTGTGGTCGCTACGACGATGACTGACTTGGCTGATCTGCTGAAAGCAAACGTCGTCGCTTAAACGCTTCATTACACACTCTTAAAGTTGTGTGGGAGTTTGTGTGTGTGTGTGTGTGTACGCAAGTGCATCAAAAGTAGCAAAGTTTGCAGAGATACTGAGAAGAAAAGTGGTTCACATTACGAACCATTGTCGGAGTTTGTGTAATACTTGAAGAACTGTTATTACAGATCTCAGTGCACGATTGCACTCCTATGCACCGCAGGAGTACGAGTATGTGTGGTATATATTTTAATCTGTATCTAAATCTGGTTTAATCTGATTTCGGAAATTGTTGGTTTAATTTTTGAATTTTATATAGCATTTCCTTTGGGAAGTAAGCCTCGCTGAAGAATAAAATGTATTATTTTTTGACGGGCAAACAAATATGCATTCTATATTATATTATCTTATTGTGTTCGTTTATAAATATAGAACATATTTATTTGTCTGATCTAATTATACCCTTCGACCATTGAAAATGGTCAAAAAAGGGTATACTAACTTTGTGCAAATGTATGTAACAGGCATAAGGAGGCGTGGGAGACCCCATAAAGTATATATATTCTTGCTCAGGATCACAAGCCGAGTCGATTGAGCCATGTCTGTCTGTCTGTCCGTCTGTCCGTCTGTCTGTGTGAACGCACAGATCTCAGCTATTATAAAAGCTAGAGTTACCAAACTTGGCAGGAAGACTCCTGTGTACTATAAGCAGATGAAGTTTATTTCAAATGTTAGGTGCCACGCCCACCGCCCCCACAAATCAATAATTTAATTTTTGAACTTAATTTGTAAGCGCTGTATATAAGATACAACTTTCTGACTTAAACATATACTAAGCTAAATGAAATATCTACGTTGTCCCCAAATTACAATCCAATCGAACAATAAACACAGAAGTTATTTAAGAAAGTATGAGCATAAAACCAACTGCTTCTGTCAGCTAACAAGGGAGACATGCGACCGCGAAGCGCGAGCGCCATCTGTCGGGATTAATTTCAAAGCATGTGCATATGCATATGTGTATGAATTTAACAAATTAAACTACACGGGAACATAGGTCGAAGGGTATCCCACTGCCGCGTTTTGCGCGACTGTTGCTCTCGTTTTGTGCTGCGTATGTTTTAAATTGCATAGTCATTCCAAGGTGCCTTTCTATTCTAATTTCTGCCTAGACAATTCTATTTCCAGTAATTGTCTTAATGGTTTTCCCAAAACAAACACATACACACACGCACACAGCTTGCAACTAATGATTATCTGCGCTGCTTTGTTACCATTGTGGCAGCTCTAATGTTGGCGCCAATTTGTTGCACAACCCACCAGACGATGTTGCACTTGTAATATGAACGAATCTCGGGTTTGTCTGGAAACTGAAAGTGTCAGTGTTGCCGGCGAGACTTTTACTGACACGCACACACATAGACATAGACACACACTTACCCAGAGGGAAAGATAGCTACGCTCGATTGGCTACCGAACTGGCTCCCGTGCTACCTGGCATAGACACTCACGGTGTGGCAAGTTCGCTTGAAAAAAAGTGAACGCTTAGCACAGGCAACATTCATTGCCGCAAAACGGAACAGCAAAAGCAAAAGCAAACGGAACGGCGAATGCCAAGCCAGCGCAGAGTTGCAGCTACAACAGTCGAAGATAATGTAATCGAAACTGGTCGGATCGGCGCGCTAAAGTGTGGCAATTTGAGGAATTGGCGCACCGGCCAAGCAGCAAGGATGTTGCAACAAAACAAGCGACAGTGACCAGTGTGGTTGCTGTTGTCTGAGTGTTGCTGCAGCTATAGTGTTGCTGCTGCCACTGCTGTTGCTTGTGGCAGCAATTGTTGCTGCTGCTAGTGGTGTTTGTTCGATTAGCAAATGGGAACTTAAACTTGTTCGTCTCTTGGCAAATTGGAGCGTGTGCGCTATTCATTATGTTTACACTGTTGCGGTTACAATGTGTGGTTAACTCAATAGGAACTACAACTTGCAATTACAACAACAACTGCAACAACAGCAACTATTGTAAACAGTAGCAACAGCAACAACAGCAACGACTCTTGCCGAATTATCAAGATGCGCCCATGTTTATGTGTTTATCCACTTAGCATTTGATTGCCGTGCGTCGTGTCATTAAAAATGTCAACTCGTTGCTTAGTTGAAAGAATAAAGCAGCAACAACAACAACAACAGCAACACAGTACAGATCATATACATACTTATGTATGTATATAGATATGTATATAGACGAGCATTGCTCGTATAATGTGTGTCTACAGAGTCGTCGAACGTTTGACAAGTCTACTGTGGGGCTGAGTGCCTCTCAAGGCAGCTTAGGCGCACACATACACACACACACATAGATGCTGAAACGGGCCACTAGTAGCAACAACAGCGACAACAACAACAGCAACAGCTACAACAACAGTAGCAGAACTTACTAAACTTGGCAAGTTTTATGCGTTTCAAGAATTTCGCAAACTGCAAATGAAACTTATTCACCTACGAATGTCATGCAAGTGTGTGTGTGTATACATGTGTATGTATGTATTGGTTCAATTACACGTATCTACATGAGACGAACTGCCTGGAAAATCAGTCGAGTGGCGCAAATGGCATCGCTACCAAGAAAACGGAAAGACACAGCCAACCAATTGGAAATCTAAAACTAAAGCTGAAAGTAAGTATAAACAAGCTTGAAAAATAAGATATATATACACATATATATATATAACTGATATATATAATATATATTTATCTAGAAAACCCACTTGACTGGTCAACATGGATCTACTTAGGCTTATTTTGCTACCGAGGCTGTTAACAGTTGTCGTCGTCGTGCTGCCGATAATCAGGTCGTAGAATTGGCGAGGCCGTAACCGGCTACCCGTTATACGTGGCACCAACGCCCCCTTCCCCACGCCCAATAAAAGTGAGAGCACAGCACAATGCACCCACACACAAATACACACAGAAAAGCAGAAAAAAAGTTGCGATGATTACAATAATAAAGTGCAGATTATGCAATTCGAAAACGCTGCCAACTTGGCCTTTGACTAACTCGACTATACAGCTGTGTGTGTGTGTGTGTTTGTGTATATTTGTGTGTGTATTCAAGCTAAACATCGGCCGTAGCTGAGAAACCACTTCCACTTGCAGCTGAATCTCTGCGGCTGAGGCCGACTGAGGCGCGTCTGTGTCATTTGCTTTTCGGCCAGTTGCAAGACACAGTTAGAAGCGTTAAGTAACACTTGGTGTTGGTATAGTTGTTGTTGTTGTTGCTGCTGCATTTTGGCAATAGCAATAGCAATAGCTATATCTAACGAGTATAATACACCATTTTATGTGCCGGACAGGCTCAGCCAGCACACACAGAGCCAGGCAGGCTCTCTAGCGTCAGGTCTAACTGGTTTGGTTAGGAATCGGCGACAAAATATTTCGACTATGCCACTAGACAAACTTCTAAACAAGTTTCTATATCTATATCTGTTTTTGTTTTTTCTCAATTTCAATTTCGTATTTGATTTGTCATGAAACTAAGCTGGAACTGATTTGATAATGATTAAATGAGGGCACATAACACTTACGATTTGCAACTCGGTCATGTATTTCTTCCACCACAGGAACTTGGCATATTCTGGACCCATTGCGGACATCATATAGTAGAAGTACATGCACACATGCACGAAGTTGTTCAACAGATTTGGGAACGTCGCATTGCCACCTATACAGGGAGCGCATGTACTAAGTGCTTGACAGGAAAAGAACAACATGAATTAATCGAGTAAACTTACCTGCCAGGAACTTGACAAGCACCCAGGTCTCCAGGGGAGTCACAGAGTGATGATAGACATGCAGCCAGGTGATCTGCGAGGACTTCTTGCGCAGCACAAAGAACACAGTGTCCGCAAATTCAGTTAGCTTGGACAGATAGTAAATATAGCACAGATTGAGCATCTGTTGAGAGAAGAAGCAGAAGTAAACGATTTAGAAAGGAAGTCTAAAAATAAATGTTATGTATTTATTGTAGTTTAGCTAATGATTTACCGTTTATTCAAATAACATTCTAAACTTAGAGAACTAATTGAAATTGCATAAATTGTCAATTAATAAAGAGCAACACTTAATGTTAAACACGAGCAACGGCATCAGCATCGATTATGCATTCATTTTATCAACATACTTACAAAGCAAAGAAAAAATCAAAAACTCATTCAGCTATGATTCAGCAAACACGAGACTCTATTAGACTTCTCACATATGATGTTTTCGTAATCAATTTATGATTTTCCTCTTCGTGTTAAGAGCGTACTTAGTACCTACTTCTTTTCTTTGAGTGCAAGGTCGCTTGGTTAGCTTGCGGTTCTTAGACCGCAACGAATGATGTGCCGAATAAAGCAGAACTTAAACATGCTATAAACATACATATTCTGTATATTTTGTATATATATACAATCGCGTGTATGGCATTGGTAACACTTCGAATGCATTTTGTCATTACGAGCAAGAATTTCGCTGCGTTGTTGAATTTACAGCGTGCCACGCTGCGTATGCTTAATGTAAACAAATACTCCATGAAGGTGTCAAAGCGCCAAAGCGCTGACCTTCTGCTATAACGACGAGCAGCAACAAGTTTATTGACTTGTGTAGCGGATGTCAAATTCAGTGCGGAGTTTGAAGAGGATTATGCTCTGGTGACAGAGGGAGAGGAGGGGAGGTTTGCCGAGCAAATGTCAGGCCTCTCATACTTTACAAGTGCCGCCACAGGCTATTGATCTTTTGACCAGGCCAAAAAGTGTTTGTTTACACACACACACACATACACATGGTAAATGGTGTTGTTAATTGGCCGCTGTTAGACCATAAACGACAACCTTGAATTCTGTTGTAAGCATCGATTTGCAGTGATTTTACAATCTTACAACTGGTTCGAGTCGTTTTATGATTATAAAATTATGTATTCAACACGGAAAAGCCAAAACTTTTGGGTTTTTCTTATACGAAATTGTAACAATTATGCTATTTATTGTAATTGCAGTGACTGAAGTTAAACAATGGCATTGGCAGGCGTAACAAATTACCCTTAAAGAGTTTAACAAGAACCTAAACGCGCTTTCAATTGGCTCTACAATTAAGCAACGTCTACAAATGCAAAACTACTTAAAATTCATTTAGAGTTTTGTGTTATTTTGGGAATGAACTTTGCGCTTTTGCCTAGCTGAACTTGAAATTTGACCGAGCGTCGCGATGGTGAATCATTTGCGACTTAAAGCCAACGAACTTGTCTGCGAATTGAGTTGAAAGAGAATTGATAAGAGTTGCCAAAAAACGTTGCGTTATTAATTCAAACACAGACTGAAGAAGTCTACGGCGTGTGCCGCATAACCTTGGGGGTCTTGGAACCTATAAATTTGACTGGTGTTAGAACTCTTACCCGCTTGGACATGGGACCATCCGAATAGTCAACCGGTTGGCACTTCAAATTGTAGTAGTTCAGCCAGCCGGCCATAAGGTGCTGAAAGCGAAACGAATTTAACAAATAGACAAAAGTTAAGAATCGTCAACTTCCTCTACTTCATCTTCAGCACTCACCTCGTAGAACATATATCCACTGATCAGCACTTGGAAGGCATTGTAGACGACAAGTGTGCGACGCAGCTGGAAAGGCTTTCGATCGCGCATAAAGAGTGGCCCCAGCAGCAGCACCCAGGAGAGGTAGATGGCAACCAGTCCGAATGTGAACAGAGGATGTTCCATCAGCGGAAAACGTTTGGCGCGAGGATCTGCGAATGGAAATCAATTAATTAATAAATTACAATTCTCACTCTTCTTCGTTACGATCATTCGCTAGTTTAGCTTGATCAATGGCACTTTGCATTGCTCATAGCACTTTACGTTTACGTTGATTAATCTAACGAATTAATCTAAATGGCAATTTGCACGAATGAATGAAATCGTGGTCAGAACTGAAACAATAACAACTAAACAAAACCAACAACAATAACAACAACAACTAAACAATTTGCCGGTCTGTCTTACTGGCTGGCTGCCTGCTTGTTTGTTTATACTATTGACGGAGAGACCACGGGTATTGCAAGTAACTAGATAATTATCTAGTTGTATTTTTCAGTGGGTTGTTTTAGGGTTTAATGTACGTGAAATCGCCACAACAACAACAACAAACGACGCAGCACTAGCAGCAGCAACAACGTAAGCAATGTAAGTAGGAGCACAATTTGAACCGGAATTTCTAGTTGGAATTGTTTTTCCGACTTAAATGGAACCACAGAATGTGTATATTAAAATTATAGATTAATTAGCTGGCGACTCTCGCACAATGACTTAGCCGCCTCCTCGTCGTAGTCGTAATATCGCGCGTACTGTAAATACCGACGTCTATTGATATCGCTTAAATAATCCCCCCCCCCCCCCACTTTGAACATTGTTGTTTTCAATTACCCAACGTAAATAGATTAAAGGAAATTTTTACTCTGTATTTAAAAGTTTTCCGTAATATCGCGTGTGATTTACTGGTTCTTTATGACGGCTCTCGAGCACTGAAGCTGATAGGTTTTTCGTTTTCATTGACATTCCAAGAATTGTTATGTTCTCGAAGAATATAACTTGGAATTTGTACAATTTATAGAATGGTCTGTGATACTATAAGTGAACATTACTTGAATTTGATTTATTGACATGAGTTGCAAATTACTTTTTTGCTGTGTAGTTCACCTGGCTTAAGAGGTGCTGTGTGTGTAGGAATCTATGTGGATATAATACGTATATATGTCTATATATCATACATATAGTATATATCTAGGGGATTTTGTCTTAAGCTAGTTTTTCCAACTTGCAAAAAGGTTTGTTGCTTAAGTCTATTAATCTTGTTTAGCTAACCTGATTTTGCTATGTGACTAATTTAAGGATGTATTCCAGAGCCTTTTCATATTAACTACTTTTACCAACTCGTAAAGTTTGGGTCCTAAGTCTTTTTACATAGTCAGTTTTTTTCAATTGAATTTATAAGTTATATTCGGAGTTTTATATTCGGATATGTATTATCGATCCTAAGTCTGAACGGAAAATGAAAATGCTTTCAAGCTGTATTCCAGAGACTTTCTTCTCTTCTCTAGCTAGTTTCTCTATGCTCATTCCAAGTGCCCTGGATAAACGAGTTTGTGTCCTAAGTCTTTTGATTTGTAATGTGTCTTTTATTTATGTTCATCGTTTGTTTCGAACTTGAGACGACTGACATTCGCAATTTACGTTGCTATTGTTGTTTATGTTCGGTTAGTTTGGCATGGCTCACGTTGTCACTTATGTACAATATTTGCATTGCTTTTAATTGCTGCTACCTTCCATTGACCTTTTCACCCGCGCGCGCGGCAGTCGAGAATGTGTGTGTGTGTGTGCAGTGTGTTGTTCGGTGTGGTAGACACGTCTTGAGTATGAAAACGAAACAACAAA
This sequence comes from Zaprionus davidi, assembly GCA_018903715.1. Classification (NCBI taxonomy): domain Eukaryota; kingdom Metazoa; phylum Arthropoda; class Insecta; order Diptera; family Drosophilidae; genus Zaprionus; species Zaprionus davidi. The sequence continues at coordinate 956,542 of JAEIGL010000003.1, forward strand.
GATCAACTAAGCGAGCATACAATACAATGTACTATATGTAGTTTTATATTCGGATATGTATCATCTTCAGCAATGTTATTGTCATTCATATTTGTTATTCGTTATTGTGATCGTATGTACATAAAGTACAGCGTCTACATATACTCAACTCATGCTCAGCTGCACACGGCAACGATCTACAAATGACGATGACGGCCGCGTCATAAAATCTACCAAGATAAACTATGTAAATACATTTTAATTACGTTAATAATTGTCAAAAAACAAAATGTATATATACAATTGGCATTGCCAAGGTCGCACTTTGAGTACATAAAAGAAACCTTTTTTAATTGTCCTAGAAGTTTGTTTTTTTTTTTGTTTCTTTTACGGTTTTCCCCTCTCTCTCTCTTTGTATCTTTTGGGTCTTTTGTTTGTTGCTTGTCAATTTTCGTTGGCATTCTGTTTTGTTATGATTTGCTTAGGGTACAAAAAATGGCAATTCATCGTTTCGTTTTTTGCTTAGGCTGTTCGGTGGTCTTCGTAGACTTGGTGCCTTGCAGATGAGTCGAACTTTTTGGAACTTCCCCGTATGCTAAGCTCAGAATAATGACATCAACTTGAAGTCTTTGTTGTTGTTGTTGTTGTTGTTGCTGTTGTTTAAGTGTTCACACATATGGATTAAGAGGTTTGTTTGTTGTCTTTGTAGTCGTTGTTGTTGTTGTATTGTTTTTACTGATTTATAGCCCTAGTAGAGAGGGAGGCAGAGCCGTAAAATGCAATTTACATTTTTACTGCATTTTATACTTTTTGCATTGAGCATTTAGCATTTTTAGTAGTGACACATACCGCCGTAATCCTCCTCGACGAGCTGGTAGTAGCGCTGCACCAGGCCCGTGTAGTTTCGCGTGATATGATGCGTCTTGAACTCATCGAGCGCTATGTTGGCGATCTCGACGACCATCTCGAACCGTGTGCTGCTGTTGTAATAGTTCATCGTCATGGCGATAATACAGTTTTAATTACGGATGTGCTTCTTTTATATAGTACTTGCAGTACTATACTAAATATTCGATTAGTATTCGAGGGGGGATTTTATTAGATTGTTGCGCGTGGTTCTCTTGGCTATTGGCAGACGTTGGCAGGATACGTCATGCTGCTCTTCGTTCGAGTTCCAAAAATTCTAGAGCATAATTCGTATAAACACTTGTAAAAAACACGATTTGTCTCTCAATCTATTGAAGCTATATAGAAGCGATCTTAGTTGGGTTTTTCATTCGTATAGAGATTTATATATATGTATATAGCACGCGCTTAACGCATCTGATTCTGGCTTTAGCCACGAAGTCTCAACCACCGCACCGTAGAAATGTTTATGCTCAACTGAATCTAAAACTTCTCAGCAATCACAAGATAAAGTAAGTTTTTTAGCAGCGCCGGCAGCGACGCCGACGCAGACGGCAGGCAGCGCTTTGCAACTAGTACGAGTACGTCCCCCAGTACACACACACACACACATACTCGTTTAGACACACACAAACATGTGCAGTGACTGGTCTGGTAGAAAAACTTAACGAACGTTTTTTTAACATCCACACAGAACGGCGGAAGTTTCGTTCACTTTGTCTGTGTCTGACTGCCTGTGTCTCTGTGTGTGTGTGAGTGGCTTGGCTTGGCTTGGCCGAGCTTGGTTTGGCCCACTGAGCGAGCGCACACGCTGCGGCGTTAGCTTATTTAGCAAGTTCCGAATGGCATTCAACTTTTCTAGTTGTTGCTGCTGTTGCTGCACAGTGCGGTGATGTTATCACTGGGCAAAGATTGCAGTTTTTATGGGTCAATGTGCCAGTTACGGCCAGAGCAAGGGCCCAGAAACAATTGCAGGGTAGGGTTAATTAGGCGGACTATGGTCATAAAAGAAAAGCATCTAATTAGATATTTATTGCAAGAATCTCTTTATTAATAATAATTTGAGTGCAAAAACGTGATAAGCAAATTAAACGCAATCAGCCATTAAATTAAAATGCGCACTCTGACTATTCGTATGTTATTATTATATATATTCATAAATCCTGATTAGTTTTTCCAGGAAATACCAGATAAACAAAATTTTAATCTTTAAACCTAGCTATAAAAATTGTAAGCTTAATCGCATTTGGAAAGTACCGCTAAACTTATCCATCTTTTGCACTATAGTATATCGTATATATAGAGTATATAGTATACCCGAAGGTTGTTCACAGTATTTTTAGAATGACCTTGCTAACTAGTGTACATTTTAAAATTACTCTTCATTATCAGAGAAATCAGTTGAATCTATTCAGATCTAGTGCTCTCATTCTTTTTCATTCATGCACTTTATACAATTATTTAAAAGTACATTCATTATTTATTATTAATATATACTAATAAACATATAAAAATGTAATAGATAATATAAGATGTTCATTATTTTCATTGAGTTAGAAATTGAGTTTGTTCTTAATAATATAAAGACAAGAGAATATATTTTATTTCATTATTATAATATTAAGTATGCTAAAGATTTATTACAATATATTAAAGTAATTCTATATTCAATTCACTGGCATATATAGCTTCGTCAATTCGTCACTTCAGTTAAGCATAAAATAAACCTGAAATCCTATAAAATTCGACTGTTCCCTGTTGTATTGTTTAACTTAGCTCAATTCTAATTTTAAACTCTCAGATTCCCATTCATATTTTCGTATCAACTTTGGATGTCTCCAAGTCAACTGGCTGAATACACTCTTGAATATTTGAATAATGATGAGATCGAATGTTTGCCAACGAATTTATTGTATATCCAGAAAAAAACTTGATAACTCCAAAGTAACCGGACCTGCTTTAGATTTCAGTTAATATCTAAGGCAAGAATACACGTGTAGCAAGCTAGAAACCTAAGTTCAAGTTCGTAAAACGCAAAAACCCTTCGTAGTACTAGAACTGTCTACAAATATAAACAATATATAACAAATCTGTATAGGGAATGTGTGTGTGTGTGTGTGTTTGGCAGGGCGGACGTGCTGCGATACTATCCACGAGGTCGATGAGGCTTGTTGTCATTTTATGTAAATAAAAAAATCTTAATTATGCCATTGAAATGAGCGTGACAACGAAATTGACAGGCTGCCTTACATTACAGAGAACCATTTTTATAGAGCTCTTTTGACAAATTGCCACGACGAGAGCCGGCGCAAATTGTTCTTTAAAGTGCGCTCGACCTCTGGCCACAGCAATGTATTGTACCTACAACTTGATTATTATGGCCCTGCGATTGTGTGCGTGAGCGTGTGTTACCTTTGGGCTCAATGATGATCATGATGATGATGACAGGATTATGACATTGCATCGACTAACGGTTTGGCTAATGAAACCGGCATGGTGTTTGCTTCACGGTCTAGGTCTAGGTCTACCATCGATATATAATATACAAAGCGGCAGTCGGAAGTCAGATAACTGCGCCAACATCTCACCAAGTTCGTTGATAAATATGCAGAAATTTGGACAAACTATTAAGCTGTCGCTGTGTCGGTAAGCTCCAGTTAGCCAATGGCAAAACGCTTTGAGTCATAACTTCGGCTAATTTGTAGTCTGCGAAAAGGTTTGATTAATGCCCAAGGTAGTGTCTCTTGGCAGCTGTCAAAAGAGCAGTCTCACCATCGCTAAATCCCAACAAAATTCTACATTCCAGACTATTTTTATTATATATTAGCAACAGAATAAAATGTTCTAATCCTGAATTCTGCGCTGTCATCGAGCGTTAAATGATTTGCCAATCGAAACGAATCAAACCGTTAAGTAAAAAATAAAAAATATTTATCCCAAAATAGTGCAATAACTATAATTAGCAAGCATACACAAAATCTTTAGATTTCTAATTAAATTAACACGACGTGACAGAGGTGTGGGTAGTAAATAGTTTAGGATCCGACCACAAATGTTGTTGTTGTTTATCATTGATAACGGAAACTTTTGAAAGGCGTCGAGTTGTTAAGTTCGCGCAATTATAATTAGCCATTAAGCTGTGTTCATCTGATATTATTCAGTGCATTTCAATTAAACAATTATCGAGGCCGATTCGAAAGTTCCAAGGTGCACATTGCTAACGTCATCAAAACGAAAATATTTTGTTTACCTATACCCTGCATGCGTTAATAATGTTTTGCGAAATCATATAAGCGGAAAGTAATTATTAAATACTCGTTGTTAACTAGCCTCAATTTTAGAAATTATAACTTTAAGAATGTATCAAATCGGTCAGACTTAGTGACTGTTTCGCTTCCTACTGTGTATAAGGCTTAATCTAAAGTTTTGACAGGGTATAGTCTTGTCGCCTAATGAAAAATATAAACTTTTGAATATTAATTTATATTTCGAGAGTAGCTTATCTTTTGATATATGTTAGGTATTATATACATGTTGAGTAACTAAATAATATTAATTGTGTGACTAACTCTAACTCTATGTAATATACATAATAAGTAGCAATACTTGTTGTATTAGGAATTTATGTTGATAAATAATAATAATTTTATATTTTATTTATTAGTTTTATATATTAGTAAATTTTATATATTAGTAAAAATACAAAAGATAACAGTATTCATATTTTGAAGTTCTTTTAGTCGCAGATACCTCGTTGGGATACATTTAAAAGGAATGACTATAAATGCAAAACTATAATTAAACAATTGAAAATAAAAACGATGCCATATGATGTTGGACAAATACTTAAAGAATTGAAACTTATATTTGCTTGATAATCTCACAGATTGTCTGATGGCCGCCAACGAGGACGAAAGTTCAGCATAAAAATCGACCACTTTGTGTGTACCCTATAACGATAAAAACGTCAAGTACATATTTATGTATGTAAATCTCGACTAATTGGTTTCATTAATGTTTCACAGCTACTCAAACTATAAGAAACGTACTTGTATGTTGTTTCCTATAAGATCAATAAATACAAATTTAAAAAGAAAAAGAAAATAATAAAAGAGAAAAGAAAATAATAAAAAAATAAACAAAAAAAAAACTACAGCATTTATATGCAGAGTATTCGCTAGCCGTTGCTTAATATAATTTATGAGTTTAGCAAGCATTCATTCATTTTTGCCACTAATTGAAAGCACAAGCTGAGAAGCTTGTTGGGCAATCCCCATAAGGTGCAAAGAATCGACAGCAGAAGCCGATTCGTAATGGGAGTGAAGAAGAAAAGATCATAATTCGTCTCAGTCGGATTCACAGCGATTCGGGTTGCTGATGGTCAACTCTTCCGACACTCACTAATTTGCCTAACTAACTGCCAAAGGCCATGTGCAAGCCCAACTGCTAATCAGTCAAGCAAATAAATACCAACACTTTGGTTACACTTTCGGTATCTGAGAGTGTCAGAGTCCAAAAATTAAAGACCAAATACCGAAAATACGTCATATTTATGTGCGTACCCCAAGCCGGCTCTGAGGCCAGTTAAAGTACATACAGCGTCGAGTCATGATGGATCAACAACCGGGCGGGTATAAATACTATAAAAAAAAACCCCCGACTTGACTTGTTGGACTTAAGCTGCAGACAGAAGACTGAGTGAAGAATCATAAACACTGTGTTTACGATACGTAAAGACCCCTAGAAACTGGAAATGTTCTTGGTAACACTTAACCCGTAACGAAAAACTGAACTTGAACAGCAAAATACGGTGGCTTATGAATATAATGAATATGATGTATGCTCGAAAATTATAATTTGCCCAAGAATAGATCGTCGCGTCTTCAGTAATTAAATTTCTGCTTGAACTTGACACACTGAATGGCACACTAGGTATGTGCATGAGTTTGTGTGTGGCAGTTTCCTAATTAAGTTCGTGAAAACAAATGGTATCTAGAATTTGAATTTGTTAATTATATAAACGAATCAACTGAGTAGCTAAAAGTTGAGGCGCTTCAAAAAAAGCTAAGGCGATTGCGTCGCGACGTATATCGTCTAACTGTTTGTAGATTTATCGGCTTCTTAACTGTTCGCTTCGATCAGGAAACGGAAGTATATTTTCATCTCTCTGCTCTGTTGTTGTTGTTGTAGTAGATTAATCTTTTTGTTTTTATTTTTTTTCAATGCGTTAAAACAAGTTTTTGGCAAGGGCACAGAGACGGAGCCTCAACGGTATTTCGTTGGTTTTCGTTTTCGATTTCGATTAGACGAAAAAGCAAAAACGCAAAACTGAAACAGCGAAAAACCGCGCTGAGGTTACGATTGCTCTAGCTGGCTAGGCGCTAAATTATTAAACGGCATGTTATAATTTAACTGAGTTATAGCCACATTGTCTTCGGCATCAGCATCGGCATCGGCATTTCCGCGACTCTTGGAAACACGTTTCAAATGCGCCATAGTGCAGATCGTCGAGACACGCGTAAAGCTCGTCTGATGATGACGAGATGCTGTTGCGAATGACACAGTGCAATGACATCAAGAGAAGTTTTTCGATAGTTCAAAAAACCAGATCCTAGGCTTATGTTTGGATCTACGCACATAAATATATTCACAAACGATCGTCATAAAATCAATTTCGAATTGGGGCAGCTAGCACGACTCAACTGATAACCTACTGGAATGTTCTTAAATTTATATTTAGTTAATAAAATGAAAAACTTAAAATATCTGGCATTATCAGTAAATAAAATAAAGCGTTTATTACTAAATATTATTAAACTGGTAATCAATACTTTGCATTAGATATTAATTGTGTATTAATTAATTACATTATGCCGTCTAGCAAACTGGAAAGGTTGATTAGATAGATTAGATCAAATAGATTAGATAAGATAACTCTGCATGATTTCTTAATTTCAATTTAAACCCCGTTTGAAAGTCAGAAGAGCTGGTGAGCTTTTATAGATGAACAAGATCGAAAAGCCTAGCTTTTTCGACAGTCTGGCAACAATCGACGCAGCTTTAAGTTACGAACACTAGATGGCGCCAAAAGTGCTGTGAAGCACGTCTTATAAGCCACATTAAAACGCCAAGTTACAAATTAAACAATTTTAATGAGGTTTTTTGTGGGTCATAAAAGAAAGACATGATTATAAAGAAGATAATGGCGAACCTGGCGAAACTTTATTCAGCTAATAAGACAGTAAATATACAAATGAATATATACTATATCTTGCATTATATATATTATCCAGGCTTGCCCGAATGATTTCTTCCAACATGATGTTGCAAAATGCCTGTTCCTGGTTGTGTATGCCAGTTGTGACCTTGGGCAACGAGACATGCCTAGCATGATCAGAAGACAATAATAAGAATTTCTTAATTACTCGGAAATATATTTGGTGTGCTGTCGACTCGATTTGGACACTCGACAAGCAAAGCAAAATATGCAAAGCAAAGTATGCGCATGGGATAGGCAGAGAAATTCGAACATTTAATTGCAATTGCGAACAAGAATGCCAAAACGAAACACGCAATAATTAATCAAATCAAATAATCAACATTGTTAACGGTTTTCTGTGACGTAGCCGTTGTTGTTTTTCTTTTGTATTTGTTGCTATGTAAATGTTTGCGGAAGAAATTTGCATAATCTGCAGTGGCTCGTGGCTCCGCTGTTCGCAACTCGCAGCTCGGCCAGCGCAAAGTCGTCGTCGGTTCCCAGCCATGTCGTGGGTCATTTGCAGCAAAGATAATAAACCAAATCAACAAACACTCTTTTGCATACGATTATAATCGTGTGAGTATATGTGTGTGCAAACAAAAGCAGCGCCAACAAATTAAATCGCATCGAATTGAATTATTTGACCGGAAGAACGTCGGCAAACGCTGCGTATGAGTGATGTGCCTTGCTTGGCATTAGTTATGGATGATCGCTGACAGATTTGTAGCTGCAGATACAGCCTACAAATAAGTATTTAATCAGCATAGCATTTAGCCATATCTAAAATTGCAAACTTGACCATCATTATGATTTCAAGCTGTTCAAGCCAAACTGGACGAGTTTTTTTTTTAGTATTTACTTGTTCGAAAACCCCCAAACAAGGCGTAGGGTCAAGTTCAATTTGCCGGTGACACAGTTATGCCATTAAGTTGAACCTCAACTGACCCCAGCCCCAGCTCAGCTCAGCTGGCAATAAGCAACAGTTTAACTTGACTTCGCGATTGAGTCTGCGTCGAGTTGAGCTTATCGAGTAGCCTCAAATATGACCCGGAAATGGCATTGGCCATCGCATCGATGGATGCTGTTTGGGTGCTCAAGAATCGAGCCCTGGGCCTTTAGAATTCATATGTAAATGATCAAATTGATATAATAATTTTCAACTGGTTTCAGTCTTCGATTATTTCTTTTTTCTTTGCGAGACAAGTGTCGCCTTGAAATGATGCCAGATACGATATTAACGGAACTCAGAAAAAACCGCCAAAAAGTGCTGACCTTGAGGGGCCCCACAGTTTTTCACTTTGTACATGTTCGATATGTACATCATTTAGTCATATATACACATGTATGTATATCTGCTACGCAATGTAATTACAATATATTGCTAAGCATTTAGCGCACTCAGCACTTGCATGGCGGACCCTGAAAGAGGTCAATAGAAGTAGAACACGAAGAAAGCGTTTAAGACTCTTAATGCGGCAAAGAATTGCAATGCCGAGCAAGGTTTATAGTCGAACATACATAATACATATGTATATGGTGCATATGTTATAAATATAGTATATAAATGTATTCTCGCACTCAGGTCGAGCTCAGTGAGTGATTGCTCTCTTATGAACTCTTTGTCTTTAGATAGAATTATGCAAGGCATCATTTAATTATTTGTTATAGCGACAAATACTAATTAAAATTCCCACAACAACCTAACATAATAATAGCCGGCACAACAGCAACAACAACAAGAGCCTGAAGCTGTTGTCATTATGATGATCAATAGATTAACGAGACCAGACGCAGCTTCCAAGCGCCACAAAAGAACATTCAACAGCAGCAGCAGATGAGCCATAATAACAACAACAGTAGTAACAACAACAGTAACAATCTGAGCTGTGCTGTGCTGCTGGCAGCGGAGCCCGTGCTTAGCTCTACGCTTTATTCCAAAAACCTATAGACGAAATTTTTATACATAGCGGCACACAGATCGGCGTAGCAGTTCAGTACGCGTACAAGTCTCGTGGGTTGCGGATGCCAGCAGAGGTCTCTCTCCCTTAATACTAATACAAACTAGAAGAAGCTAAAGCAGCAGAAGAAGAAGCACAGCCAGAGCCAGAGCCAGATGAATAATAAGAAGAAGAAGAAGCAGAAGCAGTAGTAGACGAGGCTGAAAAACAGTTGTCATGGTGTTAACATTAAGTTCAGTCACTGTTGTTGTCGTGCTGTAAATGAAGCCGCAGATTGCGACAGGTGCTTGTGCTCGACAAATGTCTGTGTGCTATAGTGTGCTATATATATACATATATAAAGAGCTGCACATATGCAATATGCATGTGTAGCTATAAGAAACAAAAAGGTTTCAATCGACTTTTGTGTTTTGTTGCTGTGAAAAGGATAAAAAGGATAAAGTTAAAAGTTTGTGCATTTTCTAAAGTGTTGCGTGAAGATAACTCTCTGTTTCTTTCTCTTGTTCTCTCCCTTACTCGCTCACTCTCTCTACATTTAGAACTTGGAACCAAAGTGCTGTCTGTAATTTTTATGCAAATCATATGCTAAATACATCTCTATAGCGAGTGTCAATAGGTTTTTGGCCAAGGTCATTCAACTGTTTCTTACGAAACCATTGACACAATTTTCGCTGCTCACCGAAAGGCGTAGCCAAGGCCCCTCAAGAAAAGCCTTCTTTGACATATGACTAACCATGCAAATCCCCCAAAAGAGATGCCCAGACAACACTGCCATACGTGAGATATATGTGACATATGTATGACCGCAGCGAAGCGCGAATTATGTGACTTTCTGAAGAGTGGGTCGGTCAGGTTGCTGATGGTTCCCACACACACACACACACACACACACAAACACACACTCACACAGAACTGACTGACCACACATCGTGTCGCGTCTCGAGGCCTTTTCACATCATTTGTTCATTAGCCAAGCGCAAATTTAATGTATATTTGTTTATTTGACTTGAACAACTCTACTAAAAATATTGATAATTTGAAAACTCGATTCTGTTTTGGGCTGCGCTTTGTTTCCAACAAACCTCAACTGTTTCAGCTTCGCCATCAGCTTTTAGCACCTTTTTTTCCCTCTCGGCTCGTTTTCTGGTTCATTTTGCGTTTATTGTTGCAGCAAATACTCATAGCTGACAAAAAGCAACAGCAACAACATCAACATGACGAAGGGGGCAGTGCAGGAAATGAGCCAAACCAAAGCAAACCAGTTGAGCTGTTGCCCTTCAAAATATTTATTTTGATCGAAGCCCCAAAGCTCCAAGAAGCTGAAGCCCAGAATGGTGTGGAAAAACAGCAACAACATTAGCTACGGAAATGACCGTACAACAACAGCAGCAACAACAACAAATGCCACCATAAAAGCGCCGCCGCATTGCCGCTTGATATATGGTTTGTGTGCGGCCTCTATGGAGTTCAAGCAGCAGCGTCGTCTTGTTTACAGTTATTAACGGTTATTTCACTACTTTTTGTGACAATTATTCAACCACATAGCGCACATTGTTGCTGTGCAGAAGAGCACGACACCTGAACCACATCAAACTGGGCCTCAAGTGGTCCTCCCAATTATTTACCATGTGTCTTGCTTGGCTTGGGCTCTTGGAGTCTCTTTAATTCATAATAATGAACATAATTTTCTCCAGCTCGTTACATGATAATTTCCCTTTCGTTGAGTGACAACAGCGAACACATTGCGTTGGTCCATAAATGTGCCACGCCCTAAAAAGAGGTGCTGACATCACAGCACACTCCTCATACATATCTCCACCTTCATCTGCAGCTAAAGAAGTTAACTAACTTTCGAGTTTTTTGTACCGAGTCATGCTCGCTCGGCAACAGCAAAAATACCGAAAACAAAAGAGATCTTCTTCTTCTTCTGCTTCTTCTGAGTCTGCGTCTGCGTTGATTAACATATTTTTAAATATTTATGAACTTGAATTTTTGCTAACAAAAACTTAATTTCTATTGCAGAACATTGGACACAAAACTCGTTCGCAACGCATGCGCGCTTAGCAGATTTTTAAATTTTATCCCCCCAAAAAAAAACAATCAAGCTCTCCTCTTCTGGACACACACCTCCTTACCCCGCTAGAGGAAGTAGAGAAAGAAGTAGATAGATTTAAAAATGGCGGCCGTCAACGCAACACAAACTGACTACTGGAACTTCCTATTCATCGAATTGGCAGGTGAGTCGAGCTGATCAACAGAGTATTTATTCTATGCATTTCTCAATTTGTTGAAACCTTCTTCAGATCCTCGCACCAATGACTGGTTCTTGATCAAGTCACCTCTGCCCCTGCTCACCATACTGGGCTTCTATTTGTACTTTGTACTGTCATGGGGACCGCGTTTCATGCGCGATCGCAAACCGTTTAAACTGGAACGCACCCTGCTCGTCTATAACTTCTTTCAGGTGGCACTGAGTGTGTGGATGGTGTACGAGGGTGTCGTTATATGGCAATACTACAGCTGGCGTTGCCAGCCAGTCGATTGGTCACGCACCCCGAAGGCATATCGTGAGGCACGCGTGGTCTATGCTTACTATCTGGCCAAGATAACCGAGCTGCTCGACACGATCTTCTTTGTGCTGCGCAAGAACGATCGCCAGGTGACATTCCTGCATGTCTACCATCACACAGTGATGCCCATGATCAGCTGGGGCACCTCCAAGTACTATCCCGGCGGACATGGCACCTTCATTGGCTGGATCAATTCTTTCGTGCACATCATCATGTACTCCTACTACTTCCTCTCCGCCTTCGGACCGCAAATGCAGAAGTATTTGTGGTGGAAGAAGTACATCACCAACCTGCAAATGGTAAGCAATACAGTCCTGTATATATATCGATAACTGATTGTTCTTTTTCCCTTTCTAGATCCAGTTCTGCTGCGCCTTCATTCATCAGACTCAGCTGCTCTACACCGACTGCGGCTATCCAAGATGGTCTGTCTGCTTCACCCTGCCCAATGCCGTGTTCTTCTACTTCCTGTTCAATGACTTCTATCAAAAGTCCTACAAGAAGAAGCAGGCATTAGCAAAGGCCAAGGCGGATAAGGATGGCAACAACAACAACAACGAGAGCTGTGCCAAGAACATGAATGCCGCAATACAAGCATCGACAGCACAGAAGAAGGTGTTGTAAGGTCTCGAATTGCGATCATAGCATAATATAATACCTACCCCTACCCAGTTCCCCATTCCTAATATACTCCTACCTACCTCACTAATCCCCCACTACCCCCCGTCCACCTCCATACTTCCAAATACTCGTACAAAGCGGGAGACAGTAGAGAACAACGCCGAGCATGATCCAAGTAGCGTTGTTCCATGAGCAACTTTGTTAACTAATTTGTTAAGTAATCTGCCACCAAAAAGAAGAAGAAACGAAAGAAAAAAATTGTAAAAAACAAAAAGAAATATTCGAGAAACATATTGAGAGAGGTTTTTAGTAGGCAAACAGTTAAATGCTTTTTCGCAGCCATCGCTTCGTTTGATGTGTTTTTGTGTGTCGCCTGTTTGTGTTTCTTATAGAGCGACAACAACATCAAACGAAAGAAGTTGTATGTTTTGTAGAGCGGAGAACCGCGAGAACCGAATTAAGTTAAGTTAGCCAGAAAAATGACAGAGTGGAATTAGTTGTGTAAATAGCTTAAGATGCGCAAAGACAAACCGCCAAATTGTCTTGCATAGATCATAAAAAAACTTACATATACATACATATATACATATATTGATATATTGATATTTGGTATGCTGAAGTACCTAGGCATAAGTGAAAAGAAACCACAAATACATCTAAATAAATATAAAGATTTTCTAAAAAAATATAACAATACCCACTGCGTATACTTAATCCACACATGATTTGCAAATTTATCTGATCAAATCTCAGTCACAAAGCAGCGGAAATAGAAAGACATAACATAACGTATGGTGATCGAAATGGAACTGGGCGTGTCGGGCGAACTGTCGAACAGGTCCATGATCTGATCTGTGTTGTTAACCAGGTAGTATGTCCAGTTCATGAATTTTAATAACAGAACACGAAAATAATCCGTCGATCTTTGCTCGCAATCGGAACTCTTTTGCAGCTCACCTTGAAGTTGCGAAGCCACGTCTCTTCAGCTCCGTCTCGATGAGTACAACAAGCCCATGGGCTTTCCACACAACAAAACCTTTTTTTATCATTATTGATCGTTCGATTGATCGGTCGATTCAAAACGGAACCTGAACAACTGAAGCGGAAGCTGATGCTGATGCGGCATCGTGATGAAGAGCATCTCAACGGTAGCATTTAAGCCGGTTTGTTTCTATTTGGCCTTGATCTTGACCACAAGCACTAAGTGTATGCATACGTATGTTACTGTATCTGTTCGTATCTGTGTGTGTGTGTGTCTGGATTTCAATAGAGATTTCAGCGCAGGGTCAAGCGATTTACGAGACAATCGAACTTGTTTAATTAGCAGAATTAGAACTCTATCAAACTCTACGGAAGTAAAGATCTTTGAGGTGTTCAAGTTATTTGCATATTTCCTGATTAACGTACATTTATAGTGAGCATACATATATCTTGTGTTTTTCCACAACGTATTTCCCAAAACACTTTTCCGCAACAGCCTCAAAATATGCCACGTTTTTTTGTGCAAACACCTTGAAAACATTTGCAAAGCGATACCAACCTTGACCTGAACTGACTGAATTCACTAAACATTCTAGTTTTTGCACTTTGATTTTGAAAACAAACAAACAAACAACATGAGAAATAAATGCAGCAATCGATGGTCCATAAAGCTTGGCGATAACATAATTTACAGTATATAGTATATATAAAGAAAAGACAGTCGATAATATACTTGGATTAATCATGGTACTCTTCGCGCTTCGCTTCTCTGCTTTGATCTCTCGAAGCCACGACCTGTTGAGCAACGTTCTAAATTGATTTGCATATCTTTTTGTGGTGATTAATGAGATAATATACTGTCGAGCGGGCTATGCTAAGTCCCAGTCGCCAATTTCAGGAATAACTTGTCCCCAAGTAAACTTGATCTTCTTCTTTTTCGCGCGAAAAAAACGAGCATTTAGTATTGCTATATAACAACTCTTGTGCCCTTTCGATACCACAAGAAAAAAGAAGAGAGTAAATTAGAATTTATAATTTTGATCGGGTCGCATCGAATTGTTTGTCGCCATAAAGTCTCTAGCTGCCGAGCCGAACTTGTTTTTTGAAATCAATTGCATAACTTTGAGGCACGCGAGTCGAGTCGAAGTCCCAAAGGCCCTGAGACTCTGCGACGAATTAATGACCCGAGCATTAATCACCACAATAAAAGAAATTCAGCAGTCAGGATCTGCATAATTATCTCAATTCGAGAATCGCACGACACGCGCTTATATCAGCGCTAGTTTCAAATATCATCAGCTCCCTGGGGAGGTGTGGGGAGGGTTCTCTAACTGTCATAAATAGTGGGCTATAACAGGTTTGACATCTGATCGCAGAACGTTCTCGATGGCGAGCGATGGCGGGTAAAGAACCCAAGAATAATAATCAAATTCCGGATTAATTAAAAAAGTTAAAGTTTCATATATTTTATTTCTGTTTCGAATGCTTCTTCAATATACGATTAACAATAATTTTTCATGCATTTCTCAATACTTAGGACAACAAAAAATATACACAGACTAAACAATCATACCGAAATACATCAGATACATCATACATACATACATCATCATCATCATCATATACAGTAGTTCATCATTCGCACTTTCTCTAATACACTTACACACCTAGGTATTTGGATGTACTCTTCTGCTGTTTGGCATAAACATATAAAACATATACATTATACAAGTTCATAATCAGAATCATCATATCATCATCATTATCATTATCTGAATATCATATCATCTCTATACGGGTTACGGATACATATTTAACTCTAGACTAAAGCCCCGTGCTCTCTAAAACAGAATGCTAAAGCTAACCTACTGACGAAATTCAAAAACCCACCCACCAGACCCCAGACAGATAGAGAGAGAGAGAGAGAGCTCTCTCCTCACTCATTCCACTTTCATTGGCTTCATATTGTTGTTGTTCAGATCTATATATGACTTGTACTCGTTCTTGCTGCTGATGTTTGTCTGAATCGGCATGCAACCCATGCCTCCGGCAGCACGTAGTGCCGACTGCGCCAGACTTCTGCCACCTGAGCGCACCATGCCGCCATTTCCATCGATGCTCTTCGATTTATTGTACGTCTTGCGATAGAAGTTACCGAACAGATAGAGGAATATGATCGTGTTGCCAACAAAGAAGAAGGTCAGTGTCTTGGGCATGTTGCAACCCTTGGCGCCCACAGCGACCATGTATCCCAGGATGAGTACGAACTGAATCAACTGAATGCTCGTCATGTACTTCTTCCACCACAAGTACTTCTGGTATTGTGGTCCCATTGCGGCAACCATGTAGTAGAAGTACATGATGATGTGCACACCCGAGTTGAGAATGCCAATGATGACGCCCTGCTCACCCGGCGCATACTTCAGATAGCCCCATGAGAATAGCACGGTGATTGTGTGATGATAGACATGCAGGAACGAGACTTGATTGTTCTTCTTGCGCAGCACAAAGAACGTGGTGTCCAGCAGATCGATGATTTTCGAGAAGAAATAGAACCAGGCACCCGAATAGAGTGTTAGATTTTGTTCGCGTGTGCGATTGATTTCGCACTTCTTGGAGAATATCGACGACATGACGTTGCTCTCTTGAATGGACTAAGAGAGACAGAAAGAGGGGAGAGAGGGAGAGAATGTGATGTAAACATAATTGTTGTGTATACGCCACGTGTGTTGGCTTACCGTGCGGCACATCCAAATGGAGTAGCACACCTGAAATGCATTATAGAGCACCATAATGCGCTTCAGATCCATCGGCTTGCGATTCTTCATGTATTCGGGTCCAATTTTGAGCACAAATACCAAATATATCATAACGACGGCAACCACTGGGCCCGGGGAGCTCATCAAAAACCAACTGTCCACGGTTTCATCTGCCATAGGAATACAGAACACATTGTAGAAGAGTCTGCCCCGTATTACAACTGGGTCTCACTGTACTTACCCACACCCTTGGACAGGCCGGAGATGCGCTCGTTGAATATCTTCATGTAGGTCGTCATTTTGAACTGCTGCGACTGCAATTGGAGAAGGAGGAAGAATGGGGGATTAGAAGAAACCGCTTGAATAATTTAGAAATTTTAGTTTTTATTCTTTTTTTTTTGTGGTTTGACGTGAGTCGCGCCGCAACGCGTCTCTTTGCCAAATTATTGAATGAAATATTCTAAATCGAAGCACTTAGAAAGGCCACGCACGTTCGCCCAGTGGGGCTGGCCGAGCTGGAGCTTGATTATGCTCGGCTCACTCGGCTCACTGTGAGCGTGCCCAGCATGGGGAATGCAGCGACGGCACAAGCACGCAAATATTTTATTTAATGAAAAGAAAATGCTTATCCCATATGCAAAGGGGACGTTGAGTTGCGAGACGCGAGCCCAAAATCGCCTGACAACGAATGACGCCAGCCGCGGCAACTAATACGAGTATATTGTATGATACAAAAATAGTAGTAGATGACGCTGCTGCTCTGTTGCAAGGGGGCATGATCAATGTCTTGAGATCGAAAGAGAAAAGAGATTTTGCATAATTAAAACGAATCTATCGATTGCTCGATCGGTTTCTGTGGTTCTAACCACAAAGACCTGATCGGGCAACATGTGAGTGAGTGTGTATGTGTTAATGTGTGTGTGTGTGCGTGTATGTGTGTGATTGGGTGTGTGTAGTGGCATTCTACAAGGCTGGATTTGAATTCTTTGCCTTGGCACTAAAGTCGTACAACTTTGGCATTCATCTTGCAGATTCCAAGTGTATCTTTGTTTCTATTTCTCTTTAAGCATTCAAGATGGCGCACTCACACACACACACACACACATGCACATACACACATATGAGTTCCACATAATGTTCTAAGCATATTTACATATAGTTAGCAAAACATTTGTGGCTCATTTAAATAGTTGGATGTGTTGAATGTGATGACAATGATGAGCTTCATGATGATGTGCCTTTGTTATTTAAATTGCATACGGAACAACTTTGAGCACATTACTCGCCCGTTTTGGGGGTCTATCTGCAGTTAAACGTAGTTTTATTGTGTGTGTGCGTATATCATATGATATTTTCATAATTAAGAGACATTAATTTTCAATTACTTTACGATTTTGTTGTTTGTTTGTTGGTTTTGCTTTTGTGGCCGCCGGCAAATTTGTTATTGTTTCTTTGGCTTCTTGTGTTTATAGGTTTTTTCTTTTTTTTTTGGGTTTTTTTCTTGTTGCTATTTGGGTGAGACTTGAGATGAAGGCGATTCTAATGCCTAGATCCGTAACACACTGTAAAGACACACACACACTTCCGGAGATTGTGGCCTCGCTAGGGCCAGTTTATTGTTGATTGTGCAAGATCTTCTAAATAGATTCCAGTTCTGAACAGGAATTCCATCTGCTTCGGGTCTTTCAGCAACTACGCGCTTTTAACTATAATAACTCTATATTTATTCTTAACTTGATGTAAATTAATTTATGAATTTCCTACACTTTACTTAGACTAAAATCAATCAAAGCATTCTATACAAAGCCTTCTAACTGCTCGAAATCAGATCATATATAAGATAGAGTATCTCTTACTGTACAGTACTCTCTTTCTGTCTCTCTCTTGCTCTAGTTACAAATTGTTATGCTAATTACGGTACACGCGGCGTATACTTAATATATTTGAGAGCAATTCTTTTACACCTTTTTATTTTTATCTACAGCTGCCGTCAACAGATCACATTGGTTGCTTGATCACTCTATCGTACTGATCGCACACGGCGACACATTCACTCCAGAGAGTGATGAGCTGAGCTAAGCTGCCCCCTTTAATGGTCAGCGTAGCGTACCCAGAGTTGCCTCTACCGCTGCCTACCTCCTTGCTGATTTCTCATTTTGTATGCAAGGCGTGTGGCAAGGCAGTGCTGCTAGCGTCAGTTTCTCGAGATTGACACTGGAGACAGGAAAATGAGCTGTGCCGCATTATCACGACCAAAAATGTGACGCCAATCGACAGACAGACAGACAGACGACAGACGAACGTGGACTTGGAACAGCCGGGCAACTGTCGAACTGTTGACAGGTTCTACTGGCTGCCTGCCTGTATATCCCCCCCTTTACCACCCTATCCTCCTCATGCACGCCCTTGCCCTTGCGCACCATTTATCGCTGCTGTTTTTGTTACACTTTGTCAAAGGCCGCTGGCCGCCTGCCGCCTGTTCGGGGCGCTGTCTAGGCTCTTCCGCGTGGCCACGCCCTCATGTCAGGGTGTGAGCCTCATTAGCAAAAATGTAAGAAAATAAATACAGAAATAGCAAACAGAAAGACAGCAAAGAGAAACAAAAGCAGCAAGAAACAGCAGCGTACGCAGCCGCAGCAGCAACAGAGGCAGCAGAGGCAACGCGCTAAATTGATTTGTATGCATAATTGATTTAGCGAATTTCGTTGCCTTTTGGCCAGCGTGTAGTTGTTCTTGTAGTTATTTATGTAGCTGTTGCTGTCGCAGCATTTGTCAGAATCGGAAATGCCCAACGTGCTCGGTGCGATATAGAAACATTGCTTTTATCGAGATCAATCGCAACACAGTCGAGCAAAAAATAAGACAGACAGACACAAAACACTCGTATCTAATTGGTGTGGGGAAATCACCCCAAAATTGTTAACAAAAAAGGCGAACAATTAAGCTAAGGTCGTGCATGCTCATCTGGCCTCTTGGCTCTTCATCTTTTAGCTGCTTATTTGGCTTTTTTTCACACGCAATTAATGATCTTTCTTAGTCATGACGCAGCTGCATCTGCTGCTGCTGCTGCTGTTGCTGTTGCTGCACTTAGATAATTGCACTGGACAAATAATTACACGTCAATGGGGCGACAAATGTGCTAAGCCCCCCTCCTTCCGTCCCCCCTTCCATTTGCCTCCTTCTGCTTGTTTTTCACACACAGTGTGACCCCCAAGAGCGAAATTCAACCCAAGCCCAACGCCAGCTGCGACACCCAGCACCAGATCTCTTAGGCCGGAACGGATGTTTGGCATGCGCATACATTGTAGCTGGAGATTTTCACACACAGCCACACACACGAACACACACCCGCACACACAGGTGTATACTGTAAAACTAAACAATTGCATTTACACGTTGCACCCACTCTGGGAAATATGTGTATATTTCGAGATAAATCTCCTGAAATTCTCATAAAATTTTAAGAAACTTGAAATTTGTTCATGAAATTTTGCCTATTTTGCTAAATACATTGTATATATATAAAGCTAAATAAAGCATTAACAACGTGTGTGCGACGCTTTAATTCCCACATTAAAGTGCAAATTTGTTAAACAAATATGCAATTTCGCTTTTGGTTTTGTCATTTCAATTTGCCTTTGATTGGTAAAGAATTTGCATGGCAAATGATTTAAGATTTATTTAAGGAATTAAGGAAAGGAATATGTGATTATATAGTGAATTATATTTATAAAATATATGCTCATATAAAATATCTAAGAGATTCATTACTTAAGTCCGTGAAGATATAACAACTTAAGCAACTCATTAATAAAGTTCAATTTCTGATCCGTAATGAAATAAATCATTATTAAAAGTACATATAGTTATATTACCTAGGCCTGCATGAGCTTTATTGATACTTATGTGTGTTTCACTATACATTTATAGCTCCTATACTGGTATTTTATAGCTCTCTTTGCTGCGGTCTGCAGCTGTAAATGCCATTGTACTCTTGTATAGTTTATAGTCGAGTCTAAAGGGTGTAAATTTCGTTTCTGCATGAGGTGGCAAAGGCTAATCATTTCGTATTTTGGATATTGGCTTTCTTGGGTCTTGACTTCAGTTGTAACGGACTCGGAATTAATGTGACAGCCAGAGAAAAACGACAAAGTGAAGCCGAAGATGACGACGAGGTTGGGTAACAGACTGCGAAGCGTCGTCTTCGGTTTAATTACTTGGTAAATATTTGCTGCGTTAATTGGGGTTTCGGTTTTGTATTTTAAGTATTTTTTACTTTTTTCTTTTTGAACTGGGTTGTAAAACGTTTGCTTGTCTGCTGCGTGTGTGAAGAGTTTTGCACGTGCTATGATGTTTCGAAAGCAATTGCTCTATTTAAAGAGTATTGTGGGAGGAGAGTGGCGTGTGGGGGGGAGAAGAAGGTAGAGGAGAGTTGGAGATTTCACTCAGAAATCAGATCTTCGTGCAGCTGCAATTGCAATTGCCATTTATTGATTACAAGTTCAAAGCATTTAGTTTTGGCCGCCTCAAAGTTGTCAGTCTTGGCCTTGGCTGACTGGCAAAATTGCAGCTAGTAGCAGCAGCAACAGCAGCAGCCACTAGCAGCAGCAGCTCCTCAGACAAGTTTTCAGCACTTAATCTATGTGCAATGCATTGGGTTAAGGTCAACTAGAAAAAATCAGACAGCTCGAGAGACCGAGAGAGCTGCAAGCGCCAAGCACCAATAAAGAAGCATTAGCAAAGACCAACAGCAACAGCAACAACAACAACAGCAAAATGGCAACTAACGAAAATTAGTCAAGGCAGCCAAGCTAAGCTAAGGCGGAGGCTGGGCGAATGGCTGTGCAAATATTGCCAACTATGAGCAAGTTGTGGTAGAGCCTGTTCAGGCCATGCAAGCCAAGCTTGGCCCCAACGTAGCCTAGGTTCAATTTTAATCTAGGGTTAATTCACTTTCACTCAGTTAGTTATTATAATCGCTGCACTTCCGTACCTGTGTTTGGACACTTGAACCACGCGTAGCACTTGAGAGAGTCACTGCAGACTTTCACACACTCACACACAGTAACACACACTGGCACACACACAGTACACACTGGCACTGGGGTAGCTGGACTCGAGAGAGGGTTGTCGAAAACCGTCAACGGCGAACGCCAAGAAGACACTAATACGGAGTTCTACACGCTCGGCTGTATAAATAAACAAAATATGTTAAGCGCGTTCATCCGCTCGACTGCGACGCGTCAACGTCGACGTCAACGGCGCTGCCGACGTTGACAGCGACCAGAACGCGAAGCCGGGCTCGATTCCGACAGCTCTACAGGCCCAGGCCCGTCTCCGTCTCTGTCTCTGTCTTCGTCTCCATGTCTTGGTCTTGGTCAATCTTGGTTTGCCGTTTCTTTGTTACTCGACTTGATGCAAGTCAAAGTCGACTCGAGCTGAGCCGAGCCGATGGCGCGTTAATTGCCGATTTGAGTTGCGTTTGGGGTTTTTGTTTTTTAGTTTTTTTTATTTTTATTTTTATTTATATTTTATTTTCGGTGGTAAGGTCAAGTTTGAAGCAATTAAGCGGAGCAAAAGAAAGCAAAACTTTTAACTGTTTTTTGCAATTTGCGAATTTTTTGGGCTGAAAACAAATTGTGATTCTTGGCAGGAAGAGTTTATTAACCTCGTTGGGGACACGCTTCAAGCTGTCAGAGATCTTAGATACCATATACACATGTTCTCCAAGCCTCTCTCAGTAAACAACAACAACAACAGTGTCTACTCAGGCACAGGGCCGTAGCGACAATCTGGGGTGCCTTTGTGCTAAATTTCTTGGGGCCTCTACTGTAGTTGCTTTTCTTTTTAATATACAATAGTAGGTTCGCTTATAAGCTTATCAATAGTTTTTGAGAAATCTGTATTTCGAGCCCTCTAATTCTCGATTGACTATAAGTATTGCCAATCGATTTAATCATTCTTGCTCCGCAGTTATTATGTTCCTTATCCATAGGATAGAAAGATAACTTGCTTGGTGAACATATATTAAACAGACATAAGGAGGCGTGGCAGACACCACAAATTATATTAAATATATTCTTGTTCAGTACCAATAGCAGTAAATTAAGCCACGTTCATCTGATTAAACGATGTATCACCTATTATACAAACTAAAGTCACAAAATTTGACATGAAATATTCTGTATATCTATTTTGGCTACTGGTAGCAGGCGGCCCCTGACATCTCACACCCTGCACGCGGCCCACTACGTGCCTGGTGTCTACTCAAGCAACATATGTACTTAACATAAGAAGCGTAGAATTAGCCTCAGCTTAATTGATTTATTATCGCAGTCAGGTGAAAAAGAGGCAACTCTTGTGGACATGTCCGTCTACAATTACGCAAAATTCGGCAGTTAACACATTTCGCTTATGGGAAAATGCTGTCAGAGCTTTCTCAAAGTCCCTAAACTGACTGAGATTGTTTGTTAATCGCTTGGCAAATATTTACACTCATTCAAATAGGCAATTCAATTGTCTAGATACCATGCGGCGGCTCTGCGAAGAGTCTTCCGGGTCTTTCTTCCTCTTCAAATAGTTGGTTTTGAAACCGATTTGCATTTACATATTTAGTGTGTTTTTTAACGTTCGTCTTCTGCGCTGTGTGTTTTCTATTCTCTTTTATGCGGCACCAGCGGCACCGATGAAGGCCCTGAACTTCAAAGATCACTACTGTGATATTTTCGTACCGCTACGTCAACAACAACAACAACATTCATCGATTGGCAGTCTTAACACATCCTTGGCCGAGATTTTGATAACGCCGGTGCTCACGCGGCGCACTTATCAGAACGGCGCCTAGGCTTCTCTAAAACATTGGCCCAGTTTGCTTTACCAAAGTATCTATTTTCATCTACATATCGTATATGTTGTGTCATTAGTGAACTAACAATGTAATGATTGTATTGATAGTTGTGAAAGTCTTTTTCTTGTACACTTTACAAATAGCTTTGTTTACAGGAAAATAATGCTTTACGATTGTTCTTTTAAACATACTTGGTAACGATTTTGGTAACTTTGAAAGTTACTACAAATAATATTTATTATTATATATTATTAATAATGTTTATTAAGCTGACCCAAACTTTGAGCTCCTCTCCCTCGCTTTATATACCCCTTACTAATTTGCCCAGCCAGTAAATGGTAAAAGAATAAAAAATTACAAAATTGAAAATTATTGCTCTGCAATATCTCTACCAGTTTTCTAGAAATTTAAAATTCAAAACTGAAAAAAAGTAGCGCTGAGAATATACAGTTAACAGAAATCTGTTATATTTAACAGTGTGTTCTGCTTGACCACAGAGCAGTGACAAAAATTTGAATCTAACAGTTGGTCCAAAATCCGCACGGTTAGTAATAACACACCCACAACAGAGTGCACAATAAAAGCGACATAAAAATGTATTAGTATTTACATATAATCAGAACATACACTTTATTTACATTTAATTTAAATAGATATATTTACATTTATCGGTCGTAAATATAATCCGATATCATTTTACATTTAGTATTTCTTGTAATCGTTATCGATAAAGTTAGTCACAATTTCGCTGCAAAAGTATTATTGATTGGAAAGAAGAGGAAGAGCAGCAGCATTCAGCAAAAGAAAGGCGCAGCTAGCAAAAAGTTCGATATTTAAATAATATTCTGCCTTTAAAATCAGCTTAAAAACGTGCTTCAATTAATATTTCACATTTAATTTAACTAAAAGAGCAAGTTTAAGTTCGATATTGCCTGCCTGGGTACCTAAACACACACATACATATACTAAGTCGGGTATATTAAAGGTAAAACAAGCAAAAGAAATACGCCGAAAAAAAACAGAAAAAAAATTAAAAACAGGGGAAAATGACCAATTTTGAAAAGCAACACGAGATGGTAAAGCGGAGTCTGGTCCAGTTTGTCAGTGCCCATATACCAGGTGCAGACTTCAGCGTCGTCGACGAGATTGTTCTCTCCTACGTCATATCTATTCTCGAAGAGGCTTCACAGGATCCATGCTTCGATGTGGAAGGCTTTGTCGAAATGATGGGTGCCTATTTCGAGGAGTTTCCCACCATTGATCAGGGTATCATTTGCGAATGGATTTACAAGTTGGCCAATGAGCTAACTGATATGGAAAAGAATCAAGGAAACCACAATACGGTCAACTTGTCGTTGAAGTAAATAATGAAATTGAATTTCTATATTTTTATTTGTATTACATTGTATTTGTATTACGACTTACAGCTCCTTGAGCCTGTCGAGCGTTATACCAGAATCCAAGCTACGTGCTCGCAACTCATCCATATCCGAGAAGGATGAGTTGTCTTCGAATAACAGCAGCAGCAGCGGCAATGGCAGTTCCAATAGCAAACGTTCCCAACATCTGTCGGAGACCAGTGATGGAGGTTCCACCGATAGCTCCAGTTCCACTTGCGAATACTTCTTGGATGAGGCCGAGGTTCTACAGGAGATGTTTCCCGACACCGCCTACGTGGAGGTAAGTAGACTTGCATACGCGTACGAAAACAAATATAGATGTTCTGTCGATAGATTCTATACATAACAACGTAGGAATAATATAAACAAATACAAAATAGTCTATATTCATACGAGGTAGTTCAGTTAGATATGACTTCATTATTAATATCTTATATATCGCAAACAATTGTCAATTCATATATACAAATATTCTTCCAGATCAAGCACTGCATTGCTATATCCAAAGGCGACATCGATTCGGCTACCCAAATCCTCTTGCATCGCCAAGAAACTAACCAGAGTCTGACCGACAAGTCGCATACTCTGGTTATCAAGAAGAATGTGGTGGTGGATGATAACGAGCTCAAGAATCGCATTATAGCCAGGTAAAATTTGTTGAAACAGTAAATGCATTTATACGATTTACGATCCTATGAGTTTGATCCATGCAGGTACTCCTATGTTGATAAGAACGCCACTCAACGCGAGTACAAACCGGTGGTGCCCAAAATGGAACCGCGTAAACTTGTTCGCTATCGGGATAATAAAATAGTATCGCTTAAGGGTGAGCGGTACACCGAGGTGAAGCGTGACGAAGATGCTGAGTTAAAAAAACCCAAGAAGCAGATTCTACCGTAACTAAAGATGAACAAAACCCACAAGTATTTTATCAAGAAGCAACTTAGCCCACAACCACCTAATAATTCCGCACCAACGACACCAACAACTAGAGTTGAACGATACGGCAGCCGCAGCCAACACGATAAGATTTCAGAGGAGCTGCATATACTTGTGACTAGAATGAATCCCGAACCCAGCCCAACCAAAATGACACCCTGCCTGGCTTTTGGGCCAGTTGTAGCCATGCTTAGCCAACGTTTAGATGCTTCCTTGCCAATAACAATACCAATATCACAACATCAACAACAACACGACAGAAACGAACATGCTGAAGGAGGAGGAGGAGAGGAACATCTATTAAGGAAGAATAGAAGAGAAGTAGCCGCTGTCTCAATGAGTGACCACCCCTTTCGAATTCTGATTTCCCCATGTGAGTTAGCTGGCTGTTTGTTATTGCTGTTGTTAGTTAGCTTTGCTATTGCCAGATATTGTGCGCCACGGAATTTTTATCATAATCAAATTGTGGAGAAAAACACAAAGACTTTACTACATACCAAATTAGTTAATAGTTATTATGTTTTAGGAATCACTAACGCATTTTTTGCATTTCTTTATGTTTGCCCCGTATTGGCCTCGGTCTCGGGACTTATTATAATCGATTATAATTACTTATGAGTCTCGTTTCGGTGACAAGGATGTGGCCCAAGAAGATCAAGAAGACTCTGCTGGGCTGCTGCCTGTCGCTTATGACAACGCTTGCCGTCGCGCCTGTACGTGTAGATAGTGTTTCTTAGTTCCTTTTAAATCGTAATTCAAGTCGAGTTCAAAAATCCAAACTGTGAGAATAGTTGTGCGATCCAACAACTGCCAGAAATGTACTCTTAAATTGAAATTCAAATTTGTATAAACGAGATAATTAATACAAACCCGAATTCACACACATAGGCACTTACATACATACACATAGATGGATCACGGATAGGCGCGATAGGGAAGTCTAACACGAATTTGACGCTCAAATAGACTTATTTAGATCATTTTAGGTATTCGAATTGAAATGTTGAATAGTATGCGTAGTGCTTGTTTTTAAAACGTAGCACAGCAACTAGAACAACTTGCCATAAGAATTATGTTAAAGGTTTTTATGTTGTTTTTACTGTGTAAAACTTGTATCATTTTTTATATTATTTTGACAATTTTTTCTTGTTTTTGATTTTTGTTTTGGTCTAAGCAAACTAGCAACAGTAATAACAAAAAAGAAAGTCATGCAACGCAAACTAGTCCTCATCCTGAGAACCCCCAACATACCAAAGCGGCTGCTGCTCGGCAGGACACAGCAATATTAATAACATATTCAACATATAACAAACTAATCAAGAATAATCAATTTTAATATAACCTTAGAAAGCGTCATTGTAACTCCGTCAAAACGTTTAAAGCCCAGCGCAATTCATTTTCATTTATTAGATTTAAGTGTTGGTATACTCCATATACCATATTTAACATATTTGCATTATTCACATATTTTTAGTTGCTTAATATTTTATTATTTTTTCTAGTTTTTTTAAGTTTTCATCACCATATCCACCGTTTTATTTATATTCAGCGGGTTTTTAATTTATATATTTTTCAGTTTATTTAAGCTACGCACTCATTAATCGGTATTTATATTTATATATGTCTTGTATAAATATGTATTTATTTATGTATTTGCACTGGTTTCGGATTGATATTATGCAACATTTTCTCATATATTTTAGTTTTATATATTATTTTTGTGATATTAGCGTAAACAAAAATTACTACAAAAAAAGGCGAAACTCTCGAATTAAACTTTTCAAATTCAATAAATATATAAAATATTGTATCCAAAAAAACAACTAGTGTTGTATTTTTAAATATGCGCGCTACAGACTGCTAATTGTAGGCGTTGGTCACACTGCCAGGCCAGGGAGTTTCTATGATTCGGTCGATCTGGCAACACTGTTCTTGGGCCAAGATGGCTGCTGTCGCATAGAGCGTTTTTTCGCATATTCATTTTCTCAAGAACAAAGGCCATTTAAAGTATAAAATGACCACAATTGCGGATTTATTCACTAAATACAATTGCACAAATTGTCAAGATGATATCCAAGGCATACGTGTGCATTGTGCTGAGTGCGAAAATTTTGATCTCTGTTTGCAAGTAAGTATATGTAGACACATACAGGCTCATTAATGTGCAAGTGTATGTGAAGTGTAAGTCCACCGCACCCATACATTATTGACACGCATACACACATACACAGTGGCAAACGGCAAAAAGATGTGGTATTTGTGCTGACGCATCTAAAACTGTACATATAGCCGGTCGATTTCACAATGTATATTCGAACAGCTGTTTTCTGTGTACGCAGCAACAAAAAATGCGCGATAATAATTGTTTTGTTTGTATTTTGTATTTGCCATTTTAGTGTTTTGCCACCGGTGCAGAGATTGGCGCCCATCAAAACAATCACCCATATCAGTTTATGGACACAGGAACAACAATATTGAGTGTCTTTCGTGGCAAAGGCGCTTGGACCGCCCGTGAGGAAATACGTCTGTTGGATGCCATTGAACAGTACGGATTTGGTAACTGGGAAGACATAAGCAAACACATTGAAACAAAGTCCGCAGAGGATGCCAAAGAGGAGTATGTAAATAAATTTGTAAATGGAACCATTGGCAAGGCAACATGGACACCGGCCCACTCGCAAAGGCCTCTGCTGATCGATCATACAGAAGATGATACAGGGCCACTAGGTGCCAATGCATTGGCACGTCTGCCACCTTTGGAAATCACCAATGAGGAGGCCGGTCAGCTGGGGTATATGCCCAATCGTGATAGCTTTGAACGTGAATACGATCCCACGGCGGAGCAATTGATCTCTAATATAACATTCAGTTCGGAAGATGTTGAAGTCGATGTCATGTTGAAGCTGGCCCACGTGGACATCTATACGCGCCGGCTGCGTGAACGTGCCCGTCGGAAGCGTATGGTGCGTGACTATCAACTCGTATCGAATTTCTTTCGCAATCGCAACTATGCACTCCACCCGGGATTGAGCAAAGAGCAGAAGGAGTTCCGTGATCGTTTTCGTGTCTTTGCTCAGTTCTATTCCTGCAACGAGTACGAACGTCTGCTTGGCTCTCTGGAGCGGGAGAAGGAGCTGCGCATAAGGCAATCCGAGCTCTATCGGTATCGATATAATGGTATAACCAAAATCGATGATTGCCGTCACTTTGAACAGCACGCTGCCATGGCCACACATCGCTCGACGGGACCTTATGGACATGGAAAAACTGTAAGTATTGCTCCAGTATTGAATCCCCCTTGAAATTGAATGAATTGTGAATGCATGGCGAGTTGAATATCGTGTCTGGCCAGAGCTGGAAAACAACGGGCTCGACTTAGGTTAGGGATTGTGTTTTCCAGCTCTAGCTTTAGCTATGTCCATATCCAGTACCCAGATGAACTTCGTCGCAATGAAACTCTCGTTCCAACAACTGTCTCTCTCTACTTTCACGATATTCAGCTCCTTTGTATTATCAACGCGCCCAACTCGCAGCGTTTGAATGGTTGTATAAGACAATCTTTAACCACAGGACAACATACAGCTCTACAGTGGAAGTCATCGGCTGCTAAGCTCTTCCTTGCACTCCCCTCAGCCGAATCCCAGAAAGGCGTAAGTGCCCCAGATTGATCATCAATCAATAAATCATGTTACTAAGTTGAAGATTCTTCTTACTTCATAGCGAACCATTAAGCGGCGCCGAGGCAAGTTCAAGTTCAATCGCACCAAGAAGCATGCACCACATCGCCGACCCGACCTCCTCCGTCGCATTATTGCCCAGCAGAAACTACTTGGATAGCTATCGGACATCGTCGGCAGCTACGACAACGATGCAGCCGACAATGACGACGACGATGATGACGACAATGGGAACGACGGGGGGAAAGATGGGAATGGGAATGGGGGGAACAATGACGATGACGATGGACTCGGCATCGGCAATAACAGCGACGGCAGCGACTTCCGGGGCTACGATGACGGCAGTCCAGTCGACGAGCCTGCAGCCTCAGCTGCCGACAGCAGCAGCGAAGGGCAACAACAGCCAACAACATCAGCAGCAGCAGCAGCTGCTGCTAAGCAGCGGCGTCAAGTCGCAGCAGCAACAGCAGCAGCAGCAACAACAAAACGAACTCGTCGCCGGCGCTGTAGGCAGCCATAATCCTTCGCACGAGGAACCTCCACCTAGCATGAGCTATATTCTCCGCACCCAGCTGGACGAGCTGAAGCGTCTGCCACAGCCCCTGGGCAGCAATTTGCTTAGCAACAATGAGTTGGATGTGTGCAAGAAGCATAATATCACACCCACAACATATCTATCATTGAAAACTGTTTGCCTAAGCGGTGCTCCATCTCTGGGCAGTCCCATGGAAATCTCTTTGCGCAAATTCTTCATTAAATGCGGCTGGCTGAGCCATTGAACAGATCCACATGAAGAACAAGAGGGAGGAGAACAAAAAGAAGGGGTGTTGTCGTTGCTGTTATTTCCTTTTGCCAAAACCAATTCTGAGAAAAGAAAGATTTCCTGCTTCAAAGACTTTAAATTTTAATTTAATTTTATTATACAATACGTAGTTATATATACCATATATATATATGTGTAGTTAAACAAAACATGATAATAGGTTGCCCTAAACAATTTTATACTGTTTTTGGACAGATATATATTTCCATTTCGTTGCTGCCATTTTGAGGTAAATTTGAAAAACAGTTATCGCTCAACAATTAGAATGCTTCGTATAGTAAATTAACAATTGTTATATTATTTATTTAAAATTATGCAATTATATTCATATCTATAGCAAAATATGATAAATAGGAATTCAAGAGAGAATTTTGAATAAGGTTTTAGTTAGCGAGCGAATACTGTAAACTGAGTTAACTTGTATCAAGTCAATATATGACAATTTATTCCATATTAAGTGTATTAATCAAAATTGGAATGGGCTTCTTAACAAACATATATATATATATACTATATAGTGTGTGTGTGTGAGAAGAGGACGACAGTAATCTGTACTGTCTGCATAAGTAACTTAAGTAGTAGGCACACGTAACAATATTTCGAGTATTAAAAGAAAAGTGAATATGGATTATAATAAATGTATTGAAATGTGAAAACAACAAACAGTTGAAGATTCTCTCAATTCTATCAATTTAGATACAATATGCTAATTAATACCACAAACCTACAAAAAATATATATATGTGTTCAAAATCGTATTGATTTCTTTTTTTCAACTTAACTCTAAAGAAAGAACCCAAAGTGATCACTTGTTACGTAGAAAATAACGATATAGGGTGTTCTTCTGTGCCGTTGTTGCTGTGCTTGTGGCTGTGGCTGTGTTACTTGTTGCAGATCCACCACCGCTGGTGGTTGCCTGCTCCACAGCATTAGCAGCTGCCACCACCAGCGAACTGCGCCACGAGGCGATCAATTCGTTCTGCAACTCAATGGGTAACTCCTTGAAGACCTGCGCGTCTACACCAGCTGGACATGGGATATGTGAGAGGGAATCACCTGTTGCTGCTGCTGCCGATGTGGCAGCATCTGTGATGCAACTGCTTGGTGCGGGTGCAGCGACCTGTAGAGCTGGTGCAATAGTTGGCGTAGTGGGTGCACTAACCGTATCATCCATGGGTGAAGGAAGCGGCGATGAGGTTGTCGAACTGGCATTGGAACTGATACGACTGGCAGTGCGGACAGGCATAAAACGGAGACTTCCATCGATGCGACTAAGCAGGGTATTTGGCGGCTGAATTGTACGAAAGCGAGGAGCAGCTGGCGCACCTGAAGTGCTGGCTCCCGATGTGGACGGTGTGCAGGCGGCAATGGGACTCATGGGGAAATCCTTTTCACTGTCCCGCGAATTGAGACGCAGATCACAAACACGCAGTTTACTCGGCGAGGCAACATCTGATGGTGTGTCTGCCACATCTACAGCCAGTCGACTCCTCTTGGACACCACCATACGTCCAATGCGACTCTTCTTCGGCGACGGCTCCACTTCTGTTTCGGAAAAGTCACTGAAATCCGAATTCGTAGCTGCCGATTCGGAGCCATTGTCCAAGAGCATTGGCACCGGTGACGCTGTGGTGGCACGACGCCTGTAGAACTGATCGCTGGGCTTGAATGTGGTCGGTGATGAACGGAAGGCGGCTTCATCCAGACTTGCCTCCGTCGGACTTGTGGGACTTGTGGCTGTGAGACTCGTGTTGGTAAGGGACGTTATGGACTGCACCTCCAGGTCCGCCTTCTTGATAAGAAAGTTCGCTATGGAGGAGGAACCCACCTTGCGCTCTTGAAACTTTGAAAAGGCCAATCCGATTAGGGTGATATTGAATGGTTTGTTTAGATCGACAATACGCTCAAATAGACGCATTATGATCTTGAGCAACTTATCCAGGGCACCATCGGCCAATTGCACCCGGCAGACACCAGTTTCGCCAGCGCATTCCGATGTCTTGAAGAGTGAGGGCAATATGTTGGCCTGCTTGGTCTCTCTGTGGCTGCTCTTCTTCTGTGAATCGAATTTACGCAGCACAACCTTTATGGCAATGGGAATGCGACCATCCTCTGCGACCTGTGGGAAGGAAAAGTGAAAGGGATTAGTATAGAGATTCAGCGAGGTGTTTACCCACTTACCTGCTCCATCAGTCGCTTGAGCAACAGGCGAAACTTCTCCGTGACATCTGTGTGCACGGATATGGTCTTGCAGGCATCCTCGACGCTGATGGATTTGGGTTTCCCTGTTGGCCGCACTGCACTCGCATCACGTCCCAAAGCCAAATCCCTTAACTTTGTGGCAGTCTCGAAACCGAATTTCTTACGCATAAATTCCATGTCACAGTTCTGCAGCTGCTCCACACTAACCACGCCGGCTTCCAGTAGAAGAGTTTGTGTCTTCTGGCCAATCCCAGTGACAGAATTCAGACCACCAAGCTCTCGCATAAACTGCTCAGCATAGGTGGAGACGAGGACAGTTTGTTGATTGGGTTTGTGGCGACTGCCCACCAGCTTAGCCAGCAACTTGTTATACGCAATGCCAGCGCAACAGGTGATGCCCAGACGCAGATGAAGTTCGTCGCGAATCTCTTGAGCAATGCGAGTGCCGATGGCCAATCGCTGGGCACAGCCACAGCTGCAGGCAGAGAGGGGTGTGCCATCTGCTGGATAAATGTGTCCTATTGAAGGCTTTTGCTGTGCCTCTGCCACATGCGCCTGCCGCAAATCCACCAGTGCCGTCACATCCATGTAGTTCTCATCAAATCCCAACTTCTCCACATCGGGCGTGTAGTTCAGCAATAGATCGAAGATCTTCTGTGACATCAGACGATATGGCGCAAGATCTTCACCATTGACCAGTACAAGATCTTCGCAATGGCGCTGTGCATCCGTGACGAGCATCAGCTTGGTGACACCCCGTGCTCGTGCCACATAGTTGCAGGTCACAACGAAATTCTTTTGCTGCACCGCCAGCGGACGAGTTCGCAGTGAAGGATCCCGTAACTCCTCCACCTGGGCATAGAAGTAATCCATATCCAGATGAATGATGGTACGAAGATGTGGTTCGCTTTTGTGTAATACGCTGGCGAAATCCATCTTGGCGCCTCCTAGACGTTCAAAATAGTGAATAGTCAAAAACGTGAATAGATTCTCACAAATTCGCGTAAAATCAAAATCAAAACAAAAACAAAGCAACAGACTGTGCCGTTTGTCCCGCCCGCACGTCCGCCCGTGACCTTTGAAATACACTACGCGTGCCGCCGACTGCGTCGTTTACGTCTGCGTCGACGTCGACGTCATTTCGTCACTCAACGAAAACAATCGTCAGGCAGGGCCGAGAAAGAGCGAGAGTGTGAGAGAGATGCAGCATATCTATCTTTGACAGGGGGGTGTCGGGCGCGCACTGTTTTTCTTTTTTCTTCGTTTTGTTTTTCGGTTTCTTTTGCGCTTTTGTTGCCTGTTTTGTGCAATTGTCTGCGTGAGTAATGATTACATTATGATTTTTTTAGCGCGCGGGGTTTGCCCGCTACTTTTTTTGCTGGAAAATTTTCACTGCCGCACCGCGTCCCGCACCAATACACACGCCTACGTACATACATACACACTCATGCACATACAACAGCTTCGCCGACTTTCTAATCACACAAACGAAATACGAAAGATAATGTACAGTGCACCGGCAAATAATTTAGTCCACAATATTGCACATATGTTATATGTGTGTGTGGTTATTAACAATAACGTAGCAGCAGCAGAGACAATGATGACGCACAAATTAAACGGCAAAACGAAGTAACACAAGAGAAAATTTCATTTTGTCAATCTTTGATAGTTGATCGCACAATAAACACACACGCAAATTGTTTGTTTCATCATATTCATTAATATTTGTATATTTTGACGTCAATAATTACAATTTATATAAGTTGCATTTAATAAACTATTTATTTACCTTTTTATTATTAAACTAGATTTGTATCCAGTGTGACCTAATCTCTAAACAACTTAAATACCATTTGCCGCTAGATGCAATGCCAATGGGTACAATGTACACAACAAAGAGATTTGGGTACAAGTACAAAAGTGTGACCGTTTGTATGCTTTTCACACATCTGGCAGCGCTACGATAATGCCAGATAGTTATAAAACGATGAAAATGGCGGCAATATTGGCGCCGTGCACGTTACATCTCAAAAATGATGATATTTTGTTTGCTATCTAAAGCTGCGCATCGCATGCAAGCAAATTTGTTATAACAACAGAAATTTTAATGATATTCATGAGTTTTGTATATTGTACATGAAGGAGCTGGCGCGTCTTGTTATTTTTTTGGTCAGCGGCGAATCGCCGCCATAAAGCAATGTTGCGATAAGTGGGTGGGTACTCAACGCTTGGGGGCAGCTGTGGTCACGCGCGATGCTTATGTGCCCCATACAATAATATGGAGCAGGCTTAGCTCTTGTTGCTGTTCTGCTTCTCCTTCTCCTTGTATTGCCTGTGGTGGCGTATGAAATGCGCTTGGAATTTTTGCAACAACAACAAGAACAACTCGAACTCGGCCACAATATGTGGCAGGCCTTTGCTGCCTGCGCCTCCTGCTTGTCCTGCGCCCTGTGATAATCGCCCGTTTTTGCTTGACAGGCAAACAATGCTGTGAATTTGATTAAAATCAGGCTGCGTGTGCGTCGCCGTCGCCGTCCCAGTTGTTGTTGTTGTTGTTGTTGTTGTTGTTGTAGCTGTACTTAGTATGTGGCATGCTTAGTCTCTTGCCACATTTGCTTGATTTTGTGATTTCCTTGTTGAAATCTTGTGAGTAGAAGGTTCCAAATCAAGCAAGAAGCAAACTAATTAGTTGCTTGGGCGAGTGTTAATGCCAGCAGGTACTGAGGGATGCCACAACACCATCTCTCCCCTCCCCCACATGCCCTGCAGGATCAGCGCAAGCGGAAGCTCTTGCACGGCATCAGACTCCGGTGCCGTGTAAAACCGAGTTGCCATTGCCATTTGCCGGACTCGTTGCCATTTTCTCGTTCATTTCTTTTTTTTTTGCGCCGTGTGAAAAGCGTGTGAATGCAGGCAGTATGTGTGCCTCTCCCCATCTCCCTCTATCTCTCTCTGTGAGTGTGTGTGTGCGGGGCAGCAAAATGTTAATAAATCTTATTTTTATCATTCGGCTATAAATACTGAATTTTTAGCTCCGGCCATGCTCAATTTATGACCATTATTTATGTCGGAAAAGCGAAAACCTCAAACATGTTGCCACAGTTTTTGCCGCTCCACGTTGCCTCTGCTGCTGTTGTTGTTGTTGTTGTTGGTTCCTTTCGTGGCCTGCATTGTGCATCCATTTTGGATACACAAACATATTATTGCAATTTTCCAGTTGCTCCGCCCACGCGCTACGTTCATAAGAATAAAAGAAATATGAAAAATTGCATTACACCTTAATAAACACCTCACCTGGCAGCAGCAGCCGCAGCAGCACAGCAACAACAGCAACAGCAATAACAGCAACAGCAATCTTGCATCGCTGCCACAGCTGCAACCAGAGCCAGAGCTTGCCCCGCAGTGGCCATAATGAAGATTGTCTGCGGTTTAAGTGGACGCACGTCTGCTTAACTTGTGCTGGCCCCAAAACTGCAATAGCCACAGCCACAGCAGGGCTGGGATGGATGGGCAGGCTGGCAGGTAACTGATCGCGATCATTTAGGCGCTCATCTGGCATAAAATTGTTAGAAACGCCCCGTGTGTTTGCGCTGCAGCCCCGAGGGGGCGAGCTGTGGCTGTGTAGAGTTGGCTTCGATTCGCATGCCTCACTCTGTTGCAGCTCAACCTCCTTCTCTGCAACCTACTCTTCTCCTATCTGCTCCTCTTCTTCCACCTGCTGCTCTTTCTCCTCCAGCTAAACCTCCTCCTCTTCAATCTTCACTTCTTACACTTTCTGCTTGTCCTTCACTGCCTCCTTCTCTACCTTCTCCTCTGCCTTCACCTCTGCTGTCTCCTGTGTTTTCTCCGGTGCATTCTCCACTGCCTCTTCCTCTGCCTTCTCTTCTTCTTTCTCCATCTGCTCCTCCTCCTCATGCTCAACCTTCTTCTGCTCAACCTTCTCCTCTACAACCTCCTTTTCTTCAATCTGCTCTTCTTCAAACATCCCTTCTTCACCCTTCTCGTATACCTCCTTCTCTGGCTACTCCTCTGCCTCCTCCTCTACCACCACCTCTGCGTCCACACCTCTGCCACCTCCTCTACCTTCACCTTCTCCACCTCAGGCCTCTCTGATCGCATAACGTTTTTGCCATTAAATTAATAAATTAATGCGATCGTGCAGTGCCTCAAGTTGCAACCTCAGCTACAGAG
This sequence comes from Zaprionus davidi, assembly GCA_018903715.1. Lineage (NCBI taxonomy): Eukaryota > Metazoa > Arthropoda > Insecta > Diptera > Drosophilidae > Zaprionus > Zaprionus davidi. The sequence continues at coordinate 992,657 of JAEIGL010000003.1, forward strand.
CTACCTCTGCCCCTCTCCCCATATCTCACTCTTGCCCTTGGCCCTTTGGCCTCATTCTGTTTGGCTGTCAGAACTTTGAAAAACTCAATAAAAATTCGCCGTTGCTTCCATCAAAATATAAAGCTCATGAGCTTTTGTCATAAATTTGTGCGCAGTTAGTCCCGAAATCTTCTCGAGAAGATGAAGAAGAAGAAGTTGCAGAAGAAGGTTGCACATTGCACCGACTGTTGTTGTCGTGATCTTTAAAGTGGGTGTTGCTAAGTGCCTGATGCTGCAGACGCAATGGCTGGCCCGATCGCCAGTTCGACCTCAGTCTGGGCCTGGAACCAGTCTCTCTCTCTCACTCTCCCTCTCTCTCTCTGTGCCACTCTCTCGCTCTGCCATTTTACAAGCGCGCGCCCAGCCACTTTGCCCGGCTCCTCCTGCATCATTAACGCGACTGCAGCAACAACAAAGAAATAATTGCACATGGCAGCAACAACAACAAGCAGCAGCAGCAGAGCCTGCACTGTGCAGGTTATACTTACTACAGACAGACAGACAGAGGGACAGACAGACAGACAGAGGGACATACACTACTCTTGAGGCCGTAACCAACGTAGTTGTTGCTGCTGTTGCTGTTGTTGCAGTTGCTGTTGCTGTTGCCCATGCTGCAGCTCCATCGTTTGGCGGGTCGTTGTGTGTTGCTCTGTTAATTTTACAGCCATGTCTGATATTGCTAAATGGCTGTGAGTGGATTCGTTTAAGCACCAATTTTATTACCAACAAGCATCACGTTGCATCTGCATCAATTCGGGGCACAGCGCATTGCTGTTGTTGTTGCTGTTGCAAGTGCCTCGGCCTCAGACTGTGCACAGTGCCAGCGGAGAGCGAGATCCAATCAGATGCAATCCTTTTGCAGCAGTTCAGCAACAACAACAACAGCAACAACTTGTTGCCCATTATAAGAGAGAGAGAGGCCTGACCAGGGAGTCGCTACTTTAGCTTGTTGTTGCTGGTTGTTGTTGTTGCTGATTGCTGGTTGTTGTTGTTCCTGTTGTTGTTGTAAGTTTTGTGCCTATTTTGCATTCGCCAGGGGATTGGCTGCCCGCTAAACAACGCCCCCTGCAGCTGCCATTAATCGTTAATCACCTTCGCACAGCATTCAAAAAAGGAACAACAACAAAAATAGTATTATAACTAATAATTTTCGCATATTTCTTGTAATCTAAATCAGAATAAAATACGTTAAGACATTAAAAAAATCAATTTATCACAAGTTTTATGCAAATAAATAAACTTTAATTAGAGGTTATGTTTTAGCCATGTGTTTTATGTGTAAACTTTTGATACAATAAAGATTACAACTTTTGTGAATTATAAGTAAATAATTGACCTGTTTTCATGGTTAATAAATTAGAAAAAGTTTTATATTTTTCTGATATTTTAAAAAGAATTGAAATAGTTTAACAGATGTAGCCTAATCCACAATGAAGCGAAAATGATTGACCACAGAAACTCCAAAAAAACGATGCCATAGCTGATTTGAAACTGATACTGCACTAATATTTATACTTGCATAGTTAAACCGTAATAACATTCCAACAACATATATATTTTTATACAAATAAAGAACAAGAGTTATACCAAGTTAATGTTAGGGATTGAAATGGTATCCCCAATCAACACTCGTCACACTCTATTGCCTCATCGACGAGGTGAACTGAAGAACTTGACAATGTTGTTGGTGTTTTCTTGAACTGTCGCTGAACTGCAGCAACTTTTGGCCATTGGCACGCACTCCTGTGTCATGTCATGTGATATCCTCAGATTGAGCGTGCGTCCTCTGATCTGGTTTTGTAACCCTGGGATGATGATGAAAACAAATTAAAGCTCATTGTTTGCCTTGCCCATTTTGGTGGCTACGCATTGTCTCGGGTTACAGAGAGAGAGAGAGAGAGAGAGAGACTCAGGCTGAGTCTGTGCAGGGGCAAGGCAAGTGTATCATCATGTACCCCTCCCCTTTCCCGTTAAGTCCTTGGCAAGGACCGCCCGCGTTGCTTTTGTTTTTTTACGTTGTTCCGCAAAGCGAGTCACGTGCCAAGAACGACGACACTTCTGACATATCCGGCGGACCACACGCCGTCGCGCCGTCATTGTTACCATCCCTCCCCCCTCCCAGCTGAGCAGGGCCAATTTCAAGCCGAATCTCAGCGTGCTCTCTTTCTCTCCCCCTCTCCCTCTGCCTCTCTCAAGTGTCAAGGCAAAAATTAGCGCATCACGTGCGTCTCTGCTGCGTCTCCCGCAATATCCTTTAACAGGCAGCGTAGTCCTTATCGTTATCGCTATCGATTTCGTTTAATATGTTAATCTGCGCCGACAGACGCCACAGGGTTGCATTACGCTATCTCCCATGCTGCCCCCATCCCTCTCTCTCTCCCATTCTTTGTCTCTTTCGTTCTGCGTGTTCATTAGCTGGCGACAATAAAGGTTTTATTATTGGGAGCACTCTCCCTCGGCTCAGCAGGTCCATAAAAATAGTCATGTCCTGGCATCGTGTGCACTTAATGACCATCGCCACTTTCGGGAATGTTAAGTAAAATAAAAAAAACCAAAAAAAGAAATCAAATTAAAATTAAATATCAACGGCAAAGGCTTTAAACGCGACTCGCTTAAGAGACTGCCAAGCTATCGCAGCGCATTAACTGAGATGAAAACTAATTACCGATATATCTCTGCTTTACTTCCCTTTCCCCAGCTCTCTCTCCCTCTCTGTCTGTCTCTCTTTACGATTGCGTTAATTACCTTTGCTTGGGCAGTTTCAATGTGCTCTGTGGGGAAATTTTATTGCGTTTCTGTGGAAAACGCGTGAAAAGTTCTCAAGTGAACAAATGGGAAAATTGGAAAATGGGTGTTTTCCAATGGCTGCTGTAAGTCGTAGTGCTGTAGGTTAATACCCTATAAGCAGTGTGCTGTGGGAATTGACTACTTTAAGAAGAGGTGCAGGAGGTAGAGAGATGATATACTTCGATATACTGACATACTATATGTAACGTCATAACAAAGCAGCAAATCTGGTCACACTAGAATATTGCAAGATTGCCAACGCCTGTTTTAAGTACATACGTATGTAATGTATGTACATATGAGTATAGAGTCAACCGCCGCGATAGACAAACGCGCAGATGTTGCATCGTGAATGAAATAAACTTCCTTTATTTACTTCCTTAATTAATATGTACATTTTTTCCTTGGACATACGCAAATTCTTCTCCGGACGAAAAGTCCAACAATAAATTAATAAAATCTTTTTTCTTTATAATGTGTCGCTTTATTATTTTCACTGTTTCATCCGTTGTACAAAGTCAAAGACGTTTTGCAATTATAGAAAGGTTTTTGAATTCAGGCTAATTTGATAATATATATAATTCGAAATATATATTCCTTTATTTAGTCTTCTTAAAAACTTAAGCACTATAATTCTTAAAATGTGTCACATCAGTATTTAACAAAATTTCTCCGATTTCTCTGTACATTATTGTTTATATAATGTATCCTAGTTAAGAGTTAGAAAGGGTATTCCCTACCTGACCTTCGTTATCTCTTATGGCTAATGGGTTAAGGATTCTCGCGCGCATATCAATTTCATTTCGATGTTCCCCTCCCTCCTGTTCTAGGTTTATTTTCTCACACTACTAAAGTGTTTTACAGATTGACCTTTTTGGCGGTAAGTCAATCATGTGGCAAGTTCCCAAAAAACGATGTGCAACATATTGTGGCAGTCACTGCGCTGATTTTCCCAGCGCACACGCCTGACGCATCGAACACTCCCAGAAGAGGCTGTGACAGGAGCAGGGACTGGGGCAGGAACAGAGGGGAGGGGAACTAAGGCAGGACGCAGTGACAAAGGGAGACAGGCAGGGGCAGTGGCAAGCTAAACACCACCAAACCGTGGCGGGTGACGCCGGCGTGGCACTTGCAACCCCGTGTGGCCATCCATGCGCTTGCAGCATCCGGAGGCAGCAGCAGTTAAGCGGATATTCATTACACGAACCGCACGCCGGCACGCGCCGACGCTTTGGCAGTCGTCGCACCCCAACAACAGCACCAGCACCAACACCAACACCAGCAGCAGCAGCAGTTGCAATCCCAATTCGAATCCCGTCCTTGGACGAGCTTACACTTTACATATGTCAGCGATATCCCCGTGGGAGTGTTTGGCAGTCTTGACTTTTGAGTGAGAGCACGGGCGAAAAGTCATGCCGCTGATCCTGTTTGCTGTAAATAATGCGATTAACGTGCAACACGCAGCACTTGGCACAGGATTGGGGTAGGGGAAGGGGCGCTAATGAGACACAGCGTCGCCCAGTTTGGCGCTGGCAAGGATTAACGCAGCAAATTTGCGCCTAAGCTTGGTGTGAAAAGGGAAAGAACGAGAAGTAGCAGAAAAAGGTAAAGAGAAGGAGGGCAGGGGCAGGAAAGAGCAGCAGGAGGAGGTGGAGGAGGAGAAGGTGGCAGGATTATTGATACTTTTGCGGGTGGGTACGAAGGCAAGTGGGAGCAGGGGCAGGCGACAGTTTGCGGCCACCACGCATTGTCTTGCCAGCCATTAAAATGTCTTTTGCCCAAGCCAAATTCCCTTTACCTTCCCCCCTGCCTCCTCTTCTAGAGCCTTATGCCATTCACTGATTTGGAAATAATGCCATGAGCTGCTGCCAAAAAGTGCACACTGAATAATCGCATTAATGGAGCTCGAAGCACAGCGCCACGTGTGTGTGAGGCGACTAAATGACTAACTGCCTCATGCATGGAGAGGGATTGAGAGAGACAGACTGACTGACTAAGTGACTACAAGACTGACTGCTTGACTGAATGACTGCCTAACTGTCTGCCTGCCTCCCTCCTTCCCTGCCTGCTTGACTGACTGTTGTCAGAGACTGGCGCGCCGTGTCATTGTCGTGCCCGGGCACAAAGGTTGAGCAGCGCCAGCGGCAGTGTTGCACTTTGCCACGCCTCGTAAAACGCTTGGAAAATCATGTGATTTTCCCCCACTCCCCCCCCCCCCGCGCACTCCCCATTCCCAGCAACGCAAGTGTGCGAAAATTTGATAAACGCAAAACAAAAACAAAAACCGAAAAAGCGAAAAATGCGAAATGATTTATGAACACGGCGGCGCGGCAGGCGGCAAAGTGAGTGCTAAATAAAATGAAAAACCATTCAATAAAAAAAAAATAAAAACGTAAAGTAAAAATTGACTAAATACAAAATACATGACAGACGGCGTGCGAGGATTAATAATGCGTTCACAGGCCGCAAGGATTTCTACAACTGCCGATACCCCGATGCCGTCTTTGAATGTGGTTGCGGTTGGTTGTGGTTGATGCTGCTGTGGTTGCTCTTGTTATACCCATTTCCTAAAGGGTAGAAGGGTGTTATAGCTTTGTATTAATTGTAAATATATGTAATAGTATATATATTCTTGATCAGAATCAGTAGCCGCAAAGTCAGTCGAATGCTTATAGTGCAATATAGCAAACGGACAAATGAAGATTAAAACCTAAAGCGGACGAACGGACGGACAGCCGGGCATGGCTAGATCGACTCCCCGGGTAATGCTTATTCAGAATAAATATTTTTTATGGGGTCGACAATGTCTCTAAAGGTGCGTTGCAAACTCCAGGCCAAAATTAATATGCCCTCTGCAAGGGTATACAAATCATTTAGGGGCGTACAGATTTCAAAAGTGCCTACAAGTATGCAATGCACAACATACTGAATATTTAACAATTATGTTAGTGGTATGGAGTAGCGGGTATCTCACAGTCGAGCACACTCGACTGTAGCTTGCGTTAGTCGTTGCCTGCATGCCCCTTTGCTCTTTTGCTTTTTATATAAAGTGCAAAAATTGTTGTACTTCTTTTCACATTCGCATTTCGATAAAAATCGCATGATCATAAATTTACACTTTGCACAGCCTCCGCGAGCCACGCCCACCCCGCCTCGACCACAAGAAAAAAAAGGGGTGAGCCAACGGTTGCGGGCGTCGTTTTGGCTGTTTGGCATTGCAAAGGGGTGTGTCCCCCGCCTGCCACCAGCCCCCATTACTCTCCCCTCCCCACTTCCCCTTTCAACCACTCTCCCTCCCTTTGCGAACTGAACTGGACGCTCCTGGACGCGCGCGCGCGTGAACGATTGGTAAATTGTTGTCGTTGTTGCTGTTGCCAATGTTGCCGATGTTGCTTGTGGCACAATGCGCAATGTGCGCTGCCTTTCGATTTCAGCTTCGATTTCTGTCTTTATGTTTTGCGCTTTACAAATCGTTGAAATATTTTTCATAAAATGCCGCGCGTGATCGCGTTTTTGCCTCCTTTTTTGGTATTCGACGCCCACAAGAAACAACAAAAGCAACGCAGTGTGAAGTCATTTAATTGCGCGCGGTCAAGAAATGCGCGCGACTAAAAACGCGCGCGACTGAAAACGCCAGCGTTGTCTGTTTGGATTGTAAGGGTGTGTGTGTGTGTGGGAGGAGGAAAGGGAAGTGTGGGTGGCTTGGAAGGGGGCGTGTGTGCATAATTAATGCATTGCACAGCATTTGCATATTTCTAATTTAATCGAAACAAAACAATAAATTCTAAATTGAATATGCAGCAGCAACAGCAACAGGACTCGAGAACGTAACAACAACAACAACAACTATGCTGTCCCCCACCCCCTCACTGAGAGTAGTTGTGTGCATGTCGTTGCAACATTATAAATAAATCAAAATACAATTTCTCAGAAATTGCGATGGCATATCAAAATCTTGCGAGTGCGAGTGCGCTGCAAGGCTGCCAAGGAGCTACGAAGGGGCACAACTAAGGAGTAGGGGTGAAGAGGCAAGAGGCAGGGAGACTCTAAGCCATCCCGTAACCTAAACATGGAGCACAATTTCCACCCAAAACATGTCGTAGGCAAATCTCTGACCAAAAACGGGGCCGGGCCAAGGAGAAGGCACGACGGGTGCCAGCAGCAACAGCAACAACAACAAGAGGCAGCAACAACAACATGGGGCAAGTGCAGACAGCGCACAGAGGCGGAAAAGTCGTTGTTCGAGTTGTTCCTGCCAGGTTGCTGTTGCTGTTGTCGCTTGCATTGGTCAGGCAACGGCTGTGGCAGGCTGGCTGTGGCAGTCACATGTTGCACACACGACTTGCACATCGCCTGCGATCCTCGGCATGCCGTGCAATTATTTTGGACTTAAATTCGTATTTTGTACGAATCTTGTAAATGCATCTTGTCTCTCTTCGACTGCCAGTGCCAGTGCCAGTGTCTGGGCAACATTTCATATGCAAACAACGATGCCAATATACAACAACAACAACAACAATAACAACTTGGAGAAGAGTCCACAACAACAAAGAGCTAAACTAGCGCTAAATTGTCAGCAATTGTCGTTTAGCTCGTGCAGAGGCCAAAGACGATTAAAGCATAGAGACAGCACAATGTTTCCCCAGCCAGGTACCCTATTGGGAATCTGTGGCGCATGTGCTGTTGCCTCATTCTATTTTTGGGGCAATATGGCCATCCTCTCTTTCAATACTTTTTTCTTTATAATGCTAGGTATAAAGTCTTATATTATATATTAATGTTTAAAAGAAACGATCATTCAAACAAACAAAAACCAAGCTGAGTAACCTAAAGTAAGTAACCTATAGTCGGGTTTAGTACCACATAACAATCCTAACATTTAACTTTTACTTTTTGCTTTACCTAGCATATTGTCTTATATAAGGTTGTCAAATATCTCCCTTCCGCTTTTTTGCTCTTTATTCAATGCTTTATAAAAAGTGATACAGTGATCGGATTTAGTTCAAATATGCGCCGTTTTGTTCGATAATCTGTTTCCATCTAGACGGCAACTTCATAATACCTCCCTCGTAGAAGCCCCCCTCCTTATTTGCGAAGAACTCGGACAGCCACTTTTCACATGCCTCTTTTGAGTTCAACTTTACACCACCAAGGGCATTCGCCATGGACAGGAACAGGTGGTAATCACTTGGCGCTATGTCCGGGCTATATGGTGGATGCGATAAAACCTCCCATCCGAGCTCCCGTAGCTTCTGACGAGTCATCAACGAAGTGTGTGGTCTGGCGTTGTCCTGGTGGAACACTACACCCTTCCTGTTGGCCAATTCTGGACGCTTCTGGTCGATCGCCTGCTTCAAGCGGTCCAGTTGTTCGCAGTAGATGGTAGAATTAAGCGTCTGGCCATATGGGAGCAGCTCATAGTGGATGATTCCCTTCCAATCCCACCAAACACACAGCAAAACCTTCCTGGCGGTCAATCCCGGCTTGGCCACTGTTTGGGACGATTCACCGGCCTTCGACCACGACCGTTTTCGCTTGATATTGTCGTATGTGATCCATTTTTCGTCGCCAGTCACCATCCGCTTCAAGAATGGGTCGAGTTCGTTCAGTTTCAGCAGCATATCGCAGGCGTTGATTCGGTCCAGAAGGTTTTTTTGCGTCAAATCATGCGGCACCCAAACATCAAGCTTTTTTTTTGTATCCAGCCTTCTGCAGATGGTTTAAAATGGTTTGGTGACTAACTCCCATCTCCTGGGCGATGTCACGAGATGCCACATGCCGGTTTAACTCGATGTATTCCATGATTTGATCGGTATTTGTCGTCACAGGTCTTCCGCCGGCTGGCTTATCCATGGTGTCGTTTTCACCGGCTCTGAATCGTCGAAACCATTCCTATGCGGTTCGAAGTGATAGAGTACCATCCCCCAAAACACCATTAATCTCACGGAACGTTTCTCTAGCGTATTTGCCTTTAACGAAGGAAAACTTTAAAATAGCGCGAATTTCGGCGTTAGTGAACTCCATGTTTACACGTCTATAACTGTTGAACGAAATATCCAAACTAACCATGCGTAGCGTCGTTTTGTAGGTTATGTCAAGACCTTTCAAATTATGTATAGTGTTGCCAGATACGAGCTCTGTAGCGCTTTGTACATAGCCGCGAAATTCAAAAGACAAAAAGGCGGAAGGGAGATATTTGACAACCTTGTATGTTAATGTGTAAATGAAAAGATCATTCAAATATAGTCTGAATCTTAAAAAAAAGAGCCAAGTAAAGTAACCTGAAGTGAGTAACCTATAGTCGAGTTTGGTACCAGTTGTACCACAGTTTATATAAACATTGTATAATGTACACATTATACACATTATAATATATAACAAAATTGTATATACTAAATCTGCGTTATATAAAAGGTAATATATTTAATTTTTTATTTTACAATATAGTTTATTTATTTTTAAAATATATAATATGTATTGTTCGAAAATAGTAAATTTTTCGCTAGGAAAAAGTATATTTTGCCATTAAATTTTGCTATACGCAAAAGTATTTAAAATATAATTTTTTAAACAGTTAAAGTACATTTTCTATTATATATTTCACTTTTATTATCATAAAGTAAAATTGTTTCAAACATTTTAATATAATATAAAATGTATACATAATATTTGTCTATACTTTTGAGATTTCTTTGTTATTTTATTTTATTTTTTTTGTAAATTGTCCTAAAATGTGAAAACTTTAGTTTTCGGAGTCTCACATGTAAAATTGAGGTTAATTTTGATTTACTAATTTATTTTTACCTTAGCCAATGAGATTTCTATCGCAGTTATTCACTCGAGCTCTGTTGAAAGTTGAAGAAATTGTATGAAAAATAAAAACAAACAAAAAAAATAAAGAAAAAATAAAAAGTTTCAAAGAATTGAAAATATTATGCAAGAGATCATACTTCAGAGTCCTCCTCGTTGAGGCGTCTGTTGCTGTGCCCATTGCCCGTCGCCGTGCCTTGCCTCCGCTGGCCCCTGCACCATTGCCGCATGCGACGCAGGCAACCCTCCTCCTCCAGAATGTTATAGAACTGTAACAGCAGAATGCACATGACCACGAGGAGGGTGATAAACGCCAAGGTATCGCGTAGCGTCCAATACGGATGAATGCCACAGACTCCGGCCAAATCAACGGAGGCCTGAGGTTGTGCCACGGGTTCCTCTTTCTCTATGCTTGCATGTGGCATAGTTTTTGTACCACTGTTCTGCTGGCAGGGCAAGGGCATGTGAACAGCACGATCTTTGAAATAGATTGACAGCCTGCGCATCAAAGCAAAGTCCTGATCGCATATGCCCAACTCCTGCAGCGCCATGTGCTGTGCGTGGAATACCCTGTAATCCAACTCGGCAAGGCGTATGCCATCCATATAGAGACGCTGTAAGTTGGGCAGCCCCGTAAAGTCTGTTGCTCTCACATTGATCATGTGATTGAACGAGATGTCCAGCTCGATGAGGCGACTTGGCAGCAGCAGAGGCAGCTCCTGCGACGACAGGCGGCTTAGCTGATTGTGGGCCAGATTCAACTGGACGAGGCTGGGCAACAAAAGGCGCTGCTTCAGATTGCTGGACAACGCATCGATGTTGTTTTTGGATAAATCTAAGCGCTGCAGATGCCACATGCCCTGCAGCAAACTGGAGGTGGCATTGCCAGTCAGCTGATTGCCATGCAGGTCTAGTTCGAGGGGCGAGCGCTTATCGCCAATGCTGAGCTCAGTCAACTCATTGTTTGCCGCTTTGAGGCTGATAACGCTGCCCTCTATGATTAATCGCCTCAATCCGCACTCCTCCACTTGCACACGATGTGCCCCTTGTAGCTGCAGTTCCTCCAGTCGCCCCGCGCGGTTCAGATCGAGCAGATTCAACTGGGTTATATGCAACAGTGAACGTGCCTCAAATTGCAGCAACTTATTATCGTTGAGTAGCAACGTTTGCAGCTTATGATTGCCAGCAAAGGTATTTTCATTGAGCTGGGCAATTTCATTGCCACTCAAATCGAGATGCGTGAGACTTCCAAGTCCTGCAAAGGTGTCCGTCGGCAGCTCCACAATCCCGTTGCCACGCAGTGCCAGCAACTGCAGTCGGACAAGACCCGCAAAGGCCGTTGAATGCACAAATTGTATCATATTGTGATTCAATTGCAGCACCTCCAGTTGGGGTAGATGTGCAAATTGTTGCTCCAACAGGGTGGCAAGATGTGTTTGCTGCATCTGCAATTCCCTCAGTTGGGGCACATATTGAAACAGCATTGTGGGCATCAGGTGCACGGTGCTGTTCTGTATCAGCAATACGCGCAGATTGGGAGTACGCAACAGTATTTCCACGGGCATTACACGCATTTGCAAGTCACCCAGCAGCAGCTGTTGCAGTTGGGGCAATGAAGCATTGCCCGAGTAACGCAGCGAACGCTGCATGCTGTCTTCCAGTTGCCACAGACTGCATGTCTCCGTGGGGCAACTGGCAGTCAAGTTGAGCAGATTGTTGTCATCGTTGTCATAGAGACGTAATGCCTGCAGGCTGAATGTAACCGACAGCAGCATCAACACCAGCAGTAACCATCTATACATGATCTTTATACTCGATATATATCTATAAGTATATATACATATATATTCCACTTCCAGTGCGACTTACAACCGACGCTTGAAACCGCGTTAAATGCACTGAAATCAACTTGAGCTCCCTCAAGCTTATCACCAGCACAACTGAGGCAACTGGTCATGCTTATATATATGCCTATATACCATTTAGTATGTATAAATGTTTACTTGCACTGACTTACATATGCGCTTGTTGAGATAAGCCCCTGGAGCGTGTGTTTATTTATTTTCCCACTGGGAAAGCTTTACGTTTAGTCAGCAACAAAGTCTCTGTTTGTTTTTAATGAATACTCTCATCTTTAATGAATACTCTCTTGAATAAGCCGATGTTATAGCTAACCTAACATAGTACAAATTTATTCTTAAATGCTGATTTTACACAAATTGTTTTCTTGAAAATAAGGGATATTGTGATCCAAATTTCATGAAAGTTTAAAATGATCCTAACAGAGTTATGAAATTAAATAATGCCAAAGCAGGGAATTGGATTCGCTTAAGAATTGAATTGAAGATGGACAGACAGATGAATATACAGAGGAACAAACAGATGTACAGAACAGAAAGATGGCCAGACGAATATGTCTAAATTGATTCGGTTAGTTAACTTGAACAACCTACACTTTGTATGTTCTGCCACGCCTCCTTCTGCCTCTGATACATGTACGTTCATTAGCACAAAGTTAGTATACCATTTATTAAACATATTTAATTTACGAAGAGTACACCCTTATCAATAGAGCATTTCTCTCAGTGTAGCAACAATGTGTAGCAACAATCGAAAGCACCGCAAAGCTTTCGACCAAAGCTCGTGACTACGTTGAGCTGACAAATCTTGCGCACTTGGAGGCGACATGTTGTTGACAATGGGTCAGTAACATGACTTCTAACACGTTCGGGTTGCCCACATGCCACAGACTACACTGAGATACAAATGTACAACTACACACACACATGCATATATATGCGTATGGTTGTCAACATGACGAAGCGGAGTCGGGGCGCAACTTAGAAGCCATCATAATTTAAACATGAGTGTTTCCTGCCACTGCGACGCGGCTGCTGCTGCGTCTTTGTTGCTGCTGCTGCTGCTGATGCAGCGAACAAATGCGTTCAACACTGCGCTACAAGCTCGACAGGGTCGCCTGGCGTTATCAGCAACTTCGATGCTGATTAATCGCTGCCGATAAGCAGCCCCGCAGTCCCTCTGTCAGTTTTGTCTGCCTGACTGGGCCTGGCTGGACCTGGACTTGGATTGTGCTTCCCTTTGAGTGACGAGCCACGATGACGAGCATGATGATCGACGGTAGCGTTGCGTTGACGTCGACATTGACGCTGGCTTCGTGCGGGTTTTGGGTACTTCACAAACACACGTACGCACACTCGATTCCCTTCATACTCATATTTATACTCTGGCAGAGGGTATATTAAGTTTGACTAGAAGTTTGCTACGCATCTTAGGAAACATCTTTGACTCTATAAAGTTTATAGGATATGTGTACTATAGGTATACTCTGTTTCATCGCAAACTAGGCTCTCAGTTTCGAAACGTACCAGATAAAACCGCGATATCATATAGATATAGCTTGCCAACCTATAAGTCGATTTTCGTTATTTTTAAGATATAATCACCTTGTTTACTACAGCGGCAGTTTTCTAAGTAAATAATATGCTTGGCCCACTGTATCATATAGCTATTATAGGAACAATCTGCTAAGCTGAGGGATTTAGTATGAAGTCCAGAATTTCTTTTCGTTTAAGTTAACTTATAATTAGCAATCAAAGTTATACAATAATCGACATACATATATTTTGTATATATCTTTAAAATCGGTAGATTATAGTCTATGGCTTTCATATGAAAAATCAGCCAGCCATAATCGATTAGAGTTATTATTGCGAAGTTGCTAACGAACACATGAACAATGTTGTACAATTCTGTACCAATAATTATATAATATATTAATATAATAATATTACATATCATATCTGCAAGGGTATAAAGCGTTCGGCCTGCCGAATTAACCCTTTCCCTCAGTTCTCATATGCTTTTGTGTGCGCTTGCTGTGGTTATCCCTTTTTCGGGTCCCTCGATGAAGGTGTGTCTGGGCTATGCGAAATATGCGTGGCGTTGTCGAATGTCGATCGGCAAGACCGATCTACTGCTGCCTCTGCCTCTGCCTGCTGCTCGTTCATTGCCCAAAGTGGTTTAGATTAAGGGCTTTAGTTTAGTATTTTGGCAACAAATGGGGCGTTATTTGCTCAGCGAAACGTGCGACTGCTTTGGCTCTGCTGCCTTCCTCCAACTTCGATGCTGGCTTGGGCGATCGATCTGGACAACGGTCGGTGCACCTCATTGACCTCAGTTTTTTAGTTCTCATTGTTGTTGTAGTTGTTGTTGCTCTTCTTCTTCATTCTCCTTGTTGCTGTTGTTGCTCTGTGTTTTTTGTTGAACATCTGTCGATCTTGTATGGCGATAATTTGAATTGAGTTTTCTCTGTTTGCGATCCTCAGTTCTCACTACACTAACAACAGCAACTCCTGCCCCTGCTCTCCCTATGGCACCTCGGCCGTGCCTTGTAGCATGTCACGTGAGTCGATACTATTTTAATAATAGACTCATCCACGTAGCCCCAGCTGCAGGTCAGCTCTGCCCACATAATAATGCGATACTTGCTGGCTAATGGCAGCTAATCAAAGTGCAGAGCTTTCCCACTACAACCTCAAACGTGTCACCTCTCGCATTCCCTCTTACCCCCCTCTCTCTCTCTCTCGCTCTCTCTCTACTGTTGCACAGTGTCATCCGTGGCCAAATTCGCGCTGCACGTTCGCGTCGTTTTCTCGCAATTAACGCGAAATTCTACGAATTGTTTAATTAGAACTCCAGCTACAGTTCCAGTTCCAGTTGGAGTCGGAGTCAGAGTCGGAGCTCCAGTTGGAGCCGAGGCACGTTTGTGCTGGGCGCTGCATAATCTTTTTGTAAACATGAAACTCGCGCCATTATATCTCAACGTTGCCACAGACTGCAGCAGCAGGGAAGTGGGGAGAGAGGGGCAAAGGGGTTGTCCAGGGGGCAGGGGGTTTTCTCTTTTTTTGTCTTACATGTTTTATAATGCTCTGTGCGCTCTGTGTGACTACGTTTTAAATTTAAAATCTGTGAATTTGAAGCAGTTAATCGAGCTACGTTGTCTGCCTCTGCCTCAGTCCCAGCCACGCTGCAACCTCAGCTCCAGCACCAGCTCCAACTGCAGCTTCTGCTTAGGTGTTGCCTGTTCTTGTTGTTGTGGTTCTTCTTGTTGTTTTTTGTTCTTTGTGTGTTGTGGCTGATTCTGTTTGCCGATTAAATCATTAAATATTCCGATTGTGTAGCGTTATAATGAAATGTTTTTAACGCTTGTCTGATTTGAAATAATGCTGAGAATTAAAGGATCTCCGTCGTATTTACTTTGCTTTCTTGTCTTTCTTATATGGAAATTCTTTAAAATCAATTTGATAAGCTGTGAAGAAATGTTTGAGGCATTTATTTGAAGTATTTATTAGTGCAGCGAAGGCGATGCTATCCACAGAGAATTAAGCTCATAATCTAATTAAGTGTAGGATTGTTTAAAATAATTAAGTTTGTATTGTTATTAATAATTGCATATGCATATATTTATACCCTTTGACCATTAAAAATGTACGTATGTAACAGGGCAAAGAATTTCTAACTATCAGGCACGCCTGAGTAAAGCTTTTATCTGGTTGGCAAATAATACAAAAATAATTCAATATTTGTTCTCCATTTCGATGTGCAATTTCTTTACTACAGCAAAGGCAATACAAACCCGATTCGAGTAAGTTTATAATTTAAGAAAGTATAGTATTGTATTAAATCCAACCATTGTTAATTGATTTATTGCAATTTAATTGTTTCATAATTTAATAAATGCTTATTTAATTATATTTTGCATGCCGTGTACCACGCAGCGTATGCGCAACATGCGATTATTGTACCATATATATCTCTGGCAGAGATTTGGGTGAACTTCATTTGATTTAAACACAATCGCTGATGCATAATTAATTAAAAGGTTTTTATATCTTTGCGGTTGTATTTGGTTGCGCCGTCGTCTTTTCACAACACGCCCCAAAAGTGTTTGTTGCTCGTTGTTGTTGTTGTTGTTGTTGCTGCTGCTGCTGATGTTGTTGTTGTCTTTGTTGGTCTCCTGGTTGGTCGGTTGGTTGGCTGTTGGGTCGTTTGGTTGGTTGGTTCAGTTCAGTTTGGTTTGGTTTGTGCTCGCCTTATCTTGTAAATTGAATTATGAAATCGTCAACTTGAAACTGAACTGAATGCAGCCGCCACAGCAGCGCCTGCTGCTCCTTTTAGTCCATAGACTGGAAAATCAGTTAAGAGAGCATGACGACGACGACAGCGACGCAGCAGCAGCAGCAACAACAACAACAACAGGAGCAGCAGCTGCTGCCCGCGCGTTACGCCAATGACCAATGACAGCAGGCAGCGTGTTGCCTCTGCCTCTGTAGATGCCCCTGCCACAGCCCTTGCCTCAGCCTCTGCCCCTGCCACTGTCCCTGCTCAACCATTTGCCTTTGAATCTGAATCTGTGCTGTGCAAGCGAGAGGGCAAACAAAACGAGCGTTTAACATAATCATATCATATCGTTGTAGGCATCACATCTAAGAGCTGAAGCCACTTAAGTTGCCTTGGACAGGCCGCAGGATGACTGCCATTTGCATATGTATGTGTACAGAGAGTACCAGTTCCACTCTACTCTACCCCCCTCTTCTGCTTCCCTTCTGCTGCTTCTCCTTCTCTGCTCGAGCTCTGTTTGTTTGTTTGCTCGAGTGAGCAACGCTTAGAAGTTTATCTCCTCCCATTCATGACTATATTTGTTGGCCTGCTTTTGATTTTTCATATTCCTGCGGATCTGCATCTACAGCTGTATCTCCATCTCCATCTGCATCTGCATCTGAATCTGTATCTGGATTTGTGGCCAGTTGCTTTGTCAAGTAATTGAGAATATAATTACACGAATTACGACAACGCACTCCCAGCCCCGGCACCTTATCTCTTTTATCTGCTGCTCAAGTTGCCCACGTTGCCTTAGCTGCCACTGCTGCTGCCTTTGACAGTGTCGTTCTGCTGACCTTTTGTCTGTGTGTTGACCAAGTTCAAAAGTCGCTACGACGACATGTGTGCGCTTTCGCAGCTCGCGCTGACAATTGACAGTGCCCCCAGACAGGGAAAGGGAGACGGAAGAGGGAAGAGGCACAGCGACAGGGACAGCGACACACAGAGCAATTCCCACTTCCCGAAGCAATTACGCTACAATTTAAGCGTGTAAACAAAAAATTACAAAGTTGTTAGAGCAAAATGGCAAACATACTGCAAGTCATCCTCGCTGGCGCCTACAAATAGATAGATACCAGGGAAAACTCAATGAGACACAGCTAGCAATAGAATGCTGAGGTGGGGGAGAGAGACAGTAGAAAGCGCAATTTGACAATTACGCACAGAAATGTTAATAACTATTACAGTGGGTACTGCCAGCTGAAGAACCTTAGATTTATTAAAGATATTGAAAGCAAAAGGAATTGGTTTCCTCAAGGTTTATAGGTTACAATTTTCACGGATTTTTACTAAACTTATTAAGTACAAGTACAAGTGAGAAAAACTTGTTTTTATTTTTCAAAACCAAAATTTTAATAGTAATTGTAGATGTGCATTTAATTTTTATTTCAGCATGACATCAAAACTATCTACAACTTTATCTGATTATTCCATAAATCTGTAATTAAAGTCAACAATTTTCCAATCCCTTAACTCTTTACATCTGCATTTATCCACCAATTAATTAAGTAATTATGTTCAATCTCTAGGGTGTTCACTGTAGCATTCGTAGCAGAAAAAAGGTGACCCTTTTTGTTACCCCCAATGGCAATGTTAACAAAACCACACGTAATTGCAGCGTTGAAAATCGATGTAGATGTTTAGACAGCCCCGAGTGCAGCCCAGAGCAGCCACAACTGGTGGCGACACACATCATCGAACTGCTAACTCTTAATTGGTCAATTGGGCAACAGTTGAACCTTTACCCCCTGCTCCCCGACATATCTCCCTCCCTCCCTTACCAAATAGAGACAGAACCGCAAGTGTTACCTTTCCAATAAATATTTGTTACGCACAAATAAACTTGTAGAACGCGCGTTAGAAATTCCCCATTTGTTGCACGTTTCTAACGGAGCAAGTGAACCGAAACGAAACGGAACATGGAGAAGAAGTCCTCTAGATATACTTCCAACTAGGTATGCATGTGTTTGAGTATCTAATGCCTTATCAAATTGTGATAATCAGCTTGCTCTGTGTGTGTGTGTGTTTGCCTCTCGCCTTGCAGTCTGTTTGCTGCGCTTGTGTCTTGTGTTTGTGTGTTGATTTGTATACCCTGTACCTGCAGCAACTGCGAGGGGTATGCCGAAATGTCAGGTAGAGTTTAAAATGTGTGAAATATAAGTTGCTGGTAATTGTATAAACTGAAATATGTATAGAATTTATTGAAATAAATTTAAAGTGTGTGAAATATGGAAGACTTTTACTATTATTAATATACGAGTAAATTGTTTTAAATCTGTATTATATATGCTGAAATAGTTGAATAGTTGAATCAGTATAGAGTACAGTATTTAAAGAAATTTTCAAAAATAAATAAAAACATCGCTTAAATTATATTAATATATATTCTTGTTAACTGAAATAGTCAAAAAATCTCATAAGAATCAATACAAATATTAAAAAAGTCAGAGAAATCTTTAAGTATTCATATTAAAACTGTTTAAAATTGTAGATTATTGTACTTACAATATTTACCTGAAATTGCTGAACTTTGTAATAATGTATCATTTGTTACAAAATTAAGTTAAAACGACAAGTACTTTACTTGATTGTTAGTTTCGTTTAAATCTCAAGTATATCAAAGTCGTATATCGAAGAGAATCTTCTGAACTTGACTGCACGGCACCCCGAAAGCGACGTAAATGTTTGCTTAATTTATCTCAGTAGCATCGCTTGGGCTTGTTCGAAAATTGAATTTAATTGGATGCCACCGTAGTGCCCACAGAACTGTCCTCGTTTCATTCTCTCTCTCTCTCTCACTCTGTCTCTGTCGTCCCCTATGCCTAGTCATAATTTGGCAGCAGTCTCCCGTTTTAACGGCTTCCTGTTTCGCACTCGGGGATACAAGCTCCGATTCCGATTCCGATTCGGATTCAGTTGCCGTTTTTGTGGCTGTTTTTCTGTTTCCTCCTCCTTTTTTGCCGGCTGTGGCTTATCGCAACATTCGAATCGCTGTTCGCGCCTATTCAAATGATGAGTAGATGAGCTGATTGAGTCTGCGCCTGGTGCTAATCTCGGAAGTCTTTAGACTTGCTGGTTAGCTGGAAATGGGAGAGGAAGGAGGATAGAGGGAGGAGAGGATACAAAAAACGAAGTCGATGGTTGTTGATTATCAGTGAGGGTTTTTGTCCTCGGCCATCTATCGCCGGCTCGGCCCATCACGTGTCTAATTTCTCGCTGGCCAAATAGTCCTCCAGAGTCCTCCGGAGTCGTCCTGCGCATTGTGGTCGCTCGGCTTTATCTTGATGCAAGCGCGCAAAAAATGTTTACAATTTGGTTTTGGCTCCGGGTTTCTCTTGCCTGGTTCTCTTCTTTTTTTTTGCTTGCCACACAATGGCAGCCAAATTAAAAATGTTCGCCAGCCATGTCTGCGTTTGGCTGCGTTTCATTTTTCATGTTGGTCACTCAATTGTCTTCGACACGACACATGCCACAAGGTGGCACACATAGTCGTGGACCAGAGCGAGCGCGCGCGCGACTCTACTCAGAGCGTTTTGTGTCAAATAACAAATAAATATCACGCATGGCCAAAAGCAGCAATCAAAGCCATCAACTGGCAACGGGCAACGGGCAACTCCGGGCAGATGCCAATGCGACGATAAGCAAAGCATGGCACACATTGTTGAGGATCCTGATGCACACACACACACGTCCTGGCAAAAACACACTCGATATATTGCTGCGATAACGTGCCAGGCATTGCTGTTGCTGTTGCTGTTGCTCGTGTTGCTGCTGTTGTTGCTCTTGTTACTACTGTTGCTGTTGCTGTTGCAATCAATGTTTGATTAACATGCGTTTTAGGTCTTTCAGACGCTGTAACCGAGTCGAGTCAGTCATATAAATGGTCAGCCCTAAGGCGCAACCATAATTATTTCATTATAGCCATTTCTTTCATCAACCACAAACCCATTGGCCACAACTTCTCTGATTGTTGTTGTGGCTGATGATTTGGCTGCTAGCTTATCAATTGGTCGCCATCTTAATTGTTTGTTGTTAAACACGCAGCTCGTTCCCAACAGCCAACAACATCAGTGTCCGTCTCCGTCTTCGTCTCAGTCTCTTTTTCCCTGGTATTGGGCCTGGTCTTGTCTCTGATCCAATAGATTTTTCAGCATATTGATTTTTCATTTGAATTCCGTCGTCAGCCCGTTCGTGATTTATTGTTGTCCACTTAATTTGTTCGAGATGCTGTTCAGATTTGCTGGATTTTAAAGCCTGTTCGACTACTAATTCTCTTGTTCACTTATTTTCATGTTCTCTTTATTATTGAGCAGATTTTGCTTAGACGTTTACTCAATCGTTCATCAACTTTAGTTTGATCTGAACTAGATTGCCTAAGAGCCGCAAAAATGCATTAAATGTTTCTTGGGAATTCATTAATATTTGCATAAATTATGTCCTCAATACTGTAGATCAAATTGGAATTGTTTGACATTATTTCGGATGTTTATTGAATAAACTAGTTCGGGTGTTAATTTATTTATGCAGTTTTAACTTTAAAACTTATAACAACATTTCTTAAAGTAGGAAATTTATATTACGTTCGAAAGACTTTAAGTTTTTTCTATAAAGATTTCTTATTTTTGGGCTGATTTTTATTATAATTTTTTTGTTTATATTACAGAATATAATTGTTAATTTATGTATTTATTATTGTTATTATATATTGTATATTCTTCTGGTTTTATAAAGTTAGAATATTAGTTTATAGAACATTTAAGAAGGTGTTTGCTGCTTTGTTTAATTATTCCTTTGTTGAATTGCGATTAATACGAGTATTGTTATTTCTCACATAGACTTAAGGTTGATAATAGAATATTTTCTGGTCAAACGAATTTTGTTTGGTTTTATAAGTTTCCTAAATAAATATCTAAAACTATGGTGTTTAATTTGAATAATGTTTGGTGTCTTTAGTATTGTCAATAATAAATTGATTATTAATATAAATAATATATTATATATTTATCAAATATCCTGCACTTATATTATATAGTCTAAATAATCATAAAACCTCATTTAATTCTAGGTTTAAGTTGTGACAGCTTTACCCTTGTAAAATAATAAATTCCCAATTCATTAATTTTGTGATTCTTGCAGTTATCAAAACATATCAGCGTTTTAGCCCTTTCATCTAATGCCAGGCGAGTTCTGGGAATTACCAATTGCGGGCTTTGTTCTCCCTCCCTCTCTCTCTCTCTCTCTATCTCCCCATGGAATGTAGCTGCCTCTGTTTGAGGTCCGCAATTAGACACAGTTGCCAAACAGTGGCCAGGTGTTTGTGTGTGGTCAATGCAGAGAATCCCCATTCCCTTGCCATCCCCCTACCACGCCTCACCTCTGTCTACCACTCTGTGTCCCGATTGTGGCGTTGAGAGGCAGACAATGGCAATTGTGGCCGGCTGAGAATGTTGTCATATGTCGCCTCCGTTGTCGTCGTCGCACGTCGGTATATTTCATGTAAACAAATAACAAATTAAATGAAAATTTAAATAAAAGAGAGAGAAACACTCAAGCCCGCACACAATCCAGCCCCGGGGCTGATTGTGGCCAAAACAAACGATTTATGTGGCGGGCGAGGGGCAGGATAAACCCGAAAAAGGAAGAGAAAAAATAGTATAAAACCCTGGCGCTAGACGGCGTCGTCGTCGTCATCCATGTAGGCGAAACCCCGCTGATCGAATCAAATAAAACGAACACACACACACACACAGGAATACACGGAGAAACACACACGAAAAGGACAATCAGAAAGGTTGCCTGGTAGCTGGCAAGGATTTCCAGAGGGGTTGCCATTGCCCTTCGGGGTCCTTCGCTCTGCCAACTAGGCGGGTGGCACTCGACCGTAATTGGGATTTGTATTGAGTTATTATTTATTGCCAGAGAGCAGGACAGGGCAGGACAGGACAGGGCAAGTCTGGCCAGACTGAAGACCCGACCAGGCCAGAGACTTCAGTCAAAATAGAGAAATTATCGGCTCTGGCGTTGCCTACTTAAATTGCGTGTTGACTTGATTGATTTGGACGTGCCCAATTGCAATTGCAATTGCAGTTAACAATTGCCAGTTGGCAGTTGCCAGTTGACAATTGGCAGCCTGTGTGGCCTCTCTTTGCATGTCAATAGGTGCTAAAAATTGACTTGGAAGCGAGGCGGAACCGGCTTGAAACTTAATTAACCAAAACCAAAGCCGCCACATCAGATGTATCTGCGACAGGGCACAGAAGCTATTCGCCATCAAAAGATAAACGCACGACAATCAGTCACAGCTGCGGGGGAAGACTACAAAAGCAGCAGCAACAGCAGCAGCAGCAGAGGCAGCAGCTGCAGCATCAGTCCCGGCCAGAACTTGCAGGCGACATTTACATACTTACAAGGAAAGCAAGGAAAGGCTGCTGCCACGGCGATGATATATAAAAACACAAGAAATTTGACATGAACTGTGAGAGATTTCAACGCAAAGATAGCGCCAAAAGATGCGACCGCTTGCGAATGAGTCGAGCCGTCTCTGGCTCCTTGAATAATGGCGGCCACGACGACAGGACGGAGACGGAGAGGCCACATCCACAACCACAGCCACGTCGCTTGGACCCGAAGCCCAATTGTAAGAAAAACTCAAGAGGGTACAACATAAAACACACAAGAGATGAGATGCCAAGTCAGGGCATGCTATGGAATGAGATGGCATCACAGGAGAAAGAGCGAAAGAGAGCGAGAGAGAGAGAGAGAGAGAGGGAGGTAGAACTCAAGTTGAAGTTGAAAATTGGAATTGGAGATGGAGGAGGAGTTGGGGATGGAGCGGGAGATGTAGATGGAGTTGGTAGCTGAGAAAAGGTACGGGATGGACGCTTGTGGTTGGTTTACTGAAGACGAGGCGATTTCTAGATTTGATAAGCAAAATCATTTGTGATAAAATAAATAATTGAGTTCGTTTGCATATCATGGGAAGCATCTGCGGTACGCGAGACAGAGGAAGCAGGGGCACAGAGATGAGATGAGGGACAGGCATAAACATAATAAAAGTAAATAGAAATGAAAAAATAAAATACAAACGAAATGAAAAAACTTAATAAATTCATAGGCACACGTACACACACAGACACACGTGCGCAGACACATAAATAATTTTTAAATTGTGTCAGAGATTAGGGGAAAGAGTAACGTCTTTAGACAGACTTCAATCAAAATCGGACAACATTGTTGGTGCTGCTGCTGCCGAGTATCGCCAGCCTATCAGCTATCAGGCGACTATCGGAGACGCACAGGGCGCACCTCAATGCGATAAAGCGTTAAAATTAATTATCGACTGCCACATTGCTGCGCTTGTGCTGTCAAATCTTTATCGCGTAATTGATTTCATAGCTACTGCGCGTTGCGTTCCCAAAATTACACGCCAAGGGCCCGCTGCGCTGCCACCTCTGCTGCTGCTTCCTCTGCCTCTGCTACTGCTGTTGTTGGTGCCTCACAAGCCCATTGTTTAGACAGTCGAAGAAACTGTTGAAAAACTCCAACGACAGACAAGTCAACACTTGTGTTAGTAACTAGTTGCTAGGCTATGGGATACCCTGTAACTTAGAGGGTTAGGAATTGCCCTAGATGGAGTAGAGAGTATATGACAACATTGAAATCATTCCAAGCATGAGTTTATAGGTATACGAGTATTTCTATAATGAAATAATTTTTCTATATTTGGTTAAATATTCTATCATGCTTTTATGTTCTTACCGGTATTAAAAGAATTTAAAGAAATACTTCAATTTTGTAGAAGTAATTTCCCACTATAGTATATCCAAAAACTTCAACTTATAATTTGCACTAATATAGCCCATCACACAATCAACTGCCTACAGGGTATACATAGACTCGATGACGGGGGATAGCAATTGGGGTAAAGCGCTAGAAAACATCATGATAAGAAACTGTGATTTTTATTTTTCAAACTGATTTTTGATTTCCTGTACAATTTTGATTAAAAACTTTACGAAGTGGTAGCTCTATCTGGCTCCTCTATTGCTCCTCCCCCTTCCCCACTTGTCGTCGCCAAACAAATTGAAAACAAAGTCTAATCAGTCACAATTGAGCAATTTTTTATAATTTTTTTCTTCTCCACTTTTTGTTGTAGTTTTGGGTTGAGTTTGATTTTGGAGAGCTGGGGAAATCTAATCGCTGACAAGCTATGGCTGCCTGTATTTGATAGATAGTTTCTGATGGCACGTCACACCCCGCACCCAAAGTTGGCCCATTGAGAATGCTAGCAAGAGGTGGCTAAAGAGAGATTTGGACTAGTTGATAAGCGCCGTGCCAAGTACGAAAGCTGTTGCCACCTAAGGACTGTCATTAGTTTCTTTGCTCTTTAGACTGTTCGCCAAATTTCAGTCTCGAAGATACTACATACATACATATAGTGTACCTATACAATTTCCGATTGGCCACTCCAGCAACCCCCGTTTCATTCAGTCTGATTTCCCCCCCGGCTTCTCAGCCACTTCCACTTCCACCTTCTTTCAGGCTTTTGTGCCTGGTGTAATTAAAACTTAAAACGCTTTTTGTTTTGCAAGCAGCTCTTGAACCATTGTTCTTGAACCAAAAAAGTTCAGACCACCCCCAGTCAACCCCTGCCAGCGTCAGATCCCTTCCCCTTCGATACTCTGCACGTCTCGACGACGAGGAGGAGGAAAAAAAATGAACTCAAGTGTTTTCATTGTGCAAATTCCAATAGAGAGCGTGCGACTTCACAAAAAACGCAACAAGAACAGGAACAACAAAAACAACAAGCAGCAGTTGAAAACTTTGCCGAAGGCAACCTATCTACCCCCACCTTCCCCCTGTCAGGCTACTTTCAGGACCTACAGCAGCACTTGGTGTTCTTGGAGTTCAAGTGTTGCAACGCGCGTGCCTGGCAAGCGAAGCTGTGCACCTCAAGTGCGCCAATATGTTGCAACTTCGAACTACGTAGCACATGCCACAGCATCAACGCCTGCTTGTTGGCTGAGGGGGAGGTGGCAGTAGAACAGGAAAGAGAGCATAAGTGCACCAGGAGGAGGTGGCACATGTGCCTCGTTTCAGACCAAAACTATTGATGAAAACTCTACAAATATTTCAATTATTATAGTCTCTACTTTAAAGTGCACACACAGTATATATAATACTTATTAATAGCTAAGATTTCCCATTTAATTAACCATATTTAGATAATAATCTTCTCATATTTATTTGTCTAACAAATTGTGTGGAAAATTGATTCTGTTTCGTGTATTTACACACGATCTTTATACGATCTTAACGTTTGTTTCACTTGAATGAAATCAATGAGCATCGATGCTGGCGATAGCGACAGCGATATCGATCCTACCTGATCCGCTGCACCTGTAATTCTAGTTGCGGCATAAATCAACAACGATGGGGTCTGTACAAAATCTACCAAAATAAACGCCCGCAGCGCCGTCTGCAGTAGACCTTGAACCTGCGCTCGACTGCTCGCACTGTTCGGGAGTTCATAGGGCTTGACCTACGCCCTGACCCAGACTGCCTCTGCTGCCTGTGACGAAATATTTAGTCGAAAATATTGTCCCTAATGCTGGCGCCAGACAAGTCTTATGCTGATGATGATGACAGACTTAGGCACCGTACACAAAACAAATCCAACCTGTCACACTAACGACTTCTGCGAAGACAATGGCCAGCCCTCCTCTCTGCTCTCTCTCTCTACACTCTCCTCTGTGCGCTGTCTAAGTCTGAGTTGCAAGCGCTGGCTGTGCACTGGTTGCACGTTGCACGTAGCAGGTTGCAGGCTTTGTCTATAAGCCAAAAGTGTTGCACTACTTTTGAGTTCTTAGAGACAAAAGGCTATAGTAGTCGCCGCTTTGTTGTTGTTGTTGTTGTCAGGGTGTGTGCGAGTGTGTGTGTGTGTGGATTTTATGGTGCAATTCTTTTGTGCTCACAGCAGCCGAAGGCAGGCCAATATTTTTATTGCCGCTTGTAGAGAATTTATGAAATACAAATAGCATCCGCTAAGAGTTATGACCCGGCGCTAGGACCCTTAGAATAGAAGCCCTAGAGGCTGTGAAAGGCACTTGGCAAGTAGATCGAACGTTTGAGCCGATATCATGCAGTGATCGTGCAGAGGGTTAACAATGATCGCACAAGATCTTTCACTTAGTTTCTCGGTTCTGTACTGGCGCCAGGATTTCAAAGGGATAAGCTCTAAAATAGGGTCTACACTATTGTCTTGCTGCAGTATATGTCTTTAAACATAGAGTTATTATACAGTGATATATGTAAGTACTTGTACATAGCCTGCGTCAATTGCAATGTTATCTAAATGGTTGCCATATTGAGCTGTTTAAACTTATAGAGTTTGTAAATTGTAGATATTATGTAATACTCGAATTGATTAGATTAACCTATAGTTGATTGATCACCACGTTTGGTAGTACATATCTGTACTTCCACTACCCCTAGACGTGTCAGAAATCATGCGACTTTGTTTGGATTGTCATTATGTTCATGGTGTGGTCATCACATCGATGGTATCAACATTTTATAGGCCTACTTCAGTTTAAATTGTACGATTTTCTTGTTGCTAGCCTATCTTAATGTTTTGGAAACTCTTTTACAATATAACTAGACTTTCAACGGGCATAACTTCTTAAAAACTCATAAGAATGTTGCTGATATACATTCACTATACTCACTATACTTTCGTAGCCAAATTGATGCTTTTCAAATTTTATGAATCTTGTCAATTTAAAAAACTTTACATTTTTTAATGGTTTATGTTTTTTGTACTTATTTCAATATCATATTTTTCAATATCATACTTTGAGGTACACATTTTAAATGTAGATATTTCATAAAATTACTGTAGTTTTTGTGTTTATCTGATAAAGAGAGAGACATTAAGGAAACATTAGTGTTAAAAGCAATTATCAATTAAATAAACACATATTTCTGCAAGTTAAAATCGTAAAATCTAGATAGTAGTTGACTATGCGTTCTTCAGCTACTTATAATACATGTATCTGGAAATATTATATGATAATATCCTTTTCACACAATCGTTTTTATCATTTCGACTTAAGATCAGTTTAGGCGATCGTTTGCTGTTTGGATTTTGCTTGGAAATCCTGTGCAGCTGCGCCAGTCTGTCTAGTTTGCTCCGATTCATTTGCATTGATAGACAAATCCTGCGATTTGCGGCAGTACCTCAATGATTTCCTTGGAAATCTGATATCACTTGACCGATTTTCAGTCTAATGTGCAAGCAGAACAATCAACGCCACAGCCAGTCCCCGAGATACGATCGTGAGGCGCGGGCACACCCGACGCCTTCTGCATACACGACGATAAGCACTTGTCTCTGATCGGCAATCTCTCTCAGGGTCTGCTATCAAAGGTACAAGATCTGCAGCGAGATCTCTCCCACACACACACACAGTCACAGTGCATACACAGAATGCCGACGCTGATCGAGAGAATGATATGCACATTCCTCGAGTCCGAATCCGAATCTGAATCCGAGTCGACGCCGATGTTTTGCTAATCCTTCTGCTCGGCTAACGCCCTGCACAGACACAGGGAGGGAGGGAGGTAGAGGGACAGGGCTGGTCTGGCAGTGTCTGCCGCCGTTGTGGCTTTATGCTAATGATCGAGTCGGCCAAAAACTAGAACACACTGGGCCTTAGCCACAGTGCAAAAACCACTCAAACCACTCATTGTCTGTGGGATTGTTTCATCAAAATTGCTGCAAATCTCTTGCCAGCCTGCGCCTGCCCGCCCGCCTGCCGGCCAGCCTTGCCAGCCTTTCCTGGCCTGGTTGTCTGCCTGGCATCCATTGTTGTCCATGGCCGGCAGTTTGGCCAGTTTGCTCGCTCATCGTCGTCGTCGTCGTCGTCGTCGCTTGTTTTGGGAGTGCGAAAAAAATCTCTTAATCGGCACTGGCGACAGCATTCAATGAGTTTTCACTGTGTGTGTTGTTGGTGTTGTTGCTGTGCTGCGGCCGGAGAGCACTTGAAACATGACAATATCAATTTGTACGTACAATGGCCTAATCTGATAATCAGTGCAAACATGTCCTTTGTGTCCATTGTGCGTGGAACAATGCAAACGGCATAGTTGTGCGCCAGGATTAAGTGTGCTAGTCAGCAGCAACAGCAGCAGCAGCAGCAAATCCCGCGCCAGACTGGCCCAAAAATTGAATCTATGCCAAGTTTTTTTTTGGGGGACAGCATTTGGCAAACAGTCCAGGCCAAGTTGGCCACCAACTAAGCGCACACACAGTTCATTATGCAGGCCATAAAATGATTAATGTGCATTTTATGTTAATCATATTTGGAGTCTGGAGTCGTAAAAATCACGATCATAAAAGGCGACACAAAAGTTGTTTGCCCATAAAAGAACGGAGAGAAGTGGCAAGGGGGAAGGGGGGAAAGATGATCGGGTCTACACGGGCATGTCAATCAAATGGAGCTCGGCGCAGGCACATAAAAATGATCGACAACAATGACACTTTGGGCGGCAGGAATGCCACGGATAAACATCAAGCCGGGCATGCGTGTGCCTCTCTCTCCGTCTCTCTCTCTCTCTCTGTGTCTGTCTGCCTCTTGAGCGCCAGCTTCATTTATCATGGCGTGGCAGGAAGGGAGTCGTCAGTGTGGCAAAGTAGGTGTGGCTACTGAATTAATCATCAGGCAAATGAAATTGAAAATTGAAATCAAAAATCATAACAAATGTAGTTGTAGTTGTTGCTGTAATTGCTGCCTGTGAGATTGTTGCAACAGACGCAATTAATGAGGCGCTGCCAAGGGTTGCTGCTGCTTCTGCTGCTGTTGTATCTATGCATCTCTGAGATACCGCAAACAGCTTTGTTTCGGACTCCCCACGAATTAGTTGCGTAATTGAGTCATAAAAACAAATGTGCCAAATGTTACAAAACCAACTTGGCCAACTTTGGCTGCAGCTTTCAGAGTGTTGTTGTCAATTTAATTGCCCCACAAGGATAACAATTGTGCAATTGCGCAATTGTGCATTAATTGTCTTGCAGTTGGCACAACAGACACCACGGGTTGTCCGAGAGAGTGTTCCCCCCTGTCTCTCTCGCTCTCCCTCTCTGGAAATGGCCAGTGCATATGCGAGGATTTTTGGTAACAGAGTCTCCGCCTCGGTTAACCCGATAAGCGCCCACTTAATTATGCCATATCGCAAACAGTTAAATGTGCTTTTAACTCGCTTTGATTATGTGCAGCGCATGTATAAAGAAAGAGCTCGCCCCCCTTCCTCCTCTGTCAAATTATATAATAACATTTTGGGGGCTTACCTTTTATGGGGCGCCATTAAAATCTCCACTCTCTGCTCAGATTTATCGCATTCCTCTTGCTCTGTCACGCTATAAAGCAACAAATAAATTTAAATACTAATAATAATAAAAAGTGAGTTCTGGGCCCCCCGAAAACACAAGAGAGAACCTCTCACGCATATTCCACAGGCTCCTGCAGGACCTGCTACTGTTCCTCTGCTAGCATCCATGCATTCATCCTTCAAAAGGATAAAAGGGCGCCCCATTTATGGCCAGCAATTAAATTGCCTGCCATTTGTTTTATTATAACGCACAGCGAGCGGCGGCAGCGCTCACATCGGCATCAGCGATAAGGCCAGTTTTATTATTATCCTTCTCTCTTTTTTTTGCCTTTGCCTTTGGCTCGACCGGGGGCGTGGCTTGGCCGAGGGACGCTAAGGGGGGCAGCAGGCGCTGGTTTTACACATTAGAATAGGCAAAGCGCAAAACAAGACAAGGCCATAAAAAGTCGCAATGCGCCATAAAAACAGTTAAAGCCAAGACAAAAGTTACACATAAACACACATACACACCTACACATACACACGCACACCACACGTGCTCTGTGTGTTTGTGAGCTCTCCCGCTGTGTACAAATTAAGCCTTTCTACGTAAACAAACGAGCTCATATCCTAGCCATGTAGATAGCCACTTAAACTTATTTATAGGAAAGACCCAAGAGAACCCCGTTATCTGAGAACATTAACTACCATATACCCTGCAGTTAGGAATGAGAAATGTTACTTTTATTTATATAGTTGTTTATAAATATATATTCTCTATATATTTAATTGTTCATTTATTTATTTAATCATTTTATTATTTATTTGATAACTTATTTACTTCTTCGTTTATCTATTTAATGTGTTTATTTTTATATTATCTTATTTGTCTATTTATTTATAATATCTATTTATGTATTCAGTTAGATACGAATTTGTTTATAAAATAAAATTTCTTATTAACTATTTATTGTCGATAAATATCAAATCAAATATTAAATAAATATGTACGATATAAATAATAAATAGATCTACCTAACTAAGAGATTAAAAAGTAAATTAAATTATCTATTCTTAATAACATATACACAAATAATATGATAATTTTAAATATGTATGCTAAAATTTAAAACTAAGAGAATCAATTGTTAGTTCTTTTTTAAATACAAAAGAGGAAGAAGAACTCAGAGCCAATCATATATAACAGCCCTCACTCTACACCAACTTCAAACACATTGAAGTGATTTTTATTTGTAAACAGACTTTAGTACATCCTTAAATATGTCGAAAGTGCAAACCTGCTTAGCCAATTTGCTGGGTATTTACTTGTATTTATTTATATAACAAAACACACCGACGGCAAATAGTATTGCTAGTCTCTGCTCTTCTCTTCTGCTTCATTGAAGCATGTGCAAAGTAGGTTGCGCAAATCGCACACAACATAAAACATTTTTAATGCCAGCCAACAGCAACAGAAGCAGCAACAAAAACAACAACAATAACAATAACAATAAAGCCAACAACAGCCAAAAAGAGCAATGCGAAAAAAGAGAGCATAAAAATGGCAGCTGGCAAAAGAAAATGGCCGACAAGGCTGCAGCTCCAGCTCCGGCTCCAGTTCCTGTTCCCCAGTTCCCCAGTTCCAGCTGCGGTTCCTGCCTCCGTCGCAGCCTCAGCTTGGTACGTCTACCGCCCACATGGGGTTGGCCACGAGGCTTGCAGCATACAGGATATTGTGTAAAAAGGATTAATGTGTCCTTTTTGTTTTAATTGAAGCAGAACGCGAAACGCGCCCAAAAACCGAGAAGCAAAAGCAAAAATCTACGTATAAAATATCCTTGCCATAAAAATGTCACAAACTCCTTGAGTTATGTGCGTGGTTTGCGGCTTGTGTGGGGCGCCTCTCCCCCGAATTTGTCGCTTCCTCTTCCTCACTCTCCATTACATTGCGAAACCCTTTTTGTTTTTTAATTTATATACGGTTGTAAAGGAATTTATTGCTATATTATATAATCCTATAAAAACGGAGCCAAGCACAAACGAGTCCTGACTAAGGAACTCTTATGCCTATAGCCAATAGCAATAATTACATTTTAAGTGGGAAGATTGAGGCAGAAGTAACGACGCCCCCAGTCAAAGGTTGCAAATTTACGACTAAAACAGGGAATTGTAGAAGAATGATGTAATTTAAATAATCCTTACGTAGTTTAGCACTATGTATATTTGCATTAACTCAATATGTCTAGACTCAAAGACTTCTTAAGACGAAAGCAAAGTTTATTCACATCTATGAATTAACAATGTATTTAGTTTGTACAGTCTTTGGTTTGGATATGTTTATGTTCAATATTCATTTATTTTTGTTTTTACTGTGAAACATGTATATAAAATACCTTAACTTAACTCTATCAAATGATCTTGGACTTTAAACCTTATATAAGTTTTCGATGTCATCCAGATCAATTCAGAATTTCTTATAGCTTTTCTGACTGTTCTATCTGTCTGTCTCTTCTGTGTGTCTGTTCTGTTTGTTTCTCTGCCTGTTCTGTCTATTCTGTATAGTCTGTCATTTCTAACTGTTCTGTCTGTTCTATCTATACTGTCTTGTCTGCTCTGTCTATCGGTTCGGTATGTCTGTTCTGTATGTTTGTCTGTCTTTTTGTTTTTCTGTCTGTTCTGTCTGTTCTCTCTGTTCTATCTGTTCTGTATGTTTGTCTGTCCATCTGTCAGTCTGTCTGTCTGGTCTGTTCTGTCTGTCCATCTGTCGGTCTCTTCTGTCTGTCTGTCTGTTCTATCCGTCTGTCAGTCTGTTTGTCTGTCTATCTGTTCTTTCTGTCTGTTTAATGAAGTAGCAAATATTCCTTGCAATTTAACATTCAATTATTTCGCCGTCCCTTGCATTCTTTACTTATATTTCTCTCCTTCTGCTTCCTAGAGACAGCTATCTGCTGCCCACGTATTCTCCTCCTTGGTGTCGCTTGCATGCATCGCCCATCGCCCTATCGGGAGGTTGTTTTTGGAGTTGGTGTCGCCTAGTTAAACATCTCTCATTTATATGCGGCAGCCAGCAGCAGCCACAGTAGCAGTTTAGCTGTCCGCACACGCAAATTTTGTGGTGCACAGACACACACACAAATACACACGCACATCTGACAGGTATGGCGCAGGGAGCACACGCCTGGCATCTGAGTTGGGCCAGCCGCGAAGCCAGCGACAGAGCCAGAGCCAAGCCTGGCATTTAATTTATGGCGCTTGTCATATTCTGTTAGACACGGCGATTAATTAAAGTGCAGAACCCGAAAGATCTTCGAGAGGAGCCGCAGGGCAAGAGGGTAAGGGGACGTAGGGAACCCTAAACAAAACCGGGCTAATTGAAAAGTGGCCAGGAAACTGAAGGTTCAGACGACAACCGCTTATTAAAAACGCAAACGCAAAACTCAAAGTCAAGTGGCGTTCTTCAATGCACTCGGCTAATAAAGAGAAGGCCAGCAGAGCGACGAAAGAGAGAGAGAGAGGCCACTCAATGGTCGAGTCATCGATATTAGCTCAATTCCGCGTAAACTGGCGAGGCATAAATAAAAAATCGCCGATCATTGCAGGAGCGGCTCGCTTGAGTGGCAGCAAACCAAATACAAATACGAGAGAGCGAGAAAGAGAGACAGAAGAGAATATTTAAGAAATAAAACGAAATGAAATTGAATTTAGTGCAAGTCATGAAACGAAATGCATTTTCGCGCCCTGCCCTGACCAGCCCAGTACGGCACACACACAACAGGGGCGTGGCACGAAGCTGGGGCAACACTGAAGTGCCCGACTGACACACATGACATGCTAATTAAAAGACCACAAACAGCCGACGGAGACGGACTGACAGACAGTTAGATTGAGAACAGCCGGAGGGGAAGGCAAGGGAAGGTGGGCAGGCTGTGCCAGAGACAATAGCAGGTTGTACAGCCTCCATCAACCTCTGTCTCTCCACTCTCTCCCTCTCTCATCTTACTCTCTCTGGAATTGCTTTTGCGCAATCTATCTTATTTTGACTGCAATTTGTCAACTACAATTACATGCACATTCCTTCTCTTTCTCTCGGGTAACTCCCAGCCCACGCAGCATTTCTCAGTAATCTCTCTCTCTCCAACTCTCCCCCCACACACTGCTAGGTTGCTCTCGTTTCTCTGCATCCACTTAATTACATGGCTTATTGTCATACGCCTATTCGGCTTATTATCCGCGCTGTCCTTAACTGATCGAACTTGTGATCGAGCAGCGATAATCGCCACACATAACAGAGAGGGAGAGAGAGAGAAAGAGTGAGACAGTAACTGTTTTTGTAACGACTCTGAAATACACTTTCAGATGTTAATGATATATGTCAACTAGAGTTATGTATCATAGTTAGGAATGAGACCAAACAATTTTAATAAGACAGATATATGAGTACATTTATTAAAGACTGTTTGATTCTGCTAAATGATTCTTATATATATACGTTTATACAATACTACATACACCATATAATTACTTATAATCTATACTACAATATTGCTTTCAATCTTGTGCTAGCTTAGCTACCCCTTGTTAGTGTATCGATCTTGGCAACCGCTTGCGCCTGGGGCGTTGTTTTCATCCATTGATCAAAAGCTACGCAGACTAGCCTATCTAGCATATTCCATACACAGATAACTTTATGCTTATATACAATATTTATTTTGTTCATGTTTGCCTTGTTTGTGTGTTGTCACTCGATCGTAGGCGAGAATTTCCGATCAACAGGCCGTGATCGACGGCAGCAGGCCACGCCACGCCACAAGATCGTAGCAGACCGTAGATGCGGGGCACTGAAGTAAGATGGATCGTTGACGAAGCCACACAGCGTGTTGATTTATTCCCCATAGACTCGACGCGACTTGCCTCGTCTAGGTAGGCACGAATACACAACTACATATAAATGTTTGTATGTGTGTTTCCCATATGATCTTTGCCATACTAATAATAATAATAAGAAGAAATAATAATAAGCTGGCAAAGCAGATGAAGACAAGAACTAAGCAACGCCATGAAAATTATTACACATTAAAAATGGGTTCCCATTTCCAGCTGCGATTCGTACGAATTGCTAATGCTCTGAATGAAGCACATCTTGTAATTTGTTGCTGATGAAAAGTGAAGATGTGGGAGATCAGACGAAATATGAGTTGAGTAAGCTTTTAACATATGTATGATAGTCTCAAGAAATAATTTAATTATATCTGATTATAAACTAAAGATCAGAGCTTAAATATAACTGTTTCTAAAACTTTTATAGCCCAAAATAAAATGTATAAATATTCATAAAGAAATATTTAATTGGAATACTGACTTATGGTAATACTAAGTTATCGTATTGTAGGTCAAAGATAGCCAATTTTTTAGTAAAATATTGGACTTTTAATAGGAGCTGGCTTCCATATAAATAAGTGGGAAATATAGTCGAATGTATTAGAATATTTTATACCCGCTACACAAAGTTTTATCTAAACTCACAATAAATACAATTCTAAAATAACTGCCCTGTTTGTTATCCGATAGTTAAAAAATTTGTAAACCATTTTCAAGCCAATAAAAATTAATATCCCAAATAATATTCTAGATTTCAAATTATGACTGCAATTCGTCTTTTTCAATTTACAAGGGCAAATGAAGGTGTGGATTAATGCGATTAATTGAGATATAAGTGTGCATTCGGACAGACCTTTTATATTAAAGGCATCTCGTAATTATGTTATATGATTAAATTTAGTTTTCATATAACAAATCCTAAAAAACTGTAATTAAAAGTATAAATAAGGAATTTACAATATTTGAATAATAATAGTTTTAAAATTGATTAAATTATTATATTATGTTACAAAGGTATTTATAAGGAAATTGTTAGCTGGGATACTTGCACGTACCTTATGTTAATATATAGTTATCATATTGTACGTCAAACATAATAGCACATTAGCGATACAGACGAGAACGATACACAGATAGAGGTACTGTCATATATACACAAGTATGTCTGTCTGCGTGTGTGTGTTGCTAGTTTCGTATGCAGCTCAGGATTGTCGCTTGCTCCTCGTCGTTGTCATCGACGACATCGTTGATCATTGAGGCAACTGAAAACGACGCTCCCGATGATGACGAT
This sequence comes from Zaprionus davidi, assembly GCA_018903715.1. Classification (NCBI taxonomy): domain Eukaryota; kingdom Metazoa; phylum Arthropoda; class Insecta; order Diptera; family Drosophilidae; genus Zaprionus; species Zaprionus davidi. The sequence continues at coordinate 1,028,010 of JAEIGL010000003.1, forward strand.
GATGATGTCGATGTTGCTGATGATGATGATGATGATGTCGATGAGGTTGAGGTTGTTCCTGTTGTTGCTCTTGTGCTTTTGTTGATCGTGGCAAAGGTAGTTTCGGGCGCGACAAGAATAATTACAAATGTCACATCGAATCGGGGAGCATCATAAATCAAATCAAATTATAATTAAGCATATTTGATCAGTTTGTCTGTGGACTGTTGCCTCTGCTGCCTCAACTGCTGCTTCTGCTGCTGCCACTGTCTGCTTATCTGGCAGCCCGATAGCCTTCCCCACTCACTCTTATCGTTGTGTATGCCTGTGTATGTGTGTGTGTGTGACTAGGTTGTAGTTTTGTTGATTTAAGCATTTCGACTTATTTGGCATAAGTAATTGAATTTGTGTTTTGTTTTTATTGATGTTGACGCTGATGATGTCGCAAGGATAATCGTTGGAAATTCATTAATTTCAAGGCATGTTTTCTCTTCTATCTCTCCCTCTCTCTCTGCTTCTCTATGTCTCTGTCTATGCGTGGGCTATATAGTTTTTCAATATTTGCTTTTAATAACATTAATTTGTCTATTTCCAGCTGCCTTTTGTGCTGCGGCTTAGCTGCGTGTTTGTTTTGACGCGGATAAAGTTGACATATCTGATAATTTGATTAAGTGTGTAACCCCAAAACACATTGTACACACACACATACACATTTACATCTATCTACATATGTTTGTGTGGGCACAAGTCAAAAATTGTTTTGTCATTTGGCTTTAAGAGTTTTTCTGTGCTTTAAGCCAATTTCAGCTGCCTTTTTATGGCTATCATATATTGCACAATTTATCAGTGCGAATAAAAGCAGCGTAAAATGAAATAAATATAAAAGCGCTGCTCATATGTTTCACAGAGAGAAAGAGAGAGGAAGAGAGAGAGAGAGACAAACACGAGATAGAGATACAAGAGCGAAGAGCGTGGAAATTTATGTTTAGATTTAAACATTTGCAAAACGAAAAGTCATAAATTACTTCCGTTGGGGAAACGACAGCAGCAGCAGCAGCAGCAACAACAACAGCAGCAGCAACAACAGCAGCAGCAGCAGCTTTTGGCATTAGCCAAGAAGTCAGCAACGGCAGCAACAGCAGCAGAAACGGCAGCAACAACAATGACAGCGACAAGGATGCGCCTCAACAATCCACATGAAAAATCTTCATTTTACGATTCACAGCACACACACACACAGACACACGCGTGCTAGAAGTGTAAGCAAAGCAGGGGAGTACGAGAGAGGGGGGCTAAACATATCAAGTAGAGCTAGGCGCAGCTTCGAAGCTCGAGATAAGCGCTGCCAAAATCAGTGGCATGTATCTTATGGATACAGCAGCCATTTTTATTGTAGATTTACTTCTTAGGTGGATGCCTGTGGATACTATGGATACTGTGGATACTGTGGCACAATTGTAGCAACTTCTGCTGCCGTTGCGGCTGCTCAACATTAAAATAAATATGTACAAATGCGCAGATAAATAGATAGCGCTGCCATGTGATGCCTCCTCAAAGGATGCCTTGTCATCCAGGCAACAACGAGAAATGGCGCAAAGGAGACAAGCAGACACACACACAAACACACGCAGACAGTGCCACTCGCACACTTACACTTACAGTCAGAGAAAGACAGCTCATACACACAACATTTATATTTCAGCGGAGAAAGCTCGTATATTATCATAAAACAAGTTGCTGGATGCGGCGCACGCGGCGAGGCGGAGACTGCAACCGAACGGGAGGATGCTTGCCAGAGCCGGAGCCGGAGCCGGGGGTTGGGGAGGGCGTGTGATGCGCAAAAGTCGGGTCGTAAATCTTTGCGATAACATTTTATGCGAAACATTTCTTTTTCTGGTCCAGAGGGAGCTACAACGGAGCACGGCGCAAGGACGCCTCCCACACCCACGCAGAGCAGGAGAGAGACGGGCAAGGCAGGCACGCCAGCAGGCTGGGGGATTGGGGTCGCTGTGAGGGTGCTGAGGGTTGCTGTGGTTGTGCCTGCCTGCGTTTAACATTGGCAATCGCACGGAAAATGGCGCGTACAGTGTGCTCGCTGTTTTTGGCCAGCCCAGGCAAAGGCAAAGGCAAAGGCAAAGGCAAAAGGCAAAAGAAACAACAACTTTGGACCGTGACTTGTGCCCTCCTCCACACACCCACACACACAAGGTGTGGGAGGTTGTGGGGGTGTATGTGCAGTCTGCTGCTGTTGCTGTGGGGGCGCTGCTGTTGCCACATTTTATTGTTTTTTTTGTATTGCCAAGCGGATAACTGCGCGCTGTGGCAAGAGGCAGCACAGGGGGTGGGGAGCTGGTGGCAATGGTGGTTTAGGGGCTGCTCTGTTTGAAGAATTTATGGCTTTCAGAGATGTATCTATGTGCCAAGCGAGCGTGCAACGGGGAGACTTGACACAATAGACACAGGAACAGCAGCAGCAGCAGCTTTTCCCACTGTCAAGATCGGCAACCTGCCGCAGGCTTCAAGCTCCTTACAGCAACAACAAAGTGTTGACTGCCATTCCAGGGAGATCTATTCTTTCTTAACCCAAAGTGACAATGGTTCCAAACAAAACTATGTCGAGTACGCAGCACAACAAACAATTCGACTGCGACAATAGTAGAGGACGCAGAAAAAGAGAATTAGGGAGGAGCAATCGATGCAGACTCACGAAGGTATCGAATAATAGAATCTATACGATATTTAACATATCTTATATATACATATATTCTCAGTAATATGTTAATAATCATTTGACGACAATCTAATTAAGATACAGAGGAGGAAGGCGGCGCAGAGTCAAGAATGATCGCAGTAATTCCATATTTAATATATTTCCTTTGTTATTGATATCACTGTATTATTCTGCATATAATAAATATTATGAACATTATATTACTTTATTTTATACTTTATTCCAAGAGAGACGTTACCATTGCAAACTCTTTATTTTATATAATTAAATTTGATTCGATATTTTAAAAATATATCAATATTAACTTCTTAAGAGAGGAAGAATCGCAGCACCCATATGAATGTATTGCAAATTAGAATAATGTCTACTGTAGCGCAAAGATTTGTTTTATAATTCCAACATATACTAATATATCTGCAAAATTAAATAGCTGTTTTCTTTATTACTCCAAATCTATTGAAAGGTTTTAAATATTTATTGGTATATCTTTCCCAACTAGTTACAACAGAAAGTAGAGTAATCAATGCAGATCCATAAAGCTATAGTCGTGAAGAAGAGCATAAACTAAACAGTTAAGATTCTATATTTATATTATATTTATAATATTATTTATTCTACATAGATAGATTTATTATTTATATATTTAAATGTATTTAAAGTATTTTGCGTTGTTTATTTTTGTTTATTTATTCATCTCTCTTCATTCCCAGCACGAACACATCTCTAAATGGAAAAAATGGAATGATTTCCATGTCGTGTAATTTTATGCTCCAAAAGAATCCTTACGATGCACAAAAGGATCTGCAACTTCAAAGCGAATGCAACACGAGCGTCTGTTGCAGGACAACAGAGGGAAAGAATGAGAGCATCAACTCGGGCGATGATGTGACAGTTTTTCAACTCAATTTTCATAGTTTTCCCTGCATTGTTGTGGCAAGGAAAGGAAAATACTTCAGTATTTGTTGTTGTTGTGTCTGCTGTTGTTGTTGTTTGTTGATGTTGTCTAAGTGCCTAAAATCAGCGCTTGTTGTTGCCAAACATGAAACGCATTTCATCAACCTTTCTCCATTCCCCGCCCCCCTGTGCACGCCTCCCTTTCTCTCCCTCTCTCTGTGTCAGGTTTTTTTTTGTCAGGTGTATTGAGGTATTCCCTTTTGTGTGTCCCAGAAAGGATGATTTCAAGTGAAATTATCATAATTGAAGGCAAGGCACGCAGGTTCACAAAGAAAAGAAGGAGAAGGGGAGAACAGGCGAAGAGGAGAAGAGCGGGAGGAATGAAATTTATGTGGGATGATTTTCCATTATCCTGCACCATGAACTAAATTTCAATTAGGCTGCCCGACAACCAACTTTCTCACAGTTAGCTCGAGCTGGTGCAATTAAATCGCCATCAGCTTGGCCAAGTTTCCCAGCTCGATCATAAAAATGGCAATAAAATGATGCGCCTAATTTTTGCATAACAACATTTTCCCGGCCACGTTCCCAGCAGTAGAAAACTGTCACAACAAATCAAAACATTGTGTGTGGGGCAGTTTGAAGCGACTATGCAACGCTGCCACGATTGCCACGATGGTGTTGGCGATGCAGTAACCCTTAACGAGGCACAAACGCCGTTGCACGCATAATAAAATACCAAAATCGATTCGATATGGCAACGATGAGCAACGGGTAGTATTGTCTCTCTCTCTCTTTCCCTCTGCCAGGACCTGCGACCTCCGATCCAAGTTGCTTTCTTTGCTAATTAGCTTGTCTGCTGCTGCTGCCGTTGCTGCTACTGCTGCTGTACGTTGTGTTGCTGGCGTGTAATTGCTGCGGTTTGTTCAAATAATTGCGCATGCAAATTTACATTATGCATGCCCCGTGTGCGTGTGTGTGTAGATGTGCTGCCAGATTGCTGTAGATTCTATGCATGTTCTATCTTCGATCTGCCGCCGCCGCAGCTTCTATAATTATTTAGCTGCCGACGATGTCGAGCTTGGCACTTGGAATTGATGTAATTTGGTTTTGATTTGCACCACCCCCTGCCCCCGCCCTCCCCACCATGCACTCCTGCACTGAGACAAACGTGCGATACATGACATATCTTGTATCTCAGCCCTGGCAATCTTATCTCAATTGTGTGACCAGGCAATCCCGGCTGAGGCACAGCCACCACCCCCAGCTGGCAACTTGTGTGTCTGTGTTGCACACGTCGCTCGCTGTTGTTGCCTTTTTGGATTTTGAGAGCGACAGCTTTTGGTAATTTAATAGAACGATGCGATCGACGATATAAGAATGCTGTGTGCGGGGGAATGAGTAGTATTTTATACAAGAATTGTGTTGGATTTGCTGCTGTTGTTGTTGCTGGCATTAAGCGGCTGTCGCTGAGCCGTTTTGGGGTTGCAAGCAGGGGTTGTCACTGGTTGCTGAATGGTATCATGAGTGGGTGGATTGGCTCTAATCTGGGCAGGGAAATCAGAGTGCCACAACCACTGTGTGGTGTCTGGAACAATTGTTGCAAATTTAAGCACAATTATTATGAAAATACCAAATGGGATGTCTCGTCTCTGTCTCTGTCTCTGTCCCTGTCTCTTTATCAATGCGCACAGTTGAAATGAAGTCAAGCGGCAATTTTCATTAAAATGTTGCCATTGTTTTTGTTGTACACACTGCGAATGAGCAATAATAAAAGCCACAGTTGGCGGCTTAAAACAAACAACAATTCAATCAAAACGAGCAACAACAACAGCAACTACAACAAGAACAACGAGCAGAGAGCAGCAGCATCGACAACCGCAGCCACCAGAAAGTTGGAAATACCAATGACAACTCTGGCTGATTGCTGTGTGCCCGCAGCAATTGCGCCTCACCTTTCACCCCCTGCCACCCGGCACAGGTGAAAAGTTAATCTGCATGCGGTGCACGCTTTGTCGAGCAAAGCCAGCAAAGAAAGCTACAAACAAAAATCACCAAGGAAAGAAAAAAATCAGAAAAATTGATAAATGTCAAAGGCAGTGTTAGTAACAAAGGGAGAAAAAGAGAGAGAGAAAGAGAGAGAAGGAGAGAGAGATTGTGGGAGAGAGGAGAAGGCACTCCAGGCAACGTCAATACACACACAAATGCAATTATCATGGAAAACAAAAGCGACAGCTTTCGTTGTTGATAAAAAACAAAATGGCGACGTCAAAGGATGCGCCACAATTGAAATTGAAATCAAATACCAAAAGAATTGCAGCAGCAGCAGCAGCCACCAACAACAACAACAACAGCAACAAGAACAAGCGTTGTATTTGTGGATGATGATGAGCTCGCTGAGATGACCGGCAAAATAAGCAGCGCAGCAGCAGAGCAGCAGCCGCCTGCCTGCCTTGCAATTGCTTTTGCACTGCTTACTGACAAAACATGCACTGCTTGCCGCAGCACAGACTACAGAGCGCAAAGCAAGAGGGCCTGCGTTGCCTGCCTGCACGTGCGTTAGAGCGGGATAACCATAGCTGTCAGCTTGCTCTGTGCTCTCTCTGTTTTAAACTCGCCATTTTTGATTTGGGCGGCGTTTGCTTGACGCGCTCTCATTGGCCACGAGCATGCGCAATGTACCCCGAGCAACAACGACGACGACGACGAACATCATCAACGACGACGACGATGACGACGACGCGACGCTGCGCCGCTGCGTCGTTGCAGATGTTCGTTGTTGTCGACAAGAAATTAAAAAATGGTACAGCAGCCAGAAAACTTTGTCTTGGCTTCGCTTTTATTGTTCGCTGCACTTTTCTGCTATAATTTTGGTCACACTGAGGGAGAGAGAGGTAGAGCGAGAGAGAAGGGGAGAGAGAGCGAGCGCATTAGAGAGAGTATGACTGAGTGAGACAGGGAGGGTGAGAGAGAGAGATGGAGAGGGAGACGGGTTGCTTGCATAATTTTCTAAGCAAAGTTCAGTGAACGTCAAAAATATTTGCATTAGGCAGCTGAGGCAATGCATGTGTGTGTGCGTGCGTGTGTATGGCTTCTTTTGTCTCCATTAGCTGCCCTAAAGCAGCATACACACGCACACAAGCATATAAATTCGCACGCTGTGTTTGTCGCACTTTTTGCTATTTGCATCTGTGATAAGCGCTGCGTCTGCTTTATGCGGGCCAAACGTCGACAGCTGCAGCCTTTTAGGCGCGCACCCATACACACACGGCAGAGCACACACACTACTGACAATCACACACATGCAAAATTGTGTTATGTTTACTTTTTTATGTCCTGTTTGTATCAATTCATTTGTTAGCTTTTCTTATACCCTTTAACCTTTGAAAATGGTCGATAAGGGTATACAAACTTTGTGGTAATGTGAGTAACAAGCAGTAGAAGGCGTAACAGATCCCACAAAGTGCATAAATTCTTCATCACGATGAAAAGCCAAGTCGATTGAGTCATGTCCGTCTGTATGTGGGCGAAGGGTATCTGACTGTCGTGCAGGCCCTACTGTAGCGTTCGTCTGGTTGATGTCCTGTTTGTATCAATTCATTTGTTAGCCTTTTTTCAGCTAGTTGTGCTGCTGTTTTTGTTGGTTTTGGGTGCAGCGCGTTAATTGCTTCATTGAAACAAGTTGCCAAACTGTTGTCACAAAACTGGCTTATTAGGTGCCAACTGCCAACGGCTTTTGGCAGCCGACATCCATCAGCAACGTGGCCAAACCAATCAATGTGTCTGTCTGCTCCTCTGGGGTCTCATTAAAAACGCAATTTAATTTAAATGACAGCGAGAAGTGGAGCCAGTGTTGCATTTCTAGTTTCTGGGGCCCGCAAAGTAAAAGCAATTTATTGCGCTATTGCCATAAGGGGGCACTCAAACTAGCCATTAAAACAAATCACAGCTAAAAGGCACTTAAAGAGCGCGCCCAGTGCGATATTAATCGAACCAAATTAGAACGTCGTAGACTACTTAAAATGAACTCATTAGCACAGGTAGTAAGTAGTATCGATATCTGTAGAAACTACACTCTAAAAACGGTTAAAGAAAGTGCTGAGCGGGCGAGCTGCGAACACGGTGAAATTAGCTCAGTCAGGAGCGGCAGCGTCATAAAAAAACAAACCAAACCAAAATCAAAGTCAATAGCCGGCTGCTGTGACTGTGTTAGCTGTTTCCCAGGAAAAGGCATTAAATGGCCAAGTGACAAATGAAGTAACTCACAGCAAAGCGGAGCACACGCATCCAAAATCAAAATCAAATCTAATTTGTATGCGCAGCGCGATGAGCATCATAAAAAGAAGCAGCAGCAGCAGACAACTGCAGAGCTCGTAAACGAGCAACGCGGACCAGAAAGTAACTTCAACTGACCATTAAAAGTAGCGCCGAACGCGTGCTCGGCCCCAGCCCAATTGTAGTCAAAAACCAGACGAACGCTACAGTCGAGCGAGCCCGACAATGAGATACCCTTCGTTCAGTTTTTAAAACCGTAACAATTATTAAAAACCTGGTCTGCTGCTGCCTATTGCCATGACTTGAATAAGTTCTGTGTTCATTGACCGATCGTAATGAAATTGGGAGGAGAGGTAGGTATTGTAGACAGCTAAGTATATGTTAAAGTCAGAAAGTTGTCTCTTTTATACCTTGCTTACAAAAGGAATTGCAAAATTTAATTATAGAATTGAATAGGTGGTGGGCATGGCAGCCAATATTTGAAATAAAGTAGATCTGCATATGGTATTTAGGAATCTTTATGTCAAACTAGGAGTGTCTAGCTTTTATAATAACTGAGATCACATCGTTCAAACCAACATAACTCGATCGACGAGGTTGGTCATCTTGATCAAGAATATATGTAAACACTTTGTGATTATCTGCCACGCCGCCTACTGCCTGTTTCATACATTTGCAGAAAGTTAGTATACCCTTTTAAAACATTTTCAAAGGTGGAAGGGTATAAAGATACGTAGATACGCCAGCGATCCGAATTGGAATACGAAACGCACAAACACAGATACAGATACAGATTGTTTGAGATGTTTGTATCATTCTAGTGGTAAATACGCCTACACAAGGCAAACTGAGACAGAGTCGGAGACACAGACAGAGACGGAGACGGAGCAGGAGACAGTCAAGGACAGCGCCGCAAAACGGTAGTAATGCTCGCCCATATCCGTGTGTAGTTGCCGCCTTGTGGCAGGTAAATCGCAGTAGGATATGCAACGCATCTCTCACTCTCTCTCTCTCACTCTCTCCTCTCTCTCTCTCTCTGCTTATCTGCTTTATATCTGGCACTCTCTTTGTGTGACACAATATGACATCAAATTACTGCGACCCTGCTTTAGTTCCCGTTCCCTTTCGCTCTCCCTCTCCCCTTGCCCTTGCCATTCTCCTTGCCATTCCCTTTCTTTCTCTCTGTGCTCTTTCCCTTTCCCTTTTGCCATTGCCATTGCCGCACGCCCCGTCGCACACGATCGTTTATCTGATCATCGCAAAAAACATTTCAAGAGCTCATTTGTTGTTGTTGTCGTTGTCGTTCTCTAGCACATATGGCCCTATATTCAGCCCAGTCCGGTCCAGTGCTGCCCCTACTCTATCCTACCCTACCCTACCCTCACTCACACTCACTTACTCACTTGGAGTATTCGAATCGCTCCTTTCGCACTCAGAAATGCGTAAGCGCTTATCGCTTATCGTCTATCGCTTGTTTATCGCTCGCGTCTCATCTCTCGCTCGGCGGCTTTCAACAGCAGCAGCGGCAGCTCGACCATCAGTTGAGATTTTCTCTGTTCCTCTTGTTGTTGTCTCTTTTAAGTAATTTGCAAGAGATTCGCATAATACGTATGAATCTCTTTTTATCTGCTCGCCTCGCTCAGTTGTCGCGTAAATTTTTTTGAAGATTGCGTCGCATCTTCTGCTGCTTCTTCTTCTCTTTTTATTGTTTGTTATCTTTGCTGTTGTATTTGTTATTGTTGTGGATGTTGTTGTTGCGTAGGTGTTGAACGGATTGTGGCAGCGCGGCATATGGCCAGATTGCTTAATGAAAGATGGATCCGCCACTGATATAGCCCCGTCCTGGGTCAGGGGCAAGGCATGTGCATGTGAGTGTGCAAGTCAGTGTGTGTGTGTGAGTGTGTGTCTACTGGGTAGTTGCTCCGCTTTGTTCGCAAGGAAATCGTAAAATTATCCTGGCAGACACGTCGTTATTTAGTCGCCGCGTTAACCTTGACGTATTCAGTTTTGGTTTCGTTTTGTACCACCGGCGACGGGCCAAACAATGCGCAGTCCAACAATAAGTTTGCTCAGGTGCTTAGCCAAGCTTTCAACGGAGGAGGAGCAGTAGCAGGAGCAGCTGCGGAAGTGGCCACAGCCCGAGTCAGGTTCAGGTTTGTTAGTCTACCTCATGTGTGTGTGTGTGTGCCTTGCTCGTTTCATTCAGCAGCCGGAAAAGCGGAAAACTCGCATGCATATGTATGGCAGGCTGTCCGCTATTTGCCAAGCGTATTGTGCAACGGGAGCAGCACTAACGGCACAGACAGGACAGACTGCCAGACAGACGTAGTGCCTGGCGTTGCCTCATGAATTCGCAAACTTCGCGCAGACTGTGTGCAAACAATGGACGCTGTTCCAGACTCAAATAAAGCCCCCGCCAGGGACAGAGAGTGCGGCAGATTAGAACCGCAAGGGAATGTGCACTGTGTGTCGGTCTCTCCCCGTGTGTGTGCGAGTGTGTGGTATATGGCGACCTCACTTTAAGTTCATGCTAAAATCACTAGAAGGAAATCAATGAATATATATAATTACATATGAATGAACGTTAGCTTATGTTGAGGTTGAGGTTATGTTACATATTAAGATATTATGACAATTTATGTAATGCAGAAAACTTATCTTACATTTTACATTTAAAAGTTCAAGTTATTATTAATTGATAACGGGGTCTATAACCTTTATTAGACATTGCAAAAATATTTAACAAATTTGTAAAAGCTTCTTAAAAAAAATATTTCAACAAATGAAAATGTTTAGCAATTTCTCGTATTTTAAGTTATGTTATCTTCGTTTTTTATTTGTCAAGAAAATCAATAAATGTAAAATATCAACACATTACTTTGGCTGGAAGGTTTCTTGAAACTTTACCAATTTCTGTAAATTTAAAGTGGAGCTAAAACCCCAGAACATATACTCATGGTACTTATGTTATATCCTGCATTGGGCTGTATGAGATGTGCAACACTTGGAAGGCACCTTCTCGAAACTAACGAAATAAGGTCAACCTGGATAATCTTCGAATTCATAAGAAGCACTGGACTCATAAGCTCAGGAAAGGTGCAACAGATCTTATATGATAGTTCACAGTACAAATTCCCTTTTCAAATGATAATAATAACCTGTAGTTTATTGTAAAGTTTGAATTTCTGGTTTTAATAAAGTTAAGATCCCAAAGCCTCAAGGCAATTGCTTAGGCAGGTTTCAAGTTTGGAATGTACTGTGACTATTGTAGCTGCGGCTACAATGTTCTAAGTTCTTCCATGTCCCTGACTATCCCAGTCGGACTGTCTGTCTATCTGTCTGTCCATTTGCCAAACTGTCTCTCTCCCTCTCTTTCACTCCCTCTCTCTGTCTGTCTGTCCGTTTGTCATGTTTTGCATACGTGCTCGGGCATTTGCTACACTGCTAATGCGGCAACTTGAACTGCAGCTGAAAATGGAAAGCTCTCACGGACGCACAGTGAAAGTTTGCAGGAGTGTTTCGAGGTAGAGAGTGTCCACAGACACCCATTAAAAATGTCTGGATCGCTTGTTTCGTTTCGTTGCTGCCATTTTCAACTTAATTTGCGCTAAAATACTTAATATGAAAACAGATTTACTCTGCCAAACAACAAATCACTTTCGCCATGTCGCACACATGGACAGAGAGTCCGTTCTGGGCTGGTCAGTATAGGCAGGCATACAAGCGTGTCGAGGGGTGTGGCAGGGGGGAGGAGGGGCGAGGAACGAGGCACGGCTTGGACATTTGCATAATTGACCCATGCAGGATTCGCGCACCAACTGATTTCATTTACGAGGCCGACACTAACCGTCCCGACACCGTCCCTAGTTGCCCTTCTCTTGTAGCTGTCCCTGGCAGAAGGCTCCCCTGCTGCTCCCCTTCCCCCTTGTCGGTGTGCGGGCAACGTATGCTCTATGCTCGAGCTTTTGCACATTTAGGCAATTTACATTTATAGCCTGGCGCATGAGGTGCTTACGAGCTGCACAGGATGTGCCGCCAGGCTCTGCCATGTCCTGCACACACACCCCCTCCCACACCCCTTGTGGCGGCCATCGCATGAAATTTACACCCATTGCGGTCTGGGGACCCCCAGTTTGATTTGAATTGGTTCTTGTTGCAGCTTGCTCGCGCTATGCAATCGCGTTGTTGCTGCTGTTGTTGCAATGGCTGCCAGCCAGTTTATTATGAAATTAGAGCGTAGCTGGAGTTGAATAGCAGCAGCAGATGGAGCAAGGGGACAGCGTGGAGGAGCTGCAATGCAGTCGTAAAACTGGCACATGACATATGAACTGCCCTGCACTGCACCTGCCCCTGCCCTCGCTTCCTTGTTGTACTTGTAGTTGTTATAGTTATTAAATTATATAGATATGGTAGACCCATAACAAAATCAACGTCGGAGTTAAGCAAAATGTTTGCTGATTATTGCCAGGGGCGATACACGTGACTATTGATAGTTTCCTCAGAGTGGATTGACGATTGGATTGCAGTAGCCCCTCCTTCAAACAAGGTGGTGCTATATGATGGGGTTACTTACGATATCTTCGCTTTATTCGCATTACTGTGGTGTATTTTATGTGGTTATTAAAAGTCAACTAGACGACTGATGATATCTTTTATATCAAATATACTTTGTTTAGAATAATATAAAAGTTAAATTCCATTTACAATACATGTTTAACAAAAGTTAAGTTGACGATACTAATAATACAAACCTTTATTTCATTAATTCTATTGTATAAACAAGAAATGAACAGTCCAGTCTTAAAACTTCGCTTGAAATTTGTTTTTTTTTCGATTTAGAAGTTCACACAGATCAAATCAGAAATTGATATTTTAATTAAACAATTGACTTTGATGAAAAATATATATACAAAAGGTCTCAGATACCCTCTTCTGCCTGGTACATACATATTGGGTTAATTATAATACCCGTCTTCCCTATGAGTAGTGAATATAATTCATATTTTATGCATATACATTGTAAATGTGGCAAATGAGCTTAAGTAAATTGAGTTAAACTTCATAACTTAGCTAGAAAGTATTTCTTTCTACGTTTGAGAAGTGAAAGAAGAACTGTCTGTCATATTGTGAATATGAATCTATGTCAGCTTGTGTACAATTATCATTAACGTTGGCAATCTTTCCTTAACACTGATAGTGTTAGATACCTTATCTCGAAACATTCCGGAGTATCTGAGCTGAGCTCTTTAGAAGTATCTTCTAGTCTGCTTATCCATTTCATAAAGCGTTAGTTCGTGCCACACACAACATATTTATGGCCTCAATAATATGAATTGGGCGATGAAGGCGGGGCAGTGGGCGAGGAGGGGCGGTACACAGAGAGAGATTTGCAATTACGAGTGGCAATTTAAATAGCATTTTATTTGCTGATTTTATTTATAATCTGGCGGACAGTTCTTTTTTTTTTAATATTTTAGCAACATATGCACATGCACACTAGCAACACACATACACTGATACACACACACGCACAGAGGCAGCGACAGTTTTGGAGCTAAATCAGAATTTATGCTTTGTTTAAATGCTGTAAAAATGTCGCTGATTTCTATCGCATCGGCAATGATTATAACAATTACAACAACAACAACAATGAGAACGAGAACCAACAATAATAATAACTGTCTATATATGTCGCACAGAGTCTGGCGCACATTTATGATATAGTCAGACACTACACACACACACACACACGCACACTTAGATACTTTGCCAGAGTGTACGCGTATTTAAACCAATTTTATGGCGCATTTAATTGTTGCTGCTTATGAGCTACAACGGCAACAACAACGACAACAACAACAGCGACATGGCTCAACAAATTAAAAATGGTAACAAAAGGTTAACATAAATTGTTAAAACTAAATTATACATATAAACAAAACATTTTTATGCGATTAAAATCAAAATTACACGCAACGTGCGTCGGCTTCAAGTCTCCAACTGTATCTGGCAAAGGCAGAGGAGAGGGAGTGTGGAGTGAGAGGGTGCCTAAACTACATACGCTGCGCTGCACACGGTTTACTCTACTTGCCAGAGAGGGATAGGGGCGGGGAAACTGGCCTTGTCTCTGCTTTGCTCTGCTTTGCTTCGCTGAGTTGGACGCGGACGTGGACGTCGGAAAAGCTGCGCACGTGCTGGAAAAATATGCATTAGAAGAAGTACTTTTCCACTATGTGTGTGTACATCTACATGTATGTATGTGTGTGTGGGTGTTGGACCTGTGCGGGTCGAGCTATTTATACGCTTAATGGTTTCTGCGTAGATCGGAAAGAAAGTCAGTGAAAAGTAACGCAAAAGATGCGAAAGAACCGTTAACATTAAAATACATTTGAGGTCCGTTGAATTCGTTTGAGGGAATCCTGTTATTACCATATACAAAACAAGTTTCCATTTAAAACAAGCTTTAATATGCCTCTTGTTTTGCAGCTACTTCCAGTTTGTTAAACTGTTATTTAATGAGAGTTAATTAATACTGCTTTGACTGGATTTGAATCTAAAGTTACTTCAATTAACCTTATGAAACTGATATAGTGTGAAGACTTGATGAAACTTATACTAAGTCGAGGAATTTTCTAAGATACACTAACCACAGTGAAGAAGATCACATTCATTCATATTCACATTTATTTGAATGTCTTTATGAACATCTTAATCTTCTTCAAGATATAGGGCTTCCACATTAGTTGACATTTGTTTTATTAGTTGACGTTTTTTAGACTTTTAGACAGCCCTAAATCTAAAGAAGACGATTTGGAATCGTATTTTAAAAACTAGAATTGTCATATTTGATATTTTATCATAAATATATAAATTCAGTTAACAAACTAGAAACTTATTTACGCAATCAATGAACAAGTGAAAGATAAAATAGAAAGAATATCAAAGTCGAGCACTCTTGACTGTAGATATCTAACTGGTTTAGATACATAACATATACATATATATACATTTATGAAACTGATGATAATAGTGTGCCTTGAGTAAACTTATAGCAAGGTTTATTTTTGCTTTAATAACAATTACTCACAATATTATTTCAATAGAACTGACGTCAATGATGATCCATTGCTCGTGCGAGACAGTGTCAGCCTGGAATATTCAACTTAATCTTATCGATTTGCTAAATATTATCGAAACAGGTACAATACCAATACAAAGATCGAATTGTTGCTTATCATGCTTATTGACATCGTGTCCGGTTATGAGTGTGTGTTTGTGTGTGTGTTAGTTAGTTCCGTTTTGATCATCATAAAGATTTTTGACATTGGTAAGCCTGAAGCACCTTGAGATCGTTCCCAAGCTCATTATCAGTGCTAGCAGCTTTAGTTGCTCTTTAAGTCATAAAATTTTAGCCAGATCTGTATCTGCAGCTGCATGAACTTATGAAATGAGTTGCCCCGCCAGTTCTCTCCCGCGGGGGAAACTTGGTCCAGCTGTGTGTGTGTGGCACCAAAGTCACAGAAACTTCCTGGCGCAGCATCCTTAAGGCACTTGCAAAAGTATCTGCGCTACTTTCAGGTGCAAGCAACAACAACAACAACAATAACAATCGAAGCATTTAACCCTTTTGCCAACAAAAGTTTCGAGTTCAAAAAACGAAAAGTTTTTGTTTAAAGCGAAAATCAATGCGGGAACCCCGAAAAACAGCGCACGTAGCATCGCTTCCTACTACACACACACAAATACACACTGCTCTGTGTGTGTGTGTGTGTCAGTGGCTGTTTATGCGCAGCAGCTGTGGCACAAACTGGAGGCAACTGTGCAAAGTTGAAGACGGCAGCCAACTTGCCAAGTTGTTCGAGCACAAAAAATATGAGCTCGATATTAATAATTTGTATCTAGATATAGTTTCGCTGCCGCAGCGGCCAAAGATGCTGCTTCCTGAGAAAAAGCAAAGAGAAAGAAATAAAGCAGAGCAGAGACGCAAGCAGAGGTGTAGACAGAGGAGGCAGGCAGAGAAGGCAGGCAGAGGGGCACAGTGGGTCAGAAGTTCCTCGAATATTATGCAAACTTTGAAATTGCATTAATTGCAAAACTAATGAGAGTTTTCTTATAATATTGAATTTGTTTTAAAGTTTAATATATTTAATGTATAAAAAGTTGATTATGTTACCAGTTTTAAGTTGAAGCTTCGTACGATTTCACTTTTGCTGAACCCTTTCACGCACAATCCGAAATTTCACATACTTTTACTGCCGTGGCATATAACTTATATCCCTTGCGTCCCTTTACTGATAAAGATTAGATTTACAATTCTGTGGACAATTTGTTTATAGCTTTTTAAATTTGATCACACTTTTTTTAACCTTTTATCGAGTTATGGCGGTTTTAGATATTATATATTCTTCAAGGCTGTGTTTGCTATGGGAGGTACAAGACTTTGTCGTCTGAGCCATTTACAAATCGAACTGAATATGTAATTGAGCATATAAAGCTTAAGATTCATCCAAATCTATACGTTATAACGGAAGTTATTAATAAAATGCAGATAGAAGACTTTTTTGGCCCACTGTGAGGCGCAGGCAGAGGCTGATTGGGTTGGGAGGGCAAACGTGTTATATCTTATGCTTATTTGCTGTATTTACATACACAAGTAAATACTTAATGTATGTAAATATCCGTGTATACATATAAGTGTGTGTGTGTGTGTGTAGACACATGAATAAACATAGGCATAATTTTGCATTTAGCTTAATTTCCAGCTGCTAATTTATGCAAATTTAGTTTTATGTGCAGCAAACATCACAAGCACACACAAACACAGACGGAGACAGAGACGAGTGAGAGAGCAACTCGTACACACACATACAAACATAACTCAAAATCGGCAGACAAATCTGCACACATGTTAAAGCCCATAAATAAACCACATAATCACAAACGGAACGATCGATGATTGTTGTCACTGTTTGACAGCCGGGCAATGGCAATGGTAAAAGGCAAAGGCAGCAGAGGCAACGGCAGCAGCAGCGGCAGAGGCAGAGATAGGCAGAGAGAGTGAAAGAGTGAGTGAGAGAGAGAGAGAGGCAGCGCGAGACAAGAGAGCGACAGACAAGCAAAGCAAAACTAAAGCCAAAGCCAAAGCCAGAGCCAGAGCCGCAGTCAGAGCCGAAGCTGAAGCTGAAGCCTTCTCGGCCTCACCTGGCGCATGAGCGAGTCGACGTTGAAGCACCGTGCCAAGTGCAGAGCGCAGAGAGGCGTGCCACAGAGAGATTATTGAACGATGCACTCGAGCATGACGGGCAGCAGTAGAGCCAGCAGAGGCAACAGCAGCAACGCTGTCAGCCCTACAAACAAACATGCAACTGCACGAACAACAACAACAGTAACAACAACAACAACAGCCAAGCGAAACGAGACGAGAACCGGTTTACCTGCCCGCGCTGCATAACAAACAAAAAACACGCCCCATGCATGCAAGTCAAACAGTGACAAGCATATTGCGCTGTCACTACAGTTGTCTCGCTCTAACCAATGCACTTTGTGCCTGCTATCGCGACCATCTTGTATGTGCCAAATGCGTTAGCCCGGCCCTCGTCAGACGAGTTTCACACACACACACAGAGGCACAGGCACACGCACACATACACATACACAGGGCACACGCACGCATACAACGACACACTCGCACACATAGCAAACTCACACACACACACGCGCACACCGGGGCTGTCTCTGTGCGCGTTTGCTTTCCTGTTTTCGTGCTCGTGGTTCAGTTGGTCTGCGGCCGTTGAAGTGTTTGCTCGTGCCTCGCCTCGTTCGCCCGTGTTCGCATCGTTGCTCGTGTTTCTCCCGTTACGTATACGTGTTGTTGGCGCGTCGCGTTTGATGCGTGCGTTATATTCGTAGCAAGTAAATCAGCAACAACAACAAGCTTAAAACACAATCTCCACAACGAGAGAAAGAGAGAGAGAATTCCTCATCATCATCACCATCAACTGCAAAGAAACAGCGCGACAAACGCGATCGAAAAACGCGTCGGCAAAAGCGCGCAAAAGTTCAAACAAAGTTTTAAAAAAAGAATCATATAATATAAAAACAAGAAACAAAAAGAAACAAAACAAAGCAAAACAAATGTGTGCAAAATGTAAGAAAATCAAGAAAATTCTATATATGAAATAGTTAAAGATGAAAAGTGAAAGAAAACATAAGAAAAACTTGCAATTGATGTGATTTTAACGACTCCCAATCAGCAGCCTGCCACAGCAACATCATCAGGAGTACAAGCCATAATAATATTCAATAATAATATTAAATATTTAACTAGACTTACTCAGTTAAGGGCTGCGTCATTAGCACACACAGAATACTTATTTGACAGTTGCTGCTTGCTTATCACTTTATTGCTATCAATTCTTAATGAAAAGTGTTTTCCCCAACAACAACAACAACTGGAAGAACTTATCGCTGCCCTCTGATAAATTGATTGAGTTTTCGGGCCCACGACAGAGTCACAAAATTTACAGCCAAACCTTAAACAATCGAAATCAAAGACAGAAAGACAGCACACAGTGCGACGATACTCGAAGTTATGTTGCCTTATCACACTCACTCGGTTATTTGTAGCGCAATTGTCAATTGTGCGATAGGCATCAACAACAGCAACAACAACAACAACAACAAGAAGAGAAGGAACAGGTCTTGCTGTGGTGCCTTTTTTTTATTATTATTAATAATTTTGTTGGTTGAACTCAAAGCAAACAACATAAGAAACAAGTGGGAAACAGAAAGCAGCAAAAGCAAACAAAGTAGTCAAAAAAAGGCATGGAAAATTTATTGATAAAAATCAGAAATGAAACAAACCTTATACAGATACAAGTTGGAGATACTCCACGCATTGCACATTGACGATAAGAAATTTTCAACATTTTTGTCGCCCAGCTACCTGTCTAAACAAAAGATAGAAGATACATAGATAGAAGATACATAGATACATAGCTGCACATTGATAACTGCTGTGCCCCAATGATGGGTCTAATTGGGCCTAGTCTAGCGTAGGATATAAGCAGCATGTTTAGCGCTAATTGCTAGCCAGGTGCACACACACACACACACACACTGCCGGGAATATATGTACTGCAACACACCTTGCCACATTTTGTCGCACAGTTGCCGTCGGCGCTCAACGCCCACACAACAAGTTGCAGGCTGCGCTCTCAGGATTCTTTCTATTCGTAGCGCCAGCAGGGCACACAAAACACAATTGACAATTTCAGACAATCCCAAACAATCTGCAGACAATCGCAGGCAATCCGCAGGCGGTCTGCGCAGGCTAGGTATGCAGCTCGGGGCAAAGAAATGGTTACAACATTCTTAGAGCAGTTTTGGCATAATACATGTAAATAAACTACAGTGGGAACTTCCTTAATGGACTCTCCTTTCAGTTCCATATATTCTCTATAATTTTTGAAGAGTTTTCACAGCATCAGAATTATCAAATATATAATTTCATTGATATAGATCAGTTTAGATAAGTCTAAAATACATCAATCATATTCAGCATATTTCCAACTGTTTCTTAACCTTTTTCCTATCGCATTGCTACCTGCACACAGCGTACTTGCCTCAGGCAAACAATTGAATTGACATTGTTTTGGTTTATTAGTGGAGAGATCTTTTAAACAGTATAAACAACAGTGCATTGAACAATGCAGGCTGAAAATTGCCAGTTGCCCTCAGGCTGAAGAGGCTGCGACATGTTTATTAGATCCCCCGGGATCATCAAGGCAGGCAGTCTTCAGTCTGCCATCAATCAATAGAGAGAACTGCGAGTCATTTCCCACACTGTCTACTCTAGAGAGTATAGAGAATACGACTACACCCGCTGTCGCTCGTTAGTCTAAAGTCTGTGAGCTGATCGTAAAGTTCTAATCGTGAATTGTGATACTACCAAGCTACTATATAGTGCCATATTATGTGCTGGCTACCGGGCAGTCGTAAATCAACTGGACAATCTCCTTGCCAGAGTGCCAACTGTACGCGTGAAAGAAAATGAAAAAGAAATTAGAAACCAAATATTATTTTGTGAAAGACTCCCGATAAGAAAAGGTGTGAAGCTGATAAGGCAGATAAGGCGGAGCTACTGTTAGAATCGTATCAATTGCACAGAGACACTGAGACAATTGGAAAGTTACTAAACGAAAGAAATTATTTACAGCTCGGCCAGTGTTGCAAAGCGCATGCAGAGACATGTGTTGAAAAGTTAAAACAACTCAACAAAACTAAACAGAACTCCCCAAAGGGAGACAGAAAGAAAGAGAGAGAAGGAGCAGGAGCAGGAGAGTAAGGGAAAGAGAGAAAGAGTTAGAGAACTTTTCGCTGTTCTCTGTTGAATTTTGCGCTCCCCCACGTGCTAACCAAAAAACATTCAAAATTATACTCGAAATGGATATGACCTCAACAGCGGAGGCTGCCGCTCGCAGCTGGTACGACAGTCCGCGCTTAGGCGGTGGCGGTGGCGGTGGAGGATCACCGCATCAGACCAATGGCCTGGGCAGCGCAGGCAGTAGCCTTGCACACAGTCATCACAGTCTGTCCAGTGGCGCCTCATCGGCGGGCAGCAGTGTGGGTGCCGCTCTCGGCGGTGCTGGCGGTGCAGGCGGCGCTGGCGCCGGCCTCGGACTGGATACCAGCGATATGAGCGCCTTCTATGCGCTCGAAAGCAATGGACACCATCGACGCTACTATCCCAGCTATCATCAGCACAGTAAGTACAACATACAGTAACCCCCCTTCCCCTTCCACTTCCCCTTCTACTTCCCATACTACGAGCAATCCGTGTCCGGGAATCCAACTCGGAATTGAGGTTTATGTTTTGTGTATTGTTTAAGTAATTTTAGTGGCGCGCCGAGGCTTTATTTGTCCTAATGTCATTTCTAATGCGTTTTTAATGAATGCGTTGGCGGGTGGCAGCTCTACACAGGGTGCCATACAGGGTGGTTGTCAGCCCATACACGGCTTGGGGTTGGCAATGGCCCACAAATCGATTGCTTCGCGCCTTTGCCCGCTTCCTGTTGGCTGTTGCCCGTCCAAAAGAGGGCGGCTAAGAGGGCGTAAGCAGGCGCCAATTGAGCTAAAACTGACAATCGGTTTAGCTTTCTGTTTGCATCCCTTAGAAGCAAATGAAATTGGCTTATGACGCTGATAAAATGAAGCTTGAATGATGCTGAAATGAAGTTGAAATAAAGCTGAAATGAATTAGCAAACAAGCTAAAATTAAGCTAAAATGAATCAGAAATGAAGTTGAATTTTTAATGGAGCTAAAATGAAACTGAAAGGAAACTGAAATTAAGCGAAACTGAAACATAAATGAAGTTAAAATTAAGCTAAAATAAATTTGAAATAAATCTAAAATGAATTTGAAATGAAGCAGAAATTAATCTGAAATGAAACAAAAATGAAACTGAAATGAAGCTAAAATAAAGCTGAAATGAAGCTAAAATAAAGCTGAAATGAAGCTAAAATAAAGCTGAAATGTTTTTCCAACACTTCGCCATACTATTTCTATGTTTGTTTTCTTCTTTCTCTGGGGATTTCCCTTTGCCAACTGTAAACAACTCATTTATAGCCTTAGGATCACTTACATATTTTCCCCATTTTCCTCGTTTTCCCAGCTGCAACTTCATGTTTTCTAATTGCGCGCAATTTGTTGACTAGAAACAAAAAATAGAGGCAAATTAGCTATGATCATTAGGGCAACAACAAGGTGAAGAAGAAGAGACAGGAGAAGAGGTGGGAGAAGAAGAAACGGAGAAGAAGCAGCAGCAGCAGAGAAACAGTAACACTTTGTTCCCACCAACGAAATTACTGTGAAAATGTGGCCAACATATTTAGCCTTTTTTTTGGCCCAAAGATGATACAACCAAATTTGGAGTTCCGCTAAGTTAATTTTCAATTTGAGACAACGCTCTGGGTTCGTGTGGCTGTCAAAACTGACAGTTGACTCCCCCCGAAAAATCCATTTTCACTTTGGCACTTAGCAATGCATTGCAGTTGCCATTGTTGTTGCCATTGTGACTGTTGTTGCTGTTGCTCTGACTGACTGAGCGCAGCTTTTGCTTACATTTTGACAGTTCCACGTAAAATGCGACGAACTGACAGAGGACCAGGGGGGGGGGAACTGGGGGACGGACGTGACATGCATCGATGCGGCTGCTGCTGCTGTTGCTGAATTTATTTCCTGCTCTGTTCGAGTGTGCGAAAATTTTAATTTAAAATTTGATCCGCGGAATGCGGAGCAAGCCCTGGATAAGCCTGAGGGGAGGGAGAAACAAGGGGGGCACCTAAGCGGGTGCAAGTGATCAATCAGCTTTGCTTAGGCTCCTTGCGGAGCAGGCAGCTCGCACGTTTGCATTTATGTTTAATTCATGTTATTCATATGCCGACTTTATTGATGCTTGATCAGCCTCATCTTGCGCAGCTCCTCTGACTCCGACTCCGACTCCGACTTTGACTCTGTCTCTGATCGGGGCTGCTGTAATTCATTCATGCACTCAAAACGCGCATTCAAATCGCTTCGCTTTGTTTGCCACTTTGACAGACAGTTTGTCGGCTGTGACTGCGATTGGGACTGGGACTGGGAATGGGACTGGGACAGCGAGCTGGGGAGTCGCTGCTGCTGGAGCTGGTGCCCGCTTGGGGCACCTGTGGCGAGCGTTGATTTTAAAATTCATTAGACTGCATGTGTCGCAGGCAGAGAAGAGTTGCCCTGCCCTGCCCAGAGTTGTCAGAAGCTCAAGATTTACAGTAACTCAATTTAGTTGTCATTATTATTATATAGCTTTGTCTGCTCTGCCTCTACTCCTCCTCCATCTCCATCTCCATCTCCTTCCACTTCTTCATTTCTTCTTCTGTTATTGTTGTTTAACATTTGGGGCAGCCTAAATAGCAATTGGAGTGATGTGCAGGGACGTGGTGTGTGTGTGTAGGGGCAGGCATACACTCATTTACATACACACACACATACACACGGGGGCAGACATGGTGAGCATATGAGCGAATGCAGTTTAATGGATTTTGACGCGCTCACTTACACACAACATACACACACACAGACACTCGCACACACACACAGACGCACGTGGAGCGAGCGATTTTTATGATACAAGCCATAAAAACGACGACAACAACAGAGAAACAAGCATGTGAAATTTAAATTTCAAAAGCAAACATGCCGCAAATTTGGCAATAACTTTTCTGTTTTTCGTGATGTTTTTTCGCTTTTTGGTTTTCTGTTTTGTTTTTTTTGCTTATTTGTTTTGTTGTAGGTCGCCACATAACTTTGTTGTTGCTCATTTCTTATTTCGATGGAAAAGATATATACAAATGTATCTAGATACCTATCTGCCTTAGGTACTGCCATTAGATCTAAACTATTTGGGCAACCTTTAAAAAAAAGAGTTTCTTTATTTATTTTTTACGCCACACTTGACAGAGCGGATGTCTTATCGCTTAGAATCCAAAAAAACATAAGATTGCGCTACTCAAAATAAAGGTGACTGTGCAAAAATAACACTGATAACTATGCTCCTTAAGTGTTATCATTAATATCAGTAGCTTTTCGAGCAAAATATATTGCGAATAAGTATGAAAATATTAATATGAAAAATATAGTAATAATACAAGTATAACAAATATAAGACTGAATTAATTCTTATAATAGGTAGCTACTTTCAGTTCATTTTTTAGCAATTATGATGCCAGTGATCACTTTTTCTTTTATTTTACATTGTAATAATTACAGGAAGGAATATAATATAATAATCCAAAATTGGCGCAAACGGATTTATATTATTTAATATAAATAAATAGAAAAACAAAGCGGCTTTTATTTCATTTCATAATAGTTATTTCAATAGAAGCAACTGTGGCTGTGTTTGGTTAGTCTATTCCAAAGGTTTATTATATTATATTATTGCTATATTATATCTAAGTATACTTAATGATAAATAATATAATAAACTAGTCATTTATAACAATTATTATAATATATACATAGCTGCATAGATGAATTTTGCATAAGCCAAACAGTTTGGCAATTATTGAACAAATGCAAGTGGTCTATGCACACACACTCACACACTTGTCGACTGTCTAACGGTATTAGATGTGCATATGGCTATGCCACTCGCACATTTGCATACCACTTATAACTAAACAAAAGAGAGAGACAGAGAGAGAGATGGAGAGAGAGAGGCAAACTATGCCCGCCTATATTTCTTTTGACAATATTTTCTATTTTGTGTTTGTCGTGCATTTTCATTTGTTGTTGCAACTTTTAGGCTTATCGCATGCACAAAATCGCACAAATGAAAACTTTGCACACATGTGTGTGCTCCTGTGTATGTATCGATGTAGTTGTTGTTGTTGTCTCTGCTTGTGAATATATTCCCACACAACTCTCTGGCTGAACACACTTAACGCAAATGTCACGCACAGTGGCAATGGCAAAGTCACCGTAGGGATATCAAATAAATGCGGGCACATTCAGCGGCCAGCAACAAAGCACTCCTCTTCCCCCTGTCCCCCCTCCTTCTCTACCAACCTATCAAAAAGTCTATTAAGGCCCAAGCACTGCCAATGCAATTTGCGCAGCTCTCTCGTTGAGCCTTTGGGGCAGGCAAGTGAAATCAAAATGAACTGAGCCTGACCAAGCCTCGCCTGGGCCTAGGCCTCCTTCCTGGCTGGCTACCAGGTGTTGCACATAGTACGCTACAGTCTCATAAATTTCGCGCTGGCCCGCGCGTTGTGCGCGCATAAAACAGAAATTTCCAAGAAATTACAACACGGCCAACACACAAAAGCCACAAAAACGCCATAGACACAGCCAGGGAGAGAGACATAGACACATCTACAAGCACAAGCACAAGCACAAGCACAAGCTGCAGGCTCAGTCACAGACCGAGGCACAGGCAACTCTCCCAGACAGTCGGGCACGGGCTCGCGCTCGGGCTCGGGCCTTGTTGTGCCTGTCTGTGTGTCTGTGTGTAATAGTTGTTGTAATTTACTGACTCTCTGGGCATGGCCGGAATCTCGGCGCGCAAATCTTAATCCCGGTGCGCAAGTTTTCAGCGAACTGTGCGCGGCCTATAAAAATGAGTTATGGTATTGCAATTGAACAGCTGGGCCACCGCTGCGTATGATTGATGTGACTTTAAATGCGCGCAAGCCTCTGCTCTGTGTGTGTGTGTGTGCGAGTGTGCGTGTGTGTGTGACACTTTTCAAAGGTAGCTACACAAACCTTGGCGTGCTTATTGAGCTTGCCACTGTTGCAGTTGCTGCCGTCTTTGCTGCTGCTGTTGCTGTTACTGGCGATGCTGCTGCAGTTGCTGCTGCCCTCTCAATTCGTTTTGATTAAAATGTCTTGAAATCATGCCACATTAATTATGACCCAAATTCTTGGAAGCATTCTTTACATCGTATGATGCAGCGGCAACTGTTTGTTGTGCCTGTTGCTACTGTGCCTGCAGCAGTTGCAGTTGCAGTTGCTGATGTTGCATATTGTTTATTGCATTCGACAGTGAACGGTCATTCATATATGCAGCTTCTTGTTGTTGTTGTTGTTGCTGCTGTTGCACCGCCCGCGTTGCCAGTGCGCGAGTTGCTGTTGCTACTGCTGCTGCTACTGCTGTTGCTGGCGCGATGTTTTAATTAGTCGTTGCAACGGCAAACTGTCTTTGCTTAATTAAATGACATAATTATAAGAATGTGCCTGCCACTGGCCCCCAAAGCCGACACCGACAACGACTGCGACTCCGACACTGACTCCAACTGCGACTCCGTTTGTGCGACTGCAACTGCCTACGCCAAATGCAACATGCAACACGTGATGTTGCTGCTGTCGTTGACATTGCTGCGATGCTTCAATTAATTTGCACTGCAGCAGCAACAGTCGCCTGCCTGGCTGCCTCACTAGCTTGGTCACTTTGCATGCCACAGAGCCAAAGGTGCCGCCAGCAGCAACACCGCAACAGCAACGGCAACTCCATTGTCCAGCACAGTGCAGCGACAACTACAGCGACTCCCAATGCCAACACGTTTCGCATTCTAATTTGACATTTCGCATTGCTGCAGCTTGGCACTGCGACTGGGGCTGGACTGGGCCTGCCTAGTGTGAACAGCTGTCCTTCAATCACTATCAATGTCGCCTGTTGCCCGCAGACCATTGCCTGCCGTTGCCTGCTGTTGCCAGTTGCCTGTTGCTGGCATCAATCTCAGCCAAGATGGCGCACATCGCGCTTGCCTTTAGAGCTTTGCCGACTCGTTGCTTCTGACGAACTGGGCCGGAAGTCTTTGCTAGTCTAGTTGGTCCTTGGCACAGCCCTGTCATTTGTCAGCCCAGTTTCCAGGAACTGCAACAAGCAGCAAGCGACATGCAACATATTTATACATACAGAAGTTTTTTCATTATTGTTGCCGCTGTGATGTGCATCATCAATAATGTTGCTACCGTGCACAGAGGTCTTTGTGCCTCTCTCTCCCCCTCTGTATCTCCTTCTCTCTGTCTGCCTTCGATATTAATTTGTAAAATCAAAATGCTGCTCAGCGGCAATTTATAACAACAAGAAGCGAACAAAGCTTACGCATGTTGCTGCAACACATGCGACATGTTGCTGTTGTTGCTGCCGTTGCTGCTGTTGTTGTGATTTGTCTAACACAGCAAGCGGTCAATGCTGCCGCCACAAAGCGCTGCATTCATTAATTTAATGCAGCAAGCAGCAACATGCGCCGCCAACAGCCAACAACGACAGCAGCAACATGTTGCCTTCCCTGGCCTGGCAGCAACAGCAGCAGCAACAACAGCAGCACGATTTGTGACTGCAATTACAATATTGAATATTAGCGCATTGTTGGCGGATGCTGCCGTTGCTGTCACTGACAGCGGGGGCGACAGCGACAACGGCAGCAACAACGGCAGCAATTGCTGCAGCAGCAACATTTGTGATAAACTGTTGCCAATACATTTGTGCAGCCTTTGTGCGCTGCATTTGGCAGTGTCAAGTTTACAAATGACTTTGGCAGTTCGCGGCCTTAACTGATCGAGCCCGTAGAGAGGCCGCTGAGAAACCGTACGATAGATCGTAGACCGTGGCAACTCCCAATGCGAGCATATTAATCAGTTCCAGGCAGGGCGAAGTCATTGTACCCGAAAAAACACCTAATGGTTTAATAGTTAAATGCTTAATGGCTTCCAAGAACGCGCCTCAACCAACTATCAAAATAGAACAATCTTACTGGGAATTGAGAAAGAGACGATCAGGTGTAATACCAATTTGAGTTGAAACTAAAACAAATGACGCCCCCGTTGCGGAGTCATTAACATTGTCGAACATTTTAAATTTGTTGGCAAACATGGAGAGGGGGTGGGAAGGGGGGGCAGCAAACCAGTTTGCAAATATTGTTTCTGGGAGGCTGCTTAGCATAAAAGCGCGCGCGATTCTCTCACAACAATGCAGCAATAAAAGCAACAACAACAACGGCAACAACAACAGCAACAACGGCAACAATAATGCGTTGTTTTCTGCTCTGTTCTTGGGCAAAAATATGTCATACGAGTGTGTCGCAAGAGACGCCGCCAAAAATTTTTGTTGCACGTTGAGGACTGCGAGACCCACCAGAGCAGCAGCAGCAGCAGCAACATCGGCAGCAGCAGGCACGATTTTTGTTCGTTTGAAGCCTTTTTGGGACAAACTGTTTAGCATAATATTGCTGATGTTGCTGCTGCTGCTGCTAGGAGTTGCTGCTGCTGCTGTTGCTGTTGCGGCGGCGGCGCGTGTGTTTAATAAAATATTTTATTAATATGCGAAAAGTGGACAGAGGCGGAGGCAGCAGCGGCATCAATTGAATTTCTCAAGTTCAGGCCTTATGAATTTATGCAACGTTTTTCTTTTGTTGCTGTTGCTGTTGCTGTTGTTGCTCGTTTTCGGCTTTGTTTGGTGCCCTGAGGCCCTTTGTTGTGAGAAATGTCAACGCGTTCTTATTTATGACATGTGAAACAGCGCCTTGCCTGGTGGTCCACAGCGGCAACAGCAGCAGTCGCGACAGCAACAGCAACAGCTACAGCAACAGCAGCATCAACAACAACAAGTTGTCAAAGCACACTTCAAACGTTGCGTTGATGCGTTTGCTTCGTTTTGGCTTACCAAATTTGGTTGTGTCATATAAAAACTTGTCAATTTTAATGATTTTGCTGACGCTTCCAACTGTCATAAGTGCGCCAAAGGCATTTGAGGCCTGCCACCAACATCCTTGTGTACATGTCTGTATGTGTAAGTGTGTGTGTATGTGTGTGTGCTGCTCATTAGCCATGCCTTTGAATGGCCAACTGGGCAAACTGTCAGCGTGACTTGAGCCTGCCTCGGCCTGCCTCGACTTGACTGACGGACTGACAGTGTCGGCTTCCAATCACTCGCTCTACTCCTGCAGCTCCTTCTGCTCCGTTGTTGGACTAGCATTTGCATAAATTTATTATGCTTGCGTGCCGTGTTGGCCAGGCCAAAGGATCAACTTGAAACTCGGGACTGACCCACACAGCTGCAGCGGGAAATGAGTACGCGTGCAGTTAGCCAAGTTAGCCAAGCCAACTGCAGCCGCATTATTAACATTTTTTCCAGTACCAACAGCAGCAGCACCCACCACAGCAACAGCAACAAATAAAATAAAAAGCTGCAAGAAAATGGTGTGGCCCGGTAACAGCAACAACAACAACAACGACAACGAGAGCAGCAAACAAATGGCAACAAAAATGGCGCACTTCAAACCCTCAACTTGGCTTATACGACTACGTGTAGTTGTTGCTGCTGCTGCTGCCTCGCCTTTGCAGCAAGTTTTTATTTAGTGCAAGCAACATTTGTCGCTCTTTGCCCTGCACTGCTGCTGCTGCTGCTGCGGCTTGTCGCCTTGTCAACATGTTTTGTGGCAACATTGCTGCACGTATGCAAAAGTTACCCAGGCCACGTAATTCACACGTTAAGCTAAATATGCTTGTTAACCGCAGCCGCAGTCAGCTCAGAGAGATGGGCAGAGAGAGGGAAAGAGGGGGAGAGAGAGAGATGTGTCTCAGTCACCTGTGATCTTAGAAAATAAGTTAAAACTGAAAATGAAACTCTAACAACTTTTTGCACTGCTGACAATGTTGAAACTTGAAATTTTAATGAATTTAGAAGTAGTAAACAGGAAAAAGAGTTTTTTGATTTCATAAATAAATTATTTCTTTTAATATTTATTTATAATTTGTTTAAAAAACTTGAACAGAACTTTTTGCATTGCTAAATTCTTTGTTGACACAACTGCAAACTGAAACATTAATTTATTTAGCAAATTTTTATATTTATATACATTCAATTTATATAAAACATAACCTATTTCTTATTCGACACCCAGCTCAATGTAATAAGCCCAAAATCATAAACATTGCTTGAGTTGTTCTTGAGTTATAAGTGATGTAACAAACACATTATCTTTAATTTATTTGATTTCTATATAAAAACATTTGCAATATTTTAAATAGTATTTGATTTCTGCAAATATTGTTTATTAATGCTTCCTGCACTGTAAAATTCTTTCTAGAATTTGTTAGAGCTTCAATTCGTGTTGCTAAATATTCTAAAAATATAGAAAAATTGTTCTAAAAATGTAAAAATACTGCAGTATTTGAAGCTTGTTGAAAGTGGCAATTCTCCAATGTTAATTCACTTTTATTGAGCAATTATATTGGAATAGCTAATGAATTATTCCAGCGAAGCAATTCGAATCATTTGAAATATTGTGCAAATTGTGTTGCATATTCCAAGAAATGCCAGCGTGCTGTTGTTGCGCAACAACAAGGCTTGCAACAATGCGGGGCAGGAACTGGGAGCAGAGAGGGCAACTTGTGGTTGAGTTATTAAACGCATTATCATAAATACAATTGACAACTTATGACTAATGATAAGCTGGCATGCAACTGGAGCAGGTAATGAAGACGGGAAACTGTGGCAGCAGCAGCAGTAGCAGTGGCAGCAACAGCAGTGACAGCAGCAGCGTCGTCAACTGCAGCAGCGGCAGCAAGCCGCAAATAAAGTGTTAATAATATAGATGGCAATGGCAGCGTAGTTTGCGCTTAATAAAGCAGCCGCCTGCCTGTCAGTCACTCACTCACTCACCCAGTCAATCCGTCAGTCAGTCAGTCAGTCAAGCAGGCAAGTCAGCTCAGTTGGCACGCAAACTCTGAGCTGCAATATGCGCTGGGCCTGGCTAGAAAAATATGAATAAAAAAGCAAAGGAAAAATAATTAAAACAAACAAGAGCGCAGAATGCTAAGCAGACGCGAAAGAGATCGCGGCGGAGGAACTCCTCAGTTGCCCCGCGTGGCTCAAGGTGTCTTTCAGGTCTGCTCTCCCTCTCTCTCTCTCTCATTCTAACTGACCTACCTGCGCAGCTAGTTGCTGCTGCTGCTGCTGTTGGTGGTGGTGGCTAAAACTGGAATCCGTTATAGTTTATTGCCGCTGCTTGCCGCATTTTAAATTTGGAGCAGGTGTAAGCAAGCTGAGGCACTTGACCGCATTTTGGAGCCAAAAGTGGCAGCCACGCACGCGCCTACAAATGAGGCAGGTGAAAAGTATCCTGGCCTGGCTTGGCCCGCTCGAGGGTCGCTCAGGTTATAAATTAAGCAAGAGCGCCTGCAGCACAGGCAGCAGCAACGTGTAGAGGGGTCAATGCAGGATTCCAGGCTGCCCTTTGTATGATTGATTGTTGCTTAGTGCCTGGCGGAAGCAGCTGAGCCACAGACTGAGCCAGGCAGAGGACACAGACAGCGGCAAGCGGAGATGAGGCAAGTCGAGTAGAGTCGACTTGATCTGCCTGAGTGACATACGTTACTTTAACGTTCGCACACTCATTTGACGATTTGATTTGTTGCCAGTGATAAGCAGCTTCGCCTCATTCACTCCCCTCTCTCTCTCTCTCTCTCACCCCTAATCCGCCTGGGTGTGAATTTAATTTACCAAAGAGCTGCACAAAATCCTTTTCAACGAAAAAACTGTTACATTTGCCGAATTGTGCCCCTGATCAGGCTGTGTGCTTATCAAGATACAGCCACAATGAATAGAGAGACGCCTCGAGAGTGTTGTCACTCTGCCCTTTCTTCCATCACCTCTGGCTGCATTCAAATGAGATGCGCTGCTGCTGATAAGGCGCCTCAGATTCATCAGCCTCAGTGCCCCTTTCTCTGCCTCTCTCTCAATCTCATTTCTCTATTGCCAGCTGCATTTTGCTTAATTGAATTGAACTATATATACAATGTATATGCTGCTGTCTCTCTCTCTCTCTCCTTCTCTCTCTGCCATCACCTGTTCTGCCTCCCTTTCGTTCACTTCGTATCTCTCTCTGCTGTGGCATATTGTCATCTTCAGTTGTCAAACACGTCGCGCTAAGTGCGCCGATTGCTGTGCATACAATTAATTATGTCATTCACGTTGGCGACGCTGCCAGCGGCAGCAGAGTGCGCTTCAAACTGCAATTAAAAGGCGCTTTGCCGAGAGAGCCAACTTCAGATACAGCTCCACAGCTCTCGATAGAGCTCCAGCTACAGCTTTGACATGACTCAAGTCGAGTCAACTTCAGTTTCAGCGTCTCGGACGCTTGTCAAACGCTTTTAAAACGCCACACACATGTCCAAGCTTGGCTTTTTGGAGTGTCTCTTACACACACACACACAACACTCACACACACGACACACACTCGCAGACAGCGTCGGCTTTGGGGCTTTGATCTGTCAGTTTGAAGAAATCAAGCGCAGGCCAAAAACTTCAAAATGTTTTTGCTTTTTTTTTCGCTGCTACAACAAAAATTAAAGGCAGATTTTATTGTAGCGCTTTTGTTTATTGTAGTAGCTGTTGTTGTTGTTGTTGTTGCTGTTGCTGTTACTGTTGCTGCTGCTGCTGCTATTGTTGTTGCTGCAGTTGTTGTTGTTGTTGTGTAGAACGTGTCAGCCAGGCTTTTGGCTTTGGGGGACGGCCAAGGGCACGACGACGACGACGTCGCCGCTTTTCACCAGGCACGAGCTTTGCATACCGACAATGACAACAACAACAGCAACAGCAACAAAAACAACAAAAATGTCGCTGTACTTTAGTGTGTGTGTGTGTGTGTTTGTGTGTTTTTGCAACTTTAATTGCTGTACTCAGCTTGATTTATTAGCGAATTGTTTTATACAAAAGATGCCAACAGCCTCAGCTCAGCAGCAGCAACAACAACAGCAGCAACAACAACGACATAACAGTGACTCATGGCTGGGCCTAACAGTTGACTTAACAGCGCTCTGTTATCACCCAACACCATCGCCAAATTGAAAGTTTTAATTCGCATCTCTCAGTTGGGGCATTGATTTGTGGCAGCCACACGTATAATTTGGCATGTCCAATGCGCTGATTTGCCCTGAAATTATATACACAGCAACAACAGCAACAATGTCGACGCGATGACGACTTTATCTTGCCACATGCTGCCACGGTTGATATTGAATCACGTTGCGGCACGTAGCAGCAATCGCGCAGCAGCGCAGGCTGCACTCGCAATTTGTTTTGTGTCTCTGCTGCAAGTTTTCGGGGCGCAAAAGTGTGAAGTTTGTTCTGCAACTTCGATTGGGGCATGCGGCAGAGTGAAGCGCACAGAGTGGACTGCAACTGCAACTGCCGCTGCTGCTGCACATAATTTCTATAATCAGACACACGTACATATAATATCGACGCTAAACCACTGTTATTAGGATAATCAAATGGATATTATCGCGCACAGCGATCGATGGCAGTGCAGGCAGAAAAGAAAGACTGATACCTTAAGGTAGTTTGCGCTCTGGGAATACCCTAGGGAGCGAGAGAACTTGCCATAATTCGCTGATTAAATTATTAAAAGAAGAAAGACTGAAATGAGCAAGGAAAATAGGAAGGAAATGAGGAAGAAAATGAGGAATGAAAAGATTACAGAAATATATCTACTAGTTGAGAACCCACTGAAGTAGCTCTGTTAGAATCTATGCACCTTATAAACTCTTTAGAGTATATACCATATATAGCATATGCTTGTTGCATATCTCAGCTGCAAGTTTGACTTGAGTTTACCATAGTTGGCAGAGCATCTAAGCTTCGTCTTGCCTTGTCCTGCCGTCTGCTCTGCCTGAGCAATTCTTCTTTCTTTTGGGCTCAACGTACTAATCCATCCTCATCGTGCATTGAACTGACGCTGACCTACTGTTAGACTTGCAACTCAAGCTCGACTCATGGCAACAGCAACAACAGCGTCGGCGGCGGCTGTGGCTGCTGCATAATCAAAAATAATTTCACATACAAACAAGCCCCAAAGCTGAGCGGGGCCAATATTAATGATAATAATAAGAATAAGTGCGCCCCAAACAATTGCAACAACAGACGAGCCAGCAGCAACAGTGCAACAGCAGCAGCACTGAGACAGCAACACTGTGGCAGCATATGCACATCCTGGCCGTGTTGCTGTTGCAATGAAGAAACGGCAGCATTGGCGCACATAAATCTCACTTGGTGTCCGCTAAATTATACACTGCGAGACATTTAGGCTACACTTTTAGCCAGGCTCAGGCACAGCACGGACAGGGGGGGAGGGGGCGGCCAAGCCAAGCCAAGTGAAGCCAAGCCGCTGATCGATCTTTTTAGCTTTGGGACAAAAGTTTAACGCGATTGTTTATGATACAAATTAAACAATTTATGACAATGCAGCAGCAACAGCAACGGCAGCAACTGTTGCTGCTGCTGCTGCTGCTACGGCTGCTGCTGCCTGCGTCATATGCAAAGAGTCTGCGCGAAGGCCGCAAGCGTCGTTTTGTGGCCAATGTGGTCAGTGCTTTACTGCGTCAGGGCAGCAGCAGCAACAGTTGCTGCCGTTGCCATTGCCATTGCTGTGGCTGTTGCTGTTGCTGTGGTGTTTCATAAATTATAACGCAGCTTTTCCGCCTCGAAAAGAGAACAACGTCATTTATTATGCATTTTTTATCGCTTCTGGTCTCTCGTGCCCCCTCTCCCCCCTCTTCATCGCCCTCTGCCTCATCCATCGTGGCTTAGGCTGTTAATCTTCGTTATAAATTTTGGCCATAATTGATTTAATGCCGCATTTAACTTGATTTTTTGGCGCGTTTTATTAAATTCTTCTCTCTCTCTTTCTCTTCTCTGTGTTCTCTGTTCTCCTTTGCAGCATCCCGCATGCCCTCCTCACATGCCACGCCCCAAGTGTGCCGGCCGCACTTTCATACGCCGCTCAGTCCTTGGCTGACAAGTGAACACAAATCGTTTGCACCCGCCAGCGCTTGGGGCATGGGTCAATTCGCGTGCCCCCAGGAGCCGCAGGTGGAGCACAAGCTGGGCCAAGTGGGCCAGAGCCATCAGACAACGACGGCGGCGGGCCAGCACTCGTTTCCATTCCCACCGACACCGCCAAAGGACTCCACGCCCGATTCAGTACAAACCGGTCCATCTGAGTACCAGGTAAGCATCTCCATCCCTAATCCCGTCCAGGCACATTCGCAGTCACTAACGGATCAACCTAACCCCCTCTCCCCCTCTAGGCTGTCATGAACGCCTTCATGCACCAACAGGCCACGGGCTCTACCTCACTGACGGACGCCAGTTGTGCGCTGGACATCAAACCTTCTATACAAAATGGCGGCGCATCCTCGGCGCATGCAATCAGCAGCAGCGGGGGAGGCCCCTCCCAATCCTCAGCGCCCAAGCAGCGTGAAGGTAGTACTAACAACAACAACAACAACAATACAAATAGCTCAAATAGCAGCAGCAGTAGCGGCGGCGGCAACAGCAGCAGCAATCAAGCCACGCAGCAGCAGCAGCAACAGCAGCAGCAGCAGCAGCAACAGAATAGCAACACCAGCAATGCCTCCGCCTCATCCGCCTCAGCTTCGGCCACGTCGAACGGCCTCTTCGATGGCACCGCTCAGGCGCATTATGCCGCTAACAATGCTGCCGCCAACAGCAGCAGCTACGACAGCAGCTATGCCTCGTACCATCATGCGGCGGCGCAGCATCAGGCCGCTGTTGCGGCAGCGAACATGTTCCAAAGTTCCTCGGTGGCAGCGGCTGCTGTGCGGCATAGCATGGGCGCTGCAGCTGCCGCCGCGGCGCATCATCATCATCATCACAGTCACAGTCACGGCCATCACAGTCACAGTCACAGTGGTGCCTCAGCTGCCTCAGCGGCGGCGGCGGGTGCGACGGGCTCTGGACTGGGCGGTGGCAGTGTCATGAGCGGCATGGGCAGCGGCATGAGCAGCGGCGGGCATAGCAGCTCCAGTGGAGCGGGCGGTGGCGTTGCTGGTGGTGTTGGTGTTGGCGGTCTCGACGTGAAGCCCGTGCGCACAAAGCCCCGGACAAGTGCTGGTAAGCAAGACAAAAGATTTCTCGGTGTGGGTGAATACAAGAGTTGGTTAATCGATATATCGTTTATCGATCGATTTGCTTATTTATTATATCCATAGATATGTGTGTTGTGTTCTGCAAAACACTTATCGAATGATAATGATTTTGGTTATCGATTAACGATTACTGTTATTGATGGACTGTTTTCGCTTGACAATTATGGTTATCGATAAACGACTATTGTTATTGTTTGACAACTATTGTTATCGATTAACGATCGTTGTTATCGATATCCGATTATTGTTATCGATTAACGTTTACAGTTATCGATAAATGATTGTTGTTATCGATATCCGATTATTGTTATCGATTGACGATTGTTGTTATCGATATCTGATTATTGTTATCGATTAACGATTATCGATTATTGTTATCAGTTTACCCCCACCCGCATTTTTAGTTTTAGCTTTAATTTTAGTTTCTAGCTTTAGTTTTTATTTAGCTTTAGTCTTAAGTTGATTATCATTTCTCGTTCTCGTTTTCTTTCTCTGTGTCTTTGTGGCTTTTGATTTCCGTTCGGTTCACACGCTCGCACACGTGGGAAGCCTCGGCTTGCACTCAACTCTGCTCTGCACTTCTCTGTGGCACTCTCCCTCTCTGTCTCTCTCCTGCTCTCCTTCTCTTTCTTACTGTCTCTGTCTAGCACTTGCACCACTTGACATGCTCTCCACGGATCTCTCCATGCCTGGCCTGGCCATGTCGCATTCCCGCCACTTGGGCATGTTTCCTGCTCAGCTGCGGCTTCACTCTTCAGCCTCTTCACTATGTGTGTGGCACGCCCCCGTTGCTGGTGTGTTGCCCCCCTCCCGCTGCCCCTCTCTCTTTCTCCACCCTGCGGCATTGCGTATACGCCGCATGCGCTTGCCATGAAATCAGCAAATTGCAATGACAGCAAAAGCGCGTCGAGCGAGGTTTGCTCGACTGGCAAATACCCTGTGGGCTTAGTTCACTTTTGCATTAGCTCTGCTAGCACATATACCCCTTGCCTGCTGTCTATACAGGGTATGAGCAGAAGAATTGCAGCAAAAAAAAGCAACTTCAATGCTATTGTCAACGCTTTGCTTGGCTCCACTGCGTCAGCGGCTTATTGTGCTTGTTGTTGTTGTTGCTGCTGTTGTTGTCTTTCTCGTTTTGTGTTGTAGTTGTTAATTACTTCATGTTGCTGCCGGTGCCGCTGTCGCTATTTGAAAGACTCGACGCACACACACACACACACAGTCAGCATTCGC
Organism: Zaprionus davidi; assembly: GCA_018903715.1. Taxonomy (NCBI): domain Eukaryota; kingdom Metazoa; phylum Arthropoda; class Insecta; order Diptera; family Drosophilidae; genus Zaprionus; species Zaprionus davidi. The sequence continues at coordinate 1,064,612 of JAEIGL010000003.1, forward strand.
TGCGGAAGTCACTCGCTGCACCTGCTTCGCAGTCACCGTCTCAGCCGGTTTCGCATGTCTCCGGCAGCAGCAGCCACAACAGCAACAACAACGACAATAACAACGACAACTTTATAGCCGCTGTAAATGCGTGAGGGGTGAGCAACGGGTCAGCTGCAGTTGCAACCCCCAAGAGCAGCAGCCGCGATATGCATAACACGAAGCACAAACAGCTGGCTGAGCCTGAGCTTAACAGCGCGCTGTTAATAGTCACTGTTAATGCCTTGCTGTTACTGTTAACAGTAACTCACACACATTTCACACACACACGCACCCGCAGTCCAAGTCAATTGAGGAAGCAAAATATGTTGCCATGTGAACCAAAAGTATCTGCAGCTCTTTGTATCTTTGTATCTCTGCATCTGCATCTGCAACTGCATCTCTTTTGTATGTAGGAAGCTGCTGGCTGACAAAATGTTTTGCCTGCGCTTCATATTATCAGAGGCAGTGGCAGAGGCAGAGACAGGCGACAGTTTTGTTTTTGCTGCTGCTGTTTAACTAACCAAAAAGTTGTCTGCAACATTATTGTTGCTACTTCTCCAACTGCTGCTGCTCCGACTCCTTTTCCAGCTCCTTCTCTGACTGCTCCTTCTGCAGCCTGTGCTGCCTTCGTTAGCGTCTCGCTTGTTTTGTTTTTGTATTTATTTATCGTTTATCGCATCGCTTGCGATAAGTTTTTCGGGCGCAAGAACATGTGTTGCCCGCCTTGGCTCGTTGCCACTGCCCCAAACTTGCCGCATTCCCCAAAAAAAAAATCTTCTCCAGCTCGGGGATTTATGCTGCACACTGCGCCCTGCGCCTGGCCAAATTGATTGGATGCCATTTGGGCTTTTGTCAGGTGAAAATAAAAAATGTTGTGAATGAGCTTTAAGTAATTGATATGGGTACGAGCAGCCAGAGACCGAGACAGAGTTGGAGAAGGAGCTGGAGAGGGAGAGGGAGACAGCGACGTAGACAGAGGCCCATCCACAGTGCATACCTATGTGCAGTCCTCCTTGCTCCTCCATTCCGCTCATCCTTCACTCAATCAGTCGCTGTGCTTAACAGCAGGGATGAGCTTCTTCTTCAGCTGCTGCTGCCCATTGTTCCTTTGTCCAGCGCCTTGACAGCTGTGCCTTCAAAATGAGGCGCTTGCCGTTTATTTGTGGCATGCGTGGTCAGCTCTACGATCTCCCAGGTGACTCCCTGCCTCAGCTCCAGTTCCAGTTCCAGCTCCAGCTCCTTCTTCTGTCTGCTGCTCCTCGTGTAAATTATTCATTCTTCACAGTTAAGCTTGCATTCTTTTCTTGTTTGTTTTCTTTCATTTTGTGTGCCCCGTTTACCATTTTCATTTTGTTACTTAAACATTTTCATTTTCATTAAAGCAAAAGATATAATATCAACAACAACAACAACAATTTACTCACACATCCACATGTGTCTTTTGTCTTGTTCACCAGTAAAGCGTCTCTCTATCTTTCTATCTAACTATCTTTCCATTTAACTATCTATGTATCTATAAATATAACTGTGTAAACTGTAAGTAACATTGTTTATTAATAGCAACAACAGCAGCAGCTAATTAAAACTGCAGTTGACCCTTGCAGAGGTTCCACTTCTGCCCACACTAACAAATTAAGGGGAATTTCGTTCTCAAAAAGGTACAACACATAAATTCTAGACAATTATGGCCACTGACGCCAAATGTCAAATCAAGCCGGGTCCACAGTTAGTTAGACCTTTAAACTCCAGAGACAGAGAGAGAGAGAGAGAAGGAGAGAGAGGGAGAGGGAGAGGGAGAGCGATGCCAAATCGAGCCCTAAAAACAGGTTCAGTTTGTGACTCCACAGACAATGTCACACGGACCCGTGGCCAGGCAGGCCGTAAAACCTCAACCAGACCCGGTCAGACCTCAGTCTCAGCCTCAGTCTCGACCCGACCCGGGTCCGAAGAAACCCAAAGAAGAGCACACGAAAACGAAATACCAAAGTGTGCACAAATTTCCAAGAAATTACAACGCAATGCTGCGACGATGATGACGACGATGGCGATGGCGATGGCGACTAAGATGTGCCCTGGGCTGGACCAGGCTGCACAAGAGAAACAGTTATAACATGCTACTAAATCATAGGTTAACCTGGAACTGAGGCCTGAACCTGCTACGTGTTGCAGGGGGGAAAATGAAAATAAATAAAATGTGAAAAACTGTCAAAACCACAGACGGAGACAGCAGCAGCAGCGCATGGCGACAGGCAAATTGAAATCAAAACAAAGAAACGAAAAGACAAAAATACGTTAAATAGCCATAAAACACACACGGCGAAAGAAAGGGAGAGGGAGATGTAGAAAGAAAGAGAAGGTTACTAAGGATACGCGACAGATCGCAGCAGCAGCAGAAAGAAATCCAATAAAAATGTACTAAAACAAAAGAGTCAAGCAGAGGGAGAAGGAGAGGCGAGACAGAGAAAGAGGCAGGGCAGGGCAAGGGGCAGAGGTAGAGGCAGTGGCAGAGGAGTAGAGTAGGTGAGGCAGAGGGCGATCTAGAGCTGTACGCGTGCGCTGTGGTTTCACATACGGATACGGATGCCTCAGCTCAGCTCAGCTCAGGGGCAGCAGCAGCAGCAGCAGTAGTTGTCGCCGTTGTTGCTGTTGTGCTGTTGTTGCTGTTGTGCTGTTGTTGCCTTTGTTGTCAAAAGTGGGCACACTGGGTAAAAACATCATTAACACATTTGATTTATTAACTGGCGAGTCGCTGGTGGAAACTTCATTGGAATTGTGCTAGAGAAGAGGCAGAAGAGGAACAGAAAGCAGACTAAGCCAAACAACAATAAAAAAGAGCAACCAGAGCAACCACACTTTATGGCTTAATACCAGAGCGAGGATTTCTACTTTATTGCAGTCCAATAAATGCATAAAGTTCTCAAGCTACTGTATTGCAAGTGATTAAAAAGATCTACACTGAAATCAATGAGGCAACTAAAACTAAAGAGAACACTTCCAAATAGTTAAAGAACAAGCCTCATAAACTGCTAATTTAAACTGACAAGCAAGCGAAAAAAATTCAACAAGAATTGTCAACTAATAAAAAAGTTTTCAGCGGAAAAAAAGCCAAGCCAAGCCAAAAGTAACTGTAAAACATTTCAGCGCTAAATAATTTATGCAATTTTTATTCAGCCTCGTGTGGGTGTTGCCTTTTTTTATTGGCGGCAATTTGGCTGCGGGCTTTGTTACGCAGCTGGGGCGCCTTATGTACCCCTCCCACTCCCCCATCCCCACCCAAATCTGCCTGCCCTTGCTCTACACTCCCCTGCCTCATAAAAAAGAAAAGTTGCAAAGCAAATAACGCCCCAGCAATTAAAAAAGAGTCGCCGAAAGAAAGAAAGAAAAAGAACCGCCAGAAGACAGCAACAACAACGGGGAGGAGGATGAGGAAAATGTGAAGTACACGCGCAAAAGATACAGATTTATATAGAAAAGAATGTAAAGCAAAGCAAAAGTTGCGATTAAATGAAAACAAATGAACTGTTTATTTAACGCGCCCCTGGCGTGGCAAGTAGCCACAGCGTGTGGCAAGGCCTCCCTGTGTGTATGTGTGTGTGTTTGTGCGTTGACCAAAACACGCAGAACGTTTAATTTAATTTCTTTGAAAGCTCAAAAACAAAATGCCTAACATACTTACCCCACTGTGCGGCACAGTGGACACGTGTGATTGTCCTGCTCACGCCAAGCTATATAAATTCTGTCATCAAAACGCGCTTCTAATGGCATCGGAGCAGGCAACGAGTTGACAACGCACTTAATGAGCACGCCTTGCCCCGGCCCCACCTAACTGCCCCAGCCCCCGCCCCCGCCCCTCCTGAGTGCTGGGTGTGACCGTTAATATTCAATAAACCTAGAAAAAACATCACAGAAAACAAAACAAAGTTGGCCAGAGAAATGTTTGTTATTAAAGCGCAGCGTTAATTAATTACAATGCAGAATTGTGTAGCGGCAAAATTGGGCCAGAAAGTAGCGTTAAATCTTTTGGCCGCATTCGCTTTACTGTTTGGCTTTGTTTTATGACTAAATTTCAATTTCAAAACGCACAGAGCGAGTGAGAGAGGAAACGCACAACGAGAGAAACAAACAATATAATGAAGCCCATTTAGTGGCGTCATTAAAGCAGCTACAAATAGAGGAAGATATTCCTATGTATACGAAACGCATTACCAGGCGAAAGACAAAGGCTGTGGCAGGCACTGGCACTGCTGGGGCACTGTGGCACGAACGAACAAACGTTAATAACGCGTTACATTTGCAACTTCATTTCGGAAGCGAAGCCAGAGTGCGCGGAGTCAAGTCGCTTACAAATTATGCCTAAAGTTATTCAAATGAGTTACAGTTAGTCGTGGCAGGGACAGGGAAAGGGGCAGGGGTAGGGGTAGCGGGTTTAGGCAATGCGATTGCAGTCACTAGAACCGCAGCGTCGCAGTCGCAGCGCTGCTTAATTAAAATGTGTAAAGTCAGCGTCGTCGACGAGGCTGGCGCTGCAGCACACACACACACACACACACACAGACACACAGTCGCAGCTCCAGCAGCAGCGGCAGCAGTCCCACTCCCAGCGAATCCATCATTTCCGCTTCCATGCGTTTTCAGCCGTCGAAAAAAAAACGCCAAACTAACTGACTGAGAAACAGCTGAAAAATGTGTGTGTTGTTGGCGGCATTGTTGTTGTTGCTGTTGTGGTTGCTGCTGTTGTTGTTACTCTTGTTGTTGCTGCCTCTGTTGCTGTTGTTGTTTAACAAGACTGCCTGCACTTGGACTAAGCTTAAGTCTGTCTAGCTTAAAACTAAGTTAAACTTTTAGCAACTAAAATATTTTTTAATTTAATTTAATTTAACTTTTCTCACTGCCAAACTCTATAAATGTTTTTACTCTCTCTTCTTCTTGCAGAGGGACGCGAGTGCGTGAATTGTGGCGCCACCTCAACGCCGCTGTGGCGACGCGACGGCACTGGACACTATCTGTGCAACGCCTGTGGCCTCTACTACAAAATGAACGGACAGAATCGACCGCTGATCAAGCCAAAGCGAAGACTGGTAAGTGCAATTTACTCCTTAGCCTGTCCCCTCCCTCCGCCACCCCTGCTGTGTATAGCTTCCACACATTGCCACAAATTGATCAATAAATTGCCATACTCCCTTTTTTCCTGGGAAATAAAATGCTGAGCATCAATCTCGTCGCACGTTTCTGTCGCCAAAAGCCATAAAAGTCAGCGTGAAAGTTCTCAAATGTCATAATAATTCCAGGAATACATACAAACAAACACACACACACACGCACACACAGGCATACACATGCATACATTTGTATTGTATTTAATTATCATTTTTCTGACTAGCTTGGCGTCTTGATTGCAGGCGAGTAAACGCTTTGCCTGATAACAATCAAGGCGCATCATCATTATCACTTAACGCACTAAAAACATAATCAGGCAGACAGAGAGAGAGGAGGGGAAAGAGAGAGAAGATGAGAGAGAGGGGGAGAGAGGTAGATGCAGCAGTGTCTCAGTCATTTTGTGTGGGTTATGGTAGATGCCAGCGTTCACAGCTCCCCTCTCTGTCTCTCTCTCTCTGTCTCTGTCTGCAACTCTGTTCACGGGGCACATTATCGTTTTTTATCGGGCGCGCGCATCAACAGCAACAAACTATGAAAATATATGTAACGTTGTTTTCCGAAGGTCTCTCGCACTCAACAAGAGGCTGCCCCTGGCGCCAAGCACAACAAGAAGAAGAGGCAGCCCAAAACGAAAGACTTAAGCAACGAACTCACACGCTGTCACTGCGTGTGAAAGAGAAAGCAACAGAGAGCTCTCTGTGTGTGTGCTAACATATACGAAATTAGTCCATTAAACATGCGTAAACACAGCAACAACAGCAACAGCAACAACAACTTGATGCAACAGAATCTATAACAACAATAAACAACAGTTAAATGCAGCCTGGCGTGGCCTGTCGGGGCCTGGCCTGGCCTGGCTTGGCTTGGCTGGGCAGAGAGCGTTGATTTTTTATTGGCATTTAAATCGTATGCGTTTTGATTGCATAACATTAACATAAATAAAGCATTATGGAAAACGTTCGCCAGGGAATTCCCAAGAAATTCACAGCTGGAGATGAAGCGAGCCTCCTCTGCCGCTGCTGCTGCTGTTGCTGAAGTGTTTGTTGATTTCTCGTTGACAAAATATGCAACAAATTAAAATTTATGTGCCACGCAGTTGACTTATGTGGCCCCTCTTTCTCTCTCTGCCTCTCTCTGTCTCCCTCTCTCTTTCTCTCTCTGTCTGCCTGTCTGCAGCAAGACAGGATGCTGCACATCAATGTCCTTCGCTTGCGGCCTGAAATGCAATTCAATTGTTTCAGCGCTCGCTTTCAATTCAACTCTTCGCACTGGGTGGCAATTGTATTGATTTCGAAGGACTGTGTGGCAGCGCTTTTTTGTGTGTGTCGCAACGTTTTGCATACGTTGCAACCTGCACCTGCCCTGACTGCCACGACGCTTCGACGGCAACGGCAACGGCGACGGCGACTGCGCATCTCATTGTCTGCTCTGCCGCCTTTAATTAAATTTCCGAATTGTATGAAAACAGTCAACAAGTCGTAACTTTGAGCAGCACACTGAAATTCTTTGTTGCTGTTGCTGCTGTTGCTGTTGCTGCTGTTGCTGAAACAGAACAATGCAAAATTTTTAATTTATGTATTTTAGCCTGCAAGCAACAACAGCAACTCAGTCGCCTCCGCTTACATATGTTAGCAGTTGTTGCTGTTTGCAGTTGTTGCTGTTTGCAGTTCTTGCTGCTGTTCTTGTTGCAGTTGTTGTTGCTGAAGTTCTCTTGTCGCTGTTGTTCTCATTGTTGTTCGTATTTTTGGCTGCCCCCTGGCCGTGTTTCAATAATTGCATTTAATTATAAGGCCAAAACTTTTGTGCATACTACTTGCCACAGGCAGCGTGTGGCAAGCAGGCACTCTGTGGCGGCATGCCCTGTCCCTGGCCAAGCCCAACGTGGCGCAACCTTCCAATGGATTTGTCACATACTATTCCAACCCGTTTCTTAACGCTCTATGGCTAATTGCGAATGCATGTTCAGAACCCACAGCTGTTAGGGTCACCTGGCCAAGCGCATCTCAGCAACAACAACAACAACAGCAATAGCAACAGCAACTGCAATCGTGACTTATATACATATTGTACTTAGTCAGGCTGAGCTGCTAGTGGGGGGCAGGCATTGGGCAGGGGGGGCGGGCGTTGCCTGCACTTTGCATAATATTTATGCCGCATTCGCTGTTTTTTTCTTTTCTTAATTTATGCGAGTTTTCACACAATAAATTGAACAAAACGTTGCTGCTGTTGTTGTTGTTGCTGTTCTGACTATATATATGTGTATATATATTCTGTCGTTTGTTCGCTTGAATTTTGTTGTTAAGTGCCGCCGCAAAATTGTTTATTTTTATGCTTATTACGCCGCCTTGTGTCATTTGCATGCAGCGCCAGCAACAACAGCAACTGCAACAACAGCAACAACGTTGCACTCACCATTTACAGAGTCTGCTGTAATAGCAACAACAACAACAACTATAAACCCATCAACACTTGACACAATCATTTATAAAAGTATTATTTAAGTGACTGCAAAAGCTGCTTAATTAATTATTAATCAAAGGCGTATTTCAACGCCAGCAACAACAGCAACCACAGCAGCAACAACAGCTTAAGCAACAACAGCTCTAACAGCAACATCAAGCTCACATTAGTCGCTATTTAACGGCTATTAAATAAGGCGATTTAGATATGAAATACCCTAACCCGAGTTGGCATCAAGTGGAATATGTTGTCAGCTTTACAGCTCAAAAGATATATCAAGATATATAAAAAGATAGCTGCTAATAGACTGCAAATGTTAACTATGAACATAAATATATATTTACAGTTTTCAAAATATTTTTTTTTATATTTTTAATATATTTAAAATAGTTTTTTATTATTACTAAAAATACAAAGTGTAACTGAGCTGAGACTTGCGGCTGTCTCTGCTTGGTTTGGAATTACAAATGCGAAGCATCCCACTGTGCACAGTCACAACAGCAACAACAACAGCAATAAGAAGAGCTAGTTAGCTGAAAGTGAGCCAGTCCAGTCAAGACAATCATCAATAAAAGCCAAGATAAAAACTCGATACAAATGATTGACAAATGCTGAGTCGACACTTTTATCGAAGGGAAGCAAGTGAGAAATGAGGATGAGCAGCAGCCTGAGCTAGCTGAATTGTAATTAACACATTTTCTGGCCACATTCTGGCCTCATTTTGGCCACATTTCACATTTGTTTCTGCGCCATATGCGCCATAGACAGACCCAACTCTCGAATGTGGTAGCAGTGAAGGGAGACAGCAATCGATGAGCCTTAACCCTTTTTTTTTGGCGTGGGAAAACGAGCTGAGATAACAACAACAACAACAACAGTAACAGCAACAATAGCAAGCTGAAACTGGACAACAATTCTGGAGGCTGTGACGCCAAAAATTAAATGCAAGACGCTGAGGCAGAAGCAGACGCAGCAGCGCAGACGCAGCGCGTATAAATCAAGTGGAGTCCAAGCAAAAGTTGCGCGCCAAATGAAAGTCAAAGCGATCGATCGAAAACAAGAAGAAGAACAACAACAACAACAGCAACGCACAACGAAAATCGAATAAGAAGTAAAGCAAAGGCAGCGCTAAGTAAAAGTTCAATGCACGTTACGTTCAAACGGGGCGTATACGCAATCGAACGCATTAAGTTGCCCCTTTAACGTATCCAGGCCAGAGGCCAGTGCCAGTGCCAGTGCCAGAGTGGTTGCTTATGATGCTGCTGCTGCTGCTGTTGTTGTTGTTGTCCTTTGTCTGCTGCTGCTACGCATTTATTTTGAGGCGCTAGGATCTTGTTAAGAGCGCGCTCATTTCATCAAGTGGGCAGAGGCCTAATACCATTAAAATGCACTTGAAGCAAGAGCAGAGGAGGCGAGGAGGGGAGCTGCTGCTGCGGCTGCTGCTGCTGTCCCCTTTGGGGCACAAGCTGACGAAGCTGTAGCTGAACCCAAACTCAATGTCGACTGCAAGTTTATGCCCCGTCGCAGATCAATTAAAAATTAACGATATGAAGCGCAGCCGCTGCAAACTGGGCGTGCCAATAATATAATGAAACAGGCTCACACAACACAGAGAGAGAGAGAGACAAGGAAAGAGATAGAGAGTGTGATAGAGAAGGAGAGAGAGAGAGAGAGATGATTAAGACCTGCCTGCCCTGGCCAGCCAAGGCAACCAGAGCTTGTTAATGTTCCCTTTACTGTGCGCAACCTTGACGGTGCTTTACGAGCCTTCTAAAACTAACTCCAAGCCTATTTAATATGCACAGGCATAATTTGCACACACACACACACACAGAGACAAAAGTCCAAGTCAGTTGCCGTTAAAGGGTTGCATTTTCTAACCCTTTGCTGGTCAGACAATATGTGAAAATGTTGCCAGGCACGCAGCCCCCACAAAGCGCGTGTTAAGCGCACATTCATTTTGGCCAGGAACAGCTGGCACAGAACGGACTGGACCCTGACTGGACACACACTCTGGCTAGGCTACTCTATATAATTTATATATAGCGTATATGCAGTTGCAGTGTACAGTGACAAATATTAATGACGATTTTCATGCCTTCACAAATCGGAGTAAGGCAGGAGAGAGAGAAGCAGGCAAAGTGTTCGCGGGGGGATATTGAAGTTCACTGTGAGTGTGTGTTGCGCATGTTGTTGTCACTGCTCCGTTTAAAATGCACAAGACCAAAACCTTAACAACACAAAATTTCCATGCGACAAGTTGAACAACAACAACAACAACAACATCGCGAGTGGCTCGTAAAATTCATTGAGCAGCATTAATGAGCGACATTAATGGCTTGTCGTTTGTTGTAGCTGTTATTGCTGTCGTTCCTGTTGTTGCTGTTGTTGCTGTTGCTGTTGTGCCTGGACTAGTATAACATTTTATTGATTTTCTACCTTGGCAGCAGGTGTGATTTTTAGCAATAGTTAAGCGCTCTCTACGTGTGCGTGCCTCACTCGAAATGAGTCGCGCTGATGTTTTAATTAGGCAAATTTCACGTGTGTTTGTTTTGTGAGTGTGTGTGAGCCCCCAATCAAACAGCAACAACAACCCTTCATATAACAACATTTTTTCGGGCAGCGCAACAGCCTGCAGCCTGCCACGCCCCCTCTTACGCCATGTGGCATGGAACGTAACGAATCCACGCGAAAAGGAAATGAACCACGACAAAAAACGAGTATGAAGCGAGGATTCTAGTTCGCTGCAAGAATTTGAATTTTTAAATTAAATTTCACAGTCGCACAAGTTTTATGCGCCTCCACAATATATACTATACATACATATATATACAGATATATATACTATTTATATAAATTCCTTTATATACGTATTTTAGACGGGCAACAAAACGGCAAAGTGCCGCTGCTGTGTGCGCGCACATTCGTCTAAATGTAACTGTTATGGCACGGACATTTTGTCGTAGCATTTTCCTCTATTCATTTTCATTTCAGCCTTCTCCCCACACTCCTTGCTCCACTCTCCTCTCTCCTTCTTCCCTCTGACAGTTACCCAAGTCAAAGGCAGCATCAGATATAGAAATTTTCGTTGCGCTGCGCTGCCAGAGAGATCTCTGGGTGCTATCTCTTGCCATCTTCTCTTTGTACGAGTGTATACGTACGTGTGTGTATGTGTGTGGGTGTGCGGCTGTTCGGGGCTGCTCCAAAACAACCCCCAAAGGGGCGCTCACTGTGCTGAGGGTTGGCAAAACGAGGCAATTTAATGAATGTTTTGTCAGATAAAGAAAGCAGCAAAAAAATGAGTTGATAAAATGTCTGCCAAGGGATGGCAGAGAGGGTCAGGCAGGGGGAAAAGGAGGAGGTGCACAGGCAACACAGTTACAGCTACAGATATACACACACACACAGACAGAGTCGGGCACAGGCTGCCCCCAAGTGAAAGATGTTACACTGAGATAAACGTAACATTGCTGTGCTGCCTTTGCCTCCTCGCCTGCGCCTTCCCCTCTACCTTCTCCACCTCCTCTGGCTGCTGCTGCTCCTACGTCTTGGTGCGATATCTAAGATGGCAAAGGGCATTGCCATCCACGGCGCACAAAAGCTGCGCAATAAATAGAACTCTAGATGTCTTGTCTGACCCAGCAGAGGCAGCCTCTCTCTCTGTCTCTTTCTTTCCCGCACTCTGCCACTGTCTCTCGCCCTCTCTCGTTCTCACGCCCTTCTCTCCCTCTCCCTCTATTTACATAAGTATTTACTTTTGTCGGCGCTGCTTTTCATTTGCTTTGCCCCATTTTTCTTGTTCCTTTTCTTCGCTTTTCTCACTTGTAAAAATTTCAATTAAATATTTAAATGCGATTGCCTTTTGTTAGTTGCAATTTGCATAAACAATTTCAAAATGTAATTTCGTAAAATTTCAAAAATAATTTCTAAACAGTCGCCATTTTGTTTTGTGGTGCACTGCTGTCAGTTGCAAGGCGCATAAATCAAAGCAACGCAAGGTGCCAAAAAAAAAACAAGAACAGCAGAGCTGGCACAACTGTCAGATACGCTATAAACAACTGGTAATGCTTGATGAGTTAGCTCAGCTTCTATTCATGTTTCATCTCTGTAGTAGTCGTGCATACTCCTGCCTACTGTGACTCTACAGGGTGCACAACAAATAAAAAATGAGCGCATTTTGTCATGTTTAAAACGCATTGAGCAAATTACAATAAATGCACACAAACACAAACATGTAACATGTATACTATATATATACTTATACTATAGAGATATATATACCATATAGATATATGTGCTGCATATACCTCACTACAAATGGCAATTCATTGCATTGTATTCAGCCTTTTGTGCTGCACATTATTTATCGCTAGCGCCATCTTGTTTTGTGCTTTACTGCTGTTATTGTTGTTCTTATTGTTGTTGCTTTGTGGCGTCTGCGCTTTTTGCATATCAATTAAAAATGCACCCTGTCAATGTTTGACAGTTTGTCAATCGGCACTGTGCACCGCACCCCCGCCGCCGCCGCCAACGCCCCTGAACCTGACATTGATTTATGTAGCCAGAATTTTTTTGATTTTGGCGACACACAAAATTGTCCGAACATGTTGCAATTGTGGCACCTACCAACACAAGCAAAGCTGCCACAAGTTGCAGACAAAACTGCTTAAGTATTTTGGGAACAGACCTGACAATCGACTTCGAATTGGAAGCTGAAATTGGAATGCAAAGCAAAGTGGTTTCTCGTGGCTTTGTCGTGTTAACAACTTAATTTATATACGCGCAGAGCGATCACTTCTCTCTCAGTGTGTGTGTGTGTGTGTGTGTGCGTGTGTTGTTGTGGCAGACACACACACATAATTACCAGAGTTGGCACATTTTGTAGGCGTTGAAATTAATTTCGATTTCTCGCACATTTCGCCTTCGTTTGCTGTCTGTATGCGAAATTGTTACAAGCTCGTTAACACAGAACACGGTGCCACCAAATGTGGCAAGTTGGTTGCAAGTCGCAAGTGGTTGCAAGTTGAGCGTATGACCTCTGATTTATGTTAATGCCGTGCAGCAGGGCGAAACCAGAACAGGTGAGCCACAGCATCAGCTGCAACAACAGCAACAACAACAACAACTACAATTAAAAATCAAAGTCAAACATGATCAACGCCAGTTTAGGGCCTTGTTGCTGTTGTTGTTGTTGCTGTACAGGCAACATGAACAAGCCACAGAGTCGCAGTCACAGCCACAACCAGAGCCAGAGCCAGAGCCAATGCCAGCTCAGGCCCAGGCCTGGCACAAGATACCAAAGAACGATTCGAGCTCAGATTCTGGTTCTGCTGCCAGGCCGAGGCGGACAATGTTTTTATACCCGCTTAGCATTGCATAGAAGGGTATTATAAGTTGCTTTAAACAAAAAGAAGGCATCTCCAATCGCACAATGTATGTATTCTTAATCAGAATTAATAGTTCACTTCATTTAGCCAACTGTGTCTGTATGAACAACTATAACTCAGAGACTAGACGAGCTAGGACTATAAAATTTGTTGACAACAAGATTTAATATTGTACTTAGCACAAAATGACATTAGAATTCAGCCACGCCCCCGTAAAAACAAAAAAAAACCATGTGGAGATATAATTTTCAAGCTAGATCATTTATTTCTTAAATCTACCAAAAAGTTTACAATCTAAATGATACCCAAAAGTTTCATTTAAATTAGATAACATTTATAGAAAATATTATGAAAAAAACAATTATAAGGGGCCACATAAGTAAAACTAAAAGGTATATCACAGTCGAGCTGAGTCGACCTTTTAACTTGTTTTACTTTTTATTTTTCCTTTTTTTATTTGTTTTTCTTTTTTTTTTTTTTTGGGTCCGCATCGAGTTTGGGCTACGCTTCTTGTAGCCAATTCGTGGAAATTTAAGCGTGGCACAGACATGCTCCCCAGTTGTTGTTGTTGTTGTTGTTGTTGCTGTTGTTTTTGGGCAGTTTTGTAAAAATTGTCATTTTAATGAATTGATGCTGCTGTGAGAGGCACAGTTCGTCCCCCACCTCCACCATACCTGCCCCTCTGCACCTCCCTCGCATGCCATTTAAAAAATGTTGTTGGCTGTTGTGTTGAGCAACTTTGTTTGCCACAAGTTGCAAGGCAGCCAGGACAGGCAGGCATGAGAATGTTGTGCATCTGTGTGTGTGTGTATGTATGTGTGTGTGTGTGCAGTTGTGTGTGCTTCATGCGTTAGTTTTGGCACCGTTCAATTAGCGCACCCAGGCAACATATTTTTGTGGGCGTACGGCATTAACATAATCAATTTCATGCAACTTGCCACATGAGTGGCCAAGCAAGCAGCCAGTTAACTAACTATCTCTCTTTCTCTCTTTTGCAGACACTGCAGTCGCTGCAGAGCGCAGCCAAGCGGGCGGGCACATCCTGCGCCAATTGCAAGACCACAACCACAACCCTTTGGCGGCGCAACGCCAGCGGCGAGCCCGTTTGCAATGCCTGCGGATTATACTACAAGCTGCACAATGTAAGTACAAAGTCAAATAGCTATAGATGCCAGATATACTACACTATATACCATACACACAGTGCTATAGAGAGATGCACCCCAGTCTCAGTCAAGTCTCAGTCGATCGATTGGGAATCTCTTTTTTGTTCTCTCGTTAAACGCTTAAGCGATTTAACGCAACATTTAACAGAGGCTTCGCAGGCCACTCGAGCGGTACGAGGGGCGGCAACGGAAACGGGGCGAGCGGCGTTTCGCACGGGAAACACACACAGATTAAACAGTGACAAAAATGACCCTGAGGGGGTTGGCAGGTTGCAACAGCGGCAGCCACCCCACTGTGGCATGATGAATTGTTGATGATTATTTAAAGATGCCCAACTCGATTGTTGTTGTTGCTGCCACTGCCACTGCCACTGTTGCTGCTGTTGCAAGATAAGCGTCTCTGGTGTTTGGCTGTGAAAATGCGATAAGCTTTGATTTTATTATGGCAAACGCGTGCGACGCAAGGGCGACGGCGAGGGGTGCCCAGAAATTGGCGTAATTTATGTAATAGACTACGGCTCACTGAATCGCCACCCCCGCTGTCTGCAGACTGCCCCCGCCCCCTCTCTCTATCCCCTTCACTTGTTAACTCCCCTTGGCGTGTGCAGTCAGTGACTTCCCCAAATGCAGCCAATGATATTGACGCCATGTCGAGCCATGTGGAAACTAGATTTAATAACATTTTCGCGCCCAGCCAAGCTCCCCTGCACACCTCCCCACATCTTCCTCAACCACTTACTTTGAGGGTTGTTTAAAGCAAGCCATGAGCTTATTAAATATTCATTAGCAGAAGTCAAGCAGCAGTCCGATTTGTATACCCCGCAAGCGGAACAGGTACCCCGCGGCGGGGGCTGCAGCAGGAGTAGAA
The DNA here is from genome assembly GCA_018903715.1 of Zaprionus davidi. Taxonomy (NCBI): domain Eukaryota; kingdom Metazoa; phylum Arthropoda; class Insecta; order Diptera; family Drosophilidae; genus Zaprionus; species Zaprionus davidi. Next base: position 1,079,671 of record JAEIGL010000003.1, read on the forward strand.
CACAACATAGCAAAGAAAAGGGACTACAGTGAAACCTTTATATACAGGACACCTTCTAAAGGAAGCTGTGTACGCTCAAGTAAAGGGAAATTGTGCAAGTAACGGTAGATACAGCTCAGAGTGTTCGACTGTGAGATACTCTTTGGCTAACATCTTTTCGCCAACTGTAAGATACTTTTTGGTTAACACCAATAAAGATTTATCTTTTTGCCAAATTTGGTGTCACTAGCTTTGCTTATAGCTGAGATTGAGGTGCTCATACAAACAGAATTATAGAAAAATGTGGTTAATCTAGTCTGCTATTGATGTTAAGCAGGAATATGCATACATATCTTCATTATAGGCTCTGCTACGTCTTCTTCTGCCTGTTAGCACAAACTTTCAAACTCTTTTCAAATACTTTCATTGTTTGGTAAGGTTTAAAAAGGTCCTAAATCAAAGGGGACCTTCGCTTAAGTGCGCTGTCCATTCAGTCAGTTTCCACTGTATATATTCCCCTCACTTTCCCACAGTGTATGCGCTTTCTTTCCTTATTTTTTGTGCTTTAGCGCCCCCAGTCTGGTTTTAATGAGTTTGTGGCCCAAAAGTTTGTTTGAAAAATCACTTGAACTTTTAGCACATTTACATGTCAGTGGCTCCAAAATGATGGGCCACCTGTCTGTGTGTCCCTCTGTGCCTGTGTGTATGCCTGTGTATGTGTGTGTGTGCGTGCAAACTAATTAAGTTGTGGTTACGCTGCAATTGGGAGGCTACATTCGATTTCGATGGCAATCGCCGTCGCTGCCGCAGTGAAATGTTTTAATTGAGCATGGCCTAAGGCAGCTGCAGCAGGCAAGAGCAGCAGCTGCAGTGGGGGGCAGACATATCAAAGTAGGCAGCATGCTCCATATAGTTGCACATATACATATCTAATCTGATTTGCAAACTTGCAAACACTTGAAAGCGGCGGCATATGAGCAATGCGCCCAAAAAGCCGCCGCCACAGCAGCAGCACCAAAGTGTGTGTTGCTCTCTGTCTGTCTGTATTTGTATGTGTGTGTGAGTCGCCTAATGGCCTACACACACACACACTCACACACATGCAGTCAGTCATAGCGGCGAAATTTATTTTGCAAAAATTTTCTTTCAATTGGACACTGTCCCATCTTGATAAGATGCCAATCAGCGCGCGCTTTTTGCATTGCGCTCGCTCGCTCAGCTGTTGAAAGAGGTAGCACAGGGAGGCAGGGGTGGGGGCAGTGGAGCAGCAATAGGAGAAGCAGCCATGGCAGCAACTGTAGTTCATTTCAATTCAATTCGTTTGTCGTCGCCGTGCTGAATGTGTGTGGGCCAAGCGATCTGAGCGATGTGATTGGCGCATTTTATGGAAATGCAGAGTGCATTTAGTTCCAGCTGAAGGCACCTTGGCAGAGGCAGAGCTGGAAGGAAAGGGGGGGAGAGGGGCAGGCACTTGGAGCACACTGCGTAACGCGTTCTTTGGAAAAGGCAACGCACTGTGCTAATTAACAGCAAAAGCGACGCTTGCCTTATGCAGCTGCTGCTGCTGCTGTTCTTACTCCTACTCCTACTCCTGCTGTGCCTGCACGTGTGTTGTCCTGTCTTATCAGAGAAGTGACCTAACGGTACAGGCACACACACACACGCACACACACACACTCGCTCTGCCTGGCGCCGTTGCAGTCAATTTAGCAACAACAGGCACCCTTTATGTTGTTGTTGTTGTTGTTGTTGTTGTTGTTGTTGCTAGTTGCTGCGGCCCACCCACTCGGCCTGTCAAATCGCAAGTCAGCTGCAGCGGCGCGTGTGTATGCCCCATACTCCATGCCACATGCCACATGCTGCATGCGCCATGCTCGATTAAGATTTTATGCATAAAAATCTCCGACTGCGAGTTTCACTTGAATTTCTTAATGAGCTCCGCCTGCCGCAGTCTCTGTCTCCGCCTCTGCCTCAGCCTCGCACCCTCTGCCTCGCTGCCTCTGCCTGAGCCTCAGTGCACATGAATACGTATTAACAACTTTATGCTTTGTTTAGTCGCTGTTTGCTGTTGTTGTTGCATATCAATTAAAGCTTTGCTGCAGCAGCTGGCGATAGTTGCTAATTGCTACAATTTGTGCTAAACGTTAGGGAGCGGCAACACACAGAGAGCAGGAGAGAGTGAGAGAGAGGGAGATAGAGAGACCCTATCAATTACCTCTGCCCGTGATCTGCGATCTCTCCTCTCTGATCTTCAGCATCCCTCGCTGCTTTTTGTAAGTGATACGTTTGCAATCTGTATTTGTTTCGCTGCATTACACAATCAACCCTCGGCTGAGGCAATTTAACAATTTTGTGCGACAAAAAAAAAGACCGAAGGCACAGCAACAATGTCGTAATTCACGCCCAGGTAGGGCGGCCTATATCCTATAGCCATATATATCGTACATACGTATCTGCTGTATATAATGTAACTTTTCTTGCTTTTCTTTTGTCATCGCGAGTAGTCGCAATGGGTAACTCAATATTGTAATTGTAGCGCAATGAGGCACGCTGTGGTTGCTGCTGCTGCTGTTGCCCCTTAGATGTTCGCAAGTGATAAGGAATTGCATATGAAGCGGCGGCAGCAGCCTCAACAATGGCCTCACCAACGACTCAGCGCACTCACAAAAACAAACTCAAAAAACTGAAAAAAAAACGCAGGCAAAGCAGGAGGGCGATAGTTTAAAGAGGGAGGAAGGGAGGGAGGGTAGGGTAGGGGAGGGTTGCCCTGGCGCGTCGTACGCTATCAGCGGCAACTAATCGCATTCGCAAATGTCGCTTATCTGATCGTGTAGAAATGCTTGTAATACTTCATTTTCACTTCCCGGTTCCCGGTTGCCAAGTTGCGTTGTGCGTTGCAACAGTTGCAACAGACAGCGTGTGCAGTTAGCGGCATTTCCGGCCAAAGGGACGACGGCCCCCTCCCTCTCTCTCTCGGCCTCCTTCCCCTGCACGCCATGAATTTGCATAAATTTGACCCATTTTGTGTTGCCGCTGGGCAGCAGCAGCGTCAGCGTCAGCCTCGTTCACAGTTTATTGATTTTCCCTACTTGCAACACCCACTAAACAGCTGCCACATCTCCCCCTCTCTCTCTATAGGTCAATCGTCCACTCACCATGAAGAAGGAGGGCATACAGACGCGTAATCGCAAGCTCAGCTCCAAGTCAAAGAAGAAAAAGGGTCTGGGCGGCGGCTGTCTGCCAATTGGCGGACATCTTGGCATGGGCGACTTCAAGCCACTCGATCCATCCAAGGGCTTTGGCGGCGGCTTCTCGGCATCAATGGGTAAGTGGAGCAACACCAGGTGACACTTGTGCCGCATCCACATCCACAGATGACTAACCTGTGCTTCGTCTTTCGCTTCTCTTCTTGTCTGATTCCAGCGCAACATGGACACCTTTCCAGTGGTCTGCATCCGGCACATGCGCACATGCACGGCAGCTGGTATACCGGCGGCATGGGCGCACTGGGTGCCTCCGGTGGACTGCAGGGTGGCTTCTCCACGGCGGGCTCGCTCGGTGGCGGCGTGGTGCCCCACTCGCAGCCCTATCACTTGGGCCTCAGCTCGATGGTGAGTAGCAGTCTCTCAGTCTCTGATATAAGAGAGAGAACAACTGTGCACAATATAAGAGAGAGCTTTGTTTACTAACGTATGTTTTCCCCTCTCTCTCTCTCTCTCTTCCTTTCTCTCTTGCAGGGCACATGGCGCACTGACTATACGTGATGGAGCGGGAACAATTTGAACAACAACTTGTTCAGCTAGAGTAGCGCCCAATTCTATCACTACTACTACAGCAACTATAACTGATGATGATTTCTACAAACAAACAAACAAACAAACACAATGCCAAACTGAGGACTCCCCTTGCAGCAGCAGCCAACACCATGGACGGGATGGAGCCGGAGGAGGGGCGGGGAAATAGATCCCTTCCTTGGGTTCGCTTTTATCCCAATACAGTTCCAGATCCAGATCCCGATCCCGTTTGTGAGCCCGCTTCAAGTGCTCGGCCTAATTCCTAATTGTAAACATTGCGTGCAATTTTTAATTATTTAAGCAGCAGCAGCTAAAACAAAAGCCCATTAAAATTAATTAAAGGGCCGCACATATTATTTTTATTGCTCTTGAGTGTGTGTACGTGTGTGTCTGTGTGTGTGAGTGTGACTGAGTGCGAGTGTGTGTGCGTGTATGTAGGAATTCGTTGTTTTATTTTTGCACTTAATTAATTTAATTTCTCGACGCAAATTCGGCGTATTTAATTGTGCTTTATGAACTGCCATAAAAAAAGGAAACAAAACCCTCAACAAATACGAAAATATAACAAAACAAAAATCAAATGCAAATGCAAATCGGAATTTCATAAATATTTCTACTGTAAATATGTAAAACTCTCTGAGCAGCAGCACAAGAAAAGCACACAGAAACTAACGATAACTAAGCATAAATTTATTAACTAATTAAATGCACGTCCACAACAACAACAACAACAAGTAGCAGAAGAAGAAGAAGAAGAAAGATAAAGAAGAAGATTAAAAAAGGTTTGTCCTATTTCGCGAGGCAATTGAAAATTGCAAAATAAGTTTAAAGTTTAAACTGTAAATTAGTTAAATTATTAGACATTAAACAAAACAGACGTGATAAACAAAGAAAAAACAAAAACAGAAAACATAAATTTAAACAATTTAATCATTGTAAAATAAACTAAACTACAAAGCACTCGCAACTAACACAGCAAAAGAAAAACATAAAATAAATTAAAAAAAAAACAAAACAGACAACAAAAACAGAAATCGAAATCGAAGTCAAATGAGCCGCATTGTATGTATTTTAAAAAACCAACCACAAAATAAACATAGTTAAGTATAGACACAGATACACATACACATATATACATACACATACACATACATATGCATATAAATCTATGTTCGATGTTTAATCCTAAGTCTTATAAATAAACAAAAGCAAAGCAAGAAGATGTTGAAATCAATTCAATGTTAACGGCAATTTGTAAAATACGAAAGAAGAGTAAAGAAGAGAGAGAGAAATAGAAGCAAAACATTTGTTAGCAATTTTTGTATAATTTTAGCAAAAAGTATTTATATGATAAACACAAAAGAAAAAAGCACAAAACCCGTAAGGAAAACGAAAAAAACTTGGAAAATAATCGACTAAGTTCTGTGTAAATAAAATACAAATATAGTGTTTAATTTAATTTATATGTGTGAGGTTTAAACAAACAAAACAAAACAAAACAAAACAAAAAGAATGCAAAAACAAAACATAATATACTTGTATTGTACTTGTATTGTATTGTATACATTACCTATAGAGAGATACAGCTACAGATACACGCATTGTATGTATGTATGTAAGCGATATGCGATAAATAATGTATTGTAATTGGCCATATTGATAGTTGAATATATTATATAAATATATATATTATAAACATACGTTTATTTAACTTTAAAGGCAATCACCAGAAAACAGAAAAAACATTTACGAAAATCGAAAAAAAAACAAACAAAACAAAACAAACAACAGCAAAAAAAAAGTAAATAAAATAATTTATGAAAAAAGAAAAACATTACACCAAACTGAGTACTTCTAATTGTGTGTGCGAGTGTGTGTGAAACTGTAGAACGGTATATGACAGGGCAGACTGAGGCTGATTAATTGCCGCCAGATGATTTGACAGAAATCGAAAACGAAATCAAAAATCAAATTCGAATTCGGGGTTCGGGTTTCAGTTTCAAGCGGCCCCATAACACTGTCCAACAATTGTCTGGGCAATGTCTTTATAAATGCCCATTTATGCTTATGAATTGCTCTTTAAATTTCGATGCGTCTTCAATACAAAACGTGCCCCGTTGTACAGCGATGCCCTCCGCTCCTCCGGTTCTAACCTCACTTTGGTCATTTGTTATGCAGCACTTTGTTGTTGTTGCTGTTGTTGGTGTTGTTATTGTTGAGCGCATGAATTATGAGCTGGACGCACAGTTGCTTGTATTGAGGCGTGAAATGGCATGTTAATTTATTGGTACGCGAGTGTACGACACCAGCAACAGCAACAACAGCAACAACAACAACAGCAGCAATGTCTGTAGCGACGGCAAAGTTCGTTGCCTAAGTCTTTTGTTTTACGATTGCCGCGGCGGCGTCATAAAGCGCACATAGCACATAACCAAGTGTACTTAGCCAGCAGTCTCCTGGCCAGATTATGAGCACTTAAAAACTAGACCAGGTACGTTTATTGCCATAGCGCGAATACATCTACGGCCGTAGCGCTAATTAATGGCCAGCGCGTGTCTGGCAGCCATAAAGTGGCATCCAGCTAGGCAAATTCTCAGTGTGTGATTGCTGTTGATATTGCTGATTTGCTAGATTCGCCAACCTTTGTTCCCCCCTCGCCCGTTCCCCTCCCACGGCTCGTAGCACGTATCAATGCAACATTAATTGTCACCAGGCATCCGCTTCCGTTGCACCTTGTACCACATGGCCAAGGGTTGTGTGAGTGAGCTATGCGTGCATGCAAGGCTCATCAAGCATCTATTTTACAATATATAATAATAACAATAAGACTTATCGCACTTGGCTATCTCTCCCTGTCTCCCTCGCTCTCCCTCACTCTCCCTGTTGTAATTGAGCTGCAATTAAATGCACGTTAAATGCAGCCATGCACAGCGCAATGATACGAGGGATACGATAGGGATATATTGTACGATATATCGAGGGTATATATATGCACTAAAGATCAACTGAAAATCGACACGAACTACGGCAGCAGCATCACAGCCAACGTGAGGGTCTTTCCCGGCCTCCCATTCGTGGTAATTGCATTTAAACGAACATGTGACAAAGTCTCCAACGCTGACCACGCCCCTAATTGCTATATAATTACATGGTGATTCAGTACTGTTGTTGTTGTTGTTGCTATTATTATTACTATTACTGTGGCAATTAACTGGAAAATAATCACATCAACTAAAAGTGCTGCCCACAACATTAGTTTAACCATCGAACGAAACTGTTCCCTGTCTCTGTCCCTGCTCGACGGTGATCAATGCATTACAAATGACTCGCAATGGTCTCGACTCATATAAATCAGTTAATCAACATCTGCGATAAGCAGCGAGGCATGTAAAGCATTTACATATGGAAAATGCTGCCTGGGAAATGCAGACACGCCAGTCCAGGCCAGTCCAGGCCATAATCGAAAACCAACCAATAATAAATACCCAACATAAACTAGGCAAAGCAAACTATGAGCATAAATCAACGGAGGGCCAAGCAGTGTGAGAACGAGCCAGGAGCAGTCACAAATATTTGGGCATGCATTAACTAATTAGTCTGCGTCCCGTATAGGCCCGGCCAAGGGCCACGCATCGAACAAACCGTTTCGATACTTATCTGATCTGGCAAATGTGGCAGCATTTCGATTTGGTAGACATAGAAATAGAATATGGGTGTGGGGGTAAATCTAGAATTAAAGAGAGGTATCGCTGGAACAGGCAACTAAATTTATTTACCTTATAATAAGTACTAACAGATATAAAGGCTATTAAAAGAGTTTGATTTGAAAATAGAATGCATTTTAATGATATATATTAAATCTAAAATAATAAGAAAAGTAAAATAAATAATTAAGGACAGATATTTTAAAAGTTTGTTTTGCAATTCCAGAAGCAGGAAGGTGGCAGTAGAAGATAACCATAAATATATATATTATATGGGAACAATAATTATAATATAATAGGAAGTTCAAAGAAAAATCTTAAAGACTTGCGACCAGATATTTCGACAGTGTTTCTCAATGTATATATCTATACTTAAAGCGATTTCATAGAGATTCCACAAGAATAAAAGTGGCATTGGAGGTAAAACTTATGTATCACTTTAATGCAAAGTTCAATATTGATAAACATTAAGAATTTCATAAAATTGTATGCAAGTTCAAATAAGAGACTCAAAATCTTTCGTTAGAGTCTAAAACATTTATATGAATACTTAAACTGACTTTTAGAGATTCCAACTGCATCGCAGTCAAACACATAGAAACTTAAGTAGCTATAACATATATAGAACAGCTTTATAGATAGAAAAACTTAAGTAAAGATAAAGCTGCATAGAATGCCTTAAAAAATAGCAAGATTTCTGTGTTTAAAAAGTATAAATAGAAGACTTGAAAAGATTGATTGATAATGATGGTGACTTTAAGCTATTTTTAACCAATTCGAACTCCAAAAAAGTCAGATAGACAGAACAACTAAGTAAAATATTCAATTTAAATAATATCTTTATCAACTTTATCTTTCTCAACTTTAAAGACTGTAATGGATTTGTATGAATGAAAATCAAATAGATAGAAAGCTTAAATAAGCCAACAGCTCATACCATTGGCTAATTAACTTGATCTAGCTAGCGTTGAAACAGAACTGCGATGCGATATTATATAATAAGCTGCTTATCCGCATCAATGCACTAAGCATATTAATGCTCTATATATACATATATATTCGTGTATTATATAGCAACAACTATCTAACCCTGGCCCAACATGGCGTAGCAATGGCAACAAATATTTGGTCATGCATTAACTAATTAGTGGCAATGGCAAACAGCAGCAGCGTGTGTCGATAACATTGGTGCCTCCTCCACCTACACCCTCCCAGCTCCCTCTGCACCTCCCTACCCCTCTCTTCTTCTCTCTCGTTCTTTCTCTCTGTCTCTTCCTTTTAGTCGGCAGCACTCACACGGCCATGGATTGTGCGCTCGTGCGTTCGGGGCTGCAAGTTTATCTGATGCAAACTGTTTGGTCAACAATGGCGACACACACACACACACACACACACACACTCACACACAGAAAAGCTAACAGCAATGGCCACGCACAAAGAGAGACAGGGAGAGGGAGAGACAAACAAACAAAATGCTTCTTTAGATGATTAACTGTGATAGTCGAGCGTATCCATTCGAGAGCTAACTTCGACTCTGAATATCGATACGTTTGTGCGATTTAAATGGATTTTAATATAGCTCAACGCCGAATGCAATTTAATTAGCCCAACACGCTGGCAATCTGCAAAGTCATTACATAAGATGTACAAGCCCAGATAGGTGTCTCTCTCTATATGTGTTTGTGTGTATATGTCTCTCTATATAGAACTGTTTATTTATCAGAGTGTGCACATCATTGGAAAAGCTCATCAATGCACTTGGCCCGGCCAGCTGTTAAATGTAATTGCTTTGCTGTGCAGCACTGTGTGTGTGTGTGTGTGTGTGTGCTGTTTGTCTATTCATTAATTTTACAATGACAGCCGCAATTTCAATTAAATTTCAGTTAAAACGCACACACCAACAAGCTGTGCGATTCGGCGATAGCAACAGCAACAGCAACAATGGCCACCACAGCAACATCAACTCATTGTTCTAATTAGAATTATCCTAATGAAATTAAATTGCAAATTGTGTGTAAGTGTCTGTGCACTATTAATTATATAAATTGCATATGCCACATGCTGGCAACGTGCAACGTGCAACACACACGCATTACGCATGCAATTTGAGCGCTGTCATAATTTGTTTTAGATGCTGATTAACTAAATGGCAAACAATTTCATTTCTCAGCTAATTTGATTAAATTAAGCGACCCCCCCTTCCCCCTTCTAAACTGTCAGCCAGGCCAGGCCTAAACTGGGCAGAGAGAGAGCACAGACTGCAGAGGCGACTCCATTGCCAGGGCCTAATGGCAACGGCCCATGTCAATTCGTGGCATATTAAATAGGAAAATTGGCATTGGCAATTGCACAGATATTAGTTTCGTTTCGGACCAGGCAGGCAGGCAAAGGAAGGCAGGCAGGCCCAAGTTGGCGCTGAGAAGGAGACTGGAGCTGGAGTTGGTAACTGGGAGTTGGGCTATCTGAGAGTGCGATCAATTTGTCGCTTGATTGTGTGCGTTGCATGCAGCATGCAGAGGCAGGCAGGCAGGCAGGCAACTGCTTGTTGTGTGTTGACAACGCATTGGCCATATTTGTGTATTATTGTTATAAGGACGCCAGCCAGCGAGCCTGCAAGCCAGAGGAATATGACAAAGGCACATAAATTCGGTAGCCAGGGCCAAAAAACACTGACGCACATAAATAAGCTCCAAACATAGCAGCAGCAACTTAAATGTTGCCCGTGTGTCTGGCCTGACTGCAGTGTGTCGTCATCACCAACAGCTCCAACAGCAGCAGCAGCAACAGCAGCAGCTGCAACAGGAACAGCAACAACATTGCTAAAGTGTCAAATTTCACGCAACATGATCCGCTAAATGTTGCCAGCAACTGTGCAACACTTTGTGGCCCGGACTGCAGACTGCAGTGAAGCTGCAAGAATCCTTCTTGCCTCGTGTTGCAGTCGCATGTTTATTGTAAATATTATGAAATGTTGATACCTGCGATTGCTGCTCCTGCTGCCCGACCGGCAATTTATTGATGCAACACGATAAACGCGCCCCGAGCATGAACTGCCTCATGCAGGCAAAGAGAGGCAGGGAGAGGCAGGAAGGGGAACACAGAGAGAGAGACGGAGACACAGAGAGAGGGATAGGGAAAGAGAGACATAAATAACATTTTCTCAGAAATTAAGCCAAGCGAATTATTGTTTTCAACAGGATTTCTGCTGTAATTATCCCCCCCCCCCCTCTCGAACTATGGGGCAGGCAGGTGATAAGCATGCAACACCTGAGTGTGTAAAACAGCAGAGATGATTAGCTGCAGATAACAGACGAGACGAGGCACGAACTCAGCATAATTAGAAGTGCGGCAAGAACAACATCATCGATTGCAATTGACAGGCTCGATCAGGCACTGAAAACAATAGCCATAGTTTCAGCTCCCCCTCTCCTTCACCCCTCTCTCCATCTCTCCCTTACATACTCATATTTGGAGCGCAAACAACATTAACCTGTTAACCCAAACTGACGGCAAACCGCCAGGTCCCCAAGCAGCAACAGCCACAGCACAGGCGGCGGAGGCTGCTGGTGTCGCCTACTTTGGGAACGACTGAGGACCAAAGCCAGTTAGAGCCAGTGCTGCATGGTGGTGGTGCTGCATGAATAATGCGCGCCCACAGCTCAATAAATTTTCACTCTTTTCGCCACAGTCGATTCGGGGGCAGCAGCTGGAGAGGCAGAAATTCACACATCTTGTCGAGCACAGGCCCGACTGTGGCACGGCTGGACGCTGGCAATAAGCACAGTGCAGCACTCGACGCCACAGCAGGGAGGAGCCTGGCTGGGATGATTCATTTGAGCAGGGATGAGGAGGAGGAGGAGTAGCAGCAGGAACGGAGCACAGAGAGAAAATGATACAAAAACCATTTAAAGGTATTTCTCAACAGTTAGAGAAGAAGACACGATCGCATCGCAACGCGGGCTGACTGAGAGGGGATGAGGCGGAACTGTGGGGACAGGGGAAGCCGGCTAAAATGGCCCATGGCCCCAAAAACAGACGGAGTTGTGGTGCACACACAGTAAACACGATGCAACATTAAGCAAGCTTCGCAGACTGCTTGGGGTCGGTCTCGGTATCGCTGTGGTGCCTTCTGTGTCGTCTTCTCTGTGTGTGTATGTGTCTCAGTGTTTCTCCCCAGAGTTTCCCTTCTCTATCTCCCTCTCTCTCTCTCTTTTCTGTATGTGCGCCCACAATTGTCGAGAGAGATTAGAGTTTGCTGTGGTAATTCCACATAGCCATTGGACGACTCCGCCACCAAGACGACCAAGACAACGACGACGATGCGGTTGATTTCGAGCTTATCACGTTCACAGGAGACTTACAGACGCTAACAAAGTTTACACGCAGCAGCAGCACACGATCGTAAGAACATAGAAACGTTTGTCAAGAACCTTAAAACCGGAATTTAAACTATCTGCTAAGGTCTTTAGTACCCACTTCTGTTTTAATGATATGCAAATGTGGTCGAACACACGCAAGAACCACAAGACGATATTATCATAAATATATGGAAGCTATTTATAGAACCACAATTCTCTTATCTAGTATTACATGAGTCATTTGGGGAATGAGGTTAAACAAGCGGTCCTGTGGCGCAATGGATAACGCGTCTGACTACGGATCAGAAGATTCCAGGTTCGACTCCTGGCAGGATCGAATTGAAGAACTCTTGAAATTTTGTTCCTTTTTTGTTTTTTTCTAATATAAATTAAAATGTTAAAAATAATATACAAAAACAATTAAAGATAAAATAAAGTAAAAAATAAAATACAACAATTCTTCTTTTTTTAGACTTATTAAACTTTGTATTAATTGGTTCAATTTATCGATCGTGCACTTTTTTTACAATTATTATTTATTATAGTTAGGTCAGCTCCACTTATCGCTTCTCATCCATCATATTGCTAAAGCTTTGATAACCTATCTTTGCAAATCTGAAATCTTTACTTTTAGTAACTGATCAGGGGCGCATCAACTGCCTCCGTGGCGCAATTGGTTAGCGCGTTCGGCTGTTAACCGAAAGGTTGGTGGTTCGAGTCCACCCGGGGGCGAAAACAAATTTTTTGTTATTGATTAATTAGTTCAACTTTTTCTATATTTTTATGCTTTTTAGAATTTGAATAAGAAGATGTGTTTAAAATGGAATGCAATATATAATATAATGCGTTACAAAATAACAAATTAATACAATTGTAACTTTGTTAAAAATAAAATGACTTCGGATTTGATTATGATGAAAATATATGTTATGTTACATGTATGTTTGTAGAGTTTATTAACTTTATGCACTGTTAATTCCATAATCGAATACTTTCAAAGATTTGAAAACTCTATCTAACCTTATAGCAGGCATAACTTAGTTAAATAACTTCTGACTTTTCTTAGAAATATTATTTGTTTTATGATTTTATTTTTAATTTGATTTCAAGTATATTTAATATTGTCAGTTGTGCCATTCTTGCACCTCCTTAAGGCATTTTTTAAAAATTAAACTGCAATATTTTAAATGAAAAGTGCTTTATTAGGCACAAATAAGTATAATAATTAATCTAAACACATTACCTATCTCAAATATAAGAAAATATCAGAATTATATTATCATTCGAATTTTTGTATTGGATCATAAGCTCTTTTCACAATCTTGTGGCATCGTATGAACCAGCATGAGCTCTAAGGCGACGCTGGTGTCTCGCTGTCTATGTCTAACAATGGCCACCACAAAGGCAACATGGGGCAACCTCCAACTTCGACTCCAACTGCAAATGCAACTTTAACTCTGGCTGCGACTGCGAGCTTAGTTACTTAGTTGGGCCCCATCTGGGCAATGGCAACTGGGGGATCGACACTGCCGCCCGTCCCCTTCCCCCTCCTCTCCCACCTGTGCCTGCCCGCCTGCCTACTGCATTGCATAAGAGGGAGAGAGAAATATTTGTGCAATTTGATTTCGCAGAATTGCGAATTCGTTGGAATGAATTCCCGATTCTTCCCCAACCCTCACCACCCATGCCCCGCCCCTTGGCTGCTGCCTTTAGCCTTGCCACGCGGCTTATGCGCATTATGATTATGATGATACTCTGGCGCATTGTTGCTGTTGCTGTTGCAAGTTGTTGTTGCTGTGTTGTTTTCGCCTTGTTTGCTGGTTTGTTAGCCGCGCTTGCTGCGATTATTGTTGAAATTCTATGCAGTCGCCCAAGTCATGACCACAACGGCAACGGCAACGGCGGCGGCGGCAGCAATAGAAAAACCTGAGGGAAATTCTGCGGAAAACTTTTGCGGCGTGCGCCTACAGAGCTGGAGACGGGACTTGAGAGTTGAGACTTGAGAGTCGAGGCACAGCACACACAGATCAACATGGCCAGATTGTGTTTGCAATCATTACAGCTGGCGATGATTGCCAACGACCACGACGGACCCACTGTGGATCACCATCGTCGTCGTCGTCGTCTGCATGTCTGTTGTGGGTTGCCTTGATTGGGTGGCATACAATTTGTACGTACTGTGTGCCTGTGCCACATGTAAAACAAATGATATTGTGTGCATAATTTCGAATATTATGGAAAGGCAGCTGAGCAGGAGTCATTAGTGAAAGTGCGACGAGACATTATAAATTGTGGGATGAGGCACAGTTAGGGAGAAGACAGGAGAGAGAGAGGGAAAAGGGAGAGGGATATTACACCCTTGTAATAAGCAGCAAGTGGAGGAGAACAGCTCAAGGTCTAAAGGGGCACGAAATGAAATGGAAAACGTGTGTGTGGAGACACTCGTAAAATACACAAACACACACACACAGACGAAACCCGAACTGACCAGGGCGCGATCGCCTGGCCTCGCCTTGCCTTGCCTTGCCTAGCCTGGCCTGAACTGGGCCTAGCAAAATGAGGCGCTTATCTAAATCTTCATAGTTGGCTAAACGCGCGGCCTTTTGCGCCTTCGCTTCCTCTGCTGTTTCTCCTGCAGTTGCAGTTGCCTTTATTCCTCTCCCCCTCGTTCCTTTTTTTGACTTTTCATTTTTGTTCGTTTTTAATTGCAGCCGAAACGTGAGCGAAATGTAACCAAAAATGCAATTGCCAGGCCAGGCCAGGCTGGGTACGCTGGTCATTCCTTTTGGGCTGCTTAATTCGTGCTGCATTCCTGTAAACCCTGTGTGTGTGTGTGTGGTGTAATGACAGTGCGACGTTGTCATTGGAACATGTAATTATGCCACTTTGTGTCAGTTTTAGCCAAAGACATTGCCCCTTGAAATGTCGACAGTTTAAGCCCAAAAACGCAGCAACATCTAACGCTCAGCAACATGTTGCCAGCGTCGCATAATTGTCATTCTATGACTCTCTCTTTCTCTCTCTGCGTGCAACTTGCCATGTGGCAATTAAATGGGCGACTGAACCTTGGCGACGCGACGCTGTGTAACATGCAAGCCACAAATCGGCTGCTTCTGCTGGTGCTGCAATGTCGCCTGTGCTGCTGCTGCTGCTGTTGCAATTGCATTCTTGACAATGCCCTTAATTAGGCCAGTTATGGGCCATAAAAAAGTTTGCCCAGTGTCTCACGCGATACGCATCTGCAACTGCAAGCAGTGCAACAACAGCAGCAACAACAACAACAATATTAACTGCAACTAACTTTAGTAGCTGCAACATTTGATGGGCCACAAATCCGCGCTAAGACCTTCCTCTTTCCCCAGGACGCAGCTCAAAAATTGCCAACTCAATTTCGTGCTTGGATGCGCAGAAAATTGCCAAATCAAGAAAATAAATAGCCAAACTCAAGTCACATAAATCCCAGAGAGGCAAGCAAATTGTAGGGGGAGAGGGGAAGATCCTGCAATGTCCAGTTGCGAGTGTCCAGCTTTCGTTTTGGCGATAAACAAACATAAAACTTGACGTCGCACACAGTTCAACTGGCACAACTCTTATTTATTTAGCTACACTGCAGCACGCCCCCAATCCCTGCCACGCCCCCTACCCCGTTAAGACAACGCAATTGAAAAGTAAATAGAAGCAACCTTTTTTTTCCGGCACTGTGTTTTATTGACCCGGATTAGTGCACAAATATGGAACCCTTTGGCCAGCACTGATAGCGGACAACGGACAGCGGACAACGGTCAACGGCTTACGGATATGGATAGATGCAGAGCGAGGATGAGGTTGGGGTGCGGGGTGGTGTAAAGGGTTGCCCATTGGCAATCAATTTACACGTGCGTTGGCTCTACGGATTTGCTGCGCTTCTGATGCGAATTTGATGCGATTTTTTACGGCAGCTCGTAAAGTTCGTAAGAAATTCGTATTCCAAATCAATTTGCCAAATGACATTTTACGGAATCTAAGCTGCCCCAAAGCTGTGGCGCTAAGCTGTAAGCTGCAATTAAGACCGGACTCGGTCTATCGGTGACAAACAGTGACAGACAGCGAATGAGTCGAGTGAGTGGCAGGTGGCAACGCGTGTCTGGCAGATACTTTGAAAGACATTTGATCAGGTTTCAAGAAAATATATAGACAATATCAACGTATCGATCAATTTTGAGAAGATATATTAATTTTTTTTGTTTATGAAAGTAAATATATCAAATATATTTGCATATTATTAAACATATATGTATGTATAAGACTATATTAATACTTAAAAACTATATATCTTCAATAAGATATTTATTATAAATATATTTTTCCAACTCTACACATAATTAAATATTTTTAAACGAGTTTTTTTTAGAAAAAATGTATAAAACCAAAATATATCGAAAATATCAAATATATCAATGTAATTGAGGTGATATATTATATATGTATGTTCACATAATATTATTCATGTTAATTAATTTATCAATTTAATTAAGCTAATATATAAGTTTATATAACCTAATTTATAGAAATATATCATTATTTATAGAAGTATATCATTATTTATAGAAATATATAATTATTTATAGACATATACCGTTCATTAAATACTAAAATATATTTTTACAATTCTAAGCATAATTAAGCAAGCATAAATAAAGTATTAAATAAATTTGATTAGCAAATCGACAACTGCAGCGCAAAATCAATGAAACTTTTTATTTATATCAACCTTTCCGTTTTCCATTTTCTCGTTTATTGAATTTTTCGCACGCCGCCCAAATGCGTAAAGCGGATCAATTGCCCAAAAGATCAATTGGCAATTGACAAAGGCAGTAGAAAACGCAACGAGAATGACAAATACGATTGCAATTGCAATTGCAACCACTTGAAAAGCCGCTCAGCCCATTAGCCAATCAGCCGGAAAATCGCAGTTGAAATCAGAGCGAAACACACAAGCCGAGAAATATCCCTCTTTAGCCCTCCCCTCGCACTCCCTCCCTCTCTCTCTCTCTCTGTCTCTCTCTCTCTCTCTCTCTTTGTCTTGCTCTCTCTGTCTCTTTTAAATTTGTTGCGGTTTTTGTCAGTCAAGCGCAAAACGAGAAATTCATTAATCCCGCAAGGGGCGCGCCTCAGCTTAGGACGAATTCGGGACACAGAGTCAACATTCCTACTAATCTGGTTTTTCCTTTTGTGTTGCAGTTGCCACTGCTGCATTTGTGTGGCATTTAATTACTTTTGTGTGCGGTTCGTGGTACGTGCAACTCGGCAAATGCGGCAGTGGCAACATGATGCACCTTGCACCTTTTTTGGCGGCTTCTTCTTCGGGCCGCATTGGCACGCGCTGCATTTTTATTGCTTCATCAGCATCGCTTGCGTAATAGCCGCAGGCAGACAGCAACAACAACAACAGCAACAACAACAACATCAACAACACTCGACACTGTTGGTCAGACCAGGGCCAAGAGCAGGTGCAATTCCGTGCGAGCCAAATTGGAACTGAAATTTGTAATTCATGTTTCCGCAGCGTGCCACCAACAATAACAAATACTTGCAACAACAAGCAACAACGACAAGCAGTTACAGATACTCGTAACATAAGTATTCGAATAAAGCAACAAAGAAAGTGAAATCATTATCAAGACGAATTTATTTTACACTTGTCAGTGCTTAACTCTTTTATAGTACCTTCTCTTTAGGCACTTTTACTATTAATATAATTACAGAGAACATTCCTAATGACAATCAATTTATTTATTAATAATATAATATTAAATGTATACTTGGATGCAGTTTGTTACTTACAAACATGTTTATTATTAACATCATCTATTTATTTAAATTATTTACAACATTTATATATATATATATATATATATAATTTATTTACTAATATTTAGTATGTTTTTTAAACGTAACTTCGACATAAGCCAGTCGAAGGAAAGATAAGGAATAAAATTTATTTACAATTAAATTTAATTTTAAGAAGTATGAATATGAAAGATGATTATAAAAGAGTCCAAGCCATTAAATATTGTTGTTTAGAAGGAAGTATACTAAAGACAAGAATTGATGCAGAGAAAACAGGAAACATACAAAAAATAAATACTATAAACATTAATAATATAATACATAATAAAATAGTTGAATTTTTAAATAACTTAAAAACGAAATAGGTTTTTTATCCTCACTAAAACTTTAATTAAATACATTACATTACATTTACAATACATTTCAAAAACCTACTTAATTGGAACTGTTGAATTTAGAGTTGCAATTAACGAGTGCCGACTGTACAAGTTACTTGAGCCTTCGATGGGAGGGTTCTGCGAAAACGTGAACATAAATTACATAGGGAGCCGGTCGCAGTTCGTCAAAACTTCGTGCCAAAGTGTAATAAGTTTAACTAGCGAGAGAGAGAGAGATTTGATTCGTGTGCAGAAAACATATATTATTATTATGATGAAACACAAGAGTGTGCAATTAAATAAAGATTACAATAATTGGACGGCAGGTGACAGATACAGCGACAGCGACAGATACAGATACAGATACTTATGCAGGAGACTGTTCTGACGCACTGTTCACACTGTTAAGCGCAGGCTGCAGTTACCGTTACTGCTGCTGTTGCTGTTGCAGTTGCATGCGGAAACTAGACAAGCTGCAAAGTGGTTAAGTGGCAAAGTGGCCGCTGATTGGCCAAAAGGCGGAGCCAACAACAAAGCGAGTTGTGCGCATAAATTATGGCATTAAGCTAGCGACTGGGATTGGTGCAACAGCAGCAGCAACAACAGCTTCTGCAACTGCAACCAGCTGCAGCAGCAGCAGCAACAGCAACAGCAACAGCATCCAAGACAAGATCTCTCTCGCGCTCACTGTGCCGCAAGCAGGTTTCTGAGATGCCCAAGCTGAAATCGAGGCAACATTTTGAGCTAGCGCTCAAATTAGTTGGCTACCTTTGCTGCTGACATGTTTATTACCATTAAGCGGCAGGCAGAGAGACAGACAAGCAGCCAGGCAGACAGACAGAGAGACAGCTACACAGACAGGGGCAGCAGACATAAATCGAGCTGTTCGTCAAGATCGCAGCCACATCGTGTAGGCCACAATAGAAATTCAATTAAAATTGACATTTTGCGATGAACTTATGCAAATGCCTCAAGGGGCCCCACAACGACGACGATTGCCAGGATATTTATGGCCGACGACAATAGAAATTTATTATTACAAAATCGTTTCTATATAATGTAACAAATGTTGCAAACGGGGCAGCAACTGGACGGGTAGATCGCTTTGCTGGATCGATCGATCGACCTCCCGTGCAACGTGTGGTACGTGAGCTGCAGTCGAGCTAAGCTGCATGGCATGCAGAGAGAGAGGAGACAGGGCGTCGTGGAGAGGAGAGGGGCGTCACTCCCCGCTTGGACAGTGCATTCAACTCGACATCGGCATCGACTCGGCATCGATAACAAAAGCAATTTGTTAAGGAAAGGAAATCCCACCGAAGTATGTGAAAATAATAACAGCCAGCCCAAAAAAAGAGAGAGACAGAGACGCGAAACTACAGCCACAACAACAGCAACTGCATGTGAATGTGTGTGTGTGTGTTGCAACATTAAAGTAGCCTAAAGCAGCTTGATTAATTTTATGAGCGATCAGCCGTTAAGTTCAGCGCACATGAAACTCTTTTTTTTGCGATACTAATCTAGCATTAAGCATACGCCCCGTGAAACGGGCTCAGCGCAAGCGCTCTCCCTGTCTCTGCTCTCCCTCTCCCACCCTCTCTCATTCCTTTTCTCTCTCTCTGTCACTCCCTCTCTCTCCCTCTCTCACTTTAAAGGCAAATACTCATTAGCGAAATTTTTTATCTCACATTTTCACAAGTTTGGCGCTGGCGGCGTCGCGCCGCACTGCAACCGCTTGATCTTGATGCAATTAATAAAAATATATATGTATAAACAACAAAAAAAAACATATACTAAAATATTATAAAATACCAGCAACGCTGGTGTCTGGCTTGACTTGCTCCGGAAGCGGACTAAGGGATCGTCGAGCTGATCAGCCGCCAGCGATTATGATTATTTTATTGCCCTGCAATGAGGCACATTCCCACTGCCTGCCCCTTCCCCTCTCCCTCTTTCTCTTTCTGCTTGGCTTTCTCTGCGACCACACAGTTTGGTCTGCACCTTTGCCCTGCCTGGGCATTCATCACCACGACAGCTACTCGTCTCTGCGCTGCTCTGTGTGCAAATCTGCCTTGTAAATTGACAGTCGCAATTTAATGCGAATTCACAAAATTGGATAATTTCCCAGTGACAATCGAGTCTGGGCCGGCCTGTGCTTGTGCTTGAGCCTGAGCCTGAGCCAAATTGACTGTGCCCTCTTGATAAATGCAACGCGCAAAAGTTTCCCAGGGCACGAGAGCACTTGCTGGCCATTGCGGCAGACAATGCTCTGCGCTCTCGGGTGATATGCAAAATAAATTTCACTTCCGAATCCTTTGCAATGTCTGGGCCTCCTGCGCTGCCTCCTACTCTGCACTGCCCCCTGTTCTGCCCTGCCCTGCTCTACCCTGCGCTACTCTGCTCTCTTTCTGCCGTTGTACAGCGCTTGTTTTACATATGTCCCGCACCTTGGCTGCGATCGACGAAGAAGTCGACAAAGACGGTCCAGACGCTGCGCAGACGCCCTCGCCCTCATCGCTGTGGCCCTTTGGGACTGCTGCCACGACGATGAAGCCAATAAACTGCTCCAAAAAGGCTGCTGCCTGCTGCTTCTGCTGCTGCTGCCTCCCATTGTCGTAAATCGCCAGCGCTTTGTGCCAGCTTCGACTGAAATCCATTTGAATTGATTGTGGCTGCTGCTGCTGCCTGTGGACCACCAAAATGTTGCAATTAATTTTTGCACAATGCGCTTTGTGCTATTTAGACTTAGTTGTTGTTGCTGTTGTTGTTGTTGTTGCATTATGGCAGCCCGTTTCCACTTAATTGCGCCCAAAAACAGTAGCCAAAAAAAGAGGATCTGCAACTGGAATTGGAATTGGAATTGGAACTGGCCTAAGCTGCGCCTGCTGCTGCTCCTGTTCCTGCTCCTGTTGTTGCTGCCTTGGTGGATCTGTGGTCTGTGGCAGATTTGCATATATTTTGGTTTTAATTAGTTAACAAGCTGCTTTCGTTTGTTGCGATTGCATGTTGAAGCCACAAGGCGCATATCGTAGATGCGGCTGCTGCTGCTGCTGCTGGCCAGGTAGAGGCCACTCTGCCACAAGCGCTGTGTTGCATGCAGCAACAAGGCACACACACACACAACACACAAGGTATAAAATCAAACACGATTTTTAGCAGTTTTCAATTCCCGGAAATCTTGTACGATATGTTGCACCAGCCACAGCCACAGCCACATCAGGATTGGGATTGGGATTGGCGAGGAGGATTGTGCGACGGCAACTGCGAACTGCGATACGATTCCAGTATCGTGCAAATGTTTCATTATTTAACAGATTTCCAACTCTCTACACACAGCTGTGTTGCCCTTGGCTAGCCAATGGCTTCGCAAACTCCCTGCCCTTGCCCCCGCTGCCCCCTGTCCCACTCTCTGCTGCACTCTTTCCTTCTGCGGGGAATGCGAGTGTGAAATAAGGCGACAAGACAAACTTGAGCGCAAAAATACCAACAAAAATTCCAAGATGTTGTCATCAATTAAAGAGCAGCGCAACAGAGAGGCAGATAGAGAGTGAGGGAGAGGCGGAGCGCATTGCAGCAGCAGCTTCACACCTGAGAACTTTATTAGTGCAATCCGAAATTGGGCAGAGGCAATGGCGCAGGCGATGGTGAAGCTGCGCGTGAATTATGGTTTGAACTAGGAGCAGCAGCAGCAGCAGCTGGCAATAAATGCCGATAAATCACAAGAGAGAGAGAGAGAGAGAGAGGGAGTAAGATGGAGTAGAAGAGGCAGAGAGACTTCAACTGGGGTAGGTGGACATCGTACATAGGCGGGCGCAACTCGGCGACAACTTGTGGCCAATTCAGCAGAAGACAAGCTTATTTGCATTTGGGCTACCTAAAGCAGAGGAGGAGAAGAGCAGAGAAGAGAGTAGAGAAGGGCAGAGTAGAGGAGAGAAGAGAGCAGCAAAAAGAGCAAAGCAAAGCAATGACATGGAAATTGTTGCCCACGAGTCTGGCAAGTACGACCAGAGCGAGCTGCTGCTGCTGCTGCATGCCACAAACCGAGTTTCAGTCCGAGAGCCTTTTGTTTATCTTGTTAAGGCTTGAACTTTATGCCTGCTGCCCCAGTCGGTGCCCCTCTTGCCTCTGGCATCCCTTGCCTGCCTCTGGCTTATTGTTTTGTGCCTTCAATTCCAGGAACTTTTCAGGTGGCACAGCATGTTCGGCAGCAGGACACACTTTTGCTGGGCCCCCCACCACCTCAAAGACAACAACAGCAACAACAACAACAATAGCGCATGCAATTAAATTCAATTTAAGCCTCAACTAACTTAGTGATGACTTGGCTAATTAATATATTAGTATAGATTGTAACGCGCAAATAAAAGTATTTATGGTCAACACCCCGCAACGTTGGCCTGCTGACGGCTTTTCTTCAAAGTGGTCACGCTGTGGTTGGCGATGTGGCGATGACGATGGCGTCTCTGGTGGCGCATACAAATGATCTTGTTTGGATTTTGTCTTTGCAAATATTTAAATGTTATTTCACTGTTGTCGGACATGTTTTATTGTCATTATATAATCAGCTAAAAAGTTGCTAAAAAATTAAACAGAACTTTAGTTTCACGAGCGCGCCATGTTACCTACACACACACACACACATATACATGTATCATATATAAAACATTTGTTAGTTTTTGCGTAATGTTAGTTTTATGTTATGTTTTTATGAAAATTTATGAGCTTGTCGCGCGCGCGTTCGCTCGTTGCTCGTTCGCTCGAGGCACGTCGTTTGTGCCCACTGTGGCTTGTGGCCGAGCAGAGCAGAGATGCTTATCGGCGCAATGTTAATTTCCAGCATTTAAAAGTGTAATTAACTCCAATTTGAATTATTAGAGGCGAGCTGAGTTGCCCAAAAATGAAAGACTTAGGCAGCAAACTTGGCCGAAAGGAAGCAGGAAACCACACGCGGGGCATGAGAATATTCCATCATGAGTCACACACGCACTGCAGCAGAGGCTCGTGCTAGGTGCTAGCCGGAGACTCGGTGCACTCGCCGAACACTTGACACGTATTCCTGGAAACCCCTGCAGACCACAGAGACTGCACACTGAATTCCTAATTAGACAGCAGGCGACTCTGTCTGCCACTGTCTGAGCCTGCCTGCCTGCCTGACTCGCCTGCCTGAGCTCAGCTCAAAAGGGCTCTGCTTTGGCAGTTTTGGTTAGATGTGTACTTACATTTATTTATGCGTTCATATTCGTGCTGGCATCGATCAATTGTCCGACTGCCCCGACAACTGGGTGGCCTAACCTGCCCGGCCTGGTCCGGCCTGCCTGGACTACCAGTCTTGCGGCAGTAGCAGCGCCTCGATTGCGACTATAAATTATTTTCCCTTTGTATGTTTGGAATATTTGATAGTCTTCCTGGGCCAACAACTATATTCCCTGTCACTTGACGGTGATTCATGGATCTCTACGCTATTATCACACCCCCCTCTAAGTAACAACATGCACACTATGCAACTCACAAACACAGCGCTATGCTGTGGAGATTGAGTAGGATGAACCTGGGGAAAACTAAATATATTGATGGATAAATAGAAATAGATTTTGAACATTTCTAAACATTTTCAAGATCTCAAAGAATTTTCTGGATTATTAATTTAAGTTATTTTAGATTTATAAATGAAACTTTAGGATTGTTCTGAATAACAATCGAAAAAATTTAAACAGTTCCAAACTTATTGTTTTTATTAAAAAATATATTTCATTTTTAACTAAATTATAGGCATATTAATTTATCTGAATAATGGGTATCTACTCCATAACTTTTACTGATTTAACCTATAATCAAAGTAATATACATTCCCCATTGTAATTCCAATTTTTGTTTCTTTTTTCCCTAATTTGAGTGTAGATTATAAGTATAGATTATGAAGAATTATTAATGTTCCCTACACTTAATTCGATATCTAATAATTCACAAATTGTATACAGTGGGATATTTCAATTTTCAAATAATATGAAAAATATAATCGATAGTTGAAAATTTATCGATATATAACTGTTTTCATTTCTATTCTTACTTCTGAATGTAACTGTATGTAAAACTATATTATGTATTTTATATACAATGAACATCCCAAATATCCTTAAATACTCTTCATCCATTACTTTCATTAACAGATGATAAGTAATAGAAGCTGTAATATAACGTCAGCTTGAATGGCAAATGTAATCGATAGTTGGCGATTTATCGATTCAAAAGTGGTTCGAATTCCATTTTGAAATCAATTCAATGTGCACTTCTATTATTTTGATAGTAACTGCATGTTATGTTATATTTATATAAATACTATTATATATAAATACATACATACAAACATCTAAATATCCCGTCATAATTATAAACGTTTCCCCCATTTTGTTCCCTTGCCAACCTTTCTTATAACAACGTTTTCTAGATTCATTGAAAACACATTTATTTTGAAAATACATTTCCAACGTAAGTAAATCTCACAGTCGATTATAATGGATCATCATTTTAGTAATTCTTAGCGTTCGTTTCGGTATCTGTTTTTTAGTTTATTTTCTTTTATTTATTTTTTTATAGTCTTTATTAGTTTTTCTGGTGTGCTCGCTTTCAATTGGATACTGTAGTTTATTTATAATTCGAATAGATTAATTAAATTACAAATAATATAGCAATGATTTAATTATGTGGCGCAGAGAAGTTGTTACAAAAGCGTGCCGGCGCTTGCAGAAGTGGGCGGGGGGGAGAGGTCAAAGGTTAATAATGCTTACAAAAGGTCGCTCGGATATTGGTTTAACAGAACAATCGATGTATCTTACATTGGTTTTGTGACTCTCGTTATTGTTTCTTTATCAAGCACTTTAAAGATTCTATTTTGTTGCACGCATGTGTTGTTTCTTTATATATTTGTATAAATATTTTTTAGTATCGAACGTCTTTTTAAAATTCTCGCTAGGCAAAAATGTAATTTATAAATAATCATAGGCATATTTAGATTACAAAGGTAAATCATAATTGATAATTTGTATTTCGTATTATATATTGTATATTTCTATATAAAAAATTATAAAAAAAGAAATGTGTTTTTTTTTTATAATCACACCGAATAAACATTAAACATAAGCCTAACTATTGCCCGATATATGGGGCAACAAATCAATTATATAGACACGAAATTCAACGACTGAAGGAGGTGATCAAGTTGGAAAGCGCATTATGCAAAATACTATGCGATTTCTCGCCGTGTATGTGGATTGTAGTGTAGTGTTTCTCTCTGTCTCTCTCTCTCTCTATGCGTGTGTTTGTAATCTAGACTTACAGAATCCGTTGGCATCTACAAATTCGAGACTTTTCGGCACCTCCAACGTAATTTCTATATCCTCTTTGTCGTATCCACACATGCAAACATATTCATGTAGAGCCAATGCAACAGTTTCCACTCTCAGAATCATTATCATACAACAATTAACACCCTATTCCAAATTAAAATATATATAGATATACAAATATGCAAATTAATATAGTTGTTCTGTGTTTGTATTTGTGTGTGTGTGTCGCTGTCTGTGTGAATGCGAGAGTGCCTAAGTTTGTCTGTATCTGTGTCTCTGTGTGTGTTAGGGTGTGTGTATGAAAATTAGTAGGCTATTAATCTAACGACTTTGGCTTTTCGAATGCTGAATTAACCACTGCAACGTTATGTCGATGTTATCCTTTTCCTTACACGAAATACTATAACAGCAGATTTCCCTGTCCTGTATGCTCGATAGATTCCTGTTAAGTGATATAATGGTATTAATATATACATATATATAATTACATCAAGATTATCTACGCACATTCGCTCAATGAGTCCGGTTTCATCAAGCGCTCCTGGAAGATCACGTTTATTGCCCAGGACGAGCACTGGAATGCCATTCAGCTGAGGTTTATCTAACAGGGAGTGCAGTTCATTTCGGGACGCCTCCAACTTATCCAAATCGGCTGCATCTACCATATAACTAGAGGGGAAAAAGGTATTTAGACTAGGTAGGTAATTAATATCCATGGAATACTTACACAATTGCATTGACGCCACGACAGTAGCGCTCCCACATGGATCGGAATCGAGGCTGGCCGCCAATGTCCCAGACCTTAATGGTAACATTGCCTTTGGTGATTTTACGCATATTGAAACCAACTGTGGGTATCATATCCTCGGCAAACTGACCCGACTATTGACAGAGAGAGAGAGAGAAATAAACATTAATTAGCTTCAGCTTATTATATCATTCATTTACTTGAAATGCAACTCATACTACCCTATAGAGCCCTCGTCTATGACTCAAGAGTATATCAACCTGATGACAAAGAAACCCGCAGTTATGATTTGATTTAGGTTTACGGTTTCAGATCCGCGGCTTATCAGTAAGTAGAATACAATGCACAGACGGGGGAAGGGGGCGTTGTGTGCTCGTCATTAATGTTACTAACACAATGTTAATTCTTATTAAATATTAACAAAATTGAGTTATTTCAGCACAGTGGAACGGTGAGGAAAAAAACAATGATAACCGACTGTGTGACGTCGATACAAAGGCAAATCAATAGCAAAAAGGCAAAAGCGCTCGATTTGTCATCTGCCATCCCTGACCCTCCGCACTCCCCCCTCTAACAACCTACACACACAACCCTACTATCGCATTTAGTTTACAGTTCGTTTCGTTTGGTTTGGTTTTTTTCCTCCGTTTCGATTGCATTGTCATAGCCTGCGGCACGCTCTGCCCCCGCAAAACATGAACAGGCGCCGCCCCAAACATTCTCACTCACAAATTACATACAAATTGGCAAATACACATATATACTCACTGCAATAACATTGACAAACGTCGTTTTGCCGGAGAATTGCAATCCCACCAGGGTCAGTTCCATCTCCTCTTTCCAGAAGATGCTCTTGAACCAGTCTAGGATCCTGTTAATAAGCGCCAACATGTTTATTCTGTTTTGTTAATTATTTTTTCCCTTTGCAAATAAATGGCGTAGGCAGCACAGCACAGAGCAGTCGAGTTTAGAGCTGGAAAACAATCGATGTAAACTATCGATAAGATACATGATTGCTCTCACTGCCATTACCGATGTTTATTTTCATTAATCGATGTGAGTCATTCCGCAGAGTTATAAATTTCTGTGCATTAGAAGAGCAAAATAATATAAATTTATATTTATCAATTGTCATTTACTGTACTGCGCTTTAATTTAAAAATAAATTCAAACAATTCGTAACAGCAGACAGCTGTTATTTTACAGCTGGTAAAAGGTACACCCTGTGAAATCGTAGTGAATGGCAAAGGTGGTTATCGGCCTGCCACCACAAACACAAATAACAAAATAACAAAACATGGTAAGTAAACGTTTGCTTCAAGTTTTATTAAATATTTAATTAAATATCACCAAATTTCAGGCGAGAAATGCGGAAAAGGCTATGTAAGTATGACAGCTATTGAAAGTAACTCAGTTTTATTAATATATAACTTTCTCTGGACAGGACAACGTTGGCGCGTTGGCGAGCCGCCAAAGAAGTCGAATCTGGGGATAAAGAACGCCGGCCCTACCTCGCCTCAGAGTGCCATGAGCTGCCCAAGTGTGAGAAGTTTCGCCTGGAGATTATACGGGAAATATCCAAGAAAGTAGCACAAATTCAAAATGGTAAAGTAACTACAAATTTACTGCAACTCCCCCATTCACCCTCTCCTCATCATTGCAGCCGGTTTGGGCGAATTCAGAATACGTGACCTTAACGATGAGATCAACAAGTTGCTGCGCGAGAAGCGGCACTGGGAGAATCAAATATCATCTCTGGGCGGTCCACATTATCGTCGCTATGGCCCCAAAATGTTCGATGCCGAGGGACGCGAAGTACCGGGAAATCGAGGCTACAAATACTTTGGTGCTGCCAAGGATTTGCCCGGTGTGCGAGAGCTGTTCGAACAGGATCCCCCGCCACCGCCACGCAAGACACGCGCAGAACTAATGAAAGATATTGATGCTGAGTACTATGGCTACCGCGATGACGAGGACGGCGTGCTCATTCCACTGGAGGAGAAGATTGAACGTGCCGCCCTGCAGCAGGCAGTGCAGGAGTGGCGCGAGAAAATGGCTCGCGATGGTCGCATTATACACGAAGATGATGACGACGATGAAATCTATCCGCTCTCAGGACCCGCCCGCGAGGCAGCCGAGGATGCCAAGGCACGTGCTGTAGAAAATGATCCATTGGGACTGCTGGCGCCACGTTTCACTGCCCATGTGCCTGTCCCAACACAACAAGATGTCCAGGAAGCTCTGCTGCGAAAGCGTAAAGCGGAATTATTACAAAAATACGCTGGCTCCGAGAACTGAACAGAAATTTTATTAATAAAGGTTCTACAATCTCAATACTTTGGTTATACCCTGTAATTCTGTAACTGGAAGGTAGTTAAGTACATACTAAATCATAAATTCGAGCGCTTCACTGCGTTTTCTTCTTGTTAAACACTAAAATTATTGGTGCTTCAATGCACAATACACACACATCTTGTCAAGATTAGGAACTGTTAGTAGCGATCCCGACGACCTCCGCCGAAGCCTCCACCGCTTCGTCCACCACCACCATAGCCTCCTCCACCTCCAGCACCACCATAACCTCCTCCTTCACCACCAAAGCCTCGTCCACCACCTCCGCCACCAAAGCCTCGTCCTCCTCCTCCTCCACCTTCGGCAGCACGTCGTTCCTTCATGGCCGCAAAGCGCCTTGACATATCACGCAGCTGCACTGGCACTTCCTGCTCTGCCTCTTCCAGAATATTAATAAGATCCTGCGCCATAGCCCAATCTTCGCGTGTAATGAAACTGATGGAGGTGCCCTTGCGTCCGGCTCTGCCAGTGCGACCCACACGATGCACATATTCCTCGATATTGCGAGGGAAATCATAATTGATGACATGACTGCAAGCAGAAGAAGTTATCAATGAAATTGGCAACTGCAGAGACATCTATCTCCCACTCACGTAATATCCTCAATGTCCAGACCACGTGATGCCACATCGGTGGCAATGAGAATGCGCACAATGCCTGACTTAATATCGGCTATAGCCTGTTCACGATCCGATTGCTCTCGATTGCCGTGAATGCTCTGCGTCATGAAGCCATCCAGGGTCAGATCACTGGACAGATCATCAGCGCGTGCCTTGCGTCCGCAGAATACAATTATTTTATCAGATTTTGTCATGTTCCTAACAAAGCATTTCAATGTGCCAAACTTTTCTTGCTCATTCTCAAGCAACTCGATAACTTGCTTCACCGAGTGCGTGGCTGCCAGATCCAACGAACCCACACACACCTGTATGGGATTCTTCATATAACTCTGTGCCAGACGACGGACACCAGGTGGCCACGTG
Organism: Zaprionus davidi; assembly: GCA_018903715.1. NCBI lineage: Eukaryota > Metazoa > Arthropoda > Insecta > Diptera > Drosophilidae > Zaprionus > Zaprionus davidi. Next base: position 1,109,135 of record JAEIGL010000003.1, read on the forward strand.
GCTGAGGTCATGATAGTTTGCCTATCGGGACGTATATCTAGCAGTATCTTACGTATCTGTGGCTCAAAACCCATGTCCAGCATGCGATCAGCCTCGTCCAGCACCAGATAAGTTATAGTTGATACATCGATAACGTTCGCCTGCACAAGGTCATTGAGACGACCTGGCGTACATATGATAATCTCCGCACCACGTTCCACATCCGAAATCTGCATCTGACGATTGCCACCGCCATAGACGCAGACACTAAAATTGGAATCGAATATATACATAAATATTATGTTTAATAAAGAAGTAAGAAAGCTATACCCGCTACCCTCACTTATATTTTGTATTGCATGCTTACAAGCGACGCATGTGAAATATGTTTGCTCACGAAAACTATTTCCTATATAATTTCGTTTGCAATTATCCATTCGCAACAGAAATTACAGAAATTATTTATATAGTGATAATATTTGTACATATTAATAATAGATGTTCTAGCTTGCTATACGATTTTAATCGATTTACAGAGGCGAAGTGGGGCATGGCCAATTTCTAAAACATACAACATCTACGTGCAATAACAAGACAAGGCTATAACTACTCGACTGTTGAGACTGATCGCTTTGTGGGATAGAATATGCCTCACACCTGTTACAATACCCGTTCTGTCCCATGGCTAGCGGGTATAACAATCCCCTCATACTCACGCTCTCATTTTGCGGAAGGAATACTTGTTGACCTCCATTTCGATTTGCAGCGCAAGTTCTCGTGTGGGCGCCAGTACAAGGACATTCGCGCCACCACGTGAACCGCGTGGTGTGCCCTGATATTCTGTGTGTATCATGCCGGGTAGCAGAAAGGCCAAAGTTTTGCCTGTCCCCGTCTGGGCGATGCCGATCATATCGTGTCCTTTCAGTAGAATAGGCCAAGCTTGCGATTGTATGGGCGATGGCTTGGTGAAGCCCTGTTTCTGCACCTCCTCCAGCAGATCCGGATAATCCGCGAAACATTGTTCGAATTTCCAAACCGGATTCGGTATGGGGGGCAAAGATTCGTCGCCCTCTTTGTCCTCAAACACATGCGCAACACTGATGTTGTTGTTCTCGCTGCGAATACGTTCCACATGCTCCGGAGAGAGTTGGGCTACCTCCTCGGCTTCCCTATAGAAGTCCTTGGTCAAGGGGGGGCACTTGGCCCAACGTTCAGCCTGCGCTATTTCCTAAAGGAGAATCCAATTAGAATCTAAGGAGAGAAGTTAGCTAAAGTAACTTACAGATGCCTTGTTCAGCGCCTGCCAATCGATGGTGCCCGTCAGATCACCATCAGCGGGAATTTCAGCTGGTGCAGCTGGCGCGAAATTAAAGCTGCTACGTCCACCACCTCCACCACCACCACCTCCTCCTCCTCCACCATATGATGATGATCTGTTATCATCAAATCGAGAGCGCCGTTCGCTGGGTTCACTCTCAACTTGCTTGCGCAACTGATTGCTGGCACTGCTAACATTCGTTTGCTTCTCCCCCGAGACTTTGACAATCAACTCGACCTTATCTACCTTGATCCGTACATTGTATTCGTTCTGAATACGTGTTATATTCGAACCTCCGCGTCCGATGATGCGACCCACCATATCCGTAGAGATGCTTATCGATTCACTGAAGCCCGAAGAAGAATCTTCATATCGATCATATTGCGCACGACGCTTGTTGCCATAGCTCTCCGATGTTGGGTCTCTGCTCCGATAACCGCTGCGGCGCCCACGAGCATAATCGTCGTCGCTGCTGCGCTGCTGCTGTGTACGGCTCTCGTATGAGGTGTGATAATATTTTGTTGGCGCCTCAACATAATTCGGATCGTCCCAATCCAATTCAGCCATATTGCGATGAACAACTGCTGTACTTTTTACTGTCTAAAACACGCGTTTGGCAACCCGATTCCAATTCGATTCTAAGCTGCGCAGTCAGCAATAAAACGGTAAATGCAATAAGAGCGCCTCACAAAATGGCGACGTTCGCCAGAAACAATAAACGAAAACGCGAAGTATTAAAACGCTCTCTGCAATTACAACTTAACGTAATATGTTTATTTTATATTTATTAATTATATTTACCCACCTACTTTTTACACATTATAAACTTGTGCGCACAAAGCGAAATCAAATCGGCGCTCGCAACTTACTTACACTACAGGTGCAGCCAGGGCTGCATTGGAACAGTGCTAGGCAATGATAGCACTCGCAGATAACAGTGTTGCCAGACTTGAAATTTGGCGGCAAATTCAAATGAAAATATTGTTTGTGCTTTTTTGTTGTTTCTGGGCAGAGCTAGCAGATAACAGACTTTGCAGCTTGGCGGCAAATTTAAATAAAAATTCAGTTTCTAGTTATTTTTGGTTACTTTTATGTGTTTTTTTTTGTTGTTGTTTCTCTTTACTCTTAGCGCACATTGTTACACTTTTTGGGTGTTGAGCCTTAACTTACATAAAGACTTAATGGGTAATACCAAATTAAACAGATTTCATTCAACTCTCGATCATTTCTCATATAAATAACTAAAACTAAAAAATAAAACACAAACACAAAACCAATCAATGTTGAGGTTTAAAAACACATACATACATGGAGAATACATTGACATAAACATAATAGGTTGCATAAGGTGTGTGTGGGTTGTTGAATTTAAAACTTAGAACAGTTTCGGTAATATACAGATAGCGTTCTCATATGTCCTTCTCTCTCTCTCTCTCTGTCTCTCTCTTCATTAATTCAATTTGGATTTTGACTTGAGTTCGTTCTATGTGGCAAGTTATCAGAAATATTTCCAGTGCAGTTTTTGCAAAAATTTCATTTTAATATACGAGTAATTGCTGTTGTTGTTGTTGATTTTGTTTTTTATGTATAGTTAAGATTTTGTTGGGCTTACGTAATACGACGAAATTATACTAAATTAAACATTACGAGGTGTTTAAACAATTTATAATAGCAGCACAAGACATTTGTATTATCATAGTAGAAGTGTGGATACTTTTGGATTATAGAATAAAAGGGTTTTCTAATTTTCTTTTTGTTTTTTTTAGGTTTTTCTTTTCATTTTGTTTTGTGGGATGTCTTAAATACATTACAAAAGACATTAAAATTACAAATTAGACTAAATTATTCAATTTCTATGCTCCCCCCATAAAATTTCTTATTGTTCTTCTGTTGTAGTTGTAATTGTTGTTGTTGTTGTTTAGGTACAAAATATACACGCTCGATTTTTAGTGACATCCATAAGGTATATAAATATGTATATCCTTATATATCCTGCTGTCTGTATATAAAAATACAAAATTTGTATCACTTAAATTTTAGTTTATTCACAGCTAAGGGGCGACGACGACGACGGCGACGGCGACGCCTCCAACGGGCGAATCAATCACCCGATGTGGCCAGAGCCAAATTGTTGTTGTCGTGGGAAGGTGCCGCCTCGCATGAGGGCGTCTGTGGCGCCTCCCCATTGTTGTGTATGGATATGCAGGATACGGATTTTGGTATGTTTAGATTGAGCCTGAGTTTGGCGGGCGAGTTGCGCTTGAATAGCGTCAGCTGTGGTGTGGGTAACAGCAACGAGGGCGATGCTGGCGCAGGTGCAGTTGCAGCTGGATCCACGTTAACAGCAGCAGCAGCAGCGGAGGCAGCATAGCCCGCACTGCTGCAGAAGCCACTCGAACGGGAGACAGAGTAGATGCCACTGCTGCTATTGGAGCACGGCGAATCCAGTTCGGCCACTGACGATGATGATGGGACTCCAGCTGCCGCCGATGATGATGTGCAGGGTGTCTCATCTGGTGTTATCGGCGGGGAGGTGAGTCGCGAAGAGCAATTGCTGCCCGCAAAGCTGCCAGCGCCGCTATCGACATCATCGTAATCATAGACATCTTCGTCCATGGCTTCGCTATCGGATTTGGATTTACTGTGACCACCCGACGACGTGCAACGCGGCAGCAAGTGATGTTGCCCCACTGCTGCTGCTGCCTCCAGCTCAGGTTGTTCCCCAAGTTGACTAGTTGTTGTTGTTGTTGCTGTTGCTGCTGCTGGGGATGCTGCAGCTGGCGATGGCAGCGGCGAGAGTACGCCACTCTTGCAGAGACTCTGCTCCAGCTCCAACAGTTGCCCCATAAAGTTCAGATTGGGCGATATGATGGGCCGGGCCACTTTCACCAGCTTGTACGCCTCCGGCAGCGACAGCGACTTGTAGCGCATCGCGTAGGCAATGGCGATGGTGGCGCTGCGCGAGATGCCCGCATGACAGTGCAACAAGACGCGGGAACCAGTTTTGCGTGCATCCTCTGCAAAAGAAGACAAAGAAAGAGAAACATTTTAGATTTATCGTTATCGTTTATCGCATTATACTTTCTCTGATAAGACAAACTAGAGAGAGAAAAACATTTTGCAGTTATCGTTTATCGCACTATACCAGCTCTATTTATGATAAAACAAACAAGAGAGAGAGAGAGAGAAATAAATACATTTTAGAGTTATCGTTATCGTTTATCGCACTAGCTCTCACTCTCTCTGATAAGACAGACTACGTTGACGTCGTTACGCGCAATGATTTGCATAAACAAATGCCAATTAGATTCACACACACACACACGTGCACAGAAGCATACATACACACACACGCACACACACTCACATGCAAATGGAAATGAAAAGAATTGAAATTCAACAGCAACTTGAAAATTGATCGACAACGCAAAATGATTTGCTCTGCCCGCTGCTCTGCGCCGTCTGTCTGTCAACCTACGCGATGCGTCTTTCTTATTTGCTCTCTCCCTCTCTCACACACACACACATACGCACACTGTCGAAGATAGAAACTTTTGAGCTTTGATGATGTTGCTGCCTGCTGTTGATATTGGCAGGCGCTCTCACTCTCTCTCACAGCTGTCGATAATGTTGCAATCGTATTGGTGAGAGAGCACAGCTTGTACATGGATGTATGTGTGTGTGCGTGTGTGTGTGACTGTTTGAATTTGCTGTGCAATGAATGGATGAGTCATGCTGCCGTCGTCGTCGTTGCTGCTTTTTATTGACAAACACACAGCGCGCTTGAGAATATTTATACACACGGGCAGCAGGCGCACACACACACACATATACAGGCGCATTAACTCATAATTTACGTTGTTATTTTTGGGCAAAGATAAGCAGCAGCAAAGGCAGAGGCAAAGGCGGAGGCAGCATACGCAACTCTCTCTCTCTCTCTCTGCCTGCCTCTCTCCACCTCTACCACAACTCACCACCAACTTTGCCCTTTGCAGCTGCTAATCAATGATTACTCATACACTGCTAACTATGTATGCGTGTGTGTGTGTACAATTGCAGTGCATGCAATCTCAAACAAGTCAACACTTGTCTTGATTTCCAAACACAGCTGATAACCAACCTCAACGCATTCAATCAGAATCAGAATTAGTCATCCGTCGCCTGGCTGGCGCTGACGTTAACCCCTCCTTCCCACCACCACACCACCTTCCTTGCATGACCACCTTATGCCATACCTTTCCCTGGGCCATTCTGGAATCATCTGCTATGTATGTATTTACATTGCACTCGGCCCCCAAAAAGCAACAACAATTATTGTCGAGGTTCACGCTGTTATCAGTGATAAGAGAGCGACGCGCGTTGCCTACGCGTGTAAATCTAAAGGAAATTTCGAGTGGTTTGCGCAGGCAATTTATCACAATACAACAAACACACACTCATACACAGAGAGACAGACCCATTTTATCAATGAATGGGTGCAAAAGTGGTCGCACTGATAAGACAAAGCTGTTGCCAGTGTTGTACAGTACAGTAAAACGACCTTATGACACACTAAGCTGACTCTCAATTCAACTAGGCACGCCGAGTATTAAAGCTGGAAGGTAAATCGATTTTTAAATAGGTTAATCGATGTTTTTAGTTATTGTGATGCACCGCTTTGGATTTGAGATTCCATTAAATTGAAAATTTGAGACTAGTACTAAATTACTACCACGAAATTAGTAATACTCTTTGGTGGTATAGTTTAGTGGTGAATCCCATATAAATTTATTTCATGCATGCATTTTTGAAAATTCGATTCAATGAACATCGATTCATTTCCACCTCTAACAATCATAGACAGGCTTCACTATGCCACTAATTTCATCAGTTTTCGAGTATCGCCGAAGCAAAATCAAAATCAATTTAGTTATCGCACTTATCGCACCCGGGTATTAATCGATAATGATGATGATAACCACAAGCACAGGGTGACTGTGCAAATAACAATGATATTGCATTTAGGAATAACCATAGTAATGATATGATATACTCTATATACTATATATTGTATATAAAGAGGGGAAAAGGAGTATGACAGATTACTTATAATCGATGATGAAGTCTGTGCCTATTCTAGGCACGCTCTCATCACAGATTTGTGTGTGTGTGTGTGTGAAAGATGAAGAACGTGCCTCGGCAGACAACTGGTCACCGTGTGTTTGTTCTGTGGGGCTGGGACTCCTCATGGTGCTCATAAATCCTGGCTAGTTAATGACCCCGTCGCTCAGACAGTTAAAAAAGCGCATAAAACGCGCCATAAACGCGCCGCACATGTGACTCACTGTGCGGAGAGCACAGACACAGACAGTGGGCCACGGCTATTAGGCCTTCCCCTGGCCCCAGGCTAGAAATTCACGTATGCACGAAAAGAAGAACGGAAGAAAACTAGCAAAGCCACTTAACATAGTCAGTCCTCTCTCTCTTGCTCACACTCCCTCTCTCTCTCTACATCTCTTTCTATCTCGCTACGACTAAATTTAGTGAGATCATTCGAAAAGAGAAGTCCGTTTTGGTAGCTTGATTCACCGATTCCGCTTAACAAATAATCCCAAAACCAATCAAAATGATTGCTGCGTATAAATCTGAGTTGTATAACGAGCACGGGGCAGACATACGTATACAGACTCATAAATGTGGATTATTATATCATTCTGTAAATGTGGCGTAATGTCAACAATTGCTCATGTAATTATCTGAGAATGACTCTGACTCTGCTGCATATGAATAAACAAACAGGCAAAGAACGGCTGTATTTGTCTTAAAGCGGCTTAGTAATACCAGTTGGTAGTTATAATCAGTTAGTACAACTAAAGGATCTTCGAATAACGTGGGAAAAACTTTACGTTTAAGAATAGATCTTTGAAAATAATTCTACTATTTGATAAAGAAAGAGAAGTACAAGTTAAGAACGTCTCAGTTCACTGGATTTAGAAGAAAAATCTTTAGTATTCATTAAAAATGAATCATTTTCTATATCTCTAGTATTCCTTCATAAATTAATATAAGCATTCCTGTACTACTGTCATACTTATATCATTGCTAGTATCTCTGCTAACTGACTTAAAATCCAATTAAGTCTTAATTTCTAAGTGTAAAATGAATGATATGTGAGTTATCTAAAAACCCACATTAAGTAAAAGTCAAATATTTAAAAAACATTAGATTATATAGACTACAATGCATGTATCATATTTCTTTTTAGTTAACTTTAAATATTTACTACAACATTCAGGGTAAACAGAGTGAGGAACTTCTGGGAAATCATCTCTCTCTCTCTCTCTCTCTTGTTACTGCAGAGATTTGTCAACTTTTGCGCAATTTATTTACTATTAAAGATCGTAGAACATATATATACTGTACTACTACTATACGTTTACTATATATTCTTCATTCTTCTTAGAACTTATCTATTTTGGTTTCTTTGCTCCCCCAGCGTTCCCATTTGAATATCTTCATAGGAAGTATGTGTTGTTGTCATTCTTCATAGCGAATCTCTCTCTCTGTAAGATTAGAGAACAGTCACTCTTCGCCGGAAAGAGAAAGGGGGCGAACGGAGTCGGGGTTTCTTTTATCTGGAAACGTGTTTAGGTGGTAATTGCTGTTTTGTCAAGCCGATACGCTGACAATATGCATAAACTCTCGTATCGCATCGTATCGTATCGTATCGCTCTCTACGTATCGTGTGGCGATATGTGTTAATGCATGTGCTACCGTACCGGGGGGGATTACTAATCCATCAATTACGGTGAGCAGCGACACTTATTTATGACTAAACGTTGCCGCATTCGCCGCATAGAGAGCATAGTTTACCGATGAGTGTGTGGCAAGTGACGAGTCGCGACGCGTCGTGTCTATTAAAGCCTAGTTCCCGTACACCCTAGACCCTGTACCCCCTTCCCTTTTAGGGCTGTCGTCGCCGTCGTCGTGACTCCATTTCGGGGCGTCGACTATTTCACGATATGCGCGATGCGTAATGCCAACTTTGGGTAGCCCGGTACTGTCGTCCCGCCGCCCGATGATGATTAAGTGCAACAGCAGCTGGCGTCGTTGCTGTCGCCTTCTTTTGTGCGTTATTTGGCCTCGGGGTGCGTCATTGTCGCAGAACTGGGCCAACAGACGCAGCAGCAGCAGAAGTGACTCTGCCTCTCTATGTGGCATGGCAAGATGATGATGTTCCTCGTGTTCTCATTTCGAAATCATTCTCACTTTTGCGCCAAGGGTCAAACTGATTGTACCTTCTCACTCCTGCTGCTGCTACTGCTGCCTGTGAGTCATGGCCAGAAACCGGACAAGGCAATACGATATCGTCTCATGTGCGATATGCTAAGGGGTGTATGTTCTTGTCTGTGTGTGTGTGTGTCTGTGTATAGGCAACAAGTAGTTTTTGTTTGTTTTAAAATATTTAATTACTTTCGAGTTTCGTTCGTTGTTTGTTTGTTTATCATAGGGGAAGCGGGGTAGGGGTTGCTGCCGGACTGGCGCTTACTCAGAGCTTGATCCGATCACAGTCTGATCTCGACCTGACGGCAGCAGGTGCTTCTCAGGATCCATGATTCATTCCATGGTCGATGGATGGTGACTTGACCTTCAACTTGCCAACTCGGCGAGTCATACGGAAACACAAAGCGCGAGACTCCTCAAGACCGCTTTGATGTTGCCTTCAACCCGGCAACAACTACAACTACAACAACAGCAACAACAAAGAGAGGGGCTTGTGTTGATGTATTACTGACCGGGGGAGTGTGGGGACAGGGGACTGGGGGGCAACTCGTGCTGCTTGTGATTCATAAAGACGCGAAAAGTTTTCATAAACAAAAATCATTTTTTCTCTCATTTTTTGCGAAGAATTGCGCGGGCTTCAGCGCTCCGGTGCGGGGGCGGGGGCGTGGCCAGGTATACTACACGTGGGAGGAGTGTGTCTGTGTGTGTTTGGGATTCCTTGTAATAACATTAATAACGAGAGAAATACAACAATGTATGATGAAGTGTTTTCAAAAATACAATTTCCCCCCTCTCTCTCTCTTTCACTCTCTTGCCATTTCTCGTGCGCCCGGCACAAAATTTCAAAATTCCTGCACACTCAAGATCTCATGTTATTGTTGTTGTTGTCGCTGTTTTTTTTGTTTTTGCATCTTATAAATAGCACGCTGACGAATATTGAAATTATGTGCACGGGGCCAACAAAAATGTCGCCTCGAGCGGCCTCGTCTCTTCGGGTTAGTCACCAGAAAACCAACGTCGGGACTGGCACTGAGATTGAGGGCCCCTGGCTATAAGGATTAGTCTGCCCTGATTGCAAGTAAACTACGATAATTCCCTTACTAGGTAAAGGGGCCCAAGAAATAAGGATTAATTGTGCATGGCTGCATGTCAACTTAGCTAGTTCTGTTCCTAGATTAAGGTACTCTAGATACAAGGATTAATAGTGGCTGGGTGCATATCAACTTAGCTAACTCTTTCACTACTTTTATCTAATCATTAACGATCCTCAGACTTGTCTGATAAAACTTCGTATAGTATAAAGAAAATATGAAGTATTATTGAGAAACTTGCGCTGTTTTCAGGGTAGGTTTAGGTGAGAGTGTGTATATGCATATACATAGGTGTAAGTGTGTGTGTGTGTGTTTGTACTATTATCAAATAGAGATACCATAAGGTAGAACATTGTTGGGGCTCCACTCCGCACGTTTGCTTAGCTGTGCGTCAACGTCAAAAGAGGCCTCTGTTCAGATAGTAAGTTGATAAGTTAACTGCACAAATATCATATATACTACACACATACTCAGTATATATATTTATATAGACTAGGTACAAGTCTGTATACATATATGGTATAAATGTACCTGAGGTACAGTCCTAATCAGACAGGGTGGCGTTAATAGTTTTCTGAAATTGATCGTGGGCTGCCTCACTGTGCCACTTATCGATTTGAACAATCGAGCTTAGTTGCTTCTCTTTGATTGCTTTCTAGGCCAAGTGGCAACGCTCGTTTACCTATTTATGTTACTCTCCTCGGGTCATTGTTAATGACAGTCCATGAGTGAGTGAATGAGACGGAAGCATAATGAGCAACACGACAATTCACTCGCCGCAGCTCTCGACTAATGAGCTTTCAAAGCTACACTTATAGCGGTGCTTGCTCCCTTTCAATGCATACACACACACACACAGAGGCAATGTGCGAGGTTTATGATGAATGAAACGCAGCAACAATGAGAAATCATAAGTAGACAGACAACGAGACAGACAGACAATCATAAAAGTAATAATAATAAGCATAAGGTGACGACGGAGAGCCGCAAAACGAAGAAAAAAACGAATGCGCAAAAGGCAAATGAAGGAGGGTGGGGAACACACAGAGAGAGAGAGGAACAATTCTGTGGGCAGCAGCAGGCGAACACTGAGGCGAAAATCATGACTCATAGTTGCCGTTGCCGTCGTGTTTGTTGTTGTTGTTGTTTTTTCTTCTTTTATTTCGTGCCTGAGTACTAATGTGTTTTGGCAGCACTGGCAGGCAGGCTGAGCGAACGAATGAGTGACTGACTGAGAGTGGGAGAGACAGAGAACAAGTACAAAAATAAAATACATGGGCAACAGGACTGAAGAGAGGGCATTGAGTGGGTGGGCGTGTGTGTGTGTGCAAGTGTGTGTGTACTTTACTCTCTTCCTGAATCAGCGATGATTATGGAAGATGATCGAGCCAAAAATGGCTACAGCTGCGCGCACTGTCTCTCTCTCTCTCCCTCTCTCTCTGTCTGGCAAACAGCTGTTGCTGCACACACGCACCTGACAGCAGCAGCAGCGACGGCCGTGTGACGTCAACGTCGTCATTGTCGAGGCCACGCACAAGGATAATACGCTAGCCAAGCAGCGCTGCCGGCGTCGCAGTCAACGATGAGTCATAAACAGGAACTAAATGCGACGGGCGCAAAAACAATTTACGGCGTCGTCGTCCTGAACGCTGAATGTAAAAATAAAACATATGCCAAGAGCAGCAGCAGCAGTGGCAGCGATGTCGACGGCAGCAGCGCAGTGGCGCAGCTGGCGGGGGTGAAGTGCCGCAAATAGCAACAATAAGTCGAGAAAATCGATGCGGATGGTTGAGTTCAACAAGGAGTGTGCCTCAGTGTGCGTCTGTGTGTGTGTGTTCCACATTGCATTGTGAGCGATGCGATGAGTCATGCGACTGACTGACTACAGTGGTGGCCAAAAGAATATGGACACAAGGCACACAAGGCGCACATTGCGTACGTGACGCAAGCAAAGGCAATTTTTGTGTGCTTGTTTTTTGTTTTCTTTTACCCTTATCAGAAAGGACGTTTGCGGTCGACGTCGGTGCTAATTTGCATACGAAAATTTCCACGAGTCTCTGTGTGTGTGTAAAAGTGGAACTATGCGTGCTGCCTTTGCCTATTATGCAAAGAAAGGGAGAAGGAGAGAGAGGGAGCAAACAAAACCAAAACACACAGGAGCAGCACAGCCGCAGAGTCGAAGTCGAGGTGGAAGTGGAGGCCGAAGCAGCGACAAACAATGACGATGGCGATGGCGACGATGTCGTCGTCGTCGTTGCTGTCGCAGCCGCCATGCTGTCTGCCAACGCTAACACGCAACAACAACAGAAGCAGCAATGACGTTGCCGACAACGAATGCCATGGAAAGTGTAGGAGCCGAGCAGGGCAGGCGCTCAGAGGAAGCGACACTAGCAAAGGAGCGAGTGACAGAAAGAGAGAGGGCGAGGGAGACAGAACGAGTGTGTGTGGGCAGCTTTGGCGGCCCTATCAAAGTTTGGTTACGTTCAGACTAATTACGAATTACGAATACTCTGAAATTACAGGCTGTAAATAAGAAATATTTCAATTCAAATTGAATAAACCTTAAAAAAGTAGATATTATTAATAGTTTTCACTTAATACAGCAATAACAAATAAAATTGTTCAAATTTCGCATTTTGTTATGATAATAAGAAGTGAAAAATTATTAAAAAACTCATAAAATGCACAAAATGCTTTCATAGTTTCTATCAAAACTCAAATAAATCATGTTAATTAATTGATTGATTTAAATAAATACCTTAATTACTGTTGAAATATAAATAAAATCTCTATATTGACAAATTCGTTTGTCTATCGCTAAGATTTCCAATGTTTAAGAACAAAATATTGACACTACTTTGTATTTTTGAGCTCACCTAAGACCAAAAAGCAAAAATAACAATATAACAACAATAATAATATTAATGTAAAAAAAAAAAAAACAAAACGCTAAGCTCGTGCACACACGTGCCGTGACAAAACTGGTAATACAACAAAAACAATAAAAACAAAAAAGAGAAGACTGAAATGAACAAATGGAAAATAAAATAAAATAAATTTAAATGATATATGTATAAAAAAACGTCGAAACAACTTTTGTGCCACGAGAGAAAATGGAAAAATGGAAAAATTGCTATTGACGTCAGCAGAATATTCCACGGCTAAACAGATATATTATACTATATCATTGTATTAGTGTGTGTGTGTGTGGCTGGGGGCGCGCACGAGTGTATCTACATGTGTGTGTATCAACATACGTATTACACTTAAAATTAACTAAATATACGAGTTTCTTTGAATATGCCTTGAAAATCTATAAAGAAACCGCTTGCGCAGCGAAAAAAAAACGACATACAGAGCTAAACCAACAAGAACAACAAATCGGCCAATAACAAATTTTCCCCCAGACTGAACCGTTATGCAAAGAAGAGAATGTACCCTGCATACCCTACCCCCTCCCTCTCTATCGGCATCCAATAGCAAGTCACGTTTCAGTTTAGTTATGAATGACGACGAGAAAGGTTTCGATGAATCGATAAATTGTATCGTTATTTGTTACTTACCAATGAAATCGAATGCCTCCTGAAAATATTGTTTAATATTCTGATGGGGCGTATCGCTGGCAGGTATTTGCATATACTTCAGGCCCTGCAGATGACCTTCACTGGGACTTTGGCAGGTAACATTGAGGACACAATTGGCCCCCACGCTGCTGGGATCGTTCGCATCGCGTCCATTGCCCAGCAGCAGATGTGGAAATACTGGAGAAGCAGGATGTGTTTCGATATCTGCAATGGAATACAAATTTCTATTGTAGTTTGAATTCACGGAGGGAAAAAGGGGGATATTGTAGAATCTAAACATTACGCAGTTCCATTTTGAAATGAAATGAAATTAGGCTGGGCCACAGATCTCGCACGATCTATCTACCTCTCTCTCTCTCTGTGCCTGTCTCTCTCTAGCCTACTCTTTCTCTAGTTATCTATCTATCTAGTTGTTTCTTTTGGGGTTCGTTGTGTCTGTCTGCCAATTGCGATGTCATGCAACAAAAGAGCTTCATTGCCACAAATGATGATGATCATCATCATCATGAGCTCTCTGTATGTGTGTGAGTCTGTGTCTGTGTGTGTATCTATTGTCTGTTTACAACAGCGTCTAAATTTTCTACAACAAATTTTTGTTGTTGTTTACTTTGTTGTTGTTGTTGCTGCGCCTTCGTTTCGTTGTTGCATGAGTCATGCTAGCAGCAATCGCACAGTTTAGTTTCTATTTGTGTGTGTGTGTGTCTGTGGGCGGCTGCGGGCTAAGCAGGGTGGGCTAGGTGGGTGGGTCGGCAGTCTGCCGTGCCACATAGTGGTGGGGGGAGGTAAATTACTGCCAGCCCTGCCTCTGCTGCTGCTGCCCCTTTGTGGTGGTTTGCCCATCTCAATCTACGTCGTTTACCATGAGTTCGTAGCACTCTCAATGAGGCGCACAATCAATTCAGTTTATAAAGCTCTGTAGCAACCCAACCTTCTCTTTCCCCATACATCCCTCCCCCTATCCCTTGACCCGCGTCTATGGTTAGTTTGCAACTGTTTCCAATTCATCGATTATTTCTGTCGCTTGCGTGTTAATTGATAGCCAAGGCGAAACAACAAGGCTCATGTTTTGGGCCTATAAGTCCCACTGTGCAAGAGTGGGAGAGAGAGAGAGAGGGAGAGCATATGCTAGTCTGTGTGTATGTGTGTGTGTTGTGCATGTAGGTCACAGTGCGGCACGGAAATCAATTGCATTAGTCATAGACTATTGGGGTAAGACCCTCTACACACACACAGAACACACACCCTGTAATGGAGTACAAAGGTATATGATGATAATAAACATACTTATATTGTGTCATGCGAGGGCTCTATGAGTATTAGGTAAATGCAATTAAATCACAGTTGGAAACAATATGCTCAAATATTTGCGCAATGACTCAAAGGCGATAGACAGATAGACAGAGAGAGAGAGAGACAATTAGAGACGTAAACAGGAATTCATAATGCACAACAATAAGCTTGAAAAGTGACAGTGTACGTCAAAACAAGCAGGAAGAAGGCGCTAAAGCAGGAAAAGTGCTCAAAAGAGAGGGAGGGAGGACAGGAAGAAGAAAAGTCTCAACTTGTTGTCATAAAAACAGCGCGCGACATTGAAAGCTATTTGCATCATTGTGCGATCACATGCCTGGCAAGTGAGCAAGAGCAAAAGCAACAGCAACAATAACAACAGCATCAAACGGTAATCTGCCAATAATATTTGGAGTTGCACTCAAAGGGCCACCACTCTTGCACTCAAAAATCTGCAGCAAAGTTTAATGAGCGCGAATTCGCCTCATCACGAAAGTTCGACATTGAAATTTTTCGCTGTGCTCTTTGCTTTCTCGTTGTTAAATGTAATTATTGTTATTGTTATTGTTGTTGTGCATGTTCTGTTGTTTGTTGATTTCATAACGTGTGCGCAGAAAATACATATACATATAAAACACATGAGAACGAGCGCAGCAGCAATATCATGTTTATCTCACAGCACGTGCTAAAATAAAAACAACATTGTTCATAATGTTAAAGCAAAGCTTTCAGGGCAAGAGCGAGACAGAGAGAGGGAGGCGCGTATAGAGAGGAGGGCGAAAGTTAGATGAGAGTGAGAGAGGGAGAGGAAATGAAATGCATTCATAAGCACAAACAGCGGACATGCAAATATGCAAGAGACAGAGAAAACAACAGATTTGACAGCTGATAGATGGGCAAGGTGAAATATCACTCAGTATGTGTCTGTGTATGTGTGTGTTTGTACTGCTACTAATCAGCTGACTAAGTTATCTATGTATGTAGACATTGAATGTGGATTAAGATAATGCGAACTTACCGTAAACCGCCGGACTCGAGCAGCTGCGCATGAGCGGCGGCGTTCGGCCGCCATTGCTGCTGCCAGCGTTCATTGCTGCTGCCGTTGACGATGACTCGTCACATGCCAGATTCTCCCTAGAACGTTTGTTGTTGGGATAGTCCTTGTGATTAGCTGCAACGATAACGATAGATAAATTGTTACACAGATGATCGATAACCATAGATCTAATGCGATTATTTGCGGTTAAATGACGTAACCTAAAAACTTGTCGCGCCGACTCATAAAATCTCTCGAAAAAAAACCAAAAAAATACCAAACCGCAAAAATTCGCCGTCGTCGCCGTAGCTGCTGCTGTTTGACAAACTGACGTAAGACATTTATTTCGGCACGCAGCTTGATTAGCGCACAAAGCAAGGAGGGCGAAGAAGGCGGCGAAGTCGGTGAGGCGAAATCGAAACCAAAGTAAAGCAAAGCAAAGCTTTATGAGAAAAAGGGCAAATGAGCTTATCAACGTATTGTTTGTGTAAGCTGCACATGTGTGTGTGTGTGTGTGTATGAGAAGGGAAACCTTATCAGCTGCAGCGCATAAATGCTTTTTTATGCTGTGCTGAGCAAAACAACAAGCAACAATTTGTATAGAATATTATTTTCTGTTATCAGCGAAACGACCTCAAAGCCTCAAAAGCCAAAAACCAACAAAACTTTTCACTCGACGCAGGCAGGAAACGTTGTGCTGATTGTTGTTGTTCTTATTGTGGTTATTGTTGTTGTTGTTGCTAGTATTGCTCTGGCCAACAGAAACAAGTCAAATCGCATGCCAATGCACTGCACACACACACACACAGGCACACGTGTGTGTACTCCAACTTCGCCAACTTTTCAAGTTGTTGCTGTTGTTATTGTTGTTGCTGTTGTTGTGCCGACGAATTCGTACTCGAAAGGTCGTTTCAAAGCGGGTTTCGTTGCCAGCGTTGCCACTGCGCTGCATAAACCTGCTTTGCTTTACATTTTTTGTAGTTGTTGTTGTTGTTTCTTTTTGTTGTACTTCTCAAGCAGCCAAGCCAGAAAAAAAGAAGCTTTTTTTCGTTTGCTTTTATTTCTGAAAGACACGCGAATGTGAGTCACGTATGAAGTAAGTAGAAACCAAACGACAACTCTGCCTCTCTCCCTCTCGCTCTCTTGAGCCAGGGCGGCGAAGAGAGCAGCACGGCGGTGAGGCGAAAAGAGCAGGGCAGGCAAGCAGGCAGAGGCGAACACGGCGCACACGGCAGACAAACAGAGACAATCGACGTCGTCGTCGTCGTCGCTTCTGCTTACGTGTGTTGCCTCCCCCCTCCTCGACAACTCTTCCTTCTTTCTCACCCCCTCTGATGCCTAGAAGCGGATGCGCTTGAGCGCGCAAAGTTTATAAAGTAAACAGCGCAAGGCATTCCAAAAAACGTAAATTACTTATGAGTAATTTTTGCATTAATCTTACTATGAATATGTCTTATTTATAGTTGTTTGTGTTACTGTTACTTACCACCAATTCGATTATTGTTGTTGTTATTGTTGTTATTTTGGATTGGCATAAATAACAGAAGACACGGCGCTTCTCTCTTTATCCGCATTTTCATTTCACTTTTATGACTCACACTGTTGCTGTCTCCGTCTTGCTCACAGCAATTGCGTGTTGTTGACGTTGCCGTATTGTTGCTGTGCTCGTTGTTGTTGTTGCTGCTGTAGCTCGATTCACACATACACATATAGAGGCATGCACGCGCACAACACACACACACGCACAGGCACACACAGACACAGTCAAACACTTGACACGAGAATTGTTTAATAAATTTAATATATTTATGCTGCCTATTTGGGTATATAATCTCTTTTGTATTCCCTCAAATATATCTCCGTTTGTATGTAGGTGTGTGTATACAGTTATGTATTTGAATTGGATTGGTTTATTAGATAATCCCCCCGTTTTTATTGTAACACTTGTTGAGCGGCGACCGCGAGCACTTCCCGTACGTAGTTGTTGTAACGATATATTCACTTGTTGTTGTTGTTGCTGTGTAAACTTTAACACGCGCACATTTATTTAATTATTGTTATATATTTTCCTCGTTTCTATTTCTGATTTAAGTGACAACGAATTGTTGTTGTTGGCATCCCAAAACTTCTGGAAATATTCTTTGCTTTCTTAACACGTAGTTACTAGTAGTATATCCGCTGACATCCCATGCTAGTCTGCAAGTTTGTCTCTCGATTTTATTTACTATTATTATTGTTCAACTCAATATTGTCACTATTCTTTTTTCCACTCGAACGCACAATTGAATTTCGATGCGTCCGTCCCCAATGAATGTCTCTCGCGTTATGACAACAAAACGAGGCGAACAGCAAACAGTATAAGAAACGAATGCGAACGAACGAGCGCACACGAAACATGCACGAACTGCGCACGAATACGGATTCGGGCACACACATACATACGCAAACAATGATACGCTCAGGGCGGATGATGCACTCGCAGACTACGAGTCGCAGTTGCAATTGAGAGCAACAGAGCATATAGAGAGAGAGAGTGAGAGCGGGTGAGGCCACAACATCTGTTCAAAATACCAAAGAACTATGGATTTTTTTTTACAGCAGCCCTGATATAAAAAAATAATTTGATGGCAGCTTTAAAACAATTATAGATTAAATAGAATATATTATTTATTATTAACTCTAAAATATTTATATGCACAGATGAAGCCAACAGTTAACTGCACTTAATTAAAAACTAACAAAGCAACTCCTATAATACTTTTTGTCATATTTTAGTACATTTTTCAAAAACACGTTTACAATTCAGCGGGAAGTTGTAGTACCAGAAACTTACGCCAGAGGGCGTTTAAAATAATTGCATGGAACAGAAAGTAATAATAAATATTTTGATTCAAACAAAAACCAGTTTTATTTAACTAATTTTGATAATTTGCATAATGTAATGATAGATTAATCGAGAAATTTGTGAGGCGTCGGTGGTTGCCAACCGCCAAATGCTCGTTCCAGCTCCACAGCAAGACGCAAACAAAGACGATCCTGATTGGGCGCCGCAATCACAGAGAAACCAATGGGTAATCCCCTTTTATTGACGCCCATGGGCACATGGGTGACAGGCAGCCCCAGCACGTTGAATATGAGCGTATAATCCACGCCCCACAACTGCAACGGGGTAAACGGGGGACTGAAGGCGGCCGTGTGAGCTGTGGGAAAGAGCAGCACGCCCGATTTGCCCAGCAGGTGCTAAAGATAGAGACAGAGAGAGAGGGAAAGAGGAAAGATTAGGTAACCTGATCTGCTGATCTCGTTACTTACACTTATTTCCTTAGCCAGCCGCTGCCCCTCTCGCCTATAGTGCTGCAGCTGCTCGACGCCCATGAAGGCGTTCGTGCGACGCATGAGATCAAAGATCAGCGCGTCTCGCGTATACTGCGATTGGCCACAGAGTGTGCCGGAGAAGGTGCGCAGCAGTTGACCCAAGGTGCTCCACACATTACCCTCGGGTAATATAAACGGCATGTGGCTCAGTCGTGCAATGCCAGCCATGGCAATCTCCAGGGAATCCCGGAAGCCAGACAAATCCGCTTGCTGCACAGCCAAGCCGGAGGACTTGAGTTGGCCCACAGCACGTCGTATGACGATCTTCATGTCGCAGTCCACGGCATGATGCATGCAACCATTGAGCCCGGAGAAGCCGAAGGCATAGTGCACCTTGAGTTGACTGAGCTGCACAGGTTCATCCAGACGGAGTCGCGTCGCCTGCTCCGGTCCGACCATCACCTCGAGCAGCTGTGCCAGATCTGTGGCGAAACGTGTCATGGGTCCTAAGACCAGGAACTGTTGGAACTCCTCATCCTCAGCATCGCTGGGAAAGTGGCCCTCCACAGAGATGGTGCCCCCCGTGGGTTTGTGCCCAAAGATGCCACAAAAGAGACTGGGAATCCTTATGGAGCCACCAATGTCCGAGCCGAGGCCAAAGAGCGAAGCACCGGCGCCATTGAGGGCACCTTCTCCGCCAGAACTGCCACCTGGAGTGCACTGCAGATCGTAGGGATTCATGCTGCGTCCATTGAGCAGAGTGTTGGTATCGATGGAATAACAGTACTCCGGCGTAGTGGACACCAGCAGGGGTATGGCGCCGGCGGAACGGATGCGTGCCACCACCACGCCGTCCTCATCTGCCTTCAGTTTGCTTCTCGCCAGGCTGCCTACGCCGTAGGGCAAGCCGCCGAGGGAACAGGATTCCTTCACGGTGAATGGCAACCCTAGCAGAGGTTGCCCCTGGAACAGCTGCGCTACATTGCTTGCCCCTTCTATGGCCTCGTCTGCTGCTGCCGCCTCAAGCAGCGCTGCCTCGAAACGTTCCTCGACGAGGGCGTTCAGCTGCGGATTAACCTGCTTAATGCGCTCGATATAAGCGCCAACTAATTCCGACGAAGATAACTGTAATACATATATATATACATACATATATATATATATATATGTATATTACTATATATATCGGCTAATCGGGCAGTGGCTTATCAGAGGGTATCTCACCTGGCGGGCACGAAGTCTGCCGCGCAGCTCTTGCACGCTCAGCGTCAGCAGGCGATTCTCTATGGGAGGCAATCGACTTGACTCCTGCTCCCCACGTAGGCGTGTCCAAAGGAACGACAACAATTTGGCCCACAATGCAACCAATTTAACGGTAATCAAAAGCAAACGCACGAAGAATTCCATTTTAAAGCAGATCGCAATAAAAACAGAAAGAGAGAGAGATAGAACAGACAGACAAAAAGGAGAGCCGACGAACTTATCTGCGCAATTGCCGGCAGCAAACTAAACGGAATGAGAGAACAATGCTAGCGGGTAAAGCTCTGAGAGAGTAGGCACTGTCAGTGAGCAAGGGAGTGAGCGGTCGAGGTGAGTTAAAGTTGTATTAGCTCATTTCGCATGAGCGAAATTAAGTGGGAGAGTGAGAGTTGCATTAGCACGGTTTACTAAACGACACTCAATGACGGCGAAAGAGATAATGTTCACTCAAATGTTCACTTTGTTTAAAATATGTGAGACTGGAAAAGCATGTGTTATTTTAGCACAGTTTGGCAGATGACGCGCAATGGCTTAAACCAAATTAAACGCATATTTTGTGATAGTTTATACGTACTGAGAGAGTTTCACTGGTATTTCTGTAGGCATACACACACAGATAATTCTTGGTACACACACAAACCAAATTTAGCTCATATTTTATAACAACTCTTTACTCGGTTTGAGCTAAGTGAGAGATTATTTTAGCACACTTTGGCAAACGACACTCAATGGCGACTTACGTTATATACGAGTAAGAGGCACACACGCAATCCCGACTTGGACATGCATGAGTGTAACTTAGTGTGAACAAGAGTGAGACAACTAGTTACAGCTTTATTATTTCTCGAGTCGAGTAATGCCATTTTATATCGATAGTTCGATAGTTTTTATTATTTTTATCAACTTGATACCATAAACCTAACCATTTTTGGACTAAACTCTAAACAGTTTGCTGCCTTGTATCTTTTTATCGATTCCTGCTCTTCAGCGTCAGTTGATGCCGCAATGGTGGTACCCAGCCGTTAAATGCGCCCTCAAGTTCGGCAGCAATTTGCAGGCAGAGCTTATCCTGATATGGCGCCGCTATCACCTGGAAGCCAATCGGCATGCCGTTGAAATTCAGACCCACTGGAACATGCGTTGCGGGGAAGCCCAGAATATTGAACAATAATAGATTATCAATGCTGCTAATATTGAAAAGGCATGTATTGAAACAGGGGGCGTTGGTGTGGAACGTTGGCAGAAACAGAACTCCACGATCACCCAGCAAGTTCTGTAGAGTGAGAGAGAGAGGGAGAGGAAGATGAACTGGTGCTTTGTTTTGTTGCACAGTATAGTGTTACCAGTAAATACGCCTTGATCTCCTTAGTTTCCTCACGATATTTTTCAATTTTCTTATCGTTTAAAAATGCCTTGAGACGCTGCATCAACTCCAGGAATATGGCATCTCTGGTAAAGAGAGAGTGGCCAATGATGCTGTTGAACATCTCCACAATCAACAGGCGCATGTGCGGCAATCGATGAGCTTGCTGCGTTATGATGCTGGGCAAACCCTTCAGATCAAGCAAACCCACAATGCAAACCTCCAATGAATTTTGTAGAAAGTCAAGATTGATCTGCAAAATGAGGTCATATATTAAATTATATGGTAGTATATGATATAAGATATTATATGGTAAATTGTACTATAAAGCATTAACTAGTATATGATTGATGGTAGTATATGGTAACTTGTGATATATGGTAGTATATGATATATGGTAGCATATGATATAAAATAAGATAGTATATGGTATAAGGGAGTATTATTATGATTTATTATTAATATTATTATTATTAGTCTTTCAGTTAAGTGTACTGTATTTTTTGTTATTCATTTTTATATTATTCACTTTTATTCTGTTCTATTTTTATTTCTTCCAATCATTTTTAATTTTCTTTATCTATTTCCTGTTATCTGTTTTCTGTTGTTTATTAATTAATATTTTCGTAAATATTTGCTTATTAATATGCTCTATTACAGATTATGGTACCCACCTGCTTGGTTTCAGCTCCGGCTTGGCTCATGCACTGGACAGCACGTGAAATGGCCTTTGTGATCTCTTCATCGGGAGTGTAATGCACTAGACTATTCAAGCCGTAATAACGGAAGGCGTAGTGGACCTGCAGAGCGATAGAATGGATAGAGATTAGTAGAGGGTGTGATTATGGCACCATGACACCCTAATCTGAACCCACTTTGATGTCCTTGAGGGGCACCTGCTCGTTCATCTTCAGTTTGTGCTTGTTATCGCCGGCCATGATCTCCAGCAGGAGCGGCATGTCGCGAGCAAAGCGTGTAATGGGTCCAATTTGCAGCATGTTAGGAAAATTCTCATCAATCAGTGTGTTGGGATAGTGACCCCGCACAGAGGTCAAACCACCAGTTGGCTTGTGGCCAAAGACGCCGCAAAACATTGCCGGTAATCGTATGGAGCCACTGATATCGGAGGCAATGCCAAATGGTGTGGCCCCAGCGCCATTCAAGGCTCCCTCCCCGCCCGAAGAACCCGCGGAAGTGCGTGCCAGATCGTAGGGGTTAACACAGCGTCCATTTAGCACAGTGTTCGTCTCGTAACTCATGCAGAACTCGGGTGTGGCTGAAACCAGCAAGGGAATTCCACCTGCAGCGCGTAGCAGCTGAACCACATCGCCATCCTGTGGTGCCTTCAACGTTTTGCGCACAATGCTGCCCACGGCAAAGGAGGCGCCTTCAAGAATGGAGTAGAGCAAGAGAAAGATAAGGAGAGAGAGATCTGTGTTGCTTACCCTTGAGGCCACAGGATTCCTTCACTGTAAAGGGCACACCCAGCAGGGGGTAACGTGTGAAGAGTGCCACGCGATCGAACTCCGAGTTGGCCTTGGCTATTAAACTATCCGCCCGTCGTGAATCTTCAAGCGCCGCCTCGAAACGATCCTCGATGACCGCATTGAGCATAGGATTCACTTGCCGAATACGTTCTATATACGTACTGATCACTTGCTCTGACGTCAGCTGCATGTGAAAGACGGAATTTAAGATTTCTAATTCTAAATGTGTCCCCCCCCTTCACCTTATTAACCTTACCTGACCACGTCGCAATTCTGTGACCAGTTCTATGACAGATTTGATTAGTATGGGATCCGAGATGGGCGGGTAATTTGCCCTCTTGCGAGGCACCCAATGCTGCAGCACATTGGTAATAAGCACACCCAAATAGGTCAGTATGAATGCTACGATACGTATCACTATATCCATGATGGTTCCACGCGGCGAAGGTCACCAAAGGGTGCTACAAAATTATATTTTAATGCGACGTGTGTGTACAACCTCGAAGCACTTTGTACTTTTCCCTATTTTAAAATTCGGATTCGGAATCGGTTTGCGCGTTTGCTTTCACTTGTAATTCGTTTAATTTTTCGATGTGGGACACAGTACGACGACAGACCCTCTATGGTTATTCCAGGTTTAGCTTGGTGCCTCACGCTTTGGGGTCTGGGAGCAGACTACGCGCTATCGCAAGACATCGAGTCGAGGCTAGCTGTGATTGACACCTTTCCAATTAAGCATTTTTTTTTCATTTGCAGTGTTGCAAAACATGCAAGTTTAGAATACCTTTGGCGACCAGGGCTGGTGAGCTTTCAAAAACTGGTTGAGCATGTCATATTTTTTTCATATACTATATTTGTTATATGGAATGCAGTGCTGAATAGGTAAAATATGTTATGGCAGCACGCTCTGACACACTTTCGATTGATGCTAACACTAACTCTGTAATTAGCTTAAAGGTCCTAATGCTGACTAGCAGATAGTTACCTAACAAACATACATACTATGAATGGGTACCTACAACGTGCTTGATCAATTTTCTACTTACTGATAAATGATATAGTGGCGATTGACCCTGACAACACATTCCTTAGGGTTAGTAAAGTAAGTAGATCTATTCCCTTATTCGCTTATTAAATAAGGCTGAGGATCGGCGAGCATTTATAATCTTTACGCCTCTCACAAGAAAACAAAAAATGATATACAATTGAAACTTGGTACAGACACTAAGCAATGTTCATTGCTTAGTGGTACAGATGTTCGGGAAGAGTGTATCGACATAACAAAACAAAAAAAAAAATCGAAATTCGATTATACGTAACCCGCGAAAATTCAAAATTCGCGATACTTTTTGAACACACCTCATATAGTATTTAAATAAAAAATAAACTTTAAGACAGTGTTTAAATAAATATTGTTTAATTAAAATTTAGAACTCCTAAAAAAAAGAATAAGTGGTACTAATTTTCATTTTTCTTGCAAACATCGATTTATGGAAAACTTCCAAGCCCCCCCCCCATAGCAAATCCTAGATCCGCCACTGGCTTATTTCACAATTTCTTCAGTGCAATTACATTTAATTAACTAATTTTTGGTTGTTTTTTTTTCGGACATAAATATTTTATTTATTGAATGTTGTAGTTATTGTAACACGCTTTACTTAGTTGCTAAGGAAAACGAAATTGTACTTAATCATTCAGATGAGAAATTACAACTTAAGGGCTCAACAGATAACAGTTTGAATGTTTTAGAATTCAACGGAATGAACCTAAAGTCAGGCAACTTGGCATAGAATCAAATTTGATTTATAGACTACAAATAATGCGATTAACAAATAACAGTTAAGTTAAATACAAAGTCAACTCATTGAGGCAGCTTGGCATAGACGCGAAATACACGTACATACGTATCTATATGTATTTGTATGTAAATGGTATACACTTATAATACAAATATTGTTAGATTTATATAGATGCAACTATATGTATGCTACATACATATAACACATGTATATATTACTATATAATGTCGACCTTTCCATATTCAATTGACATTTATACACGGATATATCCTTATGTTGAGTATTATCTGCTTTATTCCTATTGTTTTATGGTTTTTCTTCCATTTTTTAGTGGATTTTTCGTTAGATGTGTGTGAGTGTTTGTGTTTTCGATAGTGTTGTACTTGGTATGTATACATTAATATTAAATGACAGCAACCAGTAGAGATATTCATTACAATTATTTGATATTGTGTAAGTACGTTAAGGATTGCAGTGAATTGCACTTTTGCTCCGAAGTTCTTTAGAAAATTTTCCAAAAACTTAGAAAACTTTCCAATTAATTCTCTCAGGATAATTGTTAAAGTGCAATTTATTACGTTTTCCCTATATGTATATTATATGATATGATGACAAAAAAACTGCAAAATTTTCAGATATGTTATGCATATGTATCGGGATTATCATCATTACAATCGGGATTATTTACTATATGTGTGTGTGGTATGCCATTTATACCTGTATATAATTATTACTTAGGGTTTACTATAAGTTGCATAGGTTATTTTATAATTATTTTATAAACATTTAATTTATTTATTGTCTAAAACATTCGCCTCGACTCTTACCTTATGTACCGAATCCTAAACCTGCTACGCGTAAACAAATAGTTCCGTTCTAACTAACACACACCTTTGGCTACTTAATATACATATTTTCTCCACTTCTCCACTTCATCTCTCTTTCTTTCTGTTCACACCTTTTAAATTTATAATTTAATTAGTGTAATGTGCGAATGGGAAATCGATCTTTATGCGGATCTGGTTTGGTGGAGCATTTGTTTCTGTATATAATCGGGCACAACGCCTCCCGGGGCTCAAGGGAATGCAGTGTGCCGTCTTCATCATCATCATCATCATCATTGTCAAATGCAATGCCAAACCGGATCCTGCAAATGCGATCGTAGTCCCGCGTTACTGTGTAGTTGTGTAGTTGTTTAGGTCATGTGTAGATCCCCCTTGAGGATGCGCATAAAGGTCTTCTTGAACTGTTGATTCGCGAGTGCGTAGCAGAAGGGATTCATTGGACTGTTGGCATAGCAGAGAAAGTACGAGAACATGTAGAGATGCTCGTTGGTGCACGGCGGATTGCGACAGAAGCCTTCGACCAGCGCCAGCACATGATACGGCGTCCAGCAGGCGACAAAGCAGCCCAATATGAAGGAGATTGTGCGAAACGCTTTGCGTGCACGATTCTCTGATTTGGACTTCTGTCGACTGCCACCGCCGCCAATGCCCATGACGAGGGGCAGAGCCTTCTTGCTCTTGAAGTGTTTGCCAATGGAGTGCATAAAGTGTCGTTTGCTGGAACTACGACGTGATGTGACTCCGCCTCCTCCTCCTCCTCCTGCAGTACCTCCGCCGGCATCGCCTTCATCAATGTCTTTGGCATCTTTTCTGCTGCCGCCTGCAAGACCCGCCGAGCTGCTGGTGGTGCCCGATGTGGAGGGCATCTTATTGGTATTACTATCGGATGCTTCACGCTCATCGATGCGCTCCAGCTGCGCCGAGTTGCCACCTCCAGCTGTTCCCGATGTTGCCTGCTGCTGCTGTTGCTGTTGCTGTTGCTGCTGCTGTTGCTGAGTCTTCTGTGCCTGCTGTTGCTGCTGTGACGGCGGCATTGGTGAATAGAGTACGGCATCTTTGCTGCTGGTCTCCATCGGACTAGAGGCACGTCGATGCGGGCACTCGGCCTTGTCATTGCTGCCAGCCGGCACATCCAACAGGCAAATGGCCTCGATGCAGCTCTCGCGACGCACCTTGGCGAAGTCCTCGATGCCTGTGTACGAGACGAGAAGACGTTTTTCAATGCAGGCAACCTGCTCGGGCTCCGGGGACGACTGGGAGCCGGGGAACTCATCATGCTGTCGCTGGGGGGAGCTGGTTCTGGAGCGACGTGCGGGTGGCGGTGGTGGAATGGCGCTGCGTTGAGTTGGCGCTGCAACTGCAGCTGGAGCTGAGGATACTGAGGGCGTAGGTCGGGTGGAACGGCAGCTAACGCTAACGTCGTTGATCGATGATGCCTGCATGGCCGAGCTCTCGTCCATGTAGCGCAGCTCAGAGTTGTTGGCGGTCAGCAGATCGTAGGTCATGGCCAGTTCACTGTTGCCCGAGCTGTTGCCGAAGGGCTGATCCGAGTAGTCAGAGAGGGGCGTGGGGCACTGGAAGGCTTCGGGTGGCGGCAAAATGGCCTGTACCAGACACTGCTGCACCTGCTCGCGTGGCACCTCAATCGGTGCCAGATCAACGGGCGACAGGGGATCAACATTGCTCTGGGCTGAATCATTCTTGGTGGTGCTGTGGTGTTGATGGTGGTGCTGGTGGTGGTGGTGGTGAAAATCAATGAGGCGCTCATGCTCGGCTATCTGGGAGAGCGTGGAGCAGGAGGTACGCTTGGGTCGTTCGAGCGGAGTGTGAGCATGCTGTACATGCTGCTGATGATGTTGCTGGTGCTGGTGCTGATGCTGGTGGTGCTGGTGATGATGTTGTGGATGATGCGGATGGCCCACGCCCACCTCCTCTTTGCTCTGGGCACGCTGCATGCTCGTCTGGTGTGCCAGGTGGTGTTGCGGGGATCTGGCGCCCATCGAGTGCATGGCCTCAATTGACTTGGAGTTGGTGGCGCTTTGTTGCAAGTTACCTTTGCTGCGTGTCGCCAGCAGTGCTGCCTGTGCTCCGAACACTAAGCCAATAGACGAACGCTTCCTCATATTGGCCAATTTCTGTTGATTGAGCAGCTGCTGTGTCTGATTAACGGAGGATTCTTCGTCGGAATCAAACGCGGGACTGCTAGAACGTTCACTCTTCTCGGCTTCGGCTGCGGCACGCTTGGACTCCTCGATCTTTGCCTCCGAGGCACGACGCTGTTCGGGTGTCATCTTCTCCACTGCAATGGTTTCGCCACTTGTGGCCTGTGCCAGCGGATTGGCTTGTCCTGAACCGCTTAAACGTTTCACTGTCGTCATGCAGCCGCTGCCGCTGTCGTTGAGCTCATTGAGTCCGGCGGACAATTGCACCTTCGTCTTCAGTATTTTCTCCTCAATCACACCAATGCCGGCAGCATGACCAGCCATGCCGGACATGGCACCCGCACTGAGTGCCACCATCGACTGCATCTTGCGCTGCTTGGCCTCGCTGCGCTTCTGCATATCGTAGGCGGTCTTATAAATGCCTGCATACAAGACGAACAGCACAATCAGCGTTGTCCAGTAGTAGCCAATGATGAGGGCCGTATTGAAGACCGGATCCTTGAGGAATTGCACTGAACACTGGCCGGGCAGCAAGTCTCGTTTGCCCGTAAAGTGTTCCCAGCCAAAGATCGAGATGAAGAAGAGCAAAGTCGGTATTATCCATGTTATCGATACCATATAGATGACTCTGGTTCGCGTACGCCAACTGCGGTACTTGGCCGCAATCTTCACGGAACAATATCGATCGATTGTTATCAGCAAGACGGTATACTGCGAGACCAGACAAACGGTGTAGTCCACAGATAGCCACAGGTCGCAGAGCAACGGTCCTAGATCCCAGTAACCCTTCAGCACATAGATCGTGTAGAAGGGCATCGAAACGGTGCCTATGGAAATGGGAACAGTAATGTGAATATGATTAGAAACAGATCTATAAAATTATCTGATGATATTCTATAAAGTAAACTTGTTTATTAAGATCTGTTATTCCTTTTCCTATTCCTATATATTCAAATTCCTTTGGAAATTAGAAAATATTAAATATTGTTCTATTCTTCATAGTTAAAGTCAGTTTCCTATATATGAACATATAATAAAGTTTCAGTTATGAGTGTTTTGCAACATTTTGAAGCACAAATCTTATAAAAATATTAGGTAAGGCGTATCGGATATTGTAAATAGTTATAGGTAGTTAACCATAGATTAACACTTCGTATTTCCATGAAACTAGTTTTCTAAATATAAAAAAGATTATTAAATATACTAACAATATATAAATCTGTATATCTCTTCCTATAAAATCTATAACAATACAATATTTTTCTACAATAAATATCAGTAATCATACAATAAATATTAGAAAAATCGTTTTAAATAGATGCTGGATTAGACAAACGATATTATCCTTTATCAAGTATAATTAGATGATAATATCCCATATAAATTATAATATTTTATATAGGAAACTTGTAAATTTAAATCTGTTATTTACAATCTAAATTGTTCTCAGCAAAACTAATCCTAAGCTTTATAAGGTATGCTGTTCTATAAAGTAAACTTGTTTACTAAAAGCTGTTATTTCCAATCCAAATGACATCACATTGTTAGTGAAGGTTTGGTAATTTATTTTTGAATTGATTTCGGAGAGTCTTTTAAAAATAAACCCAACTTTTAACAATGTAACGAAATGACTATGTAAAAGCTGTCCATTATGATGAGCAGGGTGCTGGTCAGCAGCGGCTCTGCATGACAGATAAACCCACCTATCAACATGTCCGTTGCAGCCAGCGAGGCTATAAAGTAATTGCTGGGTTGTCGTATATTCCGGTCCACAATGAAGGCCAGCAGGACGAGAATGTTGCCACCCACGGTGAGAATGATGCAGAGAAAGAGACACAAAGCAATCGCAATCGTTTGCCATGTCTCGAAGGGCGGCAACACAAGCGCCGGCCCACTATCGCCGAAGCCATCGCCAGTCCCAGCGATGGGCGTGGCACTTGTCTCCGTCGAGATATTACGGCCAAAGTTTGTTAAATTGACACCGAAATTGCGATACCATTGCAACTGTTCATTGGCCGGCCATGAGTTAAAGTCAGTTATTTCCCCATAGATCTTTGCCACCTCCAACAGACGTTTGCACTCGGTATGCTCAATGACGCGATTATAGAAGACGCGGCAGAGATTCTCTCGCTCCTTCCGTATGCGCCTGAAATATGTACAGATTTTAGTTGTACCAGTAAGGTACAAGTAAGTTGAGATATTACGATATAAAGAAAATATAACATATGTAAATTATACATTTTGAGGTTAATAAAGAAATCTATTTTAATCTGGGACTGTTAACTAATAAAATCAGTGTAGATTTATAAAGTAAATCCATTCGACTTTATAGATATGTAATATTTATATGTAATATTTATAAAGCCAGGGGAGCAGGATTTTAAACTGTGAATATGCTCTGCTCTTTATCGTGAGTAAGTAAATAATAAATTCTCTTGAAGGAAAGATAGCACACTCTAAACATTGACGCATCATCTGTTGATTTACAGTTTGTATTCCTTCATTGTCAAATGAGATAAGTAGAAATATATACAAAATTTGCATTTGATCTTTCTTATCGCCAAATAGAGTACGTGAATGTAGATTTTTGGTATAGATTATCTTGAAAAGTTCTATAAAAGTCTGTGTTATACCTAAACAAAGTCATAGGAGTGATTAAGGCAACTTAGTCATGTATTTTGTATGCATAGCTTCTTTTATCATTTTCCTATAGATAAAGATGGTCGTGAGACAATTGTTCGAGTGCATTTTGATTTTAAATAAGCAGATTATGTGTCTGTACTTTAACACTGAATCATCATTTGTTCGTTCCATTAAGGGAACTTACTTTGTATTTAGTTATGCTGATTAGCAAATCTGAGTAAGAGTCTAATTGTCTATTTGCATATTATATATAAATTGAAAGGTGTTGAAGTGTAACTGAATAGAAGCATAACGATAAATATGTCACCATCCATTATAGATTGTTATCAGAGGTAAACCCAAGAAAAACCTGTAGTTGTTATTCATAAATTCCCTTCCTCTTCAGTGTTAATCTAGTACCGTCGACTCTACTCACCATTCCGTTATCCAGTTGGACTTAATGGAGTAAACACTTTCGGTTCTATTGCCCGCATCCACTCCGCTGATGCCGTTAAGTTCCTCGTCGCTGGTGTTGAAGCCCGCCGAAACTTTGGCTAGAGAACGCATGTTGTTGTTCTTGTGCTTCGCCATTAATTTTCGTGTTTTGGTTATGCACTGCTCCTTCTTCTTCTTCTTCTTGTTCTTCTATGCTTCTGTTGTGGTAGTATTAATTTCCCTGTTATGGCCACTGCTCGAGGACTGTGGCGACTGTGTGGCGACTCTCCAGGTCAGGTGCAGCATCTGTAAGAGGCAACAAAAGCGATTCATGCAATTCAATTGGTTCTGACGTTGCCTTTGCTTCCGCTAAGTTTAAACTAATTTTGTGGCCCTTAACTGGCAACCAGCAAGTAGTTGCAGCAGACGGCAACAGGCAGCTCTGGCAGCTTGCCACATGGCAACATGGAAACTTGCAATGCAGACAGGAACCCAAAAGCCGCGACAGCAGTGAATGCAATTTTCTTGCAACGACATTTGCATCCGTTGTCCTTGTACTACTACCTCGGGTACTTGGTGCTCATTATGTTGTGGCACGATTTGTCCTGGCCATGCCACTTGATTTTCAAGTATTGCCAGAACACTCCCCCACTCTTCTCTCCCCCCATTCCCCATCTCTCTTTGGGTCTCTTTTAATGCTATTTATTATTTAAAACTAAATATTCACAGGACTCTCGAACAAAACTTTGTCCACCGGTTGAACTTCTTGACTGTTGCATCTGATGCCGTCAACAGGAAGGAGGGGGAAAGTAGAGGAAGGAGATGGGGGGAGGGGGTTGCTTGCAGGATACAACACTGACAGGACTTAAAATTGCAACGCCAAATTGAGTTTTCAAGTTTTCAAATATAATTTCCCGACAAATCGATAAGTTTTCCTTCGCTCCGTCGCTCTGTGCAAATTTCTCAGCATCAAATTGAGTTATAAGTCTAGAGTCATCTATAGAGATATACTATATATATACTATATGCAAGATATATATATGTGTGTGTTTTCTTGAAGTTTCTTGTTAGGTGTTGCTTTGACTTTTATTGCCTGTTGATTGACTGCAAATCGAATTACTTTAAACAATTTGCGGCATTTAATTTTGTTTAAGCCTTTGCAAAGTTTTTTCTTTGTTTTCGTATTCTGTGGCATGTGGCACACAAATAATCCTGCACAACAAGCGCGACAATTCAGCTCGCCCTGACACCTGTCAACCTTGGCCACAAAAGTCGCAGCTGCTTGTTGTTGTTCTTGTTGTTGTTGCTTTCAAGCCTTTTCATGCTGTTGTCGAGTCTTAAGATGCCGTTGCACCTCAATCAAGCTGAAAGCCAATTTCTATGCTAATTGAGTCCTATCAAAACTGAAGCCTTGTCTCGCCGTGATTGCCACTGGCAGAGGCAGACAGAATTCTTTGGCCAGCTTAGTGAAATGGGTTGTCTTTTTCTTTTGGTTTGGTTCCCTTTTTTAAAGTTTTACAATATTTTATTTATTTTTTGTGGTAAGCTGAAAGCTTTTTGTAACTGTGAAGAATCAGAAAAGTGTTTAATATTTATACATTAAACTTTTATCTAACAATCTGCAGGAGTACAGTAAATAATCTACAGTATTTCAAAGTGTTCTCAACTCTCTCTCTCTCTCTTTCTTTCTCTCTCCCTGGACTGGCCATCGCATTTGTCTTTGAGTTGAAACTGAGCCCGCTTTTGGCTCAAGTTGTTGGTCACCAAGGTAAGGCGCTTGCCCACCTTTAATCACAGTACAAAGTGCAGCATGGGGGGGGGGGGCATGGCAGCTGGAATGTTCTTGCGGTTTTTGACCCACTCTGACACCACAAACTGACCGCAAACGGATCTTTGCGAAATAGTTGAAAAGTTCAACTTGTTCTTAAAGCATCGCCAAGAAAAAATGCTGCTTGCCACATGTAGCAGCAACAACAGCAGCATCAGCACAATTGATGTGGTATGCCTCAATTAATGAAGTTTGTTCATTTGTTTGTTTTAATGAAATGATTCGTGGAAAGCTGGAGGCAAAAGGAAAGCGAGTATAGGCAAAAACAAATACTAGTGGCGAGTTAAATCAGCAATTATGCTGTGTAAGTGCAGCATCGAGATACCCTGTAGTTAGAGCACTTGGAGAGGGTAGACTTCCAAAAGAAAAAGGGTAAATTGGAGACAGTACTGCAAGTGGGTTTAAGTGTTGGATACAGAATGCTCTTTAAATTGAATATAAAAAGTAAATTTTGTTGCATTAATTGTACAGTTTTTAAATGTAATATTTTACTATTATTTTAATAATAATTTAATATTAAAATATGAAAAAAATTACTTTCATTCTTATATTCCTTATTAATTTAATTGATTCTTATTTCAATATTAAATATAATAGAATAAAATATATTCAAATGTATTGTATAAGAATAAAAATGTTAAATTGCAAATCAGTTATCTGTGCATACTTATGGTAAATATATAAGTGAATAAAAATAATTATTATATTTTGTATTATTATATTATAATTACTTTTACTATTACTTTTTTATATATTCATTTTTATATTCCAAAACAAATCGAATTTCTTTTTATATTGAATTTTCTTTATATTCTAAATCTTTTTGTTCGATTACTTTACAAGTTTTCCCTTCACTCAACCCCTCACTGAGTATTTTTGAGGCGTATTGCTAAATTACTGTACACCCCTTTGCAGCGAACCTTTTAGATAAGATTTTTCTCATAACGCTTTGCTTCACTTTGACATTTCACCTTTTGCCTTTGCGCCCTTGCGCCTTTTGGCTTATAATAAACTTATTAAATGTCTAAGCCGCCCGTTTTGTTATTACCTTCAAGTGTCCTGTCCCCACCCACGCCTTCACCTCTCCCGCCCCAGGTGCTGCCCTGGCTCTTCTGACTGCTTCCCTTTCATTTGCCAAATAATGAAAAATAATTTAATCAAGCAAACAAAGCGCGGAATGGCGATAACAAAAGGGGTAGCATATAGCAAAGGTGGCATGCGACACCAGGTGGCACCTGCTGCTGCCACTGCCACTGCTGCTGCTCAAATGAAAAACGTCAAAGGTGGAGGGAGGAGAAAAATAAAAATCTCAAAAATACTCAACAAAAATTGGCTTCTTGTCAAATGCAAATTGATGGGCATAAGGATAAGCCAGGCAGGAAGGCAGGCAGGCGGGGCTGGTCGCAGCTGCATGCGGGACTAATTCAGCTAACGGGATTTGGCGTGCCTGCTGGTGCTGCGTGGCAGCATAATTGCCAGCGGGCTGCACACAAAGGCCTTGCAATCTCTGGCTGGCCATAAGTCCTTGCAGTTTTCAATCATGCGCTAATATCCGCGTTTGCTTTGACAGACCAGGCCAGGTACAGAGGGAACAATGGCATCCAGCAGACTCTCTCTCTCTCCCTTTCAGCTGGCCACAACAATGCACCCCCCTGCTGTTTATGTGTGTGTCTGTGTGGGGACTCTGTCAACAGCAGCAGCAGCAGAGCGAGCCGTTCTTTTGAGCCCAAAGCCAACAGCGGCGGCGTTCCAACTATGCCACACAGATTATGAATTTGACAGCATTCCAGAACTGGGAGATTCTCTAGCCCTGCTCGCCCACTTCCCCCAGCCACCCCCACTTGGCATGCCTGCCAGCCCTGGCAATGTATAATGAACTTTTTGCAAGTGCGCCAAGCTAAGTTTTAATTACAAGCGCGTCACTTTGCTGTTGCTGTTGTTGTTAATTCATAAGGCTGGCATAGATTCCTCTCCAAGGAGTTTAGCGTCACCTAAGATCTTTCTCTCTCTCTGTCTTATCTCTGCATTTTAATCAAAGTGAAATTTTACATAAATATTAGAGGCAGCAAAGGCAAAGTGATGAATAATTTTAGTTTCTCATTCTTTTTTTCTTCTGGTCGTTGCGCATACGCCACGTGGTGCTTGCCTCGTTGCCAATTGTCGCCGCTGCCTGCGCATACATAGAACAATTTCAATTTCGGCTTGGCAAACAGAGCAGACAATTTGCACGCGTCGTCGTGGCCACGGGGCGGCGACGTGGGCGGTGCGTTGGGGGGCGTAACTGTGACTTGTCCTTGCGCCACGTTGGTTGCATGCCAAATGAAGTAGCGCGATTGCGGGCGGAAGAAGCGCAAAAACGCAGAAAACTCTTTGAAAAAGATGAAGAAGAAGATGATGCAGAAGAAGAAGAAGCAGAACCGCAAACTGTCGCGCCTTGTCAGCGTGTGTAACTGTTGCGCTCATTTGGCATTGTTGCCACACACACACATACACACACACGCATCTACTTGGTGAGACAGTCTCATGCATGTCGCGGCGCGCATCCGCATGCAAATTTAACGAGCGCCAATGGCAAAATTGCGCCCCCAGGCCACTTAGCGCTGTCTTTGTGGCAAACATCGTACTCTCACAAACACACTCGCACGCACACACACAATCGTGTGTTAGTTTTATGTATATCCGGCAGGAAGATAGCGCATAAATGCCAAATGCCACCACAACACTTGCCGCCTTCAAATGCTGCAAATGGCGCCGCAAGATCTTAACTTTTCGCTTGTCTTTGAGGTGCTTTTTCTGCTACGCAGTGAGAGTTATTTAAAATGTAGACTGGCTTGACATGCTTTATACAGCTAAGATAGATGTTTGCAGCATAGATATATGTATGATATGTATGAAGATGTATGTCTACTATATACATATATATTTATACATTTATAGGCGCGTCAGAATGGTTTCTTGTCTTGTTTGGTATTAAGTGGATGTATATTATAAATACTCTGTATTATTCAACTGTGCACAGGTTATCTAACATGTCTGATGGGATGGCAACTTAAATAATATGTTCATATTATAGCCAGCTAACTTTGTGACGGAGCAGAAAGATGTATTTTCAATACTTCGCTTACGGATTAGGTATTTTCAATTAGTTTTTCGAATTGTGGCGAAAGTGAGAGATGTATACCAAATTTGAATGTAACTTTATATGCGGGTTATTTATAGAAACCTGCATGCAGAGTTTTTGTATCTCCAGTTATCTTAGTGGCTGAGATTAACGCGCTCATACACACATCTACTCAGATTTTGCTGATTTTTGTGAATATATATGGTATTTTGTGGGGACTGTTACGCTAGAGAATTAGATATAGGGATTTTCTAAGGAAACTATGTCATAAAGTGCTTTAGTTTTTATGAAATTCACAATTTAGAATATGAGAATCTATACAGCTCGGACTGGTGAAGCATTCTTAGAAGAACACTACATAGTTTTCATAAAAAAACCTTCATTTTGATGGATTCTCTCAATGTTCAATCTCTATAGGTTTTCTAAGCCCGATTTTTTAAAAATGTTGATATCTTATTATGAGCATAGTAAGTCACAGTTAAGATATGACTTGGACTGTCTGACAGCTATAAACTTGATAAATGTACTCGCCGCACCTCTTATACCCTTGAGGTCGATAAAAAGTGTGCACAAATTGTTCATATTATCGAGCACTTCTCTGGATTAGTGGCAGCCTTGTCGCCCAATACAGTAATAGCAGACATTTGTTAGGATATTCCATAATAAAACCAACGTCATCAAATAGATGATGATCCTGTTCACATTAATAATTCTACTGCAATTTGTCTTTGATGAGGACGGCAGCAAAAAAAAGTTTTGATTGCCTCAAAGTGAAAGCGAAGCATAAAACCTACTTGGAAACACATGTTGAGCTTGATAACTCGATTCATGCAACAGCAGCTGTGTGTGCCTCTGCTTCACACACTCACACACATAGGCACACACACACA
Source organism: Zaprionus davidi (assembly GCA_018903715.1). NCBI lineage: Eukaryota > Metazoa > Arthropoda > Insecta > Diptera > Drosophilidae > Zaprionus > Zaprionus davidi. The sequence goes on from JAEIGL010000003.1 coordinate 1,145,820, forward strand.
AACACACTCACACACACACTCATTTGGCACGGCTGGTACACGTTTTTATGATTATGACAACGATAATTCCCTGAAACTTAGCGACAGCTTTTGTTGCCTTTTTTTGTGTGCAACAACTGCAAAATGCGTTGGCCACACTTGCTGCAGATTGCCAAAGTGGCAGGAAAGAGGGAAGGGGCGAGACTGGGGCTCATTTGGAGCTAGATACGCAAACGATTCAAGCTGAAAATTGCTTGACACAGTTGTTGCATGACTCGGGTACGGTGTCTTCTCCTCACCTCCCCCCCACCCACTGTTTTTCGTCCTTGTAATTTTCCACGCGAAAAACGAAACGAAAAGTAAACAAAGAGGCAGCAGGCAGCAGGCGGCAGGCAACTGGGGCTGCCAGCAGCAGCAGCAGCAACAACAAAAAGCGCCGCTACAGCCATAAAATGACAGAGCAAATGGTTGCCTGCTGCCTGCCCCCACCTGCTCGAGCCCCGGTTCCCGTTTCCCCGGCCCAAAAACCCGTGCACGACCCGCCCCAGCCCTAATGACACTGATGCGTTTTTGATGATGCCACTGACTCGTATTGCTGCCTGCCTGCCTGCCTGCTTTACGTAATTGAATGTTGTCTCACTCACACGGCCACTCTCTCTCTCATTCTCTTGTTCTCTGTGTATCTGTGTGGTGCCACACTGCGTATGTGCAATATGCAAACAGGCTGAATGGGGCTCGGGCAGCAAACTTGTTTAAATTTTTGGCATGCACAATTAACGTGTCCAAAATTAATAATAATGGCATTAATCATGCAGAGCCACGAGTGGTGGAAGGGGAGGGGGGAATAGGGTAGCTCCCAGCGTTGTCCTTGCTTGTCAAGCATATTAATTATGCTGCTGCCTTGCTGCCTTGCCGCTTGCTGCTGATGCTATTATATCCTGTTGCGCAGCATCCTGCGATGTTTTTATGATACGCACTGCTCTCCCTCTCATATTTTAATGCGCAATTTTGGAAAACACATACACAAATTAAAGACAAACCGTGCGAGAGGTAAGCGGACCTCCTTCTTCTCCTCTTCCCCTCCCCTAACTCTTTTCATCTCTTTCACGCAGTTGCGTGTCCATATAATTAATGTGCCTGGCTCTGCACGTTAATCGATAAGCACTCAATTAGCAGGCCTTAAAGGCTTACACGAGTTAGTGCCTCCTTCCCTCCTTACACTGCCTGCTCCTCTCTTGCACTGCCTGCTCCTGCTTCCCCATCTAAGCTGGCGAAATAGTCGTGCCGCATTGCGTGCCTCGCGCATCCCCAGACTTGACCACATGGCGCTGGCCAGTTGAACAGCTGTGGGTGCAAATTGATTCAATGAGCTTAATTGTGCTGACATTTTCATGTTCAATCGATCGATCCCAGTGTGCGATTGTACGTGTGTGTGTGTCATGTTTCATGCTCCAATGCAATGATAGAACCTGCCCCCATCTGCGCTGGTGTTGGCCATAAGCCTAATTTATGCCGCTTCATGAAACCGCCGGCTTGGGGAATTGAATATGTGATAGGGAGGAAGAGAGAGAGAGAGAGAGAGAGAGAGAAGAGGTAACTTTATAGAGTTTACTTTATTATAATCGCATAAAGTATTTGCCTGGTGGAGCACAGAGGGGACTCAGTTTGCCTCAATGATTGTGCCATAGTTTGTGGTAGTGCACCAGGTCGGATACTTGATGCTCCCTCGCGCTGTTGTGGTTGTTGCTGTTGCTGCTGACACTTTGCATTGTTATTGCACGCGCCTGTCTCATGCATCTTTCATGGCGAGCGTGGCCAACGATGTCGTTAATGTGCCTGCCATCTGCCATCTGGCAAGTAAGTTTATGCAACAGATTTATGGAAGCGCAGCTACGTGGCATAACTGCGCAGCAAGTGTAGCCTGGGGCAGAGGCTTGAAGAGGAGAATAGCGCGGGACTGTCGTTCGCTGACGGCTGACGGCATTCCCAGCACAGTGGTTCACAAATTGGCTTTGCATTTGTGAGCGTTAAATAATGATTGTCAAGTGAATGCGAGAACAACTTGCAACTGGCAGCGGGAAACTTGCAACCACTCTCGACGGCAGTTTGCAACTTGTTACAGTTGTCGATTTCATTAGCTGACCTCCCTCAACTCCCCATTCACTTCGCCTGCTCCATCTCATCTGCCTGTAAAACTTTGCCATCTTAATTAAATGCAATACGAAGCGATCACGATGCTGCCTGCAGTCAAGTGAAGCCAATTCAACAACTTAGCGCATAATTCATACCCCATTTGCGTAGAACATAAGACACAGTTGCAGCTGCACATCTTAGCTGTGAATGTTAATTGTTTCCGCGGGAAACATCTGCATAAGATAGCTCTAAATCAACTTGAGTTATGGCTAAATATATCTGGATTGTTCTCTGCTTTTGTCAATATGCAGACAGCAAAACAGAAGGGGTGTAGTTTCTTCAAGATCTATATGTTATATATATTCTTGTTCAGCATAATAAGGTTAACTAATGTGACATATACTAATCCATACAACATCTGAATTGTACTTTGGGGTATCATTTGTCAGTTAACAGCAAAGTAAACAGATTTTGTTTGGAAATTTTATTAAAGTTCAATATGCTATATATTCTTGATCAGCAACACGAGTATAACCGATATAAGTAATACAAACATATTATATTAATCTACAAATTATTTTTCAACTATCAGAAGGTTATACATTCGAAACTGAAACATACGAATCTAAAGATCTAAGCAAAGCTTATCTATTATATATCACAGTAAATCTGTTGCAGTTTCCGCATATCTTGTGCTCACATCCGCTGAGAATATCAGCTCTGTAAATTGCTTACTAATTTGTTTTAAAGTTATACAATTTGTACACCAGTTGAACGGCTCTTTTCACTTCTCTGTTGACACTCCACACTCATTACACTTCCTTCCACTTGCAACTTACCAGCTTACTCACTTTAATTCCACACACAAATCCGTTTGGCTCTAAACGCACTCGATTCACACGTCTCAAATTAGTTTTAATCTCTGTCTCAGGCACGTCAGTTTCGCAATGTCCTTTGAATTTCCGCAAAGGATCAACTCAGCCGCAACACAGAGAGGGACGACAAAAGGACATGTCATATATATGTTTGAACGTTGTAGTCGTATATTCTCTTCAAGCGGAAATGAGTTCGTTTGTAGTTGCAGTTGCTAGCTTAGAAAGGATTTCACTTGTACTTGTTGTTTATTGTGCACATTCCAGTGGAAAATGAGTTTTAGCTTGATTGTAAAACTTTCATTTACCATCTCGTGCCAGTCAGAGAACAATGCAGTAATTGCCTTTTAATGTTAACTAACTGAATAATTAACTAGTTGCCCTGTCGTTGAACAGCAAATCAGCTCAGCTAAAAGAACACACTGCAGCGCTTTATCTATCTACTTTACTATAAATTATAAAATGCCGAACTGGCTAAATGACTTGGTCAAGGGAATGGCTTGTTTGTCAGGTGTTGTGGTTCAGGACCGATAAAGTTGGGGACCTGCTCATATTTGCAGTAAGTTGGCGATAGTTATATATAGAAGTGATGTACTTAAATATTTAAATATTGTACTTTTTTCTATTCTATAAGCCGTGAAAGCACCTTAATAATATGTTTTTCAGGAAAGAAGCTGTAGGTTTTCACTTCTATATATTTTTGAATAGTTTGCGCTATTTTTAGTAAGTTATCTATAGTATTTGTGTTCTTAAATTGATCTTGATCTTGCAATTATTTTACTTTTCCAAAGCATTACCTAAAAATACCAACCTGCACAAACCAGACAATAATAGCAGTAAGTTTCTGATAGTTATATTTATAACTGTTATATAAATGACAGAATAAAAATAGAATTCTAATAAAGAGAATATTAAATAGAATTTTATTCTATTTTTATTCTAGTCTATATTCTAGTCCATAACTGTACCTGTGCCTGAATAATTGGTTATAGTATTTAGTCAAGACACGACACAGAAGTCTCCACTCACACACACATTCTTGAGACATTGTCAATCAATAAAATTGCACAACTATTAAGCTGGGAAATGCCGTTGATGATGATACTACCCACCACTCAGACAAGGGCATAGGGTAGAATAAATAATTTCCCATTTGTTAGACGTCAGAACGTTACAAAGGAGTGCGCTGAACTAAATCTAGTGCATAATATGAATTATAAATTATAAATTACAGTCAATTCTACAGCACACACACAATGTAAGAGGGCAATCACACAGCTGGCCAAGTGTTATTAGTGGTCGCAAAGGAATGAATTAGAGAGTACAGAGAGAGAGAGAGAGGGTGGTAAAATTGCGCTACTTTTATGATATTATGCCTCGAATGGGTCTGTATGTAATATGCCACTGTGCTGAGTAGTTTTTCATGTTTTTTTACAGTTAGTTTCTGTTTCTGTTCTCTGTTCTCGCGTCGAGCCTTTTGTTTAGGCTTTCAATTTGAAGCGTGCGCCAAACTTTAAAGGATTCCAACAACATCAACAACAACAACAATAGAAACAGCAACATGCAAAACGAGTCTACAATTTTTGCAGCAGCGCAATTTGAGTTTGCTGTGGGAAATGACTTTTCATTTGTGAGAAGCCTGCAGAGGGTTGGCATATTATGGTGGAATGTACAATATTTTTTCTGCTTTTCCAGCAATTGTAAAGGGGCGAGGGAATGGACGTGCAATCCATAAATTATGCAGAAAATTCTTCTTTATTAAAATATCAGCTGCATAAGTGGAATGCTGAAAACAATAGAACTTTAGCTGATGCCCGGATACGGATTCAAGCAATCAATGTACTCGACGCTGTGAATATCTAAGCAGAAACACTGCAAGTAAATGTAGGTCAGGAATTGCGAGAATATGATATAAATATATAGAATATAAATATAGAATAGGATATAGAAAAGTCATAAATAATATTTAATATCTATATTATATTGATTAAAATGGAATAAAAAAAATTCCAAATTATTATATAGTACAAAAGATCTGTTTTGGCTATCGAATAAGATTATTTGTATATTCTGGAAATAAAAGGACTTCAAAATGAACTAAAATAACAAATAAGTCTATGTTGTCATTTGGAAAACGATTATCAGATCGATAGATAGATATTCTCTAAAGAATATAGTTCGAAATACTTAAATAAATAGTTCAATTTGAGTCTTGTATAACAGCGATGGTTGCTTGATCTTAAACAGAACGGAACTTACATACATATATCATATATACATATATTGAGTTTGAGAACCACTGAGCATCTTTCCTAGTTTATTGCTTGTACCCATAAGATGATAACATATTGTATCTAATGCTTCCGAGCAAAAGCAATTGTGTGTAATTTGTATCTTTTTTTAAAACATTTTTTGTGTGTTTTCTCTTTGTTGTTGTCGCTCTGATGCTGTCAACGCATTATGTAATTATTTATGAAATTATGAGAAATTGCGCAGCCAGGCAGCGGTGGCAACACATCCTTGTGGCACGTTTATTATTATTTTTTTTTTTTTGCTCCAGTTCTTTTTTTTCAGGAACGTGTTGTGGCACATTTAATGGCTGGTTCGTAGTCGTAGTCCTTGCAACATTACGCGAATTATGTGTGTGAAAACAAATGCCGCAACAGACAAACAGGCAGACAGACAGAGAGAAAGAGAGGGATAGAGAGTGAGAGAGGGACAGACAAGCTTTGAGCTATGACAACATAGTGTGCAAAGAAGAAGGAGGGGAACTGCGGGGAAGGAGGTGCTCTTGGCTGGCACGTGAGCCCCCAGTGCATCGTTAAAGATTTATTTTGAAATTCCAATGGGCAAGCAAACAACGCACCAAGCGTCGCATCGCGTAATTGTGCACTTCAGCTGAAGGAGAAGGAGGAGAAGGGGGGTAAACTGTGAAGGGAGAGAGAGGAACGGGGAATGTGGCGTCAGTTTTGCTTACTTTTATGGTAATAATTTCAGTCAACGGAAGCGGAAATGTATGAAAACGTGTTGCCAGGAAGTCATAATTCAGCTTAGACAAACGACAGATAGCGCAAAGGCGAAAAGGCAACCGAAGGAGTGAGAGAGTGAGAGAAAGAGAGAAAGAGAGAGTGTGTAAACCGCATGCAATGCTTTGTCAGCTGTTTTGTTGCTGCTGTTGTGATTGCTGCCGTTGAAGGACTACATCGCATTAATGTGGTTTTACAACATGTCGAGGCATAAAAATGAGAAATTGCTGCCACACATGCCGCAAGTGTGCGTGGTGTCTGTGTGGCAGTGTGTGCTTGTCTGCGCTTCAAGCAAAATCGGTGTCGTTTTTGTGTGTGTCTGTATAAGTGTTTGCACGAGCTGGTCACCAGCAATATAGTCGAAATTAGCGCAAAATGAATAATAAATGCGGCCTCAATAAAAAATATAACAATGCAGCAAAGTGGAAATGCAAACTTCCATCAGCAAACAGTAAAGCAAAGTGTAAAGTGGACGTGCGCACGAAAGGTCAAGAACTGTATCACAGTTCGTGTAGATGGAGGGTTACAAGGTTTAATTATGGGTGCGATACAGATAGAGAGACGAGAGGTTTTCATTGGGTCAGTTTTTGGTTAAAAGTTGGCAGTGTGAACTAAAAAGACTACAATGAACAATGGTTTCTTCACTTAAGCACTTGTATACCAACCATATTGCATTTTGGAAGATCTATTCACATTATATTTAGTCATGTGTATGCAAATCAGTACTTATTGTTTTTCGAAAGTAAAATTATCGATTTGTGAGAGTCTGTAGAGTCTAACATGCAACATTTTTAATAAACCTTTACTTCTCGTGGTAGACAGGAACCTATAAACCAAATTTGGTCACTCGAGTTTCTGTACTTACTTTGTAGACGCGTTCATACAGACAGTTTTGGTGGAATTTGTGCTCTAGCAACTTAACAAATATCTTACTTTCTATATTTATCTTGCAGTCCCTTTATCCTATATAAGAACAGCGTATACAACTCTGGTTTCTTTACAAAATCCTTAAAATTTAACGTTTCAATCTTTGCTGATCTTGGGGATATTTTTATAATATACTTATTATATTATTCAATTGAATTGCTTTGCTTAAGCTCAGCTCGAACCTAATTCGACTCCTTGTTCCCTCTCTGTCTGTGCAGCTGTGTAGATTGCTGCGAGTTATGAACCATAAAGGACTTGCCACTTGCCACTTTGGGGCATGCTGCTGCTCATTGTATGAAACATAGTCGAAATGCGACGCTTTATGCGCGGCTCAGCAACTAATCCCTGACTGTGTTTGCAGCTGCCACAAAACAGAAATCTTTCAGCAAGCCACGGGGCAAATCTTTAAAGTCGCAGCGTGCCACAGTTGACGTAGTGAAAGACGTTACAAGAAGAGGAGGAGGGACTGGTGCTGGCGCTGCTGCTGCTGGCAATTATCACAACATCGTGTCGCAGTCATTGTCCCTGCTGTCTTACTCCCCCACCGTCTTCGTCCCTCAGCAAAACGTTGCAGCCAATCGGACAAAACAGAAAACGTTGTCGGCCCCGCAACGCCCATTTTTAATGTGCGCGACTTGACAAGGAAGGAAGACGAGGGGGACATCGAGGAGGAGCTGGGTTCATTACAGTCTCGGGGTATTGGTATTGGAATTGGCTGTGTGCAACTGCTTGAATTGCCCTGTACATATTTACACTGGGCAACAACAGTAAATTGACATAAAAACCAAATTGTCCATAAAAATGTGTATTTCCCTTTAGCCAGCAAAGATCTCCCCCAGCACAATTTTTTTCCCGTGCTCTGTGTGTTCCTCGACGCTTATCGATAAAGTTCAACGGCTGTTCACAGTGGGGCAGGAACGGTGGTACTGAAAGAGGAAGGAGGGCAGGGAGGGGGAAGTGGTGTTTGCAACTGGGCAGCACTTCGCTGCCCAGAATTAGTTTCGCCTTACTCTGTCTGTGTCGGTCTGTGCTGTAAGCCCCAAGTGACGAACTCCTCCTGCCAACCCCCAGTTGCGTCAACAATTTAATCAGTTCATCGCCGTTCCCGCAAATCCTTGGCTAAAGGCCTTTGCTAACATTTTATTTTATTCCTGCCTTCTGCTTTATTCCCATTTTTTTCGCTTGTCGTGTTTATTTGTAGACCCTTTGGGCTTTATGTTTATTGTAGATATTGGCACAAAGTTGGTGTTGCTGTTAGTTGACTTTCTTTTTTATTGATTGAGCCGACTGAACAGGAAATTAAAAGCCATACTCTCAGTCCAACCCTAACGCCCTTCCCTAATGCCCGTCAGGCAATATTTTAGTTTCCTTTAGTTCACCAAAAAGCGAAATAGTATCAATATTAACTCAGGCTTGATGCCTCGTGCTTAAGTAATTATCGTGATAATTTGCCGTAATCTGCTGAAATTGGAATACAAAAGATTAGCAGAGAAAACGTGCTCCGCCAAAGTTATTGGATCATTATTATGCAATTATCTGTTACTTAAGTGAACAGTTGTGTGTTATAATCGAGTTCATTATGAATAACTTAGACTTACTTAAGGGCAGTGTTTCTTTTTTCAAGAGAACGTTTTCAACAGATGTTAGGTGCGAACAGTCGATAATAAATAATTAAAATCGTTTAATAGTAAGATACTCATTACCCTGCATTGGAAAACCAATACAAATGCGTTAACCAATACTAATAATTACTGTTTAATAACTAGAGTATTTGAAGTTCCATCAAATCAAAATCTAGACAATAAGTTATTATCATAGAAAGTTGGGTGTATACCACAGCAAAATGTTGAATATTGAATATATTGCTCAATAATCAAATTTAAATATGAAATATTTCATTTTTGCAAATAATGCGTGTGGCAGCATCAATCAAAAACTCGCTTAAGCTGTGTATGTTATAGAGCAACACTCAAGCCAAATTTAAACACTCTAACTTGAATAGCTGCTGAGATTAGCGCGTTCATACAGACGCACAAACCGATGGACATTAGTCTGTTAATAATATAATCAGTTTTATTTGCGTATGCTCTACAGGAACTTAACAAGTTTGAACTCCCTAATTTGTACAGAAGCTGAGATTGACACGTAATTTAGAGTATTCGCTTAATTCGCCTATACTCTGTGAATGGGAAATCTTTGCATGTTGCACATACATAAACATGCCACTAATTGTTTGCCGATGCACAAGAGATGCTGATTGGCATTGTGATGCAGCGTTAATTGAAACGTATCGAATGGAAAAACAGATGCCGACAAAGCTTTTTTCACGCACACGTATCAAAATCGAATGCGTCTTTTTGTCCCTTATCAACACATATTGACACTCACATATACATAGACGCACACACACACATAGACACGCTGGTACATTGGCTTTGAATGAGTTTTTAATAACATTGTCAGCGTCAGCTCGTGCGATGACCACAACCGCGACCTCCAAGCCCTGAGGAGGAGCTGGTAAAGGGAAAGATGGGAGGGAGAGGAGGACACTGAAGTTGACTCTCGCACACGTTAAAGGCCGACCGGGTTGGGGTTGGGGGAACAACAAGAGCAAAACAATAATAAGGCTCAGTCTCTCACTGCGTGTGTGTGAGTGTGAGTGGGAGCGTGGGTATTGGCTATTTTTGTTTGTTTATGCCACGCCAGGCGCACATGTAAGCACGGACCTGACCAATGTTTGCTTAACGCCTCGCGTTGCCCCTTACCAGTCCCGCACACTCACACAAAAGGAGGCAGCATATTGAAAATGTCGCGCAGGGAAATCAGCTAAAGCTAAAACCACACACATCCCATTCCCCGATGCCTCCTCTCCTTCCTGTTTCCGCGCTGTAACTGTTGTTGTGATTTTATTAACGATGCAAAACAAAAAAAAAACTTTGGTTATGCAAAGTGTTCATGGGGAAGTTGGGAACATTATGATAATGCAGTGTGGTTTTGATACGTGTTCGTTAGATAGACTTATGGTAGGCAGTGTATGCTGTTATGACAGCTGTCGAAACGCAATGACTCTCTACTCTCCACTCTCGACTTCTTCTGTAAGCTGTTCCAAATTAGTTTCATACAAAAGCGACGCCCTACGGCTCAAACTCAACACTTTGTCGATGTGAATGTCTTGTGAATATGTGTGCGAGTATTCATCATTCATATAGCAGGTGGCAGCCGGCCAGTCAGTGCAGGATGTGCTCAGACTCACTGCAGATAAAGACTGTATGCAAAAAAAAAGAAAGAGAGAGAGAAAAAAAATGGTAAAGGAGGCGAGCAAAAATAACGAAAGTAAAGCAAACAAAGGAAGGCAGCCAAAAACAAATAATCCGTTTGCCTTTCGCGCCTGCCTCTGCTCTCCTGCTGCTCTCATGTTTGTGTTTGTGTTTGGGTTCGTGTTGGTGTTTGTGTTTTTCTTTCACGCACACACAGAGCACAGCATGTTGCACGCTCCTCGCTTATCTGGTCTCAGTGCGCTGCATTCGCTTTTTGTCTGTTTGCTTGGCTGTTGCCATCACAGCCGCAACATGTTGAGCTGGAAAGTAATATGTTATAACAAAAGGCCAGGCACGGATTCAGTAGCTTGTAAGCAGCAGCAGCAGCACTAGCAGCAGCAGGTGCGGCAGGCGACAGTGCGTCAGTTCGTGCTTAAAAACTCATTGACACGTTCTTCTTGCTGCATACACTGCACACACATTGCACACACTACTTGATGCTACTTTTCTCTAAGCCATTTCTTTAGTCATGTTGTCCAAGTGTAGCCCTTGCTGCCAGTCTCACCTTGCCTCTCCCCGCTTTGCTTTTGGCTTTTTGTGCAGACACTTGCATGACGTATACGTAATGTGCGAATGAGTTGCCATGCACATTACAGCATTTGCAGTGTCTTGAGAGCGCAACAGTGCGTATGAGTAATTCTGAATGTGCATTTAATTGCAATTTGCTGGGCCAGCAATCAGAATTCTAATTTGCATACAAGCAATAATAACTCAATAAGATTACATGCTATCATATCCTCCTGCTGATGCAAATCCTCTTAACTATACGAGAGCTGGTGTGGCAACCCCAGGCGTAAAGGCAGACTGTCAGTCTGTCAATCAGGCAGACAGCCAGTCAGTCAGTCAGTCAGTCAGGCAGCAGGCAGGCAACACCTTTTGTTGATAAATTCAATAGATCTTGCAGAGCTGAAAAAGCAATCAGACGAAAGCATTTTCTATTTTCAATTTTCCTTGGTAAAGAGTTGACATATTTTTTGGTAGAGAGCGGTGTGTTTGTGGGCTACCTCCATAAATTATGACTAGGCGCTAATCAATTTATGCAACCTGTTATCTATAGGAAAATTTGAAAATTGTTTGCGACACGCAAGGTTATTTCAACAGAGCCAGAAACGGATGGGAAGTGTAGCTGAATTAATGCCAGTTCGATTTGTTACATTAATCTCTCGTTCTCTCTCTCACTTCGTTTAGTCAATTTCAGGCTCGAGTTACTTTGGCACTGCCGGCGCTGTTCTAATTAAGTCACAGCCAATCATTCATTAGGCAAAGTCGAAGCACTCATTAAAGTTTTGTAATCGCACAACACACACAACTTTCTAATGCCACAAAAGCCAAGCAAACGTCGCTTTTAATTATGTGCCCTGTTATTGGGATTGAGCATAGGTAGCAGACCAGCAGAGTCACCCAGTTAGCCATTTAGCACCTCGACGCACGTCAGATTCGCTCGCACCGGGACCCAGCCCAGCCCAGTGTGTGTGTGTGACTGTGAGTGTGGCTCAGGGCAGCCACACCCAATGTCAATGCAAAGACTGAATGGCGCTGGGGTGCGCTCAAGGCTAAAGCCAAATGGTTTTCACCGACTGACTAACTGACTGCCTGACTGAATGACTGACTAACTGGCGGACCGATCGACAGGCTGCCAGCGTATTTTTAAAACGACCTTCGTGCAAAATCAAATGCAAAGTTTTTTCCTTTCCTGCAGCCTGGGCAGATGCGCGCGCGTTCTGCGTCTCATTAAAGGTCATAGACGATTTCGTGTGTGGCAACTTCTGTCTAGGAACCTTTGCCACCTTTGCTGTTGTTTCAACTCTTGTTTGCTCAATAAACATAATTAACATTTTGGCACTCAACGTGGCCGGTCGGGGGCTCAACTAATGAATGAATGTGCTGAAAACGTGTTTCACACGCATTTCATTTCATATGCAAAGTGAGCTGCTACAGTTTATTAAAAATGCAGAAAGAGCTTAACTATTTGGTTGTAAAGCTGACAGCGCCAGGTTAGTCCGCAATTCTGCAGGGCAAATAAATAAACACTGACAGACACACATACAGGTAAAGTAACAACTCGACACTTCAACAACATGCATACAAGTGTCACTTGTGTGTAGGACACATACTCTGGCGCACACATACACACACACACAGACATACACTCCACTCTTGCCAACACTTGCAAATTGCCAAGTGAACAAGCACAGCAGCAGCAACACATGGCGTATGCGTGTTGCGTCCTTTCTATCTCTGCCAGTTTTGGTCGTGTGGCTGAGCTGCTGCTGTTGCCGCTCCAGCTGCTGTTGTCGTTTTGTCGGCAAGGGCTCTCTGTGCGCCTGTGGCCGCACCGCAGTGTGTAATTAAATATTTTACAGGCAATCTACATTCTTGAGATAAACTCAACTTTATATGTGGCCGACAACAACAGCAGCCACAAACGGCAAGGACAATGAGGGAGGGAAAAAGACGGCGCAAATTGTAAGCCAGAATAAACAGAGAAAAATCAAAAGCAGCACAATGGATTTTACATACGCTTACTTTGTTTAAAGAAGGAATAATTAATAATGAAACACAATAAGGAATGATTAAATAACAAAACACATAGTGATGAGTTCCTTTAAATATGACAATGGAACTTTAAGAACTTTCCATAAGTTAGTCTAAATTGTAATAAATTTAATAAGATTAATTATAGAGAAGATAAAATCTACAATTTCTGCTTGATATCCGTTGTTTATATTTTGATTTTATTTATTTATTATTTTATTAATTTATTATTTTATATTTATGTCTAGATATTCTAAAAACCAGTCTAATTAAATACAAAATCTTTTTAGTTTAATTTAATTTCCTTTAACTTCTCAGATTCGCACATGAATCGCTTTGACTGCAGACAGTTTCATAGCATACTTTCGTGCGGCATTAATTCTTTGGCCGTTTACAATTTCATTGCATATTTCCAGGTTAGTTCAAAGTTAATACAACTCCACTTTTGTGAGCGTATTCAAAAAGGACAACACTATAAAATATCAGATTAATTTTTGCAACTCACACACACTTTTTTCAACACGCACACACACACACACCGACACGTGTGTGCCCACCCACTATGGAACCTAAAAATGTCGCCATTGCGCTTAGGCTGCAATATTTTCAAGGCCCCAATACGCACACAGTCACACACACAGTACACAGAGAGAGAGAGAGAGAGCGATAGAGAGAGGGGAAGGCAAACTCAAGGGAGGCCTGTGTAGCTTACACAGATATGTTTTTGAATTTGTGCTCGTCTTTTGTGGAGGAATTTGGATTAGTGCCATTTGACTTTTTCGAGATACAAATGTAGCATGAAAAGATAATCGGCTTGGCTGTGTAACCGAAAACATGGACATCCTGTGGTCCTGTGGTCCAGGCACGGAGGCCAGTCAGGCCAATGGGGGCAAAGCCTGCATTTGAGTCGCCACATTCTAACGGCTTTCAAATGCTGTTTTGGGGTTTTTGTGGCTCCGCATGCCACGTCCTGTGCCTCTCGGCCCTGTGACTGCTACATTCAGTGCCCAGTGTCGGTGGCAAAGGCTGCTCAAATTGGTTGCTGTTGTTGTCTTCCACTTGGTTGCGGTGCGAGGCCTTGCCACGTGTGTGCGTCTGTCCCTCTCTCTCTCTCTGTATGTGTGTGTGTGTGTGTGGCATGGCTTGTTAAACACATGCACGCGTGTTTGTAATTGCGCTTTGAGTTTGTAATTTGCGAATTGAAACTGTCTGAAACTTGATGTAGATTTTTCAAAGTGCAAGAAAATACATCCGTATTTTCCTTGCTTCACTTCAGTAATGACAATTACTAAGAAATGCGGAATGCGGAAAGTTATTTAATTGCTCCGCTACCTTCCTTTCTCATTCAGCTGCGCTTGCAGCTGCGGCAATTGGCATTTTTTATTGCACTTTAATTAACAATTAAGCTGAAATTGAATTTCTGCCGAGAGTTTTATTTGCATTTTATTAGAGAATTTCATTTGGCATTTCTTGCGCCTCGTCCCTCTCACTTCTTGCTGTGCTGTGCGGCCGAGCGGAAGGATTTGTTTTTCTATTTGCGCAAATTTAATTAAAACTGCATTTGCATTGAAATTGACACGCCTTTATGTATTCAAACTAATTAATAAGTTATGCCTTCCCCGACCCCCTGCCACACAGCACCAAAGGGACGGTACACGACTTCGCTATGGCAACGAATCGCGGCGTGTGGGTGGCGACGGGAAGGAGGAGGAGAAGGATTGGCTAAGGGTTTAAGCTCGACCAGCCAGCAGCTGTTAAGTGGGTCGAGGCAAATGGCCAACACACGTTCTGGCCACTTGTGTTGGCCTAATTGGCTGGCCAAGTGACTGGGGAGGGTGGTGTGGGGGGAGGCTAGGCGGGTTGAGCCACACTTAAGAATCCTTGCTGCAGTTAAGCGAAAAGCATTGCCCTAATTGTAGTGCAGATAAAAAGGCATTTGAAGACAGAAGAGCTTACGAAAGAGAGAGAGATTGCATTGCATAATTCCAGTTAAAGCCATTAAAGGGCTCCCCCTCCCCTCCCTTCCGCAGAGTAAACCTCATTCGAAAGTTTCCGCTTTGTTTGACTTTCCAAAAATTTGACTTACCTTGTGGCAGCAACAGCAAGAAGGGATAACGTTGCGATTGAGTCAATGTCAAAGGGAACGTGTTGCTCACTCATTCAAACAAACACGTGCACACACGCACACACAAACACTTGCTATGCAGGTGTGTGTGTGTGTGGTGTGCATTAAAACTACAAAAGCAAAAAACGGAAACGGAAATGTAGAAGCGTGTTTGAGCTGAAAGCCATAATTTTGCATTAGCAACGGCAGCAGCAGTGGCAGCAGCAACAAAAGTGGCAAGCTAAGCAAGCAAGCGCGAGCAGCGTACCAGCTTTTATGGCATCCACATTTCACTGAATACGAGTGCGAGTATACGCGAACGTGATACAAATTTACATGCAGCCCAGGCAGACCTGGCAGTCTGCCTGCCTGGGAATACTAGTATAATAAATAAATGAGCTCACGTGTAACCCGATTTGTATACAGACACTCGCTTGCCTAGGGAAATGGCAAATTTATCAAGCTATTCCAAAGACATACATAATATATAAATCTTTCTTAATATATTTTCGATAATCAATAAAGAAATGCGCAGTAATTATTAAACCTCTAAAAGAGGCGAGTGCATAATCAATATAGAGTTTACTCTACAAGAGGAACAGTACTCTTAAAGACACTTTACCGTAGGTATATTAAGACAGTTCTTCGAAAGATATACATTATAAGTATATATATATTGGATAATACATTTTTGATTATTGAAGAAAAGTATAGTTTTAATAGAATAACAAGAAGTTAAGGGATTTTTTATGGACAAAGCTATTTAAAGTAACCTATATAACCTATATAAGAAAATGTATACAGTGTTCAAGAAAATTATAGTAGCTATATCATTGATGCTTAATTCTTAATAAATGATACTACTTTGCAAAGTGTATGACAAAACTTAAACAAAGTGAAGCTATTTAAAACTATTTCCATCCTTTTTGTAACCTATTTTTGACCTATTTCTAAACCATTTCTAACCTATTTCTATCCACACTATTGCATTAGCAAATTAATAAAGTATTTCAAAAAACGGATATTGGCTATATATATGTTAATTAATGTTTAACCATCATAATAATATTTAAAGAATATTTTAAAAAGTTAAAGAACTTAGATAGACGAAGCCTTTGCCAAGTATATAACCTAGAAACACTTGATTTCTATACAGACTTTTTCTATGCAGCTTTATAGTTACTATATGCATAATATATATTTATTGTACTTAAAAAGGAACGCAATCTTTAAATGTATAAGACTTCCCTCCCTTTGATATTATGGTAAATGAGCGGAATCACTTTCTGCTGTCTTCACAATTTGTCAGGTTTGTCTAAAATTTCTCAGCTATTGTGTGATTTGATTAAATTGTGCACATAATGCATAAGTTGTCAAGTGATGTAACTGATGACTGGCAATGATGATGATGAAGACGATGATTGAAGCGCGAAGGCACTGTGAAATCTGAGTATGCTGCGCATAATTGGAAAAATCTTGTCCAGCATCTGCTGCTGCGAGAAGGCCTTGACGCTGACTCTACTACTACGATATATATATATAATTAGTTTTGCACTAACTGGGGCGTAAAAAAACCCCCCCACACACGCACATAGATACATTCACACGCAGACACCGCGCCCAGATCGAACGAAGCATTGCCTGGACGAAAATCATTAAAAATATTTGCCTGCACGCGCTGAGCCGCCTCGTCATCCAATCAACCACCCTACCAAAAAGAGGAGCAGAGGCAGAAGAAGAGGACCAGAGGGCGGTCTAGCGGATGGCGAAAAAAAAAACACACGACGAGGAGAAAAACCCAATTTGGAGCACAAAAATTGTTGCTTACTTGGCAAAGATGTTTATCACATAGCCCGGTTCGGCCGCACTGAAAGCAGACCACACCGCGACGCATAGCGAGGGTAGGTTGAGGCGATTGGAAGGGTGAGGAGGGGAGGGTAGGCACTGCGGCTAGTGGCTGCTGCTGTGGCTACGGTGGCAACGGCGGACTTCGCTGCGGTTGGTGGCAGTGTAAATATTTTGGCATTTTGCGCTCGCGTTTTGGGCTTTCTTTTGGATTAGTTTCGTTTATTTCATCATTTGCGCCTCGCACTAAACGCATTCAGTTCTCTAGGCCGTCTTTCCGGCCAGGGTTCTGTTTGTCTCCTACAAGTTGAGGGGGTGTGGGCGGGGGATACGAATTTAATCAGGCCGCTGGGGACTGTAAAGCGCAACTGCCTCTTGCCCGTCGTACCCCAAAACATGGATATACTAGTTGGGGTACTGGAGGGTGGTACCCATACAAAAATTTCCTTAAGCGAAATGCTGAAAATGTGGCCCAAGATGATGACTATGATGACGATGTTGACGACTAGCGTGCTCCGCCCCGGCCCCTTGGCTAACTCTACCCTAGACAGGCAGAGTTCGCTTGCCGTTGTGTTTCCTTTTTCGCTTGTCGTATTTGGCCGTTACTTTCTATACCCTGTACAAGCTAAAGTTACAGAGAAGATAGAATTGAAGAGGCAATAAGGTATTTTAAATGCATGAAGTGATGATTTTCTTATTAACGCGCTGACATTCTTATCAAGTTTTATATGTGACTTATTTGAAGAACTTATAAGCACAACACATGTAGAGCGGAGCCCAGAACTGAAACAACATTCTTTACTTTGGTATTTTAAATCTTCTTACTTGCTTTTTCTATCATAGTTATTTCCTTCTTCTTTTCTCTTAGAAGTAAAAGTGTTATTAAACTGTTTTCTTTTAATCCAATACCGAGTTCTTCGAACAGGGTGTCTTGCAGTCCACATACCTTATCCAACACTGTTTTCCTTAGATTTTTTTGTTTGTATTTTTATTACACGTTATACAAGTGTGTGAAGTAGTAATTTAAGTGCGGGACGTTGACACGCCCACTGGTGTGCATTAAATGCCGCCATCCATGCCGCCCCGGAGGCGTATACGTAGCCCCATTGATTTTTGGCATTCCCTTAAAGCACATTTTTTCGCTGGAAATCATTTCGGTTTCATTCAAGATTTGATTTCACGGAATTTCTACAACATTTTGAATGGCATGCGCTCCAATGGATGTGGTAGATGGTTGTACAAAATACATGTAGTCTATTCCGCGCTTTAGCCATCATGGCAGGAAGCATGCCAAGCGCACAGCAAGATATCCTTCTCCTCTTCCCCGTTCCCTGTCACAGGAAAGTGAGCAGGAAAATGAACGGGAATAGAGTGAGGGAGCAAGAGATAGAAGACGAGTAGAAGAAGAAGCTATGCTTATTGCTTTTCAGATGGCCACAGGTGAAGCTCACTGGGGTCAAGCACTTTGGTAACTTTTCCAGATAGTTGCTTCGTGGCAATTGGCCACTTGCCTAACAAAATGGAAATGAAAATGTCCTTTTTTGTTTTCAAACTGCGTGAAACTTTCTATCAGAGTGTGTTGGGAGTGAGAGCAGTTGTTGTACCCATATCTAAAGTGTCAAAATGTTATGTGTCAAAACAGAAATTAATTAAATATTATTGTGATATGTGAATATTGAAAATATTTTCATGCGAAATTTATGCAGACAGGAATTTGTTTTTGCGATATTGAGCTGTTATTAGGCAGAGTAAACGAAATTAATGCATGTATTTTAAATCTACAACAAAACATATTTTATAACATACATTATTGAATTCTTTAGAGCTCAACAATTTTGTGGAAAAATGGATTGACAGAGAGTAACAAATAATTAAAATAAAACAAAAGGGTTTTCGGAATGAACAAATAGAAATTAATATTCATGTTTTGTTGCCTACTTTAGGGAGCGGTAACTACTAAATTTATTTCTTTAATAATTTCTATATTAATTATCCGATAGTAACCAATAAATCATTTGAGGTTTAAATTTGGTTTTTCGATTTACGGGGACAGGAGAATTCGTGGCCAAAATCTAAAATAACACATATTGACAGTAATTTTGGAAGCTAGCTCTTATAGAGTCCGAAATCTTGTTTTTTATACGGTCGGATAGACAGATGGACAGACCAGACGGATAGACAGACATGGTTATATCACTCAGCTGTTGATGCTGATCAAGAAAATATATTGTTTAAAGGGTTTGCCACGGTTCTTTCTGCCTGTTAGAGACATTTTGGGTTGGTACAAAGTTATTATACCCTTTACCTTATTGGATTGCGGGTATAAAAATATATTTAAATATAATTAAATATTAGTTTTACGCACGCTACTGTATGTTGTTCTGTATGAACAGCTAGATCTCAAAAAAGTTAAGAGCTAGGATTACCAAATTTTATGAATATGTGTATTATTATTGCAAGTTTGATTTATAACCTGTTGTTGACTGATTTCGCATCCCGTTAATGTAAAATAATTTTAATAATTTTAAGTGTATTCATTACTTGCATTTGCATAGGGAAGGGAACATTGAAGTTTTTATACACGATATAAACCACATAAAGTATGTATACAGGATATACAAATACACTTGGATGTTTCTCTTGTATTTTCTTTGTTAATTTAAGGACTTTTCTATAATGAGCCGTTGCTAAACATAAAATATAGTATGTTAAATATGTTTAGCTGTCGTACTTCTTCAATCATTTAAATACTTTTATATTTACATACAGATGAAATATAAATATAAAATGTATCTACAGTATATATGCTAAACTGGAAACTGTTTTAGATCAACTGTTTTTATAATTAATTATAATTGTAATTGAAAACTCAGTTAAGAGCTTAACATCGCAGTGCATACGAGATAAGGCTCGCCGCGGCACGACGTTCTCTCAATGTGCAATCTATTTCTGAATTTCTCAGCTTGCTACACATAATTTATTTATAAGTCGTTAGTTCGAATTTCAATTTTACTCAATTTCGGCTTTAATCCCGCAAGTCGAGTGTAGAAGCCGGCGGAACAGGACAGGCAACGATAGGACAAGCCTGAGCAGACCATGACAGAGCAGAGCAGAGCTCTGCTGTCGTTCATTGCTGTGTGCACTTATTTTTAGCATATTTTCCTAGGCAGATGTCTGTGCCGCTGAAGTGGCACCTGTCTGGCTGAGTTGCTGGCTGTTGTCGCTGTCGCTGGCTTGCTGTCTGGCCATCGTAGTTGTGCCTCAGCAAATCGATAACATTTCACATATGGCATCGAATATGATTGATCTAATCTTATGTCAAGTCTGATGAGACATACTTAGTGTGCTGGAATTGTATTATATCATATGTTTATTGCAACTTACATGCTTAACCTTAACCAGCGCGGTGCAACAGCAACAGTTGCCACACACTCGACGCAGGCGCCACGGCCATTCGATGTTGCAAGCGATGCAGCTGCACTTTAAACACGCGCTAACTTGCACACAATATTTGCCACTGGTCACTTGTGTCTGGTCTTAGTTTGAGTTTATTTCAAATCTGTGATGCGTCCGTTAACTAACTTTGCATGTGGCATGAATGCACACAACACACACACACACACACACCTGCGAGAAAGATAGAACTGCCTGTGGACTGCCGAGCAACGCTACTGAGCAGCCCAACGGACGAGTGTGGACTGTGCCATGGCCTGTCCGCAACGCTGCCTATTAACCAACGTCAGCTGCGACTCCTGCGAGCAACTGTTGGTCGTGCTTTTATCGTAAACGATAAAGCACTCGGCTCGGGTTCGCCTCGGCATAGCTCGACTCGACTCGGCTCGGCTTGGCTTGGCTTGCAAGGCTGCTTCTTCGTGTTGTTGCCATGTGAGAGGTTCTTCGTCGTGGACTTAGGAACGCAGCAGCAACAGCTTTGCAACAAGCGACGTCGGCCACATGGCAACGGTTGCATCGGCAGCTGTTTAACTTTTTTTTGGTTGATTTCTAGCTTTTTTTTTGCTGTGTTGTGCCTGCGCTGCACTTCAATGACAAATTGTTGCATCTGCAAGAAGCGACCTGCCATCGCATGTGTCTGTAGAGGAGTGTGTGGTGTGATGGTGTATAGGTGCGTGCATGTGTGTGTGTCTGTGTAGGTAAACATGTCAGGAACGCTTATGTGTTGGTTTAAATCAATATTCCGCTTGCAGTTGCAGGAATTTCATTTGGTTTTTGTTATGTTTTGCATTCAAAATTGTTTTCACTGATTTTTGGTTATTTTTCGTTGCATACTTTTCAGCGTCGAGCATCAAGGCACTTAACAATGAACGTGCTGGACTAGAAAAAACATTAAATGGAGCCACAAAAACACAAATAAAATAAATAAAAAATAAAAAGTAAGATTTTTCAGATTTTCAGCTTAATACGAAAACGATTGTTTATATGCTGTATGCTTAAAATATATTCAGATTTGCAGCTTGTTAGGGTTAACATATTAAATTTGTTTGTGACTCTGACTTTTTGATGTTTTATCATTGAAACATAATCTGGAAATATGTGTGAATAACTAAAATTTTTAATTTATGTAAATAAAGTCATTTGTTTTAAAAATGCAATGCTCTTAGCCTTCTTTAGTTTTTTGGTACAAATTAAAATCAATTCAAAATGGTTACCAATTAAAGATTAATTTTCATTTATTGGAATTTGTCAAAATAATCATTTTTTACAATAATTCATCCCGTTTTCTTTTTAAGCGAAATAAGGCACATTTTTCATCTGCCAAAAAAACAACAACAACCTAACATATTTCATAAGAATGGCTTACAAAGCATTTAAATTTATTACACAACAACAACAACAATAACAAAGAAACCAACTGAGGAATCCCGCAACTGAGCAACTGATAGCAAAAAGTTTAATGGGAAATGTAAATGTAACGCGCCATTGTATGACATACGACAATAAAATGAAATGAAACAATAGAATAAAACGAAGCCGATGCCGATGACGTTGAGGCTGTAGCTGTAACTGTAGCTGTAGCTGTAGCTGAAGCTGAGGCTGATGTTGCCGGTGCTGGTGCCGGTGGATGTCAGCAGCAGCGGACCAGGAGCAGAGCCAGGCTGGAGATTCCAGCACAGGTTGTTGCCTCCTGTGTGTTCTACCTTTGGCTTTGCCTTACCTTTCTTTTTTCTTCCCCCCTTTATTTGCTGTTATTTTCCTGCGGCCGTGGCCATATTTTACAGTAGTAACAATCACAGCAGCCACAGTAGCAACAGCAATAGCAGCAACAGCAATAACAACAACAGCAACAACACCAACGTGCGAGACATTGTACATATAAATGTGAAGCTGAAAATGAAAGAGTCTAACAATGCTGCTGCTGTTTGTATAGTATCCTATGCCACCTCTTCCCCTCACCCCTCCGCCACCTTCATCTCCTAGTGTTCCCTTCGATCTGCCACCATTTCTATTTCACTTACCGTTACGAGCGTACAGAGCAACGAGCGTTGAAGCCAAAGCTGCGTTATGCAGTCGGAGAGTCAGATATTTCATTACGTCTCGCTCGATATGTCATGCTGGGCTTGTATTTGTATCGATGTGCGTGTGTCTCTCTCTCTGTGTGTGTGTGTGTACGTGTTTGCATGTGCGCCATAATTCAATTTCAGCCCCAGTATTGCTCTGGCGGCAGTGTTTGCATAGACTAGAGGCTCGAGGTCCGTACACTGCCATGCATGCTACATAAGGCATTGATATGTGCCCTGTAGGCTTTTATGGATGCCACTATGTGTCTATGTCAGCGTGTCAGTTTGTGTGTGTGTGCGTGTGTCTGTGCGTGTCTGTGTGGCTGAAAAGTTTAACGACGCATAAACAAATATGGCCAGCACAGCGCTAAAACCATTGTCATTTTTATCACCAGACAGTTATCATTTGAGCCGTATGACAGCAGAATCCTCCCCTTTCCTCTCCACATATGCTGCCAACTATCTGCACTGTAACTGTATTAAATTCGTTAGTTTATTTATTAGTTGTCATATCAACTGTGAAAAGTTGGTTTTCAAATTTTCAAAAGGTTTCTAAACGAATTTGTTGTTGAAGTTTTTATTTTTGAAATTTAAGAATTCGATTTTAAAGTAAATATGCTATATATGTTTTTTCAGTTTAAACTCATTAAAGAATTTAAGATATGACACAATACATATTTCTATATATTATATATATTTTAATTTCAAATGCCAAACTGCCATAAGAACAGTAAATTAAATAGAAACCTTGCACAAATAAGGGATCATAAATAGTTCATTTAAAAACAATAATAGTAGCTGTTAATTGAATCTAAATGTCTTAAGATTATTTACTTAAAAACAATCTAATAAGTCTGTGTTTAATTAAAATATAATAGCTTGATAAGAAAACTTAACAAGGCACAGAATCGCTGCAACTTTTTTCGCGCTCTTCCAACTTGGCTGAACGCACTCGAAATTGCTCTATAAATCGATTAGCGCGGAAGAGGGGAGCGGGTAGGTGGTGGGTAGGAAAGGCCTTGGGATATGGCATCTGAGCTGCACATCCCAATTGCCATTTGCTGTGCGCCGTGTGTAATTTCCAAAGCAATTAACCTGCGCGTCGCTAGCACATATTGCCCCAAGTTGCAGCGACATCCTTCTTGCTGCCTGTTGCTTCAATGGCTGTGTGGCAGTGTGTGTGTGTAAGCGTGTGTTTGGTGTGTGAGGTGTGTGTCTGTTTGCATGGCCACTAAACGTAGTAAACTAATTTGAAAACTCAATCAACGAGCTCGCTTCTTACCAATTCGCTATGCCATGTCTTGGCCATTATTTGTCGCACTTGTTGTTAATTGGATTTTGTTGTTTTGCCACTTGTGTCTTTCTCTTTTCTCTTGTCTTCTCATTTGTTTTCTCCCATTTCATGACTGACATCACCCGAAATGTTTGCTTGACGTCTGCCAAACCATTTAGCCTGGGCAAATGAAGCGATTGTATGGCTTGTTTAAAATCTCAATTGAATTTCGGTTAAATAGTCGTTAGTCTCGTTATATGTCGCGCTCTCCACGCTCCATAAATAATTTCGTTAAGTCACTTAAATTACAATCAATTTCGCCGATCCCCTACGGAAACATATGTATATGTGCTCCAGACACGGCGTGCATTTAAGCGAGAAATAATTTGCTCCTTGTTCAGCGCACAAATTGAATAAAAATCGATGGTTTTCAAAAGAGAAAAATACACAAAAAAAAAGAAATGTGAACATTTCCAATTGATTTCTGTACTTTCTTTTGGTGCTTTTATTTTATTTCCTTTAATTGACTTTGCCGTTGCATGTGCAGGATTAAGTGGATCGTTTTCAATTTGAAATAAAAATAAACTAAAGGGGTTACCTTTGGCAAACCGAAGATTTTATACGCTGTTAAGAGGTATAATGAATACAACTCGAAGTAGAAATAAATGCAAATAATCTAAATATAGGTTCCATGAATATGTACGTTTTATGCGGGCTTGTTCGGACCTATTCACAGTATTCAGTAATAAGAAATCTCTACTGATGGAGAAGTGCATAGATAAATTGACAACACAGGATTCTATTCATCAAAAATATATACAGGTATAGTATTTCTTATAAGAATTACAGCTGTTCTCCTTCACTTCATTGCAGTTTTCAGCACAAAAGTAATACGCACTCTGTTAGAGTGTTACAAGGTGAAATAGCAAAAGGGGCTGTCGTTTGCACACTCATGCACAGTGGTAAAAAATGACTATTTTCCAAATACTTTAAATAAGAATATAAATAATTCGAAATAAGTTGTTGAAGAATTTCAGGCAAGTATTTGAAATTTCCTTACTTAAATATACTCTGCCTGGTTTATTCGATGTATTTGGCATCCACAGTTCAATGTGGCAGCAACAACAATGTGGCAGCAACAATTGAAATTGAATGGCAATTTTATTGGCATGCAACTAGTTTGCCTGTCAATGCAGCACGGAGATATAATATTTCAGCGCTGCGTCAGCGAAACGAAAACGTTCCGCACTTTGGAGATGCTTTTCTCCACTTTCACTTTATACTTTTTTCTTTCAGTTTTTTGCTTTGCCAGCTGCCAGTGCCTGTGGCACGTGCGGGCTGTCCTAGTAATATCAGCATTATTTGGGCAAAGAGAGAGGGGGAGAGGCATGGACATGCATCATACTCATCAAGAGAGCGAGTTGTTGTCGTTGTCGCCGTTGTCATGATGAAAATATAATTAAAGTTTATGACATTTATCTTTTGCCAACATTGAATGACACTTGTGTGAGTCTGTCTGAGCGCCTCAAGTTGTCTGATAACCACCCTTGCTCACTTCTCTTACCTCCTCCCTTTTCTCTTTCCCACTGTGGTCATTAATCACATAGCGAATTGGCGCACAGGCATTTTCAACAGCTGCCACCAGAATAAATGGTCAGCAGATTGCGCGGCACAGATCGATTTCCTTTTCCTGGCCAAAGTCAGAAATGGATTCGAATTCGCACTCTCTAATTCACACTTAATTGCACTCATTACACTGGGCCACCCGCCAATGCAAACCAATAAATTCCAGTAAATACTCAATTTGCATAACCTCAAACATTATTGGTCAATTTTCAATTCAGTTGCGTGTGGCATGCATTAGTTAAATCTATGTGGCACATTCACTGCCAGCTGATTAGTATAAATTGTAAATGAATTTGATATTTTTGTGGCAAATCGCATGGAATGCAGATTAGAAATAAATTCGATAAGTTATCTGCTGCAAGTGAAACTAGGGTCGGGGGTAATTGCAACTGGCAGCTGAACCACAGAGATTCGCACGGCTTCACTCGTTGTTCAGACACATTTGGTCATTAATTCCATGGCATAACATGGCCGGTGTAACGGTGCTTTGATAAATGCAACGAAGCTTCTCCTTCTTCGTGTCATGCTCTGCACATGCAACTGAGTCGAGTCGAGTCGAGTGGCTTGTGCGTGTGCGTGTTCTTGCCACATGTGGCTGGGCCAGTAAATCTTCTCGTCAGCTAGCCAGACTGAAAATGGGATAGTACAAGACTGGTTAATAATATCAATCAATGCATAGCACAGAAATGCATTACAGCAAAACAGTAGACAAATTAGCACTGCAAATTGCATTAAATGCAACAATGTGTGAAGCTTTAAGTGCAACCAGCTTTTGGCAAGATGCACTAAATAATTTCATGAAAGCCAAACACGCAAACAAACTTGACCACACGCTGCGTATACGCAATGCGGGTGTTTGTCTACATCTCCCTGTGTCTTCTTGTGTCCTTGACTGTGTGTGTGTGTGTGTGTTTTGTGTGTCTATGTGTGTGTATGTGCTTTGACTCGCTTTGCCATAGGCCTTGACAAGAAAATCCTTTTACACCATATCGAGTTTTGTTGTTGTTCCTGTTGCTGTCGCTGCTGTTGTTGTTGTTGTTGTTGCTGCTGTTGTTATTATTATTGTGGTTGCTGGTGTCGCAGCCTTTGGTAATGTTGCTGTTGCCTATGCTTTCTTGTTTCGTGTGCGGTAAATAACTTTTGTTCGTTGCGGTCGTAATTAGGTTAAAATATTTATAAAGTCGAAAAAGGTGTTGGCCACGTTCAAACTTGAATATGGTAAACTTTCTATTCCCCAGATCAATAAAATTTGTAAACTTATCTAAAATACCATTTTAAAGGCAGGCAGAACGTGATTTGATTCGCATATTTACATTGAACTACAATACTTTGACTCATTAACATTTGCATCATTCGTTCTTAGCACCTCTTTAACAAATTATTTACTGCACGTATAAGTTGTAACTTAAACTTTTTAATTTTAATTATTTGAAATAAGAAAAGAAGAAATTCTTTGGCAATTTTATAATGATATTATATTATTTAAGAAATTTTAAAGAAATATTAAATTTAATACTTGCCTTAAAGTGAAGAGATTGTGAGCTATACTTCTTAAACTTGGGAAATGTTTATAATACTATGGTAGGTATCATCTTCTTGTATCCTTTATAGATTATTAAAGTTGCACTTATAACCAACCAGTTGTTATTTTATTTTATTATTCAATGTATGTATATACATATATTTGATGTATTATCTGTAGAGTTGTGCGTTACAAACGTCTAGTCACACTTTGTACTACAAAGTTTGTAGTACTCTAACTTCTGCAAGTGTATACGAACCGTTGAATATTTATTTTTGTTTTTGTGCTGATTGTAGCAAGCGAATTCCCAAGGGTCAAACTACTTTGGATCAAAATGTCATCCTGGAAAAGTGACAAACCAAGCGAAATGTTTACAGCAAGAGCAAAAAAAGTTGTTGATGCCGTTGGCACCAAAGACACACACTCACACACACTCACGCATGAACATAATTCACATTTAAATGGTCAAAATGTGGGTGTGGTTTATGTCCGAGTGTGTGTGTGTATGGCCGCACAAAACCAAAATCACGAGAGCTCTTTAAACTGCTTTTGTATGCTCTGTTTGTCAGCGTTGTCAGCGAATGTATAAACTTTTGTTTGGCACACGGGGCGTATACGCAACAAGCACTTATAGCCTGAGCAGTTTAAGCACACACTTGATGTTCCATTTGGTTGTCAGCTCGCGGGAATACCGCTTTTTTGTCAATTCAATTAACCAAGAGGTTCAACAACTGAAACTGAACAAGTAACACTGCCAAATCGGCTCTCACATCAGCTGAAGGATGAGGAGGTGAAAAAGACAAGCGCCATTGTCTGCCGTTTAATGGCACATTTAACTTTATGTGGCGCTAAACGAGAACTGTACTTCAAACTATACAAATGCTAATTCGAAGTGCGTGCATTTTAAGTGGATTACATCCAATTAAATCTGGAACTAAACCTTAAATTGCACTAAAGTCCAAGCCAGCAGGATACGATCGGGGACAGAGATAAATTTAAAATTTGTAAAAGGTGTGCAATTATCTGTGTCTGCCTGTATATGTGTGCATGTTTGTATGTGTGTGTGTGCGTATGTACCTGTGTGTGTTTGAATACCATTATTAAATTTGCACACAGCTTAGGGGTTTATTGAACATCAAAGCGACTAACAAAGAAATTGTATATGCATGCAAAATATTACAAAGCAAGACATTTAATAGACTTCAACGAAATAACGAACATGCAATACACTTCAGTGTGATTATAAATTGATATAACATATTTTAAAGAAGTCTATTTAAATAATAAAGTTTAAATAGGGTCTACTTAGGTCGAGCATAGATGATGCTAGGTTAACTTCATCACAGGTTGTCTAAAACAAAAGGTTGGGGATAAAAATTATGTTGTGATTTCAAAACAACTAAATTTTGAGTATATTGAAAGTTCTAGAACGAATTACTGATAGTTTGCCTATATGTAATAAACTTCTTTATGCAAAAAAGTGCATACCTAATATTAAAAATGCAATATCCGCATTTATCACAGTGTACAGAGACTCGATTGAGCAAAAAGGGAAAGCATGCGCCGAGTCGTACAAGTACTTTTACGCCATATTATGAGTTTCGTTAGAATGCTCAAAGCCAGACGTGGTCCAGGCCAGGCCAGGCCAGGACAGGACAGGCGAGGCCAGGCCATGCCAAAGCCGCAGCGTGCAAACAAAGCGACAACCGTTGACACTTTGCCCGAGCATTGGGATCAGCCTGCTGCGTGTATCTCAAAGTGCGGGTGTCAGTGTGTGTGTACACACATATGCATACGTATACATATGTGTATATGTGCGCTCACGGGCCTCTATACTGCCAAGCTGCTGTTCAAAGTCTCATAATGTTGATGGACATTCGCTTTGATTTGGTAGAGCTAACACGGCATACGCTGCTGCTGCTGTCGAGCCCCCTCTCTTTATTTTCCTCCTTTTTTTCGTGCCGGGCAAAGCCTCACTAACGAGTTGCCATTTGATGTCATATATACATGCATACACAACATATATACTGTGTGTGTGATTGCGAGGACATCCTCGCAGTACCTAGCCATATATCTGGCTTAATCTCGCTGTCCGTGCCACCTTTGCATGCCTTCTTTCTTCTGGTTACGCTAGGATTTTTTGTGTGTTTAAGCTGCGGTTCATAAGAACTCGTTGACACTGCTCTTGGCTATGTTACATTTCAAATCAATTTCTCAGAGACACACACACGAAAATATAAATAAAAACTGTATATTCCAGTCTGTTCTTTGTCAAGTCTAATAAATCACACACACTTGCCTAGCAATATGCAAATATAAATCTCTTTTTTTCTGCTTTTTATACCTCTGTAGAGGGTAAATTCATTTTTACGAAACGTTTGCAACGAAACACAAGAGACATCTTCGACTATATCATACATATTCTAAAATACCATCAACAGGAGAGTCGACCCGTGCGTCCGTCCGTCTGTATGTTAAGTTTCAGTGCCAATCAAGATTAGACAGTAATCAACTTATACTTTTTCCATATCATTAAAATTCTACAATTTTGTACCTTTCTATAATATATATAAGAAGCAGCAAAGTGTATTAAATCTTCAGCATTCTGAAGGTTAGATTTCTTTCTGGGTTTTCTGTGTCATTGGACCCGGCAGCTTCCGTAGTCTGCGACCGATATGAAGGTCATTGCTGATAAGCCAGTCGAGTATAGAAAATGATGATGAGATGCAACATTGCAACATGGTGCAAGTTGAACGCACTGCGAGAACGTTTCCTGGTTTCGACAAGGCGGAAGCAGTAGCTTATTTGGGTCATGTTGACTTTGCCTTTGACACGCTGCTGGAGGCCCTGGCACTGGCCAGGGTTGTAACTTATGCTGAAAGTTGAAAGTTCATAACAAATTTGAAGCATTCTCGAACAAACAGTTCACAGTTGCACAGAGCGACGCATCTTTAATTAAACAGTTCGTTGAGGGCATTCGGCATCAACAGCATAACGGTAAAAGTTTCAAGAGTAGGCGTGGCACACTGAAATTATTCATTGGCCATTTAAGTGTCTTCAAGCATGTCGGCAGCCAAGGCGAAATGTAAAAGTTTTATGCGCCTTATCGCAAAAGCCGCAAAAGAAGAATATATTCTGGCAAAACCCCCAAACTCAAAACACATTTAAAAGGGAGTGTCGTCATATGCAATGCTCAATAAAGTGCCGAGCTAAGATGGCGGGCAGGGAAGTATGATGGGTTTAAGAAGGTGAGTGGATTGAAAGAAGAGCCAAGTTGCCGTGTACTCGAACACACACACGCATATCTGGTGGTGTAAGGGCGTATAGGCATATCAAATCATACAGAGGGTTTAATAAATCTTCGAACCAATAAAATATATGTATGCATTCTTCATCATTCTTGATTTACCTAACTAGTCTCTCACTTTAAAAGATATCCTAATAAATATTAAACTAAACCTCATTTTGCATATTTTAATGGGTAACTTCAATCGATTTTTATGCCAAACCCGTTCCTCAAGTCGACAAAATCTTCTCAAAACTGCGTCGTTATAACGAACAATCACGCACGCACAGTGGGGCAACTGAAAAGAATATCTTACCAAATACTAGACAATATATTTAACTAATAAAAGAATTAAGGCGAAAAAACTTTAGAAATTCCCCACTGTGTAATGTTGTGCGTCGAAGTCAGTACAGAATTCTGTTGTGGAAGTGGAAAAAGGTATTCGATGCATGCCGGATATATTAAACACTTCCTGAGTTTTAATGTCTTCCTCTGTGAGGGTAGAATACGAGTATACCTAAAATACTAAAACTCCGTAGAATAGACCAAAGAACTGTAAAAGAAGAAGCATGTTAAGGAAAGCCTCCTTTCTTTTGTCTCTTGTTTATTTTTTGTAACCAGTTCCAGCATTTGTGGTTCATTTAAAGTTATTAAAAGCTTTTAATAAGTAAAGGGAATATTTGATCCATTGCAATGCCTAAAAGCGGCTTCAGTAAAACTTTACTTGGGCTTACGACACTTACACTTACAATTGTAATAACAAACGGGAGAACGTTGTCATATTGAATAAGCCGATTCGAGCACAAAGGAATCTACCAATAGATGTAGCAACAAACCCAAACAATTGCTGTCTAAATTCATTGTACTCGCTTTGTGTGCGTTGCAAAGAACGGATCATTTGAGATACGTGTCTGTTCTGGTGTGTGTGCGTGTGTCTGTATGGGTGTTTATGTGCGCGACTGTGTGGGTTGTCTGTCTGTCTTTTTGTAGATGTGTCAATGCACGTCTATGAATATAAATGGGGCTATAGTAGCTCCAACTCGACTGCAAGATACTGTACTGGGAACAGATGGAAACGTGGGAAACTTCAAGTGGTGCAGGTTGATCAACAGATCAAGCTGTGGCAATTGAATGAGCTTAATCTTGACAGACTTCTTGAGAATGTATATACAGTAAAGGGTCGCAGATAATTCTTTCTCATTTCGCAAAGCTCTAATAACCTTGTACCCATTATACTGGGTATACAAATTTCAATGACATCTCAGTCGCATTGTCTGCAATGGCGGAAATATTGTTTGTTGCTGCTTTAGTATTGTGTGCCTGTGTGTTGACTGCATGAGTACGTTAGTATGCAACAAACACACACACAGACAGATAGAACAAGATGCCATTTGATTGTGCGCTGGCAAACACTTCACTTCACATTACTTTCGATCGAAAGGCGCACAGTTGAATGGGCGTGGCCGTCGATACACTTTATTATTGCCAACTGACTGGAATGCTGACAACAAGTCAGGAATGAGATGTAACCTGGCTCATTATCAGACAAATCAAGAGCACATGTAGACAGCTTAACATTGCAACCTTGCTGGAAAGGTGGCTGAATTTTCATAAAACTTATGTTTAGCATAACCTTAACTGTCCTTGTGTTTGATAAGAAATCCTTAGATTGCAAGATGTACATGATAACCATATTAAACTCTTTTTACTTTGATCTTTAATATGACTATAACACACATATACGAAGTGTTTTGGCGCATTTGAAGGTGCAACACTCTTTGGCTCGGATACAATTCTCATTGATGGTTTGACAAGAGTCTAATAACTCCATACGAGCCATATAAGTGGCAAGTCTATTTACTAAAAAGCAAACCTGTAATATGTCTGGAGAGAAAGGTATAAGATCGAGATCTTCTATTGTCTCATATGACTTATTGATATTTTAAAGTCGCCCACTCCTGCAAAATAAATTGCATACTAAACATAAAAATGTCAAAATACTACTAAGTTGTATTCAAAACTGCATCCATATAAAATTTATAGGTAGCTGTCCAGTGTTAATGATATTCTCAATCTTGTTTCAATGTTTTATTGAATATTATATCAGTTATAATTAAATCATATTCTATGTTGTTGATTAAATACCAAAGAGACGCTGGTTGAAGTCAAGCATAGGTGGACTTTGCCAGACACTCTGGACAGTATCGATGGCCACAACATTACGCCATTCGCCAATACCTTTCAGTAAGTTAAGGAACATGGTAGTGTATAGTGTTATATTCTCTGCATTTAGGGGAAGTGGACGTTTCTGTGGAGGCGTCGGCAATAGGCCAATATTGGACAAGACTTTCTCCGTGGTATTGGTAGGCATCGTTGTGGAAGTCTATGAAATGAAGTATTATAAAATTGTTTGTCAAATAGATAACAATCAAAAGTTACTTACAGCCAGGAGGGTAAGGAGTGCCATGAGTACTAGCATCATTTTGCGTTCTTCTTGGCTGTCTAACTTGGCTTCTAACTGAGGTGAGCAACTGTCAGCAATTTGATTTTAATAGAAATTCTCTGCGAGATGACCCCGGGCCACTTATTAATTGGCAACTTTACTTAGCTTGCTTGACAATCAGTGTTCTAGTATTTGTCATGTCAAGTCAAGGAGGGATGGCGACATTTGTGTCAAGAGTTCCAGTTAATTAAATGTTGACTGAGCCAAGTTACTTGGCAAATATTTAAAGTGAACATAGATACGAAACGTGTCCACTAAAGATAACGGATAACTGTTCTCTAGATATTAAACAATGTTTAAGTACTGTTTGACCTTAAGTACCTCCCGATTCCGAATAAATTTTGCAATGAGCATGTAGAGTGGGCCAAGGTCGTTTCAATTGAGAATTTCGCGTGAAAGACCTTGCAATACCTATTGAAAGTATCAACCAGCATAAGTTTGTATATTTTATCATTTATCTGAAGCATTTCCAAGTAAACTTTCCATGTAATATTTAATTTATTCGGGTATTTTCGTTATTCCAAATATATTTCGTACTCCGGCCTCCTTTCTGTGAATTTTATCATATGGTAATTCAAGAGTATACGGGTTCGGTTAAAAACCATAGTAAATTGCAGTATATATATGTTTCTGCACTTTTGCGTTTTTTTTATACACATACATATATATCATTCATATGTGTATACATTTTATAAATAAGTAATGATTAACTCTTATCAAACCACAACAAAAATTCTGGAAAGTTCATACTCTAACCGTACATTACGATGAACAATTCTTTACAATTGTTAGCAAACTCTAGAATGTTATTGCTTTTCTTGTGAATAACATATATGTACTGTACATATTTGTTGTTTATATTTTGTTTTCGCGAAATTGTATAGTTATATGAATACTGTTGTGGTTTGTTATGTATATGCACGAAAACCCAATTAGGCTGAGCTTCCGTACGTAGTATATAACGAATATAATGATATCAACAAGCCTTTGTTAAAGTTGCTTAAGTGTTTTTATTAATTATATTCAACAAAATGTATATAGATTGTATACGTATGTCGTTCGTGGAGTTTCAGGTGACACATCTATGGAGATAAGTATGACAACGATTCGAGCAACACTCCCTGCTCTCGGAACACTGTAAGATATAAGTTTAAATCGACCATGAGAAAGTGCAGTTTAGGTACTCAAATGAAATCAACCTACATCGACTCCAATGGCTTTACAAGTATTGCTTGTCGGACGAACTGACGGTGCATTGGTTATACGCTCCACTCTCTCCACTGCATGGTTACCAGTATTTGACTTATCATCAGGCAGAGTAACAACTTCCACCTCTACTTCAACTGGAATCTCGTTGCGCTTGAATCTCCAGTTTCGTTGATTGAAAGGAGGTGGAAACATATTGAAATCTTCATCACTATGCATGACTGGAGCACAAAAATAGGTATACGTCATGCATTTCCCAGAACAACAATCAAAATTACTTTGACACTAAAATTCAGAGATTAATTGTGAAAGAGTTTAGATAGATTTCTGCCAAATTCATTACTCACATATTGTCCATTGTTGCGACAACTCAATGTTTGTGAGACACAAACACTTAGTATAACACAAAACAAAAGGAAGCTAAGGCGACGAGCTATCGACATTTTAACACTGCGAAAGTCAAGCGACGAATGAACGTTTCGCATTCGAAACTTGATGCTATATAGTATGCTGCGGCTTTCAACTGCAGGCCATGACCGAAAAGGCAAAGCGATAAGGCGCAGTGACGTATACGACATACTCCCTATACCGAACTCGACTGTGACATATCCATAACTTTCTCGATTCGTTTGAATGAGAAGTAGAGTATAAGAAGTAGAATACCCTGCCTCCTTATTGCTTTCTCGTGCTTACACTTATGTACTCATCTTTAGATTTGTGAATGGCTCTTCTATTTATTAGAAGATCGGGTTGAAACTTGCAGAACATGTGGAGTGCCTTATGATCAGTCTAAATCGACTACCATTTTAATCCTGTTCGAGGATATAAATAAGTACATATGTTTATAATTTGTGGTATCTGTCCATGATGCTGGTAAGAGATTATTTGTACCCACATAAAAGAGAGTTCCATAACCTGATCGTCCGCCGTATATGGGTGCAAACAGTTTGGATTGTACTAGGCCGTTTCGAAGAGTGTTTGCTTTTGATTTTACTTTCTAAATGCTCTCTTATACTATCGATCAGCACATATCTTATCAGCAAGGGGCTTAACGCAACAGCGACAGCGAGACAGTGAGTAGGGCAGCGCAAGTTGCCTTAGCATTTAGTCCACATTCGGTAGTCGACGTGCTCGCTCGCGTAATCTTAAAACGACCGTAAAATGCATAAGCCACCATTGTCGGTTATAATATTTCTGATTATGGCATTGGACTGGCGCCTGACGATGTCAGGGCCAAGTCCAATTCCAAGTCTAGTAACAACGACGACGACGCCATCGCCACATTTGCCATCGCAAAGATCTTTACGGCTACCAAATGATACCTTTCCATTGGGATATCATTTGCATATCAGCAGTAATATACATAATGGTGATTTTCAATTTAGCGGAAATGCCACCGTAGACATTGAGATTAGGACTTCCACAAATGAGATTGTGCTTCATGCCAAAAACTTGAGCGATATACAGATAACACTGCGACTTCTAGACAACGCCAGGCCAGAGGCTGTTGGTGAGCTTGTCGATGATGTGACGCACACATACGATCCAAATGGTACATTTCTTGTGATCCATCCTCGTGAGAATTATCAGGCCTTCGAGGCGGGTCAACGATATCGACTACAAGTGCTCTATACGGGCGTAATGGGAAAACGACCAAAGGGCTTGTATTGCATGGAATATGAGGATCCAATCACAAATCGTTCAACGTGAGTGTGTGTTGCCACTTTTGTTATTGTTATTGTTCCGGTTTGATAAGAGCATAAAAGTGGCTAAGTTCAATGCCGTAATTGCATTACAAAACTTAGTACTTGTACACTTAATCTTGAGTTGTGCGCGCCGCGCGTGCTTTCCCATTATATAAGCGATACTTTTATGTGAATAGATAATCATTCGCGTATTTGCATTATCAAGTTGAAATTGACTTTTGCTTTTCTTTAGTCTCACTGTGAATACCCTGTATGTCTGAGAAGGGGTTTCTGACATTATCAGATTGGCTGTATAAACACGATTGTATACAACTGTTTGTTTACTTAAACTAAACATTATTATTTTTTAATTGTTTTGCTCCAAATAATTCAAAACAGATAAGGTATACGGGATTTTTTGAAGTTCTCATGTGACTTTTACACTACTTAGCAAGACCACAAGTTGTATTTTTTTATTTCCGAAAATTAATTAACAGTACATGATCTAGGTTCCAATAGAATTGGATTGAGTAGACCGTAAAGTGTTGTGTTTCCGATCGTCTGGCTTATCGGATTAACCATGCGAGTCACTTCGTTGCATGTAAACAAACCTACGTATTGTTCATACACGTACATACATAGTATATTTATAGGTAGACCATGCATGGACGTTTCCCTATAAAGGGGCATGACTGTGAGTACACTGAAATCTGGCGGCCCCTTATCTAGGGCAGCTGAGACAGTGCAGAGCAGCGAGATAACGCGTCAACACAAAATGTATCATTGTGTTTATTGCTAACGGGTATAACCTACACCCATTAATAATGGCTAGAATGGGTATATACATTATGTGTACAATTACAGAGCATGCAAAGTATATTGATTCCTGATCAGCTTCTATAGACTAGTCAATTGATAAGCTATGTGGGCTAGAAAAGTTTATAAACGTGAACAGAGGAGTTCTGTAAAGAGAGTTCAATGAATTAATAATTTGCAAACTAAATGCAGGGCATCTATGTGTCAACTTTCTTGAATGAACTACAATTAGAACAAAGCAATGGGTTTGTTTTGGAAGCGTTACTATCACAGTGTACAGTTTGGATTGTCAATATCGAGGCTATTTAGCACTTTCGATGTATTGGGCTTAAATTAAAAAGTGAACATCGAACTTTATAATTATATAACAATATCTTTTTTACAGCTATGTGGCCGCCACACAAGCAGAACCGACCTATACTCGCCTTATACTTCCCTGTTATGATGAACCTGCCATCAAGTCAAATTTTACCATTAGCCTGACGCACAGCAGTAGCCTCACATCGGTATCTAATATGCCGGTGCAGAAGATCGAAACTCTAGGGTAACACATCGACAAATCAAATTTGATCCTACGTATCTAGCTTAATGCGATTTCATTGAGTACAGCGAGCTGACAACAACCACTTTCCAGACTACACCCGTCATGTCCACCTATCTAATGGCTTTTGTCATCTCGAATTTTGAGCACATCTCGGAAACATATCGAGGTGTTACGCAGAGTATGTATTCATCGCCTACAAGAAAGAACAAGGGACGAAGTGGACTGAAGAATGCTGTGCTGACAATTGCCGCTTTAGAGGATTACTTCGATGTACCCTACTCACTGCCCAAGCTGGATCATGTGGAACTCAAGAAGAATCAAGGTGCAGCCATGGAGAATTGGGGCTTGATCACCTTCAAGGAGGATAGTATTATGCCGATGGGAGAATCATCAGATTCTTATAAAAAATTAAAGGATATTGTGATGCAAAATCACGAGATATCACATCAATGGTTCGGCAATTTGGTTTCGCCCGAATGGTGGACATATGTCTGGCTTAACGAAGGATTTGCTACATACTTTGGTTATATAATTACAGACTTGGTAGGTGTTCATTTTGAATGTATTGTTTGAAATATACTTTAAATAATTTGTATATTTTCCTCCCAGCTTAATCCCGATCAACATGTAATGGATTTGTTCATTCGCGATGAGGTTGATAATGCTATCAGCTACAGCAACTTCTTCGATGTGCGTCCCATGACCTCCTACGTGGAGACCGAAACGGATATAATGAACGTCTTTGATATAATCAGCTATAAACGGGCGGCCTGCGTCATTAGGATGTTTCATCACGCCTTCCGCCAGAAGACCTTTGTGCACGGCATCAGGCAGTATCTGAAGAAATAGTAAGTGTCGATCGGAAACCAACCAACATTGAACTGGTTAATTGCAATTAATGTCCCAAAGTTTAAACGTATTTCCAGCCAATACAGTGTGGTCAACGAGATGAATCTGTTCGATTCGCTGCAGACGGCACTGCTGGAGGATGCAGAGTTCCAGAAACAAGACTGGATTCACAAGGTGCCTGAAATAATGACATCGTGGACGCATAGCGAATGGCTGCCGATTGTGTCGGTCATACGGAATCATGAGAACAATACGATCACATTTAGACAGTGTTCATTGCATTCAAAAACGGAGCACTGGTGGATCCCATTGAATTTTGCCACGCCGCAGGCTCCCAACTTTGAGCAGACACATGTTGAGTATTTTTTGCCGCCAGAGACAGAGCATACACTCAGTCTAGATGAACTGCATCTGCAGTTGACCGGACACGATTGGTTGATCGTGAACAAACAGCAGATGGGCTTCTATCACGTACTCTATGACACAGACAACCTGCGAGCAATCGCTCAACAATTGCAACGGAATCATACGGTTATACATGCCATGAATCGTGCAGCACTCTTTCAGGATCTTGGACCACTTATCGAACGCAATGAGATCGAGTCTATTGAAGTGATCTTTGAGCTACTTAAGTATTTGGAGTTCGAGAGGAATCTGGAGCCATGGCATCAGGTGTCGAATATTCTTGACCTTCTGGATCTTACTTTCTTCGGCACCCCATCGTACTCGCTGCTCAATCAGTTTGTGCGTCGTCTGGTGGGTCCAATATTCATGCGTCTCTCGAGCAAACACGATGTTGGTCAAGATCATATGGAGAAGTTCGCAGTCTCCGATATAGTACCGATTGCATGTAAAGCACAAATGCCCGAGTGCCAGAAGTTTACGCAACACCTGGCCCACGAGTATATCTTCAAGAGGATTAATTTCGAGAGCGACTGTGCCGATTATTATGCCATACACGACACCATTCTCTGCATGGGTCTTCGCAACCAAAGTGATGAAGATTTTGCTAAGGTCATCGCAGTATTACAGGCTACGGATCGTAATGAGGGTTTCTTCGATGATATCATTTACTCACTCCGTTGCAATCAAAACCCACAGCATATGCGTCTTCTTCTTAATATGCTAATGGGCGATAACTTAACGTTCCAGTTACTTGAAGACCGTGAATGTCTAATGTATTTGAGTTATATATTCAAATCGAATAAGGCATCACGTTCCGTCATCTGGATCTTTATCGAACACCACTATAAGCATCTCACACGAGCAGCCAATTTCGTATCGGTTTTCAACGATATTGCTGAATATGTGCACGAACATCAGAGACCATATGTAAGTTAAGAGCTCCTTTTATTATTATTTGTAATCATCTCTACTTCTCTACTTCTTTTTAGTTTGCCATGCTGCGAAACACTATTGAAGCATATATACAAGAGGAGAATTTGAAGTACAGGGAGCACATAATAGCCGAAAACTCAAGCCGAGTTGGCAAGAAGATACGAAAGAATCAACAGTTTTTGGAAAAGTTTGAGCATCAGATACACAACTGGCTACTCAAGGAACTGCCCCAGTCGGATATCGAAAACGAAGCAGTATATGCCGCATCGCTCAATATTGGTAACGGTTCAAGTCGTCCCCAGAGCCTGCTCGGTGCAGCCAGTAAAATGGTCAGAAGTGCGTTACGAATGAATCAGTTAACGTAACACTCGAATTGTCAATTATGCATTGTTATTGTTTGTATTATGTACATATATTGTTTAAGTTGCAAGCTAACTAAAATAAATTTATAAACCAATAAAATTCAATTTATTTTTGAACTCATATTTATAATGTTTCCCAGATGTTTGCAATATACATACCTTAGGAGATACATATATCTCTTCCTATAAAGTACACACATTACATTCTAAATCAGGCTTAAGAAGGAATTCGACTAGCCAGGTCCTTAGTTTATTAAATATCTCGATACGATTTTGGACACATACTTCAAATTGATGCACACTGTAATTAAGTCAAAATGCGCTTGATCTGACTGACATATCGTCTAACTACCATACAACCTAACGGCCGATATTTGTTATTCTTCAAGATATCTATCATATTTGGCATATCGGCCCCTTTTTATCTTTATAATAGAATGAAAATAAAATGAAACCATTATAACATATAGATGTCATAGAAATGATCGGCTAAAAATGATTATTTTTGTATTCAAACCTAAATTATTTTTTTCAATAAAAAAAAATAAATAAAAAATTCAAATTTCAGATTTTCCTGTGGTCACATTTTCGAATAATTATATTTTATAGTAAGAATATAAATATATTGATGATAATAAGAAAATGTTTGAATTTCATCAAGTTCTAAAATTCAGTTTTAATTCCTTCCATTTATTTCCAGTACGAATCTTTGCTATCTTGATTAAATTTTCTACCTTGATTAAATTTTCTACACGGCACGAAAATTTATAAAATTGATAAATTATAGATGAGAAAATATGATGGCCACGGGACAAATTGTTTACACGTTGTTGATACGATTCTTCTTTGTCCAGCTGAAGTAGTTGCATGCATTTGTTAGAAATCAAAAGTCATTGTTTCTTATCACACAATAAGACTGTAAGGTCGTGGGAGTGAGAGGGTAAATATTGTTCTACTAGTATACTCTAGTAAGGTGGACTGCACTATAAAAGTACTTGTATTATCTGAAATTCATCGAAATGCGAAACAATTGAAAACATTTATAGCCAATGTCTAGAGATTAGATGGCAGAGTGATCGACAGTTTACTACGGTTTACGGGTTTATAGCTCTACTTAGGCTCAATGCGAACTATTTAGCGTAAACACCCAGAGTGAGTGCACTTTTATTTGACTTTATCGTTTTGTTTCAAAAGGAACTATCTTTATTGGGTCACTTCAGGATAAGATATAAAATTTTCAATAAATATGCGAATGTTAAGAAGCGGTCGTGTTATATTCTCGTGATTCCAGAGCGCTCAACATGGCGCATTGGCTGTGTAACTCGAGGCTGCAGTCTCTCCTACTACTGCTCCTGCTATTGCGTGTGGGTAGCCTGCAGGCAAGGACAAAGGTGTTGGATATAGATGATATTGATGGATCGCAGTTGGAAACAAAAGGATACCAATCTCAATCAACCGCAATTCAACCACGTGTCGATGACAATAGCGCAGGAAATTATCGATTGCCCAATAATACGGTGCCAGTGGCCTACGATGTGGAACTGTGGACAGAGGTTGACCAAAGAGTACTCAACTTTACTGGCCGCGTGAAGATCAGTATTACCGCTGTGGATACTTCCAACACGATTACCTTGCACTTCCGTCAAACCGCTAATTTTTCGGCTAGCATTATCAACACTGATGTTGCGACAAGTACGGAAAGTGCTCTTTCTGTGACCACAGAGGATACACGTGAATTCCTGATCTTAACGAGCACATCCAATTTGATCGCTGGCAGCAATTACACCTTGACCATCAACTACACTGGACTGCTACGTACTGATCAGGGTGGATTCTATTATTCTTCATATACCGATGATGACGGTACCGTGCAGTAAGTACTAAGCGGATCAACTGATCCTTCTACTTGGACTTTTCTTACCTATTACTTAATTCATCTATTCTTTAATTCATCTATTCTCCATCATTAGTCCCCTGGCCACAACTCAGTTCGAGAGCACCAATGCTCGCCACGCCTTCCCGTGCTATGATGAGCCCGCGAAGCGTGCCAATTTCACTATTACCTTACACCACAATGCCACCTTCACTGCCATCAGCAACATGCCAGTGAACACGGCAGCATCAAGGTTTGTTTGACCATCAAACAGATGCCAAGCTATGTGCTAACCAATATTATTGTTTATTTAGTGCTGGCATCACGGTTTTCCAAACAACACCAAAGATGTCTTCCTATCTGATCGCCTTTATTGTGTCGGACTTTGAGTTTACCTCGGGCGAGTTGGATGGTCTGCCTCAACGCGT
Organism: Zaprionus davidi; assembly: GCA_018903715.1. Classification (NCBI taxonomy): domain Eukaryota; kingdom Metazoa; phylum Arthropoda; class Insecta; order Diptera; family Drosophilidae; genus Zaprionus; species Zaprionus davidi. The sequence goes on from JAEIGL010000003.1 coordinate 1,187,385, forward strand.
GTTTTCACGTAAGGGAAAACAGAACGAACAGCAATGGGCATTGTTGTCGGGTCTGGTGGTTGCAAACAGTCTGGCCGGTTACTTTGGTGTACCCTTCCCGCTGCCAAAGCTCGATCAGGCAGGTATTCCAGACTTTTCAGCCGGCGCCATGGAGAACTGGGGTCTGGCCACATACCGTGAAATGTACATGTGGTGGACCAAGGAGGGCTCCACAATTAATATGAAGACGAGTATTTCCAACATCATTGGACACGAATATGCGCACATGTGGTTCGGTGATCTGGTCTCTGTGCAATGGTGGACATACCTCTGGCTAAAGGAGGGTTTCGCCACACTCTTCTCATACGAATCGAATGACATCGCTTTTCCCGAGTGGAATACCTATCAGATCTTCCAGGTCAGCGACTACAACAGCGCCTTGATCAACGATGCCGCAACCTCAGCAGTCCCGATGACGCATTATGTGCAGACCCCAACTGAAATTTCAAATCGCTACAATACATTCTCGTATGCCAAGCCTGCCTGTGTCCTGTTCATGTTTAAGAATGCCTGGACAAATGCAGTATTCCGTCGCGGTCTGAATCATTATCTGACCACAAAGTAAGTCAATTGATCACTATATGTATCTTTATTTAATTATTTCCTTCCCTTCAGTCAATACACCTCCGCCGATGAATGGTACCTGTTTGCCTCGCTGCAGACTGCCGCCGATGAATTGAATCATCGACTACCCATCGATGTTGCCACCATATTCTCATCATGGTCGCAAAAGGCAGGTTATCCCCTGTTGACAGTGACGCGTGACTATTCATCGGGCACGTTCAGTGTCAGCCAGCAGCGTTTCCTCAATAACAAGACTACAGTGAATACTGATACTTGGTATGTGCCGATCAACTATGCCGTGTCCTCGGCCTATGATCATCGCAACACAACTGCATCGCACTATTTGCTCAATGTGGCAAATACCTCAATCACAGACACAAATATCGCTAGCGATGATTGGCTGCTGTTGAACAAAGAATCGTCTGGTTACTATCGTATCTTATACGATGACGAAAACTATCGCTTGATCGCAAAGGGCCTGGCAGAGGAAACCTACAAGTTCCATCCGCGTAACAGGGCTCAACTGTTGCACGATGCCTACCGATTTGTCGACACCGACCGCATTAGCCAGGCAACCCTGTTCCAGCTGTTGGCCTACTTGAAGAACGAGGATCAATATGCACCCTGGTCTACTGCCAATAGCATTCTAACCATTTACGATCAGTATCTTAGAGGCGATGCCAACTATGCACAGTTCAAGGAGTTTGTTGTTGAGCTTGTCGAGGGTATATTCCTAAAATTGAGCGTCAACGAGCAACCCGGAGAGCATTATCTGAACAACTATCTGCGCGTTATTCTCATCAGTCTGGCCTGCCAGGTGGGCAGCGAGAAATGCTACACACAATCTGCTCAGAAGTTGAAGGATTACCTGGAACGCGGTGTTGCCCTGGAGCCGACTGTCCGCACCCAGGCATACTGCGCAGGCTTGCGCCAGACTGATGACACCACCTACAACTTGGTGCGCACGCAACTATTCGCCTCTACTGTGTCTACCGATCGCTCTCTGTTCATCTCATCATTGGGCTGCTCACAGAGTGCCTCACAGCTGAAGACATTCGTTGAGAGCTCCATCGATACATCGAACTCACTGAGTTACTCAGAGCGCACATCGCTCTTGAATGCTGCCTACTCCAGAAGCGAGGCTGGTCTGACTGCCGCTTTGGCCTTCCTGGAGATCAATTGGAAGGCATATGCGGAGCTAAGCACAACCACTGCTAAGCCATTGGACTCAGCACTGCGCGGCATTTCTAACTATATTGTCAGCGATTCGCAGAACACAAGGGTAAGTTGAAACTTGAACAAAACTATATCTGTGGATATGACTAACTATTTATAATATATGTATATATTTATCTCCCTTGCAGTTCAATGCTCTTGTTCAGGATGTGAGCACCAATGGAGCGGACTATGTGAACAGCGATCTGAACACTACAGTCAGTAGCAATATTCAAACGAACTTCGATTGGCTGGGTACTCATCGCGATCCTATTATCAACTGGCTTAGCTCCTATCGCAGTGGCAGTGGCAGCTCCGCTATCGGTGCTTCTTTGCTGACTCTCCTCGCCGCCCTTGCTTTGCTCTTGTGCAATGTTCATTGAATAATGTTCCCACTATCCCTATTAAACTTAATTTAAAGTAATTACCCTAAACTATGCGTACTTTTCATGCAATACAAAATATACAGACTCTATATAGTAGAAGATGCATTCTTTATGTTCGGTATATACGCAACGTATACGTAATATAATATCGTAGATAAGTGGCGTCCACACGTCAAATATATCATTACGACATTTGCCTTGTCATGATCCCTATAAAACAAATATTTATGAACCGCACATGGCTATGATCCAGATAAAAGTCATAATTCAAAATGATTGTTGATTTTTCCCGATTTTATAATTGCACATTGCCCCCGTAATAGTGCTGTATAAGTGCTTACCTCAGCCAGTCTATAATTTCATACTTTCCTCAAATTGCAATATAACCTACAACTATTTCAAAACATAAAATCTGACTGTCATTACAAGGTAATAAAGTGACGTATGCATAAAACATTTTTAAATACATTATGGGGTGAGATAAGATCACAATAATATTGCTTAAGAGTTATTAGCACAGTACTTATTTATCAGTATAAAATCAGTATAAATAAAGTTGGGATAAAGCTGCTCATGCCTTCTGTATATTCCTCAAATATGCTCGTTTACGAGTGGATAGAAATGCAGAGCCAAGTTTTAAAGGCAGCAAACTGAACCTGTCTTTATCGCATCAATAATTGTAACTACTCTTATAGTACCTACCCATGAATAAAAGGCAATAAATCGATAGGTTCTTCAGAACTTAATAAGCCTTAAGACCTTAGTACAAATCAATAAACCTCGAGTAATTCAAAAAAAGCCCCACTATCTCAATGAATGGGATTACCAGAGCATTGAGGAAACCTGAATATTTGAAACCTTTTCGACACTCGAAATTTCAGTCACATTCACAGCCGCCACCTGCCGTGGTAGTGCTAAGCTTCTTATCATCAAATCAGTATCTTAAAATGTGCTTTACACTCGAATTTTGATTATCTAACTTAACTTGGCTAATACCAGTTGACAACCACGTGCGATTAGTCATATACGAGTATATAATATAATTAAAGGTATCAATGAAGCGTGTGGCACAGCGCATATTTAAGGATCGATGTATTTGATTTACAGCCCTTGCGATTTATTGTTAATGTGGGGCGTGGCTTGGTTATGCTAGCGTCAAACTGTGATTAAAATAATCTTTATACGCGACTAACTGATAAATAGAGAAATGCCTTGACAGTTATCACGATAGACATGCTTTAAAAGTGCCTTACCAAGCGATCGTTGCTCAGTTATTGTCCAGTTGTCGTCACCTCGTGCACTACAACATGGCACGCGCTCTCGCCTCACTTGTGATCCTTGGACTTGCGGCCTTTGTGGCCCAAGCAGCCGTGGTACGCGAATTTCCCCCATTCGAGCAACTGCAAATGCTAGAGACACCCAATCAGCGTATTACGCCACGTGCCGATGAGGAAACTTACCGTCTGCCAAACACCACCGTACCTCAGGAATACGATGTGACTCTGTGGACGAATGTCCATACGGGCGAGAAGGGTTTCAATGGAAGTGTTACCATCTTGCTGAAGGTCCTTCAGACCACACAGACCATTGTGGTGCATACACGTCAGCTGGAGAACTTCACAGCGTCCATTATTCAGGTGGATGTTACTACCAGTACTGAAATTAAACTGGAATACACTCAGGATACCGATCGTGAGTTCCTTAACCTGTATGCCACCGACGTCAGCTTTACTGCCGGTACCACCTGGCGCCTGACAATCGCCTACCAGGGTAATTTGCGCGAGGACAATGGTGGATTCTACTTGTCCTCATATGAGGATGAAGAAGGTGTTACCAAATACCTTGCCACTACTCAGTTCGAGAGTACCGATGCCCGTCACGCCTTCCCGTGCTATGATGAGCCAGCGAAGCGTGCCAACTTCACCATCACTATTCATCACGATCCCAGCTACAATGCCATCAGCAACATGCCCGTTGACTCGTCCAAGTCAAGGTTTGCTCACAGGCTATGAAGTATTCCACAGGGTTTCTTAAAGACTAAATGACCTTTTTGTTTTACAGCTCTGGCGTGACTGCTTTCCAGACCACAGTGAATATGCCCAGCTATTTGGTTGCCTTCATTGTGTCGGAGTTTGTGTACACCGACGGCGAGCTGAATGGCCTGCCCCAGCGTGTCTTCTCCCGCAAGGGTACCGAGAATGACCAGGAATGGGCTTTGACCACCGGCATGCTTGTGGAGAAGCGTCTGTCTGGTTACTTTGGTGTGCCATTTGCCCTGCCCAAGCTGGATCAAGCAGCTATCCCTGACTTTGCTGCCGGCGCCATGGAGAACTGGGGACTGGCCACCTACCGTGAGGAGTATCTGCTCTACAATACCAAGAACTCTACCACAAACACACAGACAAATATCGCCACCATTGAGTCGCATGAGGATGCGCACATGTGGTTCGGTGATCTGGTTGCCATCGAATGGTGGAGCTATCTCTGGCTGAAGGAGGGTTTCGCAACGCTCTTCGAGAACTTGGCTGTCGACTTGGTAAGCCTTCCCTTGTAGCCATACATTTCTTTGCTTTTGCTTACTTTGTGGTCTCTCTCACTCTCTTTAATAGGCCTACCCCGAGTGGGACATCTTCCAGACCTTCCATGCTGGTTCCTATCAGAACGCTATGGTTACTGATGGCAATCCCAGTGTCCGCCCCATGACATACTCTGTGGAGAAACCAGCTGAGATCGCTCTGCTCTACGATAACATTGCCTATGCCAAGGCTGGTTCTGTGCTGGACATGTGGCGCAATGCTCTGACCAATACCGTCTTCCAACGTGGTCTGCACAACTATCTGGAGACAAAGTAGGTTCACTGTAGGTTAGGATAAACCAATGTGAATTAATCAAATTGAATTTTATAGCAAATATTCTGCTGCGAACGAGACTCTACTGTTCGCCGCAATTGCACTGGCTGCTGTTGAGGAGAACTACGCCGTGCCGGCAACCGTTGATGAGATGATGACCAGCTGGACACGTCAGGGTGGTTTGCCCCTACTGAATGTGGTGCGCAATTACGACGATGGATCCTTCACTGTTCAACAGGAACAGTATACCAATAACCAAGATGCCGTGGGCACCAACACCTGGCACATACCCATTAACTATGCCATTTCATCGGATCCTGATTTCCGTAAAACCGAAGCCACGCACTATTTGCTGAAGAACAATATTACCGTTACTAACACCCAGCTGGATAAGGATGAATGGCTGATTTTGAACAAGCAATCGACAGGCTACTATCGCATCAACTATGACGCCGATAACTGGCAGCTGATTATCGATGGATTGATCAATCGTCCACACAAGATTCATCCACGCAATCGTGCTCAGCTCATCAGTGACTTGTATCGCTTCAGTACCAGCGGACGCGTGCCACATGCCACCCTGCTGCAGCTGCTCACCTATTTGCCACAGGAGAACCAATATGCACCCTGGTCGGCGGCCAATACGGCTATCACTCTGTTCAATCGTTACTTGGGCAGCGACGAGTCCTACGGCCACTTCCAGTCCTATGTCAAGGAATTGGTCAGCGAGCAGTACGATAAGTTTGGCATTAACGATATTCCCGGTGAGCAGCATTTGGTCAAGTTCACACGCAACGTTGTCATCAACATTGCCTGCTTGGCTGGCCTGACGAACTGTCTGAGTGAAACCAGCAGCAAGCTGCACGCTTTGGTCGAGAATGGCACACCAATTGAACCAAATCTGCAGACTCCAGTCTATTGCAATGGTCTGAAGCAGGCCAGCAATGCGACCTTCGACTTTGTGTACAACAAACTGATCAATTCCAATGATCAGGCTGAACGACGTCTGCTCATCTCAGCTCTGGGTTGTGCCCAGTCAGAGTATCAGTTGAAGAAGTTTGTTGAGAGCAGTTTAACCGACACGTTGCGCATCCAGGAACGTTACACTCTCCTGAGTCCGACCTATTCGCGAGGTGAGATCGGTCTGTTCGTCTGCATTGATTTCCTACTTGAAAACTGGCAGGCATACGGAAAACTGAATGCTGGCTTTGGTGGCGTTAATCCCCTGTATTCCGACATCGTTGGCATGTCTGCATATGTTGTCAACGACAATCAGGCGGAAAGGTTGCAGGAACTTATTGATGCTGTCAAGGATTCCGAATTCGTACCCTCAACTCTGCAGGGTAGCGTGGATGCCAACGTAAACGCTAACCGGGAGTGGCAGACAGCCAATCGCGATCCCATTATCTCCTGGGTGTCCAACTTCCGCAGCGGTAGCCCCGCAGCTGCAGGCGTATCTATGATTGCTATGGTTCTGTGTCTTTTGGCTGCAAAACTATTCTAGGCAAACAAGTTAATCTAGCATAAGATCCTCAATAATACACACACATGTACATTCTTCATACTTCCAATCGATAATAATAAAATTTGCCACAAAATTATGATCTTTCATTTTTTATTTGGGCTTATTAGGGCTTTATGGCGCGATAATGCGAATACTTTATGATTGTTATGAAATTTTCGGTTTCTTTAGGGTCCAATGCGATTCGATTATTTACTTTTTATTCCTATCGTAAATATCTCAAATATGGTACTTATCAATATGTGAAATTAGATCGATCACATGGCAACAATATAGGTGATATGTTGGGGGAGGGGGGGGTACCTAACTTATCTATAACAAGTAATCAACTGAAATCAGCAATTGATTAATCCACCATTGAGACGCGCCATCTTGAGTGAAGTCGACTAGTCATTGAAAGCAATTCAAGACATTCATTATTTCCAAGTAAACGTTGTTTTGTCAATTACACGATGTGACTTTTGTTTCGAATGTATCTCAGATTAGATAAGATACACAGTGCAATATGGTATTGCTCGTTGCTTTTAGCATAAAGTTCCAAAATAATCAGCTCTACAGTTTCATTTCTCGATGCCTCGGTTAGAGTTTTGTTTGTGCTCAATGGGTATCAATGCATAGACAGTGCACTACCCTTAAAGGTACCTCTTTGCATTAGGAACTTTGTACATTCAGTTCAAAATTTGTATGTTTCGAAATTTAAGTCAAAAAGTAAAATCCAAATTTCTTTGGGCCTCTTTGAGATGTGATATGCTTAGATCGTTTGATGAAGATAACCGATTAATACCCGCGTTGTGAAAGAGGAGATCGCAAATGAGTAAGCCTAGGCATGTTCTATACATATTTATAAGTATATAGTACACACACATATACATACAAGCTAAAAACTTCTGTTTCTTTTCATTGAACATTCGATGTGATGTGTCATGATGTTTATGGTCTTTGGATTATTGGCCTTAGGCAAACATCAATCAATATATAACTCGATTCACTTATATGACCGTTATATGAAAGTTAGTTAACCGTGCCGTACTATACTATATACTAGGTATTTGAGCAGGGCACGTAAATCACCGTCTTGTTCTCTTATCAGCGTAATCGTCGTTTAATCTATGTATACATTATCTTGACTGAAATAAAATGTTTAAGGCTAGAGATAAATCGTTGATAGACTTGGTCTACAAAGCTTATAAATAGTCCCGTCGATCACCAGCGAGGCTTAGTAGCTGAATCGCGTGCAGGTGGTACGTGTTAAAAAAACAAAAAAGCAAGTGTAACAAACATCAAAGTTCAGTAAATCTGAAGTGAGTGCAAATCAGTTGAATAACGTGATGAAATACACGACTAATTTAACAAGGCGATTATTATATAGATAAGACTCTTTGGTTTTAATTGAAAATTCCGCTATTCAATTTACAGTTGAAATGTTTGTCCTGCGTGTGGCTGTCCTCTTGGCAGCTATCTGCTTGCCGGCTGTCCTTGCTGACACCAAGGCACTGCAGCCGCCTACAACATATGCCACTGCAAACGAGGAATACAGATTATCGCAGAATATTGATCCGGTCAATTATAACCTAACGCTGCGTCCTTATTTGCTGGAAACTGATGGCACTAAACGTTTCACCTTCGATGGCGAGGTCTTTATCGAAATTGTACCTAAGACAACGACTCGGCTCATCTCGTTGCATTCGAAGAATCTAACTTATACAACTCGGGAATATTGGGTTAAGCCAGCATCAGCTGCTACAACACCCACTGTACTGGCTCTGACTGTTTCGAGTACTCCCAACACTGATACCGACATTACGAATCTGACTGCAGCCGCCGATCTCACAGCAAATACCGCGTATATTTTGCACTTTGTCTACACGGGTCTCATGCAGGACGACATGCAGGGATTCTATCGCAGTTACTATACCAACGATAATAATGAGACCAAGTGGCTGGGATCGACACAGTTCCAAACCCATCACGCTCGTCGTGCTTTCCCCTCCTTCGATGAGCCACGCTTTAAGGCCACCTTTGATGTTACCATCAAGCGTCATCAGACCTTCGGTAGTGTGAGCAACACTCGGCAAATTTCCTCAACACCCAGCGATGAGATGTAAGTTGTCTTTATATTCAAGTGAATTTCTTTTTATATTTATTTAATACTTCTGCCTTAGTGAATATTTTTTGGATGTCTACAAGACGACGCCAAAAATGTCGACCTACTTGCTGGCCTTCATTGTCTCGGAATTCACAGCACGCAAGGACGAAAAGTTCGGTGTGTACGCACGTCCCGAGTTCTATGCACAGACCCAGTACCCCTTCAATGTTGGTCGAGAAATACTGGACGCAATGAGTTCATATTTGAACAAGGATTACTATGGCATGGGCAATGATAAGATGGATATGGCTGCCATACCTGATTTCTCAGCCGGTGCTATGGAGAACTGGGGTCTGCTCACCTATCGTGAACGCAGTCTTTTGGTTGATGAATCAGCAACGACATTGTCATCTCGTCAGTCTATTGCCGCTGTGGTGGCTCACGAACAGGCGCACATGTGGTTCGGTGATCTGGTCACCTGTGATTGGTGGAGCTACACCTGGCTTAACGAAGGTTTCGCTCGTTTCTTCCAATACTTTGGTACTGCTTTTGTTGAAACCGAATGGGAGTTGGAGAAACAGTTCGTTGTCGATCAAATACAATCGGTTATGTCTATGGATTCTACCAATGCCACCAATCCACTGAGCGACCCCAACACATTCACACCAGCGCATTTGAGTCGCATGTTCAACAGCATCTCCTACAACAAGGGTGCCACATTCATTCGCATGATCGAACACACCATGGGCACTGCAAACTTCCAGAAATCTCTGCAGGAATATCTAGAAAAACAGTAAGTTGACATCTAAATATTATCGCAATCCTAATCTTAAAACTAGAAAGTTCATTTCTTCAAGAAGAAAAAGTTTATTTCAAGAACAAGTAGGTGTACTCAGGTATCATTATTCATATATATCATTATGTTTTACTGATCAATTCTCCTTTTCTTTTTATACTACAGCAAATTTGAAACCTCTGTGCCACAGTATCTTCTGGATGCTTGGCTCGTCAACTGGCCAGAGGACAGTTTCCGCAGCAGCGCCGAACTGATCTTCTACAACTACACGACCCAAGTTGGTTATCCTCTGATCAATGCCAAATTGTCGACTAACGGACAAAGCGTGGAATTCACCCAGCAACGTTTTCTGATCAATTCAAATGACTCTTTATCGAATAGTTCGCTGCGCTACACTGTGCCCATTAGCTACACCACCAGCATAGAGAAGAACTTTGTTAATACTAAGCCAAAGTTCGTGTTGGCCTACAACGCCACCTCACACACTGAGAACTTCGGCGGCAATGCCACCTGGGTGATTGCCAATATTCAGGAGACTGGATATTATCGTGTCAACTACACTGAGAGCAATTGGCATGCAATTCACCACGCACTCGCGGCGGCCAATTGGAGTGGTATCCATGAGGTTAATCGTGCACAGATCGTTGACGATCTGCTTAACTTGGCCAGAGCCGGATACATTGCATACGATCTGACATTGACAGTTCTGGAGTACTTGGAAACGGAAACCAATTATATACCATGGACATCGGCATTCAATGGCTTTAGTTACCTGAGCATACGTCTGGGCACAGATATTACTGAATTCAGCACGTACATCAGACAATTGACCTCGAAGGCGTACAACCAACTCGGATTCGCCGAGAGTGCTAATGACACCGCCCTCGAAATCTATCTGCGTACTAAGGTGCTATCCTGGTCTTGTCGATATGGCAATAACAATTGCATCAATAATGCCAAGAGCTACTTTAACTCACTGTCTAATGTGCCCAAGAATATACGTTCTGTTGTCTATTGTGTGGCTCTTCGTGAAGGTGGTTCCACTGAATTCGAGGCACTCTACCAGAAATTCAAGACAGAAACCGTGGCCACCGAGGAGACACTGTTGCAGAACTCCTTTGGCTGTGTAAAGACTCAGGCATTGATCGAGCGTGTCTTTAATCTTGTACTCTCCGACGAGATTCGTCGCCAGGACAAATCCTCCGTGCTGTCCACTCTCTACACCGAGAACAATGAGAATGTGACACCCGTTTTCGAACTCGTGACGGGCCAATTCGAAAAACTTGCAGAGGCGTAAGTCAAATGAATTAAAAACTATTCGCTTCATATTATATTTATACAATTCTCTTTCTCTTTCCAGTATGGGAAGCTATTCTTCAGTTGCCACAGTCATCTCTAACATTGCTGCGCGCTTTACTGAAGAGTCGCAGTATGTGGCACTGCAGAACTTCAATACGGCTAATTCCACCAAGTTCGGCACCGCTGCCAGTACGCTGACCTCAGCGGAGAGTACCGTTAAGCAGAACTTAGCCTGGGCTGAAAATAAGCTGGGATATTTCCGCAATTATCTGTCCCTACGTAACGGCAGCGTAGTAATCGGCGCATTCAATTTCCTAATCTTCCTGCTTGTGGCCCTGGTCACATTGCTGCGCTAAGTTGTCATGAATATACCATAAGTCCAATAAAAGTATTTGTTCATATTTATAATAAATAATAAATGATCCAGATAACCTGGCTGTAAGCTACAAAGGCTAATATAAACCATATAAAATACTCAACTAATCTATTGCAATCATACAACCTCGGGAACTTTTTTTACCCTTCGACCATTGAAAATGGTAAAAAAACGGTGTACTTACTGTGTGCAAATGAAGGTAACATGGAAGACCCCATAAAGTACATATATTCCTGCTCAGGATCACTAGCCGAGTCGATTGAGCCATGTCTGTCTGTCTGTCTGTACGTCTGTATGGCTATATGTCTGTATGTGTGTGTGTCTGTATGTCTGTATGGCTGTATGACTGTATGTCTGTATGTCTGTATGTCTGTATGTCTGTATGTCTGTATGTCTGTATGTCTGTATGTCTGTATGTCTGTATGTCTGTATGTCTGTATGTCTGTATGTCTGTATGTCTGTATGTCTGTATGTCTGTATGTCTGTATGTCTGTATGTCTGTATGTCTGTATATCTGTATGTCTGTATGTCTGTATGTCTGTATGTCTGTATGTCTGTATGTCTGTATGTCTGTATGTCTGTATGTCTGTATGTCTGTATGTCTGTATGTCTGTATGTCCGTATGTCTGTATGTCTGTATGTCTGTATGTCTGTATGTCAGTATGTCTGTATGTCAGTATGTCTGTATGTCTGTATGGCTTTATGTCTGTCTGTCTGTGTGAACACACAGATCTCAGCTATTATTAAAGCTAAAGTTACCAAATTTGGCAGGAAGACTCCTGTGTATTTTACGCTGATCAAGTTCATTTCAAATCTTAGGTGCCACGCCCACCGCCCCCGCTAATCTATACATTAATTTTTGAACTAACTAACTAATACAACTTTTTGACTTTAACATATACTAAGCTAAATGAAATATCTACGAATAACACATAAGTTATTTAGGAAAGTATGAGCAAAAAAACAAGTGATTTTTTCAGCTAACAAGGGAGGTAGGCGAGTGTTTGGTAATCATTAACACGTATAGAGTTAAGTAGTAAAACCTTTATTCATGATTCCTTAAATATAATAATAATAATACTTATATTTCCTAATAATATTCAGCGTCGTCAGATAGAGCTGGAAGGAATATCGACGATGTATCAACATATCGATATTTTTCAATTTTTGAGAATATGAAAGTTTTTAAACATCGATGTTCGATATTCAGCTGAGAATTTTATATGGGAAATCAGGACTTTTCGAAGGCTATATCTTCTAAACTAAGCTGAAAACAAAAAATGATTACTTAGTATTTTCGTCTTATCACGTCGACATTTATAAGGATCAATCGTCAGATCTTGACGCGTCTGAAACTGCAATCTCTCTTTTGATTAATTAATTTTATATATAAATTAAAGCTTGCGCTCTAAGAAAATTCGATATATCAATACATCGCTGTTTTTTAAGAAAAATAACGAAACATAGATGTACGTAAATATTGATGTTTTCCAGCTCTATCGTCAGGAGTCGTAATTTCGAGATGATGTACGATTTAAGAATATAGCTCGCAGCTATCGATCCCTCTATTTTTAGATAATCGAAGCAGCGCGCTGTATGGGGTTGCCACAAGTGCGAAGCGCGACCGCCATCTGTCGGAAATAATTTTAAAGCACATGCTTTTCACGCTACTCCAGAACATAGGTCGAAGGGTACCCCCCGTCGCGTGCCGCGCGACTGTTGCTGTTCTTATTATTATCAATATTATTGCGGGCTTCCAAAATTCGTACAATATCAACTTCCTCAGAACTTGACTAAGTAGACAAAGCGCAATAGTTTCGGCCAATTGTCTCTGAGGTTATAATAGATATTTATTAATGGATTGTGGACGGATCAAAGCGTTATAAAAGTATTAATTGCCATAGCTTGAATCGGGTTAAACTTTTAAAAAGTTTATAATACTTACACAAATATAGATAATACTTATACTATATACTAGGTATATTTGGAGGGCACGTAAATCACCATCTTGTTATCTTATCAGCGTAATCGTCGTTTAATCTATATATACATTATCTTGACTGAAATAAAATGTTTAAGGCTTGAGATAAATCGTTCATAGACTTGGTCTACAAAGCTTTAAATAGTCCCGTCGATCACCAGGGGGCTTAGTAGACAAATCGCGTCCCAGTGGAACGTGTTAAAAAAAGCAAGCAACAAACATCAAAGATCAGTAAATCTGAAGTGAGTGCAGTTGTGCAGTTGATTATTTTAGATAAGGGTTTTTGATTTTAATTTAAAATTCCGCTATTCAATTTACAGTTGAAATGTTTGTCCTGCGTGTGGCTGTCCTCTTGGCAGCTATCTGCTTGCCGGCTGTCCTTGCTGACACCAAGGCACTGCAGCCGCCTACAACATATGCCACTGCAAACGAGGAATACAGATTATCACAGAATATTGATCCGGTCAATTATAACCTAACGCTGCGTCCCTATTTGCTGGAAACTGATGGCACCAAACGTTTCACCTTCGATGGCGAGGTCTTTATCGAAATTGTACCTAAGACAACGACTCGGCTCATCTCGTTGCATTCGAAGAATCTAACTTATACAACTCGGGAATATTGGGTTAAGCCAGCATCAGCTGCTACAACACCCACTGTACTGGCTCTGACTGTTTCGGGTACTCCCAATACTGATACCGACATTACGAATCTGACTGCAGCCGCCGATCTCACAGCAAATACCGCGTATATTTTGCACTTTGTCTACACGGGTCTCATGCAGGACGACATGCAGGGATTCTATCGCAGTTACTATACCAACGATAATAATGAGACCAAGTGGCTGGGAGCGACACAGTTCCATTCGCATCACGCTCGTCGTGCTTTCCCCTCCTTTGATGAGCCACGCTTTAAGGCCACCTTTGATGTTACCATCAAGCGTCATCAGACCTTCAGTAGTGTGAGCAACACTCGGCAAATTTCCTCAACACCCAGCGATGAGATGTAAGTTGTCATTATATTCAAGTGAATTTCTTTTTATATTTATTTAATACTTCTGCCTTAGTGAATATTTTTTGGATGTCTACAAGACGACGCCAAAAATGTCGACCTACTTGCTGGCCTTCATTGTCTCGGAATTCACAGCACGCAAGGACGAAAAGTTCGGTGTGTACGCACGTCCCGAGTTCTATGCACAGACCCAGTACCCTTTCAATGTCGGTCGTGAAATACTGGACGCAATGAGTTCATATTTGAACAAGGACTACTATGGCATGGGTATTGATAAGATGGATATGGCTGCCATACCGGATTTCTCAGCCGGTGCTATGGAGAACTGGGGTCTGATCACCTATCGTGAACGCAATCTATTGGTTGATGAATCAGCAACGACATTTTCATCTCGTCAGTCTATTGCCGCTGTGGTGGCTCATGAACAGGCGCACATGTGGTTCGGTGATCTGGTCACCTGTGATTGGTGGAGCTACACCTGGCTTAACGAAGGTTTCGCTCGTTTCTTCCAATACTTTGGTACTGCTTTTGTTGAAACCGAATGGGAGTTGGAGAAACAGTTCGTTATCGATCAAATACAATCGGTTATGTCTATGGATTCTACCAATGCCACCAATCCACTGAGCGACCCCAACACATTCACGCCAGCGCATGTGAGTCGCATGTTCAACAGCATCTCCTACAACAAGGGTGCCACATTCATTCGCATGATCGAACACACCATGGGCACTGCAAACTTCCAGAAATCTCTGCAGGAATATCTAGAAAAACAGTAAGTTGACATCTAAATATTACCGCAATCCTAATCTTAAAACTAGAAAGTTCATTTCTTTCTTCTTCTCGCATAAAAAACAAAGAAGTTATTCAAGAACAAGTAGGTGTACTCAGGTATCATTATTCATATATATCATTATGTTTTACTGATCAATTCTCTTTTTCTTTTTATACTACAGCAAATTTGAAACCTCTGTGCCACAGTATCTTCTGGATGCTTGGCTCGTCAACTGGCCAGAGGACAGTTTCCGCAGCAGCGCCGAACTGATCTTCTACAACTACACGACCCAAGTTGGTTATCCTCTGATCAATGCCAAATTGTCGACTAACGGACAAAGCGTGGAATTCACCCAGCAACGTTTTCTGATCAATTCAAATGACTCTTTATCGAATAGTTCGCTGCGCTACACTGTGCCCATTAGCTACACCACCAGCATAGAGAAGAACTTTGTTAATACTAAGCCAAAGTTCGTGTTGGCCTACAACGCCACCTCACACACTGAGAACTTCGGCGGCAATGCCACCTGGGTGATTGCCAATATTCAGGAGACTGGATATTATCGTGTCAACTACACTGAGAGCAATTGGCATGCAATTCACCACGCACTCGCGGCGGCCAATTGGAGTGGTATCCATGAGGTTAATCGTGCACAGATCGTTGACGATCTGCTTAACTTGGCCAGAGCCGGATACATTGCATACGATCTGACATTGACAGTTCTGGAGTACTTAGAAACTGAAACCAATTATATACCATGGTCATCAGCATTTAAGGGCTTCAGTTACCTGAGCATACGTCTGGGCACAGACATCACTGAATTCAGCAAGTTTATCAGACAATTGACCTCGAAGGCGTACAACCAACTCGGATTCGTTGAAAGTGCTAATGACACCGCCCTCGAAATCTTGTTGCGTACCAAGGTGCTATCCTGGGCTTGTCGGTATGGCAATAACGATTGCATCAATAATGCCAAGAGCTACTTTAACTCACTGTCTAATGTGCCCAAGAATATACGTTCTGTTGTCTATTGTGTGAACCTGCGTGAAGGTGGTTCCACTGAATTCGAGGCACTCTACCAGAAATTCAAGACAGAAACCGTGGCCACCGAGAAGACAGAACTACAGAATTCCTTTGGCTGTGTGAGGACTCAAGCATTGATCGAACGTGTCTTCAATCTTGTACTCTCCGATGAGATTCGTCGCCAGGACAAATCCTCCGTGCTGTCCCGTCTCTACACCAATGAAAATGTGACAACCGTTTTCCAACTGGTCACAGGCCAATTCGAAGAACTTGCAGAGGCGTAAGTCAAATGAATTTAAGCTATGCGCTTCATATTTATACATTTCTCTTGCTCTTTTCAGTATGGGAAGCTATTCTTCAGTTGCCACAGCCATTGCTGACATTGCTGGGCGCTTTAATGAAGAGTCGCAGTATGTGGCACTGCAAAACTTCAATACGGAAAATTCCACCAAGTTCGGCACCGCAGCCAGTACGCTGATCAAAGCGGAGAGTACCGTTAAGCAGAACTTGGCCTGGGATGAAGATAAGCTGGGACATTTCCGCAATTATCTGTCCCTACGTAACGGCAGCGTAGTCATCGGGGCATTGAATTTCCTGATCTTCCTGCTTGTGGCCCTGGTCACATTGCTGCGCTAAGTTACCATGAATATAGTATAAATCCAATGAAAGTATTTGTCCATATAGTGCCCATTTAAGGTTAATAAATTATCCAGATAACCTGACTGCAAGCTACAACGGCTGATATAAACCATATAAAATACTCAAATAATCTATTGCAATCATATAAACTCGGGTACTTTTTATTATTATTATTATTGCGGGCTTCCAGTGGAACTTACCGCAAGTTCATACAATATCAACTTCCTGACAACTTGACTGAGTAGACAAAGAGCAACAGTTTCGGGTAATTGTAACTGCGGTATAATAGATATTTATTAATGGGTCCACAATCCATATAATAGATATTTATTAATGGGTCCACAATCCATTAATAAATATCTATTATAATCGGAGCGTTATAAAAGTATTAGTTGCCATAGCTTGGATCGGGTTAAACTTTTATATAATTGCATCTGCATCTTCTACATAAGTTTAACAGATAAGAACAAGAGAACTTATATAAATCATAAAAACCTACATTAATCTAATGGAATCAGATAAACTTGGGTACTTTTTATTATCAACATTTTTGGCGGGTTTCAAGGGGAACTTACCTTTAATTCGTACAATATAAATATCCTAAGAAGTTTAGTTTCGACCTATTGTATCTGCGGTTGTATTATACATTTACTAATAGATTGTGAACGGTTCGTGATTAAAATAATAGTTACCATAGATTGGAGCACCAGATGGTCCAAGATAGGAGTCGAATAAACAGAAAAGAAAGAAATTAATTTGTATTATAGTTAAGTTAACATAATACTCACCCTGGGGATATATTGTACTACGATGTTTATTCTTGAAACTATTTTAACTATTTATTTGAAATTATTGGAAGCACGAGGTGCACAGTGCTTCAGGACATTTAGACCGACTGAGGCAGTAATACCGAATGAAATGCGACGATTTTCATATGTCGCTAAAGACTTTCCTGGCTGGAGCAATGTTTGGTGGGCGATTTGTGCGTATGTAGGGGGCAATACAGCCCAAAAGCGCAGCGGGACAAATGCCGTTTTCATGTATGCAATTACTAGGCAAAAAGGTTGCGCTGGGCGTGCTTTATTGGGCAATAAGTCATGTAGAACGGATTGCCATTAGAGTGATGTCCGTTGCGGGCAATGCCCATGGTGGTGCACTGGAGCATGTATAAAAGGCGTAAGGCCATCTGAAGGGTTTTCCATTTAGCCGGGAAACGGGACTTGCGGGTGATAGCAAAATGCTGCTCAATGAGAACAATCGGATAGTTGCGCTGATTTTGTTATATTATGTGCTAGTCAGCCTGCTTAAATTGTGCACGGCACAGGCTGACAACGCGGTGGCCACCAATGATAATGGTATATCATCAGGTAAAGTGGGAGATACTGCTGTTCTACTATTTTGTAAATGATCCATTTCAATTGTAGATATTGGTCATCTTGGAGACGATTGTCAGGTGACGCCCGTCATACATGTTCTACAGTATCCTGGCTGTGTACCCAAGCCAATTCCATCATTCGCCTGTGTTGGGCGCTGTGCAAGCTATATACAAGTGCCACAGATAAATATATAGATTAGAGTTTTTATACTATACGATTCATATTCTTTTCAGGTCTCTGGCAGTAAAATCTGGCAAATGGAACGCTCTTGTATGTGCTGCCAGGAGTCGGGAGAGCGCGAGGCAGCCGTCTCGTTGTTCTGTCCTAAAGTCAAACATGGTGAACGAAAGTTTAAGAAGGTCTTAACCAAGGCACCGCTGGAATGCATGTGCCGCCCGTGCACCTCCATTGAAGAGTCCGGCATTATTCCTCAGGAGATCGCTGGCTACTCGGACGAGGGGCCGCTCAACAATCATTTTCGACGCATTGCCTTACAGTAGAATCACAAATTTAATTACATAATATTTTGCACACACAAATATCTCATCAAAATATATACATTAAAAGCTACAGCAAATAAATCAATTTCCAAAAAGCACAAATATTTAATTATTAAAATATTTTTGAATTTTTTGACAGTGATGCCAATTCTTTAATGGCTACTGTTAACAGTCTGTTAACGCAAAAGTGAGCAGAAACAAAACAACCGACGCACAACGGGGAAAATTTGTCCGGCAGGTAGATTTTCGGATAAATTAGTAAAATAACATTTTGCAATTTCATGGAGAATTGATTCCGCTTAAAAACTACACCTGTATTCCAATAATACTTTTAGTTGTTAACATAAATGTTAGTGTGCTGCATACTGAACTTAATGAAGGCCGAGTAATCGATAGATGTATCGCTAGTGTAATCGATGTTTAGAGCAATCCATTTACATGCCTTTAACATTTTTTTAATAACAAAAACTTTAACAGCTGCTAGTCGAAAAAAATCGTTGAACGCCATGTACACGCATCGCTTGTGAAAACGACGAGATTGGGCGGAGTTTAAAGCGCTATTTTCGCAATAGAAAAGCCAATATTCCCATTGGTTACGATGCAGTTTTAACACATTTTATAAATTTTAACAAATTGACGCAATTTCCTTACGGAGAAATGTAGTTATAATGTTATACGAATGGTGTTAGAGCTCAGAAAAGTCACGCGTGTGTGATGAAGACAATATGAATACAAAATACGAATAAAAGTCAAAGCGAAGCAAAGTGCAAAAGGAAATAAGAAATAAAAATTAGTACTCGACAATACACAAAAAGTATATTATGACACGAAATGTATGAGAGGAAGCAATTTTAAATTATACAAAAAGTGAAAATTTCGGTAAAGTTCATTTGCAATGCTCAAAGTGAAAATCCACCAAAAACAAACGCGAATGCAACAGTAGCAAAACACAGTCAAGTTGAACCAACATACACAGGCACACTCAGACACACACACACACACTCAACGTGGATATATTGAACTAAGTGTGGCCAAGCAGCAAGCAGAACGTAGTTCACACATAAAGATTTACACACACACAGTTGTTATTGTCGTTCTCTCTTATTTGTGTGTTTCTTTTGTTTTGTTTGGTTTTTGGTGTACGCGTCATTTTCGTTAATGTTATTGTTGTAGCTGTGTGTCTGTGTTGGTGCTTCGAGCAAGCATTGGGCAAGGACGACAACGTCAGCGACGACGCCATATTTATTGGAACACATCAACGGCGCCAACTTGTCGATTAACGATTAACCCAGACGACAACAGTGTGGAGGATAAGGGTGAAGAGAGAGAGAAGGTTGCCCAAGTTGGCGTGTCAACAGCTGTAAAGCTGACTGTGACGGCTGCTGCAACAATTAAACCATGGATACATTTCGCAAGTGGCTGAATAAACCAAAGGTGCGTTTACTAACACTGAATATAGTACACAGTATGTATGTAAGTGTATGTGTATGCATGTCTGAGTGTGTTACTTACATAAAAACAACTATCGCGCCTGATAACCTAATTTACATTTGTGTGAATGTGTGTACACACGCCGACACACAAACTCTTGTGCTTATTTATGATAATTGTAGTTATAGTTGTATTGGTTTCCTTATCATCAAAACAAAAAAACAAAGAAGGCAATAAGAAAATAAAGACTAAGATAGACCTGTAATTAATTAAGAGCAACAGCTTATATATAGCATACGTTCATATGTATGTATGTATAGTAGGGTTGCGAGGCGACAATATAAAATGCTGCTGTTGCAACTACACGACTAGTTCGTGCGCTGATGACGTCATTGCTGCGCTACTTCGACCCTGGCTATAAGTGCTGACTTCACCTCCCCCACTTCCCCGACCCCGCTCACCGTCTTGCTTGCTTGCTCACTCATACACGTTCACAGCGGCAAACTGCGTTTTACCAGCACTTTCCACATTCGCTGAAGTCGTAGTAGTTCGGAGCTGGCATGATTAATTCTCTGTGGTTGGCAGAACTTGGCAAATACGTTGCAGTAACTGCAATAACAACAACAACAGCAGCAACACAAACACAAATTCAGTTGGATTAACATTTTCGCTCAACTCAAATTGGAAACATGTGCTAAACACACACTTGATAAAGTAGAAACAACAACAAAAACAGCCCAACTAGACTGCTAGACTGTATTCGTGTGTGAAGAGTCTGTTTTTTTTTAAATAAGGGTATGTTTTTTACTAGATCCACTGTTAGTGTGTGTATAAGTCAGTAATTCCCTGAGATGACTCTGAAATTACTGGGAAATCTATTATTTCGCAAGGCCGTAGAAAATTACATGGAATACCCCATCTAAAGCGGTCGTATCAAATAAAACGAAACCGATATTACGTATTGAATAAAATATGTTTGGGTATTTTTAGTCTAAAACGTTAGACGAAATGAAAATACTATTAGAAATTTCATGGAAAGTATAAATTTAGCACACAAATATGGTACACGTCCAGTATATTAGGGCTGTTCCAAAAATATAAAAAGTCTTTCCCCCACGGCTATAAAGTGCTGGTATTCCCCCCATTACACATTTTAATACTCTGTCGTAGATTACTCAGACAGAAAGAGACCTAATTTCGTGTGGAGGTTTCTATATTTCATCTGCAGATCAATTTTGTGTCTGTATGTGTAGGTATTTGTTGAGTACTTTTGAGTATTTGTTAGAGAACTGTTAAAGGTTAGCAGTAGAGTATCTTAACGTCGAGCTAACTCTACTGTAACTTTCCTTACTTGTTTTGATCTTGAAATACAATCTCACATCAATACGTCAATCTGTCAATCAGCTTGACGTTTTGATTGCCGCTGCCCATTTCACAATCTGTACAGGGAAAAAACTGAACGAAATATGCGTTAAAAAATGTTTTCTAAATACTTTGAAACCAACACACGATTTAGCAATGTTATGTTAGATTATAATATAAGGAGTTGGGAGAAAAACAATTAACTTTATTGTGTGAGTAACACTGTACAACCCTTCCAAGTACTCAGACTGGAAACATGAACCACATACCTATGTACATATGTCTATACATGTGTTTGTTTGTATGTGACTATATTCACTATACAATTACAGTTTGGTATTTAATCTCTCTGCCTTATGAATTGTGGTTTCATAAAGCAGGCATAAAAGTAGGACAAACGGCGAAAGTATTTCATAGAGTTATAATTAGAAGCTACAAAACATTTGGCCTGACCTAAAGAAAGCTGTAAGATGGAACAACGAAAAAAATATGAAAGATGAAGACATTTTTGCAACCTCAGAGCAGCGAGTGGCAGTAGTCAGTACAAGAGGCCCTTGCAGGTCTGTCATGACACTCAAAAACGGTAACTGAGCGAATGGCTAAATACATTTCGTAATATAATATGGAATGAATATGGAAAAAAGTGGAAGAAAACAAGTAAAACGAGAAAAACAAGAAAGAAAGGTTAATTTTGATATGACGACAGTCTTATACCCTTTGCTCTTAAATTGTCTTCGAAATTAAGAGTGTTTAATTAAAATAGTCATTTGTCCTCCTCTCTTATCTGTTAGTTTATAAAATTTGGGCCATGTTGACACGTTACCTAGGCTAAGTGAGGACCTCCATTACAAATTTGTAGCATTGCATTTGTCTCTCAATTCAGCTTCTCGAAGGTGCTAATCTAAATTGATAGCACGTGATATTATCACCGCAAAGATTTTGTGCTTAACTATTTTATTTGTTGTTGTGTTGCGGGGTATGCCGAGTAAATTAATCAAAATGTTTTTGTCCACATTGAGATGAAACTAAAACCAATGGAAAAGATTCCACTCGGCTTTCTTTACGACACATGTGACTCAAGTAAAAAGAATTTATAATATAATAATATTGTAGGGATTGATTACTTGTGCATAAACACACATACGCGCTCACAATACAATACAAAACTTGCGGAAACTTTCAGCGTTGCCTTGTTGGTCCCCTCTGACCCTAGAAAGTATATACTTATATACTAATCTGTGGCGACAGGCGACTCGCTTGAATTAATATATTATCTGCAAGAGAGACGCTATAAAAAAGTTATTATATTCAAATACGTCTATATACGTGTATAATAAATAAAACTATCCGACAGTGTTATCTATCGGCACCTTTCTATTCACCTCTGTTATCTGTTTGCTGTGCAGCACTTCGACAGCTGTCAGTTTGCTCAGTTGTTGATAAGTCTCGTTAGTTAGGACCTGATTAGAGCTGCCCTCTCACCAATCTCCCCCAAACCAGACAGAGGCATCTTCAGGTGCTTTACCTGCTCGCCTGCCAGGTGGTTTGCGAGGCAATCATGTCTGCGCCAATATTTTAATTCTTGTTTATTTGTCGTTAACACTTTTTGCTCGACAACGTGCAACTTGCTGACAGCAATATTTTCCAATCCACAAAATAACATCAACATAACAAATGTCTGGCGATCGTTGTGTGCAATGGTAAAAGTAAAAGCGGTGAAACTTTCCCATTTCCCACATTGAATCGATCTCGTCGCAGTGTCGTCTGCATCGCTAGGAGTGCAATGCTCCGTCTACTGCGTCTCTGTCCTCCTCTGACTAGCTCGACACTGGTCAGCAGACAATCAGTCTCAGCAGCAGCAGCAGCTGCTCTACTCTGTTGCTTTCCAATAAAGATTGCACATTTTAACAACTCGTATTACCTAATCCTATAGACGAGAGAGTAACGCTTTAGCGCTGCCCTACAGAGCGCGTCGCTCAGCTGCTGCTGCTGCTTATCAACAGTTCGAAAGCGTCAACATTGCATAAGACCACGCTCTAGATGACCGGAATATCAATGAGATTTAAGTCGAGAGTCCGCAACAAAAACGAAGCTCGGGTATCACAGAGAGTCAGAGCGAATGTAACCAAAGGCGGACAGACGCGGCTAGAGACGTGAAGGGAATTCCGTGCTGAAGCTACGCGTGTTGCAAACAAAAGCAAAAGCGTATAGCTACGCCCCCCACCTAGCCAGACCAGCCGCGACACTTCCGAGTACGAACTACATACATATGCATATGAAATATCGAACTATTAATCACTTGTCTGAACTGCGTTTCGGGAATTTTAACCTTCAATCGATGTACGTGGCGCTACAATGTTCATATATTATATTTAATGTACTCATAATCAACATAATTTGTCTGATGATCGACGGAAATAACAACATCTAAATAAATAATTGAACTTATATGTTCTCAATAAAAATGCCACAATTAAATATAATTAGCGTAAGAAAACCTGATTGAACCTTTTCTTCTGTTTTGGTCTATTGATCTGATATCTCTTCCTCTCTTTTGTTGTCTCTTATGTGTCTTTTCTTCGTATGTAAATTTTCTGGTTTGTTTGTTAACAAATTGAATAAATTATGACCTAATAAATGCCGCTTTTGACGTCAGTTCATATGGTTAATACTACATAAAAGTAGAACCTGAATTAAGTATTAAAAACACATTTAAATTCGAGTGCATTTCCCTTTCGCATATGAAAGGATATAGAAATTTAACGCTTTACGAGTGTATTACGGAAATTTAAAGCAAATTTTGAAAGTTGAATGCACTTCAAAATGTGCGGACAAAATCATCTTAATTCTCAGGAAGTACAAAATTTACGAATAAAAGTTTTCGCTTATTATACCCTGTATGGAGGAGACACCAATTAACATGCAGAGCTTCCTGTATACCAAGTTCGAGTTTGTTAAACACTTCTTTCATCGCACATAAGTATTTTATATAGTATATAATACATGTATCTTATTGATGAAACTGGTTGAGGGTTTTGAAAATATATGGCAGAGTATTTGATAGTCGTATGCGTTTTGCTGTGGCTTTGTCATAATTCTACGAGCTGATTTACTTTTCATTGTCACACAAGAGACAGAGATTTTCTTTGTATCACACAGAGAATAAGCACTGTGGGGAATGGGAAGATGATAGCTTTGTCAATCTTTAACATGATGAATTGTATTATATAGTACTTGATTGAAATTACGTATATATTTATTATATATTTATTTATAATGTAATTAATTGTCAATATGGCCGTGACTCACTTTTGTTTCATTCGTTTATTCCCCAATTATTGACACTCCGAGAATGATTTATAATCAATATTTCGCATTGGAATTATCAGAGGTGGAAATACGTTTTCGGTTATTGTAGTATTTGTGTGCGTGTGTGATGAAGCTTAAATTTATATTAAAGGGTGTTATGATAAAGTTGGAAGGTTCAGCAGTATTGAAGTATATTTTACATAATTTGTTTACTATTTACATCATACGTTTTATGACGTTTTATACTACTATATACGATATATTTTCATTATTTCACTGTGGCTTTTCGTTACGGTTTACTTATTGAGTTGCCTTCATTTAATTATGATTCATATTATGGTTGCCTTATTCCCATTTGCTTTATTCGCATTTTCTGTTTGTTTCCTGTTTGTATTTTTTATAACTTTTACGGTAAAGTGCAAAAAAATGAAATAAAGACAAAGCCAGATAATAATAATTGCAGATTGCATTTCCAAAGTATCGTGTGGAAATTTTTATGTGTGTTCGAAGGCAGCGTAAACACTCGAATAACTATACTTACACATGCATATATGCACATACAAACAAACATTCATATGTATTATATATGAGTATTATATACCCTCGCATACTATACTAAGATAATGTCTGATAATGCGCCAGTAAATTTATTGAATTTGGGACGAACTATACTCGCCTGTCTGTTGGTTGACTGATTATTTTCTCACCGTCTGTTATTCTATTAAATTTGACACTTCTCTAGTGGCAAATTGACCGGCAATCAAATTCAATTGATCAAAGAAGTCTGAAAGACGAAACAGATTGATGCTGCGGCGCCTACTCGATTGTTAGATACCCTATATAGTAAGAAAGATATGAATAATGGAGTCTTGATGCGAAGTTTGGTGCATTTCTAATTTTTAGTGACATCGACAAATTAAAACAGTTTGATTGGAATAATATATTCACGTGTTGGGGTCTGTCACATCAAATGCCTGTTTCATAAAGCTAATATACCTTCTTTTTGTATAGAATGTCGAAATTGTCGATCGACTAAACAGTCTAACCCCGGCAACTTAGACACAATTGAACCGTTCTAATTGGCAATTAACCAAACACGGCAGGTGCCGCCGTTTCGTGGAACCGGAGAGTGCTTCTTTGTTCTTTGTGTTACACAATCATTCAGATGTGCATTTGCATAGTCACACACACGTACATATGTATGTTTGTGAATGAATGTGTGATTCGCGCTTTAAAACATGAGTATGGTGTCTACCTCGTTTGCAATCATTTTTCTCATTGTGCTCTGAGTAATCAAGCCTTTCAATTGCCCAGCATTTCTTTGCCAATTGATGATAGACTGATTGAGTGCCAGAAAAGAGATGACCTTTCGCAGCCTGCATTTATTCAATGTCAAGTGCGTCTAAAGCTAGATAATGACCTAACCACAACTTGAGCACCTTGTGTGTGCTCATCAAATTGCCATGTATGTGTATACATATGTATATTAGTGGATGCCCTCTTGCTGAATACCCTTACTGTTATCGTGTTATACTGGATTCCACATTACTGGATAGCCCTTTACTGGATATACTCTTACAAGGTACTCTTTCTCTGATCCACATAGATTATAGAGGACTGAGCCTTTCAATTTTATAATAGTATGAATTCTACCTCAAAAGCCGCCCCTAATTCACTTGCATAATCTTATATAAACTTTTGCAGTAACTCTTAAAACTTGTACTGTTTCAGTTAGTTATTTAATACAATACAAGTTACCACAGAATTGTTATTAAAATTGAAGTACTCGCATATTTCACACTCCTCTTTAGTTTCGGCAATCTTTGATTGCTGATTAAGAAACGAACTGCGTCGTAGTGTCGCAATCATTGTGTTTGAGCCCAAATCAAATAAAACCCCCAACTCCGTTGTACATTTTTTGGCCAGAAAGAGAATGAGAGCGACGAGTGAGAAAGCTGTGAGGTGAGAACGTGTTCGGCAGTCATTGAACTATTTTACTCACGGCCTTGCATACACACTCGAATAAATGAACTCGTGTGTGTAGACTTATACCTAATACTGTGCCCTGTGGTGTATATATAAATATGTCTGCGGGTGTATGTGTGACTGTATGTCTGTATCAAGTTGACTTGCGTGCGCTTCTGAGGTTATTTCGCATATTACACGTTTAATTCTTGTGTAAACAAATGAAATTGCCACATGTAGCAAGCAGAAGAGTTGACTGAAAAGCCAAACTGCATGAGTGATTCATATTGACAATTCAAGGAAAACCAACTGTTAACTTTGTGTGTGATAAATAGTTTTATTTTTAGTAGTTTAATTGCAGCAACAAATTTCTTCAAATAATTTACGTTTAAAAGTTGTTCAATTAACTTTTGGTTACTTGGCAGCGCTCCCTCAAGCTTACCGCACTCATTCACTTGCTTGCTTGTGCCCCGCCCCTTTTGCCCCTTATCGAATTGCGCAGTTTTTAAGTGAAGTCGACGTTTTTGAGGTTGCTCTCTTTGTTTACCCTTATAATAAACACATGTGGTACGTTTTGGTTTCCGTTCACCGTTCAGTTCTTTCAAAATATCAACGAAAATAAACTGAACAGAGAAACGAATGAAGGAGAAATAAAAAAGAAAGGTTAACATTATATGCCGAAGGTTTTATGCCAGACGAGAGTTGGGCGATTGTGTGTATCTAACTTTGATAAGCTGATATCGCCTTCGTTATTCGTTAAACTAATGCATCATCTTTTTTTTTACAGGCTGATGACAAATCCCTGCTGGCACGTTTCTATCATGCGGATCGATCGCTGACTGCAGTGGCCAGCGAACTAGACAGTTTCGATGGACGTGCTGAACCTGATCGCTGTACACGTTTAGTCAGCAGGTTGCGCCAGAATCAGGTAAAGGAAGACAATATATCACTTACACTTCCATTGAATGGCAACTAAGTTCTACTTCTTTCTTACATTTTAGGACAAAGTTTTGGCCATAACAAATCTGATAATGGAGGAACTGCTTGGTGAGGAACGTGATCCACGCGCTTTTCGCGCCAAATTCCCTGAGGAAGTGTTGCAAGAGAATCTTGCCGGGCAGCTGTGGTTTGGCGCTGAGTGTTTGGCTGCCGGTTCATCGATTTTGAATCGTGAATCGGAAAGCAAAGAGATGCGTCCATTGGCTCAAGCCGTGACCAAAAGTCTGGGCAATGTGCGTGTTCTACTGCGGGACCAATGCCTGCGCAATAATGTGCCTAATAGTAAGACTCTGCATCTGGACTTCAATGACTCGAGCACCGAGCAGCTATACGAAAGTCTAAAGATCTTCGATCATTTGTTCGCTGAATTTGAGTTGAGCTATGTGAGTGCGATGGTTCAAGTTAAGTCGCGACACGAGTACGAAATGCAACAGTGGATTGGTGTACTCTTCTCGGAGACGCTGCAGCGAGCCCTAAAGATTGGACTGCTTGATCAGGATATGGTGGATGCCTTCGATCCGGGGCTAATGTTCTCGATACCACGTCTGGCGATTGTTGCCGGTTTGGTGGTATTTTCTGAAGGTCCTCTCAACATGAACATGCCTGGGGATGAGCTTTCAGAGATGTTTCGTCCCTTTCGTACCATTCTCATCAAGATCAGGGATCTACTACTCAATCTGAGTAAACAAGAGCTTTATCAGCTGGAGAAGATACTCTGCACAAACGAGGATATCAACACAAAGGTTTGTTGAGTTTGGTTACAACTTATTACAACTAATTGACAATATAATTATTTTAATTAATTATTATTATTGTATTATGTACAGGTGCCTTTGGGAACGAGTAGCATCGAGGCGCCGAGTCCGGAGCACAACAGCAACAATAATAATAATAACAACAGCAACAGCACTGAAAAGACAAGCACAACAAATGTTCCCAAGGTGGCTGAGCGCCTTGTGGATCAGCGCAACAACAACAACAATAACGGCAGTGGCAATGCACCAACAGCAGCAACAACAACTCAGGAAAGAGCAAGCACTCCATCCATGCGATCGCTATCGACGACCAGCACACCAACAGACTCACCAGCACTATCTCCAACGCCATCGCATTCGATTGAATCCACCTCGTCGGCGGCATCCACCTCGTCAGCGGCATCAAGATCGACAAACCCGCCGGCTAATTGGAGCGATGATGATGATGACGATGACGAAGATGATTATGATAATCATCATGGTGGCCATGATGGTGAGGATGAGGAAGAGTGTGGCATTTTAGATAGCGATGAACATGAGTTCAATGAAGATAGCGATAGCGATATAGATGAATATATTAAGGCACAATTAAATGCAATTGTTACCGCAGCCGAGTGTGCCTCTGGGTATCTAATACCCAACACAAATCTGGGCAATCTGCTGCAGCCACAGCAGGTGCCACTCACGGACAACTTCGTGGCCAGCGAAGACGATGAGTTTGGTATAACTGCAATGGAGGAGCAGCAGCAACAAACCACCAATCAACAGCAACAGCAGCACCAAACGCAGCCGACGCAATGGACAGAGGATGAGCCCAGTACAAGTGCCGCTATGTTGGCTGCAAGACGAACACTGCGACGTCTTCACTTGCCCAGCAGTAGCAGCGATAATGAGCAAACGACAATCAAATCACCAACGGGGGTATGTGAAACCACCACCACCACCACCACTACAACCCGCGGTAATCGGCATCGGCATCGTCACAGTCATAGTCACCGAAACCATCATCACCATCATCACCACCATCACCACAGTCATCAGCATCAAACGGCACAAGGGGTCGCCGAGCACAGTCATAACAACAATCGCAATCGCCACCATCAGGCGCATCCGCATCGCACAATTCGCAGTGGACGCAGTAAATGTTCTAGCCAGGATGAACACTGCGAGACGACGACGACGACGATAACAGCAAGTGAGCAGCAGCTGCCGGATCGTAGCCCGGTCAGTGGCGATACCAGTACAGCCTCCTCGCTCTCAGACGATGTTTCTCTGGCTATGCGCAATACCACGGCGCGGCTCAAATTTAAGTGAGTATTAAACACAAGTATATAAGAAACAAAATTGACCTACAACTTTTGTATTTACCTTACAGGAGCACTGAGAACCTTTTGCATCGCCTGTTCGTGTGCATTGCCGGTGTTGCCGATCAATTGCAAACAAATTTCGCCTCTGACCTGCGCCAGATATTGCGCAGCGTGTTCCTTATCAACATGTCCTCGGCACAAGAGGAGGTCATCGATATACCAGAAAAGACAAAAGAGTCGGAACTATTTGAGTTTCGGGCCTCCGAAAACGATGTGATACAAGAGAGTGCCGGCTCTAACCAAAGCATTTATTCAGCCGAAGAAGTCAATCCCGAGCTGGACAATGTGTTCAATGCTAGCACAGCAACGGCAAGACATTCTGCCGGTGCGCAAATGCAGCGCAACAATACCATTGATTTGGCCAATGTGAACGATCACAGCAGCAACGGTAGCAGCAGCAGCAGTAGCGGTTCTAGCAATGGCACCACAACAACAAACGCAGTTCGCAATCATGTAGCACGGAGTCGCAGCCTAGGTGATCAGGATGGAGCTGCAACGAGCAGCGCACAACAGGAGCAACAACGACAGCAGCAGCAGCTGCAGCAAATGCAACGTCAACGCAACAATTCCTACGGCAGCAATTCACCATCGAGTGAATCTTCGACCAGTTCGAGTTCGGAACACAATTCGCCTGTTAGTACACGAAGTGGCACCCGTCGTCGCTTGCAAAGCAATGAACAACCGACGTCCACGCCTACGGCAACAAGTGGAACTGGCGCTGCAGCAGCAGCAGCAACTTTGTCACCGCCAGCATGGATACCGGATGGCAAAGCGCCACGTTGTATGTCCTGCAAAACGGCATTCACTGCCTTCCGTCGACGTCATCATTGTCGTAACTGTGGTGGTGTCTTCTGTGGCGTCTGTTCCAATGCATCTGCACCGCTACCCAAATATGGTCTAACCAAGGCGGTGCGTGTCTGTCGGGAGTGTTATGTGCGTGAGGTTCGTCAATCGCAAGCGGTGCATGTCACAGCGACGTCGCCAGCTGCTGCTCACAGCCAGACGAACAGGCCACAGGCAGCTAGCGCCTCTTAGAAGTGGCCAACGGCGCTTGCAGGCGCTGATCATGACCAAAAAATACTTTGTCCATTTGGTGCGCAAATCGATGAAAAAGCAAACTGTGAATCGCAATCGTTCTTCAAAATTGTTTTCTTTATTTTATACGTGAAAACCTAAAGCCTAAATACAGAAATAATTCCTAGACAAACATAAAAGTACATATACACTGTCTTTGTAATGATTACTATTATTAAATATACAAACTGACCATCTTACTGATTATGTTTATCAATCTGTACAATAATTAAACTTCGCTCTATGTATTATAATTATCGCGACTAATCATGTAACTAAATCATTTCAAAAACTATAGAAAGGGAAAAACAAAGCTTTCAGTTCATATCATTTATAGAACGTACATTGTACCGATCCAACATTTAGCATATATATACATATATATAAATATTATATATACGAAAGTCTTGTATTTCAATAAATCTTTTGGGTTTTGGGATTGCATTAGGGTTAAAATAAATAAAAGGATCGTAGGTAATTTGAAATGCTTTTAATTGCAATTGTTTTGTTATTTAGCTAACACGATATATGCAAAGAGTATAATGATGTATATATTTTTGTATCAAGTGAAGCAATTTAAGCTGATTGATAGATATTAATTCTAGCGACAAATTTGTTGTGATTTAAATTTATTGTGATTTATTGTTATTTATATACCCGACAGATCGACAAACCACGATGTAATCAATGTCATTCGAAAAACTGTAATCAATTCAATGCAAAGTAAAATTATAATTCTATATAATAAGTATGTTCGAAGTACAGGGTATATAAATATATAGTCGGTGTGTTTTCGACTATTCAGTTCTTACTTTAAATCCATATTATGTTGAAACGTTTTTTAAGCTATCAAGAATTTGATTTTGACCACAATAAAACATTAAATAATATAAAAAGTTATTTTTTAGATTGAATTTCAAAAGGTTCATCCAAGGGTATCTGACAATCGAGCACGTTCGATATGTTTATGTTTAAATATTCATCAACTTCAGTTAACATTTGAATTTTCTTCAATTAGATGATTTGATTTTACACAAACACATTTTTTTTCCGCGTTGTCTTTGATTGTTTTACACTGTTGTCTGTTTAGATTGTTTGCAGATTTTCCTTTTCACCCAGCAGCAATGTCGAAAGCCCGTGGCAGACGCGATAAGAAAAAATTTGTACAGCCAGCAGACTCTTTGATTGCAATGTTCGGTGCCCTCGAAGGACGATTTAATAATGATCCGACAGAAGTAGCCCAATTGGATCTAGTTCAAGATCTGAATGAGGAATTTTTTTCAACATCCTATGATCTGATACATGAACTGACATTGATCAACAATTTTGTAGCGGGTAAAATGAAGTGCTATGTTGATCTATTGGCCAGAATGCATGCTCGATATGTCAGTGTGCTTAAAAATTCAATGATGATCAATACGAAGATAGAAAGTGCCGAACAGAAGTTAAGATTAGCTGTTGAGGCAACATGCACCTCCGACGAAATGATTGCAAAATTAAAGGATGCTCTGGCCGAGGCATGGCGCATTGCAGACGCGTCGGAGAGGCGTGAATGTCTCCAGGGAAGTCATCAGCTTCATATCGAGGCATTAAGTGATCCGATGTACAAACCATATACGGGAACGGGCCAGGACCCCGATAAACATAAGTAATAGTAAAGTAATTCATTTATAAAATATTAATATGTATCATTCTACTTATCATTTCGTAGGAATCAGATTCGTATCCAAAAACATGTATTTCGCGAACGAGATCGCGTAGCAGCAGAATTAACTGAGTATAGGAAACGACTTGAAACCCAGCGCTATTACTCTGAAACAATGGAGAAAATGATCGAAAGTCATCGCTTGACAATATACCAGCAACAAATGCGAGTTGGGAAACTTGAAAAGGAGAACTTTAATTTGGAACACAAACATCGCCTTGACAATGAGCAATGTGAGGAGAAAGTTCTTCTTATGCAGAAGGAACTCTTAAGCGTGCAACAACTCAATCAAGACTTACAGATATTAGAAAGAGAATTTAAACAGTCCACTGATAAAATCACGGAACTAAACCGTGTCATCGATCGAGTAACGCACAAAAATAATAATTTGAAAAATACTCTCTCTCATCAAACTGATGATATACAAGGGCTGAAAAGAATCGTTCATGGTCTAGAAACTGACAACAGAGAACTGCGACAAGAAAGAGATTCACTTGCAACAGAAAAGCGAAATTATATTGGTGATATGAAAAAATGTCAAGAAATGCGCGCAAATCTCAATCGACGTTTCCATCAGTTGTCCAAGAAAAATGCAGAACTTTCAGATAATGAATATGTATTGACGTGAGTTTAATGGGGTTCGTTATCTTTCTATATCGTATTCTCGTATTGTATTCTCTTTCAGTACCGAAGTAAGGATTACCACAAAGAAACTTGAAGCTACTAATGCTAAACTAGATGAAGTAATTCGTCAGCGAGATGACACCGAACGTTCTCGGGAACTATTAAAAAGGGAGATCAAGCATCTTTATGACACTGTGGCCACCTTACGACATGATTTAGTTATACAGAGAAATCGCATGCAGGAAGTGCAGCAAAAACTTAAAGTCGTACAGAACGAGTCAAATGATAAGGATCACAAAATACATCTGCTTAATAACCTTACAAACGATTTGCAGTTTGAAACAAATGATTTAAACAAGACAATTGAAAGCTTAGATGGTAAGATGATTGAGACCTGCATGCGGTGCAGAACAACATATGCATTGCATCATGCATTCAGGTCTATGCTCTCATAAGTAAACCGATTTATTAATTCTTTTTTTACTATTTAAGCTGATATATTGGAAAAATCACAAGAAATATCGAATCTAAGGGATAGTATTCAGAAAAATCATCATGATTATTTGCAGCTGAAGAAACAATTGGACATAATGCATTCTGAGAAGTTGGTGCTGCAAAAAAACTTTTCACAATCCGAACAGGACCGACATAATCTGCAGAATTTCAATGTGAAACTATCTTTTCAAATCAATCAACTGTGCAACCAGGTGTCCTTGCATGAGAAGGATGCGACCATTTTAAAAAATCAAATTGAGCAACTTAACAATTTGGTTAAGCGCAAACAAATTGAGATCCACAATAAGGATCGACAACTGAAGCGCATGCGCACCGATCTCCATGAGATGCGGATGCGTAGTGTCCAGCTGCAGCGTACAGTTGAGGAGGATGAGAAACGATTCAAACTGATCTCCTGCAGCCTGGAAGAGGTGACCAAGGAGAAGAGTCTGGTGGGTCAACAGATGATGCGACGCAACGGCGAGCTGCGTGTGCAAGACGAGAAGATGTCGATGATGCAGTCGGCACTGAATCGTGGCACAATGCAATATAATCAGAGAGTCGATGACATTCGCCTGCTTAAAACTGAAATCAGCAATTTGCATATGACCAACGAATGCCTGAGCCGTGCTGTCGCCGTGCAGGCTAACATACGCCGCGAGGTTGTGCGGCTGGAGCGTCAGCTCATTCGTGAAAAACTGAACGTTGCAGTGTTCACGGAGGAGATGAAGCACCCGTATTGCATACACCGTTGGCGTGTGCTGCGTGGCAAGGATCCCAGTCAGTATGAGCTCATCCGAAAGAATCAGACGTTGCTCAAGCGGAATCTACGCCTCAGTGTGGAGCGCGTCAATTTGGAGAACAAGGTGCAAGATGTCCAGCGTCAATACGATATGCTGAAGCAGCAGTTAAAGCATATACCCGATGCCAATGTCCTGGGTCAACTGATGGAACAGAAGCGCATCAACCAACGTCGGATCAGTAAAATGCGCGCAATGAAGGCTGAACTAGCAATGAACGAGCTCGATTTGGAATCCAGGGATGTCATCATTCAGCAATTTCAGCAGGCTCTCAAACACCAAAAGGAGCCGAGGACCGACAACGAGAAGTTGACCGAACAACCTTTCTTCTCGATGTCGCAGACATAAGAAAAGGTTTTCTTTAAGAGGGTTTTTTGTATCTATTTTATATTTTGAGTCGCTTCAGAGTCTAGAGCAAACTGCTGACTATTTTGAAGCCACCACCAAGTGTACGTGGCAACTGAGCCGGCGCCGAGTAGCAATGCGATTGCATTTGCTCCAACAGTTGACGCTCCTCCAGTAGCTTCTGTTTGCGTCGCTTCTCTGCAACCAACTGCGTCTTTGTTAGAGCCAGACTGCTGCGCATCTCCTCCAGTTTTGCGGCATTGTATTTATCATCTGCCTCACGAGCACTCAGCTCGGCTGTAAGCACTTTCAACTTGCGATCCTTGGCTGATAAACAGGCCTGCAAGCAAAGGGAAGAGCGTCAATCACAAATGGAAAACTTTAGAACATTTTAAACTTATAAAACACTAAAAAACAAACGAATCTCCCTCTTATCTCTCTGTCTCCTACCTTGACCGTATTAAGCTCAGCCTGCACCCTGTGGCTGGGCAGCTTGAGCATAAACTCTTTGAGTGCCGCATAGAGTTGCTGTGCCTCGTTGAGAGCGCGTTCTTGCTCCAGCGCTGCCACATTCTGTCCGAGCAGTTGACGGCGCAATATGCGGATACGCTCAAGCAAGTCCACTTTCTCGGGATCTTTGCCACTCAAGAGGCGCCAGCGATGCACATTCATGGGCGTCATCATTTCATCCTGCAAAGCGCGTGCCTTGATCCTCTCCTGATTGAGCAGACGTTGCATTTGCAAAAGTTCTTGTCGCAAATCGGCGGCACTTTCACGATCAGTACGCAGCACATTGCGTTCCGTGCGTAAATTCTTTATTTCGATGGCCATGAGACGCATATCGTCCTGGCACTGGGTGCATTGTCGCTCCGTCTGATCGTAGGCAGTCTGTAAATTGTCCAAGTTGTGCTGCAAGCGTGCGTATTCCTCATTGCGCTTTGTCAGAGCAGCATTGATGGAGTTCTTCTCGTTCATTAGATTGTCCACATCCTTACGCAATCTTGACAAACGTTGTTCGTCCTCCTGCAACGATTTAGCATGACGATCGTTCTCCTTACGCTTATCCAAGAGCTCTGCCTTGGTGTGCTGCTGGCCAAGCTGCGCGTGCCTGATATCGTTGCGCAACAGTCGACGTTCCTTCTCCATGCGATCGATCTGTAGCTGCAGCTTGCTAAGCTCTCCATCGCGATAGGTTATCTTGGCCTTTAGCGTCTCGATCTGTGATTGAAGATTGCTAGCCTGATCTCGCAACTTCTGACGATCGTCATCAGCCGATTGTAGCGATCGCTGCAGGGCTTGACGTTCGTTAGTCAAGAGATCGTGCTGCTGCTGAAACTTGGAGCATTTTGTTTCCAGATCACTGATTGTACGCTTTAGTTCGATCTCGTAGTTCTCCTTCAGGTGAATTTCATCTGTGGAAGATCAAGTGTTATTCGGTCTTCGAAAGAAGTAGCAGGTTACCTACTTTGCAGCACATCCTCTTTGTCGATCCAGTGTTGAATCTCGTCCAGCTTCTTGGACTTCTCCTTTTTGTGTCTCTTTATATCTTCGAGCTGTTTCTTCATTTTGATATCCATGCTATTGATGGTGTCCTTGAGGGCGCGTACCTCGTGCTGTGATTCCCGATACAATGCGCTGTTCTGCTCGGCGCTCTGATTTGCTGCTTGTAGTTCCCGTTTGAGCACATCACGTTCCTTCGTTAGATTCTCATTGTTTTTCTCAAAATGATGAACCACACGTCGCATAGACTCCAGCTCCTTGTCCTGCGTGCCCAACTGAGTTCTGTAAAGTGAAGCTATGCATATTGATCTTTTGTTTACAGAACTGCAGCACTTACTTGAGTCGCATGTTCTCCTGTTCCACCTCCTGCTTGGACATCTCCAGTCCGCCATATTTGCGTGCAATGGTCTCTTGAGATTTGGCCAACTTTGCGGTTTCTTGGCGCTGCTTGATGAGCTCATCCTCGCGCATTTTAAGTAAATTAATTTTCTGCACAAGGGCGCGCTTATTCTTGTCCCGCTCCTGTACAGTGTACTCCAGATCCACCGTAATCTTAGCTAGCTTATTGCAAGTGCTATTGTGCAAGGTATTCAGATGCTCCAGATTGGTTTTCAGTGAAAGTATCTGAAGATTTTGACGTACTTTCACCTTTGTCAGATGTTCGTTGCTCGATTTAATATGAGCGATATGCTCCAGATACTTTGTCTCCTCACTCTTCATAACGCTAAGCTCTTTGCTGAGTGTATCGCTTTTACGCTTCAGATTGCAAGCATCGCTCGAGGTTTCCTGCAATTTAAAACACTCATTTAAAACTCAAATTGAAAATCGAACGCTACTGTACACACATCGAGCAGTTTGAGCATCTCCTTGTTCTTGGCCTCCAGTCCCTGTAGGTTTTCCTCAACCTCCGTAGTATAAACACGTTGCAGCTGCAATCGTTTGTTCAGTTCCTTTATTTCGGCATTGAGCCTTTCACATTCTTTGCTATCGTCTCGTTTACTCCTCATAGCCTGTCCCTTTTCGGTCAGATGCACCACCATCTCTTCCGATGACTCCAGTTTCTGTCGCAGTCGCAGGCATTCGTCTTGAGCGGTTTGTTCACGTATCTGTGCCGCATCCTTTTGCTTCCAGGCACCCTCTGCCAAGGAGAAGTGTCGTCACTTTTTATGCCACATTGGAAAAGAACTTTCCTTACCTATGACTCCACGCAACTCCTCAATGGTTGCCGCATCCAATTTGCTTAAACGAACAGCATTCTCCAGTCGCCCCTCGAGTTCTTCGATCTGTTCACGAAGCTCCTGCGAACGTCCCTCTTCCAGTCGCAGATCATTCTTATAGCGTGTGCCACAAATAAGCAGGCGCTGCACATTGTCGGCATTGTTCGGCGTATCCTTCTGGCGCAACGCCTTAGTGGCCTGTTCAGAATATACAAATATGATAGCTCAAATATGCATCACAATTGCTGCTCACCTCGGGTATCTTATCGCCAAGTTCCTGATAGAAGTCATCATCGAAATCATCCGGCACCAGCGGTTCATCCTCAGACCCAGAAGCTTTAGACATTTT
The DNA here is from genome assembly GCA_018903715.1 of Zaprionus davidi. Taxonomy (NCBI): domain Eukaryota; kingdom Metazoa; phylum Arthropoda; class Insecta; order Diptera; family Drosophilidae; genus Zaprionus; species Zaprionus davidi. Next base: position 1,225,116 of record JAEIGL010000003.1, read on the forward strand.
TCAAAACCTTTCGTTTTACTTTCCTTGACTGATTTGATCGACTAAACCAGTGAGAATACTGTTCTGGCGTCCGGGCAACACGTTGCCATACCGGCACAAGGTTCCATAGCAACGAAACCATTCAACAAGTATACAACCTTGTAGCTTTCAAGTTTGTTTATTGGTAAAATAAATTATGACTTTGGTTTATTTACACTAGAGACAGCACGATAACTTAACTTAGTTGAGCGTTGCATTATAAGTATTTAAGAAGTACCAAAAGTAGTAGTATTTGCGAATTATCAAGTTATTTCCCTAGTCTCAAAATGCAATGGAATTTTTACTTAATTTCTAGTACTAAGTAATTACTTATTTGTGTTAGTTTAATTGCCATGACTAAATCACAAGAGCCTCAAACACAGTCCAAAGACTATGGCCACTCATCCTCGAATGGTGCATCTTGCACAGTGTGAAAGCTAATGCCATTACCTTCTGGTTTGTGCCACGAGGGCAGTAGCACAGTGCGCCAAAAGGATCTGCAGTAAATTAAAGTTAAATCAATTATAGAAATTTGTTATTTAACTTCCGCTTACCTGCCACGCACCAGCCCCAGGAACAGTTTCCAGTTCTTCTTAGTTCCAAAATTATAGGGATTTATATAGATACGCTTTTGTTGCAACAAGCGCTTTCGTTCTGCTACGTTGATGTGCGCCTCGACACTTGTCTCGCCACGTGTTATTAGCTTCGCGTGCCAAGTACAAAGGCTGCCCAGGGCAATGACTACAGCAACATTGGTAAAGGCCATGAACCACAGGGCGCGCCGTCTGGTAGGTGAAGCAGTCTCTGGATCCTCAACGGGAGTGGGCAGATTGTGAACAGCGGGTGGCAAAAGGATGTCGTCATATTCATGTGGATGTGTCTGCAAGATACGAAATGTTTAAGGAACTAAAGATTCAGAATACTGCGTAAAACTTACGACAGGTATTATATGTCCACTAAGATTGAATTTGACTGGGTGTCCTTCTAGTGGCTCCAGCTCTGTCCAACTCTCACTATGATCCAGCCAAAGATATTTGTGGCCAATCTCCAAGCCACAAATAATAAGAAACAGGCAACCCATCGTGGTGTACAGCATGTACAGGAAGAAGTACCGATGATTTGCATAGCCAACGCAATTATTCAGCCAAGCTATAAGGGAAATCATTTTATAAAAGTCAAATCCGACTTCGAAAATAAATAAACTTACGACAATGATGATCCATCTTCAGTATGCAGCGATTGCAAATAGAACAGTGATGCGTTCGTGGCGGTTTTGGTAAAATGCATTTGGCGCACATGCTGACTGCCTCCACCTGGGAGACGCCCTCAGGTGGATGCCCCGCTGGCGTTATTACAGCCATCACATAGTGGAATATAATGTTCAGGAGTATCCAGTTACCTACTATGAGCAGCAGCACCGTCATCAATTGACTCTTGGCCCACCAAAAGGGAAAGCCAATCCAATAGGCAATGCTGACAACCGATGTGGTCAATAGGGCAACACCTACAACAAAAAACTACAGTGCGAAAGGCAAAACTTGAGTTGAATTCGCAGTTAGTCAAGGTTTTTCATACTTACCGGCCCCAGGCAGTGTGTATAATTGTCAACGATCCAGAATATTGGCGTCATGAACACATCGGTGGCATAACTGGTGTTCATATGGGCATTGAATGTGAGTGAGTGCCAGCAATGCTTCATGTAGGACCAGCGTAACCGCAGCGTCGAGCTGTCGTCGGAGTAAAAATAATAATCAAATGATTATAACAACACCTTTACGGAGTGTATACATACTAAACACTGTGTGTAGAGTTAGCACGCCATGTAATACGCGGCATAGTAACTACTTTTATCTTAACTTTATTTAAAGCGAAAATACATCCCTCTTGTTTACAATCAGCAGCCGTTCGATACAAAAAGCTTTAGTGTTGCAAAGCACAATTGTTGAGTATTTATTTATCGTTTGACCGCCACAAGTCGCGAGGTTGTTATCGACCATCCATCACATGTCACTTGTAACGGTTTAGTTGCATGGATTATTTAAGCGAAAATCTTAACGTCAGATCGTTCTGTATAAGAAACAATAAAAATCCAGCTACTGTAGAATACATCTTGTTAACCACCGAACTGTCCAATTCCAGCAGACCCATGGGCATTAACTTGAACTTAATAGTGCACACCTCCAACCAAAATGCGTCCACGACTTGCTTGAACCGAATATCAGCGCGTTCCAAAGTAATAAGTTGTAGTAAGTTTCCCGTAACATTGGCCTGAGTATGAAATTAAATTAAATTAAATCATATTATATAGTTAAATACTTCTACTCACTTCTCCTATTAGTTCCTGACAAACACGCGCCAGCAAAACAATCTCCAGGAAAGGAACTGCTAGGAACACAAAGTTGGCCAATGCTCGGGGTATATCATAGGATTCCTCAGTCATAATATAATCGGCGAGTGCCTGATATTGGGTATAGAAGCCCAATGTGGTACTGAACAGATTAACACCCATCGATATGACCAGAGAAAAGGATGTGATTAGCAGATACCCCTTTGTAGAACTAGTCACCAGGGTGTACTTGCTAGCAAGTTCATCCACACGGTCTGCCAAGTCACAGAAGCGTTGCATGCGGAAATATAATTTCTGCACTAGAAAATCCACTGGCGCATGCAACCGATTGACATCCAAGAGTATTTCGCGCAACTGCTCATTAATTTTCATCAGTAATACCCTGGAAATGACCATAGCCGAGAAGAAACAATTGTTTATCTGATTACTCAGAACGATGGGGATCATTGTTTGACTCGTTTGAATCCAACTAGAGTCCGGGTATCTATGCATTCGGTATAGCACCAGTGTGAACTGCATCAGCAATGGGAAGGCGAACATTTTCAGCACTGTTAGCATCAACGCGTGTCCCACCGAAGCAAAGGAAATGCTAAAATAGTTGATGGTACTGTATAGCCGTACATTATTAAGGAAATCCAAAATAGGTCGCATTATTGCCCATTGCGTTACGTAATTAAGTAGTGCCACAAATACATTAATGTAGCTATAGATCTTTATAGGATCACGTGGATCGATGTGACCTCCCATATATTCCATCCAGATGAGCCGCAAGTAATAAACTCCAAATGTTGTGGATACACAAAAACAGTAAATGGCCAACGATTGACTTATTATGAACTTCCGACGTTTCACACTGTATCGACATGGCAACAGACCATACAGATTGTTCTGTAACATGGTAATCCCTATGGATATGAATGTTATTTTACTGATTGAAGTCCAGGAACTAAATCCAACGGGCCAGGCAAACTTAATCCTTATGCGGCGTGCGGTTCCTTTTAGGTGGTTCATTATACTGATGAACAAATTACGGTTACAATCACTTGAGGCCCCCTACAATTACGTACTTATTAATGATTATTATCAAGATATACCGTACAAATTAGTGGAACATGCCACGCATTGGGCGTGGATCAAAGATAAGTTAGCAGAGGGCTGTCCTCATTTATTGTGGGATATAATTAAGAAAGAAATATAATCAATATATTATATTACTTTGCAACACATTCTGTGTTCTTCTTTAAAGGGGTTTGTAGTCAAGTTTGGTCTCCAGCTTCTTATTGTCGGCAGTTTTGCGGACAGCTCTCATGAAATCCTCGTGGATAACGTATTCACGATCCTCGCGCAATGCAAAGAGACCTGCCTCGGTGCAGACATTGCGCAGATCGGCACCATTAAACAGATCCGAGAGTTTGACAACAGCTTCGTAGTCGATTTCACCACGCTTGGACAAGGGAGCTGCGTGAATTTTGAGTATGTCCAGGCGGGCTACCTCATTTGGCAATGGTATTTCCAACTTGCGATCCAAACGACCGGGACGCATCAGAGCCGGATCAAGGGTATCAGGACGATTGGTAGCCATGATAATTTTCACTTGTCCCAGGGCATCGAAGCCATCCATTTGATTAAGCAGCTCCATGAGAGTACGTTGTATCTCGCGATCGGCTGAGGTGCCCTCCGAGAAGCGACGACCGCCAATAGCATCGATCTCATCCATGAAAATAACGCACGGCAGGTGGTCACGGGCATACGAAAACATCTCCCTGATGAGGCGAGCACTCTCTCCAATATACTTGTCCACAATTGCCGAGGAGACGACCTTTAGGAAGTTGGCGTCCAGTTGCGAGGCTATGGCTCGTGCCAGCAAGGTCTTCCCAGTGCCTGGAGGACCGTAGAGCAGGCAACCCTTTGGCGGACTGATGCCAACACGTATAAATATCTCAGGATTCAGCAACGGCAACTCAATGACTTCGCGTAGTTCGCGAATTTGATCACTTAGTCCACCGATTGCAGTGTAGTCGACATTACCGGGATCCTCATGCGACATGTTGTATACCAGAGGGTCCACTTCGCGTGGCAGGTACCGCATGATTGTCAACGTAGTTATATCCAGGGCCACACGAGTTCCAGACTTTAGTTTGGCCTTGTTCAACTGGCGACGGCAACCGACTACATAACGCGGCCCATTAGCCGACTTTACAATGAAATTGTCCGGAGTCAATTGCTTTAGGACTTCACCCAACATTTGGCCGACGCTTTGCAATGCCTTCAGATCATCCTCGGACTTTTGAAATGTCAACTGTAATTCCTTATGCTTATCCCGCAACGCCTTTAGACGTGACTCGATCTCGCGATGCTCCAGGAGTTTGGTGCGATATGCGGTCAACGCTGCAATACGTTCATTATCCATTGGTGGACGTCCAGATGAACTAGTTGGTTTAGACATTTCTCTTAAGTATTTGCAGATTGACGTTAAATTTTATTTAAATTTATATTGAGATTAAGAGAGATGTTTCTTTGCTCAAGCTCCGGCAAAAAATGTCAAATCACGCCTGTCAATTTGGGCTCTCGAATGAAATGATACGATGGAATGGTACAACTGACAAACAAAACAGGGTGGCCCAATCACTTCGAACTGCGTTTATCAAGTATTTATTTGTATTAGTAACTTACTTCAATTTTTATAATTTCTTACAATAACAATATCCCCTATACTTCTTCATAGATTTTCTTATTTGTTGGGCTTTCTTAAATTTAACCGATCAACGTGACTATAGTATATATAAATATCATGAAAATATCTTAGTTTAATTTATACTTAATACTTACTAAATACTTAGCTATTGATATTAGCTGTTACACATTTTTTAAATGTATATCGATATGCAAACAGGCATATCTGAAAAGTAAGAAAATATCGATTTTTATTTTTTGTGTCAATTGTGAAAAGTTGTGTTTTGATCAAACATTAGAGTTAGGCCACTAAAATTGTGTTATAATATTGTATTGTAATACTTTTAAGTAGATTTAAAAAACATATATTTAGTTATTTTATTACCATTGAAACTTGATATTTTGTTTATCGAAACAGCAACTATCGCTACTGCTGTTAAGACTCTGTTGTGTTAGTGTTAGGTTATTGTCGCTGTTAAATAACATTCCACCTGGTTAGTTGGCCGAAATTTTTGTAGTCCACGAACGCGTCGTAGATGATTTTAATTCCACAAAAAACTTATAAAACATTACTTTCCGTGCCCGTGCTCCAGCAAAAAATGTTCAATGATGTGTAGTGAAACGATAGATCCAACTATAACTAATTCAAATGAATTGGCAATTACACGACCCCGCACTATGTGTGTGCAATTGAGGGCTATTGGGAGAGCGAATGCTGTGTAGACATGAAATAAAAGAAAAAAATTACAACGTACTGCGAAAAGCATCAGTGGCAGCAGCAACAGAAAAGGCAGCGCACCCAGAGCAACGTCACTTCGTGAATGTTTCGCTTTTGCTAATAATTTCTCCGGGGGCTCTCTGGTGGTGCTCCGCTGGACAAAGTGCGAAAAGAAAGTGTGCACAAGTGTGTGTTTGTGTGCATACTACGTGTATGTGTGTGCGTGTGTGATGATTTATTTATGTTGTTGTTTAGCAACGGAATCAAACCAATTAGAATTTAACATAGTTTAATAATGTTTGTGTGCGAATATTAAGCAAAAAGAGCAACGCAAGTGCAAAATGTTTACGAAGAAATCACATGCAGATGTTAAAAAATCGACGGCCAAGTTACAGGATTGCAAGAAGGATTCGGCCTCACGCCTGCGGCACCTGCGCACAATATTAGGTAATGAAACCGCCTCTACAATAGTTATAAATTATTTAAAAGACACACACAATAAAACTGGTTAATTTCATATTCATGCTGGGACAGGTGGGCGTTTAGACCTGCACATTGCCATATAAATCAAGCAAATGTTAATTCGCGAAGGTTAATTCCATTTCCTGTTGAGGAACAATAGAAACAGAACCAGAAAACACCCACACAGAAGCCGAAATCTATATATGCATGAACAATAAAACATTTGCACTGCATTCGCCAGGAATTCACTATTTGTATACCCGCGCCAATTCAAGTGTCTGCTAAATAGGGTATAATACTTGTGTGCAGATGTCTATATATTCTAAAAGAAAGACACTATATTCAGAACTATGTTATGATTCGTGTATATAATATTTAGATAATGGAATGAATATTGCGGTAGGAATAAATAAATTGAATCAAGTTATTCAATTATATTGCAAATTACAATCCTTTTTTAAAAAAAAAAAGGAATTATTATAAGAAAGTGTATTCCATGCTGAGCAAGGCACCATGTCATACACCAATTAAAGTGTGCACTGGAAATCGAAGTAAGGTATCTTACAGTCGAAAGCGCTCGACCATAGCTTTCTTTACTTGTTGCTACTAAACACTTGAAATATTTCCAAGGCGGGGGTAAGCACAAAAAAATTTCAAATAATGCGGTTATGCTTTTTCTACAAAGAGCAAATGGCACATGTTTATAACCTTTCTGAGGGTATATTCATTATAAAATAAAGATATAAACGAGTAAAGTGGACTCTCTAAATGTAAATGGGTATACGTGATTCTTATTGCTATACGATGAATATAAGTTGAAATAAGTTTAACAAAGTGTTACTTACTACCGTGAGAACGATATGTAAAGTGTATGCCATTATTTTGTAGGGGTATATAACTGTTTTTGTTGTTTTGTGGAAACATCGCACTTTATTTCGCATAGTTTCCTTTGTTTTTGTGGTTAGTTGCGATAGCTGGAGTAGTTTTGTGAGTGTGGGTTCTATAAAAAGCATATCTTAGCAAATAGTAATCACACTAGTTTATGTTCAAATTTGAAACACACTCATACATACATATACATAGTATAGTACATACAACGCATAATTTGAAATGATGATAAACGAGTGAGAAAACAAAAAGATATTACGGAGTAACTCAACTAGCACCAACTCTCGACAGAGTGGTTACTTTGTATCTGTGTGTGTGTGTGTGCACGCGCTCGCTGTGTAACTTTCTTTTTGTGTCATTGAACGAAGCAATTGAACAAAAACAACACAACAACAACAACCAACAGGTGCCTCACACCCGCTCGGGCTGCCATTGTTTTTGTTGCTGTAGCCTGTGGAATTACACGCTGTTTTTGCTACACAATCGCACTCACACACACACACACACAAACATTTATAAAGTGGCAGTGTGCTTGTCTTAAATTGTTTGTAACTTTATCAACAACATTCAGCGTTGCGCTGTTTTGGCCTTCTATCAAACCAGTTTTAAAGGTTTCTTGGCCTACTCTTTCGCTGTATGTTTAGCTTTCTTCTGTTTTGCAGCAATTCGCTGATGACAGCTACAAAGTCGGCAACAGCCTAGTCATCTCCCTAGCCCCCCTTCCCTCTTCCCTATCTTTCTACTACTTGCTTTGCCCGCTTTGGCACTGATTCATCAAATGTTGTTGCGGCTTCCGACTGCGGGTTTCTGTATGGTTTGGTATATGTGTGTTCCCAAGTGTGGTTGTAGAATAGAGTTATGGAATTCGTTGGGCCATATGAAAATATATTCCATTATCCGTTATCGTTATTCTTGCATATGGTGGCTCTTTGTATATTGACCAATCGATTGCCGCGTTGCGTCACAGGCACCACCTGTTGATCCAAGCAGAAACGTGCTTGCCTTATCAACTTGCCACAGATATCCAGTTACTACTGAACTAACTCATGTTAATAATCTAAAATATATATTTGTATATTGTGAATCATATATTTACCATATATTCTATGTACTATATTCCATTTTCTATATCCTATTTTCCCCTTCTTTCTTTGCAGATAATGTTGACTATGAGGAGTCAAAATCTCTGTTCGAGACAAACTACAGCCATGTCTACTTTATACTCTATGACACCTTCATACAAGCTGAGGCGAATCTCAAGCAAAAAGGTAATTTCCATTTTGAGATTTGTTTTCTTTCAGTTACTATATTACTCTGTGCAAGCTTCTTTTTACCACTTGTCCTAATTTTGTTAATCTCTTTCTCTGCCAATTTAGATAGCAAATCGTATTCAAAATAATAGTTCCTTCTTTATATTCTCATTTATCTATGTTTATCACGTTTGGCCCCTTTATTTTTAAAGCAGAGATTAGAGCACAAATGATTTTGTTTGGTTAATGAAATACGATACTTCTTAAGTACTCTAAATTCACATCCTATTCTATTTTTTGCCCTCTCTCTATTTTATATATACCTTTTTCCGCGGCAGAACTTCCGTTTCACATTGGTAAGTTTATGTGTGGTTTTTTCTTATTGACTTATCGAGTAATTCATTACGACATCATCGACTTTGATTACCACAACTCAATCCATTGTTTGCGCTGCATTCATTTCATATTTATTCTTTCATAGACTTGATTTTCTTTTCCTCTCCTCTCCTCTACACGCTATTCTTTACTCTATTTGCCTTGTCTGCAATCTGAAAACTGAACTTATAGCTGCATTTATAATCTCTCTTTATCAGCCCCCTAATAAACTCTGAATTGATTATCAGGCTCAGCTGCAAATTCAGATTTTCAGTTTTATTATTAAGTCATAAATATTCAAAATGTAAATAGCGAAATGTGCACTAAATCTTGATAAAGCCCTTACCTAAAGTATGTTCTTGTATAGACATTATAAGACTATCATCTCATTTACTGCTTTTGGTTCAGCTTCAGTTGAATGTGAAATATCTAAAGACTTCCCTGCAATTAATTCTTAGGCTCTTCCTGGAATGTTCTTGCATAAGGCCTTATGAAAGCACATACTCAAAACTACACCTTCTCTCGCAGCATCTCACACATGTTTGAACATTCATATGGAACTGTGCGCGTGCCCATCTGCTTGCTTAGGAATCCCTGAAATAAGATTGATTGATTCAATTCATGTTTATTAACGATGCTTTTTATCTTTAACAGTGCACAAGGCGCACCGTGAGGAGCTGGACGGATCGCTATGGCTGCTGGAGAAGATACTGTGCCTGCTGCCAGAGCTGCTGGCACGACGCTGGCAATGTCATTCGCTCAGTCGCATCATGGCCAAGTTGCTGCACTTGGGCAACTCACCTAAGCTGAGACGTGAAGGTGTCAAGTAAGTGAAATCAATTAACCAAACATTGTTGTTGCAATTTAAAACTGATTCCCGTTTTGGTTTTACAGATACTTCCTGCTGTGGTACCAAACGCTGGGCGAGAATGCGCCTAGCTATGTGCACGCCATGTATGCGGACCTGATACCTGGCCTGATTGTGCCACAAAAAGGAGTTGTGGGTCCCGATACGGAATTTAGTTCAACAGATTTTCTCTCGCATCCCAATATGAAGGCTGATGGAGGCATGGCCTCAGTGTTCCACGACAATGCATTCTCACATCCGGTGCAAAGCTCCGAGGTGGTTGCCCTATTGCCACCGTCATCTAGTGAAAAATCAGCGCCACCAGATCCACGTGATGGTCTTGAGGTGCTCCTAAATAGCATGGTACAAACGGCGGCCTGTTTACGTTGGCGAGACAATCGCGCGCAAAAGGATCATCGTGCGTTTGCCTTTCTGCTGCAGCGTTTCAAGGATGTTTTCCTGCCAGTCTTCTCGCCCAGCTTCGATGCCAGCACATCTATATACAATCCCCGCTTGGATATGCCCGTTATGCGTTCTATACATAAAAAGGAGGAGGTAATGGCCTCGTGCGTTGTGGTGCTCATCAATTGGGTTTCACGCTTCACACACGAACGTTTGCTGAGCCATCGCTTGGACTGTGCCCTGCACATCGAGGGCGTCGATCATGTGCGTCTGCTGGGCTATCAGCAGGGACTCATTGTACGCGACGTGTTCTATGTGAGCCGCGAGAACATCAACTTTGTGCACGAGGTCTATCGGCAGGCGTTCCTCTTGAACTTCACATCGAAGGCACAAATTGATGCCATACGCACGGCAATCGCTGTCTATCGGGATTGGATGACAGGCAGTACGCCACCACCCTTTCTGCTGGATCCAAACGATGATCAGCAAGCAGTGCCAGCAGTCTCCAATGCTGGTGGCACGCCACGTAGCCAGAGACTGCGTACTCCCTCATACGTGGGCGCCATACAGAGCGGCGGCGGCGGCAACAAGGAGAAGCAGCAGCAGTTGGTGCGTGCTGGCATGCAGAATGTGCTGCAGGTTTTTGTGACCAATGCGGCAAATGTATTTCTTGTCAACACTGCCAATCTGAACATATGTTTTCCCACACGATCGCGCGACTATCGATCAACGCCGCTGCAGGAGCAAACAGAGATATGCAAGAAGGTATTGAATGTGTATCGCACCATGGTAATGAATACCCGAATGGAGTCACGAACATGGGAACAGTTGCTGCTTGTATTGCTGCAAGTCACATCGGTTGTGCTGCATCAGAATCCGCCCGCAAATGGATCGAAGTCGGGCAGTCTTGGCAGTATACTTGGTTCGGCAATATTTCAAACACTGATTGTCACCTGGATAAGGGCGCACACCAATGTGCCGGTGAATGTTGTGCTGTGGGAAAAGTTCCTCACTGTGCTGCAATCGCTGACACATCGCGAGGAATTGATCGTGGAATGGAATAAAACCATACAGACATTGACACGAGTCTTCTCACGCTACACTTATGGAATTAATCTGTTGGATTTGCCGCTCGATCGTGTGGGCAAGAGACGCCGCATTGGCAGTGTCTGGCAGGGATCGGGCAGTGCTGCGAGTGCAAGTGCCAGCAACTCGATCACCAATGCGCAGCGGGAACGGGAAAGCATTGCCGAGTCGAGCAGCAGTCGTTCGGATGAAAACTCTCAAACGGGCAGCGCGAGCCAAGCACAATTGCTGCAACCTGCCACACATCGAACACATCACCAGCACACACAATCGCATGGCGGAGGCACTGGTGGTGGCTTGTCCCGCCCGGTACCATTGACGCCCATGCTGAGTCGCAGTTACAGCGAAGGCAGTCTGGCCTCGGCGGCACGTAACTCACGTAGACGCCGTAATCGACGTACTGTAGTGGTGCCAGCATCACCTAAGATCGAAACTCTGGACACACTTGGAGGCGGCGGCATGAATGCACAAGATTTGCGACGAGCCATGTCGTTGGATTCTCTGGCACCAGTGCGAAAGAATCGACGTAGACATGGTTCACAGCAGGCTGTAGATGATGTGGATGGTTATCAGGACAGAGATGGAGATCAGGTTGGGGACAACGAGAGCGAGGGCGCTGGTTCGCGCAGTCCATCGCCAACGGCGAGCAGCGGCATCGAAGGTGGTTCCATCAAGGATGGTCAGCTGCACATAGATGTCCTTGCTGCCGATTCGGGCAGTCTGGAGGATGGCAATTCGGGTAGCTTTGGTGCTGGCGGTGGTGCTTATGGTTCGGAGCGCCGTTCGATAATGCTTGGCGGCACAGCGACTGGTTGGCTGCCGGACTCCACATCGATTATGTGGAAACGCATGCTGGGCGCCTTGGGCGATGTGAATCGCATTCCTAAAGCTGAGCTACACGCGCAGGTGTTCAAGCATCTGCTGGAGATGACACAAAATCTGATAAAGATTAAGCTCAATCAGGGGATCTCGACGGATAATCAAAGCACTCCGCCACCTCCGACTCTGGTGCCGCCCATTGCAATTGTGGCGCCTTGGTGCTACGGGGCTCTCACCCTGGATCGCAGTTTCAAGAAGGGAAAACTGCTGGCAATGCAATTGCTCTGCGCTTTGGCCCTCCAAGGATCGATTGGAATGCAGCAGTTGCCTTTGTTCTATCATGCACTGCATCAACTGTTCACTGGCGAGGATCGCGATCTAATCTATGCCATTATGAAGCACTTGGATGGACCGCGTCTGCTGAGTCTATTGCTGCCGGGTCACACACTGCTGCTCCTGGATTTGGTGCATGCCAGCGCGATACTGTTGACCTCGCTGGAAGTAACTCGCAGTACACCACGTGCTGAGGTGGCTGCTCTCTTGGGTTCACTACTAGCGTATCCGCCCACGTTACTGCCACGCCCAGTGCTACAGCCGACGGCACAGCAGTTCGAGCTAATGGAATGTCCAGATCTGCAAGATCATATACTCAATATAATGTTGCGTTGTGCACGAAGAGAGCCCTCGGCGAAGGCACGCTGCATTGCTCTCTGCCAGTTGGGGCAGTGGCTGCTGTTGCGTCTCTCGCAACCGTTGCGCAACAATGCAACACAACGTGGTCAGTTCCAGCAGTCGGTGCCGCATCCCAAGGACATTCTGCTGCCCAAGGATACGCAAGGCAATCAATTCCATCCACGCATACGTGAAGTGTTGCAGGTGCTGCTGCAAGCTCTGCAGTTCAAGCATCACACCATCGCTGTCATCGCCGTGGATGCGCTTAAGCTGTGCGCTGAACGAGGGCGTCAGTTGGCGGCCATTGAACGTGTGCCACAGCTGATTATAACGGCACTGTGCAAAGCTTTAGAAATACAGAATGTGACAAAGCCCAAAGATGCAGACAAGGTGGTGCTTACCTCGTTGATGCTCTGCCTCGGCGAGTTCTGCATGGCAATTCCGTCTTCGCTGATGTTGAATCCCTATAACGAACAAGGCGATACACTGGTGCTGCAAGTGCTGCGTGTCCTGTTGCAAGTTGCATCTGGTGCGCCGCGTCATGAGCGGGTTAAGCTAACGGCCGATGATGATTTCGATATGCACATTGCCGGCGATGATCTTCAGGGCGATGGACGATTGCCGGAGGCTAGCTTCCAAACCTCGGAGACCATTCAGACCTGCATCTCGGCCATACGTCTGTGTGCACGAGCTGTGGCAATGCATTTGGTCACCCATTTGGGTCACTTTCCCATGGGCATTGGTGCCTCACGCCTCAGTTCAATGGTGGAGGAGCAAGATGATATATACAGCAGCAACAGCGGTGGAGGTTCAACTCAATTGGAACGTCGCGACTCAATTGAATTGCCATCTGTGGTCAACGCTCAGAATCTGCAACTGTTTATGCTGAACTCTGGTCTGGTGGCCAGTTTCATTGAGTTGCCCACATTGAAGTTGCCGGGGGGCGGCATTACCGCCGGCCTGGTCACCGCAGAGAAGCAGGTGCGGGTACTAATGCGTGACCTCAATGGGAAGGCCTGCTGGGATGCCTCCATACTGTACTCGGAGCCGCGCACAGGCGAATCGCTGGGAACTTCAACTCCAGCTCAAGCTCAGTTCAGTTCCGAGCGCTACGATGGACCCGCGAGACACACGAAGCTGTGTCAACCAATGGATTCCATGTTGACACATGAGCTGCAGCTGCCACGACACACATTGCGACATCGTCCAGCAGGAGTGTTGCCGCTCGCCAAGGATGTGGCACCAGATCTGGATCAACTTGACGATATGTTAGCTTACATTGGCCACACGAGTCCGGAGTGCGTGCCGCCCAGTGTGTCGGAACTCAATGCACCCAGTTGCAGTCCCTTGAGTAGCGCCCAGGAGGCACAGGCCATATCCATCATACTCGATCAGCGTGTGCGAGAGCAAGAGTTTGTGGCACAGCAATCTATAGCAGCAGCTGTGGCGTCGTCCACATCTGCATCCAGTTCCTCTTTACTGCAACCGGATCAGCGCTCGTTGCAGAGCGGATTCGCTTCGTTTGATTCCTTTACTGGTGGTGGTACGCCCGGTCGCATCGAGACACCATTCCAATACTGTCGTCTGCTTTTCGCACATCTTGGCCTTGCCGGTTGGGAGCGACGCTCGCGCACGCATCTGCTACAGCGCAGTGAGAAACTGATGCGGGAACTGCGCAACGTGGATCTGCAGAAGTGCCGCGAGACACACAAAATGGCTGTCATCTATGTGGCAGCTGGCCAGGAGGATAAGACGAGTATATTGCGTAATACAACTGGCAGCAGCATGTACGAAATGTTTGTATCGGCCCTGGGCTGGGAGATTGATCTGGAGACGCATAATGGGTTCCTCGGTGGCTTGCCGCGACAGGGATGCGGTGCTACGGCACCATATTATGCCACGCCCTTCTTGGAGGTTGTCTACCATGTGGCAACGCGTATGCCATCGGACTCGTCGGAAGCAATGCTACTAAAGACGCGACATCTTGGCAACGATGAGGTGCACATTGTGTGGAGCGAACATTATCGTGACTATAGACGCGACATTCTGCCAACGGAATTCTGCGATGTCCTCATCGTTGTGTATCCGCTGCGAAATGGTCTGTTTCGTGTGACAGTGAACCGCAAGCCGGAGGTGCCATGGTTTGGGCCCCTTGCCAACGAGAGTGTCGTCAGTGGCGCCTGCCTGGCTACACTTATTCGTGCCACGGCCATCAATGCGAGTCGCACCAAGCGCGCCGCTCTGCCGCTTTACCAGCAATTGTGAGTGGAAGGTTCTTTCTTATTTATACGCTCATTTATTAAAGCTTTTCGTTTCCTTTACAGCTATGAGGAGCGCAATCGTTCGCTTGATAGTGTCTCGTCGCGCTACAAGGAGAGCACCACCTTCGAGGACTTCGCCAGTCGCATCTACAATCCCATTCAACCCTTGTCCCCCATGGGCACTTTGCGCGAATCCAATGCCAGCAGTGCTGGGGCCCCACTTGCATCCGCTTTGATTGATCACAATCGCGCCTCTGTCAAAGGTAAATGTAAAAAGGTGTTTGGACATCAAAGCGCACACAGAGATTATCTAATCTGATTACCATTTTACAGGCTGGGTACAGGCATCCATTGATGCAACACCAACGATTGGAATTGTGCCATCCGCTTCGGCCGGCTCAACGGCGGCTATGGAGGCCAATACGAATAGTGGCATAACATCGGCATCGCCACGCGGTCCACGTAAGCTGGGTGCACCCTTCAAGGGTGTGACCAAGAAACACTCGTTGCAGCAAATTGTTGTTGGTGGCGGTAGCCAAGGGGGCGATACACCGCCCGAGAGTCCTACATTGCCGCTGAGACGCGCCAAGTAGACGTCAACTACTAACAACAAATACTACTATACAATTCCTTCCCTCAATTGAACTCATTCCCCCCGAACACACACACACACAACAAACCAACAACCAACCCCAGAGCCAGGCTGTTTCTCGAATACTTGAAGCAACAGCGGAATACGGAGTTCTATTGTACAAGTTCTATAGTATTGCAACAAAACAAACGTTCTCTGTTATGTTTATGATTATTATTGTAATATAGATTTCTCAACACATCGATGCTATTTTAGTCCAACTACTCACTGTATTTAACCAATTTATTTGCCCAAGTTCCAATTTCCAACTAAACGAATAACAAATGCAATTTACGTATTCATTATTGAGTTGCGATTCCATGTTACGTCCACTAAAATCTAAATTTATCTTTAATTGAATTCAAATTGATTTTAATATTATATATACAATATATTTATTTATTGAGCACCATATTCATATTTATGTATGTACATTAATCAGCTCTTTATTCATTTAACTAATTTTACTCAAATCTATTTTAATACAACAACACTTGCTTTACGTTTTGTGGTATTGTAATTTCGTATAACATTCATAACGTACATACGTAATCAGTCCTCAGGACTTGTCGAGAAAGTATATTCATCAAATGTTTTATTTGTATGTTCAATTTTCAAAAAAAAAACTATTTTACGCTTTGAGATACACAAATTCATGGAAATCGTTAAATGTTAAGCACAAAGCAAGAAAATCAAAATTAAAGTTTATTTACACCAATTTTCGAAAATCAAATAATAATTATAATACTAGAAACACTATAGCATACATTTACTGTTAGTATTATGTAATCGAGCTCTACTATATATATAAATATGTATAGACAATCTAGTTGTAAGCGTGCGTGAAATAGGTGACTATCGCAGTCCACATTGATCTATTTGCCAATATTGTTCAAACAATCGGGTTTTAATTATATGTAAAGAGAGAGAGAGAGAGATGATTGCAAATTGTTAAATGATTTAAAATAATGAAAGCGAGAGCAAATGTTTTATTAATGTTCCGCCAATGATTTCTGCAACATTGATCAACACAAGAAATGTATATTTATATACGTTAATTTTGGTATTTATTTATATATGTATTTAGAACGGAAATGTGAAAAGTTAATTGCAATACGTTTTTGTTGCAAAATTGTTTTACGAAATTTTTTAGTCCTATTAAAACAATTTAATATTTAGCAAGTGTAAAGTGTAAGGATTTTTTATATAAACACTAAAGCAAAAACAACAAGAATCCTAACATAAGCTAAAAGAAAATGTAAACAACAAATTTTTGTAACTGACACCAAGTACACGCATTATTATAAATGAAACATTTACTTACTAATTTATATAAGATAACAATCGAGTATTTTTCATAAAATAAATGCAATTTAATTCAATGACTCTTTATGCTGCTTTACTTTCTCATGTGGGTTTAGAAATATACATACTTATGTTTATGATTTGCCAGATACAAAGATATATATATATATTACGTGTTCTGTATGTTTCTGCCCAAAGCAAGCCTTAAAGTGTGGATGAACGAGTAAATTATCGCCAGGTGTTGTCTATTGGGAACTGAACTTTTAGACTAATTAACAGTTAGTTTCGTCAGACACGTTAAGTGCATTATCCGCTAGAGATGGGCGTGTCTGAAGCACGAACAGACATTTCGAAATGCTGCAACATATGTTCATATTATTTGTTTAACTATCTAGAGCTAAGATGGTAAAGTTTAAAATGTCTAACATTTAACGATTTAACAATCTTTAAAATAAAACTGCAATATTAGAGATGGAGTTTTAGTATAATATGGTACTTTATTTACGATATCTCGACAATTGTTTGATATATCAAACAAATTGGAAACATTACAACGTTTCTGTGTAAATGTTTTCAAATATTGATCAATGTTAACTTAGTTTGTATTCAAAACATTTCACATCATCGTATCGTGACACGATATAACACTCTACGCTAGCGCTAACATATATTGAGGAGTCCTTAGACTGCAGACTGGGTCGGTCATTGCCACCTGTGCGTGTAGGACTCTCAATTAGGGGTGACTTGTGGCAGACACACACACACACAAACACACACACACCCTATAATAGCTGAAAACTAGACTCACTTTTGGGCCATCTAGCTTGGATCTATGCTCGGTGTGTTACCACCGGCAAGAGACGCCACCAAATTAGAATTTTCCACACAGCAGAAATACACATACACACACACTCACACACCCACACAAACACGCAGTCGTACATATCGCTTAGCTAGACGGCAGCCCCTTGGTCTGCGCACAGTTCTCGCCGAGTCGTCGCTTTGTTGAAACGTCAATTTAAACAGTCTCGCTACCATAGCCCGGTTTTCTTCAAGTGAACTCCTAATTTAGAAAGCATTTCAAAATGCGCACCCAAGTGCTAAGTTTTTGCATTGCCATTTTGCTAATTGTTTGCCTCATCTAGAAGTGGCACCCCCTCAAAATCTTACTTACGCCATGCAGCCCGTTAAGTACTATGCCTGAGCTGTTGTTACTCAAGCTGAAACTACGCCAAAATGACTGTGAATACGTTGAGGAGTACGCCGCAAAGAATACGGCAAATTGGCGAGAGTCTTACGATGCTCACCAAGGAAGCGCAGCAACGGGTACTACGATATGAATGTAAGTCAAAGAGAAATACTTCACAGAATGCAGGATGGTTTGCTTAGTTTATTAAAAACTCATTGCACACTAGTGTATGTAATTAATTGCCCCTGACATAGTACATATGTATATGATCATTATTTGCTCATAATAATTAGATCCCAAAATAAATAAAGAAATAACTCAAGAAACGCCACTAGCAGAAACTGAACTGAAAAGGACGACATGATGTTGAGAATATGAATGACACGTTGTTTTGCAATTGAGCAGGGTATCTTCCTGGCGACTGCACTCAACTCTAGCTTTCTTTACTAGCTTTGTAATTGTTATTGCGGTACTCGTGCACATTGCGTCAGAACTGTTTACGTCCTTCAAAAATTGAACAGCAATTATGATTGATTAACAATCGTAATTTATTGTTTATTTTGTGTAGCGAGAGCAATAGCTTTATCTAGATTTATATCTATGCTAAAGCTGTATTTATTGCTTGTAACTATGAAACGTCGCATAAAGAATCGCTTCTGTCATAAAGCTGCTGTCATAGCAGCCTATTTACATAACGTGGCTATGTCATCGCCAAATCGAACATTAAAGGTATGTAAAGTAAACAAAAAAAATAGTGAAGAAAGATTTAATTAAGCACACCCAACATGTACATACATACCCAGCAACATATTTTGAAATTTGCATAGATCGATTATATATGTATATAAAATAATATAATAAACTTAAAAATATAATATATTATATATAAAGCGAGTAATATGGGTTACAAAGGTCTCTGGTTTTTAATGTGAACTAACAGTTTTAATTATTCTCATTATTAAAGTGTATTAAATACAATAAATTTATGTTTTATGTATGTCTTCATACAAAGATCAAATATATTTCTGCGCAAATTAATTAGCCTCAAAGATTCCATTTACAATGTGTATGACATACACATGTTTTGGTGTCGACATTCATTAGAAATTTATGTGGTCATTCCATGCTACGGCGTAAAAATAACTTTGAGATAATCAGACCCTAATTGTTTACAAAGCACATATATAACTTTCTGGTGTTGCCTTTAACAAAATACTTTCGATAAGATAGAAAACTGAAAAAGTATAATTTAAAGTGAAAGTTTAGGAGTGTTAAGTCTTGCGGTAAATCCGAAGAAAATATGGCGAATTGTAGATGAACCTAACGTGGTATAAACATGCATGCCTGGCACGCGATTTGAATACACACATATTCCTTGCAGCCCCACACACACACACACGCACATCTTTCTGGGCATTCTGACTGTTAATTAAGCTCAGCTAACCTTGAGTTCTGTGCGGCCTGTTTCCATTTTCAAGGTCATCGGCGATAATTGTGCGCCTTAGGAAGAACAGACCAATATCAGCCAAAGGAAGTCTTCAAGCGGATAAAAAACAACGCACCTTTAAACATGCAAAATTACTTAGACCTATATTACGCATACGCCAAGGGAAACAATATGTTGTTGAAACTGAGAACAGCATAGAATAAGAAGCAGAAGAAGAGGCTCCCACACACATGCCTGCGTGTGAAAAACGAGAATAAACAACAAACGAGAAATCAAAAGCAAAACAAAGGCGAAAACAACTCAAATAACCAGTTGCCCGAGCTGAGAGGAAATCAAAACAAACGCCAAGAAACTCTCTCAGAGAGAACGCTGGAGAAATACATATACTTATGCAGTTGTATGTGTACGTGTGTCTATACGTTTGTGTGTATGCATGTAGTATGCTCTGGCACCCTAGCAGCAAATGTTGCTTCTACAAACGATGCGGTCTTAGTGCCTTAACAACTGCCTCGAGCTGCGGTCGTGCGGTTTATTCGACGCGTTCGTTTTGTTTCCATTTCCACATTGTTTTCGAAATTTTACTGTTAGCTGTAAAGTTAAGATATAAGAGATAAATGTAAATCACCTCAATGCTGCTCTGTGAACTGTGAACTAAGAAGTGTGAAAGTTGTGTGCACCAGAGTGTTAAGCTCAACATGTCAAGCACGACCTAAAAAATAACGGCAATGTGTGAATTTCTACAAAAAAACAAAATCACATCAGATCTACAGCTATAAATTATCCAAGGCCAAGTCAATAATTTCATTGCTTGACTTTTATACGTGATAGTACAAATTAAACAGAATTTACGGCATTTGATAAATTCATTACAGAACAATTCTGTTCGGGTTGTTGTTGATAAGTTCCACACAATCAATCGCTGATTAATTTTATTGATTCGTTGTGAATAAATTCGTGTTTAAAGGAACCATAAAACCAATTTTAAGCAAATACATCAGATAATTCGGCAATTTCAAATGCGTCACATAAAAAATTATTCTGCTTAAAAATTTCAATTGTAAAACATTTGATAGCGTCTTCCAAAAACCACTTAACAGCCAAATAAAATAAAAATTACCCCGCAGAGTCCAAGAAAAAATGCCACAATGGAGCTGATAAGAAAATACAAACAGGGCAAGCTAACAATGCGTGATATACGCAAATTGAATCGTACGTATCTTGAAATACCCTTAACAACCCAACGCCAATACTTATATTGTATAGTTTATTATGAATCAGAAGCAATAAAGAGATTAGAGTTGCTTAGCATTACGATTATCCAGTTGGCAATTTTGCAACACTACGTTCCGCACTCATAGTCAGCCTTAATCATAACGTCCTAAAATGGTATTGGAGTGCGGTCAACTGTAGCCAACGCTAAAATGTTTATACATATTTATATTTAGTATACCCCACATAAATGTGTATATATTTTGTTGTTTTATTCATTATGTCCATTGAGCTAGAAAAAGATTTCCCAACACTCGAACACCTCAAAGGCCTTCGAGGCGCCGAAACCGACCTTACAATAAATTTGAAACCAAAAATAAACTGCAGAAATGTAAAGTTGACAGAGCTAATTGAATTCTATATTGTTGCTCGTTTGGGAAACATCAAATTGACAGCAATTATATGTAGGCTTGACTGTCTGTCAGCGATCGGCGGGGAATAATATTTTTAAGCAACTTTGATGAATGACTCTGACATCAGACGGTTGCGGCTTATTGGAAACATGATCAAGATATTGTTGAATGGATTGCTAACATGACTCTTTGCACCCTGCGATTGACATTATTGTAGTAGTAAGAGGTGCTAAGAGCGGCACTAGAAAGTGTTCAAGAGGTGTTAATAGCCAAATGAACTACATATATATTTGGCGTATACAGAACACGAATAAGTATACGCCATGTGGTTCCAGCAACTCAACAAGTAGATTGTAAAACAAAAACATCCGGGTTCTGATTTAAATTATGCGATATATAGATGTATATATAAACTCAGTGTGGCTTTAGCTTAGCTCGATGCTGTTTAAAGTCGAACTACCCGCTTTTTATCAGAGGTTTCAGAACGTAATATTTATTTATAACTCTCTACTTGCGCCATCGCCCCAAAAATGGCACTGTAGGCTTTGGTTCGTAGCAGATGAGCTATCACAGTAGTAGTTGTTGTTGTTATTCGTTGTCTCTGTTAACCGAGTATTCTACACCGCGCGTATAAGCGCGACCATGGTCCAGAGAACTTGCGTTGTGGGGCATGATGTCATGGGGCGTGTTGCCTTTCGAACAACGTTTCGTGCAACACATCGCAACACAACAC
Source organism: Zaprionus davidi (assembly GCA_018903715.1). Taxonomy (NCBI): domain Eukaryota; kingdom Metazoa; phylum Arthropoda; class Insecta; order Diptera; family Drosophilidae; genus Zaprionus; species Zaprionus davidi. The sequence continues at coordinate 1,246,861 of JAEIGL010000003.1, forward strand.
AACTCTATTCAGTGTCTATATACGAATTTCAATATATATATTTCCATTCGAAAAGCGCATTTTATTTGGGTTCTCTAATTTATGCGTTCACTTATGCATGAAAACGTTTATTATTCACCAAGTATTTACTTGTACTCGTGAATACATTAAATGTCTTTCGGGTCGAGTCTGTCTATTGTACTATATAGCTAATTTTATGTTATACGAAATCTTTAATTTTTTTCAACATTTTTGCCTCGATTTGGAAGACATTTTGTAAACTCGTAAATTTGTTTGTTGCCTTTTTGCATTTTTGCATATATTCAGAAAATTGAAAATCATCTTAGCCATCCATATTAATGTGTGTAGTACATCTGTCGAGATGTAGGCATGCCTGAAATTTAGCATCAAATGGAAATGGATTTTATTGAGCAGCTCTCTGTCGCTAATTTCACGACGTCATCGGCTAACGGTTTGTTATTGTTTGGCTTTGTTGTTGTTTTCTTGTTGATGTTGCTCGTAGCTCGTTAACCAAGCCATAGCTCCCATCTGCTATGATATCATGCCTCCAATATAAACTCAGCCCCACACACGAATTCTAATTTATGGACTGTGTGTGTGTTTGGACAATGTCTTTGAGTAATTTTACGTATAATAAATATGTGCACCCCACCCTTCGTATCTCCCAGGCAGATGGCTCTAGCCCCTCCCACATCTCCTCTCGTTCACCTTTAGTTATTGTAAATGAGGCTGTCTGCGGTTGTCTGGGTCGACTGTCAAAAAAAAAAAGAAATTGCTTAAGACAAATTATAATATTCTGTATATCAGTGGTTAAGCCTTATCGAAAATAGTATTTCCAAAAATATAAACAAACAGAAAATAAAACATTTCAAATAGTTTTCCCCGCTGTGTTAAGCATTATAAGTGAATAGGGGTTGGGAGGGGTATCCTTTGCTTTTGTTTATTTAATTAGTATTTGAGAAAAAAATATATATAAAGCAATACATGTGAAATTGCAATTCTGGGGCATTTATAGGAATATTGTCGGTTCCCTGTTCTTTCATTTTCTGTATATTTGTTGTCCCAACTACTTTAGTATTGGTAAAAAGCTCAACGTGTCCTTTTCTCTTTTATTATACACTTATTTTACTTGATATCTCAAAACTGTACAACAGTATAGATGTCCTTCTTTTATGAAATATTCAGATATATTAGGTAGTTCACACAAAGTATTTGGCCTGTACTCTTTAGTTAGTCTTAGTTACAAAGGTTGTTTTCTCGAAATATAGAGTATTAGTTGTAATAAAATTGACAGTGTTCTTAGCACAAGTAGTTGTGTTACTCGTATTAAAAACTTTCAAATAGTTCATGCGTATAAAGTATAATAACTTTCATTTCATTTATATTATGTATATTTCTCTATAGATTGCGTAATATTTCTCATGGTGCTCGTGGCGATACTTTCCATAATATGGAGCGTTACATTGCACTTGTTATCTGGGGATATCAATGATGGAATCATTAGTGCCAAAGTAGTATTTAAAGAGCGCGACTTCAAACAAATGGACAACAGAAGTCAGGAGATCTTCCAGCGAGACCTTGATAAATTAGGTCATCTCACCTACAAACCCAAGAAAGAGACTTCACAGGCACTACGCACTGACAGCCGTGAGTTAGGAGAATGATAAATATACCTATGTATGGTATACCATATATATATATATATTCTCCATTTCTGTATAGCGACTAAAAAGCCGGAACCCCAGATCAAGCATGTCTACGAGTCGAGAGAAAATGCTGTATACTTGGCACGCGTTATGAACCAAGAGGACGAGCAGGAGACGTCTCAGACTACCACAACAACAACTATGTCGCCTGAGGTTGTACTAAATGCCGAAGCAGATCACAATTTTCTAGCTACCCGTAAGTGTGAAGAAAGAGAGGGAAAGAGAGTGAAAAGGGAATGATTAAATTCTGCTACTTACAGAGTGCATCGATGCGGTTGCCACATTATGGAGTCCAGGCATTGGAGCACGGTTTGTTTATGACTTCCCGGTAATCTCTGAAATCGTGGCCATCGTTTGGACATCCATGTGCCTTATCTTCCAAACAGGCAACAAGAAAACATCGTAAGTTGCTTATAGCTCTATCTCTCTCTCTGCCACCAAATCTCAGTTCTTCTTCTTCTTCAGAATCTTACCCAAGCCATGGCGTATTGTAGTACCTTCCATAGTGATTTTCTCACTGATGAGCCTGGGCAGCGTAGCATACTCCATACTGACGAATGGTTATGTGAAGCGTCTGTGTAGCAATCTACGGCAGGGTCTGACCAATCCTCAAGGTGTCAGGTAAGACATAGAAACAAATCAATAAGGTTTCACTCTGAATCCCTTTCTTCCTCGATCACTTCAGCTGCGGCACTGCCATAACCTTACTGCGTCCCCAGATACATGAGCACAGCGTGTCGTACGATGTCTACTTGGATGTCTTCCGTTCCAGCTACATCATCAGCACGATACTCTGGATACTGGCGCTGTTGGTCGTCGTCTTGCGCTACAGCTTTGCCATTGACTTCCGGCTGGTCGATATAGATGATTATTTCGATCATCACAGCAGTCCAGCAGTGCAGGCAGTTTACACTGAGGTGAATCAAGTGGATCAGCCCCCAAGGCCCAAATCAGAGGATGACTATCAGAGCGCCAAGTCGCGACTAAGTGAAGTGGCTGTGCCTTTGCTGGAGGTTAAGGCCGGAGTTCCAGAACGACAATCAGTAGCAACTGTAAGCTAGACACCTTAGCAACCTCGAAACTCGCACATCAGTAATCTCAGGTTTATATTTAAATACGAACAAAAGAAGAACGGAGAAAGATTCTATATCTGTAAACAAAGATGCTATCGAAAGAATCAACGATATATGCTAAGTGTAGGATAATTAAGTTAACTCGTGCCTCGACATTGTATGTGTACTTTAGGTTTTAATTTAAAATGCAATAGTCCTAACCAAAATCAAAACAACCAAAACGTGTGAATAAAGTAAAGATATTTCAGAAGGATTAGGCTTGCAGCAGTTTCATGGTGATGGTCTTGGTCTCCAGGTAGTTGTCAAGGCCATCCTTGCCCAGTTCACGTCCCATGCCCGAGTGCTTGTAGCCACCGAAGGGTGTCTGGGGCAAGACGGCATCGTAGCAATTGATCCAGATGGAGCCAGCGTCGACGCTGTTCGCATACTTCATGGCCTTGTTGATGTCGTTGGTAATGATGCCTGCAGCGAGTCCATATTCCACATTGTTGGCACGTTCGATCATCTCATCGAGCGAGCTAAACTTGAAAATGGACTGAACGGGACCAAAGATCTAAGAGGAAAGAGGAGATGAATGTTTACTATCAGGAATATAGCAGATTTTGTTTGTTTCTTACCTCCTCCTTGGCAATTCGCATATCATCCTTGACATCGGCGAATACAGTTGGTTCAATGAAGTAACCCACATCGCCAACGCGTTTGCCTCCCGCCAGCAGCTTGGCCCCTTCCTGCTTGCCACTCTCAATGTAGCCCAGCACCTTGGTGAACATATCGTCATCGATTTGCGGTCCCTGCAGCACCTTCTCGTCGAAGGGATTACCCACAGTGCGTGCCTTGGCCTTGGCAGCTGCCTTCTCCACAAACTTGTCGTAGATCTTCTCGTGCACATAGGTGCGACTGCCGGCACAGCAGCTCTGGCCGTGATTGGAGAACAGCGCTTCGTGGGCAATGTCCACAGCGACATCAACTGCCAAGTGGAATAAGAGTTGAAGAGCGAACAATTTAAAAGAATTTCGAATCACACTCACTATCGGCATCCTCGAAGACAACAACGGGACTCTTGCCACCCAGCTCCAAAGAGACTCGCTTCAGATTCGACTTGGCTGCCGCCTGCATAACAATGCGGCCAATCTCCACAGAGCCGGTGAACGCCACCTTGGCAATGTCGGGATGCTCAGAGATTGCAGCTCCAGCTGTGGGTCCAAAGCCATTGATCACATTGATCACTCCTGCGGGGAATCCAGCCTCCTTGGCCAATGCGGCCATGTGCAAGGCAGTCAAGGGTGTCTGCTCGGCAGGCTTCATGATAATGGTGCAGCCAACGGCCAAGGCAGGACCCCATTTCCAGGCCAACATCAACAAGGGATAATTCCATGGAATGATCTGACCAACCACACCAATTGGCTCCTTGCGTGTCATCGAAATGAAGCCACCAGCGGGAATGGTGTCGCCAAAGAACTTATCCGTCCAGCCTGCATAATACTGCAGCGTCATGATGGAGATCGTTACATCGAAGAGCGCCTCTGCGAAGGGTTTGCCATTGTCCTGTGTCTCAATGCTGGCCAACAGCTGCTTATCACGCTCCATCAGCTGGCAGAGCCTGGGAGAAACAAGTCATAATATAATAATAATATGTGGTATTGAATTGGTATGTTTCCTACTTGTGCATCAGGTTGGTACGTTGCAGTGGACTCATTTGACGCCACACAGAGTCACGATGGAAGGCCTTCTTAGCAGCTGCCACAGCAAGGTCTACATCAGCCTAGAAACAGCAATACAATTATAAATATATGTACATATGTATATATAATTCGTATTAAATCAGACTTCACTCACCTTATTGCCTTCGGCAACCTGAACGATCTCCTTTCCTGTCGCCGGATTGTTGGTGGCAAAGGTTTTGCCTGAAGCGGAGTCAACGAATTCATTGTTGATAAAGAGCTGCAAAGTTTACAAAGTACAGATTACAATATCTCATATAACAGAAGAGAAATATGTGCAATATAATAAAATTCACCTTTACCAGTGGCTGTCAAACTGTAGTGGCCAGCACGCCCTGCCTAGCTAGCGTGTCAGCAAGTTGTGCCAATGCATAATAATGCACCCTATCTATAGAACACTTAACTTAAGCAAAACTATCAAATTGTCAGCTATCGCCAATTACATTCCCCTTTGGGCAACACGCAACAGTTTTGTGTCAACAACTTGTGAAATTATCGTAACAATCTCGTTTTCAATGGCAACTGAAACTGATTCAGATTAAATGACAGAAATGGTATAGGGTATATTAAAGTCGAGTCAAATTAGCTCAACAATATTGGACTTTCGACTTATCAAATTGTTTCAATATAAAATTAGAGCAGATGATTTTAAAATTATCTTATCATTTTATGAAACAAACATACGAGTAAGCACTATATATTTCTTCATCAGAACAGATGATTTAGAACTCACTTATTTCTTAAGCAAACAGTTATCTCTTCTATAGATCTATCATACTCTTATACTCCATATAACAAGACCCCCTCGAGCACAACTGGGGTTATATTGCGAAAGTCTCTTATCAGCAGTTCTTTGTAATCAGACCAACTGGTCGCAGAATTAATTGCTGTTAAATATTATAACAGCAGAATAATAAACAAGTGGGAATGATAATGATAACGATATGAAATTCGAATTCATGCTTGAGGTTTATAAAAACATAATGAACGTAAAAACTGTCAATAATACACAAATATTATTTATACTGCACACAAATTATTAATAGGAACATAAATATAGATGTTATATAGAAATATATAAAGCAATAAAACTCTTCTAATATCAAGAAAAATTCACAATTTGTCCTTTATATTATACGTGACAAGCATAAACGCACATGATAAGTACGTTGCACTCTGTATACTACATATTTTATTCTCTATAAACGGTATATAATACATATGATATTATGTTTGTGTGCGTATGCAATCTGCTCTAAGTATGGCAAAACAAGTTTGACCTAAGGCAAATTGAGTAAACAAGTAAAAGAAAAACTAACACATCGCGAATCTCCTCAACCTATTTGGATTTTAAAACAACTATAAACATGTTATAATATATTATATAATATTATTAAGTTGCAATTTATCTTCCAGCTGCAGTCTGACAATTTATATACTCTAATTACGAACAATAAACAATCAAAATTAAAGCATTTATCACATACCTTTGTGTAGAGAGGCTTGGCGTTGGGGTTTGCCATATTTATAAAGATTCCTGTTTTTAGTTAACTGCTGAGAGACACAAACCGATTCAACTGGCGAGAGTTCGCATTCAACTGAGGCTGCAGCTGTTCGCAGATTCTCTTTTATATTGTTTATGTTCAAGTTGTTTGCTTCTATTTCGCCTTTATCGCTCGATTGCTTTGGCCCACAGCTTTGTTATCTGTTTATGCCGGCCGGCAACAAAGAGAACGCATCGTATAATTGCTATATATAAATACCCCTTAATTGAGTTAATATGATTCTCAGTTTAGTTTCACATCGTTATTTTTCGCTTTGTACAACATTTTATTGTAATTTTAATATCCTTTTGTATTTTAAAAGATATTTTCATCTTTATATTGTTTGAGTTTATCATTTTTGTTGTGCTTGAACGTGCTTTCTGTTTTACGCTTCTGTTTCGTCGGTATTGTTGAAAGCTTTACGACGTGTGCTTTTATCAATATTGATAGGTGCGTGGCTTTGCTAGGGCGAATACCCTGTAAAACCACTGTGAATACAAATGTGTATTAAACTTTTCGTCAGCGTCTTTGCATGCGAATTTGGTAGAAATATTGATTACTTGTATACATTAATCATTATTAATCACGCATACCCTTTAAGTTAGGAGAAAGAGGGAGAGAAGGAATAATTACCCTTGTATCAATTTGTGCAATTAATATGTTTATTGCCTAATGGAAACCAAAACCAGAACCCAAATGATGAATGTGTTTAAACTATAACCAACGAATATCTTGATGATAATGATAGCTTTAAGCTGAATTACTTGAAGTAGTACAAAGCAGCTTTTTGGAGTCTTTTATAGATAAATTGAATTGCAGTTGCAGTCCCTGTTGCGTTTCCCTATTGCCCGCACAGCTGTCGATACCATTTCTTGCTCTCACGGCAGCGTGGGTTCGTGCACATGGGGCAGCGCATTAAGAACTTGGGATTAACAGACTGATTCAACTTCAGGTGATCGGCAACTATGGTGCTCAGCGCCTCAATGAACAGGGGATGATCGTTTGGTGCAGCAGCTCGACGAATCTCCTCGACGCCCACTTCCTTGGCCAGCTCATCGCAGTACTCGATGTCCAGTTCGTGCAGTGTTTCGATGTGTTCATTTACAAAGGCAATGGGCACCAGTATAAAGTTCTTTAGACCTTGCTTAACGTAGCCCTGGAAAGGAAATTGATTCTTAGAGTGGATGTTCTCAAGCGAAAGCTAGTTATGCTCACTTTAATAGCATCATCGGTGGCTGGTGCCAACCAAGGCAGTGGTCCCACCTTGGACTGCCATGCTAAGCTGTAGGGATTGGTCTGACCCAGTTCCTGCATAACCATGTGCACAGAAGCACCAATTTCCGAGGGATATGCATCTCCTCTGTTGACCGCCTTGAGGGGCAGGGAGTGCGCCGTAAAGAGAATGACTACATCGTTACGTTTCGTTGGAACAAACTTGGCCAACTCCTCGCGTATGCGTTGAGCAAAGGTCTTCACCAGCAGCGGATGAGTGCCCCAGCGATCGATAATGCTCCACTTAATGTTGGAGGGAAGAGTACTGCAGATAGAAAGCTGATGTAATAAAGCATTTAACTTAGCCAACTGACTCTACATACTTCTCTTTGTAGTGAGTGTAAATTGAGTTAAAGCTGGAACCGGAGGTAGCGCAACTATACTGAGGATATTGGGAGAAGATAACCACTCGCTCGGGCTTGTCGCTGCAGAGCATAAATGTTAATATGACAGGCAAACTTATGATGTACTATGGACTGACCTTTCGATCTGCGCCAGTGTGTCTTCCGTCAGTGGATTGACATAACGGAAGCCCACGTAGTGCTTGTGTGGTGCCGTTGCCGGCGATACCTTGTCCAGTTGCTCGCACATCAGCTGACCCTGCAGCTCTGTCCACTTGAGTATGGGCGAGCCACCGCCAATCTCTTTGTACTTCTTTTGCACCTCCGGCGTACGTCTTTGCGCAATCCATGGACCCAGCTTGCTCTGCACTGGCAACTGAATCATATCCCGATCAGTCATAATTCGTAACAGATAGTCATGCACCTGATCCGTGTGCTGAGGTCCACCCATGTTTAACATAAGTATCGCCGTCTTCGCCTTCTGCTGCTGGCTGTTATAGCGCACAGCGTTTGCGGCGAAATTGCCCACATTGTCTACGAACAAATAGTTTCAGTTTCTGTCACAATAAGGTATAAATATATAGTTACTTGCAAGTACTTTGCATAGATTTCTATTATGCAAAAACATTGTTGCCCTAGAAATACCGTTTTCTTTGCAAGTCTGTGGGGATGTTACAAGTTTCGATACTATCGCATTTCATAGACAACGATACGTACTTTCTAATTACAGCTGGAGCGATACATCGTAACAAATCATCAATTGCCGGTTCTTATCATTTCGTGATTTACAGTTCTATTACTAATGATTAATACGATAATTCGATACGATAGGCCGAACAATTGTATATTGAGTAAACAACACAGTTCTGTGTGAATGGCATTTTGAAATTCAATCTCGATACTTATATCGATTGCAATTGATAAAAAATCGATGGTCTTTGACATTCCCGCCGGAATGCGATTACATCTTTTCCAGCACTGTTAGCGGCCGGCGTCAGTTGTCTATTGCAGAGCATTCTTGTGGTGCACGTTTTTCTTTTAATTTCGGTGGAAAATAATATATAAAAAACATCAAAATGTCCATGTTTTGGGGTAAGTTAAAAACTAAATATTATTAAATAGTTATGCGTGTGTTATATGTGGTGCAACAATCTGTAACTCGTCATGGGGTCCATGCGACGTCGGATGCTGTTACCACGTGCTCCGGCAACAGCGTGTATGGAATACTTTGATTGATTATTAAAATGTTGTATTTCCTTCTTTTAAACAGGATTAAGTATGAAGCCTAACCGCAAGTACACACAGACTATTGTGAAATCGTTTCACATTTCGGGAGTCGCACTTGATGAGGGCACTTCGGCCAAGTTTTACATTACGGCCGACAAAAACAAGTTCACTGTGGCAACTCTGAACAAAAATCATCCTCAAATGACGCTGGATTTAAACTTCTGCAGAGGCGATAAGATTATGTTCCAAACCACCGGTAGGAGACGGCAATCAATTGTTGCTTTATACATTATTTGTAATACTTGTAATTATTTGCAGGCGACGGTACCGTGTCTTTGATTGGTTATCTGCATGATGCTGAAGATTCTGACGACGAAGAATTCGAGGACGATGAGTATGCAGCTCTTGCCAAGTCATTGGGTGCCGACGGCAAGGTCGAGGAAGGCTCTGAAGAAGGTAGCGATGACGATGAAGATGAAGACGACGAGGATGCGGACGATAACAAACTAGCCGCTGAATACTCATCGTTCCTCGAAGAGGAGGAATCTGGTGAGGAAGAGGAGGATGATGAAGAGGGAGAATCTGATGATGAGGAGGAAGATGATGATGATGATGATTCCGAGGATGAAGAAGTGCAGCCAAAGGCCAAGAAAGCCAAGATTGCTGAGCAGGCCAAGAAGCCAGCCAAGGAACAGAATGGTGTGGCTAAGAACGACCAGAAGCAACAGCAGCAGCAGAAATTGAAGAAGGATAAGAAGGCTGCAGCAGCAGAGATCAAGAAAGAGCAGCCCAAGGCAAAGGAGGCCAAACAGCAGCCGCAGCAACAGGCTGGTGGTGGCGAACGCACCATAGCTGGTGGTGTCAAAGTGCACGATCTGAATGCCGGCTCCGGACCCGAAGCCAAGCAGGGCAAGCGTGTTTCCGTATACTACATTGGACGCCTCAAGTCCAATAACAAGACGTTTGATAGCATGCAGAAGGGCAACGGTTTCAAGTTCGCCCTCGGTGGCGGCGAGGTCATCAAGGGATGGGATGTCGGTGTCGTTGGCATGAAGGTTGGCGGCAAACGTCGCATCACTTGCCCCGCCCACATGGCCTATGGCGCACGTGGACATCCGCCAACCATTCCGCCAAACTCGACACTTGTTTTCGATGTTGAACTGAAGGCTGTGCACTAAAATGGTTTTCCTTGTCAACAACACAATAGGCGCGTAATTTAGCATTAGAAATAAACAATTATTATCAACAACTACAACAGCAAATTATATTAGCGGACCCAATCACAGAATTCCCGCAGTTTTTTTGATAAATATATACATATATGTAATGCACTCTTATCATTTGTTTAAAATAAAACAGATTTTTGTAAGATAAGTTAATTATTCTGCTGGTGTCGTTGGTGGCAGGCCCAGCAGGGGCTCAGCTGGAAGTTTCCAGTGTTCCAGCACGTAGGGCAAACGCTCGCTGGGATCGGTACTCCAGTGGTGTATACGGCATTTCAGGGTGGCCTTTTCCAGGTTGTTTATCGTTATGGTGCAACAGAACTCCTTGTTCTCCTTGAGTAGATCAGGTCCTTCAACTCGCTCTTTGGGCAACGTTATGCATTCCTCCTTGCAATGGAATCCTGCCTTGCGCAATGAGGCTTTGATGTGCCATGGCTCCAGCACCCATGGCTCATCCTTGTTCATGATTACCGCCAACACAATGGATTGCAGCATGTTGACGGTACGCTGTGCGTAGGCGGAACTATGCTTCACCGCAGACTTTTCCTCTTCGGTTTTCGAATATTTTGCTATGTTTTCCGGCGTTTTGTATGCCGCCAATCCGGGCAACAATAGTTTGTTGTACACAAAGTTTGGCTTCATGGAGACCACATCGCCTTTGTCGCCAACGCCCTCGACGAAGGTCTTCAGCACCACCTCCATGTTGGGGCGCTTCTTGACTAGTGTGTCCTCCACCAGCTCATAGATGAAGTTCTTGGCCCTCATAGGACGGGGCTTCTCGTTCTTCTTGTGTAACAGTGGCTCATATTTTCGGCGTAAGATGAACGTGGTCTGAAGAGCAAGACACATTAATCTAGTTGATGTATTTAGCAATTGTTATTGTTTTAAATACTCACCCGCACTTGTTGCTGCAAGCCGGTGACACTTTTCAGCAGATTTATCTGCGTGGTGCAAGCAGTTTTAAGCATTTTTTGTGAAAATATCCCGGCTATTTAGTTATTATTATTATAAAACGTGTGCCAGTGTTGAAAAACAGGGAACTAGCAATGTTTAACAGTCAGCTGAACTTGAATTAACAGCAAATGAATCTTCCGGCTCAGTACTCAAATCATATATTATTTCATATTGACTTTAAACATCGCTTGTATATAAGTTATTATATCTAGAATTTTATTTCAGATATGGTTTTATTTAGCAAAATTTGCTAGAGTTGAATGCAGATATGTTATATATAATAACAGAATTACACTGTTAACGCAAAAGTTTCTCCTAAGTTAACAGTAATCGATATCGAAAGCATTACCGATACTTAATCGGCGCCTAAACTAAACCTATGTAAATAATTAAAATTTAAGTTATAATTTATTTATTATTATGATTGTGTATATTTGAACAATTATTATGCTCTAATAGTGTTTTCAATCCAATCAATATATGCAGACACAAGTGTATAAACTCCTGGCCAGCCAGCGAGGCCACAAGGTGTGGGGCCATAAGACACAATGCCGGTAAGATAATAGTTGCCATAGCCATCTTTGAAGTCTTCCATAACTGAAAGTAAATTCAAACGTTAGAAAAGATTGCATAAAATCGGTGTACTACTATAAAAATGTACCTAATGGTCCACCGGAATCCCCGCGACACGAATCTACACCTTCAACGCCGCCGGCACAGATCTGCGAGTTGGTCACAGTGCGTTGCTGGGTATTATAACGGCGATTGCAATCGTTTAGGGGCACAGGGTCAACCTCTGCCTTCAGTTTGATATTGGACGCAGCATCATTTTCGGTGCGGCCCCAACCGGAGACGACCATTTTGCGGCCAAGGAAGATGGTATTCTGGTGTTCCGCCAGAATGGGCAGGCAGACTGGGCTAATGTAGTCGGTGTAGGCGACTGCGCTCTTTAGACGCAGCAACGCAATATCGTTGAGTTGATCTCGTTGATTGCCCGGATACTGGGGATGCGGTGTTATCTCTGAGACTTCCATATCGACATATGGATCATTGCAAACCTTTTGTCCGCTACGCTCCACCTGACAATCCGGATTGGATGTGGTATCCCATTCACCCAATCGAACACCCGTCAGTCGCCAATTGCTGGGAATGGCAGCCACGCAATGAGCTGCCGTCACAACATAACGATTGTTGATCAGCGAACCCCCACAATGGTGTCCAATCTGATTTCCCGCTAAGATGAAAGACGAAAGATAATGAACAGTATGATAAATGAAGCCAATCTCAGCTACACTTACGCTTTGTGTAGGCGATCAGCGCCAGCCAGGGAAACTCCTTCTTAAGAGTACTCTCTCCGCCCACAATGCGATTGCCAAAGTTGTCGCCACAGTTCGGAACAGTGGGCAGCAGTTTGGAGCGTTCTTTTGGAGTTTTCGGAGTAGGTGGGTTAGCACCTTGATTTCCCCAGACAGGCTTCTGAGTGATTTGACGACTGTTGGCACAGCAAATCTAGGGAAGAATTAAAAAATCAGATAAACTAAAAAATGTTTATAAAGATAAAGAAAAATATAAATACTTAAGCTCGTTTTTCGTCTAAACTTGTCATACCGATGTTGTATACCCTGTGATAATATTATAATATCATCTGTGAGGTGACAAACAACAAAGTTGTATATAATATATTTCTTAACACATTATAATAATAATGATATTATAATATTATCACAAGGGGATCGGCATGGCGAGTTTAGGTGATCTGCGAAGTGATAAACAAGAAAGTTCTATAGTACACTCCTTAATTTGCGCAAAAATAAATAATATCTGAGACTGCAAACCGGTTCACGGGTTCTTGCGAAACGAGTCATAAATGGAGAGTGCATTAAACCTGTGAATCTGTGTTTTTTTCAAGTGAACTCCGACCATGTACCATTCTCTAGGGTTCAAAGACTCCAAATACCGGTTCATAGATAAGGTCGCAGATTCCCACGTCCACTCCGGGTTACTTACCAGCACTTGTCCTTGACGGTATCCACACTGGCTGGACTGGAGCAGGGTACGATCGGCATTGCTTATCTGACGTTTTTGGACAATTTCATAGAGATAGTTGCAGGAACTGAGCTGGATGCAGGTGCCGCTCTGTTCAGTCGGTGTTGTGCAGTAGCCGTAGATTTCTGTAGAAAGTGGAAAGAGGCGACTTTATGACAATACCTAATAAAAAAACCCACGGGATTTTTTTATACAAAAAACAAATCACACACAAAATCACTTGTTATAAAAATTCCAGGGGGTCAGGTTCAGAGCTGATAACCTGTTGCGTTGTGTTCTTTTTTTTTTGTTTGTTTTTAGCTGTTTCTGTGTTCAAACGAAACTGTGACTCAGTCTCGAGCCTGATGGATCATCCTTACCCTGTGCATAGCACTGCATAATGCCCGAGAGCAATATTAAGGGCAGCAGGAGCTTCATATTGATTTATTTATCAATAACGATTCTTTTTTTTTTGGTCCCACTTCACAGAGCAACAGCGACTCTCCCCCCGACAGTTGAATTCACACTGACCGCGGCTTGAAAACCGAAGTGAAGTGAGACTGTGCTTATCGCCACAAGATCGCTCCCTCTCTCGTTTAATATGGCATCGCGCTCTCGTGAGCAAGAGCCATTGCTCGTGTTCCAGCTCTCTCACTTGCCATTGCATCGCTCTCTCGTGTGCTTAAACTCTTTTTCTCTTGTGCTAAAGTCGCTGCTCGTGATCTCGTGCTCCTGTTCGTGCTCTCGCTCTCTCTCTCTCTGCAAGCGATTAATACTGCATTATTTGTTAAACAAGAACTTAGAATATTGTGGAGAGAGAATGAAAGGGAGAGAGCGTAGTGAGAGGCATCTTTCCTTTGTGTGTTTGCCTTGCGCCTTTTCGGACTTGTCTTTGCTTTTGCCTTTGCCTTCGCCATTTCGCCTCATCAATGCAATTTCTGGTTGAATGAAGCGATGATTTCTCTTCTACTTGAGTCTGACAGGTCTTGGTCCGTTTTAATAGCCAGGCCACTTGAAAGTGCTTTTGCGGCAACTGCAACCGACAAGTCGATTGAGCGAAAACTGAACTTCACTTATATTTTTTCTATCTTCACAATCACAACCCACAAACACACACACACACAGATACAAACAGTGTGCATTTATTTATTTTCAATTCAAGTTTGTACATTAAATATGCTCTGTGCAGCCTCAACATTGAGCATGTTAATTAAATGTTCGATACGCGTGCCTGCTCTTCTTCTGTATGTGTGTGTGTGAGGCTTAATCAAAGTGGACATTCAGTTAGAGTGAAGCAGCACTTATGTCTGTGTATCTGTGTGCATGTGCTCTGTTTATTGAAATAGCATAAATAACATACGTAAAATACACATAATTATTTACAGACGCACAAACACACACATACATATGTACTCTTACTATATATGTACAGAAAATATTGAAAATAGTTCAGTGTGTATTCCTATCAAGGTTTTAATCGCTTCAAGTGTTCTCATTACTTATTCACGTATTGCAGTTTGCATTGGAAACTGTGAGTGTCTTTATTAAAATTAATTTATTAATATTTATATGAAATATGCCTTTAGTTAAACCGTAATTTCAGTATTTTCTGCATTTATGATTTAATTAAATTTCTAGCAAATTGTTGACATCATTTCATTTCATATTTAAGTAAGCTAAATGCGATAAGCCCATATGTATTATGGAATATTTAAAAGAAATCAGAGCCTAAACCTTTCTATGTGATTTATTTTAAATAAGTCGATATTCTCTGTGGACTTTGTCTGGTTTAAATTGTGCTTTTATGCTTATCAAATTTAAATATATTCAATAATAAAGAAAACAAGCACGAAAACTGCAGTCAAGTGCACTCGACAGTCAGATACCCTTCGCCTAATTTTAAAAGACCTGATAATTCCCAATAACAAATGTACGCAGCTGGGAACTTTAAAGAATATTAACTTTAATAACTTCTATGCTAAATTGCATTGGAATTATCGAGATAAGTAAATATAGTATTCATCTATGCATATATACTTTTGTACAATAATCGCAATTAAAAAATTCAAAATTTGCACTGATTACAAAAATCTTCCTTTCAATTTTGGTGTCTTAGCTCTAATAAAAGCTGAGCTGACTTAACATTCAAACAGCCGGAGCTATATCGACGTTTGCTGATTTGGAATATATACTACTATATAGGTATACTTTGTGAGGTCTGCTACGCCTCCCTTTGCATCTATTACATACATTTTTGGTTGGTACAAAGTTAAAATACCCATTTAGTCTGTGTGTAGCGGGTATAATAAAATACATACAAAGCAATGAGATAATTAAGTGCTGACTAGCTTTGTTTGTTGATAAGATTTCCAATTTGAGGTAGTATATCTGCTAATGGAAGCTTACTTATTCGTACGTTACTATGCTCAACAACTTATGAGGCTTGGGCAAAACCACATAAGCTTCATGGACTTATCTATAATGCTGTGTGGAAATTCATGAGCTCACAGTGTGAGTCATATAGCCTCCCCAAGACACCCCCCCTCTCGTTCGCAGTGCTTGTCGATATTTACTCGAATAATCATTTGCTGCACTTTAATGCTGGAGATTGTTTTTGGGAGTTTCCCCCCATCGTCAACTGGTCAGATGTGTGTGAGGTGAGTGTGGTGGAGGAGGGGGAGGAGGAAGTGTGTGCTCCATCAGGCTGGCATTACCTGTGCAAAGAGAGGCCCGAAACCCGACAAGTTGCCTCGACTACTTAGTGCTATTGGCTGACCAGGCGAATTAGAAATGCCCACATTAGTTTGCCTCGGGTGTACTCAAGTGTGTTTGCTAGTGTGCGTGTGTGTGCGTATGTGAGTGCGAGCATGTGAGTGCAAATGAATGCGAAAAGTAAGATGAATGATTTCAATTTGTTACAAGTGCTTTTAACTTTAGATCCCGCACAGGCAACTTCCCCATTCACGTCGGCATCTTCTAGTGCGTCTGCCTGCTCTGGCCGACTCTCTGTATTTGTATGTGTGTGTGTGCGTATGCGGGTGTGGATGCTGTTTATTTAGTGGCGGTTAGTTTGCTGATTTAATGCGGTTGGGCACTTCAGGAACGAGTGGACGTCGTCAATTTTACCATTTCATTTGACAATGCATTTCATTAGGGTTTCCCCAGCGTGCTCCTGGGTAATTCCTATTACATTAAAGTGGAACTTTAGCCAGGCACACACAAATACACATACACACACACATGCACACGCACACACATCATTGAGTTTGTTTTTGGCTAATAAACACGACTCTTTACACTTGGCTGAAGACAAAGTGTTGCCCACTGTGGGCCATTTATGGCTGCCAAGTGACAAGGGTGGAGTCTCTAGAGGATTAAGAAAGAATACCCCTCCTCCCTCTTCTACGCACTTGTTTCAGAGCAACCTCAAAGTCTTCTTGGCGAAAATATTAATTCATTTTAAACATAAAGCAGAATATTTTAGTTAATTCCTTGAATCCATTTATGTTGCTTAAATGCTGACTTAAGAGCCCAAGAGCATCCACTCCTCTGCCCCTCCTCCCCTATCTGACTACGTCCATGTCAGCTGCCAGTGCCAGTTTGTATAATTAAAATCCTTTGCTGCATTATTTATAAGCTGCAGCAACCCGGAGCAAATCTTGCGGTGTCTTCAGTTCGATTTGTGACAAATGCTTCCAAGCTAAGGTCAGTGGTGGACAAAGAGGGTGTGGCCTGGGCTGGTCCATGTCGGCAGGTCCCTGCACAATATGTATGTTAATGGCGACCAAATGAAACGCACGTTAAGTGACAAGCGGAAATAAACGCATTAAAATGTCAACGATGTCAATTTCGGAATCAATTGTTCAGAAACGAAGCTAAACTTTTTTAATTAAAGGAAATATGCCCCAGGAAGAAGATGCGCACTTTTCCGTATTGATTTGTGCTACGTGTGCGTACCTCACTACCCCTCCCCCCAGTCCCCTTGTCCTACACAACCGTGTGTGCCTCCCCCTTTCAGGCAGGCAAGGTTGTTCCTTCATCGAATCGAATTCTTAACTAAGAACCAACTTAGAACATTGTTGGAAATGCAGCAGGCAGCACAGTGGAATGAGTCAGAGGAGAAAAAGAGGGCAAAAGTGGGAAAGGGAAAACAGCGATAGCAGCCCGCAACGGGCATCAGGCAAGTCCTCGAATTCCAAACACTTCGGAATGTGATCTCTAAACAATGCGGCCTCGCATAATGACAGCGGCAGCATCATCGCAGCTCAGCACAGCACATCCCATCAAATGCCAGCGAAGAGTTTTACCAAATACCAAACGCCAAATACTAAATACCGAATACTAAACATTTAATACCAATAAACGCTGTACAAACTCACAGAGTGGAAATTGATGCGTAGGCTGTTTTTACGGGGAAACCTTCAAGTTTTCATAACTACGGTTTGTTCTTCGGTGCCTCTTTTATTATTTTGTATACTCATAACTTTATTAAAGAGTATTAAACTTATGATGTGGTAGTTTAGTTTTTTATTTTCAACTATATTTTGATAATCATAATTTGTTGTACATCCAATTTTTTAAATTCTCAAACAATTTATTTTTTAAAACATATAATTTTGGTTATAATTTCAAACCTTAGTTTGTTGAAAATCTCTTTTAAACGAGTAAATATTTTTATAATAAACTACTCTTTAAATAGGTTCCCTATTCAAACAGCATGAAAAACCAGAGTTTACTCTATTTTTTATTTATGGAACTTATTGGACTGAGAACAGTAAGAATAAAAATATTTTCCCAAACGATGTCCGAGCCATAATACTTTTTAAACGACTGATGCCAAGTATCCAGTATGATGCCAAGTATCCAATAGTAAATTAAGTGCTGGATATTTAACAGTCGAAAACTGTTATCTGGCTAATAAATAATTGTATGTTGACTTTCTTAAACAGACTTTTCCTTGCTTGAAGTTGTCCATGTTTTATAGCAATTCAGAAATCATATTCCCTCCGTTATCTGTTCCCATCCAAGAAATCAATGAAAACTCCATAGAAATTGCATTTAAAAACTCTTTATTGGAAATTAACTCTTTCTATATATTAAAATACAATCCAACAGTAAATACAATACAACATATTAAAATGCAATACAATACAATGCCATACAATATAATCCGACACAACGCAGCGAGCACACGCACACCCATACAAACAGGATCATACGTGTGCCATAAGTATTCATTGCATAGAACGAGGGTCTTAGGGAAGCTAACCTTATCATCATGGAAATGCCTGAATATAGTTTTTTTTTTATTTATCTTTCATTTAAGTATAATAATCGCTAAGATAGTAATTATTATTATTTTGTTTTCTTTCGATTTTTTTTTAGTTTTTTTTATATTTAGATTTCCTTTAAATAACGCTGAAATTTCATATCAATTTTATTTTCTTTAGAATTTGTATTGTTTTCTTTTTTATTGGATTTTCATCGGAACTAGTCTTGGGTTGCTTCTCCATCATAAAGATAGATCTGCTGCGATCAGAATTAAACTGTCGTACACGAGCTTGCTATTTTTATAAAAGTAAATAACACTTTTTTTGTCAAAACTATTGTTCGCTTTATTCATTTATTATTCGTTTCGTTAAATGTATTGTAAATGGCCCTATATTACTATTCTTCTTCTTTAGCTTCCGCTCTAGCATTGTCTCATTCGTCCTTCGTCGGGGGCTATGCGGTACGCCGCAGCGTTTAATATAAGGTTTTGTTCTATCGTAACTATCGTAATATGTATATATGTATATTGTATGTATATATTGAATCGCAAATTTATGATTGATTAAGGGTATAGAATCTTTAATATATTTCTTTATTCCATTATCGAGTTTTGTTGTATATAGTATATATTTTCATTTGCTTTAATCGTTATTCATTATTCATTCGTTCATTTACTTGATCATATCAATATATATGTATATATATGCAAGTATAGTTCATAAAATTTTTAACAATAATTTCAGTCGGTCATTTTGGTATGTAAATTATATATTACTTAGACTAAAATTATTTTGCTACGTTTGCATTATCGAAACATTTTTCTTTTTTTGTATGGGTTTATCTCGCTTTTTGCTTTTAGATTTTACTCGCTTTTATTTTACTTGTAAACTCATTTTATATTTTTAAAATTAAGACACGAAATCGTTTAGGTTTAGATATGATTGTTGTTATTTGACTGATTGATATAAAAATTCACTTTACTATCCCCCTCAAAAGCTTGGGCGTCAACTTGGAAATCCATAGAACGTATGTATATGTATATATATTATATGTATATATAGGGATCTTAAGCTCTGCGAAATTTGTGAAAGATGTCATAGTTTCTGTAGATTTTGAGAAGGATATTCTACACTTCGGTGTGCCGAAGTCTTCTTTGATTCTTTCTTCTACAAACATATCGAATATCGGCTGGCGATATATGCAAGTACGGTATATATAGTATATAAGTATATATTTGAAACACATGTCTTGGAAAATACGTTCAAATCGTCGAGATTAACAAGATTAATGGCTAAAGTTATTTAAGATGATCAAAGTACATAGTTTTTGAATAATGTTGAGCAGTATTTACTTTCGATATTCTCATAGATCGTAGGTCGAAGAACATTTGACTGATTAATCTGTTTTGCAAACTCTCGAAGAAGCTTAACCTAATTGTTTTAACGACTTCCATTGGGGTTTCATTGGAATTTCAGGTACTTTGAAAATCTTATGAATTATGTTTTTTGGCAAGTAACGAAAACACTTGAAATCGTCTACAATATACACATACATATATTTTCGAATATCGTGAGAAAGGCGCACTTGGCACGTGTATGAAAGACGTCTTGGTATGCAGTGAGTTATCCTCTACACTCTAATTGCTTTACTCTAAAATGTCGTTGTTTTTTTGTCAATATGTCTTTTCAACACGTTGGTTATTTCGTTCTCTAGTCGCTAGGCTAAAATCGATACTATCGAAGTACTATCGTTGTCGTTGTACTTATTGATTAAACCAAGTTCGGTCTACAAAAAATCTATAGGTATATAGGTATAACAATATGGCGTTTCGATCGAATGGTACTCAAAATGGGGACTTGTTACTCGATAACTTGATAACTTGATAACTTGGTAACTCGAAAAATCGAACTCGAACTCGATAACGTGATAATTATTTGATAACTTGACTTATTCCCATCTCAAGGAGAGGACCTAATAAAAATTTTGTGCAGCTGCTAATGCGTTCAAAGGGCACATCGTAGGGTTGTACTAATTTTGTTCATATTCATATATGCGTGTAAACCTAGTTCAGACAAAAAGTTATAGTCATCATATACTATATAGAAAGTCTGCTAAACCAGAGCTGGCAGATAATGCACGTGGAAGTTGTGAAAAGCGCACGAAAGTTAGGTTATCCTTAAACGTAGGTGCGTCCTGTGGGTATGTGTGTGTATAGGTATATTATATATACGTGTACGTGTATAGTATATACTGGGTGTATATACTATATTGAAACCGAAACTATCAATGTAGGATTCCCTCTCATATCATTGCTGCTTTTTGATTTGCATTTGGATTCACATCGATGCGGATTGCGATCGATTTTGGATTGGTTCAAAACAAGTTTCTCAATGGGCAATTTTTAAAAGCATCACTGAGGCGTTTTTTCAATTTCGCTGAAAATATAAAACAAGAATTAATCAGTTTTACAACTTTGATAGAACTTGGCATTTATTTGCCTACTAGGGTAGGAAGGAGAACATAGAAAGAAAAATGAAAGAGTTAAATTTGTTTACGAGAGTTTCTTGATTGCTTTTGTTTTGCAGGACAAATTTTCCCTAAGGGTTTTCTTGGCGTTTACTTGTGATTTTCTTTTCTTTTCTTTTTTTTCGCTTTTGTTTTTATTTTGATTTGCTGTGGTTGCAACTTTGTCGTCTGGTTGTGATGGTGTTTTTCGTGGTATGCATGAGGTATGGACACAACACAGATTGGCAGTACGCACTGCCGCCACCTACCTTGGGCCCAGAGCTTGAGGAACACACAACGGATAAATAGGAATAAAACAAGGTAGAAAATAAAAATCTGTATACTTACGATGTGGAGTATATTGCTTATATTGTTCTTCTTCATCTTTATTCGGGGAGGTGAAAGAGACTCCGATTATCTACACATAACTCACCTTTACCTTTTCACGTGTTTTCAAATGCAGATGCGGATGCAGATACATACGTATACAGATACGGATACGGATGCTTTTTGTGCTTAATACTTAGTAGTAGAAAACGCAGCACATTCCATTACACAATGTTTAAGAGTAGTAGATAGTAGACATAGTAGTAAAGACAGAGAGCAGCACCTGAGCATATTGACACACACATAGAAAGAGTAGAGTAGATAGACGGGAAGAGTAGGAAGAGTGGTGTAGGGAGAGAGACAGATAGACTGAAAGAGAGACAGACAGCCACACAGTTGGAAAGTTGGAAAAACATTTAGACTAACGTTCATGCCAAATCAAGTTCACTAAACGTTGAGAAAGACAGAGAGAGAGAGAGAGAGAGTGTGTGTGGGAAAGAGAAAGAGAGAGAGAGAGAACGAGCGAAAGAATCGCAGTGTGTTGGATGCCTGTATAGGCATCTGTGTTTTATATGTATCTATATGCAGGATAGACAGGATAACCCGGAAGGTGACCCCGAAATTAAAAGAAACCCATTGGTTGTATTTGTGTGTATATATTTATACATATATATCATGTTTTTATTATTCATTTTTGTTTTTCAATTTTTGGTTTTTTGTTTTTTCTCATTTAATTAAATGTTCAAAGTAACAATATAATTAATCAACTATTAACGGTTTTTTTTTCATCTTCTCCTTACTTTTTCTTTTCATTAGTTTTTGTTGTTGTGTATAGAACTGCTTTCACATCTAATAATGACTCGAATGGTATTATTCATTTCAACATTATTTGTTTGTTATTCATCTTGATGTTGGTAAATTCATTTCCCTATTTAGTTACACATATACATATATATTCAGTAATATGTATATATATATATAGGTATAATTTATATATATATATATGTATATATGTGTATATATGTATAGTTAATAATATTCAATAATATCTGTATCTGTTGCGATATACATATACATACATTGTCGTAACTATGATAAATATTAAACGTCGAAACAAAAATTCATCTGAACCATTTAACATTTTCAACATTTATGATTACGTTAAAATCTTGATTAAATAATATATATGCTTTCTTCTCTTCTTTACTTTTCCTTTCTGTCGTTCCTTTTTTTTGCTTTTTTTATATTCTGTGTTCCTTTTTTCTTTGGTATTTCGTAAACAATTAAAGTGAACTTCAATATATCATATATGTAGTTGAAAAACGCAATAGATATATTCGCTTTCGTTATAGAATCTAGTTAAACATTCGCTATAAGTAAGTTAAGTATGTAAGTTGAAAGCGTTTCTTTATAAGATTTAAGATCTAAGAATTTGAAAGAGCATAAGACTTGGGTTCGGTAAAACTAGTAAAATCTGTTGACGGGGGAGAAATACAGTAGTTCTTGTAGTAGTAGTAGTAGAGTAATAGTAGTAGATAAGTTGTAGTAGGTAGCAAATATTAATAGATTGCAAGCATTCTTCGGGTAGAATCTATACGCTTTTCACGTTCACATAAAAGCCACGTTAAGGCATTCAAATCGTTCCTAACTTTGTAGGGAGCGAGGAGGGGCACTAGAGGATTGCTTTAATACAGATTGACAGAGATGGAGATAGAGTGCTGTAGAGCTATAGAGCTGGAGATCTGTTAGAGCTGTAGAGGCGTGCCGATACGATAGTCAAACGATAGTCATACGATAGTACAAGAAACAGTTATACACAACAATGAAAATCTTAGCTGCTGATCGGGACATTTTCTCAAATATTTTCTCGGTATTTCTTCTTCATTTACAAACATCATTATCACTATTATACAATTCTTGTGGTTTTACCGTGGTAGATCTGTACATAACTGTTAACATTTACAACACCATAGTTAGAGATGCAAGTGACTTTATGAGTATATCTGTATATGTATCTAGTATGTGTGTATTCGGCATGTTTGTGATTGTTAAAGGAAGAGCTCATCATTTACAGAGAAAGGAAAACAAATTCTCACAACGTTCAGGAATTATTTCGTGTATAATAAAATATGTTATAACGGTTATTTTACGTGTTTTGCATTGGTTCTTTTGTTTTCGGTCTATCATATATAGTACATATAAGATTACGGCTGTAGTTGTTGTTGTTGTTGGATGTAGGTTCATGTTGATGTTGATGTTGTTCTTGTTGTAGTTGTTGTTCTTGTTTAGCTTGTACTTGTTCTGGTTGTTGTTGTTTTGCTTGTGCTGTTGTTGATGATGCGAGTATTATATCATATAAAACACCGAGAGAGATAGAGAGTACATATGTCTGAGAGAGACCAGCGAGTCGTAGTTGTTGTTGTTGTTTCGTGTATAGTTGTAGTTGTGGCGCAGATTAAAGATTCAAAAAGAGTGTTATAGTTGTTGTTTTTTGTAAATCAAAAGAAGAGAGAGAAAGACACCAGAGAAAGAGAGAGATATAGAGAATGCAGTGTGATTAAAACATTGATTTTAAGTATATATATATATATAATTATGTATGTATATTTATATAGTATATATAAAGTATTTATATATCGACCGATAGTAGCATCAGTATTAATATTCAAATTAAAATCGTAACAAATCAAAACGAGAAAAAATGCTTGTCGCTTCGGTTCGTAGCCGAAGCACGAAATGCCCTTTCCGAAATATTTGATTATTAGTATTATTATAGTACGATATTATCGGTTAATCTCTATAAGGCAAACTACAGGCTATGGATTATTGTATGAAAAGACGGCTGAGATTCGGGAAGGGCATGCCACACGGTACAGAAAGAGAGAGATAGTGATTTTTATATTAATAGTTAGAATACTGACAACATACGCGTATATACGAGCCGGAACTATGTGTAATATCATTTCAAACGGAACATGAATCACTAAGTAGTGTCCCTAACATACACAATTCGGATAAATTAACGCGATAAATCTTCTGCTATCTTGGGATAAGGTT
This sequence comes from Zaprionus davidi, assembly GCA_018903715.1. Lineage (NCBI taxonomy): Eukaryota > Metazoa > Arthropoda > Insecta > Diptera > Drosophilidae > Zaprionus > Zaprionus davidi. The sequence continues at coordinate 1,271,107 of JAEIGL010000003.1, forward strand.
AAAGCTTCTTGTAGATCACATATTGAATATTTGTTTTTTGGTTAAGAGATTAAAAAGCGACACTATCTATACTCAAACATCGATTTACATAGAGAGATCGGCTCATATATACACACATACTTGTATGCATACCGTATGTACATATAGTCATGCATACATTTGCGCACATTATTTACAATTTGCGAGTAGTTAGCTGTATGCGTATGCGTATATCATGTGTGTGGAGTGGTGTGTGCAGGCGAGTACCTACCCTGGGAGCAGACAACGGATTTGCGAGTTCAGGTTGCAGTATTTTATTGGGTATATGTACGTATATTCGGTATATGAGGTTCCTTCTTTTGAATCTTTTGCTTGTGTTGGTTTTTCATGATGTTGGTTAGAGTATTTCTTTTTGGATTCTGGCATGCGACTCGTGGCGGGGCGAGGGTCGGAAGTGTGGCAGAGAGAGATATATAGAAAGGGTGTGCGTTTATTGGTGAGAGGGTAAAAGACTTGTATGCTAAATGTATCACAGCATTATGCTCTCGAACTGCCTGCGTCTTCTTCTGCTTACGAACTATTGTCCTCGGCTAAGTCTAATACAATATTTCCTAGAGGTGTTTTGCTTAGTTTTCGTTAAATCGCTATTAATAATCATATATAGTTAGTATATATCTTGTATTTCTTCGATGTAAATGTAAATCAAGTTTAATGATGTAGTTTTAGTATTATTTTTTTTTTTTTTTTTTGGGCATATAAGCAGGTATATAAGTATATAAGGTTTATAAGGTAGGTAACATAGTTTACTTACATTTCAGAAGCATCAGTAAGTTTCTCAAATAGCTTAGAATGTCTCGATTGTTGTGTGTTGTTGTTGTTGTTTTTGTAGTTGTAGTATGATGTTGTTGTTTTATTTGTTGTTGTATAGGAAAGAAACAAAATGTTACAGCTGTTAGATAGAAGAGTTCAAGTTCGCTTGAGTTGAGGAAAGAACTTAGTTTGATTAGGTTTTGAGTACCCGCGATGAGGAGTTTTTTGGCCTCGTCTGCAGCATTTCTGCGCTCAATTATTGAAATTTATTTAAATTGAATTGGAAATATATATAATTTTGTATATATATATATATATATATATGTAAATGTTATGCTATGCTATGTGTGAACAAAGGAATCATTTAAATTATATATCGCATATCCATTCCTTGTAGCTCGTGTATGCGTGTGACATATGTCTTTAAAGTCCAAAAGATTTCAGCAACGTATTTATTTCGACGGTTCGACATGGTTCAGCAACCTCCGGGCTTTTGTTTGTCTTTTTCTCTGTCTCACGTGGCTCACGTGACTCACGACTCGCGGCTCACGCGACGCGAGTCTGTCTCTGTCTCTGTCGCACCATTCGCATGTTTTTTTGTTTAGTTTCGATTTCGAATTCGATCTCGTATAGCTACTCAAACTAAACAACGGTTACGATTACGTTTGCGTGTACGTTTACGTTTACGGTTATGTAATTGTAATTGTATCTGTATTCGCATTGTATATTTTTTTTTGGGGGTTTGTTGAGTATATTACATTATCATCGAAGCAAAAGTGATTTGAATAGTATTATTATTATTATTTAAAGGCGTTTACTATAATTTTATGTCGTGTTATAGTACATAGTTGGGGCTTCATTTGGGTTTTCTTTTTAAGGGTTTTTAGCTACTTTAAAATTCATTAGGATTTCACCGTCCTGTTTTTCCATATACATACATAAATATAGGTATATGTATATGTGTGTATTATACTATTATTAGCATCATTATTATTATTATTTCGCATTATCATGGGGCGTGTATATATATATATATATATATATATATATATATATTTAATCCTTATTCAATCTGCGGCGTTTTATCTAAGTATTTGCTCGATTTATTGCTGCCGAATTGTGTTTGAGAGTTTCTCGACTTGGGATTATTTTCTTATTTTGCTTTTATTTATGCTTGACGATCGAACATAGGTTTATAACATTATATATAACAACAAATTGAAGTTAAGTGATTCAATTATAAATGTTTCGCATCTTCGCTTCGATTCGCTTCTTCGTTTATTGTTTATTATTGTTGTTAATATGTTTATATAGAGATTGTGTTATAGTTGTTTCGTATTATCATCATATTGTTTCATCTGTATTATCTCGGCTTATGCGCTTTTATCGATTTATCGTTTATCGTTTTATGATGACTGACATATCACTGCATGACACATTTTCCCTCTATCTGAGTTTTTAGCTCATTTACTTGCGTTTCTATTTGATTTTTCAGTTCTGTAAAAAGAAATTGAGTATGGAAACAGCAATAAATAAGCATATTTTGTAGAGTAGACTACAAATGTTATGTATGTCAACTGGTATGTATATGTATTTAATGGATGCTCAATGTAACTGTTCAATAACGCAAGATATATACGGCATATCGGTGCAAATTCAGGCAGTAGCCATACGGTACTTTTTGGTATTGTTCATTATTTTTGCTAAATGAAATTAGAGACATTACTCAAAATGCAATGCAGCAGGTGAGGGAACTTTAGGGATAAGGGCGTTGGGGAATAGGATATATCGTAATCGTAATTTTAATCAAGAGAATTATAATCGCAATCATAAATTAAAATGTCGTTTTAGTACTGTTTTTGTAGGGTATCTATTAGTAAGTATGTTTGTGTGCAACAGAAAGCGATAGGTAAAGGCGAGATAGTGAGAGAGGCAGAGAGACAAAGAGATAGATGTAGACTGATAGAGTGAGAGAGCGAGAGAGTGTGAGGAAATACACATACATAGACAGCGTGTGCACCATATATATTAAACATAGATGTCTCGCATCTTGTGAAATACATATACTACACACATAGATACTTATGGTAAAGAGGAAAGAGAGTAAACAATTTGCAAGAGGGAAAAAGTTTTCTATGTTTTTGTTTGTTCTGTTTTTTCTTTTAGTTGTTTTGTTTTTCTTTTATTTTCAGTTAAGTTTAGTTTAGGGAAAGTTGAGTTATTATTTATCATCGGTTTTTGTTAGACGTGTTCATAGGTTTCTTATGGTTTTTTGTTTGGTTTGCGAGCACTCAAGCCATTAAATAGTTGGAAAGTAAAGTTTATTTAATGCGAATTAGTTGGTGCAGTTGGTGAGTTTTGGATGTTTTCAAAACAAAATGAAATTTAAGTATAATTAAATCGAATAACGACTAACAGCTACGCTAGCCTAGCCTAGCAGTACAATAGGACCCCTTATTGTGTGGTAATTGTATTTCGAGAAATTCCCTATATCATTTCCCTTTGTATATTTTTTATGTGGCAGGCGTTATTGTGGTGAGAGAGTAGTTTACATTCAATCTGATTGTTCAGATATATAGACGGTTTGTGAGTTAAACAGAGACAGTTGGTTAGAGAGAGAGAGAGAGGAGAAGCAGAGAGTTTTTGAAATCTGTTGTAGTTTTGTATTGTGAAGAGAGAGTTTGACAGAGAGAAAGAGATAGTCGATGGAGTTTGCGCTTAGTTTACCACACAGATGAAAGAGACAGAGAGATAGAGAGATAGACAGAGCATAATATAGGATTTTCGCACTTACCTTAGGCTAATGAATTGAATATGATTTTGATATTGGTTTTTTTTTGGGGGGCAATAAACCTAAGTACAATGGGACGACGCTTGGTTCGTCTACTAACATCAATCAATACCCATTTTCATTTTCGAATACAACACAAAAGATGACAAAAACGAAAATCTGATAAATACAAAGAAAAATAAAGAAAGTATGGAGTGCACACTTTATATAGTATATAATATATATATATATATATATAAACTTTTAGCATATTAGGAGTTAGAGTTTATAGTTCATTCGTTGCTTTAGAGTTCAGTTATATAGCTGCAGTTATAGACAGTTAGTTCTGACACAGGAAACATAGTACAGATATAGCAGTAGAGAGATAGTTAGATAGTTAGATAGAGATAGCTGTAGTTAGTTGTAGTAGTAGTAGAAGTAGTACACACACACACATAGTAGATAGATATATAGTAGATAGTAGAGCGAGAGAGATAGAGACACAGATATAGTACGAGTTCTACAATCAAGCGTCGTAGTATTTATAGTTTCGTTTCTTTCTTGTTGTTCTTGTTGTTTCAGTCTTTTCTTGTAGGCCGCTTGAACTCAAGAGAAATCAGAATAAGAAATACATATGTTAAAACTAAAAGACAGTTACATTTACAGTTACGTTTACACAGTTACACATAGCACTAAATAGACATGTAGGCGGAGCCTTGGATGATTAGTTCAGATTAGCAATAGAGACTTAAAGACCAGTTTAGGCTAGAGTATATGCTATATACATAGATATATATATATAGAGACATACGAGTACACATACACAGACATACATACATATTTATTATGCATGTAGTTGCAAGGGGGGTTGCGGGGCGAGATGAAACATCTTTGACTTACTTGTAAAATCGTCGAGCTCCTCCTGCTCTGCCTCGGCGGCAAGCTCCTCGGGCGTCTTCTTTTTCCGCATCAGCGGATTAGGCTCCTCCTGTGGCATTGCCTCGACAATCTCCTCCTTTTTCTTGATGTTGTACTGCAAGAGGGTGCGGGACAGGGCCAGACAAAATACGATTAGATATGGATTATGCAAATGCTGTGCATATATTATACGAAGCAGAACCAAGGAAAGCACTTGAAATTTTCACTCAACCGTGTGAGCAAAGAAGAACTGCCTTGCGAACCGGAACCATTACTTGTGTTGAAACCGATTCGAGATTCAGAATTTCAAAACTTAAAACATACCCGAGACTGAGATGAAATGAATACACAAACAAAAATTGCACACTTTCACCTTTCACTCATTGTACGTTTACCGGAACTTGCCACGCAACACACACACGTGTCACGTCGTACGTGAGCCGGAACCGGCGGCGCAAAATTGCCTCGTCGTTTCAAAGGTTTTCACTCGATTATCGGCCATGAAACACTTTGGTTAAATGTCGCGTCTTTGTTGTTCAAGTCCTTTGTAATTCAATCTGACTCCGTTAGGGAGTCGCTCATAAAAAGGACTCCCTACTAGAGTCAATTTGAACTTCAGCAGGAAGTGGCAGACGGATAGAGGTGCTCGTAATGCCGAAGTACACCTTCGATTATATGTAGCTGAAAGGAAGGGAAGGCGTTGCAGCATCGCTTACCTTATCGCGTATGTCCTGTCGCATTTTCTCGCGCTCCTCCTCCATCTTGCGATGCTTCTCCTTGCGTCGCTCTTCAGCCTCACGAATGGCCTCCTGACGCTCTCTCTCCTCCTCCTCTGCCTTTTCCTTATCGTCGCCATCATCGCCACCATCACCTCCTACAGCGCCTGTGTCGGGAAAGAGAGCGAAGAGTGTTGAAAGCGTTAGAAATCGTTTGAAGTAGTACAGTTAGTAGTATAGCTAGAGTATTCACTGTACAGTGGGGTATAGTTGAGATCAAAAGAGATCTAAGTGCTAAATAGATTGACTATGCCTGACTGTACAGTAAAGACTCTCTCAAAGAAAGGAAAGATTGTAATATGCACATAAATATATTTATATTATATATTCAAGATTATACAGTAAACACCAGCTAAGAGCTGCACTTCGCTTATGTCTAAACTAAACTGTAATTTGAGATCAGCTTAAGCTAACTTAATGTGTTTGTCTATATACATTTTAAGGCACTGTACAGTATACACCAGATAAGCGATACGGCGTCCGATAGAGCAACCGATTAGCATTCGAAACGAATTCGTTCATGACCAATTTTAGCTTGACATTTTGACATAGATTTGATTAAGAGTAAAAAACATGACAACAACTAAGTCAGTGACATGGCGAGGGGTGGCGTAAGAGAGAGAGGTACGTCTCGCCTGAGGCTTATCGCATTTAGTTGGGGCACAGCATTGAAAGCAACCGCAAAGCAGCTCAGTCTGTTGGCAAAAGCGAAACGTGCCGCAGAAGAAAGAAAATCCACACGGAAGTGAAACAAATTGTGGCACAAACGTTGTGTGACCTCCAAACGTCGAGTGACCTCTCTCGCAGGGTGACTGGGTGACTGGGAGACTTGGTGACAGTGACCGACAGTCACAGTCAGCGCTATCGAAAGCGTCGCATTACGCGCTGAGCCCTCTGCGTGACCGGAACCAGCGGACATTGTCGAGATGTATCTGAAAGTCGCGTTGCTGCTCCTGTTGAGCTGCGTCTTCTTGGCCTGCGGCTGGGACAACAATGTGTTGCGTTTGAATCAGGACTTGCAGCCACTGCTCTCGCCCAGCATTAATCCATGCACGAACTTCTACCAGTATGTCTGCGAAAACAGCGCGAACTTCAATCAGACTCTGCGCCGACAGCAGGAACAACAGCGTTTCCAGCAACTACTGAAGGCGACCAAAGCCAGTGATCTGTTGCCGGCGGAGCAGCAGCTGGTGAACTTCTACAAGTCATGCGAAACGAGTCGCGATGTGCAGACACTGCGTAGTTCGCAGCTCTACAGAGCAAGCGGCGGCTGGCCGGCGCTGCAGGCAAGTGGGGGCAATTATAGCCAGCCCTGGCTGCAGTTGCTGGGTCACTTTCATGACATCGGCGCCAACTACTTCTTCGAGACACGCATCAGCATGCAGTCGAACAAGCGTGTGGTCACCCTGCAGCCAGATGCGACGCGACGCCACACAATGAGTCGCTTCGAGCAGCGGATGGGCGAGTTGCTGCACAGCTTTGGCGTCGAGCAGAGTCGAGCGCATGTCATCGGGCTGGAGGTGCTGAGCTTGGAGCGCAGTCGTCGCGAGATACTGAGTCGAGAGCGCATCGAGGATCAGGTTCAGTTTAGCTATGCTAACTTCAGGCGCAGCTCCTTTGGCAATGCAACGCTCTCGCGACTCGACTGGGATGGTTACTTCAGGCCGCTGCTGGGCGGCAAGACACTACGCTCAACGGACACGATTGTGGTCAAGCAGCTGCCTCGGCTGGTTGACTATATGTTGCTGTTGCAGAATACCAGCGTGCAGCGATTGCTCAACTGGATGTGGATTGACTACCTCATGGGTGCGTATACGTAATGCCAGTAGGAACGTAAGCAAAGCTATTTACGAATCGATAGCTCAATTATTCACTTGCCCAGCCCATCAATCAATCAATAAGTGTTTCCCTCACGCCTTGTCAAAGTTAATTTTCCGTTTCGCCGATTTCTAATGCATTTTTAATGCGCCTTAACGCTGCCAGCAACTTATCGATTGCAGGAAAATTAACTGGAAAATATTATAATGCAATTTTCTCTAAATGGTTGCACTAGTTTTTATAGCTACCCACTTATTATGGTGCATCTAATAGGGGTGCATACAGGCTACTTATTATTTTATTGGCTCTACACTGTCGTCTGCTACAGTGCAGTCCGAAAAAGTGTGCATGGCTGTTGAGAGAGGAAGCAGAGGTAGAACTTGAATGGTTTCCTCTTTATTGAGTAGAATTTGAACCTGCTTATCGCTATTGTAACCCATTCTCTTTTAATATGTTTGCAGATATTTCTGCTGCCGATTGCCAGCAGCTGGTGGAGACCTACGCAGGTGACTTGTACGTGCACCTGCTGCTGCGAGTGAGTGGCGATCGCATTGCACTGACGCAACTGTACTTGGACATTGGCAAGGAGTTCAAGACGCAGCTGGGCGGCAGTGTGTGGATCGATGAGATTTCGGAGCAGGCATCTCAGCATTTTCTGGGCAAGCTCATGCATGTCACACTCAACGGAGACGAGCGTCTGAATGCCACCTACAATGCTCTGCAGCTGAATCGACGCTCGTTCTATGGCAATCTGGAGAAACTGAGAAGCTTCCAACACAAGCGACAGCCGGAGATGGCGGACATGCAGCACCTGCGGCAACTGGCGCAGGCATTCGAAAACCTTAACGGGCTGTTGCCGCAGCTGAATCTCAGCGTGCCGCTGACACAGTTACTGCTGGGAGAACACTTCGCACGCACGCTGATTGCCGCCGGCAGCAGCAGCCGCACGCCGGGCGCCTGGCGCAGTGTCGACTCTCAGCCTCAATTTGCTGTGTTTGAAAACTGCAGCGTCAATGTGCCACCTGCTCAGAAGGTTAACAAAGAGGAGCTGCTGCTGGCCAAGCTGGCGAAACAACTGGCCCGCAGCAGTTACAAGCAGTGGCTGACGCAGCAGAGCAATGACACGTTGCGCTTGCCCCGATCGCGACACAGTTTGACGGCGGAAAAGCTACACTATGTGGGAAATCTGATAGGCGAGTGTCGCGTGGTACTGAACCCGCAACAGCAGGAATATGCACGGCACCTGTACAGTGCCTTGTTGCGTTACACACCCGACTTTAGTGACACCTTTGGTTGCAAGCCTCGCAACTCCTTCTATGTCAGGAGGGAGCGCTGCAAGCTGCCGACAAATGCGTGAAAAGAAGGAAATGTTCTACGGCGATAGATAGAAGCCGCTACGAGGCGAATACTTGGAGATTTGTTAGCAAATAGAGCATGTTTCGCTCTTATTTCGCTTGAATTTCTTCAAATATTATACAGTTTTCTCTACTTTCTTTGAACTGACATAACACTCTGGAAAGTATGCTATGAATATTTTTGAATTGTAACCCAAAACTATCATTCCATTTAGAATAATAAAGAAACGATATGAATAGTATGGGAACGACTTTAGATTAAAGATATTTTGCTATAAATATATCATCTATATCATCATCTTATAATGAACTCTCCAATTAAGAAAAGATTTCAGTTTCCTTTCTCGCCATTTCGGGCTGAATTGTAACTGGAAACACGCCAATTAAACGACAAATTACACTGCAAAAAGTGGATGAAAAACTTGGCAAACTGAGCGTACTTCAGCGGGACTTAAATGCATAATGAATGCTCGAGGAATCGGAGCAGAGTGTACAAGAGATTTTAAGTCGGATTTTCGGCTGCAGACCTTGAACTTTTTACATTTCGCTTCTTGTTGTTTTATGCTAGTAGCGCAAAAAAATCGATAAAACAGCGACACGTTCGCTGTGTGAAAAGGCGTGAAAGGGAGACGTACTCGGCGAGGGGAGAGAAGGAGGAGGAAACGGTGCAATCACATAATGATTGATTTTTCGCTCGGTCGCTTCGTGGCGCTTATGCACAGCATATGTTTGGGGCTATTCTAGGTAATATTTTCGGCAATACTCTTGTTGTTGTTGTTGTTGTTGTTATTCTTCTTCTTTGACTTACATTTACGGTAGTAGTGTGTCGTATACAGTTACAGTTGTAGTAGTAGTAGTAGTAGTAGAGTGTAGATAGCGAGCGACAGAGAGATAGAGAGAGTCACAGTTAAATAGAGAAAACGAAAGAGTTTTGGAGAAACGAAATGAAAATCAAACAAAAAGTGCACACAGACAACACCGAATAACGAATAACGTGTAACGTGGCAAACGTGCAGTGTGTATATCGTAAATGACATGTGACGTGGCAGCGTATGGGTAACGTGTCAGCGTGCAATGGCATTTACGATATACATCAACGATATTCATAGTACGTTGACAATTTTGTTGTTATTTCTGTTGTTTTTTTGTTTCTCATACCAATGAAATTCATAATTTCGGGGCGCTTTTAGGCCAACGCTATCTCTCCGTAGTTGCGCCTTGTGTTCTTTCACGCTGGGGCGACGGCAATGGCGAACGGCAACGGCAACGGCAACGTCAACGGCGTTGGCAACGTCAAATGCAGCCGACGAACGTTGTCTGCGAACTGTTTTGGCTCAAACGAAGCAAACCGCACCGCACTGCTGACGTCTCACACACACACTGAGCACAGCGAGGCGAATAGCGACGACGATGGCGATGGCGAGGCGAGTCCAAGCCGGGCGAGTCCAAGCGAATTGCTGCTGCCTCTGCTTCTGCTGCGGCGACTTTGTCTGCTGCGACTGCGACGGCGTCCGCTGCATTTGTGACACAGTGAACGCTGCGGTTTCGCCTTCGTCTCCTTTGTCATCGTGTTCGTGTTGCGCTTCGGCCCGTGCCTGTGTGTGTGTGCGCCCTCTGTGTGCGTTGCCATGGCGAACAATCGATTGTAGCGAACGCGGTCACGAGCGCACACGAACTGAATTGCAAAGAAACTGAACTTGATTGCGAACAGGACCAGCGACTGCTGCTGCCACAGCTGCTGTTGCTGCCACGTTGTGCTGGCTGCTGCTGCTGAGTCTGGCGCGAGTTACGTCAGAGTGAGTGAACTTAAGTCGCTGGAGCGCAAAGCTGGAGTAGGAGTCTTCTCAGCAGTTGCCTGGCTTTTTATGCCAATGCGAGTCGCAGTCGCCATCGCAGTCGCAGTCGCTGCCGCTGCCTCTGTCGCTGCCTGGACCAAGTTGTGATTTCGGGATGACCTAAGCGCAGGGGATGACTGACGCTGGCCACACTGCGCCTGCGCCTGGCTGTGATAACAAACGCTGCGCTGCGCTGCGTTGCGTTTCGACTCGCTCTAATTATTTGTTGTCGCACTCGACGTCGACGTCAACGTCAGCGTCAGCGTCGCAGCTTCCGTAAACGGCGCAAACGCATAGAAAAAATTCCCACGCGTTGCTCTTGAGCGCTTTTGCCAGAAAGAGAGAGCGACGCTGAAAGTGCGTAGAGTGACCACATTCTGCCGCTGCTGCTGCTGCTGCTGCCTCTGTCGCTGCGCTGTCGCCACTGCTCTGCCGGTCTGCCCAGCTTTGGTCTATGGCGCTATGTGTCCGCTATGTGTTAAAGGCAACGCACATTAAATTGAATTTATAGTCATCAATTTGCTGAATAGCTTTGTGAATTAACTTTTTAGGGTGCGCTTGATTTGTGCTTCACGCGCATTTATTGTTTTCTTAAATCAGTCAAAGTATTTTATAATAAAAATTGATTTGCCCCCCTCCGCATTGCGACCCCTTCCCACCCCTCCTCCTCTCTCTCTCATTTGTTGCGCTTTTTATGCGACATTTTGTGCTTCTTTTCTTTATGTTTATGAACTTGTGCGAACTTTGCTTTATGCTCTTCTATGCGCTTCATTTGAGTTTCCTTTCGGCGTTTTCGTATTGCGGAGTTTTCCGAGTTTCCCAACAGAGCAGGCGCTGCATGAAGTGCACAACTCAATTAAAAACTAATCAAGCCTATTGTAATATAATTATCGTGACAGCATAATTAACACCGCTTGTCCTGGGTTCCCTCTTCCCATCCCCCTCTTTTATTTACTTCATCTTCTCTGGTACTTCTTCTTGGTCATTCTCTTTTACTGCTTTGCATATTTCATTTATTTCCTAATGGACAACCCGTTGGCCATCGATGGTAGCCCCTTAAAGACTCCCTGGGTCCGAGCCGGAGCCGGACCCGTACGGAAGCCTTCAATTTGCGTGCAGCATTTTCTTGACAGCAGCCCGGAAAATGGGCGAGAAAGCAGAGCAAAGAAATCACTTTGAATCTGCGTCTACAAATTGCTTGTTCTAAGCAGTCTGTCTCTCTCCTTTTTTTATGTCTCCCCTTTCCCTATACTCCATTTATATTTATATAGTATATTTTCACAGTTTTTTCTTCACAGTTTTTTCTGCTGCTTTTCTTTTCTTTTATTTTATTTTTTTCTAGGTTGTTGTTGCCGTTAAAAGCTTTACTTTTCGCTGCGTGTCCTGGCCATAATGAGGGTACTTAATACCTCTAGCTAGCGGCCAGAACTCTGATATATGTGTGTGAGTGTGACTTGGGGTTGGAGTTGCGTGGGTGTGGGAGAGGGGGTTTGGTGGGCTGCCTTGAGCTCGTCATAAGTCTGATATACGATCTGGTGAGTCGGATAAGCAAGTCGCACGCTGCGTTTTATTGCTTCGGCTGCTATTTTGAATAGCGACACGTCGAGCGGCAAATGGAGGCCGTAATTGTCTTAGCCAAGAGGGAGTGGTGTAAGGGGAATAGGGGGGATGAGCTGGGTAGGGGCTGCGCCTTATATAGATGTCGCATTGAATATCTGAATGCGGCTGACTCTTCGGCCGGGTGACATTTATGCGACTTAATACGCGCACGCCGAGGGAATACAACATTAGAGTTCCATTTGCACACACACACACACACATGGAAAGACTCATACACAGTCAGTCAGGCACAGTCACACACACATGGCCGCCATTTGCTTCTTTTTTTTGCGCTGTGCCCTTTGCAGTTGCTGAAAAGGCACGAACGTCAAATTATTTTCTTGCTTAATCCGGTTCAAGACCGCCGAGCTTTGTTACGCCAGCCCTCGCTACAGTCCCTTCCCTCTCCCCATTCCTCTCTCCTTCATCTTTCTCTCACTCTCACCTCTCTCCTGGCAACTTCAGGCTCTGCGTTAAGCGCACGCATCCGCATCCGCCGACTCATCCGCAACTGGGTCAGAGAGTTGGAGACGTGCTACAAATGACAGGAAGCTATGGGTTGCTCCAGACCCGGAGCCAGTGCCAGCTTAAGCAGCCAAGTTGCCAAGTGCTCCAGCACTCCCCCTCACCTTCTTCTGCCCCTGCTCCCCCCTGGCAGAGTGGATGATTTCATTGTCATAGTCGCTAATAGCAACTAGCATATTCCCGGCGTAATTACATTTTAACAGCCTCAAAGAGGCAGCGTATTTACTTACGACACTTGTGTCTTCATGCCACATGTGGCTGCCTCTGCCTCTGCCTCTGGCTTACACTGTAGCTGTAGCTTTGGCTCTGGCTGTATTTGTATCTGTATCTGTATTTGTATCTACAGTCTCTGGCTTGGGCTGTGCGTGCGTGTGCATAAGTAAAACTCGCCTCGTTTCGCCTTTGCTGGCATGGGGCAAGTGTTAAGACGTTCTGCTGTACGCGCACTTGTGTGTGCCACACAGTCACGCCTCCTTCCTTCCTTCCTTCCTCCATCCTCCAGCCCCCCCACTTATGGCTCTTCATAATGACGCAAGTAAATCTCATTGCCATTTCGCTGGCTGCTGCACTCAATTCTCTCTTTCGCTCGCTCGCTTTTTTCTTTGTGCGCGCCGCAGCAATTAGTTGTAAGCCGACAGCCACGCCCACTCCACAACACGCCTATAGCCCGCATGCCGCAGCCGCCCCCACCACGTGCCTCATCCCCTGGCCAGGACGAGCCGGGCATGTCAATGTCAGGAATGTGCCTTCATGTCAGCAAATGTTGGAAATTTGACAAAAATGCTGCAGATGCTTGCTGACTGACTGCCTCCCCTTCTTCACCCCCTCGCTCCCACTTACACCCTGACTTTTACACTCCTGCCTCCTTCTTTCCTTTGCTCCATCCCCCGCTGACAGCTGATAAACTGCATGCAAATATTTTGGTCGCTCGCAAATATTTAAAGAATTTTTAATATGCACCATTTATGTGGTAGGATCCACAGATCCCGCACACACATTCACACCCCGTGCACCTCCCCCGCACCTCCCTTCACTGCCCACCCGAAGTTAATGCGTCATTTTGCGTATAGTTTTGCGGCCTTTTGTGGGCCCAGCCCGGATTAGTTATGCCACGCGTTCGATGGTACGTGCGAATCAACTTGGTGACACTGTGCATTCCGCACGATTCCGCCCAGTGCCCTTTTGCCAATCAAAGCCTTTTGCGGTCACAGCGCCACCAGCTTCATAGCCCTTTTACAGCCCCTGAATGTGGTTTATCTCTTATATAAAACGAATGATTAATTATTATCACGTAGAGTGGAAATATTTGTGAAATTAAAGCTGCAAACGAAGTTTCAGCTTGTTCTGAGCGTCGTTTACCGACTTAGGATCATAATTAATGTTCAATTAGGGATGCTTTTACAAGGTCTCAAATATTCATAGCTTATAGTTGGGGCCATGTTCTGTTCAATTAATTAAAAACAAAAAGTGAAGCACACTTTTTGGGGTGGTCAAGAGTATTTTTTAAACAGCTGCAAGATGTGGGAATCCAACGAAATTTACAGAAAAGTGTTGTATGGCTAAAGCTTATAAGCTATATAGATATTTGTTTACCAAAACAGAGTTTAGTTATCCTTATTTAAAACTTTTCGGAATAGAAAAATAATCAAAAAATTGCCTGAATAAAACTTCAGTAAAATTTTAACTCGACTAGCGGCTTAAAAGAAGTATTTAAATTCGATTTTAACCATAATATAACTAGTTGAGGATATTCATTCGAAGAGAAACTAACAACTTTCTCTGTCTCCCCTTTGCTTTTCACAGCTCTTAGTAATTTAGCATAATACAACCACAATAAGGTATCGTAAACCACATAGCCTAATCGCAGGCATGACAAATAACAAAATTTCTCTCACATTAACCGCAAGTTGAATCAAATGTTCCCCAGTTTTTGCTCAGTTGTTTTCCCCCCAGTTGACATTTTCCATTTTCCATTCTATTTGCACATGATGGACGCACATGTGTCAAACAATTGAAAATCTGCAGACCAAATGCGGGTACCGGAATCGACCCTCCCCAGCTGCTGCTCTCGCCCCTTTCCCATTATCCCATCAGTTGCACATGCTGTGGACAGCTGGAAAAGTAGCTGTAGCTATGGATATAGCTCGGTCTCAAGCTTTATCTACAGTTGTGGGTTGTAGCTGTAGCTGTATCTGTATTTGCACTTGTATCTGTATCTGTATCTGTAGCTTTGGCTGTGTATCTGTCATGTAGGTGCCGGTGTTGTCTCTGCCTCTGGCATGTGTCGCATGTGTCAAAATGTTTGCTCATCAAAATCCGAGCATCGAGAATAGTTCTCGTTGTTGTTCTTGTCCCTATAGTTGTTGTTGTGCAGGATGAGGTTGGGTACTGGTCTGGGGTGTAGCTACTTTTAGAGAACGCGCACTTTTATCAAGGATTCAGCATTTGTGTTATTGACAAGCTTAGCTAACACAAGTATGGGCAGGATACTGCAGATATATTCCATATAGTATAGAATACCAGTTGGCCCTCGAGTTCTGAAGAGATCTAATAGGTGTATAAGGTGTTACATAGTTCTATCTATAACGTATACTTATATAAGTGTTGTACAGGTAAGTGTAGTAGTATCTTCTTGGGTTCAGAGAGTTATAAAATAGATTACAGCATAGAGTGGGATATATGAATGCGATTATGTTTTAGAAAGGGGCGTAGTTCCCTAATAGAAAATGCATATAGATTGGGTTTGTTCGTAGTTTAGTAAAGTTTTAAATTATACAATATAATTCTATATCGGTATATATTGGTATAACATACATCATTACGGATATAGTTTAGTATGTACAGCTCTACCCAGGGTTAGACACAGAAATAACATATGGTATATTCTACATAGTTCACTGATTGGTATAGAATAGTATGGTACAATTTGCTCTCGGGTACAGCACAGATACACATAGCGTTTGTAGTAGTAGAGATATAGTTATAGATATAGTAAAGAGTATAGACTTGAGTTTATAGTATATAGATAGACATAGTGTTTATAGTATAGTAGATAGTTTAGAGTAGAGTTATGTACATAGCATTAATAGTTACTCATACTTTACCTCATTGTAAATACGTTGTATATTTGGTTGTAGAGTTGTAGTTGTTGTAGAGTTGTAGTTGTAGTTATAGAGTAGTTATAGTAGAATAGGTAGTAGAAGATGTAAGTTGTTTTGTAGTTAGTATGGTTCCATATTTGTTTAAGTAGTAGTACGATAGTTAGAGTTGTAGTTGTAGTAGTAGTAGTAGTAGTAGTAGAAGTAGTAGTAGTAGTTTTAGTAGAAGTAGTTAGTAGTAGTATTAGTAGAAGAAGTAGAAGTTGAAGAAATTGAAAAAAGTTAAGTAAGATCAAGAAGCATTTTCAACGTAAGAACAGAAACAGGAAAGCAAGAGATAGAAAATAGTTAACGGTAAATAGAATGTTTATAGGTTTTCCAATGCAAAATCAATTTGGAATCATTTTTGTAATAAATTTATAGAGATTATATTTTTGGTGTAGTTGGTTTGTTGCTGGGTGTCAAGTGTTGGAAAACGATAACAGAAATAGAACTCAGTAAACTCTTCACAATGCTAAATTTTGTTAGTATCGAACGGATTTCAAATAGTTAGGGGTGATGTTATTTATTCTGTCGTACAAGTATATTACAAGAAACATACTGAGGGATGTCTGGCGCTGCAAAGCTATCGATGATGCATTGCTTGAGCTATCGATAGTATTCGATATACTATAAGTAAATTTAAGCATCTTTAATTATTTATAGCCTTTCGGTATAAATGATGAACTTTGTAGTCAACTTAAGCGTATTATATTGAATATTTCTTAAAAATAACAATACTTATTCTTTTTGCATAAGCTAAAATTAACTTTTTCTATCGATTTTTGTTATCGATATCTCTGTTTGCTATCGATATCTTTGCAGCAGCGGTTTGGAATTCAATTTTCAGCTAATTTTGTGACACAAATGAAGGTAAACATTTTTCGCGGCGGATTTTGTTAATTAACTGAGAAATGCAATTGGAATTTCGTTCCACGGAAAAAAAGGAGAAAACAAGGAGAAGAAGAACAAGAAAATAAAATAGTTCGTTCGCGCGCATCAACATTGTTGGGGGATAACTTTTTCGAATTCCCTTTTCTGCATCTCTTTGTAAGCATTATTCAAATGGAATTCGATGGCAGCAAAAGTTAGTTCGCCAAAGTTCGGGCTCGGTATGCATAATTAACGGTACTGAAAGCTCTCGGGTGCAACTAAGGCAGAGTTTGTTTTTTTTTTCTTTGCTTTTGCTTGAGGGGCTGGCTGGCGAGCAATGGGGCGTGGCAGTGGTAGTGGTGCAGCAAGTAAAATGCATATGGAATAAATTTCGAGCTGAATTCGTAAAAGTAAAAGAAGGCAAGAAGGCCCAATCGGGTATATCATATATCATATAATATATCGTTATATATTGTAGTATGCAGATCATGTGAGTTTTGGTTGGTTTTGTTGGTTTTGTTTTTGGAATTTCGCAGTATTCGAATCAAAATGGTGGCAATACAAAAGGAATTACGAATGCGAATAGAGGATTACGAATACGAATACGAATACGAATACGAATAGGAATGCGAATGCGAATGCAAGAAACGAATATTGTATATTATACGTAGTTAAAGGTTAGGTTGAAGAAATTACCGCCTGCAGCATCTGTTTAGCGTGTGTGTTTCGTTTTGTTGGGAAAGTAAAGGGAAAGTTGTTCATTAATACTTCACTCTCAAAACTGGTATATTTGCATAGTATTTAAGTATTTGGTATTTAAAGTGTGAGCGTAAGAGCGTAAATATAGTTTGATAGCTGATAACGATAGATAAGTAACGATACATATCAGGAAAGAAATCGAATAAGTTGAAAATGTTCAGTTGAATTTATCGTGATGCGGGAAAAGAGTGTGGAAAATTGTGTACAGTATTTTTCACGTGTTCTTGTTGTTGTTGCTATTGTTGCTGTGGGATGATTGAAAAATTGCAGAGAAAGAGACAGAGTTGAGTTGTGTCTTAGGCGTCTCAGCTGCCGAGCTCAAGTTTCCCGTTGTGGTGGCGGGCAAGGGGCGTGGCAATCATGTTAAAATTGAACAAAAAAGCGAATAGAATCAAATAACCTTAGCTCGAGGCCTGCTCGGATAAGCAGAGGGAGGTGGCACGGAGAGAGGGATAGACATTGGATGGGGGAATTGTAATAGAAGAAATTGAATTGTGTTCATTTTTTTCCTCTGCTTATTTTTCTTATACGACCAAAGGCAGCTGAGTTCCTCGAGTGGGCGTGGGGCAGTGGAGGCGTGTGCAGAGGGGCGTGGAGCTTGTGTCGGAGTGTCGCTGTGTGTCGTGTGAAGTGCATGAAGATTTTAGGGATTGCTGTGCACTTGGGTGTCGTTTCAGGTGTTTGCCGTGTCTCAGTGTGTGTGTGTGTTTGTGTGAGAGTGTGAGTGTGTATTTGTTGTGTTTGGAGTGTGTTTTACAATGAGGTAAAGTTCGGCTGTGAAGGTTGAGGAGGAGCGTACAATAGGTACATTATTTTGCAGTATGGAAACGGTATTTTTTTACCCCAGATAATTCCGGCATGATTTGTGTGAGTGTCCACGTGTGTGTCTGTGTATGTGTGTGGGTGTGTTAGTGTGAGTATAACTGTGTGTGCGCTTAAGCTTAAGTAGAGTACGATACGATTTAAGTTAAGTTTAAGAATACGTAAAATTCACTGGGAAACGGGATAGGGAACTAACTAATGGGCGGGTCTCCTCTTATGGATCATAACTAAACGATATTTGTGTGTGTCTGTGTGTATGTGTCTTAGTGTGCGTGTCGTGGTGTCTTGTGCAACGCTAGACTTATGTTTAATTTAAAATAACATTTATGCACTCTTTTCTTAGGAATTTTCAATTTTGAACGAGTCTAAAAAAATTTCTAAAATTCTCAATTCTTTCAAATTGTTTTACATGCTTTCTTTTTTTATGTTATTGATTTTCTTGCGGCCAATTCTTCATTCAAAACTGAAACACAAGCGCTAAAATTAAGTTCGTTTTATATAACTAAACGCAACTGTGCCAGATAAATAATGCTCGATATATGTATATATAGATTTATATATATATAGTATATTATGTTAGTTATGCAGTTTGATTGTGGTAAACTTAGCTGCAAGTTACAAACTTACGAAACCGATGGAAAGTACTGCGACATTTGTATCGTACAATAGGGCTTACCTATAAGTAGAAGAGAGAGAGAGAGAGAGAGGAGGAAGAGAGAAGAAAATTAGTTTAGTTTGGATTTACAATTAGTTGTAGGGGAAATTGGATGTAGGAACTGAGCTATAAATTGTCATGGCAATAAATGTGTCGTGTGTGTGATAATATTGCGAACCGAAAATGATATTTTATTGCATTGGTCCGCCTGCACGTTTGCAACATTTATTACGAAACCCTTCTCGGCTACCCTGCCCAACACAAACACCCTCCCTAATCCATATAACTTATCCCGAGCATAAGACAGGCAATAGTAATAAAGGCTAACACGACAGAAGCTCAAATAAATTTCCACTTCTCATATCCCTCGCCGTCGTCTTACCCTTTCCCTTACCCTTCTCACTTCCCTTCGATAGCCGACTTAGAGTTGACAATAGAAACGCATTAGCCACTGCCACATCCCAAGACGCGAACATACACACATACAGATATATATTTATATATGTATATGTATATATATATGTACTGGGACACAGCAGTCGCAAAGTAGGGATTACTTCGTCTTATGCAAGTCCCTTTTTAACTGAGTGAAAACTGTTCACCCAGCGCTGAACCAAATGAAAGTTTATCGAGGGGCGACCAAATTAAAGAAATTATTATTGTAAAGTTGCCAAAGTGAAAGTTATCAATGCTATTCATACTTATAATAGAACTGAAGTTCTCTTTTCAAGCACTTTCAAGCAGTGTACGTAAATAACAATCTCTTTCTATTGCTTAAACTTTTCTTTGCATTTCTTGACTCTGGGAATGATGACTTATGCACAATTCAAAAGATAAATATATGGAAAATATTGTACAATTCTTCTAAATTTGCAAAATCAATAATGAAAAAATATAAGAATTAAAATTCAAAAATAAAACATAATATTCCATAATATAATCTAGTGTGAAATACAATATATATATATATATAGGAAAAATATAAATAACGTATAGATAATAAATAATATAAACAAGAATACAATCTTAACCTAAAAGTTACTGCAGTACACAGCAAGTCATATGGCACAACCATACCGACATGGAAAAGCATCTTGCTACTTTTGTATTCCCACAGCGAATCTACTTTTAAAATTGTAAAAATGAATTTACTTTCAGTTTCCATTTGGAAAGACATTTTCACAAAAATATATTTACTAAAATCCGCTTAAGGTGAGCGGAGACCCTTGGCCCATTTTCGCTCATGTTGTCAGCAGACAAATTGCACACACTGTATGCTAGAGATTTAGTGGAACTGTGACTAAAATTCCCCAAACAACTTTCTACATAGTTTGCAGTTATATTGCTCGGCCTTGATATGTTTTACGATCGGCTCTTTATTTTTATTCGTATTTTTATATTTATTTTGCGCATTTCTGTCGCATTTTTATGGCGCAGCACCTAAAAGGGACCATCGAGTAGAGGTCGGACGGGGATGGTGGTGTATCTGGAGTATGTCGTATCTTGGGTAATTGACATACTCGAACACACGAAGAAGAGAAAGAGAGACTCGTGTTTTATGTGAATTATACAAGTACATATAGTATTTCGATTTGATTTCTCGATTTTTATGGCCATGCTAATAGCGTTTTCATGTTTCGGCTAGTCTATCAGTGTCATGCCCTCCCTGCCATCTGCCGCTGCTGCTACGTAACCGCAGTCGACAGCTTGACAAACCCTGCGGCAAGTGGCAAATGGCATGTGGCAGGTAGAGGGTGGCAGGAGGAGGGAAAGGAGGTGAATGGGAATGGGAGGCGAGTGCTAAGCTCGACAGTGGCTAATGATTGAGTTGCCCGGTTGTCAGCGAGGCGAGTCAGCTCGCCTCGTAAATGTAAGTGGAATTGCGCCTGCTTTATAAGTCGACAGGCAGAGAAAGGGGGAATGGGAAGGGGGTGGCAGACTGAGAGGCAGCTTGAGTCCTTGCGAATTTAGCATCAATCTACGCAATTAAGTGTATCAATTTGCTGGAACCACTTGCCGACGCATTCGTGCAGAATTTCTGCGCTTGATAAGAGACTCGGCGATGGCGACGGCAGCGAAGCAAGCAGCAACAGCGACAGCGACAGAGACTGCGGCAGCAACGAAGAAGATTGCAAAAGGGAAGGCTGCGACTATGCGACGCTACGGCGCTGCTGGCAGTCTTAACGCGACAGCTCCAATTTCAGTTTCAGGCCAAATGGCAGGCGTGGGGCACGCGTGCAGTGGCGTAGGCGCTCGTCTTTCACAAGGGGGTGAGTGCGACCCAAGAGGGCGTGGCAGACTTGAGGCAACCTTTCGACTGCAAATTTGCTTTCAATTTGCTGCTAACTCGCTTTGATTTTGCAAGCAAAATTTCGCTGCAAGCGACTTGTGTGAACTGTGAACTATAAACGGTATTGGCATCTTAGCCAGAATATATCCAAGCTAGCATATATACTATATGTATATGTGCGGTAGATTTTGCTAAAGGTCAAAACTTTAGTTTAATAAAGAAAAATATGGCATCGATTTGTGCTTTAACAACAAATTCACAGTCCGACCAAAAGAGGAATTTAATTTCAAATGGAATCCATTGAACAGAATGATTTTATTTCCAATAGAAACATTTATATGAAATGAAAAATATTTACAAAAAAAATGTGTCTGTCATATGTTGAAAGTATACCAAATTTCATAATTCAATAATACTATATCTGTTTCATTTAAAGTTTGGCAAATTAAATCGAGAAAGAGAAAATCTCTTCTTAGAAATGCAATTGAATAATTTAAATGAAAAGTAAAATATTTCTACAGTATTTTATTTCAAGAGTTGGTATGTTATATTTAATTTATCTATAATATTTCCACTCTATTTTATTTGCAATGAAAAGTAAAATATTTCTGCGCAATTTTCATTTAACATTTCATACAAAGTATTTCAAATTTCGTAATTCAATAACATCTTCCGTCTCCCTCCGCTTTTTCATTTCGACAAGCATGAAAAGTTATTTTCGCATAGTAAAATATGTCTTTGAATGATTCGATGACAAAGTGTTTGGGAAGGGGGGAGGGAGGTTCGCAATTTCAAAAGTTCTGTCTCCCTCCCCCTTTTGCCTCTGCCGCTGCGCTGTGCTGGCCGAGCTGTTTACGCTGCCTTGGGGCAGCATCAGCGCTTGCAAATTGATGAAAACTGCCGCATACTATGTCTGCCCTGCTGTCCCCCCTCCTTCTGTCCCCACTTCGTCTGTCCTTCTGCCTGCCTGATGCCTGTCACACTTTCAGATAGGAGAACCTGCCCACATCGTAGATAGGTTAGATACGCAGCAGCTACATAATGTCAGCGCGTATGCTATGTAAATGCTTAGCGACTGCTGCTGCTGCCGACTTGATAAGCGTTTTAAATAAAATTTACCCTCCCCCCTCCTTCCCCCTCTTCTCTCAACGCCCCTTGCAGAAGATTCGCTTTTTTGAAAGCATTCAATGATTTTCCAAGCGATTGCACAATCATTAAACAATAACAACAACTACAACTAGGTAGCGGGGATGCCAGAGGGGGGAAGGGCAGCGGGGGGTGTTAGCCACTTTTATGTGTGGCCGTGTAGCTGCTGTGCAGCGGCCCGAGAATGAATTATGTATGTAGTATCGATCGTGTGCCAAAAATACATACATATGCGTAGAGGGGAGG
This sequence comes from Zaprionus davidi, assembly GCA_018903715.1. Taxonomy (NCBI): domain Eukaryota; kingdom Metazoa; phylum Arthropoda; class Insecta; order Diptera; family Drosophilidae; genus Zaprionus; species Zaprionus davidi. The sequence continues at coordinate 1,293,420 of JAEIGL010000003.1, forward strand.
AAGGGGGGGGTACACTCGATGAGGGTGGGGGGAGTTAATGTGGCTTTGACTTTGACTTACCTTTAACGGCACTTAATTGGTTGCCAACCATCTGTTTCGCAATGAACGCCGCCATTTTGTTTCGGCTCTGGCTTTGGCTCCTTTACGGCTGTGGGCGCTGCTCTGTTGTGTGGGCGTGGTCGACTGTATGGCAAATGCACTTGCGGTTGACTTTGACGCCGAAACTGCAAGAAGATACAAAGAGAGAGAAAGAGAGTGTGAGTGAAAAATAATAGCAAAGCAGACGAAGCACATAATGAAAAGAAGGCAGAAAATTAAATTGCGCTCGAGCTGGAGAGGACAAAGCGACAGCGCCGCCAGGGGCGTAGTGCGTCTGTTTGTCCTGCCTGTCCGTCTGTCCCTCTATCCACCCTCTGTCCCTCTGACCGTCCATCTGTCTTGGCAATTCGCGTAGTGGACTCGGCGCCAAGTTGCCCTGTCACCTGCTGCCTGCCTGATACTTTAAGCCGATTAGCTTAAATGCCGTCGCTTCGTTGCCTTCGCCTTCGTTGTTGACGCCCCTGCCACGCCCAGCATACGCTGCTGTCGCGCACGCAAAATGTAGCTAGTTTGGCGGTGGCAGCGGCAGTAGCTAAGAAAAGTAGCTAAAAGCACAGCGGGCGTCTCCTGCTCACTTCCTTTCCCAGTTCATTTTAATGAGAACGCAAAAAATCTCTTTTTAATGAGAAAAGCAGCTAAAAGAGAAACCCAAAACTCTTCAGCTTAGGTCTGTAACAGTCAAGTAAACTCAGCTCTATATATAACATCTCTCCACAGATTTCACTCATTTTACAAATCGTTTATGTCTCTGAAATGAAAATTTTCATTATTTTCCATTTTTCCCCTTTAGGTTTTATGTGCCTCCTTTTTGCTTGTCGTACATATGTTTTATGCATACATATGTACATTTTTATATCCCCAATTGTTATGCCTAGCCATTTTTATGCAATTTTTATGGCACTTTATTTCGCTCTTTACCTTTTCTCTCGCACTCTTTGGTTTTTTATAGTTTTTTATTAGTGCGCAATCAAAACTCGGTTATATCCTACGCAAATATTGCCCCAACTCAATTTGTTGTTTGTCCTGTATGCGCATTTTACAGTTGCAAATGAGTGTGTGTGTGTGGAAAACATTGTTGCAATTTCTTAATTCCATTTTGAGCGGCGTATTTGTTTTAGAATATGAAAAATGATACGCAACAAAGCATTATTTCGATAAAATTTAAGTAAATGAATTTTATATGGCTCCTAGAAGTATGCAAGAAAGTTTGTATGCAGATTTTCATTGTCGTAGGAATTGAATATCGTATATTGAGTTTTTCTAGAAACTTCTCTGCTATTTTCCAGGATATCCCAACTACACTTCAACCAAACAGTGCTTCTTATTAACTCGATAAGTCTTATACAAACAAATAAAGTTACTTTAAACTATAAAAACATTACATTTTGTGTTACATTCTCTATTTCTTTTAAAAATGTATTAACTAAACTTGAATAGTTTATTAGTACTTCATAAGAGTTGGTAGAATTTCCTTAAAATTGCATTTATATTATCTGTACTTTTCGTAGATAAAACTTGTCATAATCAACATTTCATAATCAACAAGAATGTAGATCTTATAACTCTTCATTAACTGCTAATCTTGTTGACTATTCTTAACATATAATTGATATAGCAACCAGCAATGAAAACAAGAAAATGCAGACAATAAATTTTCCATATTCTCTAGAATTGTTTCAAATTTTCCACTTGCCAAAACGCACTGAGAAAAGGCCAAAAAGCTTGAGCTGGCAGCGCGTTTGGCAAAACTTCTTTGGCAGTTCTCATTCGTGCGGGAGTGTGCACGAGTGTGAGTGCGTATGAGTGTGTGTATGTATATGTGTGTGAGTGGGGGCAGAGTGCTCGCTGGCATTGCCGCGCAGCTGTTCCCACAGTCTGTACTACATAATCTAATATTATCTGAGGCCCAGCACAATAATACTTAATGAATGTGGGCGCAGAAAAATGAGAGGAAGAGCGAGAAAAACGAGACAAGAACTGTAAGCAGAAGCAGCAGCAGCAGCAGGCAGGGAATGAGGAGGGTGGGGGCGTGGCAGGCAAATTTTCAATTTTGTTAGGCAAGTCGACGCGGCAGGAGGCGCCTTAAATTTCCATTTCCATTTGCAGCTTTATAACCATATATTAATATTTGCTCAAATTGGGCTAACGAACTTAAGCCGAGGGCGAGAGGCAGTAGAGAGGGAAGGAGAGTGCGGGCAGTTGGCAGGGCAAAGCTGCAACAAATTAAAACAACACCAGCTAAACGAGCAACGAAATTAGTTTGACATGAAAAGCAGAGACGCCTGGCAGGCAGGAGGCAGACAGAACGGACTGAGGGACAGAGAGAGAGACAGACAGACAAACGGACAGCGAGCAGGCAAACGGACATCCAGGCGGACAGGGCGAAATGACAGACTGACAGATCGGCAGGATGTGCGGCAGGCAACACCATCATCAGCTCACCCTGTCCTATCCTGTCCGGTGAGTGCGAGTGAGGCTAATGAATTAAGCTGGCGCTGAAAAGAATTTTCAGCTTTTCCATGTTCCATAGCCCTGCGGCCGCGCGTCAGCAGAATTGTTTATTGGACTCCGCCCCTGCTACTCCTCTTTCCTTCCTCTTCACCACCTACCTCTCCCCAGCTGACCCAAAAGAAAAACACATTTTCCGTTAACGAAATTCATGAAATTCTCTTTAATTTTCAAACGTAGCCAGCGTAGCCAGGAGGAGCAACCTGAAGAAGGGTTTACGGCCCGAGCAGGCGAGGCCCAACCTGCTCCTCCACGTCCCCTAATATATGTAAATAAAAGCGCAAATTTATGGGGTTTCGTGTTTAGAATTTGATGTGCCAGCTGCTGCTGTTGCTGCTGCTGCTGCTGCCGTTGGAAGTGGAAGAAGAGAAGGAGCCTGCTCAAGGTGTGCCCCAACAACAGGGAGCAAACACTGAGCTAGCTGAAAAGACTTGGCATTGCTGTGGCCAGGCAGGAACGTTCGCTATCCAATTACGTTTGAAGTTCTTGCTTTCATTCGTTCGTTATTTTTTTTTCTTCTGTGTGATATGGAAAAAGGCTAAAGGTAACGGTAAAGCTAAAGCCAATAAACACGCAAATAAGCCGAGTCGAGTTGAATCGAGTTGCGAGTTGCGTTTGCCTCATCGTCGGTTTCTATGGCAGCCGGAAAGGGGTCAGTTCCAAAAGGGAATACTACTATATGTGTATGTATCAAGCATACGCAGCGTAAGCCCTTCAAAGGAAAGTCAAAGGGTCCGCTCTGGTCTGGATGGAGGTCGGGCTACTTAGGCATTACTTACAAATCAATGCGAAGCGGCGGAAAGTCAAAGTCCCCAATCGGACTTTGTAGAAGCGATGGTCGAAGTAGAGAGGGGAGAAGAAGGGGGAGAAAAGAGTGCAGGACTAGAGAAGGTAACAATGAAAGCACTAGAGAGAAAGGACTACGAAAAGAAAAGGGTCAAGAGCTATTTAAGTCTCTGTACTTTATGTACTTTGAGACCAAAAACCTTTTTTCGTATTTTTAACCACTTTTTGATGATTTAACAGTGTTTTTTTGTTGTTGTTGTGTGTGTTGAGGGAGAAACAATCTTGTTGTCACAGTCGCCATCTTGGGACGGAAGATTGGCAAAAGATTGAGCAGAAAATTGAGGTGAGAATATTGACATTTATACCTTTTTTCGCTATGCTGAGTACAATAGGCTTATAATGCCGTATTATAACAGCTCAGTTTTATATGAAATGTATTTTATCTTGAGCAATATGTATACTGAGATAGGTTATCAAATGATGAGGTTAAAGAAATCTACACTTTATAGATTTAACTAAGAAAGGAATTACTTTCAAATACTTATATTTGTCTTAGCGAAATATTTTGGATTATCATATTGTTTTTATAATAACGTCAAGGTAATCAAGTTGTCTACAGAGTCAACGCCTCGCAAAAATAGTTAAAACCATGTTACTTCATAAAAAGCTTTAGTATCTTCTGATGGAAAATACTCATACAGCAAAGTAAAGTATTTAATAATTTACACCGAATTCAGCCTATTCTAAACACTTTGTACTGCTATAAAGAATTGACTGCAGCAGATATAATTAAATACCTATAAAGTTTGAAAGATTATTCAGTTTTTAAAGAACGGTTTCAGAGAGTAACAATATCATAGAAGTTCTTCAATATTCCCAACAAACCCAGCGGAATTTTAAGTATTCTTCAGTATTGCATACAGTAAAGCATTCAACTCATACAAATCTAAAAGAGTTCCTGTAAGTTTCACACATCTTAAAACTGAAATAAAGCTTGCAAAAATCTTCGTTTAAGAATTTGCAACATTCCTTTACAGCTTTCGCTATTTATCTTCATTTTTCCACCTACTCAAAGAACTTTTAAAACGAGTTCAGAGAATAGCAAAAGATTTGTGCACATTCTAGTTAGAATTCCTTTTAGATTTCAATCTTGTGAAACTGCAACAATACGAGAGTTAGCATTGGCTTTGCTTTATCCTCCCCCTTCCCTTCCTGCTGCTCATGCTGCTCCCCCTTCCACGCTTGAGGAGCTGCCACTTCACGCGTGAAAATGCGCAAACTTTATGCAAACATTTGACGTGGAATTGCCGAGTTTAGAGTTGGTTTTTTATTTTGCCGCATACTTAAGGACGCGCAAGATACTTTTGGAGATGTTTTCGAGATACTTTCGAGATACTTTTGAGTTACTTTCTGCGATTGCTTTGGGGCAGCTGGTTGGACTTACCTGGGGCGCTTGCTAAATATTCCGTTGAGATTTGCCGCCTGCCTTTCTATGTGTGTGTTGTTGTCAGACAGAGAGAGGGAGATAGGCAAAGTGTGCGAGAGTGTGTGTGAGTGACGCTGCTCTTGTTGTTGTTGTTGTTGTTATTGTTGCTGTAGTGCCAGTTGCTCTTGTTGTTGAAAGTTTGAAAGTGATTTGTGTTGCTGTTGTTGTTTAAAGAAATCCACTAAGAAGAGCGAGCATCAGGCATAGATAGAAGTTTCTGCAAAGTAAACGAAGATAGGTAAGCAAATAAACTTATGTAAGTAAAGTGCAAGAGAGATAGACAGACAGAGAGAGAGATAGATAGAAAATGAGAGAGATGGATAGAGCAAGGTATAGTTTGGATTTAATGAGTTTGCATGCTTTGACCCTTGCGATAACACGAGAAAACCTATTGACATTGCAACTAATTTAAACACACACACACAGACACACTCACATGTAAAAATGCCTATTGTGTGTGTGTGTGAGGGTGAGTACTGTGTATGTGTGTGTGTGTTTTCTTTTTATTTTTCCGTTGCTTCGTTTTGTTGTTTTTATCGATATTTCTTTATTAGGGTTTCTTTTATGCGAGCGTGCACGTAAGTGCCCATTACGAGGCGAAGGGAGAAGGCATACACAACACACACACAGACACATACAGCACACACACACACAGGCAGGCAGCGCACACTTGGCGAACATTTTACGTAACACGCGCTGCTAACTGATTTAATCAAATTTTTTTAAGAACTTTGACACATTTTGGCCGCACTTTGCAGCTGCCCCCTGCCCTGCGCCCTTTCAGCTGCCACACTGCCCCCACCTCACTGCTTCACTGCCCTCTTCCATGCGTGGCACACGCGACTTGACTCGAAATCAAACAGTTAAATTGTTTATAATTGAATTAGTTTTGTTTTTGTTTTTCCCATGCAGTTTTGCAGCACTGCGAGCTGAGCTGAGCTGAGGCTGACTATGTGTGAGTGTGTGTGTGTGCGGCAGTATGTGTTTTTGTGTCTCTGTGTTTGTTTCATTATGTGCTTTGTCTTGTATAGCATATGCATTGCACATACATAATGTACACCTACACACACACACACGCACACAAACACACACACAGACACACACTCATGTGGCACATAGAGAGGTGCGTGTGTCTCTCTGTTGGTATTTTATTTAATACTTTTGCTTTGGCACTTTACTTTTTTGCTATATTTTATTTCGGCGCTTCTTACTTCATGCTATGTTCGCACTCTTCTGTGTCGCACTGCCGAGTTCCCTACATGGAAAACTCGGCCCGATGCCGCCTCAGCCGACGTCGCTGATGTTGCCGACGTCGCCGACGTTGGCGCCGACAACAACGTTGGCGCTGCCAGCTGACGTTGGCGTCAGCATCGGCGTCGCAGCCAACAAGGCGCCTAAATTACAACAACAACAATGCGAGTAACACTAAAAAACACTCAACGAAGCTTTTGCGTGCTCAATTTTGAGTGGCATCTGTAGCACTGCTAGCTGTGCTGCTCTAACTCACGCACATTAGCATAGCAGGCCTAAAAGCGCTCAAGGTGCAGAAGAAGCTCAAAAGCAGAAGCCGCCGCTGACTGCTACTGTTCTTGTTGTTGTTATACATAGCGTACATGTATTATACATGTGTGTGGGTGTGTGTGTGCTTTTGGCTTTTTAACTAATAATATATTTATCTGTCGTTGCCTTTTGCCTACTTCGTCTACGTCTACGTCTATTACATAATTCGCGCTTGCTCTCTCTCTCTCTCCCTCACTTGCCTTCTCTCTCTGTCTCTCTCTCTCTCTCTTTGTCGCTCTCTCTCTCCCTCTCTCTGTCGCTCTCTGTCTGCCTCTCTTTTGCTCCTGGCTTGACTTTTTGACTTTGAAATAAAAACGCGTCGCGTTGCCTACTTTAGGGCGCCTGCGCCGGCAGCGCAGCAGGCGCAACTACAACTACACACGCATTGTTCGTGCTGCTATTGATTTGTTGTTGTCATTTTTTAGGCGCTGCTGCTGCTGCCACTGCTGATAAGTTAAAACATATGGCAAAAGAGTTGTCTGTGTGAGTTTGTATGTGTGTGCGGCCTAAGGCTTTGTTTGCCTGTCAGTTGCCATTAGCCAAGTTCACTAGCTCTACATGTGTGTGTGTGTGTGTGCGTGTGTGTGTGTGCAGCACTCGTAGACAAAGCGGCAGCCACAACTTTTGCGGCGCATCGGAAACGCACAGCTTGAAAGAAGGAAATTGCAAAGTTCTTGCCACGTCCGCCTCGCATCCTTCCCCCTTCCCCTTACTCTGTAAGTACAAGTGCTGCAATTGCCCCAAGAGGGTCAATGATAGACTAAGTGGGCGGCAGTAGGCGTGGCACGGCTGCTGACCACTGTCTGAATTCTAATTAGTGTGATATAAATCCGAACAAATGCCGCACTTTATTGTTTTGCACTCCATCAATTACGTCTGCTTAAGAGATACACCACGCACTCTCTCTCTCTCTCTTAAGAGCGTGCGTGCGTGCGCTCTCTCGCTCTGTCGCTCTTATCTTGTGCCGTTGACGCTGCTGCTGCTGGCGCTGGCAGCAGACTTTGGCACTGCTTTATATACCAATCAATTATATTTGCTGCGCGCAGCGAGTTTCAACTTATTTTTCGCCACAAATTGCTTATTACATCCCCATCCCTCTGTCCTCTGTCCCCTGCCGCTGCCCCTGCCCTACCCCGTGGCAGTGCTACCTGCGCTACTTCTGCTTGAGATGAATGTCACGTAGTGGCCGCAAGTGAATTGCAAAGACGACGCGACGTAGACGACGACAACGACGACGGCGCGACGTTACTTTGTTTTATATTTTTTACATGCGTTGAGAATTTTTCACTTGATTATTGATGGCTCGCTACGGGACGTTGCTGCCTCAGCTGCTACTGCCACTGCTGCTGCTTCTTTGGGACTTACCTACAGCCGTTGAAGGTACCGCAACACTACGAAAAACAGCGCGAATTGCGAGCCAAAGAGGCGCGTATACATAAAATAAAACAACAAACTTTGACTCATTTTCAGCACTACACGAAAAAAAGCAACACCAACACACACACACATATGAAAAGGCCAAAAACTGTTATCTTTGTGGCAAAGTAAAGAGTGATTCAGAGAGAGCGAACGACAATGGGCGCAATGAGCCAGAGCGAGAGAGAGAGAGCAGACACACGCAAGCATGCGGGCGACAGCACGAGATGGCATTAGCTGAGAGAGTGAGGCGGCGAAGAGAGAGAGCGAGGTGTACAGTGAGTGGCGAAGAGAGAGCAAGGTGTGTGGAGTGAGTAAAGTGAAGAGAGCGCGAGTGGCGCTGCTGTCACTTCTGACAGCTGACCCCATGCGAGAAAAGCTTCGCTAACTGACCAAAAACACATTAGAGAAGAGCGCGAAGCAGTTAAAGCTAACTAAAGCTTGCTAGCCAAGCTAAAAAAAAAGCTAAACAAAGAGCAAAACAGATTAACAAATGAATTTTTTACACAGGAAGCCTCCTCCGTTGTTGATTGATCAACAAATTTCGACTTTCCGGCTGTGTCTAATTTCCACTTCTTGTTGTTGTTTTCCTTTTTTATGGCAGTGTTCCGCTTGTAAACACACACACATACACACATACACGAACCGGAAGATGTGGAGCGTACGCAGAGCGCTGATAAAACAGACTAAGGCACACAAGGCAAAGGCAAATGGCAACAAGGCCTCGCGGCCGACAGGGCTGACACACACAGTCTCTGTTTACCCGAAAATACGTTTTCACTCACCTGCCCTGCCCTGCAAAGGTATGCGCGCGCGCGTTCTCACACATATGCATATGCGTGTGTGTGTGTGTGTGCGTGTAAGAGGCGTATAGGTAATTTATATAAATTATTTAATTAAGCCATGTACGTCAGCACGCGGCGCTGGGGCCCATTATTTAGATTAAAATCAAACCCATTACGTTTTATGCCACCTGTCTTCCTGGTCGAGGGGCTTTCTTACGCTTATCCACCTCTCCCATACCCCCTTTCTCTCTCTCTTGTCTCTTCTGGAATTTGCTTAGGCACATTTTGTGCGTCTATTGGTTTTGTTATGATTGTTTTTGGCATTGCCTTTTGCCGCCTCATTCGTCGAGGCGGGCAGGCATCGCCAAATTGGCCACATTTGGCGCGTGCCAGCAGTTTTCAGCTTAGTTGGTTGCTTTAATGACTGTGGGGAGTTCCTCTGCTGCCTCTGCTGCTGCATCAGCATCCGCAGTCCGCATTCGGCCCGAGGGGCTTATCCCCAACGGATACCGGGCGGGAATAACAATTATTGTCCTGCCAAAATATTAATACACTCTGTGCGTAGTACAATTGATTGTGCCAGATTATGGGAAATTGAGGAAATGGGAAATGGGGGAATAATACCTAAAAATAATCCGCCTCCACAGCGCGCCCTAACTTGACTTTGAAAATATTCATAGCATACTTTCGCACGCTGAGCTTTTGGCTTTGGCTTTTTGCATGCGCGCTCAAAAGTATGCTACGTACTAAGCAGGGGAATAGCAGTTATAAAGGAAATAATACAATAATTAAAATACAAATGTCGAATTTAGAATTAATACACTGTCGTGCATTGAATTACGGCAAATCATTCAAGAAAAACCGTAAATGAATTAGGCTGACTCATTCTAGATTGACTTTGCAGATATTCATAGCAAACTTGTGAGCGCGCAGCAAGCAAGCAATGAGCCAGACAGACTTAATTACAGTTTACAGTTTAAATTACAGCACACGCTCGCTGAAGTGCACTAATTAGTCAAGTTCAGTGACAACGACGACTACGCCCGACAGTAAATCTAGAGTGACCGTATTTGATAAATAAACACAGCGCACAAGGCACTTACAAAAAGTTTGAGTCACTTTTAAAGCGGCGACTTTATCGTTCTCGATGGGTAACGTTCTCTTTGTGCTCTCCCTGCTGTTCCCCCTTCTGTTCACCCACTGTGCTGTCTCTATTGTTCGACTTTTGTTCCGCCTGCTTTGAAATTGGACGCGTTGGTTGGACGCGCGTAATGGAGCAATCGCACTTAGCGCAGAAATTGATTTCTTTTATTGCGCGGCAAATGGCGCGCCGCAATGATAAAGTTAATTTACCCACGCTGCGCCAAGCTCCTCCAAAATAATATAATAATAATAATAATGATGAAAATAATAATAATAATAATAATAATGATGCTGGTGATGTTGTTGATGATGTTGCAGATGATATCAACTGACAGCGCACGGCCGCTGCTCACGTCCCTGGGGAAAGGCTCAAGCGGCTCTCTCCGGCAACGGCTTCTCGCGGTTTGAGGTATCCGGCTTTGGTATCCGTTGTCGTTCAGCTGTAACCCCAGCTCCGTCCCTTCCCCCGATATCCCTCTGTCACTCCCTCTGGTTGTGCTCGTCAATCAATGAGAATTCAAGAGCAGCCTCAGCCTCCGCCTGCGCCACTGCCGACGCCGCCAAAGATGACAACTAAACTTCACTTCATCCGCAGACAAAATGTCATTTTGCGGAAAAGTCCAACTTTGTGTGGTGTAGAGAGCAGGCAGAGGATGAGGAAGTGGGCGGGAGCGAGGATACTGGCTGAGGGGGGTAGGCGTAGGCCGAGGGGAGGCATGGGCACAGTGGCTTAATTTAAAACGGTTTCATGTTGTGATTTTGACAAATGATAATTTTTTTTGCATGCATGCGCCTCAATGTGTGTGTGAGTGAGCCTGTGTATGAGTGTGTATGCCTGTGTGTGTATGTGTATGCCTGTGTGTGTGTGTGCTCGCCTGTGTGTTTGTCAGGCAATGTGAGATAGCTTTTGTGTTTGGCATGTCATCCGAGCTACAAGTACGATATCTCTCTCCATCCCCACCATCCGCTCTCTTCTCGTTTGCACTCTCTCCCCCGTCTTCTGCTTCCCCCTACCCCTTGCTTTGCCTCTCGCTCTCTCTTTCACGGTCGCTCACTGTGAGTCTGTAATTTTGTAGTGGCCGATGAGTTGGCACAATGCGCGAGACAGATAAACGCCCCCAGCCACAGTGCGCCTGCCTCCTGCCCCGTGCCCTCTACCTCAGCCTGGCCCCACCTCAACACAGTGCAGAGTGTGTCAAAGGGTCGCTAAGTAAGTAAGCTGCCACACACACACACATTCACACACGCACACATTCATACAACCATTCACACACACACTCGCATACAGCCTTTATATAGAGAAAAGTTTCAGTTTCAGTTTGAGTACATCAAAAAACTACGTACAGGCCTCGTTTCAGCCCCCGCCACAGTCCCGTCGCATTTACAATGGCAGGAAGAGCATCATTTTATTTGTGTATGTGGCGTATACACATTGAAAATTTATGAAAAGATATTTATCTGATTAATGCAAATACATTTATTCTTCTTCGGTATTAAGACCCTGTGGGTCGCGGCTGCTTCCGGCTTCCAGTGAGTATAAACAGGCGTTGATCTCTGTTAATATTTGGTCTGGAGTTAGGAAATTTGGTATGCTTTTTGGTGTATGCCTGACGCAGATCGAGGTATTTTAAAACATTCGCTGTCATGCTCAGTTAGTGGAAAAATCAAGAAATAAAATAAGATATTTTAGTTGATAATTTGAAAAGCAGGCAGAATATTATTGTCTTCTCTTTTTAATGATATGCAATTAATTTATTTATATCAATCAAATTAAATTAAATTAATAACAATAATAATAAAATAATAATTCAATTACAATTAATTTATTATTATAATATTATTCCCTTATTTGTACAATGTAAGTATATAAAATATTTTAATACACAACTGTATAGATTATCCACTCCACTCATTCACTCTTGTCATCCGCAAATATGTCAATTCCACCCACTGTGCATTGTGGGCCAGCATGTGCAAACACTGAGCAACGTCCTGCATTGGACAGCGAAGCGGGCTGTCCTGGACAAGCAATCAACAGCCAACAGGCAGGAGCCAACAAGCAGCTGGCAACAAGCGAGAAGCGAGAAGCGACCGACAAGCGACAGCTAGCAAAATGTTGCAACAATTTATTGATTTAACAACAACAATAAAAAATAGAAGAATAGGGTGAGATAAAAGGGGGGAAATGGAGTGAGAGAGAGAGGGTGATATTCGGGCAAACGGAAACAGAATCGACAAAGCCATTGCCATGGTTCCTCCTCCGTTTGTGTGTGTTGACGTTGCCTGGAAATGGTATTGGGATTTGAAATTGGGATTGGAATCAAAGCTCAGCCGGCTCAGTCGGCATGTGGTCGAAACCAATAAAGCTGGCAAATTGGCCAAATGTGTATAAACGGCCAGCAGCATGTCCGAGAGTATAAACAACAATCTGCACGGCGATAAAATTGCAGTCCAATTGGAGACTGACGATGCCTGCAGCGTACCCTGCCCCCCGACCCCTGCCTGGCCCGGCTTCGCAGCGCACATTCTGCAGCAGACGATGAACAGCGTCAGCTTGGACTGGACCCCCTTTGCCGGTGCTCAGGTCTACAGCATCGAGAGGTATCACAAGCGGGAGGGCTGGCAGCGTGCCGCATGGAGTGCGAAGTGTGAGCAGACTGTTGGTCAGCTGGAGGAGAACTTTGGCTATCGCCTTCGTGTCAGGGCACTGCAACAGGCCGTCGATGGATCGCGCTACGAGACGCTCGCCATTTCGCCGGATGTCGTGGTGAGGCTGCTCATTACTCTAATGCAGGGTGCACTTAGCGTGATGACGTCATCGAGCTGCGAAATTGAACAATTTCATGGGGGAATTGACAGGACGAATGAAGCAAATTGATTATAAGATTGAGAGCTGCGCAATTGAGGTAGCTTGTGCAGCCATTTGCGATGTCTTTGTCTTCAGCAGAGCTGAACAAAGTGAACCATTCATAGTATTAATTAAGTGTATCCTAGTTAGGTCTATTCAGTCTATATGAGTGAAGTTGAAGTTCGCCGGATTATAATCAAAGTACCATGCGTAAAAGATACTAAAAATACAGCTAAAAGTTATAGAATTGAGAGATACTATTGTATCTTTCAGTTAGCTTTTTATCGAAAGGTATCCACAAGTCGCATAGTTTGAATATCTTCTGTATCAGCTTTTCTTTCTTCCTACCTTGCCACTTTGCATTTTTGGCTAAGCCTAAAAGCAGACAACACAAACACAAATTCCGCTGAACTTACCAAAAATTTGGAGAGCGCAACTGCTGCTGCGCATACAGCGGAATCTTGGTTAATATTTAAACGCCACTCGCCATGAATATTCATGCAACATCAGCTTGGAAGGGAGGCATGGGGGCATGACCTTTACTCAGCTCGCAATCCTTGCTTAATCCTCCCCAGGCCTGCACTGAGGCGGCGCTGCCGTCGACAAACTGTTTGCATCGCGCCATACGCAAATCGCAGCAGTTTCTGGTGAAGCGGATGCTCCGCCGCCGCCCCAGCCTGGTGGACTGTCCGGGCCCCAATGGTTACCTGCCGCTGGCCAATGCAATTATGCAGGGCGAGATGTGCGTCATCGATGTGTTGCTCTCCGCCGGCTGCAGTGTGCAGCAGGGCAATCCGCAAAACGGACGCACGCCACTGCACGTAAGTAAATAAGCCCAGCTGACTACGCTGTCAGCTACACTATCTCCCTCTCTCTCTCTCTCTCTCTCTCTCTCTATCTTTCGCTGTCCCTGTCTGCCACTCAGTTGGCCTTTTACTATGGCCACCTGCCCTCGGCACGCATCCTGCTGAACAAAAAGGCGCTACTGGAGGCAACCGACTGCAATGGCCTGACGCCGGCCCACTGTGCTGTCGATGCCAACCAGCTGGAAATGGTCAAGTTTGCACTGGACTCGGGTGCCAATCTGGAGGCCAGAGATGCCTGCCAGTGGACACTGTTGATGCGCGCAGGTAAGTTGCCCCAGGTGGTCTCCCTCCTCTTCCATTTTGACCGCAGCTGCCCCTTCCACAGTCGTTATGGACGCCAGCTTGGAGCTTATCAAGCTACTGGTCACACACGGCGCCGAGCTGGAGGCGCGGGATGCGCTGGGCAAAAGTTGCAGCGATTTGGCGCGACTCTATAGACGCACCGAGGTTGCGGATTACTTTGAAAAGCTGCACAGATTTCGCCTGGCCAAGATGCAACCGCAGGCCGCACAAGGGGATTAACTACAGTGGGCAACAGTAAATGGCAGTGAAAGAGAGTCGCTCTTTCTCTCTCTCTCTCTTTAATTCCTAATGCTATTCAAATACAATTCAGTGGATTCTCTGTCCTGTAGCCGCAGGAGTAGATGTTGTAGAAGTCAACGTTCTGCTTGAGTCCCACATAGAACACGTGCTCCGCCAGCTCCTTGCCGAACTCACAGAAGTTCTGCGCGTAGAGTGTGAAGAAGAGACGCTTGTTGGTCAGCTGTCGCGACCTTAGGATCTCATTCTCCTGGTCATAGATCTCACGGTTCTTAGGCACCGACGTAATCCAATCGCTGTAATCCTGCCAAGTGAAACGGAAACTCTTCAAGTAGATGACGGCCAGCATGCGCGCCTCATCGAGCACATTCACGTAGGGAGGCAGCTTGAGGCACTCGACCTGCTCACGGAAGTGCGTCCAGTCACGCTCTCGTTCCGTCACATTGAACAGCATCATATAGAGATGCACTGCGAACGTGGGATAGTAGTAGGACATGGGCTTGTTCCGACTCTGATGCAGATACAGACTCCAGTCGAGCATGGTGCGATGCACGCCCAGTTCGTAGGTCGAGTTCAGCTTGCGATGCGCCTCCAAGTTGCGCACATTGTGCTCGTAGCTCTGCCGGAAGATCTTCAGTGGCTTGTACTCCCGATTGAGGTCAGCCGAATGGAAGTAGATGCGGGGCGTGTGGAACTTGGCTGCGTATGTGGCCAACTTGTTGCGCATTGCATACGCATTCGGGCCGAAAGTCGTCTTGCTGCGCTGCACGAAACGATCGACCAGGCCCAGAAAGTCCTGCAGTTCGTGCGAACTGCTCTCAACAAGGTCCTTGGTAATGATGTAGCCAAATAAGGGTTTGAAGTACTCGAAGGTCTCGCGGTAGCAATCCTGCAGTGACTTCAACATGTTGCACGAAATGAAGAAGTCAATCATTTTCTCCTTTGCCTCAAACTTCTCTGAATCATTCTCTAGCATCGTCAGCAGCTCGATGAGTTCGCTCATCTGTGGTTGGTGGCCTAGTGGAATGGAGGCGGAAAAGAAAGAAAGAGAGAAAAATTGAGATATATTATATGTTAGCACTAGAGTTTGACATAATCACTATACATAGATAGATAGTGGTTAATCAAAATACAAGAGAGAAAGATACAGCTGACAACTGATTAAGAATAAACATATATGTGCAGATGTAGTAAGGAAATTAGATATAGTAAAGTTGCATATACTCGTATATGATGGTATCAAACTAATTTCAATTGCAATTGAACAAAGCAACATCGAGAATGAAAGAAAGAAAGGGAAATTACATTCGGTTTCTAATACTGTTTATGAATATATAAGTAATATGTTACAAATTGGGGAAAAAGGTTAGTTGAACAGAAATAAGATATAAAAAATTAAGTATATGGAATTTTAACTTAAATGTAGAACAGCTATAAATACCAGTTAATCTAATTGGATAAATATAACAACTACGCTAGATAAGTTTATATTTTACTTACAGTTCAAGAATAAGTACGTTATATATACATACAAATATAAACCTCCTCATACATATATATAACGTACTTATTCTTGAACTGTAGTAAAATATAAACTGATTAACAAAAATGTAAAAACATATAAGGAAAACAGTTAAATACTCCTTAAATGTATCTAGATCAAATTGGCATAGCTTATATCATACTACGAAGCACAATTTATGCTGATAGTACAGCATTATATAGTTTTAATTTTAAGTCTGATATCTGTAACATATATCACCACACACACACACACACAATACCCACCCATGATCGAGAAGAGCGGCCTGTTGCGACTACAGACGTAGTCGAAGTAGCTATCGCAGGCGTATTTCTCCGGATTGATGGATAGCTCCAAGCGTGTAGCCAGCAGATTGAGCTCCTTGATGCGCAGCTCGGACAGATGACCGCGATAAGGAATCTGCGCCTCGACCGCCGATCCCCACCAGATGCAGCACAATAGCGCAGCCAGTAGAGCAGGCTGCCAATGCATCTTAATTCCACTTGCTCTGACTATTCTGATCAAACTTTTTATTGTGTAGCTTTAGCTTTGCGTCTCAATCGCGCACCGAAACAAACTGAAGAACGCGCTGAACGATCGCGTCTCTATCGCATCAGGCATCCGTCGTTGCTCAAGCCTGGGGCACGATAAGGGCCCTCGAGGCATATCAGCAGCAGCACTAGCAGCAAATTGCTGTCCCGCTGTTCATTTGACTTAATTATACCCTGTAAACAAGGCCAAGCGGATGTGATGAAGTAAAGTGAGATACAAAAAGAAAATTTATTAAACAAGTATTTTTATTTAAATCTGATCTGATCTTATTAGATTTTTCTGGGTTTTCCCCAATCCTCTGCAACAAATGTTGGATCGGCTCTTTCTTTTTTTATGCCATTTCAATTCAATTCAATTAACTTAGATTTTTCAGATTTAAGATCTTTCTATTATTTTAAAATTATTAATATTTTAATTTAAAATTTAAATTATAATTATCAATTGTTTTTTTACTTTTAAACAGTCGACTGACAAAGCTCTAGTTATTCAGTTAATATACCCTGTCACATTCTTTTTTAGTTTCTACTACCTATTACTGAGTATATTAACTTAGCAGATTCTCTGTAAATAAACAATAAAAGAGGAATAAATTTGCAAGACGTATTTTTAAAGCATTTGCAATGCGTTTATTTTCATCCGTTTATTCCACTTTCAACTTTGCCAATGGGTATCTATCCGTCGATCATGCTATTCTTCCTCAACGAGAGCTTGTTTTGCTCAAATCTCAAGTGCTCGCTCCACTCAGCTTGTAAACATCTGTGCGACGCTGCTTGTAGAGCGGAACCTGACGACGCACATCGTCCACCATGTCGAAATCTGGAGAAGATTAGGTTAGCTTAGACGCTGGCAGAGAGTCTCAGGCGCGATTAACCTACCAATTTGCTCGACAATCAACTCGCGCCCAATGCCCGCCTCACGCTGCACTCGCGCCCAGGGATCGACTACCATGGAATGACCGTAGGCCACATAACCGGACATGTTGTTGCGGGCGGGCGAGCAGGTGACCACGAAGAGCTGATTATCTGTGGCACGCGCACGCTGCAGCAGCTCCCAGTGCAGGGGGCCCTGGCAGATGCAAAAGGCGGACGGATAGACTATCATGGAGCAGCCTGGCGAAGGGAAGAGATTAAGTGAGAGGGGATTAGCTGAGGCGAACTGAGTGGCGACTTACCGAGGTTGCGATAGAGACGCGCCAGCTCGTCGAAGCGCTTGTCATGGCAGATGCCCACGCCGACCTTATGGGATCCAATTTGCACCACAGTCGGCTCGCTGCCCGCCGTCAGGGCGAGCGACTCGTCGAACTGCACGCCGCCCCACTGCTCTGACTCCATGTTGATGGTGAAGAGATGAATCTGTCAGGGGAAAGGCCGGATGTAATCTGAGGTCAAGACGAACTGCACTAATTAGTGCACACACACACACACACACACACACACTTACCTTGCGATGCCTGCCAATCAGTTTGCCCCCGGGCGACCACACGGTGCACGTATTGTACAACTTGCCTGCTGTATCGCGCTCAATGAGGCTGCCGGCAATGATGTAGATGCTTAGCTCTTGGGCCAATCGCGACAGCTGCTGACAGGTGGCTCCATCTGGCACGCGTTCCGCGTACTTAGGAAAGTCCTCCACGCTGTACGGCGCATTGAAGCTCTCCGGCAGTATGGCCAACTGCAGCTTAGGGTTTGCCGCCTTCAGCTGCCTGATGCTGTCCAGCGCTTGACGCACATTCTCGCTGACATCGCTGCCCACCGGCAGTTGCAGAATGCCCAGCGTAAGCTCTGCGGAGGAGGGAAGAACGGTAGAGAGGACGTACGTCCATTGGGGTTTAATTAGCTATCCATAGGATTATGCCCCGAGCTGTAGATGTTGCTGCTGCTGCTGTGCGTGCTTACTGTTGTCCATCTCTTGCTACAGTCAGTTGCTTGCTCGCTCAACAGTTGCCAAGTGATGTGCTCCCATCGGAGGATTCCAGCATTTATAGCTCGACACCGACTGCATCCCATAGGCTTATCAATCACTCGGCCTTTTTATATACATACCATATATGTATATTGTTTTCAACTTGAAATAGCAGCAATGCCAATCTAATGCATTACGAACTGATAAATAGGCTAAGCACTCTTGATGCACTCCAACTAAAAGCGTATTGTTTAGCTAAAAGTCGGTATATCTATTAAATATTCTAATAAATATTAAAACAATCGTGCGGAAGAAAAGTCAATTTCCAAAAATATGTAAAATAGACATTAAAAAGCTTAAATCAACTAACATAATTTAAGAGCTAAGGTCAGTAAATTTGAGATAATGTCTCCTTATAGCCATACTCAAATTGTAAACGATACAATGAACGTAGATTAAAAAGATACAATGAGTAATTCTGGTGTTATTTTGACAGCACAATACATATTCTAATTTCGACAAGCTATACACATTGATTTAAATGTGATTTACAAGGTTTTTTCCTATGGCTCTTCTTTGATTTCCTACCTTATTCATCCTCCTCACAGACAACTGTGTAAGTTAGACCCAGGCAAAAAAACAAACAGTATAAACAGGTACATGTATTTATATATATATATATATATATGTATGTATATATATTTTATACTACATATTTTAATTGTTGTTTCACCTAGAATTCTTATCGGGCACTGGGAGAATCTTGAACAATATTTACTCAAATAATTTCCATTAGATTATTGACTTCGCATTGAGCGGGTGATTTATTTTAATCTCTTTCACTCGGCGCTAAATAAAATCCAATTAAAAGGCACTTAAAATTAATTTCTCAGGAAATTATAAATAATTATTGCAATCAATTTAAAACTTTTTGTTTACCTTTTCAACCAAAAACCGAAACAGGCGAAAGAAACTTTTTTCCACCGAAATTTTGGCGAAGTTAAGGCCTCGGACTTTGGCACAGTTTGTTGCGAGCGATTTGTTTACATAATCCAAAAGTTTCGTGATGAACGAAAATTAACGTACAAATTATTACCGAAAGTTTGTTGCACAGTGTGAAAATTGCTGCGAAAATTACGTGCAAAGCTTTTGTGATTATTGTAGGGTATTAATACATTATTCGCTTGGTTTTACTTGGTACTAAGCTATAACTAAGTTTTATTTCATATAAGTCAAAATTGTGACTAGTCAATAAAGCTAAATTCAGTGCAGGGTATTCATAAGCTGCTATAATATCAGGGCTAACTTCAAGGTATTTTTGCAAACTTCACCTATAGAGATTATTTTTATGTCTATGCTCCTGAACTAAAAACAAAGTGGGCACATATAGAAATCAATTCTTGCTTCGCTTGACTTGTTCCGCACTTTACTCGACAGATTGAATAACCGCTATAAACGACATGGCAGCTCGAAAGATCTGCAATGAATCACATTCAAAGTCATCGATTAATTATATATTCTCTAACGTCCATCAATCGTTATTGATTACCGCCAGAAAGTTAGCCAGGGATGCCTCGTAGAAACCCGCCTTGATGAGAGTCAGTCGCTGTGCGCGATGCATAATGAAGGCCAAGGAGCGTCGTTGATGGGGCGTGGCCAGGTACCAGTTGCAGGTCTGCACAGCCACGGCCACTTGCAGACTCTAAGATAAGCACCAACTTATAAAATATAAAAATGGATAGATTAGATGCTATCTCACCTCAACCTTTATCATCTCCCCGCCATAGCAGTACATAAAGAGTTGCAGCATAATCGAACTGAAGAATGAGAAGTACACGAGCAGCGCCATAATTGAACCCATGTGCTATAAAGAAAGCAAAGCAAATACTCTTTGTTTTAACTAAATGCAAAAAAACTATCGCTGAAACTATTGTAAGTGAGCTGTACACATGTATAGAGAGATTTAAATAAATCTCAACATTATCTCCTTATACTTTACTCATTCGATAGTAACTTTGATAATCGATTTTAAATATTATTTAACGCGTAGTAATTGGAGCTTCACAATTATACTATCTATAGTAAAGCATATATTTTCTTTTGAATATGCGCAACTATCGATAATACTATCGTAAAGGCCAAGTGGAAGATAAAAACGTAGTTAAATGTTGAGCTAAACGATACTATAACTAACTATACCCACCGTCAAGATCTGATAGATAATAACGCCAACTTGAATGGAGGTAATGAAGAACTGTCCAAATACGATAGGTATGTAAACCAAGCGCAGTTGCTTGGCCAGTCCCAGGAGCTGTACATGATACTTCACGATCTGCATAAGCTGGTACTGTACCTGCCGATGCGTACGGTCGAAGGCCAATTGCTCAATCTTAAGCTGTAATTCCTGGAAATGGGCACGCAGATTGATGGCGAACGAGATGAAAAGACCGTCCACGGCTGAAGCGTAGAGTACGACGGCAATAGTCACGAAAATGGTGTAGATGAAGCACACCTCATAGCCGGGACTGTTCACATCGTTGAAGGGGAATCTGCTCAGAAATAAGAGCCAACAATGAACTGTAAGCAAGACTAGAGCCAACACTTCTTTCCGACTCACTTCATCGGCATAGGCAGGTCTCGAACATAAGGCACACCACGCCATTTGCTGGCGACAATCTTGAGTATGGGATCCAGCATGAAATAGAGTCCAGTGCAGGCACAGGAGTAGCAATAGGCACGACCAAGCCTGGCAGCCATCTGGTTGGCCTGCTCCACATACCCAGAGCCATCGCTCACACTCGGATGAGCTGTCAGAAAGTTGTTAGACTTCATTAAAAGCAAATCAGGTTAGTTTTGGCTAAGTTGATGCCCTGCGGCGTGAAAGATGAGAGTGGGAAGACATGAAAAGGCATAAGAAGTATATATTCCTGATACACTAAAACCTGAGCACATTAAAGCGTCAATCTCTGCTATTACAAGAGATACACTAAGGAAACTTGGGATAAAGTAAAAAAGAAGTAGGAGTATCACTTCCTATTTTAGAATACAATAATAAATCACAAAACACTATTTAAAGTGCACTTATTCCCTATGCACCTATGCTGTAGGGTAACTGCTAGTCATGTATAGTTAGCTGAACACTCATTACGCATTTACATTTTCGATATAATCGCCTGAAGCTCTGCATGAGCTGCCGAAAGTGGCGCTTGTAGATGAGGAACGTGGATATCTTGATGACAGTCAGCAAATTGGTGAATGCGACGCTCAGACAGGCCGTAATCAGTTCCATGTCGTCGATATGGTAGATGACATACGAGAGAATCGGATACTCTGCCGACACGACCAGAAACAGCGATGCCACGTGCCGCGGGCCAATGGTCAGGCGGGAGCCAGTGGCCTCCGTGTTGTCGTTGTGCCCCATCAGGCGCAGACAGTTCTCTTGCAGTTGGAATAGTCGACCCATGACCTGACCCGGTTCGTATTCTGTAACTGACAGCGGATTTGCCAGCCAGTCTGTGCCTCTATATATAAAGAGAATGATTGCGAGAGAACAAGAGAGAGAGAGGTAATGCAAGAGGGGGAACGAGGGGGTGCTTTAATTATCGAGTCTCATTTTAATTAATTGGAGGCTTCGCTTCTGATTTATTTACCGCTAATGCAGCTAATAACGGTGATTGGCAGGACATGCGTTGAAATGTTGACATCACGAATTATCATTGTGACACTAATTGGCCCCCCTCCCTGCCCCGACTTGCCTATGCCCCCTTTTGCAAGTGAATGTTATTCGAGTAAAAGACGCGTACTGCAAGCTCTCGTTACATAAGACCTCAGTGAGACCTCAGACTCGTGCGCCGTAGGCCATCAAAACCTAATCAATGTGCTCGCAATGTGGCGAAAACTTCACTTGCAATTACATTTTTTACAATTTAAAGGTTTTTTTGTACCTTTACAAAAGGTATTATGAGTTTATTATGAAGTTTGTAATCTATCGGAAGGGGAAGTCTTTCATAAGAGTCTAAATTTAGTTGCTGCATATCTGCAAATAATTGTTGGCTTAAAGTTAAAGTTTTTTGCTTTCTATGCTCCAATTTCAAATAAGTTTCCCTATATATTTTGTTTAATTTGGTTTAAATTAGTTTTAGTTTGTGGTTTTAAATTGCAATTAGCTTTGCTTTTGCTTAGTTTGTTGAGCATAATTTTAATAAGTTTTTGGTTTTGTTATAATTTAGTTTGGTTTCACTTTCAGTTTATGTGTTTGGTTAGTTCTCATTCTATTAAACGTTGTGTATAAATTGTACACTTTATCGACAGTGTTCTTTAATGAGAGTATTGATTTCCTGAACATAATTCGTTGCATTGTACTGAACTCTATTTAGCTAATCAACAATCTGTGATTGTATCGTTAATGCGCTTTCAGCTGGAAATATTGATTTTATTTTGGGGCTATTAATCATTATTAACTGATCTGGCGTTATGGCGTCTATTATACGTATACCTAACATTATGTTTCATTATTGAAGGAAAATTACAATATGTAGCAAGATAAATCAAGCTAATCATCGATGTCTACAACTTACGGTCTGTCGTAGTTTTCTGTATTTCCGCAACTCTTGAAACATTTACCCTAATACCTTGTTAGGGTATTTCAGCTGTAGTAATTTGAAAATGTTTAACATCATCTTTGGCACTGGGAAAGTTATGCTGCGGGTTGCGCATGTCTCGTTTCCTCCATTCACCTTGCTCTGCGGTCTGCGGGACCTCGACCCCAAAGATAATGACGACTTAATTAATAGTGAAAGAGCGGGACGAAGAGTGGGAGATGCGGTCGGCGCTAACATTATAAATAATTACGAATTAAAAAAGTAATTAATATTACGATATAGCATGGAGAACAAGGTTTGATTTAACAACGAAACGAAATTTATTAACAACAGTGTTGATGATGAGGTTGGAGTGAGGGGCGGGTTAGCTCAACCGTTTAGAAATTGGGTGGCAAGTAGGCATTGCTGGTGTGTCCATGCGCTGCGCCCGACTGGGACTGTGCGATGGCATGTCCTGCGGCGGCGGCGGCAGAGCTGGCACCAGCACCGGTGGCTGCCTCAGCGTTGCCCAGAGCACCGATCACAGAGGTGACGGGAGCGACACCTTCGTCGGTCAGCTGGCTGCTGCCACCGAGCGCATCGTATTGGGCCTGAATCTGCTGCTGGGCATGGGCGGCTTCCTCGTTGGTCTTGTACTTGATGAAGAAGACCTCGGGTTTGCTGGTGGATGAAGCCTGCTCGATGACCTCGGCTTGCACGTCAGATGCGTCGGTCTTCTTGCTCAGCACATAGATGACAGTCTTGTCCTCGTTGACCGCGGGGCTGATCTTGATCGAGGTCTTCTTGTTGCTACGCTGTGGCGACTTGATGAAGACCACGTTGTAGTTGCGCTTGGGCACACCGACAGTGATGTGACGCTCCTTGTACTCCTCATCGACATCCTCGGGAGCGGAGTGAATGAAGAAGCGCTTCGAGACAATGGGCTGCTGATGCTGCTGCTCCAACTGCTGCTGCTGCTGCTGATGGTGCACGGCGGGCTGCTGCTGGAAGAAGGTCTGCTGCTGCTGCTGGGGCGCAGACTGGAAGTGCTGCTGCTGCTGCTGTGGCACCACCTGGTTGCCAGCCTGGAAGAAGGTTGCACCGCTGCCGCTGGCCGTGCTCAGACCACCGAAGGCCGATGGACCGGGGTTGTAGTTGTAGCCCTGAGGGGCAGCTAACGCCACGGCGGACAGACACAGAAGCTAAAGAAGAGCGAGAAAGAGAGTGTGTGTGTGTGTGTGTGAGAAAGAGAGAAGGAGATAATCCTCGAGTGATCCTGCTGCTTACAATGAATCCACGCATTTCTGAGCTTGGTTGAGCTGTTATGGAGCTGGACGAAGAGTTGACTTTGGAAGTTGGTTGTTCGCTGTGAACTGTTGATGTTTGCTGATCTTCAGCCGTCTCTTATATACCACACTCGTCTCCCAAACAGGCAGCTCAATAAGTGTAGTTCCCGCACTGAGACGCGCAGCATCAACACGGCTATTTTTTTTTTGGTTTTTTGTTGCATGTTCATTGTTTTTGTTTCGCTTTGCTTTCGTCTCATCTTCGCCTTCGCCTTCGCATCTTTCGAAAAGTCTCATTAAATGCCACGACTTGCTTGTAGTTGCCCGAAAATACACGGCCAATTAGCGTGAATCCCCTTGGCCACTTAGTTGAAGCTCAGTCCGGCTGGCGCAGAGGGAGCTTAATTGTCGGAGGCAGCTGCCCAGGCCCCGGCATCCCACAGAAACTGAAACCTGGTGCACTGCAAGAAAGTGGGGCACTGATGAGTACGGGAAAGGCAATTTAAGATGTATAGAACTGTACAGAAACAAAAGAATATAGACTGAGCCCTTGGCAAATCAAGCTAACCCTAGGAAGAGATCTTTACTTTGTAGGTTAGATTGTTAGAGTCCCTAGTCGGAGATGCTAAGCAGTCAGGGACCAACTTTATCTTTTATGATCTCAGTTTGAGAGGTATCTTGTGTCTGTGAAGGTGTCTCAAGTGCAGATATCTCATCTGCTTTTGATTTACCTAAACAAACCATTTGTCAATCTTCATGGGGCCATTGATCTTAACTCTACAGATCAAATTGCAAAAGTCTCAAGTTCCAAGTTTAGAATGAAACTGCTTGACTGCAGATATATTAAGTTTCCAATAATTTTCACTTCAATAGGAACCTTAATCATTAAAGGTGTCTCAAGTGTAGATCTTTCATCTTCATTAGCTTTACCCAGATAAAGCATGTGTCAATCTATCTACTTTTTGCCAATTTGTCTGTCTGCTTTCTACGCATCTATCGATTGACCCAACGAACTGCGATTATTTATTTTCTTTTCATCATATTAATTTAATGCTATAAATAAACTTACGAAATTAATAAATATGAATATGAATTCCAAGGAAGCAACCTTAAAAACTAACTGTATGTTTATGTTATAATAGTCAATTATTTAAGCAAGGCGGCCTCGCAATGAATTGTTAACTTCAATTGAACACAATTCAATTGTGCAAAATGTTTTTCCCCCTTTTCCAGCAAAATCAAACAATCTGCAGAGACTTAACCTCATTTTCATTATGATCGCAATTTCTCTCAGTGCAGAGCATTCATTATATTATGACGGTGGCCCGCTGGCAATGGAATCGGACCATAAAAGCGCACGCATCGATTAAATGTTATTAAAACGCGAAATTGCATAAACACTTAATCAATTTTAGTACAAACTACTTAAGACGGACTTAGAAATTGCTGCAAATGTGTCTTCAAGTTCGTCTTCGTCTTCATCTTCAACTTCTTCTTCGTCTTTAACTTCTTCTTCAGTTTCATTTTCAATTTCGAGTTCATCTTCATCAATGACTTTTTCTTAGACCAAACGCTGAGTCAGTTCCCTGACCACATTCACTCATAGACTACTAAACGGCTTAGCCACTTCTCTTCTCCGCCCCCATCCTATGTAACCCTTTGTGAGGCTTAATTAATGATCCGTCGAGGCTCGAGGAAATTTGCATGCGTTGTCTGCGCAGCGATCGCTTCTTCAGCTAACCACATACTGCAATGTTATCCCCATTTATCATGTATGGATAGAGGGAGACATGCACGAGGCAGGCAATGACGAGCTCGTCTAAGAGTAAAATACACTTTTGATTACCGCCACAAAGGGCCTTTGTCAGACCCAACTCGGGTCGAGACAGTCGCTCGTCGTCGCTCGATTGTTTGGCCCCAAAACGTGACGCCCATCCGACAATTTGCGGTGTGTGTAATGAGCCGTTTACTCGGCTCGGCTAATGAATACGCCGTATTGGGGATACGTCAAGCTTGAGCTCCCTATCCCTCTCACTGCCCTCACTTCCCATCTAGCTGTGCTCTTAGGACCACAAATGGTTGCACAACCCGTGCAAATTGTGCAAGTTGTACCCGCGCGACCCTCGACGTTCCCAACTTCTGCGAATGTCACAAATTTGATGTGTTTCGCTTCGATAAAACCGCAACACGCACGAGTTTGGGGCCCGACAATTATGTGCTGCGCCGTGCCAAGCTTTTCTTGCCGCGTAAAAGCTCTGCCAAGCGCCGTTACTCGATACCAAAACCCAAAAGTTGGCTATGAAAAAGTTTGCGGTCGTGCAGAAGCTTTCAAATTTAATTAACATTATTTTAAACTTCAAGTTTAGACTTGGGGGAATATTCAAAATGAAAATGAAAGATATAAATGGAAAATCCATTAGAAATATTGTTAAAGTATTCCCACATCGTATTAGTCTGCTTGGAAGCATCAATCACATGTAAATTTATCAAAACTCATTAGATTTCCATGTGGATTGTCAATTTAATTAATTATATATTTAGCTTTTATTATTTTGTTATCCTCAAAATAACTACAAATAAAAATTCAAATTTTCTTATTTATGTTTTAAAAAAAATGTATATATTAATTCTCTAAATACAAATAAACATTACTCTATTTCAGTCTTATGCTTTCTTATTTATTACACCAAATATCTATTTAATTTCCCTTTAATTTTACTAATAAAATTCACCCTTAAGTTGATTTCAAAATAAATTAGCCAGTAAATAATAAAAATAGATATTTAATTGCCCATCATTTTCGTACTCTTTGCAACTTGAATTCGCAGATGCAATTTGGCATTTAAATATTTTGATTAGTGTTTTTTGATACCTTTTATTTTTATCGATTTATACATAATACTTTAATGATTTAATTTGCCCCTATACCATTTGCACATTTGCTTGAAGGTGTCGGCAATTGTCGGGGTTTGACGCCGGACGAGAGCCGAGAGCCTTGACCATGTTAATTCCTCGAACACGCCAACTTGGTTTACGTTGCCGCAAAGTGAAATTGATGGAGGTGAAAATAATATAATATAATAATAAAATCAACGCACTTGGTTGGGGTGTATACAGATATTACGCAACAATAATTCACTAATATTCCGTTAATAATACATTGCGCAATCGCGTGAAAAGACAAAGATTATTGTTGTTAGCACAATAGAACGGGGCGTCCGATATTGGGACGCCCACAACTAACGGTACATTGCATAAGCATCCGCTGCGAACATGTCAGATTGCACAAGGTGTGAATGATCGACCGATAAATACCCTGTAAACAGGCGTAAGATGAAAATATTATAGAGCTTAAGAAGATTATATCATATCAATGTTTATATATATTCTCTGTTTACTATGAGCCATTGTATAAACATTCAGATATAAAGAATAACAGTTAAAGTAATTTTTTTTGCACTTTCTTTTGTTTAATTTGTAAAAACTCACATACTCAAATTAGTATAATCAGCACTTAAGAATTTTGAGATCTCAGCAAGAATGAGAATATAAAAAACACAAAAAATTTAAAACATTTCAGACTGAAAAAGTAATATACATATTATTTTATAAACATTCCATACAAAAATATAAATCTATCTACCCCACTTTACCCAACAGACACTTGGTATAGGAAAAAGGTTTTACATACGATATGGTTAAACAAGAAAAAAGTCATACACGTCACGCTGTAATTTGAGAGCCACTTTGGAGGCAGCCCCAACTGCCTCCGCAGTCCCAGCAGCCGCACCGGCAGCCGTTGAGATTTTGGCCGGTTGATTAATCTGCACTCATACATCAAAATATCATCATCATCATCACTAGCGATGAGCATCATCATCATTCATCTTCGCAACTTGAAATTGTGACCCAAATCTTCATAGCCTTTGATGGACATTGATTGAGCTATGTCTTTCCGATTTTTTGTTTGATTTTTCTTAACGAAGGATTAGCAAAATTCGCCTTAATTGTTTGATATAATTCGATGGGGCAGACAAATGATACCCATATCACCCTAGCGTGTGGTAACCGTTCGTAGTCCAATTAAAATTGCAAGATCTGCAAATTGAATAGGGGAGGGGAAGCCACCGACCGCAACTAGGTCAGGTTGCCGTTTTGGCCAAAATCTGTGCAATTTGGCCCGTAGCTAATGGCATTATCTCTCCAGCTTGTGCGATTTGTGCAAGTTGCGTTTAATTGTTATTGGGTAAAATGTTCAGGCAGTCATCCCCTCGAATACCCAACTCAGCGTATTAAAAACAAATCCCCAGCTTTTCAAATCTTCAAAAAACAGAAATGCGCGCTCTGAGCGCGTCAGCGAAATTGTTGCCCCAAACAATGGATATGTTAATTCATATATGACTTCCGGCGAGTTGGGGCTAAGCCCCGAACCTCGTCTTTAAGATGACGAAGTCATTTCTGTGTGTTTGTGCGTGTGAGAGAGAGTGTGTATGGAGAGTGTGAGTGTGAGACCACTAAAGACTCCATCTCAAGGTTGTTTGATAGAAAAGAAAAGTTACACTGAGAGAAAGGTGTGAGGGATTTTGGCAGGGATTAGGTTAAGTATTTAAGTGTTGTAGATAGACTGAATGTTCTAAAAGCAGACTTATAAAATTGTAGTTGTATTGAAGACATTTAAAATAGTTTTATATTAAAAAATAGAATAAGTTTATATGATGAATAAATATCTACATAAGAAAAATCAGAGCGTTTCTATTTTTTTTAACTTAACTAAGTAGCAAACTAAGCTAATTTGTTTTGTATTTTAAGATAATTTAAAAGTGTTCGTTTCATATCCACATAAATAAAATCTATAATTTTTGGGGTTATCCGCATTAAATTATGAATATAACTGAAGATAATTTGTTTATACTTATTTGGATATTTTGTAATAAAATAATATAAATACAAATTATTTAAATTGTTTTCCGTATTTAAAGAAACTCGCACTAATTTCTCGCAGTGTAGTTAGCTAGCGCCGTGCTGTAAAGACGTGTGCTCGACCCTCGCTCTTCGTGCGGTTAGCGGACGCATCTTGCGGTTTCAGTTTCCAAGTGAGTTTCAGTTTCATTTGAACTCTACTCGCCTCATCAGCGTCATCTCTTCTTTTGCTACCATTCCGTGGACGACATATAAGTCTGGCACTGCGAGTGATTAGCATTTAGTTGTTTGCTGTTTGCCGAGCGCCCCGGAGTTACCTCTTTTTTACGTCTAGTCTTCAGTGTCAATTTGCAGTCTTCGCTCACACACAGAAATGCGCGCGTTTATTGTAAGCTTCCAGTGGGTCAGAGGAACTGCGTCCAGAGTTGACTTAAATCTCCTCTTCATCTTTGGCAGGTTACGTGCTTGCTCGGCTTGGCCGTGTCGGCGCCCCAAGGATACAACTATCAGTCGGGTCAGCTGCAACTGCCAGGCATCCCGGCCAGCTTGGATGAACAGCGTATTGTGCAGCAGGCGCTGCAGGCTCCTAAGTTGCAGCAGATCTTCGGTCAACCCACGCAGACTCAAACCATCTTTCAACAGCAGCAACAGTTGATCCCACAACAGCAGCAGCAACAGGTGCTCCCTCAGCAGCAGCAACAGTTGCTACCTCAGCAGAACTTCGCCTTCAATTCCCTTCCCCAGCAACAGTTCCAACAGCAGACCTACAATCCCAGTGCCGGCGCCTCGCTCGTCTCGAAGGACATCTATGTGCATGTGCCACCTGTAGATGATGCCGAGGAACGTTACCCGCAGCCACAGCTGCCCGTGCCGCCTCCACGCAAACACTACCGCATTGTGTTCATCAAGGCGCCCACGCCCGCCGTCAGCAAGGCGGCACTGCGCGTCAAGCAGGCACCGGTCGAGGAGAAGACCATCATCTACGTGCTGACCAAGAAGCCCGATCCCATCGATCTGCAGACGGCCATCGAAGAGGCGGCGCCCAAGCAGATCAGCAAGCCGGAGGTCTTCTTCATCAAGTACAAGACACAGGAGGAAGCTGCGCATGCGCAGCGCACCATACAAGGTGAGTACGAGGCGAGACGAGACAATGAGGCGGAACTGGCAGGTGCGAAATCTGCGAGCAGATAACCAACTTGGTCAAGACCTTGCTGACGCATTTGTCAACGTGTTTAGTGCACTTTAGAGGTCAACTTGTACCGGTTTCACTTTGATCTTTGGATATTTCTATGATTAAATTAAATTAATATCGCCATCGTCTCTTTCTCTCCCCCACTCTAACTCTGTCTCTCTCTCTCTCTCTCTCTTTCTCTCTGCAGCACAATACGATCAGCTTGGCGGCACCACTCAGATCTCCGATGAGGGTGTTGCACCGGTTACCTCGGTAATTGGTTCATTAGATGCACAACACAGCAACGTGGCCACGCCCACTGGACCCTCAAATGGAGGACTTACAGGGGCGATACCCAATAAATATCTGCCCGCCCATCTGCGTGCGTGAAACTCGACTGAAACCCGCCAAGAATTGTTTTCTATGTATGTAGTACGTGCTGGAGCAACGAGACTATCGGCATAACTATCGTATGACTTGATTTGATAAGAGTTTTGCCTACGATCTATACAAATCGCCATAAATAGTCGAGGTCTGTCACAACTTTTAATGATGTCAATTAGGGCTTTGACGATAGTCCCGCCGATAGTTTGGGCGCTCTGCCATATAGACATAAGTAACCAAATTGTTTTTGTAAATATCTCTAGCCAAATACAACATGTTGTGTTCCCCCCTATAAATATGTTTCGCAACTTTTCCAATTAACACAATAATTTGACAAAGGCGATCAACGAAAATCGAGAAACAATACGAAAAGATGTTTTTATGCCTCCGCATTGCCACATTGATTAGCCGCCGCGTTGTGATCGTAGCTGGAAGGGGAAAGGGGGAACCGGTCACATCGATTAGCATTCGATTTTTCTTACATAATACCGTCGAAATCTCTTCGATACTTTAATGACCGAAATGCACCTGCGGAGTTCAGTTTGCTTGGGTTTTATAGGCCCTTTTGTGATGGACCCATAAAAAGAGTCAGACGTAATCGAAAGTGTTTGTCCGGCTATTATGATAACAATATTTATGATAGACAACGTTAATTTCATTTGAATATTCTGCACCTTTTGATGATTGAATATGTAACAAGTATAAAGTGATTGAGTGATCTACTAAAGAGAGGATGAGATAGAGAGAGTGCATTCTTTGGCAAATTTTTGAATTCCTGTTTACTTAACGAGATATTTGAAGACACTTTTATATCGGTCAGACCTAAAAACTTTATAACAAAAAGCAAGAAAACGTCCAAGAATTTCAATAAGTTCTTTTTAAGGTAATGATATGAATAAAATACAAAGTTTTTAAATATGTTACAGATATAGAATAGTTTAGAAAATCTAGAACATAAAGAAAATTTAGTTATTACGAGTATAAATGTGAAAATTTTGGTCTCTGTTTTTCTTAACTAACTTTTTCTTTACGTTTATCATTCAACTTTTTGCTAATCTAACATTATCATAATTTTTATAAGTTTCAGTTAATGTAATAGAGAAATAAAATATATATTCAAATTGTATATAGTAGATCTTCATAATTCCAATAAGATACAGGAAATATTCTGCGTTTTTTTTTTATTTGCTCATCACATTTTGTTTAATGTTCACCAAAACGTTTAAGCTCTTCGAAACCAATCAAGCT
Source organism: Zaprionus davidi (assembly GCA_018903715.1). NCBI lineage: Eukaryota > Metazoa > Arthropoda > Insecta > Diptera > Drosophilidae > Zaprionus > Zaprionus davidi. The sequence goes on from JAEIGL010000003.1 coordinate 1,325,022, forward strand.
TAATAAGAAGTGTGAGGTTTTGGTTAAGATATTGATTTATTGCGACTGATTGATTTTATAATAAATTAGAGTAGACTACAATGAAGCTCTATGGGTGAATGCGGCGTGGCTCAATGGCTGAAACATTGGGGCAGGTCCCCGACTACAGTGCGTCGCCTATTTGAAGGTAGTCTTGGCGGGAACGTAGCGCTTGGCGGGCACCTGAACACCAAAGTTGGAGCCAGAGTTCAGAGTGGAGGTCTGGACACCCGACTGCTGGACATAAGAGGTTTGCTGCTGGACACCTTGGCTCAAAACGGGACCGCTCTGGGTGGTGACAATGGTCTGCGACTGAGGAACGTTCTGGATGGTCTGCAGCGATTGAATGTTCTGGGGCACAATGTTGCCCAGGTTGAGGGAGCCGCCGGTGAAGCTGGTGATGGGTGCCACACCCTCGTCGGAGATGTGAGTGGCGCCGCCCAAAGCATCGTACTGAGCCTGAATCTCCTGCTGGGCACGCTGAGCCTCCTCGCTGGTCTTGTACTTGATGAAGTAGACCTCGGGCTTGTGCACCTTCTGTTCGGTCTGGGTAACCTGCAACTGCTGCTGGATCTCGGTGATGTCGGGCTTCTTGGACAGCACATAGATGACGGTCTTCTCCTCGTTGCTAGCCTGGGCGCGCTTCAGGGCAGCGGCGGTGTACCTGAGGTTCTGTGTGGGTGCCTTGATGAACACAATGCGGTAGTTCTTGCGAATGGGCAGATTGTCCACCTGGGGTCCAGCCTGGGAGATCTCCTCAGTATCATCGGGTGCGGAGTGGATGTAGATATCCTTGGTGACGATGGCCGGACGCTGCACGTACTGCGACTGTACGATCTGCTGCTGCTGCTGGGGCTGCTGAATGGTCTGGATGAACTGCTGAGGCTGAGTCTGCTGCAGGCTGGACACGAATTGCTGCTGCTGGGGCTGCTGGTAGACGATCTGCTGAGGAGCGGCGATGGGCTGAGCCAAAGGCAGAGGAGCCACCTGCTGCTGCACCTGCTGTTGCACTTGCTGCACTTGCTGCACCTGCTGTTGCTGCTCGACGGTGTTCACCACAGTCTGCACGGGCTGCACGGTCTGAGTGACGGTAGACACGATCGGTTGCTGGGCGGGCACACTATATATTCCACTGCTGGAGAGCGGGGTCTGCGGGCGCAGATTGCCCTGCTGGATGATGGGAGCATTTTGCTGGTACTTGTAGCCCTGAGGGGCGGCCGAGGCAAGCACGGCGCACGAAAGGCACTAAAGAGAGAGAGAGGGAGATAGAGGAAAAATTAGCTTGGGGTATCCTTTGGGAAGCATCCTCGTGTGCCACAGCTTACCAAAAGAACGGCAAACTGTTTCATCTTGGAAATTGGACTAGGCACTTCTGCTGGGAGCAGCTTGAACTCAACTGATATCCGAACTGGGCGATATCAATGTTTTTATAAGACGTTGTCCCCAACATCGTTGCGCACGGGAATCTCATTTCATTTTCCCAAGAAACTTTGGTATAAAATTATCGAATCTATTGTCCGGCATTGGCAAATCACGGAACCATATTCGGAAACATATTCATGGATTGGAGATGCATCTGTAATCGACGACCGTTATATAATAAGCTACCTACCTGGGCCCACACCTATCGAAATGGCCAAAAAAAACTGTCGACTCCGAATATTTAATATTCAAAATTTCCTATAGTCCCGCAACATAATAGACTAATATTTCAACGACAGCAGATACGGAATTAATGCAAAATATTATTGGTTAATGTGGCATATTATTGGCTCCGATCACGAATGTGTAAGAGATCGAGCCCAGTCTCGAAAGAAAGTCATTTCTTATGCAGTTCCACAGTTCCACGCAGCGGCGATGAAATCGTAGCAAGCGATCGCAGCCAGAGATCGCCAAATTAGTGGCTCGTTGAGATGCGAGGAGCAGCTGTCCCACTGTCCCTAGTGGTAACCGGTTGCGCATGCGCATAAATTATTTATCTATTTACTATTTATTTACTGTAGCAAACGATGGACACAAAGCGATATGAAGAGACAGTCCATGTAAACAGATGTTTGTTGCCAAAGAAAGCAGTTTATGGCGCCCAACTTTACGATATATGTACGTATGTATATAGGCATTGTCCATGTATTGTCTGTTTGGCTTGGTTTTGTTGCTGCCTTTAGTTTCGGTTTTACACAATTCTTTTTTTAGTGTCTTTCGCTTTCGAAACACATAACAAGCGCGAGGGCTGATCTCCATTATGCTAATTATTCTAGAGATTTGCGTGTAACCAGTAGGTGGGGAGCAATGCTCGACAATTGCAGGCAATCGGGGAATTAGACATAAATTATTATATGCAATTACTCATACGACAAGTTGTCTGCTAGAGGGCAGGCAGCTTATGTAAAGATTAATGGATGATTATATTTAAAGAGGGTAGAGGAAATAAAAAAACAAATTTATATAAAATAACAATGAACTGCGACGAAGCCGAAAAAAAGTGTTTGTAAAAAATTGTTATAAATAAAAGCCATCAAAATATCGAAAATATTTTTATTTAAATAAGCATATTTTTACATTTTTTGGGCTGAACTTTATTTCATTTCATTTCTTAATTTGGCTACAGTCGCTGCCAAAGCAATCGATCTACCTTAGAAGTAAACCAATTGCACAAAACAAAAAGGATAGCATACTTTCAGGCAGTCAGCTAATTTGAACTCAGTAAGAGCAATATAAATCCAACCACAATAAATCGTCTCTTTTACAGTGTAAATTTATTTTTTAAGAGTAACTAAAACTAATTTGGAAATTTCTCTTACACCTAAAACCTTCGGCTGGGTGGCAAGTACGCGCTAGTCGATGGTAATTGTGCCTCGCCTGCAGATAGACCACCAGTTCCAATCGAAGTTCCAGCAACAGCTCCGGCATCGTTCTTCGAAGCGAAATCCAGGACGCCAGCAGAGGTGCCTGCGTTGTGGTTGCTCGAGTGACCTGGCAGTGCATCGTACTGAGCCTGAATGATGCGCTGTGCATTCTCCGCATCGCTCTGCGTGCGATACTTGACAAAGTGCACCTCGGGCTTGTGGCTCGTCTGCGACTTGATGTGGTTCAACTTGTTGGTCAGCTCGGCCACATCGGCCTGCTTGTTGAGCACATAGATGGCTGTGCGATCATCCGATGCAGTGGAGGCCAACTGTAGAGCAGCCTGCTCCAGACCTGTGTTCTCGGGTCCCTTAATGAACAGGACACGCAAGTTCTTGCGAAGTGTATTCAGGATCTGCTCGTTGGCCGGCCCGTTATCGAACTCCTGTTCCGGTGCACTGTAGGTGAAGAACTCCTTGTTAAACTCGTTGGCCACGAGAATGGGCTCCGATAGCTGGGCAGAGCCGCTCTGCACGAGGCCACCGTCCGAACCCAAACTGGAGCCCGAATTGGAGACGCCAATCAGTCCACCGCGCCCATCACCTGCTTGCGAAGTGGGCGTGTAGTCGTACTGGCCTCTAGCAACGGCGAACAGGCAAATTATCTGAAGAAGCAGAAAAGTTAATCAAAAAAATTAAAGAAATATATTTCCAATTTTGGACCTACCAGAAAAGCGCGCATTTTGTGCTTGGGTTTAAGTTTCCACACCGAAAGGTTAAGGGATTTCTGTCTACTCGTCTGTGCTGTGCAGCTGTTGAGCTCTCAGTGTCTGCCAATTGCAGCGCCAGCCGATCTTTATATACCCAGATGGCCAATGCATCCAACCTGATGCACAAATGCAAATGCGCGCCGCCATTTCATTATCTCCCAGAGCGTTGAGTAACTCCAGACCGACTCGAGGCTGTTCCAATTAAAATGCCAATCGCCTTTTAATTGGATCAAATAGTTCGACACTTTCCACACACAGCCGGAAAATGTGTAAATATATTCAAATTATCCAACACATCTTTCGCTGCGGTCGGTGTCCAATTTTGGTCATTAGATTTGTGAGTTTGTCAACCTAAGCGCTCTTTTCTGGATTCATCTGTTGCCGCCAACAACTCGCGACAAGATTTTAGTGCATTTGCATTTTGGGGAATTTTACATGAATTACTTAACAAAGGTTTTCGAAATATTATGCAGCAATTTTGAGTTATTTATTGACGATATGCGACTTAAATAAATATAATTTTAAAGTATATGAATTTTAAAAAAGTTACAATTTTTTATTATTTTTTCATTCATTTCTTTAACGAGTTTCTGAACAGTTTATAAAGCATTTTTCCCTCCTTTTGAGTAGTTTCTAGGTTCAGATGGTTTGCAAACTTATCCAGGTAAACGAAAGATTCTTGTCAGTTGATCACATCTCCAATTCTCGTATCGATTTCAAGCATAGTCTCTTCAATCTTTTCTGTGGCAGCTACAAAGTATGCAACACTTTTTTCTATATTTTTCTATTTTCATTGAACCATTTTGGGTGCGTTTTGTCTGCTAAATGGGACAGTTAAAATCATTTAAATATATCTCTTCTCAATTTTAAAATAGAACAATGCTTAATATTTTTAATGATTTGGGCTTAAACATTGATATTCCTAATTCGTTAAGATTACAGTCTGCAATTTCTTAGACTACACTAAAAACTAGTTTCGACGAACTATTTTAATTATTGGCTAAATCTTTCGTCTATGAGCGGTACGGATAGCCCACATTCTAATCGAGAACCAGTTTCGCTTTCACACACGAAGAACAAATTAAATGGGAATCCAGTTTAATAGAAGATTTACGCCAATTCTTAGCTTTAAATACTTATTAATAAGCTAATTAAATGGAACAGATGTCGTCTGCCTTATAATCAGTTTATGAATCAATTATGGAAAACAAAAAAAGATCGCACAGATCTTCCGATTAAAGATGAAGATACAGCCGAAAGTAAATTAATGCAGAAACTAGTTTCGATTCCAGTTGTTCAAGTTCAAAGTTGCAAATTATATTTTGATTATTACGATGGTGATAAGTTTTGATCAACCGAAATTTTTGGGTTAGGGCTATAAAAGCGCCAGCGGCAACTAGCGCGCGTTTTAGTATCGCCTGGAAATTTTTGACAGAATGAAGACTATTTGCGTAAGTTGCTGGAAAGCAGAGGATAAAAATAGGATTTTTAATTCAAATTATTTTCCTTTTTTCTTTACAGCTGTTCTTGTTGTTCGCCCTGTTGGCCGCTATGGTCTATGCAGCACCCAATCCCGCTGGCAACGATCCCACAGTCTCTGTGCTGCGCTACAAGAACGATCAGGATGTGGAAGCCATTCAGCGCGCCATCATTGCACAGTACGAAAAGCAGTTGGGCGGTACCACTCAGATCCATGCACCCCGCCTCGCCACTGCCGTTAATCCATCTGCCTTCGGCATCCAGATTTGAATGACGTATAATATGAAAAAAGAAAACACTAAATAAATTACAACCTTAATCATTTTCGGTGAATTTTTCATGTTGATAAAGCGCGGGGGACTTTACTTGAGCTCATTTCGGACTCTAATCGCGAGCTTGTTTTAGTCTCGATTCAACATTCGGCGCGCACACAAGAACCTCGAAAATACGCAAATATTGAATGCAAATAAAAATGCCAAACTCTTTGTCGCTTTTATCGCTGGCATTGTGCTCTTTGACCCTGGCTCAAAGACCACCCGTGCCACGACCTGATCCCAGTTCCAATACTATCATTGCCTTTCCACGCGAATCCGACATAGTTTTTCCCGACACAAGTGAATCGAACGAATCGAGCAGAATACAAAGCTTATTCAAATTGGTGGACTTTACATTCAATAGTAGAGAAAATGTACCATCTCCGAAGCCTCCTTCCAGGCATAGAATGCCTCCGAACAAGCCTGGCCAACCATTTCCACCTCCCCCGAACGGAAGACGCCAAAAGAAGCGCAAGCATCGTAGGAGGATCTGTGAACACAGTGAGTGAACTTAACGAGTCTATTCACGACCAAGATCACCTATACTGACTCTTTGTATGCCCCCAAAGAGTACTCGGAATACATTGAACGCATCTTTCCTAACGACACGGCTGTAGCAGAGGACGCCAACGACGATGAGTTCGACGGACGAGTACTCGCCCGGCCTGGTCAATACCCACACATGGTACACGCCTCATCAGCTGATAAGACATTCATAGTATTTGTGTTTACTAATCATTTCCAAAAACAAGAAATAGAATTGTTTACTATGACGAAGCGCAGGTTCCCTAACAGCTCTTTTGAATATCTAAAAGGTGATCGGTTTTAATTTGGTTCAGTAGCATTAGAAAAATTTGGTTGAGATAATATTTAAGACTATTTGAAACTGTTTTACATAATTTCCATCGATTATAACACAGAAACAAGATATTATTTTAATTATTCTTCAGTTTAATGGATATACCAGAAATGCAGTAACAAAACTCAATAGTCAGCGATTGTTTCTATGCGATAAAATGTCTGATCACTATTGAAATTAATCGAGAGGCATAATACAGTTTTCATTTAAATATTTCATTCAAACCCTATTTAAAACTACAAATTCTAAAACACCTTTCCACATTTAAAAACAATGTAGTAAAGTATAGTTAAATATTTCATGTACTAACAAAGTTTATGATAGAATTACACTACCCTAGCTAGCCAAAGAGTACATGTAGAAATCAGCCCAAAATTTTGAAAACATATTAAAGTTCACTTCATTTGATTTCGTAGGCAGCGCTTGGCTTTGAGATGAACTTGGGTAGAATCGAGTACAAATGTGGCGGCAGCTTGATAAGTGAGAACTTCGTGTTAACCGCGGCCCATTGCACAGATGTCGAGGGGTGAGTATGATTTGTGAATGGGTGGCTAATGGAATATAAAATCGCTTTTCCCTATTGTAGCGTGTCACCGAAGTGGGTCCGCATCGGTGGACTTAACCTGATGATGCCAAGTGAGGCGAACGTTGAGTCACAGAACATTGGCATTAGTGGCATTTCCCGGTTCCCTGACTATACAGATGAACTGAATTATAATGATATAGCGTTGCTACAACTCGAACGGAATGTCGTGTGAGTATGCTGGGACTGGGGTGACTGAGGTCAATGGGCTACGGTTAAAGTAACGTATCATGATAAAGATGAAAAAAGTATATACCTCCCCGAGTGTTTCAGAGACTACGAGATTATAAACAAAGATATTTAATATGAATAACATAATATAATAACAGCGAGTGAAATAATTGCACACAAAGTTCATACCTTATATATTGTAGATGTCATTTTGTGAGCATATAAATGAATATATTTCCTATAGTCTGTGATATCCATATATTTTTTCTTTGTGCGGAAATAACCATGATTCGCGTTTTGATGCCAATCAAAAATGAATCCCCTGACTAAATATTGCACATATTCTGTCTCAACATTTCTGCGTTTTCAAAGGAAAAGAAAGAACATGTTTAAACACAGCGCTGATAAATTATAATATTTCCAACAGAATTACTAAATTCTATCCTGTACTCCTTGAAAAGGGATTTATTAGTCATGTGAGCATACGATGACAGATATTAATAACTATAGCAATACATTCATTCATTCATTCATTCCTAATCAAACGTCAATCTATTAATATAGTTTATATTAATAACGTTTAGCACGCAGGCTCCTAAATATTATACATATACTTGTATATATAACATATATTATAATAATACAATTAGTTTACTTTGGTATCCCACTGTCGATTTAGAAATTACAACATGTAGATAGATATATATCATATTAAAATCAATCAAATGTTTCAGATTAACCGAGTTTGTACGACCCATTCGACTGTGGGTCACCGAGGAGATACCCACATCGATTGCGTTTGCCATGGGCTATGGATCGACTAGCTTCAGCAAGAGCATGACAAACCGGTTGACTCATCTGAATGTGACTATTGTGCCCAACGATGAGTGTAATGGGGATTTGCCAAGCTTTGCGGAGACACCCGATGGCATATTGAATAGTCAGATCTGTGCTCAGGACTTCATACTGAATCGCGACACTTGTCAGGGCGACTCGGGTGGTCCCTTACAGTTGAATTTGCCCGGACGTCGACGGCGTCATCATATACATTATCACCTGATTGGCATTACCTCCTATGGCGTCTTCTGTCGCAGTAGTTTCCCAAGTGTTTACACGCGGGTCTTTACATATCTCGACTGGATCGAAAGCATTACGTGGGGCAATGGACGACAATGAGCAAATTTAATTTATTTTTTTTTTAATAATGTATTGTACATTTAGATATTAAAATAATAAATGCAGAATTTATACATAGTTTTTTGAGCGAATCTTTACAAATCATTCAGTAGTTATTTTACATGCTTCATATTCAAACTATTTATTTTATAAGTTCCCAATTGAGTTTCTTTCCTTTCGGTTACGCAAAAGGCAAAGAAGAAATACATTATTTGCTACACTTTCTTTCACTATTTCTTTCTTTCACTACTGCCTAGATAATTCAAATTATAAACACTCTTTTGTATTTCAATAAAAATCATTTCCATTTATTATAAAATTACGAGAAAGATTACAAAATAATTTTGTTGTTTGTTTTTTGTGTGTCATCTGAGACAAAAGCGAACACGGATTTTTGGTCAATTTTGCTGAGTATTCTAAAGTTGAGGAAAGGTAGTTCACACCTCGTTGTTGGCATCCAGCACTTGGCGCTTGATGTCCTCATAGGAAGGCAGAGACTGTTATGAAGCAGAGAGAGAGACAGGTAAAGTTTTATAAGTGAATAAAAAATATAGATATATTGATTTTATTGAATGAAAACCAGTGAATATGTCGAATAGGTCGAATATACTCACGCGGAGTGGTCAGCTGAGTTTTAGTAGTTTTCTAGTGAGCGTTAGACGATTATGAGAAGCAACAACAAAGTATGACGATTATATCGACTCAATTGGGCGGTTATAATGAAACTTGAGTGATTAGTGATTAGTTTGCTGATGAATTGACTTAGACGGGCGTCGATCTACTAACCTGCCAGTATTCATCATCCCAGGTGGGGAACATGCGCTTGAAGACGCGTGGCTCCTGGCCCTGCACAACGCGTACAACGCTCAAGGTGTCAATGCTGCGGGAGGTCGGTTCCGAGCGAATGTAGCGCTAGAAAGATAAACAATGAAATGGTAAATTAGATATTGAAGGTTTAAGAGACACCAAATTGGCAGGAAAAGGGATGAGGAAACTCAATATGCTGCAACTGGAAGAGGAGCCTGTGTCAGAACCAGAACCAGTGTCGGAACGGGAACCAGTACCAACCACAGCAAGTTTGAGCACAGAAACCTTCTAAGAGGGTCCTAGAACTTGAATCTTCCCCTCTATTTGTCTTTTTCCCACTCACCTCAGCCATATCCAGAATCTTGCCATTCTCCTCAGCGGTGGCACCAGAGCCCACCCACATGTAGATCTCATCGCCCGCATCCAGCAACATGACATCGTCCGTATCGAGATCCTCCTGCTCGTATTGAGCAACTTCCTCGACCTTCGCACGTCCAGTGCGTGTCAGACGGCAGTGGAAGAGACGTGGCTCCAGCAGCGGTGCCGAACGATCCTCCAGACTTTGATCGTACTGACCCTCGCCGTTCAACTCATCCCAGAACTCCTGTGGCTCAGCACCCTCCTCAATCACCTCCAGCTCAGCATCCTTCCAGTACGAAGCGAAGCGTTCCTTGGCCGCTTCCTTCTCGAAGCTGGAAGCACCCAGACCATTCCAGATGAACACCTTGTGCGTCTTAACGGAGGCCAAGGCGAAGGCATCACCCGAAGCCAGGGAGGAGCTGTCGGCGGGCACTTCACTGGCATGGATGTCGCTCTCGACTGTGCCACGGATACGGAACAGTTGCGCCGAGATGGGCAGAGCCGTGTACGAGGCAAGCAACTTGCCCTTGAAGATCTTGTAGAAGTGACGTGGCTCGTGACCTTGCACGGTGCGCACCAACAGAGCATTCTGATTCACTGCCAGAGCCAAGCCATCCTCGAAGGCGCGCTCCTTGACGGCAGCGTTGGCCTTGGCGCCCTGCCAGACATAGACAATGGTGCCGGTGTCGCCGTTGTTGGCCTCGTAGTTGTAGGTCAGCACGTACGAGCCGAAGCCCAGCAGTGGCAGCTGCTCCTCGAAGGGAACCGTGTTGCGGAGCACCTCGTTGCTGCCGGGTTTGCTGACATACTGTGTGATCTCATTGATGGAGTTCTGGCCGTGATCGGGCATAAAGCCAATGGCGCGTCCACCGCTCTTCTTTAGCTTCTCAACAACGGCATCGATCTCATCCACATCAATGGAATCGTCGGACCCCATGTTCAGAGCCGAACGGATGAGACGAGTGTGAGCCATGCCAGCATCGCGCCAGGTGTCGAAGTATTGCTTGAACGGAGCCGACTCAGCGCCCTCGACAATGCGATGGATCTGTGTCCAGGCCGGGTACTTCTTGGTGCGCAGGAACTCCTGTGCCTTGGCCATGGCATCCGATTTCTCCTTGGGCGTAGCACCACGTCCAACCCACACAAAGATGCCGGAGCCGGTGTCCAAGATGAAGCAATCGCGTGTATCGAGCATGGCTTGACGGAGTGGTTTCTGGGCAATGGTGTCCACCTGCAACTTGCCACTGGCATCGGATACCTTGTAGAGGGTCACAGCAGCAGCATCGGTGCGCTCGAAGGCACTGTCCTCATCGGCTGTCGACTCCTCGGGCACCTGATCGGCCGACCCGGATCCAAGAACATCGAAGAACTGTTGCTTGTCCAAATCCGTGCTGAACTCGTCCACAATCTGCACACGTGCACGACCATTGTGATCCTGGTCCCTGATCTGGTTGGCTGCGCTAATCGCCTTAAGTTTCTCCACGCGCTTAGCCTGAGCTCCCACGTAGACATAGATATCGTTGCCGGCATCCAGAATGAAGCAGTCGCCCTTGTTCATCGACGAGACGGAGAGGTTAACCTGGCGCACACGCACATTGCGCTTGCCCTTGACCTGGAACAGACGCTTCTCGCCCTGTGCGTTAGTCTCCACATGCTTGAAGCCCGTGCCAACGCCGCCCTGCTCGTAGCGCACTCCTGAAAATGAGGAAAGAAGTCATTAGCTCTACTCCAACTTTTTGGATTGCGTATCATGATCTACCATTCTTGAAGTAGCCCAGGAACAACTGTGACTCGTGATCCTGCACCTCGCGATGCTGTACAGGTCCTCCGTTCAGAATATCATCCAGTTGCACGGTCAGAATGGCAGCAGCTCCTGCCTCATCGGTGGACGTTTCCGAGCCCAGCCAGAAATGCACATCCCAGGTAAGCTTCTTGTCTTTTTGGTTCTCAATAGTCTGTTAAAAAAGGAAGAAGTTAGTAATTATTATATAAAGAATATATCCTTCACTCTCATCTAGAAACCTTTATACGATTTAAGTCAAAATATTCTTCTCTTGTTATTTCTCTTAGTATATGGTTTTGCTCTATAGTAACTATTTTAATCGTCTGTAAAATTTTTTAATAGCTGTGAAATTTCTCGTTCTAATTTTCCAGAAAATATAAAACTGTTTTCTTCTTCAGTGTTCTATAATTAGAATTGGAAAGTACATATAATTTCCCGACAATCTTGGCACATGTGTTCAATGTTTCAAAAGCTCATTAAACAAGATTGTTTCAGACATTTAATTGGATGGAAAATAAGAAAACATATAATTAATTATTTATTTATACGAAAAATATTTGAAGATATTTAATTTCAAAAAAAAGACAATTCTTGGGATTCCTAGAATTCCAGACAATCTCACTAATGGTGCAACATTTTTGAACATAAGTAAACTTAGTGGAACTTAAAAAAATGCTTTAAAATCAAGTTTTAGATGAAATAAATGCAATACATTCTCCATTGAAAGATTCTCAATTATAGTTCTAAGCAAAAGTTAACACTAATTGCCATTTATCAAACTAAGTAATACGAATTCATAAGTAATGACTCAGATTTCATTCAAGGCAGTTTCAACATTCTAATAAAAATAAGGGTAGCTTTATTGAATGCAATTATAGCATTAAATCTCAATTAGTGCTATAATTGCGTTCAATAAAACTTTAATATGATTCATTATTCTATTAAACACATTTGATACACTATTTAAATATAAATAAATATTATATATATACTGTATATGTAGATTATGCATTTATATACATATACCACTTGATAAGACTTACGTTCAGAATGATGAAGGAATCGCCGGTAAAGAATTTGCCATAGTTGTTCTTGGGATATGGCACTGGCTCGAAGTTCTGTGGAATATATAGAAATTTGACATATGTAGATTGATTTATGGAACAAAAATGAATAGGCTGAAAATTGGTGAAATATTCTTTCTTTTTTTCGCAACGTGCAGAGTCAAAATATTTACACGCCAAGCCGAAAGCATTCGCGGCGGGTTTTTATAAACAAAAACAGCTGCTGCCGCCACCTAATAAATTTCGCTAATGTTTCCCCAGTTAATTAACAAAAAAAAAGATAGAAATGGAAAGGAAACAACAACAATAAACATATCGAACAGCATGTGGCACTGCAGACATATAGTACAGTGCGCACTCGACTGGACAATCGCTGCAAAGATAAAGACAAACACAAAACATCTGGTCTACGTATTGCGTGAGCTCAGCGACTAGAAACGAATATCGCCAACAATTCAAATGCTGCTCCTGCAGACAGACATACATATGTTTCGCAGCGTATGTGGCGCCGCACAGTGGAAAGTGTTTTGCAAATTGACAAAAGATTATTTTATGATACCTAAAGATTTTAGTTTTGTTAAAGATTTCAGCTAATCAGTCATTTGTTTACTTTGCTAGGCAGCGAATAGAAATAATTGTCATGTAATTAAACAATTTCACATAGAAAGTAATTGATTTAGATCAAATAGTTTACCTTAAAAATGCGAACTTCAAACTCCCAATTTTCCAATTCTTTGTTTTGTTAACTATTGATGTAGAATTATTAAAGAACCGAAGCCAATAATTAAATCACAAATTAAACAAATATCACACAAATATCTGACATGTTTGTGAGTCTACATTTTAAAAAGTAGAATGTTGACATCTACAAAAAACATTAAATTTAAAATGTCAATAAAATGTGAATGTTGACGACTAAAATTGTAATGCGAAAATAAGTAGTAACAGTAAGAAAAATGATAACGAAAGTTTAAGTATTATTTTTTATGCCGTTGCTTTGAGTGTTAATCTTTTTGACCGCTCTCAACTGCTATCTGTCCCACTGTGGCGCGTGCGGGTGGCTTGCATTTTGCATGCCGAATGGTCGCCCAGTGGTATAGGGACAGGGGGCGGGCACAGCGTGGATGAGCAAGTCATTCGTGCGTGGGCGGCGAACTTTCCCCCAGATGCAAACATGCAGCAACTATTTATAAAGACTCATAAATCGGGGGGCACATGAAAAGTGAAATTTCGGAAAAAAAAAGATCCCAATAAACTCAATGATATGAACTCACCTCGATGCGCCAGATTTCGAGGCCGGGAGTGCGACCGGCGTTGGCAAAAGCGGGATGCATGACGCGACGGCCGGGCTGTTTGCTGTTGGCTCCGCTAGAAGGCTGGATCTGGCCGGTTTGGACGGGAAAGGCGGGACGCGTGTTAAAGGTGCCGGCCGAACACAAACTCGTTGAGATTGCGATGAGCACAAACAGGCTGGAAAGGTATATAAGAATATATTGAATATACATATGTTTGTACATAGAAATGTGCCCCATTGTTCTCTCGATTTCAAGTAGAGCTCCCACTGTGTCAAGTTGACAATTCTCAACAGCTTGTCGAACGCCTTTTGGAGTCACAACCTTCTCATCTTGTGAGTCATGACCAAAAAAGGTCAGAAAAAAACATTGAACAGGCATACGTCAAAAGTGCGTAGCTTAAGCGAAATTATTTCCGACTTGTGACTTGAACTTACAATTACTCGGGGTGCTGATGAATGGGTCTTTTTAAAAGCAACCACGCGGCGTATGATTAATTTGAATTTCACAGAATATTACGCGAGATGTTTTTCACACGCTCGATATGAAATAGGATATAGTATAATACTCTAGCTAAATACTGCTGCTGCTACTGCTGAACTGTTCGCTTGCTTTACCTGCAGATGACTGCGAGCAGCCTGGCGCCGCGTTGAGTTGCCATTTCGCTGCCTCTCGTTCGCCTCTCTCTCTCTTTCTCTCTCTGTTGCTTGCTCTCGTTTCGCTTTTGTTTATTGTTGTGGAGTATATATATCAGCTATATGTATGTCGAGTGTTCGCGTAGTTAATTGTTGTATTTACGGGGTTTTTGCCTTTGTTTTTATCGTCCGGTTTGCGAGCTGATGAACTGTCAAAGAGAAAGAGAATCAACAAGTTATTAGAGTATATTATATCATCTGTAGATGTGTGTATTACTTATGTCTATATTCGCACAGTGTCGGCAAACAGTGTGCGCACTCATCATCAAACAAATTTGTTACAATTATGATACTTTGTTTATCTAGTATTCATATATATGAGAATGATGGGAAATGGGTTGGCATGAATCAGAAACATCTGTGTATCTGGTAGATAGATGCATGTGAACTTGATAACAATGTGTGAAGGTATCTTTTGCTATATTCTATGACAGTGTATACTATTATTATGTATTGAACCAGCCTTTTAAGCATCATAAAGATTATTATTTAAAGTACCATGTGTGGCTGAATAACTTGTCTAGCTACTAGGGGTATGTATTTTATTTTGTAAGAAACTAGCAATATAAATCAGGTTTTCAATTAAGTAAACAGTTTATCATGTTCACACGTATCTGAAAAATTAATTTACCAATTTTGTCAACTTTTTATCAAACAAAATTTAGATACTTACCATGAAAGAAAAGCGTTCATTATAAACTATTGTAAATCGGTAACAAATTGTGGTTTATGAATTTATCTTTTATGTTTCCTACAATATAGCGAGCTGACTAGGTAACCCAGTATAAAATTCATAAGGGAATATACTTTATATCAAATACTGTCAACAAGGGCAGACCTCTGATTGCCATCGACTTATCAAGCTATCAAGTCACCTTGCTATCTTTCTATCGTGATGACCCTTGTTCATGACGGGCCAAACACATGTAAATCCCGCCACACTCCTCTACAAGGTTTGGTTTTATGAAGCAATTGAAGCTGTAAATGAATAAGAGTCACGCACATTTTCGCAAATAATTTTGGTTTTTGGGTAATTAGTTTTGGCGCATGACGACATGGCGAATGATATCACGAATGAAGGGATAGAGAAAAAAGAGCGAGATACGCAGTAGATAGCTTCGACTTCGGCAAGCCCTTTTCCCCTTTTCATAACTGGGTCATAAAAGTGGCAAAAGAGAGAAATAATAAAAAACTATATTTATGTTTGTAAACAGCGTGAATTCAGCTCGAATTCGCCGTATCGTGCACTTTCTGTGCCATTTTCAAGTTCGACTTGTTTCGCACGAAGCCCACTCGATATACACGATGTGTTTGGAATTTTAAAACTCGAATACGATTGTGAATGTGAATGTGGCTACGAGCTCAACTTCGAATATCAATAATAATGATCTAGTGCGGCACTCAGTACGATATAAGCAAGAGCTCGACAATGCCTCAGCCCGTAGATCATCATTCATCATGATTCTTAGCTATCTCGAGAACAAAGCAAACAATAGCAAAAAAACAAAAGTTTTTCAAAACACGTTAATAATTGTTTTTTGGGTGTCGCTAATACATAAATAAATATTTACAGCAAAAGGCCAGGAAGACCCAAAGTCAACTCAGTAATTAGTTGTATGTTAAGAAATAATTGAAAATTAAGTTGAATAGAAGTGTTGAGCTCAGAAATAAGA
Organism: Zaprionus davidi; assembly: GCA_018903715.1. Taxonomy (NCBI): domain Eukaryota; kingdom Metazoa; phylum Arthropoda; class Insecta; order Diptera; family Drosophilidae; genus Zaprionus; species Zaprionus davidi. The sequence continues at coordinate 1,340,909 of JAEIGL010000003.1, forward strand.
CAAATAGTTTGGGAATCCAACTGAGATTATTTTAATGTAGTTATTATATGTATGAATGTATTCGTTTACTGTAAAGATTGAATTAGTGCTGGACTATTGCCTTTTGTGTGTTTTGAAATCACTGAAACACTTATCTTATATATGTTTTCTTAGTAATGTTTTTTTTTTACGATTTATACACTATAAAAACACACTCAAAACTATTAAAACACATTCTACAATTATACAATTTACCATATAGATTTTATTTCAAATGCATGCAGAGCAAACTGAACGTTTCAGATTGTTTATTTTCTTTTCCTTTGTTTGTTGAGCATAAAACTTGTTATCAATGAAATGTAGCAGAATTCCCGACGTAATCAAGAATATGATGCCAAATGAAATTAAGAATAAATTAAGAATATGCCAAAACAACTTAATTGGTAAACAAATTAAATGTGATTGCTTTCAAGTGAATTTTACAATTAAAAAAAGATTTCAAAGAACTACACACTAAAAATGGAGTGCCATATCATTCTAGACCATATAAAACAGGAATAAAAAATGTGTGCTAAGATGCTAAGAAATTCATGAATGATGCGGAAATAATATAAATCACAGTTTAGATATCTCGCAAAAAAGAAACACATAAATAAAGATCTTAATAAAACGATTGTTTATGTTGATACAAGATTATCAAAACTTTCGAAAGTGTTTGACCATTCACTTTTTATAGAGAATAAGAAATAAAACTTTCGAAAATAAATACTTCGCACTTCTAGAGCTATACTTTATAGTATGAGTATATATTGTGTAAAGCATTTAGCACAGATCTATTGAGAGGCTCTTATGTACTTCAGCCGGAAGGTTCTAACCCTAGATAGACTAAGCTCAAAACAATTGATAAGCCTAATCAGTGACGGATTCAATAAAAAGACATGACATAGTATCGATTATAGCACATTATAGCAAGTACTATACTCAATTTATACTTGGGCAATTGAGTTGTGTCTTACGTAAGTTGTCAGTCTATTTACGAGGTATTTAATTGCCTCAAAGCGAATTTCTTTCAATTGTAAACAGAGAACTCTTGACATACAGTGGCTCTAAAAAGTAAACACACACAACACACAGTATGCAAATAAGGCAGACTTACGATTGATCTCTGCACCTCCGAAAACTTGAACGATTTGAAGACGAAACTTGGCTTGACGATTTGTCGTGTGAGCTGCGATCGAGACGACGCAGCTTGAGACACTGAACGAAGCAATCCGATCGCCGTCAGCTTTATAAAAGGCCGAGCCGATCTCAGTCAAGCCGCGCTCTTGGCGAGCATCGCTCTCCCAGCACACACACACACATACGAATGCAAATGCCTGATAAGACAACGACAACGCTCTTTCAGCGATTGTGGGTACAAAAAGTACCTTGGCAAACACACAACGGTAAACAGAACGAAAACAACTTCGTGTCTTCTCAGAAACGAGGTTAAAAGTCTCGAATTTACAATTGAAATCCTATGGCTTATTTTCTCCGGAACTGTCGGTTGTGTATATCGTCTAGCAAACGCTCGATAGACTAATTCCTGTTTGAAAGTCAGAGTTCAGTATGGAAATTCTTGGTTTATTTACAATAAAATATATCGTATATTAAGTCTAGTAATCTGCGGCTGTGTTTGAAAGATAATCCCGTCGTCCAATATTCGAAGCCTGTTTACTTTGCACTGCCTCCAGTTTGGGACACTCGGTGATGCGATGACCCAAGCCGCCACAGTAGCTGCAACCATGTGAGTCGCCCAGATCGAGATGCTGATGCTCTGCCTCGGGAGCCAGTTCGTCGAGGAAGTCGGGCACCTCCTGCTTGGCCTCGATCAGCAGATGCTTCAGATCCAGCAGCACTGATTGCTCTGTAATCTTGTTGATCAGCGTAGTGGCTAATCCTTTGGTGTTCGATCGACCAGTACGACCAATACGATGCACATAATTCTCAATATCGTCGGGCATGTCGTAGTTGATCACATGCTGCACATTGGGGAAATCGAGACCCTTCGAGGCGACGTCTGTGGCAACGAGCACATCCTTCTTGCCAATGCGATATGCGTCGACGGCACGCGAACGCTCCTCCTGGTCCTTGCCACCGTGAATAGCTACTGCCTCAACGCCCTTGAGCAGCAGATACTCGTGTATACAGTCCACGTCTTGTTTTTTTTCGGCAAAGATGAGCACCGGCGGCGCTGTCTTCTGCAAACAATCCAGCAGATAGACCACCTTGGCTTCCTGCTTCACATACTCCACTTGCTGTGTAACATTCATGGAAGCGGCACCAGCACGTCCCACATTGATGGTCACCGGTTTGACGAGCGCCGAACGGGCAAAGTTCTGAATCTTTTTAGGCATCGTGGCGGAGAAGAGCAGCGTTTGTCGCTGTCCCTTGAAGAACGAGAATATGGTACGCACATCTTCCTCGAAGCCCATGTCAATCATGCGATCTGCCTCGTCCATGCACAGATAGCGACACATATCTAGCGTGAGGATCTTCTTGTCCAGCATATCCATAAGTCGCCCCGGCGTGGCCACAACAATGTGCACACCCTTTGAGATGACGTCGAGTGCCTCACTGACGGGCAGGCCGCCCATTGCCAGGCAGGAGCGTATTTCCGGCATGCCGCACAGCTGCAGATGCTTGCTGTAGTGTTGAATGATTTCGTGCGTCTGCTTTGCCAACTCACGGGAGGGGCAAATGATCAGGCCATATGGTCCCTCGTTACGTTCGAATGGCAATCGGTATTCCTGCTCCAGCGCAAACATTATTATGGGCAATACGAAGACCAATGTTTTGCCAGATCCGGTAAAGGCAATGCCAATGAGATCTCGTCCAGCAAGCACTGTCGGCAGACCCTGCACTTGGATGGGCGTCGGCTTCTTGATACCTTTGGCGGCCAGACCATTGAGTATGGCTTTGTGGAACTTCATATCTTTAAAACTGCATATGGGCGGACTGGGATTTTCACCTTCCACAAGAATGCGCAGCTGATCTCGTATAGCCTGTCGCTCGTTCTCCGACATTTCTCTAATGTAACGCGGGGGTCGCCACGAAGTCTTTATGGGTTCCTCGTATTGTATGCCCTTGGCCAGCTCAGCGACACCCATCAAAGCCTTTTGTTGAGCGATGCTCTCCATGATTTTTGCCTCCTCGCGAAGCTGCTTTTCGACAGCAGTTAGTTTCTTTGCCTCTGCTATTTTCTTAAGTTCTGTATGTTGATCCAACAAACTTATGTTGTACTTGCGTCCCCAGGTCTCCGCATCCTGAGCTCCTGTTGCATCGTCGTCGTTTTCATTTTCACTCGAGGATTTCGGTTGTGTTGTCTCTGTTGCCAGTTGCACGATGCGTCCCAGCTTCATCATGTGTTGCTTCTTGCGTTCCTTCACCGGCACGTAAGGCACATAATCGTCTTCCTTTTCCTCCTCATCAGATGACTTCGATTTACGTCTATATCTCTTAACAGATGTCATTTTGGTTTCAATTTATTATTCGTTTGCAATATTTTCCTGTTTGTTTACATCCAAACGTTTTCGGCAGAGAAATGTTGCCACCTGTTGGCGATACTCTGTCGATAAGCAAAACAGCGTTGCCACTTAAGCGATACATTTTACGCATTGCGATGTTTTTATCAATATCGATATCTTATCGTGACTCGACTCTGGAGTCAGTCGTTCAATTGAATTTGTTCCGTGCGCTACGACTCGATTTTCGTTTACATTTTTAGAAATTTGATAAAATATTGTAAAATAAAAGCAATATAATAATTAAGACATCACCATGTCTATGTCAAAGACGACAAACACGTACAATCGGCAGAACTGGGAGGACGCGGAGTTTCCCATACTCTGCCAGACCTGCTTGGGCGACAATCCGTACGTGCGCATGATAAAGGAAAGGTTCGGCAAGGAATGCAAAATCTGCACGCGACCATTCACCATATTCCGCTGGTGTCCCGGTGCACGGATGCGTTTCAAGAAGACTGAGGTCTGCCAAACTTGTGCGCGCCTGAAAAACGTGTGTCAGACATGTCTACTGGATTTGGAGTACGGCTTGCCAATTCAGGTGCGCGATGCGGCGCTAAAGGTGGCCGACAATATGCCCCAAAGCGATGTCAACAAGGAGTATTACATACAGAACATCGATGCGCAGCTCCAAGACGGCGACGGCACCGAAGCGGCGGGTGCTGTCGGTCGCTCCTTGGCGGCCAACGAAATGTTGTCAAAATTGGCGCGCACTGCACCTTATTACAAGCGGAACAGGCCCCACATCTGTTCGTTTTGGGTCAAGGGTGAATGCAAGCGTGGCGAGGAGTGCCCGTATCGCCACGACAAGCCCAATGAACCGGACGATCCGCTGTGCGAGCAGAACATTAAGGATCGTTACTATGGACGCAACGATCCAGTGGCTGAGAAGATTATGAAACGCGCAGCATCGTTGCCCACGCTGGATCCACCAGAGGATCGCAATATCACAACACTGTATGTGGGCAATCTGCCGGAAGAGATCACTGAGCCGGAAATACGCGATCAATTCTATCAGTTCGGCGAGATTCGTTCCATTGCGCTTGTGCCGCGCCAGCAATGCTCCTTCGTGCAGTACACTAAACGCAGCGCTGCCGAACTTGCCGCTGAGCGTACCTTCAACAAGCTAGTGATACAGGGGCGCAAAGTCAGCATCAAGTGGGCCCACTCGCAGGCCAAACAGACCGCAGCCAAGACAGATCGACGCTTCGAAGTGGCTGGCATCCCGCCGCCGAGTGCCAAGCCGAACGACTACTTTAATCTGCGACAGGAGCAGATCAATGTTATGCCAGCGGGCATGAAACTGCATCAACTGCCATCCAATCTGGTGCCGGCCTCCGCCTATCAGATGTATGCACAGCCCACATACGCGGCGCCCTATAGCGGCCTCGGCGTGGCCAGCACCAGCTCTGCGGCTGCTTCCTCCGCTTCAACGAGTACCTCTGGTGGTGTGAATCTTGACTCCATTCCACCGCCTCCCGGCCAGATGCCTTATCCCAGCCAGGATGCCAGTCGCATGGGCGCCATCAAGAAATGATAAAGTAACACGATCAAAAAACAGATCGCCAATAATATTTTTATAACAAAGAGAAAGTAATAAAAAACCAAACATACCCTCAATTCGGTGTGATCTACAACAGAGAATCTCTGTAATTTATTATACATCAATTATAGGAACGTACAAAAATCTTTTCTAGTTTCGACTAAAGTTTGCAATTGTATTATAGGAAAATGTACTACGAAATTGTATAAAATATAAAGGGAAATCCCAAAAGATTCGAGATGCAACAAATGGTTTCATTAAAACGGAAAAGGACTCTCTGAAACACACATAAATAGGTATATTTGCATTACGAGTTACACTTTAGATCTAAAAAAGCTTAATCACAGATATAAAAACAAAATGTATGCCTAAATACAATGCGATTCATATAATACATATACTAAAAAGGGTATACATATATTAATTACTGTCCGGCATAATGACGCTTCGTTTGCGCTGCAAGATTCTCTGTTCACGATGCGCCTTCTGTCGCTCGATGAAGTGCGCACGCAGCGCGACAAAGTCTATTCCGCTCTTGTACTCCAGCGAGTTGCGCTCATCTCTGTGAGGAAAAAGATAGAACTGATTAATTCTAAGAGAATGTATTAATCCCAATTCTAATCTCACATGGGTTCCTGACCCCAATAGTTGGGTACGCACTGCAATCGATTACGCAGAGTGTCGAAGGCTTCTGTCTGCGGCAGCAACATGAGAATCCCGAAGAGGGCATGTGCCAAATATTGCGCATCGGCGCAATTGTTTGCTTTGGACACCAGAGTCAGACGAAGTGCTGCAAAGATGGGCGACTCAATGAGCTGCACCAGCTTATCCAACTCTCCAAGCAACTCTAACGTTATTTCCACATCGGCGCTAGAAAGGAAAATGTAACTATTAATACTAGACTAATATATATATATAAACAAGTGCCGCTTACAATAGTATAACCAATTCAGAAACATGTTGATAGCTCTGGGCCAGCAGACACAGCGACAACGTGGAGACGGGACAATGAACCCAACTCTTGTAGAGACATTGAAAGAGATCAGCGGACTTCTCGTTGGATATGTCACGCAGGCTGGTACGCAGCTCAAAGAGTTCAGTTGAGGTGAGCAAAATGATGTTCAGCAGACGAACAACTGTTGAGGCGAACTTCAGATTGAGTGCATCCTCCGCAATGATCTCGGCGAATGTGCGATAAATGTACTCGGCATTTAGTAGCACACAAAGTTGTCTGTGAACGTGAATAACAAGTAGAATCGTTATATGACATTAGGGACTATAAACCTCACCTTATAATGAGACTCGCTCTATTCTCCAATATCAGTTTCTCTTCGCTGAAAAGGTGCAGCAAACTCAGCAGGAACTTGCGATAATGTGTCTTGTTAAAGTCATCGAGATCTGTAGGGATTGACAAATAGTTTAATATACGATATATTCCACTTAAATTGCTCACCCTTGGTGTCTTGAGAGTTGATTATTTCTGCCAGAACGCACAAACTTTGTAGCACAACCTCATCAGAATTATCGGCAAGTGTTGAGAGCAGATTATTGTTGAGGTTCATGGAATGTGCAGCCATCTCATTGGGAAAGTTCGTAAATAGATGATGGATCCACTTGAGTACAGCGATCTTGGTGTGCATGGAGTTGTGCGTTAGATACTGCGAAAGAACCTCCATTATAGAACGCAAATCAATTTTTGCCACGTTCTGTGTTTTAAGTTCCTTTGATGAAACCAGCTGCATCATTGAGTTGTTTACCGACACGGCGCACTCCTTGATGCCTGCAGAAAAAGAGGGATGTAGAGAGAGGAAGTGAAAATTGTCCTATAGCTTACTGCGCTTGGACTCCACGTTGTACTCCAGGCAGGGTAGAATAGCTGTAAAAATGCCGCTGGCATAGGGCAGCACATTGGGACCGAAGATCTGCACGAATTCCCGAATCCAGGAAATGGCAATCGACTTGATAAGCTCGTTAAGGGATTGCGCATGAGTGATAAGCGTGTTGATGGTGTCCTCCATGCGCACCGACGACGAATCATTGCGTATGGACTTCAAGAACTGACTGATTGTATTCTCGCACATGCGCTGTATCTCCGGCGTATTGTCCTCAAGCATGACGAAGAGTCCGTCGAGGATTTCCGTTAGATAGTTAACCATGTTGATGTCGGGCACAGCATTCAATATCGATATCCACGAGATAACATATTGACGGGCGAACGCGTTCTTCACATACATGCGCTCTCTCAGCAATGGTATAAAAGCCTCCAGGTTGAATGTCTCGTAGGATTCGGTTACGATATCCTGTAAATCAAAAGATTATCACATGATCTTGCTTGAATGAAATGATCTTACCTTGAGCAGCCGATCGAGCAGCTCGCTGCCATCCTTGACCATCTGATCGGAGTCGGTGACCAGGCGTGAGAGTGCTGCGAACATCTCCGGAAAGAAGGGAATAATGGCGGAACGTGCCACCTTTACCACGTTGTACAGCGACTCACAGGCAAAGTAGCGCACGCGCAGGTCCGGATCGGACAGGCAGTTCATTATGGGAGTCACTAACTCACTCACATACTTATCCGAGTCCTGTGAAAGAGATGAGGGAAAGTGTGGGGCACAAGGAGAGGGTATTATTGGATTAAAACTCAGTCAGATTGTTTATATATTAACAAAGACGCACCACTGTACTGCATGAGGTCATGAGAAACGCCTCCCCTAATACATGATAAGATTCTAATACCGCGCTGGGGCGCAACTTTATGACTAATTTCTGTTTGTCACTCACCTTTCCCAGCCCTAAGCCTGTTGCTGCCAATCCGATGAGGGCTCCCTTGCGACGATTGGCATCCCGTGATGTGGCATAATCATTGGAAAGCACCTCGATCAGTTTGCGTATTTGCACCGAGTTATTCTTGTTGTTGAACTCAATGACCATTCTGTGTGCGAGGAGGAAAGTAAACCAAATGCAATTTTTATGGAGCCTCAGGTGGGCGTTGTGCTGTAGAGCTGCTTATGGGTTTTGCTTACTTCTCTATCTCCTGCGAGGCCACTTTCCGTTTATCGTACACTTTGTCACCCAGCGCCTTGGCACAGGATTCACTCAAAGGCGCGTACGGTGGCTCCATTTTGATGTTATTGGTTTACAAACTTCTATTTAAAGATTGTTCGCTTGTACCGCGATGATGCCACTCTTGTTAGTACACAGCTGATTAGCCAGCGTTGCCACCTAGAGTAAAATACTTAGCACATAATAAATGCCGGCTTACTGATGCTCTACACATTGATTAATACAGTGGAACATTGACTGTAATTTAAATGAAAAAGAACGATTTTTTTCAATACAATCAAATAAGTAAAACAATCATTAATAATATTTGATTTATTTATTTAAAATAAAAATAATCATATATATACCACATAATATACATAAACAAAATAGATTATTTGTTTTTAAATGTGTGGATCTGATTAAGATTTATGAAACCAATTATTTCATTTGGCAATAAACATTTTAACAAAAGTTTATTTGATTATAGAATATACATAATTTGATATATTTAATTAAAATCATTTCTATGCAAAAGCGAGAATATATACGATACCTTCAGATTAATATTAAATAAATAAATAATTAATAATTAAACAATATACTTTCATCGATTAAAGACAATTGATATATTGAATAAAAAAATATTTACGTTTTAAAAATACGAATTTATATGTAAATCCCGCATATATATAATACATATTCCAAAGGTGTCACTTATACATATATTCTACTACAGAAAAAAATACTTATGTTTGTATTTATAGTTTAACGATTAAAGAAAATTGATTTGATTTTATCTTTGAAAAAAAAATACCCGACTTTAATCTGGTCTTACGGTTAACTTAAAATTTAATATTAATTGAATGGAAATTCAATTTAAACTTTAACTTAGGCAAGGTTATTCAATGATCAGAGGAAACTTTTCAACCTCTTCGCATTGATGATTGAAGCTGGCTACGAATTCATTAATTTTGGCCTCATGTTCAACATCTCGGCGAGTTCGTTTCGCTTTTCTGGGCGATTCGTTGCTCTTGTCATGGGAGTCCTGCTCGTCATCTTCGCTCTCTGAAGAATCCGTATCGATAAACAGCACGTGAACACGTTGCTTGCGCTTTCTCTTGGGTCGCTCGTGGACATAAGTGCGTCTTGGTTTCTGAAGAGGGAGAGAGAGAAAGAGATTAGTGTTATGAGATACAGATATAAAGATAAAGTATTAATGTTGATTTGTGCGAGCTGCTTACTACCGTGCAAGGATAAGCTGAAATCCTTGCGGCCCTGTTAGCTCAATCGAAATAAATAACTTTTCGATTTCAAATTAATCTAGCGCTGTAACAAGTCGGAAAAGTTTAATTATATCACAACTTTTCCCCACTTTCTTAGCGCAATAAAGATCAGGGTAATTAACTCACCTTTTCGTCAAATGTTGTTTCTGGATCTTGGTCTTTGAACAAACTCAGAGATTCATCAATAGGCAAAGCTCGACCTACGACTGGCGAGCCAATCATGGTGGAACAAAGCATCTCCTTGATGTTGCGCTGTCTGGGATCATTTGCCTGTAGATCATCATAGTCATAGCGAAGTGGTACCCTAGAAACCTGTGGCAAATCACTTTCCCTGGGTCGCAATTCCTTAAGCCGCTGAAGCTTCTCGTTCAATGTTTCATTCTGCCTATTGTCACGCCCCCGAGTTACTTCCTCTTCTTCCTCGCCAAGAAAATCTTCAAAGCCAAATAGTTTGCCCGGTGATTTTCGACGAGGCTCTATTGAATCCTGTAACCGGACATGGCTGATGGTTGCGCTTTTGTCCATATTGAATTTTGTTTTACTATGATCAACGGACTCCCCTCCGAATAAACTTTTGTCTGTGGGCTGTATCGAATTCTCAAGATTTACATTATCTCTGGCTGTACTTTGGTCCTTAGAGAGCGTACTGTTGGAGTAATAAATGGAATCGACGAATTGTACATGACCTTTGGCTGTACTTTTATCTTTAGTAGGTGTTTTTTGAACCGCATCGACAGAATCTTGGAAATGCACATGATGTCTGACTGAACTTTTGTCTTTAGTAGGTGTCAGGTTACCGTGAACAATAACGTGATCACTGACTGTATTTTTATTCTTTGTGGGTGTTTGGGGAAGTTGGTGATTCTTCTTCCACGAAGGGAGCACAACCACATCCAATATATTAATATCCTTGAAGGGAACACGATGTTGCAACGTTTGTCGAGGATTTGGTAAGTGCACAAGGTTCTCATCGTTCTCCTGATCATGATCACTTGATTTACCAAGACTAACTGATACTGGAGGTGGTATTGCAGGTGGAACATTTTCACAATTCGAATCATTGAAAGACGACTCAATACTGGGTGCATTTACTGCTTGACAACTGGGTTCGGCAGGAGGAATAGGCTCATCGGGCACATAGACATGCGGTCGGCGCATAAAGTCACTGGAGTATGAGGGCAGTTGTGATGTATTTAGGCCAAACACAAAGGTATTGGGCAACGGCACTTCGACGGGCACACGCCATGGCGATGCGCCGCCTCCACTGGTAGCTCCTGAAGTTGCTTTCGGGGTAAAAGCCGTAGTACTTGGCGACTTCCTATTTGTTGGCGTACTTATGAATTGCTTTGCCATATCTAAGAGTTCTCTTCTCCTCTCCAAAGAGTCTTGTGCATGGTTCGTCTTGGTTTGGTTCAACAGTATTGAGCGTGCCAACGGACTGTATGCACCTTCGGGAAGAGTTCGGTGCAACTTCTGATGTAGCTGCATGGCTACTTCGGGCTGCACTGTTTGATGCTCGGGTTCGTTCTCTTCAATCTGCTCTACTTCGGGTTCGTAGATAGGCGAGAGTACCCGCTCTTCGTCAATTGGAGGCGGCAGCTCAACTGGAACCGTCCTAGTTGCATTTTCGATGGAACATTGCTTACGCTTGCCCACAGGGCGCACTCTTTTCTGTCTCACAGGTCGCGCTCTTGCCTTGCCCGACTTTAAGCGCATCATTGCACAAGCTCGCCCATCCTGAATCATTTGTTTAATTATATCGGCAGCAGGATCTTTGCGCTTGCCTGCGGCGTCATCATTCACTTCAGATTCATTCAGAAACTCATAAACATTGCGTAAAATAGACGAAGGTCTTTTGGAAGGCAGCTGATTTCGATGAAAGAAACGCTGGCGCTTTGACGCTGTACTCGGCTTGTCTATCAGCGCATTGTTAGAGTCAACTTCCGTGCCCTGTACAGCATTTTGCGTGACCTGAGGTTTGGGTGCAGCTAAAAGAATAGATTGTTGAAAAATATATTTAAAGATTTTCGTGTATATTATTGTACCTTCCGGTGCTCCTTTCACTACAGACTGTATTCTGCGATTGCGCCTGAGCAGTACTTTACTGGGTGTTGCGCACGGTTTGAGTGGCACATTGTTAGAGTCAACTTCCGTTCCCTGTGCAGCATGTTGCGTGATCTGAGGTTTGGGTGCAGCTAAAAGAATAGTTTGTTGAAAAAGATACTTAAGGATTTTCGTGTATACTATCGTACCTTCCTGTGCTCCTTTCACTACAGACTGTATTCTGCGATTGCGTCTAACCAGTACTTCACAGGGTGTTGTGCACGGTTTGGGTGGCGATGTCTGCTTGGCTGTAAAAAGACTTACACGCTTGACACTATCCAGAAAGGGGGTTGAGCTCACTTTGGGTGGTGAACACTTTTTACCCGGAGAACCTCGCAAACTGACACGCTTGAGACGAACTCGAAGCGGTGTTATGTGTGTGACTACGAGAGAAAATATTTATTTATTAAATATGATTCCCACAATATATTTAAATTATCTCACCTGTACCATGACACATGGTTGAATTGCGAACAGGCTCAAAGGAGCTAATATCGCAAGTATCATTTGTGACTGAAGCACGTCGAGGCGCTTGCGCACAGTGTTGCGGTTTAAATACATCACAATTGTCTGATAAGGGACGTTGATAAGTTGATGTATTCGCGACATTTGGTTTCGATGGCAATTTACAACGTTTAATTCTAACAACGCACATTCTAACGCGACATTTCTTAATTTCATTTGTTTTGCTTGTGGTACAGCACGAAACGGTCGATCTACGCTTCGGTATTTTACGCAATATTCGTATTGAGGTTGAGGAAATTGGAGTCGGCATATCGTTTGGCGTATCGCCATTGATTCTTTTTCTCGTTTTGACCATTTTACACTTATTTCAGCAGCGAATTATAAACATAATTTGATGACAAAACACAAACAGATTTTCACAAGACTACCAACTCCCGCCATTTTTATACATTTGTGGCGACAGTGTTGAGTAGCGGCTCTTTTTTTGTTCTTATCGGTTATTGTTTGTATTTAATAACCACGGTTCTGTCAATGTTTTTACATATTTTACTCGGAATAGTCATAATATGTAAAAGTTGAGTCTTTTTGGCTATTTAATAAACAACAGTCAATATTTAAAAAATAAATTTTTTTTCATTCTAAAACTCGCAAAACATATACGTTCAAATAAGAAGTGGCTACACTATCGATAGTCTTAATACTTACACAGAAAAATCGTTGCATAAATTAATGTCTACAAAACCTCTTAAACATGTAAAAAATAAACCACGGGATTTTGATTGATTATAATTGAAAATTAGATGTTGATTACAATAATTGCACTTCTTGCACAGCTAAATTTTAATCGACATCGTGCTATCGATTATTATTGGTATGTCTTGCCAAGCAGCAGCTGATAGGTGATGTGACGATAAATACAAAAAAAAAATTCGACGTTTAATTAATATGTAACATAACATCTACGCTACGACGCTAAATTAAAATTCCAAATTTCCAAATTTGTGTAGTGCTTGTTGTTCTTGCAATAAATATAGAGACTGTGCTCCTAAGCACAGTCCACCAGAGGGGCAAGTGAACCAAATTTATGTGTTTTGCTCCTCTCCCCCCACTGAATAATAAAAAAAAGCCCCAACAACGAGTGAAAGTTTTTTCTCGTCTTTGTTTGCAATTTGTTGTAACTGTAATTGCAACTGTTTTTTTTCTGCCATTGCATTGGCTGTCATCTTTGAGTCAATATTCGCACGGTGTGAGCTCCTCTCTTGGCTGACATTAATTTTTACTCAGTTATTGTGTGTGTTATTGTTAAATACGCGCACATACATACATACATACGTATATATAAATCGAATCGAATTGAGTCGAGTTGAGTCGTCCCCGTGAATTGGCCTTGTATTATTTGCGCCAGGTACCACCACAATAGAAAGAGGAAGAGCTAAAGCAAAAGAAAAAAAGTAGCGCGAAACTATTTACAATGAAACGAAACCCATCCACTCCCCCTACCCCGCTACGCCCGCATCAACCCCCGCCCCTGAAGGCTACCCGTGACGACAGTAGAAAATATCAAGCCACATCGAACGAATTGTTAATGTTCTCTTTCGTATCGCGCGTATCCCGCGTATATCTCTTGCCGAGGGTCAAGGCCGCCATATTTTAGCTCAATTTAATTGTTGTGACATGCAAATAAATGTAATGACTCGCCAGATCGCAATCGTAATTATAATCGAACTAATGGCAATCTGCTTAGGTATTGCAAACCCAACAATCGCACCCTGAACTCATCAAATTGTAGCAGCCTAACATAATTTCACATAGAAAATGCGAAATTGCGGGATTTGAATATAAATAACTCAAACTCGTATATTACTTCACAAAATTCTGTAGAAACTCTGAGCTTTGTGAATCACATTCTGTTTGGACAACAAATTAGTAAAGTCTCGTACGGTTTAAGCAAAATTTCCACTGAATTCAATGTAGTTCAATATAGTAATGCATTGTCATGCCAGATATATGTACATATATACTTATAACTGTCTTCAAAGTAAATAGACCTCTCCAAAATACTCATAACCCTCCATAAAGTAAACCTCAGGGAAATTTGCAAAGTTTCGGCTCAGTGAATTTTACCTTGGAAAACCGTTCGACGCGTTTCGCAGACCTTTGAACCAAGGTTACAGTGGGAAAATTTCAACTTTACGAGATTTATCTTTTCCATAAGACAAACAGTAAAACTTAAATAATGTTTCATATCTTTTGTTTTTTAAGCAGTTTAAATAATTGGCTGTCCAAGTTGCAGTTGAGACGCAAGAGACGTAACAAGGATATAAAGAGATATATAGAAGGAGTGGAAGTGGGAGAGTATTGGAGAATCCGCATCGTACCGAGAGAGCTAGAGCTACCGTAAGCCACTTGTTCGTCGCGCAAAAGATGTGCGATACAAGCGACAAGGGGCAGAAATGGAAATGTGAAATATGCACCTATGAGAACTATCCATCCTCTTTGAAATGCACCATGTGCCAGGCGTCCAAGCCGCTGCTGAACGAGGATATATTCCGGTGAGTAAAGTCCGGTCAATAGAGAGTCGAAACAAGATACATTTATAATTTCCCCCCTTCTGTGTTTCAGTCTCAGTCCAGCGCAGACAACAACAACCATACACGAAAACTACAACAGTGCGGAGGAAGCGGCAGCTGGTCTGCCCGTCGAGCCAACGTCCACGTGCTTTACCCAGCCGCAACCACAACAACAGCAGCAGCAACAGCAGCAGGCGCGCCAGAGCAATGTAGCTGACAGTGAGAAATGGCCTTGTAAGGTCTGCACCTATCTCAATTGGCCACGTAGTCTGCGATGCGTCCAGTGCTGTACGAAACGTGGTGGTGCCGTGATAGACAAGGAACGTGACGGTGCCAATGATGGCGAGTGCGAAGACCGTGCTGGTGAGGCCTTGCACGCATTGCGAATCAGCGGATCCGACACGGAACTGAATGCCCGTGATGCCACAGAGAATAGCAGCAGCAGGCAATTGATTGGAGCAGCTGCGTCGAATGCGAATCGTCACATCGTCGAGCAACAAATCTGCAGCAATTCTACGCATCTCAATAATCTTGCGAATGCATCTCAAAATCAGCAGCAGCAACAACACCAACAGCAACCACAACAACAGCAGCAGCTGCAGCAGCATCAATCGAACCAGCAGCAGCAACAACAACAGCAGCAACTGAATTCCTCATCGTCCGGCCCGTTGCAGCAGAAACATTGCTTCGTCGCCAAGTGGGCCTGCAACGTGAGTTCAATAACAGCTTCGTGAACTTTTCCATATAATAATCCTGTATATTCCTCCAGTCCTGCACTTACGAGAACTGGCCAAAGAGCCTCAAGTGCTCCATGTGCGGAAAAACGCGAGAGATAAGCGGTTCTGGCTCTCAGGGAGATTTGCATGCCTGCGCCAGCAGCAATTCGGGCAGCAACAAACAGTTGAATCTCCAGGAGGAGCAGCAGCAACAGCAGCAGAACGCAGACACTGTCAGTGTTAACAATTCGTTCAACAAAAAGCATATTTATCAACTAGGTAAGCATCCAGATTCGATACGTATTCCAACAGCAACTTACACTGCGTCTTCGTCAGGTTCTTCGGAAACTATCAACA
The DNA here is from genome assembly GCA_018903715.1 of Zaprionus davidi. Lineage (NCBI taxonomy): Eukaryota > Metazoa > Arthropoda > Insecta > Diptera > Drosophilidae > Zaprionus > Zaprionus davidi. The sequence goes on from JAEIGL010000003.1 coordinate 1,356,533, forward strand.
ACTGTGATACGCTGCAGGAACGCCAGGAGCGTCGTCAGCGTCAGATCAGGCGTCAGGTCGATTGGCAGTGGCTGAACGCCTGTTTGGGGGTCGTTGAGAATAACTACAGTGCCGTCGAGGCGTATTTGTCATGTGGTGGCAATCCTGCACGCTCGTTGACCAGCAACGAGATTGCCGCACTGAATCGCAACTCGGCCTTCGATGTCGGGCATACGCTCATCCATTTGGCAATACGTTTCCATCGCGAGGAGATGCTGCCAATGCTGTTGGCACAAATCTCTGGCTCTGGGCCAGGCATAAAGCGTGTGCCCTCCTATGTGGCTCCCGATTTGGCAGCCGATATACGTCGACATTTCTCCAATACGCTGCGCATACGAAAGTCCGGCCTACCCTGTCACTATGTGCAGAAGCATGCCACGTTTGCGCTGCCATCGGAGATCGAGGAGCTGCCCATACCCATACAGGAGCAATTGTACGATGAGCTTTTGGATCGTGATGCACAGAAGCAACTGGAAATGCCGCCACCCGCACTGAACTGGTCACTGGAGATTACGGCACGGTTAAGCTCTCGTTTGCTAGTGCTGTGGAATCGCAGTGCCGGTGATTGTCTACTGGATTCGGCCATGCAGGCCACTTGGGGTGTCTTTGATCGAGATAACATCTTGAGGCGTGCACTGGCCGATACACTGCATCAATGCGGACATGTGTAAGTTGTGTAAAAGCATTCATTACGAACATATTACTCATTCGCTATTTATTTCCCATAGTTTCTTTACCCGCTGGAAGGAGTATGAAATGCTGCAAGCGTCCATGCTGCACTTTACACTTGAGGACTCCCAGTGGGAGGAGGACTGGAGCACATTGTTATCGCTGGCCAGCCAACCGGGCTCTTCGCTGGAACAGCTGCACATTTTTGCCCTCGCTCACATCCTGCGACGTCCAATCATTGTTTATGGCGTCAAATACGTCAAGAGTTTCCGCGGCGAGGACATTGGCTATGCCCGATTCGAAGGTGAGTTGCTGGTGCTACTTTTTATTAAGGAATACATACTAATATGAGACTCTACGCCAGGCGTCTATTTACCTTTATTCTGGGAACAAAACTTTTGCACCAAATCTCCCATTGCATTGGGCTACACACGAGGTCACTTCAGTGCTCTGGTGCCAATGGAGCCATTCTCTCGTATCGACGGACGTCGCGATGATGCCGAAGACGTTACCTATCTGCCGTTGATGGACTGTGAGCTGAAACTTCTGCCCATACACTTTCTGGCGCAATCGGAGGTGAGTATCCAGAAAAGCGATTCTTTATTGGGTATCAGATAATATTGTGCAACTTATAGGTGGGTAATGAGGAGACGATGATGCGACAATGGCTGGATGTGTGTGTCACAGACGGTGGCTTGCTGGTGGCGCAACAGAAGCTGTCCAAGCGGCCGCTGCTGGTGGCACAAATGCTGGAGGAATGGCTAAATCATTACCGACGCATTGCGTGAGTGACACCTTAATGAATTCACTGTAGCAGAATATCAAACAATTATCTACTGCGAATACCCTAAGTATTTCTTATGTCTAATATATTTATTTGATCCTCAGGCAAGTGATAACAGCGCCATTTGTGCGGCGTCCGCAGATAACTCATTACTCGAGCGATGGTGACTCCGACGAGGAGTAGACGATGACATAATTAACATACATACACACAGGTCATAAGTTCTACTTGATGATGGAGGAAGTTTCAATATACATATAAATTTGGTAGCAGGCAACAGTTTAAAACGGTTGATTTAAATGCGATAGCAGCTCCTATGCACATGCGATTAGCTAATGGAATCTATAGAGAAAAGGAAAACAAAACAAAACAAAAACACATATATGTATATATACGTATATACATTCATATAAATATATATACATATATCTCAATTATTAAGTTGTAGTTGCAGGCAAACTAAAGGTTAAGCAGCAAAGTACTAAAATACAAAAATTGATACACAACCCACACACACACACATACACACACTGAGAAAACAAATGAAAATTGAATTGAATTGAAATGAAAAGATAAACATATTTCATATCCGTTTCCACATTTGAAAGTTATATAGTGGATTTTAGTCAAATTTATTCGCCTGAGGGGTCAACATTTCGATGAAGCATAATTCAATATTAAAAATTAGTATATTATATATATATTTATATATATATATATTTCAGAAACAATCTTTTAAGTCGATGAATGCTTGGCCGGAGAATGAGCGCGAATTCAAATTTAATGAAGAAACAGAATAACATGAGATCGATAGCAAACTGTGCGAAAGAAAGAAAACAAAAGAACGTCTCTATGCATACTATATGTATATGAACCTTATAAATACCTAAGTATGTATGTACTTTTAAACTATGGAAAACAATCTCGATGTACTATTAAATTTTAACTTGTGAAAAAAGAGTGCACACCATGTGAAATATGGGTGAATATGAATTATGAATATGAATTTTATTCTAATTGTAATAGTTTTGTTAGTAATGTTATTATTATTATATTATATACATATATTATTATTATTATTATTATTACTATTATTATTCTAATGTCTAAGAAAGCTTATTGTGCAGATGTACACGCAAAACGCATTAAAAAACAGAATAAAACTTATAAGAAAAAAAAAACAAAAAACCTAATGAGAAACAGACGTTCATTGATATCGATAGTTGCGCGCAATCGATACCTCTCAGTTGGTTCCCATCCCCATTTGTATCTGAGATACAATTCTCTCTCTCGCGGTGCGGCTCATTGAGATGGATTTTTAGTCGTTTTGTTGCTGCCGTCGTCGTCGCTTGTCGGTGTCGTTTGTTGGTGCGCGGGGTTTTTTCATTCGATATCTTCAAATTGGGAATATATATATATTTATATTAGGAAGTAAATAAAATAAAACCCATACGTTGTTTTCCTATGATATTTTGTCGGTAATTTTGTGCACGCGACAAACATACATACATACATACAAACACACACACGGAAACACACGCACTCTCTCACACACAATTCTATTCTAATGCGTAAAGCCATCTTCACGTGAATTGCGAATGCATAAGCAGAGAAAGATACAAATAAAAGAAAATAAATAAATATATCGAAGCAAAAGAAAAGATAAATTGTTAGTGAAGTGAAGTGTATAGTGAAGGAAGCATACGAAGAAGTCGAAGTCTCTGACGAAGAAGAAGAAGACGAAGAAGCAGTGGTGACCTGTGCGCCTGTAGTTGTTGTGCTTTCTATCCGTGTGTTTCCCTCCCCCATTTTGCTGGCGCAAGTGTGAAGAGCATAGCAGTATCTCGCTATGGGTAAGTTGTTGCTGTATTTGTATGCCGACTGTGTGTGAATACGATTATCTATGTATGCACTGCTCGTATTTATCCGTGTACGTCTCTCTCTGTATGTGTGTGTGTGAGCGAACGAAATTGCGCAAAGGCAGAGACCACGAGCGCCAGTGAAAGAGGGTGGTCTGGCTGGCGGCTCTCTCGCCTCTCCGCCTCTCTGCCACTGCCACTGTCTATGCCTCTCTCTCTCTCTCTCTCTGTCTCACGTTTTCGGGCACTCCTGTGCGTGTCTCACGTACGTGTGTTTTCACATATACTTAGTTCACTTGATGGTATTATCGCATTAGTAGCGTATTATGGCACAGCCTAACTAAAAACCAGTAAAACTGCGCTGTCGCCGCTGTTGTTGTTCTTGTTGTTATAGTTGTACTTGTGTTAGTTGTTGCTGTTCTTGTGTTTGTATTGCATTTGTTGTTAATCAATATTGGCCAGCTGGCGTGGAGCCCATCGTCATCTGAGAGGGCAACCAACACGCATACACGTGCACTCGCACATTTACACACACATATAAAGTCACTCATCTGTTTGGCGGTCTCTCGTCCACTCCCCATTTTCGGTTCTCAGCTGCGATGACGTCAGTGTTGTTGTAAAAACAAGTTTTTTTTGCGTTGAAATGAAAAAAAGAAAGAATCGACTCGATATCAGAGAATCTGAGAATCAGAGAGTATAACTGACCGTATGAGCTTGGGGAGTGCAACTGCAATTACACACGATACCGTTAGGGCGTCGTCGTCATGTCATGTCATGCTTCTGAGTTTACCGTTCTGAGCTGGGAACCGAACAAACGCTGCTGGGATTCCTCTATGGTAACGTTAGCTCCAACTATGCGAGCTTCTCTCTCTGTATGTGTGCGTGTCTGTGTAGTTGCATAGCCCTTCTGTACAGTTATTATGAGTGATTAATTGCTCAGTACGTCCGTCTGCACGTCCCGCTCCGTCCGGTCTTTGGCCCTAATTGAGTTCATATGCTTTGAGTACACTCAGCGAAATAACTTGGCGATTGAGCACGTTTGTAATATAGGAAATTCCAAATATTCTATTTCGTGCAGAGATACAAGTCAAACAATGTAAATATTTGAAGAATTTCGAATATTTTTTTATAAAGAACAAGTTAAATAAACTACGGAAATATTTGTAACTTAAATTTAAATTAGTATTTAGTACTGAAAGCACTTTAATTTATACGTATCTACACAGTGTTCTGTTTGGATCTCTTTAAAATATTCATAGAGTTTTAAATACCAGAAAGATGTATTCTAAGGAGTCTGAGTTTTTAAGGAAAATATTACAGAAACGGTGACAACTGTTAAAGGTTTAAGGTGAAACTTTTGAATTTCTGCTTGATACCTTAAACCTTTAATTTGTTCTCACAAAATGTTTTATTTTGATTGAGAAAAACTTGGGTTAGGTTAGTTTTTTGCAGCTATTCTGCTGATTAATTCTCATAGCTCTCAAGCATATTCTTTCTATGCGTTTAACTAATATGCAAATTGTTTGTGAACTTTTGAACTTTGGGCGATTTGTACTTAATTTTCAGAGTGTAAGCGCTTCCCTTTTGCAGCAGCAGAGGCTGGCGGCAGCGAACACTTGTAGTTGTGTGCGTGCTTAAAATGCCTAATTGACTCGGGTGCCTCCACCCCCACCCCACATGCTGGGACAGGAGGGGGAGACATGTCCGTTCACGTACGTAATGTGTGCAGTACTCGATGCTCGGCTCATTCAACGAGCAACGATCTCTACGCAAAAGGCTTAACAATAGCCATAAAACAAGCGATCCAACAACTACAACAACAACAGCAGCAGAGACAAATGCTCAACATGAATTCATGACGAGCACATTGACTTCCCTTGTTTTTGGTTTTCATTTCTCTGTTCGTTTTGTGGTTTTTAGTTTCCTTTTGCGTTATGTGCGCGCACAGACAACAAATGAAAACGAAAGGGGCAAAAGCAGCCCCCGATGTGGACCCAGCGGGACAGGCAACACAGTGCAATTGCAGTTACCATCAGCATATGGTATATCATGTGTAGTATAAGTACTTATATAGATGTATGTGTGTATAGCTTCTTCAACAATTCATCTCTATGATTAATCAGGTTCTACACAGAGCACATAGTTCTTCCTTGTTTTTTGTGCGCACTTTTCTACTACCTGCGTCCCACTGTGCTGCACTGCCGCTGTCCCATTGTGGTCGCAGCCTCCACTTTGGGGCACTTTTCTCATCTATTTGGTCGTTGATTTGTTCACGTTGCATGGTGTGTGTGTGTGTTTTTTGTCGTGCATTCGCCTGCATCTTATTTCCCGTTGCGCCCCATCTCTGCTCTCCCCCCTGCCGCCCTCGATAGGGTTATATAGGTCAGAGCACTTGCATAGAAAGTGGCTTCGGCTCTTCCAACTGCTTCATCTGCCATAGTGCCTTGCGTGAAGACTACGACGACCGCCTAATTGAATGCTATTTTCGTAGACGCAGCGTCATCATCACGTCTCACGTCATTTGCTGCCACAGCCCCCCAATCCCCCCTTGTCATCTTCTCTTCTTCTCTATGGACTGCGCTTTTCACTTTTTCGTTTAATAAGCATACAGGAAACACTTTCAACTTGTCCGCAACAACAACAACAACAATTGAAGTTTGTTGTGCATCGGGAACGACTACAAGTTACCCAGCCTTTTTTTAAACTAAACTAAATGAATATGATGAAATCTGTATATTAAATCAAATTAATTATTCAGCAGTTATTAAATTTTTATGAAAGTGCAAGGGAAATCGATCAGTGAAAAGAGAATTAGGAATATGATCAATGCAAATGAAAATATTTAAAATATATTCAAAAAATTCAATTCCACGAATTTTCTGGTTTATCTAAGGATCTGTTAACGATCCCTCAGATCTGGCAGCTGTAAAGAGTCTTAGCGCAAATACAGCTAGGTCTTAGTTCTACAAAATATTATAAAACATATTCAGAAAATTCATTTAGTCAACTAGATTTTAATACACACAATTCTTTAAATTCTTCTAAATTGAAATTTTTGTTAAATATCAAAGGTATTTTTAAAAAAACGTTTGTAAATTTAAAACTATATTCCGTTGCAAGCAAAAACTCAATATACCCGTTCGAATTGCTGCACCTTTCCAGTGTCAGGTTGTTTGGTGTGGAAATCTACTAAAATTACGCATACGCCAGGTAGCGCAACACCAAAAAAAAATCACTTGCAAAGCAATTTTAATTTGATGAGTAATTCCACGAATATACAATTTGAGACCGTGTGCATGTGTGTGTGTGTATGTGATTATGTTATAGCTCTTCACCATAAATAAATACACACACACACATAGGTCTGCGGCTGTATAGATAGACAAGTGTGTGGGCTGGGCGAATGGGATGTTTTTCTACTTTTCGAGAAATATATTTCACAAATTCGAAACACTGCAACAACACCTTGACCCCTCTCTGTACACTGTCCTCGACATTATCCTTGGCGAGGATGAGTTTGACGCACATTCTGGCACTGGCATTGGCCTCCACCTGAGCTCGAGAGAGAGAGAGAGAGGGAGGACTGGGGGTCTGCCACTATTCCACTGGCTCTTTGGAGGTTAGGAATTTCGGGGCGCGGCTGAAAATTAATTAAAATATTTGTGGCCTGCAGTTTGACCCCACTCGCGCGAGAGCTACGTAGTTAACCTTGGACTTGCCCCCCATCGCGCGTCAATGTGTGCTGTGTCTGTGTTTGTCTGTGTGTGTTTGTGTGTTTGCCTGTGTTTGTTGCGCGAATTCCAATTTCGTATTCAAATTCGAAACTCAAATTCGAGTTCCAATTTGAATGGAAACCAGTTTCTGTCTGTGTTTGCCTGTGCACAACTCCAGAACACAACGCGAACGTGACTCCGACTCGGCGCGACTCTCTCGCCGGTCGATGACGACTTCGACGAGGATGACATCATGCAGAGAGACTGAAATCGCTGCGGTAATTACAATAAAAGAAAAAGAAAAAAACACTCTGTGCTCAAACTTTTTTTTATTGTTGTTGTGTATGCTTCGCTCTGGCAAACTCAACGCTGACAACTGACCGACGGAACTTGCGTGAAAATTCAATTTTCAACAATTTTACAATTGCCATTTGGCTTTGCGGGTAATTAGCATGGCGCTGTTAATGTGCACAGGGGCGGGGGAAGTAGGAAAACGTTTTAAAAGTCAATAAACAAAATGCCAAAATCAATATGCGAAATAGCCAGCGAGAAGAAATCGTCTGTGATTGCATAATAAACAACAACAAACTAAGCATAAATAAAATTAATTCATATGGAACACGTATACGTAATATGGAACGTGTCTGTGTGTGCGCGAGATTGTGATAGCTGCGGGCCTCATTCATGAGGCGTACGTCACCATTATAATGCGACTAGTTAACGGGCCTTGGCTTATCAATAAATTCTATACCGAAGGCAGAATGAAAATCGAAAATAAAGAGCAGAGAACAAAGAGCACAAAGAAGAAACACAAAAAACAAAACACAGGCCCAAAAATAAAAAAGAAAAAGAAACAGGTCATTATAAGCATATCCAATTGTTAGCTGAATATGATTATTTCCACGGAAAATACATGTGTGTATGTATGGTATATAGTATAAACTCCCCCCATACACACATGTTGAATACAGCATTGTATGCTTTCCCAAAGTGCAGCCATTTATTGTGCCTCTAAAAAACAATGCGATCCCAACTGATTTGTCCGTCACGCAGGGCAATTTGTAATCCCGAAACATTCTCGACAGGGTTTTTTTGTTTTCAACTATAATCGCGATAATATTTATTATGTATGTGCCTGCTAGATTATTTATCAACATTAGCTTTGGGGCATTCGAAAGCGCGTCGAAAGTTGGAGGAAATAATGTTGGACAACCTTTTTGCTTTGCATGGTTATTTTTAGTTTTTTATGTAACACAATTAGTTTGTTTATAGCAAACGTAAAAGGAAAATATTTGGAATGCTTTAAAAGCTTTTATTGTTTTGTTTGTTATCTTAGCATACGAAATATATATAAATATATTTTTGTATACATCTCAAGTGAATAACAAGTGAAGACATTCATTTCTTAGAATCGTTGTTTATCGATTAAACCCTTTCAACTTATCGAACTTACTCTCAAGTTTGCCTGCGCTCTCTCTCTCTCTCTCTGTGCTCAGTCTTATCTTTACACCTTTTGTTTACTCCCCCTATATAGACGGCTCTACATATACTATATATGACAGTCGCGTAACTGACAAAGTCAAATATAGCAAACAAAATTTTCTTGGGTAGCAAACTTTTTCAGCTGCGCCGTGTTCTTTCTATCTTTCTCTCTCTCACTCTTTCGCTCAGTTCTGCATATGTTATGGAACAGATAAAAGTCGAGTCTAGGCAGAGACACTTGTGTGTGCCTAGAGAGCGTAGATTGCCCTTGGCCTTATCAATGATAAGATTAATTACTTGCCACGCGCATGACTCATACGCCTAGTAAGACGGTATACACTGAAGAGGGCAGAACTTTATTGAGTGTATCTAATTATAGAAAGAACCAGAAACACCTTGTAAGCAAGAGATCTGTCTTTAATATAATAACATGAAATATAGACCCATTGTCTTTCTTTATGATAAAGATTTATTTCCCTTTTTGGATATAAAGAATGGAAAACATTCTTACCTTACACTTGCTTAATGCATTAGCAATATGCTGTCATAATTCATTTGAAAATTAGTTAAATTTTCCATAAACTGCCTTTACCATAAACTTCTTTTAACATCAACTTCTTTGGAATGATTAAAGACTTTTTAGCTAATCTAGCAGAACGCATTTATCCAAATTCGGCTGTTTAAGACCTGTTGAAATGTGCTCGCAGTGTAGGAGAGAAACAAGTGTGCCTAGAGAACATAGTACGAGCTGTGACAGGCCACAAAAAAGATACATTCCCCACACCCCCAGTAAATACAAGATACACACACATACAATATAATAGAATAGACAGATAGTATACAGTATAATAGAATAGACAGCCAATATACATGCTCTGCACATACCATACATACCTAAGCAAATCTGAATTCGAATACAGTCAAGACTAAAGTGGACCGGGGCTCGAACTGTGCTCGACGGAGTCAGGCAAAACGGCACAAGGTTGCGCGACATTATCGCCGCATCACATGCATATGACATCAGCACAGTGCGGTGCGCCGAGTGTTGATTGAATGAATTTGATGCACACGCACACCCACACAACTACATATGTATAACTATAGTAACGCTCTCCCTCTCTCTCTCTGTCTCTGTCTCTCTAGGTAAACAAAAAATCTACTGTGCGAAATGCACGAAAAAGTGTTCAGGCGAAGTGCTGCGCGTGGCTGACAATCATTTCCACAAGGCGTGCTTCCAGTGCTGCCAATGCAAGAAGTCACTGGCCACCGGCGGATTCTTCACAAAGGATGGCGCCTACTACTGCATACCGGACTATCAGCGTCTGTATGGCACGAAATGCGCCACCTGCTCGCAGTATGTGGAGGGCGAAGTGGTCAGCACGATGGGCAAGACGTATCACCAGAAGTGCTTCACGTGCTCCAAGTGCAAGCAGCCCTTCAAGTCCGGCAGCAAGGTGACCAACACTGGCAAGGAGGTGCTCTGTGAGCAGTGTGTTCCTGGTGGCGCAGGTGCAGCAAATGCTGCAGCTGGAGCTGGCAGCAGCACGCCCGCATCCCCGGCTCGGCAGGCCACCAGTGCAGCCGCACCGCCTGCGGAGAGTCCCACACGAGCGACGGCACATCAGAATGTCACCAGTGGCGTGCTGTCGCACAAGGCCCATCTGAAGGAGGACTATGATCCCAATGATTGCGCCGGCTGCGGTGAGCTTCTGAAGGAGGGGCAAGCACTGGTGGCCCTCGATCGGCAGTGGCATGTGTGGTGCTTCCGTTGCAAGGCCTGCAATGCGGTGCTCAATGGGGAGTATATGGGCAAGGATGCGGTGCCGTATTGCGAGAAGTGCTACCAGAAGAGCTTCGGGGTGAAGTGCGCCTACTGCAATCGTTTCATCAGCGGTAAGGTGCTGCAAGCGGGCGACAACCATCACTTCCATCCAACCTGTGCGCGCTGCACCAAGTGCGGCGATCCCTTTGGCGATGGCGAGGAAATGTACCTGCAGGGCAGCGCTATTTGGCATCCGCGTTGTGGTCCCGGGCCCTCCGAGTCGGGCATTATATTGAATGGCAGTGGCGCCAGGCCGGGAACAACCTCTGTGACTGGTGGCGCCTCCAATGGCAACTTCACAGACACCGAGTGCGATCGCATGAGCTCCAGTGCGCTCAGCGATATGGTATGTAGTGCCTGCAGAGTGGGCGGAAGGCAAAAGGGGGCGGGGTGAAGCTAGAGCTGCAGAGATTGTGTATGGATATGTGTATCGATTAAGGGTTTAAATTGTTTATAGACATTGTCGAAATGAGCTAAAGGGAATAAAAATAGTTGCAAGCTAAGGAATTAAGTTTACTAAGACATATCGATAGGTTAGTAACACTGAACTATCGTGTATAGGTTTGATTCACAGGGATTTTAAGAATTTGTACACCAAATAATCGATAGTATACCGATTAAGCTTAGCTGTAATAGATATTACATTAACTTAGCTGTGTGCTAGTGGGAATAGTTGGGTAAGTTATGAATCGATAGGTGAACTATCAAAATATATATCAAATAATCGATAGTATCGAAAGATTTGCTATTTAAAAGAACAAGAATAAGCATAGATAAATCGAAAAGAAAGATTAAATATTAACGATAGTATCGATAGTTTGTCCTGTGAGTGAAGAACGAATAACTAGAAGTGTAGAAATAAGTGCATAGAATAAAGAAAAATTAATATGAATTACGTACACATTAGTATCTCTATTAATTATCGATAGTAAAGTGAGACTATCGCCAGCACGAGAACTCTATCGATACATTTGCAGCTCTAGCTTTAACTTAGACATGAACTGCTGCTCTTGCTACTAATACGAATGCCCAGCAAGCGATACACGCACACCCATACACACGCACACCCACACACACAACACTACCAACACACACCTATACAACGACACACACACATCATGCACACCCACTCTATACTCACAGACGCACACGCACACCCAACAACACGACCGACCTCTCCATGCACCTTATGCAATTTATTATGATTTTTATGATTTGTTTTTGCATTTTCTTTATTGTTTACCTCGTTTTGAGCTTGCGTTTCTTTTCTCGATTTTCTGTTCGTTTTGCAGTACATCCGTTCCAGAACACCGAGTATTAATGGTTCACTTTATTCCTCTAGCCGCAAGGTTTGTTTTTATGATTTCACTGATATGATTTTATTTTATAATTTCTATATTTTTATGCTATCCCAACATGAATTTGGCTTGAGATTAATAATCCCCTCGCACAGTCAGAAATAACAGAAACTTAATCCATTAAATTTGAACAGTTTCATCTAATCTGATCTCCCTGTGCTTGCAGCATTATCGCACGGTCAGCCCGGGACTGATATTGCGCGAGTATGGACGACCAATTGGCGAGGATATATCGCGCATTTATACCTACAGTTATCTGACAGATGCGCCGCATTATCTGCGCAAGCCGATCGATCCGTATGACAAGACGCCACTGTCGCCGCACTTCCATCGGCCCGCCTCGTACGCGACGACGGCCAGCAACGCCGGCTCCGTGGCCGGCAGTCGGCCACCATCACGTCCGCATTCGCGTACGCGCAGTGCCATGAAGGTGCTGGTGGATGCCATCAGATCGGAGACACCGCGACCCAAGAGTCCCGGCATGAACAACGAGGAACCGATTGAGCTGTCGCACTATCCCGCGGCCAAGAAGCCGCCACCAGGCGAACAGCCGAAAATCGAGCGTGATGATTTCCCAGCACCGCCATATCCCTATACGGATCCGGAGCGCAGGCGACGCTACAGTGATACCTACCATGGGGTGCCCGTCTCCGATGATGATGATCAGGAGAACGAGAACGACGAGAATGGCAAGCGGACCAATGGCAAGGCCAAGAATGGCGAGGAGCAAACGTAAGAGAGCGAACAGTTTATTTAATTCCCTAGAGAATTAACTTAACCCACATTCATTCATCCATGTAGACGCCTGCAACGCGAGGCAGAGCAGCTGGAGAAGCTCAATTCAGGCATTGGCTCGGTAATTGCTAAGGACCTGAAGGAGCATGCCAAGTACAGGAAATGGAAGCAAAACAATCTGGATCCACGCAATGCCTCACGCACGCCATCAGCCTCCAAGGAGCCGCTCTACAAGTTGAGGTGGGATTCAAAAGGGAACTACATTGTATAAAGTCGGTACTAATTGCTGTTTTGCATATATTGCAGATATGAATCGCCCATTGGCGCCTCACCCTCACGCAATCTAGATCATCAGAAACCCTTCTATGAGGATGAAATGTTTGATCGTTCCACCAGCTACCGCGGCTCCCTGGGTAAATCCCTGGGCAATGCGCCCAGTTACAATGGTAAAGATTTAGCGTGCAAAGGTTGTTAGGATAAGCTACGTTTAAGTAGGAAGGGAACACAGGCTCTTGCAGATGGAGCTGATAATGCTGTAGAGATAAGGCATTTGATATATATTCCTAATCTGTCTACATTGGCTGAGCATCCTTTTTTCCATTCCCAGTTGACTTCTTCTTTTAAATTCCAAGCAAGAGTTTGTTCAGCTTCGGTTTACCGAAGTTAGTTTTAATTTTATACTTTGTCGACTTGCTTTACATATAGTCCAATTACGTTTATAGCCATACATTCCTATCGCTCGCCGCCCAAGCCCGGATATGGATTCAAAACGACCACGTTGCCGCCCTACATACGCAACGGCTACAGCTCCGTAAGTGCTGGCTGAGTGCCTCCTGCCTGTGCCTCTGGCTCTGCATCTGTCTCTGCCTCTGCCTTTTTGCCTGTTACTCTTGGTGCTTGGTCATTTGATTACTGCGTTATTTGATCAATAGATCACTTGATTACTGTGTCTATTCACTACACGACTACTCGATTAATTGTATAGTTGACCATTTGGTAACCCAATCACTTCGCAATATATTATATTACTGGTCGCTTGATCTTATTGGTTACTTGATCATGCAATTACTTGATCAGTAGGTATCGTATTTACTTGAACGCACGATCAGTTGGTCACTTGGTCTTTGGATAATATATCACCTAATAATTTGCTAAATTTGAATACCTGATAATGCGATTATTTGATCATATTGTCTGTAGATCACTTGTTCAGTTGGTTACTTGATCCATCGATGACTTGGTCAATTAATTAACAGATCATCCGGTTAATAGATAACTTGATTATGTTTGATCATTTTGATCACCTCATCGTGCGATCAGTAAATCTGTTGCGCGATCACTTGGTCACTTGGTAACTCGATCTTAGCTGTAGCTAATACTCATCCACGTTTGGCGGTCGACTAATCTACTACAGCGTTCATCTTAGACTTTAAACTAGAATTGTACTTGGTGCCACCTATTGCTCACTTTATAAACTTGTCTCTATCTCTCACTCTGTAATGCTGCTACCTGTGACTCCATCAACATCCCCGGCTGTTCCTCATGGTGTTGGGATCCCAAAAAAAAACAATAATACTAACAATCCATCTAACTCGACTGGTTCGTCTGCTGCTTCATTGTGTTGTTGCCTCTAACGTTTGCTATTCCTTCTCACTCTTACTGTGTGTTTGCCTATGCTACATGTTTGTTGCCACACACACTTACACTCTCACATAAACACGCCTGTATACACACTAACAACTACAACAACAACTATATACACTAACGATCATCCATCATAACTCAAACTCGACTCGGCTCAGTGGTGAGCGCGCTGCGGCATGTGCCCAAACCCGGATACGGCTTGGCTCCACGCTCTCACACATTCAGTTCCACAACATCAGCCGCCGCCACCACGATGCATGGTGTCACTGTAAGAATGCTTTTGTTGTTGTTCTTTCTCTTTTCTTAACCCATTTCTTTTTTTTTTTTTTTTTTGTGGAATGCCTTAGCTTGTTATTCTTTATTCCATTTCGTACACCTTTCTGTAGACAGCGCACACACGTTTTCCGTTCTGGTTTGGCATGATTTCTTGATTTCTTGCATAGATCCCATTTTAAACTTATATTTCTCCCTTCCTCTGGTTATTCCGTATAGGACTTCTCCTATGGAGGTCTCGGTGACAAAACACACAGCACAGATCTGAGCTGCGGTAAATCAGAGGGTAAGTTCTGGAGTGGATCTCTCTCCATCTCTCTGCAATCTTTCTTATTTATATCTTTGCTCTCTCCTTCTCCCTCTGTAGCTTCTGTCGATTCGATTACCGAGGGCGACAGACGCGCCCTGATGGGTGGCGGGGATCTGCCCGCCTCTAGCACATACTCGGGCGCACTGTCCTATCACTATCCACAGGCAGGACTCATCCGGCGCAGCCTGCCCAACATGGCGCATTCGATGCTGGTGCACGAGCCCGCCAAGATCTATCCGTATCACATCTTGTTGATCACGAACTATCGTCTACCCTCAGACGTTGATCGCTGCAACCTGGAGGTGAGTCTGGTTCCTGAGGTTCCTCTCCAACTTGTTCACATTTTAAATGTTTTAAATGTTAAATGTTTTCCTTTGCAGCGTCACTTGTCCGATATTGAGTTCGAGCACATCTTGCAGTGCGCCCGCTCCGAGTTCTACAGGCTGCCCCAGTGGAGGCGCAACGAGCTGAAGCGACGCGTGAAGCTCTTCTAAATACCACACACTACATATAGCAAATATAGTTGGATATTGCAACCAGAGCGGCTACTTGCGACGAAACCAAATTGAAACAATTACCTAAAGGTTCTTAACTAAAAGAAAAGAAAACAAAACAAAAACAAACGGCAGCAACAAAAAGAAAATGGGAAAAACAAACGTATGCTAATTTCACAGCCAGTTTTGAAACACGCTTTAATGATATAGTTGACGGAAAAAGGAAGAGTGGAAACGGAGGAAAATAGTTACATTTGAGTACGGACTGCCGCAGCACACGGCCAGTTCCAGTTTATTTTTTTAAGCATTAGTTGCGCTGATGACTATTTAAATTCTATAAGAAAACCAAAAACAAAACAAAAAAGATGAAAACATTTAGAAAGAGTTTTGCTTCGGCCTGCCGAAGTGCAGATACCCTTGCTTAGTTCCTAGCGAAGAAATAATGTCTAATACGAAATACCTTAACTGATAATCTGAACAGATAGCTATAGAATATATATGTATGCCACCACTCGGCAGGGGTGTCCGATATTATGTTTAATACACTGTGGCAGTCAAGGCGAGTCTTGAATTGCATTAAAAAAGCTTTTTACAAACTGCGGCTAATCCAATTAAAATGCATCAAAGAAGAAGAAATGAATGTACCTACAGCAGAAGAGAAGATTCAATAAGGAACAGCAACAATTATAGATGTCTGGCATTAAACAATATACGCTAAACACTTGCAAGTTTTATTTATTACAATATATATTTTATTTATTTAAATAGAATATGTCAAAGAATAAACAAGATTATAATAAAACAGGACAAAACGAAGCAATATCCAACGTGTTTTCTTTACACACACAATATTATAATTACAATAAATATATAAGTGTACACAATAATATATCTTATATATATCTTTTACGTGCGGTGTTCTCCGAAGTTGCATAAATTCGCCTGACTGGAATGTTTCTTTTGTAGAGCTGTAATAACTATCGTGTGTACTATCGTCATGTGGAAAAATAAACTATCTTTGTGTTTACAAAATGCATATTCTACAAAGTGGAGATTCTAAGAAAATTTGTATTTTACGACTAGCACGATAGCATCGCCTTAGAGATATACAAAAATACGTTACTATTGTATGTTTTTCAACTCACATCTGACATTATTCGATAGTACTTGCAGCTTGAGTATATATAAATATATTGCGCTAAGTTTCACAGTATCTCTGAGATTCACTGGGCAGTATTTTTCACTAGTTTAGCTTCTGCAACGTGTCGTCTGTGCGTAGGTTGTACGTGAGCTGCGTCTTCATCACGGTGAGACTGCTGCCGACAATCTGTTTATGATAGATCTGCCGCGTGACAAACCCGAGATCGTCGTAAAAGTCTCGCTCGCTCTCTTGCCACTCGGAAATGGTACATTCGAGAGAGGCATAGCCGGCATTGACACAGTTCTTGGACACCAGACTTATCATCGGTTCCATGATCTTCTGATGTGGATAATGCTTGGCAATGGCAAAGCGATATATCCAGGCCGCATTATAAACAGCATTGTGATTCTTTACACTCAACGTGGCTACAATGCGGCGACGAAATTTGTTTTTATACGATTCATCGTAGGGAGGATTGTCCAGAAATATTTGATAGCTAGCCTCGTTTGGCGCACACCGAAAGATGAAGGGCTCGTAGCACTCGGCAACCAGGGACTGGGAGGGTTTTAGCTAGATAGTAGACAATGATGAATATTATAAATCAACATAAGTGGAGGAAGTCTAGTTAATACCCTCATCAGCTCCACCGCCTTGGCATAGAAGGAGAAGTAGGTGCTGGTAAAGAGAAAGATGATGCAGCCAGGTATTGTGAGCACACAGAAGAGTAATGGCACTCCGAGAAATATGAAGAATATAGCCCATGTTATGACTATGAATTGCAGTGTAATCTGTAACGAAGATATAGACGGTCAGAGTCTTAGGAGAGGGCGAGGCCCTCATGAGATTCCCCCACGTTTGCAGCAGATAAAGCACGCAAACCTCGGCTTACCTCACGGAAGCAAAACACAAAGAACGATTTCGAAGAGAACGACATAATATAGTCCCGCACCAGCTCCTGACACTTGAGTTCGTCATCTTCGCGATAATTGCGTATAACAATAAACGGTTGCATCTAAATGAAAACTTTGAAATCCGACTGCGAGCAGAAATGAAAACAAAATAATAAACACCATCAAGCAGTGCGACTGTGCAATAAATACCAAAAACTGCTATCGATAGCATTGAAGGCGGCATAAAAAAATACCAGAAAAATCGATGAAACGAAAGGCTTATCGATAGCTGCATAAGACATACCACCAACAGGTATTTGACTTGTACGTTACGATTTAAATTTGATTTGATATTTGTATTATTTAAACAAAGTTAAATTACATTATTTGTTATTACATTATTTGTTAAATGACTTTATAAGTTCAGTTACTGCAGCTCTTCCGTTTTCGATCTCTTCCCAACCCGGTGCAGTTTTCTCGCCATTCTCGTACCACCTGACGATGTTGGGATATTTGCTTAAGTCCAATTTAAAGAGTATGAATGCAGCCACTGTGGACCAGATGGAAATGTCAGCAATGGTTAGCTTATCGCCGGCCAAATACAGTTTTCCCTCGAGGAATGCATCCATAATTCCTAGAGCAGCTTCCACCTTCTTGAACTTCTCGGGATCCGCCGGCTTCTTTTGCATCTGAGGGAAG
Source organism: Zaprionus davidi (assembly GCA_018903715.1). Lineage (NCBI taxonomy): Eukaryota > Metazoa > Arthropoda > Insecta > Diptera > Drosophilidae > Zaprionus > Zaprionus davidi. Next base: position 1,374,445 of record JAEIGL010000003.1, read on the forward strand.
TAATACTCGGACAAAGCAGGATACAGTGTTCCCAAGTCGAAGAACAAACGCTGGTTCACCAGAGCGCGTGCCTTGGCTTCCTTGGGATAGAGAGAATCGTTCCTTCCATACTTCTCCACCAGATAGGCTAGAATGGCACGGGACTCCCACAAGACAAAGCCATTGTCCACAAGTGTTGGGATCGTATGCTGAGGGTTTAGCTTGACAAACTCAGGCTTCAGGTGCTCATTTGCGAATGTGTTGATAACCTTCAGATTGAGCTTGAGTCCCAGAGCCTTAGCCGTTATAAAGATGGCAGGAGTTGATCCCGAAACTGGTGAATAATACAAATCCATTCTGGTTGCTTAGTTGAAACTGTTGCTTCTTCGGCAAAAATAATCGATTTATATACTGTTTCTATTCAGCAAAAATGATATGGCCCTTTTTTATCTTTGAATGCATTTGGCCCAGCATTAGGCTTCAGCCGTGATAAGATAGGTTTATGAAAAATCATTGTTATGACGTAGGCGTTGTAGAACATTCGATGCCATGTCATTTTTCCACAATCGATCGATTTTCAGTTTGACAATTTGCAGCCGGGAGCTTTTTATGGCTGAAAGCTTTTGGTTATGTCTATTTTGCAGAACTCTTCATTCAGTTTTGCTTAAGTTGGCGGTGAACAAGGTCTTTCTTTCCTCTCTTACAAACCAACGAAATATTCTCTTAAACCACTTATGGAATGCAAGAAGGGTATCAGGATCAGGATATGTCAAGATATCCTAAGAATCGTCTTCAGGTAAGTAATAATGTCATTTGTAATTTATTACTGTTGTAATAATATTCAAAATCCTTAACATCCCACATAAATAACCTAATTGGGGCAAGTTCATTAGTGGGAGGAATTATCCTTGCAGGTACGTTGTAAGATATAAGATTTTATTTTGGTTTCTACTTTTAGAGAAAGGACATTTTACTTTAAATAACTATGTAACTTGGTTTATGCTCATACTTTCAGAAATAACTTCTGTGTTTATTGTCCGATCGGATTGCAATTTGGAGAATAAGTAGATATAACTATCAGCTTAGTATATGTTAAAATCAGAAAGTTTTATCTTTTTTACAGCGCTTACAAATTGAGTTCAAAAACAGACAGACAGACATGGCTTAATCGACTCGGCTAGTGATCATGAGAAAGAATATATATACCTTGTAGGGTATCCCACGCCTCCTTCTGCTTGTAACATACTTTTGCACAAGGTTAGTATCCCCTTTTTTGACCGTTTACAATGGTCGAAGGGTATGCAAATTTTATGATCTGTATAGATTCTTAGCTTAACTCCCAATGGCCGTGATATGGACTTGAAGGTATGGTATTTTTCAAAGAAATCGTATTTTGACGTACGTTTTCCGTTGATTGAAATATAAACAATTCTATGGAATTATTTTATTACTACCTTGATTAAGTATCAAGGCCTTGTAAACCAAATCCGCCGATTACTACTTACGAGTGTGAAAATAAAGCTGTGATATCTTTAAAAGTGATTAGTTCTATACTAATATTGATTATTATAAGGTATAAGTGTATTTATAAATATATGCCACACCCCTCTATGACGAATATATTTTTATAATATAATCTTTTTTCAGTTGTTTTAGCAAGGTTGAAGTAACATACTATCAATCAGTTTAATAACGCTATCTATTTCTTATCAGATTTCAGTCAACAAGGAAACTTGACAGCATATCAAAAATTAAACTCATTCTTACTATTATTATTCAATTGTATAAATATTTTATTAAGATAGTTGAAAACATAGAGTTTGAACAATCTTCGTTCTTTTACTTCTTGCGGGACGCCAAAAGAGCACGCGTTTCCTGCAGACCCTTCTCGACGATTTCCCAGCCGGGAGTTACCTTCTTGCCGTTCTCGTACCACCTCACAACGTTGGAGTACTTGGTAAAGTCCAAGCCGAAGATAGTGAAACTTGAAAGTGATGACAGGAGCGAAATGTCAGCGACGGTCAGTCTATCGCCAGCCACGTAGGTTTGGCCCTCAAGGAATGTGTTGAGAAAACCAAGAGCTTCTTCGCCCTTCTTCAATTGCTCGGGATCCTGCGGCAAGTTTCTGAATGGGGCATAGTAATAACCCGCTAGTGCCTTGTACAGAGTTCCCAAGTCAAAGTACAGACGCTGATTGACAAGAGCGCGACCCTGAGGATCCTTGGGGTACAGCGCATCATTCTTTGCGTATTTCTCAATCAGGTAGACGATAATGGCACGAGATTCCCAGATGACGAAGCCATTATCCACCAAAGTTGGAACGGTGTGTTCAGGGTTAATTTTGAGGAACTCGGGTTTCAGATGTTCCTGCTCCAACATGTTGACCAGTTTCAGGTTCAGCTCAACTCCAAGTGCCTTAGCCACCAATTGAACAGTGCGACAAGGCGGTGAGAGGGGCGAATAATAGAAGTCCATATTGACTGTGACTGTGAAGTGGAGCAACTGGTAGGGCAACGACGACTGTTTATGTTTTCGCGAACCATTCCGATTTATATACTCCGCGGGGGCAGCCATTATCAACAGTACTTTTATTAGATAAGGTATTACAATTTAGTTGTGAAAAATCATCATAACACGCGAGTTTCACGCGATAAGCGATACACAAGTTGGAACTAGTCTTATAGAAAGTAGGCAATATGCATTATAATAATGAAATAAACACAACATGTCTAGAATTTTCTTATATCGGGAAATTTTTGAGAAACTTACAAACTTTGAAAATATTTTTGTTCTATATCTCTTTAGAAAACCAATATATAACAATTCTACAATATGTAAGATATTAAAATATCTATAAACAGGAAAAAGAAGTTTTTAATTTTCTATAAATTATAAACAGCTAAAGAAAAAGTAACAGTCATCACTGCTAAAAGTATGCAATAGTTTCTGATAAAAATACAAACCGCTGAGGGTAAACAATGAAGATCAGAGGTCTCTTAAGAGGCTCACCTGACTGTTGGATACCCTGCACGGATTAAAAAATTGTTACGTAGTGCGCTTGCACTCGCTTATTGCATATATCTAACTTTATATATAACTTTCCATACTGAATAGAAAATATGCAAACATTTTTATTATAATTTGCATGTTTTACGACCACGAATAAACATACTGTGTACGGAAGCATCTAGACGACATATGCCGCAAGTACTTTTGTATTGTAACGATGAAATTTCAGAAATTGGCAATCTTATCAATATACAAAATAGTAATGCTCGCCCAAACAAAAGATAACGAATGTGGGCTATCAGGCTAACAGGCAGTATAAAAACCGGATTTGTTTAGTGAGGGGGAATAGTTTGGCTTGAACTTGCAACCACTACACACACGCAATGGATTTTTATTACAATCCCGCTTCGGCTCCCTGCCGCTCCATCCAAATGACAGCCAAGGCTTTGGGAATTGAGTTGAACTTGAAGAATCTGGATCTGTTCAAGGGGGAGCATATGACGCCCGAATTCCTTAAAATTAATCCACAACACACTATTCCCACGTTGGTAGACAATGGTTTCTCCCTGTGGGAATCCCGTGCAATTCTTATCTACTTGGTGGAGAAATACGCCAAGGACGATTCCCTGTATCCCAAGGATCCCCAGGGACGCGCTCTAGTCAATCAGCGCTTGTACTTCGATATGGGAACACTGTATCAGGCTTTCTCCGAATACATATCTCCTCTATTTGCAAAGAAGCCTTTGGATCCCGAGAAGCTGAAGAAGTTGGAATCTGCTGTCGAGCTGCTCAACACATTCCTCGAGGGTAAAACCTACGTGGCCGGCGATAGACTGACCATCGCTGACATATCTCTCCTGGCCAGCGTTTCATCCTTCTCGTTAAGCAAATTTGACTTCTCCAAGTATTCCAACATCGTTCGGTGGTTGGACAACGGTAAGAAAGTGACTCCCGGTTGGGATCTCAACGAGGCTGGAGTTCAACACTTGATTGCTTTGATTGAGAAGCTCAAATGAATACTGTAAATAAATAAATACATGTAAATAAATAAATAAATAAATAAATATAAGATATATCTTGTAAATTGATTTTAAATATATTATTTTGTATTAAAAATTAAATTATTATTTTCAAGTTACCGTTTCGAATTCATCACTAAATTATCAAATGACCATAAACAAAGCCATCGCCATAAAAACGACATCGATTGCACCATCGACTTTCAATATTAATCGATTCTTGTACAAGTGCATTGTTTTTGCCAGATTATTTGTCCGCAGAAAATTCGGTCACACTGTACTGAAGGCTAATATTTCATTTTGCCGCATTAGCGTTTTGCATACTGAATTAAAGCATTTTAACTCGCATATTTAACCTGATTCTATGGAAATGGAAGACGGCCACATGAGGGAAAAATGTGAATCATTGGAACACGCCTCACACGAACAGCAGAGGCAATTTATTTGCGGCGTTATCGAAGGGTTTTACGGGCGACCATGGACGACCGAACAGCGAAAAGATTTGTTTCGCAAATTAAAGAAACTGGGCATGGACTCGTACATGTATGCGCCTAAAGATGACTACAAGCACAGGGCCTACTGGCGAGAGCTGTACACGGTCGAGGAAGCAGATCACTTATCAAGTACTTTACATTCACTTTTCATTTTCGCTGAGTTGCGAATTTATTATTATTATGTGTGTGTTTGTGTTTGTCCCCTCCCCAGGTCTGATCTCGGCCGCAAAGGAGGCTGGTATTGTGTTTTACTATGCATTATCGCCTGGTCTGGATATGACATATAGCAGTCAGAAGGAAATTGCCACGCTCAAACGCAAACTGGATCAAGTTTCACAATTCGGTTGCGATGCCTACGCCCTGCTGTTTGACGATATTGAGTCGGAGCTGTCTAAGGCCGACAAGGAGGTGTTCCAGACCTTTGCCAATGCTCAGGTCTCGGTAACGAATGACGTTTTCGCCCACTTAAATGGTCCAAAGTTTCTTTTCTGTCCGACACAATACTGTGCGTCTCGTGCCGTTCCAACTGTCGTCGATTCTGAATATCTGAATACCCTGGGTTCCAAGCTAAACAATGAGATCGATATACTTTGGACGGGTGACAAGGTGATATCAAAAGTAATAACAATAGAATCGATACGGGAAATAACGGAAATACTGCGACGACCTCCCGTCATCTGGGATAATCTGCATGCCAACGATTATGACCAGAAGAGGGTGTTCCTTGGCCCCTACTCGGGTCGCTCGCCCGAACTTATACCCTATCTGCGAGGTGTCATGACAAATCCGAACTGTGAGTTCTATGGCAACTTTATAGCCATACATACGCTTGCCTTCTGGTCGCGCTGCAGCATGGATTCTAAAATGAACAGCTCTCTGAGTGCAGATATCAAGTTGGAGACTGAAAACGAAGACGATTTGCCTGTCGAATGCCTCTCCAAGAACGTGTATCATCCCCGCCTGGCTCTCAAGTAAGAGGAAAAGCGAAATAATACTTTTATTTTAATAATTTCTTAACTTCTTCTTTTAGAAATGCAATAAGTGAATGGTTACCCGAGTTCTTTGTGGTAAAAGAAGCCTGGGGACCGATTGCCAAGCCGCAGCCGCAGGTGGAAATGGTTATGCCCATCATTCCGATTATACCCTCGATCAACACTTGCATGAGTCTGACCACCACCACCACAACGTCTACCAATACATGCACAGTGCCCGAGGTGAATACCACCCAGCTGCAGGCACTGGCGGATGTCTGTAGTACCGTAAGCTCAACGATGACGCCCATTTCGAATCCGGTGATGAACTCGCTGGTATCACCAACCAAGGTGGTCACAAATGAGGAAATCATTAATCCCATACCAACAACAGTTGCATCGAATATTGAGCTGCCCGAAACGATACCGATTTCAATTGTGCCAGTTCCCATAATGGAGACCAAGAGTGTTGAAGAGTCGATCGAACTGAGCTGCGAACTGTTCCAGAAATCCACTGAAGCTGCGACCGGCAAAGTCGTTGACTTATCGGAGGCGCGGGAACAGGCAGGGAACCTAAATGTAGATACTATGCTGGATGAGAACAGCCTCAGCCCGTTGAGCGCAGGCGTCAATGAGCCCATGGAGTGCAGCAGCAGTATTAACTCGCAGTTATCACCAAAGGAAGTGGGCAAGCTGCTAACCGATGATGTCGTCATGGAGGAGTCCGCTAATGATATAAATGTGAGTCCAATTAAATGCTGAAATAGAAGATAACTCATTCAATCCCCTTGTAGAGCATGCACATGGAGAGCTCGTTATCGTCACCGGTGTCCAATGCAGACATGCGCGAGGTGGAGGATGACCTTACATCCAAGTAAATATTGTAATTCATTTATGTTTAACCTCATCCTAATCTTTATTTCTTGTTTTTCTGTGAAGATCTCATTCTAAACGCACAAGGATTAATTCCGATGACTTATGTCTGCTCTGTGATCTGTTTTATCTGCCCTTCGAGCACGGTAGTCGCGGTCTGAAGCTGCTAAACGAGTTCCAATGGCTGAAGATCAATGCAAACGTCATGCTGCAAGAGCGTGACGCTACGAAGGCCCTCAAGCCGGAGGTCAGTGAATGGCTACAGCGCTGTGAAGTGTTCTCCAAGCTCTGTGCCGGAGTTCAGGAGCTGTTGGGAAAAATCGCCGAATGCGAGAATAAGGAAATAAGCCACGACTTGTATTCATATGTTTGGGACATTGCAGGAGCACTGTCGCTGCTCAATTGCTACATCAAGTGGCTGGCACTGGGTCAGTTTCCACAAAACATGTCCTCCTATACGGAGGGCAGCTACACATGTAAGTGACGTCGTCTCGCTCGCTCAATTTGTCCCGAATCTAATTGTTTTTTCTATATTTTTCTCTGTAGGGTTTAGCAAAGGCTGGAAGGAGGCTTTCATGTCGGGAGATCAGGAACCTTGGGTGTTCCGAGGCGGCCTTACTGCCGATCTGCAGCGTCTAATGCCCGTAGATTCGGGCAACGATCTGTTTGTCTATAAGCTGCCGGAGCAGCCAACGGCCAATTATTACCAGCTGAGGCCGTATCGCAACTCTGATGAGCAGCAAGTCTATCAGATTTGTACGAGCACCTACATGCAGTGGCAGAGCAAGGATGATGGTGATGACATCCTGCTACCTGCTCAACTGGCCGACATTGCTGCGGACTGTATTGTGGGCGCACACGTAACGTTGCATCCGGAGTTATCTTTAGTTGCGTACGATAACAGCGACAACATTATCGGCTATGCCTGCGGTGCCTTGGATGTTTCAATATTCCAGCGTAATATGGACATCTGCTGGCTACCGGAAATGCGTGAGAAGTACTCCAAAGCGTTATTGGAAAGTGAAACTGGTGATGGCAATGGAAAGTCGCAGAAGCTGTTGACGCATTTCAATGAACTGATTCACGGCGACAACAGCGCTGGCTTGGTATGTCCCACTGAGGTCAGCGGCTCGTTTCCGGCAGTGCTAAGCGCTGCAACGCTGCGTGAAGCAGAACAGAGAGACAGTGGCATCGCCAAGCGACTCTTGACAGTCTTACTGGCGGCTCTGCGAGCCAATGGCTGCTTTGGTGTGCACGTCTGCCTATCCGACGATGATGCTGAACAGCTGAGCTTCTACACGAAGATTGGCTTCGTCGAGGTGTATCGCAACGAGGTGAACAAGTGCATTTACCTCGGGCGCCGCTTCTAGCAGTCGTCACTGAGAACAACTCGCATCCTTGTGCTGAAACCGCGTTGCTCGGTTCTCTAGGCTATATAAATATGTAATGAAACTGAGCTCACATTGCCTTCGGCTTCGTCTTCGCTGCTTTCCTTTGATCTGCACTGTTTCCTTAAGATGTTTGTATGGGTTTTTTAATATGTGTCTCGTTCTTCGCTGTGGAACCTTCCTTTGTATTATCGTCAAGTCGGTCCTGTTTACACATAAGTATGCGTAGGTCTCGACTGTCCATTGTCTAGCATTTAACTTGAAAATCTTTCGCAATAAGCAATAAAACTTGACTAAATAAAATGACAATTAACTCTTCCTTTATTGCTATCTGGCACTGTCTTGTTTGCTCAGATCGTAGAACCAAACTGTGTTGACTCCATCCTCGATGATGCGTGCCGGCTGCAGTTGCGGCAATGGAAACCGGCAGGCAATTATTTTGGCATTCTGTGGACACTCAGCAATCAGCTTCTGTTCCAGATCCTGCATCATCTGCTCCACACCAAAGATGACCACATAGTCGTACTCTTTAATGTTAAACTTCCAAAGATCGCGCCGGAAGAAGCGCGATTGCTTACCGACGCCATGTCGTAGTGCGGCCAGCCGAGAGTAGTAGACTAACCAGGGATTCAGCTCAACACCATCTGTTTTCAGCGCTTTCATATGCTGGGCCGCCGCTAGAGAGGATTACATAACGTTTAAAGCGTTTGCAGCCGCTGATTTAAACCGTTGACTAACCGACAACGATTCGTCCGTCTCCCGAACCAATGTCCAGTAGTTTGCCAGTGGCGTTTTTGGGCAGGAAACTGAGCACGTTCTGAATTTGTTCGGTTGTTGCCGGCACATAGGGAAGACAGAATTTACGAAAGGCAGGTGCCACAAATGATGCACAGACAATTGAGAGGCCAATCCCAATGCCGCCCGTCATGCCAATTAGCAGTTTGCCACCCGTCGACATGCCTTTGGGATTTTGTACAGTTTTTTGAGTGCTTTCATTTAGAATTTCCATTGCAAATAATGTTATAAAAATATCTTTGCGTTCGCACAATAATAGAACACAGCTGGTTAGCTGTACAATCGATAGTTTAGTATTTTTAGCGATAAATGTGCACTGCATGCCAGGGCTGCATATTGAACTGTAACAAATACTACTTGCAGTGTTGCACAACGTTGTTGCATCGTGAGTATACAATTATATTTGTCGTGTGGTAACACTTTTTTCAGTCGTAGCTTCCTATTACAATTTTCCACGGGTTTTTTTCTGTGTTTTTCGTCGAGAATTGAAAATAACGCGGAAATTAATTGAAAATTGTGTTATAATTACGCGTATTTACGTTAGACGTGCTAACTTGTATGTGCGCCGTGTGTGAATCGACGTAAACGTAAAAATGGCGAACGTAAGGGACAGCGACACATCACTCTGGCTGCATAATAAACTGGGCACATCAAACGATTCGTGGATAAATGGTTCAATATGCTCGCAACTAAACAAAGAGGTTTTGCGCAACATCAAGGATTGTTTTCCCGATCTACAGACACAAGTCAAACTAAAGCTGCTCCTCAGTTTTCTGCATATTCCGCGCCGTCTGGTTGAAGAGGTAAAAAAATCTCGTTGGTGTCATGAATAAAAAAAGTACACTAGCATGTACACGCACACTCAAAACACAAGCACGCATACACACACACACTTACACATACAGGCACATACATGCTGGTGCGTTTGTGAATACATTCAATTTGTATGCTGCTGTGGACCCTCTAAATGCCCAGAAAATGTGTCTAATATGCGTGAAATAACGAATTGAGGTGTTTTAAAATTCACATAGCTATATTACCCGTATCAACATATACATACAAGTGCACAAGTGTTGTTGTTTTGCTCACACATATAAATAATAAATATTTCCCGCCACTTCTGCGCGAGTGACTTGTGTGCACCAGTGTGTGTGAAAGTGTTGGTGCTTCTGTTGTCGCTGGTGTTGGTGTTTATAAGCGTGCATGTGTATGTGTGGGGTCTGTGGGCGTTGAGCGGGTGGTGAATCTGTTGAATATATTTATTTATATTTATGCCAATCAATTGAAATCGCATTAAAACGCGTAGATTAACCACAAATATTTAATGTTTATGAAATAATTTGTGTATGGGGAATATTGGTGGAATAACAAATCATAATTCGTGAGGTTTGTTTTGATAACATTTTAACAGCGCTGTTAAATGTTCAAACATGATGTCAATGTAGAAACCTGTTTGGCATAAATCATCCTCTGATAAAAGCTACAGTTGAGACTCCCAGTAAACAAACCAACTTGTTTACACACATTTTGTTGGCATTTTTGATACGTGTACGGTCCAAACCGCATATAAAGAATGGAGCTCATATTTTATTAGACAACTTCCAAATATATTTGAATAATATAATTAACATTAATTAATTATTGAAGACATTACTTAAGTTTACCCAAATGTTTTGTTTAAAATAAAATTTAATTTACATTAAATTTTTCTCTAATTTTCCCAGTGGAAAACAGAACTGGAAGAGGTCATTGAGGTTGCCGGCCTTGATTCTGAATTATGGGTATCCATGCTGGCAGAGACTATGAAGACATTTCCAGCGACCAGTTCGCTAAATACAGAAATCTCCGATTACGAGGATACGCGACCCATTTTCACAGACATGGTCAACGATTTGCGCAAGTTGGTGACAAAACATTCAGATCTGGGCATGTTGCCGTTGGAGTGTCAATACCTAAACAAAAATGCACTCATCTCGGTGGTAAGTGGAATCTACCTGAGTTATTTATAACTTCAACATTAAACTTAATCCATCCACTCTTCACGTACAACAGGTAGGACAACAGCCGGCGCCGGTCAAACATTTCACCCTAAAACGTAAGCCGAAGAGCGCTCAGCTGCGTACCGAACTCCTGCACAAATCCGCCGATGCCCAATCGTCGCTAAAGAAGTCCTCGGCGCCAACTATACCGCTGCGATCGCGGGGAATGCCACGCAAAATGACAGACACAACGCCGTTGAAGGGCATCCCGTCGCGCATGCCCACCACGGGCTTCCGTTCACCCGTTGTCTCGGGCAATGCAACGCGGCCAAATCTCAGCCGTACACCTGCAGGACGTAAGGATGGCGGTATCAAGATACTCGAATTCACAGAACAACCATTGGGTTATGCTGCCGCGAAGAAGCGCAAACGTGAACAGCAATTGGAGGAGCAGCAAAAGAAACAAGAGCAGAAGCAACAGGCTGCCGCAGCGGCGGCTGCAGCAGCTGCTGCTACTAATAACAATAACAACAACAACAGCGACAGTCCGCCTGCAGATGGAACTTCTCCGATGGTTGTGGACACACCCACAACGCCTACATCGGCAAACAACAGTTTCGAAATCAAATTGGAGCCACAATTGAATCAGAGCTCTGGCAGTTTGGAAGAGCAGCCGGATGAGGATTTCAAGACACCAGAATTGGTTGCCAAGACATTGCTGCCAGAGACTCCGGAGACACCGGAATATGCTGCTACCACGCTACAGTTCACCCAAACTACGCCTGCAACAACTGCAGCAGCTACAGCAACAACTGTTGCAACTGTTACCACGCCTAAGGCGGTCAAGGCCGAGGGCAAAGCAAAGACATCCAGGGCCAAGGCGAATAACAACAATAATAATAATAATAATAACAACAATAACAGTTACCACAACACGCCAAAGCGAATCAAACAGGAGATCGAGATCAAGAGCGAAGAGATTATTGTGCCGGCCAACATAAAGGTAGAGAAGATAGAGACAACCACCACACCCACACGTCCTGCCCCATCGACGCCTACGACGCAGAGGATTATTATACAACAGCAGGCTGCACCGCGTGGCACACCACAGTTGCTCATACGCAGCACGCCGCAGCAGCAGAAGCGTCTCATCAACAACAACAACAGCAGCATTAACAGCACCGCAACCGTCACTGCAACCACCTCAACTGCTGTGACAACCACAACTGTTGGCAACACCACCATCAAAATGGAGAAGCTGGACATTAAGCCCATTTTGCGTGCAGCTGCCAGCATTGCAAGCACCAGCAGCAGCAGCATCTCCAGCGCCATTGCCAGCACCAGCAGCACCACCACAACTACAATCCTAACGCCACAGCAACTGCGACAGGCTGCTAGTCCGCTGGCCAATCTGCCTAACAACATCTCCGTGAAGATAACCTCAGCCAAGGCGAAGGCAGCAGCAGCGAATGCAGCAGCAGCAGCGTCTGGCAGCAGCACTAGCGGCACACAGGCAACTCCACAACAACAACAGCAGCCACAGCCGCAACTATCCCAACAACAACAGCAGCAGCCCATACTAATCAACAGTTCCACACCCGTCATTCTGGCCTCGACACCCGGTGCACAGCGTGCGGTAAGTCGACGATTCATTTGGGGGGAATGGGCAAGGTGTCAGCCAGAAGTTTTTATCTCCTGTTGCTAGAGACAACAATTGCCATTAAGCTTGATAACAACTATCAAATTTCGAGAGTGCTTGTGAGTCAATTCAACGAATGGCAACAAGATATCAAGCTATGTGTATGGCTAAATATCCGGCTATATCTCTGCTTGATGACTCAGTAGATCTGCAAGTTAGCTCTGTTTGTTACTATAGAAAGATAACGATATCTATATCTAATGATCCATTTCACTTACATTGAATTACTTACAACAACTGTTTTTCCACAGAAACCAATGCTTGCAACGAGCAGCAGCGGCACCACTACCACCACCATACCATCGCAGGCTATAAAGACAATGCCGTTAAGTCAACTAAAGACGGCAGCCAACAGTGGACCGGTCATCATCTCGCAGACCATCATACAGCCAGCAAAGCGAGCTCAACAGCAGCAACAACAACAGCAGCAGCAACAGGGAGCCTCATCAAGCACAGCAGCTGCATTAGCTGCAGCCCAACAGCAGCAACAACAACAGCAGCAACAACAGCAGCAACAACAACAGCAGCAGCAGCTGCAGCAACAGCCACAGTTGTTGACAACTACCACATCGCAGGGTCAAACTACACAGTACATTTTGGCTGCACCACAGCCACAGCAGCAGCCCACACTGCCCACACTGACCTCGTTCACGCAAACACGTCCGGCGCCGCAGACAACAACGCTTTATCAAACTGCTGCTGGCGGCAGCGGGCAGACGCCGACAAAGATATTGCTGAAGACAACAGGTGCATCGGGTGTGGTTATGACACCGTTGCGACAACATCAACAAGCCACTGCTGTGGTGTCCAGCAATCCACCACCATTGGTGGCTACCAATGCAGCTGTTGCTGCTGCCGCTGCCGCTGCTGCCAACCAGCAGACGTTGAACATACAAAATGTACAATTGCCCAATCGGCCGGTCACGATTCAGCCAGCCTCGCAGGCAGCACAGCAACAGCATCTGCAGGCACAGCTGCAACAACAGCAGCCACATCCGCAGCACACCATTGTGGCCAATACAACGGCCACACAGCAGCCAAAGTTATCGCAGGTGATAATGCAGCCAGGTGGAACCATTGCTGGCAGCACATTAAACGTATCCCAAGCGGGGGCCAAAAACAAGACCATCATACTCACCGAGAAGGGCGTCATATTGCGTAACATTGGCGGCGACATGTACCAGCAGATACCCATTAGTAATGTAAGTGGCCTACCCACATTGGGCAGCGGCGCCACACTCATGACCACCACAGCGGCAGGTCCGCCCAGTCTGGTCAAGACCACGCCCGCAACGCGAATGCAGCCACATACCATTCAACTACAGCAGCAACCGCAGCCACAGGGTGGCAAACAGATGATGCCCACACTGATACCTACGAATCCCATTGGAGGCCAGCATGTCATTGTACAGCAACAGACGCCAACGAGCGTCATTGGCAACGTAAGTGAAAAGAGAATTCGAGCTAGCTTGATTCAGTATTATTGCAGACAAGATCTTGTTTAAACTATATTTTTGAATAACATTGGCAACTGCCCTTCGTTTTATAGTCCACACAGCAGACGATTATACGGCCAGTGATGACCAATGTGAGTGGAGGATTGACCACGCTGCCGCAGGGCCTGACACTTATTCAGCGTCCTGGTCAACAGCCGCAGTTGGTGCAGGTGCAGGCGGCGCCGAGCGCCGGCACACAGCGTACAATCATTACGCAGTCGGCAGCTGCGGCGTCGCAACAGCAGCCGCGCCAGCAGCAGCAGCAACAGCATATTCTGGTGCAGCAAAAGCCGGCCCTGCAGCAGCGTTTGGTCACCTCGACGAGCACAGCGGGCGCACAGCTACAGCAGCAGACCAGCCAAACCACAATTCCGCGCACAGTTCAAGTGCAGGTTACCCAACAGCAGCAGACGAACCAGCAACAGCAGACGACAGCGCCTGCAGCGCAGCAGCAACAAACCCAGCAGGCACCACAGAGGCGAGGACTTTCCCTTTCAGTAAGTTACTCTGCATATTATTCTGAATATTACTTCATCCTTAACTCGAACTCCTCGTTTTCTCTTGCAGAACGAGCACGTGCATAAGGCGCATGAGATGTTCCGCAAGGCGAATCGTGTTTCCCGCCCGGACAAGGCACTTATTCTGGGCTTCATGGCTGGTTTGCGTGAGAATCCGCGTCCAAATAGTGAAAATGTTCTGGTCATCAAACTGGGCGAAACTGAGGTAAGTTTGGTGTTCTATAAGATACCTCGTTTCTTTTACTAATCTCCTTGTTTGTGCAGGAAAAAGTGCAACAAGAGGATGGCAACACGGCGCTGTGCCAGGTTGAGTCACACATCCGACTGGATTATAACACCGGCGAATGGAAGACATTCCAGAACTTCAGGCTGATGGATCAGAGTGCGGCCTCATAGTCCACAAGGGTCATACGCATAGTCCGCAAATAGTCGTACTAGGCGTATATTCCCCCTCGGTCTGTCTGTCTGTCTGTCAGTTTGTCTGTCTGCTTGTCTGTCTGTTTGTCAGTCTCTCCGTCTCTGCTTCTGCATAGCCAAAAGCTCCGATAGCTAATTAGGCAACTAATACACCCATCTAGAATCCCCCGGTTGGAAATGATAATGAACTATAAAACAATTAACGTTAATTAGTAGCTGTGTACAGTTCTTAGTCTATAGTCTATATATGATGTATGCTAGCGCTTAAAACGAACGTTTAGTAATCATGTCAAACGCACCCACACATACATACAATATGCACACACACTCACACACACACACATCCCCATTACAAACAGCTTGCACGCTTGACTGGAGAAACGAAAAAAGGAAATGTTCAAGAGATAAACGTAGGGAATGGCAAACTGCAAACGAAATCAGACTTTAATGACACACAACCCTCACACATACACACACGCCCATCCAACACACTCACACATATATACGCATATATATATAGAGAGAGATATATGTATATTCACATTTATATGCAGATATACATATATACGTAGCATTATGTAATTAGTTCGCAAGTAAACAATGTATAATTAACTTAGCAAGAAGCAACAAAAATATTTGGAGAAGCAACGCTCATTTATGCACTATAAAAAAAAAGAAAATGAATAAAACAAATATAAAATATTATATAAATATATAAATAAATATATTAATGTATGTATAAAAAACAAGAAAGAAAAAAAAGAATTTCGAAAAACAAAAACAAATGAAAAGAAAACCAATTGGCAAAAGCAACTGCAGCAAAAGAACGTAACTTGTAATCTTGATTGTGTAATAGTGACTAGAATAAACCGACCATATTTATGGCTTTAATGTTTAAATCGTCTATCAATGTCCGCAGGTTGCACAGCGCAATTAAATACATATATATAGAAACAGAAATCGAGAATCCATTTGAACACTGGCTTACAATAATTGAAAGCAAATGACGCTATAAAATTAAATGAAATAGTGAAAAAGAAGCAAAATTATAAAATCTAATTTATAAATTATAAATTAAAGTGAAAAAAATCACAGAAATTAAAATTATTATTCACAATTTAATGAAGTCTTGGAACTATTTATTCGAAAGTTAAGTATAAAATTCAAAGTGAAATATTTTATTCAAATAACTAAAAGAGTTTTTCAAAATTATATTATTAATGTATTGTCCCTAGATGAATATTCATATTCGAGTAATGAAACCCTGTAAGCTAGTGTAGTGTCAGCTGTCACGAGCGAAATGAGAACCAAATGAGAATCGCATTAATTGTCGTTGATTGTTTTTGTTTAATTGCATATTTGAAATCGCTTACAACTAGTCAACATATGTTTAATCGATCGAAATACATTCATTATTACGATGATGCCTAAGGCTAATACTAGAAGGTAGATCCTACATAGACTACGAGAGTTACATACAACACAGGTGCGTCTTAAATTCGATACAGTTGTGGGCTGTGAAGGGTCGAGGGGTTGCCCACTATTTGCCCACCTCCTTCCAGTGAACGATGGCGCGTTGCTCATCGGGCGCATCCCCAAAGGGTCGACTGCCATCGGAGCAGACAAACTCATTGACCTGATAGTTGAGCAGCGTCTTGTAGTGATAGACATCGGCCAACTGTTGGGTCAGGGGGCTGGTGTTGGTGGTGAAGATGCCGGCGAACTGTTTTTCACGTGCCACACGCAACACTTCGTGCTCCATGAAGTGCATGCAGGCGATGTTCTCGCGCGGATTCAGCTTCTCGGCCGTGCCCATCATGAAGGAGTGCAGTATCTGATTGAGGCCCTTGGGCAAATAGTTGTCACTATAAAAAGGAATATAGAATTGAGTTGGGATTGGGGGGTTTCTTTCAATAGCACCTACCGTATGGGACCCTCGCAGAACTCAAGGAACTCGAAGACAATCAGCAGCTTCGATTTGATGTCCACCTCGGGTTCGTTACGCGCATCGAAGTTGAGAGCGGTGCCAATAATGCGATCCGTATTGCGATCGTAGACGACGAAGCTCAGATCCCGCTCCACCAGTGTACCCCAGATATCCTGGGAGGAAAAAGGGTGAAGAAGAGATGATATGGAAGCTCGATGGAACTCTCACATTTCCAACTTACATTGAGTATGTCGCTGTAGTCAGTGCGCAGCACGCCTGGCTTGAGCCACTGTTCCAAGTCCGCCTTGTTGTAGAAACTGGAGACGATGATGCTGCAGAGGAATGGTAGAAGGTTAAACTGGAACTGGTATATGCCACTGTTTGCCACTTACTCGATGACATCCTGACGGTGTTCCAGGCGCAAAGGCACCGCCTCCATTTTGAGATGCGGGCACGCGTTGAGCGTCTCCTCCTCCAGCTGAATTGCATCGTGATTGGCGGACATCTTGTCGATAATCTCACCCAGATTCTTGGCTGCAATGAACTCCGAGATGCCAATGTTGTAGCCCTTCTCACGCAGCAGTGTCACGGTGAAGATGGAGTTCAGTGAGTTGCCGCCGAGCTCGTAGAAGTTGCTGCGTGGCGACAAACTGGCGCGTGTGGAGCGTCCAATGACACCACCCACAGTCTCGAAGAGATCGCGAGCCGTCAACTTAAGCTCCTCGGGCACCTCGGAGTAGTCGTAGTCGAGCACGATGCTAGAGTCGCCCTCGTTGTTGTTGGCCGTCTCGTAGGTCTTGAGCAGCGCCTGGCGATCCACTTTGCCGTTGACCAGCAGTGGCACATGCTCCAGTATTATGACCTGCGGTGTCATATAGTCAGCCAGCTTGTCCTTCAGCCTGCCCTCCAACTGCATCTCCGTCACCATTGGCGCATCGTCGCGCAGCTTGACAAAGGCGAGTATGGCCTGATCCACATGACCAGCGCGATAGCAGAGCACGATGGCCTTCTCAACCAGCGGCAACTCGGCCACATTTTTCTCCACCTCTGACAAATCAACGCGATGTCCACGAATCTTCACCTGCGAATCCGTGCGACCTTCATACATGATGTTGCCATTCTTCAGGGATCCATAGTCGCCAGTGCGATACAGACGTGCGTATTCTAGTGAAGTGCAAGGAGAACCTTAGCCAGGACTCTTTTATAATCTCTCTACGCTACTCACTCTTCTCAACGGCCAGTGGATTCTCCAGGAAGCGCTCGGGATCGCGTCCATTCACATAGCCAGCGGCCAGATTCAGTCCCGAGGCAAAGATCTCACCAATCTCTCCGTTCTTCACCGGGCGATAGTCGGCGTCCAGCAGATAGATGACAGTATTGGACACGGGTATGCCTGAAAGATGGCGTTAGTAACTGGATGGGATCTAAAGATGCTATTGCACTTACCTATGGGCACATTGTCGTACAGACTCAGCTGTTTCTTGCTCTCGCAGGTGAAGTAGGTCACGTCACCCATCACCTCTGTGGAGCCATAGAAGTTGTACAGCCGATGCACTCCCTCGTCGAAGTAGTCGAAGAAGCTGCTGGCCAGCGGCACGGCCAGAGGCTCACCTGAGCAGACCCAGATCTGCAGATTGTAGAGCAACTTCTGGGCCGCACCGCCGCCTTCCATCTTCAGGTACATGAGCAAGGAACGCAGCAGCGTGGGCACCAGCACCAGTCGGCGAATCTTGTATTTCTCGAGCAGCGCAACAAGACGTTGCGGGTCCTTTGTGACCGCCTTGGGCACCACCAATATAGCCAGACCGCACATCAATGGACCCCACAGCTCGGCAATGGAGTCCACAAAAGTGAGGGCGGTCTTGAACACGCCCACTGACTCGCTGGCCGTGTAGGGAAACGTGGCCCATTGCCATTGCAGGCGATTGAGGATGTTCTCGTGCGGCAGGCGCACACCCTTCGGCACACCCGTGCTGCCCGAGGTGTAGAGCACAATGGCAATGTGATCGTTGCCACCACGCAGCATCTCCTCCGACAGCAAGTTGCCGCCGCTCAGCTGCAACGACTTGGCATACAGCTCTGTCAGCGAGATGCTCGGTGTGCCCTGGAAACGTTGGGCATCGATGCCGTCGTCACGCAGCACCAGAATGGGACGTGCCTCGAGCAGAATGTGATGAATGCGATTGTCGGGGAAACTGGGATCAATCGGCAAATAGGCACCACCCGCTTTCCAAATGGCCAGCAACGTGGTCACCAGCGCCTCCGATGGTTGCATGCAGACGGCCACAATGAAGTC
Source organism: Zaprionus davidi (assembly GCA_018903715.1). Taxonomy (NCBI): domain Eukaryota; kingdom Metazoa; phylum Arthropoda; class Insecta; order Diptera; family Drosophilidae; genus Zaprionus; species Zaprionus davidi. Next base: position 1,393,305 of record JAEIGL010000003.1, read on the forward strand.
CCCATCGCTGTTGGGCTGCAGAAAGCGTCCGTGCGTCTCCTCCACCAGCAGACGAGCTGCGCGATTCGCACGCTCATTCATCTGGCGATAGCTGCTCTGACTGGGCGCCAGGCTCTGACCCTGGTAGATTAGCGCCACCTTGTCGGCATGTCGCAACTGCTGCTCCTCGAAGATGCGGTGCAGCGCACGGGGCACAAAGTCCTGCTGTTGCCCCTTGACAATCGACAGCTGTGGCAGCGAACCCATAACGAGAGTGGAGACTGGAAGAGAGAGATGCAGAAGGGATTAGATTAGATGATGTTGACTGGAGTCTAAGAGTAAATCTCTACTTTGTAAGCTGTGGAGTTGATTACAAGTGAACAGTCATGCAACATTGCAGGGGACTCCTAAAGGGAAAACAGATGACAAGCTGCATAGTAATCTAGGGTTTAGTGTGAAACTATAAGTGCGTATTTACGAGAGATCATTAGATAGAAACACTGATGAGTAATCGTGGGGAATATCTCAGAAATAAGCTGGAAGATTGCAGGGTTACTCGATAATGTGGTCAGAAGTTTATATTAGCAAACTATTCAATTGGAATAGTCGAAAGATATTCAGATAATCATCATTTAAGTTATCTTCAAAGGTGTCCATAACAAATCTTTAAATTATTTTAAATATTATACCTTCCTAAGTTTCCCATGTCATGCCCTACTCCTTCAACCATTCCCCCATTCCGGTTCTGCCTGAGTAACTCTTCTTAAAGCGTAAAGAACATAAAGCAGTCGCCACATTGCATAGCTAAACAACTCTCAGAGAGTATTACACAATATGCCTGCGAATGACTGCAATAAAGTGCTAATTATATGCATATATCTGGCGGGTCTGTCGTCGCTAATGATGGGTCTGAATATAGTTATAGTAGCGAGTACTCCAAAATAGACATGAGTTTGGTATGCGCGAGTGCCCAAGCACTAGACGCGCGGCTATTAACGGGTCTCCCATCTCCGATCTATCCAACGACATTAGCATAAACAGTTTTCCAAGCCAATCTGAACCCACAGACGGCTGTTTTAATTGCGCTAGTTAATGGACTTAGGCGATTGTATATATGTGACTGGCACAGGTGCTAATATACCATATATGACATGCATAAAAGATCATATTGATTGAAAAGCTGACAGCATTATTATATACTATTTCATAAGGTTAGTTTGAATAGTAACTTATAGAAATATGATGTGAACTAAGTGGCTGTTAATGGACTGTGAATAAGCTACCTTATAAGAACTACGTAGATCACAAATGTAATATTTTATATATAAATATTGAAATTTAGTGATAAATAAAGAAACTTCTTTGAAATATATTAAGATAAGCTACCTTATAAGAACCACATAGATTACATTAGTTGTATTATTTATTAAATAAAGAAACTTCTTATAAACCTTAGGAAACTTTTGCAATTATATTACCAGCTTCTATTAAACTTTATTCAGGTCTATCACTACTTTTTAGATACATAAAACCCACTGAGATTTCTTCAGTTTACTAAACATAATTGTTCCCCAACTTCAACTCGCCTTCTATGCCAGTTTTGCAGCTCAAACACCCAATAAAACGTTCTAAAGCTATTTATAATTCAATTCACCTAGTTAGACACCACTCTTTCTCTTTCCCCCTCGATGAATACATCGTATTTATGGCGCCTTTAGTTAATCGGCTTTGCTTAAGTCGCGACTTCAAAATATTCACAGACGTCTTCAAATCTTGAGTCTGCATTAAACACGTTAATTGCTCATGCTCAACTCAAGAACCCGAATAGTGAAGTGATTTCGGATCGGTCGTAATCCCGACCCTCGGCTCACGGCTCTAACAGGCCTCATTTGACTGTCGGAGTCGGTTAGTTATAGCTCTTAAGCTCTTGTCAAGCTTGCATCGTAGTCGCATTTTCATTTCATACAAATTGTGTTGCTTCTGTCATAAAAGCCGCGACCGTCGTTGTCATTGAGCAGAACACAAGAAAACAACTTCTGGTTCCGAGTCGCATTTCTGATTCCGACTGTCTGTTCTCGTCTGTCCCACAGTCTGGCTGTCTGTCTCTGTCTGTTGTCGTCGCTTTTGGCTCCAATGTCAAACGTCAACGCACGCGTCGCCGTTCCAATCAAAGACATCAAGACATACAGATACAGATACAGCTACAGCTACAGCGACTGTAGTCGAAGTAACAAGTGTTTAGTGGGGCACGGAGGCAATTACCCATAGCTGTACCGCTTCCTTCCTTCCCCCAGACCTCTGAAATACACGTTTACCTGCACTATGCGCGTCCTTAGTCTGGCTTGATTTCGAATCGAAATTAAAACTCATTAAACTAACTGCCGGTAGTCTTGTTTTATACACTTATTACTCTTGGTCTAGCCTTGTAGATACATTATACTAGGCTTAATCTATGCAAGAGCTAATTAATTAACCTGCCCAGATCTCTGGGAGTATAGAAGCTGGCGCTATTCAACTCGCCATGAGGATTTTTGTGCTGCAATAACGTTTTGCATTGCTGTTAAACTTTTAATACGTTCATTTATGGCTTGGATATGGCCATAAATCGTATAACTCGACTATTACACAAGCTACACCACTTGCATTCTGCATACTTTTATAGACTCTTCATATCAAACGACTCTTAAAATCTTTTTGAAATCGTAACATTAATAATGGAACTGGTGTCGTTTAATTAATTGCCTGGGGTATGTCTTAGTTCGGCTCGTCTGCAGTGTTTCTTAATTGTTTTTCATCAAATCGCAAGTGGTTCAATTGGTGGCATTGTCGCGCACAGGAAGAAGGAAGCGTAGCTTCTGCTTCCCCTTCTTTGGCAATTGTTCTAATGAATTATTTATCTTATAGATACATATGTTCTATTAATTGGCTTCCGATTTGGCTTACAGCTGTGTGTGTGTGTGCGTGTGTGAATGTTTGTCGAGGTGTTGGGAAACTTCAAACGAGTTCCCCTTCGCGAAAATTGCGCAATTTGTGTGCAAAAATGTTTGGCATAACTTTATGGCGGAGTTCTGGTTTTCCAGTTGGCACACATTGCTGACAGTCCGAGAGACACAGAGAGAGAGAGAGAGATAGAGAAGTAGACACGCATAGCTACCTTTACGTATACGTAATGTGGCAAGCAGCAGCAAGCGGCGTTTTCAATGCGCAGAACATTTCCCAAGCGCGCATTACGTATGCGCCATGTGGGCCCCAATTAGCTGCTGGGCACATACACTAGCACAATACACAAGCGCAGTTCAGGCAGGTAGACGCGGGCGGACAGACTCACAGTTGGACAGACAGCACTTATGCACATCTGCATACAATGCTCGCATGGGAGGTAACTCTCTGTGTGTGTCCATTGTGTCCACATTTGTTGCATTCTTCGTTTTGCTCGGGGCTCTCTACATCTACTCTTTGCAGAGGGTAGTCGACATTCGCCATGGCATTTGTAACGTTTCAAAGAACTATTTGTTAGTATTATATATTATATATACTTCTATGTTGTATTTATTCCTGTACAGCAAAGTTGAACCAGTTGAATTTTCATAGTTTGCACAGTTTCTGTTAACATTAATGTCTTTGCTCGATGAATTGCTTAAGTTTTTAGATAAGTTTGGGACCTTGCTATATATATATTCCTTGTGTATATTAAGGTTTGCATAATATGTTCTACACTTAAGTCACTTAAGTTTTCTTTGCTAGGAATCCTCTTGGAAAATATTGTATCGTATGTCATGTTCATAATCTCCTTTAATCTCTATCAAGTTCCTGCTTTCACTATCTTTAGCAATCAGCATACTTGTCACCCATCGACAAGTGTGTCTAAGCTTCCGTTCCGACATCGACTTTTCCGTTTTCTCATCGGCTCTTCACATCATCGATTTAATGTACCGCACCGCATCGCTGCTTCTCTTGATGAGGTGAAATCCACTTCCAAGTTGCTTCGACTATTAAATTGAATTATTTTCGTATTCTTTAACGACTTGACAGCAGCAGTAGCTATACGAGTATATGCTCTGTGCTGTGCAATTGAAAATCGTTTAAGACGTGGTTATAATTTTCCGCTCAAGGTTGTTTGTCGAGTTAGATTGTTTCGATTTTTCAGTGAGTTTTGAGGCTTTTGGAAAATCGTTCCATAATTATCGACGTGCCGTGTAAATTGTAATTTACATAATTGCAAAGTGCTTTCGAGGTGTTGTTGTTGCTGTTATTGTTGTTGGTGTTGCCATTGTGACCGAGCACAATATTGTAGATCAACAACATTGCCTAAGGTCATTCGACTAAGACGGGGGAAGATGGTGGGGGGGGGAGAAGCAGAGAGGTCTTATCTAAGGGCGTCTATTTCCGTTGTGTGGACTAATTAAATCGCTGTATGTTGGCTATCAAATCATAATCACAGTTCAGATTGTTACAGATTTACATTTCCATTTTTACCGTTCTCGCTCTCTCTCTCTCGTTCACACACGCTCTGCCTTGTTGTTGTTGTTTGTTTGCCTGTTGATTTGCTTAATTGAGTAAAAAGTGTCCAATTTAAGGCACCGCAGGGTGGCATGACCTAGCTGCGACTACGATCGGAGAGAGCGGGTATTGTGGAGAGGGAGGGGAGAGAGGGGTATGCGCGCTTTTCTGGGAACAACAGATCAGGGGGAGCGTTGCTGTATTTCCGATTGTGAGTCAATTGAATGACAAGTGAGTTGTGCAAATTACGAGCTGTGAATTCTGCAGAAAAACAAACTGCGAGTCGAAGCGCAGAATCAAAGTCATATATCATCTACCATAGAGATAGTAATTCCCTCTAAGTGCTGCTGCTAAGCATAATTAATAGTGTGTCCACTCGAAATTCTTGTGCTGCACCGTGTAATGACTCAATTGTGAGCGAGTGCAATTAAAAATCCATCAAAAATAAAGTGGCAAAAGAGCGCATATATCGCGTATACGACGCGTTGGTTCATTAGTCAAATCGATCGCTTGACACAAATTAAATGTCATTTTGTTGGGGCTAACATAAATCATTGCTCCGCATTAGTGCATGCTAAACATGCAAATAGCTCAAGCGCAGGAGCGCGAGCCAAAAGTTGTTGCAAGAGCTACAACAACATCAACAACAACAACAGAAGACAAAACGGCTTATGCCCAACCTCAGTCGCAGCTTATAACTATGCTCTATCAGGGCGTTTTGTATGACAAAAGTTGTGATATTGATCTAATGAAATCTAATTGAGCAGAGCTGCTTAATAATACTAAAGTTGATAATTATGAAATATGTTAATTTTTCACTTTTCTTCTTTACTTGCTCAGCGTAATTTTCTGCTGTGATTAGATCTGATCTGATTTGCGTCCATGAAATCTTAAGAGTATTTGCAAGTCACTTCTTCAAACATAATTATTAAAGGGATGGAGATATCTCAAATGAAAACAATGTTGTTATTTTTAAAACAAACAAACTTTGGGTTTTTAGAACATAATCGAAAAAACAGATTTAAATTGAGGACGTTAACAAATTTGAATCTTCACATTGTTCTAAGTTCTTCATTCCTTGTGAAGTTAGCGTAACTAAGATACAAGACATTGTTGCAATGCGAATTTAGTCATCATATTTTATGATTTAAACATGTTATTTTCTGAATACATACAATTAAGATTTCTATAAAGAAGACACTCCTAAGGATCTGTCAGGCAATTCATCACCTTACACTGTGCATCATACCCTCTCGCAAATAGCAATAATAGTGTCAATCAAAGTGTTTGCTGTCATAAATATTTAGTGTATTCGTAGTATTTTATGACAACTTGAAACTTTGCCAGTTGATTTTTAACGATTTGTTAATTACAAAGTTTTCCTTAAGCAATTGTTTTATTTGAATTTTACGAGGCACAGAAACAGCGACAAGCCTCGCCTTGAATGTTATTTTGTTTGCCTTTTGCATTTGACACCGATTTCTGGCCGTTCCTCAGTCAGTCTGTCCATCTGTCTGACACTTTACTGCCTTTCATCAGACTGTGTTTATATTTAGTTAATTACAACGCTCAGCACTTCCTTAAATCTCGTTCACTTTCATTGGCAAAGACAACGTGAAATGTTATAAAAATATTTCAGAGGGAGCAAAAAAAAGTACAAAAAAAACATGTAATGAAAAGGAATTCCGAGAACACTTTGATTGGTTTTGAAAGTATCTCTGTAATTATCTCGAATTGAGATCTTGCATTAACAAGTGTTTTAACGCACTCGACAAGTCAGGCGCGACATCAGAATAAATAATGCAATTAAATTTACTATAATAGATTTGATCGGCTTTGTGTCCTGGGCTCGAAATAGTTTCTACGAATTTGCATTAGATGCATTAATTGATCGTTGTGTAATTCCCCAATTGAGTTGAGAAAAGTGTGTTGTAATTATGCATAGAATACGCGATTAGCCGATTTAGTCGATTTGCATGCATGCTAACGATTAACAACATTGCCTCTCCTCCATTTATTACAAAACTATTACAAATTATTACGTATACGTACTGTGTTAGTTGTTGTGTTTAAAAGTTGCAAATTGATTGAAGCGTTAATCCGTTTTGAAAATCCTCGTAGCGCGCGTCTGATTTTCCAACTTGTCTTTTGCTTATTTTCTTTGATTTCTCCTGTTTGTATTTGTTTTTGTATGATTTTTCTTTGGGTTTTCCAGCTCACTTGGCTCACTTGACACTTTCGTGATTCACTTATCGCTTTGCTGGCAGCCCAAAAAAATTTCTCTTTGAGTTCTTGTGCGTATTATCAACACGTAAGCGGCGCTCGCAGACTAATCAGAACCGCCGCGCACAACTAACTTTTATATCCCCAACGCAGCAAAAGCAGCAGAAGCAGCAGCAGCAGCGGCAGCGCAGCAGCAGCGGCAGCGCAGCAGCAGCAGCGCAAGCTTTGGTTTCAGCTTCAGCTTTGGCTTCGGCGCCTGCGTCGCAGTCGTCGTCGCGGTTGTCGCTGGCGGCGGCGCCTTTGCTCTTGCTCTGCTGCTGCTAAAAACAACACAAAACTAAAACCAGTTCCTGAATCTTAAAGCACCTGCAATTGCCTTTCGCACCGCATATCGTATCATATCATATGGTGTTGGTGCGGGGTGTTGGTGCTATAAAGCTTTGCCTTGCCTCACCTCGCCTCGCGTTGCCTTATTTGAGTGGGTTCAGTGACGTAGGAAATGAAACGAAATTCCTGTCAATGGTGCACGCTAATTGGCTAGGCAAACGCACACACACACACATACGCACTTGCACTCACACGCGATCAGCTATGACTAGTGGGGCTTGTTAGACAAGCTGGAAATCCCTCGGCGGCATCTCTGCTGACGCATTGCTCTCCAAGGCGGGCAAAAAGTGTTTTCGCCAAAAGCCGCAAGAACGTTGCAAACGCGTCTCATAAATCTGTTAGTTCCTAACTACAGTGAAAACTCGTTAGCAAGAACAAGAAAAAGTGCAAGTTGAAAGTGAAAGAAAGTAAAGTAAAGAAATTGTTTACAATCTGTAACAGATTAAAAAGTAAAAAAGTCAAAATTAATTAACAACATAAATAATAAAACACCTAACAAACTAATTAAAAATCTTTCCTTGGTTTTGAACAAAGTATATTGCAAATAAAATCAAAATTAATCAAAACCTAATTAGCAAAACATGCTTAAAAATGCTTAATAAGTGTTGAAGCAATTAAGTGAACTATTTCATTAATTTTGCAAACTATTTTGTAGTATATTTATTAATCATTTGCACAATTATTGCTATAACTATATTTCAGCTTTAGTGTCATAATTAATTAAAGTATTTTTAACTGCTTGATTAATTAATTATCGAATTAAAATATTTTTGATTTCTGTATTTTGGTATTTAACATTTCCTTGATTAATAATCCTCTTTTCTTTTTTTTTTGTGAGGTTAGTTGCACTTCTTGAGCATTCAAAGAATTAATTGATCTCAGTTGAGAATATTTGTAAAATTACATTTATTTTTCTTTGATATTTATTAAATCTATCTTTGTTTCTCTTAACATCCTTCTGTAATATTCAAAGTATGATCGGGGAATACCTTTATAATTATAAATCTTTGTAAAATATATAATATATAAAATAAACATATTATTTAAAAGACTTTTTCTATCTCTCTCCCTCACTTAGCTAAATTTCCTTTTCCGACTACTCATTGTAAACTTTGTAATTCTTCTCGAAAGAATGGAATTCAAAGAACTCGTCCGGGAATCTTTGGGGAATTACTTGTTCTGTAATCGTTTGGTGAACGGTCTGGTCGCAGCTGTCAATCGCAGCTGATCTCGCCCGATCTCGGCTGTCAAAGTAGTCCATATACGATGTGAGGCGAGACAAGACGAAACGGGTGCGATGCAATACATAATATGCACATGGATCGATCGGGTGAACGTTTAAATATAGTATCTACCAGTAGTTGCTCTAGCTAGAATCAATATATTCGTACAGTAGTTGACCTTATGTTTTATTTTTTTTTATTTATTTTTCAATACTAATCGCTATCGTTATTGTTGTGCTTAGCTGGAGTGGAAGTTAATGTGGAAACAGTGTGAAATTTGTCGACGTGTCGAGCGGGGTCTACTTAAGTATCATAATCATAAATAACGGCATATGCATATGTATGGGGGCTGAGTATAGTACATAAATGAGAGAATCTCATGCATAATGCATGGCTCATTGAAGCCGACTACTGTTCTGTGTCTGTGCTCACAGAAGACCATGCTAAATTTACATAGATTCTGCCTGGTTTATCAAGATGCAACTCCACAGAACTAATCCGATCTGATGTGATATGATAGAAACAGAATATGAATATATGCAAATCGTGCTATTGATTGATTCCGTTAGTTAATTGCCGCACCATACATTACCAATGTCCATCTATATACACTTAAATGTACATATATAATCGTTTTTCTATATCTACATTTACCTGCGCTTGTTCGCATAATTTACATCTGGCGAGTGGCGAAGTTGATTTATTGATATATTGACAGTATTGTCAATTTAGTCTGCCACGCTATTCAAATAAGACGTCAGGCAACACGAAACGCTGCCCCAGACGCGAGCATAAATAGGCTTATAAATCGAACTCGATCGAGTTCAAGAGATTGCGAAATAATAAAGCTGCAATTAACGAATTCGTAATTCTCGCTCATAGAAGCATGAGAAAGTCGCTGTTTTCCTTAATTGTTTAAACAAATTCGTATTTTGTCATGCTAAATAAGGTTTCAGATTGATGGGAAATGTAAAGCTAACGCTTTGCTGCATTGTTAATACCCTGTAAGTAAGAAAAATTGGTTCGAGATGAGTATATAAGGGACCTGCAGTGTTGATATGTTAGTTAAGGGAGAAGTCCAGTTAATTCATTTGCCTTTAAATACCTAGATCCCTGGCTATTGTAGTATACTTAAATTAAGTATTAGAATTACTGAATACCGCTAATGGACTAAGTTAAGTTAAAATTGTTTTTAAATTCCTCCCACAACGAATAAATGCACAAGTAGCACAAGGTACAACATCTAGATCTCTGGCATTATACTAGCCAGCAATCTCAAAATAAGTATGTAGATTCCTAGGTACGGTATATACCCTATATCGACTTCACACTATTCCTAAATTCTAGACACCTTTAATAAATATACTATCAAAAATGTAGCACAAGGTATCTCGCAGTTGTGCACGCCCCATCATAAGTTCCCCAACTAGTTAATTATTATCTATGCATTTTTAATCAAATTCTTATATAATTGAGGCAAGTCTGATGCAAGTCAGCAATTATGTGACACGAGTTCGTCTAGATAAAAAAACTCAATTAACGCAATCACATAAAAAGCATCTGAATAGGAAACCAGACTAAAATTCTATCCGAAAATGCGGAACATGGGTGTGGCCTGCGTTCACCCGACCACGGGGTAACCCCAACTCGTTCGATTGATCTCGTACACTATTCACGCAACTTATCCAAGTCACGTTTTGTGCTGTGGAATTCCCCAAAGAAAGTGTGACGCACTCTCTGACGTTGTGAATCTTCTGCGAGTGATGCTTCTTCTTCTTGCTTATTTAGCTTAAGTTAATTTTTGTATTTTTGCTGGCGATGATTCTGCGAATTAAGCGTCATTATGTGATTTTTTTCGGGCTTGCGGGACAAGTTGTTTTTATTATTAATGCTCGACGAGTTTTTCTCTGAACAAACTCCTCTTATAGCAACAACAACAACAACAATAGCAATGGGAATGACAAACAACAACAATGACGCGACAATTTACAGTTTGGAACATACAAGCAATTCAAACATTTCGACGGCATTAATTGTTTACCAGTTTTATTATGATTTTTGCTATTGTTGTTGTCGCGTTTGTTGTTGTGCAGCTGCGCGCGCTTAATCCGCGCCGAATGCCTGATTAGTTGCAGATATCGCGTATACGTCACGTTAAACATGACAAATGACAAGTGATTTTGGGCCAATATTTGCGGTTCATTATAGATGATTGTGATTCCTTTGTATGCCAGACAGAAGCCTGCTACAATTTCAGCATCCGGAAATGTCTGCCCGCATTTTGCTGGCAATTAAACGATCATTAGGAACCGCAGGGTTGCACTTAATTAATGTCTGCCTGTCGAATTGCAACAGCAGCAGCAGCTGCAATAGTCTTTAACTTCCAAGCAATGCAAAACTGTCGCACACAAAATGTTAATGAAGCAATTAGAATTGTCAATCACAGTCTGCACACCCGGCGTATGAATGAGAAGTGAGAAAAATCTGTTCGAACTGTCTTTCAATTCGCACATGTTCGCAAATCACAAGTGAAAACTGCACACTCAGACGTCGCTAATGCGACAACCCGATAAGATTTACAGCCCCAATTGGGGCAGCAACAACAACTTTCTAGAGTTGATACCCCTCCCCTTCTCCTTCTCCTTTGGCCCGCGTAACGTGGTAGCAATTAGACTTTCTAGCGGCTTTTCTTCCTCATTATGAAGTTGGTTGCAATTAATTGCCCCCACATTAGTTTGTTGGCCAGGAAAACAACTTAACTCAACTCAACTCAACGCAGCTGATCCATCATCTCTAATACTATATAAGGCACGAGATAGACAGGTGGCTTAATGCCAATTTAGAGTGAGAGAAATATGATAACTGTTTATTTTTTGTAGAGTTATTATATTATATTTGCTTTTAATTACAAATCTCTTAGCTATTTTCTATAACATATTCAAATTCTTTCCTTCTTTGAAAGTAGTTTGAATATGTAAGGCAAGCACAGGCTTAATTAAACCATATATGTGTATTGCGTGTAAATAATCTGGCGCGTAAATTAATTAATTGCAAAAAGTGATATTAATATTGTGATTTAATAAAGTAGTCAGCATTTTTACGCCTGGGCTCGTTGTGGACTCGTTTCCACTGATCCCGTCAGTCTTGGCTTGAGGCTTGTCATAAACGTAAAAATGTAATTCAATATGCTTTGCAGCTGTTAAACTAATATTAAAAAAGTTCAATCTTGTTCTAGAGTATTGATGCATAATTTATATTCAAAACTGTACGTTTCCGCTATAAAAATATAATGTAATCATCTACGCCTATAAAGATGACAGATTGTAATGTGTAACTATTTGATTTGATATTTGCAATACTAGAACCTAGATATTTAAAAGAATAAAGAACTGTAAAAGTGAAGAATAAACCTAATAATCTAATACTAGATATACTTATAATAATACTCTTCGACCTGATCAAATAAGCGTCTACTAACTTTACACAACTACGTGTACATGTCACAAGCAGCAGGAGGCAGACTTCATATAATATATAAGTGTATATTCTTGGCTTACTATTCGAGTATATTGAGCCGTTTTGGTTTGTCTCTCTGTCGAGATTTGAGATTCATATTTTGAAAGATAGAGACGCCAATTTTGGAATGAGTTAATAGTTTGCATGCTATACTTTATATAGTTAGGTGACTTGATTAGCTATCCCTCCTCTAAATGTCAATCTGAGCCCACAATAAACATATAAGCTATTGAAATCACGATAGTCCACAAAGAAAACAGGCTAAAGGTATGTTACTGTCGGATGCGCTCGAGATTACAAATTTCAAATTAATTTCCGCAGTTCCGCTCGCTAAACAATTTAATAATTGTGTGAAATTCTGACTATCAAATATTGAATAATCATGTTTGTATAGGCTTTCAATAAACGTTGTTGTCAAATATGTCACACACCTACACACAAGCACACATATGCATATATATTCCCCCGATTGTTCTACTATTCGATAATACGGATTACAGCTCGCGCTATGATTGATTGCTCGTCAAGTGGCGACGGCACAGAGCAAAACAGAGCACGCAAATCCCAAGTGGAGTCAACTTGTTTAGGCAGCCTAATCGAGTACCCTGTAAAACGCGTTAATCGAGCTCAATTAACAGGCTCTCCCACACTACCTACTACTATTACTATTACTATTACTATTACTATTACTCTCTCTCTCTCTCTCTATGCCACTTTCCCTTTCCAATCTCACATACTTGTCGGGCACCCTGTAAAATGAGCTAATCGAGCTCAATCGACAAGTTTACGCACGTTTCATTTGAGCCTCGCTCTCTCATAGTGCACTCTCTCCCTCCACTCTCTTTCTCTTTCTTCCCTCCCGCTCACACACTTGTCACGCTCAATTAGCGACGCGTCGCTGCCGCCGTCGCGTCTCTGCTGCTGTTGTCCATTCACAAAAGCCCGCACGCCGTGCTTTGACTTGGCCTAGCCGTAAAGCTCTACGATTTAGCTATAGCTATAGCCAAAAAGAGACACACTGAAAGCTCTCTCGTGCGAAGCTTTACTGGCCGTGCACGAACGCACAGTTGGCCAAGCCACAAATGCTGCGGCAAATGCTGTATGAAAATTGTGAGCTAGAAAATGTTTTCAGTTTTCAGTCTTCTGGAAAACCTGCCGTCGAGCGGTTGACTGGATCAGGCCGAAATAAAACCAAGTCGGGCAGGGAAAAGCTAAACAAAGCCGGCACGCGTCCATTTTAACGGTATTTTGGTAATTTGACTGACAACGCGGTAGATGCAACAGTAGCAGCAGCAGTAGCAGCGGCAGCAGATGCAGCGCAGTGTTGTGTTTTTATTAGTGCGTGCGTGTGCATGTGCGTGCGTGTCTGTGCGTGTTCGAATGCAAGATTATTGTTTCTTATTTCGCGCTGCACTTTGCGGTTGCCATTAATGTCAAACTCGACGGCGCTGCCTCCTCCAGCTGCCCCCGCCGCCACTCGTTGCTGATGTTATTGTTGTTGCAGTTGTCGTGTTAATGTTTTTAATTATATGCGAAACATAAAAAAAACACAGCGCCTTTTTTAACGTTAAGTGTTCACCGTGAAGTTTGACATGAGAAATTAATGCAACGAGATAAAAAGTACTACACAAACTGCAGACAGAGAGACAGCTAGACAGACACCCTGACACCCTGACAGTCAGACAGCCAGACGAGGCACCCCTTGACAAGTTCTATTCTAGTATTATACATCGTTTATAACGAAGAAAAAACTAAGGAAACTCTTTTGGAAACTCCGCAAACTTTCTTTCGGGTAAGTTTCTCTCCGTGTTTGATTGAAATTTTATTCGGGGCCTGAAAATTTGTACCGTTTATTTGTATTACCAATGATAGCGCAGTTTGCATTGGAGCTGATAAACTAGTTTCAACAGCAGAGCGCATAAGCCCGATAAGCGATAAATATTCGAGCAAACACACACACACACGCACACACACTAGAGAAGTATGTTAAAGACTTGCTTTATAAGTCTTGATACGCTAAATGATTCGTTGATGCTCAATTGAAATTACAGAGAATAAAGTGATATAAGTTCTGCAGAATTGTCGGTTATATCTTTTATGTGTGTCATATATAGGCATCATTTTGGTAGAACAATGTGCCGCCTGCTCTGGCTCTCACATTCTGCTGTCATATTTCTGCGACAGTTTGATCTATTGCAAAAAGCAGCTCGTCGTATTTTTACCTCATTGTTTGCATTGTTTTATTTTTGTGGTTTTTTTGAACAGTTTAGTAAATTATTAACTCGAAAGTTGTCAAGAGATTGTTTAGTTTTATTAGTGTATGAAGTTTGATACATTTATCTTTGCAAATGATTCTGTTTTTTATTATTGAACATTTATCATTGAACAAAGCTTCCATTTATCATTTTGCTTGAAAACAGCTTTTACTTTTTAAGAATAATCGTGATTTTATTGAGTTTTCATAAGAAAGATTTCAATTATACACGTAGTTTAAAAGGATATTAATAAGTTATCAAAACTATCATAAATCATCATTTTTATCTTATAATTTATAACATATTATAGCAAAACATAAGCTTCTGCTGTCCCATAAACCTATATAGACTTCGATTGTTTTCCACACAATAAACTTAATGAATTTAAAAATGCCACTTGATTGAACTTGATCGTCAGAAGTGCTTTTGTTTTCACCATGACAAAAGCATTACAGTATAGTATATACATCTATACATACATATATGTATCATATCTAGGTATGACAATGCACAACTATGTTCTATATACAATATTTCCAGTGAAAAGATATGTACAAATTGCAAAGGCAAATGGAAATACTTAAAATGTATTTCTTTCACTATTTTTACTAAAAATTTTTTTACTAGAAAATAGACAATGAATCACAGACGAGATTCTAAGTTAAGAATACCTGATCATGTCATAGAAATTAACCCCGTTTCATTCTAAATTTGCAGTCCCAACAGTTGCGTTGCGTGTTTGCCGATCGTGTTGCATGAACTGTTCGAGTGCGCCTCGCGGCTGTAGCTGTCACATTGTTGATACGCAACTCATTAAACTCACGGCATACCGGCATTTGCATACAGACTTGTTTTAATCACTTTTGCCACCCCACCCCACCCCTGAACCACATCATTATTAATGCATAATGTGGATAATATTGATTTCAAGACGCAAACACAAACATTGACAAATTAATGCCATGAGAATCGACTCGTGGGGGGAATCTCGCGAATCTCCCTTGGTTTTTGGCGCCGTCATCGCCTCCTCTTGAGATCAAGACTAGGTACAATTAATTATTATTATTATTGTTATTGTTGTTGTCACCTCTGCTATTGTTTTTGCCGCAATTTGTTGCACTTGACGATGTGAATCCGTCACTTTATCAGACCTTGCGACGTACTCGAGGGGCTCCTCGATTTGCTCCCATATGGCATTGACATTGGCTTAGTACCGGCATAGAAAGGGAAAGAGAGAGAGAGAGAGGGAAACATTGTTTGTTAATATTATTAAATATTGATAAATGTTTTCGTTTTGCCTATTTAGTTAAGACGACAGCGCAACGCATCGCTTCAAGTGCAACATCTGTTAGCGCTTCTGCAGTCTTTTATTTTTTGGGCCTGTTTTGGCTTTTTTGCGGCTTTGTTTACACGCGAATTTAATATTGTTTATAAAAAATTGTTGTTGTTGTTGCTGTTCCCATGGCTACGTCATATGGATGAGTTTAGAGAGCCCGCGTGTTGTGTGGCTCGCATATGAAATATGAAAATTTATTGCGTATACGTCGCGTGGGCCGGCGAGATGAGAACTGTCTGACTGTGAGTGTGTGTGTGTGTTTGTGTATTGTATTTGTGTGTGTATTTGTATGTCTATGTGTGTGTGTGTGTTTGCTTTTCTTTTGGGCAGTTTTCTCATGCAGCCGCAAAAGTTGATTGGGCTTTGGATTGTGATTTGTGACAGACAGCAAGGGCAGAGCGGAACCTGGGGGGAAATGTAGAGGTAGAACATAAGAGAGTGTGAGAGAGAGAGCATGCCAGCAAGTCTCAGTTCCAAAAATTTGATGTCTTTATTTATATAAATGCTGATTTATGCGCTTCCCTTTCATGTTGCGAATTTATCTCTGCCTCCGCCTTCAGCCTAATTACGAGCTGGAAACAAACTAGAGAGGGGCAGGTGAAGAGGGAAGGGGGCGGATGGCAGCACTCGATCAGTTAGTCAGTTGCCAGTTTGATTTGCCAGACGCGTGTGGAGACCTTTCGAATATGCTGTGTGTTGTTTTCTTGGCTCGATCACTCGATCGCTGCACGCAGTCTGAATAAGAAATTTGTGCTTGTCTTTTTTTTTGTGACTCAACAATGCCAAAACAACAACAGCAACAACAACAACAACAGCAGCAACAGAAACAATAAAAACAGCAACAGTTTCATCGTGAAATTTCTTTTCAAAATTAAACTGAACTGTCACAGGGCCAGGCGCAAATAAAAGGCGCGTCGCGTCGCCAACTTTTTATCATCGTGTATTATCGAATGTGTAATGCCACCACGGGGGGTGCTGGGGCAGGGGCAGGGAAAGGGTGCCGGGCAGGTAGGCGTGTCAGTCAGTCGGGTGAGTTTGTTTAACCCCAAAAAGAGCGCACACTATTTTCAAATTTTTAGTATTTTTCTTATTCTTATTTTCTTATTTTTGTTTCATATTTATTTACCTTTTCGTTAAAGTTTTTCCCTGCGCAATGTGCTAAATATTTTTATGGCTCGATTCTCGATAGAACTTTTTCGGCGAGTGCGTCTTTTTATGGCTGGCAAAATAAACAAAAGAGTAACGGCGAAATGATCGTCTATATAGGTCTGCAAATACTATATGTATATATTGTAGATATATTTGTTTTATGACACTGCTCAAAAGGACCGATTGACCCAGTACCCCCTGCCCACGTACACACAAAAGCAGCGCGTGCCGGAAAAACGATTAGGGCGAAGGAAATGAGGAGAAGGGGATTGCACTGTGAACTTTTAACTGTGACTTATTTTTGGAAGCTCGTTTGTAATTCGATTAACGATAATTACAATAACAAATTATTACATAATCAGCACAGAAGGTGCCACTTGCCAGTTGAAAAGTGGATGGAGGAGTGTGGGAGATGGAAGTTCAAGTGCCTGTTCTACCCTTCCTCTACCCCACCCACATTTGTCTGAGTAATTCATTAGACGTATAATATATTGTGAGGAAGCATTTGCATAATTATGCAATCACTTTTGGCATACTTACACATTAGGCGCAGACAACTGATAAACAACCTCAACCCCCCGCAAAGGCGGCGACCTTCTCACACCTCATGCCACCCACGGCCGTAGGGCAGGCGATAAAGGGGGCCTTTAGGAATAGACAAAAGCGCAGACACGAAGTAGACCCAATTTGATTAGCACGCGCATACCAAATGAAGGCCAAGACTGGGGGCGGTCCTGCCCTGTTTCCGCTCCTTCCTCCCGCTTGCCTCTCTGCTCACGCCCAGCTACTGCACAAGGCGCCCGCCATTAAGGTCTCCGTCTCACATGCAGACATAGTTCGCTGGCAAAGGTTCTACGCTCTTCGTTTTGTACGTGGGCACTTAATCATCGCCCTGCTCCATGTAGAGGAACGTGTGGAAGGTATTTCGGCGTGTTTGCCACTTGGGCTTATGCTGTGATACCCTGTAGGCGAGGGGGTAGGGGTATTATCACTCTTTATAAGTAGAAAATTAATTTAGTGGGTGTGAAAGTCGCCACGAAGTCTGTTCACTCTCGACATCCGTGAATTGAATCTAAGTTTCAGTTGCACTACATTGATACCTTTGAATTCTATGCATAACTAATTGTTCTAGTCTATAACTTAGAGCTATATATTGCTTGATCTATTTGCTGACTAATGTAAGATCTTCATTGTGTTAGGTTCTTTGTGCTACTCAAAAAAATGGTAACATAGTAAGACTTTTAAAGGAAACTTTTGCTTTTATCAATATTAAGAAATTTAAGTGACTATTAATTAATTATTAATTATTAATAATTTATCTTAATACTTTATTTAATTCTCTTAGACATGCTGTATTGACTTGACTTATATTTCTCTTCATTTGTACAGGGTATTTTCAAGTCAAGCACGCGCTGCTTAACTGACAATCTTCTTACTTGTTGTTGGCCTCTTGACTCTTAATTAGAAGTCAAATGTTTGCTGTGCCAGGCAAGGCCGTTGCCACTGTTTTTTACGCAGCACGCCATATGGGTGTGTGTGTGTGGGTGTAGGTGTATACTATGTGGGTGTGGGTGTGTGTGAGTGTGTGCGGCGTCTGTTTGTTGGCTTTTATGATAGGTCTTATTGGCCATTTGAATGCAGCTAGTCGTGCGCTAACAAATGAGTTATTAAGTTTCTGCCGGAAAACCTACTGAGTGAAATCTACGCCAGGACAGCAAAGAGAGTGGGAAAGAAAAGGAAAGAGAGACAGAGAAACTAGGGGAGTGGAATACCAGAGGTAGGGAAGGACTCTTTGTCGGCATGTTCCTGCAACCCGTCTGAGTTATGAGTGCAATTTATATCTAGGCAAATCCCAATGATTCGAGGGCGCAATGGCTGGCTATTTGTCAGACAAACTGTGAGCCATATGGCTGCTATATACAAGTATACAGCATCTATTAAGATTTCTTAAAATTCATTTGCTCACTTAATTGGTGCTATATATTTCCACATGCCTAACTGGATAATTCGCATAATTACCAGCACTTTACCTGCCTTTTTAGCCATACTATTTATAGCACACATTTATAGCATATATTTATGCGTGTTTATTGATTTATACTAGAACATTATAGCTGCCTGCCGACTGCCTTTGTGGGCTTCTCACGCTGCCATTAAAAATCAATTGAAATTACAAGAAAAAAGTTTAGCGTTGGGCGTAAAAAGCAACCCAAATAATTAAGGAAGTTTTTGTTTAGGGAAATTAATTTCAGTTTTCACGCTATCATCAATTTTAGATATCATCGAATTACAGGCAAAACTTTTCCGGGAAAATTACCCATATAAATCGATGAAATTTGAATGTCCTTTTGGCTTTCCACTCGAGGAAAACGTGTCCCTTTTTCATTTCTAGAATCCACTAGCAAATATCTATATGTAAACACAACGATGTTGTGCTTATGGAATTTATGCATGATTATTTGGATTATAGCCAGCACCCTATCCCCCCTCCCTATCCCCCTCTCCCACTCGACTTAGCTCAACTCGTCTGTGCGCTCGGCAATCGCTGACAAATGAGCCACAGGCTAAGTAACAACTTTCTTCGTCATTACGTTCAAATTGTTTCTGTGCCCATCAAAATTTTGAACAAAATACATGGATGAAAGTGCAGAAAACTTAACTAGTTGAAGTTTGAATACCCTATCATATATTAACATTGCAATTCATGTAAAATAAGTTTATTTATTTACTAAACTAATGTGTTTTTAAACTTTACTTTCTTGGTATAGAGGTAGGAAATTACTATATGCAATATTTATAATGTTTATTATAAAAACTTTTAGTACTGGAATCTTTGGAAGTTTTTTGGTCCATTAAAAAGAAGTCTTAGTATATTCTTCCCGTATACGAAGTTAACTTCTCTAAGTTTCATATTTCAATATGTGTACTCTAAAGTGTAAACTGTTCAGTTTTAAGCTTCCCCTCAAAGTTAAAAAGCCCGTGTGTGTAGGGTATTTGAGAACATGCAGCCTACGCAATCCTCTCAAGCAATTCACCAGTCACTTGTGCCGCACTTTTCGCCTCAGTTTCCGGCCTCCTTAGCGAGGCTTGTTCACTTACCGCCTCCCTTTGCCCCTCACCTTGCGTCCATCACTTGTATCCCTCCATATTCCTCTTATTTCCTCCTCCCTGTCCATGAGCACGTTTAAAACGTGGTTATTTTCGTTCTGCACTTGTTTCTCTCACACTTCCTTCATTTAGGCCGAGCGAGAAACATTTGCAATTCTAATTGCAAACAGATGCCCGTTTAATTTAAAACAACAACAATGCGAAGAGAACAAGAGCAAAAACAAGAACAAGAGCACATATAACAACAATAACAAAAGCAAAAATAACAATAATAAATTCGCCTCGTAATATTTTGTCGCCCCCCAAAATCGTCGTTTCCTTTTTTGTGCGTTTTAACGCGTTTTTCTGGTTTTATTTATGCATTGGTAACAAAAACAGGAAGAATACTCTACAGACTATACTGGTATATGTATAAATGGTGTATACTATATATGTATATATATTTCAATCAGATTAGGCTAAGTCGAACCATTAATGCACTGCATAAATAACGCACAAATAGATCAACTGACTTTATTAGGTATTATTTTTTGGCGGCAGGAAATGAATTCCCCCTCGTCTGAATTATTCCCTTTGATTTGTTCTGCTGTCCGCACATTTTTAGTAAGCAGTGTGCGTGTGACGCAGATGATCAAAGATGAGATTGCAGTTTAAATTTAGCCCCGACTTCGGAAGCGAAGAACACGTCTTAAAGTTTTTTATGATGCAATTTGCCGCCTTTTTTGGCTGATGAAAATTTGTCAAAAATTTCACACGACACTGTGCGACGAAGGCAAAGACTGGACACAGCATAAAGTGTTTAATTTACTGATAACACAAACACAAAAAAAAAGAAACAAGAATATTTTTATTCGAATAATAAATGCGATTTTCATGACGCACTTGGGCCAAGCACAAAAGGGCCATAAAAAGAATGCGGCCAAAACCGAAAGACGCTTTTGCACTTGTGTCCTGCGCTCATTACACCGCGCTCTCTTTGCATATTATGATCTGGCAGGGGATGAGAGGAGGTGAGGGGTGCGTTTTCGCTGTGGGTGGCTGCTGTTCCTTCTGTTCCCCCACCCCAAGTTGGTTCGTTGAACTCGTAAAACAGCATTTTGGCCTCTGCCCCCTGCATGAAGTGAAAGTAAGCTAACTAAGCAGTCCGTTCAATTGCAGCCAATAAACACGTAAAGATGAAGTGCAGCCTGAGCAGACACGACTGCGGTATACCCTGCACTCGATATTGAGTTTTTAGAATTATTATATAATTAATTATATTATTAATCAGCACTGTAATGTTGATGGTACTCGTTATTAAGTGCTGATAATTAATGTATAATAGTTAATCACACTATTTATATTATTATTCGCATTTATAAGCTGTAAAGGCTTTTTAAGCACTCATACAAAATGACTGTTGTTCTTTTAATACCTGAGAACTATCAAAATGAAAGAAAGTCAGACTAGCTGATATTGTCTGTTCTGTTCTAACTAAACCAAAGAGTATTTACACTCAATACACACAGCCACACCTTGCTTTTTATGTTGCTTACTCAAGCATAAGCCTGGCATACCCTGTTTTAGTTACTTTTAATGGCTGGTGCACATAAAGCGGCAACAATTGCCGTCCGACTTGAATGACATCCAATAGCAAGCAAACAGTTCATCAACTTGTCTTTGTCTTCGCTCCAGTTCCAGTTCCAGTTGCAGCGCTACTAATGCAGTTTGCTGAAGTTCGCCTGTGAGTTTGTCAAGGAAAGTAAGTCATAAGTGCCACTTTGCTGACACCCCTCTCCCTCTGCCTGTTCCTCTCTCTCTCATTCTCCACTGAATTATCAGCAGCAGCTCTGCTGACGTCAGCCGCACGCACTTGGCCACGCCCCACACGCGAGTGACAAATTAATGTGAATTGCCAGCGGAAACAGCAAGAGAGGCAGGAGAGGAAGAGGCGGAGGCAACAACAGAAGTGCAGCTCCTGTTCTGGCTACAATTCTTCTCCCTGGATGCCTCCACTTGTGGTTGCGGTAGCACCTTCTGTTGTTGTAGTTACTTTTACTGCTGCTGCTGTCGCAAGTTAACGACGCGCTGCTCAATAATGCGAACGGAAGTGCGGCAAACGCCATTTTTCAATTTGCGCGCACACCGGAAATGACAAGGCAGTCAAGAAGGGCAGCTGCTAATGTCGACTCAAGCCATGGCTTAAGCAATGCAGTCAGCCAGCTAAGGCCACAATTACACTGCAAGAAAATGGCAGGTTACTTTGAGGGGAACACAGCAACAAATTGTCTGTTCATATGGTATAAAGATAAGGGATTATCCCTACCTTTATCTGTCTGAAACATTCTAAATTGTACAGCTGACAAGCTAAGCTTCTCTCAGTGTACTTTGTACACTTCAACACGAGCTTAGTGCAGTTCCCATATGGCCGCGGATCAAGCAGAAGGGAAGCGAAATTCGATAACTCTGAAGGTCAGAGAAATGTGAAAGCAGCATACATATTCAGAACGGGGCACCCGAGCTGATATTTCCACGCATAATATATGACAGTGTGTGTGTGTCTGTGTATCCATATCGAAGCAATTAAAGTGTCTTTAGCGTCGGGTGTCATGAGCCGCCATCAGCAACGCAACTGATGTTGACTTTTTTTGCTCGTGGTGTCTCTCGCTTTTTTTTCCAGCATGTTTTCAATTTCCACGCAATCGTAAAACAATAGCGCAAGCTATCTATGGTTTTTCTATATCTCACTGTGTGTTTGGGTTCTCATGGCAAACAAATAAACAAACCAACAGACAGCGACAGCGACGCAAGCGACAGCAGCTGCCGACTTTCCCGGCCCGCGGCAATGGTCGCATCTTTTCAACGATGCCCACTGGCAATAGGCACCTCCCTACCCCCGCTCCCCACACCTCTTCGTCTAGCAGCCTGCGATAAGGCGTCTGCCTGTGGGGGCTAGCCAGGGCCAATGCCTTATCATTGCCAAGCCACGCTAAATACTTGCCAAAAAGGATGCCTTCTATTTCATACATCAGTTCGCTGCGCGGAATACGCGGCGTATGTGCAATGCGCGCGACTTTCGCTGGAAAGCAGCGGGCCAATTGTCGCTGCCAGATAAAGAATGAGCGTGAAACGAAGAAGTAAAAGAAGAAGCAGAAGCAAAAGAAGAAGCTGAATACTGAGCAGCAAAAGTCAAGCACATTAATCGAACGACCACTAACAACAACAGCAAGCGTAAAGATGAAGATATATGTAGGTGAAAATCCAGCGAGGTGCGGTCGATATGTTACTGAGGAGAGAGGTTTAAACAATGGAAATGCAAAAGGCTTTAAAGAGTGTTGAGAAGTTGAGTAGTATTTGATTGATATTTTCACAAACTAAACACTTTAACTTGCTTCAAAATATTGTTTCACTTACATAAAAATATAATGCTGTATTAATATATACACCTATATAGAGTTTTAAGATCCCAGACTATAATAAATGTTTTATGTTATTAAATCATCCCATTCCCTCTAGAAATATTATATTTGACACTCGAAAGAAGTATTGAAATTTGAATTAGCAAAGAGCATCATTCTATAAATGTGTCCCTTTTGTTTAATAATTTTAGAGCTTAGAGTAAGTAGAACGAGCAAATATAGTCAATACGTGTCACGAAAACAACTCCTACGGCAAAATTCAGCGTGACCCGAAAATTACTGAAATTTGACTACTTTTTGATCTTGCCTCAAGGCAACGAAAAGCAATATAAATGTACACAAATATAATGAATCAATAGTTATTAGGATGAAAAGTATATTGATGAAAAGTATAAAACGTTGAATATTTCTTTATGTCTTTATAAACAAAATGATTAATATGTCTTAGTGAAACTTAAGTACTTTAGAAAGCACACCTCGCAAGTGCGCATAAATGTGTAGTACGTAGAGCTATATGTTGGGTATAACATGTATACTATACCATACCATGGAACAGTGGCATTGTTGGAGAGTTGAACAAACAGACAAACGGCCAAACAATCGCAGTAACTGTAGCAGTAATTCTAAGGAGCAAACAGAGGATTGAGATAAAGAGGGCCAAGAAGGTGCAGCGAGTCCAGGGAGTAGGGAGTGGGAAACCGGGTGTAGTGCTCAGCTGGACAGCACAGAGGCACATAAATAAGCGAGGCTGCCAGGCCAAGTGGCAAGAGGAGGAAGGGGCAACATGCTTGACTCGGTACAGTGTGGAGTAACGGGACAATGCCACATCAAAGGATGCTGCTGGCATCGCGGAGTTCAAGCTTGGAATTCAAGCTATGAAAGTGTAATTGAAAATAGCATAGGAAAATTCCACATACCCATAGAATATGCATAGAATATATAGTATTTACTTCCTCGGGAAATGTGTAAGGTCAAAGAGTTCTAATCGATGCAAAAGTAGGTTCAACTAAAAGTCAATCAATTGTAGCTGTGGAAAATCAGGAAAAACACCAAAAAAGCGACCACAACAAATGCCGAAAATAGCTCGACGAACTGTTCATAAACTAATTGCCAGTCAAGAAGGACAACCCGACCCCGGATATGAAATACTCGTATCAGTTAATTTAGGGGCTTTTTCTCTCTAAAAGCAAACCAATTTTCTACCCCATCACCTTTGGGAAAAGCTAACTCACTCACTCTCCTCTCTACCTCACTCTCTCTCTCAATTACTCTCTGTCTCCCTCTCTCTCACTCTCCCTTTTCTCTGTGAATTGAAAAAACAAGCTTTTGGTTTTACGGCGCTTTGTTCAAGTATTTTTCTGCTCATTGTTGTTGCTGTTGTTGTTGGTTCCACACGAGCGCCGTTCTGGCATGCGAACTAGTTGGATTAATTTAGCCAGAGTCGCAAATACAATTACGGAGTCATTTCAATTTATTTAGCGTATGGCACCCCTGTCTAATGTCGCGATAACTTGGGGTTATCCTTCCCTCAAGGAGAAGAAGCCACAAATGGCAGGATGCAAGAAAGGAGGATTATTTTCACCACTCTAATTAAAGCAAGCGCGAATCAATTTGCTGCTCGCTGCTCTCATCTTTAATCTATTATTCTTATTTTTATTTCTCGCTTTTTTTTAGCTTTATTTTAGCCAGCTCTGCGATTTGTCAAAGTGTCTGGCGGGAAAGCCACTAACTCGACCATTATTGAACGATAAATTGATTAGATATGCGAGTGTGTGCCATGCAGGGGTGTGACTGCCTGTGTGTGTGTATGTTCCATGTGTGTGTGTGTTTGTGTGTCATGTGTGTGAGTTCTACTAAGGCGTCTTGACTTGATGCTGCCGCTTATTGCCGCCTTGAATTGCCATTTCAATGTTAATTTTATTAGGGTGTCAGCTATAAATTGCCTTCAATCTTAAATACCATAAAAAAACGTTACAATCTACACACACTGGCACGTACACTCGACATATTCTTATTGCGTAGTGTAGTGTACTGTTGTGTGTGCAGTGGTGTGCAGGAATTCAGCTCAATTTCCATTATCATCAACAGCTTTGAACCTTATTCAAATCTCAGCTAAATTATACCGAATACTTGACGAAATCCTTGACTGTGTTAGTGGGCGTGCTGGCTGGGGATGCTTGGGGTTGTGCGTAGGTGTAACACATTTAGGGTGGGGGGAAATAGGCCACAAGTTATCCATCAAATGGCCGACAGTCGACAACAACAGCAGCCCGGCTCGACGTGAAAGCAGTTGGGATTTGCTCGTAACCGTAAACCGTTTGAGATTTACATGCGTTGCGGTCGCAGCAGTTGCTGATGTAGTTGTTGTTGCAGTTGTTGTTGTGGCTGTTGTTGTTGTGGCTGCTCGAAGGCAATGGAGCTGTCCATGCGACCTCCAAGTGTAACTGAGTCAGCAGCGAGACGTGGAGATATAGCAGGAGGTAGAACTGGAAAGAGATGGAGCTTCCTCTCCAGCTCCAGTGCTGAGCGCTTCATTTGTCTTTATACTTGATCAAACTTTTTAAGCAATTATGCCCAAACAAAATGGCCACTAGCCACTGCCACAGTGGTGCAAGGTTGCGGAATGTTAAAATGAAATACAAATAAAATAAATTTGACTGTTTAACATTAAATAAATATTTAAAATAAATGTGACAAATACATAATATTCGTTTTGTTGAAATTGAGGTTTATAAGTATAAACTGATTATAATATTTATTTATATGTTTCTTCTATGAAACCTTAATATGATAATATTTTATACGAGTATATATACAAATGTAAACGAATCAAGGCATTTACTGAGGGAAATCTGGATACATGGAGAGTAGTTTAAGCACTTGAAAGTTTTGTCAAACTTGTGAAGTTTATTCGTATTTTAATCTTTTAAAATAAATCACGTCTTCATTCTACACTTCAAAAACTTCAGATGGTCTCAACTCGAAAGTTTCCTAATTCTCTTAACCCTTTCGTTAATTCCACACTCCTTCAAAATAAGACTAAGTTCAAATTTCATGTCGAAGTTTAAGCGCAACACACACTCGAGTGTTCGAGACCAATGTAAACTGGCTAATTTGGCTCAGCCCTTGCCTTGACTCATCCCGTCTGATGGTGGCATGGCTGATGATTGCCTTGGCCCGTTGGCCATTGTCAACATCGTTAAAGTCGCATTTTTAAGCCAAATGTGGCACAAACTGCCTTGTTATGTCATTTGGGGACATTGAACCGAGAGAGAGGAGTAAGAACAAGAGAGACAGAGGCAGTCTGAAGTGCGGACATTACCGGACAGGATAATAAACACACAGAGCACAGCTTGTTCGCGTGCCAAGACAAAGGGCACTGATAGGGGAAGGGGGAGGAGGCAAGAGGGGGCTGCCCTGTCAGAGATAAAAACAGTGTCAGCAAACTGCCACGACAGTTGGACAGTTGCGGACAGAGAACAGAATATAACCAATATGGTGAGCCCATAATGAATTTATCAAATTAATCAAAATGGCGCTGCGAGAAGGAAGCAAAACACCGGAAGTCCTTGTTGTTGCCACAGTGTGTATGTGTGTGTGTGCATAATATAATTAAGTGTCACAGACTTGTACGAGAATGAAGATTTAATAAAGCCATTTGGGCCGACGAGAGACTTTAGTGATAATCGTCAGTTAGGCAACACTGCAGTTTAGCAAAGGACAGCAGAGTTACCAGCTATATTTGAGATGAAACTTTAATGTTTTTAATGCCCTTTTTGTTAGAAAGAAATTCTGAAAAAATGTTGAATGAATTGTGAATTTTTAAGTTTTCTATAAAAATATACTATAAATCTCATTTTTACAACTAATAAATCTTCTAATACTCTAAAAACTTCTCCATTTTGGCTGTTATATTTCGATTACTGCATCGAATGACAATTTAACTTAATATCATAATTTAATCAAGTCATTAAATATATTTCGTTGACTTTCCCAGCAAGTGCTGACAACCCTGTAGGCAATTAAACGGCGCTCACTGACGTCGACTCTCGATGATGATTTGGGGGTGGCGGCCGCAGGGGGCAGACGTAGGGACGTTGGGGGGTATGTTTATGTTTGCTCAACGGGGGGCGTTAATCGCCTTCGGGTCGGATGTTTTAATGTTATGTAAATGACAGCTCCTAATGAACTTTCCATTCATTATCGTTAGTTAGTTGGCCACTTGGCTGGCCTGCTTGGTCAACGGTCCGGTTAGTTCCTGCCACAGCTGCAGCCTCCGTCCGAGACTATATTGCCTACTTAAATGCTAATCCCAGACACTTTTGCTACTTCAGACAAGCCGTAATCCAGCTGGCTCACCCCGCGACGCAACCACAAAGCCCCACTGATTGATTTGTTTAATGTCGCTGCGGGCAATAGGAGGAGGAGCTAAAGGAAGAGTGGGAAACGGAACGGAGCGGAAACGGGATCTGTTAGCGACACCGTCAGCTCGCAAATTCGAGAAGCCGTCGTCGGGCAACTTAATTTCATTAGCGCGTATTTAAGGACCGGGCAATTACGACGCCGGCACGTTGACGTCGACGTCGGCGTCGCGACGTGCCCCTTTGCCCAATTAAACAGCGGGCGATTTTGCCAGGGGGGCCAAATCGGAAAATCGCTCGCATTTCCGCTCGCACTTAACGCGCGATAATGTGCCAAATGTTGCGTACTTGAGAATCGGAGATTCAGTATACGCTTGGCCGGCGCCCTTGACGACACAGGACAGAACGACGACATTGTGGAGCGGCTGCCTCGGCGTCGCTGCTCCGCCGCAAGCTGTGGCCAGGCGCAGGCAGCGCCAGACGCGGCTCACCCTGACCAGCACTGGCCTTGGATCGGGCATTCTGCTGCTGTTGCTCACGGTCACGGCAACAACATCAACAGCCACAGCAACAACAATTACAGTAGTTACTCAGCCTACAACAGCTCAAGATGCATCAGAGTCGACGACGCAGCATGCTGAGTTATCCCGTGGCGCTGCTCGTGGCGACCATGGCGCGTACAACGCAACTAATAGTATTCCAGCCTACAACAGTTCCAGCAACAACGGCAACAGCAGCTCCAACGCCACCAGTGCCAGTTCCAGCAACTCCAATACGACTGCAACAGACGCCGCCGAAGATGCTGAGCAGATGCTGCCACAGATTCCGTCGTATATACGCACAACCGCCATGTTCTTCTGCATAATCATCATGCTGCTTGGAGTTGTGGGCAATGTTATGGTGAGTCCTTCAAATTTCGATTATATTTTCAGAATATATTATCGATGATAGAATACTAGATGTAATTCGATATCAGTATGCAATAAATACCAAACGAAGAGGAAAACATGAAAGTGAAGTATCGATCGTTGAGTAATTGATGCAACTCGATATGCAATTAATACCAAATTTAGGTTTGTTATCGAAATTAAGTATTATTTAGCCAATTAATAAAAACTATGTGAGTAAAGTATCGATGTTTGTTTGAATAGCAAACGCAGTTTTGTTTTTATCGCATGGAGTTGAAAACAAAATAATAGATATCGATTTGAAGTACATATATGATCGATTAGAAGAACACAGACATGTAAAGTGGTCAGCAAATTAACAGATAGCAATGAACTGAATCAGTAGAAATTAAAAAAATGGAATAATTATATGAGTACAACTGATTCATTCACTGCTCCCCCTTTCCACCAGTCTTTCTGCAAACCACTTTGCAGTAAACCTGTCAGAACCAGCTGCAGGATATCTTACAGTGGTATAAGCAACGCAATGCTGGAATTTGCAACTATCCATTACTAATTAGAGACTCATTTACTTCACCCTCCTTCTTGCTCTACTTGCAGGTGCCCATTGTCATTGTAAAGACAAAGGATATGCGCAACTCGACAAATATTTTCCTTACCAATCTCAGCATTGCTGATCTGCTGGTGCTGCTCGTCTGCACGCCCACTGTGCTGGTTGAGGTCAACACACGTCCAGAGACCTGGGTACTGGGCCACGAGATGTGTGAGTGGCAATCAGAGCGTCGGACTCAATTAACATTTTGCCAGCAATTACAAAACTGCCTGTCTCACTTACCCATCTATCTCTACCTCCCTCTCTCTTTCTTCCCGCAGGCAAAGCGGTGCCCTTCGTTGAGCTAACGGTAGCCCATGCAAGCGTTTTAACCATATTGGCCATCTCGTTTGAGCGCTACTACGCCATCTGTGAGCCATTAAAGGCCGGCTATGTCTGCACCAAGGCGCGTGCGATACTCATCTGCGTCCTGGCCTGGGGCATCGCAGCGCTCTTTACGAGGTAAGAGGCATAGCTTAGCTACTACTCCATCTCCGTCTTTCGCTCGCTTGCTCAGTCTCCCTCTCACTTTCTATATCTTTGTCTGTGGACGGTTCAATGAACTCGTCTCTTATCTCGGTGTGTGTTTCTTCATTTTTAGAGTGCTTGCAAATTAAATATTGTGCATTAAGGTGTATCGTAGTATCTGTAATCCTTAAGTAGCTGTAGTATGTATTCATTGTGTATATCTTGTCGAAACTCCCCTGAATTTCATTTGAAGCTGTTGCATGCCCACAAGTATGCTATGGTTTAACGTTGTTTTCAAGACGAGCTTAAAGTCGGGCACAAAAAACTGTAGCATGTTATTTTGGGAAAATTTAAATCTTATTAAAGCGCAAATGGAATTCAGAAAACTTGGTTATTTATATTATTTCTTGCACGTTCTGGTTATGGTACTCTCTCCTAAGTTCATCACGTAAATATTAAGTAAATAGTCGACCCTCGCACTGCATTGATTTAATGGTTAATTCCATTTCCATTCTCACTTTCTCACTCTACCAACTTCTGTGTGTGTGTGTGTGTGGGCGAGTGTTTATGCAGTCGGGCATTAAGTTCGCCTTGCCATTAATTATAAATGTCAATCGTTGTAGTCGTTTTTAATGATTTGTATTTTGTTTTTCACATTTCCACATTTTTGTCATTTTCCCACTGTCGCTGTCGCTCATTTTGCTGTTGTTGTTGCTACATTATTGCTTTTCCTGGTGTTTGTTTCTGGCCTTTGTTTGGCATCGACTTCCCCATTTACATGCTAAACATGGGCAGTTAGCATTACGACCATCCTCATCTCTCTCTCCCTCTCTCTCTTCCTCTATCTCTCTACACTTCCTTCTCGCACCTCGGCCTGGGTTTCGCTTTGCTTTCGGTTTTGGTTTCGGTTTTCTTGTGCGTTTGGTCCATTTCCTGTCCGGCTTTCGTTATCTGCGCCCATGTCCATCTACGTCATCTATGTCATCTTTAATAAGCGTCGGCAAAGTGGCAATGTGCGCGCGCTATCGTGCAACTTTCGTTCCATTGACACTTGCTTATTGTGCGTCTAAGGACGGTCAGCGACCCTTTTTAATTTCGCAAATCTTGCTGCGCCCCATAACAATGAAATAAACACCACATTCCCAACGGGGGGCGGGGGCGAGGGACACCCACCTAGGGGGCGTGGCAGGCATTCGTCTGCCCACACCGACTGCGGCATTTGCCTATTAATTATGCTACCAAAGAAGCTGCCACAAGGCCGCACGCGCACACGGACGGGCGTTTTAAAAGCATCTATGAGGGCGCCCCATGACGTTCACGCCCCCCTTCTCAAGATAAGTGGGCGGGGTCAGCAGAGGATAAACATGTCTCAGCCTGTTGCCACTTGCTGTGCTGTTTGATCTGGGCGCTCATCTTCTATTTGCATACATATCTCCGGCCTGTCTCTCTCGCACACTATCGCCCTCTCCGTCTCCCTCCCTCTCTCTCTATGTCTATCTCTTGCTGTCTGTCTCTCTATTTACGGTGCCCTTCAACGTGATTATGTTTCTTGTTTGCTTTCTCCCTCTCTCTGTCTCTCTCTCCATTTCTCTCACTCTCTCCCCTCTTTGTAGCCCCATACTGTGGGTGGCTGAGTACAAACTGGTCGAGTATATTGACGGATCATCGGTGCCCGTCTGCCTCACACAGGCGATTGGCCTCTCCACGGTCGGTTTCTTTCTGATGACCATCTCCGTGTTCTTCGTGCTGCCCTTCCTCATACTGGTCGTGCTGTATGGGATCATTGCGCGGAACCTCATATCCAACCAGGGCGCCATGCTGCGCGCCCGCCCCACCAAGCCGGAGCTCAGTCTGAAGGCCCGCAAGCAGGTGGTCCTCATGCTGGGCGCCGTTGTGCTCTCCTTCTTCGTCTGCCTGCTGCCGTTCCGAGTGCTCACCCTGTGGATCATCCTCAGCACAGACCAGACGCTGCACGACATCGGCCTGGCGCGCTACTACAGTCTGCTCTACTTCTGCCGCATCATGTTGTACCTCAATTCGGCCATGAACCCGATACTCTACAATCTGATGTCCACCAAGTTTCGCAAAGGATTCGCTCGTCTCTGTCACGATGCTGGCCACGTGCTGCTAAAGCTGTGCACATTGGGACGTCGGACTCGCCGCAACAGCGAGTTGCATGGACGCAGTGGCACCATGTCAACGGGCACGGGCACCAACACAAACTCATCCAATGCCACTGGGACAGCGACCAATTCGAGCATTTTGTCGCGCAGCTCAAATCGACGCAGCAGCGAAGAAATCAGTCGGACAAGGCTCAAGATCGAGCTGCATCTGCCATGTGGCAGCGATCACGAGGCGATGGCAATGTTGCACAACTCGACGGTGCGCAGCAAGCAGCAGCGTCGGCACAAGCAACAAATCAGCTTCGAAGACGCGCCCGTCAAGGAAGTCAAGGAAGTTGTAAATCCCACACCAAGACAGCAGCCTCAGCAGCCGGAGGAGGCGGATACTGAATGAAAAATCGACGGCACAACCCGTTTGCACTTTCGCTTGACTTCGCCGGAATGTGGCGTGCCAGCTGATCCTGGCCACGCCCACATACAAATTGCGTTTTGAGCGTTTTTCGCAAGCATAATCGATTCCATTCCAGCAGCCGTTGACAGCCAGTGCCAGCCCGTTCTGTGCCCAGCTTTCCTTGTGCCCTTTTCCTTACGATCCCGGACACATTTCCGCACAAAAAACAATCAATTTTTCGGGCTATTAAACTCGAATGAAAGTGCCAAAGATAAATAACAGCAACGACAGCCAAAGCACTACAGCAGCAACAACTACAACTACCATAGGCCATAACTATTTTGGGCACGGGGGGCGGATGCCGTAGTCGGACTCGGACTGCGACTCGAGGCCATTAAACGGCGGGCGCATGTAAAGGAGCGAAGGCAAATGGAAATGGCTTAATATGCGAAGGGAGCTTGTAAGCCCATCAAGACGGCGGATAAACATGATTTAGGTGTATTGAAATACATAGTTCTCACAGTTCTCGTTCAGTTCATTCCCACGCACTTTCACACTTTCTCCTGCCCATTCCCAGCGAAATCTGTTGCCTACAGTGTGACAGACGTAAGAACTGCTGCCTACTTTATGGCGGGGCATGTCAAACAAACCAATGCGAGCGGTTCAAGAACGGTTGCCTACTTTGCGGAAGCGCATATAAAACGAACCGCTAACGAGTTGCCATATGAAAAGTGTTGCCTACTTTGCGGCAGCGCAAATAAGCCACATTACTTAGCAGTATTTATTCAACACTTTTATTACTTTTTTAGCAATAACATAACTCTGTTAAACAACATACGAATAACAGAAACAGAAGGATTTTTGAAATTTAAAACATTTCCGGCAAAACTGGAGAAGATACCGCAATCCGGCTGCCTTTAATTTGTTTGGTCCAAGATAAAGTAACCTTTTATGATTATTCCATAGGTTGAAAACTATATACCGCACACAAAATAAACTACATGTACTTATAATGCTGCAAAGCAAGGCATCAAACACACACGCACACGTGCATAAACCTACACGAATACATACAATACAAATATAATATAATAAAATATTACACATATATTTCTATAAATCGTAAGTAAATAAATAATTTTGTATTACTGTAGCAAAGCCTGAACAAAAAAACAAACAAGTTTTTGTCGACTGGGTAAACACAACTGTAAATATGTAGAGTATGTATGAATATATATGAATATGTATGAATATGTATAGAGAGAATATGTAGAGTATGTATGAATTTGTATAAAGAGAAGTATCCCTAGTTCTCTGATTTTCATTTAGTAAAATTGTTTTTCGTTAGTTCTGTACAGTTGTCATTCAACGTAGTTTTATTGCCAATTCTTCTTGTAGATATATATTTACAACGCATCGAAGCGCCATTTTGTGTATGATAAGTAGAGCAGACGTTTCCGTTTCCGTTCTAGTTCTTCGATTAACTTGAGTGGCATTCGCAATCGCAGCGCGATTGAATAGTTTTTGAAAATTTGTTGCCTTTTCTTTTTTTTTTTTGGTTTCTTTGTTAAGCAAACTTTTCAGACAATCAAATTATGCGAATCCCCCGCTCTCCCTCCCTCCCCCGCACTCTCGATTCATCCGAACTCTGACCATAAACTTTTGCAGTCCAATCATTGCCATATCCAGCTACAGCGTGGAGCCCTACGGCGACGGCACCGAAGCGCCAGTCTGCACAACGGCAGCCGATGACTTCTGGTCCATCTTCTACTTCGTGGGCACCATCACACTGTTCTTCTTCCTGCCCTTTGGCATTCTGGTCGTGCTGTACGCGGCCATTGCCTATAAGCTGCTGCGTCCCAACAGTGCATTCCATAGACCCACCTCCCCCCAGACGACCAGCCAACCCAGTGCAGCAGCATCACAAACAGGCGCGGGTGGTGGAGCAACAGCAGCAGGGGGAGGTGGAGGTTCTGTCAGCACCAAAGGCAACAGCCACCAGCAGAGCAACGGCATGCGGAAGCATCGCAAACAGGTGATCT
The DNA here is from genome assembly GCA_018903715.1 of Zaprionus davidi. Classification (NCBI taxonomy): domain Eukaryota; kingdom Metazoa; phylum Arthropoda; class Insecta; order Diptera; family Drosophilidae; genus Zaprionus; species Zaprionus davidi. The sequence goes on from JAEIGL010000003.1 coordinate 1,427,264, forward strand.
TTATGCTGGTGGCCGTCGTCTCCAGCTTCTTTGTGTGCCTACTGCCCTTTCGCGCCTTCACGCTGTGGGTGATCACGGCCAGCACCGAGGATGTGGAACGTTTGGGTATCTCCGGATACTACAATCTACTGTACTTCTCGCGCTTCATGCTGTACCTCAACTCGGCCATGAATCCCATACTCTACAACCTGATGTCCTCGAAGTTCCGCAGCGGCTTCTGGCGTCTGCTGCTCAGCTGTCTGGGCAGGCACTCGCATCATCATCACCATCACCATCGGCATCATTATCATCATTATGCGCATGCCACGGAACGCAGTCAGCGCCAGGCAACACGACAACGAGGCGACAACGAAGTCGATGAGGCTGGAGGAGCAGCTGCTCTGAGCGGAGCAGGCGGCGCACAACGCGCTCGTCGCACTTTGCGCCGTGAGGCAACGTTCCTTATCAATTCCATTTCAACGTCATCGGGCACAGAGCGCAACACCTCATCCACGTGGCGAAGCAACAGTCTATCCACCTCCGTGGGACTCTGCGAGCGAGAACGAGAGCGTGTTGGTCTTGGTGCAGCTATAATTGGCACAACAGCGGCCACTGTGACCACAGCCTGCCTGCAGGAGCGTCGCGCCAGCAAGGTTGGAGCAGCACACGATTCCCCATACAAAGATTAGTCCATAGTCCACATACTAGTTCATAGTTCATAGAAGAAATTTCGTTGTAAAGACTGAAGTACCTCAGAAGAAGTCAATAAACGCTAGAAAATCCCATTTTTGAAAACAAATATTGCTGTATCTGAATTTTCAATCCTGAAAAGGAACAGTTATCGAGAACAGTTCTGAATAGACCCGGAAACAGTTCTTGATTTTGAGTGAAATGGAACTGAAGACTAAAACTTTTTTCGACTTTATGTTCAGTTTAAAATCTGAATTTCTACTTCCGAATTAAAATCGAAATTACAAAAAAAGTTTTCGAAAAGGAATTAAAATTGAGTACAGATATATATAAATATGGTACCCTACAAATGTAGCACGCTTTCGGGAGCAGCGCAGGAAAGTCTTCTATACCAACATTTTTAAACAGGTAGAGTATTTAGTTCATATATAGTATAAATCGTATGTTCATGAAATTTTTATTAAACGTCTCATCATCTCCATCAAAAATTACACTAATTATGTGCCTAAACAAATTCTACGCGTCTCTTTCGAAAATTTGTTGTCGTTAGTTCTATAAAATGTTTTCTCTTTTGATTTACATAATAATTACAGTATGACAGACAGTGGAAATGGGTAGATCGTAGTTCTCTCGAAATAAATATGATAAAGTGTAGGTATGCATGTACTTAGCGTGAGTGTGTATCTCTGTGTGTGTGTGTTGGGTATAAATAGCAACCGACACAGCAAGTTATACAATTTGGGTTAAACGAAGTTTTTCGATTTATGTTTTTCGTTTTGTTTATTTGCTTTTGTTTCTCTCTGTTTTGTTTTCTTTATTTATTGTTTATGCATATTGTAAGTTTAATAGTAAACTGTAATCGGCATCGTTTCGCGCTGCTGTGTGTGTGTGGTAAGTAACTCTTAAGATAGGTTAGATTTAGATTAAGTTAATTACTACACCTTTTTATTTGATTTTTATTTTTTTATCGTTTTCATATTCATATTTCTTTCGTTACGCTTTTTGCACTACTTATGAACAGAGAAGAACTATTGAGAACAGAAATACAGAGAGGGATAGTACATATAGTATCAGTAGTTGCCAGTTACTTGTTTCTTGTGTGTTTGCAATTTCATTATCTTCTGGATGCCTATTACATATTCTCATATATGTATTATTTATTTATAATGTATATATGCTTAAATTGTGTACTGCATTGCGATCTCTTTTGCATTGCATCGCATCTTCGTCTCTTGTAACATCGGGTCATCGTTATCGTCGCATCGTTACCGTATCATGATCGTCGCCTTCATCATTATTGTTATTATATAATTCAATTTTATAATTATGATTTGTTTTTATTGTTGGTTGTGTGTGTGTTTATGTTTTCTTCTCGTTTTAATTTATTATATTTAAATTTTGTTTAATTGTATAATAAAATAATGATTCACATTCAGAGTTATTCAGCAGCAACCAGATTTGGTATTTTCCACTGGGCGTCCCTGATCGATTTTAACTTTGCTAGCGTTATCGGTGGCGCTCGACGGCGGACCGACGCGATTCTTGATCTCAGCCGCCATCGTCATGAATGCCTGCTCCACGTTGGTGGCACTTTTTGCCGAAGTTTCAAGGAATGGAATGCCTAATTGAGTTGCGTACTCCTGCAGATGCAATCAAATAATAAATTAGATCATTCATAATTCATATGTATACCCTATGTTTACGCACCGCAGCTGTGGTATGATCGACAACCTTCTTGGTGGTCAAGTCGCTCTTGTTGCCCACCAACAACTTATTGACATTTTCACATGCGTATCGCTCGATTTCCTCCAACCATTGCTTGACATTGTTAAAGGACTCCTGGTCCGTGCAATCGTACACAACAATAATTCCGTGTGCGCCACGATAATATGATGAGGTGATCGTACGGAAGCGCTCTTGTCCAGCAGTATCCCACTATAAAGAAAAGATCTAACTTAGATACTGCATATATATTTTTGATCGCGTATTGATGCTTACAATCTGCAATTTAATCGTCTTGCCGTCCAGTTCTATAGTTCTAATTTTCTGCAGAGATGCAAAGGAAAGAAAGAAAGAGAATGATGAATCACATATCGCACTATTTCAACACGCATTGTTCTACTTACAAAATCGACGCCAATTGTGCTGATATAGCTCTCTGTATATGTGTCATCGGCAAATCGGAGCAGCAGACAGGACTTTCCAACGCCAGAGTCGCCGATCAACAGCAGTTTGAAGAGATAATCGCTGCAAAAGTGCAGAGAAAAGTATCGTTAAACAGGAATCGTTTATAAAGCGAATCCGAGTGAATATTATGAATGATATTTTGCATATAACACACAAGTTTACCATTCCCCAACAATAGCTTATCTTATTTAAAAATTGAATCAGCTAAATTAACACATGACCAACTCAGTATGACACAACTACTTGGAATTCAGTTCTAAATTTAATCAATAATACGCGAAATAATAACCCCTATATGAAATATAACTAACATTCAAATTAATTTGAGTGTTAATAGAATTAGACGAATTCGTGTATATTCACAATGGAATGAACCTACTTCTCGTGTGGGGTTTATCAAATGTGGCTGTCCAAATAGTCGTCACTTCTATTATCTTATCGCAAACACCCGCTATTTGGAAATGTGATATGTAAAATGTGGTTTGCTTTTCCACCACGATGTATAGGATGTCAAGGAACTATTGAAGTCTAACGAGAATGCAGCTAATTACGGGTGAAAGGGAAAGGCGACTCAAGTTCCACAGTTCAATTGCAGCCCTCGAATGTGGAAATTATTTACTGAGCATAGATGGCATTTTGATTACGTAGCAGAAGCAGTAGTCGCAGCAGAGAACAACAACAACAGCAGCAGCGCACACACAGCGTAAAGCAGTCAAACAACAACAATGTGTACATGCTAGAGAGGGTAGGAGACGCGCTGGGCAGGTGACTCATCCGCCCCACGAAACAGCAGTAGCAGCAGCGCAACGGAACCAAGCTGCGCTCTGCTGCTGCTCAGCTAGGGCTGTCAGTAACATTCGCAGCCACTCTCGACTCGACTCTAACAACAAAAACAATCAAAAACTGATTTCTCCAATTCTCAAGCAGAAGCAATTAATTATTGAAATGTTTTTGTATTTGTGTGTGTATATGTATTGTATACACAAACACATACACATGTACATCTGCATATAGTATATACTCATGAGTTTCAATTTAGATCTCTCACTCGAAAATCGTATGTTTTTTAGTTACAATGAAAATACTCGTTTAAAAGGGAGTGGGACCCTGAGAGACTTTAGTCGTCGTGGACGTCGACGTCGTCGTCGCAAAAATGACGTCGCAGAAAAAAAAACCAGTGGATGGTGGGTTATGGAACGCGAGTGAGCAAGAGTGCAAAGTATTTTCTACAGAAAGCAAATCAATGATCTCTCAGTTATGCGCAATTAATGCATATGACGACTTACTATTCTGGATTCATAGCCGACATATTTCACTTTTGGCTTTGTTGGCTTTTGTTCAAGTTTTGTATTTTTGCCACGAACAAATATTCGATTTCGCTCGTTTTTGGTTGCTCGGTAGCTCGGACTGGTGTCTTTATTTTCTTCGATTGGCGGCCTCGCGTTGTTTTACTTTAGCACAAATAATGCTCACTATGCACTGTATACACCTAAATTGTTTGTTTTTCTAACTTATATTGTGTTTATTGCGACGAACTTCAGGGAAATTCGATAATTTCCACAAATTCGACAGCCGAGAACGAGAACAATGGCGACTGAAAAAATGACGAAGTGGCATTAGTGTGCGAGAGTGCCGTCAGTCATAGAACAGTGTTGAAAAATGACTGTGCACTCAGGGCTACAACACCAGTGGTTATTGTTATCTGCATCCGCTGTTGCTGGTGGGCGGCAACCACCTACACACATATATGAAAACACATGTATATGTACACGTACACATACATAGAAACGTACATATCCTTATATAGAAATAATATCGGATTTGATTAGGTTTAATACTTGCTTCTGCGTTTAATCTCTTATTATTATAATTATTTGATACTAAACACATTCATTTAACATTTGAGAGTTTTGCTTGCATATAGAGAACACATGTAGATAAATAGTACATAATAATATTATATATGAAAGATTCGATAAGCGGGCAATGGGAATGCATCGTTTTAGTGGGAGTCAACTCTCTATTCCAACGAATTTAATGTTAGCAACTGTTTGAGCACTTTCGTCTGTGAGGTTTCCCTTATCTCGCCAGCCAAAAACATCTCGTCGACAACGCTGTACACTTTGTAGAAGTTAAACACGAGATCCAGCTCGCATACATTATGGAAGTATTCGTTGAGTACTTCTACAAAGTTATGAATGGCCTCCAGATAGCACAAGTTATTGTCGTTGACATCCACACAGATGCAGAAGTAGAGACCCGCATAGCGTCTATATACAATTTTGAAATTGCGAAACTACATGTCGGGAGGAGAGAGAAGGGGCAGCGGTCAGTTAGTGTGCCGAAATGAACTCAATTGGGCATTACCTCCACAAAGTTAGTGTGCTTGGCGTCTCGCACAGTGACCACTGCGTGCACTTCCTCTATAAGTTTTTGTTTTTCGTCGTCATCAAAGTTCATGTACCACTTGGCCAGGCGAGTTTTACCAGCTCGGTTTTGTATGAGTATAAATCGAATCTGGAAGGCACGAGAACTATGAAGGGTCTATTCGAAAACTTAAGGAACCGTATGTTTACCATGTTAGAGTATATGTGTGGGTAATTACCAAAGTAATTACTCGCCTATTTACAATTTTCAGCTATGAACGCAGCGAAAAACTGATTATGAACAAATTGTGTATCACTTCTGTTTCAGGGCTACAGCATTTGGAGAACAGCTGTTCGCCGCGAGCCAGTGCTGTACAATGCGCGCCCATTGCATGTACACGTCAGTTGGCAACGCTGCGCTTGAATTCGATTACGACGTTTTCACTTTTTTATATTTGTTTACGCATAACTCGAAGCTAGTCATTAACACTTCAATTACCAAAAAATGTTGACGTCGCGCTTGAATTTCTGGCCTTGCCTTCAGTTATTGCGCAGATGCTCTATGACATCCATTGGTCAACCAAAAGAGCCCACGCTCGACCCACTTCACGATCCACTGCAGGCGCACGCTCTAAAGGAACAATGCATTTTGGTGGACGACAACGACAAGGCCATTGGAGCTGCGTCCAAGGCGGATTGTCATCGTGTTCACACCGAAACAGGTCACGTTAAGCTGCATCGTGCATTTAGTGTGTTCCTTTTCAACACCAAAGGGGAGATGCTGGTGCAAAGACGCTCGGTGCATAAGGTGAGTGAGCAGGAGGGATTAATAAGGATTAGGGATAAATAACCATTTAATACTTCTGCAGATTACCTTTCCCGATACCTATACAAACGCCTGCTGCAGTCATCCACTGCACGAAATCGAACAGGAGCGCCAGGAGAACGATGCCTTGGGCATTCGCCTGGCTGCCCAGCGGCGCCTTAACTACGAGCTGGGTATACCAGTTGAAGAGATTCAACCGCAGGACTTTCACTATTTGACGCGCATCCATTATGCCAACATTGGCGACGGTGTCTGGGGTGAGCACGAGATTGATTACATCCTATTCCTGCAGAAGGATGTAACGCTGCAGCCGAACGCCAACGAGGTCAGCGAGGTGCGATACTTGAAACGCGAGAAACTAGACGATGCCATAGCTAAATTCAGTGCACCTCTAACCCCCTGGTTTGCACTGATCTTGCGACACCGTCTCAAGCAATGGTGGGACAATTTGCATAGATTAAATCAGTTCGAAGAGCTGGAGAAGATACAACGCTTCTAAGAGAAGCGCATCACACACGCGTCGATGTTCGATCCGTAACGAAAAGCCAAAAATAATTGTGGAACCTCAATTTGTTTTCTCATTTTTTTTTAAATTCGTTTTTATCTTTATTCAAATGGAAAATAGTTGGTATCTGTGTATGCAAACAAAGAGCACAAAGCCGTTTTCTCATGCACCTTTCGGTATAGGTTTACTGTTAGTTGATCAGTTCAGTACAATAATATACAATATCGTATAGTCGTACATGTAGTAATATGTAAATATAACAAAATATATATTTATGTATAGTGTAGTATGGGCATGTGTGTATGAATGTATATCATAGCACTAACTCAATATGTTTTTGTATGTTGGATAATTTATAATATTTATAGCTCGTAAAATGATCACATCACGTTTACCATTAATCATCATCATCATCATTGCGTCGCATTGCATCGCACAGTCAACAAAACGAACAACATAATAAATATTTACAAAAATGCACTAGAAACTAAACGAGGTGTACAAAAAAGAGACGAAACTAAAATAAACCTTAAGCTAAATACAGACAAGGTATTCACAGAGGCGCGACAACTTGAAAGGATAACTTCATAGAGCTATAGGAAACAACATCTTAAGCCTTTCTAGAATTGTCTCATTCTAGCGGATCTCTGTTGTATAATTCTTCTTAATTATTATTGCCATCAAGTTGACGCACAGCTGCGAAAAAGCCCAACAAATAATAATTAAATATGAAATAAAGCTGCAGCTTTAAATTGTGTGAAACGGCGAAACAGTTGCAAATTAATTGCTTCTCCGGACGACGTTCACTTGGCACCACCTTGGCACCGTTTTCAAGGGGGAGTTTGGGGGGTAGGATAGGGGGAGTACAAATAAACAAGGCATTTGCTTACGAAATACCAAAAACAACTTAAAAGCTAAAGTTGCAAATTTTTGCAAAAATTCGCGCTACTCATGTGTATATAGGGAGGGAGTACTTATATGTGTGTATACATGCATGCATGGGTTAGTGTGTGTGTGTTCGCATGCGAATGCGTCGTTGTGTGTTGAGTATATACGAATATATAGTTCGCTTTCTATGTTTAGGTCAGGGCTAGCACATCCTGAATTCGATTATTTGTTAAGGCACATGGTGTGAGTCTATCGTGAATCTCTCAGGCTCGTTGCATTTTATATTTGGATTGCGTATTGTAGGGGGTATGAACCTCCCACTTTAGGAAAGGCCGAAAAGCTTAAGGGCATTGAAGGCCGTGGCTAAAGCGACTTCGTCGGGAGTTTTCTTCATAAAGGCGGCAATCATTTCCACAATTGCTGGCAGACTGCAGGGTTCATTACGTTGAAAGGTGCAATATCTGTGGGAATAATGAAATAAAAATGTAATCTATATATATCCGACAAGGATTACTCACCTGTGTAAGTACAGCAGGGAACGTTCCGTAATGCCAGTCTTGACGTGCTGCGGTAATTTGGAAGCTCTCGTATTTGGATACATAAACGGGGCATCCGTTTCGACTAGGAGTCTGTCCAGTGGCAAGGTGCCATTGTCGAGAAGTCCACGCACGCCCGTATCCGATTTGTCCTTGCAGAGATAGCCAGTCAAACTGATATAGAACCGGCGATCCAAATACTTGAGCGCCTCCTCGGCCGTGCCCATAAAACCTCTGATAATCACAGGCGGTAGATTTTCGAATCTGCAAGTGGGGAATCATTATAAACACTATATAATATAAGATGATTTGCGCTTACTTGTCGAGTATTTCGAGTACATCGTGCTGAGCCGATCGCTCGTGGATTAGCAGAGGTTTATTCAGACGGATTGCCAGCTGCAGTTGCTTGGCAAATATCTGTTTTTGCACATCCGGTTCGGAGAAGTCGCGTTGATAGTCCAGGCCGCATGGACCAACGGCAACGCACTCCTGCGCTTGTGCGATATGCTCAAAGTCGAACCAAGTGGACGGCTCCTCCACAATGGACTTTGAGTCGTGCGGATGGATGCCAGCAGTCGAGTAGATAATGTCGGGATATATGCGCGAGAGGCGCAGCGCTTCCTTGCTTGATTTGACCGATGTACCGTGGACCATTAATTTCTGAACACCTGAAAGAGTCAAACAACGAAATCTTTAGATTCGGGGAGAAAGTGAGCATGAATAAAGAAAATGAAAACAAGATTTAAGATTGCAGATGCCGTTAGAGCTGGCTGCGTGTCATGGCAAGCTGACGCGAATGATTTTTTTAAGTTTGTAACTATTTTTATGGCAAATAAATAGAATTTATAGTTAAATTTCCATATATACTTTTTTCAAACCTGTTGATTGAAATTGTTATTGACCTAATAAATAAATAATCTTATCGTGTCACGACTCACGGCCAGCACTAATACAGTGTGTGGCAGATGCAACTGTAACAACAACAGACAAACACACGCAGGTGAAGACAGAGCACACGCACACACACATGTTGCATGCTTATCGCCCGTGTCGCTTGACCTTCTTAAGGCGTGAACACAGTGACCACTCGCCGCTCCCAAGACGACAACTGCTGCGACTTGTCATGTCTTATTATTAGTCTTATCGGGGCAAGTTGTTTTTGCCTTTTTCTGTTCTTTCAATTAGTTCAGCCGGACAGAGACTCGAAGACATGTACGAACCTGCGTCTCTTGCTCTTTGAACAACGGAATCCAGATCACGGCTATATTTTTTGTTGGTCAAATTGGCGCCGACGTCGATGACTATCAGGTTCTCGAAACAATGTTTCATATTATCATCGATGTCCAGTTGCTCCTCTGCGAGTGTGGGGGGAGTTGCGGCCACCACAGTCGCTGCTACTGTTTGTTTTTGTTGTTCCATTTTATTGTTGTTTGTGTTGAAAGAAGAGTAGTGTGTACGAAAATAGCAAATGACGTAGACAAGAAGATGCTTTGTCTTTTGTCTCTCGGCGCTGCGCGTAATTCAATTAGGTTTCGTTAGCACAAGGAAACGCGGCGGTAATGAGAACCGCAAAGTATATTTCGTTCTTTTTATTGCAATTTCGAAAATATAGACCAATTAAGCAATTAACTATTGAAACGTTAAAAATTAACAAAAATAAAAACAATTCCCGACACAAACTACGACTGCTGGCTAATGATATCGATGCGACATCGATACTACACTACAATTTATCGGCTTAAGCATGCAATCAATCGTTCGCATGCGATGTTTGAAATGCACGGCTATCGATATGTATAACAGCCGTGTAACAGCTGAATGTTACAAATTGAAAGAAATTATTTCTAACTGCCCCCTGAGTTTCACTGCTGCATTTTTTGAACTGTACAAATTTGAGAAAAATAAAGGGAACTGAAAGAACTGCTTATCATTTTTGACTTTCCTAGAGTAAGCTGTACAGTTTTTGGGGTTGGAAGAACAGTATAAAAAACCACAGGTCGCTAGCTCCTCTCGTTTTGGCGGGGTTTCAAATTAAACAACGAAAATACATGCTGTATTTTTTCGCTTCGTCTGTTAAGTCAGCAGTTTCTTGAATTCTGCTTGGATTTTATTGGAATTCCAGGATACGATCCATTAGAACTCTGTTAAGCCAGGACACGATCCTATAGCATGTGCATGAGCCTCACTCTCGTATACCTGCCACCTTTTGAGTTCCACATAAAAAACCAAACAAAAATAGGTTTCCAGTATCAGTATAGTGTTTTGTTTAAAAAAATCATAACAATTTCTTTTGCAATTCCTTGTCTAAAACTTTTCTCCAATCGGTTTGATGGTCAGTTCGTGTATCTGCACATTAGGCGGCGTCTGAATGCAATAAGTAACCGCATCGGCCACATCCTCCGGACGCAGCATGGGCATTTTCGCCAGCTTCTCAGGGGAGTTTTCATCGAAGATTTCAGTATCAACAACCCCAGGACTAATGCTCTGCAGAGTAAATGTAAGTGGGATATACTAGTAATGCTAGATATCTGTATACTCACTGTTATCTTAATCATTGTGCCCTTGTTGAGGAACTCCTGACGCAGCACCTCGGTTAGCGCTGTGAGAACATGTTTCGAAGGGGGATACATGTTGAAGTTAAGACCAGGAATAACAGGTACTCCATGGCCTGCCACACTGTTTATAATGACCATGTGACCGTCATTGATGTTACGTCGCTCCATGGATTGAAAGGCTTCCCGTGTACACCAGGTGACACCCATCAAGTTGGTATTGATGATCTGCATGAGATCCTCGCTATTTCCCTCATCCGTTATCCGAATACGTCGCGTAATTCCCGCATTATTAACCAGTATATCGGTACCCCCAACAGTTTTGTCGATCCATGCAAAGGAATCGATTACCTGTTGTTCAACGGACACATCGCACTGGTGGCCATAAAACCGTGTAGCCTGTTTGTCAGGCAGCGACGCCTTTAGGTCCTCCAAGCGGTGCAAACGACGTGCCAAGCCCACGACAATCATCCCCTTGGCCACCAGATCCTTGCAACATGCGGCACCAATGCCCGCACTTGCTCCAGTAACAACAGCAACGCGATTCTGCCAGCGATCCATTTCAAATATGAAGCACACAGAGAATTTCGTCGAAATTTAAAGCAGTGAAGTGACCATCTGACCGATATCGATAGAACGCTCTGAGAATTGAACAGCTGTTCGTGCACTTGAAAGAATTAGTATTAAGTTTAAAACATAAACACATTTTTGGGATATAAATTCTTGACAAATTGATATCGTATCTGTTAGATTTCCTTTCAATAAATTAACGTTTTAATAATTATTTATTTATTTATTCTTTCTGCTAATATGCGTGTTGTTGTTGTTGTATTCCATGTACATACAAGTATAACATACACATATAATTATATAAATATGTATTCTATAGAATATATATATGTATGCGTGTACGACTTTATGGTTGTATGTAGGTTTTACAGCTGGATAACGTATTTGGTTTCGTTCGTACTTAAGTTTCTTTTTAGTTTTGTCAAACAAAATTTGTTGTATGCTAATATTTGTAAGTGTTTATTCGAGTTTTAAAACTTAAAGTTCGATTTTTTATTCAATAAATATTACTTATTTCATTGTTCCAATCCATGTTGTTTATGTATTTTTCTAGTTAAGCTTTCTGTCGCTGTATTTTGTATGTGTTTCTGTATCTGTTTGAAACACTAAAACATCTTTATACCATTACCAAATAAACTGTCATCAATAATAATAATAATATTAATATACAAACGCACAAAACCACATTGGTTTGTATGTATGTGTTCTGCAAATATAAATATACTCTTCAAGTCTAAAATATGCTTGGTGTTGTTGTTATTATTGCATTCGCATTGTTTTATCCATCTAGGTATATAGAACTATATATAATATTGTATTCTTGATATTACTTGCTGTAGTTGTTGTTGTTCTGTAGTTCCCTTGCTCCTGGCAGGGTTGTCGAAGCTTTAAGCAATGTTTCTGTTCACTGGAACTAAACGATCTGTCGAAGCGTGCCACAACTTGATATATGTATATGTATATTATATAGATCTTCATATATAGCTCTATAAGGTATATTATTTTCGTTTTCAATTGTATACATATAAATGTTATTCTTTCCGTTACAGTTAGTACTTGACATTTATAAAATTTTGGCTAACAATAAAATTGCATAGTTTCGTATTTATCATATGCATATGTATCTGTATCTTTGTAGTTTCGTAGTTACTCGTATTCATGTATATGTATCTGTTTGCAAGTTATGCATATATATCATATTCATATTCATATCCATATAGTTAGCTTATGCCTAGTTCTTTATTAAAATTGTTATCTTTAAGAGTTGCTTGGTGTTTGTTTGTTTGTTTGTTCGGAACGAACCTAACGAATTACGTTCGATTATTGTTTTAATTTGTGATACGTTTACTTAGTGCGAATGCTCGGACAGCTTTGTTCTCCCATCTTTCTCGATGCAACCCCATCTACTTCATCTTTTTCCCGCCCCTTTGTCTATAGTTATAGTAAGTATTTATTCCAAAAACAGAAAAAAAGTCCCTCAACTTTCGCTGGTTGGCTTCCCTTTCTTCCCTCTTCAAGGGTTTTACTCATAGTTAACCTTCCACCAAGTTTTGTTTGCTCACTAATCTCTAGCTTTCCGCTTTCTGGCTTCTGCTTGTGTAAAACTCTAATAAAATTGATTATTGTTGTGGTTGGATAGATGCACACAGACGCGTGTATTTAATATATTGCTTATTCCAAAATCAATACAAATATATATATGATGTATGTATATAAATTGTAAGAATTTCCATACAAAAATTTATTAGTAGGTACGTTATTTAGACCTCGGTGTTTCTCAAATATCTCAAATATTCCCCCCTCCTAATCATCATCATCTTTTGTTTCTGATATTGGACATTCTCCGTTTCACTCTGACTTTCGTAGAAAATGTTAAAAAACTGCAACCATCTGCGCTTTCTCTTTGTTCTCTCTATGCCACCTACTCTACTCTCTACTCCTACTCCTTTGTGAAGTTCATAGTTCAAGCTGAGTTTGGATATAGCGTAAATTACGAGTACAAATCAACCTTAAAACTGCGTAACGATACGGTGCGAATTTACACGGGTATAGTCAATATTCAATGTCAGCTATATGTGGGTGTATGTCTCCGTGTGGGTGTTTGTTTGTGTGAGTGAGTGGGGGTATATAGAACTATTGGAACACGTATAAAACATCTAATAACTATGTTTTACCTATACTGTGCACTGCGTGTCTCTCGCTCGCTTTCCTCTGTCTTTTTTTCTTTGCCTTTGTGTGTGTGTATGTGTGTGTGTGTGTTGGTGTGTGCCTAACTACGCAATCTCAATTATTTCATTAATTACTAACACCCAGCCCCACCCTATGCCGCCTTTTTTTCCTACCCGTAAACAAATTGGTCCGACCCCGAGTCCCACTCAACGCCAGCATTGCCGACTTCTATCACAATCGCAGGCGCACTGCTTGCCCCACCCAACGCACTGCTTGCTCACTACGTTCTCTCCCACTCTCTCTCCCGTTCTGAAGTTGCTTACGTTTTACGGGACTGAAGTATCGTTTCGCTTACTCTAATCGAACCCTTTGCAACTGCTTGTTACGTCGCCATGTGGAATTTTACGCTGTGTGCGAACTACTTAAATAAAAAATTGGTAAAATTAGAATTATAATTAAAGTTTGATAATTATAATAATTTCTAAATTCAAACCTAGTCATTTTTCTTTGCACACAGCGCTGCATTTCAAGTTTTGGGCTGTTAATTTTTAAAATCTTTGTAGTCTAGTGTAGTTTATAAATGTACGAATATGCATACTTGTGTGTGTGTGCGTGTGTCTTTAGTTTATATACTTAGTTTCGCCTGGGTTCAACTTCTCCCGCTTCCTACTCGTAGAGATCGACATTGCGACGCGGCGATGCGCTGCCATAGCTGAGCTGCGAATCGGTCTTCTTCAGAATCGAGACATGGTGAGTGGGCGCATCGTTGGAGCGATTGGCAATCAGCGAGTCCTGCTTATGCAGCAGGCCACGTCGCTGGTCGGCAAACGAGATGACCGAGTCCTGCTTGACCAGCTGATGACGACGTGGCTCCGGTCGCTGATCCACAAACGAGATTACCGAATCCTGTTTGACGAACTTCTGTCGCTTGTCCAGCAACGATGCAGTCGGTGGTGCGGCACCTACTCGTCGCGAATCAATGGAGATTGTGTCCTGTTGCGTCACTGTCGAGTCTTGGTTACCCAACGCGGCCACGCGACGCGCCTCCATGTACGAGACAATGGAGTCCTGCTTGGACAGCGACACCTTGCTGCCGTTGCTGTCCTGCTGGCAGAGCAGACGACGTGTGCCTGCCGAGGCGTCGCTGCAGGAGCTCTCCTGCTTGATCAGCAGCTGTCGCGAGCCATGGGAGTCCTGCTTGAGCAGCATCTGCTGAGACAAGTTGCTGTCCTGCTTCATCATCAGATTGTGGCGCCGCAGCGAGTTGTGCTCGTAGATGTACGAAACGGCGTTGGTCTTGCGCAGTCCCGGGCTGCTGGGACTCTTGCGTGAGCTACTGGGATGATAAGAGGACTTGCGTGTGCTGGTGGTGGACGAGGCAATGGCCACATTGTCGTAGTATCTGCAAGGAGAGAGAGAGTATAAGATACTGACCAAGTAACACCTGACTGGAGGGGACTCCCACCTGAGGCGTCCGCAGCAGCTGCGCGACTTGATGATGGCTGCAAAGCCGCGTCGATACTTCTTGTTCACGGAGTAGAGTATCGGATTGATGCAGCTGTTCGAGGAGCCCAGCCACTGAGCCACCGGCATGACCTTCTTGAGTATCTCAAACTCCTCCTGGCTTATATCGGAGCCAAACTTGATGCGCGCAAAGATCACGTAGAGCGGCAGCCAGGAGAGCACAAAGAGTATGACGACGGCCACGAGCATCTTGATGACCTTCACCTTGCTCTTCTGCTGCATGCGATCCATTTGCGCATCCTTGGACATTTCACCGGGTATACTGCGCGTGGAGACCTTAATCCAGATGAGCACATAGCAGAGCGTGATCAGCGACATGGGCAGCAGATAGCAAGCGACCAAGTTGGCCAGCAGGAAGTACAGATTGCCATCGGTGCCGGGTGGCCAGACCTCCTGGCAGAGATACTGTGGCTGGGTGTAGGTGGAGACCAGCGCATTGGAGAACACCTCCTCGGCGGGCACCAGATCGAAGAAGAGCAGCCATGGTATGGTGGTCACCAGAGCGATTACCCATATGCCGATTATCATGATGCGAGCACGTCGCTTCGTCATCTGCTTCAATGGCCACCAAATGGCAATGAACCTGGTCGGGATGGGAATGGGAAAGGGGAGAGAGAGAGAGAGCAGTGTAAAGTGCCAACAAAGAATTTTTCAAGCATCTACGCGACGCGTCGCGCGTCAAGGATAATGGTAATAATCATCATGCAGGGCAGGAGTCAGGACACAGGAGACAGAAGACAGGAGAGCGCGACGATGACGACACCGGTTTTTAGCTTCTGCAGAAGCAGCAGCCATGCAAATATCTCAGCTGATTAATTCGCACACGCAGGATGCCTGGCATCGTTAAGCCTTTTTGGCGCTGCCGCAGCTGCTGGTGCTCCTGCTGACTTGTCGCTTTCCAATCCCGGCGGAGTATTGAACTCGGCAGCTCAACACGTGGCCAGCCACGCAGGGGTGCCGCTGTTCATTTGCCATTTTTCACATTTCAGCAAGCTCCCTCTCCCCCCTCGTCCTTCTCTCTTCCACACTTACTTTTCTCGCCTGCCATAATGAACTGTGTAATTTGAATAAGAACAGCTCCAGCAGCACTTTTCATTTGGCTTAGTGCTGCAAACTACCCACTGCAGCCATCACTTGTCCAGATCTCTACCCGCTCCACCTACCCCCTGCCTCTCTCCTGGTAACAAAACAATCTCCAGTCTGGGCGCAGTCTAAAACCAAATAATTACGGACTCGAATCCGCATTGTGCTCGTATTTTTAGCTCTCTTTCTCTCTCTGTCTCTGTCTCCTTCTCTCTCTTTTCTTTTTTTTTGTGGCTACTTTGTGTCTGCCTGTCGAGCGTTTTGCTGATAACACAACGGTAATTCCATTAGAGTCCAGCCACAAGAACAGGCGAGCCAAAGCCAAAGCCAATATGAAATTGTCATAATGTTTATTTATAGAGCGAGCGAGGCGAGCGACCTGTGGGCGACCGATGCATTGCATTAGCATAATTTGTGTCCCGCTTTAATTAAGTTTTTGGCCAAACAATGCGAGCTGCAGACAAGTTATATGCAGCAGAGTACTCCATCTCCCTCTCCTCCTCTTTCCCGCACCTCAAGTTATGGGCAACGGAAGCAGACGGCGCTACTGAGCTAAAGTTAGCTCGACACACATGAGAATTTCCCCAGCCAGGCATTAGACCAAGTAATTTCCATAAAGAAACAACAAATTTAATAATTGGCAACACAATGCGAAGCAGAAACACAAGAAGAGGAGCTTCGGCGGCAGCAGCAAAGCCACAAAAGCTGGCAGCCAAAAGAAATATATGAAGGTTACTTATACGCACCGTTGACATTCGGGCCAACTTTGGCCCGCAGCATTACGCGGGAAGGAGGGTGGACTGTTTGTGTGCGTGGAGTTGTCACACAAAAGCCGCACAGTCATTGGCATAAAACCACAAATAAGTCTGTTTACACACTGCACTGTAAACAATTTTTGGGTAGCCCTTTTGTCGTATTGATTTTATGACATGCAGATGAAAATTCCTTTTTAGCTTTTTGCTTGTTTATTATTCTCTTTGGCTTGTAAAAAACTTGACTCCCAAGTCATAGCGAAATTCTAGAATTCCCTTTTCGCCCTTAGTTATTTTTTCGCTTTCTCTCTCTCTCTTAACATGACAACTATAAACGAAGAGTCACAAAAAGCGTATAAAATTATTAAAAAGTCGCGACTGAAGTTCCCTTTTAGCTTCCAGGCGGTTTATGCTTCAAGCAAGTGAAGATTTTTCAGGCATATTCGTAACGGTCTTTGTTTACAAACAGCCGCATCTTAAACTTGTATTATTATATTAAGAGAACTCTTGAAACTCTTTCTTTGGCATTTAACTTGTATTATTATATTAAGAGAAATCTTGAAACTCTTTCTTTGGCATTTAAAGGATAAAAATAATTTAAAAAAAAAACAAATACACGTAGTATTTGAATAAGTAAAAGATAAACATAAAACATATTAAAATGCACAAATTACAGTAATATAATGATAAATTTGAAACATAAAACTAATAATAATAACAACAAATTGTCATAAACTTATGTAAAAGCTGAAGGCCACATCAGCCATTGCTTCTATCACACTTATTATTAAGTTTTAACTTAATAATTGATCTATTGAATAAATAAATAAATAATTTCAAATTTAAAATGTATAATACTTCTTTAAGAATATAAAACTGATTTAAATAAAGACTGAATGCATTTCGGACACACATTAATTTAATACTGAAAAAAGGTTTTCTAATTGCAAAACGAAAGCTCACCAAATAAATGAACAAGGCAAATAATTAACTTAATTTCCATTTGAATTCGCAAGAAAATTGCAAAATGAGACCCCAAAATTCGGTTGAATCCTTTTTAATTAATTTGCTCTGCGGGCAAAGAACTTCCTGCTCAAGGTCGTAATTTATGCGCAACACTTTATCAGACCCGAGAAATCTTCTTCTTCTTTGGCTCTTCTGCCAGTTAAGCCGTACTTTTTTTTGCACTGTGCAGCGACGAGTGGTTTATGCGAGGACTTATGCATGGATAATAAGTAAGTAGAATATCTCGCACAAGCTACCCACTCCTTTGTCCTCCCTCCCATGACAATATAAAACTAACGACCCTAATTAAATGTCATCGGTTAAGCAAGTGATAAGCAAACTCGCACGCAACTTTGGGCTTCCAGTTTGGAGTCCGTTGTTAGAAACCAGGCCAGATTTAAGTTTCATCTTACAGATAATAAATCTTAAATTTCGATACACACACTTTACGAGCGCGCTCGTAAAATACAAAGATGTACAAAGCGCATTCCACTGGACTAGCGTGGGCTTTTGCACTGACCGAATGTCTGAATGATACACTGTTGAGATGGGCCCCGCAACGAGGATGATGACGATGATGGAGCTGCATAATGAAAGCAAGAGAAGCAGCAGTGGCTGCAGGAGCAACCGAACAGACGTGGGAGTGCGTGGAGGAGCTGTCAGTGTCGCCGTGAAATTGATATAAATGAAAGTGCGCACATAAAGCGGCATCTCCTTATTATCCCACAAGATGCCGTTGTTGTACCCATTGAAAATTGATTAAAAAGGGGTATGCCATGTTAGTTCTTGCGGAATTTATATATATTTCCTCAAAAACAGAAGTTTTTGCAGATTTCGACTGTCTTTTATCTATGGAATACGTAGATCTTGACTAATGTCAGAGCTACTCTTGTTAAATTTGGCATGCAACTTTCTTTAAACCAAAGTCAACTGATGTATTTTTGAAATACTGAGTGCCACACCTTCTTATCTTATTTTGAGGCAAAGCTTTGTTGTCTTAGAGTTTTTTAATCAACAATTCATTGTAGCATTCATAACATTATATTACTCAATCTTTACTATTGCTTGCAAGTGGTTTCTTGTTGCCAAATTTGGCATGCAACTCTTTGTATACCAAATGCAAATGATGTATTTTTTATATACTATATCCTAAACTCTGCTATTTCAATATCCCTCAAACAGATGAAGTTTCTAGGGTATTCCTGCGTCATTCTTATCAACATTCTGCGTTTGCCTGCTTGTTTTTCTCGCGCTCTGCTTCATCCTCTTTCATCCACACGTCAAAATGTTGTCAAATCGTTTTACTGCCACTTGATAAATCAACTGTCCGCAGGATTTCTGACTTTATGCTCGCGTTCTGCCAGAGAAATCTTTATCGTTTCTCATCTTTTTTTCTGCTTGTATTGTGGCTGCCTCTTCCTTTTCAACTTGCCCGTTTTTTTACGATGCAGGAAACACAAGGCGAACAATTGACATAATGCGCAGCAAGGCGAATTGCCAAATGGCTAAAACATTCCATGCGACATAAAAGTGGAAAACGATTATGAAAATGTCGCGCGAGTTGTTCCTAATACGTACAAGGCGAGCTGTGAACTTGATCTTGAGACGACCGACTGGCCGACTCCCGGACTGATCTGAGACTAGACTGTTTAATAATTAGCTAGATCGATAGATAGGCTAGAAACATAGGTAGGTAGATAGATAGATTGAGTCATAGGAGGCTGAGGCGGCGGCGGCTGACCAGTTTTCCCAGCCGGCTTGCATTGAGATTGGCGCGTTCACTTTTCGCCACGCGGCGCGGTCAGCAGGTTTTTCGCTATAAAAGCTCGATGCGACGCCGGATTTATCAACAGTTCACCAGATCACAGATCAGCATAGCTTCAGTCTCAGCTCAGTTAACCCAATAAAGTTCAATCAAAATGTTCAAAGTTGTGAGTATTGCGAGGGGGGCGAAGGGGTGTGTAGCCCATATTGACTTTGCATCTTCTCCTTTGGAACAGCTCTTTGTGTTCGCCGCCTTCGCTGCCGCCCAGGTCTATGCGCATCCAGGCGTAGTGGCTGTGGCACCCGTCGCTGTGGCGCATCCAGCTGTGGTGCACACACCCGTCATTCATCATGGCGCCCACTCGGTGCACTCGTAAGTACTTTGCTCCCGCTTAATCTGCCATAAATCTGTCGACCCTTTCCCCCATTTATCTCTCTCTCTGTCTCTCTTTCTCTCTGTCTCTTGCAGCCATGTGGTGCATCATCCCGCCGCTGTGAAGGTCGTGCATCCTATCATCGCCAAGCCCGTGGTGGCTGTGCATGCCGTGAAGCCGATTGTGCCTCTGGTGCCAGTGCATCATGCTGCTCCAGCCGTTGTGGTGCATCATTAAGGAGCAACAGTAGCTGTTCCCCTTCCCCTGCCCGTTCCCGTTCCCACTATCCCCCATCCAATCCCCTGACTACTCCTGCCCCTGCCCGATCCCAAGCAATAAAAGTTCATGCATAAAGCAAAAAAGCAATCTCTCATTTTTCGCCCGCTTGGTCACTTACCTGTCTAGCGACACCGCAATTAAGCTGTAAACCGAAGCGGCCACCGAGACACCCTGTATGTACGGCACGAACTTGCACATCAGCCAGCCCAGCATCCAGGCTAGAAAGAGAAGAAGAAGAACAAGTGGAGAAGGTGTGGGTAAGTGTGTGTTAGAGCGGGGTGAATATCGTAAACAATGCAAAAATTATGCTGAGTAACTCTCGGTCATGTCTTCGTCTTGCTGCGTCCTCTTTTTGTGCGTGCGTATGTGTGTTGTGTCCCGTTCGTGGTCCTGGTTAACGCTCGATGCTTTCCACGTCGCCGCCTGCGTCAGCGTCGCCGTTGACGTCAGTGACTCTGCCGACGTCGGCGCTGTTTGCTGACTGAGATTTATGTGCTGCATATCATTCATAATTTGGTGACAAGTCTCAGATTGCGACTGTGGCCAGGCAGCCAACCCGTCAGCCCATCAACCCAGCATCACCCGCCTCCTCCCCGACGAGACCCTTCGTCCCTGCAGCGCCCCGCTAAGATGCCAGCCAGCAAAGTCTGGCCAGGCATTGTTTGCTGGCCAAGTTAATTTGTATTCCCTTTAGACCATTTGACGAAAGCTGCAGAACAGCCTCGGTACAGCACAATGGGTGCTATCTGAGCTGGACGTGCGAAAAAGCCAACAAAAACAGACTACAAAGATCATTAATCTTTCTATCGGATGACGGAACAGACTAGAGATGAACACTTCACTCCAGGCAAAAACTACAACTTTAGTTGACAGTTCTGGCAAGTTCTGATTCCAATTTATGATATAAATATAGTAAAGGGCATTTATGTCTAATTTAATTATACCAGATCTTATCATAACTTTATATATGGACTCTATTGGTTAAGAGCCCGTTTTCCTAAGTTCTTTAAATAGTCAGCAGTTTGAAGGAAGGATACAAAGTTTTCGACATAATTTTATGGCACTATTAAATGACTGAAAGTACATAAATAAAGGAAGTTGTATCCACTTTATCTTCGTTGATTATTAAATGCATGTAACATATATATAAAGTGTTCAGATTTAATTCAGATCAAACCATTTTTTGTTAAAAGAAAATACTCTATAAGGAACAGATATGGATTCCTCTAACTGAGCCAGTCTGTCTATCTCATGCAATGAAATAACAAGTCTATACAATACATTACTGTTTTACCTTTGAAAAACCCCTCATACCTGGCGTAAATCTGAAACCCTCAGGACTATAAAAAAAGTCGTAACTTCTGTTGGAAATTGCTTTAAAATTGCTGCGAAATTAATTAGTGTCGCACGCATAAAAAGGTAATTAAATAAATAAGTCAAATTATAGATAAACCCTTTTAGCAATTTGCAAGGTCTTTAGCACCCTCCCACCTTGCCATACTCCCTCGCACGTGCGTTATGAATCGATGCCAACAGCAGAAGAGCAAAAATGACTAACTCAGACACAAAAGGCAGTAAAACACACATGGCAAGCAGCAGTGGGAGTTGGGGATGGAGAGCGGGACAAGTGCTAAGGGGTGTGGCTAAGGTTGAATGACAGACAAAAGGAGCCAAAGGAGACAGGCACACAGACAGACGAGTAGAAGAGCTGTGAAATTAGCTGACATATATCGAACGGCAATTAAAAGGTGATAATAATAACGCGCATAACGTTCGCACATCATTAATGTCAGTTCAACGGCCTTGATGGGGAGGGGATCAGGAGGGTAGTAAGGGTTGCCAGCTAAAATATGAGAAATGAGTCTATAAACCCGGCCGCAAGCCAAGCGTACATACAGTGATGCTTCAGTCTCAGCCAATTTCCTGTCTCGCCCTTTGGCCTCTTGCCTTATCTCGATTCGTTGTCGTTTTTTATTATGCATACGCACCGTGCAACCGAAATGCGCAAGGCACAAATACGAAACCGAATGCGAAATCCGAGCAGCCAATAAAAGCGAAATTTAATGTGATTTGGCACATAAAAATATAAATATTATTTGAGCGGGAGCAACGGCTCCTTGGCCTAGGCGAATGGACATATGAAGAGCACATGTGAGCAGGACACACAAGCAGAAGACAAGACAAGACAGGACAAGACACACAGGACACATTTAACAGACACGGACAGTCTCGGACTAACTTAAGCAGATTCCCCCAACCCGCACTTGCTTGGGGCAACCTGCAAGTGCAACAGACTGAAAATCGAATAGAACACGCACTCTCTCTCTCTCTCTCTCTCTGTCTCTTTCTATATACTATTAATATCCCGTTATTTATTTGCAGCCAAGGCCGATAACTTTGATATATCGTTGACAAAAGTTTCGCCATGTGCAAAGTTTCGCCCAGAAATAGCAAAATCACCAACAATAACAACACCGACGCAAGTTTCTCCAAGACACAGAGAGAGAGATAGGGAGAGAGAGAGTTAGTGCCAGTTCGCATTAGCTCCATAAACATCGGAACTCTGTGGGGAAATATCTCTATAGTAGTTGCAAGTATCTCTTGGCGAGCTTGCAACTTTCGCTCCTGGGCAGCGCGACTGAATCACGTTGCAAATGAAAACATATGCTATGCCTGCGGAAAACTTTCCTGTGCAGTTGCATTGTAAATTTTCATCTTTACACTTGGCAAAAACTGCTTGATATGCGAAAATAACATAATAAATAATATTGAATTTATTACAATATTTATGCTGGCAAGAGCACAAGTGAAGGGAAATAAGCACGACTGCAGTATACCCTGTAAACAAAATGATAAAAAGCTATATAACTGAGCGAATATGTATGTTGTTTATTTAAATGCTCCTAATAGAGAAGAATATTTTAAACTAACGAAGAAATAATATATATTGATAATCATGAATATTTCATTTGCAATTTGTTTTAAAGTTCAAAAATTGAAACCATATTATATTGATATAATTTTAATATAAGTCAATCCATTAATATTATTACGAATCTAACCAAATTGAAGTTATACGACAAAAATGCGACTTTGAGTTTAGGTCTGTTAAGCTTGGGCACAGATAAATATCTAAGCCTCATTTGCCTAGTTGCACAGACTGATTGGAAATAGATTTGAATATGTATCTTAAGAATCGATATTTTCAAATTTCAATTCTTTGAAAGCATATCGCCAAATATATAAATAAATATATTATATATCATATAATTTTCAATGGCATAATCTATGTCATAATTATATTGAGTAGAAGTCTTCATATAATAAACCAACATATCTGTCTCTTTACGGCTAGGTACGGGAAATAGTACATCTGTTTTTAGTCCAATTGTTAAGAAATTCTAATAATAGTTTCACATAAAAGGCTATAATCTTGATCTGATCTTGATAGCATTGTTTAGTTATCGTTTATCAGAGGTTTCCTGAATTTCTGAGTTGCTGTACATTTTTCGTCCCTATACTTTCAATGCACAGTTATTTCTGTCAGTGCACGCGTAATTTTGATAGAGTAGCGCAGATAAATCCAATCGATATTTGCAGCTTATCATGCGCAGCCTTCACTCTTGTTTCGCCCTTCAACCGCGCAGCAAAATGTCAAACAGCCAACACGGAGCAGGAGCAGAAGCAGCAGCTGGACCGGAGGCAGCTGGAGAACGCAGGCTGAAGCCTTTTTTCCGATGGCCAACTTAGCGCGCCGTTTAGGCCAAGTTGATGGTGCCTCGGAATGGCTGCGTGGCTGCCCGCCCGGAGGCTGACAGGGAATAGGGACATAAACCTAATGAAATAATCCGGCGTGGCGAATGCGATGCGGGTTCGATTGAAACGAGCGTGAAAATCGAGAGGAAATATGATGGGGAAAATGAGAAAAACTGGGAAAATGTGTGGAAAATGCGTTATTGTTATGATTATCAATGCCTGGCGTCACGTTCTGCTTTGGCTACTACGTTTTGCCGGCACTAAATTGAATACCAGAGTGGAAGGGAGCAGGAGCCAGAGGAGACTTAAGGAGACTGGAGCAGGCTGCTTGTGAGCACCTCCTGGCAGGAGGCGCCGCCTGCTGCTGTAACCGGCGGCACGTAGCAACTAAATTAAAATACAATCAGCAAATGGGTGAAGTGAAGAGAAATGACTTCATCAGCAGCAGAAGCGGCAGCAGTTGAAGCCACAGCCGTAGCCGCAGCTTCAAGAACAGGCGCCGCCGGAGCTAGGGCAGCCACACGGAGCGGCACATTACGCATACGCCGCGTGTAGCAGGCACACAAATCACGCTCGGCTTCGTAATGAACTAAATCGTGAATTTTAAACAAACGTGACGCGCCTGCACAATGCAAATACAGTTAATGATAACGATTTGGCATTGATGCCGACAACATCGACGACTCGGAAGGGAGCCACAAAAGGAATCCAATTAGAAAAAGGACATGTAACGCAGTCTCAAGGTGCCAGCCAGCCTGCCTGCCTCCCTTCTCCACACTCCACTCTTCCTCGCTGACTCTTTCTTTCTCGCCTCGGAAATCAATTCATTTCGCATTTTATTGGTTTTCCAAACACACACAGCGCTAAAGTTGTACAGAACAGGTAAGGCACACACACACACGCCGTTCTGGGGTTGTGCGTGTGTAACCCTGGGTATTGGCTTGTCGAGCGAAATATTTAGGTCAATTCATCCAGCCGCAAAGCGCAGGAGCCTTGAATGCAAACAACCTTCCACTGCAATTCTGCGGCCGAAGGTGTGCTTAGATAATACGGCACTCCTAGTACATACCGCCCCCTCCAACCTCATCTTTTCCTCTCTCTACTAAATTGCCCCCACCTCCCCTGCCATGTAGGGACAATTTCACTTAGCAAACAGATGCGAAACTTTTCGTTTTGGGGCCCGTCGCGATTTATTGTTGTCCTCCTGGCTGCAGCTGCGTCTGGGCAATGGGTGTGCCCCACCCCAGTACGTCCACCCACTGCCCACCGCCCACCGAGTGACCCACTAAAAGGCTGGCCAACCCGCTGCCGCTGCCCTGCGCCTATGCTGAATTCATGAAATTAGGTCAGTTCTGTGTCGATGATCCTTCAGCCCCTAGACTGTTGAAAGAGTGTGAGAGAGGGCGAGAGACAGCGCGAGTGCGCACTGATACACACTCAAGCGCACACCGACTCACACACAGCAACTTATACACACACACACACACTCATTCGTACTGCAGCTCATTCACTTTTTCGCTTGGCACTCGATTCGCTTTCGCCACTCGGTTCATTTCGTTTACTACGAAGCTGCCCCTGCCCCCAGCGACCTCAGACCCGCGCAGCTAACCCTCTCCCCCCTCTCTGTCTCTTGTTCTCTCATACTTTTTCTCTCTCGTGAACTGTATGTTTGGCCCTCACAGCACAACAACAGCAGCAACAAGACGAAGAACCAAAAGAAGAGGAGGCAGCTCAGTTCTAAGGTAGCGCATTTAATTGGCAAAAGTTGGCGCCTCCAACGGAGCCAGCGAAGCCAGCAGAGCCTAAATGCGGCCAGGTGAACAGATGCAGCACAAAGGTAGGCATAAGCAGACTAAAGTAAGTAGGGTAGAGCCTGGGGCTGGGTCTGGGGCTGCCCTGACATGTCATGCATTGCAATCAGCGTTTGATTTCTGAAGGCTGTTGATCATTTTTTCATGTCGCCGTTGACGACGATTTGCATGCAATTTTCTAAGACACACACAAAGACACAATCCATTCCAGCCTAGTTGACAAAGAAACCCGCTTGGTTGCACACACCTGTGTGCACTTATGCACACCTGCCGCTAAGACAGACAGACAGACACAATGAGACAGAGACAGCAGGCAATGTAAATTTATTAAAATTAAACCCTTTACAATTATGCGTAACCTCGTTTATTGGGGTCAAAACTCAAGTGTGTGCTCTCTCATTGTATGCATGCGTGTGTGTGTGTGGAGTGTGCACTGTGTGTGGCCTGTTGCCGAGATTCAAAAGGACCTTTAATTAAATTCATATAACAGCACATTCATTTTGTTGGGGCTATAAATTAAATAATTCTAAAGTGAACAAGGGAGTACATAACGAAGACTGAATGCGCTTTATAATTTGAAGGAGAAAATGAAAATATATAAATAGATGTGTCCTTGTTAAAAACTAAATATATATATACTATATGTTATAATTTAAAACTTGATCAAGATACAATTATTTCTTTAAATATATTTTAAGAATATATTCTGGCTAATTAAATACATTCGTCATAATTGCATACATTCCCAATCAATTTTACTTAATTCTTCCATAAACAAATTATTTAATTTCAATTAGAATTTACACAATTTTTCTAGTGAATGTTTTCAATTACAATTCATAACAATATACAGAGCGAATTCCTCTTCATTTTTTCCATTTGCTTATTTCATTTTTAATATAACAAATTCCAGCTCGTAAAATTGCAGCTTGTCAATCTCAGTTTGCAAGTATGTATGTCTGTAATTTCCTGCAGCTTATTGAGATTCTGTCACAACACATTTATTGCATTAGCGAAAGGTGCTCCCTTTGCTTCCCCCCATCCGCTCATCCTCTTTCACTCCTCTTTGCAAATGACTTCTTCTTTTATTTACTTGCGCGATTCACCTCGTTGAGCCTGAACATCCAATTGATGTTTGACGGTAACTAATGATGTCCATTGTAAGGCATAAGTACCCAGACGACCCCATTGTACCTATGCTTTACAGCAGGCACAGTCGAGCCTCGATTGATCGAAAACTACAAATCATGAGATTGATGAATTAGACCAACTCCAATGTGTGCCCCTTTTTACGAGGTGTTTACACATTACATTATTAATTAAAGTTTTCCCCGCAAAATAGTAATACTTTTGTGGGTTACTTTTTATGTGTTTCGATTTTGCGCAGCATCAAAAAAATAAAACTTTTATTGAGTAGAACAAAAAGATTAACATTTTTATGGCGTATGGTGAACATAAGTTGAGCACATTGAGGGGAAAAACTCGAATGAGATATAATAAAAATGTTTATAGATTTGTCTGGTTTGTTTCTCTAATGTGCGAAGTGAAAGGAAGAGAACGAAGAATAAACACGATTTTCGGGTTTATTCAGTGAAAATTTTACAATCAATCATTGACGCGAAGTGAAATAAATATTCGCTATAAATAAAGTGATTGAATTGGAGGCCAAAAATCTGGTTAAAATAAGTTGCTATAAAAGGGTAAAAGTTCAAACACACAACTGAAAACGTCTATTTGATTTGTTGTCAATTTTATTGATAAATTTAGTGTATTCTTTAAGAAGAAGTACAGTAAACCCTTCAAGAAATAGTGAGCCCTAAAATGTATGCAATGGTTTTTAATTGATATGGATAGTATATTTATTTTTACTTCCTTACTTATTGGTTCCCTCTAGCAAAGCTCGACTGTGGCTTTCGTCCGTTGTTGACATGCAAAGGTTCAGACAAAACGGATACGGTTAGATGAACTCATCATTTGTCGGACGAACTTCCCGTTGTGCCCCATATTATTTACAAGGTTATAAAAGCGCTCGGTAATTGCATAAGAACTTGCCGGATAGCGTGAGACACGGCGACCCATCGTGGCGGCAGCCCATAAAGCTGACGATAATGCACGATAATATTTCAGAACGTTTTGCTTTGGTCTGCTCTCCTTCCCCTCTCCACTATACGTTCCGCATTCATGTATTCACATATTCAAGTAGTCGAATATTCAAGTATTCACGTATTCAAGCATACGAGTATTCAAGCTTTCAAGTAGTCGAGTATTCAAGCATTCGAGTTTTCGTATTTTGCTGGGCTTGCGAGTATTTATGCTTCCATTAGCATTAAGCTTTATGTGGAGCATGTCGACAAATTGCGCATACGCCACGTGTCGTTGGCCGAGGCCTAATCCATGCGCCGATTAATTGCGAAGCATAAATCCAGAGCAAAACAACCGATATAAAAGAAAACGCTCGCGACGTGCGACGCCTAATGGCGTTAATGAGCGGCGTATAAATCTCAGCCAGTCCCCTCAGTCCCCTCCCCATCACGCTCATTAGACAATGCGAGTAGCAGCAGCAGATCGACGAGAAACCTATACTCAGTATATATAGGACTACAATACAAGCAAAGTTATTTGTCTGCGGCCCTGGGGTGCACCAAGCAACAATGTGTCATACCACAGCTGTGTTTGCACCTGCTTCTCTGAGATATTGCAAATGGGAATTGGAACAGAAGAGAAAACCTTAATGGATTGTCGTTAGGAATGTAGAAGAGATTAGTAAAGTTGTGCATAGCTTTTGTCTGATGAAAGAGTCGGAAAGTGTCAACTAAATTGTGGAAATATTTAATATGCACATCTAAGTTTTATTTTTAATGTTAAGATTATGCTGGGTAATACTAGAACTAACAATGACATGATTAAGATAGTTAGGGGAACTGTGGGATTTTGTGGGGTATACTTAGTGCAGACCCCACAAAGTATATACAACTTTGATCAGTCGAGTCGATTTCTGTCTCTCTGTCCGTTGTCCGTATGAGCACACAGATCTCTGCTATAATTAAAGCTAGTTAAGAATAGTACAGAATACTTCCGTACATACATCATAGATTACATTTGAGCCCATTCCAAGAGTTTAAGATTTATGAAAAACCATTGTTATAAATTACTTAAATTCTAGTTTGTGTTTGAAGTGTTTACATGCAAGTAAAAGTTGAATAACTATTTTGTATGGTGTTGAACCTTTTCAGAAGCGATAAACATTTACTGGATAAAATTGTTTAACTTTTACGAGCATTAAACACAAATTTAAATGTTACTGTGTATATATATGTTTAAAGTTAAACCAAATTTCAAATTTCTAAACTTGTTATTATATCCACAAATGTTAGACCTTATAAGCAAAGTAACCCAAGTTAGATTTAGTCAGTAACTTTAAAGATATGTAAGTGAAAAAGTTGTGAAGTTCTGTACAGTACGGTAAAAGTTATAATATATAAGTAATATATAATATACGTACGTCCGAATATAATATAGTAATTCAAACTACTTACGAACAAAGAGATTGCCAATAAGCGTGGCCGGCAGGCAGAAGACGATGACCAGGATGTCGGCGATGGCGAGATTGACAATGAAGTAGTTGGTAACGGTGCGCATGCGAGGAGCGCGCAGCACGACGGCAATGACGAAGCTGTTGCCGATCAGGCCGACCAGAAAGACTAGGATATAGGCAACACAGTAGACAATGGACATGGCCAGCGAGTGACGATAGAGTGGATCGAAGCCGAAGTCGCCATTCCCGTCGAGCTGCTCCCAGCGCAACACACTGTCGTTGTACGATCTGGTGGCGGCGGCCGAGATGAGGCTCGTGGTGGCCGGCGACATGTTCAGCAAGTTGGCGTAGTATGTGGACGAGGTGGCCTCAGCGATGGCGCCAATGCGATGCGATGTGGTTGCCGCTGTGGTGGTTGCCGTCGCCGTTGCTGTCGCAGTGGCAGCAAGGCGCGAGATTAGAGAACTGGCAGCAGGCGCCACCGTAGACGTTGCCGTGGTCAGAACGGCACCCAGAAGTGTTTCCCTAATGGCGCCGTTACTCAGCTTGATGGTACTCGACAAATTGTGCAGATTGTCAGAGTCTTCTTCATCCATAATATTAATCTTGTTGTTGTCGTTGCTGCTGCTGCTCAAGAGCTTCTGCAAGTCGACGAAATTATGCGTGAAATTATCGCTTACTGCTACTGCTGCTGCTGCTTCTGCTGTTGTCGTGTGTGTTATATCCGGCATTGTTGTTGTTGTGGCTGCTGCTCTGGTGGTTAGTGTTGTTGCTGTTGTTGTTGTTGTTGTTGCTGCTGTTGTTGCTGTTGCTGTGGTCGCCAAGTTGTCGCCAGTCGCCTGGCTGCGATGCTTGCGCTTGCGAATCCGTCCGCCCACAGACATCTCCCTGATTAAATCTGCGAGTCTGACTATAAAGGGCAATTGCTCTCCTCCTCGTTGTTGTTGTTGTTGTCGTTATCTATTTGCTTGTTGTTGTGTTTTGTTTTTATTTAGAAAAAGTCTATAAAACTGGCGTCGCGCGGCATAGTTAAAACTACACTTGGAGTTGGGGGCGTTGCGTGGATATGTAAGATATATATTCTCGTTTTCGTTCTCCTTCTACTTCTCGTTCCGCTGCTTTTGAGTTAACATTCAATTAACTTCGCTCTGTGTGGGTGTGCGAGTGTGTTGCTGTGTGTGTGAGTGTGCTACCCAAGGTTAGTATGCAGCTCGCAAAAATATTTGCAACAATTTGTTGTTGCTTTTGCTGTTGCTGTTACCTTGGGCCATGCTTGCCCCAAGGACTTTGCTGCATATTTTAGATAAGGCCAAATGTTGGCGGCCCAAAAACAAGCAAAGCAGACGCTAGAGGGGGTGAACTGAGATGTAAGCGGGGCAAAGGGGGAAGTAGAGGTCGCTGGAGGCTGAGCTTGGCTCAGGGACAGGGACATGGTCACACTCACACACACACACACACGGACAACGAGCATTCACACATGCGCAGCGCAGCGCGTCTCCATTATTAACTAATTGAAAAGTCATTATTGCCATTATGCGCTTCGTTATTGTATTTGCACTTTGACCTCAACAACGAAACCAATCCAAAAAAAAAGGAATAAAAATAAACAGAATTGGTAAGAAGGCGAGCCAGAAGTGAAGTGAAAGCAAACTCAAAAGCAGAATCGAACAATTGAACTCGATAAAGAGAGAATAAAAGTTCCATTAAGCACAACTGCCAAAAACACGAAAAACACTTTGCGAAAGCATTCCAAGTACAGTGAGCGCTCGCTGAAGTGGATAAAAATGTGCGACCAGGGGAAGGGGAAAAAAGAAAGAAAAAAGTCGCTCAAAAAAACGAAGAGTTTAATAGAAAATTTGTATTATATACATGAATTATGGGAATAGTAAAGTTAATAGAATTTTTAAAATATTTGTAAGGTGTACATTGTGTTACTGGCAAAGTTAATAAATTAAATATTTCTGGTGCATAAAATATATAGAAATCCTTTTTAATCTATTTCTAGAATTATGTTTTATCGTAGAAAATGAAAGTTTTAGTTCATTCTACGATGCAAACATTTTAATTCCAAGCTAAACTGAACTATCAATATAAATTTCAACAGATTTCATTACTCAATAAATTAAATTAAATATTTGTGCTGCTTAAATTAATAAAAACAATTTTCAGTCTATTTTTAGAACTGTTTTGTGTTGTATAAAATTAAAGTTTTACTTAATTCTGCAGTGCAAACAGTTTAATTCAATTTCCAAAGAAGTTCAGCACGTTGCAGCTTGACAAACAAAACACAGTTTTCCACTTTTCAGACTTTTCTCACTTTCTGTGTTTACTTTAATTCTACTTCATTGAAAAGTTCGCTCCACAGCAGGTTCGCACTCTCGTGCTGCCACTATATAATTGTTATTATTATTCCCGTTTTTTGCTATTGTTTTTTTTTTTGGGGAGCGCCAGAGCAGACAAAGTGACGACAAAAGACGCATTAAAAGTATTCGAATTGAAAGCGAACCGCGCCGAGCCGAGCGTGTGCTGAGCGTGTACGGAGCGTGAAAGTGCTTCAAACTCAATTGTGCTTACACGCTGTGCAATGTACTATTAGGTCCTGGCACTGGCATCTGCCAGTTGTCCTGCAGGACAAATGGGGACAAGCTGTTTACAAATTGTTCGCAGGCAATCGAGGCCAACACAAACTAATTAAGTTTCTCGGCTCATTTGGGTTAAAAGTGCATAACGCCCAAGCCAGCTCGGTTTGTTGTCTTAAACTTTACCCACAGGACTCCCACACACACAAATACAAACATAAACACACACACACAGACGCACACACCAACACTGAGCTACTCCCACACAGAGAATCCCACAGTTTGTACACTACGCGTGGTCGTTTCCGTATTTGATGTGGGAATTTAATCCGTGCTCTGCCCGGCTGAGAGCGCGTTGCGTACGCTTTCCTGTCTGACGGAGCACTGCAGCAGGAGCTGCACGGCTAGCCTGCTTTTCACTGCTATCGGCCACGATAAGAGCAGCCCGATGCGAGTCGCAGCAGAGCCGAACTTGAGGCGAGACACAGTCGAGGCAGTGCCGAGTGGTAGCCGAATTGGAGCCGAATGAAATGTAGGTCCTTGTTGCCAAACCGCGCACCCGCCGTCGCAGTCGCACAGGCTCTGAGCTGAACCGAGCCGAGCGGGGGCAAGTGGGCGTGCGAGTGGGTGGCGAGTGGGCTAGCTCACTGGCTCACTCGTCCTTGTCGCCCGAGCAATTGGGAACGGCCCTCAAATGCATTGACAGAGTTATGCTAGCAGCAGTGTTAGTGTGTGTGCTAGTGTGTATGTTACTCTGTGTGTGTGTGCATGTATTTTTTCCTATTTTTCGCACAGGCGAAAACATATAACTTTGTAGGCTCAGAATTTGAAGGACCACTTTTGGCAATACACAAGGTTAAAACTGAGGCAAAATGTCAGGGAAGGCCGACACATGAGGATGGAGGGGATGGAGGAGAAGAGAAAACTAGAGAGGGGGAGGTGGACTTTGAAAGAGGCTGCGGCTGATTCGCTGTCCGCCTATAGCGAAAAACACTTTCCTTCGGGCAGAAGCGACAATGCTATAAAACAAATACAACAAAATACGTTTATTATGCCATTTGGCTTTTCTCTTTATCATCGTTCGCCCCTTTCAGCCGCAGGAAACAAAAGCCGAGCACAACAAGAACAACAACAACAACAACAACAAAAGCGTAGGCAAAACAAAAGCAACAATTGCGCTCTTGTCTATTATTGCAGATACACACGGGCGCCCACGGCGTATACGCAATTTCCGTGCGCTTCCTCCCATTTCGTCCCCTTTTTTCCTCTTGTGCTTCTCGTCCGTTTTGTTTTGTTTTATTTTGTTTGTCTTGCCAATTGCCGCCACATGTTTACTTAAGACTTTGATGCCTTCCCGCCTGATGATGGCTTCCTACCAAATGTCCCGCTTCCTTTGGGAAGGACCGCATCCGTTGCCCTCGTCCGTAGTCGGTAGCAGCTAAATCTTTATCTAAGTCCAACTAAGCTGGACGCACAATTAAAATCGCAATTCCCCATTGAATTGCTCAACTTTCGACCTCTATTATCGCCTCCTCCCCACCTCTCACACCCCCTGGGCCGAACTTTAATGGAAGTTTTCAAGTTTTGAAGTTTTCACGTTTTATTGCTTAGCTCGTTAGCATTCATATTTAGCGTGCATTCCGTCTTCGAGACGAGCAACAACAATCCACTCACTCAACCGTTGCCAGACTCACTCAATGGCAGTGTGTGTGTCAGAGAGAGAGAAAGAGAGGGGGGAACGAGTGAAAGTGTCATTGAGAGAGTGTGAGTGAACCAGTTTTGCCACCCCTCGCAGGATGTGCTCAGCACAGGATGCGCGCGCGCTGGCAACAGCTGGCTTTCCTGCTGAGCCACGCAAAGGTTCAAAAACCTTGTGCTTGGTTCAGCACACACAAACAATGCGATGCTGTCGCGTACACTGCGAGAATAAGGGTGGGTCATTCAATTTATGAAAGTGGAAATTTGTAAGTATGAACATTATCAACAAAATACAAATATTAGAAGAAAATAATAATAATATTTTACAAATGAGTTTATATATAAAAGTATTATATTGGTTTGGTAAAATTAAATATTTTTCGATTGAATTCGTATAGTCAATAGAAAACAGAGGATTGACTGGTTTTTGGAATGCTATAACCAGTTTACGGACTCAAACAAATAGTTCCCTCTCAATTTTCGCAGTCGCAGGGTCTTCAACCTTTACAAAATGTCTGTGTTGTGAATATCTATTACGCTTTGCACACAGAATATATAATATATATATTTATAGTATGTAACTACATTAATAATTATATAATAAAAAATAAAATAGTCTTTGCAAATCGATAAAAGATAACGCATTTATTTGAATTTAAAATTGTTGGTATAACAGTATTACAGTTTTAAACACCACATTTAAATTTCGCGCTAGAATATCGTAGAAATTTCGAGCAACAGACATCTGGCAAGCCTGCAATGCAAGTGAGATAGTACTACTCTATTGTATGTATATTTCTCTCGCTTGCTCAATAGAGGCCTAAAACAACACAATAGAAGACTGAAAGCCGACACTGCTACTACTCTTATAACTTCACACGTTTGTATGCACACAGGCACGT
This sequence comes from Zaprionus davidi, assembly GCA_018903715.1. NCBI lineage: Eukaryota > Metazoa > Arthropoda > Insecta > Diptera > Drosophilidae > Zaprionus > Zaprionus davidi. The sequence goes on from JAEIGL010000003.1 coordinate 1,461,594, forward strand.
ATGCAATTTGCACATCTGTGTTCTTATAGTTCGCAGTTAAGGGTAGTTTGTATGTCTCTAGTTCGTTTACATTATATGGCCGAATGTGTCGAGACCTCTGAAAGTCTTAATACATATATGGTATACATATTTTAGAATATACGAATGATTATACAAGTTTATTGTTTATCTATTGTTTATCCATACATGGATATGTTTGTATTTAAAAATGTCTATACATGGGCAATATTATTATTATTTTATTTTCGCTCTTAAAAGTAGTTTAGTTAGTATATTATAGAGTATAGTGTATGCGAAACTACAGGTTTGCTTATCAATGTAATTATACATATGTAACAACGAACAAAGCAGGGAAGCAGCAAAATGCACGTAAAAGTAATAACATCTGTCCAGAGTGTATGAAATGCAGTGAATCACGTAGGCAACACGGCAACAGAACAGTGTGCTCACTCACACGAATGGAATGTTCCACAGCAAAAAAGGGAGACAAAACGAGTTCTCGAAGCGTCGCGAAAGCAGCTGCTGTGGGGTATAAATAGAGCGCCGCGTTGAGCGAGCCATCATTCGAAAAAAGACAGTGTTCAAGTGAAGTTCAACGGTGAAAATGGAAAAACGAAAAGAAAAATTCAAAAAGCAAAAGAGAAAAAGTTGAAATTATTGATCCATAAATAGTCAGTGCTCTTATATTGAGATGTATATTAGTCATCGGCGATGAAAGTGTTCCAAAATTCAATTGCTGCTGTCAAGGCAAAGCAAGTTACAACATGGCACGAAGGCTGAAAAAATTGCTAGTTCCAACAATCGAGGCGTTTTGGCTCTGAACAAAGAAATCCCCTTCACGTCCGTCGACGTCATCAGCTACAATCTTCCCCCTTTGGCTGCTCGTTTGTCGCAATTTGAGGAAATGGGGCTGCAGGAAAGACCACTTGGCGTTGCGGAAACAAAATTGTTCGTCTTTGTCTCTAGAGTTTGGTCATTAGGAGGCAGGCTTCGGCTGCAGAAACGCAGATGCCAGAAGGTTCCAGGCTCGAGGCTTAGGCAGGCAATCAATGTGTCCTCCCCATAGCCAAGTCCGATGTCCAAGGAGTTTGCATAAGAGAACCAGGTATAGACGCCAGCGACGAACCTAGCGTGTTCTCTTCTCTCTTATACGTAAGCAAAACTACATTCTAAGCTTAAGCTTTGTTCTAGTCTTATTGCCCTTGAGATTGAAACGTTTTCAAACGTGTGTGTCGTCATTCTCTTTTGAAAAAGTACTTGCGAATAATTGTGTAATTCGTGTCGCGTTTACGTAATTTCGTTTTTCGACGTAAATCTTACATCTACAATACTTACCCCATGCTGTGTGCCATCCGGCAACGTGTCACCACCACCATGTTTGGTTTGGTATTTTTCGTATTTTGTTTCGAGGTTTCTCGATTCTTCTACCCCCTGTTCTCCACTGTATAGCAGCTGGTCTGCTCTAAAAATAGCATACTTTGTTTTTGCACGTCTTCTATCCCACTCGCACTCACGGCAGACGCCACTGTTAGTCGACTTATTGTTACAGCAGCTGCGCAGTGCGTAATATAAGCGCAGCGCTCCTATCCCCCTTTTGGTATACCCACTCTTATACACACATCATCTCTTATACACAAATTAAAAGTGCGATTATTTACTTACTCATTCATTGCTGGAAATTTCCACTGCAAAACGTTTTCTCCCACCGTATGCCGCATACAGTGGCATATTCTGCTAATCACAAAAATAAAAAGATCATTTAGCTGATAGTCTCTCTGTTTATATTTAGTCTTAAATTGTCATACAAGTTAACCAAGCAATATGTATTTCTTTCTCTAAACTTTATAGTTGGGCGTTGAAAGTTGATACGCGATCGATCGAGTCTCGATACTCATAGCTGAGGGGCGAAGGGCGAAGGCAGAAAGAGGGCGTAAAAACAAATTGCAGTAAAATGCATTTGGCTCTCGATCTGTAACTCGCTTGCCCGGTTCGAGGCGAGAGAGTTCGAGAGTGTCGCGCGGCCTGCACAGGGTTGCGTACAGACATAACATCGTTTTTATCAGATTGATTGCGTGGATTGCGTGAGAATACATTAACATATAGGAACCAGTATCGACTTCTCTGCTCTACTACTAAGACTCGTTCCTCGTACTCGTTGCAAAAGGCGCACAGTTCTATACATACATATACGGCCTTTTTTGCTACCCACCTATCATCATCAAACCGTTGTCAATACCGATAGCGATAAGACAGACAGAAATCGTTCGATCGATTCGTGTATCATAACTGGAATAGAAACTTCGCTAACTCGCACCACGAATACAAAATACAATATATGATTTTCCTGTTATTCTGTTATTATTTTCTTTGTTTATAATACCGTAATCATGCAAAAGGACACACAATGTGTTGCTTCAGTTCCGAACACACGTGAATTTTAATGATTTTTCTGCTTTTGTACAATTCAATATTGTTGTAAATATACATACTTACTATATCAAAACTTGTCCATACAAAAACGAAAACAAAACAAAACAAATTTAGAAAAAAACAGAGAAAAGAAAACAAAAGAAAAAAGAGCTCACCTAAACAGAAAAAGAAGCAAGAAAACAAATGCAAAAAGAATAAAAGTTACAAATTTCAATAAATTTCGAAACAATTGTTCGTCATATTTTTATTTTAAGCTAAAATTCTAAACAAATTTCAGTCAAAACATCATTTTACAACGCGTTCAATTTGGAGGAAGGGTCTTTTGATCTCAAACAAAAAATTTAGAAAAACATAATTCCCCTGCCTCTGGTATGAAAATATAAAACTATCTTCGAATTAATATTTTATGAAGGAATGTGTGGAACCCCAAAGCATATGTTGACAAATAATTCTCTACTTGGTAAAATATTCCCTGAATTTCACTCTGGAACCCTGACATTGGGTAGGTTAACGGTAAACTGCGTTCTTCTCAAATATATAACCTTTAAAAACAACACGTTATAAACGACTCCCCTTTGGTACAAAAAGTGTGATATTATTCTGAGATATATGGGTAAAAGGTCTAAAGGTCCTCTATACATGATTTTGACGAGCCGTACTCAATAACTGCGTTTATAACCTGCAAAACGAAGAAGTTCATACAAGTATGATGAGGTATTTTACGATTATAACATGAAACAGTTATATACTATGGTAAAATTATAATTTATGGAATCAATTCCCTTCACAAATGAAACCGTTCAGCATTAAGGTAAAGAGAAACTTATATAAAATACTCGAAAATTATTTTAAAAACTACCCCCTGAAAATACTTTACGTGGTTAGGAACTTACAAATCTTGTGTCTAAAATGAATTGAAATGAATGGGTGTGACAATGGTAATGATACCTGAAAATAATTCTTACAAACAATACAAAATAAATGCGTTGGTATCTTATATAACTATCTGATTCTACTGTATTATGGTTCTAAAAAATATATGTTTTTAAAAATCCTCGCTGAGGTGAAAATTCTCTGCACATTATTAAATGAAATAACAAATTGAAATACAAAAGAGTATGAAATAATATACAGCATCGAAATATGAAGGGTTCATAAAAAATATATACATAAAATAATATACAGCATTGAAATTATAAAAAGGATTATAAATACAGCATTGAAATTATAAAAAGGATTATAAAAAATACATTGGGCAATGTGACCGGCAATAATATAAATAGATGAAAATGGATTATCAATCCTTTATGGGAAAAAAGGTGGATTTAGTTGATGTTTGAAAATTTCTACGTTGTACCATCTGATTCTGAATTTAGTTGATGTTTGAAAATTTCTACGTTGTGCTATCTGATTCTCATTCTGATACTGCGGAACTTAGTTCTTCTGGGCTCTTCTCTAATTTAAATGAAAGACAACGGGATTTATTATTTACTGCGTTGAACTGGATTACAAACTGAAACTTCTATATTGAGGGTACAAATTATATTATTTCTAATAACAAAACTGGACAACACTCTGATATTAAAAAATCAATTTCTGGGTAAATGTATGCATAAAATCTCGATATTGAAATCTCGCTGGCATACAAATGTTGATTGGGAACCAATTAAAATTGTAAACATAAATCTCTACAAAACGTATAAAATAATACTGAATATTTGGGTAAATTAAATTTGATATAAATATGCATTGATTCTATATAATGCACGATCGTGTTTATGAAATACAATTTAAATAACGTTTGTGAAATACTTAACCAAAATTAGATTATGGTCAACAAACTGTGTTGGATACATATGCCACACTGGATAATTGAATGTTGAAGTCCTGGGTGTATGAAAAACATACAACTGTTTACATACAATTTTAAAATAACAAAACCGATTAAGTTACATATGTCCCTGAAAAGAATACTCTGGGTTACTCTTTAATTCTCTTGCGTTTGAAATCGCTTAAAAATCGATATTAAAAGCCCTATCAAATAATTCTCTTTATAAACGAATATAATAATAATTCTCTTGACATAAATTTCTTTTATGGCAACTATAGGGAACAACAATTTTGTAAAGTTTCCTTGCTAAAGGAATAAAACAATAAATTTTGTTTTATCGGGTAGGATATTTACATCAGATGCGTCTAAAAAATTCAAAATGTGGTACCAACTAACTCGAAACAATGTTTATTATCTAAAACTATGTTCTACCAAACAAAACTAGCACAACTTCTGAAATTTTGAAAATAACTAGGTAGGCAAAAAGCATACACTGAAAAACAAATAAAAGGCAACATCATTATGAAGACAACGTTCTGCTTGCGTATCATGGCATGTCAATGAAATTCAACAAACCTGAAACGTCACAGACAACCTCCAAATACTCCCTACTTAAATAAAACCTTTTTTTACTCTAATTTTTAAAAACTCTGTACCTATTACATCTTTACAACAAATATAAAAACAAATATTCCAAACTGAATCACCTGTAATCAAACATCTCTTCAATTTAACATAGATTGATGAAATAAAAATGACAATTTCTTAAACAGATTCATCTTAATCGCGTTCAACATACATAAATTGGTTTTTTTCTCAAAATTAAATCCTATATTAGTCTCATCTTAATCTTCAAAATAATACCGCAATAGCCCAAATGCAAAATGCATTAATTTAGAAATGCTATATCGTTCCATTTTACTATTTTATGGACGCAATGAAAACAAAAATTTACATCACACTATAGGAAATACTTTTTGAAAAACATATATAAAAGTCATGTAACAAAAATTTAAAACTAAACCAAGTCTGTACATAATTTATACGCAGTATAAAAGAAAATCACCAAAAAACTTCGACATTTGTCAATATCATAGAGTTGGAAACATATATACACCAAACTCAAAAGAACACCACATCGGAACAAATTGAATAAAAATAAAATACAATGGCCTATCCTCACTCCGAAAGAACCGCCTACATGATCACGGTTAACCCAAACGCCTGTAAACAAAACTATTTTTCTAAAACTTTACTTAAATTTATATTTTATTATCCTCTTCTCTCTACTATCCTTTATAAGACACACAAATACAACTGAGAGACTAAATAGGAAACAAACTAAACTGAAAACTCAACGTTCGTCAACAACGTTATAAAAACAAAACTACAGATAACACAACTATATTACTATGTTAGAAACAAATCATTGAAAAATTTCTGATTATGGGCCTATTGGTATACACCTTATTTTTATATAGAAAGTAAATACAACATAACAGGATGTAAATACCTTCCCAGATATATTCTTTAAAGTATATAAAATACACACTGCTCCTGACTTTTCTTAACTCACACTGTTACAACTACCTATTAAACATGACATCTTTAAATTTTACTATAGTTTCGTTATAAGTTCGTAAACCCTATTTAAACTATTTATACTTCAAAATCCATATGGGCGTCCCTTATTTTGTTCTCGTTATTGTAAATTTGTTAACCAACATTACAATATTTTAATTTTCGATTAGTACTTTAAAATTACTTGACTCATCAAAATTGAGTGCCAAATTATAATACCCCCCCTCGGAATTATCTCTTATCTCAAAATTAAATCCTCATTATACAAACACACATTAAAATAATTCATAAACAAATAAGAAATTCTTAAAGAAAGAGAAATCGTCTGGTCTAAATCTTTATGAATGAGAAAAAAGTACTAGTTGGTATCTCTACTTTTGAACCGTTATAAATGTTATGTAAAATTGCTTATGATTGTATGATGCTATTTGGGGAAAGGTTTACTCAACCGATTTGAATAAGTTTCCATTCCAAACTTAAATTGCGCTTATTAATTGTTAAAATTAATTTGTATAATCGTGTATTTTCTATTTGTACGTTGCGATACCACGTATTCATTTATGGGCTTAGGTTTCTGGCATTCACACGCATGCGTTTAATTTCTGTATCCCTGAATCCATTTAAAATTGCGCGCTCATTTTAGAATCTTAGGAAGAGGGCAAGCAGTGTACTGCTTCAACTGCTTTGTACATGTTACATTCATTCAACTGCATACATGTGTATTTTATTGTTGTTTCGTTTAGATTATGTTCTAACCTCAAAATTCAAAGCATGGAAATGTGCGAGCAAAAGAGATAGAAACATCATTTGCTTGACAGTAGAAGGAATGGGAATGCTCACAACAAACAGACTGCAGATTGCACTTTCACCCGCTTACTTTCACTGCCTTTTCCTCCCGCTCTTTTCCATTTGGCAATATCAGAGATTTGCATTTACTGTAAAAAATCAGGCAGTGCATGCTTACTCTGCACACGCTTTAAGTTTGTATTTTAACTGTCGTTTGAATAGTCCGTTCTCATATTTATGGTTATCTCTCTCCCTCTTACTTTCTACATCTCAGTTGTGTTTGTGTCGATGAGCGTGAGTTTCCGTTGCTTTGTGATTCTTATTAGAATGTTGTGTAAGTTACATTTCATTGTGTCTGTGAATGTAGCCATTCCCGAATGTTTAAGTGGATGAAATGGAAGAGCGTGTGAATATAACGAATATGTATCTAAGATTAATGTGATTCATAAACCATATCTCTGTTCTAAAATGATGTCTTGGTGTCTGAAATTAGACAATTGGTGTGAAAGAAATTATATATTGGTTAACAAAAATGTAGGCGGGCTGGTCTACAAACAATGTAAACTACATGATTTTAATTGAAAATCTTTTAACCACTATATTGAGTTTTTAAACTATTAGAATACATATATTTTAAATTAGGTAGGATTGTCTGGAAAAATTACATCGGATGATTTGACTCAAATGAAGACTCTTCTCTACAAGATTTTTAAAGAACATAAAATCAAATTATACCAGAGTTCTTTGGATTTGATTTTTTTTCAGTTATTCCTTTCCTAACTTTCATCGATCGGTATTTTAACTGACAATATTCTGATTAATATTTCTATTATTAACTTAAGTGTGGTGTATTTTTTTTAACCAATTTGTACGATTTGTTTCTCTCTTTTAAACTGACCGTTTTTATTTATTGGTTTTATTAACTAAATTAAATATTGGGTGTTTCTTTATTTTTTAAAGAAAAGGTTCAAATTCATAAGGATTATTTGCTTTACACAATATCTTGTATAGTTTCTTGCATTTTACGCCACGCTTTTCACAAATTTTTGCCAAGTGCATGAAGGGAACGCTCAAAATATTCGAAAATGTCAAACACTATAGTCCTGCCATAAGTTTGTAATTTATTTTTGTTTGTTTTGTTACATTAACCACAACAAATTTTTTTACTAAAAATATTTTTCAAGCTTATGTTTTTTTCGACTTCAGATATTTTGAATATTATATGAACATTCCAGTCTTATTATGTTTATTATAACAATCATAGGGAATTCAATCAATACTTTTATAAAAATCTTATTGTCTATTTACCTTTGACTTTAAATAAGGACAGCAAAAGACCATACAACCATCACACCCTATACAATTCTTGTTAAGGTACAACAAACTATCCCCAAATTATTGTTTCCAAATCGAAATCTTACGACAAAATACTTTGAAATAAAGCATCTTTACATCTTATTCGACATACGCGAATTACAAAATAATTATAAGAGATTTCTAGCGGGAAATGTTACTAAATTTAAACAAAAAACTGATAAATACTAAAAAAATGGGAATTGATAATACATTTATAATTAAAAGTACTCCTTCTTCGGTCCACCACTTAAAATATATTCAAAATCACAATTCAATACAAGTTAGGCAGGATCTTATAACTGCGAACAAAACACCCTTTGTCCCTATATAAAAATATGAAACCCCAATACAAAAACAAATTATCTACTACATGGTTGAAAATACAGATTTCCTCCATCTTTTTTTCGTTTTGTATAAGTCCACCACTTCAAATATTAATCGACATTCGACGATTTAAAGTTTTATTGAACAAAAACGAAACAGGCAGGGAATTTAATCAATACTTTTATAAAAATCTTATTGTCTATTTACCTTTGACTTCAAATAAGGACAGCAAAAGAAAATACAACCATCACACCCTATACAATTTTTGTTTAGGTACAAAAAACTATCCCCAATTATTGAATTTAATCAATACTTTTATAAAAATCTATTTACCTTTGACTTCAAATAAGGACAGCAAAAGACCATACAACCATCACACCCTATACAATTCTTGTTAAGGTACAACAAACTATCCCCAAATTATTGTTTCCAAATCGAAATCTTACGACAAAATACTTTGAAATAAAGCATCTTTACATCTTATTCGACATACGCGAATTACAAAATAATTATAAGAGATTTCTAGCGGGAAATGTTACTAAATTTAAACAAAAAACTGATAAATACTAAAAAAATGGGAATTGATAATACATTTATAATTAAAAGTACTCCTTCTTCGGTCCACCACTTAAAATATATTCAAAATCACAATTCAATACAAGTTAGGCAGGATCTTATAACTGCGAACAAAACACCCTTTGTCCCTATATAAAAATATGAAACCCCAATACAAAAACAAATTATCTACTACATGGTTGAAAATACAGATTTCCTCCATCTTTTTTTCGTTTTGTATAAGTCCACCACTTCAAATATTAATCGACATTCGACGATTTAAAGTTTTATTGAACAAAAACGAAACAGGCAGGGAATTTAATCAATACTTTTATAAAAATCTTATTGTCTATTTACCTTTGATTCAAATAAGGACAGCAAAAGAAAATACAACCATCACACCCTATACAATTTTTGTTTAGGTACAAAAAACTATCCCCAATTATTGAATTTAATCAATACTTTTATAAAAATCTATTTACCTTTGACTTCAAATAAGGACAGCAAAAGACCATACAACCATCACACCCTATACAATTCTTGTTAAGGTACAACAAACTATCCCCAAATTATTGTTTCCAAATCGAAATCTTACGACTAAATACTTTGAAATAAAGCATCTTTACATCTTATTCGACATACGCGAATTACAAAATAATTATAAGAGATTTCTAGCGGGAAATGTTACTAAATTTAAACAAAAAACTGATAAATACTAAAAAAATGGGAATTGATAATACATTTATAATTAAAAGTACTCCTTCTTCGGTCCACCACTTAAAATATATTCAAAATCACAATTCAATACAAGTTAGGCAGGATCTTATAACTGCGAACAAAACACCCTTTGTCCCTATATAAAAATATGAAACCCCAATACAAAAACAAATTATCTACTACATGGTTGAAAATACAGATTTCCTCCATCTTTTTTTCGTTTTGTATAAGTCCACCACTTCAAATATTAATCGACATTCGACGATTTAAAGTTTTATTGAACAAAAACGAAACAGGCAGGGAATTTAATCAATACTTTTATAAAAATCTTATTGTCTATTTACCTTTGATTCAAATAAGGACAGCAAAAGAAAATACAACCATCACACCCTATACAATTTTTGTTTAGGTACAAAAAACTATCCCCAATTATTGAATTTAATCAATACTTTTATAAAAATCTATTTACCTTTGACTTCAAATAAGGACAGCAAAAGACCATACAACCATCACACCCTATACAATTCTTGTTAAGGTACAACAAACTATCCCCAAATTATTGTTTCCAAATCGAAATCTTACGACTAAATACTTTGAAATAAAGCATCTTTACATCTTATTCGACATACGCGAATTACAAAATAATTATAAGAGATTTCTAGCGGGAAATGTTACTAAATTTAAACAAAAAACTGATAAATACTAAAAAAATGGGAATTGATAATACATTTATAATTAAAAGTACTCCTTCTTCGGTCCACCACTTAAAATATATTCAAAATCACAATTCAATACAAGTTAGGCAGGATCTTATAACTGCGAACAAAACACCCTTTGTCCCTATATAAAAATATGAAACCCCAATACAAAAACAAATTATCTACTACATGGTTGAAAATACAGATTTCCTCCATCTTTTTTTCGTTTTCTATAAGTCCACTTTAAATATTAATCAACATTCGATGATTTGAAGTTTTATTGAACAAAAACGAAACAGGCAGGGATTTTAATCAATACTTTTATAAAATTTCTTATTGTCCATTTACCTTTGACTTCACATAAGGACATTAAAAGACCGTACAACCATCACACCCTATACAATTTTTGTTAAGGTACAACAGACTATCCCCAAATTATTATTTCCAAATCGAAATCTTACGACAAAATACTTTGAAATAAAGCATCTTTACATCTCTTTCGACATACGCGAATTACAAAATAATTATAAGAAATTTCTAGCGGGAAATGTTACTAAATTTAAACAAAAAACTGATAAATACTAAAAAATGGGAATTGATAATAAACTTTATTATTAAAAGAACTCCTTCTTCGGTCCACCACTCAAAATATATTCAAAATCACAATTCAATGCAAGTTAGGCAGGATCAAACTTATAACTGCGAACAAAACACCCTTTGTCCCTATATAAAACCATGAAACCCAAATACAAGAACAAATTATCTATTACATGATTGAAAATATTGATTTCCTCCATCTTTTTTACGTTTTGTATAAGTCCACCACTTCAAATATTAATCGACATTCGACGATTTAAAGTTTTATTGAACAAAAACGAAACAGGCAGGGAATTTAATCAATACTTTTATAAAAATCTTATTGTCTATTTACCTTTGACTTCAAATAAGGACAGCAAAAGAAAATACAACCGTCACACCCTATACAATTTTTGTTTAGGTACAAAAAACTATCCCCAATTATTGAATTTAATCAATACTTTTATAAAAATCTATTTACCTTTGACTTCAAATAAGGACAGCAAAAGATCATACAACCATCACACCCTATACAATTTTTGTTAAGATACAACAAACTATCCCCAAATTATTGTTTCCAAATCGAAATCTTTCGACAAAATTATTTGAAATAAAGCATTTTTACATCTCTTTCGCACTTACGCGTAATACAAAATAATAATAAGAAATTTCTAGCGGGAAATGTTACTAAATTTAAACGAAAAACTGATAAATACTAAAAAAATGGGAATTGATAATACATTTATAATTAAAAGTACTCCTTCTTCGGTCCACCACTTAAAATATATTCAAAATCACAATTCAATACAAGTTAGGCACGATCTTATAACTGTGAACAAAACACCCTTTGTCCCTATATAAAACCATGAAACCCAAATACAAGAACAAATTATCTACTACATGATTGAAAATACAGATTTTCTCCATCTTTTTTACTTTTTGTATAAGTCCACCACTTTAAATATTAATCAACATTCTACGATTTTAAGTTTTATTGAACAAAAACGAAACAGGCAGGATTACTTATTTTAACTTTGAAAAATGCCACATCGTACAGTACACTACCCGAGGGACTGTCTATATGATTATGTGTAAGCTCTAGGCAGGCTGGATTCAAACATCCTTTGTCCCTATTTAAAAATGTGAAACTCGAATAGAAGAAAAAATTGTCTACTAAATGACTAAAAATACTGGTAACAAAAAGAAAAAAGCGGGATGAATCTTAAAACTACTCTCTTTGTCCCTATTCATAACTGTAAAACTCGAATACGAGATAAAATTATCTACTAAATAGTGGCTTTACCCAATCTTTCTACGCTCGCTACAACACCATTATTCAAAGTATATGAAAAACACAAGTAATATCGATATTATTGAAAGAAATTAAAATAGGCAAACCAACCAACAAAAGAATATACTCAATCTTATAACTGCGAACAAATATACCATGTCCCTGAAAAATCGATAATCTAAACGACTGAAACCTAAAATAAACGAATATACAAATATATGAATATATAAACGATTATACAAAATCCTCAGGTACGACTATTTCTGAAACTCAATGAGTGCAATGCTGATTTTGATCATGCTATGCAATGGAACATAAAAATTAAACCTGATTGAAGTTGAAAATATTCTAGTGTTAACACAGATTACATAAAAACAGCGTTATGACATGACATCATGAAAAACACAAATCAATACACCTTTCTTTATATGAACTTCCAAGTAACAATGATAAAATTAACATGGAGTTATAAAATTTACGTATACCCCTGTGACCACATGTCTAAATTCATGAAGCAATGTTGCCATGAAACTCCTAGTCATTTAGTTATTCTAAAAGTCGAAACTTATTTTGAATTGGGTTATTCTTAAAAGTGTGTAACTTTAAATATTATTATGTACATATTAATTATGTACATCCATACATATAGAAATTAATCAACAATTACAAACACATACCGAGAAACAAAACTGACAAAAACACTCTGAAACTCAAATAATCAAACTGTCAATAAAATAATTGGATAATGGAATAGAGTACAGTCTAAATATTAATGGATTTCAACACTAAATTAAGGGAAAGGGGTTCCCTGAAAGTAAATTGAAATATTTCTAAAATGCACGCCTTGCCATTCCCGACTACCAAAAATTACACGTATGAACTATTCAATAGGGAACTATTCAATGACAATAAACAAGCTAGATAGTGCAGTTGCACTACTAACTTTGTTAAATATCAGGTTAACATAAGCTTTACGCGTTCAAGTCTATAAAGGGGCACCGCCATACTGTACGCGGGGGAAAGAACTCCAAGAACAGAACATCGTTGTGCGTATCATGTATACCATACACATCAATGCCTCCGAACTTTTAATAAAGTTGATATTTCCCTTAGACATTCACGTTCTTCTCTATTTTATTTATTACTTGATTATTCCTTGCATATTTTGTTTACATTTATAATGAAAACACTCTGAAACTCTGTTTTATTACATGATTTATAATTATTACAATGTCTTCGAGTCTACGCAAAACATCGCCTTTTCAAACGAGAACCCCCCAAACATACAAAATCAAAGAACTCAGCACCATATAGGATTCTTTTATAACCCGCAAAAAACTCTCATTGATTAAGGATTTTCGAGCAGCAATATCGCATTAGAAGCACAAATCTTCGTCTTACGCATCCCGAATATGCATTTACACTGCTAACACTTTAATCATCTGACAACAATATTAAATGCACATAAAAATATTCTTCGCTCAGTCAATACAATTCTAAATATGTATGGAACATCACAAACGTCAATAAAACTTCAAGGACATCAGTCATTGTTACACCTATACATGAGATGATCACACTCTGCCTTAAAATCCAGCTAATACAGCACTTCAATCAACAAACCACAGGCGTTCAACATTAGTAAAACATTAATTAATATTCAGTCAATTTTCAAATTGCATAAAACCGATGTCAATCCAAATACATCTATATAGAAATTGGTTCAACGACCGGAATATTCTTGAATTCATAGTAGAAATATACATATAGTACAGTAAACTATGAACGATATCTATAAACTCATTGGATTATATTCGTGAAGATAAACTCCTAAAGTATGAAAGCTTTGAGATTCATCTATTCTCCACTCAATCACCATATAAACCGCATATATCTGATATCTTCAATACCTAAACACATAGTAGGATCAAAGAATATTTTATTGAATGTCAAATACAATACGAAATAAAAAAATCTACCAAGAATATGAAACTTGTGTCTAACAACACTGGACAGGTTAATACTGCCTATTTATAATGAAATATCTACAAATTTATATTTTATCGCTTTAAGAGTCTGAAATATATGTATATGTTTGCGTCTTTTTATTAACCAACGATAATTTAAAGGAAACTCCGTTTGCGTATGAACACATGAAAACTTCGCATAAAGATTTTTATACTACAATAAATTAAAAAAAATGGCATATTTCTCTTTCCAATAAAAAACCATTTCTCTGAAATTGAATGAGTAAGAATGAATACATTTGATACGAATGAATTTTGATGGTATTATAATTGTCTTGTCCCAAATCATAGAAGCATGAAGTATAAAAAGAGTTGACTGGAAAAGAGTTGATTGTTTTATTTCAATGTACAAAAACTTCTTTCAGTATAAAGTAAACTAATCCTCTGTAAATCCAAAAAAGAATGATAAATGTTTGAAAATTGATCATGGCAAATGTATGTGAGATTCATTTGAATGTTGTGCTTTGAAAACTTTCAAATTAAAACGGTATGAGTATTTATTTGACATTGTGTAAGTCTGCTGATTTTATGAAAGTTGATATGAGACTGATATGCATATTGAGAAATTTCAATAATATCTTATAATTTATAGGTCTGATACCAATACCAAACGATACAATACAAGTCTTAAATTGTACCCTGACAATCAACTAAGCTAGACTAAAAACCACATACATACAAAACAAATTTAAAATATGAGATGTTCTTACTGGCTTCATAATTGTACGAAAATTACAAATATTATATACAGATAATCAAGAAAGAATTAATCAGAACCCAAAGAAAGCTGAGCCTGGAAATATATATAAATATAATAGAGAAAGCCATATGAGTCTAAATTTAAAATAAGCCAACGATTTTAAATATTCGAACTAAAAAGTACAGTTTATATCTAGATAATTAGGTTTTCTTACAATTTTATGCTATTGCATTGCAGTATTCACTTTTTTCCCTCTAACTTTTATAAGTTTATATCTAAATTTATATTGTGACATCTAATTCACTCGAAAATCAGTTAGAACTTCTACGTTGATCTATGCTTTAGATACTTTCCTTTTCACAGAAGCTGTCTTAAAACCCATATTTATAGTTCGCAAATTTCCAATAGGTTTCTTAAAGCTATTAACAAATTATATTTCAATTCCATACTAAGAAAATCAAGCTAAATTTAGACAATCTTCAAAATCGTTACTACCGAACATAGTCTAGGTAGTACGTATAAATAATGTAGTTCGATATAGTTACTGTCGTAGCTACAAAATATCATATAGTTTCAAAGGATATCTATATCCATGCATATATCGGATATTTAGGTAATAGGCTAGTGTAGTCCAAAAATTATAAAGCACTTTTATGTTATTCTAACATTTAAAATTCCGAAACAAACAATTAACAAAATATTTTTGACACGATCAAACTTAACAAAACATATCAAAGCTATAGTATAAAACCTACAAAAAAAGTACCTACTACTTTACTTATATTAAGTAAGTAAGCCATTCAATTGGCTTGCTCAGTATACCCTGAACTTCTGTCCCAATTCCCGAACGTCGTACGACAAATTGAGAAGCATCTGTTTTTCGGGTGAGGTTTAACGATGCACGCTCAGAACACCCCACTTGTCTTTGAACATTCCACATCAGAATTCTTCACTTGGTCACTGTATCAAAAGCAAAAACCTCACCCACCAAATATATGAACAAAGAGTACAAATTTCAATATGGTTAAATATCTGAAGACTACAAATGAAGAAAAACCTTGATGACCCCAATAAAACCTGGATGCGGAACAATGGAACTCCAAGGGTGGACGAGATTAACTGGACAATTGAAGGAAGAGATGCTGAATCCAAATAATGATGAGCGAGACTCTGAATCAAACTGAAGAGACACCCGGCTAAAATTTAATTTCAACACACTTTGTAAAACTGATAATAAAAGAAATTTGTTCTAGCTGTTAATGTGAAATAAAACATTGCTTATAATCTCAAAAAAAAAATAAAATTCAGAATTCTTTGTTCACATTTTCAAGACAGAATGTAAGTAAAACTCCAGTTGATTATATTTGTAATTAGTTTGTATTTTTATTTATATTTGCTTAAAAAACTCAAACAATTAATTAATTCACGAACATAGGACTCAAAAACATTGAATTATTGACAAAAATTCCAGAAGTATTTTTCGTTTTTTGCATTATCTTAATTGATTTTCACACACACATCAACTAAATTAGTTAATCAATTGCGTTTTTGCTATTTTCCGATTTTCACACGTTGCGTTTCATTTAAAATAGACAATTAAAATGATTTATAAAATCGCTTTTCTCGAGAATATATGCTATAAAAATCACTTAACCCTAGGATGCTTAGCGTTCACATTCAAATGAAGTCCACGTTGGCCGCGCATTGGCGCCTGCAATTGATGGGGCTGGGGCGGAAATGGAGGCGTAGCCAGACACGATAATTTTTGGATTGAAATTAAAGCATTCGCATTAACTATTTACAAAAAGATGCACGTTTATTCTTGTTTGGATTTGCATGTTGTTTTGGAAACATCGAATACGTTTGTTGGAATTTAGTTAAGGGGAGTTTCTCTATTCCATTTCTTTTTTCTTTGATAACATGCGGTTAAAGACAACGAAATGTGGCTGGAATTTAGTTTGGACCGTAAAGTGTTTTTTTAGTTTAACAATTGCAAAACAAAACTCAGCTAAGCTAGAAATTAATTACGAAACTCGGAAAAAGTTCTAGATGGATGATTCAATGAGATTGAGGGAGGTGACTGGGGAATCTGTTCTTTAAACTTTGCATTAAGTATATGTTGTGTTCTTGCTTTGAGTGTCGATTGAGTTCGTTTTCTTTTTGTTATTTTTTATTATTTTGTGTTCCGCTTATGTCTTTAAAATTTGCTTTCTCTCGCTTTAATCGCTAGTTTTGTCTTATGGTTTCGTTATTACATATTTACTTATTAAAAGCTGACAACAAATTGAAATACTTATCGATAGGTACACTCAAAAATATGCATGTATGTATATATATATATATTTATATGTGTGTTTGTGTGGGTGTGTGTTAGTTATCCGGCCGTTGCACTTGTCCTATAACCGCAATACATAGCTATTTATTGATTTGTCTTGTCCTGGGAGTTCGCTTGTTCTATTGCTGGGGATGCTTCTTCGGATTGATGCTGTGTGTGTCTATAGCCCTGTGTATAGTGTCTGTCCGCTTGCTCCAGTTAGGTTTAGTTATATTTATGTATATATTTTAAATATATATGTCATATTCGTAGTACTTATCGAGTAACTCTCGCTTCCCATTTTTGTCTGCTCTCTCCCAGCGCGTTTTTGTCTATGTAGTTTATGTTCGCTTGATACGCTTCCCAATTTATTCGTTTTCGTATTTCCTTTCTTTTCTTCTTTTAGCTAACTAGCAATTACAGTTACGTTTCAATTTCGCTGATCAATTCGCTTAACATTCGCTATTTACATGGATTATCGATTCTCAATTCTCAATTTTGACTAGTTTTACGGTTTATCATCGTTCGCCCGGAATTGTTAGTTACTTTGGAGTAGGACAAAATCGCTATGTATGTTAATGTATGTATATGTTAATCGAGAGGGGGAAGTTATGTAAAGGGGAAATGCTAGTTTCTGAAATCCTTTGGATACACACTGCTTATGTCTTATGTCTTCTATCTTCGATCCTTTTGCTGCTAGCTTGCCAGTTGTTTGCTGTGTTGCCTATACAGTTTTATCGTATTTTGTTTATTCTAGACCTATATCACCGCTTAATTGCCTTAAACACTCTAATTATTTTAGCATTTCTTGCTGATTCATTGTTGTCTTTAACTTTAATGTTTACTGTAAAGTTTATCTTTAGCTTTGTCGTGTCTCGTGTCTTTAGAAATTAGTTGATTGATTATGAAAGTGTGTGAGTGCTGCAACTACTTATCGAACTCTCAAAGACCGAATGCTTCTCTCTCTCAGCTAGAATCGTACAATATATATATATATATATCATATAAGTCTATACGTATGTGTATATATATTTTGCAAGGTATTAATTATGTATTATGAAACCAATGTGATCCTATGCAAAATTGTATCCATATTATATATATGTAAGTTAATGCTTAATTATCAACTATTTTCCAGTGTTTTCTGCTTTCCGTTTTTGTTCTTTTTGTTTGTACAATTTGAAAACAATTGGAAAACTTATACAATGTAGTTGCTTAGCTTTTCCGCTTCTCTGTTGTGTGTACTCTTGTCGTAGGAAACATTTCGGAAATGATATAGAAAAATAAATGCATAAAACACTATTCTTGTTATAGCATACAGAACGATGAAGCTTTTAGCCCATATTCGCATGCATCTCCTATGAATTGTATTGTAGTTGTTGTTGTTGTTGTTTGTGATGTTGCTGTTGCTCTTAATCGTATTACAAATAAATATCATTATGTGTATATATGATTTTAGTTTTATTTCGATTTTCAGCGCGTTCAACTCTAGGCCTAATACAAACAGCGCTTGCTCTAAGGCTTTATTGCAAACCATTTTTGTTATACTCGAATATTGTTAATCGTTTTTCTCTCGTCTCTTCTCTATATATACGTAAAGCACTTAAAACTAAACAAAAAAAACCTTGCGGGTTACGGTAAGGAAAACAAATCGGTTATATACAGCAATGAAATGGAAACATTTGAATTGCTTTGCTTACAATATGCAAATGTACAATAAGTCTTAAATGTGTGTCTTGTATACATGTTTATCGTAACGGGAGTTTGGTTGTGGTTTTAGGATTCGATTTCAATACCACCGAATCCGTTGGCCCTTTGGTGCCGCCTGTGTAGTACAAACAATTATTGTGTAGTCCCAAATGTGTTGTGTAGGCTCAGCTCTGCAGTGTTAGCCACGTTAACGTGGCCAACAGCAGCAGCAGATTGGCCAAGTTATTTGTGCTGGCACTGGAGCCCGTCTCGCCACATTTGCCTGCAGAGAAATACAGGATTAATTTAAGAAAGGAAAGATGAATAAATTATACTTACCAAAGACTGATAAATTGGCAACCAGATGATGATCTGGTGGCTTCTGTGTGCCGCGGTAGCAAGCATCGCCCACCACCAGCTTGGCTGCATTACCCTCTGTTGGCCTGTAGCTGATGCAGACGCCATGCTTGGTGCCCTTGTGCCGTGCTATAATGTACACTGTGCTGTTCTCGTTCCACGAGCCGTGGCAGGAGTACTCTGAGCGTGAAGAAGAGAACATTAGTAACTGGAATTGTTTAGATTGTGTTATTGCCTCACCTTCCTCGCCGTCCACACTGCACAGTGGACTCACATCGATGGCATTGGGCGCACTGCAGCCAATCCACAGCTGTCGCTGTGCATTGTAGTTGGTTACACAGCTGGGCACATCGCGTCGGTTGCGGGTGGTTATGAAACCAACGCTGGTATCGTTACTGCTGCTGTTGCTCAGTACCAGCGCTTGTTGCTGTTGTTGTTTCTCCTGATGCTGCTGCTGCTGCTGCTGTGGTGCATTGCGTCGACTGCGGACAGGCAAACCGCGTGTATTGGCGTGCCACGAGCCACGTTCCATGCGCTCTGCATTGCGAAAACTGAGCGAACTGTGCCTGACGAGCAAAGCAAAATAAAATTATAAAAGACCTGGAATAGGAACTGTTTCAGAACTTACCCCTTGTGGCTAAAATCACCCGAGTCAGAGCTCTCGTGATGATGATGTCCATGGCCAAGATGAGATTTGCCATTGTGATTGCGTTTGTGGCGTGTGGCCAGGTAGGGTGGCCCAATGGCACCGCGCAAGTTGTACAGGCCCTCCATGGGACAGATGTGTGGCTCCGGATTGCTTGCTAAGAGAGTAAAGAAAACAGAAAGGCGCAAGGCCGTTTTAGGGCGTGTCAAAGTGAATAGCGTAAAGCAGTTCAGGCGTTACCCAGCAAAGTAATGTAGGCCATCTTATTGAAGTCAAAGTGATCCGGTGCACAGGCATCCTCCAGTCGTATGGCCGGTTTGCCTGTCTGTATCTCAATGACGTGAGTGTCCCGTCGGTAGAACATCATGCACATGAAACCCGATTGGCTGCAAGAAAGTAAGGGGGGAATGAATAAACACAAGGTAAGAAACAGAAACTGGCTTCTGGCCACTGGCACTGGGGATTTCTTGTGCGGCTCACTTACCAGCCCGTGGTGTAGTGTACAACGGCCATCATTTCGGTGGCGGTCTGTTTGTTTATCTGCTCGCAAAGGGCGCGTGTCTCCATGTAGCCGTTGGGCTTAATAATGTGCACAGAGCCGTCGCTGCAAAAAGGGAGAGAGAGAGCAGGAAGAAAGGATTTTATTGGCTGTCTGTCTTTTTTTGTTACTCGTTTCACTCACTTGGAATGATAATTGTAGACAGCGTTGCCCATAAGTGCATGCCAGTGTCGCGGACCCTTGAACCAGGCGGGAAAATCGCAGCGCTCAGCCGCCGGCGGTTTCCGCAGCGACATTATACGCGAGCCGACCTGAAAAAAGGGAGCAGCAGTTAAGTGAAAAGCCATTCTGAGTTGGAGTCAGAGTCAAGAGTAGGGGTTGGACTTGTGCTTGTGCTGGGGTCTCTTACCTCGGCACTGTCTAAGCCATTGCAAGTGGCGTCGCCGGATTGTGCCAGCTTATACTCGGCATCCTTGGAGCTCAGCATGCTGGGGCCACCTGCAAATGAAAGAAAAAGAGTAAATGGCGGTTATATAAAGCTCAGACATACGGCTGCTCCAGCTGCTCTCGCCCAGCGGCAGACAAAATAAAAGATTTTCTTACCCATCAGCGAGGAGATTTTCTCGTAAACAAAGCAACGATAACGCTCCTCATTGGAAATGGCATGATGATGCGAGACAAGGCCCACCAAATAGCGCGAGTTGCCATCCTTCCAGGTCGCCAGGCAGGTCAATTCCTCGACTGCAAAAGACAACAAAGGCATGAGAAACAAGTAAGGGTAAATAAATGCTGAGTGTATACTTCACTGTTGAATACTCTGCAAGGCAAATGCCAAGCAAATGGAGGAAACATGGAAAATTTGAAATGTTATCAAATATTTAAAGAACACTTTATATTGATAAGAAATCAATGTAGAAATTTATATGAAAATTGATTGAAGTTATAAGTTTACGAAAGTAAGTTACGAATTGATATACAGAAGTATATTATTATTATCATTTATTATTACTATCATTTAAGAAGGAGTCTCCAAAAGGAAAAGAAGAATAGACCGTAGACCAACAATAGACCATAGATCATGGTATCAGTGCTTAATATCATAGAATTTAAGAATACATAGACAAATGAAATACATATTAGTTATCTATATTCTTACGTTCGTCTACCTCCTCAACTTATATACCCCTTCCCAACTAATATCAATAGCTGCAGGGTATAAAATGTAGTCGTATCTCAAGCGTAATAAGTATGCGACATGTCAATTGCAACTTACCCGTGCTCTCGGTGCCTTGGACATCGGGACAGGCCTGAAAACTCAACAGCAGGCGACTCTCCTCGGTGCAGCTCTCGATATTCGACACGGGGGACTTGCATTCCCCGTGGCCGCGATTATATGTGAAGATAAAGGGACCTACACGAGGGGAGAGACAGACAGAGAGCGGTGGTTAAGACAAATGAGTGACAATTGCAGGCAAATCATTTCCAGTTTTGTTTGAATGAACTCACCCTTAAGCGGACATTTGACCGGCTCGGCGCTCTCACGGAACAGCGAATAGAGCAGAGCATCGCCCGGAATCTGATCGCAGAGATTCTGTAAAGTCTCACGGCCCTTGCAAAAGTCTGGGGGACATGATTATTTTAAAAGCACACATAGAAGTACAATTAATGCAAATCGCTAAGGTAGAGTTTTGTTTATACACACAAAAGGAAGAGACACGCACAGGAAACAAAGAATAGAGTAGTGTGGAAAGAGGACATTGAATAGTAGTAGTAGTAGTATTGGGTAGTATTAGGTAGTAGGTATTTAAGATAGTAGTATTAGTAGAATAGTAGTAGTTAAAGCAACACATTTAGGTGAGAGAGATAGATAGAGAGAGAGAGAGTTAGGATCAAATCAAAAAGGCAACTCTACAAAATGGGCTAAAGTTGATTTTTGCAGACGCATTGCAAAGCTGTTCCTCCTTTTTCGTCCTCCCCCTCTTCTTCTTATTCGCATTGTTGTCAAGAATGCCAGTTAAATTACCAAGTTATTTGTTTAATTAAGTGGCCGCCTCTTGATGGGCTGAGAAAATTGCTAAATGATACTTGACGAGAGAGAGCTAGAGAGAGAAGGGGAGTCAGACGAAGAGCTTCGAGTGCGACGCAATGGGGAGAAACAACAACAATTTCTGTGGAAATTTGTGTTCAAATCAAAATGACAAGAGTAATTTCTGCTTTTTCTTTTTTTCTTCATCATTTTCGACTGCTGCAGCTGTTTCTTCTTCTTCGTTAAAAACACAAACTGAAGAGGCACACAACAACACGTTAAGAAATTATAAGAAAAGTGTCTTGAAAATAATACAGGAAAAGATAAGCAAATTTTTTTTAATAACTTCAGCGCTGGGGTTTTCCGGCAAACGAAAAATGAATAAAATTCTTAACTTTTTTTTTTTTTGTATTTATAGCTAAGGCATTCGTAATTAAGTTCAAAAAAGATACATAAGGAAATCAACAGTTATCATTAAACATATGCTAAATATAATTGAAAAGTAGTTTTTGTATTCATCGTAGAATTCTTTTGTTTTGTTTTGTTTTTTCTGGTAAAGGGTCCTCTCTTTTCGGGTGGTTTACGTATATTTCTGTTTCCTTTAGCATAGCTAATACATACATACAGACATATACATATATATATATAGTACATATATCTGGGAACAGGCAGTAGTAGTATAGTAGTTTATTGGTTATAAATACGTTTTGTACAGCTAAAAAGAAGGTAACAACGAAAATACAAACTTCGAGGCGAATTCGGAATTCCGTCTACGGCGAAATCAAAACAGGAAGGAGATAACAACAAGCACACGCAGAGAAATAGATATAGAGAGATAGATATAGTGTGAGTGTGTGTGTGTCTGTGTTGGAAAATACTCCAAAGTTTGTTAAACAAATTATAAAACATTCATGTGTGTGTGTGTCTATGTATTGTCTGTGTATGTGTGTGGAGTGAGAAGGGACCGACACTTGCGGCTCTTTTGAGTAATGATTGTAATTAAGTACAACTAGACTTTATGAAAAGCAAATGGTAAACGCAATAACAAGGCTCCGAATGGGGCGTGGCATGTGTGTTTAAGGTGTGTGTATGTGTGATACTACTACAGAAAAGCCTGGCAGTATATCATGACAAGGCAAAAAAGAGGACATCAAAAAATAAACTATGTATAATATTTCGTGTGTAGTTGGATTTAATTTTTCTGTTTTGTACTTGTACTTGGGCTAGTTGAGTGTCTATGTTTGTGTATGTGTGTGTGTGTGTAGGTCTTATTTATAGTTAGGATACGTAGTAGTAACTGTAGCCCATAAAAGCACACGCACAAACAACACTTAGAATATACGCAATGAAAAATGACACACATCTACATCTATGTAGAGTTAAGATTACACACCGAAAACGTATGATGTCGAAAACGAACCGAAAGAAAGCAGAAATTGTTGAGTTTCATGTTGGAATTACATTAATTAAATAACACACACATATGTAAATCGTAAATGGTAATATATATATATACTGTAATATATACAATGAAACGGAAACTGAAAGATAAAACACAAATGAAACAACTAACCAAAAGGTACGAACACGAACACACACATATAATAGTAGGTTAGAAAGGAAACAACAACACGGGAAAGTATGGTGAACTCATAGAGCGAATAGTAGTAGAAAGAGTATTAGATAGTAGTAGAGTAGTAGTAGTAGTAGTAGTAAAATAGTAGTAGAGCAGGATTCAGGTACGGATTGAGGTTAGGTTTTGACTGGATATGGTTAGGTTAGGTAAGGTTAGAATGTAGTAACAAGAAAGTACAACAAGTAATTGATAAATGAGACAATTATACTAGCGGTCACCGGGCAGCCCATCCCAACATTTTATCATCATGTACAATATGTATATAGATATTTATATAATTTGCTTCTATTTTTTTTTGTTTTTGTATTTCTTTTTTTTCGTTTCCGTTTTCTCTTCTTTCAGAAATTAATGTGATTGTATTTCAAAAAATTTAGCTGCAATTCTTTATCATTATCAACTTTGTTCTTCCAAATTGACAAAACGAAAGTCGAGAGCGAGATAGAGAGAGAGATAGATCAGAAATAAAATTAATAAGGGATATCTACGGCCTATGCAAAAATGTGTTTCGAAATTTATTTCATTTATTTTTTTTCCAAAATCATAAAATTTACTTGAGCGGCAACTGAAGAATATTTAAGGAACTTTGGACTTGGGAGCGGACAAACGAAATCAAGAAAGAGATGAGCAAGAACGCGAGCTAACAAAAGAAAATATAGTTTCTTAATGCTTTTCAGATATGATTTCCAAAAAAAGCTAAAGAAAAAACGTTAAATTAAAGCTTGATGTTTGAATATTTATTTTTTTGGGAGAATTAAGTAGGAAATTGGTTGGACAATCTGTGGGAAGTATCGATAGAGACGATGACCATTGTGACCATCGATAGTTGATGTGAATAACTGTACAATTTTAGGAACTAGTTTGGAAATTATATTTAGTAAAACTATCGATAGTTTTGCAGCGGAAAATCGGAGCACAATTATTCTAAATTTCCCATATTATTTCATGCAATTTATTTTAGGCCAGTTTGGAAATCATATTTACAGCTCTTGGTTTTTGGGCGATTGATGAATTTTTGCTTGTATTTATTTTGTTTTTGGGGTTAGCAGTGAATTAATATAAACATTAACAATTATAATAATCATGTACAGTTCTTATCGGAAAAGAAAATCGAAAACAAACAATCGAAGCGTCGTTCAATTGGTGACAACAAATACAACAGTTTTTCTTATTTAGTTTTCCTCGAAATGAAACCGAAACAAACAAACAAACACATAAAAATATCTGTACAAGAGATGGAGAAGGAGTTTTCTTTTAATATTTACAGCGTGTGTTCTTGTTCTTGTTGTTGTTCTGGTTGTTGTGGTTGTGGTTGAAATTGTAAATATCCTTAGATAGTTTCTTTTTTTGTTGTTTGGAATTTAACATTATCATTATTATCGTTATTATAATACACAATTGATTTATGAAGATGGTTCTGTACATAGTTAAGGAATCATAATAAAACCAGAACGAAACGTAACGAAACGAAATGAAAAAACTATCGAACAAATTAAGACGAATGAGCTTTACGACCTATATACATATGTATATGTATTTGTCTGACAACGCAACCGAAACGGAGCGACAACAAATTAATAGAAGAACAGAGAACACGAAAAACCCAATGAACAAAAGAGGAAATGAATGAATGAGCACATAAAATATTGCATAAATAAATGAAATGAATTGAAATGAAAATGGCAAATATACAGACACATAAATATATGTATGCTATATATATATAGGTGTATGTCTATATATTTGTCTGTACAACAGTGCCAGCAACAAAAACAACATTGCTAACAGCCAGGGAGACACCGAGAGAGGGGGAGGGAGAGTGACACGCGAAATTGGTTGACACCCCAGTCGAAAAACACGCGACTCTGAGTTCAACTCCGATTCCAGCTCGGTTCGAGGTTCCCTAGGTAAATACAGGGAGGGGCGCACACCTACAGTGCACCACGCCCCCTCGCCCACCAACATAGTGCTGTGAAAACTGTACTCTCACACGCAGAGGCCCTGGCGAAAGCAAAAACTACTATATAAATAAAATAAAATAAAAGTGCCTTTTGGCCTGACCTGCTCGCGCGGCACCGACCAACAAATTACCCAGTCACACACACCCCAAGCTCATACACCTACACACACACACCAACACACACCTACACACACTAGCGAACACACACTCGCACTATTGTGTGTTGCTGCTGCTAGGGTAAACATTTTTACACACATTTGATTAAATTTAAATATCCTCGCACGAAAATTGCCCCAAAGTCGCTTTTCGTGTTACGTATCCTAAAACACCAGACAATAAAAAATATCGGAGCGAACATGGAGCAGTGAACAGAGAACAGAGAACTACGAACATAACAAGAACAAGTCATAAAAGCCGTACAACAAAAAACAAGTCGAGTCGCAACAACTGCTGGAATACAGTTGTAATAACATAAGGAACCCACAAAGGCGGCAAGAAGACAATCGTGGAAAAGTTACCAAAAGTTCTGTCGAAGTTTTAATACCCTTGCGGGTATAGACGGGGGAGGGTTGATAGAAGAATTTATGTATTTTGTTTTTAGAGTGTAGCCAGGGTAGAGCAGTTGTTGTAACCTAAACTAGTTTTGTGACCTATTCAAAAGGAAAGCAAGTTTTCAATGCTAATTCGCAGTTTCGATTTACTATCGAAAAGTTGCAAAATTTACTTAAAATTGCGCATAGAGTTCGAATCGTGTAACTACGAGTATTTTAGAACAGGGTCTAGTTTAGCTAGAGTTTATTAGGATTCTATAAGTTGAACAATACGAATCTAGTTTAATCAAAAAGTTAACTATCGATAGTCATGAGTATCTCCCCCAGCATAACTTAAGTATCCAACGAGCTATTGATACCATTTCCTATTCCAGTTTACCTGCCACAGAATGCGGTTGGGAAACACCTTTCCGGATCGAAAGTTCTACATTTCCTGACCAACTTTGCAGACCCTCCGCCGCCCAAGCAATCGTGAAAGAAATGAAAAATTAACGCGAACAATTGCAGTGAAAAGAAAAGTGAACAAGCGCTAGAGCACCAAGAAGGACGAAAGACGAGGCATAATACCGGTAGTCAAGTAGACAGGCAGCTACGAGGAGATCTGGGAGTGCACGAAGGGGTTGCCAGGTGCGATGGCAATGGCGCAGTTTTGCTTAATTATTTTAATTATTTTTTATGCCGCCTACATTTGTGCACTCGCGCTGCGCGCCTGCATAGCAATTAAAATACTGCGGCCAGCGATGAAGAGAGAGTGGGTGACTGGCACTGGGAATGTCCTTCATTGAATGCCCGAAGAGTCTTGCAGAGGGGGAAGGAGGCGTGTAATGGGAGAGAGGGTGCTGTCGTTCTGGCATCGCGAAATTGGTATGCAAATACTACAGCAACCCATCACAAGGCTCCTCTGTGCAGCTCTCCACAAGCAGCTCTCGCAAGATGCTGCGAGAAAAGTGCGAGGAAAAATATAAAAAATAATTGCGCCAGCTGCACAAGTGGAAAAGCGGCAGAAATAACAGCAAGTATCAAGACTCGGGGAAGGACCTATGTAAGTGAAGCTAATGAAGGGCACAGCTGTAACCCGTACACATTACAAGATTGAGTCTGGCAACCAACCTTGGCCTGTGCTCCAAGGAATATCTTTGTTCTACAGAAACATAAAACACATACAAATGATATATGTTAAGAATCATATCAAAGTTATCAGACACTTTTCATACTACTCTTCTTACAACACAGTCTTATATCTCAGTTATAAAAAGACACTGCATGAAATATATATATTAAAATTGGGGCAATAGACAATATGATACTTCATAAAATTATTGAACGTATTATCATACTAATAGATACTAATAATGCATATTTACGAATCTATATTAAAGAATTCCTATTTGCGTAAACTCTCTGCACTCGGATAATATTACAAACTATTCTGTTTCACTTTGAAGTTTCTCCAGCCTTAACCACATTTTATTCAATTATTCTGCACTTGTTTGCTACTGACAGGCACTTTGTGCTAAGACTAGTTAATAATCTCCACTGCCAAACACAGTTTTTACTAAATTAAAATTGAAATTCGAACTTCAAAAGTTGCAAATTTTCATTAAAGGCATTTTCAAAGTCTGTGTGGGTGGAGGAGGCGGCGCCTGTCAGGTGTTTGCGGAGAGTTTTGAATTTTGTAAGCTCTTCATTTAATCAAAAGCAGCCATGCCCTCTGGGCGTACACATGACTGACTGTGTATGCGTGTGTGTGTGTTTGTGTATGTGTGTGTTTGTGTATGTGTGTGTCTGTGTGTATGAGTGACACTCAGAACAAATAATGACATAAGCCTAATAATGCTTTATTGCCATTGTAATATCGCAGCAATTGTTTCACGGACTGCTAATCAAAATAAACACACACTACTCCACCACCCGCCTGCCTAGCTGCCACGCCCCACTCCCGCACTTGCCTGTCCTTTGTGTCCTTTGCATTATAAATAAGAGCTAAAACTCTCGTTTAATATTTAAACAAAATCAAATCAACAAAAAACGCAAGCAACACGCGGCAGTTCAGGAAGTGGAGAAGGGACGGAGGGAAAGAGGACTGGGCTACAGACATGGGCATGACAGTCCGTCTGCCTGCCTGTCTGTCAGTCATTCAGTTGGACGTTTGGTAACATCTAACTAGAGCAGAGTAGATAGCTGGGCTAGCGTGGGGAGGAGGGAGAGCCTCATGAGTTGGCGCTTTCAAATCGATTCAAAATGGAAACGGAGACGAAGCAGGAGGCGCGGTCGGAACCAGAACCGGAGCTGGAGCCGTGTTGTGGGGCACCACTTAAACTAATTTGATTTCTATTGAGGCAAACAAATAATAAATAATGAATTTACATTTCTATGCGTGCTCAGGGCAGCGCATTGAGTAGGCGGGCGGCAGAGGCGTAAACGGGAAGGCGGAATTGAGAAGGAGCTTCACAGCTAGTGCGATACTTGTATGCAATTACGGTCTTAGCCTCGCAATTAGTTGGCTCTAATTGCACTCGGAGACAAGCGAAAACTACAGCTCGAGCTGGTCGAGAGCTCACTAAGCGGATTACGGCAATTAACCACCGGGCCGAGCTTCTACGGACTCCAACACACGCCCAAATGCGAAACTTATAAGCCAAGCCAAGGCAAAACTCGACCCGGAATACAGAGCTAACCCCTTCATCGCCCCCCCCATCGGTCTTCCCCTCATTTCACTGCAGTGGCATCTCACATGTATTCTGTCGGTCCACTTCAGACTGCACTCAAAGGGATTGGATAACTCGAATCATTCGCACAGGCAAACACTCACGCATTCCATCCGAGAGTTGCACGCTTCTAAAATGCATAGAAATTTCTATAGATAGTAGGGGTAGAGGGAAGGGGGCAGAATAATTTCTTAGCAAGACTATAACTTGTTTTATGCAGAAAGAATAAGAGTTTCAAGATTGCAGCACTAGAAAAGTTAAGAAAGTGTAAGGAAATGCATAGCAAGACATGAACTAATTGTATGATAATATTATTAACTTCCTTATTGCAACATAAGTTGAAGTTCTATAGTAACAGAATTATTCTTCTAACTGGAATTCAAAAGGTTCCTTATATTCATAACTATCTCCTAAATATCACACTTTATTTTGAGCAAAGATCTCTGCGACTGTGGCTTAGTCAAAAGGGAACAAGCTATACACACTATATAATGATTATAATCGACTTTTCCCATTCGGCCTTCATATGCTTTATACACTTTAAAGCCCTCGACTTTTTACCCCGACAAATATTACAGATGGGAAATATGTGCATCCACGAATAACGGTTCTGCTTACTCGTATACAGTATTCAGTGGGTTTGGTGCCATTGCGTGAAGACCCCATAAATAAATCATGATCGGGGCGACAAATGGAAAACAAAGAAAATGAAAATTGTGTAAAACGGGAAACAGAAAGCTGAAAAACCGAAAACCCAAACTCGTTCATCGTGCAAATAGTTGGGTGAAAAGAACTTTCAAAAAAAGTAAAAAAGTAAAGAAAGAAAGATATAAAAGACACCCGCAGTGTGGGTTGCTGCTCTTTTTTTTCTGTTGTTGTTGCTGCTGCTGGTATTTATTGTAGTGATACAAAAAAATACTCAAAAAATATGCAATAAATAGTAAATACCTTGTGTATTCATATTTTGAGTAGTATATCTTTGTATGTATGGTATATATGGTATATAGTTTCAGACACAGTCGACAAGGTTCATTTTCGTGAGATGAGAAGTGTGAATGGAATTTACAGTGAAGCTTTGAATGAAAATGGGGTGTCCAGAGACGAACATAAGCTCGATTCGATAGCAACAAGTACAAGTACAAGTATTATAAAAGGTGCTCGATAAGGAGGCGCCATGACAATATAATCTATACATAATCTATATATTTAATTATATATATATATTCTGTGCTGCAGTCGCATTTGCATGAATTTGAGATGTGTTAAGATTTGTTTTTTATTTTTTCATATTTACAAATGAGTCGCATGGGACGGACACGCCTAAAAATGTTGGAGGATTACGCATAAAGCTCTATGTACAAAATGTGATTGTGCGCTTTTCTTTTTGGGTACAACGAAAACGTTAAATATACAACAAATGCTGGCATGAACAAAATGTACATAATTCTTCTGTAAATGCAAATTTCGGAAAAAATCCCAATCAAATTTGCTTTGGCTTGTTTTATTTTATCACTTTTTTTACGCTCGGCTTTTTCGCATATTTTCAAAGCACACGGAAACGTATTTACAAACACGCATACGCACACACACACTCACACATCCATACAGGAATAAAGAAAAATAAATTTATATATATTTCTCGTTCATATTGGAAATTCGATTTATATTTGCAGTTGTTCTTGTTGTTGTTGTTGGGGTTCTGCTGTTGTTATTGTTGTTGTAGTTGAGAGTTGTCGAAAATATTAAGGTTGGAAAAAAATATACATATCATATATAAATATTGAATAGAGTTTGCAAATATATATAGGTATATGTATATGTAAATGAACAAACAAGTCGATTCGTTAAGAAAATAGTTTTTTTTTTTGGTTTTTGGTTTTATTAATATATTTACACAATGTTTGGTTGTTAGATTTTAATTATTTACAGGTAAATCGAAACGGAAAAATGGAAACGAAGAACCAAGCAAGAAATCAAATTAAAAATCAAATTTTTAGTTTAACTAAAGTTTGGTTATAGTTTTGGTTTGGTTTGGTTGTTTCTTTAGGTTGGGGTTAGGTTTGCCTTTTGGATTCAAAACGTTCGTTTCATTTTCTTTTATTTATTTTCTTTTTTTCTCAGTTTCAGTTTCAATCGTCAAATCGGTTTTTA
Source organism: Zaprionus davidi (assembly GCA_018903715.1). Classification (NCBI taxonomy): domain Eukaryota; kingdom Metazoa; phylum Arthropoda; class Insecta; order Diptera; family Drosophilidae; genus Zaprionus; species Zaprionus davidi. Next base: position 1,493,000 of record JAEIGL010000003.1, read on the forward strand.
TGTTGCTTTTTAGTATCTTTTTGCTCTGTTGGGACGGGTTAATCTGCTAATCCGCTAATACTTTTACGAAAATATTGTAAAATCGCAACTAAGAAGCTTAATTGGATTGACACTAACGGTAATTAGTTGTAATTGATGTTTATATGGATAGTAGTAGTAGTAGTAGCTTGGTAGTAGATATATTGTATCGTCTGGATAAGTTGCACGTTGCAGCGAGTGTGTATGGTATGGTATTGAGAGATCGGTACTGTACAAATCGATATTATTGTTTTGCTTTATATATATGTACATATATAACGTTTATAGATTTTGTTTTTGGTTTATTTATTTATTTTTATATTTTTTTGTGGAGAGAGACAGAGAGAGAGAGAGGACCCTTGCCATGACAAACGTAAACAGGAAGAATTTAATTTGTTTAGAGAGTATTTTTTGGACTATTTACAAGTTTGGTTTGGTTTTTTGATTTTTGATTCGTTACGAAATCATAAGAACCAAAACATAAGGTTGCAAGTGAAATTATAATGAAAACCGAAAAGGAATTAACGAACTCAAGATATAAATTTACAAACTTAACGGTACTCTTCAAAATACAAAATGATGTCGAGAAACCTGCAGTTGTTTATGGTATTATCCTTCGAAAGCAAAAAAAAACTCTTGTATTTTGCATATATAATATATTTTTGGTGAACCGAAGAGGAAAGATTAAAATAGAGTAAATGAAGGAATCAAATATGATTATATATGTTAGTCATGTTGGTAAAACTAAATATGTTAAAGAGAGAGGTGAAAATGAAAACAAAACAACTTTGGTATTTTGAGATAGCGAGTTAAGAGATATAGAGTATTTTGTGGTATTCTTTTTTTCTTTTTTTTTTTTTTTAGTTTTTGCTTAAGCTTAGACATAATAATAAAAATATAAAGTTAATGCTTACAATCATTCATATCGTCATTGGATCTCATTATGTACTGATCCGATGATGATAGTCTTGAATGCCCGTTCGTATTGGGATGAGCTCCCCCCCTATGATCACTTTGTTTTATAGAGCTACGCATCGCCAGTGCAGATGGATTCGACTGATGCATATACATACTATCACCTTCGCACTCACTTTCTTTATACTGGAGCACATTCTTATGCTTCTCATAGATAACCAGGCAACGATGACATCCTTTCCTAAAAGAAGTTTTTGATTGCAACGATAAGGTTGTATTGTATTGTATGGTATGGTATGGTATGGTGATATAGTGTTAGTTTTTGAATGTTATGTTCTTAGTATACAGGTCTGTACATGGATAGTTCGACCGTTGGCTCGACTGGTTTAGTCTTGTTTCTTTGTTTGAGTGTGGAGTGTAAACTTAAACTCTGTTTCTAATTCTCTAATTCCCAAAGAACTGAAGTAACATTTAAGTATGACATTGTATGTGAGCGTGTATATAGTTTAAAAATAGTTTTTTTTTTTAGTTTGTCGGCCAACTCTATTTTGAATTGATCAATTTCGAGTTAAGCTAAGTATTTGATATTGTTTCAACTGAAAAATGATCATAAAAACGAACTCAAAGGACGTACACTTAAGAACCAAAAAGTTTAACAAAATATATGTTCTTGAAAAGTGATGTTAAACAATCTGTAAAAATTCAATTGAATAGTTCATTTTTAAATCAAAATATTTGTAGTTTTTTTTTCAGAGGTATGGCATAATTTTGGGGGCTTAGTTAGTTTCCTAGTTGGGTTAGTTGGTAAATGGCACATACGTTAATATTGTTGTACGATACTTAAACTGGATTTGTTATGGTTTTAATTTTTTTTTTTTGCATTATTTTACGATTAATACGAGACAAAAATTCATACAAAAAATTATTTAAAAAATCTTTGATATCTATAAAATTGAAAAAGATTATTAGAGGAAAACGCAAACAAGTGAAAACTGCTTTCAACTTAATTTGGTTTTCCCCGACACAAAAACGATATTCACATTTCAGCTACAAATCAAAAATCGCATGACTTAGGAATATATAGTATCTTATATATGTAGATATAGAAAAAACATTGCAAAACACAAAAACTTAAATGAAATATCAAAAAGCAGACAGTTTTTAAAGTTTAAGACTGTTTTTTTTTGATATTTTCTTTTTAAAATGTTCACATTCAAAACCAAAAAAATGTCTGTTGAATTGCTGTACAAAAAGCAAAGTTTGCTTTAGGTTTCAAAAACGGCAAATAAAAGATGCAACGGCAGCAAATGCTGCTGCACAAACTATGGAAAAACGAAAACCAAGTTCAAAAAGAAAACTTAGGCACACGGAGGCACCTTATGAATTATAAAATAGTTTCGATTTAGTTTTACTTTTTAGAGCATTTTACGGTACATGTACACAAAAATACACAAAAACATACTTAGTAGTAGGCAGATTGAAGATGGCACAGTTAGAGTACAGTATGTTATATATAATATATGGGTAAATGATGCTATATATGGTTGATGTTGTCAGATGGCATATGCTAGTAGTAAATGAATAGTACTCTCGCATAGTTTAAGTAAGTACTTGGCTGCCTATTGTCAAACATTGTAGTTAACTCACATACACACACAGAGAGAGAGAAAGAGACAGAGAACAGAAAACTAGTTTTATGGGCAAAAGTTGTGAGCAGCTGGCGAAAGACAACAACAACTTTGACGACAGGTTTCTGTAGTCTGTCGCTGCTGCCTGTCTATGCTGCAACACAGTGAGCACTCGTTTAAAGGAACTCGACTAGAAATGAGTTTGATTTGGTCTAATGCTCAAATTAGAAAGAAAATTTTGTAAGTGAAATTCGATTCACTAAATAAAAATGGAATACAAATTTTCAAATATTATAATTTTACTCATCTTGTGATATTAAATATACTCTGCATTAACTCTACATATGTAATCAATATCGTTTTTCCAGATGTTTTACAAAGGCCCTTAGAAGTTAAGTTATATTCTGTAGCGAGTGCCCACTGTAACTAACTATGTCTCCATGTCAATGTCTCTGTGTGTGAGACGGCGCCCAGCAGTTATCGGCCCGTGTTCACGTTCGTTCCTAATGAGGTTACTGTAGCTGTGTAGCTGCGCCGTGTCGTCGCTGCTGCTGCTGCTGCTTTGCCCTAGCACAACTGGTCTAGTTTGGTTGGGTCTTACCTTTAGCACAGTTCGGCAACAGTTTCTGGCGCTTCTTCTTCTGCTTCTTGTTTTTCATTTGCTCTTCTTCTTGTTCAGTCGAACAGCGACAACAAAAACGAAAACTTATTCAATTACAGCCACTTGGCGCACACTCAAAAGTCAAAAATCGTACAAAAATGTTCGACAAACAGTGAGAAAAAGAGGAACTACAGAACGAGTACAAGTATAAATACTTTTAACGCCTCTTCTTCTTCCTTTCCTCATCATCATCATCATCTTCATGATAATCATCTTCTTCTTTTGCTTTAACTTTATCAACATCATCTTCTTTTTCTTCTTTTATCATCATCATCAACGTTTCATTGAATGTCGAGTCGAGTTTTGGGTTGAGATGTTGTTAGCATATTGTTAGCGGGGACTGTAGACTGCATTTGTGGTACTTACTCATCAACTATCAGATATTTGTTACCGTCCGAGGCCGCACACCTGCCCCGATAGCTGAACTGCGATCCCTTGATGTGTATCGACTGCTGATAGCCCGATAGGAACCAAGAGCCCTCCCAGCGTGCTGGAAAGGTGCAATTTGTAGGCGCTGCAAAGTGAAAAGGAGAAACATGAACAATATAGAAATAGTTATAGAACATAAAGAAATTGATAGACAACTTGTGATCAATATATCTTAAGATTTAAATAGTTCTCAGACCTAAACTCCTCATTTTTATGTGCACTTGCAAAGTACATTGAAAACTGAAAACTTCTCTGCTGAAAATCAGCTTTTAAAGTCACGTCTATAAAAACGTTCCCTTACAATACTGTATACTCTATGAAATCCCAAACAAATATACTCAAAAACTGCCCATTTTATGCCGGGATAAAAGATAAACAAGATTTAAATTATTAATAGAAATTTTAATAGCCGCATAAGTGAGCTCTGGGCTCTGATTTGAATTGCAGCACCACAGCAGAGAGAGAGTACTATAGAGTAATTGGCCTAAGGGCGGCACGGGAGACGAGACGGGATGAAAGAGAAGTGGAGCGACGACATGTGACCTCAATTGCGGTCGTCCATTGTTCATTTAACGACAGCTCGGCAGAAGAATAAAATAATCATAAAATGAACAGTTGCCCAAAAAAATGAGTGAATGAATGAATGAATGAGAAGAAGAATGAGAAGAATGTTTCAATCATAAACAATATACCGAAAATTGTTGTTCACTTTCTTTTGGACATTCTTTGTGGCTTCCTTCTGTGCTCCTTCCGTTTCCCTCGTCTAATTGTAATGTCAATTTTTATGCCAAGATTTGTGGCTTTTTAATTTATAAATTGTTTCAATTATTATTATGATTGTATTTAAGTGCGTGCGCATAAGTGTCAGCCTGTGCGTCAGTATGTGTGTGTCTCTCTGTGTGTGTGTGTGTGTGCCTCTAAGAGACCAAAATTTACGACCCTCTGCCGGCGCAAGGGCGCATAAATAAGTTGAACAAGCGGCAACCAGAAACGGCTCGTAATAATACTAATGTCGCACACAGATACACACACTGCCACACACAAACACACACACACACATACGTATATATAGACTCCAGCTCGATGGCATAAAAACTACCGAAATGGCAATTGTGAATATTAAAAAAAAAATACTATAGGAAAGAAAGGAAAGGCAAGTCGAAGCAAGGCAAAGCAAGCCAAGGCAGAAAAGCAGGCAAAGAAAACGAATCGTTAGTCAGGGGCTGAAACGGGCTAGGCACACACACACACATACACAGAGGGAACCGCACACAGTGAGAGAAAACAATAAGTATATCGCATGCAATACATATAGAAAATGGTAAAACCACCCTCGTTGACTGGCCTCATGCCGAAGCTGGCTACGCAAGGGTGCAGGCAGAGGGGCAGTGAGAGAGAGAGGGCGAAAAGGGGGGAGGGAGGGGGTAGAGCTCTACCCACGAGGGGCGGCTGTTGCCCGAAGCCGAGCGCGCTACGCTTACGTTATGCTGTACGCATTCAAATTGTACAAAAGTCGCAGCGTCAGAGACGAATGTGCGCACGAATCGGCACACACACACAGGCACACACAGCCACACTCACACACCGGCACACACGCACTCGACCCGACACACACACAGATACACATTTTATTTTATTATTCCTGCGCTTTCTTTTATTTTACTTTACTTTACTTTACTTCTTGTTGTTGTTTTTTTTCGGTTTTATTTCAACGTATTTTACGCTACATTTTTCCATGCTGCTGTTGTTGTTTGTATTTTTCGCATTTGGTTGCCCCCCGTACAAAACAAAAGGCAACTCCTGCGCAGGATCAGCGAATCTCTGTGTGTGAACCCGTCGCACTGAGCCGACACCGACAATGCTTTCGCATTGTCCAATGACTTGTGTGTTGCTCCTACTGCTGCTGTCATAATGTGACCCCACCTACCCCACTCCTCCCTCCCTACTCACCCTGCTTTGCCAGCGCCCCTGCCTGTGCCCCGCCTAGTGCGCCCACGCGACGCGCATTAAGTGTAGCATACTTTGCAGGGCGTTGTAATTGTTTCGCCAATTTCAAGTACCGTGCATAATTTTCCAACATGATTCAATACTTTTCCCGCAGCAGCAGCAGCAACAGCAACAGCAAGAACGACAACAACAACAACTGGCGTCAAAAGCTTTTGCCTCTTCCTGCAGCAACCCCCAAAAATATCGCTGCAGGGACAACAAACCCTGCAAAACTACACGCTAAAAGCAAATATACCAAACGGACAGACAGACAGACGGACAGGCGGACGGACGGGCGGACGGGGCAGACTGACTGACAAGCGTACAAATACGTATGGACAGTTGGAATGACGTCCCGCTACACACACATTCGCACACGCACACACACTCACCCAAACACTCACACACTCTTTATATATATTTTTGGCGTGTTTCGTGTGGATTAGAGTGGCTCAAGTATGCCTGGCAGCACAGGGGAGGAGAGGCAGGCAAGGAGTAGGGGAGGAAAACAAGCATAAATCGTAATATACAGCGTGTCGAAGCTGAAATACCCTGGCAAAACCAATTAAACGAGCGTATTGACATAAGCCTGCCTGAGATGGTGAGAATTTGCATATTAATCGAAACTATGAAATGGAAATATCGAAAGGGGCAAGGATTATAATGGATTTGAATATTTTATGAAATTGGAAACTTCATTCAAATACTTGAGACTATCAAATTATAATATTATGATCTATTTGTGTTCAAAAGTGTTGAAGAACATTTTACTAATGAAGGAAGAAAGATTAGGGAAAAAGAAAAATACAATTTCAAATGACAGTTGTATTTCTTACGTGGCTAAACGATTTTTGCTTTAGTTTTTCATGATTTATTTTGGTCTGAATCAATCATTGCTTTACTTCTCTTGCTTCATATCTATCAATCTGTCTAACATAGCTTGATCTGACTATAAACACATGTATCTATCTATTTGAACATATACCACAAACAGATGTATCTTTTCTCTCTGTTTCCATAAGCTTTTAACAAATTTTGAAGAACAAGTTCTAATACCCACAAAAAAAAGAAGCTTAATATGATAAACAAGCGAATGGTTCAAAAACTCAACCTTGACATTTCAATCTTGACAACTGACACTAATCCTCAGCGCATTACAAACCTCACTGTACATGTGTATTGAGAGATATTCGTCTATATGGGAATGTGCGAGTGAATTGAAAAGCGCAGCAATTTGTACTAATCTGTTTTGTAGGTTATGTTTGAACACATCATTATCTCCCTCCCCACCCCCACATACAAACTGCACTGTCGTTCGTTTTATATGCTTATCGAGATGATGATTTGTAATGACAACTTTAACGCGCTAACAGCTCCTTAACCCAATTAAAATACGCCCCTCCTCCCTCCCCACTTTGCCATGCCCCACCCTCACACACACCTCGCTTTAAGTGCTTGAAGGGAGTACTCTGAGGACGCATTACTGGACCACCCTTGCGGACAAGGCTGCGCTGGCTACGCATCATAGACTTTCACACAAACACACACACACACACTGCTGTGTAGCTCAAAGAGCATGACGCTTCGCTTTAGACTCATTTGCGTTTGCATTTGGAATTTCCAAAAGCGAAAACAGAAACATAGTAAACGGCAAGGGTGGGGGGAGGGGTGCCAAGGGGAGATAGGGTCGTGGGAGTAGGCGGAACGCGAGTGAGAGACGGAGAGTAGCACCCGAAATGCTTTTGTCTAACTTGAGTGAATTATGGTCAGCGGTCGGTGGTCGCTTGGTCGAATGGTCCGACAGAAGGACGGACATACGGACAGCCGGACAGCTGGAGAGCCGCACAGACGGTATAGGGAGACGGACGTGAAGACGGACGTGCACTTGGTGGTTGGAGGACGGCGGCGCGGTTACCGCCTGTTTGTTTCGGGCAATTTCCGTACAATTTGCCATTTGTTTGCTGCTGTCGTTGTTCTTGTTGTTGATGTTGTTGTTGCAGCGGCTGTTGCTGTTGTTTTCTTTTTGTTTTCCCAAAAAAAAAAAAAAAACGAGAATTTTGGTTTTATTTGATATACCCTCTGCTCATGGGTCGAGGCTGCAGAGTATGCTTGGTTAACTTAGCGAACATATCAATTAATGTGAGGTGGCAATGTTATCGGAGCTATCAATTAAAGCGGAATTGGAACTAGTTCGTATAGGAAAGTTAACTAAGGAAACTGGAACGAACTGAATCCCGAATCGAAACAAGTTGGAACAAGAATTAATTAATGAATGTTCGCTTGGAAAAGTTATCTATTAATGGAACCAGAAATGTTTCAGAAAGTAAAACTGGAAACAAAATTATTTGAAGAATTCAAAACAGTAACGGAACGTAATGGAACTAAAACGGGAACTTGTTTGTCCCTTTTGCAGTATTTGCTCCTTGTGTAACTCCACGTCGTGCAATTCTTTTCGAGCTGGAACCAGAACAAACACAAGAAGTGAAACCGGAATGGGAATGGGAATTGGTTCGCTAAGGGAGCCACAAAACGTGTTAGAAGTGGAACTAGAACTGGTTCGCCTTTTTGCAGGCAACACTTATTTACAGTAGCCCTTCGCATAGGGTAACTGCACGTCGAGCAGTTCAGCACATGTTTGAGTTGCCTTTTCGAGCGAATTCGCTCATGGAGAAACGAAACAGTTGAAACGCATTATACGAGAACGCAGATCTGCGGTCACAAACTACTTATGGATTCAATTGAGCATGACCACGCGCGCGCGCGAGGTGGCCGAGGGTTGGGAGGGGTTGAACTGGGGGTGGGAGGTTTGGACTGCGCACAGACACAACAACAGCCAAAAGCAACAACAAGGCAACTTGCTGCGGCAGCTGACGCAATGTTGCCCACTAAAAAATTATGCTCAAAATTAAATGAAGAAGTGGTGGGAGTAAGATGAGGAACTGTACGGAGAGTGGGAAGTAGGAAGAGGAGGAGTAGTAGCAGCGGTTTTTAAGTCAAATTATAAATTCTTATCATAGCGCTACTTATCGGCATGCGTTACGCGCATTCCTCGCCTGCTGTTGACTTCTTCCACTTCTGCACTCTCTCCATCTTACTCCCACTTCAGTTCTTGGTTTTGCTTTACTCACCATCTTGACGACCGCCCCAACCGCTCACAGACGTGGCCAAAAGCAGCGTCAGCATCAATGGAGCCCAGCAACTTTTTGTCGCTGTCATGGCGAAGACGGAGCTGCTACCCAGTCTGCTCCAGCTGCGACTGCCACTGCTGCTGCTGCTCGTTCTCCTGCTATCCACGTCTAATCCCGTTGCCGTTGTCGTTTTCGTCGTCGTCATCTTCGTTGTTTCTGTTGTCGCATTGCAGAGCAGCTGCTGCCAGGTGAATTTCAGCCACGTAATGCTAGGAAGTTGGTACCACTCTCGCTCCTCCAGTTGCAGCTCCAGCGCACTAATATCACCGTTATAGTTAAAGCACCTACATTCATCATCATCATCATCATCATCATCATTGCCGTCATCATCCAGCGCTTTCTCATTAGCCCCATCATCATCAGCGTGGATTTGTCTCGCTGCAGACGCTGCATGACTTGGTCGTTGGCGTCGCATTCGCTCACGTCGCTGGCGCCGCAAGACTTCGACTTCACCCGCCGTGTCCGCCTCGTGTCCACCTTCAGCAATTGGCGTAACTAATTGCGACGCCTGTCTGAGATCGATGTGCATGCCATGGCCCTGGGGTAACTGGATATCACGCTGCAGGAATTTCGACAATGTCGTCGCCTTCTCCGTCCTTCTGCCATGTTTATCATAATCTTTATGTGCCCAGCAACAACAACAGCTGTTGTTGCTGCTGCTGCTTGTGATGTGTCTCCTGCTCGGACTGCGACTATGGCTACGGCTTGGACTGCGACTGCGACTGCGACAGCGACTGCCAGAGCGACTTCGACTCCGGCAGCGTGTCGAAGAACTGTTGCTGGCCGCAGGCACAACATGTCCACATGGAGAGCAGAAAGGCGGTAAATAGATTAACGACATGGCCCGAGCTCTCGTCTTCGATGTGGACGTGAGCGTGGACGCGGATGCTGTTGCGGACACAGACGTGGCTGCTGCAGCCGTGCTGATATTCCTGTTCCTGTTCTCTTTCCCATTCCCGGGCATATTCGTGCCCGCCGTACTTGTCGTTCCCGTCCGCGTTCTGTCTGCGGTTCTTGGCTGCTGCATTTCCAGCTGCTGCTCCTTCTGCTGCTGCTGCGTATTCTGTGGGGGCACAAGACGAGAGTGGAATATTTGATTATTGTTATATATTTATGTGCAAAGAGTGCTACAGTGCACATTCCAAGGCGTGAACCGCGCATAGAGTAAGCTTAAGAATGATATATGATAGATATAGATATAAAATATACATATGAGAGTGAATCAAAGTGGAATATCTCGAAGATTGCGAATAAACCCAAAGCTCTTTTCATATTTCATATTCATTCCGGTTTATTCAAATATTTCACCACGTTAATACGTTTATACGAGTAGCATATTTACTATATATTGAATAATCTCAAGATCCCATGTAAAATTTCGCTTAAATATAATTTTCATTCTCATATTCAAGCCCTATTTATCAAAATGTACAGAAAACATAAATCACTTTAAGATTTCGAAAACTAATTTCAAAATTCCTTCCAATCGTGCTTATCTTAAATTTCCAATCGCATGCCTGCCAATCCAGGCAAATCCCAAGGGTAGCACGTCACCCAACTTTTAGATTTACTAGAATTTCATGAAACAAATTTGGTATATTTCCCCACTCCCCTTACAAGTTTTATTTATGCACATTCCTGAATTCCCTAGAGTTGTTTGGGGTAGCTTAATAACCAAAAAATACTATATAACTCTATAAAAATAACAAAAATAACATTTTCCTCAGATTCTCTGTACAAATCTGGCTAACTATCATACATATTTTAACAATATACTATAAATAAGCGACATTCTATAATATAATATGCAGTTTTCAAAGAATACTAGAAGTACTATTTGCTTTAAACTCTATACAAATACAAGCTGTCGTATTTATATTTGAAATCCTTAATACACAAATAATATTAATAATACTATAAATAAATAGAATTATATAAGTAAAAGTATTGTATGTTCCAGTAATTTCTTTAGCATTTTCCACAACAAACTAGTTTAATATTGCAACATTATAAAGGGATTAAGTTTCCCGATTACTTGAAGTAAATATTTTGATCAACAATTTCTTATCGCATGTTCACGCTATCGAGCTGTCACTGTCGCACTGTGTGCACTATGCAGGCAGGCAGGGCAGGGCAAATATGGCATAAGGTGGCAAACACGCTGGAGAGGCGACAACTGCGGCATTTGAATTTAAAATAAAGCGCCACCGCAGCGTCCCAAGTTGTCTCCTCCCACTCCCTCTTTTCCCCCTCTTACTTGCCCATTCCCCTACAACAGTGGAGCCTATATTTACATACAGCTATACATAATTGTGTGCGTGTCATTGTGTGGCGTGTGCGTTTCTATCTCTCTCTCTCTCTCTGTGTGTAAATAATCCCAGAAAATTCATTGTTCAACAATCGGGTCCGTCCTAAGACCGAATGCAGTCGGACAAAAAAAAATAAAACTTCCTCCGCGGCGCGTCGCATTAAAAAGCAATAAAAATAAATATGCGCTCAGGGAAACCGACGCCCCCAATCTCCCATTCCCCCACTTCCCCGCGCCGATCTTCAGGCCAAAATAAAATGTCCAATGACGCGTAAATCAAAAATCACGCGCTATAAAAAAAATTAAGACAGAATTTATACGCATCTCGTACGATTATTTCCTATACAAAATTTCCAATGCCTCTTCTATCCCATCCGCCAGCGACGCCTCCTCTTCCGTTTCCCCATTCATTTCTTTTGCTGCCTTCTCCCTTTGTTTTCCTGCATTTAGCGCCTCCGGTTAACGGGCAACAACAACCGAACAATATCAATATCGGCTACAACAACACAGCAACAACGACCACTTGAGAGATTTATTTATTTTGTACGTTTTCAGACACGCCATAGAAAACATATATTTAAAATAAGACGGGTAAAATTTTTGGGACACACAATAAAGAATTGCTTTATTTGGTGTGCCCGATGATTTAATACCCTATAGACCCCTAGAAGAGATCGTGCTCAGCTCAATTGACAGACATTTAAATTTCCCATGATTGATAGATGGGCTTACACAAATTTCTCTGAAACTGGGCTGACGATATCTTTATAGAACTCTCTATATATAAACTTGTCAACACGGAGTTATCTTAACACATTAATCAATCTATTATATAACACCTTGTAGTGATCAAATTGGTTTACAGGGTATACCCAGACAATTAAATACTCATCAAAATAGATAAGCCAAACAATTTGTAGAGGAATAAGAAATGAACGCTATAAAAATATCAATTTCCAGGGAGATTTCCGAATATTTTAGCATAGATTCTTTAATTATCATGTCATTATAGTATTTTTTGATGCAGATAACCTAGAATTGGAATTGGAAAAGATATGCAGAGTTTTGCAAGCTCATGTCGTAGATTTAAGACTTTGATTTAGATTTATTATAACTTTATAGTCACACTTATTTGTAAATTGTCTTTAATTTGATTTGAATAATCATTTCATATACGTTTATCAACGATGGAAATTTCAGACAGTTGAGGATTTAGATTTTATAAAATAAAATAGCAAATTGTTACTGAAAGATCTCTGAAATTACATTCGACTAATTAATCTTTAAAAATCTGTACATGATGAGTTATTTAAGAGTTTCTCTGAGAGACCTTAATTCATGTTGGCTAGAATGGGAATTATTGAAGGAGTATTAACTTATGCAAACTTAAGTTCAAGATTAACGATGCTGATGGAGATAATTATAATTACATATGTTAATCAAAAGTCATCGTCTTCCTCTTAAATTTGTTTCGACTAATTAATCCATAGATATCTGTACATAATGAGAGTTTCAGTCAGTTTTTCTCAGTGAGTTGGGGGTTGTTTTTCACTCTGCAGGAGGTGAATGTATGTCGGCACTCGAAAGAGCAATCGCTTCGAATATCTTTGAGCACATTATGTGCCCACGCTAATGAGTCCTTCTCGCAGTAGACGACGGAGTGCTTGTCGTATGTGAATGAGAGGTAACCTGCCCCCACCCACATAAATGAAAATCAAAAGGCCAGCTCCCCCTTTCCTCCATACCCACCTCCCCTGGCCACTGCCACTTTGCATCCTTAACGATTTTGGCTGAGCTTTCTCGCATGCGATAAAGAAAGCAAAAGGAGGAGGAACAGAAGAAAGAAGGAAGAGAGGGCAACTTGATGGGGGAATGTATAATGCAATTTTCATGTTATGTAAGCGCTGCTCTTAGCCCCGTCATCTATGCTAATTAAGTTAATTAAAAAGTACCAGCAAAGTATTTGCACTTGGCCAACTTCACGTCATAATCAAAGTTGAAGCGCATCGCATCGCATCGCATCGCATGGCGATGGAAGCCCACGAAGTCATGTCAAATGCTCTTAAAAAGGAGCCAAAGCCAACGATGACGACGTCAATGACGATGAGGAGGGTGAATGTAGATGTAGATTCAGTTGGAGATGCCATTCACACACACACACATCCATACACACGCACACACACACAAAAGTCGCTTCTTAAAAAAACCAAAAGAAACGAGGCCAATTATAAGCTCCATCATTAATTTAAATAAAATTAATTTCCCATTTTCCAAAATGCGCCACCAAATAAAAAATAAAGAAAGAAAGAACTGTAAGGTGGGTGGGGACATTGGAGAGGAGTGGGGGTGGAATGACAGCAGAGCTGGTGGCAAATACTAAAACATTTAGACGGAATTATAATTTTGTTTTCGCTTATTTATAATTTACGTTTGGAAAATGTGAAACACCTGACAGCTCAAAAAAGAATTTATGTTTGCATGTTTCCCATTAATTTATTTTTCCAAGCCAGACCACGTTGCCCCTCTCTCCGCTCTCCCCTCACTCTCTTCACCTGCCTCTCACTGTCGAAGTGGAACATTGGAGCTGCACGAAAATGCACACAGCAGGAGAAAAGCCCAAAAGACGATGGCAACGATGGAAATATGCACAAGGCAGGCACATTTTGCTATCACGTTTGGACTATAAAACAGCAAGAAGGCAGCAGCAGCAGGCAGAGCCCATCGTAGTTGGAGCTGGAGTCAAAGACGGAGACGGACACAGAGACGTAGTTGGCGTCGCCCTCCTGCCTTCTACTGATGATGTTGTTGATGACATGCAGCGCTGGGGCCTCCATTGAAATGGCAAGACACACCACGAGACCGAAGAGACCGAAAGATACCAAGACAACGGGATAGCAAAGAGAGAGCAGGAGAAGGCAGGCAGGGTGGCGAAGACGGAGGGACAGCCCAACGAGACATTGCGACGTCTCGGCGCAGTGCAAAACTTGTCAAGTAAATATAAACGAAATATGTGGCACGGTCACCCGTTCCGGTACGGTCTCTCTACTGCATGCACTCAGCAAAAGAAAAAGAAGAAAAACAAATTGCCCAAGCAATTGCGAAATATTTGCAACAGATCGTAGAAAGATAAAGATATCGCAGAGAACTCTGCATTAAATTGTATGAAAACATGAGACATTTCTCTGCAAGACAATAAAGTCGTTTGATGTTACACGACAGATGAGATATGATATATGAGATGTGGTAACTGATATAAGTAATAGAGAATACTATATAAAATATAGGTTGATTTTAAGCTAGTAACATATCGAGAATATCATATTAAAATTGCTATAAGACATTTTAGTAAGTTAACTGCATAATAATCGTTGATATCATATAAAAACTGAGTTAGGAATATACTTTTCTATAGAAAACCTATTTTCATTTGACAGTTTCTTAAGAATTCTCCACAATTCTGCATCGTACAATCCTTATAGATAGACCTTTTAGACTGCTCTCAAAGCAATCTTTATGTTTTTCGTTTCGTTGTCGGAAAATTATCGCAAGGCAATAAACTGCAGAGGGAAACCCTATCTTTTTTTTGGGCAAGTGTAGCCGCCTGGCACTTGTTTTATTTCATTCCCCATTTTATTATTATTTTTGCCAGAAGACGATGGCGTAGCCGAAAGTTGAAGACGACGCCGCCGCCGTCGCCGTCGTCACCGCGGCCCATAAAAAATATTTTTATGCAACATTTTTATGATTTCCGTCTGGCAGCATCAGCAAAAGCGGCAACAACACAGCGGGACAAAGGCTGCAATGGACTCAGGTCATGACGACAGCAGCGACACCTCCTTCACCTGCTTTCAATTAAATGACACTTTCCCTGACTGCCTGCCTGCCTGCCTGCCACCGTCATCCCCCCTTCTGTTTATTCTTTAACTTCTCCATCTTCATTCCCATTTTCTACTTGATCTTCTTGTGGCTCGTGCAATGCGGCTTATTTCTCATTACGATTGAAATGTTGTTTTCCCTCTTTGCGTAACTCAAACCGAAACTGCAAATGGGAAAATGGCAGGAAAACGTTCTGGAATGGGGTGAGGGGGGTGGCTAGGTGGAGAATGATGTCTCTCACACACTCCTCGGGGTGTTGATGGGGCATCGCTTCGCTCCCTTGTCTCACATCATCAATCATTAATTCCGTTTATTTTTAGTGAAAATAATCACTTTGAGGCAACATATGGGATCCGACACGACACGACAACGGCGGAACGGGAACGACAATGTTTCGCATATGTTGGCAAAAACACACAACTCAGGGGGGAATGGGGAGGATTGGGAAGGGGGATTCACCATAACAGGGACGCACGGCAAGGGGTTCCCTTACGTACGGACTGTCCCGTCCAGCTTTAAGCAATTATCAAATGGATTCGGCATCCGAAATTTCAGGGCATGTGAAATGACTTTATTGGTTTCCGTTACTCGTTACACGTTACTCGGGTAGGTTTTCTCTTCTCAGAACTCTTTTTCGGGGGTTGCTTCCTTGCGTGCTAGACAAAGTGTTCGGGTCCAGGTAAGGTTAAGCTGGGATAATAAAAAAGAAACTTGACAAAGCTCTAAGTACTTTATTATTTGATTGGGGTACTTAAGAAACATGGCAAATGGGTTGGGAAAAGCGACAGCTTTGTCTGAAAACTGCTTGAGTTCTTTGCAGAAAATATTTGTCGAAAATCCCTTGTACAAAAGGTATTACAAATTATTACAGTTATGAGCTTAGGGGGAGAGGTTAAGTTTTTAAGCAATACACCTGATCCTATTGTATTTTTTATATTTCTCTAACAGTTGAAACTTAGGTTATTTTCTTAGGGATCTTAGGAGTGAAAGAAGACTTAAGACATTACTCTGAAACCAAAGAAAATGTACGTATTTTGTTGATTATATTGCAATTGATATCATATAATGCCTTAGCAATCAAAGGCAATTATAGAATACAGACCTCTATGGTAACTTGAGATTCCCAAGTTAAGAGAAAAGTAAGATTTTCATTAATCATGGAAATAGAAGCTACTTTCAGTAAATTTAGTTATTTTTTCATTTATATTGCAATTGATATCAAATAACACTTCAAAGTAATTACAAATTACTTCTTCTATGTTATCGTCTGCTTCCAAAGTTGACATAAAATTGAAATTTTCATGAATCAAAATCATGGAAATAGACGAAAATTCTACAATAATTAATTTTAATATTTCATCTATTATATTGCAATTCATATCTTTATGATTAAGCCATGACTAATATAAAGAAATCTGCAGTACATTTAGCTATATTTCCTGTTATATTGCAATTGATATCATAGAGCATATGAACCAACTAACGATTGCAAACTTCAATTGAAGCTTAAGTTTCCGGAAAATAAGAAAATTGTAGCTAGGCATGAGTCAATTGTGTTTTAAACAATGACAAAGAAGTACAGTCTATTTATAGACATGAAGATATCGCAAAAGATTTGCACAATACAAAAATATATGTATTTATTTCTCTCTCTTTTCAGTTTCTTAATTCCACAAAAAGATTGCGCAAAGTTGGAATTGTCTTATCGCACGAATCTTAGTCAGCCCACACATACAACCCCCTCTTTCACACTACCGCCCACAGACACACACACGCACACGCACATGCTAAGAAAATTAGTCAGACAGGAGGGTGACGACAGGAGGGGGGACATATAGAGTGGGGGGGTCAAATGTGGCCGAGTAATTCACTTAATGCAATGCATTTCCGTTGTGCTGCGGGTTCGAAACGTTATCTGGAAAACCAGCTGCATATACCAACATGATTTTTATCTAGTACATACTACATAAATGTACATGCATACACATGCATGTGCATGTCACTGTGTGTGTGTGTGTGTATATCGATAACACATAAATATGACAGGATTGGCAGCCGTGCTGTGCAATTGCAGTGCGCGCACCTCATTGAACTTTTCAGACAACACACACAATTTGTCCGATAAGGAAAAAAGTCTACACGAAACGGCACGAGGTGCAGGCAGAGGCAGACCATGAGAAGGAGGAGGAGGCGGGGGGCAGACGGACGAAGCGAGAGGGACAGTGGGACGGACGGCGCGCACTAATGGCCACCATTAATAATTGAAAAACTGAAACAGTTGAGCATGTGAACGTGTGCTCAGAGCGAAGAAGAAGGAAGAGGAGGTGAGGTTTGTGAGAATGGGAGATGCCAAAGCATAGCCTAGCTAAGTGATGGCAGTATGGGGATAGGGGGATGGGATGGATGTTGCATGGGGGGTGGTTGACAAAAATCTATAACCAAAAAAGTTATGAATAAGCGAACGAAAACGAAGCGAACCACCGTGCGAGAGGCAGCGGAGGGAGAAGCAGGGCCATTGGCAGTGACGGTGGCAGAGACGGTGGCAGAGCCAGAGAGGCAGAGAAGAAAAAAGAAGTTAAAGCTACAAACCTGTTCTATGTCGGCGTCGTTGTTGTTCTTGTTGTAGCTGCTGCTACTCCTGCTGCTATAGTTCATGTTGTAGTTGTAGTTGTTGTTGCTGTTGTTGTTGTAGTTGTGCATGGCGAGTCCAACGTTCCGGCGATGCTGCGACGCTGGCGACACGGCGACAATGTTGAAGCTGCTGCTGTGCTTGTTCTTGCTATCGTTATCGATGTTGCTGCTCCTGTTCCTCTCCTCTTTGTTGTTGTTGTTGCTGCTGCTGTTGTTGTTGTTGCATCAGTGCCAGCAACTCCAGCCGTATCCAAATTTAAGAAAATCGCGTGCAAAGCGTAGCCAAGCAGCATTGGAAAATTACAAAATTCCTACTCTCTTTTCCCCCTTTCCTCTTCCTCCTCTTCTTGCTTTTCTTCTCTCCTATTGTGCTGCCTTTGTGTTGCTGTTGGATTTTTCAGACGAATTTTCCGCTGCAGAGTCCACAGAGCAAAAGAATCGCAATACGCGCACGATACGAAACTGAGACTGCGACTCCGACTGCGACGGTGACGGCGACAGCAACAGCGACGTACTGAGTCGTGCTTCGTCGTCGTGTGCTCCTCGCCTGAAGGGGGTATGCTGCGGGCCGGGGCGGGGCGGTGCGAGGAGAGAGAGCAACGCAAAAATATTGGAGCAAGGTGTTTCCAAACAGCGACGAACGACGGCGACGACGACGACGCGACGAATTCGCCGCCTCTGTCTGCGCAAAAGCAGAGCTGAGAGCCAGCCGAGAAGGTTAGGCTTTTTGTTGCTCTTTTTGCTGTTGCTGCGCTGCTGTCGTTGTTGTTGTTGCTATTGTGTGTCTCCCACCACCAACACAGTGGGTAAGTTAAGTCTGTCGACTTGTATTTTGTTGGGGCTGCTGCTGCTGTTGGTGCTGCTGCCACTGCCACTGCTACTGCTGCTGCTTGCGCTCGCGCTGGCGCTCTGCCGCCTGTGCCTCTGTGTCAATCGAATTAAACTGAGAGCAAACTGAGTAATTGGGTTTAGATATTTTTCCACAGATATCGTTGAGAGGACATAAAGTTATATGTTTCTTTCTTATTGTGTGCACATTTATTTAATTAATTCAATAATTGCGTCTGCTCTCAATTAGGCGAGTTGATGAAAAGGAAAATGCAGTGCTATCACTACCACACAAACACACACAGACACGCACTCACTCTCGAGAGGGGCGCGCACACACACACACTCACGCGTGTGGCAGTGTATACAAAAAATCTGCTCACAGTTTTATATTCTTTGTATTTAGTTGAACCTTGAACTTAATGTTTTATTTGTTTCACTGTTGTTGTTTTTCCACACGTTGATTTTAATTCACTTGGTGTGGTCACTTTTCTTTGTGTGTTACATGGGAAATATTCATCGCGGCGAGCGGCACAGCCTGTGCGCAGCGAAAACTTCTGCTGCAATACACAAATTTCTTTCTTTCTTATTTGCTACCTCTGCCTCTGCTCTGCTGCTGCTGCTCTGCTCTGCGCGACGCGCACCACCACCTACCCAGAGAAGCTGAGAAAATAATAAAAAGTCGACGCGACGCGCGAGACGTCCGTACGCTACGATTCTATGAAAAAGAATGAGCGTAAATTCGTAACGATATTTCGATATGAATGGAAAATGCAGAGAGAGCGAACGATAAGCGTTCGCTGCTGCGCACGATTATCGATAGGTATATGTGTTGTGCCTACGAACTTGTTCGCAAATGAACCGCTTTTTAATATGAAAGCGATAAATGTTAACTGTGCCTAGGAACAGTTCGGCACCAAAGCGCACTGAGGTTGTTCACAAATGAACAGCTTTTTTATATGAAGACAATATATGTATGTGAACTGTGCATAGGAACAGTAGTGAACAAAGTGCACTGAGATTGTTCACAAATGAACCGCTTTTTTGAAATAAAGGCGGTTAAATATTTTGCGGCGTTAACTTAAAACCGGTTTCGCAGTTTATGAATCCTCATAAATCTCTTCACATAAATACTACAAGCTAAAAATTACGTCGAGCGTGCAGTCGAAAACCTTAACTAATCGCAGCCACTTAGCACTTTTCCGTTATGCAGTTAGTCATCCCTATTTATTCAGCGCAGTCTCACACACGCACACAGACACTGAGAAGAAATTTACGAGACATATTTCGAGTGCCTGAAAATCTGAATCAGCTTTCCTCTCTCTCTCTCTGTCTGCAGCTTTTATATCAACAAAGCCGCACGCTGAGTTTACCCAAGAAATTAGCAAAGTGGAGTGGCACAAAAGAACAATATATGAGGATTGAGGGAATCGTTCAATGGCACCGACTGGCTGCTAGTCCGTATGTCAATGGATTTCTTGGAACCCATGAAATGTTTACAAACAAGCAAACCAACCTCTCGACTTTGTTTACTATTTTCCATATTATCGCCAAGTTCAAGTTTCCTGCTATGCACTATAAATCGGAATGCTTTATACAGCAGGCACATTCACTATTTTAAAATCTTTAAACTTACGATATGTTATTATAAACCATTTCATATTTCTTGAACATCATAATTTCCAGAAAACCAATAAATATCATTTTGTTTACAAACAAAGCGAACAATTTCTCAATTTGTTTACTATTCTCCATATATCATTCAGAGTTCAAGTTCGGAATACTTGATCCACATACGGAATTTACTCAGTTCACAAATACTCAAAAAAATGAATATATCTAAACTTGTCTAGTATCTTCCAGTTCCACCATTAATTAAACTTTGAAATTTGTAAATAAAAGGATATAACTTGTTTAGAATATCCCGTATTTCTCATTGAGTTAATGTTACCATTGTTTGATCTTTAAAAAACACAATCAGAAAACTCTCTGGGCCCTAGTCGACTACCCAGTATCTGCCAAAGTAGCTACCCCAACCAGTTTTACTTTAGAATACTTAAGACACTTTTATAAACTTACCATTATAATCATTCCCATCCCAATATTTCATAAAATTAAAGGAATATGAAATATCATTGCATAACACATCATGGAATTAATCAAACTACATTAGCTTTTTATCTTTATACTTACAGATCTCTGAAAATAGAGATATTAACGCTTGAGGTCGCTTAAGTTAACGTAAAGTTATTTTCTTTTCAACTTACAAATAAGAATTCTATACAATCTCATGAGATAAATGTCATTTCAGCTAAAAGTTTGTAAACTTCTCGACTTCGAAACTGTCGAAACTTACTCTATAAGTTTTATTATCTACGGATCTACGAAGTCTACTAGTCTACGAGTTGGTTTATCTGATGTTTTGGTCAACGCTCTGAGCTCAACTCATGCTGCGAAGCGGCAAGATCTTGTGCGATCTGTTGCTTGTGATCCCCTCGGAACTGCGCCGAGTGATTGTGCTGCTGATTCTTGACGACCAGTTCGCCGGTGCTGGAGCAGGTGATGATGCGGGCGGAGCAGCGTAGATAACGATTCCGGGCGCAGAGCCAGTAGGTCTTCGAGCCACGACTATTGTTGCGAAAGTATTCGAAGCCGCCCATGAGTAGCTTCGGTTTACCCTTGGTCCCTTTGACTATGGTGATGCCATGTTTGCGCACCTGTTCTGCAAGAGGGAAGAGAAGAAAGAGAGAGAAAGGGAGAACATAGAATTATTGCATGGGTTCCAAATATATATAACAATTCTTCTTCTTTGCTTATCTACAGGCTACAGGACGACAATTTTAGTATGGGTTTATCTTTTATCAAAGTTCTTTTTTATTAAGGCTAAAAACTCGGACGAATGCGTCGGTTATGTTGTTTTTTTTTTCTTTTTGGGATTTCTCAGATCGTTGTCGAAGTTATTCTTTGTCTTCTTTCTCCGTTTGGAATGATTCTTCTCTCTCACTGATGCGAATGCTTGGCGTACTTAAGTCGATAGACTTCCTGGCCACTCTTCAGCTCATGCGTCGTTGCTCGCACCTTGCAGTTGGCACTGCGATAGCGGGCACAGCGCCAATTGATGCTGCTCTTCAGCTTGCGATCCATCACAAACTCATGCTCGTCTATAAGGAGTTTCCTCTTCTTCTTGCGCGTGCTGGTAAAGTTCGCTAAGAGCATCAGGTGCATGCCTGGAAAAATCAAAAGGTCCAAAGATTGTTAGTTGAAAGACTTAGTCACAGAAAGATGATACAAAAACTAAACTAAACTGGAAGCTAAGGGGGCAATAGAGAGCGCGTGGAGTAACGAACATTCAGATGAGTTTATTTCGCACACATATAGATTGATAAGTATATATCGATTAAGTTTATGTTCCAAATATTGAGACCAAAATACATTGAGATGCTTTAAATTATGGTAAACTTCTTGTCAGTTCACCGTAAATGAGGGAAAACCTCTTAAACAGTTTTCTGCCTCGTCTACTTCAGTTTCTTCTCCCGCAAGAGCGCCCTCAGCCGTCGTCCGTTCTCGTCGATCTTGTGATTATGCTTACAATAATGTATGATCTGGCCGTACATAGTGTGAATGCGGCCATGACACTTGAGCAATGTTGTGTACTGCGTGCAACGCCAGTAGGTCTTGTTGTTCAGGGCCTTCTCGCGCACATAGTAATATCCCTCGTTGAGCAGCAAGGTGCGTCCCTTCTGGCTGACCACGTAGCAAAAGTTGGCAATGTCTGGGGTAAGATAATGTATATAGTAAAAGATTAGTTACAAATTGGAAATGAGAGTAGGGTGTCTTGCATGCTGCTTATGCTTATGTTAAAGAGCCCAACTCGCAAATTGTTTACAAATCTTTTGAACTTTATTCTTAAAAACAACTGAATGCCCCTGCAATGTCTAGACCGCATCGTCTGTCAATTCGTGTAGGTGTTGCACCTCTTCCTGGTGCAATTCAAAGCTGACGCCACCGCCGTCACCAGCGCCAACACCGTCCAGTTCGCGCTCCAACTTAATTTGAGTCGTCTCCGGCAATTGGTTAATGGGTTGCGCTTTGCTAGAACTGTATTTGTTGCGCTTGAGCTCGGCATGCATGTGCTCCGCCTTGTTGATAATGAACTTCGGTGGATCCTCCTTGAGCATGGTGATGCGCGCCGGACATTTGAGCTTTTTGGTGGCCATCGAACTGCAGCGCCACAATATCTTCTTCTTGTTCTCACTCATAATAAGGAACCTGATGCCATTGGCCATGATCGCAGGACGACCGCGCAGAGATTGTGTGAAGAAGACGAGCACATCCTCCGGATTGGGCACCTCATCGTTGGCCAGTACAACTGTAAAAGCAAAGCAGACTATTAGAGAGAGAGATCACAATTTATATGAAAACAAAAGTCTTTAAAATATTTTAGATTAGCCAAACGGGATTTTAGCGGTTTTGTTTTTGTTGCCTTAGTTTACTTTCTTTCGATTTCTCTTTTATTTACAAGCGAACAGAACGTTAGAACGAAACACACACACACACACTTAAATTAAATGCTGAACATATCCAGAGCATTTGGCACACTTGATCGTCGCTTTGATGCTGCTGCCGCTCGAGTAACCCCTTCTCCTTGCTTCTCCTTGCGATCGGGCTTGACATGACAATGCTCATGTATCTGCCTGAAGTCCCTCGAATCGAACTTGTTCATGCAAATGAGCACGGGACACCGCACATGCCGATAATACCAATGACAGCGCCAGAAGTAGTTTGTTCTGTTCTCGTTGTTGCGGAAATACTTCAATCCATCTAGCCAGAGCAACTGCCCGCCGCGCTTCGACACCGAGAACTGTATCTTCGGCTGTGTGCCGGTATACTGTCCATGTCCTGGTCGGGGATCTGAAAGTAAAGTGGGGGAGTAAACCAAAGTGAAAGTGTGTGGATTAGTAACGTGTCTGCAGGTGGTCTCTGATCTCTCTCTGCTTACATTGAAAAACCACTTGGACATTTGCTGCGCTTTAATACAAACTCAACTTAAGAGCTAAAGAGAATTATATCTTTATATATTTCTTATTAGAAGTCGAAACATTGCTTCGTTTTGTACTCATGCAGCGGCGGGGGCGAGCGTGAGGGCGGTGACAATCTCCTCAGGCTCTGGCGCTGCTCAGGTTGTGGTGGCTGTGGATGTGACGGCGCGGGTGGTGATGGAGCTGCCACTGGCGATGCATCTGGTGAGTGCAGAGGCGACGCTGCATCCAGTTGAGGCAGCTGTTCCTTGACGCTAGATGGCAACGGCTTTATCTCAATGTCATTGCTCTCCATGTGCTGATGCTGGTGGCAGAGACGCAAGATGAGCGTCGACTCATCGTGGATGGCAATGGCCGGACAGCGCTCCTTGTAGTAGTTGCGGCACTTCCAGTACTGCAAGTGGCCGCGCTTCTTGTTCCTGAAGAATCGAAAGCCATTGATCACCAGCAACTTGCCGCCGTTTTTCTTTGAGTCGGCGAAGTCAATGTGGAAGGCTGGGGAGAGAGAGAGAAACAGAAATTCTCGATTAGTAAGTGAATTTAGAAAGATTATACCTATATAGACATATATATATATATAGCAACGCATTGCTTTGCACCAACTTCCTAAAAGAGAATCGCATAATTGTAATGGAGAATTTATTCTTATTTCATTCATTATTCAGTTGCAGCTTAAGGCTAATTCTAACTATTCCTGGTGTCTACTTCGTAACTGATAACATGTTGCTGGCTCTGGGCTTCTGTTTCTTCAGCGCACTATTCCGTTCCATTATCAACTGCTGTGACAGACTGACGCCACTGTGCGGAAACTTTCGCTTGTGATTGTGCTCGAAGTTACACTTGATAATGCGCGACTGGCCCGCGCTATCCAAAGCGGTGACCACGCGTGCTCGACAGACAGTAACATCCTGGGAAAGAGGAGAATTGAGAAACAGTATTAGAGTATAGATAGAAATTATCTCATATGTATATATATGTAAAGATCGCGAGAGATATGTGTAGTTGGACCTGTGGACTATGTATTCTATTCCTTTTAACTCTATTAATCTAAAAAATTATAGCGTCCATTCAGTTTGCCCAGTTATACCAACTGTAGTCTTTTGAGTTGAGCTGTAGTTTTAACGAGTAACGAAATTCTTTTGCCATCTATTACTTTTTTCTAAATCTCACACATATACGCAGACACATTGTCTCTAGCTTTTACACTTGACTTTTTAGATCTTGATGTTCATACAGACAGACGGACATGACTAAATCAACTTTCTATTCATGCTGGCCAAGAATATATATACTTTGTGAGGCCTATCACGCCTACTTTTGCATATTAAATATATTTATACATTATTAACATTTTCAATGGACAAAGGGAATAAAAGGTCTAGAGTCTATACTAGTAGCGAAAGTAAATTTGTATAAATGAAACGGTATGAGAAACATAACTCAAAGAAAAGTCCTGTGTGTGTTAACAAGTATAAATACATAAGTACGTGTCCCAACTTATCTGGTCAGTAACTATTCTCAATGAAATACTATATTTTCTCAAACACTTACCTTCCTTGAACATATCCAATAGGTGCGCGATGCCGAACTACGATTCTTGACGAACTTCTGATCGTTATGGAGTAGCACAGTGCGTCCTCTTTGTCCTGTGCCAAAGACTGCCAGCTCTGAAATGAATGGCAAACAGCATTTGGTTAGCAAAGTGTCTAGAGAAACATAATATATATCTTTAAAATGTATACAATCATTTAGGAGTCATAAGGAGTAATTTGTGGAAATGTTTATTGTGTAGTTAAATAAAAAGACAACTGCTAGGCATGGTTATGCACCCCTGAGATGGCCACATATGTTGGCTTATGCTTGTTGGTTAGCATGTAGACGTTGCAGTGCAGTCGCTTCTTAATGCACACCCAGTAGATGGTATCGCCATAGCCACCACGACGAGTAAATCGCTGGCCATCGTACACGAGAACAATTCCACTGGCTGTGCGCTCATAACGCACACGATCCCAGTCGTCCAGGGTGCGTGTGAACTTGCGATTAGTCGAGAGACCACAGCGTATGGCCTGCGGTCCACTGCCACGGGATTTTGGCAAGAAGCTCTCGTTGCCATAGTCGCCAAGCACGTTGGGATCCAGCAGAGTCAGCGCTGAAAGCAATTGTAAAATTATTAAGGAAGAAACAAAAACAACTTAAGTAAATTCAAAAGAAAAATAATGAAAAGCAAAAACTTTGTTTTAATTAACTTATTGCTTTAATTGACTAAATTAAAATAGTTATGTACGTTTAGTAGACATCAAGTAGCTAGAAAAGAGGAACAATAGGTTAGCAAAGATTCGTGCTAAGAAGTGGGAAGAAATCTAACTTACCTATATTTTATATTCAAGGATGAGTTGTCTATGATTTGTATAAAACTAGAGATATGACTCCCCACTACGCATGATTGTGCACTCCGCTGATGGCGTAGCGTGTCTCTGCCGTCTGTTCATTGGGCGCCGAATTAGTGATGACTCTGGCACGACACTGTTTCCGCCACTTGCTGCACTTCCAATAGACCTTGTCCTTGTACACAGCATTGCGCAGATAACGATGCTGGCCACAGAGCAGCACACAGCTGCCAGCGGGTGTCTTAATGAATTTTATGTCTTCCACACTCTTTGCTTGCCTCACGCGCTTCAGCACCTGAAAGGGCACTGTACAAAATGAGAGGGAGTTAGGTAAGTAAGTGATTTACGAGTCAGGCATAAATATAGAATAGCATATAAGGTATTCATCCAAGAGTTTACAAGCAGCAAAGCGTATCGTGTATCCATTTATGACTAATTTATTTATTATTGTTATTTTTGCATTTAGCAAACTAAGCCTAACTTGCAGCGATCAGGGCTAGTGCAGCTGCTGTAGATCTTCTATGCTTAGATTAAGTGAGCGCAGCTCGAGTGTCAAATCCTCCTCGTTCTCGGTCTTCACGTAGCTGTCCATTTCGGGTTTGATTGCCTTGTTGACTGTCTTCACCAGCGGACTGACAATGGACAAACGCTTCTTGCGATCCGTATTGAAGCAGGTGTGATGACACGACTCCAGCACGATCTTATGTACGCCCTCGATCACATTGGTCACAACGCGTGCACTGCACTTGGTGCTGCCCTGAAAATGGGGAAAGATAACCAGTGATTTAGTTAGGAGTTTATAAAAGAAATAATAACATAATTAGAAGAGAAATAACTAAACTGAACTGATACCATACCATTTTTATACCATAAATTATTATCTTAGTAATGGAATTACTGTTTTCAATTGATTACCTGAATCAAATATGATACCTTTTCGATTCGGCGCAACTTAAAATCCTATCTTATAAATTATATTGTCTATATGCATTCTTCTCACCTTCTTGGAGCATATCCAGTATGTTTTCAGTCCACTGCGTCGATTGCGCACATAGTTGTGCCCGTTGAAGGCCAACAACTTACAGCCGCGTTGTCCCTTGACGAAGGAGAGCAGCGAGTGCTTAATCACAGCCCTGCTCAGGTCATCCAGGCCCGTGTCCAGCATATCTGTGAATTAAAGCAATATGAATTAGTTGGGCTCTCTTGTGTTTTATGTAATATAACAATGAATGTAAATTACTATACGTGAGCAATATCAATAAAAATAAACTTTTATTTTAGAGGTTTTCTATCTTTTTATCATTTGAACTGTACAATTTGGGTGCGACTCGTAGAGAGAGAGTAATGCAATTAATTAATAGGACTATTATGGCGGATGATTGTGCTGGCTGCACTTGATGATCACGTCATGATCCTGCACAGTGACCACGCGCGCCTTGCACTTGTGGGCTCCCGCCCGGGCGCACGACCAGTAAGTCTTCGCACCGGTTGCCTTGTTCCGGGTGAAGGTGAATTCTCCAATCTTAAGCTTGCGACTGCCGCGAAATCCCGTTATGTAGGAGTAGTAAGACATCGCATCTACGAGAAGAGAGAGAAAAAGAAAAGGAATTATTAGTTAGGATTAACAAAATATGCCGATAGAGATAGAGAGAAAGATATGTAAAATATATTTATAACAAATTGGGAAAGTAGCTAACTTGCATTTTATTTAACATATATTTGAAGATGATGTCGTGGAGTTTATTTAATTAGAGAAGAGTGGCAAGACCAGCGCGAGTTAGGAGGAGTCTATAATATGAGCTGCCTGGATAACTAACGTTGGTTTTGTCACTCTCGTGTCTGTTCCTGTTTTAAGTATTTACATTAAGGCTTAGCGCTAACAAATTCAAATTCTCCCGGCTCCTGCCCCTTGGCCACAGTTTCGGCCTCAGCCTCGACCTCGGCAGGTTCCTCTTTGGGCGCCTTAGCCGCCGCTTGAGCCTCGGCCCGCTGACGCTTAAGCGAACCATATTTGCGTGCCTTCGAGATGACCTCGTGATTGTGCTCACTATTCAGTATGGTCAGCGTATCCAGTTTGGTTTTGAGTCGCGCACGGCATCGCAGCACAGCGAACTGACTGCACCGCCAGTAGGTGACATCCTCGCGGGTGATGTGACGATTGAAGGTGTGTTGCTTCAGCATGATCTGCTTGGTGCCATATTTGCTGACTATGAAGAAGGGCGCATTGCTCTCGCTACCACCTGCGCCGCTACCGCCTCCACGACGCGTCGGTTGGCAATCCTCAAGGTTCACCATCGTCTCACCCGCCTCTAGTCCCAGCTGGTAATCGAATTTGACTGCAATTAGAGAAATAAGCAAAGGGAAAACTCTTCAGCAAAACTCAAGCTCAATTAATGCAGGCTGCTAATTGAGTAAGGTGGGATAGAAATAGGCGCAGAAATAAAAGACTTGGCATTTGGCATTGGCGTTTTTGCTTTCATTTGTTTTGGTATTTCATATTAAAGTTAAAATTACAAGGATTGTTAATCTCTACGGGATGATTTATTGGCTTATCCTAGCGTAGCAGTACAGTGAACTGCATGCGAATTATACTTAGTCAGGCGCGGCTTGCGGCTGAGCTCGACGAGCACGTAGTGCGCCTTACAGTAGGGCGTCAGGCAATGATAGTAGGTACGGTACTGCAATGCCCGGGTCTTCTTGTAAGAACGACCCGCTATGAGCAGGAACTCGCCATTCTTCGTCCTCTTGAATTTAACAGCTGCAAAATGGCATGAGAGATACGAAAAGAACTTATGAATATGATGTGCATTAGACGAGAGAATGCTTAGCTACGTTTATGCAATGATATATCATGATATCTTTAATCGTTAAAGATTTATTGAGTTTAAATTTGTTCATTTCGATATCGATTGTGTTTAAAAATGTCTTCAATTAAGCAGCTTATTGCAAACTTTCGAAGGTATTTAACTTCATGATATCTTTAAAACACTTACAATTCGTATAAAAAACACTCAAACTCATCACAAACTGCAACCAATTACACAAATTCAAGTTAATCACGATTCGCATGGCATAAACAGAGCCGAGAACAGTTTGGTAGGAACACTTAACTAACCTAAGATTAAGATGGTACACAACTAAATGAACTACAGTAGGCGCAGGGGGGGTTCTACTCAAGTTTCCATTTTAATATTGCTGCAAAAACATGTCCTTGGTCATGAGCTTGGCGGGTACACAGTTGCCCGTAAAGCGTGGCGGATGATTGTGCTGATTCTTGCCCAGCTTAATGCCACCCTCGAACTTGGTTATCGCACGGGCGGTACATTTGTTCTCCGTAGAACGTTTGCCATTGCCATCGGAGCAAATCCAGTTGACTGTGGCACGAAAACTGGCCTCCTTTTTGTACATGTAACCATTGAAGATGAGATTGTAACCCTGTTTCTGATTGCGTATGAAGAAATAGTCCATTTTCTGTATCCAAACATTCTGCGGCAACTGCGCAACGAACTGACCGGCTGCAATGGGACAGAGAAGAGAATATTGGAATTGGATTGGATTTTGATGGGCTCCTTCTTGGACGTTCGATCCGAACGCGACGAAACTCTTAGTCTAAAGCAAAACACAACATTGGGAGCGATAGCACTTTATTCAGAGAGTACACATACTATACACAATACAAACATTTGGCGTATTACTTAAACATTTAAGATTGTTAATTGTTGTTTGAGGAATAAATATAGCACTCTTAGCACTTACCATTTAAACAGTAAACTGCCAATTATATTTTCACAACTTCACTGCAGCCATAACTTCTACAACAACAACAATAGAAACAGGACCGCGCTAGAACAACAACTGCAGCATTTTGCACTTCTTGGCGTCGCGACGACATTACTTTATCACTTTCTGCATTTAATGCATATTCACCAAACACAACACTTTGTTTGCACATTGTTTTTGACAATTATTATGTCAATTTTTTACGATTTATTTATTTTTATATGTGCCTACGCCGTTTTGCAAAACCAAGCGAAGAAAGCACGGCGAAGAATCTCGAGAATGCGGCGAAAACATAACAAGATGGCTGACTCGCACTGCGTTTGTATGTAAACTGTCTGGCAGCGCTGACACTAACATTGCAGACAGGTGGCAACTATTCCAGCCGCAAGTACAGTGCTTCTTCTTAACTTGTGTTTTCCATTGCAGCGCATATTATTTAATTTTATTTCAATGATTTATTTGTTTTATTTATTTAAATAAATGTCCGCTGTGGCACAAAGATCTACATCTGTGTTTTACTTCCAATTCCATTAAGTTGCCCATTCGTTGAGCATTTGTTTTTTAACTTTTTCTTTTTTTGTCCCCATTAATTTTCACTTATGCAGAAAAAGTCGCGGCCACATCAACAGCTCAGGTAATTCTTCCACGTAAACGCGGGCGCCCGCGGACCAAGGTTGAAGACTCAACACCAAAACTGAAACTGCTCGACAAGCTCAAGGCAGCCAGCACAAACAGGGCGGCCAGCAAGCCCGCGGTCTACGCCTCAACCACAAAGGGTAAGTGCAGAAGCACTTGTTGCATGCAACATCAATTGACACTCGACTCTCTTCTTCGCACACAGGTGGTGTCAAACTGGTCTACGAGGGGCACCTGTTCAAGTTTTCGTTCCGCAAGGCCGAGTTCTCAGTGTTCCAATGCTGTTTCCGCGAGCACGGCGAGGAGTGCAAGGTGCGTGTGGTGTGCGACCAGAAGAACGTCTTTCCCTTCGACGGAGAGCATGTACACTTCATGCAGGCTAGCGACAAAAGCGTCACCTCGTCGCAGTTCACACCAGCCGAGGGTATTGTGCGACCCGAGCCGAAAACCGAACCAAAAGTTGAGATCTTGCTACAGAAAACTGAAACCGATACGGACGCCGACGAGGAAACCGAAGCCGAACTATTTGAGATACACGAAATTGAGGATGCTGAGATCGTCGCAGCCACTTCCCCACCTCCAGTCACTGTAACTCCACCTCCAATTCCTGCGCCGGCGACTGGCGATGAAGCGGACACTGACCCAAACGATTTTCGTGAGAAGATCAAGCGACGTCTGCAGAAGGCGCTGCAGAGCAAGAAGAAATAACTGCCAACCAGAGGGAAGGAGTCCTACAGTAGTACTTCGCTATGGCAATAGGGTTACGGAATATAACCGATTTACAAGACGAAATTCAAATCCAGACGCAGGATAAAGAATTTCGGCAATCTACAGCAATTTTCATACACACATTTTTACATATTTCTACATACTATATTTCCTTTATACTATATATAATTTACTTAATTCAAGAAAGTTTCAATTTAACGTAATCAATTTTTGTAATTAATATTTTTGGACAATAAAGCCCCGATTCCATATCAACCATAAACCCCCAACTAGCACGTAAGCTGCGCACAACCAATCCCAGATGATTATTTGTAAACATTTAATATTTCCCCCGCATTAACATTACTAATTAACATATATTAAATAAAACAAACCTCATCTTTTGCAGTTACCCAGCATGTGCACAACTGTGGACCGCAGACGTTCCTCATAAGCCGCAAGGGCGGCATCCTGTTGACCATCAATAACTTTGTCTATCGTTCCAATCTCAAGTTCTATGGCAAAGGCAACGATATACTCTACTGGGAATGCGTGCATAATCGATCTATGAAGTGCCGCAGTCGCCTGAAGACCATCGGCGATGATCTCTATGTGACAAACGGTTTGATTTAACTTCCTATTTGTTATATATATACTATATTATATTATACTTCCTTATAGATGTGCACAATCACGTGGGCGACAAGCAGCGCATTGAGGTGGCCAAAACGGCGGGCATGCTCATTCACAAGAAGCTTAGTTCGTTAACGGCAGCTGATCGCATTCATGGCTGGAATCGCAACGATGGTAGTAATGCTGATCCAGCGCTCAAGTTCGAATCGGCTTAGGTATAGCTTTCGTCAGTATTACACGGGCCTTAACGTACTAGCTGAATCTGTTAGACCGTTTTTAATTAGGACAATCGAATATCAAATTGAATGAATCGTTAATTCTACAGTATATTCTCTA
The DNA here is from genome assembly GCA_018903715.1 of Zaprionus davidi. NCBI lineage: Eukaryota > Metazoa > Arthropoda > Insecta > Diptera > Drosophilidae > Zaprionus > Zaprionus davidi. The sequence goes on from JAEIGL010000003.1 coordinate 1,524,987, forward strand.
TGGTAGCAGCTTAAACAGTGTAAAGTTGTAATAAGTTTATTGTTAACTCTCACGGCATAATATCGTTGTTGTTGTCAGTGTAGTGCCTACTGCAGTTATAGCTTACAAAAAATCTTAAGATAATAATAATAAAAAAGACATATTCTTAAGTTGGTAGAAAAGACGTCAAGCTAAGTTTAGTTCTTCCTTATCGATTGTAAACTCGGTTTAGTATCTTCTTGAAACTCTTTGTCATTGGACCCACATTAAGATGGCAATGCGATGGGCAGGTTAAGCGATATTTGATCTCAGAATTAACCATAAAAGTAAATGCACGCGCTTTGCAGCCCTTGTGATGATACATACAGCGCCAGGATCCGATATACTCATTACTCTTGTCGGCTAAACGATGTGTGGAGAATACAAATTGTCCAATTATCAGTTTGGGGCGTTTGTGATCTGACGAGTTGAAGACAGCGTCGCCATCGTAATCCTTGAAATTCTTTATGCGTTGACCATGTCGTCCTGAAACAGAGAAAAAACACAAAATGTGAGTAAAAAACAAAGAGAACACGATAAAATGAAAGAGAATTGTGATTTAGTATTGCAATTTATTACGATAAACTTGAAGAAAAATAATTTATTCTTAAGTTTTCTCACTTTTCTTAAAGCTAAATTCTAGATCCCATTCTTACACTCCAAAACCGAAAAGAATGGCTAAATATTAATTAATCTTACAAGAAACAAAGCTTAGCGTAATAGTTCATCTAGAAGATTTTTATTATTAATTGACAGTTGATACAAAAATATCAAGACTTATACGAAGTTGCACTTAGGATAGGTACTCTCTACTCCTCCTCCTCCTGCTCTGTCTGGCCTTGCTAGTAATCCTTGCTTATGTATACGGCCCCATGTGGCTGCCCCAGATGCGTCTGCAGCTGCGGCAGTTGTTGCTGCTGTCGCTGCTGATGCTGTTGCATCAGAGCCATCATTTGTGGCGCCTGCACGGTGACCGGCATTGTTAGTGGCATGGTCAGAGGCATTGGCATAGCCAGGTGTGTGGTGGCAGCGGCTGTGGCATAGGAGGCGGGAAGAGGTATTTGCGCCAGGCTGGACGATTGTTCGATGGCACTTGTTGCAGCAACTTGTTGTGGCAGCGTCCCTAGTGTGGCAGATTTGCTGCAATTTGCGCTTGGCACGGAACTACCACTGCTGGCGGTGATGGTGCTCTTGGCCTGACAGTAGAGTTGACACAGGGGCAGCAGTTCTTTGTGGCGTCGCTTGATGTGGCTAAGGAAGTTTCCAGTCGACTTGGTAGTGCCAGAGATAAGTCCATAGCAACTGGTGCAGGTTGCCTGAATGGCCCCAGGTGTCTTTTGATTGGGCTGGATATTCTTGTAGAACTTACCATCCAGAATTTTTGGCAGCGTATATGGTTTGCGTATGCACATGGAGTCCTCGTCGCTGAGGCAGGCGACAGGAGGAGTACGCTCCGTTGTATCGCTAGGAATGGGCGTTGAAGGCTCCGGCTCCAGCTTTATCTCGACTGCAAGTTGAGAGAGGAAAAGACAACATTAGTAGAGCAAACAAAGGGGATATATAAACAAGATAAACTAGATACATAGATAACAAATCAGAATCTCAGATACAAGAACTATATAGAAGTATAATTATATTTATTATTGGCCAAGCGCAGACATTTATGGATGAAAAGTTAATTATTGAAAATCCGTCAGTTCGTCGAGTATCTCCACAGATATTTCCGGTGAGCTGCACTCATCGGCCTTCACTTCGGGTTCGTGAGTGTGCGGCGCTCCAGCGATGCGTAATGTGACATCGTTCACCTTTGATGTGACCAGTGTGGCACGACAGCAATGCTTCACGTAACGGGAACAACGCCAGAAGACATTCTTAAGGCTCTGCCGATTGACCACATAGCGATAGCCATTGTAGATGAGCATGATGCGGCCCCGCTGCGTTGTTGTGTACTGTATATTTGTGCTGGTGTTCTTGTCCTCGAACAGCGCCTTGATGGACTGCATCACGCCTGCAAGTAAACAGCAAATACAATGTGTTAGTTGGTGGTAAAAGTAATTAGGAAACTACTTCAGTTTTAAGCTCTAGCGACGGCACAAGAGGAACTAACAATTTGTCTACAGCAACTGCTTTATTTCATTTAACAAACATACAATTTTTTGGCACTTGTGTGCATTATGCTATGCCTAACTACTGCTGCTGCTGCTGTCTGATGGTTTCCAACTTGTGGTCGATGAACTGCTGCACAGTGGACTCCTTCATCTTTTCGCCGTGTATGGCGAACACAAGGCACACATGGGCTACAAGAGAAAGAGAAGAGCACATGGATATAGTAAAACTGGGCACGGAGGCACCGAATAAATGCTATGTACTTATGATTGCTTGAAACTTCTCCTTGTCCGGCTGGGATTTACCCAGTGCGATCTGTTTCAATTCCTCCTTCCCGATGACCATGTCGGCTACCCGGGATGTATAAATGGCCGGATGACGCACATATGCCTTGGCCAGATGTGCCTTAGACACAAAGACATTACTACCGGCAAATAAGGGTATTGGCGCTTCTTTTTGACTACTTTCCTTTGGCGTTATCTCGTCGTCCTTTTTGCCCTTTTCGCTCGTGGTTCTAGTTCGCTTTGGCGCTGCAATAACATACAAATGAACTGAGTTAAATTGGGTTTCATTTTTGGATTTTCAAATAATAAACTAATTGAAATTAAAACACAATTAAAGTCTGTTGTATCTAATTTATTTTGCACAATCATTGTTGTTAGTAATTTAAATAAATAAATGTAAAGCCTACACTTGCAAGCTGAACACGGCGTGGCAGCTGCGCAGCGTTCATGATGTTCCGTTTTAACATTGCGACACGTAAAGCACTTTACACAAATAACTTAGAGGGTTAATATGTTTGTATAACAATATTTAAAAATTCGCAGATTATACAAATATAATGTATAGCAAATAAATTCACAAACGAGAAAAATTCTCTTGCAAGCTAGAAATAAACACACAAAAAGATGGTAGCTCGCAGGGTTGCTTTGCCAGTAGCTGCCTGTCTGGCAACACCACTGCTACGGCTGGTCTGGCAACGCCTAAAGTCGCCGGAGTTTAGAAAAAAAAAGATTCTGCAAATGCAGTCAGAATTACGCTTAATTGTTTACAAACCGAAGAAATTGTTAAAAACGTTTGCAATTGATGTACAGTGTAAATTGTGTGGCTGGTAGTGTTGCAGTAAATATCTATAAATCAGCGCCCACAGTGACGTGAGACGCTGAGGCGTTTATGAGCGTGTATGTATATAAAAGAGTGCCCAGTGTTTGTGTTGTTTGTGAAATTAAACAACGTTTTGTGTACAAATTATACAATCAAATCTGTTAACCGTGAGAATAACCCATTAAATCAATGTTTTTTAAATGTTCCACTTGTTTGGGGTCAATTAATAATCCTCGTAGAGTGCTAGCCCGACTAACGATAATATCAAGATCGACGTAAATACAGAGCAAAAAAATTAGCGCGTATGCAGTGAATCAATCGAAAATTCATGGAAATTTAAAGGATACCCCTATAAATTTATAGCTTTTAAATAAATGCGGGTGCATGTCTTTATAAATTTGTTATTTTATGTTCTTCAACTTACATATCTTACTGCAATTTCCAGGGAAACAAACTTTAGGATACTTAAAGTAATGTGCATAAGTCTGCGGACGCCAGTGAGTGCGGTGTGATGTGAATACAGTCCCTATACTAATTACGGTATAGTTTTCAGAGAACAACTAATGAAATTTCTATTAAAAAATGTCTTAGAACGTTACCCCAACCAATAACACAAAACCGGGTAAGATGCTGACTGATTATTTCAATCTATTCAAGAACAGACAGACGAAATACAATATACATATAAAGAAATGATAGTGCCTAAGCTAGACTAAGAAAGTAATCAGACAATAAAATAATAAACTATTTGTATATTGAAATAAAAACGATCTCTGATTCTTAATTTTGAATTTTATTAAACCAAACCAAACTCGGCTCAGTGAAGTCTTCCCGACCTCCATCTCCTCCTGTCAGTTGGTGTCTGCTCTGATCGGTTAGTTTTGCTCTCTTGCAGATTCCACCCAGATCGGGGGCTATAAGATACAGCTGCCCACGATGAAACGAAAGTCCGGAAAGAAACAGAGTTTCGATCATCTGGATGTATGCTTTACCCGCAGTAATCGGGGCAATAATCTGCTCACGATCAATGGGAAACCCTTTACACTGAATCGCAAGATCAAGGATGCCTGCTACTGGGAGTGCGTCAAGCTGCGCTGCAAGTATATCAAGTGCACGGCGCGCGTGGTAACCAAATCGAATCAGATCTCAGCGCTGCGCGGACAGCATAATCATCCGTAGAACTGTTAGAAAACCTTTCATAAATCGAATAAATGTTGATAGTTATTAAATAGTTTGCATCTCTTATTTTCTGAAGCAGTTTGCATGCGTAGTTCAACTCTAATCCTCCACGTACTATTTGCAGATCGCAGCTTTAAGCTGGTGACGAATCGTCGCGGCGGACGCAATCTATTGTATCGCGGCCACATGTACAGTGTGGAGCGAAAGTACATGTCCACCGTGAACTGGGTGTGCAGCAAGAACAGCAATGTGCGACAGCGTTGCCCGGCACGCTGTGTCACTACCGGCATGGGGCACATCAAGCTGAGTCGACGGAGACACAATCACAATCCCAGCTAGCTCTAGTTTATGTATATATATCCATATGTATCTATCTATATGTACCTATATGTATATGTCGCCACTAATCCGGCAACTCATCCTGCACACACAGCCACAAACACACAAACATGTAACTAATCCACACACACCTCACGTTGCATCTCTCCTTCTCTTCTTGCTTCTCTTCAGCGCCCACGGTTGATGGTCACTTGCTCATCGATGGATACCGTTTTGTGGTCAGCTTCCAGAAGCAGCATCGTTGCTACCTCAAGTGCTCTCGCTTTCGCAGCAAATGTCGCGCTCGTGCCATAAGGAACAAGCTGACGGGGCAGCTGGAGGTGCGCAATGGTGCACACAATCACAACCGGCAGACCAAAGATTGAGCAAGTACACGCACACACACACACACACTTCTCTAACACACACACACAGACAGACGCACTTCACACCCACCAAATACACCCACACACTGACACACATCATGTATAATAAACAACTTTTCGTATGCAAATTGCAAATCGCCTCTGCTTTTCACTAATAATTCCCTCATCAAAAATAACTTCACCTTACCCCCTGACCCCTGCCTGACTAACCATCGTTTCCACTCTCTTCTCTTTCTCTCCTTCTCTTTCTTTCTGCAGCCGCTGCTCCTAAGCTGGCGCAATATGTACGCTCAAATCGCGGCACCGATCTGGTCTACTACGAGGGCAACACATACACGCCCAATGAGAAGCTGCGCGAGGGTCAAAAGTCACGTGACTGGAAGTGTTCCATGTACCACAAGGCCAAGTGTCGTGCTCGCCTTGTCACACGCATCACTCTACAGGGGGATCTAATACATGTCACCAGCTGCCAGCATACGCATCCTGTCATGTACATGATACAGACAGCGCAGGAGCAACTGCAGCAGCCGCCATGCGTTGATGTGGACAAACTGTGCCTGGCCCGCAATCCGCTGTGCACCACGCGGCGACAGCTGAAGCAACAGCAGCAGCAGGAGCTGAGCAGCACCAACAGCCAACAGTGATGAGGAACCATCGGCGAAGATTATTTTATCCAAATTCCATTTCATCGTAATAAATATTCGAATTTCTTTCGTATTTTATTTGATTTTCATTTGCCCTCAGGAACGCAATGGAACTCTCTGTAGAACCTATAACTAATCTTCACTCTCTCTTCTCTTTTGCAGGTTTTAAGGAGCAGTTGCTGCGCATTGCATCTGTGGTGAATGAGAAGGGGAAACGCTCCACAGACACCTCTCATCGTCTAAGCTTCATCAATGGTCAACGCAACTCGATGCTGTTGCTATACAAGCGTTATGCCTTTGCCAAGAACAATTGTCACGGATCTACAACCTATTGGAATTGTCGATATCGTCGCCGTGGCATGCCCGCATGCAATGCGCGTCTCTCCACTAAGAAGCTGTCGGATGGAACCTTCAGTGTTGATCTCAAACAGCCACAGCACAATCATTCGCCATCGACTCGCATAGAGCGTAGGATGATGAGAGATCTTTAGACTTTAAGCCTTTATATAGATAAATATATATATAAATATGAAATTGTAGCACTAAAACCGACTTTTTGATCTTTTCTATATAAGCAACAGCAGCAGCAGGAGCTGAGCAGCACCAGCAGCCAACAGTGATGAGGAACCATCGGCGAAGATTATTTTATCCAAATTCCATTTCATCGTAATAAATATTCGAATTTCTTTCGTATTTTATTTGATTTTCATTTGCCCTGAGGAACGCAATGGAACTCTCTGTAGAGCCTATAACTAATCTTCACTCTCTCTTCTCTTTTGCAGGTTTCAAGGAGCAGTTGCTGCGCATTGCATCGGTGTTTAATGAGACGGGCAAACGCACCACAGACACTTCTCTTCGTCTAAGCTTCATCAATGGTCAACGCAACTCGATGCTGTTGCTATACAAGGGTTATGCCTTTGCCAAGCACAATAGTAACGGATCTACAAGCTATTGGAGTTGTCGATATCGTCGCCGTGGCATGCCCGCATGCAATGCGCGTCTCTTAACTAAGAAGCTGTCGGATGGAACCTTCAATGTTGATCTCAGACAGCCACACCACAATCATTCGCCCTCGACTCGCATAGAGCGACGGATGATGAGAGATTTTTAGACTTTAAGCCTTTATATAGATAAATATACATATAAATATGAAATTGTAGCACTAAAACCGACTTTTTGATCTTTTCTATATATTGTACTATGCATATTTGATAGACCCAACTAATCTGAGTTATGTTTTTGTATTCCCCACAGAGAGCAGCGTCGCCATCTATTCGGCCACGTCGCGCGGCCGCATGCAACTTATCTACGGCGGGCAACCGTTCATCTTCGAGAAGACACTGAAGTTGTCATCGGGGGAGGAGAAGCGCTATTGGCGCTGCAATCAATGGTGGAATCAGAAGTGTCGATCACGCGTCTTTACCATCAACGACATCGTTTGTCCGCTGAATCGTTTCCACACACATGAAGAGATTGTACGGCGCAAGAAGAGAGTGCGTCGCATGCCTCCAGCAGATGCCGCGAGTGCTGCACAGCGACAGGCGCAGTCGCAGCACGAACAACAACAACAGCAGCAGCAGCAACAACAACAGCAACAGCAATTGGCCAGCGATGCTATGCTCACCACGACGCTGGGCGACGAGGCCTCCGCGACGATCGATGTCAATGAGCTGGACATGCATTTAAAATACGAGGAAATTGTGGCCGATGTGACTGGCATTGTGGGCGGCGCTACACACACACATGGGCGTGGCCTGGTCCGCAAGAAGTGAAGTCCAGGGTATATGCTAGTTTAGCTTTGTGTAGAGAGAGGAGCGCCCAGAACTATCGGCAGTAGTATCGCAAAGAAAGTGAACTTCCTCTTGGATTGATTTCAGGTCTAATATAACTTTTATAAGAAACGGAAGTGAACTCCCTTTGGAAATAGTTTAAGATCTATATATGCTATTGATCAGATATTATAGCACAGTTCCCTGCTCCTATACTGCCATTTCACTTAACATATAATCCCATTATTGTACCATATTTATTTGTACTAAACGATCTTCCCTTTTAGAAGGATATTCCTTTACTAATAGATCTTCCTTTTATCCTTTTAACATTATTATAATATTTTACAGTTCCCTTTATAACCGATCCAGTTAGCGTCGATGCGTACTGCCAATAGTTCTTTGTGCTGCTATAGTGTTTAAATCTATGTTTAACTAATTAATACATTCAGCTTATATGGTACGCAATTCAATAAACTTAAATAAAACAGGACAATGAGAATCAATTGATCGAGGGAATAAATTATATATATAAAACAATATAGTCACAATATCCTTCCCTAGACTCTTTGCTAACCTGCTCAGTTCTTCGTGCCTCTCTTTTTTTATTTCTCTTTTCAGTGCCGAAGTCCTTTTTCTACACCAAGGGGCAACGTAAGTCGATCAAGCTGAACTATGCGGGCCACAGCTATGTCAAGTTCATGGAGAATAGTCGCGGCATCAAGTGGATCTGCGCCACACGCTCCACCACCAAGTGTCGTGCTCGCGTTCGCACCAAGGACAACTCACTCGAGGTGCTCCATGGGCCGCACAATCATATCTCATGCAAATCGGCGAAACGTAAAGCAAAGCCATAAACTGAACCGACTTTGATATACTATACTTTTCAAATGGCACATCTACTATCACCGTATGGCGTTTTAAATTGTAACATATTACATTTCATCAGGGTATTTATAGCTAAAATATCTACAAAAACTGCACTTACTATTTGAAGATAGAAAGATGTAAATGTTTTAACAGCATCGACTGAAATCGCCAACTAATTTTAAGCAAAAATCAGAAATTTAGTTAAGACATTTTGAATACTTTTACAAGAAATTCAATAAAGATAAGTCGAAGTTATCTTCGATTCATCATTTGTTAAACTTTCAGTAGCAACATATTCTTTATTTATATTTTCTTTATATAATATATTCTTTATATGATGTATATGCTATGATAGACAAATACAAAAATATATATTTCAATCTTTAATAGAGTCGCACGGAGAGAAACCTTTTTCAGAAACAGGTAAGTAATATAAAAATATGAAGAGATAATTTTTTTGTAATATATACAAAATATAAAGTATATGTATAAAATATAAAGTATATGTATAAAACATAAAGTATATGTATAAAATATAAAGTATATGTATAAAATATAAAGTATTTATGTATATAGAATCCAACATTTTTGAGTTTCTGAAGAAAGTTCTCCATTTACAATATCCGCGCGACTTCTTTATGACCATTTTTCATTCTTAACTGATACTGATCATCAATAATAATCCTGTTTCTTAGCTTAGTGCAGTGCTTCGAAACAGTTAACGCACATCCAGTTGCTGCCGGGACAGGCGTCGCAGCAGGTGTTCAAACGCTCCAAATTCTTCTTGCCCTTCTTCAGGCACGTTACGCACTTTCCCTTCATGCGTGGAATCCCGACAAACACGAAATTATGATTATTCGACGAGGTGCGTATAATGTTTTCAGGATTACTCAAATTGAGACGAGTACGTACAGGGTCCACAAACGTTACGGGAACCACATTGGCTGTTGTCACCTGACTCCGCTTGGCAACAGTCTCCGAGCTGGATGAGGTCAACTGTTTGGTGGTGGTTCTCGGTGCAGGCACACGTTGTGGGTCACGTCGCAGCACAGAGGTATTCAGCACAGTCGGCGGTCGCACATAAGTGATAATAGCTGCAAGATAAAGATATAACATGTATTATAATAGAGTATATAAATGAAATAGCAGAAATTAGACAAAAGAAAAAAAAGTACTTCGGTTACGATCTTAGCTTGTGCTTTATTTAATGCAAAAATTTGGAGTTTTAGCTTCTCTTATTTATCAGTCTTGAAAGCTATTGTAAATTGTAAATTTAAACTAAATATATAACTAAAAATCCTTTGTAAATGTTTTCAAGACTTTTCCAGCACTGTGATTGCTGCAATACATATATAAAATATATGCTGAATAGCTGTTAAACTAGGCTTATACAGTCTATTCTTATTACAATGTCCATATATAATCTGTATTCCAATCATAAATCCTGATAAATGCGAGGCGCAAAAGTCTTGAGCGGCGAAGGCGCCGAATGATTGTGTACACCACGATCCGAGGCGATTTCCTTCTTTCTGGTTGTCAGCGCAGCGGGACACTTTAGTTTCTTGTACATGGCACAGCGCCAGAAGGCGACGCACTTGGCCACGCTGCGTGAGTGGCAGCTATAGATGAAGCCACGATGCACTAGTTGGCCCCGATAGTTATAGTACAGCACTGCAAGAAAGGGGGAGAGACACGATTAGTTATATAGTAGAGATAATCTTATGGAAGCAACTTACAATTTGCAACAGCTGAAAAACTATCGCCTGTACTATCTAGAGAAGTAAAATGAAAAACTCTTAAATTACTTTTTTGTAGATTCTGCAAGAGCACTACAATAGCTTTACTACTTCACCTACACCTCCGATAGTACACGCGATAGTTGTGGCTACTCTCTCCATTAAGTCTACGCATTCAGTCTGCTTAAATTTAGACATTTATTCGACATAAAATTGAAACTAAATTGCACTGCCAAGGAGAAGATCAACATCTGCCTGGCCCCAACTCCCGCCCTAATCATGAATAAGCATCAGCGAAGCATGCATCAGTTCATGATCTGCTAACTGCAGCGTAGCTGCCTCACTAGCTAGCAGATGATGCTGCTGATGATCCGTGTGATGCACCAATATATCCGGCTTCTGTTCCTGTTGATGCTGTGTAATACTGTGATGACGTGCCAACTTTCCCCCGCTGCCGCCCCCTCCCCGTCCATGGCTGACCGCAGCCAGCCTATTGCGTTGTATGATCTTCTCGATCTTCTCCGTGTGCGGCAAATGATTGTGCAGTCCACCAGTGACGCTCTTCAGCTTGCCGTATTCCAGAACGCAACGTGATCGACAGCGCTGCTCGTGCACCTTCTTGGAATAGTTGTGACATCGCCAGTACTCCTTGTTGTTCTTGCGACTGTGGCAATTGTACATGTACCCGTTCAGCACTAGGCACGGCGTCGACCAGGGACTCTCGATGAACAGCAGTTCGCCGCTTTCGTCTGTGGAGAAGAGAAAAGCATCAGAAAACGTTAGCAAAGCTTGGTTAACGGTTATTATAGGAAAGAGAGATAACTTATTTTATAAATCTAAGCTTTGTTATTGTTTTTTGGTTTATGCTTTATTCGATTTTAGTATAGAGACACGGTATACAATTAATAAAATTGGGTTTCACTACATCTATTGCAGCTTGTTCTTGTGCATGGAGAGACGGTGAATGGGTTTCAGTTCCACCACTTGCTCGATCATATCATCATCATCATCAGCGTCGGCAGCATCCACAAGGGCCTGCATCTCGATTTCCGTAGCCTCTGAAGCGGGCACAAACAGCTTGCACTCCTTGCCATCCTTGGCGGTCATAATGCTAATGTTGCTGCTGCTCAGATATTGTGAGATCTTTGGGTTCGATGTACATATCTCAATGTACTCCTCCAGTTCCTCCTCGACGGCGTACAGCTGACGCTGTCCAATGCGCGAGGCATGCGATTCATGATTGTGCTGACGACGTGCATCCAGAAATTCTCCATTTTTGGTGATGACGACCGCCTTGCAGCGCAGCTTCAGGACATCGGCACAGCGCCAAGTCGTTTGGCCGTTGGCCTGTGTCAGTTTCTTGTTGTAGATGTAATCCTTGTAGACTAATTGAGCATTTTTCTTCTGGCTACGTATGAACTTGATTGAGCCGTCATCTGCATCTGCATACGGAGGGTGAATGGAGAGAAATGAGTAAGTAACTCTACATACAATGATAGTAGTAATAAAACAAGTAATAGTACTAATAGTAGTAGCAATATAGATGAAATAAAACAACGCACATTAACAATTGGATTTAGGCATTTTATTATTATGGAAAAAGAAGGAACCGCGCAAACCACCCAAAATACGATGCAAACACACACACACCAAAAGACTCGCAAACAAGCGTGTGTATACACACAGTACACAAGTAAAAACGTAGTTGTTTTCAATTGTTTTCTAAATAAATTTTCTAGTTTTATAGATAAGTACACTTTTGAACACAACTGTAATACACAACTTCACAATCAGATAGTTCACTTGCGTTAAAAACTAAACAAAAAAAACATTAATTTAAATTGGCGTAGAATCAAATCTGAATTAACCCGTTGTGTGAGTAACACTAGCACACTCGAATATGTTTTGAGTAACAATTGCAGCACAGAACTCTTATTATGTCTAAGAAAACAATAAAATTCACAATTTGACACATATTTTAATGAAAATTAACGAACCAACAAAAAATATGTATTTAGCTTCATATCACAGATTTCATACAGCGTTGCCATTTAGGTAGGATGCAGGGTTGCTTTGATCACACAATTGTGCGCCTTGACGATGTGGCAGCACCCTGACAATTGCTAATAAGTTAAAATCTGGCAACGCCGTAGGAAAAACCATTTTGTATTCATTTTTATTTAATAAAATCACATTGTGCATGCTTACAATGGCTTATCGCTTAAATAAAACGATCAATTACATACACAGCGAAAAAATAAAGCGAATAAACGTAACAGATCGTAAATCTGTAGGAACCGAGCAAGTACAAATTCACCGGCTGGGGCATACATTCCTCCCAAAGATCAAAAAACACTCTATAGCGATTGAGATATATACATATATCCATAAGCAAAAAACCGGAAATCTAACTCAGACTAGATAGATATATAATAATGCAACGCATTTTCGAGGCTGGAACGCCAAACCCGTCTACCTTATCGGCAGCGGAAAAAAACCAGATACGATGTCCCCAATTTTGAAAAATCTCTTGCAACTTGTTTGCACTTAAAATCAACAATCTAGATGGAGCATAACTCGGAGCATTCTTCGACTATACCAAAGGTACAGAACATCGTAAAGGAGAATTATCTCAACTCGTATTTACTAAGCTTAAGATTCGGCAATTAATGCCGTTGTTCGTACCGCTAACAAGCAAGCTTTTACGTTGCAGCAGTCGGTCGTAACAACATCTATTAGCTCTTGTATTAGTGAATGCGAAATTCGAACAGGTGGCAGCACCACGAAAAAGTTAGTAAAGAATCATTTGCCAAAGGCAAAATCGCAAGAGGCCTTCTATTCAAGCCTGGTTTCAGCTGAAATTTCAAATTTAAATGCAAACTACATTTATAATGAATATAGTATTACCTTCGGTTCAGAGTACCTTTAAATTACAGTTCCATCGCTGCCGGATTCTTCAAATAACATTCCTTGAGGTAGTCCCAGTGCATCGTCAACAGCTTAAGATTTCCTCTCGTTATAAAATTCAACACTCTACTTACCGTTTGAAACATTTGTTTTTTTGTATTTTTACGCGAGAGCAGCTGCCTTGGCTTGTTTTTTTGAATGCTTTGGTCAGCCGCTCAGCCTGTTACTCTTTTGCGGATAAATAGAGTAGAGGCTAGAAAAGTATCTTAGATTTACTAATGGCTGATAAAGCAGCTCTTAAATGTGCATTATGGGATATTACGAAATGTAAAATTGAAGCGATAATGAGATCGCAGTGAATGATTCAAGCATATTTAAGCGCTCTTTACAACCAAATGGCCACTTCGAAACTGTGAGCTGCGCAAAGGTGGTTCAAGACTTCTTGGAGGAATATAAATTTAAGCCAAAATGGAAACACTTTGAACCTCCCCTTACGCAAGTCACAGTTCGAAGAGCAATCATTATAAAACTATTTAAATCTAATGGCATTTATCGCCTATCCTTTGTTAAATTCAACCAACCTTGAGCCTCTGTGTTGCCTTGATCCGCGCCGGTGTCGACAAACGAGGAATCACTATAGCTCTGCGACTGCTGTTTGACCACGGCCTTTGATGTTGTAGCTGTAACATTTCCGCTAGTGTTGCCCGTACCTTGGGCGCCGCCAGCATCTTCATTTTCCGTAAAATAACTATCATCATATCGCATGTCACCGTAGGTATCATCCTCTACATAGGTTGTCTCGCCGTCGCCGGCAACCTCGGCATGTTCCTCGCTATAATCCGGTTCCGATTTCGTTGGCAATTCCATGGGGAGATCAATGTATTCCGTTTCCTCTTGTGCAGCAGCTTGTTGCTGTTGTCGCACCTGCTGCTGGTGCACCTTTGTCTCGCTGGGCACAACAGTTGCCGTCTGTACGGTTATCTGTTGCGGGGTAAGTTGTGCGGTGGTGGCCGTGGTCGTTGTATCCGTGTTCGAGTCTAATGGGTCGGTGGAGCTGGCGGTTGTTGTCTTCGAGCGTTTCACACCACCACTGCCCACCAAGGAGCTACGTTGGGCGGTCCGTTTGTTTGTCGACACCAGCGTTGCGGTTGTTGTTGTTGCTGTTTGGATCTGCTGCGTCTGGATGTGTTGTTGTTGCTGCTGTTGTTGTTGCGGCTGTTGCTGTTGTACGATGGTGGCTTGTGGTGCGGCCGTTGTCTGAATGACAATTTGTGTGGTGCCCTTGTCATCACCCAGAACATCGTCAACAGTCTCAATCTTATAGCGCGCCGAGGCACGCGGCTGTTGACGCTGTACACGCTGGGCTGGGATTTGTTGTTGCTGCTGCTGTTGTTGTTGTTGTACATGAGGTGCGGCTGGTGGGGGTGTGGGTTCCTGTGGGGGCTGGGGCGCAGGATCATTCTAAACAAAACAAAAATAAATAAATAATAAACATTAAAATGTTTGCAATATTATTTCAGTTCATGTGTTGTTGAAAAAGCAAAACAACCACCAGAGTGCGCTCATTGAGTCAAGCAGATAGAGCGAGACAACTATATGTAATACTATCAGCGCGCGCGCATTCGCTCACTTTGTCGCACACATACACACATTTGCTGTTTCCAGACAATTCTCTGTTGCTTGGGTACAGTACAGTCAAACCAGCTCTTATACAGACTATTTTGTGTGTTTGTGTGCATCAATTTTCTGTTCATGTATTGCGCGCGCGAAAGGCGCTTGGTGGTGTATGTGTTCTCTTTTATGTTTGTATTTGTGTGTTCGTTATACTCACATCTGTCAGCCCCTTGATTTGCAAAGACTCCGCTGTGCTTATGAAAGCGGGCAGAGCGTCCTGTTTAACGTTCACCTCGCCACAATACATAAACTGTATCAAGTCCTTCAGCGCCGAATGACTGACATTGTTTAAGAAAACTAAAAAAATCAAAAACAAAATTAGTATTACTTAGTTTTATTCTGGCATGGCAACCCCATTTAGTCCATAGTACTTACCGATGGCGTGGGTATTCGATGGCATTTGCGTAAACATTTTGCGGAAGAAGGGCGAACAGACGGAGAGCACCAGACGATGCGCCTTCACTATCTGCCCTTCCGCGGCTAGCGATACGTCCACCAGATCTCCACGACATAGCGACTCGTGGAAGCCAGCGGACAGATTTGTGTTGAAATTATTCCAACACAAACTGAATTGCTCGTCGTCCGCCATCTTGGACGAGCATACAAATCAATAGAATTTTCTGTATCTGCTGTTGTTGTGTGCGCTGCTGCAGCAAAAAAATAGCAAAGAAAATATGCAATTAAATAAGTTGGAATTTGTAAAATGCAAACCTAAAACGGTAAAGCCATTTGTTTACAACTGTCAAAGCACATCAAAAATGCAGACGCGTACAGAAATAATAATGAAAAAAACTGGGAAATTTTTTCACGCGTGCAACAAATTTGTGTGATTTTTCGGCATTTAAATACAAATGAAAATTGGTTTAATTTCATGAAAACTAACTGTATTTGTTTAAAACTTACCTTTTCGTTTATATTTTCTTCAATAAAATAATTCTTGGAGCACAGATTAATATTAATTTACTTTTTTCTACGCTGCTGACGCGCAGACTGCGTCCAACTTTTTCAACGAGTACAACGAAATAAATGTATACCTAGCTAGGGATGAACGATACGTTTATACTGGTTAGGGATGTTGGTACACGACATATCGATATATCAAGCAACAAGCCTGCTCTTCGATAAAAACGAAACAGCGCAAAATTGCGCGATAACTTTGAACGCATAAAACAATTTATCGAATATATTTATTGTTTAAATCAAATAAATATATTTTCGGAACCACTGGAATTTTCCACAGCATAAAATTATTAAAAAATTATTAAACAATGAAACAATTCACAGTTTTCATTGACATTTGCATCGCATTGTGAATATTCCAGGCGTGGATTGCATACATCACTGAATGGTTTCTAATAATCCATACGTACTCTCTCTCTTTATATTTTTATCCCTAGTCTTACAATATTCTAGACATATTACCATTTTGCTTATGTTTGTTCAATTATTTTTCTTCGTAAGATTACTTATTAGAAAATATTTCCATACTAAACTAAAGATATTTATTGTTAAACTTATTGAGCCAATATATACTATTTAAACATCGCAGATAAACGGTATATCACATTTAATGTAAACAAATAAACATTTTAACAACACTTACAAATCTTGACATATAATTTATCTCTAAGTACCTGTTCTTCTTACTCTTCCTTTCCTTCATTCGGTGATGATTTGTTTATTCAAAACATCTAGAGCGTCAAGTGTGCGAATATTTGCACTTAAGCCCCACTTGAAATCGGATCATCGCTTCGCATTGAAGATCGACAATTATAGCATGTCTTCTTCGTATAAGACTTAAGGACCTTGTAGTAATAAATATCGAGCACAAATAAATACGTACTTAAGCTCAAGATGCTCAAACAAAGTCAAAATCTGCATAAAGTGGGTGCCAGCGAACGAACAACAACACGAACAAAAGAGCAAGATAACTGCACACACTCATGCTCACTCACTCACACGAACGCCTGCAGTAGCCGCTGAGGCACTGCTGTGATTGGCTACTTGGCAGCCATTTTGTAGAAGGCCAGTGTTTCTCTAACTGTATGTGTGCGGGTGGTTCGCCTCGGGCGCAAAAGATTCGAATCATGTTCAGTACGAAATACGCGCTGACAAATTGAGGACACGCTCGAGTGCGCAGCGGAACGGCGCAACTTCTTGAGGTTTGAGCAAGTCTTTTCGAGTACGAATAACGATTTGCAAGGGGTGTGCAACCCCCAACCCCTCCAACAAACACATACATACCCGTACACACCTACGCGCTATTGTTGTCAAGTGTCGTCGTGGTCGCGTTTTCAAGTGCATTTTGGCAAATTGTTGTATTTATTTTAATTTAAAGTGCTCCTGCTCGAGTGAGTGATTCAAGTGATTTGAATTGTTTCAAAGCCAAACAGAGTGAGAGAGAGACAGAGATAGAGTGATGCTGCAACATCATCATCAACATCAGCCACAATCCACGGGCTATTTCGACTACAGTCAGTCGCCCAGTCCGGGCAGCTTGACCAATGCGGATGCCCTGAACACGACCCCTTTCTCGGTCAAGGACATTCTCAACATGGTCAACCAGACGGAGGCCTATGACGGCGGCTACGGTCATCTCGATAGGTAAGTGGAAGTCTCAAGCCCTGCAGACAGAACTAAGTCAAAAGTAGATTATAAGATTTTAATTATTTTATAACTTTTACAATTGACAAAGAAAGAAGTCAAATTGAATTGAATTTTCCAATAAAATGTTAACTTCCTCAATGAAAAACAATATAAAGAACAATACCAAAACCTGAAGATTAAGATATAAGATCAATAATTCTTTTATAACTGTCGTAATTTTTAAATGATTTAGTGGGTTAAACAGATAAATAAAGAATATTATAGGATTTTGATGTTTTTACAAGTTATTTAGTCTATAAATAACCCATAAAATCTATATTTTTTAAAATGTTGAAACTACTATTATAAAACCTCGAGCCGGAAATAACTTCGTATGTATTATAAAATGTTAGTTTAGGAAACAGGAAATAATCTTATCTGATGATCTTAAATTAATATAAAGAATGAATTATAAAAAAGAGAACTTTTGCCCTAAAAAACTCAATTAAAACAGTATATCAGTATAAAAGACACCTAATTATATAAGGAGTATCAATTATGTACCGATTATGTATCAAAAGCAGCTGTATAATCACTGGATGCATCCTGAACTCGTAGTAGCATCTACCTGTCACTGCACAACCTTACAAAGTCTTTTGCGTCTTTTTTTTTATTTATTTTAATGAGATTTAGAAAAGGAAATTAATTTCTACCAATTTTCCACAAAAAAATAATATTTTCCTAACCTTTTGCTGACGGAGAAGGGCAGCAGTTGCCTGTGAGAGTGAGCGAGATGGCGCACTCATAAGAAATCCTATGAAAACATGAGAGAAGCATGAATTGCAAATAGGAGGACCGCAAGGACTTTGACAAATCATCACTGTTTGTACAAGAGGCCAAGGCGGACACAGCGACACAGTGGGACAGACGGACAAAGATGCAGACGAGGAAACAAAGTGTTAACAATAAGAAAAACAAAGTCAAGAAATCTGTTGAGACAGACGTAGGGAAGGACATACGGACAGAGAGACAGACGGACAGAGGGTTGGAGGGATGCGCGACGAGGTAGGCGGCCAAGCGAACTGCGGCGCCGGACCTAACTCGAGCCGACTTGGCCTCGGCCTGGTCAACATGTGTGATTCGCATGTGTGTCCTGTGTCCTTCTTCCTGGTCCGCGCTAGGGCGTCGTCTGCTAATTGTGATGAGGCATGAAATGATGTCACCCGACATCAGCAGGAAGTAAACTGTTCCTCACACCCCGTACTGCGCTAAGCTCTTGCTGCGCCATGCGTGATGCAACATGTGCTCTCCACACACGCTCAGCACATAAAGAAAAATGGTGAAATTTAGAAAATTGCATGGAAAATCAAATCTACAGTCGAAGTGATACAAATATTATTACTTAATTACTACTTAATGAAATTTGTTTATACTTTATAAATAGATATAATCAACATAATATGAGTGATAATGCATGTTTAAATGGGTTATTCTTGCACTACATTTTTATTATTCAATTCAATGTGTAGCCCTTATTAAGATTTAGTTAAATTTTATCCTAGATAAAGAACATTTTTAAAAAGTTTTCTAGAACTTAGTAAGTTTTTAGGATTATAGACACTTTTGAAGTTCCTATATTACATACATATTATATAGTGTTATATATACTATATATTTATGTACGCTTAACAAGAAAAATTTATTGAAAGCTTATCATTATTATGAAGCAATCAAACCGTCACGACTGCAGAATTAATTTCCGAACGTTTTTATCTATAATACGATTTTTTTGGGAAAATATGCAGCCTTACTTTCAAAAATAATTATTTATGATGATAAGAAGTTGGTTTTTAGATATAGAATTAAGTTAACTATATAAATAACTGAAAAAACTAGTTAGTGTTCATACACAAAGACAAAGAAAAAAAGTCCTTAAGAATTCCAAAAATATTTGGATTTGTTTAATTTACATAAAAGGGAGTCCTTTAACAAACACAACAACATATTCCTAACCTCTTCTCCTTCTCTCTCTATTTCTTTCTCTTTCCCCCTTAGTGCAACTGCAGCATCGGCTCTATACGGCGTCGGGGACTATCACCAGCAGCAGGCTCTCTCGCAACACCAGTTGCAGCAGCAACAGCATCATCTCCAGCAACATCAACACCAGCAGCAGCAACTGCAGCAGCAACATGTTCAACAGCAGCAGCAGCAACAGCTCCTGGTGGAGCAGCAGGAGGAGGATGTGCTGGCCAGCTCATCCCTGTCGCCACTGCTGCCTCCTCCGCCCCATGGCCACGCCCAGATCTATGCGGGCTACCATCAGGACTACGGCATGCCCGCCCACATGTTCCAGCATCCACATCCGCATCCCCATCCACATCAAAGCTATCAAACGGCGTACAATGTGACCGCATCACAGTTCTATGCCGGCGGCACAGCAGGAGCTGCGTATCAACCTGGCTACACTGGCTACAATTATGGAGGAGGAGCCACGGCAAGTGATGTCTATGCCAGCCCTGCGCCGCCTGCTCTGCCTGCTGCTCTGCCTGTGGTGCCTTCGTCCATCAAGAGCGAGTATATTCCCACACCCTACGTGACGCCATCGCCTACACTCGACTTGAACAGCTCTGCTGAGGTGGAGAAGATATCAGGGAATGGTGGCATGCCTGCTCCGGGTGCGGGCGTGGTCAGCGGCAGTGACTGCGCAAAGCGAAGTAAGTTAAAGCTGCCAGTAATCCTCACCAGCAAATCTGCTCACACTTTACCTTTCACAGAGGACACTCAGGTGACTTCATCGCGCGCTGAGCTGCGCAAGAGCAGCAACAACAACAGTAGCAACACCAACAACAATAGCAACAGCAGTAACAACAGCAACAACAACAACTCCTCAGGTAAACCTCGCTTGAAGCGCAAACCACGCGTGCTCTTCTCCCAGGCGCAGGTGCTGGAGTTGGAGTGCCGTTTTCGTCTGAAGAAGTACCTGACAGGGGCTGAGCGCGAGATCATTGCCCAGAAATTGAATCTGTCGGCAACGCAGGTGAAGATCTGGTTCCAGAATCGACGCTACAAGTCCAAGCGAGGAGATTTGGATGGTGATGTATCCACAAGCAGCCTTGGTAAGCATCCGCTCAAGCTGAAGCCCGTGGAGTTGGGTGGAAGTGTGGCAAATGGAACTGTGCTGCCTCCTCCCCTGCCCAATCACTTGATGTGGCCAGCGCAGCAGCAGCACCACCAACAGCAGCATCAGCAGTCCCAGCAGCAACTGCATCTGCAGTAATTAAGCTTCGTTTCTAATCTAATTTATTGTAATTTCCTTACACAGCGTCAACTTGTTCTTGTTCTACCTAACGAATTGCCTCATAGCTCATAGTACCTTGTTGTATATATTATTGATATGTATTATACGATTATCGGACAATAAATAAAGTTAAGACAACCAAAGAAAACAAAAACACAACTGATCTTCAACTTATTGATGACTTTTTACATTCATTTTATGATCAGTGTAAATTGTGAAAGATAATAAAATATATATATCGGGATATTTAGTTGTAAGCAATTTTAAAAGAGCTTAAACTATCTCAAAACTATTTAAAACTGATACAAATAATTAAAGATCAAATTGTTAAAGATCATAAAAACTTTGTCTTCATATTCACTTAATCCATAGATACTCGTAAAGCAATTTCATTTTCTAGTATTTTGATCTTCCTTCAAAGCGACATCCCTCGCGGCGATTAGTCACATATTCCCTTTCATTTTTCAAAAAAGCAACCCGGGCATATTATAGATATAGCATATATGTTCATATTTACATATATATATCTGCCACCGATCCATTAGGCACCGCATCTGCGGTATAATTGTTGTCGATCGACGCATAAATCAATTTTATCAAAACGCAACGATCAGTTTTATGAATAAACCAAGAAGAAAGAGCAACAACATGGAGAACAGGAACAACACAGACAAGAAGAAGAAGAAGAAAAAAACCAACAACAACAACAAGAGTAACAACAGCAGCAACAACAACAGCAACAAGATCAAGATGAAACAACAACAACAGATGAAGAATTTCGATTTCCGTTGCTCGAAATGTTTTCTCTGCTTTTCGCGAAGGGGTATGAAGCAAGGAAAAGAGGAAAGAGTACACGGGCAACGGGAAAGCAAAGAATAAGGAGGCGAGGGTGGAAATGAAGAGGGGAAGGGGAGCACGGGTCCAGGCGATAGCGCGGCAGACATTACAAAGGTTGCTTTTATGAAAACGCCTAAGTGGAGCGCAATGCAACTGTAAAACGTTTTCCTATAGATACAGATACAGCAACAAATACAATTGCAGTTGCACATGCACACAGACACACAGATAAAGATACAAATGAAGATGCAGATGCGTATGGCAAGTCGACATTTATGACAGGCCTCCTCAGCATTGGGCTAATATTTCATGGAGTGTGGAGGCCAAAGTTGCCTCTGCCTCTGCCAGTGCCACTGACTCTGCCTGGCTGTCTGCCCCTGTTGTTGCCCCTGGAGTGGCATATCAATTACTGCACAAACACATGCCACGGGCAGAGGGCAAATGGGGAGAGCAGAGAGCACGGATTGGATCGGGTCGAGTCGCGTCGATTCGGGCAGAAGCCAACAAGTGCAGCTGATCACACTTTTTAGTTGGATTAATGAAGGAGGAGGGTGAAGGCATGACGAGGGGGCAGTAGGAATTGAGATGGGAAAGCGAAAGGCAGAGAGAGGAAGTGGGCATATAGTTCAAATTGCCAGAATGTTTGACAGGCTAAACTTCTGATTTGATAGCTGAGTAGAGGGAGAAAGGGATGGAGTGGGTAGGTTCATGGGGAGCTGGAGAAGAGCAGTAGGGAAATGGAGCCAGAGTAGATGGCAGTGAAGGCAACAGAAGCAGAGGCAGAGATCGGGGCCAGGGCACAAGAGCAGAGAGCTAAAGAACTGTGGAAGAAGGGACTTTGGAGTAGGGGGGACATTCAACTTCAGTCAGTGAGTTGGGTTAAATGTCAATCAGGGTGAATCGTCAGTATTAGCTGAGGGAATTAGATCGCATCAAGTCGTTCTAATTAATTACCATAATTAGAGACTGTATATAAAACAAAAATGATGAGCACTTGAAAATGCAAGAAAAACATTTGTTACTTTTATAATTTGATAAAGATATTGTTTTACAATTGTTTACAATACTATTTTGGGGTAACTTTATTAAATAACATATGAAATTGAAGATTTTTTCATTAAGTTTTTTTTTGCACATTCAAAAGTTAAACATTTATATATATATTTGAAGGTGAAAGTGATTTTTGATAAGGTTGTCTATATGAAATAAAGTCAATACTGTATGTATAAATATGGTGAAAATGTAAGGGTAATTTATTTTAGAAATTAAACCTATATCATAATAAATTTAATTATGAGGAAAAAATTCGATTAAAACCTTGAACTTCTAAATCTCACAATCCTATTGATTTAATTAATCATATTATTAATAATCATTCAATTGGTATAATTTTTGACAGAGTTAAGAGTTGAAGTAGGACTATAATACGTAGTTATTCATTGTTACTTGGTCGGTCTCTGACAATAAAATGCACAGAAATACAGAAAATAGCGTCCAAATACTTAAAACATAATTGTGGTTCATTCTTTTCGAAATATTCTAAAACAGGTATTGAAAAGAACCTTTTCTTTTCGCTGACTACAAAGACAAATTTTGAAAAATATGAACCAATTTGTGTGGTACATTTAGAGTAGATTAAATGTCTACATAAATAATGTCGGTGCCATTTGCAGGACATGACACAGTCGGATTACAAACGTCGGCGCCTGCCGCAACGGTGGCAAACAAAACGCCTTCCAATCCCCCCAAGGAAACAAGTAAAAGGGACACCAGGCTGCGTCTGGTTCGCCCCAGGCTCCGCCCGTAGGAACAGGCACAAATGGCATGTCAAGTGGCACTAAATGTTGCCTAATGCGCCGCAATGGACCACACTGACCAGAGTAACTAAAGGTCGGCGCAGGATCGTAGTGGATCGAGGCAGCATATTTGGTTCTCGTCTTACATAAATGTCGGCGGCGATGTCGTTGTGGCGACGGGGAATTGTCGCGCGACGCGAGTCGTCTCGCTAGTCTAGACCGAAGAAACTCAAGTGGAAAATTTGTCATTTTCCCATATATCACAGAGGGGAAAAGGGAGCGGGGTATGAGGGTGGAGAAGGGGCATCGATAAGGAAGGATCGAATCGAGACTAGGCTTGTAGCGCCGTTTAATTCATGTTGCGTCAAAGGATCAAAGGCGCCAACTGCCGCTGAGGCAGCTGGCTCCCTCTCTCCATATCTCCTTCTCTTTCCCACTTTTCTTCTCCTGCTTTCACCGCTTTCATTTGCATTTCCTCAATTAGAAAAGCCGCCAAAGTGAGAGTTGTGTAAGCAAAATTAAGATTTATTAACAACAATAAATAAACAATATGGCAAAGAAAAAGGAACTGGAAAAACTATCAACAATTGGCGCATTTCCTTCTCCTTCTGCTTTCTTCTTTTGCCGCATTGCGTAATTTTCTTTGCCTTTTCCGCCTTTTCACTTTCGCTGTCAGTGCGCGTCTTTGTTCATAATCCCCAGTCAGCTCTTTCAAGTGGATGCCCATTCCCCTTCTCCCTTCAACTGGATTTAAAGCCTTTGACATTTTATCCAATTGAGTTTTTCCTCGTCGCATTTCCATTTGATGTGCTCCCATAAAAATGGCGAGCTCATTTTACATTCCCCCCGCCAGATTCTTTATAAATATATTCTCCGATGTTTTCTCTTTCTGTTTTATATCCATCAGTTTCAACTTTGTGTGGCTTTTCAAGTGGAAAATTGTGACAATTATATTCGAATTAATTGAGTAATTGCATTCCGAAACCGAAACCGCGTTGCGAAGCATTTGATTTATGGTCTGTGGAAATCCCCGATTCGAGTGGAATTGTCATCTCTCGTTGGGGTAAGTTAAGGCATCGATTGGGTCGATCTAAATACGAGTGCGAGTATTGAATCGTGAAACAGGGATTGGTTTTCTTCCGTCGGCAATTTCCTAATGCACTTCAAACACCTGTAAATAAGGTAAGAAAGGGATTTGAAATAGATTTATGTTAGCATAAATATTTTAAAAACAAAATACTATGATTGAAAATACTCGTATATATAACAATAAATAATTTATGTGGACCGATAATTGATTTTTGATAAATAATATTTAACGAATATTTTTGTATGTGATGGCCATTTTCTTCTATACTTCAACTCTATGTTCTATTAAGAATGGAGACGAATAAATAAAGTACTTTCAAGCGAGCTCCTTTTACGTATTTATATAAATATGTATGTATATGTCTATATCTTATCTAATAGTCAATTTTGAATACTTTTGACTTTCATAGTTTACAGTAATAAAGAATTTATTTCTAATTATAAAATATATTTAGAGGTTTTATAATAAAAAAAACAAAACAAGAGAAAGATGAACTCAACTAAAATTATTATTATACTTTTTGGGTTTAAAATAAATTAATATTATATTAATATTATTATCATAACATAAATTTATATTTACTATTCAATTTTTATAAGTATCTTTATTTATTTGTCTAAAGCAGGACAGATTACCACATAGTTTCAAATTTTTCCGGCTAAATGAAAATCGGAAAACAGCCAACTTGGCAACACTGGTTCAAAAATCTACTTTGAACTGCAACGGAAAGTCTACAGTAAGGCAGTGTAAACTGCTTTGCAGACAAGCAGTTAACAGTACATGTACTGATAAGCAGTGCATACCGTGGAATCTAATAAGCAGTGTACCGTGCAAGCAGTGCGCATGCTAAATGAAATTTCCAATTGGAAAATTTCAAAATTAACTGAAATTAAAAAAAAAATGGTTTGAAATTTAAATAAATATTTAAAGAGATCACAGAAAGAAAGAAAACTTCCTTCCAGGTTATTGTGCCAGAGGTTAACTTTGTGCCTTTTAAGAAAACTTTATACTGTAAATATAATGAAAATCGATAGACCTAACGACAGTGGTAAACTTAAACCGTACTTAACAAACACAAACACATCGCGGAACACTTGCCAGAATCAATCACTGCACTGGCCTGGCCAAGAAAGGAATCAGGTTTCATATTCGGGGCAATGAATGATAATGCAAAGCAAGGCAAACAATTGAAGTGGCTTTTGATAAACCATCAAAGCGAACTCGATACCACAAAAACAATATTGCAGCGCAGAGGAGGAAGTAAACGGGAACAGGGAAGCAACTGATGTGGCAGTTAATTGAAAACGTCTATTCATCATTCCTAGAGGGTGAACACCCTCCTACCCTGTTTTGGTAATCGAATACCTGCTCGACGACGACTTTATAAACTATTTAAGGATAATCGCATCAACAACTGCTAAAGGAGGCCATTGGAATTAGCGTGTGGCAGCGTGTGGAAAGCGTGTGGCAGCATCATCATCATTATACTAATTACTCGAGTATTATTGAAATGCATTCAATCGAAAACATATAACGAGAACTGTGCAACCACCACCACAAGGCATCATCACTTTCAGCGCACTTGGATATTGGCAACTCACTCAATGCTGACCGCAACAACAACAATCCTGCAGCAGCGCAGCAGCAGCACACTGCTTTTCACACTGACTTCCTTGCCCGAGGCGTGCATTTGGCATTAAGAGTCATTCAATTGGCAATAAAAAGATTATAGCCTGAAGGTGTGAAGTGTAGCACAGCATTGAGAACCACAAAAAATAGAACAGAGCAGCAACAGAGCACAGCAGCGCAGCAGCAGAGTAGAGCAGCGCGCTCTCAGCATCTCACTCAAGTGAGCAGTGCAAGCGAGCAGCCATTTTGCAGTTGCCAACCAATCAGCAGCAAACAGTGCCACAGGCAAGCAGTGCACAACCAATGGGAAGAGAGTGCTGTGAAAAAAGCACTCAAAAGCGCTTAAAACTTGTTAAATTGTGCCAAATTTGCAACAATTGCAAATAAAAACAATTGTTAACTATAACTAGAATTAATTCCAGCTCTAAATGAGGCAGTTATGCCCACTCTCGAGTGCCGTTTTAACTGGAAAAGGCACAGTTTATGTTTATGCCTAATTGCGATAAACCTAAACAAAACAAAGCATAAACAAATGTAAAAAACCAGACTGTACCCTAATCCTGGCATAGTAAACGGTGGCCCCAATAGTTAACTGTAACTGTAAACAATAAACAGGATGCACACACTTCCAAAAATAACGCACAGCGTAGCCTGCGCTCTACAAACACTTGACAGCAACTCAAATGCTCTTCGTTTTCAGCCAATCGGCGCTGGGCTTCCAAAAATAGCAATTGAATCCACCACCAACAGCAGCAGCATACGACGCTGAGGAGGGCGCAGTACTTGAGCACTCTCTGAGTGATTCTCCGTGCACGCTGGCGGGGATCGGCGCAGTTATTTAAAGAGCACAAGGCGCGCAAGAGACGAGCGCATTCGTGACGCAGCCAGCGAGACGTGAACAACGACGAACGACGCGAGAAAGTGTTCAAAAAGAAATCAGTAAAATCAAATTAGAAAATATTAAGAATATATTCCAACTATGTTGAATATGGAAAGTGCAAGTGCGGGTGCGTCCATTGCGGGACTGAGCAAAACACTGACAACGCCCTTCACCATCAACGACATCTTGACGCGCAGCAAACCCACATCAGAGTTGCGTGCGGGGTCCAAATCGCCACCACTCTGCTGTCGCGATCTCAGTCTGGGTTCGGGTAATCCCGGCCAGCAATCGAGCTATTTGCAGTATTATGCTGCAGCTGCAGCCTTGGATAACAACAATCATCAGGCTCCTGCTGCTGCCTCCACATCCTCCTGCTCTGCTGCCTCAACTTCCATCAGCACCTCCTCTTCCAACACCAGCGCCGGTCTGCCCGTCGATTACGTGCAGCGCAAATTGGGCTACTTTGGCGCCGCTTTGTCCGCTGCCGCCGCGCTGCCCCTCGACATGCGACGCTGCAATGCTGCAGCCAGCAACGACTCCGGTAAGTTTCCAGGCCTTTGTTTGGGTGCTAATGGATGCCATTTGCAGTCCCCTTCCCCCTTTTGCCATTCCTTGCTTGCCTTTGTGCTAATTTTTCCCACTTTTTTGTTGCCTTCCCTTTGCAGACTGCGACTCGCCGCCGCCGTTGAGCAGCTCACCCTCCTCCTGCAACGCTGGCGGCTATGGACGTGGGGGTTCCCCACTCTGCCATGAGGACAGTCTGAGCGGAGGCGCCCTCAGTCGCAAGAAGCGTTCGCGCGCCGCCTTTAGCCACGCCCAGGTCTTTGAGTTGGAGCGTCGCTTTGCACAGCAGCGTTATCTCTCCGGGCCGGAGCGCAGTGAAATGGCCAAGACACTGCGCCTGACGGAGACACAGGTGAAAATCTGGTTCCAGAACCGACGCTACAAGACCAAACGCAAGCAGATCCAGCAGCACGAGGCTGCCTTATTGAGTGCCACAAAGCGTGTGCCCGTGCAGGTGCTGGTGCGTGAGGATGGCAGCACCACCTACGCCACTGCAGCGGCTGCAGCTGCCTATCCACATGGACTGGATCCGGCCCTGCTTAACATCTATCGCCATCAACTGCAGTTGGCCTACGGTGGTTTGCCACTGCCCCAGATGCACTTCCCATACTTCTATCCGCATCCCAAGGTGCCGCAGCCCATACCCCCACCCAGCCAGCAGAGCGCACTCTCCGCCAGCTTCGTCAACGGCTCTTCGGCCTCCTCCTCGCCCGCTCGCTGCAACAGTCCCCCCGCGGAGCGCATCCTCAGCGTGGAGAGCGGCGCCGAGAGCAATCATTCCGCTGTCGAAGAGGATTGCGAGGAGAATGTAGAAATCGATTAGGCACTTGGAACTTGCAACTCTGCCTTTGTGATAGCCGTGGGAGAATGTTTTTAGTTGCCAGCGGAGAGAGTGGGAGAGAGGATGAGAAGGAGAGGAAGAGTGTTCCTGGCGCATAGCTTTAGTAGTTCTAAGTTTTAGTTTTAGCTAAAGTCTTTAAATAAAGAAATTATAAATCGAAAATCATTCTGAAATTCTTATTACTTTTTATTTATTTCTAATATAATCAACTCGTTCCAAAATACTATATGATTTTATGGTAAATTAATGGCAGTGTTATCATTATATTACATAGTTTATTGTACTTCCATAATGAAGGGATTAAAAAATACAGATGTGATGAGTTCTACACTGTTAATAAAAAATATTTGACCATATAAAGAACAGTATAGAATTTAATAAGAGCTTTTGCAGTTAAAGTACAATGATGACAGCAGGAACATATGGATCAGTTTCAATAAAAAAGTAATTGAACTACACTTTTCCATTTCAAGATTAACTTTGAAACTTTGATCTCTGGAACTAACAGAGCTAAAGATAATAAATTTGGCCATGAAAATATTGATATAAGTGCATAATGCATGTTTTATAGATTGTGCCCCTGCCACGTAAATCAATAAAAATACATAGACATTACAGAATTGTAGTAGGGTACCAAGCAGACTTACAGCTGTGCTGTACTCTAGTATGACAACATTTGAGCTTCTCTTTGTGCTTCGATCCTTCCATGAGCCAGCACAATTATCGCTTTAATTGCGCTTTAATATCACTCCAAGTGGAGTTCACTTGTTTCCTCCATTGACCTCGTTTTCCGTTTGACTCGAGAACTGACAGGCAGTTCGTGGATCAGAAAGTGCCCGCCTCGATCCGTTACAGCCTGAAGTGGCACGATGCGTGTGGCCTTTGTGGATTTTGTTGCGAAAAACTGCGGGAAATCAGACGAGAGACAAGAGATGATGATGACGACGACGACGGCGTAGGGCACTCAATGTCGGCCTGGAAGTGCTTCAATGTGTCACTGGCCCAGACGGGTGCGCTCTGTCTCTGACCCACAAACACACACTCCCTCCATCTCTGTCTCTCTCTCTCTGGCGTTGCGCTTTTGCACATGATCACCGCCCAGAGCTGAGCGATGTCCTTAGCCGCACAGCTGGTGGCTGACGACAACAAGGACACCTCGCCTCAAGTGGGCGCGACGGGGCGACAATTTCGGGGCGATGTTTATAAACAAACAATGCACAATGGGAAGAATTGCATGATCATCATCCACTTCACAGGATCAAGACGGCGCCACTCGCTGTCTCGTTGTCGCCTGGCAACAAAGTTCCTCAAATTACAAATTGTCTTTCCAATTTGCGGTATCTGATCCCGCTTTCCGTTTCCATCTTCCTCCCCTTTCACCCCTTTCCCAGCACTTTCTGACTGTTTGTGCAAGTGGAGCGTGCGACTAGCAACTGTATAAACAAGCCCAAGAGATCTAGGCATCTTTCTGGCTATTGTAGCTCTTTCTAGCTAGATATATCTAGCTGGTCTGTCTGTCCATGTCTGGCCGCATTCTCCTGCTAAAAGCCAAAGGCGCGAGATGACAAATTTGGGACACTAAAATCAATTGACAGTTGTAATTACTTGTGTCAATAAGCGATGTCACTCTATGTGTGTGTATGTGAGTGTGTGTAGGGTTAAATAGACATGTATATCTATATAAATATGTGAGGAAATATATTCTATGTCTAGTCATAACTGCGGGGCACTCAATCTCTTGCCACCATTCATTTTTCGCGCCAGTCAGAAAATTTTAATATGAATACAACAAATATTTGTTTTTACTTTGAAGAAGCATAATATTGTATATGTATGTATATATATATATGTAAGATAAACTTCATAGATATTTATAGATAAATATATTAATAATAATTTGCAGAGTTAATAAAACATAAAAATATTTAAGCGAAAGATTTATTTTTATTGACAGTTTAATAAAATGGAACTGAGCTTTAAAATTGGCGAAACATTTTTAAAAAAATCCAAAATACATATGTTATCATACGTCGATTAAATAATCTATTATAGGACATACCGTTACTCTGAAACATTTGTTTAGATATTTGTCCAGATGTTCTATATCAAGAGAAACATTCAGATTACACTCTTCTCAGTTTGTTCTATATGTTTCATGGACAGAACCTTGCAACTCACTCTTTGATGACACCACAAAAATAGTATACCATAACTCTATAGAGTATTATGATTTGATCTATGTAAACTGATGCCACATGACACTTAATAGACTCCGCTCGGCAGTTGAAAGAGCTCAGGAAGGTTCTACAAATTGAGCTGCGCCTGCTCGCCGCATCCTGCGTCCTATGTGTTAACGACGGCAGGCTGCCTGCGGATTTGTTTATGCAACCCTTTTTATGTTTTTACAACGCCTCTGCATTGTCGGCGGCTACTTGAGTGCGCAACAGATCCTTTCAAGCGGACCGCCTACGCGACAGGGGGCATCATTACTCACGGTTACTCACGCGGCGTATGCGTAATTTGTGCACTGCCATCGATGCAATTTGCAATTTGTGAATTTTTGTTTATATTCGCTTTGTTTGCTTAAACATTTTTGGGGCCTGCATTCTTAAGCGGCCATTGAGAGTGCAGTTAATGGCAAATGGCTGTCGCAATTGTTGTTGTTACGTTGTTGACGCTGCAGCGTTGTTGCAAAAATCAAAAGCAAAAACAGTTTTTAAAGTATAAACAAAACTGTTTTGGTGCCGCGAGAAAATGTTCACTTATTGTAAAATGCATTCGGTTCTTGTCTTAGCCCATTTGCATGCACTTTGCTTTATAACGTGCACCCGCTCAACCCTGCCCTGCCCCTCGTACCCCTTTGCGTGTCCAGAGGCCTGTGAGGCTGTGCGTCTGTTGCACACATGTGCGCCAGCCATAAAAGGAGTAGCATTGCAGGAGAATGAGCTCGGGAATGGGAATGAGAGTGAGGCGATTGCACCGACTGACACTTCGATTTGCAGCGACTGCTTCGGCCTATTGTTGTTTCTGTTATCGTTGTTGTTGTTGCTGTTGTTGTTTGGTTGTACTAGCTGCTGCTGTTGTTGTTGTTGCACGTGTTGCGCATAGGCGGGCTTGTTTATGCAACAGCCGAACTTCTTGGTAGAAATAACTCTACGACAAATTCATCAAGTGAGCGCAGTGATTATCATCCATTTATACCCTTTCTATGGCAGAGGGACTGTGCTATGCTGCTTGGTTTTGAGTTGGAAAAAGTAGGAAGGATTCAAGTACTAATATTTAAATAAGAATTATTAATAGTTTTGTATTTATATTTATTTCAATTTGCAGTTGATGAATTTTCGAATGCAAAGAAATTAAGCTGCACTTGAATGCGAAATTACTTTTAAAATACAATTTAAAAATATATATTAGGCTGAAAAATAGTTGTAGTATTTGTTTCTGAGTAAATTGAAGTTTTATCTTTTACAGAAAAATTGTTGTACGTACCTTGAATGTTTGTTAATATATAAATTGATAATTTAAAGTAACATAAGGAGAGTATGAATATTTACAGCAGAAAGCAGCAATCAATAGATGTAAAATAAATTAAATATAAGGTTGTATATGAATGAAAATAAATCTGTTATTTTTACTGAAAACATTAAAGTCTTTATTTGACAAAAAAATTCACAATATAAAGTTTAAAGTTAATTTTTCATATTTACATATTTATATTATGTAAAGTAGCAAATAGATTTCATATGGGCTTTATTCACCATTCAAATGTTTCAGTTTATTTTACCTTATAAGAATTGCATAGAAATGAAGGGTATCTGCACTTCGACAATCTCTGTTCTCTTACTATCTCTTCTTCCATTATCTCTCTGCTCTTTGTTGTGCTACCGAAGTTGTGCTCCTTACGCTTTATGACCTATGTGCAGGCCAGAGAGCAGAGTTGGGTTCGCGGCACACAGGCCAAACGACATTGCCTAATTGCCTGCCCCAGCTCAGAGGGCTCGAGGGGAAAGGGGAGTAGGGATGTAGTGTCGGGGCAAGTGCAAGGGTGGCAAGCGCATCGGTTCATCGGTTCACTGTGATGGATGAGTAAATGAATTTTGTGTAAACAACATCGAATCGAGCGAATGCGCTGTTCGGGGCTATTTATGTTTATTTTGTTTTGAAAATTGTGCGTTTAATTTATAGTTAATTGTTTTTCAGCTTTTCATTAACCAACCAAACGGGTTGACTGTGTGCGGTCCCCCCCAAAATAATTCATGGGAAATCCGAGCAGCGAACACCGCAGCCCCGAGCACAGGAACACACACAACGAAGACTCGCGCCCGGCAATTGTTGTGCGATGATGATGCTATTTGCGCAAGTTGTTGATGGCGGTGCACCCACACAGTGGCACAGCACTTCCCCACCCAGCTCCCCCACCCTGCCTGCACACCCCTGTTCGACTTTACTCGCCTCCAGATGCGCCGCCCAGTACAAAATGGCCACCCACCTCAATCTCAACCGCCGACGGCAGCTGTTGAAATCTTTGCGCAATTTGAGTTTCAACCACTCCCCCCTTCCCCCGCCCACTGTGGGGCACTCCTTTGCTTATTTGGCTTGAAATAAAAAAGCATTTAAACGGCATTTCGCCAGCAGCAGCGGCAGCGGCAAAAATTGGAATGATAAATGTTTTGGTTTTTGTGATTTTGTTTATTGTTCAAATTTCGCCCAAAAAAAAAAAAATTGTTCAAATTTTACCGCATGTATAAAACGCATTTTTTATAGTCAGCCATTCAAAATCGGCAAATGTTGAGTTGATTTTACAGTGCGAAAAATTATTAATTGAGTTTGGAGACAATAAAATCGAAATGTTTGCTGAAATCTGAATTTCCTGTCCAAATTCTACACAGATCAAAACTGAAAACAAAGTTAATTTAGCTTGATAATCCAAAAAACAAATCATGTTAAGGTTTTTTAGGCACTTAAAAGCTGAAACTCTATCCAAATATTTAGTTTAATCTGTAATCTAAGATCCAAAATCAATCTTTCCTGTGAAAATTTATGGTTTTCAGTCTTTTATCTATGGAATCCCAAAGAATAATGAGTAAACGCTCTTCTATCGCACATTTCTCCTGACTATCTTCAATATTATAACCTTTAACCATTTTTTGCATATTGTCGCATGAATTTCTTACCGTGTACGATTAGTTCTTGTAGTTATAGTTGTTCGCAAGCTGTTTGGATAGAAATGTTGTGGTGTAGCGGCACACACACAACACACACAGTACACACAACACACACATGTGCTATGGGGGCAACTTAATTAGCGTTTTTAATGGAGCTGCCGACTCGTAATGCTCGACAATTAAAGACGCGGGCCCCAAAAACCAAGAAGAGGGAAGAACAAGAGCGGGAGGAGAGTGAAAGTGGGAGTGGAATGATGAGTAGGAGGAGCTGCTGATGGAAATTCATTTTCAATGGAAGTGCGCGTGAGATTTGTTTTCCAAAGACTTCTTGCACAATGTTTTTTGGGACTTATCAGCTGCCAGAGGGCTACTAACACTTGAACGAGATCGACTATCTGAAAATACAGAACTCACTCTTGGGAAACGAGTGTGCGATCTGTTTTTTCTACAGTGCGAAGTGTTTTGGAAAAATCCATCATATAAAAACATTCTAAATGCGCAACATGAATCAGAGTTTTCTTTTTATTATATGACGCCTTGTGCCTTTGTGTGCTTTCAGAGTCATCATCTTTGTGTTGTTGTTCTTTTAGTTGTTGTCTTCTAACGGCATCTCACCTTTGAGGCACTTTCGGACTGCTTAAACGACTGTGCCGCCCTCCATTTCTGTTGTTGTTTTTCATATATTTATTTATCGTATTTAGAACATCGTAAAAGAGCAAAGCGCTCAAAAGTTGTTTAAGTGTTCATTGTTTTGTGTAAACAAATTCGCGGGGGAGGCCAATAACAGTGTAGCCCCGGTACAGTGGACAGCAATCAAGTGAAAGAGCTGGCAAGGTGGTGTAGGAAGAACTTGAAGTGCATAGAAATGAGGAAGATGAAACATAATATCATATACCAAACAAAATATAGGTAGACTTAAGACTTATTTCAGTATTTTCCCCAACTGTGCAATAATTTTATACATTCTTTTACATTTGTAACTGTCAAGAAATTGAGATTTTAAATGTATTGACCTTTCCCATTGTATTCTGTTTGTTTTGGCCTTTATCCACCATTCAAAATGAAATATGAGTTCCAAATTATTTCATTATTATTGAATAATTAAGCTGTAAAGTTTATAGATGATAATATCTGATTTCTTTTTTTTCAAACCGTTAAAACTTTATTACATCTTCTTAAAGTGTTAGAGATACATACCATATACAGCAACAAAGTCTCCGACTCATCAAGTCTTCAAGTCTTTTCCATAATATTCATGTGGAGGTAGCTAATTGAAATCTTAACACAAGAATTAACTCAAATTTTACGCAACGCATAAATCAACTAATTCTTCTCCATCTCTTTCGTGCTTTCTTGAAGCTGTTCTTAACTTGTTAACGCTTCGTTAGCGTCTTCGGGCCTTAGTCGTTGGCAATTTACGATTCAAATGAATTCCGCCCACATTTTCATAGTGTCATTTCTTTATCATTTATTTTTTTCATAATCATTAAATTTCTTTTGGTATTTTATTTTTGTGTGGTATTTGCTGTGCCACGCCCACTGGCAGTGGAGGCAGCACCATTAGGAGCAATTTTCAATTTCCTTTCTGATGAAGCACATGGCAAGAGAGCAAATTACATGGCACACCGAACCGAATGATTCCTCAGTCCTCCCCCTGCCATCTTCTCACTCCATAGCCAGCTTATCTTATCTTTTACTTTTTTTGTGGTGGTTCCTTTACGTTTTTCTTTGGCTTTCTTGGCCCTCGCACACGTACGCAATTGTCCTGAGTCGATGCGAAATGTGAAGAAGATTTTCTTGCAATTTTCACGGCGACGGCGCAAATGAACGACCATTATGCGGATCTCAAGTGAAAGCAGCGTCTGAAGTGAATTTGTAACGAGCTAAGCAAGGGTAGAGAAGAGAGAGAGTGAGAGAAAGGGAGTGGAAGAGAGAGGGGGACAGAGACAAGTCCGAAAGTCGACGACCAACTCAGTGCGCTGCAGTGAGTTGTAACTCAGTTCCCGCTACCCTCCCCACAGTCACAGCCCGTCGAAGGACATGCTTCAATTGAATAAGAAGAAAATTACACTTAAACGCTGTGGCGTGTCGACAACTACAGCACGTAAGAGGAAAGGGAACAGGGAGCTATGGGGAGTCAAAGAGAGAGAAAGGGAAAGAAGATACACTGACAAAGCTGGGCAGCATTAGTTGGCGACCTTTGATTCAATTGCATTCATTAAGGCGTTCATAGGCAAAGAAAACTCAAGTGTCAAGTAAAAGTTCAATAAAATATGAAACTAAAAAGACTTAGTGATTCGTTTTCAAAGAGGAATTCGGTTAAAATTAAATATTATACAATACAAACATGATTTTGATTTCTAAATCAAAAATTATTTCATATTTTAAAAGTAATGTCTATTTGAAATGTTTAGTTTAAAGAAATTTGATTACTGACAAAGTAACTTCTCTGGAATTTCTTCCGATTTGGCAAATAGTCCATTTATATTCCATAAAACGATAATATTTATGATATGCACATTCCTTATTCGCACTTCCGGCTAATTAAAACTACTCTAATCGGCCATAATGGGGCAATTTAAGAAGCTCGTTGGCGCTGCCAACTTTGCGTCGCTCAATTAACAATTTCACTTGAAAAGCCATTTAACACAGCATTTACTCAATGAACTTCGCCTCGCACTTGTAATGTCAGGAGCAGCAGCACCCTCTCACTTGCGACTGCTCACACATGCCCCTTGGCCCTGCCCCCCCTTTCTCTACGTCACTGCCTTTAGCCCTTGTACGCGGGGAGTTGTTTACAGTGGGAGTAGAAATTCCAAACGCAAACGACGACAAATAAGCCCCAAATGGAGTTTATTTGCTTGCGACGTTGACAGACAAACAGTTGCCGCCTGCACTCATACTCGCACTCACACTCACACTCATAGCACTCATACGCAGTGTGCGCCAGCTGCATTAACATATCATTTGGCTGTGCTGTCGTCGTTGTTGTTGGTGTTGTTGCTGCTACTGCGTACGTGTGCCTCTGTATCCGTGTTTGGGCTGCCTGTTTATCTGTGCTTTGTTTACAATAAAGCGTAATCATGTGTTACTAATACCAATAATAACGGGACGCCAATGGGCAAGCTAACCCTAACGCCGCATGAACTCGCCCCAGAGGTGGATCAAGGGGGACGTTGCAGGCACTTCAATGTCAGTTCGTGCATGCATAATGAGAAGAAGAGGAAGAAGGAGGTGGAAGAGGCGACGCCAGCGACGCACTCGCTTCAAGTGCACTTGCAGCGCCCGTTGAAGACGCGATAAACATTTCGCCTGATCTGGCCAGGAAACAACTGTCGCCCACTATTTGTGTATAGCGAAAATCGGTCAAATTAGTCTATATATATATAAATAAAAATATTTATAAGTTTCCTGCTGATTTTGTAAGCCCGCACTTAGCGCGCTCGCATTCCTATTGAGCAATCAAATTGGAGAGTTCATGTTGAAATTCATTTGATCATCATGATGAATATCTTTTTGTTCAATCGTTTTTTATGATTTTAAGTACACTCAGCCTGGCACTCTGGCGCCTTAAGTAGTCTCTCTATATATGCGTATATAGCTGCCTATATGTACATATTTGTATGCGTATCCGAATCAGCTTCATTAAATACTTAAGTAGATGCCTCAAGTGCCAAAGTTGAAGTGTTGTCGGGGTTATTATTGCAAAAATCTGGGTATAATTGAGGGCAATTATTCAACATATGGCAGAGGTTGAGATATATGTATCCCCCTTTGCCTTTTCAAGAAAAATCAGCTTGTTATCAATGGCAAACATTCCTTCCTTCATTTTGTTTGTTTCCCACTCTTTCCCTTTTGATTTAGATCTAGATTTCCTTCTAAGTTCAAACAAAACAAAAACGTAAGCTTAAACTAAGAATTTGAACTATCGACACAATAATTCCGATTACATTCAAATCGTCAATTCAGGTTGAACTACTAGTCGTAGTGAACAGTGTTTGCGCACATCTCAAAATCTTTTCGCTTTTACCAAATTAAGTTATATATACAATATATATCAACTCTAGATGGTTTTATGCAAACCTACAGAATAAGTTTGCAGTACAAACAGACAACTCTCTAACAAAATTGGAAAATATTTAGAGAAAGAGAAACCTCTGCATAAGATATAATTTATTAAAAGATATAATATATTAAAAAAGAAAAGAGCTCTCTCTCCTCTTTTCCCATTATATTCTTCAGTCAATATTCCAGATACAAGCAAAATAATCGAAGCAAAAGTTGCTGAAAAGTTGCGAAAGTTATTGCTTTTCAATTCTGTTCTCCAAGTTATGTTCCAATCTTTATGGCAGATTCCGAATTTGATTTGCAAACACTTAAATATTATTCAATCTATTCTGCCTGCCAAACGGATAGACAATTCACTCGATTCGAAAACATTATTCGTATTTAACTCGATCATTATCTCTTGTAGCTGCTTTTTATAAACTTCCCCGACGTATTAGGCGGAACATTAGGAAATCGTAAATAAATCATAGGCTAGTTCGGTGTATTTGTTTGCCGGTCGCTGTAAAAAATTGCCACCCACACGGGACTTATCACTAGTTACCCTATAATTAGCCTGCAACTAGTGGGGTATACTGCGTACAGTGCGAGAAAGAATCGAATAGAATGAAAATGTTGATTGTTCATTTACTGATTGATCATTTAAGCAGTTCAATTGTGATATTCTTCCAATTTCAATTACAGATTAACTGCAAATTTCGTTCAGTGTATATTTTTAAAATGCAATAAAACTCAACGCGCCAATTTGTAGGCAATTAAATTTTATTCGCGCTCAGGAATTTTGATTTGGCGGCGATTCGATCGACTCCGATGCGGACGTGGATGTGAACGTGGACGTCGACGGTGCTGACGTTGACGTCCGGGTTCCGGGGCAGCGTCGCAGCAATCCGTCAATTTGGCTGAACGATGATGATGATGATCGCAATAGAGATGGCGATGGGCGATGACGATGTCGATCATCTCTCGTCTCGAGCTCATTTCGATTATCATTGGCTGCCATTGGCGCATTGTTGTTGTTTACAGTGTGTGTGTTTTTTTATTGTTGCCTATATATGCGTGCTGTATGCCCCGACTTTATTTGTTGCCACATGCCTGCGAATGATACTCTGTTTATTGGCCCGAATTAGCCAAATAAATGCAACAGCTTTTTTGCGGTAAATCATCGCACGAAACCTTGAACAGTCCCGAGCTGATCGTACTCAAGTGGACTTATTGCCACGACCTGGGGTGTGAGTGCCCAGCGGGAGAGAAAGAGAAAGAGAGGGAGAGAGTGAAATACATTGCACATTTCTTCTAATCGTTGCAATGATCTCAATGCCCACAATTGCCTCCTGCCTTGCAAAATGCTGCCAATGACTCCTACGTAGATCCGCATGCGAATCGCCTCCAAGTGCTCCTCCATCAATTGGAGGCTTTTAAGTCTGCAGGGCGACTGAAGTGCTGTGCGCCCCAGTCTAATTCTCCTTGCAGGCCAATGCGCAATTAGCCGCTATTACACTAATAATACGCGTACTTGTGGCCCCACCGCAATAATAATTGAAAAATGCGTTCGGTATTTGGAAAATGGAAAATCAAACAAGTGAGAAAACTTCAACGGCAATTGATGGACTTGGGGTTACCATGTAACCAACACAAAAGAAAGAACCAACTGGTTAAAAGCCAAAACAATATTGTGACAAAGTGCTTAGACTTTCAGTTATTAAAGTTAAATCTTATCTCATAATTAATAAATTCCATGAATTATTTATTTATATGTTATTAATTAAATATTAAATTTAAATTTGAATATTATTTATTAATTTATATT
Organism: Zaprionus davidi; assembly: GCA_018903715.1. Lineage (NCBI taxonomy): Eukaryota > Metazoa > Arthropoda > Insecta > Diptera > Drosophilidae > Zaprionus > Zaprionus davidi. Next base: position 1,564,256 of record JAEIGL010000003.1, read on the forward strand.
TGTGTTTCTGACTGATATTTGTTTTGTTTGAATTAATCAATGGTTTATCGAAAGTGGCGGCATGCCGATATAAATCAAGTTAATATGAGTTATCGAAGCTAAGACGTCAAGTGAAATATTGTGAAATGAAGAAGAGATTAAAGTTAAATGAAGTTCAATAAAATAAGGCCTAACAACAATACATAGTGATACTTACTTAGTGCCTGCATCTACACGTTTCCGCGGTGCTTCACGTGCAGGGTACAAAAGGCCAAATTGAAATTGAAATGAAATGAAAAGCGCACATTGGCCAAAGTGAATCGCGCTGGCACTTAAGAGCTTAAAAGTAGCAGAACAAAGATTGCGCTGCCACTGCCTTTGCCACGACCATGCCCACTTCCCCTTCCCTCTTTGCTGAGCAAGATGACCTTCAGTTGGCGCCGGTGGCAGGCAACGGGAAACCGTCGACAAGCCTCGACTGATCATGTAATCATTGCGTGTGGCTTTGTTTACATATCACAGCTACTTGTCGTCCTTGTCCAGACAGGACATCGGGCAGGATCGGACAGCGGCTCGCCTGCCACTTGAGTGTGTCGCCGCCGCCGGCTGCAGTGTGTGGGGGGCGGAGAATGCGTGTGAAATATGTGAGAATCTTTTTGTTTGGTTTTGTCAAGTGCAGCAGCCTGTGGCAGACATTAATTGCTTCAATATTTTGACCAATTTGTCAAGTGCTGAGCTAGCTAGCTTGCGTGCGGTCAAGTCAAGGTGTCTAGACGACTTTTGCCTCGCTTTGTTTTGATTTGCACCACAGGACGCGCGACGAGCGACGCAATCCTGCTGTTGCAGCATATTAGCGTTTTGTCGCCAACGAGTGGCGGGCGCGCTGTCGCTGTCGCGCCACGTCACTTGCAACTGCAACTGCAACTGGAGCCAGAGACCACACATACGACGCAAATAGAACGAACCGTACTTCAAATAAGCAAAGCGCACAAAAACAATAACAAACTAGCGGTTGGCACAGCAGCCGAGGAGAGGGGGCGAATGCACACCCTGTAAACAGTTGTAAAGTTAAGTTACTGCAGTAACTGTTTCTTAACAAAAGCTTAAACTCACCTGCAGCAAGGGTTCTTCTCCAACTTCTGCGCTCATCTCAACTCGACTCCCCACACAAGTTCTTACTTGGCACTGCTTTTATAGACTCCGGCAAACATCTAACCGCAGCACGACAGGCACATTTAATGCACTCTACAGACCCAACAACGACTCGTACTTCCAGTCCCAGTCCCTGTTGCAGTCACAGTCCCCATCAGGTGTGTGGTGGCGTTGACTTTGTGTTAGAAGCGCAAATTGTTTATGCTACTTCGGCAGCAATAAAAGCGCAGCCTCGGGCGGCGCATAACGTAATGTGTGTGTGTGTATGTTGTGCCCTGTGTGGGTGGTCCGTGCCAGCAGCGATCGCTGCGCAGGCTGAGGCAACGACTGGCTATGGTTATGTAAATGCGCCCTCGACTGCCGCGTGCTAATCACCGGCAACTCTTCAGATGCGCTCGTGTGGAATTGATCCAATGTATTGTCATTGCCCAGAAGGATGTGTAGTAATCGCAAGGAGAGTAGGGTTGGAGGAGGGGTACTGGGTTGTTTTGTAATCCCTGTGAGAGCTGTGTGTCATAATTGAATTGATTTCTGGTGAAAGCAGCCACTTGGAGTTGGGGGGGGGTACCCTTTGTGAAGTGGCAGCCACATAATTTGACTTAATTGTGTCATTATGATGCTGCTGGGAAATGGGAAAATTGGGAAAGTGATAAGTGAAAAGTGCGTTGTTCCTACTCAAGTCAAGTGCGACCCTTTCACAGTTCCTTCTTTTGGTTTGTTGACCCCGCGATAAGCTTGGGAATTTGATTTTCTCGTGCCAACTCGTATTGTTTTTTAATTTTTTGCTTATTGCTCCAGCTTAGAATTATTTATTTTGATTTGTCAATAAAATCGACATCATTTGGATTTTGATTTGCGATTTGATTTGCTTGTTGCAACAACAAGCACAGCAAGCAATGAAAACAAACGAATCATTTCGCGCACAAATTTGCCAATTTCATATTTACGTCTTCATAATTTGCACTCAGTTTTGCAGTTTTACGATTTTGATGCAGTTTCTCAATGATTTCTATTTTCGTTTGCCCAACAGGGCCTGGGTGAGCAGAGGGGAAGTTGGGGAGTTGGCTCTGGCGGCGCTGTTTATGCGAACTGAAATGGGGGAATTTCACGATTTTTACAACTTCCAGACGAGTTAATTGACATTTGTAAAAAAGCATAGCAGACAAGGTTTTTGTTTTATTCACGTTAATTATTTTTATTATATTTTTATTTTTTTTAATTTACAATTTATTTTTTGTTTTTTCTCTTAATTTGGGTTTGGTACCTTGCTAAGCACTTAGCGTTGCCAGACTGCGCATACGTTTAGTTCGTTTGCTCACCGTTTGGAGTACATGGCGTATGTTGCACTGCACTGCTTGGAACTAGTAGCTTGCATTGAAACCAGTATTTAGCAGTGACACCAACCTGCGGCAGTGTTTACAAACGGTTTTTCGCCGCCCCGCCCCACAGGCGACAAAGGGGGCGTTTTTCAAAAACAGCACGTCTTAAAAAATTGAAAGCAACTGAAAAAACCGGGCAAAACTTTGGAAAGCGTTCCAGGGCGGGCTGTGCACTTTACGAACTTGGAAACGCGTCTTCTATTAAATGAAGTAAAAGCGAACAGATTGAAAAAAGCCGTATGTCGCTAGCCTCGCTGGTTTTTCGGCAATTTCGAATTGAAAATTGAAAAAAACTGCCGTTATTCCAAATGAAAAACTGCTTGTTTTTCGCTGAAAGTGCTTGTTTCCCAAGACACGATCCAATTGTGTCCCGGCTGAGTCTGATCCACTAAGCAGTGAACTCAAACAGAATTCACCTTAGTTTGTATTACCGACACTGTTGCGGACTGCTTGCAAGGAGGTCGCTTGTCCTCGCAAAATTTAAATTTTCAAAATTAAATTTTCAATTTTTATAAAAAAAAAAATAAGAAGCTACCGCCAAAAATCACGATAAATTTAAAGAAAATTGAAGACTCAGTAATTAAACCTCTACCGAAACGATATGTTTATTGATAAATCACACCAATCAATTAAGAAGCCATTGTACATCAGTGTTGTCAGTTCAGCATTTCGGTGTGAAGTCTGGCGGGATTATTAATTGTTCGATGATGAAGTTCCAGTTTAGCCTTTTTCGTCAAAAGTGCTCGGCCCGGCACGTCATGGGTACCACTGTGGAAGCTAGCATATAATGCCAGCCCGACGTCAACAATTTCAACACAGGCTGCACCAAGAAAGTCAGTTTTAAATAATTTAGAAAAAAATTAAATTTACGAACACCCATTTTGGAATAACATTGAAATAGTTTCAAAAGACTATAATATAATGATTTGAATTGTTATTCTCGTACGCCAACTATGATTTTATTTAAATTGCATAAGAACTTAACATAATAATAATAATATAATGTTGGGTGGCATATGATGGGGCTACATACATATGTATATAGAAAGTCTACAATCAGTTAACACAGTTAAATTATAAATACAGACGCATTACATAGACAAAATCACGAAATTTAATACTACAATTAGGAAAATCATTTGCGGCAGCTCATTTTCAAGAGAGAGGAAACAACTCTGGCGTGTGCTGAGTGAGTGAGTAAATTCAAGAATTACTTGAAGCACACGCAAGCACAGACCCCTCTGCGTCTGTATGTGTGTCTTTGAAACTCTATGCGTCTCTCTGCACATCTCATAGATCTCACTGCGTATCTCTTCATCTCTCTGCGCCTCTCTGGCTCCCTCTACACCTATCGTCGTCTCTCCGCATCTCTCAATGTCTCTCTCTTCAACTCTCCGTATCTTCCTGCACCTCTCTCCACGTCCCTCTTTCTTCCACCTCTCCTTGCGTGTTTCTTGTTCGTTCTTTTTTGGCAAAATTATGTTAGAAAAGTCGCGCGTGTCGTGTGTTTACAAATTGGGCTAATTACAGCTTAGTTTGCCCGCTCCGGCGCCGGGGTGTAGAGCAGCTTGCCGTCCGAGTAGCGCATCAGCGTCATCATCTTTAGCATGCGCAGCTCCTCCTTGTCCCTGCTGGCGGGATTACTCTGAGACTGTGCATGGTGGTGCTGCTGCTGTTGGTGGGGGTGGCATCGTTGCTGGGGATCTGCTGACTGGTCGGGTCTTTAAAATACTCAAGTCATTAACATTCTCTAAAAAGCTTTTGTTCGCTGACAATTGTTTCACGCTCTGCACGTCCTTCTTCAGCTCCTCCATGTCCCGTTTCAGCTTGGCGCGTCTGTTCTGGAACCACGTGATGACCTAGGCGAGATATATATATTAGTCACCCCATATATATTGCTGATTCCTCATACTCACCTGCGCATTGGACAGTCCCAGGCCGGCGGCAATTTCATCCCGATCCGCTGGCGATAGATATTTCTGGTAGAGAAATCGTTTCTCCAGCTCAAAGATCTGTTGATTCGAAAATGCTGTGCGCGATTTGCGCTTCTTCTTTGGATTCGAGCGTGTGGCGAAGATGTTCAGTGTGCTGGGATCTGCAAGAACGGCAGAGAAAGAAGGAATCAAAATATGTGTGAAAAGTTGAGCTGTCGTAAAAGATCACTATAAAATCCGTGCTGGTATTTTTAGTTATAACTATCAATTTGATCTTCCAGTTTTAACGGTTTTCGCTTTGTCTTCTCTAAGCCACTTTCATTTCAATCATCACACTAGTTGAAACAAGCACAAAACCTACAAGTCATGTCTGCTCGATAGTTAGATACCCTTCCCACATTTTGAAAGAGAACTATATAAAATGTTAACTTAAATAACTTCCGTATTTATTATCCGATCGGGTTGAAATTGCGGGATAAGTAAACATAATATTCATCTATATATATGTCGAAGCAGACTTAGACACTTAGATTAATAATCGTGGCATCTAAATTTGAATGTTAAGAAATATTATCAAATTAGGTAGTCCTAGCTTTATAATTTCTAAAATCAGATAGACAGACGGACCGACAGACAAACTATATGGACTGGACTGATGATGCTAATCAGGAATATATATGTAAGTACCATATACTTTTTGGGATCTGCTACACCTCATTCTGTCTGTTATATACGTTTTTGGTTGCCACAATGTTATAATACTCTTCAACCCGATGAGTAGCGGGTATAAATACACATTCAGTCTCCCAAATCGAATTCATAATAGACAAAAGATCGATCGAAAGAGGGCGGGGCAGAAGGAGGGGCTGCTCGTAAAGCGCGCTCCTTTGTCTTATATATAGCCCTAGCTCGCTTGATGTTTCCCGATCGCGTCGATAGTTTTATGTGCGCTTCTCGCGTCGATTTGTTTTTATTGGCCTCAACGCGTTGAATGATTTCCTTTATGGGTATTTCTTTTCGTCGGTGTTTTTCGGTATTTTCTTAAGCGTTTCGATTGGGATTTGATTTGCTTTTGATTGCCGGTATTTGTTTGCCATCCCCCCGTGGCATGTTTAGAGCTAATACGCCCGCTGATTGATGTTTTTCGAAAGTATATTCGATTCGCTTTTTTGGCCGGAAATTAGCTTAAGCTTTTGTTTATTTGTTTATTGCAATATTTGCGGCAAGCGATTTCTTATTGGATTTCATCAGTGCGATCAGGGGGGAAGTCGCAACGGAAGTGCCAATGCAATGGCAGCTGCTGCTGCCAACCCCCGACGGAGGACGTTAAGGACTTGTTCAACATGATGGACAATTAACAATTAAGACGCCCATAATGACTTGGTCCTTGAGGGGTTGCTGGCCAGACTGTTCCCGAACCGGACCTGGCCATTTTGACACTCGTCCGATGTGTTTATTGTAAACTTCATTTATCTAGATTGCCGTGCACGCCCTTTTCTAGTTTGCCCAGCGGACAGAGAGGAAGCGAGCGTGCTCATCAAACAGATATATGTTTGTACACCTATGTATACCATATATCGTATAATATGAAGGTGCTCAGACTGCGCGTACACAATGGGAAGTCACGTGACATAACCATCAAGGGCATGTCCATATACAGGGGTAGATGGGAGTAGCTGATATATAGCTAGTTTATTTTACAGATATGTGTTAAATTTCAGCGTATTACACGATAGAATTCATGGCTACAGAAGGGAATTGTAGAACTAATGAGTATATGAACGTGTTTGTTAATAAAATTAAGTTTTTAAAGACGACAACTCAAGAATGGAGGGTTTTAATCTTGTTTCCAACTTACTAGCAACCATACAATTATATATCCGTTATAATCTGATATTACTCACAAGATATTTCCTGTTTAAGTTGATTAACTAAAGGAAATCTAAGGTATAGCTATTTCTCATCGATTTACATATAATTGTTTGATCTATGTATTTATATGTATTCTCAAATATTTACATTAAATATATTATCTACAATGATCCATTGTTCTTATGGATTTATTTATTCTCACTTCCATAACCACAAAACAGTTTAGCTATTTCTCATCGATTTACATATAATTGTTTGATCTATGTATTTATATGTATTCTCAAATATTTACATTAAATATATTATCTACAATGATCCATTGTTCTTATGGATTTATTCTCATTTCTTTAACCACAAAACAGTTTCCAATTAAAATTAAAATCTTTTTTTTGCTCTTTCAAATTAAAGTCAAATTTTCAATTATAACCAATTTCAGTCTACTTCATTACCGACTCCGTTGGCTGTTTTTTGCTGGTATTAACCATAAATCCCGTCAGCCGCGTTGCCAATTAAGTCTTGGCCAATAAGCCGCCCACTCCACGCGGCAACGGCAACAAATTGGACATGGCTGCATGTAAGTTGAGACACGCCCCTTATTAGTGCCACGTTTGAGTTGACCAAAAAGCCAAATGGTAGTTGCAGTCTGCGCGTGTGTGAGTGTGTGTCCGACTGTGTCTGTGTGTGTATTTTGGCCATTTGTTGCGCTTTATTAATTATGAAGCCTGCACAGGGGGCTGGCCAAGTCGTGCAGCCAAAGTTGCACTAACAAGTTGTGTAAAGGCGACAACACACACACACACACACATACATACATACATATGCATACAAACATATATTCAAATTTACAATATGAATTATGGCCTGCACCCACAAGCCGCAGCTGGGGAAGTCTGCGCAGAACAAACAATGTCATCAGCATAACTAATCAAAGTGACAGGCACAAGAGAGGGAGCGGAAGAAAGAGAGAGAGGGAGAGGAGGGGAAGGAGTCAGTGAGGTGATAGGCAGAGGTAGCTGCTTGGCCAAAATAAGCATAAGTTATGCCAGTTGGCCAGCGTTGCTAATTGAGACACAAACAAAATGACGCATTGTCCTCGCTGACAAGAGAAAAGGACAAGGCAGGGCTAGAGACAGAGGAATGTGGGAGAGGGGCAGCAACGAAACGGGACTAGGTACAATAGTCAGCAGGGCTTGGTTCTTTAGTCTGCCTGGTTCTAGTTCGCGCCTCAAACTGACAGTTGTACAATACTGTGTATTGTTTACAGCACAGAGGCGTGCGTCGAAGAGGGTTATAGAGAAGAGTAGATTTGCTTGTAGGTAATAAGAAACTTTTAAATAGTTATCTATTATCATTATTAAACTTTTTTCTATATTTTATATTTTATTATACTCTCAAAAGAGAACTGAGAATTCTGATAGTACAATTATAATAAATGTATTATACACAAAACATTTTTAAATTTAAAGAAGTTAGAAAGGAAGGATTCTAATCGATATCAATCTATATTCAATTTCATTGTTACATAGTATCACACTATAACATTTTTCTAGCTTCTTTCTTCTTTTTTCTTTTCTTCCACCTTATAAGAACTACTCATAATAATTATATTTCAAATCCCCTTTTAGAAAGCATTTGCCAGCCTGCGCCACTGTGCACTGTGTGACGTGCCTTATCGCAGGCAGATCAGAGCACGGCTCGCTGCTGTGGCCTAATGGCGTTGGCAGTAATTAGGTAAATTAAGTAGCTCACACACTCTGGCACACACACACACACACAAACACACAAGACACACATATACATAAACACACAGAAGATACACGCACTCAAGCTAACCACAACTCATTTAGGGCTACTGTAGGGCCGAGTGCGAGACAGAGTTGGTTAAGCCGAAAAGTCCATCAAAATCTGCTGAAGTGTCAAAGAGGAGCAGCACAAGAGAAGGAGGAAAAGAGTAGGAGAAGAGAAGAGAGAGGGGGAAGAAAGCAGAGCACTCGGCTATTATGTTAATTAAGTGGCCAGTAAAAACGATTCAATTAAAGCCAACTGCACACAGATCAATCAGGCAAACAGCTCTCTGGCTATCTTCTAACAGCATCTCTGCCCCAGCTCCCGCTCCAGATCCCGATGCCGATCCCAGCTACAGTCTCGGCTTGGGATCAGCTTGCGGCAACAAAGTGCAGTGCGGCGTCTAATCCGAAGCGAGTGGGAGAGACTGAGAGAGAGAGATTGAAATCAGTCCGAGATGAGTATCGCATCGAAAAGTGTACAAGGTGCTGTTCACACGCTCATCAAAGAGGGAGATAGAGAGAGCGATAGAGAGCGAAAGAGTGAGCGAGAATTGCTCTACCTACCCAGGAGCATGACAAGCTGGAATGCACAGAGAATGTAGAGTGTGGCGTGTAGAATGTAGACTGCAGAATGTGAGCGGAAGACTCAATTAGAAGCCGATTGTGGGGATTTATGAGCACAAGGAATTTCACATTTTCACATTTTGGTTTTGGTTTTGGTTTTGTTTTTGCCTTCGTTTTGTTTTGTTTTTCTCCCCTTTTGCCTTTAACCATCCTTCGTGGAGCCTGGCTAAATACCTGCCAATAGCTTTATAAGTTTGCCGCCGCACTGTGGTGCAAAGTGCAAGTGCCACTCATATATATCATAAATTGTTTAAAGAATATGGTAAAATTTAAAGAAGGAAGAAGTATGTATAAAATTAAAGAACAGTCTTAAATTGGATGGAGTTTTGACTAAAAGTTAAAGAATTGTTTGAAAAATATTGTATCTGTAAAATTAAAAAAATAACTTAATGCTGTTTTGAATTTATCAAAAAAGTTACAAATCTAAAGAATTATTAGGCAAATTTCGAAAACTTTACAAAAATGTAAAAGATTTCAGTAATCTTATACAAAATAATAATAAATAAATCAAAAGCCTTCCAGCAGTTTATAAGGTATGTGCATTTTTCAACTTTTGCCCCACTGTGCAGCCTGGCAAAATTATGACAAATGCGTCGACCTTCGAAATGCAAAAGAGCCGCCGCGACAAAGAGTTTTGCTAAAAGCGTTAATTACCTGCCCCCGTTCCCCATTCCCCATGCCCGGACTCATCCCGGATATCCAAAAGAACACGCCCATTCCCCGCACTTTGAGCCGAGCATTGCCGAAGGGAGCCGAGCGCAAATTGCGTTGTCCAGAAGCTCGAAAGCGTAATCAAAAACTAATTTTAATCCTGTTTGGGGCCACGCTGATGAGGGATCAGATTAATGCGACGTAGCCGCAGATCGGGCGGGCGAAGAAGACAAAGACCGACGGGCCTGGGTCGGGTCGGGTCTCGCTCAGCGCTGAGCCGATCATCATTTTAGCGGTAGGTCCAGGTTAATTTATTCTAAATGGCTTTTTGAAATCCCCGAAAACACAAGACAAGAAATTTACTTATGACGTTCTCCCCTCCCTCTCTCTCTCCACACCCCCGCCATAAAGATCCCAGAGAGACAGAGAAACCGAATCTTGATGATTCAGTCCGCTTGGGCCCAGGCATATTTTTCTCACTTTGGCGTGTCTGCGTGTTGTTAGCAACGAAATTGATGAGTTCGAGCAGGTTATAAAACTCGATACCTTTTGGCTACCTTTTGTTAAGTCTCTCTCTCTTGTTGTTGTTGCTGTTGTTGTTGCTGCCGGACAGAAAAGCCGAAATACAATAACACAAATTAATATAAGAAGATGAGACAAATTTAGCCGCCGACAAAAGAGAGTGCTACACGATCCCCCCTCCGCACTCCACTTCGACCCAACTCCAACACGAAGCCAAAACTCCATAACGAGAAAGTTATAAATTTTGGTATTTTCATTTGCCCGGGGAATTCTTCGCGGTATTCAGGGCCTGCAACTCGTGGGGTCTCTGAAAACTGTCATCGTTGGCTGCTTGTTTACACGCTCGTAATGCGTGCCGTAATGTCGTGAAGTTTGTGGGCTCTCCTCTCTCCACTCTCCACTCTTCGAGCTAGTTGAGCGGGAATTACTATAATTAAGTCGGGCAGAAAGTAAAGCCTATGCGATGATACAAAGTTGGCACGAACTGCAGAACTTGCAGGTTCTCGACTCAAGGTTGAAGATATCATAAAGATGAGATCGGGGTGAGGTGATAAGGTAAATATGACAAATAATGCAGGGTAATAAGGGTAAAGAAAGAAATATGAGAGATATAGAGAGGAGAAGAGATGGATAGCCAAGGGAGGTAAGTATATATAAAGAGTAGATGAGGGAAAGAAAGAGCTTTAGCGAGAATAACAAATATTGCGAGGAGATTAGGTAAGAAGCAAGTGGAACGAAGGATAGGGAGAAGAGGAAAGGTATTCAGGAGAGAGGAGAATAGAGAAAGAGACTTTCAAACTCCTTATTAAGATAAAAAGTTGATTATATATATAGAATCGATAAGATATACAGAAAGGGAGAAAGATAGGGTTTCGCAAAAGAAAGAAAAGACGTTGATACATTTGTTTAAAAAAGGGATAAAAAGAGATAAAGATGGCGAGAGAAAGATGGAAAGAGTAGACATATAGTGAGAGATACACAAAAGGAAAACTAGAGATAGACAGGCAGATAAATAGAAACTTAGTAAAAAAGTTATGACCATAGAGGCACCTTGTAGTACTTGGACTCTTTATTTAAGGATAAGAAAATATGCAATCTTCTTTCCAAGAACTTGACTTAAGTTCTTCATGTACTTTCCCACTTCCTTCCCCAAACTTCCCCCCTTCTCTCGCTCTAAAGAGCACCCTTTATGTAATTTTTTACCGGCGTAAATTTGCCCCATGTCAGCCCGCAGCTATTTTGATTGCAGAGTTACAACATCTTGTAAACACGAGACTCTTTCGGGTCTCTTCTTCGACATGTACGGCAATTTGGCAGTACCTGCAATTTGGCGTGCCAAAGAACATGTCAACGATCTCGAAGTCTTGAGAGGTCTCGACGCATGGCAAGTCGCTTTTTGGGTACCCCTTGGGGGCTGTAGCAATCAAGTGTTGTTGTAATCAATGGCCTCATAACTGCCGGCTTAATTTCTTCATATTGTCGAAGACTTTCTTTTTATATGGCTGAAAATCACAGAGGGGCCTTTCGGACATGTCAACAAACCGTTAGCGCGGCAAGCTCCTTTCTCCCGAGCGCCGGCAATTCATCAAGCATGAACGAACAAGTCTGTTGTGTTCTCATACTCCGTATATATAATTAAGCCACCGATGGATCCGATGCGATCTGTATGGATCTCGCGATTCTCTGGTATTTTGATTGATTTTAATGGTCCGCAAATCAATTGCGACGAAGCGCCGAAAACGTGGTCATCCTTAATTCAATAATGAATACGTAAAGCTAAGCTTAGAGCTCGATCTGTAGCTAAGCCTGCCACCCTCTCTTTCTCTCTCTTTTTCTCGCTCTTCTCTGCCTGCAAACATGGCCACACACTGCCTTGTCGGGCCTGGCTTGGCCTGCTTTCCTGCCTCTTCGCGAAAGTCTCAAAAAGCGCGCGACGCCTTCGTCTTCCTTCCTCTTTCTCCTCCTCTTGCACTTTGTTTTCGTCGTGCGCTTCGTTCTCAGCTTCGTTCTCGTCGTCCGTCGTCGTCGGCTCCGGCACAAAGCGTCGGCGCTCTTTGATCAGCATATATAAAATACTATGGCCACGCCCTTTAAAAGGTAGATTAAACGAGATGGCGCTCGGCCCAACGTATACTTAGCTTAACGTTACGTAAAGAGCAATGAAGTCAGTCAGAGACAGGAGACGACGACGAGGTTCACTTCGACCTGAACTGACGCTTGCAACCCGAGGCGCACTTGGCTGCAGTTGCACGATCGAGTCCGAGACAGACAGAGAGAGAAAGAAGGAGAGAGACACAGTGGGGCGCAGTGGGAGAGTCAAGAGGGAATTGTGATGCAAACTGATTGTTTCCTTGTATATAATAATAAATTGCAATTTAAAAAGTCTTTTTTATAAGTTGAAAGTAAATTATTATGTAGTTGGTAGCACATTTCGCAGCAATATCAATTTGAAAATACATTTACTTTGTATTTTCGATTATGATTGGGAAATTGCAATGTTTTTTAAATAGGTTGAATATGTATAAATTTTAAGGTATATTATTATTAAAGACAGTCTTATTTAAAACTCGAGTGATAGTTTAAGAACCTCTAGTCAGTTTTTCTCATATTTTTTTTCAGTTTTGATATTATATTTTCTAAGTATTCTTATACCTCCTTAAGAAATATTTTAATATCGTTATTTGCTTACCATAAACTTTCTTATAAAATCTTCTTAGTAGTAAGAAGAATATTATTTTCTCGACATTGTAACTTTTTGCTTGTAAGTTCCCCATTTTGCTCCACAGTGCGAGAATTGCTTGGTCAGAGCAGAAATAATAAAAATTATGTTGCTTTGCAATTTGGATGCAGTGCCCAATGAAGCGGCAACCGCGACCAGGCACAGAGGCTGCCCCACTACCCTCTTCCCTTTCCTACCCCCATCTTCCCCTCCATTCCCCTCTCCTCTTTATTTTCCCCCTCTTTGCTTGCAGCCTGTGCAGAGCTGCTTCACTTTTTTATGTTTGCATGGCTTTTAGGCCAAGGCGTCGGCGGACTGCTGGGCCACATGGCGAGGGAGGGGGAGTTAAGGGGGTAGGCAGGAGGCGTAGGGTGTACTCTGCGTTGTTAAGTGAAAATCTGGCGGGGCAATCGCTAACATCAGCTAACAATGGTCATCATCATTAAAACGCGATCAAAGCAGCGCAATGCGGCGCGGTTTGAAGATCTTTCTCGTTACGCTGCGAGTCCTGATTGAGTGACCTTCCCAACTGTGCCACACCCACTTTGCCACAGCACAAACTGGGGCAGGTACAAAATTAGCTGGCTTAATGTCTTTATAAGTAGTCTGTGTATGTGTGTGTATGTGAGTTAGTAGACTACACTCAGCAAAAAAGTTAACGGAAAATGAAAGTAACAAACTAAAATTGGTTGCTTATTAATTTGTACATCATTTCGTTCAGTGTATCGATCGATAGATTTAACAAAAAAGGTGCTTGTAATCAAAACCGTTTAAAAACAACACACTAATTGAGTTAGAAGTCCGTCGGGGGCTTTGAACTGACCGCCAGATGAAAGAGACCGACGCGTTTTATTGGTGGCACAACAAAAAGCGTTGACAACAGCACAAAGCCCTGCAGGCAATTCCCCCTTCCTTCTCCTTCCCTTTTCCTAGCTGCCTAGCCTGACTAGATGAATGGAAGCAGCGCAACAAAGCGAAGATGATGATGCGATAATGCCGAACAAACCGCTAACATGGCCCAGAGACATTGTCCCAATAGCTTTTCGAAACTCAGCTGCTTAATGAGCATTAGCTCGATTTGTATTACAATAACGAGCAGAAGGTGAGGAAGGAGAGGAAGCAGGGGAGTACAACCTGCAAAAGATAAAGAAGAAGAAGAAGCGTTGATATTATGACAAGCTGTCATAAATTACAAATTAATGAATCGCCAACTGAATCGACTGACTGACTGAGTGACTGACTGGCTTGCTTACTTGGTTAACACGCAATGTCTCTAGTCAGGATCACTGTGCATACCCTGTAGACAGTAACTGAGAATATTTTTAAACTTAAGTTAACAGTTTATTCTAGAGTATGAAATTATATAAACAATCTATTCAATTCAAAGAATTAAAAGTTTCTGCTTTTGTGGGAATATAACACTACATTTATCACTATTATAATCAAGAATCTTTCTGATTATTCTCTAAATTATGTAATGATAAGATATTTATTAAATAATAAATCAATATATTCAACTTCTGCAAATTTGAGATTAATTCTTATTCTTATCCTGATGGAATTTACTACTCTATAATCATTCTAAGTTCTGTTTTCTTTATACAGGGTATATAGCTACTCATACACTCTCTGCCCTTACACTTGCTATAGTCAGTTTTGTTGGGGTAGTCTCTGACTCTACTTGGTTCTCTCTTTTACTCTCTCTCTCTCGCTGAGGGCAACTACAGACTGCAGGTAGCCAGGGTCGGCCGTGCGATCCATCTAGATCTCAGACTTGATTTCCATCGATATGCAGTTGTTGTTGTTCTTAAGGTTGTTGTTGGTCTCCTTGGCTGTTTGGTTTCTCAGGTGGCGGCGTTGCCACCGCATTGGCTTGCCTACCTTACACCTCTGTAGAGTGTGGAGATCAAAGACCGCAGTGCCGACTTAATAACATGAATTAATCTTCTCATTGTTAGGCGAGTGAACTAGTCAGACGCATGGACAGGGGGTAGAGGGGGTTCTAGACAGACTGGCAGAGGGGGGCAAAGCAGAGGGGCGTGGCAGTGGAATGTGCATGCGTGCCAAAAATTACAGTAGAACACGCAACGAGCTATGCTAATCCATATCAGTCTCTGTAGCCACAATCGCAGTCGTAGTCGGCGTTGGCGTTGCAGTCAACGTCGCAGTCGGCGCAGCTAAGCAGGCCCAGTTAACACGGCGCACACAGAAAAAACGGCGTTTAATTTGAATTTGATTTGATTTGGCTTTGCCTTCGAATTGGGCTGCGAGTTTGCGTTTCGATTTCGGTTTGATTTCATTCATTATTTTATACCGCAACAGCCCGCCAGCAAAACGAAAGAGAGAAAAGGACAGAGAGAGAGAGAGATGGAGCTGATCAAGCGTGGAGGCCGTTGGGCAAAGCGAATCAGTTGGCAAAGTGAGCAATCTGCGCTACGGCGGGAGGGTATGTTGATTTTCAAAGTCAATTGGCGATAGTGCTTGTAGAAACTTGAGAACTCTTTGAAAATTATAAAACTAATTGTTTGTATGATATTAATGAAAGTAGAGGTATTCTATATCAGTTATTTGCTGAATTTCAGATCATAATTATTAGTTTGCTCATCTTAAGGTCTATCGATATTAATAAGAACGTTTTTGAAATATTTTGATGTTTTTTTTCAGTACTTTCAACGATTGAAATTGGCATGGGCAAGTGAAGAATAATTTAAATTAAATAGTATTCTCAATTTTCGATCAATTTTCTTTTCAAACTTATCGATAAAACCGACGAAATGTGCCATATTTATACTGTTCAATTTCAATAGTAGTTTTTATCGATCTTATTGCACCTTAACTTTGTCCACTTTAGTTAACCAATCGCTCATGATCAGCAGTTATCGATAGTGTTATCGATAGTGTATCAACGGGTATGCTTTGATAAATGATCTCTGACACGGCTGCTGTTGTTGTCCGTTTGTGATGTGCGAGAGATCAAAGTAAACATGCCGCTGGCCGCTAAGCTGAGAAATCAAAGAGAGAGAGAGAGAGAGAGGGAGAGAGAGGGACAACACAAACGTGGCGAATATGTAGACGATTTTGATCGAGCATCGGCAGCCGTAAAGTATTTGAAATGACTTTCCGGCGTGAGCGAGTGGAAAATGAAACGAGCGCAGCAAATTAGCTAATCAACGCCCATTAGTAGGCGAGTAGCCGATACCGATTGGAGTCGGGGGGTCGTCCAATTGGACTTCCAGTTCGACTATTGGAATTTATGATAAATTTCCGTTAATACGCGCACACAGCAACGGCAACAGCAGCAGCAGCACGAGCAGATCTCACAATTCAAAAACAAGTTAATTTCAAACCACTGCCCTCCTCTGCGCCCCTTCTGACCGACCTCTGCCCCTCTTCTCATGTCTTCTGCCCCTGCTTAACCTCTCCCTCAGTCTCTACTTCCTGCCCACATCTGTGTGATAAAGCAGGCAATTTTATAACACAGCGTTACGCAGCAGGACGACCAACTGTCTGGTTATAAACTGTGTGTGTGTGTGTGTGTGTGTGTGTGTGCCTGTGTATGTGTATCTGCGAGTGCGTGTGCTAATAACACATAATTTTCTTGTAAAACAACCGCTGCGCATCGTTATCGTTATCGTTATCGTTATCATTATTGCACATTTTTATGCGCGCCTGCATGTTGACTGCCAGTTGGCAAAAAGGCGTTGGCTCCACTCACTCGATCCCACTTCCCTCCTCACCACGCTCTTCTCTCTCTTCTTGGCGAGTCGACAATATTATTTTATTTATGTTTATCGATATTGTCGGACAGATAAGCAGTTCCTGAGCTCGAGATCAGCGCGCTGAGTTTGCGCTCGTAGGTTTCCATTTTAGTGTGTGCCGTTAAATGGAAGTTGCAAGTGGCAAGTGGAAAGTTGCTTGGATAAAGACAGGTAGATAAGAGAGAAAGAGAGAGAGGGAGGGAGAGAGTGGGAGAGAGCAGGAAATATAGAGTGAGACAGAGAGGGGCAGGAATGTGCAGCTTAGTTATAAAACTGTATTACAAAAGCCTTTGATTAAGTAACTACATTGTAGCGAAAACTTATTGAAATGATTGAGTAATTTGCTTTTATTATAATATCATATGTATAAAATGAGGGATAGTGAAAGGAAGTTAGTGTTAATGAGACTTATGGTACTTATGTTAACCATATTATTATTATATATTACTTTCTTTCCTACTTCATTCTTTTCTACTTCTTGTTATTTCTGCTTTTCTTTTTTATAGTTCTTCATTCTAAGTCTTTAGATACTTATCGATGTTAAGGATTAGTTTGAACTATCTAATCTAGTGTATAAATTCTTCAATTAGTATGATCTAAATGTTGCTATCGTTGCAACAATCTTTCCCAATGGATCTTTCTCTTCTCTTCTCTCTACTATTTTTACGAGTGATCCTAAGTATTTTGTCTCTTGGTTTTAAAATTCATTTAAATAGATTTTTAATCCAATTATTTAAATATTTATATATTATATATATATATATATATATATATATATATATATATATTTATATATACACATATGTTTCTTTCGTTTCAACAGTCTTTTCCAATAGATCTTTCTCATTCCTCTTTATTCGCTCATCTATCATTACCTTTTCCCTTCAAAGATCCCCGCTGTATATACTTACTAGCTACCTTCTTTCTCGTTTGCAACCCGTTTGCAGTTGCTTAAAGCGAACGTATTAGGCTTAACTTCTACTGGTATCTTTGGGTAACTTGTTCGCGCTCTCTTAACCGGACATTAGCCACCGCATAAGGGTCCCAATTGCATTTGCATGTTAAACTAGTTGGCCTGGACGGGACGGATAAACTGTGCGCGAGTGAAACCATAAATTAAAGTATCAAAATGCGTGTACAACAGCTCAGTCAGAATGGGATGCAGAGGGTGTGCAGAAGGGGTACGGGGGGGTCCTGTTGGAATTTGGTGCAACGAGGCAGCTTGAGGAAGGCGTTGGCCACCTGACGACACGTCAGTGGCGATTGTTAAGCCGTTGATATATTTGGCCAAGTGGGAATATTTGTGTGCGCATGACTGTATGTCGCATATGTAGGTATGTATGTAGGTAGGGAAGGTAGTCAGATCAGCGAAGGCCACAATGGGCGTGGCACGGCTTGAGCGTGCGCCTATGCGCGGCACAAAACAATAAATTCTCAACAATAATGTGCAACAATTTGTGGCAGATTTATTTAATTGCTCGCAACACACACAGACAGAAACACACGCAGCCAACTCAGCGAATTATTAAAAATGTCTTCGCAAATATGAAAATGCGACAACTTTTTTGCAGTCGCTGTCGCGGTCGCCGCTTGCGTCGCTGTCGGCGTCCTTTAGCGACGTCGGCGCTCTTGGAATTTATTTAATTAAATCTACGCCCCGTTGGCTGCCGCACTGTTGCTCAGATCTGCCAAATACGCATAAATTGCGTAGTTTATGCACTCCCCCCTCCCCCACCTCCTCTGTTACCCTTTCTCGCCCCGCCTGCCTTAGGCCATTACGCATACGCCGCGTATTCCGGCTGATTGCCCCACAAAAGCACTGCGCACTGCGAGTGCAAGCGAGATGGACAGAGCAACTGGCCAAGAATTGATGACTTTTGACAATTTCATTGGCATCGCCTCAGATCGCGGTCTCGGCGTAGCAGCTGTTAAACGCCTCGCATTGAATTGACAGCGAAATGCGCGTTGGCTGCCACCTGAGCAGCACCTGGACAGCAGTTGAGTCGCTGTTGAGCAACTGTTTACGAGTACCGTTAAGCAAATGATAATTAGTGGCAATCAATTTGCAAGTTGAGCCGCAGACTGCGCCCAATCTAACTGGAAATCGAACTGGAACCACTAAAAAGCTGAATATCACTAGAGGATTAACTTTGATACGAATTTTTATTGTATTGACTCAGATTTATATCCTGGACTCATAGAAAAGAGGTATAAACACTTATACGATATATTTAAGTGCATTTATGCTTGATCTATGGCAACAATTAAGTGAATTTTAGTATTTTGTGTCTGTATGAACGCAGAGATCTCAACTATTACATAAGTTAGAGAGATCAAATTTTGTAGACAAGTTCCTCTATTAAAATAGCAAGTAAAGATAGCAGGTTACATTGCATGCCACGTTAACTTCTATAGAAATCAGCTCTTAACGCTTCTATGTCGGATTTAAAGATACGTCAGTGAAATTTCAACTGAAGAACTGCGATATATATGATTCAAGTAGAATATAAAATTAAGAACTGCTACGTTTATATGATTATATACCACCTTACGACACTAGCATTCCCGTAACCCCTCAGAACTTCTACAAATACCTTGGAGAACCCTATTCCTACCAAGAGTTGTCGACACCTTTGTTGACCAACGCGAGCCCATTCTAGATAGGACGCGTCTATTTGCTTCCAGGCTGCATTTGCCTTATAAGTAAGTAGCTTGGCCATTGTCAGTCATGATCTAGCAACAACAACAACTAACTATAGCAACAACTACAACAACAGGCCTACATTGTTGTGCTGTGCGGGGCAACAAAGACGCATAGTTAAGCATAATTTAATAGATACGCGGCCAAGTTTCGCAGTTGGCAGTTGGCTTTATGGTTGACACTATTGTCTAGGCCAAGTTTGTATGTGTCTGTCGTAAAGTGATGAATGCATTATTATTACTATTATTGTTATTGTTGCTGTACAACCTGCCCCTGCCCCTGCCCCTGCCTGCCTGCCTGCCTTCTGGTAGTGTGCATACTTTGTTAGGTCTTTGTTGAAAAGCGTTAATTGAGTGTTGCGAATGTGCAACGGCAATTGAAATTGTTTATGACTTGCAGTTGTTGTTGTTGCTGCTGCTGCCTCGGCTCGATGCGGAGCCAAACAACAATATGATGCAATTGCCAGAGAGCCTGAGTAAAAGAGTGAGACACAGGGAAAGGAAGAAAGAAAGAGCCAAGCTGAGCCTTTGACTGAGCTAATGGAATAGCGGCAGAATGCGCAACAAATGGCAAAGCACACTGAGAGGAATAGTCTACTACTAAATATGTAGATTGTATATTATATATTATAATTTCATATATGATATATCATCTAGAATTATAGAAATACTCCTGAATTTTTTAAAAATTATTTATCTATATATACGAGTAGTTAACTAAACAGAACGATCAATTAGAGAGATTGGCAGAAATTAGTATTCTAGTTTTTTTGACATCATCTTGAAAATCATAGGTGATCAACAATCTATCTCCCAGCACATTGATAAGTTTAGATCTTTTAATTCGATCAAATTAAGTTGTTTTACAAGAGTCAAGCATAAAAAATTTTCCGTCCTTTTAATTTACTACTTTAATTTTCTCAGTACATTCTTTACAACAATTATGACATTAGGCACTTTGGCTAATCGGCGGCGACATCTGACTGAACTCCTGATCACAAAAGGATCGCAGCACTTGACCGTGGTGAGAGAGTGAGAGAGAGAGACAGAGAGAGGAGAATGAGAGAAGCCTTTGGCATTTGGCGTCTAATTAGAGCCTGCCAGATATCGTATATGGTATAGTATTATTAGTAATTCCACTTGAACCAAACTGGCAGCCACTTGAAGGCGACTCCCGTCGCGGTTCGATTCTCCCGACGATTCTCTTCGATTCTCGGCAGCGTTTTTCTTGTATTTAGTGCGTTTTAATTGCCGTAATTAGCGAGAGACAAGTGCATTTTGAAGCGCCGCCGGCTGCCGGCTGCCAGTCTCGAGTCTTGAGTCTTCAGTGTTTCAGTCTTCATTCTGCTGTCTCCGATTGATGCGCTGCTCCAACATGGCTGCCGTTCGATGGCGGAAGCAATTGCTGGGCTGCTCGCAAAGATACGCAATAAATTAACACCAAACCGATTAGTGAAAAGTGCCGATCCGTATCGGGACACATGTTTTCTGTGTGTTGTATGTTTTCCTGCCCTTGCTGCTGATAAGCCCTGGGCTACACTTGCCATATTCTCTTCTGCGAGCGCATTAAAACCAATTAAGCTGCCTGACTTTGATGGGCGAGCCAGATAGGCCGCAGGTTAAGATCAGCCCTAAGACGGGACGCGTCTAATGAGCTCGTTTACATAGACTTCATTCATGCCTTCTCAGCGGAGTCTTCAGTTTTTATGTCTCTTCTAATGCCGTTTGTACTGGTATTATGCAATTGCTTTGGGAAACAAAGTAAGCTGAGTAAAATAAGTTGTTCATGCGAAGATTTATTATGGGATCAACTCATTGAAACTTGTTTTTTTACGTGCGGGTAATAAAATGTGGAACAGTAGGTTCTGTGAGGTTAGGTAAAAGAAGAAGTAAAAGCGAGATATAGAAAGAGCCAAAATAAAGTCTCGTATATACCTATTCCTCATTAAATGTATACTTATGCTATATACATACATACCATATACATATATTATATATATATATGTGTAACATACATATTATATGTTGTATTTCAACCCTGTGATGTAGTTCATCGATATTCTCACCCGACCTTCAACTAAAGAATAAGTCTATAAACAATTTTGCTAAAACAATTCTGTTTCTTCTTTTTATTGTGCTCTTTTGCATTTAATTATTGTTTATAGAGCTGGGCACTCCCCCCACAGGCTGGCATGGGGTATGATAATGCATCCCGCACCTGTAAGTGCTGACAAAAGCGAAAAAGAAAACTGGAATGTCACGTCAAGTCAATTCGCTAGACACGTCAGTTAAATGATAAAACTGCCAGCACGAGCCCCCCAACTCGAGTGGCACTTGGCCGTACCCTTATGCAGCGCTCCTTGTTTGTTGTCTTTTAGCTTTTTTCGGCTAGTTTGGCCGGCCCCAGCCCTGGCCCGTGGCATTTATGTTTAACACTTTAATTGTGATTACAACAAGCTGCAATCAAATGGAGAC
Source organism: Zaprionus davidi (assembly GCA_018903715.1). Taxonomy (NCBI): domain Eukaryota; kingdom Metazoa; phylum Arthropoda; class Insecta; order Diptera; family Drosophilidae; genus Zaprionus; species Zaprionus davidi. The sequence goes on from JAEIGL010000003.1 coordinate 1,585,808, forward strand.
GAAACGTATCAGAATCGAGTGGGAACTACGTACGGCAAGTTGGCCTGACTGACGGATGGCAGAGCGGACTGGGAGAGGGACAGCAGGACAGACACACAGACAGACAGAGAGAGTCGGATACTTGCGCCGGCGGCATTGGCTGCCTACTGAGCTCCGACTCCAACTGCGAGTGCGACTTTGACTGCCCTCGCCCGGCTCTGGCTTTGGCTTATGTTTAACAGGAATAACAACAAGCGCGTCATGTCGCTGGCTTTATTAAATTACTTGTCAAAAGTGCACACTCACACACACACACACTCACACTTGCAAACAGGCTTTGAGTCCGGAGTGCAGGCAAGGCAGGCGTCGCGTCGTACATGAAACAAACCGACGACGCCTGCACAAAGAGCTCATAAGCATATGAGGCGAGTGAGGTGTGTGTGTGTATGTGTTTGTGTGTGAGTCGGGGGTATACATAACGTAAGTATTTGCCGCCTTTCGTTGGCATAACGAGACTTGTCACAACAATTGCGCAAAAAGAAAAAAAACCCAACAACAACGACGACGGGTAAAAAAATCAATTATTGCCAAAGCGATTTTTGCGTTGCTAGTACGCAACACGTATACGCGCCGTGGGCAGCCCTTGCCCCCCTCCCTTCCACCACTCCTACTGCTGCTGAGTGCTTGTCCCCAGTGCCACTAGGGGGATTAATTAATCTTGTCAACGACTGCAAGTCATTGGGGCAGCAACAACAACAAGCACAACAACTGCTGCAAATAGTCAAATTAATTTTCTTCACACTTTAATCAAACGATTAAACAAACACACACACACACAGGCCACTCCCCCACACCCGACGCCCACTCTCTCACTCTCTCTCTCTCTCTCTCTCTCTCTGTTGCCCTTGTGCTGTGCGGGTGATGAAGGTGTTAAATGTTTTGTTGACATTGCCAGCAACAGCAACAACAACAGCAGCCTCCCCCTTTTGTGTGTGCGATGCGTTTCGGGGAAACATCTTTCACAGCTTCCTCTGATTTTACCATGAAGTTTGTCATTGACTTCGGGTTGTTGCTGTTCCTGTTGTTGTTATTGTTGCTGGAGTTGTTGCTGTTGTTGCTTGTTCTATTGGGGTGGTAGTTGTAAACACAATTCTTGCGCATTCTTCCAAATCATTGCATTGCATTCTGATTTCGATTTTCGGCTTTGATTGTTCGAAATTGTTGAAAAATTTGTTATGCTTTTTATTATGGCAATGGGAAATGTAACATAAAAGGCGGGACTACATATATACAGGGAGTATAATGGGTGTACAAACGGAACTGGGAAGTTGAAAAGTGTTGAAGGAAATGATTTTATTGCAGTTGAAAGAAGAAATTGAAGTTTTGATGAAGTGCGAGAGATGTTTCGATATATTTGATTACCCAGAAAGATCTGAGAGATCGTGAAGGTATCTGATGTTTCTTACATTAAGATAAGATCATCAATTGTATCTTAACACCCTGCTAAAACTGTTTACTCATTATAATAAATGCAATAAGTAGATCTTACTCTGTCTACCTTGAGCTGATCGATTCGTTGCGCTCCAAAGTGCTCGCCTCAACTGGAGCACATGTCGATCCTCGAGCCGAGCCGAACTAATTCCCGCTGGTTAACATTAAATTTTGCATTACAAAAGCGCATTCATCTCGCATCAAATGATGCCCCCAGAGAGAGAGGGAGAGAGAGAAAAGGAGAAAGAATGAGAGAGGGAGAGAGAGGTGTGGACAGCCTGAAGTGAGTTCATCAACTGGCGCACCTGCCAGCGCAACGAATTACTCGAGAAAATAGACAGACAGCCAGAGAAGCACCTTGTCTCGTACTGGGACACTTTTGCACCCAGGCAGGCACTTCCTTTGACGCGCCCTTCCCCCTTCCCCATCCCTGGTTCTTCTTTATATCAAACGCGAGCCGTAACTGTGAATAATTTCCCCATCCGCTCGTTGAGTCTGCGATGCGACTCGTTTCCTCGTTCCTTGTTTGTTCTGCGTCGTTGAGAATGTATCTGTATCTGTATCTGTATCTGTATCTGTATCTGTATCTGTATTTGTATCTGTATCTGTATCTGTATCTGTATCTGTATCTGTATCTGTATCTGTATCTGTATCTGTATCTGTATCTGTATCTGTATCTGTATCTGTATCTGTATCTGTATCTGTATCTGTATCTGTATCTGTATCTGTATCTGTATCTGTATCTGTATCTGTATCTGTATCTGTATCTGTATCTGTATCTGTATCTGTATCTGTATCTGTATCTGTATCTGTATCTGTATCTGTATCTGTATCTGTATCTGTATCTGTATCTGTATCTGTATCTGTATCTGTATCTGTATCTGTATCTGTATCTGTATCTGTATCTGTATCTGTATCTGTATCTGTATCTGTATCTGTATCTGTATCTGTATCTGTATCTGTATCTGTATCTGTATCTGTATCTGTATCTGTATCTGTATCTGTATCTGTATCTGTATCTGTATCTGTATCTGTATCTGTATCTGTATCTGTATCTGTATCTGTATCTGTATCTGTATCTGTATCTGTATCTGTATCTGTATCTGTATCTGTATCTGTATCTGTATCTGTATCTGTATCTGTATCTGTATCTGTATCTGTATCTGTATCTGTATCTGTATCTGTATCTGTATCTGTATCTGTATCTGTATCTGTATCTGTATCTGTATCTGTATCTGTATCTGTATCTGTATCTGTATCTGTATCTGTATCTGTATCTGTATCTGTATCTGTATCTGTATCTGTATCTGTATCTGTATCTGTATCTGTATCTGTATCTGTATCTGTATCTGTATCTGTATCTGTATCTGCATCTGCATCTGCATCTGTATCTGTATCTGCATCTGTATCTGTATCTGTATCTGTATCTGTATCTGTATCTGTATCTGTATCTGTATCTGTATCTGTATCTGTATCTGTATCTGTATCTGTATCTGTATCTGTATCTGTATCTGTATCTGTATCTGTATCTGTATCTGTATCTGTATCTGTATCTGTATCTGTATCTGTATCTGTATCTGTATCTGTATCTGTATCTGTATCTGTATCTGTATCTGTATCTGTATCTGTATCTGTATCTGTATCTGTATCTGTATCTGTATCTGTATCTGTATCTGTATCTGTATCTGTATCTGTATCTGTATCTGTATCTGTATCTGTATCTGTATCTGTATCTGTATCTGTATCTGTATCTGTATCTGTATCTGTATCTGTATCTGTATCTGTATCTGTATCTGTATCTGTATCTGTATCTGTATCTGTATCTGTATCTGTATCTGTATCTGTATCTGTATCTGTATCTGTATCTGTATCTGTATCTGTATCTGTATCTGTATCTGTATCTGTATCTGTATCTGTATCTGTATCTGTATCTGTATCTGTATCTGTATCTGTATCTGTATCTGTATCTGTATCTGTATCTGTATCTGTATCTGTATCTGTATCTGTATCTGTATCTGTATCTGTATCTGTATCTGTATCTGTATCTGTATCTGTATCTGTATCTGTATCTGTATCTGTATCTGTATCTGTATCTGTATCTGTATCTGTATCTGTATCTGTATCTGTATCTGTATCTGTATCTGTATCTGTATCTGTATCTGTATCTGTATCTGTATCTGTATCTGTATCTGTATCTGTATCTGTATCTGTATCTGTATCTGTATCTGTATCTGTATCTGTATCTGTATCTGTATCTGTATCTGTATCTGTATCTGTATCTGTATCTGTATCTGTATCTGTATCTGTATCTGTATCTGTATCTGTATCTGTATCTGTATCTGTATCTGTATCTGTATCTGTATCTGTATCTGTATCTGTATCTGTATCTGTATCTGTATCTGTATCTGTATCTGTATCTGTATCTGTATCTGTATCTGTATCTGTATCTGTATCTGTATCTGTATCTGTATCTGTATCTGTATCTGTATCTGTATCTGTATCTGTATCTGTATCTGTATCTGTATCTGTATCTGTATCTGTATCTGTATCTGTATCTGTATCTGTATCTGTATCTGTATCTGTATCTGTATCTGTATCTGTATCTGTATCTGTATCTGTATCTGTATCTGTATCTGTATCTGTATCTGTATCTGTATCTGTATCTGTATCTGTATCTGTATCTGTATCTGTATCTGTATCTGTATCTGTATCTGTATCTGTATCTGTATCTGTATCTGTATCTGTATCTGTATCTGTATCTGTATCTGTATCTGTATCTGTATCTGTATCTGTATCTGTATCTGTATCTGTATCTGTATCTGTATCTGTATCTGTATCTGTATCTGTATCTGTATCTGTATCTGTATCTGTATCTGTATCTGTATCTGTATCTGTATCTGTATCTGTATCTGTATCTGTATCTGTATCTGTATCTGTATCTGTATCTGTATCTGTATCTGTATCTGTATCTGTATCTGTATCTGTATCTGTATCTGTATCTGTATCTGTATCTGTATCTGTATCTGTATCTGTATCTGTATCTGTATCTGTATCTGTATCTGTATCTGTATCTGTATCTGTATCTGTATCTGTATCTGTATCTGTATCTGTATCTGTATCTGTATCTGTATCTGTATCTGTATCTGTATCTGTATCTGTATCTGTATCTGTATTTGTATCTGTATCTGTATCTGTATCTGTATCTGTATCTGTATCTGTATCTGTATCTGTATCTGTATCTGTATCTGTATCTGTATCTGTATCTGTATCTGTATCTGTATCTGTATCTGTATCTGTATCTGTATCTGTATCTGTATCTGTATCTGTATCTGTATCTGTATCTGTATCTGTATCTGTATCTGTATCTGTATCTGTATCTGTATCTGTATCTGTATCTGTATCTGTATCTGTATCTGTATCTGTATCTGTATCTGTATCTTCTCCTCGTCTCTTGAATAATTCGTGGGTTAATTGCCTACACCTAGTGGGGAAACTAGTTTCCCCGCCGTGGCGCCAAGTGACCCACATAGGAGTGCACAGCGCACGCTGCGATAACGAGACGCAGAGTCAGCCAAAGCTTTTCCAGTGCCTTTTCCTGCACGTCTGCAAGACTGCACTTTGCTCTTTCTTCTCGCCTCTCTCTGCCTCTCTCTTCTCCCTCTCGTTGGCTGCAGTAGTCTGGCTGCGCTGTCTGTGGACGCATCAATCTCACTTGTGGCATGGTCAGTTGCAATTGCAGTCGGAGCGGGTCTAGTGGCCCCGCGATTGAGCAATGGCCCCGCGGGTTCACGGTGTGAGTGCTGTGGGGCATGCAGAAAATGCGTTTTTAAATGGCTTTTTATGCGTGGCGCGGGCTTTTGATGTTCCTTCGACACCACATGCCGAAAATTCACAGCTCTTTCGTGGCGGTCCTACAAGGCTGACCTGCTCCTCCTCCCCTCTCTATCCCCACGCCTTTACTCCTGGCTGCCCTCTGCGTGTGGTGATTAATGCTCGGCATAAACGCGAATGCGTTTTTAAGAACTTTGACAAGGTCCTGACTTGCATGGGCCGCCCATGTGTCTGGCCAAGGGCACACGAGGGCACACGAGTGTGTGTCAATGTGTGTGTGTGTGTGTGTGTGTGAGTCATTTGTTTTGGCTTCCTTTTCCATGCTCTTCTGGTTTGTATGGCAACAGTTGGGCCGCGACTCGGGCCTCCCATATGGCTCTCGTATGATAAAGTTATTACCAAAAATTCGCTGCCTCTCTGGCTGTCCCTTTCGCTCTCTCTCTCCCTCTCTATCACCCTGTCGATGCTTGATTTTCGCTTGTCTCTCTATAGCCTTTATATGACCGGCTTGCCGGCTTTGATCTTGATGCCCCTCGCGGGGTAATGGGCCAGCAAAGAAAAATGCAACTCGAGCTCAATTAGTGCTCATCAAAAGCGTGCAGGTAACACCTTCAGTGCGTTGCTTTTGCACACCTTTCGCACACACGCGCAGCTCACACATACCTGTGTGTGTATGCATGTGTATGCGCGTGTGTTGGCCTTTTAGCCAGCGTCCTTTGTTGTTGCTGCATTCTTCGGGAACGTAGCATGCAATTTTCTTAAAGGGTCTGCGAATGTGTCTCTGTCTGCGTGTGTGTGTGAGTGGACCACCCATGTGAGTGTGTGTGTGTGTAGAGAACAGTGCCTCAGCTAAGGGATGTGGCAGGTTGAGGGCCCTAGAGGGCCTGCAGTGGGTAAAATCAGTTGACTACCCACCCAAGTCTGTCGCCCCACTGCCTTCTCTCCCACCTGTCCATAAATGCAAATGCTTTATAGCCAGCGAACACGCAAGCTCATATTTCTATGGCCATTTTACAATAATTTTTAATAAAATATTTCTCCTTTTTCGAGGCGCAACCGTTAATTAGCAAACTTATGCGAGCGCCAGCTTGTCAACTTGTTTGCCTGAGGCCATAGAGAAAAACAACAACAAAAAAGGCTAGAAAAAATAAATGCCAAGCAAGTTGGTTTTTGCTGTTCTGCAATTTTTCATGCCCTCCCCTCGACAACGCCCCGCCCCACCCAACACTGCCGTCACAGTGAGTTCATCTATTAGAATGTGGTTTTTTTTTCTGCGCCTCGAGTCATTTTGTTAATTTTATTGAGGCAATCGCAGTCGATGCGATGTTTTATACTAAGTAAATTTTATCGCCGCAATTTTCAATTTTGTTGTTATTGCTGCTGCTGCTGTTGTTGTTGTTGGCTTTGCCGTTTTAATGTCATTAACACAGAAATTTCTGTTGAAACTCGCTGCGCTGTTATTAATCATTTGAAATGAACTTTTTTTTGTGTGTGTGTATCTGTTGAGTTGTTGTTGGTTTTTTGTTTTTCCTCTTTTGGATTTTCCTTTTGTCTGTTTGATTTATGTTTTTTGATTTTTGCCCGGTTGAATATTTCAATGAACCACTATGATTGGCGCAGCTTCGCGTAGTGTTTACACTTCCCGAGGAGCATTTAAAATGAATGAAATCGCAATAAACTGAATGAGGTTCGAGTGTGGGAAGAGAGGCGGGAGAGGGGCAGGCTTTATTTAAGGAGGAATTTGCGCACTCGTGTGCAATTTTGATTTGTTTGTAATTTACTTAAGTAAAGTGAGTGAACTCTTCGCATCTACACTGAGAGAAATTAACAGTGCGTTGTTTGTACTGCAAATAAACAGTGCAAAGTCAAATAAGATTCATATTTCCTTCCGCTGTTTGGGTAATGTAACTGTAGGGGTCATAAGTGAAATGTACACTGCGAGAAACATGTGGTGTTTACTCAATATAATGAATTAAAATGTAGTAAACTTATTTTATTGCAATTTCCCTTAATATGTTGACAGTTTTCTGAACTGACACGAATAAGTTATCAATCTTGCACAAAACTTAATTAATGATTCATTTCTTATTAGATCATATTAACGTAATGAGCTGGGAATTGTGCAGAGTATATAATTATATATACAGTGTTAAAAAATACATAGATAAAGCTGTAATTAAAAAATTAATAGTCTATTGCATTACAAAATCAATTAATTCATCAATTAATTTCACTTAGTCGCAATTTGTATTAGAATTCCAATAGAATTATAATTCCAATTAGAATTCCAATAAATCTTTTGATCCATAACGACTTGTATAATAAGATTGATAGACCACCCTGGGTAACATGCCAATGCAAAGTGTGCAGAGAAAACTAGTTCTACATTAATCAAAATTCTTTGCAATTGGAAATCAAAATGGGTAGTTCCGCCAAACACAGTTATATCTATATATTTGTATCTATTTTTTCGCTAACTGTGTTATTAGCTGCAGTTTATTTTATATGTGCGCAGCTATATCGGACATATCTGATCAGATGTTGAAATTCCGAACGGTTTAGTGCAAATAATGATACTGGAATTATAAACCAAATTGCCACTAATACGCCAGAGAGAGATATATCTCTCGGCTTAATGCCCATGTGGAGCGTCGTGTGCGCTGCATGTTTATGTGCATAACACCCGCGGGGGCGTGGCAAGAGCAGGGGAAGACTAAGAGAAGGGGAAAGGGTCGCTCGATAATCACGACACGCCATTTTGAATGTCATGTTCGAGGTGGAAACGTGTTCTATATGTTTGTACAATATGCATAAAGTAGTATGTATCATGCACAGATATAATGTCGATGGCAACTCTCTATATAGAGTATATAGCGACAGATAGCCTGATCTATGGACATGCAAAGCTGTTGACGTGACGTGAAAATTGCATTCTAACGATGTTGGTTAAAATCCAGTTTACAGCGTCGTTAGCAGACGAAGCGACTCGAAATGTTTCACAATTCCAATTTCCAATTTTCCAATTTTCATTTTGTATTTCCTACCCCAACCCCCCTCTCCCACCATTCTCTCTCTCCTTTGTTCCCATTGTATGTGCAATTATACAAATTTATGCTAAATATAATACTTTACTAGCGACTTTTTGGCACCCGCTTGACTCGGCATTAAGTATACGTCTAGTTGAACTAATTTGTTTTGACTGCCCCCTCGACCCGGCCCCCCTTACCTCTTTTCCACCCTGCTACCCGCATGTTTACACTGCTATCTGTCAAATCAACTGTCAACTCAAAGTGCCATCACACAACATCTTTCCATCTCTCTCCCTCTCTCTCTCTTTCACTCTTCCTCATCCTTCCTCTCCCTCTGGCAATGCGTGCGTTTTGTGGTTCACGCTTGGCTGAGGCGAAGTCTTCTTCGGGCTGCCATTGCGACCGCCTTTTGCCGAGTGGGAAAGGAAAAGTTTTCAGTGCGAGTAATTAAATTGTAATTAGGGCTGCATCCGTTGGCTCTGCCTCGTCGTCGTTGTCTCTTCTTCTGCTTCTCTTTACCATTGTTGCCTCATTCGCTGTGCCTCTACCCCGTGTGCGTTCAATAATTTAACTGTCTGTGCCAATTGTCTTGGGCGTTTTATCAACCAGCACAAAGCGACAACAACGACAACAATAAGAGGAAGAGGGAAGGAGCAAGAGCAGCCCGTGCCAGCTCTCGCTACATTATTAAGCATTATGATACCCTGTACTTAGTGGGTATGCAAAGAAAAGCGAAAGAAAATGAGCTGAGAATGGAAATACTTTAAAGAGTCATAGGAAATAAATGAGAATCGATTGTCTCTTTAACTATCTCAGTACAGACGATAGTATTGCATTCATCGTATAAATCACTAATCATAATAAACTAGCTGTAAAGAGTAATGTACGTAGTTAGTGAAAAAGAGACCTTTTTACCGATAGTACTGCTGATAGTTATTATTCATAGTTTTAATACTTTACTAGTTATGTGTACAATAAGCTGAAACATGATTGCAGAAGAAAGCTCTGCCTAAATTTATTATTTTTGCGATAGTACTGTCCATAGTTTGTATAAATCTTTGGGAGTAAAGGCTATTTTAAAATTCTTTATGTGAAAATGATATTTTAACTTTAAAAAGAAACATTTAAAGGAGTTATGTCTGACTATCTTTTACAGGGCATTCATTAGTCGCGCCCTGCTCAATTTGGTTGCGTTCTCATTGAGTTTATTTGATGAACTCGCGTCGCATAATTGACGAGCCCTAACGACAATTTCATTGTACAAATCGCAACAACTTTTCAGCCATTTTCATTGTAATTGCGCGTATTATGCGGCGCAGCATACTCTATTAAGATGGGGGCTATTAGCTGTACGCATAGCGACAGAAAGGGGTGGACATACTGATATATAAGGGCCTACTAATTACCCACGCCTCAGTCCCGGCCGGAAGTCTGGACAGAGAGAGAGAGAGAGCGAGTTGAGAATGGCGGCGGAATGCTCTTTTGATCAACTTCTTATTAACAAAGTGCAACAGTTGCAACACTTGCAACACTCGCCACAGCACTTGCAACAATTGCACACCGGATGCCTTGGGAAAATTGTGAAAAAAATAAAGTAATTTTTGAAAACGTGGCGCTTAAATACGGCGCTACTGCGTAATAAACATAATCAGATCTCAATGCCAGTAGCCGATTAGTGGATCGAGCTGATCACTGGTTCACTCGATCATTCGATCATGCGATCACTCGATCAAGCCAACAGCAAGTTGCAACAATTTGTTGCAGTACGTGCTGCGCGTAAATTCAATTTCAGTAGCCGTCGATGTTTTGTGAAACTCACACAATGTCGACTGATCAACTCTCTGACTGATCGCCAGTTCGAGTCGACCGATTGATCGACTGAGTCTGAGTCTCTGCCCGACAAGGTCCGGGTCCAGCTTAACGAGAAATCAACGCCGCTAAGCAAATTATGCCGAACGATACGCATGCGCCAGAGCCATCAGCGAGATCAGCGACTGATCGCGTCCGATTGGGAAAGCCACAAGCAGACGCAGACACAGACACAGAAGAAGGCAATCAAAGAAGAGACCGAACCGCGTCTGAAAATTGATTTAGCCACCTCACAGAGACCTGACCCAACTACTGTTTTTACGCTTTAAGCAGAATCTCATCAAGACGTAATGACAACAATTGATCAGGCCCAGACATGAACGTAGACTCGGCCTACGCGCGCGAGGCTTATCGCCCAGTGAGTTGCGCCGATTTGCCCAGTTCCAAATCAGTTTATATTAAAATGTAATTTACTTGCGGTTGTCTGCGCACGAAAGCTGATCAACTCTGTTGACTACTGTGCGAAGATCCAAAGTGATCTCTTCTGTTGCCGGGCAGAACTTAGTTTAAAATTTATTAATTTCCTTTTTATAGACATTCTTTTGTGATCTATTGTTGTACATATTTTAAAGTTGCTACCTTTCCAAATCAAAAAGATAAGCGATCTTTATTTTTTGTTTCTGAATTAGGTGTGGGCAAAGTATAAGATCATCTGACTATAATATAACTGTTATAACTGTTGCTTATAGAGCTTTCTTTGTTTATTATTTATAGATTTGAATAGATCATTTTTGACCAATTAAATTTTGGGAAAGTCATGATTCGTTGAACAAGTTTTATTTATTCTTTTATTCATTTATAAATCATCGTTTTATGCCTGCAATTCCTGATAGACTAACTTTTTAAAAGGACATTTATGATGTACATTTGTTTGTGATGAGTCTTTTAAAGATTTATCAATAATTTATCGATTACAATGCATGTTTAGGGCAGTGAAAATGTCTTTATTTATATAGCTATTGTCAGTTTTAGATAAACTACTTTGCAATTTAACAATTGCAACTATTGATCAACACATTTGCCTCATTATTTCTTCATCTCCATTTCATTAATATACTATCGATCATTTATCGATAAAATATTATATTATGATTTTAAGTACGCAATTGATTATTCTAGCTATTTTTAATAAACTCATTTGTGTGCTGGTTCAAACTATTGATAAACTTATTCATCGATAACAATGTTTATGGCTTATTCAATTTATAATTTACACCATCATCAGTTGATTTGAATCATCCCCTTCCAGTTCACTCCAATATTTCTACCCCTTCCCCACTACTCACCCTGCTCCTCATCAAAGTTTTTGGTGGATAGCTGAAAGAGTGCATCGAGTGGCGTGTCGCCAGCCCCCGCAGCCGCAGTCACTGCCTCCTTTTGACTGGATTCTGTCTGTGGCGTCTGTTTAGTTTGTTTTGGTTTCTCCTTCTCGTGGCTTGTGGTGGGCGAGCAGCAATCGGTGCTGCCGTTGCTGCTCGAGCGCTGCGAGCAACGTTCCGAGCTGCCATCCTCGGAGGGAATGGGTACAATGGCGGGATCCATGCTCATCTGGCGCAACAGCTGCGCCTGGAAATGCTCCTGCAGCTGGCGCTGATAGTCCCAGGCAAGGCGCTGCTCATAGCTGTGCAGGAGTACGGGCGGCAGGAAGGGATGCAGGCCGGGGGGCAGTCCGGCATGCAGCAGCGGCGCAGCTAGGCTAGGCTGCGCTGGAGGTGCCACCGGCTGTGGCGCTTGTAGCCGCTCCTGCAGCAGCACTGGAGCTGGAGCTGGAGCTGGTGCCGGGGTGGCAGCTCGCCCCAATATGTCAGCTATGGAGAAGCTCTTCACGCGCTCCCCCTGCCCCGGCTGGCTGCATTTGCGGCTCTCTATGGTTGCCGGACTGCGCAGCAATCGCAGCCGTTTGAGGCTCAGCGGCCTCGTCGACGGAGGCGGCGGGCTGGGCGAACCGACAGAGATCTCCGAGACGGCCGGACTGCTGCAACTGCGTACGGTCAGCGGACTCGGCGTGCGTTGCGGCATCTTTTCTTTGACTTTAATTTCTGTAAATTTTCCAATCTTCCAAATTTTCTATACTCAAATTTTCTCACTGCGTTTTTCTTTAGTATTTTTCACACATTTTTCAAAAAGCGCTTGTCGAGTCGAGTGAAAAACGCGTCGGCAAAAACGCGAACTGCGGCAGCGGCAACGTCGACGACAACGTGCAACGTTCCACATTCAACACACACAACGTGAATGCTTGCGCCCTCAACGTGTTGGAGCGCGTGCTCTCTCTCTCTCTCTCGCTCTCTCCCGTTCTGGCGCTGGTTCTCTCTTGCGCTCTTGGCGCTCAACCAGTTTGCGAGAAACTTGTTTTGTCGCCTCGCCTGTCGATGACGTCAGAGAGCAGAGCGCAGCTGCCTCTAATGAGTGTTGCTGCCTCGCTCTCACTGCCTTGCAGAGGCGTGCTTTGTACTTCGACCAATCACCGTGCAGCCTCCCTTCTCTCTATCTCTCTCTCTCTCTCTGTCTTTTTCACCAACCCCCGCCGCCGCTCTCTTCCTCTCGTTCTTCGCATTCAACCGCGTTGCGGGCTGTCAACGCGCGAACGTCATCAATTTTTTCAAATTTGACATGCGTTTGCTCCCAGTCTATCGCTCTCGCTTTAACCTATGTTGTCTCTCTCTTTCTCTCCTTCTCTCTGTATCCCTCTGCCTCCCTCTCTCTCCCTCTGTCGTTGCTGTTTCTGTTTCTGCTTTTGGTGTGTGGCTGACTGCCTTTCCACGCGGCTGACTGTGTTAATTATCGTAATTGCTGCTGCAGTTTTCTGTCCTCTTTTATCGCTCTCCACTCTTCGCGCTCTCTTTCTCTCTCTCTCTGTCTCTCTCTCTGCTGCCTGTATCTTTGCCCGTGTCTGGCCCAGCTGCTCGCTGGCGCACTCAATTGTCATCAATAATGATGTCTAGTTTTCAGACTCTTCTTGTACCGTTGCTTTTGCTGCTTCTTCTCCTACTTCTGCTTCCTCTCCTGCTTCTCCTACTTCTACTTCTTCTCGTTGCCCTGCTCGTTTACCTTTTCGCCTTTGTGCGCGTCTATTTTCGCCGCTGATGTATTCGCCGACTGCGGCAATTTGCGAAAAACTCTTTAAAATCAGCTTTGCGTCGAGGTGTCCCCATCGCGTCGTTTGCATTGAGCCGCTCCCTTTTCCTCTCCCCTTTTCCATTCTCCTTCTTAAGGGCAAGCACAAGCCTCTATATGTTTATATTATTCATACAGTGATCACTAGAAATGTTGACAACCTCTTGAAATGTTACATTCTATTTTCTCATTTTAATTAGGAAATATATGAACTGGTTTAACTATAGTTATCGTATACCCTAAGATTTCAACTTGTATCGGTTTCTCTTGTATTTTTCTCTCAGGTGTTACCATCTTTTCATTAATTTTCAAGAAGCTAAAACTAATTTGCTTTTTCTTAAGTCATTCTTAGTCTCAGACAGTGTCTTCCTTAGTCTCTCTTTGCTGGCTGTCTCTTTCTCTCTTAACTTCCAGTATATGTTTATTTCCTTCTTAGTATTTATCCTAAAGTATCTGCTCATCTGTTCTCATGCTGGAGCGACTGCTGTAGTCGTATCGTAGTTTGCATATGTCTTGGCTTTATATTGGCACACATCCGTTTGTTTTGGTCTCGCTGCACACTGTCAGCTGCCACAGTCGCATTCTGCGACTTCTCTGCTCTTCTCCTATTCCTCTGGCCCTTTCCCTCTTCCTCCATCTGTCCCATACCCTACCCTCCATACTTGCATTCTCTCTGTCCCTTTCGCATTGCATTTAAATTGATTGCAGTAAATCACATTTGCCATTTGCCGCTGTTACGTATACGCCCCGTTGCCGCTTCGTCTGCTCTCTCTCTCTCTCTCTCTTTTGTCGTGTTCTACAAGTTTTATTCAATTTCAACTCCGTTGTTTGTCCTGGTTTTTCTTTTCGACATATCTTTTGCATGCAAATGTCTATTTAACTGCAATGCGCCCCCTTTGCGAGACTTCGACTAAGTGAAATGATGCAACTGTTGAACCGGAATCGATAACGCTGACGATGTGTAGAATTGTTACGGAAGAGGGTCGCTTAGCTTGGTTGGATAAGTGCTTTAAGTGAATATAGAAATTGGTATGATAAAGAGCGATACAAATATAGTTACATATACCATACGAAACAAGGAAATTTCATTAAATATAATAATTGAATTACGTAATTAATAAAAATATAAGGAATGTGTTAGTAATTGCAAAATACAGTTCTTTTTCATTAATTTTCTACTATAATATATAAAAAATAATATAATGTATATATTATATAACTCAAGAAAGTTCTTCAAATGTAATAAAAGAAGACTGTAAAAGTGAAACCGAATAAAAGAAATAAAAAACATTTTATACAGTTAATTACTATATCTATATATACTTATTTATATTATTGTAAACATTTTTAAAAATTTAAAAAAGCTATCTTCGTATTATGGCATAAAATCATATATTTTTAGATCCATAGACATCAGATTATCTTGAGAAAATTACATTCTTTTTGTAATATAGTCAGCAAGGTTCTTCAGAAAAGTTCTTCACTCTCTTTGCATGTAGATCCTTTTAACTGAAACAAAAATACCAAATTATAATATAAAAAATAAGAAACTTCCCTCCATAGGACAGAAAAGGTTGAAGGGGTAACATCAGCAGTGTTGTTTTTCGCATAGCTTTCGCTTTTATCGTTGCTGCTCTTTTAATGCCGTTGCCTGGCACTGTATTTACCGTTAGCTGGGCAACTGTTTCACTTTAAAGATGGCCGTGTGGCTTGATTAACGTCTGCACTTGACTGAATGACTGACTGACTGACTTGATTGAATTGTACTTCTTACCTAACGGTTTTCTCTGTGTTTCCGTTTCGATTTCATCGTTTTGTTGTGCAGCCTGATAATTTGGCGCATAGCAACGAGTTCCTCAACTGCGCTGGCAATGAGTGTTTGAATGTTCTAGTGTCTGTCTGTGTGTGTGTGAGTGTATTCGAAATCAATTACAAAGTGCCACTTAATTGGGCGCCTCAATAGACGCGACACGCCCTGTCAATCATAATTAGCGCGCGCCCCTAGCACACTCGACTCAGTGTCGACTCTGCTCTCGGTGCCATTCGTCGCGCCTCTAATTCTGCAAATTCATAAGCCAAATGTATCGGGTATTCAGCATTCACACTATTCACAATTCACACTATTCACTCGGTATTCAGTATTCCGATGAGTATCGGGCGGTATCCTTTTCATTAGTCCGCACAAGATGGCCGACCCCGACTCGACGATGACGATGATGATGATGACGGCGATGAGGCTCATTCGGTGTGTTCATTAAAACCTCATAAATAGCTAAAGTGTTTATTGTCGCACAGACAGATAGACTGACAGAAACACTCACACACACACGGAGGGACACACACAGCTGGCAATCCCAAATCCCTGGGGAAGGAAAACGGCAATCGGTAACTCCTGACAGAGGTCTGAGGGTTGAGGGGCCTCTTCAGTCAATTGTGCGTCGCATATTTGTATACAATGTCATTGGTTTTGGTACGCGTTATGGTTAGGGGCACGAATACATGAGTACACTGAGAGAAATCAACGGGCAAAGTGTTGAGAATTATGCAAGAAAAGATTTCAAAAATTTGTATAGCTAATATATTATCATAAATACTTTAATTTAAAAATACAATTAAGAAATTGGATATTAGAAAAGAACACAATATTATAACTGAATACGTTGTTATATATAAAATGAGTGCCATAATTTACGGACAGTATAAGTAACATTATTTGAATATCAAAAATATTACAAACTTTGTCACAGAAAATATGAAAAAGAAACGGAAATAAATATAAAAAGAACAAGAAATCTTAAAATTTGCTTCAGTTATATATTTTTGAACAGTGTACTGAGTACTCGTATAGGCAGCCACAGGGGCAGCAGCCACGAGTGTCACTTGGTAATAAAGTCATTCGCATTGTCGTTGTTGTCAAATTTGTCACGCCCCTTGGCGGGCTCGGCTGCCGGCGATGCATTAATGTCGCCTTTTGTTTAGCTACGGCCCCGAATGACTTCCAGTCCAGGCCCGCGTCCGGGCAGGGACTGCAACTGGAACTGAGACTGAGACTGGGAGTGCAGTGATGAAGTTGTGCCATGTCGTTGTCAACGTGTTCAGCCGGGTACTGCAACCTGGTGCTGAAATGCCGCCTGCCAATTAATGACAGCCTCAGCTGGGCCCGAAAAAACCGAGACGAATGCGTCCATGAGTGTGTGAGTGAGTGTACGAGTACGAATATGAATATATGAGTATGGGTCGGAGTGTGAGTGAAGGCAAGGATCAATGCTGCTGGCACATCCTTTTTGGGTAGCCTCATCGACTGCATGCGACACCTGCAGCGATGAAATTATATTTTGCTAAACCCGCTCGACCACAAACCGAGAACCAGCTAACATTTTGTCTGTCTGGGCTATAGTATAGGTATATTATCGGAACCGATCGTGAGACCAGCTGCGATTGTCTCTGCAACATTCTATGGTGAGCAAAGCTGAGTCGGAAGCCGCAAGAAAACAACTTAAGTGACAACAAAATATCAACAATTTCAAGTAGTTTTCTACCGCAGTCACATAATGATAGAACTGCATGTGGAGCAGGGTATTCGACGGCCAGATACCCTGCAATAAACAGAGCTGATATCTCTATAGGTTTTCTTGAGCTATTGATATTTATTTTTTGTTGTTTGTTTCTACAGTTTTTTTTAATTATTTATTTAAGAAATAAAATAAAACAATTTTAAGTGGCAGTCTTATTTGGAAAGATACCCTTCTATTTTTTTCGTACTGGGTATCTTAAAAAAGATACCGAAATGACTCTCACCCCAGGGCAATGCGACGAAGATGCGATGTGGTCTGTCTGTTCGGTTTCGGGTCGGATCTGGTCCGGGGCAATGGCAATTTGTATATCTCTGTGATAAATCAAAACATTATCAATAATAAAATCGGTAGCTGTTTGCCCTTTGGGATCATTTGAGGTGGATTTTATGCGGCTCTTTGTTGTGGTCAAAGAGACACTGACACTGGAGACTGAAGACGGTAAAACGAAAATCTCAAAAAGAAAACCAAAACAGAGACAAAAACAAAGCCAAATCCAAACAAGTAGGGAAAGCTACAGTAGACCGAGCATGACAGAAAGATACCCTTCGCCCAATTATGAAAAAACTTTCGTTATAAGTAAAAGAACATCGAGTATGAAACATTATTGATTCTTGCTTATCGAAATTTACAATACTTTTTTACTAATTCAACAGTTTACAACACTAATCAAAATTCTGCATTGTTGGCTCTTGCTTTTACTCTTCTTTTTTTTATATTGAAAATTCATTCTTTCTTTTAGTTGATTTTATTTTTTAACGTCTTGGTTACTATTGATACTGAACAAGAATATATACTTTTTGGGCCTGGCCTCTCTTAGCCTTTACACAAATGATGCATACCCTCAATTTGAACATTTTCATTGGCGATGGGTATAAATATATGTATTTCTAAGTGCTTGTCTTTAATTCGTATGCAAATCAAAGTTCGAGTTGAATGTCTGATCAAGCTGTGTGGGTAGCTCAGGGAACTATAAAGGGAATAAGAGTGTGAGGGGGGGGACTCTTACTTAAGTGACAGACATTAACACTTTTGTAGCTGGAGCTGTGAAACTTTTGATTTTCACAATTCCAATAAATGTGATCTCTCTCTCCCTTTCTTCCCCCCGCTTGCTGTGCCTGTGATTGCCTTATCGATGATATAGCGTCATGGCGTCAACGTCAATTCATGGGCATCAAACGAATTAAGTGGCCCGAACGATGCTTGGCATTCCACAGCGCATAATATGTAAAATATAAATATGCGATACACAGAGTTATATATACACAATCTCGGGGCCTGCGGGCGCTCGACGTGTGTGTTCTGCGCGCAAAGCAACTAATTGGTCTGGTAGCTGGCAGATGGAACTTGATATGGGGATACGAGAATGGCCCAGGGATAAGGTATTTGGGGGGACACATTAATACGGCGGCCACAGCGATTGAAGTTGATGTAGTAGCTGCTACCAGGCAACGATCTTATGGTAATGCCTTATCAGTGATGTCTTATGGGTCCAGGCAACTCTTTAGATAACACTTTTGGCTGCTGGACTTCCACTGATTGTCGCCCTGGGCAGGGATGGTCATTTTGGCCTAATTTTCTTTTGGAATTCATTTGATACAATTTGATAAGCCAAACTTAATATATTGATTGATAATTTCTCAATCATTTCTCATGAAGATAAGTTTTGAAGAAGATAAGAGAAGAGATGAAACGAAAAGAACTATATAAGATATGAAGCTTGAAATTGTTTTAAAAGGAAAACGAAATCTAGAGCGAGATTTTTCTTTAATGAATATATTTAATAGAATTAAGATTTGAATAGAATTATGTATATTTTGGACAGATCTGCATCTGAAAGATTCTTTTGGGTTGTAGCAAAACATGACAAATAAAAATGTCAAATAAAATATTTTTGCACAAAAAGGAAAAACACATTTTCAAAGTATTGTCAAGTTGATGTCCATATATTTATGTTATGTATTTTTCAGCTGTATTATCTTCACTTTCATATTGACTGATAATGACTCATAAATATTCCTTGTTTGTAATGTTTTGGCCGCTTTGTAACTTTTTCTAGCAACATCATTGGAGGCGTCTTGTGCCTGCGCCACGACTTGTCTGCGGCTCATTTATTCAGATTCAGATTCAGCTAAAGTCAATTTAGGCCTTTCATAACTTCACAACTTCATTAACAATGCGAGATCAGATCGAAACGAATCTTATGGTTTCATTCATGAAATTGACTTAGAAATGCGCCGCATCATCAGCGGGAATCGGAGGAATCCACAACTGAATCTGAATCCGTATCCGAGTCTGCTGCTGGTGGAGTCTTCTCGCAGCAGATGAATGAAACAAATTGCCCTCGGTTTAGTTTGCCATTTTCTGCTGCATCATTTCCATTTCCAGTTCCATTTTGAGCTCGATTTTTGGGCTGCATTATCCTGTGAAGTCCCCGAGCGGCCTTTTTCTTCTTCTGGTATTAAAGTGGCCCGAGGTGTCGGCTGTAAGCTAATTGGAAGCAACTTCAAAGAAGGCCGCCGCCAAATTAAGTATGAGTTACCAATTTAGCTTTTATATCTCTATCGCACACACACACACACACACACTCGGGGAGAGCGAGACTTGTTCTTAGAGGCTGCTGCGGATGCGCTGATCGTCGCTTTGGGGGGCACAGAGAGAGATAGAGAGAGAGAGACGCAGCTAAGGAGCGGCCTCACAGGCAGTGCAGTCTCATTCTCTCTCTCTCTCTCTCTCTCTCTTGAGTAACTGGTTTCTCTCTCGCAGCTCGGTTGTAATTGCAGTCCTTCGATTGCATTTGTGTGCCAAGCTGAATTGTTTACATTTATCATAATCAGCATCGAGCTGAAGCCGAAGTTGGCCGCCAGCGCCGCGGGCGCAGCTTTTCTTTTGGCAACGCGGCGCCAGTTAACCTGGCCCGCAGCGGGTCTGTTTCCCTCTCTGTCTCTGTCTCCCTGTCTGTCTCTGTCTCTGGCTTGCAGTGAATGATGTAGGTCGACCGAGGGCAGCACTTGATCGTGTGAGCTGCGGCCTAATTGCTGACAATGCGACTGAGCAGGAAATACGCAAAAAGTGTTTAACAAGCGACGGAAGCAGCGCTGTAAAGCGACGTCCAAGGGAAAAGAGATGACAAATGATATAGGGGCAGTTCGGAAGAGACAACAATTGAAGGCAATTGTTGCATTTTAGTTTGGGTTTCAGAAGGAGCAAACTAAGATTTTTGTACGTAAAAGAACTTCGGGTTATCTCTTTGCCAACGAAACGAAACTTCCTTTTTAACTAAAGTTTCTTAATATTTTAAGTTTCTTACTCTTAAAGTCCCAGATTAGAAAATGAAATCAAGGTACTTTATAAAACTGTCAAGAACTCAGGTCTAGATCTACAAGAGAAGAACTATGGTTACCACTTTGAATCTAAATTAGGAAATACTCTTATTTTGTGAACTTCATTGTCTTATATCATATAAATCATAACTTAACACATCACACTATAATATGTAACTAAGATGCCTGGAAGAATTGAGATCTAGAATGAAAACAACTCTCTAGCAGACATTAGTATCTGAATGAAATGAACTGAGATACCTTTGATTACCGTAACTCTTAAAGCTGAAACAGAAATGTTTATAACATTCCGTAAATTCCATAATTCTAAGATAGGAAATTAAACTGAAGTCTTCTTTTGTTGGTATGCGAAAAAGCACCGGAAGGCAGACTATGTTTAATATATCATCCACATATCATAAACGACAGCTGTGCCGCATATCAAGTTCCCAAAGTCATCTCCATAAGTCCAGTTCTCAGAGAGAAAATCAACTTCTCGTGCCTCGCACTCATTAGTCACTTTCGAGTCGATTCGATTAATGCGTTTCGACATTTCTACGCATCTCTTTAGAGGTGGTAAGAGGGGAAGGGGAGCCATTTTCTGGTTTTCTATTTGTTTTCACGGAAGTGCTAAGAGATTTTCCCATAATTAGAGCTGAGCCTCGATTTGCGCGGCAAATTTCTCAGCTACTAAAACTAAATGCCACCGGTAATGGCCGGTAATTTGTAGCACCTCTCTCCCTCTACCTCTGCCACCTGCCATGGCCCCTTTGTCAACTCGTCTGCCAACTCTTTCTATTACCAAAAGTCGCTCTATTGCTGTCTCACTCTGACCAATGGCAGAGCCAATGGGCTGATTTCAATTAAACAGTTTACAGTGCAACTTTCGCCCGGCACTTTCAAAACGCATTAATCACGCCCAGACGAAGACGAAGATGGAGAGAGACTAAGAAAGAAAGAGAGAGAGAGATGGAGGGAGTGAGAGAGTGAGGTAAAAGAGGAAGGGAAAGGGGGTTTCTGGTTGCCTTTGCTTTATCTGGGGGCATGCGTCGCATTGTCACACATTTTGAAATGAAAATGAATCGCTTTTAACTAAAATTCAAGTTGAACCCTCACTCCCCCTCCATCTACTGCCTATACCCCATGCCGAACTCATGCATATGGAACAGGGTTTTCCGCCTAGTTTACGAACTGTGAGAGACAATCGAATCTTTCGTTCGTGCGTTGTTGGCGGCGCGATAAGCGCCAAATTAAACTGATCTTCAGAGAGTGTCCCCATCTTCCCCTTACCTTCTCCCTTTTCCAAGTTGACCCGTCTTCAGTGGCTACTGCTGTTGCTGCTTCTTCTACGATCGGCATCGGCATCATTAGCAGCGGAATTGATAGCTTGATTATTCAAATTATTAACAAACGATCGGCGGACGACTTGGCCTGTTGTTGTTGTAGTTGTTGATGTTGTTGTAGTTGGTCCGGTCAAAAGCGACGATTGATGGCGCGCTTCAGTTTCGAAAAGTGCTCAGGTGCAGGTCAAAGACAGACGGACAGACTCCGACTCGGAGTCGAAGTCGGAGTCAAAGTGGAAGAGTTTTTGGCGGCTTGAGTCGCGGTTTGAGAGTGAAAAATGTGTGCGCCGTCGGCGGCGTTGGCACCCTTTGAACTTAGCCCGAAAACGGTAGCCGACGCAAGCGTTGTCCATCCGTTTCATTTGGCAGCGCATGAAAACGAGTCAGAGCAAAGTTTGGACGATGTATTCGATCAACAAATACCCTGGAATTCTAAATTGATTCAGATGAAAAGTAACAAAATTATGAAGACGAATGAAATGAGTTTACATTGTGCTTGTAAAACCTAAATGATTATTTACAGGGTATATTGGTAGTTAATCAAAAAATCTGTAATTGAACACGAAATATATATTTATCCTATAGTATTTATGTAGAATATATATTAAATTTTTACGTAATTGTATATTTATAATTACTAATCGGAGCATTGTTAATTTTTATATTACTGCACTTTTTTCATGATATATTCGTAGTGTATATCTTAAAGTTTTAATGAATTGAAAGTGGTTAAAAATTATAAGAGTTAATTAAAGGATATGTTGCTAGTGTATAAACATATGTACAAGCTTCACAGATTATATCTAGAATTTTCCAAATACTTCAAATATATTCCATTGACATGTATTGCCACCCAGGTCGCGCATACTCCTTTGCCGTGCCTGTACTACAGGTCAAAATGATTGCCTGAAAATTAATAAATATTGAAATAATTTAAGTAAATTTCATATGCAAATTGACGGCGTTCGGTCGCTGCAAAACGCGCTCGGCTTTAAACACTTGAAGCGGTTTCTGTTGTTGTCTTTGTTTTTGTTTTATTTTTTTTCCCTTGTGTGTGTGTGTTGGCAACTCGTTTTCTTTGTTTTTGCCAAGTGATTAAATTAATAATTAATTAGTTTAAAATTTTGAATAACGGTTGTAAATAATCATTAATAAAAATTAAAAAAGATTTCTTTTTATTTTAAGAGCTACCCGAATCCACCATTCTCTCGAGCATCGAATCCCAATCTGTGTGTTGTATATACGCCGCAATAATATCCAGATTAACGAAACTTGTGTGTCTGCCAGACAGATTCTAAATACCAATTCAAAATACCAAATTCCCAAATTACGAATTCCGAATGGAATCGCATCCGAAATGAGGCGCGACTTCTTCTAAATATGCTGAAATTTATTGGCAACAATCTGCATATGTTTTTGGCCATAAAATGGGTTAAAGAATTGGTTAATATGATGTGTATCTTACTGCAGTAGCTGCTACTGCCTCATATGACCTTATAAGGTGAGGCTAACTCGCGCGAGAGATTCCCCATATTCTGGAATTTGCCTGGAAGCTTCTCAATAAAAATAAAATTAGCAACAAATTCACATATAATAAATAAACTGGTAATCAAATTGAATCCCAGTTTGCGGTTAATAAATTGTAATACCCTTATAGACTATAGATATGAAGAAGAAATGGATATAATGTATGTTGATTTGTCTTTTATTATATTTCAAAAAGAATTTGAATCTTTGAACGAAAACACTTGAAGTGTAATCCATAAAGATATTACGATATTATAATATGTATGAGATGAGGTTCCTCTCTTTATTCAGCTTCAATTAGGTAAATATAAAGACACCATGAATCAGGATATATATCACTGTTATATAGATTCACGTAATATAGAAACTTAATCGCAAAAATATAATGCATTTTTCAATTGTTTTTCGATTACTTTATAAAATATTTCAAAACTCTTTAGAAAATGTTTTGGTGGCTCTGAAAAGAGCCGATTGTTAATTCTCAGTGTAGTCTGTCTATCTCTCTCTTCGATTCTCTCTCTGTCTTTCTCACTCTCTTTGAGGAGTAGAATCTCTCTCTCTCTCTCTCTCTCTCTCCTCTTTCTGTCTGTGGACATTCCACAGGTGTCGTAGCTGGGTGGGTTGTTGATTGTTGCCTGCTGCGAGGGCTGTGAGGCTGCGCCTAGCAGCTGCGTGGCACATGTTGCACGTTGCGTCTGCATGCGTGCATGCGTGACCTTTGCCCCGATGCGAGCTTGGCTTGGCTTGGCTTGTGAATTGCCTTTAGCCGGGTTCATCATCCGATCCGTGTCAAATAAAATCTTCTTCTCTCATTGTCTTTCCTTCCTCTCTTTCGATCTCTGCTCTGGTTGTCTCGCTCGGGTGTTGAAGGGGATCCTCCGCGCACCTGGCGTCAAAATGAAACAAAACACGCGACTCGCTGTGGCGGCGTCGTCGTCGTCGTTGATAATGTCGTCCTCAATACTTCGCTCACTTTCTGTACCATTCATCAGGTTGCATATGCGGCACGCCGCTGCCGCCCACTCATTTGGGGGGCGTGCCCATCGCCTGGGCAGCCGAAACGGGCACCGCCACCGACACGGGCACAGGCACGCCCACCATGCCGGCAGCGGCTGCAGCAGCGGCCAGTCCAACCATGTCCGCCTCATGCATGGGCTTCTTCTTGAGGATGCTCAGATCATTGACGTTCTCCAGAAAGGATTTGTGAGCGGAGAACACTTTGACGCTGTCAAAGTCCTTCTTCAGCTCCTCAATGTCGCGCTTCTGCTTGGCCCGTCGGTTCTGGAACCAAGTGATCACCTGCGCATTGGAGAGACCCAACGAGGCAGCGATCTCGTCACGATCGGCAGGCGACAAATACTTCTGGTAGAGGAAACGCTTCTCCAGCTCGAAGATCTGATGGTTTGTGAAGGCGGTGCGCGACTTGCGCTTCTTCTTCGGCTGCGGACGGTTCGAGAATATGTCCAGGTGCGACTTATCTGCAAGAGAGAGAGCGAGAGAGAAAGAGAGATTAGTTTGTGTGCCAAAGTAAACTGGTTTCGAGTATATCGAGTATATTCATATCGCACTCGCAGGCGGACACGAGTGTTAACAAGCGAATTTGTGTGAGTCGCATTAGAAATACTTTTTAATTGCTCAGACTAAACGCTTCGATTTACGATACATGCTACAGACGAGGCCAGGGGCTTAGGTCAAGCGGGTTACAAAGGGGGGAGCAAGTGATGACGGCATGCGGTGAGAAATCAAATTTAATTGCATTTGCCAAGTGTTAATTAAGACATGCGCTGCCGAGCAGGGGCGTAGTTGAGTGGCTTTCAAGGGGGGCTAGGATAATTGAAGCAAAGAACTGTACTGCAGTGAAGAACCTTTCAAGGGGCACCTCTCAATAAATGCACAAGCTGAACTCTTTATATTTCTGTCGATAATTTGCGTTTTGATTTAGTGCACCCCCCTTTACAGACGCCCCTGGTCGCACTTAATTGCAAACGCTTTGCCTTACAATTCTCGCCACATATATAATTTACTTGTGATTAATTGCTCGACTCGGGGGCGTCTAACGACATCATCTCAATGCCCACATCGGACTTTGCCTAACTGCAATTTGTCTCGTTTTGCCGCTTGATTTACAATGATTATAACTATTGACAAGCGCAAATCGCATCGAATTGGCCTATTGATTAATGAGCACTGTAATTAAGAATTATAATTCCCATTCCGAATCGGAATCGGAATATGAATAGGTAATCAGTAACTAGCATTGCTGACTATATCACGTAAGTGTAGCGCGCTGCTAATCCCAATCGTGCCAAGCCAGCTGTGCCTTACCCCCCGCTGCCTGCTTATCATAATTATGTATATGGATATATAATATATACATTCATCTATATCTCTGCTGCCCATCTGGGGGCACAACCGGTTCGGATTGGTGCGCTTCACGCCCATTTCGATTGCTTGTCAAACAAACTAGCCCGGCATTAAAAACTAATTAAACGCTTCGAGCCGCAACTTAATTTGTTCAATTTGTATACAGATCGGTATACGTATTCATATATATACCATACATAGATCTGATTAGGCATTTGTGGAACGTATTTCGTATGCAAAACGCATTAATTTCGCCCATTTGTTATCTCGAGCACGTTTTGTAACCCGAAACCCATTAGGCACTTGAGCGACCATACTCATTCGGGTATACCGGGTCTTTCTCTGACCCCCCTTACCATCTCTTTGCCTTTCTCTTTATCGCAGACTCATTAAGTAATTTCAGTGACTTATCTAGGCAGGGAAAGAGAGAGAGAGAGTGAGAGCTCGCTGGCCACTTGGGTAATGGTAATGTCCTTGTCGGGTCTCAGGTGTCCACTTACAGGCCCTAAGCAAGTGTACACTCTCCCTCACATTTCCCATTCGACATTCTTCAAGGGGTGGTTTGTTTTGGTTGCATTATGTCAGACGAGCCTTCGCAATATGTTTAAATATGTCCAAGTCTGAAATTCGAAGCTAGCTCGTAAAGCCAGTTAATCGGTCCATTGCTTTCTAGGGAACCTTTGCAAGAATCTTATGTTTTAATTTGTGGCAATACCGGGAACTGCTCGAGCCCAGCCAGACAGCCTGTCTGAGGAGAACCCATAAAAATATGGAAAATCGATAACTGAAATTGGTATTCTGCTAGTTACAGAACAACATAAAATAATGCTATTCGATATAGATTTGGTAAAGAATTACCTTTCAGAAGAGGATCTAAAAGGTGCCAGAATTGATCATTGTATGAAGCTTTGTTGAGTATATCTTGGATGTTATATAATATAATTGAGTATAGATTTGTTTAAGCTTAGCTAAAGAGCTGAAGGTTTATTCAAGGAATCCCTTTTAGAAAACGATCTTCAGAACAAGTCTTAAACTGCCCCTAAAATCATTAAGTATATTGCTCGTTAATAACTTTAATTTTCCATATAATTGACAATACACCCGCACATCTGTCACACTACCCGTCCTGCTCACACTCTCTCCACCTCTCTCTCCACACTCCCCTCTTGTCTGTCTCCCATCTCACTTTAGCGTCGCCAGTCGCAGTCACAGTTCATGTTTACACTCATTTGCAGCATTAAGTGGGCGTTTTAGTGTCAGACAGAGAGTACCTCCTACCACCCCCCACCCTACTCACTCTGTCAACTCCAACCCCGCAACCCCCAATCCCCTATTCCCCTTACCACCCATACCCCTTCAAACATTCTGTGTTTTCATGGTAATTATTGTCTAATAGCTACAACAACAACATCTACATCTCGAGCTACAACTATTTTTATAGTATGCTTGGCTGTCTGTCTATATATGCATATATATAGTATATATAGTATTTGTGTGCATTCGTGTCGATTCTGCAACGATTAGCAACAATTAGCCGACGGCCAACTTTGCTCATGTTCATTACCTAATCGACTTTTTACCCAGTTTTTACTCAGCTTTTTTTAGTTATTCATTTTTCTACAACACCAACAACAATTAACATGCCGTTTCCATTTGCTTAAATTGCAGTTGTAGTTGCTGTAGTTGTATCCGACGCACTGTAGACACAGTCGAAGTATATTCATGAGTGTATTCACCATACAACAACAACTATTTGTGACTATTTATCAAATATTGTATAACCGAGAGTCGAAACATTTACGACTTCTCGGGTGCAACATCGTTTGTCAATCAGCAACTGACGAAGTTCAGAACGCTAAACACATAATACATACATATGTGAGTGGGGAGTGCGTAATGTGTCCATAAACATGTGACAATCACTGTATACACCACTGTAAACTAGACCAATTGCTAGGCACTGAGAACAGGAGACGTTTGGGCTTATAAATTTCATTCACACTCGGAGAGAGAGAGTACAAAAGGAGGAGCTGATGATAAACTATTGATAACTGAGAGAATTATATATAGTTTCTCTATAGATCAACTAAATTTATATAGATAACGGTTTAGATATAGATAAATGTAGATTTATAGGTGTAGGAATCTATGAAACTCGTAAGAGATTTATTCCATTTGTTAGAACAATGAATATAGAAATTAGAAAAGTGTTGTATGAAGTTTTCTAATATTTAAAATATATGAGTATTCTTTAATATAATATATTTTGAAAACTTATAGGGTTCTATTTATTTTGTTGATTTCAGAAGACATTCCAAAGAACGTTTTGAAAACTCAATAAGAATTTGATTGAGTTTATTCAATTTCATGAAATATTAAAGCTTATTGATTGAAACTGCATATGGCATTATCCTCAAATCAATCCAAATACCCAACTCAAGCACTACCTTATGCTCTCTCTGCCATGCATTAATCTCTTGCTAATAAATGATATCACTTTATTCACCCAGTTTAGTCAATATAGTATATTCTATTCACATCTGCCTTATCGAAAGACTTCTAGAATAAATGTATTCTATTTATATAAATATTCATTTAGCTGTAATTTGTTTTGGTTTTTGGCACATGCCGCCAATTAGTAGCCAAAACAAAGGCTAACATTTAGATAGAACAACGGAAATGAGAAGGGTGACGGAGAAGGGGAAGGGGAAGGGAGGGAAGATATACGAATGAGATTGGGCTAAACAACTGACGATCGTTCATTTCAATTAAGCAGAATGCGAAATGACGCGAGAATTAATGGGATCGCCAAGCTGGGGCCGCATTTGGTTAATGAAAGATTCCCCCCAGAGATTGAGATATTTGTGAATGAATGAAGCTGAAGTTGGGCGAACCTACCTTGCGACTCATCAAAGTCCTTGGTTGTCATCTGGAAGAGCGCATCCAGTGGCGTTCCATTGGCCTTGGCCTTTGCCTCGGCGGCGGCAAGAGCGGCTGCATTGCTGCTGCTGCCCGCCTGTGCCTGGGATGATGGAGATGATCCGCTCGATGGATGACGCTCACGTTCATGTGCCTGTGCCGAGGATTGTGCAGCGCCAGCGCCCCCAGCAGCGGAGGTAGCTGCAGCGGCAGCGGCAGCAGCAGCAGCAGA
Organism: Zaprionus davidi; assembly: GCA_018903715.1. Lineage (NCBI taxonomy): Eukaryota > Metazoa > Arthropoda > Insecta > Diptera > Drosophilidae > Zaprionus > Zaprionus davidi. The sequence goes on from JAEIGL010000003.1 coordinate 1,614,401, forward strand.
ATCTCGCACAATTTCAGGGGAGCAGCAATCACTGGCAGCGGAGCTGGAACGATCGGAGCCACTCTCCGAGGGAATTATGTCCATGCCCATGTGGCGCAGCAACTGAGCCTGGGCGTTGAAGTGCTCCTGCAGCTGGCGATGGTAGTCCAGAGCCAGACGCTGCTCGTAGTGCAGCAGGGCGGAGGGAATGAAGGGGCGCACCGGCATGGGACCGAGCAGATGATCCCAGGGACGGACGATCTGTGCGCCCGGCAGCAGCATGGCGGCCGCGGGATGCATCTCCAGCGGTTCGCTGCGTGGCTGCAGCACGGCGGGGCGGGCAGCGGGCGGTGCGAGTAGCGTCGTTGCTGGCGGCGGCGAAACGGAGGCGCTGCGTTGCTTCTCCGCCGACTGGTGTCCAAGGATGTCGGCAATGGAGAAGCTCTTGACGCCCTCAATGGCGGACTTGGTGCTGCTGTTGTTGGTGTTGTTGCTGGGCGGTGCAGGCGCCGCTGGTGGCGGACTCGGCGTCTGTTCACGCGGTTCCGAGGAGGAGGATGACATACGCAGCCTCTTCAGTGGTTGGAAGTAATCCTCCGGCCGTGTCAGGCCGGCGGCTGCAGCGGCGGCGGCAGCAGCAGCCGCAGCGGCCGCATGTTGTTGCATCAGCAGCTGCTGCTGCTGCAGCAGATCGATGTGGTGATGTTGTTGCCCGGCACGCGGATGATGCAGATGGTGCTGGGCCGGCAGTGGGCTTGGGGCGCCGCCGACGGATATCTCGGATTCGGCAGGGCTGGCCGGACGCATGGTGGGCGGACAGAGCATTTAACTAACTGGTCTCGATATACACTTGCACTCACACACACACACACGCGCGCACACACAAACACACACAAGTATTGTGTCTGTGTTTAGTTAATAAGTACTTGGAGTACGCGTAGTTAATACACGATGTACGATATACGCTTACGGTATACGCTGTACGATATATGATATACGTTATAAGTTATAAACGACAGCGACGCTGATCCAATGGGAGGACCTCTCAACTCGACGTTTCACAGTCAACTGTTCGAAACTAGATTGAAGATTGGTTTGCTAACTAGACACGTCGATATTTCTTCAGTTCTTTTGCTGCCGCCGTCGCTGCCGCTGCCTCTGCCTCTGCCGCTCTCCGCACGTCGCACGTTCACTTCGGCTCTTTAACGTCGTCGGCGTCGTCGTTTGCTCTCTCGGTCGTGTCGTCGTGTCTCGTCTCGTTTGTCTCGTTTGGTGGTTAAACTCGGCAATCAAATCATAACTGCACACAACAACAAGCTGAAGAGAGCGCGAGAGCGAGGGCGCTCTCTCTGTGAACAGTGTGTGTGCGCTCCCTCTCCCTCTCTCTCTTGGTGCTGCTGCTGCTCTCTGTTGTGCGTTGTCAGCCGGTTTGCGCAAACGAGACAGCAACAGAGCAAGGTTCTCTCACTGCATTCACAGCCAATCAGCGTGGCAGAACGTGAATCAGGCAAAAAATAGCAATGGTGGCGTATACGTAACGGTAATTATGGCGTTCATCATGTGCCGCGTGTATGAGCGAGACAGCAGTAGCGCAGTGTACGCTGTGTGCGCGAGTGGGCAACGAAATCAAAGTAGAACCCAAACGAAAAGAAAAACAACAACACAAACGCGACGCTCCTCAGTTTGTAACGAGACTGTATTTAGTATTCGAGCCTCTGCAAAGTTTTCACAACTTCGGCAGCGACGCGACCGAGCTGACCCCTCCCACCACTTTGCTCCACTCGTACCCTACGCTCCCCATCATTCCCTTTCTCGCTGCCTCTAATGACGCACGCAGCGGCAGAGACAGCGACAGAGTCGGGAGACAACGACGACGGTCGCCGTGTTTAATTGTCAAACGTTTGCATTTAATTTGTTGCAAGAAAAACGTTTAATTAATTTGAATGCCCCGCACAGGCGGCACAAATGGATATACGGGAAATACAACAAACGAAGTGTGGAAAACAGGCAACAAATGTGAATGCTTTGAGAAAAAACTAATTTAGAAATTGAATGTGCAGAAAACTAGGCGAGATAAGAAATAGAGAGATCGAGAGAGAAAGGAGTGAAGGAGGGATTGGGAGAAACAGTGAGAGAATTAGAGATAGGAGTAAAGACAGAGAGAGAAAGATAAAAATTGTAAATGGGTTTTTCCTTTGTACAGTGTGATTTATTGAATCATCTTTTAATTAAAAATGTACAAATATTTTCACTTATTTAAAAACTAAATTGAAGATATTTTTTGGCCAAAAGGAAATTCTTTAAAAAACTCCTTTGCTGTTATGTAAATTAAATTGTTCACAGTTATTTAAAATATTCGTTGAAAGTTTTAAGTTACATTCCAAATAATGTTTTATGTGTATTCAAACTAATGTTGCTCGTTCCTTGAATTCAGAAATATTTCCTTAAGTTAATAATATATGTATGCTTTAATAAATCATAAATCATTCAATGTCAAATACTATTAATAACTCTATATATTAATAATTGTTCTATAATCATCTCATAGGTTATTTATGTGCCCAAGTTAAAGACTGTAATCGTCATCAGTAATCGATTAATTTAAAAGACTATTTCTATTTCAATAACAATAACATTTTTATTGTTCTATTGATATATTTTTGGATCTACTTAAGAGTAGTCAGAGTGTATTCAACTTTGTGTAGTACAATATTTTATGTACGACATTCCTCACCTCATTGTGCGATTGTCGACACATTTGGAGCAACCCAAACACGGCCCAAACTGACTGACAATTGCCTTGGCCGGGAAGTAATCCTTTTAATTGAAACAAATGCGCATTGCTGGGCGAAACAAAGAGGCAGCGGAGGCAGACAGAGGCAACGTCGGAGGAGAACAAATAGTTCTCCCACTGGGCCAGTTGAATACAAAAGGCGTCAGGGCGTCTCAAAAGACAATAGCAGCTAGGGTCAGGGGTCAGGAGTGAGGGTAGCGCTATTAGCTAAACATTTGAGCATACGAAACCGAAAATCGAAACCAATTGCCGTCGCTGCAGGATGCTAAATGAAAAAGGAATCGCCGTCGTCGACCACCAGCCGGCAGAGGTCGACGCAGAAGCAGAAGCAGAGACAGAGTCAGCGTAGGCAGCGCTCGACTTTAGCCACAGTGGGTCCCGGGTCGGGGTCGAGCTACCTGGCGGTTGCTGCTGCTGTTGATAAGGACTAATCACACAAATATTTGAGCATTTGGTTTTTTGTCTGATTGAGTTTTGCCGCGGCGCGTTTGAAACAAAGCGCGGTGCGTTTGATTTGCCGCGTTTAGCGCTTCTGTTTGGGCAGCAGCGCCTTTTCTACTCCCCTCCTCTTCTCTCTTTCTCTCTTCCCCCTTTCTTCTCTATCTCTCGAGGTCTTTTACTATAATTCTAATTTCTTATTTCGCTGCGTGCTGCGTGGGAAAGTCAGCGGTGTTAATTATGCTCGCGGAGGTCCTTGGAAAATCCTCGAGGAAAGTCAATTTACACCTTACACCTGTGTGTGGCGTCGGCTTCATTCACACGCTGATAGAACAAGCAAGCAGAGGCGACTGGTAGTTCCTGTATAGCTCCACGGCAAGGGGGAGGGACCTAAAGGAGAAAGGGTTCATTAATATGCAAATGGCGACGATTTCATTGATTTATCGCGACCGGGGCAGCTGCCTTGGCAAGATCAGCTGCAGCTGGCACAGTTTTCCGTTTTCCACTTTTCCATAATTCAGCTGGTTTAGCTTATCGCATCGAGTAATCGCTCCAGTAATCGCTCTAAACGATTTCCACTTCAGACTGAAATTATGCGCAACGCGGTCCACGCCCACGTCGGGTGTATCTGTCTATAAGTTATGTGTATATATATATATTTTTATATGGCGTGCCGCGGGCACTGCTCCATGGCCACGTAGCAACATGACGCGACGTGTCTTGACTTGTCTCTAATTGTCAATTAGCAAGCTTTCAACAGCAGCCGACGCCGCGTCGCGCAGCTTCCACTTTTTCGATTGTTTTTTCGATTTTTTCCCCAGTTCCCTCCAGAGTCTTTTAACATTTTGAGACTTGTTTTTGTTGTGGGAGTCGCCACAGCTGCCTCACGATTTGCATATGCCACAGCGAGTCGACTCGAAACAACCCGACAACGCGACAGTTCGACAACCCACGCAGCACTTGAAGTGGCACTCGATTTCGTTGAGATATTCTCGCTGTGCTTCGGGTCGGTAGCATATCGTAATTTACCTGACTCAATATTGCCGATAATTATAGATCTATAATGCAATTACGAATTTTCACGCTTCTGCTGAAGTTGTCGGCTCACTTTAGATCGGTTTTAGTTGAGGCAACTTGCGAAACTAATTGAGGGAGAATTCAAATATGATAAAATAAACAGCACAAGAATTTAAATAGTTTAGTTTGTTGGGAAAGTTTATATATACATATTAAATTATATAATAAATAATAATTATTATAATAATACTAATTCTTATTATAATTTAGAAGTTGATAATTAACAATGTTACACATACTGAATGTTGTAGTTTAAGGGTACTTTGTGGGATGCAAGAAACCTCTTCTTCCTTCTTACATGTATTTTCTTTGGTGTAGGTTTATAATTTCCCTATACTCCAAGGGTTTCACTTTCAACCTTTTGATTCATTATCCCAGCTCAATTCCAAACACTCAACTAAGTTTCGCCTCACCTTTTCCCCTGCTAATTTTTTTCGAATTCCCATAAACGATTATCTTAAGATAGAGATCACTTTTCAGGCATATAATAACAGCTTTAATAATGTTGATGTAAGCGTTTCACTTTTGTCGTTTGTCCCTTTTGGCAATGAGTGCAAGTTTTCCCCATTGGCATACAAACTCTGGCCCTGGACAGGCCGAGAGAAAGTCAACAACAACGTCAACGGAAACTTAAATGTCTTGTGCCCGAAAAACCTAAAGAAAAGCCATCAAAAAAGTAGTTAGACCTAAGCCCAGAAAGACAAAAGTGCGCAGAGAGCGAGGCGCGCATTACAAACATTGCCAATTTCACAGTAATCAGAGGCAGCTCCGCAGAAAGAGGCCCAAACAAAGCTTGGCCCCACACAGTGCTGGCGGACAAAAAAGTAGCAAATCGTACTAAGCCGTTTAGGGCCACCCACCTGGAGAAGAAGCAGAGAAAGAGCAAGAAGAAGAAGAAGCAGCAGAAGAGTCTTCTACGCTGTCAAAGAGCAGGCAGAGAAAATGTGGCGCATTCGGCTTTCAGGTCAAGATTGGTAGCACGGCACTCGGCCACGCTAATCAAACGCTCTACAATGCCAAGCTAAAAGCCAACAAAAAAGGCTAAAACCAACAGCTAAAAGCGTGTAGAGAGTGGAGAGTGGGAAGTGTGAGGGAGCGGGACAACAAATCAAACGCTCACTGCAAATGGAAAGCACAGAAAAGCCGAACGAGCGAACAATGAACAAGCGAATGCTAATTAAAGCGATGCTCAAATTGAAATGTTAAACTTTTCAGTTTGTTTTTTCGGTTGGTAATGCCCTGTAAACATACATAGGTTTAGGTGAGGTGTATGCCAGACTGAAGTTTAACTCGTATATAATTTATAAACGCAAGGAATCCATATTTTGTTAATACTGAACTCTACTTCAATACTGAACTCTTTTTCTAGTACTTTCTGCATGAGATCTTCTATATTTCATGTTTTTGAAATTCATAATATCTTTAATGTAAATAAAATACAATAGAACGATTGGAATTGAAAAATAAATTCGAATCGTTTTATGCAAATTCTTTCTAATTTTGACATTTATTCTGTTTGAGTCTTTATTAAAACCTATTTCAATGGGTTTATCTTAAAAACTTCCAAATTCAATTATGAACTGTCTTTCAGTATTTCGTGTATAAGAACATTTATATTTCAAACGTTTTTCAAATGCGTGGTATCTTTATATGTCTTAAAAGCAAAATTAAACCTATTTCCATCGCTTTAACTTAGTTTTCATGGATGAATTCAAAAACAAACTCATATCTATCTAATTTTCTAAAGGATTTTCCATTCATCCAATCATTTTCCTTTTACAGGGCATCCGTTAGACAGTCACTAACCGATTCTCCACTAAATCATTCATACTTACGAGCATTTCGAGTGGGCTGAGCAGCGGACTGAGCCGGCTCGAAACAAGCTGCCACTAGACACAGCCGCACGCAGTCAGATTCGATGGGAGATCTCGCAAGATCAATCTCCAGATCGATGAACGTGTTACACACACACACACACGTAACCACGAGGCCCCGGGCTATATCAATATTGACCCATGATCCAGCTACTCACACGCTCCACTGTGCTGCGGCGCATTTGAATTTTCCCATTTCCACGTCCATTTTCATTTCCATTCTCAGTTCTAAAGTTTTCCGAGCGTTGAGAACTTTGTTTAGATTGTTTTTCGACTGAATGCCGCATACAAATATTTGTGGCTCGGGACTCTTAATTGAGTTAGTTGAGCTCGGCAATCGGAAGAGTCGCGAGAATCGGAGGAGAGCTGCGCGTGGCCGACGTTGGTTTTGACCGATGTGTGATAATTACACCGACTTTTGCCGCTCCGGCCGCTTTGAAGCCTCCACGCAGAGCTCGCAGCCGCAGGAGCGAATCAGTGGCAGGCTGGAGGAGTGTTGACTACCAGTGCGGCATTTCTTCTTTGAGTCACTGTTGGCCGTGCGCAAACAAACGGTTCACTGCACCATTTCGACTGCACAGCATTCTTCTTTCATTTTTTCGGTAGCAAATGCTTGTTCCAATATTGGGACTGTGTTTAGCATAATTAATGCGTGCGGCAATTACCAGGTCCAGTTCGGTCTGCGACGACTTTGGTAATCGACCCCAAGCGCAACGATGCTGCGCTTTTTTTGCCCACTGTGCCGACTGGCGACTGCAATCAGCATTTGCATGCAAAATACTTGCACTAATTACACGGCGTACTTTGTTGCAATTGCAGGCGGATTGCTGTGTGTGGTGTACCCTGCACCAGACGAGGGGCAGTTCTAGAGTTCTGCAATTCTCAAGACCGATCTATACCTACTGTTTGTTGAATACATATACTCCATGCGTTTGGCATAGTATTAATACAATTTCAGTTTCTTTCTATCATTATATATGATAATAATATAAAAGATATAGCATAATTTGTCATAATCTTTTATAGCATCGATATTTTCTTAAGGAACCCTCAATAGTACGTTCTTCAGCTTTAAAGGTTTTAGCTTTTCAAGCTATTCAAATACAAGTTGAATTTAGATTTATAGGAATGATATTTCTAAAATATAATAAACATAACCTTTAAATATTTTAATGTATATACTTACATGTATAACCTTGGATAGCACTTAAATATTTCAATCACATATACGACGTGTAAACTTAAGTCACAAAGAATTTTCCATCCTAACTTTTGTATTTCTCATAAAATTTTATCATAACAAACATCAACATTAGTCTTTTAGTCTTTTATGTTAATATAATCTCATTCGTTTCATAAACATATAAAATGTTTTAAATATTTTCCCTCTAGTAATTTCCTTCTTTCTCATAAAACTTCCACAATTAGTGTATCCCAAGTTCGTCTTATTGCCAGCATAAATACGTGTACCCTCTCAAATTGCAGTTAAAAAGCTCAACCACACATACATATCACACACACATAAATACACACACACACACTCGCTGCAGCAGCAGCACGTATGAATATCGGAATCAACTCGAATGCAGTTAAAAAGCGCATTTCAAACACCTCGCAGAATCGCAGCACATCGAGTCGAGCAGTTGCTCGTTTGGTGGTCCACAAACGCCTCAAGTGAGCATTAAGCGCTGCCCAGACCCAGAACCGGGCAGAGGAGGGTACTGGATGCTGGGCCCTCTCCCCGGTCCTGGCCTCGGTGCGGAGCACATGACTTGATTGCCGCGCGCCGCTTGAGATGACGTTGCATTTGCTGCGCTACTTCGAGACGAGGCCGAGGCAGAGACTGCGTTTGGGGCAGGAAGCGAGGAAATGTTCTTGCTGCTGCTGTTGTTATTGTTGTTCATATGTGGAAATAACAATTCCTGTTGCAGGCAAAACTTGCTTCGTGCCGCGAAGATGCTGCGCAGCTCATGAGGAAGCCAAAGAACTTGCAAGCTGGAATCTATTGCGAGTGTATGTGCATGTGTATGTGTGTGTTAGTGGAGCTGAGCGCCATCTCGTTTAATGCCTTTAAGGCGTGACCATAGTATTTTATAATATGAACTGATCAAAGGATGCCGCCACGTTTCAACTTTGCCGGCTAACCCAGAGAGAAGCGACTCCAGTTTTGCACGCTGGCAAAAACGCCGACCGAGAGTGAGTGTGTATACGAGAGTGTGTGTGTGGTGTGTGTGTATACACAAGCGAAGTGCAACTGCACAACAATAACAAATTGACCAAATCGATTTGTTTGCTGGTTTCGCTTTTGCTAGAAGCTTCTTTAGCTTCTTTTTGTATCGTCGTTGTTTTCTAGCTCTGACTTTTTCTTGGCCTTAGCGGCATTTTCATTTAGCTTTATTGCTCATTAGCTGCATGAGTGTGAAAATGGCGAGTGCCAGGCGGAATATAAGAGTACCTGCTAAAGAACCCGCAACCGGAAATGCAGAACCAAGCTAAAACTTCTCAAAATGCACTGAGCGAAATAGTGAAAGAGATTTGATAGAAACATTCTAAAGACAATAATAATGATTTCTATACTAATTATAATAATTGAAACATACTATTATAAAGATGAAAGTAGACTGTAGTTATAATACCCTTAGAATTTTGGTTATTTTTATGTAATAACAAATTTATTATTCTTTATTTTAATTGCGTATGTAACCAATCCCAATATTTACAATTTGTGTTCATATTGAAATATGAAATATTTTTAAATACATATATTTTTGATTAATTATAATGAAAAGAAAAACTCAAAATTTGATATATCAACAAAATTATTCATATATTTATAATATATCTACAAAATATTTATATAATTTTTATTTATCAAGAAAAATATTCATGTATATCAAACAAAATATTCATAAAATGATGATATATGATTTATATAAGCAATCCAAATTATTAATAACATTTTTATTATCAAGTTGTTTTTATTTCTCAGCACACAATTGCCGTTAACTCTTTCTCTCAGTGCAGCTTTGGCGCATGCGACATGACTAAACAAGTTTGCCGATAAGCTGCCACTGCCGGACGTTATCCCTTTCTACCGAACCCGCTCCCGTCGAGCGACGCACTCGACTGTACTTGAATTTATGACATTTTAATGTAAACAAATTAAATCTTTGCAGCCGAGTGGAAAGCAGAGCAACCCCACGCGACTACGACGACAGGGCGAACAAGTGCGCGTGACAAATCTGTTAGAGAACTGGATGGAGTGGGGAATGGGCGAAAAGTAGAACAATATGCTCATCGATTAGGGGCAGTCGTGTCACAGTTTATTGTAGACTCATTAGGGTGTCCTTGCGGACGGGGCAGGACAATGGACGCAAATTGATTGGCGAACTTGCAGCTGGGCTGCATCTGCAATCTACAATTGCATTTATGACTCTATTAATGTCAAGAGGCCGAGCAGAGAGAGGAAGAGAAAAAGATAGAGGAAAAGTGCAGAGGGGTGAGGGTAGGGGGACAACCCTGCACGTTGATTGACAGCGCGACCAATGCGCAACACGGCAAATGCTTCATTTATTTATGAGCGACGCCTCTTGTCACCCTGCCCTGCCCAGCCTTGGCGAAAATGAGGCTGATTTCCCGCCACACACAACGTGCCGTTCCACTTCAACCCCCATCCCCTCTACTTCCCTTCCACTACTGCCATCGCCTGCCATGGTTTTTTGCATTTATTAATTGCCTGACATGTCCATTAATTTAAATCAATGATTTAATATTATTTTCGTATCGCGTCTTTGGTTTTTTCCGCTCAAGTACGTCGTCTGCCCCCCTTCACCCTCCCTTTCCATCGCTCTCCACGCCAACCCACCGCAATTAACATAATTTTCGCGCAAATTGCAGCATAAATCTCGTCTCCATTTTTATATACGATACGATATATTTATTCGGTGGCGTTTGGCCAATTAAATCGGTACAAAATTAAATGCCAACACCATGCCAGGCAGCTTCCCAACTACAGGTAGCACTGCCTTGAGTGAATCGGTTATTTAGCTAGAAAATAAATTAATATATTCTTTTAAAATTTAATTGAAGATCATCAATCTTGTTGTTAAACAGAATATATTTTTAAAAATTAGAAATGTTGTTTATTGTTTAAAATCGATTAGACAGCTCAAAAATGGCCCAAAAACCAAGTTCAAACCATTTTCTAAAGGATTAGTTTGAAGTCCTTCGATATCCTAAGAAATCAAGTTTATAAATTTCTTTAAAAGAAATAATCTTAAATATGTAAAATAAATCTTCCATCTTATATATTCTTAAATATGCAAATTCAGTACAAAACCTGTACATTAAAAAATCTTTCTGTGCACCTCATTCATCAGTTGTGCCCACTGTACTAGCGCAGCCAAACAGATGAAGCTCAGTCAAATGGCAAACTGGCAAATTGCAAATGGGATTTTCGCGTTGAGTTTTGATGACTTATTTACGATATTTGATAGCAATTATTTCTGCTGTCACAGTCGACAGTTTGTTTGACTCGATGCCGTCACAGTGGGAAGACAACAACAACAACTGAAGCTGAAGCTAAGTTAATAAACTGTGATTAGTTGCAAGCGACTTTGCCATTGGTCCGTCGCCCTCGGCTCGAGTTGCCATACTAATTTCGATTGTTATATGGAATTTATTATGGCCAACCTATAGCTAGATTAAGGCGTCTATGTATGTGTGTGAGTGTGTGTGGCTTTGGCTACCGTTAAAGCGGCCCCTTTGAGTCTTTCGAGTCAATAATTAATTAATTTGATTAGCGGGTCGCAGCGCAGTCGGTGGCATTTTTTAGACCACGATCGATAGATCGCAGTCTTTCGATTTGAATTTATTTTAATTTAATTTAATTTAAATGTGACTCATGCATATTCATGGCCAGCCCCCGCGAGTATAGCGAGTGCTATTCATATTCATTTGCGTAAACATTTTAATTAGCAGCCGAAAATGCCATTTGGGCTTGTGATTAATTTCCCGCCGATTAGGTTGTAATTTATTTGCTTGGCTTAGTTATCCACATATCGTATATATCATATACACCCATGCCAGATCAGGTAGGGCAATTTGGCATGGCAGATCTAGCCAGTTTGGCCATCAATCAAGCATCATTCTTAGCCTACGTGATCTGGCAGATTTCTGAAAGGTGACAGAGGCAGGGGCGTAGGCAGAGGGGAGAGTAGACGCAATATGAATACCTCAGGCTGTGTCAAGCATATTAAAAAATATATCTAGATGTATATTTCTGATTTACAACCCCCTCTGTAGATGACTGCCTGCCTACGCCCCTGAACTCTCGCATTTTGCCGGAACAAATTCATAAATTAACATTTACGTCGAGGGGAAATCATTAAAAAAATGCTTTAATTAGCAACAATCGACGTAGTGCAAAAGATAGAGTCCCCCTAGAGTCCCTTCCCCTTTCGCCAAGCACCTTACCAGGAATCAAACGCATCAAAAGCGCCGTCAGCTTCATATTTCTACGAAATTTCCAATTGTTAATGAAAATCCCGAAAATAACAAGAAGAAGAAGAAGAAGAAGGGATTCTCTGCTGAAGCCGACAAAGAACAAACAGTTTGGAGTTTGTTGGGAACTCCGAGGAATATCATAGATCGACGATATATCGATCCTAACTAGCTACCGTTTAATTTTTATTGCAAGTGTGAAATTGTCGGTGTTTTTACGATTTGTGGCTGTGCCCCTTTGATGCTGCCCAGCCCCTTCGGTAGTGCCTCTCAGCCTATTTGATGTTTCTATTCACACACAGAGATCTCGCTGCGTCTCTGGATCCCTCGCGACTAGGCCCAATGCCAATGTCAATTCCGAAGATTCCGCTCCGGTGTGTGCTCTGTGCGTTTTTTATGACCCGAATTGGCCACTCACACGCCTCCGGGCATGCCGTGTGCCTCATAAAGTATCTTCAGGGATCTCTATAGAGCTCCCTCTCTCTCTCTCTCTTACCCTCTCTTCCTCTCGCATCTTTGCCTTTGCCTATTTTGACGTTTATAAATATACCGCAATTTGTTTTTGTTGCTCTGACGCAACGCTGATGGACAAAGGTGCCGCGAGTGTGCGTCAGCCTGTGTGTGAGAACATATGTCGCCCACTGTATGCCGGTGTATCCTGCACTTTGATTGCTTTATTTGTTGTTTTAGGCTGACAGTGACCACTCGAGAGGGCGTTGCAAGTGTGTTTTGATTAGACAGTTGTTGTTTTTCCCTTTCCCTTCTCCTCCTTCTCATTCTCCTTCCCTTTGCCATCCTCTTTGCTTTCTTTCGTTTTTTACTGCAATTAGTTTCAAATTTTCCGCGCGTCTTTGGTGGCAAGTTGAGACCTTGGGAAGTGTCTTTCCTTCAGGATGTGCCTCATTTAAGAGCTAACTGCATGAGGAAGTCGATGCCAAGATCATTGGAAGCTGTTCAGCTGTTCTTCATTTTATGAAAACAAGTCCCAACTAAATGCGCTCTTTTACTGATTGATGGGCAAGTGTAGAATACTTAGTGTAGTACTAACTGTTATAAAAATATGACTCTATCTGGGAAGAAAAGGTTCAATTTACTTTCCAACTGTTTTCGATTTGATCATAAGATGGGAAAATGAATCTCCCCTGGAACTGATATAAAATAAGTATTCGGATGCGGTGAATTATTGTACCGAATAATGATGGTAAGTAGTATATATGTATACACATACGAGTATATAGAATAAAGGGTTATTTGCAAATGTTCTTAGAGGTTTTAGGAATTTTGTAATTTTTTCTGATTTTTCCCATTTAATAATGTTTTACTTGTTAACTAAACTCGTAGTAATAATCGTACATGTGAACAACTTGTTGACAGAGTATAATACAAACATATAACCTTCATTTCATTTTTAAATATATTTTTATATTATTTCCCATTTTGTCTAAACAGTTTATAATGCTTTTCCTGGTAAATCGTCTGCCAAATTCTCTGGCTATATAGCGCACTCCCGCATATAGCTTTAATGTGTACCGCGAATCCGTTCGCTTTGTCGTTATTCATGCCGAAATTTGTCTGCTTGGCAGCGATGCGTGTCAGTCGGGCCTGCCTCATGCCTCATGCCGAGACGCCACCGAGACGCCTCTGCGATGCGCCCCTCCACGGACAGTTATGCTAATGATATCATGAGACGTTTTCAGTTTCGGGAACCAGGAACGGGTTCGGCAACGGGCCTGGGCTCAGGCTAAGTTCAGGGCGGATCGTCATGACTGACTTTAATTTGACAGAATTTTTGCATGTCATTTTGTCACTTTGTCATATTTCACAGAGAAGGAGGAGGGTCGGAAGAATGAGGAAGAGAGGAGCATCAAATCGAACCGGCGTCGGCGTCTTGAAACGCCGCCAAGTTTTGCCACTTCCGTTCCGTGAGTGCGGATCAGGCATTATATGTCATGGGAGTGTGAGAATGGACAGACGCGACACATTTGGCGGAATCTGGCGTGGAATGCGACAGACGACGAGGAGAAGGAGAAGAGCAGCTTCTTTTTTAGCTGTTTCTTGCATTCGCATGTCATTTGCAGGCTACCTGCCAATTACCTAGCCATCATTCTAGCCCAGCACAGAGAAGATCAGCGGGAGAAGAGATGGGGCTGCAAGAGAGGCTGGGCAGATCGGCAGATCGCCAGAACTGGCGACCACCAAGCTAGCCACATCTAACAGCCAAAGCGCGCTTTGATCTTTTGCCGCCTGGCCAATGGCCAAGCAATGTGATTAAGCCTGCTTTACACACGCACACACACATACACACCCAGAGAGTGGCACAAAGAGAGCGAGAGAGAGAAAGAGAAAGAGAGGCTCCTCTCAGCCTGTTTTGTTCGCTCGTTATTCTCCACTTTGTACGCCTGTCTGCTCATTTATCAAAGCTGAGGCGCGCCTCGTGCATCTGTGTGTGTGTGTGTGCGCTGCTCTCTGACTGCGTTAAGCGGCTCATATACGCGCCTTAGCGCACTCCCCTTGCCCCCATCCCCCTGCCCGGTCCACTCCTCGACACTGCCTAGCAGCCTGTCTGATTTTGGCTTTGAAGTTCGGCGCAGCTGCGTGATTGGCTGCGGCTAAGTTGGCCTTAACGTGCCACACTGAGGCGCAACTAAAGTCTTTAACTGGCTTCTACTTGGGCAGCATTTCTAAATACCCTGTAGTCAAAAACTGAAGTGGGATATGCTAGTTTGATTGGGGAATAGATAAGGTGTATCTTGGCTTACAGTTTTCTATTAATCCTGAGATTTTTGAAGAGTTCTTGGAGAAGTGCAGCAATAGTTTAAGTATTTAAGATCTTTCTTTTAGCTAGACCTTTAAATTAAATTAAAATAAAGATAAAAGCTTGTAAGTTAGTACATTTATAGTTTTAAATAATAACACATATTTTAATTAATAATTATAATTATACAATATTTAGCTACGAAAGTAACTTGAATTTCTGACAATTTATTGCCTAAAATTGATAACCATCTTCCACTGCCAGTGTATTTCCCATTCAATCACACCTCCTTCAGTTGTAAGCTTCTGCTATAAGCCAACTACAGGGTATACAGGGTAGCCTATATCACCTTTCACTGCTGCTGCTGGTTCATTAGAAAAATGACGGCTTTGTCTTTTTTATGGCTTACTTTAACGCTTACTTTGAGCTGTTGTCGTTGTTGCTGCTGCTGCTACTTCTGTTGTTGTTGTTGTTTTAGTTGTCGCTCTTCTTCTTGCGCCTCTTCCTCTGCTTCTTGTTGGCTTAACTCATTTGGCCGGGAGGCCTCTTGCGTTTGCCCATTAACCATAATGGCCACATTGCCACCTGTGTTGCTAACGCACACGCACACAGACCAAGACACACACACAAGCACACACACGTGTACATCCCCACACACTCTATCACAATGTATGAAAATTGCTGCATACCTTGCAGCGTTATGGAGTTCACTGTGCATGTCTCTCCTCTCTTCCTCCCTACTCTACCTCTCTCTTTCTCACCCCATCTCTTTCGTATTGCTTTATCACTTTGTGTCGCATTATTATCGATGTCTGCTAATGATTCAGTTAGCCGCGTTTTTCAATTTTTCGCAACTTTTGCGCGCCGTGAGAAAAGTTTTCGTCCAAAATGTTGGGAAAAGTTTCTTCGTCTTCGTCTTTGTGAAACTGCGGAAAAATCCCAAGAAAATCAACAGCTTCGATTTCCGCTGTTGGGTCATGGGGAACGGGTGTTTTCTTCTGGCAAATTTAGACTAATCATTGCCATAATTTATTGTCACTCAAAGGCAAAGCCCGAAAACTCTGCGACGAATTGTTGGGCTCATTGAACTGTCCTCACTGCTGTGGGGGGTCCAAGCAAAAGACAGAGACGTAGACAAAGGGTTTGCTGAGGGGTAGTTGACCAGGTTATGTAAGCTGAGGTGGGATGATAAAGAATTCATTGCCTTAACATCTCCTTGGACAAAGACTAAATATTCAAGGGACTTTTGGATGTTCCTCTTAAGTGGTACGTCTGTTCCAAGTTTAAAATACTTTCCCTTTACTGTCTACGCCACTGTGTACTTTGCAACCCCCCCAAAAGAAAGGCAAACAAACCCCAACCCCCGCTGGGCAAACAAAAGTCCAGCAGTCAACAGATCACAGTTCATGTGAGTGCGCAAAACTAATGGATTGATTTATGTGGCTCAGCACCTGGAGAGCTGAAATTTATTGTGGGCCGAAGGGACATAAATCAGGCAGCACAGGACAGGACAGGCGACAAGTCCTGCGTGGGCGCGAGATAGACCAGAGGAGAGAGAGAGAGAGCGCGAGAGACGCACAGAGAGAAAGTTACTGAAATTGAAAAGGGATAAGCGATAAGGGATAAGAGAATTCGCAACGCCAACACGATGAGATTTTCTATTCGGGGATGGGCAGGGAACTGCGCTGTATTTTGAGTAATTAATCGCTCCCAGCGGTATTTTTCGGTCGATAATAAAAATATGTTTCTCGATTTGTTTGACTTTGGGGTCAGATACCCCGAGATACTCTGCTGTGTGTGGGGGCGAACGGGAAATTAATTGCTGTCATTAGATGGGGAATTAGGAGACAAAGACGAAGTCGAAGTCAGGATGCAAACGAAAAGTAATTTGAGTTTTTATTGCTTCCGCGTTGAAAGAGATTCGAGAGAGTGAGAGGGAGAGAGAGTTTTCTCCGAGGGTAGCGCCAAATAATGGAGATTAATACGCGAGGTGTGAACCAGATGTAGATGCAGATGAGGATTTTGATTTGTCAGTTGAAAGTGGGTGCAATGACTGGGCAGAGTCATTGAGCAATTAACGCTGTGACGCTACATTTTTCCCCCCGAATTCGTTGGTAAAATGTGTAAATTAGCTTAAGTTGAGCCTAGCGAGATCGGGCACTGAGATCAGAGAGAGAGAGCGAGATCAGGACTTCGCATGAAACGAAATGCGTGAAATACTATTGTGAATTGTATATTGTAAATCTGTCTGTCTTGGCCTCGGATAGGAATCTGTATTAATGCCTAATTGCGGCACGGCTATTGGCCCCGATTGCGGCACCTGTGCGAGGCAAAGACGAAGGCGGCGGCGATCAAAGATAGCAATGCACAAAGGGATCAGGATCGGATCAGGCTGAGGATCGTCTCTCGTTTACGATTCTTCACGCTCGAGGAGAAGGTGTGAAAGGCATTGACCAAAACTAAAGTGCCCGGTAGAGTCCATTAGCCACCTACGCCGAGGCAGAAGGATCGCTAGCTAGTACTGTCCTGCTCACTCGCTCTCTCTCTCTCTCTCACTCTGTCTCACTTTTCTGCCTGCAGGTCCTTGCGCTAACTACGTGTGGCGAATGTGTCCTTTGTGCCTGGCTGTGGATTATCACACGCTGCATAATGGGTTTCTTCATCAGCAGACCCGCTGGCAAACCTGTGCCAATTCCCTCTATTCTCTACCATTCTTCGCCGTCTATTCTCCTTCTATTCTCTTCGCACATTTGTTACGCATTTTGTGCCTTTGTTAGCCGTCATTAACAACAAGAGCAGCAACAAAAACAACAGCAATAGCAACATAGAAAAGTATTTTAGCTAAATCGAATTAATGCCCCGATATATTCAATATGTTCTCTGGGGCAGAAAGTGCTCCGATTTAGTTCTCTTTGTTCTCGCTGTCGTTGATGCGATTTGATTTAATTTGATTTCTGATGTTTTGAAAAATTGAATTTTAATTTGCCACACAAGTTGAGGCTAAAAGGTTTCCACCATTTTCCGATAAGCGCGAGACAAGCTGGGAAATTAGACATTGGTTCCATCTCTGTGTGTGAGGGGGATCTTAATTTGTCTATCGAGTGTGGGCCTCGAAATCAGGTGGGCAGTATATTTAGTCGGGAATTGAGTGGGATTAATTGGTAGCGAAGCGGACAATCTTAATTTTAATGGGAAGAGTAGTTGATGGAGGTATTGGAACTATTTTTGATAGGAATTAGAATTGTATTTATAACACACGAATGTGGTAATCGAACGTAAAGTTGCTTGATTGAATTTTGGAAGATTCAAGACGATGAGAAAAACATTTAAGGATTGTAAAATATTTAATGTGAGTTTATTACTTGACTATTAATATTCTGGTATTAATATACTGGGAAAAACCTTTTGATTTATTCTGATTTCTATCTAACTAAAATTCATTTTTGTGTGTATTTTAACATTTAGCATTTATAATAATATATACAATATTAATTTGAATTTTCTGGAAACTCATCAAGATATTCAGTATTTCATTAAAATTTAGACATAGAAAAGTTAATGTTTCGAAATATCTTATTTCTATACTATTCTTAATTAAGATTTACGGAATTTCCTCATGCATGTACCAATTATAACTAAACTAAGAAACATATATCATACTTTATACTATATTAAACAGACTAACACATATAACTTTGTGCTATAGGGAACATTTGTATCTTTCTTATAGTAATCAATATTACAATCTTCGAACCTAACCGCAAATTGATGAATACATGAATTGAAAATTCCTCTCTTAACCCCCTAAAGACCTCAAAACTGAACTTAAAGCTGACAAGAATCCTTGTAAATTATAATTGTACTCCGCTTGCAACACGCAGCTGCAACATCGAACATCGAACAAAGGTTGCAACTTCCTCAGACGCAACGTGCTCGGCTTCAGCTTACTATAGCTGTCCCTCTCTCTAACATTCGCTTGCTCTCTCTCACACTGGCAGCAGCTCACAGTTACTCCTGCTGCTGCTGTTGTTGCAGGCGTGTCTTGAGTGCCTGTTGCAACAGTGACGTCATCACGCTGTGGCAACCAATCAGCGTGTAGCATTCAGGCGCTTGCGCTGCGCGTCGGCGCACAGCGGCAAAACGAGTCGACGGCAACAGAAACATTTAGCCAAATTAATTGCAGGATAATAACTTATGATCTGAGACAGCCCCTGCTCACTACCCCCTCCCCCCGCACTGCCTTCTGCCCCTGCCCCAGTGACAGCCGCAGGCAGCACAGTCCACGACTCTAATTGGTTTTTTACGTTTCTGCCTCGCGTTGCCTTTTGTGCCGTGCCACAACGACGACGTAGGCGACACCGAACTCACCCACACACACTCACTCACACGCCCACCTTGCCACAGCTGCCCCTCCTGACCGTCCCTCCCTGCTGTACCTCCTGTCCCTCCCTCGGCAACGACGCCATTACGCCGAATGAGAGCGTCGCTATCTTTGCGCCATCTGCATTTCATTTTATTTGTAATTGGATGTAATTCAATTTGAAAATAATTGTTGCTATAATTTCAGTGTAATTTTCTGTTCACTTCTCTCTCTCTCTGTTGTCGTTTTGTTTGCACACTAACACACACACACAGTCGCATTTGGCTTTTGTTTTTGTGCTCCTTTTGCCAATTCGACGCTGTCGCTCGTAACTCAAAAATAAATTAATGAAATGAATTCTCAGGGCAGACCTCGTCATCGTCATCGTCGTGTGACATTTCAGTTGGGGATGCATTGCAATAACAACAACGATAACAAAAGCAAACAGCAGCAGGCTACACTGCGCTACATGAGCAAGTGTGGAAAGTGGCATCAAGTGGGGGAAAATGTAATGAAATTATTACGGGAGCTACTCTGATTAAAATTAAATAGATAAAAGTTATCAGTATCATGTTTAATACGGTTGTTAAATAATTGTTATAATTTAATTCGGAATTATATTGTACAGACACATTTAGTTTACTGTATTGTAATTCTTGCCTATCTGATATTAAATATAAAATATTAAAAACACAAGTGTATACCAGGTATATCATATATTTTTCATATCATAGTCATGGGTATCAATATTTTATATTATTAAGTTAGAAAACATTAAAAAGTATAATTATTCTTGTCTTTTCGTTAATGATTTTACATTAAAAATCGTATAAATCTGAATTTAAAGATAAATCTATGATAAAAGCCAGTTAACTCTGCATCAAACTTTAAAATTGATCAGTTTATTAATTTTTCATTATTCATTTTTTTTCATTATTATGAACAATTTATATAAAAATCATCATTTAATTATGTTCATTATAAAAATTAATATTATTATATCCTCTATATGCATGTTTCTATTTGCGCACAACATAGATTTGTTTTGCTTCAAACCCTTTATAAATTTCCTTTAAAGTTATATCCACTACACTTGAATTTGTTGCACAGTGTATCATCACCATGCAGTCTACCCGTGCTGGTAGACAGACACTCATATAGTAATTTGACAGCCCGAGCGATCCATTCGCCAGAATTATAATATCATCACACTCGCATTATTATTGGTAATTGCGCTGTTGGCTTTCGGCTTCAGGGACGACGCGACTCGATTGCGCATATTCTCCCCGGCCCTCTTCCCTATCCTACAAAGCTTATTGTTTAATTAATAAGCTTGCTGTCACTCTATCTCTACTTCTCTATCTCTTTCTGCCTCCCCATCTCTGTCTGCCTGTCAGTCACAAATTAATTAACGCCGCCTTCTACTCAGACCTGCGTTTTGTCTATTGCCAACCATTAAGGCCTTATGACGGCGACTTTGGCTGTGGATACGACTTTGGGAGCGGGTTCGGGTTTGGGTTGGGGATATACATGGCACTACTTGTCCGCTTGGAGACCCGCAACGCGCATCTATCATTCAGCACGGCACGAAACAATCATTCTCTATTCATAATTGAAAAAGTAACGTTCCACTACCGTTTGGCAGGCGCTTCTGCTAATACACTGAACAAAAACAAGGCATTGAAATGTATCTTATAGTAAGAAAGTTACCTATAAATGTCTTACCTTTAAAGATTTTGATGATTTGGATTAACCTTTTAGGTCTTTTTCTGCACAACATATTTTCTATATTGCCATAGTACTCTTAAACATTCTTTATCTTAATTTCTTTCTGAACCACTCCCTCTTTTTTGCCAGTGCACAACCACAACCACAACCACATTTCTGTCTGTATTCTCTCTAATTGCCTCCACTTAATGGCGCAATTTGATTTTCAAATAGCGGTTCGCTCTGTCCGAGCGAGATCATCAATGACAACTTTTGTCAGCAGCTTTTCAATTGATACAACGAGCACACGATGGTGTTACATATGTTTCCCTGTCTCTGTCTCTCTCTCTCTCTGTTTCTCTCTCTCCTTATCTCTAAATGTGTGTGTGTGCTCTGGCAGCAAGTGAAATCTGCCTCGACAGAAGTGCGAGATGTGGTCAAAGAGTTTAACACGAATGAAGCCTCCCTTCAATTGAGGCTAATTGTGGTGCAGCCACAACACACTCACACACCATACACACACCACTCAAACACACTACATACACATACACCATGCAGCACACACCACATTCCGTCGAGAAGTGCGAGAGTACGTGTCGATAATAATATTTCAGGCTAATTGCGTCTACAATTTCGATCGGCGGCAACGGTAGCCACAGAAGTGACATGCAGCTGACAGCTGAGTTATGACCGCGTAGAGGGGAAAGGGAAGGCAGCCCCAAATTTGGGGTTATGCAGAGCATCCATAGCCAGCGGCCATGTTAGCCCAAAAAGTGTGTATAAATTTACTGTGAAGCTTTCACTGGCACGAGCAGCACAGCAGATCGCAAGATTGGTCGATCGGGAATCGATCGATCGACGGACGCTGATCAGCGACAGATCCCACAGTAGAAGGGATAAAGTTTTATGAGCCAACAGAAAAAAAGAGGAAAATGCTAAAACCATACCCTGCAAACTGTATTTAATTCAGAAACTATTGATCCTGTATTGGATTCTGAAACTCTTGATCCTTATCTATTTTATGTAAATAGTTATATTACTATCGTTATATCATTAGTATACCAGGTCTATATAATTCCTAACTTACAAATAATTTATTTACGTTAGCATATGTATATACTAGATCAGAAATAATCCTATAATCCTTTTGTATGATAAGATTATTTCCGACATATTATTATACAAGTATTTCGCATAGAGTTACATGACATTACATAAAACATAATAATGTATGTTCTACGAATAAACTTCTCATGTTTAAAGAATCTAAACTTAAAGCAAGAAAAGTAATGACCTATGTATGAAATAAACCATTAAGATCACAAATGATTGTACATATTTCGATACGACATCTTTTAAAATATAACAGCCATATCTACAGTTACCCATAAGCTTCACCATGATCTAGTGTATTGTATTTTATGGAAACAATAATCTTTATAATGTCAAAACACCCTCACCAACCTAATATAGAATCTAGTCCATAAAGCTAACCAATTTTAAATCCATAATACCCACCGGAAGTAACTCCATAAGTTACAGGGTATCAACGATGCACGCAGTTAGAACTATCCAGCCAACTGACTAACTCGGCGATCTGTTCTTGTCCCATAGTCAGCGTCGGCAGCGGCAGAGACAGAGGCAGCGGCAGAGCCCTTGCGATGCGACGCGACGTCCAAAGCGAGACATAATTACCACCTTTAAGAAGATGATGGTGGTTTTTCGCGCAGCTTTGATCTGTGCCGCCGTCGCAACGAGACTGCCAACTTGCAGCGCGCAGCCTGGCGATCACCTTGGCCAACGCGTCGCGTCGAGTGCGTCACCAGACGTCGTTGTTGCCGGTTGCCAACGACCGCTCTACCGATCTATCTATCGATTTTTAACGCGAGACTGACATTAATGGAGAGGCTTACCCCTCCAGCCCTTTCCCCTTCTGGGTGTATCTGCTTCATGTAATGAGAATGCGATTTGCTTAAGTTGCCACAATGCAGGCCATACGAATAGGGTATCGTGTGTCAAGCACCCTCTTTGTGGCTGGTATGTTTGTTAAATGTAACCGTTATTTGGCGTTTTTCCTCTTGTTTTTCTCCCCACCTTCTTTAGCTATAATTTTCGTGTGCTTGCAGCAATTACGCGCATGCGTCATGGCTCTACTTACCTCCCTCCTCCTCTCGGCTCCTTTGCCACTTCCCTCCCAGTGCGCGTTACAATGTACGTGCTCGATATGTATAATTACGGCGTACTTTTGTTTTCAAGCTAAAAAGCTGCAATTAAACTTTCTCGCTCGTTTTTCCCGCTATCTGTTGATTGCGTTGCCATCAAATGCATCGTTTGCGCCCATTAATGAGGCACTTGGGCGGTTCCACTGCCAGCACTACCAACACCAGCACCATCACAAGTACTACCAACGTAGCATGCAACGTGTCTGCGTCAGTAGGGTGTTAGCTTAGCTAGCTCTTTGAACATGGTTGGCAAAAGCAAACTCAATTAGCAGAATATTTAAGTAGAAATGGAAATTTCGCAATAGGAAAATGTTCTTGAAGACTGAAAACCCTGGAAGAGGTTTAAAAAAGTATATAATTTGTATATAATTGGACTTAGAAATTCAGTATCTGTAAAAGTTATTAAATATTTTGTATTTAAGTTTATCTAGAAAAACTAAGAAAATACTTTTGAATTTAAAACTAAGAAAATTATACATATAACTTATTATATTTTCTCAAAAATATTTGAAAATAACATGAATAAAGACTCACAAATATGATTGGTTAGAGACAATTAAGTTGTTTAATGTTAAATAAATCTAGAAATGAAACCATGGCTTACTTTAAATAATTAAAACAAAAATTAAATGATTTTTGACAATGTTGTGAGTGTTAAAATGATCAGAACTTGTATAGAATATTGAATGTATTTTGAAGAACATTTAAATATCAAATCGTTGTCTAGAAAAACCCATGAACAATAAGAAAAACCAAACTAAGTTTGGAAAATCTAAGATAAAAAAATATGTTAAGAATCAAATAGGCAATAATACTTTTTTGGGGACCATAAAATATTAATACCTCATAAATGTAGATATCACACAATGCTCAAATCATTTTCCTAACTTGAATCTTATGGTATTAAATTAACCAAATTTGTACGGTCATAAAATCAAACAAATATTTATTATTGACTTTTCTGTCATTCAGTAGGAATGTTCAATCCAAGCTGGGTGCTATTATCTAGAGACAGTCTCGATGGTAACCCTAATTTGGCGAGCTGCAATAAGAGTTGGCCGAGAGAGGCCATTTACGACACTTAATCTTCAGTCACGGCACGTTCATAAATCACTTGACTTTCTAATTTCAGAAATTTCACCGCACTCCAAGAGACACACAGAGAGAGGAAGAGACAGAGAGTGTGAGCGAGAGAGGGCGAAGCAGATTGTAATAAATGTTTGAAATTTCAAGTTCATTAAGTTTTGCTAATAAAAATAAAGTCACTTGACTGCATTAAATCGGATCGGACACGCGCACTTGTACTTCAGTTCAGTTCCACAAGCACAACCCCCTTTGGGCTCAGTCCCTGATACGCCCCTGGGTCGCTGGCCTGGTATGTTCCGGTCTTGACAGTCTCTACTCTCTGCTCTGCTCTGTAGCGGGTTCATTATGCGGCAGACATAAAAACTGACAGCTAAAACTTAGTTACGCATACCAAAAACAAGAACAACAACGGGAAGGGAAAGGGGGTGGAGGGGGAACAAGAACGACAAGTGAGAAGTGCCGCAGGATAATGAACGCAGGTGTAAACGGGAAGCGGAAATAACTAACGCTTTTTGTGGGCACACACACTCACACAGGGTGGCTCAGGGTGGCTCTGTAATAAACCCAAATGACGACCCACTCTTCCTCCCTCTCCCCATCCCCCCCACACACACCATTCTCATGATGACTATGAAGAATTTTCAATTTCATGAACCTGCCCGGCGTAGCCAGTTAGGCAGTCTGCCTGTCGTTTGAGGTGTTTTCCGTATTGTCATAATATCCATGTCCTTTTATGATATAGGGGTGGGAGAGGTCTGCCAGCGGGGCTGGGCATTTAATGAAGTTTTCCAGGCGAATGGCCACATTCGTTTCAATTTGTCAATCTCGCTTAACACACCCAGCAGCGACACCACCCGCACCCAGCGGGTGGTGTGTGTGTGTGTGTATATGTGTTGTGTTTGTGATACTGTGTGTGTGCGTTTGAGGCGTGTTTTAATTCAGCTAAATGGCGCAGAGTCATACGCGTTGTACAGGGCATAAAATATGCATGACAGACTTCAACTTAACTTAAGTGTTAATACACCCTGTACAATATGAAGTGTACGAATGGGGAAGTCTAAGGACCTAAGCATATTGTTAAGTAATAATTGTAGGCATAAGTTTGAACAGATAAACAATAAACTGGAGAACAATGAAACAGAGAATAGATAGTTTTATAAGGTAATTAAAAGAAACAATAATAAATATAATGGAAGGATCAATAAGAAGATATAATAAAGTAATAAAGAATATAATTCCTAAAAAAGGTTTATATATCTCAAGTTATATTAATTTACTCATGCAAAGTCTAGTGAAACCTTAATCAACAAACTTTACATCAATCTTAACTCGTTTTTCTTAAGAGTTTTTGTATTCCACTTTAAGAACCTTTAACACAAATGTACTTTCCCTCAACTGAACCCTCTTTAAGTTACATTAAATAATACTCTCAACCTTATATAGTTCTCAAAGATATCTAAGGTATATTTCCCCTACCCCACTTGGGAATATGCCACTTAGTTGCAGCCATTTTGTTTGAGTGTTTCGAGTGCTGTCTGTGGGGCAGCTTTGGGTCTCTTGGGCACCTCAATTCGCGGCATGATTGACGTTACCCGATCGATATCGATATCGATCACAGAGCGCAGCGCAGCACAGCACTGCACAGCAGAGAGCAGAGCAGAGCGCGGCGATCCAATCAGACGCTGCTGTAGGTCGCTGTGGGGCATTAGTCGACGCCGCTGCGCCATAATTTAAGCGAATTATCTATGAAATAAAATCACCGTTCGTTTTGTTGCCTCGGCGCCCGCAATGGGGAGAATGGGGGAATAGAAGAATGGACAATGACGCAGCAGCTCCAGCAACAGCAGCGGCAGCAGCAGCGCCAGCAAAGTTGTCAGTTGGTGGCGGAGCACACGTTTCATTTTGGACTATTTGTAATTAGAGGAGGAATGGCAGCCCCAAATGGGGCAGCTTGTAATTGCCGCCACAGTCGACACACCTTGAAGTCCACCATCTCCCTCTCTCTTTCTGCCTGATAATGTCTCAATATTTCTCAATTACAGCAAGACGCAGATAATTTGTTGTTATATGCCAGAACGGGAGAGAGACCGCCCGGCAGCAGCAGCTGGTCCGATTGGAGCCCGGTTTTTGGATCGGGCAATCGTACAAATAACTCCATCGTTGACTCCAATCAACTTTGGGCAGGCGGCAGGCAGCAGCGTCCGAGTTGTTGCACTCACACACACACACACACACAGAGCGAAGCCATCTCGTACTGGGAGGTCCCGGTTTCAGTCGCCAATCCCCGCCTTCTTACTCCTCCTTTCTCCCTCTGCCTTTCTGGCTGGCTGCCAGCGGCTTCGGCGTTGGCTTCGGCCTCGTCGACTCGCAACGGTTCGAGATCGTGCGCCGAATGCTGCGAAAGCTTCACATTATTAGATGCGGATTACCACTCTGGTGCAAAGATCAAATCACTTTGCTCTGCACTGAGCGAAAAGTGTGAACGAAGTGATGAAGTGAAAGAGTGGGAGCGAGAAAATATAACTAGAAAATATGTTATACATTAAAAAATTCTTAGAATTTATCATTTAGATCATTGAAAAACTATAGTTAAGGTATTTTAACTGCATAAAAATACTAAAATTAAGCCCAAAAGAATTCTATACATTGTAAAACACAATTTAGTACAATATATTGGATGATATATATGCATATTAGATAATGATATCAAGAGAACTAACTTTATCCTAAAATGTATGTAAGTTAAATTTAAGTTCTAGAAATATAACTTTTATATACGAGTATTTAAAAGAGTTTTAATCTTCTTGTAAATTCAACTGTTTTGTGGGGCGACTGAAATCTGATAATGATTGACAAACTCATCGATTAAAGCAACTGCAAGCTTGGTTAATATGGAAAACTTAAAGTCCGCTTAAATTTCTTTCTGTGCAGCAACGCTGTAGGTAAGCAGTGAGCAAGAGGCAGGTGTAGATACCAAAAGAGGGAGGTGGACGAGGGGGAGCTTCCTTGGCAGGCCCGTCTCGGACCGGAGCCAGGGCCGATCTGCTGGCGTTAGCTCGAGGTGGCTCCAATCACGTTTTTTCGCGCGCTGCTTGCCTTTTTACGATTTGTTTGATCTGCCCCAAATGAATTGCGCAGTTTCAATTTGAATTATGCCCAGGCACAGTTGCATCAGAGCAGCAGAGAGTGCAACAGTGAGATGGAGACAGGAGAGAGGGAGGGAGACCACATGCTGTGTGCACAATTGCAATTGAAATGTCATTTGTCAAAATAAAATTTAAACGGCCTTTCAAGCTGCCGCCGCAACACCCTCATCTCGTGTTGAGCCCGATCCTTAGTCAATGTCTCACGCCCCGCCCCCCTGCTCCGACGGAGACAGCAATGCACAATGTGCGTGTTCAACACGTGTGCTAATCTCATCTGAGACTGGCCGACTAAACGCAACAAATCAACCTTCAATCAAGACCCGCGTGCGATTCCGACTCGCATCTTGGGCCTGGGCGTTGCGTTGTTGCGTCGATCCTTGTGCGGCATCATCAAACTGGAATAAATCTTTAATGGAATTCATTCATTATGGACACCAGGCAGCATCTACAGCGGCAGCGACCACAAAGCGAGCGGGCAACTTGGAAATTGGCAAGCCAACAATGGACCCTAAAGGGGCTCGACTTGCCTTTTATTCCTGCTCTGGCATTGTAAATTCCTCACTACCTCTCTCTCTCTCTGTCTATTTGTCTCTCTGTCTCCCTCTCTCTCCTCCTTCTCTTGCTGCGTTTTCGGGCTCGGTCTGCAATTACCTCGGCACAGACAGACATCGCTTGGCTGCCGATTTTGGTTTTTGGCCACGTTGCGTTTGGCACAAAGCGAAGGCGCTAAAGGATAACACCTTCTTAACGCCTACCAATAAGGTTGTTTGTGTTTGCGGCCAACATGAAATGAAAGAAGAATTGCAGCAAGATCATTGATCAGTTGCGGGAGAGGGGAGCATACATTGAGGCCTAATACAAATCGTACTTATGAAAGACTTTTCAGTTCAATACAGCAATTGTGTCAGTTTGAGGGTTTAGGAATTGAAAATAATTCGATTTAGAAAACAATTTTTCTTGTAATGTGTAACTTAGTGTTATTCTTTTTATAGTTTCTTTAAGTTCTACATAGTTAAAATCTCATGTATACAATACATTACTGTTGACTAAAGTATTTAGTATAGTAAAAAGGTTTAGTAGTTGTTTATTTAACTATCTTTGTTTTTTTGTTTCCTGAGCAATTCTTACTTTGCCAAGTTGTGTTCGTTATTAATAAGCTAAAATTTAGTCAAGAGACTTCTTAGTTAATAAATGTTCTATACAAAAACTTTCATTATTATTGCCCACACTTAAGTTCGCCAATCTACATAATCATGTACTCAATCCTCAATCCACTCTTTTCATTTTTGTCTTGCAATACCTGAATTTGTTTAAGTTATTTTCAACTTTAATAAACGACAATTAAACCATTAGAATCCTGAGGTAAGCTATGCCTTATAGTATATTATCTTCCATAGCTACTGCCTTCTGCTAGCATCAGTAAATTGCTTGATATTGTAATTTTATGAAGTTCTAACAGTTCTCACTACTCACCAAATGCTGAAATTAGGTTCTATGTAACCTGAGTAATCACATACATGTTCTTTAGTCTTCTAGCTCTAGAGAAAAAACTGTACGCTAATCACAGCTCAATTTGAGGTTGCGCAACATACTCATTACCCCTGCCGGGCAGTCCTGGGGCCACTCCCAGCCACATGATGATGATGCAGCCACAACACATCATCAGCTGCTGCAGCCCTTTCGAACATAATTAAGCCGTTGCCTGGTCCGCACTCATCTCTCACTCACACACAAACTCTTCTGCTCTCTCTCCTTCACTCTCTTTCTCTCTTCTTCTTCTGCTGTTCTGTTGTGATTTTGAGGCGTGAAATAAATTGATAATTTTGACTTTATTGGATTCCTCGCCTGCCTCTCGCATTCCTACACAGTGCGCTGCGCTGCTGTAGGTCCCCATTCCCCTGCCCACTACTCCCTTGCCCCCTTCCCCTTGCCACACTCTTCTTCTTCCACTTCTGGCGTCTGGGCAATTAATCTGGGCAAGCGTGCGGCTGGGCGGGCATTGGCTGCGCTTCATCGACAAGGATTAAATCGATTTTATGTAGATGCAGCCTGATCTGATCATGATTTTCGGTCTTCGACTTCGACTCCGACTGCGTCTGAAATATGAATTTCGTGTGGCCTGTTTTGTGGTTTACGAAAATTACAAGGCCCGCGGCTGCCCCCTACCAAACGGTAGCCCGATCAGCCCCCTCTGTCCCCCTCTCCCTCTCTCTCTCTCACCGACTTGCCCCAAGCGGTGGCAACAGTTTAGCGTTGCTTTATGTCGGCTCTCAAATGTTGTTTATTGATCGGGGCACAACAGCTAAGCGGATCTGCTATATATATGCGCTATATACACACACAGACACATACATGCATTAAGTGTGTGTGTCGCTTTGAGTTGCCGCTCAGCAAGAGACTCTTAAAAATCAATAAATTCTCAGTCAAATTTTCTGAGCCAGAAACTCGCGTTAAAATGTCATAAACAACTTTGTCATAATTTTGGTAATTAAAATTGGCCGCCCGCAAGCGTTGGCCAGTTTCCAATATATGTATATATACACATATATAAGATAAATGTATATACTCGTAACTCTGCTCACATGTTGGCAGATCGGTCAGATCAGCCGCGGAGTCGGACTGATTTATGGTGCCGCTTTTGAGGTGTGACTTTGTTGTGCGGTTTTACGATGCCGCCGATGGGCTACTGGCTACATTGGCCACTGAAGAGTCTCTCTATTCCATCCCCCAAACCCCCCGCGCTCTTCACTGCTTGCTGCCTCTTCCATTTACAATCAAGCCCTTTTAGCCCAACCGCACTTCAGTACATTAAAAGGGCCTAATGACGGCTTTTACAGTTAATTGAATTAGGCATTGGCATTGTTGAAAACCAGCGATGAGTCAGTTCGTGTTGATCGTGATATTGTACAGACATGACGATTAAACTGCGACTGATCGTTTTAGATATAGTGACAACTGTTACTATATAGTTTATAGAGTCATATTCTGTGAAATAAGAGTATCTAACTATCCTAGCTCGAGATCCCCAGTTCTAATAACCTGAGACTGATCTTAGACTATATTACAAACAGGCGAACACTACAGCACAAAGTTAGTATACCCTTTTTTATAATTTTCAATAGTCCATAAATAGAATATAAAGTGGTGTTTCAAAAGAAAAAGAATGAGCTGATTATCCCATTTTCAGATTTAAATAAATCTTTAAAAACGTAAAGCTATTTCAATTTGGTAACTAAAATTTAAGATACCAAAAGTAAAAGGATTCATACGTTAATCTTTTTAATACATTTATAGATCTCAAACACTGAACCCATTTTGTTTTATACTATAAATAACCCCAATGATATTTCTACAAGTTGAAATTTACTGTTGGCATTTCATAAGTATTTTTTCAATAGCACAATTTATTAGCTCGCCAATTTGCGGTATTTTCAAAGCAGAATTTCGTGAAGTCTGAGAAAAACAAAACCTCTTAAATAACTATTCAAAGATGGTGTTAAACATACATGTATATGGAGTTGACATACATATAAAGACGGCTAGATAAGATTCCCCAGAAACTGTTTAGCGGTTTTTTATTTAAAGCCATGCGAATAGGAGCGGCGTGATCTTCAATTAGCAGATCCTTCAACTGGTACCAGTTGATATAATTGATCCCCACCTTTCTCCCCTCTCCCCTCTTGGACTAACTAATTAATGACAATTGGCAACAACAGTTGTTGGATAGTTCGGCCTGAAATCGCTAAACGTTCAGTGCAAACCGCAGGCCAAGTCGAATGAGAGTGACGGAGAAAGAGAGGGTTGGGAGGGGGGTAGATTAACTCAACAACTGTTGGCAACAGACCGGGGCGCACGTTTAGAGACGCTAGCCGGATGATGGCCATGCGACGTGTAAACAAACAAAAACAATTTAAAAGCCATTTGGCAAAACAATTCTCCAATTTTCTAATGACGCTCACATGTTGCGGTTTTTTACCAAAAGAAATGAAAGAAAGAAGGAAAGAAAGCAGCAGCGGCAGCAGCAGTGGCAGCAGCAGCAATAGAAGAAAGGAGAATGGCACAATTAGTGGGAAATCCTTTATCAAAACAATACTACCTGGGCTTGGGCAGACAAAGGGTTCGGCACAATGGAAACGGTTAATAGACACATCGCTTGCCGCGTGCTCTGAGGCCATCAACAATTTCGACTTTTCCCCTCTCCCGCGCCTTTTCTTTTGCTCACTCAAACAAACAATAAAAAATTTATTAAAGAAAAGCCGAAGGAAAATAACGCACAAATTGGTGAAGAAACAAAGCGTTGGCAGAGAGAGAGAGGGAGAGAGAGAGAGAGAGAAGGAGTGAGAGAGGGAGAAGAAAGTGGCATGTCATATGGCCGCAGGAACACCCAGAAGCATCCACTGGGAACGGAGAACCATCGTGTCCAAGCCCACAAATTGAAATATCGCCCAGCGCTGCGGGCTAATGTATCAATTTAGTTTCGGGTTTGTATTTTGGGTTTGGGTTTTCGGTTTTGGGTTCGGTTTGATTGGTGCGTTTAGGGTTCATTTAGGGAATTGATATGGCCACAGCGATATAGCTATATTTATATAGTATACAATATATAGAGAGTGGCAGAGTGGCAGTGCGCGGGCGGGGGGAAGTAGCTTACCACACGCTAACAACGATTATAAACAAATTTCCGCTTTTGACGCGCGCGGCGCAGAGCGTGTGGGCTGATGCGGCAGGAGGGTGGTGGAGGGAGGGAGGCAGAGGGAACAGCAGTCACTAAGTAATTTCAAAATGGACTGCTCAAAAACGAATTTGTGCAATTAACGCCCGACAACAACAACAGCAGCACCAACAACTTGAATAATGGGCACAAGCAGCGCGTGCACAGTTTATTAATTATACGCCACGTTGTGCCAAGGCAGTCGAAGGGCGAAGGCTCATTTCGCTGCCATTTTGTTTTATGTAAATGCTAATTGCAATTGCTGTGGCGCCTCCTCGCCGAATCTAATTGGATTTTAATGCAGGCAACTCGAGCGGAATTATCCTGCCCTAATCAGTTGACTTTCTCTCTGCGTAATCATTAGACATGAATTTGGCAAAAAGAATCACGCATAATTATGTGTAATACAGTAAAGTATAATATGTAATGTATTATATATATAATATGTAAAAAGAGGAGAGGCAGTGGGGCCACAGTACATCATTAGACCCCACATGAAATCGATCATGATTTGAATTCGAGCAGAGAATGAATTCAAATTTACTGCTAATGGGGCCAAATAGCTGCAGACATATGTGAAAGCCAAAGTCTTAAGGTATCTTCACATGTAATCTTAGTTGTACCCACTCCAAGTGTGCCCCATTCCCCTTACCACAGCACACACGTGCCGCACACACAGCGGAAACTGGACACGCCGCATGTGGCGACTTTAATTGCAAATCAAACAATCGAAAAGCAAAGCACAAATTAAGCCAATTCAGAGAGCAAAGCTAGCTGCTTTAAAGCCAGATTTGAGTTTGTTAAAGCCAAGAGGGGCGTGAAAGTGTAAACAACCACCAAAGTTTATTTCCCAGTTCCCTTTGCCAGTTCCCTTTCGTAGTCCCCTTTGCCAGTTTCTTTCCCAGTTGCCTTTCCCCAGTTAGCTCACTATACGCTACTTGGGCTGGTGCTGGTGCTTGATGCCTGGTACTGCTGGGGTGTTTGTCGTTATTCAGTTTTTCCATTAGTGTCCAGTGAGGCGCGTGATGCGCGTTAACCCTGCCCTGCCTTGCACCCACCCCCACCGAGGCCCTTTCAGCACTTTTGACGCCATTATAGACAACATTTTGTTGACAAAACCTGACTTGCATATAAATAACCCACGAAACAAACGAAAATAACTGCCCTCGACTTAGTCTTCTCTCTCTCTCCCATACACTCTTGACCATTTTCTCTCTCTCCTTCTCGCCCGGCGGGATAACATAAGCCCGATTCTGGTAAACAACCACAAAGGGAGATAAAGTTAAACTCATTTTACGGTGTGCGAAATTGTAAATATTTATGTTCTGCCGCATGACGCACAGTGGGAGATAAACGAATGAAAAGTGAAAGTACACCTAGAAGTATGTAAAAAATAAAGGATAATTGAAATAAATGCCATTACTTTTTCTTATTCATTAATAATAATAATAATTGATATCTATTTCTTTTAAAGCACATCAGTTAATATAAGAATTTTTATAAAAAACCATTTCTGTAAGTAAAAGTAAAATTTTATGTAAATATAATGGATATCTAACTAAAATTATTAATGTAATTTCTTTATATAAAGTTTTAGTTCAGCTTTAAGAGCTGCAATTCTTTGAAATTGGATGGCTACTTCTTACCTGTAAATAACTCTTGAAGCTATAAATCTAATATTAAATAATAATTATACAAATTAAATGGCCTATTGCATTTTTGGAACGCATCTGAAATTAGTAAGTGAAATAAAAGAGATCAGGTATAATCGGTTATACTTTATGTACATATGTATAAAATTTTCTTGCTTATAATCTTCAATACTTCATTCCCCTTTTTACTCTTTTTGTCCCACAGTATTTTAATGTTGACGCCATATTTGTTTGTGGCTGTTTTGGCTGTTGTCGTTGTTGTCGCTGCTTTTGTCACAGTTGTTGTAGATGTTGTTGTTGCTGTTGTCATTGGTGTTGCTGTTGTTGTCATTGATGTTGCTGTTGGTGTTGTTATCCTTACGCATCAGAAGACTTAATGCGGATAAATGGTCTGACAATTACGTTTATGTCAACAATAAAAATTAAATTAAATCGTTTTTAAGAATGCGGCTGCAGCGACAACCCCCACAGAGAGCTCTCTCTGCAACCCACCACTCGCTTCCCCCTCTTGCCAGTACCCTACGCCGAGCACCCCCCTTCTACTGCCAGCTTACGACAGATGTTGCAAATAAATAGATCGAGGTGACGTTGAAGACAGAAACCATCACACAAACCAATCAGAAGGGGGCAAGGAAAGAAGGCGAGAGAGTGCGAAGGAGAGAGGGAGTGAAAAGGAGAGAGGATGGGGGATGGAGGCAATGGAAGGAGGCAATGTGTGAAGAGTTTGTCATGCTGCC
Organism: Zaprionus davidi; assembly: GCA_018903715.1. Taxonomy (NCBI): domain Eukaryota; kingdom Metazoa; phylum Arthropoda; class Insecta; order Diptera; family Drosophilidae; genus Zaprionus; species Zaprionus davidi. Next base: position 1,648,438 of record JAEIGL010000003.1, read on the forward strand.
ATGCAGACTGTCAAGCTGCATGTCAGGCAAGTGTCAGCGTTGGCGGCCTGCCGGAGACAACTTCAAAGTGGACCACGACAGGCTGCCGATCGGCAAGGAAAACAAATATATATATTCACACATATATATGCATAAGATATATACGTGTGTGTGCGTTGGGGACACAACATGCGTGACAATTTAATGAGCACGCCTTGGCGGAGTCGGCTCCTCTGCCCGCGTCGCAATGTTTTAATCAAAATTAAGCGTAATTTTTTTGATTTTGATTTTATTAAATGCGACTTAAATGAGTTGGGACACATATTCCCCCGACACATACACACGCATATATGGTACATATCTACTCTATGCATGTCTGTATGCAATGCAGACTAATTAAGCAGACGGCACTTTGCTCGCGGCTACGCGACATCTACAACAGCGCCGGCCGCGTTTATATAGACGAGCGTGGGGGCGTTAGGGGGCTGTAGGCATGTAACTTAATGGCTGAGCGGGACAAAGGGGGCCTTGGCGATTTGCTTGAGATCTCCTCGGCGCTAATTGCGTTTATATCCTTCAGTTAATGGCACTTAATTAACAACTGTGCCGCGGCACTGAGCCATGCCCAGCAAACGCTTCTCTCTTTTCGGATATGAATGCGCTGCCCTGGGACCTTGTCAGGCAAGTGAGGCAGCTGACTAGATCCGACTAGATCGTCTATTATAAGTATTTATAAACATTTTACATTTGATTTATACGTTACGAGGAAATTTAGTCGATTTCAGTCAGTTTAATAGAAATAAATTGAGGAACTGATTTGAAAACTGATTGAAAGAAATATTTTTTAAATTTATACGATTAATTGGACTTTCTGCAGAATTGAACTATAATTGTAAGTACTTCCTGCTGCGATAATAATAAATTTATTAATTGCATTTGATTTTACACTATTGCAGATGGGATTGTTTTGAGAGATTTTAAGAAATATTTATATTTACTATGTCTAACAAATTCAATACCTTCCAGTTGGGGAAATAAATATTTAAACTCTTTAGATAATTAAAACAATATATTATTAACACCCTATCGTTAGAATATTAGAAGTTTGAAATATTTCACCTTAAAAGTGTATAAAACATAAAGAATGTAGATACAAAATAAAAACAATTTGTTAATAATGAACAACGTGCGTCAAATACTTATTCCAAAATTTATAACAGCATGTAAACACCCGCTGCACTCATTATACAAGCTTTGTATATATTACAGCTCATCCATAACTCATTCGTAAGGTGTTGCCCACACCATTTCATTGAATACAAATCGAGTCTTATGCCAAATTTCGACATATTTCGCGAGAAAACGTGACGAAGCGTGTTGTATAAAGAGTTGAATCTTTATTTATGTTAATAGTTGGGTACGCTGGCAGCGGATATCGCTGTGTATAAGTCATTGTAGCAAAAAGTGGGCGTACGCGACTAAAGTGAAATTTATGTCAGTTAAATTCGGCAAACAAAGGCGACAGCGAAACTCCCAAACACACACTCGAAACACTCAACAACTCACACTCGAAACTGACAGTCCAATTAGCAGAAATAATCACACAGACAGACAGTCGGATATAGTATCTGTATATGAATGTATAACTGTCTGCCGGATGTGATGGAGCAGCCCCAAAAAAAGACACGCTACGGCCAAATGCATATCTGAATATTAAGTGCCGCCAACGAGAGATCTCCGGGCATGATTCCCAGGCCCCCAGCCAAGCAGAAAGCCTGTCCCGACTGTTCCGACTGCCCCGATTCCGTTCCGATTTGCCATCATGCATCACTGCCAATTCGCGGGAATTATACGAGACGTTGACTCTCTTATTAAGCAGACATCAATTGCCTCGCATGGGGCCTCGAATAAATAACCACGCCAAACGATTCTGTTTCGGGTACAGTCGGCGCCAGGTTTGATTAGTTGTTGACGAGAATACATATATAGTATATCCTATATAGCTGCTAGTTACCCCCAATGTGATGTCTATCAATGTTAATTGATGTCTGTTTTTTGCGGCTTTTCGATCTGTTGCCATGACTAAATTATGACAATTGTTGACTTTGATTGTTTTAGCTTAATTAGGCCCGACTTGCTAATGAAACTCACGCCGTCTCCCAGCTAACTAATTGAGACGGGCTCGTAATGAATCAATTCAACATTAGTCGGATACTGTAGTAAGTGTATTCTAATGTAAATAGATATAAAGCCAAAGTCAAGTTATGAATCGTCAAAAACGAAATACGGAAATATATAAATACGGAATTTCAGCACTCTATAAGTTTCTGTACTATCTATAGATGAGGTGTTTCTTTTGTCAGTCACGCTGAGTTCATTTTGTACACACCTCCAAAGGAAAGACTCTTGAAGTGACATCAGTCTATGCTAACTAAGCTTCCTCTTGGACTTTGCACTCTTTAATATTGGTATCTACCCATCCCTATCCCTCTTCTAGTTCAGTCTACGCTTTCTAGATATAATAAATTAAATCGATTTCTTTTAATAACTCGATCACGCGCTACGATGTCTGGCTATGGGGACGGGCCCCAAAAGAGGCATCGATCCAAAAAGTCTACTAATTGATTTGTTATTATCAGAGGAATGCTGTCTCAGGCCCCGGTCCAAGATCGGGTTCGATTTAGACGTGATTTGCGCAACTCTCAAATGGGTTCAAGTGGGTTTTAACTAATTTCAATTAGCGGCTTTTTGTGGCTTCTGTGCCAAGTGCAAATTGAAGTCATATATACACGATATACCCAATACAGGTACGGGGGATGCATGCACACTTATATAAATCAATAAAACTGTTGTGCTACTATTAAAATCAACGAAAATATATCTATATGCGAGATGCGATCAGATACGAAATTACCATAAACAAAATGTGTTAATTGGTGAAACGCACAACTAATTAATTTACGCAGTCGAAAATAGTCGAGAGTCAAGAGTCGAGGCTCCGTCCTATCCGAGCGACCGACTAATTAGTCTAGTCAGCCATTAGTCTTCTCTCAGTCTCTTGACTAATTTATTTATTTATCCATCTATCAGTTTTGGTTAGCACATAAAATGGCCGATCGATCTGCGCAACGGAGGCTGACTCTGACTCTGAATCTGACTCAGTCCACGTCCCATCTCATGTCCAGCCAGTCACATGGCCCGCATCGGAATGGGGAAATGGGGCTGAGAGGCAGCAACCGACGACTCGCCTATCGACCCACTCGATAATTATGCCATGGCGGTGCTGGCTTCCAAATTAACACTTTAAGTTTAAACTACGCCAACTACCAGATGCAATTAAGGCAATTAGTCCGAGAATGGGAGGACTGTGGGGGCTGCAGAGAACTGTGTGGCCTGTGGAGTGCCCACTTCATGCTACTCTGTGGGCCGTCATTCATAACGAAGACGAATAACTTCCAAGTTGCCTGCATAGACTAATGATGCACGGTATACACTGAACAAATAAATGCATTAGCTATCAAATCGTTAGCAATTGTCTGATAGATTCTAAACTGATCTGAGATCTATGCCTTTTCCACGTATTCCATGCTTTATATCCACTTGTTTTAGGAAACTTTGTAATCTAAAGATAGTCTCATAACATTGTGAAAATGGTTTCACCTCTGAATTTATTACAGCGTATGTGAGTGCTAGCATAAACAGCTATACTGATTCACGCTGTAGCTGTTTTTCTTTTTCTTCTGCCCCAACAATTTCTCACAGTGTGTCGAGGGGGCGTGTGCTGTGGCAGACCATAAACAAATTTCCAACAAAACTCCTAAGCCAGCCTCGCGCCTGGACGGCGATGGCGATGGCGGCTGGCCGAGCCAATCAAAGCGACCAGTTTCCAGTTTCAAAACTCTCCTTCCCCTCCCTTTTCCACACTGTTCAAGTGGACCCGAACTGGGCCAGGATTTGTGCCTGGCTGTCAATTATAGCTCGCGCTATTTGCATAAACACAAAGCGCAGTTGGACTCAAAGATGAAGGGGTGTACTAAGGGGGAGGCATTGTGGAGAGTGGGAAGGGAGAGGGGAATGGCGGCAGTTATCATTATATCGTTGCAACGTGTAATTGGAGGAAATATTTGCCGCCAAATGACAAATGCAGCGCCAAAAAGAGCCAAGCTCACATACACACACATCAAAAGGATGCCGTCGAAAGCTTATGAATTACAAATAAGCCACAAAAGACAAGGAGGAAGGGAGGGAAGAGGTTGCAGTGCAAAGGGAGGCATGCCAAGCACATCTGCATACAGAGAAAATGGGGGCGGGGCAGGCAGGCAGGCGCACGGCTCGTTGCGGCTTTGAGGCACTTGGCCAACTAATGCGCCAATTTGAATGCAGCAATAAGAGAAACCAACAAATGGCAGGGTAAATAGAGGGGATTTACGACTAGTAGATACCTTGTAGATTGTCTAGAGGGAGCGTAACACGTATTGAAGGAAAAAGGAGAATTTACTGAAGTAAAGTCAGTTCTGTCAGTTGGTGCACCAAGAGTTACTAGAGACTGTACGACCAGTAGATACCGTGCAGACAGTCAGGAAAGAGCGTAAAACTAGTAAGGCATAGTCAGGTATATCACATGTCTACTCACACTAGAGTTCCCAGTCTGGCATACCTCAACTGTGTCGCTCAATGCAGGGTATCAATGCAAACAGAGACAACAAACGGACAAAATATTTAAGTTAAATGGCAGTTTGAGTCAAATTGGAATTGAAATTGGAGCTGGAATTGAAATTGGAGAAGGGGCTGGGCGAGAGACTGAGGGCGGGGCTTGAGGCAGGGGCGGAGTGGAAGGGGAAGTTCTGTAGTTGGGGTTCGCTTTGCAGTGTGTGCAATTTACAAAATGAGATACTTTTGCAACTTGCCAGCGCTATAATTATAATTAATACGAATGCAGCAACAACAACAACAAAAAGAACAACAGCGACATTTGCTGGCTTGATATCAAATATGGCTGCAACATTGTCATTATATTTATTTTTTATTGTTCTTGTTGTTGTCTTCTTTTTTTTCTGTTTTAGCTCTTGAATTAATTGCATTTCCCATGCATTTTTCATGGGGCATTTTTATTCTATTTTACATGAAAATTAATTGCAGTTATTTTTTGTTTCACGTGTGTCTCCTTCTCTCCCTCCGTATCTCTCTCTATCTCTTTTGCAATCCATTTTGGGGCTAGAGAATATTATACAGACATTATCTTAATTGAATGGTGTAAACAATCATGAATGATCATGAATAGTTACGAGTCTAAGCCACATTTTGTGCTCTAATAAATTTACAGCAATAAACATGCAATGATTTATTGTATAATATTTCGGATAGTCTTTATAGGTTTTTTAATGAATTATAAATTACTACTAAATCTTTAATCTTCTTATCTAATCCTTCTTTGTTTATATTGAGAATTGCATTCTTATTATTTCATTTTAAGAAATTCTGCTTTTTAATTAAGAAAACTTTGTTTCTCTTGAAAATATTTTCAGTAATTCTAAATATTATTCTGTACTTTTAAAAATTTAAAAACTATTTTATAATAAAACCCTGATTGTTAAGTATTGTTTTAAGATTTCTTAAGATGTGTTAAGTTATCCTAAATAAATTAAATAAATTGTATACAATTGTTTATAGTATTATATTCATTATTCTCTTGCTGTTTTCGACAGTCTCGATCAAAATTCCTTGAGTAAGTTCACAGCACAAGCACAGCACGAGCATACTCTCCTGTAACGACATGTAAATCCCCCCAGCTGATAATAAATAATAATAATACTAGCCCAACTTATACTCGTGTATTTTTTAATGGCACCCATTTTCTTGTCATGTGATTAGAAAGAGACGAACAAAACGGTCGAGCAAATTGCGGTCAGGCAGAGTCAAGCCCCCCTTTATCGAGGGTATTTTGTACTGTCATAACATTGTTTCGTATAATATTCATAAAGCGGGTAATTAAAGCACACACCTCCTTAAGTTCTAACCCTTGATTATACACTGCGCAAAAAAAGAACGGATGCAGAAGTGCCCAAGTGGCACGCAACACTCGAGCCAGCGAGCTGCTTAAATGCAGCTAATAAGCGCCTATCGTGGATATATTGCCACTTTATATAGACGACAAAAAATGAGGAAAAACTATAGAGAAAAAATAGTCAAGTCACAATTACACAGGGCAGCAGAGTGGGCAGGGAGGGGCAAGCGAGGGGGGAGTGCAGTTTAATGGCCAACAAACGCCTTCTCATTAGACGATAAATTGCACAGGCGCATGACACGAATTTCCAGCGACAGCAACAACAACAACGAAACTTACTAAATATTGTGTATTACAACAACAACAATAGTAATAACAACAAGAATGAGTGGCAAGCAAAACGGTTGCATGCAACACTAGCAAATGTTAACGAACAAACAAAGTCGCAGGCAGGCAGGCCGCAAAGGCAGCCCGCAGTTTGTGAGACGATTTCATGCAAATATGTGCACTATATAGAAATGCATATACACTATATATGTATATATAGTAAGTGTGTATATATAGTATGTATGTATATATAGTTATGCCTGTATATATAGCAGTGTATGCACAGTCTGGACTGACATTAGAGTGCAGCACAAACAGACGCGGGAGTAGCAAACAAGCAGCAGGACAAGGAGCGACAACGAGTAAAAGGGCGCATGTGAGATGGGAACTCTATGAATGCCACACTTGTTGCTACCCTGTTGGTAGGGATAGTTTAAACACTCTACTCTTTACTAGTTGCCAGCTTAGTAGCTGAAGAGCTGCAGCTTAGTTTAGGTGACCAAGAACCTACAAGAGAGTTTAGTTGACTATGAACCTAATCTAAACTGATCTGCAACTTCTCAACTTACACTGCATTCGGTCGCTGCATTTGACTACTCTACTCTAGCGTGTAGTCATTCGTCGCATCACAGTAAGACAAATGGATGATTTAGTTGGAATATGATCATGTAGTTAATATTAATTGACACATACATAGATATATGTTTTATCATAACAAGTAACACACAGTTTTTTACTGTTTTTGTTTATATTTTGTTTTGTATGGATATATGATGATATGAATTAAAGAAAGTACATAAAGTAGTACACACAAAGTTCACTTTTTAAATGTTACTGAAATAGTAAATCATTAAGAATTTACTCACAACTCTGCTCCAGGGTGTATAGGGTATACCCTGTTATATATTATACCTCGAGCTAATAGATGCTTGACGTTTTGACGTTTTGTTGCGCCACCCGAGTAGGCTTGTCGTATCATTAGAGCTATAGCCTGCAGCTATAGGCAGATTCCTACACTCTGTTTGCTTCCCCTCTGCTCCTTCTCCTCCTCCCTCTCCTACTTCCCCTTCTCCTCTCTATGACAACATGCAATATGCTGATTTGTGTTTTGCATGTCGGCTGCGTCGGCCTGATTTGCAGCAGCAGCAACGGCAAACGAAGCCGTCAACGTCAGCAGCAGCAGGCAGAGTAATTGCCAACAACAGCAACAACAACAACAAGAAATGCCAGCAAGTGTGTTACAACAACAGCGAGAAGAACTATAGTTAGCCGTAGTTATATGCTAAACTAATTGGACAATATGAAGTGCGTGATATTGACTGCTAATTAAGCGAGTTATAGCCAACTTATTGCCGACTTTATTCCGACGTAGCACAATACGCTAGCAGAGCAAGCAGCTGCTCGAGGGCGCACGATCGTTGTTACGCCCACTCCGAAACGAGAGCAAACAAATGCGACCTTAGACTGACCTTTGAACTGATGCGTCAGGTAGCACAGTAGCCTCAGTTTGGTTTCCTAGAAGTAGTTACTGAAAAGTGTAAATACACTGGAAGAAAGCGGCATTGAAGTTGGATTTATGATGGTGTAAAGCAAGATCTTTGTTATGATATACGATATATAATGTGTATAGCAAATATCCTTAACTCTGGTGTGGGTAAAGGTATAATATTTGTTCATTATATCTTCGAAGAATCAATAAGAAAGTTTTGATTGTTAAATATATATAATATAATATAATATATATAATATATATATAATATATATAATAATATAATATATATATGTTAAAATATACTAAAAATACTAATACGTATACTAAAAGTATACATCAATATTTTAAATAAAATAACACAATGTTTTCCCAAGTTAAACCTTACTGGAAATTCAAATAATACTTTAGAGTTTCAATAAGAAAATTTTATTATTACTTTGTACAACATTTTATTATAACATTATCATATATGTACCTACCATATGTTTAATAAACCAAGACAATTGAATATTACAAATATGTTAGATTAATATGTTATTATTAACAGAATTCTAAAATATTTTAGAGTTGCAAACAGACCAATTTTCTTGTAAAACCTACTTAGGTAAGGAACGTAAATATTTTAATGAGTAAATTTCAACATTGCCAAAATGTCGAGTAACTAATTGAAAATTGTCTATGATCTTAACCTCAAGAGTAAGAAATGAAAGGAAGTTGACTGTTATCATATCAAATCATCTCTGTTTCTCGTTGTGCATATAAATTTCGTATAATTATGCAATGCGGCAAACAGCAGCAAAGAAGAAGCAGGGAGCAGTGGCAAAGACTGAGGCAGCGACAGGGAAAGAGACAGGGGCAAGGATAGAAGCAGGAAAAGCGATTGAGGCAGGGACAGGAACCTGGTCAAGCCTACATACAACTTCACACCTAGCCTGAGTAGCCTCTGCACATCCTGCCATCTCCTCTGTCTGCTCTGCACCCGGCGCCGTGTCCAATTCAAATGCTGCCTGCCCCTTTTCGCTGGCCAACACCCATTAAAGCGCCGGGACGCCATTAGAGCGATATCATCTTCATGGCTGATCGCATGACTGGCCAGAGAGGGAGGGAGAGGGGTAGATGGGCAGATCGACGATGTGATGCGGCTGTCGATTAGGCCATGACAACAGGTGCAGCACGTATGCAAAAGGATTGCGCGATGCGCGAGAAAGGATAATCGATTCGAAGGCGCCTGCAGCTGCCTGCCCTGCTTAATGTGAGATCTGCTGCTCCTGCTCCTCCTCCTCCTTCTTCTTCTCTTTCCCCTGCTCCTGCTCCTTCTGTAGCGTGTTTGACTATCGCTTTTATAATGTGCTGCGGAATTCTGTTCGTACCAATTTGTTTTTAATTTGTTGCACCCTTTCGGCGCGGAGTCCGTGTGAAAGTGTGAACTGTTCGTGGCGCGAGGCGTGCCCCAGACTGTGGCACACACACACATACACAGCTGCCTGCCTCGTCTGCCAGGTTGGGTAACTGCCAACAGACACGATCGCACGAACTGCAGCTCGGAGCTCCAAAATCAATGGCAACTGCAGACAAATTACGAATGCGGCAAATGTGATTGCACTGGAAAGAGGGAAGAGGGCTGAAAGGGGGGAGGGTGTAGGGAGAGGGGAGGCAGACATTGCGGGGGTCATGACACCGCGCTAATAAACGAAATGTTTTATTGCCCGGCAACAGTGGAGGCAAACAAATATGGCAGTCGGTCGCCGTAATTGGTCGCCATTTTGCGAGGCGCATTTCGTTCCATTTTCATTTCCATTTCCAGTTCGAGTTTCTCGTTCTCTCTCTCTCTCAGTCTGTCTGTTTCTTCGTTTGTTTCTCGCTTTGTTTATGCGACACGCGCCACTGCGCAGCAACAACAACAACAGCCACAAGAAATGCAACTGCAAACTGACAAACGCTGAAAAGTTGATTACCAACAACGGCAGCAGCTGTAGAACTCTGCTCCCCCTCTCCCTCTCCTTCCCTCCTCCTTCTCTCCCTCTCGCAGCTGAAATCTAGACCCATTTCCGCCCTGCAACTGCACTCGGGCTTTACGAAGTGCTAATGAGTTGCACAATACAACGCAGACCGCAACTGCAACTTCAATGAGCTCTAACAGAATCGAAGAGAATCGGGAATCGGGAAACGAGTATCGGCAATCGGTAATGGGTAACTGCCAGTGGAGCCTCGCGTCTTGCGGCTTGGCGCTGCTTCCGCTGTCGTTGGCAACATTGTTTGCCACTTGAAGCACAACAACATTGTCTGCGGCAACCGCAACACAGCAACAACACCTTCAAAGCAAAGCAGCAGCAGGAGGCAGGTAGTGAATGCACGCGGAGAAATGAAAGAAAAAGATGAAGGATATATAATATTATAGATGGATTATAGTAAACATAATTTTTTAGATTTAAACATACATTATAGTATAATTCTTTAGATTTAAATAGTACCAGTAAATTAATTTGATCAGCTCTTTGCATCTAAAACAATTTTCAACTATTTTTTATGCAACTTTGAAAAATCACAGTATCCTTCTTTTCTCCTTTTCAATCAGAGAACTATATGCTAAGAATCCCAAATACAGACTTCAGTTCAATATTTTTCTCAGTGCACTAACCGATCTGTTGATCTGCCCTCTAAACGGGCCTCAAACCGCAGCCGTGGCAGATTATTCGTCATAACTCACGACATTTATGACATGCCTCGCTAGAACAGACAGACAATCAACCAATCTGTCAGTCAGTAAGTCAGTCAATCACTACCTCAGTCAGTCAATCAATCAGTCAACGAATCGTTAAGTTAGTTAGTCAATCAGTTGTGAAGAAGATTCAATTCAATGAGGTCGAGTGTGGAATTGGTACAACATAACTTTGAAGTACAAGTGGCTACAGCACGGTACACTAACGTACAACAGCATTTAGGTAAAACTCACTACTTCAAGACTACAACTATGTACAAATAGGTACAGCAGTACACAACAGCGTAAAATGCAGTAAATATTCGTACATTAAGGTTTGATGGGTTCAAAGACACTAGAATTTTATATAAATAGTACAACACAGCATTAAAGTACAAGGTACAGCCAAGTACATAAGAGTATAGAAACATTCGTTTGGTACAACAGTGTAGAGCAGTACACGACGCGGTACATTTGAGTACATTCAGCAGATCGCGCACATCGCATACATTGAGCCTCATTAGCGCAGCAGCCAATTAATAAGCCAAAATAAATAATTGCACAATTCATTTGGTAATTAGACATGGCTCATAAAGTCGAATTAGGTAAGAGCCAAATAACGTACGGAACGGCGAGATGGCCAAAGAGATACGCACTTGCCAGGCGGACAGACAGACAAATAGACTGGCAAGGGGATAGCCAGAGAGAAACACACTCACTCTTACACACATACAGAGAGAGAAAGAGAGAGACGCATGCAAATGAAATGAAATTGCTTAGAAAGTAAAAGCAAATTGAGTGTGTCCCCAACGGCCCTACAGAGCAAGCTATGTCTACAGATATGTACACGTTTGTACCCAAGTATGTGTACCTACAGCTGCGCATATAAACAATTCGTTTGTCACACTAAATTTGTTTCAATTCATTTGCTCGAAATGACAAATAATGCGATATAATTACATTTCGTGGATCGCGGATCAGGGTGCGCCCTAATGAGGGCTCCGATTTTTAATGAGATTCTTTGCTATTTATGTGCGTTTTTCCAACAAACTCCACTGCGAGTGCGTCTGCATGTGTGTGTGTGCGTAATTATCATTTGCCTTCATCAGCAGCAACGGTGCGTATGAGTGTTGTGCCGCTGCCAACGTCGCAGTCAGCGTCGCTGCGTTGCGTTCCACTTCAATTGCTGAACAATTCGCGCAGAGAAAGAAACGAGAGCAGAGCATAAAGCGGTAGAGAGAAGGGTGAAGGGGAAAGAGAGAGGGATGGAAAGGGAGGGAAAGGGAGGAAGAGAGAGAGAGAGAGAGAGGGGGTAAGGAAAGGAAGAGAGTCCCCACTGGCATCGCCTAATTTAAGACAATCACATGAAAAGCAAAAGGAAATGAAGAATATTGGAGTACTATATATACATTCCTGTACATCAGGGCGGTCGATCTTCAACTAGCACTCGCTAATGGGCCGTGACCGCAAAAATACTTTGTAATACTGTGACTGTACAAAGACTAAATATATTTGGTACAAAAAACTGATAGGAGAAAAAGTCTACGCTGTACCCATTAGGCCAATAATCAATTATTGCAGTCAACTGCATATATTTAGTATACATTTGTAACGATTGATTGTGTTTTGTACCTGTACCTTCAACGTCAAATGTACCAACTCACACCCTTCGTTAAGTTTGCCATGGCTGCATGTTCGTTGTATAAATAACGTTCATTAGCCAAGACACAAGCCCAACATACACGACCTACTAAACGCCACCTAGTGACAAACGATTTAACTAAGAGCAGTTAAACTGCTTTGTGTTTAAACTGCTTGCTCATAGGGCACTGCTTTATTAGTTTTTAACTGCTTGCACTATAAAACACTGCTTGATAAGTATGTCACCTATAAAGCACTGCCTTCGAACAGCTTGTACTATAAAACACTGCTTGCAAACTGCTTGCAACTTTAAAGACGTTAAAATTCAAGCAACACATTAAAACCATTCTAGCAATAAAAATAGGAACTAGTGAAACAATTTTGAACTGCTTGATTTTATATGCAGAGTAGAACAATATTTGTATATGCAAATTAAACAATTTCCTTTGGGGTTGTACGAACTATTTCACAACTGGCTTAATGCGGCATAATCAATAATTTTTAATTTAACATCAATCGCACAATCGTTTCTGTTTCAGCGTAATGACCATTATTATATTTTCAGCATTAACAGGCAACAAAAGTAGCAACAACAACAACAATTGCTGGCAGCAGCAACAAAAAGTCAATTCAATTTTAATGGAGTAGCAATAAAACAGAAAAAGCGCAAAAAATTGTTATAGCCATGCGGCGTGTTCGGCCATAAGCCAAGCCAGAAAGAGATACACACACACACCAATACAAATACAAATGCATATAGCTAAAGCTACAGAGCTGCAGCCAAGCGGGAATACAATTTTGCAATTGAAATAAAATAATTTAAAATCGTTTTCATCAACAACAGCTCAAAGAGGTTTCTTTTTGCGGCAATCAGACGAGGCAGATGATGAAGTTGGAAATGCATAGTGGGAAGAAAGGAGGTGGACAGGGGGAATGATGATGATGTTGATGGATGACTATTTGAAATTGATTCGCGCTGAATGCGAATGCGATTCCTTGAGATTCGCCATCATGTTCATAGCCAATTGCTATGCTTTTGACCTGCTCTCCCTCTCTCTCTCGTATCGTCTCTCTTTCTCGTTCACTCTGCCGGCAACTCGATGATTTTCTTAATACGAAACGTGCCTGCCTGATGCGCCGTGTCCAATTATATAGTTCGCTCTTTGCAGCTTTGTAGGGTATGCTAAATCGCGCGTCCAACTCAAGTTTAACATTTGCGCGATTTAATCATTTATTTTCCTACGCGTTCTCAGTCCTCTCTACTCCCTTTCCCCCTTCGACAGGGGGCTGGTCCTATCGTTTTAGCCGATTTGCGGTTAAATTGTGCCGCAGTGCAAAAAACAGAAAACAGAAAACAACCCAAACAAAACAAAACCAATTTCAATTTCAAACAAAACGTTTTGTCCAAATTACGCAAAGGTTTCCTTTTCTGGTTTTTACTCGCTACGTGCGGGTTGCATCATCTGCCCAAGATGGTCGCAAGTCAGAGCGACAGAGATTAAAGACAGACTTCAGATATAGCGTATCGGAAGTGTTTTTTGCCAATTGCCCGTTTAGGCTTGGCAAAAACGATTCAAGGAAATGACGCGAGAAAGAGATTTATTTTCAGTGTGAAATATTCGAATTTGTTCACTGTCTTTATGAGATACTTATTGTTATATTCCTAAAGTAACTATTGTGTATACTTACTCAATAGTTTGATTTTTTTCTGTATAGTTATTGCCTACAGTTTGCCGTCATCATTTGAAAACACCTTTAGAAGGTTCTTATTCATTTTCATAATCACAAACGTTTTTACCTCTTTCAAAATAATGCACTTTTCTTTTTAGTTTCATTATCTCAGCTTTAGTTCGATATTTTTCATGCCTTTTAAAGATTGGAACACTGTTTTCTGCATATAAAAATTTGGATAATGCTAGTCAAAATTGATATGATATAAGAATAGAATTATGTAGTTTTATTCGCAGTCTAACTCCAGAGAAAATTAAAAATAATCATTATTTATTTAGTGTGTGGAAATAATCAATAATATTAAGGAGCTGTACTTGTTTTCTACTACTTTTCAGTGTTGCATAATCATCCAGCAATGGTCTATTCTATTAAGTTTAACCAGGTAGAATAGATAGAGGCAGATATATATAAATTGGAATGATGCCTTATGCCTTATGCCATCTGGCCTAATATACACCGTTCTCTCTCTCCCTAACATTTCCTCTTCCTTTACCTCTTGCTTGCCTCTCTCATCAATGACAAATCGATTTTGAATAGTCTCTTCTGTGTTTCATAATTATCTCTGTCAACAATGACGCCCACATTCGAGTACTCATACGCGTATTCACACTCACATGCATTCGATTATACGTTCATTCGTTTGGCTATCTTTTGATAAATGATTCGAGTAGTTTTCGATATGCTTATTTATGTTGTCGATATGGTTATAATGCGCACTCTCCCTCTCTCTCTCTCTCTAGACCGCAATTTGCTGCTTTATCATTTTATAATGCCTTTTCCCTGCCCCTTTCTATTCTCGTTCCTCTTCCCTTTGCCCCTGTTCGAACATTGTTAACACTCGTCAAAATAAGCGGCGCTAAGGAGGAGAGGGGGCAGGCTAATGGCCGCCTTGCTAGCGCCACTCGAGCGCATCCGCATAGCTATTCCCCCTCTCCTTCCTCTCATCTGTCACTTTTCTTTGCCCCTCTCTTCCGACATTCCTGCATATCCGGTGTCTCTTCTTCTTCGTCTTCTTCTCTTTGTGCTTCGTTCTGGCTTTGATAAGTTTGTGATGCGCCGCTGTCTGCGCTGTCATATTATCATGTTAACATGTCAAAAGCGCCAGCCAATTATTTTATTATGGCTAACTCCACTTTCCCCTTCCCCATAAACCTTTCCCCTTTCCTCCACACCTTCCCCCTGTCTTGCCTACATTGTGTCCAGTGCGTTCTGTCCCTGAGCTTTGTCTATTGTGTGTGGGCAGCTTTGCCTTGCTGGCTCATTGATTGGCTTGGACACGTTGACACCCTGTAAAATGTGGATGTATCTAGTGGTGTCTTCTTACAGAAGAATGCACTGCATTGATATACATTTTAGAGCCGAAAAAACATAATTCTAAACGTGTTTAAAGCTGAAATTGAGTTTACATCTTCATTGATTCCCATTCACAAAGTTGTGCATCAATTTTTAGTTTCAAAACGGCAAATTTCACAGTAATTCAACTCTTCTCTTCGTTCATTAGTTTACAGAGTATCTAGTCGTCTTGCAAGTGTCACCCTACGCAATTTTAATAGCTAGATTTGGCTTTGTTTTAGCAGCTCTTCGTGTTATTTATGATTCTTTTGCGCCCTGGCTTTGATTAATGTGTGACAAACGAACAAATGGACAGTGGAACGAAGAGCGGGACAGTGGGACGGAGAGGAGGAACAGTGGGACAGACAATGGGACATTGAGATAGATGCCCATATGAATATTAAACTTTCGACTTGGACTTTTAAAGGCGATATAAATTAGTCGCAGCTCAATGAAACATTAACACAAATCGCTTTGGAGTTCGCTTTAGTTTGCTCTTCCGCTCTTCTCCTTCCCCTGCCCCTTCTCCCCTTTCCCTGCCTCTGGCTGGCGTCGTGCGGCGCCTTATCGAGGCTTGTAAATGTCTCAACTATTTGTTAAATGCTAAAGCGACATGGTCATAATGGAAATGACAACTTAACAGCAACAACAACAGGCAGGCAAACGACAACAGCAACAAAATAAACAGCAACAAGAGGATCGGCAGCAACAGCAACAGCAACGTCAGAAATGTTAAAAGGCTCGGTCAAGTTGTCTCCTGCTGCTGCTGCTGCCCCACCCAAGCCTCCCTTCCTCTCCCCCCCCACCCCCTCTGCGAGTGATAACTGTATTGAGAGTGTCATTAACATTTTGATTGGTTTGCCAGACACGACGCTCCACTTGCAACTTGTGGCAGGCGCAACTTGCAACTCGCGACTCGCCATTATCGCAGAGGCAAGACATGCACATCATTTGTTAAATAAAGTACGAGTCAGCAACAGATTCGAGCTGCATCCCGGTCCAGCTACACAGCTCCAACTCCAACTTCAACTCCAACTCCAACTCCAACTCCAGCTAAGTAGATGACTGTCTGTCTCTCTGTCTTTCTGTCTCTCCGTCTCCCTGTCTGACTGTCCCCAAGTCATCTCTGATCGAGTCTGCCGTGTGCGAGGCAATTAATCAAGGCGACGTTTTTGCATTCAAAATGAAAACACCTTTTTAGTCCCAATCAACAACAACAACAACAAGAGCAACAACAAGAAGTAAAAGAGCAACATCAACAACAACTGCGTCGTCAATCAGTTTCAGCCTGACAACGGCAAACTGGAAGCCATCTCTACAAATTGTACAAGTTCCAGAACAGAACGCTCGCCAATTTGTGGGGGGTGCACAGTGGAAGGTTGAAGGCAGTTAGCAAGTAGATATGGAGATAATAATAATTTATACTTTATATAGAAAATATGTAATATAATAATAAATACATAGTATGGTTATTAACCATTACATAAATATATAAAAGTATAACACAGTATAGTAAGTATTTCTTCTTTTTTCATATTTAATTTGGTTTACAATAAATAAAAATGCAGTCTTTATTATTTCCTTGATTATTTCTCTAATCTGATTTAATAGTACCTGTTGTATTGTACAATTTAATATATTTTCTGATTATTTGTATTTAATATTCACTATGGACATCATTATTACAGCCTAGTAAAAACATGACAATAGATATTATATTACAAGAAATGTTGTATAATACATCATTGATGCGTCAGCATGTTAAGTTTGATTTGATTTAAATTGCGCAATTTCTTTTGTCATACACATCACCTATGCATCCCACTGTGCGTATGCGTGATGCGTTATTGGCGCTTCGTGTGGCGCTTTGCGTTCGAAGTGGCTCAACATGGAAGAGGGGGGAGGGGCTGTCAACATTGGGGGTGTGAAATGCAGACGAAATTAAAAAGCGTCAATTTGTCACACGTGGTCAGCTCTGGGACAGAGACAGAAGACAGGCTAACAGAACCAGGTGGGGAAGAGAAGGGGATGAGAGGGGGACAGTGGGACGTACGTGCTGCTGTCATTAAGAGTGCTTTTGTGGTTGAGTGTTTAATTGCCCACAGAGTCAGAGCTAAAGTCACCACGGCACTGGCGCCACGCCCCATGTGCGCCCCACTTGGCACACTTTCTGTCGCTTGTCATCGTCGCCAACTCGACTAAGTTATTAACTGCGCTTGCGATCCATTAAGCCTCCAATTGGACCACAGCAACAAAGCTGCGTGTGGGTGTAAGGCAGCAAATGCACCACTGACAGCAAACTCAACACACTCACTCACACACACATATACACACAGACACACACTGGCACAGTTGTAAGAGTATTCATACATCAGACTTTGTCACTCGAGCTGATTGCAACGACTGGCGTTTGCTTTCTTAATGCTGCTCTAAGAGCACGCACCTACACACACTAACACACGAATACATACACACACACATATGTTCTACATACAGTGTGTTATTTCATAATATATATGGCAAATTAATAATGTAACTACTGCGCAGTTAAACAATTTCAATTGCTTTTTATTCATTCATTGTGACTTGCGCTTTCTACGCATAGTCAAGGTGAACGCATCCTCTCTCCCTTTCTCTCTCGCTCTTTATTATTAATTGCCCTACGCTCTCCAGTGCATTGCTTGGCAATAATTTTTAAATTCACTCCGATATTTTCTTTCTAATCTTTTTACGCACCTCCAGCTTAATAAAACACAAATTCCACATGAAATATTAACTGAGTTTGTTTTATAAATAAAATCACTTATAAATGCCCCTAAATTTACATAGATAACATCAATGATAGACAAATTTCCAAGCACATACTTTATACTTTAAATGCTGTTCTGTGCACTGCTTGCAAAGCCAGAGAGAATTTCTAATAGAGTACTTGATCAATCGATGTGAATGTGTGTGCAAAAAGTGACTCAATGGGAAGAGAAGACACTTATTCACTTATTCCCCTGACGTGCGCTTTGTTGTTGTTTTGCTTCCACTCATTGATGTTCAAGGAAATATGGCGCGTCTCTTCATTACGGAACTGAATATAGTATTAGCAACGAAATCGGTTCGCACGGTTGTGTTATCTTTATCGCTGGATACACTCTATAGCAACAACGATTGCCCAACAATATCTCAACCTAATAAATATATTTTTTATGGTATTCGACTCCGAATTTCCCTAAAATTTGTCTAATTGCACCCAAGCATTATGAAGTTGCGGTAGTCGTAACCTAGGACTGATAAGTTCCCTTCTTATCGATACACCTTTTCTAAAAACTGATCAGAAAAGCTGATGAAATCGTATGGATATGGTACGTACCCTTAAAAAAACGCCGTCAAAAAGTTTCTCGTCGATCCTAAGTGCTTAACAAGCTGTGCTTGGATTTTGTTAATCGCAAATAGTTTTGACTATGCTACTGCTAAACTTATAAATAAATTGAAACTGCAGTTAATTGTGGATTCTTAAATTTAAATTTACAAATCGACAAATATCAAAGCACGTACCCGACACTTGATATTCCGTGCACTACTTGAAATGCAAGGTTATGTGAGAATAGAAACAAACTACTTGTAACATATATTAATTGATGAGCGTGCGTGTGAGTTTGTGTGCAAAGACGGACTTAATGGGAGAGTGACACAAATCGAATGTCACCCTTGCACAGATTGTTGTTGCTTTGCTAGCACTGATTGGTGTTAAAGAAGAGTCAGCGCGACTCTTAATTGGAAGAAAATAAATTCCAGCATATAAAGAGAGGCAAATTTCAATTGAAATGCTTATAGATATTTGATGAGATGTGCTGACAAGGCATCAGTTGCAACGCGATAGTGAGAGAGTACGGATCGTAGCGCTGCGTTATCGGTATCGTTATCGCTATCACTGTTGCGAATGTGTATGCACTTAATAGCATCTAATTTAATAAAGTGAAGTACTTGAAGTACTTCATTTTGTAATGGATTCGATTGCTAAAGACTCTATGTAAATAATACAATATTAAAAATGCATTAAATGTGGATGTTGTTTTTCTATTCCAAGCACAGCCATATCTACTTTGATAACAATTTATAATGCAGAGTGCTCTAAATAGTATATTAACGGGAGAAGAACTGTAAGTGCTTGATTAGCGTTATCTTAAATTTGTCTCATTTCAAAAGAGCAGTAGCAAGTTGCGGCAGTTATTTTCGTACACAAGGACTGATAAGTTGAATTCTTATCAATATACCTTATCTGAAAACTGACCTAAACAGCTGATAAAATCGCAGTAAAACAAATATAAAAACGCCGTCAATTGGTCCCTCGACAATACAGTCGCTCCTAAGCACTTGTTGAGCAGCAACCTGTGAAGCGAGAATTGCGACAAATTAAAGCCAAATTCACGACAATTGATAAACAGAGAAATGGTGTTCGTTACTGTTGCCCTACTGCTGGCAGTGCTGGCTCTGGTCTATGTCTTTCTGACCTGGAACTTCGGCTATTGGCAGAAGCGTAAGGTGCCCGGACCGAGTCCACAGCTACTCACTGGCAACTACCCGAACATGTACACAACACAACGACATGCAATATACGATCTCAGGGATATCTACCGGTAATCTTAAACCCAAGTAGACTACTTTGTTATAGAAATTATATAGAAATGAATAAGTGAATGAATAACTGATTGTGCTGTTACTATACGATATAGTGAACTATTGAAAAGTCACGGATTCAATTTGGAATAAGAATTGTTTGAAATCTTAAAAAGTATTCATATTCATATTTTTATAAGTGTTGTATCTATTTCAAGTAACCTTAATTCCTTCAATTTATATTTATAGAATCTTATAATTTCTAAATTAGTTTCTTAAATGTTCACTGAGTTCTCTGTATAGTTGTTTCTTATTTCAGTCTTATCTCAGATAACCCTAACCACACCTACTTTCCTCTGCAGCCAATACAAGAACGATTACGATGCAGTTGGCATATTCCAGGGCCGTTCACCTCAGATGTTGGTCACCAGTCCAGAGCTGGCACATCGCATATTCGTGACAGACTTCAAGAGCTTTCACGACAATGAGTTGGCCGACTTAGTCGAGGAGAAGAATGACTTTATTCTGGCCAACAACATGTTCACCATGACGGGAGAGAAGTGGAAGCAGCGACGTGCTCTCATTACGCCTGGTCTAACAATGAGTCGGGTAAGCTGACAGCTTTGTACCCTAGAAATTTGCTGACTTCCTCTTACTTATGTGCAGATCAAAACGGTTTACCCTGTGACTAATAGTGTGTGCGACAAGATGACTGAGTTCATTAAGAAACAAATTCGTATTGGACCAAAGGATGGCATCAACGGAAAAGAGGTAGGTGAAAGATCCCTTCGATAACCGATAAATATCGATCAATCGAATGATCTTTTCAACTTATAGCTTAGCCTACGCTTCACCACGGAAATTGTCACCGACTGCGTGCTGGGATTGGGCGCTCAGAGCTTTACCGATAACCCAACTCCGATAATGGGAAAAATCAGTAACCTGTTTGATCAGTCGATTGGCTTTGTAATACAAATTGCCATTATTTCGCTGTTTCCACTGACTCGTAAAATTAAGAAGCTGCGATTTATACCCAAAGATGTGGAGACATTCTTTGTGGGCCTCATGCAGAGCGCGCTCGATGCGCGAAAGAGTCAATTGAAGCAGGGCAAAACCTTCGATCGCGTCGACTTCCTTGACTACATCATGGAGTTGGGAAGGAAGCAGAACCTAGATACCCGTCACCTGACAGCACACACCATGACCTTCCTCCTCGATGGATTTGATACGACGGCCACAGTGTTGAGCCACACATTGCTCCTGCTGGGCAGAGATGCGCAGATTCAGCAGCGACTGCGCGAAGAGATTAAGGCACATCTGAATGACCAGGGCGCTGTAGACTTCGAGAAACTGCACGAACTTCCCTTCTTGGATGCCTGTGTACAGGGTGAGTAATAGTGCGATACTTATCGGTGTGTGAGCGATGTTAATCATTTTGATATTTTCAGAATCTCTTCGTATGTTCCCACCCCTCACCTTCTCAAGCAAAATCTGTACGCAGACCATTGAGCTGCCCAATCGCAATGGAAATAATTTCACCGTAGATAAGGGTACCATTTGCATTGTACCCCACGCCTGCTATATGAACGACGAGGACTACTTCCCCAATCCCGAGGTCTACCAGCCTGATCGGTTCATGGAGCCCGATGCAGCCAAGAACTATCGCGAACGCGGAGTCTTCATGGGCTTTGGCGATGGACCTCGTATCTGTATAGGTTCGTAGCCGAGATCTAAGAGCTATACTAGATAAACAATCTATATAATACATATTTAAATTTGCAGGAATGCGCTTCGCACTGACACAGATTAAGGCGGCCATCGCTGAGGTACTCATGAACTTCGATATCAATGTGAATCCTAAGACGCGCAAGGACAACGAGTATAATCCAATAGGCATTGTCACCAAACTTAAGGGCGATGTTTGGTTGGATTTTGTAAATCGCAAATAGTTTAGAGAGTGCTTCTTTAATACTTGTAAATAAATTGAAACTGCAGCTGATTATGCTCTTTTTAATATTATAAGAAATATTTTAGAATAAAACATAAGGGTTTTTGGACTTGCTTGCAAAATGACTTAAATGTTTTAAGTCGAAAAGGTTTTGTATTCAAATAGGCTTATCGTATTCTACTTTCTAACAGTTTCAATCATTGGTATTCCGTAGCAGTAACGTAAGTTTCTTTTTCTGACCGAACAATAATTGTCTGTTTTTTCTATAGTTTTTGTAGCCTTAGTTGTTATCCCTCTTGTTGTTGTTGTGTTGAGCTGTTACTCGTTGTCAACTGGGGATTTGGGATGTAGCATCAACGCTTTCGTGTAGCCAACAAATTTCAGCTGTCACTCAGTCGAGGCAGTTGGGGTTCTCGGGTTGAAACCCAATGTGCTGGATTGCCCATTGCACTTTTGCCAGCAATAACAACAGCAATTGCTATAACACCTTCACAGGGACTGGCCGGGATCTCTGGCCATGTGAAATTAATGAACACTGATTCGCATATGCCTTGCTGTCTTCAGGCTCCCTTTAGAATTTCATTCTCTTAGCAACGCAGAGCAATTTTTAATTTCAACTAAAATGCATTTCAGATGATGAACGAGTCCTAGACAGTCACGTTCTCTACAGTCCTTTAGCCTCCTCTGCCTTTTCCCTCCTTATTTTAATTGTTTTGGGAAAAGGCGGCCAGAAAAAATGAAAATATTCATTTGTTACACGGCGACTTCCGCTTTTTTTTTCGGATTCCTTCTCTTTTTTTATCGTCTGAAAACTTGAGTTCGTTCTGAAAAATTACCCTGATTTCGCAATCTGCAAAAAGTCATTTATAAAGCGAGGCGCTTTAGCAGTGGCGAAGCTGAAACTGAGATACATTAATATCGTAAATCTTTGTGTAAATTCAATTATGAAATATTGAGAAATTAAAAAAAATTTGGTAAATTAATTTTATTAAAGAAATTCGAAATAATTTGTTTATTTCATCAAGAGTTTCATAACATTTAAGATATAATGAAACATCCCAAATATTTAAAGTACATTCGGCATTAAAAAGGGAGTTTTACATTTATTGAACAGTTGCTAAAATTAAAATTAAACTTTCAGGTTAAAAACAAAATAATCTCTTTAGTTTCAGGTTTCTCCAAAACGGAACAGAGTTGAAAATGCAAGTTGGGGCCACTTAAGAGGTTTTGCAGTCTCATTATGTCATTTATCGTATTGTTAATGGGGAGTTAAGTGCGCAATTTTAGCATGCTGACAAATTTTTACTGCAACAGAGCGGAGAGTGAGGGGACTGAGGAAGGTGAGGTAGCTCATTAAGAGCTGCTGCCTAAGCAAATAAACACATTTTAATTAGCATTTAAAATGCGTATTAAGCGAAAAGCTTTTAAGAACAACAGACAAAGAGCGTCTGAAATCGATGTATCAAAATATGAGTGGTATTCCCTCTCGCGATGCCCCGTGCCCAGAAAGACGTGCTCGTTCATTAACAAGCGCGTCAAACTGATAACAATGCCAACTACAGAGAGAAAGAGGGAGAGAGAGACAGAGAAAGAGACAGAGACAGACTGCCTGTAAAACAGGTCACAATGCTAATTGATTGCAGCCAACGTGGGCTATAAAATTATTGAAGCCACCGCCAGGAGACACGCATTTCTCGACTCGGATAAGCAAATTGCGTTCCCAAAAACGTGACTCATCACGGCACGAGTAAAGTCAGGTAAGGCGACCCGAACTGAACCGTACAGTGCCTCATCTAATGCACTACGAGTACGCCAAGACCCTCAGCCCTCGACGGCGTCCACACAGATTAAGCAATTAACTGAGGTACTTGAGATAAATCTGTCACACGCCCAAAAACAAGGCTGAATAGAGGAGTATTCCACGCTTAAGTGTCGCTTTGTTTCGTTTTCAATATGCAAATATATGTTCCGATTCGAGAGATTATAAGTAATAAATTTGCTAGCATGGAAATCAAACGAGGTGATATCGAGGCAACATGACTTAGACGAGGGATACCCTCTAAACAGGCCTCACATATTCTATGACTCAACGTTTTGCTTGCAGATGAGGTAACTATGAAGGTTTTCCTTCGATTTAGTAAAACTATTTAAGATTAAAAAACAAAACAGTTTATATCTTGCTAAAACTCAGTTCATTTCGTAATAATTGTTACCTAGTTCCTAAGATCTATCAAGGTTTTTCTTTTCGATTCTTTTCAGTTAGTCTACTTACTTCAAATCTTTTTCAAATCGAGTTATATTTGGTATACCCTTTTCCCATCAGCCGTGCTGAGTATGAAAACGTGTCAAAACGCTCTAAGCTGCATTTATAATCGCGTTTCATAAAATGCTTTTGTCAAGCAACTCTTTTTTATGAGCTTATATTTAAACTTTTAATGTTATAATTTACTTTCCAAATATTTGACGTAAATATTTGTTTCTCTTTGAGCTTTTGTCTGACACGTTTCTTTATGTGGGCGTACAAGTCAATGAAAGCGAATCGAGACTTTGACAATTTTACCAGCGAATCTGATTTAATTAGTTTTATGTATCGAATGACAGTTAAAAATACCAAAAAATATACTAAAACAAGCTAACAAAGTTGTTATACAAATTAGCAAAACGTGGAAAATATTTATGCAGCATTTTTTAGGTTGCAAACCTTTTGCTTGAATGTTCTAAGGCACATACAGTGAGTATAAACACCCCTCACAAACTGTGCTACCCTTCCCTCAAATCCACTTAAGGCTATAAAAATCATGGCTACCCGCCCTCAACCCAAACTAAGTGCGATCCATAAATTTTACCAGTTAATCGCAGAGAAAACAACGGAAATTGTTTGTAATCATACGAAAATTGCCTACAAATGAACTGCTTAACGGCGTGTCGCACATTTGCTGAGCATTCAAATGGCACACAACACCCTAACAACAACAACAATGCAGAACACATAACACCCCAACAATAATAACAAATACAACAACAAAGGGAACAGCCAGCCCATTGTAATACATTTAACCAGGCCCGAAAAACTGTGCCACATTTGCGTTTTCGGCAGCGGAAATAACAGTTACAGCTAAGGTGCCAGGGAGACCACATTGACACGGTAGTACCCTTACAAAATACCCTATGTATACTGTTGTGTAAATAAGCAAGGAGTGAGTGTAGTTTTAAGATTGTTCAATTTAAGTTTTGTACTAGTTTTCAGTTATTTCGCGGGGTATATTCAACTAATCAGCAATGTTTCAATTAGTTCATTAAAGTCCTTCACTACTGCTGTATGCCAGTCAACCATTTAGCAAGTGCAGACACAAACCCCCCTCTAGGTAACAATTTACAGGGTATACTAACAATTGCTGGATGAAATTGCGCGAGGGCATATTTAATTTATAAAACAACCAAAAATGGTGCGCAGCAAATTGTCTCGGGGCAGATTTGTGGACCACAATATGCAAGGGGCGTGGCATGGGAGCCTCACATTGAAGGCGGCCTGAGAAAAGCGAAAATGTTGCGTGAAAAAAATCGGTAACTTATTAAAAATGCCCATATAGCATGCAATATGCATGATTATTGTGTGAGTGAGTAAGAGTATTTATGCGTGTGGGTGTGTGTGAGTGAGTGTGAGTGAATGGGTGAGTGTGAGTGTGTGTGGCCTCATAAAAATCAGTGGTTCCCTCTGCAGACGGGGTGCAAAATTAATTAAGAACAGGAAGTATTCACTGTGCCCGTCTTTTGTCTTCTTAAGGTAAGACTCTTAAAAGATTTAGTATGTTAGCATATAAATGAAATAGTTTTAGCTGCAAATCTAAGCAAGGAAGTTCTTATATAAGACATAACTATATTGTTTGATCACATACAACAAGTCACGGATAAACAGAATACGATCCTGTTTCTTGGAGTTGGTCAGCTCATAAGACATCACCGACCCTATAAAGTATACATATATTGCCTAGGGTATTCTGCTGATTTATAATCAATTCATATGTATATGTAGGTTCAAGCGATGTCTCTCAGTCCGTCTGTGTGGGGGAATGAAAATTTGTCAGACCAAGCAAAAACGGAGCGATATATAGTACAGTTGCCATACAACCTATGGGCCGATTTTTGTTATTTTTTTAGATGATGCAATTCGCCATGCCGAAGGTAGCCTCTCTTTATGGTTTAATGTTACTGTTAATCTTTGTTAATTTGGTTATTGGCTTTGATTTTTACAGAAAACCTCATAGAGCCATTGTCTATTCTATGAAATTATCCCCCTCTCGCTTACTCGCCCTTTTTGTTGATCCCTCTACCCTGTTGCGCAAATCTCAGCACAAAGAGCTTCGCCTTCGTCTGCGTCTTCAGCTGCTGCTCAACAAGTAGAAAGTTCCAAAATATCTGCACAGAAACTTTCAGACGCCCACACACAAATAAACACACACACGCACTAACACTCTTTCTCTCACACACACACACATGGGAAGCAGTTGGGATTAAATAATTAATGTGTTAATTTATCGCTTAGCAAATTGTGTGGTCAATTCACTAACAAAATCACGCATAGACTGCCCAGGCCCCGCCCTAACCCTCACTTCCTTCCCTCTCTTCCCCTCGCCTCCTCCTTTACCTCTCTGTACTGCTTTCCTTACCCCTGCTTAAGTGCGGACAGACGTGGCAAACTTCGAAAAGCAATCACAATGTGGCGGGGCATGTTGAGGGAAATCACTTAAAAAGCAGACAAAAAGAGACGCCCTCTCTCGCTCTGTCTCTCTCTACCTGTACCTCTCACTCACTCTCTCTCTATGCTGTCTCTGCTGTCTCTCTCTGGTGTCTTGATTCGTGGGCATTTGAAAGAGATTCACATAAAGCTAAAACTGTCACCAATAATAGCGCTCACCTGACCGCACATAAAATTCGCGCAGCAGGACAAAGAGGCAGCTAAAGAGGAGGTCAAAGAGGGGCAGAGCGAGGGAGACAGCCATAATCAGTATTGGCAATTCGAGTGACAGTTCCACAGTGCCTTCAGTTCAGTTCAGTTGAGTCTGCATGCCACATCCACCCACCTTGTCGCAGTTTGGCCGTGCGCCATTTGTATATGAGGCAAATAAAAATGCATATCAAATGAGGCACAAAGCTGAATGTTGCAGCCATCCGTAAGAGATAGAGCGGGGGTAGGGGAGGGGGGCAGACATTTGGAGGCACTTGCGCAGAACTTGCCTACTGAATATTCCATGAAGTTGCCAATAAAGTCAAGTGGCAACTCCTGCAAATGGCAACAGGAACAGGGGAAGCTGGCTCTGTCTCTG
This sequence comes from Zaprionus davidi, assembly GCA_018903715.1. Classification (NCBI taxonomy): domain Eukaryota; kingdom Metazoa; phylum Arthropoda; class Insecta; order Diptera; family Drosophilidae; genus Zaprionus; species Zaprionus davidi. The sequence continues at coordinate 1,675,522 of JAEIGL010000003.1, forward strand.
CTGCTGCTGTTGCTGCTGTTGACTGCAGTCTGCTGCTGCATACTAATTTTGTCTTACCTTTCCCTCTCTCTCTTTCTCCTTCTCTCCAACTGCCTCCCCCACTGCATTGTGGTGGCATCTTGGCCTCATTTTGTATTCATACCAAGCACCAATTTCTTGCTGCTGTTGTTGCACTTAGTTGTTGTTCCTGTTGTTGCTGTTGTTGTTGTGCCTGCTATTAACTGAAATAAAAGTACAACAACAACAACAATACAACGCAGCAAAATTGCAATAAAAATGTGGCCCGCCTCTCTCGCTTTGCATTAAAATTGCATTGCAATTGCCCAAGTCGAGACCTTTTTGTTGTTGTTGTTGTTGCTGCTGTTGTTGTTGCTTTATTATAGCAATTGTTGCCCGCTCTTTGTTGTTGTTGCTGTTCAAATGAAATCCAATTAGTTGGCTACAAGGCCTACAACGACGACGACGACGGCGACGGCGACGACAACGATGCGTCGTGACTGCGAAGTCCTTTTCGGTTCAACTGACTGTCTCTGTGTGTGTAGACACTCTATAACTTTGTATGTACTCGTAGTTGCCTGTAAATTACACTGGGAAAATAGTCTGATATATATGATGCATTTCGATATTCAATCAATACGTGTAGAGAATTCAATGTAATCAATGCAAACAAAGATGTTATTAAGGATCTAAGTATTAGTATCTAAAACTAAAATTGTTTATAAATTGGGAGATGAAAATATGCAAAATAACTGCAAATATTTTAACACTCATCTAATTTGGAAAATTTTGAATTGTTTGTCTATAATCTATAATCTTTCCTTTCTTCCTACACTTTTTCTGGCAGTGCAGTAGCCGCGCTCACGCGCTCAATTGAATATGCAGTAATTGCGCCGTTTCATTCGCTCATTCGCGTTTCATTCTTCGTTTCATTGTCGTTCATGATTTTCCGTGACTTTTCTTTTGTACCCAAAACGCGTTTGTGCCTAAGTGCAGAATTGAATTTTTGTGATTAATTTTCGGGTAGCCTGAGGAGCAACTCAGCTAAGCTCATCCCCGATTCCCCTTGTAACTCTGTCCTCTTTCCCTACTGTCTCGCTCCTCTCTTCCTCATCTCTCACTCCCAGCTTCCTCCTCTTTTCCTCCACTCTTCCTGTGCAAGACAATTTCGTAGGCAGATGGCACATGCCACAACGCCTGCTTAGACCTTGCCACAATCAAGTCGCAGCATTCCACGCAGGCACCCCCCTCCCTTTGCCATTGCCCCTCCCCCCTGGACAATAAAACTGTCAATTAACCTTTAAGTGAACCCGCGAAGATGCCCATGCGAACGAGCCTAACGAAATAATTTTCATTTGCCAGTCGGGGTATCTTATCTGGGCTGCCTGCCAGAAGTGCCAGCAAATAGAGATCTCACAGAGGCATTAGAGCCAAAGCCAAAGGCAAAGCCGTTGGAAAAGTAGACCACAGGCCAAGACGCTTTACGCCCCCCGCCTCCCTTCGACACAGCCCCGCCCCTCAGTCTAACGCCCGAAACTGACAAAACGCTGCTATTTCCAATTGTGCTATTAATCTGCCACATTTGCACCACATCGCTCTGTCTCGCTCTCGCAACCCGAAAATAGAAACAATCAAAATGAAAATACATTCTCTTTCTGCTTCGCGTTCGTAATAAAAACCCCAAAAGCAAAACGTTTTCCATTTAAAATGTCGTCGCAAAGTACCGTCTCTCTCTTTCTCTCTCTCACTCCATACACACACTCCCCACACTCTGGACTGCTTGCTCAGCTTACAGCACAGCCAATGGCAGGCAAGCAGTGTCACGCCCACTGCGTCAATTGCCAGCCAGTGCTGCCAAGCAGTGTGCAGAAACCAAACCAGTTTGGCCATTCAACACATTGTGCAGCGCAGGTGCGAGCGAGAGAGCGAGTTAGAGAGTGCAAGTGCGCAAGAGTGAGAAAGCCTGCAGCAGAGGCGTGGCCAAGGCAGCGCAGGCGCAGGGGGAGAGCGAGGAACGAGCGCGCGGGTTGGTCAGCCAGCGAAGTTATTATGGTAGGTTAGGTTCAAACAAGGTGGCAAACAGGCTCGTTAGCGCTAACCAAATAGGAAGGAAGCAGCAGCAGCAACGAAGCAGCACCGCAGCAGCAGCCAACGTCAGCGCCAGCAGCGACGCTGCAGACGACGTCGACGTTGCTGGGAACAGGTTTTACTTGATTTTTGATTTTCTGTTTTTTTTTTCACGGGGGGTGACTCTTGCCTGGGCTTATTTGGCTAACAAGCAAGCAGAGGCAGACGGAGGCAGAGGTAGAGGCAGCGACGCGGGCAGAGACAACGAGACAGCGCAGTCGCTGGCAGCGTCCGTCGGCATATTTTGTCGGGTTGCATTTATGAAAAGCGTTTACGCCCGCCAGCACGCGCCCGCTGTCAGCTCGAGGGGATTTCTGCAGATCGAAGTCGAAGTCAGTCAACGGCGTCAGCTCAATTTGTCGAGTCGGTCGAGCAGCCGCAGTCCGTCAATAAGCCAACTTAATTGAACTGTAAATCGCGGCGTGTGTTGTGTAGTGTAAAAGAAAAAGCAAAAGAAAGAGAAATCTAGAGAGAAGAAAAAGAATATTTGATATACATACATATATATATCTGATTAGATCAGAGATCAGAGCATACAAGACCTAGTGAAGTTTTGATCTGTTCAAGTCAAATTGGCTCCACACGTTGCCAGCATGTCCAGCCACGAGGAGGATGAGCACGAGCACGAGCATGAGCACGTTGAGGAGCACGAGGAGGAGCAGGAGATCCATGTCGATGTGGACTCCGATTCGCGCATGTCCTGTGGCAGCGGATCCGATGTGGATATGGATGGCGGCAGTTGCTACGACGAGTCAGAGACGCCACTCAGGTAACATATCAATTTGGACAATCGAATTGGAATCGTAGCTCCAAGTGTTGCCAACATTCCATTGTCACTGCCCGACTGTCCGTTCATAATGCCATTATAATCTTTGAATGCTTTTATGGCGCCACAAAACGTATTCTTTATGAGCTCATCGAAACAAAGGGGGCTCTTTCAGCGTGTGTGTGGAGTGTTTACAGTCGGCACAAGCGATAGAAGATCTGTTTCCTTATGGAATGAGATATTTATAAAGATTTCTACCGTTTGTTTCCCAAAGAATTTGTAAGATCTTCTGGAGTTGTTGTTCATTTCATCTGCCATTCTTCTTCATATTTATGCAGATATTTACAAATTCCATGTATATAATTTCTTTCTTACCCGATAACGATAGATATAGGAAATATGTGGAGTGTCTACAAAGAGGACAAGTGTTAGAAGATCAGTTTTTCTTAATTAAATGACATGTGCTTGAGTTTTTCTATTGGTTATTTTCCAAATATCAAAACACTAAAGAGTATTAAGTTTCTTTTTGATGTGAATTTCTTAATTTTTAAGATCTTTTTGAGTTATTGTTCAGTTCTTCTGCAATTCTTCTTTAAATTAATAGATACAAGAATAGTTTATTTTCTTATGTACTTATTACTGAGTATTTCATCAATTGGTTTTATGACAACTGATACAATGAAAAATAAGAAGCGTCAAATATAAATTTTTAACATCTTCTGGAGTTTTTCTTAAATGCTTTTGAAATTATTCATCAACATTGTTGTGAACTTTCTTCCATTCACTGCTGAACTTATTTTCGAAATGAATTCCGAACTTCTAAGATCGTCTTGAGTTCGTTTCCAACTCAACAGCAATTCTTCCTCAAATTTTGATTCTTTCATTCATATCTTCCCCATTAACGAGCGCTGACTGTGCCTAACAAGCTGGCAATAGATGTGAATCGTTTGGTGGATCGATTCTTCGACTCTTCGTCGCTTCATTCAGCTTCTACCTTCCCTTTGCACCAATTTGTTTGTGGCGTGAACAAACCTCTTAAAGACTAATAAATTGCTGCAGCAAACTCCGTGCAGGTAACTCCCTGCATTTACAGGGTGCACAGGTAGAGAGGGGCAGGTAGGGGACGGCAACTGGGACGGGCCGCCGATAAAGCGCACATTAGCAAGGCGCCAAAAAGCGCGCGTTGATAACAATTCCCCAAATGGGCCCGAACGAGTTTCAAGACAGAGAGGGAGAAAGAAAGAGGAAGAGGGGCAGAGAGAGGCAACAAAGCCACAGTCGGCGGGCTCGCCGGAATCGCAGGGCATATTGGATTAACATTTTAATAGAGCGCGCTATAAAAATGCCATAAAAACATCTCTCGAGCCCCAGCGAAATGTGGAGCAGAACCCGGTGAGGCAGTGAGGCAGGTGATTCGAGCCCATTCGATGCATGTTTTATGACAAGTTTTTGTTTTTGGCTTTTCGTTTTCTGTTTTCGGTTTCGCGTTTTGGAAAGTCGCTCGAAAATTGTTTTCAATTATGCGACAAATTAATGAAACCTTCGTGACTCGTTTGCGGTCGCTTGCGATGATTTATAGAATGTAAATAAAATGCCGTCTGCAGCATTTGCATAATTACTTAATTTGCCAACAGCCACAGCCAACATTACGCATACGCCGCGTGTTGTGACGCTGAAAACATGATTTCTGCATGTTGCCACCTTATCGCTGCCTCTGGTTATGGTATCAGCTATGGGGCAGTGGCGTAGCCAGAAAACATGGGAGACGGGGCAGATGGGATTAGACTTGAAGTGAGGGATACAGAAATTGGTAGATTCATACTATATATATACAATATAAGATATAAATTATTTTGAATTTATATAATTGGAGAGACAGAAGAGAAGGCAGACTGTTCATCATAGTATAGTACTTTATGCAGCATTTTTTGTGTTATTATTTTCAATAATTACTAGAATTCAACTGCAAAATACATAAATGTGCAGATGATATATTAATTTATATTTAGATACAAAAGCAGACAGCATTTTAAATGGTATTAATTATTTTTGTGCAGCATTTTGTATTGTATTTAAAAAAAATGATCAGAATTCATTCATTTCTATTCAGGTATTTTTGTGGAGTGTTTTTATTTCCTATATTAATTCTTTATGCTTAAAGATCTGATAGTAAAATTCTTATATCGTTTAGAGAAAAGTATAACAATTAAAAATTTAATTGCATTGATATATAAACAACATTTGAGTATTTAGATTTGTTTTCTTTAATTGTTATGCTCTACATTGCTACTTAAAGATTTATTATAAAATAATTTATCTTAATGAATAAATAACAAACTTGTTAAATCGTATAAACCACTTCATGTCACACTTGTATAACAAGTTTTATATTATATACAGCATATGTTATTTATAAGTATGCAATATGTGCCTCAAAAAATACATTCACCTCAATTTGATCATCAATCGATCTTTCACCTGCGGCTCAACCCCTTAGCACCCCCTCCTGGCAGCCGCCTCTGCCGCAGTCTGCTACCGCGTGGGCCGTGCAGCTTTGCAACCGTGTGACTGCATGCATGTCTCTCCAAGGCGACATTAATTAATAATTTGTTCTCGCACCAAGCTTATCTGGGCGACACTTTTAGCATTAATGAGCAAAAAAATAAGTTCACATTGGCATTACGCTAACGCTTCCCCCTCTCTCTCTCTCCCCCCTCTCTTTCTCACTCATCTCTCTACAGCGAATCATTGCAGTCGGAGCAGACGCGCTCCTCGTCCAGCGAGAATCTGCCATTCAGCATATCGCGCCTGCTCTCGAAGCCCTTCGATGCCAGCAGTCAGCGCAACAACAACAACAGCAGCCCTGGCAGTCACAACAGCAACAACAACAACAACAGTGGTAACAACAACAACAATCATGGCGAAGAGAAGGAGCTGCAAGCAGACGAACAGGATTTGGCCGCATACAAATTGGCCACCAGCATCGCCAACTCAACATACGGCAGCGCTGCCGCACTCTACACATATCCGCATCTATATCCGTCGGCCGCTGCCGCTGCTGCCGGGCATGTGCTGCGAGTGCCGCCGCAGCGTACGCCGCTGACCTGGGCGCTGCCACCGCTGCATCATGCGGCGTTGGCGCATCAGGCGGTCAAGGATCGACTGGCAGGTGAGTCCAGAGCTACAGTAGCTACAACAGCTACTGTTTGAGCAGAGACTGGTAACAGACAAGCAACTGAGAAGGAGGCAGGGGGAGGAAGAAGCCGAGAGGAGAGACAGAGACTGCTCCAATGCGGCTTATTAAAGTCGGGCTAATAAGCGCGATCAGAGAAGTCTTTTAAGCCAAACATGCCTGTCGGCATGTCACTGCCGCACGTGTGTGTGCGTGTGTGTACGTGCCACTGGCACTGTGTGTGTCAGTGCGTGTGTGCGCTGGTGTGTGTGCGGCCCTAAAGTATAAAAACATGTTTGCCTTCAAATGCGCAATCGCAGCTTAAGCTGAAAAGAGAAGCTGAAGCCGAGAATGAAACTTAACGCTGCGCCACCGCCCAGAAGCAAACGCATTTGCATATGGTCAATGCAACAGCAGGACATGCCAGACTGACTCCAGAGATACCCTGTAGAGGGAGCTAAAGAGGGACACAAGAGTAAGGCAGGATACACAAATTAGAAGTTCAAGTTTCACAGCCGTTAAGCTAATGTAGCTATAAATATCTATAATATATTGGAAAGATCTTAGCATAATACCAGCCATATGCAATAGTATATAGTATGGTATATGCTATACTTCCTATCTGATGGATCAATATATTTCACTCACTTCAAATGAAAATGAAAAGGGAAACATTATCAAGTGAATTGATAATATACATAAAGATCTACAGATATGCAGGTTTAATCTATGGATAATATATTTAAAGATCTGTAGATATAATCTATGGCAAATTATCTGAATACCATAACAAAACTTCTAGTTCTTTCTCTGCAAATTCATTAACGTTTCCATTCCAATTTCTGCTCCTCTTGGATGGTAGCAGAAAAGTTGGCAGAGGCTTAAAAGCTGAAAAGTGAATCACTTACAGCTAAAGGAATGGGGCGACCAAAGGCAGGGCGAGCTAAACTGGCCACGTAACATCTGTGTGCCAACCTTATACTCCAGTTTGCGAATATTATCTATACAAAGTGAAGGGTTGCAGATATCTCTCCGACGTCTTAGATCGTCATCGTCAGCACGTTTTATTATCTAAATTATATTGTAGGCCTTGGACTTGGCCATTTTAAGGATCACCACCCCTTAGCCGACGAGCAGGAGCCGGAAATTGAAACGTGCGGTCAAGTCCATGAAGTCCAACAGCCTATAGGGAATGGCAACCAATTGCCAACCGTTACAAATATAATTTATTTTGGAAGCTGAAAAGTGAATCACTTACAGCTAAAGTCATCACTAAACGTATAATTTTGAGTACCATTCTTCATACTATGACATATATCTTATATAACTCACCAGATCTTCTAGTTTATCCACTTCAAAGTAAACAACACTAAAAAGGCAACTTAGTGCCTCAAAATGAACTCAATCCCCGCTACACTTTCTCTGCAGGGTATCTGCTGGCCGTGCATATCCCTCACGCTCACCACTGTCTGGCTTGTTTAATTTGTTTACATTATGAGCTTCACTTGTAGCTACAAGCGACAGTCGCAGCGCGAGCCGCTTAAATAATGAGTTCGCGTTGATTTTATTACGCCTTCCTGGCAGCAGGACAGCAAAAATGAAGGAGGAAGGGAAGAAGGGAGCGGGTAAGGGACAACTGGACTCCACTGCAGGCCTCAGTCTTTATCAGCTGTCGCTGTCTCTGTCTCTGTTGCAGTCTCTGTCGTTGAGCGTCCCCGTTTAAGTCATATTTGGGCCATTTTGGGGGGCTGCCCCGAAAAGCTGCTTAGTGCGCATTGCGCTGCGATTGGCATTGCGATTGCAGCGACAGCAGCAGCCTTTTTCTTAGCCTTTTTATGGCCAACATCCGGCGTACGGCTGCATACCCCCTCGGGTATTTTAATGAGCTGGTTTTACATGACTTTTTAATTTCGCGCTGTGCCCCGAAAAGGAATTAATTACACATTGGGCGGTCCGACGACTCAACGCCAGAGCAAGAAAGACAAAGAGAGAGAGAGAGAGAGATACAAAGATATGCAGAGCGACTAACAGAGAGAGAGAGAGAGGGATAGCGAGAGAAGGTCCCTTTGACCAGGCTTATTTATCGCCGCATACCACACTTCAATGCGACGCTGCCAACTGACATGGGCAGCTTTTAATTAGCCCCTAAGCAGCTAAGCTGTCCCGGCCACATGGTCAGCCCCTCTGCCAGCACCTCTGCCACTGGCCACACTTATCCCTCGACCAGTTTCATTCTGATAAGCTGGCGCCTTGGCTTTTTTCATTAACAAGACAAACGAGAACGCAACGCAGTCCCAGGCGAGGTCTCAGTTAAGGTCTCAGTTCTTCTGAGTGCTTAGTCCCTTTCCGTGGGCTGAAACCCTAGCGCCATATGATTAATAACCATCGCGTGATATCTTCGTGTGCAGCATATGCCAATTAAATACCACAAATAGCGAAAAATACAGAAGAAAACAAAAGCAAACTCAGCACAAATGGAATCAATTTTGCGAACAGGTTATGAAGGTTCTTTGAGCATAGAGAACTTGACTATAAGACTACAGGTTATGATTTTCGTTACGCTTATAGTGGTCTTATAAGTTAGATCTTATCAGATTTTGGATTGTTATGCGCTAAAGATATACACTTAGTATAACTACATTTATATTTTGCATATCTGTTAAGTATTTTTGTAGTCTTGATACCTTTTTATCCAAGCAACTATCAAAAAATCTCATATACAACTTCACATTCTAGCTTCACACACTTACAGTACCCTTCTTAGTACCCTTAATCATTATCTTAACCCTTAACCATTTGAAAATTAATATTTTCTTGCAATAGAGCAATAAGCATAAGGTCAAAGTGTAGATACTTTACTAAGCTGCCAGGCACATTGCGCATACGCCAGGTGGGGCTGTGGCTCTCCAGCTTTGTCTACAGCTCAGCCGCAGGCGCCATCAATAATGCATGCTAAAAGCTTTTAGCATTATTTTACGTATTTTGGGCAGGCAGTTCGCAGGCAGTCGAGGCAGCTTGTGAGTTTGCCGAGTATCTTTAAGATACGCCAAGAACTGAGGCCAAAACATCATAAATAAGCAGCAGTGCGGCGACACAAGGGGACGCACAAGGGGAAGACAAGCGGAAAAACGCTGGTAAGCCATAAAATTATGCTTATGTGCGTCGAATCCTGCCTCCGCCTGCCCCCCTTTTGGAATCCTTTAAGGATACGTTTATGCTTACGCTTATGTGGTGCGATAAATGGCTTTTTATTGAAATTGATATTGCCTGAAATATTCAAATGGCATTGCCTCTTTCCCCTCCTTGGCTTCCCTCAGGCGCCTTCGAATTTATGCCAAACCGGAAAAGGGTTTTCCTGGCAAAATTCGCAATAAAAAACATGATTTGTCAGCTTAACACCCGCCATAGATTCCCCGATATTGAGAACCTGCCAGAGTTCCCATTGATGGAACATTTTTTGGTTCACATTTGTGGGGTATTTGAGGGGTGGTTGGAATGATGGCGATGGTGATGCTGATGGGGTTGGGATAAGGATAGCGCAATGAGCTCTTACTTCAATTGAAGTAGCTGGGAAGTGCTTCAGAGTAAGAGAACGTAGGGTTTGAAGCACTTGGAGTAAGAAATCTAAGATATGTTTATTATCTTTGGATTGGAATGAGGAAATTTACAACTCTTAATAGAAATATAGGCTGCACAGTTTATATGTAGTTTCTCTTGGGTTTCAAGTTTCAAAAAATTCATTTTCTAAGTATATTATAAGCTTATGGTATCATAATAGCTCTTACGAAAGTAGGGTTATGTTTATTATGCTAAAAGCCAGTTCCTTTCAAAAATCAATAATAAAATATGTTTATTTCTAAAAAACACTTCGAAAGAAAAAACATATTTAGTATAATTGCACTTTTAGTATAGTAACAACATAGTTAGGGCACTTTATTATATGTACTTAATTATATTTCTTTACAAGATTATGAAAGTAAGGTTTTGTTTATATATAGTAATCAACAAATAAATGTTTGTTTCTTAGGAAGAAATAGCGAAAAAGTCAAAGTACTTTAAGCACTTTGAGAATAGTTACAACATTGTTAGCCTATCTTATAATGGTCTTCATGATATACTTTAAAAATGAATTTTGTTCCTCAAAAAGGTATAAAAATTTAAAATTCAATCATTACAATTGCCTTTTCTAGTCGAACTTTGCAAATTAGGAACTCCCTGAGTGTTTTCCGAGTTTGTATCGTCTTATAGAAATAGTTGCAATATATTTGAAGTCTTCTTCCGCATTCCCCTCTCTATTGCCCCTAAGTCTCAACTTGTGCTTGTGTTTTTCTCAGTTTTGTCGTTCAATTTGTTTGTCCAGGCAACTTTGGCACAATATTCTCAAGCTCATGTCTCCAGAGTCCGTTTATCGCATGACCCCAGTGGCGATGGTTAAGCCGGTTTCCCCAACTGCCGCCGGCTGACCGCGACGCTGACCAAGACGACATCGTCTCAATAACTTTGTTGCTGCGTCGGGGCCGGGCTTATCGCACATAATAAACAACAACACGCGAGCCAAGGCGAATTCAACTCAAGCAGGCAGGAATTTTAAAAGGTTCAGCGCCAGCCCAGAGCCGTACCAGCGCCCGCACCCATTAGGCACAGACGGAAAGTGAGACGGAGACTGAGACGGAGACTGAGACGCTGAGTGAGAGACTGAGACTGGGTCACATGCGCATCCTAGGAAGCCGCGACTTTATGACTCAACTGGGACTGGGACTGCGACGGGCAGACTCAATTGATGTCGCGTGCATTGTCCAAGCGAGAGTCTACGATAAAGGTTCGGCTGGGCAATTAGTCCGACGCAAGCAGCCGAGCCGAAACCGAACCTGAGTCGAAGTAGGAGTAGGAGTCAGTGACTCTTGCAAGGCTGGAGTAGGGGTCGGGGTCGGGGTATCTAAATTGATTTCACAGCAGGTAACGGGAGGCGTCTAAGGTCGTGACACAGGTGCCGCTGCCGCAGTCGCTGCCGCAGCCGGAAGCAAATATCGGAAATGGCTTGTTATCTATTTGGGAATTTATTGTTTGCTAATTGCCAGGACACACACAGGGAAGCAGGATAAGTGAAAGTGAACTGCGCTACCTGCAACTACTTAGCTACACCTTTATCTAAATATACCCAGCCATGAACCTATAAATACCTCAAATGCATCCCCACTTACATCGTCTCTCCCCTCTTGCAGCTGCCTTTCCCATCGCTCGTCGCATCGGACATCCGTACCAGAATCGCACACCGCCCAAGCGAAAAAAGCCGCGCACCTCCTTCACACGCATCCAGGTGGCCGAGCTGGAGAAGCGCTTCCACAAGCAGAAGTATCTCGCCTCCGCTGAGCGAGCCGCCCTGGCGCGGGGCCTTAAGATGACCGATGCGCAGGTGAAGACGTGGTTCCAGAATCGACGCACCAAATGGAGGTGAGTTTTAACTACATAAAACAATTGGAAATTTGAAATGAATTAGCTGGGAAATTGAACCTTTTCTTTACTAGTACAAAATGTATCCTAAGTCCTTAGTCATTTTGACTCTGAAGATCTTGCTATGATGCGAGTTTCTTTGGCTTTAAGCAATTGAATTGATAAAAGTTCTAACTCAATTAACAAGGAAGCCATTTCTTTTTTTTAATAGAGCTATATAATATGATAAATATATGTATATTATATATATTTGGTATACCTGCAATTTGTATATTTTATATTTATTTAATATCCTTTTAGTTATTGAGTTCCATTCATGAAAAACCTTTTCTGTGCGTACAAGCTGTGAAAAATCAATAGAACAAACCACCTGACTCACTTCAGAAGTGTTGACAGGTAACACAACCTTCTCCTCATCTTACTTCTACCATCCAACCCCCCTTTTAAACTACAAAATATATACAAAAGGCTTCTGTCTAACAGGAAAAAAGAACAAGAAAAGCGGGAGAGTGAAAAAAAGCGTTCACTCGAACTGGGGGGTAAAAGGTTTATCCATTATGCATGAACACATTAAATGAAAAAGCGCTGCCAGTAAACGCCCCCGTCTCCACTCTCACTCTGCTGGCCCTGCTGCTCGTCTAGGGGTTGGCCAGCTGCGGGGGTGGATTCACTTTGTATCTGCTGTAAACTCCGTCTAATAATGAGTACAATGCTGCCTCCACTAGCCCAACGCTAATCATGGCCACAAAATGGCGGCTATGAACATATTTTATTCTATTTTTAATAAGCCAGGAAACTTGCCAAGCACTTTCAAGACTTAATAAAGAAACGAGAACTAGGAAAAATACAATTCTGAAATAAGATTTCATTAATCATAAGCAAATACTTCAATTTATCATTATAGGCCACCATAGCTCACATGCGTTTACTGCGTTCCGTAATACGATTCATATAATTGTAGTTAATAGATCTCGCATATGTCGAATGCCTCATCAACTTTTAATAATTTCAAAATAATAAACCCAATACCATTTAATAATAAGGCACCAACACGACCGATGGTCATTAAGTACAACTCTATCTGAGCAAATCGATCAGCAATTGAAGCTTGACATGCCTTCAATGTGATCTTTAATCATGTACATCATTTGTATATACATGAACAGTTGATGTATATGTTATATACGCGATTTGAAATCGTACGAGTTTTACTTAGCGCGACCATCTGTTCTCGGTTATCGTTTTGATTTATGTGAAGCATTTCAAAGTTCCCGAGCATTTGCCATGCAAATGGCAATTAACGAGCAACTTCCCCGTTCCACCCCTACCAACAGTTCCGACTACCTTATCCGGCAGGTAGTGCTCGTGCTACCCTACAGAATAAACAAGTCACGCGCTTGTTTCTCTCTCTCTCTCTCCCTCTAATTTGATGAGGCATCGATGCGAGTCGCGTCGCCTTCGGGTTGCGTGTCTTCCAATTTGTTTTCTATTTCATTACAAACATTAGAATTTTTTAATAATTTCTATAGACCATTTGCTGAATTTGATCGTGATATGGAAACGGTTATAGAGCTTTTAATAGAGTTTTCTGAAAAAGTATTTCAATTATTTTCTCCCTTTTAAAGTTCGTTATAATGATAAAGGCATTATAAGTATTCCTATCTGCTTTATAGTTATGATGTATCATAAACATTATCCCCTGTGAGATAGAAAATAACTCTCTTGCTGGTATTTTCTTGTCATGACTCTACTTTCTTAGCAAATATTGCAACTTTATTCAAATCGCTTGAGAAAATCATGCTTGGGCCGAGCTAAAAGGGTGCAAGAACTTCTTTGTAGATCTCGTAAAAGCGACACCAAACAACAGCAACAGCAACATGATGTGTATTACCTTTGGGCGCATTTAGGCCGCACTAATTGCCGCTTAGCAGGCTCCTTTGCTGCCTTTAACCCCTCCCCCAACCGACAAGTTGGCTTGTTTTTCAGCCAACTTAGCTTATCAGCCATTTTGAGGCTATTTTAGCTCGTAAAAATTAATGATGTAAAACGCAATTTTGTTAACGGCAAATGGCCACGGCTCGTTTGTGGCTAAGTGAAATGGCAGCGGCCGAGCAACAGCAACAACAACAGGCGCCATCATTATGCATAACTCGTAAATACCTCACACACACACACTAATACATATATATATTGTCGTATATACTTGCAAGTGTATCGCATAATTGGCCTAATGCGACCGCGTTGCGCGCAATTTGAATAATGAAGCTGGGCCAACATGGCGTATGAGTTGTGTTTTCTTGCTGCATTTTGCATTATTTATATGCTATAAATAAATCGCTAAAAGCAACAACAATTAATAATTAACAGCAACAACAACAACAAGAACAAGGAGAAGAAGAAGAATGAGAAAAATGTCAGCAGGCTGAGCAATTGAATGAAGCTTGTTGCCTGTCAATTTGACACTGTGTTTAGCTCGAAACGAGCCAACAAAAAACCACCAGGCAGCTGGTGTATAAAAGAGAGTAAAAGACAGATGTAGAGGGAAACAAATGAGGCGAAGATGGGCAAGAAAAATGGCTGTCATTGTTTTTTTGGCGTCATCTAACTGTGCTCTGCGCAGGATTAACTTCCACTCCGTTGCTTCATAGCCAATTTTTTTCCCCAGGCACCCATGGATAAACCGCCTAAGAGGTTAGTCTAGACTTGAGCAAAGGTTAATTCAAATATTTACCTTATTTAGCAATTTTTTGTTGTTATATTTAAATAAAAAGTTCTGCTTTATTTCTGATCTTCTTTGTATATTGAGGAATTGATATTTCATTTGTTAATAAAGTAAGTAAAATATAGTAACTATTATCATAAGGTTTTGTAAATTTGCAGTACAATATTTATATATATGAATACATATATTTGTATATATAATGTACATATATACTATAGTTATTATATATATTTTCGCTATCAAATTTAATTTTATTTATTTTCGACGAGAATTTATTCCTTTTCGATTTTCTGCATGGCTTAGACTTTCATGCAGGGTATGTCATAGTTTAAATACAGCAAAATTGTCGCTTTTTGCCGCTTGCTTCCTGCTGTTACATACGTAATTTAATTAGCAAACAGGACATAAATCAACTTGCCGTTAAACCCTTTTTAATTACACAACGATGCATCAAAAAAGTGCCCCAAACTCAACCAAAAGATGCTGAACGAATCTCACAAAGGAAAACGAGAAGCAAAACTCCCTGAAAATTAATTGCCTGGGAATGTGGAAAAGTTTGTGTTGTTGCCACTGCTGAAAGCAGTCTAATTAAAAATGTACACACACGCACACCAGCACACACACACACGAGAGCAGCAAACTTAAACCGCAAGTCGAGAAACGCAAGAAAAATCAATTTGCCTGAGAGCAAAGTTTTCTTTGCTCTCGGAAAATCAAATAAAATTAATTACAACTGCCTTGGCCATTTGTAAATTAACTTTGAAGCTTTTGCCTATGCCCAAACGGGCCTCGGGCACGTGTCCTCGCCGAGAAGTTTCCGTCTCCCGCAGGAATCACTCGAGGTACGACCCACTTGCCCAATTAATGGGCTGGCTAAATTGTTATGTCTTGCAAGATAATTACCAGAGGCCCTTTTTACTGGGCACCAGGGAGGACGCCAACGCTTGGTGGAGGCAGGAAGGAGGGGGGTGAAACTTTTAGGCCTTGCTGATTTTGTCGTAATTTGTTGACGTCGTTTGCGGACGTTGTGTGAAATGATTTTAATTACCAACCGAGCTGGGAAGGCAGTGAACAAACCTGCGAGCAGCTGCCCCAAGGCACTGCGACAATTGACTCGCCATTAAAGTTTCGTGACAATAGTCCCCCACACCTTCTCCCTTCTACTCCTGCCTGCACCCCTCTGTGAGCAGTGGAGCGATTTATGCGTCGAGCTTTAATAAACATTTTAGCCTAATGTGCTGCCATTATTTATCGCTGGATAACAAGAGTTTTCAGCGCGCCGTCACTGGCGCCAAAAGACAAACAGTTAACATTTGTCCCGCCGTTTGTTGCATTTTCATTTTCTGTTGGCTTTTCATTTGACTTTTCTTTCACTCGCATTTCCATTCCCATCTACGGCGCAGCTCGTGACGCAAGATAAATTACCGTCGTGCCGAGTCTCCCCTTAGGTCTGCAGCAGAAATTAAACTCGCACACACACGCCAACACACATACACTTGTCTCATACACACACACACACTCATTTGTTTACTTGTTTTGGAGTTTTAATCAATTTTCGTTGAATTTTTTATACGCTAGCTGTAAAAATGTGCACCGATAAAACATCCGAAAATGCCCCCAAAAGTAAAAGTCGAAAAAAAAAATATAATCTTCATACGTTTTTCGAACGTAATAACTCACAGCGAGCTCACCAATTGCCGGAACAATTGAGTTGTAGCTACACACACATACATATTGATATGGATACATATATTTACATATGTACATAGTAGAGTATTTTACGTTTACTGTAACTCAATTAAAGCAACGTCCCACTGTGCAACGTTTTTATGTCTTGTAATTAAGCCCATAAAAAACATCGATGGCATTTAAATCATATCAGATGAAAGAAGATGAGGTAGCATTTATGTTAAGAACTCAGTTTTATAGTTTATTTATTGCAAAGACTGGATACATAATAATAATAAACATAATTTAACTTATCCTGAAAATGTTATTACTGTCATAACCCAAATATCAGCTTTCAACAGCAACTCGAATAAAAAAGTTCAATTTAATAGTTATAAAAACTCAATTCCCCAATTTAACTTAATATATATAATGCTAAAAGTTCGTAGAATTATACGTGACACCAAATTTGATTACGACTAAAAACAAAGATGTTATGCGTAATTTCCTTAGTTTCAAGCACAATCTATGAAATTTGATTATCATGAACATTTGTGGTACCCTGCATTCCAATAAATCCCAGTTTAGTTCAAAATTTCATTAACACCAGATATATTACACAAAAGTTATTCATATTTTCTATAATATGAATGTGTTCCAAGTGTAACTTCACTTTCCTTTTCATTTCCCTTTTTAATTACACAACGATGCATCAAAAAAGTGCCCCAAACTCAACCAAAAGATTCTGAACGAATCTCACAAAGGAAAACGAGAAGCAAAACTCCCTGGAAATTAATTGCCTGGGAATGTGGAAAAGTTTTCAACAGCAACCCGAATAAAAAAGTTCAATTTAATAGTTATAAAAACTCAATTCCCCAATTTAACTTAATATATATAATGCTAAAAGTTCGTAGAATTATACGTGACACCAAATTTGATTACGACTAAAAACAAAGATGTTATGCGTAATTTCCTTAGTTTCAAGCACAATCTATGAAATTTGATTATCATGAACATTTGTGGTACCCTGCATTCCAATAAATCCCAGTTTAGTTCAAAATTTCATTAACACCAGATATATTACACAAAAGTTATTCATATTTTCTATAATATGAATGTGTTCCAAGTGTAACTTCACTTTCCTTTTCATTTCCCTTAGGCATAATGCATTTTTAATGGGCTTCGTATTAAAGTTATGTGCTTATGTAGTTTGAATGATGACATTGCTGATGAAAGCCTTAATGATAGCATATTAAACCATAATATAGTCATGACATGTGTGGGTCGCACACACACACACACTAATGAGTGTAGTATTTAGCCAGTCTGTGTAATTACGAGACAAACTTTGCGACGCAACCAGAAGAACTTCATTATCTCATGAAATATTCAACATGGCGGGCCAGCCCCTCCCCCTAGTCCTCCTCCCACTCAACAGCCAGGGGGTGGCTCGGGGGTGTGCTATAATTAGAGCATAAATGCTGCGCAAACGCGAACTGCAGAAGGGATGGGGAGAGTGGAAGGGGCAAGTGGAAATGGAATAACTGCAACAGCATCAGAGGCAACCGAGTTGCAGCAGCCTGCAGAAAGCAGTTGCAATTCCAGTTGAATTATTGATGTGCCCCAAAAGGGACAGGAGAGAGTGGTCTAGGGGAAGAGAGATGGCAAACAAATTGCCAACGCTTGTTTGCCCGTTTCCAAATCCCATTTGAGGGCAACATTTAAAATGTAATTTCACTCGAAATTAATTTTCAATAAACAAAAGCGAATCGGAACAAGAGACAAGCAATTTTCCCCTCCCACCCTTCTTCCCTGTCTTATGGGTTGTGTAATTGCGTCGGGCATATTTGATTTGATTAGTTTTAAATGGTCTTAATAAGCCGCCCACATAATGACTTGATGAGCCGCACATGTCCCCAACAAACCTGTTCAACTGAACTTTAGGCAAATTGTTTTTCGATAATGAATATTCACATTAAGCGATGACGGAATATTGATAGAACTTAGCCCATTGGGGGAACGATGGATAACGATACAATATATTGACATATCATTCATTCTATTTAATGCACTTTTATAGATTTTCAATCATCAGCTCAGCATTTTAAACAGTATAGTTTAGTAGAGTAACAGGATTTTAATTACTTAAATTACACTAAATAATATTAATAATATTCTTCAGATATTCTTTTCTTCCTTCGAATACAATATTTTCTTATGCTTCTCAATCTTTTCCTCATATATAAATTGCTTGCTTATATTTACCATATAAGTAAGTCTTTATATTCCATCTCATATAAAGATCAATCTTTTGGTATACTTCTACATTTATAAATCCTTTCAGTTTTGAAATCATTTAAGTAAATTGTCAATAATGAATGATAATGATAATTTTAAATATATTTAGGAAATCTTCGCTAGAGTTCATAATCCATCTGGTTTTCTAGTATATTTCTTGCCTATACATATAAGAAATTTGATTAAACGATCTTCAATCACAGCTTAATCACTTCCTACATAAGGTATCGAATATATCTCTGGTTCACTCAGTCTCACAATACTTGAATTCATAATGCTTGTAATATATTCCCCATATATCATCTCAACTAAATCCCTCTCTCTTTCGCTCTTCTTTACAGACGCCAAACAGCCGAGGAACGTGAAGCCGAGCGCCAGGCGGCCAATCGGTTGATGCTCTCCCTACAGGCGGAGGCCATCAGCAAAGGCTTTGCGCCGCCGGCAGCGCCGCTCAGCTCACAGACGGGTGTCAATGGGGCTCCGCTGGCAGCGCTGCATGGCCTGCAACCGTGGGCAGAGGCGTCGCATGCAGCGGGCTGCTAATCGGTTCTGATGATCAGCAAATATACATATACATATATAGTGCATAGGATAGAGCATAAGATTTATTTGTGATAAAGTTTGCTTTGTAAATAGAGTCGAAGTAGTATCCGCGAGGACAGTGTAAGAGCTGCAATTCCCTGAGAATGTTGTAAATATCTAGCTTTACTTTTTAGGCACGTTTAGTTCTTAACTCCATATTATAAATAATGCTACTAAATAGATATACAAACTTTACATATAAATTTAGTGAGTTAAGTTACTTTTTTAGTTTATTTGTAGCGCAGTGTTTCCTTTCTTTAGTTATTGTTCACAACACTCAAAGGCGAAAATGCATCTCAAAATGTCAACTTTTAATATAAATACAAATATATAGTTATATACGACGAAATTAAAGATATGGCTTGTATTGTATGTAGTCCTAAGTCGATGGTATTACCTAGTATTATAAATGAATAATTAGTAAACATATAACTTAATTGAAGCAAAAGAAACGAAAATAAAAATACACTACGAAATCAAATATAGTTTACAGCCTTTTATATTATCTTAGCATAAGAAAAGCTCAAATGAATGGCGTTTCTTCCTGAAGTATTTGGAATTATCATAGGATATATAAAATATTTATCATTTAATTCTCAAAATATGATTGTTTGAGTATATCAGATAGCAAATGTACAAGGTTTTCAGTATTGGTATTGCCGTTTGGCAATTAACTATTATCCCTTTTTCCAAGCCCCTGAAGAACCCTTGTAAGTATCATATATCATCTTGGTAAATAGCGCCTGTCTTATAGATATGATTTATAGACTGGTTATTGACTGGGAACAAGTGTGCCACACCTTAACCGGATATATCATCCATCATTCATTCATCTATCCAAAAACAATCAGCCATATGTCCAATTCAAGAAAAACCAACAAGAATTAGCAGAAAAGGGAGTAGACGATCTTTGCTTCTAACTACAACAACAACAAACTGATCCCGCGGCCTTTCATTATAAATATATTACGTGGTTTTTGCGCTAAAAGGCAAAACAAACAGACGCCGCCTGCACAGCAGCAGGTAGGTAGTCCCTGCGCTTAGACAGACAGAGAGACAGACAGACATCCCTTAAAGTGTTGGCCCCTGTCACATTAGCGTCGGCTCGCTCGCTGCCAACTTCCACTTTGCCCAGTCCGATTCCCAGTCTGCAACTGCGACCTCGAGTTGAACTCCTACAAGCTGCACGGTGGTCGCAGTCCACGTCGTCGGTGTCTTTGCTGGTTGCCGGTGCGGAAGTAAACCATTTTCGGCTGCAAGTTGAAAGACGGCGCCCACAAAGTTGCAAACAACAACCGGGACAGAGTAAACAGTGGAGTCGAGGTGTATAACCTATTGCAAAAATAAAAAAAATAAAAAAGTTTATATTAAGGTAAATTTCTTGAACAACTTCTCTCTGACTTTTTTGAGTTAATGTTTACGGTTCCTAGAATTTCTTAAGGCATTAGGAAAAACTATGCATAATTTAATATAAATTGTAAATTTATATTCTTCTTTTCTAAAATAAAATGATTAATACATATGAGTGTATTTAAAATAAAATAATTAAATATTTATATGAAGATACAAATTTATTATGATGTAGTATTCTTATTTATATTAATAATTTTAAACCCTGTTAAAATGATCTCTTATTAGGATTTTCAAGAATTTTATAAATTTGATAACAACTTTAAATGAATTCGCAATTCAATTTTTATAATTTTCACAATTTATTCGACATTTATTCAATATCATTCCACTGTGCTTCAGCCAGCGATCAAATGGTCTTTATTGCGACTTCGTCAGAGACACCTTTTTAATTTGTCTGTTGCCGCTGGCCACAGTCGCTGCCACTGCCACTGCCGCAGCCGGAGTTGCTGCTACTTCTGCACCTCATCCGATGCGATCTGCTGGCGATCCTGCTGCCTGCCGTGTGGCTATAGAGACTACTTGGAAATTCACTTAAATTGCGTTTAATTGGACAATTTTTGTTTATTTCTCCGAGAGAACGTCCCGCATTTACGTGTAATGAGGCCTCTCGGATGGGGCTTACTTTGTGCGGCCATTGCATGCGACTGGAAGTGGGGGATGAAACGGAATGGGGATGGAACTGGCATCGGGGAGTGGGACACTATTGCTGGAGTTGGAGTTGAAGTTGAGAATGGGAATGGGGAAGTCTCTAATTGGCCGTCAAGTTTGTAGCGAGGCTCGGCTTGATTGATTATTGGGCCAAGTTGCGGACAGGCACTTGGACCAATCTATTTGCGTCCACTTAGCGAAATGACAGCGCAGCCACAACAGGTCAACTGTATCTGGAGCAGAAGCAACAAAAGTTTCTGCCGAAAATCTGCAGAGAAGCAAAGCCAAATTGAAAGTGACCAGAACAGGGAGAAAGGACTACGAATCCGACTACGAGAAGAGCCTGCCCAGTCAGTTCTTCAGTCTGGATATGAAAAATACGAATGAACAGAAAATGCGGTTGGTCAACGGCAAAAGGACATGAACAGCAGCAGAGGGGGAAAAAAGAAGGAAGAGGAGGGAAGGAGAAGGAGGGAGGTAGACTGGATTTTGTGTGAAGCCTCTTGGCTCTCGGCCGACTGCCTGTCCGTCCATGTCAATTCGGATTAAGGCTAGATTGAGAGGGATTTAAGTCGGAGAGCTGGGCCAACTCTCGTTTCTGGTCCAAGCAATTTTCAAATTAGTTTTTAGCCTTTTTCAAGCCACAAATTTGATGTTGCAATTTTCATGTTAACACGAGTAGAAAGAAAGCAACAAAAAACCGAGATAAAAGCAAGAATAAACAAGGGAATTGGAGAGAATGAGATATGAAGAGGAGAAGTAGAGGAGGGGCGAGTCACAATGGTAGTCGCAGTCACAGTAGACGGCGCATAGTGACAGCGAATAATTAGCGGCCATCATGGCGACATTTAAATTAAACATGAGTCGCTTTTTGTTTGCTGCTCTCTTCTTCTTCTTGTTATAGTTGTTATTGCAGCTCTTGTTGTTGTTGTTGTTGCAGTTTTTGCTGTTGTGCCTGCTGGTGACACGTCTAGCCTCTAATTATGGTCGTCGTACGGTAGCCCTGTCAACCCTGCACGGGGCAGTCATAAAAAATGTCATAAAGGAAACCATTTTCAACGGCGCATGTGAAAAACTAAAAGTTCTTGTGGTGGGATAAGGTTGACTATGAGATACGCTGCAAAGTTAGAAAACTGAGGTGAAGACAATATTTTATATTAATATTTAGTTTACTAATGATTGAGAATAGACAACTTTTAATCCTTTTGTAGATAGAATTCCCTCTTATGATAAGAATGTTAAGTTGGTTGTGCTCTTAGGTACATAAGATCCTTAAATGTTGAATGTGAATTTTATAATTATGTTAAGTTTAATCTTATAGATGTCCGGTAATTATTACTACATCTCAACTACTTAGTTCTATCATTCTATCTTTCTCGCACTCAACATACCCACCTGCCCAGTAGTTACAGGGTATTCCAGTTGTGAAATTGTGCTGGCAAACAGACAACTAACTGTCATTAGTTCCCTCTATAGTGTCAGTGTCAACGTGCTTGTGAGGAAGTGGGGGGAAGGTCTATTAAATTGAGTACACAAAGCGAGTCCAAATGAGTTTTAAAATGGAGTAAATGAACTGCACCGCACAACCAACCAACCCTCTACATAGGAATAAACGAGACTGGCCATGGAACTTGAAATGCAATTGGAACAGGGACAGCCATTATGCCTGTCGTCGACCGACGACAACTAACGGGATCTCTAATGACTCGCGATATCCGGATACTCCACGCAACTCCCGCTACAACTCGTGTTAGTTCTGTAAATTAATCATCGAACTTGTCATTAGCCTCATGAGCTTACAGTTTTATTGGTTTTTTTTTTGTTTTTACCATTGTTTCTCGTTTTTTGTTTTTGTCGCTTTGGGTGCTTTCTATTTATGTTTTGTGGTTAAAGCATATATGCTAATAACTCATGATGACATGTTGTTTGTCAGCTCCGATAGTTGTTGTAGTTTTTAGGCAATAAATTGGCATGCTAAATGATTTAGAAAGGTTCCATAAATTCAACTATTCCGCGCGCAATCTTAGAGAGATGAGTGTTTAAATGCCTAGAAGTTTGTATATCATCAGCATCATCATCAATTTAAGGTTATTTTAAGTATACTATATGCATATGTGTTAATATTTCATCTTATAATATTATATGTTTACATATCATCTATAGAAATCTACGTATATAAAACTTAGCTTGGAATGAAATTAAGATACTATATAATACATAAACGCAACTTATTCAGGCATATAGAGCTGATACAAGGAATAGTTTAAATAGCTTCGAAACAGGTGCATCCAAAAGTTTCTATATACCATATATTTAAATATATCTCTTTTCCCTTCTCAACTCTCTGCAAATATTGTTTTAAAATAAACCAACACTCTTCGCATACTTTCAAATGCATTTCTATATCGATGATGCGGTCTTCATAATAAAACAAAGCACAGTTGACTTAAGAACCGCACGGAAAAATGGAAAATGAGAATAGAGGAATCTGTTGTCGGGCAGAGTAGAAGTTCGTGTTTCACATTCGCCACACTCACTTGGTCATGGTCATGAAAATTTGATCAACTTGTTTTCCAATTGAGTGCAAAATCACATCAGAAACATAAAAAAAACAGTTGAAAGTGGGAAGGAAGTCGCCGAGAGTGGGTTGGGTAGAGTGTAAAGTACCTGGCAGAGGCACGTATAACTCAATTCGGATGCGAGTGGTCAGTCCGAGGGGTTGGTCACCCTTACTGACACATCCCCCTGCCCCACACCTTACAAACAATCTGCGGCCAAGTGTCAACAGCTAACGGGGCCTTTCGTAGACCCCGATCCGAGTGTTTCAGTGTATTTATTGGCAAAACACACAAATTTATAACCGAATCGTAAATAAAGAACGACTTTTGACGAGTTAAAAGCAAAGGCAGCGAAAAAAGGTAAACAGGAAGGGGGAAGGGCACGAAATAACATTTCAATTTTATTGCTTCATCAATAATGGAAGAGCCTGGAAAATTTATGTTGAATTCCATTAGAGTTATGGCGTGAAAATTGACTCACCACGTTCTAGGCAGTTCTTTCTACGGAAATCTATGTAGTAATTAGAGAGGGTGGCGTTAGAGACCTCAATCCAGGTAGGCTTGGGTAACTGACTAATCAAGCCAGAATTCTTCGCGTGCGAATCTCTAAAGTCTCTTTAGGCCCCACCTGCTTAAATATTTAAATAAAACTGGCAAATCGAGCAAGATTTCCACTCGACTTTCATTTCATTTGATTTCATTTGATTTTCCTTCTTTGCCTTCTTTAACTGTTTTGTTTTGTTTAGTGCTTCCCCATTTCCCCATTGTCCGTTTCACAGACTCGCAGCATTTGCATTTTTTATTTGATACAAGAAAATTGACCTTTTTTTGTTCTCGGCTCTTTTGTCTGAGCTGCCCAGCTCTGTAAGTGGCCTTCGGGGCAAATTTTGATTTCTGCGTAATTTTTCTTTGGCCTCCCCAACAATCAAAATTCTCATCCGATAAATAATGCAGCCAATCGGACACAAAAACGGTCCGACAACTTTACGCACTCGACACGGGAAATTGAAATGAAAAGAAACTCATTTAGATATAAGGGTAGACCTCCCCTCCCCTTGTCATGCCCTCACTCACACCTTACTGGCATTACTTCGTGGGCTGGCAAATTTTTCCCAAATGCATATTAAAATACACCTCGCACGGCCCACAGATTTCGTCTTTATCCTGGTCTTTCTCGTCGAGGCCCAAAACAAATGGCAGGCTGTAAAAATAAACGACAAACGAAGGGGCCAACAATAAAAAAGGCCACGACTTACGACATTTCAGAAACGAACGTGAAAACGGGCTTAATACGCGCGTGCAACGTGAGTACGTGCACTGAGAGAAATTTCGTTGGAGTTGCAAATCGATTGATTAGAATGAGAATTTGAATGTGGAATAAGTGATGTTCTAATGATTTGAACTATTTTATAATTCATATTAGTTTCTTAAAAAACTCAACTAAACTTTACAAATTTGAAATTTTATTGTTATTTTCGAAATTCTATATTTTACAGGTTTCATAGAAATTATTTCGATACAACGATTTAAATTAAAGTTTTCATTAAAAATATTGTAAATAGATTTCTATCCTTGCGTTTCTTAAACCTTGCAGAAACTCTATAAGATTATACTCGTCATTATATCTGATTCAATCAATATCGATTAAATTATAGAATCAATCGACTACAACTTAGTATAAAAGAAACATCAATGAGGAACATAAGCTAAAAAGAATTTAAATTACATTTTTGCATTTCTGGAAGTTGCTACATAACTTGTTTATATCCTCAGATACAAACCCATCTGGTTTGTCAACTACTCCCGCATCTTCCCCACTTTTCTCAGTGTAGAAATCGCACCAGGAAGCGCTGGGCATGTCATGTTCATGTTGACTAATGTTTAACGAGCGCAACTTGTCCTTGTTGATGTTGTTTATGAACCTGCCACTGTGCTGGCTGCTCAATCTGCCCCTTCTCCCCTGTCGCTGCCACTGCCCACTTGCTCTCTCTCTCTCTCTCTCTCTCTCCCACTGTCTCTCTATTCAAATCCCTGCGGCCACTGTGCGCGGATCGCGGCAAGAATTGACACGCGTGCCTCGACTCGTGCCTTTTGCAGGCGTATTTCAAATTGATGAAGTTCCGACGGCACATTGAGGACAGGAAAGGGGGTAGTCCTGGGGTTGATTTGCCACCCCTCCACAGCTGGTGTCAATTGTGTAATTGCCGAATGTTGTTTTCTGATGTTTAATTGAAAGGGTGTTTCGCACAGAGTTGTTATTGCTGTTGTTGTTGTTGCTGCTGCAAGTGGTGGCAGCTTCCTTGACTTGCCACTTCGTGGTTACACGCGTATCCCGTTACAAATCCAGTGTCAATGTTGTTTTGCCTTCTCTTTAATATAATTGTTATCCGCTTGCCCTTATTCCCCCTGCTTGAGGGGCTTTTCGCTGTTGTTGCTGTTGTTTGATGTGTGTTGTTTGCTTGTTGTTTGTCGCAGAATCGCATGGAAAACAGCAAGTGTTGAGATTTTCCCAGCACTTGATAACGATAAGTTTATCTCCTCCCCCAGCCCCGAAATGAGCAAACAGATGTTGCAAATGTACATTGAGATAAACGTCCTGGGAAAGTTTAGAGAGAACTTGCAATAAGATACGAGAGTTAAGTGATTCGAAGGGGAAATATATTGAAGGATTACGGACTTTTTAGAATAGAGCTGAAGCTTTAATATTGTAATTGAAATTATTTCAGAAATACACAAATAATGATCATATTATTATAACTTTTATACAACATTTAATATATTTCAATATATCATAATATTTACTTTATAAATTCTTATGCAAAGTTATTCTATAATAGCTTTGAGTCTTCTAATAAATAGTGGCCAAAGGAACTGTTGCAAAATGATATTGCACTATATGTTGATTTACTAAATAAAGAACGATGTGAACACTTTATTTTTACTTTTAAATATATCTACAATTTATTGAATATATTTACAAGCAAAGGTTAACCACGGCAATAGGATTCTTTTGCTAGATAATAATAACTTTAACTTTAAAAATAATCTAATATTGACGACATGCCTTTTTAATCTTTTAAAGCCTGCCTATTGATGCATCACTTGCTACTTGACATTTCCAGATGCTCTGGCCAATTTCATCGACTGTCGATGTCAGGACGTTGTCCTTGACAGCTTCAGATGTGTCAGATGTGCTACGCAATCGCAGGCGCTATGAAAAGGCGTTAAAAGGAGCTTTCAATACAATTTACACTGGCCACATGGCACCTACGGCGACAAAGTGGGAGAGGAATGGGAGAGGGAGAGCACAGAGAGGGGCAGTCTGAGCTCAGTACCTGCCATCTACGCTCAATGCACTGAATGGCACTCAACAAGGATGTCGATGACGACAGGAGGAGCAGGAGTGGGAGTTGGAGAACCGAACTCGACTGGATGACAATCGCCTGGGAAACTCCAATTGCATTTTAATGCAATTACAATGGCAACAGCCCAATCTGCCCGCCGTTGCCCCTCGCCCTGCCTTTGCTCACGCCGCCTGCCCTTTGGCCTCTGGAGAATGGCACTCGATTTGACACCCCCGAAGGCCCACTTGACATTGACAATAAACAGTGTGTGCAAGTGCACTGTCAAAAATCAGGGTTGGTATGTACATATTTGTACATGTTGGTATATACATATGTATGTGAATGATTTATTTATTTATTTAAGAAAAGTTATCATATGAAATATGTGAAACGTAAGTAAATATTTAAAACAATATAAATACAAACATATCATAATATAATATGAAAATCTATATTTTATATGGATAAATACATTTAATGAAAGAAAGAAAGCTCTTCAAAACCTTGAAGTTATGTTAGTCATACCTAAAATGATAAACATAAATAAAATGTAGAAAAGAAATAATCATTTAATACATTTATAAATAATCAATTTAATGTAATTTATAATTTATTAATTATCAATATATATGTTATGAATTTTGAATGAAACTATCAGCTAAATATAATTTTTACCTTACATATACTCTAAACATAATTTCAAATATTTTCGCAACTCCATCCAACTTTTTCTTACAGTGTAGCCTTGCATTGCTGAAATATGTCGTACGTCCTTAATTTCTCTTTTATTTTTACCAGATCCAGATCCAGCGGCAGCAATTTCTGTTGCTGTTGCTGCTGTCGCAGATTAAAAGATATAAATTCATATTCCCCAAGCACCCCGACGCAATGCGTGCGAAGTGTGCGCATTGTCCGTGTCCGCATTCGTATCCGGCTCTGTGTTCTGCGCATCCTGCGCCCAGGCTCAGTCCAGCGCATGCATATGTGCACCCTCCACCTCCTGCTGCTCCTTCTCATCCCCGAGGATCGATTAGCTTGTTAGGAATTCAATTTGAAAACGTTCTGTCTCTCTCTCTCTCTCTGAATTTTTCCGTGACTGCTTCATATATCTTTTTTATGAACAGGGATTGCGTGAATGATGAACCTGCCCAGCCTTATGGCAGCAGCAACAGCAGCCCGTTTATTTCTATAGCCTCCTTCTCCTCCTGCTGCACAGGTGCATGACGTCACGAGCAACTATCGCACTCAAAGTAATTAACTGCTGAGACACTGCTGAGAGCTCGTCAGTTCGTCAGTTTTTCCTACCAATTTCATTTTCTTTTCGTTTTCATCCCTCGCCCCAAAATGAAATGGCAGCTAAGGGAGGAGGTGGAGAAGGAGAGGAAGGAGGGTCGCCAGCAGGCGGAACGTGCCTACAAGGTTTTCGCATCTGAAGACACAACGCGCTGTCATAAATGCGCAATTATATTTACTATAATTTGATTCTGACATTAATAATTGAATGTGCTACATCTGCATAACGCACTCACTCTCTCTCTCTTTTTCTCTCTCTCACTCTCTGTGTTTCTCTCTCATTCCCCCTCACTGCCTGTCTCTATATATCTCTCCCAGTTTATTAATAGATTTCTCTCATTTCTCTCATCTTTAATGTAAATTTCCCATCGATTTTTCAACCCGTTTCGATTCAAACAACGCCTACACTGTGTCATGCTATGCCACGCCCCCTACAGCCGCCCACTCAATTTCCCCCTTGCTTGATTGATGATGATAATGGGAGGATTTTCACGTTTACCGTAAGTATTATTATCGGCGTTTGTTTATTCACGAGACCATAATGATTGCGTGTGCGAGCTGTCAAAGTTCTGCGGACTGTAAGCTGGATGTGAGAGGATTAATCGCCCAATAAAATGGGCTCAAGTTTTTGAATATATTGCTATTTTTGAGAACTATAATTGGATTTTATTTTGATATAATAATTGATAAAAAATGTAGGAATTGATAAAAGATAAACTAACGAAGATAAAGAATATTTGTATTGTAAGGAAAATGATTTTTAGATCTTTAAGAGTGGAAAAATTTTAAAACATATTTAGACATTAAGTAACAAAAGTTAACTTTTAGATAGCCAAAGCGAATTTATTTTAATTTTTGATGAACTTTTTTATAAAATCTAAATTAAGTTTTTATGTTTTTATTAATGTAAGGAATAATTCATTTCAGTCTTATTAATCTTAGCTTAGTTTATTTAAAATTATTTTTTTTATTATATTTGCTATTAGTTATTTTTTATTAAATTAATTTAAATGTAATTTGTTTTATTTTAGTACAAAAATGAAATGAACTGAGCTGCAACAACAATTATGCCAGTTAACCGTTTAGCAATAAACGGTTAAGAGTCGTCAATACCGTTCTCAAACTGAAGATGGCGCCACAAGTTGAAGTAACAATGCCAACAACCGCCCTAGCAAAGGCACAAACCAGTTACATTGTGCTCAACGCATACGCTCCTCATTTAGTGTTACCAGATATTTTTGAAAGGCAATTTTCAGCAAAATAGCTATAATTACCGCAGTTCCACAATTCTAATTTGCAACACTTTAAATTTAGTGGGAAACAGCTAAATTGGCAGCACTGATTTCAATGCAATGTGTTCATAATCCCAGGGTATTATGTCTTCAACTTCAAGCTATAAAAGCACTTTAACTAAAGTTGATATTTTGGTTTAATAGTTTTTTGCTTCCCGCAGACCTCGGCCACACTCCCGCTAGGGTGATAAAACTGAGTTCAAATTTGCTGATTGAAAAACTACCAAATTGTAGATGCGAATCCGTAAAGATTAAAAGTTTTCCGTGTGTTTTCTGGCAAGTTTAGAAATAAAATCGCTTTTAAAACTTTCACAGTTTATGGGCAGATTATGTTTATTTAATCATGTGTGTATTATAAAATTGATCTATATAGCAATAATAATAATAATAATAATCATAATAATTCTTCGTATCACTCAATACATTTAACAGGTTTAAATTCCACCTGGAATTAGTTTCTTATTTTTTTTTGTTCCTTTTTGTAGCACTTGTTGCTAATAACAATATTCGTGGTTAGTATTTATTAGTATAATATATATGTGTGTGTATGTCTGCCCTTCAATCGGTTACGCCTCTCAATGCTTACCATAATCGTTTGGCTCAACCGATTCGCCAACTGGCGCAGAGGCAGCAACGGCAGCGTTGAGGGCCTCGTAGAGCTCGCTCGACTGACGATGATTGATGGAGTTGCCATACAAACCATTCTCATTGTTGTTGTTGTTGTTGTTGTTGCTGCTACCATTGCTGCTGCTGCTGCCGCTGGTTCTGCTGCGTAAATTGAGACTACGAACAGGTTCCGATTCCAACACATCAGGTCGACTTGCCTCATAGGCCAATCCATTGGCGAACGAACGATGCAACAAGCCGTTGCCCACCAAATGCTGCAGATGCGAGAGGCAGCTGTGGGAAAAGAGCAGGAGGAGGAAGTGGGAGAGAAACCTGTTTAACAATCGATTCGGCAATCTTTCATTCTCCACGCTTCGCTTACCGTTCCAACCTACGGTCACTGGTAGCATCCGGCAACTCGTACAGATCCAAAAGGTCCAGATTGTGACCATTGGTCAGCACTGCGGCAGCAGGCGGAGCACGCTTGCCATTGGTCCAGCCTCGCGAGTACTGGAACGTCTGGCCCATGCACGCCATCGACAGAGTGAACAGGAAGAGGGGCAACAGCAGCAGACGCAACATGCTCGAGGAGGTAGATAGTTCTGGCTGTAGGAACTGTGAATAGACAAGGTTTAATATGAGTAACATACTTAACTTAAATATGTTGCTTATAAAAACTAACTGATTCAGATTTAAACGATTTATAAGGTCTGCAATTACTTATGATTATATAAAAATGACGTCCCTTTATAAACTCTATCACATAATATATTTAAATATTCTGCAATATTTTACAAATTTATGCATATGGATATAAATATTTCATACCTTATTTGTTGCTTAAAATCTTTTCAAAATAACATATTTAATTGTCGTTTGAACCTTTGCAAATTTCTGTTAAAATGGAAATCATCCAGGAAAATTTAGAATTCATTATTACATATTTTTTATTTTATTTGAAATGATCATAGAAAATTGTTTCATTAATTTATGAAATGAACGTCTAAAATCTTGTAAGAATTTCTTAACCAAATGAAATAATATTTATTATTACATATTCAAACCTATTTCAACCTTTTGGGAACTTTTCTATGGTAAATCTTTCTGAATAGTTCTTTTTACCGAGCGAGCACTTTGTAAGCAAACACCGCAAACTATTTTTACTTCTGTTTCTATTTTTGAATTCTCCTCTCCAGAAAGTTGACTTTTCTTGGCTTTTCCGCTGTTTTCACACTTGCCTAGAGTAGATGGGCTTTTCAGTGCTAACCACACACAACCAGGTCGAAGGAACTTCTGAGTCTATTACGGTCCTGGTTGCGGCTTTTATAGCGCAAGAAGCCAAAGAGCAATTTCGTTAAAATCCTGCGGCCATAAACGGAACTGCAAAAAAGGGGTAACGAGAGTTGGCCAGGGGTATTAGGGAGAGTCGGCGGGGAACGTGCTTGCCGGCAGGGGATGCTACTGCCAACACATGTAGATTAACTGAGATTATTAGTTGGCAATTGTTTTCATGCGTGGCCAAGGTGGCATTTAGACACCCACGTGCCACGCCCACTTGGCCCAACTGGCTGGCTGATCAAATTGAATGCATTTGCTGATTGGAAAATTGCCACAGGCATCCTCTTCGTCTTTGGAAAGTGTAATATAATAGAGTGAAAGAGTTAAATCTTCTGCTTCGTGTATACCCTGTAGGCAGCGAGAAATGAAGTTCAGTGTAGTGTGAGTGATGAGTTTTTTATTGAGACAAGAAAGAAAGTAGCAGCTACAGTAGTTTATTTACATATATAAAGATTTTTGGTACCCTTCCCCTAGAGAGAGCCTTACAATAGTTTAAAAACAATCAGACGAACGTGAATTAATTCAGGGTATATGCTGGTCGAGCACTTTCTTGTGTTAAATAAAACAAGCATGGATTATTTTCTACACGTGTTAGTCATCTCTCTCCGTCTTTCTCACTGCAGAACTGTTTAATGAGTGCAAATTCAAGGCAGTTACAGTAGGACCTTAAGTTACCAAAATATACAATATACAATTCACAATAAATAAGCAAATGTTATTAAGTCTACAATGCGATTACTGTATGTTTTGACCCATCGCCCTAAGCAATGACACTTCTATAAACCATCGATTTATTCATGAATTATTTATTTTTAGAACTTAATCTAAGCTTGAATCTAACGTCAGCTCTCGTTCATGTAACTCGCAAACATATAGTAGCTATATGTATATAAACTCAACAATCTTGTCAGCCCCAGATTTGTGTATCAATCAATGTTATTCACAGATATTGAATAAATCTTTTAAATCTTGAACGATAAAAAATTAACATTTAAAAACTAATTTAATCTAAATATCTTGTACAGCATTGTATTACAATAATTTGAAGTGTTTTATATTTAGTTCCAATTGCACCCGTTAGTAGGGCATTTATTTAGTTTTTTTAGCTTTTATTTGAAGTTAATACAATACAATATATACAAACTGACTCATTTATTAACAATTACTTTTTTCAATTTTATAAATATACAATTCTTGCATTACATTTTGACACATTACTTTAATTTATTTGCGTATTATTTTTAATCCATGGAAGAAATTTCCGAACATTGGTGAACGAAACCCGGTTGAATTCAAAACCACAATAGTATCCCTGGGACACAATGCCTTCAAGTATCATACGATTGCCTTCAAACTGGTGCATGAGAGGACCGCCAGAATCCCCTTGGCAGGAACTTTTACGTCCATTGCCAGCACACATCATGGAGTGATGTTTATTTTCGCAACGATTTTTGCCATAAAGTCGTATTTCTACAGCTTGTTTTGAATCGTGCTCTGTCATGGTTTCACCCCATCCAGATACAATTAATGGGGTATTCACCTCCAACTCTGGTCTATTGAAGGGGAGACAAATGGGCTGCAGGGCCCCTTTAAAAGTAATATTTCTGTCCAGCCTTATTAAAGCGATGTCATTGTACAGAGCATTATATTTGTCTTTTCTGAATTTGTCGTGTCGTATTATTTTTGAAATTCCGAATTGCTGATAATACTGGCACTCTAAAGTGCCGTAGTCACAATAAGGTCTACGGCGGAAATCACCCAAACGCACTCCAGTTCTGCGGTTAAGAACTAAATAAGATAATTTTCTTTTTGGGTAAAGTTTAACTACTTACAACTTCCCAAGTTGATGAAAAGTATCCCTACTAACACAGTGAGCAGCTGTCAGCACATGTCGCGAATCGATCACTGATCCGCCACAAATTCTATATGTGCTCATATTTCTGTATTGTAAACTAGCTAGCCAACCAAATTCATCTGGAGCAATAATGTATCCTCCATATATTTGTGGTTTTAAATACATTGGTGTTCGTCCACAATTGTCGGGGAGCATGGAAGCCTTGACCACGTCCAATTTCCAGAATATAAACAGCAATGATAAGAAGTAAGTTACTTTTGACCCCTTCATTTTTAATCTAAAAATATAAAAGAGGGACGAATATTATAATTTAACAGATTTTTGTATGATATTTGATTTGTCTGATTCGTCTTTGCAAAACACCTAAATCAGACTATACACATTAAAAAACGAAAACGACTTCCATATATTACACTTTTATTCCATACACAGAATTATTATTTGTAAGTAAAGCACAAATGAGAAAGGAATACAGTTGAATGAATACGAAATTAATCGACGAATACTTTGCTTTCAATGTGTTAATTCTTATTTTTGGTTGCTCTAAAAATTTTACGTCTGAATCCATTGCCATCAAACACATAACTGATTTTAAAACTTGGAGAGCACAGACCGTTACAACCTTAGCTTGAACAATGAAACGGCATGGATAAACAACTTGCTTTAAATATAATTGCTCCCGCATCGCATCATTATCCCTTATCTAAAGCTGATTTTTTAATGAATTGATTTCTGTATCATTTTGTAGCTTGATAGTTGAATGGCAAAAAAATGACGAAAAAGAATTTAAGCTTGAGTAATTAAATAAATTATATTTTTTTTATTTAAAAAAAAAGTGTTCTCATTTTGAATTCAAGCTATCCAAATCTTAATAGAATATTTTAATTATATCTTAGACTATAAGTAATTCCAATATAATCGCACACACAGAACTAATCTTAAATGTTATACATTTATTAAAGGGACTGATCACTGATTCATAAATGGGCAAACACACAATAGCACACATAGGCTAACAACAAAATTTTACACTTTTAAGCAGACCTATATTTGATGTTATGAGGGTATAACCTAATAGTAGTACGACTTGGGCTCAAGACCATATAAGACAGTTCATTCTCTTTATCTTTTAAAGCAAGAGCAGTTTTTGAAACACATTGTTTACGATTAGAGAATTAAAGCTTAATAAAAAGCGGCATATCCGAATACTCAAATCGAGAGAGTTAAATATAATGATAAGTTAAGAGAGATAAAGAGTGAGGGATAGCACGGTAACTCTAAGCTTTTGATTAGGTGGATCGTTACTTTTGCTTTATTGATTGATACACTGAGACAGACACTCGCACGGATTCAAATCAAACTAGGTTTCTCGATCGATTTATATTCTTTCGATCGCCTGACAACTTTGATAACGTGTTGTTGCTGGTAGTATTGCCATTGTTTATTTTTAGCAATGTTTTCACATTCAAATAGTAAAGTATTTTACCATTTTTACCGTTTATAACATTTATATTTTATATTCATTATTACTTTCCATAGTTGAAAATAAAAATGAGCTTATAAAAAAGCATGTGCAAAGAAATTAACTGTCC
Source organism: Zaprionus davidi (assembly GCA_018903715.1). Classification (NCBI taxonomy): domain Eukaryota; kingdom Metazoa; phylum Arthropoda; class Insecta; order Diptera; family Drosophilidae; genus Zaprionus; species Zaprionus davidi. The sequence goes on from JAEIGL010000003.1 coordinate 1,710,244, forward strand.
TATGATAACAAACGCTCATACATATACACGACAACAAAATAATTTTTCAATTATAACTTAGAAACGAACTGCGAGCTCAAAATGCGAATGCAGTGAATAGTATGTGTGATTTATATATACATATACATATATATATTATTAATTATAAGGATATTAAGGATTTAATAAGTCCGTCTTTTCGACAATTACCACTGGATCTTTCCTTGGATCCCATTAAAAGTTTAAACGTTTTTAAGTTAACAAAATACAAGCGGACTGTTCCAATAGTCAAGAGAAATAAACTGATCACAATGATGATGCTTATGCTACTTTTATAGTAAAGACGTCAGCATTAATGACATAGACCTTTGTACAAAAAGTTTTGTTTGGAATTTATTGAATGAATTGGCCAGGAAATCTACTGTATATCGGATCCGACAGTAAGCTACCGTTCACCGTATTTAGAAAAGCCATTACAAATAAGCAGAAGCGCTCTGCTCTGAATAATGGTGACTTCATTAACTTACTCCGGTTATAATTTGAAGAAAGCATTGTTACAATAAACAGCTAACTATATATTAAAGTAGAACGACTTCGTATCACTTACAAAAATTCCTTGCCAATTAAATTTAAAAATCTAAAATTTAAAATAAACTGATGCTATAATGGCATAGAGATCACAATCTTAAACGGATGCACAAACAAACGGGCATGGGAAAGCGCCTTCGTTTTAATTCTGAGTAATGTAAGTACGGCCTTTTTTTGCCATTGACAGTGGTCGAAGGGTATTATAAAAATGGAAACAAAATTAACGAATTATTGGTAAAAAGTTTTTATGAATCAAAAATAGTAAAAATACTGAATGAATAGTAATACGGTACTACACACGTAGTACACTGGTAGCCAAAAATATATTGACAATAGTGTGTAAAGAAAATAATCCATATTTTTTTGTTACTAATATAGTCTTCACAATACATTACATACATTAACAAATAAATTTTTAATGTTTAATAAAGCAACGTTGAATGAAAAATGTATTTATCTAATATTTTTGGCAGTCAGTGTACTGTAGCAACACTTGTACGTTTTGTATTCTACAAGCATATAACTTCGTCGACAGTGTTTGAGTCACATTAAATTAAAATAAGCAGTGGCGGCCCATTATGTTAATACGCGGCAGTCGCCCATGTCCCCTCCTTACGACGCCTCTTCTCCCCTTTATACAAAAAATTCAACCAATCGGCAAGAATATCACGACACCGTTTCGACCTTACGTAGTTGTCTTATTAGTTAGGTTCACTGCTAGAGCCCCGATATTACCACATTCGTCTCAGCTCTTTCTCTTTGAGTGCAAAAATTTTTGTAGCAGTGAATGGCCTTCAAACGGTTGAAAAATGAGTTGCATAGTGCACTAGTGTGATCTTGTTTGTATGCCCACAGCATATCACATCTGTTGGGAGTGTCGTAATGTATTTGTAACGGTTTTCAACATTGGTCAAATTACAATATTATTGGCATGAGCATCGAATTTTAATGAAATGCGGCAATAGAGCTTTGCAAACTCATACAAGCAAACTTTTTCTACATCAAAACAATATAGGAAGTATGTACACATTTATAAACATAAACCTAAACAGAGTGAATATGAATCAAATTAAAAAATCTTTTAGGCAGATAAGGTGCTAAGATCGCTTGAGCCTTCTTCTTTGAGTTTGTGAGTCATTCTAGGCAAGATTTGTGACTGCACCACAAGGATTTGGTAAGGTGTATCATTGCGACCAGATGGAAACTACGATAGATGTGTGTCTATTGGTGAGCGTGAATTTATTTTCGGGCTTAAGTAACCAAGCCATGCTCTTCGCCTTACTCTTGGCGCTGAAAAGAAGGTTGCTTGTCCAGACTTACATCGAAACTATTTATGGGCGTCGAATCAGCTGGAGAACGAAGCGTTGGTTCAACAGCAGCGGACACTCAAGAAGTGATTGGGATGAGAGGAACGGCAACAGAGAGCTGGCAGGCAGTGCGAGTGAGCTTAGTATTGGTTGACTGCCTAAAACTATGCAATGCTTTTTGGTAGTACAGCCCTATAACGCCCAGTAGCACTCGGAACTCCCGCATGTGCTTAATGATTTATTTATTTGTTAAGAAAGTATCTATGACAGTTATATATTTATTTTACATTCTAATTTTTACATCTAACATACGTCGAAGAATTTAACTGAAGAACTTGTTGTATTTATATACAAATCTAAATTTGACTTTCATCCACTTTTGAGTATGTTTTTCGTATTTCTATATATATAAATCGTGTATCCACCCAGAAACTTTCATGTGAAATACGATTTAAAGACTAGTTATTTCAGTTTCGGCATTTGTCTGTCCATTTTCCTCGTTTTTCTGCGCCAACTCCATCGCATTCACTTTTGACTTGCGACGGCGCACCAAGAAATAGCAAAGTCTATAAATGGATTTGATATTGTAATTATATCTTATAGATAATGATTAAGATAATAATACTCACACAAAGACAAGCACATTTGGCACATAAAATACTTCGCCAAACAAGAAGAAAGATCCAGGGAAGGAGTCCACGAAGCTTTTGTAGATTTCACTGTACACGGGCGGAAAGATAAACTGACCAATAGGTTCGCTGATGCCGAATATCGAATACATTTTGCCTAAAGTAAGACATCGATCATTTATACAGGTCTCCAGCATAGATCTATTAAATATATTTATATCATAAATCTTTTACTCACTCAGTTCGTCTCCTCCGACAATACTTGAACCAATAGCCTTTATAGCGATGACACGAAGACTCACGAACATATCGACAACGCTGGCCACGTAGAACGATGTGGTGGTGCTCGAGAAGGCCTTGAAAGTTAGGATATAAACTGATAAATAGTTGCATTTTCTATGTACAATAGCTTCCTCTTACATATAGAACGCGGGAGAAGACAATGCAGAGTGCAGAGAGCATGCCAATGGCAGAGTCGGAGAACTTAAACCATTTACTAAGTATAGCAGTGCCGATGAAAGTACCAAAAAGGGCCGCTATGCCAGAGATCGTTAGAAAAATACTGAAGTCGTTGCCGTTCCAGTTCAATTTTTTTAGTGTGAATCGATACCAATAATCGTTTTCAGCTGCCGCAGGTCCAAGGGTCAAAAAGTAAGCCAGGATCAGCAGAATCAATAACATGCGACCATTATTCTCACGCTTCACCAACGGGAATCGAATGCAGTCCATCACCAACGTCGGATCAAAAAGTTCCTTAAAAAGAGAACGTTTCTTGGGCACGGGAGGAGGCTCCACCTTGGGTGGCTCTAGCTGTGGCGTCAACTGGAAGTTAACGTTCTTATTGACAGGCAGCTCGTCTAGATTCGTAGTCTCGTAGGCCATATTATCGGCTGCATGTCCCTGCACCTGTGGCTCACTCTCCACAGGCTCCTTAGGAGTGGGCTTGATCTCCTTGATGAAGAAGACAATGTACAGAATGGCAATAATTTGAAAGACGACGGCAGATGCAAAAGATACTGAAATCAGGAAAAGATAAATATTTATAGACCTAAGAATTATCCTCTTACTCACTTGTATAGCCGAAGGTCTTGAAGAGCACTCCGCTAAAAACTCCCAGAAATGGCGCTCCAGTAACAAACATGGCAAAAATTCCAAAACGAAAGACTCGATCTTCCTCGGGGGTCGCTATAGTAATGTAACTGTAAATGGCCATCAAACAAAATGTTAGACCGCCACACAATGCAGGCACAATGGCCTCAGTATAAGCACCAAACTCCATCGGTAGACTATCGAAGAATATGGAGGAAATTAACTGGCCTGTTAGGAACGGACATTAATCAGAATATTGTGCATCTCATTATTGTGTTTATATACTCACAAGTAAAGGATAATCCCTCACCCACAATGGGCAATATCATACAGGGCTTCCGCTTGTTATAGCGATCCGACCAACCTCCGGCGAAGAGCAACACAATCAACGGGAAAATTGCAGCTGAAAAAGAGGCAAAAGAAAAGCAATATAAATGTAAAATATTTAAAATAGTAGTAGAGCAAATTCGATTGCCAAATACCCTGTGAACAGCTCGTAATTGAAGAGAATCGTATCAATAGTTCTAGATCATCATCTAGATTAATAGAGTCTCTCTTTAAGAAAACTATAAAGCATTCATAGTTCAAAGCAAGCTCTAAGTTTTGAATCTTCTAACTAAGCTACACAATTAAGACATAAAAGAATGGAATGCTACGAATAATTAAAAATATCGTTAAATAAAACGATAATGTAACCACTCATTAATTGTTGTATGACTGTGAAATTACTGAAATGCACAAATGCATTTGATGACTTAAGAAGACTCAAACTACGATGAGATAAAGACGTGTTTTCTGTTTTATTCTCGTAGTTAATCAAAAGTTTAACAACCGTTTAGCAACAACTTAAAAGACGGATTTGTAATTTAAAGATAATGACAGAAAAATCGTGCAAAAAGTGGAGAAAGAAAGAAATTTAGTATGATTAAATAAACATAAATAAACCTTCTATAACTAGACAAACTAACTTGGCATTGATTGAAATGAATTGAAATAGCCCAGATACCCCATTGTACCTACAAATGTAGCTTAGGTTCCCATTGAAATACTGATTGCAATAACTTTCAATTAAGGGTTTTATTGGCAACTAATCAAGTCCGCGTACCTACAGGGAAATACTGACAATGTCTAATCACCGTTCGCATACCAGGGGCGCATAACTCGCCTTGACAATGGCCAAACTAAAGGTTAAAGAAAATCGGAATTCGTGTGACAAACCGGTTAGTTCGGCCGCCTCACGGTTTTCGATGATTTAAGACTAAACATAGCTTAAATTTAATCGGCATTAATGTGATACGCGATGTGTTCGTAAAGGCAGGAGAGGGAATTCGGAGAATTCATGAGAGAATACGAGCTAAAGACTGCAATTAAATGTTCTAACTGGTATTGTGTCGGGTATATGTCATATGTACATACTACATGCATACATATGTAGATAGATATGTACATAAGTTTGCGTATTTCGCTACCAACTGCGAATTCACATAAAAGCTATTCGGTGTTTATTTTTATGAAACCTGAAAGGTGAATTATTGAAATCCGAAGATCCCAAACTGGTTGCACTTGTGCCATACTGAATATCGAGTCTGATACAAACGTTAATTTAGTGTTAGAAATTTGAATTATCAATTGATATTTATGTGCATATATTAGGGTGGCCCAACATAAAAGTTTCATTCAAAAATCATTCATGCACAGAGTTTAATGTTAAGCTGTAAAAAATGTATCAAAACATATCCTCTAAATATTTTTATTTTTTAATCATTTCCACTGAGCCACCCTAATGCACCTTTGATTAATTGATGTATTTTTCTCACCGATTGGAGCACGTTTTCCCGATACATCTGCGGAGAGTATCTGCGCCTCGACTTCCGCTTTACAAACGGTGTAATTGAAGCCCGTCGAGAAGATACCCAGCAATTTATCTGCGGCCGCCGCACCCTGTGTAGTATTCTCGAAAGAGAAGTCATCACACTCGATGCCCAGCTCGGATTTGTCCAGCATGGCCGAGCAAGTGGCCGGATTGTAGCCAAGATTGACGCGGCAGGCCTTTTCCAGTGGGAAATTCTGCATGGCCACTTGATTGAAAACGGACGCCATAAAGTAAAAGAAGAAGAAGGGCTCGATCACCAGATATCGGCGGTAGCTCCATAACTTCTGCAAGTAATTCTGTTTGGGCTCCTCAGGCGCGACGGTTGCCGTTTCGGGAGATGATTTTGGTTTGACCATTTTGGCTAGATTCGATTTTTTTTGTTTTATTATTTATTGCCGTATTCTGTTTGGTTTGTAGCGGAGATTCTACATGTTAATCAACACGCCGCGCCAAGTTCTAACAACAAACTGCCGTCTGGTTGGGTCCAGCGGCTGCCAGAACTCGCGCCTCAGCTCGATACGCACTAGAAACGTGTTTATTAAATTGCTTTATTCGGTTTTATTTTTTTTATTTCTATTTTTGTGCTTGATTATTTAATTTTGTCACACTGTTGCGATCGGCGAAATTTGCATGCGCAGCGCTCCCAGTCTCTTCACTCGTGCGCTCTCTTTTTTTCTCTCTGTTGCATTGATAATTGATTGATGCATATGGAATGACAATGAGAAGAATTTGTGGCGGTAAATACGATTTCGATTCCGGCTTCCAATGACGCTTGCTTGTTTATATAATTTAAGAAGATTACTTAATATTAATTACAAAACTAATTGCACAATGAGGTGCAATTTGTTGCTTTACTCGGTCCAGCGGTGAGTGCAGTTTTGATTGGTGCATACGTAATAGAGTCTCATCTCCTCTTCGGCACGTCGCGTCTGCGCCTGGAAGAACACGGCCTCACGATGCGCACACTTAGGGCAGGCGTGATCTTCGGTGCGGGGCAATGTAGGATCGGATATGACGTCGGGCACAATGTGGGTCAGTTCGTCGATTTCGTGCATAATCTTGTTTACATAGATGCAGTTTGAGTCCGCCTCTTGTTTGTAGTCGCAATTGCGACAGGCGTACATGAGGATTTTGTTGTCCTTGTCTTCCTTGGGGTACAGCATGTTGTTGCATTCCTGGCAGAACCGAATGCCCACAAAGCCGGGTCCTTCGGTGTGTGCAGAATCGAAAAGGGCAGCCATTGTCTTAAGCGTCTACAAGAACAGTGGAATATTAGTTTTATTTAACATATGTCAGATAAATTAAATATTTATTTACGTTGATTTCTTTTCTACACAAATGCGGCGTTTATGAATGCTGCTTCTTCCAACTCACTGGAACTAGTTTTTTTCATTGCAAACAACTGAACAGCTGTTCTGTTAACTAGATTTATTCTGTTATTTCTAGCTTCTCTCAAAGTTAACAGGCTGTTAAATGTGCTGTTAGAACCGCTAAATTTAAAATATTTCCACAGCTTTAAATGGCACAGTTAAACGATTTGTTAATAGTTAAAATAAATAACATTAAAAACTTAAACGTTCTACAATACTCGCATAAAGTAATAAACGTCTAACAACGAACTGATTGGTAAAAATAAGAATACAAAATATAAGTTGTCTGGTCACATACTTACATACACAGCTGATTGAATGTGAACGTACACTGTGAATAGTCAGACGCCAACGCCATTGTGTACGCATTACGTGCTAGCGCTCGTGGTTCAAATTGTAAGTAATTTATATAAAACAACCACCACTTAAATAAATCCAAGGATTTAATAAACAATGGAAAATGAACTCGAATCGAAAAATTTTATTTTCAATCGCAGTGAACACAAAAATAACACTGAGTAAATAACAAACCTCGCTATCTCTCTCGCTCGCTCTCGCTCTAGCAAACGGCTTGGGCATATTTCTGTTTCTGCCGCACATTGCGTTACACTTGATCTAGATCGGCGTACACACGACTTTCATTGACGCAAGTTTCACATTTAATTAGAGAAACTACAACCGCCGCAGTGTGAGTGTGTGCAAAAAAGAGTTAAAATCTAAAATTCAGAGTAAGAATAAGAATAATAAACAAAAATCTGAATTCTGCGAAAATTCCTATAAAGCCGGCAACAGAAATATTGAATATTGAAAAGTATGCAACAATTTTCAATTTATATTAGAATTATTTTCAACCCTAAATATATTTTTCACATCAGAGCGAACTTGTTGCGTTGTTGCTGTTTTTCTTTTCTTTTTTGGCAGTCAGCCCGACAGCACGTAGTGTTGTGCTCTCGCTTACTCTAACACGATCGGCCTGCAATGACGACGCCATTTTTGATTTTTGTGCGCTGCTTCTAGGCGTTGCTGACGTGACGCTTGCGCTGGGCTGGCAAAGAGATCAATTTAAATAAATCACGAGCCTAAAAGTAGGCTAATCTCACGCAATCCTCGACTGATCCTTGGCATCCTTTATCTCCTTATTTCAGATCATGACAGACACAGCGGCCAGCACGACAGCAGCTGTGATCAAAATCGTCGACGTTGCAAAGATCGCGGCGCCCCCTAAGGAGAAACGAACGGGTGCACGCATGAAGCTACTAAACGATTTACAGCCCAAGGGAGGCGGAAAATCCTCCGTGAAGCAGGAGAAACGCACAAGTATCAAAATACTCAATAACAACGATGAGGCCACAACGGGAACGGGAACTCCCAAACCAGATCGCCGATCTACTGGAAAGACTTCTCTTAGCTCCACTAGTCCCGCAGGCAGTGTCAAGATATTAAATGAAAAACGAGCAGCTCCTGCTGCCAGCACGCCCGTTGAGACGGCAAAGATAAAGACATCGCCGAGCAAGAAAAAGAAAATGGATCATTACGTGCTGCAGGCTATAAAGAACGAGAACAGCGCCAAGGTGGACAACAAAACGTCGTCCACCATCGAGGTGGACGATGAAGATACCATTGACTTTATACTCGCCGAGAACGATGACATCGAATTGGCCCCGTCCAAGGGGGGCAACGACGATGAGTTTGTTGTCTCTGGCGTCGAGGAAGACGATGACGAGGATGACGATGGCGACGATACATTGGGTGAGGGCAGTGTCAATCGCACCAGCGGTACCAATAGTGACCTCAAGGAGATGGTGGAGCATGTGTGCGGTAAATGTTACAAAACATTCCGCCGCGTCAAGAGTCTGAAGAAACATCTTGAGTTCTGTCGCTATGACAGTGGTTATCACCTACGCAAGGCGGACATGCTTAAAAATCTGGAGAAGATCGAAAAGGATGCGGTTGTTATGGAGAAAAAAGACATTTGTTTCTGCTGCAGCGAGAGTTACGACACCTTCCACGTAGGTCTTGAGCGGAATTGCATCTTGTTAAATATTTCTAATCGTATTTCTTACTTTCAGTTGGGCCACATTAACTGTCCGGATTGCCCCAAGTCGTTTAAGACTCAGACTAGCTATGAACGTCACATCTTCATCACCCACTCGGAGTTCAGTGACTACCCCTGCTCCATTTGCAATGCAAAACTGCGCAGCGCTGCCCTGCTAAAGTTGCACGAGCAGCAGCATCAGTCGCGAGGCAAACCCTATGCCTGCAAGATCTGTGGCAAGGATTTCACACGCTCCTACCATCTGAAGCGACATCAAAAGTACTCGTCGTGCTCGGCCAATGAGAACGATACTATGAGCTGCAAGGTGTGCGATCGTGTCTTCTATCGCTTGGACAATTTGCGTGCGCATCTCAAGCAGCATCTGGGTACGCAGGTGGTCAAGAAACCGGAGTATATGTGCCATGTGTGCAAGAACTGTTTCTACAGTCTCTCGACGCTCAAGTGAGTTACGAATCATTTCTCTCCCTGTGCAATCTGTAATCACTTTCTTTATGCAGCATACACATACGCACACACACGGGCGAGAAACCCTTCGATTGCGATCTGTGCGACAAGAAGTTCTCCGCCTTGGTGGCCCTAAAGAAGCATAGACGTTATCACACCGGCGAGAAGCCTTACACATGCACTGTTGTAAGTAGCTGATAATTAGCCTCCTCTCTGATCAGTCTTTAATATAATGCTCTTGCTCTTTTAGTGCAGTCAATCCTTTGCTGTCAAGGAGGTGCTCAATCGCCACATGAAGCGCCACACAGGCGAGCGTCCACACAAGTGCAATGAGTGCGGCAAAAGTTTCATTCAGGCCACACAGTTACGCACACATTCCAAGACGCATCTGCGTCCCTTCCCCTGCTCCCAGTGTGAGCAAAAATTCAAGACAGAGAAACAGTAAGTTGCTTGGACTATAACAATCCCATGAGGAAACTAATGTGCCTCTTCTCTTCGCAGACTCGAACGCCATGTGAAGGATCATTCGCGCCAGAAGCGTCCCTCGTTTGCGTGCACTGAATGTACGCGTAGCTTCCGTACCGATGCATTGCTCAAGGAGCACATGGACGCCGGTGATCACTCGCGTAAGTTTAGCGCAAAGTTTATTGCAGATTTCCCCACCTAATCCCACATCTTCTTTAGCCATTAAACCCACGCGTGCTAAGCGCACAGCTAAGGTGATCGAGCGCACTGATTGCGCCATTTGTGACAAGAACTTTGATAGCACCGAAACCTTAAGGAATCACATACGCAACGTCCATGAATGTGATCCGGATGACATCTTTGGCACTGAGCCACCAGCGAAGCGTAAGACCAAGAAGTCTGTTGCGGCTGCCGTTGTAGTGCAACCAGATTCGGATGAGGAGGAGGAATCAGAGGCGGAAGAGATTCTGCCTACAACTGCCGCCAATACATCGGCAGGTTCGCTCATCTCAAGCAAAACAGATGATAATGGAGTCGTGGTGCGTGAATTTCTGGTGGATGAGGGCGATGGCAGTGCACAGACGATTGTGCTGGAAAATGAAGTGTACACCATATTGCCATTGGAAGGAACTGAAGAAGGAGCTGCTGCTGCACAGGCACCGGCATCCAAATCGCAGCCAGCGTCCAAGGAGAAAGAGAAGACCGTATCGCCGGTGGTTAAGAAGGAGCAGCGCAAATCACTGGCTGCCAGTTTGGCCGCTGCCATTGCCGACAATATCGAGGAACCCTCGAGCGATGATGACTTCAGCGGCGAGGTGCTCACCGAGGAAGATCTCAAGCTGAAGGAGAACATTGGCAAGCTAATCGATATGCTTGTTGATCCGCAAACTCTCAAGAAATATGGCTGGCCCAACAGCTCCGAGGAGACGGTGCTATGCAAGGTGATCGAGAACTGTGGCCACGATCTGGGCAAGGGAGCCGAGAACTACGCGGAGTTGGACTATGGTAATCGCATGCGCGAGTATTGCAAGTTACTCTTCACTGTGGTCATTCACAATGATTCCATCAAGTCGCTGCTTAACAATTTCCCCATCGACGATGTCATCGAGTATGTGCTAGGCGATGAGGATGCAGAACAAGATCAGGAGGAGCATGACAATGATTCGGAGAACGAGCAAGTGGGAGAGAAGGAGCTCGATGAGTCGCTCGATAAGTCGAAGGAGAAATCGAAATCGGATGCGGAGAAAACCAGAATAGAAACTATTGAAGTAGACGCTTAACTACAGTTTGATATATCATGATTTACCTACGATATGTCTGTAAATATGCATCTTTACATTTACTATACGGGTGTCTACAATACGTATACCCCATGCAGAACTAATTATAAACATGTTGGTTTTGGTTTGAACACTAAGTGACTAGTTTGAACACTAAGTGACCTTAAAAAAAGCAAATTATACAACCCCCCTGATGATATAATATAATAATATTATAACACTATGTACTCCACCCCACCCCATTGAGAACTGTTATTTTGTAACTCCCTGACAGATACTATTTTTGTATAGATATCTCTATTAAATACGACATTACAAATAAATACAGTATTCCATTAGGATTGCTTCGATAACTGGAAACTAATAATGTGACAAGCAGAGATTCTTTGGTTCTTTTTCTAGGTCTCCTCGCTCTTCTCAGTCCCCTTCCCTGTCTTACTGTTCCATCAGCATCTTGAGAATGCGCTCATTGTTCTGCAGAATCTTGTGGCGACTCTCGTCGATCAGTTCCTTGTACTCCACAATGCTTGCCTCGATAGTTAGCAGCTGTTGCTTCATGGGTTCTGTGGCTGAGGCTGTCAGGTTTAGCTCTCGCTTCAGTTCCATTGCCGATTGAGTGTAGGTGTCGCGCCACATGGTCAGCTCCAGTTGCATGGCATCTATGTCCTCGGGAATAAAGTCCATGAGCTTGCCAAGTGGATTCACTGACTTGGTTAGGGTCTGTATAATGTCGCGCAGATCGTTCATTTGTCGCGCAGAACTCTGTCGTGTTGCAGGATTCGAATTCTTTTGTTGCCCATCATCCTTGCCAGCTTCTGTTGGCTGTTGCACAAGTTCTTTTTGCGTCTCGAGGATCTGTTGCACCAACCTGCCCTGCTGGGCGTCCAATTCAGGTTGCGTGTCCGGCGCACTGTTGCTGCCCGCTTCGATATCATGTGCATTGGCATCCTCAATGATCACCAGGTTCTCGCCGTCGTCATCGAAGTCACCAAACGTTTCCAGCTTCACATTGATCCCGGACATCTTTACCTGATCGTTGGGCTGTAGCACGATTTCGACATTACGTCGCCGCGGGGCACCTGGGCGAGCGGAGGCTGGACGTGCGCTGGGAGGACGCAACGAGGTACGTGGTCGGATGATGGAACCATTGGACTCCTTCGAGTTCTCACGCGTGAAGGTGCCCTCTCGCTCCCTCTTGCTGCTGTTGTTGTTGTTCGCATCGGCAATAGGCGAGGGGGTGGAGGTAACCGGTTCACTAGAATCATTCGCTGTCTTTGATGGTTCCACTTCGGCAGGAGGAGGCGGCTGCCGCGACTGACTGGCGCTAGAGCGGCGACTTCTGCTTGAAGACTTGCGGCTTTCTGGCTCTGGCGGCGGCAGTTCTGGACTTGGTTGTTTAGGCGGCTCAGCAACAGGCTCTGGTTTAGCTGGAGAAGCGGGTTTGGCCACGGGTGAGACGGGTTTGGGCACTGGGGCTGGTGGAGGAGATGAGACTGACTCCGCAGTTTTGGACTCACTTTCCGTTGAGTTCTGTTTCTTCTGCTTCGATCCCAACTTCACGGGTGACGGACTCTTCTGCTTGGAGCTCTGGCGGCTCAGTTTTGGCTTGGTTTCCGCATCCGGTGATGTCTTCTGTCTACGCTGCGACTTCTCTTTCTCCTTCTCCTTGTCCTTGACAGGAGGTGTGCTGCGCTTCTGCACCTTCTGCTCTTGAGGTGAGACGCGCTTCTCGCGGCGTTGCGTGGCTTCCTCTTTGCTACGCGGTGAGATTCTTGTCGTCTTGGCTTCCTTTGGTTTTGTCTCTTTCGGTTTGGATTCTTTTGCGTCCTTGGATTCCTTGTTATCCTTGGCTTCGCTGGCAAGCACCTGCTGCACTGCGCTGCGCCACTCCAACTGCTGCTCGGCCACGCTGGCCATCGCCTGCAGCAACTCGTTGGTCAACTTAGCCTCGTGTCCAGCAACTATTTTGGCAGTGCGTACTTTAAGGTCCAGTTTTGTGGTAAGTTCTGTAGGGAGATCGATGAAGAATGTATTAGATAGCCATTAAGGATGTTCTTTGGGCAGTTAACTCACTTGTTGCATCGATCATCTTTTGCAGAAATCGTGTCTTGTCGTGGCTGTAAATTAGAAATGGTTTATATGATGAACTAACTACAGAACTACAGCATTGGTTTAAAGTAGAGTTCTAACAAATAACTCACAAGAAACATTACTTAAAGAACCTTTTCAATTCCCTTCTGGGTAAATTGGGGTTTGTTTATAGAATTAGGTAAGCATTCTGCAGAAACATTTCTGAAAATACCTTCTTAGCTTCCTTTTTAAACCCCCTTTAGAACTTTCTTAATTTCCCTTACGAGAAATTAGTTGTAATTCACAGTAAATTTGGATCTCCGCAACAGAAATTTTTGCACAAACAAATTTGTTTTAATAAATGTTTAGCGTACTTAACAATTTAATACAAATAAACGAATAAATATTATTGTTAGCTCTGCTAATTAATTCGAGTTACCCATGAACGTTCATATTGCTTCAAAATGTTCCACCTCTAAACAGAAATTAACGTTGCACCCACAGAGAAATAATAAAGCCATATAAAAGTTGTAAGATCTTAATTGTTTTGTTTTTCAAGGCATTTTCGATGAGCATAGTTGACTCACCGATCGCTTATATTCTCGAAGAGCTTCTCCTCCGGCGTGTAAAGACCCTCAAAGCAACCAGTCTCCTTGATGAACTGCGCAAATAGAGGAAATATAACTCATACATGGTCGGTACTGTAGGTACTTCTTGGGACCCTCAGGCTTACCGAATTGAACACATCCATGAGGTAACGAAATGGGGGCTTTCGCAGCAGCTTCTCGGTGAGGGGTGGCTTCTTCAGGAACTTGCCCAACGCCTGCTGAGTTGCCTGTATAACGGCTGCATCCAGTTCTGGCTCAGACATATTTTTACTTTCTAATAATCCCCAAAAAATATATTTCGAATTGCTATGAAATTGTAAATTGTTTTTGATTGTTTGTTTGTCTCGTCGCGTTGTCGGGGCAACCAACGACGAAGCAGAAGCTAAAAAGGAACTGCGCATGCGCTGCCAGAATGAAATTCCAACAGTCTCTTGCTTGGGGTACAGTGGATGGTAAATGCTTGTCAAGTGTAGGAAATTATACATATTACAATATAAAACAGTTTGAGGTACCATTTTTCGATTATACAAGCAAAATATGTATTACATTAAAACAAAGAATCTTCAGATTTACCATTAAAAACCAATACTCAAAATTATTAAACCCATTCTAAAAAAAGGATTCCTGGGAAGTTCCGAAGATTAAATGTCCTTTTAGGGCAATACTATCATATATTAAATATCTACTATCTCTGACTTGAATCGTTAAGATATATCAATAAATATTGTTTACTAAGATAAATTATATATCTTTTTCTACCAATGAAAGTCCCACTTGAACTATAGTATGCGTAAAGGAGTTACGATATAGCGCCAGAGAGTGAAGAGCTTTTAAAGAGCTCGACATAGTTGGATAAAGATGTTCAATTTCCAAAAAATATTTCACACATTATTATGTGTAGATACGAAAGCAATAACCTCACATATCTTATAGGATATAGTCCAACTGAAACCTCCTGAACTGAAACCCCTATGCAGAGAATCATTTCGTTCTTTCCAATTAAATGATACACAATTTTCTAACACATTCTTACTTTATTGTGGGTTTATAAAATGTTTTTTATCGTTTTTAATACAATTTGTTTTCTGCGTTTTGCTTGTCGACTGGACGTGTGAGGGCGTGTGTGGGCGTGTCTCTCAACATGGATTGCACAGACACTCAGTAAAATAACAATTAAGTTATGCATATTTATCAGTTATCATTTATCAGTTATCGGTTATCCTCTAACGGTTAACGGTAATCAACTCTCGGTCGCACACCGCAGTCGTTTTCCACATAGTGCCAAGTTAATTCTCTAAGGACTATTGGTTTCTACCAGGGGGAATTAAGATTAATAATTCTCATAACTAAGTTAAACATTAAACGAGTAATTAAAGCTAGTCATACAAAAATAGTAATCATAATTGGGTTAGGGAGGACTTGGGGGTTTTGGGACGTGGGTAAGTTGCAAGCAAATTGGCGGCAATTACAGGGGGACAGATCAAGAAACACGCATCATACGATAGTAAATGTATAGTATAGTATATAGTACAGGTTTAAATAGCGCAGCGCTTATAACATAGGTCATCATCATCATCTTTATCGTATAGGTAGTAGAGTGTATATAGTATGTCTATATAAATCATGTTACTGTCTGTGTGTGTAAGTTTGTGTGTATATAATTTACATTTCTATGCGCAGCAATTAAAAACAATTTGTTACACGTAATTAAACTAGATCGCGATTCCCATCGCCGCCTCCGTCGACGTTGACGTTGAAATCTTTCGTGGCAGCTGCTACAACTCAAAGAAATCATCCTGCTGCTTCTCTAGACGCTTCAGCGAGTTTTGCACGCGACGTGTCTGTGTTGTATTCAGCAGGTGCGCTGTGTCCGAGTTGCCGCTGCCCGTCGAGCTGTGCCGCTGATGGGGCGGACGATTGTTGTTGTTGTTGTTCTTATAGGAATTGTTAAGCTGCTGATTACGTCGCTGCGAGAAAACATCGCTGCTGCTGGTGGCGCTGATGCAAATGTCTGCATCACTCTGGCTGCTCACCAGGCTGCAGAGTAAAGAGAGGGAGAGTAAAGATAAGATAAGTAAAGATTGGAGGATCTTCGGCAGTTCATCATTACTTACTCCTTGGAACGCTCCACATATTTGCGCGACTCGGAAATCGTGTTGTCAATCTTGTTGAGAAAGTCATTCATGCACTTGCGATTCTCCTCCTCGGGCGTCATGGCTGCCACCGAGTCTAGAGATTTGCTCTGCTTGCTGCCACATGGTGCCACTGTGTGATCCTCTTCGCTAGTCTGCATGCCAAGTAGCTCGCCGGCAATGGAATAAGGACGTGGTGCCTGCCCGGAGGAGGAGCGGGTGCAGGATGACGACGAGCTGGACGAGATGTTGGTGTTGCAACTGCTGCTGCTGCCCCCACTGTTGTAGCTCTGCGTCTGGCTAAGGTTGTTCGCATTATTCAGCGCCTCCCGTTGTACATTTGCATCGGGCGTGCTGGGCGGACTTGTGGCAAGCACATCGTCCACGGACATGGACATATCGACACCAGCTGCAACATTGGCCTGCAGATAATACGGCGATGTCTTCTCCACGGGCACCAGCAGGAACTGGCGCAAGAAGAGGCTGTCAGAGGCGAAGAGTCGATTTGCGCGGCGTATTTGCTCCGTCTTAAAGGAGATATAGAAAGATATATGTATATTATTTATGGCTTGATTGATTGATTGACTGCCTGCCACATGCGTTGACACTGATTGAATCGCTTTACTTGATTAATTGCAACTGGGGACAGAGAGAGAAATCTTGACAATTCTTCAACTACCCTAGTCTTATCTTAGCCCAGATTCCTCACTCGTGACTCGGTTTGTCTAGTTAGTTTCCATACAAACATCTACCTACATAAGGTAGTTATATATAATATAAATCATATGCAGCAACTGCCGCGTTTGTTTGGTTTGTCGACTGCAACCTGATAAACAGCTAGACAAGCGGTCGTTCTGTCGTTGCCCCTTTTAGAACATACAATGTTCTCTATACACTGTACACGCCCCCACCCATCCATCAGCCTAGATACATATACACAGAAGTATCTACCTATCTATCTCAAAACTGTAATGCTATCTTATTTGCCAGTCCCCGCTTCGCTGCCTAATGCAGGTGTGGACCATCTCATAAATTAAAGTAGGAAGAGGAAGAAGGCACAGGGAAGGTGCCGAAGATTTAACACGTTAGCAGAGCGAATGATACGAGTATTAGACTTGATTGGAATATTTAACAATCAATTAGATTTGTTTGATTTAAAATAAGGTATTATTTTAATTCGCATCTATTGCGTCTGACTATCTAATTTTGTTCAGTTACTAAAATATAATACCCCTTAAAGAACTTTAAGATAACAACAGAGAGTTAAAAGCTTTAAAGAGTAAAGAATAGTTTGACATAGTTGAAGAAAGATAATGCTTGTGCGTACAAAGTTTAAGAGTGTAAAGAAAGGTTCAAAATAGTTGAAAAAAGATTATGCTCGCGTCTTATACAAATTTTGAGTTTCTCAGAAACGTTTTACACATTATTATGTTAAACTTTGTGTATATATGAAAGCGATAACTCTGCATAATCTTATGGGAAATATGTCAAACTGAAAGCCACTTAAAAACCAATACCTTCTTCATGACAAAATCAAAGAACCTCCCCCCTCTAGGTCTACCCACTCACAACTAAGCCTTGGTAATTGCTTGAGTAATCAGTTTGATTATTAAATCAATAAAAAGCAAATGCTCTAACGGTACTAACAATCGAATTTAAAGTATTTGCGTGCCACACGAGGCAAAGAAGCCATTTAAAGTTGCACTACAGAAAGGGGCCTAGTAAGGGGTAAGGCGTATTAGGGAGTGGGGGGTTTGTAGCACCTCTTGTGGCATGTGCAGTATGGAAATTTCAATCGTTACTCACCGTGGCGCCATATTTAAGTGAAATTCCTTGCAGCGTATCTGTTTTCTCCACTGTGTGTCGGATGAGGATCTCATTGTTCCTCAGGCTGTTGCAGCAGGTGCTTCCGTATTTCTTGAGGGTGCGCGAGGAGTCGCGTATTGATTGTTTCTCGTTGAACATGAATTCCGAGTCATCCATGTCGGGCACGATCTCTTGAAACTGCAAAAAACAAATTAAATACGCATTAATATATGTGTATATATGTGTGTACGTGTGTGTGTGTGAGTGGTAAAGTGAAAGGAGTGAAAGTCTTTTTCCCTGTGGGCAGACCCCCACAAACAGCTGTGATGTCATTACAGTGGCGTAACTGAGGACGCGCACACACATTCGCGCCTATAAGGGGGCACTCGAATACTATATAAATACATATGTACAGGCTTTTATTTGTCTATAAATAAAACCAGTGTATTTCGCTGCCTTAATTAAAGCACCTTTCTCACTCACTCTCTTTCTCTCACCTGAACTCTCCCCTCCTCTTCCTCCTTACACCATGTACGAACCAATACGAATGCAACTCAAATCAGGCACCTCGCGTTCTACCTGTACTCATTGCACTTTTTGGGAAATTTTGAAATTAGCTGCGATTTATGTGTGTTTAGGCAACTTCCATTGATTTATTTTTACTTCGTTGTTGTTTGGCAATTCGCGTTAACTTTCAGTATGCGTTTACTACGTGTTTACAAGTTGCTGTTGTTGCTGGGTTGTGCAGTGTGACCGTAGCACTGGCCCCAGAAAAACGACACACTCTGTGCCTGTGTAAATATACTAAACTAGTGGTATTTCCTTTCACTTTCTCTATTCGCAAAAAAATACTCAAAAAGGAAGAAATATCTTGGCTGCAATTACATGTTATCGATATCGATTGCATATGCTGGGGTGTGATTTGTGTAGCAGAGTTACCACTATTGTTGGCAACTAATTCGTTTGTTTGTTTCTCTTTTGTTTTGGACCCGAAAAAGGTTAATTTGCAACTGTTTTTATTGCCAACGAGAGCATACATTATTGTTTTCACGTGATGGCCCACAACGTAAACGCCTTGTGTTTTGTGTGTCTGAGCTTAAACCTGTTTGGACAAAGCAACTCCGTCTCTCTCTCTCTGTCGACCCAGTCAACAAAGACAAATAATCCAGCACAGACCAACACCAACAACAGCTGCGCTACCCTGTCATTGTGCTGCATATTGTATATGTAAATTAGCATGCGGATTGCCGGCATGACTTTTAATTAACATGTGACTTTATTATTAATTATGGAATAACTGACTGCGATATATATTTTATTGCAAATGTAAATGCATTATTACAGCAGCTGCAAACGTGGTTAAATGCAGTTAAATTACTTCCTTGCGCAGTTGCAGACTATCAGTTTGTGTATGTGAGTGTGTGTCACTGTGTTTGTGTGTTCACACTGTCAGCTGCTGCTTGCGGTGTTAAGGTCAACAACAAGTTGTCGCAGTGTTGTCAAATTGTTTTCTGCAATAACAATTTGTGCCGATACCTAACGCAAGAGAGAAAGAGAGAGCGCGCTCTATTTATGTTTGGTAAATATTTTGTTGATAGAGCAGCACTGATAAGCGCAACCAATTCTCAATTAGTTCACCTAAATTTCGTTTACCACACACCCACACACATAGACAAGTGTGCGCATGTGTGCATTAGAAAAACGGTCATTGACATGCATAGAAAAGATCAGGCAGGCAGATCACGCGCCTGGCGAGTTTCCCACTCTCCAAACACACACTATATCGTATACGATATTTATATATGTACATATCTATAATGGTCCGCGAAAGCACCTCCAATTGTTTATTCTCAACACACCGCATCGTCGTCGTCCGATTGAGATTCCTGATCTTTCTTTGGGTTTATCCAGCAAGAGGACGCTGCGCGATATAGCGTGCTAATTATTTATTTGAGTTTTGTTTGTTTTGTCTGCCATTTCTGCGATCGTTTTGTCTGTCGTTTTTCCCCCGTTGCTAATAGAAACATCAGACTGAAGTTTCACATGACGTGACTCATCAGAGAACGGAGCTCAACGGGTTTCAAAGTGGTTGATGATGTTAAAGAACTTCGGAGACATAAAGAAACTGCTGAAGGTCACAAGATCCATATAATTGCAACTCTTGTCAATTTGGAAAGGCCAAATTAAAGTCGCAGCGAACGATGGATCGAACACACAGTGAGTGTCATAAATATTCGTATGGCATATAGCCATAAATTTAACCATATCGTTTGCAATCTATTTCAATTTGTTGCTGCTGTTGCAGTTGTTTTTTATGTAAGTATGTCAAAATTTATGGAATCGTGCGCAGCGAAGGCTGAATTTAAGTAACAGTTATAGTTTATGGCACAACATCGCCATTGTGCACTATCTTTAGTATTAATTAAAACAAACAAAAAAGGAAATTGCAAATTGATAAAGCAACCCAAAGCAAACAAAACCGAAACGAACCGAAACAATTTGTACGTGACAAAAATTGAGCATATAAAGCCAAAAAAGAATAATATCAACTTCACTTTACCGATTATGTATTTACTTACTCGCACATGACTAATCAGAAAATCGGAATATGAACCTTACTGGTCATGATGCCAGTGCGTAAATAGAGCATTTTTATAATCAGAAACAGCTAAAGATATCGAAATTTGTTTTGGAAACCTTTTCTCACGATAAGAATAAAGAGTAGGCTTTCTTTTTGCGAACATTTGCGAAAATATACAAATGATTATAGTAAAAATGATAAATATTGTGTATTAAAAAAATAGTGAATATTTACAGAACTTTTTGTGATAAGAAATGACATTTGTTATAGACATTTCCCAAACTTTCTACATGCTGCATATTGATGGAAGTTACCCAAATGCGTGATAAGGAATTCTGTTATTCGAAATGTTCTCTGGGTTACATGCTTAATTAAATGATAAGGCGCGCTAGATACGACAGCGCCGAGTAGTACTTGTACTAGCAGTACTAGAAAAATAGTCGACGGGGCGGGAGAGAGAGAGAACTACTGGGTTAACAAGCGATTCGCTTGTACGACACACATAAACAATTGAAATTGCGCCTTGGATCGTATAATAACAATAATGAAAACACACACAAGGAACCAAGGCTACTGAATTTAGATTGAGATTGAGACTACAATTTATAGTCGGAATTCAGACTACTTCTAAAGCAGCCAAGACTCATTTGAATAGTAGTATCCAATTTGTAGGTAATAAAATCTTAACTATTTCACAGCAAAAAAAAACCCTATTAACTTGCTAGGTCTGTGAACCGAAGCAAATCTACCTGTAGATTTGCAGATTTGTAACCTTGAGCGGAAGCTATTGCAAATAATTAACAGCTTAATGTGGGGGGAAAAAGCCTTCCAGCGTCGTTCGCGTAATTCCCGTTAAAACGTAGATCCCCAGAGGTAAGACCCGAGCTCAAGCCGTCGATGTGAATCGTCTTCTTTGTTTTATATAACTGTCGTCGACTTGCACTTGAAAGTTGAAAGCCCCGCGAGCCCATAAGTCAAGTGTCAGAATCTTAAGTGGTATTAAGTTTGTTTATACACATTTTCTGATAAATTAAATGGATGGGTTCCGACTGAGTACTCGTAGCACTCGTAGTTGCCACTATCGATAGATAGACAGATACTATAATATTTGTACGATTAGTGTGCACAGTTGTTCCAGCTGGCATTGTTTGTCCAGTCCCCCCACAGTCCAAGGGCAACGTCATCACAACGATACTTCGCCCTCGCTCTAGCTGGACATCTCTCCTACGTGCAGGGCAATAATCAACGTGACTTTCTTATATTTATTTCGTTCTGAAACGCAAACCTAACCGTATACTATATATTCACACATATAATTGTTTTAAGGGGCATTTTAAAAGCCAGAATATAAAAAAATTAACAGCGTTTCAATTGCTTTTTTTCACGCAGATTATCAGTTTTTTTGTGGCTGGCGGTATACACACAATCATTGCCTATATTACTATATACTATATATAATATATGAATGTATGTATGCCCAGAAATTGATAGCTGGTATTGGTTTGTGGTTAAGCCACTTAGACTTTGTAATTATAGTCCCAGGTCCCTCTTGAAAAACTGATTGCAAACCGATGATTTGAAATATCTGAATCTGTTATATACCTTGAATACTTCCGAAAGTTCACTACCTTTTATGGAACTAAAATAGAGTCTAACTTTAAACCTCTATTAAGAATTTCACGATTGCATCAGCAGCCTTAAACAACCTAAAATACGTGCAAAGTTGAAGAAATTAGGTTTAAAGTATAATGATTGTGTCTTGGGCACCCCAGACCTTATTATCGTTATGGCAAGCCATTCCAAAATAATGATTTAGTAAAACATATCTCAGATGAGTTTTTGCTTGCATCACACGTGTATGCTGTAAGTTCTCGATACCTTAGTAGTACTTGTCTATCAATCTCCATAAGCGCCGTAAATTGAAGTTCCCTTAATGACGACGCTGCACTTGAAAGAATGATTGATTGCTCGGGCACTACGATTTGCCTTTATCATGAGATCGTCCGGCCATAGAGTGTGCATTATTTTGATTTATTCAATATATATATATATATTGTACGATATGTACTCGATTCTTGTTTTTATATAATCAACGCGAGGCAGTTAAATTGTCTCCGGGCCGATAAGATTAGACAACAAAATAGAGGCGCAAATGCCGGGGAACGGTTTATTTATAACCAATAAAGCTTAAAATATATAAGTGATCCGTCTCAGAATCGAGGCGAATAAAGGAAAACAATAAGAAGGCGCAACAAAGGCGAATTGTCCAATTATTGACGATGGAAATGAAAGAGAACAAGTTTATGATACGATTGGGGCCGCACCAAGGTTGCCAGATTGCGTGAATACGCACCTAAGCGATAACCGATTCGATTTGATTCGCTTTGTCCCCGCACTGATTGTTTTTTTATATCTTGTGCGTTAGATCATAAGTCGCGATTATTGAAATGTAACCTGTAGAATGCGTTCAAGAAGCGATACCTTCTCAACCGGTTTTATCATATAAAATATAAAAATTTAGCGCTAAAAATAGTAAGGAGAAAAACTACGTCAAAGATATTTGCCCACAACTGCTGCTGCTGCCAGAGGTAGAACCGGTTCAATGGCAAACTGCAGCAGGAAATAAACCCGCAGCACACTCTATAAATAAACCCAACCATCCCAACCACAAACTTGGTCTTCTCTTATGTTACTCATCGCGTGGTATTTCCAATTTGTCTCCTTCGCACACAGATCGCACTTAGGCGCGACTTCGAAGAGTGTCGCGCAAAAAAAACCACACAATAACAATGGGAGCAATTACGCATACATGACGAAGGTGTGGGCGCTTGAGTATGGAGGCGTGGCCTGTGCATTTGAGGGCAACCCGCATAACCCGTTAACAGTCTATTGAAACTAAGGTCTCGCATTATGCGTAACGATAAGCGGGTCTCTTCGACTATTTAGCATTTGTGAGTTGCCCTCATTGCGACGATTAGACGAAGGGCAGGTGGGCCAGCTGTTGGCTTGAAGGTGCCAATCAGCATTTAAATAAATCAAGACCATCTCGTTTGCATACATTTTTCAAATGGAACATTGAGTTCAATGTGGAATATCTTAGAATGCGGGTAAAGATTTAACAATCAAAGAAGTTTTTTCCATGGGCTAAGGCCAGACAATCGTAGAAGGGTCTTTATTGTAAATATTTGTTTAAAAAGAGCTTCGAGGTTTTATAAATATCTCTTTTTAAAGAACTGTATACTAAACACTGCCTGAAATAAGATAGGAGCTGTTTTTTTAGAATTTTAGAAATAGCATGAATCCGTTTCTATACCAGCACTCAAGTATCGAACAGGTACTGTCTAAAGTAACCGAATGGGAGTAAAGATAAAACAATCCATGATCAAGACAACCCAAGAAAATTCTTTTCTTAGACCTACTATATATTTTTTGGAAAATCAATAGAGATTTATTAAAAGTATCTTTCAATACCACTTCTTGCTCAAGTATAACAATATTTTTCTCAGTGCAGTCCAATGTCTAACGCAGGCATTGAAACGCAGCTCAAGCCAAGGCGACAAAATGGAGGCGAGTGCTATAAAACCGGCCCACGACTTCGAATTCGACTTTTTGGCGAATCTTCAATTAATGTGGCGAACTGCGAACGGAAACAGGGTTCGGCAGTAAATGGACAATGAACCCATCGCATGGAGCGAGCGCAGCTGCCCAAGGCTAAGGATATTTTTAGATACACCGAAGAAACAAAGAATTCTGCGAGCAAGTTTCCAGTTTTTTTGCACACTGTGCATTGGCCTAATTAACAACAACAACTGCAGCGAGAACTGAAAATACTTGTTAAGTGCATTTGGTTTTATTCACTCATGCACTCATGCACTCATTTGCAATTCAGACAGAGTCACACAAGTTGGCCGCATTGCTGGCTAACTGACTGACTGCTTTTTGGCCAGATGTGCGTTGATCGCACAGTGGTACAAACAGCAACTAAATACAGTTTGTATTGCAAATCTTCGCGTAATAACAACTTTTTATAGTATTCCATTATAGTTTGTATTATGCCTTTCTGTGTTGCACTGTGCAGCGGCTTACTCATCGCCTGGTTCGTTGGCCACAGCTCGAGGCACACAGGCAGGCAGCCAGCCATGTTGCAGCGCGCTTTGGTGGCAAAAATAAAAATAAAACCAAAATGAAAATGAGTAAAAAACAAAACAACAAGTTAAATAAATAAGTAATGCTCCATTCAAAGTGGTTTTTCTTGGGTAATACGAGATCGTTTCGACACTATCGTGTTTCACGACAGAATACCTGTACATATAAACCCGAGTTTATACCATACATACTCGTACAACATCATTTATTATCATTACAGAAATCCGAATTCTCTAAATGCGGTTAAGCACTTTGGCTACAGTTTCTGCAGAGATCTGACTCCGGCTTCAGCTTCAGCTTCAGCTTGGAGACTGCGACTGCGACTCTTGACTCATTTATTTTTTCTTTCTACAGTTTCTGTGTCTGTTTCGGCTTTGTCTGTCTGGGGCCTGTTGCCTCATACATAGTCGCATGGCGTCTATTGGGGGCTTAAAGCCGGCGGGCCCAAAGAGCTAACGACCGCGAGTTGACGGCAGGGCATGACTTCATACTGCTTCATAAACCATTCTTTTGCTATATCTGTCTTTCTCCGTTTCCTTCTCTATGTGTGCATTTTGCAGAGTTGCCCTCTACTCGAACTCGCTGGCGAATTTAAACGAAGTGAAGTTGCCTGCGCTTCATTTGCACAAGTCTTAATAACTTTTCCAGAACTGAGACCGTTGTTTATTTACTCAAATACAATACTCTACTTTATATGCCCAAAGAGAGTGACAGCGAGAGAACTGTGTGTCACTGTGAATGATCTTTGATTTATTCGCAGTCGACAGAGTAATTAAAGCTGACTACAGGTTATTTACTGTAGGTATTTCCCCCTTAACCCTTAACCTGCTGACCTAGAACATTACCCCATCTGCCTTTACGATCGAACATTAAAAAAGAGAGCATCATCTACATAAAGCCGCGAACCCTAACCTAACCCAACAACCCCCACGAGTTCTGGGAAGAGAACAAACTAATTCAAAATTTGAATTATGATCGTGATATTGTAATTACAATGATCGTTCTTTGTGCTTTATGCTCTGAACTCACCTGCGAGTGCAGTTTCCAGTCCTTGTAGGCCTTTACGATATAATCCATTTCCTTGTCTTTTCCTTTGTGCTGTACTTTTCCGTTATATGATTATTGAGCTGCGTGTGAGAACGTAAAATATGCTAAGTATGTATTCTACATAATATTCATGGGTGTGGGTGTCTGTGATGTCTGTGTGAGTTTCTCTGTGTCTGTGTGCCAGAGCTTGTTCACTCTCACTTATCGCTGATTGTTCAGTTACTTGTGTTCTCCTTTTGTGCTATAAATCAATTGTTTTCGCTTCGAGCACGATATTTTGCATTTTTCCACGATTAGCACACAACACAGCGACCCTTTTTGTTCATTCCGCACTGAGTACATACATCATATATAGAGTATATACTCTATATAGTTATGTTCTTTCAATTTTATTGCATTTAGCTAAGGCCAAGCAAGAAACAAGTTTTACAGGGTATACGCGCAAAACCAAAAACAAAAATAAACCAAAAGTGGCCAAAGAAATGTTTGTTGCTTTTTTCTGCACTTGTGCAAATCTCCAGACTCGTGTACAGGTGTTTGTGCCTGTGTAGGTGTGTCTCTCTGCGTGTATGTGTCTGTGTGACTGCGCGAATTTTGTTTTCCGTCTGCGACAACGTCAAGCGACAACGACAACGACAACGCGTGTACCGCAATTCGTGATCTTTTGCAGTTGACGTTGTGTTTTTATCTACGAAAACTCATTTATTTACCTATTATTATTATTTTTCTTTTCTTGCAAGATCTTTAGCGAGACAACGACAACGACAACACACAAGCCTTTTGTTTGTATATATATAAACTGTATGTATTTAAATGCGTTTGTGCATGTGAATAAAATAATTAATAATTGAGTTTTGCTGTTGATGCGGCCCCGTGTCTCTGCTTGGCAACAACGCGACTGCGATGCCGACTGCGACTGCGACAGTGGCTCCAACTCGAAACTGTTTATGCGCGATTTAATGGCAACCTCTTTTTTTCTCGTTTCGTGTATTTTGTTTTGTTGCTTGATTTTGTAAATTTGGCCACACTACACACACACTTACACACAATGGAACGCGAACGGGGGGGCGGGCTGGCAGGTGCAGTTGTTGTTGGCTCGCTCAGATTTTCGCAGCGCGCACACACGACCTAATACTAAACACTAACAACAAATGGGCAACACTAACAACAAACGGAGACGGCAAACAGCAACGGGAGCGACAACTGCTCTACACACAGAGCCAACAACTGACTTCAAGCAGCGCTCGATAACAACTGACTGACTCGACTCCAGCGAACGATCGTCGAAGCAAATGCGAACATGCCGGAAACTCTCTCTGTCTCGTGCTCTCACGCCTACGCTCTCCGCAGTGTCGCTCTCTCACGTCAGTTTGGACGGATGTCTGCATGGGTGTGCGTGTGTGTGTGAGAGAGCGTGAGAGCAGCATTGTATGCAATTTAAGAATGGACTGTGTAAGACGTAGACAACGCTATGTGCACCAATACACGTGCACTGTGTGTGTGTATAATGTAATAGGCTGGAAGAGTCTGCCTGTTTTGTTGTTGTTTGCACAAGTGATAAAACTTAAACGCCCACGCTGCCGAAATTACTGCGCTAAACACACACGCACACACACGTACACACAGGTGGTTGTGTGTGTAGACATCATGCTGATTGTGCTTAACTAAAGTGATAATCATTTGTTGTATTGTTGTTGATAAGCCACATGTAATCAAAGAGAAAGCCACCTTTTGCGCGAGAACATTTCGCATACACATACATACATACACACGCCTATGTCGTCACGTAAGCTGCGGCGCCAGTCAACGTCATTGCACTTACGAGCTAATTGGCATGCAAATGAACGGGCAGACAATAGTGGACACATACACACACACATAGAGACACTCATGCGCACACACTTGCACATATGTGTTGTTGCATTTATGGAAACAGATGCACAATATGCACAAGAACAGAATGGGAAAATACTCAAAGTAAATCCACATTACGATTCGTGCGTACAGTGAGAGAAAAAGAATTGTTTATATTGTGTATTACTCGTATTACTTGTAATTAGTAGGGTCATAAAATACCTTATCCAGCTGTAACTGATTTGGGAGTGTTAATTCTGTAAAAAGTACCGTTACTGTGGGGAAGTCAAACATTAGTTCCGGTTACGGTGTAGCAAATTCAAACGGTTACGCCGCGATTCGCTCATATAAAAGCCAATTGAAACTCGTTTTATATTTTATTTTCTTCCTGCAAATGGGGTTTTTTCTATGAAACTTATCATCGCTTTGTTTATTTGCTACACCCGATGATGAATATCATAGGTAGGGCAAAGATGGATAGTGGATAGAGGAAGAGAGAGGGAAAAGGGGAGACGGAGTGCGATAAGCGACGACTGTTGTCAAACAACGGGAATCCATGTAGGAAGAGCAGAGCGAACACAATATCGATAACGCTATCAGAGTGCTATCGGCTATCTGTCGAAACTAAGCTAGTGTAGCCGACTGACGGTACACGCGGGGTAAACAAAGTGCGTCAGCTGCATAGGACAAAATGAGACAACCGCCTGTTGCCAGGGCCTGATACCGCTATACGATTTCGAATTCGAAAATGAATCAATTCAGTTTCCAGCGAAAAATTGTGAGTGGAAATTTGCAAGAGTTTATCACAAAATGAGAGAGAGAGAAAGAGGGCGGGGGTGTGGAAGGGTATCTGAGGACGTCACGGTTCCATTTCCAAAATTTGTTTTATGAATCAAAAGGCGACGTGTTAATTGCCAAAACACGTCGAAATTCATCAAATTTGCCTAAGCAAAAGTTTTCGCGCGTCTGGAGTACAAAGCAGCTGCCCTGTATCCAGGTGTGCCAGTGTGTGTATATATATATGTGTGTGCGTGTGAGTTTGCGATCTGTGACATGACAAATATTATGGCTCAATTATGGAATTGCAACTAATTCGTAGCACAAACTCCCAATTGGTAGAGAGAAGAGCGTATGCAAACAAGCTTTGATTGGACTCTAATGTAAAATGTGTGACACCTGTGGAAAAGAGAAGAAAACAAAACAAACAAACAATCAACGAAATCAAGAAATGTTTTTTGACACCAACAAAAAAAGTCAAGGCTGGACAACACAGCAGCGCCATCTCGCGGTCAAATCTCGCACATAGTATGTAATGCCACTAAGCATCGAACATATAGAGTACTCAAACAGCGGAAAATACTCATCTGATGCAATGCAGAGACTGGGACCCCTGAACACGAAGTGTTTCAAGAGTGAGCGATCGGCTTTGTTCGGTAGAAACCGCGAGAAGCGCACATCGGCATCAAGTCAGTCGCACAACGGCAGCGGAACGATGAGTATGGGTGCATTTCTTTGCGCTCTGCGATCGTTTCAATGTGTGCGTGAATGTATGCACGGCCTGTGTATGAATGTATGCGTTGCTAGTGAAGTTTGGCAATAGGCAAATGCTTCGGCCAGCGCGCTGGCAGCCTGAAGTCAATTTTCTCTTTCGGCGTCGAGAGCCAAAAGACTGAGACACATGGCCGTAGTGAGGGTTTTACGGGCCCCTGTGCAATACTTATCAGGGACTCCTACTTAAATTACCTTAATTAATAAATATATTTGTGTTTACCAAAGGAATTAAATTTTTCAAATATATCCGCATTAATAACATTTTTATGTTTGGTAACAGTGATCCCCTGACTGTTGAGAGCCCTTCTGTACCGCACACCCTGCACACTTTTAGCTACGGGCCTGGCCAGCGTGAAATCAACTGTGTGTTTGTTTTTGTTTTTGTCATCGAGAGCTAAGAGAACGAATTACAGTGAGCCACAATGGTTATTTGGCGGCAATAATTTTAGTATCAGAAAACATGTGTATTTATGTTTAATTTTTGAGAAGAGGGATTGAAAATTGATAATTATATTATATTTTGTAGAGCAAAGTTATAATATCAAAAAAAAGTTGTGATAATTATATTTTTTTTTTTTGTACATGAGTTTACCAATATTGACAAAATATATGAATTAAAATACAAAATTCGGAATACATAATATGTAATTACTAAAAAAAATTATCCTCATAGAACAAGACACATGTTTTCAAAAGTTTTAAAATTTTCGCGCAAAAAAACCATTTTTGGCCACTGTGCCTGTCTCTAGGCTTTCGACGCCGAAAGAGAAAATTGACTTCAGGCTGCCAGCGCGCTGGCCGAAGCATTTGCCTATTGCCAAACTTCACTAGCAACGCATACATTCATACACAGGCCGTGCATACATTCACGCACACATTGAAACGATCGCAGAGCGCAAAGAAATGCACCCATACTCATCGTTCCGCTGCCGTTGTGCGACTGACTTGATGCCGATGTGCGCTTCTCGCGGTTTCTACCGAACAAAGCCGATCGCTCACTCTTGAAACACTTCGTGTTCAGGGGTCCCAGTCTCCGCAGTGCATCAGATGAGTATTTTCCGCTGTTTGAGTACTCTATATGTTCGATGCTTAGTGGTAATGCGTTCAAGGCTGCTCCTGCGGTTAAATGGGGGGCCATTGTCTGCTAGTTAGCTGGGGGCGAACACATTTTTGATCATTTTTGATATTCTAATTTAATTTGGCAGTTGATAATAATTTAATTAGCGGCAGCGAAACTTCGCAACTGCAGCCGATGTCTGCCAGTGTGTACACAGTTGAATTTTAAATACGGCAGGTTGTGCGCCACTTGCTTATCATAGCAAGTAGCTTTTGTTGCAGTACAAAGCTCGACATGATTTCGTTGATCTGGCAGCGCAGTGAATATGCGCAATTGTGACTTTATTTTAAATTCATTATATAATTTGAACATTAACTTTAATTAAAGCACAATAAATTTGTAATGAATAAACTGCTCTTAGCAACTTTTGTCATATATTATTTATATTTATCTTGGGTTTGCAAAATTGTCTTTGAGCTTGGATTTCTTACGCTCGTCAGCTGTCCGCTTGCGCACCGGTTGCATTTCTTATTGGAATTCCCGTCTTAGCGCACTGCGGTCACACTTCTCGCTAGTTAAGACCGCAATGCCGTTCAGGTAAGACGCGCTGTGTATTTGTCACCTGATTGAACGAAGGTGTGCAAACACCGCAGACAATTCAAATGTGTGTGCGTGTGTTGTGAAAGTACGACAAAAAATTTAAATAAATAAATTTGATTAGCGATAGCAGCAACTAACTAAACGAAAAGTGTTTGTGTGTCAGTGTTTGTGTCTAATAATACACATATTCGTACATTTATGTGAGTTCAAGTGTGTGTGCTGTGCTGCCATACAATTCCAAGAACACAGCCACAGCCACAAAAGTTACTTATAACAACAATAACAACTAAAAAGGAAAACGAAAACAATAAGAACAACAGCAGAGATGTCAAACAATCGGCGAAGAGTGCGTACTATTGATTACGTCGCACTACAAGGCCTGCAGCTCGCTACAATGGCGGCGGCTGCGACGGCAGCGACGGAGACAGAGACGTTAACGGCGATGTCTCCGGCAGCACCAGCACCAGCAGAAGCAGAAGCTCCAACTCCAGCAGCAGCAATAACAACAACTCCGCCCGTGCCGCCCATAAGATTACGTCGCGAGCTCAATGTGGATGAGGATGCAAGGTAAGAGAGAGAAACCCAGCTTGATTTCATTCCCACTGTGTGTGTGTGTTTGTCTCTGCCGGCATTGTGGAAAAACCAAAGCAGCAAAAGTAACAACCCACAACAACAACAACTTGTAGTCAGATTCGCCGCGCTCTGCCTCTCGCTCTCTCACTCCGTCTCTCCCTGCTCGATTTTGCCGCAAATATTTTGCCAGTTTTGATTGTCAAAACGTAAACAACGTGTTTTCTCTCTCTCCCCCTCTTTAAGCTGCGCTCTTACTGCCAGCGCTCTTTTCCCTTTCTCCCTCTCCCCTCTCTCCGCACTAGCTTCGTTAGCGAAAAGTGCAAGAGGCAGCAATAAAAAATGTAAATTCGGCTCGAAATTCAACGCGCCTTACAAGGCAATAATAACAATAATGTACATTTATCATATTAATGCAAACACACACACACACATAAGCCCTACACGTGTGTGTGTGCACATACAACGCATTTTTAGACTAGCTACAAAATCGGGGTATTTTCAAGATATTGCTGATAAGAGAGCCATTTGCCTGATAAGACAACGCACACACACATGCATATACGTACATATGTACTTATGTATATGCATATCTTAGACAATTTCTACCTTTTCCGCTTCGATTATTCATGCATGAGACATTTTTATGTACACAGATGTACCCTATATATGTATATGTATGTGTGTGCGTATTATATTTTGATTTTCGCGTCTGTCGCGTGGTCTGCGCTGCGTGAGGCATGTTTCCAATGAAAACTGTTTCACATTTAGCAAGAAATTAGCGTCAAACATAAATTTTAGTGAAATTAATTTGCCTGTCTTACTCCGCCCCTCCCCCCTCCCACTCCCTATCTCTTCTCTTCTTAGCTGGTTCTTCTTCTTTCTCTCTCCCATACCAGTTTGCCGGGCTTTGAAGGCTGCTGCCAAAGTTAAAACGCGTTTAATACAAGCAACACCTCTGCGTGCCTGTGTGTGTGTCTGTACGTGAGCTTGCACATTCCTCTTTGTTAACCTCTTTCGTTATGCGTTTAGCTGAGAGCGTCAAAAGCCAATTCTGTTTTCAAATCGAATTCGCTTTCTTCTCGTGTCTTGTCTTCTGCCGAATGTCAATGGAATTCCATGTTCGTTCGATCACCCGTTCTCTCTCTCTCTCACTGTCTCTCTCGCCCTCCTGCTGTCTTCACTGCTAACGGTTTGTCTGGCCTAGTCTGGAATACGAACACGTAACAGCTCACGTAGCCAATTGTTGTTGCTGCAACGTGCTCAATGACAGCGCTGCCTGCCGCCTGTTGTCTGCACTTGAACTTCATGTGGTCCACATTTTCTCTCTCTTAATGCTGCGCTCTCTTTCTTTTCGTGAACAACAGTGGGTGCTGTTTTGTTTGAAGTGTGTCCCATTCGCTGTTGTTGTTCTTGCTGCAGTGTGATCAATGACAGCGCCGTCTGCGGTCTGCACTTGAACTTCATGAAGTCCACACTCTCTCCCTGTGCTCTCTCTGAGAGAGGAACAGTGGGTGCTGTTTTGTTTCAAGTGTGCATTAAGTATTTTTATCTAAGTAGCGTATGCCCCGTGAATATGTGTGTGTGTGTGCCTCTATCATTTTCTTATACAACACATGCAAATATGTTTAATTGTGATAAGCATAATTGCCCAAAACATTTCCGCAACACGCGCACCCCCACATACGCACACACACTCAAACTCATCACATATTTACGAGCATTAGGGTAAACTGCAAAATTTTTAATTTTTTTTGAAATTTATGTATTTTATTGTAAACAATCTCTTCATAAATTCCCCCCAAACAAGTGCGATATGTGGGTGAGAAACTGTGGGTTAGTTTGCTTTGATTTAACGGGAATTACATATTGTACAATGTACACCCGATAGGGGAAATTAAACAATCAATTATTATCAATTAAAATCTGTATGAAACGTAAACGTGTAAAACAATTTTTGTTTACAATCTGTCAAAATGCAACCTCGGTTTCTATACGAAAACATTGTGAAATGCAGAAGACAATGCAATATGCAAATACTGCGTTTACATATCGAAGAAACACGTCAGAGCTAGATATTTTTAATAATCCTGTAATGTTTGTATTGTTTTGCGTCACTTGCGAAATCAAATCAAATAACAATCAGAGCACATCAGTGTTTGTAAAACAAATACGGACAGGTTATTGAAGGAACAAGATACGAATTTCACAATATTGCTACATGAATTGTTGGAAAAGGAAACAGATGTTGAAAAAACACCAGAAATTATGTATTTTTTCGTGTGTTATGGGTACGAACTCTCTACTCCTCTTGCATTATCTATGATGCGACCAGCTGTATATTCGCATTTAATTAAATAGTCTCCCACACACGATAATGCAATCATAAATTGATGAGTGATGTAATTTTTATAGCCGATATAAACAAATAATAAATAATATTTGGATATTAATCTTGACAGTTCTTGAACTTGTTCTTTAAATAATTTTCGATTGGCAGAAACCAATAAAATCAATACTTTATATGCAGATCTTCTGATTGATAATATAAATTAATAAATACATACATATATCTTATCAGCTTAGGGAAATCTTTATATAGTATATGGCGACGCGCCCATGTAGACAGACTTTGCCGACAGACGCAATATGTTTTGTCTTGTCGCAGGTTTAGCAGCTCTCAGATAAATAGAGATAGATTACACCCCCGGGTAGGCGTTGTTCTATTGATTACTTTCGACCAATTTTCGGGTTATCTGATTTAGTCTTTTATCAGAGCTGGTGGTTAACAGACACCACTGTGCGTGTTGTGCATAGTTCACAGGTTGCGTATACGCATCATTGGCACCAGCAAATAGTCTAAAATTAACGTATACATCGATCCGTTAATAAGCTGCCCCAAAGTTCATAAAAAAGAATTTCATAAATGAATAATAAATAACTAGAATAAACAAAAAGAAGCTGAAGCAGAAAAACAATTGATCTATCGAGAGTGCCAAAGAGAGCAAGCGAGCATGACGCTGCGATGCGACGCCAACTTGAAATTGCGATCCACATATTCTTTTGCATGTGCTCTTATGTTCCACACAAACAAACAAGCACACGAATGCCAACGCTCCCTCTTGCTCTCTCTCTCCCTGGTCGCGCTTGCTTGCACTTGCGTTCCACAGATGTACTCACTTCACTGCCCACCCACAAACCACACTCACTCTCTCTTGCTCTCACTCTCTGAGCTCTCTGCCGCTCTCTCTGGCTTTCATGCTCGTTGACAATTGAAATTGGTAAACTCTTGTTCGGGATCCACACACCGATTAGTTTGTCGCATTTGGCTGTGCGCTGAGGTCGTCGCGCGTCCCATCGCAGCGCAGCTTTCGTTCATTATACATGTGCACTGTCTATGTGTGCGTGTATGTGCACACTTGCACATGTACTGACTGTGAGTGAGTGTAAGTGTGTGAGTGTGTGTGCGGTATCTGTGACTACATGGGCTAAATTTCTGTTAAAGTGCTAATAAATTGACGGACCGTTGCCGCATTTCAATTCGCACGACAATGGCCCCGCGGCAGCAAGTGGACGTCTCTGCCTCTGCCTCAGCCTCTGCTGCTGCGACGCGTTTTGATTTTTCCAATTGAGTTTTTCGTGTGTGTTTACCTTGTGTAATTCATCGCAACATTGCATCGGTGTCGTGTGAACTTTGAGTAAAAAAGAAACAGGAACAAAAATAACAGCAACACGATCCACTGTAACTATTTGCCCTGTTCGCCACTGTTCCCATAGCACAGTCATCGCTCAGCAGCGACGACGACAGCGACAGTGGCAGCATTCTCCAGGGTTATAATTACAAGTGGTCGTGCCTCTGTGCATGTGTGTGTGTGTGTGATAGTTTGTATGTGCTTGTGTTTGCATTTGATTAAAATTATTGTCGCAGTCCCCCGTGAAGCGAGTGCAAGAGAGATAGCGAGGGAGCGAGAGAAATGCAAGACAATCGAAGCTTGTAACAGACATAACGAAGAAGAAGAAAAAGTGTAATAACATAAGTAATAAAAATAACACGAGCCAAACAAGCAAATAACAAAAACAATTTGACGCGCATTATCAGCGGCAACGAACCACGAAAACTTTTTTATCATTAACGTGCAGTGAATCTCAAACTGTGCTGCGCGCTGCTGCCTCTCAAACTTAAAGGCCAAAATGCCGCGTAAAAAGTAAGTGAAATTTCACAATACTTTGATTATATATTCGATTTGACAGAATGAATTGGCGATATTGATGAAGACCGTTTAAAGTTGTATTTGCACTGTAGATAGTAAAATTAATTAGCAAGTGAAATGGAGGGAATCAGATACACGTCATGTTAAGGGAAAATAGTGAAATACATTGGGGACGTAAGATTCGATTTGAGCTCTGATAATTTGATGGGTATCATGTAATTAAGCAACTATTATGTTTCCTAGTTAATAATATCGTATGGGGCTAGTTTACCCAAAAGTATTATTATTATTATTATTATTATTATTATTATTATTATTATTATTAATTATAACTTAATTATCTTAATTAAATCAAATATTCATAAAATTTAATTTGATACACATAAGAATTAGTAAAAAGAGGATATAGACATATTAGTTTAAAAATTCTTACACTTATTGTGCTATTTTGGGTGTATTTGAATACATTCATCTCAAAGATTCTGTTCAGCATCTGCTGATAATCCTCAATTCTTCCGAATTGAGCTTAAAATTCAATCACTATAGATCTACTTAAATTAAGAATATGTTCTACTACTTGGGTATATTTGAGAACTTACATATATACATATACATATGTATGTATGTATATATAGATCCTGTTCATAAGTTGTGATAATTCCAAATTGATCAGGTGTTTTAATGGTAGCATCGCATGATGAAACAATTGCCTATAAAAAGTGG
Source organism: Zaprionus davidi (assembly GCA_018903715.1). Classification (NCBI taxonomy): domain Eukaryota; kingdom Metazoa; phylum Arthropoda; class Insecta; order Diptera; family Drosophilidae; genus Zaprionus; species Zaprionus davidi. Next base: position 1,746,280 of record JAEIGL010000003.1, read on the forward strand.
TGTGATTTCTGTTGCCAATCACACACACTCAATCTCACTTACGCACACACACAGACACTCACACACACACTCACACACAGCCAAACACATCGATTCGCACCTTGCATATGGCGTGTATAAATCAAATCGAAATGAACAACGAAATTAAAGCATAATTAGAGGCGTGACATGCGGCTGTCTCTCGCTGTAAGCGTACACGATAAACCCCACCCAGGCTGATAAGATAAACCCCCCATCCAATTTCAAGTTAACAGGTCCCAGTTCCGCCTACCTGTCTAAACGAGCTTATGTCCATATTTGCACGACTTATCGCCAACTGCTGTGGCAGCTCCAGCTCCAGTTTCAACTGCAGCTACAGCTGTGGCTGCTGTAATTGGCAAGCGAATTTCATTAGATATTGAAATAGTTATATATTAGAGACCTGCATGCGGTGGTCCTTAGCACCGGAAACACCGCATCAATAGTTTAATGAATAAGATAGCTCTTTCGTTTGATTCCTAATTGATAGTGGTTTTTCATTCACCCCCTCACTGATTATACTAATTAAGGGAACCATCTTTATTGCATCATGCTTGCGGTGTTTTGCGGTGCACCGCATGCAGGTCTGTTTAATATATTAAGCTTCAACTTGACCATCTCTCCCTCTCTTTTCTCATCCCCTTTCAGAGTGGAGTATCGTATAAAGCAGACGCCCTCACGGCCCATGCCCGTGTCCAATGCACGCATTGGCACGCTGGAGGAGGATCTGCATCCCGATGATGAGCTGGCGGCACATTATGAGGCATTTGGCACAACGCCACCGCGTACGCGGCAAAAGATCAAGAATCGCGACTGGGAACGCAAACAGAAGGTGGCGCAGGTGGTGGCGTAAGTAGCCTCAACTGGCTTATCACAAATTACAGAGTATATTTGACTAATTCCCCATTCATTTCTTCCTCCACAGCTCCACAGAAGCCCCTGCCAGCGTTGGTGGCACTCCCAAGAAGGGCATGACCCGCATGGCACGTTCGCGTGTGTTACGCCGCAACACCATGGACTGTGCCCTGCTCAACGAGATGTTTGTCAATGACGAGGGCAAACGGGCGGACAAGCGGCTGCAGTCGCTGCTGCGTGACTCGGAGCGGGAAATGAAGAATTCCCTGGCAGCAGTGACGGCAGCGGTAACGACAACAACATTGGTGCCACCACGTGGCAATAGCTTCCATGAGGGCGCTCATCCGCTGGAGTCGCTGGACAAGATTATGCCCCTCAGTTCCGATGTGGCTGCGCCGCTGCCACTGCGCATTGCCTCCAAGGTGGTGGAAAGCTGTAATCGCTATCGTTGCGTCTCCTCACGTCCCATTGGCTGTCGCTCTTCGGCGCCACCGTTGGCATTTACGCCCCAGTTGCCAGCACTGGGCGGGCAGGAGACAGGGAAAGCAACTCCAGGGCTGGCAAAACGTAAAGATTTCCATGAGACATTTGCAAACCTCATTAAGTTGGGCAGCGTGGACAGGCAGGATGCAAAGCTGTCGCAGGAGGAGCACACATGGCAGACAGAGCTGAAGGATCTCATCTGGCTGGAGTTGCAGGCATGGCAGGCCGATCGCACTGTGGAACAGCAGGACAAGTATCTGTACGAGGCGCGTCATGGTGTCTCCGATCTGCTGACGCAGATCATCAACTACAAGTTCCAGCCACGCTACAGACGCGAGCCCAGTTTGCTGAGCCTGGACAGCGGCATACACTCCGATGCCAATTCTAATGCGAGCTGTAAGTAGTGATGGTGATTCCCAGTTCCAATCTGTGTCTGATCTGTTGCTTCTTTCTCTTGCAGCTCCCTTGCCCAGCAAACTGTGTCAGGGCTGCATGTCGCTATACTGCAAGGATTGCATGGAGCAGCAGGAGTTGGCGTTGCGCGAGGTTGAGGATCTGTTGACGCGCTTGGAGGCCGCTGAGGCGTTGTATCCGTCATCACAAGCCATGGGTGCACTGCATCCCATCTACAAATCGCAGAGCTTTGTTGGACGCATCAAGTCCATGTGCTTGTGGTACAACATAACCAAGCAGAACAAGCTCAAGCTGAGCATACTGGGCAGGATACTTGCCAGGTAAGTCATCGAGTCCATCGATCATTTAGTTGTCAAATTCATGCCACATCTTTGCAGGCTGCAGGACGAGAAGTTCTCCTGGCCAGTGCAGACATCCCACATGGGCTCGGATAGTGGCAACTCTTCTGCCTCCGGTGTGGAGAACGATGATTCCGCTGTCAACTCCATGGACTCCTCAAAGCCACCCAGCGTGGCCGGGAATGGGCCACGTCGGGCATGCAACAACATGTCATGTGCCAGGGTGCAGTTCATGTTGAATGACTCGGCGCATGTGCCCGGCGAAACGGAGACCTCGAGCAGTAACGAGTGAGTGTAGCGAATCATTCAATGCATCAATGAATCGTTGAGTGAATAAGTCGAACTCCTCTCCCCCTTTCACCTTTGCAGATCCACTTCCACGGAGATCAGTCAATTGTCCAATGATCTGCAGCTAAGAAAGGGTTCCATGCACGACATCAACATCTTCAGCGTGGAACCTTTGGGCACCTCAAGCAACGACTGCAATGGCGAACAATCTTCGGGATTGTATCGCAAGTTCATTGAGAATGTGCTGAAGTGTCGCGGCTTGGCCAAATCGCTGGCGTTCCTCCATCAGCTGCACAATGTGGCGCTATACAAGGCGCATATATCACTGGAGCGACCAAGTACGGAAGATGTAGAGGATTTCGAACTGGAGGCCGAGTCACTGGACAAAGATGTGCCTTGTATGGATCCGCAAATAAGTCGCGAACAGATTATCGAACTGCGCACCTATGGCTACTGGAGCGAGGAGGCGCAGTCGGTGAATCTGCCCTCGTATATACCCACATTTGTGTTCCTCAGCGGTATCCCACTGCAGTTTATGCACGAGTTTCTTCGCATGCGCCTCGAGACTCGCCCAGTGCGTCCCAATCCGTTGAGTCTGGAGCAACTGATGAAGGAGTTGCGTGAAGGTCTCACACTGGCGTTAACACATCGTGAGCGTTATCAGCGACACATTACCACAGCTCTGGCCGAGAACGAAACCGAACTGGGTAGCTACATCAACATCCTCAATCAATACGATACCACAGTGCGTAAGACCTTTGAGCTGTATCTGGAGTATATTGATCAACTGGTGCTGGTTGCGGTGCCCGAGACAAACCAGAAATCGGTGCTAGAGAAGGAATGGATGTTCACCAAACTGATTAGTCCCATGATCAAAGGGATGCACACGCTCGCCTCGCAGCGTTTCTGTGGCATCATTAGCAAACTGTTGCGCAGCATATCGAAGCGTCTGGTGCAACGTTCCGCGGAGTTGGATCAACAAATTGCTGGCACATCGCAGCACGAGGATAATGAGGAGCTCAAGTGGCAACTGCTGACGATTTGCCGTGAGACACAAGCGCTGCTCACCGAGGAACGTGATCGTTCCATTAAGGTGCTCTTCTTCGCCAAGACCTTCTGCCGCGACGTGGAAACGACTGACTTCCACAGGGAGCACTACGAACACGATGTGGCCAATCATCAGCATGACTTCATCTGTGCCGATGTGAAGGCTGCCTTCAAGTTGCTGCAACTGGACGTGCTGGAGGTGCGCAACAAGCTGACGGAGATCATCAAGGATGTGCAGCAACGTTGTTGCCCGCAGAATATGCAGAACCTGGACGAACAGGATCGACTGGCGGTGCTCTCACGCACTCGTGAGATTCTTCATCAGGGTTACAAATTCGGCTTTGAGTATCACAAGGATGTCATCAGATTGTTCGAGCAGAGGATAATGGATCAGAAGGATAGCTCGCATACAGCTGATCTGGCACTGGGTATCATTGGGTTTGCCAAGATGTGGATGCATTTCGTTATGGAGCGCTGTGAGCGCGGTCGGGGCATGCGTCCTCGCTGGGCCTCGCAGGGACTGGAGTTCCTCATGCTCGCCTGTGATCTGCAGATCACACAGCATTTGGACGACACACAGTTCGAGCAGCTGAAGCAGCAAATGGATCGTTGCATCTCGCATGTGATTGGCATCACATCCGAACCGGAGAAGGTAGCGCGCAAAAAGGCCTCGCCACGCACTAGGAAAACCTCGTCGCCGGCAACAAGTCGGTCCCGCACACCCACTCGGACACCCATGTCGGCGGGTAGCATTGTGTTGAATCCCAACACGCCTCCACTTCAGTCACCGCAGTACAACAAGTTGCTGCATCCACAGTTCAGTCTGAAGGAGGAGCTGCTGCAGCAGAACTCCAATACATATAGTTCGGTAGATAGCACTGACTTTGTAGTGGAGGCACCCCATGGCACGGGACTGGGGGAGCTGCGTCTGCTGGTGCCGCAAACGCCACCGATAAGCAACGCTGGCACCGCAACCTCTGCCAACTCTGTGCTAGCATCGCGACACGAACGCGTACGGGATGCAGTAAATCGCCTGGACCTTGATCTGGAGGAGCATCTGCGCGAGCGACGGCTGATTGGGCAGGTGAAGGCGCTGAATTCGTGTGACAAGGTGCAAATCCGGGCACGCAGCGTCCACTTCCGCTGGCATCGTGGCATCAAAATCGGACAGGGCCGATTCGGCAAGGTGTACACGGCGGTCAACAATAACACGGGCGAACTGATGGCCATGAAGGAGATTGCCATTCAGCCAGGAGAGACGCGTGCCCTCAAGAACGTCGCGGAGGAACTGAAGATTCTCGAGGGCATCAAGCACAAGAATCTGGTGCGCTACTATGGCATTGAGGTGCATCGTGAGGAGTTGCTCATTTTCATGGAACTCTGCTCGGAGGGCACGCTCGAGTCGCTGGTCGAGCTGACGGGCGGTCTGCCCGAGGCGTTGTCGCGTCGCTTTACCGCCCAACTGCTGGCGGGTGTGGCCGAGCTGCACAAACACGGCATTGTGCATCGCGACATCAAGACGGCCAACATCTTCCTCGTCGATGGCAGCAACAGCCTAAAGTTGGGCGACTTTGGCTCTGCCGTCAAGATTCAGGCGCACACCACAGTGCCGGGAGAGCTGCAGGGTTATGTCGGCACACAGGCCTACATGGCACCGGAGGTCTTTACCAAGACCAACAGTGATGGTCATGGACGTGCTGCGGATATCTGGTCTGTCGGCTGCGTCGTAGTGGAGATGGCCTCGGGCAAGGTGAGTTGCGTGACGCAGTAAGATTGCTTACTCTGGGAAAATTTGGCTGAAGGTAGCCCAGATTGAGGGATTATTTGATTCTCAGTTACTCTGTAAGATATCTCCTTAGGTATTCTGTTGAGTCTTTAGATTGAGAGTTCTTGCCTGCGTTCTTTTTGCTGAACTGAGCTAGGTTAATGACACTGGGCAAGATGTGGCTCAAGCACAAACTAAGGTAGTGAAGTATAAGAGTATAATGAACACTCTATGTTATCTTCTAATTTACCTTGTTAAGAGCTTATGTTGAAGGGATTTAGAAAAGTGGTCTATGCTTTCCTTCAAGTGATCTGTTTGAGTCTTTTGATTTAAGCGCTTATCAGGGCCAGCTACCGCCATGTTTTGCCAGTGTAGATACAATAAAAGAGCGATGTGGATGTCAGGTAAACAAGGTCAAGAGTCGAATCGACCCTAAGGTGTTTTTTAAGATAGATAAGATACCCTCTTTAGACCCTACATCGAGTGTTTCTAATCAGTCAGCTGTTTTTCCAGTGTAGCCAACAAGCAGAGTGACGAAATTGCATAGCTAATTTATCTTTACCCTTTCCCCTTTACAGCGACCCTGGGCACAATTCGATTCGAACTTCCAGATCATGTTCAAGGTGGGCATGGGCGAGAAGCCACAGGCGCCGGAGTCGCTCTCGCAGGAGGGACACGATTTCATCGACTTCTGTCTGCAGCACGATCCCAAAGAGCGTCTGTCAGCGTTCGAGCTGCTGGAGCAGAACTTCTGCAAGGTAAATATGACTGCGAATGTGAATATGAATAGCTATAACTAATCACACTCTATTCACTCTTGCAGTCCGGGCGCGATGAGGAGTACAACAGCGAGCAGTTGCAGGCAAAGATGCGCGGCTCGTTTCGCAGCAAAGTGGTGGGGCAGAGCTAATGACGCCTTGTCTCTCGCCAGTTTGCAACTATATTCCACGCACACACACACAAACGTTGTGTGTATATGTATGTGTACTATCTACTGTGTTTACTGTACGTGTGTAATTTATGTGAACGCGACCAAAGGTCGAGGTGTGCACGTTGTGCAATGGCCGCGCCTAGTTTTATGTTGGACAATAAAATACCCTATAAAAAAGTCGAAAAAACTATCGAGTAAATAGACACAGATAACTGTCGGAATGGGGTACATCAATAAACCAGACAAATATGAAATTGCAAGTTTATTGGAACTTTATTGGAAACAAGACCTATTTGAGGCTGTCGCTTATCCAGCGTAGTTGGGGTAGATGGTGCTCACAGTTGGCGACGCTATAGTTGATGCGGCAGTTGGTGGAGCTTCATCAGAGTCATCACTGCCAGGAGGACCGTTTGGTGGAGTCGGAGCTGCTGTTGGAACAGTGGGCGCTGTCTGAGCACTGGCGAAGGGCACAGTGCACAGCAGAATGGCCAAGAAGAGGCTCAGCAGCAGATGGAAGACTGGAAAAGATCAGTTTGTAAGTTTGGGGTTAGATAATCCATATGTGTTTGTAATCCGTTTGAGGGTAATCCAATCCTTTAGGCGACTTACGTTTCATTGCGATAGTTCGATGGGTTTACAGTAACTGTTGACGAATTATTCCCGCTCACGGGTCTTTTATAGCGCTGATTCGATTTTGGCTATTTTGTTTTTCGTTTTAATTAACTCACAAGGCTAATCAGGCGGTTTATCTTGCGGCGTATATCGAGGTCGGATTAAAAACTAATAAATATATCTACTATATAAATATGAGTCAGTTCTTGGAAGTGAGCAAAAGTACCAAGCAAGAACTGATAAATGTCTGCCATATATACATATATACTTACTATATACTCGTATTATAGTGTTTGCCGATGTGGGTCAAGAGAAAACACACTCCACACTCTTCAATGCAACATTCACATTTATTTCGCAAGGGTATTTCGCTAAACTAAACAAGACATTTGGGATTGATAGGGAAAGTCAAGGGGGAGTTAACAGTTCAACAGATAGATAAGTTTACATAGAGTATATATCGTATATATAGCAACAATGAACACAGCAACTAGTTAAATTCAAGTACATACATACATATATATATGGTATATATTCTATTAACAATCAATATAAGAAGTTTCATTTCATTTTTCGTGTATAACATATCAGTTTATATATCCTGCATATTTCACTACAAAACAACAATATAATATATTCATATATAAGTATACATATATAGGTCTCCTTCTTCTCCTTCTTCTTTTCGACTTATCGTATGATATGTATGTGTCAAGTCTACTCGTAGATACGTACAACGTTCTTTTCGTCTCTTCTCTTGTTTCCTTTCTCATTTTTTTTTGTTAATAATTTTGTGTTTAAACAGCAACATAACGATAGTAATAGTAACAAGCATATAACGGTAAGTTCTATATATATATCTGATTTCCATTTCAACAATTAATAATAATTTCGATAATATTTCCCAACGAGAGGTAAATTGCCTTGAGGCAGGCAGAGCGTGTGAGCTTAGTTGTAGGGGTCGCACGGTGGGACCGCAGACAGATTTATGCGAATTTTATTCAATATTTCAAAATTCAGTTTGAAAGAAAACACTTTACTGATCCTGGAAACATATTTTGTTTGTTTCTTGTGTGCCTCCAAATTGAGCAAATGGAAGGAGGTTAGTAGTATGTTTTGTCAGAGGGGTCAGGGATCGTGCACTTGTTATGGGATCGTGCAATTGCTATGGGATCGTGCCCTGGCTTAAAATATTTTAGTTCTTTGATAATGGATCGTGTCGTGGGTTTGCATTGAAATCCATGCAGATCAAAGCAGTAAACTGCTTACATAGACAGGTTCTGTTAGCGAAAAAACAAGCTGATAAAAATTTAATCAAACTTATTTGTTTTTGCTAACGAATTCTGCTAAGTAAGCAATTAACTGCTTTGATCTTCTTGGGTTTCTGTGCTATCCCACGACACGATCCAAAAGACAGAACTCTTTTTAGTCAAGACACGATCCCATAGCATGTGCACGATCCCTCCAGTGTCCCAAACTCTTGGAAAACCCCGCCGTTTTTAGTGCATTTTTGGAAGCCACAGCTCAGAAAAAACCGCATAACAAACCGAACACAAGATGTTTATATTGACAAGAAGTGTTCTATATCAATACAAAACTCGGACAAGTGTGTTTCCGTGACATACACCAGAAGAAAAGAAGGCTCCCCAGGTGTACTCATATACGGAGAGCTCTTAACTCAATCGAACAAGCGACTTACTTAACGGATTTAATTGGCTTGTTTATTTACGCCTCAAAACAAATTATAGTTTACCAATAAGGCAATTATCTGTAAAGCTGTCCTGGCGCCCATTTGGATATAAGGTATTCATAGCCGCAAAATTCTAATTCCTAAACAAAATTCATGTGGTGCAGTCACAAATCTTGCGAGAATATCTGGTGCAACAAGGACAGTTGACAGAAATAACGCTAAGGATCGAATTGATATAGTAATTATAATTATAATAGTATTGCATTTAACACATTCAGCTAACAAACAGTAGCACTCTAACAGTTGCCATAAAATTGCTCTAAAACATTTAATTGACCAGCGTCGTCAGCTTTGTCCTCTACTAGGTAGTTAGTTAGTTAGTCGATTAGTTAGTTGGTTGTTTGGTTGATTGATTTGTTGGTTGTTTTGTTGTGGGGCATCAAGCGATCATTCGTTTGGTTTGACGATGACGTCATGTGGACGCTAGTTGACTACGCTTCACAATTACAATAAGTATATTGTATATGTGTGTGTTTGTATATATGTGTATATATAGTTAAATATTTAACTGTTGCTAAGGTACGTTTATTGATATGTTTGATTAGGGTTGAACCATCCTTTCGTCCGATCCGTTCCATTTCTGTCCATTTCATTCCTGACTCGATTCTTAATTCTGCAACAGATCGCGCATTATGTCCAACGAATCCTGCAGCGATTTGGCATAGCGCGATGCGCTCGTATCCTCGCAGGCGTAGAACGCCGACACGCAGAAGACAATCTGATCCGGCTGCGGATTGTAGGAGCAGCCATAGCCACGTGGCGTCACTGGGCCATAGCCCATGAAACTGTCCGTGGTGCAGGCGACCTATTCACAATGGGGAGGTAAGTGATAGAGACAGAGAGAGAAAGGTAAAGAGAGTTGGCGTTATACACTGAGAAATCAGCGGAAGGCGGGGATACTTTTTGCAGTAAACTTCGCAAATTCTCACAGTGGAAACTTTACTACACAGTTAGAGACAAAAGTGTATTGCAGACTTCTTTCCTCTCTGTGTAGTAGTAACAGTTCGAGCTTACTTATGATAGCCAAACTACACTTGGTACTTAATTTGGTGCAGTGTAGTCAGCTGTTAGTGCGAGCTTAATTGTGCAGACTGTGCTACACAGTAAGAAATCTAGTACTTCACTTGATTAACCGAATACTGTTGTCAGTACTACATTTCTTGCAGTGTAGTCAGCTGTCATTGGGTGCTTACTTGTGCAGGCTGAGCTACATAGTGAGAAACAATTGCAAATTGCAAACAGTTGCTCACAGTGTAGTCAGGTGGTAGTTGGTGCTTACTGGTGGTGCTTTCTGTGCTGTGGGTGCGATTAGAGAAAGCAAACAATGTGGTACGCAAAGTGCATGAGGCAGAGGTGCCTGCAGTATGTGCTTGGTGCGAGAGTGCTTGTTAGTGAGAGAGAGAGAGACAGGGAGAGGGAGAGCAAGCTAGAGAGCGAGCTAGCGCAGATCGATCACAGTTGCAGTCTCAGTTCGAAGGGTACCTGGCTGGTGGAGAGCAGAAAGCATTGCGAGATGTTGTAGGACTCATCGGTAAAGAGCTCGTGCATCTCCCCGGTGACCTCGATGGAGGCCTCGCGCAGCCCCAGCAGCGGAATGTCGATTCCGTTGCCCAGAATGTTCTTGACCATCACCTCGGTCTGGCGGGCAACAGCGCAGCGGAAGAGCTCGCGCAGATGGTCCTTCTGTAAGAGAGAGAGAGAGAGACAGAGGGAGAGAGTAAGATTGTAGCTAATAGAAGAAACTCCTTAATTGTAGAATATCTATCAGCTGGAGGATAACCTTCTTAACTGGAGGGTAACCCCTTTTGCAGAAGCCCAACTCCCTACCTGGAGGATTAACTCCTAAACATGAGGGTAGCCCCTTTAACAGGAGGGTAATCCTTTAACTACAGGTTAACCCACTTAGCTGGAGGTTAAACCCCTTAGCTGGAGGTTAACCCCCATAGCTGGAAGCTAGAGGGAACCATGGGAGTAAAGATGGACAGAAAGAGGTAGAGAGGGAGAGAGAAAGGATGAGAGAAGAGAAAGATCCCTGTTACTTACGCTGTAAATGCTGAATTTGACTTTGCGAGCATCTTCCTCATCATCCTCGCGATCGCTCTCCAGGGGCACATTGGCTCCCTCGCCCTGGCACATGGCTTTGGCCCACTCAAGGGCCTCCGAGCTGGCAGCGCGTATACAGTCCACGCGACCCTGCAAAGCAAAAGGGAAAGCATTAGTCCCCTATTGAACACGCCTGCCTGTGCTCTGTCTCAGCTTACGTGCAGGAAGCGCCGTGTGGAAGCACTTTCGTAGGTGGCCACCAGATGACCGTAGAGCCTGCAAAGCACATAAGATTAGTTCTACCATTCACTTGCTCAGCCTAATTGATCCGAGCACTCACTTGAAGTGCGCTAGCTGTAGGGCCAGCTGAATGTAGACATCGGGGCTGACCTGGCACGACTTGATGAAGCTCTTGCCATAGCCCTTGTAGCGATACACATAGAAGTCCAAGTTGTCGATGGCCTTGTCCACGCTGATCGCTGCCTGAGCAAAGCGTTGCTGCACTTGCGGCTCCACATGCCACTCGAGACGCTCCGGCGGTGGCAAATGATGCTGCGGCAACCCATTGTCATCGTCGGTATGCTCCAAGATCTTCTTGTAGATCTTCTCCAGCAGCTGCACAACAGCGATGCCTTCCGATGTGGAGTGTTCGTAGCATAGGCCCCACGTGCCGTCGGTGCAGATGATTAGCTGAGTAGAGGGAGCAGCAGAAGAAAAGAGGGAGAAGGGGATTAGATGGAGGCCTGGATACCCTATGAAAGGAATCCCTTCTCACACTCACCTGCATTGTCTTGTCGAACCAACGATTGCCGGAATTGTACTCACTGCCACCGCCGTGGATCATCTCGTGCGCCATGTTCGTCTCATCCCGGTCGCCGGCTGTGTGCACAGTGGGCGTGGCACCGCTGAAACCTCGCGCATTGAAGTTCATCCCGAGTGGCTCATCCAGGCAGAGCACCACCAGCGCCGTCTCGATCAGCTCCAGATTACGTTGATTACGCTCGTCCCGCTGTAACGCCTCGCGATCCATAGCCCAACGTGTACGCGGCTCTGCAGTGAGCAGACCAATGGGCGCAGGCTTGGCGGGCAGGCAGGGGGCATCGCTGAGCACGTAGAGGATCTGCGAGGCGATCTCGCTCTCCGACAGCTTGCCGCGATCGCTGGCCTGCAGCACAACGCAGTACATCTGATTGCGACAGATGACCACCACATGACGATCCTCATCGCTGTCCGGTGGCTGTTCACGACGTGGCAAATACTGCGAGTCACGCTCGACACCAGGACGACGACACGAGCCGAGCAGGCGATAATACTGAGCCATGCACAGGGGCTGATTCTTCTCGCGCGAGGCGGTTCGCTCCAGTGGCAACTCGCCGCTGTCCAACATCTCCTTGTGGGCCACAATACCGTCCAGCAGGCGGGCAGCAAAGTGCGCCACGTCGTGCACGGTGCGGAAGCGGCAGGGTGGGAAGACCATGCCGGGATTCGAGTTGATGGGCAACGGGATGCGCACGTTCATGTACATCTCGTTCAGCCAGTAGTAGTAGGCCTAGGAAGGGCAAGGGAGATACAGAAAGAGAGAGAGAGAGGGGAGAATATGATACAAACTCAATTAGGTGGGACAAGTTAAAGGTGCGTCTCGGTGTGGGTGTGGTCTGCCCCAAAAAGAGGGCGCCATCTCTCGCTTATCAGTTATTTCCCGAATCACAGCAACCTGATAAGGCATTACATCTGCACGATCAGATCGCAGATGGTGTTGATAAGTATGAAGTATAAATAGTGCACGTAGGTCTCAACAGAATCAGTACCACAGTCCCATCTGACCTCGACGGATACCCCAGCCTAGCCCAGCCCAGTCCAATCTAACGCACTGACAAGATGAAAGGTGAGTCCAGCCACAACCACATGGTTGCCCAACAGATCCTAACTTCTTCCCCCCCTCCCCCGCAGTAATCGCTCTGACTCTGACCCTCCTCGGCCTCGCCTCGTTGGCGCAGGCGGGCACCCACTACCGACTGCAGTGCGCCGCCGCTGAGGTTGGCATCCGCTGGCCCAGCTACTTCAGCAACTCGGAGTACTATGTCTGCCAGGGCCTGTATGGCAATCAGCTGACTGTCAACTGCGCTCCCGGCGAGGTCTTCTCCTTTGTGCTGCAGCAGTGTGCTTCCCCAGCTCAGTATGTCCCAGCTCCGCCCATGAACTCCCTGCCCACTGCGGCACCAATCACCATGCAGCTAACCGAAGATGCTCCGCCAGTGATCGGTGGCCTCAGCGTGCATGCTGAGCCACATGTGCACCATGAGGAGCACGACAATCAGGACCTAGCTGTGCACGCTCTGCCCGCTGATCCCACACCACCCACTCCACCCACCGAGCCACCAACTCCACCCACTGTCCATGTGGCCGATGCACCCAAGCCTGGCAAGAGACCTCAGGTACCAGTTCCACCAGCACAGAAGGCCAGCGGCAGCCCCAAGAAGACCTCAGTGCCAACTCCGGCCAAGGCTGCCACAGCAAAGAAGCCTGCAGCCCCAGCTCCCGCCAAGGCGGCCAAGAAGCCCACGCCACCCAGCAAGGCACAGAAGAAGCCAGCCCAGGCCTAGTTCAACACTCCACCAACTCCAGCTCCAACTACAGTAGCAGCAAACTTAACCAACAAGCGGAATTTCATTCAGAACTCCAAAAACATCAACAACAACAACTACAAATAAATATCTAACTGCAATACACAAAAATCTCTTTTGATCGACAGATAGGGGAAGGGGAAGGTGAAGGGGAATGGGCTGCGAGTAGGCGTGGTCGTTGTCCCCCACCACAGATAAGATGAGCGATCGATAATGAATAAATCCATTAGTAAATTGTTCTCGTCGAGCAATAAAACACTTTCAATTGATTGAATGTTCCGTGTTCTTGTAACTATTTCAATGGCATTTAGATCGTAGGAGCTGCCGCGACTATTGGTTACTCTGTAAACAAGTACAGGTACTTGCTGCCATCGATACCAAAAATACTTGTGAATTTTCCTAATTTTTCTTGTATTTTGTTTGATTTCTATAATACCCTTCTAATCATTTGATTTTAGTAGGAATTGTAGCCTTGAGTATATTTATATTATTATTCTGGTTGACAGACTGATTATCCTACTTGAAAGTGCCTGAATGTTGACAGGGTGTGCAAATGAAAGCACAATTCGTATATTACTTAATTGGTTATCCATATTTCACAGTTATATTTCTTGCAGAATCACTTCAACAAGTGAAGTTTCTAATCATAATTTCTTGGTATGAAAGACCTCTCACATGCCTAACTGAATATCTAAGTATTTTCAGCTAGTTTCCCCAAGTGATCCCCCACTCTTGCTACATGTCGCAAATGAAAGATTGCGACGTATTTCCGATTTCGATTACAGCGTGTTTCCCAGGAAAGAGTATCTTCGGGGGAACGGATGATAAAAATTCAATGGAACTCGACGATGATACAGTCTCCGAACAGGGCGGTTTAATAAGCCATGCTAATTGATAACGTACATGCAGACACTCAAATAGGAGGGTGCTTGAGACGAACAGCTGTTTAATTCTCCTGGTGAAGTGAGTTCAAGTTACAGTGTTAGTTTCGGAGCTTCTTCTATGTTGTCGCAGCCTGGAGGCGGGTGACAACCAAAACAACCAAGCGCGCTACCAGGGCCAACAGCCTAAGACGCAGTTCAATTAGTCGTCGCTTAGTTCAGTCGTTTGGCACATTCGATTTCGATTTGAATTTTAATTTCGGCAGACATGAATTAATCTAGACGAGCGCGAACTGATTACGCGACAATGCGACAACGACATACCATGGAGTGAATCGCGTAATAAAAGGGACAGGCTCTCAGCAGATTGGAGCAGTGATCGCAGCGCCAAAGCAGCAAACAGACGTATTAAACGAAAAACAGTTGCCGCCAGCCGCATTATGAAAGCCGGTAAGGAAAACAAGAAGCAGCAGTAGGAGACAAGGATAAAGCGATCGCAAGGCACAGCCAGCTATGGATCTATCTAACTTAGGAGAACCTATTCATTCCATTGGAGTCCCCTGATAACACCCTTACTTTTCTCATTGTCTCTTCACAGTATTCCTTGCAACCGTCGGGCTCTTGTTGGCCATCAACGTCCAGGCACAAGATTGCCCTTCACCCAGTTACACCCAAGATGTGGATCCCGTTTGCCAACCTAACTTGCGCATCAAGTTGCCCTGCTATTCAGATCCATCATCTTTCTACAGTTGTTCAACTGGAAAGCCAGTGCTGACTACTTGCGAATCGCCCAGGAACATGTTCAACTACGTGATGCAGGAGTGCTGCACCTGTGACGATTACATACCAGCCGTTCAGTGTTCCGGCCTGAAGATCAATGTTACTTGTGTGGATATCGCCAGTAGCACTACCAGCGCTACTACCCTCACTACCGCAGCTGGAGGCTCTACCGCCACTGACAAATCTACTACAGCTGGAGGCTCTACCGAGACTGACACTGCCAGCACTGGCAGCACTACTACTGGCAGCACTACCACTACCAGCACTATCACTGGCAGCACTACCACCGCT
The DNA here is from genome assembly GCA_018903715.1 of Zaprionus davidi. NCBI lineage: Eukaryota > Metazoa > Arthropoda > Insecta > Diptera > Drosophilidae > Zaprionus > Zaprionus davidi. The sequence goes on from JAEIGL010000003.1 coordinate 1,761,400, forward strand.
GCGCCTAGCTCCGATACCACTGCTGCTCCTACCACTGAAAAGATAAGCACAACAACCACCACAACAACCACTACCGCGGCCCCAACAACCACTACCACGGCCCCAACCCCTCCATCAGAAGGCGACTCCACCACAACCACCACATCGGGCGAATTGACTGGCTCTACCATTTCGGTGCCCAATCCACCTTCGCCCAACGAGGGACCCACACCTCCTGGCCCCGAGCCCACAGCACCCACTCTACCCCAGGAGCCAGAAGATGACTAAATCAATAGGAATAATCTGTTTTCGCTTTCGGTTGGATTGAATAAAGTTTTGATATTGCAATGAGAAGTACCCCGGACTTCACTCTACAAATTGGGATATAATTTGGACATATCAAAGAAGATTTCATACAAAGTCGAAAGGTTTTTCCTTACCACCCGAAAGTGGTGAAAAATGTTTGCACTTTCATTTCATATCAATTATAATTGGCTGCCAACTTACCCAATTGTCCTCAGCCTCGCGCTTATCCAGCAGGTACTGATGCAGTCGGGGTCCCAGTCCCTGTGGCGACGTGAACTGCTTGATGATGCCCTTGGTGCGCTCCAGCTGTGCCGCCGTTGTGATGGGCTCAAGGGCGAGCACATAGTCGGCCATCGTTTGCTCCAGCGGTGGGACAGGTACCTTGGGTAGAGTCTGTGCACGCAGAGAAAAAGGTCGACAATAGGTTATACAACATGCTACTTATGGATCAGCTTATATCCAACTCATGTTCAACGTTTACCCAATCAATTTTAACCAATTCATGCACATTTCTCTCAGTGTACGTCAGAAAGGGTTCGGTTTTGCGTTAAATTGTATTTTCCTTGCTCATTTGTATGCAGAGCATTCTGGCAATACACAATGCCAGGCAACAGTAACCCCCTGCAGCAACACCCCGTACAACGACCGGGATATACCCTAGGGAACCGAAAATTTCAAATCACAAAAAAAGAAACGCAAAATAAAAGGAATGTGAGAGGGAGAAATACATAGGTTGGAGATGGGGAGACTAGCTTGAATCTGACATTTGGGGCGTGCTGCACATTAACTCCCCCAAAAATGTTTGGGATTTTCCTTGCACGGTGACAACTTCAATTGTGAGCTTCGCCTTGAGTTTTCCCCTCTGGGCAACACCAGTCGAATCGATTTGTGCCAGCTCTCCTGCAAGCTCTGAAGAGAGAAAACATTTTCCAGAAACTATTTTTCTATTTATTGCTCAAAGCACTAAGCTACTACATACATACTTGCTACCCTCTTCAAATGGAATCGGACAGTAATGTTTGAATGTACAATTTACCATGAACATTAAAAATGTATGAGAACTGCAACTTTTTAGTTAGAAAGAGAAGCTAATAAGTTGGCGAGGCTCAGCTAGTCAAATACCCTGTTAATAAAAATACATTGTAAATATATTTATTTGATAATTCAAAGAGTTCTGATCGTTCTTTCAAAATATGTATTTTATGCTTTATAATTACTGTAAATTACATTTATATTTATCTTTGAACGAGAGAGACCTGATTGAAATTGCTGAGTATGTTCTAGTTGAAAGTTCTCGATGGGTAAACTCTCTTGTAACTTTTCACTTTGCTGTCATTCGACTCTGACAGCAGTCAAGTTGCAGCCATCCTCTACTCTTCTCCCCCCACTTACTCCACCCTAGAAAACCGACTCGGCTTTACATATTTTGATGTATATCTCGTTGCACAGACATCTCTTTTTTGGGGTTGCTGCTGTGCTTTTACAGGTGCGAGAGAGGGAGTAGGCAGCAGGGGTTCAGCCTGAGGGGGAGCTTGCTTGTATGTTTGTTTTGGACAAGAGTCTGGTAGGCCGTTTCCCTGGTTGCCTGTGGCTGCCTTCCCCCATTGCCACATCTCTTTCAGGTCTGTCTGGTGCCCCCAATTGCCAGTTGCCTGCTCCGAGTTCCGGTTGCCATACAAAAGCGTTCGTTATTTGCATTTGTAATTATAACAAACAGGATTAGTCTGTCTGTCAGTCTGTCTCGCTCTCCCTCCCACTATGTGCATCTCTTTCGGTGCGTGTGGCTGTCCCATTTTGTGTTTGACGTCTGTATGCCGTGTTTGTCTATGAATTAGTAGAGTAGCAAAGTTTGTCCATCCCTTTGGCAAATATTTGTGTTAGCCTGCAAAGAAATTCGTCGCAATTGTTAAATCAATTTTCACTCACGTCAGGGAATCCGAATTCGTCTACGGACTCTGCATGGGAGAGCCACTTCTTCGGTATCGACAGAATCGAGTCCTTCCATCCTGCAATAGAACATTAAAATATCATTATCATTTTATTGTAAGTAAAGAAATGTGTAGGTTATCTAAGGTAGTTTCGATTTAGGGGCCATTTTGTGACCTTACTGCAGCCTCGTCAAGTTGTTTCTATCTGAAACAACAACGATTTGTGTTAGACAACAAATTAGGGAGCTGACTAATGCTTAGTTCCAACAAGTGTCTAATTAATCTAAGGCCGATACACAGCTAGTTAATCATTGTCACACAGCTCGAGTGCTTTTTGGGTTTGATATTTTCCGCAGAATGTTAGAAATAAACACAAGGCGGAACAGAACGTTTGAAAGTAGTTGAAATCTAATCGGACAGTGCAATAGGCCACAATCAAAAATACTTGGTGTAATTGTGATGGATGTGTTGGAGAAATTCCCAAAATCCACGCAGATTGTGCCAATTGTATTTCTAAAGCGCAGTTAAGAAAAAGTCAAAGGAAAAACCAAGCGAATTTCCCCATCACATGCAGCTTTAAACATGCGAACAACTTGTGATTTCCTTCTACAAATTTCGTTTCCTTTCGCTGGCGTTCTCTGCAATCTTATCTATCTTTTAGCAAATTCCATCTTCATCCATCAGGTTTTATCTATAATGCCTGCAGTTCCATTTAGACCCAAGTCAAATCGAGTCATTTATTGGCTTCCGTTTGCGAGAGAGAGAGAGAGAGAAAGAAAGCGCAATAAAACTGATTGGCGGCCCAAAAACTGTTGGAGTACTAAAATTCTTAGAACGATTGGAGTGACGTTGGGACGTTAAAGTGACACGCTAAGTCAGCTGAACCTAACTCACTCTCCCAAAGCAACTGTCCGTTTTGGATTTCCTTTAAAGTTGGCCGTTACTCGAGTGTGTAAGCACTTCCGGTTGTCAAGAGAGACGACAATTTCCGTTATTAGCTTTCAACTAAGTTGGAGACGGGTCGAACATTTAAGAGTAAAGTTTGGAAAGTGATGAGACGACACACGGCTTGCAGATGTGCTAAGTGTGTCGATAGTACTGACGATAGTATTGACAATTTTAATTTTTCAATGTAAATTGACGCTAAAAAGTTTGTTTAGATGAATCTCTAAGGCATCACATATCTTCATTTGAATACGATAGTATCAGCGATAAAATTATCTCAGTGATTATTAGTGTCATTAACAACTGTGAGATATAGTATTAGTGGATAACTTTTAATTTTTAAAAGTAGTTCGGATAGTGCTACATACTCTTAATATAAATTCCTTCATTTAATCATTTTCGTTCTTGACTTCAGTATTTTCCACGCACTTCGAGTTGACGATAGTTATTTATTAAAGTCTCTAAGTTTTTTCATTTATCACATGACTCGGGACTATTTTTTGTTAACAAATTGTTGCTCCACAAGGGATGCCACTTATGCGGATCTGCTGCTCGGTCCATTTCTAAACGCACTTTGTATTTTCTGGAGCCCATGACAATCATAATGTTATTAATAAAAATGGTTTTACGACAATCACGATAAGAGCCCTCAATAGATGGAGGAGGCATACACAATAATGCCATATTTAATGCAATTTATTATCCTTTTTTCATTATCTGACTAAAGATGACCCCCGTTCTCTTTCAGCAAGGACCCCACTAACGGTTATACAACTAGCTCTCATTGTGGGTGCCGCTTACAATAGAGTCACGTGGCGGCAATTCCAGCGTCCGTCTGTCTGTCGTTGTTGTTGTCACTGGGAGTGCGTCGCTTGTCTCTGTAGGAATAACATTAACCACAACCTCGTTGCGTGGCGGGGCTGTGGGTGAAGGTGGGGTTGACTCTATAGTCCTTAGCTTGTTGTAAGTCATAATAAATTGCATTAGGAAGCGTCGCTTGGCTTTGGAAAATTCAAATTAAGTAATTAAGAGGGGAGGTGGGTGGAGGAAACGAGCAGGATGAAGGAGAATCCCTCATCAGAATTGGCTTTGAAGTCATGCAATTGAGAATCACTTTAATCTTCTCCTGCAGTCGACTTTAAAATTCATAAGCCAACTAGGACTACATCGTTTCTTTCCAATTTCTAATTGGAAAATTTGAAAGTCATTTTCGATTAGTCTCCTCTCTTGTATAAAGGGATTAAAGAGACTCAACTTTAGCTCGTCTCCCCTCTAAAACAAATTGGATATTCGATGTGGCATCATTCTTTTACCCCAACGCATTCAATTACTTGCAACACATTTTCGATTGATTGATTGATGTTGCGATTTCTGATTAGACAGACGGCCAACTAATCAGATATTCATGCACCATTACAGCAGACGGGGCGTACTTCCGTTTCCGCCCCAGTAACAGCAGCCCCCCAAAGGAACTGGTTGTCTGCCTGTCGAGCGCTTATTGATGAAGCCGTTCCTTCGCCCTTCCCCAGGTCCGTCCTTCCCATCCGTGTGCAGATGTCAGCTTCAATTTGTAGGCGGCTGTCAGAAGGTTTCTTTGTCTACTCACGAGAAAAGTTTGGTGCGTCTAACTCGATTTGCATTTGTGCCAATCGAATGATGCATTAGCTCGTTATGCTCATATTTATGACTTAGGAGAGATAGGGAGAAGTGCTAGGGGGAATGGGTCCCTCATGTACGCAGCCCCAAATATAATGGTAGCTCATGAAGCACACGCCTCCCCAATAAAATGGGGAGCCAATAAACAAACTTGGGCTCATTATTAAGCTGCAAAAATCACGCTTGAATTCCTTCCCTTCTCGGCCTTCCCGCTCCCACGACGACAGCTAGCTGCTGCTGCCCGTCAGAGATGGCGATAAAAATGTAATCCCAATGAAAAATAATGTTTCTGCTGCCATGATTCCAATTTAACCAGAGTCAAACCCCTGCACCACTCCCCGCCCTGCACCCATGCCTCATTAGAGACGATTCCAATAGGGGTTGCTCGGGCAATATATGTATTTTGAATATAAATATCACGATATTATCACGCCTATTCAAGTATTCAACACATTCATTTCCCATTATTCTCGTTTATGTCATGAACTTAAAGATATTTGCAAAAGTCTTTATGGAAAGAAAGAAAAACTGTTGAAGACAAGATGGATTTTTAAAAACCGGTCGTATTTTCGTAATAATTACAATAGGTCGACTCAGAAAATCATTTAAAACTATTCTGGTTTTGGCTACCCTATTCTATTCAAGGCAATAACTAAAAGCTACAAAATAATATGTACCGAATATGTATTGTTTTAAGCTTGTTATTTGTATCAAAGAAGAAAAGATTCTACATATTTAACCTGTGACTACCTTTCTCCAATTACATAACAAACTAAAAATACCTCCTTTAATAGGGAATATAAAGTTTTAATTATCGCAGAGCATGAATAGATATGAACGCACTAGTTCGACGCGTGTCGACGCACCACTTGGTGTATAATAATTTCCGCATCTATTGCGTATTCATACTTGATACTTCTCAGTGAGAATTTTCCGGAGACCAAGGCAAATGAAGCAGAACAATTTAAAAAGGCAAAACAAATCCGGCGACCCCGGCGAGGGCCGCCCTAAGAACGCCCCGGCGACACGTTGTGACTACATAAAACACCAGCCGAACAAGCTGTGACCCTACTGGAAGGGGGGAGATGGGAGAGAGAGGGCAGTGGTGGGTGCAACAATGTTGAATACATGAATGAATGACTGAATGAATGAGTTTTTCCTCTTTTGTTCGCAGCTTTGGTTGCTCGTAAAGGGCTTCCATATTGCAGCGAGGGTGGCTACGGCTACAGCTACGGGTCCAACTCCATCTCCGGTTGTGGCTGTGGCTGCTGCGGCTGCTGGTGCTGGTGCTGCTCTTGTTTAGGGCCGCACGCACGTAACAATTGAGCCGTAAATCCTTTACGGTCTTAACGCTGCTGTTTTACGCCACTTTCAATACATTCTGTCGGCCCGTTCGGCTGCGCTTTTGTGTTTTGCGGCCTGTTCTTGGATTGTACCAGCATCCTTACCTCCTCTCTCCTCATTCACTTCTCTGGGAACTTGGGTTAGATGAACCCGACTCTTTGTGCGGCAAACTCAAATTAACTGCCCCACATCGAGGCATTTCGGAATTTGCCGTAATTGTTCGAAGCGAAACAAGCGGAAAGCGTAAATTGCTGACGTATTGTACGGCGTGCGGTAAGATTTCCACGGTATTTGGGTATAAGTCGACAAAGATGAGATATGTAGTAATGAAAATGGATGGCAATCAATGCCAAGTATCCAATTTGCTAAAAATCTATTGATTTATTTTGAGTAAGTCGTGGAATCTTCATGTGAATCGTAGTTACATAGTATTAGTAGTTAAACTATTCACTACACGGTGTAACTCTAGTCGTTAATACCCAAAAAATATCTATAGATACAAAACACATTCAGACTTCAACTACATCCAACTTTAGGCTGTGGTTGCAATGTGTCTTCCCTCACTTCTCTCGCCTCCTACCCCTTGGCAAAAGTTGCTAATGGAAATTGCAAACAGAAAAGCATTTTCCACAACGTCCGAAAATTTCTGGCCTCAGGGCACGCACACAATTTCCTTCGAGTAACTTTGTTTTGAGGTGGGGGCAGAGTACGAAGGGGAGGGAGTGTGGAGCGAACTTAGCCAGCAACCACCATTAGCAAAAGTTGCGGCCAAAGTTACTTCGTGCTACCTGAGGATTTTACCCACTATATGTGTATTTATGTATGTATATCTTTTCACCCTCGTGCTCCCTTCGTGTTTCATTAACTAATTAATACAATTAATAGCTTTGTCCCAATTGAAAGACCTTTTTCTTCATGGTTAACAATTATATTTCAATAGTATTTGTTTATCTGTTGTATGTGTATTCGCTCTGTAATATGCATAATGTGTTTAACTCTCCATTGATCTATTTTCACCATTCACTTATTCGTACTGTTCGCTTTGCTGTTCATTCTCTATTCGTATTCGTAACTCAAAAGCTTTTCGCAGTAGCCATGATTTTATTTTGGGGTAAATGTGAGACAGTTTTTATGGTAATCCATAGAGATATCTTCTGCAGATTTACCTGGTTTTGGTGAGTACGATCGTTTGATAGTTGATCGGATTAGATTCAATACGTATATGCTTTATGCCTAACTATTTGAAGTCAGTTTAGTCAGCTTGCTTTTTTTGGGGATAGTTAAAGTTAGCAGAGTAAAGTTTGGATAGACTTTGAAATCGAACAGCAACATTACAGAACTGGGTTAGGTTGTATAGAGTTCGAGTACGAGAACGAGTTCACATTACTCTAATTGCATAATTATATATATCATATTACAAGTACTTTAACACAAACGTCTATAACATTAGCTGAAACAAATTGCGAGAATTCAACATAGTTTAAATTGTTTTATATCTTGTTTATATATGTATATATACTAGGGACTTAAATACTTAAATATCGCTTGAAACAATTTGATCAAAACTTAGTGTTAATTACAAAAACTGAACTGTGGCGGCATTTTCCTTAGGGCTTTTTCATTTTTTTAAATTTTTTCGATTTTTTTTTGTTTTTGAAATTCAATTAACTATGAGTAAAAATCATACTAAACGATTTCTATAACATTAAATTGTAATTTTGTTAATTTTATGGTTTAGTTATATCATATTTATATACGAGAAATTATATATCGAGTTATAATATGCTATTGAACATTTAACACTTTAAATACATTCAGTTTATGTAGACTATAATTTTGAAATCATCTTCGAGTGTTCGAGCACTCGTAATTCCGTTATGTTACATTGTTATGCTTCTTCTTCGTTTAGATACATATTTATATAGGGGGGTCTAGCAACACGCTTGGATTTTTACAATACATACAGTTATATATTTCCCTTTTGCTCTTATAAAATGTCGCAAGATATTACACATAGCCGGCACTGCTGCAGGTTATACAGTTATTCACCTTTAGGGGGTCTGAGAATCACCCACTTTTCCGGCTCTCTAGACTTGCCCGAGGGGTTTCTAATATTCAATTTAAGATTAAAAATTTACAATATATGATTACCTGGAAGATTCTTCAAATAACATATGTATATTTTACTTTGGTTTTGTAGAACTTTTTGTGCCTGCTTCGGGCTTTATTTTCGCCTCAATTCTCCAGTTAAACATCTAACATACTTGTGAGTGCAGAAAAGTACTTCACCCAAAAGTATGATACATATATTTTGGTGAATTTGACGTGGAAATGGAACCGGAAAGCAGACACCTGACGCCTCCAGACAAATTTAAGTTTTGCTGTTTATAATTGATTTTCTTTTATCGTACTCAACTATTTTGTATATTGCTTTTGGAAATGCCCTTTAAATATACATATGCTTGTTTAGTTGTAAATATCGGTACATATATTAGGTTGGCAAATATCTCCCTTCCGCTGAAGGGAGATATTTGACAACCTTATATATATATATAATATTATTAATAATATAGTATATATATAATATTATTTTTATTGATGCTAACATGTATATACCAAGAATGTTTACTAAAGATTTTTCTAACATTTACACAATATATTAGGTTGTCAAATATCTCCCTTCAGCGGAAGGGAGATATTTGCCAACCTAATATATTCTATATTCGGGTCCACTTGAAACAGATCGTAGTTATATCTCTTAGATAATCCAACGTTCTGTTTCGAGCAGACTCTACAATTAAATTTTTCTTCCCTGGTTTGTTCGCAGAACTATAAACTATTTTATAATGTCGTTTTAATTTGTTCTCTCTATATATTTAAATATATATAGTTTGCATTAAGAATCTGTTCGTACAATCGTACTTTGTTTTAATTGATACATTGATGGGAGATTTTTTCATGAGTTTTTTCATTATGTTGTTACATATTACTAAAGCCCGTTAATATGTAGAACTATTATAAGTTAGTGTTACATTTAGGTAGGTGGAAACAATACGGAAAAGGGGTGCTCAACGAAATGTACTCAAATGATTCAGTGCATTGTAATGGAATCCATCCGATAGGGGAAAGATTTCCTCTATTACTCTCTAATTGCTTTGAAAATCAGTGCATTTCCTATACGTACAAATAGCGAGTACTGCGAGGTAAGTCGGTATTTATCGCGAGACTAAAGAACACTTCAGCGAATAATCGGGGATGTGGCAACTGTCCTTCGACTTGCAGTACTCGTAAATATTTCTATATAAATAAAATCGTGTTCCAAATATATCAAACTAATCGTTTAAAAGTTGTAAACAATCCAATAATAGCTTTATCTATATATATATGTATATATCTCTGTGTGTGTGTATATATAGTCTGGGTGTTATACCTAGATAAGATAACTTTGCTGTATTAGCTGAAAATGGCCGTGTCACTGATATGTTTACGGATATAGAATGTTCAAGTTCGTCCAGACACTGGACTGTAGAGTATATATTGTATATATGTGGTCTGCATAGGCAATGCATACGTGATAGCTGCAGAATTGGTATGCTATATGTATACAAAAATTCAGTTTACTTAGTATAGCGGGTGTATAATATATCGGGGCAGTAAGCTGCCCTCGTAAAAGTGCCGTAATCAAAGAGAATACGATATACACATATCGTATGTCGTATATACGTATTTGTATATTATATAATATATGTATTTATAGACTAGACTAGAATATGCTCTATATGTATACAACATACACAAGGTACACACATTTATATGCTATGCTATCGTCGGACCCCGCAACAGATACACCCCAGACGGGGCGGGGGAACTATTGTACCTCCTGGCGCACGGGGCCGACAAGCAAATAATAATTGATTGGTAGGTAAATATGAAACATCTAGTATTTGCAAACATGTTTTCATCGTAAACGTTTAATGTATATTGTATGTATATATATTACGAGCTAACTGGATATGATGCGATATACGGTTTGGTATATACTATATATATATATGTGTGTGTGTGTGTGTACTAATAGCAATAGTTAATATCACTTTTGGTAATTTAAACAGGCGAGTCATGCGACTCTGATATGTATCGTTACCTTGGTTGTGTCTTTTGTTCAAAATATCAACAGAAACGTCTCCCAATAAAAACCATCATCTAAAATGATATAGCCCGACTGGCCATGCCCCACTGTGCGTTAGGGCAGGTCTGTCACAATGACACCCGAAGGGGAGTTTCGATTTGTGCAACTTGTGATATGTCTGCGATATTGATGCCATTGCCTGATAAATCGACAGACCAACCGCGCAGTGGGACAAGGTTAGTCGAACCGCTTACTACTAAATTGTATAAGTATATATATATATATTGTTTGTATATATATAGATAGATGTATATTTGCAATATAGCTCGGATACGGCAACTGCTGTTGCTTCGTATGGTCGACCTAATTCCTAATTATGACTACGCTTTGGTTTCTCTAGCTGAGTTCGGGGCCGAAGCCGTGCGACCGGGCCGGAAATCAATTTAGCTCGCTACAGTGAGCGCTCCTTAAGTGATTCGAGATAAGAACATTTTCATGGTTAGGAAGTAAAAAGTAAGAGATATTTTAACTCATGGTTCATTCGATTTGCCAATCATTGTTTTGATTTTAAAACTAATTTTGTCAAAGGCCCTTTTAATTTGAGAATTATATATTTTGAAACTTAGATTTGATTTTAAGAACTTGAACTACTATTTAAATTATATTTTATAAAAAATATTATAAGAATCTTTCTGCATTTGAGTTTTCTTTAAGTTATTTTAATAGTATTTTTATGTGAGTTCTTTCTTCTTTCATTCTTAACTTCCTATTAAAAATAATCTTGAATATCTTGATTGACCGTTGAAGTTTCTTTCTTTCTTGAATTTTCAATATTAACTTTCTTCACACCTTTCTTGCTTCTATTCTCTCTTAACGAGCGCCCACTGTGCACGAGTTTTGATAACTTTGCTTATTCCTAGACGTAAATTGCGATCGTGTATGATACAAAACGAGTGCAGGGCATTAACTAGCGCAGCAGCTCGAACGTGTTTGGCTGCGCGCGATGCGTTTATAGTGTACGTACCACTTGCTATAAATAGGTAATATACGGTATATAATCAATATACGATATATAACTATGTACGATATGTGCCAGTAAACACCAGAGATGAGCTCACGACACGTAGATCGTGAATTCCTAACAGATCGGAAATAATCGTAATAATCGCCATAATAATCGCAATAATAATCGTATGAATAATCGCTATAATAATCGTATAAATAATCGAAAGTGTAGTTCTGCGTAGACAACAGTTTAAAATCCTTGTCTGAAGGGATTCGCTGGTGGAGCAGGTCCTCTGCTTTGCGGCTGCTGCTGCTGTTGTTGCTGGAAAGGATTGGCCACACGCTGCGTTGGCTGGGCATAGCTACCGCCCTGTTCCTGGTAGCCCGGCTGGTAGCTCTGATCCTGCTGATAGCCCGGCTCGTATGGCTGCTCATCCAGATTGGTCTCCTGCTCCGGCTGGTACTGCTGCCCGTACTCCAAATGGTTCTTCAGCTCGCCCTCGACCGGTTTCTGGTCGTGCATGACATAGGTCTGGTACTCTTTGTTGGGCGGGTCCTGCATCAGAATGTTGGCCTCGTTCTCGAACGGCTTGAAGTCGTAGATGTTGCGCAGCTTGCGCAGGACAGGCACATAGGCGAGATTCGAGAAGGCGATGAGGAAGTTGAGCGCCGTGAAGCCGATGGCCTCCACCACGCCGCCAGCGATGATCGGCCCGACGGCATACGCAATCGAGTACGAGATATCCGCAATGGCGTAAATGCTGCCGTACACGGAGACGTAACGCACATCCACCAGGTAGCCCAGAGTGGGTAGCAGGGCGGTGTCGATGAGTGCGATGCCAAAGCAGATGACGCAGATGGGCAACATGAGCATCTTGTAGCCACTGCAGAAGGGTATGATGAAGCAGGAGAGACCCTCCAGTGCCAGACCGCCGGCGGCCATGAGCCACTGATGCTGCGGATACTTGCGGGCCATTTTCACGGTAATGACCACGCCCAGCACGTGTGGGAAGAAGGCGGGCAACCAAACCATCCCGATCTTCCAGTTGTCCGTGGTCATGTTGTCCTCCATCCACAGCGATATGGTTGGCTCTAGGAAGGCCAGCGCCACATTGGACATGGTCAGGGCGCCAGCACAAACGGCGATGTAGGGATCCATGAGAAGGCGCCAGATGGGGATTACCTGATTCTGCACCTCCTTGCTCTGCTTGATTTGCTCCTTGACGGGCTTCATGACCAGCAGCAGCATCAGGCCGTCCAGCAGGCAGACGAATGCCAATATAAGAAACGGGAACTCTTTGCCGGCGAACTGATAAAGCGCGCCGCCGAAGGGAGGCGCTACCAGACAGCCGAAACTGATAAAGGCCAGCGCAATTCCCAGCGCCTGCGAGCGCTCGTTCTCCTCCGTGAACCGATCCGCAATCATGGCCAAGCCCGAAGTATCTGCAAATGCAGAGCCAGCGCCTTGCAGCGAGCGTGCGAAGAAGAGGACGCTGTAGCTGCTGCCGCAGGCAAAGACGGCCGTCGAGAAGAACATGATAGTCAGACCGATCATCATGGGAATATCGTAGCCGATCTTGTCGATCAGTCCGCCCGAAAAGGGATTCACCATAAGCTGCACAATTGCCTTGGAGGCGAACAGAATGCCCGTGGCCGAGTCCTGCCCGTGATGATCATGATGCACGGGTATAATGCGTCCTGTCACATTGTCGCGCAACGGCGGCGGCGTCGGTCCGTCATCAAAGCTGCCGATTTCTCGTAGATAGTCGGGTATGATCGGCACAATGACCATGTACAGCATGTTGTCCAGCAACAGGGCAATCGAGACGATGACCAGAATGAGCCGGCGCTGATTCACTGGCTCCTGAATCTTCTCCCACACGATTTCCTTCACCTCGCGCAGCTCAAGGTTGATCAACGGTATTTGGAATGAGGCCATGTTGGTTATCAGATATTTCTTTCTCCCTTGTTACTTTTTGCTATATAGATCTATATAATTCTTAGCTTAGATATTTTGTCGAAATTCTTTATGATTTCCTTTATGCTTTTTGTTAATCTTTCTTCTCACTTTCTCTGCTTTGTACTTAGCGTGGTTTTTCTCTCTTGTTTTTGTATCCTCTGCAATTTCATGACCGCAGCTGCTTCTGTTTCCGGTTCGTACGATTAAAACGATTGTTCGCCTTTTACATGATTTCGTGTAGCTGTTGTAGTTGTTGTTGTTGTCGGTGTTGTTGGCATGCCAGAGAACAACCTTTAACGACACAGAAACAAGATTTCGTTAGTGTTTTAGTTTTGTTTTATTTTTTTTTATTTATTTGAAATTGGCATTAGGGAGACTTGCGAGCTTTTAGAGATATGTTGTTCTTTGATCTGAAGATCTTTGGGATCTTTTCGTTCTATGATTGAAATGTTGTTTCTGTGTTGCAAAGGATGCTGCTGGCGAACAAAGAGGTGTATCGTTAGTTAGGCGTGTCGCATATGTATTCACATAATCACGAGTGAAGGGGAGAGAGAGACAGCACGAGCGATTTAGGGGCGAGCACAGAGAACCGGAATAACGGCACAAATAACACACATTTCAATCATAAAACAAATTCGGTTCTATAATTAAGGTCTTAAATATTCATATTGCTGCGGGGCAATCCAATCAGCTTAATTGCTTTCACATAATGCATCTACTTTGATAATCTTATAAAGAAAAAGAGAGAGAGAGACAGAGAGAGAGGGGAGACTGGGGTCAGGGAGCAATACTGGGCTTCGTGGAGTACCCTTAAAGTCACGTGGCCGCACTCCAAACTTGCGCATTGCTATAATTACGATATGGTGCTCGTATATTCGTGGCCTTTGCCCGCACTCGCACAATGGAACAATGCGACTAAGTTCGGCCTGGCGTCGAGCGCCTCTTGAGCGGCACGCAACAATCGGGCGCTCAATCCAGGGCCAGTACCGGTCCCTGTCGCAGTCCCCGACGCAGTGCCAGTCCCATCAGCAACCCCCTCAGCACCAAGAGGAAGGAAGCAATTCAATTGTTCTTTCATTGCTTGCTTTATTTTTGCATATTCTTACATTTTATTTCTTGATTCAGTTCTTCAAACATAATATAATATAAAATATATATATATTTTATACTCTGTAACAAACGTACTAGAGAATAATCCTTCTCTTCGGCTACCCTAATGCATGGAAACTTAAGTTTGGTACAATAGGTTTTCATATAGATTGTATATAAATTCATTATCAAAATCTGATCATAAATTAAAAGGTGATAGGGAAATAAGTTTGGTATGATGTTACAAATGAATAATAGTAACAAATACTTTATGCATTAGTCATATATTATAAAAATATATATACTTTTTTTTATATTCTGTAACAAACAAACTATGTATAGAGTGCAATTCCACCCTTCCCTACTTTCCTGCATATACAGTTGAGTTGATATGTTATCAGAGTCTACAGTACGAGTAGCTAGAACCTTTTTTGCATGTAGATAGTTACTTTATCTATAAAGTTAGCAAATTTAATCAAATCTGATCATAAATTAAAATGCTATACGAGAATTGGGTTGAGACCGTAATAAATAAATAAATAGTAAGAATAACTAATAAGCCCAGTAATTCATTCCACAGTCGAGTGCATTTTCTATTTGTTATGTTAAAGCTTACTTTAAACAATACTTTATTCACTTTATTCATAGTGTATCTTAAATTTTTTGTTGCGAGGCACATCGTAACTCATGTCTTCTTTATCACCGGGTGAATGTGGCCCAACTGGCCGCACTCCCAGGCCGACTATCAATGCTGATCTAATTTCGCGTCTATCCACCTTGTTGCCAGCCACCCCACGAAACAAACATTGAATGGTGGAAGGGGGGATGGGGAGGGAAAGAGCATAAAAACGTGACGTGTGCAGGGTATGAATGTGCTGGGCAAACTTCCCTCGTTGGAAAAACATTTCGTTTTATCATTAAATTTTCATGAGCATGTTCCGTGTCGTCGTTGTGTCTGTGCCTCGAGGGGGCTCAGCCGGGCCTGGGCTGCCTTGATCAAAGCGGGCGGTGAAGTGGGCGGGGCATACACTCCCCCAGCACATGAGTCAATTATCGTGCATGTATGTGTGTGTGTCTGTGTGTAGCGGGTGTGTGTATGAGAGTTTCACTGTTATTTTTTCATGCAACGACTTTAATTTTGGTTTTTTGTGGGCTCAACAAGAAGCCGAAGAGGAAGAAGAAGAAGCAGGAACAGACCAGCTAGACCAGGTGGGTCGCCTGGCTGTACTTGACCCCCCGCCGGGGTTGCTCGCCGTGCTTTGAGGGGTTGCTTTGCATTGAGTCAAGTGCAGAAACGTGCACGAACATGTTTGTTGAAATAACGAGAGGCCAGAAAATATTAAAGCCTCACACACACAATTACACACACTCACACACACCGTTGCACTGTCTCATCAAAGAGCGCCAATTTATATTTACGCCTTTATAATTTTATTGATTTTTCCGCGCTGACTGGCAAAACGATTCAGCCTCAGCTTTGCCCAGCTGACGAATTTCCCAGTCGCAAATCATTTTCATTTCCCAGCTCGCATCTAAAATGCGTTCGTGTTTTGTATTTCTTTCTCTTGGTTTTCCTTTCATAACGTTGAGTCCACATTAAATATAGCCCCAGGACAAGGCGCATTGTCAATGGGGGGGGGCGACAGAGGGAACCATTTTGGGTTTCCTTTTGGCCCGTTCGCAATTAACAAGTGGAGCGTTCATAACTATTTTGCCCCTGCTTGCTTATTTCTTTTCTTTGGGTCTTATTCATAAAACATTTACGGCCAAAAGGTTTCGTATTTCATAAATAGTTAAAGCTTCATCATTGTAGCAGTTACAGCTCGTATAACCCCCCGCCCGGCCCCTTATTGAGCCTTTATTCCTTGCAAAGCTAAGTGGAAATTCAATCTCGTCGCAGACAACTCGATTTACCACTCCGAAAACGGAGACTCAATTTCAGCAGACTCCTTGAAGATAGTTTCCACCGACAGCTTTAAGTTGTCTCGAACATTCTTCTGTCTTCATATCATTTTACATCCCTCGCATCACCTTGAAATTGAACCCTGGGATGATCAGCGACTTTTCTCGCATATATTTTCCCCTCCCAGTTTACCTCCTGTTCTTACTGTTGCCCTGGGAACTTGCCCATTTGCCGCAAAGCTGTTGGGATTACAGCAACAGCAAAAACTGAGCTCATGTTTATTTTTCATTCCCCCTCTTGATGAAAATGAAATAACATTTTTCGCAGTCGCCAGTCTGATGGGGCAATCAGCGTAAAACATAATTTTGCATTTCACTCAGGTAACTCGTGAATATTTCAGCACACTGAACCCAAAACTCACAACTTGCAAAGGTTGCTGCCATAAATCCCGCAAGACGAATTTATAGCGCAGTAAAACTGGAAATTTCCATGTTTATTTCTACTCTGTGAAATAAAAGGAACTTTATGGAGGATTTCCAAATATTTTCTAAGGAAATCAACAAGTATTGACTGAATATATGATTTAATTGAAGCCAATAAAAAACTATGACTATTTCTATACGAATTATGTTTTCTACATCTATCTTTAATATTTTACGAATTATATTTTCTATTGCAATTATATTTTCTATATGATGATAATTTTTTATATATATTTAGTATATCCCTAATACTCGTACTATGCCAACTGTATTTTTAATATCTATAATATCTTTAATATCCCTTAACAAACATAACGAACAAATTAGTTGGAAAATTTTAAAAAAACTTTGAAATCCATAATATATTGTAAAGTTTCATACTAAGAAGAAACTTTGCCACCTTTCATATCATTAACTATGTAATATATTGTAGCTTGCTTTCATTGCGCATACGAACAATGCCGGTAGCCACTGTAAAATGGCAAGGAAAACTTTTTATTGCGCGACAAAAATAAAAATCCAATCATAATATTTATAATAAGCGCCGTTTGGCACCTTCGCATAAAAGACAGCGCAAATCCTTACAAGTGCGTGTCGCACAAACACATACACACACAAACACAGTTAGTTACAAAAGTAAACTCGCACACAGGAATAGAATCCTCCCCCCGCAGTTGCCTGAAGTGTTGTAAGCTGCTTTGCTCAAGTGGCGAAGGGTTGTGCAGTTGCCCGTTTCACGTGTGTGTGTGGGTGTTAAGGCGTGCAAATACTAATGCCACTCACTGTGCCATAAATATGTTGCCTAATTTCAGGCGCACTTATCGATAAGTGCCACAATGAACTTGCGCGCAATTTGCTTTCTCTAATGAGCTGAGCAAGCAGTGGAAAAGGGGCAGGGGAAAGAGTGAGAGAGGGGAAGATGGAATGAATAAGGGAAGGGGGCCTGATCGATTAGCAGTTGCCCTTAACGACTTTTGCCTTAACCCTCTTTTTGCGCTCTTGCTGTCCGTCTTTACTTTCAAGTTGGTTTTGTCTTTTCGTTGCGTCTTTCGCGCTTAGCCCGCTATCGATTACACTGCGTCGCGTAAGTTCTGCAACTGGGTTAGCTAAGTAAGCTGTTTGTGCTCTTTCTGTTGTTGTTGTTGTACTTGTTGTTGTTTTGCTTCCCACTTTTTAATTGCAAAACTTTGTAGCGAGGGGCAGACAAAAAGGTTTTGCCTCGAGGCAGTTGAATTATCAAAAAATCCCCCAACGAGACGTGTCAAAGCCGCGCAACAATCCCCATTTTGTTGTTATTCTTGTTGTTGGTTGTTGTTGCGAAGGCAGCTTAAAATGGCTTTTATCAATTCCCCGAAGGATGTGCGGCCACTTAGTTTTAAGGCAGCCCGGGATCACACGGCTCGGGTTCTGGTTCCGACTCGAAATCCGAAACAAGCTGCGGCTCAGGCCAAGCATAATCGTAAAAGTGAAGAGCATGTATAGAGAACGTGGGGGAAGGGGAGGGTTGCGTGTTATGGAAAACTGTTAGGAAAATGTTGTGGCAATTTTCGCTACACACTGTGCTAGCCTCGAGCTCGAGGGCATCTTGGCTTGGCCTATAAATCAAAACATTAAGTAGGCGTGGCTTGCCCAGAGCGCCTACGCAGCACACGCAAGAGGCGCAAATGGGTAGTTGGGTCACGCCTCTCGAGCCCATTGAAGCACTGACTATAAAGACAAGAGATGTCTGTGGGGAGGGATGAAGGGGGCTGTACTTAGGAGTATATAGGGAAATAGAGAAAAGAGAAGAGCTAAGATAGTGATGCCCTTTTATCGTCTTTGGCAGGTTGGTTGGGCAATAAAGAAAGATAGCTAGGGTTCAGTGCTATGTAGAGTAGGCGAACCTTTTCTCAATTCACATAAAAGAAGAATGATAGACTTCTCTTTGCTCCCGCTGGACTACTTCAGCTTGGCTCGGCTTACAAATTGAACGTCGTTCAATAAATTTCCTCTGGGCAACACTATTTTCTCTTGACCCGCACTGAATTAGTTGCTGTGTGGCAACTGTGGCAACTCTGGCTTGATTAATGGCCAACCTCGGCCTTATCACGTGGCCAGTTTTAAGCCAAAAATGTTAACATTTGCCGCGCTACAAATGCCTCCCAATCAACGACACCATCAGCGCCCCGTTTTACGGCTTTTGATGTCGATGTCGCAGCCAGACACAGCTTCCCCCTTCTTCGCCTGCAGCCTGCCTCCTGCCTTGCCTGCCTGCGCCTGTTTCAACCCTCGAACTGCTGCTGGGAAAAACGTGGGCCGATTTTATCAGACAGCATCAAGACAAATGCGTTACTTGTTTCTCGTTTGGCTTATTACGAGCTGCCTTCCTGCATCGCCCGCTTCCCCTTCTCTGCTCCTGCTTTGTCTTTGCTATTGCCACCCCTCTATAGATTGCGTTGTTCGTGTCCCCCCTTTTGTTTTGACAAGCAACCGCTATGAACACATCAGCGTTACAAACGCCTCGACATGCCCAAACAAGGCAAACAATCTAATGACGATGCTGCGAGAGGAAGAGAGAGAGAGAGAGGGGAGTGAGGGGTAGTTGGTGGGAGTAGCGCGTCCTGTTTGTATTCCTGTGTTTGTTCCGGGAAATTTATATTTATTGCCTTCATTATGCTGCAGCAGCAGCAGACAAGGCAGCAGCCACCGCAGTTGGAGGAGGAGTTGAAATTCCAGAGGCAGGTGAACCAGGCGAACTAGCGCTAGTTCTCCCTCCCTCTTATTCGCACTCCTTCCCACACTCTCTTCTATACCCTGTGAACTGGCGAAATCGACGCTTTTAATGATTCAATTAGAGACCGCAATCTAATAAAGAAAATCTCTGTGTCATGCAGTGTCATTAGCTAAAGAATTTCGATATTGTGGTTTGAAATAATTAACTATGGCATCGTTAAGGTATCGTTTGATTTAAAAGGTTTTTGCTGAATTCTTTTCTATACTCAAATTGTATTCTTGAATTTGGGAGAATGAACTATGAACATTTCATAGCAACTATGATATTTTAAACTATAACTAACTAACAAATTCCAAAAACATTCGCATTAAAAACTTTAGAAAACTATTTAAGGTAAATTACACAGAATTGTAGGAAAAAAAAGTTGTGAATTGATATTATATTAAATAGTTTATTAGAACAAATTTTTAGGCAAAGAAATATAGTTTTAGTTGTGATTGGTAATAAGATTCAGTACTCTCCAAATAATATTTTACCAATTATGGTAAAGAAAAAATCGTATTGTTTTCAAACCTAGAAGAAATATGTTTTAATTTCCACATATTTATTAATATTTCATAAAGAAATATTTCTCAGTTTTGAATTATTCTAAATATTTCAAACTTATTTGTTCATCTGATTGAAATTGATATTATAGTGTTGTTTTTTAGAACTAAGCAAGATTAGTTTGTATTATAAAATAACATATTAATCTTTTATTAATCAAAGTAAAGCATATAGTGATATCAAATATTAATCTCATATCAATCAAGTGTTGAACACTTTACAAACCATGTAGCAAAAGTTTTACTATATCGAAAATATCGAAAGTATTCTCTAACAATTCCGATAAGTTCGGTTCGCTTACATCATATAAGTTTGCGAACCGTTCATGCTGATGCCGCTGACGAACTGCAACTGTTTCATTCCACGTCGTTCCACCGTGCGAGGCAGCTGAGCATTCATTCAAATTCGTCTCTATTCGTGGCCCCGTGAGTGAGTGAGTGTTTATGTAGATGTGTGTGTTTGCGTGTATTTGTGTGTGTGTGTTTGCCTCTGTAAGTGTTTGCCAAAGGACAACGTTGAGCAGCAGTAGAAACTGTAGCAAGAGAAGCGGAGAAGGTGCAGGGGGTCGGAACACTTGCAGCACTCACTGTGTTTGTATGCGAAAAGTTGTTTAATTTTAATTATATGCATATATTTTGCAACTGGGCCTCTTCGCTCTCAGGTTATGTAAGCACTCGACATAGGAAAATGAAAGAAAAGTATAGAAAATTCTGGCGAAAATTTACCTGTATCGCTCGGTGTGATGTTGCTCAGGCGGTGGGTGAGAAAGCCGCGCAAATTGGAGACAACGCGCTGCGGCGAGTTGGGCCCGCTGCCAATGGAGAAGCTACGCAATTTGGAGAACAGGGCGGCCGATTCGGGTCCACCACTGGCACCACTCGCACCGACTCCGCTGCTGCTGCTGCTGCCCGCTGCGGCGCTGCTGTTGTTTCCTTCCTGGGACGCCACGTTCACGTTGCTCAAGTGGAGCGCGAATCGAGCAAATTGGCCAAATCGTTCAACGCCTTGAGTTATGTAAAAGCCCAACTCACACTCGCACGCAAACAGGCACAGTCGCACACACACACACACACAAACTATACACTAACTGACCGCGTTTGTCCACACCGAATTGCGTATACCGTTCTACCGTGTCTCACCGCACACCGCACACGTTCTTGGCCCGAGAAAAAATTGCAGTGAAAATTTGTTTTGTGTTTTTTGCGTTTCGTTTGGTTTTTCCAAAAATTTTACTAATGATTTGTTGTAATTTTTGACTTCTTTTTTACTTATATTTTTGTAGAATTTCTGCCTGGCAAGTTGGTTTGTGTGTGTGGGAGGCCGAGGCCAGACAACGACAACGACGGCAGAAAATTGTCGGCGTGCGTTGCGTCGTCCGGGCAGGAGCAAAGGTAACTTCTGTCTGGCGCTGTGCGAGCACTCGCACGGCGATACCGTTATTTTCTTCGTCGGTATTCAGCCTGGAAGCCGAGCCGAGCCAAGCCAGCAAGCACGTCTCCGGGTCGTCGTCGTCGACGTTGTGAATAGCTTTCCATGGGGGCGCAGGATATGACGCATGCGCCTGCTACAAGCAGTCAACCAATTGGCACGCTTCTCGTCTGTCTGCCGAGCTGGCTGCGTCCGCAAGTCCGTTCTGCTGTACGTCCATCCGTCCACCTCCTGACGTCGCTTTTCCCATGCACATTAAGCTCGCCCAGTTGGGCACATTTGAATAAAATTCTATTCGCGCTCGCAACGAAAATCAATTTTCACCTGTCTGGGCACATGCTTAGCCCCCCAAGCCATGACCCTTCTGCTTCCCCTTTCCCTCTTCCATCTCATACTGTGTGCATGTTTCTTCTTGGTTTTTGTAGCATACTTTTTGGCGCTTATGTAAGGTTCGCTTGATTTAACGATTGTTTGCGCTGCGCTTTATCAATTTACACATTCGAATAATTTGACAGCATGCCAATTTTCCTTTAATTTCCCCACACACATACCCACACAGACACACACACACATACACACTCCCAATTGACCGTTATCTATTACCTTCATTGCCTACAAATGGGCGCCGTTTTGTAGCGCATTGCAGTCGTTCCCGTACCTCCCCCTGCTGTCAAATTCCGCACTACATCACTTTATTCTTTTCTTCTTGCGCTCCTTCCTGTCTCTCTTTGTTGCAATTTCGTCACCAATTTCGGCAATTCCATTGTCATTTATCACGTGTCGGACGTCTGTCGCAATTTATCAAGATTTAACTTTTGCTCTCTTCAGCTCAAATGTCGCACAGTGTGTCGGGCGAATTATTAAAGACTATATTAAGGTGCTCCAGCGCGTTCCTCAGCATGTGTCAAAGGTCAACAGCGAGAAAACTGTTTAATTAAGCATAAAAGAAATTCGACGCAAGGCATTCCCAGATATTCGAACTCCCAGGGAGATAGACGAATATGATTAATTACGAATTCCATAAGGTTCGCAAGAAATATTAATTTTCTATTTAATTATTTTCAAACGCTTAGCTTGTCATTAGCATACAGATCCCAAGAGAACTTATACATATGAATAAAGCTCTTTTTAGTGCTTATACTTGTTCATTATAATCCAGTTCTATTAAATAATCCCACTCTACCTAACTAATTATAATCTGCTTCTTTACTTAAATCTCATGAATTTTATATGAGTTTATAAAATGTATTTGCTGTCAGTTTGTTGAGCATTATGCAAAACTAACAATATGTGTTATAAGCTCTATAAAATAATCAAGTCAAACTTTGTAATTTTCCACCATGTTAACGCTTTCTTTTTGGAAAACAAACAACTGACCTCGTGCCGAATTTATAAAAAGCTTTGCTGTTGTTTTTATGTGCGGGGAGCCATTAAGCAGTCTTTAATCAATATCTATATAAATAGCATAGCATACTTTTTGGCTGTTTAAAAACAAATTAGTATGTTGTCCCTGAGATAAGTCTAAAAATACAACTAAGCCATATATGGGAGGAAGAGAGAGTTATATCAGATACAATTAAAACTTGAGATGGTATGAGAATATTTATGTAAGCCCTTTACTTTTCTTTGCCGTCTAGGTCTAGGTCTAGGTCTAGGTCTAAATATCTTACATTTGTTAGCTTATTTATTAATAGATGTGTTTGTTTTATATATCTCTACATAGACTTTGCTCTATCTGTATATCTATCAATCAATTTGTTATCTATATACATATATGTGTCCATATTGCCTTTATATTTTCAATATTTGTACATATCTATATTTATATCTATCTACTATATACCATATATATGTCTTTCTTGTTTTTACAAATGTTTCTTCATCGATCAATTTCCATCTACCTATCCATATGTTATATTTAAAGACTTATGTTTGTTGTTTACATATCTATATATTTTTATTTATCTGCCTATAAATCGTTGTATATATGTTATTGCATCAATTTATAACTTGAGTACAAATTGTTGTGAACGAAAAACCTTTCATCCTCTCCATAAATTTGAAGATTTAAAAAGTTTTCCTATTGATTTTTAACAACTTTTCACCAAGTTTTTCCACATGTTTACTTAGACTCAGTTGAGTTTGCTTGGGAACTGGCACAAAAAGCGAATAAATATTTATTCGACTTTCGCAGTTTGTTTATTCGTTCTGTCAACAGCGACGCGACAGAACTCGGCTAGAAGTCAAACCAAGGGTAAAGTTGCCACGCATTGTGGCAGCTTATAGAGCACCTGCTTATGGAGCACATCATATGAAAAGCCAGTGCATATTTTATGTATCTCAGCTAATGTGTATCTGACAGGAACAAAGTAATGCAGAAGATGGTCCTGGGGAGGGAGAGCTATGCAAATTCTACTTGTGGCCTACGCTGTGCGTGAGAGACTTGCACAAACTTGCACAAACTTGCACAAACTTGCACATACTTGCACGAGTATGCACTCAGCAGCAGTTGAAAATTTTACCCACGTCGCAGCAATTACGTGTTGGTGAAAATCTTTGCTTAAACTATTTTCCAGCCCAAAAGAAAAGCCGGTGGAATAGAGGAAAAATCGCCGTGCCACGAGGCGAGGCCAGGCAAAGACGATCGATAAGGTAAAGGAGGACAACGCGCCTGTCGCCCCCACGACTTACCACAAGGTGTGCCAAGTCACAGCGGGTGTGCGAGTGTGCCTGTGTGTGTGTGTGACTTAAAAAGGTATAAGGCACACACATCACCTTGGTATACAGCGGTGAAATTATATATGGCACAGTCGGGCTGCTCGGCAGCTCCACCTGCGGCTGCCTCTGGCCAAGACGCGGCGTGGGCGGCCAAAAACAGAAACAGAAAGCAGCGCAAAAGAAATGTACAAAAGACACGCAAGAGAAGGCAGCTCGTTAGTTTCCATATATAGCATATATATATATGTTACATAGGGGGTATATATAGTATATATATAGCCCCGACCCGGGCACGTCAGCAGCTATTTTCGCCATTGACAGCGCACTCGAATCTAATTCGAATTTAATGCGCTGCTAATTGTCGCGACTCGACGAGATCCCATTTCCAGATCCCAATTATCCTAGGGACATGGGTTGACAGGCCCCAGCTCACTTGGCCATTCTACACTGCGACAAGGAGCTGCACAATTAAAACTGTCGCAGTAAGAGAATTTTCAAAAAACAAACTCAAAAGGCAGAGAAGCAAAATGAAGAGAGAGAGAGAGCCTCAAAACGCTTTACTGCGTTACAATTTTAATTTACTCGCCGCGTTGTTTATTTTCAATTATGAATTTATTCTTGCCAGTTGGCAGGCGGAACAGGGAGGACCTGATGGATAACAACGACGAGTGAATGCGCTACTTGACTGGAAAATAATGATGGAAAAAGGAAGTTAAGAAATTGTGAATTGAATTTTACGGTAGTAATACTGCAATTTATAACTCTAATTTAATTTTATAATGCTATTTTTGTTTTATTTTTTATATAGTTTATCATTCTCAACTATAATGTTCTTTGCACAGTCGTTTTTGTATCAGAAATGGATCGTATAACTCAATTATATTCTTGAATTTATAATTTAATATTTTTCATACAAATTGCTTTATAGCCTTAACAATTATAATTGGAATAACTGTATAATCTAAAAAGTAAATGCAAAACAAACACAAATAACAAAACTCATTGAAAATTTCTAGATAAATTCAAACTCAACGCAATTTCTAATATAATATATCTCAAAAATTATGCAATATATTTTGCTTTCTTCATTTTGCCTGTGTCTTCTGAAACTGCACTTTAATACTTTGATTATACTTTTGAATCATACAATTTAGACAATACCTAATAGATATTAGATTTTAATACTGAATACTTTCTAACTTCAACAAAACAACTTAATAGTTTAGTTTTGCTATCTATTGATTTTGGTACCGATAGTTTTGCTACCTATGATATCGTTACATAATGGGCTAGATAAGGTGTGAACTCTTCTTTGGTATATTGCCATGCGAGTGCCGTGTATGCCTTTTTGTAATTAGATGACGGGTTCAGGGCATCTGCTCGCTGGCAGGCGAACCGTAAAGCAGACACCATCCTCAACCCACCAATGTATCACCCCCTACCAGCAGATGCAACCCCAGCAAGCACAGCAAAACGAGCCATGCCGCAAACACAGCCGCAACCACCATCACCATCACCAACAACAACACCAACACCAGTAGCAGCAGCAGCAACAACAACAACAAACACAAATGCCACACTTATAAAATATATCACGCTGCGCCTTTGGGCCTTGGGCCAAGGCAAGGCAAGGTAACAACGCCTTTGCCTGCCTCGTTATGCCTCCGATCTATCGATTTTTTATGCTTTTATACCTTGCTACATGCTGCGCATGTGTGTGTGGGTGTGTGCGTGTCTGTGTGCTTGTACTTTTGGTAACAAATGTAACCACATACGTGCTGTCAATTCGCTGAGTTTGTGGCTCAAAAACAAAAACTTAACTTAGTTCCGAAATCTCCCCATCCCCCACCTGGGGAACTTAATTGGATTGCTCCGACTATGGTCGAATCGTGGCTCGTGGCCCGTGCGTCAATGTTGGCAGAGACTGTAAACTTCATAAAATATTTGCACGTTGCTGTTCCTGTTGATGTTGATGTTGAAGTTGATCCCGTCGTGCGACTGCTGATATTGACAGCCAGATAGACAGACACAGCGGGAGATGGCGGTAGACGACGTGAGACGTGCGCTTGATGTGACAGTGCCTGACAACGCAGCTCCTGCTGCGATTTTCACAGTGAAAGCAAAAAGTATGCGACGCCATTGGATTTTGAACTTGATTGCGCGCAAAAGATTTTGCAGAAAAGTCAGTTAATTAATTGGATGGACAATAGATTGGAAGAGATTATGGAATAGAAGACGACATACCCTGTAAGGCATTTAAATAGAATAGAATGTGATGTGCATGGCCTAGGCAGTTGTTATTCTAATTAAGCTTAGTTTATTTACTTGACATTTTAGTTATTTGAAATAATTACACTATGTGACTGTGTATACCCTGTATTGTTGGAAATGGGGTTTGAATTCAACTTGAAAAATCCCTAATCTGTGATGGACGTACCAATAAATTCAAAAATATAGGTCGGTATGACTTTGTATGTTATATAACCGTGAAAAGGATTATACTCTATATGTGTTTTAGACAGTGCATATATAGATAGAGTTCTTCCTTGAGACTAAGCCTTTCTATACCCTGACACCGTGAAAATGAAGTATGATATGCGTGATTAGACCATAAATAAGTAAATAACTAAGTGAAAAGATTCCTAAATGTAACTTTGTATACACAGTCAGATGGAGAAATAAGATTAAATATTAGTTATTTAGGCTATAAATGTTGCTCTTCGTGAACATAAGTAATTGGATATTAAGAGTAACCAACGATTTAAAAATATTAGACACTGTGACTATCCAAGCTCTTAAAAGAAAGTAGAGTATAATACACAATATTATAGTGTGAGTGTAGCTCAACTTTAATGAGGTTACACACACTCAGTATATCTTCATTAAACTCGGCAATTTCTGCAGTACACAATCTCACTAGAACTGTCTGTCTGAATGCCCCAAGGTCTTTTGCCTTCACCCGCCACAGCCCACTGCCCTCTGCCCTTTGATATATTTAAGTTAAGGCTGTCAGTGTGGCTGGCACCTGTCGCAGCCAGAAAAATACCCAGGTGTAACATGAGCTGTGGCTCGTTAGCATTTACCCCCCACCACCTCCCCTGCCCCCTCTTCTCTTCACCACTCCCACGCAGCAGATGAAGCTGAAGAGTTGCAAAGGCGCCTGCAATTTGCTATGGGAAATTGAATTTCACCCACAGCGCGCGGTGTGCGTAGGATGCGTCTTCATTAGAGCGTACAGTGTGTGTATATAATGTATTTGTATGGTATAGCTACATAGTATATAGAGTGTATTGCGATATCACGTTACATTAGCTTGATTAAAGCTGCACGAGTCAGCGATTCTTGACTGCAATTGAAAATATTTTCACTCTCTGCTCGCAGCTCTTCAATGTTCTTAAAGAGTGCCGGGAATATGAGGAATAATATTAAGGTACTGTACCATAATAGGTAAGACAGTTATAGAATCGAATGTATCAAGGAAAAAGGTTGTCAAATATCGTTTGCAGTTCCTAATTAGTTTGCAATTTATATAACAACTGGGAATCAATTCCCCGTTAAAAATATCTATAGTAAATCAAGAACTTTTCAAATGAAAATTAAGTTAAAGTTAATTCCTAAAATCCAATTTTAAGAGGACATTATTATGCCAAGCTCAAAGTTTTTACACACAAAATGCGAATTCCATTTCAAATTTTAGCTTTGTATATTTTAAAATCGTTTCCAATTTCTCGGAAAGAGAAATGGGAAACATAAAACGTGTTCCGAAATATTTCGAACGTGTTCTACATAGCGACACGTAAACGCATAAGAGATTGTCTTTCATTCTGGGTTCGATGTTACTGTCTAACATATACCCTGCAAAATTATAAATAAAATGTGTGAATTGGAGCTATGATAAGTTTGTAGGGTAAGCAGGTTAGATCTGTGAACGTTTATAATGTTTAAGTTGATATTCATAAGAAAGTTGTCAGAGAAAAAGAGAGAAAGAACATTGAGATAAAGAGATAGAGGGATAAAAACAAAAAGATATGAGAAATAGAGACAGATATTTATTATTTAATGTTAATTAATATTATTTATTTAAGGTTCTTTATCTAGAAAGAGAATTCAAGAATGCTGAAAATAACAAATTAAGCCAACAAGTCCTACTAGCATCGGTTCATTTCTACATTAAGTAAACTAAATTATGTGCAGGGTACCTAACAGTCGAGTACAGTCACCTTTCATGATTCTCTTGTCGTTTTTCGAGGCAATTCGCAACACTTAAATGACAATGAGAAGGACATAAAGCACGAAACGCAGACGATGCTCGTAATAAAGCATAATGGAATCTGCGCAAACAGAATAATATCAATAAAATGAAAATTAAGCTGACGTGGGAGAGAGATAGCATGCTATGCGAACGAGATGTCGAGCGTGTGAAATCAAAAAGCACAAAACAAGAAAATGAGAAAACGACGACGACAGCGAGGAGGCAAAAGAAAAAATGGGAATGGTAAAGAGCAAACGACAAACGAAACAGTAAAAATCTATTGAAAAAATTCTGTGACTGTGTGTGCCTGTATGTGTGTGTATGTCACACTAGTGGTGGAATTTTTAAGGCGCACACGGGAGCAACAATGCCAAAATGGCCGCCGAAAGTGTTGAAATGTGCAAGAAGAAGAGGAGTACGTTCCTGCAGGAGCAAGACAGAGAGCGCGAGAGAGAGATGGAGAGTTCGAGAGTACAAAAGGGAGAGGAAGAGGGGGAATAGGAGGGAGTCAACAAGAGAGAGAGTGAGAGAGGTCGAGCTAGATAGAGATAGCAATCTAATTCTTATAGTAAGAACACAGTGCGATCAATAAGTTTTCGTCTATCGTATACTTATTTTGTCATGGCGACGCTGTCGCAGGCAAAGACCGCAAATTAATTGCAAATTTGCCCAACACCCAGCTGGATGTGTGGCCAAGAACAACAAAAACAAACCACGAGGGGCGTGGGGTTTGGGGGCGAGGGGCAGCAATGTCAGCGCGACAAACACTTTGTTACGCGAGACGTGTGAAGAGCGACAAAGCGAGTGCGTGTCGCCCTCTGTTTATCATTTTGCATGTGCACGGCTGCATGAGCAAGTGTGCATGTGTGTGTGTGTGTATCGAATGAATGCAACTTTTGACATTTCGATGACCTTACTTAAGTGAACAACAACAAAAACAACTACAACAGCAGCAGCAACAAACGCCAACGACGACGCGTAGTTGATTTAGTTGGCCCCGCTGAAAATGTGTGTAACCCAAATTTTTAATACTGGGTTCCTTCTGGTGTAGAATTTCCATCGTGTCGCCTCCTCGTATCGTGTTCCATTCCCATTTCATTTCGCCATCTGAGCTAAGCAACTTTCTCGTTTCTGCGCTGTGTGACAGCTTGTCATTTCATTCAAACATGGCCGCGTGGGTGTGGCCTTGCTGCACACACACACACTCGCACATACGCACACACAAACAGGCTTACACATAGACACACACTAACACGCCTGCGCTTCCCTCTTGTAGGCGGAGCTGACAGTGCTCGCTAATTGTTTTTCTTTCGGCCCATCGGAATGAACCTTCGTCTTCCCGACGCAGGACTCGTAGCCAATTCCAGTTCCAGTTCCAGTCTGCTCGCAGTTCACTTCCAGTCAGCTGTTTGCGCCCCCGCATGGTGAGTACCAAATGGTAAAAGCTCGTGCAGGGGAAACAACTCACACAATTCGCAAATATTTGCACAGTTTGTTAACCAAATTAAAGCCCAACTAAAATGGTAACGCAAACACAATTCCAATTTCGTTTGATGTTCGATATTTATTGAGGAAAAACGAAAGTTAAGAGAGAAAGTTTAGTTAATTTATAAAGACAAATATTGAAACTTTCAGAATTGTGATTCTAGCTTGCATTATATGAATACTTTACTTGATTGTTTAAAATTCAGTATAAAATACTTTAACAAACATAATTATAGTCAGCTTTCGAATGAATTCTAGAAAACTATGATATAATAAATGTTCAAAGAGAGAATGATGCTATAAAGATAGATATAGGAACATTTATAGCTATTATTCTACTGTAAAGGGAATGAAAACTTAATTTGTTTGCTTTAAAATTTCAGTATCGAATTGTTTTAAGAGAATTATTACATAATTATAATAAAAAGAGAAAATTATAAATACAAATATAGGAACTTAATGATGATAAATACAGGAACATTTACAATTCGATCTTGGGATATATAATATATACATATTAGGTTGGCAAATATCTCCCTTCCGCTGAAGGGAGATATTTGACAACCTTATATATATATATAATATTATTAATAATATAGTATATATATAATATTATTTTTATTGATGCTAACATGTATATACCAAGAATGTTTACTAAAGATTTTTCTAACATTTACACAATATATTAGGTTGTCAAATATCTCCCTTCAGCGGAAGGGAGATATTTGCCAACCTAATATTTTGTTTGCTATCAAATTTCAGTATAAAAATGTTTTACATTATGAAAGTGTAAATAAATAATAAAACAAGAAAATGTTTTGCATATACACGGAAATATTAAAAAACTTTTTAATCGAGCGCTTTTAATTGAGTTCTAACAAGTTATACAATACTCTTAACCCTTCCCACTTTATCCATCTCATAAGAACCACAAATCAGGAATCATTAGAGGAAAATCTGCAAGAGTGTGTTCCGACTTCTGACTTGAGCACGGTTTCTAACTGCTGGCACTTATTTCCTTAAAAGTGTGACATTTTTATACTAAAGGCTAAAGGCAAAGGCAGGAAAGAGAGCAAGGTGAGACGGTATCGGGCACACTTATGGCAATCAAGTTTTAATACATATAAATTGCGCATTCGCCGCGTTTGCACGGGATGTTGCTGAATTATTAATGTGTTTTTATCATTTTTGTTGTAATTTTTTTAAGGCAAATTACATATTTAATTTTCCTTTGACGACGAGCTGGTCCAGGGAAGATAATTGATGTGGGTTCACTGCAAAGTGCCCTGTCGCTGTCGCGTTCCACAGCGAGTTGTGACGTCAGCAACGGACTTGAATTGAAATTTGGTCGAAAGGGAGGGCAGTGTGCAAAACCAGAGAGTTCTGGCCTGAACTTTGACCTATGCCAACGTCATGTCTCTGGCTACAAGCTTATTTCCCATGCACCGACATACCTCCACCAGAGGGCAATTTTTGGAGCTTCGAATTTATTTGTCTGTTTAATGAAAGCTCGTTTGGTTTCCGTTTCTGTCTTCTATCTTTTGTCTCTCTGTCTGTCCGTCTCTCTCACCGTTAGATTTATCATTTTTGCGACATGTCAATTTGTCACTTACCTGTCTGACAGTCGGTCCCTCAGCCAACATCCACCCGCGTCCATTATGCATGGCCAGGAATGGCACTCAGACTCTAGATTCGCTTATTCTTATCTTTCCATCTTGTGGTGGGCGGGTCGCGTTGCTATCAATCACTGGCAATGTACGTGCATATGTCTTTTTCCATTGATTGATGAAGACGGATCGATGTCAATAATTAGAACCACCGAAGAGTGAGAAGATGATAGAGAGAACAAAACTAAAAGTTATGCGTGAAGTGAGCGAGCATAAATTAAGCTCGATATAGCACTGCAGGCCAAGGTTAACTCAAGGTCAGAGTACTCATCTGTCGGTAGCTGTCTGGCCTATAACCCATAATCGACGATCTGAACGGTGTGTGTTAATAAAAACTTGCGCTGAAATTAGCATTTTTAACGAGATTTCATTAATTTGTATTGAGCTTCCTTAAATTTGTCAAGATATTAAAGAATTTGAAAATTAATATTTAATCATAATTTATTATGATATTAGAAAGAAAAGCAATCTTTATCAAAACAATAGATTATAGGGTGCTTTAGAGGACTTCAGAAACGATCTTTAATATTTGATATCTTGAATTAATAATTAACCATAAGCAATTTACTAGTTATATGTACATGTTTTTTCCTTAAAATAAGTTCTTTATTTCTCGATTTCCCTGTCTTCAAATTATTTTGCTGCTGTTATCCAGATCTTCTCATAATTGCTGTCATCATTAACCGATTTAAATGCGATATCATTTAGTTTCGCTTCGATCGTTCGCTTGTCGGAATCAATCACGATTCGACACTTTGCCCCATAATGATATAATTTCCATAGAAAAGTGTCTTAATGCTGTTGCAGCTGTGCAGCATCTGCCACAGTCAGCTGTGCGCTACATGCAACTCGCAGTTATGATAATTATGCATTTGCCCTGGCAGCGTCATGTAATTGCCACTGTGCGCTGTACCCACTGTGCGCTGTCGTTGCAACTTAACCCAGAAATGCGCGACTGATGCTGCCCGTCGATAAGGCCGGGAAAAGGCAAGGGAAACCCACGCGATGTGGTGCGTCTTAACTCGTTATTTGTTGGTTATGTGGCAAGTTGTTTGTATTACCAAATGAAGCTTGTTGTTTTTCTTATTGTTGTTTTTGTTGTTGTCTAGTTTGTTGTAATTGTGTTTTTTGCGTCTATTGTCATTGTCAGGGCTGAAGCTGAAGCTGAGGTTGCAACTGCTGCTTAATTTGAAAAAAGCTGAATGAGGAAACGGAGGGGGAGAAGGAAGGGTGAAGGAGAGCAGCTAGTGCCGCACTGCGGGGCCTTGTCAAGGCCAACTTTCTTTCTCTGAGATAAAAGAGCTGCCCACTAATTGGGGCATGGCTGGCAGAGAGCTCTATGCCAAGCTCGCATTGCGAGTAGAGCGCAAAGCAAACATGAATAAAAATTCATTATATGATGCCATTGATGAACACTTCACCCAAAACGAGTGCAGTACTCCAACCGTACACAGTTCACTTGCCCCCCCTTCCTGCCTTTCCGCTACCCCCCTCCCACCCCCATCCATCTAGCTTGGGCTGTGACTTGTTTGCATTACGGCAATGATTTCTAACCAAAATTTATTGAAGTACTTTTCACTTTTAATGCGAACGTTGCTAAGCGGGGCCTTCGTTTCGCTTCGCTTTGATATTTATGACTTTTACTTGCTGAGGAAGAAGCAACAGCAGCGACAGCAACAACAATAACAGTAACAATAACAATACAAATAAAAACAAATATTAACAATATATTTTGATACTCTTGAAAGAGAGTACATTAGAATTGCCCAGCAGTTTGCAACATATAAACCCAAACCACAGTTAGTTGAACTTGATTAACTATTTAGCTATCATGTTTTTTCAAACTAGATACACAATAAGTTAAACAGTTATGAAAGCCCGAAATTCCATAACTGTCACCGTACATAGCGTACATAAAATGTAAGTACCGAAGTATCTTAAATACTGAACAAAATTGATGTAAATAGTTTCACTTATCTTACTGTTTTAGTATGACTTACATGGACATTGTATGTAATCGAATTCCACTATGAACAGTTAACAATTTTAAGTGAAAATTATATACTTTAATATTTAATTTGTATATGCACGAACAATCAAGCAAAGAGCGATCGCTCAGTAAGAGTATAACATCTGTGTCATTAAAAAATCAACCTTTTACTTTATTTTGACTTAAGTTGAGCTCCCAAACTGGAGCAAACGTTTGTCTGAATAAATAAGACGAGACGAAAACTATGAGAGAGCTCTACCTCTTGTGTGCCTGTGTGTATTTGTGTGTGAGCGGCAGGGAAGTTGATTGATTGTAGACGACGGCAGCAGCTTTGATTGGCAATCAGAGGTGTTAGATAACATTACAAGCGCAACAGACACGCACTGCCTAATTATCGTTTATCAGACAAACCGAACAAGCCGAACAGAGGGCGAAGAAGAAGCGAAATAGAAACCAAAGCAAAGCCGAACAAAGCAAGACCAGAGGCAGCTGACATAACTCAGCCAAGTTGAATGGAATATTTCCCACTAAGGAAACGCTTAATTAATTCGCTCTAAGTCAATCTACGATCACAACAAAGGCCAATTTTGATATTCTTTATATTATTCTTTTCGATGTCATATCAGAAGAAGCTGCAACAAGCTTATTTGGTGTATGGCTCGATCCATTTCCACTCCTCCCAGACGACGCACTCCTGTTGTGGCTCCATGAAGGCATAGTTATCGGGACACTGAATGTAGTCGGCCTTCTCCTGACCCTCGGGGCATACCCAGTAGTGTGTGGGATCGGAAATATCGCGGAACTTGCGTGCATGATCCTCGACAATGTTGCAGTTGGGCTCGGCATAGATATCCTGTCCGTTGTAGGCCGTGGCCAGGGTCAGGAAGATCCCCAGCAGCAGAAAGCTCAGCAGTGTCGCTGCAAAAGAAAGAGACAGAGGGAAAGAGAATAGAAATGAAGTACAGTCTTGTTTTGTGTACCAATTCCATGTACCGTTCCTAACCTTGTTGCATTTTGTTGATTGAACGATACGAAACTGTTGGAATTGCAGGCTCTCCCCTGGCATATTTATACTCTACGGACACATCCTCAACTAGCACTGGGTTGGGTTCTTATCAATTGCTCCACACGCAAAAGCACTTTGTGCAAATTACTTAAATCTCGACTATTTTTAGTGATGCTCCAAATGGTAAAGTTACTTGTGCAATCGCGTGAATTGGAAAGGGGAGCGAGGGGAGACCGAGAGTGGAGACGATGCCCAAGCGAGTCAGTTATAATTGGATTTTCTCAGAGCATAACCCCTTAATCGATAATGGGCCTCGGTTCGTCTTCGTCTTCGCCTTCGTCATCCTCTTTGACGAAATGCTTGAAAATCGGCCGCAGTTAACCACAATTGATTGCCCCGGGGAGTCTGTGTGCAAAGTCATTGTCGAAGCTGCAGACCAAGTTACAGCTGGCCTATCTAGGAGCATCATTAGCTGGCGCAGCGTTAAGCTGCTGCGGGTACCCCAGCGGCCCCGACTTGGCGACACCTGTCGCAGGTCCCAACTGGTCCGCTAGTTCAATGCGGAAACTGTAATTACGCTCTAAACATTTTGTAATAGTTTTTCGTTTTCGGTTTTGTCTTATTTCGTGATGATGTTTTTTTCTTTTTTGGATTTTGGTTTTTTGCCACACTTAAGCATTTATGTTGTATGTTGGTCAAGTGTTTCGCTGGCGTCTCTGGCGTCGCACAAAACGCTTTAGGGGGTCATCCACAACACACAAAAGCCACACACAATGCCAGCGAAAAACAGTTAACAAAAGATGTAGCACCACTTTTTTGTTTCTTTTTTGGTTTTATTTTGCAAAATCAACAGCAAAAGAAACAAAAAAAAATTCATCCCAAATGAATTTTGATAGCAGACACAAATTTTGCCGATGTTTGTTTTGCAATTTAAATGAATTCACATTACAGCACACGCTCATAATTATATGGTCACCCTGCATTGTCTTGGGCTAGCTGGGTAACCAGATCGTTGGGTTATGCTAGTCAGTTTGTCTCCGAGCGCAACCCGCGTATCGATCTATCAATATTCATAAGGGCGTGCCTACATGTAACCAAGCTAAGAAATACAGTAAACAAAAGCAAAAAGCAGTCGATTATAATAATATTCTAGTTACAACATTTCAGAATTGCCATATTAAGATATCATTTATGTAAAGTTTTGTCATCATAAATACAACATGAATTCCATTTGAATGAATCATTTAAGTTTTAAAGTCCATCATGAATGAGTTAGTTTGTATGTTAAAGCACATGAAATCCAGTTTATAGTTTAACGAATCATACAAAAACAAAAAGACGGCAAAAGATGAAAGATGAAGATTAAGAAAAATACAGATATTAATGGATAATGAGCCTGATATGGAGCGAGAGAGAGGTACGTATCTAATCTACAAGATAAGTAATTGAGATCTTATATATAGGAAATAAAAGTAACTAAATAAAATTATCTTTCGTATTTTTTGTTGACTATAAAAGATATTGAACTAGATTTAGATTTACAAACTATTTCGAAGAGAATAGAAATACAAATTTATTAATTATTCTGCTAAGTTTTATAAATTATTCAGAGTAGACAAATGAAATCAAATCATCAAAATAACATAGAAACATTAAAAAGGTTTCTATCTTTCCATTAAATAAGACTAAGTAGTATACAAGAAATATCCATATCTTTATTTGAACAGTTCTAAAAAAAAATGTTTTCTCTTGACGCTGATAAATATTACAAAATATATAAATAAATATCAAAAAAATGATTTTTTATTTCATTTTGTTTCGAAGAAAGCGTCCATTAGTTTAATATCTAAATGGAAATTGCATCTCGCGTGGCTGGCGTTATCGCGACACTCGTGTCGTCCGATAATAATCAACGGATGCGATTGTTTGTTTCAATTGTGTTTTGACGACTTTTTTGTCTGTTTTTCACTCGCACAATCGAACTATATAAAGTGTCGCTCGGCAACGGGCCATGGGTACATTCTATACAGAGAATCACACGCAGTTACACAATGAAAGCCGGTTCGTACAATGGATTTCCCGTTACACGCAAGCATATAAACCTTATACATCCGATCTGATTGCAGTCTTTGCCCTATGCGCCATTTTGGCCGCCATTGTTGTTGTCGTCAATGGAGATGCAGGTCGCTCGGCCTGCAAGGATGAGTCGGAGATCGGGCAGACGTACACACATCATTTCGATGCGGCCAAGTACTGGCTGTGCGAGAAACTGGGCGAGCCGGCCACCGAGGTGGACTGCCCCAATGGTTTGGCTTACATGCATCTGCTGAAGGAGTGCATCCCTTGGGCTAGCTACATCTGGAAGAAACCAGAGTTCCCACCAACTGTTGCCTAAGAGGAGACTCGCCCCACCCCAACCACACATACACAAACATAAAATTTAAAATAAAATTCAATTGATGCAATTTAAGAACCACGCGGCGTATGCGGAATATGAATCACGTATACGCAGCGTGTACGCAATTTTGTCATTGTGATTGATGCCGCCACTGAACTTGCAACCAAACGCAAAACAAGTCGTGTTTATCAATGCAAAAGGTAGACGGCAAAAAAGCCAACGTCGACGCTGGCAGCGCCGCCGACGTCGCTGCTGCTTTTCTCGCTTTTGTTGTTAGCCGAGTGATTCGCCTTTGAAGAGTGCATTGGGAGTTACATAAAAAACCGAATTGAAAACATGTTATGTTGTTGTTGTCTACGCTGCTGCCGCTGTTGCTGCTTCAGTTGATGTTGTTGTTGTTATTGTTTTCGGCTTGAAGCTTTAGTTTTTGGCTTTGGCTTTGGCAGAGCGCGGCTTGACTCGCTCACGGCGCGTCGCGGCTTTCGTATAAAAATGCATGCCGCCTGGCAGACAGCAGAGTAGTTTGCATTCGACTTTCGGCTGAGCAGCATACCATCCTCCAAGGCAAATTTATTGCACCCAACGAGATTACGAACTGCTGTTGCCTTTCAAACGGTTAGTGCGGATATATTAAGGATTGACAGTGCCATACAAAACAAAGTGTTCAAACCGGGAAAAAAGAAATTATCGCAAATTTAATTGAAAGTTTTCCGCCTCCTTTATCTGATTAATTAATCGAAAGTTAACTGCAAGTTGCCCCAGTGCAGTATTTACGCATTGATATAGCTTAATCTTCGAGCGATTTTCTTACCAGCTTAAGAAGAAACTTTGTCTTCCTCTCGGCACAAAACTTTGGCAAAACTTAAGCGAACTTTGAACGGTTTTCCTTGCATCATCTGCAAGTCGAATTAGGAATTTTTAACACATTTGAAAAAAATATACTATAAACCGTTTTAGTACACAGTGGGTCAGAGCAGTCAACGTGCCAAGCAAATTGCCGTTTGACATTTTTTTTCTACAGTTGCGACAGCAAACATAATTGTAACAATTGAAAGTAAAAATTGGCAGAAGAAGTAAAAATTAATTAAAGTAAAAGTGGGAGAGTGTGCTCGACTAACAGATGCGCAGTAAGCAGGTATAAAGTAGGTGAAAAACTGTTAGGCAAACAGACAAAATCTGGGAAGTAGTAAGTCTTAAGAAGTTAGTGCTTATATTTTGATGATTTTCCTGCTGTAACTCTAACCTTTCAAATTCAGGATCATAACTAAAGGGTTGCCCTATTTGAAAAAATATTATTCTGTTCAGCATTTTGATAATTATTGCTAAGAAGAATATAAAACTATATGGTATAAAGTCTAGCTAAAGTCAAGTTGAGATAGAGCTACCTCAAGCAAAAGTACACCTCAAGTTGAGCCACCCTACAGCACAATTGTACAGGGTTTAACAATGTGTGGGACTGTGACAAAAAGAAAAACAATAATAGGCAGAAACTTATGTCATAAGCATTTTCGCAAATTCGAGTGTGCCAATAATGGGAACACTGGGAAGCACCCGCAAAGGCTGCTAGTGAAGGGTTGTCAAATTGGCGAAAAGAGTCAAATTCGAATTTGGGCCACATTTCACATTTTGGGCAAGTCATGAGGCCGGCTGTCGTCTGCGGGTAAGACCCTTTCGCAGCCACTACTTATGGATTTGATTCAATTGCGAGTATTAAAGAAAAGTTTCACTTGGGTCTTGTTTGGTCTTACTTGGCTTTTGTTTGGGGCTTTTGTGCGCATCATCGCCAAGCGATTTTCCATTTTTCTTGGCGATTTGCCGCGGCTAGCAAAAAATTATGCAAATACGCGACGGGGTTAGGTCAGATTTGAAGTTCAGTTCGCATCGGGTTTGCTGTGGTTCGGTTCGGTATGGTACGGTTCGGTTCGGTTTCAGTTCAGCTAACTTGGGGCTAAGCGATACGGTCCGATGAGTGGCCAGTTCTTGGCATTGGCTGGCCAAGATTGATGGCTATTTGACAAGGTTGACCCCAGACTTAGGCCGCAGTTAATGCTGAAGCTGAAGCTGGCCGAGATTATGCAACAATTTAAACGCAATTTATTTCTTTCGCTCGACTCACTTTCATTTCGCTCTCTTTTCTCCATCTCTTTTCCGCTTTCTGACTTTTTCCGCTGCAGTTTTTGGCCAATTTTACGCACAAGATGAGCTCGTCGTTCGCTGTGGTAAGTGATCAACTCTCGCACACATAGACACACAGACAAACATACAGTCCCACATTAGCTGCGGCACAGAAAACTAATTTCCTCGTTTTTCTGCATACGCAACTTTTGCTCTGTTAGCTTCTCTGCGCCGTCGTCGTCTGCGTCGTCGCCTTGCCACACGATGTGGCTGCTGGATCAAAGCGCGAGGCGCCGCTGAACAACGCCTACCTGCCGCCGTCCAAGCACTCGCCCCCGGCCAGCTCCTATCTGCCACCTGCTTCGGGCCCGGCGCCATCGTTTAACTCGCGTCCCTCGCAGCCATCGAGCAGCTACTCGGCACCCGGTCCCTCTTCGGGCGGACCTTACCCGTCGGCACACAGGCCTTCCAGCTCGTATGGCGCTCCACCAGCTCGCCCAGCGGCTCCACCATCGTCCAGCTACGGCGCACCGCCAAGTCGTCCCAGCCAATCGTACGGACCTCCACCGGCCAGAAAGCATCACTCACGTCGGCCCTCCTCCAGCTATGGACCACCCAAGTCGTCACCCCCATCGCAGAGCTATGGCGCTCCCGCTCCGCCAGCACCTCCATCCTCCAGATACGGCCCGCCCAAGTCATCGCCTCCATCGACCAGCTACGGCGCTCCATCTCGTCCATCCTCAAGCTACGGTGCTCCCAGCGTGAGCAGCTTCGTTCCACTGTCCTCGGCACCTCCTACTAACTATGGAGCTCCCTCTAAGACGCAGACTCTGGGCAGCAGTGGCTACACTTCTGGACCAGCAGCTCCGGCTCCGCCTTCATCATCATACGGCGCACCATCAAGCTCCTTCCAACCCATCTCACCACCTTCCTCCCGTTATGGTGCTCCTTCCTCAGGCTCAAGCCACAGCAGCAGCGGCAGCTTCTCTTCCCATTCA
The DNA here is from genome assembly GCA_018903715.1 of Zaprionus davidi. Lineage (NCBI taxonomy): Eukaryota > Metazoa > Arthropoda > Insecta > Diptera > Drosophilidae > Zaprionus > Zaprionus davidi. The sequence continues at coordinate 1,801,502 of JAEIGL010000003.1, forward strand.
TCTGCTCCATCCAGCTCATACTCTGCTCCATCCAGCTCTTACTCTGCTCCCAGCCCTGGTGCCAGCAGCGGCGGACCATACCCCTCGGCACCTTCCAGCTCATATGGCGCTCCTAGCGCTGGCCCATCCAGCTCATACTCTGCCCCAAGTCCCAGTGCCAACAGCGGAGGACCTTATCCATCAGCACCTTCAAGCTCGTACGGCGCACCAAGCTCGGCTCCTTCCAGCTCCTACTCAGCACCCAGCCCTAGCTCAAACCGTGGAGGACCCTACCCAGCCGCTCCGTCCAGTTCATATGGTGCTCCAAGCGCAGGACCTTCCAGCTCATACTCTGCTCCTAGCCCTGGCGCCAGCAGCGGTGGACCTTACCCAGCTGCTCCCTCTTCCTCATACGGAGCTCCTAGCTCGGCTCCTTCCAGCTCCTACTCAGCCCCCAGCCCCGGTGCCAGCAGCGGTGGACCTTACCCGGCAGCACCTTCATCTTCATACGGAGCACCCAGCTCATCTCCCTCTAGCTCGTACTCGGCACCAAGCTCGGTTCCTTCCAGCTCCTACTCAGCCCCCAGCCCAGGTGCCAGCAGTGGTGGACCTTACCCGGCAGCACCTTCAACTTCGTACGGTGCTCCAAGCTCCTCCCCGTCTAGCTCCTACTCTGCACCAAGCTCGATTCCTTCGAGCTCGTATTCCGCTCCCAGCCCATCTGCCAACAGCGGCGGACCCTACCCCTCAGCACCATCTAGTTCATATGGAGCTCCCAGCGCTGGCCCATCAAGCTCATACTCTGCACCGAGCCCTGCTGCCAACAGTGGAGGACCTTACCCCGCCGCACCCTCAAGCTCTTACGGAGCTCCCAGCTCGGCTCCATCAAGCTCGTACTCGGCTCCTAGCCCAAGTGCCAACCGTGGGGGACCTTACCCTGCCGCACCTTCCAGCTCATATGGTGCTCCCAGCGCAGGACCTTCCAGCTCATACTCTGCTCCTGGCGCCAGCAGTGGTGGACCCTACCCAGCTGCTCCCTCATCTTCTTACGGAGCTCCCAGCTCGGCTCCCTCCAGTTCTTACTCAGCACCCAGCCCCGGTGCCAGCAGTGGAGGACCTTACCCATCCGCTCCTTCCAGTTCATACGGTGCTCCTAGCTCCGGCTCATCTAACTCCTACTCGGCTCCTTCTTCATCCTACGGAGCACCAAGCTCAGCTCCCTCCAACTCCTACTCAGCACCCAGTGCTGGCGGCAGCAGCGGAGGACCTTACCCAGCGGCTCCTTCCAGCTCATACGGTGCACCATCGGGTCCATCGAGCTCACACTCCTCCGGTAGTGCATCCTCGTCTTCTTTCGGCTCCATCTCCTCATCTTACAACGCCCCTGCCTCAGCTCCATCGAGCAGTTATGGTGCTCCCAATGGCGACAGCATTCCCAGTGGACCATCCTCCTCCTACGGTGCTCCCTCTCAAGACTCTGGCTACTCCTACTCCGGACCCAGTCAGGTACCCGACACCATCCAACAGGGCTACAGCTCCAACGGAGGGTACACTTACCGCAAGAAGTGAGCAGGTTCATCACATTCGTTCACGTGCCTTAGAATACTCGTATCCTCATTCTGCAGCGGGGGCAAACGGTTAACCAATTAACCCAATTCAACCCGTGTGCTTCATTTCATCAAAAACGTCATCAGTCGCCGCCATTTTCACTAAAGAGGAAATCCCCAAGCTGTAAATTATTCGCATCAAAATAATCGCCGAAAAAAAGAACAATTTCGAATACTGGAACAACCCATTGAATGTTAGTTGTAAACCGCTCTAGACATAATACTTATGCTCGATTTAATAAAGAAGAGAATTAATTCATACAAAAATGGTTTTTAAACTGTAACCTCTGGGATTTTCTATCAATCAATTTCCAAGCTATCATTAAGTATTCGATACTATTGCCTATACTATTGTTTTACTATCGGTTGCCAAACATAATATCCAAATTTTCATGATTTACGACCATTATTGGATACTCATTACCGCTAATGATGATCACTAATGCCGATCCGCTTCATTCTTAACCCTTTATAGAGAGATCAAGATGATATCGCTTCCTCTCGCATATGAACATGACATTCGTGAAATTCTTCCGCTCTGCTAATTGGCCACAAAACGACAGTTGAAGGCTCAGAGAGGCAACAAGTGAGGCTAACTATGCAAATGGTCTGTTTCGAATACCGGATATTAAGCTGCCAGCAGCAGCATCACCTTAGCACAGCACCAACATGACACGACAGCAACATCCACAACAACAGCAGCAAACACAACCACATCAATTAGAGGGCAATTCTTTTACGACGTCTGCTATGAACTTGTGATGGGCCCACTATGGTGGCACTTTACGACCTGCGACTCGCGACTTGCGACTTTAAACCCGCGACTTGTATCTAATTAAGATTACAATAAGTTAATTGCACAAGTGCAGCCCCAGCGGCAGTAGCAGCAGCATAATGAACGCACTTTGGATAGTAACATACTTAGTGGATGTCGGTCTCCACTGTAACAAATTCGCATGGCGGTCTAATACAAGGCCCCCTTAGATGATCTCTTCTTTAGCTTCTGCTTCTGGTTGTTGTTAATGTTATTATCGTGTTTCTGTTTTCGTTTGTCGCACATCATTGTCTCTGTGATATAGAGTTGGGTACATGTCGCATCGCTTGTTCATCGTATTCTTCATGATTCGAACTGTTATTTACATACTTACCATTCTAGATCTATAAATCATATGATCTTTAAAATCCTTCTTCATTAATATTGCATCCTTTTACAACTACAATATAGTTGAGAGCTTTCATGATACTTTTCCTTCTACTAAAAATGCAAAAATTACCGAATATCATTTCGTGAACATGCACGCAACCATCTCTAGTTTCTCTCAACTAAACTTGGAAAGGCAATTGCCTTCTTCTCTTCTTCTTCCTCTTCTTGTGCGGCGCATAGCAAACTGCATTTTTATGATGAGAAATTTCCGCTTACGATAATACGGTTCAGTTGGGTTCCATTGTTTTAAATTGTCATTAGGCACCACAGTTGTGCCAAAAGTTTGTCGTCGTTAGGTCTATTGCACAAGCTCCTAACTACAGCAAGAAGACAGATGTTTGTGGTGCATCATGTATCTCTAACGTATTTGGGCTTCCAAATAAATGTAGTCGTCTTGGGATGTTGGGAAATAGAATAAATAATGACACGCGATTTGCTTCAACAAAGAAACCGTTTTTAATATATATAGTATATATATATATATATTTGTTGTTTTGTTTATTAAATACTTTTTGTTCTCTCTTGTTTTATGCTTTAAACATTGATATGTATCGTTTGTAATCGTTATCTCAATTTCTCGTTTCATTTTTGGTATAATTTGATCATATATCGTATTTGTATATCGTAATGTTGTCTCAGTTTAATTAAATATAGTACTTGAATTTTCCACTAATATTTATACATACATCAATTGATTACTATGGCATGTCTCAACTGCAAACAACAAACAAGAATACAATTATAATCTTAAAACCGACCGAGCTTGTATCATACCATACACAATATCGTTATATAATATATGTATGTATGTATGTTAAATGTAGTGTAAGGTTCAACATAGTAGTACTAAGATTACCCGATCTAGTAGTCTCCTCGTAGTTCACTTCATTCATTGCTTTTTCACGCAAATTCATCTTCGCTTTAATACATAATAAAATAGTATTTTGGTGGTTTTGTTGTTAGTAACTTGATTAAACAATTCAATTCAAAGTTTCTTATATACAGAGTTTGTTTTTTAGGTTACGCTGCACAAAATCTAAACAAAATTTACGATGCCTCTGGGATGCCTATAACAATTGCTAAAACGATTTCGCAGACAACTTTGCACAATTCGAGTATATGTTTATAGTATATAGTATGAGCTTGACTAGATAAATATACATTCAGATCTTATGCAAAAACAAATAACAACAATTAACAGTAGGTAACAGCGGCAAAGAACACAGATTTCTACAAATTCCCTACAAAATATTAGAAACACTTGCTACAAAAATTATTAAACTTATAAAAAATACTTTCTTATTAAACTAAAAAAAAAATAAATCGGATTGAGACATTTCCCTATAGCAAGTGTTCCTGTTATTTTGGATGCGATTGTATGTGAATCGAGAATGTATTTATGTATGTCTCCATTTAAGTTAAAAATTGACTTATTATTGCGCTGTTTCAAATTACAAGCACTGAAATATTGAAGCCCGGAACAGCGTAACTTAACTTTGAGTTGTTTAATTAAATTTCTGTAGATTTCAATTAATTCATGTAAAGTTTAAAAAACTTGTAGTAGCCCAGTCGTATATCAGACTGACTGGGCTCGATCAAAAAGCAGTCAACATTTAAGAACTCTTATTATTATTAATAGATAAATATACTTTATTTTTATAGCTGTCACATCAACGGGAACAAACTTCAACAAGAGAATTACGAATGGAACAAACTGACGCATCAATATAATATCTCGAACGTATTGCTAAAAGAAAAAATTAATTTTTTTAATGAACACGAATATTCCAATAAAACTTTATAGGGATTCCGATTACATTTGGGATTAGGTTTAGGCAGCGCGTGTATTTCAATCGATTTGGTTGCCAATTCTAATTTCAATCATCTGCAGAGGACCATAGTGGATCTTGCACTTGGTATAATCATTCTAAATTCATCGTATATTTAAGTTTTTATACTAAACAAGTATATATAAATAGGTTTATGTTCAACTGTGTAGGTACTATGACGCAACATTTTTGCTAATATGCTTTATGATATGTTTACTTTGGTTTCGTGTTTCTCTTAGTTTTGTGTGGTTTTTACTCTTTGAGAGCAGCTAAATTTCTTTGCCTATATAACGTTTTATTAGTACCTATATTTTTTTCTGGCTACTCCGTTTACATACACCGACACAATTGTTATGTAATATATGCACATAGAATAGAATTTTTCAGTTTGCACAATTGATATGTTACGTTTTTCTTCATTTAGTCAGCATTGATCTCATATTCATATTTAGTTGTTCTTTTTGCTCGTGGAAGGACACATGATTCACTTTATATGCACCTAATAAGTAGGACCGATATGTATATATGTACCATATATGCATATTTTTGAGAATGTGTGAGAGGCGATTCGCAATTCTGTCACTAACACAGAACCGAATTAACTAGACAACAAATGAATCTGAATCGTTCCGGATAGATAAACATATAACATATATTTTTTAGGGAGCTGCGAAACTATCGATTGTAACATCGTCTGACTTAAAAATGTTAATTATAAATGGAGTTACGATTGAGTTTAGTTGTACAACTTTATAATTGTATTTTATTTCCCTATAATATAATTCGATTAGGCGATAGTACTCTTGATAGTTTCTCAGCTCCAATTTTAGTTTTCTACGTTGCTGCTTTTTTTTTGCTGTAAACTCTAGAATAATATGTCTTACTGCATTTTCTCGTGGTGTTGAAAATGCAATTGATATGTTTTCAGTTACGTTAAGGTTTTGACATTGATATGTTTCTCGCTTTTTTAACATTTATATAACATTTATACATTGGATATGTGTAGATTTATCTATACAGAGAGAAGTGCTCTCTATTTAACTTTCGTCAAATTATTTCACCTACATATACATATAGCACCATCTTTTTGCGGTACTGCGCCAAAAGTATGCTGCAAATATATTTGTGGAATTTCGGTGAAAGTGAAATGCAGAACTCTTCTTCTGTCTTTTGTTTTCCCTTTACCCTATTCGAAGCGTTCTTAGTATATACTAAACAGGACATTAACTAAGCATTTGCCCACGTTCGGAAAGGCTCTAAGCCTATGGAAACTATACACAAAATCTGGCAAAATTAATATAAATCTTTAGACGCAACAATCTGCACTTTATACCTGAGCACTTGTGTGTTTTACGTACGCTGAAATTATCTATGTACTGTATGAATATATATGATATATATACTCGTGTATCGGTTATCGTTTAGGTACCTAAGAAGCCTCAAAATAATACTGCTCGAAGCAACTGAAAACGTAGTGTGAGAACCTTAAGAGTCACAGAACACATCTCAGAATGCAGTGTTATCCTGTTCTGTCGCGGGCATGGCCATGGCCTGGTTTGGGCCACCGCCACCACCCGTAACCATTCCTGGCTTACCAGTGGCCGTGTCTAACATCTTTTGTACTTGAGCTTGCGCCGTCTGCTGATTCATGCGTCGCGCCTCTGCAACGGGCAAATCGTCATCGGATTCCAGCGCCGGATTTATACGTCCATTGCGCTCATCCTTGCCCGCCATTGTCGCTGCACCATATGAACGCGCCAGAGGACCTGCCATCACAGACAGTTGCTCACCGGACTCGGATGGATCTCCAACACGCTGCACGTCCTCGGGAATGTTCACCACACAGCGGAAATAGTCGTAGCTCGGTGGCAGCTTACCCGACTCGAACATCATTCTGGAGGGAATGGGAAGAGAGCGTAAGCAATGTGTAGAGAAGGAGAATTTCTGTGTTACTTACTTGGTCCACCAGGAGACAAAGATCAGCGTTATGAGGCTGATTAACATGGCCATGGTGCGGAAGGGAAAGAGCTGCGTATTCGTTTCTGCGTCGTAGCCCGGATAATGGATGAGGGCAGGCAGTCCCAAAATGGCTTCGCCACCGGATAGACGTATGAGCAGTGCCACAATGTAGGCCGCCAAGCTGCCATATGTATTGCAATGCTTCTTGAAGTGCACCACCATAAGCAGCTGTGGGAACAGGATGACGTAGACCAGATCGGAGCACATGGACCTGTGAAAGGCAAAGGAACAAGAGTGCATCCGGCACTTATGTATATGAGCCGTCAATCAGGCACAAGCCAATGCATAATACACACCACAATCCGTAGATGGAGGGTATGGTCAGGGCCATAATGGTCGCCAGAATGCCCACAACAATGATGGAGACGCGCATTACCCAAATGATTTCCATTTCGGAAGCCTTCTGACGGAAAATCAATTTGTAAACGTTGCGTGCGAACATCGAAGCGGCCGAGAGGACGGACGAATCGGCCGAGGACATGACTGCAGCCGACACGGCACCCAACCCGAAGAAGGAAACAAAATCAGGCGTCAGATACTGCAGCACCATGGGCAGAATCATGCTCGTCTCATCAACAGTCAGTGGATAGGGACCCGTGTATTCGGTTTCGTTCCAGGCTAGAGAGAAGAAAGATAATACAAGATTAATTGTTATGCTACAAACAAGGATGAGAAACACTTACGCGTTGCCTTGGCAATGGCACCAATGAGCACTGGAGGAATAGCCATCAGGATGCATCCAGCGGCAGCCACATAGGACAAAAGCTGGGCACGTCCCGCTGTTTTGCTGGAGAGAACGCGCTGAAAGTAAACTTGCCATGGAATGCCACCGAAGACCAGCAGCAAGCCGTAGTCTATGTAGAACCAGCGTTGTTTTGGTTCCACGTATCCAATCCAATCCACATCCAAGTCGCTCAGACTGCGCACATGTTCGTTGCTCCACGCAAAGGGTATGCACATCCACAGGCCAATGAAGATGCAGAACAACTGAATGACATCGGTGTAGGCCACCGAGTAGAGGCCGCCGAAGAGCGTGTAGAAAATGGCAATGCCCGATGATAATATGACCGAAGTGCGGTGATCCATGTCAATGATGACAGACAGTGTGGCACCAAGGGCAGCCAATATACCTGCTGCCCAGAAAACCTCACCACACAGCGCAGGCAGAAAGAGCAGTCCACCCATGCGTTCGCCAAAGGAATCCTGTAGCGGATCCAACATAGTTATGTAGCCCTGCTTCCTCATGGGATTGGCAAAGAAGATGCCGCCTATGCGAAGAGTAAATTGGGTTAAATAAATGTACCAGACTGATAATCCATTTTTGGAACCTACCGAACACCAAACTGAGAGCGTAACCAAATGGCGCCTGACACCAGACCAAGCCCGAGGTGTAAACTGCTTCCGCAGTACCGTTAATATATCCTCCACCCACCCATGTAGCTGTAGAGAAATGAGATGTTCAACTTAGGCATGTTATGGGAGATCCCCAATCCAACGGACTCACCTGTCATGGTGAATATGCCCACAAAGAGACCTATAGAGCGTCCGGCCAACATAACTTCCTCTTCAGAATCATTTCCCGCCTGTTTCTTGCGTCCGGCCCAGATGCCAACGACAAGGATGAGCAAGTAGAAGAGCACAATGCTCCCCACTCCGGCTAAATTAATCATGATGTTGCTGCAACCTAATACCTTATGCGCCGAGTTTGACCTTTCAGCTAATGGAGAGAGATGGTAAAAGGACGACTCAACAACATAATTATAAATAGTTGTGCGGTACTCTGGCTGCACTCGTTTATCAATTAACTCGCACCATGGAAATATGAAGCCATTCTGGCGCGCAGTTAATCCACCTCAACTGTCCCACCCACCTCCGCAGCCAAGGCCACCATTCCTGTCAATTGACCTTTACGCAAGGATACGCGCCATGAGGCGAAATGACATTCTGTTGTGGCCATTGGCGCAACCAAGGACAGATCCTTGTTAATGGCGCTCAATTAACTTATCGCCGCGGGGCAATTGCAACTGGAGGGGAACCAGGGCTGCAGTACTGTTGCGCAGTTAATAAGCCCTAATAGCAGCTGCAATTAGATGCATCAATTTTTCAGCAAATGAATTCCTTGCGCCATTTTAATACACAAACTAAAGATTTCTATCGATGTTGGCACCTATCGACTGAGTGCACTTTCGATAGTTACGTTGTGTGATTTGTCCTTCACAAGTTGCTGTTGTTGTTTAACTTCATTAGAAACAATTTACTATATACAAGGATATTTATTATGCTTTCATTGTTGCTTAAAATCCCCCTAATTAATCTTTAGAACTTGCACCCTAATTAAATTCATTGTTCTTGGTCGCACTTAATTCTAAGTAAAGCATTGTTCAATTTTGAATTAATAAATACATATAATATGTGTGTGTATATGTGATCCCAGAGAGGACAACAACAATTATTAAGCTGGGCCAAACGACACTTTTGTCTTCATTCACAAAGTAAACTACAATTGAGCAACAACAACAACAACAGAGTGCAAGAGGTGGAAGAGTGAGTGAGAAAGAAACAGACGAAGAGGTGGCGGCACAATCTGTGCGCATGTCCCAGAGCATTTACGGGCAATCGAACTCACCTTTGCTATGGTAAAACCAATGGGTATATTTGTTTGTGTGTGTGTGAGACTGTTTGTACGTCCAAGTTCAAAGCAGGCGTTAAGTTATGCGACGAGACTACGCGTTCCACGTTCTCGTTCGAGTTCCACACGTCCCGCGTCCTACGTCCCAAGTTCCACAAAAGCACACACAGTCTGCGTGTGTTTAACGACGGCGAAATGCGCGCGCCAATCAAATGCGCCTTGGCTTATGCAACATTTCCTAAAGAATTTGATTTATTTCGATTAAGTGTGCGACTACTTTTCATTAGCTACAGAAAGCAGATCACAGACACTAGCAGCGTATATAGTATAGATGTATATCTCTCTCTCTCTTTCTATATAGATATATAGGAATCAAAAGTATCAGCAAATCCGACAGGAACCAAACAGGAGCGATAGGAGCAGCTGTAGCTGGAGCAGCAGCAGTCGCCCCAACGTAGGGACGTCTTTTGAGACGGACTGTTTCGCGTTTTAAAATGTAACCCACACATGTGCTCCTTCTATTGGGGAATCACGTGGCGACCGCATCAATACAAATTTATCAAATCAGCTTCAAGGTAAATGAAATTCTGTCTAACCAATTTATATAATGATAACAAAAGTAATGGATTTTTTGTAGTTCCCTATCGATTTCGTATCGCAACTTATCGCGACTTGAAATTAAATTTCAATTTAATTGATAATTTTGGTAATTTTAATTTGCAAATAAAACCGTCACTTAGTCATAAACAAATGCGTCGCGAATGTTGTGTCTAAACCGAAAACTCGTCCCACGTTCGAGCGCCGTTCGTACTGACGAAAAGAGTAGTAAAATTATAACTGAATTGGAAGTTCAAGTGCTGGAGCCTTAACAGCGGCACACTGAGAACCGACAATGTTGCGTTCATTTCGATATATACGTATGTATGCGCAGGAATTCCTGTAAAGTGTTCACTCGGTCTTCCCCTCATTTTTTCCAGTGGAACAGCTGCGCCGTCTGGGGTAGTTCTGCCTTTCCAGGCGGCTTATCAAAACAGAGGAGGAGTGAAACGCCAGGTGATTACAGCGTATGTGGTGAAAAGCTGCTTTCACAGGTATCGCCCACTCAGCCACTTCCCCTTCCATGTATTTTAAGCTTTTTGATTCCATCTTTAAAGATGCATTTACCGGAATATTCCAAAAATATTTATAAATCTCTTTATTGAGATTTTATTGTATACACATATGTATATTACATCAAGTCAAGAATATGTTCTCAAATTGATCGTTTTTCTTCAGATTCTGAAAAATACCAATTCCAATATTAGACCTCGCATTTACCGAATTATTTCTAAAAATAAACCTTGTAGACATAATGAAAAATCTTTAGTGGATTAAAAATCTCTTTATTGAGATTTAATTGTACACATATATATTTAATTGAGTCAAAAATATGTTCTCAAATTGATGGAAACATTTTAGAATTCTGAAAAACATCGACATGCAGCAGATATTCTGTGTATAATCTCTAAGCTAACATTTATTAAATACAATAATTAAGTATGGAGACGATTCAAATTAATAACCGAACTTGTCGTTAAGGTGGGTGATTCCATCACCGCTTTGATTGCTGGGCGGCACCCACTTGGCGTACTTTTCGTCCTCCTCGTGCTCGGCCAGCTCGTTGAGATCCATGTCCACATCCTGTCGTTGCTGTTTGTTGGCGCGTTGTCGTGCACGCTGACGTCGTTTCTTGTGGGTTGCTGCCTCATCCTCCTCCTCCTCATCCGCGGTAGTAGTTTGTGGCTCTGTGCCTTTTACGTTGGACGTGTTCTTTGGTTCCTCCCCATCTGTTGTCTCTACCTTACTTTTGTTTATGGCATCCGTTTCTGCTATTGAATTGTTCGTGTCCACTTCCGACGCAACTGTTGGTTCTATTTCCGCTGTGTGCTCATTTGTTGATGGTTTTGCAACTGCATCCGGGTTTGGCTCTTCGTGCTTCTTCTCTTTTTCTTCTTTCATATCCTCCTCTTCTTCGTCTTCTACCTCCTCGCCTTCGGATTCAAATGCATTTGCTTTGACTTTGGGACGTGTGCTGGGCACCGCTTTAACCACTTTAAATTTACTAAACTGATTCCTCTTGCCAATCATTGGCAACAGCTTTTTCACCGGATTTCCCTCTTGTGATTGGGCCGCGCTTGATGTGCTGATGCTGCAGGCTAGAAAGGGTAGCGTTGTTGGCTTGGCTATCTTAATAAGCCGCTGTAGCTTCTGTTGCTCTGTTTTAATACGTTGCTCCTCCAGCTGTTGTTGAATATTGGAAGAGTTGGATGAAGCTCATCAAGAATATAGTACAACATTCTTTGCTTACCCGCAACTTTTTGATCTCTGTTTTGTCCACCTTGGTTACATTTTCACTGAGCGTATTCATAAAGTTATCTAGATCATCGCTGGCGCTCTGTTGCTTGACTGCCAATTCCTTGAGGCGTTTCTCATTCAGCTGATAGTCGGCAATCTCCTTTTCGACTTTGTGCTGATCCGCCTGAAGCTCCGACTCCTGCTTGAGCTGTGAAGAATTCAGTTTAAGTAAGTCAACATTTCAGTTAAGGTTCATTTCATTTCGTTTTCAACTTACCAGATCCTCATAGGTGAGCGTTACGCTGGTCTTGCTGGTCTCCTTCCGCTGCTTCTTTCGTGCCACATCTCCTGTACGATCCCAAAACTCGTCCTCGTCATCAGAATTACCGGTTTTCTGAATCTTGCGTTTCTGTGACTCCTGATTAGCCTGCCGCAACACGCCGTGTCGATCGAGAGTACGACATGCCTCCAGTGCGCACTGCACAACGCAATCCTTTTTGCGTCCCTTGTGTGTAACTTCCACCACAATGGGACGACCATTGGAATCGTCTATGGGCAGCTCTACACGGCAGACGAACGAGGCCTGGGACAGCTCATCGCATTTGTACTCCAGCGTGAGGCCCTCGCGCTCAAAGAAGCCACGCAGAGTTTTTTTTGGATCATCGAAGAAGAGATCTTCGTTGTTAGTACTGGCGTATGGATTATGAGCGAGATCTGTCTCCTCGTCGGCATCCTCGCCCATTCCCCAGCTGACTCCTTCGTTGCGCTCACGTTCGACGGCTTCCTCAGCTTTTCGTATCTTCTCAGCTGCAGCTGCGGCAACCTGTTGTTCTCTTTGCTCGCGTAGCTCTGTGACTGTCATCTCCGACTCGGGCTCCTCATCATCGGTGGGACCCTGCAGTATGTACACACGGGTGCTGCTTCCCAGTTTTAGCATGTGGCCAACGCGAATGCGAATGTAAATACGCGGCGGCACACGCTGCTTGTTGAGAAAGGTGCCGTGGGTGCTGCCCAGATCGTAGATGTACCAGCCCTCTGGTTGCTCAGACTCGGAACTAGCCTCAGGCTTCGACTTATTCTCCTCTCCATCCTTTTCCACATTTGGCTTTGGCTTATATTGCAGAACCGCATGATAACGCGATATAGTCGGATGTGCCATAGCCACATCGTTCTCGGACAATCGACCAAAGGACCAGATAGCTTGCTGTTGTAGATCTTTAACTTCGTCAATAATTTGACCCGATTTCAACACTTCAAATCTGTATTTCTGGTCGGCGGCCGGTGCCTTTGACCACTTTGGAACTTTGTAGGGACAAACGGAAGGTGCTGGAGCTGGTTTTGGCGCTGGTGTTGATGGTTCAGCGGGCTTTTCTCCTGCAACTGGTGCATTTTTAGCTACTTGAGCTCCCGGCAACACTGGCACTTTAAAATCATCCATACTGTCATTCAGTTTATGCAAAAACGTTTATATACATTGCCAAAAATTGCCAGTTTCATTTGTCTATTGCCAATTACAGATATGCGCGATATATTTAGTACGATTTAATTATTGTTTGGCCTCCACACAAAAATTTATCGTTTATTTTTAATTGATACTGCTATCGATAAGTGTTTTGCAAAATAAAAAAAGTATTTTAAAATTTGAAATAAATTATAAAGTGCAACACACTTGTTATACAAAAAATATATTCTACTGTGTAAAATATAATTTAACACCATCAAAGTTAATTGACTATTGCACAATAATTGTCCGTGCCAATTAATCGATACGCCGCATGATGTACTAAAACCACTAAGCATCGAATAGAGTACTCAAACAGCGGAATCTACTCATTTGATGCAATGCGGAGACTGGGACCCTTGAACACGAAGTGTTTCACGAGTGAGCGATCGGCTCTTTTCGTTAGAAACTGCGAGAAGCGCACATCGGCTTCAGGCTGCCAGCGCGCTGGCCGAAGTATTTGCCTGTTGTCAAACTTCACATGCAACGCATACATTCATATGCTAGCTTGTGCATGCATATACGCACACATTGAAACGTTCGCGCAGCGCAAAGAAATACACCCATACTCGTCGTTCCGCTGTCGTTGTGCGACTGACTTGATGCCGATGTGCGCTTCTCGTAGTTTCTAACGAAGAGAGCCGATCGTTCACTCGTGAAACACTTCGTGTTCAAGGGTCCCAGTCTCCGCATTGCATCAAATGAGTAAATTCCGCTGTTTGAGTACTGTATATGTTCGATGCTTAATGCTAAAACTTGAATCGACATGATTTAAAGAGAATTGGCATGTCTGCATCTGGATTGCCCGGCAATTAATTTATTTTTTGACATTCGTTATTTTATTTTACTGTGGATTATAATATTTTTTAATATTCTATCAGAATATGGCCTTTTCGCAATCCTTTGAGCTAGGCGACAGTACGTTTATGCAACTAGAGAGTGATATGAAGGCCATGCACAAGGAATATCCCAACAATGAAAATCAGCATGTAAATGGATATGAAATCATACAAGAATCTCCACCCAACATTAAACAGAAATCTTACACGCAAAAAAATACATCGAAAGCATCTCAACGTAAGCGCTTCAGACGCAGTAAATCCGACTCCAAGCTGGGCAGGACTAATACGGTGTCAAACGGTTGCTCCCAGTATTCGGACTTCTTTAAGGATGATTTTTCTTTTCCCGAGAAGAAAACCAAGAATGTGGAAGATTCGTTGATGCGTGTTTCCCAGATTCAGGCAGTTCTGGATGGTGATGAGGATGAGGAAATTGCTGACAACCTAAACACAACGTCAATTTTTGAGGCTCAAATTTGTACCGAGGATGTATTCAATTCGGAGATGGAACCCAACACGGAACCTGCACAGGAGATATCTAGGAGTCCATCGCCAATTGAACTTGCTAACCTCGACGAGAGTAGCTTTCTGTGTCCAGTTAAAGATGCACAAGCTTCGCAACAACTGCGCGAAGATCTGCGCCGAAGTCACAACGTGCTGACAAAGCAGATTGACGACTATCAGTGTCAACAGGAGACACCGAAGATGACTCAGAACCTAAGCACCATGTCACCCAGTCAGTTGCGTCTGTCACCCAACAATAGTTCTACATTGAATCGCACTCCCTTAGAGTACAAGGATCCGCCGGCATTAAAGCAAATCTCGGCGTGGAGTCTGCCGCACAGTGTGCTCAATGAGTACAAGAAGAAAGGGGTCCTACAAATGTTTGACTGGCAGGTGGAATGCCTCAGCAATTCTAAGGTGCTCTTTGAGCATGCAAACCTGGTCTACTCGGCGCCTACTTCGGCCGGCAAGACACTCGTAAGCGAGATTTTGCTGTTGAAGACGGTGCTGGAGCGGAACAAGAAGGTGCTGCTCATATTGCCTTTTATTTCGGTTGTGCGCGAGAAGATGTTCTATCTGCAGGATCTGCTTACTCCTGCTGGATACCGGGTAGAAGGTTTCTTTGGCGGCTACACGCCTCCCGGTGGCTTCGAGAGCATTCATGTAGCGATCTGCACCATAGAGAAGGCCAATTCAATAGTAAACAAGTTGTTGGAGCAGGGAAAACTCGATGAAATCGGCACTGTGGTGGTAGACGAAGTGCATCTCATCTCAGACGCTGGACGTGGTTACATTCTTGAGCTGCTGTTGGCCAAGATACTCTACATGTCGCGTAAGAATGCGCTTCAAATTCAAGTGATAACCATGTCTGCAACACTAGCTAATGTGCAGCTGCTACAGCATTGGCTAGACGCCGAGCTCTACATCACAGACTTTCGTCCGGTTGCTCTGCAGGAGATGATTAAGGTGGGCACGAAGATTTACGATAATCAAATGCGCTGCGTGCGCGATATTATGAGAACCAGTGAGGTGTCAGCACTGCCCAATGACGGCGATCACGTGGCCCAGTTGTGCATCGAAACTCTGCTCGAAGGCTACTCCGTTGTCGTCTTCTGCCCCTCCAAAGATTGGTGCGAGAATCTGGCAGTACAGCTGGCCACAGCAATGCACACGCTCATCAAGTCTGACAATCATTTGGCACGCAAACTTCGCTCGCAGCTCAACACGGAGGCTATTGAGGACGTAAAGCGACAGTTAAGGGATATTCCTACGGGTAAGTAGTAGTGCAACTTTCAATAACAACATATCTATAGCATACCTTCTCCTTCTGCAACTAGGCCTCGATGCGGTCATGTCTAAAGCTGTTACCTACGCCTGTGCCTTCCATCACGCGGGTCTCACCACAGAAGAGCGTGATATAGTCGAGGAGAGCTTTAAAGCGGGTGCCCTAAAGGTGATTGTGGCTACCAGCACGTTGAGCTCAGGTGTCAATCTGCCTGCGCGTCGCGTTCTGATACGCTCGCCCCTGTTTGGAGGCAAACAGATGAGCTCGTTGACCTATCGCCAGATGATCGGTCGAGCTGGTCGCACTGGAAAAGATACACTGGGTGAATCCATACTCATTTGTAGCGATAGCAATGCACGTGTGGGACGGGAACTGATAACTGCACAGTTGAAACCCATCAAATCCTGCCTCGACATGAATGGAAGCGTAAGAATAAATCTCTCAGCTCTGTTCCCATTTCCCCACTAAGAGTTTCTTTCTTACGTTTACAGACTCACCTAAAGCGCGCACTGCTGGAGGTTATCTCATCGGGAGTGGCTAGCAGTCGCGAGGACATTGATCGATTTGTTAATTGCACCTTGTTAAGTGCTCAAAATTCTGTGCAGCAGGCAGGAGAGGAGGGGGAGAAAGAAGATGATTCAAACTATGTCTGCGATGCGTTGGAGTTTCTTGTGGAGTATGAGTTCATTCGTCTGCAAACGGATGAGGAGGCAGACACACAAAAATATGTGGCCACCCGCTTGGGAGCTGCTTGTCTCGCGTCCTCTATGCCACCCACTGATGGACTCATTCTTTTTGCTGAACTGCAAAAGTCGCGTCGTTGTTTTGTACTCGAGTCAGAGCTGCATGCGGTATACCTGGTGACTCCGTACTCTGTCTGCTATCAGTTGCAGGATGTAGACTGGCTACTGTATCTGGACATGTGGGAGAAGCTCAATCCGGCCATGAAGAAGGTGGGTGAACTGGTTGGTGTTAAGGAAGCGTTTCTGGTGCGTGCGATGCGTGGCCAAACCAAACTGGACTACAAACTGATGCAGGTCCACAAACGGTAGGTAACTTTGGCAGAGTTCTACGGATCTTACTAACATTTGACATTCCGTTGCAGCTTCTATACAGCGCTGGCGCTGCAGGAACTGGTAAACGAGACGCCCATCAATGTGGTGGCCCACAAGTTCAAGTGCCAGCGAGGCATGCTGCAGAGTCTGCAACAGATGGCATCAACCTTTGCGGGCATTGTCACTGCCTTCTGCAACTCGCTGCAATGGTCAACGCTCTCGCTGATTGTATCGCAGTTCAAGGATCGTCTCTACTTTGGAATCCATCGTGATCTCATCGATTTGATGCGTCTGCCGGATCTGACACACAAGCGAGCTCGAGTACTGCATGATGCTGGCATCACCAGCCTAGTTGAATTGGCCGGAGTGGATGTCTTGGCGCTGGAACAGTTGCTGCACAACTCGCTCAGCTTTGACTCGGTAAAACAACATGACAATGAGAATCAGCTTGAGGCAGAGCAACGCAATACGGCGAGAAACTTTTTTATTACCGGCAAAGCGGGCATCACAGTCGCCGAAGCAGCAAAGATACTCATTGCTGAAGCCCGACAATTCGTACAGTACGAGCTTGGAGTGGGCAGCATACGGTGGACGCAGCAGGGCAAGGACGATTCGCAGACACCGAGCGTGGAGCTGGAAATGTCAGTGGAGGAGCAGGAGCGGCAGGAGAAGAAACGGCTGAAGAAAATGAAACGCAAAATGCGAGCTGCACATGTCTTGGAGAAGGAGCAAAAGGAGCAGTATCATCTATTGGAGCAGCAGAAACTGGGGGAACAGCAGCAACGGGAAGAACGGCAGCAGAAAAAAAAGAAGCAGGAGCATAGGATGCAGTTGCAGCAGGATGAGCAACAACAGCAAACCCAGCTAGTCAATCGTAAAACGCCAGTCGTGGAGCTGCACATGTCTTTGGAGAAGGAGCAGCATCAACTATTGGAGCAGCAGAAAGACGGGGAACAGCAGCAACGGGAAGAACGGCAGCAGAAAAAAAAGAAGCAGGAGCATAGGATGCAGTTCCAGCAGGATGAGCAACAGCAGCAAACCCAGCTAGTCAATCGTAAAACGCCAGTCGTGGAGCTGCACATGTCTTTGGAAAAGGAGCAGTATCATCTATTGGAGCAGCAGAAAGAGGAGGAACAGCAGCAACGGGAAGAACGGCAGCAGAAAAAAAAGAAGCAGCAGCATAGGATGCAGTTGCAGCAGGATGAACAACAGCAGCAAACCCAGCTAGTCAATCGTAAAACGCCAGTCGTGGAGCTGCACATGTCTTTGGAGAAGGAGCAAAAGAAGCAGTATCAACTATTGGAACAGCAGAAAGAGGGGGAACAACAGCAACGGGAAGAACGGCAGCAGAAAAACAGGAAGCAGCAGCATAGGATGCAGTTCCAGCAGGATGACCAACAGCAGCAAACCCAGCTAGTCAATCGTAAAACGCCAGTCGTGGAGCTGCACATGTCTTTGGAGAAGGAGCAGTATCATCTATTGGAGCAGCAGAAAGAGGGGGAACAGCAGCAACGGGAAGAACGGCAGCAGAAAAAAAAGAAGCAGCAGCATAGGATGCAGTTGCAGCAGGATGAGCAACAACAGCAAACCCAGCTAGTCAATCGTAAAACGCCAGTCGTGGAGCTGCACATGTCTTTGGAACAGGAGCGGGAGGAGCAGCAGCACCAACAGACTAATCAAATTAAACGCAAAACACCAGATAGGGACATGAGTCCAGAACAATTGTCGCCCTGTAAAATACGAAAATTGCATCCTGGTGACCAATTGAGGCAAATAACACAGTCGAGGGCAGTTACAAAAGAATGGGAAAAGCCAGAATTAGTTTCTAAGGTAGAAAATCCCCCACAGAATCAAAGCCAGAAGATGAACAAAGAGCGACATAAGTTAAAACACAGAATGAGCAATGAAACAAAGACGCAGATTTCAAATGGATCAGAGAATTCTAAAGCATCTAAACCAAGACTGACTAGCGAGTTAGGGGACGGATATGTCACACCAAAAAGAAAGGAGTATGTGGAGAAGCCAAGCCATAAAGATGAACCACACAAAGAAGCTACATTAGCGACACCTTTGTTAAAAGATTTTGCACAGAATCCACCTGCACTTGCTACTGTTGCTAAGCCTCAAGCAACTTCAACGGACAGGCATGATAACCGATTTCCAACCGTTAGTAATCCGTCTCCTGCCGTTCAGGAGGAGCTGCCCAGCACAAGCGCAGCATACCGCAAAGAGTTGCTTAAAAAGGAAATGGAGGAACGGCGTCGTATTGCACTGATGAAAATCAACAAGAGACGCGCTGAAATGGAGAATCAGGCAACGGATGTCATGTCGGGCAAGGCGACTCCGCCTCCGTTGAAGAGTGTTGAGGCAAAAGTACAGGAAACAAGTAGCAAGATTAATAAAACGCCAAAGAAAAAGGCAACGGATGTCATGTCTGGCAAGGCGACTCCGCCTCCGTTGAAGAGTGTTGAGGCAAAAGTACAGGAAACAAGTAGCAAGATTAATAAAACGCCAAAGAAAAAGCCTGCGCAGGAACATCCTTCCACGCCAGCAGCTGCTCCAGAACAGGATCTCTTTACGGGCGAAGATTCGTTTATGCTCAGCACTGGACTGAATGCTGCGCTTACAGCAGCTGAGCGTAAATTCCAGCCTGAAGCAGATGAAATACCAAGCTCGCAACCAAAGGAAGTGGAAACGGTTGCCACACCATGTCTAGTGCGTTCATATCAGCAGCGATCCCAGCGTCGAAATAGCTTCAGACCAACGCCAACTGCTCCACCTGTTGAAGTTGCCCCTATTCCCAAGTCAGCTCCTCCTTCTCCTCGTTCTCGGGAAGCAGATACTGCCTCCTCTATAGAAATTTCGAATATATCTGTGGACAATTCGCTGATAAAGCATCCCACACAGCTTAACGCATCGCACATACTCAGCTGCTCCAAGACGGATGAGAATGCTTCCAGCTTTAGCAGCGTGGACATTGTGGACATCTGCGGCAATAGAAATATCTTTAAACTGGCCATGGACGAGTTGCAACGGGCCGGGCGATGTGGCTTTAGCATTGGACTGCAGCACCAAGCGGGCAAGAGGAAACCTCTGATTGGCGCGAATCTGCTGATTAACCAAGTGGCTGCGGCGGAGGAACGAGACGCAGCTGCCGGCAGAGAAATCCTATTCCAGTTGGATGACTCTTGTTTTGTTGCCGGTATCGCCTTCAGCCAGTCCGATAATGTGGTCTACTACATGAACCTGCAGCAGGAGGAGCACCATGAGGTGGACACCAAGAAAAAGTTGCAGTATTTGTACAGTTTACTAGAACGCGCAGAGCTCACGATACTCATACACGATGGCAAGGAGCAGCTAAAAGCATTGCGCCGTGCCATGCCCGATTTGAAGAGAGTCAATGTAAAGCTGGAGGATCCCAAGGTGGGCAACTGGCTGCTGCAGCCGGATCAGACGCTTAGCTTTCACAATATGGTAAGTTCCTTGCTCCGCGAGAGAGGACTGATCCCGTAGTAATCCTTTTACAGTGCCAACAATTTGCGCCGGAATGCACTGCCCTCGCCAAGCTTTGTGGCAGTGGACGCGGATATAGCAGCTTCGGTTTGGATGCCAGCAGCGCCATAATGCCCAAGGTGCGGGCCTCTATCGAAGCGTGTGTGACAGTGCACATACTCAACGGTCAGATCGAAAATCTGGAGAGGATTGGCACGGGACAGTTGCTTAGGTTTTTCAGAGGTAAGTTCTACGCTCCCTGCTCCAGCAACTCCGCACTGATGTCTTTTGCCTTGCAGAACTGGAGATGCCCATACAGGTGTCGCTGTACAACATGGAATGCATTGGTTTTCCGGTCAAAGAGCATCGCTTGCAGCGTCTCTTGCGGCAGATGGTGGCCACGATGAAGAAGCTGGAGACAAAGATCTATGAACTGCATGGATCGCGATTTAATTTGGGTTCCACGCAAGCTGTGGCCAAGGTAGTTGGACTACATCGCAAGGCAAACGGCAGGGTGAGCACGTCTCGTCAAATTCTTGAGAAGATTGACTCGCCCATATCACAACTGATCCTGAGCTATCGCAAGTTGAGCATGCTGCTCTCGAAGAACATGCAACCACTGCTCAAGTGTTGCAAGGAGAATCGTGTGCATGGCCAGAGTATCACGTTTACGGCGACGGGACGAATTTCTATGGTGGAGCCAAATCTGCAAAATGTCGCCAAGGACTTTGAAATCGGGTTGGCCAACGAAAAGCTGAAGATTTCGTGTCGCAGCGCCTTTGCTCCCATGGAGGAGAAACGTTGCCTGCTCTCGGCGGACTTCTGTCAGCTAGAGATGCGCATTTTGGCGCATCTATCTCAGGATGAGGCGTTGCTTAAGGTGATGAATTCGCAGCAGGATCTTTTTACGGCTATAGCAGCGCATTGGAACAAGATTTCCGAGTCGGAGGTTTCGGAGCAACTGCGCAACGGCACCAAGCAGATCTGCTATGGCATTGT
The DNA here is from genome assembly GCA_018903715.1 of Zaprionus davidi. Taxonomy (NCBI): domain Eukaryota; kingdom Metazoa; phylum Arthropoda; class Insecta; order Diptera; family Drosophilidae; genus Zaprionus; species Zaprionus davidi. The sequence goes on from JAEIGL010000003.1 coordinate 1,822,778, forward strand.
CTACGGCATGGGCATGCGCAGCTTGGCGGAGTCACTGAAGTGCACCGAACATGAAGCACAAATGCTGTCCGAGCAATTCCATCTGGCATATCCGGGCATCAAGTGAGTCTCGACTTGACTAAAAATTATTGTAAATATATTAGTTAACTGTCCCTTTCCCAGAATGTACACTATGAAGGTAGTCAAATTTGCGCGCAACAATGGCTACGTAGAGACCATAACATGCCGAAGGCGTTACCTAGATCACATCAATAGTGGCGAACCACAACTGAAGAGTATGACAAAGATTTATTTCGATTTTATTTACTTATCCCTCTCAACCAATTACAGATCAAGCGGAGCGCCAGGCAATTAACTCGACAATCCAAGGATCTGCGGCGGATATAGCGAAGAGTGCAATCTTACGCATGGAAAAAAACATAGACCGCTATCGGGAGAAACTGGGGCTAGCAGAAAATTCCGTTCATCTAGTGCTGCACCTGCATGATGAACTCATTTTCGAAGTGCCCATAGAGAAGGCAAAGAAACTCGCCAAAGTTCTTAGTCTCACAATGGAGAACTCGGTCAAGTTAACCGTCCCGCTCAGAGTGAAACTGAAAATTGGACGCAGTTGGGGCGAGCTACAGGAGATAAAAGGTTAATGTTTTTACTAATTTTATTAGGTTATCAAATTGAATTTGATTTTTATTGAATTTTTAAATTTATACTGCATTTTTTTTCGAGCCTGTAAAGATTTATTGACGCTGTTTCTCTTCCCATTCTGTCCATGAGCCGGCATAAGCTTTGGCACTATGAAAATAAAGTTGTACATTATTATGTATTGCAATGTTTCTCTTTTTTTATTTATTGTCTTTCTTACTGTGAATAGCCGAGACTCTTAGCCAAAACTGCAGCACGCTGCGCCCGTCCACCGGCTTTGCAAGAGAATATTACGACGGCATCTGGGGTTGGCTTGCTTCGACCATAGGTCTTCAGAAACAGTTCGTCGGGAAGGTTGAGAGCCCCTTCCAGTTCGGGCACTATCAAAGAAGGCGTAGTAAGTTGACTAATTTAAAATCTAATCCAGGTAGATCAACTACTCACATGGAATGTTAATGCTAGCCGGCAGTGTGCCCGTCTCCTTTATCTCCGAATCGTTGCGAACATCGAACAGATATTGGTCTTTCTGATTGGGAATATCTTTAACTTCTTCATAGGTGGCCATTTTGTAATAATTTTGATGAAAAACAACTAAAGTTCCAAACTTGCTTATCTTGTTAAATTAACGCCGATAAACAAAGTTTTAATCGATAAGCGATTTAATGTTGAACGCTGCCAACTTGACTTGTGTGCTAATTTACTAACTGCAACTGTTATCGATAGAAGCAATCAATATCGCAGACTGCCAACTTGCGAAAATCGCAGTTCTAACGCATTTTTAAAACAACACAGACAGCTCTTTTACAAATTGTTCTTTTTATTTGTAATTTATATAATTTTTAAATAAAGTTCCAATTTCACATTAATCATAATCAAAAATTAACTAAATAAGAAGCGAAGGCAAAAATTTGCTCTACTAAATCAACAATTAAATTGCACAACTTTTAATGCATGCGTGGAGCATTTAGATTAATTAAACAATATTGCAAAATAAATATATGTATGTTATTCTTTAAACCGACTTCAATGCATTCAATATATATATAAATACATATATATGTGTATATTTAAAATATGTATATCAAAAGTGGCTCAGTTTCAGGCAAACTTCAAAGGGCATTAACATATTTAAATCTACATGCTTTGTATACGCTTCTAACTTCGTGCCTTGCCTTATTATTATAAAACAAATGTTTATTATGTACTTTTTACTTAAATCAACAGTGACGTCGGATATCTAGGCCTTTTAATGTTTGCTTTTACAATTCCATTAGCTAGTTACAGTCGTTTTATAGTTTTTTTCCCCTTAAAGATTTGTTTCTCTTTCATTCAATAATTCAATTCACTTTACAATTTAAAATTGATTATTATCCAAAAATATTTGTTATATATGTTGTTTTGTGTAAATTCTATGAATTTAGATTGTTGCTGTTATATCATTTGCAATATGATATAGCAATTTGATAGAAGAATATAAAGTACATATACAAAAAGACATCTGCCTTGTGGAGCTCTCTGTGGGTGCATGCACGTATTTGTTTTTGTAGTATGCACGTGTGTATGTAGTATGTGCGTGTGCATATGTATTGGGTGTTTGGGTATGCGTGCATGTATGCATGGACTCCTCTAGGCGAAACGCTTCGACGGTGGCACCAAATGTTCCGGCAGCACAGTGGGCAGCTCACAGCCATCCAGCTTGACATTGATTAAGTGCATCGCCAACGCAAACTCGTCGATGTCCAGGAAACCATCGCAGTCAATGTCGGATAGTTTCCAGATTTTGCTAAGCACAGAGTTCGGCAGTTTCGACTTGATGAGCTCCTGCTTGGCAGCTGCAAAGTGAGAGTACACAAATGGTTAGAATACAATCAGTAAATTGGTAACAAGGTGTGTACTCACTTGAGCCGGAGATCTTGCCATCGACTGGTCCCAGCCCGTCGAAGATGGCGTCTGTGCGTGGCTTATCCTTGTTGCAGATCCATTCGTGCTCGCCGCAGCCGGCGTCGATGCCCTCGCCCTTCATGTAACCGAACGGCGAGACGGTGTCATCGATGACGCCCTCGAAGGCGCCTCCTGCAAAGATCAGAAAATAACAAAAAGATGCCACACATCAATAAGAGTTCAACTTCGACTTAAGAGAATTTTGTAATCTACGTTTGCTCTCGATGCGTACACGTTCAATTAGGCGCAATTAAAAACCTTCGCATCGTTTAAGGCTCCAATTGACTGTGTCGCCGTAGACGTCGAGCCACCTCGTGACCAGCGCGACAGGGACAGACTGGCGACCGACATAAGTACGTACTTGAAGACGACCACCTCCTGCCTCGAGTGCAGCAATAAACAATAGAGAATCGCGTGGCGCGAGCGCCTCCATGCGGTGTTGTTGCATGCGCTGCCGTTGCAACTTGCCGCCTACCGCCTGTCGCTGCCTTTGCTCAATTTATTTGCCGCTGAGTGCAACTTTCGATCTAACTAGTATGTTGATTATAGGGAGGAATATTCCATGATAAATTACGCTCTTCTTTATGGAACCTTTGTTCGACTTCTCAATGCAGTCTATTGCAATAAATGTGAAAGTATAAAAGGAAGGTAGATAAGGTAAAAATACATTAGAATCTACTTGATTCTGAGAGGATTATACAAGCTTGAAAAGAACCCAATTATATAATGCACTGTTCTAAATCCTCCTACTCTTCATAAAAATTGTCTTGTTTAAACAAAAATGGGAACAATTCAGTTGTTCTTGCTTACATCGGTAGCTGCCTCTGCCTCTGTGTCTGTGTCTGCTACTGGCTCAGACTCTGCCTCAAGCTTAGCCTTTGTTTCTGCCTCGGGCTGTGGCGACTCTGCCTCTGGCTCAGGTTCTGCTGACTCAGACTCGGGCTGGAAATCGAGTTTGGAATCAGGTTCGGCTGGATCGGACGGAGACGACGATACTGCTGGGGCGTCGTTGTCGACATTGTCTATTCTACTCGTGCAGCTGCTGAACAATCTCAGCTGTTGCTGGCGCAGATTCTGCAGCCAACGATCGAAGCGCTCGGCGAACTGAGCGCTCTGCGTGCCGGGGGTCAGAACCGGTGGCTCCTCGAATACATCGACCTCCTCGGCTGCGGTATGCAATAAAAAGAGAATTGAGTACACACACAGAGAGAGGGAGAGATAGAGAGATGGAGAGAGAGTGAATGAGCAAGAGAGAGTGGCAGAATAAGAGAAATTCTGGTGCCGAGATCTGCGTGCCAAGCTTGGAAAATAGAAACCGAAAAAGAGAAACAGCAACAAAAACGAAGAATCCGCAACAGCAACAGAAAATTAGTGTGCCATTGTCAGATGTGAAAAGAACTATCCGCTCAGACTGTATAACTACTATACCACAAGCTTTTTAGCGACATCTTGCTAAACATTGTGATATTGCAGATGTGTTGATATAGTACAAAAAACACGGCTACAAGTAGATAAGCAAACGAAAAGCGAGAGAAACTAATAACGCAAAGAACAGTTGCCCAAAAGCATCTACAACAAAAAGATTGTCTACACTTAACCACGTACGAGTCTGTCACGTTATTATAATGAGGAAATATGTAAGTCAAATAACTGCAGATCGTACAAAGTGTACTTTATATGACGCACTGTTTACTTGAGATCAACAAAGTCGTGTTTATAGAGAGGGAGATAGAGAAAGAGAAGAAATCATAAAGTACAAATACCCCAATTGATAAATCTATCGATAGTACAGCATTGTTAGTAATATAAACATCGATATCAGAAATGTATTATCTTTACCTAAATATTGAACGTTTTCTTATTCATTATTGTCTCAAGTAAACAATTACAGAGTAGTGGTATGAACATAAATAAGTTTCCAAAGGTCAGCTGCAATCTACCGATAACTCATAGAAACATATGTATACACATTAATTTTATTTATATTTTTGTCATAGTGTTTACTCAAGATCAACAGTCTGGTTTACAGAACTGAAAGAATCTCTAGCTACACCTCTTGATAAGTCTATCGATAGTACTGCATAAACATCGATAGCAGAGAGATTAAATAATATAATAAATTCATATTAAACGTTCTCTTATTCATGTTTAGCTACAAATGTAAACAATTCAAAGGAAGTAGAGTAAATATTAAAATGTCTATAAAGGTCAGCTGCAAACTATCGATAACTCATATAAACATATGTATATATATACATTCCATGTCCATATCTATATTTGTCCCTCATCTTTGAGCATAAACAAATCAACGCCCCGACAATTAGTTCGCTTACTAAATATATTCCCCTCTTATCGCGACATGGCGGGGTCAATTGCCCGTGCACCAAGAAAGAAAACCGCTAAACAGAAGTCGTGTCAAGTAAAAGCAAATGGAAAATCAAACTATGCAAAGCAAGTGACGATGAGAAGAATCAACGAAAATAATCGAGCGAGCACACGAATTCGACACACAAAATTAGCGACGCGTTCTTGACTTTGATTTCATTTGATTTTACGATTTTCTGCATAGCTCTCTCTCTCTTTCTCTGTATCCCTTACTCTTTCTCCCTTTACTGCCAGCTACACGGTTTATCAGCGAATTTCTTTGGGGTATCTTCTGACATTGCATTCGCCTGACTTTGGGTAAATTTAAACGACAAGTTCATTCACTTTTCCCTGATTGCCAGTCGATTTGTCTTTAGAATACTCTTACTGAGAGTGGAGCATAGTTACGACTTTCGGCAATGTCGTAACCTCAGGTATGAGGCAATGATATTGAAGAAAATAAACCTCTAGAATATAATAACTTTAAGTACTTTCCAACTAAGAAAGAGTATTGAAATTTGAAGTATCCGAATTTATGTATCGATATATCAAATACAGCAAACTGCCGAATAAACGTAGTTTAATTGACCCAACAGAGGAGACAATTATTCGAGCCGAACCCGAAACAAAGCAAGAATGACGCATACCATAAAATTGAAATAAAAAAAAAACAGCAACCGATCGTATGACATCAGTTTTTTAGTATTCCCCAAAAAAAATCGCATGGATTTGCAGTGAAAACCTATATGTGAAATCTGTTTAATCACCAGAGGATTCAAGTGGAACTCATGACCATTCTCCCGAAAAAAGACAATCTCAGACAAGAGTCTTCAGTATCTAGAGAAATCTTGCAATGAATTTCTCAAATACTTTTGTACGTATATCATCTAATAAATGCTTTCTTCCTGCATTTATGCAAAAGCGCCCTCACAGTATCTTTTCAATTTCACTAGGAGAATGGGGAGGATGGGAGAACGAGAGGATGAACGAATGGGAGGATGAGCCACTTAATGGAACACGCGCCAAGTCGGCGCCGCACACAACGAATTGATACGCGGCCTCAGGTTGCGACATATGGAAAGGTGTGTGGGTGGGTGTGTGCGGTAGAGGAAAGGGAACAACGAGAAGGTGAGGGGAATGCGAGAGAGAGAATTGAATGGGTTGCACAAATGGGCTTGGTTGCGATTTGAGCTGGCTTTACCCGCTTAGCGCTTGAAATATGCAAAGTATTGTCTGACCGATATGAATTGTAATATATGCGATTATAATCAACGATTATAAAGTCAGTTCGAAGGTAAAACTTGTTATCAAATTACAGAAAACGATAAGAAAGATGCTGCACCAGTGTATAATGTGCTTATGATTTCAATGAAATGATATTTCAAATTCTCTAGGATAATTCTTCTGACTTGGCAAAAACCCTAATATCTGTTTCTATGCAATCAAAACAATCTACACATTGTACAGCTATTTATCTGTACCTTTATGTTATCTGTGTGGCCCAGTTAGACTACTTAATGTCATATAGATAACATGCGATATGATTCGGGTGAAGTATTACATTATAAGATATTCTATATAGTATATAAAACACTTTAGCTTGAGTGGAAGTGTATAAGAGATTCGTCAGGGTATAGATATTTATATATATTTTCTTTCTAGATATACGTTGTGTCCTCTTCCGCTTGTTTAATTAAATTCACGCCTCGATCGTGGGGAATGGAGAGACCCGACATTCTTTTTGGTTTTGCTATTGTATTTGTTTTTGGTTCTTTGCGGTTATTAGGTAATAATTATTCTTGTTTTCATATAATATAAGTTTATGTTCATTGGTTAAGTGTGCATGGAACGCAGAGAATATATGTAGAATTCAAGTTTCTAATGTCATGTGGTATGATCTACTGTGTTATGAATGTGCTTCTATCTGGCCAACAATGCTCTGTTTACTCTTCGCTCATGTTTTCTTTTTTGAAGATAAGAGAGTTGTTGTTGGAAATTAGAACAGCGCTAAACGGAAGAAGCAACATTCGGTCTATGGAGAATTTTATCAAAAAGAAACTGGCTAAGTTCGAGGCGAGGAGCAACGCTTTGCTTAACTGCCTGGCAACGGTGCTGCCTCCAGCCAAAACAAGTCAAGTTTCCCCCATAAGCAATTCATTGGGGAAAACAAACAGGTGCTAAAGGCAAACCTCGGACGTGTAAGTGGGCCAACATCACCTGAAGACCTTGAACTCCACAACCAATGAAACCAAAGTCGAACAACGAGAATGAGAATAGAGAATATAGTGTGGAATGGCGGAGTGTAGAACAAGCGTTAACTACAGCCAAAGGTTCAGAGGTCATCGTGAAGCGAACGGCACAGCATAACAAAGCATTCAATTTGTCCCCTCCCCACCCAGCGCCTTGTTAGTGCAACAATTATAATCTTATTTCATATGTATGAGTACAAGCTCAGTGATTACTAATACCCTATGATTAGACGACAACGCATATTGGGTAGGTATGACAAAGAAATTCATACATATGACTACGTTGAGAAATTTTCTTTTGAATAACCATTTCCTAATACAATAACCTGTTTATAAATTTGTGATCTAAGGATTCTATTCTTGTCATTTACTGATGATTCAATTGAATAACAATTTCACAATGAAGGGTATCACTTCGTCGCTGACACAGCCCCTAAACCACAAGCTAAACGTTTTCTCTCTGATTTTCTGTTTCACTTGGCAACGCTTAAGCTCAGTTTGTGTTGTTGCCGTCGTCACGGTTGCCTGGTTCTGGATCTGGAACTGGAACTGGACGCGTCTATGGTCAGTCTGTGCCCATCTGCGCCTATCTGCTGCCCGCTGGACTGTGAAAAATATGTGTAGCTATCAACTGTACACTTGCTGGCGGGACAACTCCTACCCTACCCCTCCCTCGCTTCCCCTGATTCCATTACCCCATGAGTCATGGCAAACATTGACGTTTCTTTTTTCAAGTGCTTACATCACGCTAACTGAGAAGTTCGATAGTCGTTATCATGCCAACAAAATGACGAAAGCTACCGCCCAACTATGATAATATTAGACCCCAAAAATGTACGATAGACTCGATTGGAGTTCAAGCGAACTATACGTGGGCAAACACTTACAACTACAATACAGTTGCTCTCCAGACTTCATTTCAATTCTGCTCCAAGTTATTTCCCTCATATTTACGGTGCACACCTAAGGTTAGTGCCAGTTCCCCTGCGGGTGCCTACAAAGTTGTGACTTATCGCAGTTATAAACCATACATATAAAATACTTTGTTTGAGCTAGATATGAAATGTGGTGAATACTCCCCATGGCTGAGAATTGCACAATATTACGTGTATTCCCGCTTTTTCATTAAATCGCCAAAAAAGTGCGTATAGTGGGCAACTGTCGCTCGCTTATCAGCGACGCGACTTGCTTATCAGTTTGTTTGCTTTAGTATAGGTGTATGGGTGTGTGTTTAAATATTTGTTAGAACCGCTGAGTAGGTTATTGCACAGCGCGTTTTGTTACATAAGCGCGAAAAGAGGAAGCTGCAGTGCAAAAATAGCACTAAAACAAACTCTGGATACGATAAAGAAACAGACTCATTAGCGAATTTGCTTTCTGAAGTGCCGGAGCATGTATCGATTGTAAAGACTGACTGACTAAAGATCAATTAATGATAGTTAAAGGGATAAATACCCGAAGGACATTTTCAAATGTTACAACCAAAAAACCCAAAGGGAAATTTCGTTTTTTAGAAAAATAAGCAACACTGACAAAACTCAGCTAGCAGAGTTATCGATTGTACCAGATAGAAAAGCGAGAGATCTCCTGTAACTTTCATTTGGGGCTGCATGCGCTGCTAAGCAGTAAAATTGTAATTGTAAATTGCATCCATTAGATACATCCGACTCCGCTACGTACCGCCGACGCCACCTCTGTCTGCGACTGTGTCTGTGTACATATGTGTGTATGAGTGAGCGCGCCAACAAACTTGTTTTCCACAATTTGGCATGACTATTTGTTAACTGGGTCAATGCGGTTTTTTTTCTATTATTTTTTGCACATGCTTAATTGTTTTGTAAGACGCCGAAGAGGAGACTGAAAGATTCGACAGACTGACCCACTCTGTGTATCCAGAGTTGATCCAAGCTCCGATATGAACTTTGCTATAGATCGAACTGAACTTTGATAGTACTTTAAGTTAGTTATGCAACCTGTAGAGCTCAAGGAATTCATAAATTTATAATGACATCTTCGAATTTATATGAAAGGTTGGGTTAAATAAACATCATAAACAATTAACACAATATAGACGATTTAAATATAATAAAATAATATTCCATAAGACGTGGATTAAAACACAGAAAAACAGTAATAATAAACCTTTTCTAACTACCTAGGTATATGTCAATATATACAGGGAGTGTTGGAATATGCTACATAGGGGCAGGGTATAAAACGATATACGATACCCAAAAGAAGCGGGCATTTCATACATTTGGGTGCAGGATACGTCACGAGACGAGAGTGCACATGATGCGGGTCTCCCTCACAGGGAGAGAGACAGAACAATTGCAGAGCTGGTGAAGCTGGTGGTGCACTAGGTGCGCTACAAAAATTACCTGACATTGTTGAACAGAACGAAACGCATTGTAGAGAAACCCAAAAAAAGAGATGGTTTAATCCCATTTCACACTCACCCTTTACAATTGGATCGACAACCAGAGCCTGCTCCTCCTGCGGTATCATTTCCATCAGTCTCGCAATGTCCTTAGCCAGCATGTTGTCCACAATATCGAGTAGATGAGGCTTGAGTGAATGGAACTTGGTAAAGTCCTGATGTTGCAGCACTTCCTGCATTTTCTTGATGTCCGGGAAATCTCCGGGTGAAATTGAATGCTCCTTCTGTATGCGATCGTAGATCTGCCCCAGGTTCTTAATCAGATCCTTCTTTTTGCTGTCTTTTCCGAACACGGATGGCATATCCTTACGCAGCTCGGCAATGATGAATGCATGCACCTTGGCCAAACGCGCTCTCTTGATCAGATCGTTAAGCTTACGCAGAGCCGCGTTACGTGGCAGTGACTGCAGATCCCTGAACAGATCCTGCTCCTCGTCCTCAAAGAGCCGGCGATTGGCATCGAAGCGCAGCGGCTGATCCCAGAAGCTACCAATGTAGACGCGCGCCACCTCCGGCGTCTGCAGCACTTTGCCCAGCGACCACATGAGTGCTCCATAGACGCGCATCAGCTGCTGATGGTCAATCATGTCGGCCTTGTTAAGAATAATCCTGATCTTGTCGTCATGCCCCTTCAGAGCCTCAATCGAGCGCCTGAACTCATCAGAGATATCCAGTTTGTGGGCATCGAACAACAGGATGATGCGATCCACACGCTCTGCGAACCACTCTAGGACGCCTGTGAAGTCATAGCCACGGTCAATGCGCTGCTTCTCGCCGGACAGAATGCCGGGCGTGTCCACAATGGAAATGGCATTCAGCACTGGCGACGCGACGCTCGAACACTGGAAACGATTCAGGAACGCATTGCCGTACTTGGAGAGGGGGCGGAACTGTTTCTTCGGGTCCACGACGAGCGCATTGCCGGGAATAACGCCCTCCTTATCATCGTACATGACGGCAATGAAGCGATCTGTTGTCGGCTCTGGGCCGATGCGAATGCCCGGAAAGTCGCGCTCCAACAGGTAACGAATGAACGTCGTTTTACCTGTGGAATACTGACCCACCAGCAGAATCATGGGCTTGGCATCGAAATCGGGGTCTTCGAGCTTGGGAGAATGAAAGTCATGGAACTGATAGTGTTCCTCCAGAGGCAATAGTTTGCTGCGGTAGATTTTCTTTAGCTCTCCGATGACGTTTTCCACCTCATCCTGGGTGCGGGTATCACGCTTGAGAAAACTGAACATTTTGTGCTTTTGTTGTTGTTGTTGCAGGGAACAATATGAGAGACAAACAGACACACACACGGCGAGATATAGAACACAACTATTAATACAAAATTAGTAACACTCTCGCTGGGCGGCGGACACAGGCGGGGGATGCGGGAGACGACGACTATCAGCGGGCGACGGCGACGGCGACTATTGACGGACGATAAGTTTGATATATGGAATTTGTCAAGCGAACGTGTACGTGTAAGTGAAATTCGAATATCAATATGATTCGTATATAATGTGTGCACTCGGCTTATGCGTGTATGATTCACGCACGTACGTATTATTTTTGGAATAAAAAAAGCTGGTCGCTTGTGCCACTATGAGAAACGAACCAAGGCTGCAATTCCAATTCCGAATCCACATCAACTAAAATAGTTATCGTTTTATCGGACTTCACCGTTCGTTGCAACTCTAATGATGTATAGTATAACCAGGGTGGCAAACCATTTGTGTGGACTAAAATGAACTTAACAGGTACGATCAAATGCATCCAAACCTTTGTGTGAAAAAACTTTTTAAATTTTTTGTTAGAAAAATATTAATTTTTTTCTAGATAAAAGAAGTGAGTATCACTTTTCAAAATGAGTTCTGTACGTGTGTCACAAAATAACTTACAGCTAGCTTAGGTCAAAGAATCGATAACTACTTTTAAAATGGTCACACTGATTCGGCTCTGGTATTTCTCGTTCAATTCAAATTGAAAAATTTAGTAGTTGTGTTTTTGCGGAATAATAATTAAGAATTCCTTCATACTAAGTCATTGATTTATTTATTGTGACAAATAATGCATTTTTTACCACAGCAGCAAAAATGCAGAACGAATTCAAAACGGTCGAATGATTTAACAGTAACAGCAAAATCTTAATGTTCGTCATTTTTTGGTGCATTTTTATTTGGCTGTTGCCAAACAACAGCAATGCGGGCATTGCCATGTTCACCCAAACCACCCATTGCGGACCAGCTGTTTCGTTTAGATTTCAGTCGTGAGAGCGCACCGAAAGATACAGATACTCGTGCCGCGGATAGTGACAGTTTTCGCGAATCTGTGTGCGTGTGGGTATGTGTGTGTCTGTCAAAGAAAACGAAAAGTGAATACATTAATTTGCATAAAATTGTGTGCGCTCGTAATCAAAATCAAAACGGGATTGGAAAATGTAGCAATAACAGTGTATTCCCAAAAATGATCACACAAACTCAACCGTGTGTATGCGTGAATTAAATCAAAGTTTGTGACTGCAGCAGCTGCCACAATATGTGTATGTGAATCTCAGTCGCAGGGCGCGAAGCACTAACGATAACAGCAACAACAACAATAACAACAGGAGCCGCAGCATCAGCAGCAAGACAAACAATAAAAATCAATTAAAAGAACGATTTGCAAAATGCTTAAAATTGTTGTCACAGCTTCTGGAATGCAGCAGCAACAACTACAAATTGAGTGCTGGCTAAATTTTCAATTTCTCCGTTACGATACAATTTGAATTGGACTTGGTGGGGCGTCTGAAAAATCGATTGGGCAACGATGCCGACAGCAGACGAGGCAGACGAGGGAAAGACGAAAACATTGCGCACTTGCAAATTTAGCCAAAGGTAAGTCGCGGTCCAGTCCAAGTCGTAAAATAAGAATAAAACACACTACCGTCCAACGGTCAAGCAATGCCAATAGCAACAATTATATTCGAATTTGTCGCCGCTAAAACAATGTTAATGCTCTGTTAACCGAACTGTTACATTTAACAGACACACTGCCTTTGCACTTTTTGGCAAATCGGATTTCGTAACAGACAAAAACAAAGTAAAGCAAAGCAAAGCAAAGTAAACATAAATAAATAAACGCTTCACACGAATATTATGTTTACAGTTACATCTCCGCCCACCCCCTCTTCCCATCACACTTTTGTGGGCTATTGTTGCACTTGATACTTGCTCGAGTGGCTCGGCCAGAGGCACTTGAAGCCTTGGTAATTTCGAGTTACGATATAATCGATGTACAAAGTTCAAATTCAAAGTCAAAGTACGGTGAAAGCTGCCTAAGGTTTTTATACATACAAGTCAAGGTACCTCGGTTAGAAAGAGCTTAGGAATAATTATAATAACAATTATAGTTAAATTTATAATTAAAGGAAAGAATGGCATACCTTATATCTCATGTGTATTTGTATGTACATATATTATATCTTTTTCTGTTTTGGTACAGAGAGGTTTACAATTAACCTGCAAGCAAAACAATCTGAGAATGATCTATGGTCGATAAGCTGCAGGTCTTTAAATATTATATTTACGCTAATCAGAAAATAAACCATAATACACATTTTCACTTAACAAGCAACGTCCCGTAAAATACAAGTATAGCTAAGTGCTGATAAGGAAACAGTGCCCATTATGAATTTTTAATTCAATGAAAAACTATACAACAAAGACACCGATTGTATCTAAGCGACCCTTAAATCACTTAAACGAAACATGTAGAACAAACCGGAAGCAAAGTCCTTTGACTTTTACTTTGGTTATGTTCGTAAACTGACCCCATTAAGGTATGAGGCAGCAGCGTCAGTATTTCCTTACACTTGTTCTATATGTTTATAGTTATTTTTGGAAATTCATTGATTTCATTAATCAAACAAGGAATGAAGAGTCAGAATAATGTAAATGAAAGGAAACTTATGATTTTTGTCGATGTTGCCATGACATTTACCACGCGCAGGGACCTATGGGGCCCATAATCAATTACAGTTTATTTTTATGGGTTAATGCATTTTTATTGCCTGTCGTCTTTTATGTCTCTCGAGTGGGTAATGTACGATAAGGGAAGAGGAGAAGGGTCCGAGTAAAGGCGCTTTAGCTCCATTGCAAGATTTTTACAACCTCGTTTCAGTCTATTACGAGTAGGCGTATCACAAATAAAAGAGAATCAACAATTGTTGTTGGCATTATAATAATTGCAATTAGTATTTATATACTCACACTGGGGATTAATAATGCCCACTCGAATCTTCCACTGACGCTTTCCCGTTGAGTTACCTCAGTAACCTGACCTAAATACAAACTGCGCATTTTTAAATTAACAGCAAATGTTCGTTATATACTATATACAATATTTGTATGTGTATATAGTATGGGGTTCATAATTTACTAAGATTTTGATTAACACATTGTAGTCAAAACAAAGCATATACGGGTACAAAACTCGAAGTTGACCCAGTTGAAAACCAGTTCTAAAGAAATTTGATTGTTGATTTAAAAAAAGAATCTAGCAATCAACAGATTTGTTAACGGTAGAAGATGTCAACTTGAGTCTGTAATCAATGAATAAAAGGTATAGAAAACACTCTTCATTTAAAAATAACTAAGAAATTATCATATTTGTATATTATGTTCAGATACATTGAGAAAACACATACCCTATATAATTGTTATGTAATATTTTATAGATGAGCAGCTATTTCCTAGTATTTCCCATTCATAAAATTATTTAGCTTTGACTTCATATTACAAGTAAAACTGATGCCAAGTCTGTTTTTTACCTACATTATGCATCATACATTTCCTCATATTTCCCGTTCTTTGCGGGTTTTCATAAGTTTTTCGCTTTTACTGCAGTTCGTTTTGAAAAACGTGAAATGTATTTCGTCAAACATTGCCCGAGTCGCCAAATCTTTTCTATTTTTGTGCCAATTGACGCGAGGCCACGATCGCCCACTTTACAAGCGCCGACCGTACGGCGTCATCTTCCCTCCTTACCCTTTCCTGCTGTGCGTCCCTTCACTTCCCTCCGCCAAGCAAAGCGAACTGATGACAAAGCACACGCAACAACTACGTGTCACTAGGAGGCCATTGGGCCTCTCAGTTCTGCTTGGTTCAGCTCTCTCTTCCCCGCCATTTTTTTCCTCCTTGTCCTGTCGACTTAAGGCTCCAAGCTAATCGTATAAGCAAATTCAAGTGCCCACAAGGCGTATGCGCAATATATGTAAGGCCCACGATTCCAGCCCGACTTGAAGCAATTTATTCATATTGCGCTAATGAGTACGCGAAAATACTCAGACATATTGCTCGGTTGTCGTTTTTGATTAGCACTACGCGATGTAAGCTGCGAGTGAAAAGTCAATAAATATTCTGAGAGCGTGTTAAAATATTCTTATTGAAAATAGAAATAGGCAATGAATCGAAAAAGTAAATAAAGTTATTTTTTAGACAAATTCCAGTTTTAGCGTTAGTAACAAATCAAGTTATTATTGAAGAACTTTTATGGCTTCAATCTGCCTGCAACAAATTCGTTATATACGTTTTGCATGCCCTATAGAAACAGTTTAATCATAAGACTGAACTGGCACTGCTTTCTGGGAAGTATTAAGACGTACTATAGGTCAGTAAATCAATAAGTACAAAGATGATACGAGTATATGTTAAGGCAATATACTACAATAATATAAATATATTACCACAATTTGTGCCAGAAAAAATATTATATATAAATTCAATGTAAACATATATTATGAATATTTATATTATATTTTTTATTCTATTTAAAATACCTTATATGGCGTTTCGTCTCTAGTTTCAGATGGCGCAATGAAAGTGCCTGCCCTGTAGGAATTTGGTAGCTACTCAGTCGCAGCTAGCTGCGACACATGTCGAAAATGAGAGGTTGGGATATATCCTATAAAAAACATACATTATATACATTAATACATATGAATCTATATAGGCCGTGTACTGATACCCCTGCCCAATACAGGGGCAATGGGACGCAAACGCAACAATTTTTATATACGCAGCATTTTCATACTGGCTCTGTGCATCTTTGGCCTGCTGCAGTATCACAACTTTAACTACTGTGAGTAACCACTCAGATTCATATACGTACATATAAACAGCCTTACCTGAATGCTTGCCCTTTTAGTGGACAGTCGAGACGCTATGCTGAATGATGCGGTAACTAACGACTCGGTGGATGCGATTTTGTCGATGGTGCCCAAATGTCTGCACAAATATCTGACCCCACATTCGCGTAATCACAGTGGAGCCTTCACAGGTAGGTCACCCGGAACAAGATGGAATTGAAAGATAGGTTCTCCGTGTTCCCTTGAGATCTACAATCTTTGTTCCTCTCTGATCTTACGCCCTCTATTATCTCTACATTTCTCTGATCTTGTCTTTTCTCTGATCTTTCTCTTCTCCAGCGCTGCTTTCTAATACAAGTAGTATTGCAGGCAACAGTGCGGGTGTTTCGTCTGCTACTACAATTAGTTTTGAAGTCTATAGACCTCCGAACATTACGGAGATCAAGCGTCAGATTATCAGATACAACGAAATGCAGTTGGTGCTAAACGAAGACTCCTTCGGTCCGCTGCAAAACGATTCTGTGATAATTGTCATACAGGTGAGTCAGCACACAAAATGAGCTACAATCTCTCTACATTCCCTCCTGTCTCTCTCTCTCTTTCTTCCCTTGTCAGGTGCATACGAGAATAAATTACCTACGTCATTTGATTGTCAGCCTCGCACAGGCACGCGACATTTCTAAGACTTTGCTGGTATTCTCGCACGACTATTACGACGATGACATCAACGATCTGGTGCAGCAGATTGACTTTTGCAAGGTGCTGCAGATCTTCTATCCGTATTCCATACAAACGCATCCGCACGAGTATCCCGGCGTCGATCCCAACGATTGTCCCAGAAACATTAAGAGGGAGCAGTGAGTTATATACTGAGATTACAGTATCCCACAGTTTTTATATAACCCTCTCTCCCATGTGCTGTTGTAGAGCCATCATTAACCAGTGCAACAATGCTTTCTATCCGGATCTCTATGGACACTATCGCGAGGCGAAGTTCACACAGACAAAGCATCACTGGTGGTGGAAGGCAAATCGGGTGTTCAACGAGCTGGAAGTGACACGTTTTCACACTGGTTAGTCCCATTTTAAATGAACCTTATTGTAATTTTGTTAACATTGTTTATACCACTGCAGGTCTGGTATTATTCCTCGAGGAGGATCATTATGTCGCCGAGGACTTTCTCTATTTACTGGCCATGATGCAACAGCGCACCAAAGACTTGTGCCCTCAGTGCAACATACTCTCGCTGGGCACCTATCTGAAGACCTTCAATTACTACACCTACCACAGCAAGGTAAGACACCCTCAGATACACTACGCTGCTTGCTAACCTGGCTAACAAATCTAAATATATATATATATACAAAATATACATAATAATTCGTTATAGTCGCCAAATTGGTCAAATCGAGTCGAAATTCGCTTCTTCTATCTGTCATTCAATACAACAATCTATCTTTCATTTATGTTTATTGTTTCTTCTTCGGTTGTGTACAAAACGCAAAGAACTCAACGCTTTTGCCAGCCTAACTGTAACCAAGCACTAGGTTTATAGATCGTATACACACATACACATACTCACACGCAATAACACATCTGATATATATAGATATAAGTCTAGTGTACCTTTATACAATATTAATAAGTGTATAATCTCAGAAATTGTTTATTAGTGATGCAAAACTATCAATATGTATCAAAAACTGAAAATTTAAATATCGAACAACAGGAACTATCGATTAACTTTACAATTGATAGCTTTGCACCACTAAAATGTACATTTTTCTCAGTGTATTCAAATTGACTAATAATCGAATCTATCTACAACATACATATATACGTTTCGTTTATCTTTTGATTTCGAACACTTTACACTGTACTCGCAAGAATCAAAGCAATATCGTGTCGTATCATATCGTACTTAAATATCATATCTCTTCTCTGCGTTCTTCCCCCTCAATAATCGGTGCAGACTAACAAAAAATCGTATGCTTCCTCGCTGATCTCGTCAAACAGTCTTTTAGGATCGAATAGGAATAACAATAACAACCAGAACAACAATAGAAACTCACAGCAATCATCCAGCACCTCATTAAAGAACGTCAAGGTCTATGTGGGTGATACCGTCGATAGTGTCGCTGCTGTCGAGCAGAACAAGAGCAAAAGCAGCGACCTCAATAAGAGTCTCAAGAGTAATAACAAAAGAACTAACAGCCACGACCACAATCACATCAACACAGTCACAGCCGCCACATCCAACACGAACAACAATAACTATAATAATAATATTAATAATAACAACAACAATGAGAATAACTACAATAAGAATGGTGCACAAACATGGAACTATCATGTCCTGCCGTCATTGTATTCCGTCTATCAGAAGGTAGCACCTCCCGATCAAGATATCCCCAAATTAATAATAACATTTGAAATTAGCACTAAAATAATGAACATCATATCTCGTAGTGAAGCACAAGTTTTCTCTTATTCTAATTTGAGTTTGTTTACTTGTTTTCCATTTCGTTTTTGAAAGAGTTTGTTCTCTTCTCGCATGCTTCTCTCCCATCCATGGTCCATTCCCCATTGCTTCTGGCGAATCGCATGTTAAATTGTATCTGTGTATGTGTAACTTAATGTGTCTGACTTTATGTATACTATATGTGTGTTTCGTGCTGCATGCCGATAACGATTACGATTACGATAACAAACACTTCACACAGCTGCGCGCACGCGTACGCAGCAACAAGATCGCTAGCCACAGCATCGTCAGGGACTATGGCAAGGTATACTTTAGTACAGTTGCAGTCTTAGTCGATAAACTATAATGGAATTATAGAATTAGATCGATACATACATGCACTTTCTTGAATACTATCGATAGTCGCTTTTTTCATATTAATATAGTTGGTGAATACCTTAGAGACGGTAAGATGCCTCTACATTGTATAGTCCTCTCAAATCCTGCAAAATGATATATATTATTCATAGATGATTCCCATACACAATAGTTTCCATAATTTTGAAAACTTTGAATAGCTTGTGAGAGATTTTACCCACGAAATTTAAATTGTTATCGCAAGAAAAAGCCTGTGAGCCTTACCTTTAATTGCAATTCGTTGCACAGTTTTTAGGGCCATTAGGCAGTTACAACTGGGACGTATTAATAATTTGAATAATATCATTAAAGTTAATCCCCGATTTGCGACCTTCTTTTGTAAATATATTCTTTAAATACTCTTGTTTGTTTCAAGTACATTACTTCAAACTTTGAACACGGTTTTTGGCCCCTTTCCAGTTAAAACAATCGAAATTTGCATGCTTTTCTCCCCTCACTCCCACTGTTTAATGTTGTTTATCCCCAATTTGAGAACGCCAAATACCCCAAATACTAATCTCATTCGTTGCTCTCTTTCTCCAGGTGGAGGCTATGCCGTGGATCAGTAGCAAGCACAACATGGGCTTCGCCTTTAACCGTACCACCTGGCAGGGTATACGCAGGTGTGCACGGCACTTCTGCACGTACGACGACTACAACTGGGACTGGTCGCTGCAGCATGTGTCGCAGCAGTGTCTCCAGAGGAAGCTGCATGCCATGATAGTCAAGGGGCCGCGCGTTTTCCACATTGGCGAGTGGTGAGTAAAAGTACATGAAACAAGAATGGGAATCCCCATACTAATATATTTCTTCTCCTTCTGCCGCACAGTGGGGTACATCACAAGAACAAGAACTGCGAGTCGAATCAGGTGATTTCCAAGGTGCAACATGTGCTCCGTATCGCACGCAATTCGCATCAACTCTTCCCCCGCTCGCTGATGATGACTGTGCCCAGCCTTCTGAAGAAGTCCAAGTTGCGCAAGGGCAACGGCGGCTGGGGCGACCGGAGGGATCACCAGCTATGCCTGAACATGACGCTGCCAACAAGATAGAGGACAGAAGGAGAGATCCAGAGGGAGAGAGAGAGAAAAAGAGAGAACCAAAAAATAGTAGCCAAAAAATGGCTAATTAGTCTACCTTTAATTACTAGCTTAGTAGAGAGGGAAAGATAGAGAAAGAGCAACGCAAAGCAAAGGCAGAGAGTGAGAGAGCGAGTTCACTTCAATTTTAATAATAAAACTAATGACTCCATTCGAATTCGCAACCAACGCAAATTGTAATTTGAGATTTACTTTTTCACATGTTTTTTTATAAACGAAGCTGAAATTATAAGGATAGAACAAACAAATAACTACTTTAATCTCTAGTCAGATTTGTATATTGTCCCCACGTAGCCATCATTCTGTCAGTTATTTATTTGGGTTCCGTCCAAAATTAATGGTCGATCAACTATATCTTCTAACATATACTCTGTAATAGTCATCGATGATCCATACGTCGTCTATAACTTACTGAATGTTCAACAATAAACCCCCAAATTGTGCCGAAAACGAACGAATAACAAGAGTAAAGCAACAAAAAACGTAAACTAGTCAAATAGACATTTAGTCAATGAGAAACATCCAATAATATGCATATACAAACATAATTAATAGTACCACATAATACGCATAATAATAAACTACACAAAAAATAGTATGAAAATTCTCTTCAATGAATAACGAATTCTAGATGTTTAAGCCTGTAAATAGTGACATTTTTGTTGTACTATATATACATATAGAAGATTCTCGCATAAGTTCTCTTAATCAATAAGTATTACATTTATGTACGTAAACTTTGTTAATTTTTAATTGTTAGAGTCCAAGGCGCTTTTATCTACTATTAGGATTTTCAATTCATTTGGACGAAATCAATATATAATAATAAACGCTAACTAAATGCGATAACATTTTTGAATGCGCAGCTATTTAAACTAAAGATTTTTATTCAATTGAACAACGTTTTTAAAAAACTCCTTTTATATTTTTGAAATCCCGATAACTAAATTAAAATTTCAAAATTTTTGACTTAGCGCGCTCTGACTTTGCAATTCGCAGCGACACGTCAACACGAGATTTTCCAACACTATAGCACTCAATTATGAAGTGCTTGTAATTGTAAAAACATTGTTTTCAGTAAAACAGATTTTTTTGTAATATTTTGGCCACAGCTTAAGTGTTTTTAATTTGTAATAATAATAATGGTTCAAATAGAAAAATCAGCGCGGTAGCTAAGTATAATTTGTCGTTCGCAGAAGCTTTTATGGTGGACCAAAGCTCTGTGGAAAGCTAGTTGTAATCGCGCCGCTGGAGTGGAAACACACAGCAGAAGCAGAGACCGGCATAGCTAGTTGGTGGAGGAACGCACTCACAGGCAAACCACGATAAATTGATCGTTTAGCGCTACGTCCGCATTTTGGGAAGCAATCTTTGTAATCTATTGAGAGAAGGAATTTGTCATCATGAGCAAACAACTGACAGGCCGTCTGCGCCAGATCAACAAATTGCTGACTGTCTCGTCGGTGAATGCTGCCTCCACCCATAACAACCTCTTCACCTACGTAAATGAGTTGTCTCATCCCATCCCAAACTGTGAACCGCCAATTGTGTCGCCTGAGGAGGCAGTGGCATGCATTCAATCGGGTAAGCGAACTGGATTAGGGAGGAGGCGACGGATTCATATAGCCCCATATGCGTATTTATTTTATTGTTATGTAAGATTTTCCTCGACGTACCCCCTTTTGTCGCTGCCGCTGGTCGCTGCCTAGAAAGGCAGAATGAAAATGCGACCAGGTTGAGGTTACCATGTGCTAAAAGGGAAACGGCAGCAGAGGGGGCGAGTCACGCAAATTTCTCTGTGTGTATGTGTGTGAACGTGTGTAATTCAAACTATTTGCACACAAATAAAAACAGCGAAAAACAAGCACACATCGATTACAGGGTGCAGGCAATAGGAATCAATTGACCGTGATTAGTCCCAGAAGTTGACATTCAATCAGCTTATCACTTATTTACGAGCTCTTGACTCCCACGTCTACTGTATGAGAACCCCCATCGGGCTGAGCATAAGCTCACACTGCCTCTGTATGCTTTATATAACTTTATGTACATATATATGAATGCGAAAATGTGCTGTTTTCATTTTGATTAAATTATCTTTAGTTTTCAAGGCAGTTTTACCCTCACCGTGTACCCAATTATGTTACAGAAAACATGCATACTGTTATGACTATGTTAATCTCATATAGAATTAACATGAAAACATAGAAATGTGTGTGTTGTGTTAGTGTATTTATTGTACTTTGTACTCTGCTCTGCCTCTTTCTTGCAAAGCTCAGCTTAATGCAAACTTGCACACACACACAGATATTCTTATAAAACACACACACATATGCACATTCAGGGGCAGACCTGTTCTGTCTAGTGATAGTGCCAGTCGTACGACAGCTGTGCTGATAACGCAAATTATCTACATAATATAACAGTAGAATAAAGTCTATATACAACATATACACTTTTACTTGTATGCCTGAATGAAATTATGCAAGAATGTTGGTGTACTGTACTTGTATTAGGCTGTCAAATTAGAGGCGGGGCATGTTTCGATAACATTCTGCGATAGAACATGCTAAATGGTTGTTTTTGCTGATGCTAATGTAGCATTGATTTAATTAATTTCAATTGACAAGTAGCTATATATATACTTTAGCAATCAAACTCGTTTGTGAACCACGCCCACAAACACGTACACAAATCATATGTATGTGTATTTATGGATTTACATATGTATGTTTTCATATATAGCACTTTGAGCGCTTCATCAGCCATAGAACTAGCACAGAGTAAAGGCCTTCCCTGTCTAATTTTAGCCAAATTCACAAAACACGCGCCGAAAAAACTCGCCGTTACGACGTCATTTGATTTTGAAAATTTTGTTTTTGTTTGTTCGTTTATTGGCACGTTTTGGCGCAGATATCTTATCTAGACAAACGTATGTATGTGTGTGTAAGCAATATTTTGTTATATTTGTATGTTGTATATTTTAACATGTAAACAACATGTAAAGCATTAAGCAGAATGTTATTAACAGCCGATTGCCTAGTTAATGTTATGGTAGCTCATTAATGTAATGAGATTTGTGACAATTGATTTATTACTTTATGGCCGGCCTATTGACATTATCTTGTCGGCAGATTCTGTTATTTACACTTGGATATGAATTTAGATACGCATGTGTCAATGCACCCAATTTGCATAGAGATGTTAAAGTATGTACATATATATGTATGTATGTTGGTGTGTATGATATTTGCGTCTAGATGCAAATTTTTTGACGCCAGCGCATTCGGGGTGTTTAAAATAGAAATTGGCATAGCAATTGATGCATTTAAATACTATATATGTGTCTCATTATGCCTATAATATAGTGCATCCATCTACTTTGTTGACCGTTAAAACTACATACTAACTATGGATACACAGTGGCGGTCAAAATAACATGAACAAGATAATACAATGTTTCGCTTTTAATCGCCATACAGCATATTAATGAATAAATGTATTCAATATTTATGTATATGCCCTATTACTGTACTCACATGGGAGTCTTTATCTGCTTTTCCAATCGGAATTACCTAGAAAATATGTACAAGTACATCGAATCAGTTTTAGTATCGTCAAAAACATCTGTCTTGCCCGCTGTGAACGGATGTTCACGTGTACAAAGTACAGTGAGCTCGAACTTAGAATTTTATCATATTCATTCACTTTAGTTTATTCAATTACATTCGTGTACGTTTTCATGTGAAATGAAATAAAGGTGTATTTGTGTGTGTGCCTGCCTTTTACCACTGTACATTAAATCATAATGTCTTGTCACGAGATGTTCAATTTCTAGACCCCATAATGACTTGTCGGGCAATTTATGTTTATCTATGCATACTATAACTATATCATTTCTATCACTAATCTTATTTGGCACCTTCTTCTTTATTGCAGGCAACACTGTGTTCGCCGGTGGTGCCGCAACGACGCCCAATGTGCTGTTGAAAGCAATGACGGAGCATGGTAAGAAAAACAAACTAGAGTGCGTCACTGTTTGCCACATGCACACTGAGGGTCCCGCCCTATACGCCCAGCCCGACGTTAAGGACATCTTCAGATCGAACTCATTCTTCATGGGCGGCAACGTGCGCCCGGCTGTAGCCGAGGGAAGAGGCGACAACTATTCAATATTCTTGCATGAAATCCCCAAGTTGTTCTACCAAAAAATTATTCAACCTGATGTTGCCCTTGTTCATGTGTCTCCCCCGGATCGTCATGGCTTTTGCTCGTTGGGCACCAGTGTGGATTGTGTGCGTGCTGCACTGTTGAATTCCAAGAAGATTGTTGGTAAGCGCAGTAGAAAAAGATCTTCGTTGCTTTCTCTATAATATTTGCTACCCTCTCTTCTTCCAGCACAAATCAATCCCAAGATGCCACGCACCTTTGGTGATGCCATCATCCACAAGTCACACTTTGATTTCGCTACTGAAATCTGCGAAGATCTGCCACTGCATGAAACAGGCAAGATCTCAGATGTTGAGACGAAAATTGGCAAGCTGATTGCCGAGAATCTGGTTAAGGATGGCGCCACGCTGCAGATGGGTATCGGTAGCATTCCAGATGCTGTTCTGAACGCTCTGCACAATCACAAAGATTTGGGTATTCACTCGGAGATGTTCTCCAATGGTGTCGTCGATTTGTTCAACAAGGGCTGCATCACCAATAGCAAAAAGTCCTTCCATAAGGGCCGCATTGTGGCATCATTCCTTGTTGGTGATCAAAAACTGTACGACTTTGTCCATGACAACCCCTTCCTAGGTAGGTCACCTTACTCTGTAGACAACAGCTTTCTTCATGTTGATCTCCTTTTCAGAAATGCTGGCCATCGAGTACGTAAACAACACCAGCATTGTCAAGCAGATGCCTCAGATGACTGCCATCAACAGCTGCATTGAAGTCGACTTAACTGGTCAGATCTGCTCAGATTCGATTGGAACACGTTTCTATTCGGGTTTCGGTGGACAAGTTGACTTCATTCGTGGCGCTGCTGAGGGTCTCGATGGCAAGGGCGTGCCCATCATTGCCATGCCATCGACAACCAAGAAAGGCGAGAGCAAAATTTCGCCTACATTGAAACTAGGTAATTGCATCATGAGATCGGATAAGAAAACTATATTAATACTGTAAAATCACTTTTTAGGCGCTGGCGTCGTTACCTCTCGTGCCCATGTCCATTATGTTGTCACCGAGCACGGTATTGCTTCGCTATTCGGCAAAAACATTCGCCAACGTATGTACGAGCTCATCCAGATCGCAGATCCCAAGCACCGCCAGGCGCTGGAAAAAGCAGCGTTCGAACGAATTAAGGTTATGCCATCGCCCAACTAAGCATCTGGTGTCACTAAGGGACTATCAAAATGTTCAGTTTAAAAGAGAAGGTTCTTGAGTAAATTTTAGAGATATTACTTTTTATAATCGAAACCCCCTTGCTTATATATATTCCGAAATTAATGCTTAAAATGATAGCAACTTACAGTGAAAAGGAATCAACCAAATATATTGCAAAATTTTGTAAATGTACCCAAATCATGAAGTTTATTTGAAGGATTCGTATGCTTATAGTAATAAAAAAGTTTATATAGATCATAAACCAGGCCAGCTGGTTCAGTAGCTTAACAGTCCAAAATGTTGACTTCAATAACTTTTGTTTTTATTGTTCGTCAAGATTAAAACATTGTTGATAGATAAATATTATAGTCGGCTAGCTATGTGTAAGCTAAAGAAAATTTATATCTCTGATAAATTTACGGTTTTCGGTGCTCGAA
This sequence comes from Zaprionus davidi, assembly GCA_018903715.1. Lineage (NCBI taxonomy): Eukaryota > Metazoa > Arthropoda > Insecta > Diptera > Drosophilidae > Zaprionus > Zaprionus davidi. The sequence continues at coordinate 1,848,315 of JAEIGL010000003.1, forward strand.
GTACTTGATCTTGATCTGGTCTTTAGCTTTTATAATAGCTGTGATCGGTGTTCGAAGTACTTGATCTTGATCTGGTCTCTAGCTTTTATAATAGCTGTGAAAAGACGTATGGACAGATATACGGAGACGGAAACGGCTAAACCGACTTCTCGACTAATAGACAAGCCCCCTTTCTGCCTGTTGCATACAATACAATAGGCAATTCTATGGATTGCTGTATAATTTTTAGATTTCGATTGTCTAATCACAAATGGAAAATGGATTCGCCCAGAAAAAGTCGATCTCAATTTTAATTTGTTTTATAGAAGACAATTTATTTTATTCTGCTTTGTTTTTTTCATACTACAATTATGAAATAAGAGGGGGGAAACAGAAATCTGGGTCTGTAGTAGTTGCTGCTTTTGTTGTTGTTGTTCATGCATTGTAAGTACTTATATATACAATATGTGTGCTTCAATCGGCGCCTCGACTAAGCTAAGCTGCGGGATCGGAATCGGGTTCAGGGGGAGGGGGATGCATACAATGTCAGAAGGGGATGTCAGTAGAAAAGTTAATGTAAGACTGGCTTATTGTTTATATATAGTATTTATAGATTTAAGAGTTACGTTTACGAGTTAGTAGACTTCATTATATTTGTGTTATTTCTGTTGTTTCTTTTTGTATTTCATAATTTGTCTGAATTGAAGCTGAGAAAAAGGAACTAAAAGTATTCTCAAGTTTTACATCGCTATGTATGTATTGTATGTGTATGTGTTATTTATGTAATTGTATTGTATTGTTTATAGGGCCTAAAAACACTTTTAAAATCTACAAATATAGCTTAGAGACTTCGTTGTCGGTCGATAGTCGCTAGTCTCTCACTTTTTACTTTTTCTTCTGGTTCTTGGCATTTTTGCCATCAGCATTCTGCTCGATTTTACGCTTCTTTGGGTGCTCAATCTCATCGTCTTCGCCATCATCCTCGTCATCCTCTTCCTCCATGTCCACGACCTCAACATCATCCTTAATGTTTTGACCATGAATGTAAACGGGACCGCTGCCCTTGATTAGCTTGAACGCCACCTTTGACTCGTAGAACTCCACGTCGGGATTGACGGCACGCGTTTCACCGGCCTTCAGTACAGCAATTGGGATCTGTACGGAGTCCTTCAGCGTGGTAACCTGTAAGCAACAATATACATATAGCAGATATAGCAGTGATTAGTTCATTCTTAGCTATTACTTCCAGTTTTAACTCAAAGATAACTCCCACAAGAATTTACCATTTTTATTTTGAATACGATAGACGACGACATTTAATTAAATTGAACACACTTCTAGCCAAAAATATTCCGCTTATCTCGTCACATGTTTCAATTCAGTTACTAAAAAATGTGGGTGGGTTACCCTCTAATCTTAAGTATGTACTTAAGTTCATAACTTAATCGAGACTGTGCTTAGGAAATTCACTTTAACACAATGCAAAAGATTTCATTCCATTTACTAAACTTTGAAAGATGTGAAACCATAAATAGTGTCAACAATTAGTGAAAGTGAATGATAAGCAGCAGAGGAATGGAAATACCAATCCAAATATCGGATAATACAAAAACAGAAATCGCAAATTAACATTCCCATTACGGCTCACTCAAACCATGTTTGGGGCCCATTCAGATAAGACAAACCTGATTGATCAGAACTGACAGGCATACCCCCGCTAGAGGTGTGATATCTCTTCTGAATCAATTGTTGTGCACAGTTATTTTGATAACTACACAGTAATAATGTCGCCTACCAGTTCCGACGCAGCTATTCGATGTCCACCAGTCGCAGAGACAACATCAACATTAACCGCGGCGGATTCTTCGACCACATTGCCATTTCTCGAGAGTGCCCAAGCGCGTGCTAAATTCAACAAGCTAACGCTAACTCTGCTGTAACTAATATAATATAAACCATTTAGCATTCAAGTCTTTTTTTTTTTGTTTAATGGAAAGTACTCTCGAAAATAGCAACAAAAGGAAGAGAAATATGTGTAACTATGACGGTAAGTTCGAGTGTTTGACGAGTGTGTATTTGATAAGTCCTACAGTGCCGCCAGGCGAATAGGAATTCAATGGAAGTCTGGCAGATATCTATCAGAGGGGAAATCCACAGACGGTTTTTAGAAATGTTGTACACCCAATGAACTCTCATTGACGAATTTGATTATATATAAAGTAGTTAGTGAAAATATCGAAATTATCGATCCATTGCAAAGTGAATAATTGTGTTAATGATTAAATTAAATAATTGTATGTAATAATCTAACTATCACTTTATCAAACTTCATAAATATGGTGAAAAAAACGATCCAATTCAAAGTGAATAATTAGATAATGTTGCATTATTCATAATGATATGCATTAATGATTAATCGTTAGATTAACGAAAGAAAAGACTGTTCATTCCCTCCATGTCCCTAAGATTTACAAATTACTTCCACGCGGATAGTGATCACGCAAGACCTAAAGAAACATTGAATTTATTGCAGAATTTAAACTGTCAAGAAATTGATATTAAAATCACAACATTTATGATGTTAATAATTTATGATTTGCAATAAAAAATGATGAAATCAGTAACTATATAAATTTAATCAATATTATCTCGTAACTATGCAAAGTTAAAACTTCTGAGGTTCATTGAATCCTCATTTTCTTAATAAGCAACTCCAAATATAAGAAGTCAAATAGAAATGTTCAAATAATTTCCAATTAAAAAGAGAACAGCACCCACGCAACCTATCTTATTCATGGATCTTCAATTTAAGTTGAAGAAATCACGAGACCTCTCCGCGCCAAATCAATTTGTAGTCGCCCCCACTTGAGATTATGTGCAGGGCAATAAACACAAAACTGAGAAACTTATGTCGTGTAGTAAATTGATAAGATTTCAATCCTAAAATTTCAATCAGTGTCAAGAAATTTTCCATTTGTCTTCGTCTTTCTTGGGGGGCCAGATGAACTTTATCACGAGCGCTTGCCGGATATGTGCGGCGCCATTAGCGCCAAGGGGCGCAGCTGTTGCAGCATGCAGACAGTTAAACGTCACCTTCCCATCTGCAATTGGCTGCCGACATATAGACCACGATATCTGGTGGATGATCTCGTGGCGGGTTTGACCGTAGGACTAACTGCCGTGGCGCAGGGCATCGCATATGGCGCTATAGCTGGATTACCACCTGTCTATGGACTCTACTCGGCATTCATGGGTAGCTTTATCTACATATTCTTTGGCTCCTGCAAGGACATCACTGTGGGTAAGTGTAGCTGGCCTAAGGTAACAATGAATTGGTAATAGCATCATCCTCCTCAACAGGACCCACTGCAATTATATCGATGATGGTCAGTCCGCACATAAATGGCAATCCCGATTTTGCTGTCCTACTCTGCTTTCTCTCAGGATGCATCATATTTGTGCTGGGTTTATTGAATCTCGGTGTGCTAATGCGTTTCATTTCTGTGCCCGTGACAACAGGATTTACCATGGCAGCAGCTCTTACTGTGGGCAGTGGCCAAATCAACAATCTCTTTGGCATTCAGAGCAACTCAAATGAGTTTCTCAAGTCGTGGATCAATTTCTTTAGCCACATCAAGGAGACGCGACGTAACGATGCAATTCTTGGCTGGTGCACCTTGATTTTTCTGCTGTTCATGCGTGTAAGTTAGAGAATTCTGGCACATTTATATATCTTTCTTACTCCTTCCATTCTATTGCAGAAACTTAAAGATCTTAAATGCGGTCCCCATCTGCTGAACCGATATCTTTCGCTGTGCCGTAATGTCATCGCCGTGTTCATTGGCATCTTGTTGTGTTACCTGCTTAGTCGTGGTTCCAATGAGATGCCATTTCGCATTAATGGAGATATCACGCCGGGATTGCCACCGTTCAGCCCACCGCCCTTCAGCACAGTTGACGAAGAAGGAAACTACTTAAGTTTCGGCGATATGGTATCCGAACTAGGCGGAGCTCTGGCCTCCATTCCACTGCTGAGTATACTGGAGGCCGTGGCCATTGCCAAAGCGTTCTGTGCGTATATAAACTGATAAGTGCTTAATTTGATTTATTATAAATATTTCCTTACAGCCAAGGGAAAAATTGTAGACGCTTCACAAGAGATGATTGCGCTGGGGTTGTGTAATGTCTTTGGAAGTTTCTTTCCCTCCATGCCGATTACTGGTTCTTTTGCTCGCTCTGCTGTCAATAATGCAAGCGGTGTACAGACCCAACTTGGTGGGGCATTCACCGGTATTCTAATCCTAATGACTCTCGCATTTCTGACTCCCACCTTTGCTTACATACCCAAAGCGACACTAGCTGGAGTAATCATCTCAGCCATGTTGTTCATGATCGAGTATGACCTAATTGCAGAGATTTGGCGGGCAAAGAGTGAGTAAGGGAACTTCATGAGTTGTTATACAGTTAATACAGTTACTCTCTCTCTCTGCCTCCAGAACGGGATATGGTGCCCTTTTTGGTAACAGTCCTTAGCTGCTTGTTCTGGTCCCTGGAATACGGCATGTTGGTGGGCATTGTGGTCAATATGCTCTTCATTTTACAAAAGAGCATGACGCCACAGTTCCAGCTTGAAACGCAAAAGGTAAAGATGACGTCAAAGCGAGTTTACAGAAGATTACAAAGTTTTCTTGATCTCATCAAACACAGCACAGCAACGTCGAGTTGAGTGTAGCGGAGATAAAGGGCAATGTGGATTACACCGCCAGTGAATATTTGAAATCAGCAATTGTTGCTCACGTGACGGAACAGATGGGCGCCGTAACGCTGGTGGTCATCAAAGGTGCCGAGATTAGCTCAATTGATGCCACAGTGGCGCTTGTAAGTAATCGCACGCACTCTAAATTTTCCTCTCCTTACTCACGCTTCACTCTTCCCCCCTCTACAGAGCATTGTTTCACTATGCGAAGACCTGAAGCTGCTACACTGCGATCTCATCTGCTGGAATTGGAATCTTGCGGCAGCTGGCGTCGTCTGTAGACTACAGAAGAAAGCGCGCAGCATGTTCAAGTTCACCAAGACTTTTTCCGAATTAATCGAAACGATGGCAACAAATGGCGAAAGCAACAACAGCAGACGCGTCTCTCAAATTGCATGAAAATTGCCTTGTTGATTTCGTACAGTTTACAGTTAACAGTTTAAAGTACTCTCTGCGCGGGAGTGCTCGAAGTGAATATACCCTGTATAGAGACTATATAGGTTACAGCATAGAAATATTCATTGATAAGTTAAATAAATCCTACGAATATTTTGCAATTTATAATTGAATTTATTGGAAATAAACAACCCTATATGACCTAACAACAAAAATAACCCTCTAAAATATCAAGCAATCTTGACTTGACTATAATTTACTGGGTACAACTCATGGGGTTTATCTTGTTGAACGCACATTGTGCGCTGGTCACTCGTGACGTCATAGTCTGATATGCAGCAGACAAAGGGCGCGCACTGCAGATACAGACAAAATGAAATTACCCTAACCCACAACAAATGTTGCGCGTGCTGCGACGACGGCGGGGCAAACAAACCGGTCCATGCCCTGGCAACAATAAGATTCACCAAATCACACACACTCACATTTGTTTGTGAGTGAGAAAAGCAGACACACGCATGCATACAGGCGCGCGCGTACTCACACACACAATGATAGATTACTCTCGTCGTCGTCGCACTTACCTCGACCACGTTGAATTCATTATCCTTTGCCTCGGCGCCGAGCAGAATTTGCTTGATGACCAGCTTTTGGCCTCGTGCATATTCCTCATCGGCGACAACATCCCAGGTGACCGTGTTGTTTTCGGCGGTGAGGGTGACGCCTGTGAATTTATATGTATTTTACTTGTGGATTAAATACAAAAAATAAGTACACACTGCGGTGATGTACGCATACATGTGCATACTCAAGCACACGCACACACTCATATACACACTAGCCAGCATGCAGACACAGTCGCAACCTTGAATAGAAATGCCGGCAACCGGCAACGTATCTAATGCATGGCAAATATATCCAATTGTTGCTACTTTATCGATGCACAAATGACGTATTTTTCGATGGTCACTTACCATAGAATGATTCTTCTGCCATAGTAATTAGTTGTGGCCTTTAAAACTTTAAAAATCAAACGGCGAGCACGTGTTGAGCAAAAACTTTTGCAAAATGGTAGCTACCGTCGAGGGATGCAAAAGAGTTAGTGATGGGATTTGGCAAAGTAATTGTTCATAGAGTTGCCAGACTAACAGAACGAAGATTTTTCATCGTTTTATAATATGAATTGGTTGTGAATATAATTATTTATACTATTATATACAAAATAATATATAATTACATTTTCTATGTATTATTTATAATTTATATTAATATTTTAATTAAATATTTCTAATTTAGAAGGCATTTTAAACAATACACATTTTATCGCCTGTAAAAAAATATCGATGTCGTCGATGAATGCCTGGCATCATTTCAACCGCATTTGTCTCTTCGCCTATCGCCATTGTACGGGGCACGTGTGAAAAAAACGTACAAGTTTTCGTTAGCTCTTAATTGACTGTACAAGAGTATTTCCTAGAGTCTACAAATGGAGTCCGAATCGTTTTACGGTAAGCTAGACGAAAAAACTATAATTTCGGCCATACAACGCTTACTGCAAGTTAACTGCTGAATAGGCGGTCTCACCGGTAAACTGAGTGTAACAACAATTCTATACCCTCTCCAGGTGTTACGCTCAGTGAAAAGGAGCCAATCGCACAGTTTGATGTACCAGAGATACCCGAGGAGTATATAGTGCATTCGCATAAGCTGATCATCAAACAGATTTCCCTGGGACCTGAGGCCAAGTCTGGCGAATTCAATGTCGTACAGGTATGTTCATATTCCTACATACACATGTATATTTCCATCCCAACACACACATAGAAGCGAGTACGACCGTGCAAAGATACATACATATGTACATACATACAATGAATGTAGGCAGTTTAACGTGGAAAAGTGCTAAGAGTTACCAGGTTAAAGGGCAAAAGGAAAAGCGGGATGGGAACGCTTAATACAGTACTCTCATATCATTTCAACAATTAACCCACTTGCACATTCACAGGCGGAAACAAATGTTAACGATGATGGCGAAAAGAAGACAGTCAAAATTCCCATAGCTGTTTTGAAAGTGGGCGAAACGCGCAGTTTGCGGCCCAATGTTGAATTTCCCAATGGTTCCGTCACATTCAAACTCGTCCAGGGCACGGGGCCCGTCTATGTCTGCGGCAAGGTAATTATCAATAATCTTATCAAACTTATTTATGAAGTGCAGTCTACTATTAAGAATTATTTTCTATACTATCTAATTTTTAGGCGGAGATGAACCTGGGTGAATACGATGACGGTCAAATGTACGAGGAATATTCGGACGAGGAAGACGACAGCGAACTTGAACTAGACGAAGAAGTTTCGCCACAGACAAACGGAAAGAGCAATAAAAAGAAGTAATAACAAATTCATCTCCAGTAAGCTAAAATAAATAAAATAAAGAAAAAGAAACAAAATCAATCATAAATGTATAAACAGTATGTGCGCAGTAGAACTCTGAAACAAGAACATATTTTTGGTAAAGTATGAATAAAAGAAAAAACAACAAAGATCCCCAAAGCAAATAATAGTTATTGAATACATCTGTTCTTTAATACATATGTATTTAAATAGGTCTTAAGTTGTCTTTAGCAAGTGATATATCTTACTTGCTTTTACTTGCCTTAAATCAGCATTTCCTAGTTCAGAACCCCATTGTCATTCTGGTTTTGAGTAATTCATATCTATCTATAGCTAGGTCTTGCTCCCAAGCATCTGCCTTTCCTTGTCTTATATCGGTATTTGTAAGTTAAGATTCCCGAAATCATTTGTATATCTAAGAATTGTTTGTCCTACACAACAGTCAAATGTTTTGCGAATTGGTCTATATTATTGGGAATTTTATTCATTATGTTTTAAGTGGTATTTCAATTGTTATACTTAATACAAAATAATTGTGGCAGTTTTGAGAAGAATGCTCACGGAAGATAAAAACAATGGCCGTTAATTACAAGCTCGCGCCACGGAGATCTTCTGGCGTGGTACGCTGCAATTACAAAACAACAACAATAACAATTTTTCAGTCTTATAAATACAACTGGTTTTAATATAGTGAGACAACTGTACTGTACCGTATGTGTATGACACGACGTCTTTCGTCGCTGGGATGTATGAGGTCAGGTTTTTGACTCCACTCGATCTGCTTCATCTCGTAGCGCAGCTTCTTGCGATCGAAATATGAGATGACACAACTGATGGGTATCCAAAAGAATGCGGTCACCATGACAACGGCCACTGAGTGGGGAAAAGAGGGGGGAATGCAAATGTAGATACATTATTTAATTAGTCTCTTTGAGATACTTACTGACTATGTTGTCCTTTAGAAAGCGCAACGTCTTGGCCACATTAATCTCCTCGATAATGTCCCAGAAACGCTCGACCACATCTTGTATGGTCTTCTCACAGACGCCCTTTAAGGAGATGAATATGTATGTAAAACTGAGTATAACATTGGGATTGATTAGGGATCATTACCTTGTTGCAGAAGCCAGTTATGCAGGGTGTTCCGTCGGGCAGTACATCTGGCGGTTCCACGGGGAAGCAAGTCTCGTTGATGCTCATGCGACAGCAACGCTTGCAGGCGTCCACAATTATGTCACACATGCAGCTCTGCAGGCCCTGCGTCTCGCAATACGGCACACACTTGCCATTGCGGCACTGACCCCGTTCCTGGCAAATGGTGCCGTCGGCCATGGCAGGCGATTTGGGGCACTCAGCATGAGAGCCAGTGCAGCGCGCCTCCTGCTCACAGGTGGCGTACTGAGCCTCGCGGCACTTCATCGCTGCCGGCATGAACTGACAGTTCTGGCAGCACGGCGAGTTCTTGTCACTGCACATGGCGCCCTGATTACGGCGTAGCTTACAGTTCTTATCGCAGCATGAGTCATTGTCCTCGGTGCCCAGCAGGCCAGCGTCACATTGCTCGTCGCCCTCGACGCGCAAATTGCCGCAAAATGATTCCTCCGGCTCGGAGAAGCAGCGACCCGACTTGGCCTGCAGAACTTTGCGTATCGAGCGTAGAGAACAGGGAGAAAATTTCTACCAAAGAAATGGGCGAAGATAGACCAATGGAAACACTGTCAACTCTTTCAGTTCGCTTACCTTGTTGTTCACGTCGTAGCCACTGACGGAATATGTGTACATTAGAAAGCTGCCGCCTTGCGAGGCGCTGGGTGAGCACTCGGGTATGTCGGGATCGTGTTCGGAGCCCCAGTTGTGTCCGAATTCATGAGCAGTTACCAGGTCCGCCTCGCGCGTTATCACACGCTGGCCATAATGATTGCGCGAGCTGCTTAGGCCAGAGTTCAAATAGAGAGTGTAGCCGTTCTTGAAGTATTCTTTATAGGGAGGAAAATTGATAGTCATCACAACAATTTAGGAACCTTCAGTGAAGCTACAAATTCAAAACTAAATCAATCAAATTAAGAAGAGTACTAAACAGCAAGAACACAAAGGAACCGAGACAAACGATAAATAATTATGATAAATATAGAATGAATGATAAATAGAATGAGAATGATAAATTCTATATGAGCATTGATGAGATTAGCAACCTGGAGTGCATATGCCACCCACGGAATTGCGGCGTGGTGAGCCAACATAAGCCAAGCCTAAAATGCCACCTTCAAATTTGAGGTCGGTGAAGAGATGAGCTAAGCAAAAGTCTTTATGGCTGTATTCCCGTGAAAAGACCTACATTATTTTGGGGCGTGGGAGCAAGAGACGAGACACAAAGTGGAAGAGGAAAATACAATAGAAGTTATACCAGATTTAGCCGATAGCAGTTAGTTATTATAGTTCGCAGTAAAAGAGAGAAATAGATTTGGTAGTTTCGCGTTACCTCTAGAAGATTGCGCACATCCCATTTCTCACGTATCATATTGTAGTGAGCCTCCCCGCCTCGCAAACGTGTTGGCTCCGAGTGCACAACGATCTTTTTGATCACAAAGCCCATGCCCTTGAAGCCCTCTTGGTCGGAGCGATCCTGCCACACAGTATCGTTGTAGATTTTGTGCACGCGATCTATAAGGCTTATCTGTAGAACAAAACAAATTAAATCCAATTGAACAATGATACCTCAGTCGTACTCACCAAGTAGTTGATGGTAGTTTTGGTATTGCCACCACCCATTTCCTGAAAGAAACGATAGTCCGCCACCAAGAGCAACGGACAACGCGTCTTGGTTGGCGTATACTCGTATTGATCCGCTTGGCGCTTCTCACGCGCCAAATGCTCAATATCATTATTCTCCTCCTCCAGCTCAAGTCCCTCTTTGATATAGCCACAGGTCTTTGGGATAGCACCTTGTTGATTCTTATTATTATTGAGCTTGACATCGGAAGATTTATAGGCAACCATTGTGTGTTTCTTGGCCGAGGGTAAATGGCGCCAGGAAGGCTCTATGTGGTAGGTTTCATCAGGCAGTTCTATGGACATGGTAAGTGTGCCATCCTCGATGTGGGCGCGCACTGAGGACTCCAGTTCGCCGAATACACGACCCGTATAAAAGCTGTCATGATCTGAATGGAGATTGAATATTTTTATATCACACACAATTTAATCAATATAGAAGTCCTACCCAAGTGCACCACCGTCTCATTGCCATCAGCATCTACAGCGTAAGCGCGGAACTTGCTGTGCAGCACATCGCGATGTGGATGTAGAATCACGCGAAAATTCTTTCCAAGAGTCTTGAACTCCAGTTCTTTGATGACATTGTACGGATGGCCGCTTTGTTTAGCCCCTCGTTTGACAATCTTGTGTACAACATCATCTCTGTGGAAAACTTCGTAGTGGCGAAGTGTTTTTTTCAGTGCAACTGTTGGCCAAAACTTGAATTAGTTAAACGAACGACATTGTTAACTTATCGATTCTAATACTTGCCACAATTTTCGACCAAAAGGCATGCGAATAGTATATAAATTATTATTGAACCACAACAATTAATGCATTTTGTAAACATTTTTCGTCTCAATTGATCGAATAGTGTTGTTAAGTTCCTATACTAAAATTTAGAGGGTTGACCATCTGCTTTCATGCATTGTGTAGCACTGTTTTACCATCTGCTTGCTTGATTGTTATCAGGCTGTATCTATTCGATAAAAATTGCTGCCGATAACAATATTCAAGGAAGGCGGCAATATTTAATTTTAATATGGTTCATTTGTGTTGCCCTCAGTTTGATCATTTTGTTTTGCGATTGCGTTTTATCTGTAACCCGTATTAACTGGTACTGGAGCAAGCTTAAAGTCCTTGCTATAAAATTCCCCATTCAGAGTCTTTCTTCTTGGTTTCGGTTGTCTAAATTGAATGTAAGAGTTGGGTACTCATTTATATTTTAACTGAAAGTGAAACATACCGACCGAGGTTGACGTTGCGTGGTACAACAGTTACAAACATTTCAGGAACATTATCTAGAAATTGTCTATATTTGCAACGCATATATTTGTTGTATCGATACGAGAAGGTTGGTTTCAAATGTTCCAATTGTAATTTAAACATAGGCAAGACCGCCCAGCTATCGTAGGGAATTTGGAGAAAATCTCGAGGACCCTTTTCCGCTTCGACAAGCTTTTCCGCTTCCGGAGGCTTAAATTCAGCTTCAAGTTTTTTAATATCGAATTCCATTGGAAAAGCAGTGAAGGTTTCACAAATTGGATTAAACATTAGTGGATGAACCATTTTTGCCCAAATAAATCGAAAGAAAAAATTTTAAAAAACGAATTTACAATTGTCTTGAAAAATAAAACAATAACTGACAACTTTTTGGATTCTACTAAACTTTATATTTGGCTTACTTAATCAAATCGAGGATACATACATACAGATTCAAATGAAACTATTTAAGTGTACACAGTTAAATACAAGGTGAGACAAATGGCGCCAGGAAGGCTCTATGTGGTAGGTTTCATCAGGCAGTTCTATGGACATGGTAAGTGTGCCATCCTCGATGTGGGCGCGCACTGAGGACTCCAGTTCGCCGAATACACGACCCGTATAAAAGCTGTCATGATCTGTATGGAGATTGAATATTTTTATATCACACACAATTTAATCGATATAGAAGTCCTACCCAAGTGCACCACCGTCTTATTGCCATCAGCATCTACAGCGTAAGCGCGGAACTTGCTGTGCAGCACATCGCGATGTGGATGTAGAATCACGCGAAAATTCTTTTCAAGAGTCTTGAACTCCAGTTCTTTGATGACATTGTACGGATGGCCGCTTTGTTTAGCCCTCGTTTGACAATCTTGTGTACATCATCTCTGTGGAAAACTTCGTAGTGGCGAAGTGTTTTTTTCAGTGCAACTGAACGAACGACATTGTTAACTTATCGATTCTAATACTTGCCACAATTTTCAACCAAAAGGCATGCTAAAATTTAGAGGGTTGACCATCTGCTTTCACGCATTGTGTAACACTGTTTTACCATCTGCTTGCTTGATTGTTATCAATCTGTATCTGTATCTGTTCGATTACAATTGCTGCCGATAACAATATTTAAGGTAGGCGGCAATATTTAATTTTAATATCGTTCATTTGTGTTGCCCTCAGTTTGATCATTTTGTTTTGCGATTGCGTTTTATCTGTAACCAAAATTAACTGGTACTGGCGCAAGCTTAAAGTCCTTGCTATAAAATTCCCCATTCAGAGTCTTTCTTCTTGGTTTCGGTTGTCTGAATTGAATATACGAGTTGGGTACTCATTTATATTTTAACTGAAAGTGAAACATACCGACAGAGGTTGACGTTGCGTGGTACAACAGTAACAAACATTTCAGGAACATTATCTAGAAATTGTTTATATTTGCAACGCATATATTTGTTGTGTCGATACGAGAAGGTTGGTTTCAAATGTTCCAATTGTAATTTAAACATGGGCAAGACCGCCCAGCTATCGTAACGAATTTGGAGAAAATCTCGAGGACCCTTTTCCGCTTCGACAAGCTTTGCCGCTTCCGGAGGCTTAAATTCAGCTTCAAGTTTTTTAATATCGAATTCCATTGGAAAAGCAGTAAAGGTTTCACAAATTGGATTAAACATTAGTGGATGAACCATTTTTGCTAACAATTTACCCAAATAAATCGAAAGAAAAAATTAAAAGAAAACGAATTTACAATTGTGTGCTTGAAAAACAAAACAATAACTGACAACTTTTTGGATTCTACTAAACTTTATATTTGGCTTATTTAATCAAATCGAGAATACATACATACAGATTCAAATGAAACTATTTAAGTGTACATAGTTAAATACAGGTGAGACAACGAAAACTTTACAAATACTCGGGTTGTAATAATATCTTCATAGATCTTAGACAATTGAACAAGCAAACTTATGACTAAATTGTTGCTAAAATCTTGAATTTGGGTGGGGTATTTTCGACTGTGAGATAAGTCGATAACTGGGCGATTTAATACAAACTTTATTGGTATTATGTTAAGAACAGTTTTCAGATCCAGGCACAGAAAAGTTACCTAGTTATAGAGATATCTGACCATCGAGAACACCCAAAGCAATGTAACTTGATTAATTTTCATTTCTGCAACTCGGCCATATTCGCCTCGAATATGGCTGTGTTTATTTTGTGCTTAAGCGCAATGAGTACCTCCCGATTGCCGATGGCACGCATCTCGTTGGCCACATACTCGCCGTACGTGGAGAACTCGTCTCTCAGATATGCGTTGGCGGTGACGACTGGCGCCGAAGCAGGAGAAGGTGGTAGCGGCGAACTTGGTGGCTTGGGAGGTGACAGTGTTGTTGTATTGACTATGGCATTAACTCGAGGCAGACGCAGTGTGCCGCCAGTAACACCGGACGCCGGTGTTGTAGTCAGCACGTTTGCGCCGCCGCCGTCGGCGGTATTGCCATTTTGGAGTGCAGATGTGGAGAGTATTGTGGTGCTGTGCGTGCAATTGGGATCGAAGTAGAGACGCTTGGCTGGTGGCGGTGGTGGCGGAGGGAGTTGGTCCTCATAGTAGCCGCTATTATCTTCGCTGCTCGTTTCCCGTCTTTGTATCTTTATAATGCGTGTGGGAACCACATGGACCGCAGAGCCGTTACCTGAACTGGGGTTGCCCGACGACTGATAGTGCAATTCCCCGCTCTCGTTGGCCTGAAAACTGACTGATTCCGAGTGATGTAGTTCCATCATGGACGGTTGCTGCTGCGTATGTTGTTGTTGGTGATGAGTCTCGATGGTTTCATGCTCATCTTCACTTTGTATGTGCATGTAGGACCCACTGATTTCTTTGTTTAGTTTGGGCTTCGATTCCGTGACATGCTCCACAACTGGTTCTTCATCCTCGATATCATCTACATCTTTGGTCGTCTCCTCTATTAACTTCTCCAGCTCCTGTGCCCGACTACTGGCATGCGACTTTCTCTGGGGCAGAATGTACTCCTCATTCATGGTACTTGTTTCTCCCGAACTGGCGGTAACCTCACCTAACACGTACTTCTGTATGGCAGCGTTATCCGGCAGTTCCGTCTTCAAGCGTCCCTTGGTGGAGCGACACGCGTATGGGGAACTTAGAAAGATGAGATTCTTGAAACCAAACCACTTGGAATTATACGGCTCTTTGCGCTTCATGCGACTTATCTCGCGATGATATTGTGTGCGTAAAGTGTGAAACTTTTTCTCCAACTCCTGAATTGGTATATTGCCACCAAGCACTTCGCTAACTTCATTCAAGAGCTTCTGTTTGACATCCTTTTTGCGATATTCGTCGCAAGTCATGTCCCACAGTCCGCGGCGCTGTCGGTACTCGCTGATCAGCAGCAGTGTCTTCTCTCTGGTCCACTCCATTTTTAGCAACAGCTACAGCTGCCGGGTAGCGCGGGAGATCGGTGAGCAGGAAAAGCAGCGGCGGGCGATGAGCTGGTGAGGGCGTTCGGGCGTGCAGGCGGGTTGTCACAGTTGTGTCGCAGAACAATGAGCCAAACGATGTGGATGCTGCTGTTGCAGTTAGTTGTTGTTCGCTCGTCCGTTGTATTGTTGGCAGAGGTGGTGGCTCCCTTAATCGCCAAACTGAAATTAGCACGCAAGTATATAAATGTATTTACGTGCACTAGCAACGGTTTTTAATAGCCAATGCGTTTACCTGCTGCGATTTTGTTACTCCAAAACACAAATTCAAGCAGCAGCTGCTACATTATTGCAGCGCAATCGCACTTCGACTATTTAATGTAGCCATCAGTCAGTGAAGACCAGGAGAGCAGATGTTTAGTGACGTGTAATTTGTTAATTAGTTTAATGAATGTAGGAAACTGCAGGTTGATTTAAATGTTGTTATTTTCTTTTATTTGATACTGTACAAATTTGCGTTGTTTCCCCCTCACTCTTGCTCCATGGAAGTGAGCTGCCAACTTGTTTTTGTTTTAGATATTTATGTATCCAAGCCAACAAAATATCGCTGCACTTGTTATCGAAAAAGGTTTTACACGAATAATTGTATAATTAGTTATTAGTAACTAAAAGGAAGACATGCTGTATACTGAGCGCCAAGATTTGACGATTGATCTTTATGGAATTCGACGAAAATTTCACATAACATCTTTCCATTTTCGGCTTAGTTTACTAACTGAAATCAGTAGTGTGACCACGTTTCGGATAGTAAAAAAAAACTATTTTTACCTCGCCATGATGGATGACTAAGGTCACACTGTTTATCAGCTGTGTTTGTTTACAGTTAGCGTTTGAATAAATTAACGCTTTATTTTCTCGATAAGTTTGCTTACGAAAAAGAACAATATATTGATTGTGTTTCGAAAATTATATCTTTGAAATCCGCATTATATGTATGTAAGGAAAGTGTTAATTGCACTATGGAAACATCACAATCGATAACAAAACTATATCAAAATAGGCAGCACTGCGCATCTGAGTTACGCTTTTTACAGTTATTTTATAAAAAGTTCCAATGTGTAAAAAAATAAATATAATTTTCGACAAATGCAGAAATGCTAAATTGCCCAACATTTGCCAGCTTGCAATTGATGTTTCTATTCCTCCAAATGCAGCAGCTGAAAGGTAAATAGCTAAGCATATAAATAGTATAGATATTCAAATCATTTAAAACTGTATTTTTTTACAGCTCTTGATTCCTTTGATATAATTAATTACAAAACAACAAAGTACACATTGGCAGAGCATTGGCCACAAGACGATGCAGCGTTAATAACTGGTGAAGATGGAAAGGAAGCCGGTGGCCTAGATGAACAATTAGACAGCTCTTTTAAGTTTGACGACGAGGCTAAAGAGGAAAGGAACACGGCACAAACACTGCCGGAGGGCGCCTTCTGCCGGCGCAGTTTTGATGGCCGCAGTGGTTACTGCATTCTGGCCTATCAGTGCTTGCATGTTATACGGGAATATCGCGTCCATGGTACCCGTATTGACATCTGCACGCACCGGAATAATGTGCCTGTCATCTGTTGCCCCTTGGCTGACAAGCATGTCCAGGCACAACGTATTAGCGCGATAAGTAAGTAGATAAAAAAAAGAACTATCTGCTAATGCTAAAGAATTTTGTTTAGAATGCCAGGAGTACAACAGTGCAGCTAAGGGTTTGCGTCTGGGTGACACTGGGCGTACTTTTTCGGGCAAACAATGTGTTCCTAGTGTGCCTTTGATTGTGGGTGGAACGCCCACACTTCACGCATTGTTCCCCCATATGACCGCTCTGGGTTGGACGCAAGATGACGGCGATATCAAATGGGGCTGCGGCGGCACACTGGTCAGCGAGCTCTATGTTCTCACAGCTGCCCACTGCGCCACATCGGGTAGGTGAGGTGAGTCGTGCGGCTGAGAGTATTCAGACTAAAAATCATTCATTTCAATTGCAGTAAGCCACCCGATATGGTTCGTCTGGGTGCACGGCAATTGAATGTCACCAGTTCGTCGCAGCAAGATATTAAAATTCTGATCATCATACTGCATCCGAAGTATCGCTCCTCATCATATTACCACGATATAGCACTGCTTAAGCTAACGAAACGTGCTCAATTCTCTGACCAAGTGCGTCCAGCCTGTCTTTGGCAATCGCCAGACTTGCATATTAAGACTGTTGTGGCCACTGGCTGGGGACGCACCGAGTTCCTAGGCGCCAAGTCCAATACTTTACGTCAAGTTGATCTGGACATGATTCGCCAGCAGCGTTGCAAGCAAATCTACCGTAAGGAACGTCGTCTGCCCAACGGCATTATCGACTCGCAATTTTGTGCTGGGTATTTGCCAGGCGGAAAAGATACCTGCCAAGGCGATTCCGGTGGACCACTCCATGCAGTGCTTCCAGAAAATAATTGTGTGGCCATTGTCGTTGGCATCACATCCTTTGGCAAATTTTGTGCGGCCCCGAATGCACCGGGTGTCTATACAAAGCTCTACTCCTACTTGGATTGGCTCGAGAAAATTGTGTTCAAGAAGCACTAGACTAGAGTATGCAACCTTGAAGTTGAAGAAACATATAAAACATATAATTTTTAAACGATCTAAACCAGTTCATATTGTGATCCTTACAGACTGCCAATGGACAATTATTTATTATAATCGATTTTAAATTTACATATAAGTCTTTTTGTTGTTGTGTATATTTATATAAACAGAGTCGTGCAGTTATACCATCGAAAGTAATATCGGTAAGGGATACTATTGAGTGTAGTCTTGTAAGTAAGGATTCATCACTGATATATAGCTTTGTTAGCTCTTGGAATAAAATTCCAAACCTTCTCGCATTTGGATATTTGTATAAGATCCGTGCATTTATCCTGTAAGGCCATGCAGCGAAATCGTTCTGACGTCGAGGGCGTCGTTTACATAAATAATATCCATATTGATCAGAGATGGACGACAGAATCGAACGATTCTGGCTGCACATCAAACCCTAAGCTATAAGCCTGATGTGTCAGGATACCCACCAAGAAACATAACCCTCAGGATATATTTTTGGTAACTGTATTTAATATATATGTCGTCAGAAAAGATAGTTCTTAGCGACCTTATAGCTAGTACATATATGTTGTGATCTGAAATTACAGCAGAAACTAACAATGGATAATTACTTATATAGGTATTTTCTATATACAACAAAGATGAACAGGTAAACTATCGAAAGTATTATCGGTATGTGTCTAAAACATAGGTAGATAGTGTTTTGTTGTAGCTAGACAAATTAAAAGAATTATTCCCCCATATAGTACTCTCAATAGCTTTGCAGCTTTATAACAATTTTTTCTTTTATGGTACCATTCAATAGATCTTATGGCACAATATTCCAAGGCTTGAAGGTTCCCTGTTCTGGCATTTTCAAGAGTTGTGTGAATTTATCCTGGCAGGCCATTCGAATGCGTGCAGAAGTAGCAGGCGCCTCGAGGTCGTAATGTGGACTCAAGCCCTGCTCAGATCGGGCAGCTGCAATGGCTTCCTTGATGGCAAAGAATACCGAACATCCTATGAAGAGCGGTGGTTCGCCAACAGCCTGAATACGAAGAAAGCGGCAATTATTACAATTCAGAAGATGAATGCAAAGATGAATACGAAGAAAGCGGCAATTATTACAATTCAGAAGATGAATGCAAACATGGTTATATTTACCTTAGATGAATAGACCGCACGAGGATTAGGTGCATTGGTCAACAGGCTGACATTAAATTCGCCAGGTATATCGGCAAATCCGGGCAACTTGTACATGCCCGGGCCGCGGGAATACAGCATGCCTTGAGGTGAATACATCAGTTCCTCCAGCGTAAAGAGGCCATATCCCTGCATGAAGGCGCCCTCAATCTGGCCAATGTCAATGGCGGGATTAATGCTCGACCCGATGTCCATGACAATATCAGTGCTAAGCACCTGATGATCTCCAGTTAGGCAGTCGATCTCCACCACAGAGATGCCCACTCCATTGGTGTAATAGTTGTAGGTGCGTGCATTAGGATTCGTTTCTGGATGATAGCCAATGTTGGGTATGGCATAAAAACCTGTTGCTGATAGGCTGACACGATCGAAATACGCCTTGTTGATCCATTCCTTCCAGGTTCCTTTTGGCAGTGCCTCCTTAATGGGTACCAGACGCTTGTTGATCTTCTCGCAGGCATCCAACACGGCCATACCGTTCAGATCGGATCCCACACTGGCTGCCGTGGGTGATGTATTGGGTACCTTGTCCGTTGCCGTCTCTGAGATGTGAATATACTCAATGGGAATGCCCAACGAACGAGCAGCACACTGTATCATCTTGGTATTCAGTCCCTGTCCAATTTCAACGCCACCATGCGAAAGAAGTACGGATCCATCGCCGTAGATATTAATAAGAGCTCCGGCCTGGTTAAGATGCATTACTCCAAAAGCGACACCGAACTTGGTAGGCACCAGAGCTATGCCACGCTTGCGCCAACGATTCTCTGCATTAAATCGTTTAATCTCCGCCAGACGTTCATGGTAGCGTGACTGTTTGATACAATCATCGAAACAGCGTTCGATGGGAAATCGTTCCAGCTGTTGATTATAGTGCGTCCAATCTCCAGTCTTATAGAAGTTCAGTTTCATTACATCCAGCACATCACGCCCCACGACACGGGCCACATCGCGAATGATGTGCTCGCCCGCAAACATGCCCTGTGGCCCGCCAAAACCTCGGAAAGCCGTGTTCGAGGGCAGGTTAGTCTTGCAGACCCAACCGCCCACACGTACGTTTGGGATGCGGTAACAGTTCTCAAAGTGGTACATGGCGCGCTCCAAGACCTGCAAATAAGGTAGAAATTAGTAAAGCTTTTGTATATCCAAAATATACAAGAATGATTTTCCATTTTCTTCTTCGAGAGATTCCTTGTCGTAAAGAGTTCTCAGGAAAATCTTCAAACTGATGTTATTTATATGATTTACAGTGAAGCATTTGATACATGGTCACTTATGATAATCTTTGTTAGTTCAATTTACCGAGAAAGACAAATCCATGGACCACCCCGCATTGTTGTAGCACTCAATGTCACAGGCAGTGATCAAACCCTCCCGGGTGAATCCCAGCTTATACTTGAAGAGGAAGGGATGTCGTGTGCCCGTGATGAGCATATCCTCGTCACGATCGAGCATGCAACGTACCGGACAACGCAACCGATAGGCAGCCAGTGCTGCAGGCAGTGCTACAGATATGCCACGTGACTCCTTTCCACCGAAACCACCGCCCAGACGTTTAGCACGGCAGACGACGCGATGCGAAGGCAGGGAGACGACGTGGGAGACAAGCTTCTGCACCTCCGATGGATGCTGCGTGGAGCAGAACAGTTCCAGCTCATCCGAATCGCGAGGCACAGCGACTGCTGCATGAGTTTCCAGATAGAAGTGCTCCTGGCCGCCCATACGGCAGCTACCCTCGTAGATGTGATCCGCCTCAGCGAATGCTTGCTCCACGTTGCCCTTGTTGACGTAACGAGGGTAGTCGGGGAAGTAGGATTTGTGTTCGATGGCCTGCTCAATGGTCACAATGACCGGACTGATCTCCTCGTACTCTATGCGCACCTGTCGTGCCGCTCTCTGGGCAATGGTCTGATTATCCGCTGCAATGGCTCCGATAATCTGCCCGATGCAATGCACCTCGCCAGCGGCGAAGACGTGCTCATCGTGGAATACCGGTCCAACCTCGTTCTCGTGCTCCGTCAAATCCTTGGCGCTGAAGAAGGCGTGCACCCCTTCCATGGCCAGCGCCTCGCTGGGATCCACTTTGATAAGTTTGGCTCTCGCCTTAGTGCTCAGCACAAAGCCCAGATAGAGCTCGCCGTCCATGCGAGGAATGTCATCCGTATAGATGGCCTCTCCAGTCGCTTGCTTCAGAGCGGATGCATGTACCTTGGGCTTACCCACAGGATCAAACGTGGGTTGATCACTGGACACACGCTCGAAGAGTTGAGCACTGCGCAGAGCAGGAGTATGAAAGCTATCAGCTCCACTCAGCTCCTTCTGAGGTACTGCATCTGGCGCCATAACCCCGGCATCGCACAGCTTGCGACTTATTGCTAGGTAGGATTTAAAGAACAGGCTGACCACCAGGGAGCGTCGATAGGCAATCATTCCACCCGGCGCAGAAGCATCCAGCGGTAGCTCTGTACACAGACTTTCCGCAACACTCTCCACTAGTTGCTGATTCCACGGCTGTCCTGCCATCAGCTCCGATGTGCGTGGTGCTAACACCGTTGTGGGCGCCATTCCGCCAAAGGCCATCTGGATGCACTGCACCACATTGGTGCCTGGCTGGAAGGTTACATTAACCGCAGCATTCACGATGGCAATGTCGTCATCTCTGCGTCGCGCTTGCTTGAACGCAACCACGTGCTGATTCTCCTTCGTCTTCTGTAGATGGATGCCTAGCAGTACCTCCTCGGGTTTGATGACATTGCGTCGGTAGCCCGTAAAGAATCCTGTGCCCATATTCACTTCTCTCTGACCGTCCTCGCTGGCCACCACCAATCGTGCCCCAGCTGCAGTCAGCACAGGATTCATGTCAGAGATGGGACTGCCTGTCATGATGTTGCCACCCAGACAGGCAACATTTCGGATCTGTTTGCCAGCAAAATAGTGCAGCATGTCCACGGTGCACTGGAAGAAACGTGTCTGCGTCTCGGGCAACTCCTCGATCCGCTTTCGTAGATATGCATCGATTTCCATCAGGCTAACTGCTGCTCCAAAATAGATACTTTCCTCCGTTTCACGCACCTCAAGCAACTCAGGTACTTTGACGGGATTGATGAGCACGGGGTAGAGAAAGTGCTTGAATTTCACCTCCACGCCCACTTCAGTGTTGCCCACCACCAACTTGGCTGCAGGGTGTTCAGCCTTCAACTTTAGCAGCTCCTGCAGTGTCGTCGGACGATACCAGGCCACACGATCTGACTGAAATACAAGACTCTCTTCATCGTAGTCCGCTTTCAATTGCAGTTCTGGCGGAAAGATTGGCTCCTGACTGGGATCAAATGGTTGAAATTCACTGCGTTCAAAGAGTTTATCATCTCTCTCTGGCTCTGCGTCGCCGTTGCCGTTAGCGCAGCCATTCCCATTCACACGACAACACTTGTCGCCCATGCCGCATGCAAACTCCTTGGTGAACGTCTTGTAACCCTCGAGAATGGGTCTGTAACCAGTGCAGCGACACAGATTGCCTTGGAAAGCCACCTCCAGATCGCGCATCGATGGCTGATTCGAATTCCGCAACAATGCGTACATGGACATCACAATGCCGGGCGTGCAGAATCCACACTGCGAACCATGTGCCTTGGCCAATCGTTCCTGAGCAGGATGAAGACGGGTGCGCGTGCTTCCTATTCCTTCCACTGTGGTCACTGCACATCCGTGCATTGCACATACCGGTGTCAAGCAGGCATTCACCGCCAGGTGACGTATTTGATTGTTACGCCGATCCAGCCGCGAGATCATCACCGTGCAGGCACCGCAACCTCCTTCTCCGCAACCCAGTTTCGTGCCGCACAGGCGCAGTTTCTCGCGCAGATACGTGAGCAGCGTGCATTCCGGATCCGGATTCGGGTCGGTCACCTGCAGAACGAGTTAAGAATGCAATGAAAATATATAATCAAAAAATCTATTTAAATTTAAATAATAAAAGAGCATTGCGGAATAATTAATATGTTAAAATTTAACCAAATGAATATTTATCAAAATATTAATATATTATTAATATATTAGTACATAAGGAAAGTTTCACATTTTATAAGATCAATTAAAATATTGTCAATCAAAATCAATATAAAATATTTAAACCTAAATAACAACAAAACGACTTTGTTAAATGTGTTTGTTAAATGCCGGAATCAAAACTGGAATAATTATACCCTTCGACCGTGGGAAATGGTCAAAAATGGGTATACTAACTTTGTGGAAATGTATGAAACAGGCAGAATGAGGTGTGGCAGATCCCATAAAGTAAATAAATATATATTCTTGCTCAGGATCACTAGACGAGTCGATTAAGCCATGTCTGTCTGTCTGTCCGGATGTCCAGATGTATAGATGACCAACACACAGATCTCAGCTATTATAAGAGCTAGAGACACCAAATTTGGCATAAAGATTTCTGTGTACCAGGCGCAGATCAAGTTTATTTCAAATGTGGGTGCCACGCACACCGCCCCCGCAAATTAATAATTTAATGTTTGAACTCAATTTGTAAACGCTGTATAAAAGATAAAACTTTCTGACTTTAACATATAATAAGCTGATAGTTATATCTACTTATTCTCCAAATTGTAATCCGATCGGAAAATAAACACAGAAGGTTTTTAAGAAAGTATGAGCATAGATCCAAGTGCTTGTGTCTGCTAACAAAGGAGGTGGGTCAGCGCCATCCATAATTTTAAAGCATGTGTATGAATTTAACAAATTAAAATACACCAGAAAATGGGTCGAAGGGTATCCCACTGTCGCGTGCCGCGCGACTGTTGCTTTTCTTACTGGTTATTTTTAACCTTGTTTCCAGGTGTTTAATATGCACATACATTTTGTAAATTTAAATAAATAAATATAAATTTAATCAGAAAGGGATAACAAACTAATCGCTATATTTAAATAAAACAGTATGCAACTGAATACAATCCGAAAAATTCCGAAAATCGGAGCTGTAATGCGTCCCTGGTCGTGTAATGTGCTATCTGCTGTTATTATCAGACAAACTACTAGACGCTAAATAAACAACACACCCAAGTTGATTGCAATGCTGTTCAGATCATGCTATATACTCTATGCATACGCGTAAATTGAACATGTTTACAATGTAAAAACCGCTGGGCTTAGCCGTAATATGGGTAGCACCTTTGAAATCCCAAAAAGGTATTTACTTTATACGGCACTCACTTTCACAACACCTCAACAACTATCTACGCACTATCTTTGCCTGTTATAAACAATACTTAAAGTTATATAAATAATCACTTAAATAAAACAAGCGCACTTTTTAAATTTGGCCATAAAATCGCCTACTTTTTTCAGCCAGTATCTTTATGAACGTTTAAAAACACGCGCAAAAAAACCGCTTATCAGAGAAAAAACAAAAGTCGTTGTCGATGATGATATGGGGGGCTGGTCCCCCCAATGAGCATTGACCCATTATTGTGGGTCAAATCGTTATCAGCGCGCAATCAATTTAATTGCTTATATAGCGTGCACGACAAGTGAATGAAAACTGGCTGGAAAAGTGGCATGGGAAACCAATCGAAAATGTCACTTAAATTAAAGTTAATTGGTTTGGAATTCCATTACAAATTAACATAAATATATGACCATTCTAATAGTAATTCAGTTTAAAGAGGCGTGTTTTTAGAAACGGGTTTTACCTTTTTACCATTCACAAAAAACACTAAAACCGAACTTCTTGCTGCGGTCTTTGACATTGTCCGGCGTTAATATATGTATGTTTTTGGATATATGTGTGTACGTATATATCTTTTCAGAATGCTTGCGGCTATTTCTGTTTACCGAATACAAAACTATAAGGAAAACTAGTTTGTTTAATTTATATTACACTGATAGTGGGTCGCACCGAGAGCAGCGACACACAACCGATTCGCTCAAGTAACCGAAACGTTCTGACGTTGAGTGTGCGACGTATTGAGATTAGAGCCGTGCGACAGGATCGAACGAGTCTCTGTTAGCGTCGGGGCGCGGTTCATCACACAGGTCGAAGTAAACAAATAAATACAATACATATAAAGAGACATATGTTGGCTCAGTGATCGGATCGGTGCAGGTAAAGAGAAGGTAGCTCGTTAAATAATAATTAACCAGGGTCGATTGACCGCGATTACAATAAAACAAACTTACATCATTTATTAGTTTTTCTTAAAATTACATACACATACATTATATACTATACATATGTATGTATATTCACAATCTTGTCAGTATTGAAAGAAATTAATAAAAAGTTAGCAATTTTAGCTTATCGCTGGGTGCTGATAAAACAAACAACATGTGCTCACACTTGTGCTCACCTTAGTACTAAGTACACTGCATTTCATTGAACTGTCTACACAAAGGTAATACCTGATCTATATATGTATATACAGACAGATATCTCAAGCATTCCAGCATCTTATCTGAATTTAAATTATGTACAATTGAACTAAACAGCTATTGTAGAACCCTGACTTATATTGATAAGAACAATGGATGCATTACGGGTTCGATGGATGCTACGCGGTCTTTAGCTCCAATTCACGTTCGACTTTTGTGCCCTCATATTGCGCCTGGCGTCGCATAGCCTCACGCAATTGCTGTTGCTCGAAACGACGCGCCGACCATTGATACCTGTGGAGGGCATTATATGTATTTAATACCAGGTTAATCTTCACAATACAATCAATCCACACTCACCTGCAGGCCATCCAATACACCATTGTGCCGCAAAAGAAACTGCCGAAACCAACATGTGTGGAGAGATGAGGGCGAGAGGTGCCCAAAAATGTCAACACGCCGACGCCGATGCCGCCACTGATGCCGTAAAGAAAACTGTTACGAAAGCATGGAATCTGAGAAACGTCGCGTCCAAATATGTAGAAACTCTGTTAAAGAAAAATTATTAGCTTGCAATATAACTTGAAACTAGTTACTTCTAACCTTGCTTGGCTCCTCTGCATCCTCTGCCATTATTGCTATTTAAAATTTTAATTGAAGCTTATTTAACAGCAAAATCGTTCATGAAACGCGGTAAGGGGAACAGCTGTTCGTTTTCAGTGTGTCCAAATGGCTTGAAAATAAACGTAAATAATAGAAAGCATCATGCAGGCTTTACATAAATAAAATACTGGGAATAGAACAAAGCCTTCAATAAAATTAGGTATAAGGTCAGTTTTTTGTTTGCATTTTTATGTAGTCATACAAATGGTTAGTCCTAAATAATTGTTTTCATGGAGTGCCACTAATAATTTACATTAGTGTGTACAACATTTGTGCCGATAATATGGCAACACTGGTCAACGCTAGCAAGAAGAAGAGAACGCTTTAGCTCTGTTTGCCACAATCACAATTTCATTCTTTAGTTTTTTGGGTTTATCTTTAAACAAAATATAAAAATAACGGCAAAACGAGAAAAATCAAAATATCCAACAGCTGAATAATTTTTGATGTCAATTAACAGTCTGTGAGTCGACTAAAACACCCATGCCACACACGCATACAACAACAAAGGAAGACTTTCACAGGTAAGTGCATTGCAATAGGTACAGATGGTGTCGCCTCTACATGCATACATATTTATGTGTACAGCACATATGTATGTATCTGTACCTCGTCTGCTTGTGTTGGAATACTTGTGTAAGCAAAACAATTGAAATGTGGGTGAATTGTGTGGATAATATCAATAGTGTCAATTGATAGACAACAATTTATAATAATACAAATTGTATTCCGAAAAGTCATTCTCAACTTGAGAACCGACCTGGCTGTGCTTTCAAATTCAGGAGACACGTACACAGGCCACATATTTGAAATTTTAAGTTTGTGATAGGAGACAGACTGGAATTATCTTTTGGTACCTCGGTCTTTTCGCTCTAATCTATTCGCTCGCTTGGTCGCTCATTATTCAATTGTTTTCTTGTTTTTTTAACTTAGCACACAAGCCAGCAACAACAAAAAGAAAACTGATGTCAGACCAACGTAGACGCAGCAGATAAAGGCATAAACAACAAGAACATATGCATGTGGGCGAAGACGATAAACAAAATAAGTCTAGAAACCGAATTTCAACCCGTAACCGATTCTTCCAAAACAAGCAAGCACCTGTGCAAACGAAAGTGAAGTGCTCCAAGAGTAACCCAGAGAGAGAGAAATAGTAGATCAGCAGTGTGAAGAAAGTAAGATAACCTTAACGTAACATCCACCGATTGTACTGCACGCATGGATCTATCAGCTTCGACATCAAACGACTCGATAATGGCAACACCAGAACAACAGAAGAACAAATCGTATATAAACGATAGTACATTCTATGACAGCGCATTGGATCAACTGTCCACAACAACCTACAAATCTTGCAATGGTGAGTTGTAGTTACCTTTAATTGATCAGACATTGTAAACAGCATATAAAGTTAGACAAAATTAACTTCATTCATGCATATACCCGTATACCAAGTTCCTAGCCATCTTTAATAGATAAGACAACATATTCTCAGTATATAAACAAGGGAAAGCTTAAGTTCTTTTTTGCATAACTATACCAAGTTCCATTCCCCATAAACTTCATCACTTTGTAGTACTTTTTTGGAAGTATAACTCTATTGTAGCAGTAATTCAGTTGGCACTGCGAAATCATTCTGAGTCCCTTTGGGCGTGTTACTTCTGTCGGCATGAGCTGGCAAAACAACAACAACACAATGATAAATTCGGATGATGAAATGTGCCGCAGCTCGTACACAACTAGCTTGAATTCATCGACTAGCTCGGAACTAGTCAGTTTGAATAGCTCTACCAATTTAGCTAGCTGCAGATCAATGATTAAGCAACAGAATCTCATGCTAAAGATGGATCAGGCTTCACTGAAGAATCAGTTAAATACGTTGCAGATGGAAATGCCTGCGCTAAAACTCAAATCCGATCATATGGAAGAGAATCTAAAGAAAATGCAACAGCAAAGCACTGAGGAATTGCGGCGTAGCCAGGCGATTAAACCAAAGCTGCTCGAAGGGGCACAGCGCGCACTCGATGCTCAGAAACCGGTTGATTTTCCCAAGGAATTTCTAACAACAATCTTTGCTCTTCATGCTGATGATGCCAATTTCCGGGATCATTGCGAGCAAATAGACAAAGAGCTTAGCAGGGCTATGATAAAGCTTGGCGATCATGCCTATCAGGTGGAGAAGCATTTGGTTAAGGATGTTGTGAAGCAAAAAATGGAATCCCTACGGGAAAAACTCACAAATAAATACAAAGCGAAGCTAATGAGCCGAGAGGAAGCACAGCTGAATCACCGAATGATGCTTAAGGATCAATGCTTCCAGTTGTTGAAGCAGATCATTGTCGACAGCAGCAGCGGCGAGGATGAGCAGTATATAAAATCATATTTAAAGCAGCTTAAGGAGCTCTATGCTCAAGAAAGTGAAGACCCATAACACACATACTTATACCAAACATATTATACCATCGTTATATATATTTTGTTTACTGTTAATTAAATATGATGTTAAACGTCACTCTCTTCTCTCTGTTCTGCTTCACAGAAAGTCTCACCGATTTGAATCACAGTACTGGGGCTGGACATAACAAATTTGTACAAAAAATGTCAAATGCTGATGATTTTTCAAATGGAAATGAGGCATCGATTCTCTCCTCTCCTGCTACTGTCACGAATCTGTCAAATAATTCCACGGCTATCAACGCTAGCCTGTTGTTAATACAATCCGAGAGCACCGATACGAATACTTCACAGGAGGAGGTGGATCCAAAGTCTCAGCTGGCCAACAAGACAATATTCAAGAACGATAATCCAAATTTGTCAATTATAGAGATAAACGAGAATTCCATCAAGGAGGAGGACCTAGAAAAAAAGATTGTTTTAATCGAACGTCTGTCGGACGATGAGAATGATGAGGCAGTCGAGAAAGTTAAGAATATATTGAGAAAATCGCCAAATAAAGCAGCCGATAACGGGGGTGCAGCAGCCGCTGATAAAAGACGTCGCAAAACGGAATCCCTGCTGCAGTCGAGCAAGCAAAAATTGGATATATCCATAGCAGAGGCGTCTGCAGCTGCCGAACGCGGCAGTAACAACGAGCAGCGTCTGCAGGTGATGGAGTCAACCGATCGACCACAAACGAAACGGGAGATTACCATTTACGATAGTCTTGAGGAATTCGACAAGCATCTGCCACCGACTGTGACGCTCTTGGAGACCCCATTCGGCAGCAAAGTGTACCTGGTGGGTACGGCACATTTCAGTGAGGAATCCCAAGATGACGTGTCCTATGTGAGTAGTAATAAAATATTAAAAAAATATTTGCCATTTAATGCAAATGAACCTCCTTCTTTCAGGTCATACGCAATGTCCGTCCAGATGTGGTCATGGTTGAGCTATGTCCATCACGTGTACACATATTGAAGCTCGATGAGAAGACGCTGCTGGAGGAGGCAAAGAATATTAACATACCCAAGGTGAGTTAAGTAAGCACAACATAATCCAATTCAACTATACTTAAGAATTTCTCTCCACAGATACGCGGCATACTGCAGACCCATGGTTACATCAATGGCATCTTCTTCATACTGCTGCTGCAGATGAGCGCACAAATTGCCAAGGATCTGGGAATGGCACCGGGTGGGGAATTTCGACGCGCCTTCGAAGAGGTTCACAAGCTGCCTGGCTGCATTCTGCATTTGGGCGATCGACCCATACGCATCACATTGTACCGTGCGCTGCGCGCATTATCCTTGTGGCAGACCATGAAACTGGTCTGGCGTCTCACATTCACCGACAGCATCAGCATCGAGGAGGTGGAGGAGTGCAAGCAACGTGATCTGCTGGAGAAGTTGATGCAGGAAATGGCTGGCGAATTTCCAGCCTTTTCGGATGTCTTTGTACGCGAACGTGATCTGTATTTGTGCCACTCACTGCAATTGGCCTCACTACCGCAAGCCGGGCCTGGTGCGCATCAGGTGCGTCCTGTTCGGGTCGTTGGTGTTGTCGGCATTGGTCATGCCAATGGAATTGCCAAAATGTGGGGTGAAGTGGACCCGGAGAAGATACCGGCCATACTGGAAATACCGCCAGCGAGTCTGGGTCAACGGGCCTGTAAGAACACATTCAAGTACGGCATCATTTGCTTGGGTCTGTACGGCATTTATCGCTTTGCGAGGCCACGTCTGACGCGTTTCTTTTAATTTGACCATATGTGGACCATGTTTTCATAGATTGATTGTTGATTTTAATTTTCCGTATTTAAATTACCCCACACGACAGTTGAAGAATATTCACTGGAGCGATGACATATGATAAGTATTGTGCGTACTTGATGATTTTGATAGACCCTGTTTATACACAAAAACAAAAACTCTAAAAAAAGACATTCAAGCATATTCCTGGTTTTTAAAACCCAATAACTATTCTACAATATATAATAAAAAACAGACAGAAATCTCAAACATAATCTAATATTCATATAAACTACTACACTGGGTTGCAACTGTGAATACGACGTTAGCTCGTCACGTAATTAATATCGTTTTGCTGTCGTTAGATTGTTAAAAAACCTCTCAACAAATACACAAACATTAAATTAGTCGTGTGTATTTTGACCAGTTAGTTAGGCACATGGTTTCGCGACATGCTTAATATATAGAGTATACTCATGGTATCTAGCTGGACAAACAAAAATCAATTCAAAATGTTAATTGTATAAAAAGAAATTATTTTAGCATAGCTCTAAATGTGAAGGTGCCCGCCCACAGCAGATACAATACTTTATCTTCGACTTGTACTTATACTATATTTGTCTGTAATGCATGTAATGTAATTGTTGTCCATTCCGTAGCAAAAAGCACATTATTAAATACTGAAATTAAGATAGTATCGTTTAAAATTAAGTGGAAACGTGATGGACCTTCCTCTCGACATTGCAAGAATGGCCGTGTGTTAAATGTTACGTATTGTATTGAGAAATTTTACAATAAAAAAATGAAAAACAAATGAAACCTACCTAAAAACAATACTTTACTAATGAAATATCTATACATTTTAATGTTGTAAAATATAAGAGACAACCACAGAGAAAACTGTATTAGAAATACAAACAATTTGTCTTGCGAGCTGCGCGTAGTTTGTTCTACTTTAGAACTGGTGTTATGTAGCATTTAAACTCAGTATACCCCCCGAAATAGAGAAAACCTTTGTGTATATTTGACTCAAATAAAAGTTTACATACCTTAGTGCTATGTTTTTGATTAAAGTGACTCAAAATTTCAATGTTTTAAAGGAATAATCGACATATACTAAAAGATAATAATAAAAATATCTATAAATGCGGATCCAAAGGAAATCAAACGAATTTTTAATGGAATAATAACTTAGAATCACACAAAACTAAACTAAACCATTTCAAGTATCTCAATGAGCCGAAACGACTGATCTCTTTCGGTACTAATATGAAACAGACATAAAGGGCAAATAACACATCCATATACACTGCGTTTGTTTTTTATTATGTACTTTAAACGTATCTTAAGCACTAAACGTCTCTCTTGTGTGTTGCTTTTTTTTGTATGCCATAAATCTTGTTTTTTGTTTTTCTTTTCTCTCTCACTTGTTTTTTGTTTGTTTTTGTTTTAGTTAAAATTTTCCAACATTTTGTTTGTTTTGTTTTTGCGCTTATATGTAGGTAACATATTTTTATTTTCTCTTACAATTTGCTGCAATACAAATAAAAGTCTTAAATTGTAACTGTAAAATTCTAAATAGTTACAAATTAAATTCTAAATACATACGTAGTTAATTTTGAGGCGTGTTGTGTGTGTGTGTATGTGTATGTGTGTTTGTGTATTTTGGGGGTTCTCATTAGGTTGTTTTTTCTTTTGTGTGTTTAAGGTTGGTAATGCAAATATGTATCGTACTTTAAATTATAACTTAGAAACTTGGAAAAATTCAAATTAAAGGCTGGGCGCAGATGCGCATGGATCTGGCACACAGGAGACCGCCGGACAGTTGTTGTTGTTGTTGTTGGTGGTGTTGGTGTTGTTCTTGGACAGTTACAGACACAGACACAGCTACATATACAAAGATACACAGATACAGATGATGTGCGTGTGTGTGATTGATGTGATTTTGATTGGCATTTGGCATTGAAATGCGCACAGTATTTATAATTATTATCCAGTATGCATATGTATATATGATGTATGGTGGTGGTGGTGGTGCTGGTGGTGCTGATCTCTGACTGCCATCATGATTTTCTCTCCTCTCTCTATTTCTCTGCTCAGCTCTTTATTCATACTCTCTGCCTCTGTCGCCGCCTCGCTGTCTGTGTTTTGAAGTTCCATTATGTCTCACTGCCCGTTGTCACACCTTCAAACCTTCCTCTTCAGCAACGGTACAGCAGCAGCCTACGGCGTCTCCGTTGACTCGACCTTTACTTCGGATTTAATGCTCGATGACAGATGATTATTAGGGTCGGGCGCACTCAGGTGCTAAAAGCAAGACATAAATTCGATTAGACAAAAGAATCAAAATATAAAACATTATAAATATATGGAGAGATTAAAGATATGTATATATATATATATATAGTATGTATAATTCTGTTAGTAAACCCTAGCCTAGGCAAACAACAACAACTAATGACCAAGACAAAACAACAACAACAACAATAACAACTGGTAATCAACAACAACATCAACAACAATAACAAACTAGACCACACACATACACACTCTTGCTCGCACACACACACACACACACACACATGTGGTTACAGGAGGTACTTGGCCGACTCTATTTGGAACAACTTGTTGGACACACACACACACACAACCAACAACAACACAGGTACAATACACTGGTAGTACCTACCGATTGGCTACTCACAATTCCAAGCGGCAATCCACCAACTTGCGGCGACAAATGCGGCACCGTTGGCAGCGATACAACGTTCGGCGGAACCGGCGACGGCAGGAGCGCTGCAGCCGCTGCCGCTGCGGCAGCCACAGCCGCAGCAGCTGCGGCCACGGAGTTGGCGGCAACGGCGGAGCCAGCCGGCGGTGGCGGTGCCAGGGCAGAGCTGCTGCTGCTGCTGCCGCTAACGCTGCTGCCAAGATTTGTTGTACTGTGGGGACCATCGTGCGGTGTGGTGCTGTGTGCCCGATGATGCAGTGCGCCTGTATAATAGCCGCCATTTAATCCTGTTTTGTATTCGATTTCGATTTTTGTATTGGTATTTTGCGTATTTCGTAATTAGTTAATAAAATGTTGCTGTTTTCTATTTGTTTTCATATTGCGGAAGAGGTGGAAGTGGAAGGAGGTATTGTATGTAAGAGATAGAGTAGTTCTCGATTTCGTGGTGGTGCTGGCTGCGTGTGGCCTAAAAGAATTGGCTAAAGTGACGATGGGGGCGGGCGAGGGGGAGAGCCTATTCAAAAGAGCTTGTATGATGCGATGAGAGTTCAGAACAGGCGCCTATATATAAACTTTGACTGCATTTACACGGGAGATTTTCAAACACGAGAAGTGACAATCGATATATATATTGTATATTCTTTTAATCCGATGTTTTGTTGTTGTTTTAAATGCCAATTTCAGTTGCTACAATTATAATTCACATACATACACATTACACAATATGATTTGAGAAAGAGTTTGAAACTATAATATAGAAAATATATAATAGAAGAAATTACCCGCCACCCGCTACTGATGTTCGATAATGTCTCGTGTAAATGAGATCTAAAGTTTTGGCCCCACTGTTGCATACAGTGGCCACTTAATTCAATTCAATTCTTGCGTTCCTTACAGCTAAGATATAGTATATATTTTTCAATTCCGCAGGCCGACGACGATCCATAAATTACTGACTTTCAATAAATGCAAAAGGAAACTTTTGTTAACTGTTTTCTTTTTAGTTCAAATTCGATTTGATTTTAACTTTTCTGTTATCTTTTTCTCTTTTTCCTTAAATATTTACTTGCTCTGCTCTGCTCTGCACTCAATGATCATCCATCATCCCAAAAAACAAACAACAAAAAAAAAAATGAAGTATTTTAAACAATAATGCGGCAAAAGCAACAATAATTTGTTCTTTAAAGATTTTGTTTTATTTGCTATGTTTTTTCTTTCATGGTGTTTTCTTTTCTTTTTTGCGGTTTTGCTTTCTGGAAAGGGTTTGTTGGATTGCATTCTTTTGCGAAATGAACTTTGCTCTGGTTTGCTTCGATTGTTTTTAATTTTATTTAGCTTTCACAGTTATTAAAAATATTTTTATACATTACAAAATAACAGTATTTTATTTGTGTTTTTCATGTCTCTTTTACTTTTATTTTTAATTTTTTCGCTTATGCTTATTAATTTCCTTTTTTCTCCTTTTTTAATCCATTATAATTTTTCTTATTTTTGCTCATTTGTTGTTTGTAGCTCGCTTTATGCTCGTAGGATGTTGTGAGTATGAGTGTGTGTGTGAGTGTGTGCGAGTGTTGCTTCTTGTGTGTGTGTGTTTCTCTAATGTCTTTGTGCTCTCAAAGTTCAAAAAATTTGAACGAAACAAAATCAAAAGAAAAACCTCTTGATGCGTTTCTTTATAAAGTTGATTCATTGTTGCCCTCTCTTTCTTTCTTTTGTTGTTATTTTGTTTTTATTTAAGGAATATTCTTGTTGAGTTATGCTGTAATATTGGTCTTGAGCGAAATAAGTAATAAAGAATAATTGTGTACAACTTGGCGTCAAATTGCATTCATTGTTTAATTAACTTAAATTGCAAAAATTGTACAAAACCATATTTTGCGCCGTTTTATTACGTTATTTAATATACTTTTGTTTTTTTTTTTGTAATGTTTATTAATGTAAGTAATATTACATTTGTTATACGCTAACAATTCTTAAATGTTGATCATAATGTGCTGTGTTTTTTTATTTTGTTTTCTTACTTTTCTCTTATGCTCTCCTTTTGTTTAACTGCCTTTATCAATAAAGTTAATCTAGGTTTATTTTTTTTTGTTTTAATCTTAAGTTCTTTTGTTTTTTACTCTTGCTTTAATATAATTTCTGTTATATATTTTAAATGTACATAGACTATGCATTAATGTTACTTTTAGTTTTCTCTTCTGTTCTTCTGCTTCCATTCTTTTTGTTTTTAATTATTATTTATAGATGTTGTTTAATTTCACGCGCCGTGTTGTTGTATCTATTTTTCTCTCAGTGTATGTTGTGTTGTGTGTGTGGGTGTGTGTTTGCGTTAGTGTAATTAAATAATTAATTCATTATTTTGTGGTGGTCTCAGCATGTTAAGATCTTAACGCAAGGCGAAAATAAACTCGGATGATGAGATCATTATGCATTCATATATATAGAGCAGGGTTCACTTTCAGTTATATTCTTTATCAATTTTGGATTATCTTTCATTTCTTGTGAGCAACATAAATCTTTTTGCATGTTCAGTAACAATAATTGTGCTTGTTTTGCATCATTCTAATTATGGGAAAGATTTTGTAGTTGTAGCTTTGTTGTATTTAAAAGAAAGTCAGTAATTTATGGCGCTAAATCAAAATTGGTTCTTATTCATAATACGTTTATCGATTTGTTTAGGCATTTTGGAAGCTACTACTGATCTATAATCTTTTTGCTTGGGTTAGTAATATTACAAATATGTATGTATATAAAAATGTATCTGATCAAAAATAATATAACTTCTCATATTGCGCGCGTTTCGTACTGAGTGTGTTCTTCTTCTATTATATCTTTCATCTGCAGATTAGTTTGTGTTTAATATTAAATGTGTGAGGCAGGGTCTCAAAACAATTAACAACAACAACAATCCATCAAATTGTTTACTTTCACCTTTTGCTGTAAATAATTATGAATTATACACACATATATATATAAATATATATCTACATATGCGCATACATAGATATAGATTATATTGTACATTCTTTTTCTTTCTTTTTACTTTTTTAGGCTAACTACAAACGCTGACAAGTTGGGTAGGTGTGGGCCAGGAATCAATATGTTGTGTATAAATAGGTTTGCGTGGTTGATTTAAATCCTAATCGAACCTATTTGGAATACACAGAGTTTTGTTTTTAACAACAAATTGTTTAATTAATGATTGCGATATGCTATAAAAAATAATAATAATAATAAAATTACATTATAATAAAGGGACAATCTGCTTGAGGTTGGGGAAGGGGGAGGTGTGATAAGGGCCTTGTTGCTGCTGTTCTGCTCTGAGACCCAACTATAAAAATCTATGTATATTTTGTATAAATTCCTAGGGGGTTTTGTTAGTACGATCGGTTCTCAAAGCGTTTGCAGTTTCTATAGCTATACTATGCATATGGAGTTGTATAAATATATATATATATATATATATGTATATGTATAATCATTTATAACTTTTGCCCAACAGCGGCCGCGCTCTCTAAACCTTCTGCTCCTTCTCGTTCTATATATAATATATATGTATAGATTTTTATATATATATATATATTTATATAGCTTAAACTGTTTAAACTTATTTATCAACTTTTATAGCACGCGTTCTTAAAAACTGCAATTAACGCGATTCTCTCTCTCTCTCATGTTGTATATATGTATTTATATGTATGTGTGTGGATGTGTGTGTGGTGTGTGTGTGGTGTGCTTGCAAATGAATCAGAAAAGGTATATAGAAGTATATGTATGTATATGTGTGTTAGGTGTGCGTGTGTGTGGTGTGTGTGTGCGATTTCTGTTTACTGTTTTGTGGTATATTTTTCTTTATAAAGATTTGTTATGTTGTTTTGTAACGCTCTCTCTCCCTGGCATCTGTATCTGTTTGAGCCTCGCACTACTTTTCTTGATTTGATATCATTTGTAGTTTACCTTCGGGATAAACAGCCGCTGCAACACCGCCGGCCGCAGTTGTTGGCGGCGTGCGCATGAAGTACTCCTTGTTGACGCAATTCCTCAGCACTTCTGGAATATTTCCAACAATCGCTCGTCGGATTTCGGTTGCTGCCATTTCGCGCAGCTCCGTTGCTGATGCATCGCTGAAGAAGGCGGCGTGTGGTGTGCAAATTAGATTTGGAGCATCTTTCAGTGCGCCCTAATCAAGAATAAAGAGATACAGTTTAGTCAAAAGTGTCTAACGTAAAGGTTGCGTCGGCTCAGATTGCGTAAAATGTTTCGTTTTACAACAATCTCTTACTTGAAATACATTGTATGGTTCGTTCTCGTGCACATCCAATGCGGCTGCTCTTATCCGACCCTGTTTCAGTGCCAGCGCCAGAGTCTCGTCATCGACCAGACCGCCGCGGGCGGTGTTAACCAGAAATGCACCAGGTCGCATCTATTTTTAAGGAACAACAATGATTAAACACATTGTACTGACTGATTATTGAATTGTATTCGTACCTGTTTAATTGTGAACTCATTGATTAAATGATGATTGTGCTCGTTGAGCGTGCAATGCAGTGAGACGCAGTCAGACTGAAATAGCAAATCCTGCAGGGTATAGACGCGTGTGAGGCCGAGTGATTTGTCAATGCCATCGGGTAGGTAGGGATCATAGAATATAACATTAAAGCCAAATGCTTTTGCTCTCAACGCAACAGCGCTGCCAATGCGACCCAATCCAACTAATCCTAGGGTATCGCCACGAATACGTGCGCAGCCCTGTAAGCAGAGAGAAAGAGAGTTGAGTGAGTAAATATTGATGGGATTGAATTGATGACAACATTTAATTCATTTGCTTTCTTTCACTCACATGCGCCGCCTCTCGCACTTGCTCGGGACCTGTAAACTTCTTGCCCTCACGCACCATATTCGCCAGCCAATAGGTGCGCCTATATAGGTTCAATATCAAGCACATTGTTGTGTCTGCCACCTCCTCGACACCGTAGCCGGGCACATTGCACACAGCGATGCCCAGTTCACCGGCGGCTTTAACATCAATGTTATCTGTGCCGCTGCCAATGCGCACAATGATGCGTAAAGCTTTGAATTTCTCAAGATCCTCCTTGGTCAAGATGATGGTGTGCCACATCAGAGCTCCAACTGCTTCGTTGAGCACCTGCAAGATAAAAAAATATACATCAGATTAGACTCAAAGTTGCAGTTAGAAATAGATAGATAGATAAGTTACCTTCTCGTGTATTTCGGATGTGCTCTGTGCATCGCAAAAGGCCACTGTAGCCACATCTTTCAGTATGGGCATCTCAATCGAGCAGTCGCGTCCATCGAGCAGCGCCACCAGTGGCCTCGCCTGCAGCGGACCATTGGCAAAGCTGCCCTTCACGTCAATGCGTGAACGCTTCGGCATCATAAGGTTTTTATCCATATTTGTTGTTTATTCTGTATTATTTTCTCTTTCCTCTCTATCTCTCTTTGATTACACTGTACGTATTATTATAGGTGTTTTACTTTTTATTGATAGTTAAAAAATTAATCTCTGTTCTATTTGTTGTTTGTGTTGTTATTGTTGCTGATGCGGTTGCTTTCAATTCAATTTCAATCAACGGAAACGAAAACCTTTTCAAGACGACGATTCACACATTGCAATCATTTTTGGCGCTTCATATTGAAATCGAGAAAGAGAATCCTGAAATCAAACAGAGAATACATATAAATACGTGTATAATATTGTAATACATAATACAACAACTTGCAAATTAAATGGAAAACATGAAATTTGATGTCAAAATACACCCAGTAAACACACACACAGATACACTGTAGCAAGAACCATAAGAGGAGAAAGAAATCGCTTACGAATCACCCACAAATCGAGCCAATGTCAGCACAAAATTCACCGATGACAAGTTTCGTTTGGATTTCGCAATCGTCAGCGATAAAGATACTTTTTGATTGCATTGCTCTCCGCCTTCTTTCCCCGCCACACAATCTTCACCCACCACCCTTCTTCTCCTCCCTCTACATTGCCATAATCACAGTCACAGATTGCGCAGCTGGCGTTGTTGCTTGTGAGTTTGGAACTGGGGTGGGGAATAAAAAAAAGAGAAGGGGCGTCAACATGGAAATTTAACGCCTCAGCCTGGGTCAGTGTATATAAAAGAATTGTATTGTTGTTGTTCTTGCTGTTGTTGTTGCTATCGTCACATTAACAACACATCGTGATACAGCATGGAACGGCGGCATTGCCCCCATCATTCAACACAGCGTTCCACTAGCCCCTTATCAACGCCGTCGTTTGCTGTTGATTAGACGCAACAGACGTACGGACGGACGCAGTAACAAGCGAGCGGGCACACATAATATCATTTCATTTCAGGTATTGCTCTATTGTGCCTCATTTGGGATTAGTTTACGTGTTACTTGCTTGCTTGCGTATCTTATCAAGCAAAGCGTCGTTGTATCTGGCGATAAGCACAGATACAGATACTTCGACCGAGTTCCACTTTATTTGGGGTTCTCTAAGATTACGTGGAAATTGGGAACATGCCCAAGCAGAAGAACTGAACCTAACGACGCGTTAGCTTCGTTATCTGCGAAATTAGCATAGGAATCTATAGATTCTCTCATGCTTGCAAATTGTATTTCTAGATTAGCTAGGGAAACTCCATAAAAATTGCTGTCTAAATATAAAATTCCGGAATGCGAATACGATTTGTGCCCCAGACAATTATCACAGATAGACATTGTACGACGACGTTTCATATCTCTGAGTACAGTATGTATTTCTAGGTATATTATTATTTATAATACGTATATTTAAGGCATTTTGATAAGGCAACACACACACACATGCAAATGCCATGCAATCCATAGCAACAGCTCAACTCTAAATAGAACCGACAATCAAAATAACGACAACAACAGCAACAGCAGCAGCAACAGGAATAATCATATAAATAATTATAATCGTATTAATAGCAAAGCCGAAATGGCAGAAGAGAAAATAATAAAGACCTGCACAGAGATGATCTCAAGAGATATAATAACAGCAACAAATGGCTGAAGGCAAAGCTAAAATACGCGACGCAATTATGACAAACTACAAACACATGCCTCACACAGCTCTACACCCCCTTTCCCTTTGCCACGATTTGCTTTGTTTATTTTTAAAACAATTACGAGACACACATTGTGATTATTCTTGATAAATTATATATACTTATTGAAGGCAGCCACGAAACTGACTGAAAAAATGTGTGTGGCAAGCAGTGAAAGGAAGCTGCCACAGACACATAGACAGACAAACAAACACACACACACACACATATTTGAAAGCGCGCCAAAAACCAGTTCTGCAACTGTTGCAAGTAGTGACAGCAAGGGGGAGGGGGAAGGGACAACTTAAGTTTATCCACAGGATGCAGCAGCAGCAGCAGCAACGTGCGCCCACGCAATTGAGAAAGTTGAACAGAAAACCTGTTGATTCATATACACACACCGTCACAACAAAAAGTAAATCACATAAAAAACGCTACATAAATCACAACTCAAGCGCCACAAAATGATGAGTGTACAGTAAATCTTTAAGCCGCCGCGCGCGTATCTAACAGATACATTTCACTGTTTGACTTTTGTTGTCGTCGTCGTCGTCGTTGTTGTTGCTACCTGAGCGAGCAACTGCTGTCAGAGCCGGCGGAGCTATCTAACTCGAAACTAAAGAACACAACACAGCAGACCGCAATGGCGAACGTTGATTGTATCTCTTTCTTTTCCCTTTTCCAAGCCAAACCAAGCCAAGCCGAAGCAGAGTCGAAGTCAAGCCAGCAAACCGGTTTATCAACCCGACGAGGCACGATAACAGAGCCAGCGACAGCAAAAGTACAATTTTTAATGTGTCTGTGCCGGTCTCTGTGTGTGTGTCCGTGTGTTTGTGTGTGTGTGTGCGTGTTTGCTTGTATGTGTTTCTTTCTTTTTGCCACAATTTTTCAGGCAGGAAAAACTCATGTTGGCTTAAATTGTTTGTTGGCTTAATGCCACAATGACTGAAAACGAAGCAACGAGGCTCAAAGTCGGCAAGTCACCGCGTGTCTCTCTCTCTCTCTCTCTCTCTGACTGTCTGTATGTTTGTGTGTGTTTTTATAAAACACGTTTAAATATACATATTTACAAGTCATGCGCATTTGTACTCCACACACATATCGATGTTTGTTTGTGGGTGTGTGTGTGTCTTGGGGCAGGCAAAAAAGTTTTAAAGCGTTGTTGCTCTGATGCTGATGACGCCATTGCAGCACATACAGTCAACAGTCATACCGTGCGAGCGAGAAAGAGAAAGAACGATGTAGGAGAAGTTGAAAGAAGAGAAGGCAGTGAGTGCTTTCCGCTTGAGTTGGGGGTCATGTTAGAAGAGGGAATGGAAATGGGAAGGGGGTAACATTAAAGTGAAATAAATGTTTCGTGTTTAAAACAACAACAAAAAACAACTACAAATAATTAACTTTCTTATTTTTACAGAAGAAAATCAAATGTTCTTTTTGTCTCCCTCACTCTTAAATCTCAAATTAACAATTTACTTTTTAACGAAATTGCACTGTACTGCAAAATTGTTGTGTGTGTGAGTATGTGTGCCTGTCTGTCTTTTTTAATTATTCTCGTTCGCTGCGCACAACTTGTTTTGACTTTGAATTA
Source organism: Zaprionus davidi (assembly GCA_018903715.1). Taxonomy (NCBI): domain Eukaryota; kingdom Metazoa; phylum Arthropoda; class Insecta; order Diptera; family Drosophilidae; genus Zaprionus; species Zaprionus davidi. The sequence goes on from JAEIGL010000003.1 coordinate 1,889,740, forward strand.
ACGGATCGGAGAAACTCCGTGACGTCGCACCATTTGGCGCGCTTTTTTCGCTGCTGCTGCCACCGTCTTCCTCATTCTCTCTTTCTTTTTTGTCTCATTTGCATTGAAAGCCGGCAAAAAGCTACTCAGTTGATCGCTTTAAGCTGAGCTTTTTGTTTTTCGCTGCTTTACTATTTGTGTGAGGGAGTGCACTAGTATGCATGTGTGTGCGTGTAAGTAGTAGAGTGTGTACATTGAATGACGCAAATTGAAATAAATACAAAGACGAAAAAGAAACAAGAAAAATACTGCAAGCATTGCAAGTCACTCACACAGTGCACAACAACAACAAACAGAGCAAACAAATGAAAGCAGCAACAACAACAATTTATATTGGCTCGCACGCTGTTCTCAGCTGCTGCTATTGGTGAGCCATTTGGCACAACAATCAAATTGTGTATTGGGTTGGTTGATTTATCTGCTTTTATTTAGAACTAAAAGCGCGTCAGTGAATTTTGGCCACAGATCGATGAGGCAGCAGCAAGACAAGCGGCCAAATTTCCCCCAATATGTTAGTACACTTAAACACACATACTCATACCATCTATATATGTATGAATGTATATGTTTCAGTAAGAATTGAAATTTAAATTTAAACGATTGTTGCTTCTATTTTGAGTGCGCGCGTCTTTTGTTTTTTTGTGTTTGAAATTGTGTGAAATTCCTGTCGCAGGTGTGCACTTGTTTTAATGTGTTTTTCTTTCCTTTTGTATTCTCTTTTCTCACATGCACACGCAGTCATTGGCAGCTAGCAACAAACCAGCAGATAAATAGAATGGGCAAACAAACAGAAGAATGATAAGGCAGGCAGGCACAGCAAGAGGCACTTAAAGCCAGCTGAACATTCTAGCTCAAAAACGACTTTACTTGACTCTCTGAGTCACAATATCGTTTAATTGCTTTCATATATATTTAAATCGAAATACAAAACAAAACAAAATAAAAAACTAATGCGTCATAAATAATTTCACATTTATAACTTCAATATTGTGCAATATTACGAAATGAATCGAATGATTTTTTGTTTCAATGTTCTTAATGCACATTGATAGCGGATATCTACAACACACACACACTCGCATACCTCAATAAACATTTATTGTGCCTGATTTATGTGTGTGCAAGAGGAAAAATTTCAAGTGGGATTTTCATGCACACAAACATTAATTCACAAAATAATATAAAAAACAACGAAGCTAATTCGATTTATGCTTGTTTGTCGCCCGCTATATACACACACGCATATGTACAGCTATATACACAACTATATATAGCCATATTCTGATAGACAGAAAGCGAAAAAAATCCATAACAATGCAAATATGCGAAATAGACATACAGTAAATGGGATAGAAGAAAATGTGTGGGGAAGGGGGGTGGAGCCGACAAAAAATATGATTACACAGCGCAGACAGGCGAACAACACACAAGTGTCTCCCTCTACCTCTCTCTCTCTCTCTCTCTGTCAATATGGTGTACATATGCATGTGTGTGTGTGGGTACAGCAGGGGCGCCAGAACGAGCTAACGAATGACAGAAAACATGACAACAAGCGCAAAAAAAAGGAAATGTTGTAATAAAACTAGAAACAAGCGCCAATTTCATTGGGCTGCAAGGGTAAGGTTGGGAAGAGGAGAAAAGGGGGGAGTGAACGTTGAGAGAGTGTTGCAAGGGAGTCAATGGGTTTAACTGTCCCTGTGTGTGTCTGGGTAAGTAAAATATTTATGGACATTCGACAGTAGCGAGTTTTTATAAACTCTTTTTACGTGTGCGAATTTATTTATTTATGTATGCATAAATTGCACAACAAATACAAATACAAACACACATAATACCAACGGGACTGGACATTACCCTTTCCTATACCCTTCTCCTGCTACGACATGGCTTGGACTGTGCATAAGTTTTTCAATCAATATGCAGGCAGGCAGTGCAGACCAATGGGCAAGTCGCAAAAGTGGGATGAGGGAATGGGGAAGAGTGAAAAGGAAGCGGGCATGTGATGGCTATTTTTAGGACTAAACGAGCTGCCCGTCCCCAGTCAACCATTCAAAACGGGGGAACACAGGGCAGCATGCATAAACTAACTTTAATGGGCAGCACTGACTGAGCTTTAACGGTTTAAAGAGTTTCAAGTTTTCATCTCACTCGCACACACACACTCATTCACACAACACACAGTCAGTCACGCATACATTTAATTTCGACAAACTTTCAAGTAAGAATAATGTAAACGAGTTCAAAGATAAAGCCAACTTCTCAAATGTTTAACGGTACACTTTCACCCTTTAAAGGACTTGCAGAGAGAGAGCGAGAGAGCACCAGAAATTCTGTTGAAATATGTCATTCGTTTGTTGGGGAAAAAGCAGTCAGCAGTAACCAGGATTGAGGGCGGAGAACGGGGAACTTGCGACTCGACTTTAGTTCACATGCTATCTCCCTTGCTCGCACAAACGAAATTGTAGCGGCGGCGGCAAAATAACAACGATGAGACACAGCAGCATGTTGCAGTAGTATGGGTAGGGGACGTGCGACGGCGGCACAGGGGCGTTGCGCAGTGAACCTTGCGTGTATATTGTCATTCGAAGAAACACACACATGCACAAACATTGACTGTATGCTACCACTGTGTGTGTGTGTGTGTTGTGTTTGTACGCGCGCTTTGTATATGAAATAAAATTATTGCACAATTTTATTTATGTTTTGCGTATTAGCAAACAACAAATATAATTATTGCTATCGCACGCAAGCACACACACACATATGCACGCACAAACACACACACACACACAGCAGCTCTCGAAATACACACGCATGCACATATAGAGCGCATGTAAAATCGACTTTAAAAATTCATACAAAATTCTGCACGTTTAAATTTTTTTTCTTGTACACGTTTATCGCGCACTCACACACGGAACATCAGCATACACATACACTCAAACACACGCATATATACTGGTCGAAAACAAAAAGAAGAAGCAGCATCAGCAATACAGTTCATATTTGAGAGATAGAAATATTGTAAATTCCGCGTAGATACATATTATTCTGTTATTAAATTACTGCACAACAAAATTAACAGTAGAAACGCACTAGATTTTCATAATTCTATATATTTTTCTTTTTTCAATTCGTTTTTCTTCTTTGTGGTAGCGGCGGCAGCGGCGACGGCTCGCGTTTTTGCGATTTTATAATTGCACTAAATTCACGTGCCATACACAATGCCACACGCACAATTTATAGTTACACACTTGCCGACTAGCTTTATGCCATATTTGCATGCAATTTTCTTAAATTTTGGCTACTTTTTATATATTTTTCAACAATTTTTTTACCAGCAACGCGTCCAAATTCCACTTTCGACTCGCAGCTTTCAAAATGGCGGAATACGAATACGGCAATTTTTAGTTTTAGTACAGCAATGACGCGATGCTACTCAGTGCCGCGATGCTACTCATTTGCCGCGTATTACTAACCAAATAATTTAAATAAAAATGGGGCTATAGCATATGTGTCGAAGGGAACACACCTGGGAAAATTACGTATTTGTACGATATATATATATGTATAAATTATATATATTGTATTGCACTAGTAACTACAAAATTTTTCTTTTCATCCACTTGCACACAATATATTCTCTTTTATGCTTCTTCTTTACGCCGAGTAACTATTCTCGTGTTTACGCGCCCACGCACACACTCACACTAAAACGAAATGCGTCGTGTAATTAAATAAAAATAATTTGTACAAAACAAAATGATGATAAATTTACACTTTTCCTCTTCCCACTCACAATAATTTCGACACGTAAATGTACCCGGCAGTAATTTAATTTTACTTATTCAAGTAAAATGCCGAAAAACAATCGCGCAACGCTCGGTGCGATGTCTTGCGCTGGGGTTTAACGATACTACTGCCGTCCGGGTATCGATAGCAATGAATACGATAAATACGATAAGTACTTGCTACCGATAAAAAAGAATGCACAAATTGCACTTGTATTCGTATTCGTGATTTTTGCATTAAAAGAAGAAGAGGCACAAAGAAGTGCGGGCGTGGAAAAAAACTAAATTCATTTGCATTATTTTAAATAATTTCCAAAGGCACCTAGCAATAAACACCTAAACCTAATCAACATGTCAGCCAGGAGAGCATCACACGCAGGAAGCTGGTACACAGATTCAGGTATAATTTGCAAATTCCAACGAACTCCGATGCCTCTATTTGACCTTTGTATACATAAGTCAACATCAGACAATGGAAATACGAATTACTTGATTTTCAATAAATTTAAGTTTTTATTTAAAATACATTTTTCAGTGATGGCTAACTGTATGAACATATTGACACGTCCTGAAAGATTCATACATATCAATAAGTCGTCAAAAATATGCAACGTAAATTAGTTAGAAATTTTTTTTGGGGTCGGTGCCCAACGAATTGCGTATCTCTTCCATACGATTATATGCCATCTCTGTGGCCAAAGATACACGATCCTCCAACTTGTTGCTAAGTTTGCGCTGTTTCTTTAACGTTTCTAGGCCGTGCTCAAGCTGTGAGCACGCTTGAAAGAAATTACTCAGCTCGGGAATATCGGCAAATTCACCGGGATGACGACGAAAACCATCGCGCACATCTGTGGTCAGCTTACCCAAGCGATTCTTAAGGAAACTTGTGTCGAACATCTGTTTAAGCTGATCCGTGGCTGCCTTACTTAAATCATTGCTCGACTCACTTAAGTGCAAATTTTCAATGCGTTTGTGAAGATTCCCGAAATCGATAGACTCAAACTTTGTGCTAATGTTTTGAAATAGCTCATAGCTCTTGCCCAGCTCCATTTGCATTTGCTGCAAATCATCATCAATAATTTTATTATTTTGCGATTCAATTGATTCAAAATCCAATTTGCGTTCCAATTGAAACAATCTCTCTGAGACTATTGAGGTGCCAGATCTGCTTGGCAATGACAATTTATGGGATGACGACGTTACCTCCAAGTGGGGATCAAAGAAACGTTCTACCGATGGTTTCATTGTTATCGGTTTGCCACTTATTGACGAGCGATATGTCTGAGGTCTGCTGTAGTTCCTCTTTGATTTCTTAGATGATTTTTTTGTCTTGGTTTCTTTACCTGGATGCAAAACCTTGTCAGGAAATAAATTACGGCTTGGATCGAGAAGAGCCAATGGAGTGGGGTCCATAAGCTGCTCAGCCGATATCCTACGGCAAGGATCATTGCTGTTGCTGTAAATTATACCAGATTTAATAGATAATGAAACCCTTAACAAGTTTTACCCACTTTTCCTCCATAATAAGCTTTAATTCGTCGCGTACGCGGCTAAGTAGGTCATCGCTGTCTGCATTCTTTGCCATTTCTAACTAAAATTTGATTTTTTATCAATATATAAAATAAAATAAGAGATTATGATATATTTCTGTGTATTGTCAGAGGCCTTTCAATCGCAGTGAAATTTTGGATTATGATTTCTTATTTATCAAGTTGTTTATACGTTGCTAGACAACGAACTGCCTGCTTGATTGCGTCCTGAAGGCAATCCTCAGTTTGGGCTCATATAATTCAAATTTTTTGTTTATTGCAGGCTCGGATCTCTCCAGGCAGCTGGATCGTTGGTTAAGTGCTGCGGATTTGTCTCATGGACCCGCTCGTGCCATAATAGCACCGTAAGTACAGGAACTGTACAGTTACTATTGATATATAGAGTAATCCCTAATATATTTTTCTATATCAGTCATGCGGGATATGCCTACTGTGGTGCTTGTGGTGCATTTGCCTATCGGCAAGTGAGTCCAGTTGTTGTGTAAGTGGAAAGAACTTAATTATGAGTAAAACTGATGTTCTTCATTCTTATTTCGTTCTTTTAGTAAACGCATTTTCATATTGGGTCCCTCCCATCACGTCCGGCTTCGTGGTTGTGCTCTCTCGGTGGCGAAAAAGTATAAGACACCATTGTATGATCTCAAAATCGATACCGAAGGTGTGTAGAAATCGTTAAAAACTTGCATCGAATTAAGTTGAACTCAATTGCAGTTAATGCCGAGCTGGAGAAGACGGGTCAGTTCTCATGGATGGACATGAAGACGGACGAGGATGAGCACTCCATTGAAATGCATTTGCCTTATATAGCTAAAGTGATGGAAGAGTAAGTCGTATGGCAAAGTTGCAACATCAAACTCGACTCAAGCTAATCTGATTTTCATTTCTGTTAGCTTCAAAGACCAGTTCACCATTGTGCCTATACTCGTGGGCTCGCTCAATCCGGAGCAGGAGGCACAGTACGGCAGCCTGCTGGCCACATACTTTATGGATCCAGCGAATCTCTTTGTGATATCATCCGATTTCTGCCATTGGGGCCAACGCTTCAGTTACACATACTACGATCGGTCGCATGGACCCATACACAAGTGCATCGAGCACTTGGATAAGCAGGGCATGGACATCATTGAGACCTTGAGTCCCTCGGCGTTCACCGATTACTTGCGCAAATATAATAATACGATATGCGGTCGTCATCCGATTGGCGTCATGCTTGGCGCCATCAAGGCCCTGCAGGATCAGGGCTTTAAGAACATGAGCTTTAAATTTCTCAAGTATGCGCAAAGCAGCCAGTGCCTGGACATGGAGGATTCGAGTGTTAGTTACGCATCCGGTTCCCTAATCTTTGAGAATTGATGCAAGCACATAACGGCAGCAGCAACAACAAAGTATTCTCCGCCTAGACTTATTAATTGAGCACTGATACTAAAGCTACTCCTCCTCCTAATCCTCCTTGTATAACAAAAGTAATTTTAATTTTCATAGCAGCAAATTGAAGAAGAAGAACAAGAATAAAGTCCATTTGAGTTCCATTTAATTTAATTCGGTTTTTTATTTTTTTTTCGCTTGTTGAAACATCGAAATTGACATCTAAGCATATTTTTTTTTGTATATTTTTCATTTTTTGTGTTTTTCTTTTTCTTTCTTTTCGCCTTATCAATGAAATGTTTGCGTTATGTGGCCGTTTTCACTGGCGCGTTGGATGTATGTGAAGGAGAAGTCTGTCTATGTGTGTGTGTGTCTGAGTGTTTGTTTGTGTTTGTGTGTGAAGCAACAGTTGTCATGGTCATGGCCACCATATTTACCACCAGGTGACACCAACGCCACCACCAGCTGCAGTGGCATCAGGCACCGCTGCATCCCCGGCACCAGCTGCCGATCCATTCAAGCGGGAGCACTGCTCCGCCGCTTCGTTGGCTATTTGCAGTGCGCTCATGTTCTGCACAAACGCCTCGAGCGCCACATTCTCATCGGGACTGTAGGGCGAGGTGCGCTGGCTGAGTGGGCTGCGGCGCAGGAATTCGTTCAGATCAACGCTGGCAACACTAGCGGGCTTGGAGCCGGGCGCCTGCTCAAAGTCATAGCCAGCAAAGGGATCTGATGGAGCTGCCGGAGATGGCTGTGATAGACGTGGCAGCATGTTGCCTTGCACAAACAGGTGGGTGGAATCTGCACAGGAAGAGGGAATATGTTAGTCTGGCAAATTGCTGGAGGGGACTAGCTTCTTCTTTCTTACCACTACCATAGTCGCCGTGGACATTGTCGCAATAGCTAGCACCGGAGCTAACGCTGCCCTGCGAGGGCTGTTGCTCGTACGCGTTGCTAGGGCACGAGCCACGATTGCCAAACACAGTTGTTATCTCCACATGATGCGGCGATGGCGATGTGTTGTTGCGCGTGAAGTTGGACTCCGATATGTTGTGTATGGAGACCTGCAAGAGGAATAAAAGATGACAAGAATTTAGCAGGTGGAAAGAATTAAAAGATTCTCTATAAGATTAGATCACAGTGCGAGGAAATGTTCCAATTTTATCCCCTCTACTAGATTTCCAAGTCGTATTCCACAAATCAAAACTTCGCGTATTCATTTAGGATGAGTAGAAAGAGAATGTGAACTGTTCTTCGAATGTATACAAATTAGCATAAGCAGCGGAACGCACCTCGTTGTTCAGATGCTGGCCCGGTATCAGATTCTTGAGGAAGGCCGCATCGTCATAGCGTATGACGCCAGTGTTGGGTATGCCTTCCAGGTAGGAATTGAAACTGGTGATGGTGGGCGGCGGTGAATCATCGCCACAATTATGATGCATATGACAATCGGGTGGCAATTCGGGTCCAGCTTGAGACACAGACGAGGGGAATACCTCAAAGCCATTATAATAGGTCGACTGTTGGTATTTCTCCTGTAGCACCGAACCACCGGGGGGACCAGCAGCACCAAACTCCGATGTGGGTGGACCAAAGCTTGGCCATTGCTGGCTTGTTGCAGCTGCTGCTGACGAACTGGAGCTGTGGCTGTCTTTGGTCTTCTGCTTCAGTTCGCTGCCAATGGCAGAGAGACATTTCTGTGCCTGCTTTGGTCGCGCTATGACAGCAGCATCGCCCACCAGACGAGTGCCGGGGCTGCCCAGGCCGGATACATTTGTGCAGCTAATACTGATATTATTGTGCGTATCGACGACGCAGCCACCGACGCCAGCGCCAACACTGGCGCTAGCAATACTCCCAGCATCAGCGTTATTACTGCTGCCACCACTAGCTGATCCACTGGAGAAATATGAGAAATTAGTGGGTGGTGCTGCTCCGACGGCGCTGCTGCCAGCAACAATTAACGATGGCGATTGTTCAGTTTGCTGCTGATGCTGTTTCTGCTGTGTGGCACGCGCTGCCTCTGCCACTGCCTCCTGCGGAGTATAATAGTTCACGTTGCTGCCAAACTGACGATAACCGCCCATGGCCAGACCATTTGTGACAGCCTGATGCAGCGCCGGATTGCGTATGGTGAACATGCCGTTCTCATTCTTAATAATTGCGGCCGGCTGATCCATTGGCATCGGTGCGGCAAGGGGCAAACCAGCTCCATAGACACGAGCTGGCAAGAAGAGATGGAGAGAAGGAAGAGGTGATGCAAGGGTAATTGAGATGCCTGTACTGGCGCTTACCTGGCGGAATGGGATTCGGATTTGGCAACATGCTGGCACTGCTGGGCACTGGGCCATTGTTAACGCCGACTCCACCGGCGCCCTGATGGAACATAGGATTGCGCAAAGTGATGATATTGCCACTTGCACTGGCCTCCATAATGGGCACCGATGAGAGCTGCGTCTGCTGGCCATCTGTCGCGCCACTGCGCTTGGCAGAAGAGCTGCCTCCACCACCACCACCACCATTGCCACCTGATTTGCCACGATTACGTCGCCGACGACGCGATGATTTGCCACTGGCAGTGGCTGCAGCAGCTGCAGCTGCCACATTGCTATTGCTCACTACTACTGGCAATTGCTGGCAGTTGCGATTGCTGCGTGGGTTAGCCTCCACCATGATGACGCCATTACCGCCAACGCCGGCAGTGTCCATCAGGCCTGCATTGCCGGCATAGTAGCTGCCCATGAGATGCGCGGGCTGTTGCAACGTGTGCACCACCTGCTGCTGGTGTTGCAACTGCTGCTGTTGCTGTTGCTCGGCCAACGGTTTGGAGAGTTTGCGTATGGACTCGCTCTTCTGACGAAGCTGCTCACTCTTGGCGGGATCCACCTTGGTCAGCGTTATGCCGGGCGGCAACGAAAGATGCTCCACCTGCACGCCACGATTCAGTTGATCCATTATGCTGCAGTTGGGCTGCTGCTGCTGGTGCTGCTTGGTCGAGGAGGAGGAGGAACTGGAGCCAATGCGCAAGTGCTGCATCTGCTGTGCCAGCGTGCTGGCATAGCTACCCGAGTGCGGTGGCAGCGGTGGTGGTATGGCAACTTCGTTGGGATTGAAATAGCCCATGTTGTGGGGTATACCCGAGAGATCCTCTGCAGGCGAAAAGTCATTAGATAAGCGTGGACTTAGGAGAGGGATCTGGCTGCACTTACCCTGCTTCTGACCACGATGTCCACGTTTGCCGCGCTGCGAGCGCTTGGATGAAGGTTGCTGCGTGCTAGTATCCGCCAAATTCGATGAGGAACAGTTGCTGTTGCTGCTGTTCAATTGATGGCAACCACCAGCACCACCACCACCACCACTTGTGTTCTTCGAACGCCCACTGCCGCGTCCGCCACGTGTCTGCTGCGGCTGCTGCTGTTGTTGCTGCTGCGATGCTGTCCGATTGCCGCTGCCGCTGCTGCTGCTCTGCGCTGGCCCTGCCACCTGCCTGTCCTGAACAGACTTGGACTTGCGTTGAGGATTCGATTCCACTGCAGTTCTTTGTGATTGGTTCTTGATCGGCGCAGACAGTGAGGCCGGTGCCTGCTGTTGCTGGGAGCCTGTTCTGCGCTGGTTGCCACTTCCCGCCTTAGTTACCTGTGGCTGCACATGTTGCTGCTGCTGCTGTTGGTGTTGCTGAGTTTGTGACCTTGTTTCAGCTTTGGGCTTCTTGACGGGCACAGCTCCCTGAGCTACAGCATCTGCCACTGCTGCCGCTGGCTTCTGTTTAGTATTCGAGTCTGAAGCGGCGGCTTGTTTGGCTGCTGTCACAGCTGGCAGCTTGACTTGCACCTTAGCCGCTGCTGGTGGTGGTGCAACAACTACTGGCGGCTCAGAGCTCAGCTCCGACTCACTGCCAGTTTCCCATTCCCCATCCGAGGAGTCCTGCACATGCAACGACTTGAAGGGATTGTTATCCAACTGTCCTTGATCCAGTCGTGGCTTTAGACGCTTCTGTCGCTTCACAGGCGCTGGTTCTGGCTCCGGCACGGGGTCGGGTACAACTGGTGTTGATTTTGGCAACTTGATCTTCTTGGTCGCCTTGGGTTTAATGCTGCACACAGAGTTTTCACGCGTATTGACCGCGCTACTCTGCGGCGTTTGCGACTTGGAACTGTTGCCCGAACTTGAGCTTATCTTTTTAGCTTGCTTCTTGTTGTTGTTGTTCTTGGCTTTGGCAGCTTCAACCTCAGCAGCAGCAGCAGCTGCAGCAGCGGCCGCAGCTGCTTGTGCCGCCACAGCAGCAGCAGCAGCATTAGCCGCTGCCGTTGCTGCTGCTGCAGCAGCTGCCGCCTTCTTAGCCTCCTTCTTTTTAGCCTTGGCGCTTTTCTCCGGCACTGGAGCAGCAGCGGGCACAGTAGTATCTGGAACTTGCGTGCTCGAGGCCACCATATGACCATTGACAAAGGTGTAGAGCAGCTTATCCTCATCTGGGGAGCTGCCCTTGGCTACAACCGTCACCTGTTGCTCGCCGCCACTGGCGTGTGGCAGCTGCACGCGTCGTATTGTGACAATACGCTTGGATGGATCAGCTGTTATGGCATTGGCTGCCATCGCGGCGATCACATCACGTGGCAGTTGTTGCTGTTGCTGCTGCTGATGCTGTTGCTGCGGCGGAGCATAGCAGACAGGTGTGTGGGGTGGAAAGAAGGCCGCCGAGCTAATGAAATTTGAATATTGCGCGGAGGCGACAACCGATGTTGCTGCTGGTGCGGACGAGGTCGAAGCCGGAGCTGAAACACATGCGGGTTCAGCTGTTGCCGTCGCTTGACTTCCTCCACCACCACTAGCACCACTCAAGATCTCTTCGAGCTGCGCCAATTTGGCCAACTGCTGCTCCTTGGTGGGCAAATAAGAGAACTTGAATTCACTATTTGCCTGCTTCACGGTGGCAATCAGCTCCAAAATGACCGTCTCCACCTTACCCTTGGCACGCTGCAGATTCTTAATGTTCGCCTCCAGTTCGGCGATGCGTTTCTTTTCGCGCTTGCGGCCGCCAGCAGCCGTTAAGGTTTTCATTTCGTATTTATCGAAGAACTCCTTGAAGTAAATGTCCAGAAACTGACTACGCAAATCCTCCAGTTCCTTAATACGTTTCTCCTCCTCCTTGCGTTGTTTTTGCTTCGCCTTCTTTGCTGCCTTTTTGGGATTGGTCGTTTGCGGCTGTTGCGGTTTGCCCTCAATGAAGTTGAGTCTCTCATTGATCCAACGCTTTTGATCCTGCTCGCGCGTATAGCTACCGAGGAACTCTGCAAAATCCTGCATCATTTCCTCCTTGCTATAATGGCTGAGATCCGCAGGCAAGTTGCCACAATTTCCTGTGGCATCCGTGTGCATTTGTATGCTCTTGCAGAGACTGTCCAGGCAGAGCAAACTATTATCGCCATCCTCGATATTCTCGCCAATCTCATTGAGCGCTGCCGCTGCAGCTGCTGCAGCCGCAGCTGCCGCCGCTGCTGGCATTTTACGTGTGGCTGCTTGAACCTGTGCCGAGGCAACCACTTTCAAGGTGGGCGGTTGTTGCTGCAGTTGCTGAGTTGTCAATGGCTCCGGCTTTGGCTCAGGCTGCACTGCTGGCTTTGCTTGTGCTGTTACTTCTTGGCCACTCTTACTCTTACGATCGTTGACAATTTGCGTTAATTTCTTGCGCAGTCTATCTCGCGTCTCGTTGAAGCGTGCATGATTGCACTCCTTCTTAACGCGCTTCTTTGAGTGATTCTCCTTGCAGGGTTCCCCAATGTCAGCATAGTCTGCGCAGCCTATGGCGGAATAAAGAGTTATTAGCATTCAGTTCCAGAGAAGAATCTTCATTCAACTTACATTTACGCATCTTTTCCTTACACTTCTTGGAACCATTCGAGTCATTGCAGCCGCCAGTTGTCTGCGTCTGTTCGTTTACCTTCGACTTATTCGTCATACCAGAGGTGCTGTCCGGCTTACTGCGTTTGCTGCACACAATGAAAAGGGAGAAAGGATTAAATAGAATTTAGAATTTTCGCACAAAAGATTTGGTTTTATTGGATTTTCGGAATATGAATATTATATATTATATGAATATTTGAGTAACATGATTCGACACATACTTTGAAGATGTGAGCGTATTTGACTAGTTCCCAGTGTCTTTTAATACTCAAAAACGCATTGAACTTGATTTACGTATGTATTTTCACTCTGACACTCCGCTACATTCCCTTTCAAATTACTTCCTTTTTGCCCACATTTACTTACATCATCTGCGAGTCATGCAACATCATTAAATGATCCACGCCAAACTGCATTTTTTCGATGTTTGCGTCGCCCAAAGTGAAGCTGAAGATGAGCGAGATATATTAAAGCATTCAACAATTGAATTAATCACAGAATAAATTGTTCTTTTTGCCAAAATTGACGTGACTCGCTGTAGCAAAAATAACAACTATTTCATGACCTACTATGGTTTAAAAAAACTTTTTTCAACTTACTCGTCTGTTATTTTGAAGGGCGAATAGCTACAGTGGGAAAACAATATTTTAGATGTGAAGACAAATATTATTAATACTTCTGCTAAACTTACCCAATAACCTGCGCCAGGAACTGTTCGAATCGTCCGTCATCCTTATCGCCCACAACGCTGTTCTGCCGCAAACGCAAATCGCCCTTGAGCAACTCCAGGTGCTTGAAATCTGTGGCCGTCGAGTTGAATTTGACAAAGAAATTGGCATAGATGGATAGCACAAAGGTCCAATAGGTCTTGTAGACATAATGCTGATTCTTAAGCTCCTGCAACTCGGCGGGACTGGGCGCCAGCTTCCGATTGAAGAACATTAGCGACGGCAACGTGGATCGCAGCTCCTCTCGTGAAAATGACAGGGGCTGAAAGCAACGCAGCAAATGCTTTGTCAATGGCGGCGACAATTCATTGGCAAGTATTTTGCGCGCCAGCTGGCAAGCGGAGACTCGGCAGTTTTCACCGCAAAAGAATTGCGGCTCAATGCTATCGAAACGATAGCGTTTCCTGGTGGTCAGATGCTGGAAGACAGCCCATGCAATGTGATATGTGGTTCGCAAGGCGGTGTCCATCTCCTGGCGACGCAGCGCTACGCTGGTTGAGTCCGCATCGGCCTTAGCAACTATAGCCTCTGGCTGATCCCCACTGCCAATGCGCCGTTGCTGTGCAGCTGCAGCAGCGCTGGTGCTGGCCGCTGCAGTTGCATTGTGTTTGGCCTCATCGCTGGTGCAAGTGCTCAGAATCTTTGATTTCATTAGCTTCGCATCCTTCTCGACAATCCCGAGTGTTGTGCACTTGGCACAATGGCCGGCTTGTCGCGGCAGCAGAGGTGTACCCGCAATGGAACAAGTGATGCATTTGCAGTTCCTAGAAGAGCAAAGTTTAATTTGAATTAATTGCCACAGGGTATAAGTTATATTTCTTTTCTTACTCATTATGGTGTTCCAGCAATGCATTGCACTTCTTGCAGAGATCCTCGTGCACCAGCTTATTGGGCGGATCGTAGAAGCCATCGGGCCACTTGAGCTTGGTGAACGCCATTATGTTCTTCCAAGCGAGCTGACGATCGACAATGCGCTGAAAATCAATGAACTCATCATCACTGATATCCGGCAGTGAAAACGAGGTGGCATCCATTACGACCTTATCGAATATGTTAAACACATCGAGCAGGCCCATGCGACGATCATATTCGGTGGGCGACAAGTTGAACTTGTTCAGCTCCATCCAGATATCCGTCCAGCGACGCTCAATGGAATGCATATGCTCATCGAAGAGCATATAGCGTTTTATCAGTGCCGTTGTCTGTGTCGAGCCTTCGCCCTCCTTCAGCGTGAGTATGCATGCGAGCATGGTGTCGCCCAGCGGATTGAACACATGTTGCTGAAATAGACGCTGGCACAATAGCACCCAGGAGAGCTTGAACTTGCGCAGAAAATCATTCTCGAAAGCAAACAAACTCAAAGAGATCTTCTGTGAGATGCAGTTCAAATCGGAGTAGCCGTCCAGTAAGTCTAAAATTAATAAATAGACGTATATTAATATTTATCAAAAACTAGTAAGAGGCTACCTTCGATATGCCGAAGGTTGTATACCCTTGCAGGTTCTCATACCAGATCGTGCCTATACTTGTATACTATATATAATGGTGCATTGAATAGAATTGACTAGACGTTGCAGCTGACAGACAGACATAGCAAGTTTGACTCCTCTGTTGATGCTTATTCAGAATATATAGACTTTATAAAGCGATATAGATGACACCTAAGGTGCGTTACAAACTCCTGCCCAAAACTACTATACCCTCTGCAAGAGTATAAAGAGTTTTATCGGTGAAAGTTGGATTAATATGAAGTTAAGCATTTGTTAAATCAATAATGGTTAATTTAGGGGTTTTCCTAAACTGTTCCCTGTCGTACATGTGAGCATCTTTTCGGCTGAAACTTTCTCGTTCTCCTGCACATTTTGGGCAATTTCGATCATGCCCTCGGAAAATGCCTTTACAATGCACTCCACATTATAGGCGAGTATTTGTAGCAGTAGCATCGGATTATTGGCCATCAGGCTGCAAAGAAAGATAGGTTTATATATCACATTATACAATTACCAATTCTTCAAACTTACATGGCGCTGAATAGCACTAATATCATATTATCAGAGATCGCAGTATCATCAATAAAATCAAGATATTCGGCATTCTTATCGTAGAGGAAACCACTTGTTATCCAATAGATTTGCTTGTTGGACTCCAGCAGCTTCTCAAACTTATTATAGGCAGCATCGTTTCTACACATTATAATAAGGTATTCATTAAGTTAAGTTCTTTATTTTCGATTTGGTACTCACTTTAGCATAGGGCTATATGCTTTTATTAGCACATCGAGCAGCATGACCACCATGTGGGCAGCCTTGAATTGATCCATCATAATGGCCATGATTGTTTCGCGATATTCGAGACATTCCTTGCAGGAACAAAATGTAAAGAACTCCTCCTTACGATGTTTAACAAATATCAAGGCAAGATTCTGAAAATAAAGCTGCACAGGATTAGGGATTCAGTATGACAGTTTTGGGGCCAAAGGAACACACCGTAATTGCACGCAACTGTCCATCGGCGTCACGCAGCGGATTCTTTGGATCCTCCGAGAATATGCGCATATTCTCAATGGCCATCTATAAGGATTATCACATTAGAGGGCTTCTTCTCGTTCGTCTCTTCAGTCTACATACCAAATAGGAGCGTGTTTCATCGTTGGAGTCCTTGGCTATGGACTTGCACTCATGCAACAGCTTGTCACTCAGCTCCATCTCGATGACATTGTCCTCGCGCAGGCTCCATTGCATTAGAGATACAACCTCCTTGTATATCACTTCCGATTTTGGCGCTGGAGCGTATGGATCAAACGGCGGCAGCGCCAGTATCGTGTGCAGCGTATTGATAATGTTGCCTTCAGGAAAATTGAGACGTTCTAGCAGCTGACACGGTGGTGGGGGTGGGGGGCTGTTTTTGTTGTTATTGTTAGACTGCTGCAGCTGCTGTTGCTGCTGGGGCAGCTGCTGCTTGGCATTGAGTGGCAATGGTTTGTTCGAGCTGAGCGCCTCTCGCATTGCTGCCAGTGCATCGCATTTCAGCGGCATATTGTCGCCACAAATGCGCGGCGTGGCTGCGTCAATGGACATTTTCATGCTAACATGATAGCAGGAGGCTGCATCCAGTTCACCATTGACAACAGCCTCAGCGACAGCGACAACATTTGCATCGACGATGGTGCCACTTGGATGACACTTGGCTTTGGCTCCCTTTGGCTTGGAGGAGGAGTTGCTACCACTAGGACCACTGGCGTCGTCGTCGTCTGCGTCGTTGGTGCAACAATTTGCGCAAGCTGTTGTTGTTGTTGTTGCTACTGTGGTTGTTGCTGCATCTGCCTCTGTGTCATTCAACTGAAACGTGGACGTAACGCGCTTTGTTTTGATGAACGCCAATGCCTTCTCCACTTGTTCGGCCATTACATATATATACGACGATGATATTTATTGGATTTGGATTTGTTGTTTATTTACTCTTCACTCTCCGTATTATTTTCTTCCTTTGCAAATCGAAACCCCGAACGCAGCCTAATCATTGGCGTAACAAAAATTTGAGTATGCGCGACGCATTATTATACAAATCACAGATGCACTTCCGTGGTGGAGACACTTTCACTCGTCTCGACCGACCAATCGACCAACCAACCGACCGACCGTCGTTTTCGTTGGTTTCGAGAGTCTCTGCTGTGTGTATATAAATCTGTGTGTGTAGTGTGTCTCGATCTGTGTGTGTATGCCTGTATGTGTGTGTGTTGAGTCGAAGAAGTCTCTCACATACAGTAAATGAAAAGAACGCAACGCGTTTTTTTCCCTAAACGCGCGCGCCGTTAACGAGAAACGAGCGCGGGTTCTTGTAATCGACTATTCAATATGATTACTTTGTACACGTATCGATCCTAATTCGACTGCTTTGCAGCAATGTATATATGTTTATTAAACAAGTGAATTGTTTGGGATTTTTTCGTTTTTGTTTCGCTCGTCGTCCGTTCGGTGCAATTGCAATTTTCTGCCTTTGACTGTGTATGTGTGTGTATGTGAGCGTGTTTGTATTGGCTCAGTGTTGCACTGCGGCCTATCAAACGAATGGCAATCATCGGCAAGGTACATATATACATGCGTACGAAGAAATTTATGTTATCGATAGTCCGATAGACCGGTATTGCAAAAGGCAGTTAAAATGCAACTGTTAATGCATGTAACGTTTAAATAATGTTAAATACATTTTGTCAATTTATTTAAATTGTTTATCTATTTTGTTAATTGAGATTTAAATAGTTAGTTGCAAATTCAAAATGGGTATGTAGAAATAAGTAAATTGATCGTGATGCCTCTAAGTATGCAACAAACATCAAGATATTTAAAATTATTGAAGGCTCTCATATGATTATTTCAATCATTTGACATTTTTTATGCTCTGAGCCTGCCTAATCATTTCTATAACTAAATAAGCATTGTCTTCTGGCGTCAGTCGTGGTTGATTCGTGGAAGAAACAAGCAGCAATTCTGAAACGCCTGGAAATTGGCAAGCGAACTGTGAAATAATGATGAAGTTGATAATTCTAGGTCTAGCCATATGCTGGACGACAAGTTGTGTCTATGCCGACGGCATGACAGAGGTGTACAGGTGGAAGCAATTGGATTACTACAACCGAGGTACACTAACAAAAATTAAGGCTGATGATCTTGATAGCCTGATATATGTTAATTATTGATAAGAGTTCTTCGGAACTCTCGACGATTTCCGCTGTAATTGAAAGCTTTTCTTCATGTTAAGGTTCATTGTCTGGAAGTTTTCAGATGATCGGAAACATCTGGACCTACCGACTTGAAGATTCCAAAACGTACAAACCCTACGACAATGTGCCAATGGGTGCCAGTCACTATCGGGGTCGCCTCTTTGTGACCGTGCCCCGTAGGCGAAATGGAATACCGTCAACGTTGAATTTCATAAACATCACAGCCGAAGGGTCAGAGAAAAGTCCCATGCTGCGAGCCTATCCCAGCTTCGAACAGAATCAGTTCAAGGACGGTGCAGATGGCCTGGTCTCCGTCTATCGCACCACTGTGGATGCGGTCTGTCAACGTTTGTGGTTTGTTGATACCGGTATGCTGGAGCTACCGAGTAAGTGACGATTTCAGAAAGGTATTGCATCACTTGGAATACTAATTCCTTAATTTCTTGCAGATGATAAGCAGCAAATTAAGCGGCCAAGCATTTGGATAGTAGATCTTAACACGGACCGTCTTATCCATCGCTTTGAAGTCCCCGAAAGTATTGTGGACACGGGTCGGGGTCTCGCGAGTATAGCGGTTGATGTGACGGGGAAACAATGTGGGCATGCCTATGCCTATATACCGGATCTGATGAAGTGTCGTATGCACGTTTACAGCATGGCCGAGAACAGCATGTGGACCTTCGATCACAACTACTTCCACTTCGATCCTCTTGCCGGCGACTTCAACGTAGGCGGCCAAAGATTCCGCTGGGATGATGGCATCTTCTCGATCGCACTCGGACAGCCGCAGTGGGATGGCAGCCGTGTTGTCTACTTCAATGCCATGGCTAGCAACCAACAGTTTGCCGTCTCCAGTAAGGTGCTGAAGAACAAAGAGAATGCAGCTCGATCAGATCACGGGTCAGATTTTTATAACGTAGGCAGTCGAGGTCCAAACAAACAGTCGACAATTCATCAATACGATCCGGAAACGGGCGTGCTGTTCTTTGCCGAAATTCAAACGAACGGGATCGGATGTTATAACACGAAATACCCGTTCTCGCCGGCACACCTCGGCATTGTGGCTTCCGATTCCGAACAGATGATCTATCCCAGTGATTTGGAGGTCAGTATCACATGATCTAAACAGCTTAACTGAACGATAATTGATTTCTCCTTTTCCTACAGATCGATGAAGATGGATATATTTGGGTTATGACCAATTCACTGCCAATCTACATCTACTCCAGCCTGGACACGAACGTCTACAATTTCCACGTGTGGAAACAGCATGTACGGGAGGCCAAACGTAATCCAGTGTGTCAGTAAAAGTTCCGAATGTTGACAAGTTATTTTTATAATAGTGATGTTGTGCTTGCGTACTTTTATCACACTTGTGGTTTTTTAAACTCCTATTAAATCAAATAAATGAAATTTTCCCGGAACATAATCTTTGACTTTCATTCTATTAAAACGTATGATTTACTCATTAACATAAACAGAAAATGGTGCGTTTGTGTAATGAATCATATTTAATTTTTAATAATATACTATAATATAATTTCCGCTTCTCGCTTTGGGGCTGGATTCATGATTCACAGAATCTAAAACAGACAAAATATATTGATTTTTTATGTATGTAATTAAATTTAGGGGTTTCCGATATTTTAGGTTTTGCCCATGTTAAAATACATTTAAATATGATATTTTGGAAGAAGGAAACTGTTTTAATTGGCTGATCTTGTTGAACAATAATTAGTTTCTGAGTTTTTATGAGAATTTCTTTGAACAAGTGGAAAAACCTATATTTGATATTTAAAAAACCTTAAGAGATTGTTGTTGGGACAGAAATTAAAAAATTACGAGCGCCACGCGACAGTGGGAAACCCTTCGACCTATGTTATCGCCTGTTTGTTATCGCATAGTAATTGAAGTTTGGAAAATACAGACTTTCAAAATTAAATTGATTTACGAGGGCACTATACTTTCTGCGGTCTCCCACGCCTCCTTTTACCTGTTACATACATTTGCAGAAAGTTAGTATACCCTTCTTTTATATTTTCAATGATAAAAAGGGTATAATGAATAATTAATTAAATTCGAAAATAATTTGGTCGATTTGGTCAGAGGGGAGGGTATCCTGGTATCGTGCCCTGATTCGGTTCACTGATAAAAATGGATCATGCCGTGGATTGCTCTGAAATCCAAACAGATCCAAGCAGTAACCTGCTTACTTAACAGGTTTCTGTTAGCGGAAAACAAGCAGTTTTAATTTGGAATAACGGCAGTTTTTTTCGTTTTTTAATTTGAAATTGCGCCAAAACCAAAAGAGCTAACGATCTGCGTTTTTTTTAAATTGTCCTCCCTTTCTTCCTTTAGCAGTACCACCAGTTTTCAATTTAGTAAAGTGCACAGCTCGCCCTGGAGGAGGCGAAAATGATTTCAGCAGTTCTTTCGGTTCCTCTAATTTTTCTAAGATTTCGATTTTCGAAAAACGCCCCCAAGGGCGATCGGGGGGCGTGGGGCGGTTAATTAATTAATATTCACTGTAGTGTTTAAAATGAAACACTGCTTGTGTACTGCTTTAATCTGCTTTGATTAAAGGCAACGCACGACACGATCCATTAGCAAAGAACTGAAATATTTTAAGCCAGTGCACGATCCCATAGTAGATGCACGAACCCCCTTTGTCCACCTTTCGAGACAGTCCGTTTCGTTTTGAGTCCGTTTTGTCTGCCATTCACATCTTCGCAAAAACCGCATAAAAATCAAACAAAATGCATTTCCAGGTGTCAGAAAGTCTTTTCTTTCAATATAAAATAATTTTAGTGAGAATTGACGATTTGATCAACCGACAAGCAACCGCTTAGCTGAATAAGTTAGGAAACACATCCGAACCAATTGACAATATGCATTTTTTTTCAATATTTGACATACTTTCTAAATATTGTAGTAACTAAATGGAATAAATAAAAAGAAAATTTAACGTACGTTGAACTACTGATCTGATTTCGCTGGGTTATTGGGGCTTCTCTCATTGCTTTGTGTGATTGTAGGTGTGTTGGGGATCTTTTTAATTAAATCGATTAAATATTTCATGAAATGTAACGAAGTTGAGTTAAGTGTGTTCATAGAGGTGTTAATTGCCTATATTGTATATGACACAATTTATAAGAGCTGATTACACTTGACTGCCACCAAGATAACACTGTAATCACATTAATCACTTGCTTTTTGATTTGACTCAAAATACCATACTCTGAACATGTTTGTTTTCTTAGCCGCAAAACACACACAAACAAAACAAGCAGCGCTTTCGAAAACGTGCGATAATAAAATACACTTGTTAATGATAATTTTATTTTTATACCCTTCGACCATTGAAAATGGTCAAAAAAGGGTATACTAACTTTGTGCAAATGTATGTAACAGGCATAAGGAGGCGTGGGAGACCCCATAAAGTATATATATTCTTGCTCAGGATCACAAGCCGAGTCGATTGAGCCATGTCTGTCTGTCTGTCCGTCTGTCCGTCTGTCTGTGTGAACGCACAGATCTCAGCTATTATGAAAGCTAGAGTTACCAAACTTGGCAGGAAGACTCCTGTGTACTATAAGCAGATGAAGTTTATTTCAAATGTTAGGTGCCACGCCCACCGCCCCCACAAATCAATAATTTAATTTTTGAACTTAATTTGTAAGCGCTGTATATAAGATACAACTTTCTGACTTTAACATATACTAAGCTAAATGAAATATCTACGTAGTTCCCAAATTACAATTCAATCGAACAATAAACACAGAAGTTATTTAAGAAAGTATGAGCATAAAACCAAGTGCTTCTGTCAGCTAACAAGGGAAACGTGCGAGCGCGAAGCGCGAGCGCCATCTGTCGGGATTAATTTCAAAGCATGTGCATATGCATATGTGTATGAATTTAACAAATTAAACTACACGGGAACATAGGTCGAAGGGTATCCCACTGTCGCGTTTTGCGCGACTGTTGCTCTCGTTAATTTTATATAATACTTGATTCTGTGCGCTTTATGTATTACATATTAAAATTAATGTTTTCTAGAGAATACGTAAGTAAAGATAATTGGCTTGCTTGGGGGGAGGGAGGACGACTCGCAATTTAATTATTGAATGATTTATGGAAATATCTAACATCACGCCGCGATATTTGTAAATATAGCCACTTTTTTGCTGTGGCATAGAATAAAACCGGTTTTCGGTTAACCGCGAATCTCTCTGTTATCAATCCTATTCGACAGGCAACGACAACGACGTCGTTTAAGCGGCGCTCAGGCTGCGGCTTTCTCGTTTTGCCCGCTTCAGTTGGCGTTTAGTCGGCATAGGCACCACACACAGAGAGAGATTTACTGAGATTAGAAATACGAAACGATGTCAAGATCAGTGTTCCTGTTCGGCCTGGCGGCATTGATGCTGCTGCTGTTGGCGACCTTTGCGCAGGGCGAGGGCATGAACGAGGTCTTCAAGTGGAAGCAGATGGATTTCTATAATCGTGGCGACGGTGCACACAGTCGTCCACGACAACCAGATCCCTCAGGTGAACATCAAGAGACAGAGAGAGAGAGAGAGAGAGAGAGAGAGAGAGAGAGAGAAAAAGACAGGCTCTCTTGCAGTCGTGACTAATCGTTTTTTCTCACAGCGCCAGTTGTGTTTCCCGGCCGCTATGGTCAAGAAAAACGTACAAAACGTGAGGTGATCACCTCGAGGGACACTCCCCCCAGCATGCAGTCCCGCAGTGGCTTGGCTGACAACAGTGCCGACTCATACACAGCGTACAACAATGTACCTATGGGGGTCACCCATTTCCGGGGTCGCCTCTTTGTGACCATGCCCCGTCGCCGAACGGGAATCCCCTCTACCCTGAACTACGTAGATATGCGACGCGATGGCACCCAGAGCAGTCCCAAGCTGCACGCCTATCCCAACTTTGAGCTGAATCAGTTCAATGCCAGTGCAGAGCATCTTGTCTCTGTCTATCGCACCACTGTGGATCCATGCCAGCGTTTGTGGTTCATTGACACCGGCATGCTGGAGTACCCAAGTGAGTCTCCCTTCAGTGCAGCCTACAGTTGTTTTAAAGACTGATTCTCTTTCCTGTTTTGCAGACAATCGCCAGCAAATCAGACGTCCAAGCATTTGGATTGTGGATCTCAAGACGGATCGTCTAATAAAGCGCTATGAAGTTCCTGAAAGCATTGTGGATACGGGGCGTGGTCTGGCCAGCGTGGCTGTGGATGTGGCATCGTCTGCAAAGTGTAGAGACGCCTTTGCGTATATACCCGACCTGGTGAACAGACGTCTCTATGTGTACAGCCTGGCTGAGGATCGCATGTGGTCATTCCAGCACAACTATTTCAACTTTGATCCCGTTGCCGGAGATCTGAACATTGGTGGCCAGACATTCCGCTGGGATGACGGCATCTTCTCGATCGCACTCGGCGCCCTACAGAACGATGGCAGCAGGGAGGTCTATTTCCATGCCATGGCCAGCAACAATGAGTTCGTGGTCTCCAATCGGGTGCTGCAACGTGAATCGAATGCAGCACGATCGGATCATGGCGATGATTTCCGCTTGCTGGGCAGTCGCGGCCAGAAGAAACAGTCCACAATGCATCAGTACGATCCACGCACTGGCGTTGTGTTCTATGCAGAGATACAGACAAACGGTGTGGGATGTTGGAACACGAAGAAGCCCTTCTTTGAGACATTCCATGACACAGTTGTGTCGGATGCCGAGAGAATGATCTATCCCAGTGATTTGACAATCGATGAGGAGGGTGACATTTGGGTCATGTCCAACTCAATGCCGATCTTCATTTATTCCACACTCGATACGAACGTCTTCAATTTCCGTGTTTGGAAACAGAATGTCAATGAGGCAAAGCGCAATACGGTTTGCGAGTGAATCAGTTGTATAATGAGGGTTTATAATCGTATGTTTAATAATGCAATAAATTGAAAATAGTAACACAAAATCTATATAATATGTATGTATAATATGTATATGTTTATATATTAAAAACAAAATCAAAAAGCATTTACAAATGTATCTTTTAAAAATTGCCTAAATTTGAGTACTCAGTTTATCACATCTTAAAGGTTACGTAGATGTTTTCGCTTCTCTACTACTGTTTGAAAACACAATTACAAATTAGAAACACAAATCAGAACAAAACAAAATCAGAGGCACTCTAATATTGCATAAGGATACTAAGTTGCACAGTTTTTTGTTGTATAATACGTGTGTGGGTGTATTATGATTACGAATATGTAAAAATATATGTATATATATATGGTATATATTGAAATGATCATAAATACTTGTTTTGTTTTTGTGTAAATTTTCATAAATTTTGTTTGTCTAGCATTGTTTTTTTGAAGAAGGTTCTCAAAGTGATTTAGAATTATGTTGTATATATAACTAGATATATAAAAAATTTGCAAAAATATATATGTATATGCATATATATCTCTGTACATGTATATATTCGAATGTCTATAGGTGTATTTAGTATAAAGTTACTACATATATATATAAAAGATGACTATATAGCATTTATGTCGCTTGTGTATGTGGAAATGTGTGGAATGTGGTTATCTCTCTGGCCCAGTGTTATACAAAAATATACACGTATAACATAGTATAACAGTTTCGAATTACTACATAGCTATATGTATATGTATGTCTGTATATATCTCCTATCTCCTACATGTCTAATTTTAAAAGCGACCACTTTTAAAGTGAGGCCGATGTAGCCGATAATGTCTACTGTACTAGATAATCCTTGTAGCCGCGCAACGATTTCAGTTGCTTCTTCAATTTGGTTATCAAATCCGACGGTTGCACCAGTATCGATATATCCCTGCCAACCGAATTCAAGCGATCACGTATCTCCAGATCCTTGAAGAATAGATTCAATGGTCTTCCATTGATTTCCGTGAGTATCCAAAAGGTTAACGAGCTGCCATCGCACGACTGAGTCTGAGATTAAACAGGGAATTGTTAAAGATTGTATATAAGAAAGAAACTTCTTTGACCGACTTCCCAGCTAATTTATATGCAAGTCGCACAATGATATAACAAAAGGGGAGCGTGAGATCTCACTTACCTTGGGCGGCAAGCCATGGCGCGCTGCCAAGCTATTAGGCACCACATCAACAATGGTTGAGGTATTACCATCGCGTATGAGTCCCAAGCACTGTCCGTCCCGATCGCGTCGTATGGCATAGGCGCGTCCAAAGGGAATGCGACGCAGCAGCACTTCGACCTGCAAACAAATAATCAAAATGTAAATAAAGATTGCAAAGTTAACATTAACTCGGAATTAGTTAAATCAATATGCAAACAATAGTTTACATTCACTTTAGCTATACAGAAAGAGTGAAGTAATTTAATTTCATCTATACATTGATTGATGGTACTCTTAGATATCTCTTTCTATTTCTTTAAATACTGAGTTTCATATCAATCTCTATAGCTGCAGGGTATTCATAAGTCAAACCATTTGTTGTCTACTTACAAATAATGTGTTTGTATTGCGTATAATTTTGTTGGCCTCAGCGGCGCTGCTAATGCTAACACCGGCAATGGAGAGCAACTGATCGCCAATGTGCAACGCATTATAGAGCACGGGATGCTCTTTCTGCTTCCAGCCCGCAATCCTGTGTAGAACCAAGAGAAGTTCAAGATTAGTTATGCATATACAATAATTATAAGATAATTCAACACTTACCACACGCCTCCGAAGGCATCTACCCAAGCAATGGAGCCGACACAATCCTTGCGCCGCAAATTCAGTCGAACTCCACCTGGATGCATGATCTCTCGACGCAACTGCATCACCTGCTGCTCACGTAATGTCAAACGTTTATTGCCACCTGTGGCAGGTGTCACTACCTGTGGTGGTGACTGCATGCGGAAAGCATTGCCTGCTGCTGGACTGCGGCCCGGTGGCACAAACTCATTGTTATTAGCTCCACGCTGACCATTTACTGGTGTTTGTGTGGAAACTGCGGCAACTGTGGCGCCACGTTGCAACGGTGCTTGGGCATCTGATGTCGATGAGCTGCGCCTGCGCTGCTCAATGCTTTCGACCACTGCACCCGTGCTCGTACTGGGCGTATTCCCAGAACTCTGTTCAATGTTGTTGTTGGCATTTGCAGTGCTCGACACCTTCGGAGTTGAGGTCTTTTGTGTCTTTAATGGTGTATTGAGTAGCTTGAGATAGTGGAAATCACGTCGACTGGGTCGTGTGCTGATGACCAGCTCAGTCAAACCACGTGTCAGCTGGTGCGGCACCTTGCCACGGCCAGGAGAAGCAATGGAGCCAATGGCCGCGCGACGTGGCAGAGCTGGACTGCCCGATGTGGGTGCTGGCACCTGTGGCGCCACGCTCACAATGGCATTGGCTGCTTGCTGAGGTTGACTGCCAGTTGGTCGATCCTCTCTGCCATTGCCACTGCTAATGGGTATGCTTGACGAGAGAAATACCTTCTCGTAGTGCACATTCCCACTGATAACATTTGCATCCTGCGCCTGCTCATTGTTGATGCGTATGTTCGTTATGCCAGAACTATTGGCGCTCAGTATGATCTTCTTGCTCACTTTGGGTGTGGGCGGTTTGTTTACACCACTTGTTGTGGGGTAACAGGTGCCGTAAACAGCAACAGTGGTTGCCTCACCATCGGCCAACACCTGAACCGTTGTGGTGTTGGTATTGTTGGCATTGGCAGCAGATGTGGACGTGGAAGCATTCTGTGTGGAAGCGCTTGCTTTTAATGGTATTGTATAAGGATTGCCGCTTGCATTGCTGCTACTGCTGCTCGCTTGGCTCAGCACTTGTATCGTGTTGGAATTGGACGGAATTATTTGTACATTACTCTTATAATCGTTTTGCAGTTTGTGCTGCGTCGACGGCGACGTTGATTGGGTTTTCGTCTTGGCCTTGGCATTGATTTCGGGAAAACGAAATATATCGGCAATTATTTTATTTTTGGGCGGCAATTCGGGCGGTTGTCGCTCCACTTTTGTGTTATCCGTCGTATTGGAGACTTGTATGATTGTTATATTATTATCCGGCAACTCTTCGACGGCGGCAGTTGTAGAATTGTTTGCGGAAGTAGTTGCCACAGGTTGTTGCTGGCCTTTCAACTGCAGCGCTTTGCGTTGTGGCCTCTTTGACTTGTCAGCAGCGCCAGCAGACATGGAACGTGATGTTTGAGGTCTACAGTAAAGGAGAAAACAATAATAAGTCTATGATAAATTTCTTTATAGGAGATTATGATACATTTTCCTTAAGTTTCAATAGTCTGAAAATATACGTTTCAAACAGTAAACAAAACATTTAACAACCTAAATATTTTTTAAACTGTTTTAATGGCAGCCAATATTCCCAAACGTGGTGCGAGCTTTAGACTCACTGATGATAAGCTGGACGAGCTGTTCATCAAAGAAGTTGATAGTGTAACCAAAATAGTGGAACAGTTGCCCAAAAATGATGTCCTATTATCGCTTTGCTCGCGCTGGTTTAAGATATTTCAGAAAGCAAAGCCCAACGAGAAGTTTGCTAGAAATTATATGTTGCTCTTACTGCATCATCAGCTAAACGAGGACAACACTTTGGGCTTTCCCTTTACAGATGCGCGCAGCTTTCAACGTGATCTGATCACACTACATCAGATGAGCATGACTCTGCAGCAAAAGAAGTCGGTCGATGATGAAAGCAGCGGTCGTAGCGCCTGTTTCAGTGCTAAATCGAATATACAGAGCAGTTCAAGTTCTCATTCTCACTGGAATAGTGATATCGATATGCATCAATTGGAGCAAGCCAACAATCAACTGATGAAGGAGAATGACTTATTGGTCCGACAAGTACAAGCACTGCTGGTGAAGAAGAAATCATTGCTGCAGCGTCAATGGGACTGTAAGACCGAAATGGATACTATGCGAGATAAAAGTGCAATGTACGCCAAGGAATTGAGCTACATGAAGTATATATTTTCCTGTTCAATTGTTACGGCCCTACAGCTATTCCATCCGTCCCAGACGCCTCCGCTTACCAAGGAACCAATATATTTTATAACTTTATTCAATGTTCTATGTGACAACGAAGAGGATCGTGCGAAAATTCAAGATTTGGATCAGCAGTTTGGGAAATTACTGCGTGACAATATCGATCATAATATGCGTAAAGCAATGTTACTGCAGTTGGAAAAGCAATACGATAAACTGAAAGAGAAAGCAAGCAAAAACTATAAAGAGGTTGTCAAGAATGAAGAGGAGACGCAATTGGAAATCCTCACCATCATGGCCTCAAAATACTTTATGGTGCTCTACAACCTCTTCGCAGATACCTTTAAGGGTCACAAGCAAGTACGCAAAAAGGTGCTTAAATACTTGCAACAGTATATAGAACAGGCCAAGGAGCTGTAGTTTACTTACATATACAATTTTATATATATTTTTTATAGTAAAGCTAGCGCTAGTGTTTTTTTTTACCTTGGTATAAGACGCTCGCATTGCAGCATTTGTTCAAAATTTAAGATTTGATCTGTAAATGGAATCATTAGAAAGTCAAATTGATAATATAGATTAAGATATTTACCCGCTGAGATGCGCTGTGTAGATGCGGCGGCCACATCGACGCGCACACCGTTACGCAGTATTGGAGATAGAAACTCGTCATCGGATAGATTAATATCCTGTAAAGCCTCACTTGGCGGTTCGTTTGATTGGTGCTCCTGCTTCGGTTCCCGTTCCGTTTCCTCGTCATCGACTGCAGCTGATGATGTCGTCGTTTCACTTATTTGTTCGCTATATGTGCTGATGGGATCCGAGAGCATGTTGAGCAAGTGCTGAGTTAACGTATTGGACATTGCTGTTGCTGGTAGTGTGGCTGCTGTTGGGGCGGCTTCAATTACTTGCGGAGCTGCTGCTGGTGCTGGTGCTGGAATAGGTGCTGCAGCTGAAGCTGTGGCAGTGGCGGGTGCGGAAACAGGTAGCGGTGCCGGTGCTGCACTGGCAGTTGTCCTGGACGTTGTGTGCTCATGCTGATTCGCTGGAATACGTTCGATTCCAGGCACTATGGCTGCCGGTACGGGTGGTGGTGCTGGCAGCGGGGATGTTGGATCGCGCGTCGGTAGCAATGGAGCGCGCACTTCAGGTAACTTTGTGTAGAGGTTTTCACGTGGCGAAAGAATTTTCATTTCTCGCAATTTGGAGCGCAGTGTTTCAACCCATTCTTGCATAATCTCCCTGGTTAACAATAAAATGTGAATCAAAATCGACAAATGTATTGGTGTGAGTGTGTGTGCAACTTACCATGACACGGCATGAAAGCGCAACACCTCATTGCTGAGCGTTACAACAAATTCGAACTCATGCGAATTTGGTATAAGGGCGTGTGATATGTGCAGTGTATCCCGCAGTGAAACGGCCCACTCTGGCATGTGAGCGGCTGCTTGCCGAGGCTCCGCATAGCCCTCCAGCAGAGCTTCGGTGTCATCGTGCACGCAGAAAACCACCCAACTGCACTCAGATTTCTGCAACAGCATAATTAATATATACATATTTTAATATTCCTGACGTGGAGAGTTCCCTTAGAGTTTACCTTAGGTCCAACGGTTAGCTTCTTTCCATCGGCCGTCAGTCTTTTTAACCACGTATTCTTATGTATTTCACGAAATTGCGCTGCACTGTTGTTGTTGCTGCTGCTTGATGAGATTGCAGGTGCATTTGCAGGTGTTGTCGTTGTTGTGCTTGCAGCTGGCACTGCTGCAGCAGCCGCAGCCATTTCCTTTCTATCCGATATCTTCCAATATCTGACTTTCTTTGCTGCTGGTTAGCTACAATGCACTGGCGTTAATTCCACTTAATATATTTCACATTTCACACGATTTTATTGCAAAATGTCTGCAATTCTTTTGACAACAAAAAAAAATCAACCAGAAACTGGAGGCGACGCCATGTTTGCTGTTAGGATTGCTTATCGATTGTGTTTTCGATAACTATCGAACGACGTAAAACAAAACATGAGCGGTACTACCTGCATGAACAGTGCCGACACTTATCGAATAGTAAGACAAGTTTAAATTTAATTTAAGCAAAATTAAAAAAAAATTGTATTAATGTGTTTTATTGAGCTCGTGGCAATATTGATAATAAAACTACGTATCAATTATTTTCGAAATAATAAAACACGGTTGATTTTTATACTATAATACTCCTTTTTTATTGGGATTTTAAAAATAGTTTTTTATATTTTTTTGATTCGTTTTATCTTTATATCACACAACGTAAGTAAGATCTTTTTAATGCTGTCTTAAGTATATATAACTAACCAGAAAATATAATTATCATATTTCTACATCCAAAAACAGAAGTACATTGAATTTGTGTGTTTGTGCTTTTGCATCACTGCAAAATGAACGAACATTAATTTGGGCTTAATCTTATACAAGAAAATGTGGTATTGCGGCTTGTTCGTTAAATATTAGTTATACAAAATCAAATATTTGTATATATGTATGTGTATGCACATCTTGTAAAAAGAGTTAATATTAGTACAATTAGGTTTTAATTTAGTTATTCTTATCCTTTTTTTTTTCTTATTTACAACTGCCTAATCACGAATATGCGAGTCAAAAAGGAGGTAATGTCACAATTAGCATTTTGCAATATAGAAATAGAACGTATAACAAGTTAACAAATATTCAATAAGAAATATAGAGGGCCAAAAACAATGAACTTAAAGCGAGTTTAGGTCGTGGGCAGGTGCATTTCATTTAATTACAATTTAAGATTTACGATTAAAGTCTTCGAATCTAATTGTATGTGACGATCTATTTAAGATGTATTCGTATTTCTTTATCATTTTACTAACACAATTGAGTCTTATAGTTGTTACATTTGCTTTAGCTGGAAATTTATACCATATGATGGGGTTCTAAGTAGAATTTGCAATTCATAATTAGTCGTTTGTAAAAAGTCAATAGTTTTTCATCGTTTTTTCTTTTTTTCTTTTGTACGATTACACAAAGATTCATTTGCTTGTCAGCACGGCGCGTAGTATTTTGAATTAACGGGACTATGCTGAGAACTGAAATTTTTTGCTTTTTATTTTTTTTTTGTTTTTCAGTTTTAATGTTTTTTTTTTGTTAATGGTATTCGTTTGCATTCCATTTGAGTTGGTTAATGTAGCTTAACTTGTGTGTGTGTATGTGCGCGTGATATTTTGTTTACTTTGTATAAAACATTTTTTGTTGAGTTTTTTGACATTGCTGCCGGTTCGAAAATGGACTTTTTTTTATAAGACATGAGGGAAGAGAAGAGATCTCATATATAAACACCTTCATTGAGCTTGACGCCAAGAATTTTGAATTGAAATTGCATGCAGTGTGATACGTTCATGAAACGCCTTTTTTTCGCTTCTTGTGTGGGGTCTGATTTTTTAATTATTCAGACTATTTAGGGGGCCGGGCTTACGAGGCCATATAATCAATTTGGTGGCAGAGTGGTACAAATTCATCAGCCATGGGATTTAATACAGATTTCTCTACATTACATTGGCTTTTCGGCAGCGCAGACAGTGCCGTGTTTTGTTCCTCCGTTCTGTAAAAACAAACGCAATAAATTGAGATTAGTTTTTGTATTCTCATATTAGGTTAATTACATTTTTTCATTTACTTGGCTTTTTCCCACTCGTTAATTTGCTCTTCGAGTTCATCCTCAATCATGGCCTCAAAACACTCCTGCATTATTTCTTCCTCTTCAAGTCGTTGCAGCTCCTATGAAGGGAGAAAATGTTATAGTGTTATATACATATTTGTTATCTACTATTTTACTTACATTCTTATCGAATTCTTCCTCATTCTCCATCCACATATATTCTGAGAAATCGGGCTCATCGTCAAAGTCGGAGAGTGACTCGTCGTCGTCAACAACATAAACTATTTGATCCGTCCAGTCAACAGATGGTACTTTTAATAACATGCTGCAAAAGAGAAAAACAAACGTAAAATATTATTTTTATGAAATATTCAAATGTTTCTATTTATATGCTCAGGTATGTACATGTATTTGTGTGTTTTGTTTGTTTTGTGCCGGCTGCAGCAGAAGCTGTTAGTTGCGTCGTTCTTTTAGAAACCGGTTTGACGCCTTTGGCGATCGATAAACACAATTAAAACACCGCAAAAATATAATAACAACACACTCTCACGTACATACACATATACACACACTCATATATAATTGTACACCTTTACACATACACGTACGTTCGTACAATCACAAATTTTGTTTATATAAATTGGCTTTTCTCTTTTGTTTTGCGCAAGCTTTTTGTTTTTGTTTTATGTGACTGAAGTGAAGTCTATTTACGCCGTGGCGAACAAAAACTTTTTAAAAACAGAATGACTAAGCTCAAAGTACAAGAGCAAAAGAGAAGACCAGAACATAAACACACACACACAAGCATATTCACACTCACACATACAGACAGACAGCAAGCGGTGAACGTCAATTGTTTATAAACAAGAACATACACATGCACACACACATACACACGCACCCACATTTATACGATAAGGTGTATTAAGGAATTATTAAAGCTGTCATTTGTTTATTTGTGCGTGTGTGTGTCTATCAGCGCTGTGATGATCCGTTTATGCACATATAAGTACGTATATGAGAAGCTACCGTTATCAAGTGTTTTGAAGGTGTAAAATTTATAGCAAATTCGCCGATGACGTCGACTTGAATTTATGCAAAACGCAAAAAGGCAACAAACACACGTACATACATATCTATGCATGTGTATGGTATATGTATAACGATCGTACATATTTGTTGGTTCATGGGCGTAGACATTTGTTTTAGCCCCAAACAAATGGCGTTCTCCATCTCTGTCTCTCTTGCTCGATAGGTGAGCGTTCGTATAGATATGTATGCGTGCGTGTGTGTGTGTACGTGCTTTAAAACATTTACACACTTATACATACACTCAAGTCCCTGTATTCCGAGTGTTGCTCTTGCTACAGTTGCCATATTGCGAAAATTAAAATGTATTTGCTCTGTGAACTCAACAGTTGCATACGTATGTATATACATATCCACATGAATGTATTTATGTACAAGAGTTATATACACACATACATACAGGCACGCGTGCATATGCTTGATTAAATGAACCTCCCTCAACCCATCAACAATGCCGCGCACTCAAGGTAACAAGTGTTTCGAAAAAGCTTTAAACATTCGGCAGAAAAGAATTAATATTTTTTCAGCGCTTTTTTATGGTATTGTTTTTTGTGTTTTGTGTAATTGCGTCGTTAACAAAAAAATCTGGTTGTAAACACTGGCACGTATCAAGGGCCTCCATTCCAGTTGGAACCAACCAATCTGGATGGATTACGGAGGCGTCGCCAGCGACGCGCTGTCGACATTTTGGCATTTATTGATTTGTCAAGAAGCAACAACAATACGCCGCTGCCGCAATGCTCTCGGAATTTAGTACTAAATGCCAATAATAACAATCAGGAAGCGGTAGAGGTATTACCCGAGACTTGGCTTCCGCCTTTCTTTGGCCGCACTCAAAAAACAATACTAATGAATAAACTAACTAGCAGCAACTAATGGATGATTGTTGTTGCTGTTGGGGGGAATTGTCGCTTAATTTTATTATTTGTATATACTCACATAGATATCGACGTTAAAGCGCTGCAATAGTGGGACTCTTGATCTTACACTGAGAATTTTGTAGTGCAAATTAATAAAGGTGACACTGACAATTTATTATTGCATCCAGATAGAAAACACGAAAATTTTTTCTATTGCGAAACCAATTCAAATGCTGTGTGCGGAAACACGTCCATGAACGTCAAGCAAACGAATCGAAAATGATTTATAAAACAAAAACTGTCAGACGATACATTTTGTCACAGCTGTTTTGGGCAAAGTACATCGATAGTATCGAACTATCGCTATGCGATAGTGAGCGGATAATCGATGCAAGGCAACCTTGTGCGCTCACTTGCGTTGACAGTTGCTGTAAGTTAACATAGCGACAAAAGCGCGCCATAAATTAAATTCAAATTCAGTTTGGCTCGCAGTAGAATTTTACAACCGGTTTTTTCGCTGACCCGGCCCATGGTGACTAAGGGCGTGTTTTATAATAGTGACAGAATCTGGAAAAAACGTGCAAAAACTTTGAAGCCCGCTCTAGTGCGGGCTGTACACTCTGGTAGTTTAGCAACTACGCAAAGAAGACGAAACGAACATTTCCGCAATTATAAGTTCAAATAGCAAAAAAAACCGCGTTTATTCAAAATGAAAAGCTTTCGGGAGATAAAACGATATTATCGATGGTTCAGATTGCCAATATCGGAGTTTATCCATGTTTTTATAGATTTATAGACGTTATTGCAAAATACCATTTGCTTTAAATATCGAATATCTAATAAACCTTACTATAAAAGATAAAAACCAAGTATTAGCGTATATTTAAAGTATTAATTTAATCAATTGTTTCCTATATTACTTTACAGCACTTAAAATACGGAAAAACCATAAATAGGGTTTTTTTTCCAAACAATTTTGAACAATTTTTTACAAAACGAATTCCGATTAAGATAATAAAAACAATAAACTGATTTAAATGAACACTTATGTACATGTGAATAAAAGGTTGAACAAGATAAGTACATTATAACAAGATAAGTACATTATAACGATAAATAAATAATAATCTAGTAGGTACAATTTAACAGCTACCGCTTTTTCTTCGAGTTGATAATGAAGTTTGTTCTTGCTCGCGACTTCGCGGATCCCAGGATTGTATTTTTGTTGAGCTGAAAATGCCAAAAATTATCATGGCAAGTGTAGTATAAACAATGAGGGTGTAAAAAACGTTATTCCACTGAGATTTGGTTCCCTGCAAAGATAAAAAATAAATATAAAATACAGAGTCATCGATTTTAAATTAGACTTACCGAATCAACTAATGTAGCGACAAGCCGGGGTGCCGCAAAGCCAGATATGTGCGCCCAACTGTTGGCTGCCCCCGACACCAGGCCGGCAAATGAGGGTGCAAAGAACAATAGAGTCGGAAAATAACTACAAAAGCCCAGATCGGTAGACGCGCCCAACAGCACACACATCAATACAACAAGCACCTTTTGCTTGTTGCTGGCAAGAATTATGATTTCAATTAGTACAATCGTAACAATGCAGCCTACATACAGAAGAAGTATACTATTATTATTGTTATTTCGAAATGAGTTCACTTTAAACTCGTTCTTACAGATGGTGTACAATATACGACGGAACGCAGTGAGTGAGTGAGCCATGCGTTTCTCCACATAGGAACAACTAAATACACAGACAACCTTCGAGAGGAATCCGCCTAGAAATGGTGCTGACGAGAGGTAGCCAATCTTCAGAGAAGAGAAAAAGGATTAAATCGGAAAACTGAAAAACAAATCCTTCTCTATGCGCACCTCTTGCATATTAATTTGCATAGCCTCGCGCAGGAAACGTGGCAAAAACATTGATAGCAATAGAAATCCGTAAGTGTGAAATATGTGAGTGAGCACGAAGGACCAGACCGGCCCTGATTTTAACATTTCTTTCCAAGGTACTTTCTGTGAACCAATGTTCTGCTGCAAATGATGAAATCAATTTATCATTAGTTTCAACTACCTCTCTCTCTCTCTCTAGGTGTATCTCACCTGTACCGTTCCGTTCAAATTTTTGAGTGTCAGATATTCCCGTTCAGCAGCGGAGAGCCTCGGATGTTGCTCTAGACTGTTATATATCAGCCAATGGCAACAGATGCCATAGAGAAGGCAGACACCTCCCATCACATAGAAGGGCATCGTCCAGCTAATGTTGGCGAGATAATTGGCCAGTGGAAATATGCAGATTGAACCCACAATCAGGCCGCTATAGGCGAACGAGAGCATTGCTGTCCGCTCCAAAGGATGTGACCAGATAACGAACAGTTGATAAAGCGAAGGTGCGCCACAGCCCTAAATTGATGGTGATAAGTGACAGGTTGCCTATAGGTAACATTCAATTAATAACAGTAGCCGGCGAGTTTTGACCGATTTGAGAAGAGTTTTCACTTAAAATGGAGTTGTCTTTTTGAGTATAAGCAAATTAAAAAGCTTTTAGTTTTTCACAGGGAGAACGTGGCGTAGCACACCCTATCAAGTATCGGTCTACAAGTCTTTCTGTCAGTTTGAATGTCGAGATTCTATATATGGGACTACGGGAGCTAAAGACATTAAATTCGGCGTGAAGGTTTCTTAATTTCATTCGCTTCTAAGGCAGTAAGATTTGAATGACACGTCCACCACCCAAGCAAATCGATAATGTACGAAGTTACAAGTCACAACTAACGGATACACATAGATGAATACTATGGGTACCTGTCATTTAAATTTTAAACCGATCGTTAATAATTGTGTACACATAAGATATTCTGGTGTTCATACTTCCGGCTCCGTTTTAATTAGAACGCACGAATTCTGTCGTCAGTTTTTGGACGTGACTAAATCGCAGTGCAAATACTTTCGCATACTCGATATGTTTGGTAATTCTCGTGAAAAAACTTACCGCAAAACCGCCAGCAATAATTAAAACAATGACGGCAAATTCATAACTTTGATAGGCCACCAGGGGAATTAGCATGTAGGCTAAACCTTGCATGATCAGCGATATGTTGAACAGAATTTTACCGCCAAAACGATCTGACAGATATCCCGCCACAGGTAAAAAAACAGCGTATCCATAATAGAAAACACCCGGAAATTGCACTTCCTCGTTACGCGTCCAGGGTAGGTCACCAAACTTTGATTGGCAGGCTTGCCGCACCAGTACAGAATCTCCGCAATCCGGCAGCTTTGTTAGATTGTGCACTGTTTGGTCATGGAGTTCAAAATCTTCCGGCCGTGGCTTGACCATGTACAATATAACCAGGCCAAGCATATTTCGCATGGCCATGTGCAGCATATTCGCGAGAAAGGCGCACACTGTGTAGGTCAGACGCGCGGATCCCCAGAGGCGGCATTCTGTAGCCGGCGCTTGTTCCGTGCCGGAGATCGCTGAACGCGGCAGATTCCACGATCTGCAGACCATACTAATTGAGGATATCCTTAAAATGAATTTTAGTTTCTACAGAGCTCTGTTACGTAGAACCTCGTTAACAAGACGAACCGAATTAAACTGGGTTAACTGAAATTGGATTCGGCTCAGCTGCCACATGTGAAACTATTTTGCACTATGTCACGATTTCTCAACACGTTTATCGAGTCTGTGCTTTGCTGTGTGCGAAACGCTTTTCTTATCTGCACTAACGATTGCAACGGTGCATTAAGAACTACGATAACAAAAATAAGAAATCTGTATAAAAGCAAAGTAGATGAAAGCAAAAGCGAGAGATTAACAGCTCAGCTGATGGATTAGCCAGAAGGTGGGCTCTCTCTCCCTTGCTCTCTCTATCTTATAATGCTGTTTATGGCTTTTGAAGTGGGAATGATGAGTAGAAGTCAGTTCTGAGTTACATTGAATCTGAAAACGTATTGTCAATAATTTTATTACTTCATTTTTAATAAGTTGATCAATTTATTACTGAAATTTGTATTAGGGTAGGTACTCTTCGTTATTCCATTGCCAAATTCTTTATATGTAGATTGATCTCATGCCACCCCATTCAGTTCGTTATGCTAAGTAAAAAAGTAACCAGATTAAGTGCTCAGCTCATTTGTCCAGCACATGTTTCTGTCACATGTTTGCAATCATAATTATTTAAGTGCCCAAGCCCCGGCTTAATTACGACGTGGCAGCTGGATGTATGAACAGAGCACACGCTAAAGTTTTTGCCATAATTTGCAAATTGAAATAATTTCGAAAAATATTTACTAAGCTAACTCAGACGCAGTAAGGCAATCACCAACAGTGTCAATGTGAAAATGTTATTAAAGTTTGTTTGGAAAAATTAAGCTAAATACGAGGGTCGTTTGATAAGTCCGTGACTTTTTGAATAAAATATATTTTTTTCGTCAAAGAAGCGTTTTATTTCTCAACATAATCTCCTTTTAGCTCTATACATTTAGTCCAGCGTTTTTCCAATTTTTTTATTCCTTCCAAATAATAGGTTTTCTCAAGGCCCTCAAAATAGTCGTTTGTTTCTGTGATGACCTCTTCATTTGACCCGAATCTCTTACCGCCGAGCCATTTCTTCATGTTTGGAAACAAAAAATAGTCACAGGGGGCTAAATCTGGAGAATATGCTGGATGGGGTAGCAGTTCGTAGCCCAATTTATGAAATTTTGCCATGCTGACTACACACGTGTGCACCCGTGCATTGTCCTGATGGAACAGCACTTTTTTTCGCCAAATGCGGTCGTTTCTGCTTCAAATCAATATCGAATCTGTCCAAAAGCTCTGAATAATATTCGCCGGTGATCGTTTTACCCTTTTCAAGGTAATCGATGTGAATGATACCTTGTGCATCCCAAAAAACTGTGGCCATGACCTTGTTGGCCGACAGACCCACCTTGGCCTTCTTTGGTGCACGTTCACCCGGAGAAACCCACTGTCTTGATTGTTCTTTGGTCTCTGGTGTGGTGTGGTGGATCCATGTTTCGTCTACGGTAACGAAACGGCGCAAAAATTCGTTTGGATTGCGGTTGAACATCGCCAAACACTCCTTTGAAATGGTCACACGGTTGCGCTTATGGTCGTGTGTGAGCAATCGCGGCACCCATCGCGCGGAAAGCTTTTTCATGTCCAAATATTCATGTAAAATGTGATGTACCCGTTCAGTTGAGATGCCTACAGCCTCAGCTACCTCACGCACTTTCATTCTCCGATCATCCAATATCATTCCATGGATTTTGTCGACGATTTCTGGCATGACGACCTCTTTTGGGCGACCTGAACATTCGGCATCACTTGTACTGGTACGACCACAACGGAACTCAGTAAACCATTTCTTAACCATTGAAATTGATGGTGCAGAGTCCCCATAATATTTATCAAGTCTTTCCTTGGTTTCGGTGATGGATTTTTTACGCAAAAAATAATGCTTAATTAGCACACGAAATTCACTTTTTTCCATTTTCGTTAAAATTCACGAGATCGTCTGCTTTCAATGCCTATAAAACGCAAACCAAAAAACGCAGCTTTCTCAAAATTTTACAGTCAGCTGTTAATCGATAACTGCTGACAGGAGCAGTGTTGTATTTAGAGCAGGTGCGCGGCAAATACAAAAAGTCACGGACTTATCAAACGACCCTCGTACATTTTGAATGGCAATACTCGGCCGGCATTATAAATCGGAGTTTGACGTGAATATACCCAATAATTAAATCTTGTGTGTTAATGACTTCCTATAAATCTTTTCGTCCTTACCCTTATTCTTATTCTTTTCTTTCGATCATTTCGAAAGTTCAAAGTTTTTTGTTTAGTTTCATAAAGATTTTTCACTTGATTTGTATTGATTCTTAATTCTTAGTTGTCGCTTAAGTTACTAGGTACAGGGTATCAGTTTATCGGATAATTTCACGCAAATAAATTTGAAGAAACAAGATTAGAATAATGCGCACTGCATGTGCCGTAATGTTTTTTACAATGCAATTTATGCATTTAAGTGGGGTCGGTTCTTGGTCAAAGTGGAGTCGGCTGTAGTTGGGCCTGACTAACCCTTGCTGGAGCTGGCTAGGCAAACTTGCCCCTCGGTGGCGTTGTGGCCGCACTATTGCTTCACTTTGTTCTATAATATACTATGCATATGCATGTGATTGTGCATGTACGTATGTGTGTGCATTCGTATTGTTATCTGTTTAGCTGCATCGCTAATAGGATACATGATGTTGTACTGCGGCACAGCGGAATCTATTTTTACGGCGACGCTTGTTGTTGCAGCGTGTAGCATGTTGTTGTTGTCCTGTACGTTGTTTGTTCTTTTTGTGCGGTCTGCACTATATTTCGATTAAAATTTTGAATTTTTTATAATGCAAGGTGGTACGGTCTGTGCACTCATTTCCTATGCATATTGTGTGCTGTATGCTGTCGCAGGGAGGGGCAGACCTGCAGGGGCATAGAGGGGGGAGGGCAATCTCCATGCTGCATACTATATGCACACTATACGCGCAACCGTGTATATGTATGTGCCGTATGTGAATACATATGTATTTAAGCTGACTTTTTGATTGATTTTTTGTTTAGACAACGCATATGTCCGCTCTGTTATGGCCTATTTGCTGTCCTCGCTCTGTGCCTGTGTGTGTGTGCATGTGTTCGTAATAAAAAGCGCATATGCTGGTTGAAATATCTTTGATACTCCTGGGTGTTGCACTGTTTGCATTTGCATAGCCAAGTCGCGTGTTCCGGCCACACTTTGTCTTCTCTGGCCTAAAAATAGCTCAGTTCAGCTCGTTTTACGCTGCCACAACTCGCTTCTCGCATGGGAACTGGCATTTGCGAGGTGAGTTCAAGTTGGGAGAAGTTGGTTGTCCTTCCCTCCTGCCTGCTCCTTCCTCTCGCAATACAAATGTGTGTGTGTCTTACGATAATATTTGAGCCGAAAAAATGAATTAAAAATTTAACAGAGCGCAGCACAAGCGTGTGTCGTGTGTGCCCAAATTTGATGGTCGCCCCGAGACCAGGATAGCTACCAAAATATACTCAAGTACAGGTATTTGTCTATATGGTGTATGTGACATACATGTTTATACCCTTGCGGTGGCTACATTCGTTTTGTTAATCTACGTTATTGCAAGCAAACGCTTCTTAACTAATTTTCAATAAATCTCTTTCCAAATAAAGAGAATTGTTATATACTGTAAGAATCTGTAAAATTCTTTTAATATTCTACAAAACTGTAATTTTTTTATCATGTAATAATTAGCCACTGAAAGCGTATTAAACGTACGTCATATATGAAATGAATCATTCTCCATATCTGTCCTGTTTTGTGGACTTCACCTTGGTGCTACATTTGCATCTGCCACGTGCTGTAATCATTTTTATGGCCACTTTATGAGTATTGTAATAATATGCTATTTTAATACTTTTGAATATTTTGTTATTTTACAGTTGAAATTTGTTTTTTTCAATCATGTATTAATTGGCCACTGAAAGCGTATTAAACGTTCGTCATATATGAAATGAGTCATTCTCCACATCTGTCCTGTTTTGTGGACTTTACCTTGGTGCCCTCATCCATGCGACATTTGCATCTGCCACGTGCTGTAATCATTTTTATGGCCACTTTATGGGTATTGTAATAATATGCTATTTGAATACTTTTGAATATTTTGTTATTTTTCAGTTGAAAATTGTTTTTTTCAATTTGTAATTTGCAATTCGCCTTATTATGGTGGGTTTGTCTAATTTCTTTATTCCGGCGGTTACAAATTCTATTTCGCTGTATAATGCATTATAATGGGCGCACACAAATAATACATTACATCCAGCCACACACTTACACACACCTGCACAGAACGGAATTCACTCACACACCAAACCGTAGCTGGGCTTTGACTCTGTTGGCCAACAAAATTAGCCATGACTGGCTGGCAGGCACAGAGCGTATAGCGGGGGTCATTGGTATGTGATAATGTGGCCAACACCGTGGACGACTCCATTTCGTGTGGTGCTCTTGGGGCATTTTCTCTGCCTCCCTCTTTTCTTTGGCTACCGATTTTGGATTTGTTGCATACTTTTGTTATATTTGATGGGCGAGACTTAACCAAATAGTGTCCGGTGGCAGGTGGGTTGTCACTTGACCCAATTACTCTTGAGTTCCTGCAGTTAAGATATATTTTAATGGTAAAAAGCTCTTCGAGAGTGTCCTGTCGTTGCGCTGTCGTCGTCCTCAATTCGGCGGCAATCAATAAATCATAGCATACCTAGATGTGTAATGAGGATGAACGTGAAAATTCGCTCAAGACCAATTAAAAAAGTTGTTGCATACGCTTGAGCTGCACAGTAATATCGGAATTAATCGCAGCATACTTGTAGGATTCGAAATAAAGTGCTGCACCTTGATATCAATTACGGTATTTCTGATTTACAAATTACCGTCTGCAACGGTAATTTCGTGGGCCATGTAATACTATCACCCACTCACATTCGCACTCACTTGCACACACACACACACACACTCACACACTGTAGCCGAAAAAAATTGTTGCTTTTTACTATAAACAAGAAGAAACTAAGAGAGCCTGTCGCATATTCGTGCGGCACTTTCGCTGGTTCTCTCGTTGGGGCTCTTTTACTGTTGGTGTTCTCTCTCTCTCTCTCTCTGAGGTCGCTCTCTCGGTCAGGTGTGTCGCATACTGCGACAGCGAGCAACGGGCAGCAAGCAGTCGCGCTGACGAGCTTAACACGAAAGGATCGAAACGAATTTGCCGCGCGGAACTTGAG
Source organism: Zaprionus davidi (assembly GCA_018903715.1). NCBI lineage: Eukaryota > Metazoa > Arthropoda > Insecta > Diptera > Drosophilidae > Zaprionus > Zaprionus davidi. The sequence continues at coordinate 1,932,281 of JAEIGL010000003.1, forward strand.
ACACGAAAACTTATCGCCGTGCGCGCAAAAGTATGCAACGATATTTATGTGAAATTAAAATTGCATTGCAATTTCTGTGGCTGTGCCTCTCCCTGCGTGTTTCTTCTGTGTGTGCGTGAATAAGAAGAACTCGCCCAAGAATTAACAACAATTGAAATTCCAACCCAACAACGAAATCAATCAACAAATATACACAGATAAATAATATAGCAGTGAAAGCGTCAAAGTAGCCTCAATTTACGTATTCAATACGTAGTTTTTCCCCCATTTTTGGGCTGGTTCTCAACTACCGCCAACGCGTCGCTATTGTTAATAATTACAAGTTTTTGGAAAATTTAATGAGTATTGATTGAATAAAAAAAATATGTCGTAAGTGTAATGAAAAAAATGTGTGCTACAATAAAAAAAAAAGGGTCGTGGAGGTCATTATACGCGACTCGCAGCGCATTCCAATTCATTATATCAAAAAAAAAACCACAAACCAAAAAATACAACGACTAAAACAAATGTCCTACATACAAAACACATACGTGTGAGTGTGTGTGTATGGGTGTTGGTACACACACATGCGACAGACAGAAGCAAACAAAACATTGTCTAGCACACCCACGCATTAATAAGAGGTCATTTAGTACACAATAAACGTAACTCTGTTTATATTAATCAAGTCTGTTTTAGATTGCTCTTCTTAAATCACCGATCTATTAAACATTTCTAACAAATTGGGATATTAGTTTAGTTTCGTACAATTTAAATGAAAGACTTTTTGAAATTGATTATTAAAGAATAAATGTGAAAGTTGAATACAAAAAACTTTAGTCGATCATTAACTTTTTAATTTATTTACGAACAATCTTTACAGAAAATATTCATAATTCTTTCCCTTTAAGACTACCTGACAAACTCACGTGTCGCATCACACACCTTTTCCTGCCATTAAAAAAGGGGTGACTTCCATAATTATTTGATTAATTATAGCAGAGTTTTAGTTTTCAGCAACAGCCGTGGCCTTGCACTCTCTGGTTCTATGCCAATGTGAGAACCTACATGCACACATAAACGATATATACATACATACATATATCTGATATAATATGCATATACTTATACTTTATACCACATATAAAATGGGATGTATAGTACAATCATACATACAAACAGAGCCAACGGGACTCTCCTTGCTTGCACCTGTCGTTGGTATTTTCACCTTCATCGCGTGCGTGTCAAAGCATTTTTACAGCCACAAAATGTCATTTCACGTTGTGTGCCTGGAAAAAGGCACAAAAACAGACTACGAAAGTGGGCTAAAACACTTTGAGAGCCTCAAATAAGTAGAAGTCTCGCAAAGAAAAGGGGAAAGCCATCGAGCGGACGAACGAAAAAAAAAAACAAGGCGCAGCACAATAATAAACCTCTTCAGTTGCTACCATTTTCGTTTCAGTGTTAGCTAAGGTTTTTATAGGGTGGTTTATATTTAAGCTAACATCCAAATTGTTGGACTTTTAAGGAAATTAGAAATGGATTTCAAAGATGACTGAATTTTAAATTTGCCTATATTCTATTTAAGCTTAAATAGTTTGAAAATTATGAGCCTTTTCCTACTTCATCTTCATTCGATCTTGTTATCACGAATGATTTTAAGAAACCTTTTATTGCAATTTTTGTATATTAATAACACTAAGAGTAAATGATTTTTAACTATACAACTCAATATGTTATCATCAACTATCTTGAAGTTATTCGACGAGTGCATTTCAATGTTTTCCAGGATCATTTAATCAATTAACAGAACAATTATGACCTCGTGACACGTTACATACAGGCACGCACACACACACGCATACATGGTACACTGTGTGCCATATGTTTCGTATAATGTTCCCGCACTCTTGGGCTATTTTTGTCATTTCTGTTTTGTTTATTTAAGAATAACACATGGAAATTATAAATAATAAATTATAGTTATCATTGGTACTTAATGGGCAATTTATTATCAAGGACAATTATGCGATGTGTGTATGTGTTTATGGGTGTGTCTCTCTATACATCTGAATACATACGAGCCTGTAGTTAATCCATATTTATGGTATATGGACAATTATATCATTTATATGGCAGTTCGAGCTTTTGTTATGAATATCGATTTGGGATTTTCTTAATTTGTCATTATGGAGTGAATAAATAATACGCATTACTCTCTTGGTTCATCACTAGCAGATACCCTGTATTCGAAATAAAAAAGACAGTGCGTATTGAATGAGTGGTAATGAATACTCTCGACTGTGTAGGGTACATTCATTTCTGTTTGAGAACCATTGACATAATGAATGACACCACAGATATAATATCCTATACTTTATAGTTATATATTTAAATATATTTAATATAAATTTATACATATTGAAAGAAGTATCCGTAAATATGTTTTTTGCTTATCTTATTTCATTTTTAAAAGTACCCTGTATGCTTGTTTTTCAGTTACAGGGTATAAACGGAAAAGTTCTTTCATTGCATCATAAATAAATAATATAATTTATAAACTTATTTAACTATTGAGTCAGTTGAACTCTTCAGAATTCTTTCCAAGTAAAAGTTGTGCGACAAGCTTATCAAATCATCAACATTTTATATAGTCAAGACGTTCACTTGACATTTGTGCTTCCAGTCGAGAAATTGTAAACTTTTTAGTAGGGTTCCATATAAACAGCTGAAACAGGTGAAACAGGTGTCCATAGCCAGGTGTTAGATACCGATAAGTATGGGTTTTCTTCTGATTAAGACGAACGAACGAAAACGATTGAAGAATTCAAGATTACAGAATGCTGAGCATGAGTAATTGGTAATTAACGTGGGCTTGGTAACAAATAACAAACGATATAAGCCAAACTTAAGAAGTCTAGGCGAATAATACACTAATTATTCGGGAACATGGAGAGGCGCCTTTAGGAGAGACAGAGAGAGAATGATGGAGCAAGAGAAACCTAACACAATCGATGTACATTTCTGGTACTTCCGATAAGATTAGTCTAATCGAATATTTTATATGGACTCAACTCGACTTGACTTGACTTCCATTTAGCTGATTTCAGTTGAATTTTGGGTTCCGCCCGATGTGCAATTCTATAGTGCGGAAAATTCGTGAAGTCGTGTGTAAATAATGGCAGAACTGAAACGGAAATCGAAACTCCTGTTAAGCATTTTCGTGCTGTGCGCTCTACTCAATATACAAGGTATTTTCGGGAAAACCCCAGAGATTTCGACCTGCTGATTGCCCCAAAAAACTGCGTGTGAGGGGTTCAGTCAAATCATTTGTGGCCAATGGCCGGTAATTGAATTAAAGCCATCGTTCAGTGCGAAAACAGAAACGAGGAAACAGTGTGAGAAGTGGCCCAATATCGTTCTTTTATTCAACACCCCCTCTGCACCCTCATACCCCTCTGGCCGTGCAGAAAAGGCAAACAAAAGAAGCCAAAACGAAAACAATAACAGCGCCTCGAGTCAGTCATAATATTAAACAAAAGTAATTAATGCAAACGCAATCAAGGTCAAGTGCTTTGCCCTATTGACCCAAGCGCCTACATAACCTGCCTACAACCCTGCCAAAAACAACAACACCAACCCACTTGGGCTGAAGGCCTTTTGCGGCAGCTTGAAAAATTGTTTTGCAGGCCACGGAAAATGGAAATTAAAGTGACGAGCGAATTTCAGCGCTCTCGTTTGACTTGAAACTATTTTCCTGTCACCCTTTCTCTTCGTCGGTCTGTCTCTCTCTTGCTCTTTCGTTGTGTTTTTCGCCAACAACCGGAAGTTGTTGGCGTATACGTAATACATTTTTTGCTGACCAGTTTGCGTGCTGCAAACCGTAACAGCCGCAAAATGCCGCCAACGTTAAAGCCGCAAGTCGGATTTTTAATCAGTTAATTAAGAGTTGGGCCACCCCAGCATGGCCTATATCCTGGGTATATCCTATACATCCTCATGCTGCCTAAAGCCATTGCAGGCTAAGTTCGTCATGTTCGTTTTGCGGGTTTTGCTTCAAATTTTATTTTTCACTATACAATGGAAAAGGAGAAGAAAAGTTGAATATACATATGTATATATAAATTTTACAGCTTTGCAGTCAACGTGTTGGCTCTATAATTAGATAAAGACCAGACGAGCCTGGGTTTGCCCATCTATATTTAATTTTCAATGTCAATTATAATTTCAATAGGCCTTCGGTGCATAATAAAGGCACAAGGATTAACCCTAAGGCCATCAACATTTTCATAGCTAACATACATTTGTATATAAAACATGGTTTTCTATTCTTGACCAAAATTAATTGTTATACCCTTCGACCATTGAAAATGGTCAAAAAAGGGTATACTAACTTTGTGCAAATGTATGTAACAGGCATAAGGAGGCGTGGGAGACCCCATAAAGTATATATATTCTTGCTCAGGATCACAAGCCGAGTCGATTGAGCCATGTCTGTCTGTCTGTCCGTCTGTCCGTCTGTCCGTCTGTCCGTCTGTCCGTCTGTCTGTGTGAACGCACAGATCTCAGCTATTATAAAAGCTAGAGTTACCAAACTTGGCAGGAAGACTCCTGTGTACTATAAGCAGATGAAGTTTATTTCAAATGTTAGGTGCCACGCCCACCGCCCCCACAAATCAATAATTTAATTTTTGAACTTAATTTGTAAGCGCTGTATATAAGATACAACTTTCTGACTTTAACATATACTAAGCTAAATGAAATATCTACGTAGTCCCCAAATTACAATCCAATCGAACAATAAACACAGAAGTTATTTAAGAAAGTATGAGCATAAAACCAAGTGCTTCTGTCAGCTAACAAGGGAGGCGGGCGAGCGCAAAGCGCGAGCGCCATCTGTCGGGATTAATTTCAAAGCATGTGCATATGCATATGTGTATGAATTTAACAAATTAAACTACACGGGAACATAGGTCGAAGGGTATCCCACTGTCGCGTTTTGCGCGACTGTTGCTCTCGTTTTAAATTGTGTTAATTCAATTCCCAAGTTAATATGAGTTTTAATAAATTGATGGTTCTTCACATATACAAGAATACTAAAGAGAAATTGAAAGTTAAAGAGAGCCCGCAAAGGGAGGACGAGTTGTAAAGGGTTTATACTTGATATCTCATCGAATCGGTTTTACGTCGCTAATATATACTATAACATTTATGTCTACATGTTAAAACTGTGGGCCTTACTTGGCTTGCTGTCAACTTGTTTAATTGCGCTAATTGCCGTATTTAAGTTGTCAATAACTAATTAATTGTCGCTTGTCGACTCAATTGAAAAATTGTGTCATACTTTGAAGCCATTTAGCTGATGTCAACACAGATTTTGGGATAGTACTTGAGGGAAATTCAGAAAAAAGGCAAGGAAAATTATGAAATTTCTTGAAATTACTGCATCATATTTAATTATTAAATTTTATTCTATAAATAGTCCTAATCCTTTATAGATTTCTTAAACCAAAATTGAAGCCGTTCAATACGCACATGACGACCGTCTATTGCGTCTGACCTTTGCTTTGCTTGCAATTGTATTACACAACATATCATTAAATTATTTAAGGCATTCAAGTACCAAGTTTTTTGGGAAAGTAGAGCGTCACACGCGAGTCGAAAAATACATTTTTGCCGTCCAAAAATAGAAAATGGATTATAATAAATTGGTTTGTTTTTCCAGGAGACGGCGGTGCATTTGCCGTCTGGTGGCCATGTGAAAGCGATGCGGAATGCACAGCTGATGGCGCCATTTGCGATCCCGAAACAAGTCTGTGCGAATGCCCGGGCTTCGATACGGTCTTCTCGGAGAATTACACAGAATGCTTGAGCACCGCGCAGTTTGGTGACGCATGCCAAGACTCCGTTCAATGCAATCTTATGCCAACTGGAGCCAGTTGTAAAACGGGGGTCTGCGATTGCGCCGATGGCCAAACCTATCTGCGTGGCAAGTGTCGGCCATTGAACGGACTCAACGAGCCCTGCGAAACGGTGCGATAAAATTATCCTTTCTCTTTTAACTCTCGGATTGAACGAGTTGTCATTCGTTGCAGGATTTGGATTGTTACTTTGGCTACGATCGCGCATCCGTTAGTTGCCAGGAGAGCGTCTGCGGCTGTGCAAATGGCTATTATCAGAGATATGGAAACATATGTCGTCGCAAATCAATGGGTGAGTGTGCGGAATTGAAGGAAACAATCGCAAGTAATATCGAGAAAAGAAAAGATAGCAAGTTATTCAGTCATTATTTCCATTACATTGAATATGGAATATACCAACAATTTACTATATATCATTCGTTTTATGCTTTTAAGCTTTCCAACCATAATCATATAGATGTCATATAGCATAATTACTGATTTGTGTTTTATGTTTTTCTTGACCAACAATATTTTGTGTCGATGCCTAAAAGTATGCAATAATAATTTAGTTATCATCGTCAAAAGTTTACTTGAAAAGGCAACGCGTTACGTTGCAACGTAATCTAATTTCTTAAAGATTTGATTGATTTAACCGATAGTACTCTCGATAGTCTTACACTATGTTTTGTATTTCAATTAATCTTTCTTTCTCCTCTTCTAACTTAAGAAAACAACGATGCTTGCGTCGTTGATGCGGACTGTAAAGAACTAGGCGCTAGCGCAGCCTGCGTAGGTCTAGTATGCACAATAGTAGATGAGACCAGCACACCCGCAGCCAGCACCAGTGCCGGCACAGAGACCACCCGCGAGGATGAGAACGAATCGACGACGAAAGAGGCGCCGAATACGGATACAACCGAGGCGACGTCCAGTGCCACAACTGTTTTGCCGGCAAGACATTCGGGCGTGCGCAAACAATTCTCCAAAGCTTTCATCCGCTCCTCGCCCACCCATAAGGATTTTTCTGTCCAGGCCACATTGCCGCTGACCAATGGAGATAGCGAACTGCTTATAAGTCCACGACGATCTCGTGAAATTGCTGTCCAAACGAGTATCGAGAAGTACGAACTGAAGGAATTCGTAGGACGTCAAGTGAGAAATGTTGCCACCGCCACCACAACCGCATCGACCAGCGCCAGCAGTCGACTCACCTCAACCAACAACACGCAACAACTATCGAACTATCGCCGTCGATTGCCGGCTATTTTCCGCTACGATAATGAGGATATCAAAACGTATTCAACTCTCGGATCGAGTCGCGATGACGACGATGTCGATGACAAGAAATGTGAGTATGAGTTTAAGAATGTTGATTTAATTCGGCATTGAAGTAGTCAAAAAATTTAGCTTATCTAAACATCTCTTTTAATGATCTTAAAATCCTTCATACACAACGCTAAAGTTTCATCTCACTCGCAACTGTCTCAACATTATCACCATTTCATTTGACATTTTTTTTAATGGGTCATCTCGCAATCATTTTTTTAGATATGCTATAGAGGATATTCAACGGTCGGATATCCTCGACTGTAGGTTGACTTAACTTACGTAGAGAATGCCTTATTTGTTGTAAACAATTTGAGGTCCTCCTCCAATATACCTCATATATAAAGTTTGTTTTGTAAATTGCTGCAGGTGTCTAAAGTCGCACAATTGGGTTCTATTTCGCAAGCTTTAGGCAAATTATTGTAATTTTCCCCATGTAAACGATAAAAGTTACGAGCAATTTATTTTCTTAAAGATATAAACTCTTTTATAAAGGTAATGTCTTATTCTATGCTTAGGTTTTATCATTACTATAAATAATTTGCTAAGATAGTTTTAAAAGCATTTTGAAAGCTTTGCAGAAGCCACAGATTCTCAATGATTTGCCACAGAAAAGATTCTCAAATTGTCACGCCATGCTAGTATCGGGTGTTGCCCACTTAAGACCGATAAGCCTCTTCTCTTTCTCTCTCTCTTATTTTCTCGAGTTCTCTTTCGAAACCTTCCAATCATTAGTAGCGAGAGATAATAACAAACCTACCTGAAAACTAGTGTTGTTTAAAAAGTTAAACATTGAGATAGCTAAATCTTTTCTTCTTCATTTGTTAGCCCCCTACGAGATAAAGCCAAACCGGATTGTCGTCGAGTGTCGTTATAAAGTGAACTTAATTGCACGCCGTGTTTGTACAGATAAGTTTTTGTTTATGTGGGAATCTTAACCTAGCGCAACAATTATTAACTCGTTTGTCAAATTATCAGGCTGTCAAAAGCTGAATAATAATATAAATGTCTTAACGACTCATAACGAAATTAAAAGATCATTTTCACTGGTTATTACATGAAACGAAACTTTTAATTTCACAAGTTATTACGTTATACGAAAATGATCTTTCTTTATTAAGAAATAAGTTCTTAATAAAGAAAGATCATTTTCTTATTCTTTCCTTATTATTCTAACATGAATCAATGCTTGTAGCATGATTCGTTCTTAGACGCCTTTGGACAGTATCTTAACATATCTAATCTAACATATAATCAACATTTCAAAACTATTTACCTTACAAAACATAGACGTCGAGTTCAATTACTAGAATATAAGATAATTGTTGTTGGGGCAATTACCTGACGGGTGACAATATTATATGCTGCTTTGATGTCTTGATTAAATAGTTGTCAAAATCACTTTTATTTTAATATTAATTTATTAAAGTAAGATTGACTTAAAAATTCCGCGTCTGCTGCGTCGTTACGTTTTTACAAAAAGCCCATTCACGGAGATAGATAAGCAATAAAATCGAATTCATATCGATAACTTGTGCAAATAGTTTTAACGATGATTTTAAAGCAATATTTAGCTTCATTTGAGTAATTTTAAAGACACTGAATTTTGTGGTTAAACATTATACTATTTATAATATAATATATTAGGAAATGTTAAACTGTGTTTAGGAAGTCTTTTAGAAGTGGTGTTAATATCACCAGTCGATGAAGTTCCTTAGATAATTGGTCACTCCATCGTCTTTGTCACCAGTCGATGAAGTTTCATAGATATTTGGTCATGGTTTCCTTGGCGGATACGAAAAATCCCCTTAGATTTTCTCGCCGATCGGTTTAATGGTGAGTTCGTGAATCTGCACGTTTGCTGGGGTCGAAATGCAGTAGCTGATGGCATCGGCAACATCTTCGGACCGCAGCATTGGGAAGTCATCAATGTTCGGGAAGAGGCTCTTGTCCATAATCTCAGTATCGACTGCGCCGGGGCTGATGCTCTAAAGATAGAAAGAGTAAGAGGTTAAGTAAATGGAATACTTGGGATTAGTTGAACATGAAACTTACTGTGACTTTAGTCTGGGTGCCCTTGTTGAGGAACTCCTGACGCAGCACTTCGGTCATGGCAGTGATGGCATGCTTGGTGCATGGGTAAATATTTACGCTCATTCCGGGCATAATGGGCACACGATGTCCGGCAATGCTGTTGACAATGACGATGTGGCCATCGTTGACCTTGCGACGATGCAGAGACTGGAATGCTTCACGTGTGCACCATGACACACCGAGGATATTGATGTCCACTACGGCGCGCAAATCGGCGCCGTTGCCGGCATCGGTGATGTTGCCCAAACGCGCAATGCCTGCATTGTTGACGAGTACATCAGCTCCACCGAGTGTCTTATCGACCCAGGCAAAAGTTTCGATCACTTGCTGCTCATCGCCGACATCACATTTGCGGTAATGGAAGCGTGCTGCCTGATCTGCGGGCAATGATGCTTTCAGCTCCTTTAGACGATTCTCACGACGTGCCAGGCCCACAACAACCAATCCCTTGGCCACCAAGTCTTTGCAAGTGGCGGCTCCGATTCCCGAACTGGAACCAGTCACAACAGCTACACGATTTGCCCACCGATTCATTTTGAAAATTGTTTTGATTTTTGGTAGTTTTGTCTTCTTGCTTTGCTTTCCAGTGATGAACTGAACGTTCTGTTATAAAGCTCTGCTAGTTTTTATACAATAGTTTGGTCGAAAAGCTCAACAGGTTGTGCGAGCTTACTCAGCAAAGTTTTAAAATTGTGTCGCGTCATGCTTAATATTACTTTTATTTACCGGCAGCAGGTATTTGACCTTGGGCTCTCACTCTATCAATTCCTTTGTGTGTCCCATTCTCTCACTGATATAAACAATTACTATTTTGTCATTAGAAATGTCTTTGAGAGTGAGGGAGCACGATAGGGAACGGTAGAGAAACAGAGAGCGTTCGAGAGCGGCAGTGAGTGGAAATAACAGATGTATGTACATATGGTAAAGTGTTGCCTCATTATACTCTCTGGAATATCTTCACATATCACGAGGCTTTTCTAGAACTTTTTCGAAGCTCTCGTATCAACTTTTTCATATGATGAAGTGATGATAATGATGAAATTTGGCTTTTTAATTAGGGTTTCCCTGATTGAGTATTCATTATTAAAATATTCTTCATATTTAAATAAAATATTAGAAAAATCTTGCATGGCTAACTTATTCATTAAAATTTTCATAAATATCATATTTTAAATCCGATATTTAAATTTCAGATGGAAGTAGCTGCACAGATAATGGCAAATCCTGCAGCGGCCTACCCCACTCTATTTGCTCCAACAAGATCTGTATGTGCCGGCAAGGGTACTACGCGAGGAATGGCAAATGTTTTGCTGGTAAGCATCGAGTATCTCTGTAAGACTGATAGTTAAAGTTGATCCATAACTTCTTATGCACCACAGAGCTCGGTGAGATAGCGGAGAGCAGCGATGAGTGTGAATACGAGTTCGATGATTTGTCCAAAACTTGCATATGCCAAAAGAACTATTTCTATGAGCGTGACTTGCGCAGTTGTAGAAAACGTGAGTGTGCCAAGAGAAAGCGATAACTGTAGATCGATAGCTAATGATCGATTGATTCTTGCAGCCATTCAGTATCATCTGTCCTGCACTTCGAACAGCCAGTGCAGTCCGTTCGGCGCGTCCTACTGTCATCCACAAATTCCGAGGCGTTGCACCTGTGAGGAGTACGCGCAGTACAATGAGATTAGTCAGCTGTGCGAGTACAAGGACGGATTGGGTGCCGAGTGTGAGTCCAACGATGGTTGTATTGTGGATCATTCCATTTGCTCAAATCGCTTCTGTGTGTGTCGCGACAACTATTTCGAGAAGGACGATGCCTGTGTGGCAGGTAGGATTCAAGTTTGTTTGCCTCCTTCTTCAAATTTTTATTGATTGATCTTAATTTTAGGCATCGACGCCGATTGCTCGGAGGATGAGGAGTGCGCGGCGGATAATACGGCATGTCTGGAGCGCAGCAACAGTACCTCGGTCAAAGATTCGGACGTGACTCGATCGTGTCAATGCCGCAAGGGTTATGTTCACTTTAAAGACGAGTGTCTCAAGGAAGGTGAGTCTGCTTTCTCTATCTACCATATTGAATGACAAAATGTATTGATCATATCTTGTAGCCGCTGAACTGGACGATGAGTGTGTCGAAGACGAGCAGTGCAAGCCCCTCTTGGCCAGTTGTAGCAACGAAGGCAAGTGCAGTTGCACGGACGAGCAGCACGAGAAGAATGGCGTCTGTGAAACGAAACGACGTAAGTTCTGGGAATACCCAATATATCTATATAAATAAAATCTATATATTGCTCTTTTGCCGTTTATAGTTGTTGGTGAACCTTGCAACAAGGCCACAGAGTGCTTTGTCGAAAAGGATCCCGAGAATGTTGAGTGTCGCAATTCCGTCTGTCAGTGCAAGTTTGGTTATCAGGCCAACACTGATCAGAAGCAGTGCATCCGCGTGATGCCCAATAAAAAAAGTAAGTGAAAATATAAAGAAGAATTATTATATTGAACCCTTTCTTAACTGCGCACAATTTTTTGTCTATGTAGATTCTTCCGGTAGGCCCAGCGCTCTAAAAATCATCACGTTCGTATTGATAGGCTCCGCTTTTCTGATCACCAGCGCAGCCATCAAACAGGCATACTACTAATCGGAACACTTATCCCACTCGCTGCCTCCCTCCCTTCCCCCGACATTCTCCTCACTCACTGCATACAAGAAATAAAAAAGAGAGAAAACCTTTATTATTTAACACGCAACTAATCTAAATTGTAAATGTTAAGCGTTGTGAGAAACACCCTGTGCATATATAAGTAATAACGCCATGCACCCAGACCCAACTGACCCGGTATAGTATTGATTGCAGTCAATAATATTTCCCTGTTATTTGTTTATTTCTTGGGTGCAGGCAGTATTATCCAAAGCTGTAGATTCAAAGTCCTTGCGTGGCATACACACATTATCTACTATAACTACATAGTATATATATACATATATAACTAAGCTAGCATCTAGGATTTCAAGCAATAAACCATGTGAAGGAATCGGTGAACCAGTTAGTCATTCTAGTTATTCTTAAAGCTAAAAAAAACAAACCTACAATTGTAATATATATAAATACATTATGCTAATAAATTAAGACTTTAACACAGTTGTGTCTAAAATGCAACATGCTTTTCTAATTTGGTTTCCAGCGGGATATTATAAATAGCTCATTTGATCTATACATTCAAAAAAAGATCTACAAGTTTCTGTAGTAGGCTTAGTTGTAGTCTAGAAGGCTTTGTAGCTTTAATAAACTCACAGACATAACTAATTCATTGCCTTAGATACTTGTACTCCCATAACATAAAAACTCATATAATATTAGTAGAAACATGAAGACTGAAACGAATTTTATAGGAGTAAGGAATTTATATGGATATATGGTTACTAATAAATAACATAAATATTTTTTAATACTAAGGCTGATGAAGTAGGACAACATGCGGACACACCTGATTCCATTAACGTAAGTTCTTAATGCCCATAATTTATATCACTAATACTGATTCGTTGTGCAGAATGAAGAAGATGATATCGAAATTTTATTTATAGATGTAAGTACTTCATTATTTAATATATATCTATTTTCAAAATGAAAAATTATAATACTCAGGATGACGACGTTGAAATTGATGAGGTCATGGAGCTCCTTGAAGTAAGTTCTTAAAGTATATAGTTTATATTCAATTTTGTATTACAACTCTTAGCTTGACTAGAGGGACGCTAACGAAATAAATGTAAGTAGTCTATATCGTTCGTATCCTGCGTCCAATTTTAGTTTTTATTTCTCAGAGCGATGACATCGATTTTCTATTAGAAAATTTGCCGCCGGGCCTACCAGCAGTTTGTTATGTACGTATAGATCTTATATATAGATGTCCATAAATTAATTCATTAAAATATAGGAGACTGCTGATATTGTAGATCCTATTATTGATACGGATCTAATGCAAGTAAGTTATTAAGTTATTTGTACAGAATATTGTACAGAACATTAAAAGCCGTATAAAGGTTGACGAAAGTGTTTCGATTAATTCTGATAATGGCATTAAATCCATATACTCCATATATTAAATTCATAACATACATTTATTTTCATTACTTTACAGACCAATGATCCCTCTTTAACTTCGACAGCAACTCCGATGGACGTAAGTTTGTAAAATATCAGGTATTTCTAGGTTTATAATAAGCTTGTTTAGATACAGAAAGACGAGCCGATGTCAAGGATATCTGAGACAGATTCTACATTTGTAAGTGCATCTTATATTTTGTATATATTTAACCCTTATTTTGCAGGACGGGAAAATTAACAGTGACCCAAAAGGAAATTCAATAAATGCAAGCTATAAAAAATTTACAAATTTAAATAATTTTTTATAAAATTGTGTAACTTTGCAGGTCGATGATGACGATATGACATCAGATTTGAATGCAACATACGTGAGTTTTTTAATGGTTTCTGTTCAACTCTTTGAATAACAGCATTGAACATCATTAGACTGGAAATTTTGAAAACATACAAGCAGGCTTTCCGATATTAACAGAACAAAGCCAGGATTTGATGATGGACTTTTCTTAATAAAAACTCTTGATAAAAAGAAGAAAAATAATAGGGAATAGAAAACTAGCCTAGGAATTTATATAAATTATATAAAGATTACGATTGACTTAAAATAAATTTATTTGGTTCTGAAATTCCACCTGCAGGCCGATTTGCATTTGAATTATATATACTTTATTTGAAAATATCTATTGTAGTTGGCACACGCCTAATGTTCGCGCTCCTGGAGCTGAACCCAAAAGTCTGGTGGTGTTATAATAAGCCCATTATTGTTTTTCGATAAATCGGGCAACGAGTCGCCTGGCGCCAGGACATAGTCGAAATGCTGCAGCATGGCTGTGGTCATTAGGAAAAGCATATTCCTTGCAAAAGTTTCGCCAGCGCAAAGACGTTTGCCGGCACCAAATGGAAATGATACATCGAGCTTGAGGCACAGCTTTCCTTGTTCGTCAAGAAAACGCTCCGGCCGAAATACCTCAGGATCACCCCATGTGCGTTTGTCCATGTGATAGGCATACAGACTGGGAATCACAATTGTGTCCTGTAAAATAAACGTACACTAATGAATATTTTTGACTATCTTTTGAATTCACTGTAACTCACTTTGGGTATGCGATAGCCGAGTAACTCAGTGTCTACCAGCGTTTTATGTGGTATATCCGACGGCACCAGAGTCTCGATGCGTAGATTCTCACGAATGGCAGCCTCCGTATAGGGCATATGCTTGCGATCCTCCAGTGTTGGCAAGCGACCACAGCCGACCACCTCGTCGATCTCGCCCTGAATGCGGCGGGCCACTTCGGGGTACAGCAGGAGGTATTGAATCATTAGTGATAATTGGACACCGATAGCAGTGAAAGCGGGAAACGAGAAATCAATAAGACCCATAATAAACTGTTCACGATTAAAGCCATAATACTCGGGTGGACACGACTTCATCTCCTTTATGTAGAGATCCAAGAAGTTTCGTTCACTGCACTCATCAAAGGTGTCAATGTGGCGATCCACAAAGTCCGAAAAGAATTTATGTACATAAAGATTCGACTCCATTAGTTTTGTGTAGCCGCTTCTTTCGGGCCAAAAGTGACGAATCCAGGGTATAATACTCAGCATTAGGCCATAATCATCGGCAACCCGCTGGAACTGTGTGCCCAATTGCACCAATTTGATTAGTTCGGCCATATCGGCACGCGAATGTCGTTCATTATACAGAATATGGAAGTGACAATTGGCCGCAAATGGACTGAAGAGCAGAGGCAATTGCACCCTATATCCACCCGACCTTACCAACAGATGTTCGTGCGAATAACGTGGTCCATTTTTGATAAGGTCTAGCATGTCGGTGATCTCTTCCTTTATGACCAATTCCAATTCATCAAAGCGCCGACCAAACCCGAAATCTCTCAGATAACGCAAGATGAAACGACGCTGTTCTTTCCATAGTATTCCCTCTTGAAAGAATATGCCTACAAAGAAATGAGATTAATTTACTAAAGCAGTTTTATATAAAGCTTTAATCTTAACTGCTTATGCAATCTGTTGACTTTTTTCAATACAATTGTTTAATGACCTAAAGAAAAAGAAGGCTTATCTCAGCGTTCCTCTGGGCACAAGATTAATACGTACATATGTACATTGAATGTATATTGCTTTGTTATTCTTATACGTATAATTGGACGACCCGAGAGTGTATCAACAATAATCAGCATGATCATAAAGATCGTGCTCAACACTCACATGGCTGAACTTCTATAATATTTAAGGAAAATGCAACAAACATACCTCGCACACAGTCACCTGGATCACGCATTGCACCAACATAGAGGGCCGGTCTCCCATCGTAGGCTCGATTATTCAGAATCTCACGGACACCTTCAGCACAGTGAACCACAACCACGGGAAATTGGCCCACATGTAGCCCAACAATATCCGTCTTATACCATTTACTTAACTTCATCACAGCCTTATGTATGTACTTGTAATTGATCATCAGCAGAAACAGATAGCTTCCGAAGATTGGTATACGTGGAGGACCTGTAAAAATAAAAACAGAATAATTATAATTTTTAAATTGAAACTTATTTTATTTTTAGATTTTTCCAAAATTTTTAAATTTTATTCGGAAATTTGTTGCTTTTATTTATAATATATTTTGAACTTCAGTTACCTGGCGGAAATCCTTTTGGACGTCCCACGGCATATTTATAGCAGCTATATACAAATATAACCGCCGTTACTGCCAGTAAAAATGTGGTTAACATTTTTGCACCCGTTTTGCTTGAAGTTCCGCTATAAACTGATGCCTTCGGTCTCTGAACAGTCCCATTTTGTACCTCAGACAGTTCACGATTTCGCTTTCACTGTACAACAAAGAACGTACAAGCAAATACGCTGATATACTCATACATCCTACGTCTTATATGTCTATCATAGTATAGCAAATAAATTTTACTGTCGAAAAGAAGAGCATTTCAATTGCAATTCGGAAATTTTTCAGCAAATATATTTTAAATTTGAGACACGTTTTTAATATTAATATGAAAGAATGAACTAAAGAAACAAAAATCTAATATAAATATTTGTTCCATTGAACTCTCAATACATTATATCAATATTGTGTGTGCTACAGAGATAGCTAGCTGTGCGCAAACATTTCGGCTGTACTGTACTCCGTACGTTGATGGGTTCATGGCAAAATACTTATAGGCGAAACATAACTGTTTATGTATTGCATCGACTAGCGCTTTGTTCTAATGTAACTAAAGTTCGTATGTATATACAAATAGACGGCCTAGAAACTGCTGGGGCAACTCGTCAATATCATTTTTGTGCCTGAGGCGAGGTTAAGTCGATTTCAATTATAGATCCGGCTGTAACATTATCGTTATTTTCCTTGTCGTGCTTCGGATTAGAGTTCTCTGCTGATAGCAGCATGCGCCACGTGGCTGCATTTGTGTTGCACTTTTGCTGTTCCGTCCATAGCGTCATTAAACTCATAACATCATCTCGATCGAAGTCAAATGGCTGCCATTGATCTCCAGTGCGAGACACACTGACGCCTTTCAGCCGATTGGGTAGTTCCTTCCGATTAATGAACGTGTTGGTGGCCTCGCTCAGAGTATGAATGCTGGAGGCAATAAACCAGGTATTTAACTAGTACGTTGGATGTATAGAATGTTTGACTTACTTCCCCATCAGCTCGTGGTGATCTTTTTTGAGTCTGGCCGATTCCTGTAGCAATTGGGCGTTGTTCTGTCTGTTTGCGGTCAGCTGATCTTGAATTGCTTTGATTAAAGCCTTGCGTTTTTCCAACTCTTGACGTCGGAGTTGTTCAAGATCTGTTATTTTATCCAGTTCACGCTGCAGTCGTTGTATCTTGCATGTTGCTTTGGATGGAGTGGGGTAATTTGTTATTATCGCATTTGTAGGGTGCTGTAACATTACGATGCGCACTCACCCAAATTACTCTCGAGTTGTGATTTCTGCTTGGCCAATGAATTCATTTGTTTTTGCGCTTGTATTTCATTTTTCATCAATGCCATTAGGCGTTTATTAATGTCAAATTGTTGCGCCATTTATTTGTATTTGTATTATTTTCTTTTACTCAATTTTAAACTACAGCGCTTTATTTACTTCATTCCAGTTCCAGACAGACAAGCGACGCTTCCAACAGAGTTGCCAGATTGGATTAATATTTAAAATCCCAAAATGATAAAAAAATAATAACAATATTAGTGACATATGAATTTAAAAATAATTAATATTTGTTTATATTATTTATTAGTATTTAAAAGTGTGTTTAAATGCTATATAAGCGCAATAATTGTAATTACCAATTGGTATTAGAGTTGCCAGACTTTGTTTGTTGTGACTGTCGCTTGTGAAAATATCGTATGTCAAAGATATCGATGTGCACATCTGTCGATAGTTTGTCATCTCTACCTGTCTGATTAGCCGGCAAAAATTGCAAGTGAATTTTGCAAGGAATTGCCGACTAGTGATTATTGTTTTGTTGCTCCAGTAAAAGTTAATGCGTTTGCTGCAAAACAGAAAGGCCATAAGCGCATTTCTCAGCCGCAGCTACAGCAACAACATCCGAGCTGGAAAAGTGAGTAAAAAAGATTCGACAAATGAGAACAGAAAAGACGTCTGTGTGTGTGCGTGTCGGGGGCGAGCAATCAATTTTTGGCAAATTAAGAGTGTTGTCATTTATTATCTAAAAATAAATAAGAGATTTGCATAAACAATTTGCGTTGCTTTCTCAGATCGCTGAATGCACAAATAGACGCAGATGTATATACATTTATACGGCATACCGTTTACCGCAACGAGAACATTTTGAATTTCCAAAGACCCCCTGGAAGTAGTCCAGTTACTGGACCCACTTGTTGGTCTTGTTTGCTCACAAGGTCACGACGCGTCGCGACGCTTGCGAAGTCATTGCGCTATATACGATGACGTCGATGTGCCAGTTCTATACGTACTATGTCTATATATATTTCCCGCTCGCTTATCAGGCTGTATTTGGCAGCTGGCACAGCCTCAATTGTTATTATCACGCTCTCAATTGCAGACACAGTATTCTATGCAACATGAATTTGTTTATTTATAGATTAGAACTCGAGTATTATCATTGTTGTGACTAATGTCCAATGGATTAGTAGGGGTTATGGTGAGTGCTCCAATTCATTATGTGGTACTAATAACATTATTAGTTTATTTTGAAAATGTCAAATAAGATCAAAGAGCACTTCAGCCAATCGTGTGAATATTTTGATGATGGAAAAAATTCAAAGACCACAGTTCTGCTCTGTTAAAGTGATTGTAATATCTCTAGTTATGCTCCATAAATCGGTAGCCAGGTGTTGAATATATAGAGGTAATAAACTGCCGATTGATTTATGGGGCACTCGAGTATATCACACTAGTTTCAGTAGTTCTTATCACATCGTTTTGGGATTAAAATTAAATGTTGAAGTTGTTTATTCATCATAGAGTAACGAACTCTTGGAATCTTAGAATGCTAGGAGTATTAGAGCAAATGCATTCAGACTTTCACTTAAGTTTGCGTTCGTTTCATTCACAGATGGCCACGGACATCAAATTTAATGCATCGCTAACGCGCAGCGATCCGGAAGTGCAGCCAGTTCTAATCATCGGGCAGCTCCGTCATCTGAATCTTTTGAAATTTTCAAAAATTAACACTAAGTTGGAACCGCGTGTTGCCGAGGAGACATTCAAGAAGGCCATTGCGAGCCTACATCCAGCTCCGACAGACAAGTGTGCCTTGTATCTAGATGTGGCATCTGTGGCTGCGCTGCCGCTAAAGGCATCACGATACAACACGACATCGCGAGCTCATGCAATCACGCGTCTGGTTAAGAGTAATGTGCTCAATGTGCCGGAGGAGAGTATTGTATTGGTCTGCGAACGGGACAATATTTTTGCCAGCGCCTGTGCCGTAGCGCGTGCCTTTCCACTCTACTCGCGTAAGACCAGCGGCGGCAGCGGTACAAAATCCCCGAATGCCGATGGTGGAGATGCCGATTCCAATAGACCTGTGGTCAATGTGGAGTTTGTTGTCATCGACAAGGATGGCTGTGTTGAGGACCAGCCTCTTAGCGAGGAAGAGCTAAAGTGCCTGCGTGAGGCGGAACGCGCTATACGTTACACTGCCCGCATTGTGGATACACCTTGCAACGAGATGAATGTGGATCATTTTATTGAAAATATCACTAAACTTGCCAATGAACTGTCCCTCAAGCCGCAAATTATACGTGGCGAGGAACTGAAAGAGCGTGGATTCGGTGGCATCTATGGCGTTGGCCGTGCCGCTGCAGTACCACCAGCATTGGTGGTGCTGTCGCACGAACCGAAGGGTGCACAGGAAACGATTGCTCTTGTTGGCAAGGGCATTGTCTACGATACTGGTGGGCTAAGCATTAAGGGCAAAACTGCCATGCCGGGCATGAAGCGTGATTGCGGCGGTGCTGCTGCTGTTCTGGGTGCCTTCTATGCGGCCGTCAAGTGTGGATTCACAGATAATCTGCATGCGGTCTTCTGTCTGGCTGAGAACTCTGTCGGACCTGATGCCACACGGTAAGTGATGGCATTATTTTACCTTTCATTTCCAATTAGTAATAAATATTTGTTTGCAGTCCCGATGACATTCATACCTTGTACTCCGGTCGTACTGTTGAGATCAACAATACAGATGCAGAAGGACGTCTGGTGCTTGCCGATGGCGTTTGCTTTGCCAACAAGGATCTTAAGGCGAATATTATACTCGATATGGCTACGCTGACAGGTGCTCAAGTAAGTTAATAGTTGTTGAGAGGAAAATATGAAGAAAAAGTCGTCCTTGTAGATCATATGACTGTAATACGGTCAAATTTATATTTCCCTTGATATGTCGGAACATTTCTATGCCCTATGTTTTCTTAAACTCTATATAGCTACGCTGTCCGATGCTCCAGTGTAGTGAGAGATTGTAGAGAGCAGCATAGAGACGAAATTTATCATTTGGGAGAACCCTTGTTGAACTTTTGTCAAGTCTTGTTCTCAACTAAATAATTTCCTCATCTTGTGCACTTTGTCGGTGTTTACTTTATTTTAACTGGTTTTTTAATTGCAAATTGCCATAACTTCAATAATTGCATAAGCTGCGCCTCGTTTTGCTAATATATTTTACCTCAGCTATTGCTTAAATGCTTTCTTAATTGAAAATCGAATATTGCATAAAGTTTAACTCGTTTTCTTCCCAGTTTCACTCTCTAACTTTCGAACTTAACTTGACTTAGTTACTTTAGATATTCCCCCGTAAATACACCAACAAATTACAAGACTTTTTCAATATCACATTTAGTGTGCAATCAGTCAAGATTGACGAATGAGCTTGCCTCGCTCCCCTTATTTCCTCTCGTTTGCCCCTTCAAGTGTCCTGGCCAAGTGTCTAAAGTAGTTTCGCTAGCTGCTTCAATTTCTGACAAATTGTACACCTTTTGCCCCGCTCAGGGGTTTCTCTCCTTGTGTGTGTGTGTATTTTCGCTTGGGTTCTTAAATGCAAAATTTATGCCACGCTTTATAAAAGTCACGAGGTTAATTGGCAAAAATAAATTGCAAATTTGGTTTTTTTTGGCGGCAACTTGGAGCAGCTTCAGCAGCAGCACAGCAACAACAACAGTAACAACAACAGCAAAAAGGCAACGAAGCAAACTCGTTGTTGCGGTTGGTGCTGCGACTGAGGAGACAGGACAGAACTGTGCTGGATAGGGCTGGGCTGAAGCTGGAGCTGCAGCCAGGAGAGGAGGTTGCACCATCGTGCTGCGATGGGATGGCGCACAATTACCATAAATCTTGGATGCAATTTGCTTAAAATATGATGCCAATTTGCGTTATTTGTGGTTCGATGGGAAATAAATCGAAACTGGTCAGGGATAGCAGCAGCACAGCACACGGGGTGGGACAGAGGGGCAGAACACAGACAATGCTAAGGAATCCTGTACAGTGTAATCTGTTCAAAAAACTTTAGTTAGTCTCGTTTATTTTTTAGAATCTGCAAGTAGACAAAAAACATTTTGCCTTTTTTCATTTTCAACGAAATTGTTTAGAATTTGTTTTGACGCTTGTTGTGTTTAATTTCATTATACACGCCGACACACACACACTCACACCGAGACATACAAATTGGTGTACACTTCTGCAACATGCAATAATATTAATTGCCAACATTGGCGCAACTGCGACTGCAGCGGCCAGAAGAAAAAAACAATAACAACAACAATAAGTAACAAAAGTAAACGTGAAAAGGGGGATTAATTGAATCTGAACTTGTAGGATACCCTGGATAACGTGGGCAAGGTGCAAAGGCAATTTAGGACTGAAAATGTTAAGCAAAGTTTGATCTGGTTTACTTAAACTGCCTATAAGGCAAGGCGATCTATGAGGAGATTTAGTTAACCGGCAAATTTGTTATTGACAATTTAATATTGAGGGTTTTTTCAGGTTAAATTTTTCAAAAAATCTCTCCCTTATCTAATCAATGAATTGCTTGTGAAATTGTTCTTTATATTAATTTCTAACAATTTGCTTTTTTAAAATTATTATAAATACATAGACATAGTTCAAACTTAACCATTTAACTTTCAAACAAATACCCCCTTCTTATGCTCTACTTTTTACAGGGTATACACTAACAACCAACAAAACAGCGGCCAACACTTTTGTGCTTTTACATTTTATGTTGCTGCTGCTTGTTACACCTATTGTTCTTGTTGTTGTGCTGACTCTGTGTTTGTTGGTTTGAGTGAGTGAGTGTGTGTGCAAGTGAATGAGTGAGTGTGCAAGTGTGCTCCTTTCATTTGTCCAGCTGTAGTTTAACACGCGCAGCACACCCAGTCAGGCAGTCCTAGGTTGCTGCTGGTGTTTCTGTTCCTGCTTCTGCTGCTCCTGGTCGCTGCCTTCTGCTCCTGTTCGTGCTCGTGCTCTGATGCTGCTGTTGCTGTTGGTTGGGTGTTACTTGTGCTAAATAACCTTGCACCTTTTTATTGCTGGTCGCGTCGGAAACTCGCAATTTTCGGTGGCAACCATGCATCGACGCTTGACTGCTCCTGCACCTCCTACTCCTGTTCCTCCCCCTGCTCTGTTTGTTTGCCTCCCCTTAACCACCTCAACATTGTTAGTTTCCGTACTGGTTTTATTGTTAGTATTCTGTTGTTGAATATTGCATGTTTTCTATCAGTTGGAATGGGTTGTGTCGATTAAAGAGCTCCAGCGAAATCATTTTAAATTCTGCAATTGATTCTCACTCACTCTCTTGTTATTCTTCTCCTTCTTCTTACAGGGTATAGCAACAGGCAAAGTACATGGCGCCATAATGACCAACTCGGAGCCATGGGAGGCGAAGGCTGTGCAAGCCGGACGCAAATCCGGCGATTTATTGGCGCCCATTGTTTATTGTCCCGAAATGCATTTCTCGGAATTCGCATCGGCCGTTGCTGATATGAAAAACTCTGCAGCTGTAAGTACCAATCGAAAAGAACAACAAAAATAAAGTGAAGAGCACGAAAGGGATAAGCCAAGCAGCAGCAGTTGACAAACCAAGCCTGTCGCACATTCTCTCTTTCTAACTTTCTCACTTGCTCATCCCTTCCCTTATCTGTCAAAAATAAAAACGGCGGCTGTTGTTTGATATCTAGAAAATACCAGTTAAAAGTGCTTTATGCATCCCTCGTTGGCATATCGCATTGATAAAGTTTAAGCTCTTCAGTTTTATCTGCTTTAAAATGCGCCAGATTTGAGGTCATAGAGAACATTATATTCCATAAGAGGTCTTATAATATTTGAAGCTGTTAATTAAATAATTTGAAGAAATGATTCATTAAACTGATAACTTTGACTTGCAAGATCTCCAATTGTCCAATTAAAATACTTTAAAGGATTCAACTTCAAAGTCAATTATATAGGAAAGTATATTTCGAAATTATTAGTAATTAATTAATGTTTTTTTCATTTTAATAATTATATAAACTGAAATTCCCATAATTTAAAGGAAAGTATATTTCGAAATTATTAGTAATTATTTAATGTTTTTTCATTTTAATAATTATTTAAACTGAAATTCCCATAATTTAAAGGATGTATTCCTTAACCTGCGCAAATACAATGCAAGATTTTCTAAATTTCCCAATTAACTTATTCATGTATTTGACACTTGTTCATTTCATTGCATAATTCGTATTTGTTGCTTGTCAACAGAATTTTCTAATTTAACAATTTCATGTACGTGTGAGTTCATTTCATCATATTTATTAATTATTAATATTGTGTATTTCATATTATGCAAGCCAATTTCAACAACGACATGGGAAACTTCATTTGTTTTGTCTCAAGTGTTGCCAAACTTTGGCAGCAGCAACTGTGGCTCATCAATAATGTTTCTGCCAGCTGAAGAGAACACTCACAAGACACACACCCGAACACACACACGCATTCCCTTACCGACATTCTTGTTGGTTTTGCAAATATGTTACACAGAGTTTTAATTAACTTTATCAGGGTCAGTCAATGTTGATTTTTTTACCGTCGCAATGTTGCGAAAAATGATGGACGTCATGTTCGGTTTAAAAGATTGATTAGTATTACTGTGATTTACTACTACACATTCAGGCAAGCCAGGCAGGCAGCGCACACCACACACACAAACACACAGAAAAAGACTCACACACACAAGTGTGCTCACATGTATCAAAAACTTTGGCGTTCAATCTGGCGCTGGCAAAAGTAATGGTTGAGGTTCGTCGTCGGAGTCGGGATCGGAATTGGGAACCAAAACGAGCAATGCCTGTGTATGTGCATGTGTGTATGCGCATGTGTGTATGTGTGTGTTTGTGAGTGTTTGTGAGTGGTGCGTGGTGCCTCAAGCTACACCACAACAGCAACCAAATCGAGTTACCTTATTGTACATCTAAAACGCTTCGGATCAATGGTCATTCATCATTGTCACGCGATGGGCGAGTATCGCACCTACCTCTGCTTGCCTGACTCCGTTGCGTAGCTGCCACAGAGGTCAAGTGGCGTGGTAGCAACAGCATTGGCTGACTGCCATTGCTTCTCCATGCACCACTTGCACCTGTCATGCGAATACCTTAGCAGGCCATGCCCCGCACTCCTCCCTCACCTGTCCCGCAGCTGTCCCCAATCTGCCTTCACTTGTTGGGCAACTCGCTCTGGTGTTGGCTGTTTGATTTTTCGACCACTTTGACGCTCGTTGTTTGTGTCTCCAGTGACACACAAAAAACAAGTCCCTTGCACGGCATGGGCTGGGTTTGCCCAGCCACGTCACGCCCACCTTCTGCATTTGATGGCACATCGCCTGTGCTTCCCCCTCGGCAGCGCTGCGTCGCGCACTTTGTCAATGTGCCTGTGATAAAGTGTTTTTAACTCAAAATGCATTCAACGTTAAATGCGAAAAAGGTGAATCAAGACCAAGTTCGCAAAAAATGCTTGCAGCACCCAAACAAAAAATTTATTGATTACAGTATACCCTGTAAGGTGGCAAGAAGTATTAAAGACTTCATGCAGTATGCGCATTTAGAGTCAAATATTGTATCTTTGACATCAAATATTGTATCTTTGACAAGTTAATTGTAAAAGAAGAGTTACATATTTTAAGCTTCTACGTCTTCCAATGTATTTTTCCATTCTATTTAATTTTAAACTTTTCCCTCAATCGATGTACCTTTTGTTCAAGACCTATACAGGGTATGCAAATGGCAGCTAACTGGTAAATTCGCCACGCGTTACGTTTAAATTACATGACTTTTTGCTTTGGCAGCAGCCGCTGTTAGTTTTCCACTAAATGGACGGATTATGAGTGTTGTTAGTGGTTTAGCGGTTCTTTTGCTAGCCAGCTTTTGTTTCAGCTGGCACCTTCCCGCCTGCTGGTACCACCCGTTCGCTGTTTCACCCATCTGCGTTGGCGTTAGCTCATTTTGACCAGCTTGCGTCGGCTCCGTTTGCAGGTTGTTTTGCAATTGGGGTTGCGTGGTGTTGGTCGAATTTTCGGTACTACAAAGAGGGTAAGGGTGGTCTCGCTTCTGTCCAACCAGTGAGTTTCTCTATTAGCCAGGCTTTTAAATAACTGACAGCAATTTGTTATGTCGCGTCTGTGATTTGTTTTATGCGACCTTGGACTACATGCGACTGGGTGGGAACTTTATTTATATGGATTGACTACTTCATAATCTACTTTGTTGTTGTGGTTGTGGTTAACACACTGTGCAGATAGTTTGATATGATTAAAAAAGAAAAAAAGTTGAAGGTTTATAGCATAAAACATTTATAATGTGATAGAAGACAATTATTTAATTTAGTGTTTCTATGCTGTAATTCATTTATGACAATTTAAGTTGATTAATTTCAATTATCACTTTAAATTATTTAAAAAACAGTTCTTTCTATTTTCTGCCTTTGAACTTTTTTATAATCTTTAACTTAACTATTAAACTTGTACAGCCATAAAACGTATAACAAATATTTTAAAGCAAACAGACAAATAGACCATTATTCAATAGGGCTATTTCAATAAACTCGCCAGTTTCCAATCAATAAACCGGAATAGAAACATAACGTAAAACAAAAGAAACAAGAACGCAGCCAATGCTAATAAAATAAAACAATAAAATGATTTAAACATTTCCAAATGTTTTCTCAATTTCGTAGCACCCCTAGAGGAAAAGAGACAGAGACGGGAGGGAGGGGGACGATGGTTGACGGCGCGTCATCGAGTAAGTTAGTCAAATTTTATGACTGTGAAATTTTACCATTGTTGGTAATTGATTTTTATGTTAAATCGTAAAATGCTCCGAGCGTCGGCAGAGCGAGCATGAATTTTAGATAAGCCCAACGTGTTGCAGTCGCTTCAGCGGCTCACGCGGCGTATGCGTAATTGCTTTCTTTACTCGACTTTCTTGTGGGTGTTGTTGTTGGTAATTTTTTATTAAGCGGCAACATTTTAAATTCAATTGTAACAGCGACTTCTTTTTTTATGCTTTTTAATGAATTAAATTGAACTTTTTATGCGCAAAAGTTTCTTTTTATACCCGACCTCAAGGCGCCAAATATGCCTGTTGTTGTTGTTGTTTGTATTATGTTTGCTCTCTCTCTTGGTCTTGATTAAATAATGCCAACAGTTTATAAATAATGCCTCAGCTTAGTGGTTTAAATGCAGATTTCCAAGTCTCGTGGAGAGGCGTGGCGACACGACGAGACGCGACACGACGCGCGGTCAGTCGAGCGAGAGTCACGTAATTTGCGCAATGCCCGCGATTTCCGTTGCCTACTTATGGGGGCGTGGCAACGGGGACTCTCCTGTGTGCAACAACTCCGGCGACTTTGTTAACACAAATCTTTCCGCTTGTTATGTGTTGGTTTCCGTTCAACTTTTGCACGTCTCGCGTAGGCAAAAAACACCAAGGAAGAAAAGAAAGCATTGGTAAGGGCCAGGAAAAGTGTAAGGGCAAGGGAAAGTTAAAAAAAGGCAAGATGGGTAAAGAAACCCGGCAGCAGAAGAAGCAGCCGCCACCGCATTGAATGTTTCTAATATTTTCTTTTTGCTCTTTTGCTTGGCCGGGGGCGAAAAGTTTTTAAAGCGTTTGCGACATCGGGGGAAAATTGAATAAAAACGGTTGTCGCTTTTCAGCAGCAGCGTGCAGCCTGCCCCGCCGATGCCGAGGCAGGCGTTGGTCCCTGCAGCTCATCCGCTTCTCTTCCTTCTTCATTCTTTCTTTCATCCTTCCATCTGTCCATCCATCCATCCATCCGTTCGTCCGTTCGTGCTGTGTGAAAATCCTGGTATAGCTTCTTCGCACGCCCATTCGATGAATGTGTAATTGATACTGAAACCAGTCAAAGGCATCCGCCAATACATTGCTTGCCCCAGGGCGGCAGGCAGCAGCAGAATGGTGAAGGGTGAATGGCGGATGAGGGATAAAGCTTGCCGCAGCACTTGCTTAGCTTGGCGTGGCAAGTGTTATGCCTGTCATTCGATGTTATCCTCGTCGAGCTTCGAGTCTGCTGCAGCTTGAAGCATTTAACGAGCCCTTTCATTTAAATAAACTGCGAGTAAATCGCGCAGTTAAGAAAACGCCCCGGCATGGGCTTTATTCTTACAAGAGACAAGAAGAAGAAGAAGGTGGAGCAGGAGAAGCAGCTGGAGAAAGTTGGAGGAAATTGTTTAAGAAAATATATGCATAAATATACTTTAACTGCCAAGTGTAAAAGTGTGGGGTATGCGAGGCGATACTTATTGTTTCTCCTTCTTTTCTTTCTTTCACTTTCTTTTGAAGCGTAGCCCGCAGAGGGAGTTACTCTTTTCGCTTTCCTTTTCACTGCGTATTCTTCTTGT
The DNA here is from genome assembly GCA_018903715.1 of Zaprionus davidi. Classification (NCBI taxonomy): domain Eukaryota; kingdom Metazoa; phylum Arthropoda; class Insecta; order Diptera; family Drosophilidae; genus Zaprionus; species Zaprionus davidi. The sequence continues at coordinate 1,960,083 of JAEIGL010000003.1, forward strand.
CTCAATTGCCACTTCGATTCTTGTATTCAATTAAAGCAAAAAGTGTTTAAAGACTGCACTTTTTACTGCTCACTTTCTCTTTACCCTTTTGATCTAGGTGTTTTCCCTACATTCATTATCTTTGACATATTTCTTTGCTTTTGCGCTTGGCGCTCACATTTGTTTGCTTCTCTTCGCTTCACGTTCGATTTCAGGTTTAGTATCTGTTTTCTGTTGGTTTCGCACATCATTCTCGATCACTTAACTACTACTTAACTACTCTTTCAATGCAATTTTTCCTTCCTCGATTAGCATATGCTGTGAGCGTAGAGGTCGATGGTTAAGGACTTCAAAATTCCGTAAAATTTCGTTGTTTTTATTATTGATAGAAATGTGATAGAAATGTGATAGAAATGTCAATCTTAAACAACATACATATAAGGTTTGAATTAACTATTGACTTGTAAGTTAAGATGATGTTCCTAGATAAGTTATAATGAAAATAATTCATTCAATGTAAACACTACTAAAAATATAATGTATAATATTGAAATGGTATGAATTTTAACATAGTTCCTTCTGCACAATGCTGTAGAAATTAATATGGTGGTTTCCCCAAAGGAAGGTTTCTCTTAAGTTTCACTCCCAGTCGCTTAAAGCACACACATCTTTGGCTGATAATTAGCATGCCACAAAGACGGAATGTAAACTCGATCTTCAATTAGGAATCGCGAGTTGATTGCAGTTTCAATTAGATATTCGGGTCTGGTTTGCCGATTGACAGCTTAAATGTAGACAGCGTAGTGCGATAATTTTGACTGCTAATTAAAATGCACGTTAATCGCAAATGGCAAATGGCGGCGAATTTGCGAAACGCAGCGCGTAACGCATCAAAAATCGCCATAGAGTTGACACACACGTGTAGCGGTTCTAACAGGTTTTGCGGTTCAACTGGGTCTGGAGTTGTGGGGAGGGTCGGAGAGGTGGAGAGTGAGCGGTCTACTTTTCAGGTCTGGTCACGTAGCCAACCGCAATTAGTCGTCGACCCATTGCCAAACTTGATATGTGGTTGGGCTGTTAGAGGATATAGAGGGGGTAGGTGTGTGTGTGTATAGTGTGTGCGTGTGTATATCTAGCTCGCCTATTTACAAAAGGTTCACACAATCAATGCGACGCGCAATGCAATCAATGCTAATGACATTATGTTGACAAATGTTTGCCATTATTGATGAAAGCGCGCCATGGCTTTACCCCGATTCGAACTGATTCGAATCCATTTGTTTTCATCGGAGAGGAGGGGGGGCGGGGAAGAGAACCTTATATAAACGACAGTGTGTCTAACCCTGACCGTTGACAATGTGCCGAACTGTTTAACATTTAATTACAAGTTCGTTGCGCAAACTTCAAAGCAAACTAATGATATTCTATGGAACGTGTTTGCTTCCAATGTTTGTAGGGTAAGTCTAGGAAATTACCTGTTTTAGCAAGCTAGAATGAGGTATTCAAGACATTTGCCATTTATCAATAGCGTTTTATTTGTTTACTAATATTGCATATTAGTTTTGCATACTTTTATGGCTAACTTCGAGAATTTTAAAACAACAGAAGCAGTTTTCATAGTAATCATTTCAATTTGATTTTAGCTTGTTAGTTTATTAAACCAAATTATTTTTGTTGATGCGTTGAATTTCATAGAAAATGTAACTAGATGTTTGTTAGCAGTAAAACCGCTAAAAACAATATCAAGAAAATAAACAAGATGGGCAACAAAACTTGGCTTCAATGGACTGCCGACTTCCGTTGCACAATGTAAGATTGCTCATGCTGTGTTTGTATATGTGGGCTTGACTGTGTGTGTGTATTTTTGTGTGTAGTTGAATGTGAAGGCGTGTACTCGTGATGTGTGTGCGTTTATATGATTTTCCTGCAAAGCGTTGTCATGCAATTTTCACTGCAAGGCAGTTCCTGCTGCTGCTGCTTTGGGTGTCGTGTCTGCTGCAGCTCTTGTTGCAATACCCTGTACTCATAAATTGCACTACAAGGTGTATGTTGTCAGTCTAGTTTGATATAAAGTTCTTGCTGGATAATTGCAAGTCTAACATTCTAGATCTACTACCTTCTTTTGGTCAACTGACAGCTTTCGTTATATGTACTGTATATACATTTCTGCCAGTCTATATATTGTTATATAGTATGTACATTGCTCTCATATTAGCAAGTAAGGTACTATGGGCGATTGTACCACTTTTGGGCATATGATTGTGTATGTAAAAGGCAAAATAAATGCAGAAACTATTTATAAGAAATACATGCATATATAATAGTTCTAAATGTTCCAGTTTGCTAGAGTTGAGTGAGTTATGATATGAACGCCAACTGATGCATCCCATTGTATGGAGCTACTCTTATTTCTTTTATTAAAGCTCTGTAATTTCCGTTTAAGTTGCCAGGGAGAGACAGCTTCCGTTACGAGCTGCCATTGCGAGGCATATAATTTAGACATTACGACATCAAGTCATCTGTGTAGTCAGGCATACTGCTATATATGTCAGTACGTACATAAGTGTAGGTATGTTTGTGATGTGCGTGCTCTACTTGTTGCTTGCTTGGTAAAACTGTCATGTATTTAAAAGGGATTTATTAGTTTTTGCCTGCCAAGTAAATGAGTCGTTGTCTCTTTCGAGCTATACGATATTACAACTTAAGTAATTTAAATTTTACTGAGTCTCATAGTAAACATCTGCAAAGAGATCATAAAAGAAGTGGAAATTTCTTTCTAAAATTAATGTTAATAACCTCTTTCTTTCAATACATATAATTCCTTGCCCTTTTACTAACTTGTTTTTTCTCTTTCATTTTTGCAGGATCGCAATAATGCACTGGCCTCCTGTGCTGGCCTCTTTATAGCATCGCATTTGGGCTTTGATTTTCCCGGGACTTGGATTCATGTCGATATGGCAGCGCCCGTGCATTGTGTAAGTAATTGTTGTTAGTACACACACACTTCTACACGCATACTTATCACTGTTGTTGTTCTTGTTGTTACAGGGGGAACGCGCCACAGGGTACGGTGTCGCTTTGCTGCTGACACTCTTCGGTAATCACTCGAACTCGCCGTTGCTGCAATCGATTGCACCTGCCAGTGAGGAGCCGGCATCGAAGCGCGTGTGTCGCGATTAGCGATGTGTTCATTTTGCATTTTACACACACACACATATATACACAAACAGATCCAGTTAATAGCACGAGTGCCTGTGACGATGTTCGTCAATTAAATTAAGTAGTTGCAGGCAATAAATGGATGAATAAAGTGAAATGAAAGAAGAATTGATTGTCGCATTTGGATTTGGATTAACATTTATCACCTTTACTACACTTTTCACACACACACACCTAACTGTATTGCACATGAGTCTGAAAACATCCTTTAGCTGTTCAATTAGACGACTGTCGTGCATGGCGCTACCTGCGCCGTTGTCGCGCAGTGCCTGGCGCTTAAGTGGATTCATCATCATCATCATCAACCTGATGCGGCTGCAATTGTGTCGACAACAACAACAGCAACAGCAACGACAATGGCAATGGCAATGGCAACGTCAACAACACAGCATCAACAACGAGCTAACAATACAAATTAAATTGCAACATCAACGTGCCACAGCGTCGCTTACGTCGCCTCGCCCGCGTACTCATTGTTGTAGCCTACTTTTGTACGAACGCGCTAGCTAGTCCCGCGGGTTTGTCAGCTGTCAGCGTCAGCGTGCGAGACAGTGAGACGCTGCCACGCCCTCAACCTCGTCTCCCTCGCTAACACCCTCGCCAACATTTCTCGTTCTTATTTGCTAAATTTCATTTGGACGCGCGCGCGTTCGCCTTTCAATTTGCCTTGGTTTCTTTTTTCTGTCTACCCTGTAGACAGGTAAATGACTCAAAGGGGTATGCGCTGCAGTCGGGAGAGGCAGTAGAAAAGGATGTGAAAATGCTATTTACATTCCATGTTTTTCAAATCATGTTCCATAATGAATTCATCTTCTTATTATCTTATCTTACAGACCAACATGTATGCAACCACAGTCAACTCATTTCGATTAGAGTTACGAATGAAATGCCGTTTACAGAATAACTGCAATTCGTGCACTGCCTGCGCCGTTCACCATCTTTGTTGTTGTTTTTATTTCATTTGCTTTCGGGTTTGTGCGCTCGGCGCTCTGGCGCTTTTATTGTTTAATTAGCTTGAAATAAGTTTATTTTCATTTGTAAGTGCTGTAAACAACGCGCAAGGTGAGTGCACGTGAAGGTGCCTGCTCCTGCTGCTGGTGATTTGTGTAAAACCTTGAAATGCATCGCAGCTAATGCGCCATTGTGCTATAGATTGCAAATGGAAATGGCGTGGCCCCACAACTTCACTGTGTGTGGGGTATAAGTGTTTTGTGTGTGTGCTCGAGAAAGGTAGCCAAGTGCGGGTGCTGCAAAGGACTATTGATTTGCCAATGGCAAATATACACGATTAGTTACTGTAGCAACGAGCACCACCAACAGAGAAGCACTCTGAAGAGGATTAATCGGTAATGGGTAATTTGTTGATCCTGTGCAGCAGCAGAACATTTGTCTAGTTAGTAAGCTGATTGCTCAATATAAATTAATCCAAATACTACTACAATAGGTTTGTTGTCCTAGTGGAAAAGATATTTATGCTTCATCATGAAATATGATTTCTATGGAGGTCTTGACATTATATTGATAAGAAAATGTGTGTGGGACGGCAAAGATATTCTAGTTCATTTCTTCTAGTACTTTCCTACTTCTATCCTGAACATTTTGAATGTTATATGTACAAAAAGTAAAAGTCTGATACACTAGCGGACACAGCTAGTTCGATGCTGCTAGTTGATGCTGATAAGGAATGTATGTACATATGTACTTTATGGGGTCAGAGAGTGTCTCTTTCTGTGCACCAAAAATACAATGTACGCAAACCCGTGATTCAATAAAGCGATTGAATTATTATATTGGAAATTCCCAGGGACAGTTCGCCGTCAACTTAGCTTAATTAAGAATGAGCTTATAGATTTCCCGAATTCAATTTGCTACACAATTTTGTTTACGCACTGTTTTTGGAAACTGTTGATGAATGTATTACACGTCATGTGCAAAAGAAAGAAATAATTGAAATGAGATTAGGCGAGTTCTTCTTAAATACGACCTCTTTGGAAATCAAATCTCACTCTTCGCCGGAGAGACGTCGAGAACAGTTCGTCGTAGCTGGTCGTGTAAACTTAGACAATGTGCCGGTTAATTATACTCGTATTACTTCTTCTGCAAGTGCTGTCAGCATTTGGCACAAGCATTAGACAAAACAGATCGTCGAACTTCTGTGGCCATACTCCTTTCTATTGTATAGGAATAATAGCGGGTCATTTTAGACTACGTCCAGATGAGTACACTTGGGTTACTAGTTTGGAGTATAATAATGATACAAATTCACGCGGGATATGTGCAGGATCCGTAATTAGCTCATTGTACGTGATTAGTGCTGCACAATGTATGGTTGGAGCGGTAGTCGAATTATACGGAGAAGTGTAAGTTCTTCATAAATAAATAGATAATAAAAATGTATTAAATACTATATACATATATTCTACTTTAAAAACTCCTTCACAGAACTGCTGTGCGACTCCTTAGTCCCGGAAATTACGGAGAACTTTTTTGTGATTATGGGGGAAGTGATTGTAGATCTTATCAGCGCTTTAGCGTGATCGAAAGAATTGTTCATCCTGAATACAAGAGAACTGCATCCAATGTGGCATTCAATGATATTGGGCTGCTTAAGTTAAATAAGGAAATACAGTTCACTGAGACACTTAGACCCATCTGTCTACCCACTGGAAATACAAAGCCGTTGATGGTTGATGATAACCTTATGGCTGGTGGATGGGGTAGGACTCAGCAACAGAATTCTAGCATTGAGAAGCGCGGTACTCCACAACAAGTCTTGACTGATGCAGAGTGTTTCCTGAATAATGTTTCCAACGAGACTCATATTTGCACAAGAGGTCCTGGCATCAACTCATGCGTTGATGATTTTGGTGGCCCATTGATGCTTTTGTCTGGTAGGCGGCGCATGGTACTTGAAGGCATCAGATCGCAAGGTTCTATGAATTGCTCTGATAGTGTTAGTACGCGAGTCCGTAACTTCCTATCCTGGATAGAACAAAATATCAATTGAATATGATACGATAATAAAAAAGCATATTTTGTCAATTTGAGCGTTTTCATGCAATAAAGAGTTACATAAAAATCCGTACAAAAAAATATAAAATAAGTAGTATTCTTAAAAACAGGCATTCATTATAATGATGATAATTATCAACATTGATATTTGTATTTGGTTTGTTTATTTCATCGCGATGAACAGAGAGTGATAAGCAAAGATATTGACTGCATGTTAGCATTGCTCTTTTGATATTAAAACAACAAAGTGAAGGGTATCCTATTGCCGATTGCTGCTTTCGCTACTCGATTGAAACTAGAAATATTCACAATGTCAAACCTTCAAAGCGGAGTACACAAATTGAAGAGTTTGTTTTTGTTTGCTGCATTCTTGTTGCTGTTGCTGTAGCTATTGTTATGGTTTCTTGTTATTGTTGTTGTGGCATATTTGTGTGATGCGTTTAATTTGATTTTGCGGTTGTCGTTGCCGGGACACTGCATCATGCGCAGCTGAGCATGTTGCGTGTGGCTGTGTGTGCGTACTCATATCACTCATACGCCGCGTGGCCTGCAACAATTGAGCCAACACGCGCATTGAAGCGTGTCGAACGTTAAACGGCTTATGGAGGAGCCTTCTCAAGGCGAATGTCGAACGGGTAACGGGTAACGGGACCAATGGCCATAAATATCTTCACACTGCGCAGAGCACACACACTACTCTCTCTCTCTCTCTCTCTGAGGAGTCTCGGGTGGCCATGGTCCATGCCCTGTCGTCCATCGTCCAGCTACGAGTCTGGCTCCCTATGCAGCAGTTGACTTTTGTCGCATTGGCGCAAAGTTTATATTCGGCTTCTTGCTGTCGTTGTTGCTGTTGTTGTTGTTGTTGTTGTTGGTTTTTACACAACTCAATTGGAAGTCAACTGTGCATGGTGCGTGTTGCTGCTACTGTTGCTGTTGTTGTTGTTGCTGAAACAATAACAATGACAATATTAGAATTTGTTGCTCATCTCTGCCCAGAGAGTCAAGCAGCCTTTGTGGTGGTCATTTCCATTGTTTTCCGAATTTTGTTGTTGTTGCTGTTGCTTTTACTGTTCAGCTTAACCCCAGCACGACATTTAAGCTGCACAAGTTGGCAGTGGCTACGACGAAAATACCGCACAAAATAAATTATTCTTTCTTCTCTTTTTTGTCTTGTCTTGTCTCTCTTCTCTGTTTTGTGTTCGCACCTCAAGCCATGTTTGCTGTCAGCTAAATTCCTGAATAATGCACAACTTTTGGAGCTCAACTCTCGCCATGAGCGCGTTGATTTCGATTCCCCAGTTGACTATATGAAAAATAGATAATAATTTCAGCACGCCTAAATAAGAAGAGGGGTGGGTAGAGTAGAGGAGGTCGGTGAACAAAACAAATTGTCAATTTATAAAGTGAAAGTTTTCTGCTTGCCTTGGTGGGAGAAGCTAATGGATGCCAAAAGTTTAATAAATAAAAAATTAGCTGAATTATGTTGCCTACTTTGCGGCGTACGCGCTGCGGCAAAAACGCCGAAAACTGAAGAAAAACCCAGAAGAGCCAAAGAGAAGCAAAGAATGCTGGGCATAACTTCAGACACGCTCTTAGCTCTCAGTGGACCAATAGCTGTCATAAATAAGCGGGGGCAGCTGAGTGGAATACCCTGTAAAAATTACGTTCGAGAAAAAGAAAATTATAATTTGTTCGAGATTGATATAAATACATTCACTTGACTTTTCTGGTATTCGAAAAAACAGTTAATATAGGTAAATATTTAAATATAAATAGTTATTTAACATATAAATTTTCTTTTTGTTTTATTTTGTTCAGTTTGATTAAAATTTTGGAATTAATATTTTATCGAAGAAGCTATATTTGTCGCTTCCAGGGTACATTCCTGTGGTTTACTCCTTTCTCTTCCCTATTCTGTTTTTAGAAAAACAAAAGAACATTTTATATGTCTCATATCAACTTTGACATACCCTGTAATAACTTGTCAATGCAGCATTAAAGATTTTTAAGAGTTCCATGGAAAAATGTTAATTATTTTGACTTTCGACATGCCGTGCTAATAAATACCCCTTGTTGTCTGACTTACTGCAAAGATAAAGAGCTAACAAAGTAGCCTGGGTACCAGGAGAGGTGTGGGAGCTTGGGTGTCTCAGTGGGTGGGAAACCACAAAGAGAGCAGCGTGCTATCGTGTCCGTTTCGAAATGAAGTCTACAAATGGAATGTCAGGGAATGGATAAGGGGTGTGCAGGGCTGCGAAATGGGAGGCAGGCCACAGGGCAATAGCTTAAAATTAGCTATAAGCAAAATTACTGTAAAATGGTTTAAATGAGTGTAAAAGCAAAATATTATATAATAAGCCCAAAAGCAGCGACTAATAAAAAAGGGCAGCGCAGCAGCCGTCGTCGAGCGGCCGAAAAAATAAAAAACAATGCTCCGCGGAGGCAATGGGCGGCGGGTGGTAGCACCTCCCGCGGGGCAAGCTGTTAAATGAAGAATAGAGCAACAACAACAAGCAAGAACACCAGCAGAAGCAGCAGAAATATTGTATCTGTGTGCGAGTTTGTTGCTGTCTGTGCGTGTGCGTGTGCTTGTGATGGCAAACATATTTTATGAGCTGCTGTTGTTGGTGTCGCTGCTGTTGCTGTTGCTGTTGCTGCTGCTGCTGCTGTTGCTGCCTCTCAAACGCAGCTGATAATAAAACTTTCCTCTCGGATGGCTGCGACCCGCTGGGAGCGTAATCGAGGCTGTTACATCTATGCCCTGTTTGCAGTCTATGTATGTATGTGTGTATGTGCGTTCGTGTGTGTTTAGCGAATCATGATGTGATGTCGGCAAGAGAATACTGACATAAAAAAATAAATAGAAATGTATCAAAACACAAAGCATAACTAAATCATGCTAAAATGCATAAACATTGAGATGTATAGAATGGATATATATATACTGCAAGTTATATCTATTATGGTATATGTTTTAAAATACTGTGGCATATGAAGAGATACTGCTATTTTAAATACAAAGAACCTAATCAGAACTGAAAGATCTTTGATAATTTATATACTCAGTTTGGGAATGTTGCGAAAGAAAAATGTATAATAAGTTAATAATTGATGAATTAGTTTACGTTTTTATGATTTTCCTTTAAAGAATTACTTAAAAATCTGATTACTGTTTTAAATTAAACAAGAATAGATCTATATATTCCAGGTCTTTTGAGCTTAGTATAAGTAAAGACGGTCACAGTTTGCTAGTTTACCTTGAGTTAAGTTCAACTTTTTATTTGAGTTTCATGCTTTAAACAATTTTCTTTTAAAATGTTTTTATATCCTATCAGTTATACTTTGCACTCTTTCTCTCTCTCCCCCCGCTCAAGCTGTTCTTATTAGTTACCTGATATTGCTTTGTAAGACTCTTACAATTTTCGAAACCAAACAAGACGTACAATATGGCACAAGTTGTCCATGTGGTCCCCATTATTATTATTTCTTTTTATCATCATTGTTTTTATTGTTCTATTATTGGCTGCTTGTCTGTGTGTGCTGTAATAATGCCTTCATGCTGGCCATATAATAACATGAACTTATGTTGCAACACACAATGTTCGGCAGTGCAAGTATCTTATTTTATTTTTTCTCAACTTCTGCTGGGGAATTGCTTGAAAACTAGGAGTAGAGCGAAAGAGTGCGGGAGGGGGAGTGGGTAAGGTAGGTAGAAAAAAGCGCTTGAAGGCGTTGAAAAAGGGTCATGCACAGGGATTGACTGGGACATGAACATATTCAAATTGCTTTTGGGCAGCTAATAAAAAGCTTGTAATCAAATGGGGAGAGCAGCCAGAGACGGGTATAGTATCCAGAGCCAGTTCCAAACTTTCGCCTAACAAAGTCGCAAACTTGGACATGAGCTGAGCTGCAAAAAAAAAAGAAAAAAACAAAAAATACAAACTGAAATAAAATATTCCTCAACTTGGATATGCATGAGCAGCATGTAGAGCGACAAAGAGAAAGAGTGAGAGAGAGAGAGAGAAGGCAACAACGAGCACTTTTTGCAGGCAGTTAGAAGAATTTCTTAGATTTTCCTCATTTGAAAAGCAACAGCACGAAATGTAACTAAGCAAAACACTCGTTCTGCAGCTACTCAACTTAAGGTTAATTTAAGTGACTGCAGGCGGCTCTATCTATCTTCTTTTCTCTAACACATCTCTGATCTCTTGAGTGTGTGTGTGTGTGTGTGTGTGTGTGGGGAGTGCGTGTCTCTATAGAGACTTCATAGTTCTTAGCTGTCCCAGACGTCCTGTGCCTTGCATCATCAATGAAAATGCTCGTGAATAATGCAATGCTAAGAAAATAAGCTGCACTCGAGTGCGCTGCTTCTGCTGCTGCTTCCTTTTTACTGCTAGCGCCAAAGTTACCGTTGCATTTACCGTTACCTTTATAGTTAATGCCGCCATTCTTGTTGTTGTTGTTTGCTTGCAGGCAGCTAACATATGCACATGTGTAGCAGGGTTGCAAGTTACCAAAGAACTTTTCGTATATCGATTAACTATGGAGTTTATTTATGGAATATATCTTTTAAATGCCTTATGCTTAAAGTACTATTGCTGATAATAATAAACATCATAATACATAGTACAACGTTAGACACAGTTTTTTTACTTTTTAAATAATGTTGTTTACATATTTTTAAACAATTTTTAAATTTATTTAAAAAAAAGCAATAGTAGGAAACTTGAAATTAGTTTTAACTGTATTTTAGATGTTGTAGAAAATGCGAAGTATAGTTGTATAGTTTATTCCTAATGATAGATTCCCACTTAAAAGAATTCTAATGTTTTTCTTACTTTCCATAAATAATTATTAATGTTATTTGTAAAGTCCTTGTACAAAATATATTATGTGTAACTCTGTTAAAAATTTCCATACTATAATATATCTTAAAGTAGTTAAAGTTGTTAGGTCAACGAATATTTTTGTCTTTCCCTAAGTCTTTCTTCTGTCTTCCTTACACAAATGTCCGTATGAAAAATGTATATATAAAATATCTAGTAGTAGTTGAATTGTCATTTACAAATGAAACTGCATTCTATTCCATGAAACATTTAAAATAAACATAAACGCCATTTTGGTTATTCTGAAAAATAGATCATTATAAAACAATATCTACCTTTCCATCAAACTTTAAGTTCTTTCCAACCAATTTGAGATGTGTTTTTTTCGTTGCGTATAAAATGCTGTAATTACGTTCTGATTTACGTTGTGGCAATACAAAAATGGAGAAAGAAGAACTTTATCATTTACGCTGACGTAGTTTTATGAGATTTTAATAAAATCAGCGCCCGACGCGGTTTTACTCGGCACAACGACGGCAAAAAAGTGAGGAAGCCAAGAAGCAAGTAAAGTGATTAACGCAGCGAAATAAGCGAGAATGAGGGGAATGCGCAACAAGCTGTAAATATGAAAGGCAAAATGACAAAATGCAGAAACAAAAACAGCAACCTGCGGAAACTTTAAATTGATGTGAACAGGACTTAAGGCAGCGCGACACAAACAACACACACACGCAGCACACACATCTGGCACACACGCTGAAAAGCAGCTAAAAATTGCAAGCTGAATTAAAACTGAAAATCGTTGGCATTGCAAAAGTAAAAGCAAAAGTTGCACAGCGCACGCATACACACACACACACTTGTACACACTCACATACACTCACCTGTACACACAAACAGACCCAGGCAGGTATGTCTGGTGCACTCTTGAAAAAGTAGGCGTTACACGGTCGAAAAACTTGAGCCACGTTGAACTTTGGCCTATGGAGTTTTGGCCGCGTTTACCTTGGCCATAAACTTGTCCGGCGACTTGCTTGGCAATTAGTGCATCTCCTGCACGGCAGCAGTCTGAGTGTGTTGTGAGTGTGTGTGTGTGTGTGTAGGTGTGTGTGGGCGTGGCTGTTTAATTCATTTTCACTAGCAGACCTCTTCGCCCGAGACTGTCGCTTTTGCACACAATTTCTCATTCAGAAGTTCTCTCTCTGTCTCTCTCTCTTACTCGCGCACAAGTTTGTAATTCTTAGTCTGTTAACAAAGTTCATAAATACTTGGCAAAGTTAGTTGGTTTTCATACAACAACAACAGTAACAACAGCAACAACACCATCGCGAAGCTCGCTTTGCGCTTTCCTTTCTTTGCTTTTCTCCATTTCTGCTGCTTTCTTTAGCTGCTGCGTTTGTAATTGCTGTTGATTTTCAGTTCTCTTTCTTTTCTTTACTTTCCCCTCCACAATCAGCTGAAAATTATTGAAAAATCCCTTAGCTAATTTTCAGTTAAGTTAAGGCTTTCCTTTATACTATCAGAGTTAGCTTGAAGTCCGAACTAACGATGTCTTTAACTGGCCATTTTATCGTCGCGTCAGCCATAAAACGCAAGTTTGCTTTTTTTAATGCTCGAGTACTTTGTTCCAGAGTCAATTTTCTAGCATTTTTATAGCCCGCTTTCTTATACTGCTATAGAGCAATTGTGCTTTGCTTTGGCTTTAAGTTTGAGATAATAGCCTTGTAGCTCTATAACGAGATGTGAAGGTCTTAGATCGAATTTAAGATAGTTATGAAGCAGTATGAAGGAATTGTAACTGGTTTAAGTAAAGTTAACATTTTGTGAACTAAACTGAACTGAACTTGCTGAAGTATTGAAATATTATTTATATTGCACATTATATTATGCATTGTATGATATATTTTATAGTATTTTAAATAACTCGAACTCTCTAGTTACTCCTAAATTGTATTCCCTGAAATTGAGGCAATTTTACAAGTTGCATCAATCAGAAATCTTTTATATTGTCTTATTTATTTCTCATATCTAAATATAATTTTCAAACATTTTTATATAAAACATTTCTCCCTTTAACAACTAATATTATTTATTTAAATACTACATATGTATATCTGGCAATCCTAATAATATTGATCATGAGGAGCATTTAACATAGTTATGAAGCTGATCAATTATTACTATTTTAAAATACTGATATAATTTAATATTATCAAATATCCATTAATATATAAAACTAAATGATTTATATTGAGACTTATAAAATATATCACACATATTACGTATAGGTAACATATATAGTAATATTCCTGCTTTACATTTTATGTTCAGTAATCCTCCTGGAAATTGTATGAGACTTGATGTTATTTCATTCGCAGTTTCTGCTTCTCTTGTCGCTGCACGGTCAATAACTACTGTAGTCGTAAAATGTAGAAGAGGAGGGGCTTGCTTGCAGGCATTTGAGTGTGGGGGCACGTTGTCTGGCATGTGGCACGATGGTAGATCAATGTGCCACAGGTAAGCCGGGCGTTTGCAGCACTTCAAAAAGTAATTGTTTGCGATTTGGAGAGCCTGTCTGCGTGTTTGTGTGTGTGTGTGTGTTAGAGAGAGTGTGTGAGTGACAGACAGTAGAAACTGCAGCATATCGAAAGTCGTGCAGAGAGTGCAAGAGTGAATTGAGGATGAGCTGGATGAGCACTGAATGAGAACTTCGATGTGGATGTGGCTGTGTGTGTGTGTGTGTGTGAAGTCAGCTTGGCCTGGCAGGGCTCTTGAGACATTTGAGTGGCCATTCGGGTGCCGGAACACAGCAACAACAATAAGAAGCGGCAGCAACAACAAGGAGCACCAGCATCAGAAGAAACCTTAGTGCAGTTTCCAGTTAAAGTTGCCCTGATGAGGCCCCGGGCAGCTCACGTTGTCACGCTGTCGCCATCTCTTTCGCACTCTTTCTCTCTCTCGAAACGAAAACGAGTTTATTTGCAGTCGAAATATGTCCCCAGACGGCAACAATAGCAATTAGTTCATTGTCAATAGTTTGCCAGCTTCAAAATTTCATTCTGACAAGGACAATTGCAGTTTGCACAAGCGGGCAGGACGAGGGACGAAGCAGGAGGGGGAGGGGGTAACAAATTTAACTAAATTGTAATCGGAATATGCGCATACAAATGGCATTAGCCCTGGCAAATGCAAATTACTTTACGGCATGCCAGCTGCCAGTTGTAGCAGGGCAGGACTCACAGGACTTCCTATCGCGCCGCGCACTCGCTGCCCCTTGGCGTTGCAACATCAGTTGCAGAGTCAAATTGGCAGCGATTAAGTGAAGTAAGCTAATTAATTTTGCATTGTGTGCTGCATCTTAGACTGATTGGCACACACACACTCGCACACACATACACACACCCATTCGTTATCGTGCCTTTCAGGGTTGCCAGAGTTTCTGCTGCTGTTTACTCTGCCCTAATTGAGTTGCCAAAAGTCTTCATAACTCGAACGCGACCACTAAGCAGCCTAAGCACCGCAACCAGAGTTGCCATTGTTTAGTGATTCTGTTCGCTAGAGTTGCCACGCATTGCTCGTCTATTGTTGCTCCTTCCACTCCACATGTTGGCTGCATTGCTGCAGGGCATGTTGCAACTTGATTGTGTTGTGCACCTTCTTCATGCTTCACTAATCACCCATTCGTTATCGTGCCTTTCAGGGTTGCCAGAGTTTCTGCTGCTGTTTACTCTGCCCTAATTGAGTTGCCAAAAGTCTTCATAACTCGAACGCGACCACTAAGCAGCCTAAGCACCGCAACCAGAGTTGCCATTGTTTAGTGATTCTGTTCGCTAGAGTTGCCACGCATTGCTCGTCTATTGTTGCTCCTTCCACTCCACATGTTGGCTGCATTGCTGCAGGGCATGTTGCAACTTGATTGTGTTGTGCACCTTCTTCATGCTTCACTAATCACCCGCAAATTACACGCATTGATTGCGTGTTTTGTTACATTTTCAATTGCAATTAAACACCTCCAGCCCTCCAAGTTGGCCCCGCCCTGCCTCGACAATTATTCACACTATTTGAATGCTATTCAGAGTTTCGAGCATTTGTTTTACTAATTAATTTTATTAGTTTGCATTTGTTGACTGCAGTCAACAGGTGTGAAAACGTGTCACTGTGTGTGTTCAGGTGTGCGTGTCTTATGCCTGACTGGAATCCTTAAGACTGATTTGACTAGTTAATTGATTGGCGAAAAACAAAGGGAATATTAAAAGAAAGTACTGTTTATTGAAATTATACAGTATCTATTCATATACAGTATATAAAGTACTCAAAAGTTATCTTATACAACAAATTTTTTTGGGACCCTTGCTAGTCTAAATCCCACAAAATTTTGAAACAAAATGCATTTTAAACAGATTCTGTTAAAGCTGCCTATAAAGAGTAGTTAAGCCAATATTGGCTAAAGAAATCCCCCTTCTAGTTACCATAAAAACTGTTTGATTTGTAAAATCAAAAGCTTCACTTCGACCTTTTCTCCAACGTTCCTCTCCTCTTTTTAGATTGACTAGACAAACAGAAATTTCACATATATGGAAATTTATGTATGAAAATTCTTTTAAAATTAATTTCCTCTTTCATATTTTAGAACAATGAATGATGCAAACTCTTGAGCTTGTTCTGTTCATCTGTAGTATACCCTGTACGGTTGCCACAGAGAGTAGTATGATATCGTTTATTATACGTTTATTTTGAACATGCATTAATTTAAAACCAATAATAACAACTACAAATAAATATCAATATAGATGATATACCCCCATTGCAACAATTCCTAAAGGGTGCAAGCTATAAAAGGCAACAAAAACTCGATTGTGAGCAAAGAAATTATGAATAATTTGTCGAATATTTAGCTACAGCTGCAATACCAACATTCAATTGGATGTTGTTTCTACTAAGTGGAAGAACAAAGGGAGGGGGCGGATCAAAGGGGCAGCAGCAGCAATTTTAAATTGAAAATGGCAAAAACAACGAAATGTGGCATATTGATGTGTGTATATACGTGTGTGTGTGTGTGTAACCAAGCTTGAAGATGCCCAAATAGGTTCATGTGAGGCTTGAGAGAAAGTGGGAAGAGTAAGGAAAGAGTTTCTTAGCAGGGGAGGGCAGGGGGTGCACTCTCGCGGCCAAGACGACAAATTGAGCGAATGGATGACAATTTCGATTTGAGTTGTAAAAAGTGCAGCAAATGCGCTGCAAGATGCAAAAACAGCGGGGGCAATGGAGTGGCAAAATTGCTATGGAGGAGAGCAAGTAATAGAAGGAGTAGGGATAACTACACACACCCACACTCATACATGCACAGCCCTGCATAGATTTCTTCTGCTTACACAGAGCATAAAAATGTTGTGTAAAGTTTTGTTTTCATTTTATCTGACATGTTTATTTATTTTTGTTTTCTCCACTCTCTCTCTCTCTGTCTTACCGTCTCGCTCGCACTCTCCTCTAGTATTTCACTATCTTTAGCTATTTCTTATGGCATGTTTTTTGTTGTTTTAGTTGTTGCTGTTTGCCTTTCGTGTGTCCTTTTTTGTCCAGGGCTTGCAGCGGAGTCCAAATGAAAAATAAGCTTTCAAAACATTTTCTGCCATTTAAGGAACAACAATTTCGTATGCTTTTTGTTTTTCTTATATTACAGCTTGGCCGGACAATGTTATTGTTTGGCTCATACTGTGTGTGTGTGTGAAAATCGTTTGTTGTGTGTCCAATTTGATTTTTATACATTCATTGTTGTTGTTGGGGCCGTAGAAGAAATGAGTTTTTCTTTCCAGTTGATGTGTTTAACGGCGTCTGCTTTTACAACTTGCCCAACGGTACACACAGACAGACACACACACACATACATATATATACACACAGAGAGAGAGGCCCTCACAAAGACAGCAGAGTGGTGCCCTGGGGCAGGCATGGGACACCAGGAAACTGGACAACGAAATGCTGGCTTACCAGATCGAGCTTTTGGAACCCACAAGCGGACAGGCGGAAACCATGGTGACGGCGCTTATGAGCATGCTGGAAGCAACTTGCGATGCAACTATGCCGAGAAAACGGAAGGCCAAACGCAAGCCACCTGTATACTGGTGGAGTGTCTCCCTTCACCAGCTTCGAGCTGAGTGCTTCAGTGCAAGGAGGCAAGCGCAACGAGCCAGAGATGATCTCCAGAAAGCCCAACTCCACGAGGCATACAGAGTCAAGCGTGCAGAGCTGCGAAATGCCATATCAGCTGCCAAAGCGAATGCTTTTAAGGAGCTTCTAGCAAGCGTAGACGAAGATCCCTGGGGTCTCGCCTATAAAATAACAAGTAAAAAGCTGAAACCCGCTGGTGGAGGAACTCCACAGGATCCGGTCGTATTGGCCAACATTGTGGCGGAACTGTTCCCGACGCATGCCACATTATGGCAACCTGCGCAAGAAACCCCGGACCATGACTTCCCATGTGTTACATCATGCGAGGTCGTCGAAGCTGCCAAAAAGATTAAGGACAACAAAGCCCCTGGTCTCGATGGAATCCCAGGAGCTATAGTCAAAGCAGCTGCCATTGCAAAACCGGAAATCTTCAGGGACACCTTCCAACAGTGTCTCCTGAACGGAGTCTATCCCAAGCGGTGGAAAAGCATGAGACTTGTCCTGTTGCCGAAAGGTAAGGGGCCCACAAATGCTGCAAGCAGCTTCCGCCCATTATGCCTGTTGGACACTGTGGGGAAGCTCTACGAACGTATCCTATACACACGCATAGAGATGATCACGGAGAGTCCCAATGGCATACGACAACAACAGTACGGTTTCCGTAAGGGAAAGAGCACGCTCGACGCTCTCACGGCAGTAAGAGATGTAGCCAAAAAACGCTCTCGACGGTGACAGATGGCTAGGCGGCAGTAAGGAGTACTGCGCCATCATCACGCTGGACGTCAAGAACGCGTTCAATACGGCGAGATGGCCAAACATTCTCGGTGCTATGCGCACAATGGGGATCCCGGAATACCTAAGGATCAGTATTGGCAGCTACTTCAGGGGCCGTGTACTATGGTACGACACTGAAGCCGGGCCGAAAAAGACACTATGTCTCTGCAGGAGTTCCACAAGGGTCGGTACTTGGTCCAATCTTGTGGAACATAATGTACAACGGCATATTGTGCATCAGCAAGCCCAGAGGTGTGGAGTTACACTGCTTCGCCGACGACGTGGCTGTCACAGTAGTTGCCAAAACCATACCAGAGCTCCAGGACACGAGCAATGCGGCGATTAATTCGGTAATCGACTGGCTTGAGAAGGTTGGTCTACAAATTGCTGCGCACAAGACCGAAGTACTCTTGCTGAGTAGCAGGAAAGCTGTCGAGAGCATGCAGATCATGGTAAAAGACGTCCAAATAACCTCAGCCAGAACTCTTAAGTACCTGGGAGTCCTACTTGACCATAGGCTGTCGTTCAAGGAGCATGCGATATACGCCAGCAGGAAAGCCGCGATGACAGCTGCAGCGCTGGCAAGGCTAATGCCCAACGTGGGAGGACCCAATATGCCAGCTAGGAGGCTGCTTGCATCAGTCACGAAATCGACCCTCATATACGCTGCCCCTATCTGGAGAGATGTCAGCAAGAAAGCGACTTACCTAAATAACGCGCGTGCAGTATCAAGGACCATGGCTCTTAGACTCATCAGAGGGTTTAGGACTATATCCGACGTAGCAGCGCATGTTCTTGCGGGCATCCCGCCGGTCGAGTTGGTGATCGAAGCGCAATATCTTTCCCGAGAAGGTGTTAGCCGGACTGAAATCGACGAGTGGCTTCAAAGAGCGTGGCAGGCTAGGTGGCAGAGGTCACAACAAGGGCGATGGACCTATCAGCTCATTCCTGACTTGGCAGAATGGGCGGGATGCGAGCATAAAGTGGTTGACTATCACTTGACTCAATTCCTGTCCAACCACGGCTGCTTTAGGGGGTACCTCTATAGGTTCCACCATGTGGACTCGGACCGGTGCCTCTTCTGCTCGGATGCTGTAGAATCAGCGGAGCACGTCCTCATGCACTGCTCTAGGTTCGATACGGAGAGGGAGTTACTGGAGTCGCTCTTAGAAGCCCCGCTCAGCCCGAGAGTTTTGATTGCCGCTATGTTGACAGACAAATGTGTTTGGGATAGGGCACATGGAATCATTATTATGATGATGAAGCGTGTCCGTCATGACGAAATGTGCAACAGAAGCGAGAGATGAGCAGCACCCCCGTGTGGTGGCGGGGTAAGAATACTACCTCAGCGGACTCGGCTTGTCGTAAAAGGCGACTAATGAGCTAAGGAAGGAACACTACGCTGCAAGAGAAGAGGGAGTGCCATCTGGCATCGCATCCTGCTCACCGAAGTAATACCTTGACTGGCAGTCCCGGTGAGCGTGAAATGGACTGGAGAGCATACGGGGGTTTTTTTTAGTACGTAGGCATATCCCCAATTGGGGGGTTATGAATCGTGCATGCCATCCACGGACGGTGGATGGTATCTTTCGAAGATTTTATTTTTCCTCCGTATGCGTAATACAAAAAAAAAAAAAAAAAAAAAAAAGAGAGAGAGACACTGCCTGCCACACACTTATGCTAATTTTGATGTGTCAACTGGCTTCGTCTTTACCGCTTTTAGTGTAATTAAAAGCATAGTCGTCTTTGTTGCACGCTGCAACATAGTCTGCCCCACATTGCAAGCTTTCCGCTCCCGCTTCTTCATGCGCTTTTGAGGCCCACGCGCGAAATGATTTAATTCGCCGCATTTCGCAATTAACTGCAAGTCCTTGAAATCCTCGCACTAATTGCATTTCATTTCACGCCGCCGATAACGCGATTGCCCCACGCTGCAAATGAATTCTGCACAACAACAATAGCAGCTGCATGAACACCAGCAACAACAGTAGGAACAGCAGCAGCAACAACAGCAGCAAAGTGGAAAGTGGAAAAAGGGAAAACGCAACGTCTAAAGCTGCCAGCAAACTTAATTAAGCCCACGCCAACTGCCTAAGGAGGTGGGTCAAGGAGTGGGGACTGTGACTGGGCGTGGCTATTGCTGCTGCTGCTGCTGCTGCTACTGCTGCTGTTGGCAGCATCTTTAATAAAGCGAGCCAAGTTGGCCGCAGGTAATGAAAATCCTGATGACAATTTTTAGTTGTCGCAATGAAAACATTTCAATTGCGGTTGCAGAGCGTCGTCGCCGTTGCCGATGTTGCCGGCGTTGTCCTTGCGCCTGATTGCGTCTGCTGCATGGCAAGTCCGAGGCAACAACAACAACTGTGGACCAGCAGCAGTTGCATCCACAAACAAAGCGGATGAAGTCAATTCAAGTAAATGCTTTTCTACTTTGATTCCTCTTATCTCTCTCCTCTCTTTCACTCTCTCTCTCTCTCTCTCTCTCTGTCTTTCTCGCTTCATTTCTATCTGCACAACAATCGCAATTGTCATTATTGTTGTTGCAGCTGCTTTGGCTTATTGTTGCAATTGCAGCACATTTCTCTGTCGCGGCTGCTGCTGCTACTTGTGCCTCTGATTGTGGCAGGTGACTTTGCCACCGCCACCGCCGCCGTCGTCGCCGTCGTTGTCGTTGTCGGTCTCGCTGACAATCACGAGCATTTCCCGTTAGCGGACGTCAGGACAGCAAAACTGTTTCATGACTTTAATTTACTCACGACCAATCGCGGCGGCAATTAAAACTCGCTCAAAATTAAATTAATTTCATTTGTTGTTTACATTTTGTTGAAAATTTGTAATTGAACTACTTGTTCTTGACCCAAATCAGAAATGCGTTTATAATAAAAATTTGAGTTAATTATGCTAATACAATTAGATTACATTACTAGGTATATACTGAATTATTTATAAAACCCTTGAACAGGATTTTTATACTACTTGAAAATAATAAAAAATAATTAAAAATTATTTTTATTATTATATTATTATTATTATTTTAATGTTATATTCGATATTTTATTATGATAAGGAATGGTTTATTAATAATTGATAATCTGAAAACTCTATTCCAAGGTCTGTGGAATCCAAAAATCAAAGAAGACTGAATAAATCTGCAGAAAACATTCAAAATTTGCATATGTTTTAAAATATTAAAAATTTCTAAGTTGAAAAATCTACTTTACACTACATTTTGTAGTTTATATAAATACAAATAAAAATACTTTTAACCTTTAGTAATCAATATAATGTGTGCTGAAATTATCAACTAAAGTTTTGACAAAGTTTATGAAATCCATTATTGAAATAACCCTGCAATTTTGTGCTTGTAACCTTATGTTTGTAATTCCTGACCATCCATTTATATATTACCGGATACTTCAGACTGTAGTAAAGTATTCAAAAGGTTCTTTAGAAGTGTGTTTTGGTTCCATTTAGCAGCGTCCTCAACATGCCACGGTCGCTGGCTCTGTTTGATTTTTTGAAATGCAGCACTTTGAAGACGTTCAGCTTGGGATCGTGTTGGGGAATCAACTTCGCACACACACACGCACTTACACACACACACACACATCGTCTGTCGATGGTTCATTAGCTGCGCTAGCTAAAAAATGTGCTGCCAAAGCGAAATGTATGCAATCTCAGCCAAGTTGGAGCCCCCAACGGGGTCCAACATATTTCACTGGGCTCTCTATGAGTGTGCGTGTGTGTGTGTGCTAGACGCTGTGCTGAATAAATAATGCCAATCTATCTTGCAGTAGCACAGGAGAGCACTAGGGCGGCTCTAAGCAGCAGAGGGGTGAGTGGAGAGGGGGAGAGGCGGAACCGAAGTTGAAGCGTCGCATATATTTTAATATTGCAATCGACATTTTATTGTCCTTTGATGTGGACCGAGAGCATATCTCCATATTAAAAACAATAAAGAGGTGCTAAAATGCGTCTAAGGTGGCAAGGGGGAAGGGGGAAGAGGGTGGGAAGTGAACCCGTTGGGTCATTGCAAATTAATGGCTTTTAAAGTGGTTTAAGAAAGTGGTAGACGGAAGTTGCCGAACGGACAAAGAGCGGCAAATTTTATGAGTTTTCACGAGGAAATAAGAAATTTCGCACGAAATAATATGAAGAGAGAGAGTGGGGGAAGAGAGAAGAGAAAGAGGAGTAGAGGAAGAAGGAAACAGAGAGGGAAGGAGTGGGAGAGTAGGAGAGCAGAAAAAAGGAAAGGCAGACGAGAGGAAGAGCAGCCGAGAGGCAGAGCAAGAGATAGGGAGTGTAGAAGAGAGAAGAAAGAACGTAGAAGGAAGAAAAAGGAGAGGCAGGCAGGAAGGAGCAGTAGAGAAGGTCAGTTGTGAGAGAGTCGCGAGCGAGCAAGAGTAGCATAGACAGTCGTCAGACTTGTGATGCTGCCTCAGCTGTTGCCTCTACTGTTGCCTCTGCTGCTGTCTCTGCTGCTGCCTCAGTTGTAGCCTCTGCTGCTGTCTCTGCTGCTGCCTCAGCTGTAGCCTCTGCTGCTGCCTCTGCTGCTGCAACTGCCGTTGCCTTTTCCGTGTTGCCATTAAGTGCAAAAGGATTTTCATTCTTATGCGCATCCTGTGCATAATACACTCGCATCGGCACACGCAAAACTCATTGGCTTTCCCTCTCCCTCACTCCCTTACTCCTTATCTCCCTCTCTCTCACTTGCGTGTTCTGCAAGGATATGCCAATTTATTGCACACACGAGTGCATTAGAGTGCCAGAACGTCTTTTGGTAGAGGGAGGGGTAGCAAGGGGAGGGGCAGAGGGTCCTACATTCTCGCTTACTCCTTCTCTGGGGAAAAGTTTTTGTGTTCATTTGGCGATTGTGGCTGCTGCATGTCTGGCAGAAATTACTTAATCCTTGCGGTTTTCCTAGCAGCCAGCAAGTGTAGTCGCTCCCTCTCTCCCTCTCTTTCGCTCCTTCTCTCCCTCTGGTAGCGCATTAAAGCAATTGTAATTGGTAATTGTTGTTGCACTCGAAATTATTTGCCCGTTCGCTGTTAAAGCCTTTAAGCCCCGAGCCCGAGCTCAGCTGTCCACATTGTCTGCATCAAATAGCCCCAAGCATGGCAAGGATGGACAGACTGCACGGCCAGGCAAACTGCCAACTGGCCCGACTTATACCTCCTGTTACTTTACCGTTACCTCTGATACCTTCTCCATCTTCGTCTTTAAATATTTGCGCCGCAGCCGTTTTTATTACCCCAAGAGAGCAGCACGACGGAATGCGCTGAGCAGCGTCCCGTTTCCCATTCCCCCAGACTTCCCTCTTTGCACCCTGCTGCAGCACTTGACTCGCCACTGCTCTCCTCTATCTTCTCTCCCCCTTCTGGGCACCCTACTGGGTTGCATTCACGTCGCAGATTACAAATAAATTATCGCTTAATAGTCTTTTTACTGCGCTAGCTACGTTTGTTGTTGCTGCTGTTGTTGTCGTTGTTGCTGCTCTCTTCTTCTTGCTTCTCTTCCTGTTTCTACTCTCCCACTTCTTTTTGCCTTTGCTGGCTACCAACTTTGATCCTTCATTTTTATTATCTGTCTGTCCAAACGCCTTTCAGTCTCTGTCTGTCGGTGCACTTGATGCGCTTTTTTCATCACTTTGCTGCAAGTGCCGATGCTGCCGCTGCTGCTGCTGCTGATGCTTAAAATAGCAGCACAGAAAGATATATAATATAATAATAGAGAATCTATATGTATAGCGTAATCATCTCTTATTTTCTAGAGGGATTTAGTTGGTGAGGGCAACCTGTCGGAGTAAGACGAAGGAATGCGTTAAACAAACATAAAGAAATTAAATTTGAAGTATAAAACAAAAATAGACAATTTTTCTACATGTATCATTTAGTTAGTTCTATTATATATATACTTGTGACATTATAAGGCTTGTGAAAGGGTGTATATGCAGAATGTTAGTTGTTTTTTTGCCTGTGATATATGATGCTAGCTACAAATTTGTCGTTTGATAAAATATTGACAGATTATCAAAATTATTTTTGTTGGTAACATGTAAAACGATATGTTATACAGCCGATACCGATATGTTTGTGTTGGAGATAGTATCATTGTGAAAAAGTACCTTAGTTAAACTGACAGCAGTTGAAATCGAGCAATAATTATGACAAATGAGAAAATATTTACAATTTTTTTATTCAGTTTATGACAAACAGATTTTCTTTATTATTTTTATGAATAAACAGTTGATATAGGTGGGATGTTTGAGTTTCAACTTTAATAATATAGAGAGAGGGAGAGAGATATAAACATAAATTTGTACAAACCTTTTTTGGCCATTTTCAATGGTTGAAGGGTCGATATGGAAGAAAGAATGACTTAGACAGAACAGAGGTTATAGTGAGAGAAAAGGAGGAAGACCGACTAAGAAAGAGAGGGAAAGAAAAACTGAGAGGGAGCAAGAGAAAAAGATAGAGATTAGGAAAGAGAAGTTTCTGTTGTAGCTGAAGACACATATGAATGATAATGAATACGTATGCGAATGTGAATATACGAAGCTCTCTGGACTCCACTGTGCTATCCAGGCGAAAGGAGAGCGGGTGCAATGGCTTTAAGGCAAGCTGCATTAAAAATTAAAATTGAAATTAAAATCGAGTCAGATTGCAAGATTGCAATGCTGAGTGGGGAGGTGTGGGCAGAGGAGGTGCGGTAATGTTTCTGGGGCTGCAGCAGATTCTAGAAATGCAAACAAAAATCAATCTGGTGCTGTCAAGAGCTGCAATTGATATGCAATCGGAGATTGTGTGGCCTGTTTGGCCTGCTGGCTGGCGCATTCCTGGAGTGTCGCTCTCCATGCATTGAGGCCAGTTTCGGGGCGGTGGAGGTTGGTGCCCATTAACACATGCCTCAATACACAGCAGCATACACACACACACACACACACACACTTGTGGCAGCAGGGTGCGCATTTTTGCAGCCACAAACTTGCGTATGCAAAAAGGAATTGCAATTGGATTCATTGAATTCGATTTAAAAACGAAATGAAACCCGCACGTATAATAGACGAGATCCCAGGGAAATGAACGTTGCACGACTATGAGTTACCCAGTTGTAATTTGTTAAGTTATCAATAATTATTATAATCAAAGCCAAGCATTGCTAAGGGAGGAAACCCACTTGTAGTAATGGTTGTCAATATACAAAATATTCTAAGTAAATATTCCTAATTGTAAAAAAAAATTTTATTTTTGATTTTTAAATATAAGCTTCCTCACAACTCCCTTTGTCAATTCTAAAAATATTTCTAGAGAATCAAATTCAATTCCAATCAAATCTACTTAAAGTTAATATACCCACTTTGGGCAGCACACCACAGGGTATTCAATGGCTTCGAGCATATTTTCCGGGCACTTTTGCGGTTGTGAGCTGTGGGCGTGTCGCTCTGTGTTGTGTGCCACGGGCTACGCACGGGAGTGTGGCAAGTGTTGTAAAAGAGTGTTGGACAAGTGAAACTATAGTGCGATTTGCGTATTTATTGATTTGAGTTTTAATCGTATTGCATACTTACAGGCTATTTACACAGTTAGCTTAATGTTCAATGTTATTATATGTATTCATATCGAGTGACACATACATACATGTACTGGTACACATACGCATACACATACAATTATCAGTTGCAGTTGCGTAAGTGTTAGTTGTAATTGTAGTTGTAAATTCTCACGTGCATTTCAGTTGCTTAAAGCTAAAAACGGTTTTACAGCGAAACAACAAAAAAGTGAACAACAAACGAAAAGCGAGTATGTGTGTGTGTGTCTGAGTGTGAGTGTGTGTGTCGCCTAAGGGCCAGTAGCTGGCGTCATTTTGTAGCGCGTCAACTTCCGTGCGCCATATTGAAATGTCAGCGGTAAAAAGAACCACTGTTTGCTGATGGCCGCCGACGCCGCCGTCACTGCGGTTGACACTGCCAGCAGCAGTGGAGCGCCGATCAAATTGACGCTCGTTGCGGCTAAAAGGAGTGCGATAGAGAAGGAGAGAGAGAGAGAGAGGGAATTTATTTATTTGTATTATAAATTGTCCAAATATTCGCGCCGCATCGCATTGCATCTGCATTTATTTTTAATTAGCAATCGCCACATGCGCATCATTTTAGCGGTCACTGTAATTGCGGTCGAGTGCATTAACATGCTGCCGTGTGGCACGGCATATACATATGTATTTACACACTCACCCGACTTGAAGTGCTTCTGATTCTTCAGATCGATATCGTCGCGAAAGAGCAACGCATGCAGACTTGTCTCGCGCGTCAGTTGTGGATAACTCTCGATCTCGGCGACGCAGCGCAGATCTAGTCCCAGGCGCAGTGGTGACATGAGACGCAACTGCTGCTGTTGCTGTTGTGTCTGCTGCTGCTGTTGGCGCTGTTGCAGCAACTGTTGCAGCTGCAACTGATGGAAGCGTGGATCGTTGGCATAGAAATTCAGCTGCGAAATGATGCGACGCAAGTTGTAATCGTGTGCCGCAATTGTTGTCTCCACTGTGGGCTGCAGGTCGACTATGGAGGCCTGTGAGGGTAAAGTGAGAGAGCGTGTACAGTGTGTAAATAATTGTCTATATCTACATGTCATTGCTATAGATGGTTTTGAATGAGATTTACTGGAAAGAGCAAGCAATCTTCTTTTTTGTATGAAATTATTATTTTTTGTTTGATAGTCTGAGAATTGATAGAGGTATGGATGGTAGAGTAAATCACGATATCGTTGATTCATTTTTTACTAAAATAGTTAAGTTGGTCAATATTACTATCGATGCTATTTGCCATAATGAAAAGCAAAGTCATCGATAGTACTAACGACATTTTGGCAGCAGTTTGGAATAGAAAGGAGCATAACTATCTAAATATAGCTAGTGAGTTAGGCATGACGAATAGTCTATCTATGGTACAAACGATTATTTGTAGCAATGAACCAAAGCAATCGCAAGTACTATTGTGCATAGCTACTTATCGCATGGATATAAATACTATGTAATGCAATAACTTAAACAATATTTTGTCAGCCCTAGCTAAGTACCTTACTCACCTTGACGCCATTGATATACCAGGTGATTTTGGTCAATAGGCTAGAGAAATCTGTGCTGCAATTGACCTGGACGAAATCATCGAAACGGTACATGGAGTGAAAACTGCTGATCAACGGATTGTTTTGCGGTAGAGCTGAAGAGAGGAGAATCAAAATGAAATCATGAGTATAGAGAGAAAATATTTGAAAGTGTATATAAATTATATATTAAACAACAGGTGCAGGGCGTTTTCAATGCCACACGATTATAAACTGTGTCCTCAGGAAACTTTCTTAACTTTTCTTAAAAATTGTTATTATTTTAGATATATAACATCGCATTCAAAATTTAAACTTATGCATTACCTTACAGAGACAACCATTAGTCACAGTTTGTTTAAAAGAACTTGCAACTTGTTATTCTTTCTGGCATATTTAACACATAATTGATAAACTACGCGTACTGCAACAGTTCATAAAAGATACAAGAACTAATGGAGCTGAGCCAGTTGCAAGTTGTACTTGTGTGCGTGTGTGTGTGTGTTTTCGTGACATTCCTTGGGCTAATATTAAATGTGCATTAAACATGCAAATTGTGCACCTTGTAGCCGCTCTCGAGCGTGCACAAATACACCGTATCTGCTGCCCTTTGTTACCGTTGTTATTGCTCCTGCTGTTCTTGTTGGTGTTGTTGTTGCTGCTGCTACTGTTGTTTATTTTACAACTTCTCTATTTGCTTTTGATAAATTTTTAAAAATATTTCAGCAACAGCAGCAGCAACGGCAACAACATCGCCTGGCAGCAGTTGCCCCATGTACGCAGCGCATCTACAAGATATTTATTTTATATCAGCGGAAAAATAGATGATCATAAAACACATGCGGAGCGGGCGAAAAAGACACTGAGAGGAAGAGTGGAATGGTGACAGGGGGAAGAGAGCTGAGCGGAGGCGGAGGTAGAGGCAGAGGCCGAGACAGCAGCAGCAGGACGCGCAGAAACATCCTGCTGTGTGTGTGTGTGGCAAAAGTAAAAGCGAAAATAAAAACAAGAAAAAGAACAAGCGCACACACACACACCCTCATATACAGCCACACACTGGCATACACAGCGAGTGTGCGAGGCTGCAAGACACGAGGCACTCGGCAGCGGAGCTTTTCATTTTAGCGATATCCTTTTTAAGCATAAAGTGCTGCCGTAAATCACAGAGGCGCACACCAATACACCCACACACACACACCAGGACACACACACCCGCAGACTGAAGGCAGAGGCAAGCAAGCGCGATTCCTGTTCGCGCTGCCTGCTCGCTGGGCAGCTCGCTGTGTGTGTGTGTGTGTGTTTGTATGTGGCTAGGGATGCGAATCACATGCATCTCTTGGTTACATTTTATGAAAATGTTCTGCTTTGCCTCGACTCGACTCGACTCGACGCGGCGCTGTTCGCTTCACATCCTGCCGGGCTGCTGCTGCTGCTGCTTATCCTGTGCGTGTTGCTGGCCGCTCGTTGCAGCGTGCACACTGCAGCCACTTTGGCCCGCAGCTCACACTCACACACACAGACAAACTATAGATAAATATCTGCATGTTTCTTGCCGTTTTCTTCCCATGTTGTTTACCATTAAAATATCACGGAAATTACACATTTTACTCGGTTTATGCTGTGCAGCATCGCCGACGCGCAGCGGGCAGCGGCAGCAACATTGGCAGCGGATAGTGGCAAAAATATTTGCATTGCATGCGCGTACATACACCCACACACACACACACATACACAGATACCACCTCCCTTGCGTTGCACTTTAATTTAAGACAAACAATTGAAATTGCGTTTCATTACGTATACGCCCCGTGTGTGTGTGTGGAGGAGGCGTTGGCGAACTTACCCTCAACACTCATGTTGGCTGAGCGTGCAGTTAACTTGAAATGGGGCGCATCGCCGGACACTTCGCACCTGTAGACGCCCGACGATTTGACGCCCAATAAATTAAGGTCGACACGACACGAGGATTCATTGCATTCGTAGCTATCATCGATCAGTTGCACGCCGGCAACGGGAAATTTGCGAAAAACGGTCTGCATTAGCGGTGCATATCTACGAACGGAGAAAGAAAGAGAGAGAAAGAGATAGAGTGAGTAATAGTGAGTGAGAGAGTAAGAGGGAGACAGCGAGAAGGGGTTATGGTAAGCGCAAGGTTGTGCCCCTTTGAGCGACGACTAAATGGGCCGCAAATTGCGCCGGCTTCCATTTAGTCCTTTAGTCCCCTTTTTACAACATGGTCAGCTGATAATCGGCATGGCCCATAGGCCCAGTGTGGGCTAAAAGCTTTCAAGCCATAAACGGCTAACGTAACCGGGCCAGGAAATGGAGATTTTCAGACAAGTGGCTTACATGCACTCAAGCTCAGAGTGTGTATATATGTCCGTGTTTCTGTGTGTGTGTGTGTGTGTGTGTAGGGCAGCTTTCTTCAATTTGTTTTCTATTGTAGATTGTTGCTCATTAATCCCTCAAATACGAATTGAGCATCGATGTGTAGAAAAATCTACAAGAAAAGTGTTCGAGTGGAAAACTCGAACTAGCACAGCCACATAAATAAACAGTGTAATCTAACAAGGGGTTGATGAACGTGAAAGATACCCTGTATAAAATCTTTGACCTTTAATTAATTGAGATGAATTGCAGCAACAATTTTAGAGCATTTGATCTTCCTTATGAGCTAAGTATGTCGAACTTATGTGGAACTTCTTTATATTAGTTATAAGTAAACACATACCCATCCACTATCTCATTCAACCCCTTTGCAACACTTTTTAAGAGCATCAAAATAGTTTTCCCAACTTAAGATGTAAACTAGCAAAGAAACCAAAAGTTGAGTGCGCTTGGCAATAAAGTATCCTTCGTTCATTATTATACACATATACATACATACATGGACTGCAATTGGGTAGATAATTTCAACTTTAAGCTTAGCTTCATCTTTTGTACCCCGCTTAGTATTCGAATTAAAAGTAAAATAAGGGAAATACAAATGCGGTGGGTGTAGCAAGAAATGTTTTAATTAAACTTAATCTGCGTATGGTTCTCAGGGATCTTCATTCCAAATATAATATCTGTGTCTATTATACTCACTGAGATCGGAGCCTTTATACAGATAGTCAGACATGACTATAGCTAAATATACTGAGCTTTTGCTGCTGACTAAAAATGTATTTATTCTGTGGTATTTGCAACACCTTCTGCTTGCCTGGTATACCCTTTTTGGGCACTTTCAAATGGTCGAGGAGTATTAAATAAAATCGTTGCCTACTTTTTTGGGCTGTTGTAGTGTTGATAAGTCGCTTTGTGCGCTACTTGTTAATAGCTCTTCAGCTCGGCCGTTTGTTGCTTGTCTATCTGCCAGACATAGGAAATGGGTAAGAAAGGGACGGAGGGGGATTTCTGCTACGAATTATTTGCGGCTTAGGCGGCAACGTCGTCGGCTGCTGCGGCAGCAAATCAACAAATTTGATAAGCAATATAAACGTCTCCCTCGGCCGCCGTTGCTGCTTTTGTTATTGCGACTCCCCCATTGCGCTGGGCGTGGCTCGTTACAAGGGATTTCTTGTGGCAGCAGTAGCAGCAATAACAGTTGTCTGTGTGCTTCCATTTTCCTCTTCTTCTCTTTCTTTCTTGTGTATTTAATGCTTCTTTTCTGCACTAGCCAACTTGAGGATTGCTCACATTTGATGATGGTGTGTACTAGCAACACAATTCCCATTGTTGTAGAGATAAACTAAGTCTACATGGATCGAACGAGCGAAGGCAAAGGCGGGATTAATGTGACTTTGAAGTCAGTTTAGCAGGGAAATTAACTATGGCTGATAGAGAAAGATTGTTTCACTGATTGTGTCTATGAAAGTTATGCCATAAGTGGTGTGATTTTGAAAACATTGGAACAGTATGCGTAGATCACAAATAAGCTGAAATTGATAAGGTTAATTACTACAAACAAACAACGTTTGAATTATCCAAGAATATAGTATATGCTTTATACCATAGAATCATTGATTTCTGCTTCCACTTCTGCTTAGCTATAAATTGCCTTAAAATTGTACTTTATTTGATGTCAGCATATGCAAATAATCAGAAATATCATTTACCCTGTCAACTTTTCAAATGTTTGACAGCTTTAAATTCTCTTTAAATTTATTTAACATTTTTTTCTTCCTTTGCTAAGTGCAACTCAAATTGCAATTGGCCTCACAGTTGACTTTTAACGTGCTGCCTCTGCTGCTGTCTAATTAAAACTTGTGCCAAGCAAGCGGAGTAACAGTCCTCCTCTCTGTAGCCCCTACACCCGTCTTGCCTTACTGGCTTCCCTTCTCAGGGGTTGCATGCTTACTTCAACGTGTGTGTGTGTGTGTGTGTGTGTGCATTGCACCTAAGCGTGCTGCTCATTCTCATTTTTAATTAAGCAAAACGCGATGCAGTCACTTGAGATTTTTCATTAAGTTGAAGCTCATTGCAAACACACACAGTCATACATACACACACTCACACATCATTCACAACTCTGCTCATAATAGTAATGATAAAATGATAAACTGCGAGTGCAGTTTGGCAAATTTCGTTCGACTTGAGGTCGACAGATCATTTAATAATCAAACTTCAACGCTCTCCTTGGGCAATTAGTCTCCCTTTGTTGTCGTCGTGCTGTCAGCCTGTGGCATTAATATTAAATGCCGCTTAGCAATCACATTTCAAATATGCCCTGTAATCGTGTGAGTGTGTGTGTGCGGGTGTGTGAGTGATGACTGCTAACGGGGGCCATAAAACCGACAACGTAACCGTTGTCAGCCGCAACACGAGTCGAGAGTATTTTATATATGTGGCAGGACATTTAAATTAATTTGCCAACGCATAAATGCGAAGCAAGGCAAATTAATTTATTAAATAATTAATTAGGCAAGAAAGTCGCCTGACAATGAACATATTTGTGTGCGGGTAGAGGAGGTGGCAAGGGGGAGGTGGAGTCTGTTAGTGACGCTGGCGTATTTGCTCGGCCTCCGGTCATGGCCGCCGAATGGAATCGCGCGTTGCATTTGACAGCTGCTGTGGCGCTCTGTGTGCGCTCTCTGGCAAAAATACCAAAAATAAATATCATAAATTATAAACCCACACACAGAAATACATATAGAGAGACAGAGAGAAAGAGAGGCAGAGAGAGAGAGGGAGAGTGGGACGTGCGGGCTTTTACTTACCTAAAAAATTCGCTGTCGTTTTTGTACCACTTAACCGAATTTAACGTGTGACCACTTATGTCATAGCTGCAGGATAATGTCACGTTATCGCGAAAATCAACAATTTGTGGCACATTGATGTCAGTCACAAGTAGACACTGAATGCGTTGCGTAGCTGCCGAATAAAAAGAGAAGAGAAGAAGAAGAAGGGAAACACAGTCAGTCAGTTAGAGCGGAATGGAGACCTCAACTGGGGCAACCCGGGGATAAAAACCAGTCAGATAAAATGATGAAAAATGTCATAAAAATGTTGCATAAAACGAGAAGAACATAACGAGAATGTTTTGCATTTTTCCCATAGCTTTAAAACGAATACTCAAATTGAAATTGAAACTGTGTGTGTGTGTGGAATGAATGTGATTCGTTTTTGTGTATGAATGAATAATTCCTTTTGTGTGTTGACTTGCGTGAATGTATGTGTGTGTGCGTGTGATATAAGGTATATAGGGGCATCTGTTTGATTGTTTGACTGCAATTCAAATGTTAGTTGCAGCTGTGCAGATGGAAATTTGTTATACAAATTGAAATCATATAACATTATTATGATATATTTCTTTTTTGCTTTGATATGACAGTTGAATTGCAATAGAAATATGTTAAAATTAAATAATAGTGGAAAAATATAAAATAAAACACATTTTGATATTTTGCAGATTGAGATAATAAAATTTATTATTATATTCTATATTTGTATTATTTATATTTATATTTGATTTCACAGTTAAGCATTTTAATTTCTATGAAATAAAGTGCAATTGAAATCCTCGAAACAAATTAATGAAATAAATTAAATGAAAACTTGTTTCTTTTCTTCTTAAAGCACTCACAAAGTTTATAATAGAATTGGCAACAAAATTTAAAGTGTACAGCGCCTAAGTAAATTAAAGTTCTTAAGTTCTTAAGCAGTTGGCACTGAGACAAATTAACATAAAAAGAAATTAAACACAAAAAGGGAGAATAGAAGAGAAAACGCCAAGAGGAAATTAGGAGAGGGGCAGGGGGAGGAAACGTGCAATTTGCAGCAGGAAAAACTGACGCACAACTCCTAATTGAATGAACTTGTAAAAATGCGCAACATCTAAATGACACAGCAACAAAAAGCAGCAACGTCTGCACAAGCAGCAGCAGCAGCACAAAGACGGACGTCAACTGCTAAACGTTTTCCCCAAACAACAACAATAACAACAAGATGGCAAGGAAAAACCGCGCGTGGGTTTTCACAATTTGCAGAACGTTTTTAAGAACGTAAACAGACAGAAGAGAAGAAGCAGCGGGAAAATGCCAGAAAAAAGTGGTTAATATCATTAGTTGCATTTCCGTTTTTTCGCCACGCTTTTGTTGTTGTTGTTGCTGTTGCTGCTGTTGGTGTTGCAGTGGCAAGTGGGGCAAATGCGCTGTGCTGCGCCGTCTTGGTTTGTTTTCGTGCGAAAGTTGTGTGAAATTTCCATAATCTTGCGCCATGTCGCCGCAGTTGGCAACAAACGATAAGCAACAATTTCGAGAGCGTAGAAACAGCAGCAGCAGCACGACAAGTTGTTGCCTGTCCTGGTTGCCAGTCTGCATAATTTCAGCTGGCACTGTTTGCTCTCTGGCGTCGCAAATGGCATTAGGCAAGGAATGGCAGCGAATGCATTCGTGAATTTCATTTGTTGCACTTAACAGTTGAAGAAGCACGACAGACAGAGCTAACAGGAGACATACAGAGAAACCGAGAGATAGAGGGAGAGAGAGGGGAAGGAGGAAAGAGAGAGTAAGAATTGTTGTCGAATATTTCGTAAATTAATGCGCAAGTCTGGTGATTACCTTGCGGCTTGCAGCGTATTCAAATAGCACGCGACAGATTTCGCCACTCAGACAGAGCAAGACAAGGAGAAAGAGAGAGAGAGAGAGACAGTGAAAGCACGAGAGAGAGAGGGAGAAATGCGAGCATTGTCTGTGGAGGCAACAGCGCCAACTGCAAACTGCAAACTTGTTTAAAGTTTCAATAGACAAACAAACAAAAGTGCCTGCCAGGCGAACAGGCTTCAGCTTCGACTTCGACTTGGACTTGCAGCTTGCTGCATGTGTTGCATGCCACACAGAGACGCAAGGATCGCAGAGCTGAGCTGCAGTTGGAGTCTGACATGAAGAGAGTCTTTTCAGGCATGTCAAAGCAGGCACATAAAACAACAAACAGACACCACAACAACAACTACAGCAACAACTACAACAACAATGGCAAACACATTTGCAAATGGCAGCGGCAACCACAGCTTAATGACAGCCTTACAACGAGCAGTCTGAGTGATGGAGGCATGGTGAGGAGGGTGGGCAGAGAAAACCAACTCGACATTGGGAAAAGTTCACCTGCACACAGCAAAAGGCATGACAGCTGTATCTGTGACCAAGAAACACTTTGTGTGTCTCTGTGTGTTTGCAGTGTCTTTGTGTATGTAAATAATAAAAATAAGTACATAAAATACACAAAACACAAACACACACACAAACTCAGTGGCAGCGCAGGCAACTTTTTTGCACGGCAATCAACGCACTTGAACAAAGTTTCTGCCTAACAACGACAACAACAACAACAACAACGCCAACGATAACGACAACTCCAATGCCAATTTAAGACATCAATTTGCTGCTTTTTGTAGCACACATACAGGCTGCCTGTACACAGAGAGAATTAAGAAATACTTAACAACGGGAGTAAACTTAAGGAATGATTCAAATATTCAAGGAGACAGAACTATCATATTAAACTCTTCATAATAATAGTACATGGGCATAATCTAAACTATAATCATATATATAATATCTATAGTAATCTATCATTCAGCAAATAATTTGTTGAAGTGTTTAACCTGCATCCACAGTCTACGGCATCTGAAGAAATGAGAAATTTTAAGTTTACTTTCATTTATAATAACAATCTCTTCATACTGTCATACTTGTAAGTTACTTATTCACGTGTTCTTAAGTCATAAATTTGTGACATACATTCATGCGGAAATATCAAAATGTTCCCTAAATTTCATTCAAAAATGTTTTGCCTCTTTAGCAAAGCACGAAATAAGTAAATAATACTTGTTGTTCTCTCACAATAAGCCCAACATAAATAAGTAAAAGTAGTTGAATAATTTCTCTCAGTGTAACCATTAGGTACTTGTAAGCACAGCACCTGCTTGTCTGCTTCTGCTGCTTTTGTCTGTTGTTTGCCCTGGCCCGAGATTGCTGCACAGCTGTTCATGGGGGCTCTACGTGGCGCTCTACGCGGGGTTTGGGTGGCTTGCGGTTAACAAGGTTGAAAGTTGCAGGCCGTGAAAATGCCTAAAGAAAGTCAAGTGGCGTCGTCGAGTTTCTGCTCTCGCGCTCGACTGGATAATGCAAATTGTCTGTTGGCCTGCCAGCGCTGCTGCAGTCTTAGCCAATTTAAATCCGCCTAGAAAACATTCGCTTTGCTTACGATAAACGCCAGAGCAGACAAATCTGTCCAGCATCAGAAGGGGGCCGTGGGCGGGGCAGCGACTGTGACTGAGGCATAAAGAAATGCCAGGCATCTATAATTTGCATATAAATGCGACAACGCTGTGAGCCACACGCAGTCCAAGAGGGGAGGGGAGGGGTCCGAGCGGTTCAT
The DNA here is from genome assembly GCA_018903715.1 of Zaprionus davidi. Classification (NCBI taxonomy): domain Eukaryota; kingdom Metazoa; phylum Arthropoda; class Insecta; order Diptera; family Drosophilidae; genus Zaprionus; species Zaprionus davidi. The sequence goes on from JAEIGL010000003.1 coordinate 1,996,018, forward strand.
CGTTCTGTTTGTTTTGGTTTCAGTTTGGTTCGGTTCGCTTTGGTTAGTGCGGTGTGGTGATGCGCAGGGGCAATGGCATGGGCAGGGGCAGGGGCTGCAACTTGCGGCAGGCGAACACAAATAAAGATGCTAATCTCAGTAAAGCGTAGTTGCGCAGGCAGCAGCAACAACAACAGTAGCCAGAAAATTGAGCAGCTAAATGGCTCACAAAATGGAAGAAAAAAGCGAAAGGGCAGGAGCGAAGGATGGAAGAGAGGGCAAAAAATAAAATAAATGCGAGAGGAGGAATCTCTTCTCTCATTTTCCCAAACTATGCGATGGCAGCTGAGATTCTTTTAGCTGCTGCTGCTGCTGTTGCTGTTGTTGTTTTCTTAAATCCCATTTGGTATGCAGCAGCCCAGGCAGAACAATAACAACTACAACTAAAGCAGCAACAACAACAGCAGTGAACTATGCAAAAACATCGAAGTTTAAACTTGATTTTGCACATTGGCTGCGGCTGTTTGGCTTTGACTTTGCCGTTGGTGTTGGCTTTAGCTTTGGCTTCGGCTTATTTGCTGCCGACTGATTCCCGCATTAGTGTCAGCTCTTTTTGGCCAAACTCTTCCATATGCTAAGCATATATACTATATAGTCATACATACATATATAGACCGTGTGTGTCTGTGTGTGTTGCCTCCACATCATTTGCCGCTGGCGTCGCCCAAATCGCACACTTAATAAAATTGAAGACACTTGTAAAATAGGCAATTTGTTTAAATAAACTTTATGGCAGTGAGGGGGAGAGTGGGGGAGGTAAGTGTCTCTTGTGTGTCTGTTATGTGTGTGTGTGTGTGTCTGTCAGCAGGCACTTGTAGCCAAATATTTATTCGCTCTGGCAGCGCTTCGTCGCCTTCGTAAATTTTAAAAGCGTCTATAAATTTTAGAAAAGTGCAAATAAAATATAGCGCAAGTTTCTCTCTCCCTCTCTCTCTCTTTCACACTCTTTTTCTCTCTCGTTTTTTATGTCTGTTGTGCGGGTAAATCCTTTAAGGCGTACTCCAAAATGAAATTGTCACATTTATGTTTGCTTTATGTAAATTTCAAGGGTGCCCTCAAAGAAGAAACTCTTTAACCCAAAGAAAAGTCTGAAAGCTGAAGGAATAATTTGAATTTGTTTATTTATTGTAGAATTTACCAATGAATTAGTTAAGCAATTGCTTTGTTAGCTGAAAAATTGCTTAATGTAAATATCTTTAAAGCATTGCCAGAGTAAGGACAGTATTTCAATTCAGATTTAAGGTTTTCTTCACTCAAAATGGTTACTAAATACCGTAAGAAAAAGTAGGAAATACTCGTCATATTAATCTTAATATTTATATTAATATAAGCCAAAGGATCTACAAACCCATTCGGGCCTGAACATATTGAAAATCTGAGAATTGTACACAAATTTGCAGGCTAAAAGTCTTTGCAAAAGCAAAGAAGATTTAAATTTTTCCCTTTTTTCCAAATTGGAAACTTCTTTTATGTCCTTCTCTTTCTTATTCTCTTGCCTTTTCTTCTAACATTTCTACGTAAGTTCTGCTTGGGTTTCCTTTCTGCTGTCAGCTTCGTTGCTCGTTTTAAAAGCTAAAAAATTGCACTTGGAAAGTGAAAGATGTTGGCAGAGACAACAAGTGACATGGAGAGAGAGAGAGGAAGAAAAAGGGACAGAGAGAGAGAGAGAGAGGGGAGAGATGGGAGCAAGACAGAGCAAAGTGTAATATAAAATCCAATTACTAATGCATTTCGGCCAGTTGCGTCTTAGCTGAATTTATTTTCATTTGTCGAGACAGAAACAATAGATAAATGTAATGTAAAATGCAGTCATAACCTCACATAACCTCAAATAATTGTTATAATGTTGTTGTGGAGGGGGCAATAATTGAAAGTGTATTTAAAAAACAATTTGGTGGCGCAAAATTTGCATAAATTTATGCGGTCTGCCCAGAATTTCCTCTCCTTCTCGCTCTCTCTCTCTTTCTCCCTCTGATTTGAAGCCATATTTACACACGCAGGCGGGCAAACAAAAGGCAACAAACACATTTATTGCTATGCTAATTCCGACTTTGGGTCACAGCAACAACAGCAACAACAACAACAACAAAGGGCAAGTGCACAAAAGCGCAAAGCGGAAACGGAAATGCCTAAATGACTTTTCATGGTGTCGCCGTTGAAGGGAGAGCGAGAGAGAGTGTGAGCGAGAGGAGGCAGCTTGCCCCTTTCAACCCGTTTGTTGTGCGTGTGTTTTGGCCAACCGCAAAGTTGGCCACGTCGTCGACTTTGTCGTAAAAAGGACCTTGGCAAGGGGCTTAAAGGGATTAAAAGCAAAAGGCAATAAAATGAAAAGTTTCAAATATTTTTATTATTATTATTATTACAATATCGGGCCGGGGCTTTAAGGCCAAACTTACCCAGCAGCAGCAACAGCAAGTGAATGCCCAGCTGCAGCAGCCAACTAGAGGCCGAGGCCGAGGACAACGAGTCCATTGTAGTGTTGTGGGGTTAAAGGTCCTTAAAGGTCCTTTCGCTTCTTTGCTTCCTGCATATTTCTATACATCACTTTGCACTCGTAATATTCTATATACTCGCTGTATACCCTATGCTGTTGTTCGATAACGGCGCACAGTAGCCACGGGGGCGGGGTCGATGAGTTGCGAAGTCTTCGTTATCCGCTGCTGCTGCTGTCGACAATATTTTTAGTCACTGTGTTTTAAGGTTATTAAATTTGAAAATTTTTTTGGCGTCAAAGTCCGACATTGGACGCAGTGCAGCAGTAGCGCGCCAGCACTCACACAAACACACATACACGGATAGACAACATACCAACATACACTACAGCATGCTCCACAGTCTCTCCCACACACACTGTGTGTCTATTGCCCCGATTGTGTCCGAGTTTTACCAAAAGTTTCGCTTTGACTTTTTATATCCTACATGGAGTGATATAAAAAGGTATATGGTATATATGAGTACCCTTAGTATTTTCATTTCTTTAAGTTTTCCAAATATATATACTTTGATTTATTACTAAAAATTAAGAAATTTTAAGCAGCTCTAGAACTATTTTAACTCTTCTAATATTTTTAAAAATGATTGTAAAATTCCTACCTTAAGTCCTATTACTTATAGAAAGAATCTAAAGATACTCAGTAAAAATTTTAGTTGTATTCAAATAATTGACAGTTTTATTTATTTATATGATCATTTTTTCTGCCTCATAGATCATATATTATATTATTTAATAATATAATACTTAAGTATATTTGTCTAGTTTGCAAAGTAAATCTCATCATATTTAAAGGTAAGTTTAGCTTTATTAAAATATTAAAGCAAATTGTGAGAATCTCTAGCAGTTCCATATATTTATAAGATCTTTTTAATATTTCATCAACTATTGCCAAAAACTAATTGCAAATATGTAATCCAATTCTTATTATTAATACAACGAAACTTTGTATTACTAGTTTTCTTTCATTTACAGGGTATTAGTTGTGCAATTACTTAAGTCCATGTCTTTCGCTTCTATTAAAGTCTTTTTTTCGGCTAGCCAGTGCATTTGTTTATTGTCATTGTCAGCGTTATTTAAACGTTGACAGTTTTGAGAGAGAAAGAAGGGGAAGAGGGAAAGCAAAAGCTAAAAAACTGTAAAAATTTTTTGGTGTGGCACAAATGAAAATGTGGCAGACGAAGGCAACTTTGTCTACAGCTCGGGAGCGATTGTCCATCTGCCAACTTTCAGGCACAGCGCTGCGCGTTCCCTAGTCTGAGCCAGCAGCCAATCCCCTGCCCCTCTGCACCGCCCCCACCCTGCTCCTTGTCGTTCGTCTACTTGCTAGTGGGGCAAGCACAGGAACAGGCATAGAAGCCTGTGGCGCTTCGGGCTTTGTGGCATAAAGTCCTTTAATGCTCTAATCAAATTGTGGCTTCTTTTTGCGCTGACTTGCCGTCAACTTTAACGTGTTGTTGTTGTTGATGTTGCTGTTGCCCCTGTTCACTGTGTTGTTGTTGTTGTCGGCTTTGTTGCTTTTTCATGTCGTCATTGTTTTGCTTTCATTGAGGCGTTTATTAAAATTACCGTGGCAAAGTTTCATAGCGTCGGCAGCGCATTTTATTTTTAATAACAACAGACGGAGGGAGAGAGAGAAGGAAAGAGAGAGAGAGAAACGGAGAGAGAGAGATGCAGAAGGAGAGAAGGAGATGAAGCCTGGAGACTAAGTGAAATCCACAGCAGCATAAAAATCGATTGAGATAATTAAAAAGCATAACTCGATAGGAAAATCGACTCTAAATTGAGTTAAACATAACTACGGGCTGTCTTTATCTGCTTCTCTCCTTCTGTACACCTCTCCCTCTCTCACCCATTCTCTGCAAATTGCAATCCTTTTGTCTGTCGTATTTGCTGGCAACAAATAAACAAAGCAAGCAACAAAAAGTTGCACTTGCAACTCAACTTGCGACTAATCCGGCAACAATGACAATTCAATTTGATAACTCTGTCCCTCTCCCTCACTCTCTCCTTCTGCTCTGCTCCCTTCTACGCTGTCAATTAGGCAAATGTTTTGCAAGCTCGCATTGCAAATAGCAGGGAATGAGAGAGAGAGACGGAGAGAGAGAAAGACAGAGAAGGAGAGGGGGACATAGAGAGGAGCCTATGCAAGGGTTTACAGTTACGCACGTGCAGGTCCAAGACAGTCAGTCAGTGTGTCTCGCTCTTGCACACACACACCTGTTTGACTGCGCTCGAATCTAAGTTAATTACTTAATGGTAATGTAATGCACAGACATCTAAATAATTAACAAACATTTCATTGACTGGCAGCACACACACTCACACTAACACACACACCCGAACATGCATAGACATGTTGACTCTTAAATCCAACATGGAGGCAGCGTGGCACACTTTGTTGCAAGAGGCCATGCAATATTTATTTAGCGCGTCGCTGCCGCTGTCTGCTGTTTGTTGTTCTTATTGTTATTGTTTTAGTGCAGTTGCTGTTTTTTTCGCCACATTTGCATAACTGCATAATTTTGCACAAGCAAACAAACTCACATACACACATACACATACAACGTGCTTAGATCGCGTGCGTTTTTATTTATTTGCCTCACGCGTACGTACTTTTTGTTGCTGTTCTTGTTTTTCTTGTTGTTGTTGTTGTTGCTGCTTCTGGTTACCCGCCCGCCCGCACTGCACGCACGCACTTGGTCACACAGAAGTTGGCGTCTAACTGACAAGCAGACTCTGCCGGCTGCTGCTGCCTGTGCTGCCTCTGCTTGATGTCCTGGATTGCGCTGCCGTCGTTGACGTCGACGCTGCCGTTGACGTCGTAGCAGCACGACAACTCTTTGATGCCGGCACTGCTGAGCCTGTCTGGCAGCTGATGCTGGCGCTGCTCTGTCTTCGTTTGGTATTCGGCTGCCGAGAGAGAGAGAGTAACGCTTCGTGTCGCATCGCCTAGCATTGTCTGGTTTTGGGCGCGCCTTGTTATTGTTTTGCTCTCTCACTGTCTCTCATGTGTGAGTGAGGCTGTGCTAACATTTTGTCGCTTTGTTGCGCTGTTAAGTAACAGGGATGTTGAGCTAACAGCGAGTGGAGAGTTTTCAACAGAAGTGTTAGCCTCGTCAACACAGCGCACTGTTATGTTAAGGTGCATGAAAAGTTATTTTGGGATATGTTAAGGGATTTGAAAATAAAGATACTATTAAATAAATTAATAAATGAAAAAATAAAAATAAAAAATATTTGGCTGTGTTCCACAGTCTATTAAAGCTGAAAGACTTTTTTATTTCTAACCAAAATTCTTTTTCATTCATTCAAAGCTCTTCAGAAGATATTCATTTCCATTTCAAGTCTTTCAGCTGCATATCTTATCGGAAACCCATTTGAAAATCGACTTTAATTGACCCTTCCGAGCTTATCATCATTCACCCGCAGTTGTCTCAAAGATTTTTGAATATTTTGTGGCTTTTTCTTTTCTTTGATATCATTTTCTTATTTTTGTTGTTGTTGTTGTTGCGGGTTTTAGCATAAGAATAAACTGCAACATGAAGTGGCAGTCGCTGTGTGGCAGCGCGTCTTGTGCAACGGACTATGCAATTGCAAAATCCTAAGGCTTTCTCTGTCATTGTTGTTGTGGTTGCTATTGTTGTTGCAATTGTTGCAAATGTTATTGTTGTTGTTGCAGTTGGTGGTGAAATCCTATTAGCCACATGCCTGTCTTCCTGCGCATTTCAGACATAACGGACGGGCCAGACAGACAAGCAAAGACAGAGCGGGAACGAGAGAGAGCGAGGGAGGAAGGGGAAGAGGCAGTGAGAGAGATAGACAGTCAGCTAGTCCAGGCCGGCAAACACACTGCACAAAATGCAATGCAACAAGCGGAAATACATTTTTCGACTGAGAACATTCAACTGCCAAGCGGCTTATCAAAAGAGAATAAAAGAAAATGCACGAAAGCAAATCGAAATAGAAAAGAGAAAAAAGAAAATATATAAAATTAGTTCACGGCGATTTTCGCTTGTTGTTGTGTTGTTGGCAGACGATATCGCAACTAATTGAAGGCGTTTAAATTGCTTGCATATCTTATCAGTTGTTTTAGAAGATGGGTGGGGGTGGATAGGTTTACCCAAGCAAACTGATTTCGCAGCTGTTATGGGGCCTTGTTTTATCGCGGTGCGTGCAACATGACATTTAGTTCTGCATTTGTTTTAGGTGAATGGTGAATTTAGGTTATGTTGTATGTTGCAACATTGTTATATTTTGAATTTTAGTAAAGTGTCCCCAGGTAAAGGTCTCTACCAAATTTGATAGGCGTAACCCCACCAGCTAATGAGATCCACGGGAGTATATAGGGTCCATACGGTGCTTACGTTAATCCGCTTGAGCTTAATTGCAAAACTGTTAAAACAACAAGTTTATTATCATATAAGTTTTTCCATTTTCCATGTGAACTTGCATTTATTGAGGGTAAATTCTCTTTTAATTTGCTTTATTTATTTCGAAAGTTTTATGAACAATTTCAGAATAAATGAAAAGTACTCGAATAAATAACTTATAAATTAATGAAAATTAAAGTAGCTTTATGATAGCACAGTGGGGTAAATCAGTGAGATTGTTGAGTGTTGCTTTAATAATAAAATATACAATAATAAAATCCAAGTAAAATTAAATTAAAATTAAAAAAATAAATAAATAACACAATCAATATGTGTATATATAATAATATAATATAATATATATAATTGTATAAAATAAATAAGAGATTCAAATATATAGGACTATTCATGTTCGATTTCATTCATGTATTTCATTAGCTTTACAAAAATGACAACATAAAGTGGAACATTGATAGGGATCGAGAGTGCCGCACCATGCGATCTACAAAGATATATATATGTATCTCTCTTCCACTTACATGCACTCTCCCTTTCTTTATCCCCCTCTATTAAAAGATTAACCTTTCTATTCATAAAATATTGAAAGATAAGCGGAGAGGTAGACAGACAGATAACTTATCGAATATTATGCCAGGTTAGGTTGATAGTGGACAACCAATGCCGAGTGTCGCGTCATGCTGATATGCCCTTTAGAATCGCTTAAACATAGATAACTATGTTTTAGCGATTCTAAAGGGCATATCAGCATGACGCGACACTCGGTGTTTCCCGATGCGTCACGATTCGCTATATAAGTAGCTTCACTTTGGGGATAACCTTCAGTTTGGAACGGAATCCCAACGAAATGGATCGCTGGTTGAATAGGGTAGCCGTGGTAACGGGAGCCGGCGGGGGCATTGGTGCGGCATGTTGCAAAGATCTGCTCGGCAGGGGAATGATCGTGGTAGGCCTGGATCTGCGTGAGATGCGCCTGCTTGTCGTTAAAGACGAATTGTCTGTGGAGCAGGCATCGCGTTTCCATTATCGCAAATGCGATGTCAGTAATGAACAACAAGTGATGGAGACCTTCGCCTGGATCGATAAGCAGCTTGGAGGAGCTGATGTGCTTGTGAATAATGCCGGTATTATACGACCTATCTGTCTGACTGATCAGCTCAACAGTCGCGATGTACGTGCTACAGTGGACATAAATGTGCTGGGCGTGGCATGGTGCACGCGTGAGGCCTTTCTGTCTGTGCAACGTCGCAAGGTCAACGATGGACACATTGTTCTAATGAACAGTTTAGCCGGGCATGAGGTGCCTGTGTTGCCTGGTGCCAGTTTGAATATGTATTCACCTACAAAGCATGCGATCACCGCGCTTACTGAGGTTCTGCGTCAGGAATTCCTTCTCAAGGGCAGCAATACAAAGATTACAGTAAGTGGAAGAGACAGAGAGATAGATGATAATACGCCATATAATACCCAATTTCTTGCCCGCAGAGCATTAGTCCTGGTGCCGTGGATACTGAAATCTTCGATGGTTTCAAGCTTCCCGATCCGGAAGCATTTCCCATGCTGCGTGCGGAGAACGTGGCCGATGCGGTCGGCTATTGCATTCAGACGCCGCCAAATGTGCAGATACATGAGCTGATTATACGACCAATTGGGGGCTGAGACGAACCCCGTAGGTACTAACCAGTTAACCTATATTAATTATAATAAAGAAATATAAATCATTATAGAAAATTCATTCAGCTTATTGTTCCACTGTGCCGTGGTGCAATTAAAATCGTGCGAGCAATGTGCAGATTTTTAAGCAGATAATTTTTTCCAAATGATTAATCTGGCCGGTTTTGTTTGAAATTTACAGCGAGATTTTTAATGTAAGCGAATAAAATGCAAATTTTTAAGCGTATTATTCAATTTAAAATTCCCCCAGGCAGAGCATGCAGCATGAGTAGAGCGGATTAACCGGGGGGAACTTGGGGGGGGGGGGGTGTTCTCAATAGAAAACCATCTCAGTGAATTTGAGATGGAAATGTAATAAAATATATATATGAAAATATATTAATGATTCGTTGACCTACATTACATACTTGATAAAGTAATCTGTAAATAGAATATTTTATTGAAATTATCTCTAGCATACAACGCATAATATTGGCATAACTAGACTGACTTATCTTGAATTTGTACAAGCAATTTTGCAGACTGTGTCGCTTTTAGCGCCTAAGATCGAGAGATTTTGATAGGGAAATAATGATAAACAAGGAAACTGATATATTTCAATGAATTTAACTGGAGACTGTCATATTCTGCAAATAAAAGAGAAAGACTGAAAAACTTCGACATATGTAGCATGAAAACTTGACCTGATTAAGAATAGTTATCACAGTAATATAGATTGACAGCTATTTTCTTATTTACGAGTTTTTACATCGTACAAATACAATGCAGAAATGAGTTTATAATGCCTGGCAGGTATACCACCTTATAAAGCTTTATATTTTATATAATCTTCATATTGAAAATCAGTTAAAAGCCCCAAAAAACTCATAGACAAATTCACAGATAAATTTTCCCTTTCGTTTGTATTTAAAAATTTATTAAAATGGTTCCAAGGAAATGTCAATGTTTTACACCCTGAACTGCAAATAAATAACGCCGCAAGTAATGTGCGCTGCGAACTAAAGTTGTCTAGTTTTATGTGCATTTGTGTGGGACTCAGTGTGTGTCTGTGTGTGTGTGTGTGTGTGTGTATTGTCTGCGACGCTTTTGCGGCAAAGTTTCTGGCAAGCTGCAAATGCGACACGTGAGCTTTCTGCAGCCTGTGCATGACTAAAGGAACTAATGGCGCGCACACACACACACACACACATATACACACACGTTGGCACTCACACACACGCGCGTGCAAATGACACGTGTTTTGACTACAACAAATATGCTAAAAATGTTATGCCAAAAGCCAAAAGCGACGAGCAACAATAAAAACACCAGCAAGGAAAAGCGTTGCCTTTTTTCCGTGTGCACTTCGCACAGGGCCGAAACGACGTCGCCATCGCCGTTGCCGCGAAGCTGCTAAACTTGGCACCGTTTGTTACCATTTGCGAGAATGTGCGCAAGTATTTTAAAAATGTATTTTCTACTAGCATGGCAGCTTTACATTTTGGGACACGTCGAACGTGCCGCTGCAGCTGCAGAGTTGCCCCGTCGAGGCCCAGAGAGAAACTTGCTAAGCGTTGCTGGTTTTGGCTACGCTGCGAAGTATGCTATAGTTTTTTGCATAGCTAGCACGTGTGTGCGGGTGCACGCCTTGGCTTCGGCTAACCCAATCTCCCACCCTTACTGTATACCTTCCCTACCTCCCCCCTCCCTATAGCACTCTTACACTCGCTTAAAATCTCATTTTCATTGGTTTTTCGACTTTTTGGCATTCGCTTCGGTTTTTCTTCAGTTGATTTTATGAACTTAACTTTGTTTGGCTGCGGCTCATTATGCAGACGACAGGCGACAGGGGGCGCAGAGTGCCTGAGGGAGGCGTGGCTGGTAGCAAAAGTCGCGGCCAGCACTTGGCAAACAGCCGCAGACGGCCTCAAAGTTGCCGTTTGTGTAACACTGCCGGGCAAATACTCGTAAATAAGCAGAGTTACAGCAACAACAGCAGCAAAACAACAACAACAAGCAACTACAGCAAGTGGGTGCTGCGATGCTGCAGGACCCGAAAGTATGCAACAAAAATGCGGCCGGGCAACGCGCAACATGGGCGAGTTTATTAAAAAATTTTGAGCGCGCCCCACGCGCTTGCCTCTTGTTTTGTATTTTATTATTGTTGTGTTCGTATGCTCTGACTGAAGGCAAAGCGATATGCGAGTGCAATGTGTGAATAATGGTAAAATTAGAAAACTCCTTTGTAAATTGTTTTTTGCGCATAACTTCAAAGATATATTTACTAAACTTTGCAGTTCGATTTAAAATTATATTTTCTATATGCTCATAAAATGTTGTAAAAATTAATAGTTATTCAATGAATATTTCTTGAGCATAACTTGCTCATCTTTTTGAATATTTCAATGAATGTCAACAGTTTGTTTTAAAAATATATTCTGCATATGTTATTCAAATTTCATAAACAAGTATAGTCTTTTAATGGATATTTTTTGCACATCATTTGGTTTCATTTACAGATATTTGAGCCAAACTCAACAATTTGCTTTTATAATGTTTTCTTTATTTGCATAGCAAATTTTATTTGAATCCATAGTCGTTTTATGGTTTTTCTCAAAACAAATGAAAGAGTATTTGCGCTTCGACTGCTGCTTGCACTTTTATTTCAATTGCAGCATTACTTTTTAGCCTTGTTTTGTTGCCGACTGATGTTTTTCCTTGGCGTGCTTTATTTTTATTTCGAGCCACTTGGCCGGCACTACATGCACTTGAGTTTCATTTGCTTGTTTCGGCATTGGTACCAGGCGGAACCGACCCTACCCGACCCAGCGCGACCTACCCCCAACAGAAAGCATCCTTGTAGCCAGGCAGGCAATGTCAGAGAGTGCATTAAGCATTGTAGTAGTAGCAGTAGTACGTAGTACCTCGGGAAAGTTTTATGTACATTGCGAGAGCGCCAAAAGAAAACCGCAACCACAATGAAGTCGAATGTTTGTTTGTTGTTGCCAACGAGGTTATTATTATTATTATTGCCGGTGTTGTTGCTGCTGCTGTTCGGCCAAGTTTGTTCAGTTTGCTAAATTATGTGCGGCATTTGTATGTACATCTGTTTCATATATGTATATGTATGTATGTATGTATATAGAGAGCGGCGAAATCTGTTCGTTATTCAGCTCGGATTGTAATCTCTTTTGGACTCCCAACTTTGGAGGGGTTTATTAATTAAAATCTGCACTGGAAGGTCTGAAGTGGACTTGCCCTTGGTCAGACTGCTGCAAGGGTAGAATAAACATGGTGAGGGAAGAAAGATTAAAGAAGTTTTATTTTGCATATCATTAGCAAATCTGAACTGTACGAAGTCAAAAGGTAGTTGCAGTTTGGGAAGTGGAATTAATATAAAGAATAATATATAATATATATAATAAATATTAATGCTTGTTCTGATTGTATAAATCTTTACTTAGTTTGTATTAAACAGATTCCTTTTTTTTGTACCAGATATTGGAGAATGATTTTAATTATTAATTGAACCAAAAGTATTACATATTTAGTTACATATGTTACTGAGATGTACAACTGTTAAAGAGATAATATCATTCTATGTATTTAAAATCCCAACAAAATTGAATTAATAACAAATATTTATTATTCATTTGATATCGCAAAAGAAATCTGAACTTTGTGATGTGATGAAGATATACATAAAAAAGTGACTTGTTTAAATTTTAAACTTGTTTCTAATGAAGCAAAATAGGGCAAAATTAAATGTGATATTGCTGTAATGGTTAACACTTTATTTGCTATGTTCACTGGACTCTAAAACTCAATTACATTTAGGGGGGATAATTTTATAACAGTTAGTTCTGATAGGTTATGGTTTTTCAAAGGGGCATTATATTGTATTTAGTTCCCCCATTTTGTTTATAATCCCGCAGCATTTGGATTATCATGTGTTTGGTGCGATTTAATTACACGCAACGACTTTCATTTAATTAAGGATTACAACTACTTAATAAAAACTTTTTCATTTGACTGACTTGACGACGCAGCAGTGGATATGGATACAGCCACATACAGATACAGTTACAGTTACAGTGGGAGCGAGAAAGTTGCTCGCGCGCGCTGTGGCAAAACAAATGCATGGCAAAATCTTAATTAACCTCAGGGTACAGAGCATAAACCAGCAAACACACACGTACGCACATGTACACTCACCCGCACACACATACACTCGCGCTCAGTTAGTCTAATACGCGAGCGCTTCAACTGTATAAAATAAGCTGAGCAAATAAAACTATGTGTGTGCGAGTGTGTGTGTGTGTATATATGAATGTGTGCTCTGTTATGTGCTTGCCTGTGTGTCTGTGTATGTGTGTGTGTACATATTCATTTGTATGTTACGCACTTTATTCTAACTCAAAGACAAACCAGCTTACACACACACAAACTGTTCCCACCGCCACCCCACCTACACACACACACATACACATGTATACGCTGCGCGGGAATCACATTAAGCGTCGGGCATAATAAATTATTCCGTATGATATGATTCTGGTACATGATAAGCGTTTGTAATTTTAACTGTCAGTTAAATGAGTAAATGGGCGTGGCAACAGGGGGCGTGTCAAGGGGGCAGGGCGTTACTGCTGCTATGTGCTGCGATTTAGAATTCTTAATATTTATCTTTTCGCAGGAAACTTGAACATTAGCGCGCGTAAATAAAAGTTGAACGTCAATATTTGTCGGCACACACACACACAGACTACACACATATATCTACTGCACACACACATACACAGATAATTACTTGGTGGCAAGGGCGTTGACATGTACTACGTGACTATAATCAACGCAATCTATGCCGATCTACCCGAGCAGCTGCCTCCCACTAGCTCCCGTTCCTCCTCCCCCCACTCGGCTGACCCTGCTCTGCTCGGCGCGTATTTGCTTTGAAATTAAAAAAGTTTTCACTCTGCGCTGTTAGACGACCTCCCTAACCAGCCCCCTTCAGTCCTCCCCTGCTGACTGCGCCTTGATTTACATGTTAAATAATTTTTGTGCCCTCGTCCGGCGCGAAATTGTTTCAAACGCATCGCACATAAAAGCCAAATATGACTCGGCTCTATCCTGTGCTGTCCTGGCTCTGGTGTCCTGTTTGCCACCAGTAAATATATGCACTGCTTCTGCTACTGTTTCAGCCACGTCTCCCCTTTATCCTGCGCCTTCTGCTCTTGTCCTTGCCTTTTGGCTTCGCCTTCGCTTTGGCATTCGCCTCCGAAATGGACTCTGTCGCGCACATTTGGCAAATCAAGAGCTCATTAAATCACGTAGCCAAAAACTGCGACTTAAAAGCTGAATTTAAAAAACTTCACAGCCCAATGGATTACACTGAGAGAAACTTAAGGGGCAAGGTGGCAGCATAAAATTGTTGAAACTTCTCCAAAAGCGGCATAAATGAATTTTTAAACAAGCGAGCTCAACTTTTTGATGTGAAGTGACAAAGGTTTTTTTTTATATTTGGTGGCATATTTTATTCTACGACATTTTATTTTATTAAAGCAGTATTCTTTTCTTTTTATATCTGAATAGCAGAAGACTTTCTGCAAATAAACTGAAGCATTCATTAAACTAATCTTTATCTCTCAATTTCTAAGGATAAACTTATTCAAATATTTTTGGTAAATTAGTGTTGACATTTAATAGAGTTAATATAATAGGCGATCTATTAAATAAATTTTTATAAAAAGTTTCTTATTCTATTATTTCCAGTCTGTTCTCAATGGAGACATGAGTTTCTGATGTTGGATAAAAACACTTCTTGTGAAATATATCTCTATCCCAAATCTTGTCTCAATATATTCTTAAATTAAGGTTTATTAACTAAATGAGGAATAATTTCTTTCGTGGTACACCTAAAGGTTTCTTAAAATTAAAATTAAATATTATTATATTAAAACTATAAATGATATATTTCGAAATATCTTTATAAAAATATCTCTTTTCAAATGTTAATCAGAAAACTCAAACTAAACATACTTTGTGTCAGCCTGAATCTTCTTCAATGGTTAAGATATTGAACAGCATGAATTGCCTGGTGGCGAATGCCAGCTACAAAAGAAATCACAATGCAACAAAATGTTGCATGCCCCAAAGTCAGATGTTGCACAAAGAACAGTCGGGGATTTGTAGATTTTCGGATTTTAGCAGATTTTGAGATTTTGTCGTTGAACGCGAATCAAAGCAGGACACATGCAGTCTGACAGAGGGAGAGAGCGAGGGGAAGAGGAATGGGGAGAGAGGGAGATAGGGAGAGGGAGCTGGCCACATGAAGCGCAATGCAAAACAACTTAAAATGTCATATGAAATTTGTAGCGTTTGCTGATTGCGCGTGTTAAACAGCCAGATGGCAACGGGTGGCTGGGGGAAGCAGGAGAAGTTGGGACTTCCGAGGGGCAAAATAACTGGTGACACCTAAACACACCCACAGACACACACACACTCGCGCGTAAATCCAGTCACGCCCCCTCTCGACGCGGCGGGGCGTAGTTCAGTGCGCTTCGCAACTGAAACAAAAAGCGCAGCCGAAAGCAACGTGGCAAATAAAAAACGAATGCGAAAACGGAAAGGAAAAATCACAAAAATTCCGCTTGACAAAAAAAATCTTTAAATCCTCCGGATTTATGCATTTTTACGTTGCACTTGCCGCTGCTGCTGATGCTGCTGCTACTGCTGCCGCATGTGGGTTGTCTATCGCTGCAATGCCTCCGCCTCCACCTTTGCTTTCCTTTGTCACGCCCATTAAAGCCCTCTTTCGCTTTTCTATATGTTTTTCCGATTGTGCGAATGCGGGCAACAGCAGCAGCTGCGACGTTGACTGCGACGCTGACGTCGACTTTGCCGTTTATGCGATATCTGCAGTTTGCCAACAGCGCCTCAAGGTGTCCCCACTGTGGGGACGGCAAAGCGTAGCTGCTGCAACTCACTGCATGGCATACTGTGCCCAAGGTGCCATTAGGCTGGTGCCTAACATGCATTTTAACAATATCTTTACAGCTATAGCATCGCATAAAATATTGTAAATTACATTCGTAAGTGTCTTGGCATTCAAGTAATTTATAATTAATTAATTTTTCTTTGATTAATCATGAAGAATAAATATAGTATCGCTTATGTATATAGTTAGAATAGATCGTGGATGCAAATAATATATGTGTACATAAGCATAATCTAAGGAGTCATAGCTGTCTTTTACAAATTTTCGTAGTATTATTACTTATATTTATAATTAAAAAGAGATAATTATAATTATGTTAAATAACTTTTATTTATTAATAAAATAATTAGTTTATTTTATTTAATATTCTCTTTACCTTTGCCTTCATCACATCGCAGAACTGTTTGGGTCCATCCAAATGCAGTTTCTCCTTCCGCATTCGCAGCAGTCATTGATGACACGTCGCTGTCGCTGTCGCTGCTCGGCGCCATCTGCTGCTGCGCTGCCTTTGCACAGAAGAAGTCCACGGGAATGCGCTATCTGTGCGACGACAGCAGCAGCAGGAGAGTCTTCTCGCCACGCTGCACCTTGTCGCCGTCTCCGTTGCGCTCTCCATGCAACGCGCACTTAATGCCACCGAAAAAGTTCACACAATCGATTGGTGGCGCCTCCAACTGCTGCCCCTCTCTATATCCCTTGATGTGCCTGCTGTTGTTGTTGCTCTTGTTGTTGTTGTTGTTGATTTTATGGCACGCTGCAAACTATCTGTCGCTTTTGTTTTACGATTCCTTTTGCGCTTGATGATCGTCACCGTTACGGGCAACGCTTGGGTAAAGCTTTCCCTCTTCCCCTCGCCCACCTCTTTTGTCCCACCCTGCGCTGCCACGCCCTGACGTCGCATGGCCGTCGGCGTAATCGTGTTGCTGTTTGCTGCATGCGATGTTTGTTTGTCTCCGCAATTCCAAACGAAGCTCGAGCTGGGGCTGCCAACGAGCAAGCGAACGAGCCTAGGGCGCTGTGGGGGAGAGAGAAAGGGTGGCGAGAGAAGGGGGATTGGGAGGTTAGCTGGATTTCATTGTTGGTTCTTTGGTGTGTTCGCTTTTTTCGCACTGTCGCTGCAATCTCGGTGTAATATTTTATTTTCAATTCGCATTTAGTGCAGCCGTGGCAAGCTGTGGCAGGGCAGGCGTGGAGAAGAGGTGCAGAGGCGATGGGAGTGGAGGGTGGATTCTCTAGCTGAAGCTGTGGCAACATCTAAGGGAAGAATAAATTGTATCTGACAATTGGCAATTGGCCTATCCGCCCGTTTGATAGTGCGACGCGGGCCCGGCTCCAAATAGGCAGCCAGCCAGCCACGACGGCACAGGTCACCGCGGGTGAACGGAGGGGAGGTGAGGTGGCTAAAAGAGAGCGAGTAGTGGGTGCTACTGTTGCCAATAAATCGAGGGCGTATAGGCATGTGTAGGGGGTGGTGAATAAGAGGGAAGGGGGCGCTTGTGTTGCCGTCGAGCGAATTCCAGGCATTTTATGCTGAATCACGAATTGCATTAGACAAGGCTCGCTCCCGGTTCCCTGTGGTTGGGCTTTGCCAATTGGATTATCACATGTCCTGCCCCGTGTGGCAGGCGAGCTTGTCCCTCCCCGCCTCCCTTGCCCACTGACACTTTTCATTAAAATTTTGCGCTCGCACGTTGAACGCAAATGGCGTTGGGCATTGCTTTAAACAGCTCCATCAATGCCAGAGCCCAGCTACAATCCCATTGCCCCTGCTGTCCGTGCTCCCCCCCCTCTCTCTCTCTCTCCCTTTCATCCTCTTCCTCTCTCTGTCACACACTTTTTCCCACTGTGTCTCGGTAGCGAGGAATCGAAGTAATCCAGCAGCTGCACTGATAAATGTCAAATAAGCTTTGAGTGTCCTCTCGCTGTGCTCGGCGTGAAATGCTTTTTAAGCACTCGCACACACACTGCCACACACACACACACACAGGCTTAAGAGCGATGTAAATGTGAATGCGGATGTCGCTGTCTCTCTTCCTCTCGCTGCCGCTGCTGTCGATGGCCATGTCCATGTCTCGTGTCCATGCCCATGTCCCGGGCCATGTCGAGAGGGCGCATTACGAGCAAACAAAAATTTGCTCTGTCAACTAAATGTCAGAAAAATGGCCGGCAATGCGACTCGCTGCCGCTACCTCGCTGCCTTGATGCTGCCGCCTGCCGAGACTGCTCCTGCTGCCTATATATCCAGCCGCAGCTACTCCTTGATGCTGTCTCTGGCACGCACGCACTTGATCAATCATGCGAGGATGACGACGCTGCTGACAAGCTTGTGTGTCAGTGTGTGGTGTATGTGTGTGCGGTGTGTGTTGTATTTGCATTGATGACAACTACATGTCCGCAACCGCAACGACAGACGACGCTGACGATAATGGAGCACCTGCGGGATGCCGAACGATTTGCACAAAATGTAGGCACCTCTTCTGCCTGTCTCTAGTTTGTCCTTCATCTGTCCGTGCGTCCATTCTTCCTCTCCCTGTCTGTCCGTTTGTCTTTCTGTCCGCGCTCCACTGTCACCTTGCACACGCCGCATATTAATAAGCCCTTTGGCAGGGCCATAACTAATGGCCTGCCATTCGTTTCAGCCTCGCAATCGACGGCCATTAACCACCCCCGGTCTGCTGCAAATACCCCCTCCTCTCACTGTTCCCTGATAGTAACCCGCGCCGCGGGCGTTTAACCACCACCCGCGAATACTCTAAAGTACTTCGTAATGGCAAAAAATTATAGAAAACGAATGCAGAGACGCAGCAGCAGCAGAGGCAGCACTGGCAGCAAATCCAAACAAATGTTTGAGCTTTTAACTGGGATTATCGACGCGATATTTATGCGCATCATTTTTCTTTAAGCTCAAGTGGTAGATTTACATCTGGGCGGCACTGTTTCAACTGCTCACACCTACAGACAGACAGACAGGCGAACAGACGGAGGGACGAGCAGTCAAGCAGGCGGGCAGGCAGACAAAGAGACGCACATTTGCCTGACCGCAAACAAAGCTTAGTGATAAGTGGAGAAAAAATGCAGACGGAATTCTGTTTAAACTGAGAATTGTGGGAGAGACAAGCAAAGCCCATCATTAGGCTATTTTAAATGGTCTATTATTGGATTTAATATAGAAAGTACATAAACGTTTTACGAACTAGGAATATAATAAAATATCTTTACTCAGTGAGTTTGCTGCGAATATTCTAAGGAGTTGAACAACCGCATTCGAGATCTAGTCTGTAGATACAAAAGTATCTCATGGAAACAAAAGTAATTTAAAGATACCAATTTATCACTTATTCACCGTCGTAAGGTTCAAAGATTTCTTATAGTTACAAATTGATCGCAAAATCACCGTTTTTAGTTACAAATGTATCTCATATAATGCATGACTATCAAAAAGATACAAATTGATCATATCACCACGCTGTCGTTATCATATTTTAAGCTGCAGATTAAAAAAGATTCATATCGTAATATAAGTAGAACAAAATATTAAATAAATTTAAATACATTTTTATTTTGAAAAGAACACAAAGTTGAAAATTTTGAAGCTGAATAAAATTCCATAATATTCGCATTGCATAGAAGCTTCCTAATTAAGTTGAGTTACTCGCCAGACGAAAGAGAGAGAGAGAGAGGGACGGACATATGTAATGTGCCTCTACTATGCAGTAGATCTAACTTTTCCAACAGCCAGTGGATTAGTGTCCTGCCATGTCCCAACTGGTTTCAGTCTGCCGTTCGTTGCTGCGGCGCGTGCTATCCTCACATTCCCTCACACACACACACACATGCCGTGTGCGAAATACATTGAAAATTAATTAAACCGCAGGTTGAAACCTTGTTAACAAGATGCTTAAAACAAAAAGCTTTCAAACGAAAAACAACAAAAGTGGTGACCCTCCCTGGCCTCATGCCTGTGACCCTTCGGCTGAGAAATGCGCATTACGCATACGCAATGTAGGCAGCGTGTGAAAAATACTTTGAGCAAAAGTTTGAGGAACCAAAATAGCTGTGAAAGTAAAAGTAGGAAAAAACATGTTAAGCCTAAACCAGGAGAGAGAGAGAATGGGAGAGAGGGAGAGTGTGAGAGAGTAAAGGGAGGCAGGACTTTCTCCATCTGACAGCCAGAAGACCTTTTCCCATTAAGGTAAAACGCCTGCAAATTCCGACTTTGACCCCGACTCGACTTGAGCTTTGTTTTTGGCCCAACTTTATCAGACACCCAATTAAAAGGGCTTTATAACAATTAGAGCTAATAACACGCTTCAATTGTGCCAGCATCATTGCCCTGCAGCGGCAACTTGCGCCCACGTTTAGCATTTTATTAGAATGTTCTCTTTTTTTTCTCTCGGCTTTCGTTTCGTTTTTTTCCGGAATTCCTTTGCAGCTTATTGCCGGGTTTTTTATGTGCTGCCATTTGGGTGAAACTGCGGTCGCAATTAAAGCGAAAACCACAAGCAATTAGCAAATTGACAAGTGGATTTGTTTCTGCATTCGGCAATAGCGATAGCGATAAGTCTGGATTGGGCAATGGCTCTGGCGATGACAATGGCGTTTTGTGGTCGTAATTGTGCTAGTTACTCCCATAATTAAAAATCGCTGGGCCTTTGTTTTGTTTGCGGGCGAAGGCTGCTGCAACACCGGATAAAGCCAAGCCGAGAGAGCCAAAACTCGAGGCGAACTTCGGGACGAACAAAAAGTGCAGCGTAAATCTCTGAAATTTGATAAATTAGTTGTAAAACTAAAAAACTTTCTACGGCTGCCGCTGCTGCTGCTGCTTATCCGTCTGACTGCAAACTTTTTGGCCAAATGCAAAATCCAATTTTTCGAATGAAAAGTCAAACATGAGTTTAACTTTTGATCCGTTTGACTGCCTAAGCAGTCAACAGTCAACTTTACCCATCCTCCCTGCGCCGCCTTACCCTCTCACGCCTTTTGCCAATTGAAATACTTCCCCATTCCAGCTGCCATCAATTTGTGCACTGACTATGATGCACAGTCCTCCTGCATCGCCCCAACCACCATCCCATCTGGCAGTTCCGTCATCAAATCGATATTTCAATTTTGCGCACATTTTCAGCAACTAATTTGCAATCATTGCCGTTTTTGTTAATTTTAATTTGATTATACACATTATTCAGAATGCCCAACACGATTGCGCTGCTGGGGCCTGACAAGGGGCAGAAATCGTTGAAATTTAAATCAAAATTGAGGCTCATCATTTTTTGAACTTTATACGAACATTATGCAACTAAAAGTGTGATATAATAGAAAGTCTAGCGATCGTTATCGAGAACTGTCTATCGATAGATATATTATATTATATATATTAGTGATTTATCGATAATATGTGATCTATGGTAATGGTTTATCGATACTAATTTTTTATCGATAGTATATGTTTATCGATAGTAGTGATTTTACGATATGTGATCAATTGTTTTTATACTATCGTAGTAGATAGGTATAGACTCTTCTTGTATTTTACTATCGTAAAAATCATCGCATGATGACATAACATGAAAACTTTCAGCGAGTTAAAAACTCTTTATCAATTTTGTACCAGCATATTGCTGCTTAGAGTTTTGCTCACTTTTATTCCCTCGCCACCCACTGTGCAATGTGACAGAAAGTGCCGCAAATGATAATCATTAAAAGCAATTTCCCTGCGCATATAGAAATAATATTTGCCGATTTCTGCTTGCATTTTATGCACGCGTTGTCGACGCATTTGCATTCGCATTCGCATTCTCATTTTACGAATGGGAATTTTCTAAATTTACCAAATTCAAATCTAATTAACATTTGCAGACTAAAATCTATAATATATGGGCAGTTCCATATAGTATGGGCTTGTGTTTGTACCATATAGGCAATAATGTAAAATGATACGTTCGGCTGTGATAGTGATTGCGATTTAAAATTTGAATTTTAATGAGCTCCAATTGGCATTAATTGTCGGCAGCCCGCAGCGATGTACTTTGTGTGGGTTAACGAGTGGGATATGACTTGGCTATATTCATAATACGATATGGGAGGTGGGGGGCGACGGAGGTTTGTTGTTGTTGTTGTTGTTGACAAAGTCATCGTATCGTTTGCGGGGCTTAAGTGACAATGCAACAAGCGAGGCGGCAATGCAGTGCAACAATGCCCAGTCGCATGCAACAACTCGCCTGGACAGGCAGACAGACTCACACCCATTCACACATACCAGCATAAACACACACATACAGTTCAGCATATGCCTGTGCTGTTGCAAACACATGCTCAATTGAATCGAAATTGAATTTGCAATTCTATGTGCTGTGCTCCGGCATAGCTAACGCCCTTCTCCTTGGGATGCGGCAAGCCCCAGCAACCAATTCGCTTTTTACTTGATGCACTCACAGTGAGTGGGTTATCTGAAATGCTTATGGCCTTGAGAACAATTCTATAAATAAGGTATGCATAAATAGAAGGTATGAATAACCCGTAGAGTGGATTGGCATAGAATAAGTAAAAACGTGTAATTAATTTAAGACCACTTTTTAAAATACTTTCAAAAGGTTTTCAAATCTCAAATACTGTTGCGGTATTAACAATATATATTCATGCAATATACATATATTTTAAATATTCAGTATATATAATTAATCTAAATTGAGATCTTCTTTATTTTATCAACTCAATCAACCATACTTTATTTTGATTTTTTATATCAGAAGTTCCCTCTCAAAATATTTGTAGTTCTTATGATTCTTATGAAATGAGAGTATTCTACTATCGACTCTGGCACTTCCTGCGGCACGTACTCGTTTTTTATGCTACCTCGACGGGCACTTGGCAGCTTCCTTCCACTGTGTGTGTGTGTGTGTGTGTGTACTCCATTCAATTCGCTTGCGCGTTGGACGATCTCTCATGTCGTTGTGCGTGCACGTATTTGTGTGTTTGCTTTCGCTTTTTTCTCCCTATTTGCATTTCGTTATTGAGATTGAGACAAAGCAGCACAAAAAACTGCTATCGCAGTAGACGGCGGCGGCGACGTTGCTGCTACTGTTGCTGCGACTGCGTCTGCATTCAATCATCAATGAGTTTTTGCATTTTACACATTTCACTTGGATCATCTGAGGAGGAGAATCTGCAGCAGCTGCTGCTTGTTGTAAGCACTTTGTTGGCTGACACGCCCCCAAGGCGTGCAAGTGTCAGCTATCTGTCTGCCTCGCCCACTCGCTGTTGCACTCTCTTGGGGTATAATTGAAGCCCACATGCGAGCGGCAGCCGGGCCACTGATTGGCAAATCCAATCGAAAGTCTTTTGATTTATTGATTGATTGTCAAAGCGATTTCCGTTTGCTCGACTTGGCTGCCAACTAAATTTGTCCTACAGCATAATTAAAATGCAAATACGTGGCAACACACATCGTATGTGCTCTTTCTCTACCTCTCTCTCACTCCCTGCCAGCTCAATTTAAGGAACGTTGCAAGCAGCGTGTTGCACATGTGTTGTTCACTTTTAAAATATTTCTTGCTTTATGGTTGCGCCCACTCGACAAAATGATTTGTATGTCAGACGAGGGAATAACATCTATACAAACAAACAAACGCACACACACACCCTCTCAGGTGGAGCATATGCTAAGCGCCGCAAAGTATGCCGCACTTTTGTTTGAGCTTGCATTGAGGTAAAGTGTTGTTGCCTCAGATGCCCCCTTTGCTGCCGTGCTGCCTTGCTGCTTCTGGTACGGCTACATTGCGGCAACTGTGCTTTTCCTCTGGCCAAATGCAAATGCCATTTCACAAGGACAAGTGGTCCAGCAAACAGCAGCAGCAACAACAACAAAAGTTACAACAACAACAACAACTAAAAACAGAACCTGCAATCGCATTCGACAAACGTTTTTGCTCATTAGAAAAAGCATTGCAAAAAGTCATTTGGTTGATGATTTTTCAGACTAAGCTTGGTATATCTGCCTGGTATAGTAAAAACAGATAGAAGTAAACACTCTGGAAAAGTAATGCTAATTAAGTCTCTCGGAGTTGCATGTGGAATAAAAGATTGAAGCGTATAAAGAATTCATTTAAAAGAATAGCACAGAAAAATGTTATTTTATTATTTTGAAATGTATTGCATGTTTTAAAAATGTATTTATAATAGATAGAGGAATACGGAAGCTAACAGAGTACGTCTTTGGTGCAGATCCCTTTGACTTCAGCGACTTATAGTCAAATTTATACTTTTAAACTTACAAATCATTAAGTTGATAGATAGTCTATTTAAAGGGACGATCTAGTAGCGATACAGTCTTAAACTTTAAAAATGAAGTGCTGAGACTGCATTTCTATTATTTCAATTATCTTATTTGCTTAAACTGTAGAAATATTATACAGTTTGAACTTAGATATCATAGTAAATCTAAGATACATAAAATTAAGTGTAGTTCCCGTGTTATAGTATAAAAACATAACTGGTATAATAAATTTAAATGTTATTAGACATTTTTAAGAATCAATATCCGTTTGAAACGTAGTAAAATCTCTTATATAATTTCAATACAAACCACTCATAAATATTTCTTAGGAATAGTCTTGAATTCCTTCAATCTTTTCTAGCTAAAGCTTTCATTGTGTTATTTCGCAATTTTCGCAATTCCAATTTGCGTGTTAATCTTGCCGAATGATTCGCCAAGTTTGTCGTGTATTATATTCATATGCCGCGTGGGTAGTTCGAGAAGTTGTAGTAGTTGAGGCCTTAGGCCAGAATGAGTTGATAAGTTTGCCGGGTCAGAGCTGAGTAATGCCATGCAAAGTGCTTGCTGCTGCTGACCCAGCGACGACTTGTCCAGAACTGCGTCGCATGCCGCACGTTGCACGTTCTAAGCTCCATGCTGCAAGTACTACTCTCTCCTCATTTTCAGCTTTTCTTAGCAAATTTGCAAGGATATTTAAACTGTTGCGAAGTTTTTACGTGCGCCGTCATAGTTTGAAAGCTACTTTGAATCCCCCAACCCCCCCCCCCACCCCCCTCCATCCCACTCGATCCCATTCCATTCACTGTCCCCGGGCTGGGCAGCGCTGGAGGTTTATGCAGCTGCATAAATGTTACTTCTACTTACGTAAATTACAAAATAAAGTTATTACGAAAAGTAATTTAAGTTAAAAATTTTTCGTGCGCCGCCAAGTTACCCGCGAAATTGTGCAGCCAACTGGCAGTGCCACAGTTTCCTTTCCTTTGCGTTCCGTTCCGTTCCTTTCCTTTTCCATCCAAAAAATTATGCGCTTTCTCCTTTTTTACATGTGCAACAACGCATGTGGTGTAGACTGGTTGAGGCAAAGGGGGTTGTGTGCCAGGGGAGTTGCTGTCTGCTCGAGGTGTCGCCTTGTGCAACATGAAATCAGGTAACAAGTTGCGAAATAGTTTTGGCCCGCAGCTTTTAGTCCTGCTACTAATGTTAACTTAAAGCTGTAGGCAGCATGAGAAACGGCAAATCAATTTGCATTAAAAATGGAAAAGAGACTTCAAGTATTCTTATTCAGTGCAAGCGATACACTGCAAGAAATACTAGCTGCGGAAAATATTAAATTCATTTCTGTTGGTCTTGGGTAAATTTCTGACTTAGAAATTCCAACTTGTCCTTAATTAATGTCTTTATATAATTATTATTTAACGAGTATAAAAATGTTTACCTATTTTGTTCATTTTAGGGTACTCATGCAATGAAGCTTAACATATATTCAATAGTATTTGAGTATATTATTTTATATTTGTATACCTTGTCTAAAAAGGTATCTTTATTTTTTGATATGTAGGTAACTGAAAGCAGAAGGTGTGCAAAGGGTATTTTAACGTCGGGCATATTCGGTTCTATTTATCATTACCTGCTTTATTTATTTCCGCCTTATTTCTGTGTGTGTAGCTCAATGCTGTCGCCTCGACTGCGCTTGGGTGCTTTACACTCAACAGCTTGGTCACGCTTAATCAATGGTCCAATAAACAAACAACTACAATAACAACAATCGCCCACACAAACTCTCTCGCTTTCTCCTTCTCTCTCTCACACACATATACACATGCATCAAATGTGGAGCAACAAAACTGTAAGCAATTGCACAAACAAACCTGTAATGTCACTCGACTGCTCTTGTTGTTGTTGTTGTTGTTGTTGTCCCTCCTTGCTCCTCTTAGTTGTTGCAACTGGCACTGCGAAATCAAGTTGAAAGTTGGCTGTGCAACTTGAGGTGCAAGTGTCGTGTTTTTGTCAACGGGCCAACAGCAGCAATTTCCGTTTCCTGTCCTGTTCATCCCGTTGATGAAAAAAAGCCAAACTCGAGACGAGCGAGGCCAGTGTAAAAGTTTAGATTACAAATTCGCATAGCTACACTGGTCAACAGGGCCAACAGTTGATTTACAGTTTACAGTTGCCGTTGCTGTTGCACGTTGCCGATGTCGGTTCTGTTGTTGCTTTCGGGTTATTCCCATTTATTTTTTGTTCCATTCCCCCTTCTTCTGTGACTCTGCTCTACATGCTGCTGCTCTCGGCCAGCCAGGCGCATGTTTTGTGGTCATTCTGTGTGCTGCAATTGGAGTTGTTGTTGTTGTTGCTGCTGTTGGTTTGTTGTACTTTTTGCCAGTTTCAGTCATGCGTGCCACGTGCTACGCTTTGATGTGGTGCCCGCTCACTCGCCTCGTGCGCCCTGCCTAAATAAACTTAAAGTAATAAAAACGAGCAAAGCAAAAGCAAAAGAAAGAAACACAAGCAGAGAAAGAAAACATCACAAATTCGCACACGGCGAAGGCTACAAATGCTGCTTGTACATTTTGCTAAATTGGACTCAGCGAAAGCCACTGTCGCACACACAGACAGTCCCTCACTCACACACAGACAAACACACTGCACAAGTTTGTAAATATTTTATGCAAAAACACAAACACACACACACACACACACACACATGATGAGGCTTCGTCTCGGCCGCAGCTACCTGAGAATGTTTTTCAACACATCTGCACACTCGCATCAAATAATATTTACTTTACCATCACACACACACACACTGACACACACCGACTCTTACACAGATACTGCTTAGATAGCTGTAACTCAGGCATACGGTTCATTAGGCGGCTCAAGAGCCTCACACAAATTGTAACTCAAAAGTTGTTGCTTAACTCGAGGCAGTTAAATAAATTTCTTAATGTCTCGAGTTGACTTCAAAAAGAAGTTTCCCGCTCCGCACTGCCAATCAGCACTTTATATGGAGCTGCAAATGAACAAGCCCCGATGTTGTCTTACAGAATTATTGTGCTTCTTACTTATAACTTTAAAGAGCTTTACAGCTTTTATTGATGGGAATATTGGCATGGGCGTCTGGCTTCAAAAGTAGCTCAGAAAGAACTTAGCAAAGAAAGTTCAAATATATTTTTCAAATAAAGTGACATATTTATTATGTGCCAAAAACGCAAAAGCTGATAATTTTACAGTATTATTTTTGTACTTCATTTTAAAATTAGAGTTGGTATTTTGTTATATATAAGTTCCTAATGATATTATAATATATAATATCTTTTAGATAAATGATCCCTCAAAGTCGAGTAAGTTAGAAGTCTTATCTCACTTATACTACAAGTTTTTTTCTTAGTATCAAAACTATTCTTTAATCTAAGAATACTTGCTGCTGATATTCAATTTGAAATCGAAGTCAAATCGCTTTCCAACTGCGACTCAATGAAATCTGAGCATTTTTCCCCCGGAAGAGGTGGGCGAAGATGGGTTGAGAATAGAGTGGGGAAAGGGTAACGCAATACTCCCACTCAGCTGGTGCACAACGAGCTAGGTTCATAAATAAAGCAGCCTAATCAGCGCTGCCA
The DNA here is from genome assembly GCA_018903715.1 of Zaprionus davidi. NCBI lineage: Eukaryota > Metazoa > Arthropoda > Insecta > Diptera > Drosophilidae > Zaprionus > Zaprionus davidi. The sequence continues at coordinate 2,023,478 of JAEIGL010000003.1, forward strand.
TTGGCAGCATTATTGTCACGTATTATTTTACATTTGTCCGCATTTGCATTTGTTCCTCTGCCTCAACTCGATGTGGACGTGAATGATGCTGGTTATCGATGTGAAGATGCCAATACGAATGTAGATCTGTAGGTTCATATGTGTGTGTGAGTGTCGTTGCAAATATGGATGTCGATGTCCGTCTTGCCAAGTGAACACATAAATTTCAACAAAGACGACTGAAAAAGGCTTTGGCAATGGGAGGGCAAAGAAGTACTGTTTGGAAAGATACTTTGATTTGTAAATAAAATAATTTTAGGTATTTTTAGTTGCTTTATAATAATTGTTTACAATTATTTACTTATTAAATAATATTCATAGCTGTCAATAATATTTTTAATATTTTTTTAGTAGCGTATTTAAAGTTCCGCATGGCTTGTTCACTTGCTTTAACTTGTTATTTATTTACACGCTGCAAGTGAAGTTCACTTTGAAGCAACGTATTGCCAACTTCAGTCGGTGTTGTTATTGGGCTCAAGGATAACACACAGACATGCAGACACAGCCAGACACAGACAGACATAGCGACACACACTGAGCAGCAGGTAAGTATCGCGACATTATTACCGCATCCATATGCAATGTGCTGTGCTCGTCTCAATTCGATTTGTTGCATTGTTGGCACATCGCTGGCAATTTTGTTGTGAATTTGCTTACCTTGTTGTTGCATGCAACTGTGGCAGCCACTCAAAAGCAACAATGCAACAACGTCGGTGGCAAGAGTTCACGGGTTTGTTGGCGTGTCTTGCGTGATATTTGTTAGTTTTCTACATATTAAGATTATCAACTTTACAATCCATAACTTCATATGCCATAACTCTTCCTCATTTTATATTTCAGTCGAGGCTGTTGCGCTGTCAATTTCGAGTCAGAAAACACACATCAATTGTTTAATGTCTGCTGAGATTTGTTTTGATTTACGAAAACGCGCCACGTTATAAAACTTTAACGCAGCAAACTGTGCCCGGTGGAATACCCACACAAACTTACACCTGCACACACGCCAAACATGACACAATCACGGTAATTGTGAACTTTTTGGCAGTGCAAAGTGAAGAAAAAAGAAGTGCGCTTTACTCGCTAAAGCCGACAGCGCCAAGCGAAGATTTACTTCGGTTTGGCAAAGCTCCCACAAATGTTTGTACGAGTGTGTTAGTGTGAGTGTGTGTCCATGAGATATATGAGCTGTGGCGCACAGGAAAATAAAATAACAGACTCGAGTCATAATTTACACGTGTGTGTGTGTGTGTGAGTGCCCCCCTGGCTTTCCATCCAGCTCAATTGTGGGGTCAGCAGTTGGCAGGGAATGCTGTTGGCACTCCTCGCTGGGCTAAAAAGTGTGAAACGTTGATAAGATATAAAACGGAACGTTGTCACACAAACACACACAACAAGTTATTAGCCTCAGTTCGAGTTGGTCTGTGGCGGGTGGTCTCATTAGGCCCGTCTCGGGGCTTATGCAAATTATTCGGCTTTCTTTCCTTTCAGGCAGAGGCAACTTAATCATGCATGTTTACACGCAAGTACAAAACTCAAACAACAAACAAAGCAACAAAGCGTGGCACGAGATGTGTATAAAGGAAACAAGATACAAGACACGCCCCTCTCCCTCCCTCCTGCCCCCTCTCCACCAGCGCATTGATATAGCCATGCAAAGGGTTACGGGCCTAATCAACGCGCGCATGCCAAAACACAAACAGTTAACTGAATTAAGTTTGTTTACAGCGATTTTTGCATAGCTAATTAGAGAGGGGGAAGTAGGCTGGAGGGGGAATGTGGGAATGGGGCAAGTTGTGTCCACACCTCTGACATCAGTTGCCCCCTTCGCATTCAAAGCTAATTTCTTACACAAAGTCTGTGAAACAAAATCGTTGCTTGCTCCCACTTCTTTTGAGGAACCTTTCCAATTTCGCCTAGAGCCTTTAAAAGACAAGTACGGAGCCTTTTGTTTGACTACAGTAAGTCCTAAAGATTGCTGGCATATCAGCTAGTTCAGCAGAGTATGCCTCCCTTGTTTTATTGGTATATTTAAACATAACTCTTTGCTTTGTTGTTATGCATAAGATAACTCTAAAGGAGAAAACAAAAGCGTTTTGATTTCATTTGTGATTAATTATGTTTAAGAATTCATGGAGTATTTTAGGATTATTATTCTATTTAATTTATAATTAATAGTTTTTAAACAGGTACTTCTACGGCTGACACCCTTCTTGTAATACTTTGGAATTAAAATTAAACGCACAGAAAATACATTAATTATTTACTTAAAAACAACCTAATTAATCTATTTGTTATTATAAATGCAATCCGGAAATAGTTCAATAGTTGAGAAACTCATAAATATTATACAATTAAAATAATAATGCCCAAAAAAGTATGCAATACTTGTACTCCAACACTTTTCCTTCAGCATTCGCCGTCCTTCAAATAATTTTAATATTTTAATAGTGACTCGGCCAATTAACTGTTACAAAAAATACTGTTCAATCAGTGTATGATTTCTGTTTCGCATCCCACGAGAGTTTCCGAGTGTCTCTCTGTCCTGGAAAGACAAAACTTTTGGTCTTGTTTAGGATTCCGCAAAAGTTGCCATAACGAACAAAGTTTTACAGAAGCGAAGTCAGAGGCAGCTGCAGAGACTGAGGCTCAGGTGCAGTCGTCGTCGTGGGGCACGTAAAATATGGTTGGCAACAATGTGGAAATAGTGGAAAAACTGCCGCTTGTTTTATTTATGCATTTTTAGCAGTTTGTCCTCTCATGACTCTTGAGTCGAATTCTGAGCGGCAGCGCGCGCGCTCTTGCTTCCTTTGCCACTCGTCACTTTGGCAGACTTTGTCTCATTTTTTATTTAAACAAAAAACTTTTGCCCATGCACAAAACTTTAACCTTTTTGTGTTTTGTGTTGTTTTTTGTTCGTTGCAAAATTACCTAAAGAGTCCAAGTGGGTCGGGCAAGGGAAACAGAAACAGTAGAAAAAACAGAAACAGAACAGGGATCGCTAGCTGGTTATAACTTTCCATTGCTTCTTCTTGCTCTTCTCCTATTCTCTTGCAAGTAGCACAAAAGTTTCTGCAAATATTATTAAATAAGCAAACTCGCGAGAGAACTGAAAAACTGTAATAAAAAAAAAACTGAAAAATATAAAAATTGTCACAGTCAAGCAGCGGAATTATTTATGTTAAGTTTTAATTTTTGACATAATTTAAAGTGATCAAAACTATTTTTGACTTTATGCAAAGTTTGTTTGAATATTACTGGAAAGGAACGAATTAAAATTCAAGTTTTCTTAAATTGTTTACCTTGTTTTATTGATATTTTACTACATTCCACAAAAATGATAATTCAAGTCAATTCTGAATTGGTTCCTAAAGTAATTAAAATAATAGGCAAGCAGCAAAATGGGCAAAGAGGACAATCGAAAGAGAGCGTAAAAAAATAAAGAAATTGGGCGCTCGCTGCTCGTAAAATGTCCTGACAATGTAGTACACCATCCATCAGCCGTCAATTGTATGCCAACTGCCAACAAATCAAACTGTCATCCAACTCAGCCAGACATCTGAGCAACTCAAGTCGAGAGTCGGCCGAGTCAGTCGCATCGAGTTGCTCGACTCGTTGAAGCGTGCAAGCAGTGCAAAAGTATTTCTGGAGCGGCATATTTGAAATTATGCCACATGCATTGGCATTGGGGCTGCTGCCACCGAGCTCCTACTGCTGCTTTGTGCCACATACGTATACTATATGCAGTGGCATCTATTCAGGCAGCCAACCAATCCAACCAGCCAGTCAACCATACCGTCGTCCGTCTGTCCATCCGGCTGTCTGCCTATCTATCCAGACCGTGTCTCGTTGCAGCTGTCAGCGCTCTATTTTGCAGTTCATCATCATTGTCATTGACAGTTTCGAGTGGTTACAATGGCAAACAGGGTTGCCAAGCGTCGACAGGGGTAGAGAGAGGGAGCACTTGTCCGGGCTGTGACTGCATTGCTTTCGATTTATTTGGGCCTGCAAGATTTATGCGCATCAGACATGGCAAATTGCCAGAAATAGCGAAATTAGTAACAGATTTCAATGTTTAAAGATATATCGAAATTCTGTTTAAAATAGGTGGAGAGACAGGGAGAGGGAGAGAAATAAGCGAGCAGCTCTTTGTGAAATAGGAAGTACTTAACGCAGAGCTAATAATAGCGGAGTGGGCTCGGATTGCCATGACACCTTCGGGACGAATTTGAATTTTGGGACTGGCGGAAATTGATGCCATTACGGTTACGGTGGTGATGGCAGCGAGAGGTCTAAAAGCGCTTGAGGTGTAGTTTAATTTTTAAGGCAAAAGTCAATGGTAAAAGAAGTGAAAGCGGAAATGTATTAACGGAGAGGGGGAAAGAGAAAGAGGAAGAGGGAGAGGCTTCCATAGTGTGGGGGCAGGGGAAGAGCTGATAGACAGACACATACATCAAACGACGGGCGACAGACAGACAGACTGACTGAGGTATGGCCTCTACAAGGCACATCAGTCAATATCTGTGCAATTGTGTGCGTGTGTGTGCATGCATGTGAGTGTTAAAATTACGCAGCTTTGCGCAAGTGTGCGAATCCGTCGGCCCATTGAACTTTCACAAAAATCCGGGCAAAGCGAAATCTACATATTGATAAATGACCTCTGTCTGCGTGCCATAGGGGGAGGGGCGGAGGCGTTCAAATAAAAATCGATGCCTCGATGGATGTCACTTGACATACTTGATGGGTGTACGCGTGTGTGTGTTCAGCCTGGATTAAAGTTGAGCGTCAGGCTTAAGTTTCGGTTTTGATTTCATTTAATCAGTTGACAATAATTGCAACACGGAACCGTGCATTGCAGCGCGACATTAACGAACCTTTAAGTGAGTCGCAGCGAGGCAGCACTTGCTACAAATGGTGGCAGTACAAAAAACGCACACAAACTTCATCAAAATGCAACCAACGATGAACGACAGTCCAAGTGTAAAATAATTACTCGGCTTTCTGCATTACTTGCACGGCTTTTCTGACGCCTGCCACATGCCACATGCTGCATGCCGCTTGCTGCTTACTGCCTGATGCCGCTTGCCACTCGCCGCCTGCCACTCGCCACTAGCCACTTGTTTTACGGCCGAGTAATTAATTAAATAAGCGCCTTGACCCGCAGATATATTGAATTGCCTGCTGCATCTCCACTGATTGACTTTTGCTCTGACCATCCACACCCTGCCACACCCCCGTTCCCCACCCGCGCCCAACTGTCGCGATTATTCAAGCAGTGCGCGTAGCTGTCGTATTTAAAATACAATTTAAATTGAGTTCAACACATTCCATTAAGCGTGCGGGGCAATTGCATTAAAAATGTCGCTGCGTTTTCCACTCAATTTTTTATTCACTTCGCCTTGAATCAGACTCAGCAGTGGCATGGGAGAGTGAATGGTCATTCTGCGACATGCTACATATGAGGCAGTTAACGATAAGAGGTTCTTCATTCTTAAAATCAGTTTTACGCTGGCCCTTCTTACCTCTTTATCTTTCTTCACAGCCTTTTCAATGTATCAAACTCTGAATATCTTTTATATACCTTTTTATTTTTCATTTCCATCTCCATCGTTAAAAAAAACAGTAAAAAGAAATGAAGCTCTATTAATTTGCTTTAACTTTTAAACCACTTTAGATCTTTCTAAATAATACATCAATATTCCATACATTTATTTCTTTTATCAATTAAATAATGATGTAAATATTAAGTAAATACCGATTTTACATTTGCATTCGAATTCCCAAAATGATTTCTAGAGTAACACAATTTCAAACAGTCAGTATCTCCACTGATATCTCTCAAAGGAAGCTGTTATCATCAGCTTTACCAAAAGTGTGGGCCTTTAGAAAACTGTTCTCAATTAACAGTTACCATTGCACTTGGTCATTATTACTTCGGCCTTAGCTCTGTCATACGCTCGTTTTGACCAAACTGCATTTTATTGTCGTGCTTGGAAATGACCGAAAAGCCCATGTAAATAACATTGTAATTGGCCTGGCTTTGTTGCAGTTGCTGCAGAGCCGAAACAGAGAACAGAAATAGAAACAGAAACAGCAACAGAACAAGGGAAACTTGCTAAGTAGTTGGCAACTTTTATTGCCAGCCCAACATGATCCAAATGCTGAGTTTAGTTGGCCTTCAGACGAGTGGTCAAATATTGTATAATCCCCACTGAGTCCCCATCTCTCTCTCTCTTTCTCAGATTCTTAAGCTTGTTGAGAGAGCGTGTTCAGTTGCTAATTGTTCTCTGCTGGGGTGCAGGCTCTGCTCTCTCTCCCTTTCTCTCTCTCTCTCTCTCTCTCTCTCTCCACGTCGTAATTGGAATTGGAAGTTTGTTCATAAAGCGCATACGAAATGCAGTTGGTCCCAAGGGCTCTTGGCATCGACAAGGCGTACTTCACATCTGTCTTGGGTAATGTGCAGTAAAAGACAGAGAGACATACAGAAAGGGAGAGAGAGAGAGAGAGAGGGAGTGAGAGTGAGAGGGAGATAGACAAACCGCACGGCAGCACACACATGAAATTATAACATTTAATTTTTAATTATGAGTGCTATTAACATGCCTGAAAGTTCTTGCCGCAAGCAGCCATAAAATGAATGGCAAAATAAAAAGCCTGCACAGAGAAAGAGATAGAGAGACAGAGATAGAGACAAGACAGAGAGAAAGAACGAGAGAGATGCACTTGCAATGATTATTTTGCATTTAAAAGCAACGGCAGCAGCAACCAGCAGCTGTGGCCCGTTAAATGTCGACTGCCAACTAATTATGTTGAATAATGAAACAATCATGGAGAACGCACCCATCCCCCTCTCCCACTTCTCATCCCATTCCCTACTTTGGCATTTTCATACCAAATTTCTTGCTGGGCATTTGTAATAATAATGTTTATTAGAGTTTTTCGCGGCGTCGAAAAAAAACCTTCGTTAAATCACAAGATTTTTTGTCATATCTGTTTGGGTTCGATTAAATGCGAGGTTATTTTGGCAAATTGTAAGTCACAATTTGTGGCGTGTTTTATTTTTGCATATTGCGAAAAACAATAAACAGGACTCGCTGCTGCTGCAGATGCCACATCTGATTTATGGCAGGTCGAGCGACTGCCTCGCCATTTGGTTTTATTTCATTTCATTTCAGTTTTTGTTGTTATTTATCGATAGTTTTTGTTGCACGGTTAATGTAATGCGAGCACACTGTCTGCAAACAGTATACGCATGCATTTTTCTGCAAATATTTGTATGTGTGTAAACATGTATGTGCGTGTGTGTGAATTTCAGGTGTTGATGCATTATTAATGCCATTTTAAATGCCGCATTTAATAACTAAAAAGTCTCTTTAATTTGGAATTTAATTTGTAATTAAATTAATACCAGTAGTGCGTGGCTTTCGCTAGTTATACATGTATATTTATATACATTTATCGTAATTTACTTAAGCATACAATATTTGGTTAACAACGAATTTCCATTTGCCTTTTCAAATAATTCCCTCCATAATGAATTAATGTCGCATCGTTTTAAGCGCGATTCCGCTAATGCAATTAGCGAAGGTGTCGCGGGTGATAGAAAGAGAGGGAAAACAACGTGCCATAAATCCATCTGGCAACTTGTAGCTGCCAATTCCCTGTGCCGCACTCAAGGGCGTGTGCAACGCGGCGTATACGCAATACTCTGACATAAACTTATCATCGCAATCAGCGTTGGAGGTAACGCAACTCAACTTTGTCTACACTTCCATCATTCCGATCATTGCTATAATCATACTCATCATCATCAGCATCATCATCATCAGCATCATCATCATTATAACTATTCTCATTAGTAGCATCAATACTCCCGGGCCTAATTAACTTGAAGAGCGCCAGCCACCAGGTTCTTCTTGTGTGTGTGTTTAGCTTGTTTACGCGCATAGATTGCATTATTATCAGCATTATTATGGCAGTAAATTGGCTAACGGACTCGGAGCTATGTTATTCAGCCAGCTTAGCTCAGGAGATGCGGAAAAGCCTTCAAAGCGTCGCATCGCTTTTCATTTGTCAACAAGTGCTTAAAGCTTTGTATGGCCTTTGTTTTCGCTTGATATTATCTCCAGCTTTAATTGATCTGCTAGCTCCAATTAATTCTAATTTCCAGGCAAATGCATAAGCAGAAAGAATTTTCAACTGGGGAATTGCATACGCATCGATTGCAGATGGTGGAGACAATGCCTCGTTACCGTGCTAATTAAATACAACTATCTATTTACATGGCCAGACACCAAAGTCAATGGTTTAATTTGCATAAATTTCAATGCAGCCGATATGCAGTGGGACAGTGGCGTAGGTGACAAAGGGGATAATACATTAACTGTAAGGTAGTTGAAATTGTTGTGTAGTCAAAAATGGAATTTATACATGTAAATATAGTAATATTGTATCCATTTATTTTGTAAGGTGTTGTAAGACTGCAGAAAAATATTATATTTTATAAGATTTATTAAATCTTAGACCAATATAAAATATCAAATTTTCACATACTGTGTCACAATTGCAACACTGTAAAAAAGATCGAAGCAATATGCAAAGAATATAAAGGAATATCAATAGGCCCAACAACAATTGAAAAGCCTTTCAATAATATCTCAAAAACAAGAAACACGATATTATTGCTCATTGTGCACTTCTTCGCCCCTGTGGTTGACTACGCTACTGCGTATTGTGTCACGCAGGTGAGGTGAACCTTGTCATGCCAATGCGACTTGAAGGCATTGTTGCAGCGGCAAATGCTGTGTAAACACACTTCCGAAGGATGCTAACAATTTGACATGGAAATAATTTAAATGTTAATTCGTTTATCGAGTCTGTCTGTCAGTCTGTCTGACTGCCGATGCGTTGAGGCTTTGTTATAAGTGCAGTAATTGGCAATCAGAGATGGGCGCACTTGAATACTGCGCAAAAGTCAATTAGTCTTTATTAAGCAGCAGCAACAACAACAAAAACAACATGAACTGCCTCACTGGCTGGCGCGTAATGCAAATGTTGTGTCTTGTGTGACCCCACGACCCATAAAAATGCAGCCAGTTGTCGGCGGCAGCAGCAGAAGATACGCAGATACGCAGCGAGAAAGCCTGCACAGATACTTATTCAAAGAGACGCGATAAAGCAGCGTTAATAATAAGCAACATTTACAAACAACAAAAGGCCATTTTAATGAAATAACCATGCGTCGTGTGCGTGCCACACGCTGTTGCAGCCATTTTGGCCCAAAAGAGAGCAAAATACAAACAGGCAACAACAACACAACACAGTACAGCACAGCACAGCATCCTGGCCAGAGTCAGGAGCAAGAGCAGGACCAGGACCAGGACACGGCATGCGTACAAGATGAAATCATTAAAGGAAATGAGTTTTTTTCCCCATCGGGTTATGACAAAAAAATGCGTTAAAATAAATTATTTTAATGTAGTTCTCATGTTGGCCCAGTGCTTTGCTCTCTCTCTCTCTCGCTCTCTGCCTTTGTGTGTGCCCCACTGAGTGCCTCTATGTGTGTTATGTATGTGTGTGTGTGAATGCGCGCTTTTTAAAAATTCATGTAATCACAAAAGTACACATGTTGTAAAAAACACACAACGCGCCTGAGTTGTGTGCAAATGTTTGTCCCTGTCTGTGTGTGTGTGTATGACTGTATTCGTGTATTTGTATGTTTGCTTCGTCGCACTCAGCCTACTCCCTTGGACTCTGTGCTGCCCAGGCTCATTCTCGGCTCTCCAGTCTCCACTTTCGACTCTCGAGCCTAATAATACCAGCTGCATTGACATTTACTTCACGACTGACGCCATTTGCACTGCCCATTTGTGCTTGAGGTCAGACTACTTATTCAAGCAGTTAACAGACAGGTAAAACAGAGAGACAATGAGACAGGAAAAGGAAGAGACGAAGACATAAGAAGACAGAAATGAGATAGCAACACAGGCATATAAATAATTATAATTATTATGGCATATAAATAAGCTTCATTATTGATAAATCCAATTATATAGACCTTAATTTAGCTAGCAACAGACATAGCTCAACTGAAACATTTCAATTGGTACGAGTATACTCAAATTTATTCCTCTATATTTTTATTTCTCTACATCTTTATTTGCATGAATCTACTGGTTCATAGATTTTTTCAAAAGTTTTAGTTTAAGCTTGTTTTCCTTTCCAATTTTAAATTCATATATCAAATAAACTATTTCTATGCCCATGGCTCATGGCTCTCAAGCGCTTATACCAATTCTAACTACAAAAAAAAAAAACCAAAAACTCAATATCCTTGCGCTGTTCCGGTCAATGGATGCGGCTGACTGCGCTTTGAGTTGCAAAGTCGGAACGCAGTGTGGCGTATAAAGCATAAATAGAATTCCCAGCTATGGCTGGGGTTGAATAGACTGTAGACTCATGTTGTAGTTGCTCTTGCTGTTGCTGCTGCATTTGACATATGCGGCAGGCGGCACTAAACTGACAAATTAGCGTCAAAGCCAGCCCACTGACTCGTGTGCTCGTGAGTTCGGAGTTCAAAAGACCCGAAAAACGTCGACCGGACTGCATCAATTGAAAGCATCAACCACATGCGTTGCCGTTTCGCGGTCGCTTTTTACCACCGTTGGCTGCATCAGTATAAAAGTCGAAAATTTGTTTTAATTAACATAGAATAATATTATGAACTGCAATCCATGCGCATTGTAGAATGGTAAAGTTGACAAAATAAACACACACACAGGAATCAGAGAACACATAAGCCACAAATAATTTCACAATTTATACAAATCGCATGTGAAAAAATATTTATGCTAATTCGAATGTTTTCGGGGCGAAACCTTCTGCCAAAGTTAATTACAGGCAAATAGTACTTCGGTTTGTAAACAGAGTAATAATTATACAGCAAATGTAGTGTTAATTTATGTAATTTGTGTCTTTTAAATAATTTTGGTATCTTTTAAATAAGAATATGCATATGAGCAACTAACGAAAATATACATACATATATTGAAGATTCTATACAAATAATATACACAAAAAACCACTTAACAACATAATATTGTTATATGAACATTAACATGCCAAGACTAAAACACAGTCAGTTAATTATTCCATAAGATCATTTATTCATGTTATATACTTGGGCACTCTTGGTTTGCAAAAGTTTGTGTTCCTCTGCTCGCAATAAAATGAAAATACAAATCTATCGATAAGCATTAAGTCTCTTGCCTATATCATGATATTATCTACTTTGCCACTGAACAATATTTTATCATTTTCAATACATAGACTGCAAAACTTTAGTGTTTGTATGCTGTATAAAAATCACCCCAGACATGCTTCTGTATCCATGGCATAAAGTTACGGACTCGCGTACTTATTGATGGAGATTTCGAGCAGCCCAGGAAAGCTTGCGATATGACACCCTCGAGTACCATGTGCTGTTGATCAAAACGCATCAATGGGCCACCAGAATCACCATCACAGATATTGATATCATCAGCTCTAGTACAGATGTGCATCTCGCTGGTGGCGTTGTTCTGGATACACTCCGCATCAGACAAAACCTGAAGGTGAGCAGCGCGTTGCCCGTGCTCATAGTTCTGAGACAAAGTCTTATTCCATCCGCCTGCTGTTAATGTTCCGTTAAACGGATCTGTAAGTCGAAAGGGTAGACAAATGGGACGAAGCCAGCCATTAAAGTCTAAGCTGTACTGTAGCATAAGCAGCGCAATATCATTAACTGCCACTTTAGACTCCTCTTTCTTGTATTCTGGATGAACAATTCTCTCAATAACTGGAAAGCTCTTATAAGACATAATTTCAGCTGCGTAATCCATATCTTCATCACCTACATCTTCGAGTCGGACACCAGTTCTGTAAATGAGTTTTTATATCGATGAATACATGTTATATTGCAAAATTGAACTAAGCAGAACTTACACTTGTCCGAATTTCTGGAGTATATCGCCAACTAAACAGTGTGCAGCAGTGATCACGTAAATCGGGCTTATTACGGATCCTGCACAAATTCCGAGCGAATCCTTCGCATTTTCATATTCCAAGCTGCCAAGCCAACTGTACTGACGTATTGGAAGGACGGGGGTCGCATTCCTTATGTCATCTCCCATGGAGCTGTAGCCGCAGTTAATTGTCCTTGGATCGATATACCACCACGGACAGCACACATATCTATGATCGTTGCATGAATCTTTCGATTCAGAGAAGCAATCCCTTTTCCATACACACCGTCCATCCATCTGTGTATCGGTTTCATTGAATAGACATTCGTGACCGTGACCGAATGCGGATAGACCTTGTGGTAGAAGAAATACAAGTATAACCAACCGGAACATTGTACAAATTTACACGTCGAGCGTCGACGAACTAAATGAGTTTTCAGACTTAAAATGAGATTTCAATTCAAGATGTCTCATATAATAAAAGCAAAAACCTTGTATATCAACAATACATATGTATGTTCAGAGATTATATAATTTAGCTGAACACATAAGATTGAGTGAGAGCCAGCATTCCAGCAGGCAGGTCAGTTTTAATCGAAAGCTTTCTTGTGACTTTTGCTCGAAGCCAATTCAGCTGATAACTCAATCTTATTGATAAGAAAAGTCTTAAGTTCATTCTGTTTGATTAAACACACAATATGTATATGTGTATATTGCTAACTATTCATTTCATATTTAAATATAATTTAATAATATAATACTTATATATATGTATTTGATAGCTATCCACAATATAGCTGCAGATGAACTATAATTTTATAAAGATAATAAGAGACAAGTCACTTTAATACCCACACATTCTGTCCAATCCAAAATAGGCGTCCAGTTCTTGATTTATTATATATATACGATTTGCGATTTAGCAGCAACTATAAATCGCTGTGTACAGCTGTCAGATTTAGCCAAGATCTGCGATATATCAGAATAAACTGAATTTAAATTTAGTCTGGCTGAGATTGTTGCATTATTTATTAAGCCGACATTGTGTGTGGTAATAATACGCGCTACGTGTGTGTGTGTGTGTTCGTGCGTGTGTGTGTGCCTAACAACGAATTAAAGGCAAATTAATTGAACTATTTTTTCATAGTTAGCTGTGGTTGCTGTTTTTGTTGCTACTGCTACTGCTGCTGCTATTTATTTATAATAATTAAATGCACTGGTCTAGTGCAAATCAAGGTGAATTATGCAATTGAACCAAATGCCAAAATCACAAAAGGTGTCAGTGATAATTCGAATCGAGCGGCTGTTTTTGTTCCATTTGCAAATAATTAATTATCGCAGTTAGAAAATGGTTAAACAAATGCAGAAACGCGTATTAATTACTGTGCATAATGCGATGGAGAGTGCAATTATGGGAGTTTGGGGGGGGAGAGGGAGCAATACTCTTTGGGCTTGCTGTGGAATGATTTAACTGTTTGCATAGTGGAAGATAGAGAGGTAGTTGAGGGAGTGGGAGTAAAATATAGATGCACACACACGCTCGCACACCTTTGACTATTAAACTGCTTGCGCTGTCTTTGTTTATTTTACTCTGGAGTCCGTTTGGCGGCGCCTCCTACTGCCCGATGCCTTTGCTTCCCTTGCCACGTTCGCCTCATAAATACATTTACTTTCACTTTTTGTGCAGCCAGCATCAGGGAAACTTGGCCTTTTGCTGCAGCTACAAATCTTGGCTGAAACAACAACAAGTCGTAGCTGGAGCGGACGAATGACATCGACAACAACTTAAATGACAGTTTATAGCTCCCACGTTGAGCACGTGGAGTCGGGAGTTGGGAGCTGGGAGCCGGACAATGGTTATTAAGCTGCGACCCCGAGCCAAGGCAACAACAGTAGCAACAATAGTGCAAACAATGTGGCAAGTGGCAGTAGCAGCAGCAGCAGCAACAACAACTAAGCAAGTCCAAAACGGCAATGAGCGGATTTGCTGGCCCGAAAAAGCCAAAGCAATTTATTTTCGAAGCCGAAAGCACAAAATGAACAACAGCAGCTTATGTGTGTATGCGGGTGTGTGTGTGAGTGGCTGTGTGTGTAGTGTCGATTTGATGTATCGACGCGTGTGGTTACCTAACGCCGAACAATTGTCCATTTCATTTGCAGTTGATTAGGCGTTCCGCGTCGATATTCATCATACGCCGCATGGGCACCCAATAAAACGACACTGCCAACCACGTTGACAAGGCATCAACGCAAAAAGTAACAAATAAACAGAAAGGGAGGAGAATGAAGAAGAGAATGTAAGAGAAAGAGAGAGAGAGAGAGAGAGAGGGCAGCGTCTGCTTTCAGGGGCAGCTTGTGAGGGCTCAGCTGAACGTGGCGCTAAATAACTTGAAAATTGAGTTTGGCTCCCACGACGCGCATTGGCGCAGAATAATTGCCAACACTCTGCTATTGTAGTTGTAGTTGTTGTAGTTGTCTGCAAGATTTGCGATTAGCTCGACCGAGCTTAAAGCAATTGAAGCCTCGGTGGCCTCGTTCTGCGATGCGAGACATCAATTATAATCCAAATGAGCCGCACAACAATTGCCCCAGCGCCTCGCTTATCCGCCTGGGCAATAAAATGAAACAAATTTGCGCACAGTCGGGCCTAGGCCTCCTTCCCCCTTTCCATCCCCATCTAAGTTTCAATCCCGCCTCCTGCACGTGGAACGACTCTCGACGGATGTGTTGGAGGCAAGTGGCGAGCTTAGTTGTGCAATCGCTTAATCGGTTTGTTATTTATACATCTAATTTGATCTGCAAGCTACGCAGGCAGCCACGCATACGCCCATTCATCTCCCGCCCCTTTGCTTCCCTAAGTGTAGCTGTTCTCTGTCTGTGCACGCTCAAACATGACACTTGTAAGCTAGTTTCTAGTGTACAAGCTTCCACATATGTTCCCCTGCTGCCTCTGTCAGTGTATGGGTGTGTGTGTATGGGTGTGTGTGACACTAAGCCATGGCCATAAAATGACCAAAAATTATTGAACTGCGATTATAAATGTCACAAGCGTTATTCTTTTTGCCACACTCCACCGCAACCATCCCGAACTCTGTTTTTATATCCAATCAGACGATTTCATTTTATTTTCGATATTTCTCTATAAGATTTTTGGCCCACGCTCGATTGACAATTGGATTTTCGGGTTTTATGGCCGATTGGTTTGTCGGTTTTGTTTCATAAAGCTTACGTTGAATTATGTCACAGTTACTTATCATAGGAGTCTCTCTCTCTACAGGATTAAAATTGAGAACGGCAGCTGCCAATGCGTTGCGATTTCAAGTAGAAACAAAATAGAATAAAGAGACTTTTGCATTTCAAATAAATTACCAAAAAGTTTCTCAATTGCTCTTATTTCTCAACAGAAATTTAAGCTTGCAATGCGTAAACTTCTTCAATATGTAGTAAGGTCTGTTAAAATATATTAACATGTTGGTTATATTTGTTTTATGGTATAATAAAGTAAAACATGTTAGCTCAAATGTAAAATGAAATGCGCTTCAAAGCCTCTAAAACTTTAATTCATAAATACGAAATTTAAATTCAAACTGGAATATGTATTCATATATAAAACCCTAAACGCTAAGAAAAGCAAAGAGACACAGCAATAAGCTCTTTGAGAGTTCAATTTCACTGACAACATTTGGGAAGGAAAAGGAAACACATATGTTGCTTACTATATCTACGTCACATAAGTTCCCACTTAGCCCGAGTTGCTTAAGCGAAACGAGGCCAATTCATTACTTAAAGCCTTTTCGCCAGTTAGTTAAGGTTTGAGGGCGGAGGGAGTGGCTCCGACTGGGGCTGGCACTTAAACGCATAATTCAATAAGGCGACTACGATAAATGAAGATGCCAGTTGGAAGCGCCGCCGCAGAAACCCCAAATGCAGAGCATTTGGGTATAAAATAATTGAAATCCGGCACTCACACACACACAAAGCATACACACACATAGGCGAGACAGCGCGACAGACGGACGCACACCTACTGTCTTTTGGCAAACCACATGCTCGGCGGCCTGTGATGGGTTGCGGAGCGCAAGAGATGGAGACAGAGACCGAGAGAGAAGGAGAGAGTGGCGAGAAGCGAGATGAAAATTAAGAACAGGAGGGGGAGAGAGAGAAGACACGCACAGCACGCATTTAGCACAACTTCATTTATCTTTTGCATTTTCTTTTAGCATTTAATTAAAAAGACAAGTTCCATTGTCAACGGCAGCGTAGGCAAGAAGAAGGCTGAGGCTTATGGGAGGCGTAACCATAGATATGCTGTTGCCCCTAATGTGCTGCCTGCTCAGACAGACAGACAGACAGACATACAGACAGAACAACAAGAGAAACAACAAGAACGCAAGCAAAACATATTTGCGGTTTTTACGCCGACATTGTCGCCCATGTGGGCTGTCGCTGTCACATATGCCAGCCAGGCGGGGGAGCGGAGGAAGGCTGTTGCCAGGCATTCAGCGTCGGCTGCTATGCTCTGCTTATCTTTTCCCCCTTCGCCGTGTATTCCAGTTTACCTGCCCATTAAGATCATAATCATGTCGCTTTGATAAATGCCTTCGCGTCGGCGGCGGCGCGGCTCAAAATTAACGCGCTGATTAATTAAAGGTGCAGCGCGAAAGTATGCAACGCAAAAAGAGGCCTCTCCACGGTTAAGGGCAGCCAGTGTAAAAAGGCAAATATATTTTTTTTTTTTTTTGCCTCGCCGGCAATTAAAGTGCCGACTCAGGCAGATTGTGCTCCAGGCCAACAGCGGCAGCAGCTTATTACCATTTATTCAAATCTGACAACGCACATCTCTGACTCACTTCCTTTCTCTCTCTCTCTCGTTTCTCTCAGCCCCTCTCTCACTCGCTTGGCTTAAATGCGAGTGCGAAATTAAATGACAACATATTTGACACTGATTCTTGTCAGATGACAGTGTGCAGCGCATGTCACGGAAATTTATCATCTCTGCCTAAATGCCTTGTGCCTCACTCTCTGTCTTCCTCTCTCTCTCGCTCTCTGTTTCTGACTTTTTCTCACTCTCTTCAGTCGCGATCTCACACCACTGAGCTGCCAGTTCGGTCGTGTAATTTTAAAAACACACACAAAGTGAGTAAAAAACAAGTAAAAAGTATTTTAATGAAAAGTGATGGAGGTGCAGATACCTCGTACTGGTATATAATATATATATACTATATATGATAACGTTACTGTGAAAGCAGATAGGTTGTGCTCTCCGGATATAGCCTACACTCTTCGACCCTCTACAGGGTATTTGCAAGTAAAATAAAAGGCTGCCAAAACTTTTGAGTGGCTCCGCAACGCTTTATATCAATGAAATTATAATGCATGACGCTACCTGCCTGCCAGTTCTCCCTCTCCCCCTCTCTCTATCCCTATAGGTATTATTGTACTTTACATTCATAAAATTCTAACCAGATTTATATCGGTTTATATTAATTGATGGGTGCATCGCATGGCAGCCAATGTGGTCGGCAATGGTCGGCGAGCAATTGTCACAAAATGTGTGGAAATTCATTTGCAAAATGACAATTATGATTTAGTCGGAAATTGATAAGCATTGATTAAATATTTAACATATACCCACTAATTTGATTAGACGCTCAGATTAACACGGAATTTTCAATGTTTTCCATTTGCTTAATTTCGTTTCTTGTGTCGGAACTCGACTTCCGTTCGTCGGCACGACAAACTAAAATCCATACGGACTCGCATTATTTGTCGTCGCCCCCGGGAAGATGTGATGTGAGGGGGTTGGGGACGGATCGTAAAGCAGTCAAGGTACTCACAATGTCTGTTTGGGAGTGTGTGTGTGCGGAAACACCTTAAAACATTTTCGTGCGATTTTGAAAAGATGTCAACAAAATTTATGCAAATGATATGTTAACGCTACTTATATGGAAATTAGTATAAGGAGTCAGAACGCGCCAAAGGCAGCGCAAGGCAAGGCATCGTCCTGCCACACACACACACACACAAACACAGTCACAGACACACTGACACGCACGTCTGCTCGACACATAGAAGGGAGTCCTTCGAGGTGCCAGGCCAGACGCTCAAGGAAGAGAGGCTCCGACACCTTTTGCACTTTTAGTCAAAGTTTTGATTTCGTGTTACATGTGTCAGAATTTTAATGATGCTGATAAAAGTTGCTCACAAAACGGCTTATTATGTGTGCGAGTGTGTGTGTATAAGTAATTGTGAGCTTCTCTGTCTGCCTGTGTGTGTGTGTGTGTGTGTGTGTGTGTGTGTGTGTGTGTGTGCAAGGGTGTTGCTAAGCGTATTATCCTTTGAGCGTCTGCTGGCCTCATCATGCAAGTTTCTTGCCTCAGCCTTTTTAATTACATGAAACTCCGCTTGCCAGGCGAGCCCCAAAGTTAAGAATCCCTGAAAGTTTCCCATTAAAGCCAAAGCTTTTTGTGTCTTACAGTTATGAGCATAGCACGTTTCAAAGAGATTTTCAAACTGATGCTAAATAGAAAACTTAGCATAATGTCTGTAATTTGATATAGTTTTATACAGTTTGGAGTGTTGGACGGATCAAAAGAGAAATTATAGTCACTAAAATGTATGACATAAGCATTTATAGAATAATCTCTGGATAATAGTTCAAAGTCAACTTCAAATAACAATGAATGTATTTATATATATTTGAAATAAATAAATGAATGATAGATATCCCAAATAAATGTATGTACTTAAAGGTTATCAAAACATTCTTCAGTCTTTAGACTATCAATTCTAATAGATTGTAGTTATTGCTTGCGGAGATACTGTTGGTTAGGCTTAAATATAATTGTTTCAGATTATTGAATGTAATTTCAAAAGAATTCATTATCGTACATATAGGAAAACGTGATTAAAGAAATGTGAGACAAATTAAATGTTTATAATATATTTATTAAAATAACCAATCTACGTCACATATAAGAATTCAAATATCAATCTATGCCACCTTATCCATTTTTATAATAGGCCCAATAGTAAGTTCCAATATGAAATTCTAATTTTACTCATTCAATTCAAGTTGGCAATTGATGGAGCTATTCAAATTTCATTATAATTATAACTCATACAGCCTGAATCCTTTAAGAGAACTCATAAAAGTTAAATATGCTAAGTGGAAAGCCCTTTCTTTTTCTCGAAAACTAATCCCGCTCTAATCCGAATCAATTGTCGTTAGCACACACCTTGCTCGCTCCTGCTGCTCCCATACTGTCTCCTTCTCTCTCTCTCTCTCTGTCTCTATAACACTATAGAATTCATGGCGCGAGTAAAATGTGAATTTTAGAGTGAATAAACAAGAAATAATGTTCATGATAATTACCCAAGCCAAAGCGATTTTAACCAGTTAAATGCCATAATTTAGCCAGCTGCCAGGCCAGAGAGAGAGACAGGGGGAGAGAGAGGAGTGGGAGGTGGCGAACTTGTGCCACATTCAGGCAAGTCGCGGGTGGGCGACGCCTGCCTAGGGCTGTCCCCAGTGGGGCGTCCTCATCGTCGTCGTCGTCGTCGAAGGCGGCTGCGAATGCGACGATGTCGGGAGCTCAAACACTTTACAAAGGGCCAACTGAACAAAGCCACTTGAGGTGCGCTCGAGCACTTTAACGGCTGCATGTCAACACACGCACATCCAGACCCCACACACACACACACCTGTACAGCAGGCGTTTAGGGCTGTTTTAACACCTTTTAGGCGGCCGGCGACAGTTGTGTGGTCGGAAGGGAAAAAGGGGGAAGGGGAAGGGAAAAACGTCGAGCAATGTCGTCGCTTTGCCGAGCTGTTTAAAATGTTAATGAGCTTTTAGGGTCGCACACAGTTGGCTGTGGGTTTAGAGGTGTGTGTGTGCAGGGGGTAGAGGGTGTCGTGTAGTTGAGTCGTTGCCGTCGACCGGATGTGGTGCTGCCAGCTTCCGGTTAGCTGAGTCTTAAGCGCGCTCGCTCGCTCGCTACGTGAGTGTTGTGCAAATAGTTTCAATTGCGGCTCTCCTGCGCCGCCGTTTGCTTTATTTATTTTTATTAAAACATAAAGAGGTGAAACGAGGCACTCGTCCTCGCCGTCATCTCAGCAAAATGGCATTGACTTTGTTAACATTGCGTTAAATTGCGGTACATTCATTAAAACGTGACGGAATATAATGAAAGTCGAGACGGCACTTTAGCAGTGTGTGTAAAGTGGGCAGGAGAAAGGGCGACAATACTAAAGAAAATCTACAGTTAGTCAGACAGCAACTTGCACTTTTTATCAGCCTCAATTCGCACTTGCAAGACAAAGGGCCATGGCCAAGCCAAGTCAGACCCAGCCAAGTCGAGCTGACTGTGAAAACTTTTCGACGAGTCCATAAACTTGGCCCGCGGACACAATGTCCAAATACTACTCGAAACTGGAAAATGTATGCGCCAGATAAGCGTCAAGTTTCCTTTTGTATCCGCCTGTTGTTGTTCAATTTAACAACAAACTACAAAACTGTCGACGGACACAGAGGGAGAGGCAAAGGCGCGCAAAAAAAAACTAATCAGCGCACAAAACAAAAGCCGCGAACAAAGCGCGCGCCAACTGAATGGAAAATCGAGTGCGACACTAGACAAAGCATGGCCGTGGGCCGTAAAGAGTTAAAGCTCAGCGATGCTGCAATATTACGCATACGTCACGTGCTCGCCCAGGCCGAAGAGCAGTAGAGCAGCACAGCATGAAGCAGCATGAATAAATTTCAATGCGAGCGCAAATGATAATAAATGTAAAACAAACGCAAAATTCTTGTGCAGCAACACAAACAAGCGCATATTAAAATTAAGAACAAAGTTCTCTGCACAAGAAGTCAAAACAATAACAAGGACACACACAATTTGTATATTGTGGCCGGAGCGAAGGGCGCACGAGAAGTTGCAATGTTAGAAAGGGAAATGTTTGTAGAATTTTACAAGATTTAGTTTAAGTACAAATAAGTATTACAAATTATTGTTAACATTTTTCCAGTTGCTAAGAATTTTAGAAATTCAAATTGGATACAGACAATTTTTTATAATTTGTTCAAATATCTTTTTGGGTTTTTTAATCAAAAATACTTTATAAATCACATCTTAAATTCTAATTAATGTGTTCATGTTAATCTTATTTTCAAGTCTTTTGCCAAATAATTTAGTCTATAAACAAATTCAAATTAACAAATTCATTATTCAGCTCTTCAAATCCCACAAGTTTCTCGTTCGCACCTCGGTGGCTGGGCAATGTTTCGCTCGCTTGCTTATTCCACATGATTTTTGCCATTGCCAGTTGTGATAATGTTTATTTTATCGGCCACGACACATTCTGCTGCACTTTTGGCAGCACTTAGTACCAGCGCCAGGCGGGGTCACAGCAGCAACAACAACAACTATCAGTGCCTGGGATAGAAGTGAGGAGGATAGCCAAACCGAAAAGAGAAAACAAGAAACAGTTTTCGTATAGTTTGTCCATTAAAAGTTAATATCACTTTGCAAAGTTGTTGCAACTTGTACAGCAGCTGCAACGACTGCGGACTGCAGACTGCGAACTGCGACTCCAGCTGCAGCTGCAACTGTCACTGTGACTTTCGGTTTCACTGCGCTTCGGCTTCAGCTTTGGGCTACACAGAGGGAACTTTCTGGCAGCGACAATCGACGATTTTCATAGCCAGTTGCACATGGCAAACTCGGGCAACAATTTGCTTATGCCCCCCTAGTCTGCGTATTTATGAGGGGATGGAGAAAAAGGAGGCGGGGGGAAGTGCTCACACATTTAATTCATTTTTATGGCCATTGACGTTGACATTTATGGCGTTTGGAGCGCGTTGGGAAGCCTTCGCTTATAATTCCCCCATAATCCTTACGCAATGCGCAAGCAAAACATTATTCCGGCTCGACCTCGACACCTCAGTGGACAGTGCAAAGGAAGCGACACCAACGCATAACTGCGCTGGGCAAAGCCAGCAAAAGAGGAGAGAACGAGGGAGAGAGAGAGTGGGGCAGGCACGTTACTCATACGACGCGTGCTGCTGTGCACCGTGCGCAAAGTGAATAATGATAAAGCGCTTTAATGCTTTTATTGCGAACGATTGTACCAAAGGAAATCCGTTATAATCCACAGCAAGTGACAATAAACGAAGATCTACAAGGGGCAGCAGGAGGCAGAGGGCAAGCAGCGGGCGGCAGTTCTAGTGCAGGATATCGCCTACGCCGGGCGACTCTGCTGCTAAATGAAAAACTATCCGCTTGTCTTAAGCCGTAGCCCAGCTCGACGGTAAATCCTTGCCAGTGTCAGCCTACAGTGGCAACATTGTTGTTGTCCTCATCCTTGTTGTTGTTATTGTTGTCGTTGTTGCTGCTCCTGTTCCTGTTCACTTGTTTGTTGCCTTTTGTCTCGCCAGCTGCTGTTTGCACTGTCCTCCAGTCGCTGCTAGCTGGCAAGGGTTAACAATCGCCTACAACTTGGGGCTGACTCTGCCTGAGCCTAGTCCTGACCCCTTCCCACTCCCTGCACCCTGCACCCTGCGTATCAAAGAGTTCACGAGAGAGCCTTGTGTTGATTTCAATCATCTTTTGCATGAATGCCAAGCTCATAATGAGCTTTTTGGCTGCTCTAAGTCCACTGCTAATAGCAGGCCACTACCAACACACACACACCAACACCCTCACACACTTTAAACAGCTTAAAGACTAAATGTGTTTGTTATTTGTTGCTCTGTTTGCCGTCGGGTTAGTCCGTTAGCCCGTCTGAGACTTGGCGCACGTCGCTCCATTTGGCTTAGCACGTTTTAGCCACTGCCGCTGGTAGTACCAGCTGAGGGCCAAGTCAAGACAGGCAAGCAGTCAAGCAGGCAGGCAGGCAGGCGCCTTGAACTGAGAGCTAGCGAAGCGTCTGGTTTGGCTCATGGCTTTATTAGTTCACGCATAATGACAAAAATGGGTCGGCACGTAATGCGTGCGCTTTGTTTATTTTACTTTGCTGCAAGGATTTTTATATGCCCTGCAGCCCCATAAAAACGCCTGCCCAGAGGCATGCAAAGTGCTGAAATAGTCATGATACGCTGGCATTAAAGGCACAAGCAAAATTTAAGTTGAGTTTAAAGCAGATTTGGTTGAAAATTGTTAAGGCGTTGGATGATTGAAGGAATGAACTAAATAAATAATAAAACTGAGAAACACCTTAGTAAAGTATAAAAAGGTATACCAAATAGTATAATATATACAGAAAATAATTAACATGAAGACGCGCAATATCGATCATAAACTGCACTTGAATTACATGTTGAAACATCAAACAAAACAATTGCATACTTTTTTGGGCAGATTATTTTTTTTTTTTTTTTTTTTTTTTTATATTATAATAATTTATTAAGGTATACGGGGTAGCTGAGAACCCCTTTGTGACCTTGGTCGCTAATAATTCAGCCTTTGCAGGCGCGCCGGCTAACCAAAGGTTAGCTGTAGCAATACAATAACAATGTAACAATAACAATATAACAATAAAAATAACAAATATAAAAAATAACAATAAACAATGATAAAAAGTAACAATTAAGAGATCATCATCTCCTGGCTCTCGTCAAGGGGGACCGCAGGATGAGGTCCTTCGGCTGTCTCCTGTGGAGCCTCCCAGGTGGGCGAGCTGTGGTCAGTGCCTTGGCTAGGCGATTTCTATGGCGCTGTAACCTGTCGTGGTACCGGATAGAGTGCATGTTTATTGCCTCGAACACAGTGGCTAACTTGAGGTCTTTGTGCAGGGTAGTGTTTCTTATAAACCATTCGCAGCCGGTAATCATCCTGGCAATTCTATTTTGAGCAGCCTGAATACGACGGATTTGGCTGTCGCAAGCCAAGTTGGGCAGATTAACGAAAATAAATAATAACAGAGAAACATAAGAAAAAACTAAAACTATTAACAGAAAACTAATAACTTCTCACACAAGCCCTAAATATCAAACGAGATTGTCACTTAGGGATCGTATGATCATCGTAAAAATCAAAATATTGTTGTGGTATTATTATTTTTATTTTTTTAAATAAGTATTTATAATTTCCTGCAACTATACTTAATGACTTATTTTACAAAGTGAATCATATTTCTTAAAAAAGTATATATACATATTTGCAATTCAATTCTACAACAATATTGACAATTCTAATTATATAACTCTGCTAGTCAGATCAGTTGGGTGTGTTCGCTTAAGCCTTCTTCTTGCCCCCCAATGGCACTAAAGCCTTCCGACCCAATATAAAAATATAATAATACAACATCTGTTCGGAAGTACACGCAAAAGTACCTGCAATAAATTGGTGAATATATGCGCTATAGATCGTGATATATGTAAGTTTAATCGTAATCTGTGTAAAAGAACCTGCTGAGTTTTAATCGGCAGGCAGCTCACTTTACTCAGAAGCCGCTCCTGGATGCCTGGTTTCGTGGTGGGCGTGGCTGCACTCAATGGCGGGCAATGCGCCTGTTTCTGCCGCTTTTTAATGCGTTGCGATGATTTATTGCACATTAAAGTTGGAGCCACTCCCCGAGCACTTTGTAGAGTCGGGCCTGAGATATTTACTTGTCGGACGACTGAATGGGAAGGCTGAAAATCAATGGCTTTGACTCTGATGAGTGTGCGACTGAGTGTGAGTGTCAGTGCTGGGGTGTGAGTGTGAGTGAGTGGGTGTGCAAGTGAGTGTGAGTGTGGTGTGACAGCAACGGCGACGACGACGGCTTCGTCATCGTTGTGACCCCGTTGCGCATACATCAAGACGTTTGGCTGAGCCCGAGCGGGATATGCTTGTGAATGGCAAATGCGAGTGTAAGTGTGAATATGTGTATGTGTGTGTGTGTGTCAATGTGTATGTGCTCTCCTGTTGAGATGTTGTTTACGTATGCGTGACGCATCGCGCGGCCGCTAAGCTGCAAATCTCTTTAAGATGATACTTTGCAACATTTACAAATGTTTTAGTGCCTGCCTGCCTGCCTGCTTGCCTGTCTGTGTTCTGATTGGGCGTGGCTGAGTGCCGGTGTGTGTGCGTGTGTGCGTGCGAGTGTGTGCGTGTAACTCTCTGTTTGTGATTAGCATTCCGGGCATATCTTACATTTATGTTGGATGTTTCCGTTGCAGCAAATGCGTGTCTGCCTGTGAGTGTGTATGTGTGTGTGTTCCACATGGGGGAGGGTTGGGCTTAGAAATTGCTATACATGTGATGGAGGGGGAGGCAGGGGGAGTGCGAGGGGCAACTGGGAATCGGGTAATGTTACGGTTACGGCTCGTTATGCCTTTGTCCCCAACATGAAGTTGTACGGGTTTTGCTTTTACTGTTGCTTTTGGCCCTTGTTGTTGCCGTAGTGCTGTTGTTGTTGTTGTTGTTGCAACAATGACAGTATTCGTTTGTTTGCTGCTACTGCTGCTGCTGCTGCTGGTGTCGGTATCCGTTGAGTCTGTTGCTTTTGTTCTTGACTTATCCATCTCTATAACATATCAAATACGCACACACACGCACGAACACGCACGCACACGCACACACACGCGCAGACACATTACAAATTTACATAGATGTGTGCTTGTTTGCCGCAGTCAGCCTGTCCACTTAGATTTGATGTTTATGTCGGGCGATAGCTCAATGCAGCCCGGCCAAGATAGAGATGAGAGCGTAGCTCGTGACACGACGGAGCACGAAGAAGCCCAAAGAGTGAAGAAGTAAAACTTAATCTTAAATATTTGCAGTGTTTTCGATATGCGTGGTACTTCACTGCTTGGTGTCGTGTCATTTTCGTGCTGCTTTCGTGTCTCACATCTAACAGACACACTAACGCAGATCCACCAACACATGCGCATACATAATTTGAAAATGTTTACACTATGTGGTTGTCCGTTTATGTGCAATGAAATCGTAATTTGATACGCTGCCAAGGTAGCCAGAAACACTCACACAGACACTCGCAGGGAAGTCCACACACGGGCATCGTTAGTGCGTCTCTGATTGGACACTCGCCTGGCAGTCATTAGATTTAATTATACCCAGTGCATCGCTCACAGGCGCGCAGATCCCGCAGATCATTTGTAGCTGTCGCTGGGCGCATATTACTCATACGTCTATTGGTACTTTATATATCGGGCAACTCTTTGTCTTGGCCAACAATGTTATGTAAGCCAACGAAGGCAAAGGTAACACGCCCACTAGCGAAGAAGCGTATCCCGCTGCCAGGTGGCTTTTAACTTTGGCGCTTCGTCCAGAACCTGCGAAAATGAGATAATGTGTATGTGTGTCACATTCTACCCTCCCTCTCTATCTCCTTCCCCCTTTTCTCTCACTCTCTCTGCTGCTGCTCTTTTTGCAGTTGCTGCTGCTGTTGTTCTTGCCAGAGACTTGAAATATGTTAGCTTCACGTTGAGCTCATAAACTAACACTAACACCTTGACACGTGCGCTTTTTGTAGCCAAACACACACACACACAGACACAAATACATACGTATACTCGTAAATGTCATTAAAATTGCAGTAAGAGTTTGGTTTACTTGGCTCGTCCGACTTGGCAAGGATAAATCTGTTTTTAGGTACTAAAACAGGAAACTGGAAAAGCGAAAAAGTGCACGCTTTGTTTAAAGATACTGACAAACGATGCTATGCGCCGATTTGTGGTTGCGGTCAACGTTTATTAATAAGGCTGGCATTGTAAATCAAATATGATAAGTATATCTGCAATACATCATTATATTCGTCAAAGTACATTAAAATTCCTTTTTCCAAGTCGAACATCTTAAAAGTTAGATCAGAAATATCAGTCGAGGAGATAAATAACAAATAAAACAGCAAAATATTTAAAGCTGAAACAGGTCTCTCTATAAAGGAAGTTCTCCCCATATATTGTAGAGTACCCCAACTTTCGGTTCTACTCCAAATTTGATTTACTTTCTCATTTTACCTACTTTTTATACCTTTCTTAGATAGAGCTTTTTGTGTTGTCGCCCACACCGAGTAATAAAGACGTTTATTTTCAGCTGCTCATGTGTGTGTGCATGTGTCTGTATGTGTGTGTGTGGCCCAGTGAAAGATACTACATGTGTGTAACGGCTTTTGTTTGTTTCAGCTGCGTGTGAGTGTTTGCGCCCGAGTGTGCCTGAGTGTGTGTGTGTGTGAGTCTGTGAGATAGTGAAGCAGATTTCATAAACGCGCGCGTTGCAGCACTTGATTTATTTTGCAGCTAAAAACGTGCTTAATCATATTAGAGTGCATTTGTGTGATTTAGTATAAAGCGAAGGAGCATAGAAAGAGAGAGAATAGGAGAGAAAGAAAGATATTGTGAAATCCAAAGAAACCTACGTAGACTAGATGGGCCACGAATTTAAACGAGTGCAAAATAAATGTGACAATTGGATTGGTAAATGATAAGAAAAGGGACGATTGCAAGAGAAACAACGAAGAAGAATAGATAAGTGGAAGAATGAGATGGAGAGAAACTAAGGAAGTAAGTAAAAGAAGTTCAGGTTAGTGGTTAGATAGTCATATTTCAATATTTAATCTTATAATATACATAATTTACCTAATAATTTATTTAATTTATCAATAGATAAGATTATGTTAAAAGGCGTTGATTATAGCTTCACCTACCTATAGGTGAACTGCTCCTTCCACATAAGTCAAGTCGTTGCAAGTATTAGCTCTTTGAGGCCACAGATCAGGCCAGAAGCTAGATCATTTGCATTGGTAATGAGCATTATCCTGGGCCCAACGAATTGATGTAATGTCTCATTAATGCCCCCATCAGAGTGGAGGCCTGTCGAGGACACCGCTGACAGTGCTGCAAGACTACGCAATGTCATGACCAGGTGGCGCGCTCGTCATTTGCCTGCCCTCCTCTGCCACTCCCTCTGTCTCTAGTTGTGTCACTGTTGAGCACTCCGGCGAGACTAGTCTGGCTGTCAATGTGCCGAGCATCAGCAGAGGCTTTAGTTGTGCTCGACGACGATGGCGACTGCGGCGCTGCTGTGTCCAGCTTGACCGACCACGACCGCACCCAAATACCGCAACCAGCAGAAGCAGCAGCAGAGACGCAGACACGTACGCATGACACGCCCACAACTGGCAGCCAGCGGGGGAGGGGGGCGGAGTAGGGCAGACTGGGTGTTTCTTGCACGTTGTGCGCTTGTGGGATGTGTGAATTTTTCATTAAAATTCAAGTGACATCAAAAGGGTTGACTGCGAAGAAAGGCGATGCAAGAGGCGCAGGGAGGGGAGTGGGGGTGGAAAAAAGGAGACTCTCTCTGCTGTATATCTGTATGTGTGTGTGTCGGTGTCGATAGTGACAACTGTGACGACATATTTTGCACTTGTTCAAAGCACGCCCACATATCCCTCCTACTCCCTTCTACGCCACACACTCACCACCTAAGCCACTTGTCAAGTGCAACGTCAACTCGGCTCATTCTGCTGCCAATAATTGGAACACACTTTGGCTTTAAGCTGCAAATTATTGCAACAATTCGTGACAGATCGTCTACCTCTCCCCCTCCCACCCACGATCTGTTAATAAGCAAGATTTATAGCAGGCAATTTCACTTGCCGCAGCGTAGATAATTAAATTTAAATATTAAACATCTCTCACGCATTAGTCAAAAAATGTGAGCCGAGTTAATTCCGCACGCAGAGGTCATAATTCATCCCCGATTCAACCGCGATATACGACAAATACTTCTTCTTCATCTTCTTCTTTCTCATCTTTCCAGTTGATGTTATCGAGGCAGCAAATAAATTGACATCTCACGTGCTGCTGCGGGGTTCTTTATTAACTGGGCCAACGACAGGGAAGTTACAGCCTCAGGGGGCATAATAAAAAGTCTCCTCTCCAGCTATATGAATATTTTTACGCCATCATAAATTCGGTTATATTGAGATTATCTGTCTTTAAGAGTGGACTCAAATAAATCAAAGCTGAATTTGACAGTTTTTGGGGTTCATTTAATTAAGTTTTGTATGAAGTTTTAAATTTATATTTTTATAAACAATCTTATAAGGAATTTATATAAATTTCTTACTTTTCATATATTTTTTTCATCGTAAATGCATAAAAAACAAGTAGGAAATCCACAGTCGAGCGCGCATGACTGCGCTATACCCGCTACTCACCTAACCGAAACGATTTCTTAAAAAAATATAATCTCTTTTGAGTATTTTGTGTTGCATACTTTCAGGCGACGACTTCAAAATTACTACATATTAATTCTTAAATAACTTTTAAGGTAATTATCTGATCGCAACTAAATTTCGAAAAATTATTTGGAGGATAGTAGTGCCAAAAAATAACTGTTTAGTATTAATTACGCTCCGAATTTTATTGATCTACTGGGTCGGAAGTAGGCGTGGCCTAAATCTAAAATAAACTTGATCTGCGTGCAATAATAATACATATTGATACCTAATTTGGTATTGGCTGTAGCTATTATAGTCTCTGAGATCTAGGTTTTCATACGAACAGACGGACAGATGGACAGACGGACACGGCTATATCGACTTGGTTGTTGATGCTGATTCAGAAAATATATTATACATAGTTTACATAGAAAACTTTTTTTCACAAATTCTGAAAAATATTAAAGATTAATTTACTTATCAACCGATTTTAAGCGGGCTGAAATATCTTTATAGACACTGGCAAAATGCACAGACATCATTCGCATGGAAATTCTAGACATGCTCCAATACATTTGACTTATGAATTTGCGGGCGGAAAGGGGGAAGAGCAGAGAGAGAGCCAAGCTCAGTCCCCACAACTCCACTTAGTTAGGACTGGCAGACAGGCGGAAAGTCAGACAGACAGACCAAGGAGAGGAGCTACCCTCAATGTTGTGCTTAAGAGTTGAGCAAAAAACCCCAAGAGCAGCCCGGCAAAACTCGCAGGAAACCAGCTGGATCCAGTCAAGGCCAGCAATGGCAGCAAAAACAACGAACAACGAACAACAGCAACAACAAGAAGAGCAAATATGCTGGCAAGGATGAAATAGACTTTTGGTTTTTCATCTTTTGGCCAAATTGTTTATGCAAATTTTGAATAAATAAACAAGATTGTTAATTTAGTTAAATATTTCATTTTTGTGCCGTTTTCATCAGCAAATTCTGCCACCCTCTCGAGGGGCTGTTGTAGGTGTGGCCTCTGGTAGGCGGTGTTGTCATGAATTTTGATGCCGACACTCATTAGGCGCTGCCTGACAAGGACGTCGAGAGTGCTGCAAAGGATTGCCAGAGACCAAAGCCGGAAACAGAAGGCATGGAGCAGACAGACGAGGCGAAAGTGGACGATGTCGATGAGGCTGCCTGGCTACGAGTTTCTGTTGCTGTTGTTGTTTCTTCTGTCTTTTTTTTTGCTAAAGGCGCAATAAAATATTTCTGTATTTGTTTGTGTATTGCTGGCTGTCTCTCCCCTCTCCACTGTGTGTGTGCGTGTGCTCTTATGTTTGTATTTCTGCACTCTGTACAAACACATGTTAATTGGCCGTAATTGAAAGTCTTGAACAGAGCAGAAACTGCATAGTTTAAGCAGAAAATTCAAGTCAACAAACACGGCACGAATTATCACAGAACTCTGTGTAAATATTTGTCAGTGTAATCAAAATTTAAGCAGCCTCCTACAAATGGACAGGGTTTTTTTTTGAACACCCAGACAGGGGGCGTGCCAATATTTATGGCAACAGTCGCCACATGACGTTGTACGATGCGTGCCACCGCCGCTGCCCCCGTGCGCCATTTTAATAAACTTCATATGTCGCATGTCGCCATTTTCTATTCCATTTTTTTTCACGTTCAGTTTTTGTGTGCTGCCTGAAAGAAGGGGGAGGGAGCGGGGCAGAGCAGCAGAGTCTTGCGGCTTTATTAGTCTGTGATTTATGTAGTCAAAGATAGTGCACAGCTACTGCCAGTCGGAGACGGAGACAGAGACAGAGTGTATATGTATATGGAGAGGGACCTAGGGGTGCCTGGAGTCACATTGTTCCAAGCGAGTGTGTCTGTGTGTGTGTGTCGTGGCAAGGAAATTTATACATGCGCCGCAAGTAGTCGGGCGTGGACAAATGAATGACATGGCACCGACGCCAGTTCGCCAGCTTTTTAGGCAGTTAAATTGAACTAATCGTCTGGCCAGAATCAGTGACTGCCCCTTCCTGCTGCTCCCCCGTTACAAGGGCAATCTGCTATGCAGCTTTATGGGCAACGTCAGGACGCACAGGACAGACTGAGAGGCAATTTAAAAATCAAATTATTGAGTGCTCTGCCTTATATAGAGTGCACGCCGCAGCGCTATGATAGATGGATATATGCATACATATATACGATATATATATACGATATACTATACATACATGCACCATATATGGATGTACGATATAAGCATGTCATGTGCGCCCAGGCCGGACTTGTTTATTTCGCATTATAGTCACGTTTTTGACGCAACGTTCGTTGGGTCCTTTAATGCGCTACCCCTCTCACCCCTTAGGCCATGCCCAACCCTCGCCCATTCGTCACGTCGTGGTAATTATTTACGGGGCCAAAGAGGGAAATGGAAATAAAACATTGTACAATGTATAATAACATATCATATACGGAATATTTATGATATTTATGTGTGCATTACGACGCGAACATATTTATTTTACACACGATTTCTGACACTCGTATGAATAAATTCGCAACCAACTGACAGTTGACTGGCAGGGGGTAGAACAGAGAGAGAGAGTGACAAGGAGGAAGGGAGGATGGAGAGAAAAGATGTGAGATGAAATGCAATGATAACTTGCGCCATGGCATCAATATTTCTCTCAAAAACTGTAACTAACTTTCGAGCATTCACAATTTGAATTTGAATTCAATTAGCTCGATTCGTTTCGAATACCCACTTTCGTTATTTTTTAATTGGCCAGCAGCAACAGCAGCATACAGATAATGGTAATCGCATAGGAAAGCGAATGACTTGACGGCGTCTGACAAATATTGATACTCAATTAATAGAGGATGCTTCGCCCACAGAATGAATGTATGAATATGTGCGCTGAGTGTGGCATTTATTCATTTTTCGATCAAAATAATGCCATGGAAATGTGAAAGTGTGTGTTTTTGTGTGTGTGTGTGGGTGTATGCATATGAACGCCAGGCTATTGAAACAGTTATAATCGTACACAGTCTGACTGCAACCAGACAGATGGACAGTCAGACAGATGGACAGACGTGCGGACGTTGCAGAGCAAATATGGTGAGGCCAGGGAAATATTTTCAATTTCCATTACAAAAGTGCACGACGAGTGCTGCAGAGAGAAAGATGGAGAGGGGGAGAGAGGATGAAGGGCAGCACCGGCAACGCATTGCACTGTTTTCGAGTATTATGAAAATTAAATTTTTCATTTCAATGCACTCGCATTGAACAGACAGGAGCGGACAGGGGCTGACAGAGGGGGTCCCCCCAGTCAGACAGAACGAGCCCTGCGTAGAGGAGCCTGCGTTGCTCGGACTACCAATGAATGTGGCCAAAAGATTGTTCAATATTATTGCGAAGCTCTCGTAGGCTCCACAACTAGCACCCACAGGCGTTCCGGCAAGCCCTTCACCCCTCTCCTTCCCCTGATGATGTTGGGTCTTAGCAGGGTATCAATGTGCGCAATCGGTTGAATTTAATCGTCATAATATCACGATACGCAGCCTAGGAGCTGAACGCAGTCGATCATCAAATTGTGGTCGGCCTAGGCTGGTGTGTGTGAGTGTGTGTGAATGACTGAGTGTGCTATGAGTGGGTGTGAATGAGTACGTATGAATGTACATACGTGTATATGAGAGTGTGTGCATGTCTGTAGCGCATTCGAATCGAATTTCTATTTCAAATGTCGATTTGCTTGTAATACGCTATGCGTTTCCATAACATTTTGGCTCAACTGCAGTGGAAGTCTGTAAACAGTTTGGTACGTAAGTTAACGCACGCTTTGGGTATCAGACTGCTAAGTCGACTTGTGTGCGATTGAAGGGAATTGAACATTTAGTAGTGCAGAAAGGTGAGTATAAAACAGTAAAGGACTTGAACCCAACAATAGTTCCAGCTTAATGATCCATCATAAACTTGCCAACTATAAAGGCTAATAACCAAATAAGCTAACTGTCTTCTCACTACCAAGCCTACTTTAATGCGCAAATAATGAAAATTTCGTGGGGTTTACGAGTCGTAGGGAAGGTGGAAAAGTGCGTGCTAATTGGTTGGGGAGATCAGAGTGTACCTTCTTCCTGAGTAACATGGGAATTGCCTTTAAGGAAATTACAATTTAATTTCAACGTGCAGACAATGCCAAGGCGCATTTATGACTACGCCAAGGCCACCTCCCAGATACCCTTCCCCTACCCCTCTCGCATGACTACACGCTGCTGTGGCCCCAGCATGCGCTCGACTTTTATGAGGACAGCGGCATAAGCCACGCATTTTATTCGCTCGCAATGTTTATTAATGAAACTGTTTGTGATTTGCATTTTAATTTATGCAAAAACACAAAATATATATAGCAATTCGATGTAGCTGTGGGTGTACGGGGTGTATGTGTGTGTGTGCAAGTACTAGACGCGTACAAGGAGTCGCTGCTTCAATTGAAATTCAAAAGGAGGCAAACAATTTTTAATGTTCTCAACGCTCGCGCGGGCATTTTATGACGATGACAACGACGCAGCGACGGCGACTAGTGAATGGCAACGACGGCGAATGGCGAATGGCAAACTGAATTGATAATTAACAAGGCAAATGCGCGTGTAATTAGCATTCATTGGAGCAGAGTGCGACGGATGAGGATGCCATGGCCGACGTGCTCAATACCCTGTGAGTAAGCCTTGAGGGCAAACTGGTATTTTCTATAAAAACGTAAAGAGCAAGGGATACAGAGAGAGAAAGTAGAAAAGAGTGGAAGTTGAAATGAGACTATGGATGCGTTAAATAGTCTCATGGATATACCAGATCAATATGATTATGAAATATTTTAGCTAATATGATATTTTGCAAATTTTACGATAAATTCTATTTAATATATATTTTTTCTCTGTTGTCACATGATTCCTTTATGTGATATTTATAAGGATATCAAAATCGATATATTCTTGCCAATACGCATCGCTATGTAAGATTGGAAGTTTGCCAACTAGTTAACCCGTATCACAATACATACGATATGTATCTATTTGTGTTTATGTGCTGACTTGAAATGCTCCCCCTCTGCTCGGTTGTCTTGCTTCATTGTCTAACTGTAAATCCCTCCAGGAGGGGTGTCCGTCCTGCCTGGCCGCCCGCTGTCTGTCAGAGAGTTTCAAAGTCACTCAGTGGATGCGGCTGAGCGTAAATTTCATGCGCTCGACTGCCTGCCACATCGGCTAAATAGAGTTCAACAATTCCCCTCGCCCACAGCCGGGGCTCATGCCACGCCCCTTCTCTCAAACCGTAACTCTAATTGCAAATTGTATTAAGTTCTCTCTGCCTTTTGTTATTGTTAATAATTTTCCAATGTAAAAAAAGAAATGCTTAGCCAATGCCAGCCACGCACTCGCATTGTTTCTTTCCATTTCAGAACGTTTCGCTTTGTTTCATTTCATTCCGCTGCGTTGTTTGACAGTTGCCAATCAAATGCGCCCGCCTGATCCTCTAAAAGTTAATTAAGTCCCACTGTGCGAGTGTGTGTGTGTATGTCAGGCAAACACGCATCGAGCCTTTTGTTAGCACTTGATCTCATAGACACACCCGCACACAGTCTCGCACACTTACACAGACAAACTCTCAATAGACACACACACACACATACAGTGGGCTTTTGGCTTGACGCTTTGTTTGCCCAATTTACATAGTTGAACGGGGAGTCTGGCTGCTGGGCAGGGAGCTGCGGTGTGCTGGGGTGGAAGAAGAGGCAGGCGGGGTGTGGCATGCGGTTGACTTGTTGCAGTTGCAAAGGCAACAACAACAATTCAATTTCAAGTAAATACCTCTTTTGCGTGTGTGTGTGAATGTGTGTGTGATTTAGTGTGCATTTAATTTATGCCTAAGGCAACGCCTCAATATAGACTGCATTAAATTTCGTCTGTGTGTGTTAACCTGACTTGAATTAAATTTGCTATAAAATATTTTATATTATATGTAAGTGCTATAAAATATTTAAATCTTTTTAAACTACATAAAATATTAACTTTCAATATATTGTCAATATCAAAAACGCAGCTAAAGTTTTAAATGAAATTTCAGATTGAAATTTGATATTCAGATTCTTTTTTCAAAAATTACAAAATTAAATTTCATATTAATCAAAGGAAGTGGGATATGTCATAACGATATTTATCTGACGTTTTAATTCTAATACGTTCGTATGTTATTTCCGAATCTTATTAATGATTCCTTTGTTTTATAGCTCTGAAATTGAGTTACCCAGTGCTTTGTTACGATATTATCATTATATCAATATACTGTTTGAATTTTGTTCACATCTTCTGTGCTTTCAGAACTTAAATCCCCAAAATGCCAAGGTCATTAGGTACGAAGACTGATTTCAAAACTCAGTTACTTGCATGAGTTCCTTATAATCTCAAGGTCCTTTAAAGTTTGAGCTGGTGCAGCAAGCGATGAACACAGTCGGACTCATCGCTTGCCTTTGATCAACTAATTAAACGCAACCGTAATCGCCTTTGCAGACCATCGACAATTGCAGAAGGTCCTCAAAAACAAAAAAGAAGAAAAACCAAAAAATGCTGGACAGATGCCACAGCTGAATATTGTCTTCGACTCCCTTTTTGGTCATTTGCTGACTGATTTTCGAATGGGATGGAAGCAAATGCAGCAGGACCGGCAGCTGAGGTCGAGCTTGGTAGCCGAAAATACGCAGAGCTGACAATAGAAATTGACCAGGGAATGAGAGAGATGGACAGCAACTGACTGAATGAGGCATTGCCAATAGCTAAAGTGCCTGTCTAACCCCAGCCCAGCAACAGCCCCTGCCCCTGCCCCTGCTCCGGTTTCCCTCTCAGTGCTTCACCTCGTGTCGAGTGCATGTCGTTTGACAATATGCTCAGCATGATGTTCCAAGAGCTGTAAACTATTCGCACACACGCACACCCAGGCTGAGGGATCTCTGTATTATGCGCACGGGAATTTCCGCTTCGCATGTACGTGTGTGTGTGCCCAAAAAATAACGTTAACAACTTTTCTGCTGTCCCTCCCCCACTGTGTCTCCCACTGCATTCCCCCGCTCCCTGTTGGCTGCGGTTATTTATGGCAATTAAAGGACTAATGATGTCCCAGCGCAGTTGTCCGGCACATGACGCCGCCACAGCTAAAACACACAGCTATGGCAACGCCAGCTAAACTGGCTGGGACTATCAACCAGAAACTGGCCAACTGAATGCATACCCTGTAATTGCCATTGGGTAGCTACAGCTACAAAAATACACTGTGAATATTTTTATATTTTATAATTCAAGAATTGAGAATGTTAACTCCGCTCAGTCATGCACAGGGTATTTACACTTCGTGCAACTTATTTGTATATTTACTAAAAATTTTAATTTCATTGTCTGACATGCAACATCTTTTTGTTGTTGCTTTTGTAGTTTCCGAAATTTCGTTGCTGTTGTCTCGTCCCATCTATGGCTACAAAATGTTATTTTATTTGTCGGTTTTCTGGCCGTAACTTTGCGAATGTAATACTCTGCCAAAGGTAGGTATATTGGTTTAGCTGTTGATGAAAAATTGTAAATATAAAACAAAAACTTAAATTAAAACATAATTTTCAAGGTAAGGCAGTCAAGTTTATATTTTTATATAAGATAACACGGGTTCCTTAATGGTATACAAAACGTGTATAATTTGTTCAAAAATTTCAAAACTATTTCAATAATTTCCACATAGATTATATTAACTAAATATTTGCATACCTGTAACAAACATACATCTTGTATTTATGTATAACGAATTTAATAACATTATACGAACGCTGCTTCGTGAAGGGTATACAATAGTCAGTAACACTTGGAAATTTTTATGTTATTATAAAAATTTAGCAGCAATTTGGGTTGGACAAGCGAAACTAGCTTAAAATTCAATTAATTTGTGTGTTGCAATGAAAAATGTTGCAACTTTAGTGCGTGCCTCAAGAGTGGTTGAACAATGTGGACTGGGCTGATGTCGCCTGGTGCCGGGTGCGATAACGATAGCGACAAGGACAGAGAACGTCAACGACAACATGACGAACGTAGCTGTGGTGGGGTATGAGAAGGCGTTGGTGGAGGCGTGGTGTCGTCAGGAAGTTTTGCCTCAGCTACCTCTGCAACGGCAGCAACATTTGAGCTAATTTTGACAGTTTTGTGGCAGCGACAGCGCCAGTTGCCATTGCACTGCCAGATGGAGCCATATCCAAGGCAACCGATAGAAAAGTTCTGCAAACGAGTGAGAGAGAGAGATGGAACGGTGGCAGAGTGAGGGAGATCCGACTTATGCGGTCCACATTTCATTGTGTGGCCAGTAATTAGATTCACATTTCGTTCTGTCTGTTCGTCTCTCTGTCCGTTTGCCAGTCTGTCAGTCAGTCAGTTCATGCAGCATCGACAGGGACTCAAGAGAGCTAAAGTTTTTGGTAGAGCTCGCTCACTAACTGCAGCCAAATTAGTGGCCGAGATCAATTAAACAAGTAGAAATTAGATTTGCCCTCTGGGAGAATGGGAGCATGGGAGAGCTGAAGCCATCGCTCAATTGTGTCCAGAACCGATTAAATTAGCAATGTCCATAAAGCCAACGGACCAGAGTGGCCAACTGGCCAAATAGACAAGGCTGGACGGACTGGCCAACTGTTAAATCATGAAGCAAGCCACTTGCATCCATAACAACAATAACGATAACTCTCACAATGTGCACAACGAGATGACAGACGAGGATAGCAGGGAGAGGAGGGGTGGAGGAATACCTCTGCTGCAGCAGGCGCATCTCATGACTGCACGCTCGGATGCTCATTTTAAATTGACTTCAAACGTTGCTGCGTGACGAGGCAAGTGAGCGAGCGAGCGAGCTGCATGGACATGCACATGCAGGATTCCTGCAGCCGCAGAGCCAGGATACCCCTACCCCCTCCTTCCTATCCTCTGCCAGTGGGGACATGGCAGGCACGCACGCATTTTGATGGCATGACGAACGTGGACAGGCTGCTGGCAGCTGATCTGGACTGCCGCAGTCGATGAGAGACGCCCTCAGTCCCCCAGCCTCTCCTGCTCGCTCTGTAGCCACTAGAAACCACTTCCCCTCCACCCGCTCTGGTGAACCACCAACAATATGGTTAACACTTTGCACTGCATACGAACGTGTTGGCAATGGCTTTAATTGTGCCACATCATTTATGGGTGTGCGTGTGTAAGTGAGTATGCGTGCTAGATTCCTCAGTCCAACTGCAGCATTGTGATTTGCTTCGATCTCAGTTCGATAAGCAGCTACTCAGCTGCTGCTACAGCCGAGAAAGTAATTAAATTATTAATTGTCCACTATTATTCTGTTCCGCAAATAATAAACAGCGGAATAACATCAAATTATTTGCATGAAAGAAGTTAGTATAAAGAGCTACAGCGACCACCTTAACACATGAATCACTTTATGATCAACGTGTGAGGCAAGCATTCCTGAAAACGAAAACTCCTAGATATCGCCAAAGAAAATTTACTTATCTTCAGATTAAAGCATACATAGAAACAATTAGGCATTTCGCCTTTACATGGAAAGAGAATCTCTATAATTTGGTATTTTAAATCTCTCAGATTTAGTCAAATTGCTTGTTAGTTTTTATAAAGTTTCAATACAATTTTGCGCAAAAGAGGTATCAAACACACTCACTTCATATGTTGTGTTCCAAAAAGGGAAAATGCTCTCATGTCGCTTCATGTTCCAGTAATCAAAAGCTTTCTTATTTCGCCAAGTCATTTGTTAATTCATTCAATTTCTATTCTCTCATAATTTCGCCGGTTGTAGAAATTGCACCGAAATTCATTTGTGGAACACACACTTGTGAAGCGCAAGCAAGCCATGGGCCGCTTCAAGGCCAACCTGCAGCTTGCTTCCTGCGCGAGCGGTGGCAAATGAAAAAAGTTCAAGTAACACTCGAGCACAAAAATGAAAACGGCGGAGATGGAGATGGGGCAGGGAGACGGAGACAGCGACGGAACATGCAGCTAAACGGAAGGCCGGAAGGAAGGAGGTGGATAGAAATGAAGGTGGCGGAATAGAGGCTTGAGTATGTGCGTGTGTATAAGTGTGTGTGTGTGTTGAGCAAAGTGTTCAAGAAATGGCAAACTTTTTGATGCTCCCAAAAACTCATTAAAAAGGATTTGACACGTGAAGTGCGAAAAACTTTTTATTTTTATATTATTTCCCTTTTACATTTTTATGGCAACGTGTGATGGACTCGCAGCGCAGCTCGCTCTAAGTGAGTGTGAGTACGAGTGTGTGCGTGTATGGGTGTGAGTGCGTTTGATGTGTGTGTTGATTGCCGTTGCCAAAAAGCAGCATCAAAATCAAAATCAGAATCGGAACTCCGACTCCGTCTCTGACTCGAACTGGAATCTGGAAATCGGCGTGTGAGTGTCGCTCGAATTTGTGGATTGAATTTCAATGGCGATTGATGACGACTGCAGGTAACTGTACGTGTGTGTGTGTCTCCTCTATCCGTGTGTGTGTCTGTGTGTAAGTGTGCAGGTGAGTCGCTTCAGCAGGCGCGAGTTCGCTTCGATTTTTGGCTCGTTTTATGATAATGTTCAAAGCTGGCGTTAATGAGCTCTTAAGCTTAAATAAGAAACGTGATTTAGTTACTAAGTAAACTAGGAAATAGTCGGCATCTACACACACATAGACAGCATCCTATGTCGTTGCAGACAGCGCTAAAGAGAAGGCAAAG
This sequence comes from Zaprionus davidi, assembly GCA_018903715.1. Classification (NCBI taxonomy): domain Eukaryota; kingdom Metazoa; phylum Arthropoda; class Insecta; order Diptera; family Drosophilidae; genus Zaprionus; species Zaprionus davidi. The sequence continues at coordinate 2,063,467 of JAEIGL010000003.1, forward strand.
GGGAGAGGGGGACGCTGATGTAGCCGTGCAAGTTTTTGGTAAAATCTGCGCTTAATTTGAAAACTTCGGCAAGGTAAAAAGCTGCAGACCTCTTTCAATGCCCAGCAGGTGTAATAACTGCTGAAATACACACCAACACAAGCACACACACACATACACCTACTCACTTGGCAAACGAGTCAATGGGAAGCCGCAACTTTTTGCATACAACTTTTGCCCACTTAATTGCCAAATCAGTCGAACAGCGAACTAATGAAAAAACTTTTCGATTTATTTGCAGCGTTTCTCCGATTCTCTTTGTATCGATACCCTGTAAGCAGCAGCGCTTAACAGGGTATAACAAGCTGTGGCGTTAACTGAAAATGTAGAATAATTTAAATGGACTTTGTTCCATTCAAAGTTTAAATTTCGTATATCAAGCTGAATATAGAAGATATAGTCTTGAACTCAGGAATATATATGGTTGGATATAGTGTTTAAGTATGTGACAAATTTCAGAGCAATCTTTTAGGAAACACATGAGTTACAGGCGAAACAAGTCGACAAGTAAGTTGCCAACCCAATACGTGGTATCTCTTAGTTGTGCACAAGTAAATCTCTTTGTCGCCTTTTTATTATGCTGTGTGGTCAGTTGGGAACACGTAGCCATAGTCGTGCCAGGCAAATGTCAGTTTTAATAATTTTTGTAGCTGTCAAAAGGCCAAAGTCAAGCTAATCAGAATCAGCAGACAGCTGGGGGAGGATGCCAGACGAAGTCAGGATCTGGGAGCGAATTGACAGACAGAGGCACAAGAGAGACACAGAGAGAGAGTGAGAAGTGAGAGAGACCCAAGCAAAGCTGGAAACCCTTTTCATGATATGCAAATCTGTTGGAAATTGAAATATGCAGATGTTCGTTTGAAAATGTATTCGAAATTTTATGAAATTTGCAACATAATAAATTTGTTTGGGGGTCCCCCCGTCTGTCATGTTGTGGGGTAACTTAAATTAAGTAATAACTTTTATGCGCCTTGACCCCCAACATACACACACAGACACTATCAAAATTTGTATTAGCTCGTTGACATTTTCTTTGCTTCGCCTTTTGCCTTTGTGCTTGAAAAGGTTGAGTGTGTGCGAGAAATATTTTCTTATTAAACTTAGCACTCATGTTTGTGTGTGTGCGGGTGTGTTTGGTTGGAGGTTCACCTCGACATTTTGGGGTTAATTTTGTTGGCCGTGCAAAGGGTTAATGTGATTAATGTTTACTTAATGAAATGAAGTTATCAAGTTGATTCTATCAATTTACACACAGACGCCGCCGCCGCCTCAGACAAAGCGACCCTCGCTGCGGGCTGTCAGTGCCGGCGCCGGTGGACGAAGGTGCCACGCCAGGAGCACAAGCAGATGCCAGCAATGTGGCAGATGGCAGATGCAAAATAGCCAAGTGTTTTGCTCGCTCAACTGGCAGGGCCCGGAAGAGGCTGAGCTGACGAGTTAGACACGCGACTAAGGCGGCTGCCCCAGCAAATATTTGGTATTTCGTCTTCGACTTGCTGTCCATGCATAGGTCGATGAGCAGGAGGAGCGGGGGCAGGGAGCAGTCTGCTGTTGCTGCTGTGGTTTTTGCAATCAGACGCCTTGGCACAGGAATTTAATAAAAAGCAGTTCAATTAAACGGTCTTCATTTGATTCTCTTTCTATCCAATTCTCCTCCCTCTTCTCACTCTTCCTTTCTCTCTGTTCTCTCCTTCTCTCTTTCTGACATTCGTTAATCAATGCGTTTAACGTTTTCAATCAAGCAACTGCCAAAAGACTGCCAAAGGGGCAGGCGGAGGCGTAGGGGCTGGGCTTGGCAGCTCAAATTCAGTTAAGCATTTCACTTATTTGCATATAAATTGATTAAAAAGAAAATACATACAAGGCAACCAAGCACAGTCACATCCACACAGATGCACACACATAAATACATACATATGTATGTATGTACGTACTCCTCGTGCATGTGTGTCAACGCAGCAAACGACGAAAGGGTCCGTTCGCCTCGCTTCACTTCCGTTCTGGTCTGTCTCTATCGCTCTCTGCTACTCTCCACACCATGACTGTCTCGCTCTCACACTCTCTCTATCCCTCTGTCTGCCTTTTTGCCTCGTTCCTTCATTCCTTTTTTTGGCCATTTCTGACACTTCAAATGCGTATGATTGTTTCCTTTTGATCAGCGAATTGTGAATTGATTCACTGATTGAGTTCAGGTTCAGTTGATGCGACAACAACAACGCAGCACAGAACTACAACAGTGGAAAGGACATGTCGCTTTGACTAAGGACTTACAGGCTGACAGGCATTCCTCCAACTGTTTTACCGATTTACAGCAGAGAAATGCGACAAACTTAAGTTTTCCTGATAATAAAAGAATTTAAATGTAAATGTAAATGCCATGTAGTTATACCAACATTACTGTTCTGTCCTCACTTACCATTCTTCCACCTTCAACTACCTCTTAATAAGCACTTAATCTATTGATTATTGTAATTAACTTGTTTGTCCGGCGCAACAATATTATATGTACATATAGTATACATACACACAAAGTACAACGGTCATTGGCCGCCACCCTGTGGGCTGTGTGATGTGTTGTGGCCCTGAGGGCCTGTTGCCTGGTTTCTTTGGCATTATATATACATATATCTATAGTATAAATTGTTGTCGCGCCGCTGAGCCGCCGCCCCCGCTGGTGAATGACAACTTGGCCGCGCGCTTTGGCTTTAGTTCGCTTTCGATTTGACTCCCGTCATGTTCTTTGAGGCCGTGCGCAAGTCGAACCATCGCCAGCGGCGCAAGGTGAATGTGATTAATAATTCAGAAATTTCCAATAAAAGTGCTATAAAATTGACGCTTGTTATGCCATGCATACATACATACATAACCTATGTCTACATATGTATTTATATACATACACGTGTGTGCTGTATGGCAAACAGGACAATTGCGTGCCGTCTCCAAGCCATAATTAAGGCGCGACAACATCGCAGTGCACTCGCCTGCATTGCGCCGCTGTTGCACCTCACTGTCACCTTAATGGCCAAAGGACATGCCAGCGCACTACAATCCGCCATTCAATTAAGCACCTGTGCACCTGTGCACACACACACACACAATGTGATAGAGAGGTGTGCACATGCCAAGGGAAATTGCAGTGTGTGTAATTTGGCAAATTACGCTAAGCTCGCAAACTTGAAACGGCAGCACAATTCGATAAGTGGGATGCGAAATGCAGAAAATTATTTACTTAGTTTGTATGTATTACAATTGTATTGGATGTTAGACAAACTTATTTTGAAATATTTGAAAGTTTCGCCCTAGTTTTTTCACATGTTGATCATCTCTATTGGCGTTGCCACCTGCTGGTGCCTTGAATTAACTAGTTAGCTATGGATAGATCGTATTTAAATACTGCTAAGGTATCGATATAGTAATTACTACGATAAGTCGCGAAGCATATGCACTACAAGTGCTGCTAACTAAGCTTAGCTATCGAAGCTGCTTTGCTATCGATATATATTGTTTATAATTATTTAAATAACAACATTGTGGATATAAATATTACCACTTTTTTAATATACCAGAAAACACACATACTATACGGTCGCAACTGTATTTTCGTGGCATAGATATTTTTAATAATAGTGCATATTAAACAACCTTGTGCTGTTGTTTTCATTGCATACTTTATCTGTTTTTGGATTTATCTACATCAATTTATCGGCGCGCAGTGCAAGTGCCATATATTTATCTGTTTCAACGGCGTCACATACATACATATATACTTTGTTTGTCCCCGTCAAACATTTACCGAGGCGGGCAGCGCAGCATATTGCCCGACTGACTGAGTGACTGGGCGTGCTAGTACAATCCCGCAACTTTAATTGAAATAAAATGTTTTCAGTGCGACGCGTCACAAAAGCCCAAACAGGTGGCCGTAAAAAAACCCCAAGAGAGTGAAAGAGAGTGGAAGAGCGCGAGAGCACAGAAAGTGGACGGCAAATGAATCAGACTGACAGTCCGTCAGTCTGATAGTCAGTCAGTTGTCTGTGAATGCGGCCCACCGTCGAATGCCCCATATGACTATAAATGCTCGCAAGTAAGTAACTAGTTTTGAGAAACCCTCTCCCTACCCGGCACCCCACACCACCCCACTTGGTACGAAGCCAACCGCAGTCCACATTTCATTTCCATTCATTCCGTGCCATTCTCTCTCACTCTCTGCCGACACGCTCTCGTGCTCTCTCTTTCCCTCTCGCCCGTTGGCTCTGCTGTCTGCGGCGCTTAGCTGTTTATTCATTGCTGCCGCCGCTTTAGTTTGCCGTATTCAGTTTGCATTTCAAAGCCGCTAAAGTAACAAGCACAAGTATCTTGCAGATATCCATTCGGTCGGGAAAAATTTTCAAACACTCGCAAAGCAAAGTGAAAAGCGCCATAGAGCACAAGGAATAAATAAACAGAAAAAGAGAAGGAAAACAAGAAGTAATAAAACAGAAACTCGCTGCAATGGACGTAAGAATCTACTTCGTTATATTTTACCTTTTCCACTTTAACCAGCTTCCCACCTCACGGCCACCTGCGCACTCCTTTCTCACCCGTTTGTGGCTTTATTTGTGTGGCCAAACTTTGCCGTACGACCTTCACCTTGGGCTTCAATTAAACAAATTGCTCTCACAGAAATGAAAATAATTTTGCTAAAAGCGGCTACAGTTAAATCCCGTCCAGCATCACGAGATCAACTGCGGCTTCGTTCGATGATTCATGTGTGTGCTCGAGACTTTTGAATGCGTCTTCTGCGTTGCTCGCATTTCCTTCTCCCTCTTCCCTTCCTCCTCCAACATCTTCCACCTTCTTTGTAGCTGCCATACAATCACTTTAATTATGCGGGCTCTCCGGTTAGTCACTTTTTTGTGTAACCGAAGTGCGTAAACAATAAAGAAACTCGGAAATGTATTATAAGTTTAGTTGGAAATTCACCTTAAACGACGATTTCTTCATTCATCCATTACACCAGATTATTTTGTAAGAACTACTTAAGAATGTTATTATGTTTATAAACATGAACTAAGTTACTTTGATTGTCGAGTTGTCGAAGTATGATGAGATTTTATTTATCTGAGTGTGTTGAACCAATGAAAGTATCTGATCTTACGATAACTTTTATGAGTCCGTTGACCAATGAAAGTATTACGATTCACTTCTCATACGAATTTAAACAACGATCTTTTCAATTATTCAAATATTATTTTATGTTATAAACAGTAAAGAAGAAAACTATCCCAAGAGCCACTGAGAAAATTAAAGATAGTTCTTTCAAAATTCAACTCTCTTAAATGCTTTTTAATATATAAGATGGTTTATATGGGGTATGTATGTATATGGGTGATAATTTCAACGTAATTTAATATTTAAAATTGTAGCAAGTTCATAACTTTGATTACTTGAAAGGCAAATCAAATAATCAACTATTTGAGGACCGATTACGAGTTCTGCAAACAACAATCATATCTGAATACGCTATATAATCACTGAAAAATCTCTTGCAATTACCTTGGTTTTCCGAGCTATTGGAAATCGAATACATATTGATTCTTGTTCCTTTTTGTTTACAGCCTACTAATGGAGACCTGTACACGTTGGAGGCGAACCTGGTGAGTAAATCGCTGAGGGAACTGACAGATGGCGCCGACAAGGATCCCATTACCAAGTTGCGTCTGCTCTGCCTGAGCCGTGGCGCAACAGGCATTTTGGGGTTGGGCAGGTGAGTTCGTTTGCGTCGAGGTTGTTGGACTTTTGGTGACACATCCGCTGCAGAGCGGAGCGGACCTCAGCTATCCCGTCTGTCCCGCTCGTCCAGTTGCTAACCTATTCAATATGTTATCAATTATTCAGAGCTTTTCGCGCCATGGACGATGACGGCAGCAAGGCGCTCAACGAGGAGGAGTTCATTTCGGGCATTCGGGATATTGGTCTGGATGTGACGGACGATGAAATCAAGCAGATGTTCAATACGTGAGTATTGACCAAACCCTAACTGAATGCATAGTTAATTGCCTAAATGTTGTGTTCCAATAGTTTCGATGAGGACGGCAGCGGATCCATAAACATGACCGAGTTTCTGCTCAAACTTCGTGTAAGTTGATCCATAAAAGCGATAGCAATAGGTTGTTGATGTTGTTTATTACAGCCACCGATGCCGCAGTGCCGTCTATCCATTATCGATCAGGCATTTAATAAAATGGACAACGACGATGACGGCGTTATTACTATAGCCGATCTAAAGAACGTTTACTCGGTGAAGGAGCATCCCAAGTATCAGAGCGGCGAGAAGACCGAGGACGAGATATTGACCGATTTCTTGCACAACTTTGAGGGCGGTCGCGGCAATCTTGATGGCAAGGTGTGTGTATAGCATTTAACTTGCATATTGTGCTTGTAAGAAACTTCGATTACTTTGCAGATAACGCGCGAGGAGTTCGTCAACTATTACGCCACGATCAGTGCCTCGATCGATAATGATATGTACTTCGATCTGATGATGCGACGTGCCTATGCCATGTAATTCTCAGCAAATCTAACAATCTCACAAGCGTCTAATTATCAAGTTTAACTAGCATTTAGCTCGAGCTCATATTTTATTTATATCCGCAAGCCGAATAAAGTCTCTTTTTGCCTGAAAATCGGGCATTATGCCGGGCAGTGATATCAGGCGGGGTCTTGGTTAAATATGCAAAGTAACAGGCATCCCGCGCTGCAACTTGCCGGTTGCAAGTTGCAAGTTTTGTCTAAACATTTGTTGCCACTTGGTAGTGCGGGCCAGGGCCATAATCAAGCGACGATGCGACTGGCTGAAGGAAGCAAGCCGGAGTAGGAGACTGGCAGAGTGTGGGTGAGGGAGTGAGTATGTGAGGGGGAGTGTATGCAAGTGTATATATGTATGTATGTTATGTGTGAGGGAGAGTGTATGGGTGTGTGTGGGTGTGTGGCAGGCATTTATCACACAGTTGTCACTGTTGGAGTTGAGCAATGGCAGCCTATGCTTTAAATTATGCAGACACCAGCTGAGATTGTCGCCTCATGCGTGTGTGTGTACATCTGCGTGGGTGCATTCGGGTGTATGTGTGCGTGGCAGAGGCAACTTCTGCACTGATTGCAAGCAACTCATACGAAATTTTAATTGCCAATGTTGAAATTACGGAGCCAGTGAGAAGGACCAAAACTAAAGACAAGCAGGAAGAAAGCGACAGACAGACTACAGTGAGGGAGACGGAAAGAGAGAGAGCGGGAGCAGACTGGTAGACAGACTTGGCTAACAAGCTCGCTGCAATCATCTTCACTGTAAATCACAAAGTTACAACTTTATAGCATGATTTCATTAAAATTTATTTAGAGCCTCTTTCTGATTCAACTACTTCTGCATACCCTGCCTGTACAAGTACTATGATAAGGCCAGTATTTGTGTAATGATTAAGTAAGTAAAGTAAGTATTGAAAGGCTTTTGTTGCTAGTTTAGCTTTTGTCCCGCCAATTCGAAACAGAGTCTAATGGAGAGAGTCTATCTAGACTGATAACGCCATATTTTTAGCATTTCTTTAATGAATTTCCATACAATTTATGGTTATTTGATGTAACTTGACTGTTATTAACTCCAAAGACGGCTTGACGGTTATTAACTCTATTGCCGAGTGGAATGTGTATGGATATTTTGATTTTTTTTAAACATCGATTAGGTTTTTATTTATATGATTTTTTATAACGATAAATTTTTTCCGATATCGATTAGTACTTCTGACATCATAATTGCAATTTTTCAACTTTTGGGATTTCTCCTTTGAAATAAAGGGTATTTGGTATTCTGTAGATTGCTTTTGACTTTCCTGTTGGCACTTTTTTGAAAGAGGAGTTCCCTTCTGGTCTGTAGAAGTTTTAGCATTTACTTAAGAGAAAAATGTTCAATTGCGACAATTTCGACTTGTCGTTGGGCACACAACACCAATTTCAATTTGAATTAATTGGCTTCCATATGTGGCCCGAAACTGGATCGTCTCCGCCTCCTGTTCTTTTGTAGTATGCGTCTGCAATCCAAACAAATACATTTTGCTGGCTTACAAATTTCACTTGGATGGAAGAAGTGCTAGTGCAATTTATGAATTTTACCCGAAAATTCAGTTATTGTATCAATGATTAGAAAAACACTTATCTCCTTGTCTTTCATATGCCATTGGTAATGCATTAATGCTAAGATTAATAATTAGTGGAAAAACCAATAAAACTTGGTTTATTATATTGATACCTGAATTAGTTTTTTACATAAAATTATAATTTTGATTTTAATTTATTATTATTTAATTTATTCCATCATCGGAACGCAGGGTAATTGCAACTTCTACCATAAAGTAATAACATGCAAAGTATTAAAACTAAAAATAAAAAGATGGTTCCTATACCAGTGATATATAATGATGCAGAGTTTAAGAGGATTATGTTAACATATTCAATATTATGTCAAACATTGATTGGTATTGATAAAAAGTTATTTCTATAATGAAAACTGGTTTTAATAAAAAAAACTTCATTTCTGTCAATTGTTCCAAAGGCTACACATACACACACAAAAAAGCTACACATATATACACGTATATATGTTATTTTGGTGAGATATGAAAGAAATGTTATATGCATATATATTGTACATATATAGGAAAACTCCGAATTTGGTTGCAATATACTGACGAATTATACGAAAAATCGGTCCGATATTTCTTGATATGTGTCTTTTATCAAAATATCTTTAAAACTGAGGAACTAGTTTACGATACGATGAAAAGATTTATTTACTTGGCTTAATTTACTTTTCATCCATTAACATTTTCATTAGATTCTCCTGTTTAAGGGTCTTACAAACTTCGTTGAAATGGACCGTAATAAATTGTTCACATGTCATTTTCAGTTCAGGCTCATTATACAGATCAGCCAGCCTTAAAATATGAGGTATATTCTCTACCGATAAACAATTACTTAAATATCCGGCGCACATTTTCTTAAGTCTTGCTATGGCGTATTTGTCAGCAACCGCCAGTAGGTCCATGCTCATTTCGGACAACTTGGGTGCATCTCCTGTGTAAATGAATCTGAGCATTTCGGCAACAACATCGTGATTGAAATCCTCAATTGCAATAATATTCTCCTGATTTTCTTTCATAGGAAGCTTGAACATAGCTGAAAATACGGGGCTTCGTGCTTATAAAGAGGGATCATTTTCATTAATAAATCAATTGAAAAATTAGCACAATATTTTTCGTGATTTAACATACCACATAGTATGAGCTTGTGTGCTCGGAATTCATGGCCATCGCTCGTTTTGATGGCAACATCACTTAATTCCTTTGAGTCAAATAAGGCTCCCAGATTATTAGCCAAATCGCATTTTGGCACATTAAAACTTAAATTATGAAAGACTTTGTCCATAAAAACCTGAATTTCACAATGTATTGTTAGCTTGTTGTCGGGCAAATATTGGCCATTTTTTTCTTTAAGTGCAGCAAGTTTCACAGCCGTATAAGATGAAATTGACGAGATCTCAGTTACGTTGCTATATGTCCATAACGGGTTTGACGCAATTAGGAATTGTACTTCGTAATACAATTTCCTCTTAATTTCCTGGCGAACATGCGGTTGAAGATTCAATATTAAATAATTGGGATGCCTACTAATATACAAATTGAAATAAATGTCATTTTCTTCGTTGGGAAAATTCGGGGACTCCATATCGTTTCCTAGTAGGACAGAAATTTCGAATTTCCAATCGAATACATATTTTAGAGTTTCACGTTTTGTATGGCAACAGTTCATGACAATAATTTCCTTTTCGTCGCCCATTATAAGACTTTTGTATTTCACACGCTTCGTAATGTTATCACTGAACTAATGAGTCATTTGCAAATCTCTGGCCTCATCAAAAGAAATCGAATGAAAAAAAGTTTTTGCTGATCGTCACACTATCGATAAGACTGGTATTAATTTTTTAAAGAAAAAAATATGGTGATATTCTTTATTAAAATTAATAATATTAATTATTATTAATAATTTATTTAATCACAATCAATACTCAATAAAACTGTTTATTTGAATATTCAATTCAAACTTATTTTTAATTGCGCTACGATTATCGAAGTTTGGCGTTGCCACACCAGTTAACGATCGTCAACTGGGGAAGTGAAACTCGTCACCGATTCATCGTGTACAAGTTACCACCACTACCCGTCATTGTTTTGTTTTCGGATTAAGGTAAATTAGTCTAATGAAACATGCTGTTAAAAAGTTATTAAATCTTTTTTAAGTTTCAGCTTCAGTTGAAATGTATGACTGCTGTCGAAAAATATCTGGAACTCATGTCGTAATTCCAATGGAAATTACAGACGAATTACCTAAAATGCGACAAATGACAAATGCGTTGAATGCATAAATAAATTGCAAACTGCAACTGGATTTTCCAATATCGCAGTATGTTGAAATGTCATGAAGTTGTCTTAAATATTAACTCGACAATTTGCAGTAACTGAGGAGCGCCGTCCATATCGCAGTACAGGATCTTTGTGCTGTGGTGGCTAATGCATTATTTAAATCTAGTTAACACTCGCCATTTGTTGTTGATTGAAAAAGAAAAACAACTCAGTGGGAGAGAGAGAGTGAGGGAGAAACACAGGGTAAAGACGAGACGAAGCAGCACATAAAAGCAATAATAAAAGGCGGCCGCACTCGGAACTGGGCGCCGGCCTTGGTCGAGAAGGGACACATCATTGAAGGAGAGTATTGAATAAATTTCATTGCAAGTTGAAAGGCGAAAAGGCTCCATTTGAAGTGACGAGCGGGCTGCAAAATACATACATACAGAAACATATATATTTCGGTCACGTTTTAAATGTAAAAATCTCAATCACGTGATCGAAATGCGCGCATTCAAAATATGCACAGGCGAAAGCCGAACACGACCCCAAAAGGCAGGCAAGCAAACCGAGCGGCAACGCTGCCAGAGTGTGAGCAAGGGAGAGAGAAACAGAGATAGTCGCAAAATGGAGTCCTTGCTGTGTTTGGGCACTTGGCCAACTGTAAATCGAAATGAAACCCAAAATAAAATGCGGCAAAGGCTCTTAACAGGTACTTGGCGGATCGATGATTTAATGTCGCCAACGGGCAACGACAACGACGATGACGACGGCGACTGATGATGCGAGCATATCTAATAATAAAATTGCACTTATTCCTGTTGCGGTCTGTCCTTCGGTCTGTCTACAGTTATTTTGTGGCCAGCTGCCGTCGCTGCAAATTGCATAAAATATGCAAAAAGCTTAACAAACTGCGCGCATCGTTGATTGAAATATCGAAATCGAGTGCCATTTACAACAGCTCGGAATGCACCTGCAATGAACACCACAGCGCACCGTACTCACACTCACAGACAGAGACACACACTCACATATACCAGTGCAGCTGCTGGGCAACTGCACACAATGCGCTACAATTTCCGTTTCCTCTGCACGCAGCTCGTATAATTTTCACACCTCTCTGATTGATTGAAATGTTCGTCATGTTCATCATCATTTGATTTTCATTTTTATGCCATGACCATTCTCTATCTCTCTTTCTCTTATCCTGCTTCTTCATCTTTCCATTGTTGTTGTACGCTGTATGGTAATACTCTTTAACGAATGCTTGTTGAACTTGATCATCGTCGTCGAATTGTCCAGCTTAATTGTCATTGCTATCGATTCAAGACTTAATTGCGAATAGTTTCGATCAGTCTTATGCTTCCGATTATATGGTTTACACTTCAATGAGCTGCAACAATACCATACAAATATAATAATAATCATAAATAATATTACTATAATATCAAAAATGGTATAATAATCATTAATAATACGATAAATTATTTTTGAATTAAATAATATAAATCGCTGTATATATGGTGCTTATGCTGGACTCCATTTTTCCATTAAACATCTATATTTTTTCAGCTAACTTGTTGGCGGGAAAACATGCATGAATTACAGCTAAAAACAGACGTTTTCCCCTCGTGCTATTGCGGCATTACGTATACGTCGCGTGGCCAGCAATTGGCATTTGTCGAGGATTAAAAACAGGTTTTACCATTGCTTTTGGTCTAAACTAAGCATCGAATGTTAAATGTTAATTTCCCAACAGAAACAACAACAGAAACAACAACAGCAACAACAATGACGTAGCAATTTTTAGTTTCATTTATTTGCGTTTATGTCGGGGACCAAAAATGAACATGCAAATGGCCATTTTATTATGGACATTATATTATTGTGCCAAAATTCGCTATTGAATGCATTAGTCGCCTGCAATTGACAGTCGTTCTGCCTGTGTCTGTCTGTGTGTGTGAGTGTGCGAGTCCCGTTGCGGTTTTGTGCGCAATTCATGTGCAAATGCATACAGTGTGTACTATATAGTAAATATGGATATATAGATATGCTGTATATATATTTCGTGTTGCGGCAACAAAAAATCAATTTGTAAATGTTTTCAGTGGCGTTTGCAACTTTGACATTTCACACTGTGCGCAGCTGGCTTTGCTATTGTTGTTGCCGTTGTTGCCTTTGCTGTTGCACGTGCACAGGTAACTGCCAAGTGACCCCGTTGGCAGCGCTGTCCGCTTGTAATTAGCGCTCGAATCGCTTCGCCTCGTTGGGGAGTTTTTGACCCCAATTGCTTTGTCACCATTTCAATTTGCAATTGCAGCCATTAACTAGTTACGCTCGATGCAATTAAACTTGCACCAGTCGGAGCTGATGCTGCAAGAAAGGTGCAACTTGGTCGCAAGGCGGCTACTTGCCCCCTGCTGCATGCGCGTTGTACCTTGCCCCATTTCCGGCATCCTTTTTCTTGCTCACGGGCAGCTGTCAGCGGTTTGTGGAACCACAAAATGTTGCTTCTGCTGTTGCTGTTTTCGCTGTGGCAACGAGTGAAAGTGGCCGCGCCTCATACAGCATTGCAGCGTTGCATGTGCGTTCCATTGGAATAATTTGAAAACGAGCAGAGCGCACAAAAATTGCAATAAAAAATTGTATCTTCTCATTGAGTTAATTGCAAATTGGATGAAATTGTAATTTTACACTTCATTTCGTGCAATTCATGGCTGATTGACAATTTAGTTTTTCATTAAGCGACACGATACGACACCGCACACACACACACCTGGCCGGTGCCAGTGCCAGTGCCAGTTTAAGAGCCAGACCAGATTGGCAGCAGTGGCAGGAGCCAGCGGGTTTACCGTTAACTTGATTTCCGCGCTGTGGCATGCAACATGGCTTGCACGGGGGATGCTTCGGTTTCGCACTTGCACGAATATCAGGATAGTAAGTATGGCCAAGGATAGTACGAGGGTCGTTTGATAAGTCCGTGACTTTTTGAATAAAATATATTTTTTTCGTCAAAGAAGCGTTTTATTTCTCAACATAATCTCCTTTTAGCTCTATACATTTAGTCCAGCGTTTTTCCAATTTTTTTATTCCTTCCAAATAATAGGTTTTCTCAAGGCCCTCAAAATAGTCGTTTGTTTCTGTGATGACCTCTTCATTTGACCCGAATCTCTTACCGCCGAGCCATTTCTTCATGTTTGGAAACAAAAAATAGTCACAGGGGGCTAAATCTGGAGAATATGCTGGATGGGGTAGCAGTTCGTAGCCCAATTTATGAAATTTTGCCATGCTGACTACACACGTGTGCACCCGTGCATTGTCCTGATGGAACAGCACTTTTTTTTTCGCCAAATGCGGTCGTTTCTGCTTCAAATCAATATCGAATCTGTCCAAAAGCTCTGAATAATATTCGCCGGTGATCGTTTTACCCTTTTCAAGGTAATCGATGTGAATGATACCTTGTGCATCCCAAAAAACTGTGGCCATGACCTTGTTGGCCGACAGACCCACCTTGGCCTTCTTTGGTGCACGTTCACCCGGAGAAACCCACTGTCTTGATTGTTCTTTGGTCTCTGGTGTGGTGTGGTGGATCCATGTTTCGTCTACGGTAACGAAACGGCGCAAAAATTCGTTTGGATTGCGGTTGAACATCGCCAAACACTCCTTTGAAATGGTCACACGGTTGCGCTTATGGTCGTGTGTGAGCAATCGCGGCACCCATCGCGCGGAAAGCTTTTTCATGTCCAAATATTCATGTAAAATGTGATGTACCCGTTCAGTTGAGATGCCTACAGCCTCAGCTACCTCACGCACTTTCATTCTCCGATCATCCAATATCATTCCATGGATTTTGTCGACGATTTCTGGCATGACGACCTCTTTTGGGCGACCTGAACGTTCGGCATCACTTGTACTGGTACGACCACAACGGAACTCAGTAAACCATTTCTTAACCATTGAAATTGATGGTGCAGAGTCCCCATAATATTTATCAAGTCTTTCCTTGGTTTCGGTGATGGATTTTTTACGCAAAAAATAATGCTTAATTAGCACACGAAATTCACTTTTTTCCATTTTCGTTAAAATTCACGAGATCGTCTGCTTTCAATGCCTATAAAACGCAAACCAAAAAACGCAGCTTTCTCAAAATTTTACAGTCAGCTGTTAATCGATAACTGCTGACAGGAGCAGTGTTGTATTTAGAGCAGGTGCGCGGCAAATACAAAAAGTCACGGACTTATCAAACGACCCTCGTAAAAAAGACATACGATTAAGCATATCTTGCTTGGGTAACTTTGAGCCACATACGAGTGAAATGAAATAATGTGGCAGATATAATGAAATAGGTAAATGTCCCAATGGATGATAAACTTTATGAATATGAGTTTATTGAAGTACAAGTAAGTAATATAATACAAGGCCCTATACAGTCAAGTATAACGAGTTGTTTTCTTGTACTTGTTCCATGTGTACATTCATCTTTCTTAACCTCATTCTTTCCTTTCTCTATCTGTAGATTTCTTTATTATGTTCTCCGTCAGTATACCGCTCACCCTTTCTATGTCACGATATCTGTCTCTTTCTTTGTTTTATATATATATATATATATATATATATATATATCTCTCATTCTTTGCTACACTATCATTCTATCTCAACTTAAAAATATATCTCTATTTTTCTTTCTTTTTCATTTTATTTTATTCTTCTCTTGTCGCTGACTCCTTCTCGGTCTTCGGTCTTTGTCACTCTATCTCTGTCTCTCTTTATCTTTGTATCTCTTTTTGTCTCTCTTTTTGTCAGTATTTCTTTCTCTTTGAAACTATATCTCTCTCATTATTTGTCCCTCTCTTTCATTGTCATAATACCTACCATTTCCTTAACCCTGTATAAGTTTCTCTTTCTTTGTTAATATATCTTTTTCTCTTTCTATAGCTCTTACTTTCTTTGTCACAACACTTCAGTCTATGCCACTATCACTCTCTCTTTATTAATTTCTTTTGTTATTCTTCATATTTAACTACATTACCTTTAATTTGTTCTTTATGTAATGCTCTATCTTCCTTCATGTATTTTTAAACCTTCTTATAGATCCCTCTCTTCCTTTGTATCTTTCTATCTTTTTCTGTCTTTTTCTATATACTCTCTATTTGTTCTATCTCTTTGATCTGTAAATTCCCTTGCTTTTCCCCTCTCCTTTTCCCTAACTTTCTCCTTAAAGGGCAACACATACGTTATTCCCCACTATATTCACTCAATTCACGAGTCGCATTTTAGTGCATATTTTTTTTTAGAAGCAAATGTAACATTTTATTCATTTCACTTCTAAAATATTTTTTGCATCATTTTTAATTTGTTGGATTTTTTGTAAATTTCTGACAGAGTTTCATGTCGAAGTGGCTTCTGTGTCCGCTCTGGCATTAATTATTGACTTGAATGTTGCAACCGCGAAAAGTTTTGTGCGATGTGCATGGCAAATGTTGCGCATACGCAGTGTGGTGTGAAGCGACTGCGTACGTGTGCATGCGTGTGTGTGCGCGCGTGTATGTGTGTGTAAACAACAGTCATAAAGAAAAACTTAAAGTTATGAATTCGTAAAACATGTGATTTATTTGTAGGGAAACTTCAGATCGTACATGCTATATACGCTATAGCAGCAACACTTTCAACGTGTAATTTCTTGTACTTGCTCTGCTTGTTGTTGTTGTTGTTGTCGTTGCTGGTGGTGACGTTGTCACGTGACTGGCGTGTTAGATGCGAAAAATACTTTGAGCGAGAAAAAACAGAGAGGGAGGGGGGGGGGTAGGTAAGTAGCTGAGCCTGCCCGCGTCCCAGCAGGGATACTACGTGTCTCGCGACGCGCCGGAAATGGCATTTACGGCAGCATCACTTCCGCTGCACAGCAGTGAAAAAAAACAAGCAAAAGAAGAGGTAAAAACTAACAGAGTATGGGGAAGAGCTAGGGCGAGTGGACATGGCAAGGAGGAGAAAGGGAAGGGCGAGAAGGGGGGCTGCATGTCGCCGCTTTTGTTTTAATATTCATATTTTAGCATCAGAAATTATTCGCTGAAATTAAGTTGCTTTATGCACGCACAGTAACCGACAAGGAGGCGTGGCATGAAATGGAGGAGGGGGGAGGGACTGGTTGGGAGTAGCGTAGCGCAAAGAAGTGAGCTTAAAAGCGACTACGACGAAAATGCTTTGAATTTAAAATCTGCAATTTTCTGTTGATTGCCGCATCCAAAGTGAGCAGTGGAGGAGGACGAGGCGTCAGTTTGAGGCGTGTCCGTGTTGCCCAGGCCAACTAGCGTGCAGTTATAGTGTAACAAACAACAACAACAAAACATAGTGCTTGCCTGCGTGTTGGCGGTTGGCGACGTAGCAGCAGCAGCATCGTCACAAGTTTTGCGTAAAATTCCAGTCATGTGTCCCCAACAAATCCCTGCATTATTCATGAAATGATAAGATGACTTTGTGCTGGCTTCGTAGCCATCAACGCTGAAGCTTCTCGGCTGCCGCTGCTGATGCTGCTTCTTTTTCTCTATCATCATCGGCTACTGCTGCGCTGCTGTTGCATCTTTTTCTCAATAGCAGACAGCAGTGCAGCGTTGTTAGCCATGTTTAACTGAACCAACTGGCTGAAAACCAAAGAGCATCGCTTCCAAATGCTGTCATAAATATGCAAATAACTGTAAACTGCCGCTTGGCTTATGTGCAATTAGTTTGTTTGCTTTTAATTAACAGCAGTAGCAACAGCAGCGATACTGGCTGCTGTAGCAGACAGAGCAACATCTGTAACACTAGTTTCAGCAGTAACATCATCAGTAACAGCAGTAACAGCAGAAGCTGCACTGACAGCATTAGTAACAGTAGTACCAGTTACAGCAATAATATTAACAGGAACAGCAATGATAGCAGCACGAGCCAAAGCAGCAGTAGCAGTAACATCAGCAACAGCAATATGAATTAGCAGCAGCAAGAACAACAGCAGTGGTAACTCCAGCTGTAACATTAGCAGCAGCACTGACATCAGCGGCAACAGCAGCATTAACATTCCATAACAGACAGCTAACAGTCAACTACAAAGCTACAAATGTAACAGGGAAGAGAGAGAGAGGCGGAGAGCGCTGTCTGTGACGCTCTCTTGTGAATTGGACTGCTGTAATGGACCGATGCGTCGCTTACACGATGTTGGGATGCTGAGAGAGCAGCGAGAGAGAGAGAGCGGTAGAGCGGGTGGCAGAGCACAGCATTACACGTTAAACGAGCTGAGCGGCAGCGTCGCTGCCACGAGGACTTCTGACGACGTCGACGACGCTGTGGACGAGGACCACAACGACGCGGACGACGATGCCGATGCCGACAACGATGACGACAACGAAGTTGACGATGCGCCAGCGTATCTCGCGCTGCGGCTGCAGCTTCAGTCAGTTCGTAAACCTGAAGCCGTGCGGAGATTCTGTTTGGGGCAGCGCGCTCTGTGACGTTAGAGCAAACACCTCGTTGTGACAACAAAAAACCACTGGGAATAAAGAAACTAAAAAAACATAAGCAGAAAAACAGAATAAACAATAAAGAAAAATAAAAAAAGTGCAATTTCGTGGGGAAAATAATTAAAATATTACGCATACGCAGTGTGTGAGTGTGCGTGTGAACGAAGCGAGAGCTGCTGCTATGAAGTCGCCGGACAAACTGATTAATTGAGCGCGGAACTTCCGTTTCCGCTGTGTGTGTGTGTGTGATTAACTCAACGGGCACAAATTGTAAGGCAAACAAAGAGGAACGGAGCGGGGGTGGGGCAAGGCAGGGTGAAAGCATTCTCAAATATTAAACACATGAATTCGCATGAATTTGCCATTTAAATTATTTAAGTTGAAACACAAACACACACACGAGTCGAGCTACCACGCCCAGCCAGCCCAGCGCCCTTGTTTCCTGTTTTGATGTCGTCTGTGCTTTCCCTCTTCCCTTTCCTCATCTCTGTGCCCAGTTGTCGGTTGTTCTTGCTGCTTTTCTTTATTTCGCTCAAATGTTTCTTATTTATTTATAAGGACAGCGCAGCGTCGAGCAGCTTCATCCTTTTGAACTTGTCCGCACGAGTTTGCAACTGTTTTTATGTTTTATTCCAGTATTTGTTTTGATGTGTTCCCCTCTCCCTCTCTCTTTCTCCTATTCTCTCTATCACTATCTCTGTCTATTGGCTGGGCTTGCGCTCGCTTTTGACGCTGCATTCAATTAATTTCGTTTCCCATTGAACACTCCACTCAACGCAGCCCAGCTGCAATCCCAATACCAATCCCAATCTGCGCCAGCTTCCCTTATCATTCCACTTGCCTCCGAGCAACTCTCAACTCCATGCGAAGCGGCCTTTGTGCCATCGATTGCTATTGAAATATTAAACAATCTACGCTCGCTCTCGACTCGAAAAGACTTCCTCCTGCACTCTTCGCCACCCTCTGCCTGCCACTTTCATAAATAACTAAAGCAGACAAAGTCGCCAGTACATACAGCTATATGTTTTTTACTGTGCAGTGACAACAGCAACAACGACAACAGCAACAACAGTAAAGGACGCCTGCAACGACATATCAATTAATTTTATTCAAACAACTTTTGCGAGCTAACAAAAAATGGATTACGGCTGCCTGCTGCTGCTCTTCGCCTGCACTCTGATTGGTAAGTCAGCAATTTATTTCGCACACCCCGCCCCTCTTTACACCCCTTAGCTTTTCCTGTTGTCGCATAGCTGTAATGAAGCGTAATGCTGCATAAATTGCTGGTCAGAAGCAATTGAGGGCCACGCTGCGTATGCGTGATGCGCACACAAATCGCCTTTATTTCAATTGATTGTTAAATGTTTTCACATCCGTTTGCCAACAGATTAATTCTTTTGAGTTTCTGCTTGCTGTTGTTTTATGTATTTTCTCTTTTTGTTCTGCTTCTCTTCACTGTTTGCTCTCGGTTTAACCGCAAATCAATATTGACAAAGTTTTTGCGCCTCCGCCTACGGCACATTGCCTGCACTCCGTCCGTCCAGCTGTACACGTCTCCCGGCGGCCTTGCGGCCTTTCATCGGCCTGGCTGGCTGCTCTTTTAATGACTTTCCCCATCATTCTGCAGCAGCTGCAGGCTGCAGTTGCATTCGCTGCGCTCTTGGCACTTGGCAATTTGCGCTGCAACAACTTTTGCTGCTGCTGCTGCTGCCACAGCTTGAGTGCAGTTTAAAGTTAAATTGTATTTCCGAAATGCTCGCAATTAGGCAGCCTGCCAAAGGCGTCTTCAAGCGGCGTTTCCATCGCCTCTGGCGCATAAATTGCCAATGGCAATGGGGCAATTAATTTGCAGCGCATTAAATGAGCTGCCATTCGCCTAAAAGCAAAAGCAGCTGCAGCAACAACAACGAGTAGACACAGCAGCAGCAAGAGGAGCAGCAACAGCAGCAACAACAAGTTGAGGCAGCAACAGCAATCTAATGCCGACTTTCATTTCTCAAATGTGGTTGCCAGCCACATACGTTCTTGCTTGTGCTTCGCAAGTTAACTAAAATGCTGCTGCGAATGGTAAAAGCGCTTGCAGACTAGTGGATACCCTTTTTAACCATTCTAGTTGATGTTTAAACTATCTTCCGCTTAATTGACAGTTGATTTACTTACATTAAGCAGTGCTTTTTGCTGGCTTTGATTTGTATATTTAAATAAATTGGATCATTAAATTAATCAAATAAAAAATCACTTTTATAATATTTTTGAAGCAAAAAACTCTTTACATCATTAAATCAAAAGGGGAGTAGGGATATGAAATAATAAATTTAACATATAATATATTTTTGAAAGTAAAGCACAGCAGGTAAACAAAAATGTAAATAGGTTAAAAAGAAATTCCTAAGGCATTTTTTGCCTATATCTATTCCTGTTCTCGGATCATTAAATTAATCAAATAAAAAATCACTTTTATAAGAATTGGGCACAAAAGCGGAGTAGGGATATGAAATAATATATTTAATATATAATATATATTTGAAAGTAACGCTCAGCAGGTAAACAAAAATGTAAATAAGTTAAAAAGAAATTCCCCTAAGGCATTTTTGCCTATATCTATTGCTATTCTACCCTAGCAATTTACATTGATTTCTGCTTCTGTTCTCAAAACTCTGCAGCAGTTTTCAGTTTTCTCGCATGTTTTTGCAGATGGAAGTTCACTTAGGCTTATAGCGGGGTTGGGGGACTGTGTTGGGTAAATGAAACTTTGCGGTTTGGCGAATGCAGCTGACATATTTCACGTTAAACTCGGAATACAATCGCCAAGGGAGTACTCAGGCTAGACTCCGTCATACGCTTTACAATAGCCAACATTGCCAGCACACTCAAACTCGCTCCTGCTCTCTCTCCCTCTTTTACTCTCTCACTCCCACTGCCTCTCACACACTCGTGTAGCAAGCGAAATGTAGCACACAAAGTTTGAGCAACTTTCGAATGTGTTTTAATATTTTGTCGACTTCTTCGCGTGGTTGCGTCGCTTAAAGTTGACTAATGAAATTGAGTGTGGCCACATTTGTGCTTAACTTTGCTTGCGAATACGATTCGAATACATTTAAAATGGACTCACATAAGTTATATTAATAAATTCCCCTTTAAAGCAGTGAAATATTTGTTACTTTTCACTTCCATTTGAGTTGCTCCTGGAATGTGCAGTTGAGTGCGGTTGGCCAGAGCCCAAACACCTAAACAGGCTACCTATACATATGTGTGTATCTGTATCTATATCTGTATGTGTGTGTGTTTATGTATCTTTGTCTATTCTCGTAGATTTGCATAAACGTCTCGGCATCTCTAAATGAATTTATTACAGAACTTTGCTGGCTGCGAGGCCTTTGGCAAATTCATATGCAAATTCAGCTAAACAGACAAAAATTGGAAGGGTCTATATATCTCTTTCACTCTACCTCCTTCCTCCCCGTTCCTTCTCCCTGTATGCTAGTAGATGCTAGCCTCAGATAAAGTGTGTGGGTTAATTACCAAGAAATTTGCATACTCCTTCTGTGGTAAGCCCGGTTACAGGTGGAGGGTGACTTACTTTTTGCCATTCCCAAATGATAGTTTTGCATAAATAATTGGCATGTGGGGATTACATGAAGTAACGAGCTTACTCTTACACAGTTAACAAAGCAATATTGGTATTATTTCAATTTGGTATTTGGGGAATTTGGCAGCCATTAAATACAGATAGCCTTGTTAAAAGATTTTTACATGAGAGAGAAATATTTAAATTGTTGCAGATTGAAGTTGATTAATCAGCGATGAATGAATTCTCCTCTAAAAGGCATGCATTACCAAACAGTTTTTTCTTTCCAAGAGCAAATGGATATGTTCTACATATACCATATATTTTTTCAGGATAGTTGGCATAATCTCTCTCTGTAGATAAGGGAATCTCTCTTCACTTATTTTTTGCAAAAAACAACTGGAAAAGTTAAGCGCAAATAAAGGAAAATAGTTGGATAACATTGTTGATTAGACACAAGTCTTTAATGCAGTCTGCAAATGAATACATTTATGTGTGTCCACACTCACACATGCACAGGCAGGTCATCATATTTATTTCGAACACATTTGCATGTTGAACAGAGAAAAGTTTTTGAAGTTTTTATCTGACATTTGATGCAGCATGTTTCGTTTCCGTGCTTGCTCTCTTTTCTTCTCCTTCTCTCTCTCTCTCTCTCTTTCTTTTTTTTCCTCTCCTTTCGGCTCCCCTCCGCCTTCTTGGCCAATCAGAGTGGTGCATATTTATAAGCCAGGTTTCTCATGAAAATTTATGTCGGCAATGGCAGCACCCACACCCACGTATTCACACACCCACACTCACACATTGCCGCACACACACCCGTACACCCACTTGGCTGACATTTTTGGTTCGCATTTCTTATCAATTTTGGGCTGTGCATGTTGCAGCTGCGCTTATCGCTAGCTGCTGCTGCCTCGGCACGCCCCCGACCCGCCCAGCAGCCACACGCCACAAATACTGCATTTGCCACAGACACAGACACAGGCACAGACTCTGCACATATGCCAGTTACATATGCACCACACTCTTCCTTCCCCCCTCGACAGTTTGTTGCGCTTAGTCCTCTTTTATGCTGCTGCATCCTGCTGCAGCCGACCCGACCAACTATTTTGCATATTCATTTCATGAAATTTCAAATTTATTCGATGTCTCATGTGCCTCATGGTCAGACCCGCCTCCGACCTGTTTCTGCTGCACCTGTAGGTGACCAGCAAGGTAACCACTGGTTCACATTTCGAGACCAACACCTGCCCAGTCACCTGTGCGAATTAAAAAATTACAAAAACACACACCGAGCTCAAAACTGAGTCATTGCATCTCTCTCTCTATCTCTCTTTCTCTCGCAGATATGCAGAGCATCTCGGCGCTGTTTGTTACCGATATCAGTGTGCCGGAAATTGTGGACTTTCGGGATAACGTGACGCTCTCGTGCAGCTACGACATGAGTGGGCACACCCTCAACTCGGTCAAGTGGTACAAGGATCGACTCGAGTTCTTCAGGTGAGCAAGTTTGATTTCAAATCGTAATGGTTTCTCTAAAATTTCCTTCATATACATATATATATATATGCTATATACAGATACACACCTCTGATGCGTCCGGTGTATATAACGTTTCCCGTTGCCGGCATCCAAGTGCTTGAGGGGAAATACTTCTGCAACGAGTCAACGTGCCGCGTGGAGCTCAGTCTGCTAGGGGCCAAGTCGACGGGCAACTTCAAGTGCGAGGTGAGCGGGGATGCGCCGCACTTTAAGCTCGCTGCAAAGGAGGACAACATGACCGTGGCAGGTAAGTGCGGGAGAGATGGAAGTGTGGCAGGGGGCAGGGTGGGCGAAGCACTTAACTCATTATTAGCTAATTTGTCTCTCATTTTGCAACCTCCTCCCCACACACAAAATGGCCGCAGCCTTGCCACAAAGCGACCCACTAATCGAGAGCTTCAACTCGATGTACCGCTTGGAGGAGTTTCTCAGTGCCACCTGCTCCTCGGACTACTCCAGTTTGCCCACAAAGCTCACGTGGTACATCAATGGCGAACAGGTAAGCGACTCCACAGACCGCAGACTGCACTCGGCCACTCAAATAACTCCGCCTCTCCACCCATCCCCCCTTCATTCTCTCTTTCTCCCTCTTTTGCTCTTGTGTTGCAGCCCATGCTGGGGGAGCTGCAACCGACCATAGACAACAGCATTCCCGCCCACGACTACATACTGCGTCGCCAGCGACTCCAGGTGAACTTCTATCTGCAGGCCCAGCGCTTCTACAAGGCCGGCAAGATACTCGAGCTCAAGTGCGTGGCGGAAATTGAGAACTACCCGGAACTGCGGCGCGAGACGACGCTCAGCGCGGCCCTCACGCCCTTCGATAATATGAACAATTTGAATTTGATGTTGCGCCACCAGGACTACAGTAAGTAGTCTCAGAGTTGTTAAGATATAAGATACAAATGTATCTGTGAGATTCGCGATGTATTTGTAAGATATATAAATGTATCTGTGAGATACGTGATGTATTTTTGAGATACATAAATGCATCTATAAGATTCGCGATGTATTTTTGAGATATATTAATGCATCTATGCGATATACTAATGTATCTGAGAGATTCAAATGTATCTGTGAGATGTATAAATGCATTTGTGAGATACATAAATGTATCTATGGGATACAAAAGGTATTTGTGAGATAAGCAAATGCACCCGTGAGATACAAATGTATCCATAGGATACCAATGCTAATTGTGGTATTTAAAAATATTATATTATAAGTAATAACACACGATTCAAGTTCATAGAAGTACACACAAGAAAATTTACCTTTGAGGTAAAAATATATCTCATAGATAAAATATGTTTCTATAAGATATGTGTGCATTTATGCATGCGTGAGTTGATGATACTCAGACACAAAATATATCTGAAGATGCGATGCATTCTACAAGGCACGTTTATAAGCAATCGAATTAACTGCGAAACTTCATCTTCTTCTCTTCCTTCCCCTCCCTTTTCTTTGCTCAGTTCCAAACACTGCTGTGAACATGCACAGGAGCGGCTTTTTGGTGTGGACATGTCTAATCTCCGGTTTCTTTGTGATAATTCAGCTCGAACGCTACCTGACACGTCAATCATGAGCACTCACACGGGCCACGGAACTGTCGCAGGCAGCAGCAACTGCAACGGCAACGTCAACAGCACCAGCAACAGAATCTGCAACTGCAACAGCAACAGCTGTGGCAACTATATCAAGACATTAGTTAGTTAGTTAGAATAACGGTGGGCGGCCTGCTAACGGTAAGCGACAAGCTGCAGCTACATTCGCTCAGATTGTCACATTGTACATAGTCATCAACGAGGAAGAGCAGGAGGCGCCACCAGGCGTGGCAAGCAGCATAATTAAAGGAAATAAAATATGATTAAGTTAAGTGGGAATTAGCGATAAAATGCATTTCAGTTGAATTCAATTCAAGTCGAGTTCATTTATTCGTTTCACAAATCTAAATAAAAATAAATGAAGTCTCAAATTAAGTTCACAAGAATCTTGTTTCCAACATTAATTTAGCGATCAAGTGCATTATAATAATGTGTTGTTTTCTAAAGGTTTAAAAGGTAATTACGTTAATGGGGGTCATTTTGGTGGGAATTGGGGCGTAGCAGCAGCTTCTCAGGGAAGCTAAGTAAAATCAGTGCATGTCTTTCAATTACGCAGATAGCATTAAAGATACAGATACACATACCGATACCGATACAGCAAGTAAAATATACTCAGATACTAATTAAATGCACTCGAAGCATGCAAACGGAATAAGTATGCTGTTCAATTTTTGCTTGTTACTAGCCATGATAAGTCACACTCGGGCGAACACGAATTTTTAATGTACATGTAAACATTTTCGAAATTATATAATAAAACCACTAACACAGCCACACTCTCACACATACACACACTGTCTCACATTTTGTGCACAATTTCTAGAGAAAAAAATAAGAAGACGAATATAAAATGTTATCTGTGGAATATACAAATGTTGTAAAGCAAAACAAAAAGAGATATATATATAAATACTACATAGGTTAGTTATCATAGAGAGCTGTAAATACATTTTAAACATTACGAACAGACACAGAACAGAAGCATATAGAGAAGGGAAGAGCAGGCAGGAACCGAACATCCAATGTACGTACTTTAGTGTAAGGGAATAGCGACAAGCTGAACTCAAATCAAGGGAAGAGTCGGTTGTCGCGTATCCAACTAAAAATGCAGCAACATTTCATATTTAATGAGCTACTAGAAATAGAAAACAATGAAAAATGATAACAAAAACAAAACAGATAACACTGAAAAATTGCAGTGACTCGATAAAAATGCAAATACATGTATTAAGTGCCAAATAAACTCAATCCAGATCACATCAAACACAGCAAAGTCACTCGGGTGGAATCTAAAAATACAAAAAAAAGATGAAAAAAACAATAAAAAACGATTCAAGAGAAAATTATGAATAAAGTGGGAGAAAAATGAGAGAGAAATGCTTTAACAAACATTGTAACTTGATATATTCAAATTGAAAAGATAAATAAATACGAATACGAAATACAAATACAAATACAAATACAAACACAGTCGGGCACTTGTTAATCACTTTTTGTTATTCAATATGCAATTAAAATGAAACCGAAGGCATAAAAAACAACAACTAAATATGTACGAAAAAAAAAGAAAAACAAATGTTCAAGTGATTCGCATATGAATGCGAACATGAATGTACTCGTCTGATTCGCCTATTCATTCGCACACATCTTTTGGTTGTGAACTTGTTTTATTTCAAATAATATAAATAATAATAAAAGCAACCGCAAATAAAAAAAAACATAAACAGAAAAAACAAACAAATGAAAAAAAAAATAATCTGTTTTTTTTCTACTATTTTTTTTAAGCGTCGCACAGTCATTTAATTCTGTGAAATATTTCCAATTTGTTGGAAAAACAAAAAAACAAGCTCCATAAATAATTAAATCAATTTTTTTACACTGGCAGTAAACAATTTCAATAAAAAAACTACTTATTTCGCTAATCTGCGAAATTACAGACAGCTCGACGTCGGGACGTCCAATTTGCATGTTGCGCAATGCCATTTACAATTGCAAAGTGCTGGGCGTGGCACTGGTCGTGACGGGGCGTGGCAATGCATTGCGGTCAGTTCAGCAATTTGTCGGAATGGTGTGAAAAAAAATGACCGAACAATATAAAGGAATTTAATGAAGAGTTATTGATTAATGGAAGTGTGTACAAAATTATTCACTTCCCCAGGTTCGTACCTCTACACGATGGGAAAGCGTCAACAAGGTTTGGATTTATTTTTATACATAAACATAAAAATAAAATATCTTCGATTAGTTACAGTTGCATAAATATTTCCAGGTTATTCAACAATAAAAATATTTTGGTCAGACCACAATTAATATTTGTTTATAAAATGCATACAAAAATAGTTGGTATATTTGTATAGTTTCAAGTGTAGAGTTTTAAGCTGTTCAGAGCTTAAAAATTGAATCTGCTCAGGCAGCAATAACTTGCAATCGTCACTCTAAATTGCACACGTTGTTCTTCTTCAATACTGTAAGCGCGCCTTTAACGGTCCAGTCATCTTCCTTTTGTCTGCCAATGATGAAAAGTACTTGCTTAATTTGAAATAATAACTTCTGTAAGTACGTAAATTTGTACAATTAATTATGCTAATAAGCCCAGGCTGAAAGAGCTGCAGACCTAAAGACCTCGACCCCGTGTCGAGGACTAGGCTGAAAAGGCAGCGGGCTTAAACAATAAAAAGGGTTAAATAATTAATTTCAATGCTGTTGCAATTAGTTTCCACTAAATATTTCATGAGTTTTGTCCATTTCGCTTAGAGCGCACTGCCCAGATAGGTCACTCCAAAAAAGGGGTTCCAAAAATAAAGAAACAAAAAACGAATTAGGCTGACGCTGAAAAAACGAAATGCTAACGAACAAAAGGCCACTTTTGATGGCCACTTAATGAGGCCCAAGCCCGCGCCTAAGCCTGAACCTGTCCTGGCCAGCTAATCAAATTAGCTGCTGTCCAAGGACTTTTGATCAAAAATGCGAGATGGGCAGGGCAGGAGAAAAAATGGACGAAAAAATGTGCTCAATTTTCAGAGAAGTGTCATATGGTGTACGCGTAATTTATGTGATTTTAATTAGCAGGATGTCCTGCTGCCACTCCCCCTCTAGCCTCCTACTCCTGGCATTTATGACTTATGACGCATAGCTGTCATATTCATGTTTCTGCAAGTAATTGAAATTAATTTTGCATTATTTGCTTCTTATTTGCCTGCGTTGCTCTTGATGTTTTTGTTGTCGCTTTGTCGTGTTGTCGTTGCGCCTCACCATTTGTCATGGAATTTTAAACATTTTCAATTAAGTCTCATCCGCATGCTGCACATCAGTGTGAGCTGAAGCTGAATCTGAAGCTCCAGGCTTGAGTCTGACTCGAGTCGCCTCTAAGTTACCAAAAAAATGTGGGGAAAAAAACGAAGCAAGATGGCGAAGTGAATTTCTCGCGCTTTGGCATTTGTCAAAGTTTTCGCAGCTCGGCTCGAGTGTCCTTTCGCCAAAAGTTCTGCCGGCTGCAGTCAGGCAGGCAGCCAGTCAGTCATTCAGACAGCGCCGGCTGCGTCTTTGCCTGTTTGCGTTTCATTAAAATCCATTAAAATGCTGCAAATCAAATTAAAAGTTTCCACTTTTTTCCCCCCTTCCCTCTTTCACATTCGGCTGCTTCTTCAGCGTCGTCTCGGCTCGGGATTGGGACTTGGCTTTGGATTCGGATGCGGATTCAGATTCCGTTGAGGTTTGGCTTCGGCTTCATTTGCATGCGCAACATTTTCAAATGACAATTACAAATCTTTTTGCTGCACACTTCTCAGCAGCACTTTTGCCAGTTTTCCTTTAGCTGGAAATTACTTTTTAATTTCTTTGTTAATTGCTGGAGTCGCCCGTCCCTTTCTCTCTCTCTCTCTCTGGCTCGCTTTCAGATAGTCTGTAATTGCAGATAAGTTCGTCAAAAATGGCCGTCATTGTTGTTTATTTACCGCTCGGAAACTGGTTTCCGTTGTTGACCCATTGACCTATTGACAGTTCTGTGGAGCAACGTGCCCCACAATGACTCATTTGTATGTGGCATATGCGGCCGCCTTATCGCCAAACATGTCACGCATACCAAACAGCCAACCATCTCGCTTCCCTCTCTCTCTCTCTATCTTCCCTGTGACCAGATTGGTATGCAAACAGTAACTGCCTCTCAGTGGCATGCTGCGCCGCGTTGAGCAGGCAGATTTTTACCATAATGTCGTGGAGGCAGCACTGAGTTGAGATTTCAATTTTGTTTCCTCACACTCGACTTGGCTATAATGTTGTCTAATGTCTTGTAGATATTAATGTCAAACTACGCATTTTTGGATTTTTAGCAAAGTTGGCTCTCGGGATAATATTTTTTTTTCTGCTGATTGAGAATGGTTTTCTCTGAGAATGGCTTTAAGCAACTGAGCAACTTTTGTCAATGAAATTTTAAAAAACTATTATATTAATAATGAATATTTCATGAAAAAAGTATTTTTTTATAGATTTAGTATTGCGTATTAAAAGGAATGCTTATCTGTTATCAGTGCATGAACTAACGCACATATGTATGCAAATCTTTATCTATCTACAATATATAATACATATATATAATACATATATATAATACATGAGTCATTTTAATGAAATTGAATCCAAGAAAGATTTCATTTCAGGATGTTCATAAAATTTTAATATTATCTAAATAATTAATGAAGTTTCTTTACACAAACATGTCTTTACTTTTCCCGTTCAATTGCAAAAGGTGGAAAAAAGGCAGTCTCAAGTACAAGTAAAATGGCATGTAAAGCAGTTTGTAAGACAACAATTGAAAAGAATTACCAAAAAGCCGCAGACAAACTCTCTCTTTCTCTGGCATAGGCGGTGCGAAACACATGTGCGGAATGTTTTTTGGCAACAAGAAGGAATGAGTGGGAGGGGTGAGGCAGTGCGAAGGCGTAGACAGGCAAAACGTAAACTCTTCAATAATTGAACGTGAAGTCATGAGGAAGCGATAAAATCAAATTGCTTCCTTAATGTGTGAAATTGATACAGGAAACAATTTTCCACATTGTTATGAGGCGCACATGGTGTAAGCGCCATGCCGTGCCGAGCAACTCGACATCGTCATCGACATCGAGTGAGAGAGGAATCATATCGGGGCATAGTCTGGTGCTATCTAAAAGGCGGCTCCTTCTCTCATTGCCGCGATTGTGTTGAGCATTTCGATTACAAACGTAAGCCGGAATGTTCGGGAATCGCGCGCTCAACCAATTTCGAGTGATTTTGGCCGCAGGACAAAGTGGCGGAGTGAGCAGGGAGTGTGGGAGGACGGGGGTACATTTCACGCTCGCTAACAGACTTCTGTTAGGTTCAATATTATATTTCAAGCCCGACAACTCGATACATGCGCCTAACCAAGCCTTGGCTACGATTGGGAGACGCAACCGGAGTCGGTGGCGAGGTCGGGGTCGGACTCTGGGCCGGAGTCGCTGCTGCTGCCGGTGCCGGTGCCGCACGGTCCATCAGCGCATGCAAATATGCTTTTGAATTGGTTTACGGCCATTGGAGCGTGCACATTGCCATCGAGAACTATAGTAGAAAGGCAAGTCGAAGGGAGCAGG
The DNA here is from genome assembly GCA_018903715.1 of Zaprionus davidi. Classification (NCBI taxonomy): domain Eukaryota; kingdom Metazoa; phylum Arthropoda; class Insecta; order Diptera; family Drosophilidae; genus Zaprionus; species Zaprionus davidi. The sequence goes on from JAEIGL010000003.1 coordinate 2,093,746, forward strand.
AGGAGGAGAAGAAGGAGCAGGGAAGCTTGGACTGCTGCTGCTGCTCTTGTTGTCTGGTTCAATGGCATGTGCGTTTGTTGTTTGCCATGGGGTCTTGGCCAGCTTTTGCTAATGGCGTGGCTAACACGATTTGCGGCCGACCGCGACTAGATGTGCGGCTGGCAGTGTGGCTGGCTCAGTTCGGCTCAATTTCCATTCGCAGGCGCTGCTCGCAGCTCGCAGCTCAGGCCAAGTGCCGCAGCAGCAGCGGCTGATGAGCAAATGCAATGCCTGATCAAACATTCCGATTGGTTTGCTACAGACTTCGGACGCACTGCAACCGGTTTCATTTGCAAACGCTTAAATCAAAACGAAACAGAGCAAAGCCAGTGGAGAAGTAGTGCCTGCACCTGCACCTGGACTCCGGCTAATGTGCGTCAATTTCAGGCGCAAGGCAAGCGAGGAATATTAACAATGGGCGACAACTACAAGTGGAACAATGTCTACAGCGTGCCGTGTGCAGTTTATGTGGTCCAACTGGGAGCAGGCAGGCAGTCAGCATGGCAACCAGACAACCTGGTGACCTGGCGACTTGGGAATGGGTAGCGGGGAACGGGAAACGGGAAAGGTAACGAGAGCTGAACGACAAGCGGTGCTTGGCGCGCTGTGTCAATGGGAAGATGACGTTACGCGACAATTTTCCGCTTGAATTACGCTCCCAGTTCATGCTTCGTTTGCACAGGCCAAGAACAGAGCCAAGAGGGGGCAAGTTGTAGTGGGAGACAGAGAGAGAAAGAGGAATATGAAGAAAGAGGAAAAAAGAATAAATAAACGTTAGCAAATTTCCATTTTACAGCAAAGCCAGCAACGACAGCAGCAGCAACGCGACGCGACTTCAGCTTACACATTCACCTGCTAACTCCCGCCTCCCCCTCCCTCTCCTTCTCTTCCGGCATTCCCTCTGCAGTCCTAACGCAAACAGGAGGACGCACGCACCTGTGCGACAGACGCTGCGACAATCGATGCTTGTTGTCGTTGTCGACGATGTTGTTGCTGCTGCTGCTGCTGCGTGCTGCGTCGACTTTTGCCCCATGTAGCATGCTGCCTTTGACTGCTCCATACTAATTCCCCCACCCCCATGGGAGATAAGCTCTACGCAAATAATGATAAACTATAAAATCGCATGAAGCGGCGAGGAAATAATATCTGCGAAATAAAAATGTGCAGAGAGGCGGAAAATAATTCAACTAAACAATATACACGTATTTACATAAATGGATATAGCCCGTGATATTCAATTACCATGCTAATGGACAATGGACTGAATAGGTATACGGTATGCTTTGTGGGGGATCAGCTACCCGTTGTTGGTTGCCTGAAATGAAACCCATTAGGGTAGCGCAAAGTGCGAAGGGAAACGATGAATAGACTGAGTTGAGGTTGCTCAGCACTTAAGATAAGTGAGATTTGCAGCTTAGTTTAATTTCCCTATTAATTGCTAGAGATGTAATACCCACTACAACCCTTATATATAGAGAACTTGGGTTGAAAATAAATTAACATAAATGTTTAGGTATAATTCACAATATTTACGCAGAAAAGTAGGCAATGGTTTTTTAATTTCAGTTTGTTGCTGAAAAGTTTAAGTATAGTCTATTATAATTTTATTTGTATTGAAGATAAGTATTGATTTATACATTACAATTTTATTATATTTATAGGATTTAGTTTATTGCTTAAAATTTTATTAAAATGTTATTATCAATTTCATTCATTCTTATTCTCCACGAAGTAAATCATCAATATGAAAACATTTTTATGTTTATCACCAATGCCCAAAGTCCCTTATTTTCGTTCTGATAGTCATGATATTTGTACAATGCCGATATCAAAATCTCATTCTATTCGACAAAATCAGTAATTTGCAAAATATTCGAATTCCCTTCATCATAATTAACTTATTCACAATATTTGCATTCGCTGAGGGCAAATTGAATTTTCCGACTTGTGTCGCTTTCCAGCTCGTGCAAGTCATGTGAACTCTGAGCTCTGGGGCGGCCTGCTCGGCTTGTCGTGAATGTTTGCAAATGTGCACATAGAAAATGATAGCAAACATTTACAAATGTATTGGGACTATAAACATTTTAGCAGAAACAAATGGCGAAAGGCGAAGGGCAAAAAGAAGTGAGGAGGGGGAGAGAAGCGATGGTGAAGCCGAAATCGAAATCGAAATCTAATAAAATTTTCCATTTTTCTATGCGCAGTTAACTTTATGCGACATTTATGCGTGTGCAAAGTGTTAAGTGCGCACACACACACACACATAGACACACACACGCACAGCACATGCAAATGGGCCACATTTGCTGTGGCCCTTGCGGGGCATATAAAGAAGGCGGCGCTGTAGGCGCATACAGAACAGTAAAATACTTATGAGTGTGTGCCGTAAGTGCGTAATATATATGCAGACAGACACTCACACATACATGTACACATATACAGCATATCTTTTATCTTTGGCAAAGTTTTAAACTTTTTTAAATCGCCGAAAAGCGAAAGAAATGCAGACGAACTTCACGAGCTTTTTGTTTAGAAAAAGTAGCCCAGTAGCCCCCGTTGAAAGCCAGTTCAGCCCGGCGAGCATTATGTGGCAAGGAATATGGCCACACAGCGTTGCATGGGGGAGAACTGTGTGCGTGTGTGTGTGTGAGAAAGTATTCGCAAACTTTCGTAATTTATGTCATACGAAGTGTTAACCGCATGATGGCTGCACGCCGGATTGGATTTACATTGCTAAAAACTGCCAACTCTTTCAACTCAAACTCCAACTCCGGCTGTGGCTACGTCCAGGCGAAACTTCACCGGCGCCGGTTACTGTCCCGTACTTGTGCCTCCGTCGGCACCATGGACAGAGCAAACTTTTTTGCCTTTCAAACTACTTTTTATTGGTGTTAAGTAAGTGGAGCAAGTGGAGCGTTCTGCTACTGCTACTGCTACTGTTTCTCCTGCCGGCTCGCCTAATTGTTTTTCGTTTTACGGTCAGTCAAAATATCAAATTAAATTTGCCATGCAACCGGCCTGTTTCCCCTCTGCCTCTCTGTTTATCTTGCTTACGGCTGAATGACTAATGAAAGTTATTTAAATAAATAAATGTTCATTTGGCTGCGCCTTTTCGGTGTATTTAATTTCGAATTTCGATGTGTTTAACTTTCCATTTCTTTTCGTTTTCGTCTCCGCTTTCGTTTTAATTTTCTTTACACTTTTTCCTTTCGAGTCATTAACTTCACCATGGGCGGGCACGCCCATTTGTATCTCATTTGCCATCGAGCGCCTGTGATTAATTGCCCTTCAATTCTGGAAATTATTCCGCAAAAAAAGGTCCAAAATATTTCGTGAATTTATCTAACTGTATCTGTTATATTTGTCTGGAGTGTAACTTTCTTTTTTTCTGTTTTTCGTTGGCAAACCAAAAAAGGGACTCGATGCCAAATTTAATTAGGCGCAAAGAGCAAAGCGTGAGCTGCTGCTGCCCAGAAGACAAACGAGCGGTCGACTTCGATTTGAAACGCTGCCAAGAGCTTTGAAAATGATTTTTTCTCATGGCTGGGGAGAGAAGGGGGTCTGCTTCGTCTTTGAAAAGGGTTCCCTAGTTGACTTTTGATGGTGCTGCTAAAAATGCGCTGGGTGCAAACATTAATCAAATGCTAAGCTAATTTCAGGCTGGCTTCAAAGAGAACCGTGTGGCGAGTGGGGGCAATTATTGGAGTACAAAGCACATTACTCATACGCCACGATGGCCTCACGTGCCAACCCATTTTGCGATAGAGAGAGAGAGAGAGAGAGTTAATAAAGTCGCATATGATGAAATGTGATGGTGGCGCATTGTGAATTGTGACTCCAGCGGCAACTTGACGTTGACATATGCAACATGCCACACGCTTGTTACCTCCACCTCCAGCTCTGCCTCACTCCCCTGCGCCGTCGTCGCTCTATAACAACTGTATTAAATTGCCAGCAATTACGTTTTTATTGTGCTAAAATGCACCTGTGCATATTCCTGATGGCGCAATTTCGAACAAAAATAAACGACATCAGAAAGAACAACATTGCATGCGATTGCCAACCGTGTGCTTCTCATTCCTCCCCCCTTCCTCTTCCGCCTCTCGGCACGTTGCTGCATCCGTCTCGCAGGCAGTCTGTGCTACAAAACCAACAACTGTGGTAACGGTACAATAACAGTTCTAGTCGCCCGACCGCCCACCTGCCCAGCACGAGGCTCAGACTGACCAACTCGCCCTGCCCTGCATCGTCTGCTCTGGCTAAACAGGCGCCCGCTCTGCTAAAGTATTAAAAGCTCACATGTCTGCCTGTCTGTGTGTGTGTGTGGGTGTGTGTAGGCAATATTAGCATAGGTAAATGTTGAAAATTAACATTGAACTTTGTTCAACTTGCTTGCTACAGACAATCGCCCAGCATAGAGTCACTTCCACGGACAGACAGTTGAAGGGACATTGGAACAGCGGGACAGACGGGGGAGGATGAACAGACGACGGATGGACAGTCATTGCAGTCAACGCCGACGTGTCACAATGTTATTGCAATTTTCCGGGCACAGGCGCTACGTGTGCATTTGCACTCTGGTCTGGCCTAATGTCAAGGCAGACAGACGAGGCGCAGAGATAACCGATAACAGCAACAGCAACAACAACAACAGTAGCAGCATCACCAGCAGCAGCAGCAGCTACACAGACAGCAACAACAATGAAGGCATTGCTCTAACCCGCATAACGCATACGCCAAGTGACCCCAGCACGCATCGCTGCCTGGGCCAACATTGACCGGAATCCACATCTCGGCAATGTCATCCAGCGAAGGCAAATGTCAGCGGCCAGTGTGCATGGCACAGTGGATGAAAAACTGTGAGAGACAATGTGATTTTTAACTTACTGCTTAATTAAAGGTTTCCCAGTTTATTTTCTGTGATTCCCTTTTTCGAGCTAATGTACAGCCCTCCCTAACCCTTAAAGACAATACACACCATGAAACTGAGCAAATGCATTAGACCCACCCTAAATATCATAAGCAATTAACCTCATTTCGCTTAAAAATACCCAGTCCGCATAAAATAATGTAAACTGCCTCAAACTAGTTCAATAATTGAAACAAACTATAAACGGTTGTTCAGAATAATATTTATCAAACACTTTACAAAAATAAACGATTATCATGTAAAATATTTTATTGCTTTCTTGAATAACTAAAATTTATTTAGAATTGGAAATTGTGTGTTTTTGCTCTTCTTGCTCTATTTAACTTTTTTATCTTCATGAATAAAGATTCATTTTATTGATTTGATTTTACTTTTAATTTAAAATTATTAATTATAATTATTAATTGTTTTTTTTTAAGGTCGACTGACCTTAGTACGACTATAAACTAATTAAATTAAAAATTAAATTAAAGTTATTTAATCAAGTGCACCTAAAACTGTTAAAATTGTTGCTGGCTTCGATTTCTTGTTTATGTGAAAAATATACTCGTATATTAATATGCAATATCAAACCCTTCTGTGACAGATATTTCCTCTAAATACCTATAGTGCTAACCACTTTATTAGCAATCGCAACCACTGTGCTGCATTCGCTAGTCGATTGACTTGCTGCTGTTTGAGACTGAACTGTTGGTGTTGCTGTTGTTGGTGTTTCTGTTGTTGGCTCTGTTGCCAGCGATGCGGCAGCTATGGCATCGGCGACAAAATGCAAATACCCTTTGAACTTCAACAGCAGACGGCGGCAATGGCAACGGGCAACGCAAGTCCGACAACTGTCGACACTGGGCAACAACAACTTGCAACTGCTGCTGCTGCTGGCAAGTGCTGCCAGCTGTTGATTTTGATTTGCGGTGACGATTCAACTGACGCCACAAACAGTGCCTTATTATATCATAGTAACCGCACACGCCCCCTCCGAAAAGTGGGAGGCAACAGCAGCCAGACTTAACCTCAGCTCTCGGCTTAACCGTTTCAACTGTTGCAGGCGAAACCGCGAAATTAGTTAACATCTGCGGCGGGTTGCGTGGGCGTTAAGTAGGCACAACGTAATGCTTAAGGTTAACGTTACAACCTTTTGCGGTTTGTCACTTACAGCAGCAGACCCTCATAATGTCCACCCGTCCTCATCCCTCCCCCTCCTCCTCTGCTATCTGTTTGCCTGTGTGTGTGTGTGTGTGTGGTTTGGAGGCCATTGACGATATGTGTTTGCTGGCTTCGCTCTTGGCCAGTCAAATGTGCGTCGCATCATTTGCCAACGAATTAACCCGCACTAAACGTAACGGTAATATTGTAACGGTTCATAATGTCACTTGGTCAGCAGCCGTTTAACCCGGACCTGGCTCTGAATGAGCCTAATTGCAGCCATTGATAACTGCGGCCGGTCCGAGCTTCGTATGCAGATTTAAGTTTCCTCTTGACTCCGGCCACAAGTTGACCAGTTGACCGGTACACACACACATACAAAAGTGTCGAGTTGATTTCAATTAACTGTTTTGTATTACAGTTATCAAAGCTAAAGGTGTGTCCGATCATTAAGGCAATTGGTTACGGTGATTAACTGCAATGGTTAACTGAATACAGAGCTGTCAATGGCAGTTAAGTAAATACACCGAACACATATTGGAGATATATCTGTAATGTATATATATTTTTAATTTTAAGTTACCATCATCAGCTGTAAATGAAAAGTTGTAAGCATTATCTGACTGAACCTTTTCTCACAATTTATAAATTCTTACACTTCATTCAGCTCACTTCTGATTATTGGTTTATTGTATACAGTTCACACACTTTTCCATATTAATTAAAATTTCTGGCGACATAAGTATGAAATTCTCCTTACTCGAATACTTCACACAGTTCCCACTTCCGATTATAGATTTGGACTTAATCATTAACTTATTGAGATGTCGAATCAAATTGAGCTTTAATTAAAATGCCAGTTAATGCCACAAATTGTGCAAGAATCCAGCGCGTGCTTGCGTCGTTATATGCCACGAGAGCAGGCGAATGAGTCGAGTTTATTGGCACAGAACAGGACATAAGGCGCAGATGGCCAACACGAGCAGAGACAGGTAGCCGAGTTAACAACGAGTGAGTGCAGTTTAATTAGCTCAAAAATAAAATGAAATTAGAAAGAGACAGAGTGAGGAAGACAAAGAGAGTGAGAGAGAGAGAGAGGAAGGAGGGTGAGCGATGAGTGAGCACTGCTAACTGAGGTCAGTGGCAGGGTCGTTAAGGCCGGCAATGGCTGGCGAGCAGATGGACAGATGGAGTCGGTGCTAACCTTACATTTTATATTTATTAACCTCTACGCCGAGCTCCCTTAACGTTGTCTGGCCACAGCAATACAGCAAGAGCAACAATAACTGTAATTTCACTTTATGACTGCAAATCACAACAGCAACATAAAGGCAGCAGCAGAAGAATGGAAGGGAGACAGAGAGAGACTGAGAGCACCGTGCACCGAATGGCCATGGACATTATGAGCCGATCTGCGCACAACTCTGCGTATACGCAACCTTTTCTTATGGACAATTGATGTCTCTGTTCGCCGAGGTTGTCGGTCTTTGGCCTGGCCCGGGCCCGGACCAGGACCGGGCTCGTTGCGCATGTTGTTGTTAAGTCCGGAACATGACATTAGCCATTAACTCGCTGCATGCACTCGCCTTCGGTTTACATTCGCAAATAAAACACACGCAGAACGACACAGAGAGGGAGAGAGAGGGCGAAGGGAGAGGGGGGACGGGCAGCACAAAGCAGAATCACTGTTGAAATAAAAATGTATAAAAAAGGACATTTGAATTGGACTTATGGGACCACAACAAGCGCCAGTATTGCCGCACACACACAGCTACATTTTATTCGTATTATTACAAGCTAGGGGCGAGGGAGGGGCAGGGGAGTCTGCAGATACTACAGTTACCAGCAGCAGCAGCAGCAGTAGCAACAATAACAATATGTCCTTTTGTTGTAGACAACCAGTGGGCAGTGGCTTTGCTGGGGGGCGAGTCGGACGGCGGGAGGCGGACGCAGTCTGTGCCTGTGGCCTGTCAGTCCCTCATCTGGTCTTTCTACAATGAGGCAAAAGGAATGCCAAGAATTCACAGTGAACACAGTGAGCCTGATAAGGATTACGCTCGCAAGTTCTAAGCCAAATTGATCTAGAAGTTTTTAATGGACTGACTGAATACTTCGCAATGGATTCTGCCTGGCGATAATCCCCTTTGCATCGTAATAACAATGGGCTAAAATACTTAGGCAAGTGAATTGGGCGCCAGCTAAACAGATTGTTAAATGAGTCACGGAAACATGCAAAAAAAGACATTTTATTCAAGAATAATGTCAAAATATTTTACAGTTTAAAAAAAAATATTAAAAATAATTTAAAACTTCTTAAAATATATGGATTAATATTTATATAGTAACTTGTTAATTTTTAAATTTCGAAAAATGTTTACGTTTTTTTTATTTGATTTTAAAATACAGCAAGTAATTTTTGAAAAGTCTTCTCATGACAAGTTTGTCCAATTGTGGCAATCACCGCAGCTGCGATCACGGCTTGCGCTGCGAGTCACTCTGTCTGCACAGCCAGGATTGCCGAGTAGGGTTAACATGCAGCCTGAAAAACAAAGAGTACGTGTGTGCGTGTGTGTCCTAAATGTAATAACGACTTTACAAATAAAATCCAAGCAGGCAGCGAGCAGTAACGAGTCCAAAGTGCGTGGGCCTGCAGTTGATTTGGTGGTACGGGGGGAAGGGGTTGACGGCTATACTCGGACAACCACTCACTCACACTCTCTTTCTCTCTCTCTCTCTATTTCACTCAGGCACACACACACACTCGCAGTGCGGTAGTTAAGGCACAGCGAGCTGGCAGGCATCGTGTCGACTGCGAGTTGATTTCTTTTGCGTTTGCAGCTCCTAACGGCACCAGCCAGAATACTGTTGCCAATGCTGGCCATATCCAACTCTCCTTCATCCCCTAGTTCCCCTACTCCGTCCGCTTCCCTCTCACACGGTGTGCTTGTGCTTGTTTTATAACCTTTTCACTTTATTTCCCTGGGGGCAGATAAAAAATGAAGAAATCCTTATCACAGCGTGTCAAGGATTTGCTTGTGTCCATTCCACAGGACAAGCGGCTCCATAATACGCTTATTTGTAACGCGTCGTGTGCGCCCAAGCCAGAGGAAAGGGGCGTGGTCAGGAGAGAGAGAAAGAGTGGGAGAGCAAGAGCCAAAAAAAAAGAGCAACAAATAAAAAGTTAACGATGAGTTTGTTATGTTTATATTGCCGGCGAGCAAGCAAATGAAACACACGAAAGAGACAGACAAACACAGAGAAAGAGAGAGAGGGAGAGGGGAACAGCAGGAGTGCGTGCAAGTGAGATGGAGAACAACAATCAACGCAAATTTCATGACAAAACGTAAAACTGCGTAAATACAGCTGATGGAACTGTGGGCCAAGGAGCTGCTGCCCTTTATGACCCGCAGGTCCTTATTGCCGGGGCCGAGGCATGTTTATTGTTGTTGGCATTTCAATAAATAATGCCCGTTCTTGAGCAAGTCATCACACACACACACATGCAAATTCACCCAGTCACACACACATGCTTGACATTTAAATTAATTTGCTCAGCGCTCACTTTCGCTGGCACTTTCACTTCATAGCACCGCGTTGCTGCCCAATTAAGCGTAAAATTTGCATAACTGACAAGGCAAACAAAGTGTTGGAGAGGGGGAGGAAGAGAGATAGTGCAGGATGCCTGCTGTGACGTCACAAAATCAGTTGCCAGGGATAATCAGTGAGGGACAATGGGATAAGCAAACATCATCAAGCTCAAAAGCTATGGCAACGTGACCGACACTGAGACAAATTTGCATGTAGCACAGGGAAAGGGGCAAGGGGAGGAGGGCACGAGGTGCGACAATCTGCAGCTGGAGTCGCAGTCCAGCTGGGTGTCGAGAAAGTTTGCTGTCAAAACTATGCCGCAAAGTATGCTAAGTTATGCGTCGAGGAATCTGAGCATGTGTGCGCACTTCTCTCTCTCCATCTCTCTATCTCTCTCTCTCTCTCCATCTCTCTATCTCTCTCTGTCTCTCTGTTCGTGTGGGCTGTGTATTATGTGCGAGATTTCAGACGCCGTTGACAGCTGACGTTGGCGTTTCCGTCGTCCTCGCTGGCGTCTCTGATTATGATGCGCCCGGGCAGACAATGAAGCCAATGACGTCGGCCTCAGAAGCAGCAGCTGATAAAGATGCCCTTCCGGCTGGGGTTGGCTCTCGGCGCCGGCCTCAAACTATGCTGGGCGCGTAGCCCGTGCTTACTTTCGCCCTCGACCAGTCGCACACACACTCACACACACACACGTGCGTTCGTTAGACCTTAAACGGCACAGCACGTAGGCATCATTACGCCATCAGCAGCAGCAGCAGAGGCAGTTGCAGGAGATCGGCGGGTTAGGCACGCGTTCTGGTGCGAAATGTTGCAAATAAAAACATGACGCAGTGCAGGTCCCCTGTCCTCCCTCTCTCCACAGGCTCAACTTCAGCAGCTGCCGCCTTTGATGTCGCTGAGGCCGAAGCTGATGACTTCATTAGCGCGCACTATCAGTGCAAATGGGCAGCATCATCAACCAGGCAGGCAGGCGTGTAGTGGGGAGGGGGGAGGGGGAAGCAGGCAGGACATGCCGCTTGTCCGGCCGCAAAAGTCGTTCGCCAAAAGCCACACACACTCTGAGAGAGAGTCTGTTCGTTGGTCAGTGCATTAGATGCTGCTTTGGGAGTTCATTAGCCGTGGGTCATTAGAGCGAGACAGTGAGAGAAAGAGACGGAGAGAGATAGAACTTTCACATTTAAATGAACTGCAGCATGGCAGAATTTAAATGCATATGGTGCGGGGAGAAGTAGGGTGGTGGGAGGAGCAGGAAACTATCTTCTGGCAATCGTAATCCACTTAGCAGAAATAAAGGATTGGCAACGTTGTTGCAAATTGATTGAATCGCTTCATTGGCTACAAATGCAGCCCCGTATCACTTGGCCAGTTCCCACTCGCATTACTCGTTTACCCTCCCCCTGCCCCCTGCTCGTTCATGCCACAAGCACGTGCGTCTAATACGTCAAACATGCTTACGCCAATAAGTCGTCATCCTGCTGCACATGCTGCCTGCTGCCTCCTGTTTGTTGTTGCTTGTTGCTTGGCCATGTTGCCGAAATCTTATTGCCAGGCCTTGACTGCAACGAGACAGCCAACAGACAGCCAGACGGACTCCCTCAGGGCAGGGGCAGCGCGGGACGGGGCAGCTGGGCCTGCAACATTGAAAGCAATTCCATTGATGTGGATGCGGCCTTGGGGCAGGGGGAGGGCAACTGTGGTGCGGCGGCTCGTGCAGCACTTTTCGATAACTTCTTTATGCAACGTTTTTTTGCTAGCATTTCTCTTCTCTCTTCTCTTCTCTTCTCTTTTCTTCTTGGGCTTATTTTTTATCTCTGTTGCAGGTACAACGCAGCGAGTTTCCTTTCCTTTCTGGGGTTTTTCGTGGAGAAATCAAACGCATTACGTACAAAGCGTTGAGGCTCTTTCAATGATTCTACTTTATTTTGCCGCCTTCCTTCTCCTCCTTCTCTTTCTTTCTCTTGCTTTTCGTTTTTTGCGCATTTGCCAGTTCGGGGTAATGAAGGATATTGAAAGAGCTTTGGGTATTCGCCTGGCTCGGGATGTGGATTTGTGATAGCGAATTAAGCGATGAAGTGCGAGAGAGAGAGAGAGGGAAAGAGAGAGAGAATATCTGAAAAACTGAAAAACTTACCTCTAGCTGTCTGTGTGCATGAGTGTACATGTGTGTCTGTGTCTGAGTATCATTACTATCGCAGATCTCTTGGCGAACTTTGGACATTCGAGCTGAACTGTAAGTTATGCGAGTACGGGCATACGCCACATACGATGCCCCCGTCCAAACAATCGGCCAAGTGCCTGAGCCCTGCCTTAAGCCAGGTTTAATAACTTCCTTTTCACAAGCTTAAGCCTGGCATTGAGACTTGCCAGAGGCCGAATCTATTTACCACAAGCATCCAAAGATTCACAATCTCTTCATCCACTCCAGCGTGGTCTGACTGTGCCGCAGACCGCGCTGCGTTGCACTCTGCCCTGGCCGAGGCTGCTGCTTCATGTTGCGGTTGTTGACGTAATGCAATCTGCAAATGCTTCAATTCTGTTCGGCCAGTGTGGTGAGGGAAGCAAAGGGCAGTGGCAGGGCATAGGGGCAGGGCAAAGGGTATGCTGTGTGTGGCATGTAATGGATGAAACGCTGCAGCAATTATGCTGCCACTGCAGCTCAATTCCAAGATACTCCGATGAGCATCAATAGCCCGCACAAAACTGAGTAAAAAACGAGAAACTTCATATATGTTTTATGTGAAGAGCACAGCAAGAGAATTATACTGGGGAAGTTGTCTTCTGTCTTTAAGAACTTCTTGGTACTGGCTAGAAAGTATTTTAGTACATCGTAAACTTAAGTCTCCTCTGCATGAACTTCTCTTCTTATATTTTTGAAAAAAAACAGGAGTCTCTACATATTCATTAGTTTTTAATTAAATTTATTTTAATCTTACCCAGCTTTTATTTTGTATTCCATTATGGCTGAGCTCAAGCGCGATATTAAAAGCTAATAAATAAAATAAATATTTCTTATATGAATCGATAACGTTGAAATGAAAAATTAATTATTCCGATTGAAATTTCATATTTCAAATTAAACATGTCTCGCTTTGCAATTAAAATAAAAATGTGTGTTCAAAAATTAAAATCAATTTGGAAAGTAAATCAAATTGCCATAAAATCAACTGTGCAATTAAAGGAACATGTTTTCGACATTCTAATTGGTTTATGGAATAAATAGATTTTAGCGCGAGGCATAAAAGATTTTAAATTTGTCTTTTTGAAAAGAATGTTAAATGATTTTTTTTGTGTTTGTGTGGCGGAGGGGAAGGTCGGGTTGGGGAGTTTGTTTGTTGTGATTTGAATGCAGCGCAATGCAATAAAACTAATTATTTATCATTGTTTTGTAACAATTGACTAATTGTTAATAATTTGCAGTGTGGCTGGGAATGGACTGCGAAGAGGGAGAGGGCACGTTGCCATGGCGATTTGTAGTGCAAATACGCTTCTAATTAATTTACAATGTGTAAATTTGAGGGACGCGCGTGAGGCGTAGCGAAATTACTGAACAGATGGTTAACGAAGAGTGGAGAGAGCAAAGAGGTGGGCAGCACGTTAATTAATTCAATGAATGCCAAACATTATTAATTATTCATAATCAAATATGCAATTGCGGCATTTGTCGACATGCCATCGCAATATTTGGTCACACTCAAAAAGAGAGGCCCAACTGGAGGCAGAGTTGGAACTGAGAATAGAGTCGACATTCGCTTTGAGAGTTGCAAATTGCATAGTGACTTGCCTCGTGTCAAATTGTGCATACGCCCCGTGGCCGCAACTGTGTATTGAGCTGAGCTTTCACAAAGCATTTTCTCTCTCTATGTTTGCATTTTAATATCTACAAATTCTTTTTTGATTAGACGGCAAACAGCTGACATCTCGTATTATTCATAGCACCTTGTGTCGAATTCAGTTGCTGTAAGAATTATCCTGCTGTGCCAATAGGAAATTAGATTTTCCTTTTTATTTACCGAAAAATGAAAATATTTTCTTGCACATTTTACGCAAATTGTCAAATGTATTCGAGAACGCCTACAAAAGCCAACTTCCTTGCCGGACACACACAATGAGGTGCATTAGTGTGCGAGTGTGTGTGTTGGCTGTTTCACTTTGGTTACAGCTCAAATTTCCGGCACACCCACTGACAACGCACTTGCCGAGCTGCAGCTGCAGCAATTGCTATGGCTGCATTTGAAAATATTCTACACAGTTAGATGTGGCAGCACCCAGACACATACACATACTCACACCCATGCATGCATACATGCATCATCACTGTGGCTGCTTTAATAATGCCTTCAGCTGCAGACGAACTACAAAGATAACCAGGTGTAAGGCCCAGTCGACTGGCCCACTGGGTGATTACAACAATGGTCTCTGTAGCTGTCCCCCTCTTTGGTACACTGACAGCAAAAAGTATGCTGGCACAGTGAGCAGCGAGCACTGAAAAATGTATGCAAACCTTAATGAATACTAGAGAGGCACACAACACGTAGATACTCTGTGCAAAGCAAAGAAGTTAAGTAAGCTATATAAAAAAGAATAAAGTTCAAAATACATCAGTAAATAATTATCGTATGGGATACAAATAATAATTCAAAATAGGATTTATAAATAGCAGATTAATTTGTATTATACTATTTTAGATTGCTGAATCTGAATCCGTCAGAATTTGGCGTACATTTTTCTTTTCATCTTTCCCCCTTTTCAAAACTTGTTTAATTGTGAATATTTTATAGTTGCTGTTTTTTGTAAACTAAAATATCGTTGCACATTTGAGTATGCATATGCCACAAAGAAAGTTTTTCCTGTATGTCACTTTCATTAAGAGAAATAACCAAACTACAAAGATATTCCGGGTTTAATTAAGTAAATTAGCTGATAATGAAAACTCAATCGATGCTGATGCCAAAGTGAGCCTTCTCTCAAAGAGGTTTTGATTTCAAGGGGAACTCTTGGGTTGAAGTCACAGTGGCTGTCACACCTGGAACTTTGTGTCCTGCTGGATGTGTATTTGTGTGCGTGTGAGTGTGAGTGCTTGTCCTTTGACGAAGACTGTCTTTAATATCCCAATGGTTGGCTGACAACTCCAGCGACAGTCGAAGGAAAAAGGAGACGACTGCCATGCACTGGCAACTGGGCCCAAGCTGTTTCTAGCTACTGTCCCTATATACACGCACACATGCCATCACACACACAGACATATATAGAAACAGAGATACGTTGAGCGAGCACAGAGTGAAGCTTAGACAGGGGACAGAGTTGCCTTTGTCAGGGGCCCACAGAGATTTGCCAGTGGCAGCCCTTGGCATATTAACGAACTCACACATTGCATGAGAGCACAGTTGCACACAGACAGAGATAGTAATGGAGCGAGTGGGAGAAGGAGTGGGAGGAGATGGAGAAAGGGGAGAGGGGAACTCTAGCTAAATATACGCGTCGTCGTGGGTTGCCCCTCAATGATTAATAAAACCTCAAACAAGCATCTGCATAGAGACATCAACTGTGTAGCATAACGTGAGAGAAACTGACTATGTGTGTGTGTGTGTGTGTGTGACTGTGTTGGTGTCTCGCTGCAGCTGCATTTATATTTTGTAGCTTGCTAACTCGGCTGCTGCTGCTGTTGCTGCTGCCATTCAATTTTCCTCGACTCGCCCGTAATTTATTGTTGTAGTCGCAGCGGCATCCCGATGCCGACGTGCTGCGCAGCATATGTCTAGCTTGTTAGCCCGGGACCAGTCGTGTCGTCCGCCATCACCACCACCATCATGGCTTCCCCGTGCCCATCCGGCTGCCCCATGCAGCTTCACTTCGCTCCGCTCTCCCCTCCCCTTGCTCTTTTGGTGTTTTTTGTGATGTTCCATTGAAATATTTGCAAATTACTAAAGTGCCCACACCCGTGGCGGCATGTCCACGCCCCCACCCCCCTTAGGCACCCCACTTGCCTCACGTCGTCACTGCTGCGCTTGATGAGCCAGTGGCACAAAGGACGAGCCTCAGCTGCAGCTGCAGCAACAGGAATCAGGAATCAGGTATTTTAAATGTTCCGTAAATGGGCGCCGTGCCGGGCGTTGCCATTGTTCAGAGAGATCAAGCCAAAGCTGGAGCAGGGACAAGAACAGGAGTAGGAGGAGGAGGAAGAAGAGGAGGTGCCAGAAGTAGCAGCAGTAGCAGGAATTGTAGCAAGAGCAGGAACTGAAGCAGGAGCAGGAAATGTAGCTGAAGCTGTCCGTGGACATAATTTATTACACTCGGCAGTTATTTTAAGGCGTTGCTGGATGAGCTGCATGACACACACACACACACACTTCACACACACACACATGCATGACAACCATTTTTGCCCACTTTAGAGAATTTTGCCGTGTGCCATTCATTAAATAAAATAACTCTGGGCTGTCGTAATTGTCAAAGACAGTTTGATGCTTTTGTGAAATATTGCTCGTAAATTGTTTTGCTCTCGTCCCTCCCCTCCTTGATTCCCCCTCGCCAATCATGCAGATTTTCTAGCACAAATTATTGGATGTTGTATCTTTATTGACAGTGTTGCAATTTGCTAAAGTCGACTGGGTCGGACTGGACTACCTCATGCATATCCAATGGCCGGCAAGTGCGATGATGTATGACCCCGAGCGGGTTCCTGCATGATTAATGATCCGCACTCTGATTGTAGTTTTCCGCTCTCTCTCTCTCGTTGAGAGAGGGAAGGGGGAGAAAGCGGGGAAAGAAAAACTTTCCGGTCAAAACTTGTGCGGCAAACAAAAAGCCTGAATCACTTACGCGGCAAGGTCAAAAATCGTAGCAAACTCAATTAATATAAGCGCCAGGCAAACAGCACACCCAACACACACACACACACAGATAGCCACACCTCCCCTCGCCCCTCCCTCATTGGAGGCTGTTTCCATGGCTTTAAAACGAATCCTCTGCGCAGCAAAATGTCCTTGGTCAGCCGCACTGTTTGCATGCGGCGACAATACTGTCCATGGGGCAGGGACAGAGATGGATAGAGAGAAGAGTGGGGGAGTGCCTGGCTGGTCGACTGTCAGGTCCGTCATTTCACTAATTAAGCAAATATTTGCCAGGCGCTCTGGCACCGACAACGCCGTCCGCTGTTGCTCGCAAGTTATCTGAAAATTTGCACTCATAGACCAGAAGAGACACAGAGAGAGCGAACCCTAAGCCCCAAGTCCTTCTAAGTCCTTCTCCGCCTCCTAACTCCACCTCCACCTGCTGCGCGGAGCAGCGTCGCCATAATAAAGACTAAGAATAATTCCATGTCAACACACTCATAAATAATGAACTGGCTGGAATGCCGGACGACGATGCTTTTGTCATCGTCGTCGTTGCTACGCATACATTTCGGGGCGACTCAGGTAGAGGTAGATACTGACAAAGGCGGAGCCACCAGAAATATTTATCATTTACAATAAAGATTTGAAGTGGTAGATTCACAGAACGAAGATGAAATACCCTAAACACATGCTTAATTAACTGCATGATCTGAAGTTGATATTAGTTGAAGATTTGCTATAAAGAGAACCACATTACTTGGTCTGTTATAAGTATAATATCATTTTCTAATAGGAAAATATATACATTTCAAAAGGTTAATATAGGTATTAAACAAATTTGTAATATTTGTATCTCTTTTTTTATTATTTAAATTTAACTTAAAAAACACATAAATCTACATACTTTAAAATACTTGATTTTCTTTTTCTCATAACTATTTTTGTGGTTCAATTATTATTAAGAGATTTTTAATTAAATTATTATAAGATTATTTTTTAAAATTCCGCAAATTCCTCGCATATCTTTCATTTTTATAAGATAGTCTATATTCCCTAAGAGGACTATCAAAATACCAGACAATTTGCTCGCAATTTGATAGGTAATCCCCTTACTTTTCTCTACCTATCTCACTCACTTGCGCTCTTTTCGCTTTTTCTCACTCTCATCTGCTTTTTCTTTTTATGTCACATTGATTGCCACTAAAGCGAGGCAACCACATTGCGCAGGGTATGCTAAATTTGTGAAGCATTTTTATGGTCGCCAAATTTATCAGTGCCACAAAATAAGTTGCCGCTGCTTCAGCAAGAGTTGGTGGTGGTGCGTCTGGCCCTCTACCTGGCTATGACTATTTGTCATATTTTAAATACAACAACAGCAGCAATGATAGCAACCACAACAACAGCTATGCAAACCAGAGTAACAAAAGACAAGGCAATAATGCGTCACAGCATAAATTTTATTTATTTTATAAGCGGACGCTGCGAGAGCACTTGACGCGCTGTCCAGACACACACACACACACACACACACACAGTCAAAGAGGTATTTGAATCCCCTCGACTCTTCTGACTCAAACGGGCGACAAATAGTCAGTTTGATGGCAGGCAACATTGTTGTCTAATGCTCAGGATGCCGACAGAGCAGTCACATCGCTGCTCGAATGGGTTTTTAGCAGACCTCCGCGACAGCTTCTGGCTCCGCCTCCGTCAACGTTATGAATGGGCGCTGGCCAAGCCAAGCTCCATGGCTGGAGCTGTGCATGATATCAACGCCCGCACGGTGTTTGCCACTTCAAGTCGGGGCTTTGAGAGTAATTTCTCCCTCAAAAAGCAGCAGCATCACCAGCAGCAGTAGCAGCAGCAGCTGGCGGAGAACTAAACGGGATTTTTGCGTGGCAAGGACGCGCTTGTAAAAGTTGAAAGATTTGCATAAGTAATTTGACAAAATGTAGTTGACAGTAAAGTAGGTTGGAGCACCAGCAAGTCACACACAAACACACACAGACATAAAAGTAATAGCGACAAAATGATATAGGGACAAAAGCAGACAAACATAAAGCAAATGTAGCGAGAGCTAGAAAAATTTCAGAAGATAAAGCAATTTCTCTTACTTATTTTCATACACACGAGCCCTGCGAAAAGAAATGTTGAGATTGTATTCTCTTTACGATACGAAGTATTAAGAAAGGGAATAGTTTTTATGAGTTGAACTTGGTTTTTCTATTTGAATGTAATGTTTCGTTTTATGAAGTGCGATATTTGAATTTTATGCCATTGAATATATATTCTATCTATCAAAATTGCTCTACACCCCATTCTACTGAATCCATCATGTTTAAACTTTTAGTTTTTAGACATTTCAAAAATAAAATACTATAATTTGTACCGCAAGCAGGCAGCACCAGACGAACTGCAGTATAATTAGCTCGTAAAAATTAATTAGGCAGAAATCTGAGCAGTAAACACGAAGGAAAACAAGGAAAGGTGGCATGCCCGCCTTGGGGCAACAAGGTATATTAACTTGCCGAGCAACAGCCAAGGTAATGGAACGATATTAGTTTTCTTCCCCAAAGAAAACAAAACTCTATCGACACTTGTGAAAATAAGCTTTCCACATTTTAAGACTTTGCGGAACTTTATTTTTTCCGTTTTTTGATGAGCTTGTACATATGTAAGTGGCATGGGAGGGGGTGCATGGGAGGCTGGAGGCAATCAAATTATCTGGCAAAAAAAATACAACTCATAAAGCGCACATCAATTTGGTAAAACGGGGCTATGATATCAGCGTATAAATTTTATGCACTTCGACACCACGAAACGGTAATGATAATGCCGTGTCGCGTCATAAAAACCAAATCCAGCATAACAACACCAACAACAACACTTCCTCCCTCGATGCTTAACAGTCTACTTGGAGGTTCGTGAGAAGGTGGTAGAAAGGTGCGCAGCAAAAGTAGCTAAACAAAAATATGCGACAAGGCTCAAAAGCTTGCTTCAGAATGTAGCTATGCATTTCGACAATTGGCAGCCAAATGGTCTTAACTAAGCTTTTTTATACCCTGTACAACATAAAATTTTAGGCGTAAGGTAGGTCACGCCAGGTTGTGTGGGAAGCGAGGGGAGGTTTTAGAGCTGGAGAAATACGAAAAGAGTTCTGCTGCATTGGTTTGAGTATTTGAGCAATGTGGCGATAGTATTGCGATAGTTTTACAACATTTAAACAGGAACATAATGTGTATTAAAACATAATTTGAACAATTTTATGAAAAGATAATTAAGGAATATAAAAAAGTTTATGTTGTGTCTTAATTGATAATTGATCAATGCTTTGAAATAGATTGTAGAGTATTTAAGACTAATTCTAAGTTATAAGAAAACTTTGAAAGCATTTCTTCCAAAAAATATATAGAAAATCATTAAATATAATAAACATTGAATAAAATGAATGGATGTAAATAGGTACATAGAGTAAGCATGCAAAAATTAAAATAAAATTAAAAATTAATAAAAAGTGTTATTTGCAGATTATTTGACATGTTCTTGTTCCCAAAAAATATGTAATTTTTGAATTTAAAAACTATTTTCAAATATTTATAAGGTACTTGCCCGTCGTTCAAGTTGGACCTTTTCATTTTAGCAACTTTGTTTTTTTGCAGCTGTTGTTGCTGCTTCCGTTGTCGCTTGACTGGCATTAGTTTGCTAAGGACGCCGCTTATGGTGCTGGGTGGGGCAACTACTGTGACAACAACTTGAAGAAGCAGAACAACAACAAAAACAAATACTCAGATAGTTGACGCTGCAACGGCTGACTAGCTGTCTGTCTTGGCTGCCGGCTGCCTTGGCTGCTGGCGCTGTGCGCTGGCTGCCACATTCGTTGCCCGGGCTCAACACACGCGACACGTGCGAGGTGCGTGCAAAGTTGAATTGTCAGCGGCAAAAGTTGAAACATTTTGGAACAATAAAATAAAACACAAGCAGCTGCCAAACGCACAAGCACACACACACACATACGTACACACACTCAAACACACATCGACACTCAACAAAAAACAACCGTGACAAAAAAGGTAAAATGTGAGCAAAGAAATAATCGACATGTCTGTTAATTATTGTGAAAGTTTTCTGACACACACGCGGATACAAATTGTCAGAGCCCTTCTGCAGATCCTGCTCCAGTTTTGGTGCCAGTTTCAGCTCCAGCTTCAGTTCCCCCTCTCCGTCCACACACTGGCTGCTGCGTTGGCGTTTCTATTCTCTGCCCGATGACAGCTTGTGGTGTTAGTGACAAGCACTGGGGAGAGATGCCCCATCACTCTCGCTGCCCCCTCCTCGGTTTGAGTTGTTAGTGAAGCAGCTGCAGCTGCCAGTGAATGTGTATCTGCGTATCTGTATCTGTATCTACGTCCTCGGCACACATAAAGTTACACGCGCGCGAATGGGGAATGTGTTTCATGTCATAAAGACACGCACAAATCATGCTTAAACTCGGCCAGACTTTGCTCTGCATTCTCGTCCTGTTCGTCCTGTTTCTTGTGTCGCATGTCCCCTGCCCACGTCCTGTGTTCGCTGCGCTGGCTCGTTGCTTTTTGCTTAACTCGCAATTTATGGTTAATCGATGTTCTCTTTGAACGTGACCTATTTGCTTTATTTTGTCGCCGTCGTCGTCGCCATCGCCTTTGTCGCCCCTTTGTTGCCTCCTCCCCCACTTTGCCACCTTCCTTGAAGCTCGCATCGCACTCAGCTTCCTGCTGACGTGTTAAATTGTCTTTTTGTTTACCCCCAATAAAGCAATAATTTATTTTTCATGCTCTACCGTTCGTTATATATCTGCTCCCTCCCCCTCCTTGCTCTGTTGCTTGTTATAGCCTTCGTTAGCTCGTCTTTTGCCTTTGCATACGTATTGTGTCCCAATCCCCGATAATGTATATATCTGAATATATGTTTTATGTGCGTCTTGGGATTTGCCCAAATTGATATCCGTCCGACCTTGACTTTCGACTTGAAGCTCGCTCGGTCAGTGACTGTTGCAGCCTCTTCAAGAGGTAAAGGACAGCTGCAATATCAGTAACCACTGTGCACAGTGGTACCAACTGTCAGGCAGGCATTCTAATTGCTCCCCTTGTGGAGTACTTACCACAGCTCTCATGTCAGCAGGTGCCGGCTCTAATTGGGTCATCCAGTTTCACAGCGGACTCTCCTCTGGCATTTTGCGACGTGCCGCAAAGCAAATTAACCCACGACGCCATCGATTTCATTTACAGTTCCTGCAGGTTAATGAACTAGATAGATTTACATTTATGTCAACCCCTTTGGAAAGGTGCTCTCCTCAATGCCAGTGTTGGCATAATTTGTGGGTGGCAATTTAGTAATTATGTTAATAATACTGTTCCGTAGTTAGGAAGGGGTAGGTTAGTTTTTGAGGAGCACAAGAAGCTGCGTCATTTGATTATATGATATATTTTATTTATAACAGTTTGTGTTCAGAAGAGATAAAATTATTAAAAGTGTCTCAAGTCATCAACTTTAAACAGGTTTTCCCATTCGTATTAAATATATATATTATTATATTCATAGAGTTCATAAACATTACATGTTATTCCTCATTCTGACTGATATTGCTTGTTTCTAGAGGGTATTATCTATCGAAATAGCTTAGTTATATTGATTTTTCAAGTTTCTGAGGTATGTCGGTTTCTGTTTTCTTCCTACCTTAAGTTAGTTGCGTGTTGGGTTTGTTTTCAATCAATAAAGAAACAACAGAGCCTTAATTCGACGACACAAGCTAGAATTACTTGGTTCCCATGTTCCCACTCACTCTCTTTCACTCTTACCCTATTTCTCTTTCTAACAATTTGAATTGCGTGCGGCGTATGCAGTGTACAATAAATTATCCATGTTCGACTTATAGAGTGGGAGTATATTTACAATGCTAATTATGAAAACAAGCTTAGATCAAATATTTATGTTCCACCTTCTTACACGTGCTTCCTTTTACCAAAGTTCCCATCAAAAAGAGAAAGAAGGACAGGAAACATGAGGAACCGTTTAACAATTTGCTTGGTCTATTTATAATGTTGCTCCGTTATTTCTATTGAGCTCTGACTTATGATTATTGCCAGACGGAAAGATATGTTGCCTGGCAATGCGCTGCCACACTTCCTGGGCGTGGGTTTGTGCGAGTACATGTGAGTGTGCCACAATTGTTGTTGTGATCTCATGCATGAAACATTGAGGTGAACGGGCACACTTATGCGTACACCCGCTCGCCAACTGCGGCACTAATGAACTAGTTGAACTTCAAGTCGTTCCAGTTCATTGAGCAAAATGGCCCAGAGGGAGAGAGTGAGAGAGAGAGAGAAAGGAGAGAAAGAGAAAGTGAGAGGGAAAGAGAGAGAGGGCAGCTGTACCTGGATAATCCATTCGCATATTCAGAAATATTTACACTTTAATTCAGGCACTAAAAAGCAATCGTGAATTATTTCTAGGTACCAGATTTAATTATCTTGAAGTGGCTTTTGCGTCATATTACGACGAGTCTGGCGAGGCAATTAAGATAACGGGACAACAACCTTATAAGTCGCGACGAGTCGAGTTGCTGTGCAATGAACCGTGAAATAACTGCGAACACATTGCGAAATTGGAAAATAAGCGTACAAATTTGGTATTTTGGTATTTCTGTAATGGGAATAGGAAACGATGCAAGAAAAATAAAACTGTACTCGTTCTATCTCACTCCCTCTACCTCACTCTCTTTCTCTGTCTCTCTCTCTCTCTCTCCATCTATGTCTGGCAAACTCTTGCCGTAATTAAGAACGCGCACTTTGCATAGGAGAAAATCAATTCTCAAGCACAATAGCCCCGAGCTATAGCTGTCATAATAGACATCATTATACGAGGTAACTACGCAAAGTATTACACGAACTTTGCGGACTGCTGCCGCTGGCAGAATCGTCGGCTTATAAATATGTATAAAACTGGGGAAATTTAATTAATTTTCCTTGCGAACGGAAAACAATTTGCAGCTCATCGCGAAACTGAACTACTAAGAGCGATGGTTACAAAGAGAAAAAACCTAAAGCTGTAATGATTCTTTTCGTTTTTCAATCGTTTTTGAAACTCTTTACAGCAAGTAAACAAAAATGTGTACCCAAATTGTGTTGAGATAATTTCACTTATATTTAATCAGAGAGCGGGGGAATTGAGTTCGCTATAAAGAAAATTATGCAAATCTTTATAAATATTATTTACTTAAGCAGGCGGAGTTAACATGAATTAAAGAATTGCTTTATTGTTTCACTGGACCATTAATATATTTCAAATTGGTTTTTGAACTTAAAAGGAATATTATTGAAACACTTTACTTTACTTATGAATAAACATTCGACACGCCGAAGGTTCTGTACAAAAAGCTTTAATACAGCCGATTGTTCCTATAGCAGTTATATGTTATGGTTACCCGATTTTGATTACATTTTATACTCATATATGATATATACACGTATGTATACAGAATAAGTCCGATGTAGTAAATTTGCGTGCAATATCTAACAAACAAAGTAGCAAAAGTCGGCTGATAGTTTGCATTGCAGCTACACGATATATCGGTCGCATCCGGCTCATTCCGTCTTATTTACAGGGTGCAGCAATAAGAAGCATGTGTGCCAAGTTTGATACAGATTGCTCTTAAGCTGCTGGCCAAAGTAAATATACTCTTTGCAAGGGTGTGAAAAACAATATTTTAAGTTACGCCTGAAATTCGAGTTTTCTAGAAATATACTTAATAATTTCAAATCAATCTAAGTAGTTTTTGATTGTGCTCGTCTGTATGTAGCTAAAGTCGTTTAATTTGATCATTTACGTTCTATAATTTCCAAAAACAAGAAATATTGTGCAAAATTTTAAAACTAGAAAATCGAGTTTTTGTAACTAGAAGGCTTAATTATGAAGAAGAATACGGTAAATAGATACAACAATAAGATGCTCATCTGCTGACGGTCCTCTTGCTCTTTTTCGCAGATGCCACGTAAAGAAGCTTACAACAAGGAGGCAGTGCTGAAGAATTTGGCGAGGCGTGAACTGGCCAATGGGCAGGACAAGGAATCAATTCACAAATTGCGCCTGCAGTGCTACACCCGCGGCGTTACCGGCATCTTGGGCCTTGCCAGGTAAGTTTGCAGTTTGACGAGGCTTGTGGCTTGGCTGTGCAACCATGAGTGGCATGTTTGCATAACATGGCTAACAGTTTGTGGTTGGTAGGGGGGAAAAAAGCTGCTTTACTTTTTTCCAGCTGCATTTGCATACGTTTTCCCGTCGGAATATTTATTAACCAATGTGCGGGTCGGGGATAGACACTTGCAATGCGAACAGGACGAGATTGTTGGTCATCCACACACACACACACACTCGCAGTTGCAGTCGCACACTCGGGGTGTATTAAAGTGATGAAACTGTGGAGTGTTGGACAAGTGAAGCTCGTGAAGAGCCAAGCATGCTCTCCATATCTTTAGTTCCAACTCACGACTCACGACGCAGAACCCAATGATGATGATGATGATGATGATGTGCTGCGCTGCCAGGTTGAGCTAGGCACAAGGCAAATATGTCGAGTGCATGTTGAACTAACATTTCGAAAAGCTCCTCCAAGTGTATGCCAAGCGAACACATGCTGCCTGCAAAAACTATGCCTGGCATTGCAGGAGCATGGGCGTGGCAAGAGAGGGGGGGGGGAGGGCGTAGCAAAAATCGCTGACAGAATGCAAACAAACATAATTGGATTTCTCTGGTTTCTGGTGCTGGTAACTGGTGGCATGGCGTGTTCAACCCAATGCAACTGCACCCTGCTAAACCCGAAGCTGGCACGACAACTGCAGCAACAACAACAACAACAACTACAACATCGGGAGTGCACCCCTTGCAGTTGCGCCCCGCTGCCGCGTTACGCTTCCCTCTTTGGTTTTTATTTCAATTTCAGCTCATCTGTCCGTCTGTCTTGCAGTCTGTTAACAATTTTCCCGTTTTGAATATATAGACATTTTCCAACAAAATCGCAACTTTCAAAACATGTACATACATAGCTATGTGTGTGTGTGCGTGTGTGTGGATGTGTGTGTGTGCGCATTGACCAGCTGTGTGTGGATTTTTATTTGTATTTATGCAATTTGTTTGTTTGCCAGCTGGAAAATTCAATGCATTGAATGCAATGCGAAGAGAGTACCCCTCCCCACTCTCCCCCGCTCACTCACTCTCTCTTTCCCGCACTGCACCTATTTGTCTTTGTTTTGCTCTAACATATTCTTATTGGGGTTTTGCTTTTTGAAGCCATTAATAGAAACATATTCTTGTTTGGTTTTCAATGCGCCCCCCTTTGCAAAATGGGCGATTCGGTTCTCTGCAGTTGAATACGATACACTATATATATGCATACATAGAAATCTATTATGAAATTGCTTCAATTTTGCTTTTCAGATCTTTACGAGTGTTGGACCAAAATGGCAGTAAGCACGTTAATCTCCAAGAGTTTAAAAAAGGCATCATGGATTCGGGATTCGACATGACCGAGTCTGAGATCGAGGATATGCACGCACGGTATTTGAAAAATATTTATCTAATATAAAAGAGAATCTAATCCCTTTAATTCGTTTTACAGTTTCGAAAAAGATCAAAACGGTGCCATAAAAATTACGGATTTCTTACAAAAACTTCGCGTATGTTTTCGTTAGTGGAAGATATCCCTGAAAATCTAATTTTCCTCGGTTTTGTTGCAGCCCCTCATGAGTACTTCCCGTCTGGAGATCGTTGACAAGGCTTATCAAAAACTGGACAAAAATGAGAAAGGAAAAATAACATTTGAAGGCTTGCAGAACGTTTACTCGGTACGCGACAATGCAAAGTACTTGAGCGGCGAGATGTCCGAGAAGGATCTGATGGCCGAATTTTTGAAGAACTTTGAAGCTGGCGCTCCTAATCCTGACAATACGGTTACTCACGAGGAGTTCGTCAATTACTATGCAACAGTCAGTGCTTCCATAGACAGCGATGCCTACTTCGATCTGGCCTTGCGTCGCGAATACAAACTATAAAATGTCGACGAACTCTTCCTCTCTATGCGAGACCTCGCTATAAATTGAAGCAGAGGATAAATTTTTGATTTGCAGAAATATTGACATGCAAATTCCAAGTGAAATTATTTAAAAAAAATAAGTCAATTTATGCACATTTATAACCTTTCCGTTATAGTTTTTAAATATACTTCATATATTTTTAAATTTTTCTAAAATCAAATTAAGGTTAATAAATACTAAATGGCAATAGTAAACAATCAATGACTACATATTACATATTTACTATAACGAATCCTTAACTCTGTACAAATTGAACTGGAAATAAAATTGCTAAGAAACTACCGATTTCGCACAGTGTAGAATGTATAGCCCGCATATTTCTTTGAAGTGCCTCCTCTGCCAATTGAAATTGTTGATTGCGATTATTCTTGGCATAACAATCTGAACAATTGGTCTCGTTCCGGCACACGAGTGTCGAGTTAATTCCCTTGTTCCTCCTGATTTCGCTTAGAGCTGCCCCAAATAATGCGCCATAATAATTTATTAAATTAAAGCCGCGAACTAATTAGCATAAAACTAATTAGATTACTTGTACATGTGCAGCTACAAAGCGCAGCACAGTAGAGGGAGACAGAGAGAGAGAGAGTGGGAGAGAGAGAGAGAGAGCGTAGAGTGGCTGAGCAAGACAGTTAAATATTTGCGGCGTGTGCGCAATCGTTTGTTGCTGTCGCCTTTCATAAAACCCATGTTTGCCAAAAAGTCAAATGACATACACACTCACACACACACACACACACACATACACACATGCACACTTTGACATGCTGAGGCAAACAAATAAGCCTGATTAGCTGGTGTTTTTTTGTGGTGATTAGGCTGACACTGTGAAATGATATCATCGACGCCTGCCTCAGTCCTGGGCCAGGCTCGACCGGGGCTGCGATGCGTGGGCCTTTCTTTAGAGTGAACAAGGTTAATACCCCGCTAATTAGTAGCTTATTGGCAGCAGCAGAAGAGCGCCAATCGGCAATTGGCTGTGGGCCGTGGGCCGTTAGGGCTGTCGGCAAACTCTAATTACATTCATTTCGCATCAATGATAACTGTTGATAAGCCATTGACTCGGGCTCGGGCATGTAAGCCAGGCAAAAACAAACAGGATAACATCTTGTGCCTCCCTATCTCTTCAATGGGGCATTATAGCCTGCCTCGCACACTTGTGGCAAAGTTTTGTGTATGCCGCGTAGACAATGTTAAAAGTTTGCCCAAGTAATTAAATCACTTCGATCTTTGCTAATTACAAGCAAAGAACATGCAGCTAACTACATGCCTGAACAGTTTGCTAGTGTGTGTGCGTCTTAGCTGCTCGTTAGATATGTATGTAGCAACATGCTCATCAGGACAACAACAGCGGGCAGCAGCAACAACAAGAACGTTGACAAGTTACCTGCCAAATTAATGCAAACATGAGACGTGCGGCAACGGGAATATTAATTAACTAACACACACACACACACACACAGTAGCAACTGCAACTGCCCCACTCCCCCTGCCTTCCTCCCTCCGGTGTTGGCAGTTGGCACTTGCCTTTGTCAGAGTGCGATGCGAGCCGAGCCGAGCAATATTTGCAGCAAAATTTCGCGATGCCAATGCTGATGCCACAAGACTCTCTCTCTCTCTCTCTCTTAAGCTCTGCCGGCGTGCAACAGTGCGTATGAGCAATTTGCTGCTGTCAGCCGGCATATGATTAATGAACGTTTCATTAGCGCACACACAGTGTATGCGCCACATGGACTGACAGGAGGGGGAGCCGCTAGCACAGCTACTTGACCTGGCCGCACAATGTTCTTCAGTCTCTCCTGGCTCTCCCTTTCACTCTCCCCTCTCTCTCTCTCCCCCTCTGCGCACTCCGCACAGTTCTATTTGCATTTCAGCAGGTTGCCGAACGTGATCACAATATTATCTCTTCATCAGCCTCTGCAGGACATGCAAACATTTTGTCTCGGCACAAAAACTGCCGAAAGCGAGTGCCGCGTGTAGCTGCCGTCCTTCCTCTTCTCCTGCTTACTACCTGTTCCAGGTAAATGCCCATAGGTGCGCAGCGTGTAGTTGTTAAGCCACCCCCCCCCCCCAGTCATCGCCGTCCCCTTGCACATGTCGAGCTGAATTCTCAGTGGCCAAGGAATGAGCTCACGTAGCAGCCTGGAAGAGGGAATATATAGAAGAGGGGCATGCGGAGTGAGGGGCAACCTAACGAGTTACAATGATTTTCGTGCTAATTAAAAAGGTTTTTGCATAGAGTTTACCGCATTAGTATTTCGTTTAGCAGTTGTACAAACACCTTGGCGCTGTCTGGGACCCACGGAATGTTTGTTTTCGGCTCCGTCGACTGTGCGCTGTATGTGCTATGCTGGTGTCTGCTTGCCGCATAAATTACGCATACGCAGCGTAACCAGCAGCAGTAGCAGCAGCAAGCGTTAGCTAAAAACTGTCTAACTGTAGATTTTTCGCAGTCAGTCAGTCGCACATTGCGCCTAATGAACTCCCTTTGCGGGCTGTGCGTAGACACCGCAAACCAAAGCCAGCAGTAGCATCCACCACCAGCGGCATCCATATCCATATCAGAATCCGAAACCCGAAACCCGAAACCCGAAACTGCTGTCGCTGTCTTGCTTGACTTAATTAGATGTTTGATAGTTTGAAGCGCAGCTCGTTAGTGGCTGAAATGCATCAGGAGAACTTTTTTTTTTGTTGGTATCCCTGGCAACATATGTCCATAAAGTTGAGTTACGCAGCGCAATGCGGTGGCAATTGATAGTTAAGTAACATTTTAACTAGCTAGAGTGTTGGTAGAATAAAATATAGAACAATTCTTTAGTATTTTAGTCATAGTCCAGTAATTTAAAATAAAACTATCTAAAAAATTGAATTTGAAATGAAAATTTAATTTTTGATAAATATTTGTTTGTTAAGCTGAGCTCAGTTTAATTCCCGGCAAACAGAATTCGTTTCAAGTGATTAGTTTTGCACATACAATATGCATATATAATGTCGACTTTTACAGCACTAAGATGGCACACTTAGTTGAACACACACACACATACACACACACATACAGACACAGGCATACAAGGCACACACACGTGCACTCAACTTGCTGTGAAACTTATTTTAAGCCCATAAAAAGCAAATACAAAATGCATTTTGATACTTTTCCGACAATACATTTTCTTATTGCTTGCACAAACTCTCACACACACACTCACACATGCACACACAGTGAGCCAAACAGGGCAACTCACATGCTGGACACGTGTAAAACTTGAGTTTTTAAACACTTGTACACGAAACGTTGTTTCGATTGGGAAACGTTTGCGCTTTTGTTTTATGAATCAGAGCAGCAGATTCGCTTCATATTGTTCATATGTGTGTGTGTATGCCCCCTCTCCCTACTCTATAAGAAGCCGCAGCTCGACACAAATCCCCAAAGCGCTGGTAAAGTTTTCGCTTCGCATCGGCCACGTTTACTGTCAATAAAACTTTGCTTGAGCTGGCAAAATGAAAACACAGCATAGATTATGCTAGATATCTAGAAGGAGAACTGAAGGGGAGTGTGAGGGGAAGGGTGGAGGTGCAATGGGGCAGTGGGAAGGGGAATGAAGAATAACTGGAAGAAAGAAACGAAGTTAGAAGCGGGGGCAGAGAATGTATAAAACATGCAAATGCAATGAAATTACAAGTTACGTATACGCCGCATGTTGCAGCAGCAGCAGCCTCAGCAGTAGCAGCAGCAGCAGTCTTTGCCAAGCGGCCGCACACAAAAGGATTATGCAAAATTATGCAAAAAATTGCTAGAGAAGCAAAATCCACGCACATTAAATTCAAGTGCTTTCTATAAAGTCAAATCGTGACTTTTGTGCTAATGATGAGCATAAGCAAAGGGGGTGAGCGGTTTGGAGGGGGAGGGGGAGGGAGAAGAAGGGAATGAGGATGGTTCCCGTTTAAGTGTTTTCTTTGCTTGACAAATTGACTTGCAAATGATTTTGGCATTTTGTTGTTGCCTTTTTTCGCATCGAATTTATCGCAATTACTTGAACAAGACTTCATAATGCTGGCCATAAAGCGGGGCCAGTCTATGGCGGAATTTGTCAACAGCTCAGCGTGTGTTTGTGTGAGTGTGTGTGTGCTAGCTCGAGTGTGTATGTGTGCAACGGATGCCACACTAAAAGCGCACTCAGCTCAAAGACAACGAACGGAAATAGTCGAAAAAGTGCAACAAAGCCGCGCCGCGTACGTGCCGCAAGTGCGAGCCAACAAAATGGCGGCAGCACAGACGAATCATAAGCAGCAGCAATGGCCGACAATGACCCAAGCGCGCGCGCCAAAGGGGCCACAATGAAAACCGCAGACAGCACAGAGCTGAGAACGGAGGATGGACGGGAATCGGGGATCGGAGGTCGCTCGACGGTCTCGTCCGTCTGAGCATCATTTATACTGAATGGATTTGGATTCGGATTTCGAATTTGCGCACAAGATAATGTGCAGTGCCTGCTACTGCTGCTCTGGCCCTGGGGCAGATACCGAGACCGGCGAAACGGCGACGGCGACGGCGACGGCAACTGAATCTGACTGCGAGTGCCGACTCGGAGTTGCATGTGAGTGTTCGCATTGGGCCGAGGGGGGGAAGGGGGATAGGCGGGCTCTCTGAATCAGAGCACCATCGTAAGCGAGCTAAGCAGCTCCAATGCAACGGAAATAGTTTTGTGTGAGATTTATTACCACTCTGGAGAGTCATAAAACGGAAATTGTACACAAAATCCTTTCGGATGCTCGTTTAAGTTGCCTCGCTCAGTGCTGCCCTCTCTTTCGGTCTCTCTCTATCTATCTCTGTTGAACTCACTTCGAATGTTTAGATTTTTATGGCTTGTGTCATTTCTGTTTACTCTGCGCTGCTGTTTGCGCAGCTCCTTGTCCCAATGTTTATGTAAGTCATCGCTTCGTTTACGACGCCCAGCGCCAGTCTATATTCTCCCCTCCCTCTCGCTTCCTCCTCATTCTCTCACCCGTTGGCACATCCTATTTTGAAATTATATTTTTGGCCATTTTGTGGAAACTGTCTCTTGTTCAGCTCTGGCTCCGGCTCCAACAACCTCCTGCTACTGCTGCTGCTGCCCCCGCATCATTTTCTGCTAACTAAAAACTCTTTGCTTGGCAATTTCAGTTTATTTATATTATTTGCCACATTGCAAAAATGCCTTTACCCGGGTCAGAGCATGCCACAAATGCATTCCATTGTGCACGACACACCCCCCCCCTCCCTCGTGCCCTTCTCATCCCTCTCAGTTGTGGCTAACCGATTGCCGTTTACTGTGCGCATTCCGTGCATTTCCATTGAGCATTGAAAATGTATTTTATGCATTATGAAAACACTAAATGAAACTTTAAACCGCTTGGCCCACCCCACTAATTAAGCAAGTGAATGTCAAAGCCGACTGTAAGTCCACTCATCAGTCATTCATTCATTCATTGAATCGCTTCGACGACAGTTTATTAAAATTTTGCAAGCCAGGCAAAAGGCAAAAGCGAAAAGGGAAAATCTTATTCCAATTCCAACTATAACCGCAGACCAAACAGAGCAGACTGAGCAACCCTTGCTAGTCGTTTGGCTGGGCACCAAAATCACCCTGAAGTCATTGCCTTATTTGATGACAGCCCCTTGATATCGACTCTGGCCAAGAGGTGGGGGGGGAGGGAGCTGTAAACGCTTTTCCATGGCCATTTCCATATATCTAACGGTGTACTTTGAGTGCGGCGCACGCTCGCTCAGTTAGTCGCGGTCTCCTCTGTCATCTTACGTAAACAGCAAGAACTTCAGACAGCCACTCTTGCACCCCTCTGCCCCTGACAGTTCCCTTTTCTATTTGCCCCTTTTAACGCTAAGATGCTTCAGTCTGGTCATTTCCATTTGCCGGGCTGACAAATTTTTGGCAACAGATTTTCTGCTTATTTGCCACAAAAGAAAACGTTGCAGACGTTGGAGATGAACAAGTCACAAAATGACATGCGAAATCACTGTGACAACATATTGTTTAGAGTGGAAGAAGCTGAATAACATGCGATAGTTTCACTGATACTATCGGAAAGCTTTTTTTGTTGCAACGAAAAGAAAAGGAAAACTAAGTCGGAAACAATTTGCCCTGAAAAAAAGTATAAAATATTTTATGCGATAGTTTTGGGTATACTATCGGTAAATTAGTTCAAATTTATTTAATGCTATTTCTAATTTGAACTATGATCAGAAATTATTCTGTTCCTTTCTAATTTTATTGAGCATGTTTCGATATACTTTTATTTTACTTACTATCGGATTTTACTATCGTCAAACTTGTTTGTTTGATTTCTCAGTTCTAATGTATTGTATTTCTTCCTTAATTTTTAACATATTTTAAATTTAAATTTCGCAGAATTTTCTTTCCCCTCCTACTTAAGCTCGTGATTAATCCCCTTTGAGCTTGTTTCGTGCTATGCACTTTGCTCAACTCTGGCTTAGTTTCGTCCGGCAGGATAATCATTTTTTTATAAAGTCATTATTGTTGCGGTTGCAGCCTCGACCAGCACTTGCAACAACTATTGTTCTCAAGTGTTTGTCGTCGTCCTCATCGTCTACGGCGACGTCGACTGTGGCAAGGCGAAATTATTTAGCTGATGGCCGAGGACAGCCGCAAGGAAAAACGAGAAAGGCGGCCCGGGAACGGCGCAAGAAAACAATTTTCATTTCCAGTAAACACTTTTTGAAATGTGCCAAGACGCATTTTGCTTTTGCTCTGCGGTGACAGCGTCAAAGCAAATGATGGAGTACATAGTAGAGCAATGTCCCTGTTCCCTTTTCCGTGTTCTCTGCCAGGACAATGTCCTTTTGGTGGACTGGTAATTAAGTGTCGGCCAGGCTTACTTTAAAGTGAAGTGGATCGCCTTCTTGGTCATATCACATTTCAGGCAATTTAGCAGGCGTTTAAGTTTTTCACCAATCCACTAGCTAAATATTCATTTTGACTCATTTGCGACAGTCAGAGTCGAATTCGAATAGGGTCAATTGCAATAATATCATTAGGAAAATTAAACACGGTCCGCACCCACACACACACACACACACATACAGAATGTGCTACCCAGGCCGGGCAAGTTGAGCGTATTATGCCTAATTGGGCGCTGCCTGCCAACACCGCAACATGGCAGGGCCGCAGTCGTAGTCGGAGCTCGCCTCGACTCGGCCCACTCGACACTTCTGGGCGGGTACCAGGCTGTAGCCCTGTCGCCACCGTCGTCGCCGTCGTCTTCGTCGTCTTTGCACGTTTTGTCTACGCGAGTAATTAACTTTAATTGCGGCCATTAAAATAAATTGGCAGATACCTTTAAATATTGTTATTGTTGCATACTTAGAGGCGCAGCGGACGTGGCGCCCGGCAAAGTGGCGCACCGTGGCACAAGCTTGTTGGCTTGTTAGCCTAGGAGAGGGGGCAGCTGAAACTAAGATGGAGATGAGTATGGCGGGGGTTGTATCGTTCTATCAGGCTGTGTGGCTCTGCTCTTGCAGTGAACGTTGCAAAAATTAAAAAATTAAAATGAAATTGCGCCCACTCTTCCCCTCAATCCCTCCACGACCAATGCACTTGCCAAAAGGATGCTCAAGCCGAACATTTTGTTAGCGGCTTAAGTTAACCGCCTTTTAATAGGCAACGGGGCGGATGTAAGGATATTTTGTGGATTGCAGTGCCTTGCCGTAGAGTTTTGAAATGAAATGGATTCTGGTGTTGGGTCCAAAGAATTGTTTAAGAATTTGCATGTGATTATAAAAGTTACTTTGATAAAAATAATAAAAAATATCAATTAAATCACAATCAGAAATTTATTTTGAATTTATTTTGTATATAAGCAAAAATAATTGATTTTTTCTTTCGACAATTTTTATTGTTCCTTATTTGTCGTATACGTATAGAGAAGAGCAATTGAGGCTGGTGCCGTCTCGAGTATTACCGTTTCTGTATGCAATCGAGTCGCTTGTTTTGCGGCATGTCAAGCATTTTGTCGTCCTTCTTTGCGCGGCAGACACGGTGCTGCATTTCCTTTTACCGTTGCCGTTATTTTTGACTGTCTGTTCCACTTGATTTCGCCAATGCGCCGCGATATTCAGTTGCCTTTGTTTCGGGCCTTGTTTCGCTCTCAGCGCGACTTTTATATTGTCTTGTTTGCTCGCTGTCATGCTGAGAGCCGTAGGCAAATTGAAAGCGCAAAACTTCTTTAATTTTGCTTCACAGTGGAACAACTAAAATGTTTGGCCTACGGCAATAAATGTAGAGTTCAATTCCAACTACGTCGTCTAGTTTTTTATTCCGTTTTTCCAATTAGAAAAAAGCAAAAGCAAAAAACCACACACATCCAAATGTTTGTAGTGTTAGGAATCAGCTCAACAATTGACTGGAAAAGGGTCACAGGGTACATGAAGTAAAGTCAAATGCGGCCATTTTAATAATGGAATCCTCTTGCGGAACTTGCGGCGCAGAAGGCGTATTTGTTTTGGCAGACTCGGGACACGGGATTGATGGCAACAATCAGGCACAGACAGAGATACACAAACAGGGAATACGGAATGTGGAATAAGGGACAAGCAAGACAGACGGCTGCCAGTTACGACATAAGGCAACGCAACGCAACGAAGGGCAACGCATGGCAATGTGCGCACGCACGCACGCATACGGCGAAGGCGCTGCTGCTGCTGCTGCTGCTGCACGTTGGCAAACTTCCGTTTCCGCTTTTAGTTTTCGTGTCCGCTCTGGAAGCACTCGAAAAAGCAAGCGAATGCCGCAGGCGCTAACTTGATATTTACTTTGTTGCTTTGCCACGCTGTTTACCTATATCCATCCAATTCCGCTGGTCCTTCTCCCCTGTTCCCCGTCTGCTTTCTCGTGCTTCTTCTTTTTCTCCTGCTCCATCATCATTTATCTACATCCAGGCTGTCCAACGGGTCGACGGTCCCCTCAAAGTTTATCTGCACACTTCCGCCTTTGCCCCAGTCCACACTCTCCATCCCTTTCCCATTTCCATCTTCATCTCCATCAAACTTGCGGCTCGTCGCCATCGCCATCGCCGTCGCCATCGCTTGACCAGCAAAACTACTCGCCATCACTCGGAAAATGTTTTCGTTGATGAAAAAACTTTGCCTGCCTTCAACACTTCTCAACTTTTTGTGTAGTTTGTCCCGTCGTCCCGTCGGACTATTCGACAGGCCATCTGAACCCGACCCCTAGCGAGGCGAGCCTCCCTGACCACGACTCATTTTATTATTTGGTGTTAATTGTTTTCGTTTGCATCACAAAACATCTATCGAACGGGCATTAATCGACAGACAGACAGACAGAGAGAGAGAGAAAGAAAGACACTCATACGCCCTGTGTTGCGGCTCTGCTCGATGAACTTCCGCAGCCGCTGCCAGTGTTGAGTAACTGACATACACTATCGCAACTTTGCTTTGTGCGACGCGAAAATGCTCTTAATCACTTGCAGGGGCAGCGCGGGTAGGGGCAGCGCAAGTTGAGTCGAGTCGAGTCGAGTCAAGGCGAGTCGAGTCGAGTCGAGTCGGGAGTCTGGCGAGACAAAGCGCCATATGCATGTGTTGTTTGTACAGCGCTAGAAATTGAGAGAGACACTAATTGCTTTTCTTTGCAAGCAACTCTTTTTCTTTTCTAATTACTCTGTGTGCGTGTGCGTCGGTGTGTGTCTGTGTGACAGACTCTTGGCGACTGGCGACACACATTTGGCTAAGTAGGAAAATGATAGTTTGAATGCTCTTCAGACAACGTTGTCGACAAAAGGACGATAAGGACCGACCGAGAGGACGCATTTAAAGCACATAATTCGGTTTTGATTATGTTTTGGCTTTAGTTGCCCCGCCCCGCCTCCGTTTCCCTTGCCCTCTCTTGTCCGGCGTTGCCATTGCTACCGCATTTCTGAAGTTAGCAACTTCATTATGGCTAAAACCCAAATGTGTTGATATTGCGGCTGAAGTGGTCGTCGTCTGTCCCCTTCCCATTGGGGGAGTGGCGCTTAATGAGCAGATTTCAATGGTTTTGGCATTTCATGTGTGCATAGCGCAGTGCGCAAACAGCAGCAGCACTAGTGATTATTTGCGGCTTAAGTCATGTTTGCCCACAGATACGGCCGAAGACAGTGCTTGCTGCTTTTCTTTCTAATTGAGCGTTGCCCTAAATGATCTTGCTGAACATTCTACTTACTGGAGAGAAACTAGAGTTAGATTTAGCTAAGAAAGAAATAGGGATGTTACTACTTAGTTGGCTGCATAAGAGTTGATGGTATGAAGTAAAATAGGGAAAATTTTGTACTTGCCATTTATAAATATAATACGAGTATAAACAATTTAATATGAATAAATGCAAATAATAAAAGTTATTAAAATCAATCAACTAATAAAAATGAATTATAATTATTGAACAATCTCCCCAAACACATTTACTTCAAAAGAAAATGTACTTTGTCCAAATTATGTACGATTAACTTTCGAAGTCTGTTTTTAGTATCTTTTAAGTCAGAAGATTCTTAAAAATATTCCAGCAAAAAATGCAA
This sequence comes from Zaprionus davidi, assembly GCA_018903715.1. Lineage (NCBI taxonomy): Eukaryota > Metazoa > Arthropoda > Insecta > Diptera > Drosophilidae > Zaprionus > Zaprionus davidi. The sequence continues at coordinate 2,130,981 of JAEIGL010000003.1, forward strand.
AAATATAAAAATACAAATACGTTTTATAAAAAGTCTTTGTAATAAACAACACTTTTTATTTTCTATATTTTACAAAATAATTAATACACTTTACTTCTCGCTCTTCTTCATTTCTCTTTTTTGCTTTGTTCGTTACCTACCTTAATTTTCCGTGGTTAACCCACTGAAACCTGCTTATATACACATCAATATCCATCTTATACACCTAGGGCAGGGCGTCTTTTTATCAGCTGGGCAACTTTGACCGCTCGGACCTCTGGGAACCCTATTCGTGCTGGGGGCGCATAATTTAAGCTGTTTATGCACAGGTTGCGCCATAAATTATGTACTAAAAGCCAAGCCGGCAATTCGGCACATCGTTTTAGCCGTACTAAGAAAGGCAACTCCTCCTGCCCTCTTGCCAGTCAAGACGGAAGTGTGTAGCAGTCGCACAGGAAATCAGTGAGAGAGAAGTAGCAAAAATGGGTTACCAACGCGACTTGCCGCAAATTTGGCAAGAAAAATAACCAAAGAAAAAGTTACGCAGCGCAGAGAAAGCTGATGCTGGAGATGTGTCCCCAAGCTGACGCAGTGACGCTTAGGGAACGTGGCAGACAAGAAGGCAAGGGGGCAGGACAAGAGGGTGGGCGGTAATAATCAGCGGCAAGCGAGACTTTAAATATTTTATGCTGCTCAAATTGGCGGCCAAAAAGAAAAGCCGAAAAATACAACAGAGCAAGAGGGGGGTGGAGAAGGGGCAGAAGAAGGGTGACGCGTTGCGGTTGTCATGGCTGCCAACAGGGAATGCGCCCACGTCCACGTCCGCGTGCACGTCCAGGACAAGAGCAAGAGCAGTGACCAAGCTGCGGCGGGTCTGCGCGGGTTTGGCAGGCAACTTGAGCCACTTTGATTTTTGCTCAAGCGTAATTACAAGTTAAATGAGGCCAACAGCAGCGTCAGGATACGCTGACTGGAAACGGCGTCCGCCAAAAACAGTGTCATCATGCGGAAGGATACTGGGGCTGTGGCTGCCGCCGTCGCTATCCCCGCTGATGTCCCTGCCGTGACTGGCAATGAAACGGAAGGAAGCAAGGACAAGCGTACAAACAGACGGGCGCGGGCACAGACGGACAGCGGGACAAACGGCGAGAGAGCGGGACGGCGAGAAGGACGGACGCAAAGCGTGCGCATGGATGATGTACAGGCGGCGATTGCAGGCGTTGTGACACAGGACACAGGACACAAGACACAGGCTGCAGGCCACGTTGGGTGCTGGGTGCAGGACACAAATTCTGGGCAGGCAAGGACAGGGCCAGGCGGACATTGTAACTGAAGCAAAGCACGAGTAATGAATGAGCTCGCCCAGCGCGGGCCCAGAATGAAAAATTGCGATGTGGACGTGGATGTCGACTCCGACGTCGCCATCGCCAGCGCCGTCATCTCCTTCGTCGTCTCTGTCCCGGACCTGCTCGTGGTCGTGGTCGCGGTCTCAAGCTTGTTTGGGTTTGGCAGCGAGGCCGCGTCGTGACATTGTTTGCTCTGGCGGACTGGCGGACAGCGGACAGCGGACTGCGGACAGTGGACAGCGGATGGATGGAAGCGAGCAGATTGCATAAAAAGCGACAGAATTTTCAAACAAAACAAGAAATAACGAAGCATGCAACAAAAATTGCGAAAACAAACCGCATTAGTGAACAGAACAGGGTAGTGGGCGTGGCCTATGTAGGGGGGAGGGGGGAGTGGCTGCAATGATGACAGGCAAACTGATGATGAGGCAGCTGCAGCGTGGAGAACATTGTCACCAGGCGCGCCAGTTGGAGTCGGACAAGAAAGCGAGAGGGCATGAATGAAAGAGAGATAGAGAGAGAGAGAGAGTATAGACAGGGAGAGAGGAAAAGAGAGGTAGATAGATAGAGAGAGAGAGAGCGTGAGAAATAGAGAACGTCCGCCCTGCTTGTCCACTTCAGTTGCACAGGAAAAGCATCTGCTGTTTGCTTAAGCTCAGGCAGCCTCCTCTTGCTGCCCCCTTGCCCCTTCTTCCTGTTAAGCTGGGCTGGGGAAAGTTCATTTTGCAGTAATTAACAAATTGTAAAACGCACGCGGGGCAAGCGAGCGACTACGCCAAGCTGTCAGCTCAGTTCAGTCGAGTTGAGTTCGTAGTCCGTTCCTCTCCGCACCGCGACTCCCGCCCCTCAACACTCGCTGTACAGTTGTGTCCAAGTTTGTTTGAACGCTACGAATTATAGATGCGGCCGGTCCGGTCCGGTTCGGTTCGCTGCAATCCCGTCGACTTCTTCGACTTCTTTCACTCTCAATTCGCCGGTCGCGGCCGTTCATCCACATCCCGATGATAGTCACTTTGCAAACTTTCGCCTGATTATTAATATTTTATTCCATTACACTTTGGCTCGCTATGGCCAGCCTTTCTCCACTCTCTGTGCCTCTCTGTCAGCGACAGCAGTTCTTGTCGGAGGGAAAAGTCTTCTAGATTGCAGCAGCGGAAACTGCCAAACAAAATGCAACTGATGATTGCAGTTAATAAAGTTTTACAAGCAGGCGGCGAACACAAATAATGATTATTCCATGAGTTGTAATCCAGTCGAGTGCCGTTAGATTTTCATTGTAGATGGGAAAGGAGAAAGAAGATAAAGTATCAGTTTTTAACTTGGAAATTTATATGTATCTACTCATTTATAGAATTATACTACATGAAAAGAAGATTAAGAAAAAGAAATACTTTTCTACTTTTTACAATGCAAAATACATTGCAAGTAAACATTTTGCATATAGATACACCAAAATTTTATAAATAATTTTTATCTTTAGGCATTTCTCCATTTTATTTTAACCGGTTTATTATATATTTTTAGTATTTTCTTTGTAATTAAACAACTGTGACATGCCAAAGATCAAATTGAACTGCAAGCACTTTTACAATGTTTGATATCCCTGCCAGGTCGAGTGTTCCTCCTTTCCCTCTCTCCATAGCGACCTTAGTGTCAACTTGGCGCTACTCGTGTCAAAGTGTCAACTACTTTTTGCCACCTCAAGAGCCACATAATTAAGCGACAAGCTGCAAGCATCAAGCAGCAGCGACGCCGAGTGCCAAAAATTATCATGCAAAAAAGGCAGGCGAAGGCAACTCGAAATGACAGACGCTGTCAGCTTTACTCGTTCACACCCACACACACACATAGGGAGGCACACTCACACATGTGCAGTTGCAGACAAGAACAACATGTGACATCGGCTGCGACAACGCCGCAGCAAGCCGTGTCAACAAAAGCAGCAGCGGCAGCAGGCAAAGCGAGCTTAGGAGCAGCGCAGAGTGGCAGAGGTAGGGGGCGAAGAAAGGTCGACCAGGGTCTCTTCTGGTGAAGATGCCGCTCTGCACAGACCCTGTCGACTGGCAGTCAAAATTGGCGCTAGCTGGAATTTTGACAGCAAGCGTTTTTGCAGTGAGGGGCGCCGGGCGAAGCTTGCAGTCTGCTCCCCATGCGGTGTCTAGTTAGCCATGCCTCCAGGAGATGCTCCTGTTGCAGTCAGATCCTGGAAACGACAGTCAGTGCGTCTGCATTACGTTTATGATTTTGAGCTTCTGTCAGTTGTGTCTGCCTTGCTCTGCTTGCGCCTGTGTGTGTGCTGCCGTCAGTGACGGTTGGGGTCGTTCTCTTTATCTGCCCGTCCCACTTCTACTCGCCTTACAACGAAAGGAATGTCTGTAAATCTCATAATAAAGCCCACAAGCCACAAAACTCCAGCTGACAAACCCGATGAGGCTTTACAGCTATTGTGGTCAGTTGCAAGTGTCAGTTGCACACAGTTGCATATCCACTCGACACTCCAACTAATATAAAACCACATTTCACATGCTAAATGGCATCGTTGAAGTTAACTGGAGATGTAATTAACATATCTTTTATATAAATATTGCTTTATGGGGTATCTCGATGATCGCTAATATTGAGTAATTCTAAAATTGAAGATATAAAAACATTTTCGAGGGAAAATTTATTGAGGCATCTCAAGTGGGTAAAGTGTCAGAATAATCATAAATGTTGAAAGTGGAAATACTGAAAAATGCAAAGATCACTTTCTATTTAAAATATAATAATACAAATAACTGAAAATACGAAGGTATGAATATAAGAATAAAATATATTTTCGTGATTATATATATTTTCGTGATTGACGTTACAACGATCAAGAGACTGAAACAAAAAGACATCCAGCTACAGATACACTCCCAAAGTTATTGATATAATCTTGCGTTAGTTTTCATCCGTATAAATGCTTCATGATAATAGAAATAAATTAATTATTTTTATATAGAGAACTAAAAGATTTTTTCACAATGCGCAATACCATATACGAGTAGTTCACGCGTTTTTACACTTAAGTATCTCATTTCCTTCCAAGTGCACACAGAACACTTAAATCCAAGTGCAATTCATCTTTATAAAATAGTATATTATTCTCTTCTTGTAGTATTTTGTCAGTATTTGATAAGTACGCTCATTGTTAATTAACTTGTTCAAGTTTCCCGCTATGGATTACAACAGAAGTCTTGCGAGTTGCAATTTTTGGGGCACAGTGGTGCGAAACGCATTACCAGGCGACACAATTGCAAGAGCTCTGTAAGCCGCATAAAGTCTGGAGGAGCGCATCAATTTGCATGGCTCGTCACTTTGGTGGCAAAATCTTCACGCGTTTTTGCATTTCTCGACGCTTTGCCACGCTGCATAAATAAGCGAGAACGTTACGCAGAAAGGGACAGAGAGAGAGAGAGAGAGAGAGAGGGAAAGGCGGGGGAGAATGTGGGATAGAGAAGGAGATTTTATAGATGTCCCTGGCAGAGATGTCCTTCAGCAGCAAAGCGACTGCATCCCGATTTCACGACTCTATTTCACCATAGCGTCATTTGCATATCTGAGCAGGCGGTCGCACGAGTGGGCGTGGCAAATGGCAGTCTCAGCTGCGCTGCTGAGAGTTCTAAGCGCAAAAACTTCAGTTGCGAAGAAGCTTGGACATTTTTCTGCTTCAATCGGCAAAAGTGTCGTAAATTTTTGATTTCATTAAAATGTGTGCAACAACAACAACAACAGTAACAAACAACAACTGCTGCCCCTTCCCGCTTTCTCACTCTCATGCGACCAATTGGAGCATGAAATATGCATTCTCCCATCGCAGTGGAGAGTAAATATAATTGCAATAGTCGAGCGAATTATTGGCAGCAGCTCTCCCTCTTTCTCTCTCTCCCCCGTTTTCTCTATCTCTCTCTTCTTCTCTCCCTCTCTGCGCTGCGGCATAAATCACCACGACCTTTGCCACGTGCAGCTTTCAATTATGCAGGTCGGCCCAATGCAGTCGAAGGGTTCATTTGCGCTCAACTGGAACTGGGTGACGAACAGCTACACAGCATCTCCCCCTCTTCCTATCACCCTCTTCTCTATCCCTGGGGGCGATAAGAGATTTGCCAAGAAATGTTGCAGTGACGCGGGCCGCTTTGGCAGCGTTTCAATTGCGCCGCAGCAGCAACTTGTTAATCGACAAATAAAATTCGGGCCAGCTGCAAAGAGACGATGACCAAAACTAGAAGAAGCAGAAGAAGATGGTCAAAGTGGAAAGGCCGAAAGCGACGCCAAGCAAATGCAGCAGAAAATCAAATATATAGAAATTATTTTCCGGGATATTTTCCTTCTTCGCACTTCGCTTATCGTCGGCCTCGTCGGCATGGCACAAGTCATGTGGCCAACTGCTCCCCCCCCTTCCATACCCTTTCCCTCTCTTCTCGCCTTGCTTGGCCAGCCAACTGCAATGGCTGCTGATAAAGATTGACGGCATTCTAAATTATCTGATTTTGTCACTTCGGAAATTGGCAAAATGTCCACAAAATGGCCAACAATTTCCCATAGTGTAACATGCTGTTTTTCTTCTATTTTCCAGCCAAATTTAAGAGACAAGTCGATTAATTCTAGCAAAACGTAACGTAAAGTTTTCTTTACAAATTTGCTTAAATAATAATAATAATTTGTTCACAAGTCCGACAAAGGTTCATGTAATATTTAAAAATCTTTTGGCAATAAAAATGAAAATAAAAGGCGAACCGAAACCCAAACTCAAAAGCAAAGAGAAAACCGCAGAGGACAGATGGAAATGGCAAGGACTATGTGGATGGCAGAAGAGGTACTAGAGAAAGAAGTGAAGGGTAGGGAGGGGAATTCCCAGCAGGACAAAGAGAGCTAACGTATGTTATTCAGTGTTGTTATGTCCTCGTAATGTTGTAAGTGTATATGTCTGTGTGTTGTGCGGCCAAGGCGTCGAGTGTTTGTGCCAAAGTGCAAATGGAACAACAACAATAACAATTGAAAAGAATTTAAATTTGCATTTTGCGCAAATCGTAAGAGTGAGTCTAGTACCCTCTGCCACTGCCCTGCGGGAGAATGTACGGTGAGGCATCATTAAAGCGGTCCAGCAGCGTCCAGTTGAGTTCGGTTTTAGCGCAGTTGCCTCCCGTTTCCGCCTCCTCTTGTGCTCTTCTTTTTTCGAGGCGCTAGTCTAGAATTTGAAATTTGTATCACATTTTTATCGCCATTTAAATGTAAATTGTGGCTGAAAGGGGAAACACCCTGAGCGGCAGCATGGATACGGACAGGGGCAGAGGCAGGGGCAGGGGCAGAGGACTCTCTCGCAGTTTATGGGAGTGCGACGACTTCCGACCGCAATTGAATTTTTTAAAAGCGCTGAGCGTTGATAACCGAAACAATAAAACGGGGCCACAGACTTTGCCACAGACTAGCAATCGTGCACACACACACACACACACACACACACACACACACACACACACACAGATAGACAGGGACAGGGAGTAACAAATGTTTTAAAACCGCTTAAATATTCAACAAGCCAGAGAATGGCAGAGGACACGAGAACAGAACAGAACAGGACAACACAGAAAAAAGAAATGGAATACGCCGCAAAGGGGCAACGCGAGCAGGGCCCCGATATGGGCCTATAACAAAATATGTGCCCTCCAGCCAAATATTTAAAATGTTGTTGTGTATTGCAGAGAGAGAGAGGGCGAGAGAGAGAGGATGCGAGGAGGAGAGATTGTACCAACCGGCAGGCACAGCTCTCCTGGGTGGCCCCTCGACGAGAGTCGTTAAACTTGATATCACTCGGTAAAATTTGTGCAAATTAACAATAAAACGTGACCGGGCAAATATTTTTTCGACTCGTCAGATGCACAAATATTTGTCGAAGAAAACAACATTTAAACAAATGGAAAACATTAACTATAAACAGCAAAATATTAACTACACATGATACAACCGATTTTCCAACAAAAACACTTTGCAACAAAAGCGTTTTTAAATTTGCCAATGTCAGTTTAATCTCTGGTTTACAAATATTTTATAAATTAAATTATATTTTTACGCGTTAGAACTCGAAAATTTCAGTGAGCAGGCGAGCAAAGCTCTGCTAATTTAATTTGAAAATGCGAATTGAAAATGCAAACAGCAAAAACTGCAAAACTGAAAACTATAAGCCCATTACAAATCTCAGTTACAAATGAGCTGCCAAAAATTGTTGGAAATTAATTATAATAAACAATAATTACGCATAAGAGGCGGAAAACAATGTGGGAGCCAGAGAGGAATGTCTGCACTTTTCATGATTTATATAAATATAAAAAAAAACAAAAATATTAACTGCGCTTTATGTGGGAAGTGGCAGAACAAGGAATGCACTGCAGAAAAAAGTTAAAAAGAAAAATTTTAATTGTTTTCTTTTAAATTGTATTATCATTATTTAATTCAATATTATATTTTAAATATTGTAGATCAATTTTCTTATCTCTGTTTGCCCATAAAATTGTGCAACTTTGCACTTCTCTATCTGCATAGTTTATAGTCAGGGGTATATGCAGTTTTATGTCGTATTCGTGCCTGGCAGATTTAATCGCGTTTACATTTAATGCGCCATAAATAATAAACAACAATGCTCGATAGACGGGGAGGGAGGTGGGGTGCTCTATTTATTTTCGGCATGCATTACACTTAAAATATGCTAATTTAAATTTATGTTTTTCTCTGCTTATTTGCCAAAAACAAACAACAAAATGAATGAATTGCCAGACTCATTTTTCAGTTTGGTAATTATTGCTGAATAATTCTTCTAGAGAAGGTTTTCAATACTTCTTCAAGCAGCATAAATAGTGCATTACATTACATATATATTGCGTATACGTCGCGCGGTCCTTTTCATTTTTGAGCAAAAGATGTTTCTGGACAGATTTTCATTCAAATTTGAAACAGACTCGCTTATTATTAATACATTTACTTTGAACATAATGCGCATACGTACCGTTGTACGGACAGTTGTTGAGTTGCACATGTATCTGTGAAGTTGCGTTTACATTTGAAAGCTGTCAGCGTATTCAGTGCTCTTTAACAATGGACAGACATGCCGTACGTGGCCTGTAGACGAAATGAAATGATGCCACTGAAAAGGGGCAACCAAAACAGAGGCATATTGAATGTGGAGTGTCAGGGGTGCTTGAGTAAAAGCAAGAGGGGGAAAGGGAAGCGCAACGGGGCGCCAACGCAATGTTAATTGCTTATCTACGTGATTTCTTACCGAATTAATTTGGCCAAATTGCGAATGGTAACTGGCAACTGGCAACTGGCAGAGATACAACGCGCAACAGTGCGCAGAGCACTGCGAATAAATCAGTTAAGTTGCTGTATTAACATTGAATACATTTGCTTAATTAAATGAAACGAAACATAATAAAATATGCCTCGCTTGCAGGGCTCGACCTGACATACACACACACACATACACATACAGGGGAAAAGGCAGATGGGAAAAAGCTTTTCCTTTAATTGAAAATTGCTGAGCTTAGCGCAGCGCTTAGGCTCATCATCTTGCCACTGCTGACTGCTGCCCAGTCAAGTGGCGTCCGGCCATGCGTGGCCTTTACCGTAATTTTATGACGCCATGTTTTCGTTTCATGTTTTGGTTTAACTCGCGCGCCCGATGACACATGAGCGCATAAAATGCAAAACCAACAAGCAACAAAACCAAAACCAACCCGAGATCGGAGCCAAACATTAAAATCAACGTCAACAAACCAGAAGTGTTGCCCTGTCCGATATTGGTCTGACAACTGCAGGTTATGCGGGCCTATACACAGCGATTCCCTGCTGATTTTTTCGCTTTATAGCCTAACTGTGAATACCATATATATACCATATACTATATGGTATATGTGGCATGTGCTTGTATTGCCCATCAAACCTTTATGCTGTTGACAAAACGTCTAATGAAAACATTCGCTCTGCTGCATGCAACTGCGCACCACACAAATACACACACACACACTCGAATACACGCTCACACGCACAAACAACAAACAACGAACAACAAACAAACAACGAGCTGAAACAGCCGTGTCGCCAAATAGATAAATAAGCAAATGTCCAGCATGGAAAATATTATGTTATCATAAGGGTCACAAGGGTCATCATCGTCGCGAGCAGCAGCCGCCTGCAGTCGAGTGCGATGAGTGGAATATTTGCTCAAATGATTTCAGGATTATTTCACATGGCTTAAGTATTAAATATCCCGCCCTACTCTTACCATTGTTCAGTTTGAAAAGTATTTACGAGATTGAAAGTGTCATTGAAAATATATGAGGAAAAATAGAGCGGAATATAGAGAGGAATATAGAGCGTGATATAGAGAGGAATATATTGTTCAAAGGATGACAAATAATTTAATTTATCATGGGTAAACAAATTTTGAAAACTATTTTAGAAATACAGTCCAATGCAGTCAACATAAATAAATTCAATACATGCATAATAATAGAAAAAACCAGCAAGAAAAGGAACAGTCGCGCAGCTCGCGACAGTGGGATACCCTTCGACCTATGTTCGCGTGTAGTTTAATTTGTTAAAGTCATACACATATACATATGCACATGCTTTACAATTATTACCGACAGATGGCGCTGGCGCTTCGCGCTCGTCCGCTTCTTTTGTTAGCTGACAGAAGCATTTTATTTTATGCTCATACTTTCTTAAATAACTTCTGTGATTATTGTCGGACAGACAGACAGATATGGCTCAATCGACTCGGCTTGTGATCCTGACATAGAATATATGTATATACTTTATGAGGTCTCCGACGCCTCCTTCTGCCTGTTACATTTGCACAAAGCTAGTATACCCTTTTTTGACCATTTTCAATGGTCGAAGGATATAATGATAATAGGAATAAAGACTTGCCGAAGGTTTAATTATTTAATTTCTTAATTTAAGTAGAAAGCCTTTAATGTAGTTATGAGCAAGTATCTTCAATACTAATTCTAATTCAATTGAGGAACATAAAATCTTTGGAATGTAACTAAATGAAATGCACTTTATTTTCAAGTTAATTCTGAAGAAATCCCACAAAGCAACTATGTTTACCTTTTCGGGTATTGCGTCAACATAATTGCACAGTGCCATGCAAATCGTGTGCACAGCTAAAGGCTTAAGTAGTTGCACTTGCCACGCACACGTTGCACACGTGGCAAGCACTGCCAGAGAACTCAGTCAATTCACAGTTATTTCAGGGTATTAATTTGCCATTTTAATGCCAAGCAGCTTGGCCTCGGCTCAGACTCGTAAGTAGATCAGGCTCCATTTCACTCTTGCGCAACACACAAGCTCGGGCAGCTGCTTAGCCCAGTTAGTTGTGCAATTTCTATAGCACACTTTGCCGCTGCAGCACTTGACACTGATAACACACATCGTGAGCCGCATTAAATGGACAAAGGTTTGCGCCAGTCTTTGCCCCATGCAACAATGCCAGCAGCAGCAGCAGCAGTTGCAGTTGGCCCCGCCCACACAATTGTGGTCCTTCTCTCTCTCTCTCTCTCTGTCTTGCGCTGTCTCTCTCATCTCTCACTTTCTCTGCATTCTTTAGTTGCCCCGTCTTTATTTACTTGCACTTGCAACATTTGCATGCCGCATTGTATTGCAAGCTGTCTTCCTGCCTGCCCTGTGTGTGCGACTCTAACCCAATTTTCTGAGCCTAATTGTTTCATTATGGCGCCGCATTAACAAAAGAAATGCCGTAAGACGACCACGAGCCATGCGGCAGGAGGCAGGGGCACGAACCGGCAGTAGCAGAGTGAGATCTGCATGTGTTCTTCATTGCGGGGGCAGGATTTCAAATGCTTGTGACGTAACGCAATGTAATGTGGCTTTGCGTTGATTGGCTGCCTTTTTGCAGATGCTTTTATTGTGTTTGCTATTGTTGCTACTCTTGTTGTTGTTGTTGTTATTGTTGCAGCCATTGTTGTTGCAACCTACTTTGTACGGGCATTGTTTGTTTTTAATTAGCCGCAATAAACGGTCACACACACAGACTAACTTTGCACACACACATATAGCACACACGCTCATACACTCAGTCTCTCTCTCGCATACACATACACACACACACGCGTATACTGAGCTTGTATGTTAGGCCCAATTAAAATAAACAATTGCAAATGCCATTTCGCTAAGCAATTGAATTGGGGCCGAGGCCTTGAAACAATTTGTTATTCTTTTATGTAGATTGGCACACGCACACAGACTGTGCACACACACACACACACTGTATACACACAGATACCGCACACACACTCTGCCCGCTTGCGTTGCGCGGTAATTAACTCGTACAACATTTCCTTCTAACTTTGGCTCTATTTAAATGCGACGGAGAGCGCCTGTTTCTATGTATGTATGTGTGTGTGTGCGAGTCTGCTCAAAATCAAATTAGCCGACAGCAAGCCAAAATATAAATCTGCTGATTTACACAGAAATAAAGCTGAAGTCGGTCATAAAAGCAAATTAAGGCAAACTGTTAAGTAAACAACTTTCGCTCTCGCTTTGTCTCTATCTCTCAATCTCCCCCTCGCTCTCTCTCTCTTCCCACATATACTCGTAAAGTTATCTTATTAATTCCACACAGACACATACATATACACATACAGGGACTGGCGTACGCCCCACTAAACACTCGGTTAATACGCGCAATCAAATGCGATAAATATAACAAAATATTGCAGCATAATTTTGGCCAACTAAGCTGACAGAAATAACACTTAAGCAAATATTCCAACAGTCCCCTGATCACTCCCTCCTCCCCTCTCCCTGCTAGCTTTCACCATACCCAGTTTCAGACAAATCACATTTTTGGTTATCCCCTCGCTTGCCCCTCGCTGGCTGCGTCTTTGTTTTGCCATTTGGCTGCCTATTAGGCAATGTTTGCTGGCAAAAGACGAAGAGCGAGAGAAAGAGGAAGAGAGAGAGTGAGAGAGGGAGGGAGCAGTTGCGAGTCATCTATGTATGAGTAATCGCTTTCCTGCTTGATGGCCAAAATGATTAATAGTGCTTGGGCATTGGCCCAAGTCCAAGATTAAATGCAACAGTTTCTAGTGCCGATCATTTGTTATGCACACACACGAACATACATAACACACACATCCCCAAACAAACACACATATAACGTACATATATCATATTTTAAGCGAGTTTAACTAAATTGTTAACAAACACTGAAGCAACATTAACCCAATTTCATAAGAGAGAGAGAGAGACTGAAAGAGAGATATAGCTGCATTTTTAAGACATGAATAATATCTTTATAAATATTAACAGAATTTTATATACTAAAAAACAGCGACTGAAAAGATTGTATCGTTATTTGTCTGTTATAACTATCGATTAATATAAATATATAGAAATATTGTAAGCCACAGTAAGAAACAAAGAAATTACATAAGACTAGAGAATATTGAGGAATCCACGCGAGATTACAACCATTATTACAATCATTATCTAACGAAGTATCGATAACTATTGCGGCAATTATTCATTTTGTCAAAATATCATGTTCAATCATATCACACCGAGTTAACCTTAAACAGACTTTCACACTTGCCCGTTCGGCGTAGTTTCAAAATCACAATATCAATATGAATATCTACAGCCTCATAGCTTGCATCAACAAACCGTTGGAAAGCCAAAACAAGCTAAGAACCAACCCGCCAATACAATCAAACACTGCATTGTCTCAGCTGCCAACTCGAAGCAGTTTTTCCAGCAGTTTCCTGCGATGCGGATCCAGTCTGTTTCAGCGAAATTTGCCCTGGTCAATTTGAATATGATATGCAGCAGCCGCTGCTACAAGGGGCCATGCGGAGTGACCACTCTACGCTCTACGGAACGGGATGGTTGTACTACATCAATTTGGCTTTGAAGCTGCAAAACTTTGGCCAACAACTCGAAGCAGCCTCGTCGAGTTTTTCACGCACATCGTCAACACGCAATGCAAGAGAAAAACACGATAAAGACAAACGACGACAAATTCAACATGTCAGTTGAGTAAGCCGGGAGAAGGGGAAAGAGATATAGAATGGCAGTGACTAGGAGTGGAAGAAGCAGGCAAGGATATGTCGGCAAGATGAAACTATTATCCACGGAAATTAGCGGGCTCCAGTGGCAAAAACACATGAAATGCAAAAAGTTTTTGCTCCCTGCTTCAAGCTCAATTTCCAAATTGTTGACGACATTTCTGAGCTGCTTTTCTTGCTGTTGCTCCCACTACTGTTGCTGTAGCTATTTGTAGTGCGATAAGTTTATCCTGGTGCATGATTTACTTTTACCCAACTAACCTAATGCGTATTTAAGTGCGACAGACACGCACCTGAGTATCATTTTAACTTGCCTGCTCCCGGGATCTATTTCTATATTTAGCTGAAACTTTACAAAATACAGAGCTCTCTGAGCAATTTTTCTAGGAATTAAGCATATTGTATTGAAATTTTCTTAAATTAAATACATTTTCTATGAACTTTCTCAGAATTCTGCAGTGCTTTTAAATTATATTTGATACTTGCTTTAATTTAAACTTTCATTAACATAAATTCCTTAAACATATATTCTACTCTATTCTTATATTTTAACATTATCCACAAAAAGAAAGATATGTACGTCTTGCTCCACTTTTCGGTAGACTTCACTTAACCTATTTACGCTATTTCCGGGTATTATAGCGCCGTCTACTTTGGCAAGTCTCCTTCTCGACTCTGTGTCCATAAGAACGCAGCCAACATTGCGGCACATAAAATATGCTTAAAATATACGCGCAAATAGTTGGATAGACTAGAGTAGTGGTGGGGGGAAAGAAGGAGGGGGTACTATGTCCTGGTCAGCTAATAGCAAAAGCAAGTCAAAGATAATTGCCATCGGACTACTTTGTCGTACTTTGCTTTGCATTTTGTGCTCAGCCGCCGCCTGAAAAGATACACTCAAAATTTTACGAGCGCAAATGCCATTAAAATATCCAAACGAATCTACATGACGCGACTTTCTTTGGCTGCTGCTGGCTACGTGAAGTGGCCGATTCCCAGAATGTGTTGTGTGGGGCACGGGGCAGGGGGTACGGTGTAAGACTTGTAGTCCCTGTCGCTGCCACTGTCGCTGCTTTTATTGTTGGCCATCAACGAAAAATAAGTGGTAAAAGCACGAGAATTTCATGCCCATTGTCTGGGCCAAGTCCGTGTACCATAATTGCAGGCAGTGTAGGTAAAGGCAGCAGCAATCGGGTTAAGCCGTTTGATCCCTGCGCTGCGGCTGTTAAGCGCATTAACAGCAGCCATTGCAGAGCTTTAACAGCAGCTGTTGAGGCAGCTTAACAGTTTGTAGAGTTTCTAACAGAACATAGCACTTAAATGCAATGTTAGCAGACTGTAATGCTTTTAACAGACTGTAAAGTCAAGCAGAACTGTTTAGCTCTGTGATAATTCAGAAATTTAAATGAATTAACTAAAATAAATACTACTTTAATTGGTTTAAAAAATTCAAATAATTCTACAGACATTACTTAGTACCAGACTGTGCTTAAGTAATGCCTTAGCAAGTGTTTAGCAATTGTTTATTTATTACAAAGCCGGCAACTGACCCAGAAACGAGCATGCTACGAGAGCGCCCGCTACAGAGAGTGGGGGAGAGCGAGAAAGAGAGCGAGAGGATGAGAGTGCTCGTAAGCCTGGCGACAAAGCGACAAAAGAGTAAATGGCAC
This sequence comes from Zaprionus davidi, assembly GCA_018903715.1. Taxonomy (NCBI): domain Eukaryota; kingdom Metazoa; phylum Arthropoda; class Insecta; order Diptera; family Drosophilidae; genus Zaprionus; species Zaprionus davidi. The sequence continues at coordinate 2,146,089 of JAEIGL010000003.1, forward strand.
AGCAGGCCAAAGGACAATGAGTTGAGCCGCTATTGAGGCAGGTGACGAAGTGTTTAACTTCGTCCTTGATACGACAATATGTTACGCTGAGCGGGGCTACTCTGCTGCTGCTTGTGCTTCTGTCTCAGCTGCGACAGCAGTCAAAGACAGCTACGGATGCTGCGGCGGCTGCTGCTGCGGTGTCTTCGTCTCAGAACGAAGTCAGAAGTCGACGACAGCAGCAAAGAACGACGATGTTGACGACGTAGACGACCATGACGATGTAAAAGGCAAGTAAGCGCTGCTGACGCTGGCGTCGCAGTCGCTGCGCTCGCACGCTGTGTGCGGCGACGACGACGACGCTGGGGCAGCAGCATCAGTCTCGAAAAGCCTTCTGTGCGTGCAGAGGTTAACGCGTGCCACACACGGCGTATACGCAACGTGCGCCACAGCCAACTGCAAAAAGACGTAAGAAAGACGCCACGTGAAGTGAGTGAGCCCCGTGCCGAGTTGTTGTTACTGTCTGTGGCCGGGCCGGACAGGTGCGCCAGGTGGGCATTTGCCGGCCCAACGAACCGTGCCGCAGGCATTGAACTGTGGCACACCATGACTGGACATGGAGATAGACAAAGCGGCAGAAGAAGAGGAAGAAGAAGAAGATGCTGCCACAGTTTTGTTGTTGTTCTTCTTCTTCCTGATGTTGTTGTTATTGTTGTGCGGTGGGGAAAGGGTGTGAAAGGGGGACGGGGGACTATTAAAAATTGATGGCCATTGAAAAGTCTTAACAAGTGTGAAAGGCAAGCTGAGTGACCAAGTCGGAAGCGAGCCAAGCCGAACCGACAGTGAACTCTTTGTTATTGTTGCTCCTCGCATGTTTTTGACAGTTTGAGTTTGGCCGCATTTCGCACGCCGCTCGCTTGGCCAAGAGGTCAAAGTTCAGGCAGTTCGAAATGAAATTGCCGGCAACGGCGACGGCGACGGCGTGTTCGCTTGACTTTTTGAGTGCGACCGAATTAATTAACATGACAATGACGAAGGTGAATTGCGTGTTTTCAAGGGGGAGGGCAGACAGAGAGTGAGAAGAGGCAGAAGGGTAGAAGGGGAGCTTTCAAGACATTGGCGCCTCGTCGCTTTTCATTTGTTGAATCAGCCGAAAAAAAGAATAGAAGGGGAAAAATCCCTTCGGTATTTACAGCTGTTGCAGCTAATGGCGTTTTGATTCTTTTTCTCCCTCTTTCACCCGCAGCATTTACACATTTTTAATTAGCCTTTTGTATGGTGAAGGGTTTGACATGTGCGTGGAGAGGGTGGAGGCGTGGCACTCGCAACAGCCGCCCTGTAATTAATTGTTCATTGTTAGCGAATTTTAGCTGCGCGCATCGAACGCTAAAGAATTCGCAGCTTTTAGTACGTGATTGAAGTCACTTGATTGAAGCCGAAGGGGTGTGGCAGTGAAAGGGCGGGGGAAGGGGCATGGTGCTGGTGAGTGCTATAATTGAGTATTAAGTGGACGAGGGTTAAATCGGCATTAAACCTGAGTTACACCTGTGAGGGTCGAAGAGCCAAGCAGAGGTTAAATATCTTTTGGAATTGGGGAAGGAAATGGAAGATTTATTTTCTCCATAATCAATTATTTGTCTTTCTTGGAAAGATACTAAATTATTATTTGACATTTAAAGCTTGTATTAGATGATTAACTTATAAATTTAAAGCAACTCTTTACCAGCAGAAAGTCACTTTTTCACCCAATTCTTCAGTCTGTTCCGCCTTAAGAAACTGCGCCATAAATCAATAAACAATTTCCATTTCAATGGTCTGGTAAAAAGTAATGACAGCAAGGAAGCGAAAGAGATGCGAAAAAAACGAGAAGAATGGAGAGGAGAGTATGTTTTCTGGCTTGCTTAAAGCTTGGCATATCATTACTTTAATATGATTCAGTTTGACGTACAAGTTCCTTCCCGCGTTGCCGCAGGCATTGTGTTTGTCTAGCATTACGAGGGATGCTTGTCAGCTACGCGTGCCACTGCCACCCTCGCTCCCCCTTTGCTTACCCGTGACTCCGTGACTACGCCACTGACTGGTTCAAGAGCAGGCACTTAAACCCTTTTGACAATGTCACTGGGGGAGCATCAAGTTGACGGCGCACCCGATCATCATTGAGTTGCTGATGATGATGGGGCTGAATTCAAAGAAAATATGACGAAGCTTGCCTGAAAATATTCTTCTTTAAAGGGAAAACATTATTGGAAAGAATTATCCAAGTGCCCAAAATAGCAACGAGATGAGATGAGACGCGTGCCTGTGTATGGGTGGGCGGGTGAATCCCTTTGAGCTCAAGTAGACTTCAATTGAGTAGGGTAATGACTGTTCAAGGACTGACATGTGCATAAATGTGCTGTCGATAGGCGAGGCCTGCTCGGCTTCTCAGGCTGTTGACTTTCAACTTCTCGCAGATTTACACACATTAAGCTAATTTATCAAGGGGTAGTCAAGAGAGAGAGTATAAGAGAAAGAGGGCAACTCATTAAATCATACATTTTTTAAGCAAATACAAAATGGTTTATGTGTTTTTTCTTGTAGAAATTGAAAATGCGAAGCACTTCAAGTGACACACAGAGGGAAAATAAAAGAGGCAGACAGAGAGAGGAAGATAGAGAGAGAGAGAGCGAGTGTTGTGTGTGCTTAGGGGGCTCACACGAACTGTGGGCAACAATAATTTATAAATGAATGCATAAAGGGCACATGAAGGCGGGAAGGGCCAGGGAGGGCAGGGAGTAGGGCGTGGCTGGGCAAATAAAAATAAATAAATAAAAATGGCAATGCGGCAGAAAAAGTGCTGTGCGCGGGGAGAGAGCGAGCAAGCGAACAACGGGAAATGCGACTGCGGCGCGGCGTTTATTTTATTGCGTATACGCGTCGCCCCTAAAAGTAGGCAACAAATTCGAGCTCAGCCTCCAGCAAGCGTGTGTGTGCTGTGCTCTGCATGTGTGCAGTGTCTGTGTGTGCGCGCATGCCTGTGTGTGTGTGTGTTATATGGCCACAGCAGCAGCCACGCAGCGGCTCAACTTATTTTCCACAAAATTAAACCATCAAAAATTTGCCAACAACAATGCTGGGGTAATTTATTTGACTCATGGCATTTTGCTGGGTTGTTTAGAAAGCGCCAGCCGCAGCCGCAGCAACAGCGACGGCAACAACAACAAGCAGCGCGCAACGCCGCAAACAACAATGTGCTGCAGTGCACACAACATGGCCAAAAAAGAAAAACCAACCAAAACACACACAGTATTTAAAGCAAACAGTGTGAGAGAGAAGAGAGAGGGAGAGGGCGAGAGGGAAGGGATGCGTAACTCGTGCATATGAGTAACCCGCAACAGCAACAAAAACAACAGCGCAGGCAGCAACAGCAACAACTGCGGCTGTGGCCATGTTGGTGACGGGCAGAGCCACGACTAGCTACGCCCGGCTTAAGCCCCCAACTGGTTGACTTGATGTACACGCGGCATACATCAACATTGCCCCCCTCTACCCTGTGTCTCCTATTTTACTTGGAAGCGTAGCACATTTTTTGGCTTGCGGCCCTTTGACGTGCCGCACTTTTTGTAGCCGAAATTAAACAAACTGCGCAGCAATATGAGACAGTGGAAAGGAAAGAGAAACAGCCAAGGCGTGAGGGAGAGGGAGACGGAGTGAGAGTGGGAAGAGGCTGGCGACCCCACTGCGATGATGAATTGATGATAATGCCGCCCGGGGGCTTTGGCCAAAATACTCGTAATGTCTGCAAACTCCCCACGGGACGCGTCGCAATTGCTTTTTTCAGTTTTTTTTTTTAGCTTCGCGAACTTGGCTTTCAAAGAGTTAAGCGTTTATTTATTTACATACATTTGCGCCAGCTCTACTAGTTGTTGTTGTTGCTGCTCCACTTGTCATTTTTGCTTTGGCTTTTTTTCCGCTGTGCCAACTGAGTGACTCTGACTCTGGCCATGGCTGCCCCGCCGGCCGGCAGTTTATTAAGTCTCAAGTGGCGGATCGCCGTCTCGCAGTTCACATTCTGTCTGCCCCCCCTCCCCTCTTCACCTCTTACTTCTCTCACTCCTTTTGCTTACAGGCAATTTCATGCAAAGCTGCGCCCGCCTAAAGCTGTCATCCTTGATGGATGACGCCTTTGACGCGCCCAGCATCAGCACCAGCGCCGTTCTCTCTCTCTCTGTCTCTGTCGGCCAATTTGATTTGCGCCTCATGCAGAGAAAACTCGCTTCAATTGGCGAATCGCCCGCAGACTGCAGCAGCAGCAGCCCGTCGCAGACTGTCGATTTGTAGTGGCAACTTCAGCCTTTCAATCCAACTGTGCCATCACTTGGTATAGCAATGCTTTGCTTTGCTTTGGCTTATTGGGAATACCAAACTGAGACAGACAGTTCAATGGGATAGCAAATGCCATAAAGGTAGGAAGGCAGCAGGAGTGAGTTTAATTGTAACGTTTATCGAAGTGCTTTATCATTTGTCGATGGGGGATTGATGATATACGTAATTAGCTTAAGTGGGCCACAGGATTTCAGAATGAGGAATAATCAGGGATGGGAAGTGCGAAGGAAAGTTGTGAAAGAGTTTTTCATAGCAAATAAATGTAGTTATATATTGAGAGACCCCTAACTTTATATATAATAATGACAGCTGTAAACTTTTATATAATTATTTCCTAATATATCAAAATCTATCTAACAAAACTTCAGCCACTTTCCCATGCCAGCCGTCCAAATATGAGTGAGATATGAGTAGTGAATGCTACTCAAATCGCGCAGGCAGCTCTCAACAAGTTGCGATAGTTGCAATCCGTTTTGGCGCATTGCGAATGCAGACTAGAGTTTCATGTGCTTTTCGTGTAGCTTATGCCGCATGAGCAGTTCCATTTGTAGAGTAGTTTTCAGTTGTTTTCGCCAGCAAATCCACATGACGTATACGCCCCGCAGGCCGCAAGTGCAAATGGCTACAGCTAAAGCGAGCGCGTGTCTGTCTCGACGTTTAAGCCAATGCTAAAACGGCGCTTTGCCAATGTCTGAAAGTCGACGAGACGTATATAAATTCTGAAAGATAACAGCAACAGCAACAGTAACAACAACAAGCCAGGGCTGACAGCGATAAATCTTTAACATGGCTTTAGCCAGTAAGCCAGCCGAGATCTACCTTGACTGCAGGCAAGAAATTTCATTTGGGCTTCGACTAAAGACTTAAAGTGCATGCGCTCGATTTCTTAGCTCAGTCATAAATATTATCAACGGCCAGGCAAGTTGACAAGCCTGCCGACGGAGAATTTGGAAAAACGCAAGAGAGACGAGAAGAAGAGAAGAAAGATTCCGGAAAATTTAGCAGCAGGCAAACTGGCAGCAAGCTGGCAGCAGCCAACGGGTGCGCATCCTGCTGCTGCTCCGACTGTGGCAGCGGCGCGTTTCCGTTTGTTATCGCGGCAATGTAAGCGCGTTTCCGCTGGCTGCGCATACAAGACATCGTCAACAGCAGCAGCAGCAGCAGCTGTATCAACTGCAGCGGCAACTGTATCAGCAACTAAAGCAGCTGCAACACACGCATCAGACGAATAGAATATCTTCAACAAAATGCATCAAACAGCGTCAACAGCGCTGCCGTCGTCGACGTCAACAACCACACAACTACCCCGTTTACTGCTGCTGTGCCTCGCACTGGCCACACTCAATGGTAAGTACAGTCCCGAAAGTAGAGCCCGTTAGTCCAATATTTATGAACGCGATTAAGCGTGAAGCGCGCTGTGCTCACCTATCATATTTGAGCCGCGATTTATTCCCATTTGCCAATTTATTTGCACAACTATTTACGAGGGTTGCCAATGGCAGCTGCAGCAGCAACATACGACAGCAACTTGCAACAGCAGCAGCAATGGCAGCAGCAACTCGTGGCAGCAATTCAATAAATGCGGCAATTTGCAGCGACAACAGTCATAAATTTATCTTAAATGAACAAATATTTTCTTGCTATCCGGGCAAATAAAATTGCGATATGGATATGCAAAAAGCTTATCGTTTGCCACAAAAGGACGACAGCAGCAGCAACAACATGAGTTGTAACAACAACACACAAGCTTCAAATTTGACAATGCATTTCAATTTGCAGCGCATTAAAGGCAAAGTGCATGCATAATACTCACTCATGTATTCCCTATATATATCGTATGTACATTGAGCATACATAACATACATATATCTCAGACTGTTACTGCTGTGACCCGAAGGTTCGATATGGAATGCAAATTGCATCTGGCAACTATATCAAATGCACTTGCCGATTGCATTATCCTTTTAGTATCTTGTTCAAATTCATTAGAGACAACAAATAATTATCGAGCAATATTGAACCAATAATGCAAAATGTGCAGAGAACACAGAACAGAACACACACACAAACACACATACATGTATTTACATACACAATGTATGTTCTCTGATATTATTGAACAATTGTTGTTTGGTAACTCGGAAAGTTACAACGGTTTATTTCTCATTTTGCACAAAGCATATTTTAACTACTCATACAAATGAGTTTTATCTGGTGTACAATGATAAAACAAGTCAGATTTTACCTATACAAATTCACTGATTTTCCCTCTAATTATTGCTTTTTTTGCTGTTTATCAGCTTATCTATTGTATACCAAGCTTAGTTTTTGCATACGTGTATGTACAATTTTCTTTATAAATTCTTGTTTTTCAGCAAGAACATTTTCGTAAAATAGTTTACAAATTTGTTTTGACATAGAATTGTCAGTTTTCTGTATTGATTTTCTATCTCAATAAACCAAAAGTTTTTTTTGACATGTCAACACATACAAATATCCAGACAAACACACAAATAAATCTGAAGAAATATATTAATCATCTGCATGTGTATTATTTATTATTATTTATGCAATCTGCAGTAAATATATGAATATCACATAGATATCGTACTCGTTACATTCAGCTGAGATATATTCAAGTTTTACAAAGCGTACAAGAGTGAGAATAGACTCGTAAATATCAATTGGCTTGCGGGAATAAATTTAATAATCTTTCGTTTATCGATTTCTATTTTGTACTAGAAAAACATTGTACATTCATTTTTGTTATTCATGCTTCAATCCGTTGCTTGGTTTGCTGCCTGCTTCTTTCATTCTCTTTTGGCTTGTTGCTGATGCTGCAACATCGAGACAGCACCAGGCTGGGCGATGCTTTGTGAGCCTCATAAAAATCTGTCAAATGCAAATTATGCGCATAAATATAAATAAATTGCATGCGAATCAACAAATAAATATGTCACATAAAACGATATGTGGCCCTATGCCTGCCACACTCATAATGTTGCCACTTACCCGCCGTTTGCCTTGCGTTGCATCGCGCTCCCCCTTCCCCGTCTTTCCCTCTTCTTCTGCTGTCAATTTGCCGCTGTCGCTGTCGCCCCAAAGTCGCAAGTGTCATAAACATCGCCAGCAGCGCGTGAGGTCGTCGAGTAAATATAAAAAAAAATAGAAGCAGAGCGCGCGCTGAGTGATATCATATAGGGCCGCAAGGCGTGAGTGGGCGTGGCGTCGCGCACTTGCGGCAAATGCAAAATAATTGCATATTTATATGGGCAATCGGAGCAGCTTCGCGCAGTGCCTTGCCAGCTTGCTCGCCGTTGTTACTGTTGCTGCTGCTCGAGTTCTTATTGCTGCTGTTGCTCGGAGTGTTGCTGCTCTTGCCGCAAGACCATAAATATAAATTCGCATTGAGGCGCCTTTTAATGACGTTCCAAAATGCGCGAACAAACAACGCGACTGACGTCAGCGCTGCAGCAAGCGAATATTTATAGCAAAAGAATGTCGTGTACCCGAACTTGGGCCCGAAAATTGAGCCTATTCTTTTCTATTTTTAGCATGAGTCAAACGCAAATTGGCTGTCCGCACAACATTGCTGGAAGCGAGACTAAAAATAAACAATTTGTTTACACTTGGCGAGGGTACACTTCATTTTGTGTATATTTTTATATTTCGCTTTATTACTCCGATTATCATAAATTATATTAAATGTATTTTAAAGCCATCAAAACCATTGACATTGATCAATCAAATTAAGTTTAACCACATCTTAGTCATACAATATCTTCATAATCTCTGTTCAATATAATCAAAATTCAACTTCTGCAATAACTTACTACTATTAAAACACACACAGCATATTGCTGTACTGTATATATAATCATATCAGACTAATTACTATTATATATATGGCATAGTCGGCTTGCCGAAGAAAACCACGCTCTCTCTGACCTGTGAAATACCCTTGATAAAAGTAACTTAAATGTATCTAGGCAGTATTTTATATAAGGAATATATAATTTATAAACTTAGCATTGCCAAGCTTAAGTGAAATCCTTGATATTTTTTAGTGTATCACAACAAAAGCACTCGTATTAAGATTTGCTTGAATTAATCATCGTTTGTGCAGGCACAAAACAGTCGAGGCTCGTCGCAAATCCAAGAAAAGCATAGCAAATTTAGCTTAATTTGACGCAAAGATATCAATATCGATGGCAGATGAGGTTGTGGATGAGGGGAAGTAGAGGTACGAGTATTAATTATTGGCTGTAAGTGGGGATTGATTGACATCTGCTTCAAGGTGCTTCAAGTATCAGCATCGAGTATCGATTGCCCTCATTCCACAACAGAAAGAACAAAGAAACTTTAAGTTCATTATGTATGCATGCAGACGGCAGCACAAAGGAAAACTGAGAAGGAAAGAGGACAGAGAGTGAAGAGAGGTGTGCAAGGAGGGGAAAGTAAACCAAGGAAATCAACTTAAAATCACTCAAGAGCATGAATGGCAGCGTTTTATCTCGTTGTTCGCTTTTGTTTACCGCGCTGCGGAAAAGGAAGCGCGTTGATAATAATAATGCCAACACTTGGCTTTTGTTTTAGTCACCGCAGCAGCAGCAACAACAACAAGAACGACAACAACAACGACAACAACAGTGGCAGCAACAAAAACATGACACTTTAATAGCATAAATGCGGCACTAAACAAAACCAAAATCAACGAAAATGAAAAGAGAAAGGGGCTGGCAGGAAGGGGAATTGTTATAGCTAGCCGGAAGAGGGGAGATAGGGGAGTGGGCATTGGAAACGGGAACGCAGACAGCGCCAGCTGTCATAATGAAACAGTCAAGGACAATGGCGGCCAGCGGAAATACAAAGTGTACGTGTTCCGTGCAGGCCTCCGCACGGCGTGCCCGACGAACTTACTGACCTCTCCGGCATCCACTCTGCCCTCTGCCACGCCCACTGCTGCCGCCGCTAGCTGTCGCAGCGACGCGATAAAAGCGACAAACGAAATGTTGTCTGACGGCGACGGCCATTTATAAGAGCATCAGTTACAATAATACAGCGCGAGGGGAAGAGGGAGGTGAGAAGTGCGAGATGTGGGCGTGGCGACGGTACGGGAACGGGACCGGGACCGACAACAATAGCCAGGCGCCATTGTCATAAATTAAAAATGAGGAAGTATATGAAATTTAACAAAAACAAACGGCCCGCGGAACTGACGCAGGCAGCGGCACAGCCAAACCAACAACGGAAATACAAAAAGCGTTGATAAATAAATTTCCCAAAAAAAAGAAAACTGCGTAGAATTTATACACACATAACATATATAGCGAGAAATAAAACCAGCGGCCTAAGTCAACGCATTGTTGGGGCAAAAGGAAAAAACAATGGCTGAATAAAAGCTAAATAAAGCCGGAATATTGCTGCAGCTTCTGCTGACTGGGCTAGGTCAAGAACTCACACCAGGCGTACGAAAACGGCTACTCAATTTGCCTGCGTACCCAGGCCCCCTTTCTCTCCCTTCCCCTCTCTCTCTCTCGTACACTCTATTTCTTACTCTCTCTCTCTCTTCTGCCTCGCTTAGCTCAAAATTAAAGCCGCTTTGTGGCAAGTGCGCAAAATTGTTGCCTGCTTCGAGGCGTTTGCCCGCTCTTTGGGGCACATTCAACGCGTGCCGCAAATTTAGCCAGCTCGCGTGTGTGTGAGCTATGCGTCTTGGTGTCTGGCAGGCTCCGAGGTGCCACTGTACTCGCAGCGAAAATCCACTCGCAAGGTCGTCGTCGCCTCTGGTCAGTCATGGACGTGGCTGATGCCAGGTCTATGTCCGGGCTTTGATGGAATTTATAATATACAGCAGCACAAAGAGAAGCTGAAAATAGCACCCAACAAGATGTGCAAGGTCAAGGTCGGAGAACAAATACCCTTCATTCAATTTATCTACATTATGAACTTCAACATTTGTCGAGGCACATAAGTGCATTATATTGTATATAATTGAACAATAATTCTTATAATAATTATTTTATTATTTTCATCTGCTTGCACTTTTCGAGTGAGCTAACAACTTCTTTAAAATTTACAAATAATTTTAGAATTCAAAAACTTCTTTATTGATAACGAAAAATATGATTAGACAATGCCTTACATATTTTAAAAGGTTTTTTCTGTTCTAAACAATTACTAGAGTGGAGCAGAACGTGAATCATATTGTAGTCGGATGAAGGGTATAGTAAACCGCAAACGAAATTGTAGTCGGATGAAGGGTATTGTAAACCGCAAACGAAATTCGGTTATTGTCAATGACAGTTTGTGTTTATCCTGCAGTGCACTGTGCTGCTTTTCCAACGTTTTCTAACATTTTACTTTCTTTTACACACACTACCACACACACATACACACTCAGTCACCCACACACATACAATTTATTTTATTATTATTTTTTAAGCTGATTTGCTCACACGGCACGTCTCGTTTTTAGTTTAGCTCGACGTAGATGCTCGGTTTAGATTTTCCGCCGGACACTTGCCCACTCACTCTCCTCCTCCCCCCTCCCTCACTCTCTCACTTAACCACACGCTCCCACTCTCTGTCGAGCGTTTTACTGTTTGTCTTTATTTCTGGCTTCTGGGCATTTGTTTAAATTAAAGATTATGCACAAGCTAAAACAAAAAAAGAAATTGGAAGCTGGTGAGAGGTGACCCAACAAAAATGTCATTTAAAATTTAAATAAGTAAAATGTGGGCCCACGTGGCGTATGATGAGTTTTACTGTGTGACGTCAAGATCAACAAAAAGAAATGAAGTAAGGAAGCAAAAAACTTTAAGGGAATTTAATATACAAAAAATAAAATATTTAGAAGGCAAAGTAATCTACGAATCAGCATAGCTAGAACTCATTTCTCTCTTGTCATAGAGAGGCAACCTTGGCACCTTGCCGCGAGTCGTGTAAACAAGCTGAGCTGAAAACAGTCGCCATAATAAGCCATTTAGCACTCACTTCTGCCCGCCTGCCCGCTGCCTTTTGTATAATTTATATTGTTAATTCTTTGACTTGCAGTTGTCGAGCCCCCATGCCCCCTTCCTCGCCGCATCCTGCGTTTCCCCGTTCCCCATCAGCAAGTGCCATAAAAGCTTCATAAACATTTTACAGCTTGCAGTTGTTGCAGGAAACTGCGCCAGGGCCATAATTGCTGCCAGCCATTTCCCATTTCCCTGGCTTAGCCAACAGTCAACTAGACAGCGGCGGTCGTAGGAGGGGAAAGGGGAAGGTAGCGAGTGGAATCTGTGGCTGCCTGAGCTGAGCTGAGTTTATGGCATTGTCGAAAACAAAACTTTTATGGCACTTGTATTTAAAGTGCTGCGCATCCTTTATTTAAATCGGACAACAACGCATGAAACTGCCTCAGAGAAGTTTCTTCACAAATATTTATAATATATTATATTATATATATATTATATATTTAGTACTGCATCCTGTTTAAGATCAGCTTTATAGGTCGATTAATCGTTAAGTAGCCATGTCTATTTCAACTATTTCGCTGCAGTTGCAGCTTGTTTTGCTCGTTAAACTTTAATTGGGCTGGTATTGTGCAGCTGCGCTCACCTGCCCGCCAGGTGTAAATTACAAATCTGAGTAGCGCATAATGAACGGGAAAACGGATGGCCAAATGAAATGAAATCGCTGTGAAAATGCCTTTTCATTACGCGCAGAGGGCAAGTGGGGCATGGCAGGAAAGTTTTGGCCCAGCAAACTGCGGCCAAGTTGATTAGAAAGCGACTGCCCACCCACTTCGCCATCTCCCTTGAGCTGCCTTAGCTGTCCCATTGTGCGACCAGCGCGGCCTAATGAGAAACTTGAAAATTTACGGTCAACGAGTTGTCAAAGTTCCGGCCTCGGGGGAGGGGGAGACGAGGGGTTGCGGTGGGTATAGTTTGGGGCCCAGCAAGTCAAACAATTAAGCGCAGCGTCGCCGTGCTCCCAATGAATTCCAGTTTAAATAAATAATTGCCAACGAAATTCAGCGATGCGCCTTAAGGGAGAGTCGAGGGGGTGTAGGAGTGGAAGGGGGAGATGAGAGAAAGGGGCAGTGGGTGCTGTTGGAAACTGGACAATGCTCGCTGTAATTTTGAACACGGAAACCGGTGTGCGGCACAAAGCGATAGGCGAAGTAATGACAGGAAGACAGCACGATAAAAGAGGCTGCAAAGAAAAACGCATGCATTAACAATAGGCCAAGAAAAGCAGGCCAAAAGAGTGTAGCTACAGGAGAGGGGAGCGAGGAGGCCTGGCTTACAAAATGTTCATTAGCGCTGATCGGAAACGGAAACGAAGGTGCCACCAAATGACCGCACAGATACGAGACCGACAACACCCAAAAGGGGAAGCAGTCGCTAGCTGCGCCTCTCTCTTTCTCTCCCTCTCCTGCTATCTCCCTTCCTCTCTCTTCCATTTGCATGTGCCCCCGCTGCGACAGGCTCATTAATAATTTACAGAGAGCAAATGGAATCCAGCAAATAGTCAAGCACAGCACAACAACAAAAAGTTAAAGTGCAATCAGCTTCTTCTTCAAATTAAGGAGACACCGTTAGATAAACTGACCACAAAAGCTTTTAAGTCCCGCCACCCCCGCAGCAGCAGCGAAGAAGCAGATGCGAAATAAAATAGCATAAAATAGAATGACACAAGTTAATGCGAGAGACAGAGAGAGATAGCTTCACTCCATTAGAGATGGCCGTCATATGCGAGTAAGCCGCTTAAGCGCCCAAAATATGGTGCAAATTTTCGGAAAAGCCGTTGAAGGAACACTTCTCATTACGAGCGGGAAAAGTAGGAACTATATTGTCTATAATCCTATAATAAACATATATCATACACCATCGACAATACACGAACTCTTTGACTCGATGAATGAAACCGTGATATGATTTTGGATTCAATTAAAGAATAAGATTAGGTTGGAACTAATTTCAATTAAATATATAATAAACTATTACCCTATTTTAATTTGATCAATTTAATATTCCTTGATTTTATTCATGATAAAGTCGAATTAATATAATTAAAATAAAAATTGTTGAAGTAATTGTTCAAATAAATAAATAAGAAAGATTTTTATTATATATTATAACCTTTATTTGTACCTATAAAGAAGAATGGTAGCTATGTCAGATTTAAGTTCTCTTCATAGTCCTCCCCTTAAAGTCTCAAGGATTTCTATTTTAAATTTTTTAGGGCTCTCTAAAATTTATCACGTTGCAGCTCAGGGGTTAATTGGCCGCACGTGAGCTTGCCGTGCATGTTGGCTGCTTTTCTTTTGGTTTTTTGGCACGTGTCCATCTCTAGTGCGCACATTGTTGGGTCAACGTGGCCCATCAAAGTTCATATGTGAGTCTGTGTGTGCGGGCGAGTGTGTGCGAACCATTTTGGCGACCCAACTTGATGCTATCATCAATTGTCAAATAACCAACTGTGTGAGATTTGTGCACCAGCTGTGGCCGTCGCAGTCCGATCCCGGACCCGAGTCGGAGCTGAAGCTGGAGATGGCGTCGGGTGTCGACTTCGGGTCGGAGCCAAAAGCGTTGAAGCATTCATGGCGTTGCAAATCAACGCAAACATACTCACAATCACACACACAGCATGTGCCACATTCCACACAACACACAAACACACAGAGACGAGCGCTGAGGCAAGCATGCATATGGTATACCCATAGAACAACTCACTTTGTGGGCTATTTGTTTTGGTCATACGCTCATTTGGCTCTGGCCAGCAAAATCGAATGCGGGAGCAATGAAAAACTAAGGGAGAGAGACACAGACAGAGATAGAGAGGGAGAACGAAAAAGGGAAAAGGGGAAACGGCAAAAGGCAAAAGGTTGCAAACGAATCGGAAAGTGCGCAAAAATCAGAAGAAAACCCAAGCACAGCGCAAAGCAAACAAATGAACGAATGCGAAAGAGAGTGAGAAGGCGAAGGGGAAAAGGAAAGGGAACCGCAAAAGCACAGCAAGATGGCCAAGCTTGGGACTGACCCAAAGCTGCCGATGCTGCCGTAGCTGATGCGGATTGGGATGCTGCTGCCAGTGCTGGCGCTGCTGCTGCTGCTGCTGCCAAAAATCGAGCGCCAAGCTCGTCCAGCTGAGCAATCGTAAATCTTCTTATGTGCAGCAGCATTTTAACGATAATTTGCTTTATTGGAGCAGTTTAGATTTGGCCAGCGGACCACAAGTCAAACGACAACTACACTATGTGTGTGTGTACTTGTATGTGTGCTAGTATTTGTGTGTGTGCTGACTAGTTTTGGCAATGACCGACCCTGCCCTGTCCTGCCTTGCTCGGAATGTGTTTCAACGTTTCCGTTTAAATGGTTTTTATAGCAAATTTATGTAGAGGAAAAACACTTGGTAGCCCGAAACGAAAGACCAAACGCAGCAATTCCGATCGCCGTAGTCCGTAGTCCCCCTGGGAAAAACACCATAAAAATAGCTAACAAACACATGCGACCAAACAATCGTTTAGTCTAGACCTGCTTCGAGTCTACCTTCTCCCCTTTCTTTCCCACTCTTTCTGCTTGCCATCGCGTCTGAGGTGTGAACAAAGATTTGCCACTTTTGCTGGTCATTTGGCTCCGTTTGGCGAATGCCTCAATATGTACGAGTACTCCGAGTACCATGAATAATGACCCTACAAATTGCTCCCTACCCCCTGCCCTCTCATTCTTCGCCATGTTCTGCCCTGCCTTGTCGTGCCTCTCTCTCTCGACTGGCTTCTGCAACTGGCATTGCAACGGTACTTGTGTATTTTGCTGTTGTTCCTGTGTAGAGTTGCTCCAGCAATTACCGAGTCATTTAACTGTTGGCAATCAATTGGCAGATGGTTAACACAGGTGTGATACAATAACTTAGTTTCGCATAGTTGGCTAGCCATTTGATTAGCGATATCATCATGATGGCAATGGATAGAGGGAAAGCAAATGTGTAAACTGAAATAGTTTATTTAGTTCAGTTGCAAAGAGAAAGTATTGCAAGAGCAGATAAAGAGATAAACTATAAATGTGAAATTAAAACTCCAAGCTAACTAAGTTTTTCATAGTTAACTGGATATTTTATGTGGGTAATCATGATGGAAGGAAGAAGAATTGAATGCGTTTTAAATGATTTAAAACGACACTCAGCATGATGCATGAGAACCCTTCGGCCACTCAACACCCTCTCAGATTTACTTTACATTTTAAAATTGTATTTCCTTCATTATAATAATTTCAACATTTTGTTATGATTATTTATGGATCGTACACATTTCTGGCATATCACGCAAATTGCCTCACGCTGCTGTGAATTGTTCGAATAGCTGCTCGAATGTTGCTTTTAGCTTTAATTGCTGGACACACAAACACACTCACACACATATGCATACGCTGCAGCACTTAATTAAAATATTTTCTTTATGCATTTTCGTAGTCTCCACTCTTGGCAACGCGTATGAAAAACAACAGTAAAATATGCGGCATAAATTTCAGCAGCAGCAGCAAGAAAATAAATCTGTTAATAAATGTAGCTACCAGGGTTGGCAAGCTGCGTGCATTTAAAGGTCATTATTCAAATTAATATATTAATTACAATTTTAAATTGCATCAATGATGAAATTGTTGCAGTTTGTGTGCGAATTACGCATACGCCTCGTTGAACAAACTTTCCTTCGCCATCAAAGAGAGAACCTATAGAAAATGATCTGTTGGTTGGCATAATTCTCAGTAATTTTCTCCACAATACTCGGCAAACACTTTATGAACATGTAACCCGAGGCGACACACATACGCACGCAGACGCAAATGGAGACGTTGCATCCATCACATCCGTTGCAGACATTTCTTTCGTAATAAAGAAATTTCCCTTATTTACGTGCAGAACTCGTTGCGAGTGTGTGTGCGAGTGTGTGAGCTCATGTTGTGCATGCAAGCTGCCCGCTTTATTATACTCCGTAAGACGGCAAAAGGTATTATCAGTTTTACATAAAGTTGAGTTGGGGAACTCTGTATTCCTTTTTTAGTTATACACTTTTAATTAGTTCTCTAGGTTCGTTTCTAGATGTAAATATCTTTAATTTTAATTCAGGGTATTTAATAGTCGGTCAAGTCTAAGTTTATCTCCCCTTGTTTCGTATTATGCCCTGCACATTCTCCGGCAGTTGCTGCATTTTCTCTTCTTATTTTCCCTGTCGTCATTCCTTTTCGTTGCGTTGTGAACGGACCCGCTGTAGGCCTTTGAATTATGTTAAGCTTTGTGCCGGCAGTACTTATAATCATACACACACACACACACACAGCCAAACACAACACTAAGAGCAGCCACTCGCCTGTGCCTCGAGGCTGGCTGCCAAGTGACATTTGCCGGTATAAAAGTCAACAACTGTTGTTGGTTGTTGTTGTTGTTGCCAGTGTGGCTTTGCGCTGTCAACAATGCTGAGGTGGCGCCTCTAACTTTGTTGCCGAGAGCCACTCACAAGTTATTCACATGCACCTGTTACGCATACACCCCGTTGCCGGCCGCAATTATTCCCCTCTCCCATTCAGCTGCCTTCTAATCAAACCCAGCTCGAAAATAAACGCATTAATATTTATGCTGGCATTTCCATATCCCTGTCTCTTTCCTTCTCACTCCTCAGGCATAATTGTATGCGACTAAAAGCTGCCAACTTTGCGCATTAAACGCACAGTTATCGCAATAATAATCATAATAATAATCACCATAATAATAATCATGCCCATAATATGAAGAACATTATTTGACAATAGTTTCGGCGCGCTACATAAAAACCAACTGTTAATGGCGCCATTTTCAATGCATAGACAAGCCACCACCCACCACTTCCCTGCTTGCTCCTCTTATACCTATCAAAAAAAGCTATACAAATGGCTTGTTTAAAGCTGCCCGCTCGGGATTGGATCATAAACTGCAAATCGGGCAGCTGTTAATGGCCCGAAAAGAGCCGTAAAATATTTAACCCAAAAATTTTAACGAGCCAACTGCCGCAAATTGTTGCATAAACAATTAGTTGATGATCGAAGCTGACCAAAGTGTTGCCAACCATTTCACATTTAGGCACAAGTCAAAAGTTTCGTCAATTGAATGTTGATGTGATTTAATTTATTGCATATTTTTTGGTGCAAATAAGAAAATGTTCAGCAACGTTTAATTTCGCCTATTTATTGTACTTGATAAGGAGAAAACGCCTATTCGGCATTCTATTTTCCATCTGTCAGTGAATAATTCACAAATCGTACTGTTTACCACGCTGATTGCCTATCAAAATAGCCAAAATTTGGCACATCACAAATGCTACATAATATTAAATTGCAAATATGATTTCCATCTATTGGATTCTGGAGGCTTTAAGCCCGTCGCCTTTGTTTATCCATTTCCATGCATATCCATAATAACCTGCAGCTCGTCCACGCGCCATTTGAAATATGATTTATGTGGCCCGCAGCAGTACAAGTCGTTGACTTCCCTCCCCATTCACAATCGCTCTAGCTACAGCTCTGCCTCTCTCTCTCGCTCTCGATCTATCTCTGCTCTTCCCCCGCCATGACTTGCTGCTAAAACTGTCGAAACTTGTAAGTGTTGCCAGGGTGATTTACTTGCGTCTAAACGAAATCGAATACCGCCTTAATAGCCCCCGGCCAGACAACTCGCATAATTTTATACGCAGACAAGCTGGACAGAGAGACAGAAGGACCGACAGACTGACGGGCAGACAGAGCCTGTTATGATATCTGCATAGATTTATACATATAGAGAGAGCGAATCGTTTCTTATTAGCAGTAGAGTGAGAAAGGGGCATATTTCTGAATTCAGAAATTATAATGCCAGTCGACAAATCGGCAAAGTTTCGCTGGCCTTTGCCTTCTGCCACGGCTCAGTTGGCTCTCGGGTTGGTCATAAATTTAAATTTGATTTTTCTACTGCGTTTTAATATGTGAGTGTGTTAACACTTTGCGAAATGATACGAGACGAGAAGTGGTGGCCAAACTTTTGCCATTTCAATTGAGAACAGAGACTAAATGCGAGATTTAAGAACATTTATGATGGAACATATAAAACTGCTGGAATTTGCTAGATCATTAATTCGTTGATTTACTACGTTAAACTAAGGAATCGCTCGTTAATGTGTTTGTTTTTAAATCGCGTTTTATGTCAAAAAAAACATTTATTATTATTATGCAAAAAATAAACATTTATTTACTTTAATTTCAATCAGGAAAAAGAAAAATGAAATCAAAGGCAAGCATGAGGATACTAACAGATCAAATGTTTTCTTGCTCCTACTCAGATTTCATATGATTTCAAAATTAATTTTTTGTTTTGTGCGCCGTTTATCTTATTAGATCTTAAATTTTAACAAATTGACAACATCTAAGCATACATAGTTGACTAAAATCTTAACTTAAATTTATTCTCATTATAAGCCTACATAACCGTGCTTGGCTTTCGGCTTTGATGGCAGTTGAATGCGCATGCAGAATATATCTGCTGTATTCAGGAATATAGCAATGTGATTTTGCCATAAAGTGAGTCAGCCGAAAGACGCAAAACTTTTTCATTACGCAATTTTTGTGCTTTGCTTATGTCATGCTCATAGTTGTAGTGCACACACGCGCACACACCCACTCACTTTTTATCAAAATCACACACATACATATTATTTGTGTATGCTAACAGTATATGTGTATTTAGATATATGTACATTCAGCTCGGCTCTTGCTTAAAAACTTTTCTAATTCCATTAACGTAACGCACATGCGAGAATCCGACTGAAGGTCCTTTTAGCTGGCTACCCTGGCAGTGGTTGATGCTGTTGTTGCTCCTCCTGCTGCTAAAGTTTCTGCCCCAGTTGCCACATGCAGCACGGCAGCAGGCAGCGGACAGCAGAGGCAGGTCCCCGCAAAATCTGCGTGACTTCTCAAATTGACTGGAGTCGACTTTGTGCTGAAGTCACCCACTGCCTGCCCACATCATTTTCACTTTAAAATAAATAAACGCCCAGCATCACGATGAGGACTCTCTCTTGGACTGGGACATGGCCTGGGACTCACTTTAATGAGCTGTAGTTGCACACAGATTTCCATCAAGCTGGCGAGGCTCGTCAGTAGCAGGACTCGCCGCCGTTTCATGCTTCGTTTCAAATTGCTAATGAAATGAAATTTAAATTTTGTATCATTTTTATGTGAGAACGCAAGGAAGCTTTTGCCTTGTCTTCTCTCTTTGTCCCTTCCCTTGTCCTGCCTCTGCTAATGCTCTGCTCTCGATTGCTATGGAGAGTTTTTTCCTGGTTGTCTTCAGCTGGCGCTGGCATTGCTGCTGCTGTGGTTGTTGTTGGGCCACCGTAATTTGGTTTAATTTCAGTTAATAATTATTTTCACATTTTCGGCATTGCTTGTGGTTCGTATAGAGGGAAGGGAGGGGAAAGGCAGCGGGCAAGAGGCGTTGCCTTGGCACAGGGATCACAGTTAATTAGTTTGTAATTATTATAAATTGAGGATGAATGCTTGTGGCAAGTTTAATTGGATATTTGATGTTTTTAAATTACGCAGAAGCGAGCGTAAAATATTAGCGCCAGCCTCTCGTGTGGCATGTGGCACAGAGTCAGTCACACGGCTAAGATCCCCAGCTAGGCAGTTAGTCATGCTGCAAAGTAAATTAATTTTTAATGCCTTCGCAATGTCACTCCTGCTTCTTATTTATGTGGCAAGCTGAGCGCGCGTGCCATCCCCCGAGCAGCTGCATGCAGAGCACATCGTCCATCTCTCTCTCCCACTCTCCCTTTCTCACTCTCTATCTCTCGATCTCTCTCTCTAGCTTTCTTTCTATCTCTCTCCTTGCATCTGCTCGTGTCGTTGACCGCTGCGCTTTGTCACACGTGCCACGCCCACAGCTGCAGCCCGTACATGCACAACAATTAATCATAATCTCATGTAGCTTCCAGGCAGTTCTTCGACCACGTACCACGACTAGCAGCCTCCTCCTCCCCACACCCGCTCGATCCACTCCCCAGCTAGCAGTTTTTCACAGGACCTCAACAATAAATTTTACATTCTGCGACTTGAGCAGCCATAAGTTGGAATCAAGGCAACGCCTTCGACTTGCTGTCTTGTCGCTCCCACACTCCCCTTCTCTCCATCTTCATTTCTCTAAAATATGCTTCAGTTTTGCTCGAGTTGTTATTGTATTCCCATCATTTTGTGTGCCAACGTCACACGTAGCTTTGTAATAACTTAGCATGAAATATGCCTGCTGTGGCACACGGCATGCAGTATGGCCAAAGGACACCTTAAACTTATCCTTATCAATGGAGGACAACTTGAAAAACGAGTCAAGGTTTTAGCAAACCCTAAAAACCCTAATTTTTCTCCAACTTCCTTTTGTTTGAACATATTGACATATCATGAAAAACATCAATTAATTAATTAGTTCCATATGGCACAGTGAACTAATTAGCACAAGAATCAAGCTAATGAGTTTGGGCGAAACAACTT
Source organism: Zaprionus davidi (assembly GCA_018903715.1). Taxonomy (NCBI): domain Eukaryota; kingdom Metazoa; phylum Arthropoda; class Insecta; order Diptera; family Drosophilidae; genus Zaprionus; species Zaprionus davidi. The sequence goes on from JAEIGL010000003.1 coordinate 2,166,965, forward strand.
TTAAAGATGAGAGGGAAATGTAGAACTTATAAATAGCTGAGAGTCATTCATATAAGAAACTTGTCTTTAGAACATAAACTCAAATTAATTAATATTTTTAAAATTCATTCCCTGGGTACTTAGTCTATAAGCGAAGAACATATTTCATGTTAACTACTTGACTGGATATCTGCATTGCGGTCGCATTCTCACATGAGCGAACTCTCTCGGCATTTGTAATTCACAGCTAAAGTCGGCTAGGGGCTAACTGATAATAATAGTTGCAAGTTGCGAGTTGCAAGTTGCATAAACTAAGTGCAATGTGGCATGCTTCTCTTTTGCTAGTTCTCCTTCTCCTTCTTCCTCATCTGGCTAAACAGTTACTCCCAGCTAGAACAACAGACATTTATCTGTCTTTTGTGCTGGAAACTTTAACCCTTGGCATTTGTATTATTGGCAATAATATAGTACTTTGCCGGTCTCTAACTGTGAATGCGACTGCTGCCATGTGCAGTTATACAACTGAAGGCTGTGTGGCTATAGTCGTCCCCCTCCCTTTTGCCCGCACACGCTGTCAGCTGTCTCCAGTTCCCCCTCTCTAAGTTAAGGCTGTGCGTGCTCCGTCCGTGCTTCGAACAGGACCACAGCTATGTGCGGGCTGCTGCTTCTCTCTTTGGGGGCCAAAATTGATTCTATTGGCTTTGTTGTGATAAGGTCAAAAGTTAATGTAAATGTTGTGGCTGGCAAAAACTGAGACAGTTTCCAGGGAGACTGAACCCAAAGTGAAGCAGGCGGAGAGTTTTTTAAATTAAAAGTTACAAGTTTTCCATGTGGCATGGTGGCAAACAGTGATAAAAGTCCAACTTTGATATAGTGCAGACTACTGGGATGTCTTACGATGCCAGCAAGGGTGGGGGCAGGCGCTAAGGAAGTTGGGTCAGCTGCGCAAATTTAAATATTTAAGCTAGCACGCAAAGATTGATATGCACTGTGTCAATCATCAGATTATAAGAAGATGTACAGAAAATATAGTAAATATAATAACATTTATTTATATACTCCCAACCGAGAACAAATCTCCTTCTCAACTTGATGCTGTCGCTGTAAGGTTTATTTACAGCTGAGCTTATGTTTTTTTATCTTTGCCATAAAGTTGCTGCTGCGTTGCTTATTGAAAATCAAAACAAGCATTAACATTTAACAGTCCACTTAAAATCGGACCCGAACTTCCCGAACTATTGTTGTTGGCATCAACTGGCAACTGGCAACCGGCAATGAGACCGCAAATTTAATGAATTTTAAAGACTTAATTTCCCGTCTCTTTCTCATACTCTCTGCTTCCCACTCTCGCTCTTCTCCCCTGCTGGCATGACGAGTTTCCATGGTCGTGCCCAAGATTCTTGGCCCCATAAAAAGCAATGCCGAGCTGGCTGAATGCCGAGCAGGGCAAAGTTTGTGCGTAACATGAAAAACTTCGATAACTTCACAGTTGAAACAATTACCATGAATTTTATCAAAAATGATACGCGCAGTTCGTATCCGACCATGCAGCAACAATATTTTTTAATGCACTTTGGGGGAAACTGAAACGCGTGGCAGGCGCATAAGCAGCGAACGAGATGGAGGGAGAGAGAGATAGGGACTGTGGGGAGGAAAAGCGAAAAGAAAAACGAAGTGTGTAGCAAGAAAACCGACTGTGGCAGACGCTCAGAAAACTAAGTAGATAAGAATCATGAGGGAACGAGGGAAATGCCAACAGCATTCCGTCTGCTGACAGATAGACCAAGAGCAGGACCTGGGACCGCATCGGCATTGGCAACGGGAAAAGCAGGAACAGCAGGAGCTGCTGCTGCTGCCTCTGCCTCTGACTCTGCCTTCGCTAAAATGTAAGCGAAAAATTGCTTGGGAAAACTTTCTCAACTTTTCAGCTAATATTTGACTTTTGCAAAATAAGGAGACGATGTGGAAAAACAACGCTGCAGCATCGCAACGCATCGCATCGAATGAATTTATATACATATATGTATTTATATATATAAATTTATATATAAATATAAATTTTCTATATTTTTTGCGCGTGACATTTGAGTTGATGTGGGGAGGAATTTCGCCACAGACATGTGAAAGCTGCTTTAAAAGCAAAGGCATCTTTGGCAGACGCGACCCCTAAATCTATTACAGTTCTGTATAGTGTGTGCACGTATTTCTGTCTGTATGTCTAAAAATAAGTAAATATGGCAACAGTTTACTCAAGTGAATCCCATCGATTCTGGCCTGAAAGTTTACTTGATTTTTCCAGCTAAAATTGAAAATTTAAATTGATATTTGACTTGGCCGTACAACTTTAATAGACTTCAATTGCAGCTCACTTAATATTTTGTTATGCACCCCCTTTCCCGTTTCCGCTTCCCCCTTCTCGTAAGTGTCCACTGTTTCTCTGATATTTTTATACTGCACGCGGGCAACTCAAATAGATTTTGAGTAGCTTTTCAGTTTGCCTCAACATTAAATGAGAAAAGTTTGCCAAGTGCTTGTTGCACTTTTCTAGCGATGTTGTTGCCACTCTTCACTTTCTCCCCACTCTTCTTGCTCACTCTTCCCCACTCAGGTAAAGTATTTCGATAACTGGCCAAGGATTTCTTTTCTGGCATCGCGTTAATGATCTTTAGGCCAACTGTTTCGCTTTGGTTTACCAAGCATTTAGCGTGAGTGGCGCCGCTTTAAACACAAAGTTCCATCCATTTTTTAGTTGAATCGCAGCGCTAAATTGTTTTCAAACTCTGACCAGAGAAGCTTTCACAACTTTAAGGAATTCAATTGGCTCTAAGTAAAAGATAAGTGAGGTGTACAGTTTTTCTAGGAAGTCGATATTACAAACAAAAAGGCTGTGGAAGTGTTGACTGTATATGCGCTGAGGAAGCTTTGAAGTATTTTCAAAGTAATTCGAATCCTTCATCTTAAAGTATGGATACAAAGAAATTCCAAAGTATTATAACATTGAAAAGAAGCAAGGTATGCAAGTTTAATAGATCTATGATATATTTCTGCAAGAAAGAAAGGACTGAAGGACACATGATTTAGACTTCTTATTAAAAAAGGCTGTATATAAGTCTTACAATATTTTAATTTCTTTTCTCAATTAAACATTTTTCCCGTTGTTTATTTGGCTTTCTTTCTTCTCCCTTTATGCAATTTTCTCTGCCTATTCTAGAAAACTTATTTCGTTTTCGGCTGCCTTTAGAAACACTTTGCCTTAAGCCCCTTTTACATTGTGCGCCTTTCCTTTATCGTTCATTTTCTCGTTCTCTCTGTGCAGCTAATAACTTCAGCAATTGACACAGTTTCAAAGCAGTTTCCAGTACTCTTTTTATAGGCCACATCAACGATGCAACAAAACCCCATTTTACTAATTTTAGTTTGAAACTTTTCCTGTTGAAATCCACAATAAATAAACACAACCGTCTGTCGGGACTTTAGCAACGGAACAACGAAAACGTGTCCCGACGAGACGTGAAAAATCTAACAAAAGACACGTCAAAAAAATAGCAAACAGTTAAAACAGAAAAACACAACGAGAACTCACAAAAATTAACAGCAAACAAAAAGGCAAACGAAGCTGGTCAACTCGCACTCCCTGTCGCTATTCTCTCAGTCTCTTTCCCTCTCTTTATGCTGCACACGGCGGAGCATATTGTATTGAGAGTTCGTTTTAATTAAAAGCAAAAGGAAGAGCGAAAACAGTGCGCCAGCTGCCTGCAAAAGGTTACGGGGCGTTGCCTATGCAACACTTTTCCCAATGACGTTTTTTGTGTTTTGTGCTTCTGCTAGCTTTTTTCTGGCCGAAATGCAACTGTGAAAATTTATAAAAATGATTAAAAAAGTTGCCAGCGCTTCAACAATAGAAACAATTAGAGAATTGCCGAAAAAGGGAGACAACAAGAGCGAGACAGTGTACAAACAATGGCTGCATGGATATATATAGAGATATCAGTGCCCGGGGCTATGGTGTGTGCAAATATTGCGTATACGCCATGTAATAAATAAAACAAGCGGCGAATGGGGCGATGCAGAGTAAACTGGTCCGCCACGAATGCTGCAGCTTCGTTGCTGCTGCTACTGCTGCTGCTGGTGTTGGTGGTGGTACTTGAGCCTTTTGCTGGCTTGGCACTGGCAAACAGTTTCCAACTCAATGACTTTATATCTACGACTCGAGCTACATTTGCCACAGATGCCTTGGATATCGAGCATCCGCACCGTTGGCCCAGCAGCAGTCGCAATAGCAGCAGCAGCATCAGCAGCACCAGCATCATCATCAGCATTCAGCTTGCTGCTCGTTTGTGCCAGTTTGCTCGTTTACAGGCTTTTACCTGAAACTATTACCCACTTGCCGATTCAGTTGGTCTGCCAGCCTGTCCGCCTCTCTGTCCGCCTGCCTGCCATTCTGTCCTGCCGTCCTGCCGTCAGTCGCAGTCTGCTTGGCTGTATTATATAGCCGGCAACGGATGCAGAGTCCTTATGCAATCAACTGTCGACTCGTTACAACTTTTCCTCGCAAATCTGTTAAGGTATAATATTTCGTAGAGCATCTGCAGCTAGTTGCTCATCTGATTACATATTTATCTACAATTTATACATAATTTTGCACAAGTTCACTTCGCATGGCTGCCAGGGGTGGGGCGTGGCGTGGCGGAGCTGATGGAAAATACTTTAAGCTCTTTAGTCTCGCCATTAAGTTGCAGTTGAAGCCGGAGACGAAGCTGAAGCTGATGCTGGAGCTGCAACCGGATCGGGAGCTTTGTGCAATGTGCAACAACTGCGACCAGTAACAAGACACACACCAAAGCTCCCTGGCCCCAAAACAATCCATCACACACACACGCACACCGAACACACATACATATTTGTGGCACCCCCACCGCCCTCGCCTGCATAAAACTGTCAAAAACTTGTGATGAGAGCGCAAATCTCACACGCACGCCATCCCGGCCCCAGCCAGTCAACTTCGAGCCCAAGCTACGTGCTGCCCTTTAAGTCTCTCATGCACTTTAATGTTCCCCAAAGAAATGATGAATTTGCCCGGAAAAGCCACTGAAAATGTTTACGAAAATATGCGGTCCCAAAGACAGAAAAGTAAAAGTGAACGCTCCCCAAATATGGGTATGATGAAATGGCCTTCATTTTTCTTACAATAACATGGTAGATCTGAAGTTAGGTAAACTAGTGGAAGCATTGAAAGGAAGGTAGGAATTGGAACTGAACACGTGGGAACTACGAATTGGGAATGTTCTGCCAACTTAATGCAACCAAAAATATTTATTAGAAATTATTAAAATAAATATTTAATTTAAGAATGATCTGGTGCATTTATTCAAACGGTGTTGAAGTTACAGAAAACTTTTTTTACTTCTTCATTAACTAAGAATGTAATAAAGGAAGTTATTTTGCATTATTTTAACTTACTCTCCATGAATTTAGACCAAAATCCAGAATGCTGAAATATCTCTAAATTATTAATAAATAAAATAATCAACATGCTTAGCTAAGTATGAATTTATGTAGCGTATCGAGTGTGCGGGAAACAACACTCAGGAAAGACAAGAACTAAGCTGAAACTTGAACTATCATCTCAAGGCTGGCATAACGTCCTCATACAGAATGTCGAGAGGCAAAAAGTGAACCACATGTCAATGTCAAAGGCGATGACAAAGACAAATTCACCAGGCTGCCTGCCTGCCTGCTGGCATATAGGGATACTCTCTCGGCTGCTGTGGGATACCGATACCGTTACCTTTACCATTACGGATACCGTTACTGTTAATGTTAGCTATGTCGAAGATATAGTGCTGCGTGAAAGTTAACATGTTGAACACGTGAGGCTCGATTTAAATACGAAAATCGTTGCCGGGCTTTTGTGCTTTAATCGAAAATTCCAAGCGTGCTGATGCTGTTCTGCAAATTTAATGCACCGTTAGGCAGATAGAAAGAGAATGAGCGAGAGAGAGAGGAATTGCGAGGAAGTGAGAGCGCGCTGAAATGGCGCCAAATTCCGTCCGGCAATCAAGTAAATTCAAAGCAAATTGCCCGCACAGTGAGCTCAGGCCAAGCCTATAACTGGGCAAACCTAGGCTAGGCGGCTGGGTGAGGAGGGGCGCGGGGGAGAACGCCTCATTATTTTTCGCTTGAGAAGTTTCTGTCTCGTCACTAATTCATCATTGTTTCGGCACATTAAATGCTCGAACGTCAACGCATTCATTATCTTTGAGCCAACTGGGTTTTTGGCCAACTCATCGCCGGCTCACATGGCCGCAGAGTGTGTGTTGCTCGTCTGAGCTGCTATCTGTCGTCAGCGGGCGTGGCGTCGCCAAGGCTGCCAGCCAGCCAGCCAGCTCTCACGCTTGAGTGATATTAACTGACCGACAATCAGTCAGTCAGCCGGCGTAAGAGCCACAAGAAAAGCCAAAACAAAGGCCGCACGACCAGCGACTTAGGCCAGATTTGGAGCCGAGTGCGGCCAGCAAAATGACCTCGTCATTTGTCCAGAAATCCTTTTCAATTTCTATGCATGTGTGGCTCACTATGTGAGTGTGTGTGTGTGTGTTGCGTATGCTTAGCATGTTAATTGCTTTCTAAGCTAATCGAATTTTTTGCTCGTCATTATGAGTAATGCGCTTCCAGAGCGAACCACAGCATCGCCTATGCATGTGTGTTATAGGATATATTTAGCAATTTGTCGGCCAACTTGTCGAGTGTGGCAAATTGCTTTAAGCCGCACCCCGTCACGACTTAAATTTATCAACATTAAAGCCCACGCATTAACAGCCTGTAGGCCGCAAATGAAAATAAATACTTAATCACACATGTCACTCGCACTTAATTTGCCATGCAAACAAAACAATATTGCAAACAAATAATCGAAACAAATAATCAAAAAGTGTAAGCAAAAAAATGAAAATTGATAAATACTTGTAAATGCGAGTAGGCTTTAAAATATCTATCATTTAGCACCATCATTTGCATATTTAATCGAATGATTGACGAGTAAAATTTGTCGAAAGAAATTATAATGGAAAACTAAGCACATTGAAAATATACAGTTGTCATGTACGGAAGATTTGGTATTATTGATGTTTATAGTTGGTACACATTAAAAATCGTAATATGACAAATGAGTCTTTTATTATTGTGGAGAATACACCCTATTATCAAAGACATGTATCACAAACTAAGAACACCAAAAAATAATTTAATTTAAAAGAAATATATTGCCTCTCACCGAGAAATAAGAAGACATATATTTTTGTAAATATACTTCGTAATAAAGTAGTTTTTACATGCAACAATTAAACTAAAGTTATTTTCAAAATCTGCCCTCCCTATACTGCTTCTCCAATTACCTTTACTTTAAAGAGACCTTTATCACTTAATCCACAACAACCTTAATGATATCACAATTTCACAAACTTTACCAAGAAGTTATCATCGGCTCAGCATGACAATTACTCATGGAAGACGCTACCGGAAAAAGTTATATTACTTCTGCTAATTTATGGAGCACATAAGTTCGCCCCAGTTCGTTTTGTTTCTCTGTTTGTCTGCTGCTGTTTGTTGTAATTAGCCGTCGTTCAAGCCGTTGCACAGGACCATTAAATCCGACCCGGCAACGGAACTCGGACATAAACAAATGAAAAACTGTTGCTTCCGCTGCGTAACAGCCAAAGAGAGAGAGAGAGACAGAGAAACAGGGAAAAAACGTAAAGTGAGTGAAATGGCCGACGCTAATTATTTTGTCGGTTTGCAAAAGTTCATAGTTCAGATATAAAACATGCTGAAAAAACAACAACAACAATAGCAACAACAATAATGACTGCAATACCACAAACACCACATCAACACGCCCAGCTCAGCCCGGCCCAGCACCCATTTCAGCGTGTTGCCATGTTTTTTCTCTCACTCTCTCCTTTTTTATCACCATTCCCAGCAAGTAGAATAAACTTAATTAAAAACCCACGTTAAGCATGCCGGAGGTGGTGGTGGGGGAGAGGCGAATGCCGCCTTTGATTCATGGTCTGCATTTAATGCAATAATAAATGTGCGAAAAAATGGCCGCCTTTTTGGGCAAGTGTGAAAGGCAGGGGGTGAGGCAGGGAACGAGGTAATGCAAATATATGTATGTTCCTTGACCCTTAAGCCAGGTCAGCGCGAACGTAAAGGGTCAAGGCAAGTGCAGCGAGCTGTAACCTGAAAATCGTAGCATACTTTTAAGCGCTAGTAAATCGCGATTCTGTGCTAAATGAAGAGAAAAAACATTATAAAATGCAGATTAAATATATTTTAAAATATTGTAAAAAGCCAAACAATGCAATTAATAATTTATATATATTTATGAATAGTTGTACAAATATATATTGACTATATAATGTTTTTCAGTTATATAAATGTCATATTAATTTCAATGGGCGAACTAATATTTAATATTTATAAACTACTTACTAGCTGCAATATATGTACCTCGGAATTAAAGAAGGCGCATTCAGGTTCACCCATTGCACTTTCCTTCAATTTGTCAACCTTCTGCACAAGCGGCTTAGCACACGTCATAAGCATGTCAATCGTGATTTAAAAAGCCTTCTCTGCTTCCCTGCTTCTCCCTCTCTCACCCTCTTTCTCTCTCTGTCTCTCTTTCTGAACATCCCTTTCTGACTGTCTGTGCAATCATTAACCGTTAACAGTTTATCGATTAACACGCCCAATTGTTCATTTTGCCTTTTGCATTCACATTCTGCTTTCCACAGTTGCACAGCCCATCGACGCACTGCACCTATCGAGCCTGTCCGTCCCGCGCATTATCGATGTCGCACAGAAGGCCAAACTGTTCTGCAGCTATGAGATGGGCAATCGGACCCTCAATTCGGTCAAATGGTATAAGGATGGCCAGGAGTTTTTCAGGTAAGCCCCAGCTGTAAAACAAATAAAAAACTGCCATAAAAATATACCGAATATTTTTTCCTGCTGCTGCGCCGAAATAATAAAAATGGTGAACAGGTTGGGGGGCTGAAAGAGCGACGGCAACGTGGCAAATGTGCCGGCGCATTCATGCAGATTTTATGGTGTAAATTGAAAACGTCATGAAATTGCAACAATGTCCGCAACAAAGTGATGCCAGTTGGGGAGAGCTGGGAAGAGGGGGCGATGCATACGCTGTGCACTCGAACGCTTGAAAGTGTCGCGACTAATTTAAATGCTTAATTGAAACGAATTTTTATGGGCGCTAGCGATTGCGTTCAGGTGACGTTGCCATTTCGACAATAAGCCCCCTGACTCTCTCTCTCTCTCTCTCTCTTGCCTGGTCTGCCTTCCGGTCACGCCCACTTTTACCAGGGGTTTTGCGTTCAAATATGTGTGAAGCGCACTTTTTATTTAACTGGCTTAATTGGCGGTCATTGGACGCGCTTAATCGAGCGCAAAATTTGCCCCCGCACAATCTTTTTTAGGCCACGTTTGATATTGATTTTAAAGCCCTATTAATACGACATGTCAAGCAATTAGTTAAATGGATTATAACTGCGATGCGATAGATGATAGATCAACAAAAAAATGGCAATGCTTTATCTGGGTTTGCTTTGTCTGTGCTTTGTTTTGTTGACACGTGCGATAAACTAGTATAGGACAGAGTTTTTAGGCAGAGACTTTTATCAGATAGTTGTTCTTATTTTTATTTAAATTTAACTACAAATACTTTTGGTTTATATCACAGTAAATATGTTCAAAATGTGTAACCTAAATATGTTCAAAATGCCCTCAGCTAATCGGAAACAATAGAGCCAATAAAGGTGAATCTCCTGACTAATTTATGAATAAACCAACTAAAAATGTCTAAAAATAACCATAGTCAATATTGAGCAATGATAAATAAAACATACATACATACAATAATGTTAACTTTGTCTGCAGGTCAATTAGCTTTTATTTTCCGCAAGGCATCTCAAAGTAAGTTGCAAATTGTAATATACGCCATGATTTGAATGAAATTCATTGAATAGAAATCGATTACACATCAATATAAGCAATGATAAAACGTACCACTGTTGTATATACATATATACATATACATACATTTACATCTGCATAAACAGATAACAAATCAGGGCTACGAGAACGAAAAGCAAAGTGCTGTGATATATTTTAAATGCGCTTGCAGTTCGAATATTTAACGATATACTCTCTTCATTTTTTGTTATGTCTTTACAAAAGATCTTTCTGTTTGTATTATATTATCTTTGTAATACTCCACATGATCCCTCAAAGAAAATGTTTACAAAATAACAAGCTGCTTTCTGCCAATCTCTTTCGCTCTCTCAGGCGATTCAAATTCCAAATCGCCGAGTTATGGAAAATACAATATTCACAGATTTCAGCCCTGGTACACACGTTTGAAATTTCATTGTAATATCTTTTTTACTCTTTTGCGAGACAGTTGGTAGAGACTAAGCTCGCAGCAGCAGCAGCAGCAGAACCGCAGTTGAGGCAAACCATTGAGAACTGCATAATATCCGCGTATTCATAATAAAACCAGGCGGGCAGGCAAAAGAAAAAAGAACGTATAGCGAGAATCGCGAATCGAGAATGCAAAATGCGGCGGCTACAAATCGATGGAGTTTTATTTGCACGCCATTTGCGCAACGTTGGCGCAAAATGCAGAAAATGCAGAAAGCGAAAACCTTTTTGCATGCGCTCATAAATATTTCATGGATTCGATTCGATTTTGGCGCAGCACTCGAAGACTCTTCAACCGCTCACTCACTCACTCTCTCTCTCTCTTTCTTTCTCCTTCTCTGTGTTTTTGCAGATATTCGCCGCTAACACCGCCGACAACAAATTGGTTTCCCGTCAAAGGTGTCACCATCGCCGACGGCTCGTCGCATTGCAATCAATTCATCTGCAACGTGGAGCTGGAGAAGCTCAATGTGCACTCTTCCGGCCAGTACCGCTGCGAGGTATCCGGCGATGCGCCCGAGTTCAAGCTGATCGATAAGTCGGCCAATATGACCGTTGGCGGTAGGTAGTATACCCCTTTCCTCATCTCCCCTACACTCCTAAACCACCTACCAGTGTCTCCCTCTCATCGCAAACTCTTTGGTTATCTCTTGTAATGTTTGCTGTTTACTTGGTTGATTTATGTGTGTGTGTGTGGGTGTGTCTATGTGTGTGTAGGCAGCACAAAGACAACAAATTATGTGCAATTTCGCAAACACTTAATAAAATTATAAATGGTCTTCGCACGGCTCGCTGCGGGCGCAGAGCTCCCAAAGATTCCTACTCATTTATCATGACGAGGCAAGGCGAGGCACAAGCCGCGTACGCAGTTCAAAGGCTGCCGCATAAATGCTGCAAAATTGTGACACGCGTCAGCCATTTGTATGAGTAATGATTGTTAATAAATCCTGACCGGCAGGCAGCCCACATCCTCCCCCAGCACCTGCCGGGCGTGCGAACAAATTCAACTCAATTGTGAATTTCGTACGAATCAATTTATAATCTCGTTGTCACGTGCACGCGCCTAGACAACGGACAGAGTCGACAACAACGTGAACCAACTCGTTTTGCGGCAAATGGGGTAGGCTGTAGTTGGGGTTTGTTAACAACGTCACCACCACGAGCCACGACCCACGTTGGGCGCCATTTTGAACTCGCACTCGCTTTGATTGGCAGCGTACATGATGCTGCGCTGCGGTTGTGCCAGCCAGCATCAGGGGGAAGGTGGAGGGCAGTGGGTGCTAGGCCTGTGCTAGCAGGCCCTTTGAAATTCAAATCAATTGATTCTCTGGCCCAATGTCATTTGACGCAAATGAAAATGGCCCGCTTATGTCTTTTGTTGTTGCTGCTGCCGAGACTGCGGCTCAAAATGATTTATTTGTCGCAATTTTCCTGCTCAGCGATTTGTTTCTTGGTTGCCGCGTACTTCAGCTACGCAGAGCATGCCGAGGTAGAGAGGTTTGAAGAGGAGTAGAAGGTGGAAAGCAGTCTATGGTTAGTGCGGAGGGAGGCACGTTTTATTTATTGACGCCGCTTTAAGAGTATTGATTTGCATAATGCGCACTTAAGCATTTGTTTACGCGTAACAATCAAATTTGAATTCGCATTTTCTTATTTGAATTTCGCCTTTAATTGGATGTTTTCTTGTTTGGTTGAGCTCCTCCTTAGTCGCTGCCTCTACCTCTATCGTCTCTTCTTCTTCCCTCTTGTTGTCTGCGTGATATTTGCATGCCAATTCGACTTTTATCTATTGTACTTATATAGGTACGCAAGTAAGCCCCGCTCAAGTTGTTCGACATGCAAATAGAATGACTAGATTAGCTCCGATGGCCGACTAAATATATGTATAACAGGTTCTGTAGGTTGTTTTAGCTTGTGGAAAGTGTATTAATAGATGGACGAAATTTCTTGTGCGAAGGAAATCAAGAGAAAGAATAGAAAAAGGCGAAGAATTGAACGAGTAGACATAGAAGCAGCGCATCAACTTAAGCTTCTGATGTTTTTGAATAACTCTATGAGCAAACAAGAATTTGAGAGTATCACTTGGAAATACAGTAGTAACAAATTAATATATTATATATATTATATGTTGCCTTTGATTATCAGTTGACAGATGATACCTCATGGATTTCTGCAGAATACGACAGACTTCTGATGTTCTTTTTTATGTTTTATTATACTTAATTTTCCCTTCACACGACAATCTTTCGTTTCCGTTTGCAGTAAGTAATAAAAGAAATTTTTCAATAACAAACAAGGGAGTCGTAAACTGACCGCCATATAACAAAATGACTGAATTTCAACCAACCACTTCATTGCCCCTTCAGCTGACCATTTTTGGCATATGCCACCTTCAATTCGCCATTTTAATATTGGTAGGGAGTGTGTGCTGGTGTGTGTGAGCCATAAAAAACACAATTCAAGCACATGTATGAAATGAGGAGCCAACCAAGCATCAAACTTCATCAACGAGCTGGCGACAAAGTTTAAGCACTTGCTCCCTCTCTCTCTCTCTCTCTCTTCCTCTTCCTCTCTTTTGTTCATTCTTCCCTTGAGCTGTTGCAGCATAAAACAATGTGCACTTGTGTGAGTGTGTGGCATGTCCGGTGCAGCACGTAGTTTCAAGTTAAGGCCCCACCTTGTCGGCCAGTGTTGTGTGCTGTCTAGTGCCGTGCAATGCAGTGTAGTGTTGTGTAGAGCTGTGTAGTGCTGTGTAGTGCTGTGCCGTGGCTTGTTGCCCAGTTTTTTGTTTCAATGCCTGCGAAGCTGTTGACAGACCAACAATCAACTTGGGAATTTTGTCACCAAAGTGCCATCGCCAGCGCTACACTCTCCTCCCCAGCCCTCCCCCTCGCAGCGACCTGGTAAAAACTTTTGACACAACAACCAAGTGGATCTGGGTCTTGTGTCTCGATTTACCGAAACGGCAATCACCTTGTGCCCTTTGATGATGCGACCAAAAAACAAAGAGGGGCGTAAAGTGGCAAGGGGGGGGGAAGGGGTAGGGGCGAAAAACCCCTGAAAATCATCCGAAACTTTAGCAGTGCAAATATTTTTCCGCTTAGTTGCGTGTGCCATGTGTCGCACCACTGATTAACTTTGCCAAAGTTTGTTCAGGATGTGATCTGTGTCTACAAAGCCGGTGCCACACCTAATTACTTCGGAGATTTAAAGCGGTAAAGAGAGATGGAGAAAACATCAGTCCCTCTCCCTTCTCCCCCTTCTTCTCCTATTCGTGACAGTTTCCCGTTTTCACTTTTGACTTTTTAATATGGGGTCATCATTTGCGGTGCGCCAACCGGACACCACACTGGGCACCCAAAGGAAAGAGAGTGAGAGAGAGAGAGAGAGACAGAGGTAAAGTGAGACAGCTACACCTGTTTGTTCTACTCCAGCTGCTTCTTCCCATTGTTGTTGTTGTTCTATCTGCTGAGCGCAATTTCCCCAACTGCCTATTGAGTCGTTTGTTGCCTTTCCTCACTTTACTTTCCATTTTTGGTTTCTGTTTTTGTTTTTGTTTGTTTTGAGTTGCTCTGCTTGCCGTTGTTGTTCTTGTTTTTGTTCTTCTTGTTTTTGTTGTTGTTTTGTGTTTTACCGGTACTTTGGTATTTTTGGTTTATTTATCCGAGTTGATTGCTTTGTTTTCGTACAATTTTCGTACACTCGCTGCGTGTTGTGTTGCCAATTCCAGTCACAGTTCCGCCCAGTCAGGCCCCCACAGGCGCAGTTGCCAGTTTCCATGCAGAGGTGACTGGGTACACCTGTACAGGCACACCTAGAGAGCACTGTGCTGCTGCTGCTGCTGCTGTGTTGACCGCTCTGCTCTGTTGTGTTTTGCCGCCAAGCGGCACAACATGCCCGCAATCATCAACTTCAGCCGCATCAACCCCCTGCCGCTTCATCGTCCTTGTAAGTTTTTGACTTGAAACTGGTCAGAAACTTTCCACCAAAGTGGTTTGTATTAAGTCAATTAAAAAGTTTATAGCACTGCTGACTGCCCGACTTTTGATGGCCTCTGGCGCCCACAGCCAGTTGCCACGCCCCCTCCCCTCTCCAGAGTATATTTCACAAATTTCGCCAACAACAACAATTGACGCAGTCGGCATTCATTTGACTAGGGCCTTGACTTGTTGTTGTTGTTGCTGCTACTGCTGGTGACGGATACCTTGTATTGCTTGTATCTGTGTAAGTGGGAGTGAGCTGGTATGTGTGTGCGTGTGTTAGACGAAGCTATAAACCAAATTATTCTTGCTTTCATCAAAAAAGTTTACGCTGAGCAATTATTTGTAAAGATTAATTAACACTTTGAATAAATATTTAGACTGTTTGGCGGGTTGATAATTACCTAAGTGGTTGGTCGGTCTCCTCAGCTCGGTGGCTTGGTCGATCGACCGAAGTCGTTTTTGGTTTGCTTGTTGGACAAACAATTTCTGAACCGAAACGAAAACTTTTGCAGTTGCTGCAAATAGACCAAATGACAACAGCTGCAAGAGAGAGAGTTTACAAAGGAGAATTTGTTGTCGAAATAGTGCAACTGTTTTAATGTAAATAATTTTAAAATATTTAAAATAATACTAGATAGCACATAAAGTATTGACTAATTTTATAATAATTTATAGTAATAATTTATATTTTTTTCCTATTTCCAAAAAAGTTTTATTAATTTAACCACAGAAATGTATTTGCAATGATGAACTACTTTTAGAATCGATCAGGAATTGTTCGAATTTTTTCCATAATTATTTCAAAATTGTATTTTAAACTAAATTAATATTAACTTAAATTATTTTAATATGTAAAAACAAAAGTGCATTTTATCTTCGACTAAAAACATTAGAGAACTTCAACAATATCAATCTTCACAAGTCGCACGTTACGAATCTAAATAAATTCCCAAAAACATTCCATACCCCTAAGCCCATTCAATACCCTGGCTTCACCTGCATCCGTTCCAATCATTACTCACAATTGCATTTGGTACGGCGTCCGTGATTTATTCGCTTACACTCGAATGCTTTTCAGTGCTGCCCAAATTCGATCCGTATATCGCTGGAATACGACACGCCTATAAATATCGAGACACGCTGCTGGCCAACTGCAGCTCCGAATGGTCGAATCCTGCGGCGCGGCTCACGTGGTACATCAACAACAAGACCGTAAGTAGATTCGTCCATTATCCATACGCACCGTTGGCCCGTTGCCCCGTTGGGCCCCCATTAGATATTTGCGGTCGTGCGGATGTCGGCTAACCTGATTTCATATTTGCGGCTACGTTGCAATGCTGTCAGCACCATTTGTGGCCCGCAAGCCGCAGCCAACACGCTTGCACACATACGCAGACACGGCAGCATGAATGCAAATCGCAAATTACATGTGGCATGCGGCGAGCGGCGAACGCATTTGCAACTGATTTCAGCCCACTCTGCCACACATTCGCACCTTTCAGTTCGGCTACCTCTTTCCGCTGTTCTCTCGTTCACACTCATAATACGTTTCGCTTTCCATTTCGATTTTCTTTTGGCCAGGCACCGCAAAGCAGCCTGCAACCGCAAATCAATGAGATCACACGCAACATTGAAGGCTTCCCCCTCTATGCGAGCAACCTGCAGCTGCGCGTCCACATCGATGACCAACGCTTCATTAGCAAGAGCGAGGTGCTCGAGCTGCGCTGCAGTGCCGACATTATGGGCCTTGCCAGCCTGCGGCGCGAGAGTCGAACGCGTACCACAATTCTGGCGCTCAAGGACAACGGTTACAATCAGCGTCTGACAGAGAATGGCACTTGTGCCAGCGCCCGTGCAGGTAAGTCAGGAGTCCCAAAGGGAGAACTCATTATTTCTGTACCCTATACCCTGCCTTTGAAATGGATGAGAAAAAGTGAATATATGAATAGAGAAAGTTATAAAATCATTGAATTAATAATTTGAAGTGCTTTTGTTTAAGAAACGTTAACCTTACTTCCTGTTTATATTATGAAATGAAATTTGGCTTGCATAAAGATATATATTATGCAATGATATACCAAATGTAGATTTGAAAGCAACAATTTAAATTACCTTTTTAAAAATTGCCTACCTAAAGATAATTCTACTATCCAACAGTTTATTAAGTTAAATCAAATTAGCAGAAAAAGTTTTTACGAAAAAATACAAATTAATTATTAATTTAACAATTTAATTTCACTATCTACTATATATAAGGTTGTCAAATATCCTTCCGCCTTTTTGCTCTTTATTCAATGCTTTATAAAAAGTGATACAGTGATCGGATCGGCGATGTCACGAGATGCCACATGCCGGTTTAACTCGATGTATTCCATGATTTGATCGGTATTTGTCGTCACAGGTCTTCCGCCGGCTGGCTTATCCATGGTGTCGTTTTCACCGGCTCTGAATCGTCGAAACCATTCCTCCGCGGTTCGAAGTGATAGAGTACCATCCCCCAAAACACCATTAATCTCACGGAACGTTTCTCTAGCGGATTTGCCTTTAACGAAGGAAAACTTTAAAATAGCGCGAATTTCGGCGTTAGTGAACTCCATGTTTACACGTCTATAACTGTTGAACGAAATATCCAAACTAACCATGCGTAGCGTCGTTTTGTAGGTTATGTCAAGACCTTTCAAATTATGTATAGCGTTGCCAGATACGAGCTCTGTAGCGCTTTGTACATAGCCGCGAAATTCAAAAGACAAAAAGGCGGAAGGGAGATATTTGACAACCTAATATATAATAACTATATATATAATAACACATTATGCATTAGGATACCATCATAAATAGTTTAGTTAGAGCGGAAACCTGCAGATAACTCACTTCTTTATTTTTTTTTTATTACATCTGGTGTCTATCTGACTATCACTCTCTCTTTCACTTTTACATCTGTGTTAATTTACAATTTCTTTACAGCCACCTTTGCCGCCTGGCTGTTGTGCGTGACGTCACTGCTGCGCTGGCACTGCACCCTGAGTTAGTAGCTGTCCCTGCTGGCCGCTCTCATTTTAGCCTAATTCCTAAGTACGCAAGACAGGCGGCAATTCCAAATTCTGTGCCAAACCAAAAACAAAAAGACACGACGACAAAGTTAACAAGGTAACAGTTGAATTTGTATATATAAATAGATGTATAACTAGAGATCGCATATGGCCATTTCCCCTGCAATGTATGTATGTACTATGTATGTGTGCGAGCATAAAAAATAATATTTAAATCAAGTGAACTAAAAATAAAAAGAAAATAAACTATAGTACAGTATAATTATAAAATTAGATTCGATAAATGAAAGAGTGCATGCGGTGGGAAATTCGTATGTAAATTTAATGAAAATCAAATAAATATTAGAGGAAAATAAAAGAGGGAATATAAACTGCACATATTCGTATTTGCACTCAAACAGACACAGATATATAAACACACAGAGCAAATGAAAAACAATCAAAGGCAACTAACAGTAAACTTAACTATTGTATGTGAAAAATGTTAATGTATTGGTATTAAACGATGTATGAGTAAAAATAAAGATAAACTAATTACAAAATAACAAAAAAATTACTATAATTCGTTGAGTTTCTCTATCATCTAATGGGTAGGGAATCATAGGAAATTTTAATAATTTATATGTACAGTGTAGTTTTATATATACATATATATAAAGCAGGTCAGTTAAGCTGAAAGAGCCTAAAATTGATAACAGTAGAAGAAGCTTACTTAAAATATGCAACTCACGCTCAGTTCTTATCAGCGCTTATCAGTTGAGAGGCAAGCATAGAATTTTACTGTATATATAAAGTGACATAAACACGGCCTTCTTTAAGCCGGAGAAATCCAAACAACTGCCTATGCCAGACATTTCCTGTGCGTCGCCTTCTAATTCGATTTAGCTTGCCAAAGGAAAAAATTCGATTTAAGTGCGTCCAAAATGAAAACCAAACCAAACACTTTGCCGGAGTTGGGTGGATGGAGGTGGAAAGTGAGAAAGGAAAAAGAATATTCAACGCATTATGACAAATCCGGCCGAGAAAATATATATACAAAGGGTCCAATGGCCGCAGGTAAAAATGACAATGAAGGACAACAGCGGGAGGGTAGAAAATTATGCATAAAATCGCTTTGGCAGCGGGGCTGGTCGAGAAGCCAAAAGCAAACAGAGACGAATCCTGGTGTTGTGGTTGTTGTTGCTGTTGATGGTTCGGGGTTCCGCTGTCCGCTGTCAATGTGCCGCGGGCCCATTAAGTGACGGAAGTAAATAAGCTTGACAAATTTCCACTCATCATTTTTGCATTAATTCGGGCTTCTTTAATGCATCAACCAAAAACAACAACGAAACAAAAAAATGTCCTTTGATTAATCAAAAAATTTACCATGCCCGTTGGGCGCAGCCGAGCACAAGACAAACACAACAAATTACCCAAAGACGACTTTGCCGCCGGCTTTGGCGTTAGCGTCGTCGTCGACTTCGCTGTTGGCGTCCTCATTCTGTGGCTTTTTGCGGCTGCGGCGGCGGAGGCGCCAACACACAACACATGCGGCACAGCAACTACTTCGCTTATGCCCCCGCTTCCCCTGCTCCTACTGCCTTTCGCACCCTCATCCCCCTTTCTCGTTAACTGCGGCTTGCGGCTCTCAGAAACAGAAACATTCAAAACTGAGCGCCAAAGAAAAAAGCGAAATGGAAGAAGCAGAAGAAGATTTCACAGATTTTTGCACGCGATTTGTCAAACTGACATTTCCAACGCTGCTGCCGCCAGTGCGACGTCAACGTCGACGTCGACTGAGAATTAGATTTGTGTTTTTGTTGCCGCAAACGAACTTCAAGTTTAGCGTGAATGAGAGGCTTTTTCGCGGAATATCCGATGTTCTAGATACTCTTGAACAGTCTTGAAGTCTTGGAACATTGTAGTGTACTTCAGTTACTTGATACTTTATCAATACTACGGTATACACTATCTTTACTTTACTTTATCTATACTTTCCTTTATCTATAGAATTGACGCAGTATTGACTGCAGTTATCTGCAAGAAAAAAACTAATTTTATTGATTTCATACTAATAGAGTTATCTCAAAGTACACAGAAAACATCTACAGATCGAACCACCTATACCTGCAATATATGGCATGTGAACATATATAATCAATTGATTCTATTGACTCAGCTCTTCAGAATACTATGTATACGTTCTGCGTAATCTGTGGAGCACCTACAAGTTGTAGGACCTTTTGTTAGGGTACAGGGAGCGACAGCCGCAAGTTGATTTAGTAAGTCACGTGGCCACGTAACTGTAAATTGCCTGCTCCAGCGGCTGCTGATCCTGGCGCTGAGTCCTGGGTGCTGGGGTCTGGTTACGGGTGCCAGGTCGTGTTCTATCTGGGCTCAGAATAAACTGTCTGCCATTGTTTTTGTTACCTTTTTTTGGCAACCGCTTCACGTGGCCCAAAACGGCTTCGCACTCAATTGAAGCCGCAGGCAGGAAGCGAAAGGACCAAAAGCAGCTGCGACATTTGGTCCGATAAAAGATAAGCCAAGCACATGACGCCAGCCAGGCATCCCGTATAGAAGACCCCACATACATATCTGATATGCGCATACATACATTCCATATATGTATGAATTTACGGTATATTTGTCTCCATATGAATTTTGTAATTTAAGCTAAGAAAATGTTTCAAATTAAACGAAAACATGCAAAAGGTGCTCGTACGAATATGTAGTTTTTGGCAAATGAAACAAAAGCAAAAGCCCCTACCCCCATCACCCGCTCAGGTACTATCAACTCGTCATGTTATAAGGATTATTTCCCCTCCTCTCAATTCTGCTGCTGCTTCATCCAGCGCAAATCCCCTGAAGCGCGAAACCGAAAACCATTTCAAAGTGCTGCAAGTGTTCGGTTTAATTTACAGTTCCCAGTGCAATTCCCAGCATTAAGTGCTGCCGAAGACCTCTTCAGAGACAAGTCAATTTAATAAGAGAGAGACATTTTAAAGATTTAAAAATACAATGATTATTTATACGGTTCATTGAGTGAACAATTTTCAAAACCGAAATTAAAATAATACGGACTTGTAGTACGTTAAACTAAATAAGCAATTTAATTATTGCTATTTTTAATGGAACTTCGCGGAAAGTGAGAATTAGCTGGGCTGCTGCGGATTAGAAAGAACACCACCAAGTTCAATGATCGAAAAGAGAGTGATCTATTTTTAGAAAAAGGGAGAAGGCAAGAGCACAAAGTAACGCCTTACTGCTAGCTTATGCTACTTAACAGCGTTTCATTCCGTATGTTCAAGTGACTTCATGTTATGCGTATGTATGTATACTACTTAAACACAAAATACTACTACTTAATAGAAAGGAGCTACTACTTAATATAAAAGTACATTTTTGTTATACTACTCCTAAATGACTCGGATCCAACATTCCGGCCACGTTGAAGGACTAAACTTCAAAAAAAAACAATTCATAATTGAAAAACCTATTGATAGTAGCTCAAAATCAAATAATTGGCAAAACCGCCAACTTATGGATTGGCCTTTTAAAAACGCCGGTTGCCGTTTTCACCTCGGCCACTCGAACCTTGCCATCCGCTCCTCTTATGGTTGCGTTGACCCTGCCGGTAATCCAATGCTGGGGTGGAGTGTTGTCGTCGTGCACGATGACCAATGCGCCGACCTCGAGATTGGCCGCCTCGACCTGCCACTTGGCTTTGCCTTGCAGCTCCAGGATGTAGTCCCTGGACCACGCTTGCCAGAACCGCTGTCTGAGCATTGACAGCAGCTGCCACCTGCGCGTATACTGCCACCCTTTGGTCTGCTCGTCGCGCTCGGATTCTTGCGGCAGCGAACGCAGGGCTTGGCCGATGAGCAGGTGCCCTGGTGTTAGGGCCTCTCCATCGTTGGGGTCTGCGCTGCATGGCGTCAACGGACGCGAGTTGAGGATTGCCTCGACCTCTGCCAAGTGTGTGCGGACCTCTGCCTCTGTGAGGGAGGCGTCTCCTATTTGCCGCACCAGCAGACCCTTCGCCGACTTCACCGCTGCTTCCCAAAGTCCTCCGAAGTGGGGGGCGCGGGGGGGTATGAACTGCCAGTCCATCCCGGTTTCCGCTGCGAACGACTGCAGTTGAGACCTCTGCTCCTCGAATGCCTTCAGAAGGTCCTGGAGCTGGTTCCTGGCTCCTAGAAAATTCGTCGCGTTGTCGGAATATATCCTCCGCGGAACGCCACGTCTTGCGATGAAACTTCTAAGGGCAATAATAAAACAATTAGTGGATAAATCAAGAACCAACTCTATGTGAACAGCCTTCGAAGCAAAACATACGAATATTGCTATATACATTTTAATAGGTGGCCGGCCACGAATTCGTAATGAAATATTTATCGGTCCACAAAAGTCAACTCCACAGATATAAAAAGGACGCACTGCGGAAAATCTGTCTGTGGGTAGATCACCCATTATTTGGCCTAATAATTTTGGCTTATATCGAAAACAATGAATGCATCTCCGAACTACTTGAGTGCATTCTCTTCGAGCATTTACGATCCAAATCTCTTGTCGAAGCAGACTGAGCATTGTTTTTGGACCAGCATGGTAATTTTTTAAATGTAAATGTCGAAGATATATTTCAACCAAATGATTTTTGTTTGGCAATAAAATAGGAAATTTAGTGTTATCTGACAATGGAGCATTTAAAAGTCTGCCACCTACCCTGATTAAAGAAAAGCATCTTTTGCTTTTCGAGAATTTTTGGACGAAGGGAGTTAATGCCTGTAAACCAGGCTGAAGGGGTTTGGCTTTCCTAATCTTGTCATATTCATTTACATATTCGTTTCTTTGAATAATTTCAAATAATTTTAACGAGGCGAAATGCAGCTCATCGGAACTTAATTGTTTCGATCGTTTCTGTGTTTTACACAAATTTAGAAATTTATACATGTAAGCGAGAATACGAGTTAGCTTTGTATACGACCCAATGCTACTTATCCATTTTACCAAAAAGTTTTCTCCAGCGGCAATAAAGACATTTGAAGTTTTCTTAAATTCTAAATTTAACATGTCAGCTGGAATCGCTATATGATTATTTTTGGGCCAATGTTCTTCATTTTCTAATAAAAAGTAAGGTCCATTGAACCAAAGAGAATCTTTCAGTTCCTGAACAGTACATCCGCGAGATGCAATATCTGCTGGATTAAATTTAGTTGGTACATGTTGCCAGGATATTCTCTGAGACAATTCTTGAATTGTAGCAATACGATTGGCTACGAAAGTTGCAAGCATGGATGGCGAAGTATTTATCCAATGTAGTGTGATTTCAGAATCTGTCCAAAAATGCACACTCTCGATTCTACAATTGTCAAGTACATGTTTTATTGAAGACCAAAATTGAGCCAACATTGTGGCCGCACATAATTCAAGCCTTGGAATTGTTTTTGTTTTTAATGGAGCTACCTTTGCCTTAGCTGCGAGCAGCTGGCATTGAATTTTTCCTTTATAAAGTGCTCGAACATATAAACAACAACCATAAGCGTGGCTGGATGCGTCTGCAAATCCATGAATCTGAACTCTTGAGGATCCGCTAGCATAAGTGTATCTTGGTACTTCAATAGTGTGAATGTCCTGCAAATTTTGCGTGAAATTTGACCAACTTGTAGTCAAAGACATGGGGATAGACTCATCCCAATCTAATTTCAACTGCCATATTTCTTGCAGCAACATTTTTGCAGTGACGCTTATTGGACTCAATAGTCCAAGTGGATCGAACAAACAAGCACTGATCGAAAGTATTGTGCGCTTTGTAGGAATTATATCCTGGAATTGTTTGTCAAAGCGATATCGAAATATATCACATTTTGGAATCCACGTCATTCCTAAGGTCTTGGTAGAATCGGCATCATTGAAATTAAAGGATTTTTCACCTTGATTTCCTTTTGATAATTGTGGATGGTTAGAAAACCACTTTGATAATTTTAGTCCGCCTGAAGCTAAGACTTCCGACACTTGTTTACATATTAAATTTAGTGTGTCAAGGTCGTCTGCTCCTGTGAGCATGTCATCCACATAAAAATCATTGCAAATCACTTCAGCTCCAGTGGCATGCGAATCCTTATGGCGAAAACCAAGTTCTTGCAAGGATCGTATTGCCAAAAATGGAGCTGCTGATGTGCCATACGTCACGGTATTTAACCGAAAGACTTGCAAATCATCAGTTGGTTTTTCTCGCCACAAAACGAGTTGAAAGTTGCGATCTTTTTCAGCCACCATTACTTGTCTATACATTTTTTCTACATCGGCTGTCAGTGCATACCGATTCAAACGAAACCGAATTAAAGACAAAATTAGTTCCCTCTGAATAGTAGGACCCACCATAAGTATATCATTTAATGATTTCTGTGATGTTGTCTTGCACGAGGCATCAAAAACAACTCGAAGTTTGGTGGTACTACTATCAGGCCTCAGGACACACTGATGTGGTATGAAATAATGTGGTCCTGGTGGAATCTGATTATTTGTAGCTGACATATGGCCTAACTCAAGGTACTCTTTCATATATTGAGTGTACATTGAATAGAGAGTAGAGTCTTTAGACACTCTACGCTCTAATGATAAAAATCGACGCTTAGCTGCATCAAATGAAGACCCCAAACCAAACGGGTCAGATTTAAATGGCAAACTAACCTCCAATCTACCTGAAGACAACTGGCGTATATTTTTCTTAAAATGATCCTCACATGCAAGTTGCTCAGCTAAATATTTAACATTTGAACATATTTTCGGCATTTCTTCTATCTCCCAAAGTCTTTCTACAAGAGCTTCTAATGTACCATGTTCTGAAGTAGCAATCATGGCACAAGATACCGGGTGATGTTTTTTGTAGTAAAGGTGCATTTTCAGATAATTTAATTTGTCCCGAACACAGCATCTCAAAGAAGTGATCAAGTCCAATTAACAAGTCTATCTTCTGAGGTTTGTGAAAACGAGGATCAGCTAGTTCAATGTTTGCTGGGATTTTCCATTTGCTAATCGGGAGGTTATAATCTGGCTGATCTGACGTAATTGAACTAAGAACCCAAAAATCTGCACTAAACTGGTAGTTATTTACTCGAGAGTGCACTGTAGCATTTACTTCACCTTTGGCTACTAAATTTGACTTGCCTAATACTGACACAGTCAATTTACTATTGGTTCTTGAGAGCCGAAGGGTTTGTGCAAAGCTCTCTGTAATAAAATTAGCTTGAGAGCCTCCATCTAATAAAGCTCTGGCGAAATGAACCTGTCCGAACCTATCATGTATTTTGACTACAGCTGTAGCAAGTATGGATTGCTCATTATCACTGGCAATGTGATTTACTTGAGCGCTAAGAACTGGCTCAGTCTGTTGACTATGGGACTGATTCTGAGCTATATACCTGTGCAATAAGGTGTGATGCGATTTAGAGCAAACTCCGCACTTAGAGTATGTACACATTGAGGTTTTATGTCCCTGATGAAGACAGTTTATACATAACCCTTTACCTTTAGAGAATTCAAACCGTTCCAAAACAGGCAATGCTGCAAACCCTTGACAGTTGACAATACTATGGTTAGAGTGGCAATACAGACAACTCGGATCAACTGAACTTGTAGATTTGGAACAGGCAAATGATGACTTTGTGGGTTTTCTAATTGGAATCTCAGGTTTTGGTTCAACTCTGGCTCTTGAGGATTCCTCTGCAGTCAGATGCTGATATCGCCTATTGAGATTTATAACGCAGTCAGACCACTTGGGCAAAACATCATAATCAAGTTGCTCTTCATATTTTGATTTTGTAATATAATCTACCTTAGATAGAACGAGATGAATGATCATTGCATTAGCTACATCTTTTTCATTACCCAATGACAAAAGGGACTCAAAAATTGCCGAAACCTTATCAATTATTGACCTCAATGCGGATGCAGATGGCTTAGTCACAGGAGGAATGTCAAACAGCTGAGCGAGTGTATCGAAGAAAATAAGGCATTTATTGTCGTAAACACGGTGCAAACTTGCTAATGCTTTTGGATAGTTTGCTGCTGACATTTGGTATGCTTGTACTGTACCTAATGCTTCATCTGATAGACATGAAATTAAATGATTAAATTTTTCAATGTCCGAGATTGAATTATCTGAATCTACCAAACTTTCAAATAAACTGATGAATTGCTTAAATTCAGCATGCTTCCCACTAAATGTAGGTAGTTTCAGTTTTGGTAAATTTGAATGGTGGCTCATATAGCTTGGCGCGTTTTGGGTTTGAGATTTATTACCACTTGGAGCTAGAGCTGACATAAATAATGCTTTAGTAGTTACACAAATTTCTTCTAAACCGGATCGATTATCATTTTCAGGCTCCAAAGAATCAATTTCTGATTGCAAACCCATTGCCTTTTTAATATAATATAAGAATTTAATATATCTAACCGGCATTGCAGTTCAAACTGATTTTTTGATATAGAGCCAGATTCAAATTTATGTTTTATGCGGGAAATGTCCGCTGTTACCTTGTCTAAGCGAGCAAACAGCTGTGTCAGCTTCATGCTGCCGCACTCGGGGTCATTGCCCTTTGAGCCTTTTTCGACAATAGTCGACTCCTGGTCTTTAGATTCGTATTTGCTCATGATAGAAAATTTTTAGTATAAACCAAATTTAAAATATGTTTTCAAATAATAATAATTTGTTATGTATTTTTTATTTTTATTGTAATATTGTTTAATGTAAAATTTTATTATATAAGTTATATTAAGTGAACACCCCTGCTGCTTTTAGTCTGCACAAATTATTAGAGCAAACACAAAAAAACTTAAACGTTTTTGTTCCGGTTTGTTACGAGTACTTTGAAGTGAGAGAAAAACAGAAGAGCGGCAAATTGCAGTAAATTCCGATGTCACTAACGAAGCCCTGAGCATCTAATGCACAGAGAGCGAAATATCGGAACGCAGCAGAGGAAAACAAGGTATAGCAAGCGGTCGGATCAAAGGTAAGGTAGAAACATGCGAACGAAAGAGAGAGAATTTTTGCCGCCACTTGTCAAAACGCTTATTCCGTTTTGGTTATATGCGAGGGTTGATTTAAACTTCTTTGGCAAGCGAGATGATTTTAATTTGTTTAAATAAATTCTCTTGTGGTTTAATTTAAATTTATATAGATATTTCGATTAGCTCAGATTTTTTTTTTTTTTTTTGCTTCGAATTGTTTTCACACTTTTTAATAAAATATGATGTCTCAATGCCAATACAAAGATGCAAGTACTTGAGCTGCCAATGCTTCAAGTCTACTTTTAAATTTTCTTTTGTTTTGGCACTGTTACCTGTTCATCAGACGAATCCACTTCCCTAGAATCCAAGTCGATTTCCATTGGGTTGCAAGACACTCCAGATAAATTCAAATTAGTTTGATTAATATGGTTGGTTAATTCCAGCCACAGGTCACTCTCAGGCGAATATTAGCCGCACCAAATGTAATACTCAATGTATTGTGAACGCGCGAACTGGGGTGATACCGCGAGCAGCCAAGCAATTTTAAAAAATTTTATTTAATTATAGACTGTTTTAAACTTATACACGCATTAAGTTTAAAGACACTTTCCGATTGGTCCCTGCTCGGGCGCCATGAACAATTTTCAAAACCGAAATTAAAATAATACGGACTTGTAGTACGTTAAACTAAATAAGCAATTTAATTATTGCTATTTTTAATGGAACTTCGCGGAAAGTGAGAATTAGCTGGGCTGCTGCGGATTAGAAAGAACACCACCAAGTTCAATGATCGAAAAGAGAGTGATCTATTTTTAGAAAAAGGGAGAAGGCAAGAGCACAAAGTAAAGCCTTACTGCTAGCTTATGCTACTTAACAGCGTTTCATTCCGTATGTTCAAGTGACTTCATGTTATGCGTATGTATGTATACTACTTAAACACAAAATACTACTACTTAATAGAAAAGAGCTACTACTTAATATAAAAGTACATTTTTGTTATACTACTCCTAAATGACTCGGATCCAACAATGAGTATAAATTATTTATAACATATGCAAATATTAATTAAAATAGTTGTGTTTTCATCTCAAAAATGGAAACTTATTTAAAGTCAATAGCTAGTGGGATAGAATTTGATTCAATTACGTTTTGAAGAGCATCTGTAGCCCGTTTCCCCTTTCGTTTCATCTCGCCCTCTCTCGTTATCCATGTTCATTCCTGTATGCATGTTTCTGCACACACATCAAGAAGTTCGACAGTTTAAACAACTGCTTGACAAGTGCCACACCCACACACGCACACAAACACAAATTGCCTAATGGGCAATGACACTGATTTAAATTAAATATCGCAGCCTGCCTGCCTGGCGGGTTGTCATGCCGTCATTGTGTCAACATAAGTTTCAAATAAACATGAAATTCACTCGACAATGTCGCGTTCTGCTGTTTGCTGAAATAACTAAAATCCACTTAAAACTCAACGGTCAGTTAGGCACGCGACTCTACAAATAGATTGACAGAGCACAAAATAACAAAATCGATCGCCTGATGACCCGCAGAGGGATGCGCGCTGAAAGCTGCAACATATCCGGCATGTGCAACAGTCATTCAGGCTCAATGAAAACAAAACTCACTTGAGATAAATTTAATTAAAATTATTGTCAAATAAGTTAGTCGTTTAATTCATTATGTGTTTAAACTTTAATACCAAGTATAAGTTGCTATGGTGTGAAACGTGCCTGTTAATGAGTTAACACACTGTCGATAACAGTTTACTACTGAATGTTAAGGTATAAACTGTTATGCCATTTGATCTATCTGCAATAAGTTATCTTGCATTTCTAGCAATGCAAAATAGACTAATAGACAAATTTACATTGAATTAAAACTTTTGTCTATTAGTTTCGTATTAATAAATTAATTAATTTTAGTTAATTAAAAAATTAGTTACTTCTTAACATTAGTTTACTAGCTGTTATTGACTTAACAGGCTGTTAGGCCAACCCTGCATTTGTATGATTATGTAAATGACATGCTGTAAATAACAGAACTGTTAGAACTGTCATTACAGAGCGCCGCTTTAAGCACTTAAATCTAAATCTACATCAGATCTAATCTTAACCCCCAGCAACGTGACCACCGCACCTAAATAGCCTACAGAAATGGGAGCAGCATCAGCAACAGCCTGTCAGTGCATTCAGTACGCGTGAAATGAGTCAAGTCACGGCGCGAGAAACGGGAGAAGGGTGTGACACGGCGACTAACGGGACAACGCATTGATTTTCCATTTTGAGCCGCGTCTGTCACTCAAAGTGTCGCGTGGCCGACACGCAGCACAAACACCGAGCATAGCCCGCACTCGCCAGTTGGCGTAGTTGGCAACTCGCAACTCAGAACTGGCAACTCGTAACTGTACATGACATGCGTTCAACGTGATGATGGCAATTTAAACAAGCGCGACATTTCCGTATCCTGTTTCGGTATACCCTGTAAGCAATTGAGAAAAAGAAAGCTAATGAAGCGATAAGTCAGGTAAACTCAGATTTATTATGAGCCTTTTAAATAGGAACGTCATTTATACGTAAGTAGATAGTATAACAAAAACTGTGTTCCCATCACTAAAAAATATCTTGTGATTTTCTTCAAATACTAAATTACTCTTTAATAACTTGTAAAGAGTATACAGCAGAATCAGTCATAAATTGATAAATAAAAATTTTATTGTATTAAGTGATTTATGAATTTAATAATATTTACCTCATTTCAAAAATACAGTGCTTCTTAGCGTTACAGGGTATCTATTATTCAAGCTATATTTTGATTAGAGCATTATCACAAGATTTTTCTATTGCACTGTCGAACATGCGATGTTCCACGCTGCTGTTGCTCTTGTTGCTGTTGTCGACAGTTGTGTCAGTCGGCGCTGGGCCTAATTGGTCCCAGGCTTAGGCACCCACCGTCCGTCCCTCTGTCCCTCCTTCTGTCACTTTGTTGTAATTAAAAACGCAGTCTACAAAGCGCAGCGCAGCAAGACGCGCAACTCGCGCTGCAAGTGCGCTGTGCAATTTACCGAAAAAGTCGCCTTGTCCGATGAATTTTGACGATTGTCTCCCTCTCTCCATCAATCTGTCTATCTCTCTTTCTCCCAGCATTTTCATGCTCTGTCTCTACACTTGGCCATATCATTGGCAATTGCATTGACATATTGTTGCTATCGGCTTTCTGCCTTTCGCACTGTCAAAATGCCACGTCACGGCGCCACGACATTTGCCCCATTTCTGGGGCACAAAGGCAATCAGAGGCGCATCTGCTACATGTTCTGTCTCGCTTGCTCTCGCTCTATCGCTCGACGAGAATCGTTGACCGGAAAGCCCTTGGCTTTGTGCTGGGACATTAAGAGAACTTATAATTAAACGATTTGGCCATTTAATCGCATGTGTTAATCGTACAACGAGCATCGAGCTCGACCCAGTCACAAACAGAATTCCATTCGATTCTGCATGTTCTGCTCCAATTTGCATTGTTGTTGTCTCTGTTGTTCGTCGTAGTTGTTGTGCCAAACGAGAGCTTAGGGCAGCACAGACATTTGCTGCATGGATTGTTAGGACAACACTCGGTTACTATTTGAAGTGAGGAGTTTGGAGTAGGGTGCAGTCCTTGACAGGACTTTTCAAATTGTTCACTCTTTAAAGTCTTCAGTGTTTGTTAATTTGTAGAATGCAATAAACTTATACAGATATTGGAGAAGTAATATAACGCCTGCAGGGTATATGGAAGTTAACTTAATTAGTAAGTCCCTTAAGAAATTTCACCAAGTCTAAGCAACCTCTTTAAAGTTTACTTAACTTAAACAACTAATAACAATAAACTATTACAGGCTTTCTCTTAATAAATTAGGCCAGCTTAATTTTTTTATATTTCTTCCTAAATGTTCACTGCAACAGCTTTTATATTTAACTTTACCACTTTTCAAAACCGCATGTCTTAGAAAAACACAATTCACTTTATAAAATATCCCCAAGTCACTCTTAACATATTTCCACTGCAAACACTCCATTTATCAGCGCACACTCACGATAAACAAACTATCGATTGATCCTGGCTGGCGATTTAACAGCCATATATTTCCCCACGCCCTTGCCCTTTCTACTCCCCTCTAGTAGCTCCATCTAAATCACTTACCAATTATGTTTTAATGCAGACTGCGACAAGTACCTCGTCCCAGTGCCCGCCCTCCTCGGCAGTTATGCCTATCCAATATCCCACATGGGCCCCATTTAAGCAATATGTCATGAGGCCGCCAAGATGCTTAACTTTCTACGTATCGTTTCCCTTTTTTTACGTTTTTTCCTTTTTCTTTTGACCCCGCTCTCTACCTCTCTTTCTTTTATGACAAGCCACGACAAGGCAAGGCACAAAACATTTCCCAGCCCCGCCTTGGGAAATAAATGGCCCAACAAACAGGCGTGCAACATTTTTGTGGAGAGGCTAAGGCGGCTGAGTTCGGAATGGAACGAAACGGAACGGAAAGATGACGACGTGTAGTTATAAAAATTTTTATCTTAAAGCGTCTGTCAGAATGTTTCAGAGTCTGCTGTCTGCTGCCAGTTCGCCTGCCTGATGAAAACGAAGTTGACAATGCGAATGAGTTTCTTATAACAACAGGAAAAACAGACGAAACTGGCAACGAGAAGAACAACAACAAAATGAAGCGACAGCAAAAAGTGAGAACGTGATGCTAGGCTCGGATTTGTATAGATGTCGCTGGGATGAGCGCAGAAAAGAGCTAAGGTTAAGCACTTGGGTTTATATACCCTGCGCGGAAAGGGGAATGGAGAGGGGCGAGAGCGGAGAGAATGAGGGGAATGAAAGGGGCGAGAAACCTTTTTGCAAATGTAGCAAACACAAACACAACATTTATGCGATGCCGGAGAACGTGTGTGTGTGTGAGTGTGTGGGGGACTAACGAGAATATGTTGGAGTGTGCTTACCACCTTCCCTTTCTCTCTGTCTCTCCCTCCGTCTGCCTGCCTAATTCTGTGTGTCTGCCCTATCTGCTGTCTGCTGCGTTTGTTAACATTTAATAAATCAAAATTACTTTTCATTTCTATGACAGTCATAATGGGGCAGGGTGTGCGTTACTTGACATTTTCCGTTTTCTTTTTTCTCTCAGCATTTTCCCCTCAATTTCGCCGAGTACTCCTCCAACTCCAACTCCAACTCCTCCTCCTCATATGTGTCCGTCCTGCTGTCGGTTCATTTGCGCAGTTTCACAGATGAAATCTCGGCGGAAGAATTTCTGCCACATGCTCACGCTTAAAGCTTATCCTTATCGCGTGCTGTGACACACCCCCTGCACCCTCTCCTTTTCCCCTAAACACACATACACACAACGTACGCACACATTGTTGATTTTTATATTGGGTGCTAAATTCAATGCGCACACGCCCCCTAACCAGACACTCCCCCCTACCACCGCCCTCCCTTCCTCTCTACACTCGCAGTAAACACAACAATACCAGCAACTACAACAGCAACAAACACAGCAGCAGCACGCAGAGAAAATGTCATTTAATTTCGTTTTTTTTGCCACACACGCCGCAGGGAGGAGGAGGGAAGTAGGGTGTGAGGCATGGGGCATGGGGCGCCAGCGAAATGTCCTTGCACAGGATAACACCAATTTCGCTTATGACAGTTATTACAAATGCTTCTTGTCTGCCTGCTTTGCCGTCGTGTTGCGCAAAATGAGCAGCGCAGCAAGCAGCGCTGGCAGCAGAAGCCGCTGCCACTTTGCGCTTATCCCTCAAATGAAAAGTTATTGTTGCGACTTTTCAGCTCCCTCAACGCTGCCGTTCTTCTTATTGATGCCTTGAGAATCGATTGTCGCAGCAACAACAACAACCGACAACAACAACAGCAAGAAGACTAATACAAATACAAGCAAACCAAAAGCACATTAGTGCAGAGCAACCTCGTTGCTTGTTGCCTTCTGACGGCATCTTGTTGCCTCCCAATGTATATCAAAATGTTTGCTCTGCTTCGCATTATACCCTGTAAAATTGTATGGAAAAGGTTTGCATAAATGCCATGGGTGAGGACAGAGAGAAAAGTTGTTATTATAATTATGAATAAATATTAATATGTTTTTATCTCCTATAAAAATATTTGTATTTCATATATTTTATTTTCAGACAAAGGATTCTAACTCTCTCTTTTATAAGGAGCACACACTGGATATAACCTAAATAAACATTAAACTAATAAAAAGCTGAATACCTTATACTTCATATGTACTATTACGACATACTACAAATTTACTGGTAATTTCTGAATTTGAGAACAGTACTTTGTCACATAAAGTATGTAAAAACTCTTCAGCAAAAAAGAATATTGAGCAATACTTCGAATAATCTCATATCTTTTGCTCGTCAATGAAATTCTTTATATTATGTTTTTTGTACATTCTCTTTCATTAAAGAGTATCTACTAGTCAAACACTTTCACTACTCCCCTACATGTTTCATATATATTTCTTGTTCATTTCATTTCTTTGCCAGTTTTCTGTTCGTGACGCTTCGCTTGGCTCTGTTGCAATTCTCATTGAATATCGATGCGATAGAAAAAGAAGCAGAGAAGAACAAGAAAACACTGAGACAGTAAATTAATTTTTCAAAAATTGGCATTCATTTCATTTTTATCGTTTGCTTCTTGTGACCCTGACAGTTCCCCGATCCCCTCCTCGCCTTAAATGCTATTGACTTTGTGAGTTCATTGGGAGCGCATTAGGCGTAGATTTTTGAGTTCTCTTTCATTCTTGCACTCTCTCCCCCTCTTTCTTGCTCTGTGCCCTGCGCTGTTCATTTATTATGATTGTTATTTATTGTCGCATTGTATCGCCATTTCATTCTCCCACCCCACTCTCTGTTTCCATTGAATTCAATTATCGACACTCACAATTGATAATTTCCAGCATAAAAGATATGTCAGTTGTCTTGATGAATTACATCAGTGAATTGCACGGAGTGAATTGCAGCAAAGAAGTCTTTAGAAATTCCTTTTCAATTGGACGCTAAATAAAAATAGAATTTGGAGTGACAATTATTAGATATATTCCAGGACCTTTCTACTTTAAGAAAACAAAAAATAAATGTTTTTGCTTATGATAATAATACTGAGAATAAAAAAGGAATGTTTAAAAATAATCGGTATAAACCTCACCCACTTCTACTACAAACCAAACTTGTTAGTTTAAATTTCGTTTAATTCGAGCAACAAATATTTACTCGTACAGATTATAATAATATAATACTAAACACACCTCTGATTATCCCAGAAAGATCTCCCGAGAAAGCAAACCAACAAAGAGTTCTCCAGCTGCACCACAATTTTCAGTCACCTTCACCATATTTGGCCACTTTGTACGTTGTCATTCAGCTGCTTGTTTCGCGTTCCGTTTTCGGTTGCAATTCCCATTTAGTTGGGTCTTAAAATGTTGCGCATCTTTATTGGCGGAATTGCATTAAGGAGCTTCAGCTGCTGAATACCTCATCAGGTGGTGCGGCAAGTGGCCCCCAAGTTGTGCCAGAGATTCGCCCACTAAATATGCAAGCAAATGAAATTACAAGAAGATACCACGCCCCATTCCACGCCCTCTCCCCCTCCATGCCACCTCTTCCCGTTTTAAGCTGCCAACCTTTTGTTAAGCTCGGCAGACGCTTTCGGGTGCGCTACTTCGCCTTAGCTTTGTTGTGGCATGGCTGGTGCTTGAGTAGGGGGCGTATTACGTATACGTATTGCGTATACGTAACGTATTCGGTCTTCGGAGTAAACCAAAAATAGCATCACGTTTTAAATTGCTGCTTATCAAAACATGTTCTTGAACTGTAATCTGTTTTTGCGCTCGCGCGCACGCCAATCTCGTACGGCGCCCAGCCTCACCTGTCTGGCAAGAGGAATGGAAGGGTGGGGAGAGAAGCAGTTGGAGGTCTTTCTCGAAACCACAAAACCAAAAGCCGGCAAAGCGACGTCAGCGAGGACGCCGACGACGACGACGGCGTAAAGTGAGCAGCGCCGCTGAAGCATAAAATGAGTGAAAGCGAGTCGGAAATAAAAACGCAGCAGGCAACGCCAACTGACACATCATTTATATAGCCGGAGGTAGGGAGGAAAAAGGTAGGAGGAAGGGAGAAAGAAGGGGAGCGTAAGCAGCACGAGCGTTGTATGTAAATTGAAACGAAGAAGCAGCAGCTTCACCTGGTCGGGTCTTACTTATCAGTGGCGAGCATGAGAATAAAGAACTGAGGGAAGGAGTAAAAACAAGCAACTGCTCTTGCCACTGTGGTTGACTTTCGTATACCCTGTATAAAGACAGAAGGGCAGACGGACAGAGAAAGAGAGAAAGATGGCAACTACACACACACATAGGTAATGGTATGCTCTTTATGCTTGTGAATTGACACTCAAAAGTGCTGTGAATTTGTCGTCAATTGCAGTTAAATTTTCACTAGCAAACAAAAACAAAAAGATCGCAAAAATTTCTTTTAATTTCCTTATGAAACAGAACAGGGTTGTCACCTCAATTCGATTGTCGATTCGATTTTGGACAGATTAATTTATTAATTTTGTGATCTTGTTAAAGTTATAGTTGAACATATTCAATTAAATTTGTATTGGATTGCGATTCACGGTGATAAGTTTTATTTTTACATTATTTATGGTTATTTATTTTAAAAACCTTATTTAAATCAATTAATGAAACAGAAAGTTTAAAACTCAAATTTTCCACGCCACACTTTTATTCTATCCTTATGTCAGACACATAATTTGAATGCTCACAGTGTTTTATTTAGATGAATCATCTACATATTGTTGTTTATCACACGAATTTTAATACTTCTTATCATTTGATTCTGTAATCACAATATTACGATTTCTGTTCAGCTCCAGGAAGGTGGCTACCCAGTTGCCGGTTATGCATCCGTTATCGCAATTGCAACCAAAGATGTTGCACGATCCTCGTCCACAGTATTTGCCCACGCGAGCCTTGCCGTCACCGCAGATGGTAACCTGGCAGGCATTATTCTTACTATGTCCTCCCACATCACCGCAGGCACCTATACCGATGGTGTAGGTTAGCGTCTTTGAGGCCCGACAACAGACGGCCTGCGTTCCGCCGCATAGCAGAGCCAAGATGCCGACAAGGGACAGAAGAATCGCGACTGATTTCATTGTTAGTTTGTGCTTCAATGAGAATAAACAACCTATTTATAGTGAAATCTAAGGGAGAACACTCTTATCTTATCTGCTTCTAAGAATCGCGTATTTGCCTAAGCTGTAAAGTTGATAAAAATTTATCTTGATCATATTTTTATACCTTTCGACCACATAGATAGATAGACAGAACGAGGCGTGGCTGACCGCACAATGCATGTATGTATTCTTAGTCAGCATCGAAAACAGAATTGATTCAGTCATATCCATTGGTCTGCCTGTTTGTCTGTCCGTCTGTTTAAAATCAATGATCTCAGCTATAACAAATACTGAAGACACACACTTATCGCTCCTGGAAAGCGAAAGGTTGCGAATATAAAGCAATAAATAATAGTGAATGCTTAAGTTTTTTTTTTTAAATAAATGTAAAGGATTCTAGCAAAATTAGGCAAAGGGTATATTAGAGTCGGGCGAAGTGTATTTCAGTATCTTAGTACAACTTTCGTTACCTGTTTATCAAAAATATTTTAGTTTTTTCTTTAATCATTTTTTCCCCCGTAAATACCATTAAAATTTTCGTTGCCACGAAAGATATGTTATCTGTTGTGAAACAATTAATCATATTAATCATACAGAACTATTTCTGTCTGACTATCTCCATTTCGTTCTACTCTTTTAATATTTCATTATATTCAAACCAGATTTTCTCTTTCTCGAAATTATCACTGTCTCTCTAATAAACTCATTGTCATCTTGAAATTGAAAGGCACATTCATACAGAGAGATAGACAGAGATATAGAGAGACGACAAACAGATAGACAAACAGATAGACAAATAGAGAATGACAAATAGAGAAAGATAAACGGAGAGACAGACATACGAAAAGATTTTTGATCAAACTTATACTTCCTTCCCTACTACACAAACATAACATACCCCATATTTCAGACACTATAACTGACTGCAGGGTATGCAAACCTAAAGGAAGAAGAGAGAAAAATGTACATTAGTACGAAATGACTAAACGAGATGCCCTCCAAAGGAGCCAAAGGCAACGCGGGCTGCACAAGTTGTGTCGGCGACATATGCCCAAAGGCGCTGAAGCCACCGCAGGCTGGGCTCTGCTCGGGTTGCCGGTTGTGCTCGGGGTTAACCCAAGGGCCACTTGAGCTCCATACGCATCCGCTGCAATCTGTCATCTGTTGGCGCCTCGCTCTGTCGGCGCTCCATAAATTTGTGACACTTTTCTGCGAATTTATTACTACAAATAAATCGCGTGCAGCACCGGTGAAGGTGAAAACATGCGCACCCACATCCGCATCCTTGGCAAACCAAGACGAGCTGATTTGGTATTCATTGCAGCTTCTCCTGACCTGAGCGTGCTGGCCAAGTTAATTAATCGAACAAAAGCTCAAGGACTCCACCGGTTATGAGTTCTAGCTGGATTGTGTACTCCTTCGATGGGGTGTCTCTACTTCACTTTCTTCTTTCATCTTTCCTTTTCTTCCTCTCTCTCTCTCCCATTCTCCCTCCCTCTCTTCCTGGTCTATCTCTCCCCAGCTAGTGAATGTCGCCCTTGGTGCTGGCTGCGTGTTGATTTTTGAAATTGTTTGGCACTTGAGCAGCAAAGTGTTCCCTGGTGTGGCAATGTCAGTTGATGATGGAGCACCCACCCAGCAATGCAGCCAAGCAGCCAACCAACCAAGCAAGCAACCAACCAGCCAAGCAGTTAGCCCAGTTAGCAGCCAAACAGCCAAGAGCTAGCAGAGAGCATGGGAATTTGCAGCTGCAGTTCTGAAATTGTTTCAAATTATGAGCAGAGCAGACTGTGCAGCAAGAGTGCTAGTGAAAGGGAAGGGGTAATGTGAGAGGGGGGAAGCGGGAAGCATGGCAGATGAAATGCTAATAAAAGTTACTTGGCCTGGCAACACGTTTGTGCTGGCAATCTGTTCAGGGATTGCAAATAGATTATGGCAAATTGACGGCAACACAAGACAAATTAATCAAAATATATTTTATTTATCTGCAAAAGACATTTACGTAAAGAGTATTTTAATAGGGTATTTTAAGTTGAGTGGTAAGTATGGTAAGGTATATTTGTATATACCTTGAACAGTAGAACATTTTTGTTTCTGTAGAAAAATACAGTCAAGTTTTGCTGGAATGGAACATCTTTACTTTTCGCAGCGACATAATACAAAAAATACTAAATATTAAATATGTTTTCATAGTAATTTATTTGCAATATATATACAAATTAGCTTAAGTCTTTTTTATAAATTAATCATAGACACAACAAATAATTCGATTTTAAGAGTCTTTCTTTTTAGTTAGAGTATTCAAACTAGAGTATTCAAACTCACAGATAGTTCCTTTTATTCACAGATAGTTCCTTAAATTCTGCCAAAATTCCTTACGTCAATCTATTATATTGCTTTTGTTTTTGTTTTATTTTCAATGTGCATTTGATAAGTGCTGCAACAGCTCGTGAAGTTGACTCATTTCAATTAATTGTCATAACTCTTCGCACTTCAGCGGCAACTTCATTTTCCGCCTCCTCTGCTGCTTCTTCTTCTTCAGTTTCTTGTGGTTTTTGGAGTCTGTCAATCGAGCAAAGCAAATATTTACCTTAATTACCGTTTACCATCAGCCTGAGTAGTTTTAATTACCAAACAATTAGGCAAAGGTAAATCAAATATGTTTTCAGCTCGATTGACATTTGCAAAATTTCACGGAGATCTAAGGAAATCAATTCATATGGATTTCACGCTGTCATTGCAATACTCTTTTTTATGCTTCCCCCATCAAAGCTGGGCAATTTTTTGTCTTGCCATTACGTATACGCAGCGTGCACAGGAGGGGGGCACAGCGAGTCATAAGTAAGGTCATCATTATGGATAAGCGCAGTTTGTATGAGTGTTTGTGTGTGTATGTTGGGGGTTTTATGTACTTAACACTTCAGCGCGGCGGCAGCTGGGCAAGAAACCAAGCTGAGGCTCCCTTCTCCTTCTCTACCACCCCCCCCTTTGTGGACTGTGTCGAGGTCGAGCAGATGAGCAATTTATCTCGCAGCTGTTTACTGTTTCACTTGGACCAAGCGGGCGGAGGCTTCGTCACGCTTGGCTAAAGCCACTTATGCTCTCACCAACACACACACATATACACGCACACACTCATGTATGATTTATGTGTTGGTGTAAATACATAAACCCATCAAAATAAAAAAACAGCAGCAGCAGCAGCGCCCTGCCGAGTGTCCTTGCGGGCGAGGCACGTTTGCATTAAATGAGCAGAAGTCTAGCGCCTGCAGGGGCCTCTACCCCTACACTCCCTACTCCCTGCTGCAGAAAGTAAAAGTGAAAATTAAAACTAAATTTCAGTGAAGAGGGCGTGGCAGTCAATGGGAGTGGGCGCACGTCGTCGTCTGTTTGTCTTTCATTTGGAAAGTGCAAATAGCGAAGCAGCCCGACTGGGCGGGTCCTTCAGCGCTTGCAGTCAACGCATGACGCGACATGTCTGTCAATGTGACTGTCTGTCTGGCAGTCTGTATGTCTGTCGGCATGTCCCTCTCAGTGTCCCTCTGTGTGTCTCTCAGTGTGTCTCTGTGTGTTTGAGTGTGTCTGTTTAATCTTAAGCATGCTAAATGTGGCATGCCCAACGGCCGGCAGCGAAGCTGACTTGCCGTTTGCTCACTTACCATTCGCTTTAATGCCCTGTAAATACCAAGAGCACTAGCGTAAGATATACCAGCCTAAGAAAATGTAACACTCCCTTAAACTGCAAATGCCTTAAGTGCAGATGAGTTTTATAACGCTATAATTTCAATAGAGTATCTCACTCTAATGAGTAGAGTCTAACTTCTTTACCTTTTCATTATTATTTTTCACATCATACAGGGTATCTCTGTCGATCGCATTCACTTGTGTCGCCTTTTAACTGCTTTTATTTGTTTGTCTAGTTGTTTATTTTGAGCCCGTTTTTTAGCCAGAGCTTTCATAAGCGTAAAGTGCTCTTCATTATACGCATCAAGTGAAAGCATAAGTGCAGCGACTATACACACCTATACACACTCACACACACATACATAGCAAATGTTATGCTCTTTATGTTTGTGAATTGACAGAAAAAAGTGCTGCGAAATTGCCTGCAATTGCAGTGCGCTTTTCACAAGCAAACAAAAACAAAAAAGGTCGCAAAGTTTATTTTAATTTTTCTAAGAAAGCGAGCACAAAACGAAACAGGGTTGTCACCCCAGCTCGAAATGCCAGCACATTTTACCTATCCGGTTGAGCGGGAGTCAATGAGTTGTTTCCAAAACAAATAAAGATTTAAAAATTGTTTATAACCTTTTATTAACATTGTCGATATGATTTTTGTTTAGATAAATATAGAATTAGATAAATCTATTTATTTTGTTATTCTGTTTTTGTGTACATGTTAAATTTAATTTGTAATACTAATTAGTAATATGTTTTATATTTATATGTCATCCATTGTGAACAGATTAATTAAATTAATCAAATTAAATTAATTCTTTCTGACTAACACTATATCGTTCTCCCCTTTCACTATCTTTATATATTCGCACCAGTTGTCTCTTTCTGTCTCTTCCTCTTTCTCCTTCACTCACACTAATTAACCCATTGTCATCTTGAAAATTGAACACCTTCTATTGCTTATTATCATTGGCATTGTCAGGGATTCACTTCGAAGAGGAATTGAAAACCATGTTTGCTCTGCGGGCTTCGCAATAATCCGGCACAAGTTCGACCCGGATCAACCCTATTAACCCGA
Source organism: Zaprionus davidi (assembly GCA_018903715.1). NCBI lineage: Eukaryota > Metazoa > Arthropoda > Insecta > Diptera > Drosophilidae > Zaprionus > Zaprionus davidi. The sequence continues at coordinate 2,207,466 of JAEIGL010000003.1, forward strand.
GTTCCTCCTTCGGGTGTTAAATTCGAGTCAAGTGAGACACTTGGCGGTGCAAAAGTCTTTTGGGTCCTTGTGCAAATCGATTGGTCGTCAGGGTCAACGGGCGGCACAGAGCTTACCCCTCTCTCCGTCGTTACCCCCGTAGCCACCGCATGGTTGCCGAGCATTGTTGTCCGAAAGACCTTACCGGGCTTAAATTATGTCTGACATAACCGGCAAGCAAATGTGCCAAAGAGCTGCCAACGCCAAAGCGATTTGAATTTTTCACACAATTTTCTCGACGCGTCTGTAAGAGAGAGAGAGAGAGGGAGGGAAAGGGGGAGAGGGAGAAGGAGGGTACAGCGCGTGGGAGCGGGTCGGGCTGGGTTAACAAAGTCTTTGCTGGTTTTTTGGCTCACTTTGGCTGTTGTCATTGACAGGCGGAAGACAAGCAGACAAAAGGCGGCTGACACCTTTGTGTGTGTGCAAGTCTCTATGAGTGTGTGTGCCTTGCTGTGTGTGTCTCTTTGTGTGTGTGACTGTGTTTGTAAGCGGCAAATTATAATACGAATGCGTCAGTCCTTTGCAATCTTGCCCGCTGCTTTTGCTGCTCTCTTCTCCCCGCATTACCTCCACCTCTCTCACCCTCCCTGCCTTTCTTTGCTGCCATCAGCTTATACGAAAGTCTGCTCTTAACAAGGCCCAAAAGCATCGATGCATAACATTTAATGGGCCAAAGAGTTTGCAAATTAAAAGTATTTTTAAAGATGTTTGAAATTCTTTTTACAAAAAAATGGAAACAGAAAAGGAATCTACTTAGTTATAGATGGCTAGATTTATAGATATATTATACTGTTATAGAACATATAATACATTTATATATATATATATATCTATATAGCAATAACCATATAACGATTGACCTATAAAGCTGTTAAATAGAAATGAAAGGCAGGTATAAATTAAATAACTTCTGTTTATTTTCCTAAATAGTGTAAGGAAACGTTTACAATATTCCATAACAATGGATAATATTTCAATATAACGATCAATACATATTTTTATCATATTCTGACTTGACATAATTATATAATACCCTTTCAAAGGTTATTCAATACGCTTGAGCTCAGCTCCGTTTCTACGAAAAGATACAAATCATATTGAGAATACAGCTCGTTACTCAAATAAATTTGCTACAATTTATCAAGTTACCAATGCAAATCATAATTAAGGACCGTCACACACATACACACACACACGCTCATACGCAGGCACTCAATAAGGACAGCCTAGCTGAGGGAACGCTTTGTTCGCGCGCTTTCTCTCTATGTAAATGGGAAAATGTTTTACATGTAAATGCGGACGAAGGGCAAAACAATCATTTCACCATAATAAGCACTAAATATGCAGAACGCCCCCAGTGCTAACCCATTGCAGGCATAACGGTACTATATGCTATACTTTATTGATAAATGTTAGTTAAAATATGAATAAATTCCTTTTTCCCTCTTCTTCTTCATCTTCTTCTTCTTTGCGAGCCAAACAAATCAGCCACCTGTGCAGCCACTCGCTTTATGCCTCTCTCTTTATGCGTGTGTATGTGTGTGTGGTAACAATTTGGCAAACGTTGCGTATACGTAACGAGCAGCAGCAAATTGATTGCAAGACGCAATGAGGCGCGTCCTGTAAAACCACTTAAAACATGCCTCAATACATGCCATAAACTCAGTCCCGGCAAGCGAGTCTCGGCAGTTCGCCAAGACGCCAAATGCAAATAAAGAGAGGGACCGAGAGAGAAACAGAGAGAGACAGAGAGAGAGAGTGTGTGTGTGTGAGGCAGAGAGCGCAGCACATGCAAAACCGACAAACATTTAACCGGAGGCTATGAAATTCGATAAATATCGACAAAGTTTTGCGCGCGCTGTGACTCCTCGAGAGGGCCGCGCACTGGAGAGTTTATTAAACACAGGATATAGCCTCAGCTCAAAGGGCTCCGTCCCAGTTTCCGCCGCTGCTCCCCCCTCTTCCAGCAGCATTCCATTTTGTGTGGCATTTGCAAAAGGCGCAACTTTGATATAAATATGCAGTCCCATGCTGCCTGTGCTCTATATCCGTCGACTGCAGAGATCCCCCTCTATCTCTCTCCCTGCTCCACTCTCTCTTCTACCTCTTCCCCACCCTTCTATTCTCTTGCAGACTTCAATTACGCGTGCTTTTTACCTGCTGCACAGCAGTGTAGAAGTGACACGCCCCCAGGGGATTATCGCTAACATTTTCAGTCAAGTGCGTCCCACTCTCTTTCTCCTTCTCAGTTTTTTAGCTGCAGATATTGTTCGCAGTAAACACACCTCTCCCTATCCCTCTCTCTTCTCTGTCGGAGCTCCACCTAAGCTGTAGACTGTCAGAACTCGTCTGCGGCAAAAGAAAAAGTGAAAGGCGTCTCGTCTTTGATTTGAGTATGTCACAGCCACGCATCAGTCCCCAAGGTTCTGACATCTGTGTTACCATCTCCCCTTCCCCAGAAGTTGCACCTTGCCAGACGCCTCTGTTGTGGGAAGAGGGAAAACAAAATAAGTCTATTTCGAATTGAAAAATGTGTTGGAAGAACCAGTTTAAGACAATTGAACTTAAAACTTTGTTACGATTGCTGAGCTGTTGATATTCTATTTGAAAGATATAGTAGTATGAAAATATGAAGACAACGTTACCTTAGACTTTGCTAAGGTAAGGAATTAAGTTAAGCAAAGGTAGCCAGAAAATATGGCGAAAATTACTAAAAACTATGAAAAGAAGTAGATACATAAATAAATACATAGTTTGTATTAAAATATAAATATGAGGATTTTGTGGTACATTAATATATTTTGAGAAAATATAAATTCTTAAATAAAATAATAGTAAACCATTTATAAATATATGGGTCTATATTAGCATGTAATTACTACTTAAAAATATATCCTCTTATATTTTGTACATATGTTCCCAAAAGTTTATCGTAGTTTTTATCGCTTTCCAATTTCCACATCAATTTTGTATTTGTAAATTTGTAAATCGAAAATCAAAACAAAACCAAAACAAAATCCGACCAAATCAAAGCCCCCGCACGCCTATACTAGTGATAAATAATTCAAGGTCTTAAATCGATTACAACATCCGTCAGATTAAGCCAATTACGAACTTAATTATTGCCAACTGAAGTGGGCGAAATAAAAATCCGAAAACAGAAAGCAGAATAAAGAAAAATGCAAATTAAATTCATTTCTATTTTCATTTTGCCAAGCTATTTTTACAATTTTTGGGCTATTTTAAAAAATGTTAAGCTTTATCCGCAGTTGAAGGTCAATCAAACGATTCCTTGCCTTTTTGTTTCCATAAAATTTTTGATGGACAGGGGCGCAGAGAGAAGGGCCGGATAAAAAACAGGAATTTTTTGATGTCAGGGACAGGCGTGACATTAGCAGCTGTCGTCGCCGGGGGCGTTGGTTTTTGACGCCAGCGCAACATGAAAACATTCACACTCCCCCCGCACACACACACACCCACGCTCACACGCACAGACAACAACACACACTACTGCAGCAGATACACATATGAATGGACAACAGGGAGCTGTGTTTGATTTTTCAACTTTTTTCATATTCTGTTTTTTTTTTTCTGTTATTTTTTTACTTTCGCCTTGTTTCTTGCCGCTTCGTCAACTCGCTGACAATTTGTTTAAAGCGCCCGACGACAGTGTAAACTTTTTAATTAATATCAAATATGAAACGTTGCCACAACCGAAAAAGAGCAACCTCGGCTCGCCCCCGACACCAGCCCCGATCTGGCCCCGAAATCAGAACTGGGGACAGATGCCTCCGCTGCGAAGCTGACAAAAGTGAAATCAACCAAAGCTTGTTAAAACTTTTAATTAAATTTAATTGTTGTTGTTGTCTTGAACGCCTTTTGTCCCTGAATCGCTTGTTGTTCTTCATGTTGCTGCTGTTGTTGCTTCTGCTGAAGCGCATTCAGAATTTATTAATATTCAAGCAACAATCCAAAACGGCGACAAGATTACATTAAATTTAAATTACAACCGGTTGATACTTAATAACAATCGCATAGATCCGATTATTGTGCCGATAGTTAAGTTGCAAATTACATTTTTAATTTATTACTTTTTTATTGTACAGCGGGAAATTTTTACTTGGGCTATCTCCTTCTAGCTTACTTTAGCTGCCAATCCATTTTTCAGAGCTTTAGGCTTTGATTCAGCTGAGAGTTATTTGATTCAGCTGAGAGTTAGTTAGTGAGCTTTAAGTAGAACTTCATTGATCTATTCGAAATTGATCTCGTTCTTCAATTCTCAACTCTTTCCCTCATAACATACCTTAAAAACTGGAACAGTAGTAAATGTTTGCCATAACTGCATATAGAACATATGTATGTTAATAGATTTCCTTAAGTCACTGTCACAGTGCCGTTTTCATTGGCCTGTCCGATAGTTTGGCTTCATTTTAAGCGGTTTAAATCAAGCACAATTATTATTTATTGCCAGTTGCGATTTACGGTTAAGTCGCAGGCTGCCCCATTTGGCGCACGGGGCTGCATGCTGTGTCTGGCACGCCTACTACGTGCTGATGTAGCTGCTGCTGCTGCGATTCCGACTGCGACTGCGACTGCGACTGCTGTCTGCGATTCTTGTTCTACAATGTGCGCTCTGCATTTTTTATTATTTATTATCGAGTGCATTTTATTTTATTATTTAAAAATTAATTACACGCCACATTGAATAGTTTACGTTTTTGCCGTGTTACTCATACATCAATTGAGCAATGGGGTATATTAGTTTAAGGGCTGCAAAAGCGCCAGCGAGTGTTTTTCTTTTAATTTTCCCTTTAACTTTAAAGTTTTTTGTCGTAACTTACAGTTCTTCTTAGATTTACCCCTAATTATCTGTTTGTTTTTAATGATCTCAAAGGCCTGATTTGCCTGTTGTTTATTTTTATTCAGTCTGGCAACGCTCGCAGTATTTATTTATTAAAAATACTTTGGCCAACAGAAAAATTTCCCAACACTTTTCAATTAATAAGCAGCCATAATAAAGCTTTGTCTTCATGCCTGCAGCCAGGAGTGGAGTGTGGGAGGGGGCAATGACGAAAGGGGTCAGGATGTGTGCCCTGTGTCCAGTTAGCGGCAGCAACAAGGGCAGAACGAATGTCCTTTATGCCATTTCCTGTCCAAGTGAGAACCAGTGTGTGTCAGTGTGTGTGTACATGTATGTGCCAGTGTATTTGTGTGAGTGCATGTGTGTGTGAGACTCATAAAATTGCAGCTATTTGAACGTTTTTGTGCTACCCAAAGGCGAAGGCATTGAAAAATAAAACGCGGCAAGTGAAGCTAAGCCAAACACACATACACACACACACTCGCACACACATAGACACATAGACACGCGCTCGCTCAGCTTTAGAAAGGGTGCAAAAAAATCTAACGAAAATGGGAACGAAATCAAGCGCTTGGCTGGAATTTCATACTGTTGGCATGGCATGTCCTTTTCCCAGCTGCAAGTGAATGTGTGCCAGTGTGTGTGTGCCAGAGTGTGTGTTATCCTTTGACAAGCAGCATAAGTGTGCGCTGCAATGGCTGCAATGTGCGCTTGAACCGCGTCCGGGACACAGGCTGCCCATGTCGATGTGTTGGCCATTTTATTATATTTGCTCGCAGACATTTTTACTCTAATACGAAAATGGGATTTTAGGATATAAAAATTATGATAGATTACCGTTGCACACAGGCACACACACACACAGCCACACACACGCACACAGCTGACGTGACTCGGCTTTGTTTGGCTTCCGCCATGCAGCAATTGCAGCATCTCTGTCGCCGTGAAAATTGCTCCCCGGCTTAGCAAGAGGGAAGGAAAATCATTTGATGATAAAAGTGGCCCTTCAATTGCTTTTGTTGCAAGGCTACAGCCAAAAGAGTTTTTATTAAATTTAACTCCGGCTTCACCTGCCCTAAATCCAAAGTCTTTCCCTGCCCCAAATAGCATTGTTATCCATTAGAATGCAAGATAAAAGAATAGACTATGTAACTATGTATGTATTCCTCCAATACTATCTTTAAATCAACAAGGAAGTCTAAATATAGTTATCCAAAAGAAATTCCATCAACTTTAAATGTAATTTAAAAATATAAGCACAATCACAGCACATTTATTAATATTTTGACAAGCAAGCAGTAATATTTATATATATACATATATATAAAGATTAACTAATATATATTTTATAAAACAGTTGATCCACAAAATTTAGTTTGCTTAACCAGCGAGCCGGTGTGGCGCCCTCTGTTGAGCTGCGCCTGCAAGCAACGATTATTTAGCAAAGACAACACCCTGCCAAAGCGCCATCTATGCTTAAACAATTGTAACAGAGTGTTTACAGTGTGTTTACAGTGTGTTTACAGTGAAATGGTACAAACGGCATTTGCTGCCCCACCCCCTCTTGACATAAAGGCGTTTTTCAAAAGGGGACGTCTTATAAACTCAGAGAAACTGAAGAAAACTGCCAAAACCAGAAGTTAAATAATACAAAAGATCTAGTGGGAAAATAGCTAAAATGGCATTCCTACAATCATATGGATAATTAGTAAAAAATGCAAAAAAAGGAAGGATGATTAAAAAAAACCCAAAAAACAAATAACATGACGAGATTTAAACAGCAAACAAAAATGCAGCTCAACCCACAACACAATTAGACCGTCGAGCTACATGAGAATTAATGTATTAATATATTAATGAATTTGAATTTCAATTGTAAGGCTTAACAAGATCTCGATGTATATTTGTTTTATATTATTGTTATGTATGTAATTTGGGGGCACCTTTTGCTATTGTTGCAATTTTCCCGTCACTAGTTCAAGCACACAACAATTCCGTCCATAAATTGTGTTTGACTTAATTAAAAGTTTTGTGCAACTTAAACGACAACTAAATGGAAACGGCAAAACATGGAAATGTGGCAATCGTAGACTGTCAATTGCCATCTCAGGCAGGCAGGTCAGGCAGCCTAAGTCGACTTGCCTATGAGCTACAGTACCATTGACTACGTTGCAATGCTTGAACTTGATTGGGATTCTTATCTATAAATGAAATTATTTATATTGCTTAAAATTAATTTATTTTTTATTAATATTTAAAATTATATTGTAATGGTAATACAAAAGAAGATTCCATTATATCTTCTTTCTTCATAATTATTTTATTTTCATTGTGCATATTTCTCTTTAAAACTTCAAGTGCCTTGCTAACCCTACCAAACTGCCCGATGCCCTACGCGGCCTGGGGCAGTCAACTGAGACGACGGTCAGTGCGTGGTTACACTCACACAATAACTTATTGTAAATTATTATTTTTTAATTAGACACAAAAAAGCAACAACAACTGGCTGCAATTTGTGACACTAAGGTCAACGAGCAGCGATTGGCCAACTGAGCGAATTGTTGCAGTGCGGCCCCAACTAGTGACTCAGTTGTGTTTAGCAATTCTCTCTCTCTCTCCCTCTCTTGCTCTGTGATTTTGTTGCTTACCGATCGCCCCTTACCTCAACACTTACACCTGTCATCGCCGACGCCGTCGCAGCCGACAAGCGTCGCGTGCCGAATGCGTGAACAGCGCAGCAAGAGCGCGTGCAAGCTCAGCTCGGACGTCTCCCTTACACACATTCGCCTTCTCTTACTTCTCCTTCCCCCCTCTTCCGTCTCCTTTGGCCACGCGACAAATTCGATTGTAACAAGTGGCCGCTGCGAGTTTAGTTTCAGTTTTTGTTTCAGTTTCAGTCGAATCGGAGTCGCCGGACTTACAGCGAACACAGCAATAAAACAAAAACAGAAACAGAATACATCATAAACAAATAAGAACAGTTTCAATACAAATATACCGTTTTTCTAGCTGCGTTCTGATTTTAAATAATTTATTCATATTGGTGTCCCCTTCACGTGTCCCAGTCTAGTGAGCCCTTCTGGTGACCCATTCCAGTGTACTCATTCTCGTGTACCCTCGCGTGCTCTCCTTTTCCTCCTTTTTGGGTTTATCCCTCTTTCTAATACTGTGAAAACGAATACGAATAAAATAATAAGAATCACTGAAAATGGGCAACTCCAGTTCAATTTGTGCCGATCGCAATGCTATAAGGAACTTCGATGAAAATGGGTAAGAAAGCGGATTAAAAAAGCAACACAGATATGTTTAGGATCAGCGGAGTACAAAAGAGTCAATCGCCGAGGGCTGCACAAGTAATTTTAGGGAAGACACAAAGCAAAGATGAAAGATTTATATTGCAACTAAAATAAAATAGAGTTTAAAGGCATATGAAATTAAAAAAAAAAAAGTACAAATATGTTAAAATAAATTATTATTAATAGTGCAAACTATTAAATCTTGAACTTTAAATTGGATTCTAAAATAGTAAATATAATTTAGCAAAATTCTGCTTGGAAAAATCAGAACAGAGACACATCAGTTTAAATACTATAAACCTATTAAAACATTAACTGAAATGCTTTTAAAATAAGAAAGAAAATAAAATTGATATGACAAAAATAAAATATTATTAATTTATTTTTAATCTGAAATATTGAAAATATTTAAATTATATCTCAAATATATCTGAATATATAATCTAAGGTTATAACTAGATGAAAAGAAAATAATCACAAACTAGACGCACAATCCTTAGAAGCAAAAGAAACGAGAGCGTTCACACACTTAACACATTGTTGTGCCGCACTTGTTCCCATCGGATAACGGGAAACTCGGTAGTTATTGTCATTAGAGCACACATTAAGTATATAATCCCTATAATTAGAGTGAGAAGGGGCACTTCGAGTGCTTACTGCAGGCAGTACAGTAGTGCCACGCCCACACACACACTCAGACAGCAAACACGCACACAGACCACAAGTTGTAATTAAAGTTTAATGATGCGATTTACCAGCGTTTTATTAGCGATTTACGCGCGATTTGCTGACCCCGAGCCCACAGGCAATGCGCACTGACAAGGCCCACAAACACACACACAGACAGCGCCAGGTTTGTTAGCCCAGTTGACGCTACTGCGTTGTGGTGGGCGTGGCTGCGTAGCTGTGATTTAATTAAACAACTATTAAATTATACACAGTATCACGAATTATTAAAATGTTACGATAGAAAGCAATGGCGCAATAAACTCCGTAGTCACCTCAGTAATCCTCAATAATAATAAAAAATCAGAAAACAACAACCACAACGAATATATTAGCCCATTAATATTGATGAAGGTTAGGCTCACACGACTATAATGCTTCAATTTACTTTCAATTTCGTGGCATTGATTCCACTGGACACGCCATGAGGGACGCGAGTGTATGAATTCAGTAATTCTTATATTGGTCGAATTTAAAAATCTTACATGAGCACCCTCTTTAAACTTTATCAATAGACGCCCCTGACTGAACACCTAATTTGATTCTTTATCTTTACTGTAAAACTTAAGTTTTATTTTTACAATCTTAGACTTGTATTTATGAATTTAGTGTTCTGTCTAATTTCTTATTAATAGTTCCCGATTAAAATTTCCAGGCATAATTTATAAGAATATAGTAGACTTCGTTTTGACAGTATTCTCCATTTTGAGTTATAATACGACTGATCACATTAGACTCAAGTGTTTTAACGGTTTAGTAGATTAGTTTCCTCTTAAACAGGTACAAATCGAACCCCATCAAGTGACGCCGGTGATTCCTTAAACAAATTGTTTACCCGCTCAATCGCAATGTTTTTTTTATATGCCCTGATTGATTGTCGTAATTCCCTATGGCTCTTATCAGTTTTGCTATGCCATAGACTGTTATCGCCCCCTTGCCTCCCACTCCTCGCTCTCACAGTCTTTCTCTCCCTCTCTGTCTATGCTGCTCTCCTCTTATCGTTCTATTAGTGTTCTAAGCTTTGTATGTAAAGCAAACACCAAAGGAAAATGCAAAAAGTAATTGAGGAAAACAAAAGCCTCAACGCCAATTCCTCTGATATTGTCGCTTTCAGTCGATTCTCAGCGCTGCAGCTTTGCGGTCAAAAGTGAAAACTGTGCGACAAAGACAAGGCGAAACATATATAGATTATTATAATCGGACATAAACAAACATACCAATAATAACTTATATAAGGCGGATCAAGTGCAAACAGTCATGCTGCGTTTTTCCGCCTGCAAAACCTTTGGACGGCTGCATAAGCTGTGAGTTAATCAGAGTAGAGTCACTGTAGACATATGTAGTATATTAGTGTATAGATGGTATTATATTCCTACTTATATTAATTATCTCTTGTCCCAGTGGGCGTGTCACAGCTACTGATAACATATCAGCTCATAAATCGTTGTCTGACCTTCTTTTTGAAACATCACCTGTTCATCAAAAACAAAAACAAACCAAAGTTCAAAGACGCAGGGACTAAGTATGCTCATGAATGTGTTTAAGTTCTCGTCTAAGAATATAATTTGATTAGAATTTTACATTTTATATGAATTTTTCTTACAATTTTGATCAAACATTTTTATTGGTACGACATTCTTGGTTATACAGATTCGACCTTGGAAAGTTTATACTATATTCAGTATATCAGTATATTCAGTATATATTATTTAATTAATATATCCATTATATTAATAAATATTATTTATTATATGTTTGTTTATTTGTGTCATTCCCTTAATATTATTCTATCATATCGCATTGTTAATTCACAATTCAAACTTGGGAATTTTCCATCAAATTTCGCAGCCTTTCGCAAGGCGTACCCCAAATTTCCTATGAACTACATAGTATTCTATTACACCCACGACTATCCAATTCCCCACCCCTCCTCGGCCGTTATTGTAATCATGACTAAGCAGAATTGCGCGTCACAAAACATCACATCGAGATTAGTTCTGATAATTGAATTATTACGTGCATCGCGCTTTGTGTTATTGCTCATCGCGGCTACCCTTTTCTTTCCCAACAACAATAGAAACATTAGCACACTCTCACTGCCCAACACTCACACACTCTCTCTCCCTGTTGCTCTCTGTCTCGTCCACAGCACGCCGATTTATCCAACGGCCAATAATTCCCACAGCCCTTCCAATGGCCAAATATCACCGTATCATCAGCAGCAACAACAACAACAGCAGCAGCAGCAAAAAGAGCACGGTTATTACAAGACCACAATACCCGTTGGCGCTGACGTCGGCGTCGACAGCGGCAGCGCCGTCAGCAGTTGCCCTCACTGTTGTCGAACAGCTGATTTGTGCTCACGCGCACTAATGCAAGAGAGACACGGCAACGACGAAAATCATAACATAAAGGCGGCACGACACTCACGCACACAAACACACACACACGAAAGCACGAGCAATTGTGTTGGCGACGATGGCGCTGCCGATGCCGCTGCCGATGCCTCTACCGCTGCGACTGCGAAATGGCGCAGTAGTCGTGTGTGTAAAAATCATACGACTACAACGACAACAACGTTCGAATACGAACTTTCGAATTTCGCAAAACTCACAACACAAATCAGTACGCAACACGACGTTGACCAGGCAACAGCAGCACCACCAGCAGCAGTAGCCGAAGGAACAAACGAAGCTTTGCCACCGCCAATAATATCCTCGACTCACTGGCAGCAGCTACAACAAAGCCTGCACGCGCTTCACCACCAACAACTAGAACAACAACAACCACAACTACTTGGCAACTCTGGTAGCATCCATCTGCAACAAACACGCAACTACAGCAGCAACAGCAACGACAACAACGACAACAGCAACATGAGCAACAATCAGCAACGCGATCGCATCGGCCTATGGGGCTCCGTCAGCAGTGAGATCAGCGGTCAGCTCTCAGGATTCGAGCGTCTAAAGAACAAGCACTATTCCAAGGTAAGTGAGTGTAGAGTGAAGAGTAGGGTCGCCCTTATGCACAGTGGAAAAATACCCAGCACACAATACAGGGTTGCTTTTTTTATTTCCCGCAAGATATGCGCTATGTACACACACACACGCGTTAAGGAACTGCGTTAGCAACTTGTTAGACGCACGCGTACACTGAGCGAATAAAGTAGAGACTTGTGAAATATAGAATGATTATAATAGATATATAGAAAGAAAACTCTTCTTTAGTTTAGCACAATTACATTTACTCTGAGTTGTTCAGCCCTTTTAGCGGTATTTGTTCTTCGTGTGACTTTGCCAGCTATTTTAGCATTTATTATGCCAGCTATTTTTATGCCTAAAAAATGAACTCATAAATAATAAAACAATACGACAGACGCCAATGTCAGCTGACAAAGTTCTCAACATAAAAATTGTCTGGCAAATGCTGCCGGTATTTTTTGTAGTTCATTTTTTTTTTCTGTTTTTTGGGGTGACCTTTAGATGACATAGCCGCACGCGCCGCACTGGAAGACCAAAGCTCGTTGTGCTCGCATTGCTTATTGTTGTTCTTGTTGTTGTTCGTTCCTTCCTATTTCTATGTGGCTGATGTCAGCACAAATTGAGGCATTGAAAATCAATAGAAGTATACTTCAGGCAATTAAAATGAATCCACGAACCATTGAATTGAAGTATTGGTCAAGTTTCAAACCACAGAAAAGTTAATTATATATTGTTTTTACATGCATGTTGCACTTATTTCACACCCTCAAGTTCATTGCCAATTTGTGTGGCTGCTGTTCTGGGGCGTTTTTATTTTGTTTTTATTTCGTTGTTCCGAGCGAGAACAAAACGAACTTTGATAGTTAATTTCCGATTCAAAAAGAGCGGAAGAGAGAGCGTAAACCTAATGGGCACAGCTGCGAGCTGAGATAGCGAGATAGGGAGAAAAAAAGAGAGAGAGAGAGTAACAGCAGCGCATGAGCTTTTATTATTAGGGGTTGGGTGGTCTGGGTTCGGTTAGCTCTCAAGTATGCAGGCAATTTAATAATGTATAAAGTAGTTTTATATTCAACTACCTTAATAAGAATATATGTACCTTAATAAGAATATATATAGGGGCCTATCTAAAGGTGACCCCGAAACTCTTTGAGATTACTTATCAAAATGTTCAAATTGTCTGTCAAGTGCTATCAAACAAGTTGGGTTTCTCAGCAACAACAGCTGTTCTCATACATATGTATATGTATATCTGCATATACATATGTATGTATAAATTGTGCAAAAGCTCGTTTCCTCGCACAGTGGAAAGTTTTTGCCATGTGCTTAGCACCTTTCTTCCGATTTCCTAACCAAAAACTGACCTACATTAAACAATAAATTAAACTTTAGCTGCAACCGCTACAAAAACAAAAAACATTGCAAAAAACCCATTATTTTGATATATGTATATGTGTAGGAACAATACATTTATATATGTAGATAAGAGTCTAAAAAGTGCTAGACAGGGCATTTGCCTGTGTACGAAATTAAAGCAACAGATAAAGCGATGAATAGACAAATACAATGCGAACATTAAGCCGCACTTTGAATACCCTGGTCGAGTAGCGTGATAGCGATAACTTGATAATTAATTGTCAACAACTTATGGAAATTTTTGACAAAATGAGCACAATAATATTATGAAAATATCGTGTTACCTTATCATAGTATTTCAAGTTAATAACAGTAGTTTTTCGATTATCTATTTTTTTTAAATTGAAAAACTTATAGACTCTGCTCGAGTGTGCTGGGAAATTCAATAAATTATACGGTCAATGTGCCGTGATCAAAGCGTGAACTAACTAACATAGTTTAGCATGCAAAATAGTAAAGAAATAATATTGATTAACAGCTGGAGACTAATTAATCACAGATATATGCAAAGGGCTGTCAAGAGGATGATATATCACAAAATTGCATGCCAGTGTCTGCGACCTCGACCTAAGAGCAGACAAAAGACCTTTCACCTGCGCAGAGGAAACAATTTGTACGAAATTGCTGTTGTATCTTTTGTTGTTGGCACTTTTTTTCGTCATCACACCAAAGTCTGGCTTGGTTATCAAGTGCCCTGCCAGGCGGCTGTGCCCCTTTATAATGATAGTGTTAATGATGATAATGATGATGATAATGAGCCGAACTGGGATTGTTTTGCTGTCTGGTGATCCGTTGTGGTAGACAGCGCTAGCATCAGCTGAGCGCGGGCTATACATTTTGTGTTTTTATTTTGGTTTCTATTTTGTGACTCTTTTTGGCCTCTTTTCGCCATTTTTGTCGAAAATGTATGCGCAATTATTACGTATACGTCGTGTGTGTGACGCTGAGGCAAGCTGGTACTGCAAAGCAGGCGCGTGTGTCCACGTGTGTGTGTGTGTAAATGAAACGGTAGCCGGCAGCAGCAGCTGTTACCAGGCAACCGATCTGTCGCGCTTTCTTGCTCACTCACTCTCGCCCGCTTATCGTGCACCACGCCATTTCAATGTCAATGGTGTCGTTTTTCAACGGTGTCGCACTCGAAATGTTTTACCAGGCCCCATTGATGACGTACCATAAACAAATGATATTATTACCGATACACTATCGCCCCCACCAATAGAAGTAGAGAGTCTATAATCGATCCAGCGCGGTATTAAAAAAGAATGCGACGTGCCCCATTTCTGACGTTACTTTGCTACTTTTTGTCGGCTTTTTGCCAACACACAAATTACACGCAACGCGCACTCGACTCGACAATCTATTGAACTTTGTTTTTTATTTTTCGGAAGTGATAAGATTAAAGTTAATAACAATAAACTGTGGAAGACTTTAGGATGTTATACACAACTTCAGAAGATTCTCAAGCATTACCGGGCATATGCTAATATTCTCACCGTGACTAGGCATAAAAATTTCTAAAAGAAATAAATTCCCACCTCTTAGCGTAACGCACTCATTCGAGATCTTTTTTATTATGGCACAATATGTTAGGCATTTTATGGTGGGGTTTATTTATAATTTCATAAGTACGTTTTTTCAATTAATCAGGGGGTTAAGCATAACATAAACTTTCGTCTCTACAATTATGCGCATTCCCCATTGTTTACACATGCTAATTTCCCTGACTATTCTTCATTATGTCACGATTTGTTGTTCTTTGCAAGGTATAGGGGAATTCTTCAGGCCACTGCCTTATAGCGTGTGTGCATAGCGACAGGTACCCACGTTTAACTAAGGAAACTTACGTCATTCAAAACAAAAACAACCGTAGATTATATGTAATTAAATGTTTATTCAATCAAAATGTCATTATAATAATAGTCAAAGGTTTTTATTAATATTAAAACATTTTAAAAACAGAAAACCTAAGGGCAGTTAAATTAATTTCATGAAGCTTGTTTCCTGCAAATCGAAATCAAATTCACAACTTAACATTTAAAACTGTACGCTGTCATTGTGGTTCATTGAGGAACGCCCTCAAACTAACGCACACACCAACCTGTGTATGTGCGTCTGTCATTGGCTTTATATCTACGTTCAAATCATTTCACAACAACCTCAAAAATTACAACAAATCTAATGCAAAATGCTTTCGAAATTGTTGCGAATCATGACGAGCATTTGGCGCTGCGTATCGAGGCCAGAGCTGAGTCAGCATCGAATTCGACTTTCAAATCGGTATTCGACTGTCCCAGTGCATATTTCAAATGAGCTAAGCCACAGATAGAGATACTCTCAGACAACATAGCTTGACTTTGAACTTCAGGCAAATGCGAGAGAGTGTGCGCTCTCTGGAAAGGTCAGCTAAAGACGATCGTCAGACAGGTTGTCTCGGCGTGCTCACGCGTTCGTTCAGTGGTTTCATGATAAGCGCGCTTGGCTCGTGGATCAGTTGGATGGCGCTAATCTATAGCAGATTATATTGTCTATAGACGATGTAGCGAACAATTGAATTTTCTAGTCAAATTGTAGATTGCCCCAACTTTCCTTATACATATATATATATCTACCTGTACAGATAACTCTCGAAAGATTGCATTAACTAACATTCCTTGTCATATTTTTAAGATCTCCACTGAAATCAACTTGAATGCCACATTAAACATAATTTGATTTTCCTTTTAGGGTCTGGCCTTTTCGCATGAGGAGCGTCAACTGTTGGGCATCTATGGACTGCTGCCCTATGCCGTGCGCACCCAGCAGGAGCAAGTAAGCCATTGCCGCACATTGTTGGATCGCCTGGATAATGAGCTGGACAAATACATGTATTTGATCTCATTATCGGAGACCAATGAGCGTCTCTTCTACAAGTTGCTCAACTCGGACATTGCGCACATGATGCCCCTGGTGTACACGCCCACTGTGGGTCTGGCGTGCCAGAAGTACAGTTTGGTGTTCCAGAAGCCCAAGGGCCTCTTTATCTCGATTAAGGATAAGGGACATGTCTACGATGTGCTCAAGAATTGGCCCGAGAAGGATGTGCGTGCGATAGTTGTCACCGATGGTGAACGTATTTTGGGTCTGGGTGATTTGGGTGTCAATGGCATGGGTATTCCCGTGGGCAAGTTGTCCCTGTATACTGCACTGGCTGGCATTCAGCCTGAGCATTGTCTGCCCATCACCCTGGATGTTGGCACCAACACGCAATCCATTCTCGAGGATCCTTTGTATTTGGGTCTGCGCCAGACCCGTGTTACTGGCGATGTCTATGATGAATTTCTCGAGGAGTTCATGACAGCGGCTGTGCGTCGTTTTGGTCAGAATTGTCTTATCCAATTCGAAGACTTTGGCAATTCTAATGCCTTCCGTTTACTGTCCAAGTACCGCGACTCTTATTGCACCTTCAACGACGACATTCAGGGCACCGCAGCTGTGGCTGTTGCCGGCCTCCTGGCCTCGCTGAAGATCAAGCGTACAAAGCTCAAGGATAACGTGCTGCTCTTCCTGGGCGCTGGCGAGGCTGCTCTCGGCATTGCCACTCTCTGCACCATGGCCATGAAGGCTGAAGGCCTCTCCGATGAGGAGGCCAAGCAGCGTATCTGGATGGTTGATAGGTGAGTTCCCATTTACATATCTGCTTTACATATGATTTATATATTTTCTTTCTTCTTTGTAGCCGCGGCTTGATTGTGCGCGATCGCCCAAAGGGTGGACTCACCGAGCACAAGATGCACTTTGCCAAGGTGCACGATCCCGTCGACACATTGTACGATGCTGTGCGTAAGGTGCGCCCCAATGTGTTGATCGGTGCTGCTGCACAGGGTGGTGCCTTCACTCCAGAGATCCTCGAGCTGATGGCCGAAATCAATGAGACGCCAATTGTGTTTGCTTTGTCGAATCCTACCAGCAAGGCCGAGTGCACCGCGGAGGAGGCCTACACCAACACAGCAGGACGTGTCATCTTTGCCTCAGGATCACCATTCGCTCCGGTCCTGTACAATGGACGCAAATACTATCCCGGCCAGGGTAACAACTCGTACATCTTCCCGGGTGTCGCTCTGGGTGTTCTGTGTGCTGGCATGCTGACCATTCCAGAGGAGGTGTTCCTCTTGTCTGCCGAGGCGCTGTCCGAGCTGGTCTCCAAGGAGGATCTGGAAAAGGGCAGCCTTTATCCGCCACTCAGCTCGATCCTCAACTGCTCGGTGGCCATTGCCGAGAAGATCGTGACCTATGCCTTTAAGAATGGCCTGGCCACCGTGCATCCGGAGCCGGTGAACAAGTTGGCCTTCATCAAGGCACAAATGTACGATCTCGACTACCCGCGTTCTGTGCCGACTGTCTACCCCGTCTAAACGGATTCTCGATTATTCTCTGGATATATTTGTTGTCCTTGTTCGTCGTCTACGTTTCCATTCCATTTGTTTACGAATTCGACACTGGGCAACAACAACATGCCACATGCCGCCACATGCCACGTGCAACATGTTATTTATTTTTTAAAGTCATCCACCCC
Source organism: Zaprionus davidi (assembly GCA_018903715.1). NCBI lineage: Eukaryota > Metazoa > Arthropoda > Insecta > Diptera > Drosophilidae > Zaprionus > Zaprionus davidi. Next base: position 2,225,334 of record JAEIGL010000003.1, read on the forward strand.
AATACTATACCATACTCGTATACCACCCCCCACAACAACCCCTCCCCTATGGCACACAATATTGTTTGCAAATTGCCCAAGTTAACAAAGAAAGAGATCAAAAATAATACGAGGTTTTATTATGTTGATATGTATGTAAATGGGATATTAATATGCTAGAAATCTATATGTACTAAATACCAATTCTATGTAATCGTGAACACAAACTATGATAAGTACCTAAACATAAAAAAAAATAAAAAAAATACACAAGTCAAGAGTTTTTTGAATTTTATTAAGGAATAATGTAACTCGTAGGCAGATCCAGCTATGTGCTTATAAGAAATGCTCTTCTGATCAATCAAATTATTACTAAGGTGCATTTTAACTCTTTTCTTTTTAAATATTTAAGCTTTTCAGAATATTATTGCTTTGAAAGATAATGCATTTTCTTTTTTCTACTAACGGGACTTTAGAAAAGTAAAGAGCTTGTAGACTAACTGCATCATCTGAAAGATTAAATAAAGGCAAGTGAAATGGGTAAGCAAGTTGCATATAAAAGAGCAGTCGCTTACATCAGAAAAGTGCATCATGTTGAAGTCAACCAATCCGTAGGCATTCAGCGTCTTGTTAACCAGTGAATAACTCATCCAGATAGTGAGCAACTTTCGAATCTTCTTGCTGCCCCTATACCAGTTTTGATTGTAAATAGCGTCGCTCAAAGAATTCGCCTATGGGAATATATCGATAATAATTAAAATATATGATAACTATTCCCTTCGAGGGCCTCTACTTACTGCATCTGCCAGATGCGTGCCTCGCAGGCAAATCTCGAAGCTGTTCAGTACAAGAATCCCACAGGGTAACGCGTACTTGACTATCATGAAAGGATCCGAAGTTTCACTTATCAGATACAGATGAAAGCATATAGTAGTGGCCGCAATGAAATCAGTGACCATAAGCATAGCCTTGAAGATATTGTTAAACTGATCGAACAAGGTGTTCAATTGCTGATGCCGTCGAATAAGTTGACAGAGATGAGCATTGAGCTCCCTCTCGTCCGTCATCGTGTCACTCATGTCAATCGTGCAGATCTGGCGATTCAGATAGTCCAGATGCATTATCAACTGACCTTGCATGGCAAAAAAGAGAGTATCTACGCTAGCATATAATGATGAACCACTTGTCGAGCAAAACACATCGAAAAAATAGACAAGGGGATACGCCAAATGGATCTGCCGAATACCAAACGGCATATACCCTCCCAATAACTGTTGGTTTTCCGTTATATAGGCATCGCTTCCCTCGTACGTCAGTATGTAAACCACAAGAGGCGTTAAACAGAATCCAGACACACCCACGTTCAGCAATCTGTTCGCATATTTATTTCGCAGCAAATGTTTCTCCAGCATTTGTGGGACTTGCAACCGTCTCTGCTCATTGAAATCCTTGGGAAACTCCTCGTCTAATGTCATAAGGAAATTCATAATATCAGTGCGCTTGACGAACAACATCAGTCCACGAATTGAGAAGAATGTTGCTATGGTTAACACCGGCAGATTCTGACTGGACGGTACGCCCAAGTAAAGGGAATTAATTATATCGAAGCCATTGAGAGAGAAATACAAAAAATGCACAGGTAATAAAAAGAAAATTATCTTCCACGAAATGTTAATCAGACGATCGTTCTCATCGCGAGCAAACTGAAAATGTTGCAAACGCAAGACATTCTGAAACTGTTTGTTAATCAGAAACTCTTCGAATTCTACTGGCTTGTGCACCGTATTCATTTCACCAGTTTTATTTGATTAAATTTCTTAGAACTTGAATAGGCAACTGTGAGTGGTTTCACCTTGCAAGGACTTTATAAACACCTCACAATAATTGCATAATAGAGACCCAACTGCAGTTATTAATTACGTGCATGTAACGCGTGTCGGGATTCTTAATTATTTGCCATATAATTGTTAGTTTGAACCCACATATAAACCATTAATTGGCCTTGCAAAAATATGATAATGCTAACCAGAATTGCTGTACGTAATTAAAATTTGCAATCAATAAGATTTTTAAATTCCTGTTTCCCAATTTGAATTAATGAATATGTTAAATATTAGTGTACAATAAAATATTTTAATTCTATGTCAGTTACGTGCAACATAATAACGTATTAATTTAAATTTCATTGAATCAATTGCGTTTCAATTTTCCGATATATTACTCATTTTTGCGTTCTGCTGCTCATTTTTCGCAAACGCAGCCTTTTCGCGTTACCGTCTGTTATGATTTTTAACATAGTCTAAGCCAGCTACTTGACTTTGAAAAAAGCCAGATTCCACGGGAAAAAAGCGAAGTCGGCAACACTCGTTAGACGAGATGGTTCCAAAATTTCTGAAATTTCAACTACATTTTACATTTATTCATTTTTAATGACTTTTACTCCCATCTATATGTTTACATTTCGAATTCAAACATTTTCGGTTAATAATGTCGCTTGAGGAGTCTCGCAAATGCGCCTAATGGTGTCCAGCCTTCTCAGCCTCCAACTGTTCCTTGGATTTGTAGCCAACCTGTTCCTCTGGAGTGTGGGGCCAGAAAGTGGGCTTGTTGATAGGATCCAAGGCACTCTCGGGGAATGCTTCACGGTAGTCCTCCATGGTCATCTGATCGTATGGCAGCAACGACTTCAGATGGCAGATTTCCTTCTCGTAGCACTGAATGCGCTCCTCCGAGCCCTTCTTGAATGCTGAAATATCTTTCTTTGATACCTCAATATCGCTGTCCACTTGGCTGGAGAAGTTGTCCTTGGGGTAGGGCACTTTCAGAGCATCGTACTGCTTCTGGAAGCCATCGACCAGACCAGCGACAGGGATCAGGCGCTTGTAGTATTCCCAGTCGATTTTAGGAGGGTTCTCTGGGTTGGCCAGAACGGAACGCACATAGATATCAGACTTGGTCTTGAAGGCACCAAAACTGCCCTTCTGGTTGGCTGGCACACGCTCGGCCAGAGCTGACCAGTTGATCGAAGATTGAGCGATGCGGCGGGCTGCCATAGTTCTGTGCTAACTGAAAACAACAACAAACACACAGTTGAGGTTATTTTGTTTCCAGAGTGGGAGATACTAATGTGAGGAAATGGAGTAGCCAATGGCTTTGTATTAATGATCAACTATTATGCGGAACACCAAATATTTTATAATACTTTTCCAAGTTATTTAATGAACACTGCAAATTGTCCGTGCAATAATTATGTAATTTTGCCGCAGCAGAGATGCACCGAAATATGAATATCATGTTCAAATTATGGAATTCAGCCACATGATGTCTTTATTCTTAGCGTTTTCATTCTAAACAATTCTTTTGATACGTTTAAATTTATTTTTTTATAATATTAAAAATTATTCTTACATATGAGTTTTCACACCACTTACTTGAAGTAATTATCGAATCAGACAATCTACTATCGATTATTTGTAGTCGATACTTCTTCGATGGTAGATGAGTACATGGGTTTACCAAAAAGTGTGGTCACACTGAGTTTGCATGTGTGAAGCAGATTTTTGTTTTTATTTTGCTGAACAAAGTTAAATTAAGTAAAGTTCTTAATTTGAATAATCAAAATGCTGAAAGTGTTGCATATTGGATTGCAACAAACACGTGCTCTCTCCTCCGCAACGGCATCAGTGACGCGTCTTCACCGATCTGTGTATTGCCGCACTTATCCTACTGTTGTGGTGCAACCTGATGGATCCTCAATCACCATTCGGTATCATGAACCACGTAAAATAATCAAAGTAATTACATAATGAAACTATTACTATATGCGTTGCTAGTTTTATTGATATTTGTATATTTCCAACTAACAGCTGCCGCTGGACCTGACCACATTGTCAGAGGGAGAGCGCAAGTCCCGTCTAGAAGCACGTAAGCCGCGCAAGAAAGTCAAGATTTTGGAGGAAGTGGAGGATAACTTTAATGCCAAAAAGTATATGAAATATATTAAAAAGAAATAGATATTTTATTCTAGTTAAATTGAATAAAACATATAATGTTTGTTATATAAGTTTGAGAGCTATTTAAATGTTTTATTATACTAAATCTGTTACAAATTGATGAATATTCTTGGGCTTAGGCACGAAAATTTATTAAAGTAATGTAACAAATACACCTGAATATGTTATTTGAATATTTGTTTATTTTGATTCAAACTGCTATAAATTGCAACCGATGAATTGCAAATTGAAGAAAATACCAAACAAATTTCCAAAGTATTTTGTGAGTAAAAATATTGGTATTTTTATGTATATCCGAGTGCGGTCACACTGTCCAAGTTAATTGTTAAAATTATCGAGACAGAAACGAAGCTTGACGTGGATGCGCGTCGCGTTTTATTTTGCATACGAATTTACGCGAGTGCAAATATAAATATAGCCACCGCTCGTTTACTGCAATTAAACTGTTTGCCAAAAGGAATATGTAATTGCAAAATTGGCCAGTGTCTACTAAACGCATTCTTCGAGCTGCATCGCGTCCCTTTAGTGTATCTCACAGGGAAAACCACAATAAAATGTTGAATGGGCAGCAGCAGTGTAGCGTCTAACGCATGTATACATACATACAAACGTATATGTGTGTGTGTCTGTCTGAATGCAGTAAACAACAAGACAACATAATATTTAGTGAAATTTACTTCTTCCAATAAATAAAAAAAAGTTATATATATACATATTTTTGTACTTGAAGTATTGGACAAAATGTCGTTTGCTTTAAGCTTGTGTTTGTGTTCAAATTAATACAACTGCAGCTTGATAGGGCAGACAGAAACGCATACATACAGCAAATACTTATTGGATTATAACAACAACACAAGCACCGACCACCACCACCACAACAACAACAAAAACAACTGGTAAATAATGTTTTCTATACTGTATTTATTTTGCCAATAAGAAATGGGGAAAATTATAAAATTTAGCTCACCCGACGCTTTCTTAATTTTCTTTTAATGAGATTTGTGCTGTACAACAATTTCATGCACATACTACAAATACATATTTATGCGTGTGTGTTTGTATGCGTGTATATGTAACTATGCCTGCGCTTGGCTATGTTCGTGTAGGCGTGTGCATGTTGCTCTATGCTCTGTGTCTGTGACTGTGAACCTCTGTCTGTCTCTGTATGTGTGTATATGTTTCGTTCTCTTTTTTGCTGCATTTTCGTCGGAACCGCTGCGGCGACGACGACGACGACAGCGGCGGCTGCCATAGATGTGACCTTTGCCTGGGGAGGAGAAGTGCATCAACGTTTTGTCATATAGCACAATATACAATTTAGTTGGGTATGACACTTTGGTATACATATAACAGAACGACACGACGGTATTATAATCCATTACAATAGGTATGCGAGCTCATGAATATTTCGTTTGGAATTTCTATAATTATGTTCCATCAATTTTGCTCTGCTCCACTGTACCTTCGTCGTGGTGGCGTTCTCTGTCTGAGTGTGAGTATGTGTGTATGTTGGTGTTGTGTCTGTGCGCTTGGAATGCTGTTTAATACGCGGACCAATATGCACACACACTCGCACACACACATGTAAATATTTTTGTAAGCAGCGGAAATGTAAAAATAACACAAACACATTTGCAACAGACTAAAAAAGCAGCGCAGCAGCAGATGATGATGAAGAAGCTCTGCCTCTGCTCTGTGTCTGTCTTTGGTGTCAGGCGTTTTTCCCAATTCCATTTCCATAGTTTTGCTTCTTTTTCTTGGCGTTTGTGGAAAGCCACTTTTCAGCGGAAAATGCTAATGCTGCGACAGATGTTTCACTTCTTATTTTCTGGCTCCATTCATGCAGCGGCCGGCTGAGAGTTGCATATGTATGTCTGTGTGTGAGAGTGTTGCATAGGGTATTTACCACTTAATTAAGCCAAATGATTCGGTTGGTGCTTATTGGATTTTTGATTTCGTGGTGGTTGTCAGTCCCTCCACCCCCCTCGCGTCATTCACCCCTGAAAAGTGAATTTTCGTCGTGTTTTTAGGGAATTCGTAAACATTTGGGCTCTTTTCTTTGTCGATTATTTTGCGATTGCCTAAAACCTTATAAACAACAACAACAATAGCAACAACAAGAACGGCCAAATGCGCCATTTGTGCTAATTAGCGTTGGCAGCGTGTCTCGTGTTTGCTTTGTTATTTTCTTGTCACGACGGCAGACGATTGTAAATTTGTATACTTTATGTGATTTGCTCCACTTCTCGGAATGTTGATCGTGTACTCGTTGTCGTGCTGTGAGTCGTGATAAAAAACACTCGAATGCGAGCATCTCTAGTACAACTAAGTACTCTGTGCCTTTCGTTTGTTTCACGTCTCGTTTTATTTTTTAGTTTACTTGCACTTGAAGTCGAAAATAACACACAATTTACTTTTGTTTTTTCTCTTTTCCTTTATCATTTAAACTTAATTTGTTGCAATCATTCTCTCTCTCTCTCTTTCTGTCGTCTTTCTCGTGATTTCATGCAAATTTCGTAGGCATAGAAAGCGAAAAACTCACCGAATCGAATTCTATTCAAATTAGTGCAGAATAAACCATTGCCATAGAAATACCATTCGGGGAGTCGAAGATATTTGAAGGTAAGGTAAACAAAAGATTCTCAAATACAAAAGAAAACTCTTTGGGGCTTCCAGACCTAAACTATTATTGACTGTATTAAATAGTTTTTTTGTGTGGCTGCAAAACAGTCGTTTCTAGTTTTCGCTTAGTAGTTGATGTGCGGTACTTCGCAACTTGAAATCATGATAAGTACAAAAAAATATATAAACTAAAGTGTTACTTGTTTAATACTCACGACGGGGCCATAACAAAAACCATGAAATATGATGAGAAAGAAGCCAAGCTTCATCAACATTAGTTTTCAACAGACCAAAAGCCACTTTCTCTATGTTCTGCGATAATCTTCAGGTATAAACTGTGCCAATATTTCTGTCATAAAACTGGATTAACTTTCAGTGAATGTAGAAAATATCCCGAAATCTAGCAACTTTACTTTGCAATTATAAACGAGCACAAATACATAATATCTGATGACTGTTTGTGTGTAAATATCTGAAGAAATTCTTCCAGCATACTCGTACATAAGAATCGACGATGCGCGACGCCAATATGCATTTCATTATATCTTCTACTGTTAAGTCTCTGTGCGTTATTACTTTTGTATTTTGGGGTAGATTTTTATAAAGTTCCATTAGTCTGAACTTCAGATCTTCAATGATCTCTATAAACAAAGAAAATAAAAGTATTGAGAGTCTGTTGTTTCTAGCAAATTTAATGACCAAGGTCGTTTAAGATTTATATATTTTGTAGGCCACTGTAGAAACTCATTGAATTTCTCTTATAACTTGAGGGCATTTTCTTTTGGAATTTCCATCATTATTTACCTAACGTTTCTACAATATAATTTGACACAGTTTTGTGCCAAAGGGGCCTAATGAGTTCTGCTCGGGTAAAAGTGTTTTGGGGGAATGATTAAAGTGCTGTTAGCAACGAAATATGATTTTACTTTGCAAAACAGGTGAAATTCTAATTTGAAAATACAAAAAACAAATTTGCCTTTGCATCTTTGTTTACATTTCTCAAGCGGAAACGGGAGCAGCTCAGGTGTTTGCTGCTGCCTGCTGGTGGTGGTGATGGTGTCCGCCAGGTGCTCAGGTGGTCAGGTGTGGCAATATATGCCTAGTTTGTCATGGAGCCTAATGAAGTGTAGCAAGTTTTCAGCTTGAGGCTGATTTGACATTGTTGTTGTTGTTGTTGCGTCTTGCCAATTGACCCTAATTATGCCTACAGCTGCTGCTGTTGCCATTGCGCTTTAACGTTTGTATTCGAATAGAAATTTATTGGCAAAAAATGTGCTTAGTAATTGTACTGAGAGTATTTGGTATTTCTTTGCTTTGTACTCCTATCAAATGTAATCAAGTGTTTCCAAATTTCATGCAATATTAACGAAATTCCAATGTTATTAGTTATAAGATATTTACAGTACCTAACGAAATTATATTATTTACTACTTATGCCGGTCTTAGGCCCAGCCCGACCCACACCTGCCTAGCAAACAATTTTGCGGCCAATTTTTTGTCGATCGCAAGGCTATTTTTCGCTATTATAATTACTATCTTATCGCATTCAGCCCTGATAACACAAGGTGCAAAGCAAATTGCCAACTTGTTGCTATTGTTTTCGTTTCTGATTAGAACACAAAAAAATAATTCGTTATGTCATCATTTATCAGCTGGCGCAGCCTTTTTTGTCGAGGGCCTCTCTCGCCCATCGTCGTAAACTACGTTTAATTGTGTTTTGTACTTCAGAGCGGAATTTCTACCTAAGGACAAAAGCGACGATTACATTATATAGCGAAAAGTTAGTAGTGTTAAGTGAATATTCAAATTTCAAGGTCTCTTCGCAATGAAAGGAGGGCATTCATCCATTTAGTTGCTTTGCTTATCACATTTAATTCTCACTTCGAAGTTTATTATCAAAAACCACACACCGAAACTGAACTTGGAGACAAACCTCAGTGACGAAAGACCGCTGTGAACTTTAATCTAGTAATATATATAGAGTTAGGCTTATAAATAGACTATGATAGTCTGTGTTATCAAATGACATAACCATTGCCGGTTAATCAATACATTGCAATTCACTCAGCCTGGGGGTTCGTTACACCCCAAACTATCGAAAGTATTATCGGGGGAAAGTGAAAACATAATAAATTGACGACACCTTGAATTTAATGGGTAAAAAGATAATTATGGTATATTGTTGTAAACGCTGTTATTGGAAATTTAACGCCAATAGGAGCACCTGCAAAAAAGGGGTGCTCTACTAATAAAGTTTAATAAAAAAGTATTAACCACAGGCAGAACTAACAACATTGCTCCAGATAATTTACTATCAATAACAATAAAGTAGTGTACTCGAGCACTTATACCATTTGTACTGTCAACTTATGTTTACTTGATTCTCAAAGTCTTAAAAGCATCTCAAAAGAAAAAATGAATGTTCAATCATCCAAATCGCATGAATGTGACAAATTGAAAGTGTAGATGACGCAAGCGCCAGATGAGATAGAGAACTAATGTGTTCCACATACAAATGTTCAAGTATTCGACGATACCTGACGCAATCGAAAATATATTTATTAGCAATCTATGTACATATAACATTCATACTATATACTATATACTCATACTATATTATTACTTAATTGAATCACGTCCTAGTTGTGACACTGAACTAACTTTGACTTTTGTATTATTTGTTTTCTCTATCAACAGACTTCCCCCCCTTCAACTGCAGCACTTCCAGTTCCAGCGTTCTCATCTTCCATACCGACCACTGTGTGCCAAACAGAAACATCGCACTTAACTGGAGTTTTATTTCAACAATAATTATTTACTCGGCGAACATTTTAAAAATTGTTGTTGCAAGCTTAGTTTTATATATTTATATTGTCATTAGTCTTTGCCAAATAACTGTAACGTGATTGTGAATGTTACTACGTGCCTGAGAAATAAGTATTAAATTCGATCGATCGTATAGCGCTGCAAGACGTATTCGTGTTTATGTTCCTTGCACTGCCCTGCCCCACGCAACCACACACACCTTTGATACTCATGTGATTGTCTTTGAGTAAAGAGGCAGTTAAAAGCATTGGACTTTGGCCAAGGTCTAATTCAATCGAGGACAGACGACATCCTTCCGCCGCCGCGCCCACAACTAACTAATCGAAACAACAGCAACAACATACGTCGCAGCTGATAAATATGAGCCTGAACCAACACAGTGGACCTGGGCCACCAGAGAACAACTTAGCGGGCACTCAGGCGATTGCGTGCGATCAAGTGGATTCGGCCCCCTCCTCCTTCCCCTCGCTGTGGCAGCAGGACAGCAGCAGCACCTTGGGAATGTGTGCGTCTTATAGAGCTTCCGGTCTGACGGTAAATCACGTCACATCCAAAATGGCGGCTGCCGGTGTGGTGTCCCATCCGGTAGAGTCCTCCTCACCATCTGCGCAGCTCGCTGATATTGGTTCTGTTAATGGAAATGCTAACGGTGACGCTTACGGTAACAGTAATGGCAACGCTAACGGTAACAGCAACGTATCCAGCTCCAATGGGCTTCCGCCACCACCTCCGGTTACGCGTACCATATCATCAGATCGATTGGTCACGGGCTCCTCGTGTCGGGCCCTACGCACCGCCGTCTCAGCGTTATATTCGGTGGATGATTTTGTCAAGGAGAAAATTGGTTCCGGCTTTTTCTCGGAGGTCTACAGGGTAAGTGAAAATTTATATATGATTCATGAATTTCTTTCAAATTTAGATTCATTTCAATCATTTCCAATCTATAGATTGAAGATTTTGTAATTTTCATTGGTTTGTCAACGAGATCCATTCGATTATGAAAGTAGGGTCTATTGATGAGACATTAGTTTAATGATATCGCAGTAGTTACATATTGTAACCTTTGTAACTTTCTCAGTTCGACATATTCAAAAGAAAATTTTTCGGTTATGTGAGTACGAAGGTGTACAAACTTTCATTTTCTTTTTGCCGATATTTATTTATAACTTTTTGTGTTTTACGGCTATTTGTACGTAAATTTGTTACTATTTTCTTTGCTTTCTCATGCATGTGCAGCTTATAACAATGATACTTCAATGATACATAGGTTTCGTTCGATGAAAGTACCTGGTGGCGTCTCTTGTGGGGGCCTTAGGAAACCGCTCATGGCATGTTCAATTATTATTACTTATTTTATTTCATTGTTGCGTTTTGTATTGACAAATTATCAAATGTAACGGAAAAGATGGATGCATAATTGTAGTTAATGGCTAAAAATGTAAGTTCGATATACAGACTTTCTAAAGAAAGTACTTGCGTGCGAATTTTGGAGAGTATCTTCATAAGATAAGCGAGGTGAACGATCAGTCCAGCGCTTGGTTCGGTTGTCCATTGTGTATCTCTCAGATACGCTTTATCCAATAAACACCAGGCCTCCCTACCTCCCCATTGCTGATGTTGTTGTTTTTGTTTCTCGCTTCTTTTTTTCTTTGCGTGTGAAGTGCGTTCATTTGTCCGTTATTCCGTTTGTTCGTTTACATTTCCGCATTGCAGTCCGGGCAATTAATGGCAAGTTTCCCACTTCCCCCATGAATAAAGAATGCGCTTGATTGAGTTACTGCAGCTCATTGAAGCAGTTATGAAATTGGAATCTATAACAACTCAATAATCCTCGCCACGCATTTGCCCATAACAATTTCATAAAGTGCAGCAGAGAAACAATTTTAAAATAAGAATTCCAATTTTCATATATCAATTACTTGCGGAAATTGAAATTGATTAAATGACTTTTGATTAGAAATCACATTTCTTTTTTCATTTGCGTATCTGATCAGCTTGTGGGCTTTGGTTTTTTTGAATTCCGAACAAATTCACCGCTATTTTTGTTTTTCAATGGCCCCAAGCAGCGCTATATGGTATATTTCTTCTACGTTTTTTGCGCTTCGTTGGAGATCATGTGAAACTAATTGCTATAATATACTTTATATACTTTATTTACGTGCTGACACAGCGAGAATCTTTTGTCGATTCTTGAGCCTCTTTAAATTCGAAATACTTGTTATTTATTTACTTATTCATAAGACGCAAGCGTTTGTATATACTATAAGTAGATAACCAGTAGTAGTCCCCCAAGAGTGTGTGATTAATGCTTCCCCATCCCAATCGAAGTGCAGTATTCAACACAATCTATTTATAGAAAAACAACAATAAATGCCTGAAAAACAATAAATGTGGAAACCGACTTCAATGTACTCTTTTGCAAAAACTATTTCTCCAATTCGAAGCCTATTCAACTAGTTTAACACACTAATTGATATCTTGTTTATCACTTTCAAACCAAATCGGAATGGGGAAAGATATTTACATAACAACAAGTTATTGTTTTGCTTTGGCAAAAAGTAAAAATACTTAACGCACTAATCAGCCGGCAAAAACACTTTCAATAACAAAAGGCCGAAATAAACGTTGAATGGAAATTGAAAACAAAAACGGAACGCACAAACTAACGAAAGTCTTCCGAAGGCTTATGCAACCACACACAGATAAACACACACTCACACATGAGTACCGTAATCATTTACAATGCCAAATAAGCATTGTGAATGATCCGATGTCTTATGCATTTAGGATAAAACAGTTACAGGGCATCGCTCCATCGGGCATTGCGAAATTCGCAAATTTTTGTTTGTTGCGCATCACTTAAATATATGATCCATATTGTTTGGTTACGTTTATAAACAAATGAAACGGTGTTTATATTTTTCGACTTCATTGTTTTGAGATGAAAGAAATAAATATTAAAGTAGCCAACGATATCGTAATATTTACTTGTTTTATAATAAATATGTGCGAAGTTTGTTTGTATTTGTTGCTTATGTACATTTTCCTTTTACTTTTCCTTTTTTCGGGTTTACGCAAATGAAAATCTATTTAAAACCGTCGTGTTGGAGATAAGTAAACTGAAAGACTTGCGTTACCGGAAATGGGCGTCCATCTGATAAATACCAAATTATTAAACTTGTTTTCACAGTTTCCTTTATTTATAATTAATTATTTGAAGTCACGTGCGATCACTTCACACATTGAAGTGATTTTATTATTTACCAATTTGCATTTGATTGTTGTAAATGTAAAGTATTGTTTAAGTTTGTTTCTCATGAAATATAACTAGCTTAAGTGAATATTTAATGTCAAGGGAATAATGGCGGATCGTAAATTGAATCAGAGTCCCCACAAAACAGGGCAAACTGTCCATTATTTATACAATATATCCAAATTTATCTCTCAGGCAAAATGCAATTGCCGAGACAAGGCGATGAATTCGCACAACAGAATTCCGTTCCCTTGTGGGTGTTTTTTCCTATATACATATACAGAGAAGGCACACTCACACACACACGCTCATGTTACATACACGACATTTATAGATTCCCTGCCGACAGATGCGCTGCAAGTTGCAACGGCGCCAATCAACAAGTCAAAATGCGGATAGAATGCATCGCTCAGTGTGTCTTCTCTGCACTGTGTCTTCTCTCGGCTCTTCCTCTTCGACTTCTTTTTTTTCTTTTGCTGTTTCTTCAATACACACTCTGTGATAACGCTGCTGCATTTCGTCTGTTAGCTGGTTAAGCCGAAGACGTATTGCCAACACGAAGTGATGCGTCGACTGGTTGCACATGCAGCATCAGACGCCGCATCGGTTGCAGCCTCCGTTGCTGGTGTTGGTGCTGGAGCTGCTGCAGCAAGAGGCAATTACGTGCGCAACTAGCGTGGAGACATATTTTCGGATTCATTCACCTCCGTTGCAAGTGGGTAACACTCGCTGCACTCTGCACACTTACACACATGCAGACGCAAACGCACACTGCACAATACATTGGGCTAGGTATGCGAAGCTGGAATCTGGCCCTATGATCCTTATGGCATTAGCCAGTCATCTGGGCTGGCTGGGGTAAATAGTGCTTTTATGTGCAGTTAGAAGGCCCCACACACCACACCACGCCACACCACATGAGAGAACACACCACAACACACCGCACACCCACTTTTCGAATGTTTTGTAGCTATTTCGGTCCACCACGCGCCCCCACGTCGCATGCCAGCAACACCACGCCCGGTTCGCTCGGCCCACAAATTTCGTGTGATTTGTGTTTGGTGCGCTTGTTTATGTGCATGTGTGCGCGTGTGTGTGTGTGTTGAGTGTGTGCCAAATATTTAACGAGTACGTTTCGAGAATGATTCAAAATTTAATTATTATATGAGACATTAATGTGTGAGTGTGTGTGTGTGCACTTGTATGTACAAGAGTCGAAATTCACAATGGTATTACATAAAACTGTAAAAGTTCCCTCAATTCACCTGGGAAATTCAGGAATTTCTGATTAATGCTTGCGACGCTGTGACGCTTATATAATCAAGATTGTTTAACTAGACGTCGCCGAAATAATACACTACTTACACTTTGTATCTATCCTCTTCGACTATCTAACTATCAACCCATCGGGAATTCCGCTTAAGAACTACTTTGCCAAGCAATCAAACTATCTGCCTTGCTAATCTGACAATTCTTACATAAAGTTTAGTTGCTAAAGTGCTCGCACTTCACTATATACAATAAGATTGACTAATCTAATCTTTCTACAATGTCACCTTAACTTTCAATAATTTATACATACTATATCTCTCTATATAATACTGTATCAGTTTCCTGTCATGTTGAATGTTATGTGTTGTAACACGCGCGCTGAATAAAACATTTTGTAATTTCATTCATGAAATATGCTTTGATCCGTTGCTTGCTCGCATTGTGCCCACTGTGCGAGGGCGGCGAGTACATATGAACCCGTATACTATAGAAAGGAAACATATGTGTGATGTCTGTCTGAGTTTACTATGTTGAGTTTACGCAGTTGTTGTTGCTGTCCGTATTCATCGCATCTTTGCTCAATTGCCAAACTCAACAGCAACCACGACACGCCCCCTTGACGCTTAACGCCCAAACGTCTTGTCCATTGTCTTTTTGGTGTTTTCAAATCTTTTTTTTTTTTTGGCGTTTCTATTTTTCATCATTTTACGCTGCTTTGCACTGGGCTCAGTTTGTAGACACCTCATTTTGTGTCTTGAGCGCCTTATAAATTTCCTATTTTGCAACCACATTCGGCATGATTCATGTGCGTTTTCGGTCTATAGCAATTCTAGGCATTTCCTTTGCTCTTTAGCATTATTTTTATTTGAATATTGTTTTGATTTAGTTGGTTGCCCCACAAACATTTGGGCAATCTTTGAGACCGCGAAAGATATTATAAAATTATTGTTGAAGGTTATTTGTTATTACACAAATATATAGAGCTTATTAGAATTTGATGTATTTATAGGATATATTTAAACATGTTTGCAACTGATACAACTGACTCACTTTGACCAATGCTAACGTCTCACTCAGTGCGTGTGTACGCAGATGATTATTACAGTCGTCAGGCAGTGTACGTATAATTGTAATTTCGCATAGAATGTTGACTCACGAACAGGGGCGGAGTGCGAGACAAAATTGTCATCGCACAGTTGCCCCTTTCCCCCTCTGATGCCCTCATTTGAAGCTATCGATGAATAATACAGCTTGAAAATTACAACACTTAATGGGATCTTATGGCAAGCACAGTGGGTCAAGGTCAGCACAGAGTGCTCAAGTCTATTATTATATATATACTTTATATATCATTTTATGCATATTATGCACATTTGCCAAGTGCCGGAAGTCCACCCCTGGGTGGCGGGGTATACCGCACTTACAAAGCACGCGACGATGAATAAAGGATAAAGAATACACACTCGCACACTTTGTTGTTTGTTTTTTGTGTCATCGTCACAAAGCGCAGTAAAAAGGCCTCCTCTCTGCCAATTATTATAGGAGGCACGGAGCCTTGGGGCGTGTCAGTGACCCCTAATGCAACGCGCATTGCATCGCGTAATTTAAAGCTTATGCGCCTTCATAAAATTTGTGTATTTAAGTATAGAGTATATATACTTTGTATATATGCACTTGATATATTTGATTATCATCGACTGTCGAATCTCGTTGATAAGAAGAGTTGAAGGAACTGCAATTTGGCATGCGCAAATCAATTTTGAATGTAAAAGTTTCCAGTTTGAGTTTGAGTTACAGTTTTTTAGCGCTTCTTGCTCCAAACTGCAGTCAGCCAGATAAGTTATATCTGTGTCCAATTGGGCATTCGAGAACGGAAACTGTGCGCAACAATTGTCGTTCGCTTTTCTGTGCAGATAAACAATGGCAAAAGTTGAACTCGTTGTTCTTTCTCTTTAGCTGACAGATTGGATTAATGTTATGGGAAGAGACACAGAGAATTGTCGACTGATCGACTTTACTGGGGGATGTGCGTAATTAAGTTTCTGGGAAAATGCGATCAAACAATGACGGACAATATGTTGAAAACTACAAAGGTTTCATAAGTAATGAGTAATGAGTTAGTCAGGATGGATTAACAATCCTGAATATGCAATAGACTTACAGACTTCGTTACAGACTCTGCAATCATATAATGAAAAGCTTTAAACATCTCATATTATATATTGCTCAAAGTATCCGATTTGATTGGCATTCCTTTCGTCGAGGTGGTTAGTGGAGTTTGTTTTTGTGTTTTGTTACCTGTCAGGCAGTTGGACTTAAACAGGTTGGGGCACAAGTTGTGCTTATCACAAATGGTAAGCTGCAAGTTTAGTTTTGGCCAAGTCATTTAAGCCAGCTTTGACCAAAAAGTCAACTGATTACATTTTTCTTTTGCCAAATTTCTTGGGGATTCGAAACAAGAAAAACAAAAACCAAGTGAAAAAAAACAATTGAACAGCATGTTGCATTTTTATGTGGTCTGTGTATATCGTATTACACAGTTATTTTTACCGTTTGTTGGATACGAAGCTATTGTCTTTCGATTCGCTGTCACTGTCAGTGGGAAACGAGCTGAAGTCATTGTTGTGTCAGGTGGTGGTGGTGGGGGATATAAACACATTGTATTCGAGGATCATAATTAGGCTTTTATTAAATATGGATTTCAAAAATATTCCGAATTGTTTTTGCTCGAATTTTTATTTGATGCATGTGAAAAGAAAACAAAACAATTAATGCGCACTTTCCATTTCAACTGCACGCGACAACACACACACACATAAGCACACAGGTGTTAAGGAGAGTACCAGGTGCTGTGGGGTGGGGGAGGGTGGGTTGCAGGTATTATGCTCTGTGGGTGCGTGTACTTTTTTATTTTTCTTGCTTGTATACGGATAATATATTGCCACTGGCGGCGCTGGGTTTACGAACCGGGCTTAAAGAGCGGCCAACAAAAGCGACGTGAACATAATTTTTCTCACATTTGATATTATACGATATACGAAATCAAGTTAGCTGAAGCGCGGCTTAGTTGGCGTGCCTTGACTTCGTCGCTCGGCTCTGCTCGGTTCGCTCTGGCTATGCTTGGCTCTGCTCGGGTTTAGTTTGCTTTAATTGTTCAGCCAACTGTACCGATCTTAAGGGGGTAAAAAAGCAATTATTCAGTTTTTGTTTATAGCTGCAGCATTTCACTTTTCTACTTTGTTTTTTATGGAGAGCTCGCAAAAAATTTCGTATAATCCAGAGCCAGACTGCATGTGAAGTCTTGTTATTGTTTTTTCAGATAACCGTTGTTGTTGTTGCTGTTGTTGTAGTTATAGATGTGTTTGCTGTATTGTTTGTGATGGTGCTGTTGTTGTTTTATGGCAGCAATTAATAATCGACTAAGTTCATTGCCGCAAACAACAAATACTCGCACATTTATCAATGATTTTTCAACATTTCGTTATGGATGAGCACGTATTTTTAAAGTTTTTCATTATCACACCATAACATCTTTGTTCATCTGTCTCCTTATGTGGGCCATAAATTTTGTCAGGGTTTGCCTGTTCAACTTTTTAGTTGCGTGAACTTTATAAGTTTGTTTATCGTTTTTATGTTTTCATTTTTATTTTTGCTTTGCACCTGATTGATGAACTTGAGCTTGGAAGTTGCGACTCACGACCAGTTGAACGGGTTTCAGTTGCGAACTAACTAATTAGATCAAACTGAACAACACGCACAGTCAAAGTTGTGTTCTCCTCCCCTTTATCACTCCCCCACTTAGCAGTTTGTTGTGACTCGTTTGTTCAGAAGCTTAAGGATTTTCGCAAAGATTTATGAATGTCTCCTTGTGTAAATGCACTTGTTGCTCAACTCGCTCACACCCTGGTAATTATTGCTGATAGTATTCCCATATTTGATCAGTATACTATATAATAATCTACATTATTATCTATAAAGAGCGGCACAGTTATCAGAAAGTAAACGCATTCCTTTGCGACTTAATTGCGCACATTCAGGTTAAATCTTGAGTCAATTTTGCAGAACAGTTGTTCTGTAATTAAAAATGTGTCAGCAATTGAAAAGAGGGGAAAAATCTGAAAAGATACTAGTTAACGAATTACCAAGCTGATAAAAGAAAAAAACATATGGAAGGCTTTAACTCAACGTAATTCTAAAGCGTAAAATGGCGTCAGCACGCTTGTAAGCTTTAAACCTGGCGGGAGATTCGTAATGAACATTTAATTTGCTATAAATTCTCGCACATTTTATATTTAAATTAGTACTTTTTGTTTTGTTTAATTTATAGTACTTTTTTGTTTAAAACCATTGAATCGATTTGAATTCATTTTCTTTATTCAGAACGTCAATGAAAAGTTCTTTTCGGTTTATAGTATCCAATGCCGACAGTGTTCAGTATTCGGAATTCATTCAACATTGTTAAAGTCCTTCGTGTATCGTTAACAAATATTTAAATTTAGTGCATTAAAATACAGCGTCTTGACCATGAAATGTTCCTACATTTTGATAGTGCCAGGTTAATGGCTTTGGCATGCGCTTTCGGTAATATATTATAGAGGGAGGGGATGTACAAGTACTTTTTGGGACGGATAGCATCTAAAGAAGTCGCAACACGACAACATGAGCTCAGCGCCGCACATATAAATGAGCAACTAGTTCATTCGAATACCCTATACAGGAAATACGGAGTGCAAGACATCATGTTTGTCACATTCATTGAGGATATATTTTCGGTTTTATGGTCAATTTGGGTGGTTTATTTTCGACGAAAAATGTTGCTGAACCTTAAACTACATTTAATTGTTAGGGTATACCGTCATCGGATACTTAAATTGTTATTGTACGCACACACTCGCACAATCGAACAATTAAAGTTTAATTACAGAAACATTGAGCGGCTTAACAACACACAACGCGTGATTGTGCCGGGTGTGTCGCGCCTGTTGAATATCATTAAAGTGTTATCGCTTAAGGGTTAAGGCGAGTGAAGTGCATTACTCATTCAACGCACGGATCTCCAGAGCCATTCTAACTGGGCAATTGGGCGCCGCCAATCCGTTTGTAATTGTCTCCGACTGCATTCTTTATCAATGCAATTCTATTGACTTATAGAGTGTGCGAGCTATGTTATGTTTATATTGATATTAATATAGTGCACATTATATTTGATTTCCGGTTCACATTTGTTTCCTTCGCTATCTTTTTAATTGTGCAAGTCACATGTGAAAATGTCATGCGACATTCGATTTTTCAGTGAGAATATCCAATCCAATTAGCGAATCAATGAGAAATTGTGTGTGTTTTGTTGTGTGTTTGCTGTGCTGTGTGTGTGTGTGGTGTGTTGTTATTTAGCACACTCAGCCGTCATCGAGTGTTCTGTTTACCGTTTTCTGTTTTCTGTTTCTCTGCCGAGTTTACTTACGTAAAGACTGGCGAAATCTAATTGATTTTTCGCGCTGACAATGCTGTGTGTGCTTAGCAGTGTGCACTGTTTGTTGGTCCGCTAAATAATTGCAGCCACTGTCGACTGGACGACTACGACAACAACGATGTTTGCTTCTTAATTGAAAGAAACGCGCGGAGAAAGACATTTAATGGTAGCACAGAGCGGTACAGACAAAGACAGAGAGAGACTACTCAATGTGATGTGTGTACCGTTTTAGCTAGTCGGGCAAGTGTGCTCAGGTAAATTAGCCATTCAATGGTGCCATGTTTCCATTAAGGTCTCTCAGCATTAGATTGCAGAAATTTGCGTAATGCATTAAAGAAGAAGCGATACAGTTAAAAGAGGCGTCTACACCACTAAGAACAGAACTTGAAGCAGAACTTATTACATTAGTAGAGAGTAAGTAGAATAGTAGATAGTATAAAATGCTTCCTCATGCGAATTATGTTTGCAATAGGGCCCACGTTGGGCGCCCATATTATTGTATAACATGTTGCTCTTCTCGTTAAACTATTTGCTTAACAATTTGTTAAACATTCGCGAAAAAGGCAGGAAAAAATGAAAGGTAAACCAACAACAACAATAAGAGCAACAGCAGCAACAAGAAACGAAGCAAAACATTTGCATAACTGCAGGTTTTCCGTTAACAATTAAAAGCACATAAAATGCATTCGGCCGTGTGTGTATTTTGCTTACGAATATATGTTGAAAGCGATCCAGCTCACCAACAACGTAACAGGTTCAATAAAAGATTGTGTAAAACTTGCCATACTTAACGGCGTTTCCTAATGATATTGTAAATGAAAATACTCGAAAACTCTTTGCTTCCTCGCACCTCACACCCTCGAGCAACAGCATCGATGGTTTTTGGTTGGTTCCAATTAATTTGTTTTCTCAGTTAATGGTTATATGTATTTCAGTTTTAATCATTTATAATACCTGCGCTGAACCTGAACTTGCTGCTTGCCGTGGAGCTAATCGTTTGCTCGCCAAGATAAGATTAGATTCGCACTTGGCAATTTGTACTACTTGGGTAATTAAACTCGAATAAATACGTATACGAACGTATAACATACCCTGATCATGTGAAACGCGTCCGAGAAATGTAAGCGTGTCCACGGCGATCAAACACAAACACAACACAACACACAATCAAGAGGCTATAAAGAGAGAAAGAATGATGGAAGGAGGCGAGAAAAAAAATCGTAAAAAAGGCAAAAATATCTTGTTAATAACTGATTATAGCTATGAAGGCCACTTAGCGTTGGCTTTGACGTTGAAGAGTTGCACAACGGAGCAGTAGAATCATGTCCAAAAAGACAACGGAAAGCAAGTTCGACGTATAGTAGTTTAGTCTAGAAATACAGACACGAGACTCTAGGCAGGCGTGAAAGAAAGCAAACTGGGTCAGATTCCATTCAAGCCGCCAACTGCTGCCCGATACGAAACGATGATACAGAGAGAGAAAGAGAGAGAGAGAGATTAGTCGCCGTTTGGTCGTTTCGTTGGACTGTCTAACAGTTTGTTTTGCTAATGGCAACGACCTGAATTCACTTGGTCAGAACTCGTCAACTCGACACGGGGAGCCCCGCCACCAACACTCTCGATCCGCTTGTCTAACTGTGGACTCCTCTCTCTATAAACCAGATATACCATACTACCTCAAGAGTGTAATGTACACCACACAAAAGGGCGCCGAATCTGTGCAATCCGTAAAAGAAAAAGAAAACTCTACAAAATGCACAACCGAATCGAGTTAGTACCGTGTGGCAAAAGCACGGTTAGACCGCGGGGCCAGAAGCTATGTAGATTCAAGTATTTGATACACGTTTCATTTGTGAAATACAAACTTGAAATATGTCCATTCTTATCGCGCTGACAAGTTGAATGCTTAAAAGAAAGGAGCAAGTAAAATTGTGAATTGAGGTAACTTCGTAAGCTTAAAGAGTATAAACTTATATAGAGCATAAAGTTTCCAAAAAACCAAAAATACTTGAGCTCATTTTCAAATACAAGACCAGTTTAATTTATTCATACCCTTTTCAATGGTATTCTTCTAATTTTGAAGTATTTGTATTTTCTTTGGGAAAATTCTTGTATGATATATCATACTCGAGCGTCCATTGAGACGGTGCAGGGTATGTTGCGCTATGAGGTATTTGGCTGCGGCAGAACACGTTTCCCACTGTGACATTGTACCGCTAAGTTTTTGTTGTTGTTGTTGTTGGCGCAACAAGTTGCCAAGAGCAGAGCACGACAACGGGCGTCGCATCGCTTGAAAGATGTTGAAGTCGAGAGGCGCCGCCAGTCGCCAGCCAGCAAAGTAGACGGCGATATTTCTTTCAACCGACGTCGACGTTTAAGATGAAGACTCGTTCGAAAATGAGACAGAAATGAATGGAAGAGAAAGAGAAAAACGCAATGCAGCTCAAAGTCGTATTAAATGTTTGCCAACAACGCTTCCCCTGCCCCTCTGCCTCTGCCTCCCCCCCCACCACTGCAACATCGCCAAACAAAAGCTGCGTGTGGAAATAGTTGAAATAATTTCGCTGTCGGGAGTTTTGGCTGCCGATGCAATCGATGTCACACGTGGTCAATGCCGTTTCCGAAAACGTGTTTCTCGCCTCTGCAAATATTCCCCAAAAGAGTCGGAGTTGGAAGTCGAAGTCGGGGGCCCAAACCTGCAGCTAAAATTGACCATGTAACAAACGTCATCGGCAGCTGCTGGTAGCGGCGGGTTTTTCTTTTGCATCGCATCGTATCGCATCGCCTCGTGTCGTTTCGTTTCGTTTTTACTCGTCTTGTTGGTTGCCCCTTGCTGATGCTGCCTGCTGTCAGGTTCGCCTCAAACGGACGTTCGACTGGTTTGTCAGGGGGAAGTGAGAGAGAGAGAGAGGGGCAGCTCCATCTTGCTTTTTGGTGGAAAAAGGATGTTTTTTTAGTTTCTGTTATTTTTCTTTTTATTTTTTTGGTGGCGTTTGTCGCTTTCGTTGTTGTCTTATTTCCGCAATCGCCATTACCTGCCTGCGAAAGTGAAAATGCCACAAAGTGCAGCGAATTATGAACGTTGACATAACAAAAGTTGCGTCTTGCCACAGCGCAGCTGCAGTCAGTAAATAAATTATGCATGATAACATGCTGCATATGATCAGGAGACAGGATAAGATATCAATTATAACGGACAGACCTTGTCAAGGTTAGTTAAGCTTTGAGTTGAGGAATGATGGAATAATCATAGTGTACTGAAACTGTCAACTAATGTCACAACTCTTTCTCTCAGTGCCCTCACCCGAAAAAGCGTCTAGTCACTTAAGACTAATTGATCTTCTTGCTTTTACTTTATTTATAGGTCAGACATCGCACAACGGGACAGGTGATGGTGCTGAAAATGAACCAATTGCGCGCCAATAGACCCAACATGTTGCGAGAAGTTCAATTGCTTAATAAGTTATCACACGCCAACATATTGAGGTAAGTGCTCTCTATACTCCATATAAATCATACTATCGTGTGTTGTAACTGTACACCAGTGCAAAGATCTTTGTCACTAAGATAAGTCATTCAGTTTTGTAGACTTTACTCATTTCCAAATGGGCCTATCTAATTTAGTTACACACTTTATGACAACACATTTAATACCCCCAGTACCAACTGCAGCAGGGTATTATTTTGGTACAGACAGCTACCCTTTTGTTGTCGGACCTTGGACGCAGCTAAACTAAGTTCAAGTTCAAACAGAAACGAAGTAGTTAGCCAGAGTCATATGTACTATGAACGTATCTGTATAATTTGTATAGACGTACTTGGCTGTTAAATGTTTTTGTCGCACGCCAATTGGGCGCGGGGCAAGTCAGGGCTATTCATTTGCACATCGACATCGGCGCGATTGAGTCTCGAACTCGAACTTCAATTGTGAGTCAAATGTGTGAACTAAACATCAAGTCGAGTCATTCAGCCGGCAACTTAAAATATTCATGTATTCAAACGAGCGTAACGAGCTACAGCTATTTAATGACAATTTCCTCATTAAGTGCAGATTCTCAGTCTGGCATTAATGGCTGCCAGCCTGAAGCATGAGTTGTAAACACCGCTACATAAGTATATACTATATATAGCCTCAGTCTGTGGCATGATCGATGTGAAGTTAAAGACTACAACAGGCCTACAGGCTGATGCAACTTGCAAGCGGCGACAACATTCACTTCCAACTGAAAATTGTGTGTTGTGTCGACTCGAAATTAAAATAACAAAAATTATGTCATAAACTTTCAATCAATTTCAATATACTTCAATCAACTTTGCACAACAAATGCACCATTAAGTATTCAAATTTATGCAACGCGTCTGTGCGATTCACTCCCCGATCGGAGTTGTATTCGAATGCGAATGAATGCGAGCACGGTATTCAAACTGAGCTGCAGTTTCCCATTTAAATTGCAAGTGTTTATTTGGACACGCTTCATTGTTATAAAATTAAGATTTATTATTGTTTTTCTATGTAGAAATATTTATATATTTTGCTATATTCGTTATAAAAACATTGCGAAAGTCATGTGACTTTATTATTGGAATCGTAAATTTAGCATTTGAAACAGTGAATTGCCCGAATGGGTTTCTAGATTATACCATGATTAGGATTCCAAGAGTCAACGGGCTCTGGCATGCCAGCATGACTCGTTAACTCCAGACAAATCTTATCACAGTTAAGTGCTTTAATATTAACATTTTAAAATATAACGTGCTATAAGAACATGTGCATGGACTGATATCGCATTCGGCTGATTGTACTAAACATCACACAAGGGTACAATAATATAGAAACCTTTTAATGATATCAAACAAATAGAGAATATCGTAAATATATTTGAGAGTTTGAGTTGGAACACCTGCACATTTGCATTAGTCATTAACTCATTTTTAGAAACATTTCAACACATCCCAATTATATTAAATCATTCTTTTCCGCCTCTTCTTCGCAGCTTTATGGGCGTCTGCGTGCAAGAAGGCCAACTTCACGCGCTAACCGAATACATCAACGGCGGCTCCCTGGAGCAGCTGCTGGCCAAGAAAGAGGTGGTGCTCAGCGCCGCCCAAAAAATAAGACTGGCGCTGGGTATAGCGCGCGGAATGACATATGTTCACGACGCAGGTATATTCCACAGGGATTTGACAAGCAAGGTACGTTTCCAAAAAAAAAACTTGGTAGTCTTCTTTCTCTAAGCAAGCAACTTCTTCTTTCTTTCCTCGTATAGAATGTACTCATTCGTCATCTGCCAAGCGGACAATACGAAGCTGTTGTCGGTGACTTTGGATTGGCTGCTAAAATACCAATTAAATCGTAAGTTTTAAGCAATCAAATAATTGATGATCTATCAAAAGAAATACATAACTAACTGCTTTATCGGCTATTAACAACTTTATAGTACGTTAATAATACGATAGACTATAAATAACTTTTCATTTAAATTATTAATTAAAATGAAAATTCATATTTCTTTCTCTCTTTGGCTTGCAGCGGCAAATCGCGCTTGGAGACCGTCGGTTCACCCTACTGGGTCAGTCCCGAGTGTTTGAAGGGGCAGTGGTATGATCAGACGAGCGATGTCTTTTCATTTGGAATCATTCAGTGTGAGATTATTGCACGCATCGAAGCCGATCCGGACCTGATGCCACGCACTGCCTCATTCGGTCTTGATTACCTGGCGTTTGTTGAACTTTGTCCAATGGATACACCTCCCGTATTTTTAAGACTGGCATTTTATTGTTGTCTGGTGAGTTTCTTGATTATCGAAAGTGAATTCGTTAATAAACCGTTAATAATTATTTTATTTCTTTCTTTCAGTACGATCCTAAGAGTCGTCCAACTTTTCATGATGCAAGCAAAAAGTTAACGCTGCTTTTGGAGAAATACGAACAGGAATCGACGAGTGCAAGTCCGTTAAGTTCGTTGGAATTGATAAATTGTTCGCCAAACGGCAGCGATACAGAGGCCACAATCAATTTCGGTACTGCTACGCCTACAGTGGGCACCGTTTGTACAGCACCGGCGGGTCTAATGACGCCACAACACCGGCGAGAAGTGGATGAGGAAGGCTTTCGGTTTCCCAGCACGGGCATTAGCTGCAAATCAGCGTCGGCTGCTCTGCCCGGCACGCCCAATTGGCTGGTGGATGCCGCTGGATACGATGAACACATACTAAAGTCACGTGTGCGTCGTGTCACACAGAAACTGGAGGCTGAAATTTTGCTGCATCGGCGCTCGCTGAGCGAGAATATCATACACTTTCCGCTGCACACGTCACCCAGTGACAAGGCACGCTGCCATCAGATGCAGCGACAGCGCTCCTCTACACACTCGCCGACTCCACCTCGAACATTGGCCAATGGATCGCAGACGGCAGCAGTGCTGTTGCCCATTACTAATGTGCCAGAGCCACCACCGCTGCCGCCTCCGGTGTCGGCTGTGTTGACGCTGCGCAAAGTTGGCGAGACGATGTGTCTAAAGGATCCGCAGTATAAACCATCCTCGAACAAGGATCACAACGGTACAAAACCGAATCCGTTCACAGCGCTGGCGCAGCTTAGGGGTGTCAAAAAGATATTGGGTGCCAATCCTAGGACGTATGCAGCCGGCGTCGGGGATCTGTTTAGCTCATGCTTTGAGATGTCGGCGCCATTCTTCAAGGAGCTGGTTGCCATGCAGGGAAAGACTCTAACAACAGGAGAGAATGAGGGGAATGCAGGTGCGACAACGACAACGAATGCATGTGGCGAGCCAAAGAGTCTGCCTGTGTCGCCGCAATTGACGCGCAAATACAGCGCTATGGAGTTAAAGTTACCGCAACGAAGCAACAGCAATGCAGCAGCAGCAGCATCTGTAACAACGACAGCATCAACAACAACAGCAGCAACAACGGAAATAACAAACGGATCACCTGCTGCTGTCGTCGCTGCTGATATTGACGATTGTGACGATTGCAACTCGGAGGGCGAAGATCTCGATGGAGGTGGCAACTGTGCCGACGCTGAGTCCAGCAGTGACGACAGCGCTGTGCGCCCCTCTACAATACCAGCCGCTCGCAAGTACCGCGCCAACTCACTCTACACACATCCACTCTTTCGAGGCAGCAGCGGTACCTTTATGAAATACAGCAGCAGCGAGCACGAAGTTCCCTCATTGCTGAAGTTGAGCAACTCCACCAATACCCTAACATCAGTGACTTTGAGCGCAGATATGAATACGATAAGCAACGATAAAGATGAATCGAAGGAACTGCCCAATACAGTGGGGAGTAACAGCACATCAGCCATGGATCACCCTGTTGCAAATGCTCCACCAGTAGCCATACAATGTTCCACACAGACAAAGGATGATAAAACATCCAACAATTCGGTGGCATCGTGTCCAGACCTCGAACTGAATGAATTGAAAAACTCCTGCGACTTGTTACCACTGAAGAGGAACGTTACGCGGCGCGACTCCATCGAAAGTGGCTTCTACTCATGCTTCAACGAAGAATCCGATGCGGCGATTACCAATACCAGTTACAGTCGACAGTTGTGCGGCATTGGTTGTTTGGTGAACGGCAGCAACTGTTGCTACGAGCAGCTTAAATCTCAACTGTTGCTCGAAACGGCAGGAAATAATAAACTCAAGTAAGCTAAACTGGATACACGTTGCATGTGCGAAACTTTTTTATTTAACTTATTTATTTATTTTATCTTTCGCAGTGATAAATTGGCGAGCTTATGCCGTTGTTGTTACTATGCGACGCCATCATCGACTGCCGCAATTGTGGCAGCAGCTAATGCCACACAGCAGCAACATCAACATCACCAGCAGCAGCACAACGATTCCCCCTCTACCTCATCATCTGTATTGCTGATAGACAACGATGCCGCACTGATTGCCGGCAATACATCATCCTCGACTGCGCTGGATTCAATGGATGAACTGGATGCAGAAATAATGGCACCACGTACTCACCAACGTCGCTACACATGTCATCATGCCTTCGTGAGTGGTGGCAATGTTAGTGACTCTCAGTTGACAACGACAGCGGGCATTATCAATCGATTGGCTCTTGACTCGGAGATTCATTCGCTGCTGCAGCGCAGTCCGTTTGCAACGAATCAATTGCTCTACTGCAAGAATCGCACGTCTTCGATCTACACAGATAGTTCAGATGATATCAGTTCGGACTCTCTGCTCTGGGATGATCGATCTTTTACTGCGCTGCCGAGTACACGATCAGCTCAGATTGCCAAAATTGTTGAGTACTTTGAACGTAAGCGTCAGGATTCATCGCCACCTTCGGTGCATCATCGGAATGGCAATGGGACCGTGGCTGCCGCTGTGGCTGCGTCCGCCTTGGGCTCCAGTTACCTGTCATACGATACGCACCGGTATTCGGACTTTAAGCGGCATTTAAATGCAGATTCGCTGTGCTTTGAGCTGGACAAGAAGCCGGCACAGCAACGGATGATGGTGTGTGAGGGTGCTGTCAAATCCAAGCTGTCCATATTTGATAGCAAGAAGAAGCAGCAACAGCAGCAGGCCATGGGCAATGGTCAGGGGGGCTAATCAAATTAAATAGTAATTAGTAAGCTTAAGTTGATGCCTAGATATGTGTATGGTATATTTAATTTTCTATTTTTGTTCACTTTGATTTTCGATTTCCAAATCTTAAAACATATTTCATTTTTTGAGGTTCTTGAATTTAGTTTGTAATTAGGCAAAAAATATTGAAATTGAACTGGAAATTTATTGTGCGTATCTTCAAAACAATTTTCTAAAATTTAATACTGGTTCCTAGTCCTTTTTATTTATCTACATATGTAATGCAAAACTAGTTAAAAGTGTAAAATTAAATTAAATCATGAAAAGTATTTATTTATATATCATTTAGCTCTTTAACTGATAGATTTGTAAACAAAAAAAAAAACACGGCATAGCTGTAATAATTATACGTATATATTTCGCATAATATTTATAATGATTTTTTCATGCCCTATCGACCCATTGAACTGGTTTAACAGGGTCAGTGAATACTGCTAAGAACTTTTGATTAACATTGGCCGAGGCCCGCCCGATGCTGCACGTAACGTTGAAAACTGATGTATATAAACATACTATATATATTTATTTGTTCATTTTTTGATGCATGACTGTACAAGAAACATTAAAGTCTTAAACAATCCTTACTTTGGTACCCTGAACAGGGTTCATTATGGAGTCGAGCCCTCTTCATTCTTGTTCGTTTTCCAAACATGTGTGAAATATTAAATGTAAGCAAATAAACATATTAAGTAACTATGAAGGCAAATTGCAATACACACACATAAATACATACATATATATACACAAGTACTACTACTTGAACTGTAATTTTCTAGCATAAGCTATAAGTTACTATACAAATATCAACGTAGACTTTTCAACTTGAGCTTGTAAGACAAAAAGAAAAACAAATATCATTAAATACAGAAATTATACGATTTATTTTATTATATATTTCTTTTGTCGTTTTCTTTTTCAATGTCAACGATGCATTTTTTTTATAATGGATTTTTTCTTTATGTTTTCTTAAGTCAATTCAACTGCAATTGGTCTAGAATTTAGCAAATTGAAAAACACAGTAAAGACTGAGTCTAAATTTGTGGATTGGTTGTAGTTTTTGTATAACGATCGAATACAATAGTTGTTCATATAGTAGTAGATTCTTGGACGGCTTTACTCTGAGAGTTATGAAACACGCTGTCTCTATATATCGTAAGGCATACTTGGCATTAGTTGTATATATGTATACACAACTGTATACATGAAATCATTATTATCAACACACATAAATGCAAATCGTCCAAGCTCCATTGCACATTGTTAAATACATAATTATATATAATGCCTGTCAATGTGAAATTTATGTGCACAGGGCCAAAACTCAAGTATTACATTTACATATATTGATATTGTTTTCGAAAATTAAACTGAATAAATTAAGAACTTTAAAGAGAGAAATACATAAAAAAAAACGTTAGAACTATCATGAGAAGAGATTGAACACCTGTTTGCTTCCGCAAAAGTAAAGAAAAACTGTATTATCATGTCGTTCCAATTGGATATATCGATTATCGAGTTTTATAATAAACATACATGTCTTTTACAACGGAATGTGTTACGATTCAACTGGGATGATTATGCTTATGCGATGATATACATAAGAAAACAGGTAAATAAACTTGTTGAACGAATTTCGTATTGCATACTTACAGGCGCCATATTTAAAATTATTTCATTAATAACTTTTAGGTTAACTATTCGTTCGAAATCAAATTTTCAGAAACCATTTGAATTTACATTTTAAATTATAACAAGAATTCGATTTTTCATAAAATAAGAACGCACATAAGTTTTTATACTTTTACCAGATTAATGGTTAATTTATTTCGTTATTTGTCTATTGTATAAATAAATAATAAATATCAATGTGTGTGTTTAGATGATATTCGAGAGAATTTGTACGTAGAATTGAATAGATGATTGTAATTCAATACATTCGATAGCGACGATTCGGGAGTCCAATATGAAACTCGATTTCGCTGGGGTGCATTTCAAATTGGACTCGCAAAAGTCTTAAGTGTAGTAGGTACTACATGGGTGGCTAGCAAAGACTGCGACTTATAAAGTATACTGTAAGAAAAGAATTACAAGCAGAACCAGAGCGGGTTCTCTGCGAGAGAGTTAAATAAATACACAATAAATACACAAGTTAAGGCTAAAATTCCACTAAACAATTAAACAATTTATCTGAACAGACTACGTGGTCCCATGCGGGCTACATTTCGGGGTCCGGCCGGAGCTCTGTCGGCCTTGAGGGGTTCCGACTTGCGTGCACTGTCCACATATTCTTCGTCTTCGTCGCCGAAGAGCAAAGCTGCCAAGCTTGTCTCGAACGTGGACTTCTTGGGGGGCGTGGTTGCTTTGGTTGTTGTTGTTGTTGCTATTTCGGGAGTTGTTGCGGTTGCTGTTGCTGCGGTCTTTGTTGTTACTGGCAGATTCGTTGTCGATGTTGTTGTTGTTGTTATTGTCTTTGATGGATCTGGAGTGTTATTGATTCTGTTGTTGGCTTCTGCTGTTGTTGTTGTTGTAGTGGTGGAGCTGGGATCGCTCTTCTTTGTTGCTGTCAGCGCCAAAGCCAACGGCTTGTTGCTCTCTGGCTGAATATTAACCGGCTCCTTCTGCTCTGCCACCTGCGCATAATCTGGCGGATAGATTGGCCTGAAACCTCCCTGCAGTTGAGGCTGGAAACTGTCCAGCTCGAAGTTCTTTTCAGTTGTGAAATCTGTGGAGTTACTCGATGATCCCGGATCCTTCTTCTCCTCCGTAGTCTCCACGTCGGCTCGGTTGATTTGGTTCTTCTCGTAGAGCGACTGTTCTGAGGCAGATGGCACAATCTTCCAGTTGCTCGGCAAGGGATTACCAGGATTGACAGCACCGCCCAAGCTGGCACTGGGATAGAATGGCGCCATGAAATCCTTTTCGAAGTTCTGTCCGCGCACATCGAAATCGTTGCTCAGCACTTGCTCCGTTTGCGTGTCTGGACGCATTTCGAAGCGATCGTTCTGAGGTCTCTGCTCCTGCTGTCTAAGCGGCCCGTTGCGTCGATAAGCGTTCGGCTCTGTGGGCGTATACGCAATGGCAATAGGTGCTTCAGTGCCGCTGCTAAAGGCACTGTTGATGATGCGTGGCGCAATAAGAACGCCTGGCACCTGCGCTGCTCCTGCTGGATGTAATTCTGTATAGGATGGATCTGGTTTCTCAATCGCATAGGGGAACTTCTGCTTGGGCAGTTGCTGCACCTTTGCCTGCTGCTGCAGCGATTGCGGTTTCTTGTTCTTCAGTATCGGCTCCTGGGGCTGATCGCGTATCACCGAGAACGGTGTGTTCTGATACTCTGCCGAGGGATCTCTGCTCTCACTGGCACCAGCACCAGCACCGGTCGCGCTCTCGAGTTGCTCATTCACCTTTGTAGCCTGCGCTTCCTGCACATCATTGTCGGCTGTCACCTGAATCTCACCAGCTCCAGTATCGTCGCCCGCGTTGATTGTCTTTTTCTGGGATTGCAGCATTTGCAGCGTCACAACTGCCTCCAGCTTGGGCTCATTGGCACCAGCCTGCTCTGGATTGTTTGGTGTCTGTGGTGGATCATTGATAACCAGATCATCCTCCTCAATGTCATCCAGATCTCCAGGATTCAGTTTGTATGCTTCGGGTACAATGGGTGCATGACGCTCGATGGGGTAACCATCTACACCACGAGGAGGTGGCGCATTGGGGCGACGCAGGTACATGCGATCCCGCAGATGGGGAACCCTCTGTACCGCATTAGGTGGCAGACGATAGACGCGTCTATTGACATCGCCACCAGGAGCAGGGTAATCATATTCAGCAATGCGATTCATGGGGTAACGCTTCTGAAGTTGCTGCTGCTGCTGATGCTGCTGCAGTGGTTGACGACGGTGGGCAAACTGTGGCGGCGTCGAGGGATTGTAGGGCATTTTACCACCAGCCTGTGGGGGTAGACGTATGTTTCCTGGCTCCTGCTTGGCACTCGGGTTGTGTCCGCTGGAGAGCTTGGCATTGGGACGGAACTGTGGCAAAATGTTGGGCAAGTTGACATTGGGCCTAGGTCCGTTTTGAGCCTGAGGCGGAGCCTGCTGCTGTTTGCGATCGAACTCCTTGTAGAACGGAGGCATCGGTGGACCATTGGGACGTTTGGCTGCCTGTTGAGGCAGCTGCTGTTGAGGGTAACGTGGTGGAGGTGGCTGCATCTCCAGCGAGGGCATCTGCTCGTTCTGCTGCTGCTGCTGTTGTTGTTGCTGATGATGTTGCTGCTGAGTTTGTGGTTGTTGTGAGGGGAATGCCTGGAAGAGAAGGGAGGAATTAATGGTCAACAAGAGATTCTTAGTTAGGCAAGTCTAGTGCCTGGCATAGCCTACCAAATGCTGCTTGTGCTGCTGCAGATTGAGCACTTCGTGCTGCTGAATCTGCACATCTAGACTGGGTTCCGCTTCATCCATGATCTTGGGGAAGACGACAGGATTGGTATTTTGGATTTGCTGCAGACTCAGTGGTTGAGCGTGTCCATTGATATTGGCACCGGCTGGTGGAGCGGGCACACGCACTGCTGGAGACTGTTCCAGGGACTCCTCTTCAGTGGCCGGGAAGCGGATGTTAGTGGAAACCAGCAACTCCTTGGTGTCTTGACTGGCAGCTGTAGGCTTTGTAGAGTGTATGAGTTGGTTGCTTGGCGCGGACAAAGCATCTGCAACCTTGGACGGTTGCTTCTTTTTCAAATTGGAGCCAATCAGGGGCAGTTGCTGGTACGTCGTAGGTGCCTCGGGTGGCGGCTCAGGATAGTTGCCAGACACGGCTCCTGCTCCAATTGTGCCTCCAATTACACTTCCTACTGCCACAGTGGCTTCAGGTGCTTGGAACTTTGTGTTCGACTGCAGCGTTGGCCTCTGCTGGGAGGGAGGAGTTGGGAACTGCTGCTGCTGATTAGATGGCAGCGGACGGTTAATGTTGGCGATGTCCTCATTGATCACCTGACCATATTGCACGCCCGGGGTTTCCTTGGGGTACAATGGCTCCTGCTCCGCCTGACCAAAGCTGCCAGGATGGTGGCTCACCTGTTGCTGGCTTCCCAGCACAAACGAGGCTGACTGCTGTCCCGGTGAGATGACCACATTGTTGATCTGACCGGGTTTGGGACGATACTGCATCACATTCGGCTGCTGCACCGAGTAGGAGACATACTCGTTGCCATAGCCTTGGTCTGCACTGCTGGGTGGGAACTGCGGTCCAGAGTGGGCTCCAGTTTGTTGCTGACCAGGACGCGGATGCTGTTGGTGCTGCTGCTGCTGCAGTTGTTGTTGCTGATGTTGCTGCTGTTGTTGTTGCTGCTGCTGCTGCATAGCAAAGGGTGCAGGCTGTGAGGGTGCAATGGGCTCAATGAGATTACCCTGTGCATCGAATCCTTGATTCTGCTGGTAATTATTGGCCACCGCTATTTCCTCCTCTGCCAGGCTATTGAAGATGTCGCTGAGTGTCATGGTGGATGGCTTGACGGGTGGCAACTCCTGTTCCTGTTGCTTCTCCTGCTCCAGCTGCACCTTGGTGTGGTAGACATCGGCAGGATCTAAATTTGGCAGCCGTGTGGCATCATTGATTGGCGGCAGAGGTCGTGGCGTAGTTGCCTCCTCAGTGAAGACCACAGGGCTGGTGCTGGATGTGGAATACACTTTAGTGGTCTTCATCGGCTCTGTGGGGAAAATAGGCGCCTGTGGTGTGGCATGATGTGTGGTCAGAGTGACGTCGTTGCTGCTCGCCGTGGGCCTGGTCTGCTGCTGCTGCTTGGGTTGCTGCGCGGTGGTGCTCGTCAAACTGGGCACAGTGGGGCTGTAGCTGTTCTTCTTGAAGGGCACAAACTTCTTGCGCGTTGTGCTCACTCGCGGAGGCTGTGGCGATGTCCCCGTAGCTGCTGTGGGCACGAGGCGTCGTGTGGTTGTCGTGTACCTTATGGTGGTTGTTGGCTGTCTCGTTGTTGTTGTTGTTTTTGTGGTTGTCGTTCTTGTGGTGCTTGGGCTAGTCCTGGTCGGCGGATTAGTTGCTGCTGTCGTTGTCGTCGTCGTTGTTGTTGTCGGAGTGGAGCTCGTGAAGTAGCCAGCTTGAGTGGGCGTCACCGCAGTTAGTTTGGTGGTGCTCGCCGGGAAATATCCCTGACTGTGGTAGTTTGGCGGCACTGGGGTGACAGGCGCCACCACTGAGGTGGGTTTCTTATTGGTCACATAGTTCTTGTTGCTTCCCTGGTACTTAAGATTGGCATACGAGCTGGACACGAGTGGATAGACGAACTTCGACGATGAATACTTCACGGGCAGATTGAGAAAGTCGTGTATGTTGGGACTGGAGCCGCCATTGAGTACGATCTTCTCCCTAGAGTTGAGCACCTCATTCACCTCGGGCTCAATGCCAGCGGGTTTCTTGGCAGTGAAATCCAGCTGACCCGAGACAGGATCCTGGCGTGCATAGTAAGGTTTGCCATCGTTGAAAATCTGATTTGGCAACACATAACTGGATGAGATAATATCCTCCTCGCCAGAAAGATCAACATTGCGTGCTTCCAGCGGCAGCAGAGCCGAGGGCGTGCCGTCCGACGATGATGCAGTGTCCCCTGCGCCAGTACAGCGGGCAGAGGAGCAAAGCAAGAGCAGCAGTAACCCAATCAAATCGGATCTGGGCTTCATGGTGCCGTAGCGTTATAGCAGGAACTGTAATGGGAAACATGTTGATATGATTATTCAAAATTATTACTAACAATTAAAGAAAGCACGAGCGAAAGAACTATAGCATACCAGCAGGCCATGCTACTTGCAACTATGAAGAAGTTGACTTCAATACCTTCTATGCAATTTAGAGAATAAGTAGATACTGTAGTCAAGAACAAAGTTTCATCTTTTATACAACAGCAATCAAATAGAAAAATCTAAACATAACTTTGCCTGGGCGGTAGGCGTGACGTTATGTATTTGAAATCAGTTAAAGAAGCAGAAGATACACAGGAGCCTTTATACCAAATTTGTTACGAGTATCTACAGCACTTATAACAGCTGAGACACGCTCAAAGAGAGAGACAGACGTAGCGACTCGATTGATGATTCTGGGCAAGAGTATATTCACTGTGGAGTGTGCTACGCCTCCTTTTAGCTTTTACAAACATTTGCACTAAGCTAGTACCTTATTTAATGCTTATTGTTATTTATAGTTTTTTAATTACAACATTTTTAGCTCATTTCTTAAGCTTGCGCAGAAAACTCTCGCTGAAGTTGGTCGCAATTGGTTTTGCTGCTGCTTATCTCGGCGATTACAACTGGCGGTGTCCAGTTATAGCAACACCTCCAACTCAACTAGATCTGGCCCGTTTTGGTGCTGGCACTTGCATTTGGCATACTTTGGTTTTCATAAATAAAAAAAAACGAGAGCAACAGTCACGCAAAACGTGACAGTGGGATACCCTTCGACCTATGTTCCCGTGTAGTTTAATTTGTTAAATTCATACACATATGCATATGCACATGCTTTGAAATTAATCCCGACAGATGGCGCTCGCGCTTCGCCCGTCTCCCTTGTTAGCTGACAGAAGCACTTGGTTTTATGCTCATACTTTCTTAGATAACTTCTGTGTTTATTGTTCGATTGGATTGTAATTTGGGGACTACGTAGATATTCCATTTAGCTTAGTATATGTTAAAGTCAGAAAGTTATATCTTATATACAGCGCTTACAAATTAAGTTCAAAAATTAAATTATTGATTTGTGGGGGCGGTGGGCGTGGCACCTAACATTTGAAATAAACTTCATCTGCTTATAGTATACAGGAGTCTTCCTGCCAAGTTTGGTAACTCTAGCTTTTATAATAGCTGAGATCTGTGCGTTCACACAGACAGACGGACAGACGGACAGACGGACAGACAGACAGACATGGCTCAATCGACTCGGCTTGTGATCCTGAGCAAGAATATATATACTTTATGGGGTCTCCCACGCCTCCTTATGCCTGTTACATACATTTGCACAAAGTTAGTATACCCTTTTTTGACCATTTTCAATGGTCGAAGGGTATAAACAGCACCGACAAATAAAAGGAAAAGTGAAAATTTTCCAAATGCAGGCTGAGCAGGCTGAGTTTTGATACTGACTGCGATACCCTGTGAGTGCGAAGGCGTGAGGTAAATCTAGCTAAATATACAGCAGTAAATTAAAGCAGTCGAAAGTGAATCTTCAGCTATAGTTCTATTAATTCTTTCTAGTAACTTCTGCTCTTTTCATTCTTTGCAACCATTTCAGTCTGAAACCTTTAATCACTTAATGGATTGGCAAAAGTGTAATTCCGTGTTTATTGTACTTGTGGTTGCTCTTGCTCTTGTGGTAATTACCCGAGATATGCTCTCAAAAGCTATAAAAACAATTGTGGCAAAACAATTGACAATGCCGGGCTGCAGCCCCAGCCCCAGTGCGGGCCTTGCCACAATTGCTTGGCATGGCCATTTAACTGCGACAAGTTTTATTGCCGTCTTTGCTTTCAGCATTTTCAGCCAACATTTTCCACTAGTTTCAAGCATTTCCAGCTAGTGCAAGTGGCGTGTGCCGACTACCGACTGCCGTGTGCCGTGTCGAGGTACCAATCAACTTTCATTTAAATTGTCAAACGAATTATCAATTATTCTTAAAGACCATGTCTCGCGCAGTAATTGAGCTGCAGCTCGTTTCTGTCGGACGCGGAGATCCCCCCAATCAGATAAGTTGTCAGCTAGCTATGTTTGTGTGTGTGTATTTGCATTGCGAATACCTCAGAACGGCAGATCGGCAGCAGCGCTGGTTAACTGGGTAAATGGGTCATAATTTAGGAAACTTGTTTACTCTGTGAAGCGCGCGTGGTACGCACCATCAATGATCTGGTCGGCGACAACGCAGCTAAGTAATCAGTAGCAAGAATGCTACAGTGGGGTATGCAAGGCTAAAGGCTTCCCTGTAAGAGGTACACAGATATATGAGTACACAGTGGCGATATCATTAAAATATGATTAATTATCTAATAAAAGTCAATGTAATTGAAATTCCTACTTGATCAATATACCCCACTGCCCTAATACAGGGTAAAGAAGAATGAAAACTGTGTGACGGAATGTGTGTCCTGTTTTGATATGCAAAAAGTAATAAACGAAAACACGAAAAACCTGTCAACAGCAACCCACACAACTCTCTCAACAAAGGGAAACAACGAAAGACTTAGGCGACAAACTTGACTGCCGACAAGCGAATTCTTTCTTTTCATTTCTTTTCCAAATATTATACTAACTTTGGCGCACTGCATACTTGTACGTACATATGCCTTAATAAACGCATTGAGGTCACAGTGCTAATTGCATGAAATTATTATTCAATATAAGACGCTCCATCAATACCTGTCAATAGTGTCCAATACCCCCCAACGAATGTGTGTGTCGAATCGACTGCGAGAGCGACGTGTAGAAAGTGCTAATTTAATTAAATTTAAATATCTTGTAGAGTTATGGCTCGCTATGTTTCCAAGAGTTTAACGAACTGTCCCGTGAATTGACCCACTTCTTACGACTTACGGGAATTCGTCCCCTCTGCCACTAAATAGAGTCCATTTCAATTAAACATACATTATTGCATTACATCATTTGCCTAAAGCGCAGATAGAGTCATTTCTTTTTTGGGAAATCTCTGTGCGAACAACTTTCCATTGCCATAAAAACCAAAAGTAAAGTCTATTAAAAAGCGCCCGTCTATTATACGAAATGAGTTGCAATTATCGCGACACAATTACCAGTACTAAGATCCCTTAAGACCCCCCCGAAACTGGTAACTGACAAACGTAATAATAGAAAATTTGTTGCTGCTGCTGCTCCTCAATGAAGAGTTGAGTCATTTAACAATTATCCGAAGAAAACCGGAGACACAATACGAAAGAGCTTAAGAGTGGAGGCGCCGTGCCGTAGTCAACTTTAAACTGTCGCTTGTAAGCTGATTCATCAGGCGGGGCCCCACCAGCTGCTGCTGCCACTTTTCTTTCAACGGCATTGGCTGCAGCTGCAACTTTCACTTTTGACAGCCAAAAATTTCTCGCTCAACTTCTGACGCGGCGCAGCACACACGCTGTGCCGCACCCCGCCTCGCACCACTCACAGGCAGTGTTCAAACAGAAAGAAATATTTATGGTTTAACGACTTTATGCTCAACTTTAACCACAGCAGAAGCAGCGGAGAAGGCAGAAGCAGCACGAAAAAAAAACCAAACTCTTTTTATACAAAGTGGCGAAACCAGAATGGTAAGACAGACGCATGCTATGCTTTGGTATGGCATTGTATGGCGTTATATAGCAACTGAAAATCAGTGAAATTAGTTTTGTTCTCCTCCAGATCGTGTGGTCGAGTGTAAACAAAGTGTGCTGCGTATCGGTATCGGTAGCTCGTGGAGTTTTCGCTCTCTTTCGGGTACTTCTCTTGGTTTCCTGAATTAACATGAGAGCAGGTCAAAGCCCAACCAAAACAAAGCACTAAAAGTTGACCTCGTTACCGACCAAGTACGCGGACTGGCACTGCCACTGGCCACTGGCAACTGCTTCTGGCGGCCCCTACTAAAATGGAATGTG
Organism: Zaprionus davidi; assembly: GCA_018903715.1. NCBI lineage: Eukaryota > Metazoa > Arthropoda > Insecta > Diptera > Drosophilidae > Zaprionus > Zaprionus davidi. Next base: position 2,264,025 of record JAEIGL010000003.1, read on the forward strand.
GATGGTGGATGTGGACGGACGACGTTGGCGACAAACTCGAGTCTCTATTTGTCGTACGTTTGCGTGGTTAACAGTCGTCGGCGTTGGTTTTAACGTTCAAAAAAAGCAACAACAACAACAGCGCATGTGAAGTATTTTGAACTTGTGCGTCTTTTCCTGAACAAGTTATTAATTGAAGTTTTTCAGTAGCCTCAAGAAGCGAATACGAAATATAAAGGAAGTTCAAGTTAGCTTTAAAGAATCACGAGCAGAATTATAAATATCAATTCATTATGTCTCTCACACCTTTTACTTTTGTAATTAATAATGTATACCGCCAATCTTCTATGTCTTTTACTTTTCTTTTCAACATAATAACATAATTATCTGTCCCGGCACAACAAGATTTGTCTCAGAGAAATCCGCCGTTATTTCTAAAAGTTTTCTATATTTAAATCCTCAAACAATTTGTTTGTCTCAGCAGCTTTTAATTAGCTTCGCTGTTATTCTTATAATACCAAAACACCTTGCACTTTCTTGTTATTGTAATATGGCAAAAAAGAAGATCAGATCTAATGAACAGAAAGCAAAATGAAACAATGCCAAAAATTTCACTTTTTAAGGTGCGTAATCGGCAACGGTCGTTCGTATTTACATAAAGACGCACACAGACATGCACATGGAGAGAGACCCATATGTACATACTTGGATGATCTCTTGCCATGTCGTTGTGGTCGTTGAAAAGCAAGTTTCTGCTCGTTGCTGCTGCTTGGTGGTCAGACACTTTTGCAAATTAAACTTTGGAAAGCATTATGAATCACAGTATACCATACCAAACCAAGCCGGCTCCGGCTCTGGCGACCTATCAAAACTGGGGAAAAATCGGTATACAGTTTTGGAGTGTTTTGACCCATAGGATTTTAACTGTTCGATAGAGAAGTAGAGAAGAAAGTGTTCGCATAACGGAGAATCCCCGATTCATTTGCATTCGGAAATGCATAACCCCATTAACTAAATCGGGTAGTGCGTGTCTTCAATTTTAACTTTAATATCGCGCACTTAAATAGAAATGGTGAAATTGTTGTTGTTGTGGCTGTGTTTCTGCTAATGTTGTTTTTGTTGCTGTTGTTTATTGTTGGGAAAAGCGTAGTACGTAGTTCATGGTGGTGCTCATAATTAGTTGGGTAAAACAGAAATCGCCCGAGGTACTTGCTATAATGCTTGCCAATAAGAGAGCACAAAGGCGTCGCAACTGCGAATGGCCAAGTGGACACAACGACCAAGTCAAAAGCAAATAGAAAATGAAAGTGCTGAGTGGGGAGGGGGAAGAGAAGATGTAGCTACGCCAAGTGAGGAGGCATAGTAGAGGATGCTGCACCAATCTGACGGTGTATGGTGCAAACTGAGAATATCCCCTTCGGATAAATTTATCAGCTAATTTCGCTGTCGCGTTCCACTGTAGTAAAAGTGAATTCATATTAGATTTCTTTGTCCACTCTCCTCTATTCATTGATTATTCATTGATTTATTCATGTATTCATAAGCGGCAACATTCTGCGCGAACTGCGAAAGCGGCGGCAGCACAGAAATTCGGCTAGCCCACTCAGCTTGTTGCGAGCAGCTGGCAGCTGGCAACTTGCAACTTGCCACATGCAGCATATCTTGTTTATGGTCACTTGACTTTTTGGCGCAGCATACGCAGCAGAGGAAGAGCGGCAGCAGAAGGCGCCTCTTCATACAATCGCAATTGATTCGGGTGCGTCCGTGCGTGGCGCGCTATAAATGGGTCGCTTAACAGTTTTGTCTGTTGCCATTTGAATTGCGCCAATTGAATTGAAGTTTGTTTCGTGGGCCTGCGATCTATTTACCTCAATTCGAAACAAATTACCGCATTTGTTTTCTAATCAATTATACAATGCGGCAACATCCAACAAGTTTGGCGTGCTAAATTACCAGGCTATTAATTAAAATAACTCATCAAGCGAATTGAATAATCGCAGCACGCAAGGTGTAAGCGAGAGCGAGAGAGAGAGAGATGTGCGGCAAGTGTATGTAAAAATGTACCTCATCAGAGAAGCATTCAAATTATTGTATAAACATTCTCAGAATAATCTTGTTAATCTCTCGTTAACCCCATCTTCCTTTAATTCCAATTGAGTTCATCTGGCTGAAGTTCACAATTATGAAGTGGAACTAGTTCAGAAGCCCATCGAACCGTACAACGATCGTGTGCATCGATTTGCATTTGGGTCAATCAAACGTGATTGAACTGGCGCATAGAAAAAACTCTTGACAGTGTGTCTCAGTTCTTGTCGGTCGGCAAAATTGATGTCAACAAAATGCAAGGGGCAAAAAAGGTTCGCAATAAAAGTAATCAACAGAAAACAGAAGAAAAACAAACAGAGACAACTTCCAAGCTTGGCGAATCAAACAAATGACACTGGCCATAGTTGAGATCGCGCCCGACTAGGAGATACGCTGTAACCAGTTCTCGACATGCTCAAAGTTATGCAGGCGACACAAAGTTGACAGACAACGAATAGCGGGTAATCTATTCTGTCAAATGCATTGGGATTTATAATGCAGTTCCGAAGTTCCGATGGTACTACATATATATTTTACAAGCATCGCAAGCAAGCATCGAGTAAGTAAACCTCTACTCAATAGTCTTTTTAAACAAATTTCACTCTTTTTTATCCCTTTAATGTTTTTCTACTTGTCTAACAAAAGACTTAGAACAGCAACTGTAACTGCAATCCACATAGAATATGTCGCGCGCGTTGGCGTGTTAATTTGTGGGTCGTTCGATAATGTTTTGTTTGATTTTTAGCATGTCTGCACTAAAATGCAGTCGAGATCGCCAGCTGAGCATACTAATTAACTGCAACTGTTAATGCGTATTCGAACTTTTCAGATTTCACTCGAAGTTTTGTGGCAACTCTTACGATTTTGTGTATTATGATCGTAATTCATATAATGTCCCTTTTAATATATATTCGCCCAAAAAAACCGATCACTTTAATGCGCACTACAATAAGTCCAGACACACGCACACAACGGTCTCTGGGCACAATTACCGTTTGCGATTTCCGATGGCGACGGCGTACAAATTTAATTTATTTTCCTTCCACGTCTTTCTTTCTCTCGCACTTTTCTTTTTTTTTATTTTCGACTCGCACTCGAACAATAAATTCCAATATTGTGCTTCCAGCGATCGGTTTGTCGTTTTACATTTCTTTCTCTCTCTCTCGAGCGACGCGCGTCTGTTACCGTTAACGGTCTCGCACTGAATGAAGAATGAAGCAGCGATGCGTCTGAAGAAATTTTTTCATTAAAAAGAAAGCACAGTCAAAATGAACGGCTGGCTAGCTGGCCGGCTCTGTCTGGCTTGGCTTGGCTAGTTGGATGAGCTTCTACTTCGGCACCGGCTTCGGCTTTACCTTCTTCGGTTTCTGTTTTGAGCTTTAGTTTGAGCTCAGCGTCAGCTGCTCTGTTAACAGCATCTGTTAACATTTCCAGGCTTTTAACATTATGGGGCTGTTTAATTGTGCCGTGTGGATTTGAAATTATTGTTGTGGAACATTTCAGTAATGGTATTGGCCATAAATTATAGTTTTCATAAGGCAATGCAATTGCAAAAACATTAAAAAGCAAACATCCAAAATTATATAAGTTTAGATATTTAAGATGTTTATGGATTATTGCAATATTTCCAATAAAAAAGAAAATCAATTTGAGGATATTGAACCATTGCAGTCATGGACGTAAGTTCGAATAGAATTTACATAGGAGAGATTGATAACATTAATAGCACTCATTCATATGCACCTTGGTACTCTTGAGGTGTTTATCAGAAAGCTTGGACAGTGAAAGCGGAAGCAATTTCGCCAAACATTCGACTGTCGAAAATACAATAAAACAGGTGAATACAATTGTATTGGATTCATGGGTACTTAAAGCAACGCAACCGGAACTAGATCAGGGAAAATTAAATAAAGAAAGGAGCACAGACACAACGCACAAGACTGTTTAATACGCTTAACAAGCAATCAGCAATTGCGCTCTACTGCATTACATATTACTATGTAAATAAATACTTATATTCAGTTTCTCTTACGTCTAGGCATTTTGTAACTGTTGAATGCCGTTGCCAATGGGAGATTTGGAAGTTTCTTCATTCAAAAACAAATTTACAAAGATTCAGATAATAAATAAAGTTGGCAAATTTATTTTGCATTCTTAATTAAAATTAAATATGCATAAACTAATGTGTGATTTTTAAATGTTTCTCATCTTTGCAATTTCTGGGATCTGAGTGCTGAGCAATCGACAATCCGTTAGTTTGCACAACTAACACGATAAATTCAAAAGGTTTCGCAAATCACGTCCCTTTAACGCGCCTGATTGAAGGGATTATCCGGGGACTTGTTCCACTCCTTCATAAGCATTTGTTTCCATTGAGACATGCGCAAGGAAGGATTCTCGGCCTTAATCCGTGGCAGATTGTTCGCCTCGAAAGCTTTATAGGCTGCTCGCATGCGTTTCTCGGGATGTTTATCATCTTCGTTATCAGTGACACTAAAGTAAAACAAAATTATTATTCATTGATAACAGATCAATTTATACGCATTGTCACTCACCTCAGCACAGCCAGAGCCTCATCAACGTTGGTGGCGAAATTCGTATCCGCAAGGGATCGGTTGAGGTTCTCCTCGATGGGGGTCTGCTGAACCACAACACGGGCGGGAGGAGGCTTATTGGCTTCATTGATGGCTTCCATGACGCGTTGTTTTTTCTCGATCTCATCCAAAATTTGCTGCCGATGGATTTTGGCCAAAGGCTGCTTGCGTTGCGTATTAATCGAGCTAAGTTCTTGATCCAGCAAAGCCTTCGATTCTGCTTTGCGTCGCGCAGCTTCGGCTCGCTTACGCTCTTCCTCTTCACGCCGTTGTTGTTTTTTCGCCAAACTTTTGTCATCGTCATGCCACAAACGATCTTCAGCTTCGCGTGCAACGCGTTCTTGGTTCGCCTTCTTGGTGGCATCTTTACGTTCGCGGGCTTCAGCTGCCTTTGAGTTTATTCCCATTTTCTTAGGCATTTTGACAGAAGTAGGATTTACACTTTTCCAAATTGTGTATGAATTTTGATAACATATGTATGTACAACATATGGTATCCAGGGTCACACAATCTACTTTAGTATTTTAGTATATTTCTTCTCGTTTGAATTGCAGTCACACTGATTTGCAGCTTTTTGGTATTATTGCATATGTATTTCAGTATGTTTAGTATTTACTTAATCTGGTCACGCTGTGTTTACGCTTGTCACTTTTCTGTTTACATTTTTATCACACATTTGTTGTTTTTATTGAAAAAACACTTGCAATGGATGTTTTAAAAGCAGAAATTGCACGAAAACGAAAACTACTCGAGCAGAAGCAACTCGTGGACGACAAGAAAAAGTACTTTCGCCGCGGAGAACTCAACGCCAAAGACACAGAGGAAGTGTTACAGAAAGTGGGCTACAAAAAACAGGAGTCCGTCGAGGCTCCCAGATCGGAGGGTGCATACAGTTTTGTCGCTGATGGACAAAATATCCTGCCACGCATAGAAGTGATTCGACGACTTCGCGAACGAGGTGAACCTGTTCTGTTGTTTGGCGAGACCGAGCTTGAGGCGTTCGATAGATTGCGAATTTGCGAGATTTCACAACCTGAAGCAAATCGTGGATTCCGTAACGATTTCCAAGAGGCCATGGAGCAAGTAGATGCCGCATATTTGCAGGAAATGTTCGCCAACACGCCCACAGCCAAGGAGGATAAAAAGTCAGACTTTGCTGAGTTGGACGAGACCATTTCATGGGAGAGCATACAAACTATGGCCCAGAAAATGGGCCGCAACAAGGACTACGATATGGATGTGATCATAACACTGCTCACATTTCTCCTCAAACTATGGAACGATCAAATTGCCAACTATACGAAGCACGAAAAGATGTCAACAAAAGTGAAAATGACTCGTGTCATCTACACGCAAACAAAGGAGTATGTTAAGCCTTTGTTCCGTAAACTCAAGCATCACACTCTGCCCGAAGATATCCTCGACAGCTTGCGAGACATCTGCAAGCATTTACTGAACCGCAACTATATATCGGCCAGTGATGCCTATCTAGAAATGGCCATCGGCAACGCCCCCTGGCCAATCGGTGTTACCATGGTGGGTATTCACGCGAGAACTGGCCGAGAAAAGATCTTCTCGAAGAACGTGGCACACGTAATGAACGATGAGACACAACGAAAATATATTCAGGGCCTCAAGCGATTAATGACAAAGTGCCAAGAATACTTCCCAACCGATCCATCAAAGTGTGTGGAATATGTGAGCAAAAAGGATCGCGAATAAACAATCATATGTGTAGTATTTGTAATAGTATAACATCGTTAAATATAGTACATTGAAATGGAACTTTCTTTCGTCTATAGAGAGAATAGAATGTCGACAAATGCGCGAAATGATTCTCCTACTTCTTGCCCAGCTCAGCTGAACGTTGCGAGGCCTTTTCCACAGCATTGATAAGTGTAGCTCTAAAAGCAGAAACAGTTAAATTATGAGTTCAGAATTCAATTGATTACTCCCACCTGAGATTTCCCTTCTCTAACTCGTGTACGCCGACAATAGTCGAGCCACCGGGTGAGCAAACTTCATCGCGGAGCACAGCAGGATGCTTGCCAGTAAGGAGCACAGTCTTGGCTGCTCCAAGTAGGGTTTGAGCAGCAAATTGTATGGCCATTTGTCGGGGTACTCCCTGCTTTACCCCGCCATCTGCAAGGGCTTCAATAATCGTATACACAAAGGCTGGACCACAGCCAGTGACGCCGGTGACAGCGTCAATCATGGTCTCGGGCACTTGTTGTGCGACACCCATTGCGTTGAGCATGAGATGGACCTTTTCCAAATCCTGGTGCGTGACATGCGAATTGCCCGCATACACTGTACAGCCTTCTCCCACTTGCATCGATGTGTTAGGCATGGTTCGTATCATTTTCAGAGAATTCTCAATAAAGGCGAATTTCTCTTCAAGCGTTTCGAGAGTTGTCCCCGCAAGTACTGAGACGAACATCTTGTACGCATCTTTAGCCGACGGAACATGTTTTTCTTTCAGCTGAGCGGTACAGGGTGCTAGCATATGGGGCTTCACGCAGATAAAAATAATATCTGATTGCTCCAGTACTTCGTTATTTTCATCGGTAGTCGCAGCACCAATATCACGCCAACGGCCCAGGTTCTCAATATGTGGTCCTGAGACAAATACCTGGCTGGCCTTGACGATGCCACCTCTAATCAGGCCGGAGCCAATGGAAAATGCCATATTTCCACCGCCAATAAATCCAATACGTTCGTCTAATTTTGCCATCTCGCCGCTTTTGTGGAAATTTTGTGGAAATCGATTGCAAAATATAATTTACGTGTGACCAAACTTCGGAAAGAGCAAAAATCTATATAAAAGCTTTGAAAACACAGTACACATTGAATAAAGTGAAATTTGCAACTGGAACCATAAGTCAAGGCTACTAAAGAGCAAAATTAATTATTTTAAACTAAAGTAAAAATATTATTTATTAAATTCCTTGATATTTTAAATTTGTTTTATACTATTTATACTACTAAAATTCCAAAGTTTGGAATTGGTCTTACTCTCAGGTGACTACTGTAGCTACATTATCACGCGATAGGCAATTAATTTAAGAATTGATAACCAATTATGACGTTTAGTATACCCATTGTAGGAGTTTGCTGTGCTCCAATGGTTCTGTTATCATACAGTGATCGTAGCAAATTATTCTGTAACGGATAATGTTGGTACTTCGTATTCCCCACAAATAAAACACATGGAAGTGCAAAAGGAATACATATTTGTTTATTTATTTATATATACACTACATACGAAAAAGTGCTTCAGTTCAACTTTATATCCAAGATACATGTGTTTATGGCTTTATAAACTTATGATCCGCAAAACACTCGTTTTCTTTCTTTAATAATAGTATGAATTAGAATATAGCCACAGTACGTATGTACTACATATACTAGGTACATGTGCAACTACCCTTACTTACGCAAAACTAATGACTGCAGTTGCTTGATGCTTATGTACAACACACATAATTAAATCTTATCAGTTTCGTTTCGATTTCTACGTCTTTTTGCTGCAATATTTAACATTATATTTACATAGATTCTCATTATAATGGCAACTGCTAATTAAATTAAATTATCTATAGATTTTCAGAAAATTGGCAACTAAATTTCTTAACCGACATTGACAAACGCTCACATACTCATTATATGTACACAGATGCGCCTGATTTTCTACTAAGTACAAATATAACTGCAGTTCCTCGAGCTCTCTTAGAGTTCCGTTGTGGTCTCCACCTCCGATCGGTCCAGATCGTTTAGGTATGAAAAACTCATCTGACCATAGTCTCGTTTGCCGAAGACGACGTTTTCGTTGGTGTGGCTCATGTGACTGTGGCTCAGGTCGCCGTTGGATCTGGATTGGGATCGAGAATTAATATCCTTGTAATGCGATCACTTTAATGAAATTTACCTTTGGAACAGCGGGTTGGCGATGGGCAGCTCGCCGCCATATAAACGATTGTTCTGCTGATTGTTTCTGCCCAAAGTGTTTGTCATCAGCTCCGCTGAGTTGTTGCATGCCCCGTTGAGGGCACCCATGCCACCGAAGGTGTTGCCCCGCCTGCCCATTGTGCTGAATCCATTGTTCTGGGCGCTGGCATTGGCCAGGTTGTTGCGGCTGGTTGAGTCTATTTTGTAGCCCCCGTTCTGGTAGTGATTGCTGTTGTGGTGCTTGATGCGTCCCAGGGTGAGGGTACCGGGTGCCGTATTGCCCGCTATCGCCAGGGGATTCGCATTGTTGCGGGCGTTCATTTCCAGTGTACGATTAAAGGTATTCTGGCGATTGTTCATGGTCAGATTGTTGTTGTTATTGATGTTATTGGCTATATTGTTGAGATTGTTGCGACGAAGTGTGGCAATTGTCGCTGTCGTAGCATCCGAATGTGATGGACTCGATTGTCCCTCGCCGGGGCCATTTTGTTTGTGCGTTATATAGCTGACATTGTCCAGGGAAAAGGCATGATTCTTAGCGCTAAAGTCCAGCTGCAAATCCTCATCACCGTCTGGGGGCACAGCCATTGCCAGCATCTGCGTCTCATATTCCTTCATGTTGGCTACAGTGTCGCCCGCATTTGAGGCCTGTGAGTTTACGATCACAGGATCATAACGCGTTGGAGTGGGAGCCGAGTACTGACGCATACGTTGCTTGAAGTTCTTGTATCTGAAGATAGTGAAGTTTAGTCAATATCAAATTTAATAATTTCAGTTGTTGCATCTTACTTAGACCACGACACGCATATGTATATAATGCCGATAGTACCCAGAATAAGGATTATAATGGATATAGCTATGAGCGTGAAAGAGAAGACTTCATCATCGATGGCCATCGCAGCTTTGATCTGTGATAACAAAAAGGGTTATTTAGCAATTGACAAATCTCTTTTATTGTATACGATAGTACATTCGATAGTATTACTTACCTTGTGAACCTGTTCCTTGGCTTGAATCGGCGCATGAATACCATCGGCTGTGGCTCGCGCCAAGCTCGTTGCCGCCAAGTTAAGTTCTGTGCTGGCAATTGGTCCGAAAAGAGCATCTTGCACTTGGCTATCGTTGCGTCCTAGTAACTTCTCCGACTTGGGATCGATGAGGTAGAACCAAACATCGGTTGACTCGGGATTCTCCATGACTGTGCCGTTTTCCGTCAGGTATTTGCGATTGCTGAACCGCTCGATGCCACAGACCAAACCATTTGTTCTCTCCTCGAGTAGCTCTTCCAATGCGGTATAATGGTTCCGGATCTTATTGGGAGCAGCATTGGAGAATCTCAGTGCCATGCGATGCATGTCTGTGAGTTTATTGACCACGACACGAGCCCTGGTGTTATGTGATCCTTGTTCCTGGGCACCGTTGTCGCTCGCCTCGACGTAGAATGTCATTGGGAAGGTGGTGGCCTCATTGAATAGTTTCGCAGTGCGGAGAATGCCGCTGTCCTCGGCAATCGTAAAGAAGGTTGTAGGTTGATCATCCTTGGCAACGGATTCATCTTCGTCGAAGAGCTTATAGTTCAGAGTTCCGAATTTACCCGAGTCTCGATCGGTGGCTCGCACCTGTAGGACAGTTGTATCAATGTCCATTTCCGGCGTGACTACAGCATAATAGGTTTCGTTCTGGCCGTGCAAACGATTGAACACAAATTCCGGCGGATTATCATTCTCATCCTGCACTATAATCTTAACCGTGGCTCGATCCTTGCGAGGACTGACAAAGTATCTGTGTGAAACTAGGCGTAGCTCGAGCATGTAAGAGGTTTTGCTTTCGTAGTCCAGTGGCTTGGCCAGGACTATGACACAACCGTAATCCTCAATGCTCAAGTCGAATATCTCCTGCTCATTTCCCTGCACGAACTCGCACTTGAAGTTCGGTGTCTCCTTCGAGGGTTTCTTCGAGTTGATGATTTGGATAAGCTTCAGGCTGCTATTCACGGCCGTCGACTCTGGCACACTCACAATATAGCTGTCATCGCTGAAGGCCAGTCCAACTGTGTCCGAGTTCATGTTGGGGCTTTTGTCCCCATCCAATTTCCGCTCCATTGCGCTCTCCTCGTTTGGATCGAGTAGCAAATGACGCACAAACACAGGCAGCATGGCAACTGAACTGAGCTGTGGCTCGCCCATATCGTAGGCACGTATATCCACCTGGTACTCTGTGTCCTCTTCCTTGCGCAGCTCGTCACGTATGCGCACTGCACCTGTATCCGGATCCACCTGGAAATACTTTAGCGCCTTGCCGCGCCCCACTAGCTCGTAGCGCACAACGTTGCCTGGCGAGGTGCCATCGGCATCGATTGCAGGCATCGTTGCGATCACTGAGCCAATTGGCTGATCATCATTTACCGTCACCGGACCAGGAACTGTAATAAACACCGGACGCACATCGTTCCGATCCTCGACGTCGACTGTGAGACGCACCGTGTCGCCAAGCTCATCGCCGTCGTTCTCGATGGTACCGATGATCAGCTCATGCTGCCGTTGTCTCTCATAGTCCAAGCCCTTTGTGGTGCGTATTTCCCCAGTGCTGGGTGAGATCTTAAAGAGTTCTGTCTCGCCCTTGCGCAGCACATATGTGATCTCTGGACTGGAGTCAGGATCGTAGGCTTGTACAGTGGCCACCAAATAGTTGGGCTCGTTTTCCGGAATGCGAACATTGATTCGGGCCTCATTAAACTTGGGCACCTCATCGGGCAGATCGTTAACCAACACTGTAACACTCGCAGTGCCGAGACGCGCATCGGGGGCACCATCCTTAGCAGTCACAACAAACTTGTACTCGTTAAGGCGCTCAAAGTCCAACTCACTCGCAGTGCGCACCTCTCCGGACTTGGGATTGATCTTGAAGGGGATGTCCGTCGGAATCGAATAGGTTATTTCCGCATTGATGCCCTCATCGGCATCCGTGGCATGCACAATACCCACAAAGGCATCAGCCTTACCCTCGTCCACGTGGAATACATATGGCAACGTGTTCTCATCGAACTCGGGATTCTTGTCATTGATGTCAGTCACCTTAATGTTAACTGTGGCGCTACTCGATAGCCCGCCATTGTCCTCGGCCTTCACGATCAGCTGATAGCGGGTCAAGCTCTCGCGATCCAGTTTCCTTATGACCATAATGACTCCACTTTGTTGGCCAACCGCAAACTGGCGCAAATCGTTACCCGACATTATCGAGTACACAACGGGGTCGTTTTCCGGATCGTCGGCGTGTATAACGGTAACTGTGGAATTGATTTCGGCTCCTTCACTCACTTGCACTTCGTAGACGGCATTGTTAAAGCGCGGTGGCTTCGTATTGGGTCCTGGAGTGACAGTCACCTCCACGATTGCCTGCGAAGAGAGTCCGCCGATGTCCGTCGCCTGCACTGTTATGCTGTACTGCTCACCGGCCAGGAGACGACCACGGGTCTCGATTACACCGGTCTTCTCGTCGATAGTAAACTTCTGGATGCCGTTATTCGATACGTGATAGATGGAGTAGGTGACCACAGCATTAGGTCCATCGTCAATGTCGGTTGCCATCATCTGCGCAACCTGTCGCTTCTCGTGCTGATCTCCAGCTGCTATCGAAATGGGCGGCACCATGGCCAACTTGGGAGCATTATCGTTGACATCCCTCAAATGAACCGTTAGACTCAGCGGAGCACTGGCCGCATTCGTGCGCGGCTCACGGGCAACGACCTGAAACTTATAACGACCCGGAGCAGGTGGATCCCGATCCAGACCCTCTTCATTTACCACCAATACGCCATCCGCTGTCACATTAAAGGACGGTGTCGTCAACTCGTAAATATAGTCAGGCTTAGGATCGTCTTCGCCCAAGTCATCATCCGTTGTACGGAACGTTATAGGTTTCCCATTTATGTCGAGGACTTTTGTAGCAATTGGTGAATTCTCATCGACATAACCCTCAATATCGGAGGAGGATATAACCGGTGGGTTCGCATCAACGGGCTTCACAGCAATCATTAATTTGGCCGTCGTGAAGCGTTGCGGAGGCGGAGAGATCTCTTCAGCACGCACAATAATATCATATCGCTTGGCTGTCGAAGTGTCAACTGCCTTGATCTGCTTGAGCACACCAGTCTCCTCATCAATCTCGAAGTAGTCAGCATAATTACCCGGCATTCCACTTGCGAAACTATAACGTATTCGCGAACTGATCGTGTCAAGATCTACGGCCTGAATTCGTTCCGGCAGAACATTTAACACGCCCTGCACCGAACCGGCAGGCACCGAAGCAGTGTACTCTGGGTTGATGCAGGCACCGTCGAGGAGAACACAGCCACGGTAGATGAACGAGGGGTCCATGTCGTCCGAGTCGGCTATGTTCACAGTCAGCGTGGTCGTCGACGAGAGACGTTCAGCCACATTTCTTGCACGATCCTAAAATTAATAAAACCAAAATGTTAATTTTCCAAATGCCAATCAAACAAAGTGGAGTCTCAAGTGGAAAACTTGAAATCGCCACATAAAAGACACATTCATAAGCCTAATGATGAGCGTATAAAAACAAATATACTTAAACCCCCCGAAGCCCTGACCTTTTCTCCAAAAGAACGCTGGAAACAAACCAGTTTTCGATTCACAAACAGTTGTTGGCGAAGATGACTTCTAAAGCGAACAAAAAAAAAAAACATGCTTAGAGAACCCCATATCCATAACGGGAAGGAAATAGCTTTTTTGACACTCGCGCGAGACTTGTACGACAAACTGCGTCTCAGTCTCAAGATCGTTTATACTACGATAATTTCAGAAAACTTTTAACGAGCTTGAAAAACATGAGCATCATCACTTTTTTTGTAGAGAACTGACGCTGAAATATTAGTCATTTTCTGGTTTCAACTAGAATCATTCTTAAAATAAACCAGGCATTTCCTATTGTTCCTGACTATATGTCAGTCGAATACCGAAATCGTATAAACACAACAATGGCGGTGCCTCGACCATTGCCTTGTCAGTTTGCGCTGAGCGCGATCTGCCAAACGCCAGGCGAGGTAATTTGATGCCCCACTGCCCCAAGGAACAGCTAGGAAAATAAACAAACCGAAGCAAGGCAACCGATCGCGGCCGAGAGCCGCACCGAATTGACAGTCGTCGTCGTGAAGGCGCAGGCACTGTCGCAGGCCCAGGCGCGCATGCGAGTCTGTGTATGTAAATGTCAAATAAATTCTTTTGAAATGTCATAAACCGCTGATATTCCATTGTTACCGGTTTGGGGCTGGGTTGGGACACACTCTCGAAGTCCAAAGCGGAAAAAAAGAGTTGGGTGTTCAGTGGGAAAGCCTTTGGGGCTTGTCGTTGTCTATACTGCGCAGGTGTAATCCTAACAAAACTATGTCTAATAAAACATATAAAACCTAACCATTGTATACAGGATTATATAATTTTCTTTGTTAACTCACCGAAGCAACAATTGTCAGATAATAACGTTGTATTTTCTCGTAATCCAAAGTTTTCGCCACAGTTACCTAAAAATGTAAACAATTAAACATTTAATATTGTTTTACCTAATGAATGACTTAGAAAATATTATATATTGCAATGCGCTGCTTACTTGTCCCTGGTGTGGAAATGATATGGCAAATGTGCCATATCCGTCGGCACTGGTCAACTTCTCATCTTCAGTTGTGTTGGTATCGCCCTTGACTATAAAGTACTCGACTAGTCCATTAACACCAGCATCCTTATCGAGTGCCTGTATATTACGATAGACTGTAGAACCAAGCGGTGTGCTCTGAAATAAAGAAAAACGGAAAAATTTATTGAGAGACTGGTTTCGTTTTTATGTTATTACTTCTATTTTAGATATCGCTTAGTTCTTAACAGAAATCTAAAAATATGTCTAATAACAACAAACTATGTTTATATAATATCTGAAAAACATGAAAAGCTTTGAGATGAGTACATTTTTAGCTAGAAACAAACTGCATTCATTATTCAATAAAAACGTCTGTCGTTCGTTCTGCCAAAGTCCTTAGATCGGACCGGTGAATAGAGATAACTTTGACTTCCAGATGGGAAAACAATAAAAGCGACGATAATGATTGTTACCGTTTTATGCCGTGCAAAAATGCTAAATGCGAATGCGGCGGAAACCAAAAATGGCATGTTCATGAAAATTAGGTAGCAAATGCAATGCTCTATTGTTGTTGTTGCTGTTCCTGTTGTGGTTGTTGCAATTGCTGTTGTTCTTGTTGTAGTTGTTGCTGTTCTTGTTTGACTGTTGAAGCAGCACCAAGTAGCAACAGCAGCAGCAGCAGCAGCAACAGCAAAAACAGCAGATACAAGCTGGGCGACAAAACGTGCCCAACAACACAGAGATGCACCAAAAGTGCAGTTATGTAACGGGCAAAGCAAACAGCCTTTTACACAGTGTAATACGAGTGTGTCTCTGTGTTTGTGTGTGAATGTTGCCTCTTTCCTCGAGGTTAAACTGTGGTACTTGCAGCAATAGCCGCAGCGCAGCAGGTACTAAGCGAGTACGGGCCAAAATCGCCTCATACTTTGCGCCTCTGGCGAACGAGACAAAACGAGGCGGTACGCGATTGGGACTAGGATGGGGAGTTAGTCATTGAATTTTCGGCTGAACTTTTGAAAATTGATCGATGCCCAGTGAAAAAAAACACATCGGGGTATTCCCTTTCAAAATGGGCGTGTGGACAAGTCTAAGTTGTTCCAGTTAATGATCGTATAAAACACTAGCATATGTAAAGATGTATTACCAAACTCCCCACAATAGGTAAATTACAACGATAATTGCTAAGTACTCTTGGTTAGCATGTCTCCTAGTCGAGTACACCCGCCTAGGGCACTCTTACTTGCATTTACGTTAAATGGCAAGTGAATAAAGTGAATAGGCGCAGTCGGTGGATGGTATGGATGGTAAATGGTAAACGGTATATGGTTTATGGTGTGTGTGCAATATCATTATGTATTATGCAATGTGTCTGGTAAGGTGCAACGCATCACAGAATGAAAAGTGAGGTTATTTGGCAGCTTCACAGCAGGGTTTCCATCGGTTTCCCTCGGTTTTTTTCACAGCAAATAAAAAGAACTCTGTCAAATCTTGCGACAATCATAAAGCACAAAACAAACATGTATGGGGAGCTAGGTGAGCTAGGTATCTCTGTGTGCTTCCATTTGATTGCGGCCGTAGGTGGCCAACTGTGCGGCCTGCGGTATGCGGCCTAAGTGAGATAAACATTCGCCTGTTGGGACGCTGTGCGGCGCGTCGTGCATCAGGTTGAAAAGCCACCGAACACCGCCGAATTGTACGCGAGACTATGCAAGCGGAACGTGATATACGAGTACGAGTACGAGTTAGAGTACCCATACCTGCACCCAAACTGAAACTCGTACTCAGGCTGGACTCGCTGAATAAATATTTGCGCTGCATCTGGCAATTGCCTGAAATTGTTGATTTTGTTTGTATTTACATACACTTGTACAATTATATAGTCATACGTCTGTGTTGTGTCTGTGTGTGTGTGCCTGTGTGGGTGGAGGGGCCTAAGAGATTTGTATCGCCTGCACGAAATTATTTGTTAAGCGTGCCCGCACACTATAAAAACAGCATGGCGACTTGTAAGTATATCTATCCTTTAGATAGTTCTTTACACCCTCTATGTTATATGATACAACCATTGAGAGAGGGTACAAGAAGGTCTAACACTGATCTTCACTTAAGTATATTCTTCTCTAAAAAGTCACACATTATTTTATTTGGAATTTCATAATCGACTTTATGATGACTTTTCAGAAACTTTCGATTCCGTACGACAAATCACCCACCTGTGCAACACATCTAATAAACGATTCAGATAGCAGATTCACTCGAATGAATATTATGAAACAATGCTCGGTTGAGTTCAGTTCTTTTTTGTGTGAACCTCATCGGAGTTCTCACGTCAATTAATTGTTGGAGCTCTCCTGCATTTGTTGTGTCACTTGTGAGGTTTCTCATCGTAGCCTGAGGCAAGAGTGCACGGCTACAAAATACCCTTATGTTCCCCCAACTACTCAAAGTTATTTCTTTGTTTTTTTGTAATAGTTTGAAGATTTCTGTATACGGAAAAGCAAAAGAAAAGAAGTGGTTGGTAATCTAATTCCTCATATATTTGCTACATATATGGACTAACATGTGAAATGTATTTGTTTGTATGTGTGTGTGTGCGCTCACAAGGAAATAAATTCCGAGTTAATAATTGCAAATGGCGATACAATTTTCCGCAGAACTCTCTAAACTGTGGAAGTTCTAATTGCCGAGTGCGACGCAATGAGCTTTATAATCATCAAGTGCCGAGTTGATTTGCTCTTCCGTCCGTCAAGTTTATTTAAAATTTAAGATTCCCGTTTTGATGCAGCAGCGAGCGCCCGAGTGCAGCCTTATTGGGTGTAATTGCGGGCCTAATGAGCATCATCAGCGCCCATCTCAAGGGATGCCATTAGTCGAGGAGGCTGAGAGGGCGGGGAAGGAGACTGTTGCGAGACTGTTGCGGTTGCTCCGCGACGATTTCTAAATTAAAATGCAACACAAAGGCCCGCAACTGAGGCTGATGGCTTTTTACGGTTTGCTGCGCGATTGCCGGCGCAATTGCACAGAGACCGATAATGAATTAAGTTTAGGCCATTATGATCGACCGACAAGAGAGCGGAGCGTAGAGAATACAAACTGCTGCAAACCAGTTGAGGTGCACCTTGCTGGTGCTGGTGCTGCTGCTGTCCATTTGGGATCGATCATTGCATATTCAATTCGAGTTAACTGTCCAATGTATTTGTCATCGATTAATTACGAGACACCCTGTACCAACGTAGGCGAGAGATGATCAATACCATCTGCACTTGCTGCAGATCCCGTTGGCACGAAGAAGATCTCCTGCACAGCTGCTCGACTAGCAGATGCCCTGCACAGGTGGGGACGAGGACATAAGAACCCTATAAATCAGCATCAAGATATAAAACACTGTTTATACTGCAGCAATAAAAATCAGACAACAAATAACAAGTTTACAAGGCTTCCCAACTGTGCACGTCCCCATGCATACGGAACGAATAATGTGATGATCTTCCACTAAATCTTCAGACTCGGCACTTTGCGAACGCAGACGGACGTGTTCGTCCCAGACTTGTGCGGCTTCACTCCTGTGTTCCTGGGGCCATTTCGCTTTATGAATAATTTATGAACAAAATCATTTGCTGTGGCCAGCAGTAAACCTGGTCCAGGTGGTTCTATGCGACATATTCAAAGCGGTTCCAAAGGAAACCATCAGCTGATTGTCGGGTGGGCTTAGAAAACGATAAAATTAACTGAGACATGACTCAGACCCAACACCCAAGATTCTCTCCGTTTCCAGACCCCAGAGTACAGTTTTAATTAGGCCTTGGTACTCGGGTAAATTACTTTGAGTTATAAAAGAATCATTTTAAGAGGTTTTTTAATATTATTCATTTGCATTAGTTAACATGAGGTCTACATAACGCTTTACAACAATGTTTATGAAACTAACATGCTCGTAAGTTGTATGCGCATAATTACGAATATATCATTTGGAAATGGGGTCACAGTTTTCCACGCGAAAGTCAAGTTTGAGGCGCAGCCAACTTAACCTCGCACTTTGTGCGGCTTTCGTGTACTGCAGATTCACAAGGCGTGGTAATGCTTGGCAATGCAATTCATAAATTGCAGCTAATGCCGCATAAACTGCAGCATATTTTATCTGGAAATCGTGAAATTTCATCGCATAAACGTTGTGCAAATGAGTTGTACTTTTGCATGCTAATGAGTACTTCTTGTCTCTTATCGCAGGTTTTCTTCGCGGAAAATGAATAGTGTTCATTAGCGTGCAATAATAATACTCATTGCAGATTCCTGTTGTCAAACTCGAATTGGTTTTTCTCATGTCCGTGTGCTCGAGAGCTAAACACGCCTGACGAGCTTAGCCGGGGCAGCTTATCTAACCATAAAACAAAATTGCAATTGCAGTGTTGCCACCTGGCGTGAAAATGTCCGCAGCAAATTAACGACTTTTAATTGACAGTTAAGTTTTTTGCGCAAAATGAATAGTAAGACGAATTTAATTGAGAAACTAAACGAAGTTCCCACAAACAGAGAACACTGAGATGCGACTTGCAGCCAATTAAGGCGATTTGATATTCAACAGGTAATTTGGTAGCTCTACTTACCTCCGGCACTGTGATCTCATAGGGCGTGTTCATGAAATGCGGCGCGTTGTCATTGACGTCGGACACGCGCACAATAAGCGGAATGTTGCGCTTCTTATTCGTCTCGCGAATGGTGCAGGAAACCTATAGGGGAAGGGGAGTGGGGAAAAACGGTTAGAGAAATACAGAAAAAAATGGTTGCAAAAAATAGTAAAAGAGCAAAGCGTAGTGAATTCAGTGATTCTGTAGATTAAATCTGCCATGTCGCATTCATTAGATGAGTGTCTCGCTTGCATCTGATTTATACACATTTAGTGAACGTGGACGACAACAACGACGACGACGTCGAAAAAAGAGGAGGCAGGAAGTTGGCCTCGGTTTTTGCAACTCACCTGGAACACAATGTGACTGAGATTCTCCTCATCGCGATCAAGCGGCTGCAGCAGCTTCAGCTTCTTGCCGTCCAATAGGAATGTCGGTTGTCCCTTCGGAAAGACTAGATCGAGCGCAATTTCCGTGTTAGGATCACCGTAAATTGGCAGTTCGGCCGGTGTGGTGGGTTGTCCAATAACTTAAAGATGAGATGATATTTAGAGAAATTTGAATTTGAATATGCGAAGCGGGGACAGAGTGCGATAGAGATGGAAAGACAGAGAAAGAGACAGAGAGCAATGAATTGCAATAGGTGGGCATTTCTCTTAACGGATCGACGAATCGGCCTTTCACTTTGTGTTGCTCCCCACCTCGTCCCTTGCTGTGTTGCTGCTAACTCAAGATATTACCGAGTACGAGTACGAACCATGTTCGTACACTCATGTAGTCTAGAAAGTTCGATGCAATTATTGCAGAATGTGTATGCTGCGAGACAGAGGAAACCGAATCAATGCTCCGATTTCTATTTTCCGGTTTTGCTGCAAGTTGCTGCGAACTGTGCGCCGCACTATACGCCAAACAGCGGCTGTTGCAAGCCTGCTGCTGCCTGCTGCCTGTGTCCATCCATTTAAGTTCTGTTACATTGGGTGGAACAGAAGCGGCATGTGAGTATCTATCTAAGAGCGTTGCGTTAGTATCTACGACTGCGGCTACTACCTCGGCTACCCTGCCCTATCTCTCGCCTCGGTAGCTGAGCCATTTCTGTTATAATTCTTTCCTTTCAGCTTGTCTGCAAAATTCCTGCAACTCTCCAGTGCCAGCTCCAGCTCACCGTTTCTCAAGCTCTTCTCACGTGCCTTAATTAAGGCCTGGCAGTTTTATAGTTCTTCAGCACAGCAACTCTACAGTTACTGCGCGGCCAGTTGTGGCTCTCTCATAATTTACTGACTCTTTATTTAATTTGAATTTGCCGGTCAATTGACCGAAGCTGACATACCGAGGCAACTGCAAGAACTGTCTGTTGGCCATAATGCGATCTTATATATTTATGGATAGTATATGCAGTGTGCAGAATGCAGAATGAAACTTAATCCTGCTGATTAGTCTGCAAAAATATTGATGTGCCGCAATTTATTAGCTCGACTCGCCTCGGATCGGTTCGGTTCGACTTGGCTCCAAGATGTCTTCGAGGCTTTGCTTGGCTGAAACCCTATATCGGGTAATAAAGTGTACTCGCTCGACAAGCCGTAGCCGCAGAAGCAGACGCAGCTATAGCCAGGCAACCAGAGCAACGTGTAGCAGGCAGCAGCGTGTAGCATGCAGCAGCGTGTAGCATGCAGCTTGTAGCGTGTAGTCTGTGGCGTGTTAAGCTCCACATTCTTATGTAAGTACTTTAATGCGATTTGCATCAAAGGCGCATTCTCCCAGTCGTTGACTGCTTAGTAGGGCGTATGAAACAATTTTATTATAATAAGAGCTCGACTCGGCTCGGCTCGTCTTCACCTCGGCCAACTCGCCTCGCTTCGGTCAGGCTACTGAAAAGTGTCTAACAGATTGTGAAAAAAACAGAAGACTAAAGACTGCAGACTGTCGACTAAAGGAGACGTTGGCAAGGTACCAGAGAATAAGGCTGAAAGGCGAATAAAACGACGATAAATTGTTGTAGTGAGCCTCCATCAATGTCTGAATCGTTGAAGGCTTTTGGGCCTAATGAAGTCGAGCAGCGTAAGAGGGGAGGGCGATGGCGATACAAAAATAGACAAAGGCCTCTGTAAGTTGACTTGGCTATCCACAAGAACTACTATGTATATAGAGAAACATATAAGTTGATTATTAATATGAAATACTTACAACTCCCCCGACTCTCCTCGATGTCCAGTATTATGTTCGTCTGGCCTGTCTCCACCTCGCACATCTGCGATTTGCCCAAGACCCCGACTGTATATTGGCAACTGCAGAGCAGCAGGAGCAGCCCCAATAGGCCGGGTCTCGGTTGAGTTTTCGCAATGTGTGAAGTCATCTTAACTGAAAGAAGAAAGACAATTTAGACGCCTGACCACTATATAAATTCGCAGCCTATATATGCCCTATAAGCTAGCTGCATAGCTTATCCTGTAGTCGTTCAAGTGAATAAAAACTGAATCGTTTTACCATCATCGGCATATGCAAACTACTTCCTAGAACAATATAGATACAAATGAAAACAACGGAACTCTTAAGTCGGCATCGGATTCATAAATATAAAAAAGGAAATCCTCCCAAGTGGTTGGCAGTTGAGGCAGGCAGGCACCCGTATTGCCCGAGGCTGAGACTGAGGCCGAGGCCGAAGGTTTGAAATTCTGCCACTGTTTGTTGGGTTAGGCACACAGGATATCGTATCTTGGAAAAGCAGTTGCTCGAGTGGACCAGTGTACGTGGACAAAGGCGGCTCTGGCAGAGCCTTAAATGGTCTGACATCAATATGCAATAAATATTTAACTTAGCCATCTTGGCGCTGTCTACGCGTTTTCTTGTTGCCCACTTTAGAAGTGACCATATATAGACCTATGGAAATCTAAGATGCGATTTTGTGGCCCGCCGTTGTACGCTATACGGCGAAAACGTAGCACTAAATAAAGAAAAACCTTTCGACCATATACACTCATACATGTTTTATGGCCAACTTCACACTTGTGCTGTTGACTGTGGCCCGTTGAAATATTATTAATAGATTCATTAGTAGTTCAAGAACGAGAGAGGTAGAAGAATTATGTAAAAGAGCGGGTCAAAAAGTAAATAAAATCTTTGTGCAGATGAAACTGGTTCGTTGCGGTTGTGTTTTTTCGGCTTTCGGGTACCTCAAAATGGAACATGAACTACAACGCTTGACTCACTGATCCCTTGAACCTGAAACTGAACCCTCACCCGAGCCATAACCTCTTGAAATCATTTCTTTTTCATTAAACCGTGGAACTACAAAAATTGACGAAAACTCTCACGTTCATTATTGAAATTATTTGTTAAATAAACAGCAATAGGTTTAATAAAACGAATAGTCATCATAATAGTATTTTGTGATATTTCAGGTATCATTTTACTTTAGTAGATTTCTCAGTTTTATTACGTAAATTTCGCCTTCTTCACTTTGAATTCTTCTGCTTGATGGAGGCCATCATCATTTGGCGTATATAAAAGATACATACAAATTTTACTTGGCTTTCTGAGCATAATATACACAGAAAGTCCCACTGTTATTGTTGTTGGAGTTGATGTCGGTGATGTTGTCGTCGTTGTTGTTGCTGTTGGGCTGCTGTCGCCCTGAAGCTTCTTTGTTTGCCTCTCAATTAACGTAATTTGAGAGGTGAAAGCCAGCGAAGTTAGCACTATAAATTGTTTGTAAAATACAGATACAGATATACACTCAGATATGTATATGTATTTGTATGTGATGACTAATGAGGTTAGAATTCATCTACAGCTAATGAGAGTCTCAGCTTTTCTCCCTTTCCATGTTTCGGGTGCGTTTACATCTCTTGGATGGTTATTATTTTATAACAATTGCCTGCAAGATGGCCAATTACGCCCATATTAGCCAAAGTGTTGTTGTGGTTTCTTTGGTCAGATATATTTACCCTCGAAAAGTAGCTTTGACCTGCGTGGAGCGTGTGAAAGATTTGCTACTGGGGCTTACACATTCGAACTATAATCGTAGTCTGTATAATTTGACCATATATTTTTTCTGTTTGTCTTAAAGATAAGTTTGGGACTAACTTCACAATATTCTTTCTAATTCTCTTCTTTCTTTCATCTATCTTACACATACAAACAAAGTTACATATGTATTCACGTTTCTTTTGCAAATCTCTTGAGTTTTTTATTTGGCAATCAAAAACCATGACAAGTAATTCCTTTTACTAAACTTAAGAGCTTTACAGTTGTTTTCCAATGTCTTTGAGCTGGCGGTATAAAAGTTCTATCATGACATGTGGATGTGATATTTCCGACCTCATAATGTAGTAGAATTATTATTGATGGAGACAGCAAAGTAAGTAGAAATGGCCATATCCGTTTGTATTTTTTCTTGTAAACTAGTTTTTCGATTTTAATTTCATTGAGAAAACTAGACGTAGAAACTTTGCTTGATCACTAATATAGAAAAAGTTGTCGTATTAATAATGCTTAGCCAATTTACCATAATTGGAGTTAGATCGGACTAATAATATTATCCATTTCACACACCACACAAATTGTTAAAGATCTTACTCAGATTTCTATCTAATTCGGTCAAGGTATGGTTGAGGTTGATTTACACTCATTCTTTACCGAAAAAGTATTAGTTTTCAAATTACCATAGCTTATCCGCTTTCAAGAATTGGAAACGTACAAATCGACTAATACTCAAAGCATTAAATGAATACTAAACTAAAGTGTCAATTTTAGGATATCTGAACAGCTTACAAAGAATATTGACTACCCTTTAAAATGGGTTTGGTAATGGTTTCTGTTTTTTTTTGTTATCCACGTGTCGGTTTCCGTTTGTCGGTGTCATTTTCTTTGTTTCAACACAAAATTTGCTGAATTGTCGAAGTCAGCATTTCCACTCGAAAAGTGCAAACAGTTGAAATAAAAAGTGTCAGTACGTGCATTGCAGACATATAAGTGCAGATACATATGTACATATGCATAGAGTACGTGTAGAATATATCTACCTATGAGGTTTTAGATACTCCAAATTATGAAATTTCTGTGCCAAGCTCACTTCCAATGCTATACTACATACGATAGGTATGATCTCTGTTTCTGCGTTAAGAAGCCATTGAAATTCTCGCTATCGAATGTATAACATGCACGTACATGTTGTCGTGATATTTATGTTTAGTCTAGACTCCAGATCAATGTTTAAAAACTTGTTTCTCATGATACATACATATGTCATGATTAAGCCAAGATGATAAGAGACCTATGACGTAATACTTGCTACAAGAACGATTTTTGTCATATTTCTAATAACGGAAACTAACAACTGCTTTTCTGATCAATAAGTTTAAAATACAATGGTTATCTCACCATTGTAATGAATAATTGTTGAACATTCACAAATAATTGAGTACTTACTCTTAGTTAACAGTAAATCCAATTTAAATCCACCTATGTATAAGAATGGTTTCGATAGTTATAAACCAACACAGACATGACCGACGCTGACGAACAACAAAGAACGGTCCAATCGAGAGTGCTTAACTGATTTCAAGGCTATATTTGAAAATTGTGATTGTAATTCCCCATTTGTCTCAGACGGTTTAAGAGTGCCAGAGTGTCTAGAGTCGAGAGTCGGGGCATGTACGTGTATGTAGGTATCTACACAGAAGTCAAAGTTGATTGTATCTCAATTTGGATTTTAATATTTCCGATCACTCTCGATTGGAACGTTCATATTTGCTGTTTAAAGTTGACATTAATGATACTCACGAGTATATTCGTTTATATAATTCCTTTATTCTCTATTGACAGCACTACATTTTAGATGTAACGGGTTTGGTTGGACTCCATGGGTAATTAAAGTTGGATATTAAGTAATCGCGTTAGTTTCACTTGAGCATTTGACCTAAGCACCTGTAAACAGTAAATAAATTACTTAACTTTACGGTTCCATTTTAATGACAACGATAAAACGATGCAGGTAACATCAAAGTTTATCGATTGTAGGCACGGTTTATCGATTTGTATTTGCATTTATTTATGTACCGGTAGCTCATTTCCTTAGGATTTGCAAAGATTTAAGTTTCACTTTTGCCAACATGGCGCTGCCCGAGCAACAACAACAACACCCACACTAGTTAGCCGAAAAGCATTTAAACCTGCTCAAAAATCTATAAAACGTACAAAGCAGCAGCCTCCGTCTCCCTTCCCCTCTCTGTCACAGTCTCCATCTCCATCTCAGTTTCTGCAAACTCAGCCTCTATCCCCGTCTCAGTTGGAGTCGGACTCAACGGCTACCGCTGCTGTGGCTGTTGCTGCCGTTGCTGCTGCGTGCAGTAAAAGTAGTGTGGCAAGTTGATGTTGCCGTTGTGTTGCTGATCGTCGTCGTCGTCTGGCGACTCTCCACACCATGGCGCAGACCTGTGGCAGCAACACCAACAGCAGCAGCAGCGGCGGTTTATTTGCAAACACTCCGCACACGTGACCCCATTTGGCAGCACCCCAGCAACTCCCCTCTCTGAGCCAACGACGCTGCCTATGCCTTTTGCTATCCATGCGGGCAGCCATCACAACGCAACAGCCTCGTCCAAAAAATTGGGGTCAGATATGTCGTACAGCGCACGACAAAATCACCTAAAACGTCCTGCAATTATAACGTACGATCAACGACCGACGAGGACTGGCAGCTGGCAAGATATATCGTGTATATCCGTCTGCCAAGATATTGTTGCCCGTTTCCGTTGCAGTATCGAAAGAGAGAGAGATTGCAGTATCCAAAACACTAAATACCCATTTTATTTACATATTTCTTACGGCTCTTCATCTTCAACCTTTGCCAGAAACGGCAAAAAATTTCACTTTTTGATTTATTTGTTTTCGCTTCCCACAACGAGGTAAGAGATCTGTCGATTTTGGGGGGCTGTGTTTGTGTGTCAAAGTCTGCAAAAGACAACTGCGATTTTATCAAGTTACATTTTTTCTCGAGCACGATTTCGGCACTCGGGCGTTTTAACATGCATAAATTGATACACAGAGAGCAGTTTTTACCTTTTTTGTACACTAGTTTCACAGAAGGAACAATATCATTTCAGATCTTTGCACACGACTTTCGTTTGAGCTTTGGCGAAATTCGTATATCTTGTCGTCACTCAATATTCCGGATTGACAGATTTTTGCTTTTTTCGCTTATTATTTGATTATTTCTTCTTCGCCTCGTCAAAATTCTCTTTGTGCCGCACTCACACACACAGTTCGGTTCGGTTTTGTTTCGGGGGAGACTATATCGCGAAACCGGTAGTTCGTGTAAAAAATATTTGAGCCAAGCGCGCACGACGATTATAACACCTGAAATCACAGGTAGCTGGCTCGGAACTGACTTTGGCGACCATGGCAGCGCCAGGGCAACAAGTGGGCGCTCGACTCGCAACGCGCTCGAAGCGAAACGGTTAAGAAATCTGGTTTGTCTGTGATAAACCGGTTTTGGTACTTGCCGAGCTGGTGAAACAAGTAAAAGGATTATATATGTATGTGCAGACACACACCGCATACAATCACAAGCGCATACATACGCAAAGGTGCATAAAAGTTGAAAAATAGATATGAGCATTATATGCTAATGGACATTTAAATAGAACTGATGTAAATTTGAGTAGAAGTTAATAAAAGGTTTTAATATAAACATATTTCGTGCGACGGTAAAATGAATAATGTTATTAAATAAGTAATTTTATTTAAAGTTACACTTGTTTTTGCGTCCTTATAAATAATTATTAATTTAAAATTTCTTTAAAATATAAGTTAATACTTTATAAATGCAAACACCAAAGTAAAACGTTCTAAGTGAATGTTTAGTTTTGTACATATATTTCTCAAGAATAATTTGTTAATAAATATAAATATTCATATAAACGTTTAAAATAGACTACACACCGTTTCTATTCTGATGAAGAGATGTGTTGACATGTTTGTATTTATTTTATGGCGATCTGCAGGTGCAGCATATGGCCAGCGAACGAAGTGCTGACACCAAACGGTTAACAGTGCGCTGTTAATGGTTAACAGTGAGTAAACAGCTCCAACTTGTTTCATTTACATTGCGTTCCAGAACCAGTTTGGAACTCTTCTTCTTTGTTGTGGTTTTTACAGCTTCTCAATTGTTTTATTGGTTTGTTTTTCTCCCGCTCCCGCTCACGTACAATCTCTCTCTCTCTCTCACTCATAGTATTTCTCTTGTTGAGGTTTTTTGTTTATATTGTCTCCCTCAACTGTTTAGTTGTTGCTGCTGCTGCAACGTCGACCAAATTTCAGTTCGGCGTTGCGCTGCGCCGCGTCGCTTCCATTAGCAGCATTAAATGAATGAAGTTTCAGAAAGGCAGGTTACATTTATGCGTTGGCAGCACCAGCAGCATTGCAGGCCGAGTCTAAGTCTCCGCAGCCTCCGCTGCTGTTCGCTATTTGTGCTGCAAGTGGTGCATTCAATGGATTTGCCACAGAGCTGAGCTCAGGCTCATGCCACATTTCCCAAAACCTGCGAACGTTTGCCCATTGCCGCCGCCGTTGCACGCTGCACCATTTGCATAAATCACAGCGACATTTTTGTCATTAAACACCTGTTTGTTTGTTTGTCTCTATGTCTGTCTCACTCTCTGCGTGTGTGTGTGTGCATTGCGAGCTGTGCCAAATATTTGCACGTTGCACGTTGAGCCGAGCGCGGCTTGAGAACAGCGTATCAAATGAACACAAATAAGGTTAACTGTCATAAAAGTACTCTGATTTTTATTTTTCTTCATTTGCATTTGTTTTGCCAATCAATCTGTGAGATACATTTGTATGTACGTGCACTTTACATGTTTTACTGCGCTCCGTTAGATTTACGTTGTATTTACGTGCTAACAAGAGACTGCTCCAGTTCTCAATGGTCTGGGAGGGAAATACATACATAATCTCTTAGGCTTTGTTGTTTTGTTATTATTGCGTCGAGAATTCCAGCAAGGAATTCCAAACAAATGTTTTGATTCTGAAAGTTGTTCAACTCTCTTCGCAAATTCTTTTCTTGGGCATTGTTGTGATTGCTTTATACGGCTTCCTATAAAACTGCCAGATATCAGATATCGCCTACTGGTCTGCTTGTCTCTCTGTCTACTCGTCTCTTCTCTGGCCATTCTCTTGTTGCGCCGGATGCAGAATCGTGGCATTGCCTGTCTTCGCCAGATTGATTGCCCCGAGACAACAAGTGTATTACGATCGTTGACTTGTTGTTATTGTTGATGTTTTTGTGCAGCATATTTCGTTAATTGAGTATTACCGATTTCTGCACTGAACAACAACGGTCATAAAGTTTTTATGTGATTTCTTGCAATCAATCAATTGTTTTTATTGTTAAGAAAATATTTAAGAATAATTGGAATCATGTCGACTATATAAATTGCTTGATTATTAACTGTTAATAATATGTAGACTATATAAATAAATTGGTTGGGCTTCAGTCCTTAATTAGGTTTATTTATTCGGCTGCCTCGTTGTAAATCCAATTAGTTCTTAACTGTTACAGTAAATAGCCCGGGACAAGCCCTTTAAACCAAATAAGCCTAAACCCAAAGATGAAGTCTTGATTATTTTTATGCCCCTAACAAAGTTGGGACCATAACCGGCCGTCTGCAGGTAGAGAGACTGGCGCACAGGTGTCGGAAACGCTTGTAAATTCGCTCCGCAATTTGCATAAAATATGCAATTTATTACAACGATTTGTCTGCGTTAGCCAATCAGGACTGTCCCGGCCCCGGTCAGGCCAAGCCGTAATCTAATTTTATCTCAAAATATATGTAAATGCGAGTAATAAAAACATAATGTACGCTTAGCTGAAAAAGCTCTCAGAGCTTCCTCGTGAGAGGAAGAATAATGCTGGCACGTATTAATTGGTTAATTAATAAATTTAAACAATGTGGCAAGATAAAGCGGATTAGTTGATGTTAAGGACTGGCCATATGTAATGGACAGGCTGTAGTTGTGGCGCAGTCGAGAGAATAAAAGTGTTGCTATAAATAATGCGAAGAGTGGCGAGAATATTATGGGATTAATTAAAATTCTCTATCGCAGTCGACGCTGTGTCGGGAAAAGGCCAAAAACAATCGAAGTTGCCTCTAATCTAGCCGAGCTGCACGCCTTGCTGCAACATTTGTGGTAAGTACTGCTGCCAGAGTATAATCCTGCAGTTGCATTTAATTTACAATTGGACTCGGCAAGGCTCTCGCGCATAGAATGGCCATTGGTGCATTCGAGCATTGGTGGAACACGGCAGGTAATCAGCGGGCAGAGATCAATTACATACAATGGCCACGTTGACGGTGACGTATGTTGCGCAGAGGCCATTAACTTTGCTTAATTGAATTAGATTTCGTGTATGGATAGTGGACGGGGCACCCCATTGTAGGTTATTCAGCTCAGGGAACAGTCCGAGCAGACCTGCCGAGTGCCAGCCTGCCTTCCATTCCTGCAGAAATGCTCTGTGCATCCCCGCATCATGTTGAATTATTATTTAGTCTATGAGTATTTCATGGTTTGCCAAGCAGTTCTGGGATTCTGTATTCAAAAATACCCTGGAAAACAGTTTAAACAACTGAAATGTAAACTTATACTGGGCATGGGTCTCTGTCTCAGTCTACATTTTCCACAGTCTTGTCCCATCAGTCCAATAATATCTGCCTAGCATTTCCAACTTCACCTGCCTATAGGGTATCTAGCAAGCCGAGCACTCTCGTCTTCTGCATTCTTTCCTGTTTATTATTTCACTTGGCAACTTTTCTTGTAAACATTTTTTCTTTGCACGTATTGTAGAAGTTTGCATGTTATAAAACAATTTTAATTGGCTTTGCGTGTTCAGCGATGTTTCGATACCTTTGCTTATATTATGCGTATTTAGAACAGCAAATAGTTGGTCTCAGTCTCAGTCCTAGTCTCCATCTCCGTCTGCGTCTTGGTTTGTCCCGTGTTTTAATGCCTTTAATTGCTTTCGAATTATCGATATAGCTCACATCATTAGCTGAATGAGCGTGAAGTCTCCCTCTCTCCATCACCCTTTCTTGCTTCTTGAAGACCTATTATAACTATTAAATGGTGGTTAGATGTTAACGTTACCTCTGCACGAAATCAAATTTAAATTTACCATTATTTTTTTGAAGAATCTTGCATAAAGTTAATAAATATTTCGCCTTAAGAGACAGACTCTACGCACAAGTCTTCAGTGTGCCTTTGTTAATCCACCCACTCGTCTTAAACTCGCCATTCAGTCTAATGAGTTCGTCATCTTTAATTTGAATCATAGAAATAATGAAGCAACCGTTATATTGAAAAGCTGTAATGCTACTTAATTGTTCCCAATGAAATGGGCACAGTTTTGTCTGCAATTAATGAAGAACCCTCTGTTTTTTCTTATATTTTATTGTTTGTAATTCTCCCATCATTTATTTACCCCAACACCTGCGTTCGTTAGGTTTAGGGCTGGGCCAATTATTCAAATCGACGATAGCTTTATTGCTCCACTTCCGCAGCCCACGTTATGTGCAGTTTGTTGCTCTGTGTGGAAATAATTAGTATATTATTCAAGTCCGCGAAGCCAAAGCATGCTCACATTTTTCGATTGAAATTGGTTTTATTGGATGAGTGGATGAGTGGAGCCGGCCGAACTTCATAAACGTCCAGTTGTTTATTTACGACAGCAATTGCGGCGTCAACATACCCTCCTATTAGTGGAAGAGCGTTTAATTAATGGACTGGACGATCCACATTCAAAACTCGCCCAACCCGCGTGACAGTTATTTATGTTACGCAACATGTGTAAATTGCAATTTCAAAATGCACTTGCTGACTAGCTAACTTGTTGTTACTTGGGATGGCCACAAAAGTTGTCAATTTTACCGGATTCACTTTACTGAAACGTTACTCTTACATCAACATAACGTTCGACGACGTAACGTCCGACAACGTAACGTTCGATGCTACGTTAAGTTGGCGTTTGGTATTTTTTGTATTCTACGAGCTGTTTTCCGATTACCGATTTATTGACCGACCTCCACAATGCTAAACAGCTGTTTAGCAAGGTAGCGTATAGCATTTATCGTTCCGGCCACAACAAAATCTTTCAACAAGAAAACAATAAACCGAAATAAGAAGCAATTTCGTCAATTTCTTTTACAACGCTATTGTTCTGGAATTTAAGCAGTTTACTTCTGGCAAATATGCCGTCTTTAACGTTGTGACAGTAGCAACTGCAAAGTACATAAAAGTATTTGAGCTAAGGAAAGAATCTTTGGCGTTGCATCAAAATGACCACCGAGGATTATGTGTGGCGCGAGCATGTCGTCCAGAGACTGCGACAACGGGATCGCAAGGAGTGTGAGAACTTCAAGGAGATAATTGTGCAAAGTGAGATATGCGAAAATTCAACAGCGGAACATATAAGTTTAGATACGACTGCGCCAGCGACGGCAGCTTCGTCATCGCTGACATGCTGAGTTTCTTACTTATCAATATTTACTGTTTACTCTCAAACTTCACCCACGCAGACAATCGTCTCATTGATCATGTTGCACAACTTAAGTCGGACAACCTTAAGCTTTCGGTGGAGAACGAGCAACTACGCAACCCTGTTTCAACAGGTGGTACCGGGTCTAATGTCGCCATAGTGACGCTGGAAAAAAAGCTACTGGCCCAGCAGGAGGAGTTAACGGATCTGCACAAGCGGAAGGGTGAAAACTCCCAAATGATTGTCGATTTAAATTTGAAAGTTGAGCAGCAAAAGAAGATCATTTCCGAGAAGGAGCACAGGTGATTGAACTAAGTCCCCTATCTCCTCAACGCTTTGGTACTATATTATATTCCTTACACTTATAGTCTCTATGAACAACAAACCGTTAATAATCGTTTGCGAGCGGAAGTGCAGCTTCTGCACTCCAGTTTGGAGGAGCTCAAAAAGCTAAACACAACATTGCTGGATGAGCACACAGCCCTGCAGTTGGCATTCAGTTCACTTGAGGACAAAATGCGAAGTGTACAGGTTAGTAGGCAGGGTATTCTAAGCACAATTAATCTATACATTTAGTGTTATCGTTGTAGTTTTGCTTTTACATTTATATAAGCTGTAATTTTGTTCCCCATTTTGATATGCATATTCCTAATACACTAAATTTGAATGTTTGAGTTCCATCACAAAATTATATGTTTTACTCTTACCAATATCACATTGTTGGTAAGTAAGAACCGCGGTGAGTGGGTACTATTTGCGAAACGTTTAATTGTATAAAAATAAATAGAAATGTTTGCATATCATTATCAAAAATGAATGATCTATTTGGTATAGTTATATATAAGCTTAATAGTTTAGCAATTAATTTAGACCGTTTCGAACCGCCCTAGATAAATATTCATATCTCTTGTATATATATTATATATTAGACTGATACCAAAATGTTTGCCTTTTGATACTTCAAACTAGCTCCCGCACCGTGCTTATCTCATCTTATCATATACTATACATACAAATAAAAATGTGTGAATTTAGATATGCATATTTAATAACTATGTATTTATTAACATTGTTTTTACATATTTTTCCTTTATCATTTCACCTGTTTATCAGTCTATCACTTCGCATAAGTTTTCCTAACAAATGCGACCCTGGATAAGCAACAGGTTAGCTAGTCGCTTACAAGATTTGCTTGTAATTGGTTAACTCGCTGTGCCTCTTGTATACAGGTGAAGAACCTGAGTTTACTATCGACTCCTTGTATTCTAATAACTTCCAAGTTTCATAGACAATTATTTCTTTAGTCCATAAGCACGGGAATTCTCCAAGTTACATGAATTACAAGTACTTTCTTTGGTGATTCGCGTATATTCCGAAAACGACTTGTTCGGCAGGCGCTCTCGATTGCTTATGATATTTTATATATAGATGTCTTTCAAACAGCAACCATACTTATTTTAGTATATATACTTGGCAATAGCCAAGTGAATATCGAAATATTTTGATGCCAAACATTTTGAAAGGTGCAAACACAAATGATGATATGCAAAAATTTCATGTACAATATGTACGAGTTTGTATGTATGTACATATATCCCAAGAGATTAGATAAGTTAATTCGATTTGATTTAGGTTTATTAGGGTGTAAGCAAGATTATTATATGTATGTACATACATGCGCATTTTATTACGTACATATATAAAAACAATATTTTTCCAGTGCATTGTAGAATTTCATTTTGTACAGGGAATCCATACGTCGGATACTGGTACTCACGTTCTGTTTTCGTTTAATTGTAGTTTTTATCGCTCTAATTCCACTAATTTAAGCGTACATTAAAAAGTTCTTACACATTATATGCACCTTCATAGCTTTTCAAATATATACAAAAATATACATAATGGAGAGCAAATTATAGCATTCAATACTCGCAAGCTTATTGGCCGCGAATAAACGTTTGTTGTGCGCATTCTATTGCCAGATCGCACATGTACGGTTTGGTTCTGGGCAAATTGAAAAACATTCTGAATATGTAGTACAAAGAAATATAATTTTACAAAATTCTCTTTTGTTCTAATTGATTTATCCATTTATAGGATGAAAATCGATGCCTATTGGAGCGATTAATGCGTTACAAGTCAAAAGATGCTGACAAACTAAACGAGGAAAACGAAAGTATAATAAGGTAATCATGGAAACACATCCTAATATTCTTATACACCCACGTCATATACATTGAACAAGTATGAACACAAATATGACTCCATAATACATGTGCAAATACCGATTTAATCATTTAATTCTTTTTTTTATGGATTATATTTTCACTTTTCATGTCAAACTATCTTCATTGCATTTTATTTATTATTTAGATATATTTTTGGGTGTCTATTATTTTTAGTTTTATTATTATGATAATTTTGTGTTTTATTTTATAATGGTAAACTAACAAGTTTCGGTCTTCCTTGTGTGTATGCAAAGCTTAAATTTATTAACTTGTTTATTTAATTTATTTTGTTTCCCCTATATGTTTTTATGTTCGTTTAAATTTGTTTTATATTTTCAAAGTATACATACACATACATACATATAAACACACATATACATATCATATGTACTAATGTCTTGCCATCAGGCATGTGTCTATATTTCAGCAGCACCTAACACGAATATGAATATAAAGGCATTGTGCTCTTGGATAATTTTCAACTTCTCACTCATTATTTGTTTAATGTGATTATATTTCCTGTACCCATAAAGAAATCTTGTGCATCTTAAAGAAAAAGGAGATTTCTATATAAAACATATTTAGTAATAGTAATCAAGCCTGTTAAAATCTTGTCCGTTTTGAATATCCTTTTGAATAATGATATATTGTCTACTTAAATTTACTTTACAACTTCAAAATAGTTGATTAATTTACCAAAATGGGTACAGGACAATATTGAGTCGAGCTTCCTCGATTTGTTTTGTTTCTTCTGTTTTGCTCTTCTCTGGTTCAACATAAAATCTGTAACTGTTTTCACAAATATCTAGAAAAAGACTGCCGTCAATTTTCAGAAAACGTTCAGCAAAACTGAAACGTGACCTCGAAGACGCCACTCGTGAACCGAATTCAACGACAAATCAGACAGCTCCTGGTTTTGGTGGGACGCCACTGCATCGTAACTCCAGTCCGGCACAAATCGGCGGAGGAGGAGCCCCAATAAGTGACGACGAGTTCGATGAGGCCTCTATAAACGGCGCCATGGAAGCTTTGGGACTTGAAGATGAGGACTACATTACCGCAAGGTTGGCCGGCGGTGACATAGATCCGATGCGTAATATGGCCACAGAAGCCACGATGGCAGCTGGCTATCTGGGGGAACCGAATCCAACAAAGATTTTAATGAAATTTGAGGCACACGAGAATGAGTCGCATGCAGTGCGCTGGAGCCCTGTAGAGCGCATGGTAGCAACAGGAGGAGCTGATCGCAAAGTAAAATTGTGGGATATAGGCAGAGGTAAGTTTAAGCAACCGTATCAGTAAGTTCTCTTATTGTTTTACATTTATTCGTCAGGTGGGAACGAACCGCGTGCTGTGCTGAGTGGAAGTAGTGCGGGCATTAACTCCGTTGATTTTGATTCTACTGGAGCTTATATACTGGGAACATCGAACGATTATGGTGCCAGAGTGTGGACTGTCATGGATCATCGGTTGAGAGTAAGTATTTAGCTAGTACTAAATTTATTCAACAACTGAAGGGTGTGTGTCATATAATTAACTTGTTTACTAGACCCCTCCCTCCAAAAAAGTATGCTATATGATTTAAAAAAGTTATTTTAAAAGATAATCCTAGCTGAATTATATTCGCTTTATTAAGTGTTCTTGCAATTCATTCTTAATTCTTCATTTAAAGTACACCCCTTTTTATTAAAGTAGTTCACAAATAACATAAATTGCCGCAGTGCGTTTAACAGAAGTTAAACGAAAGTTAAGGAAAAAAGGACAAGTGCAGGAGAGAACAGTCGTCCAATTTTCCAAATTATATGATAGGCATACGTATATAATATTCATGCGTTTAAAATCTATTGCTTAAAATTTAAGAAATTTCCGTTCGTTTTACTTGCTTCTTATCGGTAGTTTGAATTTTTATTCTATCGCAAATCCTGTGTTTCTATTGAATGGCTTGGCGGTATTATAAATGTGATTGCAAGTGCTGACGCCAATAACTTAACTAGCCCTATATCCTTTTGAGATGGTATTGCAACCTATCCGAACGTCCCAATCCAATTTAATAACTAAAATTGGCTCCCATGATGTTCGCTCTTGCCGTAGATTTGGCATAGCGAATCCCCCGTTGTGTTTACCATGCCCGAAGGGATGCTGCTGCTGCTGCTCCCAGCGCCGCCTCTGTATTTAGTTGCTTCACTCAAAAAGTGATTAATATACGGTTGATGGTTTTGTCTTCGCCGATAGAGGAATGACCAAATGGCAATAACACTCGACTGAGCCAATAAAAACACTGTGACTGCAACAATAAAACCTGAAAGAGTTCTCGTTTAGACTCGTCGTAAACCATAACCCGACGAACGACCGAGCTAATCAGTGTGTGTGTCGGTTTGATTTATGCTTACCGATGCCATTTACGCATAGTCCAGGTCCTATTCCGACATCGTTAACTACAAACACATTTTCATAGTTCTCGGAGGGCTTCACAACATTCGATTCCTGCTGCAGCTGTTCCTTCTTGACGAACCCGAACTTGTCGGTGATCTGAATAGATTGAACCAGTAGCATGTCCTCCTGCGTCGTTTTGCCTATGGCGCCAGCACTGCCCAGTCGCGCCTCACGTCGCTGCATTTGATCTACACAAATGGAGTTATAAAATCTTTTACTGGAAATGTATTTGTAAAACTCACGTGTTGTTTCACGCCTGCGCCGTCGTCCGAAGGACAACAGCGACTTGTAGTCCCCGCCTATATCATCCTCCTGGCAATTAACTGGCTCACAGAATGGCATACAGGGCGTTACAAGAGCACGAAACTGTACCACCTCACTTGATGGGAACTTGAAGGCGTCAAAGTGTGAAAATAGTATTTTGCCAGACAATGCGCTCTTGTGCACAGGACCCATAATAAAGTGATCCGTAGGACAACCTTGTGAGTCTATGAGCATAATTTCAGCATTGTCTGCACCATCCATGGCGACTAGTTCGCGTACAAAGATTTCATACGGACTCTGCTGGTCCAGAATTTCAAATGTCAGAGCCAGAGGATCGCCCACCTCGGCAGAACGCATCATATCGGATCCATCGCGTGAGGTGATCTTCATGAGAACATTAGGTGAATCCACAATGACCTCCTCAGATAGCGCTGGCTCCACATCGCCCATCACACCTAAGTCCACATCGTTTGTCACCGACTTGTTGGTAAGATCGTATTGGCAGGTGACGGCCAGACCCAAATCGGAAGATGTAACAATTGTGTCGTGATGCTGAATGACAACATCGTTCATATAACGCCCTGATCCACTTTGCCGCACATTACACTCCAGATTCTGATAGCCCATGCGCAGCTCAAAGTCCAACGAGCTGCTTACATCCACGGCACATGATTTGGGTGCTCCCTTGGCATAGACCTTCCCATCGAATAGCTTCGAGGTGCGAATGCGCGCGACCATGTCGCCGGCACCGCACTCGATGGTCACATTATAGCAGGACGAGAGCTCATA
The DNA here is from genome assembly GCA_018903715.1 of Zaprionus davidi. Taxonomy (NCBI): domain Eukaryota; kingdom Metazoa; phylum Arthropoda; class Insecta; order Diptera; family Drosophilidae; genus Zaprionus; species Zaprionus davidi. The sequence continues at coordinate 2,301,145 of JAEIGL010000003.1, forward strand.
TGTGGCCGCTTCGGGTACCTCCAAGTAAGGATCTTGAACGTCAGTCAGTGTGGCCCTGCTATGATGTGAGAGACGGCAAACCATGTCTCCCGTGTCTCCATAATCATAAGAATGGCATCTGAAACAGACAGACATCAGAAGCTAAGTTAATTTGCCCGCGGAATGCCGATCAGTTTCCCAACTTACCTATATGGCGAATTGAGACACAAGTCGCGACACTCCTCAATGCTACCGATATCCTGATAAACAGAGTCGACAGTTTTTAGAATTCTACCCGACAAACGCTTAAACTCGCACAACTTGTTCGGCTCCTCAGCGCAATTGTTCTCCAGATATTCAGTGCCTTCGTGGGGCTGAAAGGAATTCGATCCAGCCAATGTAAAACGGTCCATTTCGGCAAGTTCACAAGTTTGAGACGCGCGATAATAATTGGCCGACCTGCACAAAGAATGAGAGTTAATAATAGAATCACACATAAGTGCAATAATGCCGAGTGACAGAGATATAAAACTAAAAGTGTTTAAAGTGCTTCTGTAAACCTGTTTGGGAGCTTAAGCTCAGCCCGAGCAGAGCTATTTATTTCTTAATCGTTCAAGAACCCTTTTTAGGTGCCTGCCTGCCCACTCAAGTGAGATATCAAACAGGATTCTTAAGCAGCCTCGTAAAAATATTAGTCTGAGCACCGAAAGCAGTTCTTGAAAGCGTCCTAAGCGTGGCGCGGATTTTATTGATTGCATTCGATTAGTTTTCATACTCGTTTTGCCACCAGTTCACATTGAACCGGTTTGGCATTGTGTTTGTGCCACTTAGAATCCCCCTAAAAAGTGGGTCATCTATGTAAAAGTGTTCCAATTGAGTCCTTAGAACAAGCTTAGATAGGTAGATAAGTATTAAGGAAATTGTCTTTTTCTTACCTGCAAGTAAATTCAGTTTCTCCCAGACACAACTCGAGGCAATCACGTCGCGAAGTCACCGAATGTGTTCGTTTAGCGTGTCCTTCGAGTCTGTAGTTCTGCACTCGATCAATGCACCAAGCACGTGCGCAAGGTCGCACTCCCAGGCAGGACTTCTGTGCGTAGATGGTGAAGACTGGAAATTGTGATTTGGTGAGCGCACCTAAAAAATGCAAATAAAAATTATCGAAATTATCTGGAATTTCAAGAAAGTCTTCATTTATTTCCACTTATTTCTTGTTTGCTAACAAGAAACAAGTTTATGCCATGAAATATAAAAAGAATTACCTGGCAACATGTCTGCATTTGAAGAAAAGAGCACGCATAATCCAGTTTCGTAATTTATAGCCTGGCAGGTCTCGTTGTTCTGACAGGATTCCAAGCAATCCGTAAGCATCAAAGTTCCGGGCAATGAATCCAGAAGTCTTCCCGGTGCGGAAAAAACATAGCTGTAATTGACATTTACGAATTAGATCGGCATTTGTTGATTTTGCATAAACTGCTACTTTTTATGTTTAATTGAAAGGAGATAAATATCTCAGTAAATAAGTTGAAAGTATCAAAAGAAACCTTAACCTTATTTTAACCTTGTAAGCACAACAGTATCTTGACGATACGCAACTATCTTGTAGATGCAAAGACAAGGTGCATATAAAAAGTAACATAAAGACAGAAAGAGCTGCAGGGTATGCCAAAGTCGAGTCTGATTTAGCTAGTCATTTCTACTTAATTTGATGGGTTTTCAAGAGTTATTGCCACGTAAAGAGAATCGACTAATAATAGTAGCGTTAACTTACCCGGTGATAATTTCGAATCCCAACAGATCTGGGTCACACTCGTCTATCGAATTATGATGCTGCTGTTGCTGCTGACTGGCCAAGGTTGCAGGCGAAATTCGCTCGTAGTCACCAGGAATCAAACCCACGTTGCCCCCGCTAGCCACATCCTGGTCCTCATCATCGAGTTGCTGTTTCTGCTCCTTATTTAATTGCTGTGCGACAACGACGCCTGCTGCTCCTCTGTTGGCATCTGTCAGGGGGAATAACAAAGTCGTCGTCGTTAGCCGCCTGCGTAGCGGGTATGCAATGGCAGAGATACTGTTTGTATTTACCGTCAGCCAATTTGAAACTGCCCGCCTGTCCTGCCCCACCGGCATTAGCCACATACGATGATTGATCGTTCTTGAGGCTCGGCGGATCACTGGCCTTGTTGCTGGCACCGTCGTCGGTTCGCTTTGTTTCGTCACTTGCGGCTGCTGTTGCTACTACTGTTGGTTGCATGACGACTGCTTGCAACTCAGCCAAATTGTCACTTGCGACGGCAGCAGCAGCTTCTGGTGTTGCAGCAGCCGTCGTCAGCTCGATGCGCGAGTGCCGTGCCGCTGCTGTCGGCTCGGGGCTGGAGACAAGCAGCAGCAGCAGCAGAGGCAGCAGCAAGTGCGTTGGCCGCATGCTGCGTAATCGTTTTATGCTGTTTTTCATTGGAAATATGCGCTTTGCCTCACACTCTCCCTCCCTCTCCGCGGTGCTCTTCCCCTGCTGCTCTACCAGCAATGCGAGAACTGCGTACGTTGTCTATTTATGAACTGCGACTGCGAATAAGCCTGCGAATGAGCCTGCAACTGCAACTGGCCGAGCCACAGCTATTGTTGTTTGATTGCAACGTCGGAGGAGTTGGTGCTGACTGCAGGAAGAGAAATAGAGGGAAAAAAGTGAGGAAAAATAATGGCAAAGGTATTAATTTAATTATCTCTTCGTGCCATGGCTCGAGGTGTCACTCAGCCAGTTCAATTGCTCTGGCGCCCAGGCAAGCCCAGCTAGCTACCAGCTCCATATAATTGTGGCCGTTGTTATGCTGCCTAATAGGCTTATTATGCTCCGGCCGGGATTACCTACTATAATTTAGAGGACGACCCAGAGATTCTCTCTTAGACACAATAAATCCACATTAAAATCCATTTTGTCATATTAAACCAGTGTGCCATCATCAACAACAGCGTGGCCAAAGGCAGCAACAACAACTGCAGTGCAACAATAGTACAACAGGTTATTATTTCTGTGTCTTCATTTGCAGTTGGGTTCTCACGAGAGTGTTGCATCCCATGTAGGCGTCAGGATAAGTCCCATTCGTCTTGGCCATGCCAGCAAACCCTTTATTATTTTATTTGTATTATATGCATAGAACATGTTGAGGCTGCACCTTGTTCTGATTCAGATATTATTCCCATTAATATTTAGTACAAATAATCGTCCTCACCATAAATACATCAAAGAGAAAAGCGCAAAGCAGTCTTGAAAGCAACTTCGAAAGCAACATCGTGCAAACTTTGCTTAAAGACTGAATACACTAACCTAACCTAATCTAACCTTGACTTTGAAGCTGTCAAATATTTTGATTTTCAAACAAAAGTCTTTTACTATAGACCATAACGCCCCCTTTTAGTCACTTTTGCCAGCAGTCTGCAATTCTCTCTGTCCGATCTTATGTGATATAGTCAGCGGTTAATTCGCATTATGATGGCCGAGAGCTCGTCTAGCTGCTTAATAAAAGATCACTGAACCAATAGCACGATAAGTGACCAATGAAGAAACAATGTTACCTCCTTCACCCTTCCTTTCCACCGATAAATGCTATTGTTACGTGGCATAGGCATTGTTCCGCACATCCATTGTTACCCTCCGCATAGCTGGAACAACAGGAACAGCAACATCTATAGCAACAACAAAACATCTGCTACAGCAACTGCCAATATTGGGAGGACGTGTATGATTACGCAATCTGCGCTGTCAAGTTTGATAACCGAGGCTGCCTTAACTGGATGCAGCCAGGTGATTATGTGTAGCACTCAGGTCAAGGGGTCAGTCTGAGAAAACGTAGTAGAGTGTGGCAAGGTGAATAGAAAACGAGGCGGGAAAGGGGGTAACTCAGTTTAACCCTCAGCCAGATAATTTACTCAGTTTTGTCTACTTAGTTAACCCGACTTGGCGCTCGACTTGTCCGTCGTCAAACCAGGGCGGGCGCTGTATAAATACCGATATTGTTTAAGGCTATAAATTAAAATGTTTGTTGTCCATTGGCCAGGAAGCAAATTGGCCTAGCTGCCTCGCAACATGCAGAAGGCAGGAGGTGGAGCGACACGCCCCTTCTAATCTCTCTCCGCTAAGCTTAATTTTTTATAAACAATTCGTGCCAGTTCATTCAACTTGATCTGCGCATTCGCATTGTTGAACTATTTATATTTTCATTAGGTTTTAATCGAAATATGCTACCAAAAAATTGGAATATCTAAATATATTTTATATTTATTTATAATCGGAGGAAAGTGCAAAAGAGTAAGAGATCTTTAATGTTTCTTCCGTTTGCGTGACGCCAATGAACTGGTTATTGTTACAGTGCTGTTCTGTTGTGTTCAGTTCGGTTCTGTTTGGTGTACGTTCTGTTCTTGCTGTCCAGTGTCCGTTCTGCTCTTGCTGTCCAATCATTATCATCAGCCGGTGAAAATATCGCCGTGGCAATTGCTATGCAGAAAAAATTTTATTATTGTTTTCCTCTTTGGGTTTCCCAAGAGTTTCCAGTGCTTGCCTTGCCGTATGGCTGCACCCAAACAGCGCGCCCGGGTCAGTCAAGTGTAAATGTTTGCATCGGAAGTTAGCGTGCATTGAACTTATTTCGAGTTCTTGTGTTAAATGAAAAGAATTACGGGGTCTCTCTCCCTCTCTTAACTCGATGCTGGCCAGTCTCGGCGGCTAACGGGTTTCTGATTTATTGAAAACGAACGGTTTGTGGGTGTGCGATTGTTATGTAATAATATCTTCTAACGGTTCCAATGGGAATCGAACAACAGTATCTGTTAACAAGTGGAAATATTATTGCCGCGCATTAACAACGCCATGTAAATTACATCCTATAAAATCTTGTTTGTCAGCTACTCGATACATACTTATGGATACGGATAGTTGATGAGGCTGCAGGTTAGTTCATGCGTAAGATTGCTACTCGTATCAGAGCATCCAAGTCAAGTGCATCATTAGGATGCCCCGCCCCCCTCTTTCATGCTTCATTCTCTGCCTGGAATGTATCTGCAACTGTAAATACATTCTCTGTGTCGCCTTTGCATCTGTCTATCTTATGTCATTATTTACCTAGTTTTCATCTTCGTAGGAAGACGTTGTTTGACAGGGCCTAGCTTGTTTTTTGAGGAACTCTGCTAAACCCCCGTGTTTGGGTTCCTGAAGGTGTCCCCCGTTGTTGTTTTTATTGTCATTATCACATAGAGCGAGTACTGAGAAAGCCGAAAATGAAACCTTTGAGTGGGAAATTGATGGAGCTTAGTAACCATATCTACATTAATCCCGTGCAATAAGCCCAAAGAAAACTTAGTGTCTCATACATTAATAAGACGACCACGAAGTGACGTCGATGAATATTTAATGAAAAAAGAAAAAGAAGATTGGTAAAAAGTAGGCTTGCATTTTGATTTGAATCTGTCTCGTTATTAACCCCTATTTCGAACCCATTTCGAAGATAAATCGACTTTGCACTAACAAACAGAACCAAGACAGCTAACGAAGCGATTGAACTCTGGTCTGGTCTGGTCTGTCGCGGGCATCTATGGAATGACACAAGCATCTTAAATGCAACATTGACGAGTGACATCCGCTGATTGACAGTTTTCGACGTAGGCCAACTTGAGAATTACCAGAGTTTATTGGATGACATTGTGACAAGCCTTATGCTTGTTGTTGTTGCTAAATATTATGGTATTATTAGCCACAGAGGCTATATTTATAAAGTATTTATAGCAGTAGAGACTTTGCTTATCTTTATATGATGTAACTATGTTAAGGGGAATCCGTTACTTCACCCTTGTTGCTGCAGATGCTTTGAAAATTTCGTGCATTACGATTTTCTCAGTAATATATACAGATAACTGAATGTGTCGCCTTCATTTCGGTTGACTTCTAACGCCGACTTCGCGCCATATGCTAATCCCAGTCATTGCCAGTCAAACAAAGGCCATACAATGTACGAAACAGTATTGTTAACACATTTGCGGCTGCACCAAGGAAGAATTCTTTTTTCTTTTGGTTATCAAACAAAAGATACCCTGTACACTGTTCAAAAGAGTAGTCAAAAAGGCGTCTAAGCAGTGAAATCTCAGTGTCTATTACTCCCCAGAACAAAACAGCTACTACTGGGTATACGAACTGTTTGCGCTTATACAACACGACTATTTGTGCAGCCAGGAAAGAGGAAACGACACAGCGGGCTAGTCATATACGTACATGTACATATACTTATTGATGTGCATGTGTGTGTGTGCTGCTGATGCAAGTAACAGCAAAAGTGGAGGATGCCTGCCAGACTCGCCGACTGACGACGACGACCCTCTTCATGGATGTGGAGTCTCTGACAAGAACATCAACTAAGCGGTCTCCCTGATGTCTTCTTGCCCCAGTACAGGCTGTGTTGATTGGCTTTATTTGGCCAGAGCGTCCACTCACAAATGGACCGCACTGTCTTCGCTTAATACCAGATGCGATTAACCCCTGCTAAAAGGAATCCGATTGTTGCTAAGGCGCCTCTGGCTTACATTTGCAAAGCCTGTTCACTGAGCCAGAGAGTAATAAATAAAACAAGAAAAAGGAATGCTAATCTGCGGGGTATTTCTAGCCAGGCTGTCGCTAATGGTATCACATAGGAAAAATACTAAATCTTTTGGCTGCTTTCGGAACTGTGTGCGAGTGTGTGTCTGAACTCGATTCTTTAATTGAAAACGCAGCGTAGTTGAGTCTTTCGGAAGAATAACTACAATAAGTTCATTTATATGCTAACGCAACCTGCTTTGTATTTGAACAATTGCAATGCTTCCCCTGACACAGAAGTCACTGTAACACGATATGAAAGCAGACTATGTTAATAGGATGTTGGTTGCTTGGTTGGTTTCTGCTCGGCTCTGCTGCATACTTCCCATGGGAGAGATTAGCATTTTGATTTTTATTTGCCTGCTAACACATGACCCTATGTAAATTAGCTAGGAAGGTACTGCGAGTACGATGAGTACTTGCATTATAACCCACTTTCTGGCTGACGGGAGACTCAAAAACCGCAACAGCGTTTGAAGTATGAACACACACTGTTTTGAAAATTAATAGGAGAATACAAGAATATAAGAGAATCCAACAACAGCTATAACATTGTCTGCGTGTATTTGTGTATGGTAATCCTCGTTGAAGAGGAGGCCTCTTTTTCACTGAAACTCATTAATGCCTCACTGAAAACGAAGCAGCAATGAAAGTGCCAAATTTGATCACTTTCTCGAGAGAACCCGAGCGGTTTGTTTGTTTGTTTGTGTCTCCTCTGTTCAATAGTCTTTGAGTCTTCAGTCTTCTGTTCAGTCTACACTTGCGTACTCACTCTACTCACTTCCGAAAAGTCACTTTTAAATCTAACAAGATTATAGTTATCCTGTCCAACTTTCAAAATGCAAGTGGCATGAAGGCACGACTTTGTTGCAGCAGCGCGCGTTCACAGGAATGTAGAAGCATCACGTGCACTTGCGATGCTGCTGCTCATGGGAAACTTTCAGACATGCTCCGCCAAAAGCAAGGAAAAGCAGCAGCAGTAACAAAACAAAAAGAAAAAAGAAAAACTCAAAAAAGCAGCAAGGCAGAAGAAAATGTTTAGCCCAACTAACGAAGTTGTTGCAAGGCAGCGGCAGCATTTGCATAAATCCTGACGCTGAATGAAATCAATAGCAACCGATACGGTAAAGACTGTAGGCGTGAACTGGACGCGGTGTCAAGCATCGGCATCGGTATCGGTTCTGTACCCCTGCCACCTTTTCCTAACTCCCTCTCCCGTTCTCCTTCTCGCTCCTCGTAGTGGTAATCCCAGCATATCTTGCATTGAAATCGTAAGAAATAGGAATGCTTTGTGTACCTCGGCTTTTGCCTTGACCTAAGTACAGCTAATTTATTGAAAACTGGCTGTGAGAGCTGGAAGTATGAAAATTACAATATATGACATGAGGTGAGGCAGTTGCAGCAGCGGCAGCGGCAATGGCAACGGCAGCACCAGCAAAGAATCCGCATTGAGTTGGCCTAAATAGCAGCGCTGCAGCAGCTTAGGCTTGGGTAACACCAAGAGCCGCTGCTGCTGCCGTAGCTATTCAGCTATTCGCAGCATCAGCATTTGGTGCTACACATTGTGAACATGCGACTAAACATATAAGTACAATTTCTTCCTAGTCTATCTTTGTATCTTCGTGTGTTTGCTGTGTTGTGTGTATGTGTGTGTGTATCTGCTGCACCGCCTTTTCTAACTGGTATTTCTGGATTGACATTTAAACGGTTCTTTTTGCGCACATCTTGAGACAGTGCCGCTGTCCGCGGCCATTGAAATGAGCACATTGACTTGCAACTGCCGTCAAACTGCAAGTCCCGCATTTGCCCCCCTCTCCTCGACCGCCCCCTCGCAAGTGGCACTTGCTGCCTGAGTTATTATTGTTATTGAATCAATTTATTTGTTGGCCACTCAACGCATCTCTTAGCATCGCATTGGCCATTCCGAATGCTGCTGCAGCAGCATTATTCGATGCGAGGTAATTGCCCAAGGTTTTTCCCCAATTGATTTCCTGCCGCAACCGACCCGACCTATTTCCTCAATAAACAACATTCATGTTAATGCCTCCCCGACCAAATCAGCAACCAACCAACAGATACACCGATGCACCACCGACCGACCGACTATGCCCATCTGTCTATCTGGCCATCAAATGGGTTGTTCGTGACAACATTATCCCAGATTCGGGCGAAATTGATTAAAGCTCTAATGAGTCTAATATCCGACTAATGCTCTCTTCTTGGGAGAGGATACAAAGCCAAATTGAAATATGACAGACCAACTAGATTCGTCGTTCATATGACAGACAGTTCACATTCAAATACAAGTTTTATTTCCTGCTTTCTTTCGCCGATCATTTTACGATCAATATGTGACTTCCATCTACCAAAAACTGATCTGTGCGAACCTAAATACCAAATTTGATGTCTCTATAACTTTCTAAGAAATATCATAAATATTTCTCAGAAAGTTTTCGCAAATTTACGTGCATGTCCGTGATATCTGTCAAGATATTCCTGACCTGCCACAACATCTGATGTGAACTCAAAATCTTCTCCACACACGATAACAACCAATTACACGACACAAAGTCTTAATGAAGCTGAAAAAAATGATATACCGTGCTACGTACCAATTTACTATGAAAACTTTTAATTTGGATTTCTCTTTTATGAATATTAAAATGTTTCCGTTTATTGCAACTTGTGAAACTATGATTTCGGTGCACAAACCGCTCAAGCTCAGTTTCTTCACACTTAAATAAATAATTTCAACTTTTACTGTTTCAGTTAGTTTACGCGCGAAACTAGACTTAGTTTTTATATTCTAACAACTCTTAAGCACGACACAGTGTTTTTATTAATTTGTATTATTTTCCACTGTTATAATTAAATTTAGCGTTGATTAATTTTCCAAGGTTTTTCCAACACTCAGTCTCCGCCTTCTTCTTTGAGGCAGGCGAGAAGTGTCAGAAGACGTTCTTGATTACTGTGAGGTTGGCGCAGAACTGAAGTCATTTGATCAACACTATGTTCTTATATTCATAAGTTAAGAAGTCTTTCATCACAGCGCTAAGACTGGCAAGTGTTGCATGCCGCGCACACTTCCACTGCCACAGCCACATCCACAGCCACAGCCAGAGCCGAGGCATGCAATCGTGAAGAAGCTACGACTAGCCGCGTCTCCAGACTATTCAGCCTTAAGCCGCATCTTAAGCGCGCATGCGTAAGAGAGTCATGCTAAATTTCTAGCAATACGTCAAGCTTGGCCAGCGAGGAAAGTGCCCCATTCTTGTGGCAAACGAAAGCGGCTCCAAGTCTCCACTCGGAGAGCGCAAGTTGAGTTGCGAGAGCGAACAAGAGCGTAGCTTAGATAAACCTGTTGCCTGCATGTTCTTTAACTCCAGCCCCGTTCGGGCGTACTCCGAGTCTACAGAGCGTGCATTGACCGTTCGGCTTCAGTTGCCGGGTTGATAACATATTCCCCTTCAATATGCGCTCTTAGAATGGAGAGTTAAGAGCATATGCGACTCGTGAAACTTGGTCAGGGACACGAACAGGCTCTTCTGGTTGCGAATACCCACTCTGGATGTTATTGTACATTCCTCATAGAGCTCTATGTAGATATCGTACATGCAAACAGGATTGCAGATGTTTTCTAAGAAATTTCAATTTGAATAATTAAATTTGCATGCTGGAGATCGGAGGATACATTTTGTTTTTTTATCGGTTTCAAGTGAACTGATACGAACTTCCTCTATATTCGAGTGGGAGTACAACGAAAGTGTTTATAAAAATTGTGTAGAACTTGAGGGTTAGAGTACTTTGACTTTAAGTTATTATACCTGTAATAGATCTTATAAACAATTGCAATTGCTTTTGCTCCTATTCTATCATAATTTTTACGTTTAGAGTATTCAAAAGCAACATTTTATTCTGTGTAGACAACAAATTATTCATATGCCAACAAAGGAATCATCGTAACTGCAATTTGAATGTCAATGACTTGATCCTAACTGTAACTTCCTGTTTGCTGGGGTCCATAAAGTCCATAAAGTCTTGCCCTGTGACCCCAGTCTGCCCGCTGTGATGTGAAGACGCAGCAAACTTGCGTATTACACGTAGTGCCAAACAGAACCTAAGTCAATAATTCTTTGTCTCCAGCAGTTTGAGCTGCTGGGTTGGCAGTCGGAGTGGTTTGGTGTGGTCTTTAAGCGCCGTAATTAAATGTCTTTACGGCGGCTTTAATTGCAGCCTGTTCTGGGTAAACTTAAGCCCCAAACTGTCATTTGTCAGCGGCTTAACCGTTTGCTTTGGGCTACAGCAGCCAGAATTTATGGCAGACAAATTGTCAACCAGCAGACCAAGCTGTTACGCTCATCTCAAAAAGGGTTCTAAGTACAGGGTTGCCTCGTTATAATCAACACAATGAGCAACTAATTTCCCACTTTACCGACGTTTATGATAAAAATCACAGCATTTACACGCAATTGTTATCGTCAGCATGGAGAGATATTACTGTATTGGGGGATCTTTGGTCTTTAACAGACACTTACACTAACTACCTGTACCGTGATCTTGTTCTTCTTTAAGCACACGCTGACAGGTCACAGCGGCAAGGTGATGGCCGCCAAATACGTTCAAGAGCCCATTAAAGTGGTAACCGGAAGTCATGACCGCACTTTGAAGATTTGGGATTTACGCAGCATCGCCTGCATCGAGACCAAGTTTGCCGGCTCCAGCTGCAACGATCTGTGCACAACCGACAGCCTTGGCTCGACGATTATCAGCGGCCATTATGATAAGAAGATACGCTTCTGGGATATACGGACAGAGAAGCAAGCCGACGATGTTCTCATGCCTGCCAAAATCACCTCGCTGGATCTATCGAAGGGTAAGTGTGTTGGCCCAAAAGTGTTGGGTGCATACCGAAAGCTAATGCCTGCTTCTGCTTCTGTCCCCTCGCACACAGATTGCAATTACCTGATATGTTCCGTTAGAGATGATACAATAAAACTATTAGACTTACGAAAGAATCAAGTTATATCCACCTTTGCGTAAGTTGAGTTGAGAGCGCCCCCCTGGCGGCTCTGCATGTAGTTGAGACTCATAAAAACCGTTTTCGATTCCCTGCAGCCATGAACACTTCAAGATCAGTTGTGATTTCGCACGTGCATCCTTCAACTGCGGCGCCTCAAAGATCGCCTGTGGCTCGGCAGATGGCACCATATACATATGGAACGTGAACGGCTTTCTAGAGACAACGCTCAAGGGCCACAGGTGTGTAGATGTTGTTGTTTATGGCCATCAATCATGCGATCGCTTTACCATATGTATTTATGTATATGTTACCCCTCGCGAGCGAGCACTGCACACAAGTTGCGCCTTTCGCCGATCCGATCCAAACCGATCGCTTCCGTTGACAACCCTAATGCCAATAGTTCTGCTCTGCCTCTATTTTACAGCACGGCCGTTAACGCAGTCAGCTGGAGCCCGAACAGCAATTCGCTGGCGTCGGTGGGAAAGAGCAAAAGATGTATCATCTACTCCGATTCGTAGCCATAATAATGGCGCACAGCCCGCACAAGCCTCTAGCCCAGCATGCATTGGATGATAATACTATAAAAAGAAACGTAAACCGTCAACGAACTCAAGTACCCAGGGCTCTTTGTAGTTGGAGGAGCCTGTCAGGTGTTATTGGTCAGCAGCTCGTTGGCATTACAATTTAAAAGATATACTTTATACATAACTATACATGATGGTATAAAACTATAAATTACAATATATAACAAGCACCAGTTTATCATCGAATTCAACATTTTATGTGACATAATTTTTTTAATTTTTTACACACTAATTTTCTATGAGAACTTTTTTAAATCGCAACAAAGTCCACACCAATTTGTAGATAGCAATTATATTATATATTATTAATTTTTGAATTTCTGTGTTTCTAGGCTTGAACGAATTTAGCAATTACGATTTAATTTTGCAAGGCGTAATTTATACTTTTAAGCTCTTCGTGTATATGAAAATGAAATTATAAAAGTAAAAAACTTTTCACATCGTTCTATCCTGTGTATATACGAAAATTTAAATAATGACATCTTTAGTTCCGTACATAATAAATGATAATGTTTTTTAACCATTTAAATCGTTTGTGTTTTATAGAGCATCTGCTAGTCGGTTAATCGTCTGGGAAACACTCTTACTTGTTAGCGTACCCAAGCTTGTGTGTGACTTATTCTGTTCTTTGTGCCTACTCTTAACTTCTAATCAGATCAGGGAGAACCAATTTAACAAGAACTTATTGAGAACCGCAGACGATGTGTTCAGTTTTTGAGTAAATTGCAAATTGCTGAGTCAAAATAAATGAGCCTTGGTCGGACGACGACGATGATGTTGCGAAAAGGCATTTAAACTATTTTTGCTTTCATCATTAAATTATTTTTGTTTTATTCGCCAGTCAATAAAAAAGCTTTGTCACGTTAGAAACTATTGCGAAGGATGACAAATATTTGCGAAAGACATTTGAGAAATCAGTTGCGTAGCATCGCAATTATTTAAATAATTTGCCAAGACATGCTATTACAGTGCAGGGGAATTCCGGAATTTCCACACTTGACCTTGCCGGATTCCCTATACCGTGTTGCTTCTTATCGGCAAGATTAGAGATTAGCCAGGGAAGAAGGTAACAAGGTTGGAAGGTACAACAACTTGTGTACACGTCTCTCTTATTCAAAACTGAGCGAACTCAGCCAGGAAGGTACTAAGTAAGTGTGCAGCGTTTACTTCGGTACAAGAAAGGTAATTTTTTAATAGCACGAACGCTTTTCGTGTGGATAATGAGCCGCAGAAATCTAATTGCTCCCGAGGCTGCTGGGTGCCCGGTCCGGTCTTTACTTGGTGCTTGGTAGTCGGTCTCGGAGACACATTCGTGCAGCCCTTTTATTGAAAAAATGTCTGCAGCTTGGCACGACAGCTGCCATTGCCTTTACCATTGCCATTTCCATTGGCATTGGCATTGCTAACGTCATTGCCAACGTCATTGCGACGATGCTCAATCTCATGAGATCATTTGCCATCAGTCGCAGGCAGCAGTGTCGCGTCGCCGCAGCAAAGCAGTCGCATCGCCTCGCCTTGCCTCGCCTCGACGTGCCTGTGCACTAATTATAATTATAGCCGGTTCCATATTTAATTAGAATAGTGAGAGCAATGTTCAAGTATGGCGTAATTTGAGAGAATGCAGCCAATTAGGCTTTATACATACAGGCTATCTACCTGTATATGTTGGCTGTAAAACGTAACATTAGCATTTCTTTAATTATGGCATCGAGATTGATCAAAAATCTTACCGTTATACATCCATTATGGCACGTCGATTATCTGCTTCTATCATAATCATAATTGTGCTCGCTAAATAGATCGACGGCCTATTTGTAGAAATGGAACAATAGCAGTATGTCTACACATAACAGATCCTAAATTGCCCATGAGCCGGAATTGAAAAGTGAATTAGCTGGAAGGTCATATCGAATGCGGGCTCATTCCTCTTGAAATTGTGAATAATCGTAATCCTTTGGGGCAATCTCTCAATGCCGATTCAGGCCAATTTAATAACTCGTTTCGTGACTTATTCTAAGCACGTTCTGAACTGGTCGAAAATAAAACTAGTCGAAATCGGCAACTTTTCTAAAAGGAAAAACGACTTTTCCTCCAACTCAGCAAAGAGCACAAAGCACAGCAGGAGAGCTCGGCCATTGAAGCCATTGTGCCCATTCTGGCCATCTGAGTCCGTATTATTGTGCATGTTTTCGTTTAATTATCGGCCTCTTGTCTTCGCGTTGAATGTCGCCAGATGCACAAGGGTTCATTAAGTTAAATAGAGGTGCGTAGATCATCCTTATAGCACACACACACTCACAGTCACACACACACACACACACAGCCACCTGCATGCCTGTAAGTGCTGGCCGCGGCGAGTAGCCATAGGCAAATAATTGCACTGCCTCTAAGAATTCGGTATAATTTAGAACTATTTGCATTCATAAAATAACACGAAGCTGAAGATGAAGCTGGAGACGGAGAAGGGGAGAGGGGACATGGACGTGGACGTGGACAAGGTGTAGCAGGAGGCATAGCCGGAGCGAACTGTAAATGGGGAACTGAAGAGCTTCCTGGAACGCGAACGCCCACTTGAGTTACCCGAAAAAACTTTCCAGTGTCTGCAGCATCATTATTGGTGACACCAGGCGATGATGCAAGCAGCGATTCACTTTTCGATGTGGGCAGGAGGAGCTGATGCTGCTGCTGGTGCAGCGCTGGCATCGCGCCGCATCGTGCCATTATGCGAGGTGTGCGCGAGAGTGCCGCATTTGGTTGCGCACCTGCTTGAGGCATGAACAGCTATGTAAGTGCCGAGGCTGTGCGGCGAGAGTATGAGAGAGTATGCCCATGTCTGTGTGTACGACTGTGTGCGTGTGTGTGTGTATGGTGTGCATCATGCAAATAAATGCACCCTCAGTGCAACAGGAAACAGGCTTCGTGCAGATTTGTATCTTTATCTGGCAGAAGAACGAACACAGGCAAGAAAGTAACTGCTGCTGCTGCTGCTGCCACCTGATGCCTCTGCCCCACAAGTGCCACCTCTTCCCTATCTACCTGCTGCTGGTCGTTGGCCACCCGTCGGCTCCCTCACACCGTTAAGTGCATTCATCTCAATTAATTTACTCAACGTTGGCCCCAGCGACAAAATGCACGTTCTTCTGTCGCCGAAGAATGCCGGCGACGCGAAGACGAAGTAGGGGGAGCGTTACCAGATGGACCTCAGCACCTCGCCTGCAATTAATGATGAAACAACGTCAGTCTTTCTCTCTCTCGTTGGTCTCTAAGCCAAACTAGAAAATTAGGAAAGTCTTAATTAAAAGCGACATGCAAAACGATAAAACTTTATTCGCGTTCGGGCTGTGCTGATGATGTTTCTTTTGTCTTCGACTCGCCAATTTGGCCAGAAATTGCCGCATCGATGCCTGATGGCAGTGATAACGGTTTATAGCATGAGTCTTGCAGTTAAGAGAGAATCTAGATAATTAAGTGCTAAGTCAACATGCAGCAAATAATCGATTCGTCGTGTTGGAAATTGCCAGACTTATTAGATAAATTGTTCGGCCATAATGAAAAAACCATCACCACAACCGAATCACTTTTCCTGTTTTGTTATCGCGTGTGAATGTTAAATATAGTAAAAAACGAACAGTAAATAAAGAAACTGCAATGCATTAAATAACATCAGAGTTGTCCGACAAGAGGCCCCTCGGGCTTATGTAATACCGTTTAAGGTTTATCTTACAACATAATATCTATAGATAGCACGAGAGATATTCAATCACCATCGATTTATCGCACATACATATCTCAATTTTGATATCTTCTTTCAGAACTTGTTCGCATTCAGCTTCTTGACACTGACCCAATTTGTCCGGTTTAGTCGCCTGCAATTAAAACAGGATCTGCAACAGGTGCCATCTGTAAAAAGCCTGGACAACCAGCTTGCCCAGAACAAGCCTGGCAACAGAACTGGAATCATTGAAGTTATCCTAATCAAGAATATACTTTATGGCATCCCCGGCAACTCGATTAACGCCTCACACCTGAAGGAGTAGCAAAGGAAATCTTCAATCATTGTCGGATTATGTCAAACATAAATATTCCCAATTGACATGTATTTAAGCCTTACATTAAGGTGATTTAAGTGAAGGTTTATTGAAGGTTCTTTGAGCTATTTAAGTAGCATTCCTCGAATTATAGTTCTCCGATCAATAGTTTACCCATCTTTCCCCACTTCAGTAAAATCTTCAACTTGTATGTTTCAGTATATTTTATTTTGAATAAATTAAATTAGTATATTATGTAGCAGAAGAATTGATCTTATTGAGATGTTTCGCATGCATGTGCCCTCAGGCGTTTAAACTTATAAAGAATGTATTGATTTGTCTAATCTAAGCGATAAATTGAAGTAAGTATTCTGTTTTTGCATAGATTATAAGTAAGATATTAATTTAATTAAATGTAATTTACACATCTGTCAGAGACTGCCAGCCCATTTCCGAAGTCACAAAGGCAGTTCAATACTCGAATGGTCGAACTGCCTTTATAAGTGTGGAAAACAATTACTATGGTAAGGGGTCCAGTAAATAATGCTAGACTTGAAATGCGTATCGTATATATCCATTAACCAACAAACAAACCGTGGCAATTCTATTTATCCATTTCTCTGAAACCGAGCACTGACTAGACAAGACAAATAGCGAAGGCAGCCAAGCTATGTATGTATTGCGTAATCGTTGTTTGCACCTGTTAATAGTATCATCCAACTCCAACTCGATTCGATTCGGGGCGTTACCCGGTCAGATGAGCTTTCTAGTACGAATGATGATACGATTGCAGCTTCTGCCGGCGTTGATAGCAGAAGGTCCAGATGCCGATAATGGCCAGTTGTGTCAGCAGGAAGATCGTCGCGGCTGTAATGAGGCCTGCAAAGAAATCAATCGATAATGTTAGAAGAAGAATATAATAATGGGTCGGGTAATGCGAAGACATAAGTAACTAACAATTAAGAGGGGCACAGAAAATTATAATAATTTAATAAGCATATGATTCTTCCGTATGATCTCTCTACTCACCAATTGCATTCACACAGAAGCCATGAGCTCCATCGGTGGCTTTAAACGTCGTCTCGTTGCCCTCGTAGTTCTCACCAGCTGCAGACTTGCGAGCCTTCTGCTCCTCGAAGCCAAACTTATCCGTTATTTGAATGGACTGCACCAACAGCATTTCCTCAGCTCTCGATTTCACTGAGGTTTCACGTCTCTCACGCCTCTCGTAAGGGGCTAAACGAAGAGATGAATTTTTATTTAAAGATAAAATACAAATAAAGGAAGACATTCCATATGCCTCGTAGTGCATGACCTCTGGCACTCACGTCGCACAAATCATCATATGACCTCACCTGTTGCATTTAACGAGCGACGCTTGCGGCCGTAAGAAAGCAGGGAACGGTACTCGCCGCTCGTATCCTCCTGATCGCACTGAACCGGTTCGCAGCTTGGCATGCATGGGGTAACCAGGGCTCGGAACTGCACTACTTCGCTGGAGGGGAACTTAAAGGCGTCGAAGTTCGAAAGCAAAATCTTGCCCGACAAACTGCTCTTGTAGATGGGGCCCATAATGAAGTGATCTGTGGGGCAGCCATTGGAATCGATCAACGTGATCTCTGAGTTGTCCACACCATCCAAGGCAACCAGTTCACGCACGAAGATCTCGTAGGGGCTCTGCTCATCCATTATTTGGAACTTCAAGGCCAGAGGATCGCCCACCTCGGCAGAACGCATCATATCTGAACCATCGCGTGAAGTAATACGCATTATCACGTTCGGAGAGTCCACAATGACTTCCTCGGACAGAGCTGGCGTCAGGTCTCCACGCACATCCAAGTTGACGCCGTTCGTCACGGACTTGTTGCTCAGATCGTATTGGCACGCGAGGGCGAGACCCAAATCGGACGAGGTTACAATCATGTCATGATGCTGGATGATGATGTCATTCACATAGCGACCGGCCTGACTCTGACGCACATTGCACTCCAAATCATGATAGTTCATGCGCAGCTCAAAGTCGAGGGAACTCCTAACATCAACAGCGCACGATCTGGGCGATCCCTTGGCATAGACCTTGCCACTGAACAGCTTCGAGGTACGAATGCGAGCTAACATGTCTCCGCCACCGCACTCAATGGTCACATTGTAGCAGGATGCGAGCTCATAGGTGGCTGCCTCGGGTACCTCCAGATAGGGATCCTGCACATCAGAAAGGGTTGCACGGCTGTGATGCGAGAGACGGCAGACCATGTCGCCGGTGTCGTTGTAGTCATACGAATGACATCTATGCACAAGAAAGAGAGTTATATAAGGATTATAGATAGGGAAGATAATTAAAACTCACCTGTAGGGGGAGTTCAGACACAGTTCGCGGCACTCGTCGACGCTGCTAACTTCTTGATATACCGAGTCGACTGTCTTCAGAATGCGTCCAGGCAATCGCTTGAACTCGCACAACTTGTTGGGCTCCTCGATGCAATGATTCTCCAGATACTCGGTTCCCTCCTTGGGCTGGAAAGCATTAGTTCCGGCCAAAGTGGAGCGATCCATTTCGCTGAGCTCACAAGTGCCAGTTGCTCTTCGGTAATTCGCCGATCTGTTGAACAATGAAAAACAAATGGAATCATAAAAGAAAACAGGAAATGATGAAAAATCGATTGAACTGCCAAATTGGAAATAATAACTTTGCGTTCATTTAGCTGAAAAAAGATTCCGATAATAACAATAATTCTATTCGTGTACAGCTCGTCTCGATTATGAGATCTCTACAGTTCGGGGGCTAATAGCTTCCTACGCGTTACTCAATTTCCCATAATTGACTTTCAATTCGGTGTTCGGCTAATACGTGCAATCATTAAATAACATTATGAAGACTGTTATTATGTTAGGCGACCACGCCTGTTTGCTCTAAAAGGAAAACCTCACAGAAACCAGATACTTAAGAAAGGCGTTTCGGTCTCTTCTAATTGAATTTGTACTTTTACCATATTTATAGTTTTTAAAGATCTTCTCTTTTATTACCTGCAAGTAAAATCGGTTTCGCTCAGGCAAAGCTCGAAGCACTCACGACGCGAGTTCACTGATATGCTGCGCTTAACTTCCGACTTCAGTTTATAGTTCTGCACGCGATCGACGTACCAGGCGCGCCCACATGGCTTCACCGAGAGGCAGGACTTTTGTGCGTAGATGGTAAAGACGGGGAACTGCGATTTGGTCAGAGCACCTGCAACAAGCGATAATATTCAGTAATTCTACACTATTCTAGTCTCATATGGAACCATCATCATCATCATCATTATCATCACCATACCTGGAAGCTGATCGGCGTGGGCTGAGAAGAGCACACACAGTCCCGTCTCGTAATTCACCGACTGACAGGTTGCATTCTTCAGGCAGGTGTTCAGACAATCGGTCAACATTAAAGTGCCCGGCTGTGAGTCCATGAGCTTGCCAGGCGCAGAGAACACATAGCTAATGAAAATAGAATATCATATTAACATACCTAAGATTGATCATGCAAATATGCTAATGTCTTACCCAGTAACAATTTCAAAACCGACAAGATCGGGATCGCAGCGCTGCGTGCTAAAGCGAACCTCATCGTCATCGAAGAGAGCCCCCTCCTTGGACTCGGATTCAGAGGCAGCTGATAGATCGAATCCAGAGTTTCGGTTCTCAGTCGCAACGGCTGGAACTACATCAGCTTGTGCCGGACTCTCAGTGGTAGTTTCAGCTATCACGGCATCTGTGGTCTGTTCAATCAGTTCTGGGATGTCGGTGCTGATAGTGGTTGCTTCTAGCTCCGTCTCCTCAGGTAATTTATTGGTTCGCGTTAGCTCCTGTGCCTGGGTCAGACTCAACAACAATAGACCTATAGCAAGGTGTTGCATGACCCGGTGTTTCTTTGATACTCCCCAAGCCATTTCGACTGAAACCATTAAATATTGTAAACAAATCGTAAAGTTCAATCGAGGATAACTACAGCGTTTTTCTTTATGAACGAAAGGCGGTTTTGTTGTTGATTGTAAAATGAACAGATTATCGAGGCGGTACCGTCAGATTAGGTTCGTTAGGCATGGAATATGGTAGTGTGGCGTGAAGTCCGCTAGAGCTTTCTAATTCTGTACACACAACTTTATTTGCGAACAGGTGAAATGCATATACATTATGATATCCCACTCTCGACAGTTCCGCTTGTGATCCCAGAACTATATGTTGCTGTCCGAAGGCAATTCGGCACCGCACGTCGATGACCTCATGCACCGATCGGATACTGGGCAAGTCAATTACCTCTTCGGGGGAGTAGTGAGTGGCCCAGAACCAAAGACGACCAAGGCCTAGAGCCGGTGCCAGTGCCAGCGGCAGACCTAGAGCCAGTGCCAGCTAAGGGCCTGGCGTTTGTTCTGGTTCGCTGAGTAAGATTCTGGAGCGACTGTCGAGTTAATGGGCAACATTTATGTTGGATAGTTACGATGTAGAGATAATAAAAAGTTCATGAACTTTCATATCTCCTCACATTTAATATCAGTATGAAATTCAGTTAACTATCTCTCCTTTTTTGGCCGCAAAGTTAAATGAACTTGTTACATATACGGTACATGTTTATATCATTATAATGACTATAATCATGTGTGACTGTGTGTGTGATCTGAATCAGTAGAAGAGTTTAAGATTGTATATCTGGTTAACCGAATCGAAGCATAGTGGCACCTCTTCGATCTGCCTGAAGGTGCTTAGAAAGCGACTTCATCTGAAGACACGAAAAGTGTGGCAGCTGTCTCCGAATTTCACTTTCTCGCAAAGTCGCTTTATAGCATAACATTCGAAGCCGATTTGTCGCTTCTGATAAGGCAGGTGTACAGGGCAGCTGATAGCTAATGCGATACACCCGATCTGGCATACACGCGCGTCAGTCTAATTCCCAAAAGAAAGCAATAAGTCGAGGCTGACTCAAGATGGATGAGTGTGCGTGTGTGCAAGTGTCAGTGTGTGTGTGCCCGCATTTGATTTATATGTACATATGCATTAGATGGATCTTCTTTCTTTTGGTTCTTTTGGCCCGTCTCGCTAGCAATTAGCGGCGTACGCCAAGCGCGACGACTGGTCACTGACTACCGACAACCGACAACGATTTTCCTCAAAAAGCACCGCGCATGCTAGCTCACTAAAAATAGAACTCACAGGTCGAAAAACTTGTTATTCTAACAGTTAATTCTGTGGAGTATACGTGCGTATATACTCGCAATAGTATATGGATATCGTATACTATATTACTACTTTGCCTCTGTATGTGTAGCGCCTACTTCGTGCAAGAGCTAAACATGAAAATTGCATGCTGCAAGATGCGAACTGCGCGTTGCGCGTTCGAAGATGCGAGCTGCGAGTTGCAACTTGCAAGCTACAAAAAAACAGAGCCGAGCTGAGCCCCAGCTACCAGCACCAGCACCAACACCAGCACCAGCCCCGTGGCCAGAAAGCCATGCACCCTAATCTTCATTGGCAACAATGTCGACGCAGCTCAAAGCAACGGTATTTGATACACACCGACACCAGCTACAGCAACAGCAGCAGGCAGTACCGACACCGACTCCGACTCAAACAAGCCAAAGCCACAGTTGTAGCCAACAAGAAGTGCCCACCTACCGCCCCTGAGCCATAACAATTTCACCAAAATAAAACCGGCTTCATCTGAAAACAGCATCTTATTCTCAGCTCAGCTAAGCTCGGCTCGACTCACCTCTGGGAGATATGATAATTTCCCAGCATGTTCGTCGTTGTATGTGCCCCACAAGGTGTTGCATATGCATTGAAAAGTGTTCCTCTTCTGCCTGGAATGTGTGTCTCACTTGGAGTCGCATCTCCGAAGTTCAAAAAAGTAAGACTAATTAGGCTTTCAAAAATTCAAAACTCCATTTCTCTCTTACCAATTAGAGATGCACCTCAATGAAAGAATGATGATTTCTTAATTGTCCTAAAACTGTTCTTTCCCATTCTGCGCATGTGTTAAATATTTATAGTATTTGAAATAATATTAGGGCAATTAACATGCATATGAGACGATTCGACCATCAACAGCGATTGCTCCACTCCGCAGTGAATCCATTAACACAGAAACCGTATGCAAATATTTTAGAATCAAGAGAGAGGGCGGAAGAGGAAAGGAGGGAGTTGAGAGCATATGAATTGGTATGCAGATTCGAAATTCACTTGTCCAGTTTCACCTCGAAGTACTTTTCGAGAAATGTGCTTAGAAAGCCGCGGCGGGTAATGAGGTCAATGATTACAGAAGCGCAGAAGTCGTCGCCAATCAGGCGAACAACTATGTTGGCGAACTTGGTTGCATAAATTGGCCCGAGAACGTCGGGAGGCCACAACGCCGTCGGCAACAGGCAACAGGTCTCCAGGCCGGGCAAGAGGGCACGACACCGTGCCATGCCTCACTAAGTATGCCACCGATCGTATCGTATGCCTGCCCACATGACCAAGGTGTCCGGTGTACGGTGTCTACAATCGATGCTGAAAATCTTTTATTTACCTCTTTTCTTCTGCGGCAACAATACGGGACTGAAGAAATATGCTTTTCTCTTTGATCCACATTCGGTGGTACTGAACAATGCATTTGCAATAACAAATAGAGTTTCGAAGAACAGCTAGCAATGATAAAGATCCCCATGTGGGATCTCGAGTGGGCACTGACGATAAGTAATTAGCCTTTGGATAGAAATATTATTGATATTGGGCGATTAATTTTTTCGTAGTTAAGTCCAGGGCATGATGTCATTCGGTTACCCAAAATCTACGCCACAGCAGAAATCAATAAACCAAAAAAATAAACAGAAATCCGAAGACAGCTAGACAAGCAGACAGTGAGACAGACAGACAAAAGAACTTTCTCCATTCTGCATGCTGCGCGGCCAACTGATTTTGTTCATTCATCGAGCCGAGCCAAAGCATCGAAGAGGCCGAACGTCGTTTATTTGTGTCGTGATGTTGTTGGAATTTCCTATGGGCGTTTATCACACATCAAAAGCGAAAAGAAAACAAACAGCAACCGAATAAACCGTATAGCGTCTTTCTAATGAGAATACGTATCCTATAAAGTTGATAAGCTCGAAATAGTTGGCAATTTGCCGTTACGCGCAGAATCCGAACACACACACATACAATAGTACGGATAGTATAGATCGCATTGATCGCTCTCACAAGATACCCAGACCCAACGCATGCCATTGTTTGACACATTTACCATTTAGTTGCTCGGTTGCCCGCTTGCCTTTGGTGTTAGCGGTTAATTATAAAGCTAATTTATTGTTGAAGAAGAAGTCGGAATCGGAGAAACAAAATGCGTAGCCCAACCCACAGAGTTAAGAGTTACCGAAAACCCGCTGCAAGTTGACCCACTTTAATACATCAAATTTGGTCTTTCGACTGCCGGGTCCCATATCTGTCTCCCTCTTTCTCTGACTTAATATGCATGTGTATGTGTGTGGATACGCATTCTACCTTATAGTTAATATGGGTGATTAGTCATAGGCAGATTTATGGGAATATTTGAATGCGGAAAAAGTTAAGATACAACGGAAGTCTGCGGTGGTTAAAAGCGAGAGATGAAAAGTAGGCATAGAATTTAGCAACACACATATAGTAGACACACTTATATATCTTTACGACTGTATGCTGAAATTGATGAGATCATTAGAAGAAAATCAATCATTTTTTTGTTTTCTGCCATATCTTGAATTAAGTCATTATGCGAAATGTCTGGTTGAAATGGGTTCATTATATAAGTCATTGACACCCTAATTTACAGTTATTATATGTACTGCATATACCAAGCTCTGACGTCTAACTTGGCCTTTCTTTCGCAAACCAAGTATACCTAATTGATTTATTGTACTTTTCCCGCAGCTCTCACATTGTTAGCTACCATAAGGCCCACGGGAAGTTCGAATTATACGTTCTCTTTCCAATTAGCAAGTATCGCCGGTAGCAAAAACTCTTCTATTCAGAGAAGGTCTGAAATCGTTTAGAGGTGCTGCTATTGTCTATGATTACAGTTATTATTACACCTGTGTTAGGCACCATAGGCAAATTCTTGGCAATATCTGCTATATGACTGCAATTGATCAGGACAATACTCCAGTTAAGAGCAATGTTAACATGCCGTTTAACTGCAACCGTTTTGACGGAAGTTCTTGACTATTATTTGAAAATCATAGCGTTCTGTATGTTTTATGTCTCTCTTACTGGAGGCTGCTGTTACTTTTCCCACTAAGGTTCACCCTCCTTCCCCTCCTCCTCCTCCCTGCTGTGTCTACTGTCCGCAGCCCCCGTCGTCCATCGGCTGCAGTCTGCAGTCTGCAGTTGGGCTTACAGTTTAGTTTCTTACAGAATCTTTCTTTCTTTGCCACATTATGTGGTACCAATAGCCGTCGGACGCCGTTGTCGCTGTGGTTCGAACAAACCGGTTAACATTTTTTTGTGATTTTTCTTAGTCATTCTTCAGTTAGTGTAATGGTTTTTTTTGTAGCCGCCAGTGTTGCGGTCCATATACAATATAACATAACTTACGAACATGCATATATATGTTTTGTGTGCATGTACAAAGTTATATACGCATGTAAACACATACTGAACACCGCTTTCGGCTGTCTCGTTGGAAACGTGATTGATACCAAAGGTAAACAGATTATTTATTGCTCAGAGGCAGCTGCAGATTCTGCAGAGTTGATGCAGAGTGAAAATATCCTGCACTTTGGTGAATCAGACTAACTAATTATAGTTAGTTTACAGGACAGTGAAAATACTTACCAAAAATTCTATTTTCCTTTGCTTTAAAACTTATTTTATATATTTCAATTTTATTTGAAACAAATGTTTTTATTTTCGCAGAATTGCACTTGCACTGGAGGTGCTGTCACCTATGCACCAACACACTTTGCACTGCCCACAAAAACACTGAAGAAGCCGAACTTATCCACTCGATGGCTGACGCAGAACTAAAGTCTTCGCGGCAGCCGAGTGACTTGTTATAAAAGTTAGATAAAGAAGTTCTGCAGACACAGACGCAGCTTGCTCTGCTGCCGCGGAAAAAACAGAGCCCCCGAGCAGAAGAAAAGATCAGTCATATGGGCAACATCCACACGAAACACACGAACCACAAGGTGGCACGAGAGTCAGCCGAAAGCCAGGCAACTCGAGAGAGTTATAGAGAGCGAGCAAGAGAGAACTCCAGAGAGTGCAGCCCGTAGCGTAGAAGCGGCTGCGTACGAAATGTTAATTGAAAAGAAATTGTACGAATAGTAAATATTTAGCCACAGAGACCGGGTCGGACCCATTTGGTTGCAGGTCGAGCCGATTCTCTCCACGATCCAACTGCAACGTGTTCGTGTTGCGAGTTAAGAGTAGAAATTTTCTAAAGCGGTCAATGTACGCGATGCTGAATTCACTCGTACACCTGTTGTAATCGTGTTCTCTCCCGCTCGTGCTGCCGCTCTCGCTCTCTCTTACTTTAACGTCTGCTGTAATTTATACCTGCAGCACATGAACTTACATATAGTTTTAGGTGTCTTTTACCGTCCGCAGCTTTTCGGGCTTAATGTTAACGAAGCGCGCTGGCAACTGTGTAACAAAAGACTTAGGAAGCATACTTGACGCTGCCTTTGAAAGAGAGACCGTCCGATAATGCTCGGCTCGGCTCGGTGTGTAACTCGATTACCGTTGTACATTCGTTGTTATTGTTTTTTTTTTCTATTTTTTACGAACTTTTCACTTTCACTGATGGTAACTGGGCGTTTTACTGCATTTTACTGCGTGAGACCGCCTGCGATCTTCATTTAGTTTCTTCTTTAGTTCTTTAACTGTTGTAGAAAACCTGAACTCCGTGGGCAGCTCATCAAATTAGCATATTTACCCAGTTTCACTGTCGGCGATCGCAGCTATCTATCAAAACAGGGTGGTTTATGGCTTTTAAGTAGGTATAAGTAGATTAGCCCCAAGTGATATGGTTTTACTTTCCTATCGAATTTGTCCATTCATCTTTTTTACAACTTATGCAAATGGAAGTCGAAAGCAGTTTCTCATGATCGAAATGGATGTAATAATAATTAAACTAATTCGATTACAACTTCACTTCAGGAGGCGATTCGCATCGAGAACAGACGTGCGGGCGCTTACAAACTGGCGCCATTATGACAAATCTTCGGGAAATAACTGTGCCAGTCAGATATGCAAATTGGGAAGGTAGCAAACGGTGTTTGATTTCCAAATTTATAGGTCAACTCGAATGCAAATTAATTTGGAATTCTTATTCTCATCAGACTGTTGTCTGTGTGTCAACAAATGATACGGTATTCTAATCCGCATGTGAGCAGTTAGTTGTGTTCCTACATGTTTATTTTATGAATGCTAGAGAACTTTCAGATAGAGCAGGTCAATTAAGGAACATAGAAAAATCTTAGAGACGATTCTTTAAGACTTCCGAACAATGAGATTAGTATTGTAATAAAAATCTGAAAATATTGAATATTCTAGTTGTAAAAATATGATAACTGCAGATCTTACAGTACATTTTATTGCATTTTTTATTTGCCCTCTACCAAAATAATTGGATGAACTATTTAATAAAGCTCGAGATTTTTTTAGTTTATAGTGTAAAAATAAGAAAACTTTGTAATTGGATCAGATAAAAGTATTCTTTGGCTTTGAGTATATTCGCGTAATTTATTAGGCTCTTTCTGTCTACTCTCTCCATAGTTACCGGCACAAGTTTATAGCGCTAATACAATCAGACGAGCTACAATCATAAAATTCCTGAGTTGCATTTCCGCCAGCCGATTGATTCAAGTCTCTAGTTGGGGCTGCTCGTCAAGCGCCGTTACGGCATTTGAATGCAGCTGCTAAAGCCACAAGCCACGACTCACAACTCCGAACTTAGAGCTGAGAACTGAAAGAATTGAGAATTTCCAACTCCATACCCTGAACCCATATTATAAGCATTTTGCACTAAGTAATTTTATACTAAACATCTCGTGCACAACTCATTAGTGCGTCTTAATGGCATGAACATAAATCTCGTTTTATTGGCCCTGCAAAGGCACCCGATGAACTCCAATTGTTGTCTGTGTGCGCCTGTAACTCAATTGTATAACATTATTATTATATCATATAATTCTCTCTTTATGAACATATATTATATTACTCTTTGCTCTAATCTACCCGTGACTTTCCTACGAAGCAGCTAACCAGTTTCTGTGCCTACACGCTTTTTCGTTAGAATTTTCGTATGTTATGTAGGTCTGTTTACCTTTTCGGAAAAGAACAAAATTTGGCCATGTCGCATTGTCGCATGCTCTTTGATCTTTGCACTGAAGAAATTTGCTTTATCTTTCTGCTTGTATATCTTATTATTATAATGAAGTTCGTTCGCATAGGTATTCCGCAAAAGGCGCTAAGATAACCTCTGCGTAATGGAAAAATTCCAAGCAGTAGCAGCAGCTTGTGCGTGTCTCTGGAACCGAAATAAGCACTCAGCATTCCTGACATCTATTGCATTTTTGCAATAGGTTTATAGAATTAAAATTGCAAGTCTGCTACCAGAAACGCAATATGTTCGTATTAACGTTTTTATTGCCTTCCCTTCGGCGCTGGTACACGCCGGCATCGTTATTATCGCACATGCGTTTTCCGCTCCTGTCCGTTGACTCTTCTAATTGTCATCATTTCCCCTATTTTCTTGCTTGCTCTGCCTTATGCTCTCATCTTTCAGCAGAATCGTGGCAAGCGACGAATGAACGGGTTGAGCTCGGATGGGGTCCATTCTCGACGGCATGGGTACTATGCAATTATAGATTTCAGATTTACTTCACAGAAGCCAAACGCTGATTGAGTATAAATACATTAGACATGTGCATATTTTTACACATAATTTTCTATTAGTAAGTAGTTGTCTACTAATTGCAGTCACGCATGACTAGTGTTTAGACAGTCTGCTTCTAGCTTTAGTAGAGAGATTTAATATGAAAATAGTCGAAGAACAGGAAGTTAACATTTTTATTTAAATATACAGTATGAATATACCCGCCCATACCGTTATAAATAATTAATAAATTGTAAACCCAGCACAATTAATTATATATAGAGTACAAAATATTTACATATAAAATTTAACGGCGGTAAAAACGATTCGTTTATTGCATTTTTTAAAAATTGTTTAAATGAACGAACTAATTCCCATAAAGTCGTTCCTCAAAGTTTAATTCATTTTGAACTTAACAGCTGTTATGTGGCTGCAATAACATAATAAACAGCTGTTCGGCGATTTAATAATCAATAAATTACAAAAAAAAATACATTTTATTTGTTAATTACACACATTAATTTTGAAATAAATCATTAAATCGTTCTTTTAATCAAAAATATTTTTATTTCATTGCTCGTTTTAGTTTGCACAGCTGATTCAGTGTACAGCGAGTTTCATAGCAAGCAGCCTGCGCTAATAAGCAAAATCAGTTCGGTTTTAAAAGTATTTTTTTTTGTTACTCACCACACCCTACAACTAAATATTTTTATAAGACCAAATTAGGTTTTTACGGTGTTGTCATCCTTGGCGCCCACAGTGCAGGGAGTATTCGTTATCAGATCAGCCGTACGACAGCCAACTATTTGGAACTTCACCTCGTTCTGCTTAACCGTACCGCCAACAAACAATTTGGGATCGCTGCTCAGAGCCCACAATTCGTTTTCACCCTTTGAGTTTCGATTGATTTTAAGGCCTGTGATAAATTTCAATTGTTGTGGATTGTATGCGACAGCACGTATTTCATCTGCAGTGTAATTAGACCGTTCATTCCAACTAATCAAGGCGCCCAGGCTGATCAGACTGCAGTAGAGATTTCCGGCATTATCCATGACCTCCGATTCGCATTGGATGCCGCGTGTGCCCAGAATGCGGAAGTGGCCTCCTACCAAGTCCTTCGATGGTGTTTGCCAAACGCTCGCATTGTTTACCAATTTCAGTGGGACTGCTATCTCAAAGAAGCTGTTGAGGGTATGAAAGTAAACAAAGCGCTCTGTAAAGATTGACATGTTTAGTTTCTCATTTCTGACTTTAGTTCACACTGAACTCACCTGCCTCAGTGCTTGGACTTAAACTGACAGTGAATATGCCCGCATGAGCACTGCCAAAACGACGCACTCCCAAGGATGGTTGCATAGACTCGTGTTCAATGCGCCAGGACTTGCCCGTTAGCGCATCGAATACAATAAGGCCATAGCCCCAGGCATCAGCTATATAAGCCTTGCCACCCAAGCATATACTGCTGTCCGCCGTTTCCGTCAGATCTACAACCATGGCCGTAAAAATCGATATACTGGGCGTATACAACTCTGCCGGTAGGGGAGAACGCTGTACCAATTCATCTTTAACCAGATCGAAGATCAAAATCTGTGGTGCACACAGTTGCAATGAGTTCACCTGACCCGAATCCACAACCCAAAGGCGCCAGCATTCGTCAATCTGTAATTTAAGTAATGATTAGCTGAGGGTTGTGGCCTGCTGAGGATGTTTGCTCACATAGGTTCTAATAGCGGAGATGATGCCGGAACAGTTGTTCGTCGTGAGATGCCAAGAACTGCTGGGATAGGCTTCCAGCCGCGGATTATCAACAACATCATTGTCGCTAGAGGCAACTGTAGCCAATGTAAAGGGTGTTCCCGTACTAAGCCGTGGAATTGTAAGAAAAGTACGATGTCGTCCCTCGTCGCCATATTCCACGTCAATATCGACAGGAAGAAAATGATTGTTCTTGGCTTGATTGGCTCCAGCAACATCTATGCTCAGATCACTCCACTTATGCAGCGTGCGCAGTTGCTTCATCTGCAATTGTTGCTGCTGCTGCTGCGTCCCACACACACACACAGTGAGAAGGATGCCAATGAACTGCCAGCCAAACATTTTGACCAGGCGGAGGATAGAAAAGTCTCGTCTAAACGGTTCAGGCGACGCGTGAACACTGACTGAGTTACAGGTGGTGAAGCAGGTAAGTTGATCGCCAGGTAAGGTGTTGCCAAGTCGATGCTAACAGACCCTAATTGACCAAAAGGGCAACGGCAACGACTTGAAGAGCATAAACAAAGGATAGCGGCTCAGGTATCGCTTCGATCTTCAGCTCTATCTCGTGTTCGAAAATGGAATGGGGATGGGCATATGTCAGGTTTTAGTGCCGTTTAATACTTAGAGATTTACAGACACCTTTTTATGGAGGCCTCCACTCCATATCTATTTACATAGCCCAAGAACCTGCACACTCCTTCTTCTGACCATCGTCTCTTGCCGCTGGCCATGTCAACAAACGTTGTAACGCTACACGCGATAATTGATCTTGCTCTCGCTCTATCTCTCTCTCTCTTTCTCTGTCTCTCTTTCACTCTTGAGTATGCCGGAAAATGCTGTCGGCAGGCGCTTGGAGACCAGACAAAGTTGTTCGGACCAAGAGCTGGCGAGATCGATGCTGAGCGTTGCCGCGCTGCTTGGCGCCCAAGTGCTACAGCTGGGATTCGTTGGTGCCTCTACTATAGGAAACTCGCTTTTCACGCCCCGCTATTTTCTAGTAGAAATTTAATGTTTGTATTCGTACGCGTTGTACCCCTTGTGTTTAATGACATGTCTCGGCGCCGGAATGCAATTCCACTTGTCGTTTTCGATGCTCAAACGGGTATGCTATCATTGAGACAATGCCAACACGATCAATACGAACAGGTCAAGTTTTATAATTTCTCAATCTATTCATATCGACTTTGGTTACTGGATATCTACTGTCTGAGCACGCTGCCAATGCAATCTTCAGTAACTGCTTGATTGAGCTGAACCAAAGATAATAGTGCAATAAATTAAGCCATATAATGCATACCATGCAGGAAACGATGATATTAACAGTTTTTGAACAATGCCAAACACTGCATAAAATTGGAGTCAGTGTCAATGTCAAGTTGAAGGCGTGTATCAAACACGAATATGGCATCAGCAAACATTATCATAGAGAAACCATTTACTTGTCTGCGGTTTTGGAGCTGAAAATTATGATTTGCTAAAATGTTGGCAGAAATAACAAGACACGAAAATTGATTTTTTAAACTCATTATTTATTTATCATAGTAAGAGTTTGTTTTTGGTTCAACCGGACCGTCTCCTCGACCTGTTAAATATGCTGGCCCTTCTGCGCGTTGCAACCTGACGCTTTGCAGCCATTTGCCTCTGTCTTACAGCTTTCTGACGCTGTTCTGCCATTTGCCTCTTAATTCGCGCTGTCTTAGCTGCCTCTGCTGCCGCTGCCGCCTGAGCTGCCTTTAGTGCTGCGGTATTCGAGCTGGAGCTGGAAGTACCTGATGTCGATGGTTTCGCAGTTGTGGTAACGGTTGTAGTAACTGCAGTTACTTCTGCCTCAGTCGTATCCTCATCATCGTCGTCTTCTAAACAGTCTGGATCGTCTGGCGAGGTGGTGCAATCAGTGCATCCAGTAGGCAAATTTGGATTATATGAAGTGCAAGCCACTCCTTCGCTGCTTTGGATCCAGCTAATTGCCAATATGGCACAGAATAACAATATCTGTTTGATTCTCATTTTGAATGATGAACAACCGTTGGAACTTTCCCCCTTTTATAGCAATCTGCAAATTCGCTAATTAAACAGCCTAACGCAAAATTTAAAATTCAGCTGTGACAACAACAAGTTGGGAACAACGTAAAAGATGAACACATTCTATATTAACTTTGCTCTAAACATAAGAAACCCACTCCGTTGTTAGCGAACCTCTGACGACAGCTGGCCAATTCGTTTAATAGGGTATTCTTTGATCTGCAAATGTTTGTTCAGCTGCTTAATTACTTGCAAAATTCAAATTTTGACAATATTCGGAAGAGATTTCAAAAAACAATTTTTAAATTTGCAATTAAATTGAAATAGATTGAAATATTGCAAATCTACAATTAAGCGTCATAGTTGTTTAAATACGATAGATACGATACGAAAGTCGATAACTAGGAGAGGTAGCTACAGTTAAAAGCACTTGGTTGAATATACCCTGTTATTGATTTGTGCAATTACTTTTCTTATTTATAATTATAATAGGATATTCTAAACCGAAATTGTTTATAAATAATGATTTGCTTCAAAATATAAAAATTAACTTTTTCAACAAGTTTTTGGAATATAAAAAAGTAAAAAATAAAACAAAAAGTGATTTTTTTTAAGTATTTGATGTGATGTAAATCAGTATAAGTAACCTACAGTCGAGTGCACCCCATAAAATACCCTACATTAAATATGGCTTGCTACGCTGCCTTTTCGTGTTACAGTTCCCATTAAAAATGGGTGCGGATACAAACATTTAAAGCTGTTTTTTAAGCCGTATGGGTGTGTATTAATTGAATTGATAGCTATCGTTTATATAACGCATTAAAATTAATTTTACTACAAAGCTGTAGTAAACAAAATTATAATATAATATTAAAATTTGTAATGCAAATATATTGTGTATACAAATTGTCTACAGTTTTACAATTTAAGAGGAAATTGCTTGGTAATTATATTTGCAACTTTGTTAATAGCCCTTAAGAAACCTAATTTTCCGCACGTGCGGATGCAAAGTATGATATCAAATGCCAACGGTAAAAAGACCCTAAGACCCGTGCTACCCGAGCTACCCAGAATGAAACCGCAAGCCACACAGCAACTGCAAGAAATTCGAAACAAATTTCAGAACTGGTTAGGCAGAGTCGTTTCATGCCTCATTAATGTCAGATTTAAGTGTGGCAAAGTAGAGCTTGTCAGAGTCGGTAGTAGTTTTTAATTATATGGTTAACTTTGTTTAATCAATTTATTAACACTTGGGGAATGCAACTTGAATTCGAGAAATGCAAAAAAAAGACGGGATGATTATCGAATAAGAATCATAATGTGTATATATGTGTAAGTATATTTCTATTACGTATGCGTGTGAGTGTGCGTGTAAAAGAATTCGTGTTCTGAATAAAATCAAATGTGTGTTTTGACAGAGTATTTACACAGAATGAACATAATTACAGTTGACAATTAAATAAATAGAGAACTAAGGATTATTTATATACAATGAATCGAAACAAAAAGGAAACCGTCAACTGAAACATTATCGATAAGTATTAATGATAGTAATAACCACTGTTGCGGCCTCTATAGGGCGAAGTGGAGGCCGCTCCTGCAGCCGTAGGCACATTTGTGTCTACCAGGGTATCCAGATAGGACCGCTGGTAGTTATCCCTTGTAGCCTTGGTGGGCGGGAAAGCCTCACCTTGATTAAGTGCTGTAAAGGGATTTCGCACTCCATAGTTGACAATGCCCGCAGTCTCAAATTTATAGGGTATTTTCGTAGTCAGAGGCGTCGTCAGCGCTGGGCTGGTAAAATAGGTCTGGAGAGCATTGGCGGTGCTCTGTGCGGCCTGCACATGTGACTGCGAGTGAGTGTTGTATATGCCAAAGTGCAGCAGACTATTGTGAGCTGTCGCCGTCGGTAGTGCGAGTCCAGTGTGACCAAACGTGGGAGACTTGATGGCGGTCTGCTGCCGGGCTTGTGGCAACTCTAGACGCACAATACGATTGTTGAACTCATTTGGATTGAGGTTCTTCAAGAAGAAACGATGGAACTTCGAGGCAATGGCATAGATGACTCCCGGCTCTGCTCGTGTTGTGGTTATGTCCGCAACAAACTGAAGGCGATCACGATCGTGAGCCAACACGGCTTGCTGGTTGTTCGACGGGTTCCACGAGGCGATTGCCGTCTCGGTGAGCGGAGCAAAGATCAGACTACTATCGTAGGGTGATACGGCCAAGCCAATGCCCTGCGAGGACTTCTTTCCCACCAGCTTCACGTCCAGCATTTGACCACTGGGCAGCGGACCTGCTCGAAGAACATTTTTGTGTACCGAGAAAACGCTGAAAGTAAGAGGAAATAATTTGAACATGTGTGGAAAAGGTTTCCTCTGCGAATCTCCTTACCGGTCTGTAGCCAGTGGCTGGAAGTAGACAATGCCTTTGCGCTCATCAAAAGCAAGTCCGACAACACCATCCATGAGCACAAAACGATCGTTGTGAATCTCCGACTGTGCAAAGTCAGGATCGGGATACATTGCTGGGAAACACATGAAGGAATATTAAAAGATACAACTAAAAAGCATTGAGGAACCTCACCTGGATGCGATACCCGCCAGGTGACATCCTTGCTGCTGTCGTACACAATGATGCCCGGCTCCACGGTGTCTGTGATATATACAAAGACATCATCGCATGACTTGGCCGTCGTCTCATCGATCACCATGTTCGTGAAGAGTGTTTCGCCACGCAGCACCTCGGGCGGGAAGTCGATGCGACGCACCACACGATCTGTGTTCAGATCGACGACAAGTATCTTGGGCGGGCAAGTGATCTGATAATCCTCCAGCGAACGCGAGACACCTGCATCGAGCAGCCATAGGCGATTGCAGGAGTCGATACGCAGGCGATAGACCGAGGTCAGTATGAGATCGCTGCAGTTGAAGTTCGTTCGGGCTGTGTTGGAGAATGACCAGTCTGGATAGGCCTGCAGCAGTGGCGAATCGCCCAGCTGTGCCTTGGGCACCCAACTGACTGTAGAAGAAACGCCAGAGAAGAGTTTCGGTGTGGCAATGAATATGCGATCTGCCGTCACAGCAATGCCTGTGATCAGCACATTCTGAGGATTGTAGAAGTTCGGATCGTTGGCACGTGTCGGTATCGGATTGTTGTAGCTTAGCAGTTTCCAGTGCTTGGCAACCTGCAGACCAGGCGAGGAGGCAGCATAACCGGAACTGTAATTGCTAATCCAAAGCAGTATACAGAGGAGGAGGCTGGCGAGGATGCGGGTCATGGTAGCTTTGATGACGACTGTAAAAGCAATATAAATTAGCATTGTAGTTTATTTCCCTATCGTTTCCAGCTAATCAAACAGTTAAACACAAATGAAAAGCAATTATAAAACGATTCGATTTGCATGATCAAGTTAAAATTAATCTGCTCAGAATTTCCCACCAATTAGAAGGGAAGCTTGATTTGTTTGCGGTGAATAAGTAAGCTTATTTAATACCCTTCCTACATATATATGTATATAATATTATTTCAGAACGAATTCCATTGCAATCTGCACTTCTATTGTATTCAAATGAGGCTGTTGCCATGTCGCGTTAATAACTGATCCAGCTTGGTCTCGACTCCGGTCGAGATTGAGAGATCGCGATCGAGAGTTGGAGAGATCTACCTTACTGACTGGTGTGTCTGCAAGACGTGTGTGTGGCTCGAATTCACACACTTGCAGCAAGTCACGACTCATTTCTAATTCAGTTTCGAGACTCGAGTGCGTTTTCCGACTCGATCTAAATCTGAAGCTGTCTTAGCGGCAATCTGACAGTTCATTTTGCTTACTGACCATTTCGACTTGGCAGCTGTATAAATGCTTAAGATTAGTCCATGTGACAAACTTGATTCGGCTGCTTTACACTTGATTAATTATCAATTGAAGCACACGCAATACAACTTGTGTGTGTGGGGACTTTCTTAGCTGTTTCATTAACTGATCTCGTGATAAGTTGTCGAGTTAATTGAATTTTATTTTGGTTTTGCGTCATTTCGGGCAATTTAATAAATTACATAAATGCGAGTACCGATGATTGCCAAGGCCTATTTCCACACAAATATAGTCTCGATTTATATAAGATCTTAGCAAAGCAAAGCGGAAATTCGAACAATTTGTAGGGTATTTTACGAGTGCCCCCTAACGAGCGCTCTGAGTGCCCACCTGACATTGGACCTACAAATTGAGCCTCTTGTCGTATAATTTATGAGCCGACTATCCGACAATCCGTCAAGCCGATGTGCCAACGCCTCATGATGACAGCTGGCGGAACAAACGGCCCGGGTTAACCGGGCTCAAAAGAAAATGTCAAAAATTATAATGAAAGCGAACTACAACTAGCTGACAATGTGCCAATCTTTTCTTTTCTTTTTTAGATATTACAATGAACGTTCGCATTTTATATTCAAAATTTCTTCCATGCATTGTAGAGCGAATGTGCAATAATTGTGCTATTATATTTATTTTTAAAAAGTTTGAATACAATATGGCAAACTCGTTTGTTGTCGCGCTCGTAACAGCAGCAGGTAGGCTGCCAGGCAGTCGTGTGTAAGTGGATTAAAATCTTGTATAAGCCGCGATAGTGTCACAAATAATGCTACAATAAGTCGCGCCTCGAAATGAGGCATTCAAATGTGATTTAAATTTGCATTGCCGGAACTGGCAATTTGTGGGGCAAGTAGATAAATCAAAACTCCACACTGCAGTCGAACTGCCTCGCGGGTATTCTCTTTTTGTTGTGATTGTTGGCTGTTGCTATTGTTGTTGTTGTTGTTATTGCTGTTAGTGAATTGACTCCCTGGAGAGCGTTGCAAAGCGAACAAGACATTTGTAAGCCGCAGTCAAATCGAGCTCAACTATTTTCGAGCTCACAACAACAAGACAACTGACAGATTACAAATCTGGCAGCCTTATCTGACACATTTTTTTCTCATACGTGTTCTCACGCGTTGCACAATGTAGGTACGGATGGAGGGACGGACAGACAGACTGAGTGTTCGAGCGTTGGACGAAGAGCGAGACAGTGTGACAGACTCAACAAAGGTTTAATTGCCCCCAACTGGAGCAGTGTGTTAAGTGCAAGTATTTGTACAAGAGTGTGTGTATGTGTCTGTGAGCTTGTGTGGGTAGACAAATTAATTAGTTTGAAATGTAATTACTGCGTCTCTTAAAGGGTCGCATGGAAGAGCAAATAAAGCAATTAACACCTGGTCGCAAATTGTTCGCCAATTTCGAAGTAAACAAAATCAAAATTCAAAACAGAAACTGCAAATTGGCCTCTCTGACCATTGATCGCATTGTGCGGATGCGCAAATGCGGACGCTTCCTTATGACGCACAGTAAAGTCGCACATTCATCGTGCACACATACACACACAGTCAAACAGCAGTCTGAAATTGCCAATGTGAACCGAAGTTGCATTCGATGCGATCGATTTGAAGTGCAGCAGCTAAAACACGCTGCAACGCGCTGCGAACGTAATTAACACAGTTCTTCATTTGGGCAAGCTTGTGCGATATTTTTAGCCAATTAACCGCTAGCCTGACTAGAGTTAGCCAACAGCAGGTGTTGCCTGGCGTGTAGATATGGATACGTGTACCCTTGGCTATGGCTACGGCTAACTCAATTATGAATTTGTTGCAATCGATCCGCAAGAGTCACTGGAACCTTTACACAAGCCACACACAGAACCGAAACAAGATAAGCCAAATTCAACTAAAAGGAACTAAGCCGAACCAAACCAAAACGAATCAAACCAAACCGAACCGAACCGAAACGAAGTGTTCCACACACCAATCCACATTGATACTGCAGCGGAACTATTGCTGTTAACAAAATGCATAGCAATTGGCACTTTAACCGTTAAAATCGTAGCAACAACTGTGTTGCTGCGGCTGCGCGACGTGCCTCGTGCCACGATGACGACTGCCATCGCGTTCGTTGCCTAAGTCTTTTGTTTCAGCCACTGAGCGCAGTGCAGGCAATTTGTTTGGCGGGCTGTGGTTTTTCTTTTTCATCTGGCATTAGCTTACTTTGAGACTCAGTCGGTTTATTTGTTTGTGGCTGCTGCTGCGATCGATTTTCGTATTTTGTATTGTTGCTGTTCGCGACACGTCCAAGCGCTGCGGTTGCCGCTTTACGACTGCGCTCGTATCAGCAGCACACCGAATTTTATAAGAGCTTTAACTAATATCGAATTGCAGGCAGCTCTACTGCAGGTACTCACGTGAAGATACCCTGTAAAAGATAAATATTATAATATTGCATATGTAATGTAAATTACCTGTAAATGCCCTGAGATTATTCAAAACAAGTTAACTAGAGATTAATTTATACTAAAAATTTGAGATAGAACGAGGTATATTTTTAAATATTAATAATTTTATTTGATTGACATATAGTACATACCCTTCAACTATATTCACCACAGGGTATAACAAAATAAATGACGAGAAAACTGCTGGCGCCGCACAAACCGCCTCAGTACCCAAACTGCAGTCGTTTTTGACACTCTTATACGGTGCTGACACGATGATTATTCATACGCTCTGTTGGCCGGCGTGAAAAATCATTGCGGCTTTTACTTGAACTTAAGCTGGCTTTGGCTGGCGGCACATCTTCCGTGTATTAGCATTCGAATGCCTGTGTGTGTTTGTGCGAATGTGTTAGTGTGGGTGTGTGGCACACACTGTGTGCGTTGTGTTCGACAAGTTTGTCATTTTGTAGTTGATTGTTTTGCGGCATGTGTAATTGACTCTTAACATACAAGTTCATTATCGCAATCGGGTAATTGAGCTGCGGCATGCTGCATTTTTCGAGTATGTTTACGCGTATTTCTAAGCAACTGCGAAGCACGTGAACGAAATCGTTTAAGTATGTAAGCATTATAAGACATTTGGGAGCAATTTAACCTTTGCTAAAGTGTGTACACAAATTGTATTTGGATTGTGCTAATAAAATAAAAAGAGTCGCAGTTAAATAAATTTAATTCTGATGTTTTGGTAAACAAGACAAACAAGCTCAAGCGAAAGTTATTCATTTGTACATTCATACCCTGTACAGGCAAAGTGTAACAGAGGCAAATTTTCCTACAAAAATCTCTCCAAAAAGGGTTCTTACTAAGATATCTCTGTATTAAAGTTGTATTTCGATTCCACTTTCCGTGTCACTTTTTAAGCGAACTTCCCTGTGTTAGTTCTAGCCATAGTTCCAATATAAATCCATTCGGGAAACGCTAACGACCTTGGCTGCTTTGCTTATTGGGTATCTTGAAGTTAAATCCTCTTGGCCTTTCGACGCGTCGTTACTTGTTTCAATAAACTCTTAAACCAGTTTCTCTTTAGTTATAAATGCTGATGCAAATCCGTCTAGAATCCAACGAGAGTATTGACTTTTTTCACAAATCGCCTGTGATAATTAGTATTTATTAATTTGTGGCATATACGAGACGAGAACATATCTTAATTTGCAATCGAATCTAATCAATCTAACCAGTTGTTTCCCTCGTAATTTATACACCCGAATAGGGAATAACAATTATCTAAATTGGAAGCAAAGCAGCTGCGAAAATACAACAATCTATGGCATTAATATATATTATATAATAGAGTTAATAAATTCAAGACAATTAATCTTCGACTTGCTTTAATTTTGGGTGGCCCACATGAATCAAAGCTGATTTGTTGCAAATACTACAAAACTTGTTGATATCTTCATCCGCTGTAATTCTCCTTAATAAACTATTAAACATTTTATTGATGTTGCCCCTTAATCGAATTTACGATAAGTCCTACTCGCCAAGCCGAAGCAGGTGCAGAGCTTTGCTTTGCTTAGAGTGGATTTCATAATCGTTGCGGACATATGCATTAAGTGGCCCATGTGGCCAATGTAGAGAATAGTGAAAGCCCAGCCAAGAGCCTTGCAGTGGGGCAAGCTGGGAACAACAACAGCAACTCGTTTGTACGCTCGAAATTGACAAGACGAAAATGATACCGAAATGGAAAGTAAAATAAAAAGACAAAAGCCACACACAGACAAAATCAGCCACACCAGGTGAACGTGTGCCGACGCTCTGCCGGTTTTAATTACTCACACCACTCTTATTGGGTTCTTTTGAAGAATTCCGTTTAGAGACTTTACTACGCGAGTAGTATTTGCCAACCCAAATATGCGAAAAGTGTCAGACGAAAAAAGGGGTTATGCAAAAGCAACAAAAAACAGAGCAAAACAAAATAAAACAAAACGACAATTGCAGCCGCCGCTGCCGCCGCCGACGAAGCAGGCAACAACGCGAAAACAACCAGCGACATTTAAACTGGTTTGCCGCCAGAATTAGCCAAGTCTCTAAGTCGGAGTAGCTCGTTCGAATTTAGGACTTGTGTGTGCACTGGGCATGTGGCACGAAGTTGCATGAATCACAATAGCGGCTACCAAAGTTAGTCGGAGTCGTAGTGCGGCTCTAGTTAAATAGATTCCTCCGAAAGTTCAACACGCGATGCTTTTTTAATTGGCCATTTTTGGGATTCAATTCAATTCCGGCTATCTACATCTACCTACACCAAAAAGGCATTCACTTTCCGCGTGGACTATCGCCCCGAGTCGCAGACCGATTAGATATCGATGCTTACCTAGCTGCTCGACTTAATAGCTCTTGTTTTTGGCCAGTTAATTGGTCAAGTGTGAGTAAAGAACTATAACTGATACCAATGTAGGGACACACCCTGTCCAAAGTCAAGGCCAGATCACAGCGTTCAACTAACTCACAAGTGATAAATATGGATAGGGAAAGAGATATTACTTGGTATCTATGAATAATATATCATCTATCTGCAAGTCAATCTGCGTGACAATCTAATGCGCATTATGTCACATGGTTTCTGCACTTGCTCACTCGATGCGATTACGACACCTGATCGACTCACTGGGGAAATGGAGCTGAAGATACGATATGATATTGGTGAAGGTGTAGGTTGGTGTAGGTGGCATCGCCCTGGGCATGAGACATGCATTGTATTGGTTTTCCTTTCACAACACACAGCGACAACAAGTGGCATGCCCTCAAAAGTCGTTCATTAGCCGTTTTGTATTTCGAAAGTAAGCGATTTATAATGAAACCCAATCCAAATCTGGGCAAACCGATATGCTCGGCCCCCGGGCCGCGTCTACCAAGCCCGTCCCGGCCTGGCGATGTATCGACTCTACACTCTTCTGAAGATTAATGGCCGTTAACACTCACTTACTCTGTCCGCATACTTTGTTTCATGTGCAGTCCTAACGAATCGCAACGAAACGAAACCAAACGAGACGAGACGAAACGGAATGAACTTAAACTATGCGACCGTTATTATTTTTGTTTTTTTTTCTTGTGCTATGGCACTCTAGGTCGACATTCTCCGATTGCCCATTGCCCATTGCCCTGTCATCGTTATCGCTTCATCATCGTGCCTCGTTGCCACATTTCATTCTGCATTCTGTGCGCAACAATTCGATATTAATGGAGTCCAATTGCCATCGTTGTTGGGCCACCCATTTGGAGTGGTAGCGTTTTTGTTGCTTGACGAACCGTCGACAGCTCGAAGTGTTGACAAGGTCTTGAATTTGGTAAGCATTTCAGGCGCGTTTTTCTTAGCGCTTTTGTAGCGCATTAGTGAGCGCCCAAAATCGCAGAGTTTGGCTGCAAA
Source organism: Zaprionus davidi (assembly GCA_018903715.1). Lineage (NCBI taxonomy): Eukaryota > Metazoa > Arthropoda > Insecta > Diptera > Drosophilidae > Zaprionus > Zaprionus davidi. The sequence goes on from JAEIGL010000003.1 coordinate 2,342,732, forward strand.
CTCAATTAACTAATATGCACATATAAGCACGGCCTTTGTACGCCCCTAATGCGACTCTAAAGTGATCGCCTTAAGATCACTATAAAAGTGCGCCATTTAACCGAACTTTACCAATTAGATCTGTGCGCGCAAAGAGCTCCACCTCCGCAGAAGGTGTGCCGCCATCCGACAACCGACAGCACCGTTCAGCCGGTTCTCCATTCGCATTGTACTTTCAGTTTCCAGCTGACTTCCACAGCCCAGAGCCGGATTATCGATACCACTCTGCATACACAATACACACACTATCATACATAGTTTGTATATAGAAATACTGCTCACAAGTACCTGAACAATTCGAGTGTGCAGCGCTCTGTGGTCAATCGGCCTTTGTTGTGAGTGTGTGTGTGCACTCCTTAAGCTACCATAAATCAGACAGACACATATCGAGACATACATACATATGTATATATTAGTATATGCATGCATATTTCTATTCTCTTGGATGAAGGCCAGAGCCAGCACCACGCCACGGCACACGGCAGCACCTCTGACGCCGCTGGCCCACACAAGAAGGAGGTGCGCGCAGTGGAGTGCAAATGCAAGTTTCAGTTTTCTATTGAACACGATCAGAAAACAATAGAATAGACGAGGAAATACACTTACGGATGGTAAGCGAATTTTGAAGGCCGTACAAAGGGGAACTATTATCTTCAAACATCCTTCATCACATTTGCCACAAGCTGTACATGGGGCATCAACTGGCCTAACACGAAAAGTGAAAGTCATTTTCATTATTTATCGATCGTTTTTCATAATAAAAAAGTCTGATGACAGAAAGAAAAATGATCCGCTAGTGTAGATTGCTTGCTGAGTTTCAACAAATGAACTACCATAACTAATGTACCTTCTGCCCGGCAGGGTGCAAGCGATATTTAACATATTTTGTAGCTCATGATCAAATTGCAAACCGGCTGCACTTTTACCCAAGCAAAACTATCGAAAACGAAAACAAACTTGCGGAGAATTGCTCAAAGCCTCGCCAAAAAATTTAAAACTAAACCGATTTATCAATAAATTATTGTTCAAAATGTCGCAAGTGATTAGTTTATGCATATCCAATTTGAGGCAGTGCGTGTGGATCGAACACCCGTGATCATAAACATGTTCGTATTTTATAGCACCTGTTACAGCAGTCGATTAAATTTTATGACACTATCAATGCTACAATTTTTTATAGCAAATAACAAAGTTCTTGAAAGGCGAGAAAGGAATCGCAAAACCAACATCATGTCAAAGCACAAGGAATTTCATAGTTCACAACTATTTCGCAGTTGCAGTTAATTTAGTCATTAGTTTCAACTATTGAACTAACTTGAGCTCATTTCCAATCGGAATTAGAATCTTAATTGGAACCTTTTGTCTGTTGTCTGGCTGTCAAAATGTCATGGGATACGCCCAAAGTCTTTATAGAGCACTATATACAATACATGTAAAACAATACATATTCTATTGTCGACAGGTTTAAATACCATATACGAAAGAAACTTGTTTGAATAAAATTGAATTTAGTAAGGCAATAAATTATTAATTTATTTATTTATCATACAGTATATAAATCTAGTTTCAGTATTTATTTGAAAGCTTACAGGGTGTCTGGCCAACGCATACTCTGCAACGCGGTGAGATATGAAAATTTATGGCACTATATGTGTTGCAACATATTTTGCGTAAATCGAAAAACTACTCAAAAATTTGCTTACCCACGTACTGTCATAGCTCACAGATTTCAGCTTGTTTTCGATTTTGGCTTACGCAGTTTCCATTTTTCTAGCTTTATTTTTCTAATTTTTGCAAGGAAATTGCTTCAGTCTGGTTATGTACGCCGCAAATTTACAATTCACTGGTTCCTTTTACCATGACAGATTGGGGAGCGGCACAAGGCACAAGCCACGACCCCCATTTGCATTAAACGGAGACTGTTACGTCGTCTACTTATGTCGCTGACTGTACAGTGACTGTTATCTCAGTGGGGCGATGCTGATAAGACAGGAGACAGTGTCCACTTAGATTGACAATTGTCGAAACAACGAGATAACTCGCTACGTAACTGAACAAACAGAGAAAAATAATACTCTCGTAATTATTTGTTCCGTGGGGCTGTGGGCCGATCCATGAAATAGAAAATTAGCATAGGTAATTAGATAATAATTGCAGAGCCCGCCGGCTCCCTCGAGACTGCGATGGCGACGGTGACTGCGACGCAGGTTAAATACTGACTAACTTGGCCATGGGGGCTCGACTCATATGGGCGTGTCGCAGTGTTAGTTCACGTTCACATGTCAACGCCACAACAACAAGGTTCCAAAGTCTTCGGGCTGGCGATGTTGCAGCTTACTTTGTTGCGTTTGTCCGCAGCTAGTGGCTTCGGCATCAACCTAATGCAAGTGCCCAGCGAGGACAAGTCAGAGGTTGCATGCACTGTAGCGCTGCTGCGAAAGTACTTCAACTCTGGGGATGCTCTCTCCGGTGCCGTGCTTTGTGTGAGTGTGACGTCCTACGTACGTGATATACAGGAGCAGCTGCTGCGTGGAATCAATCTGGAGCAGTCAGCTCCGTGGACCATTCAGACAACCAGACATCAGCTGAAAGACGAGTCCGAGTTTCACTCACAGATCCTGCATGAGAAGCCCCGTTGCTATTTTCTTGTGGTGGAGAATCTTGATGACGAAGATCTGGAGGAAATATTTGAGTATTGGAGGCGCATGTTAAACTGGAATCCTCTGGCGCAGTTTGTCGTCTACCTGGCATCGGTGGAGGAGACAGATGAAGAGATGACAGATCTGATGGTGGAACTGATGCTCACATTTATGAACAGCAAGCTCTACAACGTCAATGTGATTGGGCAGAGTGACGAGAACAACTTCTTCTATGCCAAGACTGTGTTTCCCTATCATCCGGATAACAATTGTGGTAATCGTGTGATAGCCGTAGAAGTACTAGATGCCTGCAGCTTTGAGGAAGGCGGAGAGGCTGATGAAGAGTATGAATACGATGAAGAAGATGCTGACAGCAGGGAGACAATTAAGAGACAAGAAAATGATATTGAAAATGTGGCGATGGAAATTGAAGAGCACGTCGATAACTTGACCGATGTCGATAACGATACTACGGAAGTTAGAAGTGATTCGATTGTGGAACGACGGTCTGCAAAAGAGCATTCAAATGATACTGAATCGAAAGCAAATCAACCGGAAGTAGTTATTCAAGAGTACATGCGAGCCAGATTTGAGGACAAGTTCCCTCACGATCTAAGTGGCTGCCCCATTCGCGCAGCCTATCGCGGCCCCTGGGAGCCCTATATATTTACCAGCAGCACTCCGTTGGAACCTGACGATATGGTGCAAGGTGAAGAGAGAAATAATACCGATACCGAAGAGACTTACGACGAAGGTTATGAGGAAGTCCAGGAATATACCGTGGAGAACACAAATCCCAATCAAGTTGAGGAGCCACTAACCAAGACCAAGCTGACTGGCATCGAGTATCAACTGACGCAGACCATAGCCCAGCAGCTGAATGTGGATATCGAATTCAAGGCCCAAAGCAGCAATGTGTTCCATCTGTTCCAGCAACTGATCGAGGGGTAAGCGAGTAAGGAAGTCAATCTGAAAAAGATGAGATAACTGTGACTTCCTTTAGGCAAATCGAAATGATTGTGGGCGGCATCGACGAGGATCCCAGCATCAGTCAGTACGTGTCTAGCTCCACGTCGTACAATCAGGATGAGCTCACGTGGTGCGTGGCCAAGGCGCAACGCAAGCATAGTTTCTTCAACTTCTTGGCAGGTTTCAATGCAACCGCGTGGCTACTACTGCTGCTCTTCATCCTGACCTGCTCGCTGGCTGTGCTGGCGGCACAGCGTGTCTCTGGCTTTAAGATCTATCGACTGCATAGATATCTATCGATTTGCTTAAATATGCTGGGTATTCTGGTTACGCAGGCCATCAATGTGAATGCACAGAGTTGGCCTATAGTGTTGCGAATGCTCTTTGGACTGGCCTTCTTCATGGCCTTCTTTTTCAGCAACACATATCAGAGCTTTCTCATAAGCACACTTACAAATCCAACAACACAGGCTCAAATTAGTCGCTTGGAGGAAATCTACGGCAATCGCATGATTATTATGGTTAGCTCTGAGCATGTGCGTCACCTAGACAAAGAGGGAGAGGTGAGTAGAGCAGAAATTATTCTTTCTTTACCCTACCCTACTTCACTTCATTCCCCTCAAGATCTTCAGATACATTCGAGAGAAGTTCCAAATCTGCTACAACATTGTCGAGTGCCTCAACCAGGCAGCAGGTAACGAACGCATTGCTGTTGCCGTGTCCAGGCAACACGCTTTCTACAACCCCCGCATTCAGCGTGACAGACTGTTCTGCTTCGATCGCAAGGAGTCGCTATATGTGTACCCGGTAACAATGCTGCTGCCCAAGAAGTACCAGCTGCTGCACCAGATCAATGCAATCATCCAGCACGTCACAGAGTCGGGTCACATGCAGAAATGGGCACGAGACTTGGATATGGTACGCATGATTCAGGAGAAGATTGCACGCGTACAGGAGGACACGTTCAAGGCATTGACTCTGGTGGAGTTTCAAGGTGCCTTTGCCTTTGGCAGCATCCTCCTGCTCTTCGCCAGTGGCGTCATGGCCATGGAATGCCTGGTGCACTACATGGTGACCAAACGGTGCACTCGACTTAGGCTGATACGCTGCCTGCATCGACGCTTTGGCCGAACATAGGAGTGCATCACGTATACGCCTGGTGCGCCCAATAAAATGCCTAAAAAATTCCCATTCCTATTCATATTAAATATGTTATGTTTAAATACATATATAGAAACTGCACACACACATATATTTCATATTTTCTTGGCACATTATTCAATTTAAAAATACAAAATTGCAATCTGCCGTGGAATGCACGCTGGCGTTGCCGTTGCGGCTGCTTGTCATAATCCAAGCAGTTGTCGACGGGCCACAGTGGTGCCAAAGCAATTAACACCACAAACGGTACTTAAAAAATATACTGTTAAGAATAGAAAATTTGCTTTTGCATTGTGTGTATTATATTAAGTAAAATGTTTGTTTGATGTAAAATTATAAATAAACCAACCTCACCAACCCCTTTTAAAATAAAACCCAACATTTTATTTTTCCAAATTTATTGAAACTTTTTTATCTCTTAAGTTTTTCAATGTTTCTTTGAAACTCAATAATTGCTGGAATACGGCCCACTGTACACATGGTCGTCGCCACCTCAGCTGCTGGTGCATCCTTAAAAGGTGCTGGCCTACTACGCTGCCGGCTGCCCCGCACACAAGAATTATATATATACTATATGTATATCTACATCTGTTTGTAGATATTTTCAAAAATTTTATATAAAATAAAATATTTTTAGATTTACACATTTGTTGTGGTATCATCAAATTGGCATATTTTTGTTGTTGCTGGCCAACACAATTCAATCAGCTGCTTGTCGCGCATAGACCGCAGCAGCAGCGGAGCAGCGACGTGCTTGACTGAATGGGATTTTCGTTAGCACTGGCCACTTACGCATACACATACATATACACATACATACACATACATACATATGTTTTTGTTCATTGAAAATTCACATTTTTTATTTAGAATGAACTGAGTAGAATGTGCCAATACCAATGTTAGTAGCACCTACAACCATATTGGGATTAAAAGAGCTGACTTCAAAGAACGTAATATATCGTGTCAAAGAGAAGCCTTGGAAATTATTTCGATACTAATTAAGTTCTTAAATGCCTTAATACTCATTAGCTAAGCAATTAAAACTATTTAGTTGATTAGATATAAGCCAATAAGCAGATAACGATTAGGAAAAGTCATCGAAGACGTAGAAAACTGCGGAATTCTCTTTATTTTTTATGTGAGAATTGTTTTTCTCTGCTCTCAGTTCTTTGAAATATCATTGACTGGTTTAAATATATTTGACCAATAGTATAATAGTATAAACAGTAGTTTCCTTACCCTTGGAACCAAATTAATGAAGTATTCGTGTTTTTTCACTGTTGTTAATATTTTGCACTTGATTACACTTGACCACAACATGCCCCTGGTCTAATTAATATATGTACCATATAACACTTTATAAAGTCATTAATAACTAATTAAACGGAAATATAAACACCATACCACACAAAGACAACATTTACATTTAATTATTTCAACAGTTTGTCAATGATAATACGAATTGTTCAATGCCTCACGCCAATACCTCAGGGTATTGGTTAGTCGAAAACAGCCACTGTTGTCTTTTCACCTGAGTTATCTGCTCAACACACACACATACACAATGTATATAGAGATATTAAATCTGTTTGAAAATCGGTTTTTAAAAATAGATTTCCATTCGCTGGCGCGAGTCAGCGCTAAAAAATCTCATGCAAAAACGTGAGATCGCACGATACTTTTTTTGTTGTTGTTTCTTCACACTTCGCGCTTCTCTTTCTCTTTCCCGACCCCTCCTACACAAGCAGAGACTGCCAAAAAAAGACAGCACAGAAAGAACTCTTGTGTAAACAACAAACATTTATATGTTATTGTTATTGTTTTTGAATTGAGTTGGAAATATCAAATATTAACCGGAAGCAAATATAATATATTATCGACTACTGATGACGCCAATTTTCATATACGTATGACAACTACCGAAATATGCCTTCTCATATTTTCGAATAATTTCTGATTATTAATGTGGGTTCTTGAGATCTACAAGTGCAATGCACGATCTATTAACAATTTTCGACTTGTGATAATTGTGTCGAAACCTCCACCTCCAAGCAGAAACAGAACCACACACCCACACCCACATCTACACCCGCAAATAGCGGAGAATGCAAAAGTATTTTCGATACTTAATTTTTGTGTTTTGTTTTGAAATTTTCGTTTTTCTAATTGCGAGTGCGCTCTGCGCTGAGAGATTTCCATCCATCCCCATGTATGGATTGGGCCAACGTGCAAATGTTGATTAAAAATTAGACAAAACAAAAAAAAGACATACACACACATGCTCATCCACAAACACGACGCCTACGACGCTTCCACGGAGGATCGACCGTATACGAAATAGACTAAATGTGTTTAGTAGGCACCCATCTCTTTGTGTGTGTGGGTATGCAAGTGAGCAATTTTTGTTTACCCTGTGTTCGGAGACGACTGCTCCGGCTCTCGGAAATTATGAAAAAAAAACGAAATTATTTTTAAAGATATTCAAAATTTCCCCTTTGGCGAAATGTGCATCCATGTGCTGCAGATGTGTCTGAGCAACACATGTGTGTATCTGTATCTGTAGCTGTAGCTGTATAGGTATTTGTAGCTGTATCTGTATCTTTATATGTATCTGTAAACGAATCTGTAGCTGTGCGTGTGTGTGTTGCTGAGGAAAATCTGCTCGACTGAGGGTCGTCCGAATGGTATAAATATTAGCCCATTACAATCCAGCAGCCACTCGCAGTTCTACAGCGAAAGTGTTGCTATTGAGTTTACAGTTCTCTTCTTTATTTCTGAAACGGTTAGTTTTGAAATCTAAAATTCTAAAATCTGAATAGAACACAAAATTATTTTTGTCAGTTTTAAATCGATATTCGTAAAAGCGAAACACACATTTAAAAAACACTATATTGAACAAATATTTAGTTCTTCACAAACTTAACACTAACCTCACTCAATTTTCGACTTGCAGTCAAACAGACCTCCCCACTAGCCAAGATGTGTGATGATGAAGTTGCTGCATTGGTCGTGGACAACGGTTCCGGTATGTGCAAGGCTGGCTTTGCCGGTGACGATGCACCACGCGCCGTCTTCCCCTCGATTGTGGGTCGTCCCCGTCATCAGGGTGTGATGGTTGGCATGGGCCAGAAGGATTCCTATGTTGGTGATGAGGCACAGTCTAAGAGAGGTATTCTCACACTCAAGTATCCCATTGAACACGGCATCATTACCAACTGGGATGATATGGAGAAAATCTGGCATCACACTTTCTACAACGAATTGCGTGTCGCACCCGAGGAGCACCCCGTGCTGCTGACCGAAGCTCCCCTCAACCCCAAGGCCAACCGTGAAAAGATGACTCAGATCATGTTTGAGACATTCAACGCCCCTGCCATGTATGTTGCCATCCAGGCTGTGCTTTCCCTGTACGCCTCTGGTCGTACCACCGGTATTGTGCTCGACTCTGGCGATGGTGTCTCCCACACTGTGCCCATCTATGAAGGTTATGCCCTGCCCCATGCTATCCTGCGTCTGGATTTGGCCGGTCGTGACTTGACCGATTACCTGATGAAGATCCTTACCGAGCGTGGCTACTCTTTCACCACCACCGCTGAGCGTGAAATCGTGCGTGACATTAAGGAGAAGTTGTGCTACGTTGCCCTGGACTTTGAGCAGGAAATGGCCACAGCTGCTGCCTCCACTTCCCTGGAGAAGTCCTACGAACTTCCTGACGGTCAGGTGATCACCATTGGCAACGAGCGTTTCCGTTGCCCAGAGTCTCTGTTCCAGCCCTCGTTCCTGGGCATGGAATCGTGCGGCATCCACGAGACTGTCTACAACTCAATCATGAAGTGCGATGTGGATATACGTAAGGATCTGTATGCCAACATTGTCATGTCTGGTGGCACCACCATGTACCCAGGTATTGCTGATCGCATGCAGAAGGAGATCACTGCCCTGGCGCCCTCAACCATCAAGATCAAGATCATTGCACCCCCAGAGCGTAAATACTCCGTCTGGATCGGTGGCTCCATCCTCGCTTCCCTGTCCACATTCCAGCAGATGTGGATCTCCAAGCAGGAGTATGATGAGTCCGGCCCTGGCATTGTCCACCGCAAGTGCTTCTAAGCAAGTTGCGCCCACACACAACAACACCAACACCAACACCACCACCACTATTACACACACACAACACAGCACAACAAAGAAAGCTAAACACAACAAAAACATGCGGCGTCGCTTACCTAGAGGCGCCTAGAGCTTAATTAATGATGATTAATCTTAAGTTAAACCTCTTGCTGCCCTGCCACGAAACCAGACGGAAAACCAACAAACACTAATCAATTGCTCTGATCAGACAGCAACAACATGTATTATATATATTAATATTTATTGGAAGTGTCACTTGACGTAGGGAGGACTTCTGTTGAAATAAGAATCTAAATTTTACAGTCTTACAAACAATTAGCATCCATTTTAATTAAAAACGACTCAAAAATCTTATATATACCATTTGTTGTTTCCTTTCCTTTCCGCTGCTGGTGCAATTGTCATAATTATTTTTAGACCGCAGGAAATAACGGTAATTTCGCACACCACCCACCTCGGCCCCTTCCAGAGGAAGGTGTGGATTATGTGCACACGCTGCAAATTCTCGCTAGATTTCTATCTATATCTAGTGGATACATGCGCGCAATTCTCTTCCAAAAATGTAAATTTTCATCCATCTCACAAGATCAACAAGAAGAACAACAACTACAAGAACGACAGCAGCAGCAGCAGTAGCAAGAGTCGGCGGATATACCCCCTGATCGTTGTCTTCGTCGTCATCGTTGTGGGCTGTCTAAAAATATCGCCTAAGAAAACAACAACAAATACGTTCTCGAAAACAAAATTCATACATGGCCACGCCAACAGTGCAGACATCGACATCGGCGTCGTCGTCGGCTTCTGGAGTCAACATTCGACGCTAACTCTGCCGGGTGTCTTTTAATTGCAGTGCCACAACTCGACCCTCGTCGGGGGCTGCGAAAATATCTTGGAATTTCAAGTACATGTGCACATGTGTGTGTGTGTCTGTGGTGTGTGTCGTTGCGTGTGTACTTGAATATTGCAGGTCACATGCAGGCAGCTGGTGGCTTCCTGGAAACGGCCGAGCTCTGTCTCTAATTGAACAACCAAACCAAAACTACCCCCAAAAATTGGATTACCATTTATGCATTTTTATTGTACTCGCATAAAAGTTTTATACATTTAATTATAGAAATGCTTTTGTATACAAAAAAACATTGGAAATGCGTTCGTTTGCACTTAACAATTGATATACTTGTCTGTGTATATGTATCGGAGTAGATTTATATGTATTTGTGTATATGTGTTTGTATATGTATGAGTTATTATTCAGTTAGCTGTCAGTTTGCCGGCATTAGCATCACATTATATAGATTAAAATTGAAATCATTTCTCATCGTATGCCACGAATAAATTCAATTGCGTTCAATTTCAAGTCTATTCTGCGATTCGTTGTTCATTTCCTCGACTATTTTGAATACTGCAATTTTAGAAATCATATTTTTGTCTCTATTTCTCTTAGCTATAATATAGAGCGTTGTATATTAAGCAGAAAGACATCACTTTGCTAGTTAAAAATCCAGTCTATACACTTATAGTTTAATCGTATTGGAATACATGATATTATATCATATTTAAGTACATCGTTTCTCTCTAAGCACTTTTCTCGTTTAAGAACGAGTGTTGTATAAGTATAAGTACATGTATATAATATATATATTTAAGGCACATTTAACGGACAGTTAACACTTTTTGATTGGACCTGCTCTCTCTCATTGTCTTTTCTGTTGCTGTTACAATGCTTCATGGAATGCTTAAAAGGAAGAGTTCTCTAAGGTTGTCATAGCTATCGCCCTACTACATATGATATATATAAATACGAACATTTAGTCTTACAAAATAAAAGTTGAAATTTAAGTTACAGTTACAGTAGGTTAAGTTAAACAATAATAATTACAACTGTGTTGTAATAACGGATTTGCGTATAATTGTCGGTTCGCGTCCCTTGGGTGCTGAAACACTTTCGGACGAGACGAGCCACGGTGAGACCATATCCTTGCTGTTGATATTAGCTGGTAGGCGGTTATTATCCTGTTGCATATTGCTGAAGTTCTTCTGCGAATGGTTAAAAGTTTGAATATATAAGACAATTAAATCAATCAAAACTAGGCAGTATTTAATCGAGATAGATGTTAAAAACGTGCAAATCGAAATGAAAACAAAGGTTAGTTTGCTAGGCTCGTTAGAAAACAGACAGTCAGTTACTCGTAGATGGTCAAACCTTTTCATTGTGCGCTCCATCAACTTCACTGTGATTCGTGGGATGCTGTGGATTCGTCTTCTGTGCCTCCAAACGCTCCTGTTCGCTGAGCGTGGAGAAGAGCAAGGTGCCAGCGCTGGGCGTTGACGTTGTTGTAGAGGAGAACTTTGCTTTTGCCCCGTCTGATTTGCTGGTGTTGCCACTATTGCCACTCCCAGTGGTGTTATTGTTAATAATGTTGTTAATGAAGATTTCATTAATGAGTATTTCAGCTGCTGAGGCATTGCTCAGCAAGGGAGTTGTGGAGTTACCACTGACATTGCCAATGAGTGCGGGAGCCGACTCCGTTGCAGTGGTACTACTGCTGGCAGTCACATTAACGCTAGCAGATGGACTGCTGGGCGTGCTTATGGTAGTCACACTGGTGGCCATACCACCGCTATTCGCATTGATATTATTTATTGTCGCTGGCAACGAAGATGGCGGCGTTGGGGGACCATTATAACCAGACACGAACGTGGCATTGCTGAACATTGGTGAACTGCTGCTGGTTCGGGCATTTAAGGTACTTGAGCTGCTGCTGCCGCTGCTCGGCTTCTGTTCCGGTATGCTGAGCGTTAGCTTATCGCCGCCCTGTTAGTTTGTTTGTGTGTGTATTTAGACACAGGCAAACATCCACACGGACGACGACAACAGCAACAAAAACGTGAACAACAATGACAACCACAAGAGTACAAAAAGCACACAAAACACAAGGTGCACACAACATAAATGTAAATAAAAAATAAATGTACAGAAAGCATGAAATAAGTGCATGACATGGGTATAACTGGTTTTTAACTTCAAACTTACCACTGATATGTAGGTGGCGTTCAGGGAATCCGGTCCATCGCTGTGTGTATGATTGCTGCTGCTGATCATATTATTGTTGTTGTTCACGTTGCTACTACTGGAGTGGGCAGCGGGCACAAACATTTGATTTGTCAGCTTTGCATTGCCACTGGCGCCCAACTCTTCCTCCACCCGAGCTATATGCCACAATGAAATTTTATAAGCATAACTGCAAAATTGTTTATGTATTTAACCTTACCCTTTAGTATATTGCACTTGATGTTGCCCGGTGGCAGCGCAGCAGCGCCCACATTGGCGAGTTTCACTTGATTGTTGGGCTTCTCATTTGTATTCGAGAGCCGCTTCAGTGTCTCCGTATTGTGGTCCATGTCAAAGGTCTTGTTTATGGTCACTCTGGGAAAACAGAACGTTTATAGTTTACTCTCATATAACATATTCTTAGGATAACAATAAATGGTTTATATTATTTACGCTACCTGATACTGTTAGCATCATTAATGGCTTCGTTTGCAAGCACTGATGGGGATGGATCTTTAACAATGGACTTAAGTAATGAATCTAGCTCTCTATCTTTATCCGATAAGCCGCTCCTAACACTGCACAATGATATACACAAAATACAACACAAAACATTACAATGCGTATTAGTCAAGAAGAGAAGCGATACGAACAGAAGAGACGTGGTAAAAGTAAATAAGTACTATACTGAAACTCACCTGAGCTGACCCGAGCTAATGGAAGCCTTGCCAAAGCTGCCATGATGCGATGTGGCTGCACTTCTGAACGGATTCGTTTCGTCAAAGTTCTTTGTGGCATTTGGAGAGTAGGGAGGCGTGTACTCTGGTTCCAATCTAACAAATTTAATAAATATTTAGATAGAATACAATTTCAATTGTGTCGGTATTTTCATACTTCACAGAGAGACCTGCAGCTTTGCCAATGGAACCTATTTTGCTATATGCCGGATCATCGTTGCTAAAGTTGGATTTCAGTGAATTACGACCCAGCGAAGCACAAGCTGCCGCTGCTTGGGATGATGAGCTAATGGAGCCACTGCATGCGGCGTCAGGTTCAATAATGGCCGAATTTTGTATAACAGTCAGTACGGAGGGCGAGGGAGTTACGGTTATGAATTGATCCGACGAAATGATTGAGTCAAATGTTTCATTATTGTTATCATTGTTTGAAACAGATGGTATGATTGCTGGAACTTGATTTGCCGTAGCACTAGCTGAAGCAGCAGCAGCAGCCGCAGCAGCCCGGGCATTAACCGTGGCCACGGCAGAGGCTGCCGATTCTTGTGACGCCTTCTGACGCTCTCGCAACAAATGCGACTGCCGACTGGCAAATCTTTGCGAAGGCCGACGTTCAAATTGAACAGTGCGTCGGGCACGACTTTGCTGTGTGGTCTGGAATTCAGTGCGGCCCGAGTAGCGGAAGCGCGATCCCATGCGGAAGAAGTTCTGGCGAGCCGAAGGCCCTTTGACAGGCGCCCGAAGACGGAAGAACGTGTGATGCTCCACGGCACACTTCCACAGATGCTTACAGGCCTTCTCGTTATATAGTCGGAAAACGAACGTATGCTCCTGTTCGCGTCCTTCGTCATCATCCTCGATAACTATCAACGTTAACTTTTTCTTCTTGAAATCCAATTTGCTAATCTTTGGCCAGAAAAACAGGCCAATCTTCTGATCACGTTCAAATACAAGAATTCCAGTTGGCGTCAGGCCCAAATGGTATTCACAGCTATCTTTGCCGAGAACCGTGTGCATGTCTACACCATACATGTCTAGCCACTTTGCCTTGTTGAGGAAGGCAGTTTCTGCCTGAGCTGGTGTTAGGCCTCGACATGTCTTGTACTCCTCCAATATGGCAATCTCAAGATCCTCCGTCTGTTCCGGCACAAAACGAAACTCAGAGACTGTAGCTGCTGAATGCACCTGATCATCGTAGTCACCCAGCTCGGCTGTGAATAGGAGACACATTTATAAATTATGTACAAGAAAAGAGAATAACAATGCTATAAAAAATGCCATAACTGCTATTGTAGACGCTATTCTAGCTCCACCTCGGGCCACGTTAAAGGTCACAGTAGCAGAGCTGGGCATTCATCTACGACAGTTCACATTGTTTACAACATTGGGTTCTTTCTCAAGTGCCAGTTCGGTAATAATCACGTACATTGCAAGGCCAGCGCGCAGAGTTCGGCGGATTTGTCATCCGGACAGTCAAGACGCCCTTCCAGCAAGTCTTGCTTCAGTTGCAAGAAGAATAAATAACGTGTCAACTCCTCACGCAGTGTATTTGGCTCAGAGGAGTAAAATTTAACCTTCAGTCGGAATGTATACGGTGGTCCAACTGAAATTATAAAACTTAGTTAATTCTTATTCTTCATTTGTTTCGTTTACTCACTTTTCACTTGTTTTTTTATTGGCTTGGTGGGATCTAGCCAGTGCTTGACGTGATTTGCGTCCATAAACTGTAGGCCAAAGTAATCCTTTTCGATAATGTCCAACGCATAGAAGACTTGCTCGTAAAGGAAGCTTCCAAGAGCTTTTTTCTACAAAATGAACAATACGATAAACAAAATAGTGGAAATTGTCATAGCTCAAGGGAAATTTTCAGTATAGCGCGTGCACTGTCGTTGGCATGCAAAGTCTCAAATTGGCCCTGAACTAATCACGTTTGTTTTTGCTTTTGCCACTGAAATTTGTTACTGATCAGCGGTAAATTTTCTGTTTATCACACACACACCTCACACGCGCAGAAACACAAAAGCAAACACGCAATCGTGGAATGTTTGTCGCCCCCCTACCTAAATAAACAAACCCCCTTTCCCATTGGAGGAACCCCTTCCCAGGCTGCCTGCCCCTGGAGATAAGCGAATTGTACGAACTGTATGTAATTCTATACTCACCGATAATTCGATGGAAAGGTCAGTATTGTCCAGCAGAATAACACGGCAGTCGATTTTGTTTTTGTTTACCACTATGCGTTGCGGCTTAATCTGTGACCCGCTGCTGCTTGCAATGACGCCACCGCCACTGCCAGCGCCAGGTCCGCCCCGCGCGCCACTCGCATTATCCGCATAGTTGTTGCGCACCTTACGACGACTTAAAAAACGCAGCATTTTTTCAGTACGTCGACGTTCGTGGTTGTTTTTGTTGTTGCTATCGTTGGCGTTGACGTTGTCGTTGTTATTCTCTTCGATGTCGGTTGTCTTTGGCTTTAGCTAGAGCTCTGTTGCCAACACCACAGCAGAAGCGGCAGCAACGGCAGTAGTAGTGGCAGCGACAGTGGCAGCGCCAAGGCAGCGTATTGCACCAATAATTCACCTGTGTGCTCACGTCTTCGTCGGCTGGGAAAAAGCGCAGACATCAAGTCCACAGCGCAGCGCACTCACACACGCACACCTGCAGCACACACACGCATACAGAAAACAACACCAACACAAATGCGCTGCAACTTGTTCTTGTACGGCACAGTTGAGTCGGTCCAACACACACTGACACCAACACAAACACACACACACAAGCCGCGCGTTTACTTGGCCTACACTAACGAATCGGGTTAAGCTGGGACTGGGGCTGGGCGCTCCTGTGGCCGCGCGGCTATATTTCCCCAAAACACAGTTACTTGCAGCGGCGTCCCCTTTTCGCGCAAGCACAGAAAAACAAGTCCGCCCCAAACACGTTCCGTTCCTTTCGTTCCTGCCGCAAAACACGACGAATTTAATGCACTTCACACTAATTATTGTTTACGCAATATATTGTATAAATCTGGTGGGCGTTAGCTGTATATGTAATTGTGTAAAACAATACGATTTTCTGCCATAAAACAGGTACATTTGCTGTACTTTAAAAAAACTTTTACGCGATGATGGTAAACTCGATAGTGTGACCGCACTGCGACAGCGAAGAAATGCTTAGCTGGTTACAGCGCCGTTATCGATATTCATCGCATTTCTCAAGTCAAAAGCGCTGGCCACACTTTTTTAAAAGCGCTGAAACTAGAATTCAGATATTTTTTATTGGTATACATAAATGATTAAATAGTTGATAATAGTTAAGACACTGCAACAAATCTACTTAAATATAAATTTATTACAGATAGCAATCGATTCAGTTCGCCGAATTAAACTAATATTGGTGAATTTACCAGCACTGACAACACGTTAAGCTAATTGACTGTAATTAATCGATAATCGCAATCATTTAAAAAAATTGCGGGAAAAGGTTTTTCTAAATTTTGTCAGCAGTTCAAATTTAATTTCGTATTGACAGTAGATAATAGCTAAGAATAATAAGAAAACAAATAGGAAACGAAACCGCTACAGAACTGTACAGGAATAACATAATATTAACTACATTTTATCGCTTCCTCAGTATTTTATTTAAGTTTTGTTTGTGCCCAAAGGAAACTATCAGTTAAGTTACAGCTACAGCAACAACATCCCCGCCGCAGCTGTAAATACGAAGCACATGAGGGTTTGTAGTTGCAACCGGCATTTGCAAAATCCTTTTTATGGGCAATTTATTCCTTTATTTGTTAGTGGATTTAGGGCTGTAGCCGTACCGTAGCTGTAGCCATAGCTGGAGCTGGAGCTGTTACAGCGAGTGTAACCGACGGAGTCAGCCAGCACAACCCCCATTGGTCGCAGTATTTTGAGTTTAAAGGTAAATGGGAGATTTATCGCCGACAATTTCCGTATGCGCCTGTATGGTTGAGTGTGTGCGCCTGTGTTTGTAGTGGATTCTGCTGCCTTCTTAGCCAACTTGGTCATGTTTATATCGAGCTTTTAGTGGGCCCTCGAGATACTCGTCGGATTCCAGTTTGGGGTTTGGCTTTTGGGTTTTTATATGGCTTTGCTAAAAGCGCCAAACTATTCAAGCACAATTGCATGATTAATCTGCGCTTATTGGCTATCAATTTTCACTCAGCCTCCTACAGAGGCGATATGCATTTGCACATAGATGAAATGCATTTGAGATATGACAGCATAATTACACGACGTCCATTATAGCACGATGCATGATTAATTGCCTGCTAATAAGGAAACCCGATCCATGACCAGCTCTCTCGACCAGCAGCAGCGGCAACCGCATCACATTCAATGCTGGTAATCACAGCAGAGAGCTGAGGCCGCAACCAAGACGAGTTGGCAACCTGATCTGGAGCCGTGGAGCTGGAACGGGCATCAACAATGCGTAGGCTGTAATTATGACAGCAGAGGAAAAGGCCTTTCCTGTTCGGCCAGGGGGAAGCGGCCTGGGGAGTTTCTCAATTAACAAATGGCCGATGTCGTGAGGCGCTTGCCTGAAATAGACTTGTTTGCAAAGGGTTTTCTTATGTCTATTTGTATTATTTTAACGATAATGGGAAGCGCCGTGTCAGGGTGTGCCTCGGGTGTGGGGTGTGTATTCGTGTAAGTGTGTGTGTGCCAAACAGGTGAGCAAATATTTGTGTGCAAGTAAACTATGCCGAGTGTGCTGTGCATTTATCTGCAGTTGAGTGCAAAATAAATTCCTTTTAATTAAAACCGCAGCGCGTGATTTAAATCGCCTCCACGACTGAGGCGTCGCGCGAATTTATTGGCGGCCATCCATAAATCAGTCGCCTGTCTCCCGCGCTTCGACTGTCGCGACTGTCGTCGTCCTGGCAACTGAAAAGGTAAATTCATTTTAATTAAATAGAAAAATGTTTTGCTGTTTACCCGCTGCACGCTAACAAACTGGCCCAAGACAAGAGACCGAACGAGTGATACGAACGTCCGCCTGCCCGGCAAGGAATTCGAACTTTCCCCGTAATTGGCTACTTAAGTCCTCGATTGCTCTGAACGTGGGCGAGATGGTGAGGACGCTGGCGCTGGTGAAGGCGATGGCGATGGCGTTGCAATAAAAAACATCCTCGTGTTGTAAAATTTTATGTGTGATTGTGTGTCGCTTTACGATATCCTGTCGCTGCTCGACCTCGGCCTCTTTCGACTCTCGAGCTCGTTATTGGAAGGGAGATGGCACCAGGGAATGCCAATGGGATGGTTTGGGATGGACCTGGGATGTGCCTCGGATGTGCTACAACAGCAACATTTGTTGTCTCAGCGAATTCCCATTCCAGCTCCCTTTCTCGCTGCCTGGTAAACGAAGCGATTGCCGTTACCTGCTCACCTACGCCCTGAGGGAATAATTCACGGCTATTTGGCAAGTCAACAGCTTGTTTCATTCCGCCGTGCAATTTTCGATGAGTATTTTTATGACGCCGACAGCAGGCGACAAAAGCCCCAAATCAATTGCAAATCAATGTTGCAAATATTTTCCCTCGCCATGCAGCAAATAATTAGTTTAACCCGCAAAGGCAAAACCCCCGAGAGTGTGTCTGTGCGTAGGGTAAAGGGTGGGGAGAAAATGCGTGTGAAAAATATATATACGAAATTATGCACAATTTATTTTATTTCGTATACAATTTAAAAAGTGTCAACTTTTTTGCCGCGACCTTCCATAAAAACATATGAAACACACACAAAAAGTTATTTATGCCCTCGGCTTGGCTTTTGTTGCAAGCGCCATTTGGGGCCGGTGCTTAGTGACCACAGCCACAGCCTGCAACGCAACCACTGGGCAACAGCCCCCTCCCCCTTTTTTTCTCTTTCCCCTGCACCCAGAACTGTGGTGTCAACAAAATGAAAAGAGAGCAACGAAAATCTAGCGGCCTTTTTTCCAACTCTTTTGGCCTTAGAGAAGCTTTAAAACGGCCAGCAGGAAAGGGCATCCCAGCTGGGTGTAGGGCGTGGCCAGGGGAAGCAACCCCAGCGAGTGGAAAACTTTCGCAGCATTGCAACAATTAAAAGTGGCACAAGGGTCATTGAAACAATTGGCCATTGTTATTTGGCCAGGAGATTTAATTTATGCCACTAATTACTTTAAGAGCTTTCCAGCTGCAATCTTAGCGCAAATGCGAAAGAATGTAGCCAACCTCACTCCGCCATCCCCTATCCCCCTTCCTACCGTTTCTGTCACCCTTCCTGTACCAAACTTTAAGCGCTGTTGGCTGCTGCTGCTGCAAAGTCAAACAATATGCAAATGCGTATTATATTCAAATATTTTTTCTATGCCAGTAGGTAGAAACTAACGCAAAAGTTACCCAAGTTTTACCCAGGTCCGGTGGTCCATGGATGTGCTCGACTGTCTGCGGCTTTTTCGGCTGACTGCCGACTTCAAATGACTTTTGGCCAGGCAAGCCAAGAAGAAGTTGAAACGTTTTCAGGCTATTTGCACTTGATTCGCACTCGGACTAACAGTCGCAGTCGAACTCAACTCGGATTCGGACTTGGACTCCTTTCCCATCCGGCCTTGTACACGTATGTGCTTGGCCAGGCAGAAGATGAGACGATGAGAAGATACTGAGGCAAAACACTTTTAGTTTGCCATTGGTTTTTCGGGCCAAAGTTTTGTGAGCTGAGCCCCTTGGGATGGTCGAGGGACAACAATAAAACTATCAACTTTAAATTGCAGTTTATATTATTGATGTGTTTTTGGGGTTTTCATAATTAGACTGGGGCACAACTGTTGGGGCCAAGTGCTGAGCATATTTTCATCTTGGTCTCATTTCGTTATGCGTTTTTATTGTTGTTCTGTGTGTGAGTGGATCCCACATAAATCACATTGTAGCCCCCGCATAGTTAGGCTCACAAGTTGTTGGGCAGCTCATCATCGATGTGCACGAGATGTGTTCTGTTCTGGTTCTGGTTGTGCTTATCATGCATTTCGCTCGGGGAATCATCTAACGAATGGCACCAAAAGTGCTCGAGCAAAAAGTGGTCCATTGAGCAGCACAATTTGCTGATTGTTGGAATTTGCTTGGCGATGGGAAATGAAAACCGAAACTGAAACTCATTTAAATCAATATTTTGTTGGGCACGTATGCAGGCCAGGCCAAGCAACAGCAGCAGCAGCAGAAGCAGTCTTGGAATGGGCGTAACCAACACTCGGACTCAGCACAATTGTCGAACGCTTGACGTTGTCTTTCTCTGGCCACATGCCTTGCCGCAAAACCGAAAACCAAACCCAGACCAGATGACGCCTGCATGCAAATGTCTCGTAACATTGTCCAGAAAACAACCCCCCTCCCTCATCCACCTCCTCCTCCCCACACACTCGCAATTATATTTGCCTTAGGTCGGCATTAGTTCACTGAATGGTTTGGCTTCAAGTCCGGCTATTGGCTATGGCTACGGCCTGACCGGGCCTGCTGCTAAGAGTCATTTCCGTTTCCCTTATGCCACCACCCTTATGCCACCCAGCCAAGTGTGTGAGTGTGTGTGTGTTCGAGTACGCCCCCGTTAGGTGACAGCGTCAGTTTTTCATATGTTTGATGTGTGCGGTTTTTGTGGCAATTGTTGAGATTTGTTACGTTTTTTGCGACTCGCGACTGCGACTGGGACTGACTAACTGCGGCATTGTTTACACAACTTGGTCGAGAATTCAACTAAACTTTGTCCACTAACTGTCAGTTTAACGAAGTACAGATAGTATTAATATAATGAAGATATTTCTATGTTAAAGTATTTAATAAAGATGAAACATTTCATTTAATTATTTAAGATTCACTGACTTACATATGTGTAATGAAGATATATTTATTTCATAATATATTATTTGGAATAACGAAGTAGACATCGGTTTAATTAAATGAAGAGATGTTTTCCCCTATTATATTATATTTAATATAGGAATTCGCTTTGCAATGTTATTATGCATAAAACTTGAGAGTTTTACAATATAATCTTCAAGCCGAGTGCTCTGTTAAAACGCTGTTAAACTCGACAGTTAACAGCTCTTTTGGTAACAGCACTTGAATTCAAGCTGGCCATGAAATATCTGGTAACTTTTGCCATTATGTCATGGCACATTTAACAAATACTTGTGCGATTATTTACGATTGAAACCGAACTGGCGCATGGATTAAATTCAATTAGATTGAATGCACGCTTAATAATATTACCGGGAAGAAAGCACCCACATACTTCCCCTCTCTCTCCCTATATCTGTGTTGCTTTGCAATTGAAACGAGATAATTTTGAACTTTTTATTTTCGGCAGACACCTTTGCATGCACTCACACCGCCACACCCCTCGCCCCTTCGCCTGCGTGTGGTTACTACGCATTTATCTCATCTTTTTACTGCGCATAGAATTTTGACAGGCAATTAGCAGCGTTGCCAATGACTGCGAGACTTTGGCTTGACTTCTTCTCAAATTGGCTCACTCTCACTTCGTCTCACACTCTCTCTCTTCTCTCTCTCTCTCTTATTCTCATTCGACGTGTATTCCCTTTGTCAGTCATGCTGTCTGCTCTGTTTCGCCTTTATGACAGTTTTTCTTTTTTATTGTGCCTCCAGTTTTCTATGGCTCTTTTGACGCTTACGATTTTTACATTGTCTTAATTGCGGCTTTATGATGTGTGCGCTCAAATGACACGCAGCATTTGCTGGCTATGATTATGATTTAGTTCAGGTTCGGGTTCGGGGCTCGTTCGACTGGGGGCGCCATAAAGATTAAACAGCAGTGAAGTAACCGTTTTCCTACATTCTTCTCTTGTTTTGTTTTCACTTGCTTTTGCACCCGTCTTCAGACAACCGCGACTGGGACCGGGATCCGTCGTAAAACCCTCATGCAACTCGCTCGCATATCATGTGTAAAGTTCTTTAAATATTTGTTGCGTACCGAGGGTACATAAAATGTTTACAACGTAATCATGTGTGGCAATTGCGAGGAAGACAGCAGAGGGAAGACATACATAGTATATGGTATGTGCACTCGTATTATATAGTGTCCCCCGTTTTACGGGAAATCTGTAAATCTTTACTCGCTTGTTAGCTCTCGAAATCAGCCAAAGATTTCAGACAATCTCCCATCATTTCCCAGTTCCCAGTTCCCAGAGGGTCCCTGTGCATTATTCAACGAATTTGCCAACAAGTCCAAGCAGAACTAATGAAACAAGTCTCGGATTTAACTGCTTCCACTCAATTGCCTAGCGGCTTAGGCGGCGCCTTAAATCAGTGCAAGTAGGAGACAATTCCACAATTCTCCCAGATAGTCCCCTAGTTCCACTCGCATGCGATATTTATTTCGCAGATGTGAAATATGGCTTGGTAAATTTATAGAGAATGCAGGGAAACTGCCAGCAAAGAGGATATGCACTTTAGATATCCTGTAATAGCTCAAAATTTGTGTGCATAAGTTATTAAAATGGGTTTCAATGGTAATGAAGGTTTTAAGTAGCATTTCAGGTGTTAACATTTCTCTGAAGAACAAACATATAAGTTGAATATGAGAAAATTACTAATATTTACCATTTCTTGTACACTTTTACTCAGTTTCACATGTGTACAGGGTATAAAAATATATTAAAAATTTGCATTTCAACATTAAATTATTACTGCAAGATTTTTATGACAAATTATGGGCGCGTAAATTATGGTGGGTTATTCGTGCGGCCCCTGTCTACTTATGTTGTATCTGCCACACACACACAGGAGAGAGAGATGCACAAACAGACACATACACGCACACACACACAGAGGCACAGACGCACACGCTCAGGTGGGGCACACCCACGTAGCTTTTGTGTGTTGCCAAAAAGGCAATAAAAATATTTTCGCTGCAGATCTTATTCTGCTTTATTTCGCCATTTTTATTTGTTTCTCCTTCGCGCAGTGTGCGTGAGTGTGTGTGTAAGGAAAGGAAAGATGGGACCAAGGTGGATATTGGTTTGTTTGCGTATGCCTCGCACACTCCGCTCTGCTCGCTTTGCGAAGGCAAAAACCTCTTTTATATGTATCTTTACGCTTGCCTGCCGCTTATCCTCGTCGACTCAACTCGGAGTCGTGTCCTTCTGGACGGAGGAGGATGCCGGCCAGGTTGCTGCCGCTGGCTGCTGCCGTTGACTGCTGCCTGCCTTGCGATTTGTTTTTAAAAGCCGCTCAGCTGTGGCTGAAATAACTTTCTGTTTGTTACCTTTGTTAAAACAATAAAATTATTATTATTGCTTCACATGCTGGAATTTGAGGACTTAAATTGTTGTTTCGCACACACACACACTCACAGAGAGTGGGACTGGCTCCACACACACAAACACATAGACAGACACACAGCGTGTCTCCTATAATCATCGTCCATCATTTCTCGCCGGCATCCTCATCCGCTTGCGACTTCGACCCTCGACAGAAATTTGTCATGCAATTTATTTTTTTCCATTTTTTGTGTCGTTCAGCAACAATTTTATGTCATTTGTTGATTGTGTAAATTTCGCTGTTTAGCAGTCGCATCCATCGTCAGGCTGTCGAATGAGCGCGGACTTTGGCCCTGGGATTGCGATTGGGATTGGAATTGGACTTGCAGCCGTACCCGCGCCCGGAACGGGAGGAGGCTTGGCGTTTTAAAGGTGCTAAAGGATTTTATGTTCGGCCTAACCGTGGCTTATTTGCCTTGTTGGTAGCGCAGAACGAGGAGTAGCCACTCGTACTTTGGCCCTGCGCTCGGTTAGAGCCGAGCGGCGGCTACATAAAAAATGATTTACTATATGGCGGGTCTCCCTTTATGACAAGTCGTAAATTGCATTTTATGTCGCATCTTTTCTCTGCCCACCGGCTCCAGTTTTTATTTCTTGTATATTTGTTAATTAAGATTGAGGATGATGTGCGGCAACTGCACACAGAAATGGCCAATTATGCATCGTGTTTGCAACTGCAGTGCACAGACAGGCAAATCCTCGCCAGCTCACACAGCAGCATCAGCAGCAGCAGCGACTCGCCTACAACTACAACTAACACTACTCTAACTCAAACACATACACTCTCACACGCACACGCTGACACACACACACTTAGTCACACTTTCCACACAATGGCAACTTTGTCGACCTTTTCTAGCGTTCATGCTTATTTTAATTAGACTCGAGCTGAGCCGCTTCTGCCACACAAAAGCTCGACTCGAATGTGTTGCTGCCTTCCGTTGCGGAAATAGCTTGTACTTGAACGGGTAATACAGCGACCTCCCTCCTGCTTCTGCAACCCTCTCCCCCACTTGTAGGTGTACTTAGATGCAGGTTAGCGTAAGCAGCTCTATTTGTAGCCGTATCTGTGCGGCATCTTCGCAGTTGCTGCTGCGCATCTTTGAGTGTGCCACGTGTGCTCTGTCTGTCTCTTTGTCTGTCTGTCTCTGTGTGTGTGTGTGTTGCCTGCTTATGGCAATTGCGAAAAAAGGCTTTGGCCCAGCCAAGGCAGCCCAGGCAGCCAAGAGATTACGAAACGTGTCACAAGTGCAGTCTGCACCTTTTGAAGTTATGTTTAGAACGACATGAGCGGGACGACCGAGGCCGGGCCTAATGAGTGGAATTAGAATTCAAAATATGGCAAAAAAGTCACGTTTTGTGAAATTAATGATTTGGGGCGACCGCAACACGCTGACAGTCCCATCATCATCACCTCACCACCACCACCATCATCATCCTCGCCATCGCCAGCCACTTGTTCCTCCCCCACGGAATGTCCAACTTGTTCAACGAACTAATTCCAATTCGAATAACAAAATATAAATAAATAAATAAAGAAATAAATACTATTTGACCTAAGCAGGTGAGCCGAAAATGGAATACCCTTACATATCTATTTTGATAAAACTGAACTCCGATTACAATAAATACTTGAAATTATCAATGTAACCTAAAGCAGAAAAGTTCGTATTTCTTGCAGTAAACTTCAGCATGACTGAACCTTTCAAAAACTGACATACTTTTTTGCTCTTCTCTGTTCCCAATCAAAATAAAAGAATTAAGAATGCTACTGTTGTGGGTGCATGACAGTTATGTATCCGCTACCCATCTGTGCGCCCACTCAAAGTATTTCTTAAACACCTTCTTTGTTAATTATCTGATCGGAATAAATTTTAACCTGATATTTTAATGTTCAAAGTAATTTACACACCAAAAAGGACGTTCATGGACGTAGGTCTCATAGTGTGCAAAATCTTGAGTTTATTTACAGACAGACAGACGTGGCTAGATCGATTTGACTGTTGACACTGATCTACACTCTTTATACTTAACAAAGAGACCAAGAAAATTTTGATACCCTAACCAAGAGTAGAGCAAGAGTAGAACATAGAAAAGTTTCTGGAATGCAGAATTCAAAATACAAAGCCCAAACGAAAAATTCGAACAAGGAGAATTTTTGAAAACCATTATCCATTCCGAACCAAATCCATCGCATACCATTGAAAATGCAAGATGACAAGAGCAAGCGGGTAAAACTTGATAAAAATGGACAGCGCCAGTTAAGTTGTTTCCTCAAGAACTGGAAACGAGCCAATGTATATCCAAATGCATATTCCTTAATGTCAATATAGCAATTTAATACTTGTGTTCGCTGATTAAAATTGTGTCTTTGATAGATAAACAGAGACACAT
Source organism: Zaprionus davidi (assembly GCA_018903715.1). NCBI lineage: Eukaryota > Metazoa > Arthropoda > Insecta > Diptera > Drosophilidae > Zaprionus > Zaprionus davidi. The sequence continues at coordinate 2,368,168 of JAEIGL010000003.1, forward strand.
GTAGTCGTATTTACGTGTGTGCGGTCGCTCGATTGGGCTCTGTGCGGCGGCGGGGACTATTCGAGGCTATTCGTGATGCTCACGCCAAACAATACACACGCACACCTCACTGAATTAAGAATTATGACTATGCAAATAAGCTTAAAGCGCACAATCACAATCAAAACCAGCAATAGCAACAACAACAACATAAGCAGCAGCGTAGCGGTAAAGTGTTTAGACACGCAATGTCAATAAAGTATCTTATCTGGGGAACACACATTCGGCGGGCGATGGCTGCGGATGTGATACGATTCGATGCGATGCCCAAGGCCCGTTCTGGTTCTTATATGGCAACAACACGATTCACCAAAGACTAACGTATTTTTTGGTGCTTTTTGTAATACACCTAGCAAAAGGCTACAAAGGGTCTGATAAGCTTAAGAAGGTATCTTTATCAGTTTACCATCTTTATAATTATAAAAGTAAACCAACCTTGAATGCAGTTGTAATTATACTTAACCTGCTCAATCTCAGAACTGTCACATTGAAACATTTTATTATATTATTATTTATTGTTAGCATTTTCTTTACATAAAATCACAAGGTATCCAATAGTCGAGTGGCATTCCTTGCTAGTCTTTCTTTCGAGGGCTAGCCGGGGGATGGGGACTATTCAATAATGCGTGCCTTTGAATTCTGATTATACATATTTCTGAAATATCTCCACATGTGTCTGCGTCTGGGTTAGGGACTTAATAGATCCGAAGAAGGAGACATGTCAAAGGGTTCGCTTCGCTCGGGTCAGTCGCACTACGAGAGTGCGTGAGAGAGTGTGTGAGTGAGTGTGTTTAAGTGTGTGTGAGTGTGTCTAAGTGTGTGAGTGTGTGTCTGTTGGCAAATGATCTTTGCATGTTTGGAATACATTTTAGCACGCTGGGCGTGGCGAGTGCGTAACATGTAGACAGACCATGCGATATAGAATGAGATAGAGAAAGGGAGGGAGGGACACAGGACTAGTGAGAGAGAGAGACTTGCAAACAGACGGACAGACAGACCGAATCGCAAATTGAAATGTTAACATTTAAGCACGTATTAAGCACGTGGGCAAGATGCGTGTGTGTGTGTGTGCAGCGATAAATCGATGGATATATGGATTTCCGAGTCACCCCTGGACTGGACATGCCCATGACCAGGCCCAGAAATCATTGTTTATCATCCGTTTCTAATAAAACGAACCTTAATGGGCCTACAGCTCAAATAAAAAACAAAACCAAAGCAAAAGGGCAAAGAAGAAGAATGTGAACACGAAGACAAATTTATAAACGACTTTTGGACATTCATATGCAAATCTTTATGGCCAAATAATCGAGCATATCTCAAGTCTCGCGTCGTGCGAGCCATTGTAAATTTAATAAATTTGTTAAGTTCTCAAGCTTTTATTAGGAAGTTGTCATTAAGTCATCAGTCGTCGCTGCGGCTGCGGCTGCTGCGTCCAATTTGGCCGACAGCTGTCATTAATTGCCGTTTGACAAGCAATTCGTTAAGACCCCCGCCCCAAAAACTACAGAAAAACACACTCAAAACACACACAAACATGGTTCGTATGCAAATCGCCAACACTCACTGTACAAATTCGATTCTCATTCCAATTCAAATCGGAATCGTCATCAGAGAATCTTAGTTCGGGCACTCCTTGACGACTGAGCATCATAATAAATGTTCAAGACGATGGAAACACATGTAAAAGCGTGTGGAAATGAGCTTTTAAATACCCCAAGCGAAGCTGTTAACCAGCAGCTTCAGTTTTGCATAGACACAGATACACACACATACGCATACACATACACACACGTACAGTGCGTGCAAATGAATGGGAGGCGATGCGATGCGAGGTATCATAGTCACAATGGGACTTGTGTTTCCAGGAAAATGCTCGTTCGTTTCTTCGACGGTTTCTTATTCTTCTGGGCACGCGATCGGCGCGTTAAACGTTTCTCTTCCCCTGCTCCCCCCTCCACGGACTACAGCTGCAACTTCAGCTACAGCTGCAGCTGGGAACTGCATTTGTTTACAATACTTATGCCATTGACTTGGGCTATTTTTACATTACTTCGTTTCAATTCCAAACATTTTCGTATTTTTCAGCCTAATTTGCCTATTGCTGCTGCTGCTTTTTATTGAACACAGTCAAGTCGAATATTTGTTGATGATTCTATGACCACACCTATTTTATGAGCTCGGCCAAAAATAAACCACAAATCCCCAGTGTTAAGTCCAAAATAAAAGCCAAGCAATGGGGAGCAGTGGGCTGTCTCCGCCTTCGATCTGTGAGTGCATGGCCAGCTCACTTGAGAATTCTTACACCTCATTCCGGGGAGAGGTGCCGGAGTGTGTGTGTGCGTGTGTGTGTGTATGCGTGTGTGAGGGGTGTGTGGTGTTGGCTCGTGCTTTTGATCTGTTTAGCATTCCATGGCACATCAGAAAGTCGTAACTATTCATAAGATCAGCCGGCCCCATGAAAAAACAATTGCATCCCGGGGAGCCAAGGGGAACCAGGAAAGTAAAGCACATTGAAGAATCTTCGGGGCACTCGTCGTATTTGTTTGCATTCATTTGTATATGTTACGATAACAATTTAATGCACAGTTGCCCAGGTGATTGCACTCTCCAGCGACTGTACTTGGATTTGGGTGGCCCTGCTCCTCCCGTCCGGGGCGAGTTCATATAGCCAGTCTATTGGGGCCGATATGTTTTTCTCGTAAATTGCCGGCGCATCTTTACCACTTCCTTTGCATGTATCACAAGCCGTGTGAATATGGCACATCAATCACTCGATAAGGCACAACAAAGCCGCATGATGAATAACATCTGCTGCTGGTATAAAAGTGAATTGCCTTCTGCGAAATAATAAAAAACAATAGCAAATAAAAATCCAACACGAAAATAAGATATCAAAATCTACTTCTGAAGTTGAGGCATGTATTCGTTGTATTTCTACAGGCAGAACTTACATTATTGATTGATACCGAATAACGTCAAGTTGATCAACCGGATGCACGTAGAGTTCTGGAGAATATCCACAAAGTTTGTTGGAATTAATTCAATATTTCGGCAGAAGTGTTTTTGATTTACCTTTAATAACTCCAACTAAGCTACAACTCTTTGTGCAATAAAAAATTTAGATTGAGCTATAAAAAGTCAATTTAGATGAATAAAAAGCTCATAAAAGCATTGATGTTTCACATGAGTTAAAAGTGAAATTAAAATATATTTAATTACTTCGGTGCTGAAAAAAATCCCATCGAAAAAAGGCGCAAACAGCGCCAAAGTTTTTGCACTTTTATATTAAACATTTAACTTGCTGTTAATGCAAACATGAATTATGCATTTAGAAATTATGCAAGCAGAATTCAATTTATCATTCATAATTCAACAAACTGACGAGCTGACATACCTAGTACATCATAGCCAATTTTTTATAGGCATTGCAACTAATGCCAAAAAGAATAAAAAGAGTTGACCTCATCTGTGCTCTGACCTCTTTCACGCTTAACAGTCTTTTTCACGGATTAACAGTCACTGTTAATGGGCGCCGCTGTTAAGCCGACAAATACGATATTCAACACTGTAGCCGAATATCGCCAAGTTTCGTTTTCTCTTTGCTTGCGTAGCGCACTGTTGTTGCTGTTCGCTCTCTTTCGAAGTTCGAAAATCAAAAGTGCTGTTGCTGCTGAAGCACGCAAGTGAAGAGAGCCAGAGAGTGAGCGAATGTGGTACGTTTTCATATGATTGTTGTTAACTGAATCTGGCTAACATCACATTGTAGGCATATGATCTAGCTTAGAATCGTATCTATGGTATTAAGATGAAGTTGCAATTGAAGGATATACAAAATATATTTAATGCCTATTTACCCTCGAGCAACATGTGGATTTACTGCAAAGTTAGTGTAATAACATAAGAAAGTGAGTTAAGAAAATTGGTATAAACAAGTACGTTAATAAATAAAACTTTATCATAAATAACATGTTTAGTAAATTTTTTATACATTACAGTTATTGAAGATATTTTTAAGTTTATAGTTATTCTGTTGTAATGTATCTTATCCCGCCAAAAGCAACTTCAAAATCTAACGCAGAAGTTAAGTCAGATTGCTGCCACATTCAACGCTGCCTTTCGCTTGGCGTTTTCAGCTTTCGGCTTTTTCTCTTACTCGGAGGCAGACACGACGCGACGAGAGCAGAACTCGAATTTCGAAACGAGAAATCAAAGCAGACATCGCGAGACTGCCGCAACGACGAGTCCGACGCTGAAGTCGTGTATCCAGTAGATACGCGAAGCTATAACGGTACACATGTTGCCAACGGACTCTGCAATCGTGAGTTGAGCTGAAATGTAGCCCCCGATATGCGTTCGCTTTAGGGTATCCGTTCGAGCACATACACGAAAACACGGTGGCACACACACAAACATCGTTAGTGAGCACACATATTCGCACCAATACAAGCGAGCGGTACACACAACTACAAGTGCAATAAATATCGTAGACGGCGTGTGTGCGAGTGTGAGTGACTGTAAAGATATTTGTGAAATATTTGGGGAAATATTTGTGACTTCACTTGGGCAGTGTGCATCGTGTGCTTCGCCCCCCGACTGTGTTTGCCCATAAATTCGATAATAGGCGTAAAACAAACGCAATTAATCCATTAACAAGCCAACAAATTCCACTTACGGTACGACCCCCGATGATAAATATGCAATAGTTTTACTTTAAAGTGAGCTCAGTGCGACTTCGGCATAAGCCAAAGGAAATTGCCTTACCTTGGCAAGGATTACCGAAATTTAAATATATTAATGAAAACGAAACAAAACTGTGACTAAAATAGCAGCCACAGTAGCACCAGCAGCAGCAGCAGCAACAGCAACAGCAGCAGCAAAGACAATAACAACAGCAACAACAACAACAACAACGTTTCGTATTCGGGTGCCTCGTGCCGCGGCTGACTTTGAAAATCGCTCCACTTCACATTTAGCTCGGCTCGAAGCCGGCTTTTTCTGGCCACGGCTCCCGCTCCGACTCCCGTTCTCCCTCCCCTTTCCCATCTTTGTCCCAGTGGCTCTGCGGCTGCCGTGCTTCGACTTCGTCGATAATTGGAATTTACGACTGTGGCATAAAAAGCGGAGAATATACAGACACAGAAGGATAAGCCCAAGCACGGGTCCGTAAACGTGTGGCCGGAGCCGTGCTTTCAGTGCTCCTCCTCCTGTGACTGCCCTCCCCCCACCACCCCGCCTGGCTTAGCGCTCTTCTTGTGCTGGTGCTACTCCTTGTGTCGTGTGCCCGTGCTCGTCCTACACGCAGCGGGAATTGTTTGGTGACGGTTACGGTAACAGAGCTCGACTGCTCGGCTTGTTGGCTCTGCTTGTCCTCACTTAGCTAAACAGCCACGCCTCCAACTCGAACCTCACAACGTCATCGATAGTCGGTCGTGCCGTGTAAATATTTTTTTGCCTCGTCGCCGCCGTTCACATTGTGTTTTTGTAGTTGTTCCGCCTTTGCGCCTCGTTCAATTGGCCTGTCACCGGCAGGCGCGCGCTGATTTGTTATGGTAATAGTTGTCAAAACGGGAGAGATTCGAGAGATCTTTAGTGGCACTTGATTACACTTGACAACAACAGCAGCAGCAACAACAACTGTGAATAGTGCGAAAGAAGATGAGAGCTGAATGGGCTAGTAGAATGAGCCCAGAGAAGTGTGAGCGTAAATCTTGGCCAATTAAGTGCGCGTGCTCGTTAAGAAGTGTCTCATTAATGCAACCATATATCTAACCAAATACCTGTATATATAAATGAAAGTATTTATACTTGTATTGGTAGCTATATCTACAACATAAATCTATATAATTATGCCCACATTTCAAATGCAGATCAGCTCAGACGGCGTGTCGCGCATTGATCTTATAAACTGAACAGCAGGTAGTAAAAATCTGACCACAAAAAATCCAAGCTAAATCCGAAGCTAAAGCTAAATCTACAACCGATACAAAACAGTTCATCCATTAGCCAAGTCGAGAACTGGTGGTAATAAAGCAACAACAACAACATCATGGAATACTGAATGAATCCATTGGAGGTTTATGCACATACATTAACTGGTGAGTTATCAGGCCTGAGACGCAGAGAGATACTCTTGAAAATTTATGCTCATATCTGCATAATCGCAAATTAAGCTACATAATTAATAAGGCCGAGGAACCTCGACAACGACAACGACAACAACAACAACAACGACATCGATAGCAACGCTGTCAGCTGCTGATGTAGCACCTTAGTATGCCATCAACTGCGGCAACCCTAACCACAGTACCAGTAAAAGATACTAAAGTATCTGTATTCACTTTGTCCGTTCGTGCCTGTACGTGCCACTGCGCAGCGAAAAGTATCGATGTCTGTAATCTTAATTAGCAACACCACAGAGACCGCTAGCAAGCAGGGGCAGGGCGAGAGAGGTGACTGGGGGACCCAAGACTGACCACTGGGGACAGGCAGGCAACTGTTTGTGACTGTTAGCCAGTGGCCGAGCGCCATCCAAACATCTTTTAGCATTTAAAGCGTTGTGTACAATTTTAAGAAAACAACAACAATAACAACAAGTTGAAATAAGCAGGGGGAAAAAATCAACCAAACCTGTTTCCATCATAATTTTTGTACTGAAGCTGAGGTGTTTTTTCAGTAAATGGCCAACAAATAAACAACATCGATTTGAACAATCTGAAACTGAAGTGAAGTCAAAGCAGCCGACACGCCTCTGCTCATAACCGGCTGCCCGCGCGCCCTCTTCATTATTAAATATGTATTCGGGATGCGCTTCTGGTACTAGAAGGCGCTCCCAAAGGAAGCACGTCCAGGCGATGTTGTTCGCGCTGTTGTTCTTCTCCTTGCTGTTGTTGTTTTTATGCGCATGTTCTTAGTGGAGTGTGTTGTGGCACCTCAGGCTATGCTCAAAATGCAAATATCTTTTGATCTGCTCTCATGCAGAAACAAATTCGCACCTCAATGTGAGAAAAGCACAGAGAGGTGTCCCAAACAGCTCCCCTCTCCTTGGTAAACGACCTGTACCTGGTCATAAAAATGGAATTCTTTTGAGGGGTGGAGAGGCGCTTTAATTGCTGCCATTAGAAAACGCTTAGCATTATTTAAGATTCGTAAATTTAATTACAACTATTTCCCTCTTTCTCTCTCTCTGTGTTTGTGTTAGTACTAAAATAAATTATCTTTTTCACTGTGGGGATTGCGCCCTAACCACAAATCGCAAAGTTCAATGGGATTTCAAAATGTTATGCTTGTGCAGCTAATGGAAAATTGTCCAACTAAGCATTATGCGATTAAAATTTGTTATAATAACAAAAATGCTTGAACATAAAATTAATAAATCAACGCTTCTATTGTTTTATTTGTGTTGGGCAATAAAAACAGATAAAACCTAATGAATTTTCAATGGGCAAGAATTCAAGTTCATTGAGGTATAATTTGCATTCCCATAACCGGCTCAGCCGGACAACCAGACAGACTGGCAGGCAGAGATCATTTAAAATAAATATTTGTTGACTGGAAACTGTTGGAAACTGTTTGAAAAACCAGTCAATGCCCTTAGTCAGAGATGGATGGCTTGAGATAGCGCGAACTCGAGTGGAACTTGAGATCCAAACAAAACAAATCGTAGGGCCGAGACCACATTCATAGGCAAATTGTTTACGATCAGCAGTTCTTTTTTTTGGCTTGAATATCGTAATAATTAATTAAGTTATAATATTAAATGTCCATAAAGGGGCATTATGGCCATAACTTTTGAGAGCTTGTGGATATTTGATGATGAGCTATGCCTGATTGGCTCGGAAACAAGCAGAAATATGTGGAGCCCATAACTCTTTTTTCTCTGTTATCAGGCGCGATCTTAAATCGTATAAGACATGTGGTTTTTCTAGAATAAATTTTGCTTTAGCCGTTGCCGTTGGCTTTGGCTTTCGAATTTGATTTTCGATTTTGATTTTGATGATTTTGTGTGTGTCACATTCCGTTCAGCACAATTTATGACTAAGATGAGCAGATACGAAGATGGCGAGACAAGCAGGAAGACAGGGGAAAACGAGCGGAAAGAGGATGTAAGCCAATCATGCTTACTTTCATAACCTGTAACAGAGTTATTTTCTGTGAGCTGTTGTCGCTTTTTGGCAATGCCAGCCATGTGCCATATAAATGACTCCACATTTTTAAAGATATTATGTTGACAGTTGAGATTGAGTGTGCTCTCCGGCACATACTCTCTCACACGAACACATACACACAAACACACTCTGGAATAGACATACATATAGCGAACAAAATTTCACCAATATTTATTGAGATATTGACCACAATAACGTCATGAATTCCATCTCGACCATGAACTCATTCATCACAAAGAGAAATATTTATAATCCAATTCGGCTTGGGCCTTTTGTTACGTTCCCGTAATGGTAATTGACTTTCAAATTTGCACAAGTAACTCGCCTGTGTTAGAACCCAACCTTCGTAAAGAGGGAGAAAGAGAGACAGAGAGATAAAGAGAGAGATTCATATAGAACCCTTGGATAAATCATTTAATTAGTTTTCCATAATACATTCCAATTGGAAATTTTGAAATGTGGCTTCATCTACAATTCTTTTGATCAAATATTTCTGAAGGTCGATTTTGTTGTTATTATGCTTTAATTGTTATTTATAACTGGCAAATTGTCAATTAAATAATTACTAAATGCTCAAAATGATCCCTCGTTAAAATACTCTCGTGTTTTCTTTACCTTCACATCGTATTTGCCTACGGAAACAGACATGCGAGCCACACGGCTTACATACCGACATTCTCTGGCTTATTGAAGTAATATTAATTAATTAAATGACGTGTTTACCCTGCAAAACATTTGGAAAGAACTGAGTTGTTAATGTTGTTAGCCAAATTCTTGTAATTTGTGTGTGTATTAACTTTTGTGAGCAACAACTTCCGCCAAGAGCATTTCGCGTTTCACTTGTCAAATTGGTATTAATTGTGCAGAGAAATGTACTATAAGCATTTATTCTACATATTTTTGGTTCATTTTAAAAACAGGATATTTTGTGGTCTATTAATTTGTTACTTCTTTCTGTATGATATTCAGTTTCCTGGCAAATATTATTTTATTTATTTTACTTTAATTTGGTTTGGAATGTTGGGCAAAATTAAAGCTGTATATTTTTGGAATGAAGTTTGTATTGTTTGTGAGTATTACAAACTCGATCTGCACTTAGGAATGATAGATACCATACCAAAGCAATACATTCTTCAAATAAAATCGCCCTTTCATCAGAACTAGTTCTTAACTTCTAGGAATAAACTTCTTGGCAACAGTGAATGAGATTTAATTTAATTAACTTCAGTTTTAATAGCAAGTTTTATTATGCTATTTAAACAGGGTGCTACTTCCGGCTGACAGCTAAAGACTTACAGCACTGAACTCATTCATCTAATTTAAACTGTTTTGTAAATTTAAATTTTAACATACTGGTGCCTACATATGCCAGAAATGTGATACCTTATATTATAAACCAGGGTATCTTCACATCGGTTAACCAAAGTTAGCTGTAAGTTCGACCCGCCTTTTGCACCCAATGAATGCTCATTTGTTTTGCCCACAGCCAATCAGCTTATCCAACTCATCCGACTCGGGCACTTGCACTTGCAACGATGGCCTGTAGCTCGACCAAGGCACCTGGCCAAACAAAATCAACAACAGGAAGAGCAACAACAACAATACAGAGTTAATGCCAATTAATATGAGAAGAGCAGAATCAACTTAAGCACCAGCAACGGCTTCCATTAACAAAAGTAACAAAGTCAACGACGACGAGCGAGAGCAGCAGCAGAGAAAATGCATCCCGAGGTTATAGTTCATTATGATTGTCTGCTGCACGGGCTGCAGCTGGAGCAGCAGGAGGAGAAGAAGGAGAAGGAACGAGAGAAGCCGAGACAGTACAGCACACACCCGCTATGTAGATTGAAAGTGTATTCCCTGTGCCTGGCACTATGCCTGCTACTACCCACGAGCTCTGGCCGGGCGCAAAGCTCTTACCTGGAGCCGGACGAGCTGATACACGAACTGGATCGGCCGGTGCCGCTGACCTCGGTGCAGGGAGTGCTCGGACGACAGGCAATGTTGCCGTGCGACATAACGCCGCTGGAACGTGACGATGCCGTCTATATGGTGCTCTGGTTTCGCGAGGGTGATGGCGAACCCATCTACAAGTGAGTTCACCCAGTCGGGAAGGGGAGCTATCGACTTGACATAAAGCCGAATTTCTGCTTAACTTATTTTGCAGTTTCGATGTGCGAGGCCGTCAATTCGGGCAAGCGCGTCTGTGGTCCTCGCCGACGGCCTTTGGGACGCGAGCCCACTTCAGTAGCACCTCACATCCGGCACAGTTGAAAATCGACAATGTGCGGATCGAGGATGAGGGCGTTTACCGTTGCCGTGTGGACTTTCGCAATTCGCCCACGCGTAATCTGAAGATAAATCTAACTGTAATTGTGCCACCGGACAGACCTATTATCTACGAGCCAAACAGACATGACAAGACCAGCACGGTTGAGTCCTTTAACGAGGGCAATGACATTGTCCTGGCCTGCGAGGTATCTGGCGGTAAGAGCTAAAGCGTCTGACTGTCCCAGACTGGACAAATATTGAACTAAAACCGTTGTTGTCCACCATACAGGTCGTCCGCGGCCCAATGTTACCTGGTACCTGGACAACGCGGTCATTGACGAGTCCTTTGACCAGCGGGCAGATGGCAAGACCATCAACCATTTGTCCTATCCGAATATTGGCAGGCAACATCTCAATGCGCGTCTGGTCTGCGTCGCAAGCAATACGAATCTGACGCCGCCCAACAACAAGGTCGTCATACTGGATGTGAACCGTAGGTTTACAAATCTTTACATGTGTACAAATATATATAATCATCGATTATTCGTAATCGCCTTGCAGTGAAACCCGTCGCAGTGCACATCCTCACCAAGGATCGATTCGTCTCCGCAGACCGCACCTATGACGTCGAGTGCAAAAGCTCTGGCTCCAAGCCGCCGGCCCTCATCAGCTGGTGGAAGTCCAACAAGCAGCTGAAAAAACTGACAAAGAATGTAAGTTTTCAAAAGTCGAACCACATTTCCTATAAACGTAAACCTTTCTTTAAATGATGAGCTTTTTTTATGCATTTAAAGTGCAAATTGAGTTGTCTCTTTATTCTTGAACCAACTTGCTTTCTGCCTTAAACATTTACCATGTGTAGTGGCAGCTTCAATCGATACGACTTGAAATTGATTTAAGGCCATCAATAAGAAGTCAAGAGTTTGACGGCTCAACCACTCAAGCTGTTTCAGTCTCAAGTGCTAAGGGGAACCAAGTCCCAAAAGCCTGGAAAGCTTGGAAACAAATACTACGCGCATAATACACGCATTTCCTTTGCGCTGTCATTGATAATTTTGCGGAAAAATGTTTCGTTTGTTTCGTTTTGTAAATAAGCTCATTACTTATTGATCCGCCTTCGCACAAGGATGAGTGTGTCTGAGAAGGATGTGCGAACCAAGTGCGGCGGCGCCTCTCTCTCTAATTGCTGCTATTTTCACTTTCGTCTCCATTATTCATTTGCTAATGGACTCTGTTTGCGCTTCTCTTTTTTAGTTTAATGAGCCGGACAATCAATCCCTGAGCATACTGACGTTCACGCCCAGCCGCGAGGACGATGGCAAATATTTAACATGTCGGGCGGAAAATCAATTCATCGAAGGCAGCTCCATCGAGGACAAATGGCGACTCGTTGTGCACTGTAAGTTGACCGGAAAAGGGAAGGGGCAGAAAGAGAGAGAGGAAGGGAAAGAAGGAAAATAGAGAGAGATAGAGAGTGTGTACTGAGTGAAGAGGATTCTAATTAGCACAGAGTTCAAGCTTAGATAGTTACATATAATATGTTTAACTTGGCCACTTTGCAGATCCGCCAACGACGCTACTGAGCATGGGCTCCAAACTGAATCCGGATGACATCAAGGAAGGCGACGACGCCTACTTCGAGTGCATTGTCCAGTCCAATCCAAAGCCCTACAAATTGTCCTGGTTTCACAATGTAAGCAATAACTAATTGACCATCGCTCACTGTACTCACTATCTAGGATCCAACTCGTTGTAGGGTAAGGAGCTGCAGCACAACATCTCGGCGGGCATCATTGTATCGGATAAGTCGCTGGTGTTGCAGAGCGTCGCACGCGCCTCGGCCGGAGACTACACCTGCCTGGCTGTCAATTCGGAGGGCAAAGGCCTCAGTAATCCGGTCACATTGCGTATACGCTGTAAGTAAATGGCTAAGACAATCTTTGAAATGGAGAAAGAGGCAGAGCAGCTGGTGCAGGGGTCAACAGGAGAAGGGGATGGGGGTGTAAGGACCGCAATTTGGCATTGACTACCGTCTGTGTAATTTACAATTTAATCCTTGAGCTTGAATGGCTCTTAATGCATTTGCCTAAGGGGCTGCCTGCTGCTCCTGCTGCCGCCTCTGCGTTGGCCTCCAGCCAATACTCTAGACCCGAAGCTAAGTGGGCAAAAGCGCCCAACAGCGCAATACCCCTGGCTACTGTTTCTGCATCCTTCCCCTTCCCAACTCCCTCTCACCCACTCCCTGAACGTGCCCACGTTAATGACCAAGATTATGGCGCAATGAATGCATTGCCTTCCTTGGCAGCTTCATCGCCAGTCGAATGGCATTCCGGACAGACAGAGACAGAGAGACAGAGAGAGAGAGAGTGAGGGAGGGGTACTGCAGTGGCCAAAGTTGGAATTAATTCATGGAAGTTTTAAAGTCCTCGCATTTGTGTGTATGTCCCCGTCTAAGCCACCTTAGCATTGCCATTAAATATTTCAATAAATGCCTTAATTATTTATTTGGCCCACCAGACGCGCCCATCTGCGCCATCGACCACGAGGAGCTGCTGGGCGCCCTAAAGCACGAGACGCTGCCGCTGAAGTGTGAAGTGGATGCCTCACCGCCGGCTGACTCATTCCACTGGACATTCAACTCGTCGGGCGAGCAAACTGAGCTGCCGGCACGCCTGCACTCCAGTGAGGTGAGATTCGCAAAATTGCACTCAATTCACCAGCTTAGTTTGAACTACCATCGCCGAGAGCAGTACGCAAATATTGACCTACTCTAAACCTCAACCCTCCCATTGCAGACGGGCATGTCACGCCTTAATTACACGCCCACCTCGGACCTGGACTACGGCACAATTTCCTGCTGGGGCAAAAACTCAATTGGGCTGCAAAAGAGTCCCTGTGTGTTTCAAATTGTGGCAGCAGGTACGTCCCAGCATTGCCTCGAATATTTCCCCTAATTTCACCCCTCCCACCCCCTACGCTTATCAGGTCGCCCATTTCCACTGCAAAACTGCACGGTGAGCAATCAGTCGGCAGACTCATTGCAAGTTGACTGCATCGAGGGATTTGATGGCGGGCTACCCCAGAGCTTTATGCTGGAACTGGTCGAGTTGAACACCCTGCGCCTGGCCAGAAACATTACGGTGTCGGTAAGTGTAGAAACAGCCCGCAGCAGACGCATAAATAGACAGCTGTCTGTCATTTCACTCATGCACTCTTTCGACTCGCAATTTCTCCTCTATCAGCATACTCCGGTCAACTTTGTGATTGAAAACCTTGATCAGGCTGCCACCTACCGCATGATCATTTTCGCCGTCAATATGAAAGGGCGCTCGGAGCCCATCATAATCGATGATATCAACTTTAAAGGCGTGGCAAAGCTAACAGGTAGGTAGACCTTATAGTTAAATTATCTGTAGTAAACCATACCACGTGGGTAATGTCGCCATCAGGCAACTCCCAAAATAAAGCACAAACTTAAACAGCTCTTTAAGTCACGTCCTATCTGAAATGCATGTTTAAACTTTGCAGGCACCACCACCGGCCTCTCCATGCCGTTGTCTCCCTTTCTGGCCGGGCTGACGCTCTTTTGCGGACTGCTCTTCGCTATATTCTGCATCATCCTGGCGGCCATATACCGGAGATTCTCGAATCGGTACGTTTAATGAAGTCTTAATGGGCACTTGGCCCCACCTCACCCTCTCTTCTAATGCGCTCCCATTTGAATTGCAGCCGCAACGATAATAATCTCAAAGCCGTGAAGCACACACAATTAGCTATACCGGCTGACTGCCAGCTGGACCCGTTGCATCCGGGGCAGCATGCAAATGGCCAGGGGCACGGCGGCGGGCAGGGGCACCTCGAGCAGTCGCACCACAGCCTCCTGCCGATTAATTGTGATAATCGAAATGCGGTCGACTGCGGCAACTTGGGCGATGTGGCCATCGGCGACGGGGGGACGAGAACTTCGCCAAGTGGTCACGGTCTGGCCATGTCCATGGGCAGTGACACTTTGCGCTCGGCAGCGCGCACTCGGCCCAGTCCGCAAATGCTGGGCGATCAGACGGATATAGATGACACTGATCCGGATGTTATACCCAATCAGTATGGTAAGTCGAACTGTGATGTTTTAAACTAAGTAGATAGCAGTCGAATGTCTTTTGCCTGCAGAAAAACGCCCGCTTAAAGCGCTGGTGGCATCGCCCGGCTTCGCCAGCCCGTCGACACGGCTAATGCAACGGGATTACGGCAGCAGTCGAGATGCCGAGCACCTGAAGCACAGCTTGGAGAGTGCTGTGGGAACGCTGGGGGCTGGAGTAGGCGGTGGAGGTAGCGTCAGTGGCCTGGAGGCAAGCACAATGGGGCTACTGAGTACCTCAGGCAACGAGGTGCTCCACTACACGTTCCGGCCAAGTAAACAAATCGTAAGTATCTCTGTCGGGAATTGTCTAGGTTATGTGGTACTTACTATGGATGTGTATGCTTTAATGCTATCATTGCCTTCTTTCTGCTTCTTACTATTGTCCCACACGCACGTACACACAGAGCTATGCTACTCTCAATAAGAAAGGCATTACCACGTGCAGCCCTCCGCTAGGGTCCTTGACCTACAACGTTAGCACATCGACGCCCTCATCCTCATATCATCTAACACCGCAGCCCATGGAGGTCAGTTTGCTCAGTCCGAATAACACATCGGTGACATCGTCGTTGAGCGAATACCGTTTTCGACCCGAGGTCGTGACAACGTCGAATCGCATACAGGAAAGTTGTATATAAGAGACGCCTCATGAACATATAGCCACATTAAGCTACCTAACCCAATGTATGTGCAATGGCAAATCGATGTACTTACTGACTGCGAACTTGTGTGAGCTGCAATTGAATATCGTATCGAGTAATAACCCAGCAACTAGACATATTCTAGCGTACAAGTATATATATAGTCTGCCATATATAGTACATACCTCTATATATTATATGTATAGTTATATTTATTCGCATGGTTTGAGGCAAGACTTCTCTAGGCGTAAGTATTCTGTGTACTTGTTGCATTCATAATTAGGTAACAATGCCAAAAACACCCGTTCGTTTTGTAAATACGATATTTACGATATATGTATAACTCATTGTCATTTGTTGTAAACTGTAACTAAGTCTAATACTCTTAGAGTAAACTGAGAAAGAGAACATGCATACTCTCGAACCACACATAACATATCTGTTGTCTAAACCAAACCCAATCTAAATCAATTCATATTCACATACCCATACGGACATATCCCGGATCCGACTGCGGTCATATCTAACTTTCTGCTTTAACAAACAGATAATGCTTTCTTTCTGATCTGCGCTTAATGTCGTAAGCCTGTCTTAACTAAAAGAGAGAGAGAGAGAACAAACTAATTAATACCCCCATATCATATTTAATCTGAACAGGACCTGCCCTCCTCTTCCAGACCCAACAGAGTACTGCGCGAGTCACATTTCTGACTGACTTGCAGCCATACATATCCCCCTACTATATGTATGTCATATTCTCAATCTCTATAAAAGTATTACCTATTGATTTCTATATTTCGATTACGTAACTTAACTGTTGAAGTTCAACTATCCAGATGTTAGCCACATATGTGTGAATACCTAAGTTTAACTAGACATATCTAACGTTGTAAGTCCTAGCTTAATAACTGTACATAACAAAGAAACAAACATATATCTATATATAGGAGAAGGCTTAAGGCATAAATGTTTTCCTGGATGGCCTCACATTTAAATCGCAACGATTACCCATAATCACAATACGTGTAAATAAGGAAAAGATATAGAAATATTGCTTCGGTCGGAACTGGCTTCGAAATGGCTGGAAACACTTTCCAGATATGCATAGATATATATATAAAACAATTCAAGATCCGCTTGTATTAGATAATGAGATATTAGGATCGGCATTCTATACAGACTTCCTAATTATATAGTATATATATTTGCTTCGTTTTCGAAGGGACGCTGTTCGAAGATCGAGTCTAGCTAATTAAGTAGTCTTACGTTATCTTTATGTACTATTTGTATGTTAATGTGTGTTCTATGTGCGTGTGTTCTAGACGATTTCTGGCCAAGAAATATGTATGTTAGTCTTAAGCTGAAAGCAAAAACGAGCAAACCGCAAAGATTAGTATAAATTGTCGCAAATAGTTTTTATAACTATTCCAAGGAGAACGAAAAAACAAAATCGAAAAGAAACAGAAACAGAAAACAGATAATACTATTGAATAAATTAAAATATTAAATTGAAAACAGTCTTTTAAGTGATTTGATTAGCTTTTGTAATTGGTATTCTCAGCGGTCGTAAAACTCGTCGCTTTGATAAGCACTTGGGCAGCAGGAGGCATTGCGGACACAGACCTAACTCCTGCGGCACTAGTACTTAGGAAAGCAATACGCTTGCAGTGCACTCCCCCCGGCCCACTTTCTTCAGAAGGTACGTACCCGTTGACTGGCATCTTCTCTGGTGGGGCTGCAAAGATATGGCAATTAGTTGAATATCATACAAACAGCTGAAGATGCCATACAAACTCAAATTATTTATTTGTTTTTCCAGCTGGCGCTATTCGGTCTGACAGCTTGAAGCATCATCCAGTGAGTGAGAGACTGAAACTGAATGTCTACTGAACTATGCACTTCATAGTTCAAAAAGTCTCGGGTTATTAATATATCTGTCATATATCTCTGTAGAATAAAGTGTTTTTTGAATATTTCACTCCGCATCCCCGAAAAAACGAAGGTCGTTTGTCGTATATCGTATTTGTTGACTCTCGAGTGTCAGCTTGAGTGTGCGGGTGTGTGTGTATGTGTCTGTATGTGTATCATTGCAAGTCATATGTGGCACATAGCTGTAGCTGTAGCTGGTAACCTCTTGCACATAATACATAAGTTTATTAAATTTAAATTGGCTTAATTGACCCTCATTCGTTTTCCGTTGCGCCGACAACTACGACGACACGACTCTGCTTCTGCTGTTCAGCGAGCGTGTGTGTGTGTGTGTGAGAGTAGCTATGTGTGTTTGCGCGACTATCTGTGTGTTGGTGTGTGTCGCTCGTTTGCCTTCATTGTGGAGCATTCAAAGTCAATTGAATTTAAACGAATAAAACTACACACAATGTGTACCAAGCAGGCAGGCAGGAGGAATCTTATTGTTGCTGCAGCAGCAGTCGTTGCTTTTGTTGTTGCTGTTGCTGCTACTGCTGCTGCTGCTGTTGTGTGTCCATTTGATTGCGAGCGTGTCCAAAAATATGCAACAACTTGTCGTTGAATTTATCGCATAAATTAAAATATACATAGATTAATACGTCCAACTACTCAACTGACTCAAGTCCCGAAGCGAATGCATCAATTGATCGCATTCTTTATGACTAACAGCACTTCCTGTCTCGCTCTCCTCTCCCTCACTCTCTCGCTTCCCCTCTGCCCAACCGTTGTGGAAATTGCATACAACAGAAATGAATACAATTATTAATTGAATTTGGGCAAATGCTATTAGAACATGACACGCTCAATTGACCGAAATCAATTTGAATAAATTGCAAGTTGTCGCCTCAAATTTGATTCCTTCCACGCTGCGCAAAGCTTTGTCAATCACTTACGATACGGCAATACAGACTACAATGAACGGATTTTCCTGGCCTTTCACTTCACTTTACACAATTTCAAAACGACTTGCAAGAAACCCAGAGATCTTCTGGATGAGAGAGACTACGGAGAGAGTGCAGAGAGCGCGGGGAAGCGAACTGTGCCCGGTTCCCAAGCTATCGGCAACGACAACGACAACATTGTGCCGATTGCGATTATCGCGCCTGTCAGAGGGGTCTTAACCCCGCACGGAGAGTACTGGCCAGTCGTAGGAGCAACGCTCGTGCTCGTGTCGTCGTCTCAATAAGAAGATATCTCTCAACACATATAGTAATATACTATACAGGAATTTATGTTTATTTTTTAACCGATTCTTACTATGTTGTACTCAGCTGATGTAAAACAAAGTCAGTATTCTGTACTAAGTATTTATTTCCCGAGTTTAGTTCACAATCCGATTCAATTTCGGAATCTTATGTTATATAGCTAACGGCGGGTATGCGTTCGCGTACGAGATCTCGAGAACGGCAGCGGCAACGAGAGCGTCCAGCCCAGAGAGAACTTTGTCGCTCGAGTGCGATTCTTCAACTGATTTGTGCAGCGATCGCTCGGACAGTCATTGGATTTTTGAAAATAACCATCAATTCATTACGCAGACTCGCCACTGTATGTGTGCGTTCATGTGTGTGTCTGTGTGTGTCTGTCCGACACGCCGCCCTCATATATGTACATATAGAACAAGCAATGTACATCAACTTCAATTCCACAACACACAAAAAGATCGAGCGACTCGAGCCCAGCCCAACCCAGCCCCGCAGCAGCAGCGAACGGCAGCGAACGGCTGCTGCGACTGCGACTGAGGCAGCGACTGAGACTGTGCGACTCGCTTGATTATTAACTAAGCCAGGCAAATGTCCCGCATTTTGTGGCAGAGAAGATCGCAGAGAGCTGCCCCCTTACCAGCTGCGATTGTTTTTATCTCCGAGCAGCTCGTTATAATTTTTCCAATCTGGAATCAGCAACGTTGCCGGCTTTTCACACAGATTCCAATTCTGATGCTAAATGTTGATTGCGATTCAGATTTAGATCGCGATTCGAGTGGCTTGGCGAGATTAGGCTGGTGTCGAGAGCGAAATCCCCTATATATAACACAATATTAAGTGAGAACAGCGGTCAGCCTGAGTCGTCTCATTAGACATGACCGCGTCCCTCTTCGTGACGATGAGGGTCAATGGGGAACAGTCTAATTTATGGATATTCATTTGAGCGGGGGAACCAGAGCAATAAAACTAATATAAATTCAAATTCAATTAAAGTCATTTCATTCGAAATGTTCAAAGAATACGAAGCACTTCCGGTCCCGCACACAAAATAAGTCATTTCATTCCTAGGGAATTTTCTTTGTAACTTGAAGTTTAACAAATTCAAAGTTCTTTCAACATGTAATAAAATAAATAAGTAACGCAAAAGAAAATATTAAAGTACCTTTAATTCTATTTCCCCTTTGACTTGAGTTTAACTGGAAGGCATTTCTGATATGATAAGCCGCAGCCAACTTCACTGTATACTTTTTAAAGCGTTGCAACTTTTCTTTTAGAATTATAAATGTACAAAGGGAATGCATTAAGTTGTGCAGTGTTTAAAGCCTGTTGGTAAGTTTAAACATACTTAACATACTATAAATAGCACGAGACAGAACTTAAGAGTCACATTTATTATATGTATATCTCAGGAATCATATTTATATTAAATATGAAAATTAAGTTAAGATAAGTATTGGAAAAAATAATTAATATATTTATATTTAATATATTCATCATAAATATACAGATGAAAAACCAGAGCTTTTCCGTTTTTAATTGAACTTGAGTGTCTAAATATTCTATTATTAGATCCGTCTTTACACAAATGACGTAAAATTCGTTGTGTACAGGGTATAAATACCTTGCCCACTTACGTTGCTACACTTACATAAAAGATGTTCTGATATGTGAGACTACTATATACGCGTCGTGGCAAACTAAACTTATGACAGATACTCGAATGTATTTTACTTAGTTGACTGAAGAATTTCAATTAATTCAATTGAAAGTAGCTCTCAGGCGGGTAAATAACTTTGGCCCGGATCGGACGGACGGCTCAACGGGAACAAGGGGCATTAATTTGGAGACCCCGGAGACACTCTATATAGTCTGTCAGTGCCAGTGTGAACGTGGATGCCAGATTCTGGAGGCATAATACGAGATGCGGCTTCCTTATTACGGCGCATCCATGATTTAATAGACGTTCGAGAGCGATTGCAAGACTCGAGTCAACTTAAATAGCTCTTACGGCTAGCCTCAGCTACCCACTCAGCAACCTCGCCCTCCCCCTTTCCCCTACACACACACAAGAACAGGGAGAGACAGCGGCATCTGCATGCACAAATAAGAGTTTTAAACGTGGCGCTTTCACCGCAAACCTATAAAAGGCAACGACTTCGGGTTAAGCCATGCCGGAAGGGGTGGACCCACAATCCACTCATTGAAGTACATCGATTTTTGCCTACATTGTTGTCGGAAATGGGATGAAGAACACCACAGAGTAGTGGGGACAACGTGCAAGGATTAAGGTGAAATCCACAAATTTGGCGCAAATGAATTTTCTTTTTATGTTTTTTACACATCTTAAATTTTTTATTATTATATCATCCTTTGTTGTACATTTTCGATCCTCATTCTATTACGCTTAGGTTAGGTTAGGTTCGGTTCGGTTTCGGTTTCCAGCTTCCGTTCCCATTCAGCGCGTTTCTCCTTCTCTCACTCCCACTCCCACTCCGGGCATGGTTTCAGTTTCGGTTTGCCAACGAGTTTCCTATGCATGCGAATTGGAGAAATTTGCGTGCGTGTTTTGAATAAGAATTTGTTGCATATTCTCCACTGCCTCCGCCCCTGCCCCTGGCCCTGTCTCTGCCTCTGCCTGGTTGCCCTTTTTGGCCAAATGGAAAAAAATAGACGTGCCCGCCACAAGGCCAGCACAGCCGGCTGGCTGCCTCCTCCATCCGCGAGCCGACGCTGGTGACGGGTGCTGGCGCTGCTAGAGGCGTAGCTGGAAGCAAAGCGGGAGCTCAGGCCGTGCCGCTGTGCGTCGTCGCATGTATCTACAGTTATAGGTTGTAGAAAGTATGTATGGAAAAATGAGTGAAAAATAATGCCCAAGCTTGTAATAGATGACCTTAAGATACCCTGGAAAACACAAGGCAAAAATCAACTAAATTGAATATTGAAATAAATTGAATTGGAATTAAACCCAAACAATCTGCCCACATTCACATACTTCTATTTACAGGGTATTGCAGGCAGCTAAATTCCCCTGTTGCCTATGAATTTTTTGGCTTCTCCACTGAAGTAGAAAACATTTTCGCTTTGGGTAAATGTGATTTATATTGATTGTAATCGTGGGAGTGGGCAAACACCTAACTAGGGGTACGAATAAGGATACGGGTATGGGTAGAGGTGGAGTAGGGGTGCGCGTATCGAGTCGAGTAGCAGACAAACGGCAATGGAAATGGGTACGACAATGGCTTCACCTCCAACTCCTTCTCGTCGACCCTCGAGCAGAGCCTGAACTCAGAAAGCAATTTGTAGTTGATCGATTGAAAGGTATCGCGCTATGTGGAGTATGCAGATAAGCGTAGCTACTAAGGCGTAAGGAGTTCCTCACAAAGGTGTTGCCGAGTGCGCACTTACTTGGATAGAGTATATTCTTTTGGCTTAGTGTGAGTGGATGTCAAAATTGATGTTGCAAATGCAGGCGCAGAATAGCGAGACAGGCGACTCCCTGGCGAAAGACACATTAAGGCGACGCGGCTTAGAGCCGACAGTTAGAAAGAGAGCAAGAGAGAGAGAGAGAGAAAGCGAGAGAGACAGCAACCACCACTCATGCTGCATTGTGCATGCTGCATGCGGCGTGCTGCGACCCCTAGCAATTCAGAGCGCGTGTGGATGACGATGAGACTGCCCCCATATCACACGGCTGAGTTGCACGCAGCCTCTGCCTGAGGGGTAGGAGGGGTAAGCTAGGGGGTTTGAGTGGCATTTGGCTTCGGGCTGCCACGAGTTTGACTTTGTTTGACGCGCTAAGCCTGTGAATAGCCGTGCGACAAGGCGCCGGTTCGTGTCAAGGACTTGGACGACGTTTTCGTTTTCTGCATTTCTCCTTTTTTTTTGAGTTGGCAATTTTAATTTTAATTTTAATTAGGTTGCAACACGTTTGTACGTGCCAAAAATTTGCAAAGCATTTGCCTGCAGGTCAAAGCAGTTTTCAAGAGCTGCATCCCCCTTCCCCACACCGTACACACTCCTTTCACGGCTGCTCATCGGCATTGCCTAATTGCCTCAAGGTTAATGCCTGCCACACCCCCATAAATCACACGCCAGGCAATTTGTCAATTTTTCCGCTGCCCACTTGCTCGGCACCTGCCCCCGTCCTCTTCCCCGTCTACCGTTCGACGGGCATGCGATTAACATAAGCCTAACCGCAATATCCACTGCAAACTTTGTTAATAATGTTTCCCGGGCTTCGTCAGGCATCAATCCGTCCACCTGTCCGGGTGAAGGCGAAGTAATGCACAATTCGCAGACGTCTGCCCCTGCTAAATAAATACGTTGAAGATGACATATGATTTGACTTGCGTCCCAACAGATAAAACCGTCAGAAAACAAATATTTCCGCTTACACTCATGTTTCTTCCTATCTGCGTGTGTGCCAGAAGAAGAAGCTCCCTTACGCTAAACGGCAAAGAGGAAAACAGGAAAGCAGCAAAGCAGGAAAACAGGAAAAGTTACGGCAACGGAAACGGTTGGCTTTGTCCGTTTGGCGCCTCTGCCGCTGCCGTTGCTGCTGTTGCGGTGTTTATTTAAGGTTCTGCTCGGTTCCGTCATTATGAAGGACATCATTCAACCAGTTGAGTCTGGCCGCCCGCAAACACGCCAGCTATGCGCGTTTCTCCCCCTAATTTGTACACATATGTATAAATGTGTTTTGCCCTCCCCACAATCCATCTCCAACTGCCCTCCCCAACCTCCCCCTGCTCAACCTACCCGTTTCTTTGCCCAATTCGTGTACGATACGAGCGCTGTCGGCCCAAAAGCTGAGCTACTTATGCAAATAAACATAGGGTGTGTGAGTGGGCGTTACTGCTTGTGTGGGGACGAAGCGGGAAGTGGAGTCATTATGGGTTGGCGACTGGAAGCGTGTTGCTGCGGCGCATGGCCGCTGCGGCCAACTTGTCTTGACTTTTGCTTACGAAATACGATATTGTTAATTAATTTACGCATTTATTGCTCCTCATGCTCCGCTTTCAGTCAGCATTTTTCGTACCCATATCAAAACGCGATTATGTCAGGGGTCAACTGTATGTGTGTGTGTGTATCAGCATATATGTACAGAAGAAGAGTAAATCAAATGCTTGTTAATAATTTGGCTCGTCATATGATGGATTTACATATACTTCTTTGGCTTTATCAGTTCTTGACATCTTTGAGTATCTCACAACTTTTTTCCGGCAGGTATTAAGTTACCCAAAAGATTCCTGATGTGAATCCTGCACCATGATGACGTCAGAGTACAGGAAAAAACATTCTTTATTATTGTATAGCTTAAGTAATAGAAACATATTCTAATTTAATATTTAACAATATAATAATTGTATTCTACAATTTTGCATGGCTCAATTAAACTCAAAATTAATTCAAATTTAAATTTAAAATACATAAGTGTTGCTGTATCCTTTTTCACAGTTTCTGTGCTGCCAGACTGTTTCAACATTGTTAAGAGAAGCAGACACAGGCTCATTGATATGGACCTAGACACTAGCTAAGTGATATAAAAGTTCTAAACGAATATCGTAAGAAACTAAAATAGGGGGAATAATGTATCACCACAATGTACTAAAAAGGTCTGGATTCATTTCAAGGTACATTAATTATACTTTTCTTACTTGGAATTCTATGTATGTACTAAATAACCTTCAAAAAATCATTATGCAGCAAAGGTACTTTTAATATACCCGTTTTCCAAAGACACGATCCGATTTGTGTCCTAGATGACAGGATAAGGTAAGCATGATTGCATGTCAGCGCAATCCCATTTTTTTAAGACACGAGCTCTTTTGTGTCCTGTGTTTTTTTTTTGTTTTGGGTCGAGTACGTTCAGCCCCTTGAATTCTGTTCACCACCAAACTTTATCGCTGTTTAAAGTTTGTCGTTCTACAATATATTCTGTGTAACGCTATTTGATTGACTTAATCAATTTGCCTGCATTAATAATAGATTTCTAATAATTGCGTTTTCCATCATCGGCTCATAAACAAAAACCTTTTTCTAATAAACATTTTATTTGAATTTCTGTATGCCTGTTGGCAATGACGTACAATGATGTTGGTACATCTGCAGCAGGAATATTGTGTCGTCCAAGGTCAGTTCGGCTTTTGATAAGGTTTTAATGCGATTTTTAACTTTGTTAAGAATATCACATTCTGGAGGGGTAAAGGTTTCCACAATCTGCAAACAAACAATCTAATTAGTAATATCTTAAATATAATATAAAGCATAAGAAGTAATCGGGCTACCTCGGCAATATAGTCGTCGGATTCGCCTCGCTCTTTCATCGCTTCGACTATGCTATCCAGGCGCTGCGACTTTTCTATGAGTCCTTTGTGTTCGTTTTTCTCAAAGTTTGATCGTCTTATGGTGTTATAAAGAGCTTTAAAGCAAACATCTAGCAGCATTCGAACAGTCTGTAAAATGAATGAATCCAAATGTCAAACAAACATTCACATATTCATGTTCCTCTTTGAACTTACATCTTTCTCCTTGATTTGGAAGAGATAGAAGGCTTTGGCGGGACCACTGCCTCCTCCTCCCGGTTTTTTAATAATCTTAACATGAATAAACTGTTCTTGAAACAGATTGTAGGCCAGAGATTTAGCTTCTTTTGCTGGTATCATAGCTTCCTTCTGCAAATCCTCCTGTTCAATGTACTTTTTAATCCGAATCACACGAAATATGCGCGTTGCCTTTGATCCGAAGCGCTCTGTTATAACCGATTCTACACACGCAAAGGCTAGAGATTCGAAAGCGTGTTCCATATCAACAACATACTGACCGCCACCCATGTCGCCAACTTTGCGCAGAAAGCCAAGTGAGTCGTCCGCTGTAAACATTTGATTAAATCCTAGAATCTTTGAAATAACAATTTCAGTTAAAAACTTACTTATCAGGCACAAATACTGATCCAGATGCTTCATGAGGTCTAGATTATTTGATTTACGCTCAATTGCTTGCTTCAATTCCACAAATGTAATATGATTGGACACTTTCTGAAAAGAAACAACTTCTATTGGTATCAACACTTAAATATATCCTGTAAACCTAACCCGTTGCCACGGATCTGTGGTATGGTACATCAGAGTGAGAATGAATCGGAAGCACTCGGCTGCATTTTCACCCAACTTGCGTTCAATTGCCAGCTTCATGAGGTCGTCGCGAAACTCTTGATGGAAGCGATCGTAATTTATATTCCAGACCATTGCGCCGTCTGCGGCATCCGCGATTGTGGCTTCTCCCTTTTGAATCTTGGCTATCAAGTGCAGGTCGATGTTGGGTGGTACAAAGAAATCACACTCGTTTGCTAAAAACCTGGGAACAGTCTCATCCGGATCCTCGCCAATAATTAACTCCCGTGCCTTTATGATATAATGATCGGATATCATTTGAATGAATATGCTTCGATACGATTCGGCGTTCTCTGAATTGTTCTCGCCTTCGGCCAAACATTTCACCAACACTTTCGTTGCCGTTTCCGCGCCAGAATTAAGCAGTTCCTCTGCGATAGATGCACCAACGTTTCCATACTTGGTCTGTACAAGATGTATGTAACTAAACACAGAGGTACATATTTAAATAAATTAGAGCTGCAAATAGATATAAAGGAGTCTCCCTCACCGAGAATAGCGCAGCAGGCAAATGACATCTTCACGTCTGAGTGCATATTCAGCCAGAAATGGATTACTCTTCGATGGTTCAAAGGAAACCAGTCTAAATTTAATAAGAACAGCTAGAGCGAGTCCTACTTCCTTCCGCGTGAATTTGGTGCTGCTCACAATCTGCGACAATGTGCGCGTGGTTGCCGAAAACAGGCAGTCTGCAACTGCCTGCACCACCTTGCCGAAGCATTGTTCTAAGATAGCCGAACACAAGTGAGAGTAATCGGCAGACATAGTCGGGCAGAATTATCCAGTTTATTCTATTCACCCGGTTTATTTATATTATTATTGTTCGAAATACACAAAAACCGATATAAACAAATGTAAATATTAAAAGATGTATCGATAGGCAATGTTTTTACTGTCCAGTGTTGCAAGCGGCAACTTGTAGCGTGCAAATAGTAGGTATTCTGATTGGAAACATCGACAGTCGGGTGCGTTCAGCAATAATTTGTTTTTTGAAGTTGTGATTTTACGTTGTACACTTCCCTCGACATGTAATAAATTTTTTATTAATATACTACTATTCAAATTTGTTTATTACCCCTTTAAAATATATTTATAATATTATCATGCGTCATTATTTGCAACTAATATTGCATCGATAACTGGAATCGATAACATTTACAAAAAAACTGCTAGTGATTAATCAAATATTGGTTGAACGCAACTCGATAGTGGAAAGAAAAACATTGCGCAGCAAACATAGTTTTACGGCCAGTGGGACTTTTTTCTGCCAAATAAATTTCTCCTGCTGCCCAATTAAATTGCTAATGCAACGGGAAATCACCTTGAAGTCCATGGGAGGCAAAGTTGGCGGCCGTTATCAACAATACGCACGTCCATTTATTATAAGATTCGAAGGTTTCGAGTATTTCATGGATCTGGATCTAGAGCTAGTGCAAGCGAGCTACTAGACAAACTATTTCCTAATTGCAGGTTAGAGATTGCATCAGATAAGATAAAAAAAGAATACCATATGCTTTAAATATAACCCCTTTTTTATTGTTTTTTTTTCATGCAGCAGGACAACTTGTGCAGCATGGCCGACGAAGAAGTCTCTCCGGAAGAGCCCAATAATGCGCTCGATGAGTTTCGTGTAACCTGGCAGCGCGAGCTACAAGTAAAAAATGAATCGCAGCCAGCAGAAACACCTAGCCTAGAGGACATTGAGGCACAAGCCAAGGCAGAGAGCTACTATCGCACGGCGGTTGACCTGGAACAAAGAGGCAAGGTTTACGACGCATTGGCTTTCTACCGCAAGGCCACCCAGATTGTACCTGATATAGAGTTTAGGTTTTACGAGCTGCAAAAACTCAACTATGATGTGAACAAAATGTATCACAACCTTCCTAACGATTTAAACAAGCAGCTTGATTTGTCCATGTCAAAGGAAGCCAATGAAGGAGTTGAACCTATCGAGCCGATCGGTCTTTACGAGAAGTTCCAGCGTGATCTCTGCTCCGAGGAAATCTACGGTGGCAAGATCTTATTAAACAGTCGTGACGCTAGCGTTGTAATGACAGGGCGAAATCTGCATATATCCGATTTGCCTCCCGAGATTATAATGCATATACTGCGGTGGGTGGTTTCCTCGCAGCTTGATATGCGCTCACTGGAGCAGTTCTCAGCCGTGTGCAAAGGTTTCTATATTTATGGACGCGACGAAGAGTTGTGGCGCTTGGCTTGTGTGAAGTAAGTACCAAAAATTTCAAAATAAATATATATACCAATAATAACTTACTCCTTACAGGGTATGGGGTCCCAATGTGGGCACTCTAAGTGCAGAGGATGGCGACCCGAGTTACTCGAACTGGCGTGACATGTTCATCAGACGAGAAAGGGTGCTCTTCCACGGATGCTACATCAGCAAAACGACCTATCTGCGCATGGGTGAAAACAGTTTTCAGGATCAGTTTTATCGTCCATTGCAGCTGGTGGAATATTATCGTTATATGCGCTTCCTGCCCGACGGCAAGGTACTAATGATGACCAGTGCCGATGATCCAGCGCAGGGAGTGACCAAGCTAAAGCACATTTACAACACTCGTCCCGATGTTCTACGTGGTCGTTATCGACTGTTTGGCAGCACCGTGACCCTTATGCTACAAAAGGCGTTCTCAAAATCAAGTCGACAACAAGCGCGACGAGGCAGCATTATACCTAGCGAGGAAGAGGCTAACAACACGCAATATGTAATAGAGCTGCGGATTGTGAACTCATCAAAAAGACGCTTCGTACAACTAGTGTGGTCCAACTACACCTTGGTACAGAAGCGCAACAAGGTCGAGACCAGCTCGGACTTCGATCTGACCACAGCAAAGTATCCGCCACTTTGGTTTTCGGCCGTGAAAAGTTATCATATTGATGCTGATGCCCCATTGGCATAAAAAATCTATATATATATTTCAGCTCCACACACATGTAAATAATGAATAAAACAAATTATGGATCGATTCTCTAATTAAAAGGACTTTAGTTTTCGTGAATGGAAATAACGAGTCGTTAGCTTAACTATGCAATAATCGGCATTTGCTGTCTAAAAGCGTACAACGTTCTTAACAACTAGAGCATAAAATCATCCTAGGACAAGTGAGAAAGCTTAGCTTTTCATTTACTAATTTGCATTTTAAATATATGTTGTAGATACCATATATAATTTCTGGTTGCCGGATATCTATGACTATGTTTCGGACTGCACAATAACGTGCTCATAGCGCATCTGATCGGGTGTATCCCAGCAGCTCTTGAGGCAAGTAAAAACTAACACGTTGCCATATTCAATTGGTGCGTTGCAGGAATTCTGTTGAAATCTTAGCTTCGGAATCAAAGTAGGCAGCAGCTGCACTTCACAGATAGTCTCCCCTTTGCAGTTTTGACACTTGGGCCACGGCTCGTTGAGCGGGGCCACCAGCAGAGGATGAGCATCTCGCGAATACCTACAACAGGATTTGTCATAATCATTATAATAGCTCTAGAATTTTTAATTACCTACCTTAATATCTGACCGGGATTTTCCTGTACAGTTGTAATGAAATTATGAAAAACAATATCCCCATGAGCGGGAAGCGCCTTTTCATATGCCTCTTGTTCGTCAAAGGCGTCCTTACCACCACCAACGCCTCCAGAGGCAGCGTCAATAGGCGAACGTACCGGATTCTCATCCCGCAGCTTGTACTCTTGATAAAGATCGCGTATGTGATCCATTGAAAGCAATCCACCGTAGTTTTCATATACTTCTTGCTTTCCAATAACCTCCACATCCACAGAAATAAAAATTGACTTAAGTGTGAGGTCCTTAATCTGGGACAACGGTCCAAGCGTAGCCGGTAACGAGGTGTGCTTAAGCAGCGCAATCAAATCCCGTTCTGGCTTCTTTGGGGTGTCCACAAGAACAACATCCGTCTCTGGGCCTTCAATTTCAGCACAAATTGATGCCGTGGCACCGCCTCCAGCTCCATCTGCACTAGCTGCGGGTACAGCAGCTGCTGCACAGTTTGCATTAGGATCCTCAACAGCTTTTTCTGGTGAATTCATATCGATTTGATACAAGCCGCAAACCAAATCGTTTTCAAATGAGGTACTCTCATCATCATCGTCGTCTTCAACCACTTTGTCTGCATCGTGAGCGGTTTCCTCTAGGTCGTCCTCGGGTTGGGCGTACTGCAAAGCATTTGGCCTTACATTGCCATTCTTTTCATTTTGCTCATCATCCGCAGTTAGATCCATAGCCTCATCAACAATCTCTGGCTCACCCCAGCCCCAATCATCAGCTCCACTGCACCAGTTTACTTTTTGCTTGACACTCGACTTGTTCTGCTTCTTTTTGTTCAGCTTGTGCGACAGCTTTGGTGACTGCTCGCTGATGATATCGAACTGATTATCCAGGTGTTGAGTGCGCACGCATACCCAACTCTTCTGGTTCTGCGAACAGGTCGGGCTCACACAGCCAAATACATAGAGATTACGATGGAACTGCGATCGATCCAGAGGAGCATACATCTGGACGATTAGGGGACGTACCATTCCGCACAGGGGACAGGCGGGCACGGTAACTTCATGCCTTGGCCAATTCTATTGGTAAAAAATCAATTTTAATTATGTAGGGTTCATATGTCTCAGCGAGTCGGTAAGCATTTGTGTGTGTGTGTGTTCTCATTAGAACTGAGCGAGATTTGCAAACCCGGGATAGTTCACAAGGATACTCACTATCTGATTTACTCTATAAATTGAACATAGATTTTGATTAACAAGCCTTATAAGTAAACAACAAAAAAATTAAACAAGTTGCGAAACAAATATTGATGAAAATATTATATACGAATTTCACTGGGTACGTAAAAATCACCGCCGCAGGAATTGCTTCATGACTCTGGACTTGTACTTACTGGAGTACCTCCTATTTTATTTGTACAGCTATTTAAAAATGCAGCCTGTTTAGCTGTTATTTCTTCATCTTCGTAACCTAGGTACACCGTTGATTTATTCTTAGCCATTTTTTCATTTTTTTATCGTCTACAATTGGACAAATAGAATTGTGTTCCCCACGCTATGACTTTGGGCAGCCTTAAATATGTATCGATATGGCAATATAAAGTGGCTATCGATATGAACAACACGAAACATCGATAAGTAAAACGAAATTTGTTTTGAAACAAAAACAAATTCATGAAAAATAGAAGTAATTCAAGAAATAATAAAATAATAAATAAACGATTGTTTTTGAAATATTTAAAATATATTCCGCTCTAAGGACTTTTAGAATGGCTTGAAGAGCAACAGTTGTTTTGACATTGCACTTGTCAAACTAAAGCTTTTACGAATACTACTATACACACACATGAGTTGTGGGGGTAAGCTTTTGAGTCCTTTCAGGTATATTTCCTACCGTGCACGAGATGTATATTCAAGTGAACACAGTACAAATGATCGAATAAATAGTGCTAAATTATTTTTAAATTAACTCTAGTACAACCCGCACGACCCGAAAACTCGGTGAAAAATACAACAAAAATAGCCATTTATAAAAAAAATAAAATTTTAACAAAATAGTTTAATAGTGAAAATTAAACTATACACATAAATATTTAAAAAACCACAAAACGTGAAAATTATCTAACTTTTTATTCTTATTAAAAAATCTAACTAATTCTGGCATCAGAAAACAAAAAGAAAATAAGTTGTCGGTCAACAAAGAATTCGTTGTCCTGTGAAAAATCGATTAGTTAAGCCGTGGTGCATGCACTGTCATATCACGAGCTTTTTAAACTGTTTAGTTAAATAAATGTTGAAAATAAGATTTGCATAAATTCATATTTAATTGTACTAAAAACCGTTGCGCTTAATTACGAACTTACGCATGAACAAACATGATTGTCACATCTGGCGTGGATAACACTGCGTCTTTAGGTATGTACATATATACATTCATAAAATGTACGTTGGTCAATGTCACATTTGGGTTTTTTGTTTATCTAGTGGGAGACAAAGTTGGGGTATACTTCTTATGGTACGATGTTTTGTGGTGGGGAAGGTCTGGTGTTTGAATTGCCGTGTCCCTCGATATGTAGATTGTTTATTCCTGTAAATGATTAATATGTCCTGTCAGCGTATTATGTTATACTTAAGGCGCAGAACGTGCAATGAATCAAGAATATTTTTTTATACACGTATGTATGTACTTATTTATATGTACTAGTTCTAGTCGGAATAATGACATGATATGACTTATTATCTACTTTACTCGTACAAATGTAGACTTTGAGATTTTAATGCTATACAATCTACGGTAACCAACAATATTTTAATAAATAAATATTGTTTAAAACGCATTTATATGTATATCATTTATTTTGATTGCTTTGCAGGAACTGTTGAGGTCACAACTCTCTTGGGTGTTTTCTTCGGCGTCTTAGTCCTTCTTCTGCTCCTGTTTCTGTACATCAGTCGCAGATGCTGCTTTCATCATCGACATGGCATCAACTGCTGTGACGAACGACACCTGGCGGCTAAATGTGTGCAAAAGATCAGTAAGTAGCGAATTCCCCTAATATATATCGAAATATGATATTGTTAATCGGTAAATCCTACAGCACGAAAACGCCGGTATGAAAACACAAGCTCAGACTCGGAGGAGGACATGCTGCGTCGTCTGCGTTGGCATCAGCAAAACAACAACCTTCTACCGAATGGAAAATTTGTCGGCTATGGCATGGCCGTCGATCAACTGAACCCCCTGACAGGACACACCTTCAATTATCATCAAGCTGACTTGCAAAGGGTCACTGTGACACGTGACCCGTTGGCAATTGCTGAAAGGGGCAAGGTCGGCATACCATCATCGCATAGTGAGTGCAGCTCAAACGATTCAATTGAAGCGTCTGTGGACAGTCACACGGGGATTTTGACGGGTGAAAGCAGAGGTATGAATAATTGATTGAATCACATTTCAAGTTGATTCACCAGTCTCTATTCACACAGCTGTCCCCGTGTCGACGTTGAAGAACTCGTACGCCAAGTCACATAGATATCAGCATAAGGTTGAACTGTTGCAACAGAAAACCGAAAAAGAAAGGGATAACGTGGTTGTGGTGCCAATTACTAATTTTAATAATAATAACAACAACAACAGCACAACTACAAATAATAACCATAATCATAACGCCAACACCAATAGCAACAGTAACAGCAATAATAACAACGATGACGTAAGCTCTCTTAATAATTGCATCAATTGTCGTTCCCTCTACCTTAAACGGTTATTAATATAATGACTATCCTTTCAGGAACCCCTTTTTGATACGAGTGACTTGCGGTCTATTAAGTCGGATGATATTGTTGTCACCGACTCGAAAATTACTGCTCCGCGTGGTCCAATCGAACTGGAGATGTCCCTATTGTATGATGCACCTATGCGTAAAATGACGATACATGTGATGCAGGCAAGAAGCCTGCCGCCTTTAGCTAATGGTCAACAAACTCATACCCAGGTAAACTCAGTACCAAAGTTTTAACTAATAGAAGCCTAATTAACTCATCTAAAATTCTACTGAAGGTACGCATGTTGATGTTGCCCAACAAAAAGCAGAAACACAAGACCAAGATTCGAAGTGGCGAGAATCCACAATATATGGAGAGCTTTTTACTGCATCGTGTTAATCCTGAGGATGTAAACAACATGGGTCTACGGGTCCGTCTGTATGGATGCGAGCGCCTGCGCAAAGAACGCCTTATTGGCGAGGCTTATGTCAGTTTTGCTACAGTCGATTTGGAGCTTGAGACTAACCTGTGGCTGCCCCTGGAGCCACGAAACACATCATCGCTTTTGGGATCAACCAGTGACCTGCTGAGCTTGGCCAGATCGGACAGTGCAGGTTCTACTTCTTCAATGCAACATGGAGGTGTTTCGGAGCTGCTCCTGGGTCTGAGCTACAATGGAGTCACCGGTCGTCTAAGTGTGGAAATTATTAAGGGTAGCCAATTTCGCAGCCTGACGCTAAATAAGGCACCCGATACGTATGTGAAGCTCTGCATGGTTAGCAGCATTGGTCAGGAGATTTCTCGAGCCAAAACGTCCATTCGTAGAGGACCAAACCCACTATTTAAGGAGACCTTCGCTTTTCAAGTTGCACTGTTTCAGCTAAACGATGTAACGCTTATGATCTCTGTGTATGCTAAGAGACACATGAAGAAAAATGAGATGGTCGGTTGGTTTAGCATGGGACTAAACTCGTCTGGACCCGAGGAGTGTGCACATTGGGCAGATGTTTGCGAAATGCCAAAGGGAGAGATTTTGGCTCGCTGGCACGTTTTGGTGGATTCCTGATTCGAGCAGTTGGGACAGTCCTCTGGACGCGGCAGCAAAACGCTTAAAAAACTAAGCTTTGCCGCGTTCAAGGACAAGTCCAAGGAGAAGTTGCCGAAAGATTCGGATGGTGCTCAATTCCCTGCCGAAAATGAGGTGGCAGTGGACATTGAACCGGGTTTGGAACTTGATTTTGTCTAAAATTTGTCTATTTAAACTCTATGCTTGGTTTTTATAGAGCACCAAGATATTCTGATCAGTGATCGTATTCTTGTGTGCTCATCCAAGAACTATTTATTGAAATTTGGAAGATCTGGAAAATGATATACCAGACTCGAACTCTAAATGAGCTCGAAAAAAAATTTGTAATTTGAAAAGAAAACTAAAAAAATTTGGAACACATTTTTTTATAAAATGTGAAGAAACAAAAGATAAAACCAATTACCTAGTATATACAACTTTTATACGCAACTGAATGCAAAGTGCATCTACATAACTTATTACTCAAATTTGAACTTTATAATTGTTTGTGATAAAAAAAAATATGATACGGATCGAGGAGATAGGGACATGTCGAATTTTGTAATTACTATTTCTCTGCATCTCAACAAGTATTTAACCGCAAAGGTTTTGATGGTCTCTCAAGACTAGCACATTTTATTACCATAAATAGGAATTTCAAAGTAAAAATATTCGTATTGTTAATCAGGTTGACCGAGGAATTTTGATATACGATCAGGACGAGAGATATTTTCTTTCTTCTCTCGCATTGTACTTCAAAATGTTCAGTTCAACTTAAAGCAAATTAATAGCAAAAAATAAACATAGTATCCAACGCATACAACATACCTATACAACAAGCAAGAGGGAAACTTGAAGTTTCACATCAAGCAAATCATGCGCATTATTCCAGTTTTTATATGAATATAAATATCGATACATTAGAACTCAAATGAATTACATACGCACAAAAACCGAATGTACAACAGAGTTAAAGTTGAGTGGAAGAAGAAAGTTGATGAACGCAAGGAGATAAGGGTTAGGGAAGGATATTTAAAGATCCAGCACCATTTTTTCATATAATATGAAGGTTGCTCGGAAACTATATTTAAACAGAAGCAACATATAATGTTGATGCGAGAGAATGAAAGCAAATTGAAAAACGATTGTACGAAAACGAGTATTATTGACGAGTTGTGTTTAGCTCGGAACGTTGGCGTTTAAACTCCCTACATAAAAATGGGAAAGCAGGCGCATTGACCTAAAAAATAGTTGTAGGTTAACACTAAATATATGAAGAAAATGGAAAGCTTTAATAAATGTTGGTACTACATTGATTTTCACTTATATAACTGTCAAAAGCCCTTATTAAGCAAGTATTAAACTATGAACTTAAATAGCTCAAATGCAAAATCGTAAAAAATAATTAAAGTATTTTATTACATATATATTTGTATACTTTTAAAAATCTCTATGTTTTCGATGTACAATATTTTACAATCTTAATTCCAATGATATGTGTTCGTTGTTATTGTAACTTTTCGATGCATATGCAATCTAAAATTTAATTTTGGGCGACAATGTGCTTTGAATTGAATTAAATTGCAGAGAAGCGAGGTTTGAAACTTGTAGGTTGGAGAAAGAGAAAAACAGGAGAACACTTAAGAACTTGTCAAGTCATTTTTGTAAAACGTATTTATTCTATAAGCTTCTAAGTGTGCAAATAACTTTAACCAATTTTATTGAGTCTTGCAAATAAATTTTCAGGTTTATTTGTAATGGACCTCAGCCTCTTTGTAGAAACTCCCTCCATTAAAATGAAATGAAGTGAAATATGAAAAAAAGTGATTGGATTTTCCTGGAATAGATTACAAATTTCTACTTTTCAATTTAAAGCAATTAAATTGTCATTGTTGATTATTAAAATAATAATTTTAATATTACATACTTGCAACTTATAATAAAACGGTAACATTAACAAGAGCTACGTGAAGCTTATGGCTTCACGTTATGCTACAAATATTATTTCTAATTCTCTATTTCTTTCGCTTCCGCCTAGTTTTCTTTCCTGCTTTATTGTCATCATCATCGCTATCTGAGGCATAATCCTGAGAATCCTTGGAGCCGGATGAAGCATGTGATTGTCCCACCTGCTGAGCATCCCACTCTTTACGTAGCTCACTGAGCATACCAGGCGTCAGCAGACCCTGAGCAAGCAGCCTTTCCGTCAAACGACCGCGTGATGAGGCTGGAAGGCGAGGTTCCCTAACATGCGTGACTCTGCGCATGCTGTAGCTGGGAATATCACTTTCCTGACCAGCTTCAGTGTTTTTAAGCAACCGAGTTATTTGAAATACACCTTGCTGAATTATCTCATCCAGTTCTTTCTGGGCGTCGCGCACTTTAGCTGCCTCGGGGAAGAGATCCATAAATCGATAGCTGTAAGAAAATGTGTATATTATAAATGGTATGAATTAAATCTTTTTAATCAATTCACCTAAGCCAAAGGTATAAATCCATAACGTCGAAAACAGCTTCCAGATGCACCAGATCAAGAATAGTCTTAGGAAGCTTGCATGGTAAACCACAGTTCTTTTCGATAAAATTAAATGTGATGGGTTCATTTCGGCTATATTGCCGTGTTATCTTGAGGAACATTGAACACACAAATGGCATTTTGCGATTGATTGGAGAGCAGCAGAACACGTATCGAGCGCGTAGAGGGAGAGGCACATGTTGTATCATTTCGGCCAGAAACTTAAAGTCCTCAATATTGCACATGAAATACACTGAATCATCCACAGTGCAAAGATTGACAAAAATGTCCATAAGATTGCTCAGTGAAGAATTTGGCAGATGGTATGCATACAGTTCTATTTGATCTGCGGTTGGGTGAAGCCCTGCTTGTTTCAGAGGTTCCGGTGTTTCTGTCAACAGGCGCTGCAAAATTTTAAGATCTTCCGCTTTAAAGGCAGTCACATAGCCGTGCTCCCATTGAGTACGATAGCGCCCAGCACGACCAGCTATTTGAAGAGCAGAAGATACAGAAATTGTATCGATTTCACGTTCTCCACGTTCATTCATTGTCGGCTTTACCAAAGAATAGAATATAATACGCCGAATACTCCTGCAATTAAAATCTTTATATTAACTTCCATATTAATATAGACGGTAAGAGCTCACAGATTAAGACCCATGCCAATGGCGTCGGTGGCGACCATTACTTTGCAGCTATTCTCTGGGTCATTGAACTTGGCAGCTTGTGCAAGTTTTGTGCCGGGCGGCAGACCACCGTAGATAACAGCAACTTCTTTACCCCTATAAAAGTATAAAATGGTTAAAGCTCGTAAGTTCTTAACATTCAACAATTCTGGAATAATTTACCTTGCTTCGATCTCTCGTGAAACTGTATAAATATCATGTTTGCTAAAGCAGACTATGCAATCTCCGGGCATAACATTATCCAATGATCCTAACGCCGAGTCTTCTACTGTTAACTCAGTCAGGCGATCATATCGTCTTACTTCGACCGTTTCCCCTGTAGTTTCACAGATCTTCTCTAGTAATTCTAGTGCGCCAGCCTCACCACAAACGTGTACTTCATCGGCAATCAGTCCAAGAAATGCTCGTGTCCATGCCCAACCACGCTGAGGATCTCGAATCTGTTGTATTTCATCGATGACAGCAACCTCATCTAGTTTGATTATCATTGCATACTGATTAAAACTGTTTTAAAGTTCTATAAGGTACGACTTACAAGGCGTGTTCACAGAAGTCATCTCCACAGTGCATGCTACGTGGTTCGCGGGTGACGTTTCGCTTATACCGAATTTACGTTCTTCACCGGTGACAAGATCACACGGAGTACCACGTTCATTAGCCTTATTAAATACCTCTGTTGCGAGAAGTTTGAGCGGTCCACAGTAGACACCCGACTTGGCGCCTAAATATCTTTCCATGGCATGATAAGTCTTGCCAGAGTTCGTTGGTCCTGCGTGAAACACAATCTTTCGCGTAATTGCTCGAGCATTAGTATACCAGTTGGCAGGCTGTCGCAGATCAGAAATTTTCTTTAAATCGTCCATACAGTCCAAATGTGGGAAGACTGTCTTTGCATGGCGTAAAAAGTAAGGAAAAACATCATCTATATGTCCCGCACCTTGCATAATATCACTAAAAATTATATGCAAGTCCACTGGCAGATTCTCGGCCTCAATGCAGTAGCGACGAAATGAACCAAAGGCCTGTTGCTGCAAATAGGCTGCCGAAAATGATTTCTTTATTTGAACAGTTGGATGATAATCAGTACTAATAGCTACTCACAATCCAGTCCATTCTCTGAACAAAGCGCCTTTATTTCTCGACGTTGTGCGAATTTGTTTAAGATCTTAAGTAGTTCGGACTTCTCCAGTTTGCCGACTAGCTCGGATCCCACATCCTCGTCGTCAGCATTGGCCTGTACTTGCACGGGCTTGAACAGCGCTGAAACATTTGCTTCGTGTTTTCTATTACGCGATAAGTCAACTGCAGCCCGGTGTATGCAACGATAATCTAAATGCACCTCAACACCAAGCCTTAAGCGCACCGCGCAGAGCAACCGCTTGCATGTTGAAATTGCATAATGCCTCGAGTTTTGCATTGAGCAGGTACCGGCTGACTTTTAATTGATGAAATTCAAATAATAAACTTCTTGAGCGGCCTACCGCTCCACGTTGTAAAGAAAACAGCTGTGACATAATGGTCTGTACGCTGTTCACTACTCGCGTTTTCTTTTGCATACTGACCTATCGCTGGCAAAAAATACTATAAATTAGGATTAAATGAAATATTCAATATAGTAATAAACAATAAATGTAATGAAATTATTTAACAAAATTTGGTAAAATTTGGCCGCTTTATCTACTTGACAATTTTTTGAAATATATATACAAATACTGTTAATTGAACGCAAATTTGAGCGTACAGAAATCTGTTAACGCAAATTGATCAACATAAATTTTTGGCGGAAACGAATAATTTTATAAAAAGTATTGTTATATTGACAAAAAGTCAAAAAATAAAGTTGACTTATGAAATATGTGACAAGAACTATATGATTTACAACTAAACTATTTACCCTTGCTATTTTTGTCAACATCAATTCAATCAAAATTGCGTTGAATTTCTCATAATAACACATTACGTGTTAGAGATTGGTTGTCTCACAGAATTTTATTTATTTTTTTTTGTTTAATTTTAAATGTTTCTGCATTAATGTGTTCGAACAAAAAAAATTAATTTAAAAAATACATACCCAAAACTGTCTTTAGCCATTGCGCGATATTGAGAGACATCGATAGAAGCGAATATCGATATCACTGAATTTCATCGGGTGAGAAACGTGGTTTGTTGGAAGCAGCCGGAGAAGGTAGACGTTGCTCTGTAACTTGTGTAAATTTGTGAAAAAGAAAATTGTTAAAAAAAGAGAAGTAAAAAGAACAGTTTAAATACACAACTTATAAACGAAATACGATGGAAAATCAAAGCAACGAAGCTCCCGTTGCCGCTGCCGCCGCCGCGGAGGTATCATCGACAAGTAAGTTTTCGGGGTGAGGGTAAGGATTTTCTGTTTGCGTGCTGAAAAAATTTGCATGCATATAAAATACATACGAATGTATTAAAAACGTATTAAAGCACTTTTTGCCGGGCTGATATGGTAAGAAAAATTTGTATGCATTAGTGCAATAGACTTTTCCCTTCGGACACTAGAATTGGATCAAGGGCAAAGGCTCAACGCAGTTTTTTTTATTTAAAGTTCGGCCATTTTTTTGTTGAGTGACATTTAAAGTTGTCAAATTGCCGCCATATTTCTTTCGTATTTTTTCCTGATTGATTATTGCGGTAAATATGAGTTGACGTACCGCCACTCTATGCGGCTGTCATTTCACAATTATAAACTGTAAAACGGAAAGCAAAACGAAGAGAATCTTAAGCAAGTACAGCAGAAACAACAACATTTTACAAATGTGTAGGTACATGCACATATATGTACATGCATACATACATTGATATGTGCGCTTTATTTGTTGGTCGACAATAAATTTTCGTGTTTCTCCTATTAATTACGTCATCGGAGCGCGCATTTTTTATGCTTAAATTGCTGAACTACTGCAATTACTAAGTTGAACTCCCAAATACAATGTTGTGAATCATTTCGGCTACCGTTTTAGCTGCTCTTGGCCTATTTGAATTTTTTCTCTCGCGTTGTCATTCTAAAAATTGTGTATGTGTGCGTAATATATATATATTTATATTCATATGTATGTATATACATTCGTTAGAGTGTATAGCCCCCTTGCTCCTTCAATAGCAACACATTTAAGTACATACATATTAATTGAAAAATTCGCGCGTCTTGATGCGCTCATCGCTGAGAAATGCTATGATTGTATGTGTGTGTGAGTAGATGACTGAGCGTGTGTATGTATGTAGTGTTAGCTGCCGTGGCGTTGCCAACTTATTGGTCATACGTCAATATCGATATTTTAAATGTTTTGCCTATTTGAATTTTAAACACGCACACTTAGATGTTTGCCCAGTCGTTCACAATTATAATTACTGTCATCATTTAAATACATTCAAATGCATTGGAATATAGGTTACGTGTATATATATTGTAGTTCGCTCGGACAGGTGGCAACCCTGTTCTATATTTTCTATGCAAAATTTCTGTGGTTATCCGCTGTTTCTTGTTGTTTATTTAGTTATGTGTGTGTACATTATTTGGCTGGGTGTATAAACCGGTTAATCAGTTATAGAAATACTTAGTAGTCAAACATGAAATCAGCATGATAACATGCATGCGTTAATCATGGGTCACCGATAAGGGCGACAAACAGAGACTGCTGACAAATCAAAATGATTTTGTTGCCGGTAATGCGAGATCTTGCATTCTCCCGCTTTCCATGTAACAATCACACACTTATTCTCTGCCCCTGCCCCTATCCTTACCTTACTTTGCTCTCTCTCGCTCTCTTGCTCTCCCTGGGAGCGGCATTTGTTTGTGATTATTTTTAGCCCCTGATACGCCATCCATGAGCAACGATAGCAGTCCACAGTTATATGTATAAGCAAATATGTATGTATATGAAATATATTATAGTAGAACATGAGGTTGACCACCTAGTTAAACAATGAGTTTTT
This sequence comes from Zaprionus davidi, assembly GCA_018903715.1. Lineage (NCBI taxonomy): Eukaryota > Metazoa > Arthropoda > Insecta > Diptera > Drosophilidae > Zaprionus > Zaprionus davidi. The sequence goes on from JAEIGL010000003.1 coordinate 2,409,284, forward strand.
AAAAAGATTCTCCCGATAATTAATAGACAAAACATTTATTAAACTATAAAAAACTCAGATTTAAATTACAAATAAAATACTATCAAGCTAATAAGGTATTTTGGTCTCTAACAGCTCAGCCTGCGGAGCCTACAAAACGCTCGCTTCGCGTGCAAACCTGGAAGAAGATCCAGGAAGGCAAAGTTGGAATCGGCTTCAATGGCATATTTAACCGTATTCCTGCGTTCGTTGATGCTGACAAGGCCGCAGCACTGCTCATCAAGGAGGACGAGTTCAAGAAAGCACGTAAGTTCAGCTAACCTAAGAAAATCAAACAAAAATTTTGTGATCAATGGCTTCTCTTCCTGTGCATTTCATTTCACAGAGCACATCAAAGTTAACATTGATCGCGTCTTGCATGATTTTAAGGAGCAATCGCTGTTGGCTGGTAAAGCAGTATATTTGCCCAGTACTCGGGACTCTTCTGCGCTCTGCCTTAAGGTAGATGTGCCGGCCGATGCCACCGATGATCAGAAAAAGGAGGCATTGCGCGTCCAGGACATACAGAAGTTCCGTTCGGAAATTAGTCTGGACAGCAAATTAAAGCTTGATTTGGTTGTCATTGGTTCGGTGGTTGTTTCACGGGATGGCTATCGTATTGGACGTGGCAATGGGTTTGCCGATTTGGACATTGGTCTGCTCATTGAATTGGGCGCCATAACGCCGGAGACGGCAATTGTCACAATTGTGCATGATGTGCAGGTGGTGGACACACTTCCTCTCAATCTGTTCAAGAAATATGATTCACCTGTGGACATTATTGTAACGCCCACCGAGGTGATACGTGTGGCCAAGCGCTTGCCTCGTCCCAGTGGCGTATTCTGGGAACTGTTATCCGAGCGTCGCTTGAAGATATTGCCTGCGCTGCAACAGTTGAAGGAGCAGCTAGAGAAGTCGGGTAAAACAATTACCCTGAAGGAGGAGGATACCGATGTTGAGCAGCATCAGAACAATAGACGCCGTCGTGGACCGTTGCGTCGTCGCTTCCAACGAGGAAACCCAGGACGTACCACCTCACAGACTGACAACGAACAGCAGGGTGTACGTTTTGGCACACTAATATAAAGCATATAATTAACATTTTCTCTTTTATATGCAGGATAATGTGCAGAAGCGCGCACCTCGCCGTAAAGGACGTGTTGTCAACCGTCGCAGACGCACAAACAAGGTGAGAATAATTGTAAGATTTACCTTGGACTCTTGATGAGCTTTGCTATGGTTCTCATTTTGCAGTCTGAGGGCGATCAGTCTGGAGTTGAGGTTGGTGCTAAGAGTGAAGACCGTAAATTTGATGAGGCCGGTACTGGCGAACGTCGCCAGAAGAAGAAGAATCGCCCGCCGCGTGATTTCTGTGTAAAATTGACAAATTTGACACGCGACATTCGCGTTAAGGATCTAAAGTCCGAGCTGCGCAAGCGCGAATGTAATCCACTGTCGATTACATGGAAGGGTAAGTCTCATTATAATAATTTTAATGCCAAAGAACTTCTAATAATTTCTCTGATGCTCAGGTCATTTTGGAAAGTGTTTCTTGCACTTTGGCAATCGCAATGGCAATCCAAGCACCCAGGAGGATGTTGATAAAGTGCTTAAATCGCTTAACGATCTCTCGCTGACGATTACCACTGGAGGTGCCGAGTCGGCGCCGGCAGCGGGTGCCGAAGAGCCACCAGTCGAAACCACTAATGCGCCAGTGCAAACTAAAACCATAAATGTCAACGTGGAGCTCCTCAATTTTGGCGCCAAAAAGAATGCAGCTGGGGGAAATGCTAATGCCGCTGAAGATGGCAATACTAATGCTAGCCCGCTGAACAATGGGGCTGCCGCAGATGCTGGCGCTTCACGCATTGAGTCTGTGGATACAACCACAGTATAGTATGATCAATTTGGTAACGCTGCCACAAAACGGCCACGGCGGATGTCCGCTGTCAGCGCCACGTGTGGAGTTCAACGAAAGAGAGTAACATTTTGTTTACAAACAACAGAAAAGTAACACAAACAAACATGAAAAATCAAACCGATTTGAGCTCCAAACACACATAAACACACCCAACACAACACATATACATACACAAGCACACACAGACAAACAAAAAAACAAACTCTCATACCTTCACTTACATATTATAATTTGCAGCTTGTAGTTTCTTCTCATTCACTTTCCCTTCAAAAAACACGAAAACAAGCAAGAGGAAAATTTCAATTTTCTCAGACGAAACATTGACGTTTTTTCTAAACAATTGCATTTGTTTTTGCTTTAAAGAAAACAATACGATAAAAATTCATTAATTGATAATGAAAAGAAATATTAATGAAATACTCGTTCTCTTACATTTGCAAATGGATCGTTTCAAACCAAGAAAAAAATTTCTTCTATTTCACTAACTTGTCTTTCTTTCTCTTCGACAAGTCAAAAATAATATACATTTTACGATTTTCTAAACATTTTCTCCCCAACTTTGCCACACGGCTAACCGCATGCTGAGAATGCGCCTTTCCCGGGAACAGTTGAGCTGCTACCTCTGGGGAGCTCACACAGTGTGCAGGGTATGGGGTTTTTGTGTACGAAATGTTGATATTCGTAAATTATTAATAACCATGAAAAACCAGAGGAAAAAATGAATTAAATACAAAAAAAAAAGAAACAAATATAAAATTGTGGATAAAAGAAATTGAATTGAATTAACAAACTATTAACATGTTGCATTTTTGCTGAATGAAATCAATATAGAATCGAACAATAAAACATAATTTGGTTAGTGTTTTCCCCCCACATTAACAACAGAAAACAACACCCCATATAATTATATATATATATATATTTTAACAAGATCAACAAATTTGTGAAAACAAAAACAACTTATACATACAAACCATAATTATTTACTCTTTTTTATACAAAGAAAAGCATTAAAAAAAACTTATGTGAAACATGAATGAAATATAACTTGAAATAAAAACTTAAAAAAAATAGAATCACATTGCATTTTTAATTAATTACCCGGATTCCTATAAAAACAACAACTTGGGGACTTTACCATTTATTTTGATTTCTTTTTTGCTAACATCTAAAAAAAGGTACATGTATAAAGAATACATACAATTTAGTGTATATGTACAGTTTGAAACGGACACCATCTTAGCCCGGTAGTTATAAAATAATACTCTATATATACATATATGTAAATGTGCGATTCAGCGTGGTATTTCTTGGTTGGTTTATAAAGTTTCACATTTAGTTTTACATTTTGGTTCGAAAAATATTTTATTTTCATCCTTGTAGAACGTTCCGGTAGCTCGAAAGTTAATGTAATTTGTCGCTATCTATGTAATAGTTATTTAAACAAGTCATCTTTGTTTTGAATGTATGTGCGAGTGTTTGTGAAACCTATGGAATATTGGTATTTTGTATAAACTTCCTCTCCAACATAGTTGTGCACTGTGTTATCTAAATGAAATCTTTGTTTATTCTCTCGCTGTGCTCGTCGCTTTGCAACAGAATCTTCGGGGTGTCGGCGTAACAACAGCAGCCTGCGGAGATGGTGTGCGATCTATAAATTCAATACTATCACTATCTTTTGGCTGTTGCTTTTTTTGTGCGTTTGTTGTCGTACATCTGACACATGCGTTCAGGGCGGTTGCTGTGGCCGTGTCTATTGTGGCCAATGATGTAGTAGGCTTCTCTTGAATAGGCGCCAGACTATTGACTATCGAATTGGCCATAGCCAGTTCCAGTTCACGCTGCCAGTCGCTCTCTTTTTTCTCCATGGCTTTGCGCTTGAGCTCTTTGAAGCGATTGTACACAATGAACTCTTTGATAAGCGTTGTCTCGGGGTCACTGTCCCGTTGCGCCGAACGCTGCTTGGCCAGACGCTTCTTTTTTTTATGTAATGGGCGCGTTTCAACGATCATCTCCTCCAGCTCTAGGCAGGGATCACAGTTCAGATGATCCTCGGGTGGCTTGAAAATGGGCTTGATTTTCTTTTCAAGCACCGCTTGAAAGTCCATAGGCCGCAGCAGTGGCGTCTGATGCAGCTCTTGCTGTGTGCTTATTCGTGCTCCAGGATGGACGCAAAGCAACTGTGAAGGAAGACGGGGAAGTGATTTTATTTTAGGTAAAACAGTGATTAGGAAAAATGTACACGCACCTTCTGTAGCAGATCAATAAAGTCATGACTCCAGTAATGCGGATAATGTACAGAGGTGTTGAGCACGTTCTTAATTTCAACCAGCGGCGTATGGGAGTGCAGCACAAATGGGCGGTTATTGGACCTCATTTCGTAGGCTACAACACCAAGGGACCACCAGTCAACCGGATAGCTGTAACCTGCTAAAAATTCCAGTTCCAAGAGACCGGACACATTCAATTACATTTTATTTTCGACCGCTTCCTCCGGCAGTTCCTGCCATAATTTGATTTGCCGGGTGCAAGAAGAGCCCTTGCATCGTTTGCGATAATTTCCACTTACCAACTTCTTCCAAAGCGCACATAAACACTTCAGGGGCCATATATGGTTTCGTTCCCGACATGCTACACGCCAGCGAGTCTTTCTGCAACCTCGTTGCAATGTTAAAATCAGTCAAATGAGCATGTCCTGAAATGAAAAGCACTTAATTGGATTCCATTCACCCATGCAATTGCTGTCTGTTTACATTAGTGAGTAAATGTGTACATGAATGTGTGCTCTTATTTATATGTGGTCAGCCTCATGGGTTTGTTTTTTCCAAAATAATGCCCACTGACTTTTCATCCAATAATTATTTTATTTCATGATATTCATATTTGCTTGGGAAACTTAATAACTGCATTTGGACCATATTAAAATGGCGAAATAAAATATTTATAATGCGTATTCCCCTTGGCGTATCATAAAAGCGTAGAGTTTTTAATGTTAATTACAATTTTTTGTTTGTGTTGACCATAATCCAATTCGTTGCACGTCGCATTATTGAAATTATTATTATGCTTACATAAAATGTGTTAAGAATAATTTTTAAATAAATGCGGTTTATTTGTGTTTCTTTTAGTAAACCGATTGCCACTTAACGTTGATTTATATTGCTAATTTTATATAATCGTCTGTTTCTACTTAAAATCTACGCGTTATTGTTATTCGTCTTTATTGATAATAACCCAGTTAACTCGGCTACACAAGTCGATGTACATACAACGCAAGCAAGTCGGTTTCACTTGTGCCTGGAAGGTAGCAATCATGAGGCGAGGAGGAGACTCATTCATACGAGAATGAATATGAATAATTTGTGTCTACACTGCGGTATTCACCTGGGTCGAAAGTTTTCTTTACCGGCCCCATGGAAATCAATACATTTTTAACAACGTTGTGGGGTGTATATTATAATGAATTATAGACGCCTGTTTTGCCAAGTTTGGCGTGAAGTTGGCACTCAAGTTTGTTTATGTTTATTTCTGTGTGAATGGTGTTTACTTACCAGCATCGTCCAAAAGAATATTATCGGGCTTAATGTCTCTGTGGATCACACGCTGTGTCTGCAGATACTCCAAGGCGCTGCCCAGCTCACACACTAATAAGGCCACACTCTTCTCTGAGAACTCCACCTGCAGACAGAGATAGAGAAAGAACGTAAGGAGTAAAGCAAGACTTATCCCGATTTGTGCAGCAGAAATAACAAATAATATTAACAACAATCACAAAAAAAGACACTCACTCGGTTCTGTAAATGGTATCTTAAATCACCGCCCGTCAACAGGTCGCACACCATGAATAAATCTTCCTCATCTGCGAAAGGTGAGAGTAAACAGATAAAAGGACGAAGAATGAGAGAAGTAGAAGAGCGAACCAAATAGGGAGGAAGCACAAGTGAATGGTCTGACATCAAAAGAAATGCACATAGTTCATTTGCATTTTGATTGCCAATCAGCTGCGGTGGCTCCCACCTCAACACAGGTAGCTCCGCCGTCGACATTTGCATACGTATGTGTGCGACACATAAGTGTGTACAAATGTGAAGGTCCGCGCGAGTGCGTGAGTGCGTATGTGCGTACACTTACCCTGAAACGAGAACCATAAATTGACAAGAAATGGATGCTCCAGCGAGGACAGAAGCTCCACCTCCTTGATCACACCACCCAAAGCGCCGCGAGATTCGCACACCGAACGACTGACATATTTCATGGCATAGAGAGTACCGCTATCACGTTTTTGTACAATGCAAACCTGTCGGAAACGAGAGAATACACTAACACGATGGAAACACAATTGCGTCAAGCCGTTAACAGTCGCTTACCTTGCCGAAGCTTCCCTTGCCAATGGCGCGTAGTATTTGAAAATGATCAAAGTTGACTGAAAAATGCAAGCATCATTAAAAATCTATATTTTTCTTGGGTGTATTAAATAAATTCTTCTTAATTAAATTCTCAGATTTGCAGATTTCACCAATATCTGTGTTTGCTGATATATTCCTGTCGGAGGAACTAGATCCTCCTGCTGTTTTTGGGTGATGAAAACTTGCCTCAATTGTTCTTGCCGCTGCCGGCAGATGACAAATGGTGGCAGAGCATCAACCTGGAGCATCTGTAGCTGAGGAAAACGAAAATTGACGAGAACGTCGAATTGACAACTATCCAGATAGTGAAGTCGGATGCTGACCAACTTGCGATGTGTGTTGACTAGCAGAAATTCAAAGATATCCGCACTCAACGGTGTCTGAAGCAAATTTAAATCGATTTTGGTTACACGACGTCGCCAAAGGCTGCTAAGCAATCGATAACAGCGTTCGTCACATTGCAACAGCGATAGCTGATCGGCTAGCTCTAGATAGCTTAGTATTTCCAGCAGGCTCAGCTCATCAAGACGCTCCATGTGTAACTCTTTCGTTTTGTTGTTTTTTTGTTTTTTTTATTTTTTGAAGCAGGCTTACATACTATTTTAAATTTATATTCCAAAACCTACTGGAACTGACTTGTCTTACTCTCATGTCCGAGTCCTTTTGTAACACTCACCCTCATCATCCTGAAGCAGACTTGTGTCGGATCTGCTCGACGAGTTGGCGCCCATTTTGTTGCTACATTAAGGCGCCGACTTTTGTGGGTGACTTTATTGGCTATTTACTGCTTTCTCTGTTGTTGTCGTTGCTGTTGTTGTAGTGCTTGTTGTCGTTGTCTGTCTCCTGGCCTCGTTTCTTCCTTACCTTGTTGGTGGCAATTTGATTGAATTCAATTGATTTGCTGTCGTGTTTTGACCCAGGCTGAGAAGTTTGATTGACGTTTTGCTTTCCACCCGCTCTGCTCAGCTTCTGTTTTTTCTCCTTGTTTATTGTAACTCACCTGGTTGTTGTTGTAGTTATGATAGCGCATGTCTCAGCACCTGAAAGAATCGTATAATTAAAGATAATGCTTGATTTCGAAATACAATATTATGAAAAATAACATTAAACTGTATAAAGAGAGAGTATGTATTTTATGATACATATCCCAAGAAATATATTTTGGTAATACCTAGTTATACCTCTCACATATATTTGGAATACGAAAGCGACGACTGTTTATGTTTTAAACTAACAAGAAGGCCGACCCAGCAAGCCTTTCTTTATTTGAGGGTGAGCAGTACACCCCTCTGGCAAAATAAGTTGGCACACCGATTCATAAATCAAATATTTTTACTGCTATACACATTACATTCAAATCTATCGATAAGTGGCTGAACTGGATCTAAACCAATAATGGCAATGTGTGTAAAAAGTATCGATATAACGGCTAAGTCCAGCGTTAATTCGGCCATCGTATCGCTCCGCCAGAACGAGCTTATATGCAATTTACGCGCCTTAGTTGCTGTGCGATTCGAGCAGGCAATCAATATTATTGTCCTGGTGTTTGGCGGGCAGGTGCTGCGTGATGTGGGCACCATTGATAGCCATGGCATCACCTCCGGTGTCACAGTGTATGTGATTTTTCGCCAGCCACGCACGGCCAGCACAACGCTAGCAAATGATTCGGAGTCGTCGACATCGGAGAAGCTGGGATCTAGCAACTTGTTGTTTACCAAACAACAATTTCACAAATTCATTCCTAAGAATTCAGATATGTTCAAGCCGCTGCTCGAAAATCCAGACACATTGCGCGATATGCTGCAGTCAGATCCACTTGTCAAGGTGCTAATCAATGAGAATGCATCATTTCGCCATTTTTTAGGCAGCGATACTAATATACAGGAGTTCGTTGGCACCATATTCAATCCAGCCAGAATTGAGGAATTGGGTCGCAAGCGTGACATACGTATAATGCGCATGGAGCTGGTTCCGGGGAGCTATGAAGTGTTGGGCCGGTTCAGCTATCATTTGCGCAAGGTACACGAAGACAATATCGCTATGACTTTCCAGAGGCGGGAAGGCTTTCGCTCGGATTATCCGGTCACCGAGAATCCACAGCGTGGTCGAGAAAATCGTTTGCCACTGCCAAATCCCTGGCGTCAGCGTAATCTTGCCGATTTATTTTCACGTAGTGCAGATCGCATGGTGACCGACATGAAACAGAAATTCGATCACATTATGCAACTCCTGCAAAATGGAAACCTTAATTCGGCGCTGCAGCAGGCCCAAACTCTTGACGAGATGGCTGACAATGCACATCGTGAGCTAAGGAATCGTCTTCGTGAAGGTATAAATAGTGTGACTAAGTACGAAAGCGACAAGATTCCTCCTCTTCCTAGTCTTCCTACTACTACTAGTTCGCTGAATCTATTGGACTTTATGTCTTGCAACGATAGTCGCTGGGAGAAGCAATTTCACTCGGAACTCTTGGAACTCGGCTCAATGGGCCACACAGATCGACGACGCAATATATGCGCTCTGTTGATGTCCTTCGGGAATATACGAATGGCCATCAGTTTGTTGGAGAAATGGAAACGCTAGCAAGAACAAAAATAACTTCAACGACAGCAACAGCAACAAGAAATCTCTGACACGCGAGTTTATATAGTTTATTTATTATTCCTTTGTTTTGTTTGGTGCATGGGCTCTGTATCCCGTTTCATAAAGGTATTGTAAGCCCTGATACACGTACAATCAATAGCAACAGCATGAAAAATGCCAAATAATTGCGTTCTTAACATTCTCTTCGGATTATACAATTTTATGCCAAGTTTAAACAATTTACTCAATTGAAAAATTGTTGAAACTCCAACTCAATCAATTCTCGTAACCCCTAACAAGTGTTTTGATATTTTTGGGCATGATTGAATGAATGAAAACTGAAGTTAGTTTTCAGTTTGTTTCGTATTTTCCATCACTGTCAAAAGCAGCCACAAGACCTGCCGCAATTTCTTTCTATGATTGATGGAAACAACTTTGTCAGGCTCGGCTTTTTAAATAGGTTGGTGCACTCGGTAGAACCACCCCCTTTCGGATATCCATCAAAGCCCCTCCAACCAGTTATTGCCACCTATTGATGGCCCTCGATGAGTACCCAACAGTTTCCATCGGCAACTTGCGACCTAACTTCCCCCAATAGCAATTTTTTTATTATTGCAAACATATCAATTTTTACGGTCATACCTTGACAATCTGGTTCTGACGTCGTGCTACACAGACGAGCACCGCAACGAACACTCAGATATACCTTCATGTATACACAACGTTCTTTTGTGTATATACAAACACACTCTATATTTATATGTGACGGTATATGATTACAGTTACTGAAATATTGTTGTATTTTCTACGGTAATAGCTCTTTGATTTCGCTTTAACTTTTTATCGATTTTACATTATTTTCCTTAAATTTTTGTTCTTTGTTATTTACATAATGAGAGGGCATAATAAATCTACCAAGAAGTTACAAAGACGCGGAATGAAAGATTTTGAGGAACGACCAAAAAATGTAAATTTTAATTAGAATTCCAAATAACTAACTAGTATAGAAACTATAGGCGAAAATATGTGCTGCAAGGGTATAAAAACTTCGGCATGTCTAAAGTAACCATTCCTTCTTAATTTTATTATTTTTTATTTTTAATAAAGTGTACGCTCATTCTGTTTATTGATTTTAAGTTGCTTATAAATTTTATTGCAGAAATAAAAAGAAAATTTGTTTACAAATTTTCTGGCACACGAAGGAAGATACTTTCCTTTATGACCGAGTTTAATATCGAAGAAAGTTTGTAATCAAATAAATGACATTTTAGAAGAGTACCAACAAAAATTTAAGTTGTCATCAAAGTCAAACAATAAATTTTCCTTAAATTTATCATTGCATGAAAGCTTTCTATACTTTTGAATACAATTTTGTATGTTTACAGTCCGATTTATAGAGTTGTTCGTCTTCCTATCAAACATAAACAGTTTATGAGTCGATTGTGGTATGCATTTCATTTAATTATATCAATTCCCTAAATAATTTACTAATCGCATCTGTGACAGTTTCGTAACTCATATTTTCTTCATATTTTTTGGACTGAAACTTTCTTTAAGGTTTCGAAATTTGAGCTTTAATTAAATTTAAATGCACAAGCAACAAATAAGAAAAGAAACATTAGCAAAAAGCATCTCAGGGGAGGCGACTTAGGCGACAAAATGGCGCGGAAGTAAAATGTCCAGTGGCAGCTGTGGAGTTTCAGTTGTTTCATTAGGGCACTACAGACAAATACACAGATAGAACACACACACAAAAACAACTGGACGAGTCTTATGAGCACAGTTTCGTCTGTGTTGCTGTTCATTTTTTGCATTTAAATATTTTATGAAAGCAACTAAGTAACACCCGTGGACGCACAGCAAACGCAACAAGGAAACAAGAATAGGGGGAACAACAGGCAACAGAGGAGTAGTAGAAAAGGGGAAGGAGGGAGCAAGAGGAACCCACAGTAGCGTCTGCCTAATGTGATTGCTTCAGGCAGAGCTGCTTCTGTGCCAAGTGTCACCTTGAGATGTTAACTGGCGAAGCTGCGACTACGAGTCAGTGGGTCCGTTTTGATTGGTGGCTCGTTGACTTAGTGACTTGATGGCTTGGTGACTAGGTGACTCGTTGTGGGGCTCAGTGTTTGCTCTGTGGCGGACTTGTATTATTTAAATTACACATCTTTTATTGAGTTACGTGAGTTGCAGTTTGCCTGAAACTTCATGGTGGATTGCGGCAACCGCGGCTCTTTCGCCGCGGACGGATGTTGTCATGACTGTTGCCACGGTAGCCGCAATCGTAACTGGAGCATGTCCTGCCAGCTGCGACAGCGTAACAAGTTGTAGTTCTCATTCACGATATTTCAGATAAAAAAGTAAAGAGTCGCTACAAGATGATGACCAAGTCGAGACGTCATTTGCGTGCTGTAAAAGCAAATGGACATAGTCGAGCTTAAAGTTGCTCAAAAGTATCTTACCTTGTCCTATTTATATTTATAACTGAGATCTGGTTTTTTATGCATACGTACGTAAAGCACATCTATGGCAATGAGCGACATGCAAATCCTTTTGCGCGCATGTTTCAAATTTTTGTGTTGAACGCACAGGTGTGAACCTGGAAGTAATCTCCTTCAGGACTCATAAAGCGAATTTATGCATTCAGCGAAACATAAAACTGATTTCGTTTGCATGAAACGCACAAGTATACACACATATACAGACACACACTTACATGTGTATGAACTACAAAAGCACAGTGAAAGGAATTTAGCTCGAGTCTTGTGTCGGTCCGTTGGCCGCGCTACACTCCACCTCTGGCTGAAGCTTCTCCCCGTTGGCCTTTTCTGTGAGAATGATGCCGTGTGATGCTTTTAGCCGCTCGAAACACATTTCATTTTGCTCCATTCCCCAAATTCAAGGTATTTCTTATATTTGCTATACACTTTACCCGTTAAAAAAAAGGGGTGTATAACATTTATACAAAAGTACTACAGCGTATAATGAACAACTCTCTTGGTCATGTCTGTTTATACCTGTCTGCATCAAAGCACTTTTGTGAGTGTGACATTATTATGATGTAGGGTATCTTTTAGTCCCGTAAGCTGTTACTTTAGTTTCACCTGCGCAGCGTGTGGAATTTTTACTCGTGCTCAAGTGAAAATATATGTATTTCCGTCACGACTAGACTTTGACTCGCACAGGATTAAAGTGGAGTTTCAAGCGACTAACTTTAAGCAAGCCCCACAATTTATCCGCCTACATGTTTCACGCTACAGTGCCTAGCAAAAATCAATGGATGGAATGGTCTCCACTTTGAAAATGGCCCATCCGATGTATAAGTAAGCCTTTTCAGGCCTTTGTTTGTCTAAGCCGCTGTCTATCTCTGCGGTCGGTCTATTGATTTTACATAATTAACATTTGCGTGATTTGGAGACCCCCAAATTGGGTGGATGGTAACGAAACATCCTAGGTTCGGATTCCGAACAATGTTATGCTCTGAAATTAGTGCAAGGAAGTATTTTACGAAGTACTTATCTCTTGAGCATATGACTTAAGTAATGATTTATCAATCCCCTAGTATTTACTCTGCAGTATGGAAAGAATACTTTGCGGTTACCACACGATATCAATAAGTAATGGTTCATTAATCAACGATTACGTAGTCCCGATAAAATGAATTGTAAATACAAACAACAAACAGAAGAAAGACCAGAAATGAGAGTGAATCGACCATTTAGTATCCCAACAAATGACAGCACATCAATCAAAATGACGGCACAATTCTTGGTCGACTTCTCGCTCTTCCTTACGGTCTATTTTCCTTTCACCCTCTGGCTTTGGCCTTTTATCGTTCGGCCTGTTCAAATTAAAAGCGGGCCTTAATTAATGGCGGCTTGGTAACTTTTTTTTCTCTGTCCATATTTATTTAACGCCATGGAACAAAAATCTGTTGCTCTCCACCGGAAAAACTAATTAAACGGGGTGTCGGGCGCCAACTGGAGGCAGCTGCCAGTAATGTCGAAGCCAACGAGGCGTAACCGAACCCTTTATTTCAGGAAACAAGGGTGCAAAAGGCAGCAAATCACCATTGAAAATTTGCATTTGACTCGACGACGGCGTCGACAGTTCGACATTTCCATTGGGGAAGCCTCTAATGAATATATCTGGCATAAATTGTGAGCAAGACACAACAAGTCAATAAACTATCGTACATGCATTCATCATTCATACACTTCTCTTCAGTACTGGGAATTCATTTACCGCAAAGGTAAGAGAAACTAAATTAAACTAAAACCAACTATGTCATGAATCTTTAAGTAAAAGCTGCTGTGTACACTTGATTATCATGAATATCATATTTTATGTTATGTTAATTTGAGTTGAATCCTGAGGGCTACTGAGAGGTGATTTCTCATAAAGATTGCTTGCTATTTCAACGCTACCTAAATGAATATTTTATCATTCAAATTAATCTTATGGCACACAATATAAATTCCAGAAATATGTAATAACTTCAAGTCGATAACAGATAAGAAATTACAATGTGAAATAACCAGAGTGGATATGGAACATACATAGATAACCGTGTTTTAGAAATTAGTTTGGCACATTCGTTATATTATTTTTACCGTCAATACTAAAACGCCATATCTTATTCATAACTTATTGATGTACTGCTTGTCCAAGCACGAAAGCTCTGGCGTTTTCCAACACATTTAAGCCATCTCTGACAGCGCGGCGGAAAGTCCATAATGCGCTCGTAAACGGCTACGTTTTATGACAGTTTCTGTTTATGGTGCGGCCCCAAAAAAATAAGTGGTATTCGCATTATTGTTGTCGGTTTTCCTGATGCTCTCGTTGACATGCACCATAAGATGTCCTACACTAACATATACATATACTATGTGTATACGTACGCACATATAAAAGACGTAAGCACTCGTATTTGAAAACAAGTATTATGGCATATGGATATTTCTACAGAATGACTTGGCCGGGATTAATGTACGCTTAACACGCACATCAATCAATGCAGACAAACAAATAAAATGTGGCGAAACGCAACCCACTAATTAGTGGGCTATGAAAGCGCTTTGGATTTTCCTGTTTTTTTTTTGTCTAGTATAAGTTAATATTTAAGAGAAATTATCACTATTATTATAATATTTAATCGGATTATCAGCGTATCAGCTTAAGAGGTTTATTAAGCATTCAATCTCAGATAAATATTAAAATAAACAAATTATGGAAAAAAGTTCCTTAAAATGCTCGTTGAAGTTAATAATTCTAAATATACGTATATAAAAAAAATTATATTATAATATTCAGTTCATTTAATGTAGATATAATAAACGAGTCATAAAAGAACCCAATCAGATTCCTAAAGAATTGGACAATTTATGATAAAGTTTTAAGTGTTGCAAGTCAACCATATATGTAGCAGCTGTTTACTCTTTAAGAACTACCAACTTTCAAATTGAGCTCAAGATATAAAAGCTATCCAGACAAATATCAGCATCATATCACAATCAGGTAATTTATTTCGATAAATAAAGGGTAAACTACTTATAAGATACAAAATTTACTAACAAATTTATTGGAAATTTTATACTTGAGTTGTCTTCCATTCGTTTTACCCAGCCCTCAACGACATTCAATCTTGGACCCTGGCAACTGACTGTGACATCATCATCCTCGACTTGAAGAGACAAAATTAATTATGTGCTTGCAGGAGCTTTGCATTCTCATCATTTCTCGACAAGCGTATTGAATTTAGATGTGTGAATGGACTCATGAGAGTTCGTCTTCGTCTTCAATCACAAATGTATCAGCCAAGAAACAACAACAACCTACTCGTGTTGCTTCATATTGTGTTGACGTGCCCACATCGAAATTAGCATAGATAGATCGGAGAGCCAACATTAGTGGGAGGCAAAGAGGATGTTCAATTGGACACATGTCACTGAGGCAAATATCACATTCACAACAAAGATTAGAATAGCAACCCTGGTTGAAGGAACCAATCAACCCCTGAAGAAGGCGAGTCGATAACAATGGCAGAAAGAGAGCTCCAAAAACGGCAGTGGGTTCATTGACATGTTCTGCGTTTACAAAAATAACTTACACAAATACACACCTCACACACACACACACGAAACAAGGAAAAGAAGAAGAAAAACACACATTTCCATTTATATGAACGAGTATAAGTATTATTATTGGTATGAAATCACGCAAAAATTTGCTTAAGTCAGCATCGCACTTGGAAATATTTGGAGTACGAGAAAGGGACGCACGCCTCATAAAATTCTTGTGCTTCGTTATAAGTTGGATAAATGTTTCATCTTGGGTGCGTTGTGGTTGTGGGACTTGCCTTTGGAATTTATTGATTGCCATCGCTCCCGTTGTTTCAAGTCTTTCCGGTCATATATGGGTGCATACCTATATTTATTTTCATATGCATATTAACATTGGGGAGCCAAATTGCACGAAGTTAAGTTATTCAAATTGCACTCTTCCAGTATTACCGACCGTTTTTTGTGTAGAACACAAGCATAATTCGCCAGCTTGACGAGGTTGTTGCATGTTGGCGAATCCTGCGGAATATTCGTAAATATTCGGACTATTTCAGTATTTTGGCATGAGCTCAACTTCAACTGCTTTGGCATGTGCCGGCAAAAGTCACGCGATTTGGGGAAGATAAGAAATACACGCACGCACAAACATACACAACAGGAACCGTTATTACGGTTAACTACGGTTCACTTTGTACCCAAAATCACGTAAATCTGTTTGAACACGCGTTAAGCATGACTTTACACGCAAATAAGAACCGCCCGCTAGCATAGCCGAGACTCAACTGAATCGACTAACAACAGTTGTTCGCTGCGAGAGTTGTTTGTTATTGTTACCGATGGCGTTGCCAGACCACGAAAAGCGCCTGTTCTAGCATTGCACGCAGACTCATAGCTTTTAAGAGAGGGTGACAAAGAGAGTGCGGCTCTTCAGACTCCTGGTGATGAGCGAACTTAGTTGAAATCCGCACGTTATGAATGAGTGCCAATTAGCCAAGTCGCCTGCCTGTTTGTCTGCCTGGCTATGCTTTATTATAATGATTATCTTATTATGATTATTATTATTATTATAATGACCGTGGTTAGCAGCGAACATACGCGTTTGCTTGGGCTAAACTTAAACGTAAATTGATTGCTTACACATTTTACGACACATTTTGTAGCTGGATTACGCTTATGAGGAGCAGCACATGGGTCCACACATATACTTTAAAGGGGGACATCATGGATCTACGATGTTTTCTGTACATTTGTGCGCCTCCATGGCTTAGTTAAGCTATGTTAAGCTCTATTTACGTTTGAAACACTTCTATGTCTCGTAATGTGATCTCATGACACCTGCGTTCAGCCTGATGTTCCCATCCCATTCTAAAGTGCTTTTAATTTCGCTTTTTATTTTGTTTGTTGCACAGTTTCCCTTTATTCTACAGCATACTTTTGTGCGCAGCTCGCATTGTTTATACAATTTCATTGTTTATGTTGTTGATAATGCCTGCGAGGAAAGAGAGCGACAAAAAGCTGAAGACAATCGAAAGCAGCCCCTAAAAAGAGGGGCTCGCTCGCTTTAAAACACAATTTAAATTCAGGGAAAGTCAACGCGGTGCCCTAATGCACAGCAAACCCAATAATCCAATGCGGTTAAAGACGCTTACGACCTCTCTGCCAGTGTCTAAGAGTGCGTATCTCCACGTGTGTACGTCTGTCTGTGTGTGCGTGCCTATGTGTGACTGTGTCAACAAAAACCATAAAGCGCCATCTCTTAGCCGTCCAAGTGGCCGCCTTCCGTCTTTGTCTTCCTTCTGTGAAATGGTCTCTTTACCGTAATCTTGTATACCCTAGACTGAGAGTACTTTCAAAGGTTGGAAAAGACGAGTTCATGATCATGATCATCATATCATTTGTATTATTGAATTATAAATTTACTAGTATTTGACTGCCTTTAAATAAGTAAAAAAATTGCAAAAAGATTTTTACTTTAAAGTGTGTAATATGTGTCGGCTGTTTAGTATATTCGCTGGGTGTGAAGCTGATTTAGGTCGTTGTCGTTTGACTCTTTTGTCTCAACGTCTCTCGCAGAACATAGTCAGTGGCATAGTCGCAATGGTGTGTGTCTGTGTTTCCAAGAAAAACTGACCCGAATAGACGACCAAAAAGCAGAGAACGAAACATTTAATTTTATTTTAAAAATTTATCTTTATCCTGACAGGATAATCCCTTACAGCTGGATTTCAAGCTAAAACTGTTGCCTTTTAATTTTGAATTAATTGAGAATTTGTGTTCTCCTCTTCAGCCACTTTTGTGGCTGGCCAAAAGGTGCTAAGGCAGGGACCATTTGCATTTAGCTTCGGCGGTCCAGAATGCATTGATACTGTAGCAAAATACTAAGGTTTTTAATCCAAAACTAGACGCACCAGGGCAAAGCTATTAGATTCGCAGTCAGGGGTGTATGATGTAGTCAAATTCTTAAGTTACTGTAGTTTTCTTGAATAAAATGTTCTTTAAATAAATAACATTCTTTTTATTTAAGTTTATGTTAAGCGTAAAAACCAATTTCATTAGCACATAAAAGCTGAAATCAATAACGCCCACCTGAGTTGATAGCATCTTGCAGTGAATTTGTTTGTTTGCTCAATAGTGTTGCATACTTCTCAGCACAGTGCAAAATGGTTTCCGCAATAAGGAGAAAAAAGAACAGAGGATGGCAAGAAAATTTTCATCCGCAGCAGACAAACCCAATTAGGTTTCATGTTGATTTAAAATTGGCTGACAAAAGTTTTCTGGTGTAGCTGCTGCAAATGCAGCAGCTACCTCAAGCGAGTTCGGTTCGATTATTGAGGTTACGTTTCCGTCTACATCATTTTTACTTTGTGGTTCATGTAAAAACAAAAACTGTCTCACGTCAGCAAGAGAATAAAAGAGAGAGAGAGAAAAAACTCTTCTTCAGTTCTTTCGCACAAATCAACTTCAGTTCACGCAGCTGAGATAAACATTTCTCTCCAAAAAAGGCAATCAAATAAAACCCGAGCCCGGCTGTCAGACTGGAACATTGAATCAAAAATTAAACTGCTCCAAAGTGTTCAATGTCGAATTGTTCCTACCAAGCGATTCTTTTCAATATCGTCAAAAGTTTCGTACACGTTTTGCATACCAACCGTATAAAAGTTTAATATTTATCGAAACTCTTTTTGGGAACAGAATGCGAATCCAATTAAGCGGACAATTGGAGCAAAAAGATCTGTATGGGATGAGTGTGCATGTGTGAAACATCACACGTACAATCGTATATGTATGTACAATGTGTATGTAACCAAATAAGTCAAAAGTGCTGCCGAGTAGCAGACGAACAAGTGCTAGATTAAAAGTTGGAAAACTCTTTCACTGATTATTTTTTGAAATTTTAGACTTTGAAATAAAATTAATTTTAAACATAATTTTCAAGTGGGACTTACGTTTTTTTTACATATAAAACAAACTTAGTTTTTTCATTAAATTTCAAAACAGGCTGGCATTTTAAAACGGTCTTTTCTATAAAGTTATAAGCAGATTTGAGGGCAAATGCGGCGTGACTGACAGCGCAGAGCATAAGCGAGACAACCAAAACTGCTGGTGGGAATACATAAAACATTCGTGACGTGACAGTGAAATACATTTATTGCCTGTTGTGAGACGCTGTTCAAACACATACACGAACACACTCGTAAATGCGAATCCACACATAACTTTTTTCCTTTTTTATCAGACTAATTAAAAGTTATAAAATTTTGTTGGATACTTTTTATACCCTGCACCCAGGCAAACGGCAAAAAGTATGTATGCTAATTTGCATGCAAAAGTTTGTTTCGAGCAGAAAAAGGTTGTCATGGCGCCAATGGAATATTTACATATTTTCAAGCATATGCGTGTATACATATGTATCTATATGGAATATGTATACATATTTATTGTTATTTTTGCATATATTAGCTTTAAGCAAATATGCTCGAATAGGATATCGTTTTGTTTGCAGGGTATTTACCAGCCGCGCAGTCTCTCTGTCAGTGAGCTCTGCTGCTCATTTCACCTGGCATTGATAATGCGAGTGGGAACAGTGTATACCTTTTGTATAAATAATTGCTTTGTTAACAAGAAAAGGGAGAATTGCGTTATAAAATGCGAAATGAATTCAGAAATCGGGCGGAAAGTGAAAGTTACACGATACGCGACATTAACATCGACATCGGTGCAACTCCTGACAGATTGTGTAATTGCTTTCAAGTGTTAAATGAGCTGGCGTTAAGTTAATTGCTCTGCATTAATCAGAACCTCAGAGTAGGCACCCAGTGTCGTCTGTCGCATCATCCGTATCCTATTATTTTATTATCTACAGGAGCCTCCCAGTCAATTGCCTGATGCTAAGTGGCCCGTCAGTTTCAATGATGACACCAGCCCGACTTGCCCTCCCCTCATTCTCCTCTGCCTGTTTCCCCCACCTACGTTGTTGGCCTACTTCCAAGTTCAACAAAATTGTGCTTAACATTTCATTTGGTTCTTGTTCTAGGCTCGTTATATATGCATAAGCTCGATTCTTGTTGTCGAGCAACGGCTAAAATGGCGGAAACTGCTGAGCTGCATAGTGCACTTGCAGTTTAAGCAAACAACTCAGCGAAACTCAAACATTTCCCCTGAAAATTCTTCAGTTCTTCGGCTTTTCTACGCTGCAATGCAATTTGCATGAAGCTATCTCTGATTTTGCGATTTTTGCGTCTTCTCTGGCATTTTTACTGAAACTTTTATCCGTGGTTCGTGTCAGGATGAGAAAGTTTTACCGGTTTTCACATATTTATGGCAACAATTTCCACTTAGCAGCGGCTTCCACATACTTCAATTATTCACAGTCACCAATCACGTTAAATGGTTTCAATTACGTTAAAATTTAATACAGCCGCATTTTTTTTGCACAAACCAAGGTTATGAGAATGCAAGATAATAAAATATAATTATACATATATTGCTTAATTTTTGCAGCTACAAAAGCTTTCTTGGTTCGAATATCATTATTTATTAAATGAAGGATTATATACACATAAGATAAAAAATGTTCCAGGCAGCAAAAGTTAAATGAGAGGAATATCACTTTAGATACTTTAGACAGAGATACTTTAGAGCCAATAAAAATGAAATCTACCTGTAACTTTTTTATCTTGATATACTTTTGTAGCTGTATAATACTATTTCCAGTTAAATTTTTATCTTGAAGATACATTACAATTTATAAGATTCATTTAAGCTTAGATCCGGAGATTTCCTTTATACATTTTTAAATATCCGTGAGATAAGTTTGTATCTTTGAAATACTTTTGTATCTGTAAGACACTGTTACTTTACTTTATTCATAATCCAATAAGATCAGAAGTTTTAACAGTCTGTGATATTTACAGTGTGATATATTCGTTTGGCGAGAACTCTTCATCCCGAGAGGATTTTCACATATGGCAACACTTTGGCCCAAATGGCAGCTTCATTACAGGCGAAAAATGATTGAATGAAATTTAGCCATTGTTGCAAACGCCAAAGGCGACACTTGGGACTCGGGGTTGAGTAGCCCGAATTTGGGGTTTGTGGCTTGCCAATGGGGATTGAGGAGGGAACTTGCCAACGGTCACGTGAACGCCTCCGTGCTGCATAAATGTCAGGACCAGGTCCATTGACAATAAATTGTGGGTGGCAGTTTGTTTGTCAGGGTAGGGGAGTCAAACAAACCTTTTTATGGCCATGCTGTTATTATGTTATCTTCCTCGCACTGTGCCACCAGCAACAGAGGGGAGGGTTGCGAAGTGTACGTCCGCGTATCTGTCTTGCCAACACATGTCATGACATACACAAACATATGCAGTAATAATCCACCGAAGGCAACAACGAAGACAGACAAACGAGATACAGCCATAAAGAGCGATAAAAACTTTGATAATAAAAGCAAATGTGAACCAAAAGCCTGCAGAGTAGAGGTATCCCAAAAAAGGCCTTCGTCCAGTGAATGCTGTTGCTCAATTTGGGCCACCTTAATGCATTTATTAAGCACCCAAAAAGACAAAGACGCTTCGGTATGGGTCTGCTGTTATCTAACTTGTCATTGAAGACAATTATCGCTTGTGTGGCTGCTGATGCCAAAATTTACCACAATGATGTATGCAGTAGCAGAATAGACTCTTTAGAGTGGATCGACGGGATAGAGGGATAGTCGCTGTGGCCAGTTCAGCAAACACGCAGAGCCCACACACAGCCACATGCATAATTGAAAAGCAGCCAAACAATGTTGTTGCCACCATACCCTGTAACCACATAATGAGGAGGATATCTATGCATACTTGACTGTAAATGTGGTTACAGTAGTTGAGCTCATTAAAATAATTCGAATATTGAGTGAGGCAACTTTTGACAGCTTATTCAAATAACGAAAATTATCAGCAAATAAACTGGTAAACTTGTTGCTGAAAAGTGAAGTTTAATTGTTTATAAACACCGCAAAATTTGAGGATTATTAGGGTAGCTTTCAAGCGAGAACTGCATAACTCGGTAGCCCAACGGGTAGTTACTGCTGTTGTTATTGTTGTTAGCGTGTTTGGTTTAGGTTTTGGCTGTGTTGTAGCCATAAATACGTAATACAATTACTTGGTCACAGAGTTGATAGATTGCCACGCAACAACGAGCTGGAGATTGTGAACGGGGATTCAGTTCAGACCACTGTGAAACGATTCGGTTTAGCAGGGCGAACCAAGCCTGCTTAAAAATTAATTGTAGCAATTTAGATAGAACTGAAAAAGGTCTTTAAAAAAGTGGATTGTTGCAAATATTTTATATACATCCTTTTCGGATATACATTTTTGTACAATTATATACAATATAAACAAGATATTTAAGTGTATTATACTCTATATAATGATTTATTAAGAAGTCTAAAGTAGCCTTAAAACATTTGTAAAGATAATTTTAGTTGCGTAACATTTCACGAGTACTTTCTTCGACCTCAATATGAAAAGTTTGCTAATTAATCATCTCACGCATTATTAAGATTATTGTAGACGTCACATGCGACCTTCACTGAAAACGGGAGTAAGAGTGGTCTAAATATATTCAGTTATTCATTCATAACTGGGAAATCCGATAATGAGATGCACACGGTGCTGAGTGTGCGACTGCATTTTTATGATTTGCTTATGGTCGCTTTCAAAGGATTAAGCTTTCAGAGAGAAAAAGAAAACTTGTTCAGGATTATAACTGGTTCTATAATAAATAAGCCCTTTTAGGCACCAACTCCCTGTGTGAGGGAGAATGCGCTCTAGTAAATTTCAAATATTAAACACAAGTTTCCTTCTTTTTTGTGGCAAACTGTTGCATTTCAGAGCATGTTCTGGGCGTGGCTGTGTGTGTGGATGTGAGTGGGCGTATAGTTGAGTGAGTGAATGTCAGTTCAAGGGAAGGGAGAGAAGAGGTGGAAAGCTTAATTGCAAAAGCGAGTGCGCACTTTTTCATTGTGTACCCTTCCAGTAGTGACGCAAAAAAGTGGCCAACGGAAAAGCAATTTTCTCCAAAATCAACACCAACAAAAAAGCCATCAACTGCAAAAGAACATGTAGTGAAGCCACAAAAAAAAATCACATAACACCCTGTAAATCACAAAGAGTGTGGTGTATTTTGATACGAAGGTCTGCGGCTCACTTGTTGATTTCAAAGGAAAACTCAAACTGCATTTTTGAATTGTTGGAAACTATATGAAAATTTGGGAAGCCTGAACCGCAAGGGTATTTAGTTGCTGACACCCTAAGTTGGACCAATTTCTTTTACGAAAATTTAAAGTTTAAAGTTGAATAAAGGTATGCAGTCAAATTTTGTATGAATTACCCAAAAATTTGTGGAAAACTTTGCCCAACTTTGGTGCAGTGAATCATAATCTAACTGGACTAACAAATGCAAATGCAATTGACAGTAAACGCAGATTCTAATTAAAGCCGTACAGCCTGAGGCCTGCAGTTGCGAATCTGTTACCCATATTATGCATATGCCTGCGAGTCCCAGGACGAATCATCTCTGAATCAAATGAAGTGAGCACAGCGCACAGTCAATGAAGTGTGTAATTGTCGCCCCAAGCCAATTTGTAATCCATGTCCAAATGTATGTATTTGTGCATTGCTCTAATGACGAACGAGTGTTCGCTACCTTCTCCCACCATCCCTTCACTCCCTCTCTGACTCGATAGGACGTTGCCAATAAAACTTGTTGTCTGTGCTGCTGTTCGTGGCGAGTTGGTACTGAAATAACAAAACACTTGAACGTGATGTCATGCAAACTACCTCGTCCACTCCCCCTCTCTCTCTCTCTCTGCTTTTCACACTGTGCCGTTCTGCAATTTCTTCTTCTTTTGAAGAAGACAGCATTCAAAAGTCAAGTGGCAAAGGCAACGACAACGTCAGGAAAGTAAACAAACTATGTAGAAACAAGATTAACGTTTCGTCGCTCTGCAACGACCCAAGCACTTATGAGGGACCATCCCGAAATGTTTGCCTGTCACAAAAGTCAACAAGGATAAGCAACTTTAAAAGCATGCACGGGATAAAGTCAGATAGATACATAGCACATATACATATACGTGTATTTGTTTACATGCCCCCGAAAAAGTTTCACAGTCTGATAAAGGACAAATTGCGCACGAATTTGTAAGCAACTTCCTCATGTAGGTGACGAGGCGTGGAAGTGTTGGGAAATGTCAACAATATCCTGACAGCACCAGCTGGCTGTGCATAGTGTGAAATGCCCGAGTGTGTATGTGGGTGTGTCTCTAGTCGAGCAAACTAAAAGATGTTAACTATTTAGCGCGTTTAATTAGAAGATATTTTACACTTTCTTATGTGGGTGAAATTACTGACAAATCTTAGTGAATAGTTATAAAAATTTGCAGTCATTGGAAAATTTTTAGAAGTCAAGTGTTAGAAGATATTACGAAAGATACTTCGAAGTAGCAAGTTGCACTATCTGAAAGAAAAGCTACCAAAGTTTCTCCTAGCCTCCAATGTGCAATGTTCAAAGCGAATTTGCAAGTCAAATCCCGCTCAGATAATCCCAGCATATGTGCACACGTGTGTGTAAGTGACTTTGTGTGTGTGTCTGTGTGTATGAGTGTGTTAAGCTTAATGAAGATATTTTGTAAATATTAATGAGCAGCATAACCGGAATGGGAACACGGGTTGGAGAACTCGGGTCGGGCTGCTTTAAGGCTTAATAGAGTCGGGTTCTCATTACGTTCCCTTGTACGTGACAGCTAAGCTAATTATTATGTCAGAGGGGGCCCTTAAAAGTGCAGAACGAAAAGGCAGCTGCGGGATTGAAGAGTGCAAAGCAGAGCAGTGCCGTGCGTTGGTCGTTGACATGGTTTCATATTATGCAAATTAAATGGCCAAAATGCCGGGGCTTAAACCGATTAGCGGCACATACACATCCAGTTAACTTTGACATTCCGGCGCACATCCAACAACGACGCCCTTCTTTTTCGACTTATTTGTCTGTACCGAAACTAAATGCTATTGGCCATTTAAGGGTGCCTTAAGCTGTGGCAAACACTCAACACAAATCATGCGCCAGTTCCAGTCGAAATTTAAAGCCAAATAAAGCGTAGTTTGGCATAAATCTGAGCTCATCTGTGGCGCTGTTCTGCTTTCACTTAAGACGTTCACAATTAGGGTGAATTCGCTGAGGATTTGCCAAAAACTTTTCAGCAAACTTTGACCACATTGTTGGTCAACTTGTTGCCTGCCTGACTTTTCTTTCAAAGCATGCTCGCGACCATTAACGAGATGTACATATGTAGGGAGGGGAATAGTGATGAAGAGAGGGCTGGGGTAGGGGAAATCACTTTAACGTGCGTTATCAACAAATCGAACCACCATTAAATTACAAGTATATCAAATTCAATACTCATATATATAGATGAGGCACACAAGACGATCGCCATGTGGCAGGCTCGTATTTCATTTAATGGCGACGTCTGTAGACTTCTCACGTCCAACAGTTGGGTCACGTGCCAGGCTTCTCCTCCTCCCCCTACTCTTCTTGAAGTGGCCGCTGACCCCACGCGCATTTTGAACAATTGAAAGTCGCGTTGTCAAGCTTCCCGTTGCCTTTTGCAAGTGTTGGAAATTAACCTGCAGGTGTGAAGGACAGAGAGAGAGAGAGACAGGGAAAGGTCTGCCAGGTGCCTTTTCTATTTGGCTTCAGTTTGCTTTACTTTGCTTTGTTGGTTTGCCTCTTGAATTTTAGCTGAATAACCATTCCACCTTTCAGAGTTGCAGTTTGGCTACTCAAATATTTAAAATCCTGCTCCGAGTTATTGTGAGAAAAAAGAGATATACCGAGAGAGAAAGAGGCGGAGCAGATGAGAGTCCTTTTTTGCATGATAATTAAACTGTCAGAAACATAGGTCGCTTTTGTAGCTGGCCAAGAACTTCAAAGCTACTACATTTGACCATTTTAAATTGTACGCTATGTAAATCTACATTAAATGCTAATTTCCCCCCAGAGACCGAGACCAGATACAGAAATAGAGATAGCGAAAGGAGGCAAAAGGTGGCGGGAGAAGGCAACTATGCACAATCCAAGCAAAAACAATATCCTGTTTAAGGCTTACCAAACGTGTAAACCGCAGGCAGGCTGGCAGGACAACCCGGTCTTGGTCCTTATTCAATTTGCCTGCTCTGACGACGGGAAATGAGTTTTGTGCCGTTTTGCTGTTCGAAATGGCGAAAGATGCTCGAGGCATGTAGCGCGGCGCCTTAAAGCACGCAACACTTTTATTTTCGGTGGAAACTTGCCGCCAGCTTAAACTAATGGCGACCATTAATCAAAGAACGTGTGTTCACTTAGTTTGGGAGAACCTTTTCATACCCTGTCCTTGTGACAGGCAACGGGTAGATTGACATTTGACTATCCATCCATTTAAAATTTGATCATTTTGAGCTGCGAAAAAGAGTTTCATGTTAAGAAAATGTAAGATATATTAAAATACTAATTTATCAGTTCTGCAGGGCATTCACGAGTTGAGCAACTCAACTTGAGTTTGATAACTCACTAACTTTTAATGTGCGCAACTTGATTAATGTTCACGTCTTTCAATTTTCCCCACATTCCTAAATGCATACAGAATGTATTTGAATGTGTATGGCCAAGTTTGGCAAACTAAGAATATCTCTGATGTTTATCGTGCTTTGGGGTAATATAACTTTGTTAGGCATAATGGTAACGCAACGCGATTAATCAGTTGAGAACAGGAAAAGTGGGTTTACCTTGACTAGGGTATGTGATCTTCGACATCGTCACCTTTTTGGTTTTTTTGTTTTGTTTAAGCAACCAGCCACGCCTACAGCATCTGCATAAATCATTATTTCATTTCTGTGAGCGCCTTTTCTGCATGGCCAAATTCAATTAGAGCACACTGAAAGCTTCACACCCCTGTGCCCGCTCGCACCACCAATTTGGAGGCTGCTAAGTTCTCAACACTTTTGCCCGAGTGCCCTATTATCGGCTTTAATTGAATTGTGGCACATGGCAGAGCGCTTTAAGATGTGCGTTACCCAACATCAATACCCACTCGACACACATTGGGGCAATTTGCTTCGAATTCAGGTGCAAATAGACGGCGCAGGTATTCGACAGTTCACTCTGCATTTGCTCTTTATCAGACCACAGCAGATTGGCATTGTTTATGTCAAAAGCATTTGCTTTGGCCATTCCGTATACTAAACACACACACACACACAGACACACGTGGGTACTTACATTGGTGTGTGTGCTTAAGTCACTTCCACATGCAACGCTCCGCGGCGCCAGCCAATGTCTTACGGCTTGCGGCTGTCGAGCCGTGTTCCTGTCTATGTGTTTATATTTGTATTGGTGTTTGTGTGTGTGTGAGTAAGTGATATTTATTTGCACATTGCTGGCTGGCGCCAGTGTCTGACATTCGCCCGCGAACCGAGACACACACGCCCGCTCTTACGATTCAGACAACGAATAGACTCGTCTTTTTATAGGTTTGGAATACGGAATATGACCGGCGCAGAGCACAGAGCGGTTCCCGCGAGAGCACCGAACTGATGAATGGCTAAAAGCGAACTGAATAGCGATTTAAAAGCAAACGCTGCGCTACTGACAGAGTCGTGCTCCGAGCACGCGCAGGCGCCTTTTGCGGCCAAAGAGAGGCTTTAGACGGGCTTCAGTAAAGAGGAGAGCATAGTGAAGGGGTTGGTAGGGGGGGAGGTGGTGTAACCTTTCGCCGGCTTCGCACTTTAAGGGCCTAACTTTTGTGAAGAAATGCTTGCTGCATGTGCCAAGTCGTATGCCAATTTGTTCTCTTTTTATACTTAAATAAACTTTAACTGTTTCGAACAGAACTCTTACCTCAACCTTCGTGCCATTTAGGCCACAAAGGAAGTTCCACTTCCACTTCAATGTTAGTTTTATGACTATTCGGTCTTCCGAATGCATGCACTTTTTCCATTACTCTTAAAAGTGCTTCTCAATTGCGTGTATACAACATTTAATCGAATAAATATTTTTACCAACACCCAGTTGTTCATGCGGTACGCCTCATTGTGCACTCAACCATCAAATTGGCCGACACAATTCAATTATATATGATTTTGCAAACATGCATTCATATATATAACATAGCCCAGGGTTAAGTTCCCAATGAAATTAAATATGTATTTTTCAGGCAAACAAGTCTGCGGGTCATATTACAAATCCCCTATATCCTTTATGGTATTGTGTGATTAATATTTGCACTTATATGTATCAAATTCTGTTATTTCAGATGAAATAAATAATGCATCACTCCTCAATCAATTCGCTTTTAAATTCAATTCTTAGAAATATGTCTACCTTATAAATTGAATTATTAAAGCGTATATTTAATGTGTTTAGTGCACCAGTTCTATTTTACAATTTAAAGCTGCATTTGTTTAATTAAACTTGCATGGTTTCATTTAACCAATTTTCAGTGTAATTGTACCAAGCTTTTTATAGCATACTTTTTTGGACAAACACGCCTTGCTGCACATTTATGATATGCACAAATTACTTAAAATAGCTAGCTTTGCAAACATGTATATTTTATACGATCGAATTTATAACCTTTTATTTATCTAACCCAATTCATGCGTTAAGACTTGTTTTGCTAATTCAAATATCAAAATATTTGCACAACTGAGGACAGTTGAATTTCCCAGTTCAATTCTATTGCACACTTGAATTATTCGGGCTGACTAAATTTGACAGTATAATTGCACATTTTGAAGAAGTCAACAAGTGTTTAATGTATTCTTAAATTGTTAAAGACTATCATCTATCATATATTTTATTTAATTCATAAACAATTAACCTTGTTTTTATTTTTGCTAAATTAAATATGAAAAAATTTGCCAGAATCAATTGGCGGTTTAATTGTTTATTTCTGGTTTAGTTGCGACAACAATTCAGGCAGAGAACAATGCGAGTGCAATTAACTTGTTTTGCAATGGGAGCACAAACACATGCGCGCATTGTTACACGATTTATGGTATTGTCCCTTGCAGCGTCTGTGAATTGTGTTCACAATTGAAATGTCAGCGCGAACGGAGATAGGGTAAAAGTTGAGCAATAGAGGAAGTGGAGAAGAGGCTCCACACTGGTAACTGTAAATTAAAATGTGACACCATTCCATGAGAGTTGTGGCAGCTGGCGGTGCGATTTTGCGTAAACAATTATCGAAAGACACGCAAACCCGTAAAGGGTGCGATATCTGTCGTGTTCCTGTTGTTTTTGTTGTCGCAATATGCAAGCTGTCCAGCGATTGCTCCGACACATATACATAGTATATCCGATTGACTGTCGGTTATTTGTTTTGGTAATTGGAGCAGCTGTCATTAGTTGTAATCGAAGCAAATGTCGTAAAGGTCGACACGCCCTGTTTAATAGCACCCCGAAAAAGAAAGAACACTAAAGGATGAACGAAGCCTTTGGCCTGACCCGTTATATTGTGTAATCTGCTGTCATCATCATTATCATCATCGTTATAATCGTCATCATTAGCAACCTTTTGATACCGTGTACAAGTAGAATGTGATAGGTATATACTTCTTTTATTCACCTTTGGTAAAATTAGGTAAGAAAAGTCATAAATTGATCGACAGTTCTATTTAAAGCTCTTTTCAAAACATCAGAATTATTAACGTCGCCTGTGAAACTAGACTCCAGCTTATTTCGCAGGTCAAATACCCTTTGCCCTAACTAACTTGTTGTTTACTGTGTTGTTTTTTTGTCATTTGTTGACTGGGCGTGCTTAAAAGCTGGCGATAATAACACACGATACACGAACGCTTACTGCAGTCAGAGCGACAGAAAAGAGGAAAGAGCCTGCGCCAGGACATAAAGGCAAAACTCTGCATATTATTGGCCGCAGTTGAAAGACAGCATGGGAAAGGAAGCGCAGCCAGCCTTAAGGTCGAGTCTTCTGCCATCTGAGTTCTTTATTTGCACTCGCATCGCACTATGCATATAGCAAGAAACATATGTATGTAACATTTATATGCTAGTCTGTGTGTGACGCATGTTTGTGAACAGTACATAGTACATACATATGTGTAACTTTGTGTCTCTTTTATTGTGAGTGAGCTCAGCTAAAACGTTGAAGGTAATCAGAGCAACAGGGCTGCAGAGCAGACGATGAAGCCTTTGAAGTTTAGTTATAGATTTACATGAGTGAGCCGACATTATCATGCGATGAATGCGACTTGGCCTTTAATTTGCCCACGATTTAGGCAAAGCAACAAGAACTTTCAGTAATTGATAGATGTAGTGGTTCACTAAAGAAGTTCGTAGCAGTGTGCTGCACTATATACTTAACTTTGTTATAAAAGAAAAATCAAAGCCGATAAATGATTCAGTTAGCAGTCAACCCTATGGACAAGGTCTTGTGTCCCTGTCGCTCGCTGAGTGTGCCATAAGACAAAAAGGACACGTAAATATGCACACGCGACACAAATAAGGTTGAGACGCGACGGCAACAACAACGACCATAAGAAGAAGAACAACAAGAACAAGAGCTGTTGTCTGACGTGATGGGAGAGGATGAGCAGGAACTTATCTCCGACTGTGCACTTCGATGGCTGCCAATACCAAACTGTGTATGCCACTGCCAAGAGAGCTCGAGTGCGCGCCGCAAGCAGCTGCTGAAGAATGCTAGGAAAATTAATTTTAATTAAACTGAAAGCCACTGTGTAAACACCAATACTTAACCTGCGCAAACAAACAGAACTAGCCATAAATTCCAGAATTAATTGTTTGTAGTAAAATAATCTCAAGTTAAAGATGAATGACAATTCCATAATTTGCGTTGCGAGCTCTCTGGCAGTTCAAATTAAATATGTAAATTGTCTCTGTGGCTACGGTGGGCGGGGTAGGTAGTAGAAATTGAGACTGAGACTGAGACTGGCGCCAAGCACAGAAAAGTTGCCATTTTTCTGTTGATGTATCTTTTGGTCGACTGAATATGATTTTTTATCGATTTTAGCTGTGACTGACAACGACAGAGAACAACTTGCTCAATGTGAATGCGAATGCGAACGGAAGAGACAAGTCCAAAGTAAGAATACGCATCATCGGGGGCGCGTTACCATTGCTGTCTCAGCAAATTGAATGAAAGATCTGAAGTATGCTTATATACGCATATTATTGCTGCAAACATAATCTTCTATCTGCTATTGCTAGCAACACAATCTTCTATCTTCATCTTCATAACGGATATTTTCTAACGAAATTAATGAGGAAATTTGCCATTGACATAGCTAATGCATTCCCCCATACTGAGTGATTTGACCTGGTTGTAAATATTTATAGCCCCACGAAAAAAATCATTTCAAAATTCAACCAAGTAGAAGACACAGAAAATAAGAACTTGCGGCCTCTCAAGTCGCGGCATAAAATTTGAAAACATCAAAGAGTGAGTGCAATACGTAGTACGTAGTAGATACATTATGAAGCGTATTAAATACGTATTATATGTAGCAGCGGTATCCTCATATAAATATTTATGTGTGTGCTTGTCGAGTACACATAACGGCTATTTAAGATTATCTGCTTGAGGTGAGCTCTTCTTTAAAGCCCACACAAGATGGTGAAAGTGTGACAAGGAAAGCAGAGCGCCTCGGGCGCTGCTAACCACAGTCCTTATAGTACTTGTACAAGCGTCCTTGTTCAACGATGGGCTTCGCCATGCGAAAGCCCTTTTACGATGCCTTCACATAAGACCTGAAAACAGTCACACAAATCGTTAAATAGCCCAAAGCAACTGACCAGTCGAGGAGAAAAAGAAGAGGATACACTTTAGTATACCTAACTACGTACATGCTTAAACCATGTACTGCACTTCGAAGTCGTCAATTCAATTCGATTTAGTTCTCAGAATTTCAATCAACTGTTATTCCTACGTGTAATCGCTACTCACAATACCCTCAAGATATAGTACAATTTTTCAACAGAATTCCGCTTTAATTCATCTTTGTCGGTCATTTTTTTTGAACAGGGTCCAAGATACATAGTAATTCAAACTGTATAGTATAAATTTGCGCAGCTGTCAGCTGTCCCACTACTTTTCTTAATTAATTTCAATTAAATTTTGAGTGGTTATCGAATTTCTGTGAAAGGTGTAATTTTATTATAACAGACAATTTTTATGAAAAGAACTGAAAGAGGGTATTTGAACTTCGCCATCCCATAGAGCACTTCCTTACTTGCATTGCATTGGTGTCAATACATCAAGAAGAAAAACACAAGGAACGAAAAATACAGACGAGCGCGCCCAACAGTAACATACCCTTCATCCATTTGCAAACTACTTTAGATGCGCACGGTATCCTTCATACCAAATTTCGTATAACAAGCTCGTACGACAGCTGAAGTCTCTGTTTTAACAGACGGACATGGCTGAATCGTCTTCGCTGTTGTTATGTTTACGAATATACTACTTATAATATACATAAGCTCTGCATGTCATGCCTCCTTATGCCCGTTGTATATATTTGCACAAGCACAGTATACCCATTTCCAAGTAATTTCAATGGTCACAGGGTATGCAAAACGAGAACGACAATGCGTTACTTTATATTTGCATAAAATTATGCAACAGGCTCACAAGAGCGTAAAGAGCACGCTAACTGTTTTGCAAACGTGCCAAGCATTTTCCATCAGCAATGCTCAAATTATTTGAATGCTCCAAGTTAAAGACAGTAAAGTGGACACAAAAAGGTTGCCAGAGAATTAGTGAACCCTCTCAAGTGATACTTAATAAATTAACGATTTTTTTCAATTTGCTGAAATTGGCGATTTATTTAATTATTCAAAAAGAAGAGTACAAAAACTTAAAACAATCATTTGTTTCTGCTAATTACATAGTTTTTCATCTTTTTAAGAGTTAACTTTTTTGTTTTGCTTTATGGTAAACAAAATTTTGTGTTTACTCAGGGAGTTGCAATTAACTAAGTGAAAGTTTGAGTGGTGATTTTGAATAGCAGGTTTAAGACGCAGGAGCCTGTTTGGTTTATGGCAATATTACCAAAATGTATAAAAGCTTTACAGGGGTTAACAATTCTACCATGTTCAATGTGTGCCACTCCCCAAAGCAAATCAAGTTAAATTCTTGAAATTTCATTGTTATTAGTTATTTCTGTGTTTTCTGTTTGTTATTGTACAATCGAACGAAGTTCTCTTAAATGTTGATAGTTGATTGATTGGTTGGTTGGTTCGTTCCATGCTATACAGAAAATTATATCCAGTAAACTAAAATTACGTACATACAAAATATTCATTTTACAAACTAATATCAAAGTTTAGTTATCAACAGTTTAATTTGTGACCGTCGCATGCAGCATGCGCGTGCCTTTGCCCTCTGTATGTATAGTACTATACAGAATAATGTATATCATATACTATTTCTATATTTCCTATATCTGTTGTTGCATGGATATTTCCCCTTTTTCGCTGTCCATCTGTGGTCTCTGCTTCGGTTGTTACGTTATGGCTCTTTAAACTTCAATTAGCTTTCTATTGTTACATATTTTATACATTATTATTTATATTTATTATCTGCTTTCTGTGGTCTTTGCTAACTTACTTGCAATCAATGACTTTGTATGCATTACGCGTTTATCACAATTTCATTTGTTAATTTCCTTATTTGTTTTCAATTCGCTGTTGATTGTAAACTCTTCTGTACCCGACACTAAATCAAATTTGCAACTTATCCCAGTGTGAATTGTATATGAGTTTCGTTCTATGGTTTGTGTGTTTGATTTGGTTGTGTTGTGTTCTCTTTATCAATGCTATTGTCAACTATTTTTAATAAATTATAAGAAATGTGGATGAATGATAATCAGGCTTTCGGTTTGTACGGTTAGAAACTTCATGGTCAATACATATGTAGATATATATATATCTATGTATTTTTAAATTAAATTATATTTTCTTATACTTGGTGTGAACTCAAACAATGCTGGCAAATCAGAAGTAGATAACTATATCAATTTGCAATTTACAGCAAAGATGTCAAATTTGACTGTTGTTCTTCATGCTACCATCCACAGTAGCACCAGCTGCCGGCGGTGCTGTTGGTGGTGCTTCCTGTTTGGACGGTGCTGGTGTTGGCTGAACGGCGGCTGCAGGTTTGCCTGCATTTAGTTTTGCCTTCACTTTTAGCAACAGCGCCTCAAAAGAGTCCTCTTGCGCTGGTGCAGCCTGTGCTGCTTTAGGATACACATACGATTGTAAGTTATTAATGCCGGCATTGTCTGAAGAATGGAAAACATAATTAGTTTATATTCATCTTTAATCGACATTTTAAATGCCAACTAACCCAAATCAGCGTAGGATGCGCGACAGAATGCACGTCTGCCACCAAAGCTGATATCGTACATATTTATTTGCTCATCCCTGGGACTCGAATCAATGGCTGTAAATGCGTCCTGCGCACATTCAAAGGTTACAAAGCCATACTTCATGCTATGCGAATAAACAGAAAAATGTAAAATTAAATCACACGGTTCAGTAACTCTTGTATATCGAATTAACTTACCCATTCTCTTTATAATGTATGGTTATGTTTTTGATGCTGCCGTAGCGTAGAAATTTACGACGCAGCATCTCCTTGGTGGTCTCCTGCTCAATTCTGCCGACATAAACGATTCGTCGTTCCTCCACAGCTGGCTGCGATACATTACGATCTACAAATGCGCGGCGATTGTTGCTGTTCTTGTTGGTATTGCCATATCGTGTTGCTGATGAAGAACGTGAACGCGAACGTCGAAGCGGACTACGGCTGTGCTCACGATCACTGTAGTCTGATGCCGAGGTGGAACGATTCTCCCGATTGGCATTTTTTAAGCGACGCTTGTTATAGCTTGTACGACGTTGGCGTTGCCTTTGTTGGCGCTCATATTTACCCGATTCAGAGTAGGACGAAGAACTAACCGAGCTACGATGACGTCGAGTGCTACGCGAAGAGTAACCTCCGCAGCCAATGCTGCTGCTACCTGCTGCCGTCGCATCCGAATGTCGCAGTCTCTCAGTAGAGTTGGAATTGGAGCGCGAACGATATGATGCAATACTACTACATGAGGTCGACGATGAGTTCGAACTGCAACTTGATCCATTCGATACAGAGCCATCAATGCGACGCTTACGATATGAACGACGCGTCCTCTCACGCGACTGACGTGTCGTGGGCAATGTCAACAAAGGAAATTCGGGTTGAAGATCAGTTTGGGTGCCCATACTGACCATACGCTTGCGAATGCGATTCTTGGCCAAATGCATGATAACCATATCTTCGCCGTGCGGTATATTCTTTTCTCCTACTGTTGTTGTTGATGTCCCTGTAGCTGTAGTCGTGCTCATCGCCACACAATTGGTTTGCCTGACCACCTCGCTCTGAATGCTTGCAATTAAAGAATTTGTCATATCCTTTCCTGCATCGCTGCCATTTGAGATATTGTACAGCAGCACCGACGACTTGAGTAATGAACGCGATGAGGGCGTTGTTTTGTTGTCTCTGAGTGCAATGCTCGCCTGATGCGGTGGTATCGTTATGTCCGTATTGCAGCTAGTCGAAACAATGATAATCTCTTCATAATCTGCCTGCAATTTACTATTAGCAGTGGCTTTTCCATTTACTGGTGCAGTCGTTAACTCCGCCTCCGGTTCAGTCTCCATGCAATATGTATCCTTAACAATATCCTTTAGGGGCGGTAGTTTTGTAACACGTGGCACTTTAGCCGTAACCCGAGAATCAATAATCTTTAGCTGCTGCGCACGCTTCATCTCTAACATGCGTAGAACTTTGTTTTTCGCCGCAGTTATTGGATCTATGATAAGTTCTGCCGGGCTGCTCGTCGGGCACTTCAGACTATTGACAATGTTACTAATGGCAGCCTTATTTGGTGACGGTTGTAGCTGTTTTGCAACAGGTGTTGGTGGTGGCACCGATTTGATAGCGTCCAGCTTAACTTGCTTAACGGGTGTAGGACCAGATTGGGTTGGCGTCGCTTTGCTCTGCGATTTTGGGGTTATAGCTGCTCCATACCGTCGCTGCTTATACTCTTCCAAATTGAGTTTACGCTTTGGTGCAGGTGCAGGGTAAGAAGTAGGTACTGCAATGTTGCTGGGCGTAGCGGCGGCCGCATCGCGTTCATGCTTCAACAGTGCTAGATTCTTTCCACCCAGACCAAGGCCTGTATTAATGGGTAGCGGCTCTGCCACTTTAACTACTGTCAGTTGCTTGCCAGCTGTGGATTTAATAGCCTCTTGAATTTTCTTGGCTGACACCTTGGACCTGTTGATTATGACAGCATTAGCTGCCTTAGCGCCCACTTTGCGCTTGAGAAAGTCACACTGCTTTTTGTTTGGAACCAGGCAAATGCTGTTGATCGCCTTTGGCTTCACTGTACTACTGACTGTTGCTCCTGCCGATGCTGAGACTTCAGCAGGTTTTGCTGCAGCTGGAGGAGGAGCTGAGACTGTCGCAGTCTTACTTGCAATTGGATTGCTGCCCGTCGCTTGCTTGTGCTATGTGAAGACATCGTTTTGAAGAATGAATAACAAGCTTCAAAATGTGTTCACTGTGTTCGTACTCACCTCAGCAGCGATTATCCGCTTGGTCTGTTTGGGACTCCATGACGGATCGGCCTTTACATTGTCCACATAGCATAAATCATCTGTGGCGGCAATTTCATCAACCAGTCCTACTTCATACAGTGATTCGTCCACATCGATCACATCAACAGTCTCCACATCGATAATGGAATCTGAGTCATAATCAGAATCACGACTTTTGGATGATATAACCACAGGTTTAGGTAAAGGCGCGACTTTGGCTGGTCCATCATCTTTAATAGCTGGCATGATCTTTTTAGATTTCGGCATTGGAACTATTGTTGGTTGTTTCATGGGTTGCACAGGAAAAAGCGATTCCTTTGCCCGCAACGTATTTAAATTGTCAGCGAAATCATCTTTTGTGATAAAGTCAGCCAAATCAAAGTTATTTACATCAATATTTAATCCAAAAGCGTCTGCATCTGAGCCAATGGTATTTGTACTCAGCGTGCGGTTTTTACGATCCTCTTGCAGTGTTAACGCATCGGCAGTCAGAAGGCATTCACCATCTACAGCAGCTGAACCTCTGTTTATAGTCATATCTTCATCTACGTCATCATCGTAGTCGCTAGAGTGCGACTCATAATCCCCAATTGAGGAGCTATCGGTGCGAGTGCGAAAAGTTGAATTACTGCACTGGCTCTGTCTGTCATCATCATCCTCTAATCGTCCGCCTACATCCTCCTCTTCATCTTCTGAATCAATGAGTCCCCTTAACTGAAGCTGTTGTTCACAGACCTCGACCTCGCTATCTGTAATTGCTCTATAAATCTGCCCATTGAGCGCTTGGGCATCATCGCTGAGGTGCTGATCCACAAAGTCGCTGTAGATAAGCTGAATACAGAACACAATCAACAATTATCTTAAATGTATCTACATTTTAGTTTAGTTTTACAACTTACCAAGTTTTTACTGTTTTGTAGCTGCTCCTCTGTTTCCTTTTGGGTTAGCAGTGTATCATCTGTGGGCGCAATGGGCAAAATTCCATTTAGTGTGTCTGTGAGTTGCAGACTGTGTGGGGAAATACAAAACAAATTTTAAGTAATTGAATCATTTATTTGATTAGCAATTAATACATACTCATCATCTGCGGCGGACCAAAAATTCGAATCCGGATCATATTTGACAAAGTTCCCGTCGAAGGGGTCCTCGTGAAACACATTCAGCATACGTGAATCCATAATATTGAGTTATGTGAGTGCAAATCTGAAATTGAATTAAATATTTTTGTAAATTAAATTACAATAAATGATGTTGCAAATATTTCGAACATAGCAGGCATTTGCTAAAACTTCCCTAATGGAAGAAGAAGTGAAAAACATTTAAATCATAGTAGGCCCTTGCTAAGACTTCACTTTCGGGAGAATTCGAGAACATA
This sequence comes from Zaprionus davidi, assembly GCA_018903715.1. Classification (NCBI taxonomy): domain Eukaryota; kingdom Metazoa; phylum Arthropoda; class Insecta; order Diptera; family Drosophilidae; genus Zaprionus; species Zaprionus davidi. The sequence goes on from JAEIGL010000003.1 coordinate 2,446,847, forward strand.
CTGACTTGCTCAAAAGATTTTCACAACAAATATTTCGAACAAAGGAATCATAGCAGGCATTTGCTAAAACTTCCCTAATGGAAGAAGAAGAAGTGAAAAACATTTACATCATAGTAGGCCCTTGCTAAGACTTCACTTTCGTGAGAATTCGAGAACATACTGACTCGCTCGAAAGATTTTCACAACTTCAAAGATTTTCATCAGATTTTAAAAATTGTTATTAAAGAAATCATAATGCCAAAAAAGGTTATTACTCGACGCCAGCGAAAAGCGGCAGAAGCCAAACGCTTATCAACTGAGCGAGAGCGTCAAAACCCTCCCGAAAATCAATCAAATGTAAATGTGGTAGCAACTCCTCCAAATGCTCTGGATGCTCAGAAATCTTGCAGTAGCGCTAAGACTGAGTCTACGTCTGTTGCATGTGGATTGGACAAGCCAACTTGCAACAATACCACGACTATTAAGAACCCGGGAAACGATGCCGATAAGCCACAGCTGGGTAAGACGACCGTAACAATAATTCTTGGTGACAATAAAGTACAAACAGATAAGATATTTGAAAGTGAAGACAATGAGCGTATTGCACCTAAAGTCGAAACTGCCAGTGCCACTGCAAGCTTAACACAACCATCCACACTTCCGCCAGATAGTAAAAGGTCATTTAGCAAGGCCTTATCCCGCAGAGCAGCTGCAACTATTGCCAAAATTCAGAAGTTATCAAAAGTTTTCAACAAGATTCAAAAATTCAACAATAAACCATCGTCTGGAAAAGCCCCTATCGAGCCAAATGGTTTATCTGCCAGTAAACTGGATAATCTAGCTACTAATGCCCTTAACGAACCTAAAAAACCCGATGCGAATAAAACCTGCAATTGTGAGTTTTGCAAAGTGGTTCTTAGTCAATTGTTAACAAACAAAACCCGTCAAAATGAAAAGAAAAGTAACAAAAATTCCGCTAAGCGCCAAGGAAACACACGACGTTCTGTATCCCCAAAAAAAAATGATGTGCCATCGCAACAAGTAAATGTCAATTATGAAGGGAATCAATCGATGACAACGATCGAAGAAACAAGCTATAAAACTTTAAAAACACTAGAAAAAAAAGAAAAACGTTTGGAAAAAGATGTGATGAAAAATATATTAGAGATAAATAAGCTAGTAAATGAAATTTCTGATCAGCCATCGTTACAGCAAGGGGACATGTTTCAGACAAACTATGAAAAAGTAAAACGAAAATCAAACGTCAATAAGTCTAAACGTACTCTCTTCCTGGAACCCTCATCTATCACTGAACCAACAAAATTGGCAAAGAAAACATCTACAACGAAGGCCGAATACCTGAATGCCATTCAAAAATTGTCTGCTGAACAAGCAGATAGTCCACCAATAAAGATCATCGGCAACACTGGATACTTTGTGCTCACTGGAACCGATGCTCAGTTAACTGCACAACTTAATGATTTACAGAATAAAAATGTTTCCGTTCAGAAGTGCGTGCTTCTTGAGCCTGGTTTGACAGACAATTTGGAAAAACAACTGGAAGACCTGGACCTTAATCGGGAAGGGATATTACGCCAAATGCATGAGAAGCACAATATGTTGGCTACCCGACGTAAGAAGCGTGTTAAGAAGTCTAGATATACCAACAAGATCAACAACAATTGAAAACAAATCTATACATTGTTCAATTAACATTACTTTGAATTCATAAATCGTCCACTTATTGATTTTATGAATTAAAAATTTTTCTTTTATTTCACAATAACTTAAATACAAAATATTAACTTTCATACAACAAATTGGCATGTTCAAAAGTCCGATGGCTTTTGTTTTGAACCACGTGCATTCTTCTCTTTAAATCGATACTTTTTAAATTTGGCGCGTAGAGTTATAGCGAGTTGGCAACGCTTGAAGTGCACCAAAACGTAGTACTAAAGAAAACGGCAGAAATCAGCGTGGCACGTTTTTAGCCGAGCAACATGCTGTTGTTTTCTTTATATGTTGCATGCCCCATTCTAGGTTCCGCTAATACCTCAACAAATGTATTTTTTATGGCATGGAAAACAACGATAAATTATATATATCAGAAATAACGTACGAAAATACAATCGTTGTAATCGCAGAAACAATAACAACAAACACCGAACAAATACACATACACATACATGCAAAGATGCGCACACAGACGGCGGACGCAAGCACGCGACCACGTGTGTGTGAGTGCCGCCGCCGCACCATGTGCTTTTTTGTTAATCATATTTCTGTATATATGTACATACATATGTAAAAATATATGGGATGTGCACATGTATATAACTGTGAATGCTTAACAACAATCTCTATTCATATTTTTTACTAATTCTACTATCACATTTCACACACACGCACAGGTTGTACACGCACACAAAGTTTTGTTTAGAAAGCTGCTTCATGGTAATTTTGTAGCAGGAGCCGACGAAATGGGAACCCTAAACTCGCCAACTGTTTCGTGCAAATTTTAATTGTATAGTTCGCATATCAACGCACTTGCTGGCGGGACGAACACCTGTGAACCGGAGACAGTCTAAGGCTTAAACAAACAATGATTTTACCTTAATGCGAGTCTACACAACACTCTGGTTTAAATGTTTGTTAAGTTAGTCTCTATTTAAATGGTCAAAAATGTTGTTGGTGTCGTCTGTTTGTTCGTTTTAACCTCACATGTTGAGCGCCGCGACTGCCAACGCCAACAGTGTTTAAGATGTTGAACTTTTTAAGACGCCTGAGTTTTTATTGTTATTTTATTTATTTTTAGTTAAGAAGATTTGTGGTGAACACTAATTTGTTTTAACGGGATTTTTATCTAATAATTTTATGAATCACATTGCCGAAATGTGTTCACGTGGACGCGAACCGCGGGGAACAAATTTATTTGTAGAATGTGACCGTTGTCGCTGGTTTCCCCTTACAGCTGTTCAATTAACAGAGGGCTTTACAGTAACAGACATTTACACATCATTAAAAACATACAGACTTGAAATGACAGTTATCGATTGTTTTCGATATCAGACAAATTTAAATGATACACTTGACGAAAGAATATTTTAGTGTATAAACAAATTTGAATTGAACGTAAAATTAGCATATTATAGAACAATAAAAAAAACAGGTTTATTATTTTGTGTAATTTATTTGTGCACCCATTTAGCAACCGTAAATAGTTTTGAATAAGATGTTGGGAATCGTGAGTTGCACAATGCATTAAATATGTGACCAAAACAATTACATTATAGCAAGAGTAAATTAGTACATTTTGCAAAAAGAACACAATACATTATTTGTAATATATATAAAAAGGGTACGATTACATTTTCTGTGTGTGAATACGACAATGCAGAAGATAGATAATTATTTAACGACGCTTTACGCTAGTCCATTCTCCATCATCGCCCGACTTGTTTTCTGTCAAATAATAATAATATGAGTATTGATATTCATTACTAACATAACATTTTGAAACTTACCCTTGTCTTGTGGCTGTTCACGCTTGGGGGCAGGTTTTTCGTCACGTGGAGGAGCGGTACGCCAGTTACTTCCACCTCCGCCGCCGCTAGCTCCACCCTCCTTAGGTCCAGCACCAGCACCACGTACATCGCGTCTATCACCAGCGGGACGACGATTGTCGCGATCGCTTTGACGGGGTGCATCGCGCCAGTTGCTACCAGTGTCACGCTGGGGCTGCTCTTCGCGACGGAATCCACGATCGTCATCGCGACGTGGGCCATCGTTACGACGGAAGGAGTCACGATCACGGTCGCGATCGCCTCCAAGACGATCGTTGCCGCGGTCTCCGCCACGTCGCCACTTGTCATCACGTGCAGCGCCGGGACCACGATCGGAACGTTCACCACGATCGGAACGTTCGCCACGGTCTGAACGTTCACCACGATCGGAACGTTCACCACGATCCTGACGTTCTCCACGGTCAGCACGTTCACCACGTTCACCACGATCCTGACGTTCTCCACGATCAACACGTTCACCACGATCAACACGTTCACCACGATCCTGACGTTCTCCACGGTCCGCACGTTCGCCACGTTGGGAATCGGGTTCGCGACGCACACGCCATGAAGAATCGGCACCACCTTCGTTATCCTTGCGCTGCTCAGCCCGCTCGATACGCTCGGCACGGTCATTACGATCGTTTCGTTCAATGCGATCACTGCGCTCATTGCGATCATTACGTTCGTTTGTAGCATTACGACGCCACTCGCTAGCGCCACCAGCAGGTGCTGCACTTGGTCGCTCAGCTCGGTCGCCACGTGGACGCCAGACGTCGCGTTCCTTCTCACTGCGCTCACGTTCGACGGCAACCTCACGGGCAAGACGTTCACGGTCTTCCTGGATCTTGCGCTCGGCTTCTTCCTCCTTGGCACGTTGTTTCTCATATTGCTGGCGGCGTTTTTCATCTTCAGCCTCACGTTCCAAACGGCGAGCCTCAGCTGCTGCACGCTCTTCAGCTTCACGGGCATGGCGGATCTCCTCCTCCTTGCGGAAACGTTCCTCCTCTTTGGCACGTAAGAAGGCTTGGCGGCGTTCCTCGCGACGACGAATTACGCGATCGGCAAGACGCTTCTTGCGCTCCTCGGCTAATGCAATTTCGAAATTCTTCAACTTTTCTACGTATAGTGAAGCGCGTTCCTTCTTTAGGTTTTCAAGATATTCGTCACGATCAGGGTACATTCGCTTCAACCGATCCTGCTGGCTAACAGCATCCTTGCGCTCGGTAATGGCATTTTCAATGCGTGTTTGTTCGGTTGCCTCCCAGAACTCCTTGTCCTTAACGTTCTTCTCGGCCAGATATTTTTCGAAGAGTGGAATCTCTTCAAGGCGCTTAGCACGCTCAAAGTAGTCAATTTTCTTCTCCTGTGACTTCAGCTTTGACTGCAACTCCTTACGCTCGCGCTGCAGCTCCTCGCTTTCGCGCATTGCGATTTGTTCCGCATCGAGTTTCTTGATTCCCTCCTCGTCCAACTTAGATAACATCTTCTTGCCATGTGCAGTTTGCGATATCTGCTGCACCTTCTCCTTCAGGCTCTTCTCCTTAATAGCCTGAATCTCATTTTCGTGACGCTTGCGCTCACGTTCCTCCTGCTCCTGTTCCAAACGTTTTTGTTCGGCAAGCTTGGCCTTGCGAGATTCCTCCTCGTGGCGACGGGCCTCCTCTTCTTCGCGTGCATTATTCTGCTTCTCAATGAATTCCTTGCGATCCTCAATAATCTTCTGGCGCTGCAAAATGCGCTGGTGTTCGCGGTCCTTGATTTCATGGTAATGATGTACCATTTGGGTGCGCAACTTAGCTCTCTGATCACGCTCACGGTTAGGGTAGACAATGGACACGGCCCGAGTCAGCACAGTTGACATATTAACTAGCTGCGAGCGGATTTGCTCCGAAGGCATCGACTGCAGAGTGGGTCCATCGGGACGATATTCACGCTGACTCTCCGTAAGGTCAGTTCCGAAGTAGATGCTGTTACGCTGGTGATCAATGCGGATTTGCATATCATTATGACGCACAGACTCGACTACTAACTTCTCCAATTCGAATATGTTGCAGAATGGCGCCAGTTCAAGCAGTCTCTTGAACTCAATGCTTTCGTAGACTTGAGAGATTTGGCGAATCAATCGCATGACAGTTACGTCCTTAAGTGACTGAATGTACGGGGTAAGAAGAGTGTTTTCCGTTTCACCGCTCTCAATGGTATCCACAATTGATTGAATGCGCTTGCACAGGTTCAAGGGGTTAAAATCAACCTCCAACCAGTTGTACAAATTGCGGAACTCATCTGACACCAAGTTAGGGACATTCAAGCGGACCTAAAAGAAATATTTAATACATTAACAGTTAAATAGATCAATTTTAACGTCGATGATATTGAAACTTACAACTTCACGAATAAGCGACACACGAGTTGGTGGTTGAGGGAGACCCAGGAGCACGGCCAGCTTTTGGGCCTTCTCCAAAGGACTCTTGTCCGCCTCAATAAAACGATCGAACTCAGGATGAGCCGAAGGCAACGGAATAGAGAGCGTAGCTAGAAGAACATGAGCTGCCATGCGCTGCAAATCGTCCTTGGTAAGATTCTTCTTAAGTTCACGCGTCAATTGGAACAGTTTCAGCAGGGCGGCAGCATGAAACAGTTGATTTCCAGCCTTGCTAAAGACCATGGCAAGCTTTTGATAGTAGTTGGCCATTGTTTTTGGCACAGGAGTCTTCTTCGACATAGCCATTAGCCCGTGAATGTCCTCAATTGCCTTATAGGCTTCTTGCCAGAGCTCCATCTGAATAGCCGAATCAAGCAGATACAACCTGGTGTCCAAGCACAACTGCTGGGTCTCCACCTTATTGATGGATACGCCAGTTGTTTGATTGCTGCTCTTGCATATGTCTTCAAGATGCTTGCGGAGTTTGTCGCATAGACGACGGAACTCGCTCTTGCGGTTGTACTTCAAGCAGAACTGGAAGGCCATCCGGGCAATATCATGATACAGTGCCTCGCAATGGGTATTCACACGCAACAGCTCCAAACATTGGCAGTACGACTCCCACAGGAATTTAACCCATGGCAAGAGGATTGTACGATCAGAACGATCCTGGGCATCCTCACCACAAACAGCACTCATCAGGATACTCTCTGGTGTTGCGATGTTGTCCAGATCATCCAGCTCCAAAACGGCAACAGCGGCCGACGATTGCGCCTGAGCTGCCTCCGTATGCTCCTCGGCCATCTTCAAGTAGCCTCTTATCACGTTTTCCAGAGAGTTCACATTGACCAGCTGAAACATGTTACGGTACTGGAAGAGACCCTCCTTCGCGATATGCGACTTCTTGAGCTCCACGCACAAGTACAGGTACTTGAACATGAGGGGTTCAATAACCGTCTCGGAGTAGGCATAGTTCCACCTCTTGTTTCGAAAAACCTCCTGCAAAGTGTCCAGGGCACGCAAAGGTTTTCCCACCTCAATAAATTCTAAGAAAGTGAAAGGGAAAAGAAAAAAGAGGTTTTTACAAATTGACATTCACTACGATTCGCAGACAACAATTGTGCGATTGGCATTTTTGACATTTCTCTTTGGACAGCTCTTTCGTTGCCGCATGGAAAATTTTCATCACTTACCATTGGCTCTTTTCAACGCATTTTCCGGTCGTTGAGTGTAACGCGCCATATTACCTTGATTGAAATTAAACGCACTGACACTTTAACTTCTTATTTTTAGTATAATTGGAAAGCTCTGAGGCTTGCTTGCTGAAAATTTATAAAAATCTTCGGCTCGCCTACGTGTGTGCCTCTGAATATTGAGCAAAATGACCGAGCTGACGTTTTCCAGGGTTGTACGGTAGATGTTGTATCGATACTTATATACTCTTATCGATACTTTGAACATTCAATGGGAAACCGCAGTTATTGCACATTGTCTTTGATGGTTCTTTTTGTTTTTATTTAGAATTTTGAAAATGACAAAGTTTTGGAAAAAATATATACTATGGTTTGCCCAAGAGCACGTTGATTTTCGGGTAGCCGAGTTTGAGTCAATTGTTAAGTTATTTGGTCTACAGTTTCAATACGTTTCTGAAAACCGCTTGGTGAGCTATAGCCTACTTTATTTCAAAGGTAAAATAACAAAAACAAATGTTTTACAGAAACCGTTTTGGCTAGTGGAATTCCCAAATGATGAAATTGCTCTTCAATACGCCTCTCGTTCTATCGCTCTTCGATCCATCATTAAACTATATTCACATGGTAGTACAAGTACGGAATTTCATGAGCGCTTACGGGCTCACGTGGTTACAAATAAAGATTCGGTTAGCGAATATTTTAAGGCAGATACCTTTAAGGTAACGGTGGAAACTTACAATAAGCACATTACCCAGCGTGAAAAAGTTGAGAAGATCGAGACTATGGACTACTTACCAATTGAAGGAAACGTTAATTTGAAAAATCCTCATGTTGAATGGTGGTACATGGAGTTCTGGGGTCTGGATCCTACTGCTGTACCCAATGAACCAGAAGATTTACTTTTCGGGCGAGTCATGGCCCAAGGACAACGGCATTTGATTAAGGAACTTTCCTTGAAACAACGAAAATTCATTGGCAACACCAGCATGGATGCCCAATTGAGTCTACTAATGGCTAACCAAGCAATGGTTCAAGACGGTGACTTGGTTTTTGATCCGTTCGTAGGCACTGGCTCGTTGCTAGTAAGTGCAGCAAAGTTTGGAGGTTATGTACTAGGAGCAGACATCGATTATATGATGATCCATGCTCGGTGTCGACCTAGTCGCATTACTCAAAAGGTGCGCGAAAAGGATGAGAGTATTCGTGCAAACCTCAAGCAATACGATTGTGCAGATCGTTACATGGATGTGCTGGTTGCAGATTTTTCAAATCCCTTATGGCATCAACGCCTTTCCTTCGATAGCATCATCACCGATCGTAGGTACCGCTTAAGTCACTGTAACAACAAAATTTTTGTGTCTAATAGAATATGTTTATTCTTAGCACCCTACGGTATACGTGAGTCTACGGAGAAAGTGGAAAATAAGTCTAACGCCAAGACCGATAGCAGGACCCCAGAAATGGCACATTATCCGTCCACATCACATTATTCACTGCAAAGTATATATTTGGATCTTTTGCAATTTTCCGTAAAACATTTGAAGCTCGGTGGGAGACTTGTCTGCTGGTTACCATTCCATCGGTAAGTAAAAAACATTGGCACATGAAAATATAATGTATTCAATCATCTGGATTTTACAGTGAGGACTACAGTGAAGCTATGCTACCTCAGCATCCACAACTGAAGTTAGTGGCAAATTCCGAACAGATTTTGGCTGGGAACACAGCACGCCGTTTACTTACCTATGAGAAGTGCTTGGAGTTCAATGAGGAAGCTCCCTCCTCCGCACAAATCCCGGCTGAGTCGACACAGGAGTTTCGAGATCGGTACTTTAATACAAACGGAACGCTACAGTCACGGCAGGAACGACGCATGCAAAAGGCAGCACAGCGTGAGGAAGGTCGTCTGCAGATGGAGCAACGAGGGAAACTTCCAACTGATGGCCGCGCCAAAAAATGTGACTTAAACAAAGCTCGTTTTGAATAAATATATTTACTAATTATATAATGAAAAAGCGGTGATACATTTGATTTAATTTGTTAGTTTGTTACTCGCGCCTGTTGCTGATCCTTTACGTGGCACTGGAATATCTTAGAGAAGCTCTCTAGCAACGCCCCAGTTGCCTCAGTAATAGTTACAGTCCGCCCCAGTTGTTCACTTAGTGAAGTGACACCCTTTCCCTCAATTCCGCAGGGCACAATGTGTTCAAACCATTTTAAGTTTGTTGAGCAGTTAAGACCAATGCCATGTGTTGTGACATAACGAGAGCCGTGCACGCCAATGGCGCAGATCTTTTTATCGTCAACCCAAATACCGGTGTCCTTTGTGGTAGTTGCATTTTTAATACACATTTGTCGGCATGCTTCTATCACTGTTTGCTCTAGTGTGTGTACATACCAGCGAATGCTCGGTTTGAACTGTCGCAGGTTGATTATCGGATAGGCAACCAGCTGACCAGGACCATGAAAGGTAATAAGCCCGCCACGATCTGTTCGATGGAAATCGGCCCCCAATTTTAACAACCGGTCCTCGTCCTCCTTTGTATATTCTTTTGTTCGTATGCCAATGGTATAGACAGGGTCGTGCTCCAAAAGTAGCAGGAAATTACGAAATTCCGCAGCCTCCGACACATCTTGTTTTGCCAGTTGCTGCTGAAGTCGCAAACCAGCTGCATAGCTTAGGCGTCCAGCGCGTACAACAGTTACCAATGGCTGAACACTAGGCATTTTATGCGAATAACAATAACAATCTTTAGTTTTACTATATGTAATCTGTGTTGCCTAACTGTAGTTTAACTGTAATAATAACAACTACTTTAACATTTGAATTTAACTGAGGATGTTACAGAAACAGAAAATAAACTGAGAACAGCTGTTACCCATGCAACTTAACAGTTTAGTGTTGTAAATTGAAAAATGTATTGCACCGAATTGTTTGTAAGTGTCGCAAAAAATTTAAATAACTTATAGAAACCAAAGTTGACCCTTTAAATTCATAATGAAACCCGTTTCAGTTTTATATCGCTTAAATCGTTACCTTGGTAACAAATTAATTTTCTTATATTAAATATATACAAAAAGCATGAATATTTCGATATAGTCGATACTTAAATATTGTATCATCCCTGTAAGAGCAATTTGTGAATGGCATTTGCATTCTTCTTGCCACATACACTCACACACGCAAGCATAATATATTATTTGTGTTAAAAGTTATTGCAAAAAAAAAAGAAGCTAAGATACGTATTTATTTTCGTGTGTATTGTTTTTAACCACAACTTAAAACAACTTACGGCACTTTGTCAATGGATGGTATAGATAACTTAACGGACAGTCACATGAAATTCTTATAGGGCTCAACGGTCGTGCGAGTAAAAAAACGCGCTGGCACTGGCACGGGGCTGCTCCCGTTGTGTTGCGGGACATGTCGGCACGGACACGTCAGGATGAGCGCATTTGCTCCGGTGGCATGGTCGAGGATGATTCTATTGCCGCTGCGTCCTATCATAATTTGCCACCTCATAGTCCGGAGTTAGCAAACTTTTTGGTACATCAACAACAGCAGCAGCATCAACAACACTTGCTGCAGCAACAGGGCCAGGCAGGGCCTTTGATGTGGCCACCACCAGCACATTTGGGTGTTCAGTTTCAACAACAGCATCATCCCCATCCTCATCCCCACGCACAACATCATCATCAGCCACAACCGCAGCCAACGCAATCTGCTCATGTCTATAACGATTATCTATACAATTTGACTTACTCGGGCCCGCCAGGTCCACCAGAAACCTACTCCGTTCTGCCTGTGGGTCATGGAAATTTTCTTAAAGTATATCACTGCACCGAGAACGCAGTCAACGATGTGTATGCTCAGCAAGCGGCAGCCGCCGCTGTCAACTTCTCTCATATCAATATGGCATCACTGAATCAGCATCCATCACAGGCTCAAGTGCAAGCTCAGGCCCAGGCACAAGCCCAAGTACAGGCCCAAGTTCAGGCGCAGGCGCAAGCAACAACAGCGCAGCAAACGCCACCAGTGCAGACTCAACTTTATGAGCTGTTTGCCACTAACCCGCAGCTTCCACTGCCTGAGATGAATATTGCACTACAGCAACAGCAGCAGCAACAACAACAGCAGCAACAGCAAAAACAACAGCAGCCGCAACCACAGCAGCAGCCGCAATCACCACGATTTCATCAGATTGATGACTCCGCTGCTAATGCTACTGGGGTGTCTTCTGGTGTTGCTCCAAGCAACAGCTGCAATATGTTTATTAACAACCTGGTAAACAACTGGTCGCCAAATTTAACAGATGCCAGCTACATACAATTCACTGGAGAAGCCCCGGAGAGTGTCTGCAATCATAATGAAGGCTCACCGAAAGCATCTGCAACTACAGCTCCAGCACCAGCGCCAGTTGCTGTGTCACCTCAACCACTTTCTCCAGTGAAGGTGCCACAACAGAAGCAGCAGCAATCCGAGTATCAAGCCCAAGTGTTGCAAGCCAAGTCTGTGGAAACCAGCAACAAAGAAGTGAACGCTAACCCTACGCCAGCAGCTGCATCACCACCACCAACAAAAACTCAATCAATAGTTGCAGCAGCAACATCTGCGGCAGGCACAGCTATCAATAAAAAGGCAAACATTGTGCCTGGAATGCCGGAAGGCAAGAAGCGCATTGTGGCCGAAGTCAAACCAATGCCGATGTCCTATTCGGATGTCCTAAGCAAGGGCAGTTCTTTGCGCAATAGTTCTGGAGCATCGATCTCCACTAGTGGCGAAACACGCACAAGCAACAACTTGGAGAACGGTCATGCCACACAACGACGTCAGGGCAAGGAGGATGGCAATGGTAATGGGAACGGAAACGGTAATCGTGAGGTGCGCTCTAATGCCAAACGATCGCCACTTCACGAGTTGAAGGACTTACCCGGTATGGGAGGTAATGGGATGGGTCATCGTAGTAAAAAGCGTCAGCAATCGAGCAATCAAGGAATATCTCAGAAACAACTGCCGTTAACACAACAGCAACAGCAGCAACAAACGCAATCAACAATTAAATCCAATAAACCCACTCAGGAGAAGAAACGTCCTGCCAATCTTAAACTCAACAGTAACAACAGCAGCAATGTAAACGGATACGGAACCAAGACCATCGATAGCAAGGCAACCAGCTCGAACAGCGGAAATGTTAACAGCAGCAATGCCGCACTTGGAAGCAACAGTAGCAGCCAAAATTTCTCAACACGCAAATCCAACAATAACAACAATCGCCACAGTAGTAACTCCAACAGCTCCAATACAAACTATTCGAACGGAAATTCCAATAACACAGCTGGCTCGAATAGCAGCAACAGCAACCATCACCACGGCAGCAACAGCGGCGGCGGCAGCAACAGCAATGCAAATTCGTCATCATCAAAGCGTTACTCGGCTTCATCAAATGCGAATTTAAGCTCGAACTCTGGCTCCTACTCGTACTCCTCGAAACGTAATCGCAGCAGCGGCTATGGCTCCTCGAATTCACCAGCCCATTCGATTACATCGAATCGAAACTATGAGCTTGCCAAGCGGATACTGCATACGTGGTGGATATACACTCTCAAGCTACTTACGTGGCTGTTTTATTTGGTTTATGATATTGTCGTCCTTGGCTGCAGCATGGCATACGAGCGTCTGACTACAGCGTATGTTGCCGGAGTGGCATATGCCCGTCAACTGCACAAGGAATTGAAGCAAAATTCTGGTAAGCCGAGCATCTGGTGGCGAAACTATTGGCGTCGCTTTGATGCACGCTTCAAGAAAAGCTCGCGTTGGGCATTCTGGCGTCGCTTCTACAAGCGCAAGCCACCTGAGGCGAGCACTGAGGCATTCAAAACGGGTCGCCTGCCGCAGACAGGTGAAGAGGCCATGTACTCGCTGCTAAACTGTAAAGGCAAAGATGCGTATAGGTGCGTGCCAATTGTGATATTTGCTTAATATTCCCAATTAATGTTCACTCTTCTACTTTAGCATATTGGGTGTGCCACCGGACAGTCCCCAGGAGCAGATTCGAAAGCATTATAAGAAAATTGCTGTACTGGTTCATCCAGACAAAAACAAGCAAGCAGGCGCTGAGGAGGCATTCAAGGTTTTGCAGCGTGCATTTGAGCTGATCGGTGAACCGGTATGTGTTCAAGCAAATTCTAAAAAACACTATATAATAATTGTCTTAAATTTATAGGAAAATCGTCTTGCTTATGACCAAAGCATTGCAGAGGCGCTGCACGCAGAGAAGGCATGGACAGAACTGCACGATTTACTCTCGCAATTGCAAACCAAAATGACCGAGGCGGCTAATACTATAAGGTAACGCCCATAACGCTAACCCAAATTGTAAACGGTACTAACATGTTTCTGTTTTGTATGGCTAATAGATGTAGCACATGTGCCCAGCGTCATCCCCGTAAGCTAACCGAACGTCCTCATTATGCGGCACGGGAATGCGCTTCCTGTAAGATTCGTCACTCGGCTAAGGATGTAAGTGACTCCCTTCCGTCAAATGAGTTCTATAGGGAATACTAACTAATTGCTTTCTTTAGGGCGACATATGGGCGGAGACAAGTATGCTGGGCCTGCGATGGAAGTATTTGGCACTAATGGATGGCAAAGTCTATGATATAACTGAGTGGGCTAACTGCCAAAAGGGTGCATTGTCGCATCTGGAACCCAATTCGCATGTGGTACAGTATCGTATTGTGCGCGGCGCTCAGCAACAGCAGCAACAACAACAACAGCAGCAACAACAGCATCCACATCAGCAACAACCGCAGTCACATCCACATCATCCCGCTGGCTCGACCGCTGGTGTTAGGTTAGTAGTACACATTCAATTCAAACCATGGAGTTTATAAATATCTTCTTGTTTATATACAGCGAGGCAACCCTGCACGAATTCCTGGATAACTTGTACAGTGGTCAGCATCCGGGTGCACCCAATAGCACACCCTTTGCTAGTAATGCACGTCGCCGCGCCCGTCGTAACTAAGGCAGTTGCTAGGTATAGGCTTAAGTGTTTTTAAAATCTCTTATCTACAGTTCTTATATGCATAGTGCCGTTGGCTGCTTACTCACATAGATAGATAACCTCTCACGGGCCAACAGCAGCGCAAACATCTCTCACTTTTGCACACCCATAAAAACACACGCAAACACACACACACACTCATAGGAAACCGATTTGGTTCTATGTTCGGCCTGTTTGTGGCCAAGATTACTCTATTTAAGTACAATGACTACAATGATTGCTGTTCTTCTGATATATTTTGAGAATTTCTATTGTACTTGTCCATACATAAGTATAGAAAACTACAATTGCCTACCACTTAAGTAGTTGTCTTCTGTGTTCTACATTTACTTTCTGCCTACCGCTTACGAACAGCTTAACACGCTTAGCTCGTAGCAAACATGCCTAGATTTAAGTTAAAATTATAGACCACAACTGGGTGAATACGTTCATATGTGGCGTATCAGCTAGTATTATGTAAAATCTAACACATCCGAATTATAAATGTTAATAAATCCAATATAGAGAGCCTATCGATACTGTAGTTTTATTTGACTAACGAAAAGCTGTGCTAAATTTGCACACAACTTGCCAATTTTTTTTATATTTCAGAGTTCGTAGCAGTACCGGTCTACGAGCTCATTCATATTTTCCGTGAAAGAATCCCATTAAATAATTCGATTATTAGAAGTATTTAAGTTACATAAGCGAACTTCGATTTTAGTGTTTTATTGAAAAAATGCTCCACTCCATTTTCGCCTAATTTTCTACACATTATTTTGTTTTTTGTATTTTTTTTCTCTGTATAATAGTAATAATTATAATAATTACAATTACATACATAGTGTTTACATACTGCTCCAGATCCACAAAAATGGCTACTACGCATACAAAATGTATTGCAATTGAATACCTATAGAACCTAGTGTTGTTGTTGTGGGACTTAAAGTCTACTTTGTTTTTGCTTTTGCAATCAATGTTTTCGGATTTTAGTTAATCTTAAATATATTGTGTGGGTGTCTCTTGCTGTTGCTCTTCTTGTTGTTATTGTTGTAATATTTTGTATGCAACAATATCGAATCGAAAAACGTTGCATATTTAAGAAGTATTTTCGTTTTTTTTTTGAAGTTTAGCGGCATAATTTATTTGTAATAAATTAATAAAACATGTGGGTAGGTTTTGTTTGTTTTTTTCATTTTTGTTATCTTTGTTTTTTAATTCGTGGTCGTTTTTTGATTGAAACGCAGCACAAATAGTTTTCTTTGTAACATATTTGTAGTATTTGTTGCTTGACTTAAAATAGTTGTGACTGTTTTTTGTTTCTTTTATGTTTTGTGTTTGCTTTCTCTGCTTGACTCGGCTTAAATTCCTCAACAATTATTGCGACTAATATTAAATTACATACAATTTATTTTGTTTCTCCATTTTATACATTTACAAAACTGTCTGACTTATGCTGAACCAACTAATGTTTGCCGTGTATTGTAATATATATGTATAGGTATACATGTATAAAGATATATACATATATGCTTGTATATATATGTAAGTATGTATAAATTTAACTCTATGCTTAAATACATAGATTAATTCCTTGCTCACACACAATTAAATTTAATAAGCATTAGGCTCAGTAATAAATTGTTTTGTTTTCCTCTTTTGTTTTGTTTTTTTCTTATGTTTTGTTTTGTTTTTTGTTTTTGTCTATACAAAGCTTTGTACAACTAAAGTAGTTAAAAAGAGAAAAAAGCAACAAAATGTATTTATGTATTTCATGTTTATGCAGCATACATGGATGCTTCAGCAATGCACATATGTTCACACATGCCACATACACGTGTGCATGTGTGTGCAGTCGAGTATATATGCATATGCACACACATGTGTAGTATCGATATTTGTTTTTGCAGCTTCTTATTATTGTTGTTTTCTTGTTTAATAATAATTAGTATCCATAACAATGTTTGCCTCTTAGTGATTCCTTGACGATTTCACTAAAGTTATTTCAATGTCAACACAAATTCCGATGACTGCCTATGCTGATGAATGTATGCGTGTGTGTGGGTTGGGGTATATGTATATATGAGTGTTATTTGTATGTGAAGATGTTGTTGGTAGGTGTGCGTGTGTGTGCCTATGACTCGTGGAGCTATCGTTCGTTTGCTCCTGCTGGCGCTGCTGTTGTGCTCCTTCTTGCTCTTCTAGACCTAAGCTCTGTGTTGGTGCCGACCCGCATTGCCCCGATATTATTTTTGTGTCTTTCGGTGTGTCAGCTCCTGGGCGACATCGTCCAGCAGCCTGGTGGCATATCCATTGCCATAGCCATTCGTTAGCAGAATGCCATTGGACTTGTGCGCACTTCCGTTGGCTGTCACCGTCGCCGTTTCCGCCGCCGCATTTGGCGTCGCATTGCCATTGGCCAGCGGCTTGTAGCCGTTCTTTAGCCCGTTCGCATGACCATTGGCATGGCCATTGGAAGTGGGCGTTTTTGTTGCAGTCTCTGGAACAGGTTGTGGCATGAATAGATCGTCGTGGGCATTGATGCTCTTGCAATAGCCGTTGGGCTTAGCATGTCCGTTGGCCAGCAACGCGTTCTTCTTCTGCAATGAAAGGGGAGAAAGAGACAGAAACAGTGAGACGTGTTTCTAAATGGGCCTACGAGGCGTATACGTGCTGCGCGAATTGCGCATGCGACACGTTTATATTTCGATTTCAAGCTTAAATTTTTTTTGTATGCGCCCCACAAAAATAACGAATATTATGCAAGACGCCAAGACGCTTTGTCAGCGTTTGTTTATTATTTTTATTTTGTTTATTATTTTTATTTTTATTATTATTTTTCTTTTTCGTTTGTATTTAGTTTTTTTTCATTCAACTTTCACTTGTGGACCTCTCAATGGATGCTGTGGGTCGCCACTGATGTCGACGCCTCTGCTGCCGTCGACGAAACGCTTGAAGCGATCGTTAAACGACGTCATTTGGCGTTTTTGTGTCGTTGCTTTTGATTTCTTTTCGACTTTTTATGGGGCAAACGGAATCCGGCACCCAATTCCCTTTGCACGGAAATACTTGTCGAAATTTCGTTAATGAATTTAGACCACACTGCGATCTTTGTTGCTGTGCAGAAATCTGAGCAGCGATAATACCCGTAACTGTAATTGTAACAGTAACTGTAACCGTAACTTATCGTAGCCCCGAATCCGATTCGTCTGCCTGATGACATAATCTTCGTTGGCTCTGCTTTTCGTTTTCATTAACCCAATGCGGAATCTTTGTTGTTGAGACGCATTTTATGAATGTCATTTTGTGGCTACAAATGGTTTCGACAACAAAAACGTGGGAAACGCTTAACTTGGCGTCATATATACATAATTATCACAAGGTGACGTGAGAAGCACTTGCAGCTCATTTCCACCACATGTGGCAAGGAAGGTGAAGCTGCTTGCACTTACCGCAACGCGGTTCCTGTAGGCTGCCTTGTAGAACTCGTTGAACAGGAAAAAGAACATAACGGCGTGCATGCCGATCCACCAGACAAAAGCTTTTGGATAATCGCAGTCAATGAAGAGCAATTGGAAGGCGTGAACCATGATCAGAATAAACTGAACCTGCAATGGGCGAAAGAAAAGAAGAAAGAAGTGTTGAAGTAAATCTGATAACCAAAAATTCAAATCCTTTACTTACCATTTGCAGAGTTGTCAGGTACTTCTTCCACCACAGATACTTCTGGTACTGTGGACCCATGGCCGAGAACATGTAGTAAGTGTACATCACGATGTGTACGAAGGTGTTGAGCAGGCCGAAAAAGGTGCTGTGACCACCTGGTAAAGAAGCAAGCCCGAAGTCGATTGCTAGTAAAGAAGTTTCAATGATCGGTAGCAAACAAGGGATACGCACCTGGTGTGAATTTGACGCCGAACCATACCGACAGGGGCATGCAGCCATGGTGGATGACGTGCAACGTTGTCACCTGGCTAGTCTTCTTGCGCAATACGAAGAAAATCTGTAACGATTTATGAATGATTAATTCATATGTTTTGTGTATTTCTTGTCAGGTGATTTCACTCTTACCGTGTCCATGAACTCGGTGAACTTGGAGAAGTAATACCACCAGCACGCATGAACCATCTGATTGGACAACAGCAAAAGCAGCAGGAAATAGGGCGGATGAGAGAGAGTGAGAAATTGCGATTAGCTTGGTGTATCAGTTAAATGTTGAAAAGTTGAGTTCGTGCATTCACTTTTGCATACCCTACCCCAATGGTAATTGAAGTAGGGTGCGCAGTCGGCGATTCGGCACTGCCGACACTCTCATTTCTTTCATTCATACACGCGCAATTGTTCGCTCAGTTAAGAACAATATTTAATCATTTAATCAAATTCTTTTCAATTTAATTCAATTCAATTCATACACTCATTCATGCTTCATACGTTTCAGGGCAAACAGAGTAAATCAAGTAAGTTCAATTAGGGCTATAAGTAATTGTATTAATTGTTCAAAATGCATCAAATAAGAGTAGAAGTGGGGAGTGACAGTGGGGAAAGAGAGATACATTCAATTAATCGATTACGATTACAGATTCCTGACCATTAGAAGAGAGTTTCAGAATCATTACTTTGTTGGGGACTGTATAAAAGTATTTGTACATATGTATGTATTGTAGTTTGTTGTTTTTTGGGGAGATTTGTGATGGATCGGTGCCCAAGAATTCCTACAATCTGTAAGAGATATCGAAAAACAGTGGGTGGGTCTCATTCGTTTAGTGACAGTTTGGTTTTAACAGTTATGCAGGGCATACACATGCTTGATACTATCTGGATTAGGTTCAGTTGGATTAGCATTAGTTGTACTTATAGAGAGGGTTATTGCTTATGTGAAACCATTGACTCTTTACCCAACAAATATAGATAGATAAATATGTATGTATGTATAAATGTATGTGTAATTAAACCATTCCAGAAACCCCATTTTCAGGCACACGCACACACACCAAAATACGCACTTATCAAATAGTAGTTTATAGAGTTTATCGCTATCGTTATTATTATCGTTATCGTTATCGTTATCACTAGCGTTATCAATATCGTTATTAAACGGCTCGTCGTGAGGTTAACACATACCCTTAACGTTCTAGGATTATTACTATAGTCGACTGGCTGACATCGGAAGCTATAATGTCCTGTTAGCCAACCGGAAATTCCTATCTGCAAATGTAGAGTGTGTAAAAATTTGTGGCTTGTTTAGAGAACGATCGATTGTTCATGTTCGTGTTTTGTTCGTCGTGTATCGGTTGCGATTGCGATTATGGTGAATTTGTGAGGGCGTTTTTTATTTGGTATTTTTTTGGACGTTTGCTCGGCTGGACATTGATCGCTTTGTAGGTTGACTTGTTCTTTCCAACTTTGGCTGCTCCGACGAAGGCTGTAAAAAATTATGCATGGCATACACACGCGTACACACACACAGGCACTTGCACACACTGAAACACACACACACACACAGCAACACGTACACACACACACACACAGTGCGAGCTGGGTGGTATTTACACAAGTGCATATACAGATTTGTTGCATTTCTTGTTGTTTTTTAGGTTAGTAGACAGTGTTTAAATGGTATTAACTAAAAAGCATCAATTCGATTAATCAAAGCGAGATTTCTTTGCACAAATTAATCACCAGATTTCTTGCTAGCTTTTATATACACAACACTTGGTATATAGACGCAATTGCATGAGTACATTAACGGTATATATAGTAGATATCCATATATATATATTTATATATCTGAGGTCACTTAGTTCTAGTTCTAAATATTCGAAACCAGCTACACAATTTCTCGCCGAGTGTAGTTTTTGTTAAGCTAGACAACGTAAAAATATTATGCATATATATACCCCATATATATGGTATATTGAAGCATTGCTGGTTAATAATAGTCAATAATAATGGCTGAGCAATAAGCAAAAAAAATATTAATATAAATAATAATGATATTAGATCGGCATATAATTAAAATATCTTTTTTATCTTTTTTCAATGTATGTGCATAACTGCGAATCGGGAGATTGTGTTAGAGCATCGATCTAAAGATCTCTAACTGAACAAACTATTAGACAGTACTTTCACTTTATAAAGTGAGAACGAGAGAGCATAACGAGACAAAGGGAATTCCTACAGACCGACTTATACCTTTATTGCAGTTATATACGAGACACTTACTCTCTTGGACGTGGGACTATCGGTGTAGTCGACGGGCTGACAGCGGAAGCTGTACGAACCCCACCAGCCGCCCATTAAACACTAAAAACGAAATCAGATTAATGCCAAACGTAAAAGTAAAAGAAAGAAAGGGAAAGGGAAAGGAGATAGATAAAGACAGAGATGAGAAGAGAGAGAACGTAAGAAAAACATAAAATAAAGTGCACATTAAAAGCAGCTCGGTTGCATGTTGTTAATGCCGGTTGTCAGCGTTGCGTTGTAGTTGCTATTTCTGTTGCTGTTGCGGCACATTGCTGTTGTTGTTGTGGTAGTAGTAGATGTTGTTTGCTTGTTGCCGCCCAATTGATTTCCAGGTGTCAGTTGCAAGCAGCCAAAACGACGACGGTGACGACAATGACGAGCACGATGACGACGCCAGTATTGCGTTGATGTTGATGGGTTTTTGTGTTACTGGGTGACTGTGTGACTTTGTGTGTGTGTGTCTGTATGTGTGTCTGCGTCTTTGTATGAATCTGTGTGTGTGTGTTTATGTGTGTGTGTTTTCATGTGTGTGTCTTACTTACCTCATAGAAGAGCCACGCGCTAAATACAACTTGTATCGCATTGTAAGTGACCAGCAAGCTCTGTAGATGGAACGGCTTTCGATTCTCCATTAATCGCGGCCCAAGCACCTGTGAATATATTGCAAACAAGTTGAGTAAATCGGTTTGAAATCAGTACTATATTATACTTTTCAAGATTTTCTTTCTTCATTTCTGTTTAATTTTGTCCGTGATTAAATGTAAAATATTCAAGCAGCTGCTGCTACTTGTTAACCCATAAAATTTGGTTCGTTTACCATTTAAAATATTTGTGGCCTGTTCCATCTAATCTTGCACTAATTTCCTCTAATACTTGACTCACTTTTCGGACTTTTTATCGTTGCGTTGATTAGGTTAGTCGTCTGGTATAAAAAGGCAGGCTGATTAGAAATTCATGATTATGAGGGCGTGCGCTTCTGTATTGGTGTGGGTAGTCGTGTGTGAATCATAAATTAAACGTGCTCAACTACCTCACAAAAAAGGGAGGAAAAAACACACTATCAGTTCTAAGGTGCACGTCACACGATTTCCGCATAGACAGAAGCACTTGAGATTAACAGAAGTACACGGATAAGGTAGAAGACTGACTCGCAAGTAACCCAAATCTGTTGATTAAGTGGGACTAACAGGTGTTCCTAACTTACCTTAACCAGGTAGACGTATGTGGCGCACACGATCACTGTGGGGAAGGGTGATGACATCATGGGCCAATCCTTTGTCCTGGAATCTATACGAAAATAGGCAGAGTTTAAAAAATTGTTGTTTATATTATATATAAATTAATATGTGTGTTTGTGTATACACATTGAGCAGTCGATGTCAATGTTGCTATTCGTGCTGCTGTACCTTCCCTAGATCCCAATCTCTACTGCCTTTACAAGTACATATCGCAAACACCGCACACGTATGTATCTATTAGATAACAAAGCAAACGATCTTATCAACTGTTGAGCATCGTTAGCATTGGACATTGGCCCCGATCTGTCGCACGTTTGCCGAGGCGCCGAGACAATGTCGTCAAGACAATCATTAGCAAAACGGCCTAATGATAATTGTAATGACGATGACTTTGAAAACAATGAGCACTTCAGTCTGTGCAGCCCATTGAAAAACATCATTTAAATAATATAAATATAATCGATATATTATATTAATATATAAATATATTATTTTATATCCTCTCTCCCCGGAGCTGCAAATTAGTTGCCTCATTCGGCATTCAGTTCAGCGATAAATGTCATAAAATTCGCAAGTTTCTCTGGGCGTTTAACTCATGCATAACTTATGCAAGCGAGGCGAGTAAATCACGCGAATTCGTATTGCCCAAGTCGACAAAGCTCCAAAAAATACGAAAATCGATAATAATTATTAAATATAAGCGAAAAGAGAAAAAAAACTAAAACAAACTGAACGATAGATAACGAAATGAAGAAAATATTGATGAGCTTCGCCAATTGGCGCAGAGTTTGATGAATGGATTATCAAAGAAAGAAAGAAGAGGGAGGGAAGGGTGAAACAAAACTGCAAAAAGAAACGAATATTAATTAAGGTTCCGACATTGACGGAAATATGTGTCAAATGGAAACTGTTGCTCAAATTCAAACTCGGATTGCAAAACTGCAGGGCAACTCTGGTCTCCGGTTATCACATTAGCTAATCGCAAATCAGTGCAAGGAAATTTGAAGTGGATTAGAAATCCGATAGCCCCCTTGAAGTGCTTATTAAAGTCTTGGGCAATAAAAACAATAATCTCGAGTCTTTGATTAAAAACTGCTTGGCTTTTTTGTCGGAAATTTTTTAATTATCAAAAGCATTGTCAGCATTTGTGACTATCATAAAATGTACTTGGAAACTTTATATGAACTAAAGTTCAGTGGGAAAATACCGTACAGTCCCATTAAGTAAACAAGGAGTAGGCTTATTTGATATAACAAACTTTTATCGTTCATTTTAGTATCCTAATTATCATGTCTCTCCCAGCTGTCAGTGTAAGTGATAGTCCACCCGATACCGTTGGGTCCTGCCTCTCTTGGTCCGGCACAAGACATTTGATGGCCACTTTACTTCCGATGTGGCATTAGTAAGTCATGTTGCATGTGCGTCTCCACCTTCCCCCTGCCGCAAGGCAAACATACATTCACACTACGAGAGCGGAGAGAAGCGCAGACACGCACAGGCAACAAAACTTGTTGTAAATACATATATAATATGCTTCTGTGTAGGCGAGTGTATATATATATCTGTATATATAAATATATCGATGTCATGTTGAAACATAAATTTAGCGCGTTTCACGTCGTTCGCGCTTGAAATTGCTAAACATTTGTCAGAGGGGCTGTCGGCCCCCTATATAATGGATTGGGTAAATATCCACATAATAATATACACACATATGTATGTACGAGTATATCTAAAGTGTATATACATGTATTCAGACTGATTAAGGATCAAAACGTGAGACACTGAAAGAACTCCAAACACGTTCATTGTGTTAGATTGTTTGGTCAAGATGGGAACTGCTTTACCTGCTGACATTGAAATGGTCATTTAGAGGCGGCTCTTTGGCCGAGAGCGTGTGCGAGTACGTAGATGAGTACTGACTCTCCCTCTCTTTCGCTCTCGGAGCCAATTAGTGAGCTGGTGTTAAAAATTACTCAATCATTTGCTAAACCTATGCCGTTTTGCAGAGAAATGTGAGAAAGAGCAAGGCAACAACAGCAACATCAGCGACATCACATCAAGGTTACACAAATTAGCAGGCCTAACCTACACATACATACATACATACATACACATACACATGTATGCTTCAGCATGTGTATGTAGTATGTGCTTCCCCTTGCTCCCAAACTTACCACCATGTGAGTCCATATATCTGTTTATGCTCTCGATGAATTTCATAATTAAGGCCATTTTGTTGCTGTGTGTGTGAGAGTGTGTGTATGTGAGGTGTATGTGGTATGTCCGTGTGATTCCTATTTGTTAGTTTGCTTCTGTTTCTGATTCTCTGTTGGTGGTTCGTATATTCCGAGCTGTTCGTTAGCCCAGTTGCATTAAGTAGAA
The DNA here is from genome assembly GCA_018903715.1 of Zaprionus davidi. NCBI lineage: Eukaryota > Metazoa > Arthropoda > Insecta > Diptera > Drosophilidae > Zaprionus > Zaprionus davidi. Next base: position 2,470,919 of record JAEIGL010000003.1, read on the forward strand.
TGCAAAACTTGTCAAGCTGCAAAGAGAAATAGAGCCCAAAATTGGTTTATTAATATACAGAAAAGTACATAACAAATAAATAAATAAATATAATAATAATATAGCATAATATATATTGTATATAAATAGTACAGCTGTTCTCTGTTGTAATTTTAACAGGAGCACCTTTAAGAGAGTGAACGATTAGCGCATTGCTCAGTTCGGTATAGCGAGTCTTCACTGCATCTATATTTAAACATCGGGCGAGAGCAAACTACAGGCACGTGACTTGTGCAATATTTATTTGATTTATTAATCCACTATTTCACAGCACACAACGCCCGTTTTTCAATTTCAATTCCCATTTATGAGATTCGTTTATCGTGTGTGCGCTTATCAACTCCGTATAAAATATCGAAATATATATGAAATATACGTACATACACTATGTAAATACGTATATTTTATACTGAGCACAGCGGTGTGGCTATGCAATAAAATTGGGTTAATAAACTGAAGCCCGAAAAAAGCAGCCAGTCAGCATTTCATCGGCATATTTACATGTTGTTTATAATTTGATGTTCTCGTTTTCGCTCTTTACCGGTGCTTTTATTCGATAAGCGCAGACTTTGAGCCCCGGCCAAAGATAAGCAATGAATCGATATACAACAAAATAGCACTAAAGTTGACCCTAGATGGGAAATGTTCCAATCGGCGTATGAGTAATATTGAATGCGTTGGTAAATAAATTGTGTAGGACTTCTTCACTGTGCAAAGTACAAGCAAACGGTTCAAGGACAGACAAGACAAACACAAGCACACATACACAGACAGACAAACACAAACACACACACACACACACACATGAGTAGGGAATTTTGTTGCGAGGCAAAGCAAACAAATTTTGGCAATCGAAAAGTGCAATAGCCGCATCTGCTGACAGCACAATTTCAGCTCTCTCTCACTTCTACCTTTCTCTATCTCTCTCTTGAATTGCACTTGGCATAGCAATTTAGAAATGTTGCCCAAAAACAGAACGCCACACTTTATTTAGCCATGTTGGACAGGCCTCTGTGTATAAATAAATAAGTAATTTTTCGCCCAAACTTGTCTGAATATCCATTGTTGACGTCATTTACCCACACACGTACTCACTCACAGACTCACTCTCATGCTCATACTCATACTCATGTCCGCACTCTTGGTCAGACTGAGGTGCATTACTCATACGCCGCATGCTTCTGTAAATATTTAATAATAGCGTTCAAAGGAATCTCGTGTCTAATTGCTTACATCACAGCTGCAGAAAACGTAAGAGGGGCGCAAGGGGAAGGGAAGAGACTGAAGCAGAGGTAATGGAATAGAGCGATAACTAGAAGGTCTGGATATGGCGGACTTGAAGTTGCCGTAAGTGGCTTATGGCCGTAATTGTGCACAAGTTGACTGCACTGAGCGAAAAACTTGATTGAATTAGGTGCAGAATCGTTTGCCAGTAAATTAACTATGGTAGCGTCATTGAGTTTCCTTATGCCATGGAACTTTGCCAATACTTTGTTCCAGTGTGTCTCTCTAACTGTTGCTTTGACAACCGGTAAGCGCACAATGAGACTCGTTGCGTATTCCGCATTCTTGTCATGGCAGTGGGAATGCAATGCAATCATAAGTCCCTCAAAGCAAAAAAAGGACATCAGCCTGGCTCGGTGATATTACAAAATTCCCAGCTACGGAATGTACATTCAAGTCCATTATTAAAGACGCAGCACAGGCCATAACGGTAACTGCAGTAAGTAAGAAGTAAGCCATTGCCAGCAGAAGTCAATTCCGAAATTAATTCAAAGTCAAAAGCAACCGAAACGGATAATGTAAAAGGCAAAGTCAAAACAAAACACAACACAACACAACACGAAGAAGCGTTCTGTGAGGGTGCTGGCGAAACGGAAAATGCTGTCAACGCTGGCTAAAACCAACAGACAGACAAAGGGACAGCTGGACAGACTACCAGACGGTGGGCAATGTGGCAATGGCTTTTCCTGATTTGCAACGGGTGACAACAACGAAAATGGAAATGGCAGAACGAAGCGGAGAAGTGCAGCCAGCTATGGCCCTTGGATGTGGCTCACCTTCGAGTGGCGGCAGGCGACGGCGATGAAGAAGAGGCAAACGAAATGCGATGCCAGCGACGACTTAAAGCCGTGCCAAATATTGCTATTTCATTGACCTGATTTCACAGTTGTTGTCGTCGACGTTGTGGCTGTTGCGGGCCCCCATGTAAGCCCCCACACACAAAGCCAAAGCATGAAGCAACAATGCACATGAGCATGTAAGTCGACACCCCAAAAATAAGCAAAGCAAACCAACACAAAGCGCCAAGCCAAACTCAAACACACACACACACAAGCACAAGCACACACATACACAGGTCCAAGCTCGAGCAACCTAACTGAACCCGAATCTAACCCGAATCCGGTCCGAGCACTCGAACCACCGAGCGAACCCATATCCGAGTCGAGTCCGTGGCGAATTCAGTTCCAGGGCCTCGAATTGAGACGGCGGCAACATGCCGCTTAACCGGCGCCACGTTGTCACACGCACACACGCCACACTAAGACAATCACGTGATGACGACTCTTTCTGCCAAAACCTCCATCCCCAAACGCCTGACGCCTCTCCTACCCCTTGCCCCATTCCACTCTTAGCGCCGCTCACGAAACCCGAACCTATTGCTAAGGTTTCTCTTTGAGCTCTTTTGGGCCGCATTTGCGCAGAGTCTTGCCGCGAATTTCTTGAATGAAAACGGGCCACTGAGAGCGCGCAACGCTGCGTGTGACTCACATAGGCAACTATTCGCGCTCTCCCTATCACGCACCCTCACAACCCCTCAACCCCTCGCATCGAAACCCGAAACCAAAACCAAAAGCGCCTGAAGAAAACGCGTTTAATGTGCACCCAACACGCCATGAATGACGCCTAAAAGACGCGTGGCTTCTCGTAATTGTTGTTTCTGTTAGCAGTTGTTGTTTTTGTTTGTCGCTGTTGTTGTCGTTTTCGTGGTGGTGCACATATTATGTCAGTCAGTGTTCAGTCGGGGCACGATACTTGGGGCTGTGCCTCGCCTCAATTCTCGCCCAGCGAAAGGTGTCACGTGCGTTTAGGCTGGGGATGGTACATATTGATGGGGAGAGGTGGTTAGGGGGCACTGATGGTTAAGCAGCTCGCGTTTTCAATTTGATATTGATTTTTGTTTGACAACAACTTAGTTGCCAAGTGTTGACACGGCTCGACGACGACAACGACAACCAGTCAGGTCAATGAATGGCGAACGAGTCAGAGGTTGCGCATTTAGCCCAAAACAAACTGCAATTATCTAGAGTGTTTTTGAATGCTAAATGGCCAATGGGCAGATGGGCAGAGATCTTGAGTGTGCGATAATCACAGCAACAACAGCCCTGACAACTGTTACGTGTATCCGTGAGATGCATAATGTATCTACGGCTGCTTAAAGGGCATCGCAAACGTGGCAAACAGCATAATTCCAACTAATTTCAAAGGCACTAAACATAAACATCTAAAAGACAATTCAAGCTAAGCACATTAACGTTATTTGCGTAGAGTCTGCGTCGTGCATTGATCAAAACGATTAAACAAAGGAATTTCTACTAGCCAAGGAACGTGTATTGAGAACTGGTTGAGTGACTGATTAAAATGCTGCATTGATTTTATCGCTAAAACGAACCAGCAATTAAATATTGTATGTTTATTTATACAATAGTTAGTAAGTACGTCAAATGACGCGCGAACATCGCGTCGCGTATACGAACAGTTGGCAAAACACAACAATCTGCACACCGTCGAAATCACAAGCCGAAATCACTGACGAAAATTGTGTCAAATTAACGGCACATTTTGCTTTAGCATTTTTTGATGAATCAAGAATCGAGGTATTAATTTGCATACGCATTGACGGAGATTGTGCCGAGATTGTGTTTGACATTAAATTAACAATTTGATTTGCCATTAAACAAAACAAAGCAAACAGAACGAGCAGTAATAAAATATGATTTACCAGATAGTAGTCAGTATATGGTATGTATATCTGTGTGCTATATGCTTGACTGAGCTTAGAGACAACAACAATGTGGACAATTGTTTTGGCTAACAGATGATGTAATCGGGATAATGAAGTACATACGATATAAAGCACAATTTTTGGACAACAAATATTGTTCATGCTGAGAATCGGTTAAGTAGATGTGGCGAAATTTGTAAGACGCCACGTGATTGTCTCAATTAATACTAGTAGACAGGTTTTTAAACCCATATACAGCTTATTGAAATCAATCGAGACATTATTTTATCGGGTTATTAAGGTTATTGGACTTTAATACTGAGTTCAACCCAGGAGATCTCACAAGGTTTTAAAAAAGTTGACAATTAGACATGTTAAATTTCGATTTATCCCATCGTACTAGGTTACTGCGATAAATATGCAAAACATAAACTTTAAAAATGCTAAATTTTGTGAGAGTTGAACAGGTTGAACGAAAAATCGAATTTATTGCTTTATTTGGGGAATATCTTTCTCAAATTTGCACCACATTTGGTTTCCTTTCTTTTATATGCAAGAGTTACACGAAAATTTCTTCAATTATAAACACAATTTTTATTAATCGAAGTCTTTATCAAATTTAACTAAAATTTACCTTGCTTATTTTTTTTGTTTTGTATTTTGTATTATTTTTTGAGTTGTAGTTGCTGCGTGCGTTTGCAGTTTTTTTTGTATTGTCTGTGCTCGATTTTGGAAATTCCAATTTGGTATTTTCTTGTTGTTACAGCTGTTGTTGTTGTTGTTGTTATTTATGCCAGTGCAGTGGAGCGCTGTGTATGCCAGAGAGTGTGAGCAACAAATTGCCAGTGGCTAAGGAAATTGAGGAACGAAACCAGTTGCATTTAGTCGAGAAATTCGAAATTCGTTGTTGTGATTGATTATAATTATGAGTGGGTATGGCATATGATTAGCGTCAATTCGATTCCATTCGATTCGATTCGATTGCATTAAGGAAGGATTCGAACGCACTGTTCCTGCTGTTGTTATTGTTGTTGTTGTCGTACTGTTATTGCTATTGCATATCTGTTATCAATTATTCAGGTTGTTGCTGAGGCGTCGCCTGCAGCGTCAAGCGATCGATGAAGGTAATAAAATTCACCATTTACTTTTTGCACCCGCTGCTCGTTCCGTTATCACTTTATGTATAGGTACATTTATATATGGTATATATATATAGTAAATATATATTATTATAAAATGCAAATGTTGAATTCAATTGAATTGAATTGTTTCTTAGTCGAGTCGCGAGTCCTTTCGAAGCACTTTACAAATCACAAAGGCGGCGACGACGACGCGACACGACGCCACGCTGGACACAAGGCACAAGTCCACTTGGCACTTGGCACTTGGCTTGGATTGCTGCTGCTGTTGCTGCTGCTAGTGGTGACTGGTGAGGGGCGTCGTTGACAACGAGGGCGATCACGAAAGCGACACGAGGAGACCGAGAAAACAACGGACAAACGACAAGCGAACGAGAGAGGCAAAACCGCAGGCAGCGACTAGCAAAGCACGACTAACTGGCTGCCGCAACGGCTGACTAACTAAGGCTGGAGACACCGTCGAAGTCGCTGTCGCTGCTCGCAGTCGCTGCTCGCGGTCGCAGTCGCTGTCGATGCTCGCGTCACCTCAGTCACAATTAAAGCTACGCGGTCGCGAATTGAGCTAGTGCTGAGTTGAGCTGAGCTTGCGACGCTGCCAGCGTCAAGCGTTGACGGCGCTGCTGCCTTCGTTTCGAATTAATAAACTTTGATAATTTGTTTAATGCAATGTTGCGAGTATGCGTGCGCGTGTGTGAGTGTAGGCGTTTTTTGTTTTGCTTTAAATTTATTTAGTTAATTTAAATAAACTCTATAGAAATGTAAATTGTCGCGCCCACCAAACTATGAACAAAAACAGCAACGAAAACAACAATAACAAGAATACAAATCACAACAGGTGCATTTGCTGGCAGCGACGCGTGCAGCGCTGCTGTCGCAAGTTGTCGAACGCGCTGCCAGGCACTGCTTGATGCGATGTTGCAAGGGCTCCCAAAAAAACACATAAACACCAACAGCAACAACATTTGCAAACGTCAACAGCTTCAGCTGAGGCTGCTGTGGCTGCCGCTGCTGCTGTCGAGATCGATTTCGATGTTGTTTTCGGCGACGCAACCCGACACGACGCGACGCGACGCATACCAAACCGAACCAAAGCTGCGCACTTGTCGATCAATTAATTATTACGGCATTTCACACACTCACACAAGCACACTCACACCAAGAGTGACACGTAAAGCTCTTTGGGTTTTTTTATAGGTTTCATTTATTTTTTTGTTTTTCTCTCTCTCCCAAAAAAAAATTTCACGTTTTTGGGACTTTTGCATTAAAATCGAATTCATGGTCAAAACAGCAATGTGTGTCGCCAAAGCAGCAACACCAACAGCAACAGCAACAACAGCAGTAGCAACAACGAAAGCGGCAACTCAAACAGGTAAACTTGACGAAATGGAACCAAAGAGGCGCGCGCTACCGCCGTTTGTCGCAATCACCTAAAATTTGTTGTTGCTTATCTATTATGCATACACAAGTATGTAGTGTATGTATGTATGTATGTGTGTGTGTATCTGTATGCCTGTGTGTCTGTATTTAATATATTTATTGGGTCGCCAGCGCAGAATGCAATTTCGTAATAAGCGATCACATTTTTGGTTTTCTAACCCCCGCGAATATTCAAATGTGCCAACGGACAGGTCTGTCTGTGTGTGTATTTGTGTGTGTGTGACAGTGTGTGTATATCTTTACATATATATATTGTAGTTAGATATAGATATGTATTTCTGTACGCAGTGCCGGCATGCATTTCAATTAAGATTTTGGTGGGCGTCTAAAGGGTTTTTGCTCTACAGCTGCTCTGGGTGGGCAGTGCTGTGTGTGTGCTGAAGGGGTGTATGTGGGGTGGGGACTGATGGGAGTGTCACACATTTCCGGCAGACAGATTGAATTAAGCGCTGCTGCTGCAACAACAAAGATTTTACTCTGATTGTGACTTGTTGTTCATCGGGGGGTCGCCGTTTGCCGATGTTTTCTTTCCCTGCCCTGATTGTAGTTGTTGTTGCTGCTGTTGTTGTTGTTACGCCTGCTGCTGTCTTCGGACTGTGCTCGTATTCGGATCAACATTGGTCGTTGTCGTCACGAGGCGCACCTGACGCGCTGCTCTTCGCAGCCACCGGCAGCGGAGCTCTGTCGCTCTTTGGTTAAAGTGAGAGTGTGTGTGCAGCGCGTAAGAGAGAGAAAGCACACACACTCACACACACTCTTTGGGTGTCGGTTTTTTTCTTCTTTTTTTTTTGTTGTAATTTATTTTATATATTTTTGAGGCAAGTGAATGTCTTGGAATTATGTCATATCTTCCAATGCCACACACATGCCAACAAAACGTGCACGGTCTGCGGATGTTGCCGTTGTCGTGGTGCTGCCTGTTGTTGTTGTTGTCACTGTTGTTGTTGCTGTTGCCGTTGTTCATGTTGCTTTTGTTAGGGAGTTTTATTTGTCGCTGTTGTGTTATCGTTGTTGATTAATTAGCTGCCCAAGTCGGTCTGGTCGAAACTGATAACTTGGTGCAGGTGACATCGTGTTCGATCGTCGCCCATTGCCAGCTGTGGTTCAATTAAACGAACGGGGGTGGGGAGGGCATCGAGGTTAGCCGATAGGCGGAGGCAAAGCTAATTGAGCGCATCATGGCCCCAGTCAAGTGGAGGCGTCTGCTGCTGCTGCTGCCTCGTTATGCATTTGTTGCCGCTGCAACAGCAGACACAAGCACAGACACAAGTCTCGCGGGGCGGGGCGATGCGGAGCGCATTAACTTTTGTTGTATTTATTTATCGAGCAGATTCACAGAGGAGCTTAGACGGCTTTATATTTTTCGTAGGCGGAAACCGACACTTGAGCGTTTAACTGGCATTACGTGTATCTGTATCTGGCAGATAATCTCGCGACTTGTGAACACGACAAACGCAGCGCCGCGCGGCACGAGAGGATTAGCGGAGAAGGTGGCGTGGAGCGAGCGAGTTGAGCATAAACTAATAGAACACTGTACGTTCTGCTGCGGTTGAGTCACGTGCAGTATTTGATGGAATTTTCAATGTTTTTTTCTTCACTTCATTTCTCGCTTATACTTATTATGTTTTCCCCCATTTCGTTATTCATCAATGGCAAATTTACTTGATTTCGTTGTCGGTGCAGCAGTTGGGACAGGCGGCCAGAAGGGAATTTTAATACGAATTGTATGCGAATTTTTGTAGTTAAATTATTTTCTATATTGTGTTTTTTTTTTTGTAGTATTTTTTGAGGTCTGGCCTGACCCAAAAGCGAACCAGACGAGACACAACCCAAAGCGAAATGCAAACTGAGGCGCACGAATTGGGCGAAGAGCGTGCGAACCCCCGAGAAATGTGAATGCGGCAAGAAAAAGAGAGCGACAGAGAGAGAGAGAGAGCGCACAAGAGAGAGAGAGAGAAAGAGAGAGAAAACGCGAGAGAGTGTTTGTGCATCGGGTGTTGTGAGTACCGAGTACTCCGAGTAGTATCCAAAATAGCGAGTACTGAGTGTGCCACCAAGAGTGCTGTGTATCTGTATCTTGTGGCTGGCAATTGGCAAGAAGCAGACGCGGGCAATGCCAGTCCAAGAAGAAGAAGAGGAAGCAGCAGCAACAGCAACAGCAGGAGTGCTTAGGCTGCGCTGGCAACATTCACGTTTGCTACACGTTGCGTCACGCGCGCACACACAAACACTCACATGCAGGCAGCAACACAACTGGCACGTCAGTTACTCTATATATCGCACACACAGACACACAGAGCGCGCGCTCGTTCTCTCTCAGGTATCTGTCAGATACATTCAGGCACATTTTCGACTGTGGATGTGGCGCAAAAAGGCCGGCTGTGCCAACCGGCCACGCTCGCTCTCTCTTCCTCTCTCTCTCTCTTGCGCTCTCTTAGACACTCTTTCGCTCTCAGACTATCCCTCCCCCCGTTGCTGATAATAACTAAGGCGCTCGCACTCTTTCACGGCGCGTATCCATGGGATACGCGGTGCTTTTGGTTGTTGTTGCCACTGCGAGGGTTGTCGCCTGTTTCTTTTTTTTGCCGCTGTTTGGGTGATTTGGTCTCGAAACGCACATGCCGCAAAACAAATACAAGTAGCCCCAGAGCTGACGTAGTAAGCGCGCGTGTACAACTACAGCAATAACAACAACAACAACAACAACGATAAGAAAAGCTGTAAATACAACTACGAGACACATACTCACACACGCACACGGACACATGTGAGCACATGAATACATACTCTACTTGGCATTATGTCATCCCGGTTGAGAGAGGCCTGGCGCTTTCAGTTTGTGTGTTGATGTTGTTGTTGTTGTAGTTGCTGTTTTAGTAAGCCTTGTTGCTGTTGTTGTTATTATTGTTGTTTTAAGCGTTATTTTCGTTTGGCATATTTTTTGTGTATGTTTCATTGTATTTACTTTGCTCAATTTGTAGTTGTAGCCACCCCTTTTTGGACTCGTTTATCAGCACCAGGACATGGCTCAGTTGCCACACACACACATACACACAGAGGCACACAGGAGATATTTGCTGTGTGTGTTTGTCCAGTTTTATGGCCGCACCTCGCTCAAGGTGCGCGGAAATGAAGCGGAAATGATTTTACCCCATTTAGTTACTGAACTTTGTTATTAAATGACCCAAAACTACAAAATTGCCAATCGAATCTACATCGAATTATCCATCCAACCATTCTTATTCTGCTAGAAAAGGTTTAAAAGATTACGAAAGTATGTATGGAATAAGACTAGATAAATAAACTGAAATATAACATGTAAACTCCTGCTCTATTTTGGAGTTTACTGCACAAGAAAAAAGAAGAGGAAATTATAAAGATATATAAAGATATGTATAAATAACAATGCATTATAACGCATACTTTAATTCTCATGACAGTTACAAATGTGAATAAATTAATTGCATTCTTCTATGAATGGCAAAATATTGAAGAAATTTGTAGCTATTATTTTGACTAAAACTGTATGCATATATCGTCAATTTTGGGATCTGCAGCCAAATTAAAATATTTCAGCTAATTGAACTTTTTAAGGTTAATGGAAAACCTCCTAAGCAATTCTCTATTTTAATTATTATGGACTAAGTAACTGAGTTTAATAAGGTTATAGAATTGTTTGTAGACAGATATATGTATGTATATATCTTTCAGCCAAATCGTTTTCAACAAACTGACCTTCTTAATGGAAATGGAAAACCTCTCAACAGTATTTCAAATTTCAGTGAAAGCTCTTGATCTCTCAAAAAAGCTTTCACTGCATTAAACTGGGCAAATGCATTGATGATGTTTATCTTAAACTTGATCGCTTAGAGACGCCTATAAAGACCCTGCAGCCCATTAACATTTGTGTAAAATTCACTAACTGACTGACAGCGCGCTGCCCTGTCATAAATCTGTGCAAACAGCTGCCTGGGCTGGGTATATAGTAATATGGCTTATAACTGTCTGGCTAATTAGCTCGTTAGATGATTCCCGCCGTAGTTGTCAAAGTTGTCAACTTTGGCGTGCAAATAAAAATTGTTTGACTTCTGCAGCAAGCGTAGCGGCAGCAACAGCAGCAGCAGCGCAACAACAACAGCAACAACCAAGGCAACTTTACAATGGCCTAAATCGAGCAAACTATTCGAAATAAGCAATTAATATTGCATTATTACACAATGCAGTCGGGGCAATAAATAAATACGACTACGCAGCGCGGACTACGCACTTCGAACAGACAACAAACAAGGCACACATTCAACACACACACACACACACAAGTAAAGTGTGTGTAATAATGAAATTAAAATCGATACGCATGCGCAAATGTTTTTCAAACGTTGCGACAGGTGACGACGCTTGAGTGGGTCGCGAGAGAAAGACAGCCAGAAAAGGTGAGAAAGAGAAAGAGTAGAGAGAGAGAGGGGGAGAAGAGAGTGTGGGCTGGCCTGTGGCCAATATTCTTTGGCTTTGGCATGACAATGTCAAAACTAAACGTGTCAAGCGTTCAGTGTTATCCATTGTTGTTGTTGTTGTTGTTGTTGTGGTTGTCATGTTGTGTCATCATCACCATCGCTAACGGTTAATGTTAACCAAACACACACGCACACACACGCACACACACACACACACACATACATACAACACAATTTACATCTCACCTTGGGCCCGCATGCACAAGTCTGCGCGTATCTGTAGCTGTATTTGTATCTGTATCTCTGGCTGTATTTGTATCTGTGCGCCAAAGAAATTGCCGGACTCTGTTGTTGTTGTTGTTGCTGTTGCCGGGGCTGCGATCGGTTTTGCCTGTGCCGGCGCATATAAATCGATTAATATGTTTCGTAAATGAAACCCCATTATCAGCGTCAACGTCAACGTTAGCGTCTACGTTGGCGTCGACGTCGGCGTCACCGTCGACTTCAGCTTTAGCGCAGCGTCGCGTCTGTTACTCAAACAAGCAAACGTAGGAATTGCGACGCGGACGCCAACGCCGAGGCCGACGCAGACTACGGTGCCGCCGCCGCCGCCTGCGCAACAACTTCGGTGGCAACTTCAGCTTGAGTTGCAATTAAAATTGGCCTAAGCAGCTTGTTAATATTTCTCGCTTACTTTTTCTAATTTAATTAGCAACTGCATTGCAAAAGTGACCCCCTTTCCCCTCCCCTTCCACACTTCTGCTGTGTGGGCGTTGCGTAGATTAATTAATGTGAGCGCAATTGAAAGTCGCAATTAAAGTCCTAATGAGTCATTTAGACATAAGAGTCCGCCTAGGTCAATGTCTCTGCCTACGCCACCAACGCCTTTGCAGTCGCCACCTGCAATTGCCGTCATTACCAAAGTGTTCGTTTGAGCCCTCAATGCGCCTTCGGAATTCTGCGCATGCGCCACGGCCAGTCCAGACCAGGCCAAGTAATTGAGTCAAGGGCGGGCGCCGTTGGCAGCGTGTTGACAATAAAAAATTACAACGTTAACACGTACGCGTAACTCGCTTTGTTTCTTATTGTTGTTGTTGTTGTTGTTGTTGCTGCTGTTGTCACTTGCAACTGGCAAAATTTTGTAGATGTTTTGGTACAACAGCCGCGTACACCCAAAGACCCAGAAAATAAGACAAATGGGGGCGTGCCCGAGGTCAACCATTGACTTTTGTTTTCGCGTAAAGTCAATAGCTAAAAGTGCGCAGATATATTACGCATGCACACACACAGGCACATATACAAAGGAGTATATGCATATAAAGGCATAATATCGTCTGTCAAAACTAAAAACTAATGAAATTTGTATGTAAATGCCGTCGAAATGGCTTCGCTTTTAACCAATTCCAATGTTTGCCAAATGTTGTAATACCCACACTGTCCCATTGTCATTGCTGTTGCTGTTGTTGCTGTTCTTAGTCAAGCGAGCAACACGGAACGGGTCAGTTATGGCGCAACTACCCTGAACTAGCTCATAAATCTAGCGCCCTTTCCGATTGGCTGACAACAAGATTTATTTCTAATACATATTCGGGAACATATATTCTTTATAGAGGTTTACGCTTGATTAGCTCGTTTATCTTTATAAAGTTGCTTTCAGCAGCTGAGCCCTTGTAAAGCGCAACAGGTTTAGAATGGACACGACGGGGTTCCTAGTAACTAAAGTTGCTGACACAGACACTTGCACAAGGAATTTGCAAGTTAATTGATTGAAACTGACTTGGCAAGATAAGAAGACTTATGATCCATTAATAGATTGCATATTACATGATCAAGCTAAAAGCGAAAAGATTGCGGTAGTACTTTACACTCTCTCTCTCTTCCTACTGTGATTTAACTTGACCTCAGCGCTGTACATATAGAAAGTCGGAAACAATCAACTACAGCATCTTGGGATGCTGATCAGATAATTTAACGCACTTGTCAGAGGGAAATGAAGGCGCACTCATTAGACTGGGCTGCAGTTTACTGTTATGGCCGACTTGGATTGCGATTGTGAGAGCGTCATAATGACATACGACTTGAAATTGAATTATGTATGCAGCGCAGCTGTAAACAAAGCCAAAGACGGCTAAAAGCAAACGAAACGAAAACTATTTAAATTGAAGTCGAAGCCTGCTAGGCGGGCTTTGATCTGGGGCAGGGCTATGGTGGTGGCAGTGGCAGTGGTGCGTTTGCAATTGCACAATGACCACCAACAAAATGACAACTCAACAAAGACAAAGCCACCTTTCAAATTGAAGGCTCACTCAACTAATGTGTGGTAATGATAATGATTAAACTTGGCAAACACACACATACCTGGAAAGGCCAACGCGCAGCGCTTTCCCATTGCTCATTAAAGGCCATGAGTTTCACATGACAGGTAGGGGGAGGTAAGAGCGTAAGAGCAGTTGAAATAGGTAGCGGCCATCAGAGTTGAGCCATCAAATATTTGTCAAAAACGAGTTCTAAGTTTTTTTCTCAGCCGACGCGTGAAATTCGCCCGACGTTAATGAGAAACACAACGCACTCAATGTACTAACTGGCTTAAGTATCCAGTACACATAATATAATAACATATATATGCACAGACGTGTGCGTGGCTATTCGAGACACGCCCAAAAATGGGCCAGCTGTTTGTCCAATTGGCGGACATCGACTGCAAACATCTCATAAGTTGCGTCGCACACACACTGGAAATAAAATGCGCTCAAGCGTTGCGATTTCGCGATTGCCAAGCAAACAGAATCGCATAGATCTAAAAAGTTCTCCAGTTCCCTACACAGTTTCCACTTGACCTCTCTGCGCTATTTAATCTATCTAGATATGTATGTCTGTAATCTATATCTATCTTACAGATACTTGCGCTAAGTTAAGCGTCAAAATGGCGTGACCAGACATTCCTCAGTCAACAACTTGATAGCACTCTGGCGCACCTTCCTCCCATATGAATTTCAATTAAATCTTTATTATTTGTTTTCTGTTTTATTTTGTTTTGTTTTCAGGAATCAAAAGCAAGTGCAAGTTTTAGTTTATTTACCCAAATAAGTATATAGATACATAGATAAACAAGCAAACAAACAAGACAAAAATCTATCTCAAATGCGCAAAACGTACTTTGCCTTGTTCGGCCAACTAAAAAACACTTGAATATCTCTGTATCTATAGGCTAAACGTGTATCATGTGCGTCGTCGTCTGACGAACATCTGAACATCCATAAGATACATATTTGCACGCTGTAGTGGACCTTCAACTCAAATATTGAACGACTGCCGAACTGAGTGAAAACACCTACCGGATATATGTAGTGCAAACATGGACTGATACTAGGACAGGCCATGTTTGAGTTCCAGTTCGATTGCGAGTGTGTACCAAAGTCCAAAGGGGGTGTCCTTGTGGAGTTAATGAATGCACTTGGGGGTCAACGGAAGTCCTGAATTGATTGAAATGTATGTACCATATGTCTAATTGTATCTAACTATACAGTTATTGAATAATGCGATTGTAATTACAAGGCGCACAAGAGTATGCAATTTGGGCTGGAGATAATTACTGGGTATGCCTGCATACTTTCCGCATTATAATCGATAATTTTTAGCTTATTTGTTGTAATTCCCGGTAATAAAGTAACACAATTAGCGGCATAATATCTAAGATGTTGCACAACGGAACTGTAAGTGACTATAAAGAATAAAAAATGCATCAAATAAGACACCTGATAATTATCTACTATGAAAAATGTGCAATTAGAGGCGTGAAAATCCCTTAATCAAATTACACATATGATTCTTTATCATCTTAGACAAGACTGTCCTCTGCTGGGTAATCGCAAGATGAGCCAATCTTTAAATACATGTGCGAGGTAAACTGAAGGCTTTTGCTCCATGTTTTGGCTAATTAAACTGTGTTAAATGGTGGAAGACTGACCTTAAGCGAGCCTGCAGCCCCCTAGCCCAGCTTCCATCGTGCGTCCCAAGGCGACTGCTAATAAGTCACTAATCTCTGTGCAAAGTCTGTCACAGCAGCGGAGCATATAGCAGTAAATTACGATATGATATAGTACTCACTTTGCATCCAATAGTGAAAAAACAAAACTCGTAAACCGCAACTCGCAGACAGAAAAAGAGATGGAGGCAAAAACAGAAACTGAAACTGAAACTGAGACAAAGACAAAGCAAAAGACAATGTCAGGTGTGACGACGGCAACGGCGACGACGATGGCAGGCAGAAAATGTTCGAGTACTTGGATACTTCCATTGTTGTTGACAACTCAATCAATGTCTCACTGTGGTCTTCGGCAGTTTGCCGAATCTCAATGTCATTCTACTCAAAAGAGAAGTTTTTTTTCAAATTTTTCATTTGTTATGCGGTCTCTTCTTCTCGGTTGACAGATTTATAGCGCGCTTAAGGTAGGCGCAAATGAGCAAAGTGCTCATTAAAGTGCCGAAAACCCGAACAAACCAAAAAAATAACTATAGTTTCGGCAGCATTTTACGAGTGTGAATACGAGCACTGAATTGTACATTAATGTCCAGCTCTTTGCATACAATATTACAATTACCTTTTCTTTATGCAGTTTTTGGGCTTTTAATAGCCTTGTCGGGCGCACTTTAAAATGCCATTGTCACGAAATGTTTGAGACACTAAAAATATTTCAGACTACTTCCAGCCGACATGATCGGTTTGGAATTCAGTCGCTCTTTCTATTTGCTACAACGCAGATTAACAGGCTATTCCAAGATATACTTGCAGTCGATAATAAAGTATGAAAGTTGGGAAGAAAATACAGAAATCCGAACTGATGACAAACTATAGAATCATAATTAAAATTCGGAATACATTCCTCAGCTAATTACGGTACAGTCGTAGATATGTAAGTTCTTTAATGTAACAACCTCATGACATTGCGAATTTTCTACGGAAGCCACAACTAATATTTATTTGGAATTAAATGTTAAATATAAGTGTAAGAATTGAATATGTGGACTGTTTAAAAATCATCAGCGCGTGCGGTCGGTTTTGCTTTGTTTTTAGCTTTGTTCATTAACTTGTACTCGTATTTGCCTAATTAATACATTGCAAATTGTTAATATGCGTCTCGAGTGAAATACAAACGGAAATAATTAACACTTGAAATGCACTTGCAAGTTTTGAAACGAGAGAAAAAAAATCTAAGCTTACATTAGCTTTTTTTTCGTTTGTTTTTTTGTGTTGATAAATAAATAAGTAAAGACGCCGATCAAATGAACTTGCTCGCAGCTAAGCTGACCTTTTAAAAACAAAATTTAGAGCATTAAACTCGGGAGTCAAGGACGCGTCTTTGTGGTCAACGAGAATATCCACTTTGGCAAGACAATAAATAAAATCAAATAATATTCCTAACCAATCCATTTGAGTATAATTTATTCAATTATATTTGAACATTTGGAATGCCAAAGCGTTTAGCTCAATGACTTCTTTATAAGAAAAGAAACGATTCAATCAATCGAAGACAAAATACAATAATGAATGAATACACGAGATCAGTTGTGGTTAATTTTTATTGAAACAATTGATACAAGTATAATCGCATTGATGTTGTTTACTTTTCAATATTATTGAAAATTCTTGATATTCCATTTATATCACTCTATATATGTTAATCTTTGTTTTAATTTATTGTAAAAATCCCTTCAAAGTACCTGTTCCCTTCTAAAGAAAGTGTATTTCTGATTTAGGTTATCTTAAAAAACAGTTCTGTGTTTGTTTGCAATTTAATTTCTTAATTACGCTTGAACAATTTATTTTTTGTAACTTCTTAATTTGTTGTTTACTTTGCAGATGACAAATATGACTGTATCTTATGATTAATAAAATGTTTTAGTACTCGTTCATATAAACATTACTGTCATGTGTGGCGGGGAAGACATTTTAAAGACCTTCAACTTGTTTCCTTAATTATCTTAAGCGAGCTGTAGTTGACTTGAACTCCAGTAAACAGTTTACAAGCATGCAACGTGGTCAAAAGCATCAAGCGTTAATCAAGTCAGAGGTTACCCAATTAATGAGCCGACCGAGTGGACAGACTAACTAAGTTAAGCACTGCCCGACCAACTGACTTACTGACTAACAGACCAACTTGGCGGTGATCGCCTGTGGAGTTGTGCTCAATTCTCACACACTCACGCCAGACAGAGACGCCGATTTATATACGGGGCAGTTATGTCTGATTTTGAAATCAATTTGTTGCATTTTACAGTGTTGTTATTGTTGTTGTTGCTGTTTTTGTAATTGTATTAAGCGCGCTAATTGCGGCAATTAACAGGCAATATCTAAACACGACCCCGTTTGTATCTTTCACTCGCCTATTTTGTTGTGTTGTGTTTTGTTTTGATTTTGTAAAACGTTGGCCAAATTGAAGTTCATTTCAAAGCGATCAGCTGGCTATAACAACAAGAACAACAACAACTCCCTCAAAAGCTAATTGCGCAGTCATGTGATGAAAGGATACAATGAATTCTAGATTTAGCAGCAATATCTGTCACTGACGGCGATAAGTCGTGATAATATGCGCAGCTTTATTATTCTGCACACGTAGCTGCACGTAGGCAGATAAAACTCTGTTAATTGTTTTCATTAGTCATAACAGAAACACAAGCAGGAACAAATTAGATGTGCACATACTCGTATTTACACATCGCGTACAGGTTAAATGGATGCAGAATGTATATCATCGTATGACGGAAACGTACTTTACGCCCTCACTCGTCTGATTTCAAGCTGAAGTCCATTGACAGTCTGTGTCTCTGTATTCTTAACGATTTCGCAACAGATCAATGGCCAAAGTTCGTATTGGAAATCGGTACATTCTCGAATTCCCCAAAACGTGTAACACGCGGCGTATGCGCAATCAGACATGAAAGAACGTTATTCTGAGACTGGTCGCGTCATTCAACCAATCATGAGACAACACTATGAAACTTTTACGAGAAATCGGCGACATTTGTTGTCTTTTTTTCATCTAAACCTCCGTGTTTGATTCCAGAGAAAAGTGGGATGACCATGTGATTAAACAAATACGGATATAGTTGTGGGGAGCTAATTGTCTGATCTCAACAAGCTCTTAGTTTCGGTAAGCAGAAATACACCTAGATTATACGAGTATATATGTACATATGTTTATTCCGTTTTCTCTCTTAGACACGACAGTCCCAGAGCGTAATTCACGAACTTTGTTTACCTTAGATATGAAAAGATTCTGTCTTAATGCTTATCAAGAACTTCCATCCATACGTGTACATAACCTACACTTGCATGGGATTGTCTAACTGGAGATTCTGAGTATATAAGAGTTTCGCAGTTTCTCTTGTATCTCGCATAAATATTCCCTATCGCGTTGCTCTGTCTCTCGCGTATCTTGCGATCATTTATGAATGCCCAAAATCACAGTTGGCTGTCAATGTCAGCTTGTTGTTATGTTTATAAATTAGCATGCCATGCATAGGGGTGCCGCCTCCTTCACCCACCACCCTCCACTCTCTGGCGCTGGCACCGATCGACGGGCGCAAGCAGACACGGATCCTGTTCTAGACAAACGTGCGTTTGAATTATTTATAGAGAGTGTGAGTGAAGCCATGTGCAAGACGAGTCCACGCCCACACCCCTGACACGTCATCCCCCGCATTCATCCCGTTTCACATTGCCATTGCCAACGCCATCGAGTGCTAAACAATTTTTATGTTTGGGGAATTTTTGCCGTGAAGCACATTGACCGCAGACTGTTATAAACACAGTGTGAGTGTGTGTGTGGCTGTTGTTGTGTTTGCTTTTCCATACCCGCTTCTGTGATCTGTGAGCGCGAGAGCTTTAGATCTTCCAGTGACAATCTGTTGGCGGCTTGTCGGACAGTTGCCTCAACGCATTATAACAGGTAAAAGGGTAAGGCCTGTAAATTCGCATGAAATGTAGGCTACGTGCGTGGCATTCTAAGAACAAGAAAAGTACACACATCACACACAGATATACACACACACACACTCGGCAACACTCGGTAGAATTGTAATGCCTGAAAGCGAAATTTCCGCCAATAATTCGCAGCCGACAATTAGTTAGAAGCGAGATAAATACGTACACGCATATGGTAAACGTACAAGTTTCAGGAATCCAGGAACCGGTCGCCCAGACAGCGGTGCATAGCTTAGCTAGCCATTAACAAGTCCAATCAATTCCGCGTTTCAATTAGCAATACGGAAGTGAACATCAAAAAAAAAAATACTATATCAGATTGATATCGTACCAAAGGGAGCAGCGAGTCATCATCAGGCATGCAATGGACGCGAACTCATAAAAAAGATTCTTTCATCTCCCTTCCCCGTTTATCACCATCTTCGTCACATCGTCCATAATAATAGCTTGAAAGTTGTTCCAAAAGTTGTTTAATATGGCAGCAACACAGGGCCACAGGCCACCATCGACTACAACAAAGGCGTGTAAACAGCCCCTCATCAGTGGACAGACAGACAGACATACACATAATGTGACATCGTGTAGTACCGTGGACGAGCAACAAGCAACGATCAACGCCGCCAAGTGGCAAGAGTCAAGTCCAAGGTTATGCCCTGGCCAGGTTCATTTCGCATGGGGATTTTTAGCAATTTGCGAAGATTACTAATTTGCAGTAGCTTGTGATAATATCGCAGTTTATGTTGTAGCTGCACCAGTTTGTTTTACTTTGCAGTAAGGGTCAAATGAAAAATATACTACACATAAGTTGTAATCAAGCAACAATTACAAGCACAGCTCTCAAGAGTTTGAAGTTTCCGCAATTTAAGGTGCACGGCCTACATAGTTGAAGAAAGTTATTTGCAGTCAGCTTAAATTTCGATGTTCCCTTTAAATTGTATTTACTACGTATTTCTAGGTTTTACTATTTTTATTCGAGGCAAAATTGCATTTTACCCCTATTGATAAATAAAGGAAAAATTTGATAACAAAAAAACTAATCGAATCGAACATCATAGAGATTTGTATAATTGATCGATTTCTACACCTCACGCCTGCTTGCGCGCTTAGAATATTTCTAAAAGTTCTTAGCTACTGCAGCCCTGGGCAGAGCCTCAGAACAACTGTTGAAAAATGTAAACAATAGTCAGCTGTGTCAGAGGAAATCACATGTGCAAATTAGAAGGTGTTAGAAGTGCAAGTAGGAAGAATGTTAACAATTTCATTATTTAAATGCAAATCGAACATATAAATAACAATATTTAGTTGCACTTCCAAATATAGCAGACAAACTCTACGCTGCATTCTTTTCTACTGTTTTGCTTTGTTTATGATTTTAGGTATTTCGTTATTGGGGCAGTGTTGCCAGCCTGTTGGACAAATCAACACAAAAACAGTTGCAAAAGAAGTATTAGCACAAAGCGCATGTGAGGAAAACTTACCAACAATTTGTGTTGCTGGTACTGCTACTGCTGGGGCTGATGTTGTTGGTGTTGTTTATGGCTGCGACTGACGCGCAGCGAGTGCAACTGTGGCGGTGCCTGTGGTGCTGGTGCTGCTCTGCTCCTGCTTGCAATCAATTCAAACTGGAACTGAAAACCGCAAAAACCACAACACAAAATAATGCACGGCCAAAGACTAGACAAGTATGTATATGTTTATGTGTGCATGTGTGCGTGTGCGTATATGCTTGTGTGTGTGTGTGTGTGCTCATATGTATACGTACATATTACACAAGAACTTTGTTAAAATCAAAATTTTTTCGCAATTGCCTAATGAGTAGCGGCAAGACTAAAGACCGAGCGGCAGAGACGCGTTTAAGCTTAACTTCTGAATGAAACTGAGAGCGGACACAGCGTTGTGCGGCTGTTAAACGCGCAATGCGTCGCCGCGACTGCAAAGCAACTGCGACGCCGACTGCGACAGCGACTGCGGCGCAGTAAACGGCGCGAACAGCGCAGCCAAAGCTGTGCGCGGGTGAGCAGGCGCAGAGAACAACTTAAGTCGAACTTCAAAAGCTTCTGACAGTGGAAACTTACACTGCAAGTTGCAATGCAGCGCTAAAAACTTTCCGTCGTCCCCTTTAACACCCTCCCCCTCCCACCAGGCGTGTGGACAAAGCAAACAGACTAATTGGCCCGACTGGGATGATGCAACGCGCTCCTGTTCTATCGGGCCGAGTGAAGTTCAAGTGAACATCTGCTCGTGTGACCTGCGTAACTTTTGTCAAGTGTTGGCACAAGCGGACGAACTTGTGAAGTTGCAACGAAGTTGCCGACAAACAGATATTATCTAATTGACTTCGAGTGACACTCGTGCAAGGAACCGTGCACAGCACTGTGATTCGAGTCTCCTCTGCACTGCCCCCTGCCATCTCTGGTCCCCCACCGCCCCCCGTTACATTGTGTAAACTGGGCAAATAATGACTTAACTAACTGACGACGGCTGCAGCTTCCACTGCAACTGCGGCGTCAAGGTCAAGAGGGGGGTTGTCAAATATTTACCTGGCTTAGCTGGTCAAACGTCCGTCGTCACTTGCGATTTTTATTGTGTTTGCCAATAATTAGTTTGTGAAGTAATCGCTAATTTTGCTAGGCCGACAAATAAATAATAAATTATTGTTTTTCAACTTTTACCAAATCGACGCTCCTTTACTTTTGCCCAGCCAAGCGGCAAGCGGGCAACCTTCGTGAAATAATACTTGCGACGGCTTCGAGCTACGGCTCTCCCGATCCAAAACATTCCCGGTTGCAGTAGTTGTTGGCATTCCAATGCACGAACTCGAGCCGTGAAAACGTCAACCTTATAAACAATTGAATTAAATTCAAACAAGATTTACCCATTTTCCTCATTTATTTACTCTTGGTGTCGTCGTGCTAATCATTGTGTTTGCACCTGTCTATTGACTACAAATCAACCGCGCCGACAGCCGCCCTGAAACGGCCCAAAGTGCAAAGTAAAAGTGCACTTAAGTCCAAATTTAATTACACAGAGGGATAATCATATTCAAAATTGTGCAATTCCTCCCTTTGAACCTTGTAAAGATGACATTAAGGGCCAGAAATAACGTTGTATGCCGGAGAAATTAGACAGTCTCAAGTAAACTGCGCCTTTGGTCAGACTATTAACAAACTAACTAAACAGCGATTAAGTGTGGGTGGTGAACAGTGAAATGTGAGGGGGTGCACGGGCGTATTCGTTTAATACAAATATAAAGTAACTGGGATTGTGTCTTGGCATTGCACAGAAATATTATACAAGTAGGACCCAGCACTCTACTGCTTAGCGATAATTCTGTCATCTGAGACACAAATGGGATCGTGTCTTGGAAATGGCATTAAATGTCGCGCCTAAAAGTATGCATCAAATTTACTTCGATTCTTTGGTCATCATTCGATACCTGAAAAAATTCGTTGTTTTTAAATTTCAAATATAAAAAAATATAATATTAAGATTCAATTTAAAATTCCCATAAATTTAATATTTCTCAAATGTATTATTTTAAAATTTTGTAAACCACCCAGCGTAAATATAAAAATTCAAGTTGTTTTTTTTTCACTTTCTTTAATTTAACTAATAAGCTTTTTACTCATCTTTTCCATAGTTTTTGAACTTTTCAGCTTAAACCACAACTTAACAATGAAACCAATGCACATATTACATATTAACGGACATATAACTCTTAAATCCTTTTCGTTTTGATTCGATCTAGCAGTATAAAACACATTTAAACATTTACAAATCCAAAAGAATTAAAGAAAGGAAAATTATAAAGAGTAACAAATATAGAAATACGCACACAAGCCACACCGAGAATTGAGAAATTAAAATATAAAGTGAACAGAATTTAGTTAGCACAAGTTTTGTGTAAGTTTGTAAATATTGTTGTTTTGCTCGTGCCCCTCCTCCTTTCTGGGACTGCTCTCTTCCAAACTGATTGTCGCCTCCTTCAGCTGGTTGCACACTTAAAGTCTAAAGCTATTCCTCCATAATGTTTTGTTGTTTTTGTTGTTACTCTCGCAGCATTAGCAGCATTTGTGCTAAATGAGTTTGTTTGTTCTGTATTTGTTTTTGTTTTGTTTTTGCAATTGGCTAGCTAACTACAACATCGCACTATATTAAGTTTTAACTATTAGACTTTTACAAAATATTGCAACAAACATCTCTCTTCTTTCTTTTCTCAATATACAAAAAACAAGCTACAAATAGTTTAACGTTTAAGTTTAAAGCAGGCATAAGAGCATGTTTGTTATCATTTATCGTTAGGTTTACGTCTCTCCAAAATTGCCATATAAAAGTTTACACCTAGTTTATATAAATGTATGTGTACCGCGCATATAGATATTTAATATACTGTATATATAGGGTATATATGTGTGTGTTACATTAAGTGTGGAGTATGTTCCCTTTTATCATAATGTATACCTGTTGCCATTTAAGAATATGCCTCTATCGAGAAATGCAATTTCGGCATACGATACAAAATAGAAATATGTAGAAATACAATATATTCGTCATTTTGTTCCGTTTCTTCTTTACTTAGACTACTTGACGGCTTCGACTTCGGCTTTAGTGGTGGTGCTGTTGTTTCTGATGGTCTTATGGTTGATTGGAAGTGGTGGTTAATGGTGGAGGGAGTAAAGGTTCCCTGGTTCTGGTTGCTTATATAGTGGGGCCCAGTATCGGCCTCTTACACCTTATAAACTAACATCTGGCATGCCTTTATAATATGTATCATAAATTATTAAAAACAAATAATTGTTTTCCTTTTCCTTTTTGCTTTGTTGCTTTTGATTCATTCTATTTGCGATTTTTTCTCTTGTTCTTGCTGTTTTGTCAGCTTCGTTCTGTGCGAGTTTGTTGTATATATATATGTATATAGAATGCTCATCTACGATTCTCGTTTCCATGCGTTACATACTAAATACCTAAACTAAACATAATGAATATCATCGTAGTACGCCTTAGTAGTAGTTATTTGACTTTGCGTTGATGCAGACTAGAGCTACTGCTGTCCGGGTTCAAGATGGCATCGTTGCTCGATAGTACGCCCTCCTTGAAGTAGCCATTCCCGTAGTCATTTATGCCATGCCCATTGCTCTTCACATATTCATCCTCCAAAACGGGCTGTAAAAAAGAAGCAAAAGTGTTCATTCAATAAACGATTCATACATAGATTGGGATGGGCTGCACATGCTGCTGGGCAGGGCAATAGCGACTCTCGATTCAAAACTAAAGTTCAAAGCGCTGTGTGCCTGTCTGTATTAGTGCGCCTTCCTAATGGCCAGCAGCCAATATGATTGGGCCTTCGCATCCGGCTTCACATGTGCACGCTAATTGAATCGTCCCCCGCGCGACTATTGAGAGTTTGCAAGTGTACGAGATGTGTGTGTACGCTATTTGTTTAACTAAGGTAGTTAGAATTTTTAAGTTGATGAAATAAACAAAACAAACCAAACGATACTACAACTACACTGTTACACACATACGCATAAAGACTATACTATATCATACATATGCATATTCGTTGCCTTTCGTCGAGTGGGGCCTACTATTGTATATACACTCGGAATTTGGTACTCGGCACAGAGCACTTCGCACATGGCATATGGCACATAGCAGCCGCGTCGATTTGTTTACTTGGCCACGGCTAATAACTTTCAAGGGCTACTTGATTTATTGCCACTCGCACTCTTTTTGAGACTCTTGCCATTTGTTTCTCCCTGTGTCTCTCTCTCTCTCTCTTAAAAAAACGATTTGATTCTTACCATGCAAGCTCCCTTATTACTGCCATTGTCAAGTTGTGTATCTCCACTACCCAAATTCTTGACATCTCCATTCGCATGGACACCATTGCTATAGCCATTGACCTTGATCGCTTCACGACGACGACGCTGGGCATTAAGGTATTTGGCTTTATAGAAATCGGAGAAGAGAAATAGGAACATAACGCCATGTAATCCAATCCAAATCATAAAGCCATTGGGATAATCGCAGTCACGGAACAGCAACTGGAACTGATGTGTAAATATAGCCACAAACTGAACCTATTAGACGAAAAGAGAAAAGGGGTTAACAATGAATTACTCAAGCAAAGCTTAGAAATATTCTTTACCATTTGGAAGGTTGTTAGATATTTTTTCCACCAAATGAACTTCTGATACTTTGGACCCATAGCAGCAATCATGTAATAAAAATACATTACAATATGTACAAACGAGTTGAGCAGGGCAAAAAATGTGCTGTGGCCACCTGAGAAAATTCAAGTAGATATCAAATAGATGAATACCATAGATATATTAATTAATCAGTCATTCAGGAAATCGATCTAATTGCAATACGAACCAGGTGCAAATTTCAAGCCCATCCAAACCGAGAACGGCATGCAGCCATGATGTATGACATGCAACGTCGAAACGTGCTCGTTCTTCTTGCGAAGAATGAAGAAGAGTGTGTCAAAGAACTCTGTGAATTTTGATATGTAGTACCACCAACAGATATTTACCATCTACAAAGGGAAATATTAGTTATTATTTAAACATTATATGCATATCTGGTTGTCACTTACACGTATGGCCATAGGATTATTGCTATAGTCAACGGGTTGGCATTTAAAGCTATAGTGACCCCACCAGCCACTCATTAAGTACTGCAAGTGAAAAGAAATAATCATTTCAATAAACCGAAACGTATGTATGGAATAAGTTTACCTCATAGAAAATCCACGCGCTGAATATGGTCTGTATTGCATTATAGTAGACCAGAATCTTGCGTAGATCCATTGGCTTGCGATTCGCCATTAGTCGGGGTCCCAGAGATTTGCTGAAGTACGCATAAAATATGCACATGAGAAGCGTGGGCAGAGGTGATGAGAGCAAAAAGAAATTTTGAACACGCGGATCTGTTAAAATGAAATGGGAAATATAATTCAAACTAAACATTTTACAATATTTTCAAGTTCTTACCGCTCTTGTTGTCCATGAGATCGCGGTACCAATGTACCGCATCTTGGGCCAGTATATCCATGGTGGTGATGTTTGTTGTGTTGCTAAATGGAGTGTTTAAGGTATAATTATCCCGGTTGTGTTTTTAACTATAAAATATAATAAAACAGAAAATTAAAAATTAGCTAAATGTGTACTGGTTAACTGCTTCAATGCGCTTATATGTAAAACTCAATTGTTACTAAGCTCCAACTGAAAAGTGAATGATTTAAAGGAAGTAAAATGATTAGAGCAGCTTAAATATAACTGAACAACCAAACAGAGAAGCACTTAGGTTATGTGGCTGGGACTTTTGAGTAAATCCCCAAGAAACACACGGCACGACAAGGTAATATAACATTAAGTAAGGAACAAAATGGAAATTAAACGTAATTTCTGTAATTGAGCAAGCCACAACCCGCTAGGCTAATCAACACTTAAGATCACGGCATAAAGCTTTAAGTATAAATACACGCTTTTTATGGGATGTAATGTAAACTTTCGAGAGGCAGAGAGACTGACGAGTGTCAATACGGAATTCACTTTAAGAAAATTACATAACACGAATCTATTATCTTGCCGCTGCTGCTGCTGCCCGCCCATTAAAAACGCCAATGACTAGACAAAGACTGCACTGTGTACCGTTGTACCGTCCCACGGCGGAAGCTGTGACCCCAGTAGTCCCAGTTTCAGTTCCAGTCCCATTTAGTAGGCGGGCGAGCAGTTAAATTCCAGAGCGAAATTGTGCGTTCATTAATACAGTTTCAAAGTGCGGACAACAAGAGTTTATTTGCGAGTTTGTAGCTAAGGTATGAAAGGACAATATAACATTTGAATTATTAAAACTTCAACATTATTTTTGAGAATGCCTCAAACAACAAAAAACTCATTTCGAGCTATATAAAATGATAGACCATTCTGATTTGCACAAGTTTTGTTGCATTCCAAGTGAAAATGGAATTGTAATCAATTTGGTAGCCATTTCGATAACAATAATTATTTATTACTTTTGATTAGTTTGTTTCGCCATATACAGAACACATGTGATATGAGCATAAAGAATCATTAGAATTCATTGCTAGCTCAGTCAGTCAATTCTGCACATGTTGCGACAACGACTTTCTGCCAGTTTCTGCCACAGTCCCATGACGGAAAGCCAATTGAAAGGCAATGTACTCGTGAGTTTCTGTGACCACTTGAAGTTTGTTTTGAATGTCATGAACAATCGCTGGCAATGCCGCCGCCGCCGCCACTCGCAGTCGCAGCCGAAGGCGAAGGCGGCAGTGGCAGCAGCAGCAGCAGCGTGGTAAACGCCACTTGTTCAACCGCCTCAATGCGCTGACAAAAATGTGCCGCTAGTCTGTGGGCCGTAGTAGTTTATTTTTTGTATTTTTAATACCGTTGCTATTGCCGTTGCCTCAGTCGCCGTCTCAGTCTGCGTCTCAGTCAGCGTTGAATCGCAGTCACAACTTCAACGGTTATGGGGAATTTGTGGCGCTGTTGTCTGGGTCAGTGGCAAGTTTTATGGACCCCGACCGTCATCCGAGCGCGCGAGCTGAGCTGCTTTTCTTGTGTGTGTGCAGCGGCGTCAACGAAGTCAATAAATTTTTTGTGTGTTTCTGCTTTTTGCATAAAAAAAAGGCAACGAATATTACGAAATATTGACGAAACGCGGAATTGATGGGCACGGCCAGCAGTGGCGTCACAGTTCGTTTAGTCTCGTTTGGTGTTTCTCTGCCTGTGGCACTCTCTCGATCTCGATCTTTCTCAGTTTCTTGTTGTCTGTTGACATCTCCAAATTGACAAGGCAAACACACACATACACACGTAACACACATACTTGAACACACAATCATTGGCATCGTCTGTGGCATCGTAAATCGCAGTACAACTTACTAAACAACAACAGCAACAAGTGTACAACACTACTTGGCTTACATAATATAATCGCGAGAGAAGAATTACAACCCAAAGTGGAGCAAATAAAAATTGGCAAACAGACGAACCGATTTAGGGTGCGGATGCGGGTGCGGGTAACGCGTCGCATCGGGAGTGGTGGATGTGCTACATGAGTGTTTCGTGTTATTTTTACGCTATCTTACTAGAGAGGGTATGCCAGAAGTTGTCTGAAAATACGCTACTTTAAGTGGTCTAAAACAAATCAAAATGTCTTTAAGTACTGATAGGTTAATAAAAATTAAACAAATTAAAGCATAACAACAGAGAGGGATTGAGAGAAAGAGAAGCCAAGAAATACCGCTCTTGTGTGATTACAGGGTATCTGCTAAGTTTAACCAATGTATGCCTTCTATTTTTGCACAGTTTGCTGTGTCATTGTGCGCGGCGTCATAGCCCATTGTCTACGTCCAAGTAAACAGTCAATGAGCCATGCAACTTGCGAACAGCTCCACCCCCACCTCCTCCACCCTCCGCCTACGGGATGTTTGTCGCCTCACTGTGTTGCCCCTCCCCGTTGTCAGAGACGCCTGTTGCTTCCGGCTGTGTGCACCGACAACTAATCGGGAGCAGGAGGAGGTGTTTTGCTGGTGGGGAAGTTGCAACTGCTGCTGCAGTAGGGCGCGCACGCAAATGTTAACATGATTACGAACTGCTGTTTCTGTTGCTGTTTTTTTTGTTGTTGCTGTTCCTATATTAATTAGAGCAGACACACACAACGCCCACAACATTGAGCTCAAAAACGCAAGCTGAAAATGGGGAAAATGTGTGTGTGTTGTTTCAAGTTTGTGCTGATTTAATCGCGGCCAATGAGAGGTGGGGTGGTCGGGATGTCGGTAGAGGGGTTAGAGAGATGGTTATGGCCAGTAGGTTATGCCAGCCATTGTGTGCGCTTGTGTAGTATTATGTGCCTTATCTGTCATAATCGCTCGTTTAGAAAACTTAATTGACCGCAAAATCGATGCTAATATAAGAGGGGCGTGTTCAAGTGGCAATTGCAGCGCGGTAGAACCGCTAGACGCGCAACACGAATGACGCATTGCAAAACTGTTTCCAACTATTTATCACGGTTGAGTCACAAGACGCCATCAGTGGCAATAGCAGAGCAACATAACGATATGCCAATAATTTTCTTATCACCAACAGCAATTCGCTTCGGCTGTCCAGTTAACTTTAACTGACTCAACCGTAAAGATTGCCAGGAAGTTTATTTGCTTGAAGCAAGCGCCTCAACACTTATCAATCAACACACAAGCTATTTATATTTCTTTATGTTCTTTTTTTTTGGTCGAATTGGATTATAGAAATGATAAGGGACAAAGTGAGTAACACACGTGAGTTGGTGTTGATTAAAAGCCATCAACAGGTAACAGAAACTCTTCTCAATTTATATACATTAGTAAAGGTGTTTCAGGTGTTTCTTTTATGTATCTTTTACTACACTACGGTTTCAGGCACCCTAATCTTTGCTGTTTTTGCAGGCTCATCACGTACAGTACTTGGTGCGATTATACAATGCGAATTTCGAGGTAGAGATAGAAGACTGGACATAGACTGAGATAGCAACACTCGAGCAGAGTTACATGTGCTGTGCCTGCTTACAAGTTGAACTTCGTTTGCTCGTTAGTTTGGCTTGACCACGCACCTGACTTTTTGTTATGCTTTGTTGTTGTTGCTCGTTATACTTTTTTTTTGTTTTGCTTATTATATTAATTAATTGTTGTTGGTTTTTTCTTTTTGGTTTTTGGA
Source organism: Zaprionus davidi (assembly GCA_018903715.1). NCBI lineage: Eukaryota > Metazoa > Arthropoda > Insecta > Diptera > Drosophilidae > Zaprionus > Zaprionus davidi. Next base: position 2,500,702 of record JAEIGL010000003.1, read on the forward strand.
AAGTTGTTCGTTTTTCTTTTGTTTTTCTTGTAAAGCTGCAAAATTGCTATTATATTTTTCGGCGTTGACTTGCCTGCTTTTTTAATTGTGTATTGTATGTAAGATAAAAGTGTGTATATATTTTGTTGTGTTTATGACGATTAGATAATCATAGCAACATTGGCCATACGCTCGCGAACACACACATATACATGGACAGTAACAATAATAAACACTGAACTGTTTTTGTGTTAACGTGTTTTCCGCTTCGTATCGTTCGTCGTTACGTTAATGCGATGCTTCGCCTTGCGCGTTTTTGAGCCAACTGACGAATCGCTTGATGCGCCTGTGAACCTTATCAGGCGGCAGCGCGACACAACTGCGACAGCAGCGGTGTCGATGGCGACGTCGACAGCGAGCAGCGGAAGAGACAACAACAACACCGCGACGACGACGCGTCGTTGAATCGAACAACCGATGATGATCAGTGCGCGCACGAGCAGACCGATTACAGAGCTTAACGGTGAATCATGCCCTAACGAGAGAGCTATCGTGAGTGTGCACTCACTAGTCCCACACACGAGAGAGACAGGAAGGGACCACGAAAGAAAGAGTGAGATGGGAGCGAGAGAGAGTGGAGCGCGCACGCGCAAAAGAGCGTTAAGTGTGACCACACACAAAAAAAATTAAGAATCAAAGTGTAAGTGACCGTTTATCGGATTTGTTTATTAAGAGAGCTTATCGAAGCGTCATCGACGTACCCTCGACTTAAGTCGCGTGAAGCGGACCAACACCGCTAGTTGTTGTGAACCGTTGGCCAGCGTGCCAAAAATACAACTGACTCGTGAGTCGCACAGCTGCTGTGGTAAATGCTGCAAAGCTGTGGTCAGTTTCAGTTCGTTTCCTCCTTCCCTCCTCCCCGTACCGCTGTTTATGCTGAGTTGTGCTTACATTGCAAAAGCGAGAAAGAAAGAAAGAGAAGAAAATTGAACTCAACTGGCACAGGCAAATCGTACACACACAACAAACATGCATACACACAAATGTATACATAATATGTCTGATTGTATGTGTGTCTGTGAATTGAGGCATTTGTGGCAAGTCGCGCACTATGTCTTCTGCGGCAATGTTGACTATTGATGTAACCTGACGTTGCTGGCCATTTGTCTAAGCACTTCGTTTTGGCCAGGCCAGCCAACTGCCAACCGCCGCTGCCAGCGGCTATTTTCGAATCACTTTCGCTTTCCGGCTTATGACGATGCGTATAGTGTATGTACACATACAGATATACTCACCTGTATTTATGTATGTATGAGTATATATGTACATATGTATTCTCACTATATATGGCTGTCAGCCGTTTAGCAGACCGCGTTAACTGTGCCGCATGCAGCAGCAACAGGTGTGCAAAAAAGCCGCAACAACAACAAGTCCCGCAAAAGCGAACAAAATCCAAAAGGAGAAGAGAGTAGCCAGAATGCAAGAAAGCACACATACATACACAAATACAGGTATATGCGTGTATGTGTTGGTGAGAGATCGCGGACTTGACATGGAAGACAAGGAACAGAAGCAGAAACAAAAACAATAACCGTTACTTGCATACTGTGTAGGCCTAATTCTACGCGCGGTGAAAGACTTGTCTAACTGGAAACGTCGCATGTTCATTTGACTTGTCGCGCTGCTGCTTTCTTTTCATTCGTTAATCAGTTCTTTTATTGAATGCAAATGCAAATGTGTAAATCGAAATGCAAATGAATATGATTATATTCACTTGGGCGTTTCCAGTTAGAGGAGTGTGTGTCTTCTTCTTCCTCTTCTCCCCACTCTTGTTGCCGCTTCAGAGTTGATTTTTTGTTTACCAAAAGATGTGTGTTTATAAAGCGCTTTAAACGTCGGAACCCCACTTTGTACTCAATCTCAATATACCTAATGCTGTTCACCCCTGGCACGTGTTGTTGCAATGTGTTTTAACCGATAATAACTAAGCACACATTTCAGATATTTGACCTATCCGAAGTTCAAGTACAACCCAGAAGTCTAAATAATTATACAAAAATGCGAACGTGCCTACACAGCGTTAAATTGCGTAGAATATCTGAATTTACGATATTTAGAAATCTGGCATTATTGATTTCAAATGGAAGACGCAATGATTACCCGCATTAATTACCATATTCAGATACAACGAGTGGTTGACAATTTGATTTCTAATTCAATCAATATTTAACTGACAGCACTTGAACTTCTGTTGTGTACTCTCAATATTTAATATATCCTCTCTACAACGACTATCACATACTATATATATATACCCTCTCTACATCGACTGAACACACACGTAATCAATCAATATTCCCTTCGGACTTAAACACCTGCCAATCGTTGTCGATACCCACTATACAGAAAATGGCGCTAAGTTGTTAAATTTACCAAGTAATTAAACCGTTTGTGAGTTTCTATAGCAGTTGGAGCAGGCGTCCTAAGTTCAGCCTATCAGCTGACATGTGTATACCGTGAAATAGTACATTGATGTAGTATTTTAAGATTAACACCTGTAAATTTAACTATAAAGGAGCTGGGAAACATCAAATAATAATAAAACCACTGTGCTACATTCATTTTTAAACATGTTATCAATTAAAATAACATAATATAATAAGAAACATGTTAAAAAGAACTTATGATCAATTAATAATGAAAATAGTAACCGATTCTATGGTTTACGATCGACATCAAAACTTTTATAGTGAAGAAAGAAGTGATCTACCCATCTTTAAGCTATAGGGTAGCTTTTAGTCGCATACTTATTGTTTGTTCTTCATTTCTGCCTGTTGTGTCTCTTTTTGGTTTCCTCTATTTTTACGCCCACCTGTAAATTACACACAATTAAAATTGGCACGCGAACCGGGTCAAAGTCAAAAATATTTTTCGTATAAATATTTTGCTGAACCTTTTTTGGGGGCAAGTGCGAAATCATTGCACAAATCGCGCATAACTTGCGCACAACTCGTGCACTGAAGACACTAAAAACTGAACACATCCATCCATATGATACGACGGCAACAAATTGGCTTTCTTACAAAACGGAAACAACAACACGTAACAAATGAATTTCATGGTCAGATTCGGATTACGGCAAATGTCGAAAAAAGATATCTTTCAATTGGGATGAGCAATGGATGTAAACTGTTGACCCTCAACTGGTTTGACTTTGACTTGCTGGGTATTTCTCTATGTGTGTGTGTGATGGCATGTGAGTGTGCGTGTGTGCACGGCTCATTAGCGATAGATGGTGTTGATTTAAAATGCAAACAAAATGGCGTACTCACAAGCCTTGTTGTGTGGACTATGTGGGGGAATATGTGGATAATGTTGTGGTGGATAGTGCCATGCGGTTGTGGATCGTGTTCAAAAAGGCGGCCAACGTTTGACGACGGTTTATTTATGAATGAGCTCTGCGTATATGGAGGTCGATAAAACACCTGCGAATCCAGCACACACACACAGACAGACACACACGTGAGATATGCATGTAAAATGGTAACAATATAAAACAAAAGTCAATTAATGTTTAAAGTGCTTGAATTTAGCGCATGAAAACGAGTTCAGCAGTGTTTTAGCTAGTGATGAGAAATCGCATACTTGAATATACAACCTTATAAGTAGTATTTCTATATTTGTATGTTGAGTCATACTAGGGGTTAATCCAAATTTCTTGGCAAATTGTTGCATCACAATAAATCAGGGCTAGTTTAGATGGAATGATTCAGACTGTCAAGAAATTATATGATATAAGGGAAAATGTACAAATATTTAAATTTATAATGGCAAACATGTATACTTTAGCAATTTCTGACTGCTGCTACTCACAACAAGCATTATTAATAAGTAAAATATATCGCACATTCGTAGATTTTTGCTCATCCCTCGCACAAAGAAAGAGGCCGCAAAGTAAGCGTAAAATACGAAAATATACGAATACGAAAGCGCAGACACAGCTAAACGGGCCAAAGTAGCTCAACGCCCAAAAAGTCGGGCTCGTCGGGTGCGTGACTCGGCCAGTTGTGGAGCCGAAAGACTTACGGCCAAAATGTAGTAAAAAATACTTGGCATTCCAAGCGTTCGAAAAGTTTAAATAAAGGCAACGGCCGTTGGATTGGTGGAGCAGCGATCGTTCGATTTGCCATCGAGACCGAGCCGAGCGCTTTTATTTACTTTTATATTTTTTATTTATTTATTTTTTGTAAATTGCTGATGTAACGTAAACGAAAACGCAAGTAGCCCCGTGCACGAGTAAAAACCCGAACCCGGTATCGAGCCCGAAGATTTCGTATATGGGGCCCTGCCCCTTTCGAAGCTTGACCAGCCCTTTGGTTTGTACACTGCAGACACACTCGCACATAATACATATGTACATAGTATGTACATAATTGTTGACACATTCGATCAAACCGAGTTTGGGTTGGGAGAGTTTCACTCATAATACGGCATATTATGCATGAACATACCATACAAACATATACCATAAATATGTAGTACATATTCTGATTAAAAATCAGCCGTATCCCTTTATGACATTCTATGTAAGATGCGGGAAAACTTTCCAACTGCGGGGGGACGACTTGCATAATGCCTTAGGGCAACACAAAAACCTGACTAGGTTGCGGGCTAAAGACAAAAAGATTCCAAGGCATACCCACACATGCAAGGGTTATTTGTGCGTGTGTGTGTGTGTGCATACATAATTTATGGCGAAGCAAAGCGAAGGCCGCCAAATTAATGTGCGAAAAAGATGAAATTGAGTCAACGATATTAAGTTTAATAATGAAAGCATAAACAAAACGATGCAAAACCCCATCCGTCAGTTGTGGATGCAGTAAAAAATTGCTTCCAGATGGTTCGCTGATGCTTCAACCGGTTTGACTAAATTGTATTACAAGTATTGACCAAATTAAAATACATATAATTTGAAGGGGTTTTTTTATAAAACAGGGAAAGGCACAGGCACAGGTTAAAATAGCGAAGATGTTTGGAGCCGAAAAGCTTCAGTTAAAAAGGCCAAGGGAATTTCTGCTTTTTTATTTTTATCCCTGGCAACATAATGAATCTGTAAAATTCTACTTTCGTTTTATATATAGTTTACTGGGCTCTTTTCAAATACATTAATAACTTAACGTGTTTATTTCGAGTTTAATACACATATATTTAAATTTGTGTGGCTTCGCCTAAATTTACCCTACTTAGGTATACATTTTTATTGGAAAAATATATACGGGGGCTTTTAGGTAGGCTACACGGAACTTCTGTTGACAACGAAAACTCTCAAGTGCCGCTGGCAGCCGCAGCAGATAACGGCATCTTTTGTATTCATGCCCATCTGAGCAACAGGTGGTCGGGACTGAGAAGTCAGTTCTGTTGCCACCATCGCTTTTGTGGTGCTATTCAAATGTTTGTGGTCAAACACTGAATAACTGTAAAGAATTGCCGCAGCCTACGACGGATTGATTTCAATAAGTATGTCATATATATTCAGATACTCTTTAAAGTATTGAAAAAGGTAACTCATTCATATTCCCAACTTGTTCCCAGTTTATATTATCATAAATGTATGCCTAGCTCATTTGTAGAGTATCTCCGATTCGTTATCTCGATCAAACGAAAATAATTTTGCTCTTTCTGTAGGCAAACCGGTTGAAAGAACTTCGGCTAATAACAGTGCCAAAGAGTGCTTATCAAGCATGAGATGCTAAGACCTACATCAGTATAGGTATCAAAGATATATACAATTTCAAAGGCACACATACACTCACACATACTCACACATATAGGCGGGCTCGGTGGCATCAAACATCAACAGAGCAGAGACCACGCCAAGACCCACATAAGTTTATATGTACTATGTGTGCTCATCTGTATATGCTCTATGTCTATGTAAGTATGTGTAGCACAATCGGCAGTAGTCAGTGGCTTTGGACTTTGATCGCATTGGTGCTAAAATGAAATTTCTATATGATACGATACACATAACACACGTATACACACAGACACACGCCACCGAGTGTATTTTTAACGCTCTCCCAATTTGCAGTGCATTATTAAGATACCGAAGACCGCTCTCGCTGCCGTCGACCGAAAATATCCGAACTTGAACCTTGGGACTTTTGATCCGTAACTTATTTATTTATTGACTTTTTACAAAGTTAACAAAGTACGAGGCGAGAGAGTACGTTAACTGCAAAATGCCGTATATTGATTTTACAATTTCGCAAATGACGCAAGTGCCAGACGACGCTACCCAGGGAGGGTACTACAAAAAATTTGCAAGCTTTAGAATTCAATTAGAGACCTGCTTTGTAAAATATTTGCATAAACTAGCAGAGTCTATAGCTTGTGTGTATTGATTGCATTAATGCATTGATTGGTAGTTAATTACTTAATTAGCTCTCACCTGTAACTTGCCCTGCTTATTCGTGTGCATGCTAAAAGCCCACTAAAAACTTCGATTATAAATACATTTCCTAATGTTCACGACTGAGGTGACGTTTCCGCATTGCTTCCCAGGTGAAACTCATTTTTTTGCTTTTATATTTTTTTATTCGACTACAAATGCAACGTAGGGTGCTGCGCAAGCGCACACGCACCTCTGTTAAGCGTCTGACAGCTTGACGTCCCAACTGGGCACATGTCTACAAATGTGTGTGCAAATCCAATTGAAAGTCAACATAAGCAAACAAACTTGTCGCTGAGAAGACACTTATGCAGCAGGGAAACCCTTAATCAATCACTGCAATTGCATAAGAGCGCAAGTGGAAGCAGGACAACAAAATGTCGCAATGTTATTCGATTAACATTTTTCTGTTAAAATATTACAGTTTTCTAACTAGTGAAATTTATGTAGGTTAACTGTGCTCCAACTGTTGTTGCTGTGCTTATGAGCTCATTTCAATATTTCTCGCTCACTAGAATAAACAACTTAATTCTCCCACATGCGGGTCTGGGTCGTAGCAGTCTCTCAATAGTAATAAAAACTTTGACCCCCTCTCAAAAAGGGCAATTTGCACACGTACGTCCATGATGTTATGGTGCTCACTCTCACTCTCGCGTACACACTCACGTACGCACGCGACGCAAGAGAGCTAGCACGTGCACTCTCTTTCACTCTCTTCGGCTTGGCTGTTGCTTCCCTGCCTGCCGCTACTCTTGCCTAGCGTTGCTGGGCGCGGCGGGAAACAGGAGACCTAAAGTTTTTTTTCTTTCTTTTTAATTAAAACCACGCAGCAAACTACGACGATGACTAATATTCTCAATGTAAGCGTACTCTGCTGTGAGTGCACAACAAGTTGCTAACTGAAAATCGATGTTAACTCACCGCCAATTGGATTTCAGGCCGGCGAACTCTGAGAGAGTAGCAGAACGTGTGCAGCGATGGAATTTTGCTTAAATTTAAAGAATTTCACACACATGTACACACTTGCATACACGCGTACATACAAACAAAACACACTAACACACTTGTCTGTTAATAAACTGATCGACGCGCGAACTGAGGAGAATCAAGGAAGCGCTGCTGTGATGCTGCCGGGGTTGATTTATTTGAATATTATTATTGCTGGTAATGATCACTACAAATGAAAGCGGTATATTTTAACTTTAAATTAACACAAACACACACGCACCCACGCACACGCACAGGAATCGACTGTAAGAAATTATATCCGAAAAGGAAACGGCAGCAACAACGGCAACAACCACGCACAAGAAAGTCTAAAATGAAACTAAGCGGGAAACAAAAACAAAATCAAAAGGAAAACGACGAAAGCCAGAGCGTACATGGCGCGAAGCTGTGTGAGGTAACGCAGCAAACATTGCATACTCCATTACGGCAACCAGTCCAGAGTATTAATATCTTATATTCATTCAGTTGATAAGTAATTTAAGTGCTCATTTAAATTGTATAATTTATGTTTTTTTAATATTTATTTTGTGGAGTAGCTCTAAATGAGAGAAATTCCATAAGCTTATGACGTCACACGTACTCTCAGAGAGTGCAACCTGAAAGAGAGCGCACAAACAAACCGCTGTTTTGTTTTAAACGATATGGCAACTTTGCCAATAGAGTGACCATACTGATAAAACTGATATCCATGCAATAAAATACTGAAAAAAGCGCGAGCTTTGAATTTCCTCGACAACTAAAGGACTGAACAAAGAATTGCGATAATTTAAGTAAACTGAATTTAAAAAACTTTGCAATTGCAAAAATACACAGCGAATTAATATAAAAACGGGTTATTCCAATAAAAATCTATGAAATTTTAGAAAGTTCTCCTTTATTCCATGCAACATATTTCACCTAGCGAATTAATTAATGTCATAACATAAATGTGCTTTGTCAGCCTATAATAATGAAGTTGTCATTTATGCTTGAGAATAAGCCTCGATCAGCATGACATGCTTAGGTAACCCATTATGCTTATAAGCTATTACCCCACAGAAGTCGTGATCACGTAATAATAATAATAAATGATTTGACTTCACCTGCAATTATCCGCATTGCGATAGACAATAACTAACTAATTAAACGCCCATCACATTCTAAATAAACAACATGGTTCTTTCAATCTCGATTTTATTTATAAAATAAAAAACACATCTCTGTTGATCAAAAAAATCCAACTAAATAATTGACACGTATCAAAATGTTTGCTTGCATTACCAAAAACACAAAGTAAAAAGGATTGAAGCAGCTGAGAGAATAAGAAATATAGTAAGATATGTACAATATATGTAAAACTTATTGAGCTATTACAATGTTTATGCGTGAGAATGAAGTATTTTTCTGTGGTGCAAGCGACAAAGAGGGGAGAGACAAGGTACAGATACAGAAGCATATATATATAAAAAAACATTATATATATATTTCTAGATCGATCAATACAATATACGTGCAATTGCTACGAATTGGATTTCTATGACAATATGTTTTTCTTTTTGTTTTTCTCTTTGTTTTTGTAATTTCAATTTAAAAAATGTCTCGATTTGGCTTAGAATTATACTTGGACTCCCTATGCTTATAGTTACATTAACTGTATGGTAAAATTTAATGATTACATATAATTAATTTATGCTTTGTTTCTTGGTTGGCTGGCTGGCTGCTGATTGGGCTGCGGCGCTTTATTTGTTGCCCCCCGCTCCATTGTGGAGCACGCGTTGCCGCGCCACATGCGAATTGAGCGCCGGATTGCACATCTCTGTTGTGAACTTGTTGAATGTGTTCTGGAAGCGATTAACGTGTCCATTCATATGGCCATTGCGCGTTGGCGTCACATCGCCATCCTGGTGCTCCTTCACAGCGCCGTTGGCATGACCATTGGCCTTGACAGCCGATTTGTCCTGCAGAGAATGAATCTATTAGCAATCTATATGTATGTATATTATCATATATGTACTCGTACCTTGCCATCGCGCTTCACGTAGGCGCGCTTGTAGAAGTTCGAGAAGAGGAAGTAGAACATAACCGCGTGAGCGCCAATGAAGTAGGCAAAACCGATGGGATAGTTGCAATCGTTCTTGAAGAACAGCTGGAACGAGTGCACCATGACCAGAACAAACTGTATCATCTGCATGACTGTCAAATATTTCTTCCACCACAGATAACGCTGTACTTTGGGTCCCATTGCGGCCAACATGTAGTAGGCGTACATGAAGATGTGCACGAAGGTGTTCAAGAACCCAAAGAATGTCGAATGTCCACCCGGTGTGAATTTAACGCCCCACCAGACCGAAACGGGCATAATACCATGATGAATGACATGCAGTGTGGAGACCTGATCGTATCGCTTGCGCATCACAAAGAAGAACGTATCGAAGAACTCGGTGAACTTGGAGAAATAATACCACCAGCAGCCCCATGCCGTCTGCAAAGAGAGAGAAAGAGAAAACCATATAAATTATATGCTATATAAAGGGGACAAGATTATAGCTAGCGGTACACGTGCATTTTTTTCATCGATTATGCTTCGCCTATATTTGCGATCCTATGCAAATTTTGCCAGATTTTTGGCACTTTCTAATGGGAATTTATCCAGTTAGCGCTTGGTGACACGTGAGACTTCAATCTGTCTTCCAAGTGTGCCGGCCGGCTTCGGTGGCCGTACGAAGTCTTGAGCAGCCTCTGCGGGCATTTGTCATCGTTTGATTAGCATAAGAACCAGTCGCCGTTATGGTATCCGCTCTTATGTTTAAACTACCCGAAAACTGGTTGCCTTCTTCTTAATACATATAAATCTGGCACAGTGAACAAACATTTATATATAGTATTTCTGTTTTATTCGGGAATTTGCTTAACGCATTTCAGCAGAATCTATATACACTATATATAACTCTATGTTATATACTCACACGTATCGCTTTAGGTGAATAGGAATAATCAACGGGTTCGCATCGCAAGTTATAGCCGTTCAGCCATCCGCCTATGCAAGACTGTAAAATGAAAAGTTTTAATTGTGATCGCTCGGTATCCCGGAATTTTTAAGCTTAGCTTACCTCGTAGAACAGCCACGCGCTAAAGAGCACCTGCGCTGCGTTGTAGACAATCAGAACTTTGCGCAGCTCAAAGGGTTTTCTGTTCTCCATCAATTTTGGACCAAGTACCTAAAAAGAAGAGAAAATATGTTTCAGCATTTTATTTATATTATTACACGAGAGATCTCCAAAATACCTGACAGGGAAATAAGTTAAAGGGGAAATATTACGATCAGCATATATAGAAAAAATTATATGCTATTTCTTTTAACGTTAGTTTCTAATTCTTCTGCAAGAACTTCTAAACTGGATAGCTCTACTTGTTTCACATTTCTAGAGCTTTTCTATAGCTACAGTGCATCCTTTAACTTTACCCCGTCAGCCCCATTAAATGTGCCGTTGCCTTTGGCTTCGCACTGTTTTTAATTGCTGCCGTTGGTCATTTAAGCTAAACGTGATTAAACAAAGGCGCGATGCTGCAATTATCGAATCAATCGGATGCTGTCTGTGTCTGTTGATTTTGGGACAAGTTCGTTGCCTAAGTCTTTTGTGCTGGTTGCCATGTGAAAGCCATTTCAATGATTACATGCAAATGTATATGTCCGTCCGTCCCTCCGTCCCTCCCGTTGCTGGTTAGCTGTATATAAATGTAAAGCAATGCAAAGCTAAAACCTAAATAGAAATCGATTTTCGTTTTTTTCAACGATCGGTTTTTTTTCTACGTTTTTTCTTCCCTCTGCTGCCCTCGCTCATTTTTTCTCTCTCTTGTCGTCTGTTTTTTGTAGGTTTTTGCATATGTAATTTTGGCCCACTTGGGTCACAGTTTCAACATCCACGTTGCCCGATCAGCTTTTAAATGCTGCGACTGGCCCTGAACTTTTTTTCGCACAACAATGCCATAAAACGGAAACTAGTTTTGCATGCGGGCAGGCAGGACGAACATAGCACGAACTGCAGCAAGATCATCAAATAAAGTAGAGGAAGAGGTATATATAGATATATGTTTATTATATGGTATCTAGATTCTGGAAACAACGAGCAGACTCGGCCACGCTCGACTTAAGTGCCTCCACTTGGTCTGCGTATTCATTTGGGTTTTTTCCCTCCAATCAGAACGTTAATTATAGATTGAGAACGCCTACTAGATGTGTTTATAGCTGACTATGCGTGTTCTGGACGGTGATTCCCTCTCTCCTTCTGTGTGTGTGTATGTGTGGAGTGGACACTTACCTTTACAAAGTACGCATATGACAAGCTGATCGCTATCGTCGGAAAGGGGGAGCTCATGAGCGGGTAGTCTCGGGTGCGGGGATCTGACTTATTGTCCATAAGATCCCGCCAGCCATCGTAAAACTGTGTGAGGTATTCCTGAAAAACAGAGAGAGAGACAGGTTAATCATTAGTCAAGTGCTTGGGCAATCGGCCTTGTCTTGTCTGCAACTAGGTTCGGGGTTCAAATGTCAAATCAATAAAAAAAATACCATAGAAAATAAATGTTGAAAATTCGCTGTAATGTTGCAACATTGTGATTAAGCGATTCGACGCCTCAACTAATCTCGGCACAAATCCATCAATTTGTTTTGCCCACGATCGAAAGGTCTAAGGGGGCGGAGATTATAATGTGCCCATTGTACGCTTTGTGCTCTTATGCGATCATAATTAAGCATACCCGTTCTCTAACCACCTACCCACCGAGCTTCGACTCTGACTCCGGCTCGGGATCGGATCATTTGTGCAAGCCACGAAAAAAAAAACAACCATTAATAACAACAACAACTAAACTGGCTACGGAACACACAAAAATCGCCAAGAAAAACAGCATTCTCGTTGAATTTCCGTATGTAGTTTGTGTAAAGCGGCGGTGGCCTCGTGATTTTCTATAATATTCCTATGCCAATTTGGCCAAGTTTCCAAAATAAAAAAAATTAGAAAAGAGCGGAGAGACGCAAGAAAGAGGCAAAAACTGGTCTAATCTATTGCAACAGCCTTGGAGTGTGCGCAGAGCATAATCAGACACAGTGAGGCAGAGCAGGCCATATATCTTGTACATATGTGTGTGGTATAAAGACAACGAATCGTTCAGAGCATGGGGGAAATTGCATATGATTGTTATAATATTTTGAATTCGTTGTGAAATGAAAAATTAAACAATCTATGCTAATGCAAATTGTTTATTAAATAATCGGCCAAAAGATAATTAAGGAAATAACTAATAAATGCTAGTCATTCATTTGCAAAGGCTAAGAAGGGGGCCTAAGCTAATTAAGTAGCTGTAAATTGCAGAGGCGTGTGATGGAATTCGACTTGCAAATTCGCTTTCTAGTATTCCCCTTGTTATTGTGAATACGAACAGCGATCTATAATTTCGGTTCAGCAATTTGTTTAATCAGACATGGCTTGGGGTAGGAACCCACATCGATAATTCCATAGCTGCAACAAAGTAAATTCAAATAGAACTTCGCCGGAAACGTGTTTCAGCATGAACATCAATTGGAACCCGGGGATAAATACCGCGTAATGTGCATAAATTAGTTATTTTTGAAAATTAGAAACGAATGTAAATTGTAAGTTTTGCACACGATCATTTACAGTTTTCTACTCCATTTACATATTTGTTCGATCAATTTTGCAATAACTGCAAATTAACTACGATTCAAGTTTCATTAAGTGCAGCTTGCAGTTGTTGTTTATTTATCCTGCACTTTGTCCCTTTGACAGATCGTTGCCTCATTTGCGCGCACTCCCCTCCTTCCTCCCCCACACTCAGCACCTGTTGGCTCATTTGTCTGCTTGTCATGCAGCGCCAAGCTAACGGACCTAACAGCCACTGCCACTGTGCGCCAGTCAATCAGTCTGTCCGTTGAGCAAAACAATGCCTATTTGTCGTCTTGTCTACACTTCAACCCCGGCCTCTGGCTCAGTCTCTGCCGCTGCCGCAGCCTGTGCATATTCGTCAGCGTTTAGCACCCGAAGCATTGAAAGCCAAGTCATGGCGTTTACTTGCTTCATTAATGTAACATACAGTGCCTGCCATTAGGCAGTGTACAGTGCACAGCGCTGCACAGCCCGAGGAGTCCGGCTGCGCCATGGCTGCGGGTGTGGCCAGTCGATGCTGCGCGGGGAAGGGATACACAGGGGAAGGCAGTAATTATTGGTTGGAGAACCCGCTTGGCATTTCTCGTGATGCATTCGGTGATTTTTATTGTCATGTAGAGTGTACTTATGTGTTTGTGTGTGTGTGTATGTCTGTGTGTGTATGTGTGTGGCAAGACTTGTCAGCCAGTGTGGCTTGCTTAGCAACCTTAACCAACCTTAAGATACACTCAACTTCTAGTGGGAGGATCAATGCATATATTGCGCATATCACGCATACGCACAGTGTACGTTGAATGACTGGCAAGAAATCCAAAGTCGTCTAAATATGATGCAATCGTTGTGACCACTGAAGCGTGCTAAGAGGCCCTCAGTCAACCCCAATATCGAAACGGATTGTCACCATGGCTCATGATTCACCTCCATATGATGCTAAGACTCGCGACTGCGTGTGCGATCAAAGTACGACACTGTTGCCGGTGATTATAGTACATATAATTACGTAGCGAGATTTTCACTTTTTATATGACCCACTCGGCTGACTAATTGAATTCGAAATTACACCAAAAAGGTACCCAATTCCTGCTTAGAAAAAATAAATTAAAAACTGAAAAAAATAACGCAATCCAAATTTGATAAAACTACTTCCGCTGTGAGATTTCCGCGCTGGAAACACTTTCTCAACGGCATAGTAATTCAAGCTATAAATTATTCAACTGCAAAAGATCTAGAAGAATCGTTCGCATTGCCTAGTTTAATTGATACGTCAACGCCAGATAGATTAAGCCACTCAATTATTCAGTAATGCAGCTTATGACGTAGGTCAGTAACAGCTGCATATTTATATCGCATATTTCATGTATGTCATTTGATTAAGGAAAACTACTGACTAGTTGACCAGATACGACCAGTTTTATTTTTTTTCACACTCCCAACAGCACATTAAGGCTGGAATAATACTCATTTAACTGGTCTTTAACTGCATACAGCACCGCCCCGCACTGAGAGCAATTAAATTTAATTGTTTGTTTTGCTTTAGTTTTTTTAGTTTGCCATAACTGGTCGGGTTTGTCTGTTTGTCTGTCTGTCTTACTATCTGTCGGTCAGTCTATCGTCAGTCTAGCAAGTGCACTTCGCGAATTCAGTGCATTTCCGTGTAGATGCTAGAACCGTTAAGCGATTCACGTGAAGTGTTTTTGGCCTAACGCGTCATTTTGGTCATAAAATGAACTGTTCGCAAAAGCGGAAATCACCAATTGGCTAATGCGCAATGCGAGCAGTTAATCAATCAAATTAATCCCCCCAACCCTGCCTTAAGTTGTCACTGCCTTATCGCAGCTTAGTCGTCATAAAACAAAAGACTTAAGACACAAACACGCTGCGCTACTGTCAGGCGTGGGCTGCAACTATCGAAAACAAATAAACAAAAAGCCAGAAAACGAGTAACAAAACAGCTAAAACTAATCGCAAGTCATTTTCGTATGTCGCATGCTTTGCGTTCCCTCGATAAATATCCATATTAATTGATCGCACATGTTTGCACTTGTGTCGTTACAGTTTGAGATCAAATAATGAGGCAGCTTTGAATGCTGCGCGCACTGCGAATTCATCTTCTTCTCCCCCTTTTCTACTTTCAACTGTTCTGCGCAATTTGTTTACTTTAGTTTAATAAATGCAGTCGCCCTCTGGGTGGGCACCAACAACTACAACAACAACAACTGCTGCTGCAATATAAATCACAAATCTGTCGATTTGTAGGCAAAGCAGGCAAACTTTATTTATAATTTGTCAAATATTTAACGCGTTGCCGCGCGCGTTTGTTGAACTTGTGGCGAAAAAATGTAACAAAAAAAAAATGTTTAAGAAAGAAAGAAACGAAAAACTAAACCGGTATCTACAGATATCGCCTATTAATACGCAGATTTAATTATAATTTATAAACGAGCGACGAAACTGAGCCAAAGCGCGTATGGAAATTTTGGGACCACATTCTGAGCCGCAAAAGCTCGATGCGAAACTATCGATTGATTAAGCTTGAATACAAGTTAAGTTTATAAAGATATCTATGTATGTATACAGGAAGTTTGATTTTGCCATTTCATGATGATACTGTTGGTTAATGTGTCGAATTGGCTGTCAGAATTTTGCCAATTGCTGCGGGGATTTTGTTGGACTTTGCCCCACTAAAGAGTCTCTGCTTTTTCAAGTGTTATTTTTATTTATTTCTTTGCTGGCAGTGCCGCAGTTGTTGGTGTTACATAAAGACGGACACTGTGCGCTGTTTGCGTAAGCGCAGCCGCAGCATCTCTGCGTCTGTCTCTCTCTTGGTTGACCCTTTTTCGCTTTCTTTGGTTCACACGCGCTGCGAGGCAGCAGCGCCAAATGCTTTCCCAAAAAGCCCACAAAAATGCTTCCGTCAGCGACGACGGCGCGGCAAGTGTAAAAAGGTATTTGTAATTGTTGTTGTTGGTGTCGCTGTGGTCAGCAGTTGTTGCTGCTGTTGCTGCTGCTGTTGCGCGTTACATTTTAACGCTTCATTATGCGCCATAAGCGCGCCAAGCGCTGCAGAGACACTCACAAAAATGAGCGAACAACTGAAAATGTACAATGTCAATTATTGAAGCTGATGCTGCCACTTCCCCCACTACAGACTCCCCACTCTCATCAGCATTCGGCATTGTTTGCCAAGCACGGCAATTCCTCAACTTGGGCCTAACCCAAAATGCAATCGCAGTCATGGGCCATGACTAACAAATCGCCCCTCGCTTCGCTGATCGCTCCCGCTAGTTGAAAATGTCGGCACAATGGGATTTTTGTATTTCCACTCTCGCCTTGGCCACAACTAATTGTTCCGCTAATATGCGACTAAATGCTAAACGTAAAAGACAGACGGACTGTCCGTCTGTCGGGTTAACTGTCGAAAGGCCCTAATCGCCGCTGAATGCCAATTTGATGCCTTCTGGAATTGTCACTTCACTCAGTCTCGACAATATAATCGCATAATAATAATAAAACTATAATTTTCTACGGGGAATAAGGCAAATAACCACGCCAGGTGATTCCCACGTTGAATAACGAGATTTCAATGTGCTCACTTAGGACTCAAGTTGTGCAATAAAGCTGGGAACAAGACAAAGATCTAACTATTCATTTATATGTTTAGAACGGTAAATATAGACCTCAGGGGGTTTCATAATAAAAGCCTGATCTACACATATTTTGACTTGGTATTATCTAATCATATCTTAGAGAAATTATATAGAGAAAAGATTAATGAAAGATTATCTAAAGATTAATGGAAAAACTTCGAGAGCTCGGTATAAATGTTCCTCTATTGTTAATGTACGATTTTAAGTAGGATTATGAGAAATTAGGTTCAAAATTTATCTTGCTACAAAGATAACTAAAGATATTGAGAGAAATTCATACATGATTCAATACACATACATATATTAGGAAATAATAAGTAATTTATTATACTATACAGCTTTGACATAATTTCCCGTAAGTTTATATGAGCCATTTGTTTAGTTAATATATTAAGACATAATAAGAAATAATATTTATCATAATATGCAACGAATTGATGTATATATATAAGATATTTATTTGTTATATTAAAAATAATAGGTCATTCTCTTATCACGCCGAACTTGAACTTAGGCGACTTCTTCTTGGTGGTCAACTGGTCCATAACAAAGTCCCTTCAACTCCCCTTGGTATGCATCTCTGCATTGCCCCTGAATTAGTTATTCATACTTGGAGACAAGAAATAAGGCAAATAAATTTGCATGTGGTAAAATAAATCAGGGCTTACAAAACGAGTCTCTCAATTGTCTCGCGAGAGAAGAGCGTGTTAAATTAAATAAATTAAATGTTGCCCAACACGACGACGAATATAAATCAAGTAATAATATTTAGACAAAATGCAAGGTCGATATTGTTGTTGTTCGAGCTTACAGCAAATCAACAACAACAATTAAAATGATCAATAAAAGGCCAAGGGAGACAAATAAAGAAACGAAACAATGGCATCAGCAGCAGCAGCAGCAACAACAACAAACAGGTAACAATCTGGCAACAATATTGTTATTAACACTTTACAACACCGCGGCAATTAATTAAACCAAGACGCACCAAAGGCTGCACGACCCAAGTCCCGGTCATAATAATGATAATAACAATCCAGTCAGAAGTAACAACAACAACAGTAAGACAAGTTTCAAATGCAAAACTGGGAAGAGGGCAACGGCAGCTGGGAGAGCAACATGATAAAAAGGTGTTGAGAGGCAGTGATGGGGCGCGATGAGGCAACATGCACAGTCCAAATTTTTGTTGGTATGTAGTATAACCGTAGCTAAGTATACCTTATTCACACACACAGGCTCATACAGGCACACAGAGATGCTGCTGCTTTACAAGGCCAACCGGGCAGTTGGACTGGCTTGCGTCTCTCTCTCTCTCTCTCTCTTTTTATTTCCACCTCTTTATGTTTCGTTTTTGCCAAGTCTTTCTCCGACTGTGAATGCGATTACGACCTGGGATGCTGTCTAAATACATATATAAATTTTTGGTTCATTTTAAATTTGATTTATTTTAATGGAAGCTGACTTCTCCTTATATAAAGCACGCTGTGTGTGTCATCTGCCCCATGGGGCGGCACTAAGTAATTTGCCATACTATAAAAAAAAACAGTAAATGAACAACAAACAAAAGCGGAAGAAAACAACAACAATATACAAGTATACGAGACCATATGAATTCACATTTGTAAATCCGTATAATTGTGCAGCTCAACACTTTTACTTTCCCGTTGCGCCTCCCCCCACAGAAGAAAGACAAAAGGGCAGCCGCGGAACAGGTTTAAAAATTACCAGAAAAAAAACTACACCCGATCGAAAGAGTGTTGATTTTTAGGTGAAATAAAAAATTAACGGGGGAAAAAATCAAGCTAACCGAAAATTTTGCTTTGAATAGACGCAAAAACTTAAAGCTGAATGAGAGAGAAAAATGAATTGTGTGTGGAGCCTGCACAACATAAAAATCAATTTATAGGTCAAGTTGAGCGCAGCCATGCGATTGTGTGTGTATATGAGCATATGAACACGTGTGTGCGTGTGTGTGCAGCTCGCTTTTGAAGCCGAAAAATTCAGGTTCAGCTCAAGACTTTTACCCAAGCGGCATCTTGTCTAATAAGACGAATTATGCAACAACGAATGGACCCAAGCAGACACACACCGACACACACACACATACACGCTTGGCTGATTCGAAAAGCGCTATAAGCACCTGCAATTAGCTTAGCATTAATTTGAGCAAAGTTGTCGGGTTAATAAAATCAAAAATGAGAGCGAGAAAACAAAGCGATATTCAAAAGCAAATGAGCATTTTTTCTGATGTTGCTGATGTTGCACCCTGATGTTGTTGCAGCCACAATTGTGGGTCAAGTTGAAAATGCAACACGATCCACACACAGAAACAACATTCACATTCACATTCACCATCACACAGCGAGCAACTTGTGCGCGGATAAAATCGCGCACTCGCCCGCAACTGAGGCGACTCTGGCAGGCGATTTCATCAGCGCGACGAGCAGTAAAAACCGCTTTGCTGCACTTGCCGCAACAAATACACCCAAAAACTGAAAAGCGAAAAAAAATATATATGTGTGCATACATATAAAATGATATATCAGTTTGTTCAGTTTGAATCTATCTTGTTTGTATCTGCGGAGCTAAAGAAGACTTTGAGAGCGAAGGCGCGCGCGCGCGACTTTTGGAGCAGCTAAATCGCGTTAATGTGGCAATCCCGTCTGTCAGTGTCTCTGAATGTGTGTATGTGTGTGTGCTTGTTGTGTTTTGGCCTAACATGCCAAGTAATTGGTGCAAGACCTCTTGTTGTTGGTGTTGTTCTTCTGATGATGTTGTTCAGGCTTTTGACGCTGCTTTCAAAAACTTAGCGTTTAGGACGCGTTTTAGGCGCGTTTCCAGTTGCAGAGAAGTTGTTGTTGTTGTTGTCGGTGTTGTTAGTCAATAGTCAAGTGCACAGCTGCAAACGCTCGAGAGCTGCGTAAGCCAGTTTACTGAGTCAGTGAGAAATCCCAATCTTATAGACGCTTCTCTCGCCTGCCCAGCTCCCGCTCCCTCATCATCCCGATCCCGATCGTAATTGACAACTAAGTATGACTGACAGTTTTAAAAGTGATCTGTCGAATCGAGTCGCTGGATATATGCAAAATAACAGCTTGTCTGGCTATTGTCAACAATCGATTTATATCTCGGATTTACCGAATTCATTGCACTCAGTTTATTTATGAATTGCAAGACACATTTAGAATGATATTTCGCAGGTTTTTATCGAAATTCTAAATTATTCTCATGTCGACAGTTCGAAGGGCTGTCAGGGCGTTCAGGTCAATGAGATTTTAAAACTCATGATGAAAAAAAACCTGTATTTCTGTTTGTATTATTCCGATTGACGAGTTCGAGTTGGCATTAGCTGGCACACAGCTAATAAATAACTTGATGATATTGTAAAAAATTGCTAAGCAAATAATGATAATAATAATATCGATATTATACATTCTGTTTTGCTGAGATCGTACATTGTGATGTCGTTAAACGTCGAACAAGTTAAGCGATATAAACAATACGAAATTGTCCAGGATCATTGTGCAGATAATTAGAATTCACTTATACACGTATACACTTATTCAATTATATTTACTACATATGAATGACATAAGTTGCGATACTTATTTTACGTTAAGCATTTTTTATCACTAAATACGAGATAAACCTGCGCCTATAACTGCCTCTCTCCCTGACTACAATATATCCCCTTATCTGAGACTGAGCAATAATTGATTTACCAAGAGCGACACTTACTTCAATGAGCGCACGATAAGAAGCCCCCGACAACGTCATAGCGGGCGCGTACACATACAAAAACAAAAAGAGCAACAACAACAACGAAAACACTTTTATCAGTTTTTAGCACTTATGCGCGATATTATAAAGCGAACGGATCGAAACGGAACGGAGCAATACGACTGCGACTACAGCAAGTACGAAAAAGAGTTAACTCTTTAGGCACACACACACACAAGCAGACGCGCACATATGTATGCATGTGATATGTATTTGTATCGTAAATAGGCTAAAGGCACGCACAAATTCAATGTTAGACAATAAACCTTTGGCCAAATTGCACGCCAATTGCAAAATGCGGCGAACTGCAGCGTCGACAGCAGTGCACTCCTAACGCGACTGCAACTGTGTGTGTGTGCTCGCTAGCTTGCTCATTGCAATATCGCGCATACGCCGCGTTATACTAACAGAGCAGCGCACACGAATCAAAGTCACATGTGCACAACATATTATCGCACTCTCTCTTCGAAACAGCTGAGCTACTACACTCAAGTGTTCTCTGCTCTCTGCCGCGCTCACTGAACACTAGCAGCGACGCCAGCGTCAACGGCAACACCGAAGCGAAGGCGTCTCTCTAATGCGACGCGGGACGTAGCCAAACTGACGGCAATTGCAACTAAATCGCCTGATTAAAATCAATTTTTTATTATGATTACCGACACTTTGGGGCAACTGGCCTAGTAAATACCTGCAGACAGCGGCGTTGGCTGCGGTGCCAGCGTTAGCGTCTATACAAACTTGTTACTTTGTTTTCAGTGTCAAAAGCGCAATGCAAAATCATCCCAAATATGTATAAATAAAATAACCAAGAGATGAAATAGAGCTGTAATAAAAATTGTGCAATCGTGCAATGAAAAGGAAGATGACACAAAGGGCGTCCGAGATTCGAATACATATGTATAGTATGTATATACATATGTCTACTGTTGTTGTAATATGGTGCAATGGGCTCCGCGTTCGCTTGGATGGAGATCATTAGCCACATCTGAGATTGGTCAACGCGTGCAAGCAAGCACAAAAATGTATGTTGTCTTTCTCCCGTCTCCGGTTCGAATTTGCAGCTTCACTGCTGAATGAATATATAAAAATCATTCGGGGGAGATTTCTACACACAACGCTGATGCCCGATGATGAGTGAACAAAAATGTATAAAGACCTAAAGCGACGAATAAGCAAAGCAAAACGCATGGCAAAAACAATGCAACAGCAGCAGCAGCAACAATTGAGGCAATCACAGGCCAGAGAGAGATAGCGAAAGAGGGAGTTAAATCTGGCATCCGTATGGTGACCATGAAACCATCATTCGTATCCATTTCACTTGCCATCGCCCATCGCCATCGCCAGCCAGCAATCGCCAATCACCTGCAAACGCGCGTAGTAAAGCCAAAAGTATTTTTTACTGCCGGCCGCAAATGGAAGCGTGTGTAGCAACTTATCCAGTTATCCAGTTAAGATTCAAGGTCAGCTCTGCCTTCGCTGCTGCTGCAGAAACGATGCATTTCCGTATAAAATGTTGTCAGGCCAGCAACGCTCTTTCTCCCCGCTCCCCCTTTGGCGGCCCCCTTCCTTGGCCAGCAACGACGACGGCCTTCACTTTACCACGACAGACGCAACATGAGCGAGAAATCGAAAAAAAAGCTGCACCGTTTGCAGATTTACTGTTACTACAAACACGCACACACACACACACCCTCGTGCAGCTGCTGCACATGTTGCAAGAGAGTTCAAGTGCGAACAGCTTTAGCAAAACAGAAGTATAAACTACGAAATTTTCGTGGCGTAACCAGACACCCCAAAATAATTCAAAGTCGCGTGAAAATCTACATGGAAATTCCACAAAAACATGAAAACAAGCCAAAGAAAGAAGACTGAAGACAAATGAAGAAAGCGAAATGAGCAAAAAGCAAAAGCACGATCGAAAGTTCTGTGCGCTGCAAAAATTTTTAAAAGTAAAGGCATTGAAAACTTTTGAAAATTTGTACTTGGTAAACATAAACTCTGCTTTTCTACTTTTTCTACTCTTGTTTGCATTTCTGCAGAAACGTACGAAAGAATAAAGTGGGAAGAGAGACAAGAAAGCACTTGACACTGGGGAAAAACACGAAACAGTCGAATGTGAAAAGAAAAAACAAAAAAATAATATTAAGATGGAAGGTTTTTCGCGTTGAGAATGATTAACTGGAAGTTAATCAAACGGTTAATGACAAGATTTTCAAGTGAGTTTAAGTTTCACAACAGAATGTTATAAGAAATATATGGAAATATATATCAAGAGATATAAGTTATGTTTTAATTTGTTGTTGATTTTTCCAAATACGTATTTATTTATTGAATATATTTTAAGTTTAATTCAGCTATTTTCTGCTCAATTTGTTAATATATGTTTCTTTTTGTTTTATATGTTTATTAATTATTAATTTGATACACTATTCATCTATTTTATTCCAAATTTCGACTTCCCACTCACCATTTTGACAAGATTGTTTATCTCCGGTTCTTCAGGGTATGTTAGTTTTTTCAATAAAAACGATATCACTTGTTCACTTTTTGCTTAAATTTGCACACTATTATTATCCTTCTACTTGCATTGGACTTTAATACTTGTGATTGGGAAATAGTTATTCTCTAGATTGATCGATGAACACGCGCACCAGTCACACAACTCGTATAATTATTCTTTTCTTGTTTAATTGAATGTTTTAATACGCTCAATTGTTAACTAAATCACAGTCATATCTACACTCCCGTGTGTGTGTGTTAGTGCGGATTAAAGCTTCCGCTGACCAACTGACCAACTGCCAAAAATGATCAACTGCTGCCAACTACTGCCAACTGTGTCTTTATTTTTTCGACTACGTCTCGGTCTCTCAGTGTCTGTGTCAAGAGTCGTCTCTGTAGTGGACTCGACCGGTACTGGGTGAGCGTGTACGTTTTACCATTCAAATCAAAAACACTGAAATAACTTTGATTTCACGCTGTCGCTTTACTTTTATACGAAGCACACCAAGCTGGCAGCGACGACGACGTTGACGTCGCTGTTGGCGTTGCGGTGAGCGAAGCGGAGCTTTTGATAAATTCTGAGCGCAGCTTCAACTTTAACATACAGGTTATATATGTGTGTATGATATGTGTGAGATGTTTTTTCATCTATGTATTCGTGCGTTTGAGCGTGGCTGCGCCGCTCTCACTTCGTCTGCTGCGTTTCGGTTTTGGGCAAGGATGCTTAGCGCTGTTAATCTGCTGTTGTTGCTGTTGCTACTGTTGTTGCTATTGCGGCTGATGCTGTTGCTGCTGATCTTGCGGGTGCTGCTGCTGCGAATGCTGCTGCGATTGCTGCTGCTATTGCTGCTGCTGTTGCTACTGCTGCTGCTGCTCTTGCGGGTGCTTGCGCATTCGACTTTGAGTTGCGTTTGAGCTTTGCGATTTGGTCAGCCCTTTTGTTATTTACACACACTCTCTCTCGATCACTCTCTCTCGCTATCTCTCTATCTCCCTCTCTTTCTCCATTTCTCTCTCTCACTCGGCCACGCCTACTTGCGCCTCAATTACATCTACTGATCTTGCCTTTGCACCCACAAGTAGCGGCTATTAACTATTAAGGTGTTATTAAGTATTGGCACTGTGGATATTTTGTTGCCTCTCTACCAGCCGAGCGCAGAGTGCAAAGTTCTGTAAAAACCGCCTGCAAAGCCGTTAATTAACCCTTGATGACACTACAAGCTCTTAAAAAAACAAAGCAAAAAACGACCAAAAAATAAAAAGTGCATTCGACTTGAAAACTATCTGCATATTAATGCGAATTTTAAGTAATTTTGCAATCACAAATCTGAATACGGAAAATGTTTGCCAAAAAATAAAGAAAAAACACAATGAATGAAAGGAGCGTCGCCGTCGTCGTGCACAATTCGCTTTGGATATTGATGAAAATAATATAATGAGACGAAACCAGTTTAAAGTTTTTGCGCTCATTTAAAATTTCTGATAAAAGAGCCAGACTAAAATTTAGACATGTGTCGCTGGCCGCATTTTTCTATTGTTTATTTGGTATATAGTTATAAAGATACGCGTGTATTTGTGTATGGGTTTTTATATACCATATTAGCGCTCATCGCCACGAAGAAACGCACAGCAAAGTCGTGAAGAAAAAAAACAATGGCTCTCGTTTATTGGATCTGCCATGTGTCACAGAATCAGAACCGCCCGCGATGGTCAACAGTGGCTTCCTCGATCATAAACCAGCTGCTGCTGCCGAGCATCAGCGAACTGAGCCAAGCCCATTGTGAAGCGATAGAATTCGAATGTCTGCAAATGAATCTCAAGTTTAATGCTGTAGCTGGCAGTGCCATTCAAATACATAAAGTTATACTACATTTTTAGTTTTTTCTTTCTCTCTCTCTCTCTATCATCCCCTCACAATCACTCGAGTTTCCGCGATCTTGTGGTTAGTTCGGAACTGTCGTAAGTGTCAACTACGTTTTCAGTGGGGAATTTAAGTCTACTAGGTCATATTACAATAGGGAAACCCATGCAGGGAAATCCATTTATTATTTGAAAGTATTTTCGAATTTGTTCGCTAACTAGCTCACGCCCTTTAGAATGTGCGCTCACAACTTACTTGCAAATTCACCATGAACATTACAATATTTGTGTATATTTGGAAATTTCACTTAGTATGAGGCAATAGTCAAAGTTCTATTTGCATATTCAGAATTTCTCAGCCACCTACATGTTTACTAAATGCACATACCTAGCCCTCTGTTGACCTAAGGTGGCAATTCATGCACGTGCTGAGAACATTAATTCAAATGCATGATAGATATCTCAAATATCTTCCGCTATAAACCTGTATTCACATATCTAGAATCTTAAGTTTATTAAAAATGAAGTGATTAAAACTTTCCAATATGTAATTTATATAATTTGTGTTGCCGTTAAAAGTGTAGGCTATTATTGAAAATAATAATGCAATAAAAACTAATGAAGCGCGGCTAATTAGTAATTATTTTTTGTATTACCTTGATTTTGCTCATTGCTTTCAAGTCGAAATATCATACATATTGAATTTTCCGTACTCTATTCTGCATCACATATACATATATTAGAGTGGAGCATTTCAAGTTAATTTACAACCTCCAGTTTTTCAGACTCTTTGACTCTGGCCATCAATCTAATTGGCGGATCTTAACCTGTGTCGACTGACTCCCCCACTTCGAGTTCGCATGTGCTTCACAGCTTCCGGCGCTGTAATCAAGCGCAGGTACAATGACATTTGGCCGAAGCAAAAACGCTACTGTTCGATCGTACTGAATATATGAGTTTGTTTTGCTTTAAAGTTCACAGACTTTTGTGCGCCTGTATTCGCGCTTAATTGGGCGACCTTCAGGTGCTAAAATAAGCGACTGAAAACACACGGGAAAATACAAACAGCACAACAGAGCAGCAGCAGAAGCAGACACGAGTATGGATGAACGGACCTTAGGCAGATGAAACTTAACATTGTTGGATGCTAAGGCCGTTAACCATCTTTGGTAATCATTTTGTGGGTGTTGCCTGCACGGAAGATTTCTGTTTGGCGCTGTTTTTCTGACGTATTTTGTTTGTTTATTGTAAACACGTTGCTGCCATTAACCTTATTTTAACATATCTTATTATAATATAATAATAATGGACAAACTAGCCACACATAAGGCGCTATTTAAGTTCAAGGCCGCCACTCTTTGGTTTTTGGTGCGTTTGACGAAATGACCAAAAGTGGTGGAACGCGTGCAAAAGCCAAGAGAAATATTCTACACACAGTGCTGTAGCTAATGAGCTATCGAAAAAATCTTTAACTAAGTCAAATCTAACAACTCACAATTGCAGTAACTGGCTGGCAATGTTGAGCTCTCCTCACTGCCCTCCGATAGCATTGTGCAACTCTCAATGATTGATGCGTTCATTTGAAACTGCCAGAGTCTCAATAGCTCTCCAAGCCTCAAATTCAAAGACAAAGCCAGCTCCGACGTTGAGACGTCAGCGTCGATGTCAGCGTCGACGTCGACGTTGATGGCGACTGTAGCCACATTACAACAACACAAACGTTATGCTGCTGTTGCCGCTGTCGCTGCACTTGCTGCAGCCATCATTATTGTTATGATTATTAAATAACGGTTAAGTCAAGCGCCATTTTCTAATTCTGCAAATCATTCTCGCATTTATATGGCATTTGCATTAGGCAACACAATCGAAAGTCTGTAAAGGGTAAAAAATTCAAACTGAAAACTGACAGACAGCTCTAGAGATACGAGTAAGAATAATACACATACATATGTATGTACATATGCATATGGTATGTACATTACTGGGCAAAAGGGAAACCTGTTTAGGCCTTGCCAAAATCTCGGAATGACAATAAAACATTGAATTAACACGGTAACTGGACTTTCCATACAACAAAACTATGAAAAACGTGCTGCGCGCCCATTTTTAAAACATTTGTCAACATCCCAAACAAGTTCAAAGCAAATCGATCAACAGCAGCAGCAGTAGTAACAGCAGCCGCAGCCGCAGCAGCCCCAGAGGCGGCAGCAGCAGCAGCCCCAAAGTGTGAATGTAAATGTGAGGTATATTGTAGTGGCTCATGATAATGATCATCAGTTTCGGATGAAGTTGATGACCACTGACTGGGTTTAGTACACACATAAAATCAACAGAGGTATTAGAAATTGCGTAAGATTTTTTTTACCAATGCTGGAAACGATATCAAGGTCAGCAGGTTGACACAAAAAACCTAATGAATCAGCTAACTTATATTAATTGGTCATTGTATTAGTATCAAGTTAGACAATTTCATCAATTAGCACTGAAATGCACACAGAAATACTTCTCGTCTGCATAATCGTGTCAGACAACTCACATTGAACATTTGCATTTGCATGAGAATTTACTAAATTTAAGTTCCGCTTTTATCTTGCATACTTTATACACATATTATGTATATATATCATCTATTAAATGCAAATGATATGCGCTTCAACATCAATGAACGAACACGAACACAAAACTCGTTATTGAACTAACGGCAGAAAATTCATTTTAAAAAATTTTTAATTATGTATTTTATGTACATCTTGATGGATTTCAGTGGAAACTATTGGGCTTTGTAAAGACCGCATAAAAGAAATATAGATGTATATGTTACAACATAAAAAAGAAAATTAGCATTTTGGTAGCAATATATTGATATTGTTTCCGAAAATGCATAATATGCACATTATTTCAATGACATGTTAAAGATATGTTTACATTTTTATCATTTTGCTATTGACTTAAGTCGCTGATAACCTTAAACTTTTATTGGCTGCTTCTGTTGCATTTTTATGGTAAACAAGACCCTCATTATTAAAAAAATCATTTATTTATCTTATCTGACAAACCGTTATTTACAACCAAATACTAATCGATATTTCCCTTCGTTTGTTATCGCCACATTCAAATATCGTTATGTTGTTATCGCACTGCGCTAAGTTTCGATACTATCGAAGCGATATCAACAAATGAGTACTTTGCGATATTCGACAGCCAGATGAAAATAAACCAAACAAACAGTGAAAATGTTGCAGCAAAATATATTAGATCAACTAAAACAATTCATAGAAACAGTTAGCAGTGGCCACAGTAATCCAAAATTGCTTACGAAACCCTCAGTCATCAAATTAGCGTAAGTTGAAGCAAGCGAAACATTCGATTGCATAGATAATTTTACCCAATGCATTTTATGCACACACAGTTTGAGTTTCCTCGATGAGCTGCCGGCCACACGCGACATCGTGTTTGATTACTTTGGCATACTGGCGGAGATCGGTGTGCAACTGTATGTTTCTCCTGACATGATTGACCAGAAAACTGGTCTGCCCGTGTCCCAAATGAAACAAGGTGGCAACCGACAGCAGCAGTTGCGCGCCGAGGAGTACGAAAGTTTCAACATGGTCAAGACTTCACTTCAGAATCTGGTATGGAAAGGTCCGCCAGCTTGGTCGCCGTTAATAGCTAACTGGAGTTTAGAACTGGTTGCTAAACTATCGGATAAGTATACAAAACGTCGAATGACCATCCCTGCCTCGTGTAACTACTGGTTGGAATGCAGTGCGATGCACGGCCTGCTCACGTTGATCAACAGTTGCTTTCGTAAGCTGAGTAATTCGGAGGCGGAATCCTGCGTGGAGACCATGCTGAACGCATTTCATCGGTATCCCATGACCTTTGACTGGATTGTTGCCCGTCTGGGAGGCTGTTTTCCCTACAAGATTATCATGCAAATCCTGCAGTGTGGAATAAAACGATTCATGGAGGATTATCGTTGCCATTTAGACTCAGAAGCGGGTATTCTGGACTATATGACATCCTGTCATGAACCACAACTGTGTGCAGCATTCCGTGAAATGCTTAAAGACGGACTGGCGCCCAAGAAGCCTCTAGATGTGGCTATAGTTCCATTTTTGCTCATAACAACAAACTACTCGGATGCTATTCTTCAGAGTTTAGTTAATGTTTTCATAGATATTTGTAAGTATGGTATGTTATTATATACATATATGATACTAAGCTTATTATTTTCATTGCAGACACCGAAGATATGTGCGAGGCGATTGTACTAAAGGCACCACTTTGGTTAACGAATAAAATGTTTGCGGACATGCAACCTTCCTTGAACAATGCTGTGCTACGCCTTAATCAGCATGGTGCCAAACTGCTTCTAATGGTTTCAAAAATGGCTGAAAAATATGTATGGTGTCAGGATTTCCTAGACACTTCCATGCAGGAATTAGAACAGTGGGTACTCAACATGCGGAACTTTCCATTACTTGCCGACTTGGCTTTTGAGGAGACCAAGTACATGCTTTGGAAAAGTTGCCTCAGCTCAAATATCCTAGAGCAACAGACCGCAGTGCGGTTGCTGCTCGTAGTTTGTAAGTATTGAGTGTGATTTATTTGATACTCATTAACTAATGTACCGATTTTGTTTTTAGCCTCGCAGCATCCACATATTTATTATCAAACCATATCACAATTACTACGCAAATCGTATGTACAACACCCCAGCTCTATTGGCGCTTTAATGCGTCTACTGGGTGGACAGAGTGGTGTACTGAACTTTCCTAGTGTTACTCAGGGCTTCAAAATGGTGCTAGAGGATATAACACTGCAGGAGCAGGTTAACAATCGCTTGCCAGTAGAGCCGGGTATTCCGACGGAAGCGTATAACACATTTTACAATCTCAACCTGTTGTCCAAGTGAGTTCATAGTTGGTATTTAATAGATACATTTTAATTATGTTTTTTGTTTTTTATAGAATGCACAAGAAAAATCCATTTCCACACATAAAGACCCAAATCTTGACGCAATCATTAAACGAATGCCTGCCCAAGATAATACAAATATTCGATTGCACTGTTCAAAAACTTATCCTGCGAATGGATAAGGTTGCCACGGAGCAGAGCGCAGAGAGATTTAAACAGCAACAGGCCAACAATAACAATCGAATTGAACCTATGCAAAACGGCAACAGCAATGACCTGATAAAACGTCCCAAACTGGAGCTAAAAGAACTAAACACTACGGAGGAAACCCGTGACGCAGAAAGGATGCGCTTGGCACATCTCATTGTAGAACTATTAAACACAATCGAGGCGGGTTCACGGACAAATGTCTTACGAACACCATTGGTGCTGAAACTAGCGGTACTCAGCGTCAAATATTTCTTTGTAGGACTTACCGAGCAGAGTAAGTGTCCCGCCTAACGCACGCAATCTAATGATAACTAGTTCCTACCTTTTCATCATCCTTTCAGCTGTCATTCGTCGTGCAGCAGCCGCTCATCGTGCCTTTGCTTTGCTGCAACGACAATGCTCTGCCCGTAAAATTGCACGAACTGTATGCTTGCGGGAGCTGATTGAGAGTGCTCTATTCTATCATGGTCATCTGCTCGGGCAGCTGGAAGAATACGAGCTTGATGAACTAAAAATTCCTGAGCACGAGTTGTTAATAGTACAAAATTTGCATACCACCGCCGGAACGAACTCAAATCGTTCAGTACTGCATTCAGGTATTATTGGACGTGGACTGCGCCCTGTGCTGCCTACAAATAACAAAAGTTGTGATGCAGAAAAGCAAGCATTGTATCTGAAAGCATTAAATGCGTGCTGTACAGATCTGGTAATATTCAACTAGAAAGTCATATAAGAAACATTTACTAAATCTAGTTTTCCACTACTACTAGGATAAACCCAACAACGTCGAAGGGTACTCATTGGTCTCACTGACACTTGTAGAACTGGTGTCAACAGATGTCATGTACAATGGGCTGCCTTTCCCCGACGAAGAGTTCAGCCGTGTCACCATGGAAAGAGATATGCAAATACGACGTGCCTTTATAACTTCACCTGTGCTTTGGGCAGTGCTTGGTTTGATAGCAACCCACAGACCAGCATTATGCTACTCCTCTGTCTTGCTTCGTGCCTTGTGTGCTACATGTCTGCATCACTGGCGTGGCAAGAATGGTATGAGAATAATGTGAATACAGTTTTAAGGTTCTGTGGATAATTTGTTTCAATTTTTACAGTTAACAAATTCCAGCCTACAGCCGCCAACGACGAGCTCATGCTCTGCACTAAAAAACTTCTACAGTTGCTGGCAATGAGTCAACTTATACCTCCGCCGCTTGCTAATCTCCATACGATCATTGAGCACTTTGAAGCGCCAGAGGTTAGTTAGACGTGCACGTGTTCTATATAGAATTGTTATTTCATCTAATCGAATTCAATTTACAGATTGCAGTTCTGCTGCGCGAATGCATTTGGAACTACTTGAAAGATCATGTGCCGTCCCCAGCTCTCTTTCACGTTGATAACAATGGTCTACATTGGCGTAATACGAGTCAGGCCAAAGTTGCACCGCAATATGTGGACACACTGCGTCATCTGATGCAAAAGAAGCTTAATAAGCTGGGTCCACACTATCATCAGATGTTTATTATGAGCGATCTGCATGTCATCAGCCAACCACCGCCAGTAGCAATAGCAGAGCCAATTACGGCCTTGCCTAAACCCAACTCATCCGGTATTGAAGTCGTGGAATTGGAATAATAAACAATTCTGTATCTATTAGTTAGACCTAGCTGTTAAGTTAAATGAAGCACATTTGGTAAACAACATTAACGTGGCCAAAAATAAATTTTGTGCATATCTTGGAAGGCACAAAAGCGATAGCGAAAACATTATTCAATAAAAGCAAAATTGACACTTGAGATATATATCGAATGGGTTACACGTTTACCCCAAACTAGTTTCACTGCATATATGAATGATTTTAGCTTGCAACCAGATGCAGTTAATAGTATGGTTAAGGTTATTTAGTTTGCATAGATTCATAAATACGGATTTTTCCTTGTTGTATCATGTAGCGTTTTCTGCAATGCCCATTTCCTTGCTGTGTGTGAACTAAATGCAATTTCATTTTATAAATACATACTTCAATGGTTCGTTTTTTATTAATCTCATAAATTTTCCGTTGCAAATACTGTCCAGCAGTTTGTGTGTGTATAGTTGGCGCCTGTAAATTGCATTGATTTAGAAGATATTAAAGCCAACAATAGTTGCATTTGAACTTTTTTCGTTTTTTTAGCTTGCGCATTTGTTAACGCAACGTTTACTTTAACGCAACTTTGCTAATTGCAATTATTCAACGTGTTTTGTTCTTTACATTTAATACATATCAACGACCTTAATAATTCTCTCATAGTATAATACATGGTATTGTCACTTGGATTTAACTTGCATTCTGCTGCTCATCCGCTTTCTAAGCTAACTAAATGTCTCGACTCTGGAGGATATACCTTAATAACTCTTTTTCTCTCCTCTCTCTTTCTCTGTTTATCTTAATAAATACTTGGCGAACGTAAGACAACAAAAAACGAAAACAAAAACCAAAAAGTTGCTCACAATTTGTTAACAAAGTTATTACTTTTCCATATTACTCTAGTAACTAGGGGTGTGTGGGTATAGGAGTATGAGGGATCACCTACGATGTCCGACAATGGCTCAACTTGCGCACAGAGATGCAGGATACAAGTTTCTTAGCGCGTCGCTTCAGGGCAGAACCTTTTTTCTTAACAGTCGTCTCTTCTCTGGAGCCATTCATTAACACTTCAGAGGCGGCATCAGCACTTGTGGATGGCTCATAGGGATGGCACGCAGCATTGGCAGCAGCTGATTTATTGGCGCGAATCTCGGCTGCGGCAGATGCAGCGCGACGCGCCAGCTCTTCTATAGAAAAGATGGAGGATAGGTTACCAAAAGGTATACTCGTACATGATTATCTTTGACATCGACTTACGATTGACATCGTGCTCAGTAAAGTAAACATCTTCCTGATCTTGTTCGTTGCCATAATGATACGCTTCTAGATAAGGCAGTACTGAAGTTCGTCCGCTTTTGTCGCCTTTGAGTGGAGGAATGGGTATCGGTGGGCCAGTCACTGCTGGTGCGGATAGGAACCATCTTTGGGCAGAAAGATTATAAATGTCATGAACTATTTTGTCTAAAACTAATCCTAACTTACGTGTCTTTCCGTATCTGCTGAAGTGAAAGCCTCACACTGGGATCTGCTTGCAGCATTCCCAGAATTAATTTGGCAAAATCTTTATCGATATCATAAAGCCAGTCAGGCGCTACCCACTGATTACGTCCAATATTCTCAAGCAGTCGATATATGTTGTCGCCTTCAAAAGGATACAATCCCGTTGCAAGGTTGTAACTAAAAATGGAACACGTTTATCATTGAATCCTGAAGTGGAAATTTCGTTGACTTACAGGGTCACACCGCTACTCCAAATATCTACTTTGAATCCAGAAAATGTTTCGTGGCCATTAGCGATTTCCGGTGGCTGAAAAGCTGGCGTGCCCTGGCCTGTTGTGCAGGTGTCATCTGGCGCAAATAGATCCAGCTGCTCGGCCACGCCGAAATCAGATAACTTGAGAGTTTGGTCCAGAGTCAACAATAAATTTCCCGGCTTAATGTCCTTGTGAATGACACGAAGACTGTGCAAGTATTCCAAGCCGTCCACCAACTGGCGGAAATATGTGTGCGCTTGAAAAAGGGGCATTTTCTTTTCAGGCGCATGGTCTAGCAATTCCTGTAAGCCTCCAATGCAATACTCCATGACCAGATACATCTTTTGTTTCTCCTCATTGTACAGGACGTCAACCAATTGTACAACATTGTTGTGCTTCAATTGCTTAAGCAAGTGTATCTCTCTCGTCACATTCTGTTCGCCGTTGGGAATACGACGCAATTTGCGTTTGGTAAGAATCTTAACGGCCAGCCGACAAAGGTTTTCCGAATTCATTGCCTCTTTTACTTTACCGTAGGAACCTTCACCTAGGACATCGCCCATAACGTATTTTTCTACCATTTTAATGTTCTTCTTTTTCTGTTGATAGATAATGTCCTGGCTATCGACACGATTAAAGAACATGTTACCAATATCCAGAGTGACGCGATCCAGTGTGTCTATTTCATCATCGTTAAGCCAAGTCACTTGTGGTTGTTCTGCGTCCTGTTGGGCAAAGTGGGTAGAACCAGCAGCCGCTCCGCCGGGGTCTTTGCCACCATTGACCTCGACAAAAACATCTTCATAATCGGATGTTGCGTCAAAGTGAAAATTTTTATTTGTTATCAAAACCGTCATTTCATCATCGGGCGCATCAGAAAATTCGATCTCTTTGCAAGCCACATCGATTGATTTATTTGATCCATGCTGTTGCTCACCTCCTCCTCCACCACCGCCACCGGCGCTACCAGTGCCAGCTTGTAGATGTGTTGCTTTGACTTGTGCCTCCATTACGTGTGTGCTGGTCACAGTAACAGTCATTTGGATGCGTTGCGTTCCGTTCCGTTGCGCAGATCCACACGCTATTTGTGTACACTTCTAATATATCAACGTTAACGGCGCTCTGCTATTGCCGTTGCCGTTAACGTTGCCGTCTCTCCGCTCTCCTTGTTGCTCGTGGGCCAAACTAGAACATTGCATAAACTTTCGAACTGCCCACAGCGCTCAGTTCACATTTCTATGGACAAATTCTGGTCTAGCCTTCGGTCCGTGCAAAACGGAAATTGTGCCAATACTTACTAGGTAGATACTTTAGGCCAATTTTTGTTTTATGCTGTAAATTTAGTGTTTACTTTAGACTCTGAATATGTTTTTAGGTGTATGTGTATGTCAATTGTTGATATAATATCGATATTCACGATATTTTCCTCGTTTTATGTAGTCGTATTCCCACCTTTTAATTCGTTTGACTTTGTCCGAATTATCGATAGCAAACCAGCTGTTCGATACTGCAGCGAACTATCAGAAATGCATGATCTGAAAAGTTATCGTAAACAAATTTCGTGCAATTCTTGACAGAGTGCTTTGTTTTTGATTTTATAATTTGCGTCAATATAGAATTTTGAAAGTGTAAATTACTTGAGGGAATATAGGTTTAAATTCGTTTTATATCGATAGGTTTGGCGCATCACTGACTTTGTATATTGGCCAGCCCTCATCGAGCTTTTGTTTTTAGTGTTTGTCTGCATTTAAAATCCTTAAAAATATTATCGCAAGTCATGGCTACAGAAATCACAACAAAAATGCGACTGGAAAGACTGATGGCCGCCAAGGCAAAGCTGGAGGCACAAATCAGTCAGAATGGACAAATATTAGCTGCGGTAAATAAATACCAATTTGGACAAGGTGACACTCATCAAGGTGCCTCTGCAAAGATGCATGTGACGTCATAAAGAAAGTGTAAATGTTTATATGCATTTATATTTGAGCAACGAAATTTATCAATGCGCTGTGTTCATCGCTCACCTTGCACTTTAAATTATTAGGCAATGGGTGCTCGCAGTTATTTATAATACTCTGTCAATCTTGTAGAACGACAATGTAGGCATGAACGGACCACTTGTGGATACCGAGGGCTTCCCTCGCAACGACATCGACATCTACCAGGTGCGCCAGGCACGTCAGACCATTATTTGTCTGCAAAATGATCACAAGGAACTGATGAACCAAATACAAACCCTGCTCAATCAATATCATGCGGAAATAGCAACCACAGATCCGGAGTTAGTAAACCGCGCATCCGCCTTGGACCTCAAAGAAGAGGAAGAAAGGGGAAGTGGTGGTGGTGCGGACATCAGTATTCAGGATACACGTGTCATATTGCTAGTCAATCTAGTTAGCCCCAACTCGCCAGCAGAAGAAGCGGTTAGTATAAATCTTTTCTAAACATTTATTATGTAGCCCTTATGCTACATTTGCTTTGTTTACAGGGTCTGCGTGTGGGTGACAAGATAATGCGCTTCGGATCAGTTAATGGCAACAACTTTACGCATAGCTTGGCTCAAATTGGTGATGTTGTGCGCAATATGCAAAACCAAAATGTTCAATTAAAGATTAAACGTGAGAATGACTTGCTTGAGTTGGTGCTGGTCCCTAAAACGTGGGGCGGTCGTGGATTACTTGGTTGCAATATTGTACTGCCTCCAGAACAAATGGAACATTAGTATATAGACATATATATTTAAGAGTTAATTGCTTACAAATCTTAGTAAAGTAATTTTAAATTGAGAGATATGTATGTGTTTTATTATTTAATGAATCTCAACCAATTTATCATTTGAAAGCGACAGTTTGAGGTTGCAACAGCTTGCTGGATAACTGTGCCAAGCAATGACATCAATAGTTTTTACTATACATATACATATGTACGTACTACATTCAGGACGACCACTCCTGACGCAAATTGTGTCCGCTTTGATTAGCGTCAGAGCTTTTTTCAAATGCGCGCCAAAGCAAAAGCTTTCGCAAGTTGGCAGCCCCTTGTGCGCCTGCCTACACTCTTCGCGCCTCTCTCTGCGAGGCGGCAGGATGCTCAACCCTAAGTGTGCCACCGAAGGATGCCAGCCAGAGGCAGCAGCAGCCTGACGTCCCTTGTGCGCCGTTGCCGTGCCAGTTGAGAAATACAATCGAATGTGCGTGCACTGCGCGAACGGAAGGAACGAAGAAGTGCCAAAGAGAATGAACGAAGAGATGAAATTATTGTAGTGAAAATTTGTGTAATTAAGACAACATACAGAGACAAATGAGCTAATGACAAATTACAAGGATACGCAAGCGTCGACGAATTGCTAGAAATCGCAAATTACAGCATCAATTTTAAAGGCTATAGATATTTAATTATTGTGTATGTGTGTGTACGTTTTTTTATATAATGAAAACACGTTTTCTTTTCACTCGCATCCTCTGTTCGTGTTGGGGCAAAAGACGAATTAGGCGCATACATCTGATGAGTTAATGAGACAAAAGACGGACGGATGGACAGACAGACAGACAGCATGAGGAGTCGTGATAGTGGCCCACACAATCACACGCACACAGAGTTACAGTGTCATTGCCAGTGCACACTGTGCAAATAATACAAAGCTTGGAGGCTGCGCGATTACACGATTGTGGCGGCGGCGGGTGGCGCAACAAATAATGTGGTGAAAAGCAAAAAAAGGAAAGGGAGCAAAGAAAAAGAAAAACGGCCGCAGCAGCATAGGGAAACTAGCAAAAAGTTAACTAAGGGCGGCACTGTGGCGTCCTCCCACCTTCGTATGACAGTGGCCTCTGCTGCAGAAATTTCGACTGTGTCACACGTACACACACACACACACTTGTCTGTGTTGGGGCATCCTTAATGGTAAACCACCCTCCACTCCCCACACTGGCCGAATTTTCGGGGCTAACGTTGTGGCTTGCTCCAATAAATTATAAAAAAAGCATGTGGATTCTTTTCCCTCTGTGTGTGTGTGTGTGTGATGTACATATGTACGCCTCAACGCGCAATGTTAACGTACTGGAGACAGCTTCAGACGCGCGCACAGACAGCGCAACATACACACACGCACACCCATACACAGCATGAGCAGGCACAGTACAATCATTTACGCACACACTTAAGTTCATACACAAATGCTGAAGCATGAATAATTCAACGGTACTGCAATGCTGCCTCTGCTTTGCCTGCCTTGCTTGTTAGCCAAATTGAAAAGCAGAGCCACATCAGCAACAACAACTCTGCTTAACAACGAGAAGTGCAGGACATTCACATTGACTTTAGTTGTTGTTATTTCTGCTTTTTTATTTCATTATGCGGCTGAGATGAGCGCGTGCAAGTGCGTGTTGTTTGTTGAATAATTCAAGTAGTACCGTCACCGCCAAATCTGAAAATTGCTTACAGATTTACACTTTACACTTTGGCCCAGTTTTTGGGGCTGGCTGGCGCTGAAATCTTAGCACTCGCATACAAATGAATATTTAATTTGGCAGCCAATTTGCCAGCAAACAGAGAGATGCACGTGCATGTACAGATGACCAGCCAGCAGATACATACATATGTATATACATATATCTGTAAGCATGTTTGTGTGTGGTGCCTTGTCATGTTACACTGCTTGACGATGACAGATGGGACATTATGCATCATTAGCCGTCAGAATGTGGCGAAATCGTTGGCTCATTTTGCCACCCAACACACTCGTTGCGGTGCTATTTTTAAGCGAAGTATGCAATGAAATCTAATTTATGTCATTTTGCATCCTTTACTACCCACAGGATGTGAGGCCTGAACGCAACTGCAGCCGAAGGACAGCGACGACGGCGAAGACGAAATGCCGCGCTTTGTGCCCGACAGCAACAGCAGCAGCATAAAAGGCCTTGAAAGTGCTGAGGCCACAATCACAAGGAGCACAGCGTCAGGTTACGCTTGCCTGGTTGCCGCCAGCAACTGATGAAGCACAGCACAGAACGGTGTAAGCACAACAGTAACAACAAGGGCAGCAACAACAACAACGACGGCCACCACGACGACGATGATGATAATGATGATGATGATGCCGCTGATGATGCAGTTGCAAATGCAGCAGGACTGCTATAAATAACACAAGGACTCGGGACGGGCGCAACGAGGACACCAAACACACAGAAAACACCGAGAAGCAGAAGAAGACAGAGACAGAGGTGCAAGGCAACGGCAAAAGGCAACGCGGTGTGTGCGACAGAAATAAATGCAGAGATTCAACTGTAGCAGTGCAGCAAGTACATTCGCAAGTGTTGCTAAAATTAAAATACATGTGCCTATGTGTGTGTGTGAGTGTGTATGGGTGCTCAGTGTAGTGTGATATCATATTTAATGCAATTGCACTCGAGAGTGCGAGCACCAAGTGACTACTAAGTGAATTTGCTAGTTAATTGCCTCGTGCGCCGAAAACTAGGCAACAAAAACAAACACTAGGCAGAACTTTCATTAGGCAGCATACTCTCTCTGTCTGTGGTTTACTAAAGAAAAGCGTGAGGGAGAGGCGAAGGGAGGCGGCTAGCAAGTGCAAGTGGCAAGTGGCCAAGGTGTCGAGTGTCAAGTGTCGTGTGTCGGGTGTCGAGTGTATCTTGTGTGATTGCCTTTGTGTGAGTGTGTGTTGGGTAAACTGTGCTTAACCTGATTTAACAAGTTTGTCCTTTCCTTCGCGACACGCGCGACTAACCAATACACTCGCACACACAGCCAATACAAACACAACACACACAATGCACATATGGAAGCGAACAGCAGCAGCTGGATTAGTCACAAGAGCAGCAAATCGTATAACCGCAAGAGAAGACGCCGTCAGCAGAACTTCACAATTGGACAAGGAGCGTAGTGAAGAATAGTGAATGGAATGCATGCTTATTACCAATAACCTCGCCTAAATGAAGCATGAAGAAACAAAATGTGCGCACGATATCCCTGATCGTGTGTACATTTACATATTTGCTAGTGGGTGCCGCCGTCTTTGACGCCCTCGAATCGGAGACGGAGAAACGGCGTTGGGAGGCGCTGCAAGGTAACTAACAGTAACAGAAATCGGGGAATAATGAACACACTTATTTACAAATTGATATCTAATTTCCTAAGCTGTCGAGGACATGATAATACGCAAATATAATATATCACAGGAAGATTTTAAAGTCATGGAGACGGTGGTACTCAAATCGGAGCCACACAAAGCGGGCCAACAGTGGAAGTTCACTGGCGCATTCTATTATGCCACAACAGTGCTAACAACAATTGGTAAACAGAAAAAAAACAGTGAATATGCAATGTACATTTCGAAAACCTAAAAGTGACAACAGAAGATTAAACTTATTTATACTATCTTAAATTTAAATTGCATAGCTAACGGAAATTTCTCCAATCTTACAGGCTATGGACACTCGACACCAACCACCCGCGGGGGAAAGTTGTTTACAATGTGCTATGCCATTGTAGGAATACCCTTGGGTCTCGTCATGTTTCAGAGCATCGGAGAAAGAGTGAATAGACTGAGCAGGTAAGTGTCTATATTCTCCTCTCATCCCGTCACTCATTAGATAATCAAACAATTCTTCAGTTATGTTATCAAAGCGGTGCGCACATCGCTGCGCTGCAAACGAACCATCGCCTCAGAGGTGGACCTTATATGCGTTGTAACGACGCTCAGTTCACTGACGATAGCAGGAGGCGCTGCGGCATTTTCGAGATTTGAGGGCTGGAGCTACTTTGATTCAGTATATTACTGTTTTATTACTTTAACCACAATAGGTGAGAAGAAGTTGTTAAATGTGAGTAAATATATATTATATGGGAATTCATTACAGGCTTCGGCGATATGGTAGCCTTACAAAAAGACAATGCACTAAATAGGAAACCCGAATACGTTATGTTCGCACTGATATTCATACTATTCGGACTGGCAATTGTTGCTGCCTCACTGAACTTGTTAGTACTTAGGTTTGTTACAATGAATACCGAGGATGAGAGACGCGACGAGGCCCAGGCCATGCAGGTGAGCTCAGGTCCATGTCACGATGCATATATTATATTTCCCCCAATCGATATTGTCCATGCCATTACTACTGGTGCTGCTACTACTACTACTAATTTTATTCCCGTAGACTTGAGGACTGTTCCGAATGTTTTATTATACTTACTATACATTCCATATAAGGAATAATAACATACTACAACTACTACTATATTTATCCAAGTTGACCCAGTATACAGTTTTCCTAAAAGCCCTTAACTTTTATCTAAAATACTAGTCTCACTACGCCTTTTGCAATTCTTAACTGACATCTACAACTGAAGAGCATAATATACTTTTTGTTAACTATTATGTAATTCGTAATACTTTCGATTCGGCTTTTTTCATTTTGCCATTTTGTACTTAATAGATAGGAGAGAGTATTTCCATTTGCTTTTGAATCTACTTTTGTTCCTTTACTATTTGCTTGCCAATTCTTCTTTGCACACATATTCTTTATCAACTTATTCGCGCACATCCTGTTTTATTCCAATAATTCCGATTAAAAGTAACAATAATATTTAAATTAATCAATTACATTTTGTATTTGTATTAAAAACCAGTCAGATTTACCAGAGAACTTTAATGAAAACCAAATATATATTTTATATCTTTTTGGCATATTTTCGGTTGCTTTTGACTTAACGAAATGAAATGAACGAAAAATGAAACAAATGCAAACACGCGCTTAGTTTATGACCAAGTCCAGTTTATGGACCAATGAGGTGATTGCGGTTTTTTGAGCTTAAACAATATTTGACTAACCTATCAAACTACAATACTGCCCTCGAGGCAGGCCAACACCACAAACACACTTTCAGACTATAAGCTAACCTACTACAACTACTACTATTAACAACAGAACCAACAAATTACACATTCCTTTTCTACATCCACATACATTTATACGTTCCATATACATACATTCTATATATAACATATATCCAAAAGGTTCGACTAATAAATTGAGTATGATATGCTATTACAGGCACTACAAGTGGCTGTCAAGCTGGAGGGCGATGTGATAACATCCAACGGTTCCATACTGAGCGGCTACGAAGGACACGATGGGCAATCGCTCAACGGCACGAATACGTCGTCCATGTGCTCATGCCGTTGTATTTGTCTCAATGGGAACCGGCATAAAAAGTATGTAATCCTCCTCGTCCACTTTGATCTAGATCTAGTCGTAGAAGCATCCGATAAGGCATATAACGGTATAGGCCAATTAGTGTCGTTAAAAGCTCAGCCACTTATTAAGCTTGTGTGTGTGTGCGATTATGTGTTTTCGCTTGTGCGAGGTTTGTTTCCTACTTTCTTAGATTCTTAAGTATTAAAGTATTTAATACTTATTCAACAACATATGCAAGTATTTATACTATGTATAAAACAATGAATTATGTTTAAAATAATTACAAAATTGTAAAACTCCCAATTATAAAGCACTTTATACATATATTAATCTACTTGGTCTATGCCGATGTTTAATTTGTATTATAAATGTATCATAAATGTTTAATCTCATATTATCTATGTGTTTCTGTGTGTTTTATGTCATCCTTGGATATGAACTTACTCTTGATTGCCTCTATATCTATGTCTTTTTAACTTGTGCTGTCTCAGGCATAGGAATGATAATGTTTCGGAGTAAGCTGTATTTTATTGCAATATTATAATTTTATTATTATTATATTTTACGCTGTAGATAGTGTTTTTAATGGTTGTTGTGCCATGTTATAGGGTAACATAATAAATTTTAAACTCTCTTCTGGTTCCACAGACATCAATACAAACTGCGTCGCTCGCCCACGCACATACGTCACCTACTGCCGGAGGTGGTTCCCATGCAGGATCTCAACTATGATACGCAGAGCATGCACACTATTGGTGCCCTGAATGGCAGTGGCATTATAAGTGGCAGCCACATGGGAATCGGATTAGATGTTGTGGACGATGTGGGCAGTCGATCGCCGCTGAAGCAGCAGCCACAGAAACTGCTAAAACGCAACGTATCACTTCTATCATTTCGTATTTAGGAGCTAACTTTGGAGAGCAACAGCGCAGGAACAACGAAGAAGAATGTGAGGATGCCATCAACGATGACTATCGATGATCCTTTTAAGCCTGCCTCCCTCCGCAAACGACTTACATACATACAAAAATTAAAGTGATAAAATCTGTCTCTGATACATAGTACATACTTATACCTAATGGAATTTGAAACTGAAGGGTAGTGAATTTTCGTATTGAGAGATGCGCAATTCGTGTGTAGTAGGTCCGCGATAAAGTCATATTTATGTGCATTTACAATGTAAATTAGTGCATAAATATACATATAGAC
The DNA here is from genome assembly GCA_018903715.1 of Zaprionus davidi. Taxonomy (NCBI): domain Eukaryota; kingdom Metazoa; phylum Arthropoda; class Insecta; order Diptera; family Drosophilidae; genus Zaprionus; species Zaprionus davidi. The sequence goes on from JAEIGL010000003.1 coordinate 2,543,519, forward strand.
ATACTTATTATATACAATATATGTACCATGTAGTAAGAGCATTATATAGATCTGGACAATTAGATACTATCTACCTACACCTATATACATTATACCGAATTAGGGCACTATCAAATTGATCTACACCACTGCCATTTCCGAGCGATAGAAACGGGTCACAGGTCACCAGAAATCATAAGTCTTAACCTCACTTACACTCTCATTCTCTCTCTAAATAATTCTTAACGAGATACGATTAACAAGAATTGTCTAGCATGCATAAAGATCCAAAAATACAACATAGATGCGCAAACAACCAAATCAAATCGAGACTAATTCAATTCTGTAAATACTTACCGAAGATATTACTTAATAAGTTTATTAGTCTAGAGTCCATTTTATTCGTATTTAAATATAAATTTATGTATTTCTTATGATTATGAATTATGTATTTGAATTCGAGCAGAAAATAAGTTTAATTATCTGATTATTGCATTAATAGTTACCACTTAGGTACTTACATACATAATATATAGTTCGTAGATTCATCTAGAAAACGCCAAATTAATTCTACTGTCAACTGAAACTTGTCTTAGCAAGTGCTAAAATTGTCTCCAAAGAGTGCCAAATATACATAGTGTGCATAGATACGAGCAATAGTGACTAGCACTATGAAGACTCTATATGCATTCATCCATTTAGCAGTCCCTAATAATAATATCTTCTCAGTCACCAAACAACTCCCGAATCCTCACTCGCATTTAGGCAAAACAACGCAAATCGATTGCATTTGATTTTAATTTTGATAGATAATTAATGAATTATGCAAATTTAAGAGAATGAAATTCTTCCAGGTAAGATTTAGAAATTTTAAAATGTATTTCTTTGTATTAAGTATAGCAATTGCTCACTCGTTAGATAACGCTTTCAAATGCCCAAAAAAATTGATAATACTTATGTGCTTTGTAAATACTTTAGTAAAGGAGAACGTACTTATATAGTTTAAACGATATTGTTAAAAAAGAAAAAAAATTAACGCGGTTACCAAGTATAGTTATGTATGTGTATTTCATTCCGTAATATCAAAACGACATACGACTTTTTAATATGTAATTTATTTCAAATTTTTAGTAGTTTCGTATGTATGTGTTTTTCCAAAAACAGTTTCACAACTATGAAATTAAGCTACTCAATTCTAAATGAAACTAAAAACAAATTGTAATTTTAATTCATGAAAATAAAGCGAAACAATTCAAGACTTTGTAATATACAGACATTTGTGTATATTCAAAATCGAAAATAAAATCTACAATTTATATTCATATCGAACGTCTCCCAGTTGATTTAATGAAATAATTATAGCACATCAATTCCCCAGCTGGTAAGTGAAAATCGCATATGATTGGTTTTATATTACATAGTAAATGTTTCATTTTCAGTTTTTATTGAAATATTTTTTGTTTAGACAGTTAAATATATTGGGTTTAAACAATTTGATCGGCAAGAAACTTTGTTGCCTTTCGACTCACCAAATATCTTTATATTATTGTTTGTGTTACAGAGTACAAAGTGTCTGCGTGTGTGAGCCAGTAACTCTCATATTTAACACTAATACATTCGATTCCATGTATGTCAAATAAATTTTTAAACACAATTTTTTAAATATTAAAAAAGTGTTTACGATGTTTTTGGTAGTGGATTTTAAGTTTTGCCGTTTGTTTTCAATTTGTTTCTCAGTGATTTTGGTAGATAAGGTGTCTGTATTGAGGGTCTCTAGAGTAATTAGTCGAAAACTAAAATCAATATTTTTATAATTAATGGGACAGCTAACTAATCTAATCGTCCATGCTTTCGTTGTTGCGATCCGGTGAGGCGTTTCCATTCTTCGGCGATGCTGAACGAGAACGAGAGCGTGAACGTGACTTGTTGTCTGGCGAAGCGGAGCGATCGCTGTAATAAAGAATATATGTGAAATAAATGTTATTATCGCGATTATTAAATACTTGGAGCCACCAAGCACGGTCTTGTGCATCCAAACAAAATCAAAGAAGCACAAAGAGGAAAGTAAAAGTCACATAAAGCTCAAAGTGAAGTAAATAAACTGTAGGGGAACAGTTTCACTAACTTACCGTGAACGCGAATCACGACGGTTTGACTTCGATCGAGAACGAGAGCGCGATTCACGCTTCGAGTTTGAGCGTGATCGGGAGTGTGATTCACGTTTGATCGAACGGGAGCGAGTGCGCGAGCGGGACTTTGACTTCGACTTGGACACATCGCGAGATTTGCTGCAAGTCAAAAAAATTAATGTTAGGATCAATCTACGTTTTATGTAAGATATCATTTCACTTACTTTGAACGTGACCGTGAACGGGAACGCGACTTGACTGGTGACTTTGACTTGGACCTTCCGCCACGAGACTTAGAGCGGCTGCGCGACTTAGAGCGCGAATGCGATGAACGGCGTGAGCGTGAACGCCTACGGGAACGAGATCGCGAACGAGAGCTAGATGAACGAGAACGTCCACGTCCGCCACCGCCGCCTCCACCACCACCACCGCTGCGTCCACCGCGACGATCCTCAACCAAATGAACACGACGGCCATTTAATTCTGTATCATCAAGCTTCTCAATGGCGGTTTTCATGTCCGACAACGAGGCAAATTCAACCACACTGTAAAGAAAAAAAGGATAAGATTAAGATCACACTTAAGTTCGTACCGAGTTTACTTACCCCTCATTACGACGCTGCTTGTGGGCATCGGCATAAGTGACTTCGCCAGCCTGACGCATATAGTCCTTCAAATCCTGTAGATAGCGCACATATACGAAACAGAAAAGCGAAATTAGTATTATGTTAACAGCTATTGATTTTGGGGTATTTGTCTAGGCAAATCAAATACAACGTGCAGACCAAGCAATTTGAATATATTTCCGTTCTGGGTTTGCCGCTGCACATTAACCGTTTCACGCGCAATAGGCTTCCTAACCAAATCTCTCTGCTGCCTCAATGCTCAATCTTAGTCTCGATCAGCGCATGTGACGACGACTCTGATGCTCTCTCGAATCGAATCTCAAATCAAATCGCATAGCCTGGCCTCGCCTGCCTAATAGAAACACCTCGTGTGTGGGAGAGTAGGGGGAAGAAGTGCAAGTAGTACAAGTGCCATTGCCTGCCAGCGCCAGCGCCCTTCGCCGCAAGTTCAGTCAATACGTACACGTACAGCAGCAGAGAACCAGTTCGGACGAAATATTCACTGCTTTTATTGGTAGCTGCACGCGGTACAAAAACGTAAGCAGAATTATACATAACATTTATATATATATATATATAGATATATTTATAGTTTGTTTCTTAATCAAAATGATAATCAAACAAAAGGTGTAATTGAGTTCTTACTTAATGCGCATTTAGAGAGAGGACACACACATCGCTTTAATCGCACAACACCGAGAGTTTTGTCTGCCTAGTTTGTTTGTCGGCCAATGGGGGCAGGCAGGGCAACCCCTCAGCTGGACCGTGCAAGACCTTGAGAACTCCACGTCTACCATGTCAAATTATTTGATCTCAGCATGTTTAAAGCCAGGCCGGCTAGGTCGAGCCATCAACCAGAAAATGTTATGCATAGCCAGGGAAGTGTTTTTGGTTTTGGTTTTGTGTTTCAACATATTTTAGTATATTGAAATATTGTATTTTATGTGTGATGATGTGCTTCGTTTTGTTTTATATTTTTTTTTCGTGTTTCATATAACCCAAACCGCACATTTGTATATAGAATAGCTCTGCCGGAATAGCCAGTACCACTGGCAGGAGGAGGAGACCACACACAGGCCACACGCAGTCGGGATTTGTGGGTGAGAGAGCGAGTTGCAGACAGAGTGTAGAGCAGCAATACACAGCCGTGCACAGCACACGAGTACGCAACAACCAGGCAGTCAAGTCAACCAAACCAGGCGGTGACATCTCTTTCCCACGGCCTCACATAAACGAACTGTAAAAATAAGAAATACGTTTTGGGGGAGCGCGCCTCTGAGGCCTGGCTGGACCTTGTGTGTTGATGCGACGACAACGGCGCTTGGCGTTAGCTGTTCCAAGAACCTCTCTCTAGTTGGGTTGTTGGCCGTGTGAATGTGAGCCAGTGGACCAGTGTAAGGGGGGAATCACAGTCATGTAGAGTGAATTGCCTAACCGAAGATCAAGTGATCGCACGCGTCAAAGAGTCAGCCAGCATCATCATCATGTCATCATGTCATCATGGTCATCATCATCCTCTTAAGCTCTTATGCTCTCATCATCATTTTATCATCATCTGATAGCTTCTAACTTCTCTGTCTTTTGTATATGCACACGACCTCAAACGACTTATTTAATCGCTATAAGGAATTTTACAATTCTTTATGTTTAATTTTTGTAAATAAGTTGTGAATATTTAAACTTTTTTTAAATACCTAAGCCTCAGCGTACAAGAGGCAAGCCTACGCAACGGCTCAGCTCACATATTCTGGGTAATTTCTGGCACATTTCGGGCGGGCTTTGCGCGTAGGCTGGCCAATTGTTAGCCCAAATATATCAGCAATTTGGTCACCGGGCTGGCGGCGATGCCACATCACATTTTCACAATTCGTCGGTAGTTTGTTTGTTTGCATGGGGATGACGAGGCTTCAACGACGACAACGAAGACGACGGCGGCGACGGCAATGGCGAGACAGCGCGTAGTAGACACCAAGTGTATTTGGGAGTTTAAGAGGGGAAATGTTGTTTTATATTAACCCACAAGCGAAGATCTCACAAATCACGCCCGACAATGATAACGTGCGAGGGATGCGGTCAGGCGTCGAATCTCTTTTTATAAGTTGCGAGCGTGTGTATTCAGTCTCATCATATGGATGGCATATTTCCTTCTCTCTGTTTAATATCGTAACTAGTTCTGGTGGCCCCCGGCCACGTGAGAGCGATGTCAAAGACGATGCTTGGCTGGCTGCCTTGGCATAGCTCGCTTCAGCTTATTGGGGGACCCTTTGCTCTGGTCAATACACACAGATACTGCCTGTTTTAAGTCACTCTCTTCTAAGCTCTGGACGGTTCAGTTCAGTAACAAGAGATACCCATCAAACTCTTTTTGGTTGGTGTGAAAAAAACAATTGTTGGGATTTCACCGATCAGTACCAGAGTTTAAACGTACATTGCTTTTTTGGTTTGCTTAAGCCTATTTCAACTGTACAGCTTAAACTTAATGTATATATTAAAACAGTTAATTGAGATGGAAAGCAAATGATTCTACAGCACAGAGTTATAGTCCCGTGATTGATTGTATTGAGGCCTTATCGTTGGCTTTCCATCTCTGTAGTTGTGAAATGTAAATCATAAAGGAGAATGGGACAGACTACTTGGAAGGGATACATAAAAAGGATAACGTTTTCACGTCAACACCAAATAATAAATGGAATACAAAATTAAATACAAAGGATTGAACGAGGAACGCGATATAATTCTAGGTGTAAATAGAGATTGTTAAGCATTTCCAGTTGCGATAACACGTTAAGAGGTTAAGTTGTTATTCAATTTCAAGAGTACTTTAGAAAGTTATAAACTACAGAAAAACTAAGCTATGTTGACTAGGTAGGTAGGTTAGGTACGAGAAATATTTCATGACTTACCTGCCAACTGACGCGACTGGACAAATTCTCGACAATTAAACGATACTCAGTGCGCAATGGCGGCCCATAACGAGAAGATGATCTGGAATTTTTGTTTCTGGTGAATAATTTAATGAATTTTAAATTAGTATTGACACTGCGCTGCTGCTCCAAAAAGTAATATATATGTACATATTGAAATAATTACATATACCACTTCATCTGCCTTAAAAAGCAAATGAGCGTAATTAAAAAATAAGTTAAGCATTTAAAAATACGAACAACGAAGGGGGTAAAAGAAGTCGATAAGATCGGACGCGGATAAATAAATAGGTTGTAGTATATGGATAAGAATTATTAGAACGTGCAAAATATACGTAAACAGAAAGTTATGTTAACATATATATACTTATATATATAAACAGCATGTCAGTGTCTTTTAGCAAAATAAGTGGAGAGTTTAAAATTATAAACTATTACAGCAAACCCTTGAGTAGTTTTATATAATCACACAAAAATAATGTAAAATGTTTCTCTACCAAATTGAAATTTGTAAAATACAAACACGCGCAGGGCATATATTATTCAAGGGTTCTGTGCATTTCATTTGAGAATTCTTAAAAAAGCATACATGCTAATGCTATAATCGCGGCTGTACTTACTTATCGTTATAGCGTCCACCCCCGCCGCGACGCCCACCATAGCGATCGTCATAGCGGTCGCGGTTACTGCCGCGTGCTGTGCCTCTGGCAGGTTCAACAACGACACTGCAGAATACAATTTATTTAAAATATAATGTTTTAATGTCATATAGTAACTTACCGTTCCCCAAGTAGCTCTTTGCCGTTTAATTCGTAAACAGCATCGTCGGCATCACGATAATCTTCAAATTCCTTAAAAATACAATAACACACAGTAATTATTGATTTATCAAGCCATGTTTTGTCTTTGTCTATGGTACTTACCACGAAGCCATAGCCATTTTTAATGAGTATGTCACGCGTACGGCCATAACCCTTGAAGAAGCGTTCCAAATCGCGCTCACGTACGCCGTAGGGCAAGCCGCCCACATAAACGCGAGATCCAACCATATTTGTTAATGCTTTATGCTGTTTTCAAAATGAAAAAGTAAAATTTTACTTAACGAGAATTTGTATTTTGCTTTTCTACGAATCAGACAAACACATAGACAATAGCCGCAAATATATGCTATGTATGCGCACAGTTTATGTGTGTGTATTTGCCAAGATGGCGGCTTTGCCGATGTCAACGTTGTCGTCTACCGGGTAGAGAACTTTTCACCGACTCTAAGATTAGTTTATACATATTTTATTGCATTTAACATGGTGTATTGTACAAACAGACACTGCACATACCTTTTAATTAACTGAATTTAGTTAAAAATGTTTTCTTTTCAGATTTCAACACTCCGCTTCTGTAGTTTTTAACGCACTGTCAGTCACACGAAAAAATAATGCAAACTCAACCTCTACGCAATTTCTACGGAAATGACACTGAACTCGAAACTGTTTTGCCGCCTCAATGTGGCGTTGTCAACGTCATAAAGTTGTTTAACCAGCCCTGATTTAAACCAGTGTTGAAAAACATACAGACTACTTGGAAAAATATTAAGAATGCTTATAAAACAAACAAAATCAACGTTTTTTATGCTAGTAAGATTAACAAATCGAAAATAATAATTATAAGTATTTTTATATATAAATATCAATTGTCATTGTACCGGCTTATTCTTTCTGACCGACAGTGTGACCGCTTACGACGTTTTTAATAATTCCTTAGGTAATCATAATCAAAAAATTAGAGTACAAAAGTTATGAACATTAAAAATGAACGATGAACCCAAATAATAAGTTGATTAAAATTGCACTTTTATTTAAAATATAAAAACATTATTATTTGTATACTTTTCGGTATTTTTAAAAACTGAAATGGTAACAGTTGTAAAACAATCGATAGTTGCCAAAATTTAGGTTTCGCAATGTTAATAGTTTTGTCCAACATTTATATCGATATTATCGGCGGAAAAAATCATTATAAGGAAACATTTTTTTAAATTAGTAAATTCATTTATAAAATAATTATTTATAAACAAAAATTACAAATTTATCCATTGCATATAATTTTTGTTTCGTTTCACTTTCCCAGAATTTTATTTTTTATAATTTTATGTTTCTTTTCATCAAAAGAGGGATGACGCACGCGATATTATCGGTGGGTTAAGAACGCCGTCGAGGATTCCCGATATACACCTCCTATCGATATTATCGATACTATCGGCGATGGTCTAGAATTAGTATATTTCATAGTATATATTTGTTTGCCAGTTTGTATATTTTATCGTTATCGTCGCGGTCACCCTGTTTTGCAGCCCTACTGTCAAATTCGTGTCGCCATTTTTCAGGCCACTTTAACACTCAGATACATTTTCTTTTACTGTACGTGCTACTTGGTTAGGCGTATACTGTACGGAAAAAATTATATTTTTTTTTTATTAATTAAGTGTTCGCATTATTGAAAAAATCGAAGTGCAATGGCTGATTTAAACGATTCTAATGGAAACTATGACGACAACGACGAAGTGAGTTCAATGAAAACATACATATGTATTTAGTTAATGCAAAAAATGCCGACACCGAAAATGTTAAAACGCATTTAACGTTTGTAGATGCGAATACGTTGACAGGCAATAATTTTAATTGGATATATATTAATTAGGTTAAAAAATATGCTTGATTCAGTTGCTCTTATGACTTTAGAAAGATGATTAAATGTTCTTAAAAATACCACGTACACAAATTGCAGTGGTGGCGGTAGAGAAAACTGAAAAAAAAATGGCGGGCGCGTTCAATTGTGACTAACTGTACTTCGTTTTTGTTTACTTTTCTTCAGCAAATTTCTGAACCAGAGCAGCTGCGTAAGCTTTTCATTGGAGGTTTGGATTACCGAACCACTGATGAGGGACTGAAGGCACATTTCGAGAAATGGGGAAACATCGTGGATGTTGTGGTAATGAAGGATCCCAAAACAAAGCGGTCGCGTGGCTTCGGATTCATTACATACTCGCAATCATACATGATTGATCATGCTCAAAATGCACGTCCTCATAAAATTGATGGTCGCACCGTTGAGCCAAAACGAGCGGTGCCAAGGCAGGAGATCGATGCACCCAATGCTGGGGCCACGGTTAAGAAACTTTTTGTGGGCGGTCTGCGCGATGATCATGACGAGGAGTGCTTGCGCGAGTATTTCAAGGAATTCGGTCAGATCGTGGGAGTAAATATTGTTTCAGACAAGGATACTGGCAAGAAACGTGGCTTTGCATTCATCGAGTTCGATGACTATGATCCTGTTGACAAGATCATATTGCAAAAGACCCACAATATTAAGAACAAGACACTGGATGTTAAGAAGGCTATTGCCAAACAAGATATGGATCGTCAGGGAGGCGGTGGAGGAGGCGGCGGTGGTGGCGGCGGCCGTGGAGGTCCCGGTGCCCGCGCTGGGGGTCGAGGTGGAGAACGTGGCGGACAAGGCGGCGGTTGGGGTAACAATCGTCAGAATGGCGGCGGAAATTGGGGATCCGGTGGTGGTGGTGGTTTTGGCAATAACAGTAATTTTGGTGGCAACCAAAACTCAGGCGGCTGGAACCAACAGAGCGGTCCATGGAATAACCAGGGCGGTAACAGCGGCGGAAGCGGTAGCTGGAGCAATGGCGGCGGCGGCGGCTATAGTAGTAGTGGTGGCAACAGTAACGGCAACTGGGGCGGCAACAATGGAGGCAGCTTTAGCAATGATTACCAGCAGAGCTATGGCGGAGGACCACAACGTAACAGCAACTTTGGCAACAACCGTCCAGCCCCATATAACCAGGGCTTTAACAAGAGTAAGCCACATTATTCAAGCACCATTTCTGTATCTTGTCTAAATCATTTCATTGCTTTGTCTTTCTTTCCAGGTGGTGGACAGGGCAGTGGCGGTGGACAAGGAGGCTTTGGCGGAGGCAACAACTACAACACTAGCCAAGGTGGAAATATGGGGGGCAATAGACGTTACTAAGCAAGGTAAATATATCGTTGGTGTGTGTGTGTGTGAAATCTATTTTGCTTGTGAATATGTATTTAAATGTTTTCCAACGCGTTCCGACAAAAGAATGTGTAGCTTCAAACGTAACGAAATCAATTACGAACCAAACTTGTACATCGAAGCAAAATTGTTCTTAAAAAAAGTGCTAATGCAAATTTCTTTCCTTTCTCGCAAATAGGTAAAACGTTACAAGAGTCAGTTCAATCTAGACAAACAGGCAGCGAGAGCAGGCAGGCAATCAATGAAAGTGAGAGGGTGATATTGGTCAAGGCAGGCAGACAGGAGAACAGAAGAAGAAATGAATAATTTAAGCAGCTAAAGAGAAAATCCAGTGTGTGAAGTATGCTGTTATCAGGCAAATCAACATACTGCGCCCACTCAAGACCAGCAGCCTAAGCAACTAACCCAAAACAGAAAAACAAATTATGTTTAAATATTACCCGAAAAACTTACTTCAACAAAAAAAAAAGGTTAAAGAAACACATAATTATATGCTAATGTCTTGTTTAAATTGAACGTATATTTAATTTGTATGATTAATTCGTGTTTAGGATGTGAAAAACCTTGAACGCTTAGTTTTAACGAAATTACCACAACAACCACAATCAAATAGAAACAAACCAGAACATAACCTTAATCCGAAAAAAAAATGTACTAAAACAATATTTTTATTTATAAAATTGACTATATTGAAAGGCATCAGTCGGTTGAATGCATCATCAACTCATTGAGAATTGATTGTGTGTTGGGGGGAAAAACTCTCGCCCGCTGTATAAGGTATTGTACCTTGAAATCAATTGAGTTCATAGACAACGATGCTCATTTTATAATGCATTTGTCGTACTTTCCACGTCTTTAATTTTATAGCAAATCAGCAAACAATTTTAAGTACATTACTATATAGAAACCTATTTTGTAATACATATATTTGTATGTTTAAGCTTTATATACCGTATGATTTACATCTATATATGAGAAAAGTCCCCACAAAAGAATATATAATGCAGCATATGTGCTGATATGATCCATCAATAACGGAAGAGTGAATTGTCTACATTATTATTGTTCTTTTATGTTTTTTGTTGTACAACGCAAAATATTGGGTATATGCATTACCGTTACCAATCAATTTTGTAAGTACATAAGACGTATTTAGCTGCTACCATTAAGCGATCATTGTCAAGGGAAAAGGAAAGAAACATTTCTGTAATTAGTACGTTACGAGGTAAAAACGAAAGCTTAAACAAAATAAAACTAATGTTACCCACCCGAAATAAAACATACAGAGAGAAGATAAAATCAAAAGAAAATGCCCACCCGACAGCCAAAGGAGTTGTTGATCAAAATGTATATACATATAGTGAGTTATTTACTAAGATTATAGACATTACATGGTAAATTCGAAACCAGAGAAGAGGGAAACGCTTGTGTAGATGATAGCATTACCGCACTTCGCATCAAGTTTTAAACGACAATGACATCACCTCGGAAACAGCTTACTAATGCACTACGTATTTCTTTGCAAGACTGGCTGAAGTGCTGGATGCTGAATTCTATGCAGTTGGTTCCCACAAGGAGCGCGAGCTCACTTTGGCTTTTTGGTTCTGTACTAAACTGGAGCTCTTTAATCAAGCCCAAGGTAAGTGTAGGTGAATAATACAACTTGTACTCATGTATCATATACAAGGAAAGTTATTTAAATAAATGAAACTATAACTCGCAATGTTAAGTTGTTATATTTTTGGGCCGTGGTGTTGATTGTTTGATTTAAAACTTTCCTCTTGGGTGAGCTAATCGTGCATTTTGCGAAGGGAACACACAATTTTATAAATATCTAGTTGTATTTAATTTTATTGAGATAAATTGTATATTGTATAAATACTAATGAACTATTCGAGTACAACAGCACGAAAAGTTAAAAATAAGGATGTACTTGTTTTCGATAAAAATAATTAATACTGTAAATACGATTTCGATAAATAATACATAAATAAGGATGTACCTGTTATCGATAAAATGATATCTTCAATTAAAGTTGCTTATATCGATAAGCTTTGACGTTACCCATTAAAATATTCAAAATGCAAGTTGAATGTGCATTCACTTTCGAGCAATATTTTCAAAATATAATGGATTTTATATATTCACGGAAAAGTGTAAGTAAGCAAGCCACTATAAATGTCAAAGGAATCAAAATGTGACAGTTGATTCTGCCGTTAGTCGATCAAGTTGAACTTGTGTCACCTTGACATGACATGGCCAGAAGAAAAAGTTTATGGGGTATTCTGCAGTTACTTTAGGGATACGGCAACACCAATTTGACGTTTAAATCTTTTCCGGCTTTCTGGCGTTGTCATTGAATTTTGTAGTCAGTTTTTGTGCCTTCTTTCATCGTTCAGCAGCAAAAATTAGTTTTCATGCCAAAAATGGTGAATACCTCGGTTGTCAATGCGCCGTTTTACCAAGAGGTAATATCATTATATCAACAATAATATCTATAAAAATTCTGTTTAATTTTACAAATTGAAAACACAAATGCAAATTTTTTAGAAGCGCAAATCTAGTGGCAGCCGCACTGTTGCCGCCGGCACGGACATGTCTACTCCTGAGCAGAGTAGCGCCATTGCCACTGATAACAGCGAACATTTGCGTAAGATTTTTGTTGGCGGTTTGTCAATAAATACCACGGCGGAGACAATGCGTCAGTTTTTTTGTCAATTTGGTGAATTGGCTGATGCTGTTGTAATGCGCGATCCAATCTCGAATCGCTCTCGGGGCTTTGGTTTTGTGACCTACATTGACCCCGAGTCCGTTGAAAGGGTGCAGCGTGCTCGTCCGCATATTATTGACACCAAGTAAGTTTCAAATGTCATCCCAGAAACATAAATATTTATGTATATGTAATGTATGTTTTAAAATCAGAACTGTCGACACCAAGCGTGCCTTTCCACGCCATGAATTCAACAGGGCTGCCGGCCAAATAGCTGACATTAAGACAAATAAGATATTCCTCGGTGGTCTGAAAGATTGCCATGATGTGAATTCATTGCAGGAGTATTTCGCACAGTTCGGCAAGATTAACAGCATCAAGGTGCTGCTGGACAAGGAAACTGGGCGCAAACGTGGTTTTGGCTTCTTGGAGTTTGAGGATACTGCTAGCGCTGCGCGTGCCTTGGGTACGCATGGGTATTCCTATAACCCTTTAATACACATATTGTATCTTGTATTTTCGTTAAACAGTTCAGGGCAAGCACTCCATCAATTTGGCCACTGTGGAGGTGAAGAAATCAACTCAGGTGTCCGACAGTAGCAAACGTTTTCGTGTGCCCATTGGCGGTGCTGCTTTTGCGGGCTACGCTCCGCCCCAACCAACTATCATAGATAATTATATCCATAATCCTAACTATAATCCATATCAGGCACAAACATCGTTGCCACCGTCGGCATTCTTTAATGGCTGGGCATCTTATGTGGCACCGACTGTTCCATCCACTTATGTGCGCTATTCCCATCATCAGCCTCCTGTGCCCGCCTATACAAGGGGTGGGTGGCTCTATGGAAACTCTTCCTATACAGGCTCCGATTGGTTGGGAAACAGTTACAACTCGGTTGTGTGGCCAGTGAAATCTGGCCCGAAGCCTGTGTCCACTCAACCATTATCGAACGATCGTCCCAAGAACGAGTACAAGTCTGTGCAGGCCGAGGCTGAAGCTATCAAAAAGCAGGTATCGCCACCAGTTGTGGGAAAACTAGAAACCGAAGCAGTCATCGATATTGAGAAAAAATGGCTCGCTAAGGAATATAAGGTGTTTAAGCCATCTGGCAGGTACGATTTTGGTAATCCGCAGGTCAATCACATAAGTTCCTTGGCCATTGAGGGCTCAACACCTGCATACGGTATTGTTTCAAGTATTTGCGTAAAATTATAAATTAATTTAATTGAAGGTTTTCCTTTCAGGCATATAAAAGCTTTGTTCAGATGACTATGCATGTTACTATCATACGTATTACATATGTGATTGATAAACGTAAATTGAGACACCCTACTACAATCAAATGCCCACCGCTCATATTATAATATCATCATATCATTTATAACTGGACTGAATATAACTATTGTGATTATAAATGAAAATATCGGAATTCATTTTCATGTAATTGAATGTTTTCATTCAATCTAATTCATAAATAAAATGTGTTTACTGTTTTGTAAACTTTAAAATCATTTAGTTTTTTCAATTTATTTCAAACTTAACTTCTCATTGTTTTCTTTTGAAATTAAACGCAATGTAATGTAATTGTTTCGATTTATTATGTGTTTAATGTTTTATACCCGAAAAGCTATAAAACGCACCACTGAATTGTTTTTCTTTTGTTTTTGATTTGATGGAGATTCTTAAATGTGATTTTCTTTTTAGACTTGCAAACTGCTTGTTGTTTGCTTGCTTGTGCGCTTCAATTTCATATAGTATAAATGCTAGTCTTGTGATTTCAACAGAAAAACATCGTTTAATATTGAGAACTAAATACAAAAATGATTGTTGATTTTGTTAAAAATAAATTGGTTTTATTTGTTGCATATAACGTGTTGCTTTGTATGTTGGTGTTGTTTCTTGATGAGGTTTAGTGATGATTTAATGTTGTTTAACTTATGACGGAAGCCGCTTACTAGAGAATTTTATTTTACTGACAATCCAGAAATACTACCGGATGAGAATATTGATGGTCAGTAATCAAAGTAGTCTGGTTAGAGCGTCGACACAAATGGAGTTGAAGTGGATTTTTGTTTTTATGTTTTACAGCTATTCGTAATTTTATTTATGTACCTATAAATTAAATAGAATTTGTCATGTTTCTCTTGTATGTTTTTGTTTTTTTTTTTGTATACAAACTGGCTGTATTTTGTTATCTCTCATAGTTTTGTTGTTTAGAAATGAGCATGAACGTTACTTGTTGTGTATCGCTTATTCATTTTTATGTAAAATTAATTTATTTCGTTTCCTTCTCTTTTCTTTTTATATTTCAAGCATTTTCAACACTGTTTTTGAGCTAAAATTTGAACACTAACATTTTTTCTTAATTTAAAATGTTCTAAAAATTGCTTAAAGCCCCGATAACAGTGCTAAAATTGCTTTCTGGTTTAGTGTTTTTGTTTTATCTTCTTTTAAATAAAATAAATTAAACTCAAATGTTTATGATTTAGCTATAGCGCATTTCCATACCGCACAATAAAAACAAATGATATGTTTGAAGCTAAACAAAATTGAAATTCAGTAATTGAGATTAAACAATATTAAATACATGAAAAATACGATATATACTATAGACTTGTTATGTTGTTTGAAGGTTTCTTTCAGTTAATGCGGTGTAGGTCTAAAAGTTAACATTACATTTTATGAGTTGTGTATATGTATATTTTTCTTGTTACATGTTTTTGCTGATTAACCTTGAGAAAAATTGTAGTAGCTTGGTGTTGATTGTTTTTTTTACATTTCTTATCGTTTTTTTTTTTTTGTTAAAATATGTACTAAATTTTAGTTCACAACTGTGTTGGAAACGCCAAATCGCTTAAGTTGCTTGACTTAGTTTGGTTTACGAACTTGAACTCACGTTAAAGACGGCGCTACCCGCCAATTCAATACGCTACGGCAACGCCACATTTCTCATTCAATTTCATTCGTTCAATATAATAGACTAGCTAGGCAAATATCTGATGTGCTGGCAAAGTAAACTGAAATGGCAATGTGTGTGTGTTTTTGTTGTGCTATGTGTGTGTGTGAGGCGAGTAGGCATGAAAATGCAACGTCGCTGACGGTGACATTGCTGCACTAAATTTGACTGAATTTAACTTAAGTTTTGTTTTCGTATTTCTTCTTCTTGTTGTTGAGGTCGTTCCGCTACATGTTCTCTTCTCTTTAATTTTTCTTTTATTCGCTTTTACAATATTTCTCTCGTTACATTTTTTTTTAATTTTTTCGATTTCGGTTTTAAGTCTTTGTTTTGCTTTTTTTATTGCATTTTTTAGTTTGTTTTTTTTTCTTTTTTTGTATATTTTTTCAATTTACTTTTGTTTAAGTTTTAGCTA
Source organism: Zaprionus davidi (assembly GCA_018903715.1). Taxonomy (NCBI): domain Eukaryota; kingdom Metazoa; phylum Arthropoda; class Insecta; order Diptera; family Drosophilidae; genus Zaprionus; species Zaprionus davidi. Next base: position 2,559,324 of record JAEIGL010000003.1, read on the forward strand.
AATTTCATTTACTCTTTTTTAATATTAATGAATCGCATTTAATTGTATTTTATTAAAGTGCTTAAGTAAATTTGTAATAAAATAAAACAAACAAAAACTTTAGCTTTTGCATTTCTATTTATAGCGTTTTTTTTTCTTGAAAACTTATAGATAAAATTTTGAAATTATTAATTTAAACGATAGTTGAAATTTAAGTTTACATTTACACTAAGTCCTGTGACACTGTGTGATTGTGTGTGTTGTATGTGTGTGTTGTGTGTTTGATGGTGGGTTGCATGTTTGAGACTTATAATATAGACATGAAGGTGTTGCTCTTGTATTGGAGGACGTGCTGAACAATATTTCTTAATAGATTTACATTGAAAATTTTGCACAGAATTTTGTTTTTTGGCACGAGCTTACTGAAGGAGAACAAGAAAGAAAAAACAAACTGCACAAAACCGAGCTTAACTAAAAAATGATGACCTAAAGGCATAAATTGTTGTTGTTATTGGTTGTTGTTGTTGTGTTTGTCGTTGCAGCACGATGCCTCCAATTAATATTAGTTGTCACCGGTTTTAGTTGTTTACGCGCTCTAAGGAACGTTTTTATACATTGAAGACAAAATGTGCTTTCATTTGAATGCTTGTTGTTGCTGCTACTGCTGATTAAGTGTGAGTGTTAACGGGTATTGGTGTATGTGTGTGAATGGGTGCGTGTGTGAACGAGTATAGGTGTGTGTGTATGGGGATGTTGTCTGTCTGAGAGAGTGTGCGACATGCTGATGATGGTTAATAATTTGATTGCATTATGGAAGAAATCGATGCTCTGAACGTTGGGTTGTTGCTGTAGTTATTGCTGCTCCGGCGCGGCCTTCCACCACAATTCTTTCAGGCCTGCCTGTTCTTCTCCACTTCGATCTTCCTTTTTTAACGACGTCCATAATTACCGCCACTGGTCTGTCCATTGCCGGCACCGCGCAGCGGTCCGTTGGACTGATTACCACCACCACCACCGCTGCGGTTATCATTACGCTGGCCAAAGGTGCTACCACCGTTGTTGCTCATACGAGGTCCATTATTGCCACCGGCAGCACGCATATTGTTGCGGCCCATATTATTCATGTTGTTGCCACCAATCGACTGGCGCGGGGGCAGATCACTGCGCATGCGCGGCTTTTTCTCTTCCACATTCAGTTTTTGGCCATCAGGCGAGTTCTCCGGGAAGTACAGGGGCTATAAAGGTAGTAGATATTAAAATAACAATTCCTGAATTGTTAAAATAAACCTATACATACGCAATTGGCCAGGCACTTTTGCACTGCCTCGGGATCATCGTAGGTGATAAAGCCATAGTTCAATGGACTGCGCATGCCGGGCATTACTTTGCTATTAGCCTTGGAGAGAATGCGCAACTCAATAACATTGCCGAAACGTGAGAATTGCTGGCGCAGGTCATCCTCGGAGGCGTGGTGAGGAATGTTGCCTAGAAACAGTTGCTGATTATCGCCAAACTGTTGTGCATTGCTTGGGCGACGCTGCTCAAATTCTGCGAAAAATAATGAAAATTATAATATAAACAACTGATCGCTAAACAGAACCTGACCATGACTTACCCTTGTTTCTAATCGAATTGTTGCGCTGCGGCAGTGGACCGCCATTGTCAAGACGTGGATTGTTGTTGTTGCTGCTGCTGTTGTTGTTGTTGTTGCTATTATTGTAGGAGGAAGAAGCGGTAGTCGAATAGCTGGCTTGTCCGCTAGGCGAAGATGAGGTGTACACATTGCCGTGTGTCTGCTGTTGTTGTTGCTGTTGCAGCTGCTGCTGTTGCTGAAGAACAGCTTTCACAAAACCGCTAGGAGAAGACGATGTCGACTTGAACAGATTGGCATAGGTCTTGGGCTCATTTTGCTGCTGCTTAGCTGCCTCATATTTCTCTTGCTGCTGTTGCTCGTGAATTGTCTTAAAGTCATCCACTGGGGTGGGTGCGTTTTGCAAATGACCTGGCGACACCTCGTTGTTGTTGTTAATCGGCTCTTCTGGCTCAAGTGGTTGCTGCTGCAGTGCCTGGAGTGGCTGCTGCGATTGTTGCTGTTGATGCTGCTGCTGTGGCAGCAACTGAGGTGGTGGCGCCACAAGCGGTGAGTGCTGGAAGGGTGCTGCTGGCTGCACTGAAACTGGTTGAACAATGCCAACATTTGACATTACGGGTCCACCAGCTTGCTGCTGCTGCACCAAAGGCGAGACGTTAGCTTGAACCAGAGCTTGAGGTGGAGCCTGTTGTTGCTGCTGTTGCGGGGGCAACTCATCGTGCGACACAACTCCATTCTGGATTGGTGGCGGCGGGTTCGAGAATTGCGCTGGCAATGGCACAGCTGCTGCTTGAGGTGCAGCTGGCAGTACGGCCACAGGACGTCCGGTTGCAGCGCCAGCTGGCATTGGATAGAAAATTTGTTGCGGCGCAGCGGCACCAGCACCAGTAGCAGCAACGGAAACAACCGGTTGAGGCACTACTACCTGAGTGGGCAGCTGCTGTGGCGGCTGTGCGCCATCACCTAGCACTTGGACGGCTTGATCAACCACCTGCACTTGCACATCATGATCTTCGTCATTTTCAGAACGTGATTCGCCATCCTGCTCATCCTCAATGTACAGATCCTGATAGCGGAAGATATCATTGTGCACATAGTACTTCTTCGGCGATTGGGCAGCCAGCACAAAGGTTTGCGTGAAGCGACGCATTGGCTGTCCATCATTCGAAAGCTCTCCGGTGACCTGGACGACGACACCATTTCCTAGCGTTGCCTGGGCATCTACCTGGCTGATCTTCGCATGACAATCGTTGAAGTTCAACTGTTGTATGCGATTATGTATCTCACGTTGACCCACAACCAGTGTTGATTCGCCATGTATGAACGACGAATTGTTGTTGTAGAAGCGATGTAAATGAGTAGGTGCCTTATTCAGCAGCGTGTAATACTGACGCACAAATTCGCGTCCCACCGACTGCGGCGAAGGCTGTTGCGATTGAGTCGCATCCATGACCATTGCTAGTGTTGCAAGCGGCTTAAGTTAGTCCCAGTAAGAGTGAAATTGAGAAATTAAAATTCTCGCCAATTTGGATTTTAAATTCCTTTCTGTAAAGCAATTTGTATTTATTTATTTACATTTCTATAGAATCGTTTCATAATATAAATAATATAAGGATCGAAGATTACTCAGTTTATTTTGTAAGTAAAAGTTGAGCTGTAAATGATGTTACCCAAGATCAGACACTGTCCAGTTTGTCTTGCGTTTCAGTTGACTGTTTATTGAAATACAAACTCATTAAATTATATTCATATACATGTATAGACACATGTCTATTCGTATAGGGAACAGATTTTGCCGCAGCGCCAACACAAAGATCCAATGCAGTTGCAATTTGACCCACTTTCATTCGGAGCAGATACTTCTACACACATTCATACACATGCACACAACGAAAATGCATAAAAGGGGAAATTTCGTGCAAACCAAAACAAGACAAAAATGCAGCTGTCCCGTCTTTGCTGTCTGCCTTGCCTGTAATAGTTTTTGTTATTTTAATTCCTGTTCGCAATTCCTGTTCATATTTTTTCTTTTGTATACATCAGTCTTAAGGACCAATCGTTATTTACTCGAGAAGTAAATGACCTCATACACAAACAGCAACAGAAAAAACAACTTCAGCGGGAACAAACCCATATAAAGTAGTTTTAGGTTATGTTTGCGATTCAAGGTTGTGTCGCATCAGAGGACAGGGACAAGAGCTACAAATATAATGTACACACACACACAGTCTTATATAGAAGTACACACACACGAATGCACAAACTAGTTCACGTGAGCGTCTTTCTCAGGTAGTTGCTCTGTTTCATTGAACTTTCGAGTCGACGGCAAAAATTTGCAGCCTACGCTGCCTGCTGCGATTTCGCAACAAAGGCCGACCGCATAAATAAAAAAATGAGAGAAAAAAGAGCGGCAGAAAAACATGACTATGCATGTGCGTTAAGCTGAATTGTTGCATTAGCTTTATCATTTGTATTAAACTAACAATTAAAAATAGAACTGAAAAAGTGCCTTACCAATAATTTTTATGGGAAACGAAGAAGAACCAAATAAGAAGGTGCACAGACAAAAGCACCGCCAAATACGCGTGTCTCGGTGTGCGTGAACCGCGTGTGTAAGTCGAAACAAAGAAACCGACAAGAGCAATATTTAAACAAAGTTACAAAAACAAATGTGTGCAGACATTTTTAGGTTATGAGTAGCCAAACACAACGATAGATATAAAATGCCGCTAAAGCAAAAAACGGAACTGACGTTAGTAGTAAAGAAACTGGAACGTCTTTGTATTTGTAACGCGACAGTTTTTGTTTGTCCTTTTGTTTGCCACCCCAATTGAATTTAGTATTTTTTCTTTCCTAAACGTACAACACATAATGTGCGACAGCATGTGGCCAACGCCGGTACTTGGTTGGTGGTACTTACCTAAGCAACTGCCCGTTTGGCCGTTTATAATGCACAATAATATTGCTTATGTGTTATATCAGGTCGTTTATTACGCTACGATATTTGCGTTTTGATGAATTTTGCTGTTTTTAATGGCTGCTCTGCTCTGGCCGCATAGATTTTTTTGTGTTGTTTGGGGGTGTTTGCCTGCAGACTATTAATTGAATTTCTGAAATATATGCATGTATTGATTTAAATAAATCAGTCCAAACTATAAGTTAATATTTATATGCACGCACATGAACACACACTCACACGCGAAGCTTGTTGGTTTCGAGCGGCCGCTTTAGGTGCTTCTTCTTATTTTTGCCGTTTGCTTTGTTGCAATTTTTTTAGTTAAAAAATTACAAATTTGGCAATTCTTTTCGTACTACTTGCTTGTTACTTTAGATGTTGACGATCACAGTTGTTAACTAATTAAGTTTGGATGCGTTGTATTTGTTTGATTTATGTAAAAAAGAATCGCAAACGCAATGAAATTGAACAAGTGTTGAATTGAGAAGAGAACCGACGTTCGTTCCTCTTTTGCCAGTTTTATTCTCGGTGCATTTGCGTTTGTGTATGTGCGCTTGTATGATGGCGGCGATGTCGTGTAGCCAGTGTGGCCACAAACCGTAACGCGAAAATATTATCTTTAAAAATACTAGTAAGTCCTTCCAAACTTATTTTTGTTTAATGCATTAATGTTTACTTTTTTATTTAAGTTGTAACCAAAAATTTAAATTAAGCAATAACTTTACAGTTTATGAATGATATATTTTGTTTATAAGAATGGTTAAACAAGAAAGGCAGATGTTAAATTTTAGTTTTGTCATTCACAAATTTCGTCCACAAAAATATTGCCAGACGTTGGAATTATGTTTCTTTTTTAACATTTTAAAAGCTATACATAGATTTAGACTTTAAATATAATTTAATTTGATTAGTTAAAATAAAACAGCATGAAGCAAAATTATTGAAAATATCCCAATGCAAAATCAAAAATAATTTTTGCTACCTAAATTGAAACTCAGTGGCAACTCCCTTACCATATACACACGCTGTCTCTGAGTTTGTCATTTTCCGGTCGTCAGCGTACGCGTGAGTTCTGCCGAGTTTGTAAAGAAAAATATAGAAAAAATCGCTTAAAAGTGCTATTTAATTAAGTTCTTAAAGACAGTAGAAGCACATACAGACCATTAAACAAAATGGCAGATAAACAAGTTGACAGCGAAATTAAAGGCGAAGATTTCACCAAGGATGTTACCACCAATGATGTGGCGAGCTCTGAAAATGGTGATACGACTCCCAGTACCGGCGCTGCAAATGGCAGCTCCGAAAATGCAAGCGCTGCGGGTAACCAGCGTGATGACGACAGGTATTTGTAGTTAAAAATTTGACTTTGAATTTAACCGGCAGACATACATATACAGCTGAAAAGTATAGCAATCATGTGCCTAACAACAATATTTTTGATTACCACCTACTCAGTTATTACGTAAATGCAAAGCTAACGTCGTCTCGTCGTCGTGTGTAAAAAAATGGTGTTTGACGGAGCGGCGGCGGGAGTCAGAGCACGCCGCTGACCCGTTCATTATTTGCGCGCGTGCCTCTGTGTGCGACTGTACTTCGCACAGAATGCGCGACCAACTAAACATTCATAATTATTGTATTCATTAGAAGATGTTAGGGTAAATTTGTTTTTATTGTGTGCTCTTCAATTTGCAGATATTGAATGGAATCTGTAAAATGTATTTGAAACCTTTATTATGTCGCTTACACTCGCTGTACACTTTAATTGATGTGAATACATGCATATTTAGATATGTATGTATGTATGTATGTGCTACAAATGTCTTTATGAATGCATATCGCTATGACATTCGCAATTGAAACACAAGCACAAAATTCCAGTCGCAACAAAGACGATTTAAGCACATTTCCCGCAATAGTGAGGTTATGTCCGCTGGACGCATTCATATATCTCTACCTACATACATACATTTATTTAAAGGTATGTGTGCGTTTGTGCGAGTATGCATACAAAAATACAAAAAGCGCAAAGTGTGCTTCTCTCCCGCCCTCAAGCCCCACAGTGGTCTCATAGAAGCAGCTGCCTACCTTTCACTTGTAAAAAAGTTTTGATTGTATTTGTACGAGTTTTTGCATTATTCTTTGGTGCAGCCATTCGTTAATATTTTTCGTTCATACGCTTTCGCGCTCTTCCAGTTTTCGTACTCAAAATGGCGGTTTGTCTGCTCACTGAGTAGTGCGTGCGTATATACGAGAGCGTTTACTATACATGTATGTGCATAAATGTATGTGTGTTTTCTTTTTTCAATATTCCGTTTTGTTTGCCGGCTTCGTCGCTCTCTGTTGCTGAGGCGGTTTTATATGTCGGCAGTGTTGTCAAGTCAGTCAAAAACAAAAAAAAAAAAAAAGAAAAAGTAAATAACTATTTCAATAATTTGCTTTTTTGGTTAGATGATAATTTTACTAACTTCTTATAAACTTGAAATCAACGAGTTATTTTATTGCATTTTCGCGAGATGTTTTCCTCATTTAATTGATTCAATTAAAGTCTGCAATTTGTATGGTCTTTCGTATTGCACTATTTATTTTTAAGCTAGTTGTAAGACCCAGTCGGAAAGTTGTACATAAACGAAAAGTACATGAGAGTAATTTCTATATGTATGTATAAACTATATATGGAAGCAGCCCAAACAAATCAGATGTGGAGACGTATCGTGTACCAAAACAAATAGAAAACAATAAACAAAATCAATTCATAGCTTATCCTGTTGTGTTTGAGCGAACTAACCTTGTTCCTCTCCGGCAGGTCTTGAGAGAAGTTAAAAGCCATGATATAAGCTATTCTCAAGCAGCCGAGGACCTAAGGAAATTTCCCAAAGGATGCAGCATACTCAATGGATGCCGCCGGCGTTGTTGATGATGGTATTTATCTAACCAAAATAAATAAACTTTGTACACACAAAATTATCAACAAATTATCTCGAGTTCAATTGGATCCTATAAAATATATGTTTTATATATTTAACGTGTAACGCATTTTATTGTTTACAAAAAATTAAATAGGAAAAAAGAGAGTGAGAGAGAGAAAGAAAAACAGACTCGCATTTTTTGTTTGTTTTTGCCTACTTAAACAAGCGCAACCGATGAGAATGTAACGTAACGATAACGATCACGACCCCACAAAAATAAAATAACGATTTACAAACGAATACGAGTCCAAAAACGTTTCCTAAAATACCAACACGCGAGTACCGCCAGTGATGAGATTGTTCCAAAATTACATGCCCGCAGATCTATTTTCAAAGTTTACGAGTAACGTACGCCATAAATATTTTAAGTGTGTCATTTACAAGTTTTTTTTTATAAATTTAGTCCTAATAAAGCAAATACCGAATTCCGAAAAGCAGCATTAAAATATCTTTGCATTTTTTCATATTTAGTAGTAATATATAAAAAAAATTTAACAATGTAAAAAAAAAAAAGAAAAAGATTTTTGTACTAAAATTAAAAGTTCACTCTTTTCATATCTTATTTACTGTATTAATAGATATTTACTACGTATTTTCGCTCGTTTGTGACTCTACTCCCTCGCCGTACTCTTTCGCTCAGTTTTTCGAGGCACATTTCGAATCTTGATTGAGAGTTTATTAATTTAAAGTACAGTAATATAAGTCAATATATTCACTTTGAATTTGGTGGATTTTTTTCGTTCTTTTTGCAGCAATAATATATTCAAATTTCGAACAGAAAATGTAAAGTAACGTTTTTGTAAGCGCCATAATATGTGGGCAGAAAACAAATCGGAAAATATTTACATGATATCCACAGATTTTTGATGCGCCATTTTTCCCCAACCTAACGAAAACTAGACTTTGCTTTGTAGCATTATTAGTATATATTATATACATCGTTTAATACATTTATAAGTTATCTAATCATAAACATTTCTAAAAACTTTCGCAGAAAACTGTTTGTGGGTGGTCTCAGTTGGGAAACGACTGAAAGTAAGTAGATTTTGAGCTGTTATATTTGATGATGTAAAATTAAAATCTATGTTTTTTAATTTTTAGAGGAACTCCGCGATCATTTTGGCAAATTCGGTGAAATCGAAAGCATCAATGTGAAGACAGATCCTCAGACGGGACGGTCCCGTGGATTTGCATTTATTGTGTTCACCAATACCGAGGCAATCGATCAAGTAAGCGCGGCCGAGGAGCATATCATCAACAGTAAGAAGGTTGATCCTAAAAAGGCAAAGGCGCGCCATGGCAAGATCTTTGTGGGTGGCCTGACAACAGAGATTAGTGATGAGGAAATTAAAACCTACTTTAGTCAATTTGGCAATGTAAGTGAATATACGAAAAACATTCAAATAGATCCATTTATAAACTTGTTTCTTTTTGTTTCACATTTTTGTAGATTGTTGAGGTGGAGATGCCTTTCGACAAACAAAAGTCACACCGCAAGGGATTCTGTTTCATTACCTTCGATTCGGAGCAGGTGGTGACCGATTTGTTAAAAACGCCTAAACAGAAAATCTCCGGCAAAGAAGTTGATGTAAAGCGTGCAACGCCAAAACCAGAAAATCAAATGATGGCCATGCGAGGTGGTGGTCGAGGTGGTATGAGAGTGGTTCGTGGCGGATATGCCCGTGGTGGTTAGTAATTTAAATTTTTAATTCATTAATAGGAGCATTTCATTTAATTGTATTTGTTTGTTTACAGGTTATAATAACCAATGGGACGGCCAGGGCTCATATGGTGGTGGTGGTTATGGCTATGGTGGTTATGGTTCCGGTGGTTTCGATGGCTACTATACCGGTGGCTACTATAATGGATATGACTACGGTTATGGTAAATACAACAAACAACATAATAATGCTCATAACAATTATTATAATAACACAACGTCGAGTAATTACCATCAAAACAAGAACAATAGCAACAACTATCAGCAGTTCTAAAGTAGCTAAATGCAGGCAACAAAACAACAACAACAAACAACAAAAATTACATATATAACAATAGACAAAATGCCATTACACAAACAATTTAAAACAACTTTCCCTTCTACTACTACTACTATACCAAACAAATTGTTGTTTGCCGTTAGCAAAAGAGATAAAAGAATATCGAAACGGAGAGAAAAACAAAAACAAAACAAACGTTTTGCTGCTACAATTTCTAGAAAACACAACATCAACAAGAACAACAAAACAACGTCGCTAAAAACAAGAAAACTTTTTAATTGAAAATAATATAATGAACGTATTTTTAAAGTTTACACACATAAATTTTTAAAAAAATCATTTTAATATAGCAACAAATATATATTGTTTATATATACTATGTTGATAAAAACATAGTTTTTTCTTTTACAATCAAATCAATAATTTTATATCATATATTATTAATTTTAAAATCTTAAAAATGCATATTTGATTTTTAAATTTTAAAGCGTAATTTTAAAACCAAAACCTATACATTTTTCAAGAAATTTCAAAATCTTTAATGATTTATTAGTCGTTTAGCATATATATGAGAAATACTATATAAAACTGACGAAGAGTGTGTATTATTGATTGTGTTGTTTAATCAAAAAACGAGCGAGAGCGAGAGAAAAAAATCAAAACACATGTAAACAAAATAAACAACAACAAGTAGACAAAATGTTCAAGTTCATGCACTCCACCAAGACCTACAGCTACTACAACAACAGATATAACAAGAGCGAGCGTAAAAAGTTCGCAATCCATAACAGACTTTCCAAAGATGACAAATACCTCAAACGCAAAGGCAACAGCAACCACTAGATGATCATAAAATAAAGTAAAATACAACAACAACAAGAACTGTTAACCATATACACATAAACAACAACAACAAGATCATGTGCCAATTATGTGAAACTGTGTGAATCGCCAGCGTTTTGGCCTTTTGCGTATTTGCAACTTGTGCCTTTATTATTGTTAACTAACTGTTATTGTTTGAACAAACTGAAACCAAAAGCTGTTGAAACACACAAACTCATACAAATCGCACACACACACACACATACACAAAGACCCCAACCCCATCCACACACATACCCCCATATAAAGCAAAACAATACGATTGCATACAAAAAAAATAAAATGTATTCTTACTGCAAACACTAAAATAGTTATTTAAATAGATTTCATTTGTTTTGTTAAACAAAACACTAAACAAGCAAACCAACAAAAACGAAACAAGTAATCAAAGCTTTGATTCAACTTCTATTTAAACATACATATATACCTAATATATAGTATATAAATATATTTTTAGATATATATTATTATTTCGGCAACGAGATAATAAACGTTTTTGCAATGCATATGTTTTCGTATGCACGTCAATATACCTATATATAAATATATTTATATCAAATATATACAAAATGTTATATATATATATATACATGTATTTATGCGTAACATAACATTTTACAAATGGGTACTATTTTTGATAGTATTATTTTAAGGCAAATCCTTGTAGAAACAACATCAACAAGAACACCGATAACACCAACGCAAAAGCAACGAAACAATAACTTTGAGGTCAGGTTTAAATTCAGTGCAATGTGATTGTGTGGCGTAAGATATTGCCACTTCTCAAACGATCACGCCGACTCCTCGTGCCGCCTCCCTCATTGTGACTTTCTGCCCTTTTAAATGTGGCCATTGATTCTTTTATTTGCTTAATTTGCATTTCTGCTTTGCTTTCTTGACAGTGTGCATTTTGCTGACAAAGAAAACCAGTTCAAAAGAAAGAAAGGAAGTTAAACATAAAAAAACCGTAAAATACCAAATAATGTAATACAAAAATGCAAACACATTTACTTGATTTTAAATGAAAAACGCGCTCACGCGCAATGCGGTGTTTTGCATAATTGTACGTTGATTGACATTGCGAACAACAACAACATTTTGTCAATAGATTCAATCAACTACAACAAATACCAACAAACAAACCAACTGAACGACATCAACTACTACAACAACAATTTTAACTACATAAAGATTAAAATGTTACTTGAAAAAAACACACTTCGTCAATTTTAGTAATTTAAAATAATACATTTATACATATAATTTTTCTTATTGTTCTTCTTTTTTAAATATTAAGTACAACAAATTCACACAATTACTCGCACGCGTACTTGCAAACATATATACATATATATCTCTTACGTTAAATTTTTAAATGTAGAACCGTTCTACGCAATCAGCTGCAATTCAATTTTGTAAATGCAAGCAAATAATTTGACGTATCACATTATCCAATGTATATTTATATATATATTTACTTAAATATATATATATTTATACTCAAAAAGAAATTCATAAAAAAAAAACATAAGAAAAATATCACAAAACATATGCATAAACTTGAGTAAATTATTTTAAAATTTTGCATGTTTCTCAATGTTTTTAGCAAAGTTGTCTGTATACAAAAAAATTATATTAAAAATTAAAAAAAAATATATATATTACTAGTAATATACAACATTTATTCAACGAAATTATATATTTATGCTATATTATTATACATACCAATTATGCTGATCCAAAATAATTATGATGTTCAATTGTGCATATAAGTTTTCTTTATATAAAATCCAACCAGCTTTTGTATACTTTAATGCAATAATTTTGTGCCCACTTTATATTAAATCTACAACTACATAAAATATCTATATATTTATAATTTTCTTATAATTTCCACAAATTTCTAAACCAACTAACCCAATCAAAACAACAACTTCATGTATATGAGCGCCATAACATTGTGCGAGCGGTATTAGCTATACAGGACCATACGTAAGTTCTGTTAGTTATATAGACATGGCTAACGTTCCGGACGCCAAATGTTATGGCCGACACAGACAGTTCAGATCCAGTTCATAGAGTCATCTGTGAACTATTTTTATTAACTATATATAATGTTACTTTCTTATGATTATGATTTTTGAACATATTTGTTATATATATTTACCATATATGGATATATAATTATCTATTGTAATGCCGAATTTTCCGATGTTTCGCCTCACAAAAACGAAAAAATACAAAAAACCCATTTAAAACGAGAGTAGAGAAATTCAAAACCCTTTGACAAGCACCACCCAGAAATTCAATCCAATACGATCGCAAGTTCGGTACCGGTGTGTCTGGTGTGTCCGGTTATATTGTTGTCTTGTCTGTGCGCTACGAATATAATCCAAGATCAAACCACAGAAAGACATACAGACCGACTGGGCCAATCAAGTCGAAACACCCAAGTACCAACTGTTTACACCGACATCAAATATTTCTTTTCGCTTAAATGTAACGTTATTTTCTTTTAACTCCTCTTTATTAAATTTAAAGCTTATATATTACAAGTAATTTAGAGTAATTAATATCTGTTTTTAGTAAAAATGAATTGGAAAAATAAAAAAAAAATATATATACACTTAAAGTAATTTTAAAAATACTTGGAAAAAAGTTTTCTGAAACAGATTTTTAAGACAACAGTTTTCTTGTTTTTAACAACAAAAATACAACAACACAAGAGTAAATTAAAATAATACCAATTAACTCGTATAATGTCGTACAAATTTGCTGACAATTTGCATTTGTTTTTGTTTTTCGCAAGACGTTTTTTACAATACTAAAAAAATGCGACAAGTCCCACACGAACTTCCCTGAAACCAAGTCCATATAAAACACCATTGAAATGAAAACAGAAATTGAAATTTTAATAATTTTTGCTGAGGTGAGACATTCAAAAACACACACACAAGAGCAGCAGATTTCTTCAATATTTTTGGCCTTTAAAAATGAAAAAATAAAATTATATTTTTTTTCAAAATTAAATTGAAAGAGTTTCAAATAATAATATGCTGAATTTGTTGTGTGGAAAATGAGGTAAAAATTAGAACAATTTAATGCATAAAGAGTGCGTAAAAATGAGAAATCAATTGCAATACATTGTGAAACATGTTTATAAGTCGAAAGTGAAAAACTAACATACAATTACCCAGAGACAGCAGCAATTTTAAGAGAAACAACAAAAAGAATATCTCAAACTTGATATGATAAAAACAACACCAAAACCGAACCGCGCATGTATGCGTGAGCGCACCGCTTTGCGCCTTTTTTTCTCAAACCGAGAAAAATGTAGCTAGATAGAAGAAAAATAACGAGAGAGAGAAATGTGTTTTAATTTTTATTGTGTACCAAAATAACAATTTTTGTAATGCCTGTGCAAAACAAAACAAACAAACAACAAGAGCAGCATCAGAAGAAGCAGCAGCAGCAAAAACAACTCCAACAACAACTGCAATTCAATCATATTGTATATTGATCCCACAGTAGCAACCATAACAAAAGCCAATCAATCTTATAATCAAAAACCACAAACCGAAAAATAAGCAAATAAAAGAAAAAAAAAAACAAAACCGAAATTATTTTGTATGTTTTTAGTGGAATTCCTTTCCAGCTCTCTGGTGTGCATTTGAATTGTCTCTCCTCGGCGCGGTTTCGTCGCCGACTTTTCCACTCCTATCCAATGTACTTCAAGTAAATTTTGACCAAACGAAGTAAAGAAAAATATTTAGAAACTAGAATATTATAAAAATCAATTCTTAATCTAAGCGCTCATGATCTACAACAAATTTTTGTGTTTATAAACCCTCTATACAAAAACAAAATCGACTCTTAACAAACAAAGACTACGGTTATGGCGGCGGCTTTGATGGTGGCTTTGGCGGTAATGGCTACGGCAGCGGCGGCGGTGGTGGCGCTGGCGGGCGCGGTGCCGGAGGTCCGCGCGGTGGTCCCAAAGGTATTCACATTAAACAACACACGACCGTATCTAAAACACAAAAAAACAAAAAATTACAGAATAAATTGCCCAATTTTAATTCTTTCCCGTCAATATATTACTATTTCTGCTATGTAATTTTATAACTATCCAGTCTTTGTAACTCTTTAACTGAGCATTTGATTTTGTTATTAACTAATCTTTCCTTGTCTTTGATTTTGAGTATCCTCCGATTGGGAGCCCAAATTTTGTTACTAGACATTGTTTATCCTTAGATTTGGTCAAAATTTTCATCAGTCGCTTGAGAATCGTTTGGCGTTGTAGTAAAAATCAATCAAAATAAAATACAATTATTTTTTCCTTAGCAGCTGTGCATGCATGTCCATTATAATTTATTGAATTTCTAATTAAAATCTAAATTTTTTTAATATTAATCTATCTGACACAGGCGGTGGCGGCTTTAACGGTGGCAAGCAGCGCGGTACTGGACGCCAGCCCAGGCATCAGCCGTACTAAGGGGGCACTGTTAAAGAGTCCGATATTTACTTATAACTGCAAACTATTTGAATTTTACTTAGTTTAGTTTGTTATGGTAAGAGAATATCGGCGTATTGCTATCAAATGATTGTATTAAACTCATCGTATTTTATTTCTGCAGCATACTACAAAATACAACACACATATTCACAGTCACACTCGCAATCATATACGTCTTTATCAAACGACTGCAGGCAGACCTCATATTCTCATGCTATTACCGAAGGTTAGCGGAACGACCGCGCGCAGACATATGTATAAACCATACACACTTGTTGTGTAGCACCATTCCAACTACAATATCAACAACTACAACAGCAGAAGCAGGCAACTACAAGAAACGTTGGTGAAAAGCCATCAACGCATCATTTATATATATATATATATCCACACACAGACACACATACACATCTAGAGAGTTAGGCTTGAAGAGAGGAGAGAGAAATGCAATATTTCAGCAAGTGGCTAATTTTTCTTAGCCACACGCTCGTTAATCCAGCAAGCAGCCCCACCAAGAAAAATCCACATTGCACCACATTATGTAGCACATAAATGCCACACACACCAACTTACTGTAACTGTTACAATTGTGTGGCAACACTAACAATAATTTGTTTTTCCAATGTAGTCTCATACATTATGCGAAGTAATATTTTAACTTGTAAGCAGGGTCAGACATATATATTATATTTATATATATGGAGAAGAAACAAATATAAAAGAAGAGAAAAAAAGAAAGAATACCTAAAATGAAAACAGAAAAGTGGCCGCAATGTTTAATAGCAGCAGTAAATTCATATATTAAATACAATAGTCACTAAGTATTTGTTTAAACTTAATTAATTTAATGATTGTAATATGTAATACATAATTATTATTATACATAAAAAGCGAGACAGCTGGCGCTCCTGCGGTGCGGACGGGCTGTCTACGAAGCGGGCGTTCCTTCTCGGCAACCTCGGCTCGCATTTGTCCAAGTCCGCTGAAAACTACAACAAACAAATCCACCAAAATGCAAATAACAAATGATTTTTCCGATATAAATGGTAAATGTTTTTTTTTTGTGTATGTATTTGCGCTCATTCATAGTCTATATAAATCTATATATATATATATAAATATATATACAAATTTAAAGCAAAAAGAGAATTTTATATTTTAATAAAAATCTAATGCAGCATGACAAAAACAAAGAGATAAAATAAAGGAACAAAAGAACAGTTACGTCAAGCTCTATAAAAAAAACCAAACTCAACTACATGATGATGATGTATAGTTTTTAAAGAGACTATTGCAAAATAATATTTGTTAAAAATGAATAGGCTTCTACATAAACAAATAATATTAATTACATATGAAACTATATACAAATAACTATAGCTATTTAAAAACCGAATTGAACAAATGTTATGCTAAAAACGTCCGATCTTTAGGAACCAGATGATAAGTGGGACTCGACAACTGATATATATGAAAACGTTTAAGGAATTTAGAAGCATGAAAGAAATACAGTTAGTTTGCCATTCTCCTCCATTTATATCTGTATATTCGCTGCTAAAATGATGCAGCTCAGTCAACCGTAAGCCTCAAGTTTCTTTTCTCACTTTATAGATAAAAAACACACTGACATAAACAAAAAACGAAAAAAAAAACAAAATATAAAAAAAAACGAAGCAACAAGATTCAATTAAAAAGAAAAAAAAAATGAAAATACATTTTTGAAATTTTTTATTCATAACGCCTGAGCGACAATCAGCAAATGGTTTCCAAAAATAAGACACATATTTACGGTAAATTTTAACATTGTGCAATTTTGACTTTAATAGTTACGTTTCACCTGGCCTGTGGTAAAAAGCACTTCCAGTATGTTGAGGAACTCACGATAGTTGACCTCGAGACAGATTCCGCGCTTAACGCTGAAACATTTACAAATAGCTTCAAATTCGCGCCTGCTCATCATGTTGTGCATATCGCGTAATGTGATGCCACGCAGGAATTGATTCTGTGAAACCGAGCCGCAATTTTGCCGATCGAAATCCTTAAATATTTGGCTTAAATTGGATATTTCATCCGGCTTGGTGGCCAGCTTCATTAGCGCTTGTGAGCATAGTGTGCGCTCATCAAAGTTCAAGAAGCATTCCAAGCAATCTAAATTAGGCAGATGCAGCAGCGGTACAGCTGTAACAATATTATCACCCATTCTTGTTTCATATTGTATAAATATCTCGTCCAATGCTTTGCAGAAATCACGATATTTAACACAGGCTCGGCGATGAGGAGAACGGAAGCTGTAAATAAAAATGATGATTGATGAATAAGTAATAATCGGATATAAGAGTCTCTTTGCGGCTTACACATCGCAAAGAGTCGTGGCGTCCTCTTCACTGAGAATGATCATTGAATTGTCTAGAGCGCGTTTAAAGTCACTTTCGAGTATTTCACCCTCACGATGACGATCGTAGTCGGACAGGAAATCAATGACACGAATACTCTTTGTGACTGCCTGTTTTTTGGCACTAGTTAGAATGCGAATAATGTTCTCCTCGCTTGCCATTTCCTTTTCGATCTTCTCCCGTGCAAATGGCGGACATTCTTCAAGCGCCTGCTTGCCTACCATAGTGGGCATAGCGTATTCGGCCGGGTCTACATCATCCAGGAACTTGGTATAATAGAAGCCCAATTCATTGCCATAACGATGCAGTATAGCATCGAGTTCTTTATTTGAGAGCAGTATCCCATTGATGCGAAAGATTTGATTGGCCTGATGACAATTTACATGTCCGCTGTATAATCTAACATATGGATTGGATTGAGTAGTACCCTTTAGTATCAGTAATGTATGATACTCACTTGTCATAGTTGCGGAAGAAGGGATGTAGATAGAGACGGCGATTTCGTATGCGTAACCGAATTTTGGCTAAAGCATCTTCGCACAAGTCACGCATATCTATTGGCGCAGCTTGCCAATCAAGGGCACCAGGTCTGGGTAGTTCTTTGATATGGAGTAGTGGCGATTCAACAACACACTGAGGCTCCTTCTCCAAGTTTTTGATAGTAAATACTGCAATTTTTAAAAATTGAAGGAAAGATTTTTAACCGAAATTATTAGCCAAAATGAAGATAAACTAAACTTAATCTAAATCAATTTTACCGGTATCGATTTCGTCGACGAAAATACGCCAACGTACTCGATTGATGTCGAGTGGATCCAAATATCGGTCACATATTAGGCCAAACTCTCGCTGTGATAGATGTTTTCCTACGCCCATGTTCCATAAGCCACGCTCAAACTGATTCTTTGTTATGCTTCCCACTTGCAGTGGATCGAACTTCTCCAGGAATTCACATGTGCGCACTCGATTCTTATAAATATATCCCTGTATGCAATGAATAATGTCGCACTCTCCACGATTCTTCTTGGGATGATTACAGGCATCTGGAAATATGGGGTGTGTTATTTGACAGCCATTTACTGCTGGTAACTCTGACAGTTCTAGGTCAATTAGCCGGCCTGGAAAGTCAAGAATTAAATCCTGCAGAAGAAACCTAAATGAGTTAATAAACTTTAAACACGAAGCTTTACACTTACCCCTGAACTATCCAAAAGGTTATGCGACTTTAAATAGTCCATGATATTATCAAGATGCTTAATGAAAGCCACATAATTAACCAGGTAGCCATCCTTCATATAGCGCCTCAGTAGCAAAAGAAAATCCGATTCGGACAGAGGTATTTTCATAAAGTGAAGGACACGCGAGAAGTGCGATACAGTTACCACGCCCACATTTCTTGCGACCTATGTCAATTAGTAATTGAATTGACAAAGAAGTTTCAGAGGTAGAAGGATTAAAAAGGCAGTGATAGTATAAGTGTGATTTTCAAAGGTGAAAAAAATGGGGTCCTATAAAAAAACCTTACTATCGCTTATGCAAACTATCGAATTTCAAAAGTGTTAGTGGTTAAAAATTAAATACTGACCAGCTCGTAATCCTGAAAGTAAGGCATTAATGGCAGATGTGTTTCCTGTGCTATCTTAAATAGAATTAAGAATAATTTGCGCCGCTCTTCGGGTTGTGGTATTACATTCAAGTGCCATGGATCATTCCACTCTAGTCCACTGGCCAGTTCCTTGATGGCGCTTTTCGATATATCTGTGGGTGTATACAATGCAGGTCAGTGAGTTGTGTAGAACTAATTCAGCCTCTGTTTTAAGGACTCACTCTCTTCGCAAACCACTTTACAGAACTGCCTATAGGCGACGCGTCCATCGCGAATTTGAAAATAATCGGTAACATCTCTTAGCTCAAACTCAGACATACCGGATACCTTGCGATACTTTCCCAGTACAGCAGTGAATATAGACTCTGTTGATGAATAGAAACAATTTCTTGGTTCATTCACCGAGATTTTATTGGTACTTACCTGATAGGAAGCCTGTGCAACCGGGATCATGTTGCTTCATATCGGCACAGATGTCGAAATCATGACGGAAAATGGCCCCTTGAATTTTACGGCACGCTCGCCAGATACTATTCAGCTCCATCTCCTCCTACAAGATATATAACAGATTGAAGGAATACCGTTATAGTAAATTGCGATAATTGATTTACCCGTTCATCGCCTTCCTTTAACTTGGTCGAATGCATTCTGCAATGGAATTTGTAAACTGTTTTTTTATTTTTTAAAAATGAATGAAACCCTATATACAAAGGTGTATCAACTGCGTGCTAGTTTAATCAAACAATAAAGTTAAAAACGGGTTAAGTTACAAATTGACATTGTATGCTGTGCATTCTGTTTGCTTTTGTTTCACCGAGAGCATGACGGCTGGGGAAGCTAGAGCTGGCACGACGACGTCCGTCCCGACACTAATCACTTCCTTCTTCTGGAGTCCAGAGTCCAGCATGATGTGCGGCCACAGGACTTTGTTTGCTCGTTGCCTGCGTTGGTTGACTTAACGTTATGCAATCACGCGCTCATTCATCGCTCTGTTTGTCGCAATGTCAGCAGAACTTTTATTCAATTTTCAAGAAACGACGCAGAAAAGAAATAAAACATAAAAAAAATCAGAAATATCAGATCGATTGGAAAAAACATATCCTGGCATCATCAAATGCAATTTCAGTTTATTGAAAAATCACTGACCAACTAACCATAGAAACGCTTCAAATGCAGCCGGAGCAGAGCAGAGTTGATGTTGATTGGCAACGACAGCAGAGTCAGTCACCTGCAAAGTTAAGTGAGATAACTAATGTTTATACGGTGTAATGTAAACTATTGTTTACTGAGTGTGCAGAGTGCGATACTCGGTTAGATATTCGACTTCGACTGGGACTGCAACTACATTATTCTTAATTTCGATATACCCAACTTTGCTGCTGCAGTGCATATTCCTTATACGATAATCTCCTTCATTGATGCGTGCCAAATTGCATTTCAAAATTGTAATGCCCAACCGCTTAGTGTGGTCATAAAAATGTATTGCAATCATTATCGTTGCTTAGACGAGCTTTGCGGCCAGCCAGGCGAGCTCCACGTGCTTCACCCTTGACTTCTCAAAATCACCTTTAGTGGATTTCAAATTGCAACTTTTATTGCGCATTTTTGATTTACTCAGCTTGCTATTTGCTTTTGTTCGGGATTGAACTGGCAGAGGTATTTCGGAGGGAGAGAGGTGGGCAGGGCATTGTTGATATTGTGGCTAATTTAAAATTATAGTTTGCAGTTCTTGAATTGTGTGTTGTGTGAAGGAGAGAAATTGGGCTCAACTTATTCTGTCGCTTATCGTGCGCAAACATATGGCGTTTTGTCAGTCCGACTTTGCAGGATGTTTTTTATGCATTTTTCCTGACTGGCACACGCACACACACACACATACAGCAAGCAGCATAGACAAAATGGTGGCATATATTCATGAACCTGCTGTACATCTGCATAATAGATGGCAGCAGGCGGCGGCAGGTGAGGCCACTTGGCGTACATTGCCTTTTATTTTAGTGCCTGCTGCTTGTCTGCTAAACTGGTTCTCTGGCACTGGCTGGTTTTTGGGCGGCAAGTTTCACACGCGCACACACATGCACAAGCACACACACACAAAGACAGAGACAGCGACTCTCACAAAGTTATATAGAAATATGGGAAAAAGGCAAACAATGGCAGGCAACCTAGTTATCGCCCGCCATCTTTATTGCATGCAAATGTGCGAAAGGCGGCGCAAAGGAGGCGCGTCTGTTGAAATGGCTGACGTATATGCAATACTTATACGTAATGCACCTTTCCTATGCCTTATAAAAGCAACCGCATGCATATTTATCTTTACTCCAGAGTCGGAGCCGGTGTCGGTGCCGTTGTCGGAGTCAGAGTCACAGCTAGAACTAAAGCCGGCACTGCAGCCGGGACACATGAGCTCCTCGAACGAATACCCATGCACATTTGTGTGAGTGTGTGTGTTTGGTGAGTACATGTGTTTGTCGTGCTCGTCTCTGCGTGTTTGCATGTGTGTGTGGAGTTAAAGAAATACGATATCTTAAGTGTTAAACAGGCGCTTTGCCAAACAAACTCGCACTGGCTGCGCTACAAACGAGGCATTGCCACCTTATCTTGCCTGCCGTCCTGACACGCCCACCTCGTTGCAATTGCAGTCGTCGCCAGCTCGTTGCCCGACCCCTTCCCATTCCCATCACCTTTCTCGAATTGGAATTTGAGAAATACATATTTGGCGGCAGGCAGAACAAAATGAAAAAGGAAGAGCGACGTACGCTGCAGAAAATAAATAAAAATGCTCGCTCTATTCGCCCGCTTCTGCTGTGGCGCGTTTTATGCGCACTTGAACATAGACGCACACAGACAAACAGGAACAAGCGTGCACATAAGCAAACAGGTGCAAGGCGTTTGCTCTCCCTCTCTTGCTCTCACACAGGCCTGCTGCATTCTTGGAGTGCATAGATTCGGGCCCTGCTTATAATTCCACGCCGCAGTTGTAAATGTTTATTCAAGTATTTATTTATGTACTCACTCGCATTCAGTGTGTGTGCGTGTGTGTGTGTTTGCCATAGGAATCTTAACGACAATTCAAAAGGGTATACTCGGCATATTTGATATTCGGTTGTTATTTGACCAATATTTCCCTCTGATAATAGCGAACCTTTATGGAAATTCTCTCGAGTTGAAATTGAATAAAGTTAAAAATGCTTAATAGTCCAATCTAATTAAAAAAATATATTAATATTTTATCTATACTAAGGATAAATTTCTAAACAGTATTTAATCTGAAAAATCGAAACAAACTATGTGGTATCTTCTCACTCTCACATATCGCATATTCACCGTTCTGTTTACGTATGAACTTGTTTTTGAGCGCGGCTTAAATTAAAATACATTGCCCCTACGGCTGAGTTTTTGATTTGATGCAACCACGAACACACTAACGCTGCTACTACTTGTTGTTGTTGCTGTTGCTGTTTATGTTGCTTTTGCTTTTGCAGTTGCTGCTGGGCTACAAGCACTTTTATGTTGCCCCTAAACCACTCACAACAGCTCCAACAATAACAAGTAAGAATGCTTTAGTGAAGAGACTGCTCGAGTGCCAGATACCCTATAATCTATGCTTGAATGGGCTATTTAAACAGCTAAATACCCTGTTCTGCAAATAAACAAATAACAAACTTTGAACCAAGAAAATCTTGAAACTTACACTTAACTTGATAGTCCTTGTCTCTCTCACTCGCTCGATGTAGACGATTTTAATCAGTCAGATGCCTCTATAGGGTATTCATGAATCTTTTCTAATAGCAGCTCGCTCTGCTGGCTGCATAAAGGATGCATTTTCAATTTTTATAATGGCATCGCAGCAGCTCCTCGTGCAGCTGCCATTTGGCGAGCATATTCTCAGCTCAAGTTTATTGCACAGTTTGCCATTATATTTGGAAATATTTTGACATTGGCTGCACATTTTCCGACGACGAAAGAATCTGCCGGCACTGCTTCTGTTGCTGCTGTTGCCATTGAAGTTCGCAATATTGTGCAATTTTCATCGTTTAATTTGCATTTGCAGTGTCGGAGCGCGCTTTGTCATTTAATTCTGCTGTCTGCGTGCCGCATAATGACAAAACATGAACTTCTGCTTCTGTTTTGACACGAAGTCATCATCATTAACTTGGCCCTGGAATTGAGTTTAACTAATTAAAAATGCCTTGTTGACACTCGCAATGCCAGTGAATAATGTAAAAGGGATTTAGCACGCGATGAAAGAAATCAACATTAGAAAATTTAAACTCAGCAAATGGAGCATACTCGTACTCTGTTTCAGATTAATTAATTAATACAAATTATTTAGGTTGATTAACTAAATGTGTCTTTGTTTTATCACATAAAAATGCTAAAGGGAAATTCAACAATAATTTTTGACAATATTTACGATTAAATAAACTCGTCTGATTAGGGTATTTGACATTAGGTTTACTCAGCACCGCGTTATATCTTTAGAATTTCCATTCAGTTGGTTTTGGCTCCATGGTTCATCAAACATCCAGTCATTGGGACATTTGAAAATTGATTTAAAAAACTTTTTTAATTAATTATGATGATGTGGTAGTGTAGCTCAACCCCTCACTACCTCCTATCCACAATCCATTTGCAGTGCTGCTGGAGTTGATGTTGAGTTTTTGACTTCTTTGATGCTGCAAATGATGTTCGAGTTGAGTAGATTTTTTTTCACTTCTTTCTTTCTTTATCATTGGAATGTTTGAGTTTTCACATTTCAATTTCTGGTATTTCGCAGTTTACTTTTTTTCACCCCTCACTCCCTGCAAACAACTTTTTTGCTGCTTGTGTGCGGGGTGTGCGGGAGCGTCAAAGTTAAAATTAACAGAAAATGGTGCCAAAAGATGCCGTCGCATTTGGTTCTTCAAATAAGTTTTGTATTAATGAAATTGCAAATACCATGCAAAACTTTCGTGCATGTTTCTTTATAAACTGTCAAACTAATAGACTGAGTTTTGGGCATGTCGAGTTACTGTCGGTTCTGTCGGGTCTGAGTCGAGCTCGTCTGACTTCTGTCAGATCCAGCAGACGTCTGTAGGTTTGCTATGCATCATAGGCTACTATACTATGCCAGACTCTCTCTTAGTCTGTACAACCTGCCTGCTGGCTGCACTGCAACATTACAACGCTGCCGCTGCTGCCATTTAGTTCTCAGTTCAGTTCTGCTCGCCATGTGTGCAAATATCGGAGCAACTTTTGTGCAGCAAAGTTTGCAAATGTATTTCAATGCATAGAAATGAATCTAATTTGTAAAATTTCATACAACAGTTGAAAAGTTATAAACGCGCAGGCACTTGCACTCCATGCAGCGGCGCCACCGCCGTTACCCCCAGTCGCTTATCTTTCCCTGCTACCAGTTCTCGACTAGGTTGGTTGCCCTGGATCTGGCCCCATGTGCAGGCCACTTTGCCGACGGTTTGTGTGAAAATGTCGACAACTTGGCATGCAGATTGCAAAGTTTCCAAAAGCAGCATCGGCAGCAGCAGCGACAGCGACAGCAGCAAAAGCGACGACGCCAGGAACAACAACAACAATCCGAAAAAGCTGAGCAGATTTAAGTGGTGCTTTGTTATGCATAAATAAAATGCTCGGTAAGAAATAAGCCCGGCAACGGAACGAAAACAAAATTTGCAGAAAAAGCACAGAATCAACGAGGCCAAAACATATTTTTGAGTTTATTCAAAATAAATTTTACATTACTTAGCTGCCAACTCGAAGGGCGCCAACATGGGCCATATAGCGTACTCGAACGATGCAGCAACCCCCTCCGCCCACCAAAGCGAAAAGTAATTTACGCTCAGTCGAGAGAGGGAAAAAACTAACCAACTGGCTTGGAGCTTGTGCTGTGTCTTGGATCTAGGGAACTAGGCGCAGCCGACGACAAGCAGCCAAAGACAATTTTGTTGGCACTAATTGAATGTAAATACAATTTTGCTTTGCTGTCAAGTCTTGTGTCTAGTCGACAAGGACGACAACAGCCATGCAGCAAATGAGGTGCGGGGGTAGGCAGGAGACAGGGGAAAGGGCCTCGTTGGGAGTACCAGTACCAGTCGGTGCCGTACCGTCGTTCTATGACGACGTTGGCAATAAAATGAAACGAGCTGATTGTGTGCTACAAACAAGACTGCAGCTGCTGCCAGGCGAATAGCGAGCACACAGTCTATAGTGCTCCTCTTCACTTCTGCAGGCTGCTGCTCCTTGGCTGCTGCCTCAGTGCCTTGGCGCTGAAGTGTCGTTGTAACGTTGGCACACAGATCAAGTGCAATGCAACGTGCAAAGTTCCAAAAAAGCGCAAAAATCAACAGTGCAAAATCTTTTATTTAGTGTCATCAACAACGATTCTTGTTGTAGCTTGTCTCGCTGTTCAATTTGCGCCAACCCGCATGCAGTTTGCGTAGAAAATGTCATTTGATATTTGCTTAAAATTTAATTACCCAAATTGCATTGAGACAAGCAAAATGAGTGGATGACTTCCCAAGGCGGCACTTTTCATGCAAATCTCTCTTATGCAGTATAAATTTGTGCTTCGGGGCACTTTACCACTATTGGTTGGCATGAAAAATCCATCAATAAAGGCTATCAGCTAGATTAAGGCTATTGTATGTTGTGCTAGTTTTATGGTAATACAATTAAAGCGGCGCTTTAATTAAATTGATTTGCATTTGCTTTGAATTGTTTTCCATATTGCGTATACGTAATGTGTTTTTTAATTAAATTGTTTGGCCTTTTGTGGCTAGCAAACTCAGGTAAATGCACAACATTCTGGACATGGACAAGTGCAGAAACAACAAGAATAATAATAGCAACGTGAAAAACAACAGCAATATGTCAAAAATCAACAAAAACAGCTGCTGCTGCAGCCCAATGGCAAAGCTTGTTCGTTATACTTATATCTATATGAGATTAAAGGATTCAAAAGCATTCAGATATTCATCATATTTATATTTGTAAAACTTTGTTAGAATCAAGTACATACATGAAGTATAATTGCATTCATAATATCGGCTAATTATTGACCAAACAAAAGCGGGAGAATTGATTTACCAACTTTTATTTGATAAGTCAAATTGATGCTTCAGTATTTGTCTGGCATACACAGAATAATTAAGCCCAGAGATTTGTTTATTACGTCAATTAATACTTATGACCAACAACAAGCCGCACTTCAATTAGAGCTGCAGGCATTACTTAGCCAAAATTGGCAAATAGTAGAACGATTGAATTGTTTGCAAATTATAATTGGCTTAGCAGCAGCTTCAGTCACAGCTTGGGCACTTCAGTTTTAGCTTCGACATAAGCAGCTTTCCCTGTGTTGCCTTTACTGTTGTTGTTGCCCTTGTTGTTGTCGTTGTTGTTAGTGACAGGTTTCGTAATTTGCGACCTCGTCGTCGTTTAGCTGTTTATGCATTTATGTATAGCACTTGTGCGACTACAAGTTGTTTAACGTTCATTACCATTTGCCATTAGCATGCATTTTGCCACGTAATTTTCCATTTCGCGTAACGCTCTGTTTCCACGGGAAACCTATCTATGTATGTGCGTGTTTATGTGTGTGTGTGTGCAGTTGCAGTTACAGATGTAGCACATGGTGGCAGGAAGTAGGCTCCCGGTCTATTCTATTAGGCGGCGTCAAGCACGATGAGTCTATCGTCCATGCATACACCACGCTCACACGGGCACAGCCACACACACACATGCAGTCGCGACACGCATTAATGTATGCTGCATTTTCTTTGCCTCGTAGAGGATACTTATGCCACGACATGCGTGCAACATTGCGTGGCAAGCAAAGCCAGACAGAGCCGCCTGCCGGTTGTACAATCGAATCATCATCAAATCGTACCAAAATTGACTTAATTTTCCCAGCACAGTTCATTGCACATCGTCAACGCATAAACGCATGATATTGCGGCTTTCATTTTATCTAACGCAGCAATTTAAATGCACGTCGCAGCAGGGGGGCTAGATAAGGAGGTGGAGAGTGGCGAACTGTGGTGCAAACAATGCGGCCGGGCACACATACATAAGTAAGGCTTGATTGCGTTTCCGTTTTATGAAATTTTGTGGCATCAAATGCAATGATTTGTCATGGCTTATGTGCCATTGGGTGTTGCACACACTCGTCACAGTTTTCGTGGCAGCTGCTAGGAATGGGATAAGAGAGACTGTGACAAGGGGTGCATCAGGGAGTTCTCGCGATGTGTTTGGGGACTTGCGAATCACTCTGCCTCCGGCATGTGATGAAATGTGGCAACTGACGCAACTGCGCTCGCGTCATTTGAGTGTGTGTGTGTTAATATTTTGCCGATTGGCGCTGCAATATTTTGTCATTTGCAAACCATTATGAATTTATTTATTATTTTCCTGGCTCTGCGCTCTGTGAAATATTTTCGCGTTGATTGCGTTTGTTTATGTGTGAGTCTCGGTTTGAAGCCACCACTACCACCACCACTGAATCCCTTACTGATTCCCTGCCATCCCGTATTACTCTGTCTGTGTATGTGTGCGTGTGTGTTAGTCACTTTTTGCGACAACATAACGCGGCGTATGCGTGATTTCAATTCGTTACACTGTACGTGAGTTTTTAGTATTTTCCATTGGCAACAACAGCACGCAAATTAAAGTTCAGGCAAGCAGAAATTCAATCTCTTATTTGGTGATTGTTCCGGTTTTATTTTTTCTCGTTTTGTATTTGGTTTCTTTTTTTTTTCGTTTCTTTGGCCAACTCAAAAGTCCCTTTATTTTCGTATTCCGGCTGTTTTGAATTAAGGAAAGCGCACGTTTTATTGTTTGTTTCAATTGCCTGACTGACGAGTGCAGGACCAAGGCCGGCACACGGACGTCTCGAGCTTATCCTGAGCGTAATCAGCAAATGTGCCAACACCGGCGAGCACATTTCAGGATTGGGGTCCCCAAAAAAAAACGAAATTAGTTCAATTTGTACGAAATCAAGCAGATGTTCGTACGTATGTACGTAGGTAGCACTGTCTCTATCAGACAAAAATAGCAGACAATAAAATGAAGAAAGAGCTAACGAAAGCGGGTGAGAGAAGTACGCAGGGAGGATGGAAGCGTGACACGTTGACAGTGGAGTCTGTAATCGAATGAAGGGGGGGAGTAACATAGGTAGAACAGGGTGAAAAGGTATTTGTATAATAAAGAATTTACCTATAATGGAAATGCTTTACTTGTAGAATTTATATGTATTTTTTAGAGCGCATTTATACAGATTTTGTTGTCGTATAACTTTTCAATGTTTCGTGTTTTTTAACTAACTTTTCTACACGGCCCCATCTCTATATTGCTTGACTAATTCTATTTAGCATTTTGCAGGACGACAATGACGCCGGCTAACTGGACTTTTATTTTAAAATTCTCATTTTTGTTTGTTTTTGTTGTTGTCCCTTGTTGTGTCCGTAACTCTAGTTTGCGACGCGCTGTGTCCGGGCAAATGGAGTCCGGCTAATTACTCAATGCAAATTAAAATTCATGTCAAGCAGATTGGATTATCCTCACGCAACATTAAATGTCGCGTTTAGCGTGGCAGCACCAGCAACAGCAGGAAAGGTGCTTTCGCTTTTGCATTTTGCTTTGTCGTTGCCTTTGCCCTCACTTTACTTCGCCTGTGCTTCGTTGCTCCTTTTGGTTCCATCGCGTTCGCGTTTCGCATAAAATGGACAACTGAAATCAAGAGCAAAAAGGCCGGCAGCAAGCAGAGAGTGCGATACTGCGAGAGGAAGAAGGACACCAACAAGGACAAGGGCGGGTAATAGAAGGTAACGAAGACAACACAACGGAGCGTGGAGCGGAGCGGGTAAAAGCAACGCAGGGAAATCTCTTTTGAAATGCTAATGTAAAAATTCTTTAAAGAAAATTACGCAATACATTATTTTGGTTTATTTTGCATTAAAAGTCAATTTAGTGTTAAGGCACAGAAACATGCAACAACAACACGACGAAAAAAGTATGTGAAAAACGAAAAAAAGTAACGCCATCTAAGCGAGCGCCCCAAAACAACAACAAGAAGTTCTCCAAAAAGGAGCTGTAGAGCGTAAAGAGCGCAACAGGATTGGGCAACGGACACACACTGTGGCACAGACCGGGGGCACGGGTTGCCAGGCGTGAGTTTGGACAACACGGCCTGGACCGTCCGGGCCATGACAACGCAACTAACTACAGTTGGCGATGCTCGGCGTAAATAACAAACGACCGAAAGTTAGCATTTTTATTTTGCATTTTAAGTTGATTTGCCGCCTGCGTGCTGAGCAGAGTGTCAACGGCACTCAGTCAGAAAGGAGACCCCAACAAATGGGAAAGACAGACGAGGCAGACGCTTAGGACAAAAGGGGAGCAAATACAGCCAGACGTTCACACATGGCAAGGCGACTGTCCACGGTGGAGTGCATGCATCTTGTTGGCTTACTGAATGTGATTTACTTAACTGTACCAGCACAAGTAACTACATTTCTTATATTATATTAATTATTTAAGCCACTTTAAGTTCATCAATGCATTAATACAAATAATAAACATAAATATGCAAAAAATGGAAAATCACTCCCGTTAATTTGTTAGCAACTTTAAGGAGTTCACTCCACCCTCTTTATAACTATGTAAATATCGCATTTATATACAATGCATGTTTCAATCTTAATGTCGGCGTACAATTTTAATTTATTGATTAAGATTATCGATAATTGTCAGCGACGTTGATGACGAAACTCGTTAATTCTTAAATTCTGCGTGGCTGACAATGCTCATTCAACCATTTCGGGCAAATGGGATTATGAGCTTTAAACACTTCACTTCACAATGTGCAACAAAGACATTATTACGGCTACTTATATAAGAGATACACACATATAAACGTATATAAAGTCGCTTTTTTCATTCGCCCATTTTCAACACATTTTCCACAATTTTCACCATTGTGCAATGGCGTCCTTTTTTCGTCTTATGTTTTGCGTGGGGATCCAGCGGCACGCTGCTCTTTATCTATTAAAACGCCTTCCAATTTGCATATTTCTGCAGCTGTAACAGCTGTCAACGCTGGACAGCGACGATGGTTGCCTGGACGGCGACGGCGCCGACGACGGCGACGTCAACAGCGACTGAGCAGCTACGTAGGACTTATTGTAGCAGCAAACGAGGAGCAGCTCTTAAGATAATGTATCCCCTTGCATTCCCGCCCTGTCTGCTTCGTCTGATGAGTGGAAGCATCTCGCGCAAATTAAAGCCCCGCTTTTCTCGCTTTTCCAGAGCTGTTTCGGGCGGAGGAGGGCAACCTAAATAGATGGGATAGCTGAATAATCAGTGCGCGACTATCGAAATACTCTGGGGCCTTATTTGTAAAGTGAACTTGTGTAAATTCAGAAAATTTGCTTTCAAAAGTTGCTCAAATATGTTTAGGAATTTTAACAATATATTTCAACAATTTTGAAGATCATTTTACAGAGTTCAACGTGTTTCATAATGTCATTGAATGCAAAGATAAATTTTCAATTTTGGAGTTTTTATTAAACTTTCGTTGGTTTCCTTACACTAAACTCCCCTTTGCGTTATTTGCATGCCAACAGGGTATATATGAAAAAAAGGCGCACAACAATGCGTTTTGTCCAGCGCCATTAACACCCTACAAAGTGAAGCATATTAACAGCAGTCAGAGACTTCGGAAAATAGGTCAATTTAGGAATTTACTTTAGACGCGCCATAAATATTTTTCCATTTATTTGCATATCTTAAAAGGAAAGTTTTGTATAGGGTGTCTGTCGTAGTGCATTGCGCTGCTTGATATGCCGAACAATGCGATCTACCTCTTGACTATTTTATTTCCTCCCATTTTATTGTATTCCTTTGTTTGGCTTGTTACGCTGTCGTATTACCTACATCAACTGTCACTTTAAAACGCATTTTTCTTTCACTCGCCGTTGCTCCGGTTTGAAGTGTTACTCAGGGCTGTCGACGCCTGGGCTTATCTATAGCGCGGATACGGGAGCGGGATCAGACGAAAGCATTTGTCTGTCCACTGTCGGTTTGGTGTGTAAACAATTCCATGCACATTAAGTTCCAATTAAGTAACATTCAAGCCAAATCGCTGGCCTGTTATGGGCAAATTGCTGTTTGTTTGGTTTTCGGATACGGCGCTCGTTCGCTCGCTCCAGATTGCTTTGTTAATATTAATTTGTCATTAAATTGAACGACAAGAGCTTACAAGCTGCTCTCGTTTAAAATGCATTGATAAAGCCAAGTGGCTAGCCAGCTCAAGCTGTATTCCTACAATCTCCTTGGCCATCAGATAAATTTAATGCGCTTTAAACTGTTTGGCTAGGGCTTGCGGGCTTGCGGGCTGTCTTTGTGTCTTTGTAGAGCACCAAGCACTGGCAGCTCCTTGGTTAGCCCTTTTGAAAACTAAGCACAACTGTTGCTTGCGCACTTGCACGGTCAAAAGGATGCGGGGTTGGGTTTTTGGTTGCGGTCGCTCTCCCTTTGCTACTCGTCTTAAACTGTCTGGCATGTCCATCATCATGGCAAATGTGCAATCTATTTAAATACCCTGTAAAATGTCTGACATTTTATTGACAAATTTTCTATATCATATGAATCAATATCTTCAAATGTGTTTAGCATACAATGTGTCAGTTGTCAGACAATGTGCCGTGGGTTTAGCCGACTGTCAGACTGTTTGATGGTTCTTTTTAGTTTTGGCCGATCCCTTTTTGTTGCTTTCACTGCACTGTAAACACCAAAAGGTTTAGTTTTCGAGTGGCAATACTTTTAA
Organism: Zaprionus davidi; assembly: GCA_018903715.1. Lineage (NCBI taxonomy): Eukaryota > Metazoa > Arthropoda > Insecta > Diptera > Drosophilidae > Zaprionus > Zaprionus davidi. The sequence goes on from JAEIGL010000003.1 coordinate 2,591,033, forward strand.
TTTAACGCTACTTTGAGCAAATTTACATGTAAACACACACACACACACATTTGGGTCCGCGTCCAGGGCGACCACAGGCGTTACATGGAGGCCACAAAGCGTAAAAATGCATAAAGCTTATGCTGCCTAGCTTGCTACAACGGTGGCATTCAGAATAACGCAATGCCAGCTTAGCTTTACTTGGCTTTCAACTTCCTGTTCCCAGGCACAACAGCAAAAAAATCTATTTTCAATAGAAACGTTGCTCAACTGAAAAAGGACCACTCCACACTGGCTATGAATGGGAAAAAGGTGTTATCTGATTGCTATTCTAAACACACGCACTCAAACACACACACACACACACATAGACACACACACACATTATATACATATACACAGTCCAGAGCGGCAAGCGAGGGCATTTCAAAGCCGAGCAAAACAAATACGTTCGCATAAAAAGTTAAATCACATGAATGGGGCTATTCACTGGACTTCAAATGGGGGTTCTAAGCACAGCTCAGGTTGGCAGAAAAAAAATGGCATGAAGCATTTGCGATTGACATGCCAAATAAGCCGGCAGAATGGCAAATACTAGTACATGGTACAACAAGTTGCAAGTAGTCTTTTACTTGTCAACTTTTAGTCATTTCGAAAGTGATGATAGTTCGAAATTTTGGATAAGTTTATAATATTTGGAATTACTAGAGGTGCTAAGTGATTTGGAATGTTTAGAGAACTCAACTTGAAACGTTTTAATATGTTTTTCCTTTTTTTTCTACACTATTGAGAATAAGAGTGAGATAGAGAAGAAGGTAAAAACATTTCTTAAATTAAAAACTCTTTTGCTTATGGCTTTAGTTGATTTAAGATCAATTTCATAAATGCATAAAATAAATAAATTTTACTCATAGTGGTTAATGGAATTTATGTTTGTTGAGTTTATTCTGATTGTGCGAAGTATCTTGCAATTGAGTTCTACTGATTTCTCATCGCTCGTCAGCATCAACTGCCCTGAGCTCTGCACATTCTGCCGCTTATCGGCATCTGTCTCCAGTCCTCTGTGTCTTCGACCAACTTGTGTTTGCTTGAACTGCACACTGGGAGTGTGTAATGGCGATGGCGAGGGCAAAGGTGCGTATGAGGAATGCAACCTGTTTGGCGTCACACTAATTAAATGGCACTACAACTTAGACTTGGACACGGGCAATGATGTCCACATGGTGCTGACAGTGTGGTGCCGCAGCACCAGTATCGGTAATTAAAATCTAAAAAGGATTCAGCTCATTCTGTCGTTCGCTTTGCTCCAGCAAGCGTCACCGGCACCGGCACTCTGTATATGCTATTTGCTTAAGCTGTAGTTATCGCTAGCTGTGTGCCACATCAGTGGAGTGTAAGTGTAGGTGTAGACGAGTGTACGCGCGTATCTGTGTGAGTTGCACAACTGAGTGCACTTGTTAACGTTGAGGTAAGCAAATAATGAGGTGCGCCGCACGAGCTTTTAATGAACGAAAGCGATAATCGTTTTGAATTGCTCTGCAATTAAGCGTGTCAAAGGAACAAGATCCTGGAGACAGGATAACGATGAAAGGGATAAAAGATACAGCATACGGAGCACGCAGCTGGACACTGAGTAAATACACGTAAGTTTTTTCTTTAAGGGTATTTATTTCGATTAACATTTCGGCCTTATATGTAGGCGCCATACGGCTTATAGAGGCTGCTACCGTATCCACCGTAGCCGCCATAGCCGCCTAGGCCGCCGTAGCCGCTTAGACCACTATAACCGCCTAGGCCACCATATCCGCCAAAACCACCGAAGCCACCTAGGCCTCCGTAGCCGCCAATACCGCCTAGCCCACCGTAAGGACGATAACCTGCAAGCAATGATGTAGGATATCCGGAATATCCCACTCCTGGATATCCTGCTCCGTATCCAAAGCCCCCGACTCCGAGGCCTCCGTAGCCTAAGCCTCCTAAGCCGGTAACAATTTGTCTCGTTACACGCTGACCGCTTGTAACATCAGCATCTGCATCGTCCTGCTTGAGTGGTTGCCCAACTGTTGCGTCCGAGCAGCAGGCAATGATGAGCAGCGCATATAATCCAAATAAGGTGCAGCTACGCATCGTGTTAGAAGCCTCCTTAAGCTGTTTCACTGGAACTAGTTGTTATATCCGTTATCAGTACACGAGTGTGTGTGTGTGTGTGTGTGTATGCGGTTTCGGTAGTGGTCCCACGTCGTAGAAGTCTCCGGTGTCGATGGGGCCGTGCAGCCAACTGTGACCTGACCAGCCAGAGTTTTGGCCATTTATAGCCTTAGAACTTTGCGCATAAAATAGAAACTTTTGTTTCGTTTTTTGCTTGTTAGCGAAATGAGACGCTAATGTAAACGTCATAAAACAAACTATTTAAATATGCGAGTGCGGCCGCGGTCGCACAAATGGAACAAAAGGCCAATTCATATCGCTACCAGTTCACCGCGTCGTCTCTGACGCCATTAAGTCGCACGCTAAGTGGCGTTCATGAAATCGAATGGCCCACTGGATGTTTAAAGAGCAAAACATTTCACTTTGAGGTCGGGCCTGGCTAGGTGGCTGGCTCTCTTACTGGCTCTGTGCAGGTAAGGTCTTCCCTTCGTCTGCCTGCGGTCAGGTAAGCTGTGCAAATGTGCTAATTTCATTTGAAGGTTAGTTATGCTCTTGACCAGGCCAAGAGACCCCTAGGCCGATGTGCCCGAGCACATTCGCACCGCTTTTCCCGCCTCACGCACACACGTCATAAGCTTCAACTTTGGGTGCGTAAGTGTGAATTGCTGTTTGTTGTTTGTTTGTTGTTGTTTGTTGTTGTTCGTTCGTGCTGTTGTTGCTGTTGTTGTTTGCCTATTTGCCAGTTTATTTGCTTTTGTTTGGATAGCTGTTTGTTTTATGCGCGACCTGACCATTAACAATACTCGATGGCTTAACGCCTCGCTCGCTGCGGCGTGTCGCATGTGGCACGTGGCAGCGTGCTCTACGTTTTGTAGGTCCCAAAAATTCTAAATCCAAAGTCAATGTCAAATCTAAAGCCAAAGCTTAAGCCACCGCAACATATTTATTTATTAATTTATGCCAGTCGAAAATTTTATTCTAAAAATTTAAACGCTTTGAACCAGTTAGAAATGTGGGTCAATTAGCGACGTCACCATCCACATCAATTACTGCCGCATACACCGCCCAATCTAGTTTCACAGCTAAATTGGTTCTGTCAACACGAACGACGCATAAGTTATGCGACTGGAGTGAAGGATTGTCGCATCATTTAAATTTGTTTAAACAAAAATGTTGTGCGAAATGGGGAATAATTGATTTTCAAAATGTAAATAAATAAATAATGGGAAAATCTAAAAATATTTATACAAAAAACGTTGCCAGATATTTGCTATTAAAATAGGTTAAAGCATAGTATAAAATGCATATGGAATGTTGGGAATTTAAATCAAGTTCGCTATTTTTGCACACGAACCTGTTGTTTTCGAGCAGATTTAATAAACTGCCCTGGTTTTGCGTCATATACATACATAATTAAATTCGCCCTCTTTCAGAGTCTCTTTATGAATTATATAATTTCTAAAGTCAATTTCATTTTGAAACCGTTAGACAACTAGACATAATTTATGGGTTACCTTTGTGTACTTTATACTTTATAAAGGAAGCCATTGATAGAGATGCTAAAAGAGGTTTTAAAAGTAAAGAGCACAAAGCTGGTTAGAAAAAAAACTGCCACAGTTAGTAGAACAATTTAAGTCTGAAAGACGCTTTGTCTGCAGTTAGTGGGGTTGACGAACCTTGTTGCCAAACCGGTCTCAGATACCACAGAGAGCGAGAGAGAAGTAATTGTGAACTAACAAACTTGGAATTACTATACGTTCATTTACCAAAAATTCGAAGGAAAATGTTTCCCACTCTCTTTCTCCAGAGAGAGAGAGACAGAGCGCGAGAGAGAGTCAAGTGGATGCCAAGTGGTATCCTGCGAACTGACTTGTCTAACTGTCTAATAACTTTGCTTTATTATTATAGACCAGGCCATTGTTGTTGTTTACGCTTAGTTAGACAGTTAATAGAATCTTCTCTATGCTCTCGGGGTGTTCGTTACATTTTCGGTGCCCATTGCAAATTTGATGTCTGGCCGAAAAGTTTGTCTAGTCCAGAAGCACTTCTAGTTTTATGGGTAGCTAGCGCTTAGCCAGAACGTTGGTAAATCCATATAAATTGGTTGCCCATGACGCTCAGTAGATACACGAACTTTGTGCCCATTAGAACTTGCTAAAGAAGGTCCCAATACTCTGTTGCACACCGTTATCGATTTACTGGAGTTGAATGTGGGTGGACGTAAAGAAGGTGGTGAGGCTTACACTCGTAACGTAAATCGAAATGTAGAGAATTAAATTTTGTATTTGACCCAAAAATACATAAAATGACCTCAACTGTGTCGTCTGCAACAATCAAACATGGCATTGTGTTAATATGAATAGAAAGCAAATCCATTTGGCATAGATTTTCTTAACCTTTCACTGCAGCCTATCAAATGTTCGACAATTTATAAAGTGCGTCTATTTATAACAATGAAATGAATTGCAGCTTATCTAAACGGAGAGCTAAATTGGCAACCTTACTTAATGTTTTTAGTAGCCGTATGTCGATAAAGATTAAACGGCTGCTATAAAATTTCTCTTTTGACAAGCGGATTGCATTGTTAAAAAATTAACTCGGCTTTAAATTTACGCCTTTTGTTATCCCGTTGACCTAAGGACGATACGGACGACACACACCACGACGCACGTCCCTTCTACTTAAAGCAAACTTTTGCTGCGTAGCAGATGAAGAGAGTGAAAAAATGGTATTTTATCGAAGTAACGGCTGGCATTTCTTTGTATACCCTTACAAAAGTTATGGAAGTAACAATTTCTAAAAGTTTACAAAAAGCAAATATAAAGAAAAAAGCTAAATAAAAATAAAAGTAAAATATGCAAAAAAGTAGGAGAGCAAATTTTCTCGTACGACATCGAAAGTTGAGAACAAACAAGCCTCAATGAAAGGCGTTAGAGTGTGAAAGTAGCTATACGGCAGCATCTTATATAGTCGTGTTATTTCTTATCGAACGCGTGTCTCAATAAATCTACAGCACCTCAGCCTTGCTGGGCTCGAGATGCCATGGCAACAACGCACAAGCAGTTGGCAGCTGGCAGCGGCAGCAGCCAAGAGAACCGTTCTAACGGATTATCCTTGTTGACCGGAATGGTCCTGCGAGGAGCTGTGCGGCAGCGGCAGCGGCTGATTGATTTGTTATTGAAAATATTAGGCCTGTTCCGAAAGCTGAAGAACGAAACTTGAGACCAAATACAAGAGTAGAGGGAATGGGGAGACGTGATGCTGGATACGCTTGAAACTTTTATAACTTTATGAGGGCGTTGTAATTTGATATCGCAAAGTTTTTTATTGCCTTTTATAGGCTTATAATTTGGCCGCGATGCTGTTACAGTTGTTGTTGCTGTCGCTGCTGTTGCTGTTGGTGTTGCGGTGGCAGCGACAACAGGCGGGTGTCGCCCACAGGGCGTATGCTTGTTGTGGCAGCTTTTTGTTTACACGTTATTTATGGCTTATAAATACGCGTACGCGTCTTTCTCTCTCTCTCTAACTCTCTCTTACTGTTACTCTGTTTGTAAGCATGTATAATAAGCATTTGGGGGCACTTGGATGGGCTTTGGAAATTGTAAACAACTCACATGTGGCCTGTGCAGCACGAAGTCGCTTAATGAGCATTAGAATTGGCATAATGCTGACAATGACATTACGTATACGTATAATTGGATTAGTGCGTCTGCATGTACTCAGCACTCCACTTCTTCTGGTAGCTGTTACTCGTATTGTTGTTCTTGCTGTTGGTGCTTCTGCGACATAATTAGCAACGACTGAGTCCCAGAACAGAACAGGTTAGTTTCGTCATGCGGCAAAGTTTTTGTTGATTTTGATAGCAACAACAACAACGGTAACCACAGCATCAGCAGTAGTAGAAGGAACAATAATAAGCCGGGGGCGCTTTGTGGGGATTTTTCTTGGCCATTTGATTATGCTCAGGAAATTTAATTGCTTGAAAGGGTCAGTTGCTCGTTAAGAATTAACTGCGCACTCCGCGGTGGCTCCCCATGGTACAGGTCTGTTTATAAAGAGTCAAGTCGAGTGTTTGCTGCGTTTCAGTATTGCAGAGTTGGATCTCCATAGCAAATGGCAATGCGCGTTGCTCTGTCCCTAATAGTTCTAAGTGCTTTGCTTGCCATATTGGCAGTGGCAGTGGTAGTGACTGAAGCAGCACAAACCGGCACCAACGCGGCAGCGGAAATGAAACAACTGACTCTGGCGGATGTAAATCAGGCAACGGAGCAGCAGGACCAACAGGAGAAGAAGCAGCAGGAGATGCCGGCTGTGCGGTTGGTCAGACAGTTGGGTGCCGCGAGGCGCTTTGGCAGATTTGGTGGCGGAGGACCGTTTGGTGGCATTGGTGGCGGCCCGTTCGGTGGAGGTGGCAGAGGACTATTCGGTGGCGGTGGCGGACGTCAATTCGTTGAACGAAGGGAGTTTTTTGACAGTGGAGGTTTCGGAATCGGTCGACGTCCCGGTCCAGGTTTCTTTCCACCACAACCTTTTGGTTTTTTTGGCTAAATTATAACAATTAAACGCATCTGATAAGATCGAAAGTGAGGATTTTTTAATAAAGAAAACAAGGGGTAGAAGCTATTGCAATTAGCCAAATACTTAACGTGTTTGCACTAAGCAGGTAAATGGAGCTGCGATGTATAAATTGCCTGTAACTCAGTGCGGATTCCGATGTGCTTTATTGCCACTTGAACCGCGAGGAGAGTCTGAAAATGCGTACTTCAATTTGCTTGTGCTTGGCGTGGTTAAGTGTGCTTCAGGTGGGCTTTGTGCGCGAAGTTGCATCCACAGCGGATGCGCCTCAGCAGGAGACGCTGTTGCCGGAGAAATTCAAGGAACCAGCAGAACAATCTGTAAAGGAGGATGCTGCTACCACTTTGGAGCGAGTCCCTCGTCAATCTATTCAAAACACAAATATTCTGATTGACAATCAACGTGGTCGTGGAGGCGGTGGTCGCCACGGTGGCGGTGGATGCCGTCATGGCGGCTGTCATCACGGTGGCGGATGTCGTCATGGCGGCTGTGGTGGTCATCATCACGGCGGAGATTGTCGCCATAGAGATTGCCGTCCTGGAGGTGGTTTTGGATTCGGAATTGGTGGCGGAATCTTTGGCGGTAAATGATGATGGAAAGCGTGGAATTCTTATGCAATCACAAAATGTTTAAATAGGGACAGCTAAATAAATTGAAACATATAAAAGCAAGCTGCGGGCTAAAAACGGGTTAATGTCGGGGCCAAAGGATTCAGTACAGGGTTGAGCTGCGGGCGTTGGTAAAATTTTTATTTCAAATCACGTTGAGTGACATAGGACAAGAAACTTAATCAGCAATGTTAACGATGTGAGACGGAATGGCAGAGGATGATGGGTCTAAGCCATATAGCGGTACTGTTCCGGGTCGCGTAGCTGTATTTCTTCTAATTCATATGCGTTTCAAGTTTTAATTACGTGGTGGGCAAAAAAAAAGAACAAGCGGGAACAGAGAGAGAGAGAGAGAGCGTGAGAGAGAGAGAGAGACGGGAGGGAGAGAGACTGAAAGACATAGAGGGATAAAGGGAGGCGGGAATAACGCGCTAGCCTGGCTTGACTGACAGCAGGAGCAGGCGATGTTGCACCAACATGAAAATAACAAAATACGCCCAATCAGCGCAGCAAGAGCGGAAGCTACGCGATACAGACAACGCGATACAGACAACGCTATAGATAGAGTCACAGTCACATATACAGCTACAGACGGAGATAGAGATACGGAACACAGACGCAGATGGCAGGCAAAAAAAAAATGAAAAAATTAAGTAGCGAAATCAGCGGGAGCAACACAAAAAAAACAACTGACTCTCATAGAGTCAGACTTATGTTCGACAAGCAGATACCCTATACACGTATATAGAGTAATTATCTCAGACAGTTCATCGTAAAATTGATAAAACTCTGTTGTAAAAAGTACAGTGCATAAAAAGGTCGTATTCCAATTAACGAACTAAACAAGCTTTAACTTGTCTGATCTGGAATTTGATTGCGCACTTAAAGAAAGTTGCTTTGCCCCTTCCTCTTTTTCGTTTCCTCTCGGTTACTTGTTGTTTTTATAAGCTTACCCGTTTTATGGGCACAGGGTATGGCAAATTTGTGAGAAGCAGAATAAGAACTGAGAACAGTGCAAAGCAAAGCAGAACACAAGTATAACAGGATAAAGGCGTTGCATGCCAAGGATTATCAGAATCCCGAGGGGGAAAAGGAGGGGAGGTGGAGGAATAGGAGCGGGATGCACGAGTGAAAAAAGAAAAATGGTAGCACGCAAAATTGTGAACTCACTTGACGTGGCTCATTCTGGTTGAGCTGCCAGCTCTCTCTCCCTACGTCTCCCTCAGCTCCCTAGTTTCTACAGCTTCTACAGAGCAAACCCAATGCCAAATGGCATGACAACGTCGTTTGGCGTTGACGGGCAGGCCGTCGCTGGCGTTGGCGTTGCCGTCGACGGTGGTTTCTCTCCGTGAACGGACCAAATCAGCGTGCCAAAAACAGCATCAGCAACGGCAACAACAGCAACAACAACAATAACAAGGCTGGCAGAGAAACAAAACGAAAAAGATTTAAGCAGAAGCATAAATATGCACAAGGCAATGGCAGCAGCTGGCCAAAACGTTGCTCCCACAGCTGCGATCAGCTTCAGCTTTCCCAAACTGCCAACATTTTTGCCTGTGCGTGCGTGTTGCCAGTTGTCAGTAGATTCAAAGGGGAGGGGCAGGGGAAGGTAGCCACACAGTTCTCGCAGTAGGTAATTAACAATTACAATGATGCGAAGCATTGCTGCCAGTCAATCCAACCCAGCTTGGTCGGAACAGGATGCTTGAATGGTTAACGCAGAACTTGATTGACCGTCAGTTGCCATCAGATTGAGAGAGAAGGTTCCTGTCGGTCTGTCTGTCATGGCCTGTCGGTCTGTGGATGATTCGGTATTCGTGAAGTAAAGATACATTCGTCAATTTATTTTAATGTTTATGGGTGAATAAATACGGAAATGAAACTTTGATATATCGTATTAAGTATTTGCGACTTGAAAAAAGGTGGGACTAACTGGTTATGTAATTATTTAGTTTGAAGAAATTTTGAGATACACAGCAAGCCCTGATACCTTGATTTTTTAATTATACTACGTAATATAGTAGAATTATTTCATTTTTCGGTTCAGTTATGCAATCTGATCAAAAATGTATAAATCAACCTTTTATTAAAAGGGTATGTGCAAGTCGAAAGGTTGTCGACTTTTTCTGCTAAAATATTAATAAATTCAAGAATTTAATATTCTTCCAAATGCCTTTTATCCATTCGGATTCATTAAAATGACACACAGGAATATTTGTGGTGTGTTTATTGTATTGTTAATTTTTGTTGAGTTTGTTGCATATTTAATTATATTCAGCGTGAGTCAGACACGGCCAAAGAGGAGGCAAAAGAAGCACGTAGCTCATACAGAAAGTTGGCCATTGAAAAATCTAGAAAAATCCCTAATTAAACAGTTTGTCAGTAATGCAAATAAACTTTGTTAAACTTTTGCATACCGCAGCGCTAACTTGTTGTCCGCGCGAGCCAAGCACAAAAGGAGAACGCAGTCCCGGAGTCTGCAGGACTCTGTCGGCCGTGCGCGCCGCTTGTTGCTTATTATTTTCACTTTTTGGTCAAACACACAAAAATGTAATTATTAAAAAATTATGCTAAACACGCAATAAAAAGTTGGTAAGAAAAAATTAACGAAAAAGTCCAAGCAATGGATGAACGCAAACAGCAAAAAAATAAGGAAGAAAAAATCTAACAGAGTCGCCTCTATAATACCCTGGATCTGCAATTGTCATATCTCTACATAAAATTAAAACAAAAGACTAACTGCAAAAAAAAATAAGTTAAGAGACTGAGGGAGAAAAAAGAGATTGAAAGACAGCAAGCAGTTATAAATGAGAGTATAGTAAATAATACCTGGCACACAATTTCTTCAATATATAGCCTTTGTCATTCACTTGCAATGTTTGCAGGGTGTATAAAAAAACCAAAAAAAGGAAAAAAATGTTCTTTTAAAAGGCAAACGGTCAAGTTGCCATTTTTTTTTTGCTTTCGCGCGTTTTGTTTTTCTCTTCGCATAAAAGAAAAGAAAACGGCAAAGCAACAAGAAAAAATTAACAATTGTTAATTTGAAAATTGCACACAAATGCGTAATGTGAAAGTTTCAGCGTCCCGTTTGTAGTCTAGGACTTTGTTCACCCCTCCCCTTGCCTTCATTCCGTTCTCGTTATCCACTTCACTCTCCCGCTCTCGACTGGGCCACTTGTTAAGTGTTAATGAAATAATTATGCCAACTTTTGCTGGCACTGTGGCAGTGCACATGACCGCCCATTCGCACCATCAACGAATCGCTCCATATATACATATACTCGCACATATATACACACTATATAAGTCCTGAGGGGGCGGACAGCTTCCCCCACAGCCACTTCAGTTTTATTGTGCGCCTCCCAAAGCACAATGAAGTGTGAGCTGGGGAGGTTCGACTCGGAGTGAGTGGCTCCTCTTCTGCCGTTTTTTTTTAATTCGATAAACTGCCCTCTAAAGACTCTGCCGGCAATGCGGCAGGCGACAATGGAGTCGACCTTGTGCCAAGACAGCGCCTAAAAGAAGGCAACGCTTTTGTGCCAGAGAGAGGCCTGCCAACGTCTAAGCCGCTTAATTACAATGAGCAGAGTTGGGCCTAAATGGGCGGTGGGACGTACAGCTGCTATTTACTTAAGACGCGAAAATGTGATTAACAAGTGTGAAAAGCCGTTTGGCTCTTGCCTGCGCTCTGGAGTCTTATTTTTATTTTGCTTAATTTTATTATATTCACTCTTGTCCTGAGTTTTCGTGCGGAAGTTTTATTCAGCTTGAATAACTTTAATTGATTTAGTTTCAGATTGTGCTCAACTGTATGTGTTTGCATTTATGTATGTGTGTGTGTGTGCGTGAGCATTCAATTACTTAAAAATGGCATGCCAAAGTGTCGAGGAGTTTGACTTAAAAATTAGCGAAAGTTTGCCCGCTCGACCCTCACTCGCTTTAAAAGCTTGCGACAATGCAGCAGGACAAAGTTGCTGCCACAAAGTTTTTGGTGGCGTGGCCTGCGCACCACATGCATCATTATCAAGCCCAATGACAGGTGTGCGCATGCCAATTTGAGCAGCTCTAATTGAATTTAGTAAACTATATACGAGTCTCTGTGTGTATCTCTACCTGTCTCTGTTTATCTCTCTCTATCTCTGTTTCCTCTAGCTTTCTCGTTCTGCACTCAACTTTCGACTGACGGCGTGTTGGGCGCGTTGCCGAAAACTTTCACGCTGTCATTGTAATACACACCTTATCAGACTGGTTGCCCGCCTTCATTGGTGGTTCATTGTTCGACTACCGCCTGCTTCTGCCCCTCATGCTGCTTCTGCCATTGTTTTTGTTGTTTCTTCCGCTGTTGCTGCAGGCTGCGTGTCGTGCAAATCCCAAGCAAGTTGTTTCACCCCGCCTCCACCACCGTCGTCGCTGCCGCCGCCGCCGCCGCCGCCAAACAATTAACGTTAATGGATCATGGTAACTTTTTCGCCTTTTTCCACTGTGCAATCCCAGCGGTGCGTGTAAACTGGCAAAAGTAGCAAAAGCAACAAACTGAGCATAGTGAAGTGAAGTGACGCCAGGGGGAACTGCTCGGTAGTGCCATCAAACAGACTGCTCCTGGCTTGGCATATGAGAGGCGATGCTGGAGTCGCTGCTCCTGCTGCTGCTGCTGCGCCCGCTGGTGTTGGTGTCCTTGTCCTAGACTAGCAAGCATAGAACGTCTTTCGACACCGTCGCCAGCCTTGGCAAGTTTTCTGCTGTCTTTTGCTGTTTTGCGTGCTTCCTCCCCTTCCAACCTACTACAAGTTTCTGCCACTTTTCACTTTTTCTTTTCTCTCACTTTTCGATTTGTGGAGCGAACGAACGAACGAATAAGCGAATGAGCGAGCAAACGCGCTCAACTTTTAACACACTCAAGTGTCGTAATTTTGGCTGCTTTTTCGCACACAAAACAATATTAATGCTGGTAGTTTGCCGACTCGCCCACACCACCCGCAGCACCACCAGTGGGTGGCCTTGGTGTGCGTGTGGTGCTGTGGGTGGATGGGTGGCTCCTAGGTTTTATCTTCCCTGGGGCCAGCCACCCAATAGAAGTTAAATGAAAACTTTTGCTTGCGCTGCAAACACGTCGCTTCCTGTCGTCTGCCGCTTTTGCCATGCGTCGCTGATTTTGCTGACTGACTTTTAGGCTTCGAGTCAAGTTGCCTTGCACACACACAAACACAAACGCACACACACACATGCACGCACACAGCGCAAACAACGAGAGACGCACTGTGTGTACACATGTAGGCAATGGGCGTCTGTATGGGAAACTATTGAGCATGTTTTCAACAGGCATCGTTGGCCAAGCAAAACTCCCCGAACGCAGCGAAATTAAGCTGAATGGGGTAAAAGCGGAAGTTGCGTCGTCAGGCACGAAGAAGCAGCAGCAGCGTCAAATGCTCCACAAGGTAGGCAGATGGAGATGGAGCAGTCGGCAGCAAGCAGCAAGCAGCAAAAAAACTTTTTCGGGGCGCAGCTTAAAAGTTATTAGCGTTTTGGGGGCATCAGCAACGCGGCACGCTTTCCCCACCCCATTCTCCTTACTCACTTCCGCCTACTCTCGCTTTCGTGCCATCTCTTTTACACCCTTTAAGCATGCCTCCCGTCTAGCTGCCTCTGGCTGAGGTGAGACCAAAAATGCCAACGCTACCGAGGCGAGGAATTCCCAGCAACTTGCTTGCTATTCATATTTGTGTTTGAGGCTTAGTACGTTATTAAGTTGTTACGTTTGGCCTGCTACAAGCAACAACAACAACAATTACAACAACAGCAATAGGGAACCGCAAGAGCAACAACGCTAACTACAACTACATCGCGTGGGCTGCCGCCGCTGCTGCTGCTCTCAAAGGTATTGCGTGATATTTCAATTTGTTTTTAGTTGTAAGTGGCTTAAAATGATTTAATAACTCATCAAGGGATTTGCTGTTAGGTATTTGCTTTAGCTTTCATTCGCGCTCCCTCCATCTGTTCCTTCCTATTCAAGCCACTTCCAATCTTTCCATTCCCATGGTCTTTTCTGCTATTTACTTTTTGGCGTGCTTAGGTAACAGCAGCAACGGTTGCTGCTCACCGCAGCTCACCTCATTCACGTTTGAGCATGTCAAACTTTTTAAGTAGTTTTGATATTTCATATTAAAGAAGTTTTATATTAGTTTTTGCGCATTTCACCGTTGTTAATACAAATAACAAACTTAACTTGGCATATTAGAGCATCTATTTGCTTATAAACACATACGCGCGAACATACGGTGTGTGCGTGTGTGTGTTTGCCTACCCGCTTAAGTATTTACCATCCATAATGAGCGATATTCGGGGCGCATACTTTTTGCGTGTGCTGTGTAAATATTTTAAACGCCACTTTAGCCCTAAATACGCCCCCAGGGATGTGGCCAAACGATGAGAACTATTTGCCTTTATAATATGCATACACAGACCTTTGTGTGTGTGCGTGTGTCTGGGTTATATGACTGTACGTATGTTTAGTCAATTTAAAATTTGCACAAATTAAGCCAAATCAATTTCGGGCCGTACAAATTGTACATTTCGTTGCGATTCGGTTTGTTAGTGGGCACCGCGTCACGCATAACCCCAGAGCGATACAGATATTTACCTAAGTCCCCAACACAGTGTGACCAGTCACGTAGCACAAATGTATCGAGTGGGCTGTAAATGGGCAGTAAACTAGTAACCAGCTAACACCAGACTAACACCAGGACCGACAAAGGGACAAACTGGTCAGACCGACAAACCCCGCTGTGTGGCAGCTTGTGGCTTATCCTAAGCGGGAAGGGGAGGGTTCAGAGAAACGTGGGTGCAACAACGTAAAATTTGACAACTTGGGAAATTCTCTGACAGCCACAGAGCGCACCCAAACAAACTTGTGTTCGATATATATTCTTTTGTGTATTTCTATGCCAAAAATTCAATACGGCTAATTACACAGACCCAGCATCGAGCGTGTACGTTCACGTTCGTTCCGGTCATTGTACCGTGGTTGAGTATCCAATAAATCGCTGACAAATATTGATTGCCGCCACCTGCAAAGGTTTTGCGTTGTGGAAAATGTACATGGAATTTAATATGGCGGCGGCACTAATTGATGGATTGGATTTGAGTGCATATTTTGATTGATATTTATCGATTTTTAAAGCGTAAATTCAAGAGTTTACGCACTGTTGACATTTACCAAACAGTCAAGTAGAGGGCATTAAAATTCAATTAACGTACCTCATATAAATATATAAGCCAAGGGTGCCTGGGTGAGTTCATTTAAAAATATCAAGACAGCAAAAGTTACTCCGCACTTGAATTGTTGAATAATAAATATTGTTGCCTTTTCTTCATGAGCCTAGCTAAGATATATAGTCATATTTCGTATTAAATATAAATTTATTTGGCATTTGTTATCCTAATTCTCCAACCGTTATACCTGTTTCGGCTAATGGCTTTCACAAGGGTGCTCTCGTGCCCATTGTTTTAAGTTTGTCTGGACTTTTGGGGCGTTCTTGTTGTTCCCCCGCACTCCCCTGTACTTTGTATGTGTTTGTATGTATGTGTGTGTGTTTGCGAAGTGCAAGTTTCTGTCGTCGTCTTCATTGTTGGTATCCTACGTAGTCGTCACAAAAGTTTCTCCTCCATGTGCCTGCTGGCGGCATGTGTTCAAGAGTTAAGTTGTTTCAAGTGTATGCGCCAGGAGGGAAGAGAGAACGGGGCTGCTCTTACGCTTGCAATACGTTGCTTGGCGCTAGTATAAAATAAAGTAAAGAGTGAGTGTGTGTGTTTCTGTGTGTATATGTAGTGACTGCAGGAATTTAAAGCTGCCACACGGTGCCAAAAGTGGGTTTTCGACTTTTTGCACTGCAAACTGATTACTTTGGTATTTGTTTGGGCCACGATTTGATAGGGGGTGTGAGGCGAGACTAAGTCGGAAAATCAATGCAAGCCGCTTTGCCAAGAAATTGTTTGGCAAGGGGACTTTTTGTGTTTATTTATTGCCCCGGCTGCGATGTCATAAAAATCATAAAAAGTATCATTATTGGGGAAACCCCCTGTAATAACAGCAGCTACATCTGAAGCCGGAGCAGCCGCAGACAACATCGACACATTAGCACAGCAAGTCCTTGGCAATGACAGTGAGACAGTGTGACAATGACACCGTTGACTGCCTTGCCACAACAACAGCAGCAACAACAACAACGACGGCAATAATAATTAAGCGATATCAAATTGAAAAAGTTACTTTTTCTCTTACAACCTGCCGGATTGGCGCAAGGGGAGACGGCCACAGCATGGTGAGGTGAGGCTACACGACACTAACGATGACTTAGCGAAATACCTTCTATGACATTATAGATTATAGATAAGTCGTAGATGTATGTAGATATATATCGCACTTAGAGATACATGTGTCTCTGATTCTGTATCCAAACAAGCGTATTCACCCTAAGCTGAGCAAAGGCACAAAATCAACGATAATTAAATAAATATTGCCCTAGCTCGAAATGGGCATATAAAGTGAGGAGCGGGGCTTGTCAGTTTCTGCATAAATAACTGCGCCATGAACTGAACTGACAGTTCTCATAAAATTGCTTTTATTAAAGCAATAAAACAACTACTATTTTCCCCATGAAATGTCAAACTTGGCTACACAAACTTGTTTTCGCCCTTGCCATTGACATGCGAACGGAATGTTCCGTTCCTTTGCTTGATTTTCTTTAATTTTTCTCTCTGCCTTTTTTGCCTTTTTCGGTCATTGTCGGGCGCAAAAATTTCCAGAAATAATGGCATTTTAATAAAGCGCACAAATGTGACTTTTTGAATGACTGTTTGACATTGCATTTATGTGCTTATAATAACCTGGTTATTAATTACATTTCTGCAGCAGCCCATTAATGAAAACAATTGCTCAGCTGTTATTGGAATTAAACGTACTTTATGCTGACAGATTAAAGTACTTCTCTCTAAAAAATGAATTTAATATTTAAATGTTGCACGCTGTTCATTTCAGGCGATGTAACTTTTCAAGCCGCACCCGCAAAGAAGCTTGACTAATTAGCGTGTCAGTCCAATAGTCTCCAAGCCATTGATCATTTTGCTAGCTATAAGTTTTGTGTTTTTGTACGAAGCTGTTACTAATTGAATAATTCTAATCGAGCTCTAAAGACATTAATGAATTCCTGAATTTTATTTGTTGCTTGCCTAATTTTTTCGATTTCTTATTAAAGCCAAGTTGGTATTTGAATTATGCCTTTTGGCATAACATTTAATTAAATCGACTCGAAATTTGGTATTCTCTTTTGCAAATTAATACATTTGTCTTGTTTACTTTGGCTTATTGGCCTATTTTGGAAGTTGAGAGACCACAACTATGCCGCATAGATAGGCATGGCATATCTGGTTGCGGCCATCGGAGAGTTACTCCCAATCTGGGCCGAGCCAGTGGGGCGAAGAACCCTTATCAACTTGCGCCACTGCACTTTTGTAACTTTGCTTATAAATTTCATTCAAGCCATTTGTTGACACACAGACTCACTGAAACACGCACACACACATTTAGAACAGACATTCACACAGACATAGCCGATATACAGCCAAATTCGCAAGTCGCGAAACTTTGAGTTGGTTGTTGAAGCACTGCGCAATTTCTTCTGCCATCGGTTATCGCTTTGGGAGAGGAAACAAACGAAGTCGCGCGTTTCACTTGAATTTGCAAATAGAATTAAAACGCAAATGTATTAACCCAATTTTCGATTGAGGGGACTTTTTTGTTTCCCATTTATGACTTCTCATGCAGTTGCTAATGGGGGAAAGAACTTGACGATGTCTTCGTCATAACTTGCCTTAACGTATATGACAAATATATTCATTTCATGCTTGTTCAAACCGGCAAATCGCGTGACACGCTGACACGGCAACTTGTTGTTGTGTCCTCCCTCTCTCTCACTTTCTCTCTTGTTGGTTCTGCGCTATGCCGGCAGACATCACATGGCGTCGAGTGGCGAGTGTAAAAATCAACTATTGTCTTCATTTTTCTTGCAAATCATGCAACGCAATCTAAACCGTTGACACATCGGCACACAAAATTGCCGCTGTGTGCCGCAGCTGCCACATGGCTCGCATGGCACAGCACAAACAAGCCACATGCCACTTGGCACTGTCACTCAAGTTCAAGGTTCGGGCTTCGTTAAGGCTATATGTGGTCTGGCATTTGTTGATATATCGTCACAAGTCTGTGCTTTGTCCTCTGCCTGCCTGCCGCAGTGACAAAAAATTACAATAATTGTTATTTACGCATATTTGAACATGAAATGTGTCAATTGGCAAGCAACGAGAGCGAGCGGCATCAGCCAGTCAGCCAAGTCAGCCAGAGAAACCACACTGCGTATGCGTAATTTGTAAAAAGGTCTCTCTGTGCGTTCGTGTGTATATGGACACAAACACGGTCATGCTTTAATAATTTGTAGCATTCGGTTTTTCTTACTATGAAACCGCGTATGTATTATACAAATTAGAAAACTTTTCTTTTTCAATATATGTATGTTTTTATGTAGACAAAGGTCAGACTGCTTAACATATTGAGTTCTTTGTAATAATTTAAATGGGCATCCATTGGAAAAATGCTTGAAATTATAATCAATTATTGATTTTTTTGGGAGATCGAGGCTTTTAGCTGGAATACAAAATAAAGCTATTTATTTTCAAAATTTCCTCTTATTTATTTTGGTTAGAGTATTGCAACTTCGTCATTAGGGTATTACCAAAATCTAACCTTTTTTGGTTGATGTTCTCTGATTGCTAATGCCTCATGCAAAGCATTCGTTAGCACACAATTGTTGTTCTGGATTTTCATTAAAACAATTTGCGTTGCCTAAAATTAGCAGGGCCCCCCAAAAGTTATTGGCGTTACATTTTGAATCTTTCCTCCGTATAAATAGCATATTGGTCTGGTTTGTGTGTTGACAGTTCTGTGTTTGGCATTGATGCCGAAAGAGATATCGCTGACGCAAAACTGAAGAGTATCATATTTTCAACGAGAATAAATATTTAAATATGCGTGCTGTGTACATGCGACTGGATTCGTTGCTGCTGCTGTTGATGCTGTTGCCGCTGCGACTGAGCACGCACTTGACTGAGGCAGCCGCTGTCAACGGCGGCGGCGACGGAGGCGGCGTTGGCGTCGACATCAACGCAGCTGTTGACAAGGAAGTAGCGCCAGTTGGCGTTGTAAAAACGGATTTGCTGTCATTGGAGCAGGAAATTGGCGGCAATCCGGCAACAGCAGCGCAGCAAGGAGCAGCAGTTCGCAAAGCGCGTTCCTTCTTGCTCAGCCTTGGCGCTGGGCCGGCTTGGCTCGGCGGAAGCTTAGGCTATGGCTTCGCTGGCTATGGTGGCTACGGCTATCCAGGCTATGGCTATGGCTACAACTACCCATACTACAGTGGCTACGGCTCTGGCTATTATCCGGGCGTGTTTGGTTATCAGAAAATTATCATCGGCTAATGCAGAAAGGTTTGCAAATAGACGGCACAAGTTTGCATCCTTTCCGCCCAAGTTCAATGTGAGATTATAAATAATGTGCAATGTGCCGACCCCAGGTTGTTGTTGTTGTTATTCTTATTATAAGACAGTTTTAAATTAATTTGCCGGACATAAAAAGTTGAGCTGAGCAACGAAAAGCGAAAAAAAGGAGAAAATATAAAAACAAAACAAAACAAAATCATGAAATTGCACAATTTATATTCATTTTTCTTGTTGTTGTTGTTGTTGGCCGCGGTTCGTTTCGGTTAGGGCACAGATTTTGCATAAATCATTTCACAGCCACCAAAGTGAAACGCGTAACATAATTTTTAACCCTTGATAAATTTTTATGACAAGCATTTTCGTTATTTTCTCTGCCACAGTTGTTGCTGTTGCTGATGCTGTTGTTGTTGTTGTTGGTGTTGCCATTTTTGTTTGTGTTTGCGCCGCAGTGAAATGCAAATAAAGCGGATCAAAAGTTTGCTGTTAAAAGAAGATTAATTGCAATTTGGTGGCAGGTCCGCGACCCCAGTCCATGCTGCCGCTGTTCTACTGCTCCAATGGCTCTGTTGGATGTCCCCCTCTCTACCCTTTACGGCTCTTTATTCAACCAATCGTTCGTTCGGCTGGTAATTAAATATTTTTAAGCTGTTAATGGTTTCCATTTGTGTGCTGTTGTTTTAAGTAGTACTTTCAATTATACACACACATTTTTTATAGGTTTTTTGATTTGGTAATCAATAAGTTCAATAGAACAACTGCAATTCATTCCGGTTTTTCCAGGTAGTAGCCACAATTTGCCATTGTTTTTTGTTGAATGGCACTTTGAAGTTTATTGTTCGATTGTTTTATATGTTTATTATAGAAATATTTAACTTGACGATTGATTGTTGTTTTGTGCAGTACATTAATGAATTATAATATAATATAATAGCATTTCAGTAGTCTTAAATAGTTGTTTCTATTTTTTAAGTAAATTTTGTTATATTTAATTCCTATTGTATCTCATTTGTAGCTTTTTCCAAACCCAAAATACTGTTAAAGCTGATAAAGAATTTATGAACCAATAGGATTGTTTGACTGTTCCAACTCGCTGCCCTAATTAAAAGTTTCAAATAGTTTATTTCCGACTCTTAACATAGTAACTGACCCAATTTTCAGGGTCTCTAAATTTTTGCCCGAAAATAGTGTGGAAATTGTTGTGTGAATGTAAAAGTTTAGTGGGGCCTAATAACCGGGTTGTCAGACCAATGGCACCAGCAACACTCACAACCTATTGCATCTGCTCACCTGCCTTTTTAAATCGGGCCCAGAGTGGTGTCAATCGTGTTGTTCATATTTAGTTGAACAAGGTCAGTGCCGACAAAGCTCATTAAAATTTAAATTATTTAATTTTCATTTGATTTAATTAAGTTATTTGTTGGTCAATTAACCTTTTTTCTGTGGTTTGATATTTCATTGTACTTTTATTTATATTTTTTCATGGCATTCCCTTGGTTCTTGTTTGCCGACCTGCGCTTTATTTGTTTGTTCTGCATTTTATGGTATATTGTAATTTTGCTTGTTTGTGCTGTTGTTGTTATTGTTTGGGGAAAACAATTTAATGCCTACTTGCAATTAAGCAGGGTTAAGTGTTGACATTTTATTAATTAAAAATAGTTTTCAATTAAAGTTAATGCGCTCAACATGCATGTAATTCTATTATGTGACTCCGGCTAAAGCGTTGCACAAATATGTATAATAACAACAAACAACAACAGCATAAACAGTGTATGCAATACAGTCAGACAGATTAATTGGCATTGTCCAACTCACTTTAATCTCGGCCAGATTGCCAGGCAACCAATGCAAGTTGGTACATTTTTTATCCACTTGTGGTTGGAAAGCAATTTTCCAGGCTGACAAAGACACTATTATATCTATATGCTTCCTCCTTCTGCATCCTGTATCTTAGTCTATTTTGTTGTTTTTTTTTAAGATTTTAAGCAACTGGGAGTTGATCTTAATTAATTATTCAATACATACATAGCTTACATCTAAACTTTGGCCACAAACTTTCGCTATTAAATTCTCTCTTAAATTCTCTCTTTAATTGTACATATTAGTTTTAAGACATTGATCGGATATGTTCAATTTATAATTCGGCAACCTAATCTATCGAACATTTCTTCTGAAATGCAGTGAAATAACCCGGAAATAGCATTGCGTATATTCAGAGCGTATTAAGAGACCCTAACAATCGTCATAGCGACATAAAAGGAAATCATACGTGTATACATGCAACCGTGTATGTATGCATATACTATATTTTGGCATAGCGTCATGTCCTTGGCGCTGAGGCCAACAGAAATGAAGTGTCATTGTGATAGAGCCGCGCCAATGCAGCAAAGTGCAGCCATGGACTCTATAGTCATTGCTGCAGTCGCAGGCGCCATAGTCGCAGGACTCTGCAGGACCCAAGCGACACATTTATACGCACTGCTGGTCGTGTGACTGCGGCAGTCAGCGCTACTCACGTACTCAGCATTGTGACAAATGGATTTTCGCCTGAAATCCCCGGGATTTCTTCAAGTGTAATTGCGCACGCTAAAAGCGAATGCGAACTGCGAATTGCGACTGGTCGCGACTCGGCCAGCCGCATCGCATCCAAAGTATCCCAATGGCATCTCTAAAGCAAAAGTATATACGAAAATCGTATTAAGTTTCATGCACTTGCTGTGCGCTTATATTTATTACTTTAACTGGATAATTTGTGGTTCGGTTCTTGTTCATTCCTTCTCTTTAATCGCATCCAGGTGCGTCTGTTGCTTTATTCTTGTAGCTGCGTTGAAACATCCCGCAGGAAATAAATATGTACACATAAAATCTTTAACACGTGGGCTATTACTAACATTAGGTAGTTGATTACGGTATAGAGCATATTTAGGAGTGGGCCATAAGCTATTTGCTGATCTCGAGATAACTGATGTCGTCTTATGGATCGTCGTAGGAAATTCATCAGATGCAGCAGCATCTTCAGTGCGAGGCCTACTATTTGGTGCAGTGCCATCAAATTTAACAAATAAACATTTGCGACATAAAATGCAATGCGCGGGGGTAAGCACAGAAGCATCCAAAGGCATTCCCAATCAAAAGTCATGTGTATGCGATTCACTATACGTTTTATTTGTTTTTGTTGTTGCCACACGTTAGTTCTTGTAGGTGATTTCCGAAGACAAATAAACTAAAAAACTGATTCTCAAGCTCGACTCGAATTCAAACGGTAACTTTGACAAATTTTTCTTTCTTCTGTGTTTGTTGTTGCCTGTTCAGAGCTGTCGTGGTGTCATTGGGACGACGCTTGCTAGTCTCTCTACTACGTGGCTGACGCACGTGTAGGGAGGAAGTAGAAGGGGAAGAAAATAAAAAGTTTATATTACCAACATTACAGAGTGACATTACGATTGTGAGGCAACAAAATCACGCCCATGATATTTGCACGGAATTGAAATTGATCAATTTGCGTAGTTGAGGGAATTGTTTGCTGTTGCTTGGCGGCACATTTAATGGACAAATTTATGTGTATATAACAGTGGGAGTGTGTGTTTGTGTGTCGCTTAGTGTTTGTGGGGAATATGGTCGAAAATCAAATTAATGTCGGCCCATGGGAATGGGATAAACGAGCTAAAACGTAAAATCAATAATAGAGATAGATGAAAATATGAAAATGATTTAAATCTCTGACTAAAAAAAATTAGAGAATTCTCTTTGAAATGGGAATTTTGTTTTCTTGAAAATATTTTCAAAAAATTACCAATTCTTCGTCTCCCAATAACTTTAATTTGTTGTACCACTTGATTTTATTGTCATGAATTGAATGATTTATGCTTGTAAATTTTTGGAAATTTAAGGGTGACCATATTATACTGGCAATTGCAATTGTACCAGATATTTGGGGCTATGGATTTAAACAAGCAGCAAGCTTATACTGGAGCAAAAGTTCAATTTCATTGCATTTCTATTCACTATCACTTTGTTAATCTCTTCATCCCTTTAGTTTTTCATTGCTTTGACGGACTATTTTGAATTCCTTTCCTTGAATGGAAACAACAAAATCTGCCTAATTCAAGCGGAGCGACTGTAAGCGTGTTGCGAGAGGAGTAAATCTGGATAGGGCAGGGTGGAAGAGGGTTGTTGAAAAGCTGCAAACAAACGGAAATAAAAAGAGGAAAGCGTAATGACAAAACTGTGGATTAAGAATGCGGCGCATGCAAGTTGCACACTCGCCTTTGTCTCTGCCTCTGATACTTTTCGTAGCTGATGCACTGTGCAGTGCAGTAGTATCTTTTACTGTGAACATTGGACGTATATTTTAAGCATGGCTTATCTTATCAAGTGACATAAAAGACGCCTTTCAGCGAATGTCCAGTGTCCAGCGTTGCCAACGACAATTGTACTGAGTGGGTTTGGTTTGGTTTGGTTTCGGTTGGGTATCGCTGGGTTTCTGCTTTAGTTTAGTTGAGTTTGTTGCGACTGTGGGCCCCCTCCTCTTATCCACCCACTTCTTTCCCGCTGGGGCAATGGCAATGCACACAGCTGGACATTCATTACAAAAACGGAAACACTCGCACAGTGACAGAAGATAAATGGACCTGCACTTGTACGTGTGGCTGGCTCCCTCACTCTCTTTCTTCTGACCATCTCCTTCTCTCTTTCTCTTTCTGATTTTCCATCCAATGTGTCTGTGTGTGGTTTTTATTTAGTCGCTTGCTTTATCTCAGCATCTAGAGAATCTTTGATGCGGCAGCATGAAAGCAGTGTATACTCTATACGTAGTATATGTATGATATTTATGAATGTTCGTACCACCCACCTACCAGCTGATGTTTCCATTTACGTATTATATTGTTTTGTTTTCGTTGTTTTTAGGTTCTGGTTTTTAATCTGCGCACCGCTTTTTCTTGTCTTTCTTCTTTGAAATAAAAATAATAAGAACAATTGGGAGAAAATAGAATACAACGCTTCATATTCATTTGGGGTTTTTATTTGTCGCTGTCATATTTGCCTGCAGCTAGCTAGCTAGCTTTTTTCGACTTTTGCTCTATTGTCGTTTTTGACTGAGATATGTATTTATTATGCACACTTTTTTTTTGTTTTTTCTCCCTCGCTCGATTTGTTTCGTTTTTGTATCATGCTAGAAACAACGCTGACGACGACGACGCAGTTCTTTGGCGTTGCTGTTGGACGTTGCCATTGCCGTTGCCTTTTGGCCCAATTTCAATTTCAAACTTTAACCATTTGTTTCTGGCGCTAAAATTTATCAGCTATTTTTACGCTATTTTTTGGATGGTTCGTTGCTAGCTTTACATTCATCAAAAAAATTTTCAACGCGTTTCTAACTTGGTGGTTTTTTATAAGCGCACTTTATGTCAAAACCACAGAGGCAATAACACAACAAGAGAGACAGGGACGGAAGACTGAAACGAAAAATGCGCTGCACACTGAAAAGGAATGTGGAAAAATATTTTTCCCGTCCAGCGCGTAAACTCACTCGAAAGACAAAAGCTATACCCCCCCGCCCGGCATCAACAATCTAAATAAAAAAGGACAATATTAAAAAAAAAATGTTTTTGAAAAACAAACTGTCAAGCAAGTGAAATAAATTAACGAAATGGCACCATAAAGCTAACATATGAGAGAGCACTTGATTTTCCAGCTGCACTGCTCATCTCATATCCTCTCGTTTCTTGTTCTTTTTGTGGATAGAGCTGGACGGGAGAGTTTGCTCGGCCCTTTTGTTCTGCAATATCTTTTCAATTATTTAGAAATAAGTGCACATGACAAGACAACAAAGCGGAGAAAGCTACAAATAAACGTGTGTAATTGCAGCTGAATGCCGACTGTGATAATACCCATTAAACTGATTTTGAAAATCCATTTTTAAATTTGCCTCAATTTTTTGTAGACTGTACTGCACAACAAGAGTTAGGTCAACAGTCTTTGTAGCATTTTAATAAACGTTTCTTGACAAACCATTAACAGTTAGAGTACAACCTCCTTTTTTGGAGATTTACTGAATTTGTTGTTTAAGTTTGTCATGTTTATTGTGTATAAAACTAACTGTCCGGCAAAACTGCTTTGCCAACAGCAAGCGATTTCAATTTTGTTGATTGCAACTGTTTCGGCCATGAACAACGGGCGGATGGTCAACGCTTGCTCAGCTACGCTCGGCGGCAGCTATGGCAGTAACGGGAACTCGACTCGATACGGCTTATACGGCATATGCGGGACTAAAAAGTATGCCCAAATGCGTTTTAAAACATTGTTTTGTCGACGCTTTTTGTAACACACATACACACATACACATACGCAGGCATGGCCGGGCACAGGATGATTGTTAACGGCCAGCTGGCGTAGCGGGACCGTGCCATGGCCAATGCATCGGATGCAGTCAACAAAAGCCAATGCCAAACAGATAAGAGCGCGTATTTTATTTGCATACTTTTAGGCTGACTTTACCGCGCGCTGCGCTTCGAAAAGCCATTTGCCTGCAAAAATGCCATAAGGATGACGAAAAAGAGAGAGAAGCAACAGCAGCAGCAGGCGAAAAATAAAAACGCATTTCACACACACACACAGAGCGAGAGAGTGCACTGCAAATCAAAACGAAGCCTAGAGAAAAGTGGGAAATATGTGAAATGCGAACTTGAACAAAGATTGACAAGTGGCGACTGGCCCGTTTAAAATGTCAAATACGTACAATGTTGCGGAGACTTTTTTATGCAAACAGTTGCCGCGCTGCCAAAGTACAAAAGGAGTTTGGGGGTACAGTGGAGTACAGTGGAACGAACAGTGGTGGTATACGTGCCGTTGGTTTTTTGCCAAACAATTTTCGTGGCGATTTTTTTTGTTTTTGTTCTGTTGATGTTTTGATTTGTGCGTGCGTGCAAATGTTTGCACTCAGAGCATTTGTTTCTCTACGCTTTGCCATTTTTTTTGGTCTTCTCCTGCTCCGTCATATACATTTGGGATATATACATATATTTATATACCATATATTTTTGTATGTATTTTCTTTTTTTTGTTGCTGCACACCCGAATTTTCTTGTGCGCCCGGCACTTTTTTTGGAATTTTTTGTTATTTGCAACAACTGCCAACAAGCTGTGCTCATCAAAATGGAAACTGTGCAACGTGCACTAAGTGTGACTGATAGTGTGGTGAGTTAGTTGATTCTTTTTTCGTGGAACAAAACCGCGGCGTACCAGTGTCAGCCACTCCCTCTTTTCTTGCCCCCATACAGTCGACTGACAGTTGCAAATCATCAGAAATTTAAATTGACTTAAATTGTTTATTTTTAGGTTCTGGCTGAAAAAAATCATTGTTTTTGCACAGAGTTGCACTGATTTTGGCAGACGGAAGTCACAGTGGACGGTGGGCACACACACAGTGACCACAGCTATGCTTTGCCGAGTGCTGTTATTTATGAAAATAATAGAAATGCAAATTAATTTGTTGGCTTTGCTTGTTGGGCGATAAAAAACGGGGCCACTGATAAAGCCAGCAATTAGTTTATGCCAAAGCTCTGCAACGGCATTTAAATAGATTTTTAAAGATTGCCTAGGGATAGGCTAGGACAGACAGACAACACATGACACAGCGTAATTTAAACTGCCAATTAGCTGTCCCAAAGCATACACACAGTCATACACACAAAACGGGACTCCATTTGTCTGTTGTCTATGGCTCTATCAATGGCTTAGATCCGGAGTGCTCTGTACGCTCGATTGCCTGATTTCTCATATAGCATTTGTGTGTAAGTGTGTGTGCTTGCGTGCAACTGTATTGGCGCGTCCTTTCATGCCGCTTTTTATTGTACGGACAGACACAGCGACTGCCAGACAGACAGACGGACAGAAACAGAGCGACAGAGAGTGGGCCATGCTGCTTTCATTGTTTTACTGCGCATCTCTCTTATTGTTTTCGTTTCTTTTGCTTTGATTTTAGGCGAATAATAAAATATACAATTGTACTAGAAATATGTCAGTGAAATACACAAAATTCACATTCACATTCACGTTTTGCCTGCGTTATCCTGCTGTGGTCTGCCAGAGTGCTGCGTCTACTACAAGTCAGTACAGTTCAGTACTGAGTGCTGTGTGTGTGATTTTTATTTTTGTGGCTTTACGCCGCGTACGCTTTTTGTTTTCATGTATAAATCATTTATGGTTTTTATGTATGACGTTTTGTAGCTGCCTTCGCTGGTCAGTCACTGCTGCTAGCTGACTGTCTCACTCTCTCTTCCCTCCCGGCTTGCTTGGCTGGCCTGGCGGGCTGCCTGGATGGCAGGCAGGCAGATATGACTGCGTCTGCGTCTGACATTAATTGGCAGTGATTGAGGGATTTTTGTATGTCTGCATGTGCGACGTGTATGTGTATGCGACGGATACGTGCTCCTTTATGAAATATTAATTGGGCTTTCATAGCGCTATGTGCACTGCCGGTGCTGCCAGACATGCCTTATAATCTGTTCAATGTCGGCGGAAGTGGACTCCAACTAGCTGGGTTGGCATCATTAAAGAACCTTCCAGGATACTACTCCGAAGTCAAGACAATAAAAAACGGCATAGCTTGAATAAACTAAACATGAAATAAGTCCTTTATGATTGACTTAGCTTTGCTTCAATTTTGAAAGAAATCTTCACGGTTGTTTCTAAAAAGGTATGTTAAAATGCAAAACACATTTTGTTGCATAGCTTTTTTTTTTAATTATCGTAATGCAAGGCGTGGCAAAGCTGAGGATTTCATAAGTCGGCAAATTTCAGCGCGGCTTAACAAAGCATTCTCAGCGTGCGTTAAAGTCGCGCATTCCTTAACCTTGAAGCTGTCGTTGCGATTTGCAGCCGGAGCGCACTTGCCCCAGTTGCGCGTGCTGCGCGTTGCGTGTTTTTGGTGCCAAAGGGATTTGCGTTTAATTAAAAATATATATAAAGTGTTCGGTCTCTGTGTGTGTGTGTGCACGCTTTCTGGTGTGTTGGTGGCTGGCGATGCTGGCATGCAATAGAAATGTAACTTGGTTATTGCTTTTGCGCTGTGTTGCTGTAATTGTTGCGGCTGCTGCTATTGTTGTTGTTGGCTGTTATATTGTTGTGTTGTCCTAGATTGGGTTGTATTGGATTGTGTTGTTGTGGCTATAGTGCGTACGCTGCTTGCCACAGATTTCCAAGCCGAGGCGCAGAGCGTCACAAAGAAGTATTTCGGTCTAGTCCCGGCAGCACAGTGTGGCCTTTATGCTGAATTGAATCTTATATTAAAGATGTTGCAAGACGACGACGACGAGGACGACTACGACCGCAGTGGCGCGGCATTGTTATGTGCCGAAATAATAACGGGATTCTAACAAAGGCGAACACAATAACCACGGCAGCAGCAACTGCGACGGCAACGGCAGCAGCAGCGACGGCAACAGCTGCAGCGCAAGCACCACTGGACCAGCAACAATCAGCAGCAAGCCTTGTTGTTGCTGCTGCTGAGGTTATTGTTGTTGGCGGTGTTTGAAGCGGAAACTCAAAGCGCGTAAACCGGAAACTGCTGTTTAATGGCGCTGCTGTGCATGCAAAGCCACCACGCCGGTAGGGCTCAGTCGTCATACAGCAGCTATCCAACCAGGCAGTCAGTGGGCCAGCCCACCAAGCGCGAGAGAGAGCCAGAGCAAACGGGAAATGAAATTTAATTTATAGAAAACAGCAATCTGCAATGTGCTGAAAATGTAATTACAATTTTCCATTTCCATTCGTTCAACCTTTTGCGGCCAGCACAATGGGCCCAGGTTATACGAGTAATTATTTAACGGTTGCAGACAGCCATTTGCCATTTGCTACCGTAACCGGTCGCCATTTTGCGATTGTGTGCGCGCGTTTCTAATTAAAGTGATAGATTTAGCTAACGAAGGGATTTACATGGGATTTCATTTATCTAATGCCGGTTTTGAAGCACATTTTTCAGCTGAGTAAACGAACGCGCTCATAAGTATGCTATGCCTTTTTGCTTGCCCGATAAGCAAATGCCCAAAGGCTTAAGTAAAGCAGGAAAAGCTTTGCTATCTATATAGAAGACAAATGCCACTCCTACAAGGGTTTTTGAAATCGTAACTTGTCAATCGACATCCGACTTGGATTGTCGCAAAATGCAAGCGTTAGCATATTTGATTGCCATTTCGGCTTGTCAAGGATTATGTATCTTAATATCGTGTTAAAGGATTTGCGCATTCACAACTCGCCCACCGCCTCCTCTGCCTTAGTGCCTTTGCTATCTGCTCTTTCCGTAGCATTTTCTCATTTTCGTTAGCTACAGTTTTTGTCAGCTTAATGCCCATGCGCTTATCAAAGCAGCAGAGTAGCAAAGCAGCAGCAGCAAAGGAGCTAAGCAGCCAATCATCAATGTTGTATCGAGCGTAGCTAATAAACTTGCCAACACAGCCCGACAGTCGCCTCCTCCAAGCAGAAAAGGGACGATGGGCGCTTGTAACAGGAGTGAGAGAGAGAGAAAAGTGAGCTGACTGCCTTGAAGTGCTGAAGTATGTAGCGGTAATATTGTTGTTCAGTTCAACAGTTTTTCCCGTTTTTGTTCTCTGTTGTTTGTCTGTTCATTTACTCCAACCAGCTTAATGCACATTGCTAAAAGTTTAATTTGTCCAGGTTTGGGCAAGCTCGTGCTTTATACATTCATATTTGAAATTGCAACATGCGAACGGTAACCGGGACGGTAAAAGGTGTATGGCTTTACCAAAATATAGATACGTGAGTGAGGTAGGTAGGTAGTTAACGGGACGAACTTTACTTTCCTATCATTTATTTTTATTTTCTAAACAGCTTTTTGTGGTTGTCATATCCGAGTCTGAGTCCTAATGTACAAACTGTGTTGGCAAACGCAACAGAACTTTGTCATAGAGAGCATATTGTTGCAGTCAATTGAGAATTCTGCTTGAAAAAGTTTAAGTTTTTGTTTTGAAATTAAAAAGTTTTCCG
This sequence comes from Zaprionus davidi, assembly GCA_018903715.1. Classification (NCBI taxonomy): domain Eukaryota; kingdom Metazoa; phylum Arthropoda; class Insecta; order Diptera; family Drosophilidae; genus Zaprionus; species Zaprionus davidi. Next base: position 2,620,891 of record JAEIGL010000003.1, read on the forward strand.
AGTGCTTTTGACTGAATTCTAAAAAAAAATGTAATCTATCTGATATTTACCGAGCATTTACAAAAATATTCATAATAAAATAATAATTTATATACTTTTAGCGTGTGTTCTTACTCAGAGTTTAGGTTTATTGCGCATGCATGAAAATTAAAGTATAAACGAACTTAGCATGCGAGGATGGTGTTAGATTAACTCTCAGTATCCATTTAAAGAATATACCAATAAACACATTCTAAAAGTTACAATATAAACATGTTTTTGTTTAATTTAATTAGTCTGTAAATCACATTCATCTCTGTTTTTTTATTTTTAAATCAGGAAAATATCACGTTTTAATTCTATGCTCTCGCACTGCATATCTTTGGTTTCCGACAAGATGACATTTATTGAAAAGTTAATTTTTCGGCATCTGTTGTATACTGCTTTTATTTAGGAATTTTGCAATGGTCAGATAATGTCAAGGATTTTGCGAAATGGAGACCATTACTTAGTTGGTGTATGCGTGTATGTGTATTTGTGACAGAGTGTCTGTATATGCAATTTCATGGGGAGCAGTTGTACAACTAATTTCGTATGCTGTGTTGTCCTTTGCGGCTTCGGTTTTGTCACATTGTCACATGAGCGGAGGCTGCGAGCTGAATGCTGGGCGTTACAACCGCAATGCATGTTGTTGCTGTTCCTGCTATTGTTGTTGCTGCAGTCATTTCTATTCATTTGTTGACTACCATTTTGCGCATTTGAGCAGAAATTTTGATTTGTCTGCAACCGGAAATCCACAAAATAAACTGTAAATATATTTACACAGAGCAGCCAAATCAGGCTGCTCTCTCATCATTTCTAATTTGAATACGCGTTCCCTTACAATAGGATTGTAAGTACATACATATTTTAATTTGTGTGTGTGTGTGTAGCTCACTGACAGTGAGGCCAAACAAGAGATGAGCTGAAAGACCAGAACATTCAGAACTTCCCTTAAAAGGCAGTTGATAATCCTTCAATCTGTCAATATACATATGAATGGTTGCACACATGATTACACTCACTTACACAACAGCCTCGCCTAGCTCAACCATAGAGACAAAGGAGCAGAGTAGTCTGCCTCAGAACTTTACATTTTGCAACGACGGCAATACCAACTATAGCCTACTAATAGTGACCTCGCCAACGCCTTCATTGCCTGCATCCTTGTCTGTTATGCTGCCATTCGTTCTCTTGTTCTCTTTCCCGCATTGGTGTTTGCTTTTATTCACAGATGTGGAGCACAATTATAATTAGTGTGTGTCTGGCCCGACGTTCGATATTTGCATTGAACAGCAAATTTGATATAAAATAGTTTAATGCTTTCAAAACACACACACATGGACAGGCAGACAGGCCAAACACACACTGCGTAAGCTTCAAACAGATTAGACTGCAACGATTTGACATACGCTCCTAAATATTTGCTCTGATAAAGTTGCCTCTTCTTGTTAAATATTCAAATCTGTAAGCATCCTCATTTGACTTCATTTGCAAGAACCCCCAAAGTTAAACACTTGTGAAGTACTCGCCTCTTCGCTCTTGGATTTATTGCACAAGTGCAGCGAAGTGCCGAAGCCATAGTTAAGCAGAGCAAATTCAATTCGAGAGCGCCACTTATTACAGAGGATGATCAATTCACTTGCAGTCTAACGCGCATATTGTGGGCTCTGCTTTATTGCCCCATCTTTGGCCCCATATGCTGCTCTGCGGCTTACTGTTGATTAACGAGCGTGGAAGGAGCTTGGTCCAATTACCGTTTGAAGTTTATATAGAAGGTGAAATTGTTTCATCGATTTACCTGTATTAATTTTATTCATATCGAATTATTAATTTTGCCTACACATAGCGAACCTTCCGGAACTGTAAAATTTGCTCGCATTGCCGTTGCTGAGCATACATTTAAATTCGGATTTCCCTTAAATTGCTTTTCGCTTTATTAAAGATTCCTTCTATATATCACTTTCTTCTCGACATGGAAATAAATGATATACAAAATATGTAGCATACTTTTATGCGCTGCAAAATATGTCAATGTCAAACGAAACGTTTGCACGGACTCTGGCCCCACAATTCATCATTAAATACCCAACAACAGCAAAGGCCATTTCCCAAGAGCAACCTTTGACATTGCCTTGTGCTTGTGCCACTTTGCCCATTGGTCAGAGATAAAAGACGAGGCCGAAAATGTCTTGAAGTTGAGGTGTGGCTCTTTTTGCTAGAGTGGCGCCCGAACCATGCCCTTCATGCGTTAGTAGGGCTAGTTAAATATGTGCTTAAGGTTGTTTTCAAAACTTTCACCAGCTAGTAGGTATCCCGGCGTGTTGGCCGAGTTTTTATGAACTGTCCGAGTCTTGGCCACCTTTAAAAATGGGGGAAAACGGCAACTCATTTCATATGGAGCATGTAAACGTCGTGGCAGAGTATAAAGTTCTGTTTCTTAACAACATAGCGAAGTGGATGTCCAGTACCTATGTATGCGTGTGTGTTTATACCTGCGTGTATTGTAATGGTTTTTGTATTAGTGTCAAAACACGTAAATTGTTGCGTGACGCTTTATTGTAGCTCCCTTCTGTATATGTGTGGTAAGGAAGTGGGGCCTGTTCAGCCCAAAAGGTGGAGGCGTGTGCTATTCTTGTGTGTGTGTGTGCTTGTGTGTGCTTGGGTGCGGCCGTGCGAATATGTTGTTCATTATAATCTGCTCATGTTGCTATTTTAGCTGTTGCTGTTATTGCTTATGTCCTCGTTGGCCGTCCTCAGTCGGCGTTGCTGTTGCTACTGTTCTTGTCGTTGTTGTTGTTGTTGACGTTGTGGTTATTTTCATTGCTTTACGTTATTGTTGTTTTGCCATGTTCGATTGTTGTTGCTTTTGTTGCTGTTTGTGTGTGTTTTCAACAAATAGATAATTTTGTGGACATAAAATTGTCACATGCCGTTGAATTTTGATTTGATTTTATGCGTAGTACAACAAATTTATGCAGACGCTAACGCTTGTCGGAGTGGGCGTGGCATGTTGTACCGTGTGTTTGATTTGCAATTCACACACACACACACAAACAGTAAGAGACATAGAGCCATAGAAAGATGTAGTATTTGCACGCTTTTTATGACTTTTCTGACCACAAATCCACATGCAGATGCACATACACACTCACAGGCAGACACGCACACCCACCTAAACACATGCTTGTACATGTTTGCATTGTGCCTTGTGCATTGCATGCAGTTTTGTCGTTGCTGTTGCCGTCGCCGTTGCCGTTGTCGTTGTTTGGCTTTCATGACAATTGTTGTAAATTTGTAAATGATTTATGCTTGATATTTTAATTGCTGTTGTTTATTGTGTTATTATTCGAATACTTCCGATTGCGGTTGATTAAATTTATTTCGGTTTAGATAAATTTCTATTCCCAGTCAGACGGTAAACCGACCGCATCGATAGGCGGCAGGAGCTTAACACATAATTTATACAGCAGTACAAAGAGCATAATCTATATGTGTTCGTAAGAGTGTGTAAGTGTATGTGTGTGAGTGTAAGCTACTAATCGCTGACCGTGATTATTATTGAGCCACAAAAGTAAACGCACTCTATGCCATTGTTACAATTCCGTGGTATTAATAAGCCTTTAACTGATTCTATTCAAGTCAAGGCAATTTAAGGTTGTTTTAATATAACTAATTCCCAGAAGGGTTCCGAAAGGATAATTCTCAGAAAGGCGTTTGACTGGGAACGGTATCTGATTGACTTTAATGAACTTGTAGGTTCTATAATTAGAACGGAAATTCTGGGAAATACATTTATTATGTGATATTTTGCTAATTTGTTTCTGTTAGTATTTCGTATGCGTACGATTACTTTCATAGGTAAGTTTACTTGTGCGAAAACGTATATGTATATAATTCAATATTTGACTTCGACAATGAGAGAGGCCAAAGACGGCTTATGTTGTCATCGTTCGATAACAGTGTCGGCTTTTGTGCGCCAACTGGAATTACGTATACGCCTCTACGCCCAACAGAATTCTCATTCATCTCGACCCCAATCAAGCGTATAAGCACGTTTGTATGCCATTTTTTGCAGCAGTTTATTGGCTCAGTTAGAGTGGAGCCCAAAAATTAAATCACACAAATTATTTAAAATGTCCGACATAAAAATTGAATTCACATTTTGTATGCGTCGAATTCCGAATCCCACGTCTGACAGTTCCGCCTCCGCTGTCTACGCTCACGCCGGGGCCTAGGCGCATTTGCCTTTGGCCTTAGTTAAAAATCAACAATAAAGGGTTGCTAGCAAAACAAGACAATTTCACAGTTGCTTGGTAAAAAGGTAAGCTGAGGCCGAGGCGAACCGTACCGGGCCGACTTATGTAAGCCATTTTACGAGGAAATTTCGTGCCATTGACCATATGGTGAAGGTGAGCGCAATTCCTGTAGGATTGCAAGATAAGCGAGCAACTGGCGGCCTAACTTGGCGTACGTTCCTCCTACTCACCTTCTCATCGTGGGCAACAGTTTTCTACAGTTTTTGTTATTGTCCATAATAAATTCAGCCATATAAAAGTGGCACCAGCTGCCAGTCGGACGAGTGGCCAAAGGGCCAGCAAATAAAAAAGCTCTAAGAAAACTGTTGTAGCAACAACAACAATGGGGAATTGTAACAACACATTGAATGAAAGAAAAAGCATAGACAGTCAATGTGGGTTGGAGGGGGAGTAGTACAGGGGTTTTGTTGAGGGAGGTAAAATTCACAAAATTCAATTAAAGTTAAACTAAACAAGCTTCGAACAAATGCGTTTAGCTTCGCCCGGGAACATTGGCAGGCAGTGAGCAGGATAACAAGGGGAACTATAGCAGAGAAGCCGGTTGGTGGTGAACGGAACGGGAATGGGCACAGGAAGCTTCGGCGCTTGTCAAAGCGGAGCAAAGCGGGCGCTGGTCGAACGTTTGCCTCAATAGTTGGATAGATGGATGGATGAATGGATGATTGTAGATGGATGGCCATGCGTATAGTATGTTTAGTTGTAGGTTAGTTCGTCCCTTATGTGGATAGATGGATGAATGCGTTGCTGCTGCTGCTGCTGCTGTCTATGCTGCCGCTGCCAACAGGAAACGGAAGCTGCTAAAACAAACGCAGTGTTTAGTTTGACCAGCGTCCAATAGCAGCAGCACCATCAGGCGAGTTCGACTTTGTATTTGTATTTTGTTGATGTTGATGTTGCTGCCACGCTTTGTTGCCCTGCCACTTGCGATGTCCTTGTTGTTATTGTTGTTTTAGGCAAGAAATTCGATTTACTAGCTGATTGTTGTTAGCGCACAGTAGCACGAGAAAAAAGCAACAGAAAGACGAAAGAAACAAGCGAGAAAAACGAACTTGGCTTGCGATGTTTGTGCGTAAATTTAAGCGACAGCGCCTAACGGTATGCTTCATTGATTTAAAGGGCGCATCGTAAATAAATAAAACTCCATAAAAGCTTCATCCGCCGAGCGTTAGGCGTCAAACGTTGACCAAAGCGAGTGGTAGCAGTAGCAGAAGCAACAAATAATCAAAACAACAACAATAACAAGACAAGCAAACAAACAGACAGAATAAATAAAAATATATATAAAATAATGGAAAAGAGCGACGCTGTCGGCCAATTGCTGCCACAGGCAGCAGACAATTAAATTTGTACAAATTGAGTGTAGAAATGTGGCAGGCAGAAACTCAACAGCAACGCCAACAACAACACAAACAAAAGCAGCAGTAGCCATAATAGACAAAAATGATGGCAGCAGATAGCGATTTTTTATGGCAATTTAAAGCACTCAAATAGGAAATGTACAGAGACAGTCGCACTGTCAGCGTGTCTGCCTTTCCTTCTGTCTGTCGATTGTCTGCCTGTAAGCCCAATAGCAAATGATGCGCCCATTACGTGCTCTCTGGCAAAATAGTTAATTTTATCGGCCGTTGATGTAGAAATATAAATGTACTCCAGCCTGTAGCTTGACTTCGTGATTATGAACCAACAAGCCACATCAAATAATATAGTCGGGTCGAGTGAATATGTGTGTGAGAGAGGGGGGGAGAGAAAGACTTACGCTCAATAAAGTAGCCGATTTGGAAAACTAACTTTATTGTATTGACCGAACGACGACGGTTACGGCCAAGTTCAATAGAGACTTTCCCGACGAGAATTTACTGTTCGTAACTGTGTATATGTGCGCTTCTGTGTCTGTCTGTGTCTCTATGTGTGTGTGTTTGCGAATGCAACCAACTGTAGAGGAGCGCTCATCCGTTCATTTATTCATTCATTCAGTCATTCATTTCGCAGCCGTTCATTGGTTAGTCAGTCAGTACGGCAAGCAAGGCAATCATTCAGCCGGTGCCAGTACTGCCACGCTCCTCGTCCACGTTCCACGTTTGCTCGTCCAGGTCCATCTTCAGTCAGCCGGGTGCCGGGCAGTCAGCCAGCCAGCTGCTGGGCAGTCAGTCGGGCCAGTCAACATTTTCAATAGACGTTGCTAGGTTGCGCACTCACATAGCGTCCAGGACAAAGCAGTCCCCAGTTAGCAATAGCGTTCGTCACTCGTTAACTGAATCGTGTTTGCCTTTCATTTCCATCTGCCAAAGCGGGCATCAGGCGAGACTGCGAGCTCCTGCTCCAAAAATCCCGCAACAGCATCAGCTCAGGCTCCTCTTGCTCCTCTTTCGGGCTCAATTCTCTTTGCTTTTTATTGTATATTGTTTCTTATGCGCTGTTTTATTTGCAACATTGTGTGCTCCTTGAGAGAGGGGAGAAGGGGCGTGGAAGGTTCGGCAGCGGGATTGGCATTTTTTCGATGCTCGCTCGTGCAAAGACTCGTTGGGGCCACTCAAACCGTTACGGTTTCAATTCATTTCTAGCATATTTTCATTTCAAATTCATATTTTCTTAACAAAAGTTTTGCGTTTTCTGCGAGACTTTTGCCTTTTTGTCATTCCTTCTCTCTCTTTCACACACTCTGTCGCTTTCCGCTGCTGATTGCCGGGTAAGTGAGGCGGGGCGATGTTGGGTGCATGAAAACTTTTCATTCTCTGGATCAAATGAGGCGGAAAAAAATGTATACAAAGGCAACCGTCAAGTTTGAATCACTCAAATGTAACAGACGAGAAATGAAAACGGAAGCTGCAACAAATGTTTAAATAAATATTAAAAAAGCGACGTTGCCTGGCGAGTAAAGGTGGGTAGACTATGCTGGGCATAGTCAAAGGCAGCAGTAGCAGACGGTCGTTCTGCATTACTTTTTGGGGTTCGGTTTGATGATGCTAATGAAATAAATCATATGGAAATATGCATAAATCAAATTTCGCCAGCGAAGGCAGCTCTGCAGAGGCTGCGTGTGTTGCAGTGTGTGGAGGGTGTGGCAACGGTTGTGGGTGGGTGTGCGAGTGTGAGTATAATGGCAATGAAGGAAATGAACGGTTAAAATAACAACGCATATCGATTTCCACACAATTGCAGTGAATGGCGGTGTCGACGACAATTGCGAATAAATTGCTTGATTTGCCCAAATAACCAAATAACCGAGCGCATCATCATGTGGTAAAATTGCCATAATAACGGCGCTTGGGAGTCGATTCGTCCTTACGTCCTGTTCCGGTGAATGTATCGCGGGGACCAGGCCCAGACCGTGACACACACACCGACGTGCCTGAAAATTCATAAGAATTGCCGCAAATATTCATACACATTGCCTGACAACACGCATACGGCCAATAAAAATGTGGCGTACGCTCGGGCCGAGCACCACCGGAACCCAAAAGCTGTACACAATTGCACGGAAGTGTCGTCGTCGTCACCAAGTGTCGTCAAGGCAATTGCCACAATGTCAGACAGACAGATAGACAGACAGATAGACTGACAGTCGGACAGTCAGTCAGTCAGTCAGTCAGTTAGTCAGTTAGTCAGTCAATCAGTCAGTCGGGTAGACAGTCAGATTGGATTCATGTTTCGCACTTGGTGAAAATTTAAAAATTTAATGCATTACGGAACTCAACTAGCAATGGCAGCACACAACAACAAGTGGACTTGATTGACCATGTAAATAATTAATAGTGACTCCATAATGCCAAGCCCGCAATAAGTTTTTGCTCGATTGATTTTCCTGTTGATTTATAATTGATGTACGTCTACATAATTATAACAGGCCAACCCCGACTATATATCACTGTAATTCTGCAAAACACAATTGAATATGCCGCCATAATAAACCTCTATCGAAGTTAATAGTATAATTTGTGACGGAAGAAAGGAAGTAAGTGTTGGTTATCATTCCATTGTGCCGCCGTTTTCTTGATATGATATATCATGTTTAGGCAATTTGAGTAAACAAGTCGAGTACACAACAAGCAATCCCAAAAATAAACACACACAGACATATTGAATATATCGATGTATATGTGTATTTCTGTATAGTCCCGCGAGTATGGTAAATGACATTTTGGGGAAAATTCTTTACGCGTAAGTAGCATAAGCATCAAACATTATACAGCGTTTCTGTGGTTGCCGTCCTTGGATTATGTCGCTGTTCTTTTGACTTTTTCCTATATAGTATTGAAATGGAGGCGGGGCTATTTGCTGCTGCCATTGACATCTCGCGTCCTGGCAGTCAGCTTAGAGTCCTTCCCCCCACAGTAAAGCCGCAAAGTTGGCTGCCACACACTGTCGCTTGGTTTTCAAAACTTTTCTCTCATCGCCAATGGGCGTATTTGGTCTCTTTTTCTCTGTGTGTGTGTATGCATGTTTGTATGTGCGTATGAGGCATGATTTTAATATTGCAATTGGATTTGGTGGGGAAAAAGTCGAGCAGAACGTTAAACGACGCCCAAAAACAATTGGAATTTCATACATTTCGCTTTGAAACTGGCTTGACTCGTCGCCCTTTTTTGAAGTCGTTGCGAAAGCCGAAAAGTCTGACACGGAATGACGCATTGTCAACGTTTTGCTCTGGATGGGTCTGGGAATTTATGTATTTATCGTTGTCACGGTCTGGCTGTAGCTCTGCTGGCGTAGCAATTGAGGAGAGGACGCGAAAAAGGCTCATATCACCTTGAGTGTTTTGTATTTTGAGACTTGACTGACTGTCACATGGTTCGACGCTATGAGCTGACTGGCTACCTGTTTAGGCTGTTAGCGTGCTTAAATGTGAATCTGACATGGCTGAGCTGCCTTCCTCCCAGACGACGCACCCGTCCCGCTTGCCCCAGTCTACGCAACCGCAAACTGAGCACGCTTTGTGGACACGTTTTGGTCGTAGACGCACCCAATACTTTAACAGGTACACCTGTATGTGTGTATGGGTGCTTGTGTGTGTGTTTGCGATTTAAATATGTTGCGGTGTATTGGTGTGCGCCGGGCCAAAAACGTTTCTTGATTTATTACGGCATGTGGCGTAGATTTCGTTTGTGATAAATATGCTTTCAAATTAATAACGTTCGCCACATGAATAATTGGAGTCAAGTCCGCGCGTGACATTTGTTTAAGCAGATGCACACAGCAGCAGCAGCAACAACAACAACAGTGGGAACACCAACAACAATGTCAGTCAAATATTGAATGCCCAACCATGCCGTCATGTATTAAATTGGTCGCTCATGCGGTCCCGTTTCGCTTGTTTCGCCTCCTGCCACCTCCTCCTGTTTGTGTTGTGTGTGTGTGTGTTGCTATTGTTGTTTGTGTGTTTGTGTGCGTGGACAGGTGTATGCGGCTTACTTAGCCTAAATCCTGCTAGACACACATGACCAACACACACACACACACACTTGCAACTCTTCCGTCCGGGCCACAACAAACATTTTTGCGCTGACTGTAAATAAACAAAAGCCAAAAAGTACAATAGCGGGAAATCCTGATGTGAATGTTCGAATATGCCAAACAACAACAGCAGGACCAGCAACAACAGGCCAACGGTCAGCGGGACGCGGCCTAGAGCTTTGCCTGCAACATGCCTACTGGCACCGCTGCCAACTACAGCAGCACGGCAGCACCACCAACAACATGAGCAACATCAGTCGCTGCCGTTGTTGCTGCCGTTGCTGTTGCTGTTGCTGCTGCTGCTATTCTTGTCCTGGTCATAGGCCATGTTGGTGCCCCATACTGTGGCGCATTATTTATGCATTTCCATGGTCAACATATGTAGCCTGTTGTCTGAGTGTGTGTGTGTTAGTATGCGTGTATGTGCTAGCCGTTAGGGAGCAAGCTATAGCTACCAAGTAGTTAGCCATGCCGCACTGCAACCTGCTCCCAACTGTGCAACTGTGCAACGATGCGGCTGCTGCTGCTAGTTGTTGGTTGTTGGCTGCGTCTAACATTTGTTGTAACTACCGGAGCATGGCATTGTTAGCGGTAAATTGCACTCATCTATAGCTATGTATGTGCGATTGGGTTGTTGCACCCGGCTCGGCTCGGCCGGCAGTTGCACTCTCAAAATATCACTGGAATAATAGCAAATAGTGCGCATTGAGCATGCGACACTGTCAGCCACAGCCGGAGAGCCGCATCCAGTAGTTGCCGAAGTACCGAAGTACCTGTGCAGCAGCAGCACAGCAGACGCTGCTGCCCGTCAGGCAATTCATTTTGTTACCTGGGAAAAATTGCATGGCATGCGATGCCAAACCAGACTGACAGAGAAAGAGGGGAAGTGAATGGTGGAGAGGGAAGTCTGCCCCCAGGCAAACGTGTACGTGTGCGCAATATGTGATTTTTGTTTTGCCACGATTTGCACATATGCCCGAGGATGCAGATACTCTTGCCAGCAGGGCAAGGACAAGTCACTGTGCAGGTATGGTCAAGTCAAATCCTGTTCGCAATCACAGCACTTTTTCCAGGGGACTTTCTGCAATCATTGCGCACAATAAACAAACGAAATGACGAGCATTTAACCGACTGCCCAACGGATTGCACAAACAACTTGTTAAGCTATGCGGCCAATGTCTGTGCGTGGCAGTGGCCCAAAGCACACACATACTCATGCGAATAGGGAGTGCGAGAGAAAGAAAGAGAGAGATAGAGAACAGGAGTAGACGGCTGACAGTATGCGAGTAAAGGGAGAAAATTAAGTGAAGCCCTTTTAATTAGCAACTGTTTTTTCTGAATTCTCGGTGAGTTGGCTATTAAACAGCGTTCAAAAATTTGCGGTAATTTGCAAAAATACACAAAAACATGCCCTGTCTGCTGAGAACAGTCTGGCAGATGCTGGCAGATGATATTCAACAAATAGTAAACACAACTTGGAGCATCGAGGTTGACTGCGCTGCTTTGTGCCGTGTGATTTGCTTGTCTGACTTGTTGTACTCCGTATACATTGGGGGTATTGCATGGGAATTTCCATTGTTGCTCTCTCTCAGCTCTCTGCCTCTCTTTTGCTTGCCTACCTGTGTGTGTGCGCTGTCCAAGAATCTGGCCAACGCAGCGTATGAGCAATGCGCCGCAGTTCATACTCCTAAGTCTGAGTATGTTTACGATTGTTTGAGCATGTGTGTGTTTGTGTGTGTGGGCTGCCTGGTAGCGTTTGCTGCTGCAGATGCAACTTCTGCTGTTCATTTCGCTGCATGGTATCTGCCCCCAGGCACCAACGACTAGTTTGGCACCGGCACCGGTACCAGCACCAGCTGCAATCAGCCGCCACGCCCCGCTACGTTTGAAACCGCCCCAATAAGTCGACCAAAAAATCACACACCACAAAGCCAAAGCAGCAAACACCAAAAAAAGGAACAAAAACTAGAACAACAACTACACTCAAGAATGCACGTTGGAAAGGGCAAGTGGAGATGACACTTTTTATGTAAAGAAAAATGAAAAATGTTGAGCTCTTAAATATTTCGAGAGTTATTTGTGGCGATCTTTCCCATGTTCCTAAAACATACAATTCAAAAAAATGTCTTTAGTATAATTGGATTTTGTTTTTCTTAAAAGGTGATTCGATTATTTTCCATTCTCCCATCTCTATGTTGCAGACACGTGTAGACAACACGGCCGATGGAAGCAACTTGAAGGAAAGTTGTTATTGTTATTGTAGCTGTCTCTTCTCTCTACTCAAACGTGAGCTCAAACTGCATTTTACGAAATTTGGCCATTCAATTGCCATTGCCAAAGCAAAAACGGGCAGGCCAGAGAAAAGCGACGAAGACAACAAAACAACAAGAAAAGCAACAAAAACAAAACATTGGTGAGAGATCTTCTTTAAAAAGTTCTCGACTTAGAGCTAGCCTGTAATTAATTTTTCAATAATATGAATGCAAATCTCTCTTTGATAAAAAGAAAATAATAGAAACACAATTCAAATATATGTTTTTTGCCCAATCGAATCTGCTGATTAGTATACACAATTGAATTTAAGTTATAACTACAGGGTATAGGGGCACAATGGTATCCAATCGTATGTATGGGCTCAGCAACACGCCCCAAATGTGCACGCCCGCCCCGGCCACGCCTGCCATTTTCAAATGCAATAACAAAAATTTGCTCGTTTTGGGTTTTTCAATGTTCTTTCTCTCTGTCTACGGGGAACTACGGTACGGGCCTGGCTGGGTCTACGGCTAGTGCTGACTCCTTTAGTTTTATGCACAACGGCTGCACGTATTGGCAGCTTGTCTATTTGAATGTCAGTCAAGAGGCAGCACTTCCTATGTGTGTATGTGTGTTTTCTCCATTGTATGTGTAGTTATGTATGTGTGTGTCTAAGCCTTTTAAGAAAAGTGCCATTTAAACATAAATACAGACATTGCTGGAGGGCAAACTAAAAGTAAGAGAGAGAGAGAGATTGCGACATGAAGAACCATTGAAATTTATGTATAACCATTGTTGATTGAAGCCTTCAATTGCAATTATCAATTGATGGCAATTTGCTGACTCATTCGGATTTCCATTGGTTTTGTGTCGGCCTGGGGCCAGAAAGTGATAGCACTGGCAAAGACAACTAATTAAATGGCCGCAACGTATTAATTAATTGGTTTGACGCTATTTTTTGGACTATAATTTTGCATATTTGGGAAAATGGCAATGGGCTTTTATGCTGCGCAAACACTCATTAAACGAAATGAGTAAGAAGAATTAACCAGCAAACACCGCTAGCTAAATACGCTTGCCAAAAAGAATAAAATCATATGTTGAGTAGAATTAACTAAAGTAATTTATACTCATTTACGCTGACATTCGATTTTAGTTACTCATTCGCGATTACCCATTGTAAGGGTATCATAAAGAATGGGCTATATTTGTTTTGAATCTGATCATATTAACACTCCAACTATGCGTAATTAGTTGTTGCTGTTGCATTATGAAATTACCATGCAATGCAATTAAAAGAATATAAATTCACTCGCGTCGCGTCGCAAAATTATAATACCGAATTAAAACGCATAAATGCAGAAATGCGTGGCAAATGGTTTAAAATTGAAATTAAAGAAAAATTATAAAATCGCGTCGGGCATAAATACACTTAAAATATATAAATCTGATAAAAGACTGCACACTCTGTACGCAGTATGGGCTATCGCAGATGCATCGCATTAACGCTGGAAGTGCATAAATTAACCCTTTTTCGCACTCTTATTACAGCATCCGACGACGACCATCGTCTGCCGTATAATTTATGTGTGTGCATATGCATATGTGTATGTTTATGTGTGTGTGTGTGTACACTTACATGTGTCTGTAGTATTTACCAACACGGTTATTTACACATACTTATGGGGAAGCGTTTATTTTATGGCTGCATACGAGCGAAAATTCTATTATAGCCCGTCGTTGATTGGACTATTATCAATGGATTTTTGCCCATTTATTTGCCAGGTGAAAATTGAGCAATTGATGATATGGTTTTTTATTCCACAAGATAAGAGTAAATCGCTGAATTAACGGCGTTTGAAATGGTCTAGATGAGATGCACGGATTGAAAATGTTTGAAAGTTTTATTTGAAATTCATGGAGAGCGAATTATTTATTTGTCCTGCATTCGATTCCCCTGAATACACCAAATAGTTACTGTATATCGGAGCATCTTATGCAGATGCAGAGCATCTGACAGTCGAGTTTAATTGAGTTTACCCTTTGTTTACTTCATTTAAGTTAATTTTTCCCATAAAATTGATTGTAAACTTGGCGATAATCTTATTAGTCTAGCGTGAGTGGTCAACCTGGTTTCCCCATTGGTATTTTGCCTTCGCAATATGCTGCGATGACGGCCAATTTTGTTTGTCAAGTGAGCACATTCAATACAAAATACAATGTTGGTAAAGCTGCCATTGACTTGGTTTAGTCAGTTTTTCCGCAGTCACGAAGTACATTTACAAGCACAAGTCAGAGGGGGTGTCTTTGTTTTTCCGGCAATAAATCATGTTCGAGTGTGGTAGGTGGATCCCCCATTGAATAGCAGCTTATTGGCTTAGCGAGCATCCAATTCAATCCAATTGACGTTGACGTATATCACATTATCATAGCAGGAAGCCATGTCAATAAATGTTGAGAGCCCTGCCCTATTGAGGGACTTTAAAGCCAGCGCAGCGCAGTGCTGTGAGTGAAATATCTATCAGAAGCTGTGCAGCCTTGACAAGCATGAAACATGTGGGTTTATGTGTGTGGGACGTGTGCATGTGTACCTGCTCATTTCCCAGTCACATGCTAATTGTAAGCCTAATTAGCTAACCAACAGCCATTAAAATGTCATTCAAATGGACGCCACATGGCCTCAAAATATGCGAGGCATAATGTGTGCGCCGCCGTCGTCATCTGGCTAGTTTCCCGAACACCTTCCTGTTCCATTTGAATGAAAGGGGCTTATCAAGTAGGTTCTATATTACTTATTGACTAAAACTTAATTGGACTACTGTGTGACGTGTTGAAATTCACTTAAGAGCATAGCCAGAGAGCGCATTCATATTTATCCATACCCTCACAGCCTGGTTTGGCACTTTCCGGACGGATTCTTAATGAATTAATTCGATCGCTCGACTTAATGGAATTACTTTCCCCAGCTGATTATGCAGTCGCTGCTGTTGCTTCTGTTGGGTTTGTGTTCTGCAATACTTGATGAAAACTTTCCACTTAAGTGCGAAACAAAAGTTCGCTTAATCACGGAAAATGCTCTACTCTTAATAACAATAAAACATTTCCATACACACACACACATATATATATATAATAACTTACATATATAAGTAAATTGGGAAATGCATGATAAATGCCTGCCAACACATACATGAGAAAAACCAACGCGGGAACAATTGAACGGTAGGAAAAACCTTGTGAAATATTAATGCGCACGAGGCAGTCGAATAAATAAAATAAGTAGTAATTGAGGGCTCTGGCGGGGGTTAGTGGTGGTGGTGGGTGAGGTTTTGTGGGAGGGGTGGAGGGAATAAGGGACAAATGGCCCAGTGCCTGCCTTGTACAAAAAGTTATGAAAATTGCATTTTAATCTGAAAACGAATTGTTTATTATTTCGCTGAGGTTTAAATTTGTTGAAATAATTGCTACGAAGGGGGCGCACAGCATGGCAAAGGAAACAGCAATCGGAGCAGCAGCAGCCGGAGCTGAGATGGCCACAGGAATGCACACAGAAACACACATACATATATTCAACAATACATGGAGCACACATGCATACTTGCATGTCCATGCGCAAATACCAATACGCATACAAAAGTGGGTAACAATTGCTGCGGCAATGTGTCCTGTCGTTCCTTCGCCCCGTATCCCATGCTCCCTCTTCGCTTCCATGTGGCGCGGCTGCCATTGCCGAACAAAGAGCGGGGTAAAATTGTGCATGTAATCAGTTTCAAGTAGTATGTGCTGCAAGAGGGTTATACGAGAAAGCCATTTCGTGCTCCTCCCCCCTCGTTCAACCTACAACTTCGACCAGCTCCAACTGCTGTTCGCTGGACACCAGCAACTACCACCCACCATTGCCGCCGGCCACCTCCCAGCTCCCGCCTCCCTCATCCATTGCTTGTCATCTGAGAAGTATGCAACGTCGTTGTCGCTGTCGTTGTCGCTGTTTCTGTTGCTATTGTTGTTGTTGCTCTGGTCGCGGCTGTTGTTGCTGTTGTTCCTTTCACTGTTGCTCCGCTGTCGTATACGCGACTTTGTTGCTGTTGTTTTATTTCGCCGCCTTGCCAGCTTTCCTTTTTTTCTTTGCTGTTTCATGTGCAAAAATTGATTTTTATGCACTTTCCGCACACACACAAACACACACGCGCGCATATGAATTATTGTTCATAAAGTATATTTTATGAAAGCAACGACTCACAGCAAATTATAAGGTATTAAGTGCTACTGGCATGGGCACGTAGTAGCCCCCACCCCTCTCTTCACCTCCTTCAGTTCCCTTGCTTATATAAGAGTGTGTATAAAGCTCTGTGTGTGTGAGCGTGTGTGTGTCTGCACATTTTGTAGCGTTGGCAGCAAAGAAGAATGTCATAAAATTTAGGTACCCATACATATATAGCAATATATAGCAATACAGGTGGGGTGGCATGAGGCGTGTTCGAGCCACGCGCCCACTGTCGCCTGTCGCCCATACATATTACAATAATTGCAAAATTGTGTAGCCAAAGATGTTGAAAAAATGATTTCGCCTTAAGTCGTCTGGCAAATTGAGTAGTTACTCACACACACACACATACACACAGATGCACAGCAGACACACACACTCACGCAGTTGGCGGCTAATGAAGGCGGCGCGCTTAGCAAGTTGCAATCGTCGTCGTCGCCATCATCAGTGCGCGCCATTCTCAAGCACGGCCAGCCAATTAGGAGCGCGCAGTTCTCGGGCTCGTTACGCAATGTGCTAAAAATCAAAACTCCATGAAATAAACCAATTTAAAAAGTTCAAAAACTAATTTTGCGCTTAGTTTGTCTGATAAAAGAAGAAGCTGCCAGCTCCAGCAAGAAGTCGAAGAAGAAGAAGCAGGAAAAAACTCTGCACTAAGGTTGTACAAGTGTGCATAAGTGTCTGTGTGTGACTGTGTGTGTGTGATGATTTTTGCCGCTTCTCATGCTCGTAACTCAACGTAGTAACTGAAGCTGTAGGGGTAACAGTTTGGTTTGGTTTTCGCTTTAACACAGACAGCAAAACATGTAAAACTTCAAGCAGCAGCAACTGTTTGGCACTGCCGTCGTTGTCGTTACCGCTGCTGCCACAGCAGCATATTTAAATATTTAAATGACAACACGTGTGAGAACATTTGCGTTGGTGTGTGGGGGGGGGAGGGAAGGATTGGAAATTGGCATCCCGGGCGACTTAAAGTCATCGCCCAAGGTGACGACGACGGCGGCGGCAAGTCAATTTCTAATGCTGCATCAGAGAAATGCGCACTTTTCACTTAATTAATTGCACAAGTTTGCAATTGTTTTTGCTGTCACTTTATTTTTATCGCACGCGCACTTTATCTCTGTGTGCGTGTGTGTGTGCGTGCATGTGTGTGTGTCCCTCTCTTACTCTGCTGCGTCTGCTTGTGAGTGTGAAATGTCAGCTTCAAGTTGCCAACTGCAATAATTTTTGCGACTTCAGCGATTTTTTTGCCACTTGAGCGCGTAGCAGGGCAGACAAGAAGTCAGCACCGGCAACGGCAATGGCAGGCAGAAGCAGAGGCAGGATGATGGCACGGGGCAGGGGAGTCGGGCATGCTGCTGCGAACCCTCCAGCATTTGCAGCAGCCACTCAAGGTATGCTGGCGCTCAGTGAGAGTGCCCTGTAATATTGTAGCATTTGTCTTTTAGTGGAAATCTCTTTTTGAGTGTGTCTCTCTCTCTAGCTACGGCAGCGGGAGAATGGGAGCGGGACTAGCGAGCGATCTATTTGCATATAAATGTTTGATGGTGTGAGAGAGAGCAGTGGCGGTAGGAAGTGGAGAGTGGGACACGTTTGCATTTGCATGTGAAAACAATTGTAGAAGCTCTACCATTCCATCTCACGCAGCGATTGTCTATGTGTGTGTCACTAAGCGTGCGAGTGTGTGTGTGTACCATAAAATAAATAGCTAGAACGATAATAAGTTTAGACATAGACAAAAAACTTGAAGCCAATGAAAAAGTGCAGCGGATTTGCCTGCAGAGCTAAAGCTGTTGTGAAAAATGTGTGGCATGCTTTTAGGCTGCACTGAAAAATACCAAAGAAAGCCCCCCACAAAAAAGGGCAAATCACAGAGCCAAACAAATTTGATTTGATTACTCTCGCAGTTGGAGTCGCCGTCGCTGCCTATTCATGGCTTATTGTAACTTAGTATTTTATGTCGTTTTGTGTATTTTAATGGCTTAATGCCGCCAAATAAATATAAAACAATTCCACATGCAACTAACTGGAGCTGGAAACAAAGACGACGTTTCTCAAATTGGCAGCTAATTTCAGTTTATGCCTGTCATATATTTGTTTTTTTCGGGCTTTTTTTATGATACGCACAAGTGAAACGCGCAGGTAAACAGCACGACCCGCATTCAACTTCGAACTCAATGCCCAAATGGCTCGTTGTCTCGCCCAGAGGGGGAGAAGCTATTAACATTTAACCAAATTGATCGGCACATTTAAATGCGATCACGACAGTGGACCGTCGGGTCCAATTAGTGGCCTGCTGCGGCTATACGGAGATACGGAGCCACAGAGCGACGGAATGCAATGCACAAGACGTGCAGTGAATATTTGCATATAAATTTTCTACCAAGCACAATCAGACACAGATACATACTCCCTCGCATACAGCAACTGCAGCAGTCGACATCAACGTGCTAGATCTCTCTCTCTCTGTGCGGGCATCGTTTTCTATTTGGTATTTTTGGGTACCAAACACTGTCCGTGAATTTTGGTGTTGGTGGAGGCACTTATGGTGGCCAACACATATTGGATATAAATTCACGCGAACGTGACACAACTTAAGTCATAACCTAAATAAATATCACGCAATAATGAGACACATTTGCGACAAAATCACAAAATCATCAAAAACACAACAAGAAAAGAGAAACAAAAAAACATGAAAACAAATAAATAATATGCTCAACAACAACAACAGCAAGTGAATTGAATAAACGAAGTAGGACCCATAATACAAATGTCGACAACGCGTTGGCCTAATGCCTGAATCATTTTGTTCGGCAATTTATTTGATTGGTTATTGCATTTTAAACCAAGAAACTCAACGGCGCCTTTTGCTACGTGCGCCTCTCGCTCTGTTTGTTTGCTTGTTTTGATAGGAAATCATTTTTGCATTTAACAACATACTCGTAAACAGTCGGCATCGACGAGGCATTGGCATAAGCATCACAATCACAGCGGCTCCACAGGCACCGACTCCCAGTTCCACCTCCAGCTTCATCTGCGTCTTTATCTCTGCCTCCGTTGGCAGAACCAGCTGCTCTGCTAAGTGAGTGAGTGAGGCGCTTGTTTAGACAGCCAAGCAGTCAGTCCGTCTGCCTGCTTCTCTGTCTCACTGTCTGTCTGTCATTCAGGCAGTCTGTCAGTCAGTCAGTGAGGCAGTCGCTTATTTGGGCCAGCCAAAAGTTCAAATTCCATAAACAAACGGCTACGCACGCACTGGCGCAACGAACCTACATAGATATAGATATATAGCAGATACGTTTCGATTCGATTCGACACTGGCAGCTGCACCTGTCATTGGCGAAGTAAACGATAAACAGAGCTGGGTCCCGCGGCATTGTCGTCTTCAGCGCCGGCACAATGGATTCATGTGAATTTATTTCATTCGGTATACAATAAGAACCTCTTGAACTATGCCCCCGATTGTAAAGTAATACTTTAATGGGCTGATTTATTAGACAGCAACCAGGCGTAGTATTTATCGGGAAACGTTCTGTCTAAACTGTTTATCGACAGTCGCATTTGAAACGACTTTAGCAGCACATTTTCAATTTGTTGCTATATAAATATTTTATTTGGAATGCGCTATTTTATAGTCAGTGGAATATTGAGAGATTCATTTTTCTTTTTTGTTTGTTTACAAATCTATAGAAAATCAACGAGCCTTTTCGTTATACATTGCTCTTTCATATTCTTATCGGATTTTGTATGAAATTTCAATATTAATTTAAACGTTATTAAAGTTTCCGCTTCTCTAAATCGAAACTGTAAAGGAAATTCGATGCAATAATTTAAAATTTGAAACTATTTGATATATTTTGTTTATTTTTAAATGGTTTCCTTTGCGAATGATTTTTGCTGTACTGATATTGATTACTTTTTTTTAAAGAGATTTTCTTTGAGAAATTTATGCTATTCATATTTGATGATACAAAGTGGTTTGAATTTAAATATATTTTTGATATTTGAAAAATCGTTTCTTTTAGAGTCTTTTAATTTTATTTGCAAGTCGTATCTTTTCCATAGTACATTGCTGGGGCAAATGTTGCGGAAAAGAATAAGTCTGGTCTATGAAGCAGGAAAATGATTTTATTTCGTTTGTCGTTTGCATTGCACATAATTCCATAAAATGACAGAAACATGTGTACAAATTTGTTTTCATGGCGCCATAACGCCCGAGAGTTCTCCCCCTGCCCCTACCGCCAACGGCATGTTCACGCAATGCCACACTCTGCAAGTTGAAGTTGCAGTTGCATTTGCAGTTGGCCATAAACAAATTCCAATTCAAACCAGGCTAAGCTGCTTGCCTGTGGCAGGCGCTGAACTTGCACTTGAGTGGGTCGCTGCCTTGCCGCATCCGCACTGCAGTTCCCTTCAGCTTCGTCTCCGTCTCTATTTCTGTCTCCGCCTCTGCCTGCATTTTCCATTTGGCTGCCGTCGGCACTCGAGAGTCTTAAATAAAGTGAAACTAAGCTCAATTTACAGTACAGCAAGCATTTGATTGTTGGCAGATGTGTTTATTTGATTTTAAATATAGCTCTTAAATATTTTGGCTATTCATCAGAGGGCATTAGGCTAGGTACGGGACTGGTGTGGGCTGCAAAACTCAAGTGGCTTTGCCGTCTGGTCGGCTTTGTGTGCCTATAGGTATTATGGATTTTCTCAAGTTTGTGTTTCGTTAAGCGGCTTAAACGCCTTCTTGCTGCAGCGCAGGTCTAACAAGCCAGCAACAGTGTCTGACAGTTAACAAATGATTACAAACAGTGCAACAAATTGTTAAAAATAAATTATAATTCTATTATTATTTAAATGCTAAGCGGAAACTGTGAACAGATGCCCCTAAACGCCGTCGCACTCGGCTTTAAAGCGGAACCGATGTCGGGGGGGCCAATGATTTAGATCCGAAAAATCTAAGCGCTGCGCACTTTTTTCCTCTACTGCAGCCTCCGTTGGGCACGCTGAGATAGCGCAGTGTGTGTGTGTATTTGTGCGGTATATACATATGTGTGTGTGTGTGTGTGTTAGTGTGCCTGCAACTACAAAAGACCGCATTGTGTGTGATTTATACACCTTAAGCTTCGATGAACGCTATTACACCAACAGTCGACTGAGACAGCGACAGCGAATGCAGCTACGGCTAAGGCTACGACTGCGTGGCTGTGGCTGCGCTGCAGCAGCACTGCGTGGTTCGTTTTTTTGTTGTTTTTTTGTGCTTATGCACGGCACGCCGAGTTGGCGCATAGCCACCAGACAAAGCGGCAGACGACAACGACAGCGACAACGACAGCAACGTTTGGCGGCGGCAATGAAGCCATAGCCATGAAATGGAAATGCATTCGAGTGTGTTTAAGCCGGCGTTACGCCTCAGCCTCAGCCTTATTCTCCAGCTCCGCCCCTGCCACTGCCTCTGCCACAGCGTCAGCCTCTTCCTCAAACCTCTCTGGCTCACTCAACGTCTCAGCCTCCGCTGTCATGGACCATATACGTATGCGACTACAGATAAGACGTGCTCGATAGAGTCCAAAGAAAAAGCGAACTCATTTTACGCCTGCATTTCCCTTTTGTGTGCATATGCGTGTTTGTGTGTGTGTGTGTGTAGTCAGTTGACGTTAACAAGCAAAAGCGTACGATGGAATTGAAAAAATTGTAGGAAGAAGTTTATCAAGTCAATTGAGACCTGCGACAAAAGACCAAAGCGTAGCAGCAACAACAATTCGCTCGTAAGCAGTAGCAGCACCAGTAGCGCAGCTCAGCTCGGCAGCGCAGCATCTCAGCAGCTGAATGAGCTTTGGATGCAATGTCTGAATCATCAGTGTTTGGCAGCATTGTCGCCGGTGTCTTTATCAGCGGGCCCGCAGCTGCAGTAGCAGCGCTTGTAAGTAGTCGCCAAGACAGCAGCAGTAGCAGCAACAGCAGCAGCATCAACGACAATGCCATCATCATATGAAAGGCAACGTGTATAGTAGTTTGTTTTTTTTTCCTTTCCTTTTCTTGGATTGCAGCTCAAAGCGACAGTCGAGGCGTAAGTAGAAGAGATCAGGGAGAGGAATCTAATTTGCATACAATACGATTTTTGATAAAAGCATTTTAGCCCGAACATCAAATAAAACGACAATGCAACAACACTCGAAAGTCCGATTGCGGGCTGCCTCACACTCTCTTTGGTATTCAGAAGAAAAAACACCCAAAGACAGATAAGAGCAGCATAGCCCAAGGCAATCAGAAAGTGCATTTGCGTGCGCCGTTTGCCTTGTCGCCTCGAGCTCTTAGTCGGAGTCGTCTCCAATTGGCATTGGATACGGGATACTCTGGTTACTTCAGCTCGTCTACAGCGGGTATACAGGGAAGTAGTTGCAGGTGCAGGTTTGCTGGTTGCCGGTTTACTAGTTGCTGCTGTAGCTACTGCTGATGCTGCTGCTTGTGCTGCTGCTACTTCTGCAAGTGCAAGTCACAATTTGACACATGATCCATTGCAGTGTCGTGTCTGACACGCGTTTTATCTTTGTGCGGGCGCAGGGCTGCCTGGGGCAGGGGCATGGGCAAGAGATGTGTGGGCGTGCACATGATGTGCATGCATGCGTTTTCTAAATGATTTCCAAAGAATTTTTATTGGGAAAAACGAAGAAGAAAGCGAAAACGCAAACGCAAGCGACAGCAGCAACAAAAGCAACAACAAGAACATCAACAGAGAGAGAGACAGAGACAGAGATAGAGACGGAGACACACTGGCAGGGTTGACATCTAGCTGCTTTGGAAACTTTATTGACGTCTTCAAATTGTCAACTTGAAGTTCGAAGTGTTTTATTTTATGCTTTGTCTCTCATATTTTCGATGCCCTTTGTTGCCCGGGCGTTGTTTTATCGCACATCTGTAAAAGGGCTATGGCTACGAAACGCTGGAACGTCACTAGGAGAAGGAGGGAATGAGAAAAGGAGGAGCGAGGGAGGAAGGGGTAGACTAGGGTCTATGGCTATGCCTATGATGATGGCTTTTTATTATGCGCATTTCGGTTTTTATGCTTCGGTTCCGGCATGTTTTGTACACATATCTAAATATCGTACTTAAACGTTTACATATGTGAGTGGAAAGGGGCGCGCGTGAAATGGAGGAGGGCTGGGCATGGGAATGGGCATAGGAATGGGGGTGGGAGAGAAGATGATCTGTCGTAGTTAGCCTCACCAGGCTGTTATTTTAATAGGCCAGTGGGAGAGGGACGCTTCGGGGGGCTTAGAAAATTTAATGTTGTGCGCGTTTTATGGGCAAACAATGCGCCTTTCAACACGCTGCCACATTTTGCAATGTGCTCGATAATGGTTCGATGTCCATTAAATCCGTCATCATTTCGTCAACCACATATCGTGGCACGCTATGTTAAGTGTTTATAGAAAGTTATAGGATGTCAAATAGGAACGTTAAAAACAACTTAATTGTATTGCAAAATAGACGATTAAAATTTGTCATTAAATTTCTTATCCTAATTGATAGAGCCATAAACTGTTTTTGGGCGAATATTAAATATATTTCAGAAGATGCGCGCGTAGATGCTAGTTACTATGTAGTAACATTAGTCTATTTGCTTATTTTTAAAGGAATGTAAATAATAGTTTTAGCAATTTTGGTAAATAGCACTTCATTGAGTAATGTGAATATTTTTTAAAACGCAGAGCTCTCTTCCTTAAGTCCTAAACAGCACGTCAGTAGTGCTTGCAAAACTTGCGAAAATATATAGAAAACAAAAAAGTTTTCTCTGTAAAATGCGTCAGTCAACGGAAGCTGGTAAACTTTTGTCGACAGCTCATATTTATACACATATGTCTGTCTGCCTGTACAAATATGGTTATCTGCTTTTAGATAGCAATTGCCCAGCTCTGGGGTCATTTTGAGTTTCCTAGTCTCTCTTTCTCTTTCTGTCTCTCTCTCTGTCGTCTGAAAATTGATATCACATTCGAGACGGGTAAACTTTAAACTTATCCAATAATAAACGAAACGATATTGTCAAACTTCCTCAGTTTTTTTTCTTCTCGCTATTGTGTATGCACCTTTCGTTAGGGTAGGGGTGGGCAACGCTCAGGTTTCGAAAACTGCCGCCAAGTTCATAACGAGCAATATATTTTTATTGGCTTCGCATGTGCCAGAGAAACCCCTTAGGCCACTAACAAAAATTTGCATTTTTATTAAAATTTGCCAACAAAACTACAGACGCACTCACTTACACACATACGCACACACACATATGCACACACACATACAATACGCATGCAAGCGCGTGTTAGCTGAAATTGAATTTGTACCTGATTTTGATATCATTTTCATAAGACCTGTGCTCGAACATGCTCGAGAGCTGAGCCCGAAATACAATTTCCAATTAGCCGTCGACTTATTTGGTAATGAGTATTCGTGCTTGTACTCACTCTTGAATTTACATATTCAAACTCGTATTTCACACAACATTCATTACAAACCCCAGTCAATTTTGGCAACTTACTTGGTTTCCCGTGTCGAGGCGCCTCAAATTGGCGATAATCAAAATCAAAATCTTCAATTGTGCCGCTGCAGCTGACAATAAGCCTGTTTACTGTTGTTATAGGCAATAGGTCGGCTAATTTCATCGACAAATACCCCGCTCCCTAAAAAGGGAGAGCTCAGGGATGGCTTCCTAGCACAGCTGCTGCCTTCCACACGCTTTGAATTCATTTTCAACTTGGCAATATATCTACATATATGTATAATAAATTTCCATTTGCTTTTTGCCTGCCACCGCCCAACGCCCACGCCCACTCCCAGAGAATCCAGGGAAGCCTCCAGATATGCCCAAGACGCAAGCAAGCATATAGTAGGTTCATACTAGTACGCGCCGCCTTAAACATGTGTTTATGCCGCAGTTATTCCTAGTAGTCTGTGTGTGTGTATGACTGTCTGTGTGTGTGCCCCTTTGTTTACATATTATGTACATATTTTTTTGGCCTCTTGTTTTGCACGCCGCTGATAAGCGACGTTCGCTCTTGCTCGCTCGCTGGGGCTTATCAAAAGTTGCCCAAGCTCTGGCAAGCTGTTTACTTGAGCAACAATCTGCTGCCCAGTTTGATGCTGAGTTCAGTTTTGTTCTCGCCTCCATTCGCTTTAAGCGCATAAGACTTTAACGCGACTTTAATACATCATCAACGCGCAACTGCCTGGCAGCGGCTGCCACAAGGAATTTCAAATTCAAAATGCGGCAAACATTCCGATTGATTTTCTGGTACTCGTGTTGCCTCGTCATCTTGTTGCCAACTTTGTGCCACACACGTAAGTGACTCATTGAGTATGTACACACACAAACACATATACAACTAATACATTTATATGTATCGAGACAGAGCACAGCTGCCAGACACCCGACAAAAACGATGGGCAATGTGTGCACTTTAGCTCCTGCCGATTTGTGCTGCGCCAATATGCGATGTACAAGGAACACATGCCGCCTGTCATAATGCGTTTCCTACAGAGATCACGCTGCAGACCCAAAGTTGATGGCGTAAGTTGGCAAAGCCATTAGTCGCTGACAGTCATATACCATGGCGGAGTATTAAACTGTCTGACACAACAACAATAACAATTCTATGATGCTAATACTAATGAAATTTTTATACTACTTCTATGTGCCATGCCATATATCAACTACAACTCGAACTACAAAGTATCATTTGTGCTGCGAACTGAAAGACGTGATTCCTGCGAATGCCAACTCCAAGCTAAAGTGAGCTCGCGAGAGAAACTTCAAAGCACATGTGTGTGAAGGAAATATACGACATAAGTCTTCTATATACAGCAATATATGTCTGCCTTTGTGTATGTGTGCAATTGTGTGTGTGTGTGAGTGTGGTATGTGCATACGCGCTTTGATCTGCGTAATTTCAACTGTCTGATGGTTTTAAGCACGGTCAAAAGTTTATGTTGATGCCACATCGTCTGTAATTATAATGTGTGTACTCGTATTATATACTAAGTACGTCGCTGTGTTGTCGTCTCTGTTTCTCTTGTCGTGCAACAACAGGCAACAACAGCAGGCATCATACTGAATTTGAATATGAAATTCTATTCTTTTACGAGTTCTGCTCGTGTTGTTCGACATTTTTCTATAAAATATAAAATTGTTTATTTGGCAAACTTATGTGTTACGTGTTTTTATTAAACAATAGAAATGCACAGTGCAAAAACTACGTAAACTGGTTTTTATAAAATCAAGCAATTTGTACACTATGTTTAAATTTAATTGAACATGTTTCAATTTGGGAAAAATTATTTTTGTTGGCTCTTTTTTTGCACAAAATTTTTTCTGTTTTCGAACTCTTGGAGCAACCCTCGTCTTGCAGTCTCGTCTCTGGCCTTTTTAATGTGTCAGATTTTAAGTGACATTCACGGGCTACTAAATGGCCGTCTAAAAATCACGCAACATTAAAATGATTTATGCTGAATAATTTTAGTGTAAATGAAGCAAGAGCCAAAGCTGGTCAGTTGCCCGCAGCCACTGCCGCCTGCCGCCTGGTGCTGCCTGCCGTTTGCCATTTTCCGTCTGCCGTTTTGCTGCCTGCAACATTAGCGGTTACTCCACTGCCAAAGTACTGTGGGGGTCTCATCCGAGACCAGCTCGGACTCTCTGAGACTGAGACTGTGGGGCGTTGAAATGCAGACACCTTGTGCGCGCACGTCGCTCGAATTTCATGCTTAGGCAGAGGCCGAAACGGAGACTGTTGTTGTTGCCTCTGTTGCTGCTGCCTCTGCTTCTGCTGCAACATGAACGCCGCCCAGTCGCTGAAATTGCAGACAGCGGCCAAATGATAAATTGCCTGAAAGCACATTTGACTCGCAGTTGCTGCTAATTCTGCCGCCACAGCCGCCGCTGCTGCTGCGCTGCTGATGCTGATCTATTAGACAAACGCACGCCGAAGGCGGCAGCTCACACACACTCTGCACACTCACACTCACAACTCATACATACTATGTACGGATATCTGGGTTTGCCTATTTTTGGAAAGTTTACCATGAGATAAAGTTGAACAACACGCCAGGCTAAAGAGACGAGAAAACAACGGCAATTTTTATTATGATTATTTTTGTCGCTTTTAACTAAGTAAAGCAACCACAAAAATGGGTGGGGGCAAAAAAGAAGAAGAAAAAGCAAATGTTGCTGTCAGAAATCTAAATGGAAAGCAGCTTCTACTACTAAAAAGTTGCTGATGCCTTGTAAACATGTTTGGCCTAATGCAGGCAGCGCTGCTCAGGCTGCTCAAGTTGTTCGGGGTCGTAGTTGTTGATGCTGTTGTTGTTGCTGTTGCTGGTGGTGCAACAAATGTTGTTAACAAGCATATTTTGACAGCTCAACAAGATGTTGCCAGATGCGCGAACAGCAAACAGCATTAACAACAACAGCATCAACAAGGCGACCATCTGCATATGTTGCATGTTGCAAGCAATCCATGAGCCTATCCCTCTCACTCTACCTCTTACCCTCTTCCTCTCCCTCTCTCTCTCTCTCTCCCTCACTGCACTCTCGCTTGGCTATAACTATAGCAATTGCATGCTTGGGCATGAGGCAGAGTCAATTACTCTCAGTTGAGTTGTTGTTGTTGCTGTAGCTGTCCCATAAACATCTGCAGCAACAACAACAAAGTGCTAACCCGAGCGGGCATTGTTTTTGAAAGTATTTCATGCATTTTAATAAACATCGGAGCGCATTTAATGAAATGGAGAGTGCTCGCTCTCTGTGCAGCCGGCGTGTGGTCTTTGTTGTGGTTTCATCTCTGCTTTGCAGCACCAACAGCAGCATCATGAGCAGCGGCATCCCCTGGCCACATCTATTTTCTAATTGCATTTAGCTGTTCTATGTTAACTCTGCTCCATACTAGTGTGTTTGTGTGTTGTGCAGGTGTGTGTTGGTATCCATGCCTGTGCTTAGTGGTCACACAGCGTTCATGCACAGCGTTACCTCTTGTGCAGCACACACTCAGTGCTGTGGCAAGGTGGTCCCCGTTAGGCGCCATCTCAGTTGCTCTGTCAGTACAGGCATATGTATCTTTCTTTGTTCCCTCTCTCATTCACACACACACACAAGCACGCGTCGCGTCACACACACTTTGCGTTAATGTCATCGTCGCACTTGTCTTCGTCACATGGAGGAGAAATGCAATTAAGCTGCGCCATCAAAGTGTCGCAATGCCAAAGAAATTTGGCTTCGAGGCCGTTGCAACGTTTAACTGAATTCCGACAGCCTCTAGAATGCTACAAGTTGTTCCAGCTGAGGTATCAATAGGCCTGGGAGTGTGGCAGAGTTTAAGACTACAAGTGTAATCAACGAGCCTTCCAAAAATACTAATCAGCTTCAGTCATTAAACTAAAATTGCATCTTTATGCTGTGGAAATTGCTTTGCAAAACAAGGTTTCCTTTTGACTTCTGCTATGCAGTCTTCTTAACTCTATTGTAGCAAAAAAATGCCAACAAAAATGGGTTTCTAGCGCAACGAACTGAAGCCGGACGAGTCCTGCTGGGAACGAGCTGCAGCCACAAATTCAATAAATTTTGAAAAGCAATTAATAACTGATTGACAAGTATTTATCTGTGGGAGAGCGAGGCTAAGGAAGCAGGTTCGAAATGGGGCGGAAGACAGCAGGAGAAAAGCAGAGTGCAAAAAGCTGTTGGGGAAACGCATGGTAACCCAAAACTCGGTAGTTAAGCGCAAAACGTTGGTCATAAATGGAACCGGGAGCAGGAAAATAGGGAAATGAGTGCGAGAGAGGGACCAGCAGGAGGAGGATGCAGGCGTGGAAACGGCCACTGTCCATGGGAGCTGGCGGAAATTCAAAACCCAAAGTCAAATGGAACGCAGCAATATAACGCAGCGAATTGACAGAGACGAGATAAAAGAACAATCAACAATACGCCAGAAATAACAACAACGACAACAAGAGCACGAGAAGAAGCAACAACAAGAGAAAGAATCAACAACAGGAGTATCCGAGCCAAGCCGCACGAGAAGATGTAGCATAAAATGTAGCGAAAACTTTGGAGAGAAATCATTAATAACGCTGGGAAAGCGCAATGGCATTGGCTGGCAAAGGACAAGCGCAAGGACATGCAACGGCCGCGGCAACAGAAGAGGAGGCAAGCGAAGCAACGAAGGCAACAACAGCAACAACAACGGCACATAGAGCTCAGCTCAGCGGAGCTCCGTCAATCAAAGCGCAAACAGAAACAAAATGAATGGGCAAACAGTGTAGCGTGCAGGAGGAGGACGATGGCGCTGTGTCCAGTGCACCCGGTTGTGGCCGTAGCCAGCTATAGCCAGCGGATGGTCATTGAAAAGGGGTCAGTAGTCGTCGTCGTCGGGTTGTTGTCTAAGCGACTGTTTAGCTGCTTGTTTGGCTGCGGTCGGACGGGCCCAGCACAGCCCTGGCCAGACCAGTCCGAAGCGCGTCTCTGGCGAATGCCAAAGCGAATGCGAATGATGATGATGCTGGTGCTGGTGCTGATGCTGTTGCTGATGATGATGCCGACGACAACGACAACAACGAGCCCAGCGAATGAGCAACGAGGCTGACGACAACTACGACGGCGACGATGATGATGGGACATTGAGCGAGCGATGTGGAACGGATGTGCAGTTGTTGTGGTCGGGCTATGACTGTCGGCCCGTCCTGGCTCGTCCCATCCCATCCCATCTCGACCCGATCCATGCCCGCCCAACTGGGCTGCCTTGCACTGGTGCCAAAGAAAAGCACAATTATTCATTTGCACAATGTCAGAAAAGTGTCAGGCCGGCGCCAAAGGACCAAAGGATTCTTCTTCTTCTCCTTGCATGGCGCTTCAGCGCTTGGGGCTGAAGCGGTAGCTTGAAACAAAAGCGATAATGATGAGGACGACACTTTGCAAGAGTTTTGATCACAACGCAAACGCAAGAGCAAAAGGCAGGCAAAAGAAAAGCCAGCAAAAGACAGACAGAGAGCCAAAGTGATGTGGCACAAGATAAGGAATAAGGAATACGAATAAGTATGTAGCCAAGGCACCTCAAAACTAAGATGGATAACTCCAAGTCTTTGCTGTGACTTATGCCCTTCTGAGAACAGAAGCTGCTCAGCAGTAGCTTCACATAATTAAGTGAACTGTAGCTGGAACTAGTCAGCACTCTCCCTTCTCCCCTCTCTCTTGCTTAACCTATTGTCTTGTGTGAGGGCGGTAATCGGAACTTTAAGCAGACCAACGTGAGTTGCTAACCGAAAATGCATTAAAATTAATGCATTAGCAAGTGCAACATTGTTATCAGCTTGCACACATGAGCACACACAGTGCTAGTTTGCGGGGGGTTGTGGAAAACGGTCGCTGGGCATGTGGAAGAGAAACAACGCCACCGACTCTCTAACGTGGTCACACACGAGCGAACAGGCCATGCATGAGCCCAAGCCCAAGGCCAATCCCAATCCTTATACCAATTCAAATTCCAGCAGCAGCAGCACCAGCTCCTGCTCTTGCCACAAAAGGAGCAGTATCCGCAATCAGGCTCACATACACATACCTCTGTACTCGTACGTGCATGTACGTGCATGTATGCAAGTGTCTCGGTGTGAGTGCCTGTATAAATATTCACATAATCGCATATGTGCTAATCATACATACGTACATGCACCACTGTGCCACACACGGCGTACTCACATATTACTTGTAGTAATTTCTCACGGAAATTCATAACCTTCCGCAACTATTCAACATTTGTGTGGCATACAACGCCGCGCTGGCTGCCTCTCTTACTGCTGTCGCTGCCACTGCTGCTGCTGCTTCTGTTGTTGTGGCCGTTGCCTTTGCCTTTGTAGTCCTGTGCTCGTGTGTACTTGTAGTCGTTGTCGACTACCCATTGGCCTACATCTACAACTGCGATTTTTGCACATGCCTCTCACTCACATTCACACATGCACAAATACACTACCATATCCACATTTTTCTGTACGAGCGCGTTCGTGACTTTCGACTATTATGACAACGACAATAAAAGAAGCAAGAGCAACAACAACTCCCACGCCGTCTCTGACGCATTTTCGAACTCGCTCTCTTTCTGCCTCTCTTAAACTTGGCTACTCTTAAACTTGCTGTAACAGGCGGAAACTTACGATATTAACCCCTGTTAGCATGGGAAGAGCGCAGAATGTGTGACAGAAAGAGAAGAGAGAGAAGGCCAATGCGAGAGAGAGTTTCGAACTTTTCGACTTGTGTTGTTATTGTTGCGCTTGTTGTTTATCTAGTTGTTGCACGTAGTTGCCGCTGTTGCGACTGTGTTTCCTTGCGTCGACTGAAAGATGAGAAGCAACGCAAAGTTTTCAGAAAAAATTATGCTCCTTCAATTGGGAAAATATTTGTTGAGTCGACTGTGCACCGCATAGCTGGCATAATTTGCGTACCTCTCAAGATGGAATTCCTTTAAAGCTTTTATCTTATATCCATAGTATTCTAGTCGTATTTTTGACTTGGCTGTGTATTAAATTTCTAGCATGAAGCAGTGTCAGGATATTAATAGACTCTGAACTGCGATGTCACCTAAGCTTTTCTGTTCGCACTTCCTGAACTAGACGTTCACTTTAATCAGTATCGGTTTGCATTAAATATTGCTGGAAAACGTATATTTTATACTGAAAAAGTATAATTAATTTTTAAAATAATTGAAAATAAATACGGAAATAAAATCTTCAAATTGTTCGTCACTTAAAACTTTGAAAAATAAAGTATTTTTTATTGCAATACATTTTCTTAGAAATTGTTAAAGTTATGTCATTTATTAAGCTTGAATTTTATTTTTTCGCAATAGAAACGAAATAACATCAACAAATAACTCTTATTTTTTCTTCTAAACAGCATCAAAACTTTAAGACTTTTAAAAATATATCTTAAATACGGCCTGATTTATTACTATTTACTGAAAATAAAAACAAAAAGAAAGGGAAATAATAATATAAATAAAATGAAGAAATCGTTTTCATTTCCAGCACACTTTTACAATCAGTTCGATATTTTCGTTGCGCGACGCTTTTATTTCTGTCGCTTTCGGTCACCCGAAAACGATACCATTCGCTTGGGGTTAAGTGATACAAATATATCAAATGAATTTCTTAATCGAAAGACATTGAGCTACTGGCATTTGCCTAATGGTCACCAGGGGCCTATCTAGCTGTCTAATAGAAAACCAGAAATTAGGAAACTTCGAACCTGTTCGATACCGATTTCGATTTCAATTTCAACGTCAGCTCTCCACATGCCAATGCGCTGGAGCAGCGCGCTGTCAATTTCAATATTTTGTCGATTTGGGAAAAGGCAATGCACACGCCTACTAAATAAAGTGCCACTTAATAATCCAAATTACGCGACGCGCTGCGACACGACGCGACGCTAAGCGGCGCGCCGCACGACGCAGCGCACAGATAAGCCGCATCTGAAGTCGCAGTCGCACAGTAGGTCAAATGCCAAGACTGGATTTGTGTTTACCCGACTGCAGCCGTTCGGTCGCTGGGGTCTACGAAAATTGGAACTGTCACTGTCGCTGTCACTGTTCGATAAATTCCCATTAATGAATTAAAACACGCCTCGCTGGCTGAACGACGGCAGCGGCGGCTTTCGCTTAGCTTTTCTTTCATATGCAGCAACGCTTTAGTTTTAAACGTCGGTGGAGGCGACTGTGATGGAGGAGGCGTCTGCCCATTGAGCTTTGCTCGCAATTAAAATGCAGCATCGTTGGCGGCGGCGGCATCTCGCGGCAGCTTGCAGCGCCACAAACTGGCGTACATACTTCAGTCGCATGTGCAATTCATGAATTTCAATTAATTAATTAGGGCGCACAAATCTGCCAGGCCGCAGCGCACAATCGACGCTGCATATCGAATGGCTGCTGCTGCAACTGCTGGAGTCCTGATTGTTGTTGCTGCTGTCGCTGTCGCTGCCACTGCCACTGCGGCAGTTATTGTAGCAGCTGCCGCTTGACAAAGTAGCTGTTAGATTGCATCGCATTTTGCCATACGATTGCCCCCGTGCGCCCCATCTCCTCCACGTCGCATGCCGCTTCCATTTCCATGTAGTTTACATGCAACAGTTCGCTGCTTTTTCGCATACAAGTGACCCAATTACTGCTGAGGGTGGGGGTGTAGGTGAAGGTGGTTGAAGGAGGCAGCGAGCTGGGCCCCTCGGCATAGCGCAGAGGAGAGCGCACATCCTTCGTTACGGCTTGTTGATTTATGCAATTTAGATTGGATTTTGCGGTGAGAAATTAATGCCTTGCAGATTAATGAGTGGCCAAGGAAGGTTGCCCAAAGGCGGCGGGCCATCAGGCCTGACAGCACCGAAAACACAAAAGCTCTTTAACCTTTTTTTGCCCAAGAAGAAGATGAACAACTCTTTAAAAACCAAACACAAGTCCCCAAATTGCCATTAAGTACGCACCTACACGCATTAAGTATGTGTCTTCTGTGTGTGTGTATGTGTGTGTGAGTGTGTGTGTGTGTGATGTGTGAGTTGTTGTTGTTATTGCTGCTGTCGTGTTGCGTAAGCCTATTTTAATCTCATTAAAAATGTAACAGTACGGAAATGGGCTGCCCTTCTTGTTATTGTTGTTGTTGCTCCTGCTGCTGTTGTTGTTGTTGTTCTTGTTGTTGCTGCTGTTGTTATTTCACTCTGGTTAGCTATGCGGCTTGAAGTTGTCTTTAAAATTGACTGAAAGCGAAAATCAGTGTAAACGCTTCGCCAAGCAAGGACGAGTAGCAGCAGCTCCACGTGTAGCCCTGGCTTAGTGCCCCCAACAAACGCACACACTCGCATGTGTGTGCCAGTTAGCTTACGGGTATCTCCAGTACATGTGTGTGTGTGCACGTGTTTGTATACGTGTGTGTGGTTTCCTGTTTGCGGGCTTCCACTTTATTTCGCGTTTATTATTTTACGCCTGCTTGCCGACTGACAAAAATAAG
This sequence comes from Zaprionus davidi, assembly GCA_018903715.1. Taxonomy (NCBI): domain Eukaryota; kingdom Metazoa; phylum Arthropoda; class Insecta; order Diptera; family Drosophilidae; genus Zaprionus; species Zaprionus davidi. Next base: position 2,655,205 of record JAEIGL010000003.1, read on the forward strand.
TAGAAGACGCACCCTCGAAGTTCAGCGCAGTTGGTGGCCACGTTGCCTTTCTCCATCCCCATCCCCATCCCCTTTCCCCTTCCCCTACCCAGTTTTTGTTGTTGTTATTATTATTATTATTATTATTGGCGGTGGTTTTTGCTTAGCATTGTTTTTTGCCCCGTCGGATTCTGCGAGTTTTGTTATAAAATTTATGAAAAGAAAGCAAAATCAAAATTATAATAAAATCAGATTACAGTCTTGTTGTGGGGGAAGTTCAAGAAGGAGAAAAGAATTTCGCGTTGATGCTCTTATCCTTCTGCTTTAGCTGTTGTTGTTGTTTTCGCTTTTATTATGCTTTTCAGTCAAAAAATGTTTGCGCTTCATTTTATGAAAACATAAGCAATTTTTGCTGTTGCTGCCGCTTTTAGACATCGACACCAAAGAACTTTTGCGCGACTTGCCGCGCTCAGTTCAGCTCAGCTCACTCCTTCAACCACTTTACCGCCCGCCCACGCAGGACGCAGCACTCGAAGTGGCAGCCACCTAGGCGTCAAAGCAGTAGGGAACACCAGCGAGGCACACCGTAGCACACCGCAGCACAGCCCATTCCCCATGGTGCGTTTAACAGCGTTCCATTTTTATGTGCCAGACATGTGAAAGCTCTTCATTTGGGCCGCCGATAACGGGGGGTGGCACTCCAGCACTGCCAGGCAGAGCCTTGTCTTGCTTGCTGCTGCTAGCTGACTTACCTCGTCGTCGTCAACGCTCTCATCTTTATCCTGGCGGCCTTCTTTGCTGTGTCTTTGGCTGCCACGGCGCTGATTTTATGGCATATTTACTTGGCAGACACGAGACTTGCCTTCTCTCGGTAGCTGCTGCTGCTGCTGCTGCTGTTGGCGAGTAACTTTATAAAATATGTACTTCAGGTAGTCTGTTTTATTGCAATTACTTAAGATTTTACTGCTCTCGTTAATTGAGCATTGAATTACTTGATTTCGAGACTATCCGCTTTCCTACTGGGCGTCGCAATGTTGATTGCATTGTTTATGTAAACTGCACCTTTAATTCAACATTAATTGATATGTAATTGGCCGCCGACTACATACAAACAAACAAAGGAGCTTTTAATTACATTTGGACGTCGCTTGTCAAACGCTTCCACTTCCCCTACCACACTTCCCCACACCCTTCAATCATTGTATCCTTACCCATCCCATGTAAGGATGCTTTGGCATTCAACTCTCCATTGTTGCAGTGACAAGTTGCTTTGATGTGGCTCTTAACTCAACGCTTAACGCAAATCAAATATTTACGCAAACCCCTTCCCTCTACTACACATGCCCACACAGCGCACATGTCTTTGTTTGAGTGTGTACATATGTACTTAGGCATGTACATATATGTGTGTCGGTGTGTGCGTAAACAAAACAAAAATAATTGTAAATTCAATTTCATTATTAAATTTTCCTGTACACTTTACCAGTTTGTCTATCATCTGCAATGCAGGCGTATAGACCACGACTCCTTCCCCCGATCTTGCCCTATATGGGTACGTGGGCGTGTGTGGAGGGGCGTGTTTACACACAGTTTGTGTGGTCTCGTTGTATATTTAAACAAATGCGGTTAATGTTCATATTTCATTATAATCAGGCCCGCGGATATTGGTCACCCTCGTCGCTGTTAATACGCATTTACTGCGGATATTTTTCACACTCACAGATACACCCGCATACACACAGACACAATATGCCTGTAGATATTTGTTTTAGTTTGTCAAAAACAAACTTTTGCAACCTGCAACCCCCGAGGGAGTAAAATGATCGTACAATTTTATAGCGCAGGCTTCCAATTTCAATTTGAAACGTATTTATTTTTATACGGTTTAGCTTATCGATATCGTTAATTGGTAAAACCTATTGCAGCGAACATTAAGGTACTCAGAACGATGCCAAAAATAAATAAGAAAGAAATTTACGTATGCTTGACTGCCATATACCTGATACTAGTTCCTTTATTTCATAGATATATGCTGTGTTTATTATCAGTTCACAATTAAATGTACAGAAATTATTTGGGCATTTATAGTTATTGTACTAACAATTGAACATCCTAAATATACGTTTTCAATTTGATTTTTTAGATTTACAGGAATGTAAGCGAATGTGGCCAAGTATAAGTCAACTTAGTATACGGACAATATTAATTTACATTGTCACCTTAGTTAATAGAATAGACAGGCATATGGACATGGCGGAAGGTGACGCTGAAGAATATACACACTTTGTAGGTTCGGAAATGCTTTCTTCTGCTATGGCATTTGATTCAACTATGCGGTTTTTAATGCTGGAAACTTGGTCAATTTTTCAACCGTGACAAATGCAAATTCTTAACTTGTTTGATTTCAACCCAATTAAATTTGACTGTGCCACAACCAAGTGGCTTGTGGATGTTGCTATTGCTGTTGTCGTTGTGGACATCCCTTTTGCGCTGAGTTGTAACTCATCGACATGTTGTTATTTATTTATGCAACCACTAGTTGTTGTTGTTCAGTCCCGTTGTGTTGTTTGGTTTTTTGCCCGATACGTATTATTATTGGCTAAATGTTTGTTGCATGTCGCAAAATCCATTAATATCTATTATCCTACACTGCGACAGGGAGGGAGGGAGAGCAATGGGGAGGGAGCAAGAGTGCATGAATTTAAAATTTATTCAACAAGCGATGCAAATGAAATGGCAAAACTCGAATGTGACTGCAATGCATTCAGTTTTAATTCCCTTTAAATATCATAGAAATGTCACTATATAAATTCCGATCGAGCGTATATAATATGTACATAATAACATCACAAACTGAATTTGATGACAGCTTTCAATACATTTATGCGCCCAACTAATTGTTATCGTTGTTGCCAGCGCTGCTGCTGCTGCGGCGCAGTTGATGCTGCAGCCAGCGTTGCTTATATCCGGTTTGGGACACGTTTCCGGTTGCCATTTGCCTCCGTTGCTAATTTCACAGTTGACATTTAAGCCCTCCTCGCTAGGGAGTAGGGCGCACAAAAAAATTGTTGTTTGCCGCGCGCACAATGAACCGACATCTCCCATCCCACCCCTGTCACTCCTCCCACTGACGCAGAAACCTCTGCAATTCTATGGTTAAGTATTATTTCTAATATTTTGTGTGACAGCCGTGCGACACTTTGGCATTTTGTGCGCAATACTCGTTGCTTGGTTGGTCTGAGTGCCTGTGTTTTTGGGGTCGGGTCGGGTTTCTGCTTGTGTTTATATCTCACTCAAGAGTTTTGCACGGCCAACCGCCCATGGCCAGACAATCCCACTCCCCTTGTACCGCCCTCCCACCCTTTGCCCTTGCTATGAGAGCAGTAGTAGCAGCAACAGCATCAACAGCAGCAACAAGGCTGGCAAAAGTTTTTAAGTGAAAATAGTCATTCAAATTTAATTAGTCCAAAACAAAGCCAAAACGTAATGAGCTTACGCTTAGAGCAAGGCAAGGAGGTGGTTGGGTGGATGCAGTTAGATGAGGGGGGTATGCCGGTGAGGGGTGATGGGTTTAAACGAGGACAGTTGCGGCTTGGGCGACGCCTGGGCACCTTTGCCAAGCTCCATCTGAAATTGTGGTAACTGTGCTGCCATTGCACTCTTCTCCCGCCCCACTCATTGTGCTGCTGGCCTTGCTCCAAAGGGTGCCACTGTCAGTATAGAACACGGTGCTAGCTAGCTAGCAGGAACACACTCTGACGGGGTCATGTGCCACACAATTACGAGAAAGGTGCAGGGGCGGAGTCAGCAACGCTTTGCTGTCACATGCCACATGGCCGCAATCCCAAGACCGCCGCCGACACGCCCCCACAGACGGCACCCACAGCATCCGCAGCACTCGGCAGACATGCTCATTCCTGGCTGGTACGAAAGGGACAGAAGGGAAGAGAATGACAGAGGAGACAACCCCCTTGCTGTAGCAGCAGCAGCAATTTCAAAATATTTTACGTAATATCATTGTTTGGTACTCGTAACTAACTTTTGCCAGTGAACACCATATACAGGTATAAAAGGACTCCTGTGCGTGGGGGTGTCTGTATAAGATGTGTATGTGTGTGTGTATCTAAAAGCAACAAAGGATGCTTTTGTATCTAATATTCGCAAACTATTTAGCGTACGCTAAAGTTGCACGCATGGCACCATACACCGACGTGGGTTGATGCTATAATTAAATCGTTTGCATTAACTTGTTTTCTACGCGGAGAATTCGTCAAGTTAATCAATCCTATCAGAAGTAAATCTTACTGTTTATATACCGCAGTTTGTGCAAGTATAATAAGGCAGCCCTACTCCAGGGGCAACCCTCGCAAAGTTTCGCATTTGTATCAGGTCAACTATCTCGCCAGCATGCTCGGCGTTTTTGTTTTTCGGTGCTTGTGCCGCATATGATTCGTATCAGTAATATTTGTGCTCGAATGGCGCAGTTAGTTTGCATGCGACGTGCTTGTTAATGCCCGCTTGGATATGCCTTGCCACCTCCTTCTCCTCCTCCTGGTTGCACGTTGCTTGTTTTACCTGCACGTGCATATTTCACAATGAGAATCTGGCTCTGTGTGCGTGTCCGTCCGTGTTAATATAAACGCATAATAGCATTTTTAGGTTTCAAATTGTTTTACCCAGCACCCCCCATCCTCCTTACCACACTGTGTATTGTCATTTGCAGTTTCGCTTAAATTAATACATCACATGTTTGTCGCCAGAACAAAGGCTGCCCAAGCATTTGCACACTGTGCTTAATTATAGCTGACAACCGCTGTGCTCTGGTCGCGCGTAAATGAGAATATTTTAATTTACTGATAGTTGGGTAGACACAGCGATACCGAAACCCCGTTCAGGCCAACCCACTGCACTGTCCACACGACTCTTCAGTTACGAGGTTCAGGTAATTCAACTAGAAAGTGACATTCTCTGAGTTTTGATCACATTTCACGTGCTCATTTTTAATGACCAGCTGCAGCAGAGTGGATGATTGGACCCATGTGGATGTGGCATTGCAGGTACTCACCGATAATCGACTTTTCGAATCGGTCATTAGAGTTAACATTTTGACTTGTGTAAATATTTTAACATCAGAGTTTCGTTTCCAATTTCCATTTGCTTTGCTTCAGCTCGTTGACAGCTTTTTCTGGCTTGATGCTGCGGGCGGACTTCAAAGAGTGTACGGAAAGGGTTGGGAATGATATGGGATAGGATGGTATTGAATGTGGATGTGGCCGCATTTAAATGGATGATGGATAGTTTGCTTTTGCTATTGACGTGTGTGTTGGCTTATTTGACTTTGAGTTTCATTCTTTTTGTGTGAAAAACAGCGTGTGCTCATTATGAGTGCAGCAATTAGGTGTGGAAAATGGAAGTAAACCATGAAAACTCTCTGACAACTAAAGATGTGTGTGCATAAATAATTGATTTCTGCTTTTATATGAATTACTTTCTGTGGTAACATTGTAAATATGTTTTAAGCGGTTAGTTTGTGAAATTGTAGTTTAATTTAGCTTCAATTTTTTGATTAATTTAATTATTGTGTTCACTTTTGATTATTCTGAAAGTGAGAGATAGATAAAACTGACAATGAACTGTCAGCATTATTATTTAATTAAAGGGATTAATATCATCTCAAATGTATATTATTTTTTATAGAGTTCTTTTTATAGCCTTTGTAGAAGGCATCTAGTTAAAGATTGCATTGAAATTGTAGGAATCTAAATACCAAAACTAACTCAATAAGTTTTAAGAACTGCCACATTTTGAAAAATTAATAAGTATGGGCCTTTAAGCAGTTGCTGGAAGTAATCTTAAAAATAAATATATATTATTTTTATCTAAAGTGCTCGATAGCTTCATATGGAAAATTTACAATATCGTTGAAGCAATTTGTTTTATCAGCCTGCAAAGGGTGTTTAATCTGTTGAACAATGTCTGTGCCTTGGTGTCTTAAGCACAGCTAAAGCCAATGTAAGTCCCATATGTGATTTTCTTAGAGACAATAACCACAATAGTTTTATGGCTCATCACTGAAAGGCCAGTCGTAATCCTCCATATCCACTGAAAACCAAATCCAATCATCTGCAGCAAACTGAATGCTTCACTTTACTTCGAGTTCCAGTGGCCCACTTGACCTCACAACAAACATATGTGAGTGAGTTCTGGCCCAAATTTTGTTGTTGTTTTATGTTGACTACTCAATTTGTTGTGTTTGCCATTGTTGTAGTTGTTGGTGGTTTTTTATGTCGGGACTATTTACTTGTTCATCACTTACACGCCAGGGTAATTTAAAACAAATGCCCCACCAAATCGCATTCGGCTTTGGCACCACTAGCTTTTATTGCTCGCCCCTTCCCAACGAAGCACTCATGCTTACCCCCCTCGCATGTCTCTCGCATATGCTATGGCGAATTTGTTCATCCACAACAATTTGGCATGCCATTTGTATTGGCTCATGTTAATGCCGGCCCCGAAATCCCCAACACGGCAGGCGGCATGTTAAGCCTCTGCCTGGCCGCCGTTCCTGGTCCTTGTACTGGTTCTGGTCCATGTAGTTGATCCAATTGCAGCCGCTGGATATCAACAACAGTAGAAGTAGTAGTTGATGTTGTTCTTGTTGCTGCTCTCGTTGCAGGTGTTGTGTTTTTTAATAGACCCATTAAAAAATAATTTAACAGACAAACAGCCGCTCAGATACTCATACAAATTGCCCGTCATTGCATTGAATAAATCATAAATCATTCAACTTTTTGGCATACAATAAAAATATCAACTATCCCTCTTGCCCCCTTCCCACCTTGCTCCACCATACTGTCGATGTTGCTGTCCTTCTGGAGAACATGTGACGTTGATGGTTTCCATTGCCACGTTTCTATTAAATGATATGCTGCACGAACACGATACGATGGCGCAGGTTGCGCCAACTTTTTACTCATTCTTCGGTAGAGGACACACATGGTCTACGACCACACCCACGCCCAGTCTGCGTACAGTCAGGACGCACACACACTGATACACACACAGACGCTAGCGCGTTTTATATGTTCGCTTTTTACACATCATAATTTTTTATGCTAGTTGACTTTTGGCCGCTCTTGTTGGCGCCTTTTTTCGACACCTTTTTGTGCAGTCATTCATTTTGAAGCGAACACCAGCAAGAGCAGCAGCAGTAGCAGGAGTGACAGTAGCAGCCCTAGCGCCAGGGGCAGCAGCGACGGCACCAGGGGCCGAAAAGTTGTTGCCATGTACAAATTAATAAACGAGTAACTGACAAAAAGGTAATTTATTATTTTATACATATTTGACAAATTAATTTAATGACGCGACGCCTCGCATCACACACTTTCACATGCACAACATACGTGCACACATATATACATGTCTGCTACACACACGTACGTATACCATATATCCCACTGGGAGCTGACTTGTAGCGCGGGATCCCTCTCGGTCCATCCCGCCGTCGCTTTTGCCACTGCCGCCACACATAATAATTTCTCATTTAATTTTTCAATTTTAAGCGTCATTTACACATGCCATGCCATGACAGAGCTTGGTCCAGTTCCCGGGCTGCCTCCACCTACCCCCTCCACATGGTTTGGTGCTGCTGCTGGTTTTTCATTTCATACACTGCGTACGTGGATATATTTTGCATTAAAAGGTAATCATCGAAAATAGCGCATGGTATGCAGTTTTCACGCCGTTGTTGTATTTTGTATGCCTGTCATTAAGTCGTCAGCGGGCACAACAAGAGCAGCAACAGCATGGAGCAAGAAACGGCAAACGAGAATCAGCACCAGAGCGAGAACCAGAACAAGAGCATCACCGGAGCAAGGGCAGTTGCCTGTGGGCAGCAGTAGCAGGACGCAGCAAACGGTTGCACACTCAGCACGAGGGTCTGGGGCGTGCTGAAGGGGATTGCGTTGTACTTGAACGTGTTGCCATTGGTCTGAAGAGCTCGTACGTTAATGGCACTAGAATCAGTTTTCATTAACGATATGCCGCGCTGGTGGACAGACCTGGACTTGTTCGCGCACAGGCAAGAAAACAACAAAATGGGAAAAAAAAATATAACCGCATGCGTGCGTTGCCGGAATATTTCTCTTGCTCTCTTCGCTCTGCATGGCTGCTGCGGTGGCAGTGGCTGCTGCGGCATCAGCATAAGCATCAGCATGGGCAACGGCAGAGGCTGCGAGAGGCAGCAGCATCAGAGGCAGTGGCAGCGGCAGTAGCAGCGGCAGAGGCAGCGACAGCGGCAACGGCAATTAATAAAACACACACCTTCTGTGAAGGAGACGCATATACACACTCTCACTCACATCTCTGACTTCGCCCGCAGGCTGCACAGTGGTCAAAAGCACTTATTTACGCCACTGCGATGTGTGTTATTTTCGGTGCTGGCTGTTGCCTCTACTGCTGCCTGTTGCCCGTTAGTGAAAATTGAATTTTTAAATCTCAGATGATGCTAAATAATTCGAACGCACAGTGGTCGCTGAATAAAGCTGAGATTTTCATATAAATCACATTTACCAACGAAAAATATAATAAATAATACATGTACATACAAGTGAATGCCGTGTGTAGCTTCGTACATACATATATACAAGTACATATACCACATTTCGTACATAAATCTTTCAGTTTGGATTTTCACTTTGGTGGCATAAATTGACACTGGCGCGTACCTCGACATTGCAGTCTCAGCTGGCGTCGACGTCGACGTCTACGTTCGCGACGCTTTCGCAGCAACTGCCACATTTGAAAACCACGCTTGAAAGCATGACCGTCAAGCCGACCATCCGAACACCGGACCATCCGTCCGGCCTGTGTTCAACTCAGCTCAGCTTGAATGCAGCCCGAGTTCGCTGACAGTAAAAACTCATTTACGCGAAATTAAATTAAAAGTTAATTAACGCTGTCAATGTGCAAAGCACTCCAACGCAGCCAACCCGACAAACTGGTAAACTGGCAACATAGCGATGCAAGAGGGGAGAAACCAGGCAACCTGGCAAACCGTCAACTATCCTGGCAACTACCTGGAACTTTGTCGGCCAAGTTGAAAAATCACCGCAAGTAAAGTTAAGCATATGCCCGATGAAATTGATGAGAACGGGTTTTAAGTGCCAGCTTGACAATTTAAGTTGCTTGTTGGCCAACTGTATGGGTTGACTGGCTGGCTGTTAATGTGGCCTGCAGGCTGCCTGGCGCCTGTAGTTATGCGCAGTGCACACAGTGCGTATGGTTAATGTGACATGACCAAGCTGCCAGCCAGACAGCCAGCAAGGCTGCGTGTCTTTGTGTCTGCCTTATCGTTTGTCAGTCTGCTGTCTGCCAGCCAAAACCAACAACAGCATGCAACATGCAGCATGCAACACACGATGATAATTAATATTCAAGCAATTAGAGATGTTGAGACCATGCGCTTGATAAGATGTAGAAACTTCAATCAGAGGTCGCAAAGCATTCAATGAAAATTTCTGTTGTTCATCGAGACTTTACAAATTATTAATATCATTAAACACCTTAGATATTATTAGTTTAAATAGAATTATATGACATTTATGTTTGGAATTAAATTAGATTATATTGTCTTATTTGCATTAATCATATTTGAGTGAAATAAGAACCTCTGGGTCCCCACTAAATTAGACTGGAAAGTAAAAACTGAATCCAATAAGAAGTAAAATTGATAAGTAAAGAAGAAATTACTTTATTTGCGAAAACGTGCGTTATCTTTCCTTGAAGCATTGCTTAAACTTTGCAGAAATCGCTTTACTAGCCATGAGGAATTGAACTGACTATTGCATTAAATTCATTTATTTATTCAATATATCAATTTATTTTAATTGAATAATTAATTTACTCACCCTGCAGGCGTTGTTTTTATACCGTTCGACCTATGAAAATTGCCAAAACAGGGTATACTAACCTTTTGCAAAAGGAGAAGTGAGAAACGCCATAAAGTATATATATTCTTGCTCAGGATCATTAGCCTAGTCCAGGTACATATGGCTATGTGTATGAATTAAGCTACACCGGAACAAATTAAACTACACCAGAGCATAGTTCAAAGGGTATTCTACTGTCGCGTGTTGCTCGACTGTTGGTCTGGTTCGTTTTATTACTTTAAGATGTATTTGTTTGAATTTTCATTAAGAGTCTTAAGAATATAAATTTATTTGGCACATTAATAGTTTCTTGTAGAATATTTGTGGTATTCAAACTTATAGATAATATTTTTTTTGTGGTATTTAGAAATATCCAACAAATATACGCACAATAAATTTGCATGCTCCGACAAGTTTCTGTTTGATTTCGGGAGCTTGAAACCAACTCTTATTGGGCCCAAGTGGTGCAGTAAAAACAGTAAATATGAATATCAGTTAATAAATGCACTCGTTACTTGGCAATTGCCAATTCAAAGTGCACTCCCACGGCCAATTCCGAAAAGCAAATTAAAGATAACATAAATGCGGCACTGCTGATATGGTTAGTACACGGAGCACGGCACACGCCAATCCACTGCCGTGCTGCCAGTCAATGTCCCATTCCAATTCCCAGGTCGGGTCGCAGTCCCTGCCCCAGTCCCGGTCCCAGTTGCAGTTGCAGTCCCTGCTGTGCAGTTGCAGTCCGGCGGATGCCGTGCCGGCACATCAATGTCGTCGCTCTGGCATGCTATTTGAATTGAACAAGTGTCAGCGTCATGGGGAAATAATGTTGAAGTCGAAGCCTTTGCCCCCTTTTTGCCTGGCACCGACAATGCTTTCAAAACTCAAAATATTAACACTTTAACGCCAAGTTTTTTATCCGGTTGCCGGAAGCAGACAACACAACACTCACGCATAACTCACACACACACACATAGTTACACAAATAAACCTTAGCGGTCGTTACGGCGGCAAAACGCCATGTTGGATTATTCAAGTCGACGCCATTTCGCGTCACAATGCGCACTATGCGCCGCCATCATTGCACTCGACAGAAAACAGCAACGGCAGCGGCAACAGCAACACAGGCACATACTACCAACGTTTGGGGTCCAACCCGGCGGATGAAGTTGCAATTCAAAGTCATAAACACGTGCAGCGTGGGCGCAAAGTCGCAGCTAAGCTGCAAAGCATGCGCTGCCACTGACAGCACGGCAAAGGCAGCAACAACGCCGACGCTTCCTGTGCAGTGCGAAGCAGAATGGGAACGAGAATGAGACTAGGAGACTGGACGGTAAAGTGAGAGTGATCCCTCCCAAAGACCACCCGCCCCTGTCGGTTTGCCCTTTTGTTTCCGAGCCATTTTGTTGCCGACTCTCCGGTTGTCGCTCGTCGCACGTCGGTCGCTCTTCGTTTTTCATTTGCATGCAAAATTCAAACATCAGCATAAAAATGCAATTTTTATTGCTCAACATTTCTCAACGCCCGCTGCAAATATTTTCGCGGGTTTTTATTATTACAATTCTTTTTTGTTTTTGTTGTATTTTCTGGTTTTTTTATTGTTCTGTTTTTTATTTTCACTGCTGTATTGTTGTTTGTTTGATTCGGATTGTTGCTGCTGCTGCTGCCACTGCTGGCTGCTGCCTTATATAGTATTTATTTGGAGGTTTTATTTCCTTTTCCCGTAGCACCCACCCTGCCACCTCACCGCCTCATCACCAATCCCATTTCCACTTCCACCTATTGCGCCTCCTTTATGAGCTGCACTTTATGAAAATGCAGTTGCCTGTCCACTGCTGCTACTGCCGCCGTAAGAGTTCCCGTTACCATTGCCGTAGCCGTAGCCATTGCAGTTGCTGCTGCCTTTGCCGTTACATTGCCCCACCGTTTCGAGTACATTGCAAATATTTTATTATTGCGAAATTCTGCCAACTTATCCCGTGTGCATGTGAATCTTGCTGTGAACTGGGTGTGAGCCGCTCTGCCTCTGCTTGCCGCACGCTGCCCGCTGACCGCCGCAAGGCAGCAAGGCAACAGGAAGGATGCGAGCAAGCTAAAATAATATTTCGCTGCAATTGCAGTTGTTTTGCTTTGTTTGTGTTTTTGTTTGTTTTTGTTTGTTTTGGTTTTCTTTTTTTTTGGTGTTGTATTTTTTTTAGTTTTCCGCTTTTTTTAGTTTTATTTGTCGGTTCGTTTAGTTGAAATTACGTTTTGTGTGCCACTGAATTTCATAGCGGCAACAACAGTGGCGGCAACAACAACTACAACAACAAAAACTTAAGCTAAAAAACTTGCTTTCGGTTGTTATTATTCTTGCGTTTACTCCCGGCAAATTTGCCGTGTGCCGCCTTACCCGTCCTCAGCTATTGTTGTTGTTGTAGTTGTAGTTGGTATTGTTTCTGCTATGGACACTAACACAAGCAGCAGGAACAGCTATGGCTCCGGCAGCTCTGTTCGCTAGTGCCGTGTTCCGTTCAGTCCAAGTTTCACCAGTGGCAGCAGCAGCACAAGCAGCAGCAGCAGGAGCTGCCTGTGTTTTGACTTGGATTCCTCTTTTTTTCATGCTGTTTTTCCAACATTTTAACTTCCGCTCAATTTACCTTTAGGCCAAGTAATTTAAAAGCTGACGTGTTTGTACAACTACAATTTCGACTCATGTTACAGTTGCCGCCGCCTCTACCGCTGCCGTTGTTGTTGGCATTGCCTGTGTAGAGCACTTCCTGGTGTAGATTTTTGCTGGGTTTGCCGCTTGTTCTGCTTCTTGGATTTTGGCTTGGTTTTCCTTCTTTTCCTCCTTTTCGTCTCTTTGCTTTTTATGTTTTTTGTAAAAATATTAAAAAGAAATAAAGGAACTTTTCTGCGACTGTTATCGTATAAAATTCGTATATATTTTGTTTATTTGCCCTCCGTTTGACTAGCACTTGGACTTTGTGAGTAGTCAAGACTTTGATGGGATTTGTGACTAAAAGCGAAAACATTCAAAGCTGTTAAAACTGTTTACCGTGGCTAATAGTTGGTAAGCAGAAACCTATCAAAAAGTAAATATTAATTATGTTCGATGGTAAATGCGCCGAAAAACGTTTTACTCGACTGTTTTTTTATCCTGTGCTGCATGACACGCAATTTCCTTGATTGGCAGCGTATTGTGCAATATACAAGGAATGATTGAAGGCGAGCAAGCGCTAAGCCGGGCGAGACTCGTGAGAAATATGCATAAAGTATAAAATAGCGTAGCATACTTTTTTGGGAGCTCTGCTCAGCCCTGCACTTATGTGGCTGCTCGTGCGTGAGACAGCATGTGTGTGTGCGTGCTATTGTGTGTCTTGCAGCAGTTAACGCCCTTGTTTGTGTTCAGTCTGGGTCAGCTAGCATCCACAGCTCTCTTCCTTGGCAAGTCAACGAGTCTGTTAGCCAGCCCCAGCCCCAGCCCGCAGCCGCAGACAACTACGCTGCCTGCAGCCTTCAGCTCCCGATCCTACAACAGCTACAGCTTTGGCTTCAGTATCAGCACCGGCACCGGCACCGTCAGCGGCTGCGGCTGCCAGGCATGTGCCGTTGCGAGAGCTGCATTAAGTGAAGTATTGTTTCTGCTAGATTAATCCTGTTTTAATTAAATATACGCGCTGCCAGCACAAAACCAACAAGATTGTTGGCTCCGGCTCAACCCTGCAGCAAAAAATACAGAAGGATGGGAAAAATTGAAGCCCGCAGAGCGCAGAGCGTAACCCGCAACCCGAAAACCCAGTATACCAAACAACCTACACCGTATATCGTACAGCAGCCAGCACTTTCGACTTCTGACGTCATGCAAATGTGGAAGCTTCAGCATCGGCTGCAGCTTCAGTTCCCTACTGTTCCCGCCCCACGCAGCATGACAAACTGACTTCACTGGATGAGTGAGAGTTGGACTGCAGGAGTGAGAGTGCAGACCGATAGATACTGGTGCGGATACAGCGACGTCGACGTCGACGTCGGCTCCGAGAGCAACTCACATGAGCGGTCGCATTCGACCTCGGTTTATTTATTTATATTTGCATGTATTTCCATTGCGCACGCTGCCTGCTTCATGTTTTTCTTTATTTCTGGGAATAAGAAAGAAAAAACATACAAGAATTTTCTCACGAATCCACTGCCAAGGCGAGGCATCACATTGCCTCCCTCTCTCTTCCTACTATCTGCAACAGCAGCATGCAACAGCATCCAGCACTTGTTTGCTATTTCTGTAGTAAATTAAAAACGCTGTGGTATTTTTTATAAGTGCACGACGCAATAAGAGAAAATACGAGGAAAGAGAAGCGAAATTCAGGTTGCTATGACGCAGCAGTTCCTTGCAGGCACCTCCTTGTTATGCTGCATTCTCTTGTTGTTGTTGCTATTGATGTGGGTGTTGCTGCTGTCGTTGTGTGCCACATTGAGATGTAAGCAGCCAGCAGAGACTTAAGTAATGCCAGTCTGCAGTTTGAGGTGCTGCTCCTCGACATACACTCCTTGTCCCGTAACTCGTCCTAAGATCGAGCTTAAGTGCATTTTAAGTTTTCAAGTTAATGAGGTGAAAGTTTCAGAAACTTAAAGCTCCCCTAGCCTTGCATTACGAGCATAATAAAGACATGTATGTAGTGTACTATATATGAAAAATATGGAAGCTGCTTAGAAATTTAATATTCAGAAATCTGCAGAACAATTCGGATTTTGATTTTGTGAAGTGCGGCAAGAAAATTTAAATAAGAGCAATTTAGAATTCATTTAAGCAGCCGGAAGAAAAGATTATAATTTCAGTCTGCTCAACGAACAATAATCCGTGATAACTGAAAATGGAGTTTTAGCAGTAATATTTAATATTTATTGCCGGAACTAGTTGTACTTGAATTTAATCAACGTTTGTATGTTGAACGTTTTGCCATGCTCTCTCATTGGCTTTTAATTCTACTGTGATTTCACATTGCGTACATTCCCACATAAGTACTCGTACATACCTATACTGCACTCACATACTCACATTCACGGTACCACGTATACATAAGTGCCCCACATGAGCAACATCAGCTTTAATGTGCGTGTGCATCTCTGCTGTGCAGTTGAGTGTATGTAAACACACACGCGCATTGTGCCGCAAGTGTCCATTAAATTTTGTCATTAATTTTCGTTTGCCCCGCCCCCGAACACGCCCCACGTAGGATTTCGCGTGGATTCAGCTGACATTCGCGTTCGTTTTCTTATTGGCATTTTCTTTTTCCGCATTAAATTTCCTTTCAGAAACTGATTTAATTATTTCATTGCACTCGTTATTCGCATGTTGGCTTTATATTTTCCACTTCAAGTCAGCAGAAAGAGCAACAAAGGAAAGAATTAAAAAATATATATGCTTTATTCATATAGCTTAAATTAAAAGCTTCACTAAACTATCAGCAACAGATAGAAAAAATTAACTGATTTTGTGCAATTGAATGTGAATTTTGCGTGTCTTTTTACGGTTTTCAGACTGGCCAAACAGACTGCACTTATAGTTTGGCAAACCTTTTTGCGAATCTCTTTATTAGTTCAATTTGCTATGTCGATGCAATCAGTTGTAATAAAAATTCAACGATCAAATAAACACTTTAGAATTCTACGACGAAAAAAAGAAGTAATCTATGAATAAGAGATGGATGAACATCCGAATACCCCAAAGTAAATACACATTTAAATAATGAAAAACAATGATAAATTGTTTTATATTTGTTCACCAAAATTTTCAGTTCGTCAGGCAAAAGCCAAATTTGAAATATTTTTGCTTTTTGAATTCATTTTTGTTATTTACTTTAATGACGATTTGCAGCAGTAACTAAAGCAATTACTATTTGTTTAAATTATTTGCTACAATATATTGAATTTTACAGTCTGTCCCCACTCACCCACAGACACATATTGCTTGCAATCCGTATATACTATGCCATTAAAGCGGTACAGGTGAAAAATCGCAGCGAAAATTGCATGTGCTTTGCGTTGTAATAACCAAAATTGATAACAATCAATATGGACATGTGCAGGTGTCGCCCTTGCCGCGGCGTGAAACTGTTGTAGACATGAGGTCCGCCGCACGCCTTGCTGCTGTTGCTGCTGTTGTTGTTGGTGTTGTTGGTGTTATTGCTGGCGCTTAACCTGTCATTGTCAGTTTGGCCTGCTACCCCAACCGACTACGACTCCGCATGCTTATAAACGTAGAGTGCACGCATTGAGTACTGATTGCCTCGCACACACACACACACACAGACGCACACAGAAAATGCAGGTAGCTTAGTTTATTTCAGAATGCACTTAAAATTTAATTTAAATGTAAATTTGTGCAACGAAATGTGTTGTGTCGAAAAAATGTTTATGTAAACAGTGTAAGCGAGCAACAAGAGCAACAGCAACAACAGCAAAAGGAGCAACGGCAGCAGCAGCAGTAGTAGGAACAGCGACAATGGCAATAGACGACGAACGAACAAAAAAAAAAAAACGCGAAATAGAACGCAAATGCAAATATTGGCAACATCGAGCAGAGCAGAGAAATACAAAAAGTGTGTGTAAGCTGCCAGGCTGACTGGTTGCGAGCAGAACTAAGAGGAATTTATATGCAGATGTGCAAACATTTTGCACCCTATTCGCGTCGACAGTGCCAGCAGAGAGCAGCAGCCACCAGCAGCAACAGTCAGTCAATGGGGAAGTAGGAGCAGTTGGGGCAGGGCAGCTGCGTGGAGTGGCGAGGAGGGCAGTGGCGCCGGCGCCAGCGTGTGCATTCATTTTCAGGTTTGTCCGGGGAGCAGCGTAGCATGCGTGAAATTTAATAAAGCTCAAGTTGCCGTTTGGCAACGTTGGCTTCGTTGGCTCCTTCGTTACGGGGTAGACGTAAAATTGCTGAACACAAAGGGAAAGCGGTAAAGCGCCAACGACTGCACAGTTGCTCTTGATGTTTATTAAATTTCATTAAATTACGTAATTCTTGAGCAATAGTTGCGCAGTGCGAGTGCGAGCTGCGGCAACAACAGCAGCAGCAACTGAAGCAGAAGCAGCGGGAGCAGCAGCAACAGTCACAGCGACAATTTCAAATGCAATTCGGAACAACTTAAAAAGCAAGCGCACCGCAATAAAAATGTCTGCTGCGGCGCCCTGCCATCCATTTCCGCTATTGCTGCCGCATGCAGCATTGTGGCAATGCCAGTAAGTCCCTGTGTATGTGTGTGGAGGGGGGAGGTGCGTGTGTGGGTGTGTGTATTGTGGGTGCACCCCTGTAGCGCTGTTTTCACATTGTTGCTTCACACTAATCTTCTGTCAATGCAACATGAGGACAAAAGCGACAACAGCTTGTAGCTTTTGTTGTTGTTATGCAGTCACCCACATAGACAAGACAGAGAGAGAGAAGAGCTTGTGCAATAGAGAGAGATAGAGAAAGAGCGATAGAGTCACTTGCACAACTTCAAAGACCAAAAAGTGCAAACCGCAGCCGCAAACGTTTCAGTGCCGAGACAGCAGCAGCGGAGCGCAGTCTGGCATTGGTTGCGTGAGTGGGCCAAAAGATTTTGCCCCCAGAAACCTCAACATGCAGCGGCACCAAGTTGTTCTCTGGCTGAATCTCTGGTTTTGTCTTTAAGTGTAAAAACATTTTACTTTTGGGCAAGCAATCCCAGGCTGCTCCTGTGCTACAGCATGTTGTCGCCATTGTAGAAGCGTGTCGCCAGCAGGCAAGTGCCTCTGAGACTCACTATGTGCCCCGTGCCCGTGACCGTGCCTCGTGTCGGTATGTCCGGTTGCGTGTTTGGCTTCGTGTGTGTTACCAGCCAGTTGGCCAGTATTGGTTGTTGTGATGTCACTGCGGCTAATGCTCTTAGCCGATGCTCAAACATGGACTGGAGACTCGACTCTCTCTTGGACCACTCTTGGGACTGCACGACTGCTCGGCCATTGGTCAGAGAACTAATGCAATATTCTCATTATTTGGCTTACTTTGTGTTGGCTCAAACTGTTTGCATTATTTTGCTTTATTTAATATAATTTGGTTTTGATATTGTTGCAGTTCTGCTGCAGTGCTTGAGCATGGACCGGGTAAGCCTTGCCCGGCGCTGGCCATGTTATTTGTGCTTTGTGTTTTGTTTTTGGTGGCGCAACATGCAGCTGCAGCTGCTGCAACAATTTGTCTTGCCGGAATGCGTGTGTAGACTTTGCCTGCCTCACAGTGTTTATTTGTGTGCTTTACACTTTGCTTTTGCCTTTGCTTGTGTTTTGCTGTTTTCTTGTTTCTGTTTTTGTTTTTGTTTTCTTTCATTTCGTTTTGTTTTGCTTCTCTGTTTTTGTTGTTGTTTTTTTTTTTTGTTTTATTTAACATAATTGCTTCTACACTTGTACACAGACACACGAACATGGTTTCGAGGCACGAGGACCATGCGCCACATGGCGGACAGAGGCAACACCAGCCACACAAGCAACACCAGCAACACCATTTCTTATATATGTATTCTATACTATGCACGAGAGCTCTTTTTTTTTAATATTTCAGCAGCAGACGCCATTTGTCTTGGCCGCAAACTGGACAAGCGCCTTGGCAGTCGCAGTCTCTCTTGGCTCTGGCCTGACTGGGGCAAATTAATTTCGTATTAGCGCACTTTGACAAATTAAAACCGCAGAGTCAACAGCTTGACTGCTGGCCCATTTAAATATGCCGAGACTGAGATCAATGAATGGAGGCGCAGTTGGCGGGGCCCACAAATTATATGCAAAGTAACAACTAATAAATATTCAATGGCTGTCACATTAATCTTTAAACAGTGCAAAGGGCCGGGCCCACAGTCGTAAAAAAAATCATTGCTAATGCCAATCTGCAATCTCTTAGCAGGGTCCCCCCGACAGAGTCTTAGTCGCGCTACCAGTGCTGGGGTGCCCTTTCCAGCTTTTCTCGCTTTTACCAGTGTATTTTATTTTATAAATTTAACAAATAGTCGACACTGGGTAAAAGGGGCGCGTGCAAGAGCCATAAACAACACAACCACGGCCAGTGCCTTAACCACTGCCAGGGCCAGGGCCACAGGCAACGGGACAACGGGACAACGACAACGACAATACCTGGCCCGGCGGCCTGACCTGTTTTACCTTTGCGCTCGCATTGACCACGCTGACCGTGTTCGGTGACGTCGAAGCCACTCGGCAAAACCCTCAGGCACTTTTTAATCTAACAAAATCCAAAGAAACCGCACGTCGCATAAATAATGAGACTGATGAGGGTCCATTATGGGCACGTAAACCAGGAGTGTGAGTGAGAGTGGCGCACGCTTACCTCAATGTTTCCTTCAGTTCCTCTGGCAGCCCCCTGTTCCAATAATCGGACCCTTCTCGTGTCCGTCGGGGGTGCCAACAGTCAATGTTTGAGCAACGTGTTTTTAAACAGCGTTAGGTGTGATAACAGTTGTGGTCGGGTCTTGGATCGCCTGACCGATGGGGCAGATAGGCGTAGGCGGCAGGGCGAGGTGAGAAATGGAGGGAGAGGTGGAGGTGAGATGTAGCAGTGCGAGGCAGGTCAAAAGCATGACAATGACAGCATAATTGATTTTCGAACAAAAGGCAAAGCAATATAAGCTACAACCACAGCAACACAAGCAGCAATTTATGAACTGGCCGCACACATACACACACTCGTAGACAAACATACATACGTATATATGCATGTATGTGTATACAGAGAGGTATAAGAGTGCAAACAGTTGGCGAACAAAGTTTGCGGACAACAAAACAACACGCAAAACTACTTAGGTTTGCCTTGCACTTTGTAAACTTTGAACAACATTTTATAAGCTGACGCTTCTTTTTATATTCAAACTCAGGTTGAGAGAATATTTTTCAAAAGATTTTGAAATTTTAAAACTGTATATATTTAGCCATCCATATGCAAATTTACCGCAACAACAACGAGAGCAGAGAAAACAGAAATGCGGAAAATTTTAAAATCTATTGAAGTTCAACTCTTAAAATGTAGCTCAAATTGAAAATGTAAAGATCCTTTGAGGGAAACCCCTTAAAGTGCACGAAGTTCTCTTTGGAAAAGGTCATTTGTGATAGGTCATCTACATGCTGTCGTGCGCAAACTTAATTGGCCAAGTGTGTTGCGAACGTACAATGGGGCATTTCTCATGGCCAATGGACGGTGCCGTCGTAGGTCCCTCTTCCATTGTCCGTTCTCCATCGTCTATCGTCGGTCGTCGGTCTTGGCTTGTGCTTTATTTAGAATTTATTTAAATGAGCCCGAACGTATAAATACCGCCACTTTAGATGCAAT
This sequence comes from Zaprionus davidi, assembly GCA_018903715.1. Taxonomy (NCBI): domain Eukaryota; kingdom Metazoa; phylum Arthropoda; class Insecta; order Diptera; family Drosophilidae; genus Zaprionus; species Zaprionus davidi. The sequence continues at coordinate 2,675,434 of JAEIGL010000003.1, forward strand.
CAATGGCTTAAGCATTTCAACACACAGGGGTAAAGTCAAGATACGACTGCGAGACAGAGTGAGATAGAGACCTAGACTGAGACGAATAGTGGGTGAGGTAGTGAAAGGGGTTGAGAGGAGACGGGGGGAATGCACTCTAACATGCTTCAACAAATTCAAACAGATAAAATATGCAAAAATTAATTAAATACTTGCGCTTTGCATGTTCCTTGAAAACAATTTGCCAGACACCAAGGCTCATGTTGAAAGGTGGCCAAGTGTGCGAGCCGGAAACCAGCTGAGGTTGAGTTGTTTGTGGGTTCTCCAACCGTAGCCGTAGCCGAAGCCGTGGACACAGCCAGAGCCAGGAGCTGTGGCCGTAGCTGGAGCCGTTGTCGTGGCCGGCGACGTCAAATACGACTGTCCAGGTGTGGAAAGTGTGCTATATAATTTGCAGCATGCTAGCAGGCGATGCAAAAACAACAAAAAAAGCAGCGACAAAAAGAATAGAAAGCGTATAGCAAAGAGAGCGTGGAAGAGGGGGCGTAACCGGGTTAAAGAGTGTAAAAGAAAACAAGAGCAACAACACGCCAAGCTTGCACCAGCGGCGTTAACAACAACAGCAAAAATAACAAGAAGACGAACAACAACAAGGACAACAACATCGATTGCAATTTACTGCCTGATGCACTTAAGAAAATTTATGCAAATACCCAAAAATACTTACTTTACCTCACTCTGGCAGCAGACGACGACGCAGCAAGGACAAACGGGTATCCCAGCATAAATTTTATAGTGCAGCTTGTCCAGGTCTATGAACCTCGTGCAAGAGACGGAAAATAGTGCTAGAGAGAGAGAGAGACAGTACTATCATCATATACTTAAAGATATGCATGTGTGTGTGTACACACCGACGCCACGGCATACTTAATGAAGCAGCACCCACAAAACTGCAACGGGCTTGCTTGCTTCATTACTTAAGGCCAGCGGTAGGTGATGGCAAGGGAAAGGGGTGGGACCATTTTTGAAAAATAGTTAAGAACTGAACAGAGAGAAAATAAAAGGAGTGAAGAAAAAGAAGTGCAGGCTACGCTTTAATATATGGCAAGTTGAGTAACTCGGCCGACTGGTAATCGCCTCGAGTCGGGAGCAAGACGGCCGCGCGTAGTGAGTTATGTAACTTGGCACAGACACTGGCCAAAACGTGGTCAAAACGAACTGCAAGATCTGCTTCCTCAGGTGGTCTCTGCCTGCTGCTGCTGCATCTTTTTGTTTGCAACGTGCCGCATAAATCAACGGGCAGCTCAAGCTACAAACTGACAGCAGACAAATTTGGACTGCCGCTTGACGCTGCGCTAATTTGCCAAGACATTCGCTCATCCTCTCATCTGGTGATCTCTCGGCGACTGGGCCAAAGTGAGCCAGATTGATGCGCCTGCAGCTGTAGCGCTGCTGCTGCAAAAAGCGAGTTGAGACAACAGCGCGAAGTAAAAAAGGAACAAGAAGTATACGGACACAAATCAGTGGCGGCAAGAAAATTCGTGTTAACCAAATGTTGAAGCCAACTGCTCGGGTGTTGCTATTGCCCCTGAAGGGCTCCAGGTTGAGGTCCTAGTCGGGTCGCCAAACCGGCTTGTTCTGCTACTCCTTCTCTTGCTTCTCTTGCTCTTGCTCTTGTTGCCGACTGTGTATGATGAAGTGCAGCCCGGCATGGGTCGGGCTGGCTGCCTTCTTGGTTGGTTACTCGCTCCTTGGTGGAGCTGCGCCACCCGCGTCATAACAACCTGCAAGCGTTTCTTACCTGGTCCGCTTAAATAAGTAACTGGCAGCAGGTGTTTTTTACACATTTCCTAGCTTGTCTCACGACGTGAAAGAAGACAGCTGCATTGGCTGCTAGCTCAACTAGAAGAACACATTCTCACATATGTACGTACATATACACAGCAACACACACATATACACGCACACACTTCGGGCTGCTGTGCGTGTGTACATAACTTAAGATCTACGAGGATTTCAGCTTGTTTAGTGCCGTGTACCAAGCGGCATTTTGCGAAACTCACGTTGGCTTTTCTCCCCTCTTCTCCTTCTCCTACTCGTCTTCTTTTCCTTCGTTTTCTTCGCTTTTATTTCACTTTTCACCAGGGTTTTTTTCGAGAGATTTTTTTGCTCTTAGTGATGTGTTGTGAGGCCCGCACTTAAGGTAATTTGCATTGCAGAATTTGCAGAGCTTGGCCAAGGCAACGATGTCGTCGTCGTCGTTGGTGCAACTGCAACCAACGTGCCAGGCATGAATGAAGTAAAGTGCTACAAAGGATTATGCAAATTAATTATTTTTCGCAAGGCAGCCACCGCCGCAGCGCACCTACAAAAAAAGAGAACCCCTAACTAGAAAGTGTAACGACAAAAATGTAGGTGGCTGAGAGTCCCTCTGACCTCGCGCTCTCTCCTCCTTGACGCCCTCGGGCTGCTGGTAACAATGGCCAAAATGCTCTGTAGTCTCCTTCGACGGCGTGCCACCATTTTGCAAACTGCCTGCAAAAGTTGTTTAGTTTTTAGCAACATCGTCATAGTCGTTATTATTATTTCCACTTTTTTTTTGCTTTTGTTTTAGTTTGGCAGTTTCTAGATTTTGGTTGAATGCATTTTAATAACCAAGTGCTCAAGGTTGGCACTTTTGATGGCATTTTGCGGTGGCAGTGGAAATGTTCACTCCATGTTGTCCATCGTCTGCCGACGGGCCACAGGTTGTAACTAACTACCATTACAGCTTTAGGTGCAGCTATTAAATTCTCAACTCTGTCTCACTCACTCTGACTCTCTATCTCGCTCTCCTTTTCTCTGTTTTCTCTGAGTCTATCTCTGGCTGCTGCTGGTGTTGTGGGTAAAGTTTTGTTTAATGAAATGCGGCAAAAAAAGACCAAGAGTAACACAACAAAACAAGCCAAATAAGCATTTAAGGGTAAAGTTTTGCTATTAAAATACTACGTAAATTTTAATTGCCTTCTATTTTTTGCCTGCATGTATTGGTAAATGTTTTCTATGAGCAATTTAAGTCAATTTAAAGCCTCACAGCACGTGTGTGATATGCCGAGCAAAACCAACATTACATTACATTTGTTTTTGTATTTGTTTATGCCCTCATTGATTAGTTGGTACACTTCTCCACACACACACACTCACAAACAACAGCATTGATTACACACAGTCGCTGGCAGTCGCAGTTTGTTTTTGCGGTGTGGTTTGGTATTGCGATTGTTTAATTATATTTTGACAGTGTTTTTGCTTTATTTACGATTCGGTTGTATTAATTAATGAAATAATTTCACTAGCAACGAGAATATGTTACACAAGCAGTGATGTTGCACTTGCAATACTATCATGCAACATGCTATGTCAAAAATTCTTTGGACCAACAAATACAGGAAGATTTTTTTAATTCCGCCTGTTTATGCACGTGTAATGGAATTTATTACGAAAAAGACTACATCTGTATTTATTTATAATAATACTTTAAATATATATTCGATATTTTACTAGATTCGAAAATGTTTGACTCGTGGAAACAATTAAATGATTTATTTCCCTATCAAACTATGTCAGATAATATACAAAATATAATACAATTTATTTCAATATCAAATTCTTAGTACATTATAAATGTTATCAGATATTTTAAGGAATACACTAATCAGAATAATACAAATTAAACAAATGAATACTTGATTTCATTATCAATTTCTCTGTAACACTATCTCTGAATAAATATTATATATGATTCCATTTTATTCTTGATCCTCAAAATTTATTCAGTATTTCATCCTCATTAGTCATGCACTCTCTCTAAGCGAACCCTATATTTAACACACATATGATAGTTTTGCAGATAACTCCAATATCAATTACTGCCTAAAACAGTATCATGGTTTGTCATTTTAATTTAGTTGACAGCTTTAATCGTTTATGACCATTGCTTTTCTAATTGCAACTAATTACAGTTTTACCCACACACACACAAACATACATACACACGCACATACATAGAGACACGAACATAGTCCACTGGATTTGATGTCGCATGAAAACAGTTAAATTACATGTTCGGACCGAAATACGAGTAATTGATGCAAATACTAAGAGAGTCCCGACATGTAGTTTAGCCCAATCGCTGTTAAATCAAATTACCTTTCCGACCCCCTCCACGCCACGCCGATACAAAAGCCACGAAATTGAATACTTTTGCGAAATGAATATTCCACGAACACCCCTTCTGAAATAACTCCCACACTAACTAAAGAGCCAAAGCAACGCCCAAATATTAAACGGAAATGCGATTCCCCACGCATAATGCCCAATGACTTCATAAATCCAATAAATTAATAAACTTTTGAAATACGCTGAGGTCATTGAGCAGCGCTGCCTCGTCGATTTTCCTCGTTGTTGTCGTTACGCAGACTGTGCGCACACAGAACAGAACAGGAACAGATCCACGGTTTCAATATCCACTCTTCCCGACAAACCCATCATCCCCCCATCCAATTACCATCTTCCATCCATAACCCCGTTAGCATTCTCATTCCCATTCAGCGCTCCAACCCATTCGCAGCGCACCCACTTCAACAACTCCAGCAACGCACATTAATCATTGAATTTTTGGAGGCCAACTCCCAGGAGATCTGAAGTGTTCTGCTTCCCGTTCGAAGCTTCCAGCCAAGCCGAGTTGAGCGCGGCGTGAATAAAACGCAAACAAAATTGACTTATTGCCGGTCAAACACCTTTTCAAAGAGCCTGCCTGCGTACGCACTGTGAACAGTTCACAGTGGGGCGGCCCAGCAAATAAAATACTTATGCAAAACTTTTGCTGCTGCCCATCGAGGCAAAAATGAGAACGGCTGACTGTGTTTAAATTACAGTAAAATGCAAGCTACAGTTATGCTTTAAGTTCTCCCCTCTATTCAACAGAGGTACTTGTAATTGTGTGGCAAGTTACGTTTTTTATTTGGCTCTGTGCGAGTTTTGCAAAGGGTGTTTGCGAGTTCATAAATTAAATGTACAGCTGTATAAAGCATGATAATTGTATAAGTAGAGGTAACTTAAATGAAGATCTCATTTTTATTTTCGTAGGGCATACCGAGCAATCGGTGTTGATTATGCCAGATTTGAAGGCACCCCTAATGGAAACTGTGGCCTAACTTAAATTAGACATTTTATTTTTTCGCATTTTAATGTCAATGGAAAGTGGGTTCCCAGAAACGGATGGCACTCAGTCGGTCAGGAAGGTTGTCCTTGTCCGGCAGTTGCTTGTTTACCTTATCATGAAATTAATAAATTTCAAGTTACTTTAACGCGTATTCAAGTTTAGCTTGTTTCTCGGTTTGTTTGTCTTGTCTTGGCCAACGTGCTTCCCTCTCTCTCTGTGTCCTTTGGCACATTCCTTTGTCCTGCACTGCCCTGCGCGCCTTAGCAATATTTCTTCAGTTTGCGCCATAAATTTATTTATTTGTATGAGGTTGTTGCTGTTGTTTTTGTGGCGCCCTTTTTGTATTCAATTTTTTACTGTAGGTTGCTTTTGGCTAAACATATTTTTCTCTGCAGCCAGGCGAATGTCACACGCTGAAACCCAAAGCCGAAAGCCGAAGCTGAGGGGCTGAAACCCCGACGATGCTGTGGCAGCCATCGTTCCATAGTCCTTTGCCTGTGCCGTCCTGTGCTGTACTGCCCTGTGGTTGTTGCGCCTAAAAGTAGTCAAATTGTGCGGACTAATAAATTTTGTTGCCTGTTGTTGCGGCGCTTGTTTCGCTAGCCTTTTGCCCGCACGCTCTCTCTGTCTCCGTCAGCCACTCAATTTGCGCTGTGCTGTCGCTGTTGCTGCTGCCCAACGGCAATTGCATGTTGTTGTTGCTGTTGATTTTGGTGCTGCTCCTGTTATTCATACGGCAAGTATCCCCACATCGTGGATGCCAGCTCACCTTGTTGCTTCTGCAGCACGTTCGTGCCTCGTTCCGCTTCACCACCTACACACAGACACACACATACATACACACATCCGCACACCGCATGCCACAAGGTTTTACCTTTTTGAAATGACATTCATTGGCTTTTACGTGTTTATTTGGAATTTCATTAAAAATGATTAGAAGCTGTTTTGTTTTTTCGTGGGTTTGGTGGCCTCTGCTCGTTTTATGTGGCCAGCAAAGGGAGACGGGCAAAGCATACCACGATGTACCACCGCGTACGCGCTAGAGTGGCTTTACAACTGTGTGTCTTTCAGCCAGTATATAATAGCGCTTTCATGCTTCTGAATTTTATTTGAAAATTTTCTTTCGTTTGGTTTTTTGGCTCTTGTCGTTCTGGCTTTGCTGTCCTCGCTGTCGTCGTTCTCGTTCCCGTTCCCGTTCCCGTTCGCGTTGTCATTGTTTTTGTCGTTCCTATATATTTTGGTTTTTTTTGGCAGCATTTTAAATTGGTGCATACTTGTTGGCTTTTGTTTTTCTGCAGGCTCTCCATTTCAGTGAGAGCGGCGTGTCTGCTGTCTGGCTATAAATTTTTAATAGATAATATGCGGCAGGCATGTGAATTGGCCTATGCTGGACTCGTAAAGCTTTTAATCGTCGCTTATTGTTATGTAGATTGTCCTGCTAATACCGTCGGACTGGCAGGAGCCGCCAGTATCCAGCGACACAGCGACCCAGCTGCAGCTGTTGCTGTTGCTAGCTGCCACTGGCACTGCGCATAATAGCTCCAGTGGCTGTGTGTGTCGGCGATAACCTGTGTGAATGTATGTCGCATATAGTCAGCTCTATTTATAACTGTAATGCATAAATTAGCTCTGACGAAGTTAAAGAAGATAACGAGGCGGGCTTAAGCGGGCTTTGAATTTCAAACAATTCTATGGAAAGCGTAGAGCAGTTCGAGCAGGAGCAAGGAGCAGGGTGCAAGGTGAACATCGGGAGCAGTATTTGCTTTCAGTTTGCAGTTTGACAAATTCAAATTTTAAAGTCGCTTGCACGCCTCGTTAAGGAGTTGCATAAATTCAGCTGCAAAGTATGCTACAGTTTTAGCCCGATGCATGCGCCCACTTAACGCGTCTGTTGCGCAAATTTTCGATTGTTGAGTCGGCACTTCATATGCAAAACTGCACACAGTCTGTATGACGTGCCACTGCAACTGCTCCCGATGCTGCAGCTACGGCTGATGATGCAACAACAACTATGCTTATGTGATGTTGAAAATCTGGTATTTGTTGCTTTTGGCTTTTTAGCTGCTGCTGCTGCTGCTGCTGCTGCTGCAGCGATGCAAAGTTTTGAAGCGCACTTGGCAAGACATGAATGCGTAATAACCAAAAGCGGAAGCAAGCAACCATAAAGCCAAGGCAACTGCCACGCACTCACAATATAGTCCAGACTCGACGACGACGACGTCAAGAGAGTCAGGGCCAAAGTCGGAATGGGCCCCCAGTACGAGAAAATTATAGAGAAGTAGTTTGGCTGAGGGAGGCTAGCATGGGGAGAGGAAACGAAACACGACACTGGATAGCAACACATATGCATCAAAAGAGCTAGAAAAACAACGGCAAACAATGCAAATGTATTTAGCATAATGAGACAGGAGAAATGTGCAAAAATGCAAACATTTGCGGGCTTTGAATGGGCGCATGACCGTGGCAGGAGTTGAGGCAGCCAACGATCGAGGCAGAAGCACCAGCAGCAGCCCGAGCTCACACTTTATGTGTGAAGGCTGCTGCTTGAAAATGGCAACAACATTTCTCTCTTCCGCTGCTGCTGCGAGCGTGTGCGTCTGTGCATGTATACTCGTAAGTGTGTGTGCGTTGGTTTTCAAAATGAAAGTCATATGCCAACTCATAACTCAACTTGTTGTTGTGCCAGCCAGTTCAAATGCCCGTGCCCAGGCGCAAGTTATTTCATTTGGCATTTCAAGTTTGTTGGCATTTGAATGAAGTCATTATGAAGGCGGTGATGGAGGCGGGGAAGGAGTCGCAGGCGGCAACCTGCCTGCCTGCAGTCGTCGGCAACAACTAAATTCGCTTTTTTTTCATGCTCGCCCAGAGGCATGTGCCGTTTTTGTGCTGCTGTTTATTGCCAGCGTTGAAGCAAGTGCTTCTAAATAAGCATTGACGTACAGACACACCACTCACACACACACACGACTCACGCACACACATACAGAGTGAGAGCAGTTCGCACTGCACACCTGAAACAGAATGTAATTAAAGTTGAGTTGCAAACTTTTTCTTTTATTTTTATTAACTTTACTTATTTATTTATTTTTCATCTCCTCTCTCTTTCTCTCTCTGTGCGTGTACATGTCGGTGTATCCGTGTGCCGCTTTGTGTGTGGGATGTGCAAATGTGGCTTACTATGTGTCGGTTTGAGTTTGGGGCGAACAAGACGTTGTCTGTGACTTTAAAAGCACTTTCAACGGCTTGAACTTGGGCACAGGCTTACGCACAAACCCATTAAAGAAGCTTAAGAACTTTTTTGTTGCTACACACGCAACCTGTGAAGTATGCAATGTAAAATGAAGAAAGAACGCCTGCTTCTGCTTCTTTTCTGATTCTGCTTCCACTGCTGCATGTACGAAAAGTTTTTACCGCAGAGCCAGACAAACAGACAACGTGCGACTTACAAATGCTGCTGATGTGTGGCGTCTCAGAAAGAGGTAGAAGTGGAGAGAGTGTGAGGCTGGGCACGGGTTACAGCGTGCTGGGTGCCGTTAAATGGGCCTGGTTAGGCTCTGGCACTGGGGAGGATTGGCTGCTGCTGGGTGCGACATTAAGCTGCGTGCGTACAAATACCATGAATCTGTTGGCATGTAAAACACTTTTGTTACGCCCAAAGCTGCCAGAGGGAGCTAAGCGAGCCGGTAAAAAAATGTTGCTGCAGCAATTTGTCAGAAAATTTGTTCAGTTTCTTGTTACTTGTTACTTCTGCCGCAGCAGCCCAGGGACTTAAGTCGCCTTCGAAAGTTGGAAAAAGTCATGCAACGTATGGGGGCGAATCGGGTTGCAAAGTAATTGCGCTTATTTGTAGTACAATTAAAGAAATTACAAAAAAAATATTATTGCAAATACACTCACACGCACACGTGCACACACAACAAACAAAAAATGCAATGTGCGTAAAACAAATAAAATTTTGCACGTGTTTGTTAAATAAATTTGCTTGCTCAGGCGATGCAATCAAAGCTCGACTGAAGCCATCCATGGACCCGGAGATTCCCGGGCCTCGTTTAATTTATGCGGCGCATTGAAATTTATCACTGGCCGAGCATCTTAATGGTTCATTAAATTCATTATTCGGACTACAAAATACAAAAAAAAAAGTAAAACAAAAGCAAAAAAAGAGAACAACACAACACAAACAAATGGAATATAACATTGCACATACATTTGTTGTACACATGTGCGAGTGCGGTTGTTTGTGTGTAAGTGTGTGTAAGTGTTGCTTGTGTGTTCGTTACACGTTTTTCCTTTGCGCCTGCCACATTTTAATGAGTTTTTGCTTTACGTTAATTTATTTTCATTTGAATTCTTTCGCCAAATGGCTTCAAGGCGCGCACAAAAATGCAATTATGCATTCATTAAAGAAATTAATTGCAAACAATGTCAGACAAAGAAAGAGCGACCGCGATTCACATGCGTCGTGCGAATGTGCCTTATTGAAAATTCGACAAATTTGGAGCAAGAGCAAACTGTGGCCAAAACTTGCAACCAGAGCAGCAGCAGAGAATCAACAAGCTGGCTTTGTTTTAGTCTCTGTAACGGTCTTTGTATCTGTCTCTGTGCTGTACATTGCCCTGGTGGCAGCCTCTCTGTTTGCTGTGTCGTAAGTAGAACATTACCAAGGCTTTTATCGTAAATGCCAACATCTTTTGCTTGTAATTTTCTGTTACGTTCGCAACACGCACATTCACATTCACATTCGCATTCTCATTCAAATAATAATGGTTGTCTTTTACGTAGTTGTGCAATGATTACGTGATGCCTGCACAAGGGCACACACAGACATGCACACAATCATACATATCCCCATTAGATATGAGATTTCTCTGGTACATCTTAGCTGTTGCTCTTAGTTGCCCTTATTTGCCCTTATTTGGTGCGTGCATTTGATTTTACTCGAATATCATATATTTTCGACTCACACACACAAACACACATCAACATAGACCAAATTTGTTACGAAATAACGATGCAAGCTCTTTTATTTACAGATTTTTACTAAGCATAAAATCTCTTACCCATGAAACTGAGTTAAAGGGCGCTTTCAACCACAAAAAGATTTACCGCCGACTTTTTGAGTACAAGTTTTTACTATTTACATATTTTTCTTCTCAAAACCTACAGAAAAACAAGGAAAATTCGGCTAGCTCTTAGTTGGATTGATTCTATTTTGGTTATGACTAACAGCAGCAACAAAAAATATAAATACAAAAACTCGACAACAAAGCAACATCCTGCTTGCATAATGCAGTGTACGCTGCTAACAGTGACTGCATACGTGTGTAGATTGTCATAAACAATCTGTGATTGATTTGGATCGAAAATTCATCTGTCAATAATGGCATAAAATATGCTAAATTATTATTTTAATTTTCAGCAATTTGATTACATTTTTTTTAAAAGAAGACCTCAAAATTGCTAAAATATTCGTATCAAAACTACTAAAGGTCGCCTGCATTAGTGAATGTTGTGTATCTGTCCATGACTGTTGCATGTAGCATAATATAACGTATACGAACATGGCGCATTAGTCGTGCATTAGTCAGTGCAATGATTGTGTGTCTGGGCGAGCTGCAGCTAAAAAAAATATAAACAATGCAACGTGCCATGGACTGTCGCCGACAGAACAACAATTTCGGGCTGTAACTGAAGCTGCATCTGCAACTGATGATGATAATGCCATTGCCATTGCAGGGACTTTCCTATCCTCCTCCTTCACTGTTAGCGGTGCTGCTGCTGCTGCAATTGCGTAAGTTGTTGTTGATGACGCTGATGAGTTGTGTCTGGGGGAGCTAAAGCCGCTGTCATATGTGCGATACTTTCTTGTTATATGTAAGTGAAGCAGGAATAAGTACAGAGACACAGCGTGTGTGTGTGTGAGAAGAGCCTTAGCAGCTTTGCTGGTTCGTTGAACGCATTTCTCATTTTCATGTCCATTTGAGGAAAATCCGTGCGAGAGTCAGAGTCATTTGAATGTATTTGTCAGCAATGCATGAAGGAAAGAGGAGGCAGCAGCAGCCGCAACAGTAGAAACAACGAGCATGACAAACAGCCAAATTAAAAACAAAACAAAAGGGAGAAAAAACACAAACATGTTGCAAATATCTTTGGGGTGTACTTAGTGCCTGATTTTTGCAGTGCGCTGCTGCCTTTTGTCTCTGTTGGGCTGCCGACGAGCAGCGCTTAAGTGGACAGTAAACTCCTTTATGCCTGACAGAGACAGAGTGACAGAGAAGCAGTGGGCGAGAGGAAGAAGGACAGAGGTATGTTGTCTGTTTGTGTGTCAGGGCTTGCAGCTGTGTGCACCCGCTTTTGGCTTTTGAATTTGCTGTTAGTCCAGAAATTACTATGATACTCGCATGAAATGCGAGTTACTGTTGCTTCTGCTGCTGCTTCTGCCTCTGCTGGCGTTGTTGTTCTTGAGACTGTTGTTGTTTTTGATGTTATTAGTGCTGTTATGGTTGTTGTTGCTGTTGTTCTTTCGGTTAGGCGCTGCTGTTGCTGTTGCTGTTGATGCAACTGCGCGCGAGCATAATAGTTTAGTAAGCTCTCTCTGGGGTATTCAACTGCACGAGATGACGTTTTATTTCCCAAGGCAATCTTTTACCACGAGTGTTTGTACACTTCTCTTTGTGTGTTAGTCCGTATGCACATGTATTGTGTGAGTGTGTATTCAGTCGTATTTGTGCAACTGAGGACAAAAGTTTCGTTGGCTTTGTAGCGGCAACAAGCAAACACAAGCACATTCAGGATACACAGACCAGACCAGGCCAATCCAGGATAGGGCAGGCCGCCTGCTGAGTTCTCTTATGCGTCGTTTACACAAAACAGAAAACAACAGAAGTATGCGCCGACAACGCTAACAACAGCGGTAAATTGTTGATTTTGATATTGGAATTCAAAAGTTCTGGAACAATGTTACAGCATGGAGACTCACAGATAGAGAGAGAGAGAGAGCCAGACAGACACCACAGCGTTGCATGTCGGAGCATCGTTAGAAGCAAGCAAGCAGGAAGCCGTTGCACTTGCACCTCACTTGCAGCTTAAGTCAAAAAATACCATGAATCATATCTATAAGCCCCCAGAAAATACCAATAAGCACTTTGTGGACACTTCTAATGGAGAACGTTCAAAAACAAATTGAAGTGGATTTCCCAGCAACAGTCGCCACAATCGAGAAAGTTCAAGTTGAGAGTGTTTGACCCTGTGAAAGATATTGCGAGTAGAGAATTGCTTAGACATTCGTGTAATGTTTAAATAGTACAAATGGCTTAATGATTCGGCAGTTACTATTGCCAATTTTTTATGGTCCACTGTGTATTGCACTGTCCGTTCTGGAGTTGTTCAGCTTCAGATTCAGCTTTTGCATTTATGTTTATCTTTAAACTCGACTCCAGACTTTTAACGTTCCAACTTGCTCCCCAGTGAGCGACTTGGAGACTACACGCTTAACTTTCAGCGAGCAATGGAAATGGGATGCCACGCGTGGCAGTCAGTCTAGCTCCAGCTCCTGCTCCAGCTTGGGTATTGTTGGCCCCGTTGTTTAAGTAGCTGCAATGGCAATGTAAAGCGTGCAACTTCACAGCAACTTTTATGGTCATCCGAAAAGTATGACAACTCAGGCTATTGCTCTTGTTATACTGATGCCACGCAGAGCAACCCACACAGCGCACACGCACACACACACTCACACACACACGCACACATGTGACATAATATGAACTGGTGCTCCAGCTATGTCTGCTCGTTGCCTCGTTGCTCGTACCGTACTTATTTATATACTTATAGTTTACGGCGCTGCGGGACATATTGTGCTCGAATATACTATATATATATTTTTGTTCTAATGAAAAAGTTATGACCATCAAATAAAGTATGCTGCTTGGCCCCGCACAACAAAAAGCTCAAGCTCAAAAGTGAAGCAGCCAACAACAACATGAAGAGCAGCAGCGACAACAACAGCAACAGCAGCAGAAGAGGCAACAGCAACAGCTACGCTATTAAGTGACCGACCGTAAGACCTGCAATCGTCGTGCTGTTGTCGTCGTTGCTGCTTGCTGCTGCTGTTGCTGTTGCTGGTGACCTCTCTTCGAGAGTTGACTCTATTGTGCTTCCTGTTTATGCTGTGCATTCCCATTGTTGTTGCTGCTGCTTTTTGTCTTGGATTGTTGTTGTTATTATTATCTTTTGGCTATTGCTTTTGTTGCTCTCATTGCTCGTCCATTGTTGTGGCTCTTGTTTCTGCTGCTGTTGCTCCCCTTAGTTGTAGTTTCTGTTGTTGTTGTTGTTGTTATTATGGTGCCATTCGTAGTTCGTTTAATTCAGTTTTCATATACATATAAACATAAATATATGCGGCAGCGTATGCCAGCGCGTATCGAAGTGTGTGCAGCGTTGTGGCGAAACCTTTTGCCTACTGGGCGTATACTTTATCATACAATATTGTTTCGTTTTTATTACATGTCACTCATACGAGAACATGTGTGTGTGTCTGTCCGCTTGTTTGGCTATATGTGACGGAGCGTGTAAAGTGCGTTCTTTGGTTTTATATGAATTTTTTAGAGTCTTTTATGCACTCAGCACGAAAATTTGTTCGCCAAGAGTTTTACCACAACAACAGCAATAGGAACACACCAACAACAGCCACAGCAACAACAAGAAACAGCCGCAAATTTCATTTACCACGTGCCACTTCGGCTGCAAGTCTGCTGCCTGTGCTGCTCGGCTCGGCTTGTTCAGCTGCTGAGCAGCTTCTCTGCTGGCAGCAGATATTCTTTCAACGTTCTAATTTGGTTTTGGCAAACACACAGGCACATACACGCAAGCTTCATAAGCCAACTAACTACCCGAGCACACGTACTTTTCTTTGCTTGTTTATATGCCGCTATTCATATATTTTTTAACGAGTATTACCATAAAATTACATATGCAAATACACATATTCTCAAGTCGACCCAGAATACCCAGAATACCCCTGGCAACTAGGCAAAGATTTAGCTATTTGTCTGTGCTGTGCGTATAAAATCTTCAGGCTGAGCACGTAATACGTGACAATTACTACTTTTGGGTAAAACATGCTCATTAAATCATTTGAGCTTAATTTGGCTGAGGCAAAGGCAAAGCAACGACAAAATGTAAAATCTGCGTAAACTTGCCGAGGAGCCTTTTGTTTTATTTTGGTCTTTTTCACTACTGACGATGTCTAAGCTCGTTGAGTAAGCTACCTGAGAGCATGTGAACCACAAAGTATTTGTCTGCAGTAGGCTAAGCTAAGTTAAAGCGCAGCCAACGTCAACCCAGGCCAGGTCTGGATAGGCAACTAGTCTTCCCACACACACGAACGTATAATAAACAAAGGTGGGCAAGCTAGCTGCAGGCAGATAACAATACATGTTCCTCTGTTAAAGGATTTGAAGGGACGTGCTGACGAGGCCGAGAACAACAACAACAGCGAGGCTGATGAGTGGAGATGGAGCCACTATGACTCGCAACAACTAAACGCAGTAAGAGCTATGGAATTTAGAGCAACAAAGCCAACCCACAGACAGACTATGACTGGCTGCCTGCCTGGCTGCTAAATGAACAGACAACGCAGGTCGCCTGCCTGGCTGCCTGTCTCTGCCTTCAGGAAGTCTAACATCAGCGACAGAATCCTGTAGTGTCCTTTCGGCGCACTTTGCATGACGTTTAGCTCGGCCCAAGTGCTACTGGCCTGCCCCACCTTGTCGTGTCTCGACTGCAGCACGCGCTGCACACTTGAAAGCATCGCTTACCTACATTACTTATTATGATTATTATTATTTAATGCAACAACGACACAGCCAACACCACGGAGCACTGCATAGCTGCAGCAGCAACAGCAACAGTTTCTAACATTCTGTCAGTGCTGGGCACGTGACACGACAGCAATAGACATCTTCACAAGTCCAATAGTATTTTAATTAAATTAGAATATCTAATTGCCGCCCTCAAATGCTGAGTTGAAGTATCCATCACAGTCACCTTAGACCTGTAATGTGTCACAGCATGAACTTGTCATTTATTTACTTGACACGATAAAATCACGAACACATCTGTCAGCTGCATGTACATAGTTTACTTACTCAGCTAGCCCTGCCCCCCCCCCAGCGTCGTTTGCATTGTTTTGTCCCTTTGTTCGGTTCGCCTAGGCGGCTGTTCTAGTGGCCACACTGCACTGGCCTGGCCCCTTTGGCCTCCCCTTGGCCCTTGGTCGACTTGTCTTGTTATTCTTTTGTTGCATGCACTTTTCCCAGTATTTCGTAATATTTGTTAAGTATGCTTTTGAAATTGTGGTCTTCCACCATTATGTCATTCTTTCGAGTCCAGTGCCAGCAACGTGGACAACAGCACAACAAAAGCGCAACAACAGTAACAACAATAGCCAAGTTGACGACCGAATCGCACAGTTCCAGTTCTAGTAGCAGCTTCAACTGTTATTGTTGCTGTTGTTGTTGCCGCTGCCGCAACCGCTGCTGCTGCTTATGTCGTTAGACTCGTTATTGAAAGAGATAAAGAGCGGTTACTTAGGCACACGCCACTTTTATTGTTGTGGCTGGCACTGCGGCTCTCTTGGTGCTGCTGCTGTTCCTCTTATTTGTAGCTGCCGTCAGTGTAATAATGTAACATAAATATTACTAATTTCAGGGAATTTATTTAACTGTAGTTAAATTTACTGCTGCACTCGGGGCTTGTCTGCAGTATCTGGTGCGCACACACATTGCGCATACGCCGCGTGCAACTGGCACAGCCCACAGCCCGCAGCTCGAGGCGTGCTGACAGGCTGCATGAGCAGACAATCGCACAGACAGACCGACACACAGAGGCTGTCCAAAGTATTGGCCTGCAAGCGAAATTTGTTCTTTATTAGAAGCAGCAGCAGCAGCTGAAACTGCAAGATGCAAGTTGCAACTGCAACTGCAACTGTGACTGGGTTGCAGTCGGTGCAACGCTCGCTGACGTTGTGCATCCGTTGCATGTCGACAGCATCCATGGCCGTTGGCGCAACGTTGTTTAAACGCACAGCATTTAGGCTTAAATTGCGGTCACTTTGGCGTCTTCCCATGAATTTCACTCGCCATCTATCTAGCTTGCGTGCGTGTGCGCTGCTCTGGTGTGGTGGGCGTGGCCTTAGACAGCGCTGAGCTAAAAGAGATAAATGGCGACAGCGGCAGTCGTTGAACTTTTTGCTTTGTACGTTGTTTATGCAATTCAAATGAGTTGCAGGAGGAAAAGGCAACAGGGGGAAGGGGGAAACTCGGGCAATACATTTTATTTGCAATCTTAACCCTAATTTAGTTTGCGAAACTCTAGTGGCTTGACAGTTGGCCAGAGCTCTCTCTGCAGGCAAAGCCAGGCTGTAGTCGTAACTGTCGTCTCAATGAAATGAAAGTGCACAGCAGCGGCAGCAAAAAGCTCATCTATAAACATTCACACACACACACATACACACAGGGATAAATACAAACACTGCGTAGAATGCATTGCCGCAGTGACGGCAGCAAAGAAATGGAAGAAACAACCCGAAATGAGAGAAGGGAAGGGGGAGAGGGAAGATGAAACTCTCTTACTTTGAGCAAAGGCCAATGAAAATGACTAATTTAGAGTTTAATTAAAATTCGCTAACGATTTGGCGCGCATACTGCAAACTGCAAACAACAACAACAAAAACAACAAGAACCAAGCAAACTTACCCGCATTCGAGACTCCACTTAAGCTCGATTGTCGCTCAAGAAAATAGCTGGCAAAATGGATAAACAAGATACAAAATGAAATGAAAATAAAATGCAATTCTCGCTTAGGATCTATTTGTTTAATTGCTTATGCAATGACGTCGATAAGCACAAGCTTAAACGTTTTCTTTAAAGCTATTGTAATCTCAGTGATATTTGGCAACCTTCAGACAGCAGCAGCAGCAGTTTATTGCCAATTTCGCGTGGCAGCAGCATAATGTGTTTTCCTTTGATATTGTATACAAGTAATACTTTTCGCAGAGTGGCAGCCAGAGCATATGGCAGGCAGGCAGACAGGCAGGCAACCAGGCAACCGCATAAGTCCCTCAAGACCAAGAAACCATTCGCTATCCTTCAATTATGACTGATAAAATGATGCTGAGGCAAAATGAGAAATTAAGCGATGTTAAATTGACAGCGCATTAAACCCGGACCAGCAATTTTAATACACTCGAAAACATTTCTCGGGCATTGTTGGTGTAGCCAACATGTTGTTGGTGCTGCTCCTGCGGCTGCTGCTGCTGCCGTTGCCGATGCTGATGCCGTTGCTTAGCGGCCGTCAGTCGTTAGCGCCGGCTTGGCGTTATTAATCGCCAGGCATTCATAATTGTGGCTGCCATTATAATTGTCATTATGTGCAATACATGGATAGATAGTTGTGCCTGTCAAAATGTCGCTCGCTGTCTTACAGTCGCTTGTTTATGTATTTGTGTGTGCCTGTGTCGCTGTGGCAATGTAATTGACTGTGAATAATAACCGCTATAATAATTTTCAGCCACAATGCCAAGCCGAGCAGTCGCAATTTCCCCCCAAAAACGCCAGCGACGACAATGTAGTTGATGATGATGACAACGCCCCGTTCCAGCGCCGATTGAGGGTTGGGGAGCAGGCAAGCAGACTCACAAAGCACAGGCACAATTTGCGATTGACAATCCTATTAATAACAACCGCAGCGACATCAGCCACAGCACTAGCAGCAAAGGGAGCAGGGAGCAGCAGCAGGCAGCGTCTAATTCGCGTCTCGAGCATAAACAATATGAGGAAAGGTTATGCTGGCGGCAGGAGACAGTCCCTGAACCCGGGATGCCCGAAGTGGCATCACAATCACAAATGACATTGCTCAATTGCATTTGATTAACTTAATTGTTTTTGGGTTTATGGCCGAGCGATTAACAATGAAACAGCGCACAAGTTTGACACGCAGTCGAGGCTGGCTTCGGTGTCAGCGTTAACGTCGGCGTCGGCTTCGCTGCTGCTGCTGCTCCCACTGCTGTTGTTGTCATTAAGGTGGCTAATAGTGGGTGAGTTGTACCGAATGTCAGCAACGTAGGCATTTCTGGATTGAATTATTGACATAATTTACAAAATCTGTGCCTAATGGGCCATGTGACTGCTCACAATGGGGCAGCACAGCGCAGGATCTGCGACGGCGGGCTGACTGTTTATCTATTTAAATGGGTGTGTATGTGTGTGCGAGTTGCAGTGCATGTCAAAGTGAAATTTGTGTGTGTTTTGCTGGCAGACAGCGGACGGCGAGCAAGCAGGCAACAGGTTAATTTATACCGCCTTCAGTTTATTGAATTATTATGCCTCATTAATGACCCTGCGGAAATGTGATTAGGCCCAGGTGTACCAGGACCACGGGCTGGTTATCTGTAAGTTCTAGAGAGCCTGCAATACACTAATGTGCGTACATTGTTATTAGATTTTATCACTGACATTTGCAGCGTGTTAGTCAAATTGCTCTTTAGTTGCAATAAATTATATATTTTTCACAGCAAAGCGCGACTGTCACTCAACCAGAGTAGGTGTATGTGTGTGTGTGTGTACATCTGTGTGCCGGGCTGTCTGGTTAGTTGGTTGTTGGCTGGCTAAACCGCCAATAGAGAACCGCAAGTGCCAATATCAGCGACCAACAACAAGTGAGACCAGCAACAACAACTGGAACAACAGCAACAACAACAACAGCTCCCACTGAGGGCAGTGTGTACAATGTAAACCATAAAACTAATCTTATTTGACAGATGAATTAATTAAAATCAGTGAAACGCATCTGGCTGACAACGCTGTTTGGCGCTTGGTGAACGTGGCTCGTTGGCTTGGTCCGGTGTCGTTGCCTGTTGGTGTCGTGTATCTGCTGCGACTGGCCAGGGACTGTTTTGCGGACTGCCCTCCAGTCATGGCTTGGCGCTGCATTTGAATTTACCTAGGCCAGGCCACGGTAATGGAAATGGAAATGGGAATGGGATTGGGGAATGGCAGCAGAGAGTTACAGAGCTACAGATACAGAAACAGTTGCATGTATTTTCAAATTAATTTAACACTGTCAATTTGTTGTCCAGCTTACTACGGCGACAGGCAGCAGTCACAGTCGCCGAGTTGGTGTTGCCCGAGTTGTTATTGCTGCATTTGGTTGCTAAACGTTAACTAATTCCATGGAAATGTTGTTGTTGTTGTAGCTGTTGCTGGGGCTCTGTTGCTGCCAGTGCCACTACCACTGCGGCTATTTGCATTCGTAACCGCAGCAGAAGTGGCAGAGTCGAGGTGGTGGTGTCAGCTCCAGTGCAGCTCGCAGCGACTGACGGCAACAGTCAGTGACATTTAGCATGATTTAACGACATTGCTGCGGGGGCTACGCTGTGCACTCAAATCCAATGCGAGCCCAAAGCTCGTCGTCGTCCATCCAATGTAAGATGCAAATCACACTGGCTAAAATGTTATTTGGCTCGCGAAAAAGACGAGTAATGTCACTGAAAGCATTGTCATGTAGCATGCATTGTACGAGGGGGGGGAAGAGTTACAGGGTGGGGGAAATGCAAATGTCATTGTGTTGTTATCGATGTCAAAGTTGGCGCTTATAATAAACTTCAACTTCTATTGTTGGAGTATGAGCAAAACTAATTAAGCGACTTCCTTTTGTCAAACAGCACAAACGGAAAAAAAAGAAAAAGAGGAACTGCGAGCAGTCGCAATGCCACGCAGCAGTTAACGACACCAGGCAACCCCCGCTGTGGGCCAAATAATTAATGAACTGCAGCTGAACTGCGCACCCAACTACATCAGGGGGGGGTCACATGACGCAACCAAGTACTACTACGGATACACTTCCGCCAGTATTAGTCAACGGTGTTGACCAGTTTGAGTGGCCCAGTCAGAACCCACTCGACGCCCACACTGCCGACAAGCGTGGGAGTCGCTCCGAAAGAGGGCTACTTAATTAAATTCCTATAATTACGCCTGTGGTTTGGCACTGTTTATTTTATTGCAAAGTTTTGCTCGGTTTATCAATTAATATAAGTTTCATTGGACTTTATTTACAAGCTGAAAGTTGAACACTTTAAGGACCAAATACAGAATAAGTAAATATTGATAGAAGAACTTATAAATAAATATTGTAGCTGAAATACGTAAAACAATTACTGGTGTTGGTGGGCGTGACACCAAATATTTATAATAAACTCGAGAAACGTATGATATGCAGAAGCCTACATGCCAATTTTAATGTGCCTAGCTCTATTAATACCTGAGATCTCTGCGTGCAAAAAGACAGACAGACAGACAGACACATTTTTGCATAGTCAGAAAATCCCTTTTTTGACCATTTTCAATTGTAGGAAAGTTATGTACTTGATACTAATAAAAGTTGTTTATTTGTTTTTTTATTGAGTTTCAGATTAATCATCTAAAAATGTGTTCGTCATACTCTCGGAACACCCCTCGCTATTTTATTGTATGTGACGGAAGGCGTCAGTTAGACAAGCGTTTGAAAACTATTAAACAGCGTCCAAAAGTTCACATAGAACGAGCGGAAAATGGGGTCGGAAGGCGCGTGCTGTTGCCTGTCAGAGCCGCTGGTCCGATGTCCTGCCCAACTATTGTTGCTGTTGTTGTTGTTGCTGTTGTTGTTATGGCGGTGGGCTATGGCAAACAAACTATGCAGGCTTTTAAGCATTTGTGTAACATTAATTAAATTTATATTCAAACAGCGAGCGACTTAATTTCTAATTTCCGCCTCAGCTTGTGACCTGAGAACGGAGTAACGAGAACGAAGCAGGAAGAACTTTAATTGGGTTGAGGAGGAGAGTGGCTGCTCGCGTGGCAACAACTATGGCTGTGTGTGTGTGTGGTTGCCTAGTGCCTCCAGGGGTTGTGGCGGCCTTTGAGTGACTGGCACTTTAAGCCACCTTCCCGGGGCGTCATTAAGTTTAATGCGGCGCTTTATTTCGCAGCAAACAAATGTCATAACATCAGCCTCAACCCGAGCGGGCACAGGAGAACAGGATCACGACTCGGGCACAGCTTGTTGAACTGGCTCCCAAACAAGTGCAAAATTTATGCCAGCCATACTTTTGTCATAATTGCGGCTCCGTTGGACTTGTAGTACATTTTTTTGCTGTTGAGCTGAAAAGTGTTGACGGCTTTGAAATATGAGGCACATGCAAAAGGTAACAACCCTGACGATGGCGATGACGCTGGCAACAACATAATCAGCAGCAGCAGGCAGAAGTAAGCGCGCCCACACTCCCACACTCCCAGACTCCCTGTGCGTCACTGCGTCACACGTTGACAATATCTGCTGTCGGCTTATTTACCAGCTCAGCTGCCATATGAATGTGCACCCAGTCGGGGCAGACAGCCAGCCAGGCAGCAACGATGCTGACTTTGGGACTCTCTGGGAGCTGCTGTTGGTTCTCGCTTACTTCTTGGCCTGCTTGATTTTATGCTTGTTGAGTTAATAGTTGCCTTGCCACCTCGCTGTGAGTGCGTAGTTGTTGTTGCTGCTGCTGCTGCTGACGGCACCTGACTGCTGTCGGCGCTGGTAGTTGCAAGTGCCGTAATTTGTAATTTCAGGCAAATGAATTTTTGGCATTTCAGGCTGAGGTTAAGGTAGAGGGGGGATAAGGGTTGGGTTGGTCGTGCCATGCCGTGCTGGTAATCGTTTTGGCAGGTTTACTATCTACTGTTAGTTGCCAGTTGTCGTTGTTGTTGCTACAGTTACCGTAGTTCAATTGACCAACACTTGTGCTTGCCTTGTTTATCGCTCATCGTTGGCTGGCTGGCTGGCTGACTGTTTGACGGGCTAGCCCCGGTTCTCCCAGCCCCCTCTACTGACTTTTAAATAAACCATAAAACAAGACTATTCACTTCAGTTGCGTTGCGGGCATGGACACATTTTGGGGGCTGTGGCAATGTTTCCCCTTGGCTTAAGCGTTTTATCTCGTTTTTATCGCTTCTTTAGTCCTGCCCTGGTCGCAGCAATGAGCCGCTTGACTGACTGTCTCTAACCACCTCCACCCCCCTCTACACTAGTGACTCCAGCTACACCTCCAGCTCCTACTTCAGATCCAGCTCTGGCTTGTCTGGTTATTACTGCTGTCAGCCGTGTTCAATTTCATAGAGTTTGTTCCCGTGCTTGTCTATGTCTCTCTTGTTTTTTCTCCATTATTTCTCCCCCTTTCGGGGTCAGTACAGTCGGTCGTTGAGGCCACATAAAACAGACAGTAAAGTAAAATTGTCAGCCTCGACAATTGGCCAAAAATAGCCGGGTTCAGTTACTGCTCATACAGTAGACACACTTCTGCAGCTGGCCAGATATGGCTGAAAGCAGAGCATTGAATTGAGTTCTGCCTATAATTAGCATTAATTTTATAGTTCGGCTTACAGGCTGAGCAGAGCTTTGAATGCTTTGAAGTGCAAACGTAATGCAGATACCGTTTTTCTCTGGCTCCATCTACCACTTCCAGTGTCGCCTCGTTGTCTGTCAAGAGTTTTGTTTCCAAACGCGCTAAGATTGGACCTTATTGGACAGAGGGTAAGTAAACCGTAGGGATCGTCAGCCAGCCCCCAAAGTCAATGACAGCGTCAGAGATAGCTGGTAGGTAGACAGGGCCAGAGATGAAAATCAGCTACAGTGGATAGCATAGGAATAAATTATAAAAGTACAAACCTAATAAAAGTAAAACTAGCGTAGTTTCTATTTGCAACCTAATGTTCAGTTCAATGTCAATATAATTCACTTTTATCTTCCAAAACTGATCGCCAAACTTGAATGAGAAAATCGTAAAGGTAATGTAAAATTATTTGCCTGTTTTGGTTCCATAGTTCAGCCTTGTCTCGTCTCAGACTGCATCTCATCGTAAAAGTTTTAAGTGTTTGCCAGCCATTTTCTCGTTAGCTGCGAGAGGTTCCAAGTTATTTGGACACTGTCCATGTCCATGTCCGCATCGGCAGCTCTGGTAGCTACGTAGTACGGACTTCGGGCCTTGCTTGGGAAATTCTCGTTAAAATCAAAAATTAGCTGAAAACTTTCAGCAAACAAGTCAGAAGCGACATTTGTTTAAGTTGCTGTCATTGCTGTCGTTGTGGCTAAAGTTGTTGTTGTTGCTACTGTTGCTCTCGTTGTTGTTGTTGTTGATGTTGTTGCTGTTACTTGTGCCTCCCTGGTTTGTCGTTGGCTGTGGTCAGCCTAATTTTAAAATTAAATTTTAAGTAGCTGCCCACTGTAGCACGAGCCCATCAGCAAATTGACCGCTTCCTTGTGGGTTTCCTACTTAAGCCAAGCCAAGCCAAGTCGAGAAGCCTTTAAGATGTCCCCGCGGGCAGCAAGGACATGGATATGGCTATGGCTATGGCCATGGCTATGACCATAGCTATGGATATGGCTCTGGTTTTGGCTGGAGTCGGACCCGGAGGCTGTGGGAGGACAAAAGGGATGGCAAAGCCATTCAATAAATACCATACAATTTTGTATCATGTATATTGCCTCGGCATTGGCATTGTAATGCCCATAAAGTATTTTCTTTTTATTTTCAATATACTTTCCATTTGCGTAGCATAGCTTCCTATCGTTTCATTTTGTCTTCTCCTCTTTTTTACGAGTATGACAAATAAAATGTGCATGATTTTATGATCTGTTGATATTCCATTACAATTTTGTAAATATTTTGTTGCTGCTGTTGCTTTTACTACTCACACTCACTCACACACTCATGCGGAGGCACTGCTCTTACAATAGACTTACAAATACATTGCACACATGAGTGTCGATGTCTGTCTGTATGCGAGTGTGTGTGTGGGCGTGTGTGCATACTCGAAGCAAGCTCCCACACTGCGCTGCTGCTGCTGCCAGCTGGTACAATTTTAAAAGGATGTTTCGAGCTCTGCTAAGCATTTGGCACAATGGCAGAGCAAGTTCGGAGGGATTCGACTTGTCTGGCTGCTGCTGCTGCCTCCTCCTGCTGCTGCTGCTGGTGCTGCCTAGCGTCTGATTGCTTTTACCGCCTGCCACAGAGTATCGAAATATTTTTGTATTTTAAGCTTATTTTTCTCCAATATGCACAATGATGCTTATAGCATATATTGCTATTGCTCATGAATATACATATGGACACATGTATGTGCGTGTATCGCAGATTATTGCATATTATAAGCTTTGCAGCTTTACGAATGGCATAGAATGGCACACCCACACACGAACTGACAACTCCCCTCATTGCCTCCATTATATTTCCCTCCTCCTGAGACTAAACTGCAGAGAGACTCGTTGAGAGTCGCTTAAATTTTTAACAAGCTAAAATTGTTAAACAAATTTCGCTTGAATTTTTATTTCAACGCAAATAGCAACAGCAACTTGCATAAATGATTTATTGCCACAAACAGAAAGCCGCTTTTGCTGCCGTTACTGCCTGAGCTCTTGTTGTTGTTGCTGCTGCTGCCACTTCAGCTGCCATTTCTAGTTAAGCATCAAAATTTGCGCCGTGACCAAATACAGGCACAGGACAAATTTGTGTGGCAACAGAAACAGCAACAGCAGCAGCAGTCACCGCAGCAGCAACTACAACAGCAGCAGTAGCTACCACCAATGTCATCGTCAAACGGAGAGAACAGAAAACAGAGCACACTCGAGACGAGGACGGGCCCAGGCACACGCTCGTAAAATTTTATATCCAATTTTACGATTTCTGACGCAAAAAGTGAAACTAACCATTTCGACATTAGACATGAACACATCTCGGCCCTGGCTGGTGGGCCGCGTCCGTCAGACCCTGGTGAGCAGTGGGGCCCTTCGTCGGATGACGACGAGCGAGGCCAGCAGCAGGATGGAGTATTTCTTTTGGACTTGCTCGGGCGTCAACGAGCGAACAAACGTCAAGGATGCTCTGCACGCACACACACCCGCACACAGACACAGACATACATAAATATTTTTTGACCGTATACTGCTGGCCTGCTCGCTCGCATTTGCTTCGTTTGTCACAATGTTGATTTTTTTCTGTTTTTGGTTTTTGGGTTCTTTGGTTTGTTTTGTTTTTCGATTTTGGTGATGACAGCCAGAGCGACATTAAATGCGCCGCTTCAGTTGTTTGCGCCTGTGGTAGAGGCCAAGTGCTTGATGCTCGTCTGCTCGTCTGCTCGTCTGGCCATTGCCAGCTGGTCTACACGTATATGAGTGCCGGGCATTGGCATTCGTCGTCGTCTCATATTGATGGTCATGGCGACGCTGCGGCGTTAGCAGCGGCTGCGACTGCGGCTGCGGCAATTTTACGGCCTGGCGAGAGTTGCTCGATAAGTTGCCCCAACATTAGTAGCAACCTCATTGAGTAAGTGCTGCAAACGCCCCTCGTCACTTCTGCCTGTGTGTCCTTTGACTGACCGTCGTCTATTGACTGCTTTCCCTGCGGCTGTGTTGACTCAACATAGTCCAAAGACCCCATTGCTCTCGTCTCCCTGTTCTCGCATGTATTTGGCAAATCAATGGCTGGCCGGGTGTCATTAAACGGTTGATCGTTTAATGTCCCTCGCCCATCCCCCTGCCTTCTGTCCTTGTGCTCAAGCAGCAGCAGCTGCTACGGGTAAAGTATGTGCTGGAGTTTTGCTTGCTGCTGTTGCTGTCGTGGCTGCCATTGCTGCTCCCATTGCTGCTGTTGCTATTGGCTTTGCTGCTGCCCCGTCGCTGTTTATCGTTTCGCACTTCCGTTGGTCAACTTCCTGCAGCGATTGGGAGAAAGCAACACAGCAACGACAGGGTCCAAAATCAATTGGAAATTAATTTCATGCTTTGATTACCGGTTGTGTCGCACGTTTTATGACCTTGAATACGACACATTTGTGTCGTCGCTAACGTTGTCCCGTCGTTGTCCCGTTGTCGTTGTCCGGTTGCTCCTTGTCCTGCTGTCCCGTTGGCCTGTTGTGCCCTCGTGGCTGTGTCCATTTCCTCACTAAATTAGCCAGGCAATGGCATGAATTGAAACGAAACGAAACCAGCTGCGAACAGAGCTGGAGCTGAAGTCGATCCACGTTTTGTCGTCTTGGCTGTGTTGCTTCAATTTATCAAAGCTACGGCTCATTCGTCCTCGACGCCAGCGCCTGTCAGGTATAGGTGTAAGAGCAAATGCTCGAGAGGGAGGGAAAGGAAAGCTGTCGTATGCTACTAGCAGAGTGTGCCCCTGGAACAGTGATTGGCATTGGAATTGGGGCAGTGGATGAGTGGGTGATTGGGTGAGAGTGCTACGTGTGCACCAAGCTAATTGAAATGTTTATATGACTTTTTATGGGCTGCCAAAAAGGCTCATTACATTTACGGGATTTCAATGCGCCATTTTCGCCTCATTCGACCGCTGATTAAAGCAATTCGCACCAATAACTCTTGTTCATAAAGCTGTAGGCAGAAGGATGCAGAGTGGGCAGAGCTTTATACATTACCATTCATTTGTGGTAAGCGTGCGTGTGTGTGTGCGAATTTATATACACACACTTCTACTACTATGTAAAAATGTTGAAGCAAACATACTTTGTCCGAGAGTTGGCCAAAAGGGCTGCAAGTTCCGGGCTGCAAGTCCCGCTGTGCTGCTGCTGCGCGGCGTCTGCGTCTTTCACCTTTTTGCATCCTTTGTGTCAGCAAAAGTTTTCTGCACGTTTGTGCAAATCCATTCAATATGGCACCCACTGCCGGTTACCTCCAGCAGCTTCTGCTGCTATTGCTGCATAGCTAGCTTAAACACCTTGGCCAACATTCTTGCACTCTTCTGTCGACTGCCTCCTTCCGCCGTGTGCCTCCCTTTGTCGCCTTCAGCTTGCACCTTCCGTCGGCTCATTCGGTTATTCAATGCTTTTCTTCGATTTTGCAGCACAGTTGGATTTTCCTTTCTATCAAGAGTGGGTGGAGAGAAGGAGGGGAGCTGATACGAGCCAAACGCATTTGAGGATAACCAAAAGGTGCTTTTATATGCTTAATGGAAAATCTAATTTATGACCTATGGCTTTTCTGTTCGTTGCGTTTTCCACTGCCATCGATGGCTCAGACATTTGTGCTGTAGATTTGTATTTGTCCTTTTGCAGCTGGAGCAGCGGGCAAGGCAGAAACAGAAGAAGAACAAGTAGAAGAAGAAGAAGCAGCAGCAGCACCAGCAGCAACGCCACCAGTCTATTCTGAAACAAATGAAGATTAATGCGAATCGAATGTGCTGCCTCTGTAAATGTGGCCGTCAAAGTGAATGTCTGTGTGTGTGTGAATGCGAGTGTGTGTGAGTCGCAAGGAGTGCAAGTCCTCGGCTCGCTATGCTAGCCGCACTATTCAAAAATTAAACATTCCGAATGCATTTATAATTTAAATGAATAACCCCGTCGTTTTTTACCTCCTTCTTCCCCTTCGTCTCCCTGGGTGCCAAATCAAATTGCATGCAATTTTTCTACTTCAAATGAACGGAAGTTTTAGCGCATAAATTTGAATGTGGTGGGGATGGTCCCCGTAGAGTGGGGCAGCTGATGATGAGCTTTGAGCGATTTGTTCGGGACCATCGTGCGAAATACGCCCACATAAGGCACGCAATAAATTGGCGCAAAAATTATGTTTCCCACAACTTGCCGCAAATTGCGCAATTCGGCAGCAGGCCGACGAGGCAGACAGGGGCAGGGACAGGGGCAGAGACAGGGGCAACTGCATTGCAATTGACGGCGATTATCGCGCCCCGAAAATAGTTAGTTTGTTTGTTCAACGTTTCGCTCGCCGGGGTCTATTGGCATTTTAAACGTTATCGAAAACTAACCACAAACTCTAAAACTATCGAACGCGTCGGTGTGTTCTCTGTTTGAGTATGTTAGTGTGTATGCCATAAGTTCCTGCGTTTCTCGGGCATTGTTGCTGCTCTGCCCAATGCCGCTAGCCAAAAGTTGCAGTTGCAGTTGCCGTTGCGCTTTTTGTTGCCTCGTCCCCTCCGCATCCCCTTCGCAGGCAGCAGTTCAATTTGGAGCGAAGCGGAGCAATTAAGTGTAAAAATGCGAAACACATACGCTCAAAGTGCGCACACAAACTCTGGCATGCATAGACATGCACAACACAACCCAGTTGGCAGACGGCTCACGGTTCCTATTCCCGTTGCCTCCTCTACCCCCTCTTCCCCACTGCCGCAGATGCCACGCATGTTCCATGGCCATGTCACCTTCTAAACGAAATGAGCAGCAAATGGGCAGTAAATTTGTTTGCTATTTTTCTTCTGCGCTGCTATTGATGTTGTTGTTGTTGCTGTTGTTCCCTTTTTTGTTCGTGTATTGCTTTTGAAGTTGTTGCTGCTTTTGGTTGGTGGTGCTGCTGCTGCAGCCTTTTAGAAATGCAACAGTTTTTGGTTTTGTTGCACTGTAAACGAGTTTGGCGCACACTGTCCAAATATCTGCAGGGCTGGACGCAGGGATATTCTGGGAGTGGGAGTGGCAGTGGGTGAAATGCGGCGTTGTGCCATCGTTTAGGGCAACACCCAAGCAAAAGCTGCAACAAAAACGCGGCGCGGCGCGTCCCTGGCGCTATCGCTGTCGTCGTCGGGTTGGGTAGCCGTTGCCCCACAGGTGCCCCTGGATCCACTTTGCCACCACTTAAACTTGTTCTATGTGCAAATTTAATTTTTTCGCCGCTTTTGGCCAACTGAGATTCGGATTACATGCCATAAAGGCAGCTGATGTTTGTTGCAGTTGTTGGCTGCTGCTGCTGCTGCTGCCTCTATTGCATCTGCAACTGCCGTCGGCTCGATTCTCGTTTTGTGCCAAACGCACAACGACAACTTCAGCTGAAATAACTGGCAATAACTCGAAATCAAAGCACAGCAGGCAGTCGACAGCCAGCAGTGTCCGTTGTCCATAGTAGACTGGCTAGGCACTCTCTGTCATGCACTTGCTGTGAGCACGCCCAGCACTGACCCCGCGACCCCAGGCCCACCGGAGGTCTGTGCGTTGGGTGCTCTGCGCTGTGCGGCATCGTGGACATCATTTACTGCTGCTGCTGACACGCGGCCGAAACCAGCCCCGCTGGGCATTCCGCACATAGCCGCAGGCAACAAATTGCGTAAGTGCCGAACGCATACAGTGAATCGATTGACTATCGGATTGTGGACAGACGCAACTCCGGACGGAGTCCGGACGGCCCTAGAGCAACTGCTGCTTTTAGTCATATAGCGTCGACTTGACGCAATTGTTTAGCACAACAACTCGCTGACAAATACCCGCACAGCAAACGTAGTACACATGGCACAGGCCCATAGCCATCCAGCCAGTCTGCTGTCTGTTCAGACTAGCCGACCCATTAATTCCCCTTTCAAGTAGACTGAACTCTAACCACCTCCCCCTCCCCTGCTCCACTTACCATTCCTTCTGACCAGTCCTAAACTGGTTGGTCCAACAAATCGGCGAGAAGAGAATCCGCGCACAAATCGATTGGCAAATTATTATGTATTGGCCCTATTTGCAAGCATGTTGAGGTTGGCCCCTGCCGGAGGTGTTGTTCAAAAGATTGCAAAATATTGATGTGTCGGAATTCAAGGGGCGTTTGTAACTTGATATTTAATAAATTACTGTTTTATCGCTTGCTGCAGCACGATTATTCTTGTGAATCTTGTTAGAAGGCAATTTAATAGACATTTCTTATTATTTACTTCAGCTGTTATCAAACGTGTCTTTATATTATTTTGTGAAAGACTTGATCGAATAATAGTTAAAAATAACTATATACATTTATTTTTGAATTTATAAAAGAATTGCACATATTACATTTTGTATTTTATAGAAAACTCAGCAGGAAGTTTTAATGTAATTATTTAACGTCCCAAGCAAAACCGTTAATAATTTCAACGTTACTTTCTAATGGCGTTGCCGTACAAGCAAACATCTGGCAGCCGGAAACTTAAAACGCTGGTGTAGCGACGAGCTTTTGCTTGAGTGAACGTTGCCTCTGTAAAGTTAATAGATATGCAATTTTAGAGAAAGTACTAATAAAATAGGTTTTAGTACATACGATATTCACGGGAAATATGGGAAACGTTGGAGATTTTGAAGGGTTCGTGTATTGACTAGAAACATCACTTGTGTCGTTCAAATATTTTAGCTTTTTGTCGAGGTTACTTTCAAGTTTACTCCTCAGATAACATTTGCTCCACGCTTATGAAAATTTGTCTGCCGTACTGTTAAGCAGTGGCTGTACACTGAAAATTAAAGTACAGAGCGACCACAATGACTGAAAAGTATGCAATAGATTATTAATTGCAGCTTTCTGTTTGTGAACTGGGTGCACTGCAGTACAATGCCATGACACGATCCCGTGGTTATTGTATCAACTAAACAGCGAATTTGGTATTTTCTATTTTTTGCTGACAAAACAAAGTGCGCCGGACGGGAAAAGTGGAGTCTGCCAGTCAGTTATAATATCCTGGTTGAATGAGTAAAATAAGTTTAAACACGATGCTTCAATAATGATTGATTAGGGACCCCTGGAAAGTATTGGGCCTTAGAAACGTCGCTACGGCCCTGCCCATAATTCAAAACTTGACTGTTCCCATTCTTTTATATGTATGTATTTGACATTTATTAATTAGCTTTGATTGGGGAACAAAGATATTTTGATATATATGTATATAGATATTTTTTAGTTACATGTCGGCAGTTTTATATTGAACTTTTCGTTGTAGTGGCGGCAGAAATGCGATTCAAAATTGTAGCGAATGCTGCTTTGCTCGTAAGGTTCGAATTTCTGTAAATCACCAAAAGCAATAATTATAGATTTTACGTATGTATACGTAAAAACATAGGTAAACTTACGTTGTCGAAGACAATGGTCGGCACAAAGGATATACCCAATGCAAGAGTCTCCTTGCCGTATGGCTGCAGGATCTCTGCTGTCTTACGCGACCGCTTGCATTCCCTGGCCGCCGAGACGTCAAGGTTGAGGTGCCTGGCGCAGCTGTCGAGGTTGTTGCTGTAGGAGCGCAGCATACAGTAGATCAGTTCGAACGCCTTCCGCAGTTCCATATGTTCCAACACGCACGCATGTAGGGCATTCAATTCGCACTCCGGCTCTTGATGTTGACAGAACACTTGCAACTCTCCGATTTCAGTGTTGTTGTAGAACTAAGGAAAAGAATCAAACATATGAGATCATACAAATTGTTATCTATGTATGTATGTCTACTCACGCTCGCTTTCCCAAACGGATAAAGTTTCAGTTCCGTGCGCGACCACCAATCGTTA
Organism: Zaprionus davidi; assembly: GCA_018903715.1. NCBI lineage: Eukaryota > Metazoa > Arthropoda > Insecta > Diptera > Drosophilidae > Zaprionus > Zaprionus davidi. The sequence goes on from JAEIGL010000003.1 coordinate 2,706,910, forward strand.
TCGACCAGCGCATCGTACAGGCGACGTCGTATGAAGTACATGCTGTCCGGGCACAGAGCTTCGTAGTGTATGGCCAGCAGCAGTTTTGGAGTACTTGGCGTGGCCTGAGTCGTCGTGGTTGTCCCAGCAGCATCGATCTCATCTGGCGTTGGGGTCTGAGCATAGGCGGAACTCAGCAGCAGTAGCAGTCCGATTACCGGACACAATATACAACAAAAATTATACTCAATTATTGCCAGAGACAACCGTCTGTACAGCATCACATATGAAACACAACTGTCCGAGCAAATGCTGCATTATAATCAGCTGACGCTCTCGCGCCTCTCGCTCGCTATGCAAACTACGCATGGTCCACATTTCTGTTTGTTATCTAAAAATAAATTAGTATATATCAGAATACATATGCTCATATTTATATATAATATATTAACAGTACATTGGGATTAACCCACTGATGACATATTTTTGAGAACTTGTTTAAATTTCTGATAATATTCTCGACTTGAGCTTGATTCATATATCGATTTAAAGTGGGTTTAACACTCCAGCAGTTATTCAAACAATTCAATTAAGCTTGAGTCGATTGTTTTTAATTTGCCACTGGTCGCTAATGGGTTAATCGGTGTGTGCTGTGGTTACGCCGACGACGTCACAGCGTGTTAGCAAAGGGGGAGCACACTTCTGCATATTCATGTCCAATTATGTGTGTCGTCTCTCTATAGAGTCTATGGAGCCGGTTGACATTAACAAATCATAAACAATGAGGATTGCAAGCGCGCAACAAGTTCAGTGCACCGACAAGAGCCGCGCCGGCGCTAATTGACAGACAGCTCCATTTTGGACAACCAAGGCCCGCACAACGGTTTTCTGCGAGAGTAAACCAGTTGGGGGACCACAACAATACACACACACACACGCATACACTGCAGACATGTGACCAAGGAATAACTGTGTTGGCACTCTCGAGTGCCATTGACCAGCAGCAGCAGAGTTGGACTTGAGCAATTTCAGTTTCTAACTAATTTTCAATGCCTTTAATTGCCTTTGAATTCTTCAAATGGCTGCCAGCAGCAGCATTTATGGTGCGTGTTTCATGGTCAAGGCTTGCGAGCAAGAATGTCGCCTGGCTGGCCCAGGTTAATTGTGTTGCAACCAGCAGCAGCAAGTGGCACCGGGCAGCTGACCATTTCCACCGGCAGAGACACTAAACCAGTCGAGACAGCATGGCAGCAAAAAGTGACAGTGTTTATGATGAGGCATTAATTGGCAGCTCTAGCTCCCAATACAGTCCTAGCTTCACTGCCATCCCCAGGTCCAGGTCCAACTCCAGTTCCAACTCCAACTCTGATTTTTATTTCCAGTTCGGACGCAAAGGCGACACCAATCGGAGCTCCAATGCGTCACATCGACAATTAACCCAAATTTCGCTTAGCCGACCGATTTTGGGCGGCAACCAAAACTGCACGCCCAGCCAGGCAGAGTTCCAGCTCGGGGCTTACTCACGACTCGCGTTTTATCTCTGTGCCGGTTTCTCTAACTGTTGCTCTGTTGCTTTTTCTGTAGTCGCCAATTCCGATTCCGATTTGCATTCGAGCTTGGCTGTTGTTGCTTTAATTTGCTTTTGCTGCCTGCGTCTTCTGCATGAACTTAAAGTGCCGTTATATACACTATCTGAAAGTGAGTCTTGTGTTTTCCTCAAGCTGAGAAATCATAGAGAATTAGTTATGAGTTATTTAACTCCACTAAACACCAGATAAGGTTTTCCACAACAACATTTTCACATTAGAGTCAAAGACGAAATGTGTTAGGGTATTTAGAAGTCGACTTATTTTACCAGTGGGTGTTTGCTTGGCTTTCGGTTCTTTGTTTTACGAGCAATGCGGTTCTCATTGCAACATTTTAGCCGCTAGTAAGCATCTTTTTGTTGTTGTTTGGCGATCTTGTTTTGTTGCCAAAAACGCGTACATTAACCCTTGAGTTTTGTAGTGAGTAGACACAACTAGCGAGACTTAAGTTGGCATAACTACGCAGTTGAAATAATGCGACGAGTTCATTGAACATTCTTAAGTGGGGCTCGTCAGCCACGAATTCCAATTCCAAATTCATCGATGAGTTTTAATGTTTCTTTGTGTAACATAAGCACAAATTGCGCAATTTGTTTCTGTTGTTTCTTAGAATTTTAATCATATAATCGATGAATAAATCGATGTATATAAAGAACAGATTTATATCGATGTCTTACTAGAATTTTATAAATTAGTGTTGTAAAATGAATGCTAAGAAAGCAAAACTGGTACAATTGGGTTGACCACAAGTGTTAAAGACGGCTTTTAACTTGGCATCGCATTCGACTTTTAGTGGGTCACGGTGGACCAGTTTTCGTTTGGCAGGAAGAAATTTCCTGCTGCGCATATTATTTGGAACAACTTTTTAGAGATAAACTTACGTATGCCCAGACACGTATGTATGTAAGTATTTAAATATGACACACATCGACATCATATGTACAAATGTATGTATATGGCATGGTACATTCACATGCATATCTGTCATTATCTTGCGATGCAGTGACTGATTTTCGGCTGGAGAATTTCACAAGACTCACTCAAAAGTGATAACCGCTATTCGTTATTCGCTCTCAGAGAGGGTTAGCGGCATATTGCACACACGATCTTCTCTCTAAGCTCCATTCGATGCAGCCAATACACGTCCAAAGACGTGCCCAGGCACAATACCCAGTAATATGCGTCTTATGCAAATGATACTCGCGGCGCTGCAAGGCCTCACAAACGTTGATCGTCCGTCCAAAGTACCGTCGTATTGCCGTACCACCGTAGCGTCTCTTTAAATGCCTAATTTCCGCTGATTCAGCAGCATTGTCAATTTTTGATTCTCCGTGGCAAACAACCGCGAGTGTCGAGACTTATTAGAGACACTCTGGCATAACTCAGACGGGGCTTGCCTCATCGCTACATTTCTTGGGTGTTACATGATGACTTGCAGCTGCCCCTGCCCCGACCAGGCCTCGCTTTGTGAGCTGTCTTTCGGTTTGCGTGCAAAGCTCTTATAAAATCCGAGAGAATGCACTTTATTGCCATTGTGGTTGACTCGCGGATACGCTGTTATTTTCTTTAACTCACAATAAAAAGTATGATATAAAGAGTAAAATGATAAGTACGTCTAAATGTATGATCAGAGAAAACAACGTTAATTTGTTATTATTTACTGCGACATTGTAAAATATGATATCGATATATCGATGATCTTTAGTTAAAAATCAATCTTTTTGGGGATGTCAACCCGCTTTGAAAACTATTTAAACTGAACTCAAAATCCATTTTTTTTTTATTTTTCTATAGTTTATTCGCAAGTTGATTGTTTTAATTCATATTAAATCAATATAAATTTTCAATTTAAATATTTCGGTCGCGCGGCAGCCACATTTCAATCTAAAACTTAATAATATCTAATAACGGATTTCAAATTATTGATCATTAGAAATTGAAGAAATTAAAAAAACTTTCAGTATTGGCTAACCTAAAAAAAAATTGAGAATCGCAAAACGTTCATCTCTCTCAGTTATTATAAAAATTCAGTTTTGAGGAAAAAAGCAAATTGGCAACACTTGAGAAGACAAAAGCCGCAACATGAGACAACCAAATGATGCCACAGCCCAACCGAAATGCATTTACCATATGCATCAACCGCCGACGCCGGCTACGGCTCCCAAACAATTTATTGAATGGGGGCTGAGGTTTTGGAGCTGGGTTTGGCTTCAACTTTGACATTCTTCATATGAACATATATCCAGCTGTCGGTAGGGTATTTCGACAGCTTTCGAATTTCTTGGTACTATTAAGGAATTTCATAAAAATATGCGCGCTCCACTTTGGTATCATAATCGACAGAACCATCAACTTGAATCTGTTTCGCATAGCCAGAGCAAGTGTCAGCCAAAACAGATTGCCAAGTAAACTGGTTCTCTTAGTTGTCTTTCGGTTTTGCGGTTAAGTGCTATTTACATCTTGGCCACGTTATGCGAAGAAGAAGCATCAGTCGTTTTTTTCATGCCACCTGTTACAGTTAGTTCCGATGCCAACAACCTGGATACAGTCGGCCGACGTGCAGTTGGTTCGATTGCATAGACAAAGTACGTGCCAAGTTTTATTTTTGTCTGTGCTGCCTAAGACCGTACTCGAACCATAAATTATATGTTCCTGTCAAGATAGCGATAGTGAGCAACACCTACTACGGTGTGGTATTTGATGAGAGACATGAGCTAAGCGCCCAAGCGGGACCAACTGACGCAAGGCAAAACGCCTTAGGCTGTAAGTCACAGTTGTTCGCAGATATAGAACATTTATTTATAATTGTCGCATAATGTTAACGATTCTGTTCGAAAATAACAGCTGAGTCAAATTGAGAGCACGGCGGCCTAATCGGGTGACAACAATGACTGACTGAAACAGACTTTAGTAGGGCACAGTTGTTGGACTTTACCTGTTGTTTTTAATTGGATTTTGAGCGCACAAAGCAGCCAACGAAGTACAAGAAACAAGATGAAAGATAGATAGACAAAAGAATTTGCGAATGTGTTTGCATATACACGCCCATATATAATATGTATGTATGTATATGGTATGTACATATCTAATTTATATACAAATGAAAGACTCAGAGCAAATAAATACTTTTACCAGTTGCTGTTTGTATTTACCCAACAGCAGCTTCTATTTATACATTTATCGACCTATTAGAGAGATATAAGACCTCAATCTTTTTCAAGAATTGATAAAGAAATATTTGGCCAGCAGATATTCTTTGTTTTGATGAATATTTGCCTTGAAAGTTATATATCATTTTGGGGTTTATCAGAAAGTTGGCAAGCGAATTCTATCGACGGAATGTTAGCTGGGAATAGAATAAATTCAAATAAAATAGCAAAAAAGCGGAAACGCCAACCAGAAATTTACGAGCATTGGCCACATTGGCTTCATTTGGCTTGAAGGCTTGGAGCGGCGTTGAAGCGTTTCTGCAGCAACAAGTGGTCAAGTCAACGTTGGGGGTTCTAATCACTTTAACACACTGACCAACAATAGACCATTAGAAGAATGAACGTTCACGACCCGACCTGGTCCGGTAATTATGCGCTGCTGTGCAAATACATAACTTAAAGCCAGCAAATCCATTGTTTGTTGACTTGGCCCGGTGGCTTCGAGGTGTTCACAGACCACAGCCCACGCCAATGAGCCATTGCGCAAGATTTATAACGCCTCTGGCCGGGGCCGATCTGCAATTGTACGAAATACGTAATGCTTGAGGCTTCCGTTAGAATCCGACAGCAATTGCTTTAAGCCAGATGTGCATACATACAAATGAGACATACAGACATACATCGAACGCAAATGTGGGTCTAGGTCGTTGTCGGTTGAGGTTGACGTTGCCTGCGGGGCTAGATTCGGTGTGCAGCCAGCTGAGAAATTCTTTGGCGTCTATATCGGCGGCCCCCTTTTCGGTTTCGGTTTCGGTGCGCGACACAAATGTTGTTGGGGTCTCTTCTGGGCTGGCGAAAAGAAAATTACAATATGCGCCAAGCGACGACGAGTTTACGAATGTGGCAGCCAAAATAGAGTGTGATTGGAGACAGCAGCAACAGAAACACACTATGGGATAGCAATTTAGAGACGCCGCAGGCACCGTCTCGCTGGGTCATTTAAACGCCCCCTTCGCGCCCCTTGGAAACTTGTTTCTATCCGCTGTCTACCTTGGCTTTGTTTTTGTTGATGTTGATTACAATTATTTTCAATTAAAATGTGAGAGCAGCACAGCAAAGCCGAGAGCTTTTTCACAGTCTGTTTACATTTTGTATAAGCTGAACAGCTGTTTTGCTGAGAGAGAGAGGGAGAGTGCCCATAGAGCGCGAGAGCGAATGTGTCAGAGAGCAGCGCACGTGAGAGCGCGCGCTGTAAATGAAAAGCAAAGCCCCAGCAAAAGTTTTGTCAATTGATTGAGTGGCGGCAGCCCCAGCACCGACATCAACAACAACACCAATACAAAGGCACTTACACGAACTACAACTACATTCACAAATCGAAGTGTTCGTAGTAGAAACATCGCACAGCGCAGCAAGCAGCAAAGCCAGCAAACAAAACTCAGAGGCCCGACGCTGTGCCGCAGTCAGTTGTTATCGGAGCGCGCTGCCGCTGTCATGTCCGAGACGTAGACGCGCACGGTTCGTTTTACTGGTGGGTTTTCAACTGGCTGACTGTGTGTGTTTGGGTCTGGTCGGGTCTGGTCTGGTCATAGATTGCCTTACCTTACGATTCCTCTGCTCTTCGTTCGCTATTCGGTCGCGCGGCGCGGTTTGTCACTCTCTCTCTGTCTGTCTCTCTCGCTCTCTCTGTCGTTTTACATCTCCCACGCGCGCTCTCTTGACATCATAAAAATAATACATTTTATAGTTGCTTATTTTGTTAGTGGCTGAAACCAAAAATGTTTAAATGAATAATAAAAAGTCAGCTAATAATTGTGTACAGTGCTAATAGCCACTTTATATATATAAATACCTTCTTGATTATCTTTAAGTTGTCTAGTAAATGCAAATTTAACTTACTACATACATGTATGTACATACGTGAACTTATTTGTGTATGTGTATGTATGCACATATAATAATCAATTCAGAGAAACCAAATTTTTTACGCTGTGCACCTCAAGTTCACGGATTTGATTGTTGCTGTTGTTGTTTGGTTGTCAAAACAACATTTTTGTGTGTGTGTTTGCTTAAAGTGAAATTATTTGAGTCGGTGAAATTGTTTATAACAATAATCAATCTAGTTTTCGCCATGTACTGCCCACATATCACATATGTGTCCACATATGTTAATATGTACAATGCAATATTATTTCCATTCCCACATAAATATTTTAGTCTGCCGGGCGCTGAGTTTGTTTTTTTGATTCTGTCCGATAGTCTGTTATCACAATCTCCTGTTGTGCCATGTTGTGCACACCGTGTTTGAATGAATGTACTTCAAGAATGTATTTACATACAGATGTATATGTGTGATAGTAGATGACAACCGTGTATAACACGATGCTTTCGTTGCTGTTGTTGTGTTGATTGCATTGTTGTTCAATTTATACCATATCTCTATTTCTATCTCTGTCTTTATCTCTATCGTCAGCGCTTGACTACGACATTGATAACGCAGTTACCCGTACCCGTACCGGTACCCGGTTAGGTTAGTAAGCCTCTCTCTCGGTCACAGCTCGTCGTCGTCTAATTGCCTACAACCTTATCGCGCTGACCCCTGAACAGAGCCTAGCACCGTTGATTTGAATAATATACGAACCGAACCGGACTGTGTATATTATTAAATTATAGTGGATCATTCGCGTGTGTATGCGACTATAGTCGCGAGTTTTTCATTGTCGTCGTTTGGCAAATCATTTTTGCAAAATGTCTTTGTGAGACGACGCTCGTGTGCATAAGAAAAAGTCATAATGAAATGTAAAACGACGCAAAAAACAAACGCGCGAGTGCATAAATAAAAATAATTCATTACTGTATTGTATTTTAAATTGCATTCAATTCAAAGCGGAAGTACACACACACACACCAACAAGTATACAAATACAGTGCACAAAAATAAAGATTGTTACAAATACAAGAAAATAAATAACGATTGCAGTAAAATACCATATGCAATAAAGCGAAACAGCAGATGGGAAAAAAACATCAAATAAAAAGCTAAACGCTATTATTACAGTTGCATCAATCATCGAGTCGAGTGGTAAGTTTAATCAGTAATTAGCTAATTAATCACTTATCGTATTAAATAATAATAAGACCCAGTGTTGCTTCCTTCCTTAAGCTCACACTCCTGCTCGTAAAAAAACAGCTAGAAAATCAATAAAGTCGACTTTTAACGCTGCTTAACATTACACACAGACACACACACACATGCATATATCGCGCTTCTCTTTGAGCTTGCTGGGGCTTTTCATTAGCAACAGCTGATTGCACAAGTTGCTGACAAAGTGACCTCCAACCCCACTGTGCAACCCCGCACCCCAACCCCAAATATCCTAGCCGTTAATTGCCTAACCTTGGCACGCCTTGGCACTGGAGGAGTGTCGCGGTCGCCGCTGAGGGAGTGTTGTATCCACTGTTTGCTGCTACAGCTTGCTTTGCCTGATTTTCTTGTGTGAATACATTTTTAAGTATTTACAGACCCTTAATTGTATCCACTCCCATTTCCATTCCCATTTTCCCTGGTTTTTCTCGAGTGGAAAGCGCGCTTGGCGCTTAAGTGCTGCATTTGCTACTTCATCATGTCAATCAACGTCGCAGTCAGTTCAGTCTTGTGTGTGTGCCACAGTGCCCTCGTCTAATCAGGCCAACTTTTAACAACAAACTCACACCGGACGAAAACATCATATCACGGAGCGGCAGCGGCAGAGGCGGCAGCAGCAATAACAACAATAATAAGGGCTTTGCTTGTTTTGACAGTAGCAACGCATGCGAACAACGTGTCCTTGCGTGTCTCTTTGCTCTCTCTTTGGCGTTCTCTCTCGCGCTTGTAATCTCTCATCTTCTACCACGTGATTTCCAGCTGCACTTTGACTTTCGTTACTAAGCTCCAGGGCGTTAAAAGCTTGAAGCTTTTACAACTGTTGCTAACTCAACGCCAAATGCATCCTAGAAAGCTTTTCTAGAAGTTTTACGCCATGGGGCAATTCTGGCGTACTTTGTGAAACTCGTAATTGCGCACTTGTTGATGCCAATTTTCACATATTTATCGGTGAAGAGAAATAAAGACACAACACATTTTAGGCTGTGTAAGCAAACTTCTTGATCTATGATCTGTGTATTCTGTGAGTTTAGAAAGCTTGGTACTGTATTGGATCAGAATTGTGTATATCATTCTGTACAATAAAGGACCAGAATGATGTATATCATTCTGTACAATAAGGTTATCATTTTCATTGACATTTTCGATTGGTCCATTCCTTCCTTGAGGTATTCACGTTTTAAGGTCTCTTTTCCACACGGCAGCCTGCTGCACTTTCACTGGCCTCGCTCGCATTCTAAAGTGAAAGGAGCAAAGCTACTTATATGGTTTGTTTGTATGTATGCATAGGTATAAGTTGATGGTCGCTTTTGGTGCTTTCTAAACAATGGCCATTTATCCAATGCTAACAAAAACGTAGTTGGTATTGGAGTGCCATTCACAAAACTCAACACACACACGCAGATACACTTTGGCCAATTGAAAATTGATCGTAGACCGCATGCATGAGTGTGAAGCACCCACATCGTGCTCAGACGATATACCGACAAAAACTGGCAAATGGCAACATTCTATTTCAATTAATGTAACTGACCTATGGCATTTGCAGTGCTCTCGACAACATTAATCAGCACATTTGGAGCCCATTGTATATGTTATTTACTGGCCTTTGTTTATACTCATAAAAACACTCGACAAACATACACATATGACCAATCTGTAGCAGCAAGCATAAAACTTTTAATATCTTCAGCGAGTCCAAAACGCCAGCAATAACAACAACATCAGCGTCGGCAATAGAATTTCAAATGTTTTACTGAGCTCGGTTTGAGTTTTATGATAAATTTGGATCTCCCTTAGTGATTTACTGGATTATTAAAGTACCATACTTCTAATATATATACATATATGTATGTATAAATCTGCTCATTTGTGTTAACCTTTAACTCTTCAAGTTAATGGGAAGTTTGTTAATTTTTTTGTCGTACATTCAATACAAATTATCATTATATACAAGTCCCAAGTAACTGTAATTACTGTCGATTTTCGTGTAATCAATTTTATTATTATATTATTTAACGTTATTTGATTGCTTTAAAAGTTGACTAGCTGTCCGCTACTTTTGATATACTAGCTGGAAAATTTTGTATTTAATACAAACTGGAAACAGCAGAAGCGACACGCGATAAATAAAAAATACGCTGCAACTATATGGTTGCTTTATACACTATATACCCAACGGTTAAAATTCATTCAAAAGCAGCATGCATCATACGATTAAGTTATGAAATGTTTTTTGACATTGACGTTTAATACCTGTCATGGTGCAGTTGCCTTTGTTGTCACTGTTGTTGACTGAGGGGGCATTTTACCGTTACCAGATTGATACCGCGACCCACGCATTGCGTGCGCATCAAAATGAAGATATTTGGTTTTACGTACTGTACATTTCTTTTTTTTTCTTGTCTACCTTCACATTGACTAACTGTTTTTTAACTTAAAGGAAAAAATACAAAATGCAAGTCCGCAGAATAAATATACAATAAAGCACATAAAATGCTTACAGCATACAAATGTCTTTTCATTTTTGTGTTTTTTGTCTTTGTACATTTTTGTCATCGACTCAAATTACATTTAAAAGCAATTTTTGTCATTACTTTGCAATTTATTATAATATTTCGAATATTTAAGGTATTTCTCCCCAAGGAAGCTTAATGCGTATTTTATAGCGCACATGAACTTTCTAAAAGCTCAACGCTTAGTTTGATTTTCGTTATCAGGATTGCACATAGATGGCGTCGTTGAGCTTTGAAGGGAAGCGCTTAGAGTTTTGTTCGCTTGAAAGCTTAGTCAGCTGCACCTGTTGCTTTTCGAAATAAACATTTGGTTGACGCAGCAGCTTTTTTAAAGCCGCCTGTAATTCGTTATCAGCAAATGACGAACGAAATTCTCGATAAACAGCAGGTGATTAGCTGATAAGAGAAAGATACGTAGCTGCAGTAGCGTTTTGCATTTGTTTAACAACAAAATGCATTAAACCAATGAGTGTACACATGTTAATACACAATTTGTTTAAAAATAAAACTTCAAAAAAGTAATAGAAATGTTTGATAAGCAGCCGAAATATACAAAAAAACTCCCTTCTCACTTGATTATTAAATTTATCATCTGTCACGTTTGCGTTACTCCCAGAAAGCCGCTGTTGCCCAGGGTTTGTTTAGAAAACAGAAATGGTCTAGTATACAAATATATATAGAAAAGTATCAGATATATGAAATGACAATCGTCTATTCCCGATCTCGAAAAACAGCACACAAACTTCGTTTGTTGTTCTACAGGAAATTTAAAAAAATAGTGCAAGCGCTATAAAAGCCAGCACCCTAAGCGAATCCAAAATAAATGACGTGACATCAAAATAAAATAAAAAAAATAAAGAGTAACTGCAAAATGTAAACTACACAGAAACGTGCGAGTCGCGATTTTGCACAGAATCTTAATGAGGGCAGAGAAAAAGAGACAGAGACAGACATGTTGATTTAAAATGTGTTTAAATATATGTGTATACACATAGATAGATGACTTGTAGAGATGTTTGTCTACACACATACTATTTACTATATTTTTCGAAGACAATCTGCTTAACTACCTCTGATACCAATCTGATAAATTGTCTGGTTGTAAAAATTCCACGAGTTAGACGATTGGGAAAGTTCTTGAGATGTCAGTGACACATTTTCTTTTATTAGTTTGAACCAATTAAACATTTACTGTGCCTTATCAAGTGAAGTCATTGATCGTTAGAAGAATAAAGTTGCTTCTTCTTATACAACCGGTTTGGTTCTGAGCAGCTCTTACAGACCTCAGTTAGTAAGTAAGTTTGTTTAAAACCATCGACTGTAGCATTCTACATAAATTTGCATATGTTTAAAGAAACTCAACGACCAAGAAACATAGCATTGGTCGGGCAAGCTTTTAGTATTTCACTGTTGCAGACGAGTTTGCAGCTGACATAAAAAAGGAAAAACCAACCGACAAAAAACCCCAAAAAACTGTGTCAATGAAATTTTCGTGCATTAAATTGCAATAGTTGCACAGAAAATGCCAGACGGCTGCCTGTGATGTCATACTGTGCACTAGACGGCTGCTTTAATACCCTTCCATTTAAAGATAACCTAATAATCAATTTCATTATTATTGATATTTATTAAATTTCTGTCATTTGAGAAGTTTTAGTTGCATAATTAAATGAATTAAGTTTCATTAACACAAGTACTAATGCAGCTAACTATAGCCCACTCCAAGTCTAACAAGAGCATAAGCGATTCAACTTAAAGCACTTAATCTCTCTTTCGTGTGATTCACAAACTTGTTTGTTTTCATTGGCTGTAAATTTGCCAACCTCCCATTGCCGTGTCGAGGCTTCAATGGGCTTGCGCTGAACGAATATCTACGATTATTTAAACAATTAGCTTGTATCATTTTGAGTCAGTGTACCTTACGAATTATGCTCACATACTACACCAATTTAGCTCAAAACTAGTCAGACTAGTTGTCAAACCAACGTTTTGATTGAGTGTTGCTCAGTCCAATCGAGTCTGTCATCCGTTCTTCGCCCATATACGATGAGCGGACGGCGTTAAATACCTAAAATATTTTATCATCCATTAGTATGCGAAGCAACGCATTGGAGTCTAGAGAGACCAGGAAGCACAGCACAAGCCAAGGCGGGTCGGATCTTAAGTCATGCTGTTTTGTATGCTTTGGGTGTGGGCCTATTACATTTGTTGTATCATAGCGCACTCGAGGTTTGTTTTGTTTTGTTTGCTCATACTAGAGGTTGGCTTTCTCCATGCACAATCCCAGACCCTATGTTGATTATGATTTTTATTGTAAGCTCCGATGTTGAAAACGTTTCCGTTGCATTAACGATACAATTTTAATCGGACGTTGCACCCTGTAAGCCCTCACAGTATGTTCACAGCTGCATAAACCGTTAAACAGCAACGTAATCCCGTTGAATATTATTCTGTATTGCAATCGGAGTATCATCAGCAGAATAGAAGTCTCATTTTATAAGGGAAAACTAAAGAAATCTGATTGTCGTTGAGCATACTTACTGTTATGAGTAAGACTATTGAACTGCATGATTAATCAGAAATATAATTTTAATTGTCGTTGGCTAAATGTGAATATCATTGCGAGACTCACAAGTTGGCTCAAGTGTTGACTTATCCCCTTCGGCCGACTCAAGCTAATGAAGCGCATTAAATGAAGCTCAAATGTGTTGAGTATCTTATAGATGCTTACGAGGCACTGTGCCAGTGACACAGAAGCAATATACCAGCACAAATACACAAATACAAACGCAAATACAAACGAACACAAACAAACATAACATCAAAAGCAAAATACAGATACGAACTTCGACAGACGCATGAACCACGTGGAAACGCACAGCAGACGCTGACAGAATTTTCTGGCAGTGTTTTCGGGTCTGTTGGGAAAGGTTAATGAGTTATAAAAGTTGTGGCACTCGTTGTGTGGTGTAAACGATACGCATTATTAAAATCTCTTTTATGCGTATAACTGTCTGCCAGCAATTTTCATATGTTGAAGATAATTTAGTTTCAGTAGACTCGGTAGCCGGCTTGATACAAATACGGATAGAAGCACAAAGACAGATGCAGGTACAGATATGGATACAATTTTCTTTCGGCTTTGTTACGCTTTCCAGAACATGACTTGCTTATTTTCGGCATGGCTTTCATTTTTGGGGAAAAGAGCCTCTTAGAATTTCACGCCAGCTTTTTGGGGCAGCATATAAAGACATCACAAAGCAGAACTATAATAGCATTTATTCAAAGAGCAGAGCGAAGAGTCTCAATCTCAGTGGCAGCCGCTGCGAAACGACCCAGAAACTGTGTCAAACATTTTACAAAAGTGCAAAGCTCATGGAACAGAACAATACCAAAATGGGGGCCAACAAACGGGGCAGCATTTAGACAGCTAAAGCTGGAAATAAAAAGTGTAACTGTTTTCTTTTTCTTCCTTCTTTTTTGGGGTAACTTCTTGTACAGGTGAAAGAGGGAGCCGTAATTAAATCTTATAGAATACTGGATAAGAAAATAAAGTAACTAAATTGCTATGTTGTGTCTTGCAACAGCAACAGTAGCAACAACAAAAGCAACAACTGAAACATTGGTCATGCTTGAGTTGGCAGCCAAAGCTTTGCGCTTACGGTTCTTTTTTTTGGACTAAGTATTTCGGATGTGAAATACGAAATACTCGTAGAAACATACTTGAAAAGGTAGCAGACGAACCGCAACCGAACACGCTAAGGCCCGAGCCCAACCTTAAAGCACTTAAATCGTCCATAAGTGACAGCTGTAACTGAGAAGGGCGTGGCATAGCCTCCGCAATCTGAGTTTCTCGTTTACATCTAAAAATGTCGCAAGCCTGGGCAAGCTTGGCCTATGGATCTGGGTTAAACCTAAGCAGCAGTTTGCTCTATAATAATTTAAATTCTAACTAACACCATGTCGGTTTTGGGGCTCGGGTTTTTACTGTGTCTGATCGATTTCAGACTTGTTTTTACTGTCCTGTTATTATACTCTTTTATTTTTAATGATTTTCGTTTCGAGTCGTAGACAAAGAGAAGCACATGCTGCGTTTGTTCTTTTCTCTAGCTGCACTTGTCGAAATTCAAATGGTTTGGTACTCGTATTTATCCAGGGCTGACATTTAATTGCGCACTGATGACGCACATTGTTAACTACGAAATGAAGTGGGATAAAATGACAGGCCCAACGAAACTGTGATGGACGTCATGACGACGTCAGCAGACCAATCTCTGGGGTTTTCTGCGCACGCAGCAGTTATTTTAAGAACATATTTGCTAAACTAAGTAAGCAGAATTTATTTTATTTTATTTGTAGTATCTTTTGCTAAATTTGTTTTAAAGGGTTTGTTGATTTATCTTTATAGATATTGAAATATTCATAAACGCACACACATAACTTATGGCCTCAGAAGTGAAATGGTAGTTAAATGACAGGACGAACTCGTGTAGAAAAATGCAAGAAAATATTATCGTTATAAATTGCAAACTTCCGTCTTAAATATGAGTTATTAAAATAATTTCCAAATTAAATGTTTCTGCATAAGTGTGCAAACTAAATGTACAAATTGAATAAAACGCTTGTTCATTTATCTGTATGACGAGCACTTGATATTCCAATTACGGAGTGTTTAAAAGGAAAAAGTGGTTACCAGTAAGATGGATTGAAAATGCGAATATGTGCAGTGTAACATATCTGTAATTAAAATTTACGCATCACTTAAAATCAAGCACACCTGCCGCTTATACTTTAAGTTTCTATTAAAATATTTCATTCAATACATTCTACAAAGAGTATACACTATTTATACTATAAATAGAATCCGCCCCATATTGCTGTCCTCTTATGCAGTGGTCATTTAGCCTTCGCATTGCTCGATATCTAGATACATCTGTAGTAATTAGTTTTTAGTGCCTCGCTGTGCCCTTGTTTATATGAAATGGGCAGTCCGTTGTAATTGTTAAAAACCAAATTAAAATACTCTCACACTGGCCGCTAGTCTGCTTAGATGTTCGAGCTGAGAGCTTTATAAAAATAGACGCCTCTATTTATAATGCTCTAATTTGGATTGCGTGCTGCTCAGTTGATGTTGATGATACTGATGAATTTATTTCTAGTTCAAAATTTAAAGCGGCAACGAATTTTTGCGAAATTGAATTTTGAGTTTTGCAATTGTTTACTTTTAATTATAAAACCGCAGCGGAGTCCGACACGAACTGTGGACTGATAGACTGTATTACTTTCGGTAATGTTGGCAAACGTTTCTGTTGCTGCTGTTGTTTGTAAATTTTCGACGCTGCTGCGCTGCCTGTTTATCAATTTTCAATATTGACCTTTGAGTTTTCCACCTTTCCCACCTTGTTCGTCTTTTTCTTTACTTTTTTAGTTAAGCCGCATTAAATATACATACATACTATGCACATACATACATACGTACGTGTATTCCATGAACGTTGGGAATTTGTCCAGTGTTTGTTTTTGTCTCTGTCTTCACACCTTGTGCCTTTGGGAGGCAACGCGCGTTGTTGTTCTTGTTATTTTTGTGGTTGTTGCTGGATACCTGGCGACAACTGCGACGCGACAGTTGCGCAAGAGAGAACCGAAGAGCCACAAATATTTGTGTAAAGTTTTTTCGGGCGAATTTCTGTTGCCACTGGTCTTCTTCTCTTATCGTCCGTCTAGCCCCCTTCTCTTGGTCAACCACAAGCACACAATTTCCACGCTCTTTGAAAAATTATCGCTGAAAAGAGAAATAGATTCGCTCTCCATGTTAATTAAATTAGACCGACAATTGCGAGACGATCTGTGCCTGACTTAATTAATTTGAAGTGCAAGGCATAAACAATGCCGTTATTCATTGATTAGTCACCGTCGCACTGAGTCGGGCCAATTGATAAGCGGAAGCGCACTTAACCCAATTAGGTAGTTGGCCAAACGACGATAAAATAATTGCATTTTTCTTTAATTTGATTTCAATTGCTTTGCCACAGCAAGAAGAAGTTGAGTGAAAAACGAAACGCTCTGAACTAATCACTTTATCTTCGGATTCGCTGCTTCTGTTGTTCTTCAATTTCGATTTCAAGCTGCTGAGATTTCTACAACTACATCGTTTCTCCGTTCTGCTCTTACTTTCTAATGAGACTCGAGTTTCATTGAAAGTTCAATTAGCGTGTGCACAGAGCGAAAGTTGACGCAATAGTAGCTGAGAAAATGGGAGAGAGTAGAAAAGATAGTTTCTTGTATGCTTATAAATAAAATAGATAATAGTAGACAATCGACTTGCATTAAACTTTGGCGACACAAGCAAATTAAAAAGGCTTTGTTTGCTCAATGTTAAGTGTAAAGTACAATTAAATAATAATGTACATTTCAATATCGATATCCGACGAGATATGAAGACTCATTTGGCTGATCTTATTTATCAACACAATCAGTATGTAAATATGGTCAACAGTAAACCCACGACAAGTTTAATCAGAATTTTATTTTAGTCGATTAAACGAGTTGCACGAACACTTTGTAAATAATGAAAATAACATGGGATATGTGGACTTTATTTTTTGTATCGAGCTCGGCAGATGAGGGTTTATGATTGACGTTGCAATTTCACTCAAAAAAGACAATTGAATTCTGCACTAGGTGGTAGAAAAGCCCGTTTTTCTTAGGGAATTGTTGGTGTATTTTTAAAATTGGTTGCATTTTTTTTTATTTTTGCGCCGTTTTATCGTTTTGTATGTACACAGATTTTTCTTTACAATTATTTTTTAGAGTCTCTGTTGTTTTGTTTTCCGAGCATGGTATGAACAAATTAATATTGTGTACATGTATTGTTTGTTATATATACGTATCGGTGGATGCGATTTTAATTGCTGTGGAATTATAAAGCCTGTTTAAGTGCATTCAGTCTATTAAGCTACATGTGTAGTCAGCAGCCAACATAACAAAATTTAAATTATTAAATTATTTAAAGAAACGTATACATTAAATTCTGATTTTGTTGGATTTTCGACGAAGCCACTATTTGGCGAAAAAATCTAGAGGTTATTTATTGCAATCAAATGACAGTTTTGAATCGAAATATTGCTACTTGCAATTTATACCCTTGGCAAGCTATCGAGTTTTTTGTGCAATATTTTTATTATGAGTAGCATTGTGAAAAATATATAACATACGTTTGTATGTATACGAGTATATGTAATATACATACATATGTATGTACATACATATCTGCAGACATGTATAGTATGTATGTGTATATGTACGCAGCTAACAATGTGCTGTTAAATAAAATGGAGATGTGATTCTGTGAACCAATGGGTGGGTTTCACTTTTTCTCTAATGGAATCGGATTGTTTTGTACAAGTTTCTCTTTTGTTGTTGCGACAAAAACGATGTAAATTACTGACGTTATTAAAATTTAATTAAAATGAAAAAATGTGAACGCATGAAGATATTAATAACATTTACAAGCAAGCATATGCATAAAAAGTTTGCCTTTTGTGAGTGACATTTTTATTTACAAATAATATTAACTTTAAGTACAAAGAGAAAACAATTAATTATTTTTAATTAAACAGTGATTTTTTCAATAAATCTCTACTTAACAAGGACCGTGGGAACTAATAAATAGAGTACAGGATGAAATGGTTGAAGCTATTACTTTTTTTAGTTTTTCTACATGTAGCTAATTGAACTTTAATGTGATATTGAATATTATTGTATAAGTTACAGTTTTTATGAAACTATATTTTATTTGGTGACTTTCGTCAGAACAACACACTTAACGCCCTTTGCACTCTTTGTCTGTTCGATACTTGATTGTTGTTGCTCATTTGATTTAATGATATTATAATCATTTATTGTTATGGTGACAGCGTGTGGTGTTTGTTGTAGTTGAGTTTTGTTGATGTTTCAGTCATTATTAATGACACATTGTTGGGAATACATTGTCAGGGATGTTGTTGCGACACTTTGTCCATTACTCATATATTGATTGGCTAACCCAGTCACTACGTTAGTTGATCACACCTTCGCAAAAGGTGTTAGAATCACACATGTTGGTAAGCTTTATATATTTCACAATTGAAATCTAAACATTTAAAACTAAAGTATAATAGGCTTTTTGGCTTAGTTAGGTAATCTGTCACACAATGTGTTACTCGTCTTACTCAACAGCTTGTAAAATATTGGCCCCCAACCTTGCTCTACTATTCAGCTTACCCATGATAGTTGAGCTCATTAAGCTAAAGTCGCATGTCAAAAGCCATTTGAACTGTCGCCCACTTGACCGCCAATCCGCCTCCCTGCAGCCGCCTCAAACTTCCGTCTAGGCCTGCTAATTATTTTTATGGCATTTTAATGACTTAATTAAACAATTTACTTAGAGCTGCGCGATAGTTCAATTATGCAACCAGCTGCAGGCTGCGCCCAATCGGAGATTTGCTGCGGAGTGGGCGGGGTAGATGTGGATGTTTGAGTCAAAGCCGAGACGCCCGCAATTAAATGTTCATTAAAACTGGGAAAAAAGAATTGCAGCAGAAGATTAAGAGGAGAAGCAGCTGCACAAAGAGTAAAAACTCTTTGGCTTTGTGGGCAGCCATTGCTATAGCAGCAACAACAAAGAATCTAATTGTATATCAAGTGTAAGTGTAATTGTGGGTGTGGGTATACAATTGCACCATGGCGCGTGTACGGGTATGGGTGTGAGAGGGAGTATGGGTGTGCGTGTGTGTGCCAGCGGTTGTATGCAAGCGAATGCATTTGTACGCGCCAATAAACAACCCACAGACCCAGAGGCGAATGCCTTGCCTCACTCGTAAACTAATTCAATTAACAACTAAGCAGCTTAACATTAAGTACCCACAGTGGTTGTGCGAATACATGTGCACATATGTGCGTGTATATCGTGGCTTCGATACCAAGGTATGTGTGTATGTGTACGCCTTTGAGAAGCTATAACTCAAAAGGTAGACCCATAACTCGGCACTTTACTGACAACTACAACAGCTAAAGCAAAAGCAACATCTTAATTAGTTGGGAGCATATACCAGATTTCAAGGCACATTGCTGTTTAAACATTTGCACATGTCGCATGATTGAGAAACGACCATTAAACCGATTGCGAAATTTGTCCAGAGTTGATAAAAGCTGCGGGGCTTAGGCAGCGCACTCTTGACATGTCACTTGTCTCCGACTTCTTGACAGCTTCAGCCAAATTGTTATGCACTTTTTTATGCGACAGTCGGAAACCGACTTCCATCTACGAAACTGACTCAGAGTCTGGGACTGAGACTGAGTCACGTCAAGTGCATTAAGCTCGTTTTGCGGTTTAGTTTGCTTTTGTTAGCGGAAGTGTACTGGCTTCAGAAAAAAATGGGTTGAATAGTTAATCAAATTGCCGAGCATTTGCATATTAATCAAGTTTGCTTTCTGCTCTTTTTCCAGGCAAGCGCCGTCGACAGTGGTGCAGCGAAGTGGGTGAGTAAAAGCCCCCCAACAATGCTGTGAAAACTCTATGGACAGACAGTTTTGCAAGACTTATCAGCTACGGGTACTACTACGAATAGTCTCTCAGAGAATTGACGTCAGGCATTTTTGTCGGACCTATCAAGCTCAAGTCACAGTTCGGATAGTTCCCACATTTGTTTTGTTATCTATAAGCCCGAATCTGATTCTGCGATATCACATGTGGCAAGTGCTGAAGTTTCCTTAATTGTGGACTTATCTAACTTACGCTAGCTTTTGTTGTCACTCTTCTACTATTTGCCTCTTGATTCACACTCTTTATTAAATAAGCAACCAGCTGATAATTAGATAGCAGCAGCAACAATATCAAAATAGAATTGCATTGTGTTATGTTAGTCATGTGCTACTTTTGATTTGCATGCTTGCTAAAAAGCCTCTGAGCTAGTAAATATATACTCGTAATACACATACACATATATACAAATATGAACATATATTTGCGATTCGCTTGCTCTGCGACCGACATGGGTATAGGTCGCATATAATCGCTAGGTCTTTGCATATCAACTCAGGCATTAGCATGTCAGGGGCAGATAAAAATATGCGCATGGACACAGTGTGTATGAAAAGACAGTAGAAAGGAAGCACACATATACATACATACATATACTCTGATGTATTTCCACATGTCGTTATATCTGTGTGTGCCAAACAAATACGAGTACCTTAGTTCAATATTTGCCTGTCTTAAATTTGTCTGATTTCAGCTGGCGAATTGGGGCCTCTCTCTCTGTACAGGAAACTGCGACATTGTAACATTTTCAAATAAAACGTAATAACTGAATAATATTTGAAGTGTACAAATATTCAACAATAATATGACTTTGAAAATTCTAAAAATATATAGTTAAACTTTCCTTAAAGATAGAATTTTATTGCAGAGAATGTTTAGTAAACTGATTATAAAGACGAATTTGCCATTTAATGACAGTTTATAAATAATTAGATTTTTGAATTCTATTCGCCAGTTAACATAAATGACATTTTAAATACAATCAATGAGCTTACGTTTATTTTTCGTGAAACGAAATCTATTTAAATTTGATCTAAGCTCAAAACAATTAATTTCGTCATTCAAATGGCAAACTAATAGAAATCAATGGTAAACAAAGGCAAGTCGCTTTACACAACGCTCGTCAGTTTGTCGTTGGCAGCAGCTTAGGTAAATAGGTAAATATTTGTTTATACTAGTATGTGCACTATCGCAATAAATTTTCACACACATACGTTACGTATGTATACAAAAGCCAAAGTAATCGGATATTTGGGAATTAACTGTGAACTGTGGGTGAGGCAAATTCGGTTTTTGTAACGACAAACGTCTTTAGAATGTTGAAACAAGATTTTCTTATCGATTGCCCACTGAAGCTTGTTTTTGATAGCGAAAAATTGAGAGAAATTCCAATACTATTTAAATTTGTTTACTATAACTTTGGGTTTTATTATATCTATGAGAACTTGAATTTGTTTACCTTTTCCAGTAATTGACCCAGTTATAACAAGGCATGCTCCCTCACCCAATGCGGCTCTTTCACTTCTCTTTTTCCCGGTTGGAGTAACAAACTTTTGCAGTGTCGAAAATTGAAAACGTGTACGAGAAAACTAATTTGATGTGCAAATATCGCTGTGAAAACTTTGTTGGTGGTATTTTTTTGTTTTTTCTCAGTGTTGTCGTTGTTTTTTTTTTGTAGTATTACAACTAATATTTGTTTTAATGTTGGCTAAAGTTTCACTTATTATGTGAACTTTGACTCAATGTATTTTTATTTGTAGATGACACTGCCGGTAAAATTTCTTGTTGAAAAGCATGTTCAAAATTGGTACTGAAATTAAGAAAATTAAGTTAATGCAAATTATGCAAATGAAATTAGCCATGTGAAGCCAAAAGGTCAAGTAAACAGCAACGTAATTTATCCGCTGTAGAGCCGCCCACTTGCAATTAGCAGTGAGTATTCGTATACCTAATATCTTGGCTTTCGTAGGATGTTGTTTGTTTCTACAAATAGATATTAAGAATTTAATGCTAAGAGTTGTCAGCCAAGTCAACCTTCTTTTAAGTGGTTTTTTATAAAACTTATTTTAAAGAAATAAAACTCAAGATTTAAAAAATCTCACATCAAGGTACTGAGTATCTTAAAGTCGAGTGTGCTTGTGTAGTGGTCGCTCAAAAAGGTGTCAACGTATTTTACCAAGTCGAAGTTTTCGAAACATAAAAACCTACAAGAAGTGTGGAAAAATATGCTAATTTTTCGAGGCTGGCATTGAAACGGGGCCATAATTGAGCCAAGAGCTTAAGCTTGAGGTTTCGGCTCGAAGCCAAAGCCCAGCG
Source organism: Zaprionus davidi (assembly GCA_018903715.1). Lineage (NCBI taxonomy): Eukaryota > Metazoa > Arthropoda > Insecta > Diptera > Drosophilidae > Zaprionus > Zaprionus davidi. The sequence continues at coordinate 2,729,178 of JAEIGL010000003.1, forward strand.
TCGTCTTCATTAGCTTTAGGACTGTGGACGTCATTTGGTTCTTGTTCCTTTGCCAAAGTCTGAGCGTAATTAGCGTGGGAATTTGGTTGCATTTGTTGTTTTGTGTTTTTTTTTGTTTGCGGACGTTGTTAATTTAGAAATTGTTAATTTGTGTCGAGTTTCTTTTTATTAACACTGGAATTGGCTGGGCAGCAAGATGTTTTCCTAAGCTTTGAGATTGTTAACTGTAATGGAAATAAAGTTGTTTCAAGGTTTCTTCCGTGGCTACTTTCCCAAAATTACGCTAAATTTGCTCAGCTTTGGGGATGGTTTATATTAAAATAATCTTGATACAATTGAGAGACTTGTTCGATGTGTCATTGTGGTTGGAAATTATTTTTGGAAATAAAAGCTTACCTTATCCATGAACCGTGGCTATCCCATGGAGCCAATTTGCATCTAGTATCCTTGTGCTGGATCTGACAACTCTCTTCACTCAGCCACTTCTGCCATAGATTGTGTGTGAGTGTGTGCGTGGTCGAGTATTTATCCTTTTGAATCTGTGTTGGCACACAAGCATAAACCGTCATAAAGTTGCAATAATAATCCTTGAGCCTATGTCGACAGAGGTTTACTGAATTTTTATTGACTTGCCCAAGTGGGCAGCTAAACAAAATGCATACAGGCTTGCCAGACAGTTGCCGAAACGGCTGGTGGTCCACTTTGGCGTCAACCCCCAAGGATGGCAAGGACAATGGCAGACAATGGCCGTCCGTCCAATAAAAGTCGTCATCATAATTTTGTTGGCTTGACACATAAGCGTCTGGGCGGCGGGAGTAATGGGCCATAAATGCCCGTTGTCCACAAACATTATTCGCACATTTTGCCACGTCTAATGGGCGCGGCAGCTAGAGAGCTTTTCGAAGCTTCTGTTGTCTTGTCTCCTGTCAGTAGAACGTAGAGCGTATGCCTAATCATTATGTCTTTTGCCGCTGGCTCGCCATTCAAGGTTCGCGAAGTGTTGATTTTTATTGTTAGCGAAATAATTTTGTTTTTTTTTAATTAAATTTTTATGACACGCGCGCCCTCAAAGCTGAAATACTCAATGGGCGATAGCCAAAAGTGACTTGCCTTTTTGTGGCCACAGCAAAGTTTCATCTGAATGGGCAGGGCCGCAGGACAAGGACATTGTCGCATTGCCACTGTCTGCGGACTGGTTTGCGTGTTTTGTACATTTCTCAAGCAAGAAATGATCAAAAAGAACAACAAAAAAGAAAAGTAAATACATTTTACCCTTTTTTCCAAAAAAGAAAAGAAGAAATGGCACGTGGGTGTGTGAACTGTACAAAAAGGACACGCACATTGTTCTCTTTCGTGTGACAAAAAGCTACTCGTATGTATGATACTGTTTGGGTATACACAAATTGAGACTATATTTAAGCTCGATTGTTGTTTTAGGAACTAAATTGATTTTCAAGCCCAACGCAAATCACTAGCAATAAATTTATGTATATTCTCAGAACGTCGATAGAAGCTTGTACTGAATCAAATTGTTCGATTTAATTCTCAACGTAATCGATGTGCATTATGTTATTAGTTTTAGAGTATGCGAGATTCGATGATGATTGTGATATTTCTTTTCGTTTACTCTGCTGTTTGTGTTAGTTTTTCAGAACTAAGGCGAAGCGAACCGAAGCGAGAATTTCATTGCCAAGCTTTTTATTGCTTTTCTGCGATGCTTCAACATTTCCCTGTTAGCTATGTTAGAGTCCTCCCTCTTTCCTCCCTACCCTGCCGCATATTCGCATTTATTTCGCATTTTATATGCTTTTGAGTTTTAGGTTAGTTTGGGGTCGCATTGCACTGCCCGTTTCCGTCAGTCTGGCCAACAGTAACCCATACAAATACATTCATATAGTACATACACATCTACATATAAATGTGAAAAAATGTTTGTTCTCTCCATAACATCTGTGTATTTGTGCGTTTTGCAAATTCATTGGGCGATCGGACTGGATGGACCTTTGGGTCCTTTGTCCACTTCAAGTCCACTTTCAATGTCTCCAGTTCAGTTCAATAGAAAATAATCGAGTTTCATATATGCACATTACGTTGGCATTCCGAAAATTATGCAAATTGGAGTTCAATTGATTGGAAAATGCTTCCACTCGCCCACATACACCCACACATATTGATGTTCCATCATGGATTCGTTAGGCTCGAAGCCTAACTAACTGTGCGTTAGTTACGCATTCAATATGCCCTTTATAAAGGACCAAGCAATATGAATTTGAATGTGATTTTCATTTTGCATACATTTTAATTCCGTGTAAATGTACGCAAAGTATTTCGGCACGCTAAAATCTGTTTGCCGGATTTATACATTATTCATGGTTGGCATCAATGCAATGGCCACGTTAAGTTCTGGTCTGTTGTCAGGCAACAGTTTCATACTATCAGGCAGTCGATTTACTCTTTACACAACAAAACCAAAGCGTTTGCGCCATTTGTTACAGCTCAGCTTGCCCTTTCAATCATTTTAATGAGTCAAATATTTGACGACTCAAAGCCCCTGGCGATTGCCACAAAACCACACTGCTATGCAAATGGACAGACATACACGGGACACCGGACGGACGGATTGCATTCATTTTTCAACAGCGTCTGTGTGTGACACTCGTCTGGCCAAATATCCTGACAAAGTATCGCAGACTTGGTGGACAAAACGGTTGGCTTATGCATACACACGTAATCCTCAATTTTAATTAATTACGTAAAGACAATAAGTGAAAAGTATTATGAGTGTCGTGAGGGGGGAGAGGATATGAAATGATGTTTATCCCAAGTGTAGTGCAAACTCATTGGAATGGGCAACAAAGGAGTAAATTATGTAGCCGGAGACCCGGTAACATTACAGGATATCATTTACAAAGACTGCGCCTTTTTTAGGCCTCAAAATGGGTATCATTCCAGTAATCCAAAATAATTAGGGGGTCAAAAGGGAAGTTGCCACAGGGGATTTCATTTGGTATTGTCATTTTTTTCCACCCCACAATGTCTGTATAAGCTGTAATCCTGAAGCTACAAATATTTTATTTAAGTACTTGCAATTACGTGAAAGCAGTTAAAACCGGGACAACTAAACAATGCCACTGAGACGATTTTCGAAAGGTATATCATCAATTTTAATTAGTTTGATTAATGGCAAAGTGTGAGCACGACTGGGCAGGATATTCACTTAATGGGGAGTTGTCTTGCGCCTGTGGGCTGGTTTTCGAGTGTTTTATTAATTGTTGTCATTGTGTTCGTGTTATTTCGCCAGTTAACTTGGTTGGCAGATGTCAATAGCAGCGACCATAGATTTACTTTGTTAACTAATTGTCGCAAGCCAACTAGATTATAGAAAGCGCTCTGAGTTTCTAGGGTGATTTTTGCTGTCTGCTTGTATTTGGATTCGACCAAAGCGGGGACTGCAAGCCGGTCCTTGCATAACAATAGTCGAACGACAAGTCGATAATTTGCTTGGTCGCACAAAGGTAAATAAATGGCAAACGTGAAGAAAGAGGGAGAAACTTAAAACCTTAAGAGAGTGCTGAAAGTTTAGATTTCCTGGAGGAAATTGCATAGACATAGATTTTTATTCATTGCGCTATCGTTTATGTACATAATATGAATCTTCAACTTATTTATGATTTATTTAAATTTTTAACTGTATCATAGGTAGAAGTCTAGTATTCTCTTATATGAATTTACAGGGTATTTTCCAACGCTTTAGTCACTGAACGTGTTGACTTTGCGCTGGGCAACTCGCGTGGCCAATTACTTGGCAGGAAAAGCAGCTTAAACAAATAATTTGTTTACACAAGCGACAACGAACTTTTGAACTTTTCCGCGACTTAAGTCTGCGAGTGTCTTTCAGGTACTCTGTCTGTTGCCCAGTCAGACAGACAGACAGACGGTCTATCAGTCTGTCAGTTGGGCTACTGCCACCCTGTTGCCTGTCTCAATTTCTGGGTTGGGGGCCTACATTTTCATTGCAACTTGCGCGTCACATTAAAAGCATTTTGTGTTTTGGCATGTTTACCTTTGCACCAGTTCCATCCCGATCCCCATCCCTATCGCCATACCTATCTCTAGTTCCCTAACCCATCAGCTTCCCTCGACAGCTGTCGTGCTGCAGCGAGACAACAAACAAATTGACAGATGACCTGACAATTGATTTCGTTTGCTTTTACTTTTGGCCAAAATGCTAGCTTGGCAGTTAAGCGACAACATCGGGCTGTGGACCACTGACTGAACGACTTGTAAAGGGCACAGATTGCTGTGCTGTACTCCAAGTACAATAAACACAATTAAAATGCAGCTGCTGGAAATGCTATCAGCATGTAAATTGCATGGGCTTAAGTCAATTACTGCCAGGGCGATAGACAACAAAATAGAAAGCGCCCTCAAAATGTGCATTGAAAGGCAAATTCGGGATAATATTTTGGGAGAGGTATTGAAATTGTAGCTGCCCTTGGGCAACGGGAAAGCGTTAACTTTTTTAAAGCTTTTTGCCTTGCTCAGCAAATAACAATTTCAATTTCGCGAATCGAGCGTCGCATAAATTCAAATTTTGTAGCTGAATCCCCCAAAGGCGCGACCTGAAAGGACGATACTATTTTCACACGTGCCGCATTCGTTGAGAGTTGTGTGCTCTGCTGCTGCTGTAGTCGCCTCTAGGCTCGCCGACTCGTGGCGCTCGTAAAAGGCTCTCGCCGAGCCACAAAAACTAACAATAATGACAGCAAATCAATATCATCGCCATGGCCCAGGGCTGGCGCAAAGTAAAAGTTCGGATTGTGATTAAGCTCTGCTGCGCGTGGAGCGCCCTGTGATTTGCTTTTGTCGTTCATTGAACGTGTCAGCCTGACAGCTATTTGAGATTGTACTTGCAGTAGTTGCTGTGGTTACTGCATGTTTAGTTGTAGTTTCGTTTTTTCTTTGTTTTGCTTTCAGATTCAGTCAGTGGCATAAGGTACTAGTTCTAAGCCGGACAAGTGAACATTTAAGGCGTCTAAAGCATTCATTCAAAACAACCCTTCACTCAGATGAGCACAGTACTTGAGCCGTGGCAGTAGAATCAAACTATTTGCAGCTATTTATTACCGCATACCAGAGAGAAGAGGAGATGCTACAGTGTGGCTCTCTACCTCATTCTCTTACACTTGTGCGTACAGATGAGAACTTGCCATGTGCTCCCATTTAGTCATGCAGAAGAAGCAATTGATTGCAGTTGTTGTTGTTTGTCACTGCAGGTGTTTTACGTTATGACAGTAATCTAGGGTGATGCATTAGTAAACTCAGAGATGGGTTGGGAAACTGCCACCCACTGGCAATGAATATGAAAAAAACTGAAAAAGTTTATGATTAATTTACTTAAAAAATAGTATTATATTATGGGGGAGATGACAGGTTAACATGTATGAATGAATTTAATTTATCATAATTTATTTTACCTTTTTTGTGATATCCATTTTTTCTGGATTATTCTTTATATATTTCTGTTGACACTCCTCATGTGGTAATTATACAAGTCTTAATTACCACATGAGGAGTGCTCCTTTTCTTTTATATGCCTCACATAACTGTCTTCAGCGTTGGCGTCACAATTGCCGCAGTTGCCATTGTGACAAGTTTTGTCAGAGTTTCTTGCTTGCTTTAAGTGGACACAGTGTCGCATGCAGTTTATTTTTTTGAGATTTGTTGGGGTTTTCACTGCAACCAGATATATTACAGCATCCTTTTCGTTGGTATATGTAGGAATGTACATATGTATGTATGTAGTACGTGCTGTGTTGGAGGTAACGCGAGATTTGTTGTCTTAGTTGCCCCAGCGTTGCCTTTCGCCGACGCATTGTTGGGACAACACTCATTGTTGTGGCTGTTGTGTCATGAAGGTATCCAAGTAAATATGTATTAATGCATATGAATGTACATAAGTATGTTTGCATGTACGGTATGTATGTATGTATTTATGTGCTTCACTAAGATGTACATAAAGTTGGGACTTGAAAGTGAAATTTTCGCATGCGTTAGTATTCCGGCTCACAATGCTCAGCTGCTGCAGCCATGAGATTTACGTTTAATGTTTACCTTTGCAATGAAGCCACGATGCCACAATGCCACCAGGCGGCGACTGTCAGTCCGCAGTCAGCAAACGGCAGTCGTCAGACTACTCGAGTCTACGCCGCGTCTTAGCCACCACTTGTCACCGCGCGTCGCCCGTCGCGACTCGTCGCCACTCGTTGCTGACAAGTTGCACGTGAAAAGTGAAATTGCTGGCAGCGCAGCTGAGTAGCGCAGAGAGTAGCAATTGCTTCTAATTGTTATGGCTTCGAGGCTTCTCGACCCAACTGCCATTTCATAGCAGCATTTTGAATTTAACTTTGCGCAGAACTTAAGTGCAATGCAATTATGCGATAAGCAGCGAGAGGAGCGCGCGAAAAAAAGGCCAACGCGGAAAATGGAGATGGAAAACGGCTGACAAGCGGATACGCTGAATATGACAAATTTTGTAAGGGGATTCGCTTTCGTCGCTTGTGTAATAAAAATAATGTAAACGTAAATTGGCATATTAACAGGACGAAAGCGACCAAAGAAATGATCGCGATAAACGCAAATAAAGAATGTCAACAACACACAGCACATCGGCATACAGATACAGACATACACACACATGCACATAAGTACAAGGACGAACGGGCGAACACGCTAAGCCCTCCACTGAGAGCAATTACGCTGAGCGCACAGCGACATTAACGGCCAACAGTCGCTGGGACGGACTGGAAGTCAATGTGTGTGTATGTGTGTGTCCTTTTTGAGGCCTTGTTGCCCGTTGGTCCAATGGCTGGCCTGCTTTATTTTCAGTTAATGCTGCATTTCCGTATCCGCGTTGCGTATACGCAGTGTGTGTTTTAATAACTGCCGCCGGAGCTACCGTCAGTTGGCCTGTCAATTACATTTTAAATTCCTCGTCGTTAATTTTGATGCCCTGCGAGGCAACGGTGTCCGCGGCGGAGTTGTGCTTTAAAACAGATTAAGGACAGTTTTCGACAGCCTTGTCTTTTCGCTCATTCATTTAATTCACCTGTTCTTTTATCTATGGACAATTTCCAGGGTCCTTCTTCTGCGCGAAACGTCATTAAATTTTGCCTTTGTAAATGTCCTTTTGGTCATTGTTAAATTGGGTTTTTATATTGCGAACGCGACACATGCGCGCTCACTCACTCACTCACTCACTCAGTCGGACCAGTCAGCAAATTCAACATTTCGGCCGTTTGGCCGTAGCTATTTCTCAGCAACTGAATTCATTTTACTCGCAATCAGGAGCAGCAACATCAAGCAGAACCAACAGCAACAACAAATGTTTGCATATACATAAATATAAATTGGTTCTGTCCATGCGACAAGCTAGAGACTTGTAGCATCCTGCATCCGCGTTGCTGTCCCGTCTCGTGCCACCCCTCCTCCTTCTTTAGTTGACGGTGCAGCGCGCAGTATCTATGGGGGTTGGACCTTCGGGTTTTTTATCAGATGACTCGCTCAGTTTGGGTCAGTTTTATTTACTTGTGCGAACTTTTTCCGTGTGCTCACTTCGTTTGTTAATTTGATTTTTATCTTCTTTTTATTTTTTCACCGTTGCCAGTTGGCAACCGGGCGTATACATCTCTTTAGCACGTCGCGTATACGACCCGATGACGTCGCAACTGCTGATTTTATTAGGGAATTTAAAAAATAGTCCTTTTCCAGAAGTTTATGTGTTACGAGCTCTTTCTGTTACTCGTAACTAATCGCACAGCGCCACCACCTGCTGTTTTCATTTTATTAGCTCTGCCTGCCTCGGCTTCGTTACAGGGCGGCTAACTCGTTATCTAAGCCATTACGAAGCCATTTTAGGGCCTTGCAGATAATTTACCAATTATATGCAACGCTGTAATTACTTCCTGACCCAGTGCATCCGCTCCCAAGTACGTTCTTTTAATAATGGTTCCGGATATTTAAGTAGTTTCGAGCATAAGCTGCCGGCAACCAACAAGCAACAACCAACAACAACTAACAACAATAACAATAATGCTTCGTAGGGCAGTTCTTTGCCTTTTGTGTATGAAAAGCAAGCGAAAATATCGAGCCAGAACAAATACTGTTTGAAAGGACAGCATCAATACACGGTCCAAAAAATATTATTTTTTTTTAATGAGTCATTAGAATAATAATAATAATAACATAATAGTTTAAAATCAATAAAGCAATATTAATTTTCTTTTAAATTCAATTAAGACTATTACTAAGTTAAAAGAACTTTAACAACTTTCTATTACTTTCTATTTGAATTCGCAATTTCTTACAGTGTACACATAACTGCTTGAAGCTACAGTAGTAATAGCAAAAGCACTTCGAGTCATTTGTGCTGGGTCTAATGATTTCCGCTAGTTTCCGGTCGACGTCAGCATCGCCGTTGTCATCGTTTCCATCTCCATATCCGTCCCCGACGCTGACAATATTGCGTATACTCAATTTTTCTGTCCGTAAAAAGTTTCGCTTTTTTTCTGTAGTATGGGCCATGAAACTCAAACTTGAGCATGCTATCCATTTGGTTATATTCTGCTCGCGTAGTATACAAATTATTATAATACATGTTCTGGGGCGAATCACAGAACTTTTTAATCAAATTGTTTGGTCATGGGATCGCGCATTGAGTTGTTTGTGTTTGTGCGTGTGCGTGTGCGTTTGTTACCCATGAGGCAATTGTTACTAATGGAATTGTCTGACAAAATACGCTGTGGTTGGCGTGTGAAATTGTCTGGTTATGAAATTATATAATTGCCTTTAATTTAGCAATTTACAGTTAATAAAAACAAACACGAATAAACCAAGCAATGCGAGACAAACTGAACGCACTATAGGCAAATTCAATTATGTGTAGGTTCCTGCGCAAAAACATAAACCTTGAAATAAAGAATTATATGCAATCGCAACTGCAAGCTACCCTGTACAGTTTGTTTGAATTTCAAGGTTAAAAGTTTGCATAACTAATAATTCCTTAAACTATGTCCATGTAGACGCGCTCTATTGTTATTGTTTTTTTTACATTGAGCTGTGAATTAAAAATTAGCATGTGCTGAGAAACAAGAAATACCAAAGGTGATTTAGCAGATCAACCATGTTACACTCAATCGAGAATACATACATACGTATATGTATATATAAATTTGTATTATTGTATTTAACTTGACGATGCAAACGAATATTCCACACAATGTACCTCACTTGCAACAGTCAAATTATGGCAACAACGAAAAGAAAACAATAAAAATAATAACAACAACTGCAGCAATGAAACCTGTTTTGAGTGGTTCCCATAATCAACAACGGCGACATCGTGTGAATTTTTCGAAACAAGCTGCCTCAACTTTTTCTGATGATTTTTCACTGGCTCAATCGCGCTGCACTTAACACACAGAGAGTATAGCGTGCTTGGCTTGGCAGAGTGGAGGAGTACGTGGTTCTTGTTGCAGTTGCTACTGCTGTATGGTAGCTACTGTGAGTATTTTCACAATATTTCACGGATACGTGCGCATCGCTTTTGTTGGTGTGGCAAAGCGCGCTCTGCCGTTAAATTGCGCACAATTTTGCCTTTTGGCTTAACAAACTGAGCGCTCAATTGTCGACGTTGTTGTTTGCATTGCCGAGAGCGGATGGCGAGTGCAGCATAGCAGAAAATTATGAGTTAATGGATTTTGTTTAATTCTGGAACACAATTGCCGGCCGGCCTGGCTGACTGGCCTGCTGTCTGCTGTCTACCGTCTGCTGCTTGCCTGCCAATTAAAACAATTTGCAAAATCGTTAACTTTGTTGTCAACAGCGTCAACAATGCACGTGCTGCCTACAAGCACCCTCCCGCAGCTCACAACTTGTTGGTGTTGTTGTGCAATTGCCAGAGCATGAAAGTGTTTGGCTGTTGTTGCCACCCCACAAGCCACCGCAACTAATTGTTGCAATTTGCCGTAGTTTCAAGTTCAATACTGCATAAGAGGCAAAGATCCAAGAGCTTTGAAAGCCGTAAAAAAATGATAGTGCGAGGAAGAATCTAAATGGTCTACGATAATTAAAGTAATTAAATGCGGAAATTGTTTGGCGCAGTGGAAACCCGCATTTCCCAAATTTATTACCGAAGGGATGAGTCATATGGAATTACAGATACTCTTCCTTGATATAAACTTTAAACATAAGATGTATTTTTCAACTTATAGAATAACACTAAAAATAATTGAAATTCCGAAACTTTAGCAGAATATTTTTAAGTTCTTAATCAATTCACTGAAAGAGTATGAGCAGTTGCCCATTGCCTGTGGTAACCGTGTTTACAGACACACTCTTATGTACTTCGTTTTCGTAATAAATTTCGCAATTATTCGGCATTATTGCTTTCAATACACCCGAAATTAGGCAACCGCATGCCTAATTTGAAAATGAGAAAATAAATGCATTTTGCAAATTGATGTGCAACAGTCCCGTTAGCATGTGAAAAGAACAATTTTCATTAGAGTGTAGAATATAATACATAGTATACCATAGAACGCTACTGCGAGATGAGATTACAAAAATCACTATTTGGGTGGCATTTGAGAAACTTTAATGCAAATGAATATGCTGTTAGTAAAACGATTCACCTCGTAATCGAATTAAATTTTCAACGGAAAAACGGCCAAATCTGCATGAATACGTTCGAAGAGTATTAATTTATGCATAAATTGATTCGATTATAATTCTACTTGCCGCTAAAAGGTATGTTTATACTCGATTTAATTATATCGTGATGCTGTCATTGTGTCATATAAAATATTTATGTGAATTACTCGGGCACATTTGCGTTGTAAGATTAATTTATTTGTGGCAGCGAAATAATTTATTTATTTAAATTAAAATTCATCTGCGGCTGAATTAGAGCTAGTTGCAATTTGTAAAATGACAGCCTGTGCGAAAATAAGATAATATTAGATTAGATTTCAACTTATGTGCTCTAAAAATATAAATACAATTAAACCATTTAAAATGGCCAAAAATTCTCCATGCTTAATCCGATTTAAAATAAATCCTACAGATAAAAATTCACTCAACACAACTGAAAAGAATAAATAAACTCTGCGCAACCTATTAAAACAGTATTTAAGAATACTCTTTGAACCATGTTGTTCAAGAAATCTGATTGACGAAAGATTCATTAAAAGTATGCTGGCCGTTTAAGAAGATTATCAGAAATGCATTGAAAATGCAGTTCGTTGTCTGTGATAAAGTACGGCATGACAATTTTACTTTTTCATAAGCTGATTAAGAGAGGCGACTACTGAGTTTCACAATTAATGGTGTGTTGAGTTTATTCAATTCACTACCATTGGTATCCATCACATTATCACTGTAATCAAACGCTTATTTGACACGTCGTTTTGCCTGGCTTCGCGTTGCTTATCCGCTTCACCTTTGGTAGCTTGCATCTATGCTCCTAGTTCAAACAAGTTTCTGCAGGTCTGCTGAGTTTGCAGTCTGCTGTCTGCTTCCTCGTTGCTGTTGCTGTTGGTCTTTTTTATGCTTTTTAGAAAAGTGAAATTGCATATTTGCTTTTATTATAATAAATGCCAATTTAGCTGCCTGCAATTCAATTACGTGAGCACTGTGAAAATTTCCCTTTTAGTTTTCGCTTTTTTCTGTGCTGTCGCTATTGTTGTTGTTGTTGTATTGTTGCTGTGCAAAACGTGCAATTCCCGAGAGTCAGTTGGGCTCATAATCTGAGGCTCTGATCACGGCGCACAGAAACGTGAGCATCGTGTATCAATGGTTGAATCTCTGGCAAGGGAGACTCTCTCGATCTATTACCAAAGCATAATTAGGCAAAGCCAGTGGGCACTTTAGCCATAAATTTGCGTTTATAGGAAAATACCGAGGACTGTTGTTCACTGTTGTTGACGACAACAGCCACAGCAAGAGGAACAACAACAACAATAACAACTTGGATGCTACGTTTGACTGAATTGGATAATTGAGTATACTTTAAATGGTCTGGACTGCCATAGGCTGCAGTTTCCTGTAAGTGCTTCATTGTCTTGCGATGTTGAATCATCATCGTAGGTACTACCATCTGATACCATACAAGATACTGTATTGAAAGTCTGCCTTAATGTGTGTGGGCCATTATAATCAGACAATGGAACTTATCGATATGCTTACCGACTATTATTATCATTGTGTAGTCGTATAGTATCTTGCCAAATATAATATCTGCTCTGCTTTACATATGAGGGAACGCTGTGTGTGGGAGTTGCAGGTGGGGGGGTGGCGGAACCTGTCATTTTGAGCTGCAAAAGCTGCAGTATCAGCAATGCACTCTCGTACATGGCACAACAACAAAACAAGATGATTTCCATAGCAATACTCAATCGCATAAGGGGTAGAGATAATTGGAAATGAGTTTAAATGAAATGTGGGCATGACAGCTGACAATCCCATTAAGCACAATTTGCTGACTTATTGTATTGCTAACTACAACTATCTCACTGTGAGGTTTGACTTAAGTAACTATTGGCAGTGATATTCAATTACCTTGGAAATTGCCATGCTTAAACATGTATGCGGGTAAGATAACTCAAAATCTATTATCGACTAATAGAAATTTAAGTCATTATTCAATTAAGATTTCACTTAAATCGGTCAGTAAAGTATTTAAAGTAATAGTACAGTATGATTGTCGTTGATTGAGTTGTGTAAATGCAAATGCTAATCAAACGAATATTTATTCTATTTACAGTTGATATTTTTGGGCCTATTTGCATAGAAGCGAGTATCATCGTCATTCAATTGTCAACTGGTGCACGTTGTTTTGGTAAGTGGTTGTTGTTAGTTTTTGTTTTTGTTTTTATTTGCATTGTTTTTAGTTCGCTTGTTATTGCAAGCTGTTTGAAATGCCAAGCTCCCTCTACACATCACCCTCTGTTGCCAGAGATTAGAAATTGCGGGGCCAAGTTAAACAGGGTTAACTGGCGCTTCATTTGGGGACTGTTCATTTGTCCGGTGTGTGAGGCTGTCATCGGCATGCAACATTTACAGGGTTGACATTTGCATGTGTGACACCCGCAATGATGTGTAGGTGCTGGAGAGAAGTCCGTGGTGAATATGTTGAATGCATCATGCAAAGTGTTGCATGTTGCATTTTAAATGAATATTTTATGGTCGGCATCTGCAGCGGCGTTGAAAATAGGGTTGGCAGAGTTGGCAGCAGAGTTGGCGGCTTGTTCCTGATTGTTTCAGTTGACTGCGTGCGCGAACGCCTTAAATTATGCAACGCAATTGCAACGCGTCGCATGCGTGTTGCATTTTAATGGTCGTTCGCTGTCGCAGCGCCCACTTGGTGTTTTTTATGGCGCATGCAATGAAGTGCACAATAAAATATTTATAGACCTCGCACAGTTCAATTGCAGGGCATCTTAAAGCGCATTCACATTCGATTCATTCGAGCCGTTCGTTCGTTCGATCGGGGTGTCAAAAAATGCTTTTATGGCGCTCAGTAAATGGACGAGCAGAAAGAGAGACAAACCCAAGGCAGATGTTATCGAGTCAATGCCAAATATATGTGAGATATGAATGCCTCAGGAACTGCCAGACGTAGTAGTGCACACATCTACAGAGCACAGTGCCTGTGCTTGTAGTGTGTGGAACATTCATCTCAATTTATCGCTCCTAGTTGCACATTTTTACAGATCGAGGTGTCGCCTGTGTATATCACAGTTACGCACACACAGATACAGCACAACCGTGTGAGTGTCTATGTGCGTTACCATTGCGACTGCATCTTAGTACTCCCTCCGTGATGGCGCCTTCCTTTAGCCATTTGTTGCCACAGCCAAACGAGTCATTTCACTTGACATGCAATTTTTTTTTGTCTGCCCCACTTTGGGTGCATGCTCCCGTACTCTGTGACAAACAAACAGATGTAAACTCAGCATCAGATAGAACCCTACGCTCTGTGGCTGCGTTCCCCCAACTTTGATTATTTTGCCAGCGAATCCACTAAAACCGAAAGCACTCGTATTTCACTGCACAAACAAGGAGAAGTGCCGAAATCGTGGATAGATGCGAACATGACTCGGATAATGCTCAGATAAATAAACATACTACAATCACTTGGGTGGTTAAGCTTATAAAGACTTTCCCATGACACCTCAGAAAAGAAATTGTATTTATTATTATTATTGTTTATTCTCTTTTGTTTAAATATGCCACACTATAACATATACTTATTGAATTGCATTATGAAACTTCTTAAACTTTTTGAACTAGTTAATATTAAAAAATACCACTTGGATGTTGAAATTTAAAAATCTTCCAGAAAAAAAGAAATTGCTATTTCAATTCTTATTGTGCAGTACTTATTCTACTTTCTTAAGTCTTTCAAAGTTATTTATTTAAAAGAAGCAGCATTCGTAGGATAGTCAATCCATTTCTATTTGAATGGTTTTGTCTTCTCGGTCTTGGTATTTTTTCTGCTCTGTAGCTCTTCTCTATGCATTGCGGAATTACTTAGCATCAGCACTTAGCCATTTCACACATGTTGTCCATATCAGCTTCAGATTTGGGCATCCGAATTCCTTTGCACTTTGTTGTTATTTTGCTGTTGGGGAAATTATCCGCTTATGCTAATCTGCCTTACGTTTCAACTTTTCTCTCTCTCTCTCTCTCTTTTCCTCATTCGGACTGTGGTTCTTTCCAAGTGTTTCTGTTTCACTTTTGCTGCATCCTCGTGTTTTACGGCTGAACAGACTGAGCTGGCTTTGAAATCGTTCGAAGGGCAAAAGAAAATTTCCAAAACATCCCATCTAGGATCAACTTGATGACCCTCTGTGTTACGTTGAGTATTTTCAATGTCACTTTCGTCAAGGATTTCACTGGCAAGCAGTGTAAGTACATGAGTTTCCGCTGCACAAGTAACTTATCCGGTTCTGCTTGCGCATTGAGTTGACCAGAGTTGCTTTTGCTTCACGTTGTGTGCCCCTGCATTGTTGGCCTACTTTGTGAATATCGTTATCGTTATCGTTGTCGTTATCGTTATTGCTTCTTCGTTCCACAGCTGTGTTTTTTCTTACTAACTCCGAAATTGTTAGCGATTTTCCTTGCGCATGGTTTGCCCTAAGCGGGTTTCTTCCCAGAACCAGCCCAATTAACAATGTTAAACGGCCGAAAAAACAAAGCCGCCTCCTGCTTGAAACGAAAACGAAAAAACTGCAATGAAAATGAAATTGCAACATTTTACAATCATGTATGTAGGTTAAGCAGAGCAGCGTCGCGGGCAGCGGCGGCAGCAGTGAAATTAGCGTCACGCAACGCAATGCGAACATACGAAATCTGTTTGCTCCCTCGCCGGCAACGGTGGCCAAACGGAAGGCGGCCAGACAACGTAGCCAAAGTACTGTTTGCCTGGAGCGGGGCAAGTCCGAGCAAGAAGCTAGTGCTGGCAAGGGGGCACGAGACAGCGAGGATGCTAGCGAATATGGACGTGCCCTCTCGCTGAGCAACCAGCAGCTGCGGCGCTCCATGGGGCATATTAGTGCCTACAATGGAAATAATAAGAAGAACAATGCTGATTATCAGCAGCACGGCATACGTCAAGGGAGCGTTTCGTCAGACATAAATCAATTGCCAATGATTGCGAATCAATCAGCAATAATACAATACAATGCTGTAGCCGTTAACGGCAATTCAATGGGGCGCGAATACCGGCAGGACGATGACGACGTTGTCTACGCTTCCGACAAAGACTCGCTCTATGCTTCGGGTAACTTCGCCAGTAGGGAAAACAATGGATGGAATCAGCAGAGCACATTTCAATTGGCCGCTGGGCAGATGCACCAACAGCAGCAGCACCGGCATGAACAGTCAGTTGACGAATCACCGCGACGCCCTTCTTTAACGTGGCACGAGCGAAAAAACTGGTCATCAAAGAAGCAGTCGGAAAATCTTATTAACAGAAGCATGCAAAACCAGCAACAGCAGCAGCCACAGCAGCAGCAACAGGCGGAGCTGGAGCCATTGCCGCAGGAATCGCTGGAGCTTAAGTTGCCTGGAATCTGGAAAAACAGCAATGTTGACTTTGGTAATGAAACAACCTGGGGCAATGCCAGAGAGAAATCGCTACCTTTGAGTCTCCTGGAATTGCTTCACGATCCCACGACGTTGGACAACGGCAACGAGCTCTATTCAGTAGGTGCTGGTACTGATGTTGCTGTTGCTGAGGCTTTCGACTGCGATGTGGGTGAGGCTGAAAAATTACGGAGGCAGCCTCAAAGTATGCAAAGAGAAAGGTAAATTCACAAGGCGTAAAGACGGTGTCTCAGCTTTTGCGATAGTCGCATTTAACTGTTATAGTATTATATTATATTGAATTAAATTAATTTAAGACGTGTCTTATAAAGTCAAATCAACACGTGAAAGGCAAAAGAAATGAAGTTGGAATTTTGGGAAATTTGTTCACTTTACATTAGCTTGAAATAGGTTGGTGAACCTCTATGAAATAACTCGAAATGAAAGCGCAACTAACCTTGACCGTCCGTTGACAACCGAATCGGAACTGTAATCGCAGCACTTTGTCAGTTTGTCAGTGTGTCAGACATTTGCATATCGTATTGCAATCGGTTTGATTTGCCCGCTCGATTGGACGATAGTGTAAGTTGTTGTTGTTCTTGTTGTTTTTATTGTTGCTGTGGTTTATTGGAGCAACGCTGTTGTTCTTTCCATTTTTGTTGTTGTTGCACTACTCGCATGCAGCTCAAGTGCAACCGCTAACAACAAACACGATAAAATCGATAAGTCTTTTGTCAGCCACTCTCGATTTGTTTGCCACGACACAATGGAGAAAATTCTTCGGTCGCACTGATGCGTGGCAAGCAACGAACAGTTGCGAAGACGAAAGGGGAGGGCAATCAGGAAGGGCGAAGGGCGTGTTAGGGAATGCATTAAGCGTGTCATTTTTAGCAGTTGCTGTTGTTGCTGTTGCACAATCGCCAACTGTTTCGATTTGACTTCTCTGCCAATTTGTGATTCAAGATTGTGCGGGCTACGCGCTGCTTAGTTATTCGCACTCGCATCAAAATGGCCAAAAGAAAGGGATAGGGATAAATAGAGAAAGACAGAGAGAGGGAGTGTGTATAAGTGTGTGAGAGTGAGAGAGAGAGAACGTGGCTTGGATAGTTTCCGAAATTCAATCATGCGTGGCGAGGCAACTGCGTTCACTCGAGTTGGGGGGGAAATGCATAATCTTGTTGTCGACGGGCGGGTGAACTAAGGGAACTGCTGGTGTGAGTTCACTGACTGCGGCTAATTGAGCAGGAGAAAGGTAGCGGAAAGCAATTTGTCAATTGATTGAAAGCGAGTTTGATTTATATGTAGTACCACGATGTTGATAATGAGGGCAGTTTTGCTAGTTGTTGTGTTCGCTATTCGCTATTCGAAATTGAAATCCTATTGAAATGCCCTGCTTATTGGCAGCAATCAAATTATCAAAGATAGTGACACATATTGAAAGATTCCATGAAAGCATTTCAATTGGCGATAACAAACTAACTGCGCTTTAATTGTGTCTATTGTTGTTACTTTCCAACTCTTATCAGTTTGATTATCGACTCTCTTTGCACGCTCCACATACATTTAAGTCTTTTCCTATTTTGAGAGAGGAAAGTTAAGAGAGAGCAGCAGATTAATATAAACAGAGCACAAATTGGAAGGGAAATTGCTGTCACTCACTGCTGCTGTTATAGTTGTTGCACTGTCAGCAATTGCGTTAAACGACACAGACGACAACGATGTTGAATCGCGACGGGGACGGCAGCGTTAGGTGCTCACCCAGTTCCATCATTAATACACCACATCGGTTTAATTTAATGCAACGCAGCAATTTTATCAAACGGCACCACCAACCCCACTACAGTTACAACAACAATAATGCAGACACGTTGACAACAACAACATGCGGCAAACAGCAACTGCTTTTAACACGCCTCAGACCCCTTTCATCTTCTCATGCAAGCGCATTGCTGTTTTGATATTATTGTTGTGGTTGTTGTTGGAGCTGTCGCTTATCAGCTGTCGACGTCGTCGTCGTCAATGTGTTGCCTTCTCTGAACAGAGTCGATATCATTTGTACAGGTCATGTTTTTGCCGCTCGGGGGGATCCATTTTAACTGGCGACGCCAACGCCGACGCCGACGTCGAAGCCGAAGCCAACGTCGATGTCTGCAATTGATTTGATTGCTGCAGACATAGCGCATATCTCAGATAGCTCCACCCTGCCGGGCACCAGCACTACAACTTACCGCGTCCGCATTGTCATGGCTTGGCAGAGCTGTTTGCTCCATCTGCATCTGGCTGTCAGATCGTCGACTCATGATATGCAACTTTGATAGGCTGCACTGGCAATTGGCACGTTGTTTGATTTGTTTGACATGACTCGCTTCGTTCATGAGCAGCTGCAGCCCGTCGCAAAGTTCAGTTGATTCCTTTGGCAATCAGAAGGCGCCTTTGTCGTGTTATCTGTCAGACATCGCTCTAATCGGCAATGAGCTCCCCGTCAAATTGGTATTACGATCGCAGCTACGTGCTGGAACATGTCTGCCTGTCTGCAATGTCTGCTAGCTTAGTTATGTCATGTCAGCACAGTACAGACTGTGCATGCGGGTATTACACACTCACACATGCACACACATACATACGAGTTGAACAACAATTTCGAGCTGCTAATAAATGTTGCCTGCAATTTGCACATACTACTGGGCTGCCATCGTTTGTTTTACAGTTTTGTGAGGACTAAAGCGGAGATACAAATGTCACAAGAGTATTTTTATCAGGGCGGATTAAACAACAAATGTTTGGCTCTTTATGTGGGTGAGCAACAAGCTTCGTTAACTCTGACCTGCCTATCAACATCAACGGCAACGGCAACGACAACAGCGACGGCGCAACCAACGCAAACGAGTACTTTGTAAGCCCTTGGACGAGTTTGTTGTTGTTGTTCACAAATCCCGGCGCTGTGGCTGCAAGGGAGCACACACAAAAGAGAGCGCAGTGCAAAAAATATGCTTCGTGCTGTAACAAAAAACCAAAACAGACAATAGACGGCAGCGGCAATTGCAAAGTTGCCAGCAGCGTTGAACAAAAATGAACTCTGTCGCATTTCCGGCAGCAGTCAACATGGCGAATGTTAGCGGCGCCGTTTTATGCAAAACTCCAACTCCAGAAAAAGAATAACCAACTTATGGACTGTTCATATTTTTGCCACTCTTTCGTGTTGTTATGTCACCTGTGCAAAGAGTCGATTTACTTGGTACACCCATAGAAGGGTTGCAAGTAGGCTAACATTGTTTATTACATGCAATCAAATTGATTTTTCAATATCTATGTTGGTAGTATTATAAAAGTCCGGGGTATCCCCGAGACTAACCTGTTCTATTCTTTCCATCACCGTAAAAATCTGTGTTTTTTATGGTGTCTGAAATAAAAATTTTTCACATTTGCGCACAGATTTTTCATAGTTTGTTTTATTGCCCCGTTTGATTGCCCTTCACACAGCAATCTCGTCTTGTAGTAGTTACATGCCATACTCAGTTATGCCTGGCTAATGAAATTCTCCTCTCTTCTCTGATTTTTACAGCTGTGCGCAGCCTGCGCCGTTGGCCGAGCGACTGCAGCGATTCCGGCAGCGACAGCAGCGTTACAATAGCGCTGAAATCGACGAAAGCGATTTATCAGCTGAACAAATAACCTTTGCGAATTTGCATAGGCGTAGCCAGAACAATCAACGCGAACCGAGTGGCGGAGCGCATCACGAGGCTGCAGTTGATGCCGTCACACGTTGGTCAACTGACGCGTTAGACGAGCCGCAAGCTGCAGCACAGCAAAGTGACGCTGGTAACGCGGAGGAGGCAACGCCACGCCGACGCGTACTCATAAAGCGCCGCATCGTGCGCTCATCGCGCTCCCGCAACGTTGGTGAACGACAAACAACACCGTCAAACTCTGCTTGCAGGTCAGAGCCGTCACAGAGTTCTCACCTCGACTGGCTATCGCGAGTGCGGCAATATTGCACCGGCAGTGCTAGCAAGGAGCAAAACATCCACTCCACCAGCAAGCAGAGCCTCAACAGACAAGCCAATCTCAATCCACCACCCCCACCCGATCCCGATATCAATCCCATTATGGCCGTCCTGCGTACTATGAAACTTAAAGAGCGCCTGGCCATTAGCCTAGGTGCGACGCTGGTGCTGCTCACGCTGCTGCTAATTGTCGATGTGCAAATGGACTTTGGTGTGGCGAATCGGCATCTGCTGCAGCAGCAGCAGCAACAGCAGCAGCATCACAAGCTGCGCTATGGCAACAATAATGATTATAACGAAGGGGGCCCAGCCGGCGGCGGCGGGGGACTACTGCATGAGTTCAAACGAAAGTTCCTGCAAAAGAGGTAAGTAGCACTGCCAGGTGATAATAGAAAAAGCTTTTAATATAGAATGATTCATAGTTGAACAGACATAAGACCTACTTTTAAGTCAAACATGAAGAAATAACTTATTCGGTGAAAATAAATTAAAGGAATTCATTATTTGATTGCATTTAGTTTTGATTGTGCTCTGACTTCTGTATCACGTAATACATTCCTTTTCTACCTGCTAGACAATGTATGTATAATTTAATTTAGTAAATGCAAAAGAAGTTACAGTAAAAGTTGCATTAAAACGTAATTTAACGCAACTTTTCAGATTAAACTATTCCAATTAAAAACTTATATAGTAAACGTACAGTCAAGCTCTTTATCACTTGCTCATTGCAGGGTTATTATTACCTTCTAGCGAGGCTCAAGGTCTTAAATTTTCAGTGTCTTATCAATGATGTCGAATCGAACATCCTTCTTCTTTTTAACGCATAATGTCTCCCTATGTGTGTAAGCGTGTGATTATGTGAGAGGCGCCACTTTAAAGATGCACCTCGAAACTTGCACAAGCTACGTTATACAAAAAAACAAACAACAAGACGTCAGACTTGCCTTCTCCTCTAGCAATTTCGTTTGCCACGAACCCAAGAGGCTGTCAGACCACGAACCATCAGGTGCAGCGTGGTTTGTAGGGCAAAATCTTAAGTTTGCTTGCCAATATTTTGCTGGCGAATAATTAATTAATTCATAGGTACTTAGTGTTGCCTATGAAACGTTCTCTCTGTCGAAGAACCTTACCCCTGTTCCCCTATATAGGGTGTTTAAAGAAAAATTATGATACTCTTGCTGTGTTCATGTAGACGTGCAGAAAGTTGGGCTACAGATGGGTAATAAATTGAATTTGTGTTCCTTTATAATTTATAGGTTCCTTTATAGGAACTTCATCATCATCATAGTGATGCTATAAATGTTTTTAGTAATCTGTGAAAAATATATTATTTAGTTTTAATTGAACCATAAAGACACACCAATAACTTACTAGAAGAGCACTGTGCACGGCCAAGGGCATTACTCCGAGCAGCCGAATCATATAGGGTCTCTGGCTCTTAGCCAACATAAATAGCACGATGCGCTGCTGGCTAATATTCATATTGTAAAAAAATATATTGTAAATCTCGTACATGATGTCATCGTTCTGTGAGTTAATGCAAAATGTGAGCAAAACGTAGGCAAATCATAAGCACTTAAAGCTTACTTACACAGTACTCTAGCATTGTACCGAGGATACAATACACATACATATTCGGATAGAGTATAAATATATAGCAATAGCCTCCTGGCCAGCTACTTCTTATTAAGACAAACGTTGTCAATAGAATGCACACAACGGAAGTGGCAACTTGTGTGGAGACTATTGAATAGAACAGATCGTTGCACTGCGCGATAAAACTGTGATAAAGATATAAATGTAGCATATAAAATAAGATATGAATTAGTTCACTCACATCATATAAGTCTGGTGCCAACGTGAAATATCTATGAGAATTTTGGAATTCTCATTTTGAGCTGATTCGTCTTCTACCTCTACTGTATCTGAGTACTTATTAAGTATATCAACCTTAAGACGTAATACATCCGCAAACACAAAGGACTGAAGCAGATGCACTATGATAACCATGTCACCAGCGTACATTCCAATGGCTCCAATAGTGCAACTGCCGGCGTGTACCGCCTGAGTAATCCATGCGCCCAATGGGGTTTCCACATCAATGCCCGGGATATGATAGTGCATTATTAGGTAGACTGTTCCGGTTTTTTTCCAAGCAATCATTGGAGTGAGGAACATGCCCAAAATTCCGAGTAGATAACTCAAGCCAACCAATTGAATGATACGCCGTAGCCTGCGGGAGCTCTTCAGCAGAGCTTGAGAAAACCTCGAATCATCGTGTGACTCGTATTCGGCATAGATTCGTATTATAAGCTGGTTCAGCTCGTACACTTTACGATGCGAGAATACTCCAATGACCATTTTGTTGCACCCTTGGACTACACTGCCAGCCATCGAAATAGCTTCCAACGTGTACATCCAAGTGGACTCCTTAATTACTGTTAAGGTGGTAAACACAATATAAGTTAAAATAATCAGCACCGTTGCGATAGTGATGCGATTGATTCGATAATTAGCATCATATGCATTGGCACCGACACAAGTAGTTATAAAGCGAACAAATCGCATTATTGATTCGAAATCTTCAGTTGGTCGCGTCGCCATTTCGACTAGTTTTGATTATCTTTTTGCCGAGCCACTACTCTTTATGGGTATCAATCTGGGATAGAAAGCGGCTGCAATTGACACTTAGTGGGACTAGATTGAAAAATTGCTTAATTAGCTGCGCTAGCTAGACTAGGTTGTCCAGTCTGGGAGAAGCACCTGGCAGTGTCACCTGTTTTACGCATGTCACTTGACAGTTTAATGAGCAAAGTTTACTTTCGGTTTAATTAAGTGCACGCCACAACGCACATCGATCCGTGGTGCTGCAACACTGTAGATAGACAATGTGTGGTTGTATGTGAGGAGCAAGTGAACAATGCCACAAACGAACTTGTTGTCTTGTTGCATCACTAAACAATGTTAAGGACTAAGCTGCCACGTGGCTTGTTAGCCAACATATAATCTGCAATGACCGCAGCATAGAATCAATTAAGTATATTGCACAATAAGCTAAACGCAGCTCCAAGGTTGTCAGCGGGTTGATTTGCCAGTTTGCCATGCATATTGCAGAAGTAAGCTCTTAATTCTTTTCGCCACACAAAATGGTGCTACGCAGGGAGTGTGTGTGAGTATGATGACATTAAAAGCATTAAATCTGTTAAAGCTCGTTATGAGATATTCGTAATAAGCCTTGCGGCAAAGATAACGGAGGCGCAGAGAGCTGAAGAGAATCTGACGCCCTGTTGCGGCTGTAAAGTTTAAAGCTTGCTGGCAACTGTTAATTGAAAAAGTTTCGCACTTTGCCTGGTACTGCACATGTGCGCACTGCGCATCTTTTGAGTGACACCCAGGGACAAGCGCATATAACGTATACATTCTACCTGATCCCTATAGGGCAAAAGAGAGAGAGAGAGGGGAATTTGTTGCACACTTGGAGCAACAATTAAAAATTAAAACGACAATGTAGAAAGTTCTGCGTCTGTGGCAAAACAATTTGCCTCACTTTGATTTGAGGCAACTCTCATCTTAACTTAACTCATCTTATCTCATCTCATCTGAGCTCAACTCATAGTGTAGGCCCTTCGTTTAATGATGCAGTACTCGCCCTTTGCATGTGGCCAACTTGTCGTAAGCACACACATTCAAATTCATTTTAATGGCCTAAAAGTGGAAAAGAGACAGACAGACAGGATGACTAAGAGAGAGATAGAGAACTGCACTCAAATTACGATTGCACTGAAAAAGCTTCCGAGATTTATGCTAACGAGAGACTGCAATTTACTGACAAACACAGCCTGGCCAAGGTTAAGGTAGGCCAGACAGAAACTGCAATGAGACATGCAAAGTTACAATCCACAAGAGCTACATCAAAGCCTAGAGCTAAGTTATAATAGTCGATGAAAGCTGTTAAGTAGAATCTGAGGAATGTAACGAATGCACAAGTCAAAAATCTAAATTATGCGCAGCTTATCTGATATTTGTTCACCTGTCGTGACTAAAGATATTTCAAATGTTAAAGTAATCTGTTACTTCTTTGTAATGTGAATGACTGTAATGCTATAAAGTATAAAAGTATAAAGTAGGAGATTGCGCTATGGAGTTTAATTTCACGCAAAACATGCTTGTCAAACAGAACTCATTCTTGTTTGCAAGTTTGGTATATTATGTAATTTCGCATAACGAAGTAAAAGTATAGTCTTGAAGTATGAAATTTATTTAAGGCGAAGGCTATTTGGCTACAGACATACATAAGCATACTAAATGAAACTAGGCTCTTGTTTGTTTCAATAATCAGGAGGTGACCCGCTCATTGTCAATTGCGCTTGAGGGAAAAACTAATTAAAGTCTTTTCCATGCGATTTCTTTACAGTAACTCTTCAGGCTCCAAGGAGGCATCCACACAAGCCCAGGCTTCAGCTGGTCAAAATGGAGGGACAACAAGTGGACAGGAGGCGGTTGTTGCAGGCTCTACGCTCTCGACGCGAAAACCAGCGCCGCACGATCGGTATACGGATCTGCAGAAGCTGTTAATCAGTGATGAATACCTGCATGTAATAGTTGACAATGATCCCGATGTGACGGTGGATAATCCTACGCTAGCTGAGGTGTTGCATCGCCAAATCGGGTGAGTGATGTTCAGTAGTTAAGTGCGATTGTTAATAGAAGCGAGAACTGTGAACGGAACGGAAGCTGGACGAAAAATTCAATTTCCCCTAAGCGGAAGGTATAATGCTTAGTGATTTGCCTTCCTGCAGAGTTTCACTTACATTTGTCAGGCACGCGCATCGACTGCCGTAATAGTTGGTGAAGTGGGGGATGGAGGGGTAAGTGGAAAACCCCCACCCGTACAGCAGCAGCTAAATTCTCAGCCTGTGTGCGGTGTTCGAGTGAAGCAGTTACGGGTTCTTTTGGCTTTGCTGAAATTGAAATGATTTTTATTGAAATTTACGCTCCATTTACGTGACACATTTACGTTTTAGATATTTGCTCTAACGTTAACGTTTACGTCTTTACCGTTTCTATCTCTGTAAGTGTTGCCTGATTGTTGTTGCTGTGATTGACGCTGATGCCGTCGCCAGGCATTCGGCTTGTTTCTATTTCTGCAGACGTCGTTGTTGTTGGTATCATTGTCGATGCTCCCGTCAACGGCGTTTTGCAGGTCTGATGCCACTCGCTGATAACGCTGATGAGAGTTTAGCGCGATGTTTCAGTGCTTGTCTCAACATTGCGTATACGTAATTTCGTATGAGCGCAATCAAATAAAATTGCAATAAAGAAATCAATGCGGATTCCAGACCGTACTCTAGCCTTGTAGTCTTCGGCGGTGCTTCCCTTTCCCTCCCTCCCTTCTGTATTTTCCCTCTCACTTAATGCTGCAATGAAATTTATTTCGCTGAGAATACATTTGATTTCCTTGCACAGTAATCAGCTTAGGTTTTCTCTTCAACATTTTCGAAGACACACAAAAATGTCGAAGCTGCTGTTGCTGGTGCTGCAAAATTGTCTGGCTGTCTTTATCAAAATTGAAAACGTAGCGTATGAGTAATTTCATTTGCTCGAATAGTTGGCGAACACCATGTGCAGCAAGAACTACGAAAAAGAAAAAAAAACATAATCATAAAAGCCAAACGGGGGAAAATGTAAAGTGGTAAAAACTTGTCAAACTGAAAGTACGTTGTTGCTGTTGCTGTAGATGTTGATGTAGGCATCGCCTTGGGGCGGTCTGTGGGCGTTGGCATTAGCATAAAATGCTTGATTTTCTAATTTATCGCACATCACCGAAACGAAGGCAAATGTTTTTGCGCTGCACGTAGCACAAATGCAAATTTCATTAACAAGCAAAATTGCCTGCTGTACGTTGCAAGAGGGAGATAGAGCACATACGTGGCATGTGGAAGAAAAAATACACTCACCAGAGTTTGTAAGAGCTTAGCGGGAGTTTGAAAACAAAAGCTGATTTTATTTGGATCATACTTTCAACATAAACAAGTCGTTTTATTAAAAATAAATCATGTAATATAATAGTTAAGGATAAAGATTATTTATGAATCTACCTTTTTAAGCGACCGCCAAACCATAACAAAATTCCACGAGGGCTTAGAGTGGGTGAACATATAGAACAAAATTGGAACCATGGTTAGCTACTAGCTCCTCAGTAACTGCCACCATCAGAGATATCTCATTAAAATTCTGTCGTCTCGCTGGTTGCCATTGTTGGCTGTCGCGGCAGACGCGTGCCAAGCCCATGTCGTGTGTGGCTTAGGCTGTCTTTTGTCTTGGCTCTTCAGTTTGGGGATGCAACTAGCGGAGGGGTGGGTGTGTAGAGTTGTGTCAGCACTTTTCGGCTGCCTTTGCCCACAGAATGCAGCGACATTCAGGTGACTCTTTCACTCTTTCTGTTGAAAAAAAATGCAGCACACAAAAAATGCAAATTCACCTAAAATTACAATGTGAAATATGAAAGAGAAAATTGGACTGGAGCAGGGGAGAAACTGGTAGGGGATATTTGGGTGAAAGGCATGTTCTGAATTAGCTAAATATAATTACGAAAATTTGTGCTTGTT
The DNA here is from genome assembly GCA_018903715.1 of Zaprionus davidi. Lineage (NCBI taxonomy): Eukaryota > Metazoa > Arthropoda > Insecta > Diptera > Drosophilidae > Zaprionus > Zaprionus davidi. The sequence goes on from JAEIGL010000003.1 coordinate 2,755,936, forward strand.
ACACCAGTGTTTTGAGGTTGTGTCCCTGCTACTGATTTACCATAAGCCGCAGTGTCCTTCTGGTTTGCTGTCGCTCTCTCGCATCACGTCGCCTTGTGGCGTGCGTTTAATTAGTATGACAAATTTTTAATTAGCCTGCAATTGCGACCGCGTCGAGCTGGGACAGCAATCTTATTGCGAGAGAATTACAGCAGAGTAACAAAAAATGAGAGAAACAAAAACGAAGTTAAAACCCAACTGCAAGTTAAGCAGCTGTTGCCACTCCAGTCCGTTCCGTCCCGGCCCGGATCTGACTGCGGAAGGCAGACGCGTCGTAATAAAAGACTATGCTCAATGTCGGCGAGTGTGTAAAACTAAAGTGCGCTGACATTTTGCCAGCTACGCGAAACACGGAGATGCACCCTTCTTCCCACCGCTCTACCGCTACTGACTCTCCCATCTATTGCCGGCCCAGCTGCAGCTGCGGCTCTGGCTGTGGCTGTGGCTCTGCGGCTCTGGAGCTGTAGCTCCGCTGTCAGTGGTTTTAATGTGCGCGCTTTTGCTACTGCTGAAGTTTATCCTTGTAGACCGGCAAACGCAACAATATAAGTTTAATTTCATTCTTGTGCGTTGGTTGGTTTTGTAACTCACTTCAAAGTGTCCGCCCGTCGACGGTCGGTCGACAAGACGACGACGGCAGCGCCTGTCGTCGCTGGATTCTTGGCCGCGGTTGCGTTGTTGGGCCATTCTTTGGTTGCCAGCTCGCCACAATTTTACACGCACAAAGTTTTTCGCTTTCTAAGCACACGGCGAGAGTACAGGAAGAGCTTGTGGCCAGGACTTTCTCTCTGGCCAGGACTGTGCTCTGTGTCGCAGCTGCAAAAAGGAAATCGACGATGGCAAAGTTTCCTGACATTTTCTTATGTTGAAACAATTATGGGGCGGAGCATGGAGTTTTGGGCTGGCTTAGGACAGACCTTGGACATGCCGACTGACAGCTGTTATTATATCTACTTGGGACTGAGCGAAAACATTTGCAATGACAAAAAAGAAGAAAACACAATAAGAGCAAGAACTTAAAGTGAAAGTTGGATTCTTTGTTGACCGAAATGTTTGCTTGAAAGTTAAAGGATTAAAGTGTACTATAGGATAAATTTCGAAATTACTTCATTGTTGGTAAAGTAATTTAATTCAATTATTGCTAATAGCTTACTTACACTGAACACCTAAGAGCAAGGTACGTTTTGATATTTTCATTTAAATACAGAAATACTTTGTATTCCGATTTATGTAAAATTTTATTGTTCTCTAAACCAATTATCGGAAAATTAAATTAACAGAGTTTTAAATATAATAAAGGAAGTGATTGTATGTACAAATGTATTAAACATCGTACGAATATACTGCTTGACCCAATGTATTATTTGCAGACCCACAGAATGGGGCTTTGCATGTTGCGAATGATTCGCATGAATCAATTGCAAAAGGGATTTGATTAAGCATGGCAGACAACATCTGTGGGACTTCATATAAGCCGTAAGCCAATGGCGAAATATTTAAACACGCCGCCAACCTCAACATATTGCCAGTTGGACAGCGTCCAGTGCTTAGTCAATGTCTAAACGAGCTGCTTCATCAATTACGCAGTGCTTGGCTCTGCTCTAAGCGTCCAGGCTACCCCAGGCTGCCCCCTGTGGCATTTGACAAATGAAACATGAGCAGAAATTGGATTCAGACTCGCCAATGTAGCGGATGTAGCAATTTCACAATTTACAGTCACCGGTTCAAATGAAGTATGATGCTAGAAGCTGCTGCTGTGGTTAAGAGTGTCGACCACACTTAGCAGCTGCGTCTGCAACCTTAACGCACCTTTCGCTTCGTAGACCCATGTCAATTTTTTGCCTAGCTTATGACAATTGCCGCCTACTACCAAGAAACGGCCACTTTGCTATGTTGTTAATTGCAGGCCGTAGAAGGCAGGAACTTGCAGCTTGCAGGGCCTTACCTATTTGGGGTCTTTTGAGTTTCTTTACAAATTTGCAGCACGCTCATTGCAAGGCAGACCAGGTAACAGGCAGGATGTTGTCGCTATTTCCATAAAAAAAAGAAGTTTAAATATTGAAAGTCATTTTGCGCCGGTCGCTGCACAAGGGGCTTGGCACGGGTCTCAGATATTTGTTTCCTTCCTGCCACACGAAGAGTAAGAGAGAGCGACAAAAGGTTTGCAAACAGCAACCAGCGGAAGAGGGCAGCATTAAAGCATTGCCTGCGTCAAGTAACACCAGACGTCATCAGGCAAATTATGAAAAGGATTTCAGTGAGTTGACTTTAGGCCGTCCAACAACAACAACTCCCTGCTCGCTAGCTTGCAAGACCAGGGCAGGACCATGGGACAGACGGGCAGACAGCAACAGCAATCATTGTAGTGGCAGTAATGGCAGTGACAACGAGAAGAGCGATGAGAAAGAGCGACGACAACGAGGAATATGGCCATTGGGAGTTACGTGAGTTCATCCAGGCGTTGTGTTGGTGTGCAATCGCAGATGGAGCTGAAGCTAGAGCTAGGCGAGCTGCTGACTACATTATCGTGATAAACATGCTGCATAATGCCGCAGACAGTGGCCATTGCTCATGCTGGGATCTGTCAACCCCTTACAAAGATTTTCGCTTTGTAACCAGAAGCTGACCAGCAGCAGCAGCAGCAGCAGCAGCAACAGCTGCAATTCTCACTTCAAATTGCAACAATTCAATTTGTCAGTCGCACATTCTGTTTTGTATTTGAATATTTTGGTTGAGTTTCTACGCGAATTTACTGCAGCCCGCGCTTGTTTTAACAGCTGCGAAAACGAACTCTCAACTGTTGAGCTAAATTTAAACAGCTTGCAGCACATTTAAACAGCAATTTTCAATCGGTTTAAATGCTTATACAGCAAGACTAAAACGGAGCGGCAAAAAGAGATAAGTTAACCGCCTTAAATACAAGCTGAAAAAGTCAATAGTACGAAAAAGTAAAGTAAAATCAAAGAATAGAGACACAAGGAGAGATGGAGCAAAACAACTGCAACGTGGGGTAAGATAGCAAAGTTTGGTGCCGCTTTTTGCTGGGGAAAAATAGGGGAAAGGCAGTGGTTTCTTGTCTGAAGGCCATAAGGGTTACAGTGAAAAATGCGTACACAGTCTTTCTCCAAATGTGAATTGATGAGAGAGAAACATAAGAACGCATTCCAGAACGAAATTGCCAATGCAAAAATACGATTGAGAAGAGGAGGGATGAAGGAAACTGAGATTTCCTGTGCCAGCTGGCGGCTGCTTTGATAAATCAATGTGACAATCATTACGGCAACTCGAAACTTCTCGCAATGTGGCCCAAAGCATTATCATAGCATACTTTAAAGCGCAGCGTGTTTTTACGCCAGTTGGCTGGCTGATTGTCTGTCGTTATGTTCGACGACTCTTCGACTCACATACGACAACTGACTAAAAGTTCTTTCTTCTTTTCCGTATTTCTCGTTTCTTTTGCAGAGCAAATGCCAGCAATTTGGAGCGTTTCCAATTGCGCATTACGAAGAAGGAACTCTACGGCGAGCAGGATACACTGGTCGATGCGGTGCTACGTGACATGATCAAGCTGCCAATAGAGCATGTGGGTAAGTGTTACCTCCTGCATACACACACACTGAAATACCTTGTACCGATTGAACATATTGTAAAGCAATAAATACTTGAACGCCGTGCTGTGCCGTGCCTGAATTTAGTCGCATCAAGTTGCTGGTGCTGCTGTCGCTGCTTTCGGGACGAAACTTACTCGCCCTCTGGCTGGCTGCACATTTAACTTAATTATGCAAAGAAGCTGCAAGAAAGTTGGCCGGATTATTGAGACCCGCCAAGGTGGCAAGCAGAACTATTTTCATTTGAAAGTTTACTATGAGCGTAATTTATTAAAAATAAAGTTTTGCATCCAACGCACAAAAGCGCAAGCAACAACTTTCATATTTGCAGGACCAACTGTTAAACAACAAGAAAAATGGCACTTATATCTTGTTAATCTTAAAGCGGCGACTTTTATACAAATTTGTTTGCTATGAATATTTATCATCGCTCATAAGCCTCGTTAGCGTGCACAGCATAATAATTGTATCTCAAAATAAATTTATTAAGTTTACATTATTTATTTGAGGATAAAGTGCAGCAGAGCCAATAGTTTAATCTTATAATATTAGCTGTCGATACGGTATGTGCAGTGAAGAAACATGCTTTTAATTACATTTACAGCCAGCAGAAATATGCTTTTGAAGTGTCTATTATTGCAGTGGCCAATTCTCGGATGAATGCTCAGGCCGACAGACAAAAACGTCAGCATTTTCGTTCCTTTGTGGGCACTTTGCGTATACGCAATATTTTTGTAAGCTTTATTCATTTTAATTGCAATTTAGTCAAGTGTAATTTGCGCATGCACTTTCACTTAATGCAATTTCAATGATTGCAATATCTGACGAAACCGCTGCTTCTGCCACTGCTGCTGCTTCCTCTGCTCCTTGTGGCCCAAAATATTTGTGCAACGATGTGCAAATTTTTGGGCCGTGTTTTTGCTTCAATTAAATTCAAGTGTGTGCAATATGCAAGAAACGTATTTTTACTTAATTTAATTTCTCTGCTTGTTTTTTCCTCCCTTCGTAGTACAAAAGGAAGGCGGAACGCAACTGAAACTGATTATTGAGTATCCAAACGATATTAAAGCCCTAATGAAACCCATGCGGTAAGTAAAAAGACGAAAGTAATTAAAAATTTTTAAAAAAGTAACTGTTGAAGCGGTCAACGGCCACTGCAATTGTTGTCAGCATTTTTGGACAGAGTAAATATATTTTTTCCCATGCTGACTTCTGTGTGTGGCCAGAGAATGGACAATTCAGTGAATTTTTATATACTGCATTTTTCGCGTAAAAATGCAATGCTTTTGATGCAGCTCGCTGCGGTGGTACTTGAGGCAGCTCGTAATTTAAAACATTTATACGCTTTTTAATGAGATTTAAAACGCGCTCTGCTTGGCCAGTGTCAGTCAGTGGGGCCCACACAGTCCACACAGCTGAGCAACCGCAGCAGCTGCCAAAGTGTAAAGTGTCCTTTTAATGTTCTTCATTTGCAATTTAAATGAAACGTTTTTTGAATTACCGTGCGGTGTTGCCGTGTAAGTAATTAAGCTGGCACGTAGCATTCGCGCTACCAGCCACGCCCACGCCCACCATTGCTGCCGCCTGCGAAGAAGCCCTGCTTGCCTGCTGCACATACCTTGGCTCGCAACGCAGGGTATCGCATCGGATCGCGTCCCTGTTTTTGTTGTTGTGAATGCAAATGCATTCAATTGGCCACCCGCACTTTAAATTCAATTCATTATTTTACGCTCTTTTCTGTATTTTTGCATCTGCTTTGCAGTTTTCCAAGAGACCAGCAAACGTTGCCCAATCATTTCTACTTCACGGACTACGAGCGCCACAATGCCGAGATTGCTGCGTTTCATTTAGATAGGTGAGTTACCCCCTCCTGCCCATCACGATGATCATGAAGCTGTCCTTTTCAAAGTGCATTGGGAAAATTCAGTGAACCGTATAGAAAAATGCAGTAGCAATTTTCCAATAAAAGAACCCATTGAACTTATCTAGGAAAATGACTGCATATTTGTTTTAAACTTTATCATACCACGCATTGAAACTTTATCATACCCATTGAAAATGAAGCGTACTTACAAATGAAACGAATAAAAATGTGAATATATTTTCCATCACAAAAAAAAATTGGGAAAAAATAAAAAGTATACAATTAAATAGGATAAAAAGATATGACTTAAATACACCCTTTTACCATGGAAAACAGGGTACGAGTATCTTGAAGAGTAGTATGCGGCTCTGTGTTAAATTTAATTAAATTTGAAGTACTTATTGCAAATATTTATGCAAATATCTCAACATATCAAATGAGCTACTCCACAATTGGGAAAACGAATGAAATAGAACGGTAGCAAATCAGAAGATGTTTAAAATCGTGCACCGTTTACGATTCAAGACTTAAGGTAATCAAATTAGCTTATATTGGGTCAACCCACTCACCATTTCATAATCGTAACTATTGGGTAAGTTTTTTTTACTTTATGAGAGCAGTCTGGTTGTATTCGATTAGAAGCTTATGAGTAAGCCGCAAGAGACCGAAAGAGAAAGTTGAAAAGACGTCAATTTATTATTTATGCAGCAATAAAATGATTTACGTCTTCTTTCTACATACGAACATAAATACTGAAGCTTATGTAGTAAGAAGATTTGCACTAAAGTAAATAGTCGCTGTATGATGTAAATTGTAATAAGTTCACTCAGTTGAAATATCCCTCAGAAGTCCTAACCAGAGTTTGATGGACGTTTTATGGCTAATTAAGTTGCACAGACACTTCACCAAACCAGTGTACCATGTTTTACAGTAATTTAGACTCAAATTGCTCACATACCAGTTGGCAGCTGTCAGAATTAAACATCCAGCAATAAGACAGCACTGATATATCTTATCTTGCTGTGGTAACACGCAAAAAAAAAAATTCAGCTTGGTAAGGTCAGCCACTTGTTGGCATTACAATTATAAAATAATACAAAAGAGGGTCGAACAGAAAGTTATTTCTATTTCCTGGTGTCCTTAGGCGACAACTTTCAAGATATTTATCATGTTGTATGGGCAATATAGTTGTTAGTCACGTTTTTCTGTTTTTGAAAAACTTTTACATGCGTACCGAGACTGAAAAAATTTGTGGAGTAATTTATTCAGCTTACCTTATAATCAACTAGTTAAGTGGTCTATATCTGAATTTTTTTCTCATACACAATTTCTTAATTATTATAAAAACATGTCTGGTAAGGTATCTTCAAGTCGTATATAGTCAATTCACCATGCACTTATGTATATCCATGTTTACTGCAGCATTTAAGTTACCGCTTATTTCTCACTCAACTCTCATCATTCCCATTCTTTACTTTCTGCTTGCAGAGTCCTGGGATTTCGGCGAGCAATGCCTGTGGCAGGGCGCACACTGAACATTACGACCGAAATATATCAAAAGGCCGACGAAAATTTATTGAAGACATTCTTTGTTTCGCCATCGCTTAATTTATGCTTCCATGGCAAGTGCTCGTACTATTGTGACACCTCGCATGCCATTTGCGGCAATCCGGATATGCTCGAGGGTTCCTTTGCCGCCTTTTTGCCCAGTCTGGACTCTTCCAATCGCAAGGTATGTATGTGTGTGCATACATACACAAATAATAGCACCTCTCGACGCACAACTCTCAGCACTCGACACTTCACACCCTCCAAACACACACATACGTTAACGGAGCTCATGTTGGTCAGTCTAGAGACTTAGGTCGCATGTAGTCGGTCCATTGGTGGGTCCAGCAGCTAAGTGGTATTTGATTAATGCACGGCAACTCTCAACGTTGTGTCAGATTACAATTTATATTCGACGCCCGCTTAAGTCTCCCGCCTTCATTACTAATTTCGTGCGCTCGCTATAACTAAATAACAAATCACATTATTTACTTGGCATATGTGTGAGTTAGTGTGTGCCTTGGTGAGAATGTATTGTATCTCATGCACTGGCAACAGGTAAGCAGGATGGCAGTTCGTTTGCCTGTCTGTGGTAACTGAAATAAGTCCGCTTTTAGCCAATTACCTCAGTTCATTGAGGGGAGTTCAGAACAGAATGTCGGGAGAATGAGAGAATTTCAACTAGTCACTTGGACGGCACTTCATTGCTTCATTGCTGCGCTCCAAAAAGCTCGCTTTTAATTTGCATAATTTTTTTTTTGCTTCCACATCCTTTGTTTGCCTCCGCACTCGGCAATTTCATTCATTCATTCATTTTGCCGCCTGCCGCTTGAATTAAAAACAAAAATATTGTATCAGTTCTTGTGCAGCTCGTAAAGCGTAAAATGAAATATAAATGCAGCAACGCCCTGGACGGGACCGGACGGACACACGAAGGGACGTTAATAAATTCTAGAGTCCACTCCATCAAATGTAGGGGGACAGAGGCAACGGCTTTTAAATGCAAATAACTGAAAATTTAAACCGATACCGAAACCAAAAAATACCCAACTCCATCAGTTTTGCAACATCCCGACTCAGCCTCCTCGGTCGCATAGAAAAGGGTTTATCCCTTTGACCAGGGTCCCCCAGCATTTTGCAGACAGATTTGCCACAGCTAAAACATTTTTCTTTTTTGTAATTTTTTTTTGGGCTTGTGCCTCAAAGGAATAATTCTCTTTCTTTTTTTTTTGCGCTACCCTGCAGTAAAGCGAAGGTATACAATACGTAGTTTGACTCGACGAAATATAAAATTATTTTAGGATTAGCAGGGTACCAAAATGTCCGTTCATTTTGTCTTGCGGAAAGGCACATGACATATTTTTATATAAGTAGTTATGCTCGCACAGGGCATTCTTCAGTTTTGTATACCTTACTTAAGCGCTTTTCTTTGCTTTGTTTTAGCATGCTCTCGGCACAGCCCCAACAGTTAACAAGTAGAAAATGGTTAAGTGTATACTTGAGATTTAGCGTAAGGCAAAACTGTAAATTATGCACAGGAGATCATTTTTCTTTAGTACCGTTTTTTGTGAGAAACGAGCCAAATCCAGAGGTGTTGTTTCTGTTATTGTTTTCCTTGGTCTGTTACTATCTTTCTGTGTTGCTTTGGGGCAGCCGTGTTAGGAGAATTACAAACAATTTTCTAACTGTGCAGAATTTTAATTAAGTTGCAAATTTGATTTGCACGCTTGTTAATTCCTCTAGGAGAACAAAGAAGATAGAGAATAAAAAACAATGGACGGTGTATGCTTGTTTGTGTATTTCTGCAGTCCGTACATTTTCATTCTAAAACACCTCGGCATCTCATTTTAATATTATAATACACTAAAACATTTTAGCTTACGCCCCATGGTCATCCCATATCTTTTAAGTAAATTGGAAGTATTGCTGTGTTCTGCTTTAAACTGGTATTAAAGTGCAACTCACTAAAATGCTTTAGTGCTTGCCGCCTCATACTTACTTTCTGGTTATTCAGTTTTAGCGCTTCTTTGCTGCATGCTCTTCTGTCTTTCAGCGGGAATTTAATTTTGCTTGATTTATGCAGTTTGCGTGGGGTGGTCCACGGTCCACTTTTTATGCAAACAACTCTTCTTCTTTCCATGCCATGATACCGTTAACTTACCTTTCTATTGTGGGATGGCTTTGTGTTGGCGTTTTGGCTTTGCCGCTGCTTCTGGTGTGGCAGCTTGCAATTCTTTTGCATGACCCTTTCTATTTGCTTTGCGCCTCCTGTTGCATTTCTGTGCCCAGCGCGTGCTTTGGATCATTACACAGCGCATTTTTATTATGATTTTTTCTCAACTTTTTTTTATTTTAATTTCTTCACATATTTTTGCGTTGTCCCTCTTACTGTTACTGTTATCGTTGTTGTTGTCCTACGATCCCAAAATGCTTCCACTCAACCAAAATGTGCGCTCTGCTATTGCCAATTGCATAGGGACGAAAGGTAAGTAAGTTGCGGTCGGTCGGGACCCGAAGTAAATGACAGCGCCGGGGAGGTAAACTACCAAGAGAAACTTTTATTGCTTCCCTTGGCGGCCTCGCAAAATAATTTCTTTTAAACAAAATTAATTTCACTTGTTGAGAGCGCGCGCGTAGCTTCTCAACCGAAACGAGTGAAATAAAAAATAATATTGTCGTATTGCGAGATGAGAAATAAATGTTGCTGCTGCTGAACCGAAGCACACTTGTGTGGCATATTAATGCTACTCAGCAGCTTTGGATTTTAACATTCAGAAGCTCAAATTGATATTGATTTTGGTTCTTCTCTCCCGCTTTCTCTTTGCAACAGCTCTGGCGGCATCCTTGGCGACGCTCGTATCATAAGCGCAAGAAGGCTCAATGGGAGACAGATGCCAATTATTGTGCTCTGGTAAGTAAACGAGTAGCTCAGTTTGCTGGCTACTTATTCGAATTCATTTATATATTTTTGTGTGTTTTTTTTTTTTTGCTATTTTTGTTTCCGTGGTGGAGGGGTCCGAATCTTTGCTTACCCCAATTTTGTGTGCCGTTTTCATTTCCACTTCCGGTTGTCCTCGCCTTGCTTTGTCTGCGACGCTTCCTGCTGTGGTTTACTTTTACTTAATTTGCATTTTAGCTCGAATGGAATGCAAATGTTTTTATTTGTTACTTCTGCTTGAGCTGCTCCTGATGTCATTGTGCAAGCAATCTCCCGTCTCCCCCGACTTAATTAAGATATTCTTCTTCCAGAGCATTGCTTCCCTACGCTCAGTTTCTTCCGGGCTGCAATTTAATTTTGCATTTGATTCTATCTATCTGCAGGTTCGCGATATTCCACCCTACGATGAGGGCCGACGATTGCTTGACCTTATGGATATGGCTGTGTTTGATTTTCTTACCGGCAACATGGATCGTCATCATTACGAGACTTTCAAGTGAGTATTGACCCAGATTGCCAAATGCTAAGGTAATGGGTAAGAGGCCAATGCCAAAATCTTGCAATCTTGGCAGAAGACATAATGCGATTGGCTTATTTCCGCATAAATAGTCATGTTGGCTACATGCCTACCAACGTGCCGTGTGCCTGCACGTTACGTTTACGCCCCATGTGAGCTTCACTGCAACTGTCTGCAATGTTAGTACGAGCATTTGGCAAGGATGCACCCAAGCATCAGGCATGCTAAGCAGCAGAAGCCAATGCCATGGAAAGATATGTATGTATGTTCATGCAGACAGGGAAAGGTAACAGAAATTGTCTGCAGCTCAAGAAGCCAGACGGCAGCAGCAACGAACTTGCATCAAAATGCATTCCGAACTTAGCCAGATGCCTTGGCTGCCACATTGTTGGCTATGCAAAAGCGTTAGCTGTGCGCTTGAGCGTTGTCATAGTTGGCTCACGCTTGATTCCCTTTACAGTTTGAGCCAAATCCTAGGGTAAAGTCAATCCTTCGAGTTGTCTCTAATCACATTCACAGCCAATTATGCTTATGCCGAGCCTTGTGCACAAACCTTATGCGCGAATTGACAGCAACACTTGCTCTGTCATTACAGAATCTATGGCAACGAGACATTTCCCCTACACTTGGACCATGGGCGTGGCTTCGGGCGACCGTTTCACGATGAGCTTTCCATACTGGCTCCAGTACTGCAGTGCTGCCTAATACGCAAGACGACGCTTACTAAATTACTTGAGTGAGTAACCGCAATGCGAAAGTTCGACTGAGCAATTACTTACAGCGTTTTGTGCATCTAATTTTCTAAGATTCCACAATGGAGCCAAGCCGCTTTCGCAAGTCATCCGCGAATCGTTGAGTGTCGATCCCGTCAGTCCAGTGCTATGGCAACCACATATGGAGGCGCTCGATAGACGAGTCGGCATCATTCTACAAAGCATACGGGACTGCATTAAACGAAACCCGCCCGGTGAGCTGGATGCGTCTGAAACGGATTTATCGTCATAGCGCTAGGTCCAAAGCAGAACTAGAGTCTAAACTTAGATATTAATTGAGTGTCTTGTGTACTGTCTAGATGTAAGTGTTCTAATTGCAATCGCAGGCATCTTTGAAAAAGGTCGCCCTGCACAGCGATATCCTTGCAGTTCCCGCTGCACATACCAAAAAATGAGAGAAAACAAAGAAAATCAAACAACTAAGAGCAACCAAACAAATTGTGGTATATCGTTGTGTGCATTTTTTGGTTCATTTTGTTAAGCATCTAACCAAGTTAGCCGAGTAGATCGGATCGAATATGTCGCCTGTGTAGTGTAACTCAGAATGAAGTACCTTCACATACAGCTAAGCAGCTAAATTTGTGTAAGCCGCTAGTTATGGCATACACACAACAGTGGGTGCCAAAATAAAAAAAATACACAAACATATGTACATTTCGTGGGAAGAATGCGAACTTAAATTGAAACTAAGTGTAAACTAAATTATACATTGCAGCGAGTGAAACTTCTTGAAAAGACTATAACCAACAACTATTTGCTAAATATTTATTTATAATTGTTTCATAAATTTTACAACAACTACAAAACAAGTATACATGTATATTTATCTACATATGTAAATTTATGTGAAGTGAAATGGAAGTGAATTGCCAGCCCAAACAAAAGAAACAAACAACAAAACAAATAGCAAATTTGTTGCATATTTAGCCAATAAGATGACATGAACTATACGATCGGCATCGAACGTAGCTTTACCATATAATGCCTACTACTGTAGCCCACTTACTAGTATCGGCAGACAACTGTCGTGTTTTTTGTCTTATTAGTTAGTTGAATTCGTTCCGGCGTAAACAAATGTACTTCACGAGTTATTAAACTACTATTGTTAACAATTAATTTTGGTTATTGAATATAAATACTATATGTAGTTAATTTCGTTTGTTTATATTGTACATTTCTAAATCGTACCTAATGAAAGTGACACAATGCAATGCATTGCAACTTGTTTGTTGGCCAATTCAGATGAGTAAAATAATTGTACTATGAAAAAACACACAATAAAGAATGTTAGATGTAGTAAAAGTTTTAGTGAAAATTTCAGAAATATTGAATAAAAAATACCAAAGAAATTTATTTAGATTTTTTGCTCTCACATTTACACGAAATTTTACTATTCAGAGATTAATAATGAAAGTTAAGCCCATATATCTGAGTAAAATGTTCCTCTCATATACAGTTTTAATATCATTCAATGCTTTCATTGAAATGGTGATAATATGAATAAACACTTATTACCCAGGCAGTCATGTAAGATAACATACATCCGTAGCAACTTTTTAAATGACCTACTCCTTAGCTGTCATGCACACAGACCACGCACATTTGTAGCTGTGGTGGGCGACGATGTCTACGGCTAGAATCCTACTGTCATTGAACTGGAGACCAGAATGGCAGCCACTTTCGGCAAGGAGGCGGGCCTATTTGTGCCCAGCGGTACCTTGGGAAATCTACTGGCTAGTAAGTTGCCCGACGTGCACATAAATAACATTGCCTCGCTGTTTGAGCTCTGAATCTTTAATAAACCAAGCTACCGCCTCGGAACTGGCCAATGTATATATTAGTTTAAAGTGAGTTTGGCTCCATCTCGCTGATGTTTATTGGCTTTGAGTTAAACCATGAGCCCGAAGCAAGGAGAAAATTACAAAGAAAACAGCGCTCATATCGTGATTCAAGCTCATAATCGTAAAGGTTAAGGGCGACCATATACATAACATTAATTTTGATGTACTCCGATATTGGACGGGTGCCCGCCGGGCCGGCAGGTTCATTGTGAAGTTGGTTTCGTGACAATTTATGCATCTACTTGAATTAATATTTCTAATGGAATCCACATTTTATTAAAAGCGAATGCGCTGAGTACTTTTGACTCTACAGTCGACTCACATATGTGCTCGCAAAGCACTTTAACTGCTTCCTGAATCCTTGTCTGGGTTCAGTTATGGTGCATTGCAGCCAACGTACCTCCGTAGTCGTTTTGGGAGATTTATCATACATCCCTATAAAAGAAAAAGGTAAGATCATGCTAAATGATAAATTTATGGAGCACTTTTATTTAAGTTTAAGTCCCCAAGCCTTTGTTGCGTTTTTTGGTACTTGGCAGTCATTCAATTATTGTAGTCACAATTACAAATTAGCTAGACGGTGCTTTTAGTCTAATGGAGTTATGATAGAAGACTCGACCATATAAGGACTGCCACGAAAATGTCCAATCTTTTACTGTGTCTGACGAAGATGTCGAAGATGGAAAGTGTGTGCATTTTGGACTAGAGAAGGAAACCGTCTCAAAAGCTCTAATAAATAAATCGAGCAAAACTCTTTCCGATCAATATAAATTAAGGGTCCAATCCCAATATCCAGACTAATAGTCTGCGGATACAGAGCTTCAGGCGGTGTAGCTGATAACAAGAAAGTACGAGGGTCGTTTGATAAGTCCGTGACTTTTTGTATTTGCCGCGCACCTGCTCTAAATACAACACTGCTCCTGTCAGCAGTTATCGATTAACAGCTGACTGTAAAATTTTGAGAAAGCTGCGTTTTTTGGTTTGCGTTTTATAGGCATTGAAAGCAGACGATCTCGTGAATTTTAACGAAAATGGAAAAAAGTGAATTTCGTGTGCTAATTAAGCATTATTTTTTGCGTAAAAAATCCATCACCGAAACCAAGGAAAGACTTGATAAATATTATGGGGACTCTGCACCATCAATTTCAATGGTTAAGAAATGGTTTACTGAGTTCCGTTGTGGTCGTACCAGTACAAGTGATGCCGAACGTTCAGGTCGCCCAAAAGAGGTCGTCATGCCAGAAATCGTCGACAAAATCCATGGAATGATATTGGATGATCGGAGAATGAAAGTGCGTGAGGTAGCTGAGGCTGTAGGCATCTCAACTGAACGGGTACATCACATTTTACATGAATATTTGGACATGAAAAAGCTTTCCGCGCGATGGGTGCCGCGATTGCTCACACACGACCATAAGCGCAACCGTGTGACCATTTCAAAGGAGTGTTTGGCGATGTTCAACCGCAATCCAAACGAATTTTTGCGCCGTTTCGTTACCGTAGACGAAACATGGATCCACCACACCACACCAGAGACCAAAGAACAATCAAGACAGTGGGTTTCTCCGGGTGAACGTGCACCAAAGAAGGCCAAGGTGGGTCTGTCGGCCAACAAGGTCATGGCCACAGTTTTTTGGGATGCACAAGGTATCATTCACATCGATTACCTTGAAAAGGGGAAAACGATCACCGGCGAATATTATTCAGAGCTTTTGGACAGATTCGATATTGATTTGAAGCAGAAACGACCGCATTTGGCGAAAAAAAAGTGCTGTTCCATCAGGACAATGCACGGGTGCACACGTGTGTAGTCAGCATGGCAAAATTTCATAAATTGGGCTACGAACTGCTACCCCATCCAGCATATTCTCCAGATTTAGCCCCCTGTGACTATTTTTTGTTTCCAAACATGAAGAAATGGCTCGGCGGTAAGAGATTCGGGTGAAATGAAGAGGTCATCACAGAAACAAACGACTATTTTGAGGGCCTTGAGAAAACCTATTATTTGGAAGGAATAAAAAAATTGGAAAAACGCTGGACTAAATGTATAGAGCTAAAAGGAGATTATGTTGAGAAATAAAACGCTTCTTTGACGAAAAAAATATATTTTATTCAAAAAGTCACGGACTTATCAAACGACCCTCGTAAGATTGCCTTACCGAATATGTTCTGCAATTGCGATATTTTGAAAAACAACTAAGGCCTTTCAGGCAAACCCATTCATGCCCTTTTTGTGTCAGCTATGTACATATACAATTTTATTAAAATAATGACGACATACACAACATAAATACCTACTACTGCTTTATTGAGGAGAAATTTGCGTCTGCTCAAAATTAATGTATTTAAATACAGACATACACATGTTCAATATACAAATTAAATTTAATATTTTTTTATTTTTATTTAATTGTTTTTCAAATAAGTTTATAATCTTAACTGGTCATTTTCATAACTAGATAAAATATAAACTTTAAGTTGTGTGTTTTATCACCTCTTCAGAAATTTCATCATGTGTACAAATTATTCGTCCCACAGTGCACGACTTGGATAGCCGCTCAACCAGCTGAGAACGCCTCTTCTCATGTGCTCTTGGGACATTTTCTCAGCTGGAAACTCAGCTGGTGGCATTCCGCCAGTCAATATGTTCAGTTTTTTTCTATGCTCAGCATAGCAAGTTGCGTGTTTCTTCTTTCGATCAATTGTTACAACACTTTTAAGTGAGTGAGTTGTTATTGTAGTTTGCATAGAGAGTATTTAGATTTTATTAAATACCTTCATTTAAGTGCCTTGTTTACTGTTGTTATCAATTAAATTATCTGTGCCATTTATAAGTATAAAGCTATCACAAGCACGTGGAATGCCAGAATACTTATAATATGCATAATTAGAAAATTGCTAAGTGTGCGGTATTTTTCCAATTGTTATCAATTCAACTAGAGTATTCACCTTTCGCTTGTTATATAGTCAGAGAACCCTTGTTATCATTTAACAGTAGCTTTGACCAGAGCTAGCAACAATAAATTTCACAATTATTATCATTTATAATAAATCGTAAGTTTTCTGAAGAGCACATATGGTAATACTCAACTCAATAGTACTTGACATAATCTATTTATGGTAAACTGGTTGTTAGCTTATCAATTCGACACCCTCAGCCATGCACAGTATATATAAAGCTAACTTCCGCAAACCATTATCCATAGCGGCTTTACACGATGCCCCACACTGTTGTTGACCTTCGATCGGACACCGTGAGCAAGCCGACGCCCGAGATGCGGGCCCGCATGGCTGAGGCTGTTGTGGGCGACGATGTCTATGGCGAGGATCCCACTGTTATTGAACTGGAGTCCAGAATGGCAGCCACTTTCGGGAAGGAGGCGGGCCTATTTGTGCCCAGTGGCACCATGGGAAATCTACTGGCTGGTAAGTTGCCCGACGTACACATAAATAAAAATAATTCTCCGTAGTTTGAGCTCTGGACTTTAATAGGGTGATACATTTGTTTATAAAAGTTTAATATACGCTTGGCTCCTTTGCTAATGTTTATTAGTTTAAAGTGAAACTCAAAGCTGAATGAAAGTGAATACTGAATAGAAAATTACAATGAAACAAAAGTATTATATTATGATTTAGGCTCATAACCACAAAGGCTTCCACTCAAATTAATATTCTTAACGTAATCGGATGTTATAAAATGCGAATCCCACGATTCTTGCCAACTCCGATTCAACTATATTCACTAAGTACCTAACCCGCTCCTTGAATTCTTGCCTGCTTGCAGTTATGGTTCATTGCAGCCAACGTGGCTCAGAGGCCATTGTGGGAGATTTATCGCACATCTTTCTCTACGAGCAAGGTGAGTTCACTCAGCGTAATAAATAATCCTGTACATATTTAAGTTAATGCACCGAATACGTATCTTTATCCCGTTTAGCTGGGGCGGCACACTTGGCTGGTGTCCAATTAGTGACGATTAAAAATCAGCCAGACGGCACTTTCAGTCTAGCGGAATTGCGACACAAGATACGACAATATGTGGACTGCCATGAGCCAGTTACCACGCTGGTCGTTGTGGAAAATACACATAACATCTGTGGTGGTAAGGTGATTCCCCTCTCCTTTATGGACGAACTGGCGGCTTTGGTCCGTGAGCCAGGAGTGGGAACAGTACGCATTGCTTTGCACATGGATGGTGCTAGGGTATTTAATGCGGCCGCCGCTTTGGGCGTTAGTGTTGAGCGCATCGCACGTGATTTTGACTCTGTGTCCATCTGTCTGAGCAAGAGTTTGTCGGCCCCCGTGGGGTCCGTCCTCGTCGGCTCCAAGAAGTTTATTGCACAGTGAGTATGGAGGAGCCAATGTTCGCACTGTCAGAATGATCTAATGTGTTTTCTATAGAGCGCACCGCCTTCGCAAGGCTTTGGGAGGTGGCATGCGTCAGGTGGGTATTCTGGCGGCCGCTGGCTTAGTGGGACTGGATAAGGTGGTACCATTGCTGCCCAAGGACCATGAGCGCACTAAGCGTATTGCAGAAGGTAAGTTGGTAAGAATGCACGCCTTAAATTTCTAATTTGCTTTTCAACAGCCATTGATGAGCTGCGCAGTCCCAACATTGCCGTGGACTTGCCCACTGTGCAGACTAATATTCTTTTGATTCAGAGCAAACAACCCAAGCTGTTAGCTAAAGAATTAGCCGATCGGCTGGCAGTAGTCGAGCCCGAGGAGATTGCCGCTGGCGTTACCGATAAAAATGG
This sequence comes from Zaprionus davidi, assembly GCA_018903715.1. Taxonomy (NCBI): domain Eukaryota; kingdom Metazoa; phylum Arthropoda; class Insecta; order Diptera; family Drosophilidae; genus Zaprionus; species Zaprionus davidi. The sequence goes on from JAEIGL010000003.1 coordinate 2,773,821, forward strand.
AAAGGGAATTGTTATCAAGTCGTGTGCTCGTGACTGGGAATTTATGCGTCTGGTGCTTTACGAACAGGTGGACGACGAACAGGTGGAGCTCACCATTAAAAAACTGACCTTTGTCATTAAGCAGTATGATTCGCGCTGGCCCTGAACTAGTAATAATACTTGCTGATATAAAAAAAACGAAATTCGTGTATTTAAAGTAACGAATGAAAATGAATTTCAATAATTAAATTTTGTTTTGGACATTTAATTAAAAACCATAGCGGAAACTGCCAAAATTTGTGTTAGTGCTTCTTGAGTTGGTCGAGGGACCGTTTACATTCGCGCATGAGTGCACCCAATCACAGGACTAGCCCGACGCTCTGGCTGGGGCTATCCTGATAGACTGACTGTTGTTGACGCTGTTTCTGACGCTGCCCCACCGTCTGTACACATGAATGCCCCACTGAATGAAGTAATAAAATTATTTTTAAAAAATCATTGTCAATTTTGCGATGCTCATCGATTTAAAAGCATGCGCCGCTACAGAGCCGACTCAAGCTAACATCACATCCTTGGATTTGGTCCTGGTTGCCGGCGGGCGATTGTGATTTATAAGTGAAACTTATCGCGTTGATGTGGCAGCGAATCTGCTCAATGTGATTGCGACAGCAGCAGGAGCAGGAGCAACATTGGCATCCACAACTGTGGAGCAAATCGAGCAGCGTATAAAAGATTTGAGTATTTTGCCTGAATGAATTGTATCAAAGCGGATGGATTCTTCTTGTGTAAAATGCCTTTTGTGTTCGTTCTCCTCCTTCTCTCCTCATTGCATTGAAATGTTATATTTTGTGAATTATGCCGGGATGGAATTCAATTAGAGAAGTTGCTGAAGGATTTGATAAATTGAAATTGAATTGACTATATGAAGGTCGCTTCAAAAATTCATTTGTCCATTTGTGTGCGAGCGATTTGTGTGCCATCATCGCAAAGTGTACAGTCAATAATAGTAAAATCACAGAATGGACGTAATTTCGCAAACTTTTTGAGCCAATTTTATTTGGCTAAAACTTTTGAACACAGCGCATTCATTGCAAATTGAGAAGACCATGAACAAAAAGTGTTTTTAAAATGCTGTTAAAGAAAAAAAACACTGACCAACACGGCTTTTCGCCATTGCCTTAACACATCTTATAAGGAAAAATAACATCAACAAATTTAAAAGCTATTGTATTTGTACCATGTTGTTTAGTGCAATTCTACATATGAAAAGCAGCCTAAGAGTATTCATTAAATTCCAAAGTTTCACAAATAGAATGCTGAAAAGTATGCAGCAATTATTGCTTAACAATTCAACAATTAGAGTTCTCTCAACTCAACTCTCCCCCAAAAGCACACGCAAGCTCGGGGAATAGGTGGAGAGAGAGAGAGAAAAATTGAGAGAATGAGAATGCGAGCACGACGCGTCTAAAAATAGCCCGCAGACATGCGACGTAACACTGACGCGCTAACGTTGAAGTTGGGGTGTGAAAACGTGTGTCGTTGTTGCTGTAGTTGTATTTGGTTTGAGATTATGGGGCAGTGAAGTGTTTTCGTTCTAATTATAACTCAAACTTTATGCAGTTTATTCTGAGCAGAGTTAATGAGCACAATTTGGCAAGCGAGCGTCAACATGTCAGGATGGCCGAGCGGTCTAAGGCGCCAGACTCAAGATAGTAACAGTCTTGCTTCTCACAGAGAGGTTGTATGAGCGTTCTGGTCCTCTCTGAGGGCGTGGGTTCGAATCCCACTTCTGACAAATACTTTTTTTTTGTAGAGAACAACGTTTTTTTTTGTTTGCTATTTATTTTTATTTTTGCAAAAAGTTATATTGCATTTGCAATGACCATTTTTCAAGACTCGTGACATAATTGCGTGTTAAAAGCAATTGAAGCTAATTAACACAATTACAAACACACATAAACAGCGCTACAGGTTATTTAATTATGCCACGCACTTACGCCAGCTATTTAGCAAAATTAATTTGTTTTAATCAATTATTTAAGTACGTTTCCATTCGATGTAGTTAAAATTCAAGTTATTTAATTATTAATTTACATGCCTGACATAACGAAATATAATAAAATTATCATGAGTCTTTATGGCCATTTCCAATACAATATCCCCCATTTTTAGGTTACGTTAACCATCGTTCACCGTAGTCGCGTGCTATATTTAAATGGGAGGCTTTAACTTTATTGGCAATACGCCGCTTGGTAGCACGTGCCCCAAACTGATAGACTTAATGTGTTTTATATTATTGAAAATACATGATGTATGCACACAGCGAGGAGAATTCTGTGTTTTCTTTTATGGTGAAATGAACTAAAAACGCAATTTCGTCATTATGCCAACACTGGCGTGTTAGACATAAACGACAAACAGTCATGAAATAAAGCCATAAAATTTGAACTAAACGAAAGTAGATATCCTGCCAACGATCCGAAGTGTCTCTTGGTTTAGCCAAAAAACAGAAAAACAATTTGCCGCAGCATAAATTGAAATTTGCATTTAGTGGCCCGTCAAATGATAATTCAATATGCGCAAAATCAAAGGCGACCTTTATGTCAGTCAGTCAGTAAGTTCTGCCAGTTTTGTATATCCCTTTGCCAGGAACACAGTTCTGTTATTTGTAGTAAAATTTACTCCTCGACTAATGGGGCTCTGGCCTGCTGTAATTTAATTAATTGCATGCGCGTAAATAAAGTCAAACAATTTTGGTATTTAATCAACGAGAAAGGAAATGAATGAGTCAGAGAAGAGATGAGGAAGGGACGGAGACCAAAAGCAAAAGGAGTGCGACTAAAGGAAACCAGACACTACCGGGATTGTATACATTCACACACAAACCAACATGGGTCAAACGAGTGAATTCACTTTGAAGCAAGCACAAGCACGCGGATGTGACTTTGTGTGTTGGTGTGTGTGTATATGTAACAGTTAGCACGAGTGTGGGTGTGTCTGAATGAACATAACGTGATTGCTGCCAATTTCATAGATCAACAAATGAAAGGTGAGCTAATGCCCACGACGTAATGGTAGAAAACGGTAGTGTACAATATATAATTATGATATGATTTATATTCGACGATTAATAAGTTTTAAGTTTTTTTTTAGTTTATAATTTTAATAGATGATCCCTTAAACTTGCTATTCCAATTATTCTATAATTTCTGTAATTTAACACTTTAAACTTTGCAGCTTTAAACAAGTGAGTGTTCTATCTCTGTTTCTCATGTCAGTTTAATTGTTCGCGGAAATGCAAGCACATTTAGCAAATGTCTAATGGGCGGAGTATCTTGAGCTTTAGAGCACTTGCATATGTAGTACGAGTGCTTCACGTTTGAATGAGGCAGTTGCTTAAAGCTGCCACTTGGATCGTAAGTAAGACATTTATATAGTAGGCTCTGCTTCCGCCTTGCCTGCGCAGAGAATAACCTGACCTACGCCGCCCCTCACATTTACCATCCATCTCCGCCCGCTGCACCGCCTGCGTTTGCGTGTTGTGTGTAAATTTGAAGCGCAAAACAAATGAAAACTCCTGCATGCTTCTTTCGGATCGACTTTCAACTTACTTGGCCGGTTCCAGTTGCCATTAAGTACACGTGGCACGTGGTGCAAGCGCTTGGCAATAAACGTCGGTCTTTAGAACAAACGCTGGCAAAGCATATCCCTCCACGGTCCCCTTCATCATCCTCACTTTAAATGTGATGGTAAAGCGACGACTCTGCGCATATTTTACGGCAACCCTCAGCGAGAACTCGCACCGAGACACCGGTAGAGGCAACTTAATTAGCTGCTGGCAACGACTTCGATTGCCACTGCCACTGCAACTGTGCGACTGCGACTGCAACGGCAACTGCATTGCACCTGACATTTAACATTATTACGCGACGCGGTGCAAATGCGACCGGTCGAATATATTACACGATTCTCCAGCGCATGCAACGATAAACTTGCGCTTTAAAGTTCACTTTGGACGCTGCTCGCGGCTTTTCGTTTAAACGGCGTTAACCGTAATGTGCACAACATTGACGCCATTTACTGTGCCGCACCCAAAATGGCTGCCCATGAGCAGTAGCAGCACACGGACTATCCCGACGAGGGCTCCAATAAAAATAAATGCTGGCAACATTTGTGACTTTGCTGGGAAAGAAGTTTGCGTGTTTCATTGCATTTCTTTCGGAGAAGCGCACTGTGAACAGGCAGTTGGGGGGTAGTTGAGGGCCATTTTTGGAGCAGACGCGAAGCAAAGTTCAGCATTTCATGGAAGCCGGCTACGATTCATGGCAGCTTAGCCGATTTGTTCGAATCGAGTAGAGAATTAAAGCTTCTTGCTTATTTCTGGAAAAAAGGATAAAAGATGACTTAACTTATGTTAAAGCTTTGCTTCATTTCAATTTGTATATATTCATTACAAATATGTTGAAATTCGTAAAACTTTCGCAAAAGGGCCAAAGGCCAAGCGATTTTACCTTTCCCGTTTTTAGTTTATCCATAGGCAGCTTATATAGAAAAATTGTATGCACATTTATGCTTATTATTGTGTAAATCAAGGGATAAACTTATAGCGAAAACTGGTACGGGTGACCTGAATCTACTCGATGTTGCTGTTGTTGTTTCTGAGACCTTAGAAATAAAGGCGCAGTACCTAAACTAAGAGCACATGCAGACGCCACATAAACTCATATGTAGAACTGCCTGTGATGCATGTGTGTGGCATTATAAAATATATATAGTGGGGACGCAAACAAGGGCAGTAGCAACAAGAACAACAAGAACAGAAACAAATGTTATTGCAATAATATCGCAGCCATGCGCAACTTTTTTACCCAATTCAAACTTCAACGTGAGCTGTGAATGTTTGCATAGGTGTGTATGCGTGTGCGTCTGTGTTTGTGTACTGTGTGTGTTTGTTGGCAAGTGTGTGCTGCAGTTGTTGCATTGTTGTTGCATTTCAATGGCGAACTTCACCGGACATGCTTCATAGCTCTAATTATACATGCGCCTTCCTAGAAGCGACTTCCTACGGGAGCTGCACTAGCAAAAACAACAACAACAACAACAATGAAAACTATTGGAGTTTTAGTTATTGTTGTTGTTGTTGCAATTCAATGTGAGTGTGTGTAGCTAGCATACATTGTTGTATTTGGGTTTTAGCAGCAACTTTGGCTCACTGCCAGTGTCTGCAGTTGTGCCAAAGGCAACACGTCGTATGCGCAATATACCCTGCTACCATTTGTATACCCTGCACATACCACTGTATACAAACAGTCATACATAGGACCTATATATGTGCAAACGTGTAGCTTCAGTTTGGACTCACCTTCTTAGGCAGTCGAAAAACTTTGCATGTCTGCTTACTAATTCATGGATTGCTATTCTTGCCTTGCCTTACGCTGGCTGGCGTGGGTCGTCTCTCTTCTGATTTGATTAGCCCACAACGAGAGCTGCTCGACTCGACTGGTCAGTGAGTAAATTTATGTATATTTTGCTGGCATAAAATATGGCATTAAAACTTAATGTGCGGTTCTGTGCACGCAAAAAAAAGGCATACCTAAGAAACGGCAGGGGAAAACGAAATTGTAGAATAAGCAAGTGAAGGGCAGTGTATGAAGACATTATTGAAATGCCGAATACAAATTGCTGTCGACTGGTTGCTGAGGCAAATAACAGACTGGCTAATAAGCGGACCAGCCCAGTTGTGCTCATGCGGCACCCTGATTAACCGCAGTACATTAGCATATTTTCCTATTCCAGAAGTTTTTATAAATCACTTCATTGACATTTTTTATGAGGCGGTGAATTGTGGTTTCTCAAAGTTTTTCAAAAAAAAAAAAAAACTCTACCACAGCAACAACTACAAGAAAATAAAATATGTCTGGGCGCAGCGCAAAGAATGTCTGGTCTAGCGTGGGCGTTTTCACGCCCACTCGTGCCCACTCACCCCGATCGAAAGATTGACGCGCCGCTTACGTGCCGCAGAAACATTTGTCTTGCTGCCGCTTTTTGCGTGTCTTAATTAGCGCCACCACCCCCGCCCCGCTACCCTCCTTCTTTCCCGCTCATCAAACCACAGGAAACTTTCCCGACGCGCGTCTAGGCAGGAATTTATGTATTCTAGATAAGGTCTGCCAGATAAAACGAAGACTTGGCTATTGTCGATGCCAATGCCAGCACCAGCGCTTGCAAAGATGCCTGCGTAGGATTTGTATAGGGAGGTGCATCGAAAGGGGGGCATGCTAATGAACTGCGGCATGGCAGGGAATATGCTCAAAGTTATTCGACGGTAAAAACAATGCCACGAAGCTGCAAAGAAATGCGAAAGTTGCGCTGAACAAACTTATCGGTTTAGTGCCACATTTCGAGCAATAGAAAAGAGCTCAGCACAAAACTTTTAAAAGGTTAATGGGCGAAATGTGTGCAAAACTTTGCCATATTTAAGGCAGATATTTAAGGTGAGTATTTTTGTGCTATTCTCAAAAGACATTTGTGTCTGATTTCTTTGGCTGTGTGTTTACAGATAAAATAATATACACAAAAGTATTTAAAGCCGGCAGACAGCAGCAGTGCCCAATCTTTTTGTAGGTTAACATACCTCAATACTATCTGAAAAAATCTCTGTACATATATATATATGTGTGTGTGTTTGTGCACTTATGATGTAAGCCTGCTTTTTCCTGAAGGTACAAGAATTCCATTTCAAATTGTTAGCTTCGACACAGAGGGAAAAAAGAGTTTCCTGCATGCATTTTGTTGTTCTGGTTTTTGCTTTTCAATGCTTTTTGCTTGTATACTCAGTCCTGCACATTGACAGTAAAAGGATTTTAAAGCTAGCTGCATTCCTGTTGCCTTGCTCTTCTGACTCTTTTGAAATGCTAATTGCAGTGTACTTGCCACACAACTTTATGGGCTTCTGTTCTACTAGTTCACTCAAAGGCAAATGTTCCTCAGTCTTTTTCACAAATTGGATCAACTTAGTTTATTTTCAACTGCTAAGTTGCAGACATTAGTGATTGAAGTGGGAGGAAGGGGAACAACACAGAACCACTTAATATCCGCGAAGTGCACGCGCCGCAAATGAAAATGCCAGACGACCAAAATGGCATTTACACAATCGCCATCATCTGCCTACCGATTTGGGCAGCAGCTCTGTTTGTGGCTCCAAGCCGAGCTATGGTTATGGCCAGGGTATTCATAACGTAACGAGCAAGGTTTGCATGCAAATGCGAGTAAATACCGCCCTGGGCAGTTACAGCTATACCGATTTCATTATGCCAATGACACAACAGCTAAGCGATGTCGACCAGGCGCTCTCCACTTTGGACTGCCAGACAGTGACCATCATCAGATAGGCATGTAAATGTATTCCGAATAAGCCACAATGCTGGGCAGCCACCCGGCAACGAAATTATGCAGCCACAGATGTGGACAGCCGAACAACTTCATTGAAATGCAGTTCGATCTACGCTTCGCATTTTTGCATTTATTTCATAGCTGTATTCTATACTCCTTCTAATTACAAAGTGATAAAAGATGCTCATACAATAGAAGGTTTCTGACAGATTAATTGCTTTTAAAGTGGTTTCAGGATAATTTCAAGTCACTAACTGAAACAGGAAAAGTTTGACTATTCCCAGTTGTGCATGCCATAAAGTCGATTCGTGTAGCACAATGGCCGAGATTGATTTATAGAATTCCTGTCAGGCCAATAACGATGAATCGCCTTTGTAAGGACATTACGTGCTCAGAATTGGCCAAAGGAAGTTCTGAATCAATATTATGCAAATACAAAAGGTAGGTAAACGCGACCCGCAGCCGTATGTCCACGGGCCATCAAGGCAACAAGGCACTGTCTCTCTCTCTCTCTTTCTCTCTCTCTTTTCGCAATTGTCATCATCGTTTTATTGTGTTGCTTCTCGCTTCGTTATACAATAAAATTGGATTCTGATTTTCCACTAATAGTTAAAATGCACATGGCGCAAGTCAGTGGATCGTCGTCAAGTGCAGCATGAAGCAATTCAAGCTCATGAATTATATATGTGAACGCATGGTCAAGTTGGTAAAGAAAATGCAAGAATATTCGAGCTCATTTTGCTCCTTTAAGAAAGAAAGGAATTGCTAAAGAGTTTGTCAGTTAAAGAGTTAAGACTCCTGAGAACTTTTATTATTTTCTAGTCCCATTTTCGCAAACCAAACCAAATGCTTTGTGCAAATTTATTATAAGTTTACCTTATTTCCGTATAGTAGTAAGGCACTTTCGTGGCGTATGCACAAATATACAGACATTGGCAATACATACGTTTACAACTATGCGCGTAATAGCTGGAGAGTCATAATTACCAAGAGGCAACATCAACTGACTGGGCTGGGTCAGTTCTGGCGAGCTGTGGGCAAAGTATAGTAAATTTATCAGCTATGCAATCATTGGTAATAAATTTGCGCCCTCTTCCTGGCACAAGAAGCCAAAAGGCCGATTGAGTCTCTTGCTGCAGGCTGCTCGAGTCCGGTCGGAGGCATTTAAATGGCGCCGCTTATGCAATGCATAGCAAACATAAATCTTAACCGACCTGCTGAGGTGCAAGGAACATACACAGATTAGAGTGGCCGACCCTCCTTGCCAAATTCTATCCTCCTTCACCGGAAAAGGTGCCCTACAGCGAACGGCAGCGACTAACATAGACCACGCACGAACTCCGGCCGTGGGCGTGTGTTGCGACGCGCTTGCGTGTTATTCGCACTCTTCACTTTGCTGCTCCTCCTTCCCTTTTGCGCTGCCTGCTTTGTGAAACTTTTGCGTGCATTTCTATTTATGTGCATGGCATAAAGTTTAGTGCGCCATCAAAATGGGTAACCCGCAATGGGACCGACTGTGCGGCAAATAAACACAAGTTGAGTTTGTTTCCTCTTCTGTTGCTCTTTGTTATTTTTTTACGCGCGCGCCTAAAAGGATGCACGCAATTTTTTCATTTGTAGCATAGTCGCCGCCATTTTGTACGTGCCCCTGTATATATATTTGCCTGAATGCGTATGCCGCGGGCTGCGGTTTGTTTGCATTCAACATTTGTACGTGGTATTTTCACGTTGTGCCCCCCTTTTGTGTGTGCTCCATATAAGTTTTGTATATTTTATTCTGTGTTGCAAGCAAGGAAAAAGGAAGGCTGCAGCAGACAAGCCAAGCTCAACACCTGGGCAAAAAGTTTTCTGCGGTTTTACAGGTGTTAATGTTTGTTATTTAGCCAGACTGCGTGTCTGCTGTAGATAAAGTAAATATGAATTAAATGCCACGTACAAGAAACACCACCCCAAAAATATAACACAACTCAAATTTCGTTTCACATTTATATATATTATAAACACTCAAGAAAGAGAGGGGTATGAGTCTGTGTATCTGTGTGTGTGTGTGTATGTGTGTATATGTGTATGTTTGTTTGTTGTATGTGCGTGTCGTCACATCATAAATATTATATCTGCCCCGTTTGGCATATCATAGCTTAATTTATGTACTAGAAATAAATTATTTGATTTTATATCATAATGAATTGTACGGAACTCATACGACTACAAATAAAAACGCTTACAATCTAATTTTCTCATATACCATTGCATATTTGCATATGCTTGACCTAAACGCTGCCACAATGCCTGGGTGCCAAAACCGGTTTTTACATTATTACATTTTATTACATTATATTATTTAAAAAAATGTTCAAATATTGTATATCATAGAAATATGATAATTTAGGGAAAACAAATTTATGTAAAGTAAAATAAATCTATCAGAGGCTTTCCTAATTAAAATTGACGTATATAACATTTCATGACCATAATAGACTTTCCATATCTGACAGTAAAATTAAATTTATTTTACTATGATATTCATTTCATTCAATTATTTACACAAAAACTACACTCAGTGTGTTATGAGGAGACTTGGTTGATTTGATGTGGAATGTCGTTATCGTCACTCAAATTATTACTAACTGGATTCTGCACCGAACATTTAACTTTCTCCTTTTGTCAGTTGTCTGTTAATTTTTCTAAATGTTAACAGTTAATAATAGATATGAAGTTGCCAACGCAACTCATAACTTTTTGTTTGCATGTGAGGGAGACGCGTTATTTGCACTATATTTACCACATTATCTAAAGTTAGAAACAACACGGTTGCTTTCGAGAGTATTGTTTGGGACTATAATGTATGTACGTGTGTCGTGTGTGTGTGTGTGTGTTCGCTTGCAATTGTATTTGCAATGCTTATGCTATGTAGTTAATACTAGAAACTCACACAAATACACAAACACGTATATGTTCTTTGATTGGGTCATCGTGTTGATGCCGGGAAATTTCCTATTTTTCGTTTTTCCATTATCCCTTAGAAACTAAAGATATTACACTTAAAGTATACAAAATCACCATTTATGCTCTGCAATTGCAATTGAATTGAATTGAATCGTACGCTGCCCGCTGTGAGGTCCGGTTTAGGTCAGCTCCGGACTGAGCAGCCACTGTCCGATGCTCGCCAGGATGATGGTGATGGTCAGCAAGCGCAGTAGATTACCTTGAGCCTGGTTAGCCGTGCTGCGTACTGTGGGCAAATAAAATATAAAACAGCTGAAATTCTAGTTATCCCCAAGCTACATGCCACACTTTCACCTACCCAGCAGCATGGTCTCGCGATTGTCTATGATGCCGGGACGACGCTGTAGCACACTTTCCTTGCCGCCCTTCCACAGCACAGGCGAAATGCTGGCCAAGCACTTGACGCGCATATCGCCATCGTGAAAGTGCCGCGGCTCCAGTTCCAGCAGTAGACCCAGTGTCGAGGTGATTAGCCCGTGCTTGTGAACAATGTCGTTGTATTTGTGCAGGAAGTGCTCATCCAGTATCTGCAAGGTATGTCCAGACATGTGTATTGTTTAGTAAAGTAAAATGTCTAACTCGTTCTCCAGGCTTTGCCTTCCCCTGATTCCTGCTCTCTTTCCTACCTTCTTCATAAACTCGATTGAGAGCGAGCTAAACGATGTGCCGTGTCATACCCGCATTGCATTTTATTATTAAAACACACGGATGGCACACAAGGCGTATGAGAAATGACAGTAAAGATGCGCTGGGGTGTGTCAGACACGTCTGGCAAACGCTCAAGGGCTGAGCTGGAAAGCAAATGGTTCTTTTGTCCGCCAGGGGCCCTGACCCACGAAAGGGGGCATTGCGAAGGGGGTGCAGTCTGAACTGAAGGTTACAATTACCAGTTCAGGCAGCCGCTTTATAATTCCTCCCTCTTAATGTTGCTGCTGTCAGCGAATCGTCGGCAAGTGAGGGACTGGGAGGACAGCCCCCCTTATACATACACTTTGCACATTCTACTCACACTCGTGGCTTTATGAAGCGTATGCCGTATGCCTGGAGAGAAATGGAGTCATTTGTGCAGCCCCCGTAGCAATAAATAAGAAAAATACGGTGCGCGCAGATACAAAATGTGAAATGTTCAAATAAATAGCTGAAACTTTTTTGCAGCTATATTGGATTTGAATTGAGTTCGGATTGAGCAGCAGTTTTCCACTTTGCGAGGCGAAATTGTTGCCATTTGTTATGCGATTGCTTTGCCATTCTTTATGGCGTCCATAAAAATTACAAAGCTCTTGAATTCCAAAGTTGCGAGAGCGAGTTTAAAGGCATAAATTAAACGAGCTGCTCTGCCAGCACTTCGGTATGCAATTGTGCCCCGTCTTCTGTCCGTCTTGGCTGGACTGACAAAGCAAACATGCCTGCAAACGCCAGCAGCTGTCCCATGTCCTATGGCCGTCCTGACTGGCCTGTCACAGGGCACTGTACTGGCCAAGGATAAACAAAGCGGAGCAGGGCATGCCATGCAAATCGAAAGCATTTAAAATGCCTATCGCATTCCAAGGCAAAGACCAGAACTAGCACCGAGAACGAATGTTAAATAAAAAACATTTCAAGCATTTTGTGGGCAAAGCAGCACAATAAAAATATACACAAATTTTTCTCAAATGCAAAATATTCATTTACCCTAATGGGGTTTTTGTTGCGGAAGAGAACAAAATGCAATGCTAGAAAAAGAGAAAACAAAATGAATGTTTTATCAGTTTTCAATAGTATTAAACTTCCACGACAAATGTTGGTTTATTTTGCCAGGCAAAAAGTATCGTAACCACTGTCGTAGGGCAAATAAACCGGGAAACGTGCCTAATCGCACTTATTGATTTTTCTCGTATTTATTCAAAGTGGTCAGAGCATAGCGGCCTATACAGAACGAGGGGAGGGAATTTGCTCGGCAGCAACATGGTAGAACGAACTAACTCGTACCTTAACGCCTCGATTCACACAATTTGAGTAGCATGTAGTCGTTGACTATAAAATGCAGTAAGGGACCGGGACCAGGCTCAGGCACACAGCCTAAGTTCACTTTTCTCGCTCTTTCTCATTCCACTGCTGTGGCCCCGGGTTAGGTACTAGTTCCTGTGCCTGTGCCCGCTCCAGGTCCTGCTGCGCATCGACAACCGTTTTGTGTTCCGGCTACAGCAGACGTGTGTAACGAGCTTTCAGCCAGATGGATGGCCCAGCTACACCTACAGACAACTAACAACGTGCCATAAACCATGCCATGGCTTTGCCCATAGCCCTATTGCAGTAGGGGGACCAAGGGCGAAGCCTAAAGTCTGCTCGGCTACATGATTTTTGCTCATGAAATAATTTCTGCCACCTTCACATCGGCAGCTGTGCCAATGTTTCGGTAGGGCAATACGCTCCTGCATCCTATCCCCTTTCACTCCCTCTCCCCCACCAGCCTTCCTACACAGTCCGCGGTCCATTGTTTGCTGCGTTGTTAGCAGCTTAAATATTTACTGTATGCATAATTTTAACATTTTTTGGTCGGCCCAACATTGTCAGAAGGCCTGGGCTGGGCCTGGCTTGGGCCTGGGCTGATTAGTGTCGACGCGTTTGAGCGCAAAAAGGCATAAAATGGTGAGGCAAAAAAAAGGTAGCACAAAAAAGGTGGCCAGAAAAAATGCGAATTTCACTTCTGGTTGATGGTGTTGGCTAACAGACTTACCGGTTGTTCATTGACGAACCACTGCAGATGCGAGGCTGGGTGTGACTTGCCCGACGTGCAATTTAAGTTTAAATATTCACCGATCTGATACTGATACTGTTGACCCCTTATATGAGGGCCGTCACGTGGCAAAACTGCAAATGAAAGAACAAATAAATCTGTACATTTATATACTTCATTTTAAGGCACTTGATGTTCAGTTTCAAGAGATAGTTTGTTTTGTGATTTTACTGCAATTGGAAACGAATTAATTTACACGAACTACATATTCCTTTGCATGTCAAACGTATCTTGACATTGCCAAAAAATATGTGGGTCAAATAATTAATTCTGGCTTTATTGGTGCTGCCAACAAGACTCTGAGTGTATTCAAAAAAACCCGATTAAATAAATATGGTCAGTCCATTCAGCGTTTTCAATACTTCTTGCAAAATAAAAGTAAAAAATCTCACAAATTCGACAAAAAACACAGAGAGCATTGGAAGTGCATAAAAATAAAAATAAAACCCTAACACTTTACAAAATCGAATGTTGCGCACGGTCAGGCTGCGGAAATATCCATTAAAATGGCGTTTCAACTTATAAATCGTTGGCTTGGACCAATGGTCATGGAGCTTTTGACTACCCGTGCCACAGTAGTGCAAATATTGCCAGAATATTTCCCCGTGTAACTCTGACGACGCCCCCGAGCAAAAGCCGACTGCAAATTTCCGTATTCCATTTGCCAGTTTGCAGATGTCCATTTGGATTTAAAAAAAAAATAAAGCACATTCATCCATACATATGTACATATGTTTGTCATAAAAAATCGGGGTGCGATAAATGATAAAAAATACACAGGCATGGTATTACTGAAAAAGTCGGTTATAGAAGCAGAGCTTATAAATGGCCTTTCAAAAGTGTTCCAAACGCAACACAAACAGCTCGGGAAGCCGCATTAAGCAAACGACAAAAACAGAAACTGCAGAACATTGCTTAACCTTCTCTGTGTGTGTACTGTATAAAAAGGTAGTACGGATATGAATTTCATACACGGCACCTTGAGTAATCCGAGCTCGTGTCAACCAATTTTATAAGAGTAAAAGATACCAAAATGTTATAAATAGTTAATTTGTATTTTCTTCAGTAAAATAAAAAAATACACAATTTATTCAAGTAAAAAAAAACAATGCAAATAATTTACTACTGGTTAAATAAAGTGATGTTTAATTCTTCATTGAGTAGCATTTTGTAGTCACAATGGTAATACTACGTTTATTTACTTGTAATCAAATCAATATTTGCCTGTAACTGCACTGGTAATGTTTGCACTTAGTCTGGCAGTAAGTACACCATAGGTTGTACATAACATATTAACTGTTTAATGATGGTCCACAGTGCGCAATACTTACAAACGATGTCCATGCGTCCCTCGCCCTGTACAGATGAGAAGTTTGGCGCCTCAGCGGAGATTTCACAGCGATAGAGACCAGTTGAGTTGAGGGTCAGACCCCGAAGTAGCACGCGACTCGCATCGGACAGTTCCTCCTGCAAAACAGGGGGTAGTAGGGAATGCCCTCAATATCTTTGACTAGCACTGGTCAGCCAAGCAACTACTTACAATCACGCGAACGCCATCCACGCGGTAGCTGGTCTTGGGTGGTCGCGACTTTGGCACGTAGCGATAGAACTCCTCGTTGTCCTTGTACCATTTGATGGCGTACAGCGCTTCGCCCTCCTCTTGTGGTCGCTCCTCCTCTTCGCTCTCCTCATATCGATCCTCATGATCGAAATCGGGTATATAGGCAACGGAACCGCTGGACGAGCTGCCTGTCATACTACCACTACTCGAGCCGCCATTGTGTATACTAGCGCCTACACGACCGCCGAGATAACCCGATGCCGCACTGCCCCGATAGACACTGTGACCGTACGGGGACTTCTGCGGCAGCTGCGGACTCTGGCTGTCAGTCTGACTCTGATATTGTCTCATTGCCATTGGCTGGTGCTGTTTGCGATGCTGTGAGTGTTGCCGCTGATTCTGATACATGCGCCGATATGGCTGACGTTCCGAGTCTACATCCACGTAGTGAGCATCGCCACCACCGCCATGCGAATGTCGATCCCTATCACGGTGACCTTCGGTGATCATCTGTGGTCCATGCGTTCGATTAAGTTCGTATTGGCATTCCAGAAACGCCGATTCACCGCGCATCTTGTATGCGGGAATGGACACTTTGATCATACGCACTCCTAGTGCAATACCTATGAATTGAGGTAGATGAAGAACAACAGAGTATAATAAATTAGAATGTTTTTAAAACACCATGCACCCCAAATCAGATCAGTTACAGATATAAAAGTCTGGGCACTGTCTAGACCGGATATATGTTATTCAAGTGTTTACATACTGCATTTAAAGGGATAATTTATGAGGAAAATTATAAAAAATGACTGGTCTTAAATGAGACGCATGGCAGCAACTCTCTTTTAAATCGGCCAACGGACTTCCCTTGTTTTATTATCCAATAGCAGCGCGTAGCTCGTAAATATTCATAAATGAGTGCGTAATCGGGTTTAATCCTTTGTAAAATTATGACGCCGGTTGCCACATCGCACATCCTGGCCACAAATTACGGACAGAGCCAGGAACAGGATATTGGCGCCCTGCATCGCACCACAGAGCCGCCCACCCCTTCTATAACCATCGCTTCAGCAGCGCGGCTTAAACGAGGCCCTCTGCTCATACAGCGTTAAATTAGAAAAGAACGGCTTTTTTGCCATTTTATTATAAATATTTTAATGACCATCAAATTTGGACTGGACTATTAAAAGGCACATTAAGTTCCAGTTAACTTCATTCATTGGCATAAGCCGAAGCAATTTCTATCATGCTGGGCAAAAGTTTTGCATTTTCGAAAATTTGTGTAAATTCCGCGAGAGTGAGCAGGAGTTGTGTGTGTTTTTAAAAGCAGCTAAAACTCATTTCCTTCTAATTAGATTGGGCATTAATAAGCAACGTGCATACTTTACGACAACAATTAACAATATTTGCGTGGCAAAGACTTTTATTGCCCGAAATAGCTAATTAAATTGATAATTTGAATTGCGCTCGAAGGAAGAAAGCAGCTAGAATTGTCTTTTTATGAGCAACGACTTCAAAGTCGGTTGCGTAATTTTAATCAAATTATATAGCCAGTCCGTGCGAGAATGAAGCACAGAGGATGTGGCAAGCAACAGCACCAGCTGCCTTGAAAACAGAGACTTACAGATATGTGTGCGTAACTTTGTGTATTTGTGTGTACAGTACATACACAAGACACATACAGTTATACAGTTACACAAAGCAGCAACGCTGACATTGCAAACACATGTCATTTTGGCTACATTACAATGTGTCTTAATATTAATTAAAAGCTGCAAAAGCAGCAAAGCTTGCATGCAACGGCAACGTCAACAGCAAAAGCAACAGCAACAAAACCAGTAAAAACATAAACAAAAGCAACAGCAACAAAGTCGACGCTAAGGACACAAGAAAATGTCTGCAAAAACATCAAGCACAATAAGCATCAGACGTACAATGGGTAAAATCCGAGAATGGTTGATTAAAATGTAGCCCTGCAAGAGCTCGTGTAGGAATGAAACTAACATGAAACTAATACACATATAGTACTTGACAAATTTCAAGTGTTATCAATTCCATTGCACACTATGCTAATGTTAGGATATTAAAAGAATTCCACGCAGCTTCCATACATGTTGTTAGGCAGAGCAGCTAAGATACAATTGATTTTTTTTCACTCTTAAATTTATGGAAATTCCGCCCTATGCGGCGCACTTTACGCGAATTGAATATGCATAGGCAGCAGCAGCACCTGAGCACGGGGATGAGACTGGTCTGTGAAGTAACATCATCAAGTATGCATGATAATTTCTTTCATTAACGCATATTTAAACAAGCTATTCCCAAAGGACTTCCTGTGCTGTGGCTATGGTTTTGACTGGCTACCTTGCTGTGGCTCAGCTCTTAAAAACGCTTTAAATTGGACGTTTTGCATAATTCGATAAAATTGGCAAACAAAGTGAACGAAGCGTGCGAGCCGAGTGAGGGCGGTGGAATTAGGAAAGCAAACACAAGAGCAGCGAAAGGGAAGCAGATTACGAGTACCGTGAAATAGGTTAAATCGGTGGATAGCAGTTAAACCACGACAGAAAGGGATAGGTGCACAAAGAGGAAGGGAGAGAGAGAGAGCATCACTTCCCACGTTATACACACAGAGAGATGGGAGGCATCCTGCAGTATGATATCAAACAGCGCATAATGAAGGCCGCTATTAGAAGATAAAACAGGCCGAATATCTATCGAAAAGCCTTTGTGTTGGACGTTTTTCGTTGTTCGCTGGCCGACACCAGTATCCGATATGGGCAAGAGAGAGGGCGCACTCAACTTTACACCACTAATGAGTTCTGCGCCTTTGCAGCAATTATGCCGCCCCAGACTGGGGCTGGGGAAACTTTGTTATCTGTGAAAACGTTTAGCATTTAATTCTGTTTCTGCGCCCAGACCTAGGCCAACCTGACAGAGACAATGAGAATCAGGCCCGTCTCGTATCGGTAAAAAAGTTTCCGAAACTGTCAAAATATTTGGAAGGGCGAAGCAGCAGCAGCAGCAGCTCATTAGAGTCTTTTGTTGTGCTCTGTTCTTCGGTCTAGACTTCATTAAAATATACTACAATCCGCAGTGACTTGGCTGCTCTCCATAATTGTGGGATATTGACATTTCTCATTTCGGTTCGCTTGGTACATTTAATGTGTTTAAGAAACAATTACGGTTATTTTCACCCTCTTGGTCAAGGTATTTAAATGAGTACAAACTTTTTGTGACAAGCGCCAACAAAAAGTGAACTTCATTACGCGCTTCTTTGGCCTTGTGCTAAATAAGCAAACAATTTTATTAAAAATATACTACCAAAACAAGGTTTGTGTAGGAGGCAAGCGGAACGAACTGGAAAGCTGAGCGAGATTGTAATGAAAAAGCCTTTAGGTTAGTTTGCTCTGTAAGAGGAGAGCAACAAAGGCTATCCGAGAGACCGAGCAAATGCCACAAGGGCGGTGTGCGGTGGACCAGTGGGGAGAAACAAGAATAACAGTAACAACAACAACAGCAACAAAAACAAAAGAGTATTCAACAGTTTGGAGACGCGCGGATGGTTTACAGGCAGCAGCACAATGTAGTCGCACATATACGATACTCATACGCCCCGTTGCAACGCGATTGCGTGTGCATTTTTGTTTAGAGCCACCACAAGCTACAGTAGCAACAACAACAACAACAACAATAACAGCAAAAACTACAGCAAGAGCGTGAAGAAGAGCAAAAACAACAAACAAGCAAATCTGTGCAAGCGCTTCTGATGTATTCAAGTTGACACAAATCTGGCGCAAATCCGCACACAAACAAAAAACGACAGCGACAATACAACTTTAAACGAGTCTGACATGACGCGCACGATGCAAATGTGTACGTATGTGTGAGTGTCAGTATGTGCGAGAGTGTGTTTGTGGGTGTGAGTTAGTATGAGTGTTTGAGTGTTCGCATACGCTGTAACACAGAGCAGAAGAACTCATGACTTCTAGCGAAACATTTATGAATAAAATAGCAACGGCAACAGCAACAGAAACGAGCTGCAACAAGCGACGTCGTCGAGCGACGAAATTAAAAGCGAAATAACTAAAATAATATTTACGCAACGCAACGGGACGCGCAAGGGGAGGAATTTCCATTGTCCTTAAGCTGACTCGTAATTGAAAAAATAATAACAATAAATGCTGCAGCAACGCGGCACTGTGACGAGCTCTGACAGTGAGCGTAGTGCGAGTACCACGGAGCGTATGTGTAATTTTGTGGTATGACGAGTCATTTGAAGCCCAACTAAATACGCTGCACCATAATGTGCTGCATGCTACTTGAAAACTGTAAATGAAATACACGAGTTTCGAACTGAGCTCTGGACACGGACGTGCACGATGGCCACGTTCGACAAACAATTTGCTGACACAGCAGAAAAAAGCTAACGCGCTTGTTACTAGTGCGGCGGCCTGGGGACTAACTGCCCGGCAGCTGCAGCACCTACCCCTCTGCACCTTGATTTGACGGATTTGTATTGCGCTTGTGAGTGTGTATATGTGAGTGTATGGGCTTGTGTATGTGTGTGTACGTTGTGCACAATTTAAGTACGATTACATATTTGCAAAATGAAATGGAATTTATGCCAATGCCACCAATCGGGTGCCAGTGGCAGCTGCAACTCCCAGCTGAACTCGGTCTGTCACTGCCGCAGAATACACACACTACATATGTGCATTCATATGACTGATTTCCCCCGGGGGAGGGGAGGCGAGAAATGCAACGAATGTCAACTGCAGAAATGTCGAGCGCAGTACGTGGTCTGTACATACATATACATGTATGTATGTAAGTGTGTCTACAACAGACGTAGTTGGCTATATTTAGAGGAATCGGCTCTCAATTGAGCCGATTTTAAACACAAACTGACAGCTCGCTCAACAGGCGGCCAGAGGAGGGAGCAGATGGAGTAACGAAATTCTATTAAAATTTATCATGTTTTATTTAAATCCGAAACCGAAAAACGTCAGACAGGTGAGGTGAGTTGGAGGTGGAATCCTGGCTTATTTGTATGCGTCCTGTGTGCCACATACAGTAAAAATATCCGAAATAAGCGAAACGAGCGAACAATTCTGGGGTAGGTGAAAAAGTGGGGAGCAAATCTTGTCGCTTGGAATGGGTTGCACGCACGCAGAGAAAAGTTTCACATGCCATAGAGACAGTTTGCCTGCGTGTGTGAGTGCGTTTGTGTGTATTAAGGTGTTAAAACGCCACAAGTGACTTTGTTCGGCAGTTACAATTTGCTTTTTATTGACTTGAAAGGTGCCGACATCCACACGCATCAAGTGTGCGATTCCCTCCCCTCCCTCACAATTTCCTCCCTCACTCATGTGCTCTCATAATCTGAAAATTTTGCACTTACCTTGTAGCAAACAGCAAATAAGTACTATGATGTATATATCGCTTATGTGTTTCATATTTGTTGCATAATAATCCCGTACGCCGTGCTAATGATATGACGCCTTGCTGTGGGCGTGGCAGTGTATTGTGTGCAGCAGAAATTGGATTGTTGCGTTGTTCAGTTCAAGTTTTGTGCGTCCTTGTGATTCTTTTTGCGCCGCTCTGTGGTGTGCGCAGTAGTGTTGCCTTTTCTTCCTGCTTCTGAGCCGATTTAAGTGATTTTCTGTTTTCTGTTTTCCTTTTTGGTAGTTTCTTGGTTTAGTTGCGTCTTTTGTTTATTGCTTTTGTTGGCATTGCTCTTTACTTTGCTTTCGTTTTGTTTTCTTTTGTTTTGTTGCGTTCTGTTTGTTGTTTTCTTATTACTTGTACAACTTTTCGCATAAATTTCGGCCTGTTGCCTCGTCCGCTCAGTAAAATGTCTGATATAGTAGTAAGATACCAAGTCCCATGTGTAAGCACTGCAGCTGCCTCATTAAATGCGAGTTTGAGTCTGTAAAAGAAAACCAAATGGATTTTAGTGAAATACATGTGATTTAACTATTTCTTAAGCTGTAAATTATTTTTATTTAATCCTCAGCGAATGTTTTCTGTTTTCTCAATAGCAAAATAAACTTAATACATAGCAAAAGGAACTTCCACTTAAACATATAACATCAAAGGGTTGACAGCTGTATAATTAAATCGATTTTTCCTCACGTGCCGAGAAATTTTATAAGCCCTTAAAAGAGTTTCAGAAATTACTTCCTTGCCGACAAGTATTTTCTGTATGACACTCTGCACTGCGAGCGTAACTCGTTATAATTCAAGTACGCTTACATGTCTGTCTGTAGTATGTGTGAGGTTACATACGATTTAATAACAACGTAAAACGTAAGTATTTATGTAATAAGTGTGTGGTTCTATCGTTATGCTTGCCTTGGTGTTCTTTTCTTCACTGTATGTCAATTATTGAATCGAAATAAAGTTCATTGAAAGTGGCTTATCTAAAAATAAACTAGTGAATATCAAAGTTAAGTACAAAGCCGATTGTGCGTGGCTGTTGTACTGACTGTTGTTGAAATGACCCTGGTGGGTGACCGCTTGTGGCAAAGCTTAAATTAAGTATGTACATATGTGTGTATCAAATACGCTTTGCGCTTGCTCATGTGAACTTTGAGTGTGACATACATATTTCATAATGCATTAAAAAATCATTAAACTTTTGGGATTTTCCAACGATATGGGCAGAAAAATCAAAGCAAAACAAAAACCGAAAATCGCCTTAAAACAGAAATAACATGAAGAAGTCCCCACATACAAACAAACACCGCTTACACACAAACTCTCTCCCGGTAGCCTTGTGTGGCTCCTGTCCCAGGGGCTCATGAAATGTGTATAAATCCACGACAGGAAACATTTGGTGCGGCTTTGCTTTTAATGAAATACGAATCACGAGCAATCATAAAAAACGTGGCACAGCAGGGTGAATGTAAACGCCACGTAAACTGTGACGATGTCGTCGTCAACGCAGTTTGCTCCCATGCCGCCTTAGCCTTGCTTCGTCTCATTCTTTCCGCATTTTGCAACTGAAACTTTTTGATACTTTTTGTCCACAGACGCAGATGAATTCGTCTCTTCCTCGTCCTCCTTGTCCTAACTCGACATTACGCGCAGCTCTGCCAAAGTTTGTAGAGTCTTGTAGAATTTATTTTTTCCTTCTCCTCACTATATTTCGATTGCTTTTGTTGCTATCCACGAACCAAAAGCGCTGCGCCTGCGATTATGCAGCAAAAACTTTGCCAGCGCCGCCATTTTGCATTGCAAAGCGCGGGCAACTCAAATTGGGTTGCTCGACTTGCGACACAAGGAAAGTTTGTGAATTGACGGCATGACTGAATGCAGCAGGGGCCAAGGCGACAAGAAAGACTCAGGAGGGAGACGGACTCATGGGTTGAAAGGGAGACGAAGCGAAAGCGGGAGTATGAGAGTTAAATTTTCGCACTCCAACTGTAAACTAATGCAGCTGGCAACATTTTTCCGCTGCATTTTCCCACAGAGTTGGCTAATTTTTAAGTTGCTTAAATATGTGCAAACATCGAGCGACAAATGTAATTCGTCTTTGGCATTCTGCTGAGGGTTGCAGTTGGATTTCATGCAGCGCAGCACTTGAGCGCCGATTCCCATGCCACATGTTTGTGGCGGGCTTCGCCAACTTTTCTAGTTTTATCTGTCGTTTGGCCCCGACGACGATATTAGAATGCATCTCTACTGCGACTGGGTTTATTTTCAGTTAGTTTTCTTCTCTTTTTCTCTCTCTCTCGCATACCCTCTCAGTGTTTGTCGCCATATACAACTTTGTTGTGGCTGTTTGCTGCTGCAGAAGTTATTAAAGCTGCAGCCGCACTTTATTATTGTGAAACAAGAGGCAAAGGAGCAAAAACAACTCGATCAACTTGTCCCTAGGCCAAACTAACGTTGAGTTTGCAGTTGTTTATCTTTCAGTTTGTTGATGCAACTTTTTTGGGGTCATGTGTTTGAGTTAAGCTGATGTTCTTATCGCATCAGCCATTTAAACTATTTTTCGAGTCAAAAATAGTCATTAATGCAGACACACTCAAATGCTCTGCACATTTCACGGAAATTATTGATAATTTGCTGTACAAATATTCGTATGTATGAGTCTCGTGTATGTGCGTGAATTGACAATTTAAAATTATACCATGACCCACGCAATCCCATTTGCCCTCTCTGACCACATGTCAAGCTGCTGCCTATTTGCGTAAAATATTGATTTTCGGTTTGACACACGACTGGGGATCCGCTCCGAAATTAACAAATTGACATACAAATAGACACACACACACTCACGCATGTAGAACGCTCATACAAGTGGAGCAATGGGTCGTGTGTGTTTGTACTTGGTGTGGCCGCTGAACCTGCAAGCGGTTTTGCAAGCAAAATTACCAGGCTGCATTGCCGAAAATCACATTAAAATTCAACGGTACAAATTGGTGTTGGCACAAGTCAAAATGTTTGACGCATAATCCAATTAAAAAATAAATTTTATATTAGCACTCAAAGGCAAATTAAAGAGATTACCGAAATATTGTACTGTCAGCTGTCACCTAAATGAATTGAAGAGGGAAAACGTATAAAAACAGATTATTTCTATGTAACAAAACAGGTTATAGAACATGGTCCCAGGTATTTTCAAATAGATAATAATAAACAGAGCAAATTTTCTGCAAATTGTATGATAAGCGGAAAGGCCAAAGATATTTTACCAATAGAAAAAAGACCGAATGTACTATGTAGGTTATTTTTCAAAATATTACTATATTTTATGTATTTTGCACATAAATAATTCATTGGCTCTTTGATATATAAAGATATAAAGCAGCTGTTGCAATCCGCAGCCTATAAAAGTTTTGATGGACCATTGAAATATGCTCGACAGTGCAAATAAAATCGAGATTTGTTGGCCCCATACAAATGTGTATCTCCATTTCTATATAAATATGGCAGATTTTTCATTTTATAGTTACTACTCAAGCGTGGAGGACTCTGCAACTGCGAACCTTAACGGCATTTGAATAGAGTGACAAACTTATAAAACGAACAAACACTCAGATGACACTGTGAGTATATTTGTGTGTACATAAGTATCACGGCAGCAGGGCCTAAAATAACTGTATATGTGTACTGTGTGTGCACATATTTTTGCATTGGCGTTGAATATCACGCTTGGTAAATAAAACCAGTTTATGAGAACATAAAAAAATTTATCATTCACTGTGTAGAGACTACTTATAGCACATGACATGGGTGCACATAGTGTTTATTGCTTTTTCATGGTGCGCCAACGCGAAGAATTAGCTGGCCTAAACTAACCGTTATAAATAAATTATCATAATATGCATGCACCTGCATGAGACCTAATGAGTCGGCATTTAGGCACGCACAAAGGAAGCCTCGATTAGCGTTGTTTGTCTATTCAAAATGTTATGGTTTTTGGTGACATAAACACTAAAAATGTTAATTTTTCCAGGATAATAACATAGAGAGATAAACAAAAATTTAATCAATGAGAAAATAAAATAAATGATTTAAAATTTAAATTTCCCTCCACAAGGACGAGAAAGTAGGCAATTGAATATAACAATATTCATTGACAAAGGGAAAACAACTTTAATTTTTAATGCCAACGTCGTCATATGAGTTTTCCTTTCATTGTGTTTTGGCCTGGTGTTTTCCAGGTGCAAGGCACATAAAAAATAAATGAGCTCACACCGCCCAAATAAGGCGAAGTCACCCGCGTGAACAGCGCCGTGACAAAGTTGCGTAGAAGTCGACACAGCGGCTGTGGCTTGTTGAATATCCTACCACAATTGTGTGGCCTGTGATCTGGGAACAACCGCTACAATCTTAAGACTTCAGTTACGCGCCCGCGGAAATTCAATTTAGTTAAGTTATTTGTTATGCAAGATAACGAGACAAGTCAGTTTATTGGGTCAAATTTAGTGTATTGTTTTAGAATTTTGAAACAATAATCGGAACGAATTAATATAGAAATACTTGAATGAATATTGAAAATTAATTGCATTAAACCAGACACATCAAAACAAAAACATAAATTCAGTTTAACTTGCGTCATCACCTGTAGCTAAAATGAATCCCAAATTCTTATGAAATATTTTTTAAAGACAACAGAATTTCCTCCACGGACTCACAAGCTTTAGGGGCATTTCGGCAGTGAGAGCATATCTTAAAATGAGCATAATACTGCTGTCCATAAATAGTTCATCCACCATAACACATACATCCACACTCACACAAAGATACATACATACATATACAAACCCAAGCAGACATATTTTCCAACATTGCAATGCCAGCAGATTTTGTGGTCGCGGCATAAGGTGCTCCTTAGCAACCGGAGGTAGATTTTAGCACAACGTCAAAGCAAACCCAAAGCCAAACCCAAAGCCAAAGCCAAGGTAAACTCAGCGCGTGGGTGTCACGTGTAGTCAAAAAATTAACTGCTATACAGATCTGTGTGTTATGAACAAAGTTGTAAAAAGAAGAACATAGCGACACCTCGAGTGGAGCACCATGAGATATAGCAGTTCACATCCTTGGTCTGCATAGCGTATGAGTTATGTAGGCGATTATTTTCTTTTAGTGTTATTTTCAGAGAATATTTCAAGTAAACTCATAAGCTTTTAACTTGAAGTTCTTCATCACCCCAACTTTGCGTTTGTTGTATTTACAAAATAAAATGAGTCCATCTTGGTTTTACGCAACACAATATTCCCTTCAACTGAATATTTGGTGTATACAAAGCATCTAAGAAAATAAAACGAATATGAGCGCTTGTCGCTTCACTCATCTACAAATTGTCTGAGCCGGAAATTAAGCCCACAATCAAAAGGAAGTTCGCCTTAATATCCTTAAGTGAAATAACGTGTAGTGGGAGTATATACCGCAGTAACTCTAAGTGCGACGATGCAAATTGCTAGAGATGAATACATAAATATTTATGAATAAACTTAATTCAGAAAACACCCAAAACAGAGTGGCAATAGACCTGGTTAAGTGCGAAGGCAAAAAATCAATGATGTTAATAAAATTAAAATGAAATTTATAACATTTTATGAAAGAAGTTAAAGAAAAACCAAGCCATTAAAAACCCAATTGTTCCACTTTCTTTTCACTCTTAATTTTTGATATAACTTTTGAATTAGGGTTTCATCATATGAAACGCTCATGTCCGCATAATTTCGAACGATAAAAACTTTTCCCTCAGTAAAAAGTCGAACAAAAAAAATACATATAGAAAAAATATGAACGTTCAAGTAAATTTTTTGAAAAATGAAGCGTTAGGAAAAGTGACACATAATTTGAAAAGTTTCTACAAAGGAAAGTGTGAAAAAAGACTATTTAAGTTTCGTTCAAGTGACGTCAACTTTATCGAATGCGACGAACTTAATGTGAACTAGCAGGACCCCAAAATATTTATGACAATCTCTGAACATTATTTATGTGCCCCCGGTTTCCACCTTTAATGATAATCATCAAGAAAATCAGAGAAAAAAGAAACCCATGTAATCGTTTTCCGTGCCTCACTTTTGTTTGCGTGTACATGAATACAAACGTTGGAATGATTGTGTGCCCAGGTTACTCCATACAAACATACATACCGAATTCGATTTTATGACTGACATTGCGCCATTGTTTACTTTACATATTGAGCACATATTTTATGGCGCACCCCACGATTTATGCCATTGTTTCATTTACATAGATTTTCGATTGAATTTTAATTGAATTTATGACGAGGCGCTAAACTGTTTGGCTTTGTAGTGCTGACTACCGTCCATTATTTGTAGCCCTTGGGGGAAAAAAGGGCATCAGGGCGGCTGCAAGTAGAAGCCTGCTAAAATATGCATTGTTTGCCCAATACTTTTATACCTACTATATAAGCTCGCCTGCCCAACCCACAGGGGTTTGCTGTAACAATGTTTGTTAATTGCCTAAGGGGGCAGTGGGTGACGGTACCCAGTTCCCTTGTGTATTCTGCATTTTAACTTCAACTATGGTTGAACAGTTTCGGCCTTAAAGAAAGTGGTTATATTTTAAAATTCCAAGTAGTACAAGTTGACTTTAAGAAGAGTTTATGCGCTTTTTTTTGTAAAATTACATTTTCCATGAATTCTACATCAAACATCTCCAAAAATATATATTACATAAAAAAGGCGAGTATCTGTAATATATTCTTATAATCCCTCAGGATACCATAGCCAGTATACGTATTTAAATATACTTGCCAGCTTTTGATTGTTGTAGCTGCTGTTACTGTTGCAGTTGCTCTTTCCTACGTAGCCCAATGTTGTTCATTAAGTTCACTGTCGACTAGCTGCATATTTGTGTTATTTAATGCTGCCTTTGGTTTGGTATTTAACACTTTGTAACACATTTGGGCTCATGCTTTAACCGTCACTTTCGCGCACGTTTCGTGTCATGTAACAATACCGCGACATGCAATTTACGCCTCGACTTGCAACTCATGCGGCCAATCAACTAGGCCCCAGTCAACCATCCATCAGACTTGCCTCGTCGGGGTGGTGTCTGAAAATTTAATTGCCCGCGCACTTTGAAAACAATTTTGTACCGCACCTGTGCTGCGCTGCACTTTCCTGCCTGCCTGCCTGCCTCAGCACATGCCAGTCAAGTGACCAAGTCGGCTATACGGCATGCCACGTACTTGCTGGGGCACAACTAATTTTAGATTATAGTAATATTCACACGCGTCTGGGGTAAGCGTTGAGCGACCCTTGCGAACACTGTTGCTGTTCTTCTTTTTAGTCAGCCGCTATCACGTCTGTACCGCAGACCCAACCGAATTCGACTAAACAGTCCTTGGCATGGGCACAGTTCACTGGTTTGTAAGGGAGTCCGAGTAATCACAACCACATCGGCAAATCTAAAAACAACGCTTCATGTTCGGGTGCTTTGTCGAGGGCTAGTTCGGGTGCCAGGAGTCTGTCGCTTCGTGAGCTTTTTTAGTACAATGAGCGACATGGGGTAGCTCTCTTAAGCTATCTTAACGTAAGAAATTTAAGAGAGCACTGCGAAATACGATAAAGGAAATGGTACGAGATGAAGAGGTGCAGGGAGTCTGTGATAATCAAGATGCGTATATGTCTAGATCTCTATCTGCATAACACTGAGTACCTTTTTATCTTTGCTTTGCGAATTTTGTCAGACATTTGATTATTATTACAAAACAAATGTATATACATTATATAGATATAGACTAGATACGCGTTCATTTTCAATTTTTTACCTTGCCTAAATTCAACTGAGCACGCTTTTTCTAATGTAGCAGCCAGCAGATAAGTGGAAAATAAAACACAAAAAGAAAGACAGGCACTAAACACCCGTGTACAAATACGATTTGTCTGTGCGGCAATGCGACTTTGCGTGTGTTTTCATTGGTACTTCTAACGTTGTGGTGTCATTTGGTAAAGCGAACAAATTCTGAAAAAAAACCGAACTCAAAACTAAACTAAACCAAAGCGGGAACAGCAGCCGAAATTGTTAACCTTTTGGGAATATCAAACATTTACGATTCTCGTGCAGGCACCTTCTACCAGCGACCCGCCCGGAAGCAGCTGCTGCATTTAAGTTTTTATCAACAAAAAGTTTTTTCGAGTATAGATTGAGCAACAGAAAAAACTAACGGCAAACACCAAAACTGAAGCCACAAGTGCGCGCTGTGCCCACAGGTCGCCGAACGACTTAAGGCTATACTTGTTTCTTTTTTTCACTTGAACAACTTTAATATTTGTTGAACCCAGGACTTTCTAAGGATTAAAGCGGCCAAAGCAACTATTTTTCGTACAGGTGAGACTCTTAACGTGCCGGATGAGGCCGTCTAGACAGCTTTCAATCTATTTCCGCACCAATTAAATTGAAATCACATACCAAATACACAATTTATCATATATGATTTGCAAAATCATTTGATTTTTAATTTGATTTACATTGGTTCGACAAGTCACTTGACTCATCCTTTCTCCCAGCCCAGAATGAGCAATAAAAAGAATCGGGTAACTCCAAAGGTAAAAAATCAAACTTTGTTACCAACCGGGACAAATGTAATAAGCAAAGTTGGTTGCTCTGGTAAAACAGAAAGTCCTGGTCGAACCACTGACATTAAAGATATTCTGGGTGACAATGATGGAATGCCATTTATATTGGTAGACGGTGTAAACATGAGAAATCGATATCAGCTGCAGGTCGCGTTGGCAAAGATTGAAAGAAAACGCATGGAAACAATTGAGAAGGAATGTAATATTCTTCCTTTATTAAAATACACTCGAGAGCCTAAAAGTATCAAGACGATTAGTGAATCCGAAAAGGAAATTCAGGATGAATTTGAATTTGAGGCTGATCTTCAAAAGTTGTCGTTAGACATACTGTCAGGGGATGAAAAGGAAGATAACCTGTGTAGCACAGGAAGTACTACACCAATTCCATACGCTACCAGTGCTGAGAATCTACATAAAAATGAGAAAAGATTGGATGAGATTCGCGAAAAGTTGGAAAAGTTACGACGCTTGCAGCAATCTGATACAGAAAAACAGTCAGGTAACAATGCCGCTTTAGCCTGCCAGACGGTATCGGAACCAAAACTCACAAGACAGGGCACATTTGAGGTTCCGCCGGAGGAGCAGTTAACTAATTCAAAACACTTGGTAAAGAACTCAGCAAGCAGTCCTGTGTGTCTAAGGTCCACCAATGTAAAAGTAGAACTTCCTTCTCCACAAAAGCTAATGCGGTCAGCAACGATTCATTCTTCCGCTGAATGTCCAAATGAATGTCCGATCAAAAAAAGCAGTACGACTTACTTATTCAAAAACAAGTCTTACAATGAGATGGAGACCAAGAACAATAAGACGAGCAAAAAACAAAGTTCAACTGAATTACCCAAGATTATTAACCAAATCGGCGATTTGCTATTGCAGCTTCCTAATCAGCAACAGGAAATAAAGAAACTGGAGCCCAAGAAAGGACCTCTATCATACCTGGTAACCATTTCACCCACCGCAAACGTTAGCATGGAGTCTGTAAAGTCACAGACAGATAGTAATAATAATTCTCAAGTTACAATTCCCAAGAATGGACCCAGTGCGCCTCAGCGCTTATCATACTCAGAGAGTTCTTTGTCCCTGCAAAGAAATGCGGTCATTACAATATTTACTCCAGTACCATCAAACACCGGCACCAATGCATTCTTCCAGAGTACTCTGCAACATGATGAAAATGAGTTCCAATCGCTGTGCAATAATCCAATCGATAAACATCTCTTCACTTCTTTCGCCGCTGACCAGCAACCCCGACGTGATAGAAGATTTCTAGAAATATCATCGACACAGTCGACAAAAGAAAAAAAGTGAAGAAAATCAAAAAGTTCAGTTTTTCCATTATATTTTCTGATTAAAATTTATTTTCAAATAGATCTGTTAGCTCTTTATCTCTTTTGAATTGCGAATCACACCAACCCATTCCGAAATCTTGCCTTATCTAATTTTTAGGATATTTCCTTTAATAGTACACGTTGGTCGGTTGTCGAATTGTGAGCAAGAGCAAGAGAAACTTCAGCCGAGTTTCTTAGTGCGTTGAGTAATTGGGGTACCTAATTGCGGCTTGCGCTCCACCTGCCACGCAATTGTCGCACTTTCAGTGCTCATTTCCGAAAGAGAAGGGCGAGGAACATGGCGGCGTTTGCGTAATTGTGACAAAAGTGCTTTAAACTTTTGCCAACTCTTAGTTTGGCTTAAGCCCGATCTTAAAGAGTCATCCCAGTGCCAAGCAACTTCACATAGCTGGGCAGCGAACGACATTGCAGCTTCTCACACTTCCGGAGAGTGCTATCAACTTTTGTCAGATTTGCCAAAATGTCAGCCTAGTAGTGCTTGGCATCTCTGTTTCTGTTGTCTCGTTGGGAGTGAAGCAAGCCTCTTGGGACAGAAGCCACTGTTCTCCGCCACTGGGCAAAAATCATTTTTGGCCCTTCTCGTTGTCGCTTAAATTGCAAGATAGACTGCTGCTCGACTGCTTCAGTTGCCGGCGGCAGAGCGGCAGTGCTGACAGCCCAACAACGCGACGGCAAGACAAAAGTTTCAATTAGTTTTAATGAAATCACAAACACAAAATTTCTTTGTGGCTTCTGTGTTCTTTGAGGCTTTGTCAATGAGTTTAGCCAACAAAACCAAATTAAAAACAACATCTAAATGAATGTCCACGCTCACTCCCAAAGGTCTTCAACATTTGCAAATTATTTAACTTTTTTTGGCCAAATAAATTCCATGATTTTCAGTGGCAGAATAGAAATAGTTGCGCTCTCCGGGCACATTTTGGCAACAACACAAAGCAAAGCTGAGCATAAACCATCCAACAGAAATATCCGCTTGCCCGCTGCCAGCAATGTGTATCCACAATGTGTATCCACTTGGCGAGTGGGCGTTACATAAAATTTGCAATTAGATTTAGTAAAAAGCAGCCACAGCATTTGGCAAGCCATATCCTGGTGCCTGCCTGCTTCGCTGGCCCAAATTTTTAATGCAGAAAGTTTAATCGCAGCGACGACAACAGCGGCGCATTTGCGACGTTTGTTGGTTTTGGACTGCATTTCCTGCGGCAATAACAGTTGCAGCAGACAGCAGCAAAGGCAGCAGCAGACGGCGGCTTATGCACAAGAGCTGCTACTGTCGGCATCATCAAATTTGCTGCTTAACATGGCTGAAGGACGCGAGGTCGAAGCTCCAGGGTCGAGGGACGCGTCACGCGGAACGACGCAGTGAGCAGACCACACGCCGCACAGCAGAAGCTAACCAAACGACAGAAAATACGTTAGCCTGCAGGTTTAATTGCAACCACATCTGGGGAATTCTGTTTGACCCGCACTGGACCGGGGCATGCACTTTCACTCCGCACGCCTTTGAGTGCTCCACAGATTAAATAAATTTTTGATTAGCTCATTTTGTATATGTTTCTGAGGCCATATTGCGGCAGCGGCGTCCACTTGGAAATTCAGACTGGGCTGAGCACCAGCTGAGTGCCTGGCTGGAATGCTAAAAAGTGATCGTTGACTGTCAGCCGGATTTCTATTGCATGCATATTATATTTCACTATTTTCATCCCAGACGCTTTGCTAATTAAAAAATGGTCACGCAATTAGGGAATGCCTCATGAAAATTAGTCAGTTAATTCTGACTCAATGGATAAGTGAACTTAAGGTGCATCTCTATTTAGCTTTGTGAGATGAAAATAAATTGCAGGTTGTTGGGGCTTCCTTCGTGGCCAACGCTAATGGGGTATCTGGGCACAGGGCCACGTTTACATGTTTGAGCACTCCTGGCTGAGCACTTGATCAGGGAGTGCAATCCAAGAGGCAAGTGGGCTGAAACTGTGTGTGTGTATGTGTGTGTATGACAGTACGATTAATAAAATTTATTATTATTGCGATAGAGCAACCGACAAGCAAAACAAACAAACAAACAAAGCGCCCCTCACACATCTAAGTACATTGGAGATATATAGTATTTATGTGCCCGGTACTAAAACCAGTTGGGAAAACATATCAAAATGAAGTAAAATTCATTTTACAACACACTGCGAACTCAAACCCAAATTGCAATGCTGCAGGATTGCCTTGAGATCCGACTCCGACTGCGAGCTGCGAGCTCTGAGCTGTGAACTGCAGGCGAACGGAAGTTCGACGCCCAAGTGGCAGCCACGATAATAGCGCTCGGCATGTGCGCTAAAATATTAGCATATAAACATACACACACACGCGCACATGCACACACATATAAAGGTACTGTTTGCATGTGTTGCAAGTGTGAACGTAGAACTTTTGACTAGTGCGGCGCTATCTGGAGACACATAAATATGAAAATGCAGGCGGGACTCGAGAGCGCACTGTGAGCACAGGAGTGCAAGCGTGAGTGCTCGTATAAGCGTGCATGGACTGGCGAAAAGTGAACACCTAGGCGCTGACTGCTGCTGAGTGAAAAAGCGTCATGGCCCGCCCACATTTACACATTTACACACACAAGTACACACAAATAGACACACACATGCTGCTGCTGCAACAGAGTCAAGCTATGCCGGAGCATTTGAATATTATTGTCGCGCGTACACACACACGCGAACTGCGGAGCTTACGTTCTGGACATGCCCCGACCTAAAGACAGCAACAACAATAAACACATTAGAAGCGGCACTCAGTATTTAATGGTGTTTGTGCGAAATAATAGCCGAGCAGGACCCGTGGCAGCTGCAGCAGGACCCAGAAGCAGAACGAGCCGCTCCTCATGGCGCCGTAAATTCAAATTAAGTCGCCCAACTTGCTGACAGTTAAAATCTTCGTAACAAAAATGTGGAGCGCAGCCAGAAAGCCGAGCAGTGCAGGGGCGAGCAGTGCAGGGCGCAGCTGCAGTAGCAGCAGCAGCGGATGATCAGCTGCAGGCGGTACTCAGTGTGGTACCGAGTGTGTCACTCTGTGTAGTATTTGCTCATGTGTGTGTATGTGTGTGGCAACGTTAGTTAGGAGTAGTTTGTTTGAAGAGTGAACACAGTTGGTTGTGAATTTATTGGCCCAAAGTGCAGCACCAAGCTGCAGATGGATTAAATGCGATTTGCAAGGGAGCATATAGTAGTAGTATACTATTCAAACATATGTATGTATGCACATATCTACATACGTGTGTGCTCTGAAATCATTTGATGTTAATTTAATTCTGGAGAGAACAAGTCATAAAATTACATACATTTAATTTGGTGTGTTTTTTATATTATAACGTTATCAACAGCGAATTAGACATTATCTACCATGAATTATCAAACAGAATTCGGTGAAGGGGTAGTGCGAGGAAAATAAGTAAGATATTCACCTTGTTTTCCTATTATTGAATAACTTTTAATATATAACTAGCATATTTGTAATATACAAATGTCAATGGTGTCATTTGATATTACTTAGAATAAATAAACTGCAGATAAGCAGCAGATGCTTCACTGCTTCACTCAAGTATGTTAGACAATAAAGAAAATGCCGTTATATACTTCAGTGCAGTGCCGTGCTCTATAATAATAGAATTCAATTTCATTCCTTTGCCGATGGTTCGGTTTCCCGGCACGGCCGGAAATTTGAAGCCAATTAAAAATGCATTCTGCGCTGGAGACAGGAAATAAGTGGGGAGGAAAAAAATAGAATAGACAAATTGACAGCTGAGCGCCAGCATCAAATCACAACGGAACGGAAAAGCGCTACCAAGGACGACACAGGCGCAGCATAGGCTACGACTAACAAGCTCGCAAATGACAAACTTCACAGCTTTATCTCGGCACAAAGCTGAGATGTGGGAAGGGGCTAGGTGGAATTTGCATAGAAATAAATAGGATTGCTGGGCAAACAATGAAACTGTTCAATCAAATAAATGGCAAGAGCGAGAGCGCAACGAGCGGAACGAGAGCATAGAAATTTTAACAGACTTATAGGTAACGAATCATCGGGCGGGCATTACACTCAATGCAGCTCGGGCTGGCACTTGACAGGACACGGAAAAAGGCTTGCCGACTCAAATGCTCTTGCAAAGCTTATGTCGTGGTAGGGTGTGGGTGCATCTGACAACGTCTCTAGATGGATGTAGGTGTTGGTGTGTGCGTGTGTGTGGGTGTGTGTGAGTGCAAACAAAAGCCCAAGAGGCTTTTAAAACGTACAACTAAACGCCGCACGAGAAGGCGGAACGGAAAAGCGCACAAGAAATGCCACTTTACATACCGAATCGTAAATATTTTGCCATAAAACAACAGTCGGTTTTAACTGTTTGCCAGGAAGGCAAAACTGTCATCCTCCCATCGCTGGCACAAATCCCCTCGACGTCCGCCCGTGAAAACACATAGAGTGTGAATGAAGTGTGCACTTGGGCGTTTTGCGGCATTTTGGAGTTGACGCAAAAGGCAAAAGCAGCACAAAAAAAAACAGAGAAACACGAATGTCACTCGAAATGTTTTTACATTTCACTGTGACACTTTGTGGCGACCATGTGATGGTCGTCTGGTTATGCCGGTTTCAGGACCAGGTGCCGTAAAGGTTTGCGAGAAGTGTGTGACAGAGAGAGAGAGGAAGCTGCTGTTGCTGTTACTGTTGGCGTTGCCCTTAACGTTGCCAAATGGCAACCCGTAATTATGTTATGCCATTTTCAGCAGCTAAATGGCGACTCCGATGTTGATGTTGTTGCTGCTGCTGTTACTGTTGCAGTCAAGTGCAGTTGCATGCAACAACTTTTCAAGGCAAGCGCACTAAAGCCGCAGCTGCAAACCTGAAGAGGCTGTTGTTGCGGTGCTTCAGAAATGCTTAGGCTTTAGCGCATTTAAAACTTTGCCCACCGACAAGTCGGGGGTTCTTATGGCCTTTTGCTGAAAGCCACTTATGGAACGGTGACATTAAAAGCCTTTGCCCGGATTTTCTTTATTCCTCGTCTTCTACAACTTTTGTGTTTGCCTGTGCGACCAATTCGCTCGGATCAAATTCTATGGGTTTACCCACTGGTGTGGCATCTATAAACACCAGTGTCGGATAACTTCTTTGTCCGCCAGTTGCACTGCTCCTAAAAAAAACAAATTCCAAACGGCTTACACGTGAACACCTGCCCTGCCCTGCACGGGCACTAAAGGATATGGAACCGTAAAAAAACTGTTCAACAATCAATTTAATTTAATTTAATAACTTATTTACCCATTGAAAACGAGCAAACATACTTGAAGCTCGTCTCGGTTCAATAGCAAATAGCCCCTGCGTAAATAGACCCTTGTCGTATTGCCCTAACACATATTAAATTTTATGGCTCGCTCAATAGTAGCGCCAGCACAAGGTAAGGACCTTTGCTGCGCTGCTTATAATCAATTTAGATGATTCCTGGGCGCAATACCCGCAACAGCAGCCTTTAGAATTATGTGAAGTATGTGTACGATGCACATTTTCCTTTCTATGTTTGCCCTGAAATATCACACAGGCGCAGTCTGAGCCGCTGCACTTTCTTGGAATAAAGAGCACAGCAGGCCAGGCCAAGCTGCCTGGGGTCTAAATCATAGCCGCCTGCTTGGTTGCTTGGCTCGCCTGTCGAACTGGCCAGCTGGGCCTGTCTGTGGAAGTGGGAGGGATAGAGTGGGGCAGCTGGCTCAGCTTTCTTGTGTTGTTCAGTTTCGACGTAAACATTATGATGCATTCGGTTCAGTAATTTTTATTGTATTTTTCTCATTTTTCTTGGCCTGCGCCCACAGGCGGGCACTCCGTGGCAACTCAGTAGCACAGTTTACTTGCTTGGGTTTCTCTCAGCTTGATTTCTGGGCCCTGCTTTAATATTGCAAACACTGTGCAGAGCAGAGCTCTGGCGTCCTCAAAGCTTTTATGGTCATTTTGCTGTTTATTTGCTTTTATTAAAAATACGAGCTGCCTCTGCTCTCCTCCTCTACCACGCATTCCTCGACTTTTTGCCAGGGTCCTTAAGATGCAGCATTGCATTCTCTGCTTATTTATTATGTGCAAAAGTTCTTTTCAAGCAATTTTTTGTTATTATCTTTCCCACATATTATACGCACACAAATACACAAATACATTTACCCGCTTAATATACCCGTTATACAATAAATACTGCACTTTGTGGCTTGGAGGTATTTGTGCAATTCACATTGTTTAGTTCGCCCAAAGCCAGATGGGGCAAAGCGCATATATTCTTAATCAGTGAGTAATTACTTGATATTACCGAAAATTGTGGCCTCGTAACTATTTTGTGGTTCAAGTAGAATTCCTCCTTACAAATTTATGCTGTGAATTTGGACGTTAGACTTTTTAGATATTAATATAGATTGACTTTAACTACTACACACGTATCTGTGTGTCTATTTTGATATCTTTCAGAACTGCTTTGTTTTCTGTTTCTGGTTCAGCTTCAGTTTTTGTTGTGCCTTGAGTACTCGTTGCGTATGCAAATCCCCAGGAGATTTGCCCCAGCATATCCTTATGCAACGTGGAAACCAACATATAAGTGCATTTGTCAGTCATTCAATTTGTGAGCTTCTCTCTTCAAGGGGCGTACCCCTGGGTAAAGTACCAATTGCTTTTATTGATTTTGTGTCCAACTTTACCATCATTTTTTTTGTTCCTTTTCAAGTGTCATTTTAAATGGGAATTCAGAATTGTGAAATTGTGAAAAGTATAATATTTGTCATGGTAATATAAGCTTTCTTCTAGTATCATATCTGCCAAGGGACATTGGTTTGACAAGTTTAAACAAAAGATACAATATGTTTAGCTTCGTCCGAGCTAAAGCACATACTTTTGAATACACTATAAGTGGAGTTAGGGTCAATATCATAGTAAGATTACTTCGCTTGGCATTGAGCGAAAGTTTCTTCTCTTACTTCTACTGTTGCCCTATTTGCTGCCACATAATCAGTGTCAATTTCTATTGCATTACACAAATTATATTTAATGTTTTAGAAGGGACGTGCCGCCCTGCTGTCTGTCATTTACCACGCTTAAGCAGGAACTCTCTGTCACGGATGAGCGATGGAGCAGCACTGCCAGTCGCACTGAGTGAGTGACATTGCTCAACTCAACTGAGACACACACACACACACACACACAAGACTGCAATGTAGAGACACTTACACACACACATAAACATGAACACGCACTCGCATTCTACTTCTCTTTCGAGTCACTACTAAGTGGAGAGCTACTGCATGGCTTATTCTACATACATGCATGTATTTGTGTGTGCGTGTTTGTTGCAGTGTGCGTATGGCACACAATTCCTTCATGCTGCTATACCCTATGCTGACCATTATTAAGGGGGTAGTATATTACAAACTAGACATAATTGTATTGTATGTTCATGTATTGCCTTTTTTGTGCCTCATGTACTGCAAATAAACGACAGTGCTCATCATTTTTTAATTGTAGAAAATATTTGTGGAAACCAACAACTGCTTAATGCCCTGGGAAAACAAACCACGCGACATTTACAATGGAATTCCTGAACCACATGACATCGTGCTAAATTTGGGCGTGTCTGCGCCCACAACAGTTAATGCCATTGACTTGCATAACTTGGGGCGTGCTCCAAATATTTGCCACCTGAATATAACGACGCCTAGGACACCTGTGTGAGTGTGTGTGTGAGGAGGAGGGGGTGGGTGGTGGTTGGTAGAAGTCGTGTGCAGTTAAATTGTTTGCATATGTCAACCTGCGGTTAAGCGTGTTTATGATGTTCGCTGCACTCACACACACGCCCTCATGCATTGTGTTATTTATGCACGTGAAAATGCGCTCAAGTATGTAAACTGCTTCTTTTTTTGTGAGTGTGCATAATATTTTATTATTTTATTGAATTTTTATTCGGGAAATATTTGCTTTCCGGATAATAATATAATGACTGTTATTTGATATTTATACGTTATTTACCTTTTTCGGAATGCCAAACATTAAATATTAAAGCAACGCAGGATCCGGGGCTTCCGGTTCAGCGGCAGCAGTAGCAGCAGCAACTAATTGCCAGCCGGAGTCTGTTTGTGGCCTGCCGCAAGCTATTAAGGATGCGCTTGCGCCAGGATAACCCCGTTGAGAAGCAGCTGGTACCTGGCAAAGTTTCGCCTGCCAAATTGAATCATTTCAAAACTTGGCAAAAACTTGCCAAAATTGTTTTTATAATGTGCAACTTTTCGCTTGCCTCAGCGCGCACTGACTAATAGAGCGAGGAAACATCATTTTCTGCTCTAAATTAAATTTGTTTTTTATTTTGCTAGGCGAAATAAATTTCAATTGTGGCAACAGAAGCACAGCTACTGCTGTGTTAAAAACAATAGAACAAAAACCTTACTGGGAAGCTGAGTGCTGTGTGTGTGGGTTAGCCACAATTGATATTGGAAACAGACTTTTCACACATTTTTTCGCAAATATTTCCGATCAATTATTAAATAGTTGCTGGCTTTGGTAAATCATCATCAACTAACCTAACAATCCCCTGATTGCAATTAACTTAATGTATGTAAACACTGACAGCGGATTTGTCTGTGTTTGCCCAGAGTGCATTGCTGATTATTATAGCATGTGCAAGGTCAGTTTACCGGACTTACTCAAATAATTTTGGCATTATTATTGCAATTAATATTGTGGGACAAAAGGAAATTACTGACCGAGAACATAGCCAGACCAGACAGCTTGGCCAATTTCCTTGCCGCAAGCCAATTAAATATGAAATATTGAAGTAAATTCCACTTGAAGCATTTCCAAAATGTTTAAATCTTCACCACACACTCCAGAGTAATTGGCAGTTGATGAGGAGCCTGTTTCCAAAGTCCCAAGTGTGCGGTCTGCTGTGCTAGCTACATAAGTGAAATAGTTATTTATGCCTCGGAAATTAAAGCATAAATTATTTCGATGATATCTTTACAATACTGGGCTAAAACTTGGATTTACATTCACTTCAATGAGATTCAGCAGTTTCAGCAGAACCGATGTAAGCTGAGCCCTGTTCAACTCAGCTGAGTTGGGTTGAATTAAGGCATCTGCCACAAGTTGAATGTTCAATTGAGCTGGTTCAGGCAGTTGCATGCACTCAGCTAAATGAAAACGTGCATGATGCTTCCAAACAGTTTGGAGTCATGCAACAAGATGCGCTTTATTTCGTAGACACACACACACATACTCATACATAAGATGCTGTTTCACTGCATCAGCCACACGACCGACCATGGAGCGCAAGCTCAAGCAAGTCGCCGCAAAACTAAGGCAGCTCGCAGCTGCAGCAAACAGCGGCAGCGGCAAAAGTGCAAGACATGCAACGCATATAAAGCAGGAGAGCCTTACTTGGAAGCCGGCCCAGTGCAACGGCAGCGCGGCAAGACAATACCGTGCAGCAGAAGCTGGCAGCATGCAGAAGATGCCGCCTGAAGCTATAGCATGAAGCAAGCAGCTGCAGCCAGTCGACGCGGCGTACAATGTGTACATGAATATATATATAAAATGTGGTGTACATATGCAAGTCGCCGCTTTCCCTGCCTAATTTGATCATTTATCAAGTGTAAAATGCATGAGCTGGCAACGCCAAACGACGACCGACGCGTCGGTCTCCGTCAACGTCGTCGTCGTGTCGGCAGGGAACAGAACCGCACGGCAGTCTCTCGGCCACGGTAGTAAATCAAAGCAGAAGCCGCTGCCGTCGACTGACAAATCTAAACAGGCATGTAATCATTTCAGCTGAGGTC
The DNA here is from genome assembly GCA_018903715.1 of Zaprionus davidi. Taxonomy (NCBI): domain Eukaryota; kingdom Metazoa; phylum Arthropoda; class Insecta; order Diptera; family Drosophilidae; genus Zaprionus; species Zaprionus davidi. The sequence continues at coordinate 2,813,801 of JAEIGL010000003.1, forward strand.
TTAATACCGCAATGCTGCCACAGTCTATAGTCGTAAGCAGTTAGTTATGCATGCAAATATTGCAACGCGCTTACGTCTGTAAAGCTGTGTGTGTGAGTCACTAAGTGGCATATGACAATATGGCGTATACGCAATATATGCTGGCTGAAACTAGCCTGTAAAGGAACACAAGTGTGTAACATGTGAACAGCACAATAGTAGTTATTATTATATACACTCTCAATTAAATTGTATCAAGTTGAAGTAATTCATCACATATCTAATAATCATAACTAATTCCTTTGCTACTTTAAACAATTATCGCCTCTGGAGTGGTAAGTGCTGTGCAACACTGCAAAAGGTTGCACGACGTAACACATTTTAGCCACTCAGCCACTTTTACTTTGCATTCACTCTCTCTCTCATTGGTAGCACTTAACTCCAGTTTACAGTTTTCAGATTCCACTTTCGTGGCACCTCGATGGGACTAGGAGCGACCAGGAGCAGCAGCGTGTAAACATAACATTTTCCGCTTTATAAATATTTGAACGCTTAAAAGCTGTAAGGGATCATTGCCAGGGTCCGAGCTGCAGCTGGAGCTCGAGCAGTGGTGCAGCAGTACCGTTGTTGCTCTTTTGGTTTTAGGAACTGAAATGCCGTCGGCTACTTAACGAAGCAAACTACGATAATCGCATGAAATTGAACGTTAAATTGATGAAAACCAAAATAGATGAAAAGCTTTGCTACACATTTTCTCTGGTCTGCTCTGATGGCCGGGTCTGATTTTCTATGGTCATTAGCTGTCTTTGCATGCAATTTTGATCATTTTATGCAGCTAATTTGAACTTGTTTCTGACAATTAAAAACTTGCTAACCGAAATAGACACACTGCAATGCACCGCAACTGACACATTGAAGCCGCCGGAGATCAAATTTGCATCTGCAGAGCGGAGCATCGCCGTATAACTGTAGTATAACAACAACAACAAAGTGCACCGCTGGGAGCAGTTGCCACAACCACCAAAGTGGCTGTTACCGTTTCCCATTCCCGTTTCGGATTTTAGATTTTGATTCTAATTCTGATTCCGATTCAGATTCAGTCTCTCACGCTGTCTCTAAGCCATCTGGCAGTGCTCAGCTTTCCTGTGGTGAATTATGCATTAGTTTGCATTAGTCTTGCGCCAGTCGAGCACAGACTTCATGCGGCTCTAGGCAGTCGCTCTCCTTTTCTATTGTTATGGCTATTGTTGTTGGTTCGGCTTCTGCTGTTGGGTAATACTGCTATTGCAACATGCATTATTGCTCTCAATGTGGCACAAAGTTAGCTGCTTTACTTACCGCAGCTTTCCACTTTATACATAAATTGTAATTTCAGCTTCACAATTCACTCGTTCTCCATTTGCCTTTGCCTACACGGATTTAGTTAAAGGTCACGACGGACATGTCTAATTTATGTAGCTAAAGAAAAGCAGACGCCAAATTTTACTTTAATTAATTAGCTCTGACATCTGCCAGGGCATTGCAGACAACACAAAACGTGTTGGAATTGATGATAGAGTGCAAAAAAAGTGTAATTGATTTATAATTTTTGGAAGAACTGTTTAATGTGAATATAAATTTGCTGTTTACCCCGATAAAAATACAGAAATATTAATAACATTATCTAATACCCATTAGATACAGCATATCTGTTTATACAATCACCTCGCACAGAACATTTCCAGCAATCCAAGGAATACAAATCAAGAAAATGTTCAGCATATATTGCTTTTACTCGATTATATACCCAGACACATTGAGTATGAGAAGGGTAATAGAACGTTTCTCATTCCGAGGCATCCTTTTGCTTTTTGTTTCCTCCCAGCTGTTGTCTTCATCAAATGGCAGCTTCGCTCGCATCCTTCTGACTTCGCACGTATCCCCCGCAGCAAAAGTGAAAGACAACTGCGGCTTTTATTGTTTCCTCTGTTGACATTATCACGCTGGCGACACCTGCCGGCGCAAGTTGGCAAGCATTCTAATGGTTCGCGTTTTTAATGCAATGCGGCAACAACCTACTTACTACACCACAAACCCCCAGACCCGCAGACCTTAACACTCCAACGCCCTCAACTCTCAACTCCCCGTTGCCACTCAGAGGCACTCGTGAATAAGTCAGATTCGCACATTTACACTCTGTTCAAAGTCAATGTGGCACACACGCATAGTTTGCCGCATTAGGATAATTAAAAGCGCTCTCGACGAAAGGCACCAACTCCAATAGCACTCAGAGTTAGGAAATACACTGCTATACACGTATATAAGCCTGCCATGTGGAGTCTCTCTCTCCCTCGCCAGGCACTCCCAAAAATCCTTATAATTGGCATAGCCTTTTAGGATATCTTTGAAATTAGACCACCTGTTGCTGCTACATAGCAATGTGTGTAGTTTCTGTTTTTCACACACAATGAGTGTCGCCAAGCCAACTTTGCTTGTTTCACTCGAATTGATTTTGGTTAGTCCGGAGATTAAAAAGTACATGCGCAACTTTTCATCAATCCATTAAAATCACATCAATAATGCCAATTCAGGAGACCGCATATTGGTCGATTCGTCATTTACGGCAATTAATTATTTCTACTTTTGAATAATGCTTTAATTTTGACATTTTAAACACCCGGTTAACTGTTCGCACTTAGTAAGCGATTACGCGATTCGTACAATTTTGCCAGCTTCTGTCACGGTTAGCGTAAATTGTGAATAAAAAATGATGACTGTATTTCATCTATGCAACTGGACACGTTGGGTAACAAAACAAAAAAAATAAAAAAAAAAAGAAATAACCAAATTGCGCACTACAATTTGATTACTCCGTCTGGCAGCCGTCATTTTGCTGGCTAACGAAATTGCCGAGGCGTTTTACTGACAGCTGACGAGAGGCGTCAGCCGGCAGGCACCAGGCACCAGGCGGGTAGGCAGGACCGGCTCTGCAGACGGGACGCATATCAGAAAATGTGGGGTCCATCAAATTGGCAATGCGAACTCACGCGTTTTATGAATATCGTTTATTTGGCATACGGCACGGCGTACAGACTGTGTCGAAATGCAACCCAGTTTCTGTTTCAGTTTCAGTTTCGGTCTCGATTACGGGCTCGTTTTCCAGTACAAATACTAAAGCAAAAAATAAGCGTCATAACTATTTTTTATGCACCGCTTTTGCGGTCACCCTTAACGCTGATTTATGGGTGTTAAGTTAATTTGAGCTGCAAGCGCGCGGCTGCAACAGCCATCTCCATCTCCCACTGCAGCAACCGCTTCACTTTTTCCTCTGCTTGTGTTGCCTCTGTTCATGCGGCTCATGCAAGTTTAAGAGTAACCCCGCCGTATACACTCATACGTACACAGGCACACTAACAACAGCGAGTTATTCGGGCACCCTTTCGGCAACCTCCGGCCCGCTGCACTTTGAGTTATAGTCAAAATATAAAACGCACAGTTTCATTTATACTGCATGCGTGTGAGGCTGAATGAAAACAGATAGCCCTTTTCAAAAACAAACTTTTCTGTAGGCTATAAAGGTAATTACACCTTTGTATCCCCTAATGCTTTTTCCAAACAAATCTTGGCTTTTTGCCTTAGGATACATTGATTCTGCCTTAATGGGGCAAGAATACTGGAGAAGAATGACACATATGATGCGATTTCAAAGTTCATTAGTTGTATATGTTTGCGAGTCTTATACAAAATAATAGAAACTCCTTGAATGGATGATTGCCTCATTATGGTTTATATCATTCAGCAATTGTAAGGATATAAAATACTCAATGTTAATAAACTGTTACAAATTACCCCATGTAAACAAAGTGAATGCTGTAAAGTAACGAATTACCCTCTGTAATCTAACGTATGCCTGAGTTTTCAATTTACCCCCTGTTTAAATTACCCTCTATAGCAGGATTCTTGAGTTGAAAACAACCCTCTGTTAACGTAGCATGATGTCCTGTTTTTTTGTAAGCAGGATAGAGGGTGCAGTATAAAGTCTACACAATTCTAAATCACCAAAGGTGGCGCTAAAAAACTATGCGCCGTGCTTAGAGCGGGACAGAAAGGTGAAACAAATATATCAACGTAATCGTATCTAACTAATTGTGCAAGCAGGACAGCTAATATATGTATGTCCGAGTAACACAAATAGTGTATCAAATGCGCGCCAAATAAATTTAGTTTAAAAATTTTTTTTTTTCTCGTTGACCAACCCGATGTTATTGTTTTAATAATTATCAGCTCTGATTCATAAACCTTGTTAAAGATATGCGATTGTACACGAAAAGAGAGTTTTCTATTTGCCCTAATCTCACACAATTGATAAGATAACTGCAATTTTTAGCAGGCGTAAAGCGCAAGGTGGAATTCGAATGGTTAGTTAGCCATCGGATATCGCAATGAGCGGGCATAGAGCAACATGAGAGTGGCACGAATTGTCGTTGCATTGTCGACGTTGGGCTTTTGTATGCGCTTAGTTGAATCCGCAAACATATTGGCCATACTTTCGTACACCTTCAGTACCCCGTACTTGGTAGTAATACCATACTTACAAGCCCTCGTCGATAATGGACATAATTTAACTATAATTTCACCCGTTGAAAACTTGCCAGACATTAAAGATGTTCGGCATATCCGTGTTCCGGCAATGGATAGTCTGATATATGGTATGCAAGGGATTGAATTCATTCAAAATAATTTTAAATTCTGTTTGTTTTAGTGCGTTTCGTGACAAAAGCAATTCAAGTGTATAAAATGATTGAACCTCGTTAAGTTTATCGGTCTATTTAAATTCTTATCGATCCTATTATCGCAGACACGAGTACTTTTTGTTACTCTTGATACTAGCCCAGCAAGCTATTAACCAAAGTATTGTAAACGAATGAATAACAATTATATCGCTCTATTCTTACAGCTATACTGAACTGGGAAAACCCCGAGTATCTCACAAACAAATGGAAAGAAGCTTCTTTAGCTGCACTTTTTCACTACAACATCTCTCGGATTATTCTCAACGATACGGGCGTAAGGTCTTTGATTCTGGATAAAAATGAAAGCTTTGAAATGGTTCTCATGGAACCTATACGCTTTGACGCTCTTTTTGGCATAGCCGAACATTTTGGGGCCTCTCTAGTAGGAATATCAGCCTTTGGTTACTCTTGGATGATCGACTATATGGCTGGAAACTTGGCACCTAGCAGTTATAGACCCATTTCTCCAATGGGATACTCACTAGGTAGCAGCCTCATTGATAAGTGGAACAATTGGGTATTCATTGCAGAGGAATGGCTAACGGACCAATTACTTTTCCTGCCTGGTCAATTAAAGCTGTTCACCGAATACTTTCCATATCCAGCCTCCATGCTATATCACAGGCGTAGAAGCTTTTCATTGATGATAATTAACCACCACTTTAGTTTGGGTCGCGTCAGATCTAATGTTCCCAATGTAATCGAAGTGGCTGGTATCCATTTAGAGGCACCAAGTCAACCTCTTGATTCGGAACTTCAAAGTTTTATGGATGATGCTGAGAATGGCGTCATTTATTTCTCCTTGGGTTTGGAAATTTTAAATATATTTCTCCCAAAAAACTTGCAGGAAATGCTACTGGAAACTTTTTCTAAGCTGGAGCAACGTATTATTTGGAAACACGAAATGGGAACGTTTGCCAATAAATCGAAAAATATATATGTAAGTCCAATAGTTCCGCAACGCAAGATATTGGAGCACCACAACTTGAAACTATTCATAACACATGGCGGACTGCTTAGTATAATTGAAGCGGTGAACTCAGGGATCCCTATGCTCGGACTGCCTATGTATTACGATCAGTTCGACAACATGAAACGGATGAAACAAGCAGGCCTTGCACAAACTTTGGATATCAATACGATGACCGTCACGCAGCTTACAGACGGCATCAGAGATTTACTTCAAAACCCGTGCTACACTCTTCGGGCCCAGGAATTATCTAAACGCTTTGGAGATCAACCAATTAAGCCTTTAGAAAAGGCTGTCTGGTGGACGGAGTACGTGTTGCGGCATCAAGGCGCAGCTCACATGCGACTATCTGATCAAGATGTACCCATCGCTTCATACTATAACCTTAATTTTATTTCTTTGTTTTTCATACGTATTGGACTAACCTTCCTTATTCTATTATTTTTTGGCTTTGTGCTTTTGGCTTTTCTGTATTCGGAATTACAAAGAAGCTTTGGCCATCATTAAGAAAATAACTGTATTTTGAATAAGCAAGGGTGAGAGAGAAGAAAAAGACTATATAGTACATGTTGTTATCAATATTTGAGGAAATAAAATGTATAGTTGCAGATCATGATAAATTCACTTGCATTGTCACTTAGAAGTCAATAATAACTACAATGTGATATGCACAACACAATAATGTACTCATTTCTCGCAAGCAATATTATTATCTAAACCACAAGTTTTTAAATAAATTTGATACTTTGAGAGGGAATCAGAAACTTTTGTTCTTCCCTCGAAAAACTAACAAACGACTTCCCTAAGTATTTGTAGAGGTCTTAATAGATTTAACCATCGAAAACATTCAATTATAGATATGCAAAAAAACAACTCAGAGAGACTTTGATATTTTTCCTTATCTCGCAATGTGATAAGATTACGGCCCTTGAAGTATGTGTAGTGCGCAAGGTTCGCATGGTTAGTTTGTCATCGAATATCGCAATGAGCGGGCGTAGAGAAACATGAAGGTGGCAAGAAATGTCGTTGCATTCTTGACTTTAATTGTGTGTACGCGTTTAGCAGCATCTGCCAATATATTGGCGATATTCGCATACACCTCCTGCACTTCTTACTTGGTGGTTGTACCATACATAAAAGCCCTTATCAATAATGGACATAATATAACTTGGATTTCAACCGTTGGACACTTACCAGACATTGAAGGCGTTCGGCATATTCGTATTTTAGCTTTGGATCGCCTGGTCCACGGTGAGCAATACATTATTGTATGCATTTAGTAAATAATATATAATAAGTAATATTTATAAAATGTTGGTATTATTCTATTCATGTTACTCTTGGTAACAATTTAAGGACAGTAATTAAAACTGTTAAGTATATCAGTATGATTATAATCTTATCGGTATAATCGTTCATTGAAATATATACATTTTCTTACTATTGATAAGAGCTCTAAAAGCAATCGATTGAAAACAAAAGAAAAACATTAAAATTATAATTTAAATTCTTTTAGATCTTATAAACAATTATGAGCCCGAGTTTCTTACAAACAAATGGAAAGAAGTATCAATGCTGGCCGATTTGTTTTACAATATGTCTCGGATTATTCTCAGCGATCCAGAAGTAAATTCTTTGATTCATGATAAAAATGAGAACTTCGACGTTCTTCTTATGGAGCCAGTGCAATGTGATGCCCTTTTTGGCATAGCTGAACACTTTGATGCCGCTCAAGTTGGTATAACAGCATTTGGTTCCTCGTGGATGATTGACTATATGGCTGGCAATTCGGCGCCCAGTGGTTACAGGCCTATCTGGCCAATGGGATATTCAGAAGGAACTAGTCTTATTGATAAGTGGAACAATTGGATATACATTGCAGAGGAATGGCTAATGGATAAACTTATTTTCCTTCCTGGTCAACTAAAGTTGTTTACCGAATATTTTCATTATCCAGCCTCCAAACTATATTATAGACGTACAAGTTTTTCGTTAATACTTATTAACCAGCACTTTAGTTTGGGTCGCGTCAGATCCAATGCTCCCAATGTTATAGAAGTGGCCGGAATCCATTTGGAGTCACCTAGTCAACCTCTTGATTCGAAACTTCAAAGTTTTATGGATGAAGCTGAGAATGGCGTCATTTATTTCTCCTTGGGTTTGGAGATTGCCAACAGACTGCTACCCAAAGATATGCAAAAAATACTACTGGAAACTTTCTCCCAGCTGGATCAGCGTGTTATATGGAAAAACGAAATGGAAACGTTTGCCAATAAATCGAAAAATATTTATTTAAGTCCAATAGTTCCGCAACGCAAGATATTGGAGCACCACAACTTGAAACTATTCATAACACATGGCGGACTGCTTAGTATAATTGAAGCGGTGAACTCAGGGATCCCTATGCTCGGACTGCCTATGTATTACGATCAGTTCGACAACATGCAGCGTATGCAACAAGCAGGCGTTGCTATAAATCTGAATGTTAACACAATGACCGCCGAGCAGTTTACGCGCAGCATCAGGGACTTGGTGCAAAATCCGATTTACACGTTTAGGGCCAAGGCCTTATCTGATCGTTTTCGAGATCAGCCTGTAAAGCCCTTAGAAAAGGCTGTCTGGTGGACGGAGTACGTATTGCGACATAAAGGCGCAGATCACATGCGATTGTCCGATCAAGATGTGCCCATCATGTCATACTATAACCTTAGTTTTATCTCTTTGCTATGTGGACGTATTGGACTTACCTTACTAATTTTATTCATTTTCGGTTTTGCGCTTATGAATTTTGTATATTCTGAGCTGCTCAGGAGCATGTGTCATCGTTAGGAACTCATTATAAATATGTAGTAGTAAGATAAACAAACGACAAGAAATTCAATTGTTGTAATTAAACGAATTGTTATACTTATGATACCCTCGTTTTCATTATGTATGTGGGGTAAGCAAAGAAATCTCTTTATGTACTTAAACGTAATTAAAATTTAAGAAACACTTTAATTTTTCACTCAGCTAAATAAGAAATAAATAAAATACAAATTTAATACATATTTACAAGTGATCCGATACACACATCCGGGACACAAATAGGATCATGTCTTGACTGAAAGCGAAGCAGTGTACTGTTTACTTTATGCTATCACAAATACTAAAATTGTTTTGAATATTGGGAAACACGCTCAGTAAACATTTAACATTTTACATTAAACAGTAACGCAACACTGTACAAGTTGAAGTTGGCTGCGATTTGGACTCTTGCGCCCCCTATTGTAAGTTATTTTTTATGAATTATTTAGCCAAGATACACACCTACCATTCATGTTTGAAGGCGCCATCTATTGCGGTTTAAATAAATCAAACTTGATGATTTCTTTTTGTTAGAAAAATTTTTCGCTGCCCCACTTTTCAATACTTTTACGTTTTTTAAACGGTGGGCGTCATAAAAAAGAGAAAGAAACTGCAGAGAACCGACAAAACTTTGCAGCCCTTTCCAAGGTGAGCTGCTCACTCTACGAACAATGAAGCTTGTGTAAAATAATGAAAAAATGCATGTCGGTATCATCTCATTTAGTTTTGCTGTTTTCAAATTGAAAATCGAAAAAAAACCAGATTGTTTTTTTACAAACAGATTTTGATAGCGAAGACATGATCCCATATGTGTCCCGGATTACAGCGTAAAGTAAACAGTACCCTGCTTGCACTTCAGTACCATCCCAAGACACGATCCCATTTCAGCCAAGACACGATACAATTTTATTTCATTTGTATCTTTGTTGTTATTTTTATTTTCATTAAGAAATAAATAAAATAAGCAGAAAAATATATTCAGTAGGGAGAGGGCCCGACTTGGTTAACTAGAAAGAGATGTTGTAGGTAGGTACAGTTAATTGCGATTGACATTTTTAATGAAGTTTTTACTTTATAAGGTAAAACGGGAATTAACGTGTCGTCGAGAACCTTTTGACGTCAGCTTAGTGCAGTATGTTACTTGCAGTTGACCCTGAACCACGGCTTCAACGGGATTTCATAGCTCCAGTGCCTAGTTGAGCCTTTCTCCCTCGATGATGGCGCTCTCATCAATCTCGTTTCTCATATTTATATATGTACAGAATGCGTCAGTTTGCTTATAGCTTTTTAACTACCGGGTCGCTTTCGAAATTCTTGTTTGCCCAACCGATGCAGAGTCAGAGGGGACCCCTTTCCCCCTTTCGGGCGGGACACAGCACATTTTATTTTGTGCGCATATTTTTTGTAATTTACGCCCGTCCAAATATTTGTATAGAACAATATGGTGACCCGCTTTCCAGCCAGCAGAACAAACAGCTTCGCGTTGAATGCACAAAATGTATTCATATATCTGACATTAATTTGAGTTTCGAATATAATTTTCGAGGCTTGTTTGCATTCTGGCGCTACAAAGACTTAGCGAACCCCTTCAAAGGGGAGCTAGCTGTTTGCCTAGTCAAGTGCACATGCTGCGGATCCAATAAGGTCACATGAGGCGCAGCACGTGAATGTGGTACCATTAATTGACATTAATTGCTTGCACAACACGCAACGATTAGTGAAAACTTAATCACCACAATGGACCATTAATAAATTATTACCACACCTTGCAGGCCGCTGCCTCCGCCTCCTAATGCCATTTACAGCTGTCACTCAATAGTCATTTGTACATTCTGGCAATGTCAACTTGGGGGATTTCGCAGATGTACCTGACTATAATGTAATAAAGTCGTGTCGGGTATAATACTGCATCCTTGATCTAAAACGAAGAGTGTCTGACAGTCGCAGGCAGTTACATCTCGGTTCACGGCCAACCGCTTTTCCTGCCCCTTCCCAACTCATTGCACGTGTCCATAGATTAACGAGCTGAAGAAGTGCTCGAAAGCGTCCGATCTTGGTCAAGAATACAAAGTTGTCGCTAGCTGCTGCTAGTTGCCCATTTACTTTACATGCAAATTACCAAATAGAAAAAGAAAACCAAAAAACAAAATAAGTTTTTGCATAATTTATTCGTGGCTCGTTGTCGTTTAGTTTGAGATTTGTTTTGCCACCAGAAACAGAAACCGAACCGCCAACGAACTGTTAGGCTGTTAGGCATTTAGGATGCCGCTCAATGCTACCAACTCTACCCTCTCGCTCTGCTCGACGTTTCTCATCATCGGCGAGACGAAGCGCCACAGCGCGTATGGCAAGAGCAATTTGACGCTTAAGCGCTCCGCCGACCAGCCACAGACTCAGTTCGACGGCGACAGTCAGACGAGACACACACGAGTCCATTTTCGGTACGCGACATCAGAGGAGTAATGCGCCTAGCGCGATACGAACGAAAGACTTAGGCGACAAACTTGAACTTGTGCAGCGCATTTTGTTTGTGTTATACTATACTTGTATGCATTGACCACATCGCGTGCTCTAAACAATATTCAGCAATCGGCTAACGGTTAACGGTAATCGGTAGGCGCTAAACGGTAATCGGTTTGTCGTTGTCATTGAAAACAGTTGCGGGAAATGTTTGTTTACACTTGCCGTGTCCGTTGAGTCATAATCCCAATTCCAGAAATAATATATATATAATGTATACCTATGTGTTTAGTAAACTATAAAGTCTACACATGTGTGTCAAATTCGATTTCATTTGTCCGCCAACTGGTGCACTGTTATGTTTGACCAGTTAGCTGTTTGTACGGCAAGCATAAGCAACAACAAACGACTTCGACTCTTTTACGTGCCTAATCGGCCAGATCGCGTATATTAGTTCCGTTTTCAGCCTGCCGGTTTTATATAAGAGGTCAAGCGAAATTTGATGTTTAGTTTCAATTTGTACGAATGAATAATTTAAATGGCTCGCAAGCTGGCCAAAACTCTCTTGGTCACGTTATCATCCAAGCAGCTGTTTTATTGTTAGTGCCGATACTCTCTCCTCTCTCTCTCTCTCTAACTCTCTTTCTATCCATCTCTGTCAGTCTCTTCGGGACTACAAAAGTAACACTCTCACTCATTGCAGCTTTTTCGCAGATCATTTTTGCTGCCGTTGTCGCTAGCGTTGCTGTCGCTGCTCGGCTCGTTTTTGGGCCGCCTTCGGGTCTCCAACGTGTTTGACTTATTTATTTATTTTTTCTTCAATATTTACCTTTTTTGTTTTGATCGTTGCTTACGTAATTCCGCATTGCATAGCGGTATTCAGACGGAGTCAACTCTCATCGTCGCAGTCGCAGTAGTCGATGCCGCTGCCTGACCGAGTTTTATCTGCCACCGCCCGCTCCAGCTAGAGTCCCGGTTTGTTCATACTGCATCTGTATCTGTCTTCAGCAAGGAGCTACGGTTGCTACGGCTACACTCTCTCGCGCTGGTTGCCACCTGCCTTCGGTTGTTAATATCTCGTTTGATTGCAGCTAATTTGCCGCTCAGTTGGTTGGCTCATGGCTCTCCCCCTCCTTCACATTGTCTCCCACTCTCCCCCTCCTTTACACTCTTTGTTGCTCTTTCTTTCTCTCCTCTTACAACTGCTCATTGCAAAATCGGCGCATTCTGCTGGCCATTCGATCGTCGTGTTACCAATTTAAATGCAATGTTGCCCAAGCTAATTTGCATACGATTATAAGTATTTATGAGTGTTTTGATATGAATGTGAATACGTGTGAATGTAGCTTTTGAATGCATGCAAGTGTATTTATTCATTGATGGGTCATAAGCATGCTCACACATACAGCTAACTTACCTTCAATGCTGGCTCACTATATCGCTCTTGTTTAGTCTCTCGCTTCCCTGCTGATTTTATCTATCGCTCTTCATATTTCACTGTTTCTTTCTCTCTCTCTCTCGTGTGTTTGCAACTCGCCAAACAACTTTCCACGAAAGTGCAAGTGTTTCCTTAGCATTGTTAGCTTTGGCCACCATGAACACAACAACAAGAAAAACCACAACAGACCACAACAACGGCAATGTCGTCGCACTTGAGGCCGAGCTACCCAAGTGCTGATCGTGGAGCGTTTACCTCAAGTAGGAAGTGGGTTACTGGCTTAAGCGATGCCCACCTGCCTTACCTCACCTCCCCTACACTCACACATGCCTGTTATGCATTGTGCGCTTCAAGTTGCAGTTGTTGCTTGGCATTAAAGAGGGGGCGTGTTGGCAGCGTCGCGCGTTTTTGTTGTTGATGCTCAATGATGCGACGGCAAATTTATTCGCTGTAAAGCGGCGCCTCAGCTGCAGTGCGAGTTGTTAATTCGAATATTATGTGATATACGTATGTAATTTGATTAGCTTAAACAAGTTTGTTGCTCAAGTCATTGGGTAATCTTTCCTATGTTAGTCCCAGAATAAACTCAATGGCAAAGTAATTCTTGACAAGTTTGACGCAGTTCCGCTAGTCGGGCTAATTAGTTGGCTAACAATTAGCACGACTTACTGTGGACTAATTAGAACTGCACTAAATTAGAGATGGTGATGCGAATTGAAGCTGTTATCGTAACCTTCTGCAATGTTTTCCGGCTTTGCCATAGACTTTTCCGTTGCGCAGTTAATTAACCTCGTCTGCCATTGGGTCGACTAATGCTAATGGCAAATTCCATGGCTGACAATAGCACCACAAAAGGCACAATAGGCAAAGCCAGTGGCCGAAAACGACACCGTATGCATAACTTATTAATCATACGCCCAGTGAGCATGCAAATATTTAGTCAGAGCCACCAAGTGCGCTCAATGACCTCAAACTAGCGGCAAAAGCAAAATTGAATAATGTCTGTATTAGTTTCGTACTAAAACTGACCAGCACAAACAACAATAGCAACAACTACAACAACAGCAACTGTGACAACTGACGACCGGCTATAGTCAACAAATGCGAAATTAATATCAGCCAATTAAATGTAAGACACTGCAGCTATAGTCGCCGGAAAACTGACTCGGCCCGTGGTGGTTCGCAGTGGTTCAAGCTCAGCTCAGCGCAGTTGTGCAGCTGCTGCCGCCACCGTTGCTGATGGCGCGAGCTGTTGACATTCGCAGCTTGGCCCTGACCAAGAAGTAGTCTGAGAAGCAACGCGTCGCAGTGGACTCAGTTCAGTTTAGTTTGGTTCGGTGCGGTGCGGTGTTTTGTGTTTTCTTGTGTGTTGTTGTGCGTTGGCAAACACATTATCGGCTGTCGAGTCGAATTCGACTAATGCATTATTCGCTTTTCGTTTGCCTAGTCGCAGTCCAAGGGTCCCAAACACATGATGATACGCAAGAGACTCTCCAGTCCGGTGATACTGCTCGCCTTCCTGCTGCTTCCTCTGCTGCTGTGCAATGAGAGCGTGTCCATTGCCATAGCGCCCTCAACTTTTGGCACGGCCATAGCGCGCGCTGGAAAGATTTCCAATACGTTAAAGGTAAGTGCAAAGAAAATACTACACTAGGTGTGTGTGTGAGTGAGTGTGTGTGTGTGTGTTTAAACAAAGAAACCGTCGCAATTAACACCACACGAAGCGTGCCAGAGCTGAAATTTGCTTACAACGCTTTTGGCATTAAATTAAAGCCACAACTTCTGTCAGACTGTCTGTCTATCTGTCCGTCTGTCCGACCGTCTGCAGCGTGTGCTCTTTTGACAACATGTCGCAAATTTAGTTCCAGCACTCGCAGCTGCCTGAAATGAACATTGAGCCATTGTCGCTGGTCAGAGTCTGTGAGTTATTGCCCACTGCCGCCTCGAGAGTGCATTTACAGGCGGCTGTTAATGGATTTTATGGACTGGCAAGCCACGTTACAGCAGCAACTTAAAGATTCACCCGACCCATTCTCTGCGCCATTGCTGCGGCGGTTTATGATCCGCAGAAAACACAAATATTTTCTGAGCTATTCGCTTGTTGTTCACTTATTCACTTGTTGTTCGATTCGATTGCTTGCATGGCCATGGCTTTTCAGATTCTATGCCCAATGCGCGTGAATGACAACTGAGTGCGCGTATTTGGTATCTGATCTTGAATCTTGTGTCAGCATTAAACATTACATTGCCAAAGCCAATGATATTCAGTTTCGAGCCAAAATGAATAAATTACCGCACTAAGGCGGATACTGAATGGAATTCTTCAATTAATTAAAATAAAATTGGTGGGTCGGGCAGAGGTTACAATGATATTCACATTGAAAATTCTTATGGAAATCGCATGTGTGCCTTATCTAAACTCTTGCTGATTGTAGGTATCTCACTCCATGAGAGGACAGTATAGTTTTTCGACTCTGCAGCAGATTTTGTTTATGATAATTGAAGATTTGAGTCAGGTGAGCCCCGGTGCATAATATCATAATGTGTGTCTCTCTCTTCCCCTCTCTCTCTCTCCCTCTTTCTATTTAACTTTGTGTATATGTAAAATAGGAACCTTTTAAGTGTGTTGACCTTGTAACCTAATCAGTTTGTGTCATGTCAAATCTAACATAACTTGTATAATAAACCTGCTAACACCTCCGATGCAACCCAACATTTGGTATCTAATTCGACTGCAATTGTAATTAAAATAAATGACTTAATTACTATCGAAATACATTTCCGTTGGCTCTCCGATAACATTGAGAGATATACAAATATTAACTGCAGGCAATAACAAGCTAACAAGTGAACCAACTTTAACAACAGCTACAACAATGACTGCGTCTGCTGGCAGTTATGAGCTTTAAAGTGTTGAATAGAGTGCTCGACTAGGAGATATTCTGCACATATTTATCTAATACATTCTCTGGTAAACCATTGACCATCCCCTTGAGATACATTTTACAGGGTAACTAAAACTGTAACAAACACTCGAAATATGTAGCTAAAATCCCAACAGTTCAAGCAATAACTAACTACAAGTGCAATTAAAACAATAGATTGAGCTTACTCTGGCGAGCCGAACTTTAAAATACACTTAAAAAGAGTTTGGCATGATGAAAATGGTCAACTCAAATATGTTTAGTGTGTGAGAAAACATTGTTAAAACACTGTTAATAAACAACAAGTAAAGGTCAGTTAGAAAATACCAAAGATTTTTCATATTATCTTAGTCTTCTAATTCGTGGTGTACTACAGATTATATAACCCCAGAAGAAAAAGAGAGAGTATATAGTCAGAGCAAAGCAAGCACGAATTATATGCGCCGTGTTAGTTGTGCCACTGCTCAAAAGTCCGTCGACTGTGGCCGCGAGTGCAACAGTAGCAGCAGCAACGGATGCAGCCAGCAGGCAACAGGCAACGCAAGGCTAAGCTCGGTCCTAAAGTGTACGACGCTAGTCACAGTGCGCTAGGGTAGTGTGTCAGTTGCCCCACACAGCTGAGACTGTTCAATAAATCACAGTTTACAGTTTCGCATTGCGACGCGTGCCGTTGCTGCAACTGAAACTGCAAAGGCAAAGGCAAAGGCAACCGCAACAAAGACAGTAAAACATTTGCACAGTGTGCTGCGCCGTATGCAATTGTTGGCAATTGTCAACGCTAGTGTTGCATAAAAAGAGACCCCAGCAGCGACGCCCATCCCGTCATGGCGTGCCGCCCAGGTACCTCAGCGGCATTTGCTGCACTGGCCCTTCTTCTAGCAATTGCTCTCATTGTCTTTGCCATTTGTGTGGAGCGTCCACGCGAGCCGAACAACATCATGAAATTTGATCGATATGACAATGCGCTGCTGGATTCCCATAGCGATGAGTCGCAGTCAGAGCTAGAGGCAGAGGCTGTGCTGCCCGTGGATGGCGATGTAGCGGGTTCCGTTGCTGGTGATTTGCAAGATTTACTGGGCAAAGCGATGTTCCTAGTGGGCACCACAACAACCACCACAGCAGCGACAACAACAACAGCTGGCAGCGTGACAACCAGCACAGAGAGAATTTCTTCTTCCGGATCGTCACTCGATATGGATATGGAACATTCTGCGAGCATAACTGAGGTTCGTTTTTGAACAACATAATTTGCCAATTCACCCAGCGCACTTACGCAATCTGCGTTTTGTTTGTATTTGTTGCAAATTTTTTTGTTGTTGGCTTTTTATTTTGCTGCTGCAACTTTCTACTTTGTTGCATCGGGTAGTGGCAGCGCTGCAACGTAGTTGGCGATCTGCCGGACTGCATTTGTTTTGTTGTATTTATTTTTATAATTCGAGCGTAGCGTGAAAGCGCTCTCTGTTATTGTTGCTGTTGTTGTCTCAGTGCTTACATAATGCATGCATTATAAGTGGCATCGTTTTTGTGCGAAAGCTTCCGACGATGGTCAGTTTAAACTTGAGAGAGTACTACGTAAATAAAGTATACGATTCTCCAGAGAAGAGACTGTTAGGAATAGTATCTGTATATGGCCCATAGCAAATATAGCAGACTGACCCAGTTCAAACAAGCTGTGGGCCACTTCAATTCCCCCAATCAATTATCGCAAAAGCCGCCAACAAAGTAAACAATGCGAACAGTTATAAATATGTGTTTTATGGTCACACAACTCCAAATTAAGCAAATCAATTTGAATTAAGCTCAAGCAAAACTGTTTTATATAACCGGCTACACCCACATTAGCATAACATCGCATTATACCGAGTTGGAGAAGTTGAAGCCGACCCACGCGGCTAGCGGGTCAAGTGAGACAGAAAGAAATTAGCATCGAGTGTTATAAAATGTGAACTTGAAACCATTTAACGATGTTGATTTTGGTGCGCCAAGACATTGTCCAACTGTGTCATGATTCACTTCAAGTTACATGTGAGCGAGATACAGATACAGATACATTTCGGCCTGGGGCACACGCCGGCTAATGTGACAGCTGACAGACGTTTGTCTGCCATATATCAGCTATAAGTATGTAGTGTACTCTTGTGTGTGTGTTTGTGGCTTCATCTAACTGTTAAGCGTTGGCTGCACGTGCTGCTGCCATTGTTGTTGTTGTCTTTGCGCTTGCTTTGCCTCTTTCGTATGATGCAAATGGCATTTCAATTAAACGAAATTTGCCTGGCAGCAAGGTTGCCCGTTAACATCATTAAAAGCGGGCAAGTCCGGCCCGAGACACAGACAGAGACAATAACAAAATTGTCAACATTAATGCAACATTATGTGTGTGTGAGTGTAGCTGGTAAATACCTACAGCGAATCAGTTAGTCAGTGAGTGAGTGAGTGAACTTGAGCGCTCCGTTTGCACAAGGCGCGTATACTGGGCATGCTTGCAAATTGCAGTTAATTCAATTAAAAGCACACACGACCTTTGTAATTGCAGGAGACGACGGCATGGAAAACGCTGACCTCGCATCCCAATTCGTTGGTGCAATTGCTGCCCTCGCGGGCCATGCGAGTGGTGCAGGAGGTGGTGAGATCATTGCGGGTAAGCAAAATAAACCTTGGCTATCGCCAAATGTCAAATATGCATGATTCTCTGTAAGAATCAATCAAGCTGACTGACAACGTCAGTGGCAGCTGGCCATGTTTGCCATGTTTACTGTGGACGAGGTCAAGTCTAAGTCGACAGATCTGGGCATACGTACGTTCGCCTGGCTTCAAGAACAAAGAAAGAGTTGCACGCCTCAATAAACGAAATTAATTACCTAATTTGGATAAGAACCGGCTCCATTGGCCATTGGCAGTTGGCCGAGACTGTTGTTGCGAAACTTTTTTACCATGGCCTGCTTTTGTGTACTCCAACGCTGACCAAGATTAATTTTTGCAAATTCTTGCAGCGATTGCGCAAGCAAACACACAAGTAAATGCAATATCGCAGGTACTTGGCATGGTGCAAAAATTAGAAACATTCGAGACACGCCATTTTGGATACTCCGAAATGCTTTGCAAGTTCACACGCTCGAATTCTTAGCGCGAGATTTGCTTACGGTTATTTACCTCAATGTTGTTTGCAGAAGGAACGTGAAATAGTTGCCAGCACGACGTTGGGTAAGGTGCGAGGTCGCTACCAAAAATATCGATCCGGAGAGCGAGGCGGCTACTACAGCTTCAAGGGCATGCGCTATGGCGCGCCACCAATTGGTGCAAGAAGGTAAGTGGGGGGAAAATTCCTGAAATACATTTCTAAAATATATATATATTCCTCAGATTCCGTGCTGCGGAGCCAGAGAAACCTTGGTCCGGAGTCAGAGATGCCTCGCGGGAGGGTCAGAGTTGTCCGCACAAGAACATGATATTGGATACATTTAAGGGCGATGAAGATTGTCTCTTTCTGAATGTATTTACCACCCGCATGCCCAAGGAGGATGAGTAAGCAGATAGTGGAAATGAAAAAGAGCCATTCTTAGTGCATCTTCTGTTCTTATCCAGTTCACAGCCGAAGCTGCCTGTCATGGTGTGGCTACATGGAGGTGGCTTCTCCTTCGGCTCGGGAAATTCCTTCCTTTATGGACCTGACTATTTGGTAGCTGAGGACATCGTTTTGGTCACTTTTAATTATCGACTTGGTCCGCTTGGTTTCCTCACTGCTGGTCCAGATGCACCGGGCAATCAAGGACTTAAGGATCAGTTACTTGCCCTTAAGTGGGTTCAGGACAATATTGCAGCCTTTGGCGGTGATCCAGGTCAGGTGACAATTTTTGGAGAATCCGCTGGCGCATCATCAGTGCAACTTCTGCTGCTCTCTCCTATGGCAAAGGGTCTTTTCCATCGCGCCATCTCACAGAGCGGCTCAGCACTGAATCCTTGGTCCATGGCAACCAGTTCCAGCCAGAGAGCAGCTCGTCTTGCAGCAAATCTTGGTTATGTAGGTGCAAATAATACCGAGGAAATCTTGGACTTCTTGCGCCGTGTACCCGCCATGAAGTTGGTCGAAGCAGCACCGACAACTCTAACGGCCGAGGATCAGCGAAACAACATTGGCCTGCCTTTCGTTCCCGTTGTGGAAGGCTACTGGAACAAAGACTCGCGAGAAGTGGAATATCTCGAAGAGCCCTTCCTCACGGAACATCCCAGTGAGATGTACGATGCGCACAACTTCAACAGCGATGTTCCCTACATGACGGGCTACAACACACACGAAGCTATGCTGTTCATAAGACGTGGGTAATCCTTATTTTTTGTTCAAATTCAAATATTTCATTATCTTTTATTCGCAGGACTTCGCAAAAACCCACAGCTTTTGCAAATTATTGAGAACGACTTTGGACGTCTGGTGCCACACGATCTGAACGTGACAGACGCCCATGATAGGGTGACTCGCGATATACGCTCATTCTATCTGGGTAACAAGCACGTTGGGCTGGAGTCTGTGGACGAGATGATAGCGGTAAGCTAAAGTCATGTCAGTGATTAAAACTCAACTTAACTTAGTCATCATAAACGTTTCGTAGCTCCTCACTGATCTCATGTTTTTGCAAGGGATCCGACGCAGTGCACGGAACCACGCGAGATACGGCAATGCTCCAGTTTATTTGTATAGATTCTCCTTCGATGGGGCTCTGGGACTGTACAAGCGGATGTTGGGTATTCCCAGGCCAGGTGTCTGTCATGGCGATGAGATGGGCTACCTCTTCAAGTTTGGCTTCTTCAATTTGAGTCTAGACCCGAAGTCTATGGAAGTGCAGGTGAAGAATCGCATGGTTCGCATGTGGACAAACTTTGCTAAATACGGGTAAGTGCTGAGGTTCCTCACGTTTAGTTTGAAGATGTATCAACTTATAACCCTTTTTAGTACGCCTACGCCGAACGTTGAAGACCCTGTGCTGACCACAAAATGGACGCCCATTGATTCCACAAATGTAATGAACAGTCTTAATTATTTAGACATTTCCAACGAGCTTAACATGAAGACAAATCCGGAGCCTGAGCGTCAGCGGTTCTGGGATGAGATGTATCAACATTACAATGGTGCAGCTATGTAATGCAGGATAGTTACATCGAGACATAGATATGTATAGGTATCATGCACATTGCTCACCTCCACACACACACTCTCACTCAAAGAGCCCCATATGATTCGTCCAGATTTCGCCATTTTGTGACATCGTGAGCAGAAGAATATTTAATGCAAATTTCATTATAAAATTATGGTAGATTTTAGTAGTAGTTAGTAGGTACATACAAAAATTACTTAGCATTACATTGTACATACGATAAGTGTTGCAGCATTTATACACATTAACTTACAGGCAAACCCACATTTACCACTACATAGCCACACAATTACGTAGTCTAAGCCTTGTACTTATATAGTCTATACCCAAAGCAAACAAACTTTTCCTTACTTCGTATGCAATATCAGGTGTAAATAGTCAAGTGTTATAAAGTTTCCCATATTCACCCAGAAAAACCTCCCGGGGCCATTGAAAGCCCGTAATAAAGTTGTTTACGTGTTTGCTAGAACAGTCTCACACGCACGTTTTGTATTGTAATATATATCGCAGTTTTTATTTAATTTTTATCATTTTATAATAATTTAAACTTATTAAATATATATTGAGTTTATCTTTGCCCAACTTGAAAACCCGTTAAAGCACGCTATTCCCGTAACAAGTTCAATTCCACAGCAAGTTTGTAACCTAATTTTCAGCAATTATTTTGATCAACTTGGATTCATGGGTTGTCCATGCTTCCTTATTGCGGGTGGCACAAAGTTATAATACCTTTCTATCGGGTATAAATATTTAATAATATGCGTGTATGCGGGTGGACCAGACGTTGTATCGAACAGAACGTACTTATAGAGTTTTCCTAGTGTACGAACGCAATATCACTTTTATAATTGGAGATACCCAACTCTGATTTGCGGAAAATTTGAATTACAATAAATGCCTGGAGTATAATTATTGAATATGGCCTTCTTTAAAGATAACAGAATTCCAGAAAGCCGATGTCGGGAAACTGTCATCTAATTGTAATGAGTTTCAGCTCAGTTTGAATTATACTTTTTACAACAAAATAATCAAAATAACATACAAAATTTCAGTTAAACAAAAAAATGTTTAATTAATTTTAAATTGTCAACATCTATAGTAAGTTGTATTAAGTTAGTTTTGCCAGAAAACTATAAATACAAAATAATAACATTGTCTCTGATTTTTGGTTAACAGAGCGTCAACAGGGTAATGCTTATCTTAACATAGTTACATAAATAAGTATGCTACAATATTTTTACAACGAAGAAAAGTAAAATATTTTGTAGATTACTTTTGAGATGGATTAAAAAAAAATCGATGTTATTTCAAATTAATTACTGTGAAGTAAGCTGTAAGCTGCTTGGACGGCTTGCATTTTTCATTTGAGTTACTTTGTGAGTTTTAATTTATTTTAACTAAAAATGAATTCGTTATCACTGCAAATATTGCATTCGAAAACATTTTCCCTGCAAAAGTCTCAAAAATATGATAATTGCAAAGACAAGCTAAAAGCAAGCCTGGCTGCAAGTTAAAAATAATCTCAAGCCGTCGCCGTACTATGCGTTTAATGCGAATTAACAATAAAATGGCCAATGATTGCCTACAAATTTGCACTTGGATCGCTATGAGGAGGAAAGTATGTATGTATGTGTGCTTATATACTTATTACTTACATATACATACATGTCTATGTACGTATGTATATCTATGTGTTTCAGCACACTGTGGCAGTGCACATCTTGGGGTCGCGTATTATCAAGCTGCGCAACTAAGCTGATTATTCAATTTTCACAGCTGCTTGGGCGCTCTTCATCAGCGTCGCTTGCCAGCCACCAGTCGTCAGTCACATTCACAATTGAGCGTGACATAATTTATGTAGTTATTATATTTTGAACCTTCCTCCCCTCGAGTCCATACCTTATGTGACGCGGAACCATATTACAAATTGACTGCCGCCTGGAAACTGCATAAAACAGTTTCAGTACGAATAAATGTACATAAACATTGTGTTCTATCTATCTAAAACTATTTTCAGTAGCCTTGTCAAATCATGCTTCTCTGACATAAGTCACACACTACCCTAAAGAAAAACACGTCCATCAAAGTATATTTATAATGAAACGAGGCTTGACCTTCCACGAACCACAGAAAAAAACGAGGGCGTATGTATTCCAACGTCAACACACTGAAGAAACATTAACAAATAGTAGAGCACAAAAACGAAATGCCAATAAAGCGCTACGTACCTGTTTTCTACGCAACAAGGATCCACACTTTGAAGGAGTTTCGATACCGATTTTGAAAAAACACTATAAGTCATTGGATATCCTTTTAGAGACTATTACAGTGGCATTACAACGGCATGTGGCTCTAAAGTCTGCAATTAGAAGAATTTACCGCATCGATGGGTCTTCTATTTTAAAGCTAGATGACATCCTTGATGGAGACATAATTGTCTGCTGTTGCCAATACGAAGCTTTCATGGATGTGGGCTATAAGGTCAATAGAAACTATACCCAGTTGCTGGGAAATATGATACATCTGCGAGGAAAATATTATACTGCCCCTCAACGAAGAAATGAGAAAAGTTTGGTAGACTTTGATATCTCTGATCTACCACAGTCGATTAGTTTATATATTGACGTGCCGAATTTTATTTTTCGGAATAAATCGTCGATAATATTCGAGGGCATTGGAAAAGCTGATAGAAGTAAGCTGTATATAGTTAAAATGGTCGATAAAGATTGCATATCAGAGTACAGTTCTGAACTACATAACGAAATTAAGATCTTGCGCACTCTTCAAAGTCATCCCAATATTATCGAACTCATTTATTCGGTTGAGCAATCCAAACATATTTTCATTGTTGTCGAGCGCATGAATTGTGACCTCTTTGAACTAATGAATGCTCGTGCAATTTTTCCCAAAGGTTTAGTGAAATTTATCATGAGAAATGTAGCCAAAGGAATGCAATATATTCATTCGAAACGCATAATTCATCGGGATATTAAGTTGGAGAATTTACTTGTTGGTTTACAGCAAAGTCCATACAAAAAGAGCATCGATGTCAAAACTGTGAAGATCGCCGATTTCGGATTGGCCATTTACTACCATGGGCGAGAACTACTTCAATGGTGCGGCACACCTCATTATATGGCACCCGAGATTATCAATTATTCGGGCTATGAATTTCGCGTTGATTGCTGGTCTTTCGGCATTACCTTATACAATATGCTGTTTCGTCGATTTCCCTTTGCTCATGAATACAATAATAAGGAAGATATTTGGAGAAGCATATTATCGAAAAAGTTCGATATGTCTGTTGAAACAGCTAAAATGATCAGTCCAGATGCTCAACATCTGTTGACATCGCTTCTGTGTAAATCACAATATAAAAGGTTATCCGCTCTAGAGATACTAAGACATCCGTATTGGAATAGCAGACATTACTAAGACCCTATTGATAACTTTATACCATGAACATAAATTGTTATTCAATAAATTATGTTCATAAGTAAAGAATTTATGATGCGTAAATTCCTATTATTCCCCGGCTTCCGACATAACGAATTGTGACTATCTGGGAGATTTATGGATAGCTGCATGATAGGGAAATATTTATTTGCAGACTGCAAGAAACAGACAGATGAATCAACTGCAGTCAGCGATGCGTAAATATTACAGGTGCACATCCGAAACGGTAGCGAGTAGTACTGTAAATAGATTGTTCATATTGTTATCTATTGTCAATAATCAACCGGGCTCAAGAATCTTTTTTGAAGGTGCCTGATAAATATTGCGTATGCGAATCCCTTGAAAAGGCAGACATTGAGAGTCAAGGTCGTACGTGGCTACTTTATAATTTCACTTGTCCATGTAAGCATCGTATATAGATAAGCTGTATTTATCGCGCTTATCTTCCGCCTCATTTTCAATTTAAAAATCATTTCAATTGAACTTTTCTCGTATCAAAGTGGCTGTTTTATCTTCTGTCTCTGCGTATGCCATCTCGTCTGTCTCTGTATCCGTATCTGTAAATGTATCTGTATCAGAGAGAGATAGAGAGAAAGAGAGCATCAATCTGCTGTGCTATATGAGTGCGAACTGTTATTGTGCAAGTGTGCGTAACCGAGCTCATTTACAGCAAGCCGCCTTTTGTTCACAACTTTTGTTTAGTTTGATATTTTCTTTCTGTCGCTGGCGGTGTCGCTTGTCGCCGCTGCCGTCGGTCGGTCCTCATTTAATCCATTGCGTTGCCTTGCTAGCTTCTGCTTCTACTTCTGTGGCATCGTGTGTAGCAGTCTGCTTAGCTCGAGCTTCGGCTGTGGCTTCTGTTTATTCTGCTTGCAGTTGCCCTGTGATCTCTCTCACTCAGTTCATTTCTGGTTCGACGCGCGCGCGGATACAATACAAAGTAAAATTTTAGCGATTTTCAACAAAAAAAGTGACTAAATTGTTAAAGATGTGTTAAAGTCTTTTGCATAACAAAAAACGCCAAATGCTCGTTTTAAAGGTGCCAATTAATTGAAAATTGTATGCTCGTAAAAAGGTGCTAAAAAATATCTAATCCCCCCAGCAGCGAGCCAGAAAGAAAATAGTTTCTGTCGACTCTAAAAGGTGTGTCCGTATTCACAAATTTTATGTATTTTTAACTGGTCGAACACTTTTAAGTGCCCAAATAGGATTAGACAAACAGTGGTTGTTGTGAAAATAAAGTCGGAAGCTGTGAACATTAATGCAAACATACATACATATACGTATAGTATTGTGTTAAGTGTGTTATCCAAAAATTCTTACTGCCTTACTGCCAGGCTTGTTGGTGATAGACTTAATTTTATAGCTTCTCTCTTGCATCAGCCGAGAGTCAACAAAGTGATACAAGAGTGACAAATTCAACACACATGTAACTTGTCATAAATGATATTGTGCAGCAAATATTATTTTTTTGACTGATAGCAGTTTTGCTATTGTTTTGCACACATTCATCTGTAAAGTTTGCAAACATGAATCTCTTACGTGTATTCTACTATAAGCTAATTTTTTCGCACCTTGCCTGGTCGCCTCACAAGTTTCTATTTGCGCCCCGATTGCAACAAGTGCAGCCGGCTGACAACACTATCAACATGCGACTATATACTTGCTATAAATAAGATATATAAATGTGATTCATGTGGCTTTACAGATGCGCTTCAATTTTACGAGCCACTCGAATGCAGCAGAGACAACAAATGGCTCTTCTACCACGACGACGGCGGGCCTGAAGGAGAAGTCAGCCAAGCCGTCGAAGAGGCCAGCCACCATTGAAGAGGATCCTGATACTCTGGACAGTGTGATAAGCAACCCAGAGTCGTATCCAATAACTATAGTACCGAATCGCCCGACCAGCTTCTATGGGCTGTCTACAAATGGAAAAGCGTTTCAGCGACAGCCAAGTTGCAGGTAAGTTTGTGGCAGGGTATCTGCTCGGTGGATAAGGCGGGAGGGGGCTGGAGGCCATTAGGGAACTGTTTGTTCATATTTTGGCAGCTGTCTAAGTTATTAGATCAATAGATGATTATTTGTTACGACTGCTCTAATTCGCAATTCAAATATTGTTGGGCTTGGGACGCTTGAATGTTGGCCTGCGATTAGATATGATAGCGCTACTTCAGTTGAGTTTTGTTCGCGCTCGGGCTTAGAACTTATACGCGTCAATATGCAGGTGCCTTTGACCGATGTGCAGGTGCTGCAGGATCCTGCTGAAGTGGAGACTGTAGCTGGGGAAAAGGATGAAACCTTTGCACACATGAAGGAATGGAAACGGCAATACATGAGAGGCATTTCGCACACCCCCTCACAAGCGGGAGTCTACTATGAAGCGCTTAAAGGATCTAGTCATTCACTGGCCAAAGGGTGCGCTACAAATGTTACTACATCTTATATAAATCCCCCGACTGCATTACGACATTCAACTTGAACTTGCTTGACAATCCAAGGGGGTAGCCCGCACTCTTGTGTATATCTCAGAGACATATACAAAAGTCTTCGAGTACGATTTGTTTTGCTGATTAGCAGTGCGCCGCTCATTTGGTTTTAAGTGCTCCGTGCGCTGTTTGCGGTCGTAATTTATACTGTACTGTATGTCGCCCACGCTGAGCTGCGACTTGCTGCATTTTTGCATGAGTTACGAGCATTATCTAAACGAGAAGTCGTTCAAAAGTTTTCCTGCCTCCGCTACGTTGCACACTATTGCAGACTCATTAGCCGGTCCATTGAATTGGACGCCTCTCAAAAGGGACAGACACATTGTTCGACTGTCAAATAATTTACACGCGTTGTCACATATCTCATTCTAGTTAAACGATTTGTTTGCTGTGTTTAGCTAATCTTTATCACTTCCACGTTTTATCAATCAGCTGTCGCACGAATTTTCCCACACGTGAAGCCGTATGAAATCATTTCCGCTCCTCAACAGATTCAAAGTCGTACTTGGGGTTGATGTTGGGCCTAGTGTGGTCTGCGTTGGCGGCGAAAATAGAATAAAAGCAATTAACAATTAAGAACCTGCGGCTATAGTACAAAGAGACGTGAATCATCTGATGGCCCCGCTCTCATTTGTCCCCCCACTACGATGTCTACTACATTTACGTAGAGTTGTGCGTTAAATTCGATTAACCGTTATTTATGGAACCAGCACAATGTCAATTAATCGCCCCAGTGCAAGCGCTGTGAGTGCCACATGGGGTACAAATTGAGTCATTCCCGGCACATGTGGGGGATGTGCACAAAACGGAAATCTTGTGGTGACAATTTGCTGCAATTATCAGCTGAGAGTGTGAATCAATTCGATGAATTCAATTAAGAGTATCGCGGGTGTGCCTAACGCGTGTGTTTGCACTGCATTTAGCCATAGGCAGTTAAGCGTTATTGACATTGGCTTAACTGATGCACTTCATAGCGGTGTCAAGAAATGTGAACAACTAATTTAGGCAATTAGCCGCTTACCGAGACACGCGAATAAGTGGCGTAAGTCTGTGTCTGGACAGGCAATTCAAGAGTAAACAGACCAAACGGCAGTCAAGTGCACAGACAGCATATATGCATATGCATATGAGTGCAATGTCAGAGCGCAAATTGAACATATGATTTAGCAAGAATATAACATTCTTCTGCCAGCAATTGCGTTAAATGAGTAATAGAATACTAAAGAAAAAAATAGGTTGCATTTATGTTATTCATTTATAGATTTCTAAAAATGTATACCTGTTGCTTTTTACCTTGTTGCATTTTCCAACTTGTTTGTTTTTATTTTGTACAAAAACTGTAGCATACTTTTGGGCGGTAAATGAAATTAATGGAAAATTTACTGGAAATTTAAATATTATTTATTACTTTCAGATCTCGCAATTTTCGGCCCGGCAGCATGCGACGCGTGCGTCGACGTGCGGTATTCAAGAATGGCGACTGCAATGTGGTGCAGAAGCATCTGCAGCGCAGGCGCGTGCGCTTTTTGCAGGACATGTACACAACTATGGTGGACTGGCAATGGCGCTGGACATTGCTTGCTTTTGCGCTAAGTTTCATATTATCTTGGCTGTTCTTTGCGCTGATCTGGTGGCTCATCATGTACACTCATGGTGACCTGGAGGAGTTACATTTACCACACAATCAGGGTGGGTTAAAGAGCGCAATTATTATCACTGATAAACTGACAGTCTGTTAATCTTCTAGAGGAATCTGGTTGGGCGCCATGTGTGTCGGCAATCGATGGTTTCACCTCCTGCTTCCTATTCTCCATCGAGACACAGCACACCATCGGTTATGGAGTGCGGACCACTTCGCCCGAGTGCCCCGAAGCCATTTTCATGATGTGCTTCCAGTCCATTTTTGGCGTAATGTCATCGGCATTCATGGCCGGCATTGTGTTTGCCAAAATGACACGCGCCAAACAGCGTGCACAGACGCTGCTCTTCTCCAAGCATGCGGTAATCTGCCAGCGGGATGGAAACCTCTCGTTGATGTTCCGTGTGGGTGATATGCGCAAATCGCACATTATTGGCGCCGGAGTGCGAGCACAACTGATTAGGACGCGCAGCACTAAGGAGGGAGAGGTCATGACACAGTATTTCACTGAACTACAAATTGGCACAGACGATTCTGGTTCCGATTTGTTCTTTATTTGGCCCATGGTCATTGAGCACAGAATCGACGAGAATTCACCATTGTATAATATGAACGCAACCGACATGTTGCAAGATAAGTTCGAGATTGTGGTTCTACTCGAAGGTACAGTGGAGTCCACAGGCCAATCAACGCAGGCCCGATCGAGCTACATCAATACAGAGATTCTTTGGGGTCATCGCTTCGACCCCGTGGTGCTATACAACAAGGATCTACAGGCATACGAGATCGACTACTCTCGCTTCAACGAAACAACGCAAGTGGACACGCCGCTATGCAGTGCACGCGAGCTGAACGAGATCTACAAGATTCAAGAAGGTTTCCGCACTCCGGGTAAGAAATAAGTTAGCTGTAATTGATGTTACATTTTTAATGCTTCTTGTCCACTGTTACTGCAGAGACAACCTTTACAATGCGTCAGCTGTCCACCAATCATTCAGATCAAGCTTCATAAGCTTCTGTCTCTCGTCCATGTTTTGTCCTCCTATTTGTTGCTTTACCACTATTCGTAGTTCGTAGTTCTCCGTTTGTCCAAGTAAGTAGCTAAGTCCAGCCTTTATATTCAATAGATATTTTATCTAAAGCATTAAGCTATCGTTACAGTTGTTCATTTGTGCTGTTCCCCGAATCCCTCAACGACGTCAACGCACTCCAACAGCTCCGGCTACAATTCCTGCAGCTGCAGTGGCAGTCGCCAGCAGCCGCCGCGTCGGCAGCGCTGGAAGCTGTCGGTGCCCTTGCGCAGAGACTGTTCTATCGACCCGAAACAAAGCTTACCAGCACATGCTCACTTGCTCCCTCTTACGAAATTAAGTTAATAAATGTTTGAGCTTTTAGTTTACACACAAATTACACAGTCGGCGAACCATATAAATGACACATAATTGCCACTCTGTATGCAGTTGCAACTGCAGCAGCGACGCGACGCGGCCTAGCCCACTCATTAGGCATCATTAATAATCTGCATTCGGAATCTGAATTCGGACTTATCAATGCGAAGGTGCCAAAAAACAAAAACCGACATGACTCGACCAGCAGGCAACGCCATAACGAGCGAGTTTGTTTTCTTAGTCTTTTGATGTAGGAGAGCGGATTGATGGGGCTGGGGAGCGGTGCTAACGCAAAACATTCATATCCTTTTAATTGAAATTGAATCAATAACTCTTATTTGCGCAAACTAATCAACACTAAATTATAACACTCACAAACAACTCGAATATTTATTATCACATTTATCACAGCGCCCAGCGAAGGCGCAGACTGTAGACTGCAGACTGCCAATTGCTGCTAATGAAATGTGGGTGTGGGTCAGACATCTGTGTGCTGTGTGTGCTGTGTGTGCTGCCCCACCGTGGTCGTAAATACAATGCCGAATTTCAGCAACTCTATTTGCAACTGCACCACATACCCCGAAAAAGAAACCAAACGAATACAAAATGAACGCTGCCTGCCAACGGCAACCGGCAAATGCCAAAACGGAAAGGGGCGGGGCGACCACTGCTGAGTGCTGAGTGCGTCCTTAACCCACTTTTGGCAACAGAACCACTGCCTCTGTCCAGGCTGGAACTGCGGCTGAAGCCGAAACTGTCGCTGGCTCTGCGCAAATATGTTTAATTACTTGTTAAATGTTTGTCGTGCTTATCAGCGCGAATGGTTAAAAGCTTCAGCCGTGGGCCATTAGGCATGGCCAGTGCAAGCTGCCTGTCGAGGCGGGCAGCTCAGCTTCTGCTTCTGCTTCGGCTTCAGGTGACATGCGTTTAAATGGGCTGGGGACGGGGACATGTGCCGTCGGTGGGATCGAGTGATTGTAGCCAAGTTAAACGTGCATGGTCTGGTCCGGCTACGTGGCCCGCCGCCGAGCATGACATGCTGCATAGAAAAATTAAAATATTATTGGCGCTTGCAACGTTGCTGGCAGCATGCACGCTGCATGTGGCACGCTGCTGCACGGGCACGTTTCAGCAGCGACAAAGACAAAGGCGCCACCCAAATAGTCGCTGACTCTGACTCCAGCCTCCGCACAGCTCATAATTCTACGAAAAATCTGCATGTGTGTGTGTGGCATGTAATTGTTTGTGTCATTTTAATGTGCCACATACAAATTCGGCAATTGAAAATACGAGTCTTCGATGCTCGTAAGCACTCGTATACTCCGTGATCGACATTTGGCTTCCCATGGCTTGCTAAGTGCCCGAACACGCCTTAAATCTCAGCTGTCGGCATATTCAGAGTCTCCATCCCGGTCTCAGTCGGAGTCTGGGAGTCGGAGTCAAAGTCGTTTACTAGCTGGCATTTTATTGTTGCAGGCAGAAATATTGAGCACGCTTGATATTTAGCAGCCTCGGCTGGCGGGTAGCCTAATAAAGACATCAATTGGCCTGGCCGATGACTCAAGCTCAAGCCCTGTCTCAGGCTCTGGCTCTGGCTCTGGCTCAGGGGCCGGCGACTCTGACCAAGTTCCTGCAAAACAAGCTTAAAATTAACTGCGCTCGCAGCTCGCGCAAAATGGAAACGGCAACAAAAGGGTAGAACACGCTACATAACTCATCCATAATCAACACTGTTTACATAAATTTCAAAAATTATTACACGGCAACAGATGAGAGATGAGAGTCAGCAGCAACAGCAGCCGCAGCAGCCAGGCCCAAGCTGAGGCCCCCAGACGACGGCGGCGGCGACGGCGACGGCAACTGCGACTGGGACGCAGCTCGTGATGAATGCTTAAATAATGCGCTTAACCCTGTGCGAACATAATTTATGGTGTGCAGATATACATGAGTACCCGAGCACCCGAGTGCCTCCGAGTGCCCAGTGCCGAGTACCAAGTACCACTTGGCTGGCCAAGTATATGCGGCGCGTCTGGCAGCCGTGTTCCATGGCCCAACACACGCTGTTTTCATTGTTATTACACGGACATTGCCGTTGACCGAACGCCCTACTCCAGGTCCCGCGCTGCTGCCACTTTACTTAAATTGATTAATTACGGTCATTTCGGAACGCAGCAGAAGCAGCCGCAGCCACTGCCGCAGCAGCAGAGGTAGCAGCAGCAGTTGGCGACGCTGCATAAGTAGCATAAATGCCATAAAAGCTTGCAAGGAAGCCGAGTCCAAAGATGCGAGTCATTTGCCAGTAAGGACAAAGCCGCCAAAAATGAAATTACTCAAGCGTAGCGAACGCGCCACAGGTAGACAAAGAAAGAGGGGGAGAAGAAAGAGAGACTACAACGGGTCGCAGCATCAGCATCTGCATCAGCTTCAGCTTCAGCTGCAGCTTCATCATTGGACATGGCTGCAAGACGCTTGACGGTTTTGCCGCTATGCGCCGCAATTGATTTAAGTTACCCCCAAAAACCAACTAAATGAGCAGAGCAGGAGAGAAAGAGACAGAACGAATAGGTATTCACATAAGTATGTAAATGGCCGTTGGGCCCGCTGCAGAGTAATAAGCATTTTTGGGTTGCAAACCAGCGAAAACAATCTTCAAAGCGCAATGTCGGCCTGAAAGGGTTAAGTGCAAAACAATATGCTTAACACGCTGATGCCGTTGAAGTTTCAGCTCCCTTTGTTGTTTCCCTTAAAAGTTCCCCCTTTGCAGTTTCCAGTGTCGTCGTGCGTTTTAAGTTGCCCCGCGGCTGCTTTTGCTTGCCAGCCTGAATAATATTGAAATTAATTAGTTTTGATGGAAATTATTAAGTAATTTTTATGTGGCTGCGTGGCTGGAAGTTTGCTTCATTTTGTTTTGCTCGTTATTCATTAATTATATTTATTAAATAACATAATAAATTAGCGCTGCACTTGTTGCAATGCCTGCTCCAATTAAGGAAGTGCCACTCCAAAAGAGCAAAACAGAAAACATTAAGCTCATCAACTGCGACGGCGACTTCGACTGAGAGACAGACCAAATTGGCTATCGGCGAACCGGTTATGTATTTTTCGTTGTTGATAACGCGCTTTAATTTAAAATCTGCATACATTTTTGGGCAGTTGTATTTCTGAAATGGCGGCCCATGCACTACAGCCAGACCGACTGCCTGCCCGTCATCCAAACCCGTCAAAATCACAATCGCAATCACAATCAAGAGCGGCACAGGTCGCCTTTATGACAGATCTCACATTGGAGTGCATGTCGGAGCTGTCAGAAATCACACTTGAGCAGTGTGGAGAAGCCGCGAGTTTATTTTTTGGGCTCTGCAGATTTTCACATGTTGTTTTTTGACCTGAAGTGAAGTTAATTTAGCGAACTCCAACCGGCACAAAAGAAATTGCACAATGAGATACAGATAAACACAACAAGCAAAATATGGAAAGGGGGTGGGGAAGGTGTAACAGCTTGTCTGGCTTTGTAAGGCTTTGCACAGATATCAATCAGATCGAGCTGGCATCGACTTAACGGTTAAATTTTAAAAGAACTTGTGCAACATAAATGTGCTCTCAGTTTGAACAAGATAACTCAGTTTAATATCTCAATTAGTCATTGTTTTAGTTGTATTTGTGTTAATTAATAATAATATAGTAATAAAACAAAAAGCAACCGCCTTTTCATATGCAAATGAGTTGAGCCCTCCCTGTGCCCTATAAAAGCCACTTGAGCCTTTCACATTTACACATCATTTTTTTGGAAAGTTTTATGATTATGAAAATGATCTCTGAATCCATGGGATTTTTTCGACATTTTTATCATTTTTCTTCAAGTTCTTCAAAGGCCATAAGCAATTTGCAAATGACCGAAAAAGTGCGTTGTTATTTGGTGTATGGGGCATCGACTTTATCGGCCTAATGATGCATAATAAAATGATGCCCGCAATCAGAAATCAATAACAGTCGTTGCCCCACTCAAAATGGAGAAAGTAATTATTGGCCGGTCAAGTGGCCATCAGAGCCATCAGGCAAGGCGGACTCTTATCGGATAAGAGAGTCGCGGCGGATAACACGTCGGCATCGGCTCAGATGAAAGTAAATGGGGCGTGCGTTAGGCAGGGTCTCTGGGCCCCTGGAATCCATCCTCGTTTGCACCCATCGTCACTTGATTGAAGTCAGTAGTGAACGGCGGCAGAGGCAAATGCAGAAGCAGTCAACAAATCAACGCCAGGCTGAACAAGATGAACGGCATTTAAGGGCAGCCCAGTCCAGGAACAGGAATCACAAACTGACCTACAGCAGCAGCAACAGCAGCGGCAGCATCCGGAAGAGACGAAGCCAGGACGCGGGACAGGCTTCAAGTTTTATTGATGCAAATTGCATGCCTTGAGGCCTGTAATCAGCTTTCAGCCGAGCCGAGTGTGCGTGTAATTTGAGCGACAACTCGCCCCAACTCCAACTCCAGTTTCGACTCCCAGTTTAACTTCAGCTGCAACTCTGTTGTCGCTGCCCCCGGTTTGTTCTCTATATCAGCCGTGGGCACTGCGGGCACTTCGCAGAATTCCAGATGCCTGTGCCCTGAACTGGAAACTGCTTGTTGCATCTTGATAGGAAACTGGGTCACGATATGATGCAAAAATTCACTTAACTCTGATGAGCTGGCGAATCTGTTAGGGCAGCCTCCACTCGCACATTGGCGCCATCTAGCGCCGCCAAACACTTTAAAGATATAATCCGCATACCACAAGAGGCCATTGCATATTTTCATAGCCATCACTTTGATTGGCAGTCAGTCGAGAAGGAGTCAGCCTTGTGCACGCCCGACTTGTCCTTGCTGTTTAACGAGCTTTAAATAGCTTCAATTAAAGCGCACTTCAGGCTTGACATGCATTGCACATTGCATAACGCTGGAGATGCGACTTCCTCTCTATGCATCGCTTAGGGGGCAATGACTCAGCTGCATTGGACATGGGACGGACAGGCAGGCGCTGCAGAACTCATCAAGTAGGCGGATTGACTACGGCCATAACAACAGCACGCCAGGAGGTCATGTCAGGAAAATATCCATTAACACATCATAAAAATTAAAAATTAAGAAACCATACGATACGCAAACAACAACAACAATAAGACAACGGCAACGAAGGAGGGCAGTAAAAACCGCATTGGTTGGAAAAAAGGTAAAGAAAAAACGTCAAGAAATGCCACGATAATCACAGGCAGGCAAAAGTGAAACCGGTAATTATGTATTATGTATGCACGCCACCAACGCGGTGGATTAAAATAAGCTACTGCTGCAAGAGAGAAGCCGCTGCCAGGACAACTCAAGCTCAAGCTCAGCTTGACACAAGTAAGCCGAAGAGACACACACACACACACACACAGAGAGAGATATGCACAGATACTGTAGAGTTGAGGGAGGCTGGGGGATGGTGCTGGGGCTGTGCTGTGAGTAGCGGCGGCCCACGCAGCGGGACAAGACTAAGTAGGAAATATCTTTTTCGGCAATTTACGTGCCACGACGCAAGACGCGCAAACAAAAGACTTAAGCGACAAACTTGCAGTAACATAAATTTCACTTAATTGCAAAAACAAAGCAAGCGAGCAGATTTAAAGCAGGCAACCAGACAACTACAAAATGCATTAAATCGATAACAAAAAAGAGAAATAAGCCAGCAGCAGAAATAAACGAGTTCAACACGCTGGCAAAATTTTAATGCAATCACAGCGCAAATATGCAAAGCACATAAAATTAAGCAAAAATTGCAACGACCTGGCCAGATCCAAGAACATTTATCTTTTACTCTCTCTCTATCTCTCTCTCTCTCTCTCTCTCTCTTGAGGGCTCTCTCTTCCTCGGGATTCCATTGAAATGTACTTGCCACGAGTCTTCCTGGCTGGAAATTTGTCTCGTAAACGGTAGCTGGAGTATTTCCACTTGAGCTTGTTTATATTGTTGTTGTTTCTCTCTCGTAATTTTTTTTGGGAACTCGGGGCAAACTTTGTATATACGAGGGCATTTTATGCGGCCATGCTGTCAAGCTTAATTTCTGGCGGGGCACTGCAGGCAATGACAGTGAATATGGCTCGTAACTTTTCGACGCTGTAAGTGTTAAAGTCAACAATCGTGAGAAAAGAATTTTATTGTTTTTTTTACTCCTCGCTTGTGTTGTTGCCTGTGTGTGTGTGTGTATGGGGTTGCAGCAGTGTTTTGTGGCCACTGAAGGTCACTTTGCCTTGATCGCTCTGAGCCGCAGTACCTCAATGCGGTGCGGTGCGGGCTCGCCTGAGTGGCTCCGATTTTATGTGCGCCTTTATTTTTGAATTTTGTTTTCGTATCATTTTGACTTTTTGGCTTTTCGGATTTTTTTTGTTCGCCTTTGCGATTTTTGCGATTTTTGCCTTTGCCCGTTGCCCGTTTGCCTCATATGATGCCTGGCAGCGGCCGCGGTCGTTGTAGCCTTTGTTTGTGTGCTTTTTATTTTGTATTTTTGCCGTTTCGGCTGTGGCTCATGTTAAATTGTCCGTTTCATGTTTCTGTTTAAATGTCAGTTGTAATTTGTTGTATTAACCCGTACCACATGAATTATGTTTAGTTCGAATGTAATTGATTTGAATACAATTTGAATGAGTGGAGCAACCACTGCAAGAACAACGACAACAAAGCCAAAATACAAACAGCCGCAACGGGTGCAGTAGCGTCAGCGTCAATAGATTGAAAATTGCCAAAGGCTTTGGCCAAGATTAAACAAAATTGTTCAGTACAGAACAGCATAGATTATTCGCAGTCTAAAGCAAAATACGTGTGTACCCCATTAAAGGGGTAAATATTTAATAATGTTTACGAAATCTTGCAATTATAATAACAAGCAGCAATAATGTTTTTCGAGCTAAGTTGGCTCTTCCAGTCTCAATGTATATGACAAAATTTGGACTTTTCATATTTCGGAGCCTAGGGAGCAAGTGTAATTCGATTGTTGAACTGTGTGCGATAATTAAGTTCGTGTGAACCATTCAGTATGATGAAGCATATTGCTAACCCATGTGTATTCTGTTTAGATGAACAGCGGCGACCTTGTTGCTTAGCGTGTGGCCATACTTTCTGCACGCTGTGCTTAGTAAACTATTTGCAGGTGAGGGACGATCGGCGGTGTCCGTTGTGTCGTCGCGTGTTTCAGGTGAGCGCGGGCGATTTATGTGAAGCATCCAATGTCAGCAACACAGATCCAGATTCGTATGTTGTCTCAGCAGTCATGCAGCCGGGAACCACAACGGCCACGGCACCATCAACGTTTCCTCAGTCGTCCATTTCTGCCAATCTCTTTGATATTGATATCGATATGTTGAATGATACTTTGCTGCTGACCCTCACGGAGGAGGAGGTCAGGCTCTTTACCGATCTGTACGATGAAGTGCTGCGCGACAATCAGCGACCGACATCTGCACAAGATGCAGTACATAATGCGTGCGGTTTTAGAAACATAATTGGAATATAAGTCTAGTATTCACATTCCAATTAACTGTAAAACTATATTTAATTCTTCAGACACTACACTCTGCATTGTTCAATATACACATCTGATTCATAATATTTGCTAGAAGGTGAGCTAAAAATGTTAATTTAATATTAAATAATTGGTATTATAAAGTCTTTTTTACGAACTTAAAGAAACATGAAAGTAAATAAATATTTAATAATTACAAGACATTAAATAAACAAATTAACAATATATAAATAACACCAACTTAAAGTATATATGTTATTATTCCCTATATTTAGTGAAAAGAGGTATTTAAGATTTGTGCAAATTTCTCTTCAAGGCAGTAGAATAGGAAGAGTAATATTTTCTATTATTTATATATTTAAATTATTAAGTTATTTTCTGTTCAACTCATGTTGATCTTAAACAGTTAACTACGGGGTATTTAATAGTTAATAGTACTCGACTGTTTGTTTCTTAGTTTATTTTATTTGTTAAATAAAATACAGCAATCTGCCAGCATTCTCATCTACATAGTCAAATTGGCGGCCACCAAACACAGCAGCAGCAACACCATCATCGATCAGAACTCGACGTGTATGTGCGCAAATTGCCAACTGCTGGGGCAACTTAATTAGACGCTTAGCCTGGCTAATTGCCATCGATCTGGCCAGTGCAGATAATTGATAAGCCTCCACTGCAGATGACCATCTAACGATGACAATTAACAACGGCAGCAGCAGCTACAGCAGCAGCAGCAGCAACATTTGCAGTTGCCGCCTGCCTTAAAAATGGTGCAAAATTGTTTATTAAATGCGCTTGGCTCATGGCTCATGGCTGACCAACGGCCAGTGGCCTAGCCCAGCTCTGGGCCAGCACACAGAGAGCAACGAGTGTTCATTTGTTTTGCGACTCTCATTGGTTTCGTTTGGCTTTTTGTGTGTTCACCCAGGTCTTTATCGCACGAATCATTTTTGCTTTGCCATTTTGACAGAGTTTTGAGTCAACAACATGGCTCGCTGACTTGCTGGCTGGTTGGCTGCTTGCCGCATGCCGCATGCAAAAGATACAAATCTAAGCTGCGCATTATGCAATGCTGCCGACTGGCCAACTGGCTGAACTATCTCATGGATTTGCGCAATTTGTCATCCATCCTGCTGCCTTGGCGGCCGAACTCGCCACCAGGTTGGTTGCTCCCAGTGCGTGCGAGGGCGTGGCCGTTGAACAGTTTTTATTGATAACGCTTGCCAGCCAGCTTTGATATTGCATTTAGTTTGCCAATTATTAATGCCTGTTGTCGCCGTGTTGCGTGTAATTTGTGGCAGTTGCTGCTGCTGTTGCTGTTGCTGAAACGCGATATGCTCGAATTTTTGAAAACACTCCTAATCGCTGCATTTATGAATGTCTCTGATCGGTTCGGCCGCATCGACGACATCTGATTTAACATGCTGGCAAACATTTTTATCGCCGATTAGGCGCAGTCGATAACCCCAATCGACGCACAGGTAGCTGCAGTTGAAGGCTTGCTTACCTGCTGCAGCTGACTTGAGTTGAGTTGAGTTCTCATCGTGTTCCAGCTGAACGCAGCTTTCAACTTCGTTTTGTGCAATACAGTGTGGTTGTTGTTGAAGTTGCTG
This sequence comes from Zaprionus davidi, assembly GCA_018903715.1. NCBI lineage: Eukaryota > Metazoa > Arthropoda > Insecta > Diptera > Drosophilidae > Zaprionus > Zaprionus davidi. The sequence goes on from JAEIGL010000003.1 coordinate 2,852,455, forward strand.
TTGCTATCTGCAGTCATTTGTCAAATTGCTAAACTGACATTAAAGCAGCTTTTTTGGTGGGTCGATAAACGCGCTGCCAATTTGACATTTCGCTGAGCGATGATCGATGCATATCCAGGGAGTGCAACCTGGTGACATTTTTGCGCCAATTTCGGTCGCTGGGGCATCAGTTAAGGAGCACTGCAGCAGCGGCAAGCTCTCTGCGAATTTTTCGCTTTCAGTTCGCTTTGCATGCGTGGGAGTTGCACGAATTGTGTCGTTAAATAATGCGCCATGTCGGCAAATCCTGGAGTGAAGTAGCAGAAGGAAGGGGAGGAGAGGGAACTGTAGGAGAAGGTGCTCGCAACGGGCACAGGGCGAGCTGGAAACTGGTTGGAGCTGCGGAAGCGACAACGTTGCCTGCCGTTGATGCCACAAAAGGCAACTGGAGCAGCGCACAGCAACCCGCAGCTTGCAGCTTGCAGCTTGCAGCGTTCGGCGTTTTGGGTGGCCGTCATGCCGGCCTTGCATTTGATATTGCAGCAGCCGCTTTGTTTAATTGATAGACGACCCACGCCGGCGACAACGCTGCGCCAGCCATGCGGCACGCGATTTAACTGTTGCATATTGCTCTTGCGGTTGTTGTTGCTGTTGTTGTGGTTGCTGTGTTTCTGTTGCTGTTGTTGCCGTTGTTGCTGTTGGCTTTGCCTTTTGCCAGGCAGCCGCCAGTGGCACAAAACCCATCGAACTCAAACTGTGCGCACGCGCATGCAACAAACGCGACGGCGTTGACAGATTGATGCCCCCAACTGCCGCCCGCGTTGCCAGGCAACCTCGACCAACTGCAGCCTTTGCCTTGTTGCGCCTTCAGCCATCGGTTGCGAGAGTATGAGAGAGTCCAAGTCCACGTCCACGTCCACGTCCACTTCCAAGTCGGAGGCCGAGGCCCCCGCTTCATTATTCAAATGCTCGTGTGTGTCTGTGCGGAATTTATCAAAGTCGCTCGCGCAGACTGCACCACCGCAAGCATCACCACTTGGAGACGAGGCCAATTGCGGAGGCACCCACTGGGGGCAGCAGCATGTGTGCCATTTGGTTTCAATTCGTGTCGCTTTAGCTGTTGCTCTGTCGCGTGGGAGTCAAATGTTGCTCTTTTTTGTTGTTGCTCTTGTTCTTGTTGTTGTTGTTGTGCAAACAAAACTATCTGCAGGTCAGTTAAGATAAGTCGTCGCATGTCCAACAACTTTCCTTTTGGCTAAAGGGCCGCTCCAGCAGCTGAGCTGGGGCTGAGGCTGCATCGAGCTATGGCGACTGCGAGCGCAACTGGGCGCGGCATAAATTCTCATAAATCTTTGGCCTCAAAATGCTGCAAATACTGTTGCATATATACGATCGTAAAATCGTACAAATGTACAGTTGTATAGTTGTACACAGTTGTACTCTTCGAGCTCTGGCTGAGTAATTAAAGCAGTTTAACATGTCGCTGGAACTTGGCTGGAAGCTGGGCCCGAACTGGCCAGTTTTTGAAGCTGTCACAACATCAACAAGCCTTCATTCATGCACTGCGACAGTCGGTCAGACAGACAGACAGACAGGCAGGCGAGCAGCCAGTTAGCAAACTCAGTCAGTCAGTCAGTCATTCAGGCAGTCAGTCAGTCACTGCATAGCCAAAATGTTGCCATAAATCAACTCATTTGAAATGCATCAACTGCAGCAATCAGAAATAGAAACAAACTAAAAACAAAATCAAAATGAAAATGCAAAAAATAAAGAAAATCGAACTGAGTTACACAAATATTTTTACACGTCGCGGTTTCCAATTGGGAATTTGCAAAGAGTGACAATGTGCGGGCGGGGCAGCACTCACACATACAAACATACAAACATATGTGCATGTCATAGAAACGTCAGCTGTACACCAATACAAGTGTTATGTGCCGTGTCCAGTGTGTCCAGACCTGGGCGTGTTGCACAATGTGTGAAAACAGGATCAAAGTCCTGCCTAAACATTTGTCAACCTCTCGACATTTATGTAATCTGCATTTTTTGGACTGCGCTCCGGGGCTTGTCATGAATATGCGCCAATTAAGCAGTTTGTCTGTATGCGCAGCGAACATGCATCAATCAAATGTCTGCAGGATAAACACACAACTGGCACACTCAGTCAGTTGGTCAGGCAGTCAGACTTCACATTCAGCGAGGGTGACTTGACAAAATATGATCTATAGAACAGAAAGTCGATCTGGCAGATGAAATATGCTAGTTAGACTCGTCATAAATATGTTTCTTAGTGCTGAAAACATCAAGATCTAAGTACACATAAATAAGAACGCTTGAGCTGCCCTCGCACGAGCCCAATGCAAATGCCTGACACATTCAAAATTGCGGCTGAATGACAGCTACTGCAGGTTCTCATTCGACGGGCGGTGACTTTGGGGCGTGGCACAGTTATTATTAGCATCGCTTGGCAATTGCTTAATTGATTTCGTTGCTGGCCACGTTAATTGAACGCAGCGAGTTGCAGTGCCGCGGATGTAACATGTCGATAGTCGCCTGAAACAAGTCGAACTCCAGACTCGGGCCAGTTGTCCACTCAGTTGTCAGTCATGCAGCCAGTCAGTCAGTCAGTCAGTCTGTTCAATAGTCAGTCAGTCAGTACCAACTGAGTTAGTTAGTTAGTCTGTTAAATTGCAAGAGATTTGGTAGACTGCAGCCACAACAACAGCTTACCAAGCATTTTGGCCACCAGTCTTGGGGCCATTGCGAGTTTCACTTATCAGCAAACAATTAAATAAATATGCACGAGTTATAAATATGAATGTCAAGATGCCTTGCCTGAGATCCGACTCCGACTCCGAGTCGGAGTTTCGTGTGCCTTGTGACCCACATGGAACTGCAACTGCCGGCAATTTGCCACCTAAGAGAAAATTATGAGCACCAGCATTTGCTCGACACATGGTTTAGACAATAAAAACAACAACAACAACAACAACAACAACGACATCAACGAGAGACAACGCGTCATTTCACGTATGCACAAATGGCAACTGAACCGCACTAAAGCGAACTAAACCGAGTGAATCTCAGCTGAAGTGGAGTGAACTGAAGTGTGCTGGAGGAAGTCCAACGAGCTGTGGAGGCTGCGGCAATACCTTCCCACAATTCCGACGACCGTTCGGCACACAAAGTCAACAGCATTTTCGTTATAATTTCTATTATTTTCCCTTTTGGCATAATTGCAGACAATTTACTTAACGATCAATAGCGGCAGGCAAACAGACAACAGTCGGCTAAAAATTTATTAGCTCCCGCAGCTCGAGCTGCTCTGGCAGAGGCACAAGGAACGGGCCTGCCTGCCTGCCTGCCTGCCATGTGTTGGCCCCACCACCGTCATATAGCTATGGCTACGGATACTGATAGCCGACAGATGCGGCAGTCGCATCCGTGAGAGTCGCACATCGTGTTGGAGCCGCTGCTGGTTTCTATCCTTGAGCTAATACGAGCCAAGTTTTTTCTCCTGCCACAAAACATTTATTTAAAATAGAGCAGCGTTTTTTATCCCCTCAGGCAATGGAGCACCAGAGCCATAGACAATTGCTGGTCCAACAGATGAACGCTGTTCATATTTTAATTACGCGACTTTATCACGTCATTTCACAGTGGCTCAGGCACAATATGACAGGCGGACCGAATCCGTTGCAAGAACTGGATTGGGGGATCATAAAACAAAGTAGCCTTGCTGAAGTTGGTAGAAGAAAGTTAGAGTAGAAAATATTTTGACTTCCAAGATTTTGTTGAGTATTTCTCTTAGTCGTTTACAACTTGATGAATCAATCCCCATTATGTTCCTTAACCTTTGGTTAACCTCTTCTATTAGTGGTCTATTAATGCAAATTGAGGTCAGACACATTAATCAGTTTGGTTTATAAATAGCAAGAAAAAAGTGTGCCTCGAATTGTAATTAACATAAAAGTAACGATAGCAGCCCAACCGAGTGATCAACTCTTGAACGAATCCAACGCATCTACAGTTTTTCATTCATATTCACAGATATATCCCACTAATTTGGTATAATGTTGTGCAGACAGTCGCCCGCTGATTGCCGATAATGTCTGTTTAATGCACAACCGAATTGAAGGGAGGACTGAAGAGGCGATTCGCAATAGGCGTGGCAATTTACCTGTCAAAATGCCAAGTGCTACGAATTGTTTTGAATTTTCAGTCGTAAATTAGAATAAGCAATAAATTTCAAAATTTTCACCAATTAGCAAACGTAATGTGTTGTTGTTGCCAAATATTTTTCTTTGCTGTAGGTGCTGCAGCTGCTCTCATGGCTTTATTTTTTTTATAGGATGAATATTATGATATGTATGCACAAGTTTATTCACTGCTGGACACCCACTTGATGATTATTGTCGTGGCGGCCAATATCTCTGTACTGACGATGGTGTATTGGTCACACAGATCAACAATCAACAACGTTTTGGATCATTTTAGCAAACTGGTATCCATGTCATTTTGTTCATATACCATCCGCAAATTTTGTACTTTTTAATATTAAGTGACAAAATATTTTAAATAGAAGTTTTCAAATATTTATTTATTAAAGTAAGAATATCTCTTAAGATATTAAAGTTGTTTGTATTGGTAAATAATAAGAATGAAGGAAGTCCCATTAAAATATAATATAGGACAGCTGTGTTTTCAACATCGAAAATAAAGACTGAAGTCGTTGCAAAGTTAAAACTTGTAGACCTGTGTAGTGCTCCTCCACAGACGTCTCTGTACAGCTGGGATAGTGAAAATCAACGATCGGCAATATTCGACCATCTTCGGCCATCAACAAGCGATCTGGCCCGCCTGATCGATGCGGCGGTCGGCAATGTTGTTGTTTATGTGCTGCTGATTATGAGCGGGCGTCACTGACAAACACATAATCGGCGGCTGCCCCGGCTGCAACTGCAGAAGGACGGGGACAGGGACTCACTCCTACTTCTACTCCTACTGCTGCTGCGATTGCGCCTCGGCTTGATGTTAACTTTTTGATGTTTCAACAACGTCGAACTTTGGGGTCATAGCCGGGTACGACGCATCGTAAATCATTCATAGAGGGATCAGCCGGCAATGCACCGCACCGTAGTTGCATCGGCTGCCGCAGCAGCAGCAACAACGTGAAATTTGTTGCTGCGCCTGTAGACAACAAATTGATTTTAGTCACGATACTGTCAATTAGCCAGCCATGGGTCAGCCAGGCTCTGGTGGACTATAGTCTATGATGGTCTACCGGCTCTCGGCACTCGGCTCCATCTTCAACCTTAGCAGAGGTGTTGATGCCGGCGAACTTTGCCGGCTGCGCTCTGACCCGACCAGCAGAGTGGGAAGAAGGGGGGGAACCCATTCGCAGTTCGCAGCTGCGGCAAAGCGTTTAGATGCGATTAAGGCTGCAAAATTATTGTTATAGTTGCCTGCCAGGGCTGCTGCCAATGTTGGCAATGGCTACTTTATTAAATCAAAGTATTTTCACATGATTATCACGTGAGTCGCTCGTTGACCTCACACGCTGTGTAGTTCATGCTTATGGCCAGTTTCTGGCCACATTTTAGCCATTGTTTTTTTGTTCGTATGCACGTCAGCGAGCCCAACGAGCAATTTAAGCCTGCAAGTTATTGCCACATTTTGCTGGCAGCCTTTCGCCCGAGTTGATCTAATTGAGTGATTTCTTGATTCGACTTTGGACTTTGGGGCTGTGCAGACCCCCGAAAGAACTAAAAAAAACCTAAAACTAATTAACTTTTCTGTTTGGCACAAGTATTTTAAATTTATTTGCTTAGTTTGGTGGAAATCGTTGAAATGCCTGGCGATAATTAAAGCCAACTACGAGAAATACGAGTACCACCAAAGTGCTACAGTGTGCTGGGGCAGTCGGAGACGGACAGACAGACAGTGCCCCCTTTTGGGGCAACAGCATTGTCAGGCGTACCTGTTAAGAGATACTTTGAACCTGTTGTACAGTTAGAGTTACAATTTGCAACGGCCACAGGAGGAACTCGGGGCTGGCCTGGTACTCATTGTATATCGATGGCGATGCACTTGAAAATCGTGATTTCACCTTTTGTACAAGGTGGAACCGAGCAGGCAGGCAAACGGCAAGCCGACAACTGCAAACTGGCAACTACCACCAACTATAACAACAACAGCAACAACAACAACAACACAAATGCTTCTAAATGGCAAAGTAAACTGATTTACAATCAAAGGCAACGAAGCGCGCAAAGAGTCGCAATGAAGTCTCGAGTCGAGCTCGGTTTAGTTCCGTTCAATTCGTTTGTAAGATCCCGTTGGCTTCTATTCCCTTGGCACTGATCCCCCTCCCCCATTCACCACCCCACCACCTTCTGGGCTACGGCCGTGGCAAAGCCATCAGCAGCGCAAAATCAATTGAAGTAATTACGAAATGAAGGCACGAACTAATAAACTTGGTCGTCGTCGTCGTCGACGGCTTTGGCCCTCGATTTGGTCGTCTTAACGAGCTTGTTGCCTGGATACTGCTGCTGCCACTGGTCTGGCGAACGGCTATTGGTATACAGGTATGGACGACGCCACCGCGCCCAATTTACAGTTAGTTTAAATTAATTAAATGAAATGCACTTAATTAGAAGGCAATTTCCAATGGCATTACCCACAGACATCCCCGACTGTTTTTCGCATTTTGAATCGTATTCGGACTTGGATTTGATTTGTTTTTGGTTTTGCCTTTGCATTTGGGGTTTCGGTTTTGATTTCGGTTTTGTTTTTCGGACCCAGCAAGTGCATGACTTTTGCTGCCCAACCTAAAAACGAAATCAGGCCACGCCACGCGGCAGCGGTCGTTGCCGCAGCCAGAGACGCCGCCCAGAGAGACAGCAACAAATTTGCGCTGCTGCAGCACCCGGACAAGCGCAATCGATCGCACGTCAAAAACTGGGGCCAGCATCAAGAGAAATATGGTTTTTCATTTAAGCCAGGTCATGCCGCCCAGAAAGGTGACCGAACCGATGCCGCCACCGCCGTCGCCGCCAAAATGAAAACGAAAACGAAATCAAAAAGCGCCATTTGTAAGGGCATCAAGCATTTTGACCAGGCCATCAACAGTCCGAGGTCCATGGCATGGTTCATGGCTTGATTCGTGGCATGGTGGGGCTGGCAGACAATTTGCTTGTACGGGTTTTATTGTTTTCCGACGCGCAAAGATCAAAACAGAAATAAAAACGAAAGAAACAAAAAAAAAATCACAGCAACAAAAATTTACAATAAATAACAACAAAAAGCCGAAATGATTGAAGGGGGGACGGAAGGTAAGAAGAAGATGCGCCACACCCGCGACGCAGATCAAAATGAAACTACAAATGGACAGCCAGAAATTAAAGCCATTGTCTGGCGCATTGGGTCAAGTGCTGACAGCCCCAACAGCAACAATATCTATGAGGATGGCGCGTGGCTCGTGCAACTTTTGATGATTTAACGTTATTTTCTATTGCTCATTCGGGTGGGTCCAAGTGATCTATGCGCTTAATATAAATTATTCATTTGGAGTTCTTAAAAATCTAAGAAATCTAATAATTTAAAAACATCAAATATAATTCAGGAATTAATTCATTAATCCTATAAATCGTTTTTATTGTAAAAACTGCTTTGAAATAGGGAAAAAACTATTGATTTAAATTAGAGCATTCTGGAACAATCTTCAATTTGTGATTTCACTCGGCCCAAAATTGAGTTTTCCCCAAACAATGCGAAATGCCCTGGCAAAATGAGCTAATTTAATGAGCTGCAGCAACCGGCACAATCTGTTGCCCTAGCCAACGCCTACGAAATGGGTGAAAGTTGGTCCAAAAACGTGCGCTCATTTTGACACCCGAAAGCAAAGTGCACTCGCACTCGCAGTTGCCGTAGTCGGAGTTGCCACTCGCCAATACGTAGTTGATCCGCACTCGGGCTGCGCTACAAATGGCGTCCGAAAATCGTTTTCAATTAAAGCCGAAACGTGCTGAAAATCAAATTAAATGCTACAAAGCGAGCGCTAAAAATTTTTTGATTATTTGTACAACTCAAATTAGAAGGAAAGTCGCCAATGCCAGTTCGCAATGCAAGTAATCAACCTCATCATCACCTTTTGTGGCTTCACTCTGGCTTGCTCACTGTTGCTGGCGTGCTGCCAAAGTAGGTTGACCAGGCGGCAGCACAGCGCAGTGAACTGACCAGCCGTCCCGGTGGCTGCTTGGCTTGTTGCCGCTGACCCACAGCCACATCAACCACCACGACGACAACAACAACTACAGCTAAAACTACAACTACAACAACCACAAGCACATTCGGCTGCATTTGGTCGGCGTTGGATACCAGCGAGATGAAAGCACGCCGAGTTACTTAGAAGTAAGTGCTCTCCGGTGCTGTTGGTGACTGAGTGCCAAAGTAATTAGTCTACTGGCGAAAAAATTTGGGCACGCTTGCAGTTCCGCATTGCTGCTTATTAGGCCTAAATGGCTAACATGAGCCAAACAAATCGACTTAATTGATTAACATTCAAAATGTTTGGGGGCTCAGCTCAGCCCCGGATCAGCCGAGGCTCGTCTCGGAAATGTTAAACGATTTTCAAAATGCACTTGAACATGCTTCATCATCTTCCCCAGCCGCGGCTGCCGCTTCATCAAAGCGAATCAAAGTAAATAACAAATACATAAGTTGGGCTAAAAATAAATCAAGCCAAATGGTCGGTTATCGTTGTTGTTGATGTCGACGCCATCAATCAGATTTGTAGATAGAGATGGTGATAGAGCAGGAGATCGAGATGGAGCTGGGCCAAAGGCGCTTTACAGTTTCACCATATGTAGTCGGCTAAAAATAAACAAACAGTCAAGTGAAAAAGCTACAAAAAACAGCTGGCGTCCAAAATTGAAGTCAATTATAGAAACTAGCTGAAAACGAGATTTGCTCCACAATGGAACATCATAGAATACACTCACCCAGACGAGCTGTGAGCAGAGTGCGCAGTGTTCGTAATTGAATGGAACTCTTCGTTCTTCAGACTTTGACTGATCTCAGTTTTGGACTTGGTTAAGGCTGTGGCGAATGTAATTAAATGCCACACGAGCATTAAGTGTGCCCCAGTCTCCAGACTGTGGAGCTGAGGCCCGAACTCCGGTTGCATCGAACTTTAATTGAACACCTCAAAATGATGCGCACGTAATGCAGATTTACAATGGCAATGAGCCGGCAGCAAAAGCACCAACAACAACAGCACCAACAAGACAATGGCAGTCCTGGCCCATGTTCGCCGTGTCCTCTTGGCATCCTTGTCGAACTTAATGAGGGCAGCAGTTGCAACGCTGCATGCAACGCACAGGGCTTAACACGCCCCATCAAAAGGGGTCCGAAGTTTGCACAAGAAATTAAAGTCCAACGATGCGAACAGCTGAAGAAATACCCATAAAGGCGAAATCAAGTCCCATGTCCATGTATCAGTTGGGCATCTCAGTGCCCTTAAGTAAAGTACAGTATCTTGTTGCAACTTCATTTCGTGGCTTGGCCCCAAATATTTTCACTTCGTTTCGGTTTGCTTTGGCGACCACAACATAAGTAACAACAACAACAACAACAACATGCATCTTGCATATTTTGGTTTCGGCCTTGTTGCCTGCAGATCGCAGACCGCATCGGGCCCAGGCCTGTTGGACTCTCGGGATCTCGGGCCTGGCCTGCGTCCGACAGGCTGAAATTATTTTCTCTCCCTCGTGTATGTTTCGCTTACGTTTTCTGGCTTGGGTGTTTTTATGTTCTTATAATGCGACTTATCAGATTTTTGCCAAGCTGACAATGGCCGAAAAGTGGCCGGCCCAGGCCGGTGGCAACGCTCGCGAAGGTTATCGCAAGAGGAGTAGGAGCAGAGGTACAACCACGCCGACTCTGTTGTGGTTTTAATGCGTGCGCCGCTGCCGCTGCCTCCTCGTGTTGTATTAAGTTTTGTTTTCCCTTTTTTTGCAAAAAACCCAAAAGATTCCCTCAACTCTTGTCCGCCGCTCGCCACGCGCCTTTATATTTTATTTTTGTGTACTTCTTTTTCAACATGATCGTTTTTGATGATTTTCAATAAATTTAAATTGAAAATAAAAATAAAATAAAAATTTATGTTATTATTATGTTGACGCCGCATGAACGAACGCATGCCCCAAGAAAGATTTAGCGATAGGAGCAGTTAAACTGAAATACAACAAAAATACGTGAACGAAATATAAATTATTACAATTCAATTAAGTTTAAAGAACTGTTTTATGTATCATTAAGTCATACAGTGCGATTCCCTTGCAAATACTTTAAAGTTTACAACAATTAATTACCCTATTCTAGAAGTATTTTCATAATTTATGCATTCGCTCATTCATTGTGTGAGTATTCTGCCAACTTGTTGTTGTTGTTCTGGTCCTGCCTCAGTCCATTTTTCGGTGTCGGTGTTTTGCGCTTGTCAAATATTTGCAAATCGCTTTGACATCTGGTTCGACAACTTGTTATCGTTCGTGTGTGTGCCCGTCGCGACTCGTCGCCCGGCTCACCCGAGTCACCCAACTCGCACGGCTCGCACATATTTCGTTTTTAATAAATTGTAGCACAATTTGATATGGCAACGCCACGCCTGGCCGCCGGCCACAACTGCAGCTTCAGTTTCTGCGTCTGCTGCTGCCGCTGCTGCTTCAGGTTATTGCAGCTGTCATGAACGCAATGCAAAAAATGGCATAAAGTCTTTGATTAGGCGTGGAAAAATATTGTCGGAAAGCATTTTAATCGTTTTGATTAAAAGCCACCACGCCTAATTAGTTGAAAATCCCACTATGGCAACCGGTTTGGATTCATGGATGAAGTCCCGGCCATGCAGCAACTGGGGCTGTCTTTTGATTGGCCTGCCGAACCTTTCGTCAATAGTCGCGCACATGTGCGCGGGCAGCCAATTTAACAAATAATTCATAGAAACATAAATCGCGATAGCGCCACGGCTGCCACATCGTCATGCCTGTCTGAGCATTGTGACTTTGACTGCGACGCTGACTGCGACTTCGACTCCAGCTCCAGCTCCAACTCCCCAGCCAGGCTGGCAGTTGTTGCCACAAATTGTTGCCAATTGTTTGGCTAAACAAATACACAAAATCTTTCAGGCTGGTCACGCCCATTATTGTAAATATTTTCGCGTTTTGTATTTTGTTCTAATTAATTTTTTGCAACGGCTGCGCACTCGGCTGGCGTTCAACACATTTGGCGATAAGCATCGATCGGGTAGAGCCAAGTGAACAAACGACATTGGTAAATATGGGCGATTAGCAATGAGGTCTATTGTAGGAACACGTGCCCCACAGTTCGCCACAATACTTGCGGCAAAGTGAGAACTACAACATAGAGGAAGTTAAGCACTCTTCATTAAATTCAAGATCTCATGTTTCAATGGTCTCAATTTGTTCCCATCTTTACATCAATTTACTGTAGAAATCATTTATGCATTTGTTTCCTGAACAAGATTTTCTGAAACTGTCCAAGCAGCCCTCGAAACTGTCGAAGCACACATAACAAAAACGTGCTAGTGCTCCAATGACTTGCGGAGCACAGCAACAACAGTTACAACAACAGCTTTTAAATTGAAAATGTTGATTGAACTCAAGTTCGTTGCTTAAGTCTTTCGTTCGACTACTTATTTAGCAAATGCAACACAAACGACGCGAGACTTCCCCACATCGCGTCGCTGCCTGCTGCTGCCTGCCATTTGTTGCTGCTGTTGTTGTTGTTGTTGTTTTTGCAGCGTGACACCAAACTGTTGTAGTAATTAATAATAGCAGCCAGCAACAACAAATTATGTTTTTAATAACTGTAAATTTGTAGTTGTAAAAATTTACGATTTAATTGCCGAGCGTTTGAATTTATTATAAGTGCTAAGTTATTTCATTATTTTCATATTTCGTGTTGTTCGTTGCATTGTAAGTGCAGATGTGTATGTGTGTAATCGTGAGCGTATGCATTAATGTGTGAGTGTGTGTGGACTGTTTTATAACAGTTTTTGACCTTAACATGAGCGGCAGTAGACCACCCAAGCAGCTTCGCTTGCTACCAACGGGGCAACAATGCTGCCTGCATTGACCTAGACCTCGGCCGACAAAGCTGCCGATTTCGATTGGCTATGCCAAAAACAAACTTAACTGTTTTCCAATGCTAGATAATTGATTTTCAAAAGTCAAGACCATTCACAACATTGTCACTGTGCTTGGCATCTCGAACAACAACCGCGCGCACTTATCGCAGTCAAAATCGGTTTGTGCCAATCGCCGCTTGCCGCTTGCAGTTTGGCTTTTATTTCAGCTATTTTTTTGCTGCAGCGTGCTCGTCGTCGTCACCGTTGCTATCGCCGTTTTGTTTAACTACAATTACTTATTTAATCATAATTTTGTTCGCGTTTCAACAATCATCAATCATCAAATACATCATGCCGACAGCGGCCGACAGAATTCTGTGACTGGGCCAACTGTCAGCCTGACAGATTGGCCGCATTCAGCGAGAGAGCAGCAAGCAGCGAGCAGGAAACCGGAGAAGGAGATGGAGCTGCTGCCCGGCCTGGTCAGGCCGTGTGGAATGCGCTGCATGCCTCAGTCTCAGTCTCAGCTTCAGCTCTTGCTGCCTGCTCCAGCTGTTTAGCGCAAAAAAGTAGCGTCAGCGTCAGCGGCAGCAGAACGCCACAATTATCTAGTCAGCAGTCAGTCAGTCAATCGGCTCGTTGAACTTGCAACCGGCGCTCCAGCTGTAGCTGTGCAGTTGTTTCTCTGGCTGCGGCCGTATGAGCTGCCTCTGCCGTCGCTGACTCCGCTGCGATCACACAAATCAATCGATCACGTTTTATAGTGCTGCAGCAGACTTGCTCGGCTAAGAAGAAGCAGAGGCAAACGCTGAGCAAAAAAAGAGCCAGAAAAACTGAAGCGCAACTGAATGAACTTTCCAAATGGGCAGCTCGCGCGTTGCACCAGCAGCTCGCGAAATGCTGTCGGCGTCAACTGAGCAGCTGCGCAGCCGGCGCAGCATCGGCTAGATGGATTGATTGATTGCCTGAAACAGTTAGCAGACATTGTCTGGCCGGGCTTATTGCTATTTATGATCTTGATCTATGGATCGAGGGCAAAAGCACATGCGGCGACGTCGTCGTCGTCGTCGTCACCGCCGTCGTCAGCGTCGTCGTCGACGTCGTAGTCAGTCCGCAGCCAGTGCACATGCTGATAATCAGCACGAAGTCAATGCCGATGACGATAGCGATGTCGATGCCAATGCCGAAGCTGAAGCTGAACCTGAAGCCGAAGTGGAAGTTGCAACTGAAGCTGATAATGATGCCAGCGCGCTGGCCTTGATTGCGGCTCTGACCGTGGTTGTTGTTGTTGATTTTTTTTTTGTTTTTGAGGGGTTTCAATCATGTTCGAGTGCAGCGACGGGGAGCAATCAACGCTCCGTACACGCTGCAGTTACCGCCTAGTTTTTGATTGAAAATATTTTGAAAATTGTTACAGAAAAACCTTAAAGGGTAACACTGCCACAGCTTGGCCCGAAAACGGAGCACACAGGTTAAAGAGCTGCTTGGTGTTAAGTGCACGATAATCGATTCGATTCGATTCGTTGCAAACCTGCTCGCAATGTTGGGGCTGAGCCAGCGCCAATTTTGGTGTTGGCGTTAAACGGCCAAGCAAAAATTGCCTATTTATGGGCTATAGCAGTTGTTGTTTTTGTTGTTCTTGCTGTTCTTGTTGTTGTTGTTATTGCAATTGATTCGGTTATAGCCGACAGGAAACCATACATTTGCATGAGCATAAAAACAGCCCATTAAATGTTTAGGAAAAAGAAAAAGAAGTATAAAGCATAAATATTCATACATTAAAATGCATTACATCAGGTTGCATTGGGTGTATGGTATATAGGAGATCGACTTGTCAGTACACGCAAAAAATTACAAAAATCACTGCGACTGGTTAATATAATTCGCGACGTTTTTTGCGGTCTTTTAATTACGCATGTGCCAAAAAGCCGGCAATTTTAAAAAGAATTTCAGCTTTTGGCGGTTTTTTTCTTTCTGCTTCGCGTACGCAATCAATGAAAAGTCAATAAAAATCGCCAGCCAGACGTTCACACGATCAGTCGCATGCACACGAGCCAAAGAGTTATCATTACCATTCGACTGAGGTGCCGACCGAGCAACGACGACAACGACAACAACGACGTGTTAAGTAGCATTTTATGAGATCATTTGAGATGACGGTGACGTCGAACGAGCGAACGGGCAGCGCGCTGAGAAGGAAGCGGCACCAGCTGCAGGTGCACCAGACGCTGAGTAACCTGGCCAGTTAGCATGCTAATTACACGCCAGCAACATGTCGCCAAATAGCCACTGCTGCCGACTGCCGGCTGCCTGCTGCCAACGTTGCAAATTGGTTCAGAGCGCATTTTTGGCGAACACGCATATTGAGAGACTTAGGCAACGAACTTACCCAAGACTGTAACGGAAAAGGAAAATGCATAGGCAACTTCAATCTCCGATCAAGACTTGCACAACCTTAATGAACTGAAAATGCATTTACCTAATTAATGAATCTGAGGTATTCAATAGCAATTAATTGAATAGTGCTCTTTTTGTGGAATGCATTTAAAATAATTTGGTAATCTTTAGTATTCAATTATTATTCATCTCTCGTGGTAAATATTCATCGGCGGTTCTGGCAACCGTTTTGTGGCATAAATATTGCGCTAATGATTTATTTAAAGCATACGGCCAGGGCAGCAGCAGAGGAGCCCCCGCCCCCGACCCCGACCTTAACTGATTGCCCGCTGGGCAAGCTGGGTGGGCGTCATGAACCGGACTGGCCGCACCCCGCCACTGCGTGGCATTGGCAACGACCCAGCCAAAGCCAAAGCTATAGCCATAGCCCGACCCAGACCCAACCCCACTCGCAGACGTCTATCGATAGCTGCGTATCTGCGCCTTGGGTGCAAAATGAAATCGACATTGAATGCGCTACCACAAAATTGTCGATGGCTCGTGGATGCGTTGTGCGGGAGGCGGGCAGACGGGCGTCGGAGGTTGGCCATTTCCGTTCAATTGCGGCTAACATGATATCGCACATTTCAATCAATTTACTTATTATTGCCGACGTCGACGACCGACCAGGTTGCGCTCTTGGGGCATTCCCGTTAGTATAATAGACCATAAAGGTGCGCTCAAAAAACAACCAAGAAATCGAAAAACAGAAAAATAGAAGAAAATTTCACTGGCGCAACCGCAAAATGTATTCGAAATCTTTGGTGCCGAAGCGTGAGATGCAACCACATGCAAATTTTGAACACGACACGAGGCAGAGATAGACCTAAGAGAGCGATGCCAGCGAGGACCAGCCACGAATCGTTTGCCTGACTGACACTTGTCAACATTTTGGCGCTGCCATTTTGTTGCTGTTCTCCGTAGCAACTATGCAAATATGTGTCAAGCCCCGATGGCAATGGCAGAGTCATGTCAACTTCTTGACAACAACAAATGAAGATCAACGTTGGCTTATTTATTTTATATGCATCACATGAGTCTAAGTTTCGGCTGCAAGTTAAAGTACAAAAGCCGTTACGCCCCTGCAACTGCGAACTGCCGCATGTAGCCAAAGCACTTGGCAAACACTTGGCCAGGCCAACTTGCTGCAACATCAGCAACAACAACAAGTACAGCAACAGCAACATCTGCAACACAGCAACAGCATTGTCGGCAATGGCAACACATTTTTCGCGCCCAAAAGTGTTGGAGGCGTTTTGTTGTCCACTTAGAGACGAGGGGCTGTCTGTCTCGCTGTCTGCCCAGTACCAGCCAGCAGCCAGCAGTCTGTCTGGCAGGCTGGCAGGCAGGCAGGCAGCCACTAAGCGTCTTAGGCACACGTCAGACTGTCGCTTCTGTCGGTGGCGTGTGTTGCTGCAGTTGCAGTTGCCGCAGTTGCTGCTATTTGCTGCCTTTGTTGCAAGTTGCTGTTGCTGCTCTTGCTGCTCTTGCTGTTGGTGTTGCTATTGTTGTTGATTGTGGCATTTTGATTGATTTCTTTTGACTTTTGGCAGCTATCGTAAATATTTGGTAATCCCGCCATCCAGCATCCAGTCAGTCAGTCAGTCATTCAGTCATTCAGTCAGTCAGCAAGTCGGCCAGACTACAAGACGCTTCATCAGCAATTTTAATGCATACGTTAGTATTTTAACACCTTCGAATTGGCCGTTGCATCGTTGCCGTTGACTATTTTTGGTATTTTAATGCCAGCTTAGTGCAACTTTCTATACATGAGCCAACGATAGCTGCGATAGCGAAATCAAAAAGTTGGCTTCCAACTTTGCAGATTATGGGCTATATACTTGGCATGTGTGTATTTGTGTATGTGTGTGCGTGCGTGAATGTTTGTGAGTATTTTTTAAAAGTTGCTCAACCAAATTGACCATAAACTTGATTTTTCTGCGCGCAGTCAGCGACAATTTGTCAAAAATTCTGGCAGTCTTTTGCAGCAGCTCTCGAGTATTAAGGTCAACGTCAGTGTTTAATTGAACACCTGGACGCGAGCCAGGCGTCGCGAACCACAATGACGACGCGACGGTGACCAGGCCACCGGTCACCAGTTGGGCGGTCACCCAATGAGTCTGACAGTGAGTCATCGTCGATTGGTTCCAAGGTAAAGGCGAACCTTTTGCATTTCAGTATTTCAGTTATTTAAGAGCTTTACCACATTCCTCCATAAAATTAAATGTAGCACTCGGCTTTACTATGCAATTATTTTGTACGCACTTTTCATTCGTGCAAAATTTTTATCATGAAGTTAAGATTACAAATAAATAAAATTGAAAAATCCCGATAGCTTTGAGTTAGGAAGTGCCAAAGACTCTTCGGCACAAGAAGTGCCTTGTTTTGGGCCTCGATTCGGCATAATTTGGTTGTTTTCTTGTGGTTGCGCCTCAATTCTCAATTCCCTCACCGAACTGAAATGAGTCTTCGTGCAGTCCGTCGTGATGTTGTGGTGGCTTCCTGACAGCCAATTTGCATGTAGTTTTATATTCCGCAAAGAGACTTTCGCAGCTCTAAAGCAAGTCCAAGCAAACATTCACATAAAACCGCAACAACTCCACTATAAATACGGAGAGTGCGAGAACTAAGCCCGCAACATAGTATCGCCAGGCTAGCTGAAAGTCCTCCATGCTAAGCGGCATCATTGGATGGGGTGTGCTGTAATCCTTTAATTCAATGCGACCCGCTTTGACCATGTCGTACAGGCTGTGTTGCATCCAATGATGTAGTATACCAGATTGTTGCATCCGCATAGTAAACACTTGCAACGCATTGTAATAAATTGAATTCTCACCCAAGAGGATGCTCTGGGGACGACTCTCAGAGAAGCAGAGATCTGAGTAGCGAAACAGCGGTCGCTGGAAGTGACGCTGCTGTTCTTGGAGTATGACCCACTTATTTGTTGCAACGCTGTAGGCCCAGCTAGTGTTGAAACTGTTGCGCATCCTGTAAAACTCGCTCAGATTACTTGTCAGCCTGAAGGCCTCTGCATATCGTGCTCGGAAATTATTCTCAAGTATATCAAACTCGGCACGCAGTCCAAATATGTGAATATTGGATGCAATTAAATCATCAAAGCTCTCGATTGGAGCCAGCTGCGGTCGCTTCACTGTCAGATGAAACAACTGAGCGAGGGACAGACATATTATGAATTGAGTCAATAATCTGGGAGTTAAACGAAGGCAGTGCCAGCAAATGCTTATCCAATTTGGTATACGGAGAATACTTAATCCGCCAGTTATGAAAGAACAGATAAGAACCATTAAAAGCAGAGTGAGTAAACTCACTTCCCAAACGTGGGCGAATAACTCTTTTCTTGCAAGTGGACGCTCCAAGGGGAGCAAGGTGCACCAACCTCCAAATAGTATTGGATACGAGTACTGAAGATAGCTGCAACAATAATGATCGTTCAATGGGAAGTCTATTTGTGGAGGACTGTATGCCTTACCTTTTGGAGTACTTGTCAGACATCTGCACTGTAATTAGCCCAAAGTCGATGGTTCCGTTTCTTGTAAGGTCCAGCATGTGCGGTTCTGACAATAGGCGTCCTGGCAGCCAAGTGGGATGCATTGCATTAATCTTTGAATTATGTTTCCAAGCGAATGTCTCAATGAAACGCCACATGAATCCTGTGAGACGTTCGTGGCCACTCGAATCATTGTAAAGAATCGTATTGGGTTCCGAAAAGTCATGCATAACATTTAAAGCATATCCGCTGAGATTATTTATCTGATTGGGAAATAACTGTATATCTCTTGTAATACTTCGTTTGAGTAACTTAAAGCGGGGAAATGTCTCAAAACTGTAGAGATTAAGAGACTCCATTGCGGGATTAAAATATAGCGCTACATTAAGCATATTTCTTTGATGAAAATACATAAGAATTTCATTCGCCAGAAAGTCTCTTGTTGAATTCTCACAACTTATCATCTCAATCATTATGCAAGCCTGCTTTAAACCATCTAAACTTTTCGTTAACCCGTTAAGTGTTTCCATGTTGGGATCTTCTAGACACGTCAGCACATAAATCTCATTGTTGCTTTGCCTTCTCAGTAGAGCATAAGCCACTTCAGTGTTCCACACTAACTGTGGTTGGTTTATAAAATTACTTTGCAGAGTATGCAAGTTGCATTCCACCTTACCGGGGCTATAATATAAAATGTCTGTTCCCTTTGCAATAAGCTGCAGTACCAGCGCCGAGTACAGGTGGTAAATTTCTGTGGAGAAATTCCCATTATTTTTATGCCACATGACAGGGGCAAACTGCTGACAAGAACTGCTGTAAGTATCAGAAATGCCAAAGCAAACGGAAAAGTAATTTTCAGTTTTCTATTATTTACTAAATACTTTTATCGGTCACCATCGCATATCGAGCGTAATTGTTCCCCAGACATTGTAATTACGTAAGGATATTGAATACACAACTCAGCAGTCCCTGAAAGTTTGTGACCAAGTAAAGCGGAAAATATTTAACATTTTACATTCAGCTGATACTTTTAATACGTGTGTTATTTACGCTTTGCTTACCACATGTCAGAGATCATATAGCATTTTTTATGTGTGCCATAAAGTTAAATTCGCGCCGTAGCGCTGCTGATCCTTAATGACAGCGTGCCGACACCCGCGCTTGCCCCGCTGGGTCAACCAGCAACCAGGGAGTGAGAGAGAAAGTTATGCATGCGTTCGCTGGCAACGCTCCTCCCTCACGGCACACAATTTAATTTTGAGGTCAGCAGGCAAATCTTACTGAAATTTCTTCTTCGACCTCCCGCGACAGCGCGAAGAGTTTTTAAATAATTTGCGGCAAAATGATAAGCGAAGCTGGCCCAGAGAAATAGTGTCAGTCGGCTCGGAGTGACACCAAGAGCACGATTGCGATTCCAAATTGTCTCACATGTCGTGCGGTCTCTGGCTTAACTTTTTCACTGGCAATCCCCATGGTCACGGTCACATAATTTATGGATCGTGTTGTGAGAAATTTGTCAACAAATCGTGGCGCCATAAATTGTTTTTCGTCTCTATATTTCCCTAGCTTGCTTGTATGCCAATTGTCTAATAGCAGTCGATGATTTAGAAATATGTTCTATGAAGTTTAGAGACCACAATGCAATATATTATCATCTCACGAGACAATGGTTTTCCCCTATGTGTCTCTATAATACTTTATTGTGGCAAAGGTGATGGCTTCTTTGTGGTATTACCAAGTTATTATGGCATGCAATTTTCAGTTGATATTAATTGTCTGTGATACTATATTGGTTCTTCAGATAGAGAAAATATTCTGATAGCTTCTACCTAGTATAATACTTACTTAGGCTAAAATCGTGCCAAGTGGTTAACTGCCTGGTTTTGAGGTGTACATTTCCTCGTTTTATGTTAATAGAGTCAAGTCCAAGCTAAGGCAGCATCTCGAAGTCTCCTCAAGTCTCCCAAAGGTGACTAGGCCACACTTTGTTTGCAGCTACTTGAAGGCCTCTTGGTTGCGGTTTTACATAATTCGGTTGTTTTCCTTTGTGATTTCTATTCCTCATTTCTGAGGCTCAAATGAGTCGTGCCTTCGCGTTGACTTCTTGGCAGCTAATTTGCATATTTGCCAAACAAAGTTGAAAACTCAGAGAAGTATTCATGAATTCATTGAAAAATATTCACTTACCAAAGAAACGCAAAGAGCGGATGTCGGTTCTGATTCGCGACTAATTTCGTCAGCATATAATAAACCGTTGAAAAGCTGCCGGAACTACTACTTTGTATACGCAACACCTAATTGCGGTTTAATCGAGCACTATCGCGTGTTGATGCAAAACAAATGTCCCGCAAGACCCACGTCAATTTTTATACTGATACGCTTATCAATGCAAACAGACATAGTAATCATGAGTTAGCAACAATTTTTACCCTTACATTTTACTCGAAATATTGCGTATGCGACATGGGTGCACCCACCCTAAAGTGGACCCAATCCGATGTTGCTCAACAATTGACTTCGGTCAGCTTAGCTGTCAGCGTATTTTATGGGGCTGCTTAAATTGTGGCATCAGCGTTTTTAAGGGCTGACTTGCAACTTCATCGTGTTCATAATCTGCACACAATTAGGCAAAGAGCTCATCGTGGACAGGATACGAAAGTAAGAGTTTCGCCTAGGGGCAATTGCTGTTGGCTTCTTGGCTTGACCTGTCACCAGTAGACTGCCCCGAACACTAGCCTCTTGTTGCCGGAGCTTACTGACTGTTAGCTGCTGCCCACTTGACGGGGCGCACAAAGCAGGCGTGTTGACAATGGTCAAATGTGCAGGCCAAAGTGAAGATGCAGCTGGGATCGCAGATCGCAGACCCCTGGCCACGACCACGAGACACTTGCATACAATGAATTGTTTGTCTTCGCTTTGTGCTCCCACAAACACTCGCACACCAACACTCGCTTGCTCGCTGCCACACACACAGCGATAAAGAGACACCCACATGGGTCTGACTGCGGCTGTGGCTTCTCTGGCTAAAGCTTTGCCTCTGCACAAGACGGGCAGCAATGTCCATGTCCATGTCATCATCATCGTTGTCGTTGTCGTTGTCGTGTTTGTAGTCTCAATGGCTGCATCGGGCTCGTCTGTCCGCCCGTCTGTCCACTTGGCTGGCTGGCACTTGTTTTATCGTCATTTTACAAGCATTTTTCATAAATTACAGTTTATTGTTGTTTGATAAACGGCCAACGGTGGGCGCTACTTGTATTTTGTATTTTGTGTGTCCCGCCACGACACGCAAATAAAACTCAAACAAGAAATTATTGTAGTTTTATTGTATTAACGTCAGCATCGTTGGCGTCGCCATCTGCCACCGTCCACCGCGTCCATCGTCTGCCTTCTGCCTTCTGCATTAAGTCGTCCGTCGTCAGTCGTCTGTCGGTTGCTTCACTTGCTTGATAAGTTAAGCGTTGACATCTTTATGTGCGTGTGTGGGCACTAAACAAGCAAACAAACCCAGCGTCATCATCATCATCATCGTCAGCAGCAGCATCGGCAGTTGCCTGCCCGGCTGTCAGTCAGCGGAGCTGACCACGAACCACAAAGGAGCCATCATAAAAACCAAATAAACAAATGCGTGTACAATTTGTGGCTGAGGCTGGCGTCGAGCGTTGATGACAATTAAAAATTCATGATGCGCTTTTTATGATCATGAGAACTTTTTATGCAGCGCCTCCGCCAATGAGCAGTAAATATAACGAGGCAATGTAAAATGCGCAGACCACACTTTTGAGTGTTCAGACATTGTAGAGTTATAAGAAAATGTTATTAAGGTCCAGAAGATTAAATATTTATCATGGCAAATGGGAAATTTGATATGTTACATGAACTTCTGGTATTTATATCTTGTCATTCAATTTTCCACTAGATTATACAAGTATGTAAAATAATGGTAGAAAATACTAAGTAAAAATGTTTAAGGTCTGTCGAAAGCATTTTTAATGTTTCATGGCATGTATTGTTGCCTCCCCCCACACGCTTATAGACGCAACTTACCCATTTCGTGATTTACGATTCCCGTTTCCCCCCAGGGCAACAGCGCGCAAATTACAAATGCAAATGTGTGTGTGCGTGTGTGAGTCTCGGGAGTGCGGCAACATTTGCATAATTTTATGGCTGCAAATTCCACTTAAACAACTTAATTAGCTTGAAAATACAGTAAAAAGGCTGATTCGAATGCACTTAAATAAACAAAACGGAAAATCAGAAAATCAAAAATGGAGTGCAAGTCCCTTCGGGCAGGCTACGGATGATTTATTTGACTGGCGTTTACCAAACAGCGCCATTTTGGTAACGAACTGCGCCGTCGAGTGACGTATCTGGTCAGCCAGCCAATAAACTGGCTGCAAAAAAGCAACGCCCGCCGTTTAGTTTAACTGCCATGCGGGCCTCGAAAACGCGTTCGTCTCTAATGGCCGCTAATCTAGTTAACAGTTTTTCAATTATAGACGATTTTGTGTAGCTGATAATAAATGCGATAAAACATATTTCTGGCCAGCACCAGCACTAAGCGGGCAAGCGAGCAGGCTAAGCAACCAACCAAGCGATGCCAGGCTGCGATTACATCATTGCAGTCAACTTGCACTGAATCGGGCGTATTGCGGTTGCAAATGTCAAAATAATTTGCTTTTGGCTTCGGCTTGTTATCTCGGCCTGTTCGCCTGCAGGCGTTAATTGATTTAGGGGGGCTGCTGCTGCCTGGACCAAACAAATCGTTAGAAACTTTATTAATACTCCTGTGATTTGCCGGTCAACGGGGGCGGGGCCTGATATCATTAGAGAACCGCCCTTTGATGTTATATTGAATGGTTCTCTGACTCATTCCAAATTCGATAAATGGAACTTAAAATTGCGTATTGAGAAATCACCACATCGCGATGCCTGCAGGCGGCAACATGCAGAATTGCAACAACTACAGCAATAGCAACCTTTCTTGGCAACAAATAAAATTAATGAGCTTAGAGCTGGACGTGAAGGAGAGGGGAATGGAAAAGAACCGTCACTGCTGCACCGCTAACCCAGTTCAAGTGGCTTGCAAATGTCAGTATGGCATTTTTTGATAAATGTGCCAAGCGGCGACGTTTCTATGCCAAACGAAAATGAAAATGTTTATGTAGCAGCCCCTCCCGAAAGGTTGCCGTCTCCGCACCGCACCGCACCGCCATCTCTGCTGCAGTCACAGTCACATCATAATGATGCCCTCAATCCGTTGGCAGTCGGAGACGCAGAGACGGCGGCCGTCCTTAACCAAGTCGTGCGCCGTCAACAAGGAATATGTCAGAGGCTGAGGCTGCGGCTCAGATGGAGATGGAGACGAAGACGAAGACGAAGACGGAGACTGCGACTGCGACTGCGACTGAACTGCACTGCAGCTCAACAACTGAGCTCGGTGGCTCGACGTGTGCCTGTTTAGCAAACATTGTCTGGGCCGCGGAAAGTCACTTTTGACGAGAAGTCAAAATGTTGCAAATGTGTTGCTGCTTTACATTTTTCTCTAGCTGCCTCTCTCTCTCTCCCTCTCGCTCTCCCCCTCTCTGTCTTTCTCTCTTTGCCGTTGCGGCGTGACAGCTTTGGGCCATCAAATTGCAAACTAATGTCGAAAAATGCAGCTCCACGTTGGCTTTTCCAAAATCCATACCAAACTGAGTCTCGAGTCGAGTCGAGACCCAATCGCACATGTCAGTGCCAGTGGCGATTCTGCTGCGCCGGATTTCAAAACTGCGCCCCCAGAATGCGCCATCAATAGATTGTCGACAAGTAGTCTATAAAATTATAAATAACCCTCGTTAAATTGAACTATTTTCGAATTTTGTTAAGTTCGTTTGGAGCGAGAGGAGTAGCAGAAGGAGATGCGGCAAAGGGGACTGGCAGCAACGCTTCACTGCATCGCCGTGACTGCTCTTACGTCGCGATAGTTGTGTGTGCCTGCAATGAAGCCCATTTTAAACTAATTAATATACCACCGGGCGTGGTGGTATTTCATGCAGTCGTAATTTTATTAATTGCTGCTGACTGCCAACGGGGCAGGCTGGAGTTGCATAATTCAATTAGCAGTAGCAATTGTTGTTATAGAACGCCTTAAATGAAGACAGACTTTGTCTAATCACTGACTTTAGAATTAAGGTGAAAAACATGACGAGAGACGGTAGAAGTGTGTTTGGATGTGTGTTTTGTGTAAAAAGAACAATTTAAAATATATTGTTCAGTACTCTGATCTTGCAACAACAATATTATCAACACGAATTTATATCCTATTAAGGTCACTGTAACTTTTAACTGCCTTGGGAACTAAACTGAAATTGAAATTACCTAAATGTATATCCAACAAGATGTTGATTACCTTCTACAATCTGTACATCTTTTTATTCTTCCCATTATATTATTAGTAAAATTGCACAGTAAAATAACTATTGTCAACTTTTTTTTGCTGTCTCTTTAAAATGTTGCAACGAGTCAGTCTAATTCGCAATTAGGCTTCAGGCAAGGTTTAACGATTGCTTGTACAAATTTACAATTAAAGAGCTAAACAGCCAATGCGCAAGTCGAGCTACTCCAAAATTTAAGCACACACACATCGTGTGTATTTGCTTTAGGCCAGGTCATGATGCCAGGCGGCTGCCAAGCGGTTGAAATGTATCTGCCATGTGCGATTACATGCACAATGAATGCAAATGCGAATGTGATTATGATGATTGTGAGTACACGAGGGCGAGTGGCAGTGCGAGTATGAGTATGAGTATCTGAGTTGATGCAGTTTGCATTGCTTTTCACTCCACCAGTTTAAATAACAAAACCAGGAAGTCTATGACAATTATAAATCATCTTCGCCTTGGCAAATTTGCGGCTGTCATGATGAGCACTTCAGCTGGCCAACTTGAGACAGTCATAAACAGTTGCTCATTACACAAACACCCACCCAAATAAATGGGGTAAGGGTAGGCTAAATGAGCATCAGCTCAGCGGCTCAGCACCTCAGCAGCAGTGCAAACATGTACAACAACTGACAACAGCAAAAGCAACAACAACAACAACAACAACTACAACCGACAACAGCAACCTACAGCAGCAACACTCGCGTCATCAGAGTCAGAGTCGCCGCCGTTGCAGGGCGTTGTTGCAAGTGCTATTTGCTTTGGAAGCCCAGAAGAAGCTAACTGGGTTTTATTCCCGCGGACGCGCAGCGCTAACATAAAACACAAAATAGAGATTTGTGTCCAACCCCGTTTGCACGGTTCCGCCCCCTCCTGCAACCCACTGTCAAATTTCTGGACATGCAGCTAAAGGTTCTTAGATTAGAAAAGCGTGTGCTTGTAATTTCTTTGGCTCAAGTATTTTCACATGTTGCAGCGTCATAAAACCGAGCCAGGTCGTCGTGTCGACTGTTGTTGCTGTGCAACTTGTTGTTGTTGCTGTTGTTACTGTTCCTGTTGCTGCTGCGTCTATTAAAATGCTATTTTGACTGGAGTAGTTTAGTTGAACAAGGCGGCAGCGTCGTCATCGTTTCGAGTACGTTTGCGCGAGTGCTGAAAAGCATTTTTATGTTTATGTTCTCGTGGCGTCAAGTGCTGCTGCCGCTGCTGCCTCTGCTGCTGCTGCTGCAGCAAAACGTTAGAAATTTGCGCACCAGCGGCCAAAGCCCAAACAAGAACAATGCTGATGATAATAGTAACAACAACAACAACAACAACTCAAACTGGCAGACAACTGCGCGGCGTGCAAATAATGCAATTTGTGCAATGCGCCTGAGCTCAAACGTGGGAGTCAGCGTCGAGTCGCAGACCGAATCCGAGTTAGAGTCGGTGTCGGAGTTGGAGTTAAAGTTAGAGTCGCAGTCAGTGGCAGAGCTGTTGCCGCCGCCATGGGGCTCAGGCTGACTTGGCTGCCTCATTTTAGTAGCTTCCCCACTGCGCGGCCAAGTCGCAACTCCTAACTACTGTCAGTCAGTTAGTCGTCGTTGCTGTGTGGCCACCGCGCTGTTGATTGCATTCTTTGGCGACGGCACCAGCTGCTGCTGCGGATGTGGATGCCACTGCCACTGCCACAAAACAAATAAGTGCATTTAGTGTTTAACAAATGTTCGCTTTTGCGCTGATGGCGCTGCTGATAAGCGCAGGCAAAATGAATTAACAGCAAATGCAACTGAGACAACAGCAGCCACAACATCAAGGAGGCTGACGATGACGATGACAATTACTGATGCTAAATTGTTGCTGCTGATGAGGCTGGCGACAAGCGCCGCCTTCAGTATTTATTTATCTAATTATTTTCGGATTAATAAAACTGTCACTGGTAGATAACGATGCATCCCCTTAAAGATAATAGATGCACTCCAAGCGATTTATTAAAACATTGCCAACGTTTCACTTTAAGAAAGTTCTTAGCTCGTAATCTTTTACTTTCGGCAATTTCCCTGCGCTCAACTTGAGGAATTTAGAGCAACGAAATGATTCACATTTGAGTCGCAGCTTGAGCTGCTGCTGCAGGTACAACTTAATGGGTTAATGGCGATGCCAGTTTCTGCAGTTTGGCAATATTTGCCCGTGCCTGCGCCTGCGCCTGCGCCCGCGCTGAGCGACAGAAATTGAAGTGCATTGAAACGGGGGCCATAAAAACGAAAATATTGCAACGCCTACGTCTGCTTCAAAATTTCACCTACTCTTGTAAAGCTGCTTGGACAGCCAAGTGGATGTGGAGTAAGATCCGCTTGTTGCCCAGTGCCAGTTGCAAGTCTCCGTCCTAGTCGCCGCTGGCAGATAAATGTGCAGCATGCGGACATGGGTGCGCGGGTGTTTGTGGCCACATGCGGTTGCATTTAAATTAAATTAGAGCCGCCAACTCTCTAACTGTAACAATGAGTGATGCACGCACTAAAAGCTGACAGTCAAATGGCCAACGGCGAAGACGAAGACGAGGACGAAGACGATGGCCAGCAGAATCACAGCACACATTGGCAATGATGCGTGGGCATCAATCAGGGGAAACGTTGCCGGCAATGCCAATGTCCTCGTTAAAGTCGTCAGGCAATTGTAATTAGCAGCAACGAAACAGCAATGGCAACCAATGCGGCTGCTAATGACGGACATAATCATTATGAATTGAGATTGCGGCAATCGGAGTCGCCATCGACATTGCTGCGAACGCCCACACGATGCCAGTGTCAAGTAATTCGTCATGGCATGTGGCAGAGCAGGCAGAATCGAAGCCGGTCCGGCTTCAGTTCCGTTTGCATGCAAATTAGAACAAGCTGGAAAAACACACGCGAGGCCTGACAGCGCTGACAAACGGATTTGGCATGCACCTGCTACGATTGCTGCTCCGGCTGCTGCTGCTCTGACTGGGGCTGCTTGGGCTGACCCCAAAGCTGACTTTCACAAGCTACCAAGCGGATTGAGCACTTTCAAGTTCAAAGACAAATGGGCGCGCATTCGATTCGATTTACTTTTAATTTATAATTTGGAAAACCTTTTGAACTTGCCTAGCATTGAGAAAAATGAAATTGTCGATGGGCCGCGCGACGATGGCAATTTGTGGTCGCAATTTCATTTCGAATTCAGTTCCGCATCATTGCCAGGGCAACCAGCAGCAGCAGCAGCCCAGGCAGCACCGAGTCGGCAGTCGGCAGTCAGCAGCCAGCACCGTGCACCGTGCACAGTGAGTAATAAAAGTAAAATACTGCAAATAAAATCAGGTCAAATGGGGCACAATGGGCAGCACGTAGCCGCAGCGAGAGAGCATTAGGCCAAATCTGGTCAGCCACTAGAGCGACTCCTTTCTAGTCGCGCTGCAGTCGCGGCATGACATTGACCCTGGTTGCATTTAAATCGCGCTTTAATTGACTTTTTCGTTGCGTCCGCGTATCCCCACAGGCAACGCGCAACCTGTAACTTGCAACTTGCAACCTGCAACAGCAGCTAACAGTGGAACCGCTGTGTGTATGCGTGTGCATGTGTTGCTGTGTCAAGTGTGTCGTTGTCAAGGCAACGCGGACAAGACATCAATCATCACTAAATTAAAAAACATTTAAGATTCCTGCATGGGGTATGGAAAGGGGGCAAGAAGGGAACGTTGCTGCCGCAGCAATCTCATAAATAATGCAGCAGCAACATGCAGCTACGAAATGTCACATTAAACAGGCGATATTAAAGCTGAAAAGCAGATGACACCGAAATCATGTTAGGCGGCACTTGAATGAGTATCAAACGGCAGCTGCCATAAACACACAAACACGCCGTCAACGTGTCGACGAAGCCGCTGAAAGGAGTAGACCAGGCCAGGCTCCACTTGGAGCCAACAGTTGCTGATACGGTGGCTGATGCTGCTGCTGTTACTGATGCTTTTGCTGCTGCTGCTGCTGAGGCAGTTGTCGCCGCCGCCATCGATAGTCGTTTTACACTTGTCGCCGGCATTGACCAAAGTTGGCAATTGCCGCGCCACTTTTATGTGGCCTCCTCGCCTGGGGAGCTGCTGCCGCTGTAGCTACAGCGGACGCATCAAAAACTTGGGAAGGTGCAAACGCCGCACGTCAATTGCTGCATTAGACGGCAGTAGTCGCTGTTGCAGTCTCACTCCCAGTGCCAGTCGACGTCGCCAAGACTGACTCGCAGTCCCAATCCCAAGCCCATTCCCAGTCCCAATTCGAGCAGCGATCCCAATCCCATCCAGCGACCAAACAAGTTGTCATTGGCGCGTTATTTATGACAATGTTCAAGATGTTTCTGCTGTTGCTGTTGCTGTTGCAGCTTCCCTTGTGGCGTCTCCTGTTGCTGTTGCTGCTGCTGCCCAGCGCGGTTTATGTTAATGCTAAGTTCGAGAGTATCTCTCTCTCTCTCTCTTTCTCTGTCTCCTCGCACTCCAACGCTGACAGCGTCGCTGCATTCAAGTGTCCGTCAATTGGCATCGTTAATAGAGTTCGAGCGCGCCGAGTTCGTGTGCCGCAGCTCCGACTGCGACGACGACTGCGTCTGTGGCTGCTGCGACTGCTGACCAAATGCGGCGGGCGTGTGACAATTAAATTGTCAAGCGCTGCCTTTGACATTGACGCGTGGCAAGTGTCAAACGTGTTGCCGTTGTTGTTGTTGCTGTTGCTGTTCTTGTTGTGGTTGTTTTGCTTGTGTTCCTGTTGTTGTTTCGTTGCCAGCAGCGCTGCAAGGCACCTTTCAGGCAGCTAGCGGAAGGGGAACTTTTCAATTATGATTTTAATCACACGAGTCCGCCAACAGCAACAGCTTCATTTTATTGTTGCTGTTGTTTTTGTTGTTGTGGTTGGTTTCTTAGTTCTTTTATTACCTTTTTTTTGTGCGCATGTAGCTTGGCTTGGACAGCGACTAAATTTCTCACAAGAAAATTGCCAATTTTTTGTGTGCGCGCCGCGCTTTGCTGATAAATGAGCCTTGATATGATTCAAACTTGCGACTTGTCGGGAGGCGTTGTGGCGTTACCACGGCGAAATTATGCCATAAAAAAGCTGAAAAGACTTGACGCGTTCTGGCTAATAAAATTCATATAATTTTATTCAATTTCTTATCAGCCAAATTGCCACGAGGCTAAGCGAGCTTGAGCCACCACAGCCAACTCTCTTAACGTATTAATCTGTTGTGTTTCTCTTAGCTCTTAGCTAAAGCCAAAGCTGGCACGCTCTCTCGGTCTCTTCAGACGTCGCAGTCGCTACGTAGCTTTCCAGTCGCGACGTCGACGAAACCTCTTTTTATTGGTCAAAAGCTGATCGGCAACTGATAGCGCAGCTGTGTTGGAAATGAACCGCTAGGTCAGCCAGCCAGGCAGCAGGCAGACTGGAAAATCACCAACAAAACTCAACAACGCCAACTGTGTGAGAGAGACAGAGAGCGAGAGCGAGTAATGGAGAGAGCAAACGAGTTGGAGAGCATGCTCAGCTGCAGCTGTTTTCGAGCAGAGCGTCGATCGGCGATAAACGAAGCAACGAACGACGCTGGCAGAGAGACCGAGACGTAGCCAGCTCAACAGGTTTTCTGCGTTTTAGCGGCTTTTTTGCCGTTGCTCCCAGGTTCGTATGGGGAGCTCGGCTCCTCAATCGTATCGTAAGTCGCGCAGTCGCCGAGCCGTCAGTGCTGCTGCGCGCAGCCTGTTGCCTGTTTGGCTTTTGTTATTGTTGTTGTTGTTGTTGTTGCTGTTGCTGCCGTTGCTGTTACTGTTGTAGTTGTAGTTGTTGCTGGACTGTATTACTCGGTCAGTCGGTCTTTGAGAGGTTGTTGCTATTTTGCCACTTTTTTGCTTAGCGATTTGTGCTCGCTGCGCTTCGTTGGTGTTTTGCAACTTGTTGTTGTTGTTGTTGTTTCTGTTGTTGCTGCTGCTGCTGCCGTCGCTCGCTGTTGCTCGTTGCTGCACCGGCAACAGCAACGGCAATTGCACCGAACTTCTGCCGCGGCGACTGCTGCGCTGCGCTGCACTGTGGAGCTCAAGCTCGAGCGTCGAGAGCTGCCTGCAATTTTCATCCTCTTGCAGTTTCTGTGCGACTTTCTTGCGGGACTGTTTAAACTTTTTGCGGTTGCGCGCAAGTTGCAAAAGCAAAAAAGCGAAAATCGAATCTCGTTTCTTTTCGATCTGTTCACGCGTTTCTCGCAGTCGCGTGCGCGCGTTTTACATGCGATTTGTGTGCGTCTTTTTTGCGCGTAGCGCGTATGCAAGACTTATATTTATTTTGGGCTGAACTGATCACACTCATGATAGTGTGTGTGTGCGTGCGTCCGTTGCAACGAGAGCTTCAAATGTTTATATGTTTAGCCACCTGTGGCTGCTCCAAACTAAATCACTCATAAAAGCAGCCAAACAAGCCAAACAGTAAAAAGCAATTCAGTGCTGCCATAAAATCAAATTAATACACATTCATGCACACATAAACAAACAAACGAACACACACACAGATACATGGTCAGATTTGTATGTAATTAAATATGTACATGGATATGCCCTTCGTAAAGCTGCCACATAACAAACACACATATATACCTAGTATAATATATATATATGTATATATGTAGTATATATACTTGTGTAGTATAATCAAAGAGACAAACTTGTTTCCATCAACGGCATCCAGCGCGCGCGGCAACAGCAAATATAAAACAAATTAAATTAAATTAATTTTAATTGCCGCCAAAAGATCACATAAAAAGCGTGCAGTAAAAAGAAAAATATCAGCAAATTAATTATATTGTATATAGAAAAACATGATGCGATAAAAAGTTTACGATTTAAAAATAAAATAACACACATACACAAAAATAAATGTATTTATATGGTAGTATATTGTAGAAATAAACTCAAGAAATCCAACGACACAGAAGCGCGATAACAAAACAAAACAGGCGCGCTTAACAAAAGACTTAGGCAACGAACTTGCTGCCGCCGCTGCTGCCGTTTTCATTTGCTCGCGCTCGTATTATGTGGGACGCTTTTGAGTGTTGAGTGCGCCAGATAACGGTGATTCGGTTGATAGCAGCAAAACCGCAACAACAACAACAACAACAGCAACAGCAGTAACAACAAATACGAAATGCAACAAGCAACAAACTAATTGACAAGTCAAATCCTGCCTGCCACAGCGAACAAACAGCTAGCAACGACAACCAACCAACCAACCAGCACCAGCCAAACAGAAAATAGCTAACAATAAAAAAAAGCGAAAAGAAACAACAGGTCGTCGACTGCCGGACAGGTGCTGCTGGTGGCTTCAAACTCAAAATCAAATCGCAGCCCCAACGACAATTGCAAAGTGTGTCTCTTAATGTTTTCCAATGCATTTTAACTGCCACAAAAAAAGCCAAATAAATTAACATAAATATTTCACGTGCTGCCTGAATGCCTGCCTGGCTTGTTGCATCGACAACGGTCACATCCGCGTTTCAAAGATTGAGATTGGCCAGTGTGGCCACAGTGCTTGACTGTGTATATTCTGTGTAAATCCTATACCTCCTCCCCTTCCACACTTTCCTTGTCCATCGCTCAGTGAATCCTCTAAACTGTTAAATATCAGTGCCAGATCAATATAAAAGATAATACCTAAAAAAGAGAACAAAAACAACAAAAACACGAGGGACTTTGACGGCGGTAAGTGTATTTCGTAATTGTCTTCAATTGGATTTGACTAGTTTTGTTATTATTTAGTTAGGGTCTGTTTTGGTTTTACGCGCCTTTAATTGCACTTTATGTGCAGCATCGAATGCAAAGACTCTCATTAAGAAGACTTTTGCGGCGCAGCGACAGATTCATCAATTAACAGAAACAACGATTTCAATTACAATTAACAGACAAAGAAAAACAGCTGCCGCATTTGCTGCTGGTGTTGCTGCTGGTGTTGCTGCTGTCTCTGCTGCTGCTGCTGATAGTGTTCGGGTTAGTGCGTTCGGCCATAAAACCGTTAGTTAAAAGTTTGCCACAACAATTAATTGCAGTGATTTTAGAGAGAGAAACGGGCCACTTGGCTTTTACTGACTACAGTTTCAGCTACAGCTTCCATCTATTTCCTAGCTTTATGTAAAAAACACCAAAGAGCAGCCGAAGTGGAGCCAATAACAACGAGAGCAGCAGCAACAGTAGCTTTAAAGAGTGCGCGCGCCATAATTACAAGTTCAGTTGAGCAATTTAAATAAAAACACTTCAACACTTTAACAATAGACAAATCAACTTCGCCAGTAGTAGCAGCAGCAAATTGTCCGTCCGTCTAATTGTCAGTCTTAGTGTAATTGTTAAAGTCTGGTGATGCAATTTATCGGAAAAACGTTTTAACTGCAAATACAATTTAAATGTAGCCACACGCACAGCTTGACTTCTTTATGTTAATATAGAGGAACTGAGATTAATGTGAAATCAAAGTTTGCATAAAATCTTATCTAGTATTTCACACAGTTAGCACAGCGATGATTTATTATAATATTTGATTAGAAATTATTTTCCTGAAACGCGATCGATCGCAACGCGTCTCCCTCTGTGCTGGTCCGTATGCCATATATAAAACCGTATTTGCTTTTTTGTCGCTTTCAAAGCAATTAAAATGCACTAATTAAAACAAAGTCGAACAAAAAAGTGGAAAAAAATAAATGAACAGTAAGGAAATTACATAAAAAGGCAAACTTGCAAATAAATATGCAAAGAATTATTTAATTCTCACAATTGCGAAATGCGCCAAGTCACGAGATTCCAGTTGCAATTGGGCGTGTGCAAAAGGCGAATTCAATTAAATTGATTGCCAGAAACAACAACAGTGACAACAGGCAGAGAGACAGCAGCAGCAGCATCTGTAGCAATAAGCAGCAGCAGCAGCAACAACAACAACAACAGCAGACGCAACATTAATAAAAATAACAGCAACAACAACAACAGCAACATCAACATGAAAAGTCGGCAATTGTTTAATTGCAACGCTGACAAAGAAATTGCCGCTGAGCCGCTGTTGATACCAAACGCGGCAAATGAGTTCAAGAAATGTTGCCTGGCAGTTTTCTTGGTAGTCTGTTGGATCTGCCCCTGGCTTGCCTGCTCTCTCGCTTGTCTCGCTCGTCTGGGTTGTTAATTGTGGGCTGGCACAGCTTGGATGGATGAGTCAACAAGAAATTTTCTTAATAGCCGTCTGCTTGCATTTTTTCTGCTGCTGTTCTGCTGTTGTTACCGTTGCAAGTTTTTCTCGCTGTGATTTTTTAATTGAAACTTTTTTCTACTGCTGCCATAATTTATTAACTTTTTTGTTTGCCAGCGCAATTATTGTGACTGATTCAAAGTGCTGCGCGCAAGTAACGCGTTGCGTTTGATTTGCTTTGTCTGTAATTGTGCTCATTATGCCTGCCATTGTTGTTGCTGTTGCTGCTGCTGTTCTGATGCAGTTTTTTGCATTGGCTCCCGTCATTACACATGTTGTCTGGGCAGCAGTCAGACTGTCTGTTTGTCTGTCTGTCTGTCATTCTATCGTCATTTGCTGATCGTTTGCACGTCCGTCATTCCGTCAGTCGGTACGTCAATCTGGCTGTCTGCCCATTTGGCTGCTGCTTTTTAGCTGTGAACGCTTTGATTTTCCAGCTAAACGATTTTGCCCTTTGTTTTATGAGTTCAATCAATGACGCACTTGGCTGACATTTACTGATTGCTCTGATGTCATCTCCGCTGTCGTCAACAGCCCCGTCAGCAATGTCAGCCAGTCAGCCAGCCTGGCCCGCACTTCAAATGTCACGCACTTCTGAGTAGTGAGCAATGAGCACTGCACAGCTAGCTGCATATTCTAAGCAGCTGCGCGCGCAGGCAACCAGCTTTGTTGCCTAAGTCTTTTGTTTCGCCACTTGCAACTCGGAATTCCCCGAATATTTCGCTTACACAGCAGCGTCTCTGCGTCGATTACGGCAACCCAAACCAACTGTAATGAGCCATGCGCAAATATTTCGTCTATTACGCAACGCAACGAGCAAACTCAAGCCCAAACCGACAACAGCAACAACGGCCAAAATCGATGAGCTTGGTTGAGGCGCCAACACAATATGCATATACGCTTTGGCTGCTCGTCGCTCCTCTAAGCCAACTTCATGCCACAAATGTGAAGAGTTTTCACTAATTTCGAGCCGCTGCGAAACAAAACACGCGAATGAAACAACATAAACTCCAGCGACAACAACAACAGCACAGCAACAACAACAATAGCAATGGCAACGTTGGCAACAACAGCGGCAAACAATCAGCACGGCTGCATAAATAAAAGTAAATTTAATGACAAGCAAAATATTTCTTGTCATGCCTATCAGATTACAAGATTTCTATATGAACTCGCAGATGACGCGCCTGTGTGTCTGCAACTGAGTGTTTATGTGCGTTGCTATGTGTGTGTGCGACTGTGTGAGTGAGTGTCGTTAAAACATGATTACTGGCGCTCGCACAGACAGGCAGACGGACCTGACCGACGGACACACAGACAGACAGACAGACAAACGGGCAAAGTGACAGAACCGTTAGTGTCATTTGAATGTGCCTGTTGTTTTTGTTGCCGTTGTTGTTGTTGTTTATAGTACATGGAGCCGTAATACCTACGAGGTGTCCAGATGCAAGTCCCAGGCGCCGGCTTTGTCGAGGCAGCTTTTGATAAAACCCACTTCAAAGAGAACGCCAGGCCAAGAGTCTCTCGATTTTGCTTTACAGATGTGCAAATTGCAAATCAGAAAAGTCAGTCTACACAAACCTGCATGCTCTACACACACATACACACATACCCTGCACTTTATCACTTTGTAATGCAGCCTTAGGAAATAATTAAAATAGTTTCCCATCATCTAGAGAGAAAAATGCGTGAGTTGCATGCACTAGTGGAGTGGGAAAATGCTGTCTCGCTGTCTGTTTATAAGTCCCATTGCCAATCATAATCAATTTCACACATAACAAAACCGAAAAAATAGTCGAAAGAAAAAAATAACTACGCATGAAATTGCTAATTGTAGCATTAGCGGAAGGGCCCAGCCCATGCCAATAGGCCTCAGATCAAACCGCTACGATGCCGTAGGCCTCTTCACCATCGATCGACAATTAAAATCGTAGCGAATTCCCAAGCAACAAAGAAAATTTAATTACGCCACATGTGGCATGTGGCGCAGCGACCCTTGGAAACATATTCGAATCGAAAAAGGGCAAACCGTTGCGGGACCTTGGTCTATAATCAAGTGAGAAATTTGTGCGTTTTCAGGCCGCTTAATGAATTTTTCTAGCCATTTAAGGGCCGCACTTTTAATTTAACCAACGACCAGAAAATGGGCGTAGTAATATTTTTTTTGTATTAAAAACTCCAATTCGAAATCCACATCCAAATCAAAATCATAATCGAATCCCAAAATGCTTGTATTAGCTTATAATAGGAATCGCGTAATGATGATGCCACCGCATGAGATTTGAAAGGAGGTCGCAGGCAGTTGGGAAATACGCGCAGAGAATATGGTAACCTAGATTAATGAATTAAACATTAAACATATGGCTCCCATAATTATCGATAAGTATACTGATAAGGCGCGCATGATTAATCGAAAACTGCTGAACATGTCAGCACACACACTAAATCGCTGCATTTACGGATGTGTTTGTGTCAATGACTTCGACAGCTCTTAATTGTCAGCCGTGAAAAATACGCGCAAATCGGCTTCTTTATGTTCATTAGCTGTTTTTGGCTTGAACCCGACGGCGGCGGCGGCG
Organism: Zaprionus davidi; assembly: GCA_018903715.1. Classification (NCBI taxonomy): domain Eukaryota; kingdom Metazoa; phylum Arthropoda; class Insecta; order Diptera; family Drosophilidae; genus Zaprionus; species Zaprionus davidi. Next base: position 2,888,760 of record JAEIGL010000003.1, read on the forward strand.
GCGGTAAGATTCATTTTATGTTGTTTGTCATTCGATTGAATACATCGCTGAATTTACTCAATTTAAAACACATTTACTTTGCATTCATAATTTAGACAAAGTTTTGAAGGCAGGCCGAAAGATGTTTTTAATTTAGTTATAAATAATTTATACACCTACCATATATGCTGATGTATACTAAAATCGATAGACTGAATTTTAAGCAAATACTTTAATAAACTACCTGACTCTTCGATAGACTGTGGCACATAAATCTTCACGTCAACAACACCAGAAATTCCTCTGCATATTTTTTGGTGACATCAATTAATTTAGCTTGATGTGCTGCAGTAGCAAAGCCCCAAAGACAAACAACTGCAATACCTAACTGAGAGATACCCTTTATAAGAGAATTATATATGTAATTTAAATTAGTTCTAATGTAAATTAAAGGTGAATCAATGATCTTCTTTTAATATAAAATAAGTTTCCCTTAATTTCCCTAATAGGTGCATACTTTCTTTATAAAATGTTTTAGGGTATGAAATCGCACGCAAAATTCATGCATACAAATTTCAGCAACGATAGACAAAGGCTATGAAAATTAAATCAAAAATTAGTTTTCTTTTCGTTTCGCTCATTGTTTTTATTTTTTATTTATTTTTTTTTTTTTTTTTGCAACTCGCGATTTGCATATTTCTCGTAGGTGGTTCAATGAACTTGTTGCTCCACAGTGGAGCGAGCAGTCTCGCAGTTTGGATGTGGTGGGGGCGTCGTTTGATGGCGACGGCGTGACAGTGACAGCGACACTTCCAGCTCTCTCGACTCCATTCGCCTACACGTAATTTGACAAATTTGCAAAAATTTGCATAGACTCGCGAGGCAAACAAAAGCGGGCCCAATCAGTTGATACAGAAAGCAATTATGCTACGAGCTGATAGCAGTCTTGATCGATATACTACAATAAAGAGTAGCATCCTATTAAAGTGACATACAATTTATTTGATTTATGTCCGTAGTATACTGTTATTTTCATTCCAAAATGAAGCTGCAATTAAGTTTATAGAGTCATGAAAATACAGCAAAAAAACAGCTGAACATTTTTGCGAATAGCTTTTTGATAATGCCAATTTCGACATCGGCTGCGGTTGCTGCTGCAGTTGGCAATTTCTATTAAAGCATTTAAAGTTGCTAACGAGCCAAGTCAATTGACTCGCTTTTCTTTGACTTTTAATTGCAATTGAGTTTCAACATGAGCTGCGTGCATTTGCGCAATGATTTGCCGATAGCAAAAACCATGGGAAGCACATCGTCTTGCGGATGGGACTGGCAATGGTTAGGCTGCATGGCCAGGAGAGCCTTGGCTGGCTGGGCCGGCTGCGTAGCCTGGGCAGACGGGTTGGCTAATTGATAACGCCTCTTTAATTAATGTATTTGAGAAGCTGCTGCAAGCCAACTTCCAGCATAGCTTAGCTCTCTGGCATTCCCTGCCCATGTGTTGGGTACTTGATGGGGTGGAGGGGAATTTCAATTCAATGGGGGATAGAGATATTGACAAACGGGAAATACATCGATTGCAGTCCATAATTAGCATAGTTCAGGCGGAGCTAGTCGCTTATTAAACTGATTTAAATGCACTTTAGTTGCAACCTTCGGTGTAACCTCATAAACCAAGTATCTCTCGGATCGGTTCTTTCTACGCACTACGCGACCGAGTAATCTAGAATGCTAATTAAGCTGCCGGCAATATTTGCAGTTGTTGTTTCTGTTGCTGTTGCTGTTTTCGCTGCCTGTTGTTGCTCTTGCTGTTCTTGTTGTTATTAACGCATGCAAAACTCATGTTACGTATACGCACCGCAACCGCAGTCGCTCGATTAGCTCGATTTTGTATTCGACTTGGAGTTCGAGTTGCAGCTCCGTCTCTGCGTTGCGTCCCATTGCGTTGAGTTGTGCGCTGCGTGCATTAATTAATAAATGTCGTGATGTCGCTTTTGAAGTGTCTGTCATTATGAGATCAATTAATAGGAAAAAATTCTAGATCAAGGCGAAAATGTACAAAAATGTCGCACACATGGGACAAGCGTGCGTTGTTGCTATTGCTGTTGTTGTTGTTGCTGTTATTGATCGACACGCAGTTGAAGTCGACGCATACGTTTCGCATGTCTGACCCCTTTTAAGCAAGGCACATTTTTATATAGTTTCCACTAAGAGTGAGCACATGTTGCACATTTTATTTACTATTGACCTGACATCAGCATAGGAATTACATCAGACGCATAAATGGGCAGCAAATCTTGCGAAGCTGCAAAAATAAATACACAAAAGCTTTTTTAAAAAAATAATTAATTAAAAATCACTGAAATAAAATTTTTATATTCATACTAAGTTAAGACATAAGATTAACATAACAATACCAGTTTAGATAAACACTCAGGATTTCAGAGGGATTTTATAAAGAAAAATGAGTAATTGATATGTTTTTAGCCTACACTTAAATTTAAATTGCATATTACAACTTTTAATAGATAATTTAATATCATCATAATTCATTTCTGCAATATTTTAATGCTCACATATAGAAATATTACAATCGTAATTATATGTAATCATCATAAATGAATATTTATTGTTTATTAATTCTCATAAAAAACATAAGTCAAATGTAATAATAAAATACAAAAATGACCACAAATTTCTCACAGTGTAATTGATTATTTATTTTCAATTTGCGAACAAAAACGCACTTTTTTAGTTGGCTCGTGTTTTCGACGTTGTTGCCGCTTTTTATTTTGTTGTTGTTGATGTGAGTGGTGTTACGGGTATTGGTGTTGGTGTTGGTGATATTGCTGGTGTTGGCTAGCTTGCATGGCTATTATAATTAATGTTGCTGATACGAAATTCGCCTTTGCTTCGGTGTTTGAGGCGCATTTGCTTTGATTTTTCGTGTTACAAAGTTTCCGTTTGTGTTGGCTGCACTTGTTCTGCTTGTTGCAGTTGTTGCTGTTGCTGTTGCTGTGCTGTTGTTGGCGGTTTTATGTTACACAAATATTTGCGCTATTGACAAACACGGTTAAGGCAGCTAAAAACTTAGCTTGAAATAAATTTGCCTTGCAAATCGAGTCGCAACTACGGCGACTTATTTTATTTTGAACTTGATTTTGGTGGCGGTATAACAAAAGTCACGGGCTTACGCCAGGAGAAGGGGTCGGAACATGGGAAGGGGGCGGCGTACGGCGTGCGGGCTGGGTCGGCAGCCGGGGTCAACGTTAAACCTGACGCTGTCCGAATGCAGCTGCGCGCTCAACGGCTGTGCGTGAGAACCAGCCTGCCATTAACAACAACAACAACAACTGCTGCTGCCTTATATATATCAAGATTTCAATTTTGCATTTGTGTACTTGAAAATTGACGCCGCACGGCACGCACGCATTTATTGTAGTTGCTTTTGTTGTTGTTATTGTTGTATGCTTAGCAGTTGCATTTTCGTCTAGCTGGTTAATAAATTTCGAGATACTTATCAATTAGCATACGAATTACATGCCTTGCAATCATAAATAATGCGTAAATTTTGCGCTGTTTGTTTATGAAAACGCAACAAAAATGTAGAAGAAAACGATATACGAAAAATACCAATTGATGCATAGGCCAGGCCAGGCTAGGCCAGGTTGGGCTGCGAGAGGCCACTTCTAAGAATTGTAATTTATATGCACTTCTACACATTGGGACTGTAGGTGCGTGTTTGATTTGTCTTTGATTAGAAACGACAAATAAACAACAAATCATGCAACACGAAATGGATGGATGGATGGAAAACCAAGTTGAATTGAAATCGAATCGATTCGAATTGAAACGAATGACGACTCGAACGAAAGACTAAGGGAACGAACTTGATGGGGCATGATCAAGAAGTTCCAGCCAGCAGGCAGCAGCTCATTGTTATGCTCGACACTTTTGCGCTATATTTACAAATTGGGCCAATAAAATGAACACCATGAGACTGTGGTAGACGGCTTACACTCACACACACACACACTGGCACAACCAGCGACACCAAGAATTGTAAGACTATAAAAGCCAAGCAAAACGGAAAACGGGCACATAACTAAAATCAACTCACAACTGCTGATGAATTTTTATGCATGTTTATATGGTGGTCATAAAAGCTGACCGTTCCCCAGGCCCGTCGCGGCTAGAAGTCAACGATTGTTTAATGAAACAGCGAAGAAACAACGCAGCAACGCCCGTCCCCCTTGCCCAGCCATTAAATGGCCTGGCAAATAAATCAAACACGACTCTCCCGATCGCATGAACAGCTACACTTGATTATAGGCTGATTCGGCCAAGCTTACAAATCCGCCCGCTTCGTTAGCCAGCAACTACAACAACACATCACCTGCTGTGCGTCCGCTAGAGACAAAAATGTCAATGGTGCGTTAATCCCTGCACTACAAATGTATCTGTTTCTGTATGTCTCTGTCTATCTCTGCCATCGGATACTATGCAAAATGAATACGTTGCCCAAGGGATTAGTGCTTAGCGAGGGATACATAAGCAATATGGATGGCTAAGCTGACGGCGTGAGGCACGCGCTAAAACGTTTAGAAATTGTAAACGTTGATAAATCGACGGGGCAGGAAAGAGCAACAGAGAAAGAGTGACAAACGTAAAACGGCCAAAAAACCAACAATAACAACTTTGGTGAAGTGCGGGAGAAAAAGAAACATAACAATAAGTCGCGCGCTGGTCAACCTCAGTTACAGTTACCGTGCCCCTTCCCCCTCAAGGTTCTCCCACATTGTTTATTAAATACGAGTCATACTCGCACATTTTTCATTTATCTAATGCTCCAGATCTGCAGCCGAAACCGAAACAGAATTGAAATCGGTGTATCGGCATCGTATCGCATCAGATCGGATCGGCATCGGCATCTGGCAGCCGATATTGTAACTCCGCTGTCAGCCTAGTGACACTTTGGGCCCATGATTTATGTGTGTTGAGCGTTTCTTGGCAGCCACTCGGCGCTGCACGGCGCTGTGTGTCTGTGTGTGTGTGCGTGGAGTCGCCCCAGCAGTAACAACGTGTTGAGGCAATTACGCCCACTCGCTGACGCTAATGCCGAGTACAGATTGTACTTACACTTGCACACACACACACACAGAAACACACACAAAGTGCGATATTTGTAATATGAGGGATTTGTCATTGTGGCGAGTGGAATTTCCCATATTTTTTGGGCTCTGACTCAAAAACACACGAAACCGAAATGTGCCAAAGCTTTTAATACGCTGCTAATTAAAAATCAATAAAGCAAAGGCAACGCCAAACGAGTTGGGGCAACTCATCAGCGACGAGACAGACGACAAAACAAGATTCGCAACGCCTCTCGTTGTCGGCAGTTGTGCTGTGCTTTGCTCGTAAGTGCTCCTAATTGGCCACCTAACCCAGTCCTAAAGCGCAGTTTTTTTCATTAATTTGCGAAACTGACAAACCGCTTAGCATCCGTCTAGCCTTATCTGGTGGCTATCGCTGCGCTGGTCTCGTGGCTTTTATGATTTTTTAAATGTAAGTCACGCTTTTGGCAATTAAGTGCCCCCAACACCGACACCGACACCAACAACGACACCAAAGACAGCCAGAGCAGCAACAGCAGCAGCAGCAGCAGCAGTGGCAGCGGCAACAGCAGCCAAACCTCATCGACTGTGGCCTGTGGCCGCCCTCGACAGGTGGCTCTGGCTCGAGCACAGCCTCAACCTCAGTTGCAGTTACAGTGGCAGTCTCCTTTCCGGGCACTACTGGTACTGGGGGTGTTGGCCATCCGTTGCGAGTTGCAAGTTGCTGCTCGCCCGATCGCGCTTGCTCTTTCTTTCTTTGGGCTGCCTTCCTGACTGCCTCCGTGATACGTTTTGGCGACATGCGCCGCATTTGCAATTATTTTGCGGCTCATTAAACTTTTAAACAAGTCGCTCACGTAGTGACGCGTCTGTCAGACGGCTGCCATGTAGCCAGAGCCACAGGCCGTCGCATCCCTCCGCCGGCGTTGCTCCCCCGCGCAGCTAGCGCAGCTCTCTCGGGCTGCCTGTGAAAATGTCATAAAAATCTCTGGGGAGTTTGCAGTCGGTTTAACTGTTGCCTGCTTTGATTTCTGTGCCGTGTTGCTTTTTCCCAACGCTTTTTGAGCTTGCGAAATCACAAAGATTTCTTTTTTATCGCGCAACTGCCGTAGTTGCTGCTGTCGCTGCTGCTGTTATTGTTGCTGCTGCTGCTGCTGAAGCCGTTTGATTGTTGCCAGCTTTTTATTTTATGATTATTATATTTTTTGAAAATTACCCCGGCCACCCTGTGACAGTCACAGTTATAACGGGCACACACACACGGTGTGCCTTGTGTGTTGACAAAAGACTTAGGCAACAAACTTGCCACAAATTTTTCGCGTTGCAATTTCGCCTGCGTGTGTCGCTGTCAAATGCAATTAGCTGCGAGCTTAATTGAAAAGCGGCCAATCGCCGCATGCCATTGTCCAAAAATTGAAAAATCAAAAATTGAAATACTGCAAAATTGAAAATCCTTTTGCTGCATGCCGCATTCCTCGAAACATTTCAATTAATTTTACTACTTGGCCGGCACTTTTTCGCTTTCCTTTACGCATTGTTCGCCAGTGTGTGCCACTTTCTGGCCATGACAAGCAACTACGAGCAACGGGCGACAGGCAACAGGCAAACGGGGCAGCAGGCAACATGGGACAACAACGGCAACAAGCAACGCCACAACAACCACAATGACAACGTTTCAATGTCGGCTCGCATTAAAGTGTCGTTCGTTTTCTGGTTCAAGTACGTTTGTCGCAGATAAGTCGACATCGCCTGCGCGCCTGCGCCTGCGACCGGTCCAGAGGCAAACGAGCAGATTCCATTTCATGGCCATTTGCATGGAAATCGCTCAGCTGATTCGGGCTCCGGCTCGGTCTCTTGCTCCGTCGTTGTCTTCCGTTGTCAATAACGATTTTCATCATCATCATCCGCATCATCCTGGCAACGTTGAAAACAGAATGTGAACCAGTTTGCAGCAGCGCCATCTAGCGTGCAGTTTTCACCAATCGCATATGCGCCACTAATGAAATATATGCGAAAGCCACCAGACGATGCTGCGCGCTATCAGCAAACGGCTTCGGTTTCATCGTCTCGCCTTCTTTTATTATTGTAATTTTGCTGTTGCTCCCGCTGCTGCTGCTCCCGCTGCTGCTGCTGCTGCTGCTGCTAGCATCGCAACGGTTTCGTTTTGTCCAAAAACGATGCATAATTTATGAGCATCGTTTGGGTGCATCGTTTTATTATGCTAATGCCCGAGGTAATTTGTACGTTTCGGGTCTGTGCCAGCTTGGGCTTAGTGTCACTATTAAGCGACTAATTAATTTGTTGCAGACGCTCGATATGACTATTTCTGTGTGTGTGTGCTTACAGATCGGCTCGCATTGATTAGCATTAGCGGACTAAGCATGAAGGTGCCAACAGTTCCATCAATCAATTAGTCCAGCAAAACTGAGGCGACCGACGCAACTCACTCCCCAAAAGCATTGCAATTATTTAGCAATCGTTGCAGCAGCAGCAACAGAAATGCTACAGAAATTGCAGTGTACAGGGGAAACACAAAACGTACAAAAAGAGAGCAACAACACGACGACAACTGCAGCAGCAGCAACAACAACAACAACAGACTGTGTACTGACCACGTCGCCGTGTCTGGTCTGGTCGGGGCAGCGTGTGTGCCCCCGCGAGAGGTCGTCCAGCCGTCGTCAGATCCGGCTTGGCGGTCGTTCTGTCGCTCTGGCACTCGATCGGACGACCGGACGTGTCGGTCGATCGGTCGGACGTATGTACGTTCAGTTCGGTCGTTCGTCGTTTTGTCGATCGGTCGCTCTGTCGCTCGATTCCTCGCTCTGTCGCACGTTCGGTCTCTCAGTCGCTCGGTCGGAGGCCTTTGAGTTACAACCAAACCGTCGCACGTTGGAAATACTTTAAAGCGCTTAATAATATGCAGTTTATTATTGTTATTGGCGTCGTTGTGGCACATAAAACTTGCAATTGGCATTATTAACGCCATAGGCTGTGGCCATTTAGTATATTTCGCTTTCCTAACTTCGCTTGCGAAGTTTTGGGCGTGTGTGGGAATGCTGCGATTGCAATAGCAATTTTGGCACAACAAATGACGCTGATTGATTATGCTCACAAGCAAAGGCAACAGCAACAACAACAACAACAAAACGAATAGTCAAGCCAGTTTGTTGTGTTGCTGGTGCTGGTGCTGTTCACACCTGGCCAACACATTAATGAACATTCAAATTAACTGCACTCTAATTAACAAAATATACTCAGCTCTAGTCGCATTTCGCACGCAAAACGACGCAGCGCAATGCGGGCGGGCAGGCGCAGCTAAATATTGTCAATGGATCCAGTCCAGTCATAAGCTAATTAAGCGCAAAGCAAAGCAAAGCAAAGCAAAACGAAGTGAAGCTAATAAAATATACTTTTATATAATGGCTTAATAAAGTGCGTGAGCTTCAAGCGAAACGTGAACTGAATATAATGAAATCCATAGAGCGCTCCATTCATTGCGAATTACGTATGCGCGAATACGATTTATTAGTCTAATGAGTGCAGCGGTAGATTCGCGTGACTCGCATGGAGTAAAACTAAATTCATTTGTTTTGCATTCGAATTCGCCCGAGGGTCGATGCAAAACATATTTTAAAATTCTATAAATCATTTATAATTAAGGTGGAAATTAGTACTAAATATAAATATAGTTATAATTTAATTAATACTAGATAGTAAATATATAAATACTGTAATCTAATTGTCTTGCAACATGTATGTTGTCAGCTCTGGCGACACCTTGGTAAATGTTTGGCGGCATTTTGAATTGCCTCCCCCGCTGCACTCACATATTTCTAGAAATCAAAATGGAAATGAGTTTTTATTGCCAGATGATGCCTGCCGTTTCTGCCGTGAGTTTCCGCGTTGTCAAGCGCTCACTTTAAACTACACCGCCGTAAAAAAAACCGTGCCGACGCGGCGGCTGACAACGCGGCGTATGCGCATTTTTAATTGCCCACAACGACAACGATTGCAGCGAAGATTGGCAACAGATTTTCGACAGATTTTTTTCTGCTTTTTTTTATCAAAGAGCTCGCAGCGCAACAAATTGAAGCTGACATTTCAACAGGCTACGTGGACTGCCGACGATTGCCGGCGTCGTTGGCGCGTTAATTTCAGCGAATTTCAGATTTCAAATGGCTCACCAAAAATGGTTGCGTTATGAATTATCAATATGGAGCCGCCGCCCCTGGTGACATCGTCCCCGTTGCCGTTTGCAGTGCGACCAGAATGCGACGGTTTGTTGCCGCAACGCAGGAAATTGTTGCCATTGCTTGACCAGTGGACACAGCGGCAGCGGGTGCTCCATATACGGTCTAAATATTTGCTAAATCACACGCGCTGTGCAGACTCAGACAATACAGTGCCGTCCACATAGTTGTTGTTGCATTTGTGGCTGCAGTTGTTGCTGCTGCTGTTATAGTTGTTGCTGGGAGCTCTTGCTCCAGCTTCAACTCCAGCTTCAGCTTTGGGTCTGCTGTGGTCACGATTTTAACATTTTTGCGCATGCGCAGCGAGCACCCCAAAATTTTCGGCGTTGCCCATTAATTTTCATTGAAAACGTTTTCATATTTTCGCCATAGTTGCTGCTGCTGCAGTGGATGCGGTTGCTGTCGCTGTTGTTATTGTTGTTGTTGCCACATTTTCGTATAGCACAATATTTTCATTGTAGTGTTTTGGCATATATTTATGTGCCGTAAAAAATGCGATCAAGATTGGCTAGGACTACAAACTGCTGCACACCAGACAAGGCGAGGTTCGCGACTTATTCCGCATCCAAGTCGCAGCAGCAGCAGCAGCAGCTGTGGCAGTGGCAGCAACCCAAGTCGGCGCTGTTGTTCAACTTTGCACTTCAATTGCAGTTGCCTTAGCTGTTGTTGTTGTTGTCTGTAGTTGTTGTTATTATTACTGTTTGGGGGCGCTGGCGTAAATTAATGGATTCATCGAACCTAACTCAATCCAATGCTGGCAATGTTGCCCAGGCGACTTGAAGTTCAATGCTTGTGTTAACAACTTTACACCTATGCGACGCGGCCGCGTATTTAATTGTGTTTTATGTTTAACTTATCAATTAGAGAGCTGCGGCTCTTAATTGCGGCATGTGGCGCTGGCTGGCCAAATTAGCGGCCCCCTCTAAGGTGGCCATTATAGAGATGCCGAAACAAAAGAACACCACAAATTGACTCTGACTCTTTTCGGGGTGTGTGCCGCCGAGCTGGGCGAGTCCCGCGCGCCGGACTGCGCAAAACAAATGCTAATTATATGCTTACCGGGTACGTCTTGGGTACTCGTACTCGGGTACTCGCTACGAACGAAGCTCTCATTGATTCTCTCGCTAGAGCTGGGGCCAGGGCAAGGTTATGTTTTGGAGCAAGAATACAAGAAGCTGTTGCGCTCCAGCTATAGTCAGTCTATCTGTGTGTGTGTGTGTGTGTGTCTCTGTGGCCAGTCAGCCACGCCCATTTAATTGCCACCTAGCATTTGAGTTAACTAACTGTTCATAAATAGTTATGGCATACACGGACAGCGGCTGCGCCCACAAAGTTGCCACTGCCACTAGTGCAAGCGTATTGCAGATCGCGGGCCATGCCCTGCTTCAGTTTGAGCTCACCACAGCTCAGCTCAGCTCAGCTCTGCTTCGACTTCGACTAAGACAGCCAAGTCCAACTGCGAGTCCAACTCGGAGTCCGCGTCCCAGCAAGGTTTTCTACTTTGTGCCATTGTCAGAGCAGCTCACTTATTTTCCCACTCATGGCGCGGCTTTGTTTTTGCTGCCGCGGCTTCTGCGGCTGTCGTTGCTTAAAACTTAGTTAATTTAGCGCATTTTGTTTAATTTTGGTGCTGCGGCGACTGCTACCAATTTGATTTGCAGGCCCCGGTCGCATTGATTGCTTTATTAAGCGTTAATTTGGCCAGCGTCCTTGGGCGAGTTGTTGCTGCTGCTGCTACGCAGTGTTGCAAGCAAAGGCTTCCGCATGAGGCCGCCACAAGATGTGAGACAAATACCACCGCAGTGTGATGACTAAGTTTCCATCATAATTGAATCATTAACTCTGCGTAGAACTATCTTTATTATTATGGAAAAGATACATTTACAAAATTGAAAACATTTAGGAAAATTCAACTCAAATTTCGTATGGAAATCTATTCGAATTTAAGTCATGTGACTTTTTCTTCTTACCTTTCAATCTAGAGTTTCCCATCGCTTCGCTTCGTTTAGCATATTCGATTGTGTCTAATTAAATTATGCGTTCTTCTCCTCCTTCTCCTCCTCCCTGCAAAGATATCTGAAAAAGTGTTTCCCACTTTAATAAATTTGATATGCAACAACAGCGACGCAGCAGCGCAGGCTCCCAGGCATAAATCACAACGCCAGAAAGAGAGAGACCCCACACTCTGTGCTGCGATGTGTGTCTGTGTGTGTATGTTGGTGTGTGTGTGTTTATAGCGGTGCCATTCATGCGTGGTCACAGCGGCCCATTCAGAGGTGTCGCTGCTTGGATCGTTTATGCAAATATGCAATGCGAAACACAAAAGCCAAGTACGCCCAACATGTCAGTCAGTCAGTCCGTCTGTCAGTCAGCCAGTCAGTCAGTTGGGAAGTCAGTCAGGCACTCAGTCAGTTAGTCGGCTCACTCACTGAGAGGCAGCGGGCAGAGGGCGTTCATATTCATACGTCTAATTGCCCGCGTCGGTCCGTGAGATTCTTATGGGGCCATTCAAATGGAAAAGGCAAAAGAGCCACAGTCAGAGCCAGAGGCAGCGATCTTATTGTTATGCAGAGTACACACAAATTCAGCATTTGGCTCACTTTGTGCGCACTCAAATGCAGCCACTTCACTCCGCGAGTGGCAGAGTGCAGAGCGACGAAGATCTGCAACGATCTGCTCAAGTGGCATTTGCATATATTAAGCCACTTGTTTGCGAACCAATCAGGCGCTTGGGCAGCGTTTTCAGCCATTCGTCAAACTCGGCTTGGACAGCTGGCCAATATTTATGACCGAACAACGGCAATAACAATAGCAACAACAACAGCCGCCAGCAGCAACCTGCGTATTTGTTGTTGTTATTGACTTTGCATTACGCTGAATGCGTCGGACAATGGCAACGTTAAAGATGCGTTAAACTTATTAGCTAACACACACGCACACACAGTATACACACACACAGACGCGCACTCAAGTTTATGGCCTTTGAGTGAAATCATCACAACAAAAAGTGAATGGGTTTTATGCTGTACTTATAGACATAATCCGTCAATATACTAACAAGCTGGTTCCGTTGTTGCGTATGGGTTTAAAAGGCACAGAAATTATGGGGGGCTTATAAGTTTATATTCCTCTTCCACTCACTCTTTCTCTTTCGCTTCCTTCTGTGCGTCTCTCTCTCTCTCTCTCTCTCTCTTATTCTCTCTCCAATCTCTTATGCACATAGTTTTATAGCCTACACGCATTTATCGTACTATAATGGCAGCTATAGTTTAGAAAAGTGTTGACACTTTTTCGGATCAATAAACGATCGTAAAACTCGAAGAACCCTTTGCAAATGGGTGTGTCATTTCCGCTTGCTTGCTGCTGTCAGGCAGCGACTTGTTAATGTGTGAAGAACCATAAAACGATCCATAAGCCACACACAAAGGAGCACGGCGACAAAGTGCCGAAGCTATTGTTAGGGGACTTAAGTAGTCGAGGGGATTCTCCAAGCAACGATTCGCAATAAACTGAATAATGTGTTGCTGCTGCCAAAGTGAAATCGTCCATGAACTTTTGGGCAATAAAAACTCAAGCAATTTATACAGATAAAACTATTTTAAAATACTTAAAAAATCTTTTTCAATTTATTGAATTTTAATATATTATTTATTTCAACTGAAGTTGCTCCATTTATGATTTATTCACTTTCAAATCTACAATAACTTATCACACTTTGCAACCGTGCAAAGAAGGCATTAAAAATTCCGCCCGTATACAACCCCCATCGAAAACGCACTAACCTATATGCGTCATATAGCATACATACGTATGCTTGGAGACCATTCCGTTGACCAACAAATTAAAAATCGCACTAAAACTCAGCATTGCCTGGCCGAGAGACCAATCCCCTACCCGAATTCGAATCCGAATCCGTTTGGCTGAGCAGAGCAAAAACGCTTTTGCCATTTTGGTAATTTGGTGCAATGCGGCGAGCAACAGAAAATGTTGAAATACTTTACAAAATACATGCAGCAAATACGCGAAAAGAAACGCAACAATAAATAAACGAGTGTTTTTATAGCTTTTCAATTGATTTCGGAGCACGGCGCAGCAGATCGGTGGTGTGCAGTGCTTGGCGTGCGTCGCAATAAATAAAACACTGTACGGGCTATTATACAATATAATAAATCTCAAAAAAGAGTCTTTGAGCCGTTGAGTCTGGGCAAAAAGTGGGCGTGCTCTGCTCTTGATGTTGTTGCTGCACTTTGCACATTAAAATGCCGCGCGCATGCGTGCCGCAGTGTTGCCGTGCCCAGGCGCAGGATGTGGGCAGCAGCAGCGAACGGCAGAGGCAGAGGCAGAGGCAGAGACTGTGTGCGACATGTTGAGCAATTCCCTGTGCGACAAATTTCTGCACATGCTGCCTGATTCTGGGCCTGCCAATCGGCTTCATAATTGACCCCCACTTCTGGTCCCTCCTTGATTGGCTATCAACGGTACCGACGCCCGTTTGGGCGCACCTTTTGTCTTTGTCGCACGCTTAATTAACATTCGATTTTCATTCATAATAAACGCACTTTAAATGCATGTTTGCCGGCACATTAAAAGCGCATAAATTAAAAATTAACACCCAAGTGGGAATGACGGAGAGACGCGACGGCGACGGCGGCTTTCTTCCTCTCCACGCATGCGCGTATGCGGAGCTGCCTCATCACTCATACGCAATGAAGACATTTATATGGCAAAACCGTTTAGCGCCAGCATTGGAGCAACGCATCTTCGCCTGCGTCGCAGTCGGCATTGGAGTTGTTGTTGATGCGGGCAGGCAGGCAGACGTGGAGAGGTAGCAGCTAGTTGTAAAGTAGTTTCAATAGCTCGACTCCAGTGACGTAGCGAGAGGAGTAAGCTAGAGTGGGCTGCCAGTTGTGTACCCTGCAAGCGACGCCTCTGTGGCTACTGCTGCAACTTATCGTCAACTTTTTCTAGCCGCCGCGGCACGCAATGGGCGTTGCCAGGCACCTGTTGCAGTGGCTGCTGAAATCAGAGCAAGGCAAGGCTCGCAGTGTGCGTGTGTGCGTGCAGCGTTCGTGTGTCTTGTGGCCAAGTCTGATGACAGCATCTTGGGCAGCGAGTTGTGCGCGCTGCTTTTTGCTGCTGTTGAACATGTTAATTCTCCGTGCGTCGCGTTGCATAAAGAGCAAAACAAGCGGCCCCCGATCGAGCATGGCCGTTACATGGCAGCCAGGTTGCTGCTGCTCCTTATTTTATGTAATTGCCAACTAAACACTTTCAGCCCGATCGTCGTCGTCGTCGTCGTCGTCATCATCATCTCGGCATCGGCATTGGCATCGTTGATCTTGTTGTTGCTGTTGTTGTTGTTATGCGTATTTATGTCTAATTAAAATAGCGCTGCATGCCGACCATACCAGTAACTGGCCGCCATCGGGGATTGTACTTGGTCTCTATGTGTGTGCGTGTGTGTGTGCGCGCATATGTTAAGTATGTGCTTTGTGTTAATTATAACGTTTTAATGCTTTTGCCTTAAACGTTGCACAGTTCAGCCGGCATTTCCTGCGCGCCCGCTCCCCGCTCTCTCGCTCGGTGCGCACACTCATTCTTCCTGCTCGGGGCCATAGTACCTGAAAGTCAATAAATCTATGCAAAACCGATTAAAAATCGTATGACAAACTGTCCGCTGGGCGTTAAATTACGGCTTGAACCATTTCTGGCTGCCGTTACTCGCACTCTTTGCTTATTGTTATTGTTATTGTTATGGTTGGTGTGTGTGTTTTTTAATTTTTGTTTTTGTTTTCTTAATAAGCCGCCTCAATTTGCTTTAATTTGCGGGCGGCCACAGGGTCGTATGAGTAACATTTAATTGCAGTAGCATACGGCGCAGAGCTTAACAAGGGGCAACACTTGAAAGAATTTCAGTTGAAATTGCTCATTACGTGGTCATTACGCAGAAGTACAACACGACGGCAACAACAGCGATAACTTTAACAACATACCAAAAATGGTGGCCATAATAATAACAATAATAATAATTAAAAACCAATTTTTTGAGCCAAGTGGCTGCACAATAAAACAACAGCAACAGCAAACTGGGCTATAATCACACATTAACACAGACACAGCTACATACCATACATATGTACATATGTACCATATGCACGTATGCATGTGTGTGCGCGCTTAGTTAGTTCACAAATTTGCTTAGTCAAGCGGCAATAAACGCGCCGTAAAATGGGCGCAGCAATTTGGCCCACGGCTGCCACGGCAAAGTGCCACAAAAATGCACCAGAAAATATTATTGCGATTAATAATTTGGCAATACAATTGTGTATGTACGAAATCACAATAAGAGCATTTATTATTAACAATTAGGTGCAGTGCAGTGCACTTAAGCAGATGCCAAAACAGAAATTGTCCGCAAGCCCCAAGAGCCAAATAGGCTCACAATCCTGCGCGCATTTGCCCCGCTGCGGCAACACAAATGCACTTTGCTGCAAAAACAAAAAACCGAAAACAGTAATAAAATAAAAAAAAAACATTGTGCTGTTGTTACCGGTGCCTGCTGCTGCTGCCACCACTGTTAAGCAACAATTAAGCAATTTTCATAATTACGAACAATGACCAATTTTTTGACACGCTCGCAAAGCGCGCAAAATTTTTTAACCAGCGGCAAATAGCGCCGCTGCTGCTGACGTCAACGCCAGCGGCGAGCAGCGACAGCGGCGGCGGCGTTTAACATGAACGTTGTTTTGTGCATTGCCAGTTGATGCATGCTTAATCAGAAATTCAAACACTGAATTAAATGCAACGAGCAGGGAATTTGTGCATGCGGAAACTTGGCGAACTTCGAATACACTTTCTTCTCACAGAGCAGTTGTGACGTCACAAACTACGATCGCGTATGCTCGCATTGTGAATGAATGCAAGCTGTTATCGATTCGACAATATATCGATACTGCAGATATTAATGATACTGACAGTAAAGAAGAAGAAGCACGAAGAAGTTTTAGAATTGCTTTGGGAATTTGTTCTGTAGTTTGATTTCGAGTTAACTCTGTCGCGCATTTACAGACTGCACACATAAATCTCCGCTCGCACCTGACAATAATCACGTGCTGCCGCATTTTGCACCCAGTCGAGTCCAGGCAGGCACTTGGCATTAAATCTGCACCATACACCACACAATTGACCAGGGGCTGCTCCCGACGCGTCGCGTCGTGTCGTGTCGTGGTTGGTCGTCGTGCTGCAACTGCTCTCTCAGATGGCGGCGGCTGATTTTCCTGGCAATTTCTGCACCGATTTATATAATCAGCGGCGACACAAAACGTGGCAACATACTACATGTAATTTGCCATTGCCCCAGCCAACACATAGCACCGCCACCACCTGCCGTCTGCCCCCTGCTGCCCGCCGGCTTGAGGCAATCTAAAACAATTTGCGTTTCGGTTTTTTCGGCAACAAAAATTGTCCAAAGTTGAGGCGCTGCTTGCACTGGCGCTGTCGCTAACGCTGTTATATCTTGGTGTTGCAATTGGTAAGTCGCACTGTGCCAGACGCGCAGATGCAAAGCTGGGCGACATCCGAGACATCCCACCCACAATTAACGTATAATAATTGCAAATTAAAACCGCTGGAAAAACCTGCGCGACTCAAATTGCAAAAGCCGAGCACACAAAAACTGCTGCGACGAGAGTGTTGCAAATGCAAGCCGAGTGCGGTTTTGTTTTCAGTTTTTCTATTTTCTGCTAGTGTACTCGGTTGCATTTGTTAAGAGTCGAGTCAAGATATTAAACAATAATTGTAACTGTAAAGTGAGCTTAACGTGAGTGCATCAAAGCATAATTTTCTTGCAACAGAGACGGGCAGCAGCGCAGCTCACCAGCTCCGCCGCTGCGCAGACAGACGGTAACAATTCATTGAAGAAAAAAGCACAGACAGAGCCACTGCGACTGACTGACTGACTGACTGAGTGACTGACTGACTAGCAGACACAGTCGGGGGGACGGACAAGCGGATAGAGAAGTCAAGAAACTCAGCTAGTACGTAAAACATACCGCCTTATAATTAGAGCAGAAATTCTGACGTTTCTATTTCAATTTTCCAACAAACGCCACGCAAAACTGCCACGCCAAGTGACGTTTTGATTGAGTGATTGGCAACAAGTCAAGAGAGCCAAGCTGAGTCGAGTCGAGTTGAGCTGAGCCGGCAGACGTGGTAGCCAACCAGGCAGCAAGTGTTGCCCACCGATGTGGTTGCTATATTGCTCGACTGCTGGTGGTGGCTCTCTGCTGCTGCTGCCGCTGGTTGTGGTTACAAATATCTGCATACCAAGCACAAGGCATGGCAATAACTGAATGAAAATCATTTTTTTTTGCTGCGCCTCCTCTTGTGAAAGAAGGTATCCAGTTACCAGTACTACGGCTGCGACTCCATGTGCAACCCCAGCACCAGAGCACCAGCAGCGACCATTGTCTTGTGTACTTCGAATCCGGCAATGGCAGGTAATTTAAGCACTAGAGAAATTTCAGTGCACATTGCTGGCTAAATGTGGTCGGGTCCACTTGTAGCAACATTTATAATTATCACAACACAATTCGCAAAAATGTTGCTAGTATCTCGTATCTATCGTAGTTGCTATGATTACGTGCCTGCTGCTGATGTTGTGGTTGTTGTTGTTGTTGATGTTGTTGTTGCTGTTGCTGGGACGGCACACCCACTTTTATGCCATACAAGTTTCAAGTGGTAATTGCTCCAATTTGAATACGTAATAAAAATCGAATGAGCAGCAAATCGATTAGCAATCTAACGCGCCCATTGTGTGGTCGGACTCACAACCCCAGCCCCGGCTTGGTTCGGTTCCATGTTCATATGGTATGAACGAGTGTATGCACGAGCCAGACGCGACGCGACTTTTGTCTACCGGATCGATCGGTTTGCGGATACTGCTGCTGTCCATACGGCGCGGCGGCGGCGGTGGCTACTGCGGTCGCTCAATGTGAAGGTCAGTAGGTGGCGGCCAGCAACTACAACAATCAATTAGACCCCTGAAACGGTAATAAGTACTAACATACTATTAGAGGTTTCACATGACTCAGGATCGAAGAGAAAGGCGTGCGCCAGTCAGAGTATCGAAAACGGTTTCACGTTCAGTGTAACACTGAATTTGGGCGGGAAGTGGTTGTCAGGGTAGCAAAATAATAACTGTCAGCCTCTTAACGGTTAACAACGAAGAAGGAACTGCCATTCAATTAGTTTCCGTTTCATATTTCAAATAGATATTTGTTGTATTACTCATTTCTGAGCATTTTCGCAATCTCAATTGCTGGATTAGTGTCGTCTTAGCTAATGGCGTGCCTAGTCTCCGATCCGATCGAACTGTAATTGTAATTCCTAATTGCTTTCTTTTATATTGAAACGGACTGCGACTCTCTCTCCCACGCAAGCTGCCAGCAGCTGCTTCAATCAGTCGTTGCGAATGCTCCAATTTGATTTGTTCGTGCCACAGTCAAGCCTCAAGCTGAAGCTGACCAAAAATGTTTTGACAGTTTGCAGTTATTGTTTGATGCGCTGTCATGTGATGAGTTCATTAAGTGTACACAATAATTGAGCGTTAAATGTAAAACTCAACTTATGAATGGGCGTGCGTTTTGACAGACAGCCCCAAAGCCGGGACCAAGAGACCAAGATCGGAGATCGTAGAGCGTAGATCGTAGATTGACTGACTGACTGAATGACTGCTTGCTTGCTTGCTGGCCTGGCTTAGCTAGGCCTGCCTGACTGGCTGGCTAGCTGCCTATCTGACTGATAGACTGACACTGATGGGCTACGCCAGCGCATTGGCCAAGTGAAATTGATACCAACGAAAGTTGGGGGTGAGCACTTCCTGCTTGGCCGGGTAAGTCGCCGGCTTAAGTGTATTGTATTTTATGTGCCGCTATCTAATTAAAACACACAGCGGCCTGCCTGACTAACTGCCCTGCCCTGTTCAGCCTAAGTTGCCTGTGCCTCTGCAGGCCTTGATAAGAACCTGATAGGCAAACGGCCGCAAAGGCTTTTACACAGTCAACGTTGTCGGTCGCTCCTTTTTCGCCGTGGCCGTTGGGCAATCTGAGACCGAAGTGGAGCGCATTTGTTGTATTGAATTGCCAAGTGAAATTACTGATATTTGATGCTATTAACACAAATCTGCAATGCTGCACTGCACAAGGTTGCTTTGATGCCAGCGACTTGCGGGTGTCGCTTATTGTCGTAACAGTGGCCGTTTACAGTGGACTCCCTAGACAGCCTTCTCCTCTACTTCGGCTACAGGTTCGGTTCGGTTCGGGGTAAGAGCATCTCTGGCAACCGTCAGCTTGGCGCCCATAAAGATTGTTTTTCTTTTGAGTGTCGGGGAGCTCGCGTGGCAGCAGATCGAAACGAATTCAGAGGCAAGAGAGTCTCTCGATATCGAGGTAACCCAAACCCGACCAGCTAGATGAAATAGATCCGCTTTAATATCGGTAATTAGGACCACACCTATGCGATACTCAAAGTGATTTTTATTACAATCTATGCACCGTTGGTTTGTTCTGTTTTATAGCTGCCTGCTGGCCAAAACTCGATTAGTTTCAATTTGCTGTTATTGTTATTGTTGTTGCTATTGCTGTTGCTGTGGCTGGTGTTGGTGCGAATGTGGTATTGTATTATATGGTTGTTTGTCTTTTATTGTCTGGCTTTTGCATATTTATTCGAGTAGTATGTATAGTTTATATTTCCATGCTGTCTGATCGAACCGCAGCAGCAGCAGCAGCTGTCGCAGTCGCCGACGTCAGCCACAGATCCGCAGCCGCAACGCCGCGTCAACATCAGCAACCTCAGCAATGCCGCAATTACATGAAATTTCAAACTGAGTCTCGGTCGCATATCACACGACAAACTGACCTTAAACTTGCCGTGCCGGGGCTTTTGTTATGGCAAATAACAAATTCAAATAAACTATGCAGCGGTCAGCTTTAGCTTCTATGTGCAATTAGTTTTTACTATATAAGTCCAGTGTGTGTGTGTGAGTGTTTGTGTATGTGTTTTTCTATTTCCAACTGTATTCTGTTTTTGTTTTTTGTAGGTTTCGCGTCGTGTGTTGAAAGTTTTTATATTTTGATTTCATAGCCAGGCAGGCGAACGAGCAGCAGGTGGTCCCCTGTTGCACCGCCGCCAAAAGCTAATTGTGTTTTTCTCACATTTGCAGTCAGGCACCGTTTCTATAGTTATTGCTGGAGCTGGTGCCTGGTGCTGGTATCTGCTATCTGGGAGATACATGGGAGCACATGTGCTCATATGTGCGCCCAAAACAAACACACAATAAATTGCCTGTGCACAGCATGTGTCCTGAGCTGAGAATGCTCCGCTGTGATGCTGTGCTGGGGTAGTGCTGATGCTGCTGCAACGACGAGGAGGTGCTTGAGAGAGTCGGTTCTATTTTCTTTTTGTGCCTGGGCCGCATTTTGCATGTAGTAAATTAAAGCAGGCTTTAAATGTGGTTCCTATCGGAGCGAGGCTTTCACTTAGCATAGAGAAATTCGCTGGGACTGAACTATAAAACAGTTATAATTGCTTGTGTGCTGCACTTGGCTGGCCCATAAAGAAGTCAGCAAGGTTATCAATACAAAATTTAAGACCAATTAATGCTGAGTATGCTCAAAAAGATCCGTGGGATCTTTAGATGGCTTGGGGGAAAACCAGTTTGTGTAATTGACATTTGAATTTTCATGTTTTCGATCAATTTCTTCACAATTCTGATGAGTTGTTCAAAAAGATCATTTCACGAGAGAGGCGGGGAAAGATAACCCAGGTAAAACCGCGCTAAGCGTTCTGTTGACAGGCGGCAAACTGACTACCTGTGTTCGGCCCGCTGTCAACATATCCCGGCAGTTATATCACATATTCATATCAAAGAACTTATCGCCTTACGACAACCGCAACGTAGTCGAATGAAGTTCTTGCCCGAAAACCAGTTTGGATCTCTCTCTCTCTCTCTCTCCCTCTGCTTTCTGCTTGACAACTTTAAATTTAGCCGA
Organism: Zaprionus davidi; assembly: GCA_018903715.1. Taxonomy (NCBI): domain Eukaryota; kingdom Metazoa; phylum Arthropoda; class Insecta; order Diptera; family Drosophilidae; genus Zaprionus; species Zaprionus davidi. The sequence continues at coordinate 2,910,150 of JAEIGL010000003.1, forward strand.
CGTCAGGCTTCATTAGAGATCCCATTTGGGGGCTGACTGAGAAATGAAAATGTCATATTACATGATACCCCTATGCGGGCATATCAAGAGAGACAATCGGTGTTGCCCAAGAGAGATTCACAGATTTTCACTTTGTATGCAAATGCGAGCAGAGTCGAAAACTAATGAAAGCAAAATTAATTTGCAACACAAAACCGCCGCAGAGCAGAAGGAGGAGAAGAGCCAACAGGTGCATGGCATGGAAAACTCATCAGGGAGCATAGTCGAGGCGCTCATGCAGAAAAACAGTTAGAAAAGCCATAGGAATGTGCCCAGTTACTTGCCTCAGCCTGTGCCTGTCTGACTGTCCGTCCCTCCTGCCCGACTGCATGACAAGTGGATCACATGTGGACCGAGATGACCGAGTTGTTGTTGCTGCTGTTGGTGTTGTAGTCATTGCATCCGCAATTTCGTATCAAGTGCCTGTCCGTGTCTGCTGCGGGTAAGAGTATCAACTGCCCCGGTGTGGTGCGGGTGATGCGGTCGGTGTGAGCAGAGAAATATGAACATGCAACGCTAGCTATCATTTCGCCTCTACACTGCAAAGTTACACACATCACACATACAAACTCACTTAGCACTGCTCTGGGACACGTGGAGGAATTTTCGGTTGTCTTCGGCTCGTTTGCTTCCGAGTCAATTGTATTTGCCCAATGCAAACAACCAACTGCGACTAGTTCACTGTATGTGTGAGCCGCCAAGCAGTCTGGAGTCTGTCCAATGTTTACTATTGACTGTTTTCAATACCATATTGGTGGCACAGCCAGACACAACTGCTGGCCAAGTAGCTGTAACCAACCAGAGCCAGAGTAAGCGCTGCTGCTGTCGTACGTATTAGTTTTAAATGCCACATTAGCATTGGGTAAACACTTTGAACTCTAAGCCAAAGTTAAAGCGGAAACAAAAACAAACACATTTGGTCAATAAATCCATAAGACACGCCGAATGCTTTGATACACTACCATGGAGAGAGATCGAGAGAGTGATAAAAAGTGTGTTTGATGATAGAAAAAAAACGGAAGAATATATGCCATAATTATTGTGTATAATAAGATTCGTAAACTGATCGTAAGTCTTATCATTTATGAGAATATCCAAGTAGGGACCACGCGGCCGACAAGGCCATCTGATGCCCTTCCCCACCATGTGTAAATGCAAACTGTTTAATGCCTACTGCAAATACGGCCACTGTACGGACCTCACACACACACATAGACAGAGGGTCGGCAAGTGGGAGATTTAGTACTTGAACAACGTTGGAGACTCGTGTCCATTGCTAATTGCGTAGAAAGCAAACAGTGAACAGCGGCAGCAACCGCAGCACCTTTTCGTGGGGCAATGTAAATTACTGTTTAAAAATATTTTTGTTTTTTTATTGCTAGATACAAGCACTTATGAGATTTTCACTTTTACGAAAAAAATAGAAGTAGAAATGAGGAAAAAACTATTGGCGAAGTAGAAACAAGAAGTCAACTTTGCTTTTTTTTTGGCGACACTGCCAATTTTGGCCACCGCGAGTTATTTGGTCAGTTTGTGGCATGCTGTAAATTTGTAGGTGAAAATACGTGATGTTTTCGAAATACACAGACACATACAGAGTGATACGTTTTGACAATCAGTTAACGCCCATTGCGGGACTTTCGGTCGGAACTGGGCCGAAAATGGCGGCCGTAAATTGGCCCAAAGTCGGGCGTACATTAAATGTGACTTTTTTCATGGCCTGGCGGCACTTACAAAACAATAAACATTTATTTTACTATTTGACAGTGATTTGTTGTACTAACATTAACAACTATAACAACAACAACAAGACATCAACGACTGACAACTACAGCAAAAACAACAGCTGCCGCTGCTGCTGACAATTGGCGCTGGAAATTTATGCAGTCACAGTCGAAATAGCAATCGAGAACACTCTACGACGGGACGGACGGAGCCAGGACGACCGCAACTGGGCGCGACAATGCGGCAGTCAATTTTAATTATGTGTCCAAAAAATAATGACGACGTCAGGGGTTGCCCAAACATGGTGCTAGCTCGGGCCAGTTTTTGTTGTGTGTTGTGTGTTGTATGTTGTGTTGTGCGGCAGGCACAGTCAGCATGTCGCGCTTGCCGCCAGCCGCTTGTCGTTTGTCAGTGTTGCCTTTAACAGACTTGAACCGAAACTGAATCTGAATCTGAATCCGCATCTGAATCTCAATCCGCATGTGCCTGACTGGGATTGATTTCGTGTGTGTTGTGCGCTTGTTTCGCTTGTCGTTTGTTTGTTTTGTTTTGTTTTGTTGCCTGCACTTGCTTTGCATTTACTTGACGCCCGCGCCCAGTCACTATTACAGTTCCAGTCCCAGCCCAGTTCCAGCTTCAGTCCCATTTCGAGTTGCAGTTGCAGTCCGTGCGGGCGTTACAAAGGGGCACGGCTGCCATTTTGGCTTGTCGCTACATTTGGGTGGGTGTCGGATTCAACACTTTCGCCAACGACGCCGCCGCAGCCGCCGATGCTGATGCAGTGCGGCAATTGGGTTATAGACAGGTAGGCGCAGGCAGCACCGCAAATTGCATTGATTTGTGTGGGAATGTGGCGTTAATTTGATTTGATTAATCAAGCTGCATGCACAGATTTCACCCCGATCAGGCAGGCTCAGTGTATCGGTATCGGTATCGATATCAGTTCGCCTTACACTCGCTCTATCTCTGTCTTTGGCTATGATAGCAGCATGCGCCGACGGGTCGTGCCCAGGCGCTGACTTATGTGTTCGCGCACACACACACATACATCCAGATTAAGGTGTGTGTGTGTGTTTGTGTGTGTATGGACAATAATTCACTCAGGCGGCCTAACGGTTTATTAGCATAAATAAAAATAAAATTGATATGTTTGAACTATTTCCTGCAGCAATGCGCGCTACAATTTTCGTACATGACAACCAACAAGCGACTGCAACAAGAACAACCTGCAGCCAAACGAGCTACAACTAATGCCAGGCAGCTGCTGCAACTACAACCTAACTAAGTGCAGCACACACAGTGCAACAGCAGCACCTTGTTGCCTGCTGCTGCTGCCCATGCAACGCGACGGCAACATCGACGACTTCAACTGCGGAATTGGTAGCCGGGCAACAAAATGTTGCGCTGTCAGCAGCGCATGCAAATGGCGTGGCCAGTCAGCAGATAAGGAACGTTGGACGGTGGTCCGCAAGAGGTTGACAGAAAGAGAGAGCCAACTGCAGTGACTAAAGAGGAGGGAGGGGAGCAGTGTGTGTTAAGCACTGCAAGAAACAACCATCGTATCTAATGGTTATATACTCGTACATACCAACAACATTTGGCACTTCATATAAGTTGATTGTTGTTGTTAGTGCAATTGCAATAGTTGCTGCTGTTGTGCGTTTTTATATTGAGTGATTGAAATCGATATAGCCAAAAGGAAATCAGCTTATAAAAATACTTAACTTTAACAGTATTTCTAAGAAACTAAACAAATTAATTCCGAATCCGCTTTAATCTCGATAAAGATAAGAAACAATAATGGAATAATGATGGAGTGTTATAACTCTATACCTTATACCTTAATCAACATAAACGGAGGCGTTTCCCATATGAGCTGAAGTAAATCAATTTGTAATTAGCTCAGGAACTCAGCAAGCGATTAAAAATTATATTGATTTTATAATTGTTAAGATTATTTAATGCTTCGGGCTGAAATTCCAGTTATGCGCGATGTTAGCCCGCCTTGAGTATTTCATTTTTACGCCACGCCCCAGCACACAACGTAAGAGCGATCGATCGATCCATTTCGGCATAGTCACCAGCATCGAGTGACTGACATGTCAATTTTACAAGCCCACAGACTGTGTGTAAAGAGTGAGACAACATGTGAAAACAAGCTAAATAAAATCGAAAAACACGATACGAGATACGATACGACACGCACGTTCGCTAGTCATACAGACACACCACGCCCCCTGCTCGTACGCAACTCTAGACGATTGGGCTATTTCGATAAAGAAATCATTTATGCAAATTCTTTCGACAGTTTCTCAAAACTTGAGTGGCGGTCGTCAGCAGAACTGGCAGCAGCAGCAGTAAATCGGAGCTAAAAGACGTCAGCTCATTTTGATTAAAGCACTTCATTTCGATGCGATACACAAATATTTCATGCATGGCATTTGCATAATCAGCTGAGAGTGATCGCCAGATCGCGAGGTTGTTACAAAGAGTGACTTAAGTGGGTTAAAATGCAGGCGTTAACTGGACTAAACGGTAACGCGGGCAGACTAACTATAACTAGTGTGGGGGTCTCGGCTTTTCATATGCTAAAGTTGAAACTGTTAATGGGTCTCAATGGGTCTTAGGCTAATAATACACACGTCCACGTCCACGTCCAACGCGTTGCCTTAAACTCTCATTACAACTCCAGCTCTTGGTTTCGGTCTAGGCTCTTGGCGTGTGTGTGGCCCGTGCGGCCAAAGCAAACAGTAACTAATATGCAGTTAACCCACAAATGCCAGTGCAAAACAACGTGTGCTATTATTAACATTTTTTTCTTTTCGAAAAACTATCAAAGCTAACGGCAATTCGGCGTAACGTAGCGTTGCCTCTACCCTGTAAGCGCGTACTATACGTACAATAAGCTGCCGCGGCTGGCCATAAGCCATTCAAAGTGTAATTGATGATGAAAAAAGAGATCGATCATATTAAGCGAGCGCATATCAATCATGACCACGACAAACTGTGAGCAGCAGCACCGCGTGCCTTGTGCGATCATTTCAGCGAGCGGACCAATGCGGCGTATGCGTAACGTGTCGCAACGGAGGCATCGCAGCTACCTGCCCCAAAGCCACAAAAGTCAACATAAATATTAACCAGAGCCAAAGCCAAAGCCATATAGACAGAGGCACACTCGCACAGGCAGTGGCGGACTTGACAGAGCCGCGTTAAATCTTTAGCCTGGCGCTCACGGTGCGTATGAGTAATGTTTGGGGCTCAACGAAGCTGCAAAACTGTAATAAGCCGCAACATTCCAACATCGAAACGAGTTATTCATATTAATTGGCCTTTTCATAACTCAATATCTCTGTGGCCTCTTGGTCAATTGTTGCTGTGGGGGTTCAATGTGGATTGTTCTACTTTCCAGACTCGATCCGCCTCTGAATCGTGTCGATCGCCGTCCGCATCTAAAATTGCCATAAGATTACGCAGCAAAATAGTTGACGCCCTTACGCAGCACAGCATAAAGGGCGACAGAGGGGAGGAGAGAGTGCAGACGGGTCTGCTGCTGGCCCACTCTTCGGTCACTCTTCGAATTTGCAAATTAGCCGGGGGCAACACAGACGCGCTGTGCAGCACATCTAGACCCAATTTCATGCTGTCTATCGTGGCATGGCAAACTTTTTATTTGCTTTAAGATTTCTTTGTTGCTTATTTTGATTAATTTTTTGTTGTTTTTCCCCCTCGTTTTATTTATTTTGTTGGATTTTTTTCGCTGCTTTGCCGTGAAGCAGAAAACATTTGTGGGACCCGCTCATGATGATGGTGTCGGTGGTGGTGGTAACCCAAAGCTTCCGTTGTTAAGCGATTTGATTTAAGAGCGCTTTCTTATCGTTTATTGTGAGCGAAACGCAGGCATAACAAATTGGAGCAATGGCATGTGTTGCCCGATCTTGAGAAGGCGGAAATAAATAAAGAGACGTGTTGGGTCAGCTTTCTTTCGGCTTCTTCGATTATTTACGGCGCCAACTGGCATCAGGTCTTCTTAAGTATTAAGTATGCCAATCAATAAAATGTATATCTATGGATTTAAGTAGTTCATTGGCTTTCGATCTGCATAAATAAATCTTTAAAAAGACATAATTAAAACTGAATAGCAAGGGAAAATAAAAGAATCTCAGTCAATAAGCATTATTGAGCATAGATAAGCGTAAACTTTGGAAGACAACTAAAGAAAGTCACAGTGGGGTATGGAGGACTGTTGTATATCCTACTTAAAGATTCAAATTAATGTTCTATAGATAGCAAACAATAAACAATTTATATTTCAACCTTAAAATTTATGTTAAGGCTATGAGATCTGCAGTTCAAACTTTGAACAGACCCAGTATACTCTTCTTTAATGTATATAAAACCAGAACTAGAGCAACTGCGCATCCATATTGCTTAATTAATTTTATGTTCGTCATAAAAAGAATACCATAGAAAACGTAAGGCCAAAAGTGGCTGCACAGATGTCGACCCAGAAGCCTCAAACCATAAATCTTCGTCGTTTATGTCGCTTAATTGCAGTGCGAATCATCCAAATAGATGTACATAAAGTAGACCCAGTTGGAAAAACACTTGTTAATTCTCGAAAATTGAAAACTAAATCTGTCTATGTTATATTTCTTTTTTTTTGCGGCTTGCGACCTTTAAGTCATCGAAGACATCGCCGACGCTGAGCTTGGCGATGTCTGCATTTAGCCAACTGCAAATGAGGGAGAGAGCAAAGAACCAGTTGGCCCCGTCTGAGCTCCCAGCCGGCCACGTTTTTGTTGTTGTTGCTCTTGCTGTTGTTGTCGCTGTTACCAATGCAATGCAATGCAAAAAAAAAAAAGAAAAAATGCCGTTAAAGTTATTTTGCATCATTAGTATGATATGTGTGCCTGTCTTGGTGTTGATTTCTGTGCGCCGGCTGTGAGAATTACAAATGTGTATGACTCGGTGCATGTGTGAATGTGTGTATTTGTATGTGTATTAGCAGCTGAGCTCACATATTTTTCAACATTTAATATCCACCTTGACTTTGATAGGCCATAATGCCATAATGCCGCCACATGCACACACCGCAATCTGCACCGCACCACAGTTGAAGGCTCCGCCACCGGACCCGGCAATGACCATTGCCGCCTGCACGGCCAGCACCGACGCAGCCGGCACAGCGGTGCTGTAAATTATCCGCAGTTAGTGACCCGGCGTGGCTGCATTGGCATATTTCAAGCGCTAAATGCATCATTAGGCAATTTGATTTACAACCACAGCCAAAGCCGAAGTCGAAACCGATTCAAAACACACGTGTTCCTATCGCCGGGATGTGACTCTAAATGTACGGTTAGTGCATGCACTAGAGATATGAATATGAATATGAATGCGATTACGATTACGTAGTCGACTGTGCGCAATGCATGCACAATATTCATATTCAATTTGCACTCGTTATTGATAACTTGCGCAAATTAATTCACAGCATTTGCGGTCGGCAAGCCAAACAATTTAATTAAACAATTTCGCCATTGCCATTAAAAAAATATATAATCAAAATGTGTTGGCAATCTGTAACGGCAGCTGAGGCAGCCGCTGCTGCTGTTGGTGCAGCCAATTGGTTTTTGGCCAGCAGCGCTCTTTTCGGTCAAAACAAGATCGCAGCAAGTGGCACGCAATGCTTTGCCTCAGTTGCACATTGCAGTTGCAGCTGCTTCTGCGTCCGCTGACGCTGCCGGCTGCCGGCTGTGATGGTGGCTACCTGATGCGTATCGAGCGGCATTTTAAATGAAGCGATTAAAATCGAACGCCTGCACAGTTACACATTTCGCCAGGCTTGCCCCTTCCTCTCTCACTCGCGTTGTATCTTTTAATTCAATCATTTTTCTCACAGCCAAAGCTCTGGCACATACGTGAATCATGTGAATTGAGTTACATGAGATCATTTGCCGCATTGCGCAAAAGTAAACACACACAGAGAGCGAGAGAGATGGCGAGTGCCAGTGTGAGAAGTTGCGCATGCGCCGTGTGGGCCTCCTCTGCGTTGGCTCATTAGAATAAGCAAACATACCAAAAAATTTCATATATTCCAATAGCGGTCAACAAGCGTGCGGAACACCCACAGCTTGGTAAACATTGACGCGCAGCAATTAGAGCCAAGCAGACGACGGCGACAAGTGACGGCAGATCCAATGGAGCTGAAGCTGGAGCCAAAGTCAAATCTCTTGGAGAGATATGTAGACATTGGCTGCGTTAGTTATTTATGCGCTTATTTGCCTTTTGAGACACTCGTCGATGCTCGATTGCCGATTGTCATTGATTTATGCCACTAATTGTTATTCATCACGCCGTAGGTGGCCCTGCCATCACCAGTTGTGGTCCGCGTAGACGTCGCACCTGTCCCTGCGTCAAATCCTTCGCTGCGCAGTAACTCAGCTCTAGATATCGCGTGCAGCCGTCACATTAATCAGCCAAAATCGAAATCAAATCAAATCAAACTAAAATCGTATGGCAAACAAGAATGTTTTGGTTCGAAACAGCGTCTAATGATTTGTTTATGCCCTGGTAATGGGCTACCAACTCGTCGCCGGGGCTGTGCCGCATCTTGTAGTTCGTTTCATTTCTCGTTCGCATTTTTATGACCGCCTACGCAAACTGTCCGTTGTTGCCTCAGATTTGTCTCATGTCAGCATAAATTTGGCTTAATTGATTTTAAATTTGAACATTTTTAATAGCTTGCAGCCCAATTTCCGACAAAGCATCGTCATCGGGCAGCGTCGACATATAAACCGAATACTGAAACAAGAAATACACTATATATTATATTTTTTCCTTAATGGCGGCGCATACCAAATAAGACCGAAATTCTGTTAGGGTCGCCATCATTTTGATTGAGCATGAATATGCATGCTAAAAATGCTAATGTTAATTAAATTAACGAGCCTTAAAGATTTTATATAATTTATTTTTTACTTTTTTGTTATGTATATGTTTTTTTCGGTTTCTGTTGATTTATGTTAATGGGAACATTTAAATATTCCCCCCTCCACATTCTTTATCATGTAAAGTTTGATAAATGTTTTGCACTCGGCAGCGGTCCAAATTTAACAACTAATTGACTGTAACTTCTTTGATAACTTGTCCATTTGTTGAAAAGCCGCCGAAAACGTAACCTTCTATGATTTCCAATTAGTCTTCCATCAAAATCGATGATAAGATAATCGAGAGTGAAAACGATAAATTAAAAGTGATGTGAAGTGAGCAGAAATACCCCATAGATCAAGTGAAGCATTCCTATTTCCCACACAAAAACTTGTGCCAAGTGGAAAAATTCATGCCTAAATATGTAGATACATTTTCACAGTAGTTTAATTATTCACAAATATTTAATCGATATATCTTTATGCATGTTGTATTCAAATGTCGTCGGCATTGTTCACATTTTGAGCAGCAAATTATCGGTCAAATTGCGCCATAAATAAGCTGGCCGAAAATTGTTGTAAATTATTAACAAGAGATCGGACAACAACACTAAATAAATAAATAAATAATCAAACAACTTGAGATCGCATATTTTGGGCGCATTTATAAAGGCGGCTAATGGAGCTGCTGTCGATCGAACGGTGATCGCTCGCTTAATGGCGCGAATTATTTACAGATTTTAATGTCAAGCCAATATTCGGAATCGGTATATATTGAAATATCGCTTGGCGAGAGAGACATTGCTGCGCCTTTGTGATTATGTGCTGCTGCTGCAATACAGCTAATACTTTTTGGCGGTATGCGATTGCTTTTATTTAAAACAAATCGTAAATGTTTAAATGCCGCATAGTTGCGGGGCCCCCAAAAGAAGCCGACGCGTCGGCGTTGCGAGCTATCTTTGTATTGGTATCTGTTTTGGATTTTAGATTGGGGAAGTCGGGAGTTGGTGTCGGTGTCGGTGTCGAAGTTGGAGTCGGTGGCTATCAGTGGCAGTCGTTGTTGTTTTGTTGCTCTTTGAGGTGTGTCCCAGGCCCGATTCGGGTAGACATTATGAAAATAAACACAAAAAACTGGTGGGGAAAAAACACACACAGACACACAAAATCAAGCCATGTGTAGCATTGAATGCGTTCCAATATTGAATGTGGAGCAGTTTGATTTGAAAAGCCCAGTAAAGAAAACAACAATGAAACAACAAGCGCGGCCCAAAAAACCAACAATAAATTTCTGAGGTGGCTGCTGCTGCTGGCACTGGCTACTTAAACAAACAGCCATGGCGCGCATAATGAAAAATATAGCGGCATCGGGGGTTAAGATAAAAAAAATAAACTTTTCTTAGATATTTTAATCATAATAATAGACAACTGGCAGCAAAGCTGACAAAAGCCTTTGTTCAAATGTCAGAGTTAATAAAAGCGCAAAAATTTATTTTAAACGTTTTTTAATGACATCGCTAGGTATGGGTGCACATGTGTGTGTGTGTGTCGGTGTGTAAGTGTGTGTGACTTGAGCAATTTGAATGAGCCACGCATTTCATGTACCCCCGAATGACGACGACCAAAATCTCTGGCTTAGTTACATGCCCCATTGCCGCAAGCCTCTGCTCTGGCTTTGTTTCCACACAGTTCTTTTTCGACGGCCAAAGCTTCAAATTGGACGCTCTGAAGTCGCTTGAGTCGATGCCGAAACTGAAACCCAAAACCGACACCTACAACATGGCATCACGTACAAATTTCGTATGCACGATTTTGCACTATTTTGATATTTATCCAACACCTGCGCTTTAAATGAAGTTGAAGTTGCAGTTGCAGATGGAGATGGAGATGCAGATGGAGATGCACACAGAGCAAACAGATCTACGTCTCTGGGTGAGATGAGGCTATGTTGCCATTGAATGATCACGCTGAACATGAAAAGCATGAAAGAAGTCAACGACGACGACGTCTTCTAGACCTCTCCAAGCATATTCAAATCTCCTGCCAGAATTGACATCGTCAGCCCAGCTGTGGCCTGCAGGCCTGAGAAACTGATAGACAGGCAGACAGACAGGTAGACAAGCCGAGAGGCTGACAGTCTCAGGCTCCAGCTGAAGATGCCTTCAATGCCTCCGTCACATTACAACAGTTGCATCGATATTTATGACTAGCAGTCAGCATAAAAAAAACAGTTCAAAGCATTGCCAAAATAAATATGATGTAATTAATGAGCAACGAGTCGCGTTCCGACATTGACTTAAGCCTTTTTCAGCCTTCCTGCCAGACAGCAGTTGCCAAAGTTACCAAAGTTGCCAAGTTGCTGCCAGTTGCCTAATGACATTTTTGGGTACCTTCAAAAATGTGAGTTGTATTTGTTAAAGCATGCAAATAGTTTTGCCACTTCTCGAGCCGAGCTTAAACATTTTGGGGGCTGTCAGAAAACAAGTCGTGAAACATTATTAAGCCAAATGCATAGCATTTCCGTTATAATCAAGCACCCGCTAGCAGCAAAAATAACTTAATCTCGCGGAGTGGCAAAACGGAAAACGACCAAAAAAACGATCTGTCAGAATAGAGAACTGTGAATATTTTGAACGCGACCTATGAATACTCTAACTTGAAGATATATTTAGATGACATATGAAACTACAATAGTTAGAGATATTGCAGTATTGCTATGACAAGATCGAATTCACCGTTTTCTAGAGTAGGGTAACCAACACAAGTTTAGTTTAGAAACGGCATTTCATGGCTGAGCGAAGAACTAATAAACTTCGACGCCACGAACAGCTTAGAAACCGGCGACCACCGATCAGAGACCACAACAACCGACCACGAGGCAGGCAGGCAACTCTGGCAACTCGTAAGCATTATGATTGCCTTCAATAAATTGCAAATAATTTCGACCTCATTTCGCTAGGCGTCGTCGTCGTCATTGTTGCTTGGTCCGCCACACGGTCACGGACGGCGTTCATATGCCACTGGCCCCCCGTTTCGCCACTCCCCGCCCACGCTCACCCCCCGCTGGCGTATAATAACGCTGCGTGAAATAATTTTTGAGATATGGACACAAGTCAAAGCGAGGCAATTTTTTTTTCCTTTTTAGCATTGGACCACGCACTGACAATTTTCGCGCAGCGCAATAAATTTAATCTGCTCTTTATGCGAATGTTCGATTACTTTTTAATTAAAATACAATCAAATGTCAAGTTTAACCCGCTGGAGCGCCAGCTGCAATCGGCAGGAGGGAGGCGACAGGCTGCAAGCTGCAAGTTGCATGTACTGCATGCCGCAGACGCCGAGCCGTCCAAAGCAAACACTTGTCATCTTGACAGGCCAAACAAAGCGTGACTGACGTGCGGCGAGTAGACGGCGGGAACAGACAGACAGTCAGACGACAGACAGACAGCTAAACGGGCGAACTCACGCAGTAGGCCTAACGAGGGTCATTCAATGAGTTGAGCTGCATTTGCATAGACCCCCACACACGCACACTTCACAGCTCCACTGCCAGCTTCAGCTCCAGCTCCAGTTGCAGTCTGCAGTCTGCAGTCGGCAGACTCGGCATGGCAGTGGTAACAGTGCAGTGGGCACATGTTTAGACTCCGTTTGAAACTCGAGCTCGGATTTGGTTTTAAGCAAATGCGCGCGTGCGTGGTGGCGGCTAACAATTGGGAAACACTGTACACTGACTGAGTATAGCCGCATTGCTGCTGCCTTTTGTCAGACTTTGGCTTTGTTTTCTGCTTTGTTTGTTGTGTGTTTGTCTCTTATGTGTTTGCCTGTTGATAGTTTTGCGGCGATAAGCGCGACATGTCAGCGTCAGCTGCGGCAGCCTGGCTATGGGGCAAAGCCAGGCCAGCTTTAGATTCGAGCACAATATATTTTGTCAGCTCAAATGGTGTACATAATAGCCTAGAGATAAGATAGTAATGGGCCGGTTAAGCGGCTCATAAATCATTGGCATGGAAATTGCTTTTCTATGATAGACAACTTGTTAGCGTTGTTAGCGGCCACTTCCGCAAGGCGAAACCTGCAAACTAAGCCATTTTAAGCAGTACTTTTCACTTTCCGCTAAACACTCGACATCCGCCCAGCAGCAACAGTAACAGCGCCAGCAGCCAACAACAGCAACGGTAACAGCAATAGAAACGACAGCAGCAGCAGCAGCAACCAAAACAACAACAACAGCAACAACACCAACAGTAAACAGCAAACAGCAAACAGCAACGACAACGAGAGCAAGATCGGAACATGGGGAAAAGTTCATTTTCAAAGTAAACAAACAAAAATAAACTCATTTTCATACTCACCGCCGGTCGGTCAGTAATGAATGTGCAAGTTTTTTCGTGGTATGCGCTTCCTGCGCTGATTTCTGATTTCTATATACTACTCGTACTCGTCCAAGTACTAAGAAATATGCTGAGAAAATAACAAACCAACGTTCATCGTGAAATATTTCCATACTCAGAGCGAAAATATTTGAGTTAACGGAACTGACCTCAGAGATCGGGCACAGGAATCGGAAGCCCACAAATACAAATGTAATACGATGTTGCGATCTCGAATACTTGCTACATGTGTTTGAAATTATTTACAAATTATCGTAATAACAACATGATTACAGATCGTAATTCCGATTTATTGAGCAGCTGAGTAATGCACACGATTGATTTAGTTGTGATCTGAATATGCATATGCTAAAGCAACACAATAACAGCATTCTCGAACTCGTTCAGATTTTGCATAAAATTTTGACAAATTGTATTGAAATATTTGCATAATCTTAAAAAAAAAATCCCGAAGAATTATGAATTATTATTATACAAAACAATTGCAAAAGAGGCGCGTGCTGTTAATGAGTTTCATAATTTTCGATTTACTGATTCGTATTGGAATTCAAATGAAGATAATGAAGTAATTGCAAAAGTGAATTTTTAATTGTTGTAATGATTATTGAGAGGCACAGGGTATTTTGAAGTCGAGTACCGCCTAGTAGAGAATTCTCGTCCATTTATTGATATGTTTTTATGTGCGTCGTGTGGCGGCAGCGGTATACAAATTTCTTACACTGTAATATGATTGATTGCCCCGTTGACCTGGAAACGCAGTACACAGCGCTCGAACTAATAGTTACACTTAACAATGAGCCCCAGAAGATTGGAGACCAGGAAAGTGGCAGAGCAGCCCAAGCAACCCAACAACCAAACGAAATGGGTCAAGCGGGGCGGCGGACCAGCCCAGAAAAAAGTAGTTCGAGATCGGCGGTTGAGTGGGCGCTGCATGCCATAGATGGACTTGCAAGGGGCAAGTGTTTTCCAGGTAGCAAGCTTGCTTGAAGAGACCAAAGACAGACATGAGGTTGCAGGGCAGTGTCCATGACGTGGCGCTATTTGGCATTTCGGCAGTCGCACAGTTGACGAAAGCGGCAAGTTAATGAGCTGCCTCTATTGTTATTCTTATTATTATTACTCGAGTTTTCAATTTCACTTTTCTACATATAACCAAGCATATATATTTTATATGTATATGAATGCGTATGATCAAGACAGCTTGTCATGCTAGCTGGACCTGGCGAGACAAAAGACTCGCGTCGCCAACAAAGTCGAGAAGCAGAACCAATGGGGCGCATAGGTAATTAAAACACCGTTAATATTAGAAACGCTCGTCGCTAGGTGTCAAATCAAACATAAAAGATATTATTAGGAATCCATAAAAAGTGCTCAAAATTGAAAAGCACTCTCTGAGAAATGTGAGAAAAACGCAGCATGCGAGAAATGGACGCATAAATGCGCTGTAAAATGCAAATGAGAAGTGTTTAGGGGAGAGAGAGTAACGAGAGAGAGAGAGAGAGATGACCACAGATAGCCATAGATATGACAACTAATAAGCCGGGCTATAGCAATGCTGGGACTGGAGCTAGGGCAACACAATGGGGCCCCCTGTCAAATGTAGCGTTAAGTGATCAAAGCCCAGAAAACGGCATTAAGCCATAAAACTAGATATGGCCAAAACGAACGAAAACCTCTGCTTGAAATCAAAATCCAAAACCGAAGATTGAGCTCAAAATGCATATTGATTGACGTTGAAATGTTTTAAATGGAGCAAAACACTAAGAGCCAGGTGCAAGTGGTTTACGTTTTCACTGCTGTTGTTGTTGTCGTTGCTGCTGCCGATGTTACTGTTGTTGTTGCTCTTGTAGATGTTGTAGCTAATAAGTGGAAGTGAAATGAATTAGTGAACGCTTATGGGGGTCGCGACGTTGCGGCACTCAAAGAACTGTTTACCGGAGCGACTCAAAGGCTTTTAAGCGACGACCCAAGAGACCCCGAGAGAGGCCCCCGGTGCCAGTTCCAGATCAATGGGCCATTGAAGCAACTCGTCACACAACGAGCACCAGTCGAAATCGTAAATTCGAAATCATTGACTAAAAGCTTTTGATAAATTATACGAAAAAGACAGTTGGCTAAGGCGAGTTGTGATGAAAGACTGCAGGAGTGAAAGAGAGGGCAAGCTACTACTACATCAATGAACGCTAAATTGTATGGTAAAAACTATCAATGGGGCAGCATAATTGTGTGAGAAAATATCGTGCATATTGGAAAGTTTGGAGAGCTGGGCGTGTCCATTATTTGGGGCCTTTCGAAATTCTAGAGGTCAAAAGGTACAAAAAGTATTTTTAGTTATTTTTGGCGAACTCCGAAATTTGCACAGGCCTCTATTGGTTCATTCATTGATAGACAAATCCAAAGGCAATCATAAAATGTTCAGTTTATGAGGCGCAACGTTACAAATGCTGACAGTTTTATAAATTCAGCAACGTGTGGTTGATATATATGTTAAATGCGGGGTATGCCACCAATCTATGCAAATCCTCCATACAAAAATAGTTTCAAAAGCTTCTCTAAAAATAAACCATAGAACAATAATAACAATAAGCACTACAAATCAAAGAAATAAATGCTCACAATGAAAAATGCTACAACCGAAAATGATTTTGGCCCCAAACAAAAGACTTGAGAAACGAACAAACATAAAAATAATTGACAAATATATTATACATATATAAATCAGAATAGCTAATAGAGCGCGAAGAGCGCACAGTTTACTCTTAGCTCAAAATCCCCGCACACAATAACAACAACGAAGGCGGCAGAAATGACTGCGCAGCAGCAGCGGCAACAACAGCTTCGACAAGAAAGATCGAAACGTTTTCATTGATTTTTCGCTGACTGCGACGTTGACTGCGACGTTGGCGTCTACCAAAAATAAAACCTAGGCAGCTTTTATTATCATTTACCGCTTGTCCACCATACAAAACAACAACAGAAAAAGCACACAAAAATCGTTCATGTCTCGCTCTTCCAGTGTTGCCGTCATGCTCTCAGCAGCAGCACCAACGCCAACAGCAACACCAATAGCAATAGCAACAACAACAGAAACAACACCAGCACCAGCCCCAGCACCGACTTAGACTGCGAAGCAAGCAGCGCTGCGCTGCTGCGGACCAGCAACTTCTTGGACTTGCTGGCCCGGGTCCGAGCCCGGCGAGATTTAGTTCAGTTTCAAGTGTTTGTGCGTTGCGTGCGCCACGAAGCAGAGAGCGGAGACTTTGTAGCGTTTCGTTGTCGTCGTTGTGGCTGTCGTTTCTTTCGGCTTCGTCGAATCGACTTCCGTAGATTTTTGTTGCCGTCGGCCACCGACCACCGCCAAAAATTTCAATCACGATCGTCGTCGTCGTCGTCTTCGTGGGCGTCGCGACTCCTGTCGCCAACTTACCGCGCAAACGCAAGCCCAAAACGCAACGGAAACTAAACAAAAAAAATCCGAACCAAAACCGCGAACGGAAGTTGGGGCCAGCGATAACGACCAACGATTATTGCAGTATTTTTAATTAACGAGCCTCGTTGGAGTAAAATTAGTTTTCCAGAATTTTTAATGAGCCAAGCGCACAACAAGGAATGGAAATGAAAAGTGCAAAAAATATGTATTGTATGATAAGTTGATAATACTTATAGTGATTTGTGTGTGAATTGAGTGTTGCCAACAATTGAGAGTCATAAATAATGCCCATAATGGGTTGAAATTCGTTGAGAATCCATGTGAGAAACTAAGGCAAAGTGGGAAGCACAAAAAGAGAAACAACAACAGAATTGTCTGCGTTATCAATTTCAACATCTATATTTATATATACTCATGAAAAAAGTCGCGATCACCTTTATATGGATTTATTAAGATATTCAAATTGGATAAAATTTCCTACGTCTTGAAACTGGTGAGTGCAAGTTTCTTGAGAGAAGTTCGTTGCCCAAGTCTTTTGTTTGACGCAAGCATGACTTTATTGTTGATCATGCCAATCTTAAGCAAAAACAAATCTATAAAATTTCTATAGGTCGAAAATAAAAATATTTTATAAGTATATAGAAAAAAATTGATTTCAATACACAAAGCAGCATCGGAAACTAACGTCTTATCGTGAGCATAAATTTGTTGTTTATCTTTATCGTTTGCATGGGGCAAACACCACGAACATCGCATGGAATCGACTGAAACTATTCACCTGTGTTCAGCTAGTTTCATTAATTTTAAATGCTCTTCTTTGTTTCAGTTTTTGGCTTACTCTTGAATGCTTATGTTCCTGTTGTCAACCAAAACTAGTTAGAAATAAATACATTTATAAATACAGATGCAAAGAGTGTAGAAATCACTGGATATCATATGAGGGTAGACAAATAAAGAGAAATCATGATTCAGCGCAGTGGGAACTGCATAAGCTCTTCGCATAACTGGCTCTTAGAAAATCCAAAATATGCAAACACTTTGGCGCACTCAAATCGTTCGAAAAATGCCACTGATCGTGTCAGAAATTAGTCACTCGCTGTGATCACGCGCCTAGCTCATAATAATTATACACTAATTTAGCGTATAATTAGCTAATTAGAACTGCGCAGCGAAACCACCACAAAAACGAAAATCTGAAAACTCAAAAAGCTTCAAAATCTTCCGGCTACACCTTCTGTGCAAAAATGTTTGCGAAAATAGAAAAGAGCGAGCTTGCATGACTAAACCTTTGACAAGCTGAAAAAGCTATTAATCAAATTTGTTCGCTTGTGTTAGGGGTCTCTGTAAATATTAATGGCTTCATAATTGAAAATTTCGTTTTGCCATGGAACATGTTCAAAATTCTTTAGATATTTTTATAGTACTAGTCATAATCCTATCCTACTCATAAAATTAAAACAAAACATATGTGGGCAAATTATAAGATATTATAAATAAGGTAGTGCAATCGTCATTGATATATAGAGAACAAAATATATAATTCTTTTTTAATTGCAACAAAGTATTTCTTTTTATCCAAGTAGCTAATGGAATAAAAAGAATTGATCGCCGTAAATAAGTCTGTTCATAACGTAAAGATTATTTATATGACAAGTAAACCTAGCAATAGAGATGAAGTATAACAGCACCAATACTTAATGAGAAACTAATAAACAAGTAATCAATGAATACTAAGCAGATTCAATTATTTAAATTAAATTAATGTTGAATAGTGGAAACTGACAGCAAAAACAAGCCCATCGACATGTGATAATAAGCCGGAAATTATATTATGTATTATGATGCGCAATAAAAGAACGTGGAAAATATTTTGAAATTGAAAGTAACATTAGATTAGAAAGTGTGTCGTATGACATCAAGATACACTCAAGCAATGCAATTTTTGATAAATGTTTGACAATAGCTGCCAAGTTCATTATAACCATATTGATATGGAACAATCAGTTAATCTATTGCCCTTGTGGACGGTCTGTCAAAAGCAACAGCTTTCTTCATTGGCGATTTCTTTTCCCTATTGCGGTTTTTGACTAATCTCATCGAATTCATGATAATCTCAATTATCCATTGGACATGACGAAACAGAATGATCTTTCTCAATTCATAGCTAA
Organism: Zaprionus davidi; assembly: GCA_018903715.1. Classification (NCBI taxonomy): domain Eukaryota; kingdom Metazoa; phylum Arthropoda; class Insecta; order Diptera; family Drosophilidae; genus Zaprionus; species Zaprionus davidi. The sequence continues at coordinate 2,928,826 of JAEIGL010000003.1, forward strand.
TATTCGTCGAGAACAATCAAAGATAATGCCTAAATTAAAAGCTGTTAAGCTGCGCGTTGAAGCTTAGAAAATCAAACTGATTAATTTGTTTAGCTTTTATGGATTTTTCTAAATTTTTAATATTAATAATTAATACGCGTCGGCTATCCAACGACAACAACCACAAAAAAACTTAATATGTGTTAAAGCGCCAAAGGCGTCATATGCAAATTATGTGTGTTTGTTCGGTTTCGTTCATAATTTTCTATGAAAAATGTGGCCGCTGTTAGCTTCGGTGTCGTTGTTGTTGGTGTTGGAATGTCGGTTGTTTTCTCACATAAATTTGCCGCAGGCGCAAAATTTCACTCAAATGAAAACGGAAGCGCGCTCGTCAAGTGGCATGGACTCAAACTGTTGCTCTGTAGGTCGACTGGCCTGGCCTGGCCGACGGGGAAGTGTGTGTTTAGTTTATCAGCAGTAGAAGCAGCAACAGTAGCAAAAGAAATTTTAATATTAATACACAACGCACGAAGCACACAAACATTTTGCACTCAGTTTTCTCACTTTCGAGTTTTCATATCCCATGAGTGTGTGCATGTGTGTGTGTCCGGTGCTCGGTGCTCTCTGCTTGTTTGTGTTGCCTTTTTTCCACGCTCCTCATGTCAGACACTTTGTCAAAATAGCATTTGTTACGCTGCCAGTGCCAGCCACCAACGCACCGGACAACAACAACAACAGCAACAGAAACAGCAGCAGCAACAACAACAAAAACGACATCGTCCCGAGTCTCAGGCAAAGTAATAACGAGCGTTATCCAAGCATCATCATTATCAACTTTTAACCATCGGTTTATGTTGTGTGCCACCGAAATGATTTAATTTTGACAGACCTTTTTTCAAGTTTCTTTCTCGACTTTTATGTGTGGGAGTTTTTGGCTTTTAATTTAAATTTTTTCTATTTCTTTTTATTTTGTCTATTTTGGTCATAATTTTTGTCGTCTCTTTGGCACGCATTGTTGCTGCTCCACTGCTGTTGCTCGCATTGCTGTTGTTGTCGTTGTTGTAAGTGTTGCTGTTGTTGTTGCTGCTTTAATTTTATTTGATATGCATTACCAGCTTGGCTTTCGTCTTTGTTTATTTCATCTACAACTTCTCCTTTTTGGCATTAAGTGCTTGTAAATTGGGTCAGTGGGAAGTTACACTTCAGTCATCATCGTCGCCGTCGCCGTTGTCGTCTCTTTGCTTGTTGTTGCTGGTGGAGTAGCTGCCGATGTTGCTCTTGTTGCCGGCGTATACTACAACTTCATGTGTCTTAAATTATTTGTTGCTCTTGCTCTTGCTGCCTGGCTGAGAACTTCTGTCGGAGCAACTTTTGCCTGCTTGATTTTCGTTGTTTCATTTATTTATTTACCTCAGACTACCATAAATAAACACAGTCTTATGTATGAACTGCAACACTCACTATGATGTGCTTTATTTTATCGATTTCTTGGTATCTTAAGTGCAGTTGTTAGCAGATGACAAATAGTATTATGAAATGCTACATGCACAGTGGCATATTACTCCTGCCGATGTTTATTGTTTTACTCTTCTCATTTAGCAACGTTCGTTGTCTAAGTCTTTCGTTTTAGAAAACTTAATATGTATGAATGTTAAAGATAAACTGAAGTCCTATCAAATCTGTAGTTCCTATTCCTGCACATTTCTGCCACTATTTATAGACCTGGCTTGGCACTATATTCGAACTGTCCATATCCACATCTATAGGCACACATCCAGCGTCAACGCTTGTCCGTTAGAGCCAGTCAGGAAGCAATGTGCAATCTGAAGTGACTTTGGCTGTCTGCTGTCTAGACATTCTTCGATTTTTCCTGCCAGCTGCAACAACATCAACACCACCACAGCGGCAACAGATGAGTAGAACAAGTGCATCGGAGGCAGCTCTAAGCTCGAGAATATGTACATACATACTTACGAGTACATCCACGAAAGCAATGCATTTCTGTGCTGCGCTTGATTTTTATTGACACAAGTCGTTAGCGGACTGCTCACTGCCGGCTGGCTGCACGGCCTGGCACACATTTTGCATATTTTACGAGTTCGTGTTGTTGTCGTTGTCATCGCTGCCGTTGCCATTGCTGTTGCTGCTAATGTTGTTGTTGCTGTTGTTGCTGACAGCGGATGGGCCTAAACTGTAGCCGTTACCCAAAGTCATGTCTGGGCTTGGGCAATGGAACTTTTTGTTGTTGTTGTTTTGAAAATCTTTTGCATAATTACTGTGGAACGTTTTGATTTGAATTCTATGTACTCTGCTGGCAGCTACTGCAAGCTGAAGATTGTTTTATGTGCGCGTTAAGTTGCCAGTTTTCGTCAATACCTGACCCAGGGGACAGGTGACCCACTTGCTGACACCTTAGCGATGTGCTCCGCTGCGCTGCTCTGCGCTTCGCCTCGCTCTGCTGTGCTGTGCTTATTCTTGATGTAATAAATCAAGAACAGACATCATGTACAACAACACATACATATAAAGATGAATATATATTCAGATGTACAGAAACACATATGTTCAAAGTATAAAAAATAAATCATGAAGACCCCCTGCCAAATGAGTTTTCACATAAGTACACGGCGATTTCGCTTGTTAACATTAATAATAACTTGTAATTTGCAGTTGTTTCAAAGCCCCCGTTGTTGAAAATCACTGAGAGAGGGCGACGCGGTCGGTGTCGGTCAGAGTAGGGCAGCAGAGAAGGGAACAGAAGAGTAGGAGAGAAGAAAAAACTAATTACAACATTTTTCACATATGTAAACATTCATTCATAATATTAAACCACACAATCCACAGCAAGCCAGCATAATGTAAACGACGAGAAACTAAGAAACAGAAATTCGAAAACTCACTTTGAAGATCTTCCGCGTGGCCGGCGAGGCTGCTGGCTGGCTGGGCACAGCTGTTGGTTTCTCTCTCACTCAGTGTGTTGTTAATTTTTGTTCATTAAGTCAGAAAATGGCCAAGTTTAATGTTTGACTGAGGAACAAAATTAATTAAACATTTATCAAAATCAAAGCCGCATCGCAAGGCAACAAACGAGCATCTCCCCGAAAAAAAACAACCAAAACGAATAACGAAAAATAAAACAAAAACCCAGAAAAAGATGCCTGAGATCTAGCGCACTGTTGACATTTCAACATTGAAATATACTTATTTTGCTAGTCATTGTTTTGGTCAGATCTCTGTATTAGTTATGATTTTTGCTTTCGTTTTTCACTTGACATTGTGTCGTCTTTATTGCGTTAGTTACTTTGTTGGTTGAAATTCAATTTGAGATGAGTCTCCCGCAAAAAGCTTGAAAAGGTGAACTGAACCGAAAATTACTCACATACCCCACATACTACAACACATACAGATTTCGGTCATCCGAGACTACAATTCGACTTTTGGCTGGCAATGGAAGTGGACATCGACATCAGTTGGCTGTCGCTTTTAAATGAAAAATGCTCAAAATACGAAATAAAGAAGAAACACTCTGTATCGTTCTTCGTTATGTGGGGCCTTCGTTTTTGCCTGCCTTATTGCCTGACTGCCTGACGGCCTGTGAGATGGAGTCGCAGCCGCCGCAGTCGCAGTCTCAGTCAGATTTGGGCACTGGACATCGTCTCGGGCATATCGTTGACTTGGCCCAGCACTTGAACTGTACTTGAGTGTTGTAAATATTTTTTAAAGCTGCCTTATTGTGTCAGGCGCTATAGTTGAAACGAATCTCAAATGCTCTGACGTGTGCAGAGATGGGCATGGTTTATGTGCCAGGTGAATTATAAGCAAAGCTTATTAATAGTTTGAAGATATCACGTGATCTCAAGCGGTTGTCAGGGTGGTCCGAGAAATCATTATAAAAGTTTTTATGAAGCATTGGATTTCCAATTGATTTGAAATTTTTAACTTGATTTCATTTTCATTTCAAAAGTTTATATTATGTGTTACAAGTCCTGCTACAAAAGGAGATTTTGCTTTTTTCAATAAAGAGCATATTTTGCCGAAAATGTTGTTTCTTCTTTTTCACTTTTTTCCATGCAATCTTGGGTCCACAGTTGGGATTGCTTTTATTGCTGTAACTTTTATTTGCTTTATTTTTTGTTTCTTTTTTTCGGGTTGTTTTTTTTTTTTGGCAATTTGGGTTACATTGGCTGCTGTCTGAAAAATTATCTGGCACTTATATTCACGCTTAATTGGCATTTTTTATGAAACCCGAGCGTGCCGAAAACGAAAACGAAGAGAAAAACAACAACAGAGACAGCAACAAGATTGAGAGACATTCGTGCTTCTGGGTTCCCGGATTGTGTTGGTTTCTCCACTGTGCTCTGCACAGTTGCCGGCATTGACACTCGCACTCAAAATCGCAGGAAAAATCAATTTAATGAGCAAAACATGCAATAAATTACAACGGCACAAGGCGAGGGCCATTTCGAAGAGAATTTCTTTTATTGGTCCTGTTATTTATTTTGTACAAATTTATTTTAATAATTAGTACACCAAATTGGGTCACAACTTGGTAGGTTTTTTCTTCTGTGTGTGTTCTTTTATGGAATGATAGAAATTGCAAATAAATTTAATTTTATTAAAATATTTCTTGTTCGCATCTCTTCTTGTTCGTTTGCCGCTACTGACGACGAAAAAAGAGTTAATTTCTGTGTTTTTGCTAAATTGTGAAACCGGTTTTTTATTTGTGATTTGACCTTTTGTTTATTATCATTGTTCCTTCCCTTTGGTTTGTTGTTCTTAATCTTTTTAATTATTTATTTATTTTTGTGCTGAAAATTTTGTATACTTTTTGCCAGCCGTCTGTCTAATCTCTGATATGTGTGTTCTGTTTCAGTGCGCATCCTATATGCAGCAATATGTCAGACTCAAAGTCAGCACTTTAAGCTGGATCCGGCAAGAGCAAAGCATAGCTTAAAAATGTAAGTTCAGCCGACACTAAAGCTTGTCTTAGTCTTAGTCCAATTCATTATCAATTAACGACAAACCATATTAAATCCGTTGGCAAATCCGATTCTAATTCCGGCTTCGCTTTGCGCTATCAAAATGACTGATGAGTCTGGTGGACAAACTGGTTGACCCGTGTGTGGGGGTGTCTAATATATTTAATGTGTTTTATTTGATTTCTAGTTGGCCACTTTGAAATTTCTGAATCGATTTTAAATGCAAATCGAATTTGCTCGTATATTTTAATTAGCCTAATGCGTGTGTGTGGCTCGCATTTTACATTTGACTCTTCTAGTTTCAAGTTTGGTTGTATTGATTTCTATTTTTTGGTGACGCGGTGCACCGCTGTGCTTGAAACAAGTTCCCATACGACGGATATTAATCGATGACTTGGGATACTGTATTGTAGGTAGTACAGATGCTTAACTTACGATTATATCCGTGCATTATTGACAAATTGCTAGACAAAAGGCATTTGCTGTGTTTTAAGCTTAAGTCCCTCAAATGATAAATGGCTTTTGAATATGACGTGGATTATGCTGTGCGTACATCTGTTACGAGTCAACACATCTTGCTTGATGTGTGTGAGCTGCTTCCGTCATGAGATACTCAATGAAAAAGTTTGACAAACTGAGAAAAAACCAATGAATGAAACGCGTAAGATAAACGAAATGAATACACATCGGTAGTCGGTAGTGTGAACCCATCTCCATATGGCTGTGTGTGAGTGCGAGTTTCACTTGAGTTGGCTTAAGCTTAAGCTTGTTGATTTACCGTGGAAATAAGAAGCTTGAAACACCTGTTAGCTTGAACCCCGATGCCCCAATGGGGTTCGTCGTTGGTGCGACGCGTCGCAAGTGTTCAATAAATTTCCGCGAGTGGTACATAAAAATTTGTCACATAAATTACAATTTGCACGGTTGTAGCATGTCCAACAACGAGCACACTTGTCGCACACACGCATACACACACACACACACACAACAGAACCGAAGAGCGACACGACCCTAATTGCCTTTGAGTGTTGTCCCGGGCTAAGCGCTGCCAAGCATTAATTGTGCGTACATCTGCAACTGCAACATCTCAATTTGCATGCCAACAGCTAGAGAGGATGACACAGTGTTGGGTGAAGAAGAAGTAGAGAAAGAGACGTCTACGAATATACAGTTAGAGAGCTGGAGCCAGAGCTAGAGAGCATCTCGCATTCTGAGCAATTAGCCGGGCAGCCAATTCAATTGGCAGCCTTACAAATCCGTAAAATGGAGCGCGCGCATAAATGTCAGATCCGATTTGGAGTGTGCAATTAAAAGAGCATCGAAGCAACGAGGATGTGGATGACGATGGCGATGAGGATGTGGACGAGGACGAGGACGAGGCCGAGGACTTTGGCTGACAGATTGACAGAGCAGCAGCTTTATTTACAGCTTAATCTGTTTTACTGCCTCGACGCGACAAGATGAATGACTCTCTGCAGTTGCAGCCTGGGGCGATAAGTGAATTGTGATAAAAAAAATAACACACACAAACACAGGTAAAAAGTAATCCGAATGACTTTCTTTTTGCAACGAGTCAACAGTCTCTTAAAAAACGAAAACTTTGCCATCCAAACGCTCCTTTAGCATATTGCAAATGAAGCTTAAAGAGGCATCGAGGTTCTTCAATGTGTTTTAAAGTCATTTCTTGGTCTGTTCTGCAAGCGACAGAGAGAGGAATAAATCGAGTATAATCATTAAATATGCATATAATAACTAAGACATTAACTCGATAGCTATGGTAAACCTTTTGGCCAGTGTTTATGCAAATAAGCCTATCGATTTCCATTTGGCACGAGCTTAATTAAAATGCACGGCTAAGCGGGAAATGTTGCGGTCCGTTCGAGCTACCGCAAAGATTATGCAAGAAGGCAGAAATCGAAGAGACCTGGAGCTGGGGCTGAAGTTGGAGATGCAAAACAAAACAATAATACAAAAGAAATAGCCAAATACTCATATTGCCTAGCGAACGTGGGCTTTGTTGCTGTTGCCGTAGCTGATGTTGTTTTGAATATTAGTCAAGCTGCGCAGCGATTGGTCCACCGAATGTTGGCTCATTAGCATGTTTGGCACACGCCCCTCCGCACAGCGCACGCCCCAATAGGCTGAGCCTGATTCCGTCCAAGTTTTAGCTGATAATAGCCACAGCCATCAGCCGGTGTTGGCTGAATTGAGTTATCTAGCTCAGATTGTTGTTGCTAACTTAGTTGGTAACTAAGCATTGAGCTTGCACTCGTCGTCGTCGTCGTCGTCGTTGTGGCTGGGTCGCTTTAGCAATAAATCAAAATTATTATCCACACATTTGACTTTTTAAGGCAACGTCCATTTACGGTGTGCGTTTGTATGTCTGTGACTCTGTGTGTGTGTTCGTGTTGGCTTCGCCTTGGTTCCTGGTTGAATCCGTTAGCCTGTTCGCCTGCTGCCGGCTGCCTGTGGCCGGACAAACGAACGGCCTTTGAAAGAATGCCACAGACGCTTTAGCCAGCACAGAAACAGTGGCGCTGGCTTATCTACCGAACGCAATCTACAGACTCTCGGCCAGACTCCTGACATCAACTCCACATTTGAATATGACGCACGAGTGCGCCGCATGTCCAACTAGGGTGTGTGCCCGTGTCCGTGACTGCAACTGCCGTCGGCCACGTTCGGTTTTGACTTGTAGGGGCAAGCTTGATTTTCGATATGCGATAAGAAATTTATAGTTTCGGTTTAAAAGACATTAGAGTGTAATATATTTAGAGTTTGGCTTCGTTTGCTCTGGCTCTGGCTCTGGCTTTGGCTTGGTATATCGCAGTCGTATCTCAAAAGAGGCTCGTTTGCCGCACAACTGTTACTAAGGCCTGTCTGCGGTTGCAGTGGGTGTGTAGAGCCGGGCTGGCACTCAAGTGCTCAATATATGCAAATATTTGCATGAGCAGAACCAGATACAGATACACATACAAATGCATGTGTGTATACGAAAGACTTAGGCAACGAACTCGCTCAGTCATCGGCCTGTCATAAAGCTATGCCTCAGGGCAGCAACATCGGACAACAGACAGCGGACAACAGATTATTATTAGGGCCCAGTTGTTTATTAGCATGTTGGAATTCTTTATGGCATCAGCACACGCAATTACAATGCAATAAGAATCACTTAGCCCATGATAAAAACCCGAAATTATATATTTATTTAAGCAGATCTCTGCGATTATCATGTGCTCGATTTGTTCACATGAAACGTTCCCAAGCCCCGACAAAATGCAATAGATCATTATGACTCCGCTAATGCAGTCTGCGGATGCAGATTCGTTTAAAACAAGTACTGCGAATCGTGTGGTGCGACAACTCTTGCAAATTCATTTCTATGCAAATTTCTAGTTTCCATTTCGGTTCTCTTGAGTTTCACTTTCAATTTACGTTTTTGGGCTTTTGGCGATGCTGCTTTTGTCTATGGCCCCCGTGTGCCATATGCATCGGCAGTAGGCAGTTTCTTTTTGTTGTTGTTTTCTTGGTTTTCGGTTTTGTTTTCTTTTCTTTTGTCTTCAGTTGAAATTGTGTTTTATATGGCAAAATGCAATTTGTGCAACTTGCAAACGCGACAAACAGCAGCACCAACAACAACAACAAATAGCATCCTTTGCTATACATTGAAAGTGAAGTCTCTTAGCATATTTGTTGATGTCGTTGTTGTTGTTGTTGCTGTTGTTTAACTTTGTAAAATTTGCATTTTTGTGCACAGCTGCTTTTTGTGCTTTTCTTCACTTGCTGCTGCGATTGTTGTTGTTGTTCCTGTTGTTGCTGTTGTCTTCTATTGCATTAATTTTGGCTTCTTGTCGCCGCTGTCGTCGTGGCTTATATGGCCGCTCTCGGCAGCCGTTTCCCGCTGTCACCGGTTGGGCTTTGGGCTCATGCTGTAGGCTCATGTACAGCATTTGTCGTTAGGCAGGCAGGCACAGGTAGTAGGCACTGTTGTTGCCACATTCTGCCATTCAGGCGCTTTGTAATTAATGGTTAATTAATTGAAACGAAGTAGCTGACAATCTTAATGATCCGTAATTTGTTATTATGGTAATTTATACAAGCAGCAGCAGCAGCCGCTAATGCCCACAACAGACAACACCAACACATTGAAGACTGTTGCTGCTGCTGCTGTTGTCTTGTACAACATATGCGAGCACAAATAAAAATTCATTAGCTTCTGAGCCATGGCTGGGCTTGACGACAGTCGACAATTGTCTAATTGCAGTCACGAGCAATTTATGTAGTTTGTCTAAGCATGAGTTATATATCCCCCACCGATACAATATGCATACTATATATAGTCAGACGATTGGCCATACTGCTAAGGGAGTACGCCCACAAATGGCCCTTAGAGTCTTAACGGCTTAGGCACAAGCTGAGACAGGTTTAGGCACACAACGAATTGCAACGACGACTGGAAGCAATCTGTCCCCCTTCCTGGAAGATGCGCACGATCTGCAACAACAACAACAACGACAACAACAAAACAAACAGCCTGTCGCGTAGAGAAACAAAAAACGGCAAGAAATTTGCATCTTGACGAATTTAATGATGATGATGAAAACGACGCCACAAAAATTTTGATCGACCCACAAGACGAGGCTGCCGCAAGGAGCCCACAGACACAACACACAACACACGATATTGCCATGAAGACTTTGGGGAGATGTGGGAGTGTAACCGCTGCTGCTGCTGCTGTAGGTATTGCCGTTGCAGTTGCTGTTGTTGCTGCAGTTGGCTGCAACGGCATCAGCATCAAATTTATGAAGATGCCTTTTGGGTGGCATTGCGGAATGTTTGACGTTGCTGTCTCATGTCAAGTATGGTAGGTGTGTGTGTGTGTGTGAGTGTGTCTTGCTTGTCTGCAGAGCAAGTGAAAATATTTTCATTGCACTTTGACATGACAGCAAACAAATTGCCAGGCAGAAAATCACACACACACACGTCAGAATCACAATGTGCACACACCTACAATACAAGCGGTTAAATGGCTTTAATGACTGGCAGCCTTCAAAACTATTGTCGAATACTGCATGGGATCGTCGTCGTCGTCGTTAGGCGCCCACCCTTTTGTCTGGCTTCAGGTTTGCAGTCAGCGCTGATTAGCCAGAATTCCTGGCGTGCTGTGCTATGCTGTGGCTGTGCTCTGCTCTGACCTGCTCTTTTGTTTGACTGCCAAGTGGCGCCTGCAGCGATCACGTCACAGACAGCAATACGATCGTATACAAGGCACAACTCATTGTTACTATTTGCTTTTGATTGTCTTGCCCGGACTCACGATTCGGTTTCAATGTCGGTTCGGCTCAGTTGCCAAAAATCAATAGAGTTATCATGGCTCATCGCCCTGCTTATTATACTATATAAATTATATATACTCGCATGTGTAAGTGTGTGTGTGCGTTATGCCTTGCACTGGCATTTGAAAGCAGAAAATTAAGTTAGTGTGCCTAGACAGCTGTCAAAACTGTGACTCGCTGGGTTAACGCCCACCCGAAAAAACTCAATTAACATGTCACGTTTGGGCAATGAATGCAGTTTTCGTTTCTCATTATTATGTCGCCAGTCAAAAGCAATTGAAAGTAAAAACAGCAACAGCAACAACAACAAATACACAGGCAACATTAACAGCAGCAGCAGCAGCAACCACAGCAGATCTTGCCCGAAATTCGTGCGCTACCGTTTTGCAATGCTTTAGAACAGTTACAAGAAGGACAACAAAGACAACAATATCAGCATCGACAGCAACAACGACAACAACAACAAATTAACTTGTTAAAATGCAAATTTTTTGACTTGGGGGCCTTTGCTCGCCTTTCCGTTTGGCATTGAGACAAGCAACAGCAGCAACAGCCTTTATTGATTTTGATTAATGTCCGCCGATTTCTATAGCCACGAATTTGGGGCTGGGTATTGAAAAGTTCCCGCTAACTGGCTTTAATTAATACATTAATCACAGCGTGGAGAATTTGCTCCTGCTGCTGCTGCTCGTTACTGTGTGTTGTTGTTGCTGCTGTGAAAGTGAGCTGCCTGAATTTTCACCTGGATACCAACGTGATGTCCTCCTGTGCGAGTGTGGGGGCTACCAAGATGGACATGTTCTGATACAAGTTTCAGAGCAAATTCGAAATTTATAACAGTTGTTGCTGCATCACTCAGAGACAGCGCAGCAGCAGCAGCACCCACAAACAAGGCCAACATTGCTCTCCATGCTAGGCTCCATGCTAGGCCTGGCCTGGCCTTATTTGGCGGCCAGTCTTTATGCAGATTTTGTGGCATTTCGTGTGGGTGGCAAAAACGACACTTTCTACTTTGCATTTAATCAAGTCAAAAGGAAAATCATAAAGCGCTTTTTATGATGGCCCGAAGAACGATCGGGGAACCTGGTTAGCTGAGCAAATAGTTTTTATAGTGCATCGTAAACGGGCACAAGTGCAGCTAACTAAGATGTTGCACCTACGACAGTAGCTGGCAGCAGCAACACAGGCAGCAGCAGCAGCAGCCACTGCAATTGGCAGTTGACAACAGCAACAGACAACGGGCCAATCAGCAACATCTTCGCTTGCTTCGTTTTGTTGGAGTTGCTTTTAAGGCTTTGTCATTAATCAAATGGAATTGAAATGCGCCGCGTGTACATCACACGATGTTGCTGTTGTTGTTGTTGTCGTTGTTGCCGCTTATGCTGTTGCTGTTGATGTTGTTTCTCTTGTTGTTGCCTGTGTTTGGCGCTACCAACATGTAGCGCCCATTTGGAGTTTGCCATTTTTGCGCATTTTAATCATGCTTGTCTCGCCTGAAGTTATTTGGCTTTTTACGTTTTTACGTTTCGTTATGCCAAAGATCTGTGCAGACTGATAAAGCAACGAAGCCGTCTTCTTCTTCGCCACTGCCACCGCCAACGCCGCACAGTGGTCGAAATGATTAATACATCTTGATGCGATTTGCTTTGTAACACAGACCAATAAAAACGTTGCTTTTGATTGACAATGCCAGGCAAATGTCGTAGATGATGTCCGTTGATTACTTCATTAGGTCTGCCTTGCTCTGCGAAAGTTGCCGCTGCAGTTGCCGTTGCACAGTTGCTTGCTGCTGCTGCTTGGAGGCAAACGTAGAAGTCCATTTGATTCAATTATACATTTGCATGCAATTGAAACATAAGTCCGCTTCCAAACACAGCTGCAATCCGAGTAGTGCCATCCGCTGCTTATCAGGCTACCATGCCAGGCGGCTCAATTGGTCAATTGGTCAACGGCGGAGCGAATGACTTGTTCGGCCGTTACGCGCATTCGGCCGGTTTTCGGGGCAGTAGTAGTACTAGTTGCCTTTCGTTCGGTTGGTGGGCGATAATTATCTGCTTGAAAAATGATCGACTGGCTTATGGCATGCTGCGGCGCGGTCTCACTTCGCTAACGATGCACATTTGCATATGGTTGGCAGCAGCAGCAGCAGCAAAAAAACAAGCTAAAACTTAAATAAATCAATAAAACTGGCTAAATCGCGCAGCTGCAGCTGATTTGACTTACGATGCGTTAATGTCACAGTGTGTAACAGTATGTTAAGTAATAATTTATATTGTTATTCAATTGTGATTTAATTCTCAATCAATTTCTATATTTTTCCCGGAAGTTTCGGTTTAGGTTTCTCTGAAAAAGTTATCTCCTCCGATATATTATCCTTATACGGCGCAAATGAACTACTTTTGAGAGAGTTATTTATTTGGCTTATCTCGATCTACGTTTAATATGTCAATAAATTTTGTATTATCGATATTAGCGATAAGCGTTTTCACTGACGACTCCATTTTGGCCAATGCGAATTGCCAATCGATCGCAGTACGTGAGTCAACCTGTTCTCATGCTTTGCCTGCCTGCAGCTCTCTTCGCGCATTGTCTTCGTTATCTTTTTCGCTCTTCCTTTGCGCTCGCTCTTCTTTCTGTTTTCCTTTTATCTTTGTATGCTTGGCAGTTTCGCTGCAATTGTTGAATTATTTTAATTGATTGCGCTGGGGATGGGGACTGGTTTTCATTGGATCATGCCTGCAAACGGCATCTGCACGCATTTTGCCCCATCGTAGCGGCCTCTTGGTAATAGAAACTTGTTAGTGAAGACATTAAAAAATCGTTTAGCACGGAATTTAGGTTAAAAATGCGTGGAAAATCGTGAAAAAATCAACGCAACAAACATAGAAAAAAACAGAGATACAAGACAGAAAATTGAATGAAAAAAAGAAACATTTGACAAGAAAATGCGGCCAAAGCAAAGACAGAAGCAACAACCAGGCCTAAGCAGAAGAGCTAAAGCGTGAGATTTTTAAAGCAAACCAACTAAAGTTAGGGGCGTGGGGAAGGCTGGGGGGATGTTGTCAGGGTAGTCGGTCGATGTTAAAGAAAATTGTGTAACCGCAATATAAAAATTCCTGCACATAAACTAATCTCGGCAACGGCGATGGCTTTTGACTACCGCGTTTTATTTTCTTCTCCTTTGTATTTGACGCCCGCTTCGACGGGTCACAAGGCAAAGGAAAGAGGGGAGGGAGGGGATGCGGGAAGGAGAATGAGGTATGGCAGATGAGGGATGCTAATCATGCCCGACCATGCACACCAAAGAAATTGTGCCGAAAATTTCATAATATTGTTCTCCCTCTCCCGCTCATTCCCGCTTTCTCTATCTCTCTCCTTCTCTTTTCTTTTTTACGTACTCGCTGCATACTTCAATAAATTTTCCTGGCAATTTTCGTCTGCAATTTGCATGCCAAACACAGCGCGCGCAGTCCACACAGGCCACAACAATACAACAATAAATATGTTTCCTCGAGAGAGCTGCGAGCGAAAACTTGACTACATGTCAAATAGCACACGACTGACTAGCAGGCCAGCTAGCCGGGCTATGTGGCTTCCAATGTGCAAATAAATATGCCAAAATTTCGTTTAATTAAAAAAATTATTGGCACATTTTTATTTATGGCCCATAATCGATAGATATCCCCATTCCCCACGCCTTGCCAACTAACAAAATCGAAAGCAGCGAAAACAAGTTACTCGGAGGGGCAAACAACTAACATCGACGCACCGAATATTGAATACCCTAAGGAGCAAAAGTTACTAACCAAATATTTTTTCCATTGCATTTCAAATATATTTATTTTCTTTTTAGCTATATAATAAAATGCAATTTGAGGTAATTCGATAAGTAGCACCCTAGTAAACGTACCCCTTGAAAAGTAGTTAACATCTAGCATGCTATCATGTTTTCTAAATGATGCCGCCGCTGGCTGTTTGAATTGGCCAAAATGCGCTAACAATTTCTACGATTACAATTGCAATAAAGGAATAAAGCTGCAGTCGGCATCAGCGTCGGCGTCTCTCTTGGCCACATGCATCTTCATTTTGGACTCATGATGCATGTGCTGGGCACATGCACATCCATGATTGGCCGCCAGGCAGCTGCTGATCCGCCCGTTATGTACGATACGATGCTATGCGATACATCTGTAAAAATATCTGTCTATGTTTGTCTTGCATGTTTCTTGCACGTCGTCGTCGTCGTCATCGGCCACGCGGCAACTTTCTTTTGGTGGGGGCTTTTTGGGGCCGCAACCAAATCACAATAATCGTGGCCAAATTAGTCAATATTTGCGCCCCAAAACGTTCAAACAAAAGCTTATTATTTTCGTTTAATACTTTTTTATGCATTTTATGTTTTATATTTGCTGTTACTGTAAAAAAAATTATGATATTTTTACTGGTTAGATGCCGTCTCACTCTCTCTCATTCTCTGTCTCTTTCCCTGTGTCCCCCGCTGTCTGTAAAATATGTATAAAGTAATTTTTGGACTTAAACATCATGATTAACTAAACTACCGAGCGGCAGTCAGAGTCAGAGTCAACCGGGCAAATGACTACAAATGATTACGCATTTGACCAAAGCCGCAGAAAAGTTTTTTGGTGAAATTTGCGAGGCAGCCTTTGCCTTCTATGGCCAGCCGGGCCAGATGGATGAGCGATAAGCCATGGAAAACAGCACTGGAAACGAGCTCAGTTCAAGTGCTTAAGATGCGAACTGGCCAGGCCAGTGGACTGCGGCCTGCACTTGTTGTAGTTGCATCTGTTGCTGTTGTCGTTGCTGTTGTTGTTGTTGCTGACGCTCTATGCAGGCTCTAATGGGTCGTGTCTTTGGCTGCCACTGCCGCATTTTAATGTATTTGGAGATCAGGTGTTGATGCTGCTGCCTCTGCTGCGGTCTCCACTCGTACTCGTACCATGTATCACATTGAGTTGGTCCGCGGCTTGGACTGTGCACATTGCAGTTGATTTCTGCGTAGATTGCACTTAAATGTTCCTAGGCAACACAGCATCTGAAATATTTATACCAAGGCATTTTCTCTTCGCTTTGCCCTTATCTAAAGTATGCGCTATGCGCAGTGCGCTCTGCTTGTCTCGACTTTGCCGCTGCTCGAGACTGCGCTGTGCTGCTCTCTCTCTCTGCGGTGTTGTATGCAAATTTGTTAAGTCATTTTTATTTGTGGTTCTCACGCTGCCACACCAGAGACCGCCGAATGCCGTCCATTTTCCCAAAACTTATACGTAGACCCCGAAAAAAAAAATCAATTGACAATTTGAACATTTAGTACTTGCTGCACGATTTGAGTGGGACAGACATGCAGACAAAACAAAAGTAAACAGACGAAGCACATGAACAACAGATCAAAATCTTATTCGCAATCGAAATCGCAATCGCTGCAACTGCACGCAAGCTGTCAGTTCGATTTCGATTTCGATTACCTTAACTTGCACTGACCGCTTCTCGGTCTTGGTCTAATCAAGACGGCCAAAAAGGCCAGAGCCAGCACCAGCACCAGCACACCCAACGTTCTCAGTCTTGTGACGATATTTTTTGACTAAGGTGCTAGGGGGAAGGGAAGAGAGTACGGGGACTGTATGACTGTCCGGCTGTTCTAAATGCCCGGCTTGTTGCGTTGGACTGGACAAAATCTATGCAAATGAAACAAAAACAACATGTCACAGTGTCAGAGCACTGACTTTAGCCAAAGTCCAATTGCGGCGTCAAGAGATTTACGAGCCGAGCACGCCAAATGTGTTTACACTTTGTCACCCTTCTGTCAGTTTGATTTATTTATTTGCAGATAGCCAGCAAAAAGCAAACAAGCCGAGAAGGCTAAAGTAGCTGGCCAAATTAAAATGCAAGTATTGCTGGAATGCGCAAAGTCCATGGCGAATCGCCGTGGGGCGCGGCAAGATGGGAGGGGAGAGAACTGAAGCGAACTGAAACTGAACTGCACCAAGTGCAAGAAATGGGCGAATGAATGAGTGATTGACTTATGCAGCCAGCTGACAAGTGGCTTAAATAAATTAATGTGAATGTGCCAATCAGGCCGACAATCTGAGTCGTTGGATGGTGCACTCAAATCTGGTTTCCTGGGGGCATTAGTGGCTACTAAAACAGTTCTACAACTATAAAAGTTTACTATAAAAATAATTAATACTAGTACTGCTCACTTTACTACCATTTTTACGATCGTGTTTACTGCCACCTTCATTACTTACTCTAAATACATTTTTTCTCTCATTTATCTCTTGCAGTTTATCAACGAGGAGAATACACAACTGAACACTTTGACCAGCATTGAGCACACTTATTCGCACTGGAAATCCACACACAACCAATGATTGGCACCGAGGATATGTCCACAGCGGCTGGCATGGATATAAGTGAATCCTTTCGTGCCGAGGATCTCTCGAAGACGGACTTCTTCGACTTTGTCACATCGCCCGACATGGGCATTGGCATTGGCGTTGGTGTCGATGTGGGCGTCGGTGTTGGTATCAGCCTGCAGCAGCAACAGCAACAACAGCAGCAACACCATCAGCAGCACACACAACACTCTCAGCACACGCACACGCAACACACGCACAGCCACAACCATCAACCGACAACGTCACAAACGCCACAGCAGGCAGTCTGTGGCGGCGGTGCGAGAACCAGCAGCGGCAACAGCGGCGGCAGCATGACACACAGTGGCAGTGCAGCCGTTGCTGGTAGTGGAATTGTCCCCGTGAGCAATCGCAATGGCACCAACACCAGCAATGGCGGTGATCCCACGTTACAGGGCTACGAGGTGAGTTTCAGCGATTGTTGCTCTCTTTTTCAGCTTGTGACCAAAATGATTTGCAGTCATCAGTTTGAGCTGTTCTCTCTCTGCTTTTTGTCTGTTGCAGTTCTGGCACCAGGATAAGGACAACAGCCGCCTTGACTCTAGTTCTATCTTTGAAGACCTCGATCGCTATTGCTGGCAACAGCAGACGGTCACCGCCAGCGCCACGACTAGCGTCAATACCAACAATAACAACGTGAGATGTAGCAATCAGCCCAGTCCCACATCGCCGCAGTCGCATGTCCATCAGCAACAGCAGCAGCAGCATCAACACCAGCAACACCAACACCAGCACCAGCAGCAACAGCAGCCCAATCCCAGCAGCTCGTCAAGCGCTGCGGGAAGCAGCAGCGACACCATTAGCAGCCTGGACACAACCGACGGCCAGATCTACACACTGACAGTATTAAATGGAGGCGAACCGTGGCTGAAACGCGAGACGGAGCAGTTGCCCAGCACGCTGGATCTGGACAGTTTGCTGGGCAGTTTTCCGGGCTACATCAAATCGGAATATCCCTACGACGACAGTGGCTTCAGCACGGATGGCAAGGATGTCATTGTGAGCGGTGCCGATGCCAATGGTCTCAGCAGTATTTCGTCACAATCGCAGCCCCATGGACAGACGCTACCGTCCCTGGTTACAGCCATTTCTATAGCAGGCGGCGGCGGAGGTGGGGGTGGTATTAATGAGCTGGGACAACAGTTGGCCCAATTTCAGAACAACAACAACGACTGGCACATGGCGGACCACAATGCAGAGGCGGAACAGAACTCGGCCGAGTCGCTGTTGCGCAGTGCACTGCAGGGCAAGGGCTACGCAAAGGGACTGCACATGCAGAACGGACTGTCGCTGCCGGTGGTGAAGGACGATGAGATGCGACGATTGCTCTTTACGCCAGATGATGCTGCCGATGCCTTGGGATTTGCGGACTCCACGCTGAATGCAGCTCAAATGTTCGATGATGGGCAGGCGATGAATCATGCGGCCGGTGGTGGAGGCGGTGCGCACATGTCGTCCGCTAATCACGGCCAGCATGGCGGCAATGCCAGCATCATAGTTGACGATATGTTCCTGTCGCTGGAGAATGCCTTCAGTGATGACTTTGAGAAGATTAAGCGGCTGGCAAACGAGGTGCAGCAGTTCTGCAGCTCAGGCACGCCTACCCCGGGCGATTACGGCGGCAGCGATGTGCTCATGCAAATTTCACCCAGCGCTACAGCCACTGCAACGACAACAACACCGCAACTGCAACCCTTAGCCAATGCACAGCAATCCCAGCAGCAACAACAGCAGCCGCCACCTCCACCGCAACCGCTCAAGCCGGAGGTATCTACATCGACAGCATCAACAACGGTGGGGAATTCAGGGACAAGTGGTCGACTTGGAGGCGTCAGCAAGCCCAAAAAGCAGTACAAGCGCAACAGCAGTGCCAACAACAACAACAATCCCAATGTGGCCAACAACAACAACAGCAGCGGCGGCGGGGGCAACGGCAGTGGTGTCCTCGGCGTGGTCATCGGCAACGGCGGCAGTTCCTCCTCCAGCGGCAGTGCCAGCAGCAGCAGCAACAGTCCCCCGGCCAATTGCAGTGCAAGCGGCAGTTCGGCCAGCTCGGGCAGCGGAAGCCAGAGGAAGGAGCGTTCACTGCACTACTGTTCCATCTGCTCGAAGGGCTTCAAGGACAAATACTCGGTAAATGTGCACATACGCACGCACACGGGTGAGAAGCCATTCGCATGCTCATTATGCGGCAAAAGTTTCCGCCAGAAGGCGCATCTGGCCAAGCATTATCAGACGCACATGACGCAGAAAAACAACGGCAGCTTGATCAAAGGCAGCTCGGCTAAGCATCAGCGCGGCGGCGGCGGCGGCTCGAGCAACTCTGCTGCAAGTCTTGCCCAGCAGCAGCGACAACTCAGCAGCGCTGTCGCTTCCGCCGTGGGGAGTCCCAGTTTGATGAGCGCTGGCGTTGTGCTAAGTGGGTCAAATACATCGCCCAGCGTGCTACCGCCCGCTAATGGCCTCCTCGCGAACCGGTAGTGCACGGTGCCGGATAAAGACCCAACAGCAAACTATTTCTTGTTCCTTACTTGCAAAATGTAAAACACAACTAGAAACTACTCGAATACTCTTAGGGAAGTACTCGCCCCCAGCGCTGAGGAAGTGTTTCCCTTTTTAATAATCAACGTCATTGATGAATTCCTATCTCAGCTTTCTGTGCAATTCCTATACTATATCACAAACACATCGAAATAAACATGCACACAAATATATACACTCACACATACACACACGAACACAGACTAAACTCACTAGAAGCACTTCCAAATGAAATACTCGATTTTATTCTACATCTAATGCTAAAGTAAGCAAACTCACACACATACACACAAATTAATTTTAAATGTGCCAAATCGAAAAGAATATAGAACAAAACGCAATCTTAACTAATAGCTAAGTGTATGGAATACTTACCAAGTAAAGGTTATAATGAAGCTAACAAGCAAATTTACGAGAGGTGATATTAAAATGAGGCCAAACGCTTCCGAAACACATTTTACAAAATAAAATAATCCTTGTTTCTCTTATGAGTTTTATGCAGCGTATTTATAGTTTATATTCTGATCACTGTTTCCTGAAAATTAAAAGTGTTGAGTTTTATTTGCTTTGTATAAAAAAAACACAAAGTCCTCAGTTTTATTAAACTTACAAATTGGAACACTACAAATAAGATTCACCGAATTTATAGCATCAACTGGTGATGTACACTCCACAAGAAAAATACTCACGCTTTCAGCTTTCCGAAAAGTGTTCAAGATACCTAAAGATCACAAAATGCAGTTGTTCATTATATTTTTTCTTATACAACGCATTGCACTTGCCATTATTTTGTATTTGCGTTACAAAGAGAAAGCGAATGTATGTTAGGAAGAGGGGGAGAAATCGTATCAAAATAAATACCATATGTAGTACCTTATAAATATTTCAATTCGGATTTCATAGTACGCACATATTTTTTAACTCGCCGAAAAATGTATGTAGAACTACCGTAAGTGTATGCTAAGTAAGACAAATATCAATTGAATCACAACTAAAAAATATGTAGTTAATTATTTACAGTTAACAATTAACGATCGATTAAACTGCCAATTATTATGTGATAGTTTTAATACAAACTTTCGACTTTCCGGTGTTTGGGCTATATGTTAAATGTTGTTATATACCTATGTATGTGTACTTGTAGTAAGTAATATATTACTGTGAACTCTGCAATATTCTCTAATTTATTAAATTTACTTTATGTACATAATAATGATAATGATAATGACAAAACACGAAGATACTCTAATTGATATGCCTAAGCCCCTTGTTTATACGTGCATACATACATACATATACATATAAATACATCTTCTTGTAGACCTATGTTTAGTTAAATGTTTGTTAGTTATTTAGTTTATTTATGTTAACTGAATTCAACTACCCACTAGCAGTTGGCTCTTGCGAGTTCTCGTAAATTAAATACTTTAGTATTGCAAACATTCAAAATAAAGAAGATTAAAAAGTTTTATTGCCAATTTAATCGACAAAGTGCAAAGTATCTATGATATTCAAGGCCGCAACGCAAGGGGTCCATTTTCGCTAGTCGAGCAGTTGCGTTAATTAGTTTTAACGGCGACCGCCCGTTACGGGACGGGTCTTGTTGGGGTGAGCAGCTTGGCCGAGATCATCAGGGGCATATAAATAATTTTCTCCAATAAAGGAAGCGCAAGAAAGCGCATGCAGCTGCGCATGTCAACAACAACTGCAACAGCAACACGACAACAACAACATCAGTGGCAGCAACGCGCCGGGAGCAGCAATAGCAACAACTGCAACGGCTGCAACATTACACAGGCGGCACTTGTCAGTCAAAATCAAAGTGCGGAGTTACCTCTGCATTAACAGCATCATCAACGGACTAGTTGTCGGGCAGCGGGATTGGCGGGGTTGGTGGTAGCAAATGCGGCACGCATGCGCCAACTGCCGGCAGACATCAGTGCAGATTAGAGAAAATGTTTTACTCGCTGCCACTTGGCAAGATCAACCAATGGCAACGGCAGGCGCAGCAGACACAACAGCTCCGGCGCCGAGTGGCGCAGTGAGCGGCAAAGTCATTTGAGATCGAAACATGTCGATTAGGGAATTTTAAGAGGCGCCAGTTACTGGCGCAGGTGGCACACATCATCCTCATCCGCGTCGTCGTGCCACCTTGGGGGAGCGAATACAGCGAGCAAGCATCTTAATTGCATTTGATGAACTTTGAGCCTAGCCTGCTGCCAAATGAATATTTGCACAACAGTATGGTGGATAGGGGGTTGGCATGAATGGGGGAGTGTCACTTTTATTGACTGCATCATTTGTTTTTTAACTAATTTTTGTTACGTTTTTGAAAATGCACAGTTAATGAAATTGAATACTTATTTAAGTTATCAAAACAATAATATATTTTAACAATTCAAATTAATCACTTCCTATTAAATAATACAAAAATACAAATAATTTTTACATCTTAATAACTGTATATCTCTGATCTGTTGTGCTGTAAGAGACATGACTAACAATACTAAAACACTACATACAAAAAAATACTAAATGCTAAAATTGCATCTACAGACATTCGCATAGGCGAGTGCAGATGCGATCTTTTAAGTTCTGTATTGCTGGATAATTATTAGGAGCCACAAGTTTCATCAGTTCCTGTAAAGCATTGAGACATTCGCAGTAGTCGCTCAATTTTGGATCACAACAGAAGCATGTGCTACAGTCAATATTTTCACACTTTCGATGTGGAGCACGGTACTCCGGCTCACAAGTCTTGATATACTCGCGATAGCACATTATTTTAAGATATTCTTTAAGTTTCCGACGCTTCTCTTCGTTTTTTAACTTGGTTATAAGCGGTGTGTCCGGCTCCAGTCCACCTTTCTTCTTGAATTTGCAGAAATCACAAGGACAATCAGGCACCTTGGTATCTCCTGTTTTTCCTTTATCACCCTTATCTTTTCCTGTTCCTTTTCCTTTTCTTTTTCTCTTTCCCTTTCCATTACCACCTTTACCATCTTTACCACCTTTACCGTCTTTACCATCCCCATCACCACCTTCACCACTTTTACCGCCTTCACCGCCGTCACCACCTCCATCATCCAGACCGTCTCCTTTACCACCTCTACCACCATCACCGCCTTTACCACCTTTATTGCCTTTTCCATCTCCGTCTCCTTTTCCACTTCCGTCTCCTTTATCACCTTTATCGCCTTTACCACCATCATCTCCTTTACCACCTTTACCGCCTTTACCACCATCACCATCCAGCCCGTCGCCTTTACCACCTTCACCACCATCACCTCCTTTACCATCTTTACCATCTTTATCGCCATCTTCATCACTCTGCCCGCCATCCTTACCATCTTTACCGTCTTTTCCACCGCCACCTTCACCACTCCCGTCTCCTTTGTCTCCTTTTCCGCCTTTACCATCGTCATCACCACTCTGCCCACCAGGCCAACCTCCATCGGTAATAGCGCGAGCATAGTCAGGGCAACATTCAATAAGGGTGTTCAATAGTGGATCGCTAGTCTTTCTTTCAAAGCAGCTTATTAGCTCGTCATAAAGCTCTTCATAGTTCTTTGGCTCAGACTTAACCTTCAGCTCTCGTTTCAGTTCCTCTCTAAAAGCTTCATTATATACCGCGGGATCGGTTACGTATTTCTTCCATTCGTAATCCGTGCACGCATTCTCTGGTATGCCGCACTGCAGCTCACAGTACATGTATTTCTCTTTGGTGGGTTCCACCTCTGTATCTTCTTTTTTTATAACTTTTGAAGGGGGATCAACGAAAGGTGGTTTATTCTTACATTTCCTACAGTACCTCCAACCAATGGCACTCTTTGCATTAGTGTACTTTTGTACAGTGGGCATATTTTGCACTTTTCTTGCTAAGCATTCCTGATTTAGTACGTAACGAGCATAAGCAGTTTTCCGAGGTCTTGTAGGAAGTTCTAAACGAATTGGCGTAAGCGTGGGTTGTATTTGTCTGACAGGTTTTCCGGGGTACGAGTCGATATTTGATGGTTGTTTAGGTTTAGGTTTGTTGGCTATTTTTAAACATTTGGTAATCAATCGATTGAATTCAACCACCTCCGGCCTTTTCTTAGAACCAATGCCGTAAAAGCCCAACGTTTTCTTCCTGGGACTTCGCTTCCATATCTCGAGGACATCAGCTTTTTCCATATCAATGAATTCACAACCGACATCTTCAGCTGCATCATAGAGCCAATTGGCTGTCATATCCGGATTGCACTTAGAATGGGGCGGTCTCACGCTTGGGTATGATTCACACTCGTTGAATTCATATAGCTTGCAGTTTTGCAACCGTACCAAATCGTAGGGTGTTACCTTGTTCCAATCGAGTGCCGGCTTTTTTCTACTCTGTGTCTGCTTTCTGTACAACTTACGATTTTTACAGTAGCTATCATTTGGAATAGTTACTTTATACAAAGAGTTAGTTAATGGTTTAGAATATGGATTTTCTAAAGATTCTTCTATCCAACCTTGATCAACCTTATGACAACCAACTTGCTCCATTGCTTCAGACATCCACTCTGTCGTCTTTCCGCGGCGACAACTACTTATAGGAGGTCTGATGCTAGGGTACCCTTCTTTGGATTGAAATGGAAATGTCTTGCAGTTCTGCACTCTCATAACTCTGTAGGGCGTAGGCACTTTTTCCTGCCTTAAATGTTTATACTCGTCTCCTTTCATTGCCTAAAGTACTTACTAAGACACAAAATACTAAAATCAAAATATACTTAAAAAATTTTAAATCCAAATCATTTCTTACACAAAAACTTTTTTCTGAGTGACTTATGAGTGAATATATATTTGTTTAGATAACAAAATTTTATTTAAAGCCTGCTTTTCCCAAATAAAAGTTTGCTTAAAACAAAAAATTATTCTATGAGGTAGAAACTTGAGCAGATACATTATGTCTACGTCTCTTGTCTTGCCAATAACAAATAAGTTCTAAAAACCAAACAGCTGTAGATAGCGATGCCATAAATGCAAATCCATACCAAACATACTGCAGATCCTGCAAGTGCATTGCACGAAACTCTCTGCGTGGGCTTGGATCAACAAAATTTAATTCGCCTGCCTCAACTAACTCGGAAAAGCATTTCGAAGTCCAGTACGCGATAAGACCCATATCAGTAATATCCAAAATCAGTGAATTAATTGGTTCCATATAAATAGAGTTTTCATGTACGGGAAAAAGAAAGGGAACCGTGTTAAAGAAACATAGATCATTCCGTAAGCGGAATAATGGCTTTGAGAATACTTTTTGCTGGGCATTTATAACAATCCATTTGATGCTCGTCATCATGTATCCGTATTCAGTATTAAATGAGTCTCTCATAGCGATGTATTTAGTAAAATTTGGCTCTAAATAAAACATGGGCTTATATTTTTGGAAACCCTTTATGCGTCCAACTAGCTCCTCATGCTCCGGCTCCCATGCTACCACTTTCATTTTGGATGCCATCAGCTCGTCATAATTGCGATATGGTTGCTCTTTGGGGGCACTGGTGACATAGGCAGAAAAATAGGAATTATACCAGGCGGTAAGAAGAAATCCTAACACACAGATCTGCAAATAAATTCCACGAACCAAAAGAGGAGCCCGAAATACTTCGTAAAACGATTGTCCCAAAGCACCTCTTAGGCAGCTCTCATGGATCAGAAACTCGTGCCACTGCACACTATAGTCAAAGTGCTTTAAAGCTATTGACAAGGTTAATGAAATGGTCATCAATACTGCAAGAGTTACCAAAAAAGCCTGTAGCTCAAATACTTTAACATAATACTCCGATTGAGGTATATCCGGTTCAATAGGCAGCATCAGGCACCAATTCATTTGCTCAATCGGATAGGAATAGCCCCGCACCGGTATGCTGGGGAATGTAAGTCCCATCGATATATCCACACTTCCATTTCTTACATATTTTATGATATGAGTAGATGGTTCGAATGCAATTGGATTCGCTGGGAAGGGCTCAAAAAATGTACAATTATATTTTTGCTGAAAGACCTCCATGAAGTGGCCCACAGTTCCTTTGTATATAGCCTTGCCATGTTTATCATAGTAGCCAATGATACGTGGTGCTGATCCACCAATTGCAATCGGTAGGCGATACCCCTTAAGGTTCCTGAGACGATTGGGAAATATTGTTGAACTATGATCGTAAGTTCGTACCTCCAACATAAAGCTCGGAAAGTGAGTGTAGCTATAAAACATCTTTGTTGTCTGGCGTAGAAAATGTATAACCAACAAGTAAAGACTACAAAATATAATATAAATCGTTTTATTATATTAACTTACCTCAAAGTTCCGAAACAACACCAACACATTTAAGAGATTATTTTTCCAGCAATAGACAAACAAATCAAATAAAAATAATTGGTTAGCTTCAGAAGATTGCTCCAAAAACACAACACGCGTTGTTGTCATAAGGTGTAAATTGGCAACCAAACGCTGAAGTACGACCAGATTATTTTCCAACTGAGTTCCATTTAAATGCACTACAGACATTATGAGGTTTGATTGTTTTCCGAAAATAAAATACGATACTTGTACATCGAGCTGCATAAGCGGAACATGCAACTCTTCCATTATACTTCTTCCCAATTCACAGCCCTCTTGTTCTGGGTTATATCTAGCCGATATACTTGCATTATGGTGTTTCATAAGCAATACATATCTAAAATTGTTTTCTTTTTTTATCGTCCTTAGCAACTCAATCAATGCCGAATTATTTTCCTCAAATGTAGGGCTAACAATCCAAAGCAAATAGCAAACGTTCAAATAAGAATATCTCATACTGCCAAGTGAGTCGCGACTATTAGTTTGTGCGTTATGTGGTCTCCTTTTAAAGGGTTGCCTATGAGTTCTGTACTCAGCTCGAATTAATGTTGCCTGTACAACGTTTTGGACAACAACACGACCCACGAGATTACATGAAAATATTGATAATTATACACAGTGGGCTAATTCAGAAGAGTTATGAAAGCTCAGAGACTTGAAAGCATTATTACATAAGTAAATGAGTAAGTTAATTGGTTTAAATACAATTGTATGTTTATTAAAAGCGATTCCTGAATTATAACCATTTTAATAGAAAAAACATAAATTCAACATATTCAAACGAAACCAAATATGTTCCAACACAAATACAATAGATGCTAGAGCTATCATAAATGATCCACCCAGTAAAATATTTTTCAAATCGTCAAGTTTCATTGCCCGGAATTTTTTGGGTTTACCGAGGTCTAATATTTTCAGTTTTCCGGCTTTTATCATTTCAATGAAGGCATTATCGCGCCAGTGATCCATTAACCCCGTGGCAGTTACCTCTCCAATCAGCCGCTCTAGTGGCTCCCTAAATACCGAGTTATTTACAATCGGAAACGCAACAGGAACAGTTCGAAAAACGCATAAATCATCTCGGAATGTAAACAAAGGTGAACTGAAGAATTTCTGCTGCTGATTGACAAGATTCCATTTCTCCAGAGGCATCATATAGCCGTAACGAGTGTCGAAGGAGTCGCGTTTCTGTAGAAATTTACTATAACTCGGTTCTAACTTAAAAATAGTTTCATACGGCTTCATATCGTCGGAGTATGAAACGAGTTTTTGATACTCCGGCGTCCAAAAATATATTTTAAAATTTGCCTTCAGAATAGTCTCGAAGCTAGTAAATGGTTTTTGATAAGGTCCACTGGTGATATAGGCAGAGAAATACGAGTTGTACCAGGCGGTAAAAAGAAATCCCAGTATACAAATCTCTAAGTACATTCCATGGACTAGAGTAGGCGCTTGAAGAACCTCATTAAAGCATTGTCCCAGAACTCCGCGCAGACAATTATCATGGAAGACGAAATCATACGGTTGAACGTTATATCCATGAAAACGCAAAGTGAGCGAAAGAAGAATAGAAATCATTATCAAAGCTCCGAGTACGATCATAAAAGTGTTCAGGTCAAGTACGCGACTGTAAAGCTGGCTATGTGGCACCTGCTCCGGCACAGGCATCATGAAACACCAATTCATCAACTCAAAGGGGTAGATGTATCCATCTATAGGAGGTTCTGTAAAGGTGGCTGCGAAAGCAAACTGAACACTACCATTTTGAACTGCACCCAACAGTTGCACGGCCGGTACAAGAGAAGACTCATTCATGGGAAGGGGCTCAACCAACTGACAATTGTACTTAACCTCAAAACAGTGTTTTAAATGACCCACAAATCCAGCGTAGAACAAATCTCCAGCTGGACGACGATAAATTATAAGACGTGGCGTAGATCCGCCTACCATGATAGGAAGTTTGTAGCCGTTCAAATTTCCAAGCCGTAATCTAATAATCGGACTCGTGCTCTTACTAATGCGTCGCTCCTCTATGCGAAAGTCCGGAAAGGGTGAGTAATCATATATGAGACCAGTATCCTGAAAATAAAATTAAATTAAATCTTGTTAACCTTTTGTGTCTAATCACCATACTTTACAATTTCTAAACATAAATATTGTTATCATTTAGCACTTTATACGTACGATTTAAAAATTTAAAATGTCATTTTATCTTTTTTGTCTGTTGTGTCTACAAATTGGAGCCCTAGCTGAACCACCAAATCGAGATGGTAAGATTTATATTTTATTTAAAGAATAAATATTGCGACAACATAATTACAGACAGATGCATATTTATTGTTAACCCGGGTCCATGCCGACAACTAATCAAGATGTACGCTTACGATTTGTACGAGGATCAATGTAAGACATTTTTTTATAGTGGATGTGGAGGAAACCCAAATCGCTTTAAGTCATTTGTGGAATGTCGTGTCGCATGTAATGCGTCAAACACTCTTGAAGAAGAATCAATTGAAGATATTTTGGAAACAACAGAAATCCCAGGTGTGTGACTTAACAGTATAAGTTCTGCTTAATTCTCACCTCAAAGTCTTCGAAAATCGCCAATACGTTTATCAGCTGGTTACTTCGCCAGAAGCTTTCCAGTATTCCAACCTTTGTGTGTTTTTTCATGATTAGAAATAGTGGTTCGGTATTCCATAATTGTAAATTTAGATTATAAAATTCAAGTAATCCTTTTATCGATTTATCAATAAAGGCAACACAAAGCAAATTTCTTGAATAATATTTATTTAGGCTGTAACTGATGTTGGAATTGTTCTCAAGGATGACAGGTGTGGATAGTTCTGAAAATAAACGCGGCAAAATTCCATTCGTTTCACCCATAATCAGGATATATTCAAAACTGTTTTCTCTTTGCAACTGCTTAATAAGCTGTGAAATGGAGAAACTATGGATAGCTTTGGATGTCACCAAAATAAAACCAAACCAAATATGCCACGGCCTCATTTTGAGGGAAACTAGTGACGACCGAATAACATCAAGTCTATTTATACCCTATTTATACCATATGTATATGCTCCAAGCGGTCACACGCACATCGAACATTAGAAAATCCATAGGGAATAGAAGTTAAAAAAACACATTTTAATTAAGCTTGAGACTTGCTGTAAATGTCAAAGTTTGAATAATAGTGTATTAACTACGTATATAACATGTAACTATATTAATAAGTTCTATAAATATGAATTTATACATAATAATACCATTACCGTCTCGTTAATCGAAAATTTCACAAGCATAATTTTATGAAATGGAAATACAAACTCATAATGAGCTGTCCAAAAGCGACATCGCCACAAACCCAAAAAGAAAAAACTCAAATGGAGCGAAGATCTCGCTCATGTTCCATGCCGCCAGACAGATGATCACTCTTAATGATGCTGCGAGCAACAACAACAAGATTAACAACAACAAGTACTGAAGCAACTCTCATTATAAGTATTTCAAGCATTTTTTTATTTTGGTTACTACAAGTTTGGATGCACTTCACTCGATTTGGCAGATGCGTCAGCACTTGACCCGCGCTCGGTCTGGGACTTTTGGGCTTAGCGACTTGGGCTCGGACTTGGTCGCGGCGTCCATCTTTGACTGTGTCCCAGGCTTGTTAGCCGCCAAATTAAGTTGACGTTGACGTAATGCTGCGCCACTCGACATGGTCTCACTCTTTTGATGAAGTGCAGCAAACTGAGGCCTCTGTTGTCGGTCAATTAGCTGCGCGTATCACAACCACAACAACCACACACAACTGGCGGAATGGAAAGCCAACCGTCCGCATGACAGACCATCTTGGGCCTGGGGTCATCTGGAGTCTTTAATTGGCATGGTTGCGTATGCAGCGATGACAATTTGTTGCATGCTTCAAAGTTCACAAGTGCAGTCTCGAATGAATTTGTTGAGTTGAAGAGAAATTCGTTGAGTACTGTGATTTTTAAATATAAACGATGGGGTGTGTATGGTAAGAGAGGGAATGAATCACTTTTTTTTAGAAAGAGCTATTCAAATATATCCGGGACATGTGAGAGACTGTGCTCCCATTTCCCAGTGTCATCCGAACTTGTGAGTGCTCTGATTCGCGCGACTTATAAATAAGTGTAAACGACGCGGCTTCCTCGAGTCATTGTCGCTGGTATTGTTAGAGACCACAAGACACAGACTGAGTTTGGCTGAATTAAGCCCCTCGTCCCCACTGGGAGTCGCCACGCAGCTCACGGTCACTAGATACCTGGCGTAGTAAGTGGCGCAGCGACAACGCGAGCAAACAGTAGCCCATTTATCGGACCCGAGTAGTCAGTCGTCGTACGCCTTACAACAATGGAATTGTTGCACATTGAAAAGCGAAAGAAATGGTGAAAATAGCAAAAGGCCAAACGCGGACAAAGCTGACAAAATGTGTATATCGGTCGATATGTGTATGATAAATGGCATAGTTTGCAGCAAGTCAAGCGCTGGCGATTGTCCACTGCGGCGGCACAATGTAAATTTCAATGGACCATTTTGGACAGTGTTTGGTGTCTTTTGGCCTATACTATGCGAAGTAGTCCTTCTGTTTTGACCGAAAACAAAGTCAGAGAAGAAAGACTGCAACTTGCAGTACGAGATATACGAGGTGGAGGTTGTCGGCGAGGCTGCAGCTGCCCCCAGTGCATATTTATGAAAGGGTCTGATAATTTACCACAAATATGGTCATAATTTTCGGCTTTTACTTTTTCCAACAGGCCACCAGTACAGCAACAGCAGTCCAACAGTCCGTCCGGCTACGCTAATGAAGCAGCCAACGCTGTCGCTGAAACCGAAAATGCTGGCAAATACGAAACCCTTGAGCCCGGTGCTAATTTAACTGGCCGCCCGATGGCCACTTGTTGCCATCGTTTCCTAGCAATCAGCGACAAACGTGTCATTCGCAGTCGGCAGTCGCCAAGCCAGAGCAGAGCAGACCAACGATGGCAGTCTATAATCAACATCAGCATTACCAGCCAGTCAAGCGGCTAGCTAAAGTACCCAGCACCTAGTCTGCGCCAGCCTGCAATGTGGAGCGTTATGTGAGCAATCACGTCCGGGGCTGCATCCTGGCCAGGCCGTCGTCGGCCCGTCGGGCTCAGCGTCTTAGCCACGCTTCAATAAATGTCACTCCTCGAGCTTTGCATCTAAAAATTGATGACAATAATTTGTTGCATTTGCCCAGGGGGGTGTGGCCAGCCAGCCAGTCAACCAGCCAGTCAGTCGGTGCGATAGACCAACAAATTGTCTTGGCAGACAGTTGGCTCTTAGCTGTCCCTGCCAGCGTTGGCGTTGTTCGATTTGGTTCAACTTGGACGCGCCGCTCGACGCTCGACTCCCGATGCGATTGGCCGCTGCCGTTTTCGACACAATTTATACAAAGTGTCGCAGTTTTTGGCGCTTTGCATTTGTTGCTGACAGCATCGTGCCCCGTGGCCCGTGGCCCGCTCCCGCTGTGTCTCTGGCCGCGGACTGCATCGCACTGTGGCACGCCCCTATTGCTGCCACAAGACAACAACAAGCGGTTGCACTTTGCTGCAACAAAACTGAGGCATAAATTTCGACATTTTGTCGCAAGTTTATGCAGTTTGTAAAGTTTGTGCCGCGTGCAGATACCCCAACCGCAACGCAAGGTTAGGTGAGGCCTGCCTGCCGCTGATTGCAAAGCCCTCTTCGAATTGTTTTTACAATTCCATGAAAATCAACAGACGCTCTTGTGTACGTATTTATTTGTTTACTCACATATGTGTTGCTGCTGCTGCAACAGTTGGATTTGTTGTTGGAGACACGCTTTGATTTGATTTCGATTGCACATTTTTCAATTTGATAAATTTATCGCGTTTCTCGCCACACACTTTCCGCCCCAAAAACAAATCACTAGCGATTCGCGATAAGAGAAACGAAATTCAATACAAATTATAATGGCTCGTACGATGCCACTGCCACTGCCACTGCCACTGCAACTGCAACTGCAACTACGGCAAGTGGTCTCCTTGTGGCGATCGTCTTGTAAATGGCATCAATTGCGACCTTTGGCATTCTTACGGAAACATTTCGCTAATGAAACCGATACCTCAAGTGTCAGTTGCCGGACCAGTTGCCAGTTGCAAGTTGCCAGTGGGCAGTTGCCGGTTGCCAGATCGTTGTTCCGCAGCTCCTGGTTCAGTGGCCGTTAGCAGATGCGGCATGCCACATTTACCACATTCTAAGGCGACTTATGGCGGTCATAAAAATGTTAAGCGCACCACATTTGCCACATTGCCACCTTTTGGCCACAAGGAAATGGAGCACGCACGTGCCCGCAGTCTATGCCCGGAAGACCCACGGTGAAATTGGATGCCCACAGCAAGTCCTGTGTCATCTCAGCTGGGGCCAATGATAATTTGAAGTGCTTCCAACTTCTCTAAATGAAAATGGACAAAGAAATAAGGGAAGCAAAAATAACTTAAATAATAGTCCTAAAATTCTTTCGAAATCATAACAAATTGTCTGGAGACATTTATAATTTATTTTTTTTATTAAAAACGCAACCTTTTATGTACATTAAATACTGCAATTAAATCTTAACTGATTCATTCATTAATTGATTTTATGTCAAGACAGACTTCTGTCTGAAAACCTAAATAAATATGTTAATAATTAAATCCAACTGATTGATTGTCCATTTAATTATTTCATTACAAAATACAAACAAATCAAATAATACACATAAATAATAATAATTTGTGAACATCGCCAAAAGGCACTTGAAAAGCAACAACAACAGCAGCAAAAACCAAACCACGTCAAGCAATCATTCAAAGTGTTTCCAATGGACAATCGCTAAACTTCTCTTAAAGCCGTTGCTCAGAGTGGAGTGGAGTGTTTG
Source organism: Zaprionus davidi (assembly GCA_018903715.1). Taxonomy (NCBI): domain Eukaryota; kingdom Metazoa; phylum Arthropoda; class Insecta; order Diptera; family Drosophilidae; genus Zaprionus; species Zaprionus davidi. The sequence goes on from JAEIGL010000003.1 coordinate 2,961,381, forward strand.
CGTGGGCGTGCAACGTCTGAATTACAACAACAACACAACCACAGCAACAACAACATCAGCAACAATAAAAGCACATTGTGCACATGCGACGTGCGCTGGCCTGATGCCAATTTCGTGGATCCCAGTCAGATATCTCCGACCAAGGCACAACCAATACATGTGTGTCTGTGTGTGTGTGTGTGCTGGTGCATGCATGTGCATGTGCCAGCTAGAGCTGTATGTGAACGTGTCTAAACAAATACAATTTGCAATTATATGGCAAGCAAATCAAGTAGAAATCAGCATGCGATTTCCACCTGTGACCGGCGTCATAATTCGTGGCTGTGTTTTCGGTCATAAATCTAACGATTTACAATTATTTTCGTTGGCTTTTTGCTTTTATTTCTGATATAGCAAAAGAGTGTAAGAGGAAGAGATAGAGAGGGGCTGGTGAAGGGGGAGGGTAAGAGGGAGAGGGAGAATGGGAAAGAAGTCTAGTTGAATGCATTTCGTGGCACAGCGGGCAGCTGCAATAACATGCACATGCACAACGTATGTTACAGCAACAACAACAACAACGGGCAACATGCATCCCCAACAACAACAACAACTGCTCCTAATGGCCATTATGGTCATTTTGTTATCACTGAGGTGAACACCACCAGCAAACAACAAGGAAACGCCGATCGGGCGAGTGAAACGATGTGAATCGTCATAAATTTCCATAGATTTCGCAATATAAAACTGCTAAAATTATTTATGATGACGCTAACGAGCGACGACAGGTGACGCGGTCTAACAAGTTGGCGCTACGCATAGTCTACCCTGGTCTAGCATCTAAGATCTCGTCGTCGTCGTACATCTCTCTCCTTGTACTCACTCTCTCACGCACACGCACTGATAACGCACTGCGTGGCTGTAAATTGATTTTGTGGCGCCGCCCGTGCCAAAGCCTCCAGGCAACGCGAATCTTGGCTGGGGATCGCGCTGGGGAACTCATCCAGCTTGCGTCGCCCGGTTGTCCACATTATGCAAAAGACAAGTGAAAATTTACTTTAAGCGGCGACGTCTGCGCTTTGTATTAAACACGATACAAATACATATATCCATATATGTGCATAGCCAGGGGGATTAGCGAAGACACACACAGACACACACATACATAGACAGCCTCAGCATGTAAGTTAATATTCGCCAGTGAGTAATTAAAAGTGAAATTATTTGGCCAAGGGGTCCTAACGAGTTTCTAACTCCGACTCCGACTGCGACTCCAACTGCGACCGCGACTGCGACTGCAATTCGCTCTTTGATTGATGGATGAGTTTGAGTTTGTCATGCAAATTTCAACAGGCTGCTTTATGTAGCACGCCGCCTGCTGCTGCTGTTGTTGCTGCTGCTGCACGTTGCACGTTGTTGCGCTGATGATGTTGTCTCGGTCTCGAGCGGATCGAGCTAACGAGCGGCGCGTGGTCGTCGTTGTCGTTGCAAATGTTGTTGTTGTCGTTGTTGTCGATGGCGATGTCGGTTTTGTTTCGTCTCGGGGGTTTATCTCCCTCTCTCTCTCTCTCTCTCTGTTTCTTGTTGTTTTTTGTTTCGCTCTCTGCTAACTTTGTTTCGTGTTGTTGTTGTTGTTGCCATATTCTGATATCATAAATATAAAGCTGTTTTTATTAAAAACTGAGCGCGCCAGCGAGGCCTCCTAGACGCGCTGCACTGTGTGGCATGTGTGTGGCATATAAATTGCAGCCCGCTGGAATTTTAATGATAGCCTTTGGAAATTAATCTAACGCGGCACTGGCACTTGGCACTGGGATCGACGCAGTGAGAGGGGTCGGGCTTAGATTGGGAGTGAGACTGGGCTGGAACTGCGGCTGGGACTGGGCTGGAACTGTGGCTGGGACTAGGTCTCCGCATTGGCGTTGGCTGCAACGATCACCTCGTAATCATCGCTGTCAAACGAGTTTTAAAAGTGTCGCAGCTGTAGTTATTGTTGTTGTTTTTGTTGCTGTTGTTGTTGCTGTTATTACAGTTGATTGTTAAGTGATTTGGCGTACGCTGGGCTATCAAGCCCAGCAGATTGAATATCGATCAACGGCAGCAACTGTTCATCAAGTGCAGCAGCACCGGCAGCAGCAATCGATGCTTATCACTGCTGCAACAGCTGCCACAACTGCTACCCCTGCTACACCTTGGAAGAAGAAAAAAGATGCCACCGGCAATTGCTGCTGCCGCTTTCACTTGCCTCGCGCATTTGCATGAAAATGCAGCGCCAATTTTGCGCAATTAATCGCATAGCAAGAGTCCGATCTAAGCCGCCTCCAACCCCCGTACGCCCCCAAAGAGTTGCGACTCATTTGCATTTCGACTTAATTAAAACAGTGGGTGGTGATAGCAATTGCACTGCTACCGCTTGTTTGTGTGTGCTGCAGTGTGTGTGTTGTCCCGACTGCCGACAGATGCCTCGCTTTCTTTGCCAATTTCTCTGCGTGGAGGCAGTCAAATTGAAATTTATGTGGAAATTTCATGGCACATCTGCCTCTACTGCCTGAGTGAATCTATCGAGGCCAAAACGGTGGCAAGTGGGCGGGGCAGCACCACAACAGCACTCTAATAAAAAAACCAAATTAAAACAGACAACTCGAAAATGGAACATCAGCAAGAAAAAAAACCAGCAGCACGTTGTGATGTAAGTGAAATTATCGATTTCTCATTAAGTGTCGCCCCTAAGCTGACAGTGAGTAATGAAGTACTTCGCACTGCAATTTGATGTCGTGCCATGGCTAATAGATTGGCCATCCATAATGCGCGACAATTGGCGTTGCTTTCAACCAGGCCAGAACGAATCCGGGCCCTCGACGGTTTCTATTGTGCGGCGAAACCACAAAAAGTTGTCAATTGATTTTATGCACTATTTCAATTGACCTCAAGTTGATGTAGCGATTGTAGTTGTTGTTGCTGTTGGAGTGCTTAAAGCAACGGTAGCGCTACAAGAGTTGACTCTGATAACTGGAGAGTCGGTGCAAAATGAAACGAATTAACAATTTGATGTAACTGTGATTTTTGCTGTTTTTTTTTTTGTTTGTCTCTCTTTTTGCAGCGCACACGCCCTCAACAAAACGAATTCAAAAGAAATGCTTATCGTGCTTCACAGAAACCCGACAACAACAACAACAGTAATAGCAACAACAAAACATGAAATTGAAAATGCCAAACGCTAAAAGACAACAACTAGACGACCAGCCCGAATCGCAGTGCGGTTGTTCGGCAATGTTGCCCATAGTAAAACTGTAACGAAACCCGATTGAACCCGCCATGGGTGGCTCGCGCTGCCAGAGTGCCCAGAGCAGCGAGCAGCGAGCGAGACGGCAACAGCAACACTGGACTGGGGACATGGACAATAACATGTACGAAAAATTTCATTGCTTGGCAAAAGTTTTTGCTCGGCGCTGCACTGCGGCCACGATTCGCCAGGCCAGGCCAGGCCCGGGAAGGGGCCACAAGGCCCACTTGGCTGAAATCTCAGCCGAAAAATCACTGGCGGGCGTTTTGACCATGGCGCATGGAGCAACAGCAGCGGCAGCGGCAGCAGCAACAGCTGCAGGCCAAGACCAAGCCCAAGCCCCGGATACATCCTCAACGCGACGTTGGTAAGCGGCAACCGGCAAGCGGAAAACGGGTAACAACAACGGCAGTAACAGCAGCAACGACAAAAGGCCGAAAAAATAATTAATATGCCTCAAAAAAGAAACCGGGCAGCCTTTATGACAGGCGACAAGGGCAGGGTTCGAGGCAACAGCAGCAGCAACAACAGCAACAGCAGCAGCAGCAATCGGGATGCAGCTGCACTTGGACGCTGGCCGCCGGCAGCGGCAACAGTTTAACTAACGGCTTCTGTGCTTGTTGTGCTGCCGTTTCCGCATCTCGGTGTCGCCTCAGAATGTGCACGATTTTCCTTCAGATTCAATTTCAAGTGCAGCAGCAGCAATAGCAGCAACAGCAGCAGCAGTAGCAGCAACAGCAGCAGCAGCCAAGCGCCGCTATTAAGTCGACGACAACAACAAGCAATAACCCTAACCGACAGAGCCGCCAGCGCCGTGTGTCTGTTTGCCACTGTCTGCCGCTTCTTGCCGAGATTTCTATCTTTGATCTCTTACTCCACATGCAGCAACAGCAGCAGCCGTTGCTGCAGCGACTGCAACTGTTGCAGCCGCTTGCTGCTCAAGCGCTGCTGTCTGCTTGTTAAATTGCTCATTTAAACCATAACGAAACGACTCGCTGGCTGCTTGGCTTGGGCATGGTTGGTCGGTCGGTCGGTCGGTCGGTCGGTCGATCGGTCTAGCCGGGCGCGCAGCATGTGCCGCCGGCTGCACTTCCTAGAACTGTGATCCGGGGCACTTGTCTCTGGCTCCCTTCCCTATACAGATACTCTCGGCAATTTGCCCAATGGCATTCATGCAGTTAGCACGTTTAATTAGCATACGGCGGAAATTAGTTAGCCGACTTTATGTGACATCCAGCGGTGGCAGTGCCACACCAGATGTCTCTTCCATGTGCCTCCTCCTCATTGCCTACCCTCCTCCCTCTCTTCTAGCTACGCCCGGCCTCATCAAATGATCGGCGTCATTCGCGTAAGCTTCATGTCCACATAAATTATGGTCTTTGGAATTTATCCCTGACACTGCGTTAACGAGCATTGTCCGAATGGGGCCGCCAGCTTATCGAGCATCGATTCCATGTTTTTATGACACTTTTTTTGCTGCAAAATTACTGGAAAACTGTACATGAAGTGTCTATATAAAAAAAGGAATTAGCTAACATTATATTAGCTCACATTATGTTGAATACAAATCGGAAATTGCAAAAATAATACGCCACTAACATAAAGCTAAAATGGTAACTTAGATCATTACTAAAATGAATTTGATTATATCATATGATGTGGCAATCAAATGAAGAACTGTCAGTTCTTTAATCTTCATAATATCGTTTGTGAATAAGGAGTTTACTGTGACCATCGCATATGTATATATCGGTAACAGTATGAATGAAGAATGAAGTGGGCAATCCTGTGCCATCATTACCTATTGAACAAATGTGCAATGATACTGTATTCTCATTACAGAGTTGAAACATTAAACCACTATTAAGTTCAGCTGCTATATCCTAAAGAGGCTCTGATGAAGACTTAAAGTTCTTTGGCGGCCCCCAACACGCCTAATTGATGTCACAAAATCGAATCATAAATCAGGCAAATTATAGTTATTATTGCATTCCACATGAATAAGCATAAAGAAGATACCACATAGACACATGTACAACACACACTTGCACATACATGCACAGGTAGACAGAGATATCTGCGAACTGCAGCTACATAGTAGAACAAGCGCCGACGCCGCTGTAGATGCTGCTGAATCTGGCTAGGAAAAGGCCATAAATCATATACGATACTTTTGCCAGCAGCAATCGGCATCGGCATAAGCATTGGCATCGTCCATGCTTGACTGGACAATCATAATAATCACAGTCACAACGGCTGCTCGCTTGCTGCAACAAAAACGACAACAACAACAACAAGCAGCAACAGCCACTGACAACAGGCAACAAAAGCTACTTACTATGTCTATGTCAAGCCGATATGCGACTGATAAAAACCTGTGCAGAAAACAATCAGCGATAGGAAATACCCTAACAGAATAGGGTAGGACAAGCTGCGCGACAGAGAGAGTCTGCAGTTGTATTAAGTATACGCAAAGTAGTCCAGGGTCAAAAAACAACAATTAAAATATGTGTAGCAATTCCAATAGAAAGTGAAAATATAAAAATATAATAAATAAACGTATTCTTCGTATATATTACAGAGCTATTTAAGTGTATTTCAGCTTCGTTTGCAGTACTTGCAAAATTTCGCCTTGTTATTCATTGTTTTTGTTCTCTCTCTGTCTTTCTATTCGTATGTCTCTCTCTATTTCTCTTGCAGCTAGCAAGAAAATTGACAATTGCGCACCTGCTTCATTTTCTTCTTCTCTTAGAAAGCGGCATTGCGGCAGCAGCAACAATGCCAATGCCACTGCCACAGTTGCAGCCGCAGCCGCAGCCACAACCATCGTCGTCGTCGTCGTCGCCTGTTTAATGGCACTTAACGGTCAACATGCTCTCCGCGTAGCAGTAAACTTTGTGCTCAAAGCAAAAACTTTCCAAAAACTGTGGAGAGTCGTCGAGTCTAGTCGAATCTACTTGGTCATATAATCGATGCCTATATTTAGCTTGGCTGCAAATCTGAGGCACCTTGCACATTTGCATAATGCAAAAAAAATATCTATGAATACAACTTAAATCATATTCATATTTATATTCGATCTAATGCAGATCTGCTCTAATTGTATGTTAATCGCGTGTGCCCAAAATAAATCTCTGCGCCCAAATGAATTATGGCCAAGATCGACAAAGGGTACAGTCATCCAGTTTCGTTTTAGTTTTCGCTGTGGTTTTCATTAAAAACTACTTAGCCATCAGTGTATGGGCCAATTAAGCCGGCCAAGAGGCAGACCAACTGACTGACCTGGCCAGGAGATCAACAAGAGCTGCTGCAGATGATGAAGTTGTTTTGATAAAGGCCCTGCCCTGCCTTAGAAAACGTGCTCAATTTATCGAAATCGGTGCAGAGTAGGACAGAGAGAAGAGGCGACAGAGAGAGAGAGAGAGCAGGCACTTTGCATGGCCTGTTGGCCAAGATAAACATCATAAATGCATTGAAATGTCATTGCCAACTGTTGCTATCGGCTGTAGTTGCCGCTGCCTCAGCTATTAAAGTGCCCCAAAACGACGCCAGCGATGGCGATAATAACGATTGTTGGGCTCGTTCTTGGGCTTGGGCTTGGGCTTGCAAGATTGCGATTGCGGGCCCATTCAGCTGAGACAGGAGCAACAAGTGCCGTTACTCCTTATGCAATTACGGATACGTGCAATTGCTGCCGAGGCTTAATTAGACACATATAGAGGGCAACTGAGAACTCTAGACTTGTTCTGATCCTACCAAAGACTCCAGCTTGCCCAGTCAGCCAGTCAGTCTGATGATTATTTATCACCGTCGTGAGTCGTGCGACAATGACGAGACGACCAACAACGATCTGCACAGTGGAATTTTGCAAATAAAGCATAAGAGATTCACTACAAGAAAGAAAACTTTGCGTAAGTGATATTTACAAAGAGAAGGAACAATTTAGTTAAAACAATTAAATAAGTAAAGAATATATTAACAATTTTGGTATACTGAAGGAAAATACGGCTAAAAGTGAGATGCAAACTCCACTGTGCATCGTTAGCAACATTTTGTCTGCCAAACATGTTGGCAAGCGACAGCTCCCTGCTTGCCTACCTGAGCGGGCACTCAATCTTTCAGGGTCTGTGTAGATTTAAGAGCAGCTCACTTAAAAGAGCAGCTCACGTCAAGTGCACATCATCGCAGCCGCATGACATTCTGTGAGAACAAAATTAGCTAAAATAATCAACTGGAAATTATTGAAAATTCATACACCTACACGGAACAGCGAGTAATGCGCCAGGCAACCCTTAGTAATGCTTAAGTTGGGTCAAATGGTGTCTGCAGCTAAAATAAAGTGCCAGATTTTACTGAAATTTTTAGTTAAAAGGGGACTCAGCTTTGGGCAGTGGGTCCAGTTGCCAATTAGGTCGATAGCCATGCAGTTCGAACTATTGTACGTGGTTGCCAGTTCGTTGGGAGTATTCGCACTTGAACAGTCATTTAAAAAATTTGTTTTCGTCCGAGATCGTGAGTTGCGAGCTATTTTTTTGTATCAATATATTTCAAGAATATTTACAACATAGAGATGTGCCAGTTTATGGCTGACCCAGGACCGTGTCGGGGGAGGAACAGTGTCTTTGGCTATGATCCATTTATGAATTCCTGCAACTATTTTAACTACGGTGGTTGCGGCGGGAATCCGAATCGATTCTCCTCCTATTCAGAATGTCATAAGGCTTGTATCATGACAAGAAATATTTATGAAGGGGGAGATACAAATAAGACTGAAGAAACCCAAACTGACCCAACTGTCGATTACTATGGTGAACAGACGGATGAACCCGATAAAACTGAAAACCCAGACAACGAGGACGACGGGAATGAAGACGGCTCATATGGCGATGGTGAAGATGGAAGTGGAGATGGAGATTCATATGGAGATTCAGATGGAGATGGAGAAGGAGAAGGAGAAGGAGAAGGAGAAGGAGAAGGAGAAGGAGAAGGAGAAGGAGAAGGAGAAGGAGAAGGAGAAGGAGAAGGAGAAGGAGAAGGAGAAGGAGAAGGAGAAGGAGAAGGAGAAGGAGATGGAGTAGGAGATGGAGAAGGAGATGGAGATGGAGATGGAGATGGTAATAGTGAAAATGGAGATAATCAAGGGAAAGTAACCGAACCAGATCCAGAAACTCAAACTACAACAGAAAATATAGATGATGCAGGTGATTATAACGAACAACAAAATATGCAATACGATAAAGATGAAATGGAAGAGAAGGACAATGAATCTGTTAAACAAGAAAACGAAGAGGAATATAAGGAGAATTTAGAGGAAGCAAAAGTAAACGATGGCGGAGAACGGGAAAATACTGAAAACGAGAAAGTTAAACCATTTATGCAGATTAAGTATGTAACCCTAGAATAAATGTGAAACCCACAGAAAATTATTGCTATACAATATAAAATCTATAACAACTTATGTGTTAATATGTAGGTACAGTAGCGGTATGCATAACATATATCTATTAACTTCAACACACCGTTTTTATTTTAGGGGAAAATATTAATACAACATTGCTGTTTTACAATATACAATACACACATTTATTAATTAATATCCTTATATGTTACATTAATATCAATAAATAAAGAACATGCATGATTATCACGGAAGTGATTTTCACGGTACACATACGCCCAAGCCAAGTTGCGTGGCTAATGCTGCGGAACTAAAGCATTAACGCCCCGAACCCGATGTGAGATAATGCGGACTTATGAGCCAGAATATTTTGCGCATATTCGTATCGCACATTCTAATGACTTTATTATGAGCAATGCAGGGCAAAGGCAATAATGTTTTGCTCTTGCTGTTATTGTTGTTGTTTATTTCTGGTTTGCTCTGCTGCTGCTGTGGCTGCGACTGCGGCTGCACCCACCAAAAATGACGTCAGGGGTGTGCCCGACGACGACGGCGGCTTGCAGCCTTTTAAGTGTGCCGTAAACCGAAATGAATACGAGAGTGTACCAGCATGAGTACCCGGCCAGGCCAGGCCAGGCCAGGGAGGGCAGCCCATGCTGGGCCAATCCATGCGACTGTAGATCAGTTGACTTTTCTGGCTTTGACAATTATTTATGGTAATAAATAGAATCGCTAGCATTAGACTGGATGCTAAGCAAATGCATATGTACGAGGATAGATGTGTGCGAGTATAGATATCGCTGGCACTATATCTGGCACCCCCAAGTCGAGCCCACATAATGCGTCTCTAATTGCGGCACTCTGTGGCAGAACAGCAAAATAGCAGAGAACAATTTCTACAAAATAACATTGTGCTGATTTTGCTCATTCATTCATGGTGCATGCAAATTTGCGATTGGCCATTAGCACTTTGGCTTGTCTATTGAAATGTTCGGGCGTCATTGAGTGCAACTGGCAATTTAAGACGTGCAATTTAACCGGCCGACCAACGGTCACTCAGTCAGCCAGTGCCAGTCCGTGTCCATGCTCCGTGCAGCTAGCTGGCTCATTGTCAGGCCAAACAAATGGCCAATGTCTCATTAATGCCACACAATGGAGTCAACCGCCGACGGCGACGGCAACGGCAACTTCCCGCTGCGTCCAAAATATGCAACATTCATCAATCACACAGCACAACACACAGCGCGCTGGCCAGGAATGAGAATGAGTTCACGCGCTGCACTTGAGAGGTCGAATTCGTTTCGTATTCGGGTATTCGCGTACTCGCATTCATATTCGTGCTCGTACTCGTATTCATTTTCAGAGCCAACTGCGGGCTCTAGCTGTGCCTGTGGCGCTCTGTTTTTGGGGCTCCGATTGATTTGCTTGGCGCATTTTCAAGTCAATTACACATATTTGTGGCATTTGCGGCACTCAAATATGAAAATCAATGCGGTGGGTCGACGCTGTGCCACTGCAGAGTCGTAGGTGTTAGCAGTGTGTCTGTTTTGCTATGTTTCCCCTGTATCAACTCCTCTGGGAGTTTGTCTCAGTGTGTGTGTGTGTGTACATGTGTGTGCGCGCGGCATGCCACAACAAAACGGCATGTGTCCGCCCACTGTGAGGTTGGTCAACGCCACAAGTGAGTCACGTTGCCAGTCAACCCAGCAATATTTCATGTCCAATTCCGTTAGCCAACAACAACAATGACAACAACAAGAGCAGAACAATTTTGACAGCAGCATTTAAAGGGCCAACTAAGGGTTAACAAACGATTGTTATCAAAACAGCTGTTGCCATCAAAAGCTTAGCACGTTCCACCTAAAGAGCTTAGCCCTACAGTGACAAGCTGATAAGAAAGCTTTTCAACGCGGCGCATGTGTAGTGAGCGCAAAGAGAGACGGAGAAAGAGAGAGAGTGTGCGCGTGAGAGCGCAAGCGCAGTGATAAGCTTTGAGCAAGTTCATCATCGGGGCACCCACAACACAGTAACAAACTGCAGAGAAACGTGAAGAAACGCAACAAAACCAAATAACAATAACTAAGATTATTGAAAAATGGTTCGACTTTGTTATACTGTGTAATCTTGGCAAGAGAATTCAGCTAGATTTGAAATACAAAGATAATAATAATAATAAGATTTGAATATGAGAAACAATTTTGTTTTTCATTTTGAATATTTCCCAAAGTTAAAATATTATATAGAAGGTATTATATTGTAAGTATTAGTATAAGCTTTTCAATAGCTTCATAACACAACTTTAGTCAAACGAATAATGACGAATGATTTCATAAGTTCTCGTGAATAAATAGGACTTTGTCAGGTTTGTTTTTCGCATTTGCTCGTTAAAGCAAAGTTTTTTATGTTTAGTCATTTTCAGTTAACTTTAATTATTGAGATATTTTACTACCTAGCACGTAGACAACATTACTATTGAACGTACTATAAATGGAAACTTACAACACTTACTCATATGCATATAAATGCGATCAAATATATTTATTTATTGTCACTTGACAACATTTGTGCTGCTTTAATTTCCGTTTAATCATTCCTACGAAATAGCGAATATATCACATTGTATTCTTTATTCTTGAGTTAGTCATGAATCACATAACAGATGTGGCAATGTATCTTTAGCATGTCGATGCACTTCTGCGACGATCGGGGCGTTCCCTGTGTCACATTCTTAATCCATGATGACAACTATGTATAAAAACTGATACTATTTTTACGCGCTGCACGCAGTTCCAACACTTTAGTCGTCAGTGCGTAGCTCTCTCTCCCTTTCTCTCTGTCTCTCCCTTTCTGTCTCTCTCTCTCTCTCTCTTTTAACATTCCTCTGTTGCTCTCTCCCTCTGTTCCTCTAACTCTGTCAGTTTTGCACATGAAAATACGTAAACAAAACCGTACTATCGTGTAAATAAACACAAACGAAACATTTATTCTCATAGCATGGCGCTCTGCGCGACTCATCTCTCTGGCGCTCTCTCCTTCGCTCTCTCGCACTCTCTCTCTGTAGCCCGCATGGCAAACAATCAAGTGAAAGCGCTGCGCCGAGCAGAGCAGAGTCGAGCACAGCCGAAACTTATTGTGTTGTATTGTGTGCGAGTATCTACAACTTTCGTTTGCTCAGCAGCAGATACAGATACAGATACAAGCACTACGCTTGCATCGAACAAGAGCAAACTGCACGGGGCACGGAGAGCAAATTTTGTGCGTGTGTGCGTGCGTGAAAAATGTGGCAGAAATTCTTGGGGAAGCGACAGCGTCAGCCCAGACCCAGACACTGACAGAGTCAGAGTCAGAGTCAGACTCACTGCCGTAGCCGTAGACATCGTAGTCATAGTCGTAGTCAGAGTCGACGTCAACCAGGCTGAGTCGTCGTCGTAGTCGTCGTCAGTGTCGTCAGTTCGCGGTCGGAGCCAAACGCGGGCGTAACAAACTCATTTCGTAAATGGAAATGTGCTCGAGACGCAGAAGGCGCGCGCGGCAGGCAAATGAAATTTATTAAATTAAAGAAGACGTGAACGATACGTGCAACGAGCGGAAGTGAAAATTTACACAGCACATTTAGATACTACAAATCTATATACACAAATCTATATACAGATACAGAGATATCTACACAAACGTCTACTTACACTTGCCACAAAAGGTAGCTAAACAAATTGTTCACTTGGGCTTAGTGCAGTCAGAAAATGTATCTGTGAAGTGTGTGTGTGTGTGTGAGTGTGTACTGGTATTCCCAGAGTTCCCAATGTATAAGTGTGCATGTGTTTGTGTGTATATGGACGTACACGCCTCTTGAATGCAGCAGCAGCAGCAGCAGAAAATACCAAAAACAAAACTTGCATTGAAATTTCTTTTTCCACACAATTTTCACAAGTAATTTTCACTACTTACGCTCCCAGCTCAAATTACCCTGCAAATGGTTAAGCAAGCAGGAAGTTTGTGCATCTGATGTGCCAGACAAACTGTCGTCTGTGGGAAAATGGAACCGATTTTCTGGCCATATGTACACAAGCTTCAACTGGCCATTTGCCAACAGTGCCATAGATCCGCCTGGGGAGGTCAATATCCTTTGACCCAATTATGGGAGCCAGACTAGAAACTCAAAAGCGAAGCGACAAGAAGCCAATTGACATTATTATTGCTTGTTGTTGCTGCTTCTATTGCTGCTGGTGCTGCTGCTGCTTGTGTTGTTGTTGTTGTTGATACTCTGACAGCGCCAACTCGTTTATAATGTGCTTCAATTTCCGCTGCTTTTGTATTTGGATTTCTTTGCATAGACAAACAGCTCCCCAGACTCGGTGGCCACCAACCCCGCCCCCTCTCTCTGGACACGCCTCAACGTTTGCATGCAAAAATGTCACAGTTGCGTTCTGGGATTGAGATTGGGGGTTGAAGTCAGTTGGAGTTGCTGGTGGGCGCGGCAGGAGCAAACTCGCATACTGAGCAGGAGCAGGAGTTGTGCTCTCTCTCTCTCTCTCTCTTTCTCTATTGGAGTCGTGCGCTCTTAATGGTTCTCTCTCTCGGCACTCTCGAACTCTCGACGTGTGACGAAAGGACGTGCCTAACCTACCTTTTGTTGAATTCTGTAGTAGCACAATAAATGTGCGGGTGTTTTCGCTTCTATGTGTGTGTGCGAGAGTGTGTGTGTGCTGTAGTACGAGCGCGTGTGTAAGCAGGTGATTATCTGTTGCAGTCTTGTATTTATCTCATTGAAGCCGAAGTGACAGAAGTGACAGAGTGACAGACAGTTCGCTTTCAATTTCAGCGCCCCCTGTGGGCAGATATCATACGACAGACAGGCCCCAGATTAACGGTACAATGGATAGATGACAGAAAGATTAAGAAATAATAAAAAAATCAAGAAGAAAAGTTGTTTTCTATTGAAATAAATGAATAAATAAAACTTTTTCAAAGACAACCTTTTAATAATTTCTTTAAAAGATAAAGAACGAAATCAAGAAATATAATTTAACAAACAACATTTCAACTTGATTAAATTTGATAATAGGAATCAATTGTCAAACTCTTAAAAATCTCTAATATTTTTGTTTTTTATTATTTGTAAATGTTTAATTTTTTTTTCAAATTGTGCCCAAAAGTATGCAATTCCAAGAAGTTAAGTTTATAAATAAATAAAAAGAAATCAAACCTAAAAAAATAAATAAATAATTATAATTATAATAATAATAACCTGAACCACTGAACCATGACAACATTTACTAACAGATACTTCCCTTTGCGACCATTGTAACATGACAGATACTTTAAGATTATTTCAGCACACACAAAGAGCACTTCATCGGCAGCAAAGCAGGCGACAGCTTAGAGTCGTGAGAGCTCCAGCCCTTGTCTGCTGCTAGACTTGCCAAGGGAGTTGGGGAAGGGCGGAGATTAGGGACTAGGGGTTAGAGGAACGCGCAATTCAAAGGCAAAAGAAAAGTCATTAGGGCTAAAAGGCGACCCGAGTCGTCTGTACAAAGCCCCAAAGCTAACGGCGTTTTAATGAAGTACACTTCACAGTTATAATTCGTTTTAGGGCGTCGATTTCTGAAAGCGATTCGAGAATGTGTGAAAACACTCAAGGGGAAGGGATGGGGTAGGAAGTAAAAAGACTTGACTAATGAACATTAACTTGCAGCACGGGAAATGGGAAAGGATCAAGAGTTTTTGGAGGCGGCACGGAATGGCAACATCAGCCACATCGAGAAGGTGCTCTCGCAGAAGGGAAAACGTGCTGGACCCCTGGCGAGTCTGCGTCGCACTGGCGTCAATGTCCAGGATAGTGGTGGCTACTCTGCACTACACCACGCATGTCTCAATGGACACGAGGATATTGTGCGATTGCTGCTGGCCCATGAGGCATCAACCAATCTACCCGATTCAAGAGGTTCCTCGCCGTTGCATCTGGCTGCCTGGGCTGGCGAAACGGACATTGTGCGTCTGCTGTTGACGCAACCTTATCGGCCGGCCAGTGCCAATCTGCAGACCATCGAACAGGAGACACCACTGCATTGTGCTGCCCAGCATGGGCATACGGGCGCACTGGCGCTGCTCCTGTCACACGATGCGGATCCCAATATGCGGAACTCGCGCGGCGAGACGCCACTGGACTTGGCCGCCCAATATGGTCGCCTGCAGGCTGTGCAAATGCTCATTCGTGCGCATCCGGAACTGATTTCACATCTGAGCACAGCAGCCGTGGAGAGTCACGCATCAGCAGCAGCAGCGTCGCCCTCGTCGCCGTCTTCCCCAACACGCCGTCAAATATTTCCGCACACCTGCCTGCATCTGGCCAGTCGCAATGGGCACAAGAGCGTCGTGGATGTCCTCCTCGCAGCTGGTGTCTGTGTGAATCTGCTGACGCCATCGGGCAGTGCGTTGCATGAGGCAGCCCTCTGTGGCAAGGAGAATGTGGTGCGCACGCTGCTGCGTGCCGGCATTGATCTATCGGCTACAGACAATGAGGGACGCACCGCACTCGATATACTTCGCGAGTTTCCTCCACATGTGACCAAACACATAATTGCGGTGATCAACAGTACGTATACGTAATGTGACAGCAGTTATAGCTATGTTAGCTGTCTTACTTAGCATATTATTGCTGAGATGTAACTACCACTCAGTGTAGTCTTTTGACTTAACACCTTTAATCTTTTCGCAGACTTTCGCCATCAAATGGACACCGATGATGGCGACGAGGTTATCTATCGTCAGCGTGGCCAGAGCTCTAACCAACCACCGCCGCAACAGCATAACAGCTACAACCACTATCACTTCAACTCGAACAATCACTTGCTGAACCACTCGCACTCCATGCAGCAGTCCGGCTACAGCAAGCAACGCCTTAGTGCCGGCAATGGAGGCCATTACAACGGCGGCAAGTCGCTGGACAGCGCGCTGCAGCCCGAGGATAGATTCTACCAAGAGCTGAACGCACACTCTCCTCTGTACATACAAAAGTGAGTTGCAATTCAGACAAATCTTTAACTTGGCTAAGACTCCAATTACCTTCCAGCGACATGGGCGGTGGCGGCTTTAGCGTTAGTCCTTCTTCCTCGCTAAGCAGCTTTGAGCCGGCTTCCGTTTCGCCACGTTCTCGGTGCTCCACTGGAGGCGGCGGCGGCACACAGCCGCTGCAGATGAGCACATTTGCACCGAGTGGGCCACCAAAAAAGCCACCACGTCGCAATCTTTCCGTATCACCAACGCACGCTGGCCCAGGGCAACAGTTTAGCTATAGTTCACCTTCAAGTCAGGGTGGCCAGAGGCCACCCGGAGCCGGACAGGGGCGGCGTCGTCCACCACCCGCAGACAGTCCCTACTCGCATCAAAGCCACGGCAGCGTGGGCGGCATGAGCTTCGATGAGACACAACTCCGGGAACGGCAACGCGGCGATCGTCTCTACGCCAGCGACAGGCAGAGCACACGCTCCGCAGTGACCGGCGGCGGTGGCATGAATCTCAGTTCCAGCAGTGAGTAATGCTTATTGACTGTATATAACCACATTTTTATATATAATTCCAACTCAGATGACATGCTGGATCGCCAGTGCAGTAGCTCTGAGCTAAACAGTGAGACGAGTGTGGCAAATTCCAGCGGTGAGTCGCCCGCTCCTGGTGGTGGCACACATGCCACAAACTCGATGAAGCGACCCATTCCAGCACAGCGCAGTGCGTCAACCAAACTCTCAAAGGAACTTCTCAAGTCCTGCGAGAGTGCCACACTCAAGTCATACAATCCCAATCGCAAACTGAAACGCAATCGCAATAGTTGGTGAGTACCAGGTGGAAGATGCAACTTTGTACACAAACTAATTTAATATACCCTTCTTTAAGTGCGCAATAAACAATGAATATTAACATTACTTAACTGATTTTTTTATTTTACTAAACTATTTTTTATGTATGCTATTGATGTATTAATGGTAATCATTCTAAAATTATTTTTTTATTTTCATATATTTATTTATATGTTATACTTTATATTATCAATCTGAAATTATTAATTATTGTAAACGATTTTATGCATCTTATCAATCTAAAATTATTCTTTTATTTTCATTTAATTATTTATATTTTTTACTTCACATTATCTATCTGAAATTATTAATTATTGTAAACGATTTTATGCATCTTATCAATCTAAAATTATTCTTTTATTTTCATTTATTTATTTAAATTTTTTACTTCACATTATCAATCTGAAATTATTAATAATTGTAAACGATCTTTACTTAAGCTCGCTTAACGTTGCCGACAAATCAGATGCTGTCGATCAGAACTGTGATCCCAAGCAGCAGATACCAAGCAGCCCTACAAACTACAAGCAACCACCGACACCGGATCATCCGCCTCCCAGCTCCAGTCAAGCAGAGCGGACCATACACGAACGCATACGGCCACTGAGTCAGGAGTACAAACGTCGGTCGGCCTTGTTGCAGTTGCAGGCGGCGCAACAGCTGATGATCGAGACGGGCTCATCGCCATCGAAGCTACTGCCTACGCTGGGTACGCCAGGCTATGATTACGACGACACTGTCACGGTGGTGCCCCGCTGTCCGGCTCCGTCGTCAGGCTCACTGAGCTCGAGCATCTCTTGCTCGGATCATAGTCTTTCACTATCCACCGATTATGTGGAGGAGTTTGTTAGCGATGTGCCCTTTGCCGGGCTGCTCAAGGGCTCCACCCACCACAAGGAGCAAAAGGGACAAGCGCAGGAGCAGCAGATGGTTCAGCAACAGCAGCAGCCACCACGTGCTCGTCCACCGATTGCAACAAAGCCGTTGGTACCCGAGCGAAAGTTCGTTAAGCCGCCGACGACGCCCACCCAGCAGATAGCCGAGGTGAAGCTGGAAACAAATGGAAATGGAGAGGTAGAAAACTGTACTCGAAAGGGAGATAAGTCACCAGCCAAGTCACCTGCGAAATCACAGGGCAAATCGTCATCAGGTAAATCCCCAGCAAAGTCACCGGCAAAATCCCCAGGCAGTGGACAATCTATCGCTCGCAACTCGCTGAACTTACTCAGTCCCTTCAATGCGGAGGAGGCTCGCAAAAAAATCTCCGAAATCATTGAGAACTTCGGCAGTGGCATCCTCAATACCAACATAACACCCACCCATGATATTGAGTTGGATTTTGAGGATCTTGAAGTGCTGCCCGAACGCCGCGAATTGGCTGTAAGATTACGCAACGCAGGCTTGCTGCATCTGGAGCGGATTCTTTTCGAGAACGGCTATGATAACTACAAATTTTTGGTAAGTACTTGTACTTTTTGGGAATCTCTGTAAAGGGTAACCTAAATGTTTCACGGCCATCCTTGCAGCGCAATGTCTTCGAGGAGCCCGACATTCCGCTGCTGCACATACAGGAACGGGATGCGGCAAAGCTGCTGCGCTTTGTGGAGACCTTACCGCCAGCAGAGTTTCTGCCACAAGTGCCCTTCAAGACGCAGCAGGAGAACAAACAGCAGGGCGTGGCCAGCCTACAACAGTGGCTGCATAGCATCGCGCTGCCCGAATATCTGGAATTCTTCAAGTAAGTTTGTGAATTCCCTTCAAGGTTATCAATTTCTCAGTTTATTCATACCTCAGCAAGCACCTTTACAACACCATCGAAAGCGTCTGCGGTGTGTGGGATGTGGAGCTGCAAACTGTGCTGGAGATCAATAAGTTGGGACACCGCAGACGCATCCTGCAATCTTTGGCGTATATAAGACAAATGCGTGAATCGAAATCACTGAAAACGCCACTGGCTGAGAACAACGAAACCAATAAAATGACAACGAATGGCAACAAGGAGGCAACACCGTCGTCGGCGACAACAACAAGCACTGCACCAGCAGCAACAGTTGCAGGCACTGCACAGCCAAACAGCAACGCATCGCTGCCGCATCGCAACTCCATCACGGGATATCGAAAGAATCGGTGAGTTGCAAAGGTTGTAGGGGTAGAGGAATAGAAAACAAATCAATTAATACATTTCTCTAGCCCCGCACCTCCTCCACCTACAGCCGCAATGCAGAAAGCAGCTGCGCCACTGCAAATACGCGCTCCCTCCGAGCTGCTGCTGGGCCTGCCAGCCAATCTACGCACCACCCAATGGCGTCACTCGGCGCAAACCCTACTCAAAGAACACATCAAATACGAGGTTCAGGTGAGTGTGAACCAATGGGGAACTGTACGAACACACTATATAGTTTGTTTGCTTATCCCTGCAGTACCTCGGCTCAACGGTTGTGAAAGAACTACGTGGCACCGAGTCCACAAAGAAGTCCATACAGAAGCTGAAAGCCTCCGCTGGTCAGGCAAATGAGCAAGTGCTGAAACAGGGCGCAGCGCTAACTTTGGCCATTTGCCATCGCGGCGTGGAGTTTATTGATGCGAGCAGTAAGGTGAGTAGCAGCACTAAGGCAGTCCCATAATCTTATATTCGCTGATATTTACCCATCTATCACAGCGCATCATCTGCGAGCATGAGATACAGAACATCAATTGCGCCTGCCAAGACTCTGAAGATCTGCGTCATTTCGCGTACATCACCAAGGAGCTGGACATGCACTATTGCCATGTGTTCCTAGTGCCAACCACGGTGAGTATATACTCCATTCCTCCACTATAAGCATCTATAAAATGTTTATCTGTGCCCCACAGGACTTGGCCAGTGACATTATACTTACTCTGGGCCAGGCCTTTGAGGTGGCCTATCAGCTGGCGCTGCGAGATGGAATTGCTACGACGCCTTCGCTGCTACTCGACAATGGCTCCATGCTTCAGGGTGAATATTGCGGTGCTGGCGGTGGCAGCAAATAGAGCCAGGAGCTGGCCACCGCCCGGGCCCAGACACAATCTTTGGCAAGCCGATCGAATCGCACGCGCAGCCTGTGCGCAAAACTATTTTGCTTGACCAACTACGGGGCGCTCTTCAAGCTGTAGACGGACACTGCGCTACGATCCTAGTCCCCAATTGTCTTTTTATACGATTCTCCTTTTTTAATGGCCAACAACGGAAAACAAAAACAACAACAACAACAAACAGATGATAAGTACACTGAACAAAAAGACTTGTATGAGATGGCACAATTTTTTTACACGAAATGCACCCACAAAATAAGAGAACAGCTTTTTTCGAGCTTCGTACTTCCAAGAACAAAACTGAAACAGAACGCACAAATTCCATTACAAAATTTATGCATATAGATAAATAATTCTCGTATGATAAATATTGCATTTAAAATTCTTCAAATTACAACAAAAATACATACATATATTAACGCAATTGCATTTAATTACATCCAACTTGTGTGTAATAATGTTTTAGACAATTTTAGCTATATCTTATAATCAAAAACCAAATTGAAAGTTTAAACTATTACTATAATATTGGCATATAAACAATTTTATTGATGTTGAAATGGAAAAACAAAAGAAAACAAACAAAAATTTAATGAGAAATTGCGTATGAAAGCAATGTAAATTCATATCCCACGAACAAATTTGTTGTGGTAGCATCCACAATAAGAAACATACATATATTACTAATGGGCTATATACAAGCGATTGAAAGATATATACACAAGTAATACCAAGATTGTGCGTGTTGTTATATAATTTTAATAAACACTAAATCGAATGCTAATCGACTCTAATCAAATTGAATACAACGCAAAGTTATAAGCGAATTCGCTTACAAAAACAAAAACTATACGAAAGAATAACAACAACAAGAGTTAAGAATAATTGTGAAATGTTTGTGAATTGTTTTAAGATTTTGAGAAACATTTTAACTAGTCTTTTAGTTGTTAATCGGTGCATCTAGGTAAAAAATTATTTCACATTTTTTTACATTTTTCTATTAATTTGGGGCAGAGCCCTTTTGTTCCCTTTGTTTACAATTCATCTTTAGTTAATTACAGAATTTTAGAAAACTATTTAATATTTTTAATGGAGTTTCTCTCTCGAATATGTGCAATGCTTTAAATGTTAGCCTGCTTTACGGTACAACAATGTTTATAAGAAGTACCTATTCATAAGAATGAATGTAATATGTATTTGTGCATTTTCTGTACGCAGTTTTAAAGTTTGTTATGGCATTTGCACTACGATTCGTAAAACTACATATACAATATATACATACATCTTTATATATACAAAAACATACATACTTATTCTCAACAACAAGAAGCTAGCGCATAACTAATGAAATTTAATAGCGATCTATGCATAAATAAATATATAGCAAAAGAAACATGTTTATCGAAAGAAAGAAACAAAGCGAACCTAAATGCAAACCTGTAAACCTGATTTGTCTTCGTCAAATTGCATAAACAAGTTTATCCAAATAACCTAATAAAATCTATTGAGCGAATGTACAACTAACAGGAGAAATGGAAGAAGAAAAACCCTATACAAATCAATATACTAAACAAAAAACAAACATAAATATATACAATACATACTTGAAACCACAATGGACTGGAGTTATTTATACCCTAATGTGCTGCACGCGGGTTAAACGCGCCTCATGTCAATTATGCCGCACTTTCCCACAGGCCTCATCCACAAGCACCCGCCCGGTTGCCTCCGACTCCGACTGCGCACAGCTCATTGCAGAACGCAGATCATTTACACAAATTGACCGCCAGCCGGTTTTTGCAGTACGTACGTATGTACGATATGTACGTCTTGTTGGTTTTTATAAGGCTAAATGCGTTAAGCATTTGATCATACGAATATTAATTGGCAAACACCAAAGCGCAGCTCTCGGGCCCCGACACTGACTACAAACTCTACAACTCTGACTCGCAGGCAGAGGCCAGAAGAAACAGACACACCAGACACACACATACACACACACGTGCTAGCGCTAATGTTGCCAGCAATAAGTTGCGGCGTGCGTCAAATGTTGCCAAGCAACACGATAGCAGGCTCCAGCTACGGGAACGGGAATGGGAATGAGATGCTGGGAACCAAGGGGGAACGCTTTTGATGCGATGCCAGCCAGAATGACGACGACGACAACGACAGCGACGATTCGTGGTCCTGGTTGGTGCAGCAGTGCGGCATGGTCTTCTTGATGCTGCCGCAACTCGAAGCTTAACGGTTTAAATTATTTCTCGTCGAATCGCGCTAGCGTGCAATTTGTGGCGCACAGCTTATCACAATTTCATTATTACAAGTATTATTATTACTATTACTATTGCCATAGTAAATTCACAGTATGCAGAGATAGCGACAGCAACAGAGTGCGAGTAAGAATGAGAGGGGGAGAGGAAAGCAGCTGCCATCATTCGGTGATTGCGATTGCTGTGCGTTTATTTGTAATTGAAATTGCGTGACTTTATTCTTTGATTTCGCCATTCGCGTTGTGTGTTTGCGCTTTTGCATTGGCATTGGTCATTGCCATTCACAGGAAACAAACGACAGCGAACTTGCACATGCACGCGCAGCTGTGTATTGCACACACACGCACAAACATACATGCAAGCACTTGCAAGCCATACGAACACATGTACAAATGACATACAAAGACAAAACTTTGTAGAGCTTTCGCCGAACAACAACGCGTGTGTCGGTAATGCTGTTCGCCTGTTCCAAATGCGAGCAAGCAGCGCAATTTTTGCCCAGCCCTTGTGCAAGCGAACAGGTGGGCAAGTACAAGTAAGTGTGCAGCATGTGTACATATATCTATGTATTTGTGTGTGCAAATGTATTTGGGCCAATTGCTTATTGTCGCAGCCAATGTGCGAAAGTTTTCGCGCTGTTCGTTTGCTGTGCGCCTGCTCTGGGTTGTACCAAAAAATCGCCGTTCGTTAATGAAACGCGCATCTGGCGAGTGCCCGAAACGCTAGCGATTCCCGAACCGTTTTTACGTGCCAAAGTAGCACTTACAGATGGTACAGTCAAGGGGAACAGTGTCCATAAGTTTGCCAACAAATTACCTTAAATAAATTTATTCTGAACTCTATATTATGGCAAGCATTAATGCAATGTTCTTCGAGTATATCTCGAACAGCTAATTAGAGAATTCTTTACTCAACCTGCAATTGCCTTTTGGGGACAAGTTTTGGTGAAGTATGCTCACCATAAGAATGACCAAAATATATGTATATGCATAATAATAATTTCATTTTACAATATATAGGAACACTATCTTCTGTCGACTTGAATAGCTTATCTATTTTTATTTTTATTTAGTACATCTTCTTATTTGAAATTAGTACATATTCTTATTAAATTTTTGTATAATTTTATTGTATTAAATCCAATTCATATGTATATGCTTCCTTTAAAACTACACGTTCTCTTCCTTCGGTTTAGACTTCCCGCTTTTCACTTCCGACGTACAAAATCTTCTCATTGCCATAGATAACGCAAAGGCTTGCAATAGTGGACAGCTATAAAGAATCTAGAAAATATTACAAAATACAATTTCATTCAAACATTCTATGACTATATTACGAATCTTAAAGCAAGCAAGAGGACGGCTTATTTTATATTTCGATTCATGCAAAACCCACTCAAATGTTTTAACAACTGTTTCGATCAGAACTCTTTAAGTATTGGGAGCAGGTATATTTATATCCATTGTCACTCGACTCTACCAAGCACTGGTCAGCAATTGCTCAATCTGCAATATAATACGACCAGTTTGTACTAGCTGACCAGTTGTCCAGTTAACTAACTGAGCAAGCGAATTCAATTAAATTTCTCAATAAATTATAAGTGCAAAAACGCACGCGTTTCTCTAGCCTACACAGCACAACATAGTTTCGCCTTTAGCTAAGCACTGTTGGTTACTACTCAGATGCACATGAGTGTAAACTGTGAACTGGTCCAGACTCGATGCTGAAGTTGAAACCGGTGCTAGAGTACTCGCAAGTCGAGATTACGCAATTGCCACCGCACATCAAATACCGCATCGCACATACGCCGCGTGGTACACAGTATGTTTATCGTCTGGCCAGTCAGCCCGCGCGTTTTACTTCATCTCTTTGCAAACGAAATCGAAAACATCGGAAAATCGAAATTCTAGATCAAGGCCAATACGCAAGTCAAACACGCAACATGCGTAGAGCGCCAAAGGTAGATGGAGACAGAAAGAGAGAGAGAGAGAGAGAGTGAGGGAACACTAAACTAGTTTGCCCGTTTGAAGGAGGATGCCTAGGTAGACCGGGTCTGTTGGCCGGGCCGTACGCACACTAACTGGGCCAAAAGGAAGCACACTGTCAATGCGTTTTATAAATTGCGCTGTAAATCAATTTGGTCATTTAACAATTTGCATTCGTAAATTACAAGACAAAACACTTAGCAGCACTTAGCCGACTGACAGGGCCACAGGCTCCGTCCGACTCCAGTTCCAGCTCCGATTGCAACTGCAACTGCAAGCGGTTCGGGGCGGCAACCCCAATTACACAAAATATACAAATATATTTTATGATCGTCGTTTGCGAGTGCCAAAATGTCATTGATCGACTGTTTATTTATAACACAAACGCGTGGAAGGTTGCACAGTAGCGCAAATGAGCGAGAATGTATGAAAAATATAAAATACGACACACATTATATTTTAAAATCTGAAGTGTAACTGCATTTCCCAATTATAGAAATTTAATTGCTTTTTTGTTTCCAGGAATCTCATATGAATTCTTTTTACCCACAAATAACATTTGTTTTCTTTTGAATATCGAAATCCCCAACTCTGTATATACTATGGTTAGCCTTCAGTCAATAAAACAAAAGTAAGTAAATTATATTATAATTCGGTCAAATTACCCCGGCTTAGGGCCATGTAGACCCATTTGTGCTTGAGATTAACATTTTC
Organism: Zaprionus davidi; assembly: GCA_018903715.1. Classification (NCBI taxonomy): domain Eukaryota; kingdom Metazoa; phylum Arthropoda; class Insecta; order Diptera; family Drosophilidae; genus Zaprionus; species Zaprionus davidi. The sequence goes on from JAEIGL010000003.1 coordinate 2,985,914, forward strand.
GAGCGAGGTGTTTGTGTTTCCAACTAGTTGGACTATTACTAAAATTATTGGATATAACTTTATTAATCTAAATGCTATATTTAATGTGCTGCCAGAACTGGTGAATTTAATTTAATTTTCATTATTATTATTGTTATTATTATAATGCACAATCGCGTGTTTAGGGCTGCCTTGGGCTTCCGACTGTCTGTGATTGTCGCGGTGGCCTCGATGGCAGCGCATGTCAAGGACAGCGGCTCGGATAAGATCGACTAGATCGAATTTTTGTCAGGCTATAAAATAATCATAATGTTCTCGTATTTGCGACGCGGAAGATTTAGCAATTACTACCAATAATAAAATATTTATAGAGAATATCGATGCCCATTGGCCGATGACTTCTGCTGGGGCGACTCATAAATCATCATAAATCTAAGTGCAGTATAAATATTTATCGTGATTTTATAATCATGGCAGAGGCACCAAACCAACTGGCATTGCACGCTCCACAACGCACACAACTGCAACAACAACAACAGCAACGAGAAGGCAACCACATTTGGCATGCGTGAGAATCGCACACAGAACTGACCACATTTTCTTTTTTATGGCAGGCAAATTTTGCCACATGGCAGCAGCGCAATGTTGGCTCCGTGATTCGAATGGGGCAGATAAAAAAGGTCGCGCGCGGTCTTAGAAAGTGGGTTAATTAGCTGCCGGCCATGCTGCACAGGCATCCAGCATGCTAGAGGCAGGATGAAGAAGGTGGAATACAACCATTGCTCCAATAAAACATAACGCAATGGAATGCCCAAAAGTTGACCTCAAACGACGTTGACTGCCGACGACCGGCGACTGTCCAGCAGCAGCAGCAATTGGGGAGCAGCCAAAGCCGAAGTCGAAGCGAAGGATGAGGACGCGGCGCGCACACGTCACGGTTAATTGGCCATTCAAATGTCAAGTTCAATTTTGGGCTACATTAGCGTTACCTATAAAAGGGCCTGTTGCGCCGTCTGCGCCGCATAAAATGAGATTTATTGTTGCATTTTCCTGCCGCCGGCCGCCTGCAGTGCATAAATTTTTGGCTGAGACTGCGCTGCAATTGCTGCAACTGCAACTGCGCCTTGTGGTGGCAATCGATGGTCGGTCGAGTGATCATCCAGCCAACAAAAAAAAACAATTTCACCGAAGCGACTTTCCGGCACTCTTTGAATAATTTGGCCAGCCCAAAAGCAAGCATAAATTGGAATATCATTATTAATGTCAGGCTACGTCCCTCCCCCACCCGTCACACTCCTGCTAGAACCATCCACCTACATGCATTGGCAATCTGTTCTGCGCAATTCTGCAATCTGCCTAATGCATTTTTATGACATTGACGCGCAGCTTCCGATTTATGTCGAATTCGAATTCGAGTTCGCAATAAAAGGAGCTCAAGTTAAACGGCTTTTTCGTTATCAGTCGCGTCGCGTTGCTTGTCAACGAAATAAAAAACCCACAATTAGTTTATTTAAATTGCGCTGCTTTTAAATGCGCTTAAGTATCAATTAAATCGCACAGATTTTAAATATTTTAAGTGGAGTCGCAGCTCAAAGTTGCTCGCAAAAAACCACCAAGCGTGGCTGATGCTGTTGTTGCTGCTGCTGCTGCTGTTGCTGCTGTTGTTGTGGTGTTACTTTTTGGTAGCATAAATCAACGATAAGAAAATTAAAAGCCATAAATTTGCAATTAATTTTTAATTTGTGCAAATTGATTAACATCAGCACCGCCGAAAACGCCAATAAAAATGTTATGAAATAAATCAATAGTTGAGTTATTTTTTGTTTATTTCAGATATAACTGCATTTCCTGCCGAAATCTGCAGACAAGATTAGACGTCGAGTAATAAAAACTGAAAATCTTTAAAATCTTTTGAATTTATTGTAAATAGTGACTTTATTTATTAATATTACTATTGTTATAGTAAGACTGTTGACTGACTAAAGCTAAACATATATTTTAAATGGGTCTTAAACTCTTTACCATTAAATATCTGAAATATGTTATTTATACAGAGTATTCGCTTAAGTTCCTGAAACAGTTTCAACTAAGTCTCCATCATACTCCCAATTCAGTTTACTTTGATCAACGAGGTAGTTCCAGAACACCTTGTACTGAATACCCTCAAGAGTTTATTTTACTAATATATTCTATATATTTTTTTCCGCTCATTCCGCCACTTTCCAAAACATCTTTCCCAACTTTTTCTTCTCATGATCAGCCCCTGTTACTGTTGCACGAACCCGTCAGCGAAGTCCGCTAAGCAAATACATCTTGTGTTGCCCCAACGGATCGTTATAGGACTCTATCCAAATACAAAATGCCTCCAGCTACAACCTACGCAGTGTGGTCAATAAATTAGCCATGGAGTCCCAGTTAGCAAAGTGTGAAGGTCTCGAACTGGCCAATCTCTCAGACGAGTCTAAAGTAGGCAAAGAAAAGAGGTAAACAAAAAACTAAGCAAAAACCAATAACATAAGACGAACTTTTGACCCTGCTGCTGTCGCGGTCGTTGTTGCTGTTGTTGTTGTAGCTGTTGCTGTCGCTGTTGCTGATGTTGCTGATGTTGTCCAATGAGCATTATAAGATGTGATTAATTACGCTGACATTAAATCGGCTAATAGAAATATATCTCGTTGCGATGAAAATAATGTTGACGTGATTGTAATTGAAGTTGTTGTTGCTGTCGCTGTAGTGCCTTCAGTTGTTGTTGGTGGTGTTAGAATGAGTGTTGCCTTTAACCCTGTGGAAAATTGCCTTTTCACCGAGTGCGCAGTTTATTGCAAATTTGTTTGTTTGCATTTTATGGATAACTGATGGGGAAAATTTGTGAAAAGCGCTTAGGAAAACGCATTTTGACAGAGTGCATAAATCACAGTGATAATTGGCAACTGTTGCCCGCCACAGCCACTTGCCACTTGTCTGTTTCTCTCTCTCTCTCCCTGTCTGTGTCTCTGTCTTTCCTAGCTGCTTTCACGCCAAGCGAACAAATTGGCCCGTTGGGAAAGTTCTCAAGTGCAACGAATTGAGCAACAATTAAACAAAAATGTGTGGCAATATAATTAACTGTTGCTGCCAGCCAAGTTGCAATTGCAATTGGAGTTTGGCCTGTTGCTGGACAAGTTATTTGCCACGCATCATCAACGTATTTAAATCAATTACAATCGGCAATTTGCCGGCTCGTTTTCCCTTCCCCCTCTCTCCCCTTCTCTCCTTGGTTGCTCCTTAATCAAGGCATGCGTTTGTATTACAGATAGATGACACTGTTGTTGCTGTTCAGGTTAGTGTTGCTGCTGTTGCCATGGTCGTGTTAAGTACGCGCGAATTAATGTGTTGCTGGAGTCAGTAGATCTTGAAAGTCGTCTGCAGCGCTTGCCGTTGTCGCTGCTGCTGCGGCTGCAACTGTTGCGCGTTGCTGTTGCTAAATTGCAAGTCAAGACAAGTCAAGAATTTAACAGCTAAAGCGCCGCCTGCCTGCAACTGTGGCCAGGCCAGGCCAGGCGGCGCGTAATTTACGTCGATTTGATGTTTCCAACATAAATTTATAGCGCGCACATTTTTGCCAGCGATTTGTTGCCAGCGCCGCCTGCATGTTGTTGAATTGATGATGCTGCTGATGCTGTTGCTGGCGTGCTTTGATTTCGCAGAGCAGCAGGCACACAAAAATGTCGCAATAGCACAATAATGAAAAAGCAAGAAAAATCATGTTGGCATGTGGCTGTGGTCGCACTGTGTGTCTAGTGGGTTGTTGTTGTGCTGCTGATGCTGCTGTTGTTGCTGCGGCCTTTTCGTAAGCAACATTTTTGCCAGCGTTTCGGTTTTTATTGACTGAAGAGGCCACTGCTGCCAGGTGGAGGAGGCAGCAACCGTGTGTCTTTGAAGAGGCGCCTGCGTGTATGAAATATGGTGTTGCTGCTGCTCCATCCTATGTTGTTGCTGTTGCTGCTACGGCTGTGGCAGCGCATGCTGCATGTTTGTTGCCCGACATGACATGTTCGAGGAGCAGGAAGTCGTTTTGCGTTTGCCACATTTATGAGTTACGCTTTGGCCGCGTGTTGCAAGCAACCTCGCATGCAATGTGCCACTTATGGCTGCCGCTGCAGCAGCAGTTGTTGCTGTTTAATTATGTGCAGCTTGTTTGCAGTCTAAGCCAGCAAATGATGTCATTACAGCGAGTGCTGACTGACTGGCCCCACAGTGCAAAGGTAAGGCCAAGTCACGCACAATGAAATTAAGAAATTAAGTGGCAACATTTAGCGCTAGAGCTGCGCAACATGTTGCTGCCGTTGCTGCCGCTGCTGTTGCTATTGCTGCTGATGGTCGACAAATTGCCGATGCTGGCCCGGGGACAACACGCCGATCTAATTGCAAATGGAGCAGCACCAGGGAAAATTGTTTCGGTTGCCAAACTTGCCCAAGGGCGGAAGCATGTTGCACTCAAAATGATGCATGCTACATGCTGTTGCTGCTAGTGCTGCTATGTTGGTGGGTGATGTTGCTGTAGCTGCTGCTGCTGCTGCTGTTAGCCCAATTATAAGGCACCTGCAATTGACAATGCTATACCAAGTGGAACCGCATGATTTATGCGGCAAACCATTTAAAGTCCACGGCGGTTCCATAAACAAATTGTCGCCATGCGCTCTAAATGGCCTGCTCTGGCTCTGCCTGTTGCGGCCACTGCGAAATTGAGCTGTAATTGAATGGCACACAGGATACGAAATTCGAATTCGAATTGTGGCCAATTTTTGGCCATCCTGCAATTTATTGCACTGCATTTAAATTTCACAATTAAAAGACACGGGCCAAGCTTGAGCCACATCATTAGTTTTTTGGCCAAGCAAATATGGTCATTGTCTTGCTGTATGCGTGTCTCTGTCTCTGTCTCTGTGAGTGTATGTGAGTTTGTCATGGATATTGCCACATACATATATCGCATGCGAGTTTGTTACAATTTCAAACATTTAACATTTGTTTTAGTCCAACAAGCTGCATGTTTGCCCAGCCCGAGGCCTTGCTTGGCTGTTGATAATTTGTAAGCAGCAACATTGTTGCTGTTGTCGTTGCCGTGACTGCTGCTGCTGCTGTGTCGAGTGCCTGTTGCTGTCCGAATTGCCAATGCGAGCAATATGTATCTTAATCAATGTTGCAGCAACATGTAATAAGTGGAAATGAAATCTCAAGCTCAAAATGGTCGAACATTTTCAAATTTACATTTAATATTTAAATAGTATTCACCATTATTGAAGTTCTTTTCCTTTAAGGGAATTAAAACATAAATATTCATATAGATATTTTAATTTAGAAAAAACTTTCTGTGCCACTTTGCAACTTCTCAACTCTCTTTTTCTTTTGTTTTCACATTGCAGTAATAACGCAGTCAGGTTCGCTTTGACTTTGCCCAATTTGGAATCATTTCAAGTGATCAGCGATCGGTGATCAGTGATCTGGCTTGCCACCCGGTACCGTGCAAGGCAAATATCATTGTCAAATGCGCTTTTAATTGATGTAGACAGCGCCCGTACAGATTGGACAGCACGGCTGGACACTCGAGCCGGGCCGGGGCTCGACCACATCTGACAAGCGCACATTAGCAATAAAATATCTAATTGGCGTCTCTTGAGCAACAACAACAACAACAAGTGCAAACAGCAACAACAATAATAATAGGAGCCGAGGCAAGTCAAGAAATGAAATTTCATTATAGCGACTCGTGTTTGGCGGGGAGTCGAAAACATAATCGAGACTTTTGTTTGGAGATTTGCTTTGCCAATTGTCCGTTTTGTCTGCAGCTCTGCACACACAGGTATGGTGTCGTATGATGTGTGTGTGTGTGTCTTGTTACAGTTTATAGGCTGTGATTTATGCCGGCAACTTAAATTTATTTCATTTTTAATGAGTAATTTACACAAAATTGCATTAATTTGCGCGCACTCGCGCCCAAAGCAAAATACACATGCCACAGAGACAGGCAACACGCCACGGCGACAAGTCATGGCAAATTTCTGACATTTCCTTGATTTATTTCTTGTGTTTCCCCCCAAATTGAATTCTCAGTAAGATCAGCGGCTAAACGATCTTGGCGTTAAGCTCACGCGATTGACAATTAATGCAATTATTAATGAATTTTATGTTTTTGCCCCCTCCCCCCCTTGTTTAAATTTCCAAATGCCGCGACATTCCGCACAAACGGAAAAGAGGTGAAACTGTGGTGATATGTGGTAAGGTGATTGAGGTGAGTTGTGGTTGGTGCCTAAGTTTGTTGCCAATTAAGCGCCGCATGTTGCAACGATTTCCATATGTGCAGCAGATGCCGGCCAAAATGGTCGCTGACAAGCGCAGATCAAACGACGCCTCCTTCTCCTCCTCCTCGTCCTCCCCCGTTGCTGATTGGGAGGATTGAGATGATTTAGTGCCGCCTAGGCCGCTCAGGCTGACCATAAATGCAACGTTTAAATTAATATGTACGAGCGTCACCTAATGAAGCTGCAGATCGGACAACGTGACCAACACGGTGCAGCGGTATTTTTGGAATTTTTACAACACCTCAGTCCTCCGAGAGAGCCAGGCCTCTCTGCTGTCCCGGTCCAGTCCAAGCCGTGGCGGCCCACTTGCCATTTTCTATTAGCAATAAAATACGTGGCGAAGAAGACGAAGTGAAAATGCTGGAAAATAGTAGTGTGAATGCGAGTAGTTTTTAATTATGGTAAAACACCTAGGCCGTGATTTATAGTTGTTATAAATAAAGAAATTAAAATGCTTTTATAGCCAGCACCAGAGCAAGATCCATCTGTCTCTCCGGTCGGACTACTGTTTAACCAAAGACCACAAAACTATTTGCCAGGAGAATGAGAAGTCGAAATTAATTGCCAAAATACGAGTATATATAGAAATACTGATAAGATTATTTTGTGGGCATGCAGCAGAGCAACGCTGGGCTACACTGGGCTACACTGACTGCAGGCAACTCCCCCGCGCTGGCAAAGTGTCCTTAATTAAAATCTGTTGCATGCCAGCCAATTTTGTTGCAGCACCATGTTGCCAATATTAATGTGGCTCTGTAATTGGTTTCTCAAGTCCAAGTCACGTTAAGTCTATTACGAGAAATGCATTTTGGCAGTATGTACTCAATCGTGTGTGCCAGTGTGTGTGCTGTATACTTGAGCGGGTGACGCGACTGTTGTATGTTGCATAACACCATTTGTTGTTGTTGCCACGAGTGTGTTTGACAAGCAGGTTTACGCTCGCTGATTGGAAAGAAAGACGCCATTTGTAATTCGCTGGCGCAATAAATTAACACTAAAAGCTCATCGTAAACTACTGGGCCAATGTCCAGGGGGCATGCGACAAATTTACACATAACTACAAGCACGCAAACACACACACACACTCGTTTGTATATGAAAAGTGCAGCTGTAATTGGTTTCTGCATTTGCAGCAGCATTTAAAGCCAAGCGCTGCAACGATGCAACATCGCATCGCTGCACACACTTGTTTGCCCGCCGCTGTCCGACGTCGGCTGCTGCTGCAGTCCGAATTTGGATAGTTAGTGCCACTAAAAGCTTAGAACAAGCTCGTTAAACGTTTTCAGATTGCATTGCGCTATAAATTCTGACAAAAATGTAGCTAATGATGTGTTATGAAAGGTGCTCATAAATCGTTGCATTCCATTTTGCAACACCAACACCAGCGCCAGGAGGCTCCATGAAATGCGATTTGGGGTTTCTAGTACTACTGGATCAACTCGTATTGCGTGCATGATTATGTTACGGTTGTGTGCGTAATTATTCCGCCTCGGTTTCAACTCGTCTGACCTACCCCTCTTACGATCAAATTAAAGAATTTATATACCCAGTCTATACTAAATATTCCGTCTTCCCTTCCCCCCTTACGATAAAGTTTAACAATGTATTTATGTATATACCCTGTCTATAGTAGACTCCAGACTGCCACACCTTCATTTGTTTAAGCTCAACAGAATGGTTTTATTGGTAAAATAAAAAACTCCTATGTTCACATGCGGATATGGTCACAAGTCAGCCGCAAGCGAGTGCAACTGTGGCAACCTCCTTCGACTCGTCGTGCAGTTGCATGTGACGTGCGCGCGTGCCTCTGGCCACAAGCTACAACAATTACGCCGACGCGGCGCCAAAGGTGACTGACACTGAACTGTGATGTGAACCATCGCATACTGAACTACACAACTTTGGTGGAACGCCGATAGCTTTCTGATAACTACCCGCCAGCGTGAGGTGGCGCAAGGGATCAGTTGGTGACCCCCCGAGAGCAACTACTACTTTGTTGTGGTAAAAGTGCTCCACATGAGATGGACAATCACTGTGCTAAATTAATTGAAAGTGCCTTGACTGCAACTTCAGCCGTAGATTTCTACAACTTTTGGCTCATTTGGAACAGATGGAGCACATAGATCCAGCCAGGAGCTCGACAATTTGTGCTCTCGCAGTGCCAGCAATGATGATGACTGCCAGCAGCAGCAGGCAGCAAGCAGAGGCAGCATCATCAGCAACAGCAGCAGCGGCAACTGATGATGATAAATGTGTCGCCCGATCTCTGGCAGTTCACATGAAAAACACATTACGCGCCAGAGAGTTTCTTAATGTTCAATAATCATGGAAAAATCATGACACAAGACTCACAATAATGTGGATAAATCAAAGCAAATACGACTGACTCTATACTTAGAGGGTGCACACGAAGGGGCTATGAGAAATGTGCGCTTACAGTTACGTCGCATTGTTATACCCTAACTAAGAGTCCATTCGCTTTGCCGGGTGGCCTACAAGACACCCACTATAAAAGCTCACTAAGAGGGCATACAATGTTCGAGCTAATCGAATGTGTTTCTGTGCTGCTCCGCTGACATGGCCAGAACCAAAGCAGGCTGCCAAGTTATGAACCTGCGAAACCGCCGCCGCCAATGCCGCTGCATATGCATGTGGCACGTAGGACACAGCAAAAACGACTGGCAACACGTTGCCAGCCACCGCCGCAGACTTGTTGACGGCAGCTTTTGTCTTGGCTGGCTTATTATACCCTGTGGAGTTTTTGGAAGTGGTATGTACTTTGGTTTATCTATATAGGGGTAACCTTTTTTAGACCTTAATTTAAAATAAATCCAAATAATAGAAACACTTACCGATTATATACCGAGAACCAAGACAAAAGTAATGAGCATCACATGGTCGATCATTCAGTAGACCTAACTTTATGCATGTTTTGTCCGCTGTTGTTATTGCTGTTGTGCTGTTTAAGCCATTAAAATATATAGTTAGTGTTATTGCTGTCAATATGCGATCGCAACGTAGGCAAGGGGAGCGTGAGGAGGCAGCGGGCAGCAAACAACAACACATGTCAGACCCAGTCAGAGTCGGCTTGTTAATAATGTTGCTGATGCTCGTCGCCGATGGATGATATTGATGTTACCATAATCACGATCTAATTTATTTACAAATTGTGTTGAAATCATACGTTCGAAGTCGTGTTTAAAAAGGTTCTTTATGATTTATGCGCGCGTTGAAATGCCAAAATGGGTTGAGGAAATTTCTCACAGTCCTGCTGCAGATAAACTAGATGCACTCAACCTAATTGATTGGCATTGTCCAAGCGAGAAACGCAACTGCCAATCTAGAGTGGTGTGCCGACACCAGTGTTGCCAGTTTAGCCTTTTTCGGGAGAGATCTGACCACTGCTGCCAACTTCGCTGGAAATTCCGATCGCTTTTCCAGGTTTATCTCGGTCTAGTTGGGAAGTATGTATGTGCCCAAAAGTGTCCGGTTTTGAGAAATATTTCGTCCGAGGTTCGGTATATCCAATCAACTTAGTCATTCTTTTCACCTGAACCGAAATAAACCCGGTAAAGCGTTCGGAATTTCCCGCCAAATTGGCAGCGGTGGGTCTGACCTCTAGCCGGACAAATCGCGTAATTTTGCAATCTGGAAATTTGCCTTGTTTTTCTTACTTCTAATAAACTGTTTTTTTTTAACAGTTTTAAGAATCGACGTACCACCACATAATTGGTTTGTTAATCGTTATTTTTGTTTATCGATTTGCCCATTGGTTTTTTAATCAGTTATATTTCTCTTCATCTATCCTGTTTTTGTGGAGGATTGCTGGCAACACTGGCCCTCACTTTCAACGTCTGCCACCCCCTCACCCGTCAACGATCTTCTGCCAGCTGATCCCAGGCACTGTCTCGCCTTTGAATTATGTCCAGGAACCGCTTTGGCGCGCTAATTTAGATTTATGGTGCAAATCGCAACTTGCCTGATGCGTGATGCCAACAGCGCTGCCGCCTCCGCCACCACCGTGTCTAGTCAACTAGCCACCACCAGCGATGCAACTGGGCATCGCCTGTTGCTGCATGTGGCCCATTTGTCATGCAGGCGATCGTGTGCCGGCTGGATGCAGCTGTGATTTTCGTGTGCTGCACAAGGTGAGATGCGATGCGATGTGACTTAGGGAAAAGCTAAATCTCTACATTAATCTCTCGCTGCTCTCTCACTGGCCTCACATAATAATGTTGATAAATTAGTTGATTGTTGATTTCCAGGCCTGCAATTGATGCAGTCGCTCTCTGGCACTTATACCATGTCACTCTGTGCCAAGGAGAACCCAAATAAACATATCAACATGATAAATATGCGGTCCATAAGCGATCGTGGTTATCGGACAGTGTCCGGGCGCTACACGCAAAGCGAAGGACAAGCGCATAAATCAGTTTGCCTCGTTTTAATCGCTGATTTCCGCTTCATTGGAAATGAAAACGGAGACATGCCGCAACGCAATGCAACGCACCAAACTGGTTTGCCGCCGGTCAGGGATCAGTGTGGCAATCTCTCCCGTTGGTATGCAACGTTGGAATTCGCACAACTGCTGGGCCAACCCTCGCGCACACTTTCATATTGCACTGCACAAAACTGGGACTCTGTTGTTAGTTTTCAGTTTACAATTTACTAAAAATTACATTTGTTTATTAGCTCCACACATCGTAAATCAATTTGCTGCATTTATTTTTGTTTGTTGTTGTATTTAACGCGACATTTGCGGTCATCTTGCAATTGTTGTTGTTGCTCTTTTAGTTGAACAGTAAAACTTAAGTTTACAAAACCTTAGCCTCAGACAGATCGTCCAGGGGCTTGCTGGGTGGTGGAATCTTGTACTCCGTCTCTGGGGTCTCGTAGATCTTCTCCTCCTTGGGCTCGACAACAGACACATTGTCGGGCAGTGGCTTCTTGGGGCCAATCTTGTTCTTGGGATCGTAGGGCAACATGATCTTGACCTTGATACCAAGCACACCCTGGCGCAGCAGGACGTGACGAGTGGCAGTCTCGACGTAGTCGTTGCATGGATCACCAGAGTGAATCATGAGTCCATCGACGAACTTCATCGACTTGGCACGCTGACCACGAAGCTTGCCAGAGACAACGACTTCACAGCCCTTAGCGCCAGACTCCATGATGAAGCGAAGCACACCGTAGCAAGCACGACGGACGGCAAGTCCACCAGTCAGCTTGTAACGCAGAGACTCGGCCTGGGCAATGGCGCACAGACCACGAGTGGCAACCTTCTCGGCGTACAGCTCAATGCGGCCAGTCTCGAAGTTGAAACGCTTCTGCACCATAGCGGTCAGCTCACGGATGCGACGGCCCTTCTCGCCCAGAACTTGCTGGGTCTTGGTGGCCATGATGATGATCTCAGTGCGGGATGGGGTCACACGCACCTCAACACCGGAGTAACCATCCTCAGCGAGCTCACGAGTCAGGAACTCGTTCAACTCAGCCTTGAAGATACCGTCCGAGACGAACTGAAAACATGCAAAAAATACAAATTATTAGCCAGAAATTCACTAGATCACTACATATAACTTGCTATGCAGCCGTGTTCCTAATTGTCAATATTGTTTTTATTGTGTGCAATCTGAGAGCATGACACGGGTGCTCCACGCCGCCGTCGACGCCCGCGATTTGAGGTTAACTTCCGATTGTCATAGTTTTTCGAGTCAGTAACGCAGATTTTTCACACAACTTAAGTCACAAATTTCACAGACGGGTTAAGTCCACTTTGCTTATACATTTTAAATGCAATTTTCGTTTATTTACCTTGCGTTTCTTTGAAATCGTCAGGTTCATGTTCATTTCATACGACTCGCACGGAACGTGGTCAAAAAGAAAGAAAGACAGCAACCTGCGTTACCGATAACATGGCCGTCGCGTGCACTGCATTACCATCAACACGGTTGCTATACGAAATATCGATAGCTCCGAAAATTTCTAGTTATAATTGTGCTCTTAATCTATTTGGTTTTATTGTTGACATTATAATCTTAAATTGATTTTAATTATCTTTGTACTTTATTAATAATTTTACCCCACATATTCTACTGTTTTATATATATTTTTAAAGTGTTCTTATTTATTTACTATAAAACGATAACCGACAACAAAAATCAACCCTGAAATTATTTTTATTTCAAAATGCGCTAAATTTGTCCAAAATAGAACTACTAGGAGCCCAGCTGTTTGTAAACAATTCTTCAGGTGTGTTGAAATAGTGATTTACAAAGTCATAAAATATGAATGACGAACTATAAAACTGAAATATCAGTAATTGCTCATGTAAATTAAATACATTTTTCAAAAATTAAAGAAAATCTCGTAAGAACTATATTCTACGGTAGAGCTCTAACTGTTTAAACCAACCGCACATTCCTCAAAAGATATCGTGAGCCTCCACAAACAATCGAACTATTAAGATAAGGCAAATAGGTGGTTTTAATACTGCTATCGATACTTTTACAGCTGTAGGACAAAGCAGCTAGCAATTGCGTCTCACAATAATAAAAAACGAAAATAAATAACAAAACGAAAAGAAATAATTAGAAAAATGTCTGAAATAAAGGCATTAGAGCATGCCACATTAAAGGTGCCCTACGAGATACTAAACAAACGTTTTAGATCTGCTCAAAAGATAATCGACCGTGAAGTTGATCAAGTAATGAATGTTTCGCGACAAGTGGAAAAGGCCTTGGACGCTGACCAGGCACCAATCCTCTCTGATGTGACCAAACTAATGGGCAATGTGGCCCAGAAACTGCAGGTGCTCAAACGCAAGGCTGATGAGAGCATCACTGATGAGCTGAGCGTCACACAGATCTGCAAGCGTAAGTTGGACCATCTGAAGGGAATTATGCCCCAGGGTCGTAACACTGGCGAAGTTGGTCAGGGTTCAGTTGACCAATGGAAGCGCATTCGTTTGGACCGGTTGGTCATTGAACACTTACTACGCATGGGCTACTATGAAACAGCCGAGGAGCTGGCAGCTCGTTCAGATGTACGTCATCTGACCAATCTTGAGATCTTCCAAACGTCTCGTGAAGTGGAGGACGACTTGGCCAATCATAGCACCACTAAATGCGTACATTGGTGCATCGACAACAAATCTAAATTGCGAAAAATCAATTCAACCATTGAATTTAGTCTACGTGTGCAGGAGTTTATCGAGCTAGTACGTCAAAATCAACGCTTTGAGGCTGTCAAGCATTCTCGACGTTATTTTCCGGCATATAAGGAAACTCAATTGGGCGAGATATGCCACGTCATGGGGCTACTGGGCTACTCAGCCGATGCGGATAATGAGAATTGGAAAAAGTACATGGATCCAAAGCGCTGGGATCGACTAGTTTTGGACTTTCGTCATGAGAACTATCGCCTGTTCCAGCTCTCAAATACATCAGTATTTTCAGCGGCCGTCCAGGCCGGTCTATCAGCGTTGAAGACGCCGCAATGCTACTCACAGACCTGCCGCAATCTCAATTGTCCTGTTTGTCAGGAGGATCTCAATCGGATTGCGCTCAAGTTGCCATACTCTCATTGTGTCCAGAGTCGGCTCATCTGCCGTGTGACTGGCCTGCCCCTGAACGAGCACAATCAGCCCATGATGTTGCCAAACGGTCAGATCTATGGTCGGCTGGCTCTGCCGAAAATAACCAAAGAAGACGGCACCATGACATGTCCGGTGACACATGTAAAGTTTACGCAGCCCAAAATCGACAAAGTGTTTATCATGTAAACCAACCAACGACCAGATCAGGCCGGGACCCGACGTTTTGTTGAATTAACCCTCATATTATTATGTTAAGCGAAAATCGACTATATTTTATATAACTCTATTTCTATCATATATACACATATTACCTATCCCATATTGTGAACAATCTATGTAACGTCTATGCGTAACTGCGCATTTGAATTTCGATTACGATTGGTTCTTCATATTTACATTCGGTTTCTATTTGATTGTCGACGCTGCGCCGTCGCAATTCTATTGATTTTTCGTTCAGCCCAGTCAGCAGTAGCAAAAGCGAGCGACAGCGACAGTATGTCGATGTTGATTCAACGTTGAGTGATAAGCGGGCGACGTTATTTAATTCATCATAAGTGAAAACTATTCAATATATCAATAATAAATAAAGAGAAATCATATAAATAAGCAAACACAAGAAGTTTTCCACTCAACTTGCATTTGTTCTGTGTTCCGTGTGATCTGTTTTATCATACTCCTCATGCTGTTTATGAAATTCAGCGGGTAAAATGCGACGGAAACTGTGAAAATTATTATATCGCTGACGCGCATCGTGTACTGCAACAATAAGTGCAGCATCAGCCTTTGCTTAAGCTCAAAAACAGCTGCGTGAAACAATAACAACAACAACAAACAGATACATAAACAGCACAGATACTTGTTTCAACCCCCACGGCCAAACCTTCATACCACCACCACCACCACCAACGTTTGCCACCAACTTCTTGACTTCTACTCTGCTCTACTGACACCACCAAAAACAACACTAAAGTCCATCTGTAACACAAAACCCGCTAGCTGCAATTCGCAATATGGCTTTGGATTTTGTGGCAACATACAAAGTGCTGGTGCTGGGTGACTCCAATGTGGGCAAAACCTGCATTGTACATAGATATTGCGATGAAAAATACTACGACACATACATCTCCACCATCGGTAAGTGACACATCCACACATATTCGCATACATTAGCATCCTTTGTCTGGCTTTAATTGACGACAACATCTTCCTCTACTCACACATAGGCATCGATTTCAAACAGAAACTAATCAATTTGGATGGGGTGCCCATAAAGTTACAAATCTGGGACACGGCTGGGCAGGAACGTTTTCGCACACTAACCACAGCTTATTATCGCGGCGCAATGGGTATTCTATTGATGTACGATGTGACCAATCTGGAAAGCTACAACAATTTATCCTACTGGTTGCGCAACATACAGGAGAACGCATCACCCGATGTGGTAAAGGTGCTTGCTGGCAACAAATGCGAATGCTCAGCGACGCAGCGTATGGTAGACAAGGATAGAGGAGAAAAGGTTCGATGGAAATACTAAATCCTTAAATATCAAATATAAGTAGCTAACACTTGATTATTCAGGATCTTTTTATAACCTAAAACTATTGTATTTTATCCTTTAAAAACCACTTTATTGCTTTGCAGATTGCAGAAAACTTTGATATGCCATTCTTCGAAGTCTCGTGCAAGTCGAACATTAACATAGAGGACGCATTTTTATCGCTTGCTCGTAAAATACGCGAACAACGCGAACGACGCGTAAGTGAAAGAAAACGAATCACCTTTATACTTATAACATATATAACTTAAATTAAACTTTAACATTCTTTTACAGGGTGACAACTTTGATAACGACGACAAGCAAGACAAGAAATCGCCTGGTTCCAATGGCTTGGGCACCTTCAGCTTGGGTAGTTTCTCCGGTGATAATCGCTGCACCTGCTAAGCTAATCTCATCATCATGGATGCGTTTTCGATGGAGGCATTGTACAGCTTATAGCACCAGTAATTTCATGTAGCCAAGTTTGTGCATGTTAATACCAACAATAACAATAACAATATGGAATGAAATGAAAGAAAACGAAGTGAATCGAATGAGAACCAATTTGGAAATGCATAATACGTGTAGTCGAATGTCATGCCGAAACGTACAGATTGTGCATTTTTAAAAATAGTCCAAGAATAGCATAATATTTTAGCATACTCCTGCAGATATAAATCCATAATAGTCGGCTCCTGATTTCTTAAAATAACTAACACACATGTACTCGATAAGCTAAGTAAGTCTATAACATTAAATATAAATATATAAATATATTGTAAAATAGCTATAATGTTTAATGCGAAATCCAATTGATTACAAACTTTTAAAGTAAAGCAAAGTCAATAATGTCTACATCGACTGGTTTACTTAGATCTGATCAATTATACATACAATACGTAAATCCACTTTACCTGTCCAGTTTTCATTATAGAAAATTTAATTTGAAAATTAACCGGAAAGCCAATCGATACCAATTGTTCTGTCACTTAATGCTTCACAGATGAAAGTCTCGATTAGGCCAATACGTATTATAAACAGTACTTGCCTTAGCGGTGCCTAGCAACCAGATTGACCACAACGATGAGGACTCCGTGACAAGATTATAGACAATATAGCTGGCTAGTTCGATTTTTGTACTCGCGTCGATGAGATGAAACAATTTCGTAATAAGGCGAGCTCGTTGCCAATCTTCAATGGACGCATTACAGATGCCACCACATTGACCACAGCATCGTTGCAACTGCCACTAGTCGTGGCACATGGGCAGAGCAATAATCGTAAACTCAGTTCACGCATACAGCCCACAGTTTTCACAATAACCGACGGCAATACAGGGGCACCAAGCACCTCACTAGCTGAGGCGATGTCCACAAGCCACATACCACCACAGTCCCCAGAGCAACCTCACCCGCAGCCACTGCAACAGTTAGCAGTGCCAAAGGAGACACTCAACACAGCTGGCACCGAGTTGGCCAATTATGAAAAGATACGCGTTGTGGGTCAGGGATCCTTTGGCATCGCCATTCTCTATAGACGCAAATTCGATGGTCATCACATCGTCTTCAAGCAAATCAATTTGACTGAGCTTACGCCGCCAGGTCGTGACTTGGCCATGAACGAGGTTGAGGTATTCTCGAAGCTGCATCATCCCAACATAGTTAGTTATCTGGGTAGCTTTATCAAGGATAACACGTTGATGATTGAAATGGAGTACGCCGATGGCGGCACCCTGGCACAAATCATAGCCGAACGTAATGGTAAACAACACTTTCCGGAGCGCTATATAATTGCCGTATTTGAACAAATATCCAGTGCAATTAACTACATGCATTTGGAGAACATCTTACATCGGTAGTATCGGATTTTTCCATATATTCCTATAGTTTATCTTAAGTAATTCTACATTATACAGCGATCTGAAGACAGCCAATGTGTTTCTTAACAAACGAGGTATCGTTAAAATCGGCGACTTTGGCATATCAAAGATAATGAATGCCAAAATTCATGCACAGACTGTGCTGGGAACGCCCTACTACTTCAGTCCTGAGATGGTAGCAACAGTATTGTATTTTGAACTTTCATATATAATTATCCCCCATTTCCATTCAGTGTGAAGGCAAGGAGTACGACAACAAAAGCGACATTTGGGCCTTGGGCTGCATTCTGGGTGAGCTTTGCTGCCTAAAGAAGACCTTTGCCGCCTCCAACTTGTCTGAGCTGGTAACAAAGATCATGGCTGGTGCATATACTCCAGTACCGGTTGGCTACACTTCCGGGCTGCGTAGTCTTATGGCGAATTTACTGCAAGTAGACCCAGCACTTCGTCCCACTGCATCTGAAGTTTTAGTTTATTGGATACCATTGATATTTCGCAGCCTGGGCAAGAACAAGGGGTGAGCTTGCGGTGCATATGAAAAGTGTTAGATTTAAGAACACCTTTGAGCTGATACTTTCCAGGTATACCTATGAGAACAGCTTGACCAGCAATGGCAGTGCAATTGTTGCACCCACTTCGCTCTTCGCCAGCTGCAGCAATTTGGCCATGGAGCTGCCCACGGCACAAACGGAGACAAGGAAATTAATGAGCGCCGAAACTGTGGCGCCCAATGAGGTTATAGAGAAACGGTTCGTTTATCCTTGCTACAGTTTAGCTGGGAATTCAGCTGATATTTATTCTCAATAGGTCTGTTCTGTACCAACTAAAGTCCTTTGGCAACAGCTTCAGTATGAGTCCCATACAGCTGCCGCCCAAGGCTGTCATTGTCTGCGTTGCTATGAGCGAATCCCACTTTGTGGTTATCAATGATGATGGCTCTGCCTATTCCTGGGGCGAGGGCACAAACGGGCAGCTGGGCCTGACCTCACTGGAGACATGGAAACACTATCCGGGTCTGGTGCAAAGTGTGCGCAATTATCACTTGGTCAGTGCTTGTGCTGGCGAAGGCTTTACCATATTTCTCACTCAGTCCGGCAATTTGCTTAGCTGCGGCAACAATAGCAAACTTTCACTTGGTCACGACGAACAGAAGACCTACTACAATCCGAAACTTATAGCTAAGCTGGCAGATGTACGCATCGATCAGATTGCAGCTGGTGTACATCATGTCGTGGCGCTGAGTCGCGAACGCGCTGTTTACGTATGGGGCACGAGCACTGCTGGTGCCCTGGGACTGGGCAACCATCAACAGCAACAGTAAGTGAAATGCATGGCTTGAACTCTTTTCTACTAGAACGCTTTCTCTGTCTCTGTATTTTGCTAGGAAGTATCCACAAAAGATTCTGTTGTCACATGTTAAGAGCAAACCTGCTCGGATATATTGCGGTCCGGACACCACTGCTGTGCTATTTATGAACGGGGAAATGCATGTTTGTGGCAGTAACAACTACAACAAGCTCGGTTTCAATCGTCCGGGAAAAATAACAGCTTTTGTAAGTTCCCCGTACATTGCAGGATTAAGAGAAATTTACTATATGTGATTGTATATCTTTTAGAAAAAAATCCAACTGCCCCACAAGGTACTGAAGGCTTGCTTCTCCTTCACCCATTCTGTATTTCTTATTGAAGGCGGCTATGTCTACACCATGGGACGCAACAAGGAAGGACAGCGCGGCATACGCCACTGCAATCCCGTGGATCACCCTACTCTAGTCGAGACAATACGGGCACGTTACATTGTGGTTAGTAGTAATTCTTCTCAACAAAAAGTCAACATTCCCATAAAGTTAATTTCTTTATTTCTATTGTAGAATGCCAACTGCAATGATCAGTGCACCATAGTAGCGTCGGAAGATAACATCATCTCTGTGTGGGGTACACGGAATGGACTGCCCGAAATAGGCTCCAGTAACAGTGGTTTGGGGCTAGAGGTTTGTACTCCCAATGGGGATCTAGAACAGGGAAACAACACGGCAGCATTTACTAATTTCTTAGCTTCTGTTTATAAATCCGAATTGATAACAGAACCTGTGGATATATTAGCGTGAGTAAGAACTATGCATGTTTTCAATGGGTGAACTTTAGTCGAGTTTCACACACAGCTTGTACTCATCCAAGGAGCAGTGTGAGCGTGGCTACTATGTGCAAGTGTCTGGCATTTTTCCACTGGATCATAGCGTACTCGTTATGGTAGACACCACAACACCGCTTATTTCCTCCTACGAGGGTTAAGATACTGCTTGTCTGGAATACAAATCTTAAACAACAAGCTAAGTCGGTTGAAAAAGCCATATATCTATTTAATCTGCATAAAACATTATAAAACTTTACTTTTGAAACAATTATAAATGTTATTTCATCACTTATAATATCCACGCTTGCGAGATTCCTCTATAATGGTTTGCACTGCTGCGAAAGCCTCACGAGCCGTCGGCTCGATTTCCTTGGCTGGCAGAATGAACATTTCTCTGGCATCTGGTGGTCCACGGAGCTCAAAGGAGAAAGTAATCGGAACATTGAGCTTTCCATGGGCATAGTCCTTGGAGCCACCACTTGAGGGATATATGGTCTCATAGATGCTGCCACTTTTATAGTCCCGCCCGCTGATTTCTTTGATTCGAGCCGCAGCCAATTGGCCAATCTCCTTGAGATCATCGTAGTTATCAACGCGCTCAGCCGAATGACCATAGGGAAACATAATCAGCTGGGAATAGCTGTGCAGGGCTAGGAATGTGCGAATGCGATCCGGTAGAACGTGGGCTTCTAGAAATTGTATTATACGCTGTGTTTCCACCTCGCTGGCAGGCAATGGTCCAGAGAAATCATAATGACAGGGATTACCACTGGCACCTGTGGTATTCCAATGAAGTGGAAAGTTACGATTCAGATCGACACCGCGACAAATGCCAAAGAGCTGTCGATTCTTGCGCCACATACGATCTCCAGTGAAGGTATAACGATATCCGTCCGGGTTGACAACAGGGAAAATTATCCAGTTGTGGGCACGAGCCAAGGCCTGCACTGAGGTGTCATTGGAGTGTAGCAATTGGTCTATGAAATAGGTTGCCGTGGCTGGTGCAATCCATTCACGTGCATGTATGCCACTCTCCACGAATACGCTGGTAAGATTCTCGCCGCCAAAGGCAATGCGCACTCCCTTAATAGGCACTCCCTGTGTGCTTGCACCAAGTTCCAAAGGTGTTACCACTCCTGGGTGATCTTGTGCCAATTTTTCCAGCCATGCATAGATATTCTCTAGACGAAAGAATCGTGTCCAATCGTATTCATCCGCAGGAGTATTCTCCGGTGCCACCTCCTGATAACTGACATCGATCAGAGACTGGAAGTTGCTGTGCAAAAGGCGATGGCTGACGTTGTAGCTTTGTAGCAGATCCTCAAAGTCGGCAACCTTCTGAGCACCAACTAGAATTGTTAGCTTCTGTCCTGGCTCACGCGCATGTCCCATGAAAATGCACGAATCGCTCGCCGCTTCTAGTGACTGGAAGATTTGCACTTGCAAGGTTGTGGCCAAGTCTACATTGTAAATCCTCGTGTAGTCATAACGTGCCAGCACAGGAGCAGCTGTTGTTGAGTCAGGCTCAGTCCCCAAGGCACATTTGTCCGAATTAGTGCAGAAGTTGGCGCCTTGTGATATAGTTACCACAAGGGACAGAAGTAGCCAGTGGAAGAACATCTTCACAGTATGGCAGACCGGAACACTTTATTTTCGGATTATCAGCAGCAACCTTTCACTGCGCGACAATAAATATGTATATATGTATTGTACACACAATCACATGTACACTGGTCTGAAACAAAGAAGAAGAGAACACTGATAATGAAGAAATTAGAAGACATTAATTGTTGTTGAATTAATCTATATATTTCAAGTACACACATGTTCTTTATATTTATATTTCAATATTTGAATAATTATAAGCTAAACAGGTTTAATTTTTGTGCTGTAGATTATCATAATTATTACTGTGCGCACAATTTAGAGATAACGGTTTAAAATATGTTATGTAATCTTCGAATTCCATCTAAATGAAATCAACAAATGAATAAACGAGTTCAGTATAAATTTATTAAACTATAAAGTTTCACTTATTTGAAAATTATTATGTATAAAGGCCTTTAAAAAGGGCGCTCATTGATGTTTGCGCTATGCTACATCCCTGGTTGTTATTAATTATTTCTGCACGGTCACACTGGCAGCTCAGCTGTTTTCATTTATAAAACAAATGGAATCACAATTTGATAATGCTGAGTGAGTGCATTGAAAAACAAAAAACAAATTCACTAGGATTGAATAAATTGTATTTATAGCGAAAACTATTGGACTCGCTCCTCCAGAGCTGCATTCAGCTTTGATGACGAGGACGAGATAGATGCTGGAGATGGTGACTTGAGAGGAGCCGGAGGTCCAGCTAGTCTGGTCAACAAATGGGACAACAATGCAATATTCAACGATGACACCATCTCTGAAGCCAGTTTTGACAATAGTTCCGCGCTGGGAGCACTAAATCATATATCCATCAAGGCAATACTCAGCGATGAGCAACTGAAACTAGTGCTACAGGAACAAACACTAGACGATCATGTTCTACCGAAGGGCGTTACACCTGAGGAAGAATTGAAGCTACTCCGACGTCAAATTCAGAGTACTCTCTACAGTCCCAATCTGGAGTTGACGGTACAAAAGTTACTGCATGGTAAAGTTGCTCCACTGGAAATGTTTAAGTCTATGCAAGAGAAACAACAGCTCTTGGACATGCTACTAAGCCACGGTGGCGATGGAGTCATTGGAGTGTTACTTTTTTTAAAACGTACCCTAAACACTTCTCAGTTTCATGGAATATTACAGCAACGACCCAAAGCATTGGAGCATTATCTCAGCTATTTGCGTCAAAGCGGCGACGTGAGCAATTACATTGACTCGCTTCAACGTTTTGGACGTCATCAGGAAGCCGCTCTTAGGCAGTTTCAGGCCGCTATGGCCTGCAGTGAAATACCGGCGCGTAAGCAGCAGCTGCAGCGTCTTGTCGATGCCTATGCAAATGCCGGCGTGGGAATAATTCCACTCTACGAACAAGTTTTCCATGCAGCGCATAAGCTGCAGTTTGTACTGGAAAAGGAAACCACAACAGCTTTGAGTCATCGAATTGGTGAGCATCCGAGCCCCATCGAGTTGCTCTATTTGTTTTGTACACAGAACAAAAATTGGAAGGAACAGGACATGCTTAAACCTACTTCACCTCAACGATTTGTAGCTGATCAAGAAATCTCATCCGCACAATACGAATGGACAGCGCTTAACGAACGTGCACAGGCCCAAGCCTATGCGGATTTAGAATGCATATTCGAGCGTGTCTCCACTTGGCATCCTCTTAAGTCAAGGCAATTCCACATAAGCTTCGATCTAGCATTGGCAGTGCAGCGTCTTTTCGAACTGAAAGCTCCGTCAACGGTGCTGCAGCTGTTCCTCTCTAAAATGAGCAATAGCAGCGAAAAGCTGGCACTAGCTCAGAGGGTCAAGTGCATCAAGGCTGTAATTGATGCAATGGTGAGCCTCAAACAACAGCAAGAGCTGCAGAAACTCAAAGAAACGCTACCAGACAGATCCGAGGAACAATTCTACTGTGAGAATGCTCTAAAAGCGCTGCAGAGTAAGCGCTGGACTACAGACAATATAAAACTGAAACTGTAGAAAGCAGCACAAATTTTGTATAAATGAATATTTATTTGTATTATTCTTGATAATCATATGTATTTGTAGACATATGATAAATAAAATTAAAAATTTTATATTAAATAACTGCAAATCACAAGCTGAATATCAATTAAAAATGTTTATGTTTCTATGGCTGCGGTTAAGGATAATCTGTTCAGATATCTTCCGATCTTTGACCATTCTGTATCCCTAAAAGTGTGTGTGTAGATGTATGTATGTGTATAAACATTATTATATGTGTATCTTTTTATTTAGTGAACAAAAAGCGTTTAAAGCCAATAGCAAACAAAGCACAACAAAAATTAAATTCTTTAAACAAATCGTTTGTTTGCCTTAAATATTTTTCTTAAATAACATCGCTATAAAAGCTATTTGCATAAATATGCGCAGAAAACCGCAAACAACAATTATGTAATTAAGTATAAACATGTGTAGGCGGGTAAATAGACAATATATAATAATATGTATGTATGTAATATTTACTTATGCATGGTGACAAAAAGGACTGAGGCAAATGACACCATTATTGATCTTTGGTTTCCTGCTCGAACTGACAACAAACTGCACAAACACTTCTGAAGACAACCAAAAGCAAACAACAAACATACAAACTTTTAACTTAAAAATGTTAGTTGAGGATTAACCATGAAAATTCAAAACGAAAGTCCTTTCCAATACCAACGCCAGCGGCCACAATATTATTTTCAATGTTAATTGCCAGAATTATTGGCATCAGAATCACAATAGCTGAGCAGGCGCTGGCACAGAATCGTCTTGAACTTGACCGTAAAACTATCAAAAATGGCATCAGTATCCTGGAGAACATTTGCCGACGATTGATTACTATCTGCCGCTGCAATCAGCAACTTGAATTTCTGATTGAGATTCTGTTCAAGTGCTGAATTATTATTGTTAAAGTAAAATACATATGCCAGTTCCAGCAAATAATAATCTAGATCGCCCATGAAGTACCGCTCACATTCTAGCATATCGAACTTGCGCTCCATGAAGTGTATACACATATGATAGATAAGATGTTTGAGATCCGAGCGATGTAGTGGTACATAGCCCGTGTCCTTGCTGAAGTATTCAAAAAGCTTAAGTGTTCGCTGAGCGCTGTCGCAGCTGTGAAGACAGAGCCGAAAAGTCTCCACAAATCTGAAATTGAGCATGCAAATTCTAATGCGATACTCATTACGATGTGGTCGTGCACATTCCCCTATTTTATCCGGATTGTATAGCCCATGAAAGGCATACAGGCAGTAGTGTATATAATGGCGCAGTGGCTGTAACGCAACCACATCTACATCCTCTGAGGTGGGTGTACATGTGCTAACATCTTCCCCATCCCGAAGAAGACCGGTAGCACTGCATGTCAACCCCGTCGCTGCCTGATTTGGCAATGGCAAATAGCTTTGCTCTTCCGGCGAATAATCCATATCCAACGAGCTATTGCCATCTGGCATTTGAGCTGCATTAAACGAACAGCTAGCATCATTATGGCTTAAATTTTCTAAGCTGCTCAGCATATCGTCAGAGTCCTGCCCGGTACCCGCTTGTTCAGTGCTGGACTTATAGTTATTCGTACCCTCCGAATTACGATGCTCAAAGCTTATATTAGCTTGTTGCAGAAAGTGGGGCTGATACGGCGGTATCACCTTTAAATAACGCACCGGTTCCTGATCAAGACGTATTCGTGGACGAGGCAAATTGATTTCAACAGGTGCCTCAACGCATTGACTCTCAAATCGCATTAGTCGCTTTGTGGTTGGCAAGCACACCACTCTCTGTCGCATTCGATCCAAGCTTGCACCTAAATCACGCCCACACTGACCATTCGAGTTGCCACCAAAAGCCTTAACAATGTGATCGGTTGTCATGACAAGTGTGAAATCAGCTCCACAGTCCACATACATGGGTTTTTCGATACTTTCTATGGGCATTGGCTTGAGCACTGCACGACGATCCTTGTCCTCAGTACCTAGCTGATGCTCTAGGTTCTTTCCCCATGTATATAGTGTGCATGTTGACGATATCAACGCAAAGTGAAACAATCCACTGGAGATCTGCAGTATTTTTCCAGCAACTTCACTGGTATCTACAAAGTGAGGCGTCAAATGCTCCGTTGGATCCGGTTCGATTGAAGCTTGTGAAGTTGAAAGGCCAGTTGAAGTCGGTGCAGTTGCTGTTGACGGTTCCGTGCTGGCAGTCAGTGTTGAGCTAATATTTTCAGTTGCATTCGATGCCAAAGCCTCATCTTCTTTAGACTCTTTGGTTTCTATTCTCTGTTTGGGTACGGTGCCCCCAACTACCGCAGCATAAGACGTGGTTGGTTCCACTAGTGCGCTACGTGTATTAGATGCCGACAATAACGTTTCCTCGAGTCGCTTGCTCAACATTTCACGCTGCTGATTTTCCTCTTGCTTTTGCTTGGCATTAGCACGCCGCTTGATTTGATTAGCCAGACGTAACGCTTGGGGTGAACTGCCCCATGTGTACATTCGTTCCTCCGTATCTACAGCTAACTATATAAGGAAATTGATAAGTTAATAATTATAATTGTATAAGGGGTGATGCTCTCAACATACATTTGTAAAAAATTTTGTATGTATCAGTCTTATGCTGCAGTCCCCCAAATTCAGACGTATTGGCAGACTCGTCTTTGTCTCCGGCTGGTCACTACCGCCAATGCCAAGTTGGCCAAAATGATTAGATCCAAACACAAAGAGTTCATTCTCGAATTCATTAGCCTCTAGATAATTGTTGTGGAACTTCCTACACAGCACCAAAGTATGTGCATGTCCCAGCGAAATTTGTAAAACATTCTATCATATAACAAACAAATTAGATTAGCAGGTTTTTTCTTTAAAATGTTAATACAAATTATGTAGCTCACCTTGTACTTAAAGAAACTGACTAGTGTTGGTGTTGCGATATTTTCGCAGTTGCCATTGCCCAGCTGCCCGTAGATTCCCCAGCTGAATAACATGAAAAAGACTGTATTTATATATGTTCACCTCAACATATATTGAACATTTTACTTACCCCCACATATAAAGCTTTCCATCGGCAACTGCTGCATTATGATATTGACCTGCTTCCAGCAATGTAATGTTCATTCCATCCAAAGCCGTAACCAACATCGGCTGCAGGGCCATTTGCATATGTGTTCCGATGCCCAGTTGGCAGAGGCTGTTGTTACCCATAGCGTACAGCTGCGAAAAGAGAGTACATTTTGTAGTATATAGAAATCTATTATTTCTCTAATAAACCTACGCCATTATTGGTTAAAATAAGTGTATGTTGACGTCCACATTTCAGTGCATGCACTTCCAAGTTAAGTTGTGACAGTAGCTCCAACGTTTTCACAGCATGCGCAGGTTCCGGAGGTTCTAAATGTTAAGCGAAGAACGTTAAGGTTTAGATTTATTAATTAATCAAGCTAAACTGAAACTCACCTGTTGACTTTTGGGCACTGAAGCAGCAAGGAACTCCGCTTGAGCCCCAGAAATAAGCGACACCATCTACAACGCAAGCGCAGTAAGCGCACCCCGCAGAGATTGGCTTAAAACGTGATGATTCAATAGCGAACTGCAAGTCCATAACATAAATTATAATTGCTGCTTCGCTTGCTCAGATATATTTGCACTTGCCTGATTGTCCTCGTAGTTAATGCGAAAATTCGACAGAGCATTCACAATGGAATCATGCTTGACACGCTGAGATTCCATATGGATAAGCACACCTAAATAAGTTTCAATTAGGCACTTACTGAACTCAAATAGATGTGCATTATTGTCGTTTCCGTTCGAATCGTTGCTGCAGCTGTGCGACACAATTGGACGCATTGATGGTGCAAAAGGATTCAATTGCTCAGATAGACGCTAAATAAAAGGGATACATTAAAGTGGAATTGAATATAAATATATATGATTCCATACCTGCAGCACACAAGGTCTTAAATATTCCAGTTTGTCCTGTATGAAGTTAAAGTAATCCATTGACACCATTGGTAAATATGTGATTGTCTCCATGAAGATATTTTGGCTTAGATTATACAAACAGACGTTGAGTTCGTTGTACCATCCGAATTCCTGTGCAACAACGCTAACCAGTGCATTGAAGGTGTCCAAACAAACACCACGAACTTTCGCTAAAATAATTGCGGCAGAAAAAAGTCCACTCTGGCACAGGACAATGCTGGTCATATTGGTGTGATATTTGGTATTCGTAACCAAAAAGTTCCTTAAATTGTGAAGCCCCATTTTCATTAATCAAAACAGCTTGTTAATGATGCTAAACAAAATAAACTTACCACAAAGGCAAATAATTTTTATCGTTTACCGCCTTTTCGGCCAACGTTATCAAAAGCAAATTAGCCAAATGAAATTGCGAAGAGGGCGACATTTGAAGTGCACTGATTGATTCATCAACACCGTAGTGATAGTCGCTGCAAGAGACACCACAGTTGACCTCCACATTTGGATCCTTCTTATTCAATGGCAAGATATCACGCACATCCTCTGAATGTCGATAGGTAACATCTGATATAATGCTCTTGAGCAGCTGATGGCACAAGTGCCTGGACCGTAACAGATAAGATGACTTCAGTGCCATAGCGGACAACTGCATTAACGCATAGGTATGTCCATACATGGCCAACTTCAGGGCTGTTCGTATAGGTTTCACTCGTGCGACATTATATGTGATTAATGCCTGTGTAATTTTTTTGCGGCGCAGCAGATAATCTCCAGCAAACTCAATACAATGTTCAAAGGAAAGATCAAAGGTATTGCAGAATTCACGGCACTGATTCCAATTGCTAACCAGAGCGGCGTCTAAAAATATTTCAAATGGTTCCTTCCTGAAAAACAGAAAATACAAATTTATTTGTATTACTCTGTAGCAGTAAATATTAATTGAAAACATACTTGAGCTGTATTGTGTATACATTCTTGTTGGTTATGACATAGCATGGATCATAGTTGATTTTTGGAAATTCTCCTTGCATAATCTCCATTTGGCGCAATGAAAATTCACTGCTAACATCGGCTGTTTCATAAAACTGTACATAGTCCATTGGTGTTTGTATATCCTTAATCTCGAACGCCTTTGCCTTTTCCTCTTTCGTTAAAGTTTCGGATTGGTTGTTGCTATTGCGAAATTGCGCCATTTGGTATAGATGCAGCACAGTTTCATGTTCAAAGCGAAACAATGCAAGCTGTGCCTGTTGATTAAAGCGCTGCAAAATATGTATAGTAAGTAATTTCTAATAAAAGAATGACACTCAATATAAACAAACATACATCATTATCGGTGGTGTGCAGCGAGGCCATTGCGCTGCTGATGACGCTGACCGCATTGATGGCATTAGTTGGCATTTCACTTTGATCCAGACTTGACGCGCTTGTGGTGGTTGCACTGGTATCATCGCTTTTGCTCGTCGTTATGTTGCCCGGCTCCATTTGTTCCAATTTTTCGGTGTCCGCATCTAGACTCTCTTTCTCGGTATTTGTCACCAGTGGCTCATCCAAAGAGGATGCTGCTGTCAAACTAACTCCATCACTGTTGCTATTCAGGTCCACATATTGTACACCATACAGAATATTAGAACTAATGAGTATATCCACACAGTGCTTGGGTATTTTGTACAAGAACAATGGCTTCAAATTGATGTTAATGCTGTGCACCGTGAGACTGCAGCTGTTACTATGCAGAGCACTAAGCAGGTAAGTGCTACGCAGATTTTGTAAGTTGTAGAAGGATCCTTGCGTGTTTCCCAGCGGCTCTGGTGTAACGGATGGTGAGTCCATAATTGCAAATGTGCCTGAATTCGCTTCAGGCATAACTAAGAGTAAACAATAAATTATTAGTATCGAAATAATTGGATAAACACTATGAGGTGTATTTACGTACATTCATCATTCTTTTGCCGCTGATCGGATAATCTCATTTTGATAGCCTGTAGTTTCTTGGAGCCAAGACTTTTAAGTGAAGCAAGACGTGCGCGTGTGGCAGGTAGAATACCATCGAAGCTATTGATAGGCAATTGCTGTTGTTGGTAACGTGTTGCGCATTCGTTGTATGATGGCGGACCCGGAGCCGGAGGCGGTGACGGTGGTGTGGGAGTGACATTATCACTGGATACCGGCACGGACTTGGCAACTGGAACTGTTTGAGTGCTAGGAGCAATTTCCTCACTATCAGGCGGTGCAAACACATCCTCCTCCAGTTGGCTGCTATCAGAAGCAGGATCGGAACTGTTGCTTTGCCGTGCGTCATTTCCGCTTGCACCCTTATTCCTTGAATGCACATTCATGACGATTTGCCAGGCACCCTCGCGAGTTGTAGGTGAACTATCTCCTGGATAGACATACATGATAGCCTTCTGCTCGAGCAAGAGCTTGTATTGTTCCTTAAGCGATGAAGTCACCTGCACATCGTAGATAAATCCGTAATTAGGGTTATCTACATTATCTTATCATTAACTTACCAACAACATGACCCCATCAAAAGTGTTGTCCTTGCAAATTGTTAAACGGACGACAGAACCATTCTCAATGGATGTACTAGCTATCATTGGACAGTTTGGACTGAGGCCCACAAAACAAATGGAACCATCTGAGTAACCAATTATGGCACGATTCAATCCATAGTATGTTTTCCACCAAACCACTGACAATGGATAAGGACAGGTCTTAGAAGCCATGAATGAAGTAGCCATCATTTGGCTGTTGCCTGTGGCATCAAACGTAGGTGCTTGCTGTTGGACGGATTGATCCGTAGATGGTTCGATCGATGGACCATTGGCTAGCATATGCTCAGGTAATTCATGTCCTAATGGCTCTTCATCCTCATTGTCAGCCTCCTTATCTAGCTTTATATTTTCTAAGTTATCCACCAATTGGTCGACTTGCTGCTGCTGTTGCTCAAACGCCTCATTCTGTGCCGTGGAATGGTTCGGACATTTCTTCGAATTGGGGCATTCGTGTGGGCCTACGAACGGTATTATATAGGATGTCACTTGAGTGGTGCTGTATAAAGAACAAGCGGCCAGATTGTGCGATTTGTCCACCAGAGCCAGAGCCGGCACAATATGGAGTGTATTGTCGAAACCTGTTGATTTATGAAGGTATATGTTTTTAATATAATAAGTAGAAATAAACAGAGTTCAGTAACACTTTAATAGACTTTTCCCATTCCCTGGCAACTGGCAGCTGAAGAAGCAGCAAATCAAAACAAAATACGAACTAAAGAAAATCAATAATGTAAATCGCATGCACACACACTTCCACCCACAAGAGGAGAGTAATTTTAGGCTTTACTATGTAGCGCCCATTCTCACACCCCTCCTGGCAAAGGCTCGCACATACATGAACGTACACACGCACTAATACTTACACAGAACCAAAAGCCAAATGCCCGCAGGATCGAAACATACGTCATGTATGACACGGTTCGTACGGCGAAACCAGGAGATCATCTTGAGCACTTCCTGGGCCCCATCAGCGCTGATATAACGCAGCACAATCTCATTTTCCTCGCTGACCAGACACAGGAATTGTTTTTCATCGAAAGGTGTAACTGTCACGGCGGATAGCTTGCAGCTGAAATTTGTTACAAGCGGACGTAGCTCAAATATTTGCAAGTCTTTGAGCTCGGCATTCTCCTGCGCCGCCATCGCTAAAGCTTTTTGGTCGCTGGTCACTGGCAGACCTGCCTAAAGTTGTTTTTATTTGTTGCACAAATCAAATTTTAATTTTCTACAATTGCTATGTTTCCATAGCGAACATTATGTTATCGAATTTACAAAAAATCGAATAAATGCGATAGGTAGTTATCATAGATGCATCGAAAACTGATTGTTAAACTATTGATTTTCAGTGTTATCCCATTTGTGGATTTAATGGCACAGCAGTTGTTTGCGGGGCGCGACGATATAACAATTGGTCCGTATATAGCTCGAAGAAATAGAACGAAAATATGAAATAAAATTTTTCCATTTCCGGCTTAGCTTAGCAGATATAGCCGTCGATAAGTCCAGATTTTCCATACAATTTGTCAGCTGAAATAATCAGTGTGACCAAATTACGAAAATTAAAATCGTCTATATTTTTACTTTATATTTTTGTTTTATCTCATGGAGTTCTACAAGGATCAATTGTCAGATCTTGCCGCCACGGAAACAGCAATCTCCCTAAGCTGTAGAAATATGTAATACTGTCTGAATTAAAGTCCGCAAGAATTAATTTAAATTATAATCGATTGTATCTTTTATAAGTATTTTATGCAATCGATTTTGAAATTTTTCGATGTATGTACAAAAATACAATTAGATTTTCGGAATCGGCGTATTTGTTTGTTTTTTAAATACAAAATATATACAAGATATAAACATTTTATTTTGAAATAACTGCATACTTATGTAGGTTGATTTCCAAACAGGCTTTCACACCTGAATTGATTTGCTGTCATCGCTACATAACTTGGGGGTTCTAAGAACTGTTGGGTTTATAAATGTATTTTAAATAATGACCTCCGATTCCATTTCGCAACCTTTAAGTGCTGCCAGAATATTTCTGGCCGTGATGCGGGACATCTCTTTGCGGGTCTCAATATCTGCACTTCCGATATGTGGCAGCACAACAATATTATCCAGTTTCAGCAGAGGATCATCTAGCGGCAGTGGTTCCGGTGTGGTCACATCAAGCCCTGCAGCGAGGATCTTTTTCGACTTGAGTGCATCATAGAGTGCCTTTTGATCGACAACTCCACCACGTGCTGTGTTTATGAAAATGCAGTTGGACTTCATTTTGCTGAAGGCTTCCGCATTAAAGATCTCCTTAGTCGCGGGAGTTAAAGCGCAGCAGACAATAATGAAGTCTGATAAGTTTATCATTTCAGAGAAGTCAACATGCTTCGCATTGACCTTAGCGGCCTCATCTGGCCTCGCCGAGCGGGTTGTATACGTTATCAGCGAAGGCTTAAAGGGCAAAATGCGTGCAGCAATCTCCTGCCCGATGCGACCAAAGCCAAAAAATCCAACGCGTGAGTTCTTCAGACCATGCCCGCACATCCACATGGGGGACCACGACTTCCAGCCGCCATTGTACACATCTTTATTGGCCTCGAAGAGACGCCGATTAGTGGCCAACAACAAGGCCACTGTTAGCTCAGCCGTGGCATCGGTCAGCACGTCTGGCGTGTATCCGACGCGAATTCCACGTTTCTTGCACTCTTGCACATCAATGTGTTCAAAGCCCACAGATATTGTGGACACACACTTTAGTTGAGGCCCAGCAGCGTTCAGCACCTCGACATCTATTTTATCCGTCAGTGCACAGTATAGGGCATCCTTGCCTTTGATTTCACGCAGCAGTTCCTCTCTTGGCACCGGCAAAGGCTTTGACCAGGTGCTTACTTCGCAGCTAAGGTAGGATTGAATAATTATTATGCTGCAAGATCAACAAACAAATAAATAACAAGAACCTTTCGCTGAGTAATTTTAATCCACTGGCGTCAACATCTGGCCTGGTTACATAGACAAATGGCTTGGAGGTGCTCATTGTTGCTGCTTTTACCAGCTGTGGAAGTCTTTTGACATGCTGGATAAACTGAGCTTGTATTTTATACATGCTGTTATATGAATACACTCCGGGTCATAAGAATAGTATAACTACAATAGCATACCCTGTTTAATATTTTTTTTATTAACTAGGAAACAACATAAGAGGTTAGCGGCTTAATAATGTATTATTCTTTTTATTAAAATTATTTATTGATATAAATTTCCAGCATTATATAATAATAATATAACAATAAAAACAGTACTGTGTTTTTAAGAAAACTAGTTTTTGTCGCATGTTAAATATGTTAAATTAACAACTTTTTGTCGCCAACTTTTAATTAATTATTACTATGCAGGTATATACTGTTCCCTTCTTTCTCGCATATTATATATTTTCACAAATACACATATGTATTTGCTAATTTGTTTAAATTTAAAGCATGAATTTAATTGAAGTGGTCACATTGCTGTTTACCGACATGTTGTTCAACACTGCCATTTGAGCACACATTAACAGTGATGCTTACGGAATTGGCGTTAGACTGACAATTATCAACATTAAATTCTAATAGTTTTCGCGAACTTTTTATTACTTTTTGAAAATAAGCCATGGATTGGTACATTGGTAATGAATGGAACGATGTCACTCGTGGCTTGTACAAAAAAGTGCTGAGCCTACAGTTTAAGACTGTGGAGAAACCTTTTGCGGAAAGTACCGTGGTCTTCACTATAACGAAATCCTGTAAAGACTTGGGAGGAAGGCCTAGCAAATATTTGGATAATGAACCGGAGATTGAACATACCATGCAAATAGGAACGGCAGTGACTCCAATTGATTGCTACTTGGAGATATTGTTGCAACAGTTTCTGCCGGGCGAAACATCCGCGTGCAGCATAAAGATCAAATCTGGCGAACAACTTGATTTTGAAATGAGGCTAGAACACATCACTAGCAACACGCAGGTGGACAAACTGAATGTCACGGATCTTTACAAGTTGGCATTGCGTTACAAAGAGAATGGCGTGTCAATGTTCAAGGCATATCCCAAGTTTGCCTTCGATTATTTTGCACGTGCAGCGAAATTGTTAATAACATATAAACCCTTCGATCAACTGGACAAGAAGACGCAGGGGATCGAGGGCAGTGAACTGGAGACGCTGTTTGTGCAGATTCAAACGAATCTAGCCGCTTGTCTGCTGCAGGAGAAGCGCTACGAGCATGTTGTCTATCACACCGAGTTCGTTGAGACTATGGAAAATCCCAGCGACAAGAGCATTTACCGGCGTGCCCTGGCATTCTATAATCTCAAGGAGTTCGAGAAGGCGCAACAGATGATCGAGCGTGTACCAAACTATGAGGAAAAGCGCGAGTTTACCAAATTACGTGATATGATTGCGTCCAGCTGGAAGGATAGCAATGCCAGTTACAAACAGGTGGTGCAGCGCATGTTTAGCTAGACAGATAGATGTTATAACAGTATATTCCTAGGCATTTAATACAAATATTATATATGTATGTATAATTTACAGTTCTATTTCGACTTTGACTTCGATTTAGGGTTAAACTTAGAACTCGACTTGGGGTTCGCCTTGTAGTTCGACTTGGAGTTCTTTGCTGCTTTTGTGTCCAGTTTGGGTTTCTTATTCTTGTACTTCATGCCGCCTGGCAATTTGTGTCTCTTACGCGTCGTTGTATTCTCGTGTTTGAATAGTTCTGAAAGTGGGTTAAACTTATAAGAATTTTCTAATATACATATAGTAATATCAATGCTCACCTTCATCAGGTTCCTCGCCCACTTCCTCCTTGTAATATTGTGCATCATCATCCGCATCACTAGCGTTGTCCTCATCTCCATCGGCATTTTCCCGTTTCGCATTTTTGTTTTCTTCCTTTTTCAGTTTCAAATTACGCGCCCGGTTCTCTGTCTGTTGCTTCTTACGTTGCTCCTTAAGTTTACGTTTTTTCTCGATCAGTTTGCGTAACGTCTCTTTCTCGTCCTCCGTCTTCACAACGTGATCGTGGTAGAGTACTTCGCCAGTTAGCAAACCTTCCTCGATCTTAATCAATTGCATAGTCAAACGAGGTCCGATTTCATGCAACTTTACCGAACTCTTGCAATCTTCCAGGTTCCCTTTGCTCTTCAGTGTCTGCGCCAATACCACATGTGATTGTTCATCGTCCTCAGCTTCTGATTCCGATGCATAACCATCTCTGAAATGGCCAAGCAGTTAGTTGAGAACCTTTTGTAGTCACAGGTGAATGTTACCTAGTCACAAAGTCCACCACCTCGTTGCATTTGTTTAGATTCGGCACCGTGCCGCTGACAATCTTTTGCACCGCTTTCTTTAGTCCCACCGGTACCACCTGCACAGAATAGTGTCGCATCTCCACCAGTTTCGTTTCAGGATTGTATGAGAAGAGCACACAGCGGCGAATGGTACCAATGTGCACCTGAGCCAAATTGATCGATGGGAACATGTTCTGGAACGTTGTGGCCATCAGTTTCAAGTGTTTCCCGTCGCCGCTAAAGTTGTTCATGATCACCAGCGGTGGTTGCTTGAAATCATCCACATCCACCATTTGTCGTTTGCTGCACGAGATGACATCACGTGCCAGGGTAAACTGATGCACCTTCACATATAACATAGCAGTTAGAAGAAGAACTATACGAAATTCAGCCAAGACAAACCTTGAATGTTAGCGAGGGCCCACGAGGCAGGCGCACTACTTTAAAGGACAGCTGGGTGGAGGCTTTGTTGAAGATGCCCATGTGAGAAACATGAAAGAAGCTGCTGAGGCTGACGAAATCCTTAATGCGGTTCATTTTCTTCTCACGCAACTGTGTCGCCGTGAAGGGCTCCATTATGCGACGAAAGTCGAGCGTCAAATCGTTTATGTAGGGACAAGAAAGACCGCGGTGTATTATAAACGAATGTGGCGCCTCAACCAATTCGCTGGGCTCGCTGGCTTTAAACGCTGCTGTACGCGTTTTGGGGTGCACTTTCTTTTTTATCTTTCCCATGATTTATTAATAACTTATTTTAATTAAAATATTCAATTCACGGCCCGCAACCGCACGTGTTTGTACGGTGTTTTGACACCATTCACATCATTCGCCGACACGATAGATCGATAGTTTGTTTACAAAATGTGCAATAATCTCCTGTTAAGTTAACAGCTGTTAACTTAACTTGCGAGTACAATATTTTACGTTGGTCAACACTAATAAGTGCCAAGCAATTTCAAAACATCCGTTTTAATCAAAATTCCAATAAATTACGTTTGATTACCAAAACAATTCAGTTTCAGAAAAGTATAAGCTTGATTTATTTAAATTATATTCAATCACACTCAACATAGCAAACGAAAATGATGCTGTATTTAGTTATTTTTCCTTCTGATGATATACCATTATTGTTGTTATTTCTGATTCTGCATTTAAAGTTTTACAACTATTTCTTTTTTTCATAATTTTTTATCAGCTAGTTTTAAGAAATCGTTTGATAGCCAATATTGAGAATTAAATCAAATGAAAATTTTCTATAGAGGATATTTAATTTAACGCTATAACTATTGAAATTTTAAAGTTAAAGTTTCACTTTTATTTCATAACCAAAAAATTGATTAAATTAACCGAAAGATTTCGCAACGACGCTCACAAAACAAAGACGGTGGTGGTGGTGAAATTAAAGAAAATAAATATTAAAAGGGCCTGGCCGTTAAGTCGGTCCTCTTCAATTTATATATGTAATTATGTAAAATATGCCTAATATGCTGGAAAACAATGCGACGACGGCGGCTGATAGAACGTTTGTTTTTTCTTTGAAAATTACAACTATGTATTTATGTTGTGAAAATTAATAATATTAATATTTTTAATATTAGCATTTATGTATATTTATATAAATTATAGTTACAGCTACAGCTTAAACTGAATTTGGAGTGTTTTAGTGTTATTTGCATTTCATTCATCATCATCATCACATTCATACCATAATGCGAGATACGATATATTATTTATATGTATGTATATATAAAACTTCAGTTTAAACTGCAGTTAACTACAGCCGGATGTTGATGTTGCGGTTGTTGTTCTTGGTGTTTGTAGTGGTGTTGGTGTTATACTCCCTCTTCTTGTTGTTGTTGTTTTCTAGAAGTTTCTTTATTATTTTTATTATTATTGTTGTTGTTGATTTCATGGGTATATGACGAATTGCTTGTGGCTGTGGTTTAAAAAATAACATCTTATGCCCTTCATGTACTTGTTGTTGTAACTGTTGTTGTTGCTGCTGATCTTACTGCAGTTCTGGCTGTTTTTGCGGGGGGCTGCTTGGGGCGGTCACTGACAGCACTGTTTGCGTACATCGGCTGTAACAGTCGGCTTCACATCGATGGGCTCCACATTCGAGGGACGAATCACATCACCTTCGGGCGGGTCTCTGATTTGTTTCTGCGACACAATACGATAGATCTCTGCAAAGTACACATTCCATTTTAAATATTATATTATATATATGTATGGGACTAATCAGTCTTACCTGTGAGTATATTTTGGAATGCGGTTTCAACGTTCGTCGAGTCGAGGGCCGATGTTTCTATGAAACTCAAACCGTTGCGCTCCGCAAACAATTTCGCCTCATCCGTCGGCACCGAACGCAAGTGCCTCAAATCGGACTTATTGCCCACCAACATAATGACAATGTTCTGATCGGCATGATCGCGCAGCTCTCGCAACCATCGCTCCACATTCTCGTACGTCAAATGCTTGGCAATATCGTACACGAGCAGTGCGCCGACAGCACCACGATAATATGCAGAGGTAATGGCCCGATAACGCTCCTGTCCGGCCGTATCCCATATTTGCGCCTTAATTGTTTTACCATCGACCTAGGGAGGAAGGAGAAAGAATATTATTAATTGCAGATGCAGAATGATTCATATTCACAAATTCCAGAAACAGCTTTGTTACATCTATATGATATGGTAAGAGTCGTTTTGCGATATAAGCAGAAACACTATAACCCAAGATGAAAAAGAGACAAAGATCCGAATCGTTGTCCCTTTTAGGCTACTACACCCTCAAGAGGTTTAAGCAGATAATGAAGCTGATGGCTGATATATTTCTGTAGAATAACTGGACTGGGTAGGTCTACAAGATAGCACCACATCTGTCCCTACTAAATAATACATCTTAACAATAGTACATATTAACAATTTGCCGAGCTTTAATATTTTAAAACTTTCAAGATAAAGTAAAATTCTTGTTCGATTTACTCATTCACATTATCACAACCAATCCCCAAAGGGTGGGACCCCAGACTCACCTCTATGCTGCGCGTTGCGAACTCAACGCCAATTGTCGACTTGGACTCCAAATTGAATTCATTGCGCGTGAAACGTGACAGCAGATTACTTTTTCCTACGCCAGAGTCACCGATAAGCACAACTGCAAAGAAAACATTTTAAGAAAGCATAAGTAACTATATCTGCACGTATAGATATGTATAAATATGGATATGTATGTATTTGTGGGTGTGTGTGTGGGGGGTTGACTCCTGTCTAACAGTTGCATAATTGAGCAATGCCTAAAACTGAATGGAGAAGGCTTTCTGGCTTGGGTCGAGTCTTCTCTCACCCAGTTATTGGCAAAATGAGCGGAGCAGTGCCTGAAGGTCAACGGGCGCAATAAATTACTCTATGCTCTTTTGGGGGAAATTTAGTGCGATGACGGCCATAAAAACAAACGTTTTATGGAACTCGTCTGGGAAGCACCCACATATTAAATTCAAGAGCAATTTTGATAATTTAATGTGCATGCAATGTTTGAACGATTATGTTTTAAAATAAATGCATTAATTATGTTAA
Source organism: Zaprionus davidi (assembly GCA_018903715.1). NCBI lineage: Eukaryota > Metazoa > Arthropoda > Insecta > Diptera > Drosophilidae > Zaprionus > Zaprionus davidi. The sequence goes on from JAEIGL010000003.1 coordinate 3,024,475, forward strand.
TTGTGGCACTTTTACTTTAATCATTCTGAATACAATGCAAAATCCAATACATTAACGCAATATCAGATGGCTGTTATATTATCACCTCTGTTAGTTTTACTTTTTGACACCTTTTCGGGTTTGTTTATCAGCTATGCGACAATATTACGATAGCTCTCCCTCTTTGCGCTCTCCTTCTCTCTCTCTCTCTCTCTCCCTCTCTGGCAGTTATCAGCTTTTCGTTTGATTGCTTGACAGCAGCTCGCGTATAACGTATTATCCATGATTCATTACGTAGTTCTCTCCCTAACTCTCTTTTTTCGAGTTCATTAACGATCTTCTTGATTAATACAATACAACTAATACTAGCGGAAGTAATTTGTGTTTCAGTCTTGCTCTCATCATTTACATATGTACAGGCACATTAACTGTTGAGAAGAGAAGCGTACGACTTTAATCTTTATCACTTAAACACTTAGTGATTAAGCGCTTATCGTGCTGCTACTTGAGTCACACTTTTCAGTAAATATACATGCATATTTTTAGTTCAATTATGTCGAAATTCTATGACAGAAATAATAAAACTTCCGCCGATAACCCATCTGAGATTCATTCCACTTACACACATACCGAGTACAATGAATCGACGGAGCTGAGCTTGGGTGGAAATCTTAAAGCGCAATAATTTATACGGCATGCAAACAAGAGAACAAAGAGAAAATTGAGAATTGGTGACCCCAAAATAACTAAACTCAACTACAAATACAAATGCAAAGTACTCGAGAGACTGGCAAACAAAGAAACTATGTAAAGACCTCAAAGTTGGGCTGTGAAATGGGAAGTTACTGTGCCCGCATACAGCACAAATCAATTTGGGGTTGGAAATAAATATTTTATTTTCTGATCATTTCAAAAAAATAAATTAAATTGATCTTAATGCACTGTTGAAACGTCCGCTTAGCAGGACTGAAGTTCCTGTAATCACAACAACAAGCTGGAGTGTTCATTGAGAGAGTGAGCGGGAGAGCGGTCGACAGTGAGAGTAAATGAGTGTGGGCAGAGAGCAACAACAACTCAACGAAATAAACATATGCAAAAGAAATTGAAAAACTTCAATTTATACGTCGATATAAAGACAGAAATAAATGAGTCTACAAATGACGACTAAAGTAAAGTAAATCTTGCCAATAACAATAATAATATTAATGACTGTAAATCTAATCAAGCAACAACAATAACCGTTTGCTTATATCATGAATTATTATTACGATTTATGCAACCTGTCACGCTGGCTGCTGTTGCTGGCAAAAGAAAGAACAGCAATGGGAACGCAATGACAAAACTGAAGGCAGTTAACGGCAAAGTAGTTACGCGTGTGATGTGGAACAGGGAGGGGTGGTAAAAGGCGGGCGGAGTACACCAAACAAGAGAGAGAGAGTAGAAGAGAAAGAGCGAGAGCCAGAGTGAAAAGGGCAAACAACAACAACAAGGCAAATGCAGCAATACAGCGCCAGGGGGCGTATTTGGTGATATTTTAAATACTTAAAAATCATATGGGGTTTTTCGTGAAAACATATGTGCATAATTACAAATGTTTATTACTGTGTATGTGTCACGACTAAGTCTGCATTTGTTATTCCAATTAGTTTCAATTAGTGGCATTGAACCACTGCGTCATTATCATCATCAGCAGTGAAATTTAAATCGCCAGTCAACGCTGCTCCTGCTACACCAAAGTTCCCATGTTGCACAAGCCCAAGTTACCGTTACTCCGTCGTCACCGGTGGCGGCTAGCCCATTATTAATTGCTACACACACACGCACCAATTCTAAAAGTCATGTTCATAATTTACCTTTGAAAAGATAATCGTATTCGTCTTCCCTTGCACCCATTTTGTTGTGTTATTTTTTAATGTTGTGCTCCTCCTGCTGCTTCTTCAACCGATTGGGTTTCCTGTGTGTGTGTCCGTGTAATGTAAAATCCAATAATCCTTGCGCGCCGCCGTTTCTTTATGCGTTTTCTTTTTTTCGTGTATTTTGCTCTCACACTTTGTACACTTTTATTTGTAGTTGTAATCGGGGGACAATATAAAGAAAAGAAATAATTTTATCAATTTAATGGCAAAAAGGCGTTAATTCAACACTTTAACATGCTTCACACGAGGCAAGCTTGCAGCGACAATTAGTGTCAGAAAAATTTGCTACTTTCTGTAGCTTTTTATTGCATTTATTTATAATTTTCTTTCTCGCGACACACACTCACTTAGACTTAGTCACTCCCAATATATTCAACGAAACGAAGTTGGCTGCGGCATGTAAGGCAATTCGAGTGACAGCACCAAAAAGTATCGATACCTCGGCATACACTCATGAACGCCATGTTGATGACGTCAACTTTGACCAGCGCCGTTATAATTCAAAATCCAAAGAGCTTAAATATAAAACCAAGCTAATCAAAAAAATGTTGTTGATAAATGAGTATAAAAGTGATTTCTTTTTATTTTAATATAAAACAAATGTATAAAAACAATAGTTTAAGTATATAGTGCAATTAATACTAATGGTAGCTAAACAATATAAAACTTTTGATCTTAAAGCACTTTGAAATACGTTTTAAACTTGCGCACGCTGCAATGCTATCGCTGGATAGATAAGTAATAGTCCTCCAGTGATATATGTAATTTTTGAGCCCACGCACCAAAAGGCTAAAAGAAACAAAATGTACAATGGAACTTGAAGTAATTTTTCTTTTACATACCTATAGATCCCACAACGGGTCCTAGAGCACGTGCTAGAGCACCCAATGAACGGAAGATGCCTAATACTGAACCCTTTTGATCACCGTTGCCATACTTGGAGACCAAAGTCGTTAGACAGGTAACGGCAAACGCGGTGGATATTGCGAATAAAATCATGCCTGCATAGAGCATCGCACTACTCTCTGCTAGGCCAACGAGTATAAATGCTGGTACTATTAAATATAGACTAAAGATAGCGTAGGTTTTGATCCTGGCTTCGGGAAGACGACGAACCACCGAACCCTGCAGTACTGTCATCACCAGACCCGTTGTCAGAAACATTTTGGCCTGGTCCATGGAGTTGTAGCCAAATTTATGATACATGAGGAAAGTTACGGTGAATTCCAAGCCCGAGTAAAGGAATAAATAGAAAAAGTATATACTTCCAATAGTACGCAGAGCTTGGATATCTTTTTTCGCCACATTTTTGATGGCAACAAATCTGTAAAATATAAATATAAAGCCAAAGTTAAAGATAGATTTAAATGGGAAGCTCCAGATAAATAAAATTTTAATTTATTGTTTTGAGCTTGGACGAAATATATAATGACGATATATCAGCACAATTCATCTATGTTTGGTCACTCTATTTTATATACCGCTTAATATAACCTTTAATATACCCTATGTAAGGGTATAGCAAATTGGGAACATATGTATTTTGTTTCAATGAGGGTCGCTCTGATTAAAGCTAGTTAGATTATGTTAACGCTCTTGAGTAACCATTAGTCATGCCAGCATATTACTATGCATTTCCAATTGAGCAAAACGAACGATCACGCTCATTGATAACACCAAATCAAATGAATCCACAACAGGAACGTGCCAACATGCCGGCAAGATAGCGTCAAAATTAACTAGAGATACAACAATAATACTAAAAGAATAACAGCAACAACAACATTACTTTCAAACCTGTTGAGAGCTTGAGCGTAAACAATAACTTACAAAGTCACATGACTGGTTTGCCGGATACGATAATTAAATCAATGACAAGACTCACCTAAATATGGAAGAAACGTTGAGTAGTTGCAGCCCGTAAGACAGGGCTGAAGAGATTTCGCGAGCCCGTTTCTCCTGCAAAAATGAAAGGGTAATTGATTTAGGAGATATAATATATAAGGAAGTATAAATTGGCCGGGGACTTACCTTGGGCAGGGTTTCGCGCAAACAGAAGGTGAGCAGCAGGACATCGCTCAGCGCCAGTCCTAGAGCCAGCAGGGAAGGTAGCACAAACCAAGCACCACCGCTGGCGCTTTTATTCGAGAATATGGCAAACATGGCGCCAATCATGGGACCCACTATGAAGCCCAGTGAGAAGGCAACGCCCACCAGAGCCATGCCGCGTCCACGGTTCCGCACACTGGACACATCCGTGATGACGCTCATGCAGAGCGATATGTTTCCCTTACTGATACCTCCTACCACGCGAGCAAGCACAAACAAGGCAAAGTTACTAGAACACGCCCAGATCAGATATGAAAGCGCAATTCCCGACTAAAAGCAGGCCAAGTTTAAAGGGCGAATCAAGAGAATATAGATGTATATAACTCCTACTTACTGTACACAACAACAAGACGGGCTTGCGTCCATAGTAATCCGAGAGACTGCCAACTATGGGACTTGCTAGGAATTGCAAAAAACTGAACATGGATCCCAGGAATCCACCGAAGAGCACTGATAGATAGCGATCCGGTGCTCCCAGCAGCTGCTGAAACCAACGTACGCGCGACGTAAGCGATGCATACAGACCAGAACTATCGTTGACTCGATAATATTCCAAAAGCGATGGCAATAGTGGCAAGATAATGGTAAATGCCAGCAGATCAAAGAGAAGCGATAGAAATATTATATAGATCATTGGGTCACTTTTCTCTTTTTCCACAACAGCTTTCCCATTGCCATTGTTGATTTTGCTTCCGCTCCGCAGTTCTCCTTCCGGTGTGCTTGTTGTTGTGTTTGGGCGACTCCGTATAGTGTCCATATTGATAAACGTATCTGTTGGTAACTCGCTGAATTGCGTGCGTGTACATAAATTGTTGCTTCTTATTTCTTATTGGATCTGGAGCTGACGATGCGACGGTGAGCACATTACTGCTTATACGCCCGCCCAACCACTTGGCCCAAAACAAAAAGCAGTCGGTGCGCCAAGTAACCGCTTCCCAAGCAACAGAAGTGAAAGTCGAATGTAGTCAACAACGATGGATTTGCATGATAGAGATGCATAGCACAGTTATCTATCCAAACAACATGGTATATTTTCACAAAATAATTCAATATTTTCTCAAAATATTACCTTATAGTTATACCTTTATAGTTAAACTCGATTTAGAATAAGAGAATCGTCAAAATTTAACTAAAATACAAATTCAACAGGTAGATTTGTGTCGTGTGTGGGCTTCCAATGCGAAATTACAAACAGCTGACCGGCTATCGTTTAAGTGTTGTAAGATGCTTATTGCGAACAGCTGGCTGCACTCTGTTTGCAACACTTTGCAAAACCACCGCAAATAGCTTCGTCTTCAGTTACGGTATTTTTGTACAATAAAGAGCAATAAATAAAGCCCAAGGCAAATATTAAAATGTCCAAAGTGACGGTACAAGACATTGAGGCCGTGGATGATTATTGGGGGCCAACATTCCGCTCGATACTCGAAGGTAAGCTCCGCCCTTGCTTCGTCATCAAACCGAACGACTAACGCCCTCCCACAAATAAAAACAATATAGGGAACAATACAAAGTCGATCAGTGAGCAGTTGGATCAACGCATACGCAGCCACGACAAGGAGATTGAGCGTATATGCAATTTGTATTATCAAGGTTTCATTGATTCCATACAGGAGCTGCTGCAGGTGCGGACGCAAGCAAAGCAACTGCATGACGAGGTTCATTCACTGGACACATCGCTGCGCACCATTAGTGCCTCCCTAATACAGCAAGGCAATGAACTGGTTCGTGCGCGTCAAATTGAATCGAATCTGGCGAAGGCCATTGAGGCGCTGAAATCCTGTTTGCCCGCATTGGAATGCTATATGAAATTTACGCAGCAAGCCAAGAATAAGCAATACTATCAGGCATTGCGAACGCTAGAGACTCTGGAGACAGAGCATTTGTCGCGGCTACAGCGTTATAATTACCGCTTCGCCACGCAAATGCAGACTCAGATTCCGATCATAAAGGAAAATATTCGTCATTCGGCTGCCGCTGATTTCCGAGAGTTTCTCGAGAACATACGAAAGTTCTCGCCACGCATTGGTGAACTGGCCATAACGCACACCAAAGAACTGCAAAAGCGTGACATCAATGCCATCATACAGGAACACAAGCAGCAGCAAGGAAACAACGGAGCAGGCGATGACGATGGCAGCAATGTAAGCGCCCAGGATTTGCTTGATTTTTCTCCCATTTATCGCTGCTTGCACATCTACATGGTGCTGGGTCAGCGAGAATACTTTGAGAAGGACTATCGCCAGCAGCGCAGGGATCAGTCCAAGCTGGTGCTACAGCCACCCCCAAATATGCATGATAATCTGGAAGCTTATAAGACATATATATGCGCAATTGTTGGATTTTTTGTGGTTGAGGATCATGTTAAGAACACGGCAGGCGATGTGGTCACCAGCAGTTATCTGGAAGAGCTCTGGTCCAGTTCGCTAACTAAGTTTGTCAATGAAATCAGCATGAGCTCCTCCTCCTGCACCGATCCCAATATTTTGTTGCGCATCAAGAACCTCATTATGCTATCGATCAACACATTCAAATGCTATGGTTACACGGTGCAAATACTGTGGGAACTTCTGCACGACATGAGAGATCACTACAACGAGGTAAGCGGGGTCCGACTTGCCTTTTGATTCACTCACTGATACGGAGCATTGGTTTTTACAGGTGCTACTTCAACGATGGGTGCATGTGTTCCGCGAGATTCTGGACAGGGAACAGTTTGTGCCCATGGTTGTGGAGAACGCGGAGGAATATGAATGCATCATCGAGCGTTTTCCCTTTCACTCGGAGCAGCTGGAAAATGCACCGTTTCCCAAGCATTTTCCATTCTCCCGCATGGTGCCCGAGGTATATCACCAGGCCAAGGAGTTTATGTACGCGTGCATGAAGTTCGCTGAGGAACTGACTCTCTCCCCCAACGAAGTGGCGGCAATGGTGCGCAAGGCAGCCAACTTACTGCTTACGCGCAGCTTTAGCGGCTGCCTCTCGGTGGTCTTTCGTCAGCCCAGCATAACGTTGGTTCAGCTCATACAGATCATAATTGATACACAGTATTTGGACAAGGCGGGACCATTCCTTGATGAGTTCGTCTGCCACATGACCAATACGGAGCGTAGCATTTCACAGACACCTTCGGCCATGTTCCATGTGGCACGACAGGATGCAGAGAAGCAGGTGGCAGTACGAATATGCTTTAAAATCGATGAATTCTTCGAATTAAGCGCCTATGATTGGCTGCTGGTGGAGCCGGCGGGCATTGCGTCCGCCTTTATTACGGACATGATCTCCTACTTGAAGAGCACTTTCGATAACTTCTCGTACAAACTGCCCCAAATTGCACAGGCTGCCTGCCGTCGCACCTGCGAGCATATTGCCGATAAGATCTATTCCATATTGTACGATGAGGAGGTCAAGCAGATCTCAACCGGCGCCCTCACACAAATCAATTTGGATCTAATGCAGTGCGAGTTCTTTGCCGCCTCAGAGCCAGTTCCGGGTCTGCGTGAAGGTGAACTAAGCAAATACTTTCAACGAAATCGCCAATTGCTCGATCTGCTGATACTTGAAGAGTGGAGCACATATTTCCATGATTATGGCAAGCAGGAGAATCGCTACCATCTTGTGCAGCCGCAGTCTATAATTGTCATTCTAGAGAAGATACGCGAGGCAGATAAGAAACCCATTTTCTCACTTGTTCGTAAAAACGATAAGAAGAAGCTGCTGGAAACGGTTCTCAAGCAGCTCAAGCATATTGCCGAGCGTCAGAGTTAGGATTATAATGTTATATGATATGATAGGACACACTACTTTAGCATAAACATATAAACAGCATTATATTGTAAGACTCAAAAAAGACTGCTTAATAGCAGTAGCTTTTATTCATTGCTGATTATTTTAGAGTATTGTGAAAGTATTTATGAAATAAAATAAATCAAATAACACCCCAACCAGATCAACTAAAGTATTGAAATATTCATACCCCAAAAGGTTATAATAACTTTGTGAAACTGCATGTATCAGGCACATCGAAGCGTGGCAGACTTTATAAAGTTGCTTATTCTTAATCAGGAAAACTAGCTGAGTCGAAGTCATGCCCATCGGTTTAAACGTCGTGATATCAGCTATTAAAATAGCTAGGGACACCAAATTTGGCAAAAAGGTTTTTATACTATACCATACGCAGACCACTTTTATTTAAAATTTTAAAAACCACGACCAACGTTCAGGGAATTTGGTAATTTTATATTCCGTATTAAGCAAAGTATTTAAGTTACAACTATTTAATGTTGCAAGTGTGATAATGTATTTGTAACAGTCTTTCAAATTGATCTTGCTGGCAGGTGCGCTCGACTGTAACTTTTTATGGTTTATATTAAATTAATGCTTCGTTTATTATATGTAGCTGTCAAGTATCAATTTATTGAATATTTTGTATCATTTGAAATGTAAACTTTCCTTAGAGATTGTATTTTATTTTATTGCATTATCGAACAACAGACTATCATTTCTATATTGTAATATCTCTATTGCACTCGTTTAGAATCATTTTCATTTTGTGTATTCAATAATTATTTTTATTGCTTCAATCGAACTGTTTGCATTATGCAGTCCCTTTGGAAGTAATTGTAGCTTTAATTATAATCTGTTATATCTGGTTTGAATGCATGTAAAATCGTAATCGTATTTGGAATTTTGAATTGCATCTATATGTACATAAAAAGCGTAATATTTTTAACGACCAGCTTCAAAACAAATGAAAGAAAACAAACACACTAACATAAAAGAACGGAAAAAGAGCTAATAACAAATTGTATATATAATATATATGTATATGTATGTTTCATTACGTGTTTGTGGTGTTTGTGTGTGTGTGTAATTAGATTCCGCAAGGTAGTACACTAATTTCTATGTTACGTATCGTATATGCATCATTTCGGTTTGCGTTTTGTGTCAACTTTTCGTCTCCAGATGTTTGGGAGCGTCCGCATATGTGAACTTCAAGCGAAACGCCTCAGCGAGCAGCACATTTATTTGGCGATCGGACCAATTATGGGTTGGCAGATTTTGTAGCAACAACATGAGACCCTACAGAATTAGAAAACAAGAGTATTAGAAATGATATAAGAATATTATATGGACATTATAGTATTCTATATTTGAGGATATATGAAAGGTACCTGAAAATCAGTCTGTTGCATCAGCTGCTCTTTCCAGTGCAACAGAAATGCTGCACACACATACAGATGAAAGAGCGCAAAGCCATCGGATTCGGCTAGATATGTGTCCCACAGTCGAATTGTGCAATGCAGGGGCAGTTCGCGTGTCAGCAGATTGTTCATCCAACGAAATGAGAATTGCAAATAGTCGACGCCATGCGCCTGTAAATGACGATGCAGATTTACTGAAAAAAAAAGATTTTTTTAGAAATTATATACACGGTAAAATGGGATCAATTGAATCAATTCAGATGAGCTGAAAAAACTTGAAATGACAATTGCAAGTTCTGAAAATTATATTAATGTTAATAGTTCTACTCTACTCTACAAAGTTGGTATAACTTCAATTGTTACTGCTGAGCTAAGTTATTTAGTTATTATAGTTCTAGCTCGTTTTGAGTTATTTACAGCGTGCAACAAGAAGGTTCTGTGCCAAGTTTCATTAAGGTAGTTCTAAAACCAAGAGACTAATGGTCTAATTCGACTCATTTGTTCACGCTGATTTCTGAATATAAACTTCTCATTCGGTATGTTGCAATATTGTGGCCAAAATGTATATACTCTCTATTACTATAGCAAGGATAGGTATATTTGTAATAATGCCTACCGTCTATGCGTTGTATAAGATCCTTGAGTTGGTTCACCTTCTCCTGTATGCCCAGCTGTGCGAATATGTAATTATCCTGTATGCAGTCAAGAAATTTAGACAGACACCAAAACGAATCAGCTTCGATAACGTTGCGCGTCTCCTCTGGCAGCTGTGACATCTCATATTTCTCCAGATCGGTCTCTGGGGCGAGGACCTCCTGCAGAAAGACAATGAAAAAGGGCGTAACCAGATCATTGATGCCCTGCACATAACCAGAGGCGGGATGACGTATAGCCCAGATGAAGAGAACACGTTCAAACATCTCCTGCACGAGCTTTTGCTGGAAGAGGGGTATCTGTGGATTCATGCGCGGCACATCGATATGTATCTGACGATAAGTGTCCTGCTGCGTTTCATCCTGACTGTCTACGCGAAAATAGTTGTGTCGCAGATCCTGATAACCCTGTCGTTTACTCTCTAGCACCGCACTACGTCGCTCACCCGATGGCGGCAAATATTTTGATAGCAAACGCCAGCTGACAGCACGCATCTTTAGGAAGAGGTAGTAAAAAATTCTGATTATAACGTGTGTTTATGTAGGGCGTGCCTACAATCGCTCACCTTGCGCGGCACACCCGACCAACTGAGTTTCTTAAGTGCCACCAAATCGAGTTGCGCTGAGTTGAGCAACAGTTGAAATTTCTCTATTTTCGTCTCATATTCCCCGTCCTGTGAGTTTGAACTGATCTTCTGTAGCTGCGGTCGTCCCGGATAGTTACGCAGTCGAGATCTAATAGGAAAAATAAACAAACTGGGAATCAGTGCAGGGTTTGTGCAGAGTGCAATGGCCTTCGAAGAGGGAAATCTCTTGGATAGACGGCCAGATAAAAGTTAAATTACAAAAAACACAAGCAAGAAGTCTTAAGTATGCTTGAAATGCTCGCAATGTTTACACAACTGGTATACAATCAGGTATGCAGTCGAGGCTCGCACCTGTTTTCGTTGCTGTCGTGCGAAGACCTGCGCTCTTCCTTGATATCTTCCGTGAGTAGATCCGCATTCTGGCTGTGGTTCTGTGTCTCTGATTGACCCTCGCAAGTTGTGACGTGGTTTTGATTGCTACGTGAATGGGTTTCGATGACATTTAGGGCCACCGTTTGTGACACCTGGCGTGAAATGCGTGCAGCATCTGAAAGTTATGGATCAATGGATGTAGATATATGTATGTGAACTAGTTAATTTTTAACTTGTTTTGTTTTCTCTGTTTACCACCAACTGCCGCCGCTGCTGCAGCTTCTGTGCTGCTTATAATGCAGAATTCATCATCGCCAGTATCCCAGGCATCGCTCACCGACTGCTGATAATCACGAAAGGTGGATACCATGCCGCCGCTACCGTTGCCACGATCGCGCTGCGGGTCTGCTGCTCCACTCGTCAACTTTGGGTCGAGAAAATCGCGTTTCGGACTCGGCCGTCCGGGCACTGCGCGGCCGCTGTTCTTCCAAAATGACGTTGAATTCGTTATTATACTCGATGGTGATTTTGCTCCGGTAGCTGCACAATGTGATGCCGCAATTAATTCGGTAGGGCTTGTGGTTATTGCAGCTATTTTGGTTTTTTCTTCGGTTTGTCCTACATTATTGTCCATAATAAATATCGAAGTCCGATGTCAGTGTCAGCGTCATTGCATCTGCGACAGTGTGACCGATCACTGTGATTGGTAAATAACCAAAGTTACCGCAGTTTGTTAATTTCATCTCCATTTTACAATATTGTGCGGTGGTCACACTGCTCACAAGCTGTGCAATCTGTTAATGTTAAGCAACACTTATATACAGCTGTTAAACTTTCGGGAAGCAGTGACTGTCGGTTTCTCTTAAATATTGTGTTTCTTAGAATAGCAATTAATTAATTGCAGTAAAGTAAATTAAATATTTATAAGTTAAAAAATAACATATTTCTCTAGATGTACTGTAATGGTTTTAATTATTCTGGTAAATAGTTATTATGATTTTGTCGACTCATTGCGATGATTGTGATCAGCAGCCTGTGATAAACAAAATTAATACATTTCGACACTTCTGCTACACATTGGTCACACTGCACACATGAACACAGTGTTATTCTGATTTTGATAAGAAGGTAAATTTCATTATTTTTTGTTAAATTGCGCATTAAACTATGCGCCTAACAAATCTGCATAAGAAATAGTGCCAGCAATAAAAAAATGCAAAAGCAAGAGGAGATCACAACGCGCCTGAAGACAATCTTCGACATATTTCTGCGCGACAACTTTAGAACGACCGACAATGTTTACTTTGAAAAGCTCCTATCACACCTGCAGGCTAAGGGTAAGTGTTAGTGTGCATGTCTGTGTGAGTGCAACAGGCGGCATTTTTCTAACTGTTTTTGTTAATCTCTTCATACACAGAAAATGACTTTGTGCTGCAAGCACCGTTTGTTATTGAATGGGTAGACAAGTGTCTTACACTGGTCAGCGAGGACATCAACAAGGTGCATCCAAAGGTGATATCATTCATGTTAAATCTGATAAGTTATATGACCTGCAATGAGTGGATGATCATACGACTGCGTGAGATGGACATGATGCACAGGTGAGCGTCAGTTTATACTCTACTATACAAAATGTTGTAAAATATTCCCCTTAATACTTCCAGAGTTGTCTACTTTCTGCAGGCTCATGAGAGTCAACTGAGTCCATCGATTAAACTGAGTGGGATTCGTGTGATGAAGGCTATAACCATTTATAGCATGGGTCTATTCTTTCAGCGCATGAAACGCACCTGGACACTGCTCATCCAGTACAGCAACAATGAACACACCTTGTACGTGGTGCGTGAGGCCCGTCAATTACTCTACGAAATGCTCTACAAGTTCTGTGACAAGATGCAGGATGAGGCAGTTACTCTTGAGATTCTGTCTGAGATTATGAAACCAATACACGACAATGTCTATATAACGGAACATAGAAACGATGACGATAATATGAATGGCGAAGAAGCAGTAGGAGGAGAAGGAGAGGAGCACATACATGTTAGCGTGGATGACAATGAACTACTGCATAAGATATCATCCACAGTGGATCTACTATGTTATATCCTACAACAGACACTGGTGCTCGAGGGGCGAACGCGCATTGTTGCTCTACTGCGAGATCATCATAATATAGAATTAAACCTTTGGAAACTGGTTGAGATGACACACAACACTTACTTCACGGAAAAAATGCTAAACACGCTGTGCAGTTATCACTTTGCACTGCTGGTTCATGAGAAAATCCTCAATCCCGCCTGTACAGAGCCCCCAGAGCAGTTCACCGAATTCGGTCTCTCGTTCTTTAACCTCATGAAGTTCTGTATACAGCGTGTAGATGGTATTAACTTTGTCAAAATGGCCGAATTGCATCATATACTCTGGAAGAAGTTGGGTACGCGTGCCCCTAAAGAAATTATCATACAGGATGAGCGTGTCGCTTTCGAGAATCAATTGATTTGCTTTCATCTACTCCCACTGCATTTCTCCATGAAGTTTGCCATGAAACTGGCCGATGAGAGCAAGAGTGAACTCTTCGATACGTATATAATGAAGATATTGGTCATGTCCTGTGAACAGACACTGCGATTGTGCTATAGCTTACGAGATGCTTTCATTACACCTGAGGGAACCGCCAACGGCAATTTGTTTACCCCAGAATTGGCCCGGAAATGTGTACACAGCATTCTCTCATTGGTGCACGTCATGGATCGCGAACAGGCAATCACAGTTTGCCAAGCGCTGCTCTATGCTCTGCGTGAAGTAGTCGCTCTTAGTGGCGCCAACAAGACCATGGATCCAGAGGATTGCCATGGAGCTAGCACATCGAGCAATAACTACTTCGATATCTATCCACGGGGCGCTGAGGCCATTGTCAATGATCCTCGTGTGCTGCATTCGGTTATTGTGGGCTTGCGCACGTTCATCGAACGTTTCAAGATCACATGGAAGGAGTCTGTGGAGACTATTGGTCTGGTCAACTGTTTGGCCTATGTGCTAGAGAACTGCAACATGGATGCGACTGTAGGTTGATCTAGTAAATAATTATTATGAAATATTATTATATTTGTTCTTCTAGTGCACAGTGCAGGCGCTGAAGCTTGTACAGCTTGCTGTGGAGCACTTTCTGTCCCCCAATATGGCTTTGCTTGTAGACAATCTGCAGGGTTCGGCTTTGGTTTGTCTTGGTCCCATCATTGTGTCACGCATGCACGATACTGCATGGGAAGTGCGTGACTCCGCACTGGAATTGGCCACATCCATTGCCAGCATCTCGAGAATAAGTGGGTATCTATAGAAAGTTCCCTTACACAATTTAAAATGCTTATATTTCTCATCAGAATTTCCTGCATTCCAACGTTTTCTTATTGATATGAAAATCCCGCCGATTGTCTATGAAATGGCCAAGAATGATAGCGAGCCATATGTGCGTGCCTCTGCCTACAAATGCCTCACTAAAATGGTGTCCATTAATACGTTGTGGGAGAACAGCCTAAGTCAACTGGATTTGGTGGTAAATAACGCGAAATTACAAATTTAATAGAAGAATAGCTCATAACTTTTATTATCTTATTTCTTAAAGGATCATCTGCTCTACGTGTTGTATCGTGAGAATGAAGATATTGTACGTTCTGAGGCGATACTGACGCTGAGCAAGATCTACGACCACCGCAAGATACCAATTAAATATAAGAACACCCTTTTCTCAACCCTCAACTATTGCGTCGTTGCCGACCATCACTGGGAGGTTAAAGTGAATGCGTTGTACTTTTGGAAAATGGAATTTCAGCGTCAATTAAAAAATCAGGGCATGATCGATGGAGTCTTTCCCAGCGTCACATTCTCCAAAGAGCACAAAAAGATTGTCACCCTAACGGAACGAGAAATTAAGCTGCGTCTAGCCAAAGTTTTTGCGGAGGTTCAGCAATACGGTTACTATGGAGTTGTCCTGAAGTGTCTGAGGGATGAATACGCCATCGAGGTTCTCAAGCTGATTGTCACGGGTATCAAAACGATGAATAAGAAACTAAACGAATATGATTTCGAGATTATACTCAGTGATATTGAGACCCTATCGCCCTCGATCAATAATGATCATCCTAACTTTTCCCATTCATCCCTAACGGAACCAATTGTGGTGGATGCGGATGATGATGATGTGGCGACTCCGGATATAAACCAAACTCAGGCCGAGGTTGTCATTGAGTCAATTTTGGACTCACAGGATCTGCAGTTGTTGGAAAAGACATTCGAGTCGCAGATGCAGATCAATGAAGATGACACACAGAAACGACATATAGATGAATTTTATTACAAACAATTCGCTGTTCCCGTTCGACAATGGCGAGAGGAGGTCGCTAAGTTCGATTTGGAGAAATTGGTGGTGCAACAGGAGGAGTGGTTCGATTGCAAGGATAACCTGGTCTGCCTTCTGGATGACATTCTTAATGCTATCAAACGTGATTCCGATAATGTCATATCCGATTGCTATTGAAGTAATTTTGTATTTCTAAGCTACACATATATTTTCTTATGAATTAAAAGCCATTTTTCGCAATCATGTCTGATTAACGAAATTGGTTTGTTTAGTCTGTGACTATTTGGAATAAAATATTATATTTTTGATATATTTGCATTTTCTTTTTACAATTAGCCGCCAATTAGCAATTCAATACCATAATAACAATAAAATACCAAAACAAATAAACTCGACTGTAAAATGTGGGAAATCTGCTGAATTCTAGAAATGTTAACAAACACAGAGTTCATAGCGATAACAGCATGATAACAGAACTAATATATATTCACAGTAAATTAACAGCGTGACTGAGTTGGTATCGTGCTTTGCACGCGACCATCTCTAATTCACGTATTTTATTCCTAGCTTAATGCGGCCACACTGTTTGACGGAACGTTAGTCATGGTGGAAAATTCGAGTAGAGCGTACCTATGCGCAAGAATAAGCAAGGAAGAAGAAAGTTGAATATTGATTAAAATTTCTGCAAAAAATATATATATGTAATTATATATTGTAAATGTCTTTAATTTAAGTGATATAAATCAAATATTTGTGTAACGTTTAATATTTTAATACACGTCAAAGTACAACGAGTGAAGCAAATCGCACACAGAGAAAAACAAGAAGCAAAAGCACCAACAACTACAATACAAAAAAAATAAAAAACGCAAAGCAAAACTTTTCTTGTGTGTGGCACATTGAGAGCAGATTGTGCCCATGGTTGTCGTCGTGTACTTTGCGAGAAAACAAAAAAATTGTAAAACAAAACAACGTTAAACAAAAAAGAATCAGAATCAGTTAATTGTGTGATTTTTTTGAGCCTTTGTCTGTAAGTGAGAGGAGAAAGCTTTAAGCGGAATCCCTTTAAGCAAACATCCCGTCGCCATTTTGAAAGTGATTTTACATACATACAAATACAAATATACGTACACATACATAACCACATCAGAGAAAATCAACAACAAACAATCCCTATAGTATAACAACACACAATTGCAAAAAATTTAATTGTACTGGCAACAGTGAAAACAAGGCAACTCTTAAATATAAATGCAAATAAATTGTAAAAATCAGTATATCAAAGTGGCAAAGAAAAACCCCCCGCAGCTGCAGAGCAATCAATAACTGCGACATATATACAGTCGTCTTCTTTACTCCCATACCGCGCAGTACTAAAAAACCAGCGTGTGTGCGAGCGAGTAAGACTACAGAAAAAGCAGCAGCAACACCAACAAAACATTGGTGTGAAAAGGTTTACAACTCAAAGTAAGTCGCAATTGTATTAGTACTGTGCTTGTTTGGGCATGTTTGCATGTGTGTGTGATGTATTTCAATGTGTGTGTGTGTATGTGTGTTGATTCATTAATTCAGGTATACACGTTTTGATGTTGTTACAGGCACGTCTCAGTAACGTTGTTATAGATAAACGGCAACAGGGTATCAATAACATGTCTGTGCGAGAATGTGTTTGTCTATTAGTGTGCGTGTGTTTCTGTATATATGACGTATAGGAAAGCTAAAGTACCGAACTTTTTAAGATGTGGCAACATTGTGCCAATATTTTCAACTTTTCCAATTGAACATTCACAGTAATTCTGTTTAAATTTATTTTAATAAATTATTTGTAAAGAAGTGTAAGTAATTCTTCGTGTGAAGCTCATTTACAGACTATATACAATGAATTTATAGATAAACCAAAAGCGATTTGGGCATATGGAATAGTCTGATTGGTGCATAAGAAAATTCCTATTGTTCATGCAATTGCAGCGTACACTGTATAAAAAAAAACATTTGTGCTTACTCATACATACATAAATATAAATGCATGTGGTTTGGTTTTGTTTTTTTCTTGCACACTAGAAATAAACATACAGTTACGTTATATGCACTCTGCGTTTGACACTCGTTTGCCCCCATTTGCTAAGCGCTTTTTGTTTGTTTTCTTTCTTTCTATATTCACCTACACCAATGAACAACAACAAATAGGACCCGGGCCCGGCTTGGATGACAGCTACCACAGAAAATAAGGCAAGAGAAAAGGAACAAAAAGTAAGAAGAAAAAAACTTTGGAATTTAGAGCTAAGGAAGAAGGAAGAGAATAGCCTAACAAAAAGAAGAAGAGATAAATCAACAGACTGATAAACAATACATAAAGTTAAACTATATAAACGTACATATAAATATATAACTAAATCTGTACATAAAAACGAAATACAAACCGAACCAGCTACACGATAACAGCAACAGAAGCAGAAGAGAGAGAGCAAAGATCGCACTACGTGAGCAGCAGCCCGATCGTCGTCGTCGTCTATTGAGAGAAGGAAAGAGGAGCTGAGACGAAGAGAAGAGCAGCAAGCAGCGACGCGCGCAGTAGCAAGTTCGGTTTGTTATCGATAATAAACAAAACAATATAAACAATTTGATTTTAAGTGCGTGTGATATTTAACGTTAAGCATTAATTTAGCGAATAACCAAAAACAAAAAAGGCAAAAAGCAGAAATTTTAACAAATCAGAGTTTAAAGGAGAGATAGAGGTCGAGATCTCGAGATTGAAAGAGAGAAGAGCAAAGAAGAGAGAAAATTTGAGAGAACGCGCATTGGGTAAAGCTCTGTAGAGAAAGCGAAGAAAGCAAAGAAATTACTATGACATACTCGCACAATAGCGTTAGAAACAACATTAAAATGACAACAGCATCAGCAACAAAGTCCATACGTTTAAAAAAGGGCGCAACTACCCCACCCCCAGCAGGCCCCGCAACAGCATCAGCGTCGGCTCCAACAACACCAACATCATCAATAGAACCTACAACAACAATAGCAACAACGCCACCACCCTTGGTAACTGCACATTCCAACAGTATTGCCAGCAGTACAAACTTCAACAACACCAACAATCAGCACTTCCAAGCTTTAAGCACCTCGCCCACGCACTGTGCCACCCCCAGCACCCCCAACAATCGCATTCAGCGATTGCAGCAATCCCAATCGGCTGGCGCCAATCAACAGCAGCGCAGTCGCCAGCAGCGACAGTCGCCCCAGCAGATGGGCGGCGGCGGTTTCTTTTTTGCCAACAATTCGCGGCGAAATGGCGGCGGCGGTGGTGGTCGCTCGCCGCAGGCAACGGCAGCATCAGTAGGAGGAGGAGGAGCAGCGATTCGCCAATCGCCGGCAACAATTTTGGGCGGTGGCTTCTCACCAGTGGCAGTGGCAGCATCAGGAGTAGGTGGAGGTGGAGGTTCGGCTCGCAAGCACCGTAGAAGTCCAACAATTGTCGGAACTGCTGTGGCAGCCGGAACAGGAGGAGCAGCGACAGCTGTGGCTGCGGCAAGTGTGACCAGTTTTGGTGTGGGTGGCAAGATATCGCCACAGCACCCACTCATACCCACCGCATTGACGCATTTTGCGGGAAGCAAGTGCTTTGACGCACCGGCACCGACGGCACTGCCCAAGCCGCCACAGCATTGGACATCGCTGACCAAGTCCGAGGAGAAGCTTGTGGCCAGCAGCGCTGGCCCTGCACTGCAGAGTCTATTGCGAGGCGGCGTTGATCGATGCAGTGCATCCAAATTGTATCATCATGGCGGACCTGGCGCCGGCTATGTGGTCAAGTCATCCAAGCGGAATCTCCTCGATGACTTCGATACGCACAATCTCAAGTTGTTGCTCAATGTGCACTCGTAACGCAGGCGATGAATAAACAAACGATAGCAACAGTAGCCGATACAGAACGAATGGAGGACCCAACAAAAATAAATGATGACCCTGTCAATGACTTGCATAAAGGAAAAACAAAAAACAAGTATACAAAAAATCAAAAATATAAAAATTGTAAAAACTACACAAAAAAAAAAAAAACGAAAAAAATAACTTTAAAACAACAAATCATTTAAACTGGAAATTTGAACTTTTTTAAAAAAAAAAAAGAAAAACAATTTAAACAAAAAAAAAATGAGTAAATGTTTGTGATCTCAAATGTATCATAAAACAGCGACGAAATTGAGAAGCTAAAAAACAAAAAAAAACGAAACGAAAAAAAATGCAAAACTCTAAAGAAAAGGAAACAAATGGAAACAACATCAAAAAACACCACAGTCCTACAACAACAACGACACAGATGCACAACCAAAAAGATGCAAAATTCCCCGAACAACAAGAAGATGAAGAGAGAGTATTCTGCTGTTAACTTCAATATGCAAACTTTGAAAGGCCAATCGACTAATCAACACTGAGAGAAGAAACAAATCAGAAAATCTTAAGCTAAACAACTGAGTAGAGAAGAAGAAGGAGGAGGAGGCAGAGACGGACGCTTGGCTAGAAAGAATTGAGAACAGAAAACGCTCTATATGTATGTATAACGGATACTTCACAACTGAACATTGTTTTATAAACGTGATACGCAAATAGACTTGAAAATGTAATTAATAAGTAAAATTATAAATTATATAAATATGTATGATGTATTTATGAGTAATTACAAAAGTAAAACAAGACGCTAGAAGCGCTACATAAGTACAGCTTATGTTTACTTATATATTCCCCAAGCGGACAAAATGTGCAACGTACCTTAAAACACACAAAACAAAAATATAAAACATAAAAACTAAAAAACAAAAAAAAACTGTTGAGATGATACAAAAAGAAAGCACAGAAATGAAGGATGGGAGAGAGGAGAATTTAATTTAAAACAAAAACTTGAAATAATAAAAGAGATAATAATAATAATAATAACAATAATAATACCACCCACCAAATCACAAAAGACTAATTCAACTAACAAAAAGAAAGAAAGAGAACTCAACGACAAACTCAACGCTGCGAAAAAGGAAGAAAAACAAGAGAAAAGAGAGAGAGAAAGCAGCGCAAAATGCATTCAACTTGCCTAAAAAGAATGAGAAAAACCTTAAAATATTTAACTAAAACTCAACGGCCTCTCTACCTTAAGATATCACATAATACCATAAATACCAGAGACACACAAACCCATAGAGAACATAAATACATGCATCATAAATACGAAACTTAAAACATAGCATAACTTCCATTATTTTTAGTTTTTAAAACTTTTTGTAAAAATGAGTTAAATTACAAATTACAACAAAAATGGCTTTAAATTCGAACTAAAAGAAAATACATTCTTGAATTGTAAATACTATAAAAGTAGACAAACAAAAATAAAATATTTCAAAAAATATACGAAGAACAAAACAATTCTTTGTTACGGTTCCTCCAGAGTAGACGGGCGCAAACATTTTATTTAATAATTACAAATAAACATGAAGTTTTTGCGCCCTCCTAGCGGGGGAATCTAAAACTGAAAAGTAAATTCTAAAACTATTTGTAAAAAACACAATTGTGAAACTTTGTTGCAATTTTTTCCCCCCAACCGAATCCAAAACCCAAATGAAAACGCTTTAATATGTGTACGATAACGGTACGAGATGATGGTGATGATAATAAGGATAGAGTTAGAGAAAAAGAAAGAGATAGAGAGAGATGAGGAGGGTTAAAGTAAATGAAAACGAAGAGGAGGGGAAAACCTACTACTACTTTTTATGTGAAACTATTCGTTGATGCTCATATATTAAAAATAATAACAAACTAAAAAAACACAAAAACAAACTAAAAAAAAAAACACTTGAACCCAGTACCTTATTTTCATTATTAGCATTTAATATTAATTGTTAATGATTAATATGTATGTAAATTATTTAAGCAAGTTACCCGATCCCAACCTATCCTACCTTATATCCTTACCCTATCCAAAGTTATTGTATTTTGCGTAAGAACAACAACAATCATATGCGCAGCGTGAGTTTTGTTGTTATTTGTTGTCTATTATTTCTTTTTAGCCATGTGAATTGGCCTCTCGCGTGATAAGCCAAAAATGATAAAAGATAAAAAGATATAGAGAAGATGTGAAGAGAAAGGAAACCCAAGCACAATTTGAGTTGATATTGTTTAACTTTCTGCTACAGCTAAATTATACAAACATACAATTGATACAGATCACGATCACGATCATGATGAAAATTAAGATGATGATGTTAGTTTTTAATGTTGAAAAGCCAAAAAAGTCATGCACTACTGTTTAGGTTTACTTGAGAGCAAGTTGTCATATATTGGTAGCTTTAAAGCTTGTATCCTTCAAGTTACTACACACACACATACACACACACACATACACACACACACATACCCCATGTAACATACACACACACATTTGTACACTATACTACTAAGAGTATTTTACGATGATACAGTTCGAGCAGTGCTCGACACTAGCCAACAAAAGATACAGAGAGAGGAAGAAGGGAGTGAGAGAATGGGGAAAAGCTTATCCCGTACACACAGAAGAACTCCAGAGTACTTGTCGCGCAGAATTTTGCATTTTTTTAAGAGTGTAAGCTAAAAATAATAAACAAAACATTTGTTACTGGACGTCAATTTAAGTAAAATGGAGAGAGAGAGAAATACGATCGATCTGAATGGAATCGAGAAAACCAAAAGCAAAATCTTATAAAAATGATACAAATACAAATAATATAATACTGTACCCCCGAACCAAAATAGCGCACATAAAAAGAACAATTATAATAATGATCATTCTACTCCTTTTTCGCTTACCTTCGAGTCGATCAAGCTACGCGTTTTGGCTTTGGTAACTTTTTAACAACAACAAAAAATACACCAATCAGTACAAATTAATTTCCATTTTAAAGTTTATAGTCTCGGGGCCAATCGAGAGATCGAAACAGTGCCCCAGCACAAAGTCGGCGCAGCCCCCATGATTCGAAGATAAATGAAAAAGCTAACAAACGAAGAAGAAATACAATTCAAAAATTAAAACAGAAGAAGAAGAAACAGAGCGCTTTAATTTAGATATTCTTTATTAGTTTATTTTCTTTATTGTTTCTCATTTAATGACGATTTCAATTGTATAACAGAGATGATAATATTTTATTGGAGTTCGAATATTATTTTTACAACTTTTAAGCAGAGATTTATCGGTCTTACTATATATGTATATATATAAATATATATATGTGTATGTATATTTGTAATTTTTAATTTCCTCCATTGATCTAATTTACAATTAAATTTGCAATCTTTTGTGATACTTTGCTATATAATTTTAAATCCGGTTTATACATGTATTTTACAAATTGAAAACTTAACCTAACTAAAGATAAACCCCATCCAACCAACACAATTTACTGTTAATGGACCACAACAACATGCAATTTGAACATTGTAAAAACCGAATTGGACTTCGTGAATACGAAACGAAATATGAAAATTTGTAAAAGCAATATTGAAATTGTGTTAGAATCAAGTCAACTTGTAACAATTTGAAAAAAAAGAAAAAATAATACAAAAAGAGGAAAACGAGAATCCCAACAACAACCATCAAAACAATAGAAAAAAAATAAACAATTGTACATGGCTTTCGTAAAGAAATTTATTGAAGCTTTGTATAATTAACCAAAAAAAACAACTAACGTTTGCGTTTTTATTTCTCTCAACATTCTTAGCCCCCTTTGACCCCCGCCCCGGTACCGTCGGTCGGCCTTGCACCGCTTATCGGTATACGTACACAGCTTGCGAGAGCGACCGCATGGCATCCACATGTGCTCCACACATAGTCGTCGCGCACGTTCCATGCATCGGTTTGGAACGCCGCTTCCAAGAGCACATAGATACGCAATAAACGAAAGCCACAGGGCATGTGCATGCATGCATGTGTATAGGTGCATTTAGATCAACTTGTCTGTGGATGTAAACGCAGCAAGAAACATTTATTTACGGCGAACAGAACATACCCTTGCAGAGATGAACAACGCGTGGCTTCCATGTGCTTGCCCACACACAGAGACATACATATGTATGTACCTACATAACAATGTATTCAATATTATATTCTCTTTTTATCAATTGCCAATTTCATTGTTAAATTAAAGTTATCTTTATTGGCGGCTGAAAAATCGCACAATTGTCATGATAAGCAGAAAATTGTAAGAAGCTCAAATCATCGAAGCACTTTCCAAGTGACACACACACACTCGAGGTTTCCTAGATTCGCTCTATATTCAAACACCGCAACCCCAAAAATTATATGAACAAAGAGACCAATTTCAGTGTGTGCGTAAACGCGGATACGGTATAAAACAACGGACGTTATGCAAACATCATTGAGTGTTTCGTCTTGAACGGGGTACAATGGGCACAGTGGGTAATACCCCCGGAGCAGCTCAGTGTCATCCAATACAAAGAGAAACACCTCGTTACCAAAGATATAAAAACACATTCGATAGAAATACATACAGTGGTATATAAATATTTATTAGGAATGAGTCACTTCACACGGTTTCTACGAAACTAGTATTATCTGGCACAGTTGGGCTTAAATGTATGCGCACACATGCCTGGAAACTGGTATACGCTTGTGGTGATTTCTAGTTGTTGTCGCACCAAAAATCACAGAAGGTAAAGAAAAAACTGTAAACGTGCCTCGCATCACCTTTGCCATCCTCGGCCCACTGTTCCGTCGTGGTCGTCGTCAAGCTGGAAAGAGACCACAGTATAGAAGAAGAAGAAAGAGAAGTGATCGGTTTAGAGTTGTTTATTAAATGCTGTCGCGAAATAAAACTGGATTTACGTAGACGAGACGCGAACAAAGCGAAGTTTTGCAACACACACACAAACACATGTTTACTTGCATGTATTTCCAGTTAAACTTCTCTAACGAAAACTGATATACACTTGCATACAAACATACATACTATGAACAAATAACGCAGATATTTGCCAATTTGTAAAATAAATGTGTATGTACATACATACATATACATTTTTTGGCTTTACGAAATTTTGCTGTGCCTAATCTGTGTTTGTTTACGTACTAAAAGGCCCACAATACATACACATAGTATATATATACATACATACATACGTATGCGAACAGATACATGTGTCAAATTTATTTATTTTAAGTTGCTGAATCATTCCAGCAAATCAAAAAATGACGCTGAGCAACAAGCGAATTTCATGCCTTTTGGAAACGTCCATACATACATACATACATATGTACATACATTTGCAAACGAACATAGAATTGTAGAAGTATCTACGTATTTATATATGTATGTACGTATTTATATATATATTACATATTTATTTATTCTTTATTTATTTATTTATGTACATGTGCCTTGTACTATTGTATTCAAGATAACGCGTATAGTCACGCATACCCAAGCACCATCATAAGTACAGACATACATACATATGTATTTATGTACATACATACATACATAGATGTATGTTGACGACATACATAAATATGTATGCTCACACCTACATGCATATATGTATATGTAAATATGCGCAATTGATTTGTAAATATATACATATGTACATGTTTGTATATGTACAAACATGCATGTATATGCATATGTTGGAGCCATATACTTATATACATAGTACATGTATACATACATACACACACATATATATATATATATATAAATATGTTTGTACGCACTAATGTTTTCTGGCCTATGGTATGTCCATGTTGTGATATTTTTGGTAAAAAATAAACCAAAACAAATATCTTATACAGTAACGGACAAAACAATAGGTATGCAAATTGTTATAAGGATAAATTTATAATACACTAGACTTTTTCACTAATGGCAACATCCAGGCAATTTTTTTTTTTTCTTACAGTTACTTGTGATTCTTATTCGGAGTTATATGTTAAAACCCGTTCTCGTTCAATGTGTCTTCTTCAATTCGTGGATGGGTATTTTTTTTGATCTTTCTTATACCATGTCTTCTGTTATTTTGATGGAAGAAACTTAAGAACTTCCTTTAATACATTTGTATATAACAGATATCTCTGCGTTCGAGCTGTCAAACATCTACTCCATGAACTACAATATCATTATCTGATGATTACTTTTGGTGGTACTTGGATAAGCGTAACTTCGAAAAAACTGTGTTAGTAATAGTATTTCTATGGAATTTTTTGTGAGATAAATTGGGTTTTTTTAGTACAAATTAAAATTAATAAATTGAAAGAGGGACCTCCGCCAATCGTGAGAACTTTCAAATAATCATTTTCTTGTGGGTTCGGCCATAGTCTGTTTAATGTTATAGTATTTTTACATTGTAATTTTTACATCATAATAATTGAATATTTGTTTTTATAAAAATCAAGTTGTTTTAATGAAAATCAATAATATCTTAACAAAATATGATAATAGTAATATAATATATTCCAATACTTTTGCAACAAAATTTCATTGTTAGTATTTTTAAAAATGTACCTGTGTTATTGCCAGGTATTGTATGGACCGTTATTTATACTTTTGTTGCCTAGTGCATGTATTACATACATATGTACTCATGTATATATTAATATGTAAAGCTGCTGTAAATACGCAAATGAATGGACGACCACCCTCTCGTTTAACAAAGCTAAATTACTCACATACATATTTAAGTGTGTATGTATGTGGATTTGCACATCCAAGACACACACTCTCGCAACAGTATGTAGGCTATTTCAAAGCAAACGCGTAAACAATTTCATTTCTGTTTTGTTTTTCTGCCATTCTTCTTTTATGGTGCTGTGCTTGCGATAATTGCAATCAACAAGCAAACGAGCAGACTGTGAGGGGGGAGTGGGGTGTGTAGGCGACGCAAGAAAACACTGCCGTATGGATGTGTGAATATATATACATGTGTATGTATGTGTGCTTGTACATGTTCAAAGCATAGACAACTCGTCGTTGACGTTGACTCGGCAAATCGCTCGAGCTCTTTCCAACTAATGCGGTCTCCCTCCTCCCCTTCCCTGCCCAACCAAAGAAAGGCGTTGCGATAGCGAATACGACTTCGCGTTGTTATTGTTGAGAGAGAAAAAAAGGCAAAAAAAAAACAACACTACGGCAGAACACAACACACGCGATGAGAGCTTATGCGTGTATTTATGTACATACAACATACATATACACATGTGTGTGTACAAACTCACGCACTTACGTTTATTTCTGTAAGTGCGTAAGCTTGTGCGTAAGTTTGTATGTAGTACCTCACACGCGTACACACACATCCATACACATACTGCCGTTGATTTTGACCTGACACGGAGTGTATTATCATTGTATGCACACACACATGTGAACGTATTTACATTTCACTTATACATACTCACAGTTGTATCTACGTAGGCTTGTGCGACATACGCAAAAGCTGAAAAATATAAAAATAATTTTTTATACAAAATGGAAATACACATAAACACACACACACGCGTATCTCGTGCGTATGCATGTGTGAGTGTGTGTGTTGGTGCCAGCGGCTTTTCAAGCTATGGAATAATTTATTTTTACTGCGCAATTTCTACTATTGATTCCCAGTTGCTGTTATTTTTGTGTCTTGTTGTTTTATTATACTTTTCGTTGCGACTGCGCTGCAAGCGTCGCAGTCGACGACGCTGCTTGGGTTTGATACACAGCTACAAATAGACTCGGCTATGTGTGTGAATACATGCATATGTGCATGGTAGAAGTTGTTTATGGAACAGCTAGGCTCTATGTGTGTGTATGCCATAGAAAGTTTTGATCGAGTTTCACGTGCATCTATGGAGTACATCTGTGTGTGTATATACATGTGTATGTGTGTTTACTTTTATTTGAAACGCTATTATTGCACACCTTCACGTTTCTGTTGTAATCAGCACACGTATTCGAAACAGCAGACTAATCGAAACGAGTATAATAGACACGAGCAGATGGGAACACACTGTGAGAAATTCAAATTGACGAATCAATTTAGACGGGGTAACGAGAAGTGATCTTGAAAACAAACCCCAAAATTGATTTATGCGGGTTCATATTAATGAACACACACATATGTACATATGTATGTATATACATGCATGCAAATATATGTAAGTATGTACATACAAACACATGTATGTATGTGTGTACCAGGGAATATAGTCGGCATTTGTTTATTTGTCTTAACATATGTACATATGTATTTATGTAAATATTCAAATACATGAGCACGAACACTTCTTGTGGCCTACGTGACTGTCGACAGCTTAAACAAAGCTTCATAATTGCAATCGAAATGCATATGTATGTACATATGTATCTATGTACTTGCACTTTTACTTGTTCTTTTATTTATATATGCACCCACACACACATACAAGAATATGATATTCATCAAATTCATGTGTATATACATACAAGAATATGATATTAACAATCAAATTCATGTGTATATACATACATATGTACATGTATATTGTGTTGCATTTGTACACATTTGCAAATGTACTTTCTGGTACGCTGAAATAGTTGATAGTCCAGGTACTCTTGCTTAAAACTATCGAAACTTAATGAAAAGTCTTACATACGTATTACAGACAAGGAATAAATTGCCAAATATAAACCGAATTATGTACATTCAAGTATACTTAATATACATACTTAGATTGTCTACGTTATTATATTAAGAATAATAATATACATTCTTATTTTATAAAATAAAAAACTGTACATAAACATAGACACGAGGATAAATAAATAGATCACTTTTGAGGTCAGGTAGCGCAACTCTTTTGCAAATATAAAGTGTCACAGATATATTATATACATCTTGTTAAAACTCTTAAATTAAAAATTATATATGTAGATATGTACTTACTATACGCTACTAGTTCAGAATAAAAACAAAGTAAGTTAAACGGAAGTCAATAAACAATTTGTCAAAACACTTTCTTCACAGACTGTATACAAACAAATGCATAGATAAATAAAGATAGTTAGATAAGTATATATGTACATACATATGTATGTATATACGATGTACATTAGTATGTATATACACAACTTCAATACGTACGTAAAACGTTCTAGAGTATTTTTATTGTATTTGATAACACTTTGGCGTAATCTCTTATTATTTTTAAATAATATAAAGAGACAAGTGTAATTACGTTTGTTAGTGTGAGTGTGTGTGAAGTGACGCCTGTGCACATGTTTACTCACAAACAAATGCGTACTATGAGATTCATTCGAATAGGTTGACTGAGGATCTTTATTCATAATCGAGTATCGTATCTTAAGGATCTCCATTTATATTTTCAGCTATATTGAAAGTCTACAAAATATCTCAATTTTCAACTTTTTATAATAAAATATAAAATAATTAAAAGCTACTATTACAATATAAATTGGTAGAGCTTAATAAGCCATTGCGACTTTGGTGCAAAAGTATTCGTTTTGGTCGATTATTCCTATGCCAGCTATATGATATACCGATCACATTGTGATGAACTTATGAATTTCTTGTATTGTTTAAATTTATTGTATAAATTAATAACGAAAATTAACTTGAGTTTTTAAGATATACGAAATAGTAACTACATACTATACAAATACATGTTTTAAAGCGTTGTTTATTATGTTAAATATCTGGAACACCGACTAAAAACCGGTTAAGCTCAAGACCATTTTTCAGCCTTAGGCTTTAGGTAAAATACCGGTTTAAATTATTAATTTAGAACAGTTGAGGGATAAGTAGATATATTTATATTGAGTACAGATTTGTAAATTGACAAACTGAAGGAGAAATACAAAAATCTACTGTTGATGATTTCGAGAACTGAATTTACTATTTACTAAAATACACATACTTATATTTATATACCATATGGCATACTATGCCGAGACGACCCACGTGACTTGCCGATTGTCTGGGAGAGTTCACAACCCCAACGAACAGCCGCCTGCCGCCTGTCATTCATTGAGTAGTAGAAATCACTTATCAATTCTCCTGATAAGCCCAAAGATGCTGAGTATGGTGTGATCGATCTGCCTGCCACGGGCCTAGAGCTCGAGAAAGATCAGTTCAACTTTTTCCAGCTTCCCTGCAAGATGTCGTCAGATTTGCTAGTAATACTCATTGTCGGGATAATGCTGAGCTCCCTGAGCCAGGTAAGCTACAGAGATTAGTATCTTTAGGGAAACTTTCCTACAATTTCATTTCCCTTGCAGGCCAACGTTATCTTCCACTTTTCGCTGGATTTCAATGTGAAGCAACCGTCAAACTCAATCGACTCCAGCGATGTGATGAATCAGACCATTACTATAGCCAATAATCGGGTGTATGTGGAGGAGAACAACAACTTGTCGAACTTGACCAACTGGCCAGAGCGGGTGCAGTACAGCCAGGCGGCATTGGAACATCTGATGGCCACCAGGCGTGCAGTTCAACAACTCAATCAGGAGCTGACACCGCTGGCGGGACGCAGCAATGACTTGGCTAAGCTGCTGAAACGCACACTGCGCTACACGAACGAGGTGGACGCACAGCTCGAGAGGAGTACACCGGAGTTCGCTGAACTGATCGAACAGTTGCGCAAATATATAAAACTGGTGCAAGATCTGAGCAAACCATCATCCCTCCAAGGAGGCTCGCGTACATTGGAGTTTGTGCTGCTCAAGCTGGCGATGGAAAAGTATCGATTGCTCTCCACACAGCAGGAGGTCTCTGCTTGGCTGCAGCAGGCAGACGAGGCATGGACGCGATACCAGAACACACAGGTTGTACTCGCCGAGAGTTGAACCAATAGATGTGCAGATTTAGATTAAGAACTAAGAAGTACGTATAGATACTAAGTACTGGCAAAGTGAAAACAATAAGAAGAATTTGGAATAGAGAAAAGGATTTCCTGTCCTGCCATTGCACCGCCACGCTCGGCATTGATACAGGTATACAGGCGGGGTACTAGGCAAGCCGAGACCTTCATCTGACCCAAATCTCCCTAGGGTCGGTGGTTGTTGTTGGGAAAATACGTTACGCACGCTGTGAATACGTTACGAGTGGATTCAGGTAGCCGCCAGACAAAGCAAGCGACGCGTGAACCGATCGAACGAACGGAGAAACGAACGAGAGAACGATCGAGCAGAGCAGCAGCTGCCACAGCCGTCGCTAATGTGCAACCCGACAGGGTCCCAGTCTGTTCCCCCAACCACTTTGATGGTCCTGAAATTCCTGAAACTCGAAACTACCACAAAAACGTGCATACAATATAAATACTTATAAGGCCATGAATATGTATTGTATGTGTGTGCGTTATGCGGGTACATACTTATGTATATATTCTGTATATGGGATCGCTCTCATATCTGAAATATGTGACAGCACGGGCACTTGGTTCGTGAGCCTGTTCACGGTTTCCTCTTACCTTCAATTATGCTGTCAATAAGAAACACTTACATACAAGTATGTACATATATACACACACATACAATACATATTCATTCACACACACACACATGAATGTAAGAACAGTGTACTATCCCTTTTTGGTGAAAATCGATGCGGAACCGATCTTACAGGTTGCAGAAATACAAGAAGCATTTCAAAAGCAATAATGAAAACAATATATTCACTGATTATATTAATTCAAACACTTAAGAAATGCATATATGTATACATTTTTATAAACAGTGATCGTGGGACTGAATCTGTAGGGGTGGAAAAAGCAATAACTATACATATGTATGTATGTGCATACATATATGATCAACTTATAACAAAATATAAGGGCAAAGGAAATGTTAAAAATGGGGTTGAAAATTAAGAACGCTGAACAAAATGACTATTTTATTTATACTATAAGTTCAACAACAGAAAATAAAAGAAAATTTGAATTTATGTTAATTTACTTAATTTACTATTTATTATTATTATATTAATATTAATATAATATTGATATTTTAAATGAATATGGAAAGCATATGCGAAAATATGATTATTTAAAATAAACACATTTGAATTATTATTTAAATTTAACTAGCTGAAATATATTTAGTTTTTTTGCAAATTACGATTTCAGGGCCACATAAATCGATACACATGAATGGTAATTTTTATCGCAAGTCGATACTGTTTCGATAGTGCTATCGATGTTTTAAAAGATTGCAACTGTAATTTCTGTTCACATATTAGTTTACAGCAAATTATTATGTTTTGAATTTTATTAATTGTATAGTTTATTTAATTGTCGCTAAAATATACATTTTTTATTGTTTCTTATGCGCAGCAATCGCCCCATTTGCAACCAGGGCTACATGCTGCCGTTTGTGTTGTCGTTTTGTATTTCCATAAATTCAGTCACATTACATAAAATGAAATACCAAATTTCTCTTATGCACTAAATTTAAAGCTGTTTCACATATGACAATTGCTAATTCACTTGAAATTGCGAAGTATTTTCAAGACATCGATTTTGAACTCGAGCTTTTGATCGCTGCTCATGCGCTGCATATCGGGCTTAATGCTGTCAAAGAATGCCTGATCAGGATCTGGAGGATCTGAGCTGCCACCACCGTTGGCCAGGGAGGGCGTCGAGGCTGCTGGGACGGCTGAGCCTGCGTTGAGGTCTGTCGTGAAACTGGTTGAGTTACATTCGCTATTCGGGTTGTGCAATGTGGAGGCATTTGTAGTTGTACTGCTGCTGCAATTCAGTGTGTCCAGTATCGTGTGCAGACCGTCATCCTGTTGCTGATCTGGCTCGGGATCAGGCACCGTGTCCAATTCTCTGCACTGCCGCTTAACTGGCGATCGTAGTGTGCGAAATTGCTTGCGTTTTGCTGGGTTCTTTCCGGGTGCCTCCTTTGACTCCTCCGCCTGTTCCTCCACATCCTCTGCTTTGACTTCCAAGAGGAAACCAAGTTCCTTTTCGTATATATACGAGGCACGTGCGATCTCATCACCGCTCTGGCGCAGCCTATTTACCCGTAAATAACTATCGCGAGTATTTTTCCAGCGTTTCAGCAATGTCTTTGCTGCAGGCGGGGAATAGAGAAATATATAAAGGAAACACTCATCAAAGATTTCCGTACTTACTTATCTCCTGCTTTTCTGCGTTGTTTGCCAGCTTGAAATTCTTGCACAGCTGTTGCCCAATTTGCTGCCAGGCCTGATCGCGCAGCTCACGGTTGTGGAAGTTCTTGTGCTCCCGATCCCAGATAATGTGGTGCTTTTTGACGGCATCTATAAAATCGTACATGGAATACCGCAGGTTTATTCCGGCTGTTTTCAGCACTTTGTGATTGCCCATTTTGCCGCGTTTCTTATATTGTTATTGTTTCTCACGCTGTTTTGTTTGTGTGTGCGTGTGCGTGGGAAAAACGCGCGCAGAAACAACGTGCTGACTACTAAAACAGCTATCAACTGACGCGTGCCGCGTGTGAAAAACGCTAGCAAAGCGCACGGCAATCGCTAACAAGGTTGCCAGATCGATGGAACAAGGAATTGCTTTTCACTAAATATGCAGTATTTCAACAGGTGGGGGGATGTTGAGCATATTTAAATGTTCGAAAGTGGTTTTAGCGCAGTTAATTATTAAATTTGGCAAATGTGTCTTAGCATTGATTTCTAATGAAAGTCCCTTTAGGATTTTCATTTGCATCCTATTAACGAGTTTGCTCTTTAAAAACAATATATATAATTTGCTAATTATTGACTATGTATATGATTTTAATGGATCTTTGCCGGCTTTTACCTCTTACTGCAGCTGAAAGAGATAGAAATAACAGCTAAGGTTACCAGATAGCTGAAATTAAAACACGCTTGCTTGTGTTATGAAAATGTTTTCTTTTATTATTATTAGACATAGGCATAGGTCAGTTATTGTATAAGTTGAAGAAGAAAGCCTGCGTTTTTTGACCACTAATACATGTGAGAACTTGTGTGTGTATGTGTGTTAATTTAAAGAGAAAGAAATGCAAGTGAAATGTTCACGAAACGCAATGAGTGTGTGGGTATTTTTGTGTATTTTGTTGATGTTTAGTGTTGTTGTTGTGGGTGATACTTCACACTTGTAGTATATGTAGAATAAGTATTTTTTACATGGGCCTGCCCATACCGCGACCCATTCCCATGCCACCACCTGCCATTGGCGGCTCGCCAGCCTTTGGGCTCTTTATTGTCTCGTCCACAGACAGAATCATGCAAGCAGCCTCAGCGGCGGCAGTCAGGGCATTGATCTTGATAATCGAAGGCTCCCAGACGCACTGCTCAAAGTTATCGGAAATGTCCTCCTTGGTAATATCAACGCCATACCATTGACCACCTAGGAAAAAAAGAAGATAAAAATAATTAAACAAATTTAGAAATATATAAAATAGAAATTTAATTATTTGTGTAATATAATAATAATCTGTGTAATAAGAATAATCTCCCGCATAATTATTTCGTTTATATTATTTGGAATGACATCATTTAATAATAAAAAAATACTTGATTAAAAAGGACATAAATCTTTAAATCAGAAAACCAGCCGCAATTTTAATAAAGAGTATTCAGTATTTTTTTTCAAAATTTCGTGTCGCATTGTGTACGCGCCAAGCACGCACATCTCTAGCAAACGCAAGCAACTTGGAACGTGATGGCAACTCCATAAAAAAGTGCCCGCGCATAAGACAAAGCAACAAATATGCTCGCACCGCACAATGGGTGCGAAAGAGCACACACTATGGCACAGCCGTTGGCGAACGAAAGAGCTGCCAAGACAAACACGCGCTAGTGCCGAAGAAGAGAGGAGTTAGTACAGAACAGCAGTTTTTCTTTGCACTTGCTTAAAGAAAATAGAATCAAAAATAAAGAAAACGAATATAAATTCGCACAAATTTTAAAATTCAACTGCGACTGACAATGTCCTCATCGGGACGCAAACGAAAGCAACAACTGCGACCGCGTCAGGATGTGCACAGGTCGCCAGTGAAGCGGCAGAGTCTCGATACCAAAACGGAGCCTCTTCTTCTAAACAGTTACCCGTTGGCCGACTACGACTGTATGGACATTAAACCCGATCTAACTGAGCTGCAACTTCAACTGGCGGTGAACAAGCAGAAAGAAGGGAGTGCAACAACAAGTCAGGAGGACAACATCAAATGTGAACTGGAGCTGGAGTTGCAGCAAAGTGACTCGGATGAGGATGGCTACTCCGAGATTAACCTAACACCGCGTGAGCTCTTCTGCGAGGGTGAGTTAGGTCTCTCTAATATAAATACCCAACTCATTGCCTTCTTTTTCCCTCCTCGTTCTGCAGATGATGAGGATGACTACGATGCCGAGTGGACTGTGCATCAGGCATCGCCACGCCTCATCTTCAAATTCAACACACCCACACAGCAGATGGGCCTGAAGACAGTCCGCAAGTTCGTCTGTCCCTTGTATTACTTCAACACTCTGCTTGGGGCACGCTCCGATTTCTTCGCCCAATTGGCACGCGGCTGCAATCAACGCAATGTGACGTTGCGTGCAAGTCCGGAGGAGTTGGAAACCTTTCTGGGGCTCTGCCTGCTGTTGAGCGATGTAAAGCTAGCGGAGCTGAGCGACTATTGGAGCGACAATATGTTTCATGGATTTGTGGGATTCGCACAGAAAATGCCACTGGAAAGGTTCCTCCAGCTGCTACAGTGGCTGAGCTTCGATGAGCTCGATCCGAATGCAGGAAGTGCACACAATGCTGGCGGGGATGCTGGCAAATTGGTCAACTTCTTCAATCTACGCATGGCTGAGCTATATGTCTGTGGACAGCCGCTGGTGCTGAACGATCCAATCATACAGTGGAAGGGCAAGTTTAGTTTTCAAAACGAGTTGCCCCAGAGACATCGATGCAATGCGGTCATGCTGCACCTGCTTAGCGAACAAAGCGGCCTGATAGTACGCATACTGCCGGAGATTGTGGATCAACAGCAGCTGGCGCGGAATTCTCGGCAACTGGTGGTGCAGCGAACCGAGCTGGCACTGCAGTTGTTGCAGGAGCATCAGCATCGGGGACACAGCGTCTATGCATGCAAATACTATGGTAGCTATGGCCTGGCCAATGTGCTCGCCCAGCGTCGCACCTACTGCAGTGGATTGTTGGACAGGAACCGCTATGGGAACAGCAAGGCCTTGGTGCATCAGCAGATGACACCGAACAGCATTGCCACCCGTTATGCCACGCCCCTGATGATGGCCAAGTGGCGGCGCCGCGAAAAGTGTGTCTATTTTTACAGCTCCGATTGCTTGGCCATCTACGCGAAGGAAATGTCCATGCAGAAGATCAATGCCAGGCCCAAGTTGATACAACAATTGGATTTCCATTTGCGCTCTACGCAATCCACACGACAGCAGCTTATTAGCTATCAGCCCAGCTGTGGTGGTATGCAACGGCAGCAGCAGTTGATTGTCTATTTGCTCAACATGCTCGTCTTCAACGCTCATCTGCTTTATCTGGCGAATACGCAGCCCACACGCGGCTTCCCCAACACTGATGTCAAGCTAAAGACCTATGCGGAGTTTCGTGTGGCCATCATTAAGTCGCTGCTCAAGGAAGATGTTGTGCCGGCGGCAGTGGCAGTTGCAGCACCCACACAGCAAGCGGAGGCAGTGTCACCTACAGCCACTGTCAGTAGCAAGCGGCAAGATACGAAATCTAGGATATCTACTGCAGCCGGAGTTATCCGACCCATCCCCGAGTCGAAGCTCAAGGAACCCATGCACGAGCTGATTACCATTCAGCAGGACAAGACAGCGAAGCCATTGCGTAAGAATTGCCAGCATTGCAACAAAGTTGGCATGTTGCAGTTCACCAAATACATGTGTAACCTGTGCCCCAATAATCCGGGACTCTGCCAGGATCCATGCTTCAAATTGTGGCACGAACGCCTCAAGGATGAGAATATGACATAAATATCCAACTATACGTTAATAAAACCGATAAAACTATTTAAAAATCAAATTAGTTATCTTGGAGAGATCTATACCTATACCAGGACCTAAACTATTTGACCGATTGTTTCTATACTAGTTTAAGTACTATATAACGGTGCAGAGGTTTCTAATATTAACCATGAATTCGTAAAAGGATCTTGTTCGTTGTGACTTATTCAGAGCATTCCACAATTAAAAGCATGTGTAGCGAGTTTTATCAACAGTGCAACAGACAGACGGACATTTCAAGTTCGAATCGCATGTTAAGGCTTATCAAGAGCATACATATACTTAAGAGATGTCTCTTCTGTGTAGCCAATATTAATATACCCTTTGCACGGGTATGGAGTTGAACAACGTGTAATTTATATGATCATATCCCAGTGATATACCCAAGATATTCCTCATATAGGGATGTATATAAAGCGTATGGCAAGATACTTACCTTGTGCATGCTTCTGGCGCAGCTTATTAAGAATGTTTGTTGCATCAAAACCGGCATTGTCACACAGCTGACGCGGTATGATCTCCAGTCCCTTCGCAATCGATGCAATCAGCAGCTGCTCCTTGCCGGCAATGGTGCGCGAATAATCGCGCAGCACCTTGGACAGTTCCATTTCAATGGCACCGCCGCCGGCAACCACAGAATCATGTTTGATCGTGCGACGCACAATCATAATAGCATCGTGCAGTGAACGCTCCGTTTCCTCCAGGAACTGCTCTGCACCGCCGCGCAGAATCAGAGTGCTGGTCTTGGCATTCGGACACCCTGTAGGTTGGAATGGTTATAGCAATGATGATATAGTAAAGATTTGTACAAACGCACCTTGGAATAGGTTGAAGCGCTCGCCGCCTACTTGGGTCTCTTCGAAGCGTTCGCACTTGCCCAGTACACTGACATTGATGTCATTCGCTGTGGTCATGACAGCGCCACCGCAGGCCTTCATTGTGCGCTTGAGATCCTCCTCGGGAACACGGCCAGCGCAGAAGATGTCACGATCGGCGAAATACTGTGTGGCCACATCGCCAATGGGCAGTTTGGATAGCACCACATTGGCGCCGGATTCGTGAATTTTGGCCAATTTGTTGTACAGAATTTGCCATTCGGCATCCACGATCTTTTGATACTCTTTCACATTGTCCACACGAATCTCGGCATTGTCGCGTTCGGCCTTCAGTTCCAGTTCAATGTTCAACAAGGCAATTTTACAGTTCTCATAGGATTTGGGTGCCATCTCAAAGCCGGCATAGGAGAAGGTCTTCTTGAATGCGACGCCCGAGATCAATTGGGATTCCTCCAACGAACCGCCGGCAACCTTCTTAATACCAATCATGTTCAACGGCAGCAGCTCATCCAACGAGAGCACAGCTTCGACCACAATCTTTGAGAAGAAATCGCGCTGCTGATGTATCAGCTTGGAGGACATGGCTGTGGCGGCGCATTTCTCAAGTAGAGAACGTTGCTCCTCCTTTGATTGCTTCTCAATGCGCACGGCCATCTCGTTGATCTTGTCCATGCAAAGCTGCAGGGCCTTACGTATGGCCTTAATCACAATACGCGGATGCACGCCTTCCTCGACAAAGGGTTTAACCTGCTTGAGGAATTCACCAGCCAGTAGTACGACTGAAGTGGTGCCATCGCCCACCTATGTTAAGAATTAGGTGAATTAAAAACGGAGAGGCAGGGATTACGCATCGGGACTTACCTCGGCGTCCTGTGACTTGGCTATGTCTACCAAGGTTTTAGCTGCAGGATGTATAATCTCCAGCAGCTTCATGATTGTAGCACCATCATTGGATATGGTCGCCTTGCCCTGAGAATCTACAATCAGTTTGTCCATGCCGCGCGGACCCAGAGTGGTGCGCACTGCATCAACAATCGACTGGCAGGCATTGATGTTCGACACTAGCTGAGGCTTGCCCTGCGACGTATCGGTGCCTTCCTTGAGGAGCACTATTTGTGGCTGCTGCAATGGTACGAAATGGGTATGGGATACCCAACAAATTAGTCAGCCATATAGCGGTTTGACAGCCTCAATATGCCGTGGTTTTGCGAGAAGCTTCTTTGAAGGTTATGTTTTGATGCCGCACGATGCACAATTGCAATGCAGTGCAGTGCATTGTGGGATAATTTGTTGCATTTGCCTTCAAATTGCGATTCACTGGATATATTTTCTTAATTATTTAAATACATGATTTGATCACGAGGTGCACATGGTGTAAAAACTAACACCAATATCGCATTTACTTGAATTACTAAGTATTATCATCTGATTTATTGTTTATTATTTAATTTACACATGTACTAACCATATTTAAGTGATGGTATTTGCCGTTAGACGTTAATATTAGCTAAAACAATCAATTTTGGTAGCAGACAGGCGGCAATATGATTTTCTTTCACGTTTTCCGCAATGAGTAAGCGGCAGGCTGTAACTTATCGATGACGCTATCGTTAATATCGCAGGGTTGCTCTGATATCGATATAAGCTCAAATATCGTATTCTCCAGTGCGATAGTCTGTAACACAAATACCATATTAATTGCGATGTTCAAATAATCGCCGCGTGAAGTTTAGTTTTTAAATATCGATGGGGACGATACAATTGGCTTGATAGCAGCAATCAATGCACTATCAGCTGTAACTAACTTGTCGCACATTTGTAAAAGTCTTACTTTGCTTGAATTATTATTTGAATAATTACTTTAACTTACCTTTTGAATTAAACTGCGTGTGATTATTACATATTTGTTTTTATTGCAGTTTAATTATCGATATCATCATTTAAAATAAAGCCCCACATAAAAACGTATAAAAAATCCGTTACTAAAACTGCATAATAGTGAAAGTGAATTGTGATTCGCAGAAAATATGCATTATGTAGTTAAAAAACTCCTAATTAAGTCGCCTCTCTTTTTATCCATTTATAGAAATTAGTGTTGAAAGTAGATCTACATACATTTGTCCCCTTTAATTTGAAACTTCAAATATAGATATATTATTCTATCTATTTATATAAATTTGGCGATGTTCCACTCGCTGCACACACATAGGCTGTATGTAAATTCCATTTTCGAATTTCTTGCGTGTTGTTTCAGTTTGTTCCGATCGCTCAACTTGAGTGAGTTGTTTTGTTCGAGCAGCAGGGCTATATAGCTAATATAGCCAATTTAAAACTAATTATCACAACATGCACAAATAGTTTCATCTGAATCTAATTCGGTAATGTGGATTCGGAACTCTAGCAAAAGAAAAGATGTCAAATGAGTTTCGAGAGGCAAGAGTAAAGTGATTACGAAACTACGAACTGTGCACGATTTGGATAACGATATGAATAAATATTCATACTATACGTAAAAGGAGTAGGTATATTGAAAATAGGAGTATAATGTGAATATAATTGGCCTCGTCTATGTTTAGAAATATTGATGTGAAATCTTAGGCCGTCCTAATTGTGTCCATCATTCATCGTGTCGTTAAGTCGTTGTCATAAATTTGTGTATCATTTGTAAAGCTTCAGCTGTCGGCAACTTGCTCCTCCGGGTCCCCCCACTCATTCAGTCTTCGGTCGTCAGGGTAAGGGAGTGCGGGAGACGGTTTGTTTTTGTTATGAATGCAGTCAAAACAAATGCTCAAGATTCATTCAATTTGCCGCCGCCGCTTCCGGCAACGGCAACAGTAGCGTCTTTTCCCGGTCAGAAATTTCTTTCGAGCACGCACAGCTTTCCACCCTCCTCGGTGCGGTCGGCAATTGACCCCAACCCGAGCGAGAATGCATCAATAAAATGCCAAAGCTTTCTTCAATTAAGTGGAGCAAGCGAATCGGGGAAAAGCACAAGAAAGCTCGCGACGTTGGGTTAGTCAATCGGTGTCCGACCGAAACGAAAGATCTCCTCTCCGTTAAACGAAACCGCATAGTAGTAGTAAATAGTTTAATTTTTATTAAATTGATATCATAATTATTAATTAACTTCGCTAACGATATTCACATATTATTCGTCGAACTTTAGCAGTAGCCGAAATATTTGCCGAGCAAATATTGAAAAGCTACGTGTTACGATTGCGAAAAAAACGTGTTGAAATCGAAGAGAGATACTCTAAAATATTTGTGGAAACAATTACTGTATGTATATAGAATTGGAAACAGTTCTTAAGTGATACTACAAAAAATGAACATAGTACACACAAATTGACGTCACTGCAGAGAGTACACTGCAAGAAATGAAATAGTTAAAACAAACAAGCAAACCGAAACTAAGTAAACTGTTTACATTACGAAATCGAGTGTGGAGTGAGAAAAGAAGATATAAAAAGAAGAAAAACAAATTTCTCATGTAAATTACGACGCATGCCAAACTTTGTTGTAGTTCTAGCAAAGTATATCCAAGGTTTTTAATGTTAATGGTGCGTATACATAGTATTTAGGAAAAGATCTTGCACCATGAATCACTACCAGCACATTATAGACAAAATTTAACGACTCATCGTTTCCACATCATTTTTCTTGCTGAAAACAGAAAACTGTTTCAAATGTTGCGAGAAATGTGGCAAATTTCTCATTATTTATTTTTTTTTTGGTTGTGGTTGTGCCAGAGATGTTGTGGGCGGGAAGTAGCGAAAGGCAAGCCTCGTGATGTCACCATGTCGTGCTACTACAACACTTTAATAAAAGTCGACTCGGTCGGGGGCTTCAAAACACTTTGGTTAATTTAATTAAATGTGCAACACGAGCTCTATAAATTTACGTATACGCGTTATCTGCTTGTCCGCAATAATATATTAAGTCCTACAAATCAAATTCCAATCGTAGCCGCTATTTAAAGTGCATGCCTATCTCATGTATATAAATATGATCATGTATATATAGAGATCGGCGGCCTTGATAAAGATGATCTTGCGGAAATTCGAGAGAGCGACCGATTTATATGAACTCGTGAGGCCCTCGATGAGCTGTTGCTGTCTGCAGTGTGCTCTCTCAAAATGTTGTACAGTGTATGCTCTATAAATGAGCTGTAAAATTATAAACATAGAGATCAAGTAAAATTTGTTTATTATTGAAATTAAAGAGATTTATCAACAAAAGTTGTAAAGTAGGTAATGAAAATATATCAGATACCCTTTCATTTCCAAGATTTTCGCTTATCAGAAATTGGAATACAATCTAACAATATTATTTCCTAATAAACTTGCATGATATCACATTATTCCCTACTAGAATAACTTATTTTAAAGCATAAATGAATTGATACTAGCAATTGATATGACTGAAAAGCTATAACATAACGAATTGAATACGTTTTATCCCATATTCACTACAGCTATATAAAAATCTCTTTGTTATTATTATAAGCGGATGCCCGAACAATGTAAAGAATTTTTGTTAGTGCTTGGGTAGCCCATCATAAAATACGGTTCTCATGCGTGCACACCACAATCCACGCTAAATAGTATATGGTATATGGTATACATGATACATGGTACACCCCCAATGGGGAGTGCTATGGATGGGTATGAGTGTGAGTACAATCATATTATTGCGAAGGCGCGCCGCTTGACGTCATGTTAAAATAAAACTTACAAAGTAACACTAACTAAATATGTAGATGATGTATTGCACCATATGTACATATGTATGTGTGTATGCGTCTGTATGTGCCACATATTTGTGGCAAAGAAAAGCTCGCACTTTCTGTACAAATCAATAAAAGGGGGAAGAACTTGTTGATAGAATGCAACGAGAAGTAGCAGAAGCCAGTCAAATGCTAAAACGAAAGATAAACAAAATGAACCATTTAAAAATAAATTCGACTGCACAACTTATTGTTAAAGCTTCATGAACATTTGATCTACATATATTTCATATTTTCTCCATTCTTTCAGATAAACCCTGAATGAACTCAGTGGCTGCGAGATTGATATTGCAATGAATAATGTGAGATATAGCGAGACTTTCAATTAGGTCGGACCACACCGTATATGCAGCTTTATTAAGAAAAAATAAACAAAAAATAAAAATAACGACGGCTATATTTTTATATAAAACATATATGAAAATCATATAAAAATGGCTGATAAAATAAAAACGACCTCTAGCAAAGGATTCAATGAGAAAATCGCACACACACATATTTTGACCCCACACAATGGGGCAGCAGTGCGTAAAACTATGGAACACAATTCGGTGTCCAAGACGAAACAAAGCTTCCAGACAGAGCGAGAAGACTGGCAGACGCTGGTCCAGAGTAAAAATCAATTGAAACGTAAAAAGAAACTGAGCGCATCGCTCACATCGGTTGGGGATACCGTTAATCAGGAGAAGCGCACACGCATCGAGGGTATTCACCTCAATATAAAGTCACGCAGCAAGGACAATAACGGTGCTAATGAGATTGTAATCACAAAAGCTGCTTCCAAGCATCAGCAGCAACCGCAATCACAGCAACACCAAATACATCAACAACAGACGCCCAACAAAGTCGAACGTCCCGTTTTAATTGGAGGCGTTAATGTACTTTCAACGGCACCGCAGCGCTTTAAGCGAAAGCTCCAGGAGAATGTGGACACCATACAGAAGCTTAACGCACTTGCCGAACAGCTGCGTTTAGAAGTTAATGAGGTAAAGATTAATTCACAATTTGATTTTAAATGTATTTAATATATTTTATATATTATATTTATTTAACTCCATTAACAGCTCAAGTCCAGCTTAATAACTGAACGCAGTGCAGTGCGAGCTTTAAGGTAAGCAACGTGTTTATTGTTTTGTTACAATTAAAAGATTCTAGAGCGCACGCACTTTAGTGAAAACTTAAAAATGAACTTGTGCCTAAGCTTTAATCGAGCTGATAAATTCAAAGCTTGTCAGCGTATTGAACTTTAGTACAGTTAATTTCAGCTGTTAATGTGCACGCGCCTGAATACAAACATTTCAGTTTTAGCTGCAGTGTGCGTGCGCCCTTAGTGCTGGTTTATTAATGTTTTCATCTCTAGCTTAAAGTGCACAAGGTGCCGATAACATTGCATTTGCTTTGGTTTTATTTTTGCTATCGATAGTCTTAATGGCGCCAACGAACTTTGTTTTGATATCCTTGCAGGGCACAAAACGATGCCGATAGTCGAAAATGGCGCCAC
Source organism: Zaprionus davidi (assembly GCA_018903715.1). Lineage (NCBI taxonomy): Eukaryota > Metazoa > Arthropoda > Insecta > Diptera > Drosophilidae > Zaprionus > Zaprionus davidi. The sequence continues at coordinate 3,067,778 of JAEIGL010000003.1, forward strand.
GATGTGAAAAAACTACAGCAGACTCTGGAGACGACAAAGAAATCGAATGCGAATGTAAAGAAACCTAACGAGCTGGCCGTGGAGGCCAGTAATAGTCACGTGGCCGTCGATGGCCTAATCAACCATGAAATCCAAAGACTGACAAATGAAATTGCCGTACTGAAGGAAGCAAACAGAACCAAAGAGGAGAAAACCCAGGTAATTAGTAGAAAATACATCAAACGGATGCTGATTAGTATGCATGTGCGTTAATTCATGTGTGTATATAATATGGATGAACTGTGTACAGAGAAAGATCGCTAAGGATAATGCATTAAACAAGAGACCTGCACGCATGAATAAGGTAGCCTCGACAGTAGAAGTGTGACACTGTTTTAGTATAGTGAGTGAGTGATCAAGAACTATCTATAAGAAATCAAACGAGGGACCGTCAGGTGACGACGAGCCCACCTTATTCATTGCATCATTGACAGCATGCAGGTCTTAACTATACACAGCGTAGGTAGCGATGTTTCCCTGTACCTAGTTTAGTTTGCATGCTCGCCCGCTTGCCTAGCGCTTGCGCTTTGTTATGGCCCAGTTATGTACGAGCAGCTCGCAGCAGAACGTCACGGCAGCCAGGGCAACTCCAATGGCCCACAGAACGAAGACGGCGTGAAAGTGCTCCACTTTGAGCACGACCGGGTCGTCGTTATTGCTGCGCCGATTGTGATGCACCTTGGTGCCGGACTTGATGAACGCCACGTTCATAATGCGATCCCAATAGCGGTCGAAGCCGTATTCGTAGGCGTCCCGCATCAGCCGATTGAGGAAACCCAAATAGGGCGAACCATAGGGAACCGTGTAGACAGCATGAAACGGTACCAGGCAGCTTTTCATCAGGTGGAACAGTGGTCGTCCCCGGCACATGTGCTGGCGTGCGTTCACCTGGAACGAGGCAATGTGATACTTCTCCAGATAGGAGAACGAGCGATCGTTTCTCTCCAAATAGTCGGCAAGCCCTACATCGGGCACCACCTGCATGAGTTGTCGTATGCGTGCCTCGTGTTGATGCCCAATGCTCAAAAAGTGATGTATGTATCGGATGTGACGAGCCCGTATGAGTATCTTATGTGGGGAATTGGCCAATTCACGTAGGTCATTGATGTCCGGTAGTGATTTACGGTAGACCAACATGCTGGTCAGATTGCACTTGAATGCGTTGCCAATGAGCATGCCAAAGTACAACCAGAAGACGAGGAACATGCGGAACGAGCTGCGCTGCGGTATGTGCCACAAGGGTTGCGAGAAGCTGCCCGCGATCAGATTAAGAGTCACACCGTCACGCTGGCCGTGCAACAGCAGCTGGCTAAAGAGATTCGCCAGCAACAGACTCAGCAAGATGAGGTACCAGACCCATTGACCAAACGAACGGAATAGGTTCCAGAATAGGGTCTCTGATTCAGACTTAGGCACAATCACACAGAGATCATCGCGCTTATGTGATATGGATGGCTCGACACGTTTTCCAAAGGTTTCCGGCGATAGAAATCGGATGTTCATGGCCATGTCATCGAACTCATTGGCGATCTCCTGGGCGCATATGTCTGTGGACTGATTGTGCATGTTATAGGATAGCGGCTGCGTGATTACCCGTGTAGCATTCAAACGTTGCGCTACATAACCGGAGAACAAACCGTCTGTGCCCAAGATCTGGCCATTTGAGCCATAGAAGGCACGCACATCGTCCATATAGAGGCACATTCGCAGAGGCTTTCGCTGCATGTTCGGAATGGCCGTTGGAAAAAGTTGCGCCAATGTTGGCAGCTCATCCGGCTCCGGTGGCAGGGGCAAGGGTAGCAGGAAGTCGTTCGTAAAGGGATTATACCGATACACATTCAAGCGATTGTCACGCCAAAAAATTATGACAATATTCAGTAGCCAAATGCTCCAGAATTGCCTGAAGCTGGCGCGCAGCCAGTCTACGGAAATATTCGTTGCATCACGCACGACAAGAATCACGTGCGACAAATGCTTCGCAGCGGACTTCTTGTTGATCAACGTCAACTTCAGAGGTTCCGAAATGTCTCGTATTATCATCACCATGTACATTAGAATGCCGTCATCTCGAACCGATTCCAGTGGACGAGCTTTTTTTCTAGAAGAGAGAATCAAAGGGAAAGTGGAAATAACAGTGACACCTTACGATAAAGAACTAAACTAAGAATTCTACAGGCAAAGCGAAAGTGAAACCATGCGAATAAAAATTGAACTACAGAATTGCTAAAGAATTTTGTGTACAATATTAAATGAAATGTTGAAAATAGCTGCACTAAATCTTTGAATGTTCTTTAAGATTTCTTTAAGAAAATTAAATATTATAACATAGTATAAATTAAATTGAAGTCAATCCAAAGTTATAGCAATATATCCGTATATGTACAAATCCAAATTCGTAAGAAAGTTTAAGGCTGATGAAACTGATCCGTATATATATATATATATAAATAATGAGGATAACGATGGTTATACCTTTGTTTAACTGACCTGAGGGATATATAAGATATATCGCACTTGGTGACGAGTCGAAGTATTTCGCCCGAATGATCGTGGGTTGGACGATTCTCAAAGTACACGAAAAGCACCTTGATACGAGCACGACACAATATCTTGCTAACCTCGAGCAATAGATCGGAATCGCGACTATTCTCCACTGGAACTGGGACACCATTTTCAGAACATGGTAGAATGGCTAGCAGAAGAAAAGCCAAAGAGAACCAAGAGATGAAAATACAACTGGACATGTTGTTCGAAGGACTTTCGACAACTATAGCGCGATACGGCGCAAAGCTTTGTTTTTATACTAGTTGGTAATAACATACTAATTCCATTAATGTTGGCCCCATCTCCGACATCTGACAGGGAGTAAATATTGTTTTTGCGATTGTTTTGTTATGTGTCTCGTTTGCCTAATGGAAATGCAGCTAAGTGCAACACTAACGCCACCACGCTTTTGCCCCATTCCCCGCTGATGACGATTGTCATTTAGTTGGATACCTGAACATATCCATATGTATCTTATATATAGTATGCTGAATGCGTGATGTGTGATTTCTTGCAGATCATTGGGCAGGCTGACAGACAGAAGGCAGCTGATATGCGCCAATTGAAAACTGCATATGAAAACCGATTGACTCAGATACAAAAGTCAGCCAAAATTGAAATAACACGTTTGGTAAGTTACGCACAATTCGGTTCAGTGAGGAACCCCACAACCTGTACGCGTTGTCGTAGAAGCGGACGGGCAACTTTTTATCATATAAGACGTACACACAAGATTTTACTTATATACAGAGAGATACGATACAACAAGTATATTTAACTGGGTCTTGAGAGATGACAAAACTTTGCAGAGCTGAAACTAATTTGTTGTATTTGTGTTTTTGCAGCTAGAGGAAATTAAAACCAAAGAACGTAATATAGGACAACTCAAGAAGGATTTGCAGACATTGCAAAATGGCAGGAGAACAAGTGAAGCCAAAACGAAACCCAAAACGAACGAATCAAGCCAAAAGCTTGCAAAGAAGCCCAATACGAAAGATACTACAACACAAACTACAACAACAATACCAACAATAACAATAGCAACAAAAGCTAAAAACGAAACAGACAAAACTGAAGAAGATATACCACCAAATCCCCTACACCAGGCTCAAGTTACAACTGAGGTGAGTTGTAAACAGTAATTTCTCCACCCATTACCTCGAACTATTGTCTAAGTACACAAGCTTAAAGGGTGCGGATGGATTAATCCATGATGTTGGAGTTGGATTAAGTGATAGGAATAAATTATTGAACACTTCAGTCAATAATATAAGTATAACATTTTAAATGGATTGTACTAATCCGTTAACTTTGCAGATAATTTGTAGATAATTTGATAGCTTGGTTGGGATGGATTAATCTATAATCTTGTCGTGGAACTCGGTGATATTATTGATTGATGATATTTTATTGAATAATTCAATCCATAATTTGAATATACAATCTTAATTAAATTGAATTAATCCTTAAATTTACTTTTTTAAATCTTCAATCTGAAACCGTTTTAAACTATTATCTAAGTATTTAAAATAAAGCGAACAGGATTATTAAATGGATAATCCACGAACTTAGAAAATGGTATTTGGGATGGATTGTATTAGAATCCTTGAACAAGTGATAAGGTGTTTAGTATTGTATGATTTCTGAGATCATGTTAAGTGATGCACAGCCTTAAACAAATATGTCAACCTTAAATAATACGTTCTGCTAATAAATGTTACTCACTCATAGTGATGACTAAACCAACTCATCGACTAAGTAGTTGACTCGCATTTCTCAAGATGTAGCAATGTTTATCTTTGATTAGCGTGTGTAAGAAACAGTGAAAAAGAACTACTATACTAACTATCAACATGTTAAGCATGCACAAACATGCCGAAGGTACATTAGCAAAACTAGATATATAATGAATGACTGAGGAGTACTTGGTTTTATCTCAATTTACTTCATTACAATTAGTTGGAAGATCTCACATTACTGATGCTTTTTCTACTTCATTTCCACTTCCCGTTGAGCCTACGACTTGAAGAAACCCATTCCATTCCCCTTTCCAATTTCCGTTTTAAGCTCGTGTCATTTTGGCCAGGCCAGGGACTTGAACTTGTCCAATGTACAAAGCGGTTTAAAAGGCAGACAGGTTAAATCACAGGTTAACCGCTCATAAAGATCACATCTACTGTAGATACACACATACATTTGTCTTGTCTTTGTAGAGCTCAGTATGTAACTGAAATTGTAGCATTGTATCGCTGCTGCTGCGGTTATGCACTATTGGCATGATCTATGATATAATTTTGCGTTAGTTATGAGAACGGCGAAGACAACAATCGCCATCGACATCGACATCGCGCGATAAAAACCTGATGCGAAACGTGAGACAGATAACGAATGAACAAAAGCAGAAAAAGCAACAAAAACCAGACGAAAGCTATAGTCGAGCGCGCCCAACTGTAAGATACCCTTCGCCCAGTTTCGAAAAACAAATATAAACCCTATAGACAAAGTCTTAATTGTTTTAAGGTGGCTAACATGACTTGTATAATTTGTGTTCATAGTCCGATCGAATTTGGTTTGGAAAAGAGATAGCTATAATGTATTGTTAGCTAACTAAATTTACTTTCATGCTAAATAAATGTTAGTGGATGTTTTACACGTCGCTGACAAATTGCATTTAAAAATTTAAATAAACTTGATCTACGTGTGGTGTACAGGACCCTTCATGCTAAATTTGGTGTCTCTACCTTATATAATAGCTAAAATATTAACGTTCAAATAAACAGACAGACGAATATGGCCCCATTGACTATTTGTGAAGTTTGCTACGCTTCCTTCTGCCCGTTCCATACCTTTGCACAAAGTTAGTATACTCTTTTTGAGCATTTTCTATGTTTGAAAGGTATAAAACACACCACACTGCAAGCGAACTGCAGCGCAAGTGTTGCAACGAGCGATCGAACGAGAGAGAGGGAGAGAGAGGGAGAGAGAGTGAGAAAGAGCGTGCAGGTAGAGAGAGAGCGTGCGCCTGCTAAAGCCGGTTTTGCACAGGCAGAGGCAGACAAGCACTTGCACGCATGCAAGCATAAACCACCACCAACAACAACACAATACACTCACTCACTCACACTCACTTTCTCTTACCTGCGATGAGAGTGAAGAGCGCAGACGCCGCTGTTGCTGTCGCTGTCGCAGCTGGAGTCGCAGCTCACACCGTGCGCATGAATGAGGCCTAAGCGACGCGTCGCAGCCGCAGCCGTCGGCGACGTTGGTTGAGTTGAGTTTTAGTTTGGTTTCAGTTCGCGGGCATCGCAGGTGCGCATGGCCCCCGTTCGTTTTGAGTGCGTCGTCGTCGCTGTCGTCGTCGTCTGCTGCCGCGCAGCAGCCAAGTGTCAAGTGTATACGAGAGTTTTATTTCTGTTCTGTCTAAATATATAATTGAAAAACTCTCACATGCAAAGCAAATGCGAAAATGCAATCAAAAGTGTCGCATGCCAAATGCCAAATGGGTTCAACAATGTGTCATAATTAGGTGAAAATTGTTTTTGTTGTCGTTGCTGTGAAAAGTAAACCAAGCTCTATAGACAAGTGCATGCCGAAATCGACCACAAACAAAACAACAATAAAATAGAGTTGCCTTTGTATAATGCACATCAATGGATACATACAACAAACGCTCGAGTTGTTGTTGTTGCTGCCTTTGATTCAAAGACAGCAGCCATAGATACAAACATATTTACAGTTTGTCTTTCACTTTTCCTATTGTTTTGCAAAACTGTTAAGTTTAACGCACCGTGGGCAGAAATCTACAATACTACATTGGGCCACAATGGGCTGGGGCGCGGGCCGAAAGGGGCGGAAAAGGTACTCATAATTTCACCAAATTTGCAGTACAGATTAGCAAAGCGGGCTTAGAGACATTTGTTTAGAGGCCAGCTCGACTAAGGGCATACCCTGTAATATAGCTTGTACTTTATTGATAAAGAATTTAGTATACGCCGGAGGGAGACAGGCTGTAAAAAGATTTGCAATAAATACGACAAGCTTGCTTTAATTAGAGATCTGTTTGTTAGTATACTGGAAGGAACACCCTGTGCATATTACAGTTATAGAATTCAATATTAATATTACAATATTATTCAATATTAATATATACTAAATGCGGTTCTTACAAGTCTTCAATAGGATCTCTATATCTATTTCGTCTAGGGTATACTCAAAGCATATAAACATAGCAAATTAATTGTCTGTGGATCATTTCGTTCCGTTACGTTCCACTGATTGAATTCAATTTTACAGTTCATTAATCGCACCCGCTCGTAATTGTTTTTGTTGCTTATCGATATACAGAGTAATCCGATTGTTATCGAAGCATGACATACCTTTAGATTGGAGCAGCTTAACTGTTTCACACAGTTCTGCTCAAGTAGTCAAGTCCGACTTATCGACGAGATGTTCAGTCCGCGGCATCGTTTGCATAGCTCGAGTGCAGCATCAACAACAACAACAACAACAACTGCGGAACCATGTCATCTAACAACAAACACAACAAGCAATGGCATCAATAAATAAGTGTGTATGTGTGGGGAGTGTGTGCACCTCCAATTGGGGTCAGTGAAAAGCGTTTTTAAATGTTAACGCTATTTTAAATACGATTTGTTGTTGTTACTCACCAACATACACACACACACGCACTTACACACACACGCATTGACTAGCCACATACTGCAAAATTTGTGGCCATCTTCATCGTCATCGTCATCGTCAAACGACAGTAAAAGCGAAGCCCCCCAAACGAAGCTTTAGCCGAAGACGATCATCGCGTGGCTCATCGTAATGACGATGCTGATGATGATGCTGGGATGATGTTGCTAAAAACAAGATGGTCCAAGTTTCCAATATGCAAAGTAACCACAACACACTCTAGACACAACAAAAAAAAACTAAACGGGGTGTGTGAAATGTGAACCATATGCAAATTTGCTGGGAATCGCGTTTTTCACTCTTAACTTCTTTTCATTTTTGCGCCAAAAATGTGTGTGTGTCCATAAATTTCAATGTTTTATTACGATCATATAGTGAAAATATTACGGTGAAACCTATGCAAGAAAGTAGAAAAAACTTGTGTAAAACACACATCAAATTTCTTGATGAATGAACGAATAAATGAATAATGAAATAGTTTTCGAATTGAAAAAGAGGACCTACAGTGGATTAACAATGGATTACTATTACGAGCTGGGAGATGTTAAGGTAAAATAACACAGCAATTAAGTAATTACATTCTGATTTAAATATGATTGTTGTTCTCCCCCTTTATGCCGAGAACAATCCTTCACACTCATTCTATTGTTGACTCTCATTACTCACGACACGCATTACACATGGCCCTCTAGTACAATAGCTATAGCTTTAGATCCGAATAACTTGTCGACTCCAATTCACACCGAATGCAGAATGTAGTTTTCCAAGCAGATTAAGCTCGTAGTACTTATCATAGATTCTATTTCGATTTGGGTATTTATTTCTGACGCATTAGATAATACGTGTAGATTTCAATTAGTTGACCCCAATGACGTGTGTCATATTTGGTAAATAAGTTTTAACTTCATTTAGAGAATGTTATCTAGTTTAGTGTTTACTAAACCCATCGTATCTCTCTTTTACAATGTGTTTAGAATGTTTGTCTTGTTTTATCAACATTGGCCAAAATAAGGGATCTTGTGATCATGAATTATATGTTACTTGTACCTCAACTGATGATCTATTCCAATAAGAATTTGATGGTGCTCTTGATATGATTTATAGAAACTGGAAACTATACATTATACATATATCGTATATTATAGTAAACAGCATGGGACGAATCATTGAAGATTTCAATTTGCACAATTTGTTCTTATTATTGATTACTTTTGAAGATTTTTGCATTATGTTAGATTTCCATACTATAATGATTTCTTTAGATATTGTTTGTGTTTTAAAATTCTTCCTTCATTGTCATTTCATTAAAGAGATTATTTTCACTCGCTACCTATTCTTCTATCTTTAATTCAACTGTTGTTCCAATTATGTTTACTTTCACAAAAACTTCTTCTCCCTGCTCACTTTATTGTGTGTACCCAAAACAACTAACCGCCATCCCCCCTGGGAAGCCCCTTTGGATTCGACTTGGTCGTAAACATTTTTTGCCTTGTAATCGGCAAACTAATGTTGACTTTGCTCAATGAACTTTCCTGCTCTGCTGCGAGGCAAAAAGCACTATCTCAATATCTCTATTATTCTGCAGTATAAATGGTATATAATATAGAGTGTTTGTTTAGTTTTTATTTGAACAAAATTGCGAACAAAAACTTGGGTAATAAGCTTCTGCTTTTTCGTATGCCCCCAACCAGGGTTGACGTATCATTATGTGATTAATAACATTTTGGCGCGCAGTTGACAGGTGAAAGAAAGAGAAAGAGAGCGGCAGATGAGGTTAGAGGGAGACAAGGAGAAATTAACGCTGTTGTGTTTTGGAAAGGAAAGGCAGACAAACTGGCAGACAGACCACAGACAGACCACTGCATTAACCACACACGCTCACTTACACAACCACACACACGCACATCGCCGGCAAAGAGATACCCGATATCAATGCGAATTAATGACCATCGTGTCAACAATATACCTTGTCCATTCATTAGTTCAATTAGCCTGTTTAAGCCGCGATGGCTGATGGCTTCGGCTGTCAGCCGATCCACCGATTGGGTTGGGTTCCGACCGATAAACAATATAATTCATTAGCGCACATACATGAAAAATAAAACTTTCGCTTTCGCAAGATCAAATCGAATCGGCAATGCACAAGAGCACCAGAGCACAAGAGCACCGAGTCTGTCTGGCCAAAGAGCAAACCAGTATTACAATGCCAAATGCAAATACATACAGTTATGGTATAAATACATATATAGACAGACAGACAGATAGATATGTATATTATATATAGAGTTTACTGTACATGTTTGGCCGTAAAGCATCGCTGGCTGCTGCTGCTGCTGGTGCTGCAGATCGCGACACGTAATCGTGCAACGGGAGGGAGTCGAACCCGGAACGTGGCACGTTGCCGTTGCCGTTGCAGAGCCCAAAAACTGCAGCCGACTGGGCCGAGTCGATCGAGTGAAACCTGTCCGCTGTGTGGCAGAAAGGAAAATCATTTCACACAAACAATCACTGCGGCCTGTGGCTTGTGCAAACAAACCGATGTTGAGACAACATAAATACACACAAACACACGCACACACTAACACAAACACTACACACAAAACCAAACACTTGTCCGTCTATGCGATATGGATAGACCTGCCTGCCAGACTTTGACTGTAGTCTGCTCGTATGTCTGTCTGTCTCTTGTCTGTCTGTCTGTCTGTCCTCGTGTCCGTCTATAGCACTGCGAAGTTGGAAGTTGTTGACAGATTTACACACAATCGCCTGAAACCTATCTCGCGGCATTGCAAGTCAACGATGCGACGCACACTACGTTGTATTCGGCAGAAAACCTCATATCATAATTATGCCAGGGAAATTAATTTGAAAATTTATTCTAATTGAGATTGTCGGATTTGATGTTTTGAAAAAATACAAATTTTCTAGGTTGATCGAGTAATTAAAATGGAAATCTAAAAACAAAAGCGAGTGGGTGTCTCTTTAGATCACTCTAATAATAGTATTCCTTGCTCTGAAATTTCAATATGTTACCCACAGCATTTGCTCCACTGTGCCTTGTGGCATTAGGTACAATTTGCATGATGCCATCGAAGCCGTTTTGGTGCATCACTCGTGGGGAGATAAAGTCATCAAATCTTGAAAATACCTTCGAACAGAACTCGCGACCGAGTCCAAGTGGGCACTTGCTTAATTTGCCAGGCACGTTGATCTGCTGGGGATTGTGGGGTTCGTTAACTTGCTGAGCCGTTACGCAAAATGTTCTCTTTGAATTTATTGAAGAAATTACCATAACGGTTACCCGACGCCGATCGCCACAAATCGGAGACGAGTACGACAGTCGACGCCGATATGACTATACAACGATACGATACGACGTGCAGGCATTCAAGCACGACACCAACTCCATTTGAGGTTTGGTACTTGGGTGAATTGCTGAATTTGGAACCCGGGTAGGGGCTAGGGCCACCCGGCCTGCTTAGGTATTCATAGCTCTATTGTGAAACGATACGAAACGCAACGAAACCGAACGAAGCTATATAAGAGTCGATTGGTCATTGCACTGGGCGTATTGGGCATACCCTTGCAGAAGGTACATTGATTTTGCTTAGCAGTTTGTAGCGCCCAAAAGGCATTATATCTGACTACATAAAGAATTTTCTAATATCTTTCTTATAACTATATCGTATTGAAGCTGAGCCGATCGTATACAAGCTCTCCACATAAAAACTACCATTGAAAATGAAAGACAGAAGCTGCAAGGGTATTACACTTTTGGTATGCCGAATGTATTATTTCTTTTTTGCTTTTTTTTTTTTTTTTTTGGGTGTACCCCACCTCATTTCACAATTGATTAATGATTTCACTGGCGCATTCCCATTTTCATTATGTTGGAACGTCAAACGTCGCAAATTAGCATAATGCCTTCAATATGCGTATAACATGACTATTATGGGTGTTATATAAAAACCGACAAGGGGTGGGGAAAATTGAAGGAAATTGAAATTGACATGAAAGTGAAGGAAAGAGAGACAGAGCGATATCTACTTGGAGACTTATAGAAATAGGCGTGCTTGATTGGAAAGTGATTTGAGTTTTGATTTGTCTGCGCTGCACGGGTCAATTAGGCCCGATAGCCAGCTCTAACTATGATATTTATGCGGGAAAGAGGAGAATGAAATGAACCGGACAAAGAGGTGGGGAGAGTGTGGCATGGACAAGAGAGAGACACGCTCGTGACCGTGAAATTCGTGACATGGTCCCAAAGATAAACAACGAATGGGGGAATGGCGTGAATTTACCGAAATGTTTGAGTATTTATGTGTAGCTAAACTTGCGTGTAGCTGGTGATTTAAAGGAATCACGATATACGATATATGATATGCACATATGTATGTACACTGTTCGTGGAACAACTGTAAAACATGATATCTCTCTAGTCTCTCTCTCTAGTCAAGCAACAGTGGTCTAAATGCATTATAAAGTGAAGCAGATCACATTATAACATTATAATGGGTTTCTTTATGTTCACAGTTTTCATGACTAGTTAATTTGTTATGAATACTTGTAAAGCTATTAAGTTGGGTCTAAAGTGGTTAGCTAAGAGCTTTGTGTGTTTCATTAAAAGACTTTTATTTGCCGAAAATAAATTCCAAAAAAAACTTAGTCATGCTTGAAATATGCTAAGTTACTATAAAATAAAACTAAGTTTCTATTAAACCAACATTTTGTTTAAATCTCAAAGTATTTCCAAGACGCAACAAAACAAGAATATCAAAGAAATCAATTTCGCAAAATAATCAGTCAAGTAACTGCAAATTGCTAAAAAAGACTGATCTATAATGGAAATTGGTTCCATGTTGACATAGTTTGGATAAAAAGCGAAATAATTTCAAGAAATGTTTCTCATACCCTCCAAAGATCGTTTGTTACATTATTCGCCGCAGAACAATGCTGTTCATAACAATAAGTTCAGTCTATGTATAGAACCATCTCGAGCGGGTCAATAACCTGTTCACATATCAACCGGCCAGTTAACCAGCCAGTCTATAACAATGAATTGCCAATTTTCTATGGCTCTTTGGGGCATTTTGGGGCAAGAAATCAAGTCATAACTGTGCATTGCCGACAGCGGAACGTGTGTTCGCTGCCGCACTTGTTGCACGCTTCTAGATCGGCATCAATCTCGATGGGGAGAGAGAGTCTTTTGTTGTGTAGCCAAACTGACCATAACCGCAATTTTCTCATCCATCTCTCTTAGATAACCCAACTCAAGAATATTGAGCTAATCAACAATACGAAGAATGTGCATAAATCAACGCTTGAAATGCGTACAACAACAAAAGCAAAGCAACACGAGGAGAAGAACGATGAACATGAAGAAATCATAAGGAGAGAAGAGGGAACTGTAGCAACAACAACAGCATGGATGGAAACACTGCTCGCAAGCAGTACAACAACAGCAAAGCCAACCACAGTGGAATACAGAACAAAGGTGAGTGGACAATGAAACGAATATCGTATGCAGTCGAATTGAAACGTTTCTAGTATCTATTCGAGTCTCTCAAGTGTTGAGTAGCATATGGTGCATACACATACGATATATCTTTGAAATGTTTCCACTGTCAATAAAACTGCAATTTTAATGCTTTGGCAGCTGCGTTAACTATAATCTCTTAAGCTGAACAATCTGAAAACGTGTTTGTTTTCCAGTTTCAGTTTTGCAATAACTTATGCAACTAATTTTGAAAAGTGTCAATCGAGAGTTTGCGTTTTCAAAAAGCTTGACATTTTTAATAGGGTTTTCTCACGCTAAAATTGGTTTGCTTCTCTAATAAAGATTTCTCACGATTTAAGATTTATTTAATTAAGGTTTAATGAGGAACTCGATTTAATGTGGACCTATTTCGGAAAAGACTAAGACTTGTTTATTTATTCATGTATCAATCTGGCAATCTGTCAATCCATCAATTCATCAATTAATCAATCTATTTATCTATAAATTTATCGATGTATCAATCTATTAATCGATCAATCTATTAATCTATTATTCTATCAATCTATCAATACATCAATCATTCAATTTATCAATCTATCAATCCATCAATACATTACATACATACATTAGTTTATCAATATATATAAATTCTACTTTCCGTTACAGGACAACCATTCAGACACGGACTCAGCGCTATCCTCGGCCCCGCCCTCGATCAGTCCGCAGCCGCCATCCAGTGGCGCCGACAGCGGTGTCATGTGGCAAGCGGTAAGTGCTGCAGCTGCAGTACAAGAACATTATTTGAACTCGACTCTATTTCTCTCTCTCTTGCAGCTGCAGGATCTAGACAAGTTGCAGAAGGAAGTAGAAATCTACCACAAGGAGAACGAACGGCTGCAGAACGAGCTGCAGCTGATAAAACAGGAACTGCTCAGCACAGAGAAGGCAGCGCTGTCCGCAAGCGGCAGCAGCAAGTCACATATCAATGAGCTTCTGCAACGCATCAAAGAGCTAGAGGAACAGCAGCTGCAGCTGAGCGGCGAGGCCGATGAGCTGCGCGAACAGAATGAACTGCTCGAGTTTCGCATACTCGAGCTAGAGGATGATAAGGTAAACTCACTCACTCACACTCAGATGGACAGGTACACACACACTAAAAATGACTCAAAGCCAGTTTGCAGTGCACTCAAAAAGACACTCAAACAAAGCGCGCGCTCGCTGTGAGTTTATGAATGAATCGTGTGTTGAGTAGAGTAGGTGTGTGTGTGTGGGTAGGTGTGAGTGAAAAATATGAATGTGTATGTGTGTGTCTGTGGCACACAGCTGCCTCAGCTGCTCGAGTCTTTGCCAAGACAATGCTTCAGTTTTGTTTGGCGTCTTCGACAGTGCGGAAATTGTTTTGATTGTTGAACGGCAAACGGTAATTTCAATTTCCATATCAATTTCCAACTGGATCTGTTTTACTAGAGCAGCAGCAACAAATTATTTGTATTATTTGTGTGATTATGATTGTGATTACCCCCGCCGTATACCCGTATAAAGTGCAAGTAATTATATGCTGGCTGGCAATTATAATATGTTGACCAAGTCGGTCGACTATTTCGACATCAATTCCAATTGATCACTTGATCAGACCTATAGAAGTCGATCACAGCGCTCTCAAGGCGAATCTATTTCCAAGAGTTCAAAGTTGTTTTAGCCAAATTCGTAGAATATGTTTTGTTCACAACATATAAGGGCCTTTGCCTCTTTTAGATCCACTTCCAACTCGAATCGTATTGACAGAAAATATTACTCATACGTCTATTTGTTGACTCCCCACACCTTTTTCGCGTGTGGCATTTGTTGTTGCTGCTGTTGTTGTGGTTGTGTTTGCTTGATTTTCAGAGCCGAACGAGCCTGGCGAAGTCGTTCAGCTTGAAAATCCAATTCGTTCGCTTAATTGCAATGGCCCAAAGTAATTACAATCTATGCACGAGTACGAGTAGATACAATGTTCAATGTATGCCTGAGCATACTCTATGCTCTATGGACTATGTGACGAGGGGGGTCTGGGGTATGCAAGCTGAGTGTGGTAAAGTGAAAATGGAGCCCAAGAAGCATCGTTAGCCAGCGGTGCATTAAGCGAATGCTAATCAAAGCGGCGGCTTGTGTTAATTTTAACACAATATCGCGCAACTGTAATTTATAAACAAATGGTTAAGTTGCGATTGTAGACATGTGTTGCATCTGCTTAGAAGTGTTTTTCTACAGGTATTATGCTGAAAATCCATATCTGGATTTCTTTTTGTTCTTTATTATTGAACGACATGTGGGTTGACGTTTTAATATGCTTATATAAAAGAGAAATACTTGTAGGATTTCCTAACTGCGTTTAACTAAATGTAATTGGAACGAAATATGTACATATATTTTCTAGATTCACATAAATAGAAATATCGATTAAGCCGTAAGAAGAAGGCTTCGCCTCTAAGAACGCAGCGATCTTAAGTGTATTTGATATATGTAAGAGTTAGAAGGCGATAAAGGTCACATTATTAAGAACGCAAGAATGCAAGAACGCACTGATTCTTTATTTATAAAATTGTAGATCACATAAACATAAACTGTATTAGAATACCACACAAGTATCATGACTATTACTATAAGAATCTTTTTAGTGAATTCGTCTTATAACAAATGTAACTTATTCAAATTTACACAGATGGACGGCACATGCGAGGATCATTGTCAACGCTTGGAAAATCTACTAAGAAAAAGCACAATCGGAGGACAATTGGAGGATAAAGATAAACGGTGCCTGCAACAACTGTTGCAGTGCGTGCAACAGCTCGATTTGGACGCCATGGCCGATTATGACAGTTGGCAGTCAGCGGTGCGTATGAACTGCATGCACAGGATTTATTATATTCACAGGGTTTATTATAGTCCTGCTAAAGTAGTATTAGAACTAAATAACTAGACAATCATACGGGCTAATGTATATTGTATTTTGTTTATTGAAAGATTCAAGAACTGTTCTTCACTAGATCCTTTTCTTAGATATGGTTCCAATTGATTAAGAAACCCATACTAACATGTTTAAATAATCATGTGACTATTCAATTGTTGACTAGCAAGCAATTCAGAATAGTGTTAAAACCTGGATATATAATATGTATTTTCAAATTATTGTATTATAAGATTTACGAATTACTTTTCACGAGAGGCTTTTGCAATTATGAATACTGATTAATACAGATGTATCTAATTCCTAACGTGATTCGGTCAAAGGTTCCGTTTGATCTATATATACATAAATATGTATGTAGCTCAGCTGGAACCCTGTCAATCATTCAGTCAGCTAGCTAAAATTGTAACTATACGATTTTAATTCGAATTTTAATTGCGTTAGGAAAAAGGCATTTTGATTCCTTGAGAGGAAAGCAAAGCATAAGAAAAGCCTCAAAATCAATTCAAGTTTATTCTATTTTTTTATTGCCTTGCTTATTATAGACGAAGTCGGAGCCACGAGTGAGACAGAGCAGTCACAGTCGCATCGTAGCCACTGTGCAGCCGTACACTAACAGTACCACTCCCAGTGTGCCCACAACACCCAGCAAGCGAGCGTGCCACAGCTCGTGGCAGAACACAAGTCTCAGCGAGAGCGGTGTCTTTGTCGAGTGCGATCTACTATCGACGCACACGGACACCGAAACTGAAACGGAAAGATTACCCCAGTCGTTGCCATCCTCGCCTTCTCACCCGCATTCGCATCCCCACATACAATACTATCAGGAACGTCTGGTGCAGCTGGAGGGGAAGCTGCTCGTGTACGAGAGCAGCGGCGAGACACAAGCAAAGCATCTGGCAGAGCGACTGCAGCGCGAGCTGCAACTGAACAAACAGGTTAAGGAGCTGATCGAACGTGTCGAGCTTCTGGTCGAGCAGAACGCGCTGCTGGATGAGGCCAAATGCGAGTTTGAAGAGGCCGAAAACGATACACGCCTCCATCTGCAGCAAAACCAGGAGGATCTTGAGATACTGCGACAGCGGAACGTTGAATTGGAGTTCAGCAAGGACGCATTGGGAGCGAAATATCGAGATTGTCGGGCAGAGTGTCTCATATTGCGCGAGGATCTAGGCGCTGCCGAGACACAATTGGAGCATCTGCATTCGGAACGACAACGGGCCAAGCAACAATTTGAGAGCTTGCGACGTTCCTTGCCTCTTCTACTCATCTGTCGCCTGCTGGCATTGGCCAAAACGAGAGCCGGCCAAACGATCATGGGTAATGAGCAGTCCACTTATGAGGATGAGAGTCGCGTAGTCGGCGGCTCTCGGCTTCCCGCGGGAGCGCGATGTCCATGTTGCGTAAACAAAGAACCTCTCCAAGGGGGCGCCCCCTGTTGTGACAAAAAAGAGCAAAGAAAGAAAGAGCCTGCCCAAGGAGGGCCATGTTGCGCTAACAAAGAGCAAAGAAAGAAAGAGCTTGCCCCAGGATCTCCCAATCCGCGAGAGGTTGCCTATCTCAAGGAGGAGGTAAAGAACTTGCGCTGCTCGCTGCAGGATCTAAACACGCGGCATTATGAAGCCATGGAAACCGCTGACTCACACTGGGTGGAACTGGAGCGCGAGTACAAGGCACGTGAGGAGGCATATCGCTCCAAGGAGGTGAGCCTCAAGCAGAAGATCTGCAAGTTGCAGGAATGCTTGCGCGAGGACTCGCGTGCTGCGGCCGAGAAGATTCAGCAGCTGGAGGAGACTGAGCAAGGCCTTAAATGTTGCCTGGTGCGAATCACAAAGGAGCATCGCGATCTCGTTGACAGAACTCGGTGCATGGAAAGGGAATCGGAGGCACGATCGGCGCAGGAGAAGCAGGCGCACGACCGCTTGGGTCCTCTCTCTGAGGAGCTGGAGACGGAGAAGCGACGCAGTCAGGCTCTAATTGATGATCTCGCATTTACCAAGAAGCTGCAGCAGAGCATGGAGGAACAACTGCAGGCGGAAACCGATTGCCTGCGCCAACAGATTTATGACCTCAAAAAGGAACTGATGCACATCGAGGTGACAAATGGTGAACTCCGCGAGGAAGTGTGCACACTGGAAGCCAAAATATGTGAACTAGAGGGCAAGCTCAAGGAGAGCTTGGATCGTGCCTGCTGTCTGGAGGATGAGCTGCGTACCAAGGACGAACAGATTGAGGTAATGGAGCGCAAGCTGGGTGTCTGCCCCGAAGGACACAGTCTGGCCGATGAGCTCTTTGACAGTCCGGAGAAACGTGCCAAACTTGAAGAGATTGCCGATTTGGAGTCTGCCAGTCAAGGTCTTGGCTGTGCGCTGCGGGACATGGAGGTGAGTTTCTGGGGAAGGTGCTGTGATCTGTTTATTAAATCAGGGGTGAGACTCTAATGAAAATGAAGAGACCTTAAAGCAAATTATCCACAAGTTTCCAGCCTTGGTGCGGAGTAAGTTAAAGTCGCAAATCCTCTTAGGTCATTCCCTTTACGGGCAGGAAGAAATCTCATATATTATATAATATTACGATTTATTAATATTACTTTTGCTTTTCCTCTTCTCTAGAAACGCGACCGGGAGCTGCCAACGCACAAGGACTTCCAGACGATCGCGAGCAGCGTGAAGCAATTGGCGGACGCGATACTATCGGTACAGAAGCCAGAGGTGAGTGAGAATCAGCGTCGTGGATCAAGAAGTTATGATTGTGGGAAATCGAAGAAGGAAACACCGTGTGAATGTGGGAAATCGAAGAAGGGTACACCGTGTGAATGTAGTGCACCTGGTGCTCAGACCGAGGCAACAAATAAAGTGGAGGGGGAGGAGGGTGATTCATGTTCGTGTAGAAAATCTGCTGGTCAGTCTGAGGCAACAGATAATGTGGAGGAGGATTTAACTGTCAACGCGGAAGCGCCTGAGGACCGCTTCAAAGGCGGCTCTGTCGCCCCGAGCGTGTCACTGGTGGAGGGCATGTCCATGCTGGGACAAAAACTACGCAAACAGCTCAAGATACTCACTCGTTTGGTCTGCCGGGAGCAATCGGTGGAGACTAAATTGAGCGAGTCTAAACAGCTGCTGGCCAAGCAGAGTTCACGGCTAATTCCGCAGTCGAGTCCCAGGCTTTCCTCGAAGTCGAGTCCCACAATTAAGTGCATCACCAAGCGGCGTAGTCCGAGGCGTAGATTGACTGCGAGGACGTCATTGAAAACTAGAGCAAAGCAAAGCTCGGAGCGAAGCTCAACAATGCGCAGCTTGCACCAGGAAGCAAGCGATGTAATTTTGGCTCCCTGCTGCAGTGCCCCAAAACAGCAGGTATCCCAGTTGCATCGGCGTCGTCACCAGTGCAAGCGTTTCATCGCTCGTCGCATCTATCGTACTCGGGTGCGGCGTAGTGGCGCCACCAATCGGCCCATTGAGCTGATGCCTTTGAAACGTCGGAAGAAAGGCACTGTTAGCTTCCATTCGATGTTGTCCTTGCACACGATACACACGGATCGTTCGTCGGCGTCAACGCAAACGCAATATGCAAGTGTTGTCGATGTGCTATGGGATCAGGCGCACCTCACGGATATGATGCAGTGGCATAACCAGTTGGTGCAGGCGTCTGTCTTAACGCATGACCAACAACTGCAGACAGATGTGCTGTGGTGCACACAGGACTGTGCCATTCAGGCCGATAACGTGGGTGTCGAGCAGCGTCTGCGGTTGTTGCCAACGCGTACACGGTGCTTCATTGTGTTGCTGCAGGAAAAGATTGTCGACGATGGTAGCTTCAATGTGGACGTCTTTCGGTCTCGCGTGCTACAGCTGTGGGAGGGAAGCGAAGAGTTTCGCGAACATATCGAACTACTGCAGGATCTCAATGCCACTACCGTTTCCAATATGACAGTCAGCTATGATATATTTGTTGCGGTGCTCGGCTGTGTGCGCGCCTTGAAGTTGGCGTTGAAGCCCTGCTCCTCGAGTTTGCTGCTGCTGCTCGAGGAGCGGATCAATGAGCGCCTAATTAACTTTCATCACCGCAAAGTCGAGTCGGAATTCTATTGTACCATCTACTTGCCCGTCGAGCGTCAAAACTCACTTAAGCTGGCTGACGGAAAGGAGCAAGGGGCGTAACAGGCGACGCGTTTCTGATGAACCCAAACATGTTTTCAGTTGCCTTTACATTAGAGTCATTTCAGTTGGATTACACTTTCCTATTCCATCATAATATATTCCAAATTGTGTGTAAATAAAGAAAATAATTGTTCAACATCAACGGTAGAATGGAGAGTAAGTTCGATGATGTGTTCTATGATTGTCGCAGCGACGGCGAGGCCGATGTCGAGGCGGCCCGCCCTATTGACATCGAAGCTGTATACCCTACGTATATTGAGACAGGGTCTGCTTCACGCTTCTCACGCCTGTCAGCAGGTACCCCTTCGCTTTCTAAGGCTGTACGGTTCCTCACGACTAGGTCCCGCACTAGGCATCTGCGGCCAGCTGTCCCATTGCCCACAGACTTTGATGCCTTACCCAGTAATATTGCAGCTCCTAGCTTAACCAGCAGCAGTGAAGCTCGTACCTTAACCAGGAAGAAAAAATCTAGCTCAATATCTTGGGACATTAAAGCTGTACCCTTGTCCAGGGGTATTGAAACTGCAACCTTGTCGAGGGACATTAAAGCTACCACCTCATCCGTGGACATTAAAACTGCAAATTTATCCAAGGACATTGAAGCTGGTAGCTTACCCAACAACATTAAAAGTGACACCTTGCCCAGGGACATTGAAGCTGGTTTCTTCTCCAGGGATATTGAAACTGGAATCTTATATAAGGACAAAGCTGCCACTTTATCCAAGGATATTGAAGCTGGTACCTTGCACAGCGACATTAAATCTGGTGCTTTATCCAGAGATACTGAAACTGCAACCTTGTCGAGGGATATCAAAACTGTCACTTCATTCAGGGACATTGAAGCTGGTACCTTATCCAGAGACATTAAAACTGACACCTTACCGATGGACATTGAAGCTGGTACCTTGCCCAAGGACATTGAAGCTGGTACCTTGCCCAGGGATATTAAAGCTACAACCCGATCTATGGACATTAAAGCTGCTAATTTATCCACGGACATTAAAACTTACTCCTTACCTAGGGACATTGAATTGGCTACGTTTCCCAGGGACATTGAAGCTTGTACCTTTTCCAGGGACATTGAAACTGCCAACTTATCCAAGGATAATAAAAGTGTCACTGTATCAAGGGACATTGAACCAATTACCTTTCCCAAAGGCATTGAATCTTCGCCCTTACACGGGGACGTTGAGTCTGCTACCTTATCTAGGGACATCGGGCCTACCTTCACTGCTGAACCACTTTCAGCTCTTTATAGTAACAGAGCCGCAAACGCATCCAGTAGCGATGTCGACGAACTGCAACCAGGCGTAAAGGATGCGTGGGAAATACGCGAGACCCTGGAGCGGGTAGCAATTAATGCTCACCAGTGGTTGCGAAATGTGGGTGGCAAGTGCAATATTTGTGGCGGGATAAAGAAAGATTCCGGTGCATCAAGCACGTTCTGCTATCCGGCCACTTTGGAGATTTCTACTCGCCTATACACGGATAAGGATAGGGTGCGCAGTGTTCCGAAAAATCACCAATGGTCGCTGCACGGCGAACCCGTTACGCTTAAACTGCCAATAGAATTGAGTCCTTATAGCGGACAGGTTCAAGTGAATGTCTTCCAGCCGTGCGCAGGTGCAGGGGACAGGCGAGTCGTAGGTTCTGCACCTAGAGTCGGAAGCGTGGCGGGAAATTCGCTTAGGGGAGCTGCTGCTGTTGCTAAGGCAATGATACAGCGTCGTTCGAAGCGACAAGTCGAAAATTATCCAAGGTGTGTGCGGAGAGTGTGTTGGCCGGATATTAAGAATGCGCGTGGACAATTGGGAGACTTCACATTCAATTAAATTTCAATTTGTATATATGTTTTTAAACGAATTTTAAATTTGAGTTACATATTAATTAAATTGCGCATTTAGCAAAATGGTTTAAGAATTTACTTCAATGTCGTAATATGGATAGTTAGTAGTTAGTTTTACGCAGCGCGCCTAGTAAATTTGATTAGTTGACACAATTAGTTGACACAATCTAATATTTATTTATTAGAATTTACACTTTCCCACTATCTCTGCAAACTATATAGGAGAGTTTTTGAGGGATCAGATTTCGAAAGATTATGGATAACTCAATTCTAAATAGTTTACGGTGGAGATTTGGCAACAAAAGAATATTTATCTTTGTTTAAAATTCACATGCTGCCCTTAATTCCAACAAAGTTGACTTTTCGATAGATCGTAAATAACATATATTATATCGAACTGTTATAAGGCGTGCAGTGGTGTGTGGTAATTTGGAAAATGAGATGTTGTTTTAAAAAGGGCGCATTATTCAAGTTTACTTAAGATTTATCGATAAGAGAACCAGTGTTGTATTTGATTAAGAAATCTTGATACATATTAAGATCGAGTGTGGACCTAATAGAGTTGCCAGAGAGTTGTCACGCTTGGATATAAGAGGAAGAGAAACACGCCCAGAACAATAAGAAAAAGGCAATTCAAAAATGACGAGATAAATTATGGAGGAAGACATAAATAAGTCTCCGTCATATAATATGTGAACTACCCCACAACAAACATGATCTATAAGTACTTGCAGTAGGCACTGTATTTGTAGTTGACCTGCTTTGGTCGTGCAGGGATAAGCTCACTTCGTACTAATAAATTTAGTTGAACACATAAAATTTAAAATTTCATGTAAATTCTGAAAGCTTAGCTGAATACACACATTTTCGTGCCACAATCCGTTTATAGGTTGCTTTATAAACGGATGCGTCCAGGGAACTACATACAGCTCCGCAGCATGCGTCAAAAGCAAATCTGTAGTTCTGCCAATAATCCCACTAATTCGCGTGGCGTGAGTGAGAAGTCCGCTCATGTTCTGTACCGCGGAGCTAACTTCGCAGCACATCGCAGCGATGAGGACATATTTTATGATTGCCATAGCATTGGCGATGGTGAAAGTACGCAGGCGATGAGCACGAAAAGCTGCCACAAAAGCGTTGGCACCAATAAAAGAGAAACGTCGGATAAACAATGTTCGGATAAAAAAAATAAGGTGGGTGGCTCGGAAAGCTGTCCCTTGAAACTGGGCAGAGATGAAAATAAGAAGTCAGACGGCTCGAAAGACTGCCAGAAGAACGAAGGCATACAAGAAGGAATGCCGACGGTCGCCTCGAAAGATAGCCCCAAATGTGAAAAAATGCCGACGGTCACCTCGAAAGGTAACCAAAAGAACGTCGACGTAGAGGGCAGACCGCCAATGGTCGCCTCGAAAGTTTGTTACAAGCACGATGACGAATGTAAAAAGAAGACAGTTATTGATGCAAAAAGCAGCTGCGGTTCCAAGTTCGATGATGTGGCCACAGTGCGCGTCACATTAGCTCGTGCCGCACAGGCCACTCACATGCTCATGCAAAACTTCGAGCAGACTTCGGGCGGTGGTCGTAAGCCGTGCACTGCCACTCTGGAGATAACCGCACGCCTTATTCCGGATGAGAAAAATAGCAATCCCAATTGTCGCCTGCAGGGTCGTCCGATAACGGTGCAAATGCCATTGGAGTTTGATCCGAAGACGGGGCACTTGGCTACAACTCGTTCAATATGCCAACATTCATGTACGGCTAGCGGGCTGCCAATTCCAACAGGTAGGGATAAAGTTTATCAATGTCCATTTCATCAGCAGCAGAAGGCTGAACCCGTGGTGATACCACCACTGGTAAAGGAACCTCCCGCTGAAAAGCCAGAGATCAAGCCAGAGATCAAGCCAGAGATCAAGCCTGAGGTCAAGCCTGAAGTCGAGCCTGAGATCAAGCCTGAGATCAAGCCTGAGATCAAGCCTGAGACAAAGCCCGAGGTCATACCTGAGATCAAGCCGAAGAAACTGGAATCTGAAGAAATGTTGCCAAGAAAGATCGAAAGCAAACCCGAACCAGAACCCATACCGAAGCAGATCGGCCCACCAGGGAGACGATACTTTCTGGCATTGCCGCAGCACAGGGACTTCTCGAACTGTGCACCCTGTCGCTTCACACCCAGCCCCATTATGGACGAGGAAGGTAACGTGTTCTGTCCCGGCAATTGCGGATGCTGCCAGTGCCCCTGGAAGGGTCGCACCTTCAAAAAGAACGAAAGTCACGTCAATGTAAAAGTGTGCCGTTGCGTGCAGCGCGGCACCGTCTTTACCAGTTTTGAGGAGCGTGAGAATTGCAGCCAGACATCCTACTTTGACTTCTGTCCATGCCGCGAGAAGGCCGAGGCCAAGTTCCTGCAGCTCTACAACTATGAGATGTGGTCCAAGCCAGATGCGACACGCGGTCGGGAAATCTCGCTTAACGAGATCGATGAGTTATCGGATATTGATTCGGATCCAGAATAGTTACCATCACAATTTGCCAATTCATCAAACAAATCAATTGCCTTTGTCACAGAGTATTCAGTTCAGTTCAGTTCAGTTCAGTTCAGTTTTGGCTTACCCATTTGGTTTCCTTCTTTTGGCTTTCGCGTTTTCGCATATCTCATTCTATTGTATTTATCATCGTTTTTGCCTGCAAAAACAATGACTTTGACTTTGACTTATTTTTTCTTTTTCTTTTTAGAATAAAATGTGCGAACCAATCAAACAACGTTCTAATCGTCTCTTCTCTTTCTGTCTTTTTCATTTTTTGTGTAGGCTTCCCAGCTCTGATGTTTATGCAGGACGAGCGACATTTTCAAAATACCTCAGACGCACAGCTAGAAACCCGCTGCCAGGATATTCAGACCGACAAATCCTACATGCAAGACCACATGCCACAGTTACAAGGAGAGCAGAATATTCAAACCGAAAAGTCCTATTTGCAAGACCCCCCGCCGCCCGTCCAAGATAAACAAGTGTTCACAATTGAGAACGAGTGTACCATTTGCGCCCAAATAGATGAAGCAAAACAATCAAGAAGCCAAGAAAAAATGTCCCCACGCCAAGAAGAAGTCCCATGCCAAGTAAAATTACCATACCAATTAGAAGAATCCTCATGCCAAATTAACCGGGATATGGAATGCTTTGAATGTGAATACCAAATACCCGAGAGATGGGACGGTATTCGTTATCCCACACAATTTGGTGTGACCGGCGGCGGTGAGACCAGCACTCGGGTACAACATTTCAATCCTCCGATGAAAGCCGCCTTTTCTACGGCTCTTCCAAGAATCGATCGGAATAATCCACCCTTTCGTAAGTCCTATATCTGTGTTTGTGCACCGAAATGCCCCGAAGTGGCAAGTCTTCTGTCGTACCAGGAACTGGCGTGCATGTGCGATGCACCTCCGCCAACACCTGAATCTGCCAACAATTTAGCTCGCTCGATATCTTTGCCTAACGTATCCGATTCGTATGAGTGCAGCGCCACAGGTTTTTTTTCTACGCATTCGGTCGCGGAACCGTGCGCCTCCAAAGTCGTGCTTAGTTCCACTGATAAACCCAAAGAGAATACTCCCTGTGACCAGCCATCGATGGATAGCCCTAAGCCCGTGTGCAGTGCACCCAAACTTGCTACCCCCTCCCCACCAAGTCCTCCTATGCCTCTTAGACTTCCCAAGCCTCCCATGCCTCCGTTTCCATTTGCATTGAAAACATGCCCGTGCTGCAAACAGAAGGTTCCGGAGTTGGCGCGTACTTGTGGAGTTGCATCTAAATCAACCTTTAAAAAGAACGAGAATAAATCGTGTATTTGTGCTTTTTGCTCCGACGAGAAATCGTGTATTTGTGTATCAGACTATAACAGTATAATATCCGACACAGTAGACGAGAAATCATGTACTTGTGGAGCTCAATCTAACTATCAAAGCATAGATTCCGAAGGCGACGAGAAATGCTGTACTTGTGGAGGTGTATTGAAAACAAATTATAAAAGCGCTAATCTCAACAAAGACAGAGAGAAATCGTGTACTTCTAAAGCTGCATCCAAAGCAATCATGAGCAGGGTATACTCCGAAATAAAATATAATTCTTGTGGAGCTATGTCTAAATCAATCGTGATTGATGGAAATTCGTGTACTTGTGGAGTTCCATCTAAAACAAAAACTAAAAGTATAAATACGAAAGATGAGGATAAATCGTGTACTTGTGGAGTTCCATCTCAATCATACTATGAAAGTCTTTACACCGATAGGGACGATGATAAATCATGTGCTTGTGGAACTTTACCGAAATCGTATTCCGTCAAGGACGATGATAAATCGTGTGCTTGTGGAATCTTACCGAAATCGTATTCCTTCAAGGACGAAGATAAATCGTGTACTTGTGGAACTGTATCCAAAACTAAATATAAAAGCACGTACTCCAACAATGACGACTCTTGTACTTGTGGAACTGTATCCAAAACTAATTTTAAAAGCACGTACTCCAACAAGGACGACTCTTGCACTTGTGGAACTGTATCCAAAACTAATTATAAAAGCACGTACTCCAACCAGGACGACTCTTGTCTATGTGAAACTGTATCCAAAACTAATTATAAAAGCACGTACTCCAACAAGGACGACTCTTGTCCATGTGGAACTGTATCTGAAGTAATCTTGAAGAGCGTGACCGACAAAAAATCTGGTACTTGTGGACGACCATCTAAGGTAGTCTTGAGTAGAGTATGCTCCGACAAAACAAAATATAAAAGCACGTACTCCAACAAGGACGACTCTCGTCCACGTGGAACTGTATCTAAAGTAATCTTGAAGAGCCTAACCGACATAAAATCTGATACCTGTGGACCTTCATCTAAAGTAATTGTATGCTTCGAGAAGACGTCACGTACTTCACGGGCACCCATCATTGCAAATAAAAGTGCTTCTTGTGCTGCGCAAATTCAAAGGTCATCGATATGTGCTGATGTGTCGGATATATTCAAAAACTGCCGGGGCGTAGAGGCGTCATTTAAGGAGGACAAAAGTACCTCGATATATGAAAGTGCGGAAGATTCAAGTACAAACTGTTGCGTTGAGAAGAAGCCAACTCAATTGACAACCTCCGATGTGTGTACATCGTTGCATCCAGAAGTCAGGAGCTTTCACATCTGCAAAGACAATGGGGCGCGAAAGCAGCCCCCTTTTTGCATCAAAAAGAAATACTCTTGCAATGATGATGTCCGTAGCACCAAGAAAAGAAAACAAAGTGGCTCGTCGTTTAACCCGCGTAAAAGCAAAACTCGCAAATCGATGCCATGTTCCACACGAACATCGTCAGGATCGCGGTCGGTTATGGCTGAGGTCACCTGCCTGTGCACGTCCACAGATCGCGCTATGCTGGGTGCGACGAATCGAAAGGGTCCGCCATTCGCAAGAGTATTGGAAAAGGGCGCAAGAGTATTGGAAAAGGGCATCTCTATCACACCAATGAGTCCTTGTTTGCTCTCTTTGGCTGACGAACGCAATCCGCCAGCCAGTATAATCTGGAAGGGCGATAATTTTTGCGATTGCCATTCAGCCTCAACTGATTCCGATCCAGAGTTCGGCCGAAAAAGTAATGTTAAAGTAAAAAGATATTCGCGGACCTCGTGCAGAAGTGTAGGGGGAACCCAAGAGCAGAAATCTAAGGTGTCTTTGATTAAGAAGATATTCAGCTCTTTGCCAAAATCCACGGTAATTAGTTGTAAAAATGATGTATCGTATGTGGCTGATTTGGCGAAGGAGGCATCCCATGAAAAGGTTTCAGTTAAGCAGATGTTAAAAAGTTTGAAACCTCCCAAGATAATTGAATCCTGCTACACCACAAGTGTGGCGTGCGATTGCTCCTCCCAAAACGACGAAACGGATGATGGTTGCTTATGTGAACCACAAGATGGATGCCAATGTGAACAAGAAGATTGCATTAAAGATGAATCACAAGGTGGATGTGAATGTCCCACAGAAGAAAGCGAACGGGAATGTACTTGTAAAGCTTCGGCTTCATGTAGCGTCGAGCCGAGTTGTTTCGTCGAATCCAATAAGCCCGATGACAGTTGTCCTTGCATAGCTTCGGTTTCACAAACCGAGAAGGATGTATACAAGAGTTGTATTTTGGACCGAAGTAATTCTTGTAAGGCTGCCTCACAATCCGCTACTCGGCGTAGCGTCATGATAGATGAGTTTAAGAGTTGTGTCAACAACGTCAAATCGGTGGTATCATGTCGAAGCTGCACTGCAGGCCCAGTGGATCGCAAAATGTACTCTTTGCGAATTGGCGCATCCGACAATAAACAAGTGGTATGTCCATACAAACGAAAAGTACCGTGTCCAACTGAACCACAATTAGAAAGTGATGGTAAACCACAAGTTGAATGTACAGTTTGCGATGCACAGTTAGTATGTGAATGTAAAAGTGAACCACAAATTACATGTAAAAGGGAACCAATAGATGATTGTACATGCAAATCACAAGCTGAATTAAAAACTGAATCACAGAAGGATAATAATAATGATTGTAATTGCGCTAAGGAGCGCATAGTAAGCATGTTGGATATTATCTCTGATAAAGGCGATACTAAGACCGATCGTTCTGTGGTCTTCCAGCAAATAATAAAGGAACTAACAGATATGTTACGTGGTGCAGAGAAAAGTCTGGACTGCCCCTGCATTTCTGTTGAGGACTGCATGGAGGCTGTTCGACATGGAAGAAGTCCTGCCAAGGAGGCCAAAGCCAGAAAGGAATCGTCGAATCTAGGATTAACCAAGGAATATCTGGACCGCATGGAAAAATGTCAGAATGAGTGTTTCCCTGCCAAGAAGTCTGCACAGGGTTTCGAAATTGTCGCCTTTGAATTCGATCCGAAGTTGTTAGCTGAACGAACTGCAGCTGAAGCTGCTGCTAAAGCTGCTGGTATAGCTGCTTGTGAAGCTGAAGCTGCAGCTCTAGCTGCCGCTCAAGCTTCTTGTGAATGCGGCGAAGTTGAGCGAATGGAGCCAAGTCCTCCTTCTACTCCTGGGAACTGTAAATGTGGGGTTGATGCCATTGAATCTGAATCTACAGTCTTTCTAGACTGTGAGTGTCATGAAGAACCCGATAGCCATCCATGTGTTGAAGATCCCAACAGCCGAGCCAATCTACCATGTGGTAAAGAATCCAATACCCAAGACTGCTGTCCCCCATGTGTTGAAGAACCCGATAACCAAGTCTGTCTCCCAGTTGCTGAAAGCTGTGAAAAGGATTTCCAAGACGTGTGCGGGCCGCTGACTGATCGAGAGCGTCAACTGTGCGATTATTTAATATGTCGAATGTGTCAAATTTGCCAGACGCAGGCGGATCAGGACGAATGCCCAAGCACCAGCAATAACACCGATGATGAGAAGGCAGAGGCTCAGCAGAGTTGCCTCTGTTGTCACTGTTGTGCCATGCAGTGCGATAATCAATGCAAAACCGTGAAGAAGGTCCTGGACCCGATAGTTTGCAATCCTGTCGCAGAAATGGTAAGTAATTCGTGTTGCTCATTTATCGTATGCAATCGTTAACATTATTTCCGCAGCAATATTTCGTCGATTCAATGATAAGCGATCTGCAGGCAGTGGATCATGTGGTCAACAAAAATAAACTTTATCCCAAGGTAAAACTGCTTATTATCTTCTGTAGTATGAAACTAACTTTTAGTTGCCTTGCAGACCAAACCTTCGAAATGTATGGGCTCTGCGCCGGGAGATAGCTTCCCAGTGGTCATTACCGACGTCTCAAGTTTGGGCTGTAGAGCACTCTACTTACGCTGGGATCTGATCGACTGCGCCGGCGTCGGTGGTTACGAGGTGGGTCCTATAAGTGTGGTGTTTAGTAAAGATGTAGATTTTTTCTGTTGAAAGTGGTAGAAGACGATTTAGTAATAGGAAAGCAGCCTTTCTGTGGCATTGACATTAACAAACAATACGTAAGCGCTTAAAAGCCTATAGATAAAAGATTAGACTAAAGATTTGCGAAAACGTATGAGATCTTTCAACAGACGTGCAGTCCCATGTAAGCTTCTATAATTCCAAAGCAGCTAATAAAGTCAAGTTGCAATCCGCAATACGATATACAGATTTCGTGAAGTAGATGACAACACACCAGACCACATACTCACATTATCGTTTGTCTGGCATTGTATGTATTGTATTTTGTATATATACAAGCACTTTCTCGAAGTTTACCAACAAATCTCAATAAGTTCTAACTAAAACTTGGCTGGAAATTAAGCTCTAGGGTCAGCAAGGGTACAATAGATCTAATATCTCACGGTGTAGATAATAAATAATATAAATATTAATGGAGAGGGGAGCTACTCCGGCTTATCTGCCGACTGAATAGTCTATCCAACTTCTCTTTGCTAATGTATTTATTCGCTTTCCTTTTGCCAGATTTATGTGGATGGACATCTGACAAACCGTTTTTATAATTACCGTCACGAAGCTGTCGTCATAAGCAATGTTGATGTGACAAAACCACATCAGATTGTACTGCGGACTCTGGCGGTGGGTCAAGAATTTCCCGATGAAAATGACACTGGCTGCTCCAAAGCTGTGGTCAACGCCCATCCGGAATTGCTGGTCGGCGCAACGGAGCCCTGGAAGCCCAGTGTCTATATGTATGAGCCCTGAATATATGCACAATGCTAGTCAACAGAATTGTCGCGTTTCTACCCGTCAAATTCCCCTCAAATCCCTCAATAATGTTAATCGGAATTCGTGTTGCATCTGTTTGGAATTGTAGCCAGTGTCGACAAATGGAAAATTGTTTTACGATAATATCGAAATACATATGTAAATGTACAATACTATATGGAATTGAAGGTTAGCACGCTGCGTGCACACCACAAAATTGTGCCTTAAGATGCACTCAATTTGATGTTGCACATGTTATAAACATACCCTATACAGAATTATATAGATAGATATAAAGCTATATATATTTGATATCTGTTAAACGAGAAAATTAATTTTGAGATTTAGAGATGGGCAAAATTATGGAATCGACAGATTTTTGGAAAATAGATCTAAAATAAATAAATATACCTGAATATTTTTATTGATTTAACAGACCATTTTGTATCCCAGTCTGAATAAGAACACTAGTAGTGTTGCAAAGGAACACAAGAAAGTTAGTGCTGAAATGTCTCAATTGCATTTATGAGCGTGTTGAATAACATCCACAGTTAAGGCAATATTTATGCAAAGGAAATAGTTGCGATCTATTACGCAAAATGCAGAAAGTCTGTGTCGCCAAATCTTGAGAATAAATCTCATTACGAAATACAAATAAATACGATTGTATATATAGATCCAATCAGTGCGAATATTTAAATCAAAATGATCTATTTGAGAGCCTCTGAACGCCCATCTCTACATAAATTAAGAAGTTACATATATTAAGTCTGCCGTTTTAGGCAAGAAAGAGCAAAAGATGAAGATGAGCTGTAGCTATTGTTAAAACCAGTTGAGGATACCATCTAGATCCGGCAAGGATATTGTGTAGAAATCTTACTACTTACCACCTGGAACGTAGACGATTGTGACGACTGTGCACGATTCGCTTATAAATTACATAGTTTTTAGACACTATTTAATGCGCATTATTTTTACTGTGAATATACAATAAAGTTAACATTTAAATGCATGAAATATGCACCACGCTCTCCACTCTCTCTCTCAGGAAGCAGGGGGACTGGACGGGAATAGGAGGATGGGGGAAGGAGGAGCATGTGCAGGTTACAGGTTGGGCTAGATTGAATGTCGATTAATACTAGGAGTAGCTGCTACACGGAACATATAAAGTATATAAAACTTAGAGCTAAACTATCTACGAAGACACGGCTCGCAGGTGCCAGGGAGCACAAACGATGGATGGCACTCGGGGCACTTGGGATTCTCGCCAAACCATTTGCCTTTCACTGTTGCCGTCGCTGAGCTTCCGCTGGTGCTGGTGCTGCTGCGACGTTCAGGAATCTTTAGCTGAAACGAATTGTATAGATCTCCACCAGGTGCATAGCCAGTGCGTCCGATTGTTTCCAGTGGGAAGGCGTATTCCGGTATCAGCAGCTGCTTTCGCAGTTGTGTAATGTCTGTCGATGTCGACGTGGAACTGGCTGTGACCAAATCCGAGCGACGTTGCGCTTTCTCTGTGGCGGCTGGCGGGGCGACAGGCAACTCGTTGGTCTTGATGGAGCGTGAGATGGGTAGGCGCTTGCTAGTGGCGCCATGACTGGTGATGTCGTTCAGCTTGGAGTCCTGCCTATAGTCACCTGTTGTCTCTGGGTACTCACGTCCATCCACGCCAATTGGAGGATCTAATTTGGGTGGTTCTAGACCATTGGCGGGCACTTTCCATTCGTAGTAAATAGGTGGACCCTGTGTGGTGGCAATGTCGTGTGGCACAAAGTCCACAAAAGGTGGCAGCAGATCGTTGAAGGGCAACTCCGATTTTGGCTGCAGCCTAGGCGCGGCTGTTGTAGACGTGGGCGTGGCCAGGCGGAAGCTCTGCGCAGGCGTTGGCGTGCGATTCTCCACACGATTGAGGGAGGCAGCGGCAGCAGGACGATAACTGGAAGTGCTGCTCACCGCTGGTGCCTGAGTTGTGAAGGAGAAGGGCAACCCCGCAAAGGTTGTGGGTCGATTAACGGGACGAGCGGTGGTGCTGGGTGGTGATGCATTGGCCACTGCTCCAGCTGTCTGGCTAGCTCCTGCTCCAAGTCCTGTAAAGCGTACTGTACTGGAGGCAGTGCTGAAAGGAGCCGCCGACGAGGTGCGCAGTGTTTCCGTTGCCAGCGGCACTTCGTCCTGATTGTAGATGGGATACACAAAGGGAGGTTCGTAGATTTTCGAAGGCGTCTTGATAAACTGCACTAGTTTCGTGCTGTTCCTCTTGGCATCTCCTAGCGTTGCCTGTTCCACGGAGTTGAAGTCCGCCGAGGTGTTATACCGTGTGCTGTGGCTGGTGCCAAGATCATCCGAGTCCAATTCGGAGACGAAATTTGTTGACTTGCGTTGGTGCAGTGCCTCCGTGCGCTTCGTAACTGGCGGTACAGTGGGTACAGGACGACGTGTAGTGGTGGTGGTGCTACTGCTGCTGATGCGGGTGGTGCCACGGCTGCTCGTGCTGCTCGCGATGACAATGGGTCGCGGTCTGGCCGTACTGCTGGACAGCTCGATCTGTGGCTCATAGGCAGGTGGCAGTATGGTGCGACTGGGCGGAGGAGGAATTCGCCAACGTGTTTGCCCACTTTGTGCCGCCAGTTGCGGGTCCAGTTTGCCCGATCCCTTTGAGCTTTCGTCGCGTATTTGATTCTGGCTGGGCGTAAGTTGCTACATGCGAAGGACGAAGCAATAGAAAGAGGATGTTGGATAGGAGCAGGCAACACAGATTGTCCCAACTGGGCACTCACCTTGTACTGACTTCTAAACGATTCACCCGCATAGTCAGGCGCATAAGGGCGGTCCAAAAGATCTGGACGTGGCGTGCGCAGATTGTTTTCCTCGTCGTTGACAAAGGGCTTGTCGCGCTGACCTGAGGAGCAGTATATGCACATAAAGAGTTCTATCGATAGATGTATATGATATATTTTAACATACCTATCAGCAGATTGGCTGCATAGTTGCTCTCCG
Organism: Zaprionus davidi; assembly: GCA_018903715.1. Taxonomy (NCBI): domain Eukaryota; kingdom Metazoa; phylum Arthropoda; class Insecta; order Diptera; family Drosophilidae; genus Zaprionus; species Zaprionus davidi. The sequence goes on from JAEIGL010000003.1 coordinate 3,101,213, forward strand.
CCTTGGAACAGTTGACCATATACCAATGATCACAGATGAGCATGCGCTGTTGGAAGAGAGTCGTGTTGGGGCAAGTGTAGCTGAACTGACGACCCAGGCCATCGCACATGTGGTAGACCTGCAAGAGAGTTCAGAGCACAACACCCTAGTTGGTTGTGGGCAAGATTGGTTCGGCACTTACCTGGCAGCCTGTCTCCACGTCCGCGTAGTAGCCCGCGGGTCGTCCTGCGCAAGAGAAGGAGGTCTTTGGCATCGGCTTTGCCAAGCTGGCATTTTGGCACTGGGAAGAGCAGAGAGAGAGAGAGTGATAGATAGATAATAACAAGTAAGGCAGGTGTTTGAAGGTATTGTTAGGTATTATTCGTAGAGAGAAGGAGACAACTCTTAAGGTTTCCCATGCGAAAAGCTATTAGTGGCATCCTAACAAATGATACCGAGATCGATATCTGCATATGAGTACGGGTACTCAAACGGGCACTCGAACGGCAGCTGCAGGTGCTGTGCTGTGCTCTGATGAATTGATGTGATGTCATAACTTGGCACAAGCTGCCCCAAGATGTTGAATTGCAACAGACGAGGTGCCGAGGGACCGACAGACCTCAGCCCGCGACCTGCTGCCGCTGCTGTTGCTGTGAGAAATGTCAATTTCGTATATGAACAGACAAACATACTTTATAAATGTATATACTGTCTTCTCTGTCTTCACTGTCTTTAGTTTTTCAGTTTAATTATATAGAAAAAGTGTTCAGATATATGCACAATGTACATGTGTTTCTCGCTGGCAGTGGCAAATTGTAGCCCAATGACTTATCGAAATCTGCCACTGGGTTGCGACACGTGTGAAGCTTCCGTGCCATGTCGCCGAGTCCGTGAAAAATATTTTCCCAGTAGTCGACAACAATATGACATACCAACAACAACAATAGCAAAAAACCACATATGAACTCCGTCTTCATCTCTTTAAGACCCGCCCAACTGCTAGCCCTAAGACTTGCCAAAGCTTATATAATAAATTTCGATAAAAACTATTATAAATATATAAGTATAAGTATATATGTATAGACAAATACATTTACTTTGTTATTTTTTCGCTGGACACCCGTTTTTGTGCAGAGACCCTTCGAATTCCTCAGCCATTTGCAATTTGCTGCGAATGGAATCTTTGGATGGCCCAAAACACATTCACAAATAAGTCGAAAGAGACAAGACAAGGCAACATTTTGTTGGAATTTTCAAATGATGACATCTCACATTTTGCAATTTACCATGGGCCGGACGGATTACAGACATTAGCATTTAAAGTATCTATCGATGTTGCGCTTGTTCTACTTATACCCCGCATTTGGACGAACTAGTTTGTATTTGTGATATCTGTGAGATTGAGTTTGAGATCTTCAATTTAATAGATGAAAACTTGTTATAACTTGTATTCATATAGGTATATCACCTCAACGTGTAATGCTGAACTATAATTTGTAGAACTGTAGAAATTGCATAAAGGCGAAGGACTATAGCTCAAGCTTAAAAAGAAAACAATCCCTCGAAATTGAAAACTTTTGCATTTAATATTTTGCATTATATTTATGGTAGAAATTTAATTAAAATATGCAATATATATTCAATATATAATATATACACAAATATACAATATAATGGAAATAGGGAGGGATAAATTGATGTTATAGATTGTCAAAGTACATTACCGTCGATATGCTAACCTTTCTTTCTTGTATTATTTTTATAATATGACAATATAAGAATTATAATAAGACAATAGTTAAATAGTATAAAAGTAAAATAATATAATAAAGAGCATAGGAAAATGCCAAATACTCATAACATAGTACAGGGTATGTAACACTTTACCCCCACCTAACTAGAGCACTACGATTTGTCTTCTCAACAGTTCTGTCAGCACTTTTACATATCAACTAACCTACATATTTGGGATGGCTTCCCCGGTTGACTTATAAGGTAAGATGATTAGCATTCATGGGAGACTCTGTGGGCTGCTTAAATGATTTTGCATGCGCCTTTAAAGGGGCTTAAAAGACAACAACAACTACAAGAGAAACATTGTCTAACGAGCCGAAACTCGGGAAGCTGCTGACTCGAGATCACTTCAGATCGAGGCGAATTGACATTCCGAAATGTTGTTTCCAACTTTGACGTGACATATTGCCAGTAATTTGCGGCTAATGTAATTCGATCTCAAGCTGTGAGTACGCTTTTTACGTACCTTATATCATAGTTAATAGGTTTCAAGTTGTTGTTGTGGTTGTTGTTGTTGCTTGTTGCCAAAGAGTTTGTGAAAATTTGGCCGGGACTCTTTGCAGCGCTTCTTGCGTTTGGGCCGAGTCGAATTGTCTGTTACCCAACTTCATAAACTTCAGTTTAGCAGCAGCTTCAACTTTGCCTCATTTTGTTTTCGGTTTCGTTTTGCCTTTTTTTTATTTTTTGTTGTTTAATTTTTCTGGCCAAGAAACTTTTTTGTTCCATTTTTTTTTTGTTTTCTACCTTTCGTTAGAGCTGCAAAAGTGTCAGTAAAAAGGTCACTTGGTCAGTTTCAGCTTCAGCTCTTGTCTTTGTTTTAATATACCCCAAGACCTTTGCCAATGTTGTTGTTGCTGTGCACTGTGGCATGTGTGCGAACGAGTGGCACTCACACACGAAGAGTGGGTGCACTCACATCGAGTCAGCCATAGAATAAATTAAAAATGAAACAAAGCGTAAAGAGCGCAAAATTACAACATTTTCCGCTGTGTTGCTCAAAAACGGCAAAAAAAAACAATCCAAGAAGAGGTGGAAGAAGAAGACAGCGACGTAGAAGCTGTCAAAGTTGAGGGCGGCGCATTGCCACACACACACTTTGCATGCCAGATGCGGCAGATTTGGCAAGTTTTCAAAATCATAAACAGCTTTTTTTGCCGTTCTTCAATCAGACAATTATCGTAAAGACGGTCCTAATTGAAACAGATGATGATGCCAATGGGCGTCTCAATTAATTGATTCTCTAAAGACCAAAGACTATAGTACTATATCAGTGCCAGTAATTGCCAGGCAAATTGTTTTCGACTAATTCAATGACATCCCATGCAGCTTCATGGAGCACAGTGGGTTCATGCTTGTAAAACTAGCTTTTTGCTTCATAATTTTGTCGTATACTGAGCTCAGGTTGTTGAAAGGTGTCAATAAGAATTCTGCAACAAATAGTTAAATAATTGTATTCTTTATAACTTTGGTTAATTTCATTTTGTAATGAGCAAAAACGAAAAGAATTTCAATGTTAATTGCAAGACAAGAATTTTTAAGTTCTTGCTCATATACAATTAGTGTGTGTGATAGTGATGTGTAGTTAAAAATAAACTTTATGAATTTCGTAAAGTATTGTGAAAGTATGTAATATATGTCTATAAAGTTTTTTTCTCTACATCATTAAACGGAACTTTATAAAACGTCATTATTAAAAACCAGAAAGAAAGGCTAGATTAAATATATATACACATATGTTTGTATATACTTTATCCGATTGGAAATCGAACTGGAAACTTCTGGCCAAACTAAATATAGCATCTGCAAGGGTATAATAGTTATTTGAACTAATCGTATTTTATATATAAAATTCTCCACATATTATTAAAGTCTTATATTATATTTATAGATCTGTTAACAATGCCATACAGACGTTTCAATAATAACAAAACAAAAATGCAAATGCGATTAAAAAATATTCATTTAACATAGTTTGTGCAAATTTAAATAGAAAGAAAGATAGGAAATATTTTGATTAATAAATTGCGTATTATTAGAAATTAATTTGTCACGAAATACTCGTATGCTAATTATAATTATGTGTTGTAAAATTGCTAACTTATCAGATCTAAGTGGAACTGGTCAGGCATGAAACTTTTCCTATATGGTACATATGTGCATCTATAATTGGTATGCTTAGAAAAACCAGATGAAATCGGAGGGCAACTATTGATGCTGAGGAAGTCAAAGGTTGATTAGTGCTATTTGTTACTAAATGTAACATCAAACAGTATATTTGTCTATAATTAGCATAGTTTTGTTTATAATATTATCGATAATCTTATTGACAATTAATGATCATATCTACAATTTGTGATCATCTCCTAAAGAAATTTTATTAATCGATTGTAATATAGTAGTAATTAATGAAACTCAGTTGTTATGTGACATTTGAGAAATGAGCCTGACATTTCTAGAAGGTAGAGGGTGTAAGTAGGGTACTAATCGATGCTAGAAGGTCTTTAATTTCTACTACAGTATATACTATAATTCTTCAGATCTGAATACTCATTGGATAAATCAATTGACCAGGCGTTTTACATAGTTGTAATTGAATTGAGCTAGACAAGTATTTTGTATATTATTTAAACAATTAATTATTGCCATAATTGGCACGCTAATCGGCACATACACTGCGCAAAATGAGTATTGTGTTTAGATAAAATTCAATTTGCATTTCAATGCTCACGTGCCAGTAGCACATCATCATTTTCGCCTTTGGCATAGCTAACACATTCTCAAGATTAAGATAGATATGGCAGATACGAGTTAGGGGGTGACAGGGCAATGGTCTGTCAGGGAGCTGGAGATGCTAGTTGGAGTCAGAGGAACTTACCTCACAGGCCAGAAATAGCGTCGAACAGAATAATGCGATGGTAAATAGTCGAAAATCTCTTGAATTCGAACTCGAATTCACTGGCATTTTCGTCATTTCGTTGTGGTGTCTATTGTTTTCTTCCGATTAAGTTGTTGCTGTTGTTGTTGTCTTTCTTATTGTTATGCTCTTTGATTCGCCTTCTCTCTCCAGTTTCCGAATCAATTGTCGGCGTCCTCTTCGCTGCGTTTTATAACTGAAAGTGTTAAGTAAACTCGATGTAAGTACAATTGTTGGAAAGCGCCTGCTAATTGCACTATAGACCTATGGACTTTATATATAGCTGACCATTGTGGTCGAACTTTGCGTAATGCGATTTAGTTTAGACACACAACTTTCCACTAAAATAAAAAAAATATACGAAACGAAACCCTAACAATGGCTAACACGCCCCCAACGCCCTGATGAGCATCATGGTGAAAACAATTTTCGATTCGTGAAGTTCGTAATTAATTGTAATTTAGAGACTTAAAAAAACATTTACAATCGTCTCCTAAGAGGGAGGAGGAGGGGGTAAGTAGTAAATTGTTGCTTGTTTATGGCTCGCGGAATTTGCAACGCATTTCAAATGACGTCGCTGCCGCCATTGCTGCTGCTGCTGCTGTTGCCACGACCTCCACCTACAATTCAATTTTACAACCTTGCAACAGACACACTCACACATACACACAAACACAGACACACAAATACATTCGATCGGTTGCTGCAATTGTTGCTGCTTTCTGCGCTTTCCAAATAAGTCGCTCTGAACTTTGAACTATATTGGCATACCCTGTGCGTGCAAATGCGTGAGTGGGGTATGCCAACCAAAGAAAGAAAATAACGAGAGAAAAATGAAAAGTGTAACATTAGGGTATATGCAAATTATGCACACTCAATTCGACTGGCAAGGGAAGGTTGAGTAACTTTTTATTTTTTACTATCGATTTATTTTTACTGCTGTCAAAATTCATAAAATTAGTGGAATATTTTAGCTGTTGTTTTGAATTTAAATTTACAATTTGAATTCCGATCTTTGATTTCCGAATTCGCTGCGCAGTCTTCGATTAATCAGTTAACAAGATCATTTGTGCGTGACGAACTGCTTTGCTGGATCCCCAAGCGAACCCAGGCTTGAATAATTGAGATACCCCCTAGTTCCAGCTGCTTCGCTTTGGTTTCTCCTTTTGTTGACCTTTTTGACAACGACGACCAGCAACGGCAACGGCAACTGCAACGGGCTGCAAATATTTGCAACTTTATCCTCAGCTCGTGATGCTGGTTTCGTTTTTTATTGCCGTTTTGTGCCTGCCAGCCAAAAACAACAATAACAACAACAAGAAAAACTAATCCGATGGAGAAGCCTATTTGACATTTTTGCCAACAATTTCCACAGAAAGAGCAGTGCGAACTTAACCCGAAGATGCTTGACTGGAGGAGCAACAACAAAAACAACAACAAGAAGAAGAACAATTACTGTACCAATTAGCTGGCATTACAGGTTGATTACGATTACGACTTGGGCCCGAGCCCAATCCATAGTTGGCATTCTTGCAATTGTCGAGAGGAAGTTATTAAGTTGCTCTTGGAGCTCAGCTTGTGGCCTTACCTTCAGTGGAACGAGTAGGTGGGGCTGCCAGCAATGATTATATTCCATATGGTCTTGTTAGTTCTGTCACACATCGAATAGTTTCGACTCAACAGACTCGCAGCAGACTCGATCTTGTTCAAAGATCAAATGTCACTTGTAGCCGAGAGCAGAACCGAATCGAGAATCAGAATTAAAAGCACAAACCGAATCTGAATCCGAATCAGAAACAGAAATTAAGCTAGAGATTCGATTTGAGAAACAGTAACAGAAACAAAGTCAAGATCACACGCGCCAAATTCGAATTCGAATTCGTTTCGATCACGTCGATGCTGTTAAAGATCCGCGGCAGATCCAAGTGGCATAAATTATATATTTATGATTACAGTTTGCCATTAACACTTAATGCCTATCGCGATGCATTTTCAACTATATTCTCACTTTGCGTCTGCGTCTATCTCGAACGTATCTGTATTTAAAGTTGTTGTATCTGTTTTTTTCAAATGTTTGTAGCCGCTACGGCAACCGCGTCGAACGAAGTCTCGCACAGAACTGATGCCTGCGAATGCATCCGACTTGGCTTAAAATTCACATTAGGCCGCTGGCAAAGTCCGCCCGCTAGACGCAGCACGAAAGCACAAAAGAAGCGCCAAGCGATAGTCGCGTCATCGTCATTGTCGTAGCTGTGTGCACAGTGGGTCGAGTGTTAATAAAATTTTGATAAAATAAAACCCGCAATCAAGTCAATGAAGTTATACAACAACCTATATATTGAATTTCCGCAAAATAGAATAACTATATCTTATATGGGCTTAAATAGAGATTTACATAAACAATTATTTTATTATTATTAATTATTTTACATATTACATTTCTTACCAATCACTAAAATAGTTTTTTTTAAATCTATATTAGAATTTACGGAATTGACAATTCATCATTTTAAATTATTGTACCCTTATTTATGCTTATTTATTTATTTGTTGGTAACTAAAGCCAACCCAACTAAAATTAATGAACATATATTTAAGTTCAAATTAAAATTAGGATAAAATTTTAAAAATGATTTAAGGATTTTAAAAGTTAAAAAAATTTAAAATTATTTTCAATGTATTTTTACATACTTAAATTATATTTCTGTGGAATGTATCAAATATTATTGTGTATATCAGCGCAAGTATTCTTTTTTTTCAATTTACATGTCAAATATAATTTTGAGCACTCCTGCACTGTTTGCAACCACTATGCGACAAACATCTTCGTTAATAGCCGAAGGCGAAGCTGCTGCAAAGTTCGTCTTGACGTAGCCGAGTGGGCAGCACAGCCAGAGCCACATTCACAGTCGGAGGCCGAGTCAGAGCCCGAGCTAGAGCCCGTGTCCGAGGTGGAGCTGGAGAAGAAGCGGGCGAGGGGCGTTGTGAGGGCAAAGCGTTAACATTGCAGCTACAATTTCCATTTCGATTTCCATTCGCGCAGCAAGATTGGGGGCTATTAGCGTGGGGCCTGCCACCGTTTAGGGTGAACCCTTTACCGCACTGTGTGCTGTGTGTTGTGTTTATTTGCCTAATTTATTGGATCACCCGCCACATAGTTGGCTAAATAGAGCGATCGAGAAGAGTGGCAGGCAGTCAGGCAGGCGGAGATCTAAGTCAGATTAGGCGCGCGGATTACGAAAGCTAAACTGGTACTTCTTCAGCTACTTGGAGTACTTGGAGTGTTGGCGTTGGCATTGCAGTCGGCAACGTCTTCAGATTTCAGTAAGTTTTGTAAGATGAGACGCGATTTCCATTTTCAATTCATGCCGCTTTATTTACTCGCCTTGCCGCCTTTCCAACGACGAAGCCCTTTTGTCGTGCGGCACAACCGAGAATCGCCACATCTTGCCAGGGAGTAGGTAGACCCAGTAAAGCGAGAGTGAGTGTGAACAGGGGGAGGGGGGTTGTAGGTTAGTGGCATGGATCAACCGTTAGTTGTTGCCTCATTGCATTTCTAGGTTCATATTCATATGCAGCAACTCGAGAGCGTTTATGATTATTTTGCTTGGGTCGTGATGCTGCTGCTGCGCTAGACCGGCCAGGAAGTTGGAAAACTGTTGCGGGGAAAGAGACAACACGAAAAGAGACAACACGAGCTACAAGAGAAGAGAGATGAAACGAGGTAGGCAATAGTTGGATAGGAAACGATATTTGTTCGGCATTATGTATAACAAACAAGAAAAGTGAAACATGAAATTTTGTTTGTTGTTCTTCGTATAGGAAAATGGGGAAAACCAAAAATGGAAATTGCAAAATCGAAATGTAAACAAATCTGTTAAACATTTAAACACTAAACATGGTAGGTTTCCTTCGCATTCTGTGAGCGCATGCCCAATGAATGCTGTTGGAAATCGGCCAGGATGCGGCTCTCTGGAATGTCTGTCTCCACGCGGCTGCCGATGATGTCCAGCTCGCCTTCCTGCTTGTCAAAGTAGATGTCGATAATGATGCGCACACCTGCAATAGAGGGACACCAATTTAAAAACAACTAACAACTAAAACAACTAACAAAAGATACAGTCGAGCATCCCAGACAGTTAAATACCCTTCAACCCTCCGTATAACGTGATTAACTTTTGTGTGGATATTATATTCCTACATATGTTAGTCGAAGCAGTCGTGTATAAAATAGTTTGAGAATTTTCATGGGTCGAAGGTTATTAATGTGAATATATTTCGAGCATCGACACTCGGTACATACCCTGCTCGGTGCGTCTGATGGTGGTTTTGCTTTGATATGACTTCTCGATCGCATCACCCTCATCGGCGTTGCCATCTGCACAGTCGGAATGCCTCGACTGTTGCAGTGAGGTCTTATCATCCATGGTGGTCAAACGAAAGGTACTCGCCATATTGCTATATTGTTTTGTTATAAGCTGATCGGAATCAAAATGAACAGTTGAGGAGTCAAGCACTTTACCTGCTTCCGCCGTCGGCTTGATTTTTCTGTATGTTGGAGAATTCCTCTCCTGTCTGCTGTTGATTTGACTCTTTCAAATCCTTCTGATTGTTTCCAAAGTACGCTGACTTGGCAAATTCTAGTTCCTGATTCTTCTGAGTCGCATAATTGTACAGTTTTATCATGTCACGAACTCGTATCGGCTGCTCCTGAGAAACCGCATCCGTCTTTGCGCTCACTTGCGATTCTCCCGAATAGTTACTGCAGTTGTCCTCCTCATAACTGTGGTTTGTCAGATCTGTGCCCGAATTGTTCTCCTTGCTGTTCATATTGGAATTTGAATCGTGTAAATATATAGCTCTATCTAACTCTAATGCAGTTAAACTGTTTGTGTTTTTCGTTAAATGTGAGAACCAAAAAAAATCAGGAACAAATCTGCTTTCTAAAGTAAATTCTATGCACAGAATGTGATCAATAAATTAAGTAATATATTTTTGAGAGCTGTAGAATGCTTAGCAAGGCTTGCTGTGTCTTACAAATCGAGAGATATGTACCGAGAACTGTTGGGCAAACTCATTAAAAATGGCAGAATAACTGATCAATCATTACATATCTGTCTCTCGGCCAAGTTCAAATAGGCCCATTTATCATTCGGAAGCAACAGTTTACATGCATAACCAACAAAAGAGAAGAGTAACCTCGAGAGGACCGAGAGACTGCCTCATGTAATTGTAATTGTAATGTGTATGGTATGTGGGTATTATGGAGACTCTGGAGTCTCATCTTCAATCTTCCAATACGCTGGTAATTACTTGGCCCAACAAATGTAAATGCAATTCATATTTGAATTGAATTTACAGCTACAGCCGACGACCTTCAAAGTTAAACTCTACTCAAAAACGAAACCCAAATCGAAATCGAAACTGAAGCTGAAATCGAAATCGGAATCGAAGCGCCTCGCTCGACGTTTTTTTGGTGGTTATTAGTGAAATTTGAAACGTAAACTGAATGCCACAAAAAACTTTTTGAATTGTCTTAGTGTGGATTTGGGTGGCAATGGAAAGGCGTGGCCTGCCCCTCGTCCTCTTCATGTGTGTGTGTTTGTGTGTGGGTGTGGGTTAATATGTTTTGAAATTGGGTGAGCGATGACTTGCAGCGGCTACACGAGCTCACCACAACAACGACCCCCATCAGGCCCACCAGCACACTAACCTGATCATCATCATCATCAGCAGCAACAACAACAACAACGGCATTTCGGTTAGTTCCATTTGGCAAACGATCCCGAAAAGCCGCGTTTAAGGTCGCCTAATTGCTGGTGACATGTGGCAACTTCATTGCAAAAAGCGCTCGCAATCTAATTTTGCTTGTGTTTTTACGATAGAAAAGAAAGGTTACCTACGGTTTGCACAAGGTCTTATACTCTTCAAGATTTAATAAAAAGAAGGAGAAATATTTGAAATAAATTATGATGTCGTTCACTCATCAACTCATTATTTCCACGAAACTACTATAAAATGCAGTTATCTGATTATAGTGAAATAATAATAGTCTGCCTCATTGACATTGATCAAGAATACATTCATATATTGTAATTTATGGGAAAGTCTTATTACTAACTTGTCAAGAGTATTAACTAAAATCATATATGAAGTCCACAATGCCAAATTCTAAACACGATTATAATACGCATAAGCTTTGCAGCTAGCTTTTAAGAACCTTACGTAAATATCTCTAATTTATCTTCTACAATCAGTTTACATTTATTATGCGTTATAAAGTTCTCAGACTGATTTATCAAGTTCTTATAGTAACTGAAAGCGATGCATTCATCTGGACAGATTATCTCAAATGAACAAACAAGCATAGTAGATCTTAATAAGGCTCTACATAAGCACCTCGTCATGGCTGTGCCATAATCAGGTGTAAACGCTAAATGCACAAAATATTTTTATAGATATACTAAATACATGAGCTATAAATAAGTGTTGTACCTTGGAGATGATATCTAAGTTTCCTACATTGGTTTTCAACATTTATAAAGTTTGTCACTTCGATAATGTTTTTAGATTCTTCAGTGAACACTAACTATCTTGCAGATACATCTGCATCTATCGACCTGCAGCTACGTCTATTCATTTACTGGCTAATGTGGCTGAGCCACAAATGAATAAACGAATATTCATGATTGCTCTTAAAGAGCTTAGTCTCTCAATGTATATCTCTCTCTCAGTCTCTCTCCCTGTCTGCCTCTTATGTTGTCTGTCTGTCTATACCTCTGTCTGTCTCGCTATCTGTCTGTGTGACTGTTTGTCGATCTGTATGTCTGTCTGTCGGCGGACAGAGTCTTTAGTATTCAATATTCTTGCGGCTAATTCTTCACATGTCTGACATTCTTGGCTATACGTGTTGCAGCTCGAAGTTGAAGGTGCTCGAGCCGCGTCGAGTGGAGTCTAGTGAATGCCAAGCTTTGGTTCTAACACATCACGAGTGTCTGTTTTGAACTGAACTTGTTGCTTGCGCATCTTTTTGGCAATTAGCGTGCGATGTCAACGGGTTCAATGATGGCCCACAGTAGGTGTGGGCACACTGTGTGTATGATGGCTGTCTGTGTGAGTGTTAGTGTGAATGAGTGGCAGTAGAATGCTTCTCCCAGTGATTCGCTTACCGGCGAGGTGTGTCATCGACATCTCTCTGTTCTTGTTGCTCTCACGGGGGAGGCGAAGGCGTGTGATTCTATTGAAGGTCACAGCAATAAAAGCAAAAGAAGCAGCACCAGCAGCAACAACAAGAACAATAACAACAGCAGCAACAGCAACAATTGTTGCCATTTATGTTAGCTCATTTGTTCTGCCTCTTTCTCGCTCTGTCGCAATGGGGCAACATATGTTTAATTGCCAAATTGGTGCAATTCGGCATAATTCATGTTGATAGCCCGACAACTCGCCGCACGGCGCAGCTCAGTTCAGCTCAGCTCAGCTTAGCTCGTATTTCGCAAGGTCTTATTGACGCAACAACAATACACAAAGATTCACACGTTGATTAAAACCCATTTGAGGCGACACAAAGCCGCAGGCAAAGGTGCAAAGCATGAAAAATGAAAGTACATGTGGAGGCGAAGATATGGCGGTATTATCTGTGCCTGCCGTAATGAAACGTCGCTGATAAGAGCCGAACAGTCAGACAGTCAAACAGTTGTTGGCAAAGTGTCAATTATTGCGTATACGCCACATGTGAATGGCCAATTGTGAATAACGAATGTACGCTTTGTGGTGCGTTTGACTGTACTCGCAACTCATCAAGTCAAAAGTCAAACAAACGCTCCGAGTGAGCTAACTGTGCAAACAGCTTCGCCTTTGCCCTTGCCAGCTGCCAGCTCCAGTTGCAAGTCCAAGTTCGCAGCTTGAGCATCACTAAGCCGCGCGCATCCGGTCCCACCATCGAACCAGCAAGCGAGCGACATTAAGTGGCAATTTTTCTAGCCGCAATGCGATGCTACAAATTTGTCAAAGCCAACAGTGCTGCAAGGTCAGCGGTCACAATGATCATGACGATCGTCATCCGGAGCTCGGTCCGGCATATCATTGACCTTAAGTGACGATACTCCAGTTAGGCGACAAGAGCGGAGCCATATCGAGAGCACTGAATAAGCCAAGATTATCACCTTTGGAAACGTTTTATTGCACTTACAACGACCATTAGCTGAAGTTCAATTGTGCAGCATCTTCAGCATCAGCGGCATCTTCAGCATCATCAGCCCCTGGCGCAATGTATAACACGACTATTAAAGGTCACTCAATGAAAAGCGAAAACCTGCAAAGAAATAGATGTATCATAGTGTGTGTGTCTGTTGGTGAGTGTGTGTGTACGTTAAGTAAATCAAATGAGTAAACAAATAAACAAACGGCAAACGGCGCCGCACACTCCGTTAATTGTTGTCTATTTGCTGCGCTGCCAGAGAATGCTCCACAACCAAAAGATTTAAGACACGAACTAGCGAGACAATGCCCACAGCAGCAGCGGCGGCAGCATAAGCTGAACAATATGTTCGGAAAAGGCAATATTTGTCTACCCTCGAGGATGATATTGTTGCTTTTGACGACGAGTTGGCAACGCTACATAAAATTGGACACCCTCTTGAACCGACAGTGAAAATAGTAAAAAGAGGAACAACAACAATAGACGAAAATAAACAACAATAACTCGCATTATTATTGTTGCACTATTGTTTTTTATGATGCAGTCTGAAATTTTTATCATCGTTTTATTCCCCATGTCGAATCTTTAATGTTGTGTCTGTAATTAAAACAATGTAGTGTGTTATATAAGCAGTTAGATCCGTTATCTGTTTGCCGTTTTCTCGCTCTTATTGTTAATCAATTTTCGGCGGGGTTCGGCACAAGTTCTGAAATGACAAAACATTCATTGTTCAAGAGAGGTGTGCTGCAGGAGGGTGGGGAAGGGGTAACAACTATGTTTCAAATGAAATGACCTTCAAATGGCAATGAGGCAGGAGGAGCAAGTGCCGTTGCTTCTCTGCTAGGCCCAGAAGGCATCGCTACCCATGGCAAGTGGCTCCACTTCAACAATGAAGCCATCAAACTGTGCGAGTGTTTTCAATGCTAATGCCGATTCCACAAAAATTCGGTTCAATGATGTATGGCATACAGAAATTAGAGTAAATGATTAATTGGTCTGCCACAAAGAGCTTTACCTATACATTGGATTTGTGTACTTGTGCATATGCTATGTATGATGTACGCATTGTGTACTTGGCATAATGATGATCGTGTCTTGTTTGCCTATGGCAAGCATTTAATATTGATCAGCAACAGCAGCAACAAAAATAACTTAACCCACATATGATTGCCGAGTCTCGGGGCGTCTTGAGGTGTGCTCCATTGTGGCGCCCGTTGTATGATTAAACCTTTATAAATAAGTCTTCATTCGGCAGCCATTGATGAGCGTTTTCTATTATCCACTCGCTCAAAGCTGAAGCAGCTTCTGTGGAAAGATTATGAGAAGAAAAGAAACGGACAACAAAAAAGAACAAATATCCCCGAGGCGCCGAATGAGAGATACACTTGATGTGAAACTGTATCACGAGCTTAGCCAAGGTAAGTGAAGTCTCAAAGTAAACTATGCAGGCAATTGGTTCTATTTTAGTAAGTATTCATTGCAGATCTCTGTCAAATAGGATGGCAAGTTAATAATGCCCTAGGCAAGGGTATGCAATATGTTGCTGTAAGGTGTCAATCAAGGCGTTTTGTTTGCTGTCAATTAATACAGCAAAGTCTCCAATTAAGCTGCAACAAAATGCAGGCTGCTCTTACTGTTTGCAGTTGCAGTTGCTGTTGCTGTCAGCTGTTTGTGGCTTGCGGTTGAATTGCCCATGAAAGTGGCAGACAAATGTTGCAGCTGGCATGATTACTCACTAATAAAAACATTTAGCCATACAAATAAATCTATTTTGTAAGGTATTGTAGGAGGAGGATTAATTATAATTATGATTTAAGTGCATAGTTTTAAAATATAAATTAATAATATTTTAAGTGTAATCATATATCATAAATTTTGATCATTTATTTGACTAACTGCCATACATGACGAACTGCAATTGCGATATTAAATTGCGCAATATAATATCAACTCTTTTTAAACATTTGGTATATAAAATGCCCATTAAAAACGATTTTATTTCCAATTATACCCTCAACCAATAAGTATTCATTGCAGGGCTTGTCAAGGTTATTTTACTTTAAATTCAGTTGGCATGTAAATTTATAAATTCTCCACAAACGTAAAGTATACATTTGTCGCGAAAGTAATTTTATGATGTAAGCTCCATGTGATAAGAAGCAAATAGTCTCCAGTAGGTAATGGGACATGTAGTCTATCGACCATCGGATAAAAATCTTTCAAGATTTGTTGTCCCTGTACAAAAGTTGTTTTTTTTTAAGAACTTGTAGTAAACTTACATATAAAACTTACCATATAAGGACACGAATGGTTGAACGTTGAAAAGTCCTGAAAAAATCCTAATATCAATTTGGCTATCAAATTGTTTTTATTTTTGCTACGCAAAAAATGGCAGGCATCGAACGTGGTGTCCATAATCCAGGGCTTATACCCATTTGCCTTTCTAAGGACTTGCAGCCGCATTGTTATAGATTTGACTGGATGCAGCAAAGTCAGATCGACATTTAAAACTGTTTTGTTCCGTTCCACAGCACGCAGACGGCAAGTTGCGATGGTAACCCACGACTGATTATACGATTCGCAAATAGCATTCGTCATTTTAAAAACAAGTCCCGTCTGTAATTAGATAAATTGTAAGTAACATTCGTAAGATAGTTTCTCATTCTCATACGTTTATATGAAATATGCACAGTAAAATCAGAGCGCTCACAAAAACAGAAGGTCCAGTTCGCATTTTGCTGTTAGTCGACTGATGATTTTATATTGATTGTGAGTTTACGGTTTTGCTATTTCGATTTTGTGTTTTACCATTATGATTTTAATCTCAATGTACAGCTTAATAGGTTCCGCTCATTTATTTCTAAATACCAAATATCATAGTGCATGGGCCATTCAAAGGACAGTGATCGTTCAATAATTAATTATATTCCGTTGTGGCTAACACTTATCTCTGTACCTACGGTAAAATTCTAAATCCTAATCCTCATATCAAGAAATTAATTTTTTTCCTCTGATTTTTTTAGTAGTACTACTCCTCATCTAACTGCATGCTCACGTATTCTACTTATTCACGATTTTTATTTGTGTTGTTACAAACACTAACTCTTCTGATCTGATTGGATTTTTAAATGGCATATTAGGTTGCTTAACTATCGGAAATAGTGTATTAGTACTCTATGAACCAAAACAAGCGTGGCTATTGTTATTTGTAAGCACTGAAACTGAGAATTTTTTTTATAAATTCTTATGCTTCAAAATGTGTACGTGTTATAGTCTAACATAGTACATTTTATTCATGTAAATTAGAGTTAAATATTTAGAATATCTTCGACAAATGTAAAGTAAACATTCGTTACAAATTGTATTCTTTTATAAAAGCTCCATGTCAAAAGCAATACATAGTCTCCAGTGGGTAGTATTATTGGCAGCATTCCGGCATCTGGAAAAAATCCTTTTAAATATTGTTTGCCCTGAAATCAATAATTAGTAAAGTTAATAGGTAATGTGCAATTCTTATTAAATATTATGTAGGTAAGTCAATTGCGTCAAGGGTATTTAAGATTCCCATTGAAATTGAGGTGAATTTTCCCGAAACTCACCGCATAAGGACACTGGTGATTAACGGTTGAGTAATCCTTGATAAGATCCCAGATCATTTTTGCGATCTTATTACTTTTTGGAGACTTCATAAATTTGCAGGCATCTATGGTAACGTCTATTAGCCATGGTTTGTAGCCATTGAACTTTTTCTGAATTTGAATTCGTAGGGAAATGGAGTTAGTTGAGTGCAGAAATGTTGCGAAAATATTCGCGATGGTTTTGTTCCTTTGTAATGCGCGCAACCGGCAGGTTTCAATTGTAACCCATGATTTGTTGCGCGATTCGCAAACCATATTCGTCATTTTTATCCCTAGTCCATTCTGAAATTTAAAACATATAGACATAAATACTTTATTTAAACCATGTATCCCTGATCGTACATTCATATTAAATTTTAGCTGAAGAAGCACAATGCAAACCAAAATCGACAACCTGTTGTCCATCGCGTCGTGAATAAACTAAAATAACAAAAGTGTTCGATATATTTTTAGGAGTTTTGAAATCGGAAATTTTAAAAATTGCTTTTTAATACCTTATCCGCATGAAAATCAATTAATTGATTTAATGACAGTCTGCCGAAATTGCATTTCTGCCTGTTCCCCAATTGAAAATTAATAAAGGGTGGTTGATTTTTAGGGCAATCAATTCACAAATAAATTAGAACTTGTATTTAATTTATTATACCCTTCGACCATTGAAAATGGTCAAAAAAGGGTATACTAACTTTGTGCAAATGTATGTAACAGGCATAAGGAGGCGTGGGAGACCCCATAAAGTATATATATTCTTGCTCAGGATCACAAGCCGAGTCGATTGAGCCATGTCTGTCTGTCTGTCCGTCTGTCCGTCTGTCCGTCTGTCCGTCTGTCCGTCTGTCCGTCTGTCTGTGTGAACGCACAGATCTCAGCTATTATAAAAGCTAGAGTTACCAAACTTGGCAGGAAGACTCCTGTGTACTATAAGCAGATGAAGTTTATTTCAAATGTTAGGTGCCACGCCCACCGCCCCCCACAAATCAATAATTTCATTTTTGAACTTAATTTGTAAGCGCTGTATATAAGATACAACTTTCTGACTTAAACATGTACTAAGCTAAATGAAATATCTACGTAGTCCCCAAATTACAATCCAATCGAACAATAAACACAGAAGTTATTTAAGAAAGTATGAGCAAGTGCTTCTGTCAGCTAACAAGGGAGACGGGCGAGCGCGAAGCGCGAGCGCCATCTGTCGGGATTAATTTCAAAGCATGTGTATGAATTTAACAAATTAAACTACACGGGAACATAGGTCGAAGGGTATCCCACTGTCGCGTTTTGCGCGACTGTTGCTCTCGTTTTTATTTTCCCTTTTTTAAAAAATAATTATGACAACTAGGTTGATTAATCTAATGAATTTTAACCACCTAAGTCTGTTCATTTGCTTTTCTCAGAACTTCAACAGCTGTAACTTGATGCGCCGATGATAAACGAGAGCAACAGTCACGCAAAACGCGACATTGCTCTTTGGACACTACGTAGATATTTCATTCAGCTTAGTATATGTTAAAGTCAGAAAGTTGTATCTTTTATACAGCGCTTAGAAATTGAGTTCAAAAATTAAATAATTGATTTTATTTGTGGGGGCAGTGGGCGTGGCACCTAGAATTCAAAACAGCTACATGCCAGGATTTCAAAAGATTTACAATTTTATAGTTTTACATAATAAGAGCAGTTATGAATTTTGAATCATAGATTTTATTCATTTAAAATTTCTGGTTACATTTTTAGGATATCCTCGAGGAAGGTAAAGTAGACATTGGTTACAAATTGTAGGCAGGAAGACCCTGCCAAATTTGGTAACTCTAGCTTTTATAATAGCTGAGATCTGTGCGTTTACACAGACAGACAGACGGACAGACGGACAGACAGACAGACAGACAGACAGACAGACAGACAGACAGACATGGCTCAATCGACTCGGCTTGTGATCCTGAGCAAGAATATACATACTTTATGGGGCCTCCCACGCGTCCTTCTGCCTGTTACATACATTTGCACAAAGTTACTATACCCTTTTTTGACCATTTTCAATGGTCGAAGGGTATAACAAAGTATATATGATTGTTAAACTATCGAAAAGAGTATAATAAAAAACAAAAGAACCCGGTGTACCATTATTTCTTAGCACTACAACTGAGAATTCAAAACAGCTACATGCCAGGATTTCAAAAGATTTACAATTTTATAGTTTTACATAATAAGAGCAGTTATGAATTTTGAATCATAGATTTTATTCATTTAAAATTTCTGGTTACATTTTTAGCATATCCTCGAGGAAGGTAAAGTAGACATTGGTTACAAATTGTATTCTTTCATAAAAGCTCCATGTCAAAAGCAATACATATTCTCCAGTTGGTAACATTATTGGAAAATTTCCTATGTCTGGATAATAACCATTAACATATTGTTTGCCCTGTAAATCGAAATCAATACCTAGTACAGTTTTTATTACTTTTTTTAAAACTCACGTTATAAGGACACGGATGGTTGACTGTTGAGTAATCCTTAAAAAGATCCCAGATCATTTTGGCAACCTTATTACTTTTTGGAGACTTCATAAATTTGCAGGCATCTATAGTTACGTCTATTAACCATGGTTTATAGCCATTAAACTTTTTCTGAACTTGAATTCGTAGGGAAATCGAGTTAGTTGAGTACAGAAATGTTGAGAAAATGTATGCGGTGGTTTTGTTCCTTTGTAAAGCGCGCAGTCGGCAGGTTTCGAAGGTAACCCATGATTGGTTGCGTGATTCGCAGACCATATTCGTCATTTTTATCACAAGTCCATTCTGAAATTATTTATATACATACATAGACTTTATATAAACCATATTCACTGAATCGTACGTTGATATTGAATTTAAGCAAAGGAAGCAACAAGCACACAAAAATCGTCAATCTGCTCGCCATCGCTTCGTTTTTATATTAAGCTTAAATAGAATGCACTGAATAGCTTTTGGTGTGTTTCAAGTCGAAAATAATTGTGTTTAATAATTGTTTTTTAATACCTTTTCCACAAGCAATTGAATAATAATTGAAAATTAATTGGTTCAGAAAAAGAAAAATAAAAATGAATTTACAGGTGAATTCCGTTCTATTGAATAATCATATTTGATTTTATATATCACGGTTTTTAGAATAGTTCGATAATGAGAAAAGTTGAAAATAACTGTAATAATATATATGTATACATAAATGTGTTTACATTTTGAGCATTTAATTAGTTTAAAATCTTTATTTAATTGCTTAATAAAAAAAGAACCAAAAGCATTACTACAATGACAAATGTTGTGGTATGTGATTGACAAAATTTTACAAAATTTCAGTATTCTATAAATCCTCCACAAAGGCAAAATAAATATTTGTTTCAGCTTGCGGCTTTTTGTCAAATATCCACGTCAAAAATAAGGCATATTCTCCAGTTGGGATGGCAGTGGGAAGTTTGTCATACTGCAAGTAGAAATCCTTGACCATTTGCAAGCCCTGTGGGATGTACGAGTATAGTATGAAAGCGTAGTAATTTTAGGATTCGCCTCATACCTCATAGGGGCACGTGTGGTTAATTGTTGAATATTCCTTGAAGAGTTCCCATACCAAACGAATGAGGGGATTATTTCGGCGACGTATAAACTGACAACCATCGAAGGTAGCGCTGTAGAGCCAGGGTTTGTAGCCGTTGGCCTTCTTCATTAGTTGCCCCTTTACGAAAACATCATTAACCGGATGCAGAATTGTAGCGTTTACATTTAGGAAAACCTTCGTGCGGCTAACGGCTCGTAGACGGCAATATCCGAAGTCCACCCACGATTTGTTGTACGATTCGCAGACGGCGTTGGTCATTTTAAATATGATTGCATTCTGTAAGGAATTATAAACTTCAAGAACGTTTCGGATTTCAAATTTTTCCACATCTTATTTATACACAATTGAAGAATCCATGCAAGTGAAGTAGTATTAATATCAATGCAGGGCGTCTGTTCATTTCGAGGCGGTTCTCTCACTATTGAATTCGAATTAGCTCTGAATATTAAATTAGCTCCTGCACTGTTTTTTCGCAATTTATTTTCAATCAAGTGCAATTAAATTTTTCGACAGTCATTAGCCGTAGTCATATGTAAAATCTTGATAGACACACGAACCTAATTGTTTTGCAGCGCTTTCCAGCTTTACTGGGTACAAATTGCTGTCTATTATAGTAGCGGAATTTTATTTATATTACCCCTATTAGCCATGTATGTATGTATGTGTTTTAATTCCTATATTTATTTAGATATTTATTTATTAAGTCATACAGGGGAAATCCATTTACCCCTTTGTGTGCTTGTCATCTATTAATTCAGCCCATTTAGGCGCGCCGACTAACTATAGTTAGCGCTATCTACAATTAAAATATAACATTGAGTACGTCAGCGTCTGCTGACCTTCCTCAAAGCAGATCGGAGAATAAGATCCTCGGTTGACGTCTGCTGAGCCTCCTTGGTGGACGTTTGCCAACCGATCGTATGACGCCTCAGCCTTTCATGGAAACGACTCCAGTGCTGGTTGATATCATTGAGGACCGTGGTCTCGCTGCCCTCTTCTGGATATCCTGCTGTATGTGTGTACGTTTGCGATTTTAAAATTTAACATTTCACTGTAAACAGTAAGTCAAATTAAACGCAAAAGTATGTTACAGTTTAAAAAGTAAAAAAAATTGTACAGTGAGTTAACAGTGCTGTGAAAGTTACGAACCATTTTCCAAGACACGATCCCATTTGTGTTCCGGACAACAGCATAAGCTAAGCAGTAAACTGCTTGGCCTGACTAAATTACAATCCCAAGACACGATCCCATTTCAGTCAAGACACGCTCCCATTTGTGTCCCGGGTGTGTCTCGGATCACTTTTTTTTTTTGTTCTGTTCATGTTTTCGTCAGCAAACTTAATCGCGATTTGAAGATTATTCACGTTGCATACAGCATTTGAGCTCGCCTGTCCTGGCATTTTACGTTACATATCAAAATGTAATTTTCTAGAATTAACTATACTGCTGCCGCCGTGTAAATAAAAATATATTTGAAGAAGTGACGCAGGCAGCTACTCAACGCTTAGCGAAACTATATTTTATGGATTTATATCTAATTTTAAAATTCAAATGATTTAATAGCTCAAAACAATAAAATTAAATACATTTTTGTATAAAAACACATTAAGTTTTATTAAGAAATATAATTTATACCGCATTTGGCGATTTCACCATGATAGATAGATAGTGGAGAAAAAGCTAAATTGCCAGCACTGTTTAGATAGCACCTTGAGAAAAGCTAGAGTTGACGGGAAAATATTGAGATGCCAACACTGGTCTGCAGATTATATCTTCTTTAGTTTCCTAGCGTTACGATATAATAAAATTTTGTAGCTAAATTTATATTTGATATTAACTCAAGCTTGAGTTTTTAATTCCTTGCTCAATGCTATTTGATACTCTTAAAATATTCTTTAAACTACTGGATGACCTTTTCATTCGTGCATAAAAACTAGAGTATAATAATAACTTTAATACGTTTTTAGTTTTGGCAAGCATACAATTGTCTATTATACCGGATTTATTTTCATTATGAAAATATATAAATATTATTTTTATAGAATTGCAAAGCGGATGTAAACTGCAATTCGAGTCTATTAACTTTTATTGCAAATTATTTTAAAAATTTCTGTTTGCTTTCGGAAATTGAATTCGTTTTGCCATAGAGAGGCAGGCAAACACACTTATATATTAAGGTAATTAGCATGCACGCGAATTCTTAATAGAAAGTCAAATATAAATACGCTAGACGTTGAGGTAGACAAAATGAAGTGCATCATTCCCTGCGTTATTCCCTGCGTTATGTTTCATTTGAGCAAATCAAGTGTTCACAGAAAAAAGAAAACACTTCTACTAGTTCCATTGTTTGTCCATAGGTTAAAGATTCAAACAGACATGCAAACAGAACCTTTTTACAATCGTTTTTAATGGGCAAACAGACGATTTCATAATTTCCCATGAAGAAATTTTTCCATATTCTCAATAGACCTGACCTTGATTGATTTGCATTATTTGAATGCAAATTCCTATAACAGAAAAAGGGAAAGGCCCCTTGGAATATAAATGCTGTGGTTAATTGGTCCGTAATTACTGAAATGCCTGCACTCTAGTTCGATTCAAAGTTCTGTTGGATAATCAACTTGTGACCGCTTAATTGCACTTGAAATACACATGTTTACTCGCTAAAATGAATAGTTATCGCGATATTTACACCTACCCCGAAGCCGTGTGCGGTAATACCTAAAGATGTCTGCATGTGTGCATGTACATGTGCGCACATATAGCTCCACCTACACCCACACATATCCGTTCAATAAATAAAACTCTCGAATGCATTTAGAAAAATCGCATTTGGGACTTTATTGGTTCTCTCATCCCGCATTGCGCATACGAGGGCAGCGACGGCGGAGGTGGGGCTTAACTCGGATCTGGGCTCCCCGGTTGAAAGATGGCAAAGCTTTTCCGTATGAAATGCACTCGAATCGTTGTTTGCTGTTTGCGCGATTTGTAGCTGTGGCCAGGGCAGAGCTGAGAGCAGCGTGTAGCGTCGCTCTGAATTTCAATGGGTTCTGATTGTTGGAGTGTTGGTTGGTAATTTTTGCGTTCTACTACTACGCGTACCATCATGACAGGTATTTTTTGTATGTCGGGGAATTAAAGTCGTATCAGTTGTGCGGCTGATGTGTTGAGTCATAAAATAAATCAGGCAGCTTGACACAAGAGTCGATGTTAAATCACGCCAATCGCACATCGAGAGGGAGCCCCAGCACCTTCTGCCTCGGACATTTGGAGAGGTGGTAATAATTATCCAGTGACAAGCAGACTCTACACATACATACACACACACACACATACATTGCGCGCAAATCCGCAATCGCAATTACCTCTCGATATCCGAAAATGTTGCTAATTCTGACTTTGACTTTTGGTTTATGCTTCTCTCGGTTTCTGTCTCTCTCTTTCCCGCTTGCTGATTCGCATTTGCGCTCTCTGTTTGTTTGTTTGCCTCTTTGTTTACTTGCGGCTTGGCTTGTAGCCGAACTTGATATTCCAAAGGCACCATGACTTGCCGAATCAAATAATGTTATTCATCATAATTGCTGATAATGGCCGTCTATCTAGTTTTCATGCCTGCAACGTGGGCGGCAAAAAGTGAGAAAAATTAAATGAACCTAGTTAAATGCGCAGCAGCAAAGGTGCTTCAGGCATGCCAGAAATTGTTTGCGAAACTGTTTTTCAAAACAAAAATAAAATAAATGACCATATTCTGAGCGCGTTGGCTCTATTATCCTTTCAAATAATATTTATTGGAAGTCTAAAAGATGAATGAGCTGACGAAGATCACTTAAGTCTTTAGTTTTTTGACTTTTGTACTATTTTATGATTCTCTATATATTCTCATAAGTCCACTATTAATTGTTTTGTTATAAGTTCTTCCTCAACTAATCAATTAGCTCAGTCCAACCCCCTACAACGCAATAGGAAACCGCCCAATGCGCTCTCATGACGTATGCGTGATTTTTTTAAATACACATTCTAAATTGCCGCCAGTTGTGAAATATCCGAATATCTGATTTTCTTTTCAGATTACCGAACACACAGTAGTAGCATATGTTGTGTGCATGTGTGTCTGGAATTAATGTACGCAAATATTTCGATATAAAAGCTATCATTAAAAGACAATGACAAGTTCGTAAAATCTACGTAATTAATGCGTCTTTTGTTTTTGTCCAGATACAGTACAGACTCGTACAGCAGCGTACACATGTTTAGTTCACTTAATAGATTTGTCTGGCTTTTGTTGTGCGAACAGAACAAAAGAAATACATACGTATACAGTCACAGATATAGATACAGATGCAAACGGCGTAACAAACACGCTGCCTGGCAAATTACGTGATTGATTGCCTGCGCGCGATTAAGGCCCAAAGATTGAGTTAGGTGAGTTGAGTGCACTATAGAACGAAATCACACTTGTTCTCTCTGCCTGTCTGTCCGTTCTGTCCGTCTGGAGATTCGCAAGAAAATAAAAGAAAATTACAAAGCTGCAAAATTTATGAGCGAACAACGCCAAACGACGCCGCGGTCGCACGATGCAGGCATACAAAGTAGGATCATCTGACGGATGTCTGGACGGGACTGGACTGGACTGAAATGGACTACTCTGTACTTTACCGGACTGGCTTGTCATTCGGCGGGATGATTCAGTTTTCTTTTTCTGTAGGCTCCCAGTTGAAGCTTAAGGTAATCGCTGAAATGTGCTTAACTCCGGTTTGAGGTTGGCTTAAGGCCTGCGCCGTCGTCGTCGCCATTGCGTCGTTTGCTCTGGTAATTAATTAACAGTTTAGTTTACGACGTTACTCGTTACGACGCAGCCTATCGATAGCTTCGGCCACTCAATTGGACTCTATTTCTACAGGTAACAGTGACGATGACGTCGACAGTGACGCTGACTTTGACTGCGACGGACCGAAAGTCTGGCTTAGCTTGCCTGAACTGAGCCTCCTACGATGTCGTCGCTGCTACCGCTGCAGTCGACTTCATAGGCTGGCGCAGCGGTGATCGTGGCAGCGACTGCGACGGTGGCGGCGACAGCGACGGCGACAGTGACGGCAGCAGCGACGGTCGCCTGACCGCCGCTTTGGCCGCTCGCTGGCTGCTTGGCTGACTGGCTCAGGTGTTGTCGTTTTTGCAAGCCGCACTCGAGCTGAGTCTGTTTTCGTCTGCCTGGCAGCGCGGTTCTGGAACGCGTACAATTCGCCGCATAGTTAACTCGTGGTTCAGTGTGGCTCGCTGGTTTGCTGCTTGCAGCAAAGAAAAGCAACGAACAACCAAAGAAAACTCCAAAAAAAATACGAATTAAAAACTTTTGTCGCTTTTCCAAAACATTTTCGAAATTGTTTTCGAAGTAAACTTGAATCGGGAAATTAAAAAAATCGTTAATCGTTGTGCAACATCGGGTGCACTGCGTGAAATTTGTATTTGCGAAAGTGAAGCGTACAACAATTTTGGATACGAGACACGTCAGATAACAGGAAGTTTTCGATCGGCCACACATTTGTTTTCCCTCCTTACATTACTGGACCAATATCAATTCGGAACTTTCGAATTTCCTGGGCTGTTGATTGATTCACCTAACCTGAGTAAGCCAAGTTATATTTTGTTTTTTTTTTCAAAATTTGCATTACCCAAATGACTCATCTTTCATTCACATTTGAAAATTTACCCAAATTCGAAAATAATGAAAAAATCAAACAGCTCAAAACGAGTTAACGTCCAGAGAAGTTTTACTGGAGTTCCAAGTGTGTTTTTTAACTAGATACATAAAAGTGCGAAGATAATCAAAGTTGATTATAATAATAATTGAAATTATTTTTAGTATTTGTGTGTGAAATGTGATGGGGGACTAAGTGAATTCTGCGCAAGAAAAGTAAAAATGGTTATTATTTTTAAATTGAATAAACGCTAATTTCCTTTATCTATAGAAACGTTTTTATACTCAGACAGGGATACACTAAAAGAAAATATAAAATTCTAGAAATAGTTTCTAAATTCTAAAGCTTCTTTCAGAGGTTTCATATGCAGTGCAATTTGTATATTGGGTATCTTAAAAAGCGAAATTAAATTGTTGACAATTAACCATTGTGTTTAATGAAAGAAAAATATGGATTAATACAACTCCTTTTTATTGATGTTGCGAATACAAAAACTTTGTTAAAGAGGTTTATTTTTCATTTCCAATTCTATTACAATATGGTTTTGGTACATTTAATATTTGATATGATGCAATATGATTCATATTTATATTTTCAAACTCCATTTTTTAATCAGTTTTTCAATGAGTATTTTAAACTTTGTTCACTATCTGCAGTTTCTAACTCAAATTGAATGTAATTCATTGTTACGTCAATCATAAAACGGTCTCGAAAACAGGTCAGCAATTATTTTGAGTGCCTCAATTAAAACCATCTGCACTCCGAGTAATTATTAAAACAAAGCGAGATCTGATAACATTCAGTTACCGCATGAGAAGTTGTGATACATAATAAATTTTAATTTAACTGGCTTTCATAAATTTTAATTAATTATAAGAAAGTTGAAAGTGACTAATGTCAACGTCTTAAAAATATATAAGTAACTGCTACTGAAAAACTGCATTCGAAAATCCCATTGACGCTCACTCGATATGATGTAAATACTTATAAATATCTGTATACACCTATATAGTGTGTGTGTGTGTGTGCACGATCTCGCTTTAAGTAGCCGACCAATAGATTTTGAGCTAAGTAAAAACCTTGAGAAACTTAATCGATGCAAATATTGAATCAAAGTCAAACAGCATTAAACCTGCCGAACTTTACACAGTGTCTGAAAAAGTTTGTTTTCCCTTGCAAAAAAGGCGTAAAAACTGCACAAGTTGCATCGCAACGAGAGCTGGGGATGGGGAAAGGGGGCAGGCAGGCGTGGAGTGCAACGCAAAAAGATGGGAAAAGCTGCAGAGACATTGACAGGCTAAGGTTGCGGTTGCACAGAGGGAGGGTGAAAGAGTGAAAGGTGGACAGGAGAGGGGAGAGGGCAGAGGGGAGTTGTTCGTGTGGCAAGTGAAGTTTGGCGCCAAGGCTTTGCTTTTGGCCAGGGGTTTTATGAATGAGCGCAGCGTAGCGCAAATATTTGACAAATCCCGCGAATGTGCGCTTACTTATGCTGTCGTCACGTCAAGATTCGCGCCTGGTCGGCACTCGGTTTGGTTTCGGGGGTCGGTCATAGTGATGAGGATACCAGGAAGCTGCAGCTGACAGTGCAAAGCTAGGCAAATGCATGTGGTGTAGGCTACATATGTATACCAGTCTGTTTAGTGTATATGTACGTGTGTGTGTGTGCATCTGTATCTGTGCTGGCATTGGCATTGTCGCATTTGCAGGCTAAAAATCAAAAACGAAACGAATTTGCATATAGTTTTTATCGAGGTGTAATTTATATTTCGCACCTTGCGCATCTTTGCCGCTCGCCGCCGTTTTCATTTCCTTTCGTTGTTTATGCAATTTGCGAAGCGAGGCGAACGCCCAAGGAAAGCAAATGGCGCACAATCTACTTGGGAAGAAAGAGAGGGAAAGAAGCAGGGGGAGGAAAGGAGAGGGCTAGGGAGAGTTTGCTCCTCGCAGAATCCTCGCAGTCAGCTGCCGTTCGTGCAGACAGTTCCACATTGCTAACGAGTGCAGGCGTAAATGTATCTGTATCTTATGGATAGTTGAGGTAGCACACACACACACACAGACACAGGCACAGGCAAACACATACGCAAACATGCGCTTGGGAGCTGAAATGCGCCAATTTGTATGCAAGTGGCGTTAATCGTGTAATCCGGCAGCGCTGCGTTGCACACAGTTGGTCAGGCCCCGCCTCCGTCCGCGTCCCCGTCCCTGCCCCCACCAAAAATACTTGGGCAACTGAGTCCAAGTCGAGGTCGCCACCGCCGACGCTGCGCTGTACGTGAGATGCGCAATTGTATGAAATTGATTTGTAATCGATAAATGTACGAATATTGCGCTAACGTTTAAATCAACAGCCAAAGCATTTGGCGCTTTGGCTTGCTTTGCATGCACACACACACACTCATACACACGCACATGCAGAGAGTGAGACTTGGGCAAAAGATACAATTGTATCTGGCGAGTGCACGAAAACTTTGCTCCGCCAATTCTTGGCACTTTAATTATATACGAATGGATATATACAAATATCCAAGTATATATATATATGTGTGTGTGTGTGTGTGTGTGTTTACATGTACGAACGTGTGGACCAGCTTTGTGCTTTGAAATTGAAAAATTGAAAAATCAAATACAAGGAAAACCACTTGAACCGCAACAGTTGCAGTTGCAGTTGCCGTCGTCGTCGTCGTCGCTGGCTGCAGCAGCAGCAGCGCCAGTTGCAAGGTCAGCGCAGTGGCGTTTATTTGGGGCCTCTGGTGGTCGCCATTGAATGCTAAACGAAATGTCGATTCGTCCGCTGCTGCAGCCTGACTTTGCTTGGGCAGAGATACACTGCGCTACGTAGCTGTTGTTGTCTAGCTGTAGATACTTTTCTCGCTTGCTTCTTGTTAGATGTGGCGTTGTTATTCAGTTGTGGCATTAACAAGTGTTTAATTGCAATAAATGCACCGGAATACCTTGACTGTGTGCTTGTGCCTGAGCTGAGCATGAGCTTCAGCCGGCCAATTTGGCACTGAGCACTCTGCGTGCTGCATAAAAGCCAAGAGAGACGAGAGAGATAAGATAGAGAGATAAGCTGGCTGGCTATGACAGGTAGGGGAGTTGAGGCAGGCAGGCAGTCACAATTTGCCAGCTATCTTTGTGGCCACTTGTTGGCCAAGAAGCAGACTCGCAATTAAATTATTTATGCCTTCTGCTGCTGTCTCTGCCTCTGCCTCTACTGCTGCTGCTGCTGTTGCTGTCGCTCATGAAAGGTTAAATGCGTTCAATTTATTCATGCATTTGCCACACCAAGTTCTCCACAGTCTTTGTCAACTCTGCGGGAGAGAGTACAGGCCAGAGAGAGAGAGAGAGAGAGAGAGAGAAAGATACACAGTGTGTGCGAGTGAGAGTGGTATGGCGCATTGTGGCGTGTTCAGTTCGGTGTTTACCTGGCATTTAATTACGACCAACTGCGTTTGTAACGGCTTCTTAATTATGCACTTGCCCATTAACATTTTGGCCAGCGCCAGCGACGCGCCGACAACACTTACCCAGCCAAAGCCCAAGTTGAATTGGGTCATTACCATTGCCAAGTGTAGAGCATATTTTGCCAGCCGTATGAAACCTTGACCGAACGTATAACACATAAAACGGCGCTTTTACAGGTCATCAAGTGTCTCATAGAGTCGACCAGAGATTATGATATTACGAGGTGTTAGATGCGCCGTTAAGAAGTCGGACTAGCCTCACGAGCACGTTTCAAGGTCGATCGAGTGATATTTCTCGGTACTTTGAAATCGTAAGCTACGTTTATCGCGTAGCTCAATACTACATACTACAAGTCAAAGCTCAGGCATCCAGTTTTCTCCAACTCTTCCGTTTTGTCTGCTTTTCATTAAATAAAAGAAAGAATTCTAAGAATATTCAGAAGTTTTTGTATTATTTTTTGACTAACTTTAATTATTATTATTATCAGAAATCAAATGAGAAATCACTTAGAAATCATTTAGAAATCATTTAGAAACACACAAAATATTAATGTTTTAAATATCGTACAATTGCAATTATTTGTTTTTGATTTACGCGGGCCGAGAAGGGAGAAAATGAGAAAACATAAGCAGCGTGGTACTTTTGAATAATTTAAAAAACATTTTGCATGGAAACACAACAATTAAAACTAATATACCTAAATAAAGAAGAGGATGCTGAACGAATCTTTTAATTTTCTCTTCAAAATAATAATTATTTTGTATAAGTCTCTTAACAATTATTTAAAACTCAGTGTCTTACTGAGTTAGAAAGTGATTTTTTGATGTGTAAGTAGATGAAGAATTAAATAAAAATAGTTTCAGTTAGATACGTTGCCACGTTTCTTAATTTCAGTCACGTTTTTTTTAGAAATCCAAACTATACCACACTGAGTTCCGATTTCAAGGTTAACTAACAAGATTTTTCACGTTCTTTGCAATCCGCGAATTCGTCATGCAACATTGCACAAACTTTTGAGGCACTTAGACTGCCGTGTAAATATTGTGATATGATACATTGATGATGATATATGAAACTCTCAATATGATACGATTATTAACTATCATGTTAGGCACTAACTGACTGACAACTAGTCAAGCATTAAGTGCGACAAGCGAGTGCTTAAGTTTGCAATTAAAGTCGCTTGAGGAGTCGAGTTCGAGTATGAGTAATAGCAAAAGCGAATCGAATAATGCAGCCGAGGCTGCTGCTGCTGCTGCCTTTAATTAAATTAATAATTATGTACCTTAATGAACGCATAATTGAATAATAAACTACATACATTTACATATATATACATACATATATATAGGCCTCACACGCCCCCTCACCTACTGCTCACTTGTTATTTTACTTTTTTTGTTGCAAATTGTTGTAGTTGGAGAACCACAATTATTGCAACTGTTGTTGTTGCTGCGTGTTTAATTTGTTAACCTTTTAACTTCGCTGCACTTTAACAGAGCAGAGCAGAACAGGGTGAGAGAAAATGAGAGAGAGAGAGATAGCGAATTGCAACGTAATAAACACGAGCTGCTTCTCATTAAGTAATCACACTGAATATTTCCGCAGCCAATTAAAGCTGCAAGCCGCAGCGCCGGCCAAACTGACAGATGGATGGACAACTTGGCCGATACAGTTACAGATACGCTTGTTGTAGTTTGCCTCGCCACAGAGTCAGATACGTGCAACAATTTCAGATACAAACGCAATTAAATTCGATTCAGGAAGCATTTATGCACTTTGCATATGCGAAACTCTTTTTATCTCATTTGTTTTCTTTCTTTTTTTTTTTTTTTGTTGTTTTTCATTTGCTGCTGCTCCGCTGCTTCTTTCATTATGTTGCACGAGAGATGCAATTGATTGGCGAAATCTTTTAAATAATGGCAATTTAATAATAAAAGTACGCAAAGAGTTTAAAATGTAAAACAAAAGCATTCTGCGTGTCGATACATTTCCCCCTCGTCGAGCTGGTTTTGGGCTTCCGCAAACAAAAGTTTTCCCGATTTGCCGATTAGCTGCGAATGCTGTTTGAATGATTGCATGTGTGAGTGTGCGAGTGTGTGTGTGAATATGTGTTGCCGCTGGCTGCTGCTGTGACTGGTGGTTACGTTAGATCACCCGGTTGCACCACAATAAATACCCTGGCCAAAACTATTTTTCGCCGACAAATTTTCGTTTGGTTGCATTTTTGTTGTTGTTGTTGTTGCTGTTTTTGCAGCCTCTCCCGACTTGAAACTGGTTTGACATAATTTTACAGCCGCGAAAAGTGGCCAAAACTGACGGCTGTCCAGCTTTCCAGCTTTCCGGCTGTCCGTCTCCCAGTCTGGCAGCCAGGCTGTCTGTCTGGTTGACTGGCAGGCGGTCGACAGGTTCCGCGCAATGACAAACGGACCGCGCAGTGAATACAAACACACAGAGCATACGCACTGTGGGACGACATTGCACAGTGGTCACGCATTGGTATTAAGTAAGTACTTGTGGTTAGCTCGACTGTTGCTGCCGCTGCTGCCGTCAAATGCTGCTGCTTATTTGTATCTCATGGATACACGTTGTCCCTCCCCCTACACCTATCCACATTTCCCCTTGCGGGCTGTTTGTATTGTGTGTGTGTGCGTCGCTACATCTTTGGCCCACAACCATTTC
This sequence comes from Zaprionus davidi, assembly GCA_018903715.1. Taxonomy (NCBI): domain Eukaryota; kingdom Metazoa; phylum Arthropoda; class Insecta; order Diptera; family Drosophilidae; genus Zaprionus; species Zaprionus davidi. Next base: position 3,133,169 of record JAEIGL010000003.1, read on the forward strand.
GGTTTTTCGGTTTGTTTGCACAATTTATGCGCAACAGTCGACAGAGAGAGAGAGAGAGAGAGTGAGAGAGAGAGAGAGAGAGGGGAAAAGAGAGTACCGGCAAGCACCAAGTCCACTTACTGTCCATTCTGTCCACTGGCTAGCCAAAAAACTTTGTATCTTTTTCGAATTTCTAAGCCAAAAAGCGTGCGTGCTTGTGTTTGTGTCACTGTCGGTGTTTGTGCGCATATTAGCCACAGTGGCCACAACCAAAACTATGTCCATGTATCCATATGTCTATACTCACACATATCTGCATACGTATGCACACTCACAGTCACACACATACTCACAGCTACACTTGCAATGATACTAGCTAAAAGCCAACACCATGGTGGCTACCAACTTTCAGCTCGTAAATAAATCAAAGCAATGCCAGGCACAGTGGGAATAAATCAGTAAAATATCTAGCTAATTGACAGCTTTAAAATCTTAATTAAAAAGAGTTAGCGACAGCCGTCGAGTTTTATGAGGAGTATTGACAAGCAAAAGATACCTTTTTGTATTGTTATGTTGGGGTCGACTTTTGCTATCAGTAGCAGATTGTTGATGGTTGACAAACTGTATGAATATTGTCTTAAATTGGATTAATGACCTGTGTATTACATTTAAAGTGGTTTCTTATAAGAGAGAAATTAATACGTGAAGAATATTATTACATTAATAAAACGAAACGAATGTTTAGAGACATCTAAATATGTATTTATAAATAAGTTATAAATATTATGTCTTCAGCTATTAAATTAGCTAAAACGTAATTAAAATGACAAGTCTTAAAAGAAATTAAATTTGTTAGTAGATTATTCTTTTCATTTCTTAGATAAGAAATGCCAATTCGTTAGGCATTTTCTTAAAACCTCTGAAATTGATCTTGAAAGCTGAAATGACACTTAAATCTTAAGACCGAGCATTTTCACAGAAACTTTCATTACCAGTTCGAGTTTCTTTATGCATTACTCTTCTTTCTTTTCTCCCTCCACCCATCTAGCTAGCTTTCGCGCTGACCTCTACGCATAGTCGCATAGCATTCACTGCTGCATTGGGCGACACCCAACCCACTGTACATTGGTTGTCAGTTAACTTCCTTTGGCTTTTTCTACATTTGCGTGCTTCTTTTGCGCTTTGGTAATTTGTTTTAAATATTTGTTTAAAATATCAAAACGCACGACAACACACGTACACAGTACGTACGTGGTATCTAACAGATACATGTGAAAATAAAAGTTGTTTGCATTGCGGTGCCACTGTGAGAGCGAGCGAGAGCGACTGTGAGTGCGAGGGCAGGTGCTGCTTAAATGAGGTTCTCATAAAACTAAAAACTAACAAACATATCACATAGCTAACTTCCCACTAAATATGAAGCCCTTCTTTGAACCAACACACATTTTTCGGGTACTTTCCAAACTTCAAGTGAGTGAGGTAAACTCCCCTCCCCCTCATCGTTCTTAACGGTTCCGCAAACGTGCCCTGATCGGTCTTTCCATAGATTGATATGCGTTTTTTCGGTTATCGTATTGTTATGCGCTGCGTAGCATTTCGATGCGAAGTGACAGCGACGTGTGCGCGACTTTTCTTCCTGTGCTTTGGTTACCAATCGCGACCCAGTCCCAATTTCGAAATATCTTATTCAAAAATGTGTTTCGTCATCAGACGTGATAACATTTTCAGTAGAAACTTTCGAAGTTCGATCAGAAAAGTAAATTTATAATGTGATTCTCCGAGAATAATAATTAATTTCCAACGATGAAGTAAAGTGCGCAACTCCTTGAGTTGCTCTTCAACTTGAGATCTCTTAAAGTTAACAGGCGTCAATTATATGCAGTGGTTATGATGAGATAAGTTACTGGTTGGGTGTGAACACTTTAAATTACCTTCCACTTGCAATGTGTGGGTCCACTATTAGTAACCCATTATTAAGTACTAACAGTGTATATGCCTAATTATTCAGCTACTTTACAATAGATAATGTCTATGGCAATTACGGACAATCACTTTGTAAGACAAACCTGTTGGGAAAATGAAAACAAATAGCATCTCTGACGTAAATTCAAATGTGTAGGATAACAACGCATATTTAAGATTACGACAAAATATCGTTAGTTTTAAGTTATTCGATAATAGGTATTTCTATTATTTATATTTAGTATATATTTAGTATTTATTGAGCACTTGAACAATTGTGTCAGTTTCATATAATTTTTGATTAACTTCTGAAAGTTAAGACTATAGAGAACATGGCAAATGATCTTGTCACAACCAGACTTTATATTAAATTAATTCAATTTATACAGAAAATACAGAAAAAAACGTTGAGTTTATGTATGTAAAGGATTTGAGGAAGACAACTGATAATATAAAATATTTGGCAATTAAAACATAATAATAAACGAAATAACACAAAAGTAAATTTCACTTTGCTCCAAAGTCGAATTATAAAGTCAAATAGAATACGTAGAATATTTAAACGAGAGCATCAAGTTGTGGTTTAGCTTGATTTTAAGAAATGGAGGGGTGGGTGAATCGGTAAATTCCAGAAACTTGGCGTCAGGACAACCACATGGAGTACGGTCGGTAGCCACGTGAGATTCCAACGATAGCTGGTTAAAGGGAGGCGGGTGTGTGCGAGTAGTGCCAGTATGGGTGGGTGTGTGTGAATAAACTTCAATGTTGACCAGCCTTAAGAGTTGTACAAACACGAAACATAAATAGAAACACAACAACAAATATGAAAACGAATATGAATAGGAGTATACTCATGTGCGAAAATGAATGCCGCATACCGTATAGCATTCAATGGCACTTGATTTTCGGATGATTTGAGCAAACAATCATGTCAACAAGATTAATGCTAATTGATGTTCTCGAGTCTTCGCGCCACGTTGATGCTTAATCAACGAAAGTTTCCGACGATTCCAAGCGGAAGTTGGTTGTGTGGTGCAAAAAGCCAATGTGCATAACATCATTAAAGTCATCAAAAGGAGTAAACGAGACAGAAAGGGGCAGGGCATATGGAAGGAGAGCAAAAGGAGAAGAATCGTAGAAGGTCTTGCAACATGAATATTTACATGAAAAATCTGTCGCGCAAACTTCTGAGTAGAGCGAAAGGGACAAAGAGCAGGTAGAAAATAAGAGAGAGGGGGAGAGAGAGAAGAGATGGACAAAGAGAGAGACAGAGAGATCTCCCTTGATAGCGTGCGAGAAACTCAGCGATGCACTTCAATCGCATTTGCATGCGATTGGATTCATTCATTCATTCAATTTGCCCGCGACTCTTATTCAATTGCAATTGGGGACTGCGTTGCGACCAGCGATTCAGTTATGAAGCCCGAAATGTTGCGTATCCGCATTCGCATTCGCATTCACGTTTCACAGTCGTATTCGTATTTATTTTGCGCACAAAGTGTTTGGTGTGTAAGTAATATGAGTACATATATTTATGTTTGCACTCATAAATATGCGTATCCATGCAATGTGCCTCCCCCAGAAGCACAACACGCATCCTTCCCCACCATCGCCCTCACAGTGAGCTCTGTTACTTTAATGGTTTCTTGCGCCTTTGTGTGCTACGCATTCATAAAATTTGGTTAAAGGGTATGACGGTGTTATTGGTGGTAACTAGCGCCACAGTTGCTTATGTACAATATATGTTCTTTTCAGCATATCTGATTGAAAGAATTCTTAAGAATTTTAACAACTAATTGAAGCTCTGTGTAAGTTAAAGTATTAATTTATGATGATGCTTAAAGAACTGCCCTGGAATATCGTTTGAGAGTAATCTGAAATGAGCAGACCTATATAATATTAAAAATTAATAGTATACATATATTTTGGCTCTGCAAAACTTATAAACAATTTATATTGATCGAGTAACATTTCTAGATAATAATAATTACAAGAAGTAACGGAAATCGGACAATCTTTAAGATAAATAACAAGTGAAGATCTTAGGCAAATGGCCAGGGCTTGTTTTCTGTTCCCTTCCAAGGCCCAGGGTATCTGAAAGTCGTTACTACATTGGTTATTGTTCATGCTTGTTATTTTGTTTACTTTGCTAGTAAAAAGCGAACAAGTGCAATCGATAAATGTGCGTGGGCGTTGCCTATCTTTGGGCGTATTGCACTCAAAGGCAGCCAACCAATAGCTACACACACACACACACACACACATACTCACACATCGGAGTCGCGCACATATAGTACAGGATTACAAGCAAGACGAGCGCTTGGGCCATCCTGCAAATACGCTCCATGAAATCGATTTAATCATAATCCAGCTTTTACTATTTATTGTTTTGAGCTATAGTATAAATATGAGGATGCATTAAAACAAGCACAAAATATTATTCACATGCTTTGCTTTGTTGTTGGTGCTGCTCGGACCGGCGGTGGTTCGGTGGGCTGCCCCGATGCTGGAGCATATTTATGGTTATAGTATGCATAACTGGAGGCAACCATAAAGTAATAATACGAGCGCACCAAAGCAGCAGCAGAAGCCAAGCCCCCCTTCCCGTAACCCACACCATCACACACACCCGCTCCCAAGTCAATCCAGTCACACCCCATTCCCAATCCCTGCAATCCCTTGCCCTGCCAATGTTTCAATATATGTCTGGCTAGAGGCAACGTAGGGGGTAGTGGCATGCTAGGGCGGGGGCGTGGCATTTGTAGTTCTTTCAAGTAATGCTCGAGCAATCATTGATTTCGGTTCAACTTAGTTTTCTTATGCAAATACGCAAGGAATTTTCCATTTTTACCATCTCCCGAGTGTGCGAGAAAGTGTGCAAGTGTGTGTGTATGCGAGAGTGCAAGTGTGTGCGAGTTTTATTTGAGTTAAAGCCATTGACTCGAGAATATGAGAATATTTGAATTTTACTTAAGCATTTATTAAAATAGGGAACGAAAAATAACAAGAGAGCTTGGAAAAAAGGCAGCTGGTTATGTAATTCTAAGCCTCAGATTGCAGTGCAGATACCCTGAGCTTAAAGAGTGCTAGACAAAAGGAGTGTGTGCAATTGAAATAGTACCTATGAGCTAAGCTAGCAATAAATACATCAGATTATTTGCTTAAGCAGCTGATAAATCACTTTCGACAGGGTAACTACCAGTTGAGCAGTTGCGCTTTGTGTTAGCTTTTCTTTTTATTTTTGTTATTGTTGTTTGGCAGTTTGCTCTGCTTAATTGATATTCGATTACAATAAAATGGGGAAGCAAAAAGTCTTGTTCATCGTATTTAATTCGAGTTTTCAACGAATTTGTATAGGATATAAAGTACATATTCAGCAGATATATATAACTTCAACTGCATATTCTTCTATAAGTATTACTGCTGGTTTAGGTCTCCTTTGCCCTTATTACAACTTAAAGCTGATATCATTTATGTATTATGTGCTTGGCAATCAATCTTTATTGAGTTTAATTGCCGCATGACATAAGGAGACATCGGATATCGCTGGCATACGCATAATTTTATAATACATAAACATATATCTGCTCTCTCCCTCTTATTGTCTTCCTCGCTATCTCCGTCTGTCCAAAATACATTCTAATTTATTTATTTATTTAATGCTCCCGCAGCGCACTTTAAACTCCGCAAACAAATGGAAAGTCGAGAGCGTGTAATGAAATCGCGGGAATCAAAAGACCACAAAAACAAATTTATTTGCATTTTAAAGCAAATGAAGTAATAACTTTTATGCTGCATTAAATATAGGTATAACTCCTTGTTGCTGTTGTTGCTGTTGTTATTGCATAAAACATTGTGGCAAACATTTGATTTTATGGAAATTTTTGATTTGCAACAAGCGAAATAAATTGTATGCAATTTGTGGGCCGCATAAAAATGAGTAAAAATCCGTTTACCAAGCGTGCCACAGAGTGCAGCGTGCTCCCCTCTCCCACTACCCCACAGTACCGTTGTCCCACTGTAGCACACAACTCTCGGCCAGAGTCCGCTGGTATTTCGTATCAAGTATCCGAATTTACAATTGCATAATTATATATGTTTTTGAAGGGTCACTGGCTGAGGGATGTGTGGAGTGGGGGGAGGTCAAAATGCGCTTGTGGTCACAGACATGCATAAACATGTTGGTGCCCTTAGAATAGTTGCTGCTCGGACTTAGCCACGGTCTATTTGCAGTTCGTTACGGCAGAGCGGGGCATGGGGAATGGGCAAAGGCAGAGGTCGTTGTGCAAGTTCTACAGTAGCGCAATCAAAGGAATTAACAATGGCAAAATCAGCGAAACAGCTATAAAAGCACACTCTCACACACACCCAAACGCACACATACACAATGGCCCGAAAAAAGGGGCAACAATTTACTTTGGGGCCAAAGGCCAATGTCTGCCGAGGGCAGAAGCGGAACGGGGGAAGATGAGCAAGGACTGTACGAAGAGTCTTGCAGAGACGTACAAGTGATAAAAAGTAATGAGCAAATTGTAGCAACAACTTTGGGTAGTAAAACATCTTTGTGCTACTTTGTCTGGGTCAGTCGGTCGTTTCTTTGGTCGTTCGCTCGATGGGGTTCTAGCCAGATTGGTTTGTTGTTGACGAGTTGCTGCAGGCAAAAGGAGAGACGGAGGGTGTTGAATGGGAATGGGGGGAGGCAGGCAATGGCAGCTTGCCAGCCAGTGTGCTGGGTGGGACAGTCAATGAATTGGGCGTAAGAACAACAATAACTGCGGCCGAGCAACAAATTGTCGTTCAAGCGAGCATCGCAAATGAATTTCTATGAAATCTGTAAGGCACACACAAAACATAAATACACACACACACACACACACTAATGTCTGTCACAAAAAAGAAAAGAAAAAGCGCTCATTGATAGCAAAAGAAGCAACAGCGAGCACTAAATAACATGCACAATGCCAAGATAAACTGTCGCATGAGCAACAACTACAACAACACGACGAAGAAGAGGCAACACCAACACTTGGGCCCAAACAAAAGGCTTTTTACGTGTCGCACACTCATTGCTGTCAAACACGCCGCACGCAGTTGACGATGACGAAAAGCGTGTTGCGACGGCAACGTGTGGGAAAACAAACTGTAACATTCTGCCACCCCCTCCCCTTCCCTGATCATGATGATGATGATGATGGCGGCCAGAACAAGCAACGTGGAAGCTGCAAAGTCAAAGCTGGTCGCTGCTGCGCTGCCGAAGGTGCCTCAGCTGTGTTAGCTCGCCTAATGCCAGGCTGCTGCCTCTTCCTCTCTCTCCCCCTCCCCCACTCCCTCGCTGGCACGCCATGCTCACGCCCAGCGACCACGCCCAGTTGACTTTTCATCCGTGTGCGAGGCGACCGACACTTGAGCCGGCAATCAGGCTCAATCGAAGTGAAGGCAACTCCCATTGGCAGTCACCTCTCACTTCCAGCTGCCCCCTTCCCACTCCCCCTCCCAGGTCAGGCTAGAGCGTGCAATCTGGCACTCGCACTCAAGCATTCGCACGTACAAACACGCACGCAGACACACTCGCACACACACAATGCTGTGTGGTGTGTCGTACTCATAGCTCGCAGCTTTGAAATCTGAGCTGAGCGTTTTGAGCAGCAGCAGCAGCAGTAACAACAGCTGCAGAGAGGAGCATAGAGGGGAAGGGGCGAGTTGAGTAGGGGTAGTCAAGAAATATAAATCGTTAACAATAAATAATCGTCTATAGAGGAGGCGACATTCGTCGTTGTTGTAGGCGCGCTGCGCTGCATTTGTAGTCGTATTTGTAATACAATTGTTTATGCTTTTGTGGCTCTTGTTGCTGTGGCTTGTTGTTGTTTTGTTTTTATGGTTTGCCGCACACACCAACACACACACACACACAGACACACATCTACAGTATGCCTGGCTGGCTGACTGCCTGCCTGCCCGGCAAAGTGTGACATAGTTTATTGTTATTTTATTGGGACCTCTTTTGGGCTTTCGCCTGCTTTGTAAATAATTCGTGCCCGTCGCGTTTATGACGTGATTTCTTCAGCCACTTGAGCCACCTTTGCCCAACCTCCTCTTACTTCGACCCCCCTCGGTCTGCTCCCACAACACCTTCCTCATGCCTTTGTAACTGTCGCTCTCGTCTCGCATTTCACATTGCAAAAGAACTGGAAACCTGAGTCCCCACACATACATATGTATGTATGTCTGAATGTGTCTGTATATAGTATTAATATGTATGTGCGTACCTACTTAGTTTATGCTGATGACAGGGATTTGGAAAATGCCAGGAAAATGTCAGGAAAATGCTAATAACGTTTGTTATACTGCCTAAGTGCGGCTGCGACTCGACTCACTGTCGAACTCGCCTCTGCTCGCATGTAAATAAACGTTGAGTTGATATTTACGCGATTTTCCAAATTGCTTCGAAATTGAGAAAATTATTTACTCGGCTTATTTACGCACTTGTTAGGGTGTATTTTAGCAAAAAATGGCGAACACTTTTATTTGATTAAGCTGAGAAAATAAGTAATATTTCGTTATGCTGCAGTTTCGGATTGTAGAGCAACTGAGACTTCTGAAACTAGATGATTTGACTTGAAATCGATTGTAACTATATAATTTAGTTCGGTAAATTTATCATATTTAAATTAAATTGTATCAAATTCAATAGTATTTAATTTCTGTTAATAATCTTATTGATAATTATTACTTGTGAAGTAGCACAGATCTCTGAATATATTATTGTATATCTCTCATAAACTTGTTCACAGAACTGGGTAAAATTTATTATTGTTGAATATGTATATGTACATAAAAAGGATGCATTGGTGTCTGAAATCCATAGAAAGCTCTTTAGCTTTTAATTTCATATATAATCGTGCCCTTAGTTGCTCTGAAACGATTATAGATATATGTATCATCTGCTTAAGCACCACATGCCTTTATATCTTTCACCAGGAATTTATTTGTTGCTGATCAATCCGTTGGCATTAGGCGATTTCCCGCTTTAAGTATTTAAATCCATTGATGATTAAGCAGAGTACAAATAAATGATTAAAGTTTCAAATATTTTACAGTAATGGAAACAACAACAACAATATAAAAACACAAACAAACAAACCGCGTCGATGATTTAATGCCCTTGCAGGCATATTTAATGCAAGGGGTGTAAAAGGGGATGAGAACATTTTTGCATTAAGATAGGAATTTAAGTGAATATCAGAATGTGAGTGCACAAAAATAAAGAATTCATATGACTAATAAAAATATATGAATATTAAAAATGTGAATGTATAAATTGCATATAGAAAGAAAGAAATTGAGCCGGTAAACTGATTATACATTCCATACGAAAGCAGACAGTTCGGAATGTGTTCAGAATATATCGTTATGGCTATGCGTCGGGTAAGGGTGATATATACTCTTTATAAATATTGATATATTTTCGAATTGATTGTTGTTGAAAATAAACAACAAATTTATCGCATTTGTATATAGAGTGCAATTCATAGTTCAATGAATGTTGATTTTGAGTGGATTATTGAGCACGTTTTGTCATCTCTGTCCCATTGTGGCAATAAATTCTATTTGTTTAAAAATGGAAACAGTATAGTTAACTCCGGAAAAACACTAGCTGCGGCTATACAAATCAGCGCACATCGCTTTGGCGTAAATAAAATGGTCAAATGCACAAAAAGACCAACAAAACCACCTTATTTTCCCCTGCCCACTGTACTTAGCAATGTTATTAAATTATGTTCACATAAATATTAACAAAACAAACGTGAAAAAGAGGCATTATGAGAGAGAGAGAGAGAGGAGTAGAGAGGGCAGAGAGGGATGTTTAAACAGTGGCAAAAAATTTGAAATTGAAAGCGCTTCAAGCTGTTAAAGCCGCGAAATTTATTTATTTATTGCATATGAATTTATTTAAATATTTTACGCACCCTGCAAAGAAATCAATACTAAGGAGTATATACGATTTGAAGTATTTTATAAATTAGTAAATAATGAATATAATAAATTAATTAAATTAGGTTATTACTCAAAGAACTAATTGCAAGTTATCACTGTTTTTCAGGTTTTTAAAGGGTATCCATTAGTGTTGACTTTCGTGCTAGCTCTCTTTGACACTGCTATACTTTTTTGCCGGCCAATTGGTGCCATCAATTGTTGGAGCTTTGATTTTAGGCTTGCAGCAATCCATGCGATTTGCGCGCGCTAAAAAAGCGATTAATTAATATAAATTACGAGTGTAACGTGGCTTGTTTGTGTTTTGTTATTGTTAATGTTTTTGTCTGTTTGTTGTTGCTGTTGTAATGTTCGATTTTGTAAGGTCTAGTGCCGGGTTTTTTTGGAGTTTTTTTTTCAAGCGCTGTCATTGATAATGCGCGAATTGTGTAATTACGAGCACGGTATGCGAGTTGTTTGGCGGGTGTGTGTGTATGGGAGTGTGTGTGTGGGTTATATTAAATTTTGAAATATTTGCCGCAAATAAATAGGTGCAATAATGGTGTAATGAACAATTGAAATTGATTTAGAAAATGCTCGAGCTAATTAAATACAAATTTAATCAGCTTTAATTCGCGCAAGTGAAACTCAGCCAAATGAAATGAAATGATATGTGAATCAATTAAATGTTCAACCGTAATTGATAAAAAATTAGCAAATGCCAGGTAATTATATTTAATTAAGTTATTGTCGATGTGTGTAAGAATCCACTTTGAACAGTGGCTACAAAATGTGGTCATATCAATTTAGATTCTTGCATAACGTAACGAATGCTTAATGAGCCAAAGGCTGAAGAATTGATGTGTGTAAGTACAAATGAGATTCATTGATATTTGTATCTATATATGGCGTCACACTGTGCAGTTCATAGAGTGCAAGAAATGCAGTTACAGTGTGAATAATACCTATTTATGTACAAATATCGTATGTAAAGTGTTAAAATCGCACAAACTTAGGCAAACGTGCTGCTGCTGTTGCCGATGCTGTTGTGGCTTGCACAACCCTGCGTATGCTTAATGTCTTGTTTCAATTGCCGCACTGATTTCCAGCAATTGTTTCATAATTACAACGAATACGTGTCAAATTTCACTCTTCTCAAATGGGTAAACGGTTTCGCAGCTCTAAACTGGCCAACAATGTGAGGCCGGCAGCAACATCAACAGCAGCAACAGCATTTTGGCTTATTTGATTTGATGTGATTGTTATTGGCCGTGTGCCAATGCCACATTATGACGCAGAGGGAATGAGGGGAGGGGATGCTTATTAATATTTGCCCAACTCATACGTAAACCTTATGGCCAGGCCCATTATCAGCGGACGACAACGGCAACAGCAACAGCAACATTTCGGTCATACTCAGGTGCGCACAATAGATGTGTAGACATGCTCGTGCCTGTCCGTCTGCCTGCTTGCCTGCCAGCATGTGTGTCTGTTGGCAGACAGCGGGGCGTGGCAGCGAAACCGCAATGGCATCAATGAGCCATATCAACAATGTGACGTTGATGCCACAGCCAATGCTCATTAGCTGGCCTCGCTACACCACCTACATTCCATAATTCTCCCTTTCGCATCACCTCCTCCCCCCTCACCAATCGCTACGCATGCGCAACACTTTGCGGGCCCCTCAAAAACGAAGAGATGCAAAACTGATAAGGCAGATTCAAGGCAAGCATTGGGAAAAACCCGCAGTATACCTAATCTAACGCACGTAGCACAGTGTGTAATTGCAAATGTTTGTCGTTTCGCATGAAGCTCCTAATTAGACAATAGAAGAGTCTCACACGTGCCACAGTGTTGCAGAGATAGTGGCAGAGGAGGGGGGATAGATAGCGAGAGATATTTGCTTGGGAAAAGGAAGGGTTTTCTGGCACAAAGTCTTCTCCAAGCTATTTTGCATTTGCTACTTAATTTTATTTTTCAATTTTCCCAAGCAAACAACAATTAATACTTTTACTAATTCTCACTGCAATTAACACAAAAACTGACCTAGCACCTTGTTGTGCTATTTGTTTAGCTGCTGATGCAGCACTTTCGATTACTATAGTAATTATATATCGAGTATATATCTAGTATATATGTATATTAAATCGCGAACTACGAATGACGCGTTTAGTCGCTTTCAATAATTGTGCATACGACGCGTTGTCTGTGGAATCGTATTAATTAAGCGTAAGTACAGACAACGAAGCAGACAGAGGGAAACAGAGGGAGAGAGTGGATGGAAAAGAGGGAGTGAAAGCAGCCGAGACAATTATGCAGCTAATAACTGTAGCTTCCTTGGCGCACAGCACATCATGAATATCTTATTCCAGTGTGAACCATTATCGTTGCTCCATAAACAAGATGCCGCCGCTGTCGCAAACCACTCAATTTCAATACCATTGCGGCTCATAAAATGACGCATCAATATAATCAAAATTATCATTAACCGAGCAAGGAGGAAGTGCGGTGGGTGAGGGGCAGTTGGTACATTGAGAGCAGAGCATAAAAACTATAATCAATATCCATATCCATTAGCGTTATCGTCTCATTGAACTCGCATAATAACTGAGTATACATATGTATTGGTGTATGTGTGTGTGTGTGTGTGCCACCGCAGAGACAACAGCTGAAGTGGTGCCACACCTACACTAGCCCCCACCGCTATTCATTTGTCTTCACGTAATTATCTTTTAATAGATTTAACGAACATTTTTCGCACTGAATTCGCCTCGCTGACTTGCTGCTGCTGCTGCTGCTTCTCCAGCGACAGCGCCACCAATACCAATGCCATTGCTTACCCATTTCCATTGCCAATACCAATGCCAATGGCAGCAATCCCTATGCCAGCACAGACACTGACAGCAGCAGCAACAGAAGCAGCAACGATGGCAGCGGCAAACAATCTACGTAGTCCGGGCAGGCCAGAGAGCTCGGTCAGCCAGTCGGAAGTCGGAAGTTGTACGGCCATGGCACATGCGGTGAACGTTGCGGGGGGACGAGGCGGAGGAGTGGGGGACGCACAGGACTTTGCGCTGTCGGTTGATGGCAACAGTAACAGAAGCAACAACAACGGGAGCCACAACAACAACAACGAGCATTTTCGCTTTATGGACTTTCAAACTGTTGCTGTTAATTATTTCTTCTTCTTTTAATGTGGCCACACTGCTGTTGCCCGTAGTTCTTACTGTTCCGTCTCGCCTCGCCTCGCCGCTGCCGTTGATGATGATGTTGTTGATATTATGCAATGAGGCTTCCTTCTGTGTGCGACTGCTCCCGCTCTGTGTCCCTCCCCCCGTCTCTGGCTGCCTCCCAAAGCTGTTGTTGTTTGCACTTTTTCACCATTTTACACTTTATTACAAAAGCATTAAATAAAATTCAAAGCGAACGAGCCTCGCAAATGCGGGCAACTGAAGCCAGTCGAGCAGCAGCTGTAGCCAGAAGGGGCAGGGGTATGCGGAAAGGGGGAGTAAGCCACAAGGCACTGTCGTTTGGCGCTGACGTTGGCGCTTCGATTCGCATTTGGCTGCATTGAAATATGCGAGCCGCAGTCGCAGTTGTTGCTGTTGCCGCTGTTGCTACTGTAGCTGCTGCTGTTGCTGTTGCATTGCATTCAGTTTCTGGGCGATTGTTGTTTTTGTTGCGGTTCATACCTTTGTGTTTCGGGCGGGGCATTGTTTCGAGTTGCTGCAGCTGAAGCAGCATCGCCAGCATCGGCAGCAAACAAGCGCTAAAGCACAAGAAGCGGCAAGTATCAAAAGTGCCGAAAGCAGCACGAGATATTGAGATGAGAAGCCACAAACCGTGGGGCAAGTTGCAGTGGCAATGAGATGAAAATCAAAAGAAATTCGCATATGCCGGGGAACTTAGAGAAACTTCGATTACTCTCTGTGATGTTGGCATTCTTTTATTAGCACAGGATATTCCTAAAATAAGTAGGCTATTTACTCTGAAATTATTAACTTTCTCTGTATCGAATATCATTAAAGTTTTCATTACAAAGATCTATTTAAAAGTTATTTGTTTATCTCACTATATATTTGCAAATTACTCTGCAAAATATATTTATATTGCTTTTTCTCCATAAAGCTAATTATACTCATTATGATTATCAATTACGAACCACTAACGCAATTGTGAGTGGTATTTGCTTTAATCAATTCGCTGATTGTTCTCTGGTCTCTAATTGGAATATTACATTGTAATGGAATAGCAATCGTAACAAAAAACTGTGAACTACTGTAACGGGTTGCATTAAATGATGAATGTGGGAATTAATTAGCATATTCAGTTGAGCTTTCAACCTTACAATATGTTAAGAATAATTAAAAGATGACGAAAATTCTCAGGAAATATTTTTAGTCAGAACTTCTATTGACCTTAGAAGCTTCAACTGATAAGCTATGAAAAATACCCATTAAGAATGCAAAAATTTAATGAGTGGAAATAAAAATAACATAAATTTCAGCAAGTTTCTTATTTAATTAAAATTTTAGTCAAAACTTTAGGTGTAATTAGATGGTCTGTTGAAACCGGAACCGAAAATTGTTACGACAATGTGTTAATTATATGCTGAAACTTATATTGTTCTTAGGTAATAAGGGGGCACTTAATGTATTTTCAAATATTCACAATGACATTCTGTGACATTCATGGGGAATTTCCTGACAGTGAATATTGCTTCCTTATGATGTTCTTAGCACACTGTGCAAAATGTTTCAATTAGCTGCGCTTCGATGTGCATTGCCGATGAAACTTGGTGTCGACAACAGAAAACAGTGAAGGAACAGTTAGCTGGGTAGTTGGAGAATGGAGAGCGGGGGAGGAGAGCAGCGGGACAGAGCAGCGCCTGAAGCTATGGTCTATACTTAAACAATGTATAAATTCGCCTACAAAATCAATCCTACACCCGCAATGCAGGAGAAGAGGGCGATAAAGAGGGAGGGAAGGATAAAAAGAGTATGATAGAGGGAGGAGCAGGGGTGGCGCTTGTGTGCATCTCTCCGGGTATCATGCTCGGAATTTGTGTAGTGCGTTCTGCAGTTTTGATGTCGTTGTCGTCGTCGTCGTTGGTAGCGCTGCGGCCTGGACTGCGGTCGCCCGGTGTGGTGCAATCAGTTGCTGTGGTTGCTTTTTGGCCGGCATTGCCAGTCGGTTAGTCACTCAGTCAGCCAGTCAGCCAGGCAGGCAGGCAGGCAGTCTGTTAGTCCAGTCAGTCAAATAGTCAGCTTGGCAAGCTGCCCGGCCCAGCCGAGCGCATACAACATCCACCTGCTGGCTCTTGGCTGCCCGCTACCCGCTGCCCGCAATCCGCTCCTGGTACTTTCGTCATTCATACGATTGAGTGCGCAGGGGTGGAGAGCATGAAAGGGGGCAGGCTAAGTCCCCGCAATTGGTGTGAAATGCAACATGCTAGTTGCCCAGCTGACTGACTAACAGACGGACTAACCGACTGACTGTATGGCTGATTGACTGACGAACTAAATGCCCGACTGGCTACTGCCTCACCGTCTGCCCCACTGTCTGCCCCCGTCTCCGGGCCATTCGGCTTCCATTGCAATTCGGTAAATATGGGTTAATTGTGCGAGACTTCGACACTCGAATTATTTAATGTTCGTTTTCATTTTCATTTTCGGCGTATTCGTTTCTCCTTCTGCTCTGCTCTCTGGCCCCATTGTTAGTTGTTGTTGTTCTCAGCATGAATTCGCTGCATGCATTTCGTTAAACAATTATTGAAATGTGTCTGGCGCGCTGCGATTGCCATTTACATAAGCAAGAGATTTCCCATTGAACTTTCGCTTCGACTACGCCCCTTTCCATTATTACACAGCCCTCGGCTCCTGCCTCTGTTAACCCCTTCGGCGCCTCCCCTGCTTCTGGCACGACTTTTGCAGTTCTCGACGACAATAATTGCGTAATTAATTCATTTAGTTGTCGTCGCATTTCTAATTATCATTATTAGTAATTGCTTTAGCTAGTTTTGCTGCTTCTGCTTCTTATTCTTTTATTTTCTGATGTTGTTGTCACTTGGTGTTCTCACTCTCCACTCTCTCTCTCTCTCTCTCTCTCTCTCTCTCTCTCTCTCTCTCTCTCGCCTATTACTCTGTTTGCATTTGACTTTTGGCTTTTAATTTGTGCGCAATTTAAATTCCACAGTGTCATCGCTGCGCGTACTTCATTCAATTACATTCGAAACTATTGGCCTCAGCTGTTTGGAATTGTTGTTGCTGTTGTTGTAGTTAATGCCGTAGTTGTTCTAGGTTCTCTTACTCGTAGTGATTTCGCAATTTGATTAAGTAATTAATTTGTAAACACATTTGGAAACACCTGATTGAATAGTGAGAAGAGCGGGTTACCTATATATGCTTTATATTCATGATCAACCAAGCTACACTCTGTCTGTCTGTATTTGAGCTATGCCATGCTAATTGCATATGTTGTGGGTAATTCCTTATTTATTTAATTTATGTGATATATATTCTTGAACAGACATTTCGACCATATTCATCTATCAATGCATATACTTTTTTAACCTTTTGTCGGTTTGTTTCATTATACAATAATTTGTGCATTATGTTCATATATTTATGTTATATACTCTTGATCGATCAAGGTTTTATGTTTTAACTTGCATTACCACTTGAGTCTTAGTTGAGTTTTAAGTAATAGCTCTGCTCTACATTTAATTACTTGATTTATTCATACTGTGCCTTTTAGACTCTCTGCCCGAAAGTTTCAGAAATCGAACATCATAAGCCGGCGTGCTTCGCCTACATTATATCTCTTATTTTATTTAATAATTTTAAGCCTGTAAAATGTCCCTTGTGGATAATTTACTTATGAGTATTTAAATATATTTTTATTCCCCGATTCAATTGGATTTTCATTGCATATAGCAGCGTGGCTAGGTGAGTCGTGGAGGGTGATGGGATGTAAAACGTTATGCGAGATTTTAAATTGAATTCGATATTGCTGATGCGTTCTCGCTCTTCTCTTTTCGTGTTTCGAAAATTGATTTAATACAGTTGTCAGTGCAAGTGGTTGCGTGAAGTACAGAGTATACTATGTGCTAATCTATACCCTTTCTCTGACCGGTCAAAAAGGTTTAACAGAATATATGGAAAATTTAATTAAAAAAGAGCAAATGAGCAAATTTATTATTCTTAGTTATATTACGTTTGCTAAGTAGTATATGTAATTATAAAAGTTTTTAAATACTGTAAATTATACTTTCGGGAGACAAAAAATGAATAAAGATCACTTTCTAATAACTATCAAGTGATTTTAAAACTAAATCGAGCTTCTTTTCATCGGTATCTTTATTCGAGTTCCTACTGAATATGTCTATTATGTACATACAATTTACATGATAAGCTCTAATGAACTTGCTTGAATATCTAGAGCGGGCAATAGCTTTCATCGCGTTGCATAGCATGAATTAAAAGTGTCCAGCTGCGGCCTGAGCTAATATAATATAAGCCATGAGAGGGGTACACAGTTCCATTGCTTAGCTTCCATGCTGTGTTTTAACAATATACATTTTTTATTAATTTTATTCAAGTCTAATTTTCACTTCGCTTTTGACAACAGGTGCGTCTGGCACTTAATTTTGCATTTTTAGTTGTCGTGCTTTTTCTATTCTCGGCCCTTCTTGCTTTTCTTTTCTGTCGATTTTTGCTTTAGTTACCCAGTGGGTTCTGTTAAACACAAAGCAATACGAAAGTTTTAATTAAATTTTGTAAAGAAATTCACTTAATTTGGATTTTTAGTCGCCGCGAAACAGTCGCATGGAAACCATCGTCGTCCTTTGATTGCCAAAGCACTTTCAACCGATACTGACAGTGCCCTAAACAGCAGAATATCCTAATTAGTTGGATACCTGACAACTTCGTCGAGCCTTAAAACGGAAATATGTCTCAAAGCGAAGTCGTTCAAGCCAACAATTATGGCAGCTCGGACTTTATTTCGATTAAACAATGTGGGTAACGAATGGATATATTAATAGAAGGATATATTGCGGAGGAAGAATCCTTATGAATATTTTAATAAGAAATTGAGTATTTAAAGGTGCAACAATTTAATTATTTACAATCAGTTTGTTTGTTTAGTCTGTTTTCCATGTTTGAGTTTGTTTGTTCTGCTGTTACTGTTACTGTTATTATCTATCATATCATTTGATATGATTCTCTTTCGTGGATTGTGTACCATGAAAATACTATTTAAATCAATATAAAGTTTACATATTTAAAATTGCCTACACTTTTTTGTTAATCTAATGTAAAGATATTTAATTATTTTAATAACATAAGCAAATTAAGTCAGTTTTTTCACAAAAAAACAGTACACCAATTAAACAATTATGCAGCATCAAATCATAAATCACGAGATAATTAATTCTAATAGAATTCAAAATATTTATAAAACAATTATGATAATATAATATTAATGGGGTTGATGTGTTTTACTTATTTTGCAGTTCGGCAAAATAATATTGTGTCCAATATGGAGGATACAAAGCTGATGAACAACATACGCAATGGATATGCAAAAACACTGGACGATCATTGCCAGCTGATTACCGGAACACAGGGTGAGTGACCAGCTGAAGTTGACGGAGTTAGTCAGCGACCAGGGCCAGGGTCAGATTCAAATGGAGAGAAGTAACAAAAAGACGCGAAAAAGCGCAAGACAAAAAAACAATAAGCATTCACGAAGTATTACAAATGTCAGGTGGGGTAGGACGTTGGGATGGGGGCAGGGATTGTCTTCGCGGCAAAGAAAATTGTTGAAATTGACAAATTATGTGACAGACTTTTGTCTGCGAGGCAAGAGACAACGCGGCAGGCAGCAGCAGCAGCAGCGGCAGAGAAAAGAGGCAACGCGGCGAGAGGCGCAAATCCAAAGAGCCAACACAATTGTTGACAATTCACTCAAAGTGTTGCTGGCGCTGCTCCCGCTGCTGTTGGCGCTGTTGCTTTTGTTATTGTTGTTGTTGTTGCTGGTGCTGGCGTTGGCGTTGGCGTTGGCGCTGAACAAATGCCCCAAAGCGCTCAAAAGCTTTAAATGCGCCGCATGCCGCTTGCCGCATGCCGTCTACCACGTGGAGAAGGAAGAGGGCGCTGTGGCACTGTAGCTCAATTCCGAAGCGCTCATAAACAATGGCACAGGCACTGGCAGAGGTGGCGTGTATGTGTGGGGAGAGGAGTGCGGGGTATTGGGAGTGTATCCTGGTGGTGCTTGGGGGGCAGTCAGTCGGCTCAGTTTCGGCTTGGCGCGATGAGAAGTGCGCTTGAGTTGCATTTAAGCCAATTAGCATAGGTAAACAAAACATTTGAGTGAGCGCGTCAAGTGCCTTTTGGGTTGAGTGCGACCCCAGGGTGCTGTCCCGCTGCCAGGAGCAGGAGGAAGTTCGGGGGCAGGGCAGCAGGGGCTGCATACATAAGATGTACGAGTGTCGGCTCGAGGTGTCAGCGTGTATTTGTATGAATATGAATGCCTGTGTGTGTGTGTGTGTTTGCAAGGCTTGTTGTGTTTGACGCCGTTGGATGCCGCCTGGCAATGGGCAGAGAACGGGTAAGTCCTTAACAATGTTGCATTTATTATGCAATTATCGAGTGGCCAAGTGTGCGACTGAGTGTGTGTGTGTGTGTGTAAGTGCCTGTATAAGCTATTCAGTGACAGTGATTTACGTCGTCGATTGGCAATTAGGCCAGAGCAGATGAACAGACCAAGCAGCACCTTCAAGATGCAGGAATGTGTTCACAGCTGCGCCTCTCTGTGTGTGTGCCAGTGTGCGTGCGTGTGCTGTGTCTGTGAGCTATTGTACGATAGATGAATAGCTCGACGAGCTGCTAACTTGCAAATATTTATGAGTGGGCCACAAGTGGCAACCGGCAAGCGACAACCGACAGCAGCAGCAGCAGTAGCAGCAACAACAGTCGCAACAGAGGAAACAACAACAACAACATCACAAGAGCAACAACAATGTCAGCATTGGCGTTAACTTTGCATGTTGTTGTTGCCATTTTGACATATGGCCAAAATGCAGCCACATGCCAAACGCTCTTTACGTGTGACTCCCCCCAAGTGTGACACACACAGTCTCTTCATGTGTACGTGTGTGTGTTTGTATGTGAGCACGTGCCACAGTGTGTGTGAGTGTTGGCCTATGTCTATGTGTGTGTATGTGTGCGTGTGTCTATGGCGGCGTGAATTATGCGCAATTGAAGTGGCTTTTGGGTAGCGCATTTAAATTCGTGACGCGCTTCAAGTGGGTGGCAAACAAGCGTCGAGCATGATGCCGCTGCCTGCCAAGTGGCACACGAGGCAGGCAGTACTGTCTCGGGGTAGCTGGCTGAGAGAACACAATGATGCGCATCAAATTGGCTAATTGTTTAATGGCTGTTTGCATTGATCTTTGCAGATGAGTCGCCCATGCAAATGTTCTACAAGGATAAGGGCATCTTTCTCACTGGCGGCACCGGATTCTTTGGCAAGAGTAAGTAGCGTACACTGTGTCTGTGTGAGTCTGCCTATGTGTGTGTGTGTGTGTGAGCGTACGTGCTGCGCATATTTGAATAAATTCATCCACTCACCCTCACTCACAATTGATTTGTTCCCGCAGTCATCATCGAGAAACTGTTGCGCGTCACTGAGGTGGCACAGATATATCTTCTGATACGCACCAAGAAGGGCAAGGATGCCCACGCTCGCATCGAGGATTTGTTCAACGATCCGGTAAGCCAGCAGCAGGTCAACTTCTAGCTTCCTGCTCGACTAATTGCTCATCATCCTCTCTCTCTCTCTCTTACTGCCTTTCTGGCTCTGCAGGTGTTTGCCAAAATGAAACAGATTAATCCAAAGTATCGCTGCCAGATCACAATCATCAGCGGCGACTGCTCCCTGCCCGGCCTGGGCATCTCTGCGGATGAGCGCGAGACCATCAAGGAGAACGTCAACATTGTGCTGCACAGTGCAGCGACAGTGCGCTTTGATGAGAAACTTAAAATGGCTGTGGCCATCAACGTGCATGGCACACAGGAGATTATCAAGCTGGCCAAAGAGATTGTCAACCTGAAGGTGAGCTGAACAAATAAAATATAACTTAAAGTGTTTTAGCATTAGTCTCTATATATTAGTGATAGTCAAATGTTTATTCCTTTGTTCACCTGTTTACCCTTTCACTTTTTGTTTAGGCATTGGTGCATGTGTCGACGGCATTCGCGCACTCCAACTTGCGATACATCAAGGAGCAGTTCTACAGCGGCATGATGACTGGAGACAATGCGTTCAAGCTGACCGAGTGCTTGGACGAGCACACATTGAACACGCTGACGCCGACGATAATCAAGGGTTATCCGAACACTTATACCTACACCAAAGTGCTGGCCGAGGATGTGGTGCAGCAGCACGCACAGAAATTGCCCGTGACCATCTTTCGGCCGGGTATTGGTAAGTTGCAACAGGTCGAGCGAGACTCCCCCTCGCGCTGCCCTAACTCACTCACTCCCCCCTCACTCGCAGTGATCACCAGCTATCGGGAACCGGTGACTGGCTGGATAGACAACATGTATGGCCCTTGCGGCGTCATTGTGGGCATCGGGTCGGGTGTGATGCGTGTCTTTGCCGGCAATATGGACAACAAGGCGCACATTGTCCCGGTTGATATGTGCGTGAATGCACTTCTGGCCAGCGCCTGGGATGTGGCACGGAATAAGTAAGTGAACCAGTGGCAAATTTGAAGGGCGACACGCTTGATTTAATCAACATACACACACACAGATACGAGACGCCGCCCATTTATAACTATGTGCCCGATGCGGATAATTCGGTGACCTGGCGGGATTACATGGAGACGGGCTTCAAGTATGCCAACGATGTGCCCATGCGCAAGTCCCTCTGGTATCCGTGCTTTACCATTGTGCCCTACATGTGGCAGTATCACGTGCTCTCCTTTTTGTACCACACACTGCCTGCCATATTTATGGATCTGGTGATGGTGCTGATGGGCAAGAAACCCAGGTAGGGACGAAGGCTAAAGAAATGAAAGAAAACCTTTGCTCTAATCCTGTTCTCTTTTGTTCGCCTCTCTAGAATGATCAAGATCTATCGTAAGATACACAAGTTCAGCAGCGTGCTGCAGTTCTTCAGCTCGAACGAGTTCCGTTTCGATAACGATAACGTGCGGCGTCTGTTCGATAAGTTGGACGCGCGGGATAAGCGTCTGTTTGCCTTCGATATGCGTGATCTGGACTGGACACATCTTTTCCGTGTCAGTTTGTATGGGCTGCGTTTGTATGTGTGCAAGGAGGATCCCAATAATCTACCCGAATCGATAGTTCGAGTCAAACGGTGAGCTCCCTCCCTACCTCCTAAAAGTATGCTGCAATATTTTAATCGTTATCGTTTCCATCTCGATTCTTCAGCATGATGTATCTGCATTATACCTTCCTGGCAGTCGTGTACTCTTTAACACTCTGGGCACTCTACGGACTGGCGAAATTTATATTCTTCTCTTAAATTAATGCATAAACCTTAATTAATCGTTATAAATGTATAATGTATTTGTTAATCATATGACACCATCTCGAGGTATTTCCAACAACAACTTTCAATTCCAATTCTGTCATCTAGCATCGTCTGGAGCATCTGAGCATTCGTAATACATAGCATTTAGTTCTACAATAGATCCTTAGTTCTGCGTATTAACTTTATATGTATACAGTCTTACGGTTACAGCACTCTCTATTCGAAATCAAAATCTGTATAGTTTAGTTTGTAAAACGAGCAATGTACCATGCTAATCATGATCGTGCAACACATGCTGTGTACATATGTATAGCATATCTATAAAAATATTTTATATGGATGTATGAAGCTAATCGAAACTTAATAAAAATCGCTTCATAGTTTTGGGACATGTTAACTAAGTCTTTGCAATCAGATGATGTGAGGGCAGACTATTATTGCAGATTGGTTTATGGGTGTATCCATCAATTTTATGATATTATGTGTGCTTGGATGTCTCTCTATTTATATATACCTAAGGAGAGCGAACAAGGTATAGTCATTGTTGATCATCGAGTCGATATGACCATATTCGTCCATCCATCTAAGTGAGGCTAAGACTAAGTATATCATATCGAGCACATTCGAAAGTATATATCTTTTTTTTTTGGACTGCGATATTATTATGGAATATTGGATTTTATGTCTTCCTCCTTAGTTTTATTCCCGTTTATTGATACATTTATGCGGTCCATTAAATATTACATTGCATGTTCAAAACATTTCGCCGATTGATTTTCTTTGCTCTGGGGAAATGCAAAATAATCAATTGATAAACTGAATGCGAGATGTGTAGGCAATGGGCAATGGCTGAGAAGGAGGTGGAGAATAAGAAAGAGCAGGAGTAGGATGTAAAAGTAGAGGCCCTGAGATACTTCATCTTCTTCTTCATCGAATGTAAAACAATAAGATTCACTGATTTACACATTGGCTTAGCATTGATATTTTTATTGCATACTCTCCCTTCGGCTCCCTCCTCTCTCTCTGTCTCCCTCCTCTCTCTCTGTCTCTCTTCGGCCGTTTACGGGCATGTCAAAAAGAAATGTCGTAAAAATAATGCCAGAGAGCTTATCAAATTGCAAACAGAAGCGGCCCTGCCTTCCAGAGCCATCATCCAAATCCTGTAAGGCGCTTTATCGCATAACGCGCACACACATGCACAGTCGTACACACAGGGATATAGTCCCCTCATCCCTCCTGCCCCCCACAAGACAGCCAGACAGACAGTCAGACAGACATTCACACGTACATAAATAAATAAATCCGCATGTATCACTTTGCACTGCGCGCTGCACTTGTATGATTTCAAAATTAAAATCAGAGCATAACCCAATCACACCACCCCCTCCCCCGACCAATAGATGAACTCGGCTGTGCAGGGTCTCCCTCCATCTCTCTCCCTGTCTCTCTTTCTCTCTCATTGTGCTGCTGCTTGAAGCTGTTAGCTTACTTCGTCCCAATACAGCCATAAAACTCTCGCACACTCATCAAACATACACGGCATCGCTGCTCATGCTGCCTGCTGTGAGGTGTGTGTGTGTGTGTGTGTCTCCACGGACGCAGCAGTAGCTGACTGTGGCGCTGCCTTTGCACAGCCAGTGAAAAATGTTTGTCAAACCGCAGTGAGCGCTGCGCGCAATGATTGAAGCCATTGCGACGCGTCGCATCGTTATCGTCGGAGATGCGGATGCGAATGCGGATGCTGATGTGGGATACAGATGCGGATGCGGATGCTGAGAAGCACCAGCAGCAGCGGGTAAAGTATGTAGATTTCTCAAAAAATTACGACAGCGTAACGCCCGCGCGTCCAATTAAAGTAAGCGGTGAGCGGGAGCGAAAGAGAGAGAGATAGAGAGACAGACAGACAGACTGTCAGGCAGCTGAGTAATAACTCCCCAATATGTTGCCTTGCATGTGTGCGTGCGTGTACATAAATATAAGAATGGTTGCTGCTGTTGCCTCTGCTGTGGTTGCTGTTGTTGCTGCTGCTGCTGCTGTGGCTGAGCTAAAATTGCAAGCGTCGCAACACGAACGAGCGAGCAGAACATTGAAAGACCAAACAATCTCAATCTCTCAAATTAGATTTTCAGAAAAATGCACCTCTGGGAAATGCACAATGAAAAAGCACTGCACACACAAGTGAACGCACACACACACATACGCACTCACAGACACAGACGTAGTTACAGACACAAACGCACTCACAGACACAGACGCACAGACACTGGCTTACTTATTCACACACACACATCACTCGCTTACAAACAGTCACACTAACACACTCACTCACACTCACATATTAGAAACGAAGCGCCGATGAAGCCGACTTGCCACTTTGTTGTTGTTTTGTTTGTCGTGCTTTTTCGGCATATTCAGAAAGCTTTCGGAGCATTTCGGAGCAAGGCTCGCAGGGTTTCGTGAATGCCGCCGCTCTCAGTGCATTCGCTGCCGCGACGCGATGCTTGCTGCTGTTGCCGGTGCCTGTGCTGGTGCTCTCGCAATTACGCTCGCGCTCACGTAGCAAAGCAATAATAACGGCACATGAAGTGCATGGTTATTCAAGGGTTGTTCATTCGTGAAATTAATATTGCGCCAGCCACGAGGCGGGCGAGGCAGCGGCAGTGCCAGAGCTGGCAGCGCAGCAGCAGCACGCGCGCGCCACAATGTTTATGTTTGACGCTGGCGCTGGCATAGCTGCAGCTGCATATTGTAAGGGTTTTTTATGTGCCCCAGTGCTGCTGCCTGCCCCTGCTGCATGCAGCCTTGCGACGCCTTGTCGCCTCATTGTTGTGTTTCATTTCCATTCCGTTTCTCTCTCTCTCTCTCTTGCTGGACTCTCTTTTGGCTTTTGGCTTCTCTTCAAAGTGCTGCTTGTGTTTTGCTTTGTTGTTGTTTGTTTTCGTCTCGTAGCATTTGTGTGTCTGCCCGTGTGTGCGTGTGTGTGTGTGCGCCGGCATTTGCGCTCCATTGCCAGCGGTGGACCATTATCAGATTTTGTAATAGCTTTACGTTTATTACTTTTTTCAATTTCGTTGTCGTCTTCGGTATTTTTGGCATTTGCCGCTATGTCTGGCATTCTGCTTACCCCAGCTGGTAGCGCATGCATGTGTGTGTGTTTGTCTGTGTGTGTGTGTGTGCGCGTCTAGCAGTAAGTGCTGGCTAACTGTGCGTATGTGTGTTGTCGCAGTTTGTTTGTGCTCTATGCTTGTTGATTTGTTGTTGCTTGTTGTTGTTGTTGTTGCTGTTGTGGCTTGTTGTTGCTGTTGTTGTT
This sequence comes from Zaprionus davidi, assembly GCA_018903715.1. Classification (NCBI taxonomy): domain Eukaryota; kingdom Metazoa; phylum Arthropoda; class Insecta; order Diptera; family Drosophilidae; genus Zaprionus; species Zaprionus davidi. The sequence continues at coordinate 3,158,958 of JAEIGL010000003.1, forward strand.
GCTTGCTTTGCGCTGCATGTCGACGTGAAATTTGGTCGCGTTTTGCACGTCAATTAAAAAACTTGACTGGCACATGCTGTGCGTGTGTGTGAGTGTGGCTAAGTACGTATAAATGTGAGTTAGATATGTGTGCACACACAGACACACACAAACACAAACACATGCACACATTTGCAACTGCTTTTGCTGTCTATCTTCTTGTAATTCCATACTCGACTTGTTTGTTTGCTTCCCCTCTTGTTGTTGTTGTTGTTGTCTTGGCTGTTTTGTCTGGCTCGCTTCGTTTGCAGTTCGCGTGGGTTATAATTATTTAGCCCAGCCTTGTCACTGTGCCCTCCTCATTCCCTGCACTCCTCTGCTGTGCTTGCTGCATGCTCGTGCTCTCTCTCTCTCTCTCTCTCTCTCTCTTTCTCCCTCGCTCTTCTTTCTCTTTCGCTTTCACGCTCTCGCGCACTCCTTTCTGTCTTAGTTTAGCGTTCGCGCGAGCGCTTGTAATAATATTTTAAATTAATTACAACAAACATGAGTTCGTGTGCGTCTCTTTATATGTATGTATGTGTGTGTGTGTGTTAGTGTCGGCTGGCGACTGTGTGAGGCGCGTGCTTTTGTGCTGCCGCTGCCGCTGTCGCTGTCTCTGGCTGCAGCCACTGTCACCGCCATCGCCGTCGCCTTCGTTGCCGCCTTCGCTGGCACTGCCGCCTCTTCTGCTGTTTTGTATGAAAAGTGAATTAAAGCGAATTTAGCGCGCATCGTCCACGTCCAAAGTGCATTTGTATGTCCTGCGCTACTGTCGTCGTCGCCGTCGCTAACTTTATCCTTGGCTGGGCTCACACACACACACACATTGAGACACTTTCGCTGGCTCAGTGTGTTAGTGTGTTTATGTGCCTTTCAATTGCACTGCATACGTTGCAGGCTGGCAGTGCACGTCCCTCACCACTCCCCTCCCCACCATCCACACTCCTGCAGCCCCTTTGAGCGCACTCCCCGCACTTGGCTTTGCCATTGTCTATTAGTATCTCGTTTGCGCTTCTGTTTTCTGTTCTAGTGCTTCTTTTGAAGTTTTCGCTTGCATTCGCATTTTAATTTGAAGTGCAGCATCTCAGTTGCCGCCCTCCCTCCCTCTCTCCAGCCCGTTGCGCCTCCGTCTGCGGCCACAAACAAATGCACGAACGAGCGAACGAACGAGAGAACGAGCGAACAAACAGACAAACAAACAAACGAAACCGGGGAGACAAACACACAAACAAAAAAGTGCTTATGCTCATTCATTCATTTCATTTCCCATTACATTTACCCAGGACTCCTCCGCCCCGTCCCCTGGTCCTCAGCAGGCCCCACTGCAGGTCCCTCTACAGTTTTCCTGCTGGGATATGCCGCGCCGTGCATTCATTGCCACCTCCCACTGTCGAGTTGGCTGCGTTTTCACCTGCGCTCGACGCTACGCGCGCGCCTAAAGGGAAAACGCAAAGACCAAACAAAATGGTTAAAAAGCAAACCAGCCCAACAACAACAACAACAACAGCAGCAGCAACAACAACTACTACAGCTCAGGCCAGCAGTCGTGCCACTTGCCACTACTTTATGCCACTTCAACGCAACTCAATTGCTTTCTTTGCCTTCAACAAAGTGTGTGTGCGCGCCGGGTATGTGTATGTGTGTCTGTGTGACTGTGTGTGTGTGTGCGTGTGTTTGTGCGTATGTTGCAAGCATATCTCCAGCTTGCGGTTTTATTAAAATACTCCCCACACTCGTCTGCCATCGCTTCTGCTGCTTCTTGTCTCCTTCTCTCTCTCCCTCACTCTTCGGCCCATTCTCGGGCTTTCTTCTTGCCTGCCTTGCTGTCGCTTGACTCGGCAAATAAAAATAATGAAAAGTGCCGGCAAATAAAATTTGCACAAATTATTATATACGTATACGTAATATGTGTGCATGTTTGTGTGTATTTGTATTCTTTTTCGCGCATTTTATTTCTTTATTTGCACAAAATGCATTGAGAAAATAAATAAAATTATAAATGAAAGCAACGCGTGCAGCGCAGCGTGATATCCTGCAGACCCGCTGTGTGCAGTGGGTATACTAGGCGGATGGCGAGTGAAGTCGGCTTGGTAAAGGAAAGAATTAGCTTAAGTAGTTAATACAAGAATAAGTTTTAATATTGTTTACATGTATATATGTACAAAGCTTAAAGTTAGTCATATACAATTTGTAATATATTTTTAATAAGTGGGAATGCTACAGACAAGTCTGCTCGACTGTGAGATACCTGCTGTTCAAAGCTTTGTATTATCGAATTAATTGGATGGCAATAAATGTTGCCCACACTAACAATGTATATGCTAACCATATATGTACATACCTATATATCTTAAGTACACATAAATTGGGAGCCTACTTCTTCGAGTAAATACAATAATAATAAAAAGAAACGATTTACTTGAGAGGCAATTGCACATACTCTTGACATATGTGTGGCTTACAGAAACCTTCCTGCTGCATTTGGTTGACGAATCTGTCACTGTTTCTGCTATTAGCAGGTACTATCCCTTAAATACCCTTATCGGTGGCTTAAAAATATGTATATGTTTAATAGATTAATATAGATTCTTCTGCTTCGTAGCACAAACTGCAATAAATGCTTGACCTACCGAATACAATACCTTTAATTCTCATCCCATCAGCTATTTTTATATATAAGTTTTATTTCCACACTGGACTGCATTCCTTCATCATTGTTTGCCATTAACTCACCCTGGTACACTGTTTTTTATTCCCGCATGGCTTTAAAAAGCTATGTGACATTTGCACCTCGTTATCCAACACCGAAAATGAACAATCACAATGCTTTTATTGTGGCACACACAGCACAGTTTTTTCTTCTCCAGAACCAGAATGATTGCGCTTAAAATCAAGTGTTTTTAAGTTTTTTTCTTGGTTGATGGAAATACTATATGTATGTATATTTTGTGCAATGACAAAAGTCGTTTGCTTTATCGTTTTGTTTGAATTATTTAATTGAAAAATTGTTGTGGTCGCTCAAACGGGGATTATCTGGTATCATTTTGCATGCAGACTACAGGGTATCTGTACGTTGAGTGTATTCCACAAGTGCTGCTTAATTGCTTTTTTGCCGCATTTTTTAGGTTTACGCTCTTTTGCATCTTTTATTGCATTATACCGCACACTTGTTAGCGCTAATAACTTTGTTTCCCCAGGGTATTTAATTTCTTACACTTTTTCGCTTGATTTTTTCTTGATTCTAGCCGTTAATTAAACATCTCTTCTTTTCTTTTGCTCATGCGGGTATTCGTTACATTTGCTTAATTAATTGCACAAATTCAGAAGTAGCATAACTGCATGCAGCATGTCGTAGAGTCAAACAAAGTCCGCTTTTATTTATTATATTGAAAGAAAATCAAATTAATTTGCATATTTATTTATTACAATTATTTTCAAATTGTCTACAAAATATTTTTTGAGGAACTTCTTTGTTGTTTTTTTACTTTGAATTGCTTTTTATTTAAAGTAAAAATATATAATATATATTGTATATATTTACAGCATATAGCACAGTCGAGTAGATCCGCTTGCTCTGCTTGTTTCTTGTTTTTTATGCCTTGTTTTTATTTGATAATTTCATACATTTTGGTGCAACTGTTTTCGTTTTCGTTGTTACAAGCCAGAAAACAATAAAATAGGTGACGCACCGCCAACAACAACAACAACGACAAACAAGAAATGGCAACACTTGTGCGTGTGTCTCCATCTCCGTCTCCGTCTCCGTTCCGACTCCAAGTCCAAGTCCGACTCCAACTGTGGCTTGGCTGGGGGTGCTACAAATAGTGAAATAGCCCAACGTACGTCGTAAATATTTCAACTGCAACAACTAGGGAACAAAAACAACAACATAACGCAACACGGACAACAGCAGCAGGAACGGGAGCAGCAGCAGCAGCAGCAGCAATAACGAGCATCAGGAGCACGCCGGAGCTGGGAGCTGCTGAAGAATGTGAATGGATGCGGGGGCACAAGCGGGGGCAAAAGTGAATCGATAGATTGCACCTGGTACATACTACGTAGAAATGTCCCATACCGGGCAGCAGCAGCGGCAAAGAGAGAGAAGGAGGAGAACGAGAACGAGACCAAGACCGAGACCGAGTACGAGAACCTCGACAACCTACGACACCAGCAACAAGACCAACAACAACAGCAACACACAACAACAACAGGGCAAACAACATTCAACAAAAACAATAAAAACAAGCAAAGGCGCAAAGCGGCTGAGGGAATGAGGAGGAGGGGCAAGGCGCAACGGTACGCTTTGGTTCGCCTTGGTACGCTTTGGTCTACTCTGGCCTGCTCTGCTCTGTTCTGCTCGGCTCTGGTGTTAGTTGCCTCGCCTTGCTGCCGTGTTGGTTACGCTGCAGCAACGCCGGCTTTTTCTTCGGCTGCTTACGGTTCCACGCTTCCAAGTCTCCGTACTTCGCTCCCCTCCCTGCACTCTCCTCTCGCTTTCTCTTCTTTTGCCACTCTCTTCTTCCCGCTATCCTTTTCCAATTCCGATTGCTGCCTCAGTCCAGCTTCAGCGTCGGCTCTCGCTTGAGCGTTGTGCTCAGCAGTTTTCCTACATCCCTTCCCCCCTCCATCTGCCCCCTCCCTCGGGCACCGTGCACAACCCATGCGAAAATTTGAAGCGATTTATTTACTTTTTGCCATTGCCATTTGCCGTCGACGTCGCCATCGCCATCGCCGTCGCAGCGCAGCGTTCGGACGCTTGTTCGGCTGCTGCTGCTGCTCCCATGTCCCATCGCGCTGCGTTCCCTGCAAATGCTCTGCAGCAACAAATTCTGGCATATAGACATTAAAAGTAGTTAAAATAATGGCTTCATTCCCCTTGTTATCGCCCCAAAACGAACGTGTCTAACAAGGTCGCGTAGGAAAGTTGTCCTCGATCGTTTAACGATGATTCTTTTAGGGGATTTCGATAGAAATAAAGTTTATTTACGGACAACTTAAATGTATAGAACACATTTGTAAATGTTATATATTTTTAGATCATAAGTCATATGTCAATATATTAAATAAAAGATATTTGTAATAAGAATTTATCAAAAACGAATCAAAAAAGAATTTCAAAGATATTTATAAATAGAACAGTTGAAAAATACATAAAAACTATTATCTGTTTTATATTTCCACATTAAATATTAGTTGAATAAGGTCAAATGTGCTTTTACATATATAATATGTATGTAATGTATGTGTATAATATTATGAATACTGACGGGTTTCTATATGTCTTTCAATATATAAACTAATATATTCCACATCAATCAATTTAAAATTCAATATGTTGTTAAAAAACATTCTACATACGCTAAAAAGTGTTTAGTATTTTTTTTTATCAATTTTTAAAGATTTCATTCAACAGTTTTTCATTTCATGTATGTAGATTTTTAAGATATTCTGTATATATGTATTAATACACTCCCACTGCTTGTTAGTATATGAAAAAATATATAACATTCTTTCAGCAATTTTAGCTTATATTCTTTATTGTCATGTTCTCATTCTTCTCAGCTGTTTCTACATTTGTTTCACCTTTTCATTTTGCTGCACTTCTCTAGCAAATCTCATCCTGACATATATCATTTCAATAGGGCAACCCCTCGTCGCCTACATCCTGACACACTTCCGCACCATATTCGCTTGCGTTGTTTTCTATTTTATTGCACAAATGAAAATGTTCTTGTTTTTCATTTTGTTTTTTTTTTTTTTACAAAAATAAATTCTTTTTTTCCATGTTCGGATAACATCGGAGCTGTCGTTGTCGTCGTTGGCATCGTTTTTGTTGCTGTTGCTGCTGCTGCCTGTGCTTGCTTCGTCCTTTTTGCTTCTTCATTTTCATTTTATTTGGACGCATTTGCAGCGTTATGACAAACAAGTGTCCATTTATTTGCCAAATTTAATGTTTCACCATTTTCTCTCTGGTGACAAATTATCCCGCTTCGATTTCTCGAGAACCATCAAATCAAGAGAGAAGGAGCAGGAGAAAAAAAAAACCGGCTATATGGTGTAGGCGAGAACTAAGCGGACAACTGTGACTGAATTTAATAAAAAGCGGCTAATGGGTCACATTCTGTGCAGGGCTGGAGGAGGGGTGTGCCAGATCGGGGCTGGGTTAGACTGAGGGAGATTTAGGTTAGTCTATCTCGCACGCGCTACGCCCGCTCCCAGCGGACTCCGTTGCGGATCCTTCAGCCTTGGGCTTGGCTTGGGCCGCACTTATCTCTCAAATATTTAACAGTATTTGGCGAGCTAAGCCCGCTTTTCTGCCGTTTAGCATCTCCCAGCTAATACATAATTTATACAAAAATTTGTCATTGCCATTAAGAAAGTGCGGGGAAGGCAAGGGGACATGGCGCCACAGCGCGGGACGTCGTTTTTCACTAATTGGGCAGGTGTTGCAGGTGGACGCGGCTGCTTGGCGCGCAAAATGTTCGTTAATTAGCTGCCATGTCTTTTGGCCATTTCCAGTTCCATTTCCGCTTCCGTTTCCATTACAAAAATTATCATTTCTATTTGTGTTTGTGTTTGTTCGGCCTTTGCTCAGTTGGTCGCCTCCTTCTCCTGCTCCTGCTGCTTCTGCTGCTGCGAATTGTCCGTGATCCTATCTAAATTTCATGTAAAACAAAGGTCCAAAACATTCAACTTTTTGTGCAAGATTTTGTGACATGTCACTGAGTAGGGGCGCCACAGCGAGGCAGAGGGTGGTGTGTTTCAAAAATTAATGAATAGATTATGATTAATGAGCGGCGACATCATTAAAATGTATTTATATATATTCAAATTGCGGTTGCTGACCGAGTGGTGGTGGGGAGGGGCAGAATGGGATGGGGGAAGGGCACACCATGAATGATGCGACCCGAAGTTTTGCATGCTGGTGAAAGGACACGCCGACGGAATGTCACGGCGCCTCCGCACAAAGGCAGCAAAGCAAACTGAACTCAACGTGAAACCCAGCACGAAGAGCATGAAGAGGGAATGAGAGAATGAGCAAACAAGGATGAGAATGCGAATGAAAATGAAAATTTTTAATCATTAGTTCAAAAATGCCACAGAAAGTTTTGTGAGCTGGCCGAGCTATTTACAACATATGAAAAAGTGCACATAGCCATGGCTAAATGTAATAAAAAACGCGGCAAGAGCAAAAGGCAAAAAGCAACAGCAACAACAACAACAACAACAACAAAAGCAAAACACCAGAAAGCAACAAAACCAACAACAAAGGCAAACGGCAGCAAAGCAAAGTTGCAAAGATAAAAGCGCACGCATCCTTGAAATTTTATTTATTTATATCTCGCTTGTCCCATTCCGTCCCCAGTAGCAGCAGCAGCAGCACCGTCCCTCCCCCTCTTCTCACTTACAGTTCTCCTCGCACTCTCTTGCTGCCTGCTCCTCCTTCCGCTGCGTCCATTTTGTGCTGTTCCTTTAGTTTGTTATGCTTGTTTGTTTGTTAGCTAGGAGTCCAACCGCAAAATCTACCCGCAGCTAGAGCAGCAGCGAGAGGGGAACAAGGAGACGGGACTGGGCGACTGGCATTTTGCATATTGCCCATACGCAGCGTTGCCACCGCCGCCGCCGCGCTGCTGGGCAAAAGTTTGCGCAGCGGCGTTTGCTTTATTAAAAACTAGAGAAAAACGCAAAGTTTGCTACGAATTATTTCAATTCTAATTTATTTTGTTTGCAAAAGGGAAATTCTCTGGTATTTTTTGATCGTTGTCGCAGTTAGATAGTTGAATGATAATGACGACGACGACGACGACGACGATGAGGACCACGACCAACGTGGAGTCCAACTTGTAGTCTGATTTCGAGAGAGTGGACACGACACAACGAGTCGAATGGCAAATGAGTTTTATGCGATGTGCAGTTACACAATGACATGCACATAATTCAACAACGCTTGCAACAGTTCTCTCTATGTGCAATGACTGAAATTAACTATCACCAGCATATCTGTCTGTCGCCCTGACTGTCCGGAGCTCCAACTTGGGTGTGATGCCCGCACGGAAGAGAGTCGGTAGAGCTCGAGCTGGTCCCACTTGTCTCAAAGCTGCTTTAGATTGACAGCACACACACACACACACACACAATGCACAACTCAACAACAACATCCTCAACAGCATCCACAACAATAGCAACAACAACAAGAGCAGAGTCGCACTCTAACGTCGGTGAGGGGCTTAGCTATATCATTCTTTATTCGTATAGTGCATTAGGGTTTTAGCAAGTTTTAAACTTGCTTTTGATGATGTGTCCCGACTGCGTCACTGACTCCTTCTCAGGCTGCGACTGCGAGTGGATTTAAATCATGAAAACTTCTTGTGGGCCCAAAGTCGGTGTCAGAAGTGATTTCTACAATTTGCATTTAAATTGTTACAAATTCCTATTATTTTTGTAAGCAAGCTTTGCAGGTTGAATAGGTCGAGATTTCTTAAGTATATTCAGCTTAAAAAAAAGATTATATATACTTTGTGGGGTCTGCCACGCCTCCTTCTGCCTGTTAGATATATTTGCACAACGCTAACTAGTAATTCTTTTTTGACCATATTTAATGGTCTAGTTATCTATGGCCCTATAAAGTATTTCTATAAAAAAGTATGATCAATTGCGAAATCGAACTGTCCGTCTAACACTTATTACTCAAATTAGTCTCTCTGTTTTTAAAAACTAGTATACATTCTTCTTATCGCAATACACTAAAATTCACAACTATCCATACTGAGGCATTATAAAGTATAGCTGACATTGAATCACATCTTTCTTTTTCAATGCGTCTTATATGCTGTCAATTTTAATATTTGTGTACTATTAAAATTTATAAAAGAAGCCTTTAGCTTTATTATTAACACTCAGCTTAAGATCAATGACTTAGTAAATGCATATTTTATACAGTTATCTTTTTGTTTACATTCACATACAACTTTAGCTCTATACACGAACTTACAACTTTTCTCTTTCCCCAGCCCAACTAATCTGTTTATTCTCCCTATCTCTGTTTCTCTCTCTTCCACTTTTTCTTATTCGCTCGACCTGCTTTTGTTTCTCATCAATTTCTCCTCGGTCTCCGGATCACTCACAATCTCTCTGTCGTCCACAGTCTCTCCTTTCTCTTGAATCTTTCTTTATCTTCCGATTTTTCTCTCTTTGTCTATTTCTCTCTCACTATCTATATATTTATATTCCTCCCTTTTGTTGTGTTTCCTCGCTCTTCTCATTTTTTCCAATGCTCTTTCCCATCTCCCCTCTATCCACAGCTCACAAAGATGTCTCCGCCTTCTTGTTATGAATCACTTCATATGTCTGTGCAGGCCCCTCAGTCGACCTCCTTGCCTCCTTCTCCAACTGGCGTTAGCTAATGAATTAACGGCACAAGCATAACGTGCGTACTGCAAAATGTAATTCAACTTTTTAGTGCGATTGTGGAAGCACCTCAATGCGGCTAATTTGACTTGACAGTTGCACAAGCTGAAGCCGCAGTCGAAGTCGAAGCAGCTAATGGAACAATGCGGCGAATAAGTGAGGGAATTCAACTGTCAGCTTGTTGAGGCTCCCCTTATGCCTCCTGCCCAACTCTGTCCGCCATATTGCACGCACATTGACGCTGTGATAGCATTTACAGTTGTTGCATTTTATAATCAAACTTGTTACTTGCGCTACTTTTGGCTTAACGTCTGTCTGCCTGCCTGCCTGGCTGGCTGCTGTCTATCTGTCCGTCCTCTTGTTGCTCATCAAAGTTTACCCCAACAGACAGCGCACAAGCCGCAGCAAAATGAATGAGTTGCCACCCCACTCCAAATACTCTTTCCCTTTCCCCATCTCTTCAGCTGCGTCGTCTGGCAGCCCCAGTGGCCCACTCGTCTGGTGCTTAGCCGTTAAACCGACTTCAGAATTAATCAAATCCGAGTCAGATGTTGCGCGCTGCCAAAAAACTTGAGAAGACAACAACAACAACAACAACAATAACACAGACAGCAATTTGTTGTTGCCACACAGACTTGGCAGTCCTCGGCGCACACAATCTCAGCTCGTGACTCCGCGCCCGTGATCCCCGTCCCACTTGTACCCACTCGACATCGTCGTCGTCCACTTGGCCTGTTCCATGGAAAAGAGTTGGGGCAGGCGTCCCTTTTCATTGCCATAACGCACATTTACAAAATTATATTTGTAAACTTCTCGCACCCGTCACGAGGTCCCCTCTCCCCCTCTCTCTCTCTCTCTCTCTGGCTGCTGCCTTCCCCTTTGCTGGGGTTGGCTTTAATGTACAATAAAATTGGCCAAAGTTGGCGCGTACATCACAAATATTAGCGTATAAAGATGATGACTTGATGACGATAATGAGGCTGTGCGCGGGAGGGGAAGAGGCAGCAGGCAGGAGACAGGGGGAGGGAACGGGGGCTGGCTGCGTGCTTTACATGACTCGCCTGTAAGTTAATCACATTGTGCCACAGAGCCGCAGTCAATATGCCAAAATTCATTCGCCTCGCCCGCTAATGAACACTCAATTACAATGATGTACTGCCTGGACGGACATTCGGACTGCAACTGACCATGTCCGCCTCTGTGTGTGTGTGTGCCGGTCTGTCTGCCTCGGCCTGTTCATTAACATTTTGCCAGGGCATGAACGAGACGAGGCACATTGGGCACGCGGTGCTGTCGACGGTGTTGGCATTCAGTTAATGAATCTCTATCCAAGCGGCAGAGTCTTGTTCTCTGCTCTCCAACTTGTTCACTTTCCCGTCTTCCTCTCTCTCTTTCTTTCCCTGTCTGTGTGGGTGTGTGTGAACTTCTATGTGTTTGTGGCGTATGCCAAAATATTTACGCCAACTTATTCCAAGATAATTTGACTTAATTCACTGACATTTGATCCAGTCACGACCAAAACAACAGCAGCAAAAGCAACAGCAGCAACAACTTCGACAGCAGCAACAACAACTTCGAGAACAACAACAGTAATAACAACAACGTAGACTGTTTTAGCCTGAACTTTCAAGTGTGTTGTAAGCTGCTCCATAGAATTTCAATTTACAGCAACATTCTGGCCCCCCCTTGGGGAGAATACTCCGTGCTTCAGTACAGTTCGTCCAGTTGGCCCAGTTAGTTGGCACAAAGTTGGCTAAGAATTTCTCTGGACAGTTGTCGGCAGTAGTATTTGTGTCACATACACACACAGCTAACCGAATTTTATTCTCACATCCGACAATTGTAATCATTTTTGTGATTGTCAAATAAATATTACGAAATTGGCGATAAAATTGTAAAATAGTCCACAGATAACAAAGTTATTTTGTTATTGAATTGTAGATAGTTATATTATTCTTAATTATATCTATGGATCTCGAGTGTTGTTTGGAATTATTAACTGAAATTGTAGTCCTAAAAGAGTGACAAAAAGGAAAAATAATAATCAATCAATCAATTCAATCTAGCTGGGAATTATTAACTATCATTGACAACTTGGCAGAGCTTCAAAAAGAGTGACGAATAGATGAATACTTTTTGAATGAAACTGATCAAGAATCTATAAGCTTTTCTTCATAAATTCAGGGAAATTTATGTTGCCAATTTTTGAGTTTGTTTCCGGGAGAAATTTCTGTGAATAAATCAAAAATAATAAATTCCGTTTGGTAATAAATTGTTGGCTTACACTTAACTCTGCCAGGGGTTGAGAGTGATATATGTTGATACACTTAATAAAAGCAATGCAAATAAAATAACAAAAGAAAAGACGCTACTAGAAGTCTCTTTTTAATGCTTTCGACTAGGGTAGTCATTTAGTTAAGCAGACGAAATTCTAGTTGATTTCATTTTATTATATTTAGAGTTAAATAATTAATTACTATCAATAATCAAAAAATATCATTAATAGTTAAAATATTGATTGCTGTGATCAAATATTTTTGATGTCCGTTTCTATAAGTTCCTACAGAGTATCCACAAGTCGTGGAAACCGCGTGGGAACCAGCGTGCTTCACTCCCCACCGCTTTAGCTCGGTAAACGAATTGTTTTTGCAAATTGACGTTTAATTCGCGTAATTAGTGCGCCGACATTTTTCGGCTTGTTTTCCATGCTGTGTGCTTTTCAATTTTTTATTTTTTCCAACTCGTCGCCGTCGCTTTTCGCATTTTTCCTTTTTCTTGTGCTGTGTTTTTATATTTTTCTCCTGCTGTGTTTTAATTAAATTCATTGCCATATTTATGAAACTTTTTTCATTAAATTTAGCGTTTTTTCTTCCACACAACTTCGAACCCTTGGAAATAGTCCCCTTCAGCCTGCCGGCTCCCTCTGCCCCGTTCGTTGCTGGGATCACCCTCTAACCCAGTGCAGGCTTGTCGCATCGATGTAGGAGGATTGAGAAGGGGCAGGGACTGTGCGGACCGCCTTTAAATATTTTTTCTGCGGCTTTTACGCATTTCATTGCCCTTTCGGCTTGGCCCCTTTCGACTTGGGGCCGTCTTCGGATGTTGTAAAAATACAAAAATAAAAACGAAAACGAAGAAAAAAATTCTGACACCTAAATTGCTGTGACATATTTGATTTATGAGGCCACCTATTTGCCCCAAAAGTGCGCAACGGCAGCAGCAACAACAACAGCAACAACAACACGTTGGAGAAGAAATAAAAAAGGGACCCCGAGCGAAAGGAAGGAAGGAAGCAGGCGACACATAAAAAACACGAAGGGAAGTGCCACTAAAACAATTACAAAATAAAAACGATTACATGCCACTTCCGGCGACATAAAAATGGTGCATGCAGCGCGCTGACCAGGCAGAGGCGATGCCAGAGGCTGAGGCAACATCCTGACCGATGAGGCGCAAAGGGTTGCCCAAACACTCTTGCGTGCTCTCTCTCTCTTTCTCTCTCACTCGCTCGGTCTCGCTCGCACATACATTTAATAAAAGCAGCCACTAAAAGGCGCAAGCAATACGGGGCGCCATAATCTTGGGTTAAAGACCATTAAGAATTTTTATTTTCAATTAAACCCGATTTGCCTTAATGCCCCCACAAGGCCGAAAACGATGCTGGCGATGGCGATGGCTGCGATGGCTGTCCCGGTTGTCGCCGGCATCAGCAACACCAACAACAACAACAACAACGAGGAAGAGAAATAACGTCAACATCGTGTGGGCTGCCCGCCAGCAGAAATTTATATGCGCTGCAGATTCCTAAAAGGGTCGACCGGCCGCGTCGTTGACTTAACGTGCCGCTGCCCCAAAGTGGCGCGTTCGGCTGGAACCACCACCCAAACCCATTCGCCTTCCCTAACCCCCAGGCCACTCCTTCTCTCCCTTTCTGCGAGTGCGAGCGATGCGACTACATTCAAATGCGATTTTTATGCCATTTTCAATACGCCTTCTTTGTTGTTGTTGGATGAGTAGGGATGGTGGGCGGGTGGGGTGCAGGGGATGGGACACCTAATGGAGACTGCGAACTGTCCCGCTTTGCCATAAACAGTTTGGAACGAGCCACATTCGCTTGGCTAGGTGGATGCAAGGCAAATCTCTAGATCAGCCAGCGAGAGAGACGACGAGCCAGATATATTTATATATACTATATATAGAAGGGAGCAGTGTGGGAGGGGGAGAGGGTGGTGGAAAACAAACTGAAAACTGCAAAAGAAAAACACAAACAACTCGGCGAGCAACAAAAGTTTGCCGATATAAAAAGTGTGGACTGCTCGAGTGGCCGCCTCGGCAGACAGAGGCGCATAAAATAGAAGAGCAGGCAGCAGAGACAAGAGAAGGGAGTGGGGAGAGAGGGAAGAGTGCTGAATAGAATAGAATAGCTAGGTGCTGGCAGAATGAGGATGGGGGGAGGGAGGGCATTACCGACTTAGTTCGTGGCCCGTGGCGGGATTTGGGGTGTGGGCACAAAGTATATTTAAGTGCTTAAAGTAAAATGATGTCGTACGAACTCGAAACTAAAAACAAGTTAGTATGGTAACTTTTGGCCTAAGGCTGCGCTGCGCACACACACACAGCAACACACCCGCACACCCGTACATCCAAACACCTTCTCACACACACACAACAGACGCAGGCAGTGCTCGGTTTTGTCCCCCACTTTGCTGTGGGTGGTCTCAGTTTGTTGGGGTGTGCCAGTGTGTGTGTGAGTGTTCACAATCCGTACGAAAAAATCGCTGTAGCGTATCTTTGAGCTCGCATCTTTGAGATAGTTTAGCGTGAAAATAAAGTAAAGTACGGTAAAATTGTTGGCAGTTGATTATTGAATCGCTTTAGGTCAAAGCTCAACGGCAGACAAACAGACAGACAGACAGACGAGCTCAGCCAACCAACCAGCCAGTAGCAGCAGCACCAACAACAACAACAAACAAGTCAGCAACAGCCACAGCAACAACAACAACAACAACACGGGCAAGAACATGGCAGGCAGGCAGAGATTAAAGCGTTTATTGATGCGCAGATTGCGCGCATTTTAGCCAGCAGGAATATAGCAGGGAGCGAGAGCGAGAGGGAGGGTAAGGGGTGGGGCCATAGGGCATGGCAATACAGACAACAGGATGCTAGTGGAAGCGGCCTCCTTGTCGACTATATGTGGCTGGCTGTGTGTGTGTGTCTGTCTGTCTGTGTGTGGGTCGCATCTGGAACTGAAATTGTCGGTGGCTGTCGCTGTCGCCATTCTTGTTATTGTTGTTGTTGTCTCTGCTGCTGCTGCTGCTTACGCTCAAATTGAAATAATTAAATTGATAAAATGTGGCAAAGATTAAGCGCCGCACTTTATTTGGCTTAAAGGCATACCGAAAAACCTGGCTAAGCCAACTGTGGAGTGTTGATTAAATAAATAAGCCGTAAGGCCTGCAGGCGAGCAACTGTATGTGTGCGGGTGTGTGTGCGGGTGTATGTTGTGCGTGTGTAACAGGTAATGTTATTTGTCTTTGGCATTATTTTCAAATCGCTTTTGAACTGCCATTCACCTTGGCCTCTTGTTGCCCCCCATTCGAACTTTGAACTGCTCATTTGGCATTGTGCTATGTCTAATTTATTCTTCTCTCCCTCCCCTCCCCCTGCTCCCCTGCTAACAGTCATTGTTAAGCAAGCTATTTGTATGCTGCATACTTTCGCAATAGTTTTGCTTGAACTCAATTGGTTCATAATAATTCCCCGTAATTATAGTCAACTCAAAAATGCACATAGTTTTGTCATAGTTCAACTTAAGTCAGCCAGCTCACTTACTCTGCCTCTGTGTCTCTGTCTCCCTTTTGCTGTCTTCCTCTCTCTCTGTGTTCCTCTCAATTTGAAGCACATTTTAATCGCAGCTCGTGTGAGACACTTGATTTAATTGTTCTGCTCTCGCTGGCTCGTTATGTTGATCTGAATAAGTAAGTGGCAGTTCAGCTGTGCCTCTGCTTGTGTCTGTTCGAGTGCGTGTGTGTGTGTGTGTGTGGCTGTATCGGTTTATATGAAACAAATTTGATATGCACATTTGCATGCATTATGTGGTTGCATGTGGCGTTATTATATGTTCTCTGTGTGTGCCTTGTTGCATGTCGCATTCGAGGTATATCGCCATCAAATTGTGTTGTGCAAATATTACGCATACGCCCTGTGCTTGACGTGCAGTCAGCAAGAGCTTGCGTTCCGTTGCGTTGCGTTGCGTGTGGCATTTTAAAGTGACGCTCATGCCAAATAGACGTTCACACATGCGGCTTCCTGTTGCCTAGCCATCTATGCCACGCCCACCCCCGCCGCCACCTGCTCCCCCACCCACATCCTTTTCCCTTCCTGCTGCCGCTTGTGCTACCTCAAGTTGCCGCTGCTTAGTTTTACAGCTTCTTCACGTCGCCACATTACGTATACGCAGAGTATTACTCGAGCCATCTACAAGTACACTGAAAGAAACTGATATTTTAGGTGATTGAAATATCATTTTCTATTAAATTTAAAGTAACAATAAAATTGAAATTTATAAAGATGTAATAAATTTAATTTGAATTGATAAAAAATCAATAAAATTACAGCGAAAATTGAAATATTTGTTTTTAAATATATGTTGTTTACAATTTTAAAACTGCTTGAACAAAATTATATTCATTTTTATGAATACATTTCACACTTGGGAATCATAACTTAATCTCTTTTAAATGTATAAAATTTTTTAATGCCAGTTTTTGGCTTTCCTTTGAGAAGTCAAAAATAAATCAAATTAAAATACATCTTGTAAAAATTCAATAATATTAAAAAGCTCCAATGTATTTACTAATTTTTTTTCCAATGAAATATCTTTATGTTAAATAAATAATTTTATAATTATTATATATCTTTGGCTTTATTTTCTTTTCTGTTAAAATAGAAAGTGAAGGCAAAAGTTAATTTTATTTCAATAAAACGCATGATATGGCTTCTCTCTAATACATGCAAGCCTTCTCGCAGTGCACTTTGTAGACCTGCCGGAGAAACAATGCAAATCAAGTCGCAGGCATAATGACTTGAATCCATCACGTAATCAAGTCACAAAAAAGCATTGCCTACATTTAGGGGCAAAGTAAAATAGTTAATCAATGCCGGCAACCGGCAGGCAGTCTGTCCGTCCGTCGGCTAAATTTGTTCCGCCGGCTTATCAAAATGCCAGAATCGTCATGTGGCACGGCACATTGCCACATCGGCACATCGGCTCATTCACATAAGCCATTCGGTGAGCACTTTAGAGCGGGGTCTGTGTGCGTAGAACGAGACGCTCGGGATGCCCTTTTTAGGGCTACCCTCCGTTCCCTTGGCAGCTGAAAAGTGAGAGAGACCGAGCCTAATGGCTTCAGCCATTTCCGGCTCCCAAAAACGTTACCCGCAAATTAGTTTTGGGCGGCGTGTGCGGGGCTCGGGCAAGGCGGGAACGCGTTGCTTACCGTGCGAACAATTGAAAAGCCAAAATCGAATCTTTTCAAAGCCGGACGCACATCCTTCAACGGCGTCGCTGCCTCGCAGCCGCTGCCGCTGCCGCCGCTGGTTGTTGCGTCGTCGACGCTGGCATCACTTTAGAATTCATTAAACGGCCGCCGCTTAATGGAAATGGCCGATAACGTTTGTGCCACGCTTCGATAAGCGTTCGCCGACGCCGTCTCCGTAGAAATCCAAATGCATGAGGCGTAATGGCTGGCACTGGCTTCAGGGCGCATTGTTTGGCCTGCCTCCCTCCTCCCTCCTCACCCTGAAGCCGAATCTTGGGGCCAATATCAAAAACGCTCCATAATTCAAAAACAAGAACAAAGCAGGCAGGCGAGGAAGGCGAGGCAGGCGAAGCAGGCCACCAGCAGCAGGCGGCACCGCAGACGCCGTCGCTGCCATCGACAATAACTTCAAAGACCGCAAGTAAATTAATGTTAATTTTATGCTAAAATCGACAACGGGAAAATGTAACCAAGAAATGGCGACCGCAGCGCCTCGCAACACCGACACCCAATACCAATCAACATCAGCCGTAGCAGCAGCAGCAGCAGCAGGGGCAGCATCATCATCGCCATCATCATCGGCATCAGCCTCATTCCTCCACCTCTGTCCACTCCTGCTTCCCATCGAAGGCGTCGACGCTCGATTGGCATTTTGACACGGCAGCCTGTGGCCAGTGCCGCCAGCGCCTTGGCGCCTTGAGCCGCGCTGGATTAGCAGCATCAGCAGCCAAAAATTTAAATTTATGCCGACTGCGGCACATAATTTAAAAATATCAATCAACTCGATAACGCAGATTGTACAGGCCGGCAGAGGCACCCGTTATGCGTCCCCTTGCCCGCCTACTCCCCCACATCAAGCGATGGGGAAACAAACAAACAAACAAGCCCGAACTCGAACCCGAATCCAAGCCGGGCGAACTGAGGCGTCGCCTTAGTCGTCGTCGTCGTCGTCATCTCTAGTCCGGTAGAGAGCAGTAAAGTGGCAAAGGCAAAGCAAAAACTTGGTAAACAACAGCAGCAGGCGAAAGCAGAGCCAACAAAAGTTGTCGTGGCAGCAGCAGCACGAGCAACTCGAGCAGCGGCAGCAGAAGTCGATGCAGCTCAGCACAATCCGTATTTATCCTTTGCCTCCTCCAAGTCTCCGCGCCAAAGCCGCTCACTGGCTCACTCGTCCATTGGCGTTCGGCTCTGTGGCTCTGCGGCTCCTCCGACTGAGGATGTGGCTGAAGCTGAGGCTGTTGCTGCTGCTGATGCTGAGAGCAGCGCTTGGTCCCCAACTAAGCTCAACTGCTAAGCTCGCAAGTGAAACTTTGCCAGGGATGCGGCTGCCGTTGCTGCTGCCCGAGGGCTGAGTGAGCCCTAAGAACTTTAAATGTATTACACTCGCACTATGCGTGTGTGAGGGTATGTGTGTGTGTGTGCATTATACCCATAATGCTGAAAATGGTCTCGGATATGCAACAACAAACAAAACAATAACAGCAACTGCGACTGCGACTAAGGCCAAAGCAAAAGCAAAAGCAAAGCCAGCGGCGACCAGAGCAATGGAAACTGGTAAACAAGTTTTCATCTTTGTTTTTTATATACAGCAGCCGCGACCAACAACATGTACAACAGCAACAACAACAACAATAATAACAACAACAACAAGTGCAACAATGAGTGCAACAACAAGAGGAACTTGCACAATGCCGCATTTGTTAGCTGGCAGTCAAAGCGCCGCGGCTCAAAGGATGCCGACACGGTCAGAGCAATGACGAGTGCAAGCAGCGTAAACAACTGCAACAACAACAAGTGCTGCAACAACAACCACGGCTACTTGCAACTGGCAACTGGCAACATTTCGCTGCCAATTACACGTCTTGTGCCAATGGGACAGTCTTCAACCCACCATGGCTTGTGTTGCCCCACTGTGCAACATTTCAATTAGAACAAGTCTGTCAGTGCAATATGAGTAAATAAAAGACCATATGCAATTCAATCTTGTAATCTTTGTTCATAATCGAATGAAAACTCGTTTTCTATTTTCTTTATTTTCCTGGTTTTCTTGGTTTCCATTGCCAGCTAATTAATTAATTCTTTTGCTTTGCCACCGACCTTTGACATGCCACTGATGCACAGCTTTATTAATCTATTTGTAATTTCATTCGCTGTCGCAAAGTTCTATTGATGCATTATTAGTTTTTTCATTTTCACTCGAATATTCACTTTGATTTCAATATCCCGCACTAATTAAGTAACCTCATGGGGATGACGGGCAAAAGGGGTCAATAAGTTAGCAAATAAAGAGGAATTTAACTGAGATTGACGCGTGAATATGATGAAATGATTTTGTACAATTCGCCTTAGAAATTTGCTTGCAAAATATAATTAAATGAAGATATGCCACTCAGATGTAATCAGACTATCTGAGAACAGTTTCATATCGTGGCTGATGTGTAAGCTTGACATAACTTGAATTATATAGGATATTCTTGAAGAGCAGTTCGCTGTAGTACAATTAGTACAATTACTCTCCTGTCCATCTTGTGTTTCAAGTCCTTTCTTATTTTTTATGACATTACACAGTGAATAAGGAGCCTTAGATAAAGATGTTGGCCGAACTTCTCAGCTTGATTGAAGGTTGTGAATTGAATAAACTATTATTTTCAGCTCTTTTTTATCACAATTATTTATCACTGAAATTCTTTAAACATCAAAGGAATAACACAATTAATTCTATATAAAATGAATATCAATATTTGAATTTTAGCCAATCTGCAACTGATACAAAGAATTTGATGGAAAAAACATCAAAATATCATGCTAATTCGCTGATACTCTCATAATCCACACATAACAAGCTCGAAATCTATTTAAACTCAACAAACAAAATATATTTGCGCAATGCAGAGAATTATAACAAATTTAAAACAGATATGTGATCCAACTATGCGAAATTTGTATAAATTTGTCGGGGGTGATGGAAAAAAACCTGTCAATTTAATTCAATTGAAATTTGTTGCTGCTGCTGGGCCTGGTCCAGGGTCAGCCAGGCAGGCAAAACACTTGGCTTTATAGCCAAATCCAGTTGGCTTAAAGGGAGCCGCAAAAGAATTCAATTAATTCTGCATTGTTAAATTTATTTTGTGTTGCATTTTTGGGCAATTACCAAATAACAATATTGTTGTTTAGCTCAATTCAAAGGCAAAAAGAGACTGGGAGATTGACAGGGAGGTGGCTAATTGAATTGGCCCGGATGAGTTAAATTGTTGAAGGTGATAAATATGCAAAACCAAAATGTGAAAGTTGCATTGCATTTATTGGGAAAACATTTAATTTGCAAATTACTGACCGAAGTGCGCAAATCTCGCTGGAGAAGTCTTATTTCTTAAAATTTGTCATAGTAAATATTGGCAATACACTCGACGTAGATTGGAATATAATGCAACTGTGTGTCTGTGTGTGTGCCCATAACACTTAATTACTTTATTGAGTAGCCCATATTATTTTGGGGCAAAAGCAAAAAGCTTTCTCTCTCGAAAGATGCCAATTGCGAAATTTGTGTGTGCAGTTTCTAAATAAATGTGCTTGCAACACCTCGACTTGTGCAAACATCTCTGAGGGGGGAAGGGAGCAGACAGGAGGCCAACTGGCCAACTGACCGTTTGACCAGTCGTTCGCCTATTTGACCAAGCCTGACTCGATTCGATCGCTCTGCCTGGGCGACCATTGAAACGGACAATTTTAAATCGAAAAATCAAGACCCAAAACAAATTCAATGTCCTGTTTGTGCCTGCGTCTCCCTCTCTCTCTCAGTGTGTGTGTGTGTGTTTGCCTCCGCCTGTGGTTGAGGCAGGCTGAGACGCGGGCAGAGATGCTGGCTGCAGCTGACTCCGGCTCCGACTCGGCTTGTGTGCAACAAGACATCCGATAGTGCACGATGGGCGAAAACTGCAATATGCGGTTGAAAAACCGGAAGTTCTCTCGATTGAATACTTGTGAATAATACAAGGGCAGAAGCAAAAAACCATGAGAACCCACCCTGACAAGACCAGCAGCAACCGGACCTTTGAATCTTTAAGTCTTTTCAAATTGCCAAGTCGGAAGCTGATTATGAAGCAAGGAAATGAAGTACCAACATTATGTGTACCTGCCTCAAGAGTAGCAATATGAAACGACGGCAGGGGGAAGGGGGAATTTAAAATATTTGCAAGTAAAATGCTTAAGAAAAAAGTGAAGCTGAACGAAGCTGATAAGCTTTGCTGCCATCAGCAGGTGGAGCGTAGTCTACGGGAATTAATTTCACAAAAGAAACGCAATATCCGGTAATGAGCGGGTAAATTAATTGCAATGATTGAAGCTTCTATCTATAGCACATGCTAATTAATTATGTACATATATGTTAGTTGACGCACAGTGCGATTTGATCCAGATCAGATTTTCCATTAGCCTAAAAGCTGCACGCGCTGTCTCTCTCTCACTCTTTGCTGCCATTGCAATTAGTTATCCATAGTAAGATCGTTTCGAGCTGTCATCACAAGGAGACAACAGTAAACAACAACTGGAGGGGACAGCAGCAACAGCAACAACAACAACAACAACAGCAACATGAACAGGCAACAGCCAATTAATGACAGCGAGCAACTGCAATATCTGTCCCCATTGCCAAAGGGCAGTCAATGAAAATCAACTAAGCAATTGCCAATTCCTCCGTAATGCTGCTCCCACACACACACACACACACAGTGGCATACATCGCATCGCATGCAGCGCAGACAGAGCGCAAGAGAGGGAGAGAAAAAAAACTGACAACCAGGAGAGCTGGGTATGGCAAGTGTTTCTAATTAGTTGCCAATGTCTGTGGCAGGTGAAGAGGGTGTGCGAGAGAGGGAGAGAGAGGTAGCTGTTGTGAGGTATAACTGCAATTGCAGAAACTATCAAAACGAGTAAAAGAAGTAAACGAAAACAAAATAAAATTACTGAGAGGGACAGAGAAATGGAAACTGAAATATTGCACGTTGACAGAGGGCGACTAACGAGTCACACACACATACATACACACGCACGTGCAAACAAGCACACACAGGTTGGGACAACATAAATGTAATGCCGTTATTAGTTGTCAATATATACAGACACACACGCATACACGCACACACACGCTGACACACATACGCAGGCACACACACATATCCACACCCTGGCGAAGACACCGTTAGCATCCGGCGCAAAAAAGATTTGCTAAACATCCGTTAGAAAATTTGCCCTGTATGTTCCTCGTCTTCTTCCCCCTTGTCTTCCACACTTCTGTTTGTGTTGTTGTTGTTGTTGTGTTGTTGTTGTTGTAAAGATTGTTGGCAATGCGATTGCAGCAAATCAGAAAATACTCGCACAAGTGCGAATGTGAATATTGATGCTGCCCGCTAAAACCGAAGTTCCCTGCCCCTTCCCCACCTGTGCCCTGCACTCCTCTGTTTATCCCCTTACCCCACATCCCCCCAAAGCCAGAAGCATGTGCGAGTTAGTTGGCAACGCACACACTGAGCAGGAACATGCTCCGCGTGCGTCGTCAGCGATTGCCACTCTACTACAGGCATCCACTTCGCGTTACTTCGCCTACTTGCAGTCATGCCCCCTCTCCCGTCTTCGCTCTCCTCTTTCCACTGTCCACAGTTGCCCTCCCTCCTCTCTCTCCCTGCTATTCGTACGACGCTCATTCGCTCGCCTGTTCGCTCGCTTACTTGCTACTTCCGCTTCCGAATCCGTTTTGTGTGCTGTCGCCGCAGAAATTTAACGAAGTCACACGTTAGTCACTGCCGCTGTTGCCGTCGCTGTCGCAGTCATCGCAGCCAACATTGTTGTTGCAGTCACTCACTCTCTCACGCCGAACAGCATCAGCTTTTGTGCTCTTATGACGCGCTCTCTCTCTCTCTCTCTCTCACTCTTCGCGCTCTCTTACAGCTGCCGACTGCAGCATCAGCATCGGCATCATGTCGGCATCGTCAACAGCTTCGGCTTCGGCTCTGGCATCGGCATTCGCACTTCGGCCTCGGCACAGCCTCTTCGGCATTGGCGCGGCGTCGGCAACGTCGGCATCGCAGCATCCTTTGAGTTGAGCTTCAGCCTCAGCTTCAGTTTCAGTTTCAGAGCGTTCGTCGTTGCAGTCGGTCGCATTAACGGACCAAGCAAGCCGATCTACAGTTCATTTTCGCACTGACTCAGCGGCAACGTGGCGAGTTTTGTGTGTTGCGCGATTTCGCGCCATCTCTTTGACACTGACATTTTGTGCAATTTGTGCGGCAACCCTGCAGCAACTCGCGATGTTTGTCTGAGTGTGAGTTAACTTCTGTGAGACTGTTTGCAACGCTCTGTCTGCGTGTCTGTGTGTGTGTGTGCGTGCATATTTGCCGGCATCATCATCAGCAGCAGCATCATCATTGTTGTTGTGTTTGTTGTTGTCACTGGCGCCCATTGTAGTGACAGTCGTCGCAGCCGCCGCCAACGACGCGGTCGTGGCATTCAGAATACTTGACATTTTCGCCGCCAAATTGTGCGATTCCTTCTACGGCTCCAGCGCCAGCTTCAGCTCCAGCACCATCTCCTAGCTGCGACTCCTGTCTGTGACATTGGCTTGAACGTGGCGCACTTGGCTGCTGACTGTGACTGTGACGCTCCTTCTCCAGCTTCTTCGTCTGCAACGATTGACTGGCAAACAAATTTTGCAATTCAATTTCTATTGTGAACTGGCACGAGGCGACGTGTGTATGTGCGCCAGTGCGTCGTCCCAGTGTATGTGTGCCGCCTGACACTGCCTCTGCCTCTGCCACTACCACTGACTGTGACTGTGCCTCTGCCTCCGCCTGTGTGTGCGCATCGTTTGCTGTCAATTCAAAGTATTTCGCATAAAAATTGAAAATTGCATGCAAATTAAATAAATAGACAGCCGCAATAGCAGCAGCAACAACAACAACAGCACCAGCTACAAGGAGAGCAAGCTCAACCCGGCGCGACAAATAAAAAGTACAATAATAATAGAAAATGGCAAAAAAATTGAATGACAGTTTCGAGTTCTCTGGTCGCAATCAAAGCAAATGTCATTAGCACGCGCGCCACAGCCACAACGAGACTGACAACGTTGCTGCCTTCGATTGATAGCAGTGGCGACGGAGGGCAGCATCAACTGGATCAGGATTGGAGGCAAGCGACGACTCTGAGGACATTTGCATAACTTGTGCAGCAAGTTCATCGTGTGCACACACAGGTAAAAGCCTTGCCAAAGTCGATTTCCGTTTCAGGCCGCCTCCCACCTTCCACCAGCAGCTCTAGGTGCTACTCCTCCAGCTTCTCCACTTGCTGCTCCTGCTCCCAGTGCTTCTCCTGCTCCTGCAGCCTCTTCTGCCACTTCTGCTCCTCCCGCTTCTCCCATTCCTCTTGCTGCTCGTCCTCTATTTCCTTCTCCTCCTCTAGGCGCTCGTCCTTCCTCCAATCGCTCGCGCTTTGCGCTCTGCTCTTCACACCGGATGCCTAGGAACTTGCTCTGTCTCCCTCTCTAACTCTCTCTCTCTCTCTTACTCGCTTGTGCTCCGTCTCTCTCTTCCGTTCGCTATCTTGCCGGCTATCATTTCTATTTTGCTATTTTTCCTTTTGCGCCAGTATCAACTTTACTGCCGCTCCATCATGCCACGTTAGCCCAACTTTTAGTTATGGCTTTCGCTTTTCGCATAATGTCAGTTTTATTTGGTTTTGGTTTTCACTGGCGACGCCAACCGAGCCACCCGAGCCACCCAACCCACAGACCACCCACATCAGCTCCCATCGACGGGATTTCGACACTGCCAAGCTCGAGCATTCGGCACCCTTGCAAGATTTATTGTGGCACATACACCTCCACACATACACACACACACACACACCCCGTCATACACACCTACTGCAATTCGCCTTGAAGCTGAAGCTCATCCACCTTCTCCTTATACATCTGCAGCTCCAGTTCCAGCTTCAGCTCCAGCTCCAGCTCCAGTCACGGCTTCAGCTTCGGCTCAGGCAGCGGCAGCGGCAGCGCCAGTCCCATAATCTCTACTATTTGCATCGCAGACTTTGCTTTGGATTTGGCTATGGCAATGGATTTAGTTATGGTTTCTCTTCCGTTTCTCTCTCTGTGTTAGCCACGTTTTTTGCCCTCCCCTTTGTCACTCCTTACTTCGCTTTGGCTGCGCTTTTTGCCACCCACACCTTGTGCCTTGGGCAGCTCTCTTTCTCCCCGAAGTTGTACACTTTGTTTCTACTATTACCACTACTATGACGCACACACTGAGCGCAAAAACTATGCCACATTTACATACAACATTCGGTCGAGCAAGTGTAGCCGGCGTTGCCCCAAAAACTTGGGCTTGAGCTTGGCCACAAGACAAGCACTTTGTTGATGGCCCCATAAGCTGCAAATGCTGCTAATGAATGGCCCTCATAATCCGAGCTAAAAGCTGTCACATAATCTTGAAAAAGGTAAGGCAAAAGACTCTAGAAATTTCTTACTCCCCCTCGCTGCTGAGCCCCATTTCGAACCTACATAGTCCTTATGATCAGAGCGGGCGCTTTGAACACGGACTATTATCTGATTTATGTAGTTGAGATTAGAGCGGAGGGAAAGCTCATTTTAAATGTATTATTCAGCTTGATTATATTCCATTTATATCATACTCCACTTTTGGAGTGCTGCTTATTCTGGCAAACTAATGTCATGGTCACCCTAATAAAATTATATAATGTTATAAAATGGTCACCCTAATTTAATTATAAACCGTTCGCTTTACTTTTATTACTCGGCTATATATTTTTATGTTTATTTTTGTCTTAAATTTTTCTAAATGGAAGTTATGGTAACCCCAGTTCTATAGAAACACTCATATTCTTATTTATATTTTTACCTAAACTTAAAGATTTATAAAATATATTGATATATAAATTTTTAAAAAGTTGTTAAGTTGCTGTTTGGAAAGTAGGGTAACCCTAATTTGATTTTTGCATAATAGAAATGCAGGTATACCTAAATATAGTGCATATACTGAAGTAAATTCTAAATTACAGTTGGTCATCCTAATCGTGTATTATATCTAAAAATATTTACTAGTCCAGTAAATACTTTGCAAATATTAATGCAGAATTAAACAGGATTGATTTATTTCGAGAACCTTCTGAGCTCTGACAGCTGATGGTGATAAAAAGGATTTAGCTAGATATTAATGATATCATGTAGGCAAATACAGTTTTTATGCCTGCTTCCTCTTGCCTTATCGATGGACAGCATTCAAAAAATGAATGTTGCCTCGCTTCATTCGCAACCTGCAGCAAAGGTATTCCATATGCCTAACCCGAAACAGGCCAATCCATAAAAAAGGTGCCGCATATCACCCTCGCCTGTCCGTACATTAGCTGATCCACATTCCAAAAGTGCCATAACGGAAAAACTTTTCGACCGCACTCTTTTTTCGGCTCGGTGTATCCAACAGAAGCATCCCAGCAACGTGAAGCACCTTGCCGAAGCCGCACATATGAGCTCGGCGGGGGGTTGGAGGGAAGAAGGGTGCACAGAGGAGGGGGGGAGCGGGGTGAACGGGTTGTTAGACGGATATGCGGACACGGACTACTGAGAGGATTTCACATAAAACGGAAATGGCATTATCCTCGCACATATTGTTGTGCGGATTTTAGTTTTTATTACGGCCGCAACGCGGCTGATGCCCATAAGAAGCGTGTGTCTTCAAGAAGCCCCTGCCGGAGAAGGAGAAGAAGAAGAAGAGCCAGACCCAGCTTCAGCCCGAGCAGCAGCACAGCGTAAATACATTTGTGTCTGTTTGTGTGATACATCAAGGCGAGCTGCGGGCGGGCGGCAGAGAACGGCAGGACGGGTGGAGATGTTGCTTGAGCCACCATTGCTCACCTGGCGGTTGCAATTTATGTGCGTGCCCCTTAAAAATTCACACACACCGCACACTCGCACACCGCACAAGACATTGCCGAAGCCTTCTTCGCTAATAGTTTCGGGCATTGTCTTTGGCGCCATCTAGGGGTGAAACTTTCCCGCCTAGCGCTGCTGCTGCTACTACTACTGCTGCTGCGGGCTGACTCTTTGTTTGGCAAGACAAGATTTATGTGGCCGCTGGCCAGAAACAGCAACAACAAGTCGCACAGCAAATGGCCATGGATGCTGCGCGATGCCACTGACGCCTGCCTGCCAGCCAGGCAGCCCCGCCCAGCCTACCTATCAGCCCATCTTATGCCCTTCCCCTATCCCCGATTTACTGTCCTGTTCCAGCCCGTTCAAGCGAGCCGACTTTCAGCAACCTAAACAAACACTTGAGGTGTGTAAAGTTAGCCTTGTCCATCCATTGACTTGGCTGCGTTTTTTGGTTTCTCCGTTTGTTTTGGTTTCACATTTTCTGCGCTTCAAATTGTGGTTAGATTTCGGTTTAGGTTTAGGTTTAGGTTTAGGTTAAGCAAAGCCTGATCCGTCCGCCCGTCTGTCCGTCCGTCTGTCTGTCCGTCTGTTTGGCCTGTCAGGCCTGCCGTTTGTCTGCCTGGTCTGGTCTGGTGTGGTCTGCTCTTCCTTTGTGCTTAATCACAGCACGCACATTTACATATTGGTTACCGAAAACTTGAGCAATCCTTTAAGACGCAGCCAGGCGGGCCAGCGGCAGGAGCTGCGAACCCTTCCGAGGCTGCTTTATCTGCTCACCATTGTTGTGTGTGGTTAAAGCGCATTGCGAGGGGGGCGTTGCCCGGGGGGGGCAGGGACTGAGACGGCTTACGCTTAAGTAAACACACACCAAGACACACACTCACACACACACACTTACCCCGCTCGCCCGCACACTACAACGTTGGGTCGCATCCCTGGGCAACCATTGCCAACCATTTGCGAGTTGCCCGCTTCGGCATTGTTTTCACTTTTTTCTCTCTGTCGCTCTCTCTCTCTCTCTCTCTCTCTCTCTCTCTCTCTCTCTCTCTCTCTCTGACTGACTGTCTGTAGTACTATTACGACCAGGATGGACCCGGTTGACGGCCGGGCGGGCGGTCCCGTGGCTCGTCCTGGCTACATAAAACATACAGCAAAATCTGAAATTGATGATGGGCAGTGATTGTGAAAGTTGGCAGTCAGTTAAATTGAGTTCTGCTCCAGCTCGGGCAACGCTCCCGGCTCACAACCTTCGACTCATCACCCAGTGCCCCATCTGCCCTCCCTTTTCCCCTTCCAAATCCTTGCTCATCCTGGCAGACGTCCTCGCCGCTGGCTGGCTTGGGGCGCGTTAATTGCTTTGTGAATGGCGTCCTCGCCTCGACGTCAGCCTCGGCCGGAAAGTTAACATTTAACTTTAGTCTATTTCGGACTTTAATCTATTTATAATTGAGGAATGCATAAAGCATGTTAAATAGGAACTTACACAAATTCTGCTTTGTTATGCGCCCTAATCGGGCTGTGGATTGAGACTTATCCCCTCTCCCATCTCTGTCTCTTTCTCTCCCTCTCCCTCTCTTGCTCGCTTCACATTTGCTTTGGCAGCCAGATGAACTGAGTCGTCGTCGTCCATTGTTTTAAATGCGGATTTGGTAGCTGATGTTGTTGCTGCTGCTGCTGCTGCTGCTCCTCTTCTTGTTGTTGTTCCTGTGAGCTGTTCGTCTTATTGTTGTTGTTGTAGTTTGGCGGTTGACTGCTGCCGTTGAGGTAGAGGCGACTCACATAATTTGCATAACTAATTTGTGGAAACTTTGGGCATAGGAAGTTGTTGAAAGTTCCTGAAGGAGCTGCAGGACTACGGACCAGCAGCAGAAGCAGGACTTCGAGCTGGAGCAGGAGCAGCAGCAGGAGTTGGCGCTGCAGCTGGAGCCGGAGCCGGAGCTGCGGTAATTTCTTAACAGCTGCGCTCCACAAAAGTGCTTAATTCTTTGAGAATGAACGACGACAAGGTTAGGAACAGCAGCACAAGAGCAGGAGGGGTTTGGAGAGGGGCGTACCTTGGTAGATGGGGACCATTCGAAATCTGTCCTAATTGAATACATGAGAGCATAAGTTAGCAGTGTGGTACTTTGATATCAACTTTGATTACTTTATGGCTTTATGGCACTTGAGCGTAGAATTTTCCTCTCACTCGTTGAGGCAGCTTCAACTAACTAAGTGTGCCGCTGCTGCTGTTGCTGCTTCTCCTGCTTGCCCCACCTCCTGCTTGGCTCCTTCTTGCTGTGGCTTGCTTCAATAGCAACTGCAGACTTTAGTCGCCTGCAGTCGGGTGTCTGTTGTCTGCTGCAGACTCCTCTTGCTGCTGCTGCTGCTTCGCCGCCCGGGGACTTGTTTGGAACTATCATTCCAATTCAAGTTGCTTGCTAGGACTCGGCTTGCTCCCTCTCCCTCCCTTCTGCCTGCTCTCTCTCCTTCGGGCTGGCCGACTGCCCAGCTATAACTGATGATGCTGCTGATTAATTGCCGTCTTTTTGCTTCACAAGCATATTTAATTATGCCATATTTAATAGCCCGACGCTCGACCATGAGAGCTTTTCAGCTTGTCCCAAATTAAAGGACGCATAATTATATATAGTTTTTAGTTGAAAATATATGAGAGAGAGAGAGAGAGAGAGTAAAACACAAGAATTAATATAATTGAGCTAAGTATCTCCGGTGTCAATAGCAAGGTACCAGCTTAAAGATCAGTGTAGTTCAACAAAGTTTTAAGCCAACGGATAAGCGTAATTGCTTTCCTGGCTATCAAAAAGATTGAAATTTACTCTGAGTGCTATTAGATTTGAAGTAAAGCTTAATGACTTGATTTTGCCTAAGTAGATTTTGAAAAAATATTGAATCGTTCTTTAAGTCACTGAAACCCTTGAAGAGAATGAGAACAATTATAAAATTTTGAATTAATTTTTATATATGGTATATTATTTTTTTTTTATTTATTGATTTTTATTTGATTATTTATTATTAAATATTCCCTCATATTTTATCATGGTCTGTTACACCTTAAATAAAACTAAAAGTATCCATAAAAGCCTTTTACAGAACCCAAGTATACGTTGATTTTGAAACAGAAAATTAAACGGTATTTAAAAAAGATAATCTCAGCCAAAGAAAAATGTTTATCATAAAACAAAAGAGAAAACTATCTTAATATCATATCTTATTACTTAAAACTTGTCTTAAGCTATACTGACCTTCCAAATATACTTCAAATCCAACTCTAGTCAAGTTTAAACGATCGATTTCGAACTTTCGCTATATCATTCACGTGATAGTTTTACATTGTACAAAGTAGATGGATAATTAGTGAACTTGTTGAGTTTTGTCTGATTGCTGTCTGAAAGCTTTGACAGCTTCAATTTCGATTTTATTCACTTCCATTCGAATTAAACATTATTTGATTGGCGCCTCGAGTCGTGTCGAGTACTCGCAACCGATTTGCGATTGTATTTCGCATTCGTTAACTGCAGACAGAGAAGGAGGAGCCGGAGGAGCAAAGTTTGCACCGCAAAGTTGCTAATTTAGTTTGGTGTTATGAATGAATAATTAAATGTGAGTTCGTCGCACAAAAGTTTGCGTAAATTGTTTACCCAAGTGCTGAATTGTTTGTGTTTTAGTTTATGCGCAAACTAAATGCTGAAAAGCTATTGGCGTTTACTCTAAATACACTTTAATGTATTCGCCGCTCCACAAAGATTATTTAAATCGACTCCATTTAGCTCAACTATGGAGCTTAAAAGTATTAAACTTCACCTGAATATTGCAAAATTTTATCGATAATAAAAAATCTTGTAGTCGTTGCCTCCAGCCTAGCACATAATTAGGAAATAGAAGCCTAGACAAAGCCTATCAAAAAACCCATTCTGTAAAGGGAGAGAACGAACAAAAGTGAATGATTTGTGAAGGATATTCAGAAATTATGAAAGTAGAACTGAACATCCGTGAGTGATATGCGACTCGATATGAGCAGAGAATGAAAAAGTAGCAGAGTACCAGAAAAAACGGAAAATAGATTTTCATTTATAGCGTGCTAACAAGAAGTGCTCATGCGAGTTGGGCTTATACCCTGTAAGCAACAGTATGTTGCAAGTTGTGGCCATTCACATTTCAGATACATCTTAGAGGAAACACATTAAGTTAATCTTGTATATCTTTCAATTTAATTCCATGTGCTATT
Source organism: Zaprionus davidi (assembly GCA_018903715.1). NCBI lineage: Eukaryota > Metazoa > Arthropoda > Insecta > Diptera > Drosophilidae > Zaprionus > Zaprionus davidi. The sequence continues at coordinate 3,190,090 of JAEIGL010000003.1, forward strand.
TTACTATGTCTGTTTTCCATCAAGATCTTTGTTCTGAATCTCCATCGATTATGGCATAATTGAACACCTTCAGCTGCAGTTGCTTGCCACAGCTAATTGAGACAACAATTGGGACGATAAATCTTCTTTCCTGCTGCTGCTGTCGTTGCATTTTCATTTCATTTCCATTTCCGGGTCCCATTTCCAAATCCAATTTGCCGATTTTCATATACTATTGTCAACAAGCGATTGACGTTGTAAGGTGCAGATTACTCTCGCTCCGAGGTCCTGTTTCCCAATTAATGTCTGTTAAGCGCTGCCTTTACAATTGCCAAGTACACACACACACACACACACATACAGACCGACTGGGAAACCAATTAGCATGGGAATGTAGGTCTAAAGGTTTTCCCTCCATTGATGGCCTGTTAACGGAATTTACCGCAAGCTTACCAAGCTCACAGCAGCAGCAGCAACAACAACAACAGCAAAAGCAATAACAGTCGTAACCCAAGTCCAACTTCAAGTCGGTATCGTAGTCAGAGATTCGGGTTCCCCTGTCCGAGTCGAGTTCTTGTCCGAGTCTCGGACTCGGACTCACTGAGACTAGTTGGGTCCTAGCAAAATGGGCAACTGCTGGCGCACTTTATGGGCAAAAGGGGCGCAGCAGCAGCAGCACATGGACCACATGGCGTATGGGCAGCATTTTAACAAAGTGTTAAACTGAGAATTTTATCTGCAATTCGGTAATTCAGGGGTGCGCTCTAAGGAATACGCTGCAAAATGAAGCCAAAAAAAAACGGAGAAGGAGCCAGAAGAAGAAGGCGAAAAAATGCGAGTGGCCAGCAGAAAAACCGAGCGACTGGCAGAAAAAAAAGTGTTAATTTTGTGGAGTTGCGCTGTGCGCTTAGTTAACATTACCCCCCAGTCGAGGGGGAGGAGGAGCAGAAGGAGGAGGAGGTACTCTCCCGGTACTCGTCCGGCGTACACAAAGTACTCGACGACGGCTGCTCACTGACCTCAGCAATTACTCCACGCCTTTATTTTAATTACACGGAAACAGCAGCAATGAAAAGTAAAAATAACATGCAGAGAAGACCAAGAGAGGGAGAGAGAGAGAGGGAAGCAGAAAGCGAAGAGCGAGAAGCGAAGAACAGGCGCGGCACAGTGCCCAAAATTAGGTTATAATCCCGAGGGTATAGTTTTAATTCCCAATACAAATATCACTACACGAGTGTACAGCGTGCATAAATTTCAATGACGGTTGCTGTAGATGCTGCTGTGGATGCTGGCTCAGCGCTCCTTGCCGTTACAATTACACGCACAGCCACACACACACACACAGGCACATGCAGAGGCCGCACGGGGAGCGGCAGAGACTGATAACAACGCTCATTTAGTTGCACACGCTGCTCAGTCAGACAGTCGAGCAGTTCGCCAGTCAGTCAGTCACTCAGTCAGTCACGGTCGAGTCAATTGAAGATGCTGGCTGACTGCCCACCGCAGGACCCAAAACAGAGACAGTGAGAGAGATAGAGAGTGGGAGTGGGAAGGGAAAGAGACAACGAGACACAAACATAGATATGAAGTCAAACACAGACATTGAGTGCGGTACCCACGCTACCAACGCTTCCCCTCACCATGCACAGTGGCTGAGCTGCGCTGCTCATTTAAATAAATAAAGAAATCTGGAGTAACTTCTTGAAATTCCAACACATTCCATATCATTACTGAAGCAGCCCGCAAAAATTTACTCAATCCTTGAATGCGACATGCCCGCACTCGCATGCTCACACACACACACACACTCAGTCAGACACACATGCACGCATACTTAGAGCGACTATAGCGCAACCACAAAGCATCTCAGTGGCTGCTGCTGCTGCCGCTGCTGCTGCCGCCAAAAGCATCAACATCAACGTCAGCACCAGCGCCAGACGGAGTTGTAGTCGTAAAAAATTGTAACGGATGTTGCGGCCATGTATGTGTGCTGTACTCACACACACAAACACACACACATACAAGTAATACAAGAGCGAAATGAAACAAGTGGAAACGAACAACTGAGCGGCAACTGCTGAGCGCGTTCAGCACGTAAGAGACAAAAAAAGAGAGCGAAAAAAGCTTTTGCTCTCTTGTAACTTGAAACTGCATTGTGTCTGTTGCGTATGTAAGCGGAGTGGGAGAGCGAGAGGGAGTGGGAGTGGGGAAGAGGGAGTGCAATGACGATGGCGAGTGGAAATGGCAGCGGGAGAGCAAAGTAGATAGATAGATGAGCACGGCTTCGGGCTTGGGCTTTGGGTTAGCTGTAATGCGGCATCATTGTCTGTTGCGCTCTAAGAAGTGTTCTTGTCGATGTTGTTGCTATTGTTGTTGCTGTTGTTTTTCTTGCTGTTGCGGTTTTGGTCGTTCCTTCTGCCGGCAGCAACGTCATTAGCTGCAGAGGCCATCGTTGCGTCGAACTGAGTCGTCGTTCTGCTCGTTCCCTCTTCCTCTCACCTCATACAGCGCCCACGACGACTCTGGCTATTTTATTAGAAAGTTTCAAAGTTAGTTTGCGACTGCGAGGCAACCAGAGTTGCGGCCGAGTTGGCAGAAAGTACTCAGATGCTGAAATACTAAAATACCCAAATGCTGCTAAAACACTGATGCTGCTACTGCTACTGCTGCTGCTGCCACTGTTACTGCTGCAAGCCTAATGATGCCACTGTATGTTCTGTGTGTCCTGTGGCTGACAACGGAAGCTGTGCAAGTTATATTGCCGGCAGAATGATTGATTGATATGGATGAGTGTGTTTTATCCAGATAAAACATACTACCCATTGTTCCACGATATGCTGTGCTGTCGTTGTAGTTTTGATAAGCTCTATGTGAAGTGCGAACTTATCGATAGATATCTGTGTGGGGAATATAGAGAGAATAGAAAGAGAAATTGCTAAAGTTTACTCTTTTATTATTATTTACATGTTAGGATTATTGTTACTATTATTCGAAATTATTCTAAGTTCCTACAACATTTTAAGTTGTGCTTAGAATCTTTTCCTGTGTTGCAGAGTAAACAAAATATTCAAAAAACTTTATTTATGATTTATTTAACAATCTGACAACAGATTTACCGACTACCAGAAAGGTAAAGAGAAGGAAAGAACTCCAACAACAAAAAATGACACTCTGATTTAGAAATATTTATTATTATAACCCGAAATATTTATTAAAAGTCTTGAAAATATTGTTATATTATCAACCAGATTTACTAGTTATATATCTTTAATATTTGTACATTTCCAATTATTCCTTTTTTTTCAAATTTCATTCTCTTGATATTTTCGTTAATTTCCAAAAAAAATGTTCACTCTTCATTTGGCTACTTCATCATGGTAATCCCTTTGATATAGCTTCAAATTCCACGTCGAACATTCCTGCTTCCCCTCCATGCAGAGTATTCACACTCATTAAAAATTAAAAAAATAAAAACCAAATAATAATTCAACGTATTTTTCCTTGTTCGCCAGCAAAATATGAACCATGTTCATGTCAATAAAATCCGCAAATTTCCATTGGAAAATTCGAAATTCAGGATATTTCACAATTATTCCAATTATAAACGCAATCAATGCGAAACATGGCGAGGACGATCGACGATTTAAGATTGCAAAGAATTCAATGCTTTAAATTTTCAATCATGGACGCGTTACAACAGGTTGCGATGTAGTGTACCAGGTGGAAAACACAAGCTGCGCATCACCTTTTTATTTTTCATATATATTTTTTACCGAGCACTTTGCAAAGCAAACAAATCATACCAAAACATTTGGTTAGCATGCTAAAAGTGCACCGAAAGAGCTCAGAGATTTGCCACGGTTACGTGTGTGTGCTGTGAACCTACCTTTCCTCCCTTCATCACACGCAGAGAAGATGGCTTCGAGTAAAATTTCCGAAAATGTCTGAACCGTATCCGAGATGCGTCCAGACTGTTGCCCCTGGGCCGGGTACCTTATTATCGTCACGACGCACCTGGCCCCATTTGCAATAATTTCCAATCTGTTGACTTTCAAATTATTGGACGCACTTTTAATAAAAATTATAATAATAATAATAATAGTGGGAATAATAATGCTAATAATAATAATAAAGTCGAGGCAATTTCGTAGGCAGCCATAAAAAGCAAGGAAATCCAAGAGGAAATCCAACTTATGCCGCCGGCAAATACCTCGATTAGCCGAAACTAACCAATTTCGGGCGAGGAACGAGAACAAGAACGAGAACGAGAAAGAGACATTCCTATGGTATGGAAATAAGCAGCTTCATATGCGCACATCAACATCAACATCAACATACACATACGCATTCACATGCGCTCATCCTCAGCCACACATCCCCTGCTCCTTTGTTGACTCGCCCGTAAAGTGGGCAGGAGCCGCAAAAAACGCAAGAAAAATGAAATCAAAAACAATAACTTGTCTCCAGACGCCGCATTCCACAAGCGTCAGGACACACACAAACACACACACACACACCACGCACGTTCCATGGTTTGCTCCCCCCATACCCTTCTGCCCCCCCCCCATGCTCCGTTTGGGTCTTCGGCTTGACGTCTTCGTTTTCATCTGTGTCGCCTGTGTACGCTCGTTTTTTGCTTTCTTTAGAAAAATGTTATTACGTGCCGCTTGCGCTGCTTGCGAAGCTGGCGCTGCCAAGTTATGCAGTGCCGCCTATGCCCAGACACGCTTGCCACGCTTCCCCTCCTGCTGTTCCTGCTGCTCCTGCTCTGGCTGCTCTGCCTGCCCGTGCCTGCACGTCGTCGTCGCCGTCGTTGCTCGCGCGCGCCTCGCTTGATTGTGTTGTTATTCTGCTTTTGTGTCCTTGTCGTCCTCGCTGGCGACGTCGTCGTCGTCGCCGTCGTTGGCTCAGCTTCTCTTTTTGTGTGGCACTACACATTTTTTCGATACTTCTTCTTAATGTTATCGTCGTGCCCGATGCAGCTCCTTTCGGGCAGCTCCTTCAACTGCCTCAGCTTCTTCTGCTGCGAGGGCTGCTGCTGTTGTTGTTTGCCTTGTTGTTGTTGCTTAAGTTGTTGTTGTTCTCTTTGTTGTTGCTGCTGTTGTTGCTGCCTTTGTCGCAACAATTTTATTTGAAGCTGCCACTTTTTTTGCTGCTTCATTTTTATACACAATTCCACTTTTTTATGGGCTTGAGCGTTGGGCTGTATGCAGCAGCAGCAGCAGCGCGCTGCCTCTGTCTGCCCTTCCTCTCTTACCCCTCCCCCTGTGCGTGCCCTGCCTGCGTCTTGGCACTGGTCTCAATGGCATTAGGGGCTAATATTTGTAGACTTTTTCAGAGTTGATTGAGTGGCACGCACTGCCACACATCACACTCACCCACACACACACAAGCACACACACTCACACATACATACATATATACATATATATTTATACATATATCATATATATGAGCTTGTCGAGGGCGAACTGCCTGTGGCCAAACGCGCTGCGACCATGGAGAATTTTGCTGTTGCTGTCGTGGTGTTGGTTGTTTTTAGTTTTGTGCTGGATTTTTGAATTGATTACGATATCAATTATGTTTGCTTTGGCCATCGATGATGTTGGCTCACTGGACGCTCTGGACGCCCCGGACGCAGCGCGCCACGACGCACAGCAGCAACGGCCGTGGCAGTGCTAGTGGCAGTGGCAGCCGTGGCAGGACGACATCCCTTGGCCCACTTGTTTGCGTTTTGTGCGTATAATTTGGGAATGTTACTAGCTGCTGCTATAATTTGTATGGGTGTGTGTGTGTGTGTGTGCGTATGGTGTGCGCGCCTGTGGATTTGTGTGCTCTAATAGAATAGCCGCAGTTCCGAGCTAGATGTCCGGCTGGGCGGGGCGCAAGAGGAGGGCGGTTACGGTTGTTAGCTTGCTCGCTTGTTCCGTTGTTTCGCCTGTTATTTGCGCCCCAAAGTATGCTTTGTCTTATGCACGAGTGTGGGTGTGCGAGTGAGTGCGAGTGTGTGAGCACGTGCACTCGCATTGTGTGTGCGCGTAACTCCGTTGATTTGAATTCGGTAGCTGCTGCAGTTGGGCTGCTCTGGCCGTATTGTTGGCACTGTCGGCCGGAAAACCACCGCCGCGCCGAGCGCCGAACGCTAGCGCTACCCGCTGCGCAGTACATCGAGCGCCAAGTGGAAGGATTGCGCGGCTGGCCGTGCTGCTGCGGGGTTAGGTCGCGGGCAATTACGTACGCGCAGTCTGGCGATATTAAAGTTGTTGTTGTTTGGATTGCCGTTGTTGCTGCTGTTGTTGCAACTGCTGTTGTTGCAACTGCTGTTGTTGTTGTTGGTGTTGTTGTTAGTGGTGCAACCACAGCACAGCAGAGCATAGCACACTGCAAATTTCAACTTTATTTTGAGCTATCTGCGCTATCTGCGCTCTGTCTGCAGTTATGCAAATATGAGAAATTGCATTTTACGCGAATACGCAGGACAATGGAGGCAAAGAAACAAAAGTATATTGAAAGCTGCTGCGCTGCTGGCTTCTGCCAGCTAGTTCTCATTCGCCTAGACAACAGGCGGGTCTCCCCAGCAGCCCACGCTCCCCACGACATGCCCCTTTCTGCGCCCTTGTTCAGCGCATAGGCGAAAAGTTTTCGCATTATTTGAAAATACACACAGCGCGCAAATTTCACAGCAAATTGTAGAACATTTTCATCGTGTTTGTGCAATGACTTTCCCCTCATTCCCTCATTCTCATTGCAGCTGGCAGCGTTTGTCTTTTGCGCGACTCGCACTCACATTCGCAATCTCATTCATTTGAGTTCTCTTGCCCATTGTAATGTCTTTTTTGTTGGCCCGAAAATTCGCACACATTTTTCACAATTTAAAATAAACGAGAAGTAATTTAACTGCTCGCCACTCGAGTCGATGCTGCGAAAGTTTCACTTGCCACAGGCAAGAGGTTTTCTCGCTTTTCTTTTCACTCGCCCTTCCTCTCCCTCCCCCTCTCTCTCTTTTTCTCTTTCTGTCTTTCTGTCTCTTCACTTTGCGAAATGTGAGCAGACAGCAATTAGCCATTCCAACGTATTGGCAATTGGGCAGAAATGCCAAAGCAGATTACGGCTAAAGGAAAATGTTATGCTTGCCTTGCTCTTGTCTTGTTTATAGGGTGTCTGCACGTCCGTACATATGTTTGTATGTGTACATAGTCGCACTTAATGTCTGTGCAAGTGCAAGTACTCTTACTTGTCTCTTGACTTGACTTTTCCCTTGTGTTGCACACTTCATGAGTTATTCAAAGTTAGTTCCATGTCGTTTAGTTCCTTAGTTTCTGCTGGCCTTGACAACATCTCAAGAGGGACTTGAAGCATTTTTCTTTATGCTCGAGAAACTGTCTGATTAAGCTCTGTTTGCTGCACGATCGAAGCCTGAATTTTGCCTACGAGCAACAGGTGCTTATTGGACTAGAGAAAAGGAAAGTAGAAAATAAGTGTAGAAAAGTTGGAAACTGTTTGCTTACACTATATTTAAAATAACTTGCGCTAGTTTTGAATGTTTTGCATCATTATATTGCAATGTATTGTTTGTTTTATTTATATCAAAGCAAGAAAACAAATGTGGCTAAGTAATAAATATATATTTTTTATAGTAGATCTTTCTCCTTATCGATAACATTTTATATTTATTCTACAGTTATTCTTAGCTCTAAGTATAAAGTATAAAACTATATAAAAAAGTATAAAACTCATATTCCTCATTTACAAAAGATTGATGGGGTATAAGAATTCCGACTAATGGATTAAGTATCGAGTTCGGATTAAATTGGGTTGCTGCAAATCGCTTAATTTGCACTCCTCCAATGCGATTGTCATTGCACTTAATCATCTGAAACATGGCCAGAGCAATGAGAACTTAATTTCTAATTACGCGTGCTATTTGTCAGCGTTTTTTCTGCACTTGTGCCGCAGGTCGGGGAGGAGGAAGGGGAGAAGAACAAAGTGGAAGCAATGGGAAGCCGTTTTGGTCGCTTGTTGAGTGGCGGAAATCTTTTGCGCATCAAATAGTCCGAGCATGCCTCATTTCCAATTAACAATAAATCCGTTGCAGTCTCAAGTGAAGGCGACGCTGTGCCAGCATCTTCCCTCCCCCCCCCCTCCCAACAACCAACTGGGCGAATGAGTAATTTAATTTTGCTGCAGCTTGGCCTTTGGTGTCGCAGACAAAGCGCAGACAGCGAAACTTGTAAGACGCTGAGTGGGGAAGACTGAGGAAAGTAGGCAGAGAGGGAGAGAATGTGTTAGAGAGGGAGAGAGGGGGAGAGGTATAGCGAATGAGAGCACGAAGGAAAGTGCACATTTTACGCAATTAAAATTGTTGCCAGCGATTTTTTTGCTGTTTGTTGCTGCAGCTAAAAGGCATTTAAGTGTGTCTGTTACAACGGCGTTCATGTCTTGGCCAGCCAGCCCAGCCCAGTCCAGGCGGATGCGGATGCGGCCTTGTCGACAACGCCGGCTGCGCGGCTTGTGCGCTCGCCCCTTTGTTGTTGCTGTCTTGGCAGCCCTTTTACTTTTCATTCGCAGGTAACTTTCGTTATAATTAAAAAATAGCAAAGCGCATTAGGCAACAAAAGCTGCCAACGGCAGCGCCAGTCGAGGCGAGCCGTGTCTGGCCGCCCTCTAGTAGTAGTAGTGGGCGTGGCCAAGTAAAAGGAGCCACATAAAATGCTTTGGCTAATAGCCATTTTTACTTACTTGAGCGAGCAGGGCGCGCAGAACTTACCTGAACCTTGGCGAGGCCAAAAAGCCAAGTAAGTGTCTGTGCAAAAAGTTACGCTTGTCCACTCTGGCAAAGGGGAAGGGGCAGGGGGAATGAGTGTTGGGAGTTGGGCATGCGGAAGCAGCAAGAAGCAACGAGCAACGAGCGACGAGCGTCGGATTCGTGCCGTGCGTGCAATTAAATGCGCCGTTACATTAACTTTTACAGAGTGTCTGCCCCAATGTCAATGTGTGCGTGTGTGTCCTACTGTATGTGTGTGTGTGTGTGTGTGCTGTTGATTGTTGACTTGATTTGTTTTGCTGCCTTTGACGCCGCAGCGTCCCGCAATTTCGGCTCGACTGACCCTCAGCCATCTTCGCGCCCAGTCGACCCCACTCAAAACAAATTGCCGCACTGAGGCATGAGTGGAAAGAGAAAGAGAGCAAGAGGTAGAGCAAGAGAGAGAGCGGAAGAAAAAAACAAACAGCAAATTGTTTTGCTTACTTTTTGCTGCTCATTTGCCACCACCTGCCTGCCGCCCCCGCCGCGTTGCTTTATGCGCGTCTTGGCCAACTTTGGCCAATAAATGACTCAAGCCGTGCCAACTTCTACTTGCGCTAGAGCTCCCTCCCTCCCCCTCTTCTTCTACCCCTCCTCCTCATCACCTTCGTCTTAGTTGCACGGTGCGACCGTCCGGCAACCACGTAAACAAATGTTAACTTTCTCTGCCTTCGCCTTCGCCTTCGCTTCACCTTGCCTCGTCTCGTTTCGTTTCGTTGCGTTTGGTTTCGTTTCGTGTTGTGTTTTTGGGAAATTTTTTTGATTTAGTGACTTTAATTTACGCTCTTCTCAGGTGCACCAACTGTTGCCCCCCATCTACCTTCAGTGCCGCCAAGCAGCTGTGACCGAGCCTGCCCCCGCTCTGTACCCAACTCAACCATCGCACGCCTCCACCTCCACCTTCGTCTCGGCCTCCGCCTCCGCACACACTTCAGTCGATAGGAAGCGTCAGCTTCAGCTTCAATTCGTTTTTCGTTTTCATTTTTAGTGGTGCGGAAAATTGATTTATTACTTGGAAAATAAAATGTGCTACGTGTCGCACACAAACACAAACACACACACACGCGCACGCACACACCACACCAGAGCAATTCATAGGCACATACAGTCGCACATACCTTCGCACTGGCCCCGAACGCACTGCGTAGGCGGACTGAAACGGAAGCTAAGGGTAAGGTAAGGTGAAGGGGACAGGAAGCATAGGGAGAGTGAGGTGTACAGCTAGTCACGGAGGGGAGTTGGAGGAGGAGGAGGCGGCAAAGCGAATTACGCGCATACATAAACGGGGCGACAGGCAGTCACAGGTCGCTTCTTCTTGTCTGCCACTGTCTGTCTGCCTACCTCGTGCCACGCCCCCTACCCGCCCTGCCATTGCTGCCCGCGGCGTTTGTCTTTGGTCTGCGCGTTCGTCTTGCTGTCAGTTTGTCTGTCAAATCACAAAGACGCCGCTGCCTCACAGACACAGATACGCGCCGAGGGATGCCAGAAGTGATGCCCCAGCACGCACCTTCCACCAATACATCTTCCCCGCCGTGTGCGTATGTGTGTGTGTGTGTGTATTTTTGATAGATCAATCAATCAATTCGCATTTTTTTTATCTCTTGTATTTTTATTATTTTTTTTATAATCTTAATTTGTCTTTCACTCGCGCGACTGGCGACGACTGAACCGCGATTGCCATTCATTTTGTTTTGTCGTTTTCATTTTCATTTTCACCGTCGTCTCAGGCTCCTTTCCTTTCCTTCCCCTGTCTATGTTGTTGCTGTTGCAGACGTTGTCGCTGTCTCTGCTGTTACCGCTGTGATTTCTCTTGTGCGCTACGAAGCGCGGCGATTGGAATTTGTCAGTCAGCTGGTGCAGCCTGACAAATCGTTGCCTACTTTTTGGGGCTGCCAATGCCGTCATAGATAGCTTCACATTCGGGGCACATTTACACTCACACACACACACACACTCATCTAAGCTCAACTTTGTCATGTAATTAATTTAGCAATGCTTTCGGGTGTGTGTGTTTGTATGTGTGCCATTTAATTAGTTGACAAAATGCACTCATGAGTTTTGCACAGTGAAAATTGTACACAAAAATTGCCACACACACACTGCAAATGCCAGTGTGCAGTGCACAACAAAGCCACCGCAACCGAAATGTGCCAGGCATACTGACAGTGTTAGCTGCCTTCTTCTCCGCCATCCGCTTCCCCCCCTCCCACTTCCTAGTGGAGCGTGTTATTGTTATTGGCAAGCGGCGTTGACTTTGGTTTGTTTTTGCGTTATAATATATTTGATTTGTTGTTGGAATTCGTCGTTTTTTCTATGCAGCCCGATAAACATATATATCTTTATCTGTATATGCGCGTGTGTGTGTGTGTGTGTGTGGTTTTCTTTTTGCTGCCTATTTATACGGCTTAGATGTGATGGGGAAGGGGAAGGGCAGCGGGTCGCATTTCGATCAGCCACGCCTCGCGCAGAACGTTATTGTAATTGGCATTGCGACTGTTTTTGTGCGTGTGTTTCTGCTGCTGTTGCCGCTGCTGTTATTGTTGTTGCTGTTGTGTGTATTTTGGGCTGGTTTTTGTGCCCATTGGCATGCTTGTTTTTTGGCTTTGGCTTTATGTTTTGGCATTTTTGCAATTATTTCTCGCACAAAATGTGGTTTTAGCAGTTTAATTGCTTTTGCCAAGTGGATGTCTGTAGTTATTTTGGCAAATTTTCACAACATCAGCATCGATTTATATGCAGCTCACACACACACAAACACACACACACACACGGGCTGTCGCCTCCCACTACATAAAGCCGCCTTCGCTTCTCATTCTCTTTGCTGTGCCAGCCAAATTCCTGTTACATATAACAAGCGCGAGTAGCAGCTGCTGCTGGTTGCCAACACGCACTAATTGTTGCTGTTGCTGTTGCTGTTGCTGTTCTGTTGTTGCTGTTGCTGGCGCCGTTGTTTGTGGCACAGCAATAAAACCTGAGCTATGTAGCCCGCTTTTCCGCTTTTCCTGTTCCATTTCACATGGCGCAGCCAGCAGCAGCGCGCGCTATACGCGGCGTATGCGTGACATTAATTTAATTGCAATTTCACATCTCGTGTGCTTAGAACTCTGCGGGGGTGCGGAGTGGGAAGTGTTTGCCAGGGAGGGTGGTGTGTGGCAAAGTTATAAAAACCAGATTTACAAAATGTTAACTTTGATTTCATTTCTTATTTACGAGTATGTGTGGGTTACGCTTGGTTAGCTGCCAGCTTTGCGCAGCTATCCGAGCAGCTGTTGCTGTTGCTGTTTCTGTTTCTGTTGCCATCTGAGACATCTCCCGTCATCACACCTCGCTCCCTCCCTCTGCGTTTCGGATTACGTGTACGCTTTGATGGCTTGCCTTCTGTCAGCAATGCCACATCCTGCGGCTGACGTTTCACTTTAATGAGTTAATTATAACCGAAAGGCGTCGATTATGCTCAGTTATGCGAACACGAACTGTTGCTGCCGTTCCCGATGCCATCATATCGCGTGCTTCACTCACCCAGAATGGCCATAGGTGAGGCGAGGGTGTCTATGTATGTGTGTGTGTGTGTGCGTGTGTATTTGTGGGAATATCTTTTGCAGAACGAGTAAGCGACAGAGCAAGTGAGTCGCGTCATCGATGTCGACTTTCTGCTGGCAGCATCGTCCTTCGGCATCTTGGCAGCGCATTATGATAATGGCTTGTTTGTTTGTATATAGTCGCAATCGCTGGCAATTGCCTTGGCCCCCCGCGACCCCTGCCCGGCCGAGGGCCCCTTCGCAGAACCCGTCACGGTGCTGGCGACAGGTGTGCGAGGCTTTAAGTTCTTATGGCGCACAGTGTTCAGTTCGCAGTCGCTTGACAGCCAGCACAAATGATGCCGTTTATTGAGTGCTTTAAGTATGCGGTTCCCTTTGGGGTTGTGCCACGAGCAGGGGTAGGGGGTTGGTGTAGAGAAGCAGGGTTGGGGGCTATAAGTGGTTGACTTGCGCGGGTTGCTTTCGATTATGTTGTAATTGTTCGTCGCTCGACGTTCGATGCTCTGGCTCAGTTTTTAATTGGCAATTCGATTTTTCTCTTGCCGTACGTGTCGTATGCGTAATGTGCGGGCTTAGTGGGCGTCGATTAGGATTAGGTTGCGGCATTGCGGGAATGAGTGAGCACGCAATCAGTCGCGCTCGTGGGGGGGAGTGCTGTATGCGATGTCATTTGCGTTTGCGGCATGATTAATTGATGCTCATCAATGCGATTAAACTCCATTAAGCGGCAACACTCGCGCCTCGTCCGCTCTCCGTCTCTCTCTCTCTCTCTCCCTCTCTCTCGCTCTATCTCTCTTGTTAGCCAGCTGTCCGAAACTTTTGCCACAGATCCCTGCGACAAGGCAAGGCACCCAGCTCCCGGCAGACGACACTTGACGAACCTAACGTCCCATCAGTCGTTGCCGCAGCCGATGTTGTTGCTGCCACCATAACCGTCGCCAACGCCAGCGCCAACGTCAACGGCGACGCTGCCTTCGAACGTAAATTGTGCAAATTTTAATTAATTTTGTATAATCCTTTTGTAATATTCACAAATGAATACAAATTGATATTAATTCTCAAGTGCCTGGCATTGACGGAAATCCGCTTGTGCTGCCTCTGCTGCTGCTGCTGCTGCTGCTGCTGGCGACGCCTCTGCCACCGCCCCCCGAGGAGTGCGAGTAAGTGAAAAGGATTTGTTTTGCAGCGACGGGCTACGGCTTCGGGGCTGCCGGAATACTTTTCGTGCCATAACCAACAGAAACCCATTAATGGAGCACATGAATTATGCAAATAACTTGTGCCCGTGTGTGTTTCTGTGTGTGTGTGTGTGTTTGTCGCTGTGTGCGTGTGTTCATAATTATTTTGCAACTCGCATGCAATACTTGTGCACCTGTCTCGCTCGTACCCTCACTTGCAACAATAACAATCAAGCAATTTCTTTGCACGAATCGATAGATCATAAATTCCCCGATAAGCACTTCAAAAACTAATAATTTATTGCCGCCAGCTTCCTTTGTGGCAACATTGTCTCATCTCATCTTGTTTCGATAATTAGTCAACTGCTGCCTTGTGTTGCCCATCTCTATCACCCCCCCTCCCCTCACCGCTCTCTCTCTCTCACTCTCTATCTCTGCCTCTGTTTGCATTCCAAAAAGCAAAATTTGTGCATTTTCTGCTACAAGTTTATTTGCCTAATCCGCTTGGACTACTTTTTTGCCTTCCAGTTGTTTCGCTCGCAGAGCAAAAAGTTATTTCTTTGCCAGAATAAACTTTTCACTCGTGCTGAGCCGAGCCGAGCCAAAGTAAATATGAAATGCAACATGGAAGGAAAACTTATTCTCTTTCGGCTTAGCTAAAGTTAAAGATTTAAAATTTGTTTCAAAATTCGTTATAATTGAAATACAATTTCTGAAATCAAACAAATTTCGTAAGTTAGCAAGCGATTTAGACGAGACAATAATACTGTAAAAGGAGTGAAGAATACAGAAGTGTTGCTGAGATAATAAGTATTATTTAGAATGCTAATCAAAGAAAAAAACGAAGAAGAGAGAAAGGGGATGAGGTTCAGTAGAAGAAAGATGTACAAGAAATATGTGGAAGATTATATAATATTAAGAAATAGATAAAGATGGAAAAAGATAGAGAGGCAAAAAGAGATAGAGAGAAAAAGAAATACTTAACGAGAGAACGAGAGAAATACAGTAGAATAGATAGATATTAACAACTAAAATACGAGATGTAGACTTAGAAAGTCATATTGAAAGTGAAATTGGGAATGAATATAGACTAAGAGTAAGATTAAGTAAAATAGAAGAATTGTGATGGTTTAGAGTGATAGTAAGAGTGGATCTATTGCTAGTTTGCTGACGGCTCTAAATGAAACCTTAAGGTGAACCTAATGAACATAATAAAACCTTGCAGATCAATGCACAATCTATGCATCTCTTGAATATGCTATATATACCATTCAGTTCCGACTTTTAAAGTTGTAGTTGATAGAAATTTAATTTGCTATATATACCTATTCATACATCATATATGCTTTATAGTCATACAGATATTTCCTGACGTGCATTGAATTGCAAACCAAATGACAATGTTAAACATTTGTAACGCTTTAAAACATCAATGCATCGCATACAAATAATAATAATAATTAAAAGGATTCCAATGTTATATGTGTTATATATGTAGATTCAAAAACCAGAACAATGAAAGACTCTCAGAGCAACGTGTCGAGAGAAACAGGGCAACAACGTGTTCATCATCATCCCAACAATTTCGCCCAAGAACACAAAACATATTTAGCTAGTTTCACTTGCTTTGATTATTATTATTATTTATTTATTTATTTGCGGCATATTTGTAAATGCGTTTGGGAATTTGTTAAATGCATTCCGGCATCGTTGGCATCACCGTAAAGTAAGCGAACGTAATGGGCACTTTATTATTAAATTTAACGTGTGCTCTACGCAATTTGATAAATTAATTTAATTTAGTGCACAAGCAAGTTGCTTGAAATTATCTCAAATATGTTCACAATCGAGAGACTTAGCACGGACGTCGTGTGTATGTATGTGTGATTGTGTGTGCAATGGCATATTTTAAGCCTGGCTGTCATATGCAACAATCGAGTTGACATTTTGAGTAATGAATATTGCAATGAGTATTCATTTCGCAACTATTCGCTCTGTGCGCATTAACTAAAATTAAATCAACTAATGAAAGTCGGTCCCGTAAAGTTGAATGCATGTAAATTTAATGGCAATTTTGCCAGTGCCAGTCTGTTGCTGGCTAATTCAATTGGGGCCAAAAGCGGACACTGAAACAGACACGAAATAGTCACGAGAACAGACACGAAATAGGCCAAAAATAAGCACGAAACAGGCTCGAAAACATTGGCCCATTAAAACGCAATTTGTAGTTCCCTTTCTCCTACAGTAACATACGAGTATATTTGTGTGTGTGTGTGTGTGCACTGATAATTGTCAGCAATTTTGTTAACATGCTTTGCCATCTGCTTTGACCATTGGACTGTGGACAGTGCCTTGATAAGGATGCGAACGAAGGATTATGAAATGCATTAAATATGCAAATTTTGAAATATTTTTCCCTTCACATCACCGCTCTCCCTCGCCCGCTCACTTGCTCCATCTCTATCTGTGTCACTGTCTCCGTTTACATTGCAACATTATCAATGACAAATTTGATGAAATAATAATGATATATGCATATCGTATATATGTTATTTGTCAAATTACTCAAGTGTGCGTAGGCCAAAGTATAAACGCTACATTTGCTCTGTCTGCTGTTGCTGCTGTTGTTGTTGTTGTTGTTACACGATGTAATTGCTGTTTGACATGACATTAATATTAGAGCCGCATTGAGAGAGAGCGAGAGGAAGAGAGAGACGGACTGATGGAGAGCTAGCTTGTTCGCTCATTACTAAATTCACAGCATGATTTATTTAAATAGTCAAATGGGGAAATTCTCCCTCCCATACATGTATGTGTGATATGACTTTAATCCGCTGCTGCTCGTTTTACAGTCGGTCCAGGCATATGAAAAATGCATGGAAAACATTTTGCAACATGCAAACGAAATTACAATGAGACGGCGCAAAGTTTTGTCATTTTTTCTTTCTCTTTCTCACTCTCTCTCGTGATTCCTGTTAATGAAGTCATTAGAGCGTGCAAAAGTTCATTAAACAATTCCAATGGATAATGCACAAGTTGCCACAAGCTCGGCAAGTGTGAGGGACAGAAAGAGTGAGCGAGAGAAAGAGAGAGGGAGAGAGAGATGAAGAGGGGGTAGCAGTGGTAGCAGCTTTAGAACTTTAATTGGCTGCGGCGCACGCTGCGTATGTGCCATCTGCGATATACGATAACTGGCATATGCAGTGGCTCTAACGGGGGGGTGAGCGAGGGCTGCGACCACGCCCACTCAGACTGCGGCTCGTCGTGACAAAGCCAACCGAAAGTGCCGCTAATGCGCTTAACTACTTGAAATATTTCCCATATGCTCTGCCGTGTGAAAGGGGGCAGCCTGTTGGGATGGAAGGATGGCAGGAAAGGGTGAGGGGGCGGGGGGAGAGGGGCATGGCTGCCTGGATCGCTGGTTGTCTGGCATGCCACACAGTTGCCATTCAAATTAAATATTTTAATATTTTACTCGCAGCAGCAGCAGCAGCAGCTGCTCTGGGGCGCATCCCACGGTGCGTATGAGTGACATTTATCTCTATATTTGACTGCTAATAAATGCGGCGCTTATTAATTTGAACCCCCGTCCCTTCTCCTCCTTATATGCCAGTTAGCTACTCTGCGTAAGCCCTGTCAAACTCTTGTCACTTAGGGCGCACCGAGGCGAACTGGGACGCAGCGCACGCGGGCGGGGCGTATACGCAATGCGGCCAAGCCTGAAATAATAAACTCTTGTCGCCCGTGTTTATTATCGCTAAAATGCACAATTAGTTGATGTTTTTGCGGTGCTAATACCTTAATGCCAATACACAGGGACACCTAAACTCGCACACACACACACTCGCACACTCGCACACACGCTGCACATGCAGCGATAAGTGCCCGACTAAAGTTACATAATATCGTTATATGCAGCTGCATCTGTACATCCCCGTTCTCTTATCTGTTCAGTTCATTTTTGTCGCTGCCGTCGCTGCTGCCATCGCTGCTGCCGTCGCTGCCGCAGTGCGGTCAGGCAATGGGTGATAATTATGTAGTGTATTTATTATTTTGACCGCTAATTACATAAAATGCATATTAGCATGGAAATTATTTATAAATATGTTTTCCAAATGACACCGTAGTTACGCCTGCTCCTCCTTCCCCCTTACTTGCCCCACCCCAAAGCAAATTGCGACATTGTATTTTGTATGTTTCTATTTTATAATAATTTGTAATTTATTGCCTGCTTTTCATTATCGATTTTCACTTGCGCGCAAATATCATGCAAATTCTGCCTAATGAATGTTGCGCATTTGATTTAGCTGTAACATTTGCTCTCTTGCTTGGTAGCGCAAAGATGAACGAGAGCTGAGATACCCTGTAGAAGAGTAGGCAGTTGATTGAGGTGCTCTCTGCGTTGGCTTTTAATGAGTTGTGCACGCAGATCTTGTTGTTGTTCTCTGTCATCTTGTGGAACCAGTCAGAACTACCCCACACTGTGTACAGGGTATACTCTTAGCAATTGTTTATTATTATTCAATTCATATGCAAATCGACAATTTAATTGTTTTGTGTCATTTACAAACGAAAAAACATTCATATATGCGCATTTTGATTGCGCATCGCAATGAGGATTTAATTTGATTTCAGGTGCATCTAGATATGAGTTCACTCGATTTGATTATGCTCGCTGTAGGGCACATTATATGTGGCAGAAGTGGCAGAAGCAGCTGGACAAATATAAAAATTTGGCCTGAACTTTGGACACACACACACACAGACACAGGCACAACTGGCAAAGAAATCTCGTAAAGTAGGAAGGGGCCGAGGCAAAAACGTAAGCAGCTACTTTTTCTTCACAGTTTATTATAAGCTTAACTTTCCATTTAAAAATATAAATCCCCCACGAAGCGAAAGAAAAGAAATGCACGCAGCAGTAGTGGCAGAGAACAGAACAGAGAACAGAGAACACAGAGCAGAGAACAGAAGAGCAAGAAGAAGAAATGCCAAATTTTTTTGCCGGTTCTTTTCTTGCTGTTTTTGCTGTCCCCCTTGCCCCCATTCGCTTGTAGTTTTTAACGGTCGAGCGTAAAAAGAGCCAAAAGACAGCAACAGAAAGTAGCAGAAGAAAAGCAGTGCAAGAGCGAGAGAGAGAGAGGGAGAGAGCAAGAGAAATGGCAAATGTGTGTATAAATTTCAACAAAATATCTTCAACTTAATAAAAGTTTTTGGGGTTTTTTGTTTGTTTTGTTTTTAGTTTGGCTGCAGCATTTCGAATACCTTTCAACTTTTGGCTAAATAATCTGCAAATACACACCAATACGCACACACCCACACACACACACGCACGCACATGCTGAGATACTAGCCTGTATATGGTTATGCAAATAGCAGCATCGTATCAGCAGCAGCAGCAGCAACAGCAGCTCCTGCGCCATTTACCCCCCCTCTCTCTCTCTCTCTGCACATACGAACATGTGTACATTATCAATTCATGGCAAAAGAAAAACTTCATTTTTGCAAACCCAAACCCCTCTGTAACCCTCAGCAGTAGCAGCAGGGGGCAACAATAACAATTGGGTTCCCGCTCGGTTCTTCAAGGTGTGTGGCAGGCGGAAAAGGGTGTGTGAGGTGGGTCGTCTGTTGGGTGGGTTACGATGATGACGCCTCTGTTGCCGCAGAAAGTGGCAAAATGGGCCACAGGACACTGACAGTTGAGCAGCGGTGGGAGAAGAAGTGGAAGCAGGAGCAGGAGCAGGAGGTGCCAGAGTAGCTGCAGGCAATGGCAAAGGGGCGACAACACTGACAACTCCCCAGATGAATGCTTCTGCTGATGCTACCAGTGACGCCAGAGATGCTTCCACTGCTGATCCTAAAGCTCCCGCTGCTGCTGCTGCTGCTGCTGCTGCTCTTCCTGCTGCTGCTGATGCCTGACATTCGAACCGAACTTGCGTTGATGCCTCAAGTCGAAAGTTTATTTAAACTTTCTTGCGCTTTGTTTTTGTGCACACACATGACACACACCACCACCTCCCCTTCCCCTTGCTTGCCACACACTTACGCTCCTGTAGGATAATAAAAAGTGCTGCATTAAATATGCAACATAACGGCAAATGAGCCTGGCTGCCTTGGCTCGGGCTGTGGCTGCGGCTACGACGCGAATAATCAAGCGCGAGTCGAGCTGATCAAAATTTTGTATAATCAAATTGAATTACAACAAACAAGCCCAAGGGTGTGCGCGACACACACACACACTCGCACACACAGTGGCACACTCGCACACCTATAGAGGTGTAACAACAACTGCGACAACTGCGGGCTGAATTGGCTCAATGCAAACACTTTGCTTTATTTATTCGACGCTTGTTTGCTGCCACTTTCCGCGCTGTTGTTGTTCGTGTTGTTGTTTTTTTTGTAAAGTCGACTAAAATTTTAAATAGGTATTGCGTATATTGTATTTGTACGCATGTGCATTCGTATTTGATAATTAAATTTTCATAGCATTATTAACTGAAAACGCCTCGCGGCTTTCATGGTTAGCAGCGCGTTCAATTAAACTGGATTTGGGTCGAACTGAATAAACATCAATGTTTGCCATCAGCACGTGCATGTGTGTGTGTCAGTGTGTGTGTCCCGCTTGTTAATTTAAGCAACAAAAGTTGCAAACAACAACAAACAAACAAACCAAAAGCGAACAACACACACTCAAATCCAAAAAAGCGAGAAGAAAAATCACACAAAATGTGATGATGCCCCCCGTCCGTCCGTCCGTCCGTTCGTCGGTCTCTCCATCCATTCGTCCACGTCCAAATCCCGCTCCCATCTCGTCTGAGCGGGCCATAAAAATATGAGCATTATTAAAAGCCATGCATGAGAGGGGCAGAGACATCCGAGAATCAGAGAGAGCGAGAGAGAGAGAGTGAAAGAGAGAGTGGCACAGTCACTCCCCGGGGAAACGGCACGTAAATCGTAAAAAAGGTTTCCAACAGAACAATACTCCCAGTCCCCAATCCCTGCTACCCGAGACGAGCATGTGGACCAGGAGGAGGAGGCAGAGGAGGAGAAGGAGCAACGGCAGCGGCTACGTGCCAACTTCTGCTCCTGCTGCTCCGGATCCGAGCTAGACAGTGGCCGAAAGTGATGCGAATATTGACCATGTGCCAGGGCCAGGGTCATTAACGTCTCTTCTCGATCTCTAAATCATTGTAATAACACTCAGACGACGATAGTATCGCACTCTGAATTATGACATGGGACATTATAAGACGAGAGTCACAATATTTTCGAATATTTCTTAATAGTTTGCATGGCAAAAAGGGAGTGGGACAGGGAGAGAGAGAATGAGGTATAGAGGGGGAGTTAGGTGGAAAATAGAAGAGCTAGAAAATAAAAAAAAATGTAGAGAGTAGCAGAATAATGAACAGAGGGAAAGAGACAAAGAAGTTTAGGCAAAAGAGTGTATAGAAACTTCTTCAAAATTATATAAAAACACTTAAATACACTCAGTTAAGACAAGCTTAGGGAATTGGTTTGAAAAGCTTTTATTATTAAAGAATGTATATATAGGAAATATTTAGGATTAATTCAATGTTCTAACAAGTTACGTCAAAATGGCAATCTTTATCTTAGGAAGATATGATCTCTCCAACCTTAAGATATTTCTGTTCTCGTGTTCTAAATTCACCAGGCAATTCTAGGGTATATCTATAAATTTGAATATCTTCGAGTGATTCAACATGCAACTCTCCATCTGCATTTCTCATTCTTCTTTATGCATTTCTAAGTGCACCAGGTAATACTACGATATGCTATATCTGCCATCACTGTAACTATTCCGTTCGCCAAAACTAGCCTCATTGAACTCGCTGACAAGGCACATTTCGCTTGCCAACTTTTGGCCTCGCCACCTTTGCGCTGGCAGCACACATGCAAATGTCTACCTTGCTCTGCTGTTTTTTGTGTCGACTTTTGGATAACAAAGTAATTAAGAATTAATACGACAGGCAACAACGAAGTGTTATTGGCAGTGGCAGTTTGTGACGGAGCTTAGACGGAGAGATATATAAAGTAAATAAAAGTGAACAAATTGAATTAAAAAGTTGACAATCAATTCTATTTACAAGAAATGTAGAAAAAGAAGTGAAATAGCGAAAAACTGAAGCATGCTGGGGAACTAGTCTCTCTCTCTCGCTGAGGGGCTTATTGCGGAATAATTGTAAGGGAAATAAATTCGTTACAGTTACGTTTCGTTCCCCGCTGGGCTTCAGTTTGATTGATAACAATCCGCTTTTCAAAGGATTTCATTCATGATGATTACATTGTGGCAAATGCTGCAACTGTGCTGCAAAAAAGCTGAAGTATCAAAGCCGCATCAAGTGCAAAGGCGACGGACAGACGAACAGTTAGATTGACGAACTAACTGACGGACAGACGGCTAGACTGCTAGACTGACGGACTGACGATATGATACGACATCTTTGGCTGCGCTTATGAGTCATGAGTCCGACGGCTTTTCGAGTTGGAATAGTTCAAGCTCTTTTTTTTCCAGCGACAGCTTATGCACATAAGTCGATTATGGTCACCCTTTTGCTTAACCAGCGTACTAACTTTCTCTCTCTCTCTCTGTGTGTGTGTGTGTGATATATCCATAAATTCGTTACGTCGTCTTTTCGTTGTTTATTTCTCTGTGTGCAGAAACTTTGCAAACAAAATGAAAGCAAAGTCGCAATAACTGTGACCAGTAATCAATGTACAGAGTAGGAGAGAGAGAGAGAGGGGCGGTAGATAGTGAGGGAAGGGGTAGAAGGAATTAGAGCTGCGATGGGGCCAAGAAAACGGACCTGCCCAAGTGGCATACAAAAGTATCAAGTGTTGCTTTTGACGGCTGCATATTGACTTAACTGTAAAAATAACAGCAGAAGCAGCAGCAGCAGCAACAGTAACAACAACAGCCATGCCACCCACAACAACAATAGCAACAGCAACAGCAAGAAGAAGATGAAGAAGAAACAGCAGCAGAGACATGGCAGTGACAGCTCAGAGGCAGCGAGATGGACAAGAACAGTCGACTAGCAGACACTGCAATGGAGCGAGTTAGAGAGGAAGATACAGAGAGAGAGAGAGAGAGAGAGAGATGGGGAGGATGAAAGATGAGGCAGTGCCCAGAGATAGGCGGAGGTGTCCCGAGCATGTCCATGGCGCGTGCTGCAAGTGTTTGGATTGAGTTGTTAGGCAACTGATTTGATTTACTGAATAATAAAAAACGAAAACATGTCGACACACACACGCAACGAAAGGCAGCAGCAACAAGAATGATAGAGAGGAAGGGGGCACACACACACACTCACACGCAGACAGACTGACAGACTGACTGACGGGCCATAAACAGTCATAGACACTTGGACGTGGCTGTGCTCACTGCTCACTGCTCGCTGCTCTCTCGGCTCGGCAAGTTTATCAACTACAATAAGAAATTGTGACAGACAAAATAAACTTTTTGCAAGACAAATTTGTTGTCGTTGTAGCTGCCGTTGTTGTTGTTGTTATTATTTCTGCTGGCACTGCAGGAGTACGAAATCTATAAAAAATGCAAAATACTTTGCAGAGTGAGGCTAAAAAAAAACTGAATGGCAGAAAATAAAACCAATTGAACTAACAAAATGATAAAATTTCATGTAGAAAAGAAAAATTACATTTATTTTGGACACCCTGCCCCGTCCTGACTAAAGCGAAAGTGCAAAATTGTATGCAAAAGTGCGAGAGAGAAAGAAAGAGAAAGAGAGAGAGAGAGAGAGTGTGCTAGCGAGATTCACGAAGCGTATCGCATATACCCCATAGAATTGGATAAGGGGAAGGGAACGAGTAGTGCTGGCAGCGCTATATGGATTGACAGATGCTATAGATATACAACGTACTCTCTGTCTGTCTGTCAGACTGGTTGACAAATGCCAGACAGACAAACAGAGAGACATAGAGACAGACAGGAAGGCAGACGATATTCCGGGCGATATTCAATTTCCAGCCAGAGAGTTAAACAATTTAATTGCTCTAGATATGCTAAGGGAGCTCTTAAAGCATATGGAATATGCACCATAAAAATAAAGGATTCGCAAAGGAATTATGATATTTCTCAGTCTTAATGACAATAGCAAGTGAAATTATTCACTTGAACAACAATTCGAATGCGTTTGCTTATCATTATAAAATATTTACGAAATGCACTTATGCACACATAGACACACACACATACACACACACATACAGATGCAGTAGCCTTGCTGCTGCAGAATTTCTTTGCAAAGAGCTGACACATTTAATTTATAAAGGAAAAACTGAAAATACGCATAAATATTACGAAAAATATTTTACATTTGTGGTCGACCACTCTGATTGTAAGAACGACAGGCACACACACACACACACTCTCACAGCAACAGGGGGAGCTGCAGCGAAGCGTGCGAACATAATGCATGCTGCATACATATGAAAATATAAAATATGGGCAAACATGACGTATGCGTAACATAAACCAAAGACAAATGAACAATTGGATATAAATAAGCGACGTTGCATGGCAGCGCACACACACACACGTATAGCGGGAGATGTAAAGTGACTCGAATGAGAGAGAGAGAAAGAGCAATATGAAATGCGCTTGGCGCGAAACGCGCGCCCCGCAACAAAATGGCAAAAATGCAACAGAAGCGCCCAAAAATTAACAGTGGCAGCAGCCGTGGGAACAACAACAACAACAACAGCTAGAGTAATACCAGAAATGGCGACAGAATGGCCAAAAAAAAGCCAGAAAAAATGATAGAGAGGGGGAGAAGAAAAAGCATTCAGAGTGTCATGTAAAAAGCCTTTCAATGCATGCTGCATACTTTTAGGCTATGCGTGTCCATGCCTGTGCATGTGTGAGTGAGAGTGCACGCTAGTCTCTCTGTATGTGTGTGTGTGTGTGAGTAGCGCGCGCGTAGAAAGCGCGATAAAAGCAATGCATAAAAGAGCAAAGAAATGCAAAAAGGCAACACGTCCAAACGAGGCGAACACAAAAAGTGCCACACACATACATACACAATGTAGGAGTGTGAAGGGGCGTGTGTGTATGTGCGTACAGTGCTTGGCCGGCGTGCATATGCTTGAATGCGCGTGTTCGCACTTGCATACAAAAAGGCGACAACAACAACAACAAGAACACGCAATGCGACTGCAGAATGCACAGCAGCCGCATTCAAAACCCCAAACACACACACACTGAGACTGGCATGCACATGCATGGAGAATGGCACACACATATCCATTTACAGTTGTGCGAGTGGTAAAACGAGTGCAAGTGGGTAAAAATAAAACATTTTCGCAATTAATTGCGCTCAATTTAAAATGTTGCAATATTAATTCAAGAGTCATGCCAAATACACAGGCGCAGTCATTTATGCAAACAGAGACAGAGAGAGAAAGAGACAGCAAGAGAGAGTGATAGAGAGAGACGGGGTGTTGGGGCAGAGAAGTCATGCACATTGGCAGAGACAGAGACGGGCCATGGCACAGCTGAATTGCTGCTCAAGCGAGCAGGCAAATGCACAGTTGAAAAGCGAACGAAGAGAGAGACAGAGTGAGAGTGAGAGAGAGAGAGGGAAAGAGAATTAAAGGGGGAATGGGAGCACACGGACATGAACGTGCATGTGGACATGCTCAATGGACAAGGAGCTGAAGCTGGACCTGCAGCTGGACAGCAACAGTAGCAGCAGCAGCAGCGGCAGCTTGGCAGGAGCAGCACGCAAATGTGGCGTTGATGAGCGTTGAATGTCCTTGCAAAAGGTGAAGGGGAATGCATGAATGCAAAAAGATGAAGAGTGGGGAGAGGGGGAGAGAGAGAGAGGGCAGGCAGCTTTGCAAGGAGCAGCAGCGCACAGGGAGGCCCGCAGTTTTAAGACAAGTGAGCCACACACGAAGCCATTTTCCAGAGCCAAGCAAACAGAGAGGGGTGAAAGAAAGAGAGAGAGGGAATGACAAAGAAGGGGAGTGGGACAGAGAGATGCCTGGCAGAGACGGCACAATAAAAATAACAAAAGCAGCCGCAGCCGGCGATGCGATGCGAGTCCGTTTGGCCAAGCGGCAAAGCAGCTCCAGCTGCAGTCGAAGAAAGCCAACCAAATGAGCAACACAATTGCACACACACACACACACACACAGAGAAACATACACTCACACATACACATAGAGTGGCAACATACACATGGCAAGATTGTAAGTCAAATGGGTTTTCTTGTTGTCGTCGTTCTCGTTCTCGTCCTCGTTGGTTTTGTCTGCGGCTCAGCCTTGCACACACAGAGACGGAGATGAAGACGAAGACAGAGAGGGAGATGGAGAAGAAGGCTGCGCTCGAGACTGAGACTCTGCCTGTGCCTCAGTCTCAGTCTCAGCCTGAGCCAGTGCCTGAGCCTGCCCGAGCTGTGGCAGCAGCAGCAGAAGAAGAAGAAGTTGAAGTTGCCGGTGCGGAAGTCGACTGTTGAAATTAAGCCAACAGCAATTATGGTAACGAATGCAGCAAGCAGCGGCAATTACAGTCCAACAATTGTTAACCAGTCTTAAAGCAGACGAAGCCACAAACAATCCGCACTGCACTGCACTGCACAGCCTATAAAGGGGACCGCATGCACGGCATCCGAAAGGGGGAGTCCCAGAATGCCATTTAAAATGGACAAACACTTTAAGGGCCCCAGTTGCATTGACAGCAAATTGAATTACTTTGTCGAAAAGGAAAATACTGCATTTATTTGTTGATGCATGAATTGGTTTTGCTTTAATTCAACAATACATAAACCTTATTAACTCGTATTTGTTTATTACTAATCTACAAATTTATATACAATTATACTAAAAGGGTAAAATAACAAATTGTATAATGTGTAAATCTCTACTGCATTAACAAATGCAGCAATTTTGTTTCTTAACAATATGATTAAGATTAAAGATATGTCATAGAATTACCGCCTTCGAGACCTAGGCTAAAAATACAATACTGTCTTAGGTATACAAAAGTATTTCATGGATAAGAAATTCTGTCATACATACAAAAGTGTCTCAAGTATCACAGAATCACCTCTTTAAGACCAAGGCTACAAATAGAAAGGTATTTAAAAGAATATACATATAAAATTAGAGGCCCTGCCCCCTGTTGATATGCTCCATAATACAATTAATACCCTTCTAAATGGTAATACCAGTCTGCTTTAAAAAGGCATTGTTATTATTATTTATAACTAATTAATAATCTGGATTAACAATATATTGGGCTTCGAAATACATGTAAACTTGTTAAAATACTTTAAAATATCTTAGTGCTATAGGATTTGCTTTAAAGCTATTCCCATCTGTCATAATACTGCACTATTCCTTCCATATGCCGCATGCCGCATAGTTCTCTCCGACGTCACCTTTCAATTAGATGGAAGCTCACGAAATGATTGAGCAATCTCGGCTATTAGATAACACATGTCAAGCAAATAGAGCCCCCTATAAAACCATATGGGTTATCTTTATCGCCGCTGCTCTCTCTCCACTTGTATAAAAACATGGAAAAAGAAATACAAACAGGCTGCGGGACCAGGGAACTGGGGACAGTCAGGAGAGAGGGGGCAGGCGGGCAATACACGCGTGCCCAGTTCAATGGAGTTATTGCTGAAAGCGTTCAGCACAATGCGTTTTACAAACTCCCTAAAGCTATTTCGAAACCAACTTTTTTCTCTGCACAGAACAAAAACAAAAAGAGAAAAAAAAAAAACAGAAAAAGCGCAAACGAAGTTTTTTGCTCATTCTCGTTTGTTGACGAGGGGGTGGGGACGGGGAGTGTAGCAGCGGCATGTCTCGGTGTGGGCAAATAAATGCCAAGTGCTACGCAAAACCAAATAAAGTCGAGCACAAACACACACACTCACGCACACACACATGCACATGTGCGCATACATTCACCCTCGCCCACTCTCAGTCGCACTCACACAGATACTTACACGCACGCACATTTAACAGTAACAGACGTTGGCAATGAACATGAATGCAGAAGCCGCCCCTCCTCCCCTACATGTCTCCCACCTTCCAAAGCCGACCCACACCACCTGCTGCTGCTGTGCGCACAGTGGTCGAGCTGTATGCAAAAGTTTGCACAAAATAACAATTATCATTAAGCATCGCTGGGTCGAAAGGGGAGCCCAAGGGGGGGTAGCAGCAGGGGAATTTGTCAAGGATTAAAGTTGTTGAAGCTTGAACTGACTGAAAAGTCGAAATATGCAAACATTGCATTTTCCCATTGAGATAATGTACCAAGCTGACATAAGTATAATGCTAATGGTTTTAAAAGACTTTTTACTCCAGTATTGTTCTGTTTTAAGTGCTATGTTTGTTGAGATATTGCTGCAAAATAAAGGGAAATGATGTAACTTTAATATAACTTACGAATAATGAGCAGAATCTACAGAATCTTCTATAAGTCAAAATACAATTTAGAGCATCTGTTGTATTTTTATTGGCATTAATACATTATCAATTCCTCATTGTTCTTTCATCTTCATTTTATATACACTACATATCTGTAGAAGTGTGTTTCTTATAATATGAATTTGATACTTTAATTGGAAAACGTAAGGTAGAAGAGCATCTCTGATTTTCCTCTTAGTATACAAAGATTTTCCCCTTTGAAAATCTCAATATAACTTTAAGTTTTCCTGTCTTCCCAATCACTGTCGGTAAAACATATTTCAAGCAATAAAATATTGATAAAATCAATCGACTGACGTTGCAGTCGATTACCCAACTCGATTGATTCTCCAACAGTCAACCAGATCAATCCAAAAGGACATGGAAGAAACTTAAATCTCACGAAATAATTATTTCCCTTTTTTCGCAATTTTTTTGTACTCTTTTGTGAAATTAATTTCGCTCCAATGTGCAGTAGGCAGCTGGCAAGTAGGCAACTGGCAGAGTCTTTTAGTCCTTTAGTTGCTCAATTTCAGTTTCACACTTCCGTTGCCACAGACACACACACACAGTGACACTTACACATATGCAGATGTGTGTCCTTTGCCTGCAGGCGTAAAAACGTGAGGCGTACAATTTACGCCAGAAAAACAACAACAACATCAGCAACAACAAGGAGAGTAACAGCTACGTACACAACGATGATGATGATGAGGAGAACAACGCCGACGACGACGACGACGACGCCGGCAAGGATGCCGTCGAGGAGTGCTGCGCAAAAGGACATGCAACAACAATTAAAGTTTGAAAGAAGCATCGCCGGCGACGCCGCCCGACACGGAAAAAGTAAACCGAGCAAAAGTTGTTAACGGCGCATAAAAAATGAAAGAAAAACTGCACGAAAAGACCAAGGCGAAGGCGCAGCAGCAGCAGCAGGAACAGGAGCAGCAGCGTAGCCCAGGGGGTCATGCGGGGTTGAAGGGCGGGCAGCCAACTGCCAAGTGGCAGTCGTGCAGTAAAAGGCACGCGCATGAAGCCGTAGGTTGGCGGACAGACGGACGCACAGGCGACGGGAGGAGAGACTGACAGGAGGGACAGTGGGACAGCGGGACAGCAGAGGGACTGAGCAGCAGGCGAACGGGACAAAGTTTTTGGGCGAACAGACAGCGGCAAATTCGCATGCAAATTGTGCGCGAAAAAAGTTGAGAAAGCGCCAAAATGAAAGAAATTTCAGCTGGAGGATGAGAGATAAAGAGAAGGTGCTAAGGGCAGAAAGGAAGTGAGGAGGCGGGAGGGTCATGTGTACGTAAGAAAGTTTGCCACATAGATGAGGCACACACATGGTGCAGGCATAAACGAGTCAAACGCATACTAAGTGTAGCTGTGTGTGTGTGTGTGGAACATAAATGTAAACAATGAAATTGTTGAATAAACAGTGGGGAAGGGCAGGGGAGGGGAAGGTAAAGGGACAAAGCAGGCGTGCAGAGGAGCGTATCCTATTTATGCTACGCCTACTACTATGACTGGCAGGCAAACAGCCGGCGGAAGAGCTTTTGCTTGTCATCATTTCACGACCCGCTGCCGGCGAAAAGGTGTGAGACAACGGCAATTATCACAATTGTGCCCTGCCATGCACTCTGTCAGCAGCGCTTCCCCTCTGCCACTGGACAGTTACCTCTCTCACCCTCCCCCCACCACCCGCTTCCTTGTGCTGCCTACAATCATTGCCAGCGCTATTCATTCATTCATTCGTGCACCACTTCCAGCTCCATCATCTCCAGCTCCATCCTCCATTCAGTCAGCTCGACGCATTGTTCGTGCTCGACGCGCTGCTCGCTCGACGCCTGCTTTGGTGGCCTTTTGTTGCCACGTCTGTGTTTACACATTTACATTTACATTTACACTTCGCAAGCATCATTTCTATGCCACGTCTAATGCTCAAGGCTTTGTGGCATCAACAGCAGCAGCAGCACCAACGAGGCGTCGAGACGGCAGCGCAAAAAGCGTTGCCTACTTTGCGGCGCATTTAGTTAAATTGTTTATTTGCCCCAACCCATTTCTATTTCTCTTCCTCTCTCTCGTCTGTCTCTCTCTCTCTCTTGTCTGTCTTTCAGTTTGTTCACAATCAATTAAAAGCGCGGCGCCAATGTTTAATTAAGCTAAAATGCAACCCGTGCAGAGAAAG
The DNA here is from genome assembly GCA_018903715.1 of Zaprionus davidi. Classification (NCBI taxonomy): domain Eukaryota; kingdom Metazoa; phylum Arthropoda; class Insecta; order Diptera; family Drosophilidae; genus Zaprionus; species Zaprionus davidi. The sequence goes on from JAEIGL010000003.1 coordinate 3,220,231, forward strand.
AGAGAGAAAGAGAGACAGAGAGAGATGCCTTACCGATCCGTTTGCCTCCTTGCGGCGCTTTTAATTAGCTTCTCTCTCTTTCACACCCGATTTTTGGCTGCCTCGTCGAAATTGAGTTATTACTCCTCGTCGTCGTCGTTATTGAACTTTTTAATGCACTCAGTCAAACAGTCGAAAAGCCGCTGACAACGAATATAAATTGCCAATCCGCACTCAGATCTGCTCAGACTAGTCTACACCTCCAAGCTGTCTTCACCCCCGCCCCCCTTATCTCGTCGATCCTTGGAGCGCAAAAAGTCGCCAATAATTGGCTACTAATGGCGCCGCATAAAAACTTTGCGCTGACTGCAATAAAAAATATAAAAAATAAAATAAAAAGAAGAAAAACCCATCGACAAATGCTGCTCGAAAGTTTTCTGCAGTAATAAAAAAGTGAAATTGAAAAACAAAATAGTGTAGAGAAGTTGGTGGAAATACTCAAGTCGAGGTGGAAATACTCTTTACTGAGATAGGGGTGGCTTAAATTATAGGGTGTTTGTAATGGTTGTTTATATCAAATCTGCTTGAGAGTTTGCTAAGAGACAATAAAGTTATTTTGTCTGTTTGAACAAACATAAAAACTCGATTCCTAAGCAACTAGTAATGCAGTATATCATTTAGCTTCTTTTCTAACATGTATTTAACTTATAATTATTCAAATTTGGATTATACAGTCTTTACTGTCTAAATTTGCTATATTGTTTTTACTGTCTATCTTGTAGACCAGAGGAAATCTGATAATGTTCGTTGAAAGCTGCTTGAATGTTGAAGAATAGAAAACAGATGAAGTACTTTGCCTAACCTTCATCAACATACTGATCAAGAATATATACATATTTGAAGAATATATAACAAGAAAATAATACATTAGTCTTCCCTGTCTCTCTATTTCTCCATCTCCCTCTTTCTCTCTCATAAGCTAAGCTACTCGCTTGGAGAGTGCATTAAAAGCGAGACAAACAATTAACATTTTCATTTTGTGATTTTCTGCAGTAACTTTGCGCTGCTATTTATTGCACTTGTCACGGTTGTTGGCAGAGATGTTGTTGTTATTGTTATTGTTGTTGTTGCATTAGCTGTTGTTGTTGTTACTGTTGATGTTGCTTTGTATGCAATTGCCAGTGAAATTCATTAACGCTGGCAGCAAGCAGCAATAGAACTAGAAGGGAACGGAGCAGGAACAGCTGCATGATGAGGCAGGAGGACGAGGAGGAGGTGGCAGCAGGAGGGGAAGGCACTTGTGCACCTGCAGCAACTGTTGTCATCTCATTGCAGATGTCTGTGATAATAGGCGTGGCAGACGTGGGCGTATGTAGTGCAGGATAGGGATATGGAAGTTGGAGTGGGAGTAATGGCTGCAGTAGGGGGAGGTGAAAGGGGCACCGTAGCGACTCACTTGGCACGCGCATTATTGCAAACAATTTGCCCTGTTTGTGCAGTGGACAAATGACAGGCAACCAGGCAGGAAGCAGCACACAGCGAACAGGACAAAGGACAGTGGAGTGGCAGGCAATGGCAACGGCGGCTAAAGCCGGCGCTGGCAATCGGAAATGTTGCCAAAGTTCTATGGCACACTCGCACACACATAAACAAGCACACACACACATACAGCAGGAGCAGCAGCAGCAGCTGCCACGAAGCCTTGCAGGCAAACACAAGGCACACACACTCACACTCCATATACACACACTCCACACACACACATACTCTACAACAACACACATACAAATACTCCACACACATTGTATGTTGCCATGCACTCAGTTGAGCTAAGGCAACCCCCATTCTCCACCCCCTCTAACAGCTTGCTTGCGACCTTCCATACCGCCCCCTCCCCAACGTCCACTTGCAGCTCTGCTTTTGCCTTTTTGCCTGCAGTGTTTGTTTTAATTTAAATAAATGAGCTTAAGCTTGATCCTTTAAGGCCTCCGCTGCCGCAGTCGCTGCCCCCACTGCCTGCCTCCGCCCCCCTCCCCAGGCCACGCCATTGTTGCTGCTGGCAGCGCAGTGTGAGGAACGTTCGTTATTTAGCTGACACGACGCGCGCCTGTGATGGCAACAACGTCATCATTCCGGAATATGCAAGTGCTCAGCATTTTTAAGTCAAATTGCTTTGTCGCCGTGCAACGCCGTGCGACGGTCACTTTAGCCATTTCGCTCGTTTGTCGTTGCCCGTTCGCCATTTACCATTTACCGTTAACCGTTTTGCTGCGCCTTCTATGCCTGCTCGTCGGCGAGGCGTTAAAGTGTATGCGCCTTGACAGCGACGTCGCCTTGACGACGACGACGACGAGTCTGACGCCGTAGACATTGACGCCGACGTCGGACGACAGTCGAGGGGCACTTGCAACATTGCAGCACCAGCAACAGCAGCATGCAGCTGCCTCGCACTGTTGTCAGACAGCTGACGCGCCCTGTTCAAGTGTTTGATATACCCCGTGTTCTTCATGGGTTAGCTGGCTATAACAGATAGAGGGAAATAATGAAATCTATATAAGATCATCTCTTCAAAGCTGGTATATGTATATTTAATTGAAATCAAAGACGAGTTAACCGAGTCACAGTTTATATAGACAGCAACCACAATAAAAACTGAGCTTGCTCTTTCATCCTTCCTTCTTTCTATGTTTCTTTCTTGATTGATTTCATTTTATTCACTGAGTAGTTTACATTATTTTATGTGCTTCAATTTAGAAAGATACATAACTCAGCATCTACGTGTATATATATTAACCACATCAAATTATACATTTTATTATCTATATAAGATGTTTATAAGTTTAACGAATTTCATAAAAATCGAAAGATAATAAAATGAAATACAGTCAAATTAGCACAACCATTAACAAATTCAGGAATTCCTAATTACTTCATTCAACTGTTTAGAGTTTCCCACACTTGTACAGGGTATCTTGCAGTCATGTTGCTGGCCAGTTGTTTTTGTTGTTGCGCTTTTCAGCAGCTGTGCAACTTGAAAAGACTTTGTCGCTGTACTAGTTCGCCGCCTTTGCTCCTTTCGCTGCCGTCGCCTGAACTGCCACTTTGCGACATTGCATTCTCACGCCAAGGCGCGCCTCGCTTCCTCTCTCCCTCTCTGTCGCTGCACCTTTTTGCTGGTGGAAAAACATTACCTGTCCAGCTGTTGGTTTACCTTGCATCGCCAGCAACTGCGCTGATTTGCAGTTTTTCATTCTTTCTCTCTCTGTCTTTCTCTCTCTCTTCTCCGTTTCTTTTCATTTGTTGTTTGGCGCAGTTTTTCGCCATGTTTTTTGTTTACATGGCAAATTTATTTATGTTCGCGCTGTGGCACATTTTTGGGATCCTTCTTAAATATTCCCTTTCTTAAGTGCGCATGCAAATTTGTTTTCCTCGACAGCACGGCCAAAAACAATGCCAGTCAGTGAGAAAGAGAGAGAGAGAGAGATAGCATGCCCTGATGAGTTGAACTTTAAGAAATTCGTCAAAAAAGATTTGATTTTAATTTGCCAAAACCGAACAACAATTTCAAACTTTTCAACTTGATAGAACTTTAATCATTATTTACTTTTTCAGATTTCTTTTTTGCTGCTTTCTCTGTTTATGGGCTGTTTGAAGAGCACAGGTATCAACACAGTAAGCAGGTGGGAGGGGGGAAGGTGGTAAAGCCCACAGCGCGTAATTACAGCTAAGCTTGAAGCGCGTTTTTACCATCGCTAAGCCGCTTATCGCTGGCTCTTTTGCGGTCATTAAAATGACTGAAAAAGGTTATGATAAAGTTGTTTAAATACAGGAATTCCAACTGAACTTGCTGTTATGGATGATGTTCATTCGTATATGATACGAGTACCTGAGCTAAGCATGAGTTTGTCAGATTACTAAGCTAAAGTAGAACAAATGAGCCTTGAGTTGAAAGGGCCTGCAGTTGTTAACTGAGTTATTAACTGAGTGTTTGATGTGGTTGCTTTTCATGGGAAGTAGTATTCATATAAAAATGTGCCAGTGATGGGTATATACTACATGTGTATTCCTGCATGTATGTTATAGCTCCTGGCAAGTCTTTGAGCTACATAAGAATATAATCTTTAAAATAATAAAAATGTTTTTATTTATTCCTCGCAAATTAAACTTATAGACTTAAACATCTGTTTATTGTCTTATATAGTCTCGAGGAGTGATATTTTTATAATTGTAAAATTGTCCTGAGAGATCTTAAGGTACTTATTTATTTTATAGCTACTATTATACTTGGAAAGCTTCGTTTTCTTTTATCAATTCATTGGGCTAAATGTTTTCTATATTTTAAAGCTGAGAGCTGGTATCTATTTCTTATATAGTACCTTAGAGGAATTGAAAATCTATATAGCTTGCATATTTAGTTATACAGAATAGTCGTTGTATTAGCTGAAACAACAATACGCTGAATATATTTAACTTGCAAATACATTTTAATACACAGAGATTTGAACCCATTTCCCTTATCTTAGTTAGAAAACCTTTCTACAGCACAGTTTAGTAATATTTCCTAAGACTACAATATTTTACATATTTTTCAGACTTCTCAATAAAAGATATTATATTTTGTAAGCTTTCAAAAACTACAATCAAAGATCTTGAGCGTACTTAAACCAATTGAAAGCGCTTGAGTTGCTATCAAGTGGGTCGACCGACTGCGCAGCAATTCATTTGAATAAATGAACAATATAATAAATCAATCATGGTGCGGCCAGACGCAGAAGCAGCTTAAGCTTTATCTCTATCTCTCCCCCTCTCTCCCTTTATCTATCTAGTGAGAGCACTCTCTCTATCTGTCTGGTGTCGCATCCTTCTTCGTGACTGTTGCAGCTAATTCAATAAGCAAATCGCATTTCCTTTTGGCTCGAAACTTGACGCATAGCAACGCGTCCGGGCCCGCGCGTAATCTCAGCCCGGAGGCGGCAATGCATTGACACCTCGTCAAAAGTTTTCCCTCTCCCTGCCCCCCTCTCTCACTGCCTCCACCACTCTTTCTGCCTCCCTCTTCCACAGCTGTAAGTCTCTTGGAGCAGGCTAACTAACTGGCTTGCTGCAAATTTAGTATTAGGCGAGTGCTCAATTTCACACAGAAATTAAATTACAGACGCGTCAAAGTGCAGCGTGCAGCGTACAGCTTGTTTGTGGGCGTGGTTGGAAGAAGGGAGGCGGAGAAAGAGGAGGAAGGTGTGCAGCAAATGAGCGAACACCTCGTTAGTTTTTGCGTCTTGAAACTTTTTTAATATTTACATTCATATTTTGCACCTTTGAGCAGCGTTTTTCCTTGCTTGCTTCTGCCCCGGCTCCTTCTTCCCACTCCTGTCCGCCCTGCTCCGCTTCTGCTACTTTTAGTCTGTGCATTTTATTTCTGTGCTGTTTTTATAGCATGCAGCAGCAGGATGCAAAAGGATGCCATAAATTTGTGTTTGTGTTGAAAATTGCATTTGCCTTTTGCTTTGAGCCGCCGATGAGGGAGAAAGAGCGAGAGAGAGCAGAGAATGGGGCTGCTATATTGGCTGCGCCTAAAAGCAGGCAACATAAAATTTGTAAAACTCTGCGCCGCACATAATCAACTTAGCCGAGGCAGCCACGCCCCCACATACACACACTAGCCCCCAGTTGTTGCACTTAAACTGCTGCTCTGTCTGCTCTGTGTGTCTGCTGTGTGTGTGTGTGTATTTCTGTTTGCGTGAAATAAATTTGGAAGCAATTTGTGACGTTTTGTTTGCGTTCTCGCTTCTGCTTGCAGATGTCAACAGCACTTGGGATTGATGCAGCTGCAGCAGTGAAATCAAAGCCCCTGCGAGCACAATTTGCACAAACAACAACAACAACAACAAGAACGCAACGCACAACGCGGCAACAAACAGTGGCAAAATACAACGAAGCGACGAAGAGAAACTGCAGCAGCAGCAACACAAATCGGAATCGAAATCGAAAATTCAAATGCAAATAGAAATTGCGGCGGTCGCAGCACAAAAAAAATACCAATAAAATAGGCGGCAATAACAAAAGCAACAACAACAGCAACAGCAACGCGAGAGAGAGCAACACTAGCGACAAAGGCGACAAAAAGCGACTAAAGCGGGCGACAGCTGCAGCAAATAACAAGCGTCAGCTGCCACGCGCAAACAACAAGCCGAAAACAACAATAAGAGTTGAGACAACAACAACAATCAGAGCAACTGCTACAACAGGAACAACAAGAGCTGCAAAATGGGCAAACGCTTGAGCTGCCTGTTCATCATTCTGATGATAATGGCCACCAAATGCGGCACCGGCCACGGCCTCCCGCAGTCGCAGTCGAACCATCAGAATCCGCACCAGAATCAGCACCACGGTAAGTGTGACATAAGTGTGCATGAAATTGCCACCCCCTACCTCTGCCCTCCCTTCTTCCCCACCCCCCCTTCAACAACAACGACCCCATCGTATGCTAATTCAATCTAATGGCCACGTGCCGTGCCACTCTCCACACTCTCCCCTCACTCTCCACACACACAGAGTCCAACTCACAGCTGGATCCGGATCCGGAGTTTATTGGCTTCATCAACAATGTCACGTATCCGGCCGGCAGGGAGGCTGTGCTGGCCTGTTCGGTGCGCAATCTGGGTAAAAATAAAGTAGGTCAAAGTTCGCGTGTTGAGTGTGCAGAAGAGCAAAGCTAAAGAGAATTTTACGTTTGATCTTCGCTTTCTTAGGTCGGCTGGCTGCGTGCCTCGGATCAGACTGTGCTAGCGCTGCAAGGACGCGTGGTGACGCACAATGCCAGGATCAGTGTGATGCATCAAGATATGCACACGTAAGTGAGGGCGAGGAGAAGACAGAGGGGAAAGAAGTAGAGATAAGGAAGAGTAGAGATGTGTACATTGAGCAAAAAAAAAGATTGACAACAGAATAATAACAGGGGAGACACTGAATAAGACTAAGTAGATAGAGCAAAGTAAATATTCTAAGTAAGTAGAGAGTAAGGTGAGCATGTTAAGTAGAGAGAATAAGATGGGGAAGGTGAGTATAAAGAGTAGAGAGAGTAGGTAGAGTAGAAACAGAAGGAACAGTTTTGAGAATGAACAGACAGACAGTAAGAGGAGGTAAGTGCGTGGAGACAGTAAGATGAGTCAAAAGTGTGAGGTAAGTAAGGCAAGCAGAGAGTATAGAATAAGGTGAGTATGAAAAGATAAGCTCAGCAGAATGAATAAAGAAAGGTGAGCAAGTAGTAGTAAAAAGAAGAAGTGCAAGAAGTGGAGATGGCTCTTAGAAAATAAGCTATTTAAAAATCCCCAAGGAGTCTTCCATCTACAATACTTCATTACCTTCTATAGCAGTTGAATAAGCTGAATAGAGAGAGTAAGGTGACTATAAAGAGTAAGGGACTAGAGAGAGTAAGGTGAGTACAGAGAGGAAGGTAAGTAAGTTGAGAAAAGCAAGTAAAGTGATTAGAGATAACAAAGTGAGTAGTGAGAGTAGAGATAGTTAGGTGAGTAAGGTAATTAGAAGAGTTAGTAAAAAAGATTAGTATGAGAGGAAAAGCTGTGTGAAAAGAGTAGAGAAAGAAGAATAAACAGAAAAAGAAGTAAAAAAGTAGTAGCTTAGCTAGTAACTAGTATACATCAACATATGAATTCTACATGACCTGCTGCTACTGCACCTTTTCAGTTGGAAACTTAAGATCAGCAAGCTGCGCGAAAGCGATCGTGGTTGCTACATGTGCCAGATCAACACGAGTCCCATGAAGAAACAGGTTGGCTGCATCGATGTGCAAGGTAGGTGCTGCTGGTCCAGTTGCCGCTGGGAATAACACTAATTGTGCAACACTTGTCTCTCGTCCAGTGCCGCCAGACATCATCAATGAGGAGTCGTCCGCCGATCTGGCTGTGCAGGAGGGCGAGGATGCGACGCTCACGTGCCGTGCCACTGGCAATCCGCAGCCGCGTGTCATCTGGCGCCGTGAGGATGGCGAAATGATACTCATACGCAAGCCAGGCAGTCGTGAGCTCATTAAAGGTAAGAGAGATTCAAGGGGAACGGGACGGACGGGATACAGGAGTCTGATTCAACTTTTGTTCTCTTCATGCAGTGGAAACCTACAATGGCTCCTCGTTGCGGCTGCTGCGCTTGGAACGTCGACAGATGGGCGCCTATCTGTGCATTGCCTCCAACGATGTGCCGCCAGCGGTCAGCAAGCGCGTCTCGCTCAGTGTGCAGTGTAAGTGATGAGGCTCCCTCGCTTCCTCCTCCTCTTCCTCATTGGTCTCTCTCTTTGTCTCTCTCGCTAGTTGCGCCCATGGTGCGTGCACCCAGTCAGCTGCTGGGCACGCCGCTCGGCTCAGATGTGCAGCTGGAGTGCCAGGTGGAGGCCTCCCCCTCACCCGTCTCCTACTGGCTAAAGGGAGCACGCACCTCCAATGGCTTCTCCAGCATCTCCACGGCTAGCCTGGAGACGGGTTCACACGGTCCCGAGATGCTGCTCGATGGGTAAGCAGAAACAGAAGCTGAACAAAGCAAAGCAAGGCCAACTCATTCCCCCTACCACTCTCACCCTCTCTCGCTGTCCTCTTCTCAGTCCCAAATACGGCATCACGGAGAAGCGCGATGGCTATCGCGGCGTCATGCTGCTCGTGGTGCGTTCCTTTTCAGCCTCCGATGTGGGCACCTATCACTGTGTCAGCACAAACTCGCTGGGACGTGCCGAGGGCACGCTGCGGTTATACGGTGCGTATGCGTAATCTGCCAGCCGCAATTCTCGTGGGCAGATTGCTTCCATTGCTGTTGTTGCTATTTCCTTTTTTTGTGTTGTTCTTTGCAGAAATCAAGCTACATCCGGGCGCCTCGTCCAGCAACGATGAGCATTCAAATTTCATTGGTGGTAAGCGTGAAATAGTCGATGCCCTCTGCTCTGTTCCCCCTCTCTACTCTCCATCTCTCTTGCTTGCAGGTCTCGAGGAGGCGGCACGCAATGAGGCCAGCAGGCAAGGTACATGGCTGGTGCTGCTGCCTCTGCTGCCCCAGCTGCTGCTCCTGCTACTGTTGGCGTCGCAGCGCAGCACAGCGTGATATCCAAACTGAGCGAGAGCCGGCAATCAAGAAATATTCCTACAGGTGTTACCCAGTTACCCTTGAGCCGATACCCCCCCCTCCCCTCGATGTTGCTGCTTATGCTCCCGCTCAAGTTCCACCAACCCTAAACCGCCCCTTACCGCGTTCCTTCCTCAGCCCTTTTTCAGTTGCTGATTTCGATAAACGATAAACATATTGCCAAAGCGCTGTGGGCGCCACACCCCTGCCCCCGCAACGCATATATCATTTACATACGTATCACGATAAATGTTGTTCCCCCAAGAAGAAAAATAAGGAGATGAAGAAGCAGACGTAGCAAAACAAAAAACCAAAATCGAAACCAAAAAAAAAGAAGAAATATCGCAAAGCATCCAAAGTCGTAACCCGTAAATAAAACTCTGTGTCGCGTTATGTTAAATTGCATAATTATTTATAAACATATATGGACACATGCATATGTATTGATATGTATGTAATGATTGAACACGAATACTATAAAATAGTGCATAAATATAATTAATGAAGAATTATTGAATAAATTATCGCAAAACTACATCGCAAAACAAGGAATGTTTTTATTGAAAATGTGCGAGGAATCTACAAGAATGCAAAGGGGAACCAGTGTGACCAAATTACAGAAAATAATTGTTGCAATTTACTTTTAGAATTTCAGTAGTTTATAACTTATTCATTGCGGGTACATCACTCTAGTGCATGAGTAAATGGATAGATAAGTTAATGAACATGTAACCGTAGTATCGTTGCACATCTCACGTACCCCAGCAACAAGCAACATAGGTAGTGGGTGGGGCAGTGCGTGAATTGAGGTGCAACCACCCAACTGCCTGTGGGTCAACTGTGTGTGTGGGGCAGCAAGCGGAAGAAGCCGAGGAAGCGAGCGTGCATTATCAACTTACGCAGAGCAGCAGCGTGGCAAACCGATTCGAACCACTGGTGATACCCTATAAAAGGCTATGCAGTGGAGTATGTTGTTTAAAATGCACTAGCTGACATACTAATCGTGTAGACTGGGAAAAGAGGGCGAGAGAGAAAGAAGGTATGTTTTCTATATACTTTTATTTATTAAGCGGAATCTCGCTGAGTTCCTGCAAGATGGCTACGCGATCCACCTGCATCAGCTTGTGCAGTACCTCTGGTGTCTGGTCGTACTGCTCCAGCGCCACCTGTAGCCATTTTCTGGCCGTCTGCAAGTCATTCTGCTTGCGTAGGTAACGCGCCAGGCTGAGACAGTCCAGGGTGCTCATGGTAGTGCTGCAGGAGAGAGGGTAAGCATGACAAACTGAAGGAGAAGGTGGGAAGGGAGGAAGAGAGGAGACATTCACTTGAATTGTTTGTCCGGAACACGATTCTGTGCCATGTGACGCTCGTCCAGGTTGTAGATTTTCTGTTCGCGCAACAATCCCGCGGCTACCCGGTCAAGATCTTCATCCTGTAGGACATCCAGGTTGTACTCTGTGATCTTCTGTTGACCTTCTAAGGTAATAGCAAAATTTAAATTTATCGATTGTCTCGTATTCTTCTGGTATGCATCTATCGAATGATCTATCGATTACTCAACATTACCTTGCCCCGCATCGTGATTCAAATAGCTGAATAGCTTGGGCGCATCCGAGTGCATGCGTCGCATCAGGGGAAAACTGTTGAGCACATTACCCACATAAGCCTCCAGATTAGGCAGTGCCTCCAGCCAACGTTCGTCTGAATCCTGCACAAACCTGTAATGGAACGGATGCAGTTAGGGTCAACATTCCTATGGGAGGTGCCTTGTCCCGGATTGCAAACCTGCGAATCATGTGCAGCTTATGCTCCAATGCCTCCACATAGAATTGCAAGTCTATCAGCAGATCATCCTCGCCTTCGAGGATCAATTGAAATTCATTGGCCGAGAAGGCTGCCTGCTCTGCCCACGACTGTTTTCCGAGCAGCAGCAACAAGAAGACGACGAGCTCGTGCATTGTGTGTGTGAGAAATGTTTCAATTGACCAGTTCCATACATCGAATGACTTAGAAATTCACCTGGCTTAACCATTGGCTACGCACTAACGGGAACCAATGGCATTAGCTACGCATTATGCTTACTTTAGGGAGAAACATTACCAAGACTGAAATAAACTTATCGATAGAAAGGTAATCGGAACTTGAACTAGAGTGAAACTATCAAGAAGATCTCGCAGAGAAACTCAACGAGAAATCGAAAGGGAATTGCAGATGAAATCGAATTAGGAACCGATCTAAGATATAAGCCTGAGTTGGAATAGGGCTGGAATCCGATTCGGATCTAGTGTGGTAATAGTTTTGAATTCAGAAACAAGATCTAGAAGTCTTATAAGAAATAGTACCGTAAGGTATATTTTTTGCTTTATGTATCTACTCCAATAATGTTGCACGTATGTACAGACATAGTATTTATTCTTCGTCTATCAGCAATGAACTTAAAAGAGATTTCCAGAAGTTTCAAACTTTACAATCTTTGAACGGGCCGTCAAATTATTATAAATCGAAGTGGACTCTACCAAAGTAGTCAGAAATTTGTACATTTGGGGATTATAGAAAACAAAAGCATTTCTTCTGCCAAGAGAAAACGAATTGTGTGCTGCGTATATAACAAAATATTGATCCCGTTTTCGAAAGTTCGTGAGTTTAATATATCAACAATAAAATGATGCATTAATTTATTACAAATATTTTATTGGGTTAGATGAGGAACGAATCTGTTGGTAGAACTAAGCAAGTAAAGCCTTCAAAAGATTTCCGTGATCCGAAAATGTGTAAATCGAAATCAAGCAAGGAGCACCAAAGCGATAAGGAAAAGGCAAAGCAAAAGGCAAAGGAAAAGAAAAAGGAAAAGAAAAAGGAAAAGCAAAAGGAAAAGAAAAACGAAAAGTCCTTCCTCCATCGAGCTGTAATGACGCGTCCGTGGTCGTCAGAGTTGCGTGTCGTGCAGGAGCGTCTTTCCAACATGCCCAACTATCTGGTGGAGAAGTCCCACGGCCTGCACTTGCTGAGGTGTCTGACGAAGCGCAAGCAATCTGGCGACAATTGGCCGTTTCGCACGTCGGAGCTGTGGCCCAGCTACTGTCAGAATCCTCGATACGATCATGCCGCCACTGAGGCACTGGATTGGCCAATACTGGAACAGAAGCTGTGCAGTAATAGTTTTAATGGGTTTGATGAGTTCGCACGAGCCCTGCAGAAAATGTTCAACAATTCATTGAAATGTTTTCCGCGCGACCGGAATCTTTTTGGGGCGGTGAATGCGATAAATGTGTTGCTCAAAAGACGACTGGATAACTACAAACAGTCGATGCAGGACGTGAAAAAGGAAGTTCAAGACATTGCAGCGTGGAGAATTCAAACGTTGAAATTCCACATTTCAGAGCAAATGCGTTTGGAGAAGAATTCGAAGCAAAAAACAAATAATTGAAATGTAACTGCTGATAAAGTTGTCATTACAGTACGCTAGATGTCGCACATGCACTGTTTAACAGTACTTCTTAACAGCTTTGAATGCGATGTTTTATGAGAACTGTTTTCCGCGCTATTCACTTAAAATAAATATGGTCACTTAAAATAAATATGGTTTTTCGTTCATTTGATTGGCATTAAAAATATCCAAGATATGTTTTCTTAATCGTTTTTTATTTAACAGTGCGCAGTTCTTTTAAATAACACGGCGCTTAACAGCGATACCATCGATAGTCCTACAGCACTGAAGCAGTGAAATTTCAATATCGCAAATCGATAACTTCTTGCAACAGCGAGCGTTCAGAAGCTGCTGAATAAATTTCGTGAAAAACGCGAAAAATGTCGTAAATAATTGTGAAAATATTGTGAAAAGTGTTTATAAGTGTTACGTTTAGTGTTTTATAATCGAAAATGCATTGGAAGATGCTGTAAAATGTAAAATACAAAGCTGCAAACCTGATTTCTGAAGAGGCAGGCTTTTTTCATCGTCGTAAAATACATACCGACATTCTCACGCGCACACACACACACACGTAAATGTGTATATATATGTAACGCGCGGGCGCGAGAGAGAGCGAGAGCAAGCAAAAGAGAGCGTAACCGAGTCAATGTGTGTGTGAGTGTTTTCCCGTTTATTTGTGTGTGTTAGTGCGTGTTTTGCGTTGCGCGCTGTTTTTGTATGTTTCTTATGTGTGAGAGAGCAAGCGCGCGCCAAGCAGGCGAATGCGAGAGCAAAGCAAAAACCAACAAATAAGTGAACGAAAATAAAAACGAAAAATACCGAAAATATTCGAAACAATTCGTGTTTGTTGAGTGCCGTTTACACATTAACAAACGTTTATGTGTATGTTGTGTTGTGTTTTACATTTGTGATTGGCAAATTATGTGTTAACATCGACCCGAGTGTGTGTGTCAACCTTCTCCCACTCCCCCCCTCACAGACCGTTGTTGGATATAGGATATACGCGATATACGAAAGGTAATTAAACAGTACACGAAAACATCCGAACTCATCGTATTGGCAGCAGATGAGTCAGTCACGCCTTTTAGCCACACAATATACACAAAAAAATGAAAAATAAAAACAAATGTAGTCATCGTTCCTAACAGAAATGCATTTTGACATTAAAAACTAGTACTAACACCTCATTCAGATCAGTTGTGTATTTATGTAGTTGACGTAGTTGTTGTTCAATTGTGCATTGATTATTCTACAACTTGTACTGTTACTTGTTGTATCTAAATAAGGTTTTGATCTACGTCGTTTCGTCTACCTACACACACAAACAGAGTTAAACCCCTCTGTGTGTGTGTGTGAACTATTAAATACTATAGAAAGCAAGTTGGAAAACAATACCAACAGTAGCAAAACAACAACACGCAGACTTGCACACACACATGCATACACAAACACACACACAGGCAGAGAGCAGCGCTGTGAGCAGCACCAAACAAGCAATAAATAACATTTAATGTGTGTATTGAGTATCTACAGTTAATTGTTTTTGTTGTCGGCTCATTTTAAAATTTAAATCAAATATTCGCTCTCTCATTTGCCGCACTCTCATTGCCGTCGCCTCTCGCTCTGTGGCCCTCTTTCCCTCCCTCCCTCTCTCTCGCCCTCCGCCTTGTGTACGCACCAAGTCGACCAAGTGCTTGGTATTTATAACTAAAATTGCGCTGATCATTTGCGTTGCTTTTAAACTTTTAATAAATTATGTGCACACACACATAAGCAAATACAAATGTGTGTGTTTGTGTATGTGTATATTTGCATTTATTTGTTTTTATGTGTGAAATAAAATGAAAAACTGCCAAGCAGCTAAATCGATTGGCCCGACTCGCCGTGCTTACGACAGCGCAACGCAATCGTCGTCGTCGTTGTTGCTGTGTTTTTGTTATTGTTCACCTCTTGTTGTTGCTGTCGTGGCCGGCCGCGTTGTTGTTTTTATTGGTAGCTTTTGGGCTGCTGTGGCGACGTACGACGTCGGAGGCAGTTGATTTTAATTTTGATGAATAATTATAATTACGAAATGTTTTCATGTGTATTTGTATTAGATACAGATACATTTGTTTCTTTGTCCATTTGCATATTCATACGTCTCTTCTCTCTCTATCTCTCTCCCTCTCTCTTGACGCCATATTTGCCATGGCATTTTTGTCGATCAGAAATTCCAAATCAAAAGTGTGTGAGCGTGAGAAACTACCAAAATGAGTAATTGCTCATATACATAAATGAGCACACACAGACACACACATGCACGCCTATTGAAATTAATGCTTTTGAGTGTGTGCGTGTGTGTATTGATGCATTTAAAATATGCCATAGACATTGTAGTCTGGAATTATTGTGCACGTCGCTAATTTGCGTTTTGATTTAGAGCTGAGCCCGTGTTGCAAATGCGTGACTAACGACTATAGCGTAGTATAACTACAATTTAATTTAAATGTTCATTAACCAATTTTATAAACTGCACAAATAATATTTTTATAAATTAATTAAATTGTTCACGGCAGATTAATGTAGAATTTAAATACTTGTTATCGATAGTTATGTTTAGCATCTCAATGAGCATGAGCTGTTAAATCAATGTTCTAAGCAGCTGTTAATTACATATTACAATACGTTATGGTCTGATTTCTTTTTAACATCTGCTGTTATTTCACGATTAATTTGTGTCATCATCTGTCATCACGCACGAGTGGCTGCAACTAATCGCGCACACCTCGCAACTGTGCCAAATTTTCAATTGTTTGTCAAAATATTCTATTGTATTAACCGACAATTTGCCTTGTTTTGCAGTGTGTGTGTGTATGTGCGACAGCTGCTATTTGAGAGAACCCACCACCACCAACAATAACAACAAAGCACCTCCAACACCACCACACGCATATTTACCACCGCCAACAAAGGCAATTGCGAACAACAACAGTAGCAGAGCAACAGCTAACAGCGGCTGCTGATACTGCTGTTACTGTTGATATCGTTGTTGTTGTTGTTGCTGCTGCTGCTTTCGTGGCAATTGGGCATCACAAACTGAGTTTAACGCTCAGCTTTTAATGCTCATTCAAACACACACACACCGTGTATATGTATTTGTATGCTCTGCTCCCACATATTGGCGCGCACATTTTCTTTCACCTTTTGCTGCGTGTGTTTTGATTTGAACGTCTTTTGGGTAACTCATTCACCTTCGTCTCATATACATATACACACACATATTAATGCACTCTCTCACACACACACACACACCCCCGCATGCTCGCTCTCAGGCTCAATAGTTGGCCCCCACCTTCAGCTCACGTTCTCTCAGTCTCTCTCTTGCAATGCATGCCGCTCTCCTGCTCTCTCTCTCACAACGAGACACATTTGTTGCTGCTTGGTTAATTCAAATTCTTCAGCTGCTGCTGCTTCTGTTGTTGTTGTTATCGTTGTCTTTTGTTGGCTTTCTCTTGTTCGGCTCGATTGCTCTCTTATTATTTACACCCGTCTCTGTCTCGCTCATTTCGTTTTGGGCATTTTTGCATAATTTGATGTAAATTTATATAGCAATACATGTGTATACGTGTGTGTGTGTTGACTTCGATTTGCTGTGTGTGAGTGTGTCCAACTTGTCAGTCGTGTTTATAGCTGTCTATTTAGTCGCTGTGAGTGTGTGCGTGCTGTCGCTGCTGCTGTTGTTCTTGTTGTTGTGATTGTTATGCTCACGTTTTTAATCGTTCGTCAGTCGATTCGGTTTTCAATCGACATCTTGGCATCGTCGTTACCTGCTTCCCTTCCCCCCCTTACTGCCTGCCAGCCTACCTCTTTCCATCTCCCTCTGTTGTTGTCGCTGCTTGACTTTAATCTGCTCAATTACTCGCAATTTGCAAGTTTTGCGCGGCTCTTTGAGGCTCTGTTGCTGTCTCTGTCTCTGCTGCCGCTGCCTACCTGGCTGTGAGTGTGCGTGCGTTTTGCGTGTGTTTGTTTGTTTGTTTGTATTGCGCTGCGTGTGTGACAGTCTCTCTGTCTGTCTGTCTATCTGCCTCCCTGTCTGCCCGTCCGTCTATATTGCGTTTCGTTTTGCTTCTCTCATTCGCCTTATTCACTCATGTTTTTTTACGTTTTGCGCTTGTTTTGATTTCTTAATCTTTTTACCATAATTGATGGCAATTAAATTAAAGGTGTGTGTGGCGCGGCCTCGCGCCTTGCTGCCGTTGCTTGCTGCTGCTGCTCTGCTTCTCCTGCGCTGTTGTTGTTCTTGTTGTCGATTTCGGCTCGGCTTCGCTTCGTTTTGTCGTGCGTTTGCCTGTGTATGTGAATTGGCCAGTTCATTTTATGTTGCTGTTGTTGTTGTTGTTGTGGTGCGTCGTCGTCATTTGTTGTCTGCCACCTCCAATCGCCTGCTCCACCTTCCACCTTCAACTCGCTCTTCCCCTACGCATCTCGCGTGACTCTTATTTATTTGCAGCATTCAAATTATTCATATCAATTGCTCTTTTTTTGGATTCTTGCGCTTCTCTCTCTTTCGTCTTGCTTTGCGCAGTTTTTTATAGTTTGTTTTTTATAGTTTTTTATAGTTTGTGTGTTTTGATGGCCGTCCCCAGTCGCATTTTCTCATCTTAAGCAAGATTTTATTGATTAGTTCACTGTGGTAGTCACACACACACTAGCTATAATTATAGCGATTTACTTAATTGATGTCAACACACACAGTGTTGTTATTAATACTAGTTTACCCATTTTATGTGTGCCACTATGCATGTGTGTGTGTGTTCAATTTGCAATTTAAAGCGTAGTTCTCGTAGTGCCGCCTCGAGTATTAAATTGTTGACAATTGTTTTGAGCTTGAGCGAATTAACCTTTACTTTGTTATGTCATCTCTGCCTCTGTCTGTCTCTCTTAATGTCTCTGTACGTGTGTGTGTTTATCACGATTTAAATTGGATATTAGCATTAGTATTGAATTAATTGTTGACACCACATCAGTTAAATTGAACATCAAAAGATCATCCCATCATTACATTAAACACTGCGCCGCATTGTTTACTCCTCATGATATCATCATTCTCCCGACATTCTCCCGTTTCACCCTCCACACGCCCTCTACACTCAAATCAATCGTAAAACACGCCTTACATTTGCAGGTAAACACGATCTCCGTAATAAATTCAGTCTGGACTATAATATATGCAATTAAAAATGCACATTCTCGAGTATATATCGCGATAGATATCGGAAAACAAATTAAAGTAATTATCGTGTACAGAGAGAGAGATATAGACATGTCTTTAATGTCTTTACTATCTAATAAAATATTGACTACATTAACATGCTTATTCAGAGTCTAGTAGATACATACTGCAATATCATGTACCGTTTGGAAACAGTGAGAGATAAAGGAAAATTGCCAAAGTTGCAAATGAAATTACAATCGCAAACTTGGTTGGCACATGCAACAATCTAAATTATTGACTAAGCAGAAAATCAAAACAAAGTAAAAATTGAAAACAGAAAAACAACAAAAAGTGCAGCAAATAAAAGTTGCAGTACAGTTGACAAGATTGACTAGCTACATAACATAAGTGACTAACAACCTAACTAACTGGCCAACAGCCTGACGGGTTAACTGGCCAACTATGAAGCTAAACTGGCCGAGAGTGGTTCGAGAGTGCTGGGCTAGGAACAGTTACTGTAAATGTGGTGGTAATTGTGCCGTTGCTTTTGACGTTGTTGTCGTGTGCCTCTAGGTAAATACAAACACCTCTTAGACAGTAACAACAACAACAACAACAAGAGCCACAGCCACAACAACCTGTGCACGGAACTGACTCATGCAGGCGGTAGGCGGCAAAGCTAGTGTAAATTGCAGTTACTAGTTCAAAACAAGCAATAACAACCACAAAAAAACAACAAAAAGAAAAACAACAAGAAACCAATTGAAATGAAAACAAAACAAAGTTAGTATACCCTTTTTATGAACATTTTTAACGTTTGAATGGTATAAATATAAAAGAAAAGTGTTTTTCTGCATGCTAACCGAAGGGTTTTATACACTACACTCCTTAAGTCTTTTCGGAACAGGCTTTTATTTTAAGACCGATAATAATTATAGCAAAGTTTGTTGCGGATTGCACAAGGTGAAGTTCTGAAAATCTTTTTTATAGCCACCAAAAGCTGCGTTTGGAACCGTGTAAATTATAAATCGATCTAGAATTATTTATAAATGCAGAAATTTGAATTTTTGTCGTAAATTGTTCTAGTAGTACAGCAAAGTTTAAATGATTGTGACTAATCTAATAAAATAATAAATACAAGCGGGAATATAACATATGTACATATATGGACAGTCTTATGATATTGGTCTACAACAATTTAAAAACATATTCAAAATTTAAATTTTTCAATGAATTTAATGGAAATTTCTTGAAAATTAAACAACATTTTTGCAATTTACTTTAACCTCAATGATTAACTATGTTATTTACGTAGTATTTATGAGGATAAATCCAGCATGTATTATTTCTGATATCTGCCGTAATTTCGAAAGGATTTCTTAAATAAATAAGTTTTGAAATCGAGAAAAAATATAATAAACGAAGGTTTCAATCTTATGGGATTTGTTTATATATTGTAGTTGATATTGCGAATACCATAGTACTTTTACAATGTTGACAAAGTAAATATACCCAGCACAAAGGGTATAAACAAAAGCGAATGAAACGGTAGCTACTATAAACAAAAACAGCAACTCCTACTCCATCTAGTACTACTACTAGCAAAAATAACAAAAACAACCCATCAACAAGATACAAATCCACATGCACACATACAGTCACAGTCACATGCGTCACCTCATTCTCATTCCGATCCCATTAGCCATTAAGTATTTCACAAACTTGGTTAACCCTCACATGCAGCTCCTGTAGCACACACGCACAGACACTATCACCAACACCCACTCATCCACACACACATACACACAGTGCAACATCGCAACTTGTTTGCCAACTGCGACGAAGCGAACTAATAAATTTCTACTTTGTTTTCTTTCCCCCCTTTTCAATCATTTTTCCAGATTGAAGGAAAATCTCTCGCGCGCTAAGACAAAAATTCGCACACGCACACAGAGACACACAGATAGATAGACAGAGAAAACGAAAACCGATGCGCAAATCTCACGTGTGTGTGTGCGCGCGTGTGTGTGTAAGATAGTGTGTGTATAAGTCCGGGAATTGAGTGTGCGACGACGAGAGTGAGTGTAGTCGATGGTAATGATGTAGTTAAGGCGGATCTGACGACAATAATAATCACAATGATGATGATGAAGTCGCTGCCAATGATGATTGCCATGAAGAAGTTGATTATGATCGAGATGTTGATGATGATGATGTTGCCGATGACGAGTCCGTAGCCAAAGTGCGCGCTGCCATAGTTAAGCAACGTTCCGCGAAAGTACAGCAATGTGGAAAATTGTAAATACGACGAGCAAAAACTCAAAACGCAGAAAAACTAAACGCGCAAAAAGAAGAATTTTCATTCTCGCGTCACCATAAGACCAAAGAAGAAAAAAAGAGAAAGAACAAGAAAAGAAAACGAAAAGAAAAGCAAAAAAAAACAAAGAAGCATTAAAAAACGACTGTCGTAAATAGGCGGTTATAAAGGAAAACCCACCACTTAACAGGGTAGTGGGCAACAACAACAATAACAACACCAACAACGATAACACATCGTAAGAATTTCAATTTTCAGCAAATAACAACAACAAGAACAACAAGCGACACTCGCGACAGTAGCAATAACAACAATAAAGAACAAGAAAATCCTGCAAAGAAAAAGTTCACTCTGAAGTTGAAAAACCACTTAAAACGTCGATGAAACCGAGCAACAACAACAGCAACAGTAAGAACTGTGCGCGATTAACAACAAAACGTGAGAGAGAGAAAGATTTTTTTTGTGAGTGGGAAGGGAACAGCAACAACACAAACGGGGCACGACGACAGTCGCTCAAAAGGAGTCTGCAACGAAGACGAATCGAGCGCGTGCTATAAAGGAGCGCAGCCAGTTCCTTTTTCTTCTTCCTCTTCTTATTTTCTTTATGCTGCTGATGTTGTTGTTGTTGTCCGCTTTGTGACGATTTTTTTAAAAACTATATTTAGTGGTAGGTGATGGTGATGTTAGTGGTGGTGTGTGCCGGTGGTCACGCAAGATGTGCCAGCAGGAACCGAAGCCGAACTGAGCCAATAACAACAACGAGACAAAGGCAGCTGCAATTGCACCTTTAGCGCGTCAGGAGACGACAGAAAGAGAGACTGAGAGCGAACAGAGGCAGAGAGAGAGCAGAAAAAGAGAGAGGACACGGAGAACAGAGAGGGACGACAGCGTGACAGAGAGAGAGAGAGAGAGAGGACAGTGAGAGAGCCATTGCAAGAGGGTGTGTGTGTGTGTGTGTGTTTGAGAGCGCGAGAGAGCGCGAACGGAGCAAATCCGATGACGATGCCGCTTTGACGGCTGCGACGTCATGTTCCCGTTCGGCTTTAGTAGTTGTAATTTGCAAAGCAAGGAGCGAGGAACGCGCGCGAAAACGAGCTTACAAAACAGGAACGAGCACGAACACGAAGCACGACCACGAACACTAACGAAACGAATCGAAACGAAACGAGTCGCGCCGTGAACGCGTCGCATCGCATCGCGTTCCGTCGAGTGGAGTCGAGAGTCAAGTCGCGTCAAGAGTGGAGTGGAACAACAACAACATTAGCAGCAGCCCACGGCTCTGTGTGCATAGGTGTGTGTGTGAGAGAGGGGGAAATTGACGCATTCCAAACTCGCATTGCTGACGTTGTTACTGATATTTTAGGTGTTTAACTTCTTATTGTTATTGCTATTATTGTTATTGTGGTTGTTGTCATTGTGGGCTTGTTATTTACAATAAACCTTCCCCACCTCCTCCAACAGCAACAACAAGGCAACTTAGCCGGGTCAACTGAGCACGAGAGAGAGAGAGAGAGTGAGAGAAAGAACAACAACAAAAAACAATATACAAAAAACATAATAAAAGAATTGCAAATGCAAATAAAAAACCAGCAAGTGCTCCTTCATATATTATGGGCCGCTCCAAGTTCCCCGGGAAACCATCCAAGTCGATTAATCGCAAGCGGATAAGTGTGCTGCAACTAGAGGATGATTCTGCGGTGGCCACAGCTGCCGCTGCTGCTGCTGCTGCAACGGAACAGCAACAGCAACAGAGCAGTGAACAGAGCGCCGGCGGTTCAGCGTCGCGGGACAAGAGCAACAATTGTGATAACGATGACGATGATAGTGCGCCAGGTGGAGCTGGTGTGGCCACAAGTGGCAACAGTCTGAGCGCAGGCAATGGCAGTGCAGGAGGAGGAGGTGCAGCAGGAGGTGGCAGTAGCAGTGGCAGCACCACAAACGGTGGCAGTGTAAACGGTAGCAATGACAAGAGTAGCAGCCATCAGAGAAACGCTGAGGTCAAGGAATGCAAAAATCAAGGCAACAACAACGACTGCACTGTCCCTGATGTCGCGACCGAGGACGCTGGCAACGATGATGATGGCGGCAATGACAGCAGCAATGAGAGGAAGGCAGCAACAACAACATCAACAACAACAACTGCTCCCGCCTTTGTTGCGGGCCTCAGTGCGTTGCAGCGTGCACGCAAAGGAGGCAATAAAAAATTCAAAAACTTGAATCTGGCCCGAGCGGAGGTGATGTTGCCCTCGACTTCAAAACTCAAACAGCAGCAGCAGCAGCAACAACAACAATTGCAACTTAATTGCCCTTCATCATCATCGTCTTCTCCTACGACAACAACAACGGCAGCAGCAACTGCAACAGCAGCAGCGACATCAACAACAACGACGCCAACTGCGACAGCAGCAGCCGCAGCAACAACAACGCCAGCAGCAACTGCAACAACAGCGGGGATTGCAACTGGGACTGGGACGCCAGCGTTGTCATTGGCGACCACGCTGAGTGCTGTGGCTGTGGGCGGGGCAGGGGCAGGGGGCGGTGGAGGAGGAGGTGCAGCTGCAGGCCTGCTGACGACGAAGAACCCCTTCGCCTCGATTGAGCCAAAAGTTGTCGAGGCAGCCGCAGCAGCAGCAACAGCAGCAGGCGCTGCTGGCGAAGACGTTGCAATGGTAAGTTGATTTCATGAGCTCCAGTTGTTCTGTACAGTACACACGCTTATCGCTCCCCGCACACACACAAACATGCATTTAACCATGTGTGTGTGTGGCTGTTAGTTATACTATGCACATAATATAGCATAAGTTAAAGCCGATTTTCCTCAGTGATTTTGGTCTCTCTCTTTCTCTTTCTTTTCCTCCTCCTCTTGTGTGTGTGTTGCGTGCTATTTGCTTACACACTGTGCCCCATTTCAGCTTTGGCGAATGTAAATAAGAAAAGAAAATGTGCAAAAAGAAAAGAACCCCGTCAAGTCGGGCGCTAAATTATGCACCCTCTACCTCCCATGCCCCTCCGCACTCCCTACCCCTCTTGTCCCTCTTACTGGTTATGGTCTTCCCCTAGTCTGGCTGTCTGCCCATTGCCTGCTCGCTTACCTGCTTAATTGGCTCTTATGACGTTTTCGCGCTTGGCCCTGCCCGCCAGGCTGTACCTGCTGCTGCTGCTGCTTCTGCTGCTGCACATGCATAACTCGTTTTCCCCCAAAACTTGCAATTGTTCCCTGTTCCCCTTCTCCCCGTGCTTCCTTCTCCCTCTTTGCATGCTTCTCTTTCTGCTTCTTGTGTGTTGGTTTTGCCTGCTTTGCTTTAGTTTTACGAGCTTGCATGTAGTTACTTGCATGAATTATTGATTGGCTGTGGGAAGGCGCGTAGAGTAGACACATCAAACCTGAACCCTTGTTGAACTAACCATGTTGTTTTTTCCCCCCAGCTGAAGGTTACAGGCGATCAAATGACCAATGAGGCGGCAACGGAAACAGTGCCCAGCTCAAAAAATGCTGCTGCTGCTGCAGTTGCTAGTGGCTCAAGTCCCCATCCAAATGGAGCCACCACAACGTCGTCGACAGTGGGAACACCGATGGCAGCAACGACGACGACGACGGCAACGGCAACAAAGCAAAAGAAAACTGTCACCTTTAAGAACATACTGGAGACCAGCGATGATAAGTGCGTGGTGAAGCGTTTCTATAATCCCGATAATCGTGTGCCTCTGGTGTCCATCATGAAGAAGGATAGCATGAATCGACCGCTTACCTATTGCCGGGGCAGCGAGTTTATAGTGCGTCCGTCCATATTGTCCAAGATACTCAATAAAACATCCAACATTGATAAGCTCAACTCGCTCAAGTTTCGCTCGACGCCGTTGAGCAATGATGCTGATGCTGCTGCTGCTACGTCGTCGTCGTCGACGTCGACAACATTTGGCACTGGCCTGTCTCGTGCCTTTGGTGCGCCAATGGATGATGAGGACGACATTGGCTCTGGTGGTGTCACATTTCGCAAAGCAGATGAGAATAAAGATGACGATGGGTGAGTACTGAGTGACATTCAGATTAGTTCAATTTTAACAGTATTATTCTCATTGTTACTTGTAGTTCTGCAAGCAGTGAAGATGTCGATGATGATGAGGACAACGATGAGGATGCCGACATGGATGACAATGAGGAGGCTGGCTCAGAGAAGAGTGCCGAGACGGCAGTCAGTCACGAGGAGGACGGCGAGCAGGCGAAGCTTATTATGTACAAACACTTTGTTCTGCCCAAGCGCAGCACTCGCTCGTCGCGCATCATCAAGCCAAACAAGCGACTGCTTGAAATGGGTGGCATCAGTAGCTGCATCACCAGCAACAGCAGCAGCTCCAAAAACACGAGCAGCAAGAAGAGCAACGAGATCAGTGCTAAGGCAAAACCCAAGAATTATTTTGGTCTCGGTGATTTGGCAGACGAAACTCCCGCAACATCATCCACAACATCATCGACTGCTTTGAGCCTTTCACTGGGCAAAGAACACTTTCCCAGTTCTATCACCACGAAGCAGTATGGAAGTTTCGTACTGCGTAAATCGCGTCTGCAACTTCAAACGGACAACAGTGGATCATCAACGTTTGCTGGGGCCACGAGCAAGTCGACACTTTTGTCCGCAACCTCCTCAAGTGCCATGTCTGCAGCAGCAAATGCTGTAACCTTTGGCTCCTCCTCTCTAAGCAGTCCAGGTAAGTGCCTGAGGGTGTTTAATAGAATCTTGACTGAGTCATTCCTCTTTCTCTTGTAGTTTCTCCCATGGCTTGTGCCGTCTGTGCCACACCTGTCAATAACAAGGAGGCACCGCTGGCACGTAAGTACGGTGTAATTGCCTGCGAAGTCTGCCGCAAATTCATATCGCGGGTGACCAAAATATCAAAGTTATCCACTGCACAGAGCAGCAGTCTGCAGCAGTTCCAGTGTAAGGGCAGCACAGATGGTAAGTGCGGCAATTGTGACTCTTTGTGTGTTACTTCTAACAGTTTGTTTCCCCTCCCTCCCAGGTGGAAACTGCAACATACTCTCGCCCAAGAGCCAATTGAAGAACTTCAAAAAGCTCTACAAGGAACGCTGCACAGCGTGTTGGCTCAAGAAGTGTCTGTCAGTCTTGCAGCTACCCACGGGGCACAGAAGTCGCATGAGTGGCATTTTACCTGCTAGCATGCGAGAGGATGCAGCCCTGCGGGATAGTGACAAATCAAATCTGGAGCTGCTGTCGCCCACTGGAAGTTTACGCTTTGCTTCTGCAAACGCTTCGACAACGCCCTCATCGGCAACTTCGTCGTCATCGTTAGCAGCGTCGAGCAGCAATTCGACCATCAAATGGAAAACCAGTGTCGAGTCCACTGTGAACTCTATCAAATCGAATCCTCTGGCCGAGAACAATGTCACATTTGGCAGTACGCCCCTGTTGCGTCCAGCCATACTCGAGAAGCCTTTGTTCCTGAAAATTGGCAATGCCAGTGATCTGAAGAAGGCATCATCTGCAGAGTCTCTGGGTCTGAGTCCTGTGCCTAGCACCAGTGAAGCAGCAGCAGCGGCAGTGGCAGCGGCAGCACCAGCGAAAGCCACGCGAAAGGCTAAGCAGGATAAGCTGGAGAAGGATAAGGAAAAGGCGCGAGAACTGGAAGCCGAGAAGCCACTCAGTCCAGTTGGTAAAAAAGCCAACGCTGAAATAAACATCAAAGAAGCTCAGAAGGAGGAACAACAATCAGCAAATGCTTGTAGTGCGTCCTCCTCGTCTGCGACTTCTGTGGCTCAAGGTGCAGCATCATCGACAGCTGGAGCTGCAAGCAATAATGCTCAAGTGGAGGCAGCTGAGGCAGTAGGAGCACCAACAACTGCGACGGCACCCGACAACCTTAAGCGACAACGCATCGATCTGAAGGGTCCGCGTGTAAAGCATGTGTGTCGCAGTGCATCCATTGTGCTGGGTCAACCATTGGCCACCTTTGGTGATGAGGATGAGAATGAACAGATGGAACAGACTGCAGCAACAGCGACTCCTGTTGAAGCAGCGACAACGACTGAGGCAACGGCAACCGAAGTGGCCGCCAAGAAACCCAAATCTCCAGTGCCCGTGCAGATGATCATCGATGAGAATGACAACTGTGCCACATGCAAGGCGCCGCCAACGGAAGCAACAACAACAACGGCAGCAAAGAATTCGAATACAACAACAACGACAGCGGAGTCCAAGACAAGCAAACCAGCAACAGCAACAACAATACAGACAGAGGCTAAGAAGACGACAGCGGCAAGCAAGGGAAAGGTGACCACACGAAATGCAGCTGCCGCAACGGTAGTATCAGCAGGTGGGTCATCAGGCGCCGGCGGACTGGTGGCACACAAGAAGCAGCGCAACACGGATCTCAGCAGCAGCAGCAACACGTCGTCGATTCAGCTGCATTCGGCTGCTGCTGCGCAAAGTCGTCGTGCTCTCGCGAAGGAAGTGAGTCGCCTGAAGACATTGATATCGATAGACTTCTGGGAGAATTACGATCCAGCAGAGGTTTGCCAAACGGGATTTGGTTTAATTGTCACGGAGACAGTGGCACAACGAGCGCTATGTTTTCTTTGTGGCTCCACTGGCCTGGATCCGCTCATCTTTTGTGCCTGCTGCTGCGAACCGTATCATCAGTATTGTGTGCTGGACGAGTACAATCTAAAGCATAGCTCCTTTGAGGATACTCTAATGAATAGTCTACTTGAGACATCGACGAATGCCTGCGCCATTTCGGCAACAACTAATTCAGTGTTGCAACAGTTGACGCAGCGTCTCAATTGGCTGTGTCCACGCTGCACTGTGTGCTACACTTGCAACATGTCTTCGGGATCGAAGGTGAAGTGCCAAAAGTGCCAGAAGAACTATCACAGCACCTGCCTGGGCACTAGCAAACGTCTGCTAGGCGCCGATCGTCCGCTAATCTGTGTTAATTGCCTCAAGTGCAAATCCTGCGGCACCACAAAAGTGTCCAAGTTTGTTGGTAATCTGCCCATGTGTACGGCCTGTTTCAAATTGCGCAAGAAGGGAAACTTCTGCCCGATTTGCCAGAAGTGCTATGACGACAACGATTTCGATCTGAAGATGATGGAATGCGGCGACTGCAATCAGTGGGTGCACTCCAAGTGCGAAGGTCTCAGCGATGAGCAATACAATCTGCTGAGCACGCTTCCCGAATCCATTGAGTTCATCTGCAAGAAATGCGCACGACGCTGCGATGTGTCACGCAACAAGGCGGACGAGTGGCGGCAGGCTGTCATGGAGGAGTTCAAGTCGAGTCTGTATAGTGTGCTCAAGCTGCTCAGCAAGTCGCGGCAAGCGTGTGCGCTACTCAAGCTCAGTCCGCGCAAGAAACTGCGCTGCACTTGTGCAGCCTCCTCCACTGGCAAGAGCAGCAACAACAGCAGTAATCAAGGTCGTTTGCAGCCCAAGGCGCTGCAGTTCAATTACAATGGACTCGGAAGCGATGGCGAATCACAGAACAGCGACGATGTATACGAATTCAAGGAACAGCAGCAGCAGAATGCCAACCCAAAGCCGATGACAACGTCGTCGCAGTTGTCGTGCAGCTGCCTGCAGCCAGTGCTGACTCAGCCACAATCCTTCAGTCTGGTGGATATCAAGCAGAAGATCGCCGGCAATGCTTATGTCTCGCTGGCCGAGTTCAACTACGACATGAGCCAAGTGATACAGCAGAGCAACTGTGATGAACTGGACATTGCCTACAAGGAGTTGCTGAGTGAACAGTTTCCGTGGTTTCAGAACGAGACCAAGGCATGCACCGATGCACTCGAGGAGGATATGTTCGAATCGTGTGGCTATGAGGAACTGGAGGATTCACCCTCAACATTTGGCGAACATCAGGCGCAGACATCGCAGGCACCGCGACCAGGTGTGCTGGATATACCACTAGAGGATGTAGATGAGATGGGCGGTTGTGCTGTGAAAACTCGTCTCGATACGCGTGTCTGTCTCTTTTGCCGTAAGAGTGGCGAAGGTTTGTCCAGCGACGAGGCACGTCTGCTGTACTGCGGTCATGACTGTTGGGTCCATACCAATTGTGCCATGTGGTCTGCGGAGGTTTTCGAGGAGATCGATGGATCATTGCAGAATGTACACAGTGCTGTAGCACGTGGTCGCATGATTAAGTGCACTGTGTGCGGCAATCGCGGCGCCACCGTTGGCTGCAATGTCAAGGCCTGTGGCGAACATTATCATTATCCCTGTGCGCGCAGCATCGATTGTGCCTTCCTCACCGACAAGTCCATGTATTGCCCCGCCCATGCACGCAACGCACTGAAGTCCAATGGATCACCCAGCGTCACCTATGAATCAAACTTTGAGGTCTCACGTCCTGTCTATGTGGAACTGGATCGAAAGCGAAAGAAGCTCATTGAACCGGCCAAGGTGCAGTTTCACATTGGTTCGCTGGAGGTGCGACAGCTGGGATCGATTGTGCCACGTTTCTCGGACTCTTTCGAGGCCATTGTGCCAATTAATTTCCTCTGCTCGCGCCTCTATTGGTCTTCGAAGGAGCCATGGAAGATTGTGGAGTACACGGTACGCACCACGATACAGAACAGTTATTCGAGCACATTGAGCCTTGATGCTGGTCGCAATTTCACTGTGGATCACAGCAATCCCAATGGATCATTGGTGCAGCTGGGTCTCGCACAGATTGCCCGATGGCACAACAGTTTGGCACGCAGTGATCTGCTGGACTCCAACGGCACCAACGACTGGGCTGAGTTTCCCAATTCGTATGTGCCGCCGGACGAGAATACCGGAGAGGAGCCACAGCAGAATGCGGATCTTTTACCGCCGGAAATCAAGGATGCCATATTCGAAGACTTACCCCATGAACTGCTCGACGGCATCTCAATGCTGGATATATTCATGTACGAGGATCTGGGCGATAAGACGGAACTGTTTGCCATGAGTGAACAGTCCAAGGATGGCACATCTGCGACAGCCACTTCCCAGCAGGGACCCGGCAGTTCGGTGAGCATCTGCGATGAGGATACGCGGAACTCGAATAGCCTCAGCAAGCAGATGGAGCTGAGCAATTGCTGGCCAGCCAGTAATCCTGTGGAGGATGCTATGTTATCGGCAGCACGAACCTCAAGCCAAGCGGCCAAGCAGCGCGGCGAAGCGCTGAAGAAGACGGCCAACGCAGCACAGACACGTCCCTGGACCAAGTTGGATGGCAGCAGTGTTGCCGCTCTCAAGCGACGCAAACTATCTAAGAATCTGGCCGAGGGTGTGTTGCTGAGTCTCAATCAGCAGCGCAGCAAAAAGGAGATGGCCACGGTGGCTGGCATTACGCGTCGCCAGTCCGTGTGCAGCAGCAATGCCAGCGTCGTTGGTGACATTGTCGGCGAGGGCAGCGCTGCTATGCGTAGCAAAAGTTTCACCTGGAGTGCGGCAAAGCGTTATTTCGAAAAGAACGACTCGCGCGAGGAGGCCGCCAAGCTGAAGATCACTCAAATGGATGGCGTTGATGATTCTATCACTGAGTTTCGGATCATTGGCGGCGATGGAAACCTGTCGACGGCACAGTTCACGGGGCAGGTGAAATGCGAACGCTGTCAGTGCACATATCGCAACTACGACTCGTTCCAGCGGCATCTGGGCACATGTGAACCCATGTCCTCGACCAGCGAATCAGAATCAGAGACGACAACCAACAGCACTGGGGCAGGGGCTGCGCATCAGCTCAGCGCCGAGAGCCTCAACGAGCTGCAGAAGCAGGCACTGGCAGCGGCAACTCTGGGCAATGCAGGAGGATTGAATTATTTGCAAACATCGTTTCCTCAGGTGCAGAATCTGGCCACACTGGGACAGTTTGGTGTGCAGGGACTGCAGGGATTGCAATCGCTGCAGTTGCAGCCACAGTCGCTGGGCAACGGATTCTTTTTGTCGCAGCCCAATGCGGCAACAGCGACGACAGCAACGGGCAGCGATGAGTTGCAGCTGTACGCAAATTCGTTGCAGAGTTTGGCAGCCAATTTGGGTGGTGGCTTTGCACTGACGCAGCCCACGGTGAATGCAGCAGCACAACCGCAGTTGATTGCTCTGTCCACTAATCCGGATGGAACACAACAGTTCATACAGTTGCCACAGAGCCACACGACAGCAGCAACGCAGTTGCAGTTGCAGGCAACAACGGCGATGCCGACAACAACAACAACCACATACCAGACACTGCAGGCAACCAATAGCGACAAGAAGATTGTGTTGCCATTGCGCGGTACGGGTAAACCACTGAAGACGGTGGCCACCAAAGCGGCTCAACAGGCAACGGCGGCGGCCAAGCAGAAACAGTTCAAATCAGCGCATGGCGTCAAGCCCATTCAAGCCAAGCTGCATCCGCAGCAGCAACATCAGCAGCACCACCAGCAGCAACATCAGCAGCAGCATCATCAGGCACAACAGCAACAGACACCGATTACGGTTGCCACCAATGGTGCCACTCAGCTGCTGGGACAGAATCTGCTGCAGCCTCAGTTGCTCTTCCAGAGCAATGCGCAAGCGCAGGCGCCACAGTTGCTTCTACCACAGACGCAGGCGCAGAACATCATCTCGTTTGTCACTGGCGATGGCCAGAATCAGCAGCTCCAATATATCTCCATACCAACTGCGAATGACTTTAAGCCGCAGCAAACGACAGCCACGCCCACATTTCTAACGGCAGCCGCACCCGGTGCTGGAGCGACGTTCCTGCAGACCGATGCCAGTGGGAATCTCATGTTGACCACAGCACCCACCAACTCAGGGCTGCAAATGCTGGCAGGATCTCTGCAAGCCCAGCCACAGGTCATTGGCACGCTCATTCAACCGCAAACTCTGCAATTGGCAACGACTGGCGCCGATGGGACACAGACTGGAGCGGGGCAGCAGCCACTGATATTGGGTGGCACAGCGGGAGCGGCGGGAACTGGTCTGGAATTTGCCACAGCAGCGCCACAAGTGATTCTGGCCACGCAACCGATGTACTACGGACTCGAAACGATTGTCCAGAACACGGTAATGTCGTCGCAACAGTTCGTTTCCACAGCCATGCCAGGTGTGCTCAGCCAGAATGCCAGTTTCTCGGCGACGACGACTCAAGTGTTCCAGGCGAGTAAAATCGAACCGATTGTCGACCTGCCGGCAGGTTATGTGGTGCTCAACAACACCGTTGATTCGGGCGCCAGCACAGGCAGCTTTCTGAATGCTGCAACCAGTGTGTTGCAACAACAACAGCAGCAGCAGCAGACTCAATCGCAGGCGACGGCAACCGACGAAGCCACCGCACAGCTGCTGCAGAACGCTGGCTTTCAGTTTCAGACAACGCCCACTACAACGACGACGCAGCATCAGCATCAACAAGCAACCATGTCGGAGTATGCTGCCCCATTGGTGGTTACTGCAAAAATACCGCCTGTGGCACAGCTCAAGCGGAACACGAATACGCCCAAGGCGCCGATTTCGGTGCTGAGCAAAGTGCAGCCACAGCCACAGCAGGCGCAGCAGGTAATCAACAAGGTGTTGCCCACCAACATTGCCTCGCACCAGCAGCAGCAGGCACAGTTGCAGGCACAGCAGAAACCACTGGCGGCGGCCAATGTCAATGGGAATCATCTGAAGCTGACGACGCAGTACCCACAGCGTCAACAGACAAACGAACTCAAGAACAACAACAACAAGTCAGTTGTGGGAGCTATGCATGTGCAACAGCAGCAGCAACAGACGGGCACCACATGTGGTGCACCACCCAGCATTGCCTCGAAGCCGCTGCAGAAGAAGTTCAATTTGATTCGTCCCATACACAAGGTGGAGGTGAAGCCTAAAGTGATGAAACCGGCGCCAAAGCTGACTCCGCCAGTGGCAGTGGCGGCGCTGCAACAGCAACAGCAGCAGCAACAACAACAGCTACAGCAACAACAGCTGCAGCAACAGCAGCCGCCGCAAGTGGCGCCCAAGGTAACAATGCTGCATCAGCGTTTGCCGGCCTCATTGCAGATACAACAGCATCAGCAACCGTTGCTGCTGCAGCCCCAACAACAACCACAGCCGCAACTGCAGCACCAGCAACAGTTGACGGCGGCACAGTTGCAGCCAGTGGCACAGCAACCCATCATAAGCATTGTGAATGCTGCCGAGCCACAGACTACAGCTCAGTTTGTGATGACGCCAGTGCCGCAAGCGCAACCTGTGCAGCTGCAGCTGGAACAACAATTGCATCAGCAACACCAACAACAGCAGCAGCAGCAACAGCTGCAGCAACAACAACACCAACAGCAGCAGCAGCTACAACAGCAACAACAACAATCGCTGCCGCAGCAGCAGCAATCAGAGCTGCTGCTCAACGGCAACGCAACACGATTGCAGCACTTTGCCAGCAATTCGCTGCCCACCAACGTGGTCAATCCTCTGCAGCAACAACCACTGGCTGCAACAAGTGCCAGCAGCAGCGTGCCACCACAACAGACCAGCACCACCATCAACAGCAGGCCAACGAATCGTGTGCTGCCCATGCAGCAGCGCCAGGAGCCAGCTCCACTGGAGACCGATGCTGTGGTACAGTCACCAACGCCCCCGAAGCCTATAGAGCCCATTGAGCCGGTAGTCGCTGCGAGTGCATCTAATCAGAAGCCGCTGGTCAAGTGCTTTGCGCAGCTGGAGCAAAAATCTCCTGGCTACGAGCTGGAGCTAAAGGCAAATGCGATTACAATGGACAATCTGGGACAGGCAACGAATGCCATCGTCGCCACAATTCAGGGGCAAGAACAGCAGCAACAACAGCAGCTGCAGCAGCATGAGGCAATCTACAACGAGTCCATTTTCGAAAAGGAGCAACCAGAGCAGGTGGTACCACAGCTTCAACTGGACAAATCCAAGCACAACGATCTCATGCTTATCGAGGCCACAACGTGCCAGCAACAACAGCAGCAGCAGCAACAACTGGAAATGGTTACCAATGGCTATCAGTTGGCAACCAGTGCCAGTTGTTTGCTGGAAAAGCATGGATTCCATGTACATGATGATGTGCCCATGGACACCGATGATCACTTTGCTAACATGAAGAACGACAATGATGCACAGAGTCCAGCGGATGAGGGTGATGAGGATGATGAGGATGACGACGATGGCTTCAGTCTTAAAATGGCAACATCGGCGTGCAACGATCATGAAATGTCCGATAGTGAGGAACCTGCAGTCAAGGAGAAAATCAGCAAGATTCTGGATAATCTGACCAACGATGACTGCGCCGATTCCATTGCCACAGCGACAACAGTCGAGGCCAGCGCAGGCTATCAGCAAATGGTCGAGGATGTGCTGGCCACAACTGGTGCCAGTGTTGGCGTCGGTGCCACAGATGATGAAGCATTTACAGCAACAGCGGAGGAAACAGCTGCAGTCGAAGCAGCCGCCAGCTACATCAATGAAATGGCCGAGGCTCATGAGCTGCAGTTGAAGCAATTGCAGGCTGGCGTCGAACTAGATCTCAAGAAACCCAAGCTCGATGTGGCACAACAACTCACAGAGACAGTTGCCGATAATGTTGGCAATGTTGTGCCCACAGCTGCTGCGCCTGAGCAGCCACCGCCAATGCGTGATCCGAAACGGATCAGTGGACCTCATCTACTGTACGAGATACAAAGCGAGGATGGCTTCACCTACAAGTCCAGCTCCATTGCCGAGATTTGGGAGAAGGTATTCGAAGCAGTGCAGGTGGCAAGACGTGCACATGGTCTGACCCCATTGCCGGAGGGGCCGTTGGCCGATATGAGTGGCGTTCAGATGATTGGTCTGAAGACGAATGCATTGAAATATCTGATCGAGCAGCTGCCTGGCGTGGAGAAATGTGCCAAGTATACGCCGAAGTATCACAAACGCAATGGCAACGTGTCGACGGCAGCTAGTGGAGCGGCAGGTCTTGCCGGCAACGTTGGCTGTGCAAGCAATGTGGCTGTAATTGGCGCTGCAGCTGATGGTCAGACCCTTATGGACTATGGTTCGGATCAGGAGGAGCTGCAAGAGAATCCATATGAGAGCGCACGTTGCGAACCATATAGCACACGATCGGAGTACGATATGTTTAGCTGGCTCGCGTCACGGCATCGCAAGCAGCCCATACAAGTGTTTGTGCAACCATCGGACAACGAACTGGTGCCCAGGTAGGTTCATTCTAGACTCAACCGGAATCACATATACAAATTTGAATCACTTGCAGACGCGGAACCGGCAGCAATCTGCCCATGGCCATGAAGTACCGTACACTCAAGGAGACCTACAAGGATTATGTTGGCGTCTTCCGTTCACATATCCATGGACGCGGTCTCTACTGCACCAAGGACATTGAAGCGGGTAAGTGTGATGTTCTCTCTAATTCACGGAAGGAACTAATCATAATTTTCAAACAGGTGAAATGGTTATCGAATACGCTGGCGAGTTGATACGCTCAACGCTGACTGACAAGCGGGAGCGGTATTATGATAGTCGCGGCATTGGCTGCTACATGTTCAAGATCGACGACAATCTGGTGGTGGATGCCACCATGCGTGGCAATGCGGCACGCTTTATCAATCACTCATGTGAGGTATGTAGTGAGCAAAACAAATTATTTAACTGAACATGTTTTGAACTCAAGTTTATTCACTTTTAGCCGAATTGCTACTCGAAGGTCGTCGATATACTTGGTCACAAGCACATCATCATCTTTGCCCTGCGTCGCATCGTGCAGGGTGAGGAGCTGACCTATGACTACAAGTTCCCATTCGAAGACGAGAAAATACCCTGTTCGTGCGGATCAAAGCGTTGCCGCAAGTACTTAAACTAAATCGAATTCATTGAAAACTCCAATTGAGCAGGGCTCAATGTCAGGAGAGATGAGAATGAAGGAAACAAAATGCAAAAACAGCAAAGAAACATAAACATGTGTAGTTAACGGTTAATTCGATCTAATTTTGGTCAATCGTGATACATTTTCATTATATACTTAGCATATACGGTTTAAGTATTAGACGCTAGATACACCAGTTGTATATGTAAGAGTTAAAAGAACGTTGATATTATATCCTATATGTGTGCATATATACCATATTATATAGAGTATATGAACAGAAGGAACAGTGCAGACGTGCTCACATTGGTAACCCGATTGATATAACCTGTAACATGTAACTCTAAACAACACACACTCACACTATAAAGAGGTACTCTCACAGACATTTACACATCCACACATAAGAAAACTCGATGATTTCAGTATTCATACTGTATATGTATGTTTAAATTATGCATTATATACATGTATGTATATGTATGTATTAGCAAGCACATATGCATATATAGAGGCATATAAAATTCAGTATGTTAAGGCTTGACAGATTCTATATTGACATAATTAACCTAGGCGTATTGAGTATGTTGCAAAATCACCCAGATCAAGATCAACAATATATTATAGGTATATACTGTATACTGTATACTAATATGTGTAACAATTAGCGATAGCGATAGTTATTTGGTCGGCATATCACGCATTGCTGGCCAAATATCGATGGGTAACCAATTAAAGATTATTTACAGGGGCTTGTGTTAGATTGTAAATATTTAGGAAGCTTCATAATTGAAACGAAAAACAAAATAAAAATCGAAAAAAAATCAAAACAAGCTTTAGGTTATCGTTTAAACAATAACACGCAACAAATCTCTAATTATATTATATATTAAAACCAGAAGATGAAACTATTTTATGTAGAATTATGCACACATGCAAAAAATTGAGTATTTACGTTTGTTGCAATTGATCTAACTAACTATTATAAAGCATAATAATTATTCTAAAGATAATGATCGTACTGTCGCCATCCTATACCATATATAGCGATATGGGATGGGTGTGTGGTACATCGATAACAACAACAACAACTACAGTAACTAAGCATCACGTTTTGAAATTATTTTGTGAACAGAGACAACACCAATCTTAAGTGTTAAACAGAAGCGAGTAAACAAATGCATATTGTATATTTATTATTGTTTCGTACGATGTAATTTTAATTTTAATTGTAAACAAATTCTAATTGTACTTTCAAAAATGTCCATGTGTCCATGTAAATTTTAAAATTCTAAATTTACGATTAGTTCTTAATAGTGTACAATAATTTTCGTGTATGTTTGTTTTTAGTTGAGCCTATAATTGCCGAATTATTTGTCGCGAAATTAATAACCCTATTTATGATAAGCAGCTCCCATGTATTCTATTAGTTTAACGTGCGATTCAATTATTTGTATTTGTCCAAATTGCGATAAATGAGAGAGAGAATTCAACCATTATCCATAAAGATATATACTTACACACATACACATACATATGTAACACACACACACAGTTCGGTTCGGTTTGGAATCATAGGAAAGGAAATACGAATGTACAGGCAAAGTTCCACAGCATTTTTGGCAGCCATTCAGATGCGAGCACTTTTTGCCCGACGTCAAGGAATTTTATATTTTTATTCCCTAAAGAAAAAAGTTTAATAAACTACAGAATAAATTATTTTAAGACCGATCGTTGGTTATTCATTGTATTTCAGTTTCATAGCAACGGGGATCAACTCTCTAACAACCGATTAAAAATCACATTTTAGAATATAAAATGTCTTATTATTGAATTGACTTCAAATTGGTAAAAGAAATATATATATATGGTATATGTACAAATGGTATGGAAATATTAAAAGTGCTCGATTATCTGGGAAATTTCTATTGAAAAGATTTCCTCATTGATGACAAGTTTGCTGCTGAGATCGCTGCTTGGCCTCGTTGGCTGCAGACTCCGCTTTGTTGGCTGCCTTCTTCGTCTTGGCATGATCGGCACGTGCCTCGGCCAGTTGATGCAGCAACAGTTGGACACGCTTTTGAGCCGCATTCATGAGTGTACTTTTATCAGCCACAAACTGTTGGCAGGCGGCGGCAACCATATCAGAGTTATCCAAATTCGCACGCGACATCTTGATGCTGTTCATCAGAAGATTGAGCGCCTCTTTAGCCTGTTGATAGGTTTTCGTTGCCAGCGCACTGTGCGTCTCCGCGGCACAGAGCTCTGCGGCCTCCTCTTGCACCACAGCCTCGCCCTCGCGCACCTCCATCTCCAGTTGCTGCAGCATCTGTTGCTTGGACGCCAGCACCGCTTCAGCTGCCCTGGCTGCGGACGCCGCTTTGTCTGCGTACTCCAGCTTGATGCGATCCGAGGCAATCTTTACCGCTGAGGCCATTTCATCGCTCGCCTGTTTTGCCTCTTGGGCCGCTTGAGCCGCCAGGCCTGTGCTGATCGTTTTTGCACATGCAATAACATTGCGACTCGGTGATTTTGTTGCGGACTGTTGATCTCTTGCGCTGTCTTGGCAGCTTTGATAACAACCTTCGGCCAACAAACGTTTCGTGCGTATCTGTTGCCGCGCTAAGCTACCACGCCTTGCCCTGCGCTTGATCATTTTTGCGGGATTTTGCTGTCTACTGCTTGCAGCGTAGCTTGGATAACGATCTTCGGATAACACACGTTTCGTTCGCAACTTTCGTTGCACTACGCCACCTCTTCGATTCCTGCGGTTTGGATACCTTCCGCTTTCATCGAAACTTGGATAATATTCGTCGGTTAACAAAGGTTTCGTTCTCAACTGCTGCAGCGCCACAGCGTCGTGTCCAGCCCTGCGTAATGCACTCTTCAAAGCGAATGTCATTTCTATAGCTGACGATAATATAATGATAAACCACATGATTTGAAAATCTAGCCTCATTTTTCCAAAAAGAATTCATGTTGTAAATGTTTCCGACTCTGAGACCACAAAAAACTCCACTGACAACTGTCAGTCACAATGAAGTCAAAAAGTTGGAAAAAATGCTCTATAGTTTCATAATTCTACTGGTTCACGTATTTTGTGTATCCCAGAGCTATGTTACGAGGCCACACAAACAGGTCAGTTCCAGTTGCCGTTTCCACCTTATCTCACATCCTCATTTCATCTTTCAATTCCACATTGCCCACAACTGCATTTAGATCTACCAAGCACGTAATCTTGTTATCTATCCCGATATTGTACGACTTAACGATGATCAGGATTGCGAATTGAATTCAGAATGCGTAAGCAAAGGATCTTGCACGCTACCTGGAAGTCAAAATGCCAATCCGAAGTCTAAGTCAACGGAAATTGCACAGAAGGCGGCGCAAGATGCGAGGATGGCGAGTGATGCCCAAGTCGAGGCAGCCGATGCGGCCTCAGCTAAGGTCAGGACTAGCCTGGCCCAAAAGGCAATACAGGCAGCACTTTCTGCCGAAGCAGCCCTGGCCGGCAAGCAGGAGATTGTGCTGCAGCTAGAGAAAGAGCAATGCGAAGCGGAAGCTGTCATCAATGAGGTGGCCTCTTCACTCCAAAGCACCCGGGTCAATGCAGCGTCGGCGATGAGTGCCGCCGACTTCGCGCAGCAAGAAATTGATGGACTCAAATCGCTGGTAGGCAAATCCTTGAAAAATTTATATAAAATTCAGAGCGTATCGTCTGGACTGCAATCAGAGGTGACCGAGAAAATCAATCTTCTAGGGACGGTCAGCGAACGTTTTGAGTGTCTGTGCCAACAGTTGGCGGCGGCCAGGAAGGATGTGATAAAGACAAAGAATAACGCATACCAGGCAGCGTGTGCTGCAATTGAGGCCACCCACAGAGCCAATCAAGAAATATTTCTCCATAAGAAAACTGAAAATGCAACATTAACGCTGAACAGCCATGTTTGATACTTGTATTCTTCTATACACAGTTTCTTTCTCTTTTATTTTATAATCGACAATATATTTTTGAGAAATTTCTTTATTAGAAATGTGAAGTTGTCTATGAAATTATTTTATTTTATAATTTGTATAATTTTGGTTTCAACAAAAGACGGGCCGAAGTAGGAATCTTCGACTACAAAGTATATATTATATATTCTTGATCTACATTCTACAGCCGAGTCGATTAAGCCATGGCCGTCTGATCGAGCAAACTCGACTATATCTTTCTTTATTCATTTATGTAAACATCGATAAGTGCCTCGTTCCTCTATAGACTAGAAAACATGGGTTTGTAAAAACAAAAGATTTTAGACGTATTTCAATTAGACTAAGCTCAAACTATTTAGAAAATAATCCCGAATCGTATGCATGTTTGCTCTAATAGGAGCACTTATTGCATATATAAATAACTGGTCTTTTAGTATTGAATGTATTTATTTTTGTTCGTATTAACCTTCAGAATACAATCTCAAGTCTGTTTGACATTATTGAATAATACAAAAAATGAATTTTGGAAACCGAAAAGATGCTATATATTTACTTATTTCTACTACTCAACGTTGGCTCTTTATCCCGAGGCT
The DNA here is from genome assembly GCA_018903715.1 of Zaprionus davidi. Taxonomy (NCBI): domain Eukaryota; kingdom Metazoa; phylum Arthropoda; class Insecta; order Diptera; family Drosophilidae; genus Zaprionus; species Zaprionus davidi. The sequence goes on from JAEIGL010000003.1 coordinate 3,259,689, forward strand.
ACATCATAAGACCGCGCGAAAAGGTCAGTATAACTTTCTGTTCAGTCTGTTTTCCTGCCTGCCTGTGTTGATTGACTTAGTAATATAATACATCCCCTCTCGAAAAAAGCTCTACCAGAAACGTTATATCGACATTTATCCCGATCTTGCTCGCATAGACGACGATGGTGGTGGTTCTAGATCGGAGTGCGGACAGGATCAAAAGTGTAACGCACAAGTGGGCACTGGAGATCCGAAATCGAAAGCCTCAAACATTGCACAGAAAGCGGCCCAGGAGGCGAAGGCGGCAAACGACGCCCAAATGGCGGCAGCTGAAGCAGCTGCCTCACAGGTGAAATGTGAGCTGGCCGAGCGAGCGATGCAGTCGGCACGTGCCGCCGAAGCAGCGCTTGCGGGTAAGCAGCAAATAGTCGAGCAGTTGGAAACGGAGAATGCTGAGGCTGCTGCGGTTGTCCAGGATGTGACCAATTCACTGGCGAACACCCAGGCGAATGCTGCGGCTGCCAACGATGCCGCTAGTGAGGCAAAAAATCAACTCGATCGGCTCAAGGCGATTGTGAAGACTTCATCGGCGAATTTGTGTAAAATTGAAAATGTTGCGACTGGCGCGCAACAGGAGCTGGCAGAGAAGACGCAGCTGCTGGAGGCGGCACAGAATCGAGTGACCAGCCTCTGCAGGCAATTGGAATCGGCCAAAATCGATTTCGAGAAGACCAAGAAGGCAGCCTACAAGGCAGCCTGTGCCGCCGTCGAGGCCAAGCAGAAAGCACAGCGAAATCGGCGGAGCCAACGGTCGAATGTTCGAAAATCCAAAGCATCAAATGTCCATTGATTATATTATATTTGTATATTTGTGTAAATATATTTATATTTCTTATGTAAAACCTGAGTTAAAATATCCAGACATGCATCCATCTATAAGGTTGAGGGCTGAGAGTTCATTGTCAAATTCTTTACAAAATTGTGTAAGGAACAGGCACTAATTCATGTTTTCTTAAATGAAACTACTAGAAAACTCGCTAATCTAAACTTCATTCATGTTTTACCATAATAATTTAATTATAATTTAATAATAAATACTAACTAATAATTTTAGATGTTTTTTACCGTTAATTATCATCAACAGCCGAATTGAGATATAGCCAGGAATATCAGATATATATTTATATATATCTTATTATCATTTTGTTAACATAGAATATATTGAAGTATTCATTAAGGCGCAAATGTACTAAATGTAGAAGATAATTACCCGTGATTACTCGTTTTATAACAACTTTTTGAGAAAGACTAAAATGCCAACAAAAACAAATAATCTAAATTTGAACATGAAAATATTGCTTTAAAAATCATTTATACATATATTCTGTTCCAACATTATTTATAAGCTGAAAAAAATATATAGAAATTATTGACAAATCAATAAATTGTAATCTCTATTTGTTTTATGGATAATGATTACGTTTCCTGGTTAGGACTGCGCTGGGTTATTGTACTCTTTCCGCTACGCTGCAAGCACCCGTGTTTAGGATCGTAGGCAACGGGTGTGCCCGGCGTCAGTTGTCGAAAATGCTTTGGCCTGCTGTCTGAGCTAAATAGCCCCAGAATATGCTCTATCGCATTGAGCTGCTGCTGCTCCTCGTGTTGCTGCAGGCGATTCACAAACTGGACAGCTACAGCTGCGACCCACAACAAGAGTCTGCCGCTGGCAGGAGCACAAGATCGGATCGGATTGCCAGGGATCAGGCGACTAGCGGTCGACTGTGCAAGCGCGAATTTCTTTCTAACCAGAACGATTGCAAATCGTGCAACTATAGCGGTCCCAGCTCGTCGGACGCCAAGTTGAAAGCATCGAACATTGCACAGAAAGCCGCACAGGAGGCGAGAGCAGCAAGCGATGCGCAAATGGCAGCAGCCGAAGCTGCTGCCCAGCAGGTGAAATGCGAATTGGCCGAACGGGCGGCACAGTCGGCACGAGCCGCAGAGGCAGCTCTAGCGGGAAAGCAACAGATTGTGGAACAGTTGGAGACGGAAATGGTGGAAGCCGAGTCGGTGGTTAACGAAATAACCACTTCGCTGCAGAGCACTCAGAACAATGCAAATCTTGCCATGCAAGCTGCCGTGGAGGCGCAAAATCAGCTCCATCAATTGAAATGTCTCGTGTCGTCGGCCGCGGTGAATTTGGCCAGCATCGAGAACGTTGCTAACGGTTGCCAACAGGAGCTGGCGGAGAAAACGCAGCTGCTTGAGGCGGCCAAGAATCGTTACGATTGCCTTGGCGGTCAGATCAGGGAGGCGAAATGTGACTACGAGAAGACCAAGAAGGCCGCCTACAAGGCAGCCTGCTCCGCAGTCGAGGCCAAGCAGAAGGCGAGTCGATCTAGTCGTGCCGCCCTCAAGATGCGAACGCTTAGAAAAGCTGCGGAAAAGCGAAATATTCGGCATACTAATATCAAAGCTTAGTTTCATTTACTTGTTCATTGATGTTTGGTTGTGTTCTTTAGTTGAAGTTAAGCATATTGTCTTTTACGTACTTGATTTATTTTAAATATATAACAACTCTTTGCTGTACGATTTGTTTGTACATTAGCGCAGCAACTATCAAAGATACATGGGAAAATATTAACAGTCAAGTTAACCTAACAGTAAACAATTGAAAGACTCTGTTAACAACAAAAATAATCTTTATTAAAATTCGTACTCAGTTTTACATATTTTGACTTGGTAATGCAGTTAAGTTTAGTTTTAATTACGTCTTACATTTTCATGTTCTCGTCTAACCAATCACCGAATTTACGCACTTTCGTGAAAATTAGGTCACGACCTACCAAACTCATATCGGATGAGACACCTTCGAGGACCATACGATCGAATATGATGTAAGACTCGAATGCGTACATCAGTGGACTTAAGTTTCTGGATTTCCTAACCCAGTATTGGCTTTTCAAGCAAATAGTTGTCATTCCACCATCACACCTCCCCTTAACAAAAACTTTTTTACTTCTGCCACTTACTAGAGATTTGCCGTAAGAAATCAATCGATCTGATTTAGACGGTTTGGATATTTGATTGTCGCCGAACGGCAGACAAATGGGCGTCATCGTTGGTCCAAACTGTATTCTTGATTTCAAGCGAATTAGACCAATGTCAAAGTTTAAAATATCTGTGTAATCTCTGTGTACTATAATCTGCTCAATCCCGAACTCCTGGTAACGTTCACAGTTTTCACTTTCAGATTTACATTTGTTCCCATTCTCATCATACTTTTGCAATCGCACTTTGGTTCTGTGGATTAAACAATTGAATTACGAAATGAGCCAATTGGTTTGCATATCACTTAACTTACATATCTCCAAAAACTTTAGGAATTTCAATCAAACAAGTAGCAGTCGTCAGCACATAACGAGAATTTATCAGTGAACCTGTACAAATAGTCAAGATGCTATCATTTTTATACAGCAGTTCTGCCACCCATCTATATTCATCTGGGTGGATAGTGTCACCATCCGTATAGTATCCTGGCGTCAATCCGCAATCTGTAGGAAATTTAGGATCCACATCCAAAGTATGTGTTGGAGAACTGTGCTCTAAATCCATATTCACGTTTGTCTCTATCCAGTTGATGTAATTACGTACTCGTGTGTAATGTGTGGGAAAGTACCTGCTGAAACAACTTGAACTTTGGCCGAAAGATACGATGCCCTCGATCACCATTTGTCGCTTTTGCCATTGTTGCATTAGTGGTCCGCCAGAGTCACCAGCGCACGTGGTTCTCACGTTATCTCGGTTAGATGAAAGTACAGCAGCACAAATAATGCCCTCATCTTGAAATTCGCAAACGTTTGGGTCGGTTAGAAGAGGTACATCGACAGCTCGTTTTGCCAGCTCTTTAATATCGTCCAAAGATTCACCCCATCCAGACACTGTCAGCGTAGTATTGGTGTCCGGCTCTCTTACATTGATATTGGGCAGGCAAATGGGCTTCAAGAAATCATTAAAGCTAATTCTTCTATCCAGGCGAACCAAGGCAATATCATTGCGAATTGTTTGGTTACTATCAATCTCATAATTCTCGTGCACTTTTATATATGAGATTCCGAAATCCAGAAAAGAACTACAATAAGGAGTGCCATAATCACAATAGGGTCTTTTCTCGAAATTTCCCAAACGCACTCCTGTTCTGCAGATTAGAAAGTAGTTAGACAATTTCATAGATTGGTCTGTTTAGCCTACTAACAATCCCCCGTGTTTTTGAACGTTTCCGCCAGTCACACAATGAGCGGCTGTGAGCACATACAAAGAGTTGATTACCGACCCTCCGCAGACTCCATACGTGTCTTTTTGTCCATATTGCAAACTCGCCAACCAACTAAATTCTTCCGGCTGAACAATGTGCCCATTAAGTATTTGTCCTTTAGCTAACATTGGTGTCCCTCCGCAATCCTTAGGAAACTTGGGCTCCACATCCGAACCAAGAACTTCGTGTACTTTAAGAATATAAAGCAGAAAAAATATGATCCCATTCATGATCATTTCGTTCCAAAGCCCGCAAAACGACTGAATTCGATTTCGGTTAATGTTTTAAATTCCACTTAAATATTTGATTTGAAAATGTTTGTATATAAATTAAGCCTTGTTCTATTATCGAAAATTCAGTAATTGTACATACATACATATGTATTTATATAACACGAAAACCAGAAGGAGAGGCAACCTTCGGAATGCCGATAGTCTTATACCCTTACAAATTTTTGCATTTATCTCCTTCGATTGTTTCTATAACAAGTTACATATAAAGGTATAGATTTGTATAGCATTGTCCATTTTAATTTGTAGATGTTTGGTCCAATAAGTGCTATAGGATATATAATATGTAGTTGTTTATTGTCTTAATATCTACAATTTACTGTTTAATATAAATAGCTAGTGATAAGTTAAGGTTTTCTAAAGAAGAATATTGGTTTTCATATAACAACTTGCATTCAGGCCGATTGATCCAATGGCAGCTATAGTTCAGTCGGTCCCCTTTGGTGCGTTGCGAACTTTGGGATAAAATGAATATATCCTCTGCAAGGGTATAAACATTGTATTTATTAAGATTATGTATATACATACAGAATTCGCGAATTGAATATTCAAAATCTCATCTTGGATGTCGTATCTACATATACAACAAGTGTGGTCGGCCAACATATAACTAAAACAAAAACTTGATTTAGAATGCAGACTTGTATTGTATTGATATTCAAGTTTAAGATTGATTGTAATAATGTTTGCCGTTTGAATACTTTGCATTTGTTTGTACATCGGCATAATATCATAACATCAATAACATCAATTATATATATATTAGGAAATTTAAACATTTAAACAGCACAACAACAATAACCATTTGGTCCGACAAACTAAGTCTAATTAAATGTACTTTTGGGCTCCCCCTATAAACCTTCTAACACAAACGGGAGCGTGTCTTGATAGAAATGGGATCGTGTCTTGGGAAATGTCTAAAATGCTTACCTAATGCTGTCATCTGGGACACCAAGAGAGTTTTTAACAGTCGGCTTTACATAACAGAAAGTTTAACAGCAAACCAATACCTAACAGCTATTTGGAAAGTGTTACCCATTCGAACGAAACAGCTGATCGTTGGGCAGCACTAATTGCACAGCTGAGCATACCAATAAAAAACCGGCTTATTGTTATTTATTTGTTAAGTTATTAATAAAACCAAATCACTTAATAATGTTATGTAGTAAAATTAAGCATTTGAAGGCATTTGGTTCGCGTGTAAGTAGTTCGCACTATGTGACAACGCCTATATTCTACGTAAATGCAGGTGCGTTTGGAACATTGTTTTGTTATTCAACATCTAATGGACTTCTTTACTTAGCCCCGCACATTGGTCACCTATACTCGGCGGTTATAGCTGATGCACATTGCCGTTACCAGCGACTGCGTTATCCCGAACGCGTTGTGCGTCTCTGCACGGGCACGGATGAGCATGGCACCAAGATTCAACAAGCGGCAGCGGGCCATAAGGTGCCCGTGGCCCAGTACTGCGACGAGATTTCAGCTCGTTATCGCGATGTTTTTCGGGCAGCGCACATTGAACATGACGATTTCATACGAACGACTGAAGAGCGCCACAAACAGGCGGTGGCTCACTTCTGGGTTGGTTGATCCAGACGCAACGTGTCTGTTCAATCTAATTCATATTCTTTTTCCACAGAACACATTGCAATCGCGTGGCCACATCTATTCGGCTGCCTACAGCGGCTGGTATTGCGTATCGGATGAGACCTTTCTGACCGATTCACAACTGCGTCTGGACGAGAGCAGCGGAACACGCTATTCTCTGGAATCGGGACATCCTGTGGAATGGACAGAGGAAACAAATTACATGTTTCGCCTGTCGCAATTCCAAGACGATGTGCGGCATTGGGTTCAACAGAATGCGTGCATCCGACCAGCCAAATTCGAGAAGATATTGCTGGACACACTGTCCGAGCCGTTGCCCGATGTGTCTGTCTCTCGGCCCGCAAGCCGTGTTCACTGGGCCATACCGGTGCCGAACGATAGCTCACAAACAGTTTATGTTTGGCTCGACGCGCTGATCAACTATCTCAGCTCCCTGGGCTATCCCGATGAGCAGGTGAGTGTTCTGGTCACAGTATTCCTGCTTACCTCTTACAGCGTTCATTCATGTGCTTTCAGTATCGTGGTCACTGGCCGCCGGCACAGCAAATCATTGGCAAGGATATACTTAAGTTCCATGGCATCTATTGGCCCGCCTTTCTAATCGCTGCCGGCTTAGAGCCCCCGCAGCAGCTGCACGTGCATTCGCACTGGACGGTGGACGGACAAAAGATGTCCAAGAGCAAAGACAATGTCGTCGATCCTGTGCGCGCTGCTCACGATTATACCATGGAGGGATTACGTTACTTTCTGCTGCGCGAGGGTGTTGCACACAGCGATGGCAGTGAGTAATCCAAAGTTGCAAGTGTGGTCGGCCAACTGCCAACTGTGGCGTGATGGTGAAGAGGTTTACCTCACTCCAATCCAATCCAAGTTCAAGCCACACACATGCGTCTGGCTGTGTATGCAAATTTATGTGTGTATCTGTGTGTCTGTCGTCACTTGGCTGATTTCGTTAGTTTTGTTCCGTACCTAAGTTGAATTTGCATTTCAATTTTATGCCAAAGCAGCATGAGGACTTGCAACAACAACAACGACACCAACATAAGCAAACTTTGCGCTGTTTCTGCTCCTGCTGCCTTTTACCTCCCTCCCCTTTGTTTATTTGGTTGCAAAGTTTTTGTTTCTTGAACTTGGTTTAAGATTTGCGCATTTGCATAAGAGCCACGGTGGCAGCGCCTCGGGGCACAGTATCCTACGGCAGGGGGTGGTTGCAGGTTGCGAGGTTGCGAGGTGACCCCCAGTTGGTCCAGATAGCGAGAGTTTTAAAGCGAGTTTTACAAGTTTCTGGCAGATATGATTGGCTTGTACTCACGCTTGGCCAGGCTTGGCTTAAATTCGCTGAATTCTCGGCACTTCAGTTTTAATCGACTCCCATCCGGCTGACCAGGCAGATGGGACAGATTGTTTAACCCATTATCATCATCATCTCGTCTAATGTCAATTGCTTTTGTTTCGGGGACCCCCCGGCCAGGCAGACGTCAGGCGCACCCACATAATTTGAAGCAAAAGCAATTAACACGCCTCGACGCACGGCCAGAAGTCATCGTCAACAACTTGTCCTTGGTCTGCTTGCCACGCCCACATCTTATGGCATTTGATTGATTCCTTAACGTTTTGAGAACGCAATTTGCATAAGCGAAGGCTGTTCTTCCCCTCTCTCTCTTTCTCTATATTCTTGCCTTTGTTTTGTGCGAGAAAAAAAAAATTTAATTGAAATTTCATTTTCAATTTTCATTTTCAATTTCAGTTTTCAAATATTAGCGACTTTCAACGCGCTTCACCTTCATTCAATTTGTCTCTCCAGTTTGGCTGCTTTTAGCTGCTTTTGGCTTCTTTTTTATGGCCGTTTTGCCTTGCGGCTAATTTAATTGCATTTTTTATTGCATTTTGCGAGCTCTTCTCTCGTTAATATTGTGCATATTCATTTTAAGGAACAGGAAATACAAAAACAAACAAAGCTGGAAAAACATCCAGCAAACAAGAGAAATGTGCGAACAATTTCCACATTTCCTGCTGTGCGCAAGGTTTATTAAATTACGCAGTTTTCTGTTTTTGCATTTCAGTTTTTAAAAACTTTACTCGATATTTGAGTTTTCATAAATAATGGTTCGCGTACTTATTGCTCGCACTGTAGCGCCGCCGGGCTGAGGGACAAACATTTCAATCGCATTTCAATAAGTTTCACTTGGCGCACAGTGGCGCATGTCCCAACGGCGCTGATTGCTGACATCCGCTTGCCATCAGCTAACAGCATTTCAGTTCGCTCTATACCCAGTGATTCCATTCAAACTGGTAATGGGTATGATGTGCCAAGTGCCAGTGGCAGTGATATAGTATAGAGACATATCAGTAACGAAATACAGTTGATTGAAGTTTACATTATTTTGGTTTGATTATCTCTGTTTCTTCTTAAACATAAATCCCTAAATCTACACATATTGATCAATTTTTAAAAACAACCAATTAGATAAGCTTTTATAATGTCATTTATAGTTAAAGTTAGTGTAGACTTGATGCGCGTATCAGTTCTCAAACGATCTGCCAGCAGTCCTTTAAACTAAGCATTAGGTATTAATTATATGACATAGTCAGTTTTTTTGTAAGCCTAGATCATTTGGATTACACACCACATTAGATTTTTAACTAGTGTGTATAATTTAATAAACATAAATAGCTTTTTTTGTTTCTTTAAATTACACACCTCAAATGGCCTTTCCTAATAGCAATGAAACTGCCCCTTTTAAAAGAAATTTATAGTTTTTTTTAGAAATGAATTGATGGGGTTGTCAGCAAAGCTTCTACAGCTTACTTCAATCAGATAACACATCTCCATAGGTTCAATTTAATGATAATCTATAATGTTCCCACCTATCACAAAGTTAGTTGCACCAATATTTGTATGCGATAATAGCTAGCTGTGTGAGAAATTTAATATAAATCTATACAGCTGTTCTACTTTAGGGTATAGCAGGTATCAAACAGTCCTGCACAGTTGTTCTTACAGCAGCTTTGCTGTTCGCTTTCCTTTTACGACGACACTGTACACACACACACAAACACAATCGGCATTAGGAGAGAGAGAGAGAGAGAGAGAGAGAGAGAGAGAGAGAGAGAGAGAGAGAGAGAGAGAGAGAGAGAGAGAGAGAGAGAGAGAGAGAGAGAGAGAGAGAGAGAGAGAGAGAGAGAGAGAGAGAGAGAGAGAGAGAGAGAGAGAGAGAGAGAGAGAGAGAGAGAGAGAGAGAGAGAGAGAGACCATCGTTAAGTGCGCAACTTTTCATTATCAACAATTTAATTTCGAAATGTTGCCACGCTGCGGTGCAACGTCGTCTCCATTGCCAACGTTGCCATCGTCATTGCCTTTGGCGCACTTCCGTCCAGATGGAGATCTGCATCTGGCGTTTACACTGAAACTGCATTTGAAAGGAGCGCACAAAACTTTTGTAGCTGGACGCAGTTGCCCAGTCCCGCTAAGGGGCAAGTTGAAGTCGTAGAAGACAGTTATATCTCAAGCTGTTTAATTCCACGAAACTTTTGCCTAGCAAAAGGTTTTATCTATTGCCCTGTTGGCAATTCCAGCAACGCGTCTTCCTTCATTCTCTTTGAACTGCCGACTTGCGACTCCTGAATCTCGACGGGGGCTGCTCAGACTCATATGACGGGCATCGAGGGATTGAGGCAAATGAATGCTAGAGTCATAATTCCTTTGCCCATCGCCAATCTCTCTGTGGCACGAGAGTTGCAAACAACACTCAGAGCAAAGTTCCAGAAGTGTTACGAGCTCGTAAAGCTGGGCAGGCTGTTGTGGGCTTGATGGTTGTGCCTGAGTAGCAGATGTGCTTACATTTCATACAGGGTATCTGCATGCCACACACACCCTCAGGAATTGCGGCTGACTTTAAGGCCGACACCTCTGACAGCGACTGGGGGCGATGCAACTTGGCACTTTGCTGTGCGTCGTAACATTGCACAAATATTTGACGACGACACTTGTCAGGCTGCCGCCTACCGCCTGCCCATTGCCACGCCCCTCACTCCTTCCACACCAGAGTGCTGCTGCAACTTTGCCTGACATTGTGGCAAGCAAAAGAGAGAAAACGAGAAACAGAAAAACGAAATTCGGCAAGTGCGACGAGTCATTTGAGTAATTTAGAGTGCAGCTATTGGTGCAGGTCTCTGGAGTGGGAAGAGATGAAGGCGAAGGGGGCGTGGCAGGTAAAGAATATTATTTATGGTACGCCAAATAAATGGGGCAACATTTGTCTACCCGGCTCGGTGGCACGTGTCCCGCGCAGCAACATGTGTAAAAGTTTGTTCAAATTTTTGTGCAGCTGCCGTTGCAGGTGGCATTGCACATGCCACAACATGTGCCCGAAGGACTTAAGTGCACACGGCGAGCACAATTTGTAGTTGCACACGTAAGCAGTTAAAAGGCAAGCACCTGCCCCCAGCTCCTGCCCCTGCTACATCCCGAGCCGTGGCTCAGCCGGATTTTGTTTGCGTATCTCCTCTACGCCTGCTTGCAACACGTGTTGCCATCGCTTTTTTCACCTGCAATCGCATTAAGAACACAACGCAGCGCGGCATAATTGCAAGCAAAATGGCGAACGCGCTGCGAACCCAAAATGCGAATTCGAATTTCATCAGCAATCGCAACTTGCAACTTGCAACTGGCAAATGGCAACTTGCAACCGCCGTCGACATCCATCGCAATGCATAGAAAATCAAATTGCGCTCGACTGCAAATGAAATTCAACACGCGTTCAGCAGCGTTGCATAAATTTTGCACATGCCTCGTGTACAAGGGGTATGCCAGACTAGGTGTGCATTGAGAGAAGTTCAAGAAACTATGGGGAGTATAAGTTGCAATGCATCTGGCATGCATTCCCTGTATAATATGGAAATGCAAACTAGAAGGAAAGCCAAGGAAAAGGTGCATTACATTAATACCCTGCATACAAAGGGTATACCAGGGTAAGATATTTGCAGAAAGTAAAGAGCAAAGAGAGAGAAAGAGAAAGAGGAAGGTGGAGATAAAGAAGGAGAGTTAGCTGTTTCAACCTGTAAAGTAACTTGTAAATTGGCAAAGTTATCAATTGAAACCATTCAGTTGCGCAAAAGATAAATTCAAAGCATATACTAGAGCTAAATCAAACAGCTATATAGATAAACCTACCAACTATACCTAGACCTAAAACAATCAGTTATGTTTATATATGTATCTGCAATGTCTTGAGATACTTTCAATCTTATTATTCTGCTAAAATGCTTCTGCTATCGATGCAGTATCCGCATCTAACAAGTTTACAGGGTATTCCTAGCTTGCTGCACAGTGGCGCACGCGTTTGCAATCTGCACAATTGCTTTATACATATAACATAGTTCTAAAATATGCATATGTATGTGCAAGTGTGTATGTGTGTGTGTGCTTGCATCTACACACACACAGCATTCAAATTGAGGATGTTGGCAACTTGACTTTGCTGCTGCTGCTGCAAAAAGTTGTGCGCCAGCAGCGACAACACAATTGCATTAATGATGTGAAGTGCAGCAGCAGCAGCAGCAGAGGCAGCAGTAACAACAGCAACATCACCAGCAGCAACTACAACAGTTGTAGTAAGGGCAGCAGCAAGAATATCAGTAGACGGCAGCACTTTTGTTCTAAAAACTTGTGTCGTTGCCAAAACCTCTGGTTGCACCAACACTTGCCACACACCAATACATGCATGTTAGTGTGTGTGTGTGCTGGCTGCATGCATATGCATTTGTTTTTCGGGGACAGTGAGCAGCTGCCAGTTCACCTGCTGCGCTGCTGCTGCTCCTGCTGCTCAAGCTGCACTTGCAAATGAAAATGGAAATGGAATTTCCACAAGCTGCCGCATTCGCATTCAAGTTGCAATCATTTGAATAATAATTGCTGCCGTTGTTGTTGTTGCTGCTGCTGTGCTCATCCGGCTGATTTGGCGCAATAAATCGATGCGCTTTTCAATTAGCACACAATTTATTTGAATTTACAGGTGCCAAAACAGGTGTAAAAATGATTGCGAACGTTGCGGCAAATGCGGCAAAACAATTTCAATTGCTGCCACAAGGGAGGGAGCAAATCGCCCACACCCTGCAGCTACCCCACTGACAATCGTCAACCGCCAACAGTTGCGTTGACCAGCATTGATTGTCCAGCTTTCGATGGCTGTGTGCCTCTGTGTGTGTGTCCCTGTCTGTGTGTGTGCCTTTTATTGTAAGGGAAATCAAATTTCGAAGCATGAATTTTAATTAATGTTGCATGCCACATTCAAATTTGTGAACTGACCCGATTTGCAATCAATGCCAATGCCTCCTACTCCCTCCGCCTCGCTTTCTTTACTGTGCAATTCTATTGATGTGTGTGTGGGTGTATGGGCTTATAGCTAATCATGACCCCCCTGTCCCCTTCTACCCTCGCCAACCAATCAGCAATGATCCGTTAGTAATTCTCTCCCCTGTCGAGGTCCGTTTGCAGGTAAATATCGCAATCGCATTCACAGTCGAGTTCGCAGTCGCATTCGCATTGCTGCTAATTGCCGTAATTGCTCTGCATTTATTTATTTTATATTGCATGCAAATTGCCCCTTTCAATGGGCTTTTTCACTTCAGCAAAACGTTTAAATTGAGTGAAGTGCGAGGAGAGTAGAGACACTCAACTGATAGATACTCATTGCTAGTGAATCGATTAGATTGTCAATTGATTGCTTCACTCTAAATTGCAGTTACTAGTTGCATGTGCCCACTCTATATCTGCTTACAGGGTTAAGTGTGCCCACTCCTTGTCTGTGTACAGGGTATGCGCATAGCACTGCCGAGATTCGTTGCTGCACTAAGCGACTTTAAATATTTGTCGTAGATTTTTCAAATGCGATTTGCCCGCACAATTTTTATTGGAGCAACAGCAACAACAAACCTTTTGTTCAGTCAGCAACAATGGCAAGCAACGTTCGCTGCTGGCAACCCTTTTTTTTATAACCGCAAGCATTGAAAGTGGATGTTGGGTATATTAGGTTTGTGGACACGCAGAAAGAGCCTAAGTATAGAAAGTATTTATATAATTGACCAGCTTGAATTTCTAGTCGAGCTAAATTTACGAAGACAGACAGACAGACAGACAGACAGACACACAGACAGACAGACAGACAGAGAGACAGACAGGTATTCTTTTCCCCACTTTTTATTTCTTCTTCACGTCATTACAGGGTACATAGTAGTTGTGCTTAGCATAGCTGCTTGCCCATTGTTTGTTCAGTTGTTTCTGCTTTCGCTGTGCAGCATTTTCCAGTTCTATTTCGACTAATTCCCCTAATGGCCACGCTGTAAGCCGACATCACTCATACGCCCTGTGCAGGCGCAGCCACAGGCGCAACAGTAATAGTTATTGCTTTAGTTTGCTGCTAGTTCTGTAAGTTACCTCGCAAGTGCCTCACTGACATGTCTTGCCCATTTGCAGATTTTAGCCACGTTAAGGCGCTGCGCATACTAAACTCGGAGCTGGCGGACACTTTGGGCAATCTGTTATCGCGCGCCTGTGCCAAGTCGCTGAATCCGCAGCACATCTATCCCATCTGCCATGCTGAGCACTTGTCGAGGCTGCTGCAGGAGTTGGACGCAGCTAAGCGATTACAGGAGACGCTCTTGCAGCTGCCGGGTAAGTTGTCGAGTTTGTCATTTTAATATTTAAGCAGGCGCGCTGAAGTGGCCTGCAGTGCTGGCTGCCTTGCCTTGCCTTGCTGTGTGTCCACCGTGGCCCAGTTCCGGCCAATAACTACGTAACAAGTGCACTTGCTAGCGCGGCCAGCCAGAAAGCAGCAAGATGAAAATGAATGCCTGGCATTTTCCATTTCCTACCGCGTCCACCGCCTCCTACTGCACTTGCCCACACTGAATGCTCCCTCTCTCTCTCCATTTGCATTTACAGCACGCTGCGAGGAGCATTATGAGTGCAATCACTTCCACTTGGTGGCCGACACGGCCATTGCAGCGCTGCATGCGGCCAACAATTTCTTTGAGTGCGCCAAGCCGTGGGAACTGAAGCCAGGCGGCGCAGCAGCGAATGCGACGCGCCTCGAGACAATCCTCGCAATGACAATGGACGCCTTGCGACTCTGCGGCATTGTGTTGCAGCCAATGATGCCGCAGCTGGCCAGTCGGCTGCTCGATAAGCTTGCCGTGCCCCAGCCCCAGCGCAGCTGGGCACAGCTAAACGAATCATTTGCCGCCGGCCATCATCATCATCACAATCATCATCAGCTGGATGAACAGTGCAGTGCACTTCTCTTCCAGCGCATTATGGAGCAGCCGAAGGATGAGCAGAAGAAGCAGCCAAGTCCTGCCAAGTCGAAGCCAAGTCGCAGCAAAGCCAAAAGGGAACAGAAGACAGCGGGTTCTTGAAGCAGCTCGGCACGTAGCCTCAATAAACTCGCACTGAAACTCAAACTCAACGCAAGCTGTTGTCTACTCGCAACTCGCAACTCGCAACTGGCAACTCGACTTATTCATTTGGCTGCACATTGTGACATTTATGAATTGTGTTGTGTGCCACGCTGCGTATGCTTAATCTAAATAGCCAACTCAAGCTAGGCCACAAATCAAATTTCAACAACAGCGCCCGTGCTCGTGCTCCGCGTGGGCTGCTGCTGCTCATTAAAATCCACTTAATTATGCAGAGCCAACGGAACTGAATGCCGTCTGCCGGATTGTCTGTCCGTCTCTGCGTCCCACTGTGCGTCCCACTGTCTGTCTGTGCCCGCATTCCGGTCGCGTATCGGTGCGCATATTTTATTATTTATTGCACATAATTGAGATACGTTCAGGTTGCCACAGTGTCGCAGGTGTTGATAACACGGCTGCCCCTCCCCCTTTCACTTATTTCCCTCTCCGTGCAGCATAGAAACAGGACTTGTTTAATTAGTTCCCAAGTGGGGCAAGTGGCATGCCCCGTTGAGGCGCTGAGCTAGCTGAGCTTAATTTATTTCAATCTGCTTAAAAAGAGAGCGCAAACTCAACGGCAAATGAGAATTAATGACCGACGTTGTCTTCAATTTAAGTGAAAATGCATGTTGCCAGCTCTGAGGAGTTGCCGACTTGATGAGGTCTCCACCAGCTGACCAGTTGCAGCAACAATAACAATGCCGCCAAAGCTGATTAGCTTGGGCCGAGTGGCAATCGAACGTTGCGTTGCGTATACGTTGCGTATACGTGATGTGTTACGTTGCTGCTGCTGCAGCACTTCAGGCAGTTAAGTGTTTTTGCTGTTGTTGTTGTTGTTTCCTGTGAACAGTAATTCAAGTTGATGCCGCAGCAAACGAGAATTGCTTCTGCCAGCAGAAGGAGAGAGAGAGGGAGGGAGAGAGGGAGTGTCCTTTGCGTGCCATAAACACTGCCTGCCAATTAGCAATCACCTGCCCCACCCCACCTCGATTGCCAAACACACAAGGGAACACGCCTTTTTGGGCAGAGGCAGAAATTTAGTTAGCCTGCGGGCGATGCTACAATTGGCAGACCACACGAGCTGCCCTGCAATTGCCGGCAACAGTTTGGATAAACACATGCGAAGCGAGTCTAATTAGCGAAGCAGATAGAAAGATAGATAGAAGCGAGAGATAAACAGAGAGAGAGAGAGAGAAAGAGAGGAAGATTGCGAAGTCAGCTTTGATTTGTGTGCAGTTTTCAAGTTGCTAAAACAACAGATTGCGCGCCAAGTGCTCCAAGTACCCTTGGAAAATTAAATTGCACATTAAAAAACGGGCGTACTTACTTGAGCGAGGTGAGTAAGCTGTTGATGAAGTTAAAGTGCACGAGTGTAAAAGGAGAAAGCTGAAAAAGAATCTTCAAGTGATGAGCTTGTTTGGAATCTTCTCTTAAGTAGAGAACTGTATCAAGGAAAGGTATTTTATTCGACTTATTGACTAAGGGTGTACTTTGCCATGCAGAAGGAACTGTTCAGCAGTATAGTAATCCATATACTCTTTACTGTCCACCAGTCATCATAGCTTAACTAATATACCCTTACTTTAAGAGCAGCACATCCCTTCAAGTCTTATCGCGTGAGATCGTTTATAAAACTGAAGATGCTTGAGTAACATTAAGCTGAGCGCAATGCGCGAGCAGTTTAAAGTGCCTGCCAGCAACAGCAGCAGCAGCAACAACAACAATATGTTCGACTTGTTACCTTTGCAAAATAAACTTAATTATGCAGGCAGGCTGGCAGGCAGGCAGGACTCGCAGCTCGTTGGGCTACACGAGGCAGGCGTAATATGGTTAATGATTGCGTTTTAATGCGGCTCCAACTTGAGTACAACTGCAGGGTGCTGCTGCTGGCTGTTGCTGTTGCTGCTGCACTTTGATTAATTGCATATCTGTAGCGCGTCCTTTGCCATTGATTGTGCTGCATAATTTAATTGCTTGGCAGTAATACACGGCGTATGCGCGATGTCATAAATGAATTAGTTTGGGCCCTCCAGGCAGGGCCAGGTCGATTGAATGCGCTTTCAGCTACAATTGCAGTCAGCAGCTGAGCTCGAGAGCGAAACATCAAAGCGCAAATTGATTTCCTTTTGCTGCACAAGGACTCACAAGCTGCCGCATCCTTCAGCATCAGCATCCGCTTCAGCATCAACTGCAGTTGCACGTTGCTGCAGCTTTTGTGTGCTGTCTGCATCCGCTTGCAAATGCCGAAAAACTCAACGTGCGCCACTTGAATGATGTGCACGCTGCACACAATCTCGCCGAGTAGAAGGTGTGAGGCAGAAAGAGAGGGAGGGAGGCAGGGAGAGAGGAGCTGCCACTTCTGCTGTGCAGCGTTGATTGCTTTGATTTAAGTTGTCCGTTTTGTTGTCTGCTTTAATATTCACAAGTACAGCTATATAGAGTACTACAAGTATATATATATAGCATAGTCCGCTGATTAAAAATCTTTGCAACTACTCGTGCGCTTTAATTTCCCTCTGGTTGTTGTTGTTGTTGACTTTGCATTGTTTATTGTTGCTGGTGGTTTGCTTAGTCAGTGAATGATGCGGCAAGTTGAGCTGAGCGGAGCAGCTGAGAATGTGCAAGTGAATTCACGGCTCTCGCGAGTGAATTATGAACTACGCTTAATTGGAAGAATCCCGTGTTTAATACAATAATTGTTATATACAAATAAAATAAACAATAAACTGATTTTATACCACATTTATTGACTAAAGATTAACACGCATTAATTATGGCAGGGTAAACATGGCTGAATTGTTTTGCAGAGTATTCTTTAAAGTGCACAAAATGCCATAAAAAGCAGCATTGAGTATCGATTGCGCGATTTACGTGCGAATTATCGAATAAAGCAAACACATGGACTGCGCTCAAATTGTCATAAATTTCCATTGCAACTGGCAAGTGGGAGGTGTGCTGCATCTATATGTGAATTAAGTAATTAAATATGTTAATGAATTAAAGCATATTTGACTTTTAATTAGTAAAACGTGCGTTAATTGGCGCAGATTTGTGTGCACAAACAGTGCGAACGCTTTAATGGCGAGGAAAACTGAACAGCTCGACTAGACTGTGCCACAGACAGGCAGAGTAGGAGAGCGAGAGAGAGTAGAGTGTGCAGAGGGGAAGGGGCGGGGAATTTAAGCCACTTGAGCTGTCTGCTGGTTCGCTAGCAAAGCCGAATCGTCCACTGCCTAACTGCTTTGCCGCTTCACATAATTTGTAATTAAATTTCACTAAAAAATGCTACCAAAATCCTTAATCCTTTAGCACACACACGCCGACTAGAACAGCAGCCCGTACATCCGCACACACGCACACACTCACAGACACATAAACACACTTGCACACTCGTGCATGGGCCAAGCGACACACATGGGCGAGCAGGCGGCAGCAAGGACCGCAACAAACTATGTGAGTCGTTATCCCTTTTAATGAATTTTTTCTGCTTGCCCGGCTTTTGCTTTTCATTTTGCCTCGGCACTGGCAGCAGCAGCAGCAGCAGTAGGGCTGTCAACCCCACTACACATACTAACTTACTGGGCAACCCTAGCTTCCTCCTTTCCTCCGCGTTCGCTTGTCGCTGCAGCCGTTGCCAAAGTAAATATTTTACTATGCCACTATTTGAAGCATACTGTCAGCCTGTTGGCGCAGCTGGAGAGGCCACAACAGCAGCACCAACAGCAGCAGTAGCAGCAACAACAACATAAGCAGCATAAGCAGCAACAACAACTAGAAGAGCTGTAAGCATCGAGCAATTGCCGAAGCAACAGTCTGGTAGCCATTTTATTTTATAATATTTTTCAGGTCAAAATGTCGTAGAACTTTTATTAACCCCCCACAGCCGCAGGGTGTCTGTCGGTTTGTGTGTGTGAGTGTGTGTGTGTTGCTCACCACCTTGCCAACACTAAATGTAGCTTAGTGATAGTTACTGTTTAGTTTTAGTGTTGGATAACAAACAATGAGCATGCGACGGGTAGCTTTACTTATTTTCACATTTCGTTGGCCGTTTTATGATGGAGAAAAGTCTCCCTCTCCCCTCTCTCTCTCTCTTTCTCTGAATCTCCGCTTGAGCTGCTTAGTAAATGAAGCCTTTCATTTGCTTTGAGCTTCGCTTTTCATTGCTGTCAAAGTGTGCGCACTTCTTGGAATATATCTAAATAATGAGACGCGCCATATTTGCTGATGATAAAGTGGGGCAAATTTATCGCGCTCTCCCGCAGGTTGCTGCGACAAGACAATGCAATAAATATGAGCAGCAGAGGCAGAGACAGCGCACAAATATTATGCAAAATGCAAAGCAGCAATTTGAAGCGTAGGCAAAGAAGAAAGTCGGCTTCAACTCTGGCTCTGTGTCTCCATCTCTAACTGTTGCTCAAGCGGCAGCTGCAACTCATGCAGCTTTGCCGGGCACAAAGGCGATGACAGAAGACAAATGAGAGCAAGCAAATTAATTTCAAGTGCAAAATGCGCTCTATAGCTGCGACTGGGTGTGCGCTGCTTGACAGTATTGGCAGCACGGCGCTGAGAAGTATGCTATGCAAAATGGATACAAGGCTCCGCTTTGAGCGACTCTGCAGATCACAGAGCACAGCGGGACGGGGCAAGCATAATGGGAAGAGCAGGCTAAACTTGGAAGCGTATTTGCAACTGTCAAACAATACGTTGCCAAGGCGCAGCACCAGGAGCATCCTTCTTGCAGCAAAACAGAACGGAACGGAACGGAAGAGAATAACGTAGCCACTCGGACATCAGCATCAACTAAGCCATTTAACTTCCATGTGCTTAGTTGTTAATCCTGCCTCTCTGGGCCTGATGCCTTTGCATATAAGTGAAAGTTGCCATGTCGCAACCAGGCACAGCAACAGGAGAAGAGGAGTGTAAGTATCTTCAGGTGCGTTTCGAGTTTGGTAACAAATGTTCGTGCTAACTAATTAATGGCACTCAGGCTCCTTTAAGTTCCATTTCGAAGAACACACACACGCACTCTCGAAATGAAGCCAATTAAAAATGACAATGACTTAAAGATGAAGATGAAGATGGCCCTTAAGTTCGTCCTGTGACAGTTAATCCACTTGATTTGCTCTCTCATATGGCGCAACAGACTCTTGATGATAAAAAAAGAAAAGAAAAACAAGAAAATGGAAGAGCAGAAAAGCAAGAAATGGAGGAGGAGGAGGAGAAAAGGAATTGTCCCTGAGCCGCTTTAAATGTTTCTGTTTCTGTTTGTTTTTGGGGCTCAGGAAAAGGAGCTCAGACAGTGGAGGCTGAAAGAGCGAAAAAGGGGAGAACAACTAAATAAAAATAAAATACGATTCTAAGCGGGAGTAGCGAACATAAATCTCATCAATCAAATGGAGTTGTGCGCATAAAGTTATCGGCTCAACTTAAAGCAGATAACTCAACTGAACTCAGCTCGTCCTGGGACTTTTTCTCCTGCAAAGCTGTGGCCCTTTTTGTGGGGGAATTCCGCTTTCAGTTTATTGCATCAATCTGTTTAAGCGGCCTACAGGCTGTCCCAGAGCTAACCATACTAGCAACTGTATCGGGTTATAGCTGAATTTTCCATTTCCATTTAGAATGAGCATATTTTTCCCTACCTTTGTTTGTTTGTGTAGCTTTTTGGCTTGTTCTCTCCTCTGTTTTGTTTTTGTTTTATTTTATTTCGTTTCATTTTGTGTAGTTTCCTGCCCAGCATCATCAATGTTGCCGTTGCCCTTGAACCACGTTACGTATACGTATTGCATGCGAGTAGTTTGTGAATCATTCAATAAGCCATTTGTGCGTAAATTCCGCATTATGGGATTAGCCCCGCACTCAAAAACGTTCGCCAATCCGACAATAAATATTTTATGTTTGCCCACTGTCAGTTGTTACATAGTCAACGCAATATTTGCCCAGCATTTATTTAATTCTCGTTACGCCTGGTTCTACAACTTGTTGACATGCCCGCACGGCGGGCCATAAATCTGGAACTCGAACTGCGCTCGTATTGTGTAACTTGATAAATGTGCAATATGGCAAAATGGAATGTGCTCTAACAGAACTGAAACCTGATGGTATTTTTTAATTGTTAACTTGCAATAAACATCGAGTGTGCTGGGGATTATTGAAAACTGAATGAATTCACAGAGAACAACTGAATCACAGTCAGAGTTATTAAACAATGTATGTAGTATACGAAATATAAATCAATTGAAAGAGAATATTTTAATTTATTATTAATTTATAATAATTAATCAAAATAAACTTAGACCTTAATTTTAACTTCTAACATACAATTTTATTGATAATGCAAGGTACATATATTTAAAGTATATCTTAATTTTGATGTAGTTTCTTTAAATAAATGTTGTGCACAGATTTCAGTATGTCTTATTGAAATATTTATGCATTAACATAAATTGCAAAGAATTTGTGTTGCTCTCAACAAACTCGAACCTTAAGTCGCTTAAATTTGACAACACAGCATTAGCAACAGTATTAGCATTGGCATTACCGTTAGCAGGTAATCTGTTTTGTTTTTCGACAACTCTTTGCGACCTTGTGGCTGCGGCTTATTAATATTTTGCTCGGCCGGATTGTCTGCCACGTCTGCTGCGTCTGTTTTTGTCAAATTTGGCTGCAGCTTAGGGGAAAACTTTTTCGAAACTCGAGCGAACTTAGCATTTTATTTTTTTTTTTATTTTTTTTTGTTTTTCAACCTTTTGGGTGAATGCGGCCAGAGTTGGCTAACTCGCGCCCCTTGCGCTTAATGAAGTCGCCAAATAATTTATGAAACGTTACCTTGGGAGTGCTTCTGCCAAGTGGCGAATACAAAATACCGAGTACATCGTACCCAGTGGTGAATGCGCAGCTGCCTGCGACCATATTGATTAGGTGCGTAAATATGCACGCTCAGGGCCATTTTGTGTCAATTATGGCATATGCCATTGAGTAGCGCCGGCTCCACGCTGACGCTGACGCTAATAGATTGGGATTATGGCACAGACCACATCAACCCGAGCTACCCTGACCCACCAACCCAAGCCGACCTGCCCAACAACTTGACGACGACGACAACGACGACCTGAAGCTGAAGTTGTTTGCTGCTTTGACATTTGTGTGCTGCAGAATTTCAAAAATGTTCGGCTTACACGTCAAGTGCAGCTCGACGCTGCGACGTTGCCATTAACAGCGCAGGATATGCCTCTTCCTCTCCCCCTGCCCTTGCTCCGACCCAGTGTGGGGTAATAAAACGTTTAGCGCTATTGAGTTGCCTATTTGCGAAACTTTGCGCTGTCGATATTTGAAAAGTTGTTGCTAATTCTGGCAAAGTGCTTGAGTAAGTGAAAACTCGGCTAATTAACTGAAGCATTTCGCTGACGGCGCTGGCGGCGCGTAGATTTTAATAAACCTGCCGCAACGAATGTTGCTTAAGTTCCAAAATGTATTTTTGAATTATGCTAAAAGTAAAGTTGTGTGCCAAACTTTTAACTAATCGATAGACAGAGAGGAGAATGGCACACCCGGAGGCAATTGCTGTGCTATATCAAGCATACGCTCCGTTGGCCAAGCAAGCGCTCTCGTTTAGTGTGTGTGTGTGTATGTGTGGGTGAAACAAAGCATGACAAACGATAACTGTGGCCAGCAATGTATATATCATTTCGGTTAGCAAATAACAAACATGCAGAGACGAGAGAATCAAAGAGAGAGAAAGAGAGAGACAAGCAGAGAGAAATAAAGATAAATAGCGTTTGAAATGTTGCTGTTGCTTTTCAACAGAAACGAAATTTGTTACACACTCGAGCGAAGCGCAGAATGCAGACATGTTCGCTTGCTGTCTCATTCTTTAGGTATCTCTCTCACTCTCTGGCTGTATAAATAAAATGGCAAAGTGGAGTGGGGGAGGTGAGAAGGGAGAGAGCGGGCAGTGCAGAGGAATAAGCAACCGCAGCGACAACGAGCACATTTGCAACATTTATTGAGTCGTTGAACGAGTTGAATGAGTTTGGATTTTATTTTTAAACGTCCACGGACTGAGGCGAACGCAACAAGGACTAAACGGGCGAACACTGTTTAAATATTGATTTCCGTAGCAGCGACAAAAACACACACGCACAGACACACACACACACACACAAAGGAAGACATGTGTACACAAATTGGCAAGCGAACGGGGCAAAAACGGAAACTGAAATTCGTTTTTAAATAATCGACAGGCGTGAATTTTTGCAGCGTAAGAGACAGAGAGACAGTATGATAGAGAGAGGGAGATAGAAAACCTCACTCGATTCAATAATAATAATAACAATATTTGTGTGCGCGCAATCAATGAAATAATTGGCGAGTTAAACGAATTGAAGTCCCCATTGAAAGCTGACTTCATTTCCGCTGTGAATCTGTGAGAGACATTTACATTCAAGCAGGCACCACTGTGCACAGTGGCCGGGAGGTGGAGGAAGGGTTAAGGTACCGCTGCCTTAGAGCTGTGGAGTGTAATGGGCAGAGTAAAGTCCTGAAACTGTTTGTGCAACCATCTTGCACTCAATGCTGACTTGGGGCTACTTCGGAGCAAGCTCAGCACGTTGCTGGCCAAAGCCAAAGTCAAACACACACACACGCACAAGCACACTTGCACACGTACGCGTGGAAACACAAACAGACGATAATGAGGCTCATTGGGCCAACATGCCGCTGGCATGGAGACTCGCCTGGCCTGGCGAACGTGCAACAACATGCAGCGACAAGCGTGTGCAGGCGAACGACTTAAAAGCCAACCACAATTGCACTGAAACTTTAAAGGATTTTCGACTGCCCATTTAACGGCAGATGCAGCGCAACGCAGAGCGAGAGAGAGAGTGAGAGAGAGATAATCATGACCGCTGCCGCTAGCCTCCTCAATCTGCTCCTTGCTGCGGACTTTGTGTAAATTGATTGTCGGCAGCAGAGGGCACAAAATCGATAGACCCGAAGCCACCAGATGCCAGCCAAGTGCCTGCAAGTATGCAACACATTGCGTCAGTCTGTCCCTCAGTCAGTCAGTCAGGCATAGCGCGCTTGCCGCGCTGATGCAGACAAAATGCTTGAATCGGTTTCACTTGGCAAGGCATGCGTGAAAATGTTCCACCAACTTGGCTGAAAACTTTTGCTGTGCTGCACTTCTTACTCGTGTCCCAAACTGAAAGTGGCCTAATCTCTTTGCTAAATTGTTTAATAACTATTTCAGGCATTATGATTAGGTAAAACAAGTTCGCTATTCATTAAACTGAACTTGGGTTTGACTTGGTTATTGAGGTCAACCCGTTTGATGACACAACTCTCTTGACAAGCTGTTGTGGGTCGCCTTCGAGTGGTTGCTTGGCTCTTTGAATGCTGCTTGAGCTTTTCATGTGTGGCTTGAATGCATTCTGCATGCTGCCTAAGCTGAGCTATTTTTATGCCTCGCCAAACAAACATCAAATATTTGTGTTCACCTTTGAGTATTGAGCGCAAATTCAGAAGCCATTTAACCTTTGCCATTCGAGTGTTTCGAATATATTCACCAGGCACATGCCATACGTATTCACTAAATGGCAAGCAGCACTCGAGGTCGCCTTGCCGGCACTGAGTGCTTGCCCTGCGGACATGATCATTAGGATAATAACTGCAGATGGGAATAGCAAACATGCAAATGGCATCGAACTTGAGAGGAATAGTAAATGTATTTAAATGTCTATGGGATTTTAATGGAAAATGTTGTAGCTAGTTGGAATTTAAATTAGTATTGACTGAATTTCGAATTTAATGACTGTTTACCTGGTGTAAGTTAACAGATAAGATGGTGGAAGAAGCAAGAGAGGAAAGTGAGAGATATGTATAGAGAAAAGGGCCAGAGGAATAAGAAAAAAAAAATGTAATGAGAGAGAAAATGAGCAGCAGCTAGTGAGTCAGTATACCACAATACCCACAATAGAATACCAGCAAAGTACTTTAAAGCTAGAAAATTATTTAAAAGATACCAAAGTAGAGGTTAAAGTTACAGAAGTAACTAAGATATAACTACATAACGAAATAACAACACGTGTTGCTTTGTTTTGATAAAGCAGTCTGAGCTATAATCTTTCTCAACAGATGGAACTATTCGTTCTTCTTCTTAGGTGTGTTGTATAGCATTTCCCCTGGATTTATACTTGTTTTATATCAGGGTTTTATACTTATGTTATATCAAATAGATTTCCTTGCGCTGCTTTTATTTTGCATTCCTTTCTCTCACTTTACTGCAGGATAATTCATTTTCTGCTCAGTCTACTTTTTTATATATAAAGCAAACAAGTTTATTCTGAGCTTGATTTTTTTTTTGACGCAATACAGGGCATATTCAAGTCCGTCCAGCGTAGCTTAAACTCCAGCGTAAGAATTGATATTCATAAGAAACTTGTAAAATCAATATGAAAATGCAAATACAACATTGGCAGGCTGCTGCTGTTTTCATTACTCGTAGTCAGACATGTGTGAATAAACACATCTATCTATAAACTCAAATACATATAAAACACGTTCGTGTAGTTGCAACTGGCGTGTGCGTGGGCATACATGGACTCTGATTTATCAACTTGCCGCAAAGCATGCGACTTGGCCACTTCGATGATTGATGCGTCGGGCGTCGGGGCACATCAATCAACCGTCTTACGCTTCAGTGATAATTTGATTGATTCTCATCGAATCGAGTTGCGGCTCAAGGCTGGCGATAACTCCAACAAGTCGTGGCAGTTACCCGGACTCCACTATAAAGTTGACTTTCGAATGGAGTTTCAAGAGAGATTCGCTTGCCCAAAAAAT
Organism: Zaprionus davidi; assembly: GCA_018903715.1. Classification (NCBI taxonomy): domain Eukaryota; kingdom Metazoa; phylum Arthropoda; class Insecta; order Diptera; family Drosophilidae; genus Zaprionus; species Zaprionus davidi. The sequence continues at coordinate 3,285,180 of JAEIGL010000003.1, forward strand.
AAAAAACTGTCCTTTCATTGCGAATGCAACGTAACGTGGCGGCAAATGCGGCACCAACGTCGGCGTACAAGGTTGCCCAAGGATCAAAGTGCATAATATTGTGGCCGACTCTGCGCTGTGCTGCGCCATGTTGCTGCAGTGGTTTCTGTGCCCAGCTCAAAGGCGCAAACTGAATAAACTTTGCCGACACACTGTCAGCCCTGTCCAACTTGCCTGGCCGACTTTCCACTGTGGTCTTAAATTTGACAAGCTGCCGCAGAGTTTTCTGTTTCAGTTTTTTCGTGTTCCTTTTCCCTGCACACCCCAGAAAGGACCTTTTGATGTTTTGAGCGCGGTGGCTCTTGCCACGCTGCCGCGTACTGCTGCTTAAAGCTATTTTAAAATGATTGGCTTTTATGTCAATATGGATCTTACTTGTCTTTGCTTTTGCTCCTCTTGTTTCGCCAGCTGCTTGTGTGTGTCTCTGTGTGTGTGGGGGCAAAGTTTGTTGGCCGTGATGTTTTTTGAGTGCTCCAATAAAACACAATAAATACAGAAATAAATTTTTATACATTCCTCGGGCGAATGTCGCGTAATTCTTGTCGCATTTTAATAGCGCAAAGAAATGTTGTTCCAAGCAATTTGAAATTTGCGCAGAGTAGGGGAAGGGGGAGCTAACTTATGGCTCAACTTAAAGTGCGGTCAGATGGCGAGAGGCAGGTACAGTTGCCTTGGTTAGCTTGTCGCTTGGCAAGCTTATTGAATTGTTCCCCTTCCCTGCACTCTCTTCTCTTCTTCTCTCAAGGCTGGTAAACGGTCTGCCATAAATCTCGCATTGCACATGGTACAGGGCCAAGGGCGCCACGAAGGGAATTAAATTAAAACGGCAGCTTCTGCCTCGGAGCACAAATCAAATTTTCGCACCGTCGCGCCGCAAAATAAATAAAACAACAACAACATCAGTGGTAGAAGCAGCAGCCGAAAATCACATTTGCAATAAGTTGTTGAAAACTGAAGCGTAAAATAAGCATTCGTCACTAAATTGTATTTTGCACGGGGAACTTGAAATAATTGTGCGCCCATAAATTTAAGAGTCAAACGGAGGACAACAACAAAAAAGCACGAGCGAAAAAAAACAACAGAAAAACAAGCAAAGTTGGATTTGGGGTTTGACTTTGAATTTGGATTTGCGGCCGACAGGTAGGTAGACGCCCCGTCCGACTTGGGCAGTGGGCGTGTCAGTTAGTTAGGGAAAAAAGTGTGTGGGGGGGGGTTGGTGAGTGGCGCACGTTAAAAGTAGCACGCACAATTGATTTAGCTAAAATTTATGGCGCACATGTGGCGTATACGCAATGTTTGTCAGCAGAGCGGACGCCCTGCGGTATGCAACACATGCTGTAAGGTTGCCTCGATGTGGGGGCGTGTGGTACGCGCAAAAACAGTGCGGCATAATTAACGACAGCGAATCGTGTGAACCATTTTGATGGCACAGAGAATTTACTGAGCAGGGCAAACTTATTTTCTTAGTGTTTGATTTGGAAAAGGGGATATTCCGTATATATTTTAATATTATCACAATCTTTGTATGATAAAAGAGGCAAGCAGTTGCTTCAAATTCAACTGAGCATATTGTAAATTAATCAACTAGCCTCCACTCACTGCTAGGGTATTTCCACTTCGTTGCCAAAATTAACTTGCAAATTGTTTTGTTTTTCTGTTTTTTGCTTTTTATTCAGGCAAATTGCATGTTTGATATGATGCCCCGTATCAGTGCTTGTGCCCCGAGACATTGTTTTGTGTTGCGGCAATAAAATCAAAGTCATAAAACCTAATGAGCCCGAGCAGCGGCAGCAAGCGTGCGGCATGGGGCATGTGGCATGGCACGCCCTGCTCATCGCACCACATAATGAAAATCGTGAGCATATTGCAGCGCATCCATTGCCGGCATTAAATCAAGGACAGCAGCTCAGACCAAGGCTTACGTTGAGCTCATAAAACGACGCCGATCGGCGACGTCGGCTACCTACGATGGGCGTCGGGCATAAAATTTACGCAAACTGTTGTTGTTCGCATTGTTTTTGTTGTTATTGCTGTGAGCGTGCATAAATTTGGTGGACAAATATAAACAAATGTGCGGGAATGTGGGGGGGGGAAATGCGAGTCAGCAGCTGATTTATGCGCTGATAATAAAATGAAATTGTTGCGCATACGCCTCGTTGTGCGGCAGCAGCAGCAGCAGAAAATACTTTGGCCTAAGACACACAGGAAATACTTGTCAGGCGATAGACAGCCAGCCGTCTGGAACTGACACGCACTTGTCACAGAAAGTACCAAATTACAATTATAGAAATTCAGAGTGCACACACACAGCAACCACACACGCACAACATGGGCAGCGAGCCACTGAACTTGAACGAGGAACGGCGCGAGAAGCATCCCCTAGATGAGGAATTCTTCGAGACGCTGTGGCCACTGATACTAGACGAGAATCCATGCCGTGTGACGAGCAAAGACGAAGAGTTCTTTGTGCCCGAGAAGAGTTTCAATCAGCTGCACTGGCACACATTTCTCAGCAACGTCGGCTTTCCCGGCTACGAGCGACCACATGATTTGCGCTGCTGCGGAGCAGCACGGAAGAATGAAAGGGAGGAGGAGGAGGCCGTCCAATTGGCCAATGCATTGGCAATGTCTCCGACCGCGGCCGCTTTGGCCAGCTTTCAGCCTGGCACTGCGCGGACCATCAGGCCAGTGGATATGGAAGTCCACCGTTTGCGCCGCGAGCAGGAACGCCGCCAGAGATTGGCCTACAAATTTGCCAATCGCAAGTACCCGTGGACCATGCAGGTACCCTCGCATGAGCTGGAGTTTGCCCTCACGCCCGAACTGCTGAGGGAATTCCCCTGCAAAATGGAGCAGGAGATATTGGAGAGCATACATCACTACAACATTAATTTCATGCTGATTGATGTCGGCAACGAGGTGTGTGCCGATGATTTAAAGCGTTGGATCAAATTTCGGCCCTACGTGCAGATGCTGGCCATGGTGCGATGTCCGCGTGTGGAGCGTCATTTGCAATTGCTGAAGGTCTTTGAGACAATGCAAATCGAGGAGGATAATATGAACACATGGCACAAGGAGTTGGAGATATCCCTGTACACGGGCCTCAAGGAGGCTCAAGGTCGCAGGCTCTATAAAACCTGCGCCGATGCATTTGTTTTTGTTTTTTCACGTTATCGCGGCATTTGCACCTGTGATACGTACAAAGTGCTGCGTCGCATGTAACCCACATGGGGTATTTCAATAAATATGTTGTTGTATTGCTTAGCAGAGGTGGGAAGAGGGATGAGGGAGGCGGCAGCTGCACAGTTCGATTGGCAACGGGGCCAATTAATGTTGGCTTCACTTCGAGCACATGCACTTCCGGTGCTCAGCACTCGGCACTCGGCATCGCGCGGATGTAGTTGTCGCGGCTGTCAGAAGTGCCGCGGCACACTTAACACCTCTCCCCCCATTTGCCTCTCTGATCAGCTGCCAAGTTTGTCGGCCATTAGCCTCGGAAAGTTAGCAGCAAGTTGCGGGCATATTTCATTCGTTTATTTGGCAAAGCGAATGAAATTTACGCGAAATCCCAACAAATTACCACAGAAGCTTAACAAACTTGAACTGATTATAAAAGTTGACGCCAAAAAAATGAGAGAAGAGGAATGAGAAGGGCAGAGGGGGCAGCAGGGGTAGGAAGCCCTGCGTGGGCGAGAGCCAGCACAACAATAGAAGCCACCGCAGGAGCTGAGTTGCTTGGCGTTTATTTGTTGTTAAAAGTTTTTGCCAATGCGTTGCTACTTAAACAAGTCCATACATATACACACACACATTTTAATGTATATATATATTTACCGTTATTCTCAATACGTTTTCGTTACAATATAGCAAAGTTGCCTGGTCGTGCGATAGGATCTTTAACTTTTCATCTAATAATAAGCGAATGCAAAGTTTCCTCAATGTGACAAGCGATAAGAGCTGTGCGCGAGAAAGAGAGGGGAAGAGAGAGTGAGTGCCCGCATATAGACAGCTAATATATATGTATGTTTATATATAGAAATGAGTGCAAAGCGATTGCACTTGGCGCTCAACTCGTTTTTCCGCATCGCAAATAGATAGAGAACTGAGCGCTCGCAACTTCTTAATTCGCAAACCAGTTTGAAGACCAGCCAGAGAGTGAACAAAAGAGAAAGAGTTAGAAGGAGTACGAGAGAGAGAGAGAGAGTGAGATGGAGAGGGAGTGCGAGAGAACCAGTGCGCGAGATAGCGCGTCGCTTTATTTTAAAACCCAAATCAAAACATAAACAAGCGCCGCTCTAAGCTGATTAGACTGAAAGCACGTTTCATTCAAGCAGCAGCGAGAATCGGCTATACAGTATAATATATGTATGTATAAGCCGTATATGAATTTATAATACTATATAATGTGCTGTGACCCCCGAACCGGCAATTTTTCTGCTTGCATAATGTGCGTCACCTGGCGGGGGTTGGGCAAAGCCCACAAACCTGTCCGCCGCAGGAAAGTTGCCAAGCCTCATCTAAGCCGAGAGAGAAGCAGAAACAGAAACAGCAACAACGACAGCAAGAGCGCAATCAGTCGAGGGAAATTCACAGTGCATAGAGAGCTGCAAGCAGCAATTGATGATACAAACTTGATTGCATCGATCCATCGCATCAGTTCTCGCTCGGCCGCTATCAGCAACAGTTCTCAACGCAGTCCAATGGCAAATGCAATGCGGTCCCGGTCGCTGTCGCAGTCGCTGACCTGGTCGGCCTGCCTGCGTCTCTGCCGCTGCCTGTTTGGCCTGCTTAGCTTGCTCTGCCTGCACCCTGGACAGGCACAGCGTCTGCCACCGAACAACTGTGACAACCTTTTTCACTACCAGCGTCAAGGCGATCGCTGGATTGGTCACGTTACGCCCACACAGAATGGCTTGAAGAGTGTCGACTGGAAACTGACCTTCGCTGCGCATGGTGTGAACCTGGTAAGCAAGAAAGAGACAGAGAGAAAGAGAGAGAGAGAGAGGGAGAAAGTGTGTAAATGGGGTTTGGCTATTTCAGGCTGGCACCATTAGCAACCTGATGCCATATCCCGATGAGGCCAAAGCTTTGCAGAACATGCACGAAGGCGGACACGCTGATACCTATGTGAGATTCGATGGACACTGGGATGAGTTGCCCAAGATCACTGGCATCCAGTTGAACAATCAAGTGTTGTGCTCATCTGGCGGTTGTAAGTATATGATTGACAATGATTGACGTTGATTGATGGCAGAATTTAAGAACTTTTATGCATGAGTCATGAGGTAAAGTTGCCAATTGGTTAAAGATCAAGTCCCGTGTTGATTAGATGTTTATATATAGACAGATATATTCCCAGTTTGATGGGCAATTCCGGCGTAATAAGCTGTTTCTTACCAGCACCTCGACGTCAGATTGTTAATTCCCTATAATTAATGATGCCGGCTGTAATTGATAGATCCCCTTTAGATAGATCCGTTAAGTAATAAGCTATTAATGATCTTGCTAAAGTTGATATAAGGGTAAAGTGGAGAGAGATTAGAATGAAGAATCCCAGGGTGTCATCAGTTCGCATATCCTACTCTTCAGCAGGGTATCTTTAGTTGGTATATCTTACTCCAATGATGGTTATCAATGATCATAGCAAACTGAAGAGATTTTAATGAGAATACAATTAAGTATAAGGGAATTACAGGGTATCTTTAGTTAATGTGTCCTCCACCTCCACAGATCGGTTAAGTAAGGATAGTAAACAATGATCTTGCACTAAGGTATATAGGGGAACAGTGAGAGTCTAAAGAGAATACAATTCAGCGAAAGGAAACAGTAGAGTATTTTTATTTTTTAATATGCACCTTTCTCTCCCCAGTTAAGTGTAAGCTACTTATTTATATAATATTGGGAATGATTATAGCAAGCAGAAAAAGAAGTCAGTTTAGGGGAAAGTAATTACTAGGCATCTTCAATCTGTGCCGCCTTCTCTTCTTTCCAGATGCAGCACCGTCGACTACGCTGACACGTGAGCTGCACATGTCCGTCTCAGTGCAAACGACATACCAAGTGGCCGCACCACAGCACCAGCCCCACCCGCCCCACCAGCCCAGTCGACCGGAGGTGACCACGCAGCATATACCGCTGTTCATTTCAAGAAAGCCACCGTTCAATTTCAATCAAGGAATGGTTACTTCTTCGACCAGACCGGCAACACCTGTGTTTTCTTCTGCCAGACCGCCAACACCTGTGTTTAATTCGAACAACAATAATTGGAGTAACAATCCATTCTTGACTTCTAAAACCACCCGCAAGCCTGCTGTGATTGTGGATACTCGACATGATCCGCCAAAGGCGCCGCCGGCACCAACTGTCGTTGAGTGCGGCATTGAGGGATTCTCGGGCTTGCAATACGGTGGCGAGAATGTGCCACGCGGACGCTTCCCCTGGCTGGCTGCACTGTACCACGACAGCAATGTGGATCCCATTAAGATTGAACTGGTCTACAAGTGCGTAACCACACTCATCTCGGCCCGCACCGTCATCACGGCGGCACACTGCATCTACGGCTTCGAGCCGGCACTGCTGCGTGTCTATGTGGGTCGCCACGATGTGACCATGCATCCCGAGAAGGATGCCACACTCATGGCCGTGCAGACAGTGCGCACGCATCCGGACTTCGTGGGCAATCTGGTGCCCGACTCAGACCTGGGTCTGCTGGTGCTCACCGAGACGGTGGTCTACTCCGCCTATGTGCGTCCCATTTGCCTCTGGACCAGCAGCACCACGCTGGGCATCGATGACAGCGAACAGGCTGCGGTGGCCGGTTGGGGCATTGATAGCAGCTTCAAGCAGACTCGCTTCCCCATGACCGTCAATGTGCGACCAGTTTCACGTGAGGAGTGTCTGCGTGAAATGATTACGGCCAAGGACTTTCTGACTCCACGCACTCTCTGTGCTGGCAATAGCCAGGGACACGGTCCATGCCTGGGCGACTCGGGCGGCGGCTTGATGGTCTATCGCAACAATCGTTGGCTGGTGCGGGGCATTGTCTCGCTGGCTCAGCGTGCTGGCAACGGCTGCGACCTGTCGCGCTATGTCATCTACTGCGATGTGGCGCGGCATCTCAGTTGGATCGAGCAGAACGTTGTGAGATGAACAATTAGAGATTAGAGAGAGACTTAATAAAAACAAAGCGCTGCCTGTTTGCCTAGTAATTTCCACGTTTATGTGGATGCATGGGAAGGGGTCATTGGGGGAGGAGGAGGAGGAGGAAAGAGGTTACGCCTCTGTCTCTCTTGCATTCTCAGCTCACTCAACTCTCGTCGCCCTGGCGGAATTTCCAGTTTACTTAGCATAGTGACTCAACTCAATCCGCGCCAAGTTGAATCGATCTATAGCGAAATTCACAACTGGACTGCAGTTGCCCCTCGTTGCTTGTCGCGTGTGCATTAGACAAGTTTTCCAGTTCACGTTCAAGTCAAGTTCCTGTCAATCTCTCGATGCCTTCTTCACCGGAGCGGCTGCTGCTGCTGCGCCTGCTGGCGCTCCTGCTGCAACTTGTTATTTATCGAGCACAGCAGCTGCCAGATAATCCATGTCCGGCATACTTTCAATATGTCCACGGCAGCAGTGGCAGCGGAAGCATTCAGGGCGAGCTGACGCTCAGCTTGGTAACTGGCCTCAATCGCATCGATGTGCGATTCTCACAGCGTGGCGAACAAGCTGTACGTAGTCTCACTCTCTCGTCATTCCCCAACTTATTCCATTTCGCAGCCATTTAAAGTTGGCTCACTTAGGCCGTATCCTGATGAACGGACAGTGCAAGCGTACTACGAACGACTGGACGGCAAATTCCGCCTCGACCTCTGGCCAGATAAATCCGGTTTGCTGCCCAAGCTCACTCGATTGGTCTTGAACAATGCAACGCTGTGTTCGCTCAGTGATTGTGAGTAGAGCAGCGCATGCTCGCCTGGCCCACTCTAATGACTGATTCCTTGCAGATACACCACCCACCACCTACTTTAATCGGTTCTACGAAATATATCTCGAAACGAATGCTTTCCAAAGTTCTCATGATGAGTCTAAGAATGTGTTCATCGATGCGCTGGCGGACAAGCAGCTGCCCAAGGATACGATTCCAAATTTGTTTTCTGATTGGGAGCAGTCTATTGCTATTCCTTGGCCAACTCCCTCTACAATAACAACAACAGCAACCCTATCCATACCTGTTCCATCGCCAAGGACAGTGGCCACTCCTGCACCATTGCCAGTTTTGCAAACAAGCCGCTTCAATCCCAGCCCTGTTTCGTCATTATTGGTTTGCGGCCAGGAGGGCACAAGCACACCTTTTATACAGCGCGGTGAGGAGTTCCCACGTGGCAGATACCCCTGGCTGACTGCCATCTACCACAAGGAGTCCCTTGCGCTGGCTTTCAGGTGTGGCGGATCGCTTATCTCCGCCAACCTGGTCATCACAGCAGCTCACTGCGTCTACAAGGTGAAGGAGGATCGCGTTTTGGTGGCCATAGGTCGCTACGATCTGGACAATTACCACGAGGATGGCGCCGAGACTCGTGACGCTATACGAATTTTATCGCATCCAGACTTCTCGACGCGTCTGAATCAGCAGCCCGATGCGGACATTGCCTTGATCACACTCCAGCGACCAGTCACGTAAGGTTGACGTCATTGTTCTTCTTCCTAGAATACATTTCCTTAGTTTTTCTTTGCAGCTTCAACGACGTCATTCGCCCGATTTGCCTGTGGGAGGCAGCAGCAGAGGAGATCGCAGCGGAGATTGGCAGCATCGCAGGCTGGGGAACAGATGAGTTTGGCAACGCGAATACTCGCTATCCTCGTGTAGTCGAGGCCAAAGTTGCCACCGAAGCGGAATGTGCCCGCAAGTGGAAGGTGCAGCGTCCGGTGGATCGAACCATTTGCGCCGGCAATCTCGATGGATCAGGACCGTGTCTGGGGGATTCGGGAGGCGGACTCATGATTAAGCGCAATAATCGCTGGCTACTTCGCGGCATCGTCTCACAGGGCGAACGCAGCTCGGTCTTGGAGTGCAATCCCAATCAGTATGTGCTCTACTGCGATCTATCCAAGCACTTGACCTGGATAAGCGAAAACCTAAGATAGTCTCGGAGTAAAAGCCATGGGGAAGAGGCAAGAGGCGACCCGTGCTGCAGCAGATGTGTCCCGGTTCCCAAATCAATTATCAATAGTGCAATAAAAACGCCCATAAATATCGAATGTCTCTGTAAACAACGTACTATGGCAACAATTTAATTCAAAACAAATCGTTGCCGATTGTAATATTTGCATGAGAAAAACATATAAATTGAATCGACTTGAAGAATATCAAATGCTCTTTTACTGCACAAATCTAACTATCGTTACTATTGATCTCATTAATTTTGTCAAAGAACTTAACTGATCATGATAACAAAGATAGCAGATGAAGTGGTTTAAAAATTATGCCTTTATCAGAAGGAACTCATAGATTTGTCTAATATAACTTTTAATTTTTTTTTTTTTTTTTTTTTTAAACTTAATTAATTTATTTATTTCATTAGGGATTAGAATACAAACCTAATGAGCATCTATGGTTATTACTTATGATCTGAGAATGTTTTCTTATTAACTCAACTGAGATAGTAAGAAAATGTTGGGCTCTTATGAATATCTTAGTTCCTGATCTTAAGAAAAATTTTAAAATGTTTTCCAATCAACTTTATTTATTTTCAAAGATTCTTATATAAACTAAAATCAAAATGAAATAAACATTTTATTAAACCCAATCTAAGAACGCAGCTAATTAGTCGGTGCTGCTCACTTGCCGAGCTATCCGGTTTCGCCGCAATTGACACACGCCGCTCGATAAGCCGACTGCGATTGGAACTGAAACTGAGACTGAGAGTGAGCAGAGACAAGTGTAAATCATTCGCAGTACGATTCTCGGTTCGTGTAGATCGTTCAAGCTCAGGCTCCGCTCTATACAGATACCCGAGCTGAAGCGTAGCGCGAGTGTAGTTATAGAAAACGTTGCTGTTGTTGTTTGTTTCAAGTGATAGCCGAATACGGATCTGCTGAGATGCCTAGAGAGCTGCAATGGGCGGGCATCTTACTGCTTATAACCTGCTCAATGTCGCCCACATGGGCTCAGCAACTGCCTGCCGTGGCCTGCCCTGAGTATTTTGAGTATCTGTCGTTTAACGGAGAGTTCATAGGTCACATTGCCCTGCGACATGATCCACTCTATGAAAAAAATGATCTCCGGGTGGAGTTCTCACAGTACGGAGCATACGATTGGGTAGGTTTTCCAATGAGTCATCTTGCTCTCATGATGTTCCCAGCTCTCTTTCCCAAGTCTTATCACACATTGACCCGCTCAGATGTTGATGTTTGCCTTCTTCTTTGATCACTAAACGAGCTGTCAATAAATTGCACAGCTAATTGCTCATGTCAAGCGCAAATCGAGGCGGGAAATAAAGGAGTCTGGCAAAGAATCTTTATAAATAGCCTGCTGAGATCAAGTTCTTTGCTGTGACTCAAAACCCGTTTGAAGAAAGCTTTTGGTTGGTTAAACCAATTGAATTGTAGATCCCCCTCGATAGCGATGAGACTTGCACAGCGAATTGTGAATACTCTTTGAATACTCTTGCGATATTTAAGGCAGTTTAATCTTGGGTTTCTTTACATCAATTTCAGAGCTATGTGGGCAGTCTGTCGCTGCTGGACGATGAGAGGACCACTACAGATAATATAAGAAACGGCCGACCAATAAACTACCGCGTTGACTTTCCCATTCCGGGCAATCCGCCCAAGCTGACGCAGATAAGGCTGAACGACGCAGTGCTCTGCGATGCTCCGCAGTGTACGTAGTTCACATCTGATCAAATGCATCTTACTAAGTTTATCGATCAGTGTATGAGAATGTTTAATTCTCTTGCAGATGGTCGACCACGTACAGCGATCTCATTAATGCACACGCTGACCTCCACGGTGCCGCTGGCCTTTCTGCCCACATCGAATTTTCCTTCTGGTCAGACCTTTCAGTTCCAGCCATCACAGACTTCTCAGCCTGTGCGTCCAGTGCAGCAGCCATCACAGGCACCTCAGCCGGTGCGTCCTGTACAGCAGACACGTCCATCACAGTTCCCCAGCCGAGTGGAGCCTGAACCAAACGAGACCGAGCAGTCGGGCAATTCCGCTCCGCTTAATGAAATTTGTGGACGCGAGCGTGTCACGTCGACACCGCTGATCTTTCAGGGGCGTTCACTCGAACGTGGCCAGTTACCCTGGCTAGTGGGTCTCTTCGAGCGCAATCGAGATCTATCGCTGCTCTTCTTCTGCGGCGGCACACTCATCTCAGCCTCAACAGTGGTCTCGGCTGCGCACTGCTTTCGCTTTCCTGGCCGAGATCTGCCAGCCAGCAATACGGTTGTCTCGCTGGGACGCAATACCATCGATCTCACCTCGGATGGTGAACTACGTGACGTGTCGCAGTTACTCATCCACGACCAGTACAAGGAATCCACGAAGGCGGATCTGGCGCTACTGCGCCTGGCAACGCAAGTCACGTAGGTGTAGAACAGAATTGCAATCCTTTTCGTATAATAATATTTTTCCTTTTCAGCTTTAATAACTATATTGTACCCATTTGCCTGTGGAACGTCAATTTTCCGCTGCAGTTGCCTTCGGGCTACAAGACCTACGTGGCCGGCTGGGGTGCCGACGAGCTGGGCAATGCAAATACCAAGCTGTCTAAGATTACGGACACGAATATTGTCACCGAGGCGAACTGCCTGCGCGAGTTGCCCGCTGGCCTCGTCCAGACGAATAACCTCTGTGCCAAGAAGGTCGGCGCCGGTCCCTGCGCCAGTGACGGAGGTGGGGGCCTGATGCTGCGTGAGAACAACCTGTGGTTACTGCGTGGCGTCACAGCGGCAAGTCGGGCTAATGGTACCACTTGCGATCTGAGCAGGCCCGCCGTCTACACCGATGTGGCCAAGTACATTACTTGGGTGCAACAGAATATGTGGAACTAGTAGCGGGAGCTACCCACTCCACTCATCTGTAACTTAGTTAATCTCTTCCTGTTGATAATATGGAAACATGCATTCCGATTCGACACACTCGCGGAAGATCTGCGGGTCCCCAGCACGTCATCAATGGGTAATTTATATGCAAAGTGTTAGTGTATTAATGTAATCGAGCTGATTGAAAATAAATGAAGAATACATTAACAAAGCTACATACGAGTACTTACTATATAGCAAGTGGTATACACCTAATCTCTCATCTGGTAAACAAACCGTACGAAGAGAGCAGCGAACTGTTCTGTTTGTGTTTTGCAATTCAATCAAAACAAAGCGAGCGGGGAAGTTCTCAAGAGCTCAGATCACTCAGCTCGTGTTAAGAGTGACTTCGGGTTTTCATCTCGCTTGATCAGTTTAAGATCGGAATTTTCATCGGCATTTCGACTACCAGCGACAGTCTTCGTTACGCGTTCTTTGAGTGCGGTTCGAATTGCAAGTGCTGATTCGCATTGATCGTTTCGAATTGTTTGAAGCTATAACGGGACACGAATTCAGAATGAAACAGCTACACAAACTGCCGGGCTGTTTTCTCGCTCTGTTTTCTTTGTTGTCGCTTCTCGGGTTGCACAGTTCGTCGGCTCAGCTGGTTCCGCCCGTCGCGTGTCCAGAGTATTTCGAGTATCTCGTCTACAATCAGGAGTATGTGGGAAAAATTGCAGTGCGCCACGATCCACAGTTTCAAGAAAATACGGTCAGGGCTGAGTTCTCGCAACGCGGTACACTTGATTCGGTGAGCCAAAATTCCTCAATGGGGGAAAAACTACTATTGTTGATAACGGTATTACGTCAGTAACATTATCTCTGGCGCGATTTTGATTTTGCTTATCACAACATCGTAGATTTTGAGATTTTCCCTGTGTTGATTCTCTTTTTTAGTAAATTATAAATTTATTTAGTGCTTCGGGAATGCAGAACTCAAATTCAATAAATAAAGATATCATTAATGATCGGAGTCCGTATTAATTAGCGTTTATTGAAACAATCCATATATTTATTGGTTTTATACCGGCTTTAAATTTTACTTATTCTAATTCTGTCCCGCTATACCCTGCGATCGTTTTAGAAGAGAACACGGGTTGACTTAGCCATGTCCATCTGTTCGATTGAACGGGCCAATCTTAGGAAGAGCTAGAGACACCGAATTGGGCATGAAGGCATACGTAGACTATACGCAGAAAAAGTTTAAATACAATAAAAAAGCGAAATATTAAAAATAAAAAATTCTGCATCGCCTTTTAAATAAATTAATATATATGTACACAATATTCAAATTCTATCGGACTAAAAATGCTCGAGGGTGTAGGTCAATGTTTTCCATAATTTCGAATGCAGATTGCGCGAGTCGTTCATGAGTTTTTTATCAGTTTAGATTTTGTTATGAGTGGCTAAAGAATTGGCATGGAACTTGCTGTTGTTGTGTAACTTCAGTGTGCAAAAGCTCATGTAAAGAGTTCAAAATTGGGCAAAGAGTATCTTACTATCGTACACGCTGGACTGTAGCTGGCTTTTTGTTGACTTTGGCAGCTTCACGCGTTCTTTGTGTTCTCGAGATTAAATAATACACACAAGTTTGCACGCGGATGAGTCTACGCCTGCGTTCCAGAAGTTGTGCGACCGGTTTCGGACCATTTGTTTGGGTGCTGCGATAAATCGTGTTAGCTGCTGTTGTTCTTGTTGTTCTGTTGTTGTAGTCACATTAGTAAACCGCAAGGTGTTGGTTTAACCGGGTTGATTTATTGCTATATAGATATATCTACGGTTTGCTTTCAATTCCTTTTTTATGTGACACGGGAATCACAAGTGCACATACTTCATATAGAGAAGTCGAGCCCGCGCTGACTAATCGACAGCCTTGTCTGCTGTGGGGGAAACCTCAAGTCGTTGAATAACCGAACTCATTTCCTTTCTCGCTTCTTCTTAAGAACTATGTGGGGAGCCTGACAATGTGGGACGATGAGGAAACCACCAAGGACAATCTGCGCAATGGTCGCCCTATACAATATCGCGTGGACTTTCCTACACCCGGAGTGATACCCAAGTTGACGCACCTCATGTTGAACGGCAACGTCTTGTGCCGCTCCTCGTCATGTAAGCAGAGTCTCTTTCATTCCCATCCCTATGCAGTGCCTAATAACACAATTCTTTTGCAGATCCTCCCACCAGTGTGATGCTCTCCTTGACGCACTCGCTGCGCTCCACAATAATTCCATTGGGTTTCAGTCCGCAACAGCGACCGCAGTTTATACCAACATTCCAACGACCAACGTGGCAGAATCAGGACTTCGATGAGCAACCCACATTTAATCCACGTCCAACTGCTCCTCCTCTGGTTTTCTCGTCTGCACCTACGCCCCGAGCAACTCCTCGCCCCACACGGCCAGCACCGGCACCGGCACCAGCGCCCAAATCACCTGGCCAGGGGCTTGCCCAACTTAGTCGTATCTGTGGCCGCGAGAAGGCCGTCACTTCGCCACTCATCTTTCATGGCGCAGAGGTGGCCCGTGGTCAGTTGCCCTGGATGGTGGCGCTGTTCGAGCGTGTGGAGAACGGCGTCAGATTCTTCTGCGGCGGCACACTCATCTCCGCCTCGACGGTGTTGTCGGCAGCGCATTGCTTCCGCTACGGCATTCGCGAAATACCGGCCAGCCGCGCGGCGGTCTCGCTGGGCCGCAACACACTCGACCTGGTGTCGGCGGGTGAGCTGCGCCAGGTCTCGCTGCTGGTCCTACACGAGCAATATACGCCGGCCAACTACACGGATGCGGACATAGCGCTGCTGCGGCTCTCATCACCGGTGAGGTGAGTGTAAACTGAGCTGTGAGCAACCACACCAAGAGTATACTTCAAGTGTTTGCTATTCCCACATCCCACAGCTTTGGGGACTACATCAAGCCCATTTGCCTGTGGAGCGAGAACTTTCAACTGCAGCTGCCGTCGGGTCACACCTCGTACGTTGCGGGCTGGGGAGCGGATGAGCTGGGAAACAGTAACACTCGCATTGCCAAGATGACGGACACACAGATCGTCACCGAGACGGAGTGTCTGCTGGGCCTCAAGTCGCCGGAGAGTGGCCAGCGCGTCACCGCAAACACGATTTGTGCGAGCAACAGTCAAGGTGCCGGGCCCTGCACTGGTGACTCCGGTGGCGGTCTCATGCTACAGGAACAGAACGTGTGGCTGCTGCGCGGCGTCATCTCAGCCGGTCAGACACTGGCGAATCGTTGCGATCATTCGCAGCCCGTCATCTATACCGATCTGGCGCGGCACATTGACTGGGTGCGCCAGAATATTTGGTTTTAGTTGATCTACTTTGCGTCTTTAGTGAACAACTTGTGTGATAGAAGAGCGTTTCGAATTGTGTGCCAAAATAAATGCTTAGCTTAGCTTAGACGAAATTGAAAAATTGCCTTGCAAGTGCAATTTGTCAGGGCGGTGGCAATTTAGTTTCATTACATGCACTTCAGACTGTCGCTCGCTCTTGCTAAATGGGGCTAAATTGCGAGCGGCGGCGAAAGTCGCACACAAAACGCGCGCAAAACGCGCCAACGGGTACAACAGGTGTTAGGCCGAGAAGGCGCTCTCACGCTGTTGCGCGCGCTCTCTCTCACAGCAAAGCTCTCTCTCTGTTCTGTGCTGCGCTGCGCAGTTTGTTCGCCTGTGCGAGGCGGCAACTTGAGCATATCCTGTTGAATCGTTGTCGTGCTCGAGCTTCGACAAGTTAGTCGCGTATGAAATCGCTTCAAATTTGTTGCATACCACGCGCGGCAGCACTGGCAAATGAACGCACAGCATTCGTTCGCCTTGCTCGGTCGCCTCGCTCGTGCGTGCTGCCCATCGCAGTCAACGTTCAGCCTTCAATTCGCACAGTTCGGCGCGGCAGCAGCAGCAGCAGCCAACGCAGCCAACGCAGCCGACGCATTTGCCGACGCATCACTTTAGTTCGCAACGTGTGTGAGACTCCAGTGCGTGCGTGTCTGTAGCAGTGTGTGTGCGTGTGCTTGTGTGTGTGTGTGAGTGTGCCAGTGCGTGTGCGTGCGAGTGTCCTCTGCCTCGATCGACTGTCGCGCTTATCATTCATTGTGCTTATCACGCGCGCGTCACAAGAATTAGCAACACAAACACAAACAAGAATCAAACCAGATACGAGTCGCAAATAATTCTCAGCACGTTTCCATGTGGCCAAACTTAACAACAGTTTGCAGTTTACAGTTGCCCAGTCACAGTTACAATTTGATAATTACTGTAATTGCAGCCGTGTGTGGCAGACAATCTTCTCGTGCAGCAAATGAGTTGGGGAACGTGCCCTGAAGCTGACCTGGCACAACTTGCTCTGAATTGCGCTGGGAGAATGCATTAGGCAAATCACGCAGCACGAAAATGCCTCTAGCTCCAGTCGCACTCGAGTGACAAAAGCACCCAAAGGAATATTGACTACGAATCAGAGAACAATCGCAAACGTCAACGCAATCAGAAGCCACAATGCCGCGCCGCAGCTGCCTGGCAGCGTCTTGTGAATCCGTCTGAGATTGAGAGTCGAGCAGCGTCAACAGCAGCACAGACTGAACGAGAGTCGCCTGCCGACTCCCGCTACCCCTTCCCGTTTAGTTTGATTCTACCCTCCCCATACAACGACGTCCTCGACTAGCAACAACATGACAAATGCCGTAAACGCCGCAACGGCTCTGGCAGCCCTTGCAGCTGCAGCGACTGTTGCAGCAGCAGCAGCAGCAAATCACAGCAGCGGCAACGCCAACAACCACACTAGCAGCAATGGCGCAGGAGGAGGAGGAGGAGCAGGCGGCAGCGCAGGACAGCGCAACCATAGCACGCTGCTGCTGGCGGCCGATCACCTGCCGTTGCAGCTGACGACGACCACTAAGGTGGATCTGGACTTCGAAATCGACATTCAACTGCTGACAAATGGCTATGACGGCACCACGGTGAGTTCAGCCCCAGATTGATTGCGGGAGAGGATGAGGGAAAGTAAGGAGGGGGTGGGGGGGGTTAGGAGTCTGACAGGTTACGCTACTTGTGCAGCGATTGTGATTCTGCAGAGTGGTTTATTGCGGTCGCCTTCAGCTGTTCGGATTCAGCTTACCCGCTTTATGGGCATAGTGTGCTCGTAAAATTATCCTTTAACTCACCTTACAAAAGATACAGGTATAGCCAGCTATTGCTGTTGTTGTTATTGTTGTTGCTGTTGCTCTCGTGTAATTTACTGTTCGATCGGTCGTCAGCCATTGCGTCAGCCATAAGCTTTTATGAACCTCATTTTTATTACATGCGCCCGCATCGCAGTGACATTGTTGCCCGATTGCATGCGGTTTATGGAGCGTATGCGTAATAAATATCTGCACTAGCCTTTAATATCGCATATGTCAAAACAAAGACAGAGACAGAGGCGATGACAAAGACAATGCAAGACAATGGGCAAAACAATGGGCGGATGACAATCGTATTATCCTGCAAGCTGCACAATTGGGGGAATGGGCCAGGGATCAATGCAGTCCTTGCAAGGCAAGTGTACTTTGTAGTGACGCGGATTGTTTATATACTAAATGGTATTTCAAAGCAATTCGCATATCCTTACAGCGCAACAAGTCTCAGCTCTAGTCTCAGATAATACCAACAAATTACAATGAAATGCAACACGAAATATCAGACATCTAATGCTTCAACCTCAATGTTGTATGTGCCCCCAGTAAATCACCTCCCTAAATTGTATTTCAATCGGATAAAAGCCACACACACTGACACATGAGTTATTCAGGGGAATTATTTTCCCTGTTGCGTGTGTGTAAACGTATTTGAATGCCCCGATGTGTATCTGCTTGTAATAACGGCTTTACGGGTAGCCAAGTGCGCTGAACTTCAGCTTATTCAAACTTATCTGTTTTGCCCCCGAAAAGAAATGAACTTTACACTCTCGGAAAACTTTAACAAGATTTTGTCAATAATTTCAACTTTACCACGGGCGATTCTATTGACTTGTTCATACATATTTCCGAAACTTTGTCGATGGATTTTATTGGCAGCAAAGTTAAGTTTAAATAGATTTTATGAGATACAGATACATGTGTTATGGCAGCGTGAAACTTTTTGTTTGAGCTGTTGAGAGGGAAACACTTTTCAATGAATCAAAAAAAGTTCGATAGTTTTATTCGCAATCGGAAATAGAATTAAAATTATATTATATATTTAAAACTAAATTTAATCAGCTTTATGTGCATAATTTCATTGCAGTTACATTTCTGATAAAACTATCTACCACTTTCATTGCATTTAATGTAGAAACTCTTGCTCGTTTTATTTTTACAACATGAGGGCTCGAGGTGAACTTCGTTTAGCAGACAATTAGCGCACATCAGAACTCATTTACAATGCTTACTTGCAATGTATTTAATAGAAGTAATTATGAAAAACCGAGAATAGTCTCGGTTGGAAGGGGGGGGCAAAAAGTTTTTCATTCCCCTCTATTTATCTTATTATATTTCGCAGCTGCTCAGCTGCTAAATGAAAATGAATGCTAGCCTCATTAGCAGAGCACGCACACGTGAAAGTTTTTCCAGCAGTAGAATGTGTGACACATAGACACACACGGACAGACAAACAGACAGACTGACACACATTCATACGTATGTATATCGATGCATAATCCACTTTTGAGATAGGGAAGGGAGTAGGGAGTGCGTGCAGGTAAACCAAACTTTATCCTTCAATTTTGGCAAACGAAAATTTAACGTGCTCAACATGAGAGAGAGAGTGAGAATGAGAGGGATAGAGAAATGGATAGAATTGGAATATAGCATTTCAAGCATGTGCTATATAGCCGCCATATCCGTTACTAATATTCAGAGACACGACGAGCTGTTCGCACGTTTAGCCTGCAATCGAATGTAAATAATGAGTTGCACGTAAGTTGGCGTGCCACCTGGCGCACAGTTCGTGCCACGTCGCAGACACATCAGATGTGGAACACACCAATACCAGCCCCCCGCTCATACAGCTGAAATGGAGAGGGGGAATGTGGGTGGCAAGTGTGTCGTTTAGCATTTTCCGCATAAATAGATTTTTAACTAATTTATAAACAACTCTGCGGAAAAGCGGAAAAACGGCGACGCGCTGCACTCGACAACATGTTAGAAACTTTGTTTATGTGTTCGTGCTTGTAACTCAATTGGGTCAATTTCCCCTAAATGTGTTTTCCCACACACACTCCACACACACTCCACACACACTTACACTAAGAGGCACACATTGAGTTGCTAAATTGGCATTTCAATTTGCAGCGACAAAATCGAAGCTAATTTAAATGGGTTTTTTAATTAGCCAACATTGAAGTTGCCTTTTAGCAGTGAGCACTTAAAAGAACATAGAGTATGCTCATTCTGTGCACCCCCCCCGCGCTGTCCACACCTCTTGGGGCTTTTGAAGTACTCTTAAAAGAACGTTGCTTTTTGAACTTGCATTACGTATACGATATGTTGTGCAATCTCTAATTGAATTATTAATCCACTCAACCGACATTTGCCGTTGCCTTGGCTTTACTCTCACACACACACACCAACACACACATTGATTATTATTAAGACATTTTTGCATTTGCCATTGTTGCCATTATGAGTCGATGTTTCTTTCTCTCTCTCACTCTCTTTCTTCCACTGCTTATGTTGTGTTTGCATTTCATGCCGTGTTTTCTATAGCCCGGAAGCAACGCAGACACATATAAAATAAGTTTAGTCTCGCATTGTTCGGCGTCTTTGCCAGGGAGCGACGAGTAATAATAATAAAATATTAATGGCATTAAGTATTGTTGCTTTCGCATGCCGCCGCACTGATTGCTTCCCATTCAGCCACTGCCACCCACGACCTCAACTATTCATATAGTATTGACCATGGGCTCATTGTGCAACTGCCACAATACAAACACACCCACACACTCGCACACACGCACATTCATGCATGGCAAATAGAAATAATTGAAATGTGCAAACATATCCGCCAATAATTTGTGTGAATTCGTTTAGGATTACATCACTGTGGGCGATCAATGGGCGTGTCCGGTGGGCAGGAAATAAAGGATATTGATGACCGAGTCAATCGCAATGACAAATTCGTCATAATTGTCAGCATGCGATAATATCAATCACATTATTGCCCATTAGCATTGTTCGTGCAGATTTCCACTTGCCCTGCCAGGCCTGACTTGTTCGCTCCCTCTCTCACTACCACTCCGGATATAAATCCATTATTGTAATTAATTTAGGCTTTATTTCGCATTAAGCTCTACAGCTCTATGAGATTGTGCGTTTTGTTCTTCTTTGCTATACCAAAATAAAATCAAATGAAAATAAAAATGAAAATTGAAAATAAAATAAAATCAAGCAAACATTTTGCACTTGGCAGACAAAAAGCCAAAGCTCAGCAATTGAATTTAATTAGCTGGAATTAAATACCACCAGCAGCAATCTGTTTGCCAGTCCCTGTGTGTGTGTGAGTGTGTGTGCGTACTGTGTGCAGTTGGCAGTTGACTGGCTTATTATGGGAGGAGCCGCAAAACAAATGGCAAATGAGCCGCACGCTCGGGAGCATTGCGCTCTTTGCTGGCCCCAACCATAAATTGGGTCACAAATATAAACCGCAAAAGGGAATGCAAACAGACACACGCACACACACACGAACATATGCAGACCCGCACACCAATGCAGTTCTCTGTCTGTCGCTTAGGAACCACGTCTCTGGTCTTTTCACACCTCCGACTTGCCCATTATGCCCGACCACAGTAGCCGCAGTGTGTTTGTATAGGTGTTGCCAACTAATTGCATAGGACATGCTATACGTATGTCTGTCCAACTGTGTGAGTATGTCTGTGTATGGGCATCTCTCCCTCTCACTGTCGACCCCTTGATGTGTGTGTGCTTGCGTCACTCATGCAGCAGATGAAAATGGCAGGTAATGTCTGATTTTTATGTTGTCTTCAATGGGGTTACCCCTTGTGCACTCCCACTCCACATTCGCTGCTTCATCTAGCTGGGGTCAGATGGTAGCTAAAGATTTTTTCAATGCACAGTCCAAGGGTTTCAATAAGCCCGAAAGGCTGCCGTTTTATTGACCATAAAATGTGCGGCTGTCTCTCACTCAGACTCGTGTTGCCTTTTCTTTTTCCCTCCCTTTTTTTTTTCTTTGCCAGTTTCATTTCGTTTTTTATGGTCTTGTGCGCTGCCGGATTTGTTGGCATTGCTCTATCCATGTTGTTGGGTTCGAGAGTTGAGCAAGTTGAGCATGTAATTGCGAGTGAACAATGAGCGATTACATTAGACAGGGCATCCGATAGCGTGAGGACGAGGATGCTTGGCGCTCTGCCTGCAAGTATGCAATAAAAGTGGCACACTCGATTCTGCATATAACTCAATAACTATTTAGCAAACGAGGCTAATACGCGAGCAGGTTGTGCATGTGTCAGAGTGTGTGTGTGTAGAGTACAACGTGAGGGGCGACACTTGCGATGTGCTCGAGAAAATCCCGTTGAGTCCGACTGCCATAAAACAAGCGCAGCTGCGCGATTCAGCGAGTGTTTCATGTGGGTGTGACTCTCTTCTTCTGCTCCAGCTTCTGCTGGTGTGTGTCAACAAAGTGCACTTCAGTCCGTGCGAGCTGGCTGTGCATATTTGCCGAGCACACACACACCACACACATTGCGCGGTGCAGCCAACTGAGGCGCTATGCTGCGCTCGTTTTACAAGTTTTCCGCTCAAATTACTAAGGCAAAAAAAGAACACACAACACAAGGCATAAAATCGATGGCAACAACTCGCAGTTAAAGTGCGATAAGGCAATAGATGCAAATGCAGATGGAGATGCATAAAAAAACGTATAGAGAGATACGAACCTCAATTCGTCAGAGCGAAATTCGCAATCAAGTTCAGTCAACTGCCGGCGACTGCGGCTTGCAGACAAGTGGCAAACAACTGGAGCTAATTATCCTGCCGTAGATACAGATGCCTTTCAAGAGGAATCCTTTTGCAGTCCCACGTAAATCGACAGTTGCCGATAAGAGGCGCCTTCAGCTGAACGAGCAATGCGAAATTAGCATTTCCCTCATTCTCCACTGATTTTTGTTGTTGTTCTCAGTTGATGTATGGAAAGGTGTGTGTATGTGTGTACGTGTGTGTACGTATTTGTGTGCTTGCATCGAGCACGTTTCGCAATTATCAATCTAACGACAATTATCAGTGGCAAGCCCAGGGAAGCTGTCGATGCGATGTGCAGCCAGCTGAGTCAGGCGACAGCAGTTCCCACAGCTCAGGTATGCCCAGTGGACACCAAAGCATGCTGAATTTTAATAACTTTTATGCAGTTAGAAGACTACAAGATACTTACGTCCATGGCAGTGGAAGGATAGCACTTTCCACTAAATAATCTAGCATAAATTGGTGAGAAGGCGGAAAGAGAGAGAGAAAGCGAATGTAGAAGAGAGATATAAAGCGAAAGGTAGTTGGAACTATGGTTAGGGATAGAAAGAGGACGAAGAATAGGATAAAGGCGAAAGCAAAAGCAAAAGCGAGAAGTGGAAAAAAGGACCGAGAAAGGGGAATATAAATTGAGTTTGAGGTAGAGATAAAGCAATGATTTAAAGAGCAAGAAGAGCGAGCGAACTCTCTGTGCGAGGGAAAGAAAGAACATCCAAATTAGAAAGGTTACAAAAATTGCAGATAGAAGCAGATAAATGGAAATAGTACATATAGTAAAATATATTAATAAATAGTTAAATATAGTAATACATTGCAAGTATCATGAACAGCACTTCACAGGGTATCTGGTCGTGTCAAACTGCAGCTTGGCTAATCCTAAGCTATTAATAATTCATAGCTTGCAGAGTTTGATATATTCTCAAAAGCCGCAATAGAAACAGCTTGGGGAATGTCGCCAGCAGGCCAAAACTTGCCCAGCATCGTTGGCAAGTGCCGACGCACACCTCAAGTGTGAAACTCAATGCCGAAGGCGGTAAATGGGCAAAGAGCCAGAAAGGCTTTCGCATGCCTCAAATATAATTAATGCTTTAATAATTGAAAATGCCAGCGTAGACCCAGCAAGAGGTTCCGAAGTGATGAAATTGGAAAAGCCTTTAGAGACGAAAAGAAAAGAAACGCCTTTAATGCATCAAGACAGTGCCGTCGATTCGCATTAGGTTCTCATTTGCATTTATGCTCGGCCTCGTTAAGCTGCTCCCATAAAGCTTTGGGAAAATTTCATAGATGCTTTGCCTCAATTATGACGATTTAACTTGACACGGCGCTGGGTGATGTTGTAGATACTTTTAGGCATGCTCGAGAGGACAAGTGTTGCTGCGTCTATTTGTATAATTACAACTGTAACAACAATTATGAGACAGAGAAAATGATAGGAGGGAAAAGAGAGAGAGAGTGAGCATGTGTCGTGTTGACATGACTTTCAGCTGCGTTTAATTATGCCGAATGCCAACACTGAACACAAACAAGGCACCTACACAGTGCCGCACAGACATATGTGCACACTCACATTCCCACACTCTGGCAGAACTTGCGACTTGACAATCGTAGACAAATGTAAACAGTAACGACCCAACTCAACTCAACGCGTCTCAACTCGACTCGAGCAAAAGGATGACAGCCCCTGCAGTCAGCCTGGTGTGGCCTGCCAACTTTATGCAATTGTCGACTGTCGCACAAGCATTGACAGCGCCAACAATGGCTGCCAGAGCAGTTTGACAATTGTTATTACAGTTTACAGCTGCTTCAAGTGTGTGCATGTGTTTGTCTGCGAGTGTGTGGGTATTGGCGTGGCAGTCAAGTGAGACATTTACCGAGTGCATAATTTAAGAGTGTTGGCCAGAACGGGTGGATTGCTACATAAGTGAGTTGAACAGGGAGACTGCAGCTGCCAATTTACATTTGAACAGCTTGGATGCTTCGCAGGGTTGAAGTTTATCAATAAACTCCTTTGCGAATCGAGAGACCTGTGTTTAACTGCCCTACGCAGCTTGCCTAACCAAAAGCAAACTCCGAAACCGAAAGACTTTAAGTTCGGCTAGAAAACTTAACAAGCCTGCTAAAATTTTTGAGGCGAGGGCAGCCTCAACAAATATTTGCGCAGCGCATAAATCAGCATGTTAGCACTGTTATTATCGTCGCTATGAGCAAACCCGGCCAGACTAGGCCATGCCAGGCCCTTCCGGAGTATGGCGAGTCTGCATGCAAGCATTTCCTTCTGCCCAATTTGCCGACTTGGTAAACTAAAATAAACCCCGCAAGTGTGAGTGCACATCTATTGTGAATAACGTTCAGTGGATGAGGCAAGAGGAAGCAGGAAATGCCTACGAAATTTCTTGTTTATAATGCGAACTTAAATTTATGCTAATCATTCATTGTGTGTGTGTGTGTGTGTGTGTGAGTCTGTGTGTCTGGCTTATGCGATCGTACGAGTATAGCACAAGATAACTCCAGGCCGCACTCTGCCAAAGTCAGACGCAAGAAGTGAGTGAGTGTGCAACATGTGCCACGAGTGGGGCCTGCGGCTTTAAAATTGAATGTTTAATGAATACTTAATGTACTCGTTGTCAGCACCACACACTGACTCGCACAAGTACATGCACATACATGTTTATTTACGTACCACCCCCACCGAAACTTCTGACACGAGAATTCCATTATAAGTATAGTTGCGCTTTAAGCTCATCGGCTTTAAGCTTGAGGCGAACTACAATTTGGGGCGAGACTTTTATTAGTCGATTCGCAGTCAGCCAAGTGAATAAATTTCTTATGCATCGCAAAGAAATGCGCCAATGAAAATTTAGTGGGAAGCCAATGCGAATAAAACCCGAACGACTCGCAGTAGTCAATTTAATAACTGAACTGAACCGAGCTGAGCAGCTGCAGCAAATCCCTTAGAATCGCATCGAATTGAATGGAATCGAATCGAATGAAAGCAAATAAATGAATTGACGCGCTCGTGGTGGCCTGGCGAATGAGGTCAGCAGTGTGCAATGAGTGCACTCAGTGGTGCATCTTCGACTTGAGTTTAACGGCAAAGCGCACATTTCAATTGTGCAGATTCTAATGCCAATATTCGATTTACGAGCAGGCCAGTAGAGCGTGGTTAGTGTCAAGTATTAGAGACGTTTTTACAGGCTTCCTGAGAAAGAGAAAGAGGGAAAGACAGATGCAGCTATGACGATTAATATAAAGGAAATCGTTTTCCAGTGAAAATAATATTTTGAATTAACAATCATTTGGTAGAGGCATAAGTACATAGACATAGGCATGTGTACTTCACTTCTTTAGTTTCAGCTTAAGCAAATATTGTATAACATAAAGTACAATTATAAATCGATTTATTATTTTGTGTACACTTTGTATAATGTATAATCGAAATACGTATTTCATGGTATGTATAATCTGTTATTGAAATGATGAATTTATTCGAAGAGTACATAGGAAACCTTTATTGCCATTGTTGAAGTCTTTTTGAAAGTTTTTATAAGTACTTTTCACTCTGTTATGCATTCCCTTTATATGATTGTGACCTGATTTCACTTAGTTTCCCCCTGAACAGATTTACAAGAATGTGTCAGCTTTATCCCAGCAAAGACATCTATTATTTTCAAGTGTGCACTCATTCCAAGTGCGAATGTCGCTTTGTATTGTCAGCTTTTCCTGTAAGGAGCTCAGGCAGTGCAATTTCTTGAGCTCTATTGAAATATAAGATTCCTTTGCCGGTTGCCGGTGCTCTGCCAGTGGCACTGCCAGTGGCAGCTCGAGCAACTAGTTTCCTGTTCCACTCATTGTTTATCCCGACAATGGAATAACAACAACAGTTCAAGTGGCGCAACTTCTCAAATGACACTGTAAAGTGAGTTAAATAAACAGGCGCCGCCACCATCCAGGCGCAACAAGGACCTACCGGTCTTGGGCTCTTAGTGGGTACTGCTGTTGCTGCTTCTGTTGTTGGTTTTCTTAGTTGGTTTTCCATGTTGGTTTTGCTGTTGGTTTTGCTCATTATGCGCGTGTTGTGTCATTTCTTTGCTTGTAAATCACACTACTTCCGGCAGGCGTTCATGTTTACACTTACACACTCACCTAGAGGCATACGCACATTCATGCAGACCGACGAGAGGGAAGGGGCAGACAATCAGGCAGTTGGACGCACTGAGTGGAGAGCGCCAAGTTGAACAGGGCCGAGGCAAGCTGCCATTGGCAACAGTTTTCTGCAATTATTGTTGTCGTTTCTTGTTGTTGTTTCACTTTTTCTTCTTATTCTCCTTCTGCTTTTTCGCCTCGTTGTTTGTGAACAGGTTTTGTGTCTTGCCTTTTGCGCAATATTATTGTAGTCTACTTTGTTGCGTTGTTCGCTTCGCCGCCGCTGGCAAGCAATTTGTGCGTGTGTTTGTCATTGAGTGTGTTGTGTGTGTGTGTGTGGGATGTTTTGACGTTTAATCAACGCATTGTGCTATTTAACTTTACAAACAGCACCCACTCATACAGACACACACACAAACACAAGCACACAGATACTCTGAAAGCAATGTCCTGCGGCCTGTGTCTCCATGCAACCCTCGCCTTTTGTATCTGATTCATCCGAAGCAATTTCATAACAATTCTGTACAAATTATTGCTCCGAATTGCCCTTTAAAAATGCATGACACTTTGTGTGGGTCATCGTAGGCCAAAGAGCATTAAGTGTTCACCGGGGGGTGGTGGAGAAGTAAGGGTGGCATAGGGTGCTGTGGCTCCATTCGAGTTGGTTAAAAATTCATCGAGTTGCGTAGGGTGTGAATTTTCGTAATAATTGGGACACTTGTGAATTTGAAATTCGATTCTGAAGGCCGTGCTGGGAAAGTTGAGTAGGTCATAGATTAGTAGTTTTCAGTATATCAAAGTTAGTTTAAGTTAAAGCAAGAATATCAAAGAGATATTTTATTCAATTCTATTCAGAGACTTGTTTGAAATAGTTACTTATAAAAATTTAATTTATTAATTTATGTGATGGAAAGATGGAGGCAAAACTTTAAACAAAATAACAATTAAAATAAAAATTGTAGGAATAAATGTTGGATAAGTTATAAGTGTTCAAAATCGAGGTAGATATGAAATATGAAATACTATCCCAACATTCACAACTGTCCTGTCGACTCTGTTAACTGACCATAATACGAAAGTTACAACCTTGCTTCTCCATTTTATGCGAATTGAATTATGCGCTTAGTGTAGTTGAAACGAAACACATATACGAAGTGATTAGGGCACCCACGCAGCTTGGTTCGTCCGCTTTTATTTGCAATTAAATAAAGCAGCTGTTATCTCTGTCACGGCATTTCGTATCTTAATTTCTGCATGCCATTACACAAACTACATTGAGATACTTACAGAGTGAACTCGTGTTGCATTTAACAAGTTGAAAACTGTGTTGTAATTTAATAAGACTCGCAATTACTGGTAAATTTACAGATTGTTTTCACTGTGTAAATTGAAGATTCATTACAATATAGTTGGCGCAGTGCGTTGCCTGTAAACGGCAGTTTAATGATGAACACAAGGGAGACAATGGGCGAGAATGTCGCCCGGCGGCATTTAAAATCAGTTCAACAGCTGGCAAATCAAATGAATATGTTGCGGCCAGCCACGCCTCTTGCCTTCTCCGACACGCAAAAGCAGTTAATGTTATTTTTATAATCTCAAGTGTCGTTTATTGCCCTGCGATGGGCGTGGCAAGCGTGTCTCACAGCAATCACCGCACTCTGCCTGCCAATTAGGCTTGTTTGCTCGCCATTCAGAGCGAATAATGCGAATAATCCTTAACTTCCAGCTTACTCGATAATGTCTAACGCCACCAGAGCCTCAGGCTTCGAGCCTCGAGTCTGGAGTCTTGTGTCTTGTGTCTTGAGTCTTGAGTTAATTATAAATATCGTTTGTATGCAAAGCAGCAACATGATGCCCGGAGAGCTGGTCAATTACTTACTTAAGGCCAATTAATGATTTATGCAATTGTCAAAGCGACTCCGCACAGCACAGCATAAATATTGACTCGAGCGGCTTATGCAAATATTGAAATTGAAATTAATTCGCCTCAAATATTCAAATAATAATAACATTTACCGGGAAAAGCGCAAGACTGAGGCAACTCGTTCAAGTTTAATTACAATGTTCAGAGCGAGTTTGCTGAAAACAATTTGCATTTGAAGCATTAACTAGTCTCTGCTGGCCAGCTGTAGTTAATTAGCTCGCATTACGTATACGCTCCGCTGGCCACTTGATGAGCCTTTGTGAAATATGTGAACAATGTTGCAGCACTTCAATTGGCAGTACTTTTTTTAATGTGCAATTAAAGTTGCACGCTTTAAACAATTAGTAACTTTTAAGCCGATTTAAAAATGTATCAACGCGCAAAGTGTAAAGGGAAATTCATTTAATAAAATGAAAAGGCCACACGGCTTTCCCTCTTCCTTTTCCCGTACAACTTAAAAATACTTCTGCAGCGGCGGCATTTTTATGTATAAATTAATTAATTGCATGTGTCAGCGGTTTCGGTGGCGCTTTTTAGCATTCTCATTTGCATTTTTGTTGCTTATGCTTCGCTTACAATTCTGTGGTAAATTAATGTTTCACATACGCCGCGTGGGCTGCGAATAAAATTACAGACAAAAGAGCAATGTGCAAGGGTGGCAAGCGTGCAGTGATGCCTGAATACCCTTTGAATTAAGAATTTAAAACAGTCTCAGTGGTTTACCTCATGGAATAATAAACTTAAGTAGTCTCATTCGTCTGGCAAGAAATCAGTTGTAAACTAAATTGAGTTTGATTTTCAGCTTAAGACATTTGCAATTTTAAACGGAGATCGCTTCAGTAAAGTTTTCTATCTGTATTTATAAATTATTTATGACTGTCAGTCTAGTATGGCCAACGAAACACAGACATATTTGCAGCTGAAGTGAATGTACCCTCGTAGGTAGGCTCGTAGGCTCCGCCGCGCCTGCATATTAATATCACTGAGTGGTTGCCTGTGGTGTGTTTCTCTGTAAATGAATGGGTTTTCCAAATGCTCGCCATCTTTAATTGGACTTCGCTGCTCTCTGGCTGTCGACTATCAATTAATAAATTCGCATTCGCAATCGCATTCGTTGGAAGAGGTCCGAGATGAGCTTGCTCTGTTGTGGTTTGCAATCGAATCAAATTCATTCGTGCATAACTTTGGTCAGTTATACGAAGGCAAAGATGGGTTCGCCGCTGAAATGCCAACATATCCGTGCATAACTGAAATGCCACCAGTATACAAACATACGCACACACACACACACAGACACATTGGCAGACAGACGGCAACACAACGCAGACACATCGAGACAACCGCAGAGGAAATTCACATTGGCAGCCAGCAGGCATGACTCGTATTTAGCTTAACAAATTAATTATATTACGGCTGGCAAAATTCATTCATTCATTCATTATTTTGAAACGCAACAGAAGAAGAAAAGTGCCAGAATTTTGCTCGATTTTAATTATGAATAATGCGGCACGTTGGGACCCGCCTTGGCCTCGGGTCGACCGCAGTTGCCAAGTGATTGATAGTTTTGGTATGAGGTAAAGTCAACCGCAGCAAGACATGTGAACCGCAGACAAAATACAACAGATGACAGCAGGGCACACAGAGTCGACCTATTCCTTTCCGCCTGGACCCTTCCCTTCCCTGCCCTTCCCTTCCACTGTCCTACTGCTTGTAAAAGTAAATGAATGAGACACAAAGTGAACAGCGGACGCGTTTAATTAGTGTAAAATGCTGCTTCCTCAAACAGTTTGTGTCATATACGCATTTTATATAATATATTTAATTAGTTTAGCGTTGGGGACGTCACTGCCTTTGATGTTAATTAAAACTTGACAGCAGAATCCTCCCATTCTACAGTACTTTGTCTTTTTGCGGGCTCTTCTAGGAACACCTTATGTGGCGGGCAGCCAAGTGGGCCATGTGGCTCCATCTGAAGTTTATTATTAAATTTCTGCGGTTATTGCTTTTCATAATTGACTTACCTCTCTTACTCTCTCTCTCTTTCTCTGTCGCTGCAGCTGACGTCCTACTACAATGAGACGAGCTGGACAAATGCCTCCGAAATGGATACAATAGTTGGTGAGGAACCGGAACAGCTCTCACTTGTGTCAATTGTAGTTGTTGGTAAAGTAAATGTCGTTGAATGTCTAACATGCGAAACAGCCACCACCAGCTACCACTACCAACATCAGCCAACACAGCAGCACCAAAAGCACCACCATAATGCACCACCACAATGCACCACCACGCATCGATTGCTCGACTGCAGTTTTGTTGCTCTTCAATTAGTGCACACAATCGCATGTGGCAAGACACACACTCACAACTATTCGCACACACATGCACACGCACACACAGTCAGCTAGGCGCACACACACACACTCATTGGCTCCGCCCTCATAAGTATGCTATGTTTTTTAATGTGTGCATCTCCTTGACGCTTCTTACGTCTAATCCTGCATTCTCTGCTCTCCTGTCTCTCCTCTCTTCTCTTTCTTTTTCTCTCTCTCGCTTTCCCTCTCGCTGCAGGCGTCTTTCTATCGGTGCTGATATTCCTTTCCGTCGCCGGCAACATACTCGTCTGTCTGGCCATCTACACGGAGCGCAGCCTGCGCCGCATCGGCAATCTGTTTCTGGCCTCATTAGCGATTGCGGATCTCTTTGTGGCTTCGCTGGTGATGACATTCGCGGGCGTCAACGATTTACTGGGTGAGTATCATTCATTGATTCATTCGCTCGCTCGTTCATTCATTTCGCTCATGTTATGGAAATTTGCAATTGAAATTGTCGCGCAATAAATTTATGTAAAATGCTGCAGGCTGTCACACAAACAAACGACTCGACAACATGCAAAGAACTGAGCCACCACCCTGGCTAATGGAAAGGGGAGGTGACTACTCTGGCCCACCCTAATACCTTTGCCTCCCCTGAGGGGCCATTCAAAATGACTGGCAGCGCTTAAAGCGAGGGATCTTGTGTGGCTTGTGCACAATGCCTTTTAAAGTGTCAGCTGCACTGTCGAGCCGAGCCGAGCCGAGCCGAGCACATTGAATCATCCTTTGGCGATTGCACAATGTGCCTGTCTGTCCGCCTGCCTGCAGCAGCAGCAGCAGTGCCTGACTGAAAGGGATTGGCAACTTTCATTAGGGTCGCATGTGATGCAGCTGCCCCCATTAGTGTGCTCGCTTATCTACTGTCCTGGTTACCTTTACATTGACCGCACTCAGGTGGAACCAGCTCGCAATGCTCGAGCAGGCATCGAGTGGAAACGTAAATTAAAGCTTGAAGAAATAAAAAGCTGGCTAAGTAAATAGCTGGCAAATTAGGAGACAGGCGCTTTGAAGAAGCAGCCATCACTTGCTGTAGCAGGAGGACATGTTCCGGCTGAGCGAAGCTTGCAGCTGACATCAATGCGTGTTCAGCGAGCGAGTGCTCGATGAGAGGGCAAAACACAAACAGAAAACAGAGGCAAATTTGGCCCCAGCCCAGTCATGTGTTGCCTGAGCAACGCAAGAACTCAGACATACACACACAAAGAGTAACAGTTACATTCACATATGCATGTTAATCTGTATGCGTATGTAAGCCTGTGTGTATGTGTGTTTGTGTGTGTGAGTGTGGCGTGTCTGTCACTCGGCTTTGTTTGTCTGCTCGTCTTGCCGTGTTTGTGCGTGAAAATAATAAACGACTTTGCCACTTCAAGAAGAGCAGAGCAGAGAACCCGATGCCGTAGGGGGAGCGGGTGTGGCAACAGAAATTGGTGCGGGAGCGGGAACTGGTGCTGGAGTGGGAGCTGAAGCTGTCAGTGCGACATAAGCAGCAGCAAAAAAAAAAGTGTGAAAAAATAAATAAAAATGCTCCGCTTGCAGAGTGTGTTGAAGACAAACAAGCGCTCCAAGTGCCAGCTGAGGCGCCTCAGGGTCACACACACACACACACACACAGTCATGCCCACACATATGTGAGCATTGAGAGCTGCTCAGCCAAATTATTTTCGACAAAATGCCAACAAGGTTGAATCTGAATGGATATCGAGGCTGGTAGGCAGCAGAAACAACATTTGGCACGCTCGCAGGCGAAGCAGCAAATCAGCAAATAAATAAACGAGCTTCAGCATATTTATACACACGCACACACACTGATGCACATGTACACCTTGCCAAGCTAGTGACAACAGCTGCGCGACAGCTCAGCAAACATTCATGTAGATTGCGCTCAGGCTAAAAGTATTCAAACTACTTCAATCTATCCCTCTCGAGATGAGTGCAAGGCGAATTAGTCGAAGACTTGACCAA
Source organism: Zaprionus davidi (assembly GCA_018903715.1). Taxonomy (NCBI): domain Eukaryota; kingdom Metazoa; phylum Arthropoda; class Insecta; order Diptera; family Drosophilidae; genus Zaprionus; species Zaprionus davidi. Next base: position 3,317,689 of record JAEIGL010000003.1, read on the forward strand.
ATAGTCGGAGATCTATATCTATATATAAAGTATATTCAGGTAGGGAATCGAAGAGTCACTCGAGCAACAGATGGGCCAATCAAAAGTCAAGCTGAGCTCAGCCAGGCGAAGCCAGGATGCCTCTGCCATTCCTCAGTGATTTCTTCCATTGTCCTGCAGTGAATGCAAAGTGCTGCGGCAGATTATCATTTTTAGTGAATGAAGGGGCGGGCTGGAAACCTTTTCAGCTGATGCGCCACATCCGGTTCACTAAAGAGCCATATCCGGTGACACGGTCGGCCATGGAAGCCGAAATAAATATGATGATATATGAAATCAGCTGCACACACACACACACGCAGGCAGACATTAAACGGTTTGCATGCGTTGTGTGATATGAAATTTATCATGACTGCATGATGATATTTTCGCAATGGCGATTTCTTTTACAGCTTCAGTGGCAGCACGAACCGGATGTCCGCTCGGGTACCTGCTTGACGAGTCCTTTTGCCATAATTGCAACGCACTTACGAACAGTTGCCATAAAAAAAGGGATCGTTTCAGCGCAAATCAAACGTAAATAACGCATGAACCACACAAGAGCCTGCAAAGTGGAAAACCAATGAAAGAAGCTAAGGGTGATGAAAGGAAAAAGGAGTAGGGTGAGCGATAGAGAGGGGGAGGGGGACTGGGGCAGAGAAGTGGGACAGGATGGTGCTACAGTAGAGCACGGGAAACGGAAATTAATTTATGAAATCATTTAAACTCAATTTGGCTTGTGAATAAGTAAAAAACACAGCAACAAGCGGGCGTGTAGGAGAATGATGCACAAGCAGATACCCTGTAATATTAGAGTTGCAGTAACTGCAACGCTTCATAAAATACTCACACTGCAACTACCCCAGTGAATTTAAACTGCTCCATTCGCCAATTAACTACAGGGTATTGAAAATTACATTGCAATTCGCCGGCTACACTTGATGTTGTTGCCGTTGCCATTGCTTTTATTGCCTTTACTGCTAGAGCGACGAGCAGTTCTCCAGCCTGGCCACAACATGGCAATTTCCGTCGAGCTTTCGTGCCTGGCCAGGATGTGCGACTTTGCCGTCAGGTTATTAAGCAACTTTAACAAGCAATCACTCCAGTTACATGCAATGCAAGCAGAGACACTCTGTCAATCAATCAGTTGGTCAATAGATCAATGCAACCCCAATCAAAGATGGAACTATTTAAACTTACTTCATGTGTGTTCTTTTCTCCCCCATTTTACCATTGCAGGCTATTGGATATTTGGCGCAGAGTTTTGTGATACTTGGGTGGCCTTTGATGTCATGTGCTCGACGGCGTCTATACTGAATCTGTGCGCCATATCAATGGACCGTTACATACACATCAAGGATCCGCTCAGGTGAGTGCAGCAACTAAACACGAGACGAGATGATGACCCTGTTGATGATGATGATGATGATGATGATGATGATGATGATGATGGTGATGGTGATGGTGATAGAGCCTGTCACATGCATGAATTATACAATTTATCAATATGCACGACGCCTGCCTGTCATCAGGTCCATCACACGAGCTCACATGATATTATAGAAATTAATTGTGCATCGAGTGGGAGTGCGAGAGTTGCTTCCCGCTCCCCCCACCCTCCGTCGCCGACCCCTATTGATTTTAGTCCGGGCTACGGTGACAGATTTAGAGCCCGAAAGCAGGCGGAGATATATTATTGATGTGACACTGAGGGGCTCAGAATGGAAGCACGATTAAATATCGATTTATTAAAAACAGCCTGGCCTGGCAGCAATGCCAGCAAAAGCAGCAGCAGTGGCAACCTCTCATGCATATTACTCATCCGCCGCGTTGCCATGCACATCACGTTTGCCAGCCACCTCGACTTGTTTATGGCGCCGTCACTCGCTCTCTCTCGCTCTCCCTCTCTTGCTCATTAATCGCTGCACATAATTGTTTCATTAGTAACAGATTTATTGGGCATTAACGACTTTTTTGCGCTGCCACGGGATGTCCTTAATGGCGGCGACTTCATTTTTATGCGCTGCCAGCGGCAAACTTTGCTAAGCACTTTTGCAACATCATCGCAAGTCGTTCTCGCTCAGCCAGTCAACTACTTTGGCAAGTCACTGTGAGCAGAATGAAACAATATTTATTACTTATAAAAAGAGACCCATTAGAGAAGTTTGCAGCTTTGTAGCTGATTGAAATTTCTAGAGCAAAGAATGCGACCCCATTAAGGCACGCAAGCGGCACCTGCTGCTGCCTCATTTGATGGGTTTAAACTGGAAGTCACCTGTGTGTGGCAAGGTGTGAGGGAATCTCAGTGCCAATTCCTGTTTGTGTGTGTGTGTGTGTGTGCGTGTGTGTCTTTGTCAAACACAATGACTTGTCGCCCTATTTGAGCTGCCCTTCTGACAGTGCCACAAAGTGCTGTCCTCCCCCCCCCATCCCCAACCTAACCTGCAGCCCATGCTGAGTCTCTTCAGTCTGTTACTCTCACTGTTTCACTGTCCGCCTCTCTGGCCATCTCTTATATTGTCTCTTTCCCCATCTGTCTCGAAATTGACTTTCAAAGCAAAGTTGAATGTGGAAAAGATATTCATGTTGCCGAGTGGAAACAACTTTATCAGCGAGTTTTATTTTTGTGTGTTAATTAAATTTTTGACAATGCCGCAACCGCAAAGCAACAGCAAAAGTAGAAAGAGAAGAAGGGGCAGTGGAAGCGAGGGGGCGGGGAGTACAGGGAGAGTGGAAACAACAAATTTGCCAGCACAAATATTATGTGGTTCGACCAAGTCAAACGAGAATTTATGACATGTCAACGGCCAGTGAAGGAACAACAATACAATGGCGAACGTTTGCGGGAGTCAGTGAGAGAGTGTCTGTGTATTGTAGGTGTATGTGTGTGTGTGCTGTTAAAAATGGCACTGGCCAAGTTGCTGACAGTCAAAGACGAAGTCGGCAACAGCAACAGAAGCACCACAAGCGAAATTAATGTAGCTCAACGGCTGTAACAAGCGAGAGAAGCGAGAGAGAGAGAGAAAGAGAAGTTAGCAGAGCGGGGAATAGCGAAAAAGAAGTCTACCGCTGCTGGCAACATATGGCACCCTGTCTCGGGTTGCCCCACTGCCCGTCAATCTGGTCCACAGTGCGAGAGCCATAATAAATCCTTTGATGCTATTTTCAGCACAATCCAAAAGTAGAAAAATATTTTCTCTACAGCCAACCCTCGACCCCAGCTGCAGCCCCTCTCTCCCTCTCCCTCTTCCGCACTCCCTCTCTCTAAGCATCGCTCAACTGTCCTATTTATGCGCTCACTTTCTGGCTTACGGGCATTTGTTGTTCTACTTTGCACCTGCCCCACGCTGCCTTGCCCCGCGGCGCAGCTGATTCGTTTATGAAAAACGCTACACGACGTTTCTATTGAAGTGCCATTTGCTGCTGCTGTGTATAACGGTGTGTGTGTGTGTGTGTGTGTGTGAATATGTGGCTGCTTGGAGAATTGAATCAGCTCATTCCTTTTAAGCGTTCTCTCCTCTTCTCCTCTTAACGAGTCTGCTGCCAACGCGACTTGGCCACCTCAACTGAAATCTCGCCTGTTGAATTTTCTATTTCCAAAGTTTTCCAGACACTTCGCTGATGCTGCTGTTTTATCCACTGTGCTGCTGTCCAATGAATTTATGCCAAGTTTGCCTGGCAATATTTTACAATGCGCCTGTTAAACGTTTAAATACCCTTCACCTGTTGAGAAAAACGGTATTATAAACTTGTGTTAACCGGCAATATAACTAACAGGAGATAATTATTTGTCTGTATGAGATCACAACTAGATCACAACTACAACAAGTATTAAAACTACCAAATTTGGTAACAGTATTTCCGATTACTACACGCATATAAAGAAATACGTCCACTCCCTTTTCTGACCCCATGAATATTAATAAATTATTAATAATCTTTTAATTCATTTACATTCATCCTTTTAAAAAAATTATTATTAATGTAATCAATTTTTATTGAAACTTTTCCCAGTCGACTGTCATTAGTCGACATTAAATAAAAAAAAAAAAAAAACTCATTGAAAGTGCAAGTTTAGGTGCAGCCATGCACTGAGAATACATTACAGTCGAGCACACTCGGCTGTAGCTTTCTTCTACTGCTTGGTAAACGTTTTTGGTATCATGTCAGCCGAGTTGGTAAATATTATTTCAAACAATTTGTGCGTCCATTTCAATTAGCCCCAGCCCCCTCGCCGTGTTCTGCTGGATTTGCATATGACCTTTGGCTCAATTTGAGTAGGTTCAAATTGAATTTGGCCACTGTAGTGGCGTCGCCTAAGACTCTCGACTCACGGCTGATGGCTGATGGCTCCATTTGGGCAATGTCGAGTGTGTCTGGGGCGTGCACTTCAAGCGTGCCACGCCCACCAGTAACTACCTAGCTAGGTTAGGCTAGGCTGACTGGCGCGCGATGCTCTTTATGCAAATCTGATTTATTTGCATGTCAAAGTGAAGACGGCAACTGACAGTCTGCTGCTTCTTCAATTTTTTCTTTCGTTGCCTGCCGTGTCAAAGGTCGCGCGCCTTGTCTCATTAGGAAGTGTCGCCTGTGCCTCTCCCCCCCCTCCTGGACAAATTCGCGCTGTAGTCGCATTTTCTTAGCAGCTCAGAATAATTGCGAGCGTTTAATTTAATTGCGCTTGGCAAGATTTGCGCCTTCGTCGTCGCAGCCCTGGCAAAATTGGCAAAAAATGAAAAAGGCGGCGACAAAAAACAATTTGAATGAAAAGCTCAAAAGCGCGCGCGTGGAAATCTAATTAGAAACAGGCGTTGACAAAGTTAAAATGATGGTGGTATTAATAAAAAATTATTTAATGCGATAAAGTTGACAGCCAGAGTGCCCCAAGGCGGCCCCGATGAAGGCCTGTCGAGATCAGCATCAGCAACAGCAACAGGGGGTAGGAACGGGAAGAGGCAGCATGTGAGTGCATGTGCCGCGTATTCTGCATAAACTTCGCTTTAAACTGCAATAAAAACTGATGCAAACTTTTATGACGGAAGAAGGGAATGAGTGAGAGAGGCAGATGGAGTGGAAGTGAGAGGGGTAGAGGAAACACGCGTGCGTACTTGAAACACAACGCGAATGTGGCGCAGGGGAATGTTTGTAATTGTCTTCGGGTTATGTTTTTTTGTTGCCCGTGTCAGCTGCCTGCAACACTTGACAACAATGAGCAGTGGAATGTTGGCAAGAGAGAGGGGGGGGGGCTGGGTCACATATGTGGGAATCGCTTAAGCGACGAGCAACGCGCTCATAAAAACTCATAAAACTTCAGTTCAGTTCTGGCAACGCAGGCAAACAAAATAAACGCCCAAGTGACACACAAACTATGCAGATGGCATTGTCTGCGTGCGCGTGCCTGTCTGTAATTTCTTGAGCACACATACGCACACAAAGACGCGCACACATGGACATACAGCGACACAATGGCAGACGGCATTAAATGCAAATGGGCATTGACAGCGGTTGACTTTGCTGCGAGAAGGCGATCTGTGGCAGCACACAGACAGTTGCACAAGCACTCACGCACTCACAGGTATACACACACATACAGACACGTTTTCAATTAGTCGTTTGAGGCATGATTGCTTGCTGTATTGATGGTTGCATGGCACATGATACAAATGTGAGTAATGTGCAAAGGAGATGAGGCAAAGGGAGAAACGAGATTCACGCAAAGTGCTGCATCACTTTTCTTTTTCCCATGAGGCGCAGGAGGGAAAGAGGGGAGAGGGACATGGGGCTAGGTGCGAACTAAGTAAGTAAATGGCCACTGCGGGCTGCTTGGCTGCTCTCGATTGGAAATCAATTTCGTGTGCGGCACATGAAATTGAATTTGTTTGTGAATACAATTACCTAAACTTCCTTTTCCTGTTCGTGCATGTTCGTGCTTGTCGCGCCTCGCTTGTCTCTCTGTCAACTGTACTTTTTGGGTCTTGTCGTCGTCTTTGTATTGAAATTGAATTATTCTGTTTGATTTCCTGGCCATGTCTACCGCACAGCGCAGCCGTCGCCAGCGGCAACATTTGCACAAGCCAAAATGCTGCGGCATATGGCAAACAGTTGCCCCTCCCACCCCCTTCCCCCTCTCTAACACATGCGTATATAGAAAATGCCAGCAGGCTGAGGTTTTTGCCTGCTCATTTCCGCTGCCCCTCCCCCTCACCCCGCCCGCTACTTGGCCTGTAAAAGCAAATGCGAAATCGAAGTGGTTTGAAAAAGCATACACGATGATGATTTGCATACGTCACCCGGCGGCAACAGCAGCAGCAGAGAGAACCACATGATGGTCACAAAGCTGCTGAAGATGAGGAGAAGGAGGAGGCGGAAGAGCTGCCGCTGCTGCTGCTACGTAATGTGCGCTGCGGTCTGGTTTCGGTTTAGGTCGATTTGCCGCAGTCTGTTCGGGTAATTAATGACATGCAGCCCCCCCCTGGCCAGCAACAGGCATTGTGCGAGGCAACAGTGCGCACCAGCATAATTCGTACGAGAGCCGCGCCAAGCCCAAACACCTAGACCAAATGTGTTCCGACTGTCAGCTGTGGCAACCCTGTTGCCTAACTGTCCGGCCGTACAGCTGTCAGCGGCGGCCACAGTCGGTGTCTGCCTTCAGCACGCAAAGCCACAATCACAACATGTTCAACATTTTCTTGTTCCATTCGCTGTACCCCTTTTCAGTTGCATTTTGTTGCCATTTTTCCGCAGGGAACAGACAAACAACTGCGAAATTGACATGACTGACCTCTCACTCATCATCCCAACGCACTCACTCTGTATCTCTGTCTCTCTCTCACTCTTTCTGTTCCATTGCAGATATGGCCGCTGGGTAACGCGCCGCGTCGCTGTCATTACAATTGCAGCTATCTGGCTGCTGGCCGCCTTCGTCTCGTTTGTGCCCATCTCGCTGGGCATTCATCGACCTGACCAGCCGCTGATTTTCGAGGATAATGGCAAGAAGTATCCCACATGCGCACTGGATCTGACGCCCACCTACGCCGTCGTCTCCAGCTGCATCAGCTTCTACTTTCCCTGCGTCGTCATGATTGGCATCTATTGTCGGTAAGTCAACGAACGGATGTGAGTGCGCCTGTGAGTGTGAGTATGAATATGAGTGCAAGCAAGTGAATGCAATCGAGCTCAAAGTCTTGACCGCAATGCTGCCACAGCATAAAGAGAAAATCTGAGGAATGGCAAAAGTTTTAATTATTGAAATTCCTTTGCTGGCAAAATACACACGAAATGTTAAGCAAAGAGAGCGAGAGAGAAACGGAGAAATAGTGAGGGAGAGAGATGGGGAGATGGGGTGGGAGAGCACATGAAAGTCGAAAAGGAATTCGAATTAAACAACTTTTGTGCATGAAATATTGCTCTGGCTAGGTGGAAGCAATATAAATAGTATTTCCGTTAGCTTATTAGATTCAGCACAATTTGTAATAGTACTTGCCATATACCCTGTACTAGTATGTGGCACAAGGTCGGCACAATATTTTTATGCGCTTGCCGAAAGTAATAAAATGTTAATCATAAAATTGGAGGGAAGCAATGTGGAGAATGCCAAGGCTTCTTTGCAGGACTCCTTTGCTGATGGCGCCCAGGCACGAGATGGGATAACTGGCAGCAGCGTGGAGCATAGCGGGAGGGGGGTGTGGGGGGATTGGCCACTGGGCACATGCAGCGCTGGCCATCAAATAAGTAGGCAAACAAATAAGCGCACGCATTAGTCTACGGCTAAGTAATCCCTTAGCTGAGCCAACGGCGACTCGAGCTGACGATCGCTGGGGCGTGCCACCAGAAAGGGCTAGACAATGCCAGGCCAAGGATGGCAACAGGATGCCAACAGCGAGACAACAACAACAACAGCTAGGGGGCGATAGGGCCGCTCATCAGCTTTATAGCCGTGGGGCGAGGGGCACGTTGCCATTTTAGCTTAACGAGATTTGCGACCAATGGGCGAAGAAGGCAACAAATGGACACAAGCTGCTCACACACACACGCCCCCAGCTAGCTGTCAGTGGCAGCTCTCTCTTAGCTCGGCATCGAGTCGAGCGTCTGGTTGCTGTCATTGGAATGTTCTATCAAATTTCGGTTAAATTACAGAATAAATAGACTTTTATCGTCATAATTTGTGCACGGCCAGCCTTGTTATCCCATCCGATGTGGGGTTAAGCCAGGCGTGCACACACACACTCACACACACTCTGCCTGGTCAGCAGTCAAACCAGCCGTAAACGAGCGCATGAGTACGTGCTCGGCACATTGCGTATACGCACTGTGTGACTGTCAAGCACTTCCCCTGAGGCAGTGGGTGAGGGAGAGGGGACTCGAGTGAACTATGCAGGACAAGTAAATAATTATCATATCAGTTACAACCGACAGAAACATCACTTGACCAACAATTAGACGCATGTAGATGGTCTGCCAATGCGATTCCTTGTGCACTCAAGGACTCAACTAAAATTGGCACTCTAAGCTAACTGCAATTGTTGCCAAATTACTGTGCAATCCAATTACAATGTATTCCATAATTAATATATACGAGTTGAGCTTGTGCTTGAGTTGCGATTAATAACTGAATTTGTAGACTGAAACTTGAATTCGAATTAACATTGCAAATCTGCGGTTGCTTCTCCCACACAGTCTCTACTGCTACGCCCAGAAGCATGTGAAGTCCATCAAGGCGGTGACACGACCTGGCGAGGTGGCCGAGAAGCAGCGATACAAGAGCATACGACGACCCAAGAACACGCCAAAGAAGTTCAAGGTGCGCAACCTTCATCACAGTTCGCCGTATCACGTGTCGGATCACAAGGCAGCAGTGACTGTGGGCGTCATTATGGGCGTGTTCCTCATATGCTGGGTGCCGTTCTTCTGTGTCAACATCACGGCCGCCTTTTGCAAGACCTGCATCGGCGGACAAACCTTCAAGATCCTCACCTGGCTGGGCTACTCGAACTCGGCCTTCAATCCGATTATCTATTCGATTTTCAACAAGGAGTTTCGTGACGCCTTCAAACGTATTCTGACCATGCGCAATCCCTGGTGCTGTGCCCAAGATGTGGGCAACATACATCCGCGCAACAGCGATCGCTTCATCACTGACTACGCTGCCAAGAATGTGGTGGTCATGAACTCGGGTCGCTCCAGTGCCGAACTGGAGCAGGTCTCTGCGATTTGACCAAAACGCAACGGCAATGCGGCCAGCGCTTGGCTCCTCTGCAGATGCTGTTGCCCCGGGCGCAGTGTCAACGATGATGATGACGATGGGGCGCTGACCTCCAGATATGTTCCATGAGATTCGGTTGCGGCGCCCACAACAACGATTGTGGAGACCGTGGAGGCCGCACAAATGGAAACCGAACTGGTCTAACTGCATTACATGCAACCTTTTTTTTTTGGGTTCCTACACGCAACTGCGAAGCAATCCTCAAACCAAAGCGATACCAAAACGACACCCAATCTATCTATTTATCTGTGGAAAACCTGTAAGTATTATCGGCAGCGCATTGTACGAGTATTGTCCTAAGCAATCTACCCGCTAACTATAATTTGTGAGAGTGTGTATACTACTTAATCGTAGCCCTAAGCGAACTAGACGAGCAAGCGAGTTATGCGAGTAACTAACTAAGTAAGTGTCTATACTAATACTTATACTAATACTACCGAGTCGTGATTAGGTCTAAGATCCCCCCACACACACTGAAGAGCTTCTATATGGTTAAACTAAACTCGTACATTAGGTTACTTCTACTATATCGATTACCATTAATAACTGTGAATCCAATTCCCACTCCGACTCCGAACTTCGAAAAGCTTAAGAAACTTTCTCAAGCAGCAGCAGCTGCTTTGAATATTACACAATGGCACATGTCATAATTCACAATCGGACAATACACCCAGTCACCCACACACGCACACATACGATACACACATGCAAACAAAGCTGGCGATTTTGAATTATTGATGCGGATTTATTTATGGCCATTGAGCGATGTGCTGCACTCATAAGAAGTCACAAATGGGTATTCGCAACGCAACTCATAAATCATTCACAATTATTATTACAATTTACGGTTATTATAAGTGAATGTTTTCCACTTCATCAGAGGGGGGGGGGGCAGGAAGAACGGCTATCCCGTTTCGAGAAGGCAACTTGAAATGTTAATTAGGATCGCAGCTGAGATTGACAGACGCGAAATTCGAGTGCTTCGTGTAGTTAACCCAGGACGGGGACAGACACCCAGACAGGCCGAATGATTTAATGAGGCGCACCTGAAGCGCCGCAAAGCGGATTTATTTCGCTGTGGGTGGCAAACACCTCCAGCTAAGGTAAATGCTACCACTAAGCAGTTTACTCCCCCTGCCCCACTCCTCGATTGTTTGCCTCTCGCAAGGCGGATAATGAACATGTGCCTCGTAGCTACAGTTTGGTTTAGCTGCGGACTGAGGATTCCTTGCTCAACTCAAGTAAAACAAATGTAAACAGTTTGCTTTTCACGCCACGCGATTCTCCAACGACTCCTACTCCAATTTTCCCAACTCCTCTGTATCTTCTGCTTATCGTATAATGAAAAATTAAACCCACCAAGCTGGCTTTGTTATCCTTGTGGATGCTGTCGTTCTACGGATTCATTTCCATTTCCATTGCCAAAAAAAAAGGTTGCGGCTGCCTCGTTTGCCCGCAACTCTTTTCCGCGTGTTAATTATTTGTTGCCGTCTGACAATCCGCTCAACAACAAGTGTATTCGTAATCGGGATTTTCTTTGCCTTCCTTTGACTTTCGCTTTTCCCCTTGTTTGCTTGTTTATTTATTTTGGCAGTTTATTAAAAGCAGCTGCCGTCATTTTAATTACAATCTACTTATTCATATCGTACTTACGAAACGGAATCGTATGGAGCCACGCCCCGCCGCCCCATTGTCAGCTTAATTTCCTACTGGCAGCTGGCACGCAATCAATTCCACTTTTGTTTTCCTTCGCACGTGCCAAGTTTGTTGGGGGAATTTGCGGCACCCCCAGGCGGGATTTGGCTGTAAAAAAGGCTTGAATTGTGTTCTGCCTGTGGCGCTTGGCACGCACTCGCAGCGGGCGAGAGGAAGTGCTCCAAGTCGATGTGGTCGAGACTCCATTGTCAATGCTAAAGGCAGTGCTATTGGCATTGACTTCGGAATTTGCAGCCCGCCCGAGCTCCACGATAAATATGCCACGCGCCTACAAGATGAGTGTGCGAGTGTGTGTGCGAGTGTGCGTGTATCTAAATATAGCAGCCACATTGCTGACTGCCGTCTGGGGTATTGAATTCAATACGAGCTTGCACTGTAGACTCTGCAGACTCAAGGACATCCCTTCAGACCTCCCATTCGTTACTGCAGTCTTGAGATAGGCAACATTTCCGGATACGAATTGCCAAATGGGCGGTAGATTTGGCAGATTTTGCTTTGACTTTGACTTTCTCTTCGTCTTAGTCGACACCTTCTAGCTATTACCTTTCCGCCCCCTCCATTTCGTGGGCGTGTGCGGGCACCTTTAAGGCGTCCCCACATTTCACTCCTGTTGCTTTCTTTCTCTCTCTCTCACTGTCTACCTGCCTCTGTTTCGTTCGTTTTCCATTTGTGCAACTGCCAAAACCTTTTTGGATTTCCTCTTCTATTTTTTAGTTGGGCATTGCATTTCCACGTCACGGCTTTTTGGGCCACTCGTCACGGCTTTTTGGGCATCGACCTTTGCGGGCTGGGTTTGAGTTTTAATTGAAACATTTGTCGTCTCGCTGCTTGGCCAGAAAGTTGGCCAATTTCAGTTTGCGTGCTCTCTAATTATATTAGCTGAACGTAGATCTGTGCCATATATTTTAGGCTAGCTACGTGATGTGCATGATAAGCGTGAAACGAGAAATTGCAGACGAAATCAGCGCAACGTTGCGTAAAACAAACCAAAGTTGGCCTTTCATTAGCATAATCGCTGTGCAAAGAATTGGTCGTGCTTTAAGCAAGTTCAATGATGAGTTCGACTGCGCTGACTGTCGCCCCGGGGCTATTTGTGCGTGGCCCCAAACTTGATTCTGCATTACGCATACGCACCGTTGCACGCGCTGCTTAAACAAACAGATTGCTTGTAATTGCTTTCGCAATTCAATTATTTGCCACAAAGACGCCAAAGAAAAAAACGTGAGAGACGAGAGGAGGTAAACACACGCCCATCCCCCCAAACATCAATGTCAACAACAACAGCAAACAATTAAATTTTCAATGCAAATAAAAAATGTAAATGCAAACACGAGTACATGCGCAGTGCGGCAGCTGGCTGTATACAATTTAAAGAAAATAACACAATCGAACACTGAATAAATATTTACCTGATAATAAAGCAGAGGGGCAACAAACGTGAACGTTAATAGCATCTCCCAAATGAAAAGTTTTCTCGGAATGAACCTTTTAACCAAATGGGAAAACGACCGAAAAAAGCAGAGCAAAGATTCAATTGAAATAGATAAATTCTTGCTTCAATTTGAAGACACTTCTTTCCCAGCATACTTGAGCAGAGTAGTCTCCAATGTTGGTGTAAAATTCTTTAAAAATATCTGCTCTTTTTTGTCTCGGCACGAGTAGTTGCCCGCAATAAATCCCCTGCGAGCTAATCCCCAAAGAAGTCAACAAGGCAACTTTTGTTCTTGCGAATATGTTTATAAATATGCAGATGGCAAATCCTTTGAGCCCATTTAAATGTTTGCATACAATTTATTTGCATTTCCACTTTTGCCGCCTCCTCTTCGTTTTCTCATCGTTCGTCAATTTGGCTAAACGACGAGCAAACCGAATGTCGAGCGGGAGATGAATGTCAACATTTCGCATAAATTGCATGTCGATTGCCAAGCAGTCGCCGTCAGGCTTAGGCGCTCAAAGCGCATTGATTGATTGATTGATGGATGGCCGGTTGACTGGCGGACTGCCGGAATGACGGACTGGTAGACAGTCAAACTGACTGTCGGACTTTTCGTTTCAAATGGATTTTTCGTGAGTTTTTAAGTGGTTGCCAGGCTGCCGGGATTGACATTTCATTTGAGCCAAGTCAGCGTCAACTCGCACCCTTTGCCAGCTGCTGCCAAACTGTCGTGCCACTCAAAAAACGCCAGCACCACCAATACCTACACACTCTATCGAGCACAGCGAGCAACAGTTGTCAACTCACGCAAATTGGTGCTCACTGCTCCAGTTTGAGTTAGTGAAACTTTCGTGGCACGCAACCCTCACGTGCGCTGCACAGCGTTCTCTACTTATTTAGTCCCAGGTCAGCACACCTCCGGCTACCTCAACGCGCGTACCTCCACTCTGCGCCCCCTCGAGCTGCTGCTACCGCCGCCGCCGCATTTATTTCAGTGTTTTTACGACTTTTCGCCTTAAAGTGTTTATTTCGTTTTACGACTTTCTACAAATTCGCCAGGCGCGTGTCATTTTGCTTGCCTACTTTCTGGGGCTGCCTGCCTGCCTGTCCCGCATTACGTATACGCAGCGTAGCTCAAAACGTTTTATTGCCTCCATGGCGGGTCGTGCTAATTTATACGTTAGCTTCCGTTTTGGAGGAGTCGCGTTTAGTGCCCCCGGTCACGAGCGAATGCTTCATAAAAACACACTTTTAATCACAATTTTTGCCAACGCGCTTGGATTTCGCCCAAGCACGATGGCCAAGAAGCCAAGCACAAATTTTGCATACATGCGAAAATTAGATAAAGCTGTGGGGCGACTTACACTAAACTAAAGCTTGGCCGGACTGATTGACCTGGCGACTTTGACTTCTGACAAGGGCAACGCTGCGTATGCGCAATCTCTGACATTTGGTACAAACTTAAAGCGCTTTAAGCAGCCAGCTAGAGGTTGCCACATTCACCACAAAAAGTTTCATTTGCTATTTGCCTTTTTTGCCTGCCATTTGCTGCAGTAGCGAGAAAACTTTGCCGAACTGCAACAATAACAATTCAACAAAGTTTTGACAACAGTAGCTTCGCCCTCACCTCGCCCCACCTCACCTTATCGCACCCTATTTCATTCTCCTTTCTCGCACCCCGCTTCGCTGCGTTCACTGCGTTCACCTCCACCTGGCTGAGCGGTGGCCACGCCCCGATTTACTTATTGTCTGGCAAGCTGAATGCTCATAACATCTGCCTAAGGCTGAAAGTTTTCAACGCTGCTGCACATTCTCCATAATGCACGTTTGGCAAGGATACTTACTCTTTCTCTCTCTCTCTCTCTGTCTCTCATGACTCGTTTGCCATTCTGCCATTTCAATTATAGCAATTTAATTGAAATACAAATTCAATTTTATAGCCGACTTTTTGGTGAAAACTTTTCGCTGTTTCGCTTCAATTGAATGCCAGATGAATCGAGGACTCACGGATGGATGGCAAGAAAGGACAAGAAAATGTACTCAACTGTGTTGAAAGTGCAAGAGCAACTGCAGCAGCAAGTGCAGCTTAAGCCAAGCGCACTTCACTTATTGTTGCCAGTCTTTTCATTTCACAAAATAACAATGATTAATTAATTCTTCATTTGGCCGACACTCCTGGAACCCCGTTTGCTCTTCCGTTCACTACTTACCCAACTTAAACTGCACTCAATCGATTTACATGCAAGCACATACACTTTCATGTCATGCATTTTAATTAAAAAGGCCGTGACAAGCGTCGACCGTCGCGACATATCAGAGAGAAGGAAGCATCCCGAAGTCGAAGCCCACGCAGCGACTGCTTGCAGGCGCTTGCCCAGTTGCTCTTGAGTCTCCCTTCTCCTTCCGCTCCTGAGGCTACCCATGTATCGTACTTGTATGGTTGTAAGTATGAGCTGGCGGTGCTACCTCTGTCAAGGCAACGCGACGCCTTAACATGCTGCGACACACTGTTTGCAATTTTAAACCCAAATTGAATTACCGCGTCATCGTCACCGACCTCCCTCAGTTGCCCTAAGGAAAAGTTTCGTGCATCGAGCCTGGCTTTTCCCTTTTCCTCTGCCTTTTCTTCCTTTTCCTCTTCCTCTTTGTGTCTTTTTGCTATTGCAGCCTTGCCTTGGGCTCTGTCGCATAAAAGTTTTCCTGCAGCATATTTTATGTGGCGGTTATTCACTTGCAGTTTAAGTTGCGGCATGTTTGGCTTCATAATTTTAGTATTTATACGTGACTTAATTTATAACTTATAATGGAATAGATTAGATATTCCAAGTTTGTGCATATTAAAAGATAGTTTTACTGTCAGAGTTACACAACTTTGGGCTGCAATTTAATTTAATCCATGCTTAATGAAGAATGCAGTGAGAGACAGTTATCTGTAAAATATTAAGCTGCAAATAACAAAATACCAAAGAAACTTCATACTCTATTGAGTAACACGTCACAAATTACCAATAATACCATAGATTTACATGTATTTAATACTTGTAAAATGTAAATGGGAATAGCAACAAAGCCCTTAAGCCACATAACAGAAATGATAAAACTGCTCTCAATATTAAATCAATAATCGAGCAAAAATCATTTTAACAAACCAAAAAATAAAACAGAAAAGTTTAAGCTTTTAATAAGTAGAAATAAATTCCATATTATATTTGTTATTTTTCGCATAAACCAAACCAAAGTCATGCGCTCAAGTTAAAAAAAAAGCAATTTAAATTCAATAAACAAAAATCATTTTCAAGCCAAAATGAATCGATAATTATGCCACATAAATTTGAATAATTTTCAAAACGTTTTGATTGTTTTTTTCTTATTTATGTGGGAATTTTGCAACAAATTTTCACAATTAATTTATTTGCCTTTGTTTGTGCGCGTGCCAAATGGGACATAAATTAGATTTGGCAGCTCTCAAAAATCGATGCTTATTTTCCAAACCTCTAAACTTGTTTGTCCCCGCCATACCCCCCGGGGTGCTTAGCTCGCATTATTGTTATATTAATTGATAAATATTTTCATTAGCAGCTGCTGTACTGAAATTTAGTGCATAACAAATCGTGTGCTGCCCCCAAAGGAAACAAAAGCAAACCACACAAATCGGACTGTAAATGCGTATGAAATATAGTTCCATGAAACACACATATATATCGCAGTATATTTTTAACATTTCGTGTATATTATCTGCAGTGCAAATAAACGATACAGAGCCGTAACTAAAGCCGCAGGCACAACCACAGCCCAACGGGCGATGCCGCTGACAGCTGGCACGGACAGCTGAAGAGGGCAACAAAGAGGGGCGACAGTGGGGTAGGCCGACGGGTCCAACTGGGGACCCAGCCCTTATGCAGGCGTGAACATAAATTTCAGGCTTGAGTGCGCCCCAGTGAAGCACAGGCAACTTCTGGCCATGTCGCATTGTCGGCTGCATGCCGCTGGCTGCCCGAACCGTTGTGGCCTGTTCTAATGGTCAAAAGTGCCAAAGTTTATTATTAAATTTTGCTGACGAATAAAACTGTAGAAGGAAAATCAATTTCCTACATTTTCCAACGGGTTTGTGTGTGCGAGTGTGTGCGAATGAACCCAACTAATCAAATTAAGTATATTTTTAAAAATTTCCAATGTCCAAAATTCCAAATCCTTTTCGTTGCCAGGGCAAGCAAATTACCGAAAATTCGATGCTGGTAATCGAATATTTTCGCTGCTGCCCCGAAGTCGAAATTCTTGGCACCCCTTCGGCTCACAGGGTCGAGGGAGAGGCACGGGCTCTAGCTCGCAGGTCGAGCTGTAAATAGCCCAAACATCGATCCACTCTCCATATGCAGCGATGCTATATTTCAAATATTTGCAACCCGAAATAGCGTGCCGTTTGCAGCGCCAACAGCAGCGGCAACCCAAAAACACACACGCCCTCGGCCAGTTCAAAACTAAACAGACCCGAGAGGGAGCAACAGAGAGAAGGAGAGAGAAAGAGCAGGATAGAGAGAGTGAGAAAGGGAAAGGTAGATCGAGAGCAAACTGGATTTCTTTATAGAATTACTTCTGGCGCAATAAGTTTTCCAGGCGAACGAGCCGCTGATGGAGTCGCTTGTCCCCCATCGACCATCGCTCGTCGCTTGTCGCCCATCCCTCGTATTGTTCCGCCATTTGTCGCTGCTGTCCTCCCTCTGGCCATGCGTTGTGCTGAATGGATATCCATTCATTGATTTGCCTTCGCCATGGCCAACTAGCGAACGTAACACAACGAGCCGCCTGAGGCGCGGGAGACGCAATCGTTTGGTCAGCTATTAAAAGCGCTTGTAAGTCACCTGCTGCAATGCCGGACATGGCTCCGGGTGACTCTACTTGCTGTTATTGTTGTAGCTACTGCTGCTGCTGCTGTTGTAACTCTGCTAAGTTGCTAAGTGGCCGTGTGATTGACCAACGGAGTGCCGTGGCCAGCAACATGGTCAGGCAACAGGACGACGATGCGGCTGGACCGCATGTCGCGTCTTGTGCAACGATGTCGACATCCATGTTGATGTCTTGACCGTGGCTGGGCTAATAAATTACCCAATGGCAGACAGAAAGAGAGCAAAGAAGATGGCGAGACAGACAACGAGTGAAGTGGATACTCGCCTGGGTTCGCCTTGCCTTGCCTTGGATTGCCTTGTCTTGCGTTGCCTCGCCTTGCCTTGCCGGCGGATGATTAATTACGCTTAATTGTAATTTATACGCGCCGTCAGTCTCGCGCGGCAGCAGCAGGAGGAGCAGGATCCATGATAGGTCCCAGGATGCCGTTGGCGTTGCATTTCCATTGAAGTTTCATTGAAATGTAAACCGCTCGCAATTCAGTCGCTTTTCGCCGGCTAATTGCCTATTAAGCCGTAAGATTTTTTCTTAAATGTTTCACAATATTTTCCATTAGCCGCCGCCGTTGCCGCTGCCTCGGGGTGTTGCCCCGGGTCGGGGTCGGGTCAGCTGCCGTGACATGTCCGGCGGAATGCCGACTCGCTTTGCTGCTGGTTAGCAGAGCGTAGGCAACGCCCAAGTTCCGGCGAGTAAGTGTGGGTGTGTGTGAATGTAGGGGTGTGTGTATGAGTGTGTGTCTGTAAGTGCTTGTGTGTCGAAATCATTTGGCTGAAATAAATCATGAAACTGTTGTCCCAACTGTTTTGGCCATGCCATTTCTTTCCTGTTGCTTCTCGAGCGGCGGGCATCATTAATCAACTTGGCTAATAGCGGCGATGCCTCAAGCTGCTCACTTAGCCTGACCTTTGCTAAGACCCGCTATTAACTTTAAGTCCTCCATTTGCCCAATTCATTGGTGATAGCGAGTGTTAGATAAGAGTAAGCGCCGTCTAATTTGATTTGATAGCATTGAGATCCTTTCGCAACTACAGGTTCATTCACAACCATTTCTATGCAGAAATCTGTTAAGATTTTACCAACAATTTTATAGCTTTTGACCCATAAAGCAATTAAGCCCAGCCCGGTTTAATGATATTCTCTCCAAACAAATTAATTGTGCGTAAATTGCACAAAACATTCGCAATTACTTCAATTATTCCATGAAGTTCGAGAAAGTTTTCATTGCGTTTGCTTTCTTTTGCATTGGCAATAAACCAATCAATAATCATCATTAAAAAGTTCGCTAACCACTCACTACTTGCCAATCGATTCGCCTTGCACTTTTTCAGTGCAAGAGCAGCATTTTCCACTTGAAATTAAATAAATTAGTCAATGGCAAGCAATGAAAATCCACTTAATAGTCTGGAAACTATTAAATGGTTTGTCAACGGAATTTATTAATAGGAAATTGAATTTTTATATAACTCAATTTAATGTGGATTTCTTTTTAGTTTGAATTTTTTTATAACATTAAATATCTTCGAGTTTTTATTGCTAACTTTGGGTTCTTGGGGAGTAGGGACAATTCTTAAGCATCTAGTGTATTCTATTTTCTCAGTGTACATTTCTTATTTTAAGTTTTGATGATTAAAAGAAACCCCAGAGGAATTTCAACAGTTGAAACGAATGACGAAACCCCCGAGTTCCAGTTTCAGTTGCAGTTCCCACTCCGGCTTCAGTTTGAGTACCCGTCGTCGTCCACTTGGGTGCATATAAAAATTATACGAGCTTCGTTGGCATTTCTCTCCCATAATGGTCGGCGTGAGCACCGCCCAGTAGCTAAAGGGGTAGCAGGCAGGGTGCGGTGCGGAGTAGCTTTATGACCTGCACCAGCAGCGGGCTGCTGACATAGATTCGGCTTAAATATTTCGCACTACTTTTCATTTAACGATGGCATGCAATGAAAAAGGAATTCTGAATTCTGAAATGTTTGTTTGCACGCCTCACCAGGCGAGGCTGGCTCTGGCCGGGAGGTTGTGCTGCTTTTTTCACTCGATTTTTCTCGCATTTTCTTTTGTTTGCTTAATATATGTATGAAAAATCCATGACCCAACCCCAACGCCTTTACCCCAGGGCAATTGTTATTGTTGTTGCTGTTGCAATTGTTGCAGTTAAAATAAAAGCGGAGCAGAGTAAACAATGCTTTGAGAGATTTCGGCACAACAAGCTCACTGCCCTCCCTCTCTCGCTCTCTGCTCATCCCTCTCTCTCTCACTCTACCACCCTCCCAACACTTTATCGTACACTTCCCGTGCATAAATTAACAGCTGAGAGTCCTTTTTTTTAATACTGCATGCAAGTGCTTTTAAAATTGGTTTTCCGATAGCATATGACTATATGCTAATTTTAAGCATACTCATTTCACATACTGCCACCTCCCCAGCATTTTCGGAACTGTAAAATGAAATTTAAATATTTGCGAAAAAATATGGTAAAGAGTTTAGATGATTATTTTTGGCACTTGAAGTATAAACTTACGCTCGTAAACTGGCATTTCATGCTTCAAATATTCTCTCCATATACCGACATCAAATAGAGCTCAAGTATTTCTGTTGAGTTTCCGAAAATCTTTTATTTCATATCGAATTTGTCAATTGATCCGCCAAGCCAAATGGGCAACATCGCTTGGCACGTTTTTGCATTCAGTTTTTTGGCAGCTCTGCGTCTGCAAAGCCAGATAACATGGAAATTGTTGAATGTCAAAACTGTCTGCAGGACTTCGACTTGTCGAATGTTAAATCAACACTTGCACCAGCGACTGCAGCTGCTGCACTTGGAGTGGGTGCTTTGGGTACTCAAGTGGGTTGACTGATTGCTCGGGTTTGCTGGTGGCAAGGCTGGTACCGTTGGTGGCTCTTGGCGCACTAGTTTAATGGCCATACAATTGACACGAAAGTTGACATATTCTATGCTGCGTTTTTCCCGCATCAACGCAGCGGCAATGTTTCCCGAGGATATCATACTGCATCGCACTCCAGCTCCAAATAGATCCTATGTTACACAGAGCGACAGTTGGCAGTTGAAACGCTGATGCAATATTGAGGTTTTTATATATAGAATTTCCATCAGCTGCCTTCGGATCAACCGTCTATGCCATTAGTGCAAATGTCAATAAGAACGCCGGATATGGCAATGTGAAGGAGTCTCCGTTTCCATCGCTGTTTCTCTTCTTTGACTGTAACGTCTGTGGAAATTGTATTCAGAGACAGCTATTCACAGCTATCACTGTTGTATGTGTGCGCACCTGAGACATATCACAGAAGTTTCCAAGTTTCATTTTGAGATGCATCTTCTCACCTTCCATATCTTAAACACACATACAGACACAAAAACACGACGACATAAGCTTTTTCCTAGCAAATAAAACTTGTACCTTTCTTTAGAATTTTGTACCTTTAACCAATTGCGTTATAACTCGATAAATGTAAATAAAAAGACTCTTTAGTTATTTAGGCAGTATGTGCAGCCCAAAAATTGGCTAGAAAACCAAAGAAACTAAGTAAATTGTTAGCGAATATCTAAGAGATCAACCAAGAAATACTATTATGCATTACTGTATTAGTTTAAACGATATTATTAACAAAGAAATATACGATTGTAATCTTCTAGTTCTAGACAATGTGTATGATATTAAACTCGTGTACTCGTAGCATATAATATAAAACAGCTCTTTTGTACCTCTTGCTCCCCACTTTCGAATTTACTGAATAAAGAAAGCCCATGAATGCGCTAAGTATAACTTAAACTCTTACCCGAAGATTAAATTAATGAATAACGTAAACGTAACTGAACGTTACCTTAACGTAAGCATTATAGCTGAAATAGTTAAAGAGTTAAATCGACAATGTCTGACGAGAGGCGAAGAATTATTGGATTCCTTCAGTCAGAGCACATGTTAATAATAAGATACAATTATTGCTAAAAGCATTTAATAGTGTTAATCAGATACCAACAGCAAATACTACTACAAAATGATTGTAAATTTCGCATAGATTAAAATTGATCGGCAAATCGCCTCAAATAATAATACTCACGTGTATCGAATAAGTAAATGGAATACTGTAGGGGCAAATTGTAGTACATTATTGTTGTCTAACTTACTGTGTGTGTTCGTGTATATGTGTGTCTGTGTGAGTTTAACTGTATCTGTATACATTGGTATTGGTATCAACATATAATCGCACTATACGGCACATACTTTATGAAATAGCAGTAGCTCCTAGTCGTTAGTGTATGTGTATGTCTATAGATGTTTACAGATCAATATCTGGCATCTGCAACTGAATTCTACCCAGCAATCGGAACATTCAACTGGCATTTGCCAGAAATTGTTTCCTCCTTCCCTCAGTGGATTATCGATGAATATCAATTGTAAATTTCAAACTAAAGATTAAGTTACAAAAGAAACATACTGAGAATTACTTAAATAAATACTGAATATATTCATAAGCAAATCATGGAGTTTTAATTGATTTCGTTCAAAGGAATATTCAGAGAAATATTTACTGCGAGGTAAGTTTAAATAAAGTATATATAATTTGTATATCTATCAACTATCAAAAAGAGAATACTAACGTTGTGAAAATGTAATTAACTGGCTGAAGAATTTGTCGCATATGAGTAGGGGAGTGCTCGACTGTAGCTTTAGTTACTTGTATATCACTTTTAACTTTTCAGTTTGGCTTTATTCAAATTTAATTTAAAACCAAAAACAGAAATTGGATATTGTATTTTATTTTTATGTCGTGCCCACAATATAAATAAATCTTTTTTTAAATAAATTTATTTATGATTCTAAGATTAATAAGAGGATACACAACATCATCATGCTAGACAGTCATCATTTATATAGATATTGGCGAAATACACTGTGAAAATACGAAGATAAGCCCACCTGTCATGGGATGTCATTTTAACAAATTTAACTGAGAAGCAACTTGGCAATTGTTTGTCGACCTCAGCTCATGATTGACTTGCCAATATCAAGGAATTGTGTATGGAAAATACTGTAAGAAATAACAGAACCACAACATGTGACTTCATTAAAACATGTTCGCAGTTATTCAATATCAAATATGCAGATACGAAACATATGTCGGGGTATCTAATGCACAGCCATGTGGACGACCGCAAAATGGAGAACAACTAACTGATGGATGCTATGGAGATAGCACACGAACACACACACTCATACAAATACCTACAAATACATACATTCTCACACATACCACACACACACAGGACAGAAGTTTTAATTTCCGTTCTGTGGTCGCCATCAAAAAGTCGAAAGCAACGAAATTACACTCGATTTTGCAAATACTACTCTTCCTGTCGCAGTTTGCCTTCCCTTTCGCTTGCAACTTCTTTCCTTTTTATTTTGTATTGTGTTTTCGAGGCATTTGTGCAATGTGGGCGCCATTTTGCCTTGCCCCGCGCAAATCGCATTGTCAACAGGTAAAAAAAAGATTTTACAAAAGCAACCCGTTCGCCGCATAATGAACTCAAAGTAAAATCCAATAAATATTCAATTTATAGAATTCGGCCGCCTTAAAGTACAGTCTGCATTCTGAGCTTTTGTACACAAAGATAAAAAAAAAATCGCTCAAGGAACGAAAGCAAATTTTTATAACCATAATGGATTGAATGAATGTGTGTGCAAGCCCAAAGTATTCACATGTTTGTGCGTGTGTGTGTTGGCGAACATATCTGGCTCTAAAGGCATATGGCAAGAGGCGAATAAAAAATAGATGAACTTATTTCGTTTTAT
Organism: Zaprionus davidi; assembly: GCA_018903715.1. Taxonomy (NCBI): domain Eukaryota; kingdom Metazoa; phylum Arthropoda; class Insecta; order Diptera; family Drosophilidae; genus Zaprionus; species Zaprionus davidi. The sequence continues at coordinate 3,340,828 of JAEIGL010000003.1, forward strand.
GTGCCATCGCAGCCCGAACCATATGTGTTGCATGCCGCATCCCACACATTCCGCATCCCGCACAGACAAACCCATATCCCACGTTCGAGGTATGTATTATGCTCTTATTCAGTTTTTCAGCTGAAAAAGCAAACCATCTCGGCGGCATCGGTGGCGGCAGAAGCATCGAAAATAAAGCGCACAAACAACCTTCAGGCAAAGCCAGAGCGCAGTACATTAAAATGAGCAAAAAATTTTAATAAAAAACATTATCCACATGAGTCGAAAAAATGAAATCCCCTTCGAAAGAAGAAAAACCACCGTCAACAGTCAACAGTTGCTACCAGTCGCCTACGGCGGACCATTCCAAGTTGGCGACTCACACGCCGAGTAAGCTGGCGGCACGCAACGGGCAATCTACACGGAATAACGGCCTATTCTTATGCATATATGATGACACGCAGTTAGCAGCAGGCTCACTTAGAGAAATTAGTTAGCTACTCAAGCTATAATATGAAGAAAACATATGGTATCTTAAAGAGATGCGTTATAATTATTATTTCAATTGATCATTGCGACGTGCACTGTCCCGTATATTGGTTCTTCGAGTTTGTTAACTGCAACCACTTTTTTGTTCATGATATTCAAAAAACTTTATTGATCTAGTTGAACTTTTAGTATGCGAAATAATTCAAAAAATATTTAAATTCTATTTGAGACTTAACAAAATTTAGTTATAACAATTTTTATTATTTTATCAGTTATAGTTTAGAAATTTAACGTTTTTATCTGGCATATTGAATCTTTATTATGAGGAAAATGGAGAAACAGAGATGCAATAATCCAGAGTCAGAGTAAGTTATCTTCATTGTGGATTCTTTTCCATTTAATCTTACTGCTAATGTTTCGCAGACCTTTCTCCGGCTTCGCTATAAATCGGGCAGACATTCTGATGACATTGGTTGAAAAGAATATCTGTGAGGAACCTGTAGAAAAATGCATGGATAAAGAGGTTCCAGAAGAGGGAGACGAACGCCTTCAACTTGATCTTCAACGTTATAAAAGTATCCATCAAGGGCGGGTTAAAGACATGATAGAACATGACTTCGGTGTCGAAGCTTGTGAAAACCTCAAGCAACTCACATATCAATATGGAGTAGTTATTGACTCAATTATGGAGCAGATGAATAACAAACCATCTCCATTGCCCAATAAAAAGGCACGTTTCATCGACTGGAGCGGCAAGCGTAGAGCTTGCAAAGTGGACTTTAAGTTTCCTGTTGCCGAACTACACGAAAAGACGCGCTTGGAACACGTAGGCGTCTGTCCTGTCTGCCTATCATCAATATCATGGCTACCTAAATACGCGACCTATCGAATGTGCAATAACAAAGTTACACCTGAGATTGATTGAGGTGAAATCATTTAGCAGTTTAAAAAGGCATTTCAAAAACGGAACGAAGTTCAAAGCTTCTATGTAATAAGAGTCCTAGTAAAGTGAAAATGTTATACAAAGCCATTATATTAACACGTATTTTTACAATAGCAGCAACACCATTCCTAATCGATATATTAAAGCACTGAATGACATACATATTAACCCCATAGAAAGCGGTTAATACCAACATGCGTATAGCATGTACATACAAGAATATAGTAACTGTAAACATATCTACATCAGATATTGAATATATTTTGTAAAGCTGCCCTGCCTTAGGCAGCTCTTGGAGCTTAGCGCACGAATCAGGTCGAGAGCGAATCGCATTTAGTTGACAGCCCTAAGCTACGTCAGTTTCAGCCATTTCAGATTTATTGGAAAAGCTGGCGAGAAAGAGATACGGGAGCTGGAGGCAGACGGGAATCAGCTCAGTTCAGCTCAGCACCGCTCTCTGCGGTTGCTGTAAATGATTTGCCAGCATATTTCAAACGTATTTAATGACATTGCTCATTTGTCTACCAGCAGCAGCAGCAGCATCAGCGGCAAAGGCAGCAACTGTCTGTGGTCTGCCGCACCCGTATTCCCTCTGATCTGTACCCGCCGCTACCCCTTTCCTTTGCTGTGTCCCACCACAATCTTGCACTTTTCCAGAGGACTCTATCTACTGTGGCCAAGTGCAGAGTGCAGAGTTTGGTGTTTGGGAACATGGAAAAACATTTGTGCTGCCTGTACAACTTGTGGTGCGAACTTACATAACACGTGCATATCACACAAGCACTTTGACCAAAGTGCCGTCTGCACTAGCAACACCTTCACCTCTACCCCTTTCCATCCTCATCTTCCTAGCAATCCAGTTCAAGCTTTTGCGATGATTGGAGTTGAGCTGCAAAATGCTCGCAGGGAATAAGTCGTCAAGTCTCGTGGTACTTTTCTGTTTTTAGTTTTATTGTTTGTGCTACGAGTAAACTAAGCTTTCTTTATACCCTTTACACAGATGAACAGGGCTGTTTCAGAGATTTCCAAGTTCCTCAATGACTTTGACTACTGGGTATGCTGCCTCACATATAATAGATATTGTACATATATGTATGCCCTTTGGGTATGTGTGTGTGCTGCAAAGTGTTGACCTTCTGTTTTAAGGCCACCCATTAATTTGGCAAAGCAATTAAATATCTTACAATGTGCAACAAAAGTATGTGCACACACGAGCATAAATAAATTTAAGCAAATGTGCCATAAATCCCAGATCAACATTTGAAAGTCATTTGATGATGAGGTGATTAGATTATGCACAGCTTAGGGAAGGAAGTAAAATGAAATAATATCATTTATGTCAGTCACTTGTGTAATTTGTAATTTCAAGCTAATAAGATGAAAGAAACATTTTAAGTCTGACACGCACCTTGTGTTCTGCTCATCCGGTTTATTCTCCTTTATATTCCTACCCCTTCCTTAAAGCTTATATACGCAATCTGGTTTTATTATCTTCTACAAGTTAATCACAAGATTAGTAGGTTATAGTACTAGTAGTAGTAGTGAAATATTTTTAAGTATACTGACCGGATCCACTGTTGTTCCTTTCTTTACGAATGTTTCGACGACCGATTTAATCCCTACTTCGCGATGGACACAACAACTCTAACGTATGTTTATATTATTCAAATCATCGGGCAACCAATTACTTCAGCCTATCAATTTAATAGCACATATGTATACGTATCAGCATATTTATAATTTCTGAGATTTGCATATATTCAGTCTTAGCTCTTGTTTAAAAATCTGCGTATTAATTGTCTTATCGTGTTCACTTAAATCTAATTAAATTCATAGATTTTCCTTCGGATATTTGAATATATTTGCCAATCTGGGCACCACACAATTCACACGTTATATACTCCATATCTCGTGACTGACGTCTCATTAGGTGATTTGGTTACCTGCCTTGTTGGTTTGTTGGGTAGGGCTGCAATAGGTAGACCCTTGGAGGCAGCGATAAGCGTTAAATTAATGCGCAAAATTTAATTAAAATTGAACTTAATTTAGATAAGTGCATGAGGTGAAGTAATATAAAATACTTCGATCAACCTACAACATGTGGCACGACGGGGAAAGGGTAGTGCATGTAGATGCCTGCTAAGTATTCGCGTGTTAAGCCGCTTACAGGCAAATCAAAACCTGACGATGCGATAAATTCAACGCGCAGCAATTTTATTTACGGTGGGGGGGGAACTCGGCTTAACATGTCCTGTAATCGGGTACTCCTGTGGGTCTCGCGTGGTCGCCTTTGCGGTGCGTTGCCCTATCGTCTGGCAAGCAGAATAATGAGCAGGACAACGAACAGTGCCAGCACTTCGACGAGGCCGCCTTGCCATTAAATGGAGGCCGTCGAGGCATCGCGAATTCTCTCGAGGTCTATTGGCTAGCATGACACTGATCTAGGATTCATTAGAATTATTTGGCTGAAACTCAGTTTTAATAAAAACATTTGTGGGGGAATCTTTAAGAGGCCCCTTAGTGAAAAGCCACTGTTTATTTAAATTTAATTTTAATATATCTGAAGTTATTTTGGCGATCTCGCGAGACAAATAAAGACAAATCATATTTTATAAAATATAAATATGCTGAATCAGCATGTATAGTCAAGCCACATATATTATCTGTCAGTATGCATACTAAAATCTAGAAATCTATTTGATCTACCCCAGCTGGTCTCGTGTGTATTGCAGCGTGTTAATGTTAATTGTAAAATGTTTTATAAGAATCATAATTATTACCTACTTCAATGTTCAGAACATATTTGGAGATGTTCTGAACATTGAAGTAGCCACTGTAGCGTGGCACTTATTTTAATTATACAAGAACTCACATGTACACGTATGCACTAAAATCCGTAGCCTTAAATACTCAAAGCAACTGCGTTTCTAAATAGTTTGTGTGGAAAGTGTTTCGACATATGGAAAATACTTTATAGATCTAGTTACATTTTTAGCTTACGAGCTTACGTGATAACATTTATATTTAATTTTACAGTATTTCATAATTCATTGTTCACACAGGATCATAGATTTTAACTTTTTAGCTATTGTTTAAATTATTATTAAGTGGCGTTCAAAATGCCGCAACCCGTAATTTTTTTGTGCAACGTTATTATTCCCCGACTAACACTCACCAGTAAAGAATTTGAGGACACCACACTTATCAAAATCTCATTCAAAATAGGCCAAAAGAAATTCGATATTACACCAAGTCGTATCAATGTTTCAGACTTTATTAACAAAGGTGTCGTCGAGATGAAGGCAGACACCGCAGGAATGCGCACTCTAATGGGGGCACAGTTGAATATACAAGTACGCTTCAAAGGTAGAGTTATTGGAGAGGCATTTGTTAGGTTTCATGAAGAATTCATCAATAAAATTGATACTAAGATGGGCGATACGGTACAATCCGCAGTAGTCCCCATAGATTTCTTCGGTGAGCATGTAGGCGAAATGGAATTGATGATGAACCTAACGGTCAAATGTGAAGAACCTGCTCCCGACGCTGAACCAGAGTAGGTTACAATGTGTGGAATCATTTCTATTTAATGCTAATGATTTTCTTTCGCAGTCTCGATAAGAGAACTTGCCACAACTTGGGTGACGTCATAAATGCGGCAGACATAATGTTTACAGTGGGCGATCCTCAGCCATGCGAGAAGTTCTACGACGAATGCATTGATGAACTAGTTCCAGAAGAGGGTGACGAATGCCTACAACTTGATCTTGGACGATATAAGAGTATATTTCAAGAGCGGGTCAAAGACATTCCTGAGAAATCAGCTGGTGTAGAGGTGTGTGACAATCTCAAGCAGATGACGCTTCAATATGGAACTGTTATTGACTCCCTTATGAGGAAAATAAACGAGAAACCATCTCCAATGCCAAATAATGAAGCACATTTCACCGACTGGAGCGGGAAGAACAAAACGTTCAAAGTCAAGTATGTTGATCGCTCGATACCGGTTCCTCCTGGTGAAGTAAAGGACGAGATTGGTCTAAGCCCCATACGCTTTTGTCCCATATGCCTAACCCCAATGTCTTGGCTACCCAAATACGCCAATTGTCCCACGTGCAACTGCAAAGCAATACCTGAGATAGTTCCAACTGAACCGACACTCACAGGAGAAGAAATCATCAAGGACGTTTTAAAAGTCTCATTGAAGAAAAGGACGCTAGACGATGCCTTTTGCTACGATCCATGTGAAGAAAAACAAAAGGAAATGGAAGCCAAGGAGCGGGAGGAGGCATTAGCAGAAGCGAGATCACAATTTATTGTCGACGATGACGAACCTCCAGAGGAGAACGCTTGTCGGTGCGTTTGCAGAAAGGGGAAGTTGTGTGCCCATTGCCGCATCCGGAATATGTGCAGCGATATATTCCAAGAAAATGGCGATGCATCCGTCTGCCCAGGAACCAAGTGCGATGAAGACGAAGACTATTGTGTAATTGTCGATGAGGAGGAACAGGATTGTCGTCCCTATTTAGAGCGGGTGTTCGAAGAGCTACGCGACCTCTATGAAAAGAGGGATGCGAAGAAAGTTGAAGATCTCAATAAGCGATGCCAACAGTCTCTCTTGCGGCTGCGTGCACTGCGGGGCTATGATCCTGATGGCGGAGATCCTAATAATCAGGCAGGCATGAATATGGGACCCTTGGGTGAACCCTCGTTCATGCATCGCGCCACACAGCCGAAAATTGGGCACAAGTCCTGCCTCAGGGGCAGCAACTATGTGTCACGACACCACGGATGGAACTGGCCATCGACCAAAAAGGCCCGCAAACACGGTTGGCGACCTGGTGCCATTTGCCGTTACGTTGGGGCTATCATGAAGTACTTCTTGCAAAGCCCCGACCAGAGAGAACCGTTCGAAATTTGTCGCGGCATTAAGGAAGAAGAGATGCCTATTCTAAATATTTGCAAACGAAATGGAGCCATCTATGTCACATTGCGTGCATCGAATGATCCCAACATCAAGATGCATCCCATTACCTTTAAAATAGTCAAGAGCGACATGGCCAAAACCCTCAGTCAGATCAAACGAAGGCTCAAGGACAAGGGTTTCTCAAAATGTACTTGCCACCGCCCGCTAATGCAATGCGTCTGCCGACATCACAAGGAGAAGAGTCTTCTGGAGGCTGCACTACAAAAGGAATGCCGACGTCGTGGCTGGCAGAACTTGGGGGATCAGTTGGTTCTCACAGACACCAGCGAAAGCGAGATGGAGTATAACTTTGATGTGTCCCCACCTTCAGCCATTGCCAAGCCTAATGCCAACCTGGCGCTTCAGCATAATGTTATTAATCATGAAACTCAAACGGCTCCAGAAGATTTAATAGTCATACCAAAATATCCAACCAAACTGGATCCCTACTGGCGCGCTTACGACTGTGCGGCAGGGGATCGATACACTGGGACTGCCTTTGGTGCTCCAGGAGAAGAGGTATTCGAAGATGGCATTTTTGGTTTTGGGGGCGGTGGCCCACATGGCGCCACTGGCGGTGGATTACAAGGCGCTGGCGGTGGATTACAAGGCGCTGGCGGTGGATTACAAGGCGCTGCTGGCGGTGGACCTATGCGCGGAGGTGCACGCGGTGGTGCACGCGGTGGTGCAGGAGGTCCAGGTGGTGCAGGTGGTCCAGGTGGTCCAGGTGGTCCAGGTGGTGCAGGTGGTCCGGGAGGATTTGGAGGAAAAGGCTTCCCCGGAACAAAACCTAAGAAGGGTGAACGTAAACCACCAGCACCACCGATACCGGTAAGAATGACAGATAAGTACTACAAGAAAGTTGAGGAGACTGCAAAAGCGAAAAAAGAAGCAGAGGAAAAAGCTATCTCAGATAAAAAGAAAGGTATTGACCTCATTAGATATCTGGAAAAGAAGGGTGCCGTGAAAACGCCCTGGAATCCCAATGAGCCCAAGCCTGAGGTGAAGAAAATAACCAAAACTGGTCCAGTTTTGGGTAAAGATGGTCTGACAGAAGCACAGCGAAATCGTCGTGATCTACTCCGAATGGCAATACCTCCGTTTGATTCTTTGGCAAAGCGTTGCAAAGGAATCGATCCTTGCTCCGCAATGTGCTACCAGTCATGCGGCTTTCAAAGTTGTTACCCTTGCTATAATTATGTATGAGTATCGGAGGGTTACCGATTTGGTGAATTATTAGGAATAGGGAGAATGTAATATTTAAAAAAGAACCCAGATATATTGCCGAGGTCGTCACACGATAAATCTTCGGATAATAGCAGTTATTCGACAATGTAAAATCTTTATACTGAACAATGCAAAATAGATAAAAAATAAATAAACAGAAACGTAAACACAGACACAGTCTTGTTGATTATCTTATAATACATTATACACTCTATTGTCCCAAAGTGATTGATGAATAATTGATCTTCAATGCGGAATTTTTATAATACACCATCGCAGTAGTTTTTGTTTCCTCGTTCAAAGGTAATTTTTTTTGTTTTTCTTCGTTTTCAAATTCTTTTCATTTGTTGACAAGAGTCATAACGAAATTATAAAAAAAAAAATAATTAATTTTTTCCGAAATATTTATCAAAATTTTAAGTGAAACACACAGAAAAACTACAATATATTTACAAAATTTGATTAACTTTGCATTATCCGCAACATGGCAGAGAGTCAGAAATACACTTTTGATGTCGTCGTAACGCGTTTTGAACCGGACGCAAGCAAATCAGACAAATTTAAGGACGTAGCAGAGATAAAGATAGTTGTGCAATTCAATAACAAACAACTGAAAATATCAAAAAGCCGCATTAATGTAGACGACTTTAAACCTAACTCAGGCTTAGATTTCATGGGAACCCCAAAAAGGATACGCAAAAATTTGGAAGAATGCGGCATTCCCGTCCAATTCAACTACTCTAACAAGCTTGAGGGCATTGGGCTGATAACTATTCCTCAACAATCAATTGATACTATTGAAGACAACATGAGTGACTGGATATTTACTGGATCCTGTAACGTCGAGCAGGAGGGAGTAATTGCGGGCAAGGTCGACTTACTGTGCCGATTGATAGTTAAATGCGATGAACCGAAACAGTATGTTGATTCCTTACATATTTACTAGTTAGTGAGTAATTCGCGAATATCCCTTATAGGGACTCTCCGAAGGCGTGTAAACCTGTCGCTGAAGCTGTTAACAAGAATGACATAATGTTTGTAATGACCGATTCGCAGCGCAATGCCAATCCTTGTGATCCGTGCTTAGATGTTTTACCACCGGAAGAGGGTGATCCAATACTTCAGTTGGATATCGAACGTTACACGGCCTTTCAGGAAGCCCTTAGGTCAACCAAGGTTTTCAAACATTCACCAGCTGGCAATGCCGCCTGCTGTGAAATCAAGGTGCATCAAATTACGATTTTTTACTTCACCCCTGTTTATCTAATCAATTATGTCCTTTTAACACCCTTCGACCGCCATCCTTTGAAAGCACATACATGTGTATATGTGTATGAATTTACAAATTAAACCACCGAAACATAGATCGAAGGGTATTCTACTGTCGAGTGCGCTCGACTGTTGCTCTCGTTATTACTTATTATACCCTTTTATCCAGAAGTTTGCACCGTAGTTTAGGAGATTTCTCTGAATCTATGCTTATATTATATATATTTATATATATATTCTGTCCGTTTCTCCGCCTGTCTTTCTGTCGCAATACAAAGATGAAACTAACCAAATCAGACCGAACCTTCGTAAAGGTACAATAAAACCTTTCGTTGATTCTGGTTTGCATTTTAAAGTAGTGCTCAGAAGTGCGTGTTGTGTGTGAAATCAACCAACAGTGTCTGTCAAAATTGTTCACCATTCCTGTAGGACAACTACATCTCAAAGGCTTCATAGGAAGAATCGGTCGAATTATATCAACGAATCCTTAACCTCTTAACAAATACATAAATAATGTCAGTAATACTTATATGTAAATATATAATTAGTATAAAAATAATCGGTAAAAATAGAAGAAAAAGATGCTAGCCTTATAAATCATTCTTGTTGCAGAAAATGGCTCTGGAGTGCGAAGAAGTTGTGGACTCTATTTTAAGGGACTCTGGTCAGCCGGTACCGGTGAAATCGCCTTGCCGTCAACCTCCAGAATCAACTTGCAGCGGTCCTGATCTAGATTACTTTCCCCAAATCGTAAATCCTCTTACATCACCCCACGTGCCTTGTTTCTCCTACCTGCCGGCTCGAAAGGAGGAGCCAGCTGATTTCTGTAGCCCTAACTTTATACCTGTGCCCATAAGCGAATTGGGAAAACCCATGATCAAACCAATACGCTTCTGTCCCATTTGCTTAACCGATATGTCATGGCTGCCCAAATTCGCCAATTGTCCCACCTGTGGAGTGAAACCCATGCCTGTGGTTGAGGATCGGCATAAGGACAAGGCGCGGAAAGCAGACGATATTATAGACGAGCAATTAGGCAAACAAAATAGATCAATCGACTATTATTGTAAAGATCCCTGCAATCCTCCTCCTGAGGAGGATGGGGAAAATGACGAGGACAAATGCTATTGCACCTGCAAGTTTGGCAAACTGTGTGCCCATTGTCGGATTCGTAATATGGTTGAGGATATATTTAAGGCAGACAAAAGGGTGTGCCCGCAACCGAAGTCTCAGGGCTCTGAAGATATGTGCATGGCTGACGAGGAAGATAACAACTGTCGGCCGTATTTGGCTCGAGTCTTCTCTGAAATGCGTGATCTTTACAACCTCAAGGATACCAAGAGGCCATCGGAAGATGATAAACCTTCTACTGTCCATCATCCCAAAGCCAAAGTTCGCAAAGGTCTTCCTAATGTTAAATCTGACAGGGCAATGTTCTTGCAAGAAAAAGAGGTTAAATTAAAGTCGGCATTCAAAAAAACAAAACCTGTCAGTCGTGTGCCCAAAAACAACCACAAATATTGTGTTCGACAAGTCGGCCCTGTTGGCCGTCGCCATGGGTGGTCATGGCATTTAGCAAAGGAGGCAAGCGAAGGTGGCTGGCGACCTGGGTGGATTCGCAAGTCGGTGAAAAAGCTAATGAAATTCTTTCTGGATCCAAATGACAGTCCCTATATGTTCTGCAAGAAAAAGGCAGAAGAAGATGCTGAAAAGCAACGCATGTTGCCCACATTAAACCTGACCAAAAAGGATGGTGTCACCTATGTTACACTTCGTCCACTTAATGATCGCAATATCCAGATGCATCCTATTATTTTCAAAATTACCAAAAGTGAAAAGGCTGTAGCAGCCAGTCAGATCAAGGCCATACTCAAGGACAAGGGCTTTCCAAAATGCACCTGCCATCAGACGGTTATGATGTGCAATTGCCGCAACAAAACCGACAAGAAGCGTCTCGAGTATGCAGTACAGCAAGAAAGCAGGCGACATTGCATTGAGAACTGCGTGGATCTACTGGTGCTCACGGACACCAGCGACAGTGAGATGGAGTACGATCTCGATTTCCCTACAGCAGCTGGTGCTAAATCAGCTGTGTGGCCACCGCCTAGAATGCCGACCAGCATAAATAGAGGCACGCAATTCGATAAAAAGGATCTTGTAGTCACACCGAAATATCCAACCAAACTGGATCCCTACTGGCGCGCTTATGACTGTGCGGCAGGGGATCGATACACTGGGACTGCCTTTGGTGCTCCAGGAGAAGAGGTATTCGAAGATGGCATTTTTGGTTTTGGGGGCGGTGGCCCACATGGCGCCACTGGCGGTGGATTACATGGCCCTGCTGGCGGTGGACCTATGCGCGGAGGTGCCCTCGGAGGTGCTCGTGGAGGTGCACGTGGAGGTGCAGGCAGAGGTTCACGTGGCGTAGGTGGTGGTGCATTTGGTGGTGCAGGTGGTGGTGCTGGTGGTGGTGCTGGTGGTGGTGCTGGTGGTGGTGCTGGTGGTGGTGCTGGTGGTGGTGCATTTGGCGGTGCATTTGGCGGTGCATTTGGCGGTGCAGGTGGTGGTGCAGGCGGCGCCTTTGGAGGCAAGGGCTTCCCCGGAAACAAACGTGCGAAAGGTGAAAAACCACCGCCGGCACCACCAATACCAGTTAGAATGACAGATAAGTACTATAAGAAAGTGGAAGACGCTGAAAAGGCTAAAAAGGACAAAATCAAAGCAGAAATAGCCAAGAAAAAGAAGGGCATTAACCTCATCGAATATCTTGAAGAAAAGGGTTCTGTTCCCAAACCCTGGGACCCAAATAACCCCAAGCCAAAGAATGTACCACCGAAACCGAAGGGTCCACCTGTTGGATCGGATGGACTCACCGATGGTCAGCGGAAGCGACGCGACCTTCTAATGGGACCCATTCCACCACTTGACCACATGCCACGACTGGGCAAGTGCCCTGGTGACTGCTACGATCCTTGCAATGGGCAAGTGTGCTGCAGCTGTTTTTACAACTACTACTGCTAATTATCTGCGGAATACAAGCAACTTAAGAATCAAGGGTTATCTCTTTGTATGGTCAAATTTTATAACAAAAACAGAAATAAACATAAAGTAAACATAACAGAGACTTTCTTTTTAAAGGAGAAAATATATAAATATAAACATATAATATAAACATATAATATAAACATATAATACATTTACCATATACATATACATTTTTCCTATATATACATTTTTGCTTATCATAGCAGCTTTTCTTTAAACAATACTTTCCCCAGCTTTTTCGAACTTTTTAAAGTTTTTGTCTGTGTAGTTGTAATGTTTTAGTGTAACATAACAGATCCAGACCAAAATTTATTATAATTTTACGTATTGAGTTTTACATATTTTAAATTTTAGAGTGGATGATTTTTCTCTAAAACATTTTAAACTAATAACATTTTGAACGCTAGCTGAAATCATGAACAGAAAGTCGACAGTTGAGACCAGAAGCAGTAAAAGCCAACCAGTTTTACCACCCATTTGGAATTTAGAATTCAATATCATTGTAACGCGTTTCGAGGCAATCGTGCTGCAACTTCTTGATACTAAGAAATTACTAATCGAAATAGTTTTTAACGATGAAAAGATGACGATAACACCAAGTCGCATCAACGTAGAAGAGTTAAATCCTGATTCTGGATTAAATATCTCCGTGAAACCAGATGTATTTATGAAGAATCTTCAGAAGTGCGGCCTGCCCATAATAGTTTACTACAATGGTGCTTTAATGGGTACCGGTCAGATAATCTTTCCGGACGTTATGTTTGAGGGCTTAATTGAAGGTACACCCACTCAGACATTTTTCGACTCGTGCGATATTATGGTGAGGAATAAGGTCAACGCCCGCGTGGACGTATTCTACCAACTTCGCATTAAGTGCGACGTCCCGGTTCCAAAGTAAGTACAGATGTCGCAACAAATCTTTATCCACTTATAAAAAAAACCATTTCTCATTTTAGAGCAACCCAAAGTGAGTGTATGAAGGGTATGGAAAGAAATATAGCACCGCATGATATTTTTTTTATCGTAAGCGAGGCACAGAATGATGCCCAGGAATGTGATCCATGCTTTAACTTTAAGTCAGAAGAGGCTGAGGAAGGATTGAACTTTGGTTTCCAGAGGTATAAAAGTTTCGAAATACCTCCGCCCAAGCCAGTAGAGAATCTAATACACTATCCAGCAGTCGATGCAATCACTTGTGAGCTGAAGGTATTTTTTACATTAAGGTTGCTCGAAGAAACCCTAACTAACAGATCTTTCTCTATGCAGCAAATGAAAATGGAATGCGAGCAAGCTCTAGACTATGTATTCAAACTTCCAGATCGAGAACAAAAGCTAACAAAGCCACCTTGCCGCGATCCAGATACACTAGAAAAAGTTTGCAGATCAACTTGTCATTTTGCGAGAGTGGAAGGTAGTCAGCCTGCAATACCTGAGTACTACAAATCTTTACCAGTTCCAACCATGCCAAAGCGTACAATCTGCAAGCCCGATTGGAAACCGGAAGATCAGCCATATACCAAGCCAATTCGGTTTTGCCCCATTTGTCTGTTCGATATGTCGTGGTTGCCCAAATTTGCTTCATGTCCCAATTGCGGAGCTAAGCCGATCCTGGAAAAGATAGAAAAGAAAGTTCGACAACCAACAGCTGATGAAATAATACTTGAATATCTGGGCACAACGAAAAAGTCGGACGATTTGTGTGCAGATCCTTGTAAGAATACTAAAGAAGAGAAAATAGATGATACGACTTCCGATTGTAAATGTACTTGCAAAGGCTACAAGCTATGTGCCCATTGTCGAGTGCGTCAGATGGTGAACGCTATGAATCTCTTTAGAGAGACTGCTGAGCAGGATACAGCCCGTAAGCCTGTAAAGTTCAAAAAGAATACTTCTGAGGATTGCTGTGTGGCTTTCGAAAATCCGCAGATATCACGTCCATTTCTGGCACGCGTGTTCTCCGAGCTGCGGGACATGTATGATATAAAGGAAACCACTCGGCCATCCAAGAATGATTTCAATTCTGCAGAGAGGGCACCTATGACCGCACACATTAAGCCTGTTTTAAAGGGTCCATATGGAAAACACACTGAAGGGAACCCTAGAACCATTAAAGGTCGCAACAGGGTTATTTCCAAGCATCACAAGTATTGCGCCAATCGCCAACGTCATGTCTCAAGGTGTCACGGCTGGGCCTGGGACTTAACATGCGAGGCACGGAAGTATGGCTGGCGTCCGGGTGCTGTTCTCAGACCTGCAAAAAAGGCAATGGAATTTTTTTTAAATCACTCGAATAGAACAGATGAAATGTACAAGAAGACAGAAATGAAGGTAGCTGAACGTGATATGCCCACACTCAGTTTGTGCAAAAAGAATGACGAGATTTTTATAACATTGCGGCCGATAAATAATACGCACATACAACAAAAACCCATCGTTTTTCGTGTGGTCAAAAGCAAGCTGGCAGTGGCTCTCAAGCAAATCAAACGTGCATTGAAGGATCAAGGCTTCCCCAAGTGCACGTGTCATCAGACACTTATGCAGTGTAACTGTCGTGATGGAATGGAAAAACGGATATTGGAGCGTGCATTGCAGGAGGAGTGTAAAAAACGTGGAGTGGAGAACTGTGTCGATCAATTTATACTGACCGATACTAGCGAAAGCGATTATGAATACGATTTTGATGTGAATTCCCCGGCGGCTATGGCAAAGCCTTGCCTGGCCGTCCAACCACGGACCATCAATCACAGTACCCAGACTGTATTGGAGGATCAGAAAGCTCCTCCGCGATATCCCGAAAAGTTAAGTCACTATTACCGTGCCTATGATTGTGCGGTGGGTGATCGGTATGCCACAACAGCCATTGGTGCAATTGGTGAAAGTCCATTTGAGGAAGGTCTCTTTGGCTATAGGGGAGGCGGTCTACATGGCGAATCTATCCATAGAGGCGGCAGGCCAAAGATGCCTGTAATTTGGGGTGAAGCTCAGGGTGGACCGATTCCCGGTGGTGGACGTGTTGTTCCACGCGGACCTCCTGGTGGTAAAACATTCCCCGGACCCAAAAAGGAGCCTCGAAAACCAATTAAGCCTATTCCGGTACGAATGCTAGACCGCTTTTATAAAGCCGCTGAAGCAAAAGCCAAAGCAGAAGAGTTGGCCAAACAGAATGCAGCTAAGAACAAGGGTCCTAACATGATGGATTACATTATTTCTCAGGGTCTTGTTAAAGCTCCATGGGATCCCAACAGAAATGCGTAAGAGTAATGCGTAGAATGTCAAGAATCAGATTAGCATTTGTTTCTCAGTTCGAGTGTACATTTATTTTAGTATAGTCTTAAAGTATTTGAAATAGTCAGAATTCCTGTAGTATTTTATGTGAATAAAAGTATTGGTGTTACCACACATTCAGAATTGGTGTCAACTACTTTTTTGAAATAAAATTAAATCAAATTTCTTGTATTTGGCCAGATACTCTATATATATATATAAAATTGAACAAAAATGCCGCCATTAACAGCTCCTGAGGACACGCCAGATGAAATCATCTTCTTATTCGATGCAGTTATTAAGAGCTATAGGTTGGACAACGTGACAGTCGTGAATCCCAAACAATTGATTGTATCGGTCACGGTTGACTCTAGTACCGTAGATATAACGTCTAGTCGCATAAATGTTTCTGAATTTAAACCAAGTTCGAGTCTTGAGATTCTAACATCTTTTAGAAACTTACGCAAAACCGTGCAACAATATGGAATATTCATCACAGTTATGCTGCAGAGTCGCTTAGTTGGTACCGGTAAATTGTATTTTCCCTACGATGTATCAGAACGCATCCGCGAAGATATGAATGATCTAATTTATTCAAGAGTTGTTAAGGTGAGCCTCAAGGGACAAGAAGTTGGTCAAGTCGAGATCCTGTGTCGGCTAACGGTGAAGTGTCTGGAGACTCAAGGGTAAGTAACGATACCCACTATAGATTTTAAAGCTAATTGACCGATTACTTTAAGCCTGATTAGCACAAAAAAGGTGGACTTTCAGAGTAATGTGGAGAGAAGTATCAACCCGCAGGATATCATGTTTGTCATGGGAACTGACTGCTCCACCCTCATAGATGCCTGTCAAAATGTATTGCGTCCGAATGATGGTGATGAGGAACTTCAGCAGGAATTGCTACGTTATCAAAGAATCAATATGCAAACATTGACCAATACCGATTTCCTAATGCACAATGCAGCTGTGAACGCTGCTTCCTACGAAGTTAAGGTGAGTGCACTGTAACGGGGAAATCCCTTTGCCATCCATAAGCTTTTCTCTTCTGTATAGCAAATGTCACGCGAATGTGCGGATATAGTTGATTCCGTGACAGGAAACGTGAATACTTCCAAGCCGCTACCTCATATGGGCAATGCACAAACAGATGTGGAAGCAGCACCAGCAGACTCGTCATACGGTGGGGCCAATTCGTTCATGCCAGTCTGTCCGCCAGCCAAAGATCCGGTTCCTATAAGCGATTGGTCCACGCCACTTGTCAAGCCCATTCGCTTCTGCCCCATCTGCCTGACCAGTATGTCGTGGCTGCCCAAGTTTGCCGCATGCCCCATGTGTGGTGTGAAACCGATGCCAGTTGTTGACGAGCGTCACATGAATAAAAAATTGACAGCTGATCAGATACTGATAGATTGTTTAGGTAAGTCCAAAGAAAATGAAGAGTGTGTGGATCCTTGTACCTTGGCAATGAATGGAAAAAGGGACAGAGAAACAAACAAAGTGGATCCCGATCGCTGCCGTTGCACCTGCCGGTTTGACAAAGAGTGCGCCCATTGTCGCATACGAAAGCTGTGCACCGACATCTTTAAGACCGACGAATATCCCAACTCCAAAAATGCTGAACCCCAAAATGTGGATGACTTTTGCATGATCGGAGAAGATCACCACAATTCCCGACCGCATCTGGCACGTGTTTTCTCCGAGCTGCGCGAAATGTATAGCAACGTGGAACCAAAACCAAACACAGAATCAAGTTCTTCGAAAAGACTGAACAAAATTTATTCTGAAAAGAAGCCGTATACCGGGACAAGACGTCCGAGCTCGAAAGGTGCGGCAACGATCAACAAAACGACTTTGATAAGTGGCAAGCTCAGGACTGCCAGCGAACATAAACGGGCGGTGGAGAAGAGAGTCGGGCATAAGGAATGTCTTAAACGAGAGACTCAGGTGCCTAGACGACATGGATGGGCGTGGCAATCGAGCGATCTTACAGTCAGATATGGCTGGACACCGGGCTCCATATGGAGGCCCATCCGAAAGCTGATGAAATTCTTTTTACAACAACCCACAGATGAAAGCACTTACGATATTTGCAATAAAAAACTCAAGGAATCGGAGGAAGTACATCCAACGCTAAATGTTTATAAGAAGAATGGCAAGATCTTTATTACTCTGCGACCTTTGTATAAATCAAGTCCAGCCACTCAGCCTATTACATTTCAGATAACTAAGAGCGACAAGGCAGTCACTCTGAGGCAGATTAAGTCCAAGCTGAAGGCAGAAGGTTTCGACAAATGCACGTGCCATAAGTCATTAATGATGTGTGAATGCCGCAATCAAAACGAAAAACGGCAGCTGGTCAACGCTTTGGATAAAGAGTGTACACGTCGTGGTATCGCGAGCTTAATTAATGATTTGGTGCTGACGGACACCAGTGATAGCGAGATGGAGTACAATATGGATGTGACAATCCCGGATGCTACGGAAAAGGATTCGCAAAAAGTCGGTAGGCTGAGCTCCCGAAACTTTGCCACTCAGACAAGCACGGCAGACCAAACAGTCCTGCCAAAATATCCAATTGAAATGAATCCCATGAAGCGTGCCTATAATTGCGCCACAGGCAATCGTTTCATGAATGTCAGACACTTTGGTGCACCCGGTGAAAATCTAATAGCAGATGGCAGACCTTTTGGCGCATGGGCTTTTCTTGGCGGCAGATCCAAAGTATCTAACATTTGGGGTTTGGGTTCAGGAGGTCCAGGGAGCTTTTATCGCCCTGGAGGACTACCAAGACTGCAAGCCTGTTCTGAGCTCGGTGGTCCAGGAGCACCTGGTGGCTTCTATGGCACTGGGGGCCCAGGAGCTGGTGGCCTTTTCGGTCTTGATAGTCCAGGTTTGCCATGTGACCCAAACCTTGGAAATAGTGGTGGGCGTAGCAAGAATATTCCGGTTAGATTACCCAAACGGCTACAGAAAAAACCCAAAGACCCGACGCCGCCGGAGATCAGAACCGTGGATATGATGAAATACGTAAAATCTCGGGGCAAAGTACCACGCAAACAAATTGACTACAAAATAGCTCCACCATTCTTCGAAGGCATACCTCACCGTGGCATGGGTGCTTTCGGAGCTGGTACAGAAAATCACGGTACAGAATATTACGGATATGGAGATTATGGCCAATGCATAAATCCATGTTACTTATACCGGAATAACCCCTGTTGTTACCCTTACTGAAAAAAGTTAAACATCAGGAACTTGATTCAGAATGCTGACTATTTTATACGAATAACTTGACAAAGCTTAAAAAAACAACAAATATCACAACAGCTATTCAGGTTCGTCTAAGATAAGGGAACCAGAATTAACCTTAAATTAAAAAAGTAACTTCAGGGGTATCCAGTGAAAATCCAAATATTTTTAAAATTCAACAAATTATTTAAAGAATATATAGGTATCACATACTCGAAGGAGTTCTTCAACAAATATGTTATATATTATATATTATATACCATAAGTGTTGAGGGTCAGTCGAGTATTAGATACTCTTTATAGCGATAATAAAAATTATTAGGTTTTAAATTAAAAATCTTAACAAGTCAAAAGAAAAAAGATAATCTTTTATTTAATGAAAAATTAAGAAATTTATGTAAAATGTTGTTGATGATTCGAACAAGAAGGATGTCAAAGGCTTTTGACCTCTTCTATGTTCCTGTACTCGTAAACATCATAAATAACCCACAGGAATACCAAATTCGCCAACACATAATTTTGACACATTTTTTCCGCTTTCCTTAAACCAATTAAGAATTTAAATTAATTAGCACCATCCAAATTAAAATAATAACAATGACAACTTAAGATGAGGTTTTTTTGTCGAACATTACGGATATCACAGAAAATTTATCAAATTTATGTCAACTACTTTTTTTAAAAAACTTATCAGAACCAAAACATTTGAGCATTTGGCCAGATTCTCTATATGGTATACATACTTGTATCTAAATGGAGCCATTAACACATCCTGGGAGAAAGTCGGATAAAATCACCGTCTTATTTAATGCCGTCGTTACGCAATATAGGTTGGACAATGAGAATATTAAGAATCCCAAACAACTTACTGTATCGGCAACAATGAACTTTAAGAAATTCAATATAACTTCTAGTCGCATTAACGTTACCGAATTCAATCCTAGTTCGTCCGTTGAGATGAATACAACAATCGAACAGCTACGCAAAAACTTGGAAACTTATGGAATGTACATTGATGTGAAGCTGCAGGGTAGCATAGTTGGTGCCGGTATACTCCTGTTTCCGAGTGATGTAACGGACGGCATTTGCGAAGATATGCAGGATATAATTCATTCAGGCGTTGTCAACTTGACCATAAGGGGTAATCAAGTTGGTCAAGTCGAGATGCTGTGTCAACTAACACAGCAAACAAAGTGTGAGGAAACTAAAGCGTAAGTAACGATGTTCACTTCAGACTCTAAAGTTTATAGACCAAATACTCTTAGCCCGATTAGCGGAGAACCGGCGGACTGTCAGAGTAATTTGAATGGAAGCATCAACCCAAAGGATATCATGTTTGTCATGGGAAGTACCTGCCCCATCTGTAAAGATGCCTGTCAAGATTTATTGCTTCCAGATGATGGGGACGAGCTACTTCAGCTGGATTTGCTGCGTTATCAGCAAATTCAATTTCCTTCGAACAATACGGATATGCTGATGCACAATCCAGCCGTGAATGCTACTCTCTGTGAACTTAAGGTGGGTGCACTGTAACGGTTTGAAATCTATTTGCCATTTGTAATCCTCTATTTTGTATTTAGCAAATGTCACGCGAATGTGCAGAAGTAGTTGACTTCGTTACAAGTCGTTTGAGTAAATACAAGCCGAAAGCTCACAAAGGCAAAGTTCAAACTGATGAAGAAACGGTACCTGATTCATCATACGTTTGGTCCTATTCCTACATGCCAGTCTGTTCGCCAGCCAAAGTGGATAGCTACGAAAGCTTCAAGAACCCGATTCCAACAAGCGATTGTTTCAAGCCACTTGACAAGCCTATACGATTCTGCCCCATCTGCCTGACCAGTATGTCGTGGCTGCCCAAGTTTGCTGCCTGCCCCATGTGTGGCATTAAACCGGTGCCTGTAATTGCTGAGCATAACATGAATAAAAATTTCGCAGCTGATCAGATACTGATAAATTGTTTAGGTAAGTCCAAAGAATGGTGAGTGTGTTGGTCCTTGAACCTCGGCGATGAATCGGTAAAAGGGTTAAAGAAAAAAGCAAAGTCATAGTGAACAATCGCTGCACCTGTAAGGTTTGCAAACTGTGCGTTAATTTGTGCTTTCGGAAGCTGTGCGCCGACATCTCCAAAACCGACTGCAGTGCCATGGAGCCAAAATCATGTACTTTGAAAGGTATGTTTGGTAAAAGGAAGCGCAGAGAAGAAGGTAGACCAAAAAGTGGAGCCAAATATCCTATAGAACTCCATCCCATAAAGCGACCCAATAATTGCACCACAGCCGATCGGTTAATGGCGAGATACTTTGTTGCACCCGTTAAAAATCTAACAGCAGACCGTGGCATGCATACTCTCGGAGTTGGAACAGAATGTTACGAATATGGAGATTATGGTCAATGAAGAAATCTACGTTATTAAGACTAGAATAGCCCCTGTCCTTACCCGTACAGAACAAAGTTTCGTATCAGAAAACAGAATCGGAAATTGAAAAAGGTTACTTCAGGGCCTATTCTAGAAATCCCATCAGATCATTTTAAACCCATTTAAATATTCAAAAAATATGAAGGTATCACATACTCGAAGGAATTCTTCAACAAATAAGTCATATTTTTAATTATATTGATCATTTTTAAATAAGTGGACCGAAAGTGTTGAGGATCAGTCGAGTATGAGCTACCCAATTAAAAAATCAAAATAATTATTCGTGTATATAAAGTAAATAGAAAATATTTTCAAGTATTAAGACAATAATCATCATCAGCCCCTCTGCATGGCCCCGAACCCTTCTGCGGCGTGGGGTGGTCAACCATCTCATCCCTTGTGAAAGCATGGACGATTAGGTTGACCGAACGCTATTGGTTCTTCCAACCAGGGATGAGGCAGGCTAAAGAGCTTACGAATCCCTCGGTTAAACGAAGAACAAACTTACTTTGCAGGAGAGATCTCTATCTCCTTATTGGCTACCTCAGTGGACACCACGTGGTGAACTATCACCTCGCAAAAATGCGTCTGTCCTCAGACACAGAATGCAGGCTCTGTAGAGAGGACGACGAAACCACCAAACACATCTTGTGTGATTGTCCAGCCTTGGTATGGATCAGGAGGAAGCATCTGCATGTGGAAATCGCAGTTCCCGAGCAAATTGTCCGTTCCTCGACGAAAGATCTGTTATGCTTCATTAGGGAAGCAGAACAGCTTTTGTCAAGTTAGGGAGAGCACTATAGGTACAAAAGATTGTCTTTGGTCGCAGTACCTCGCACCTTCTCTGCTGGGAGACTCCCTCTTTTAAAATAATAATAAATAATAATAAGACAATAAACTACTACGTTACTATTAATAAAAATAAATATATATAAATATAAATGGCTATAAATATAAATAAATATAAATAATAATAGCTACAAAGCCAAAGTAAACTGAAAACCAACGGCTTGTTTACAATATTTAATTATGTGTATGGAATAATTCTATAGAGTATCTAAAAACTCTTCTCTGGAATACTTCCCAAATTGTTTTTATATGGTACATATTTATACCCTTCGACCATTGAAAATGGTCAAAAAAGGGTATACTAACTTTGTGCAAATGTATGTAACAGGCATAAGGAGGCATGGGAGACCCCATAAAGTATATATATTCTTGCTCAGGATCACAAGCCGAGTCGATTCAGCCATGTCTGTCTGTCTGTCCGTCTGTCCGTCTGTCTGTGTGAACGCACAGATCTCAGCTATTATAAAAGCTAGAGTTACCAAACTTGGCAGGAAGACTCCTGTGTACTATAAGCAGATGAAGTTTATTTCAAATGTTAGGTGCCACGCCCACCGCCCACACAAATCAATAATTTAATTTTTTAACTTAATTTGTAAGCGCTGTATATAAGATACAACTTTCTGACTTTAACATATACTAAGCTAAATGAAATATCTACGTAGTCCCCAAATTACAATCCAATCGAACAATAAACACAGAAGTTATTTAAGAAAGTATGAGCATAAAACCAAGTGCTTCTGTCAGCTAACAAGGGAGACGGGCGAGCGCGACGCGCGAGCATCTGTCGGGATTAATTTCAAAGCATGTGCATATGCATATGTGTATGAATTTAACAAATTAAACTACACGGGAACATTGGTCGAAGGGTATCCCACTGTCGCGTTTTGCGCGACTGTTGCTCTCGTTTTATATTTTTTATTTTTATTGGCACATAAGGTTGATTCCCATGAATTGTTAAAACATATTTTCAATGCTGTTCCGAAATATGAACATGTCAATTTGAATTAGTTTTTAGTGGAACCAAATTTCATTCAAAGGCACCCATAAACGACATGAGATTAAATTGTAGGTATAACAGCTTGTTTGAGGAATTATAAGAGCATATGAGTATCAGGCGAGGGTTGCTCGACAAGTGTGTCAGAAAGTGCAGCATAAGACAAAGATTTACATAAACATGAGTATCAAATTTGGTTCAATAGAATGTGTATTAGATATGTGTACAATTCTCGAAGGACTCTCGCAACGGAAACAACAGGCAACGTTATGCAGTGTGGAGTTAATTAAATTGTAGGCACGCACAGGCTTAAGTTGAGGCCAAGTGAAATTGGGCAGAGTTCTTGTGGCACTCGACGACACAGTAGATACAAGCATCGCACGCCTAAGCCGTATCAATAGAGCAAGGATGGTTATACTATACATGACTATGAGGACGACAGTTTAAGCAGCTTATGACGCTCTCTATTCCAGATCCACTTGCAATCTGCACCACAATCCGTTATGATAATGTCAAGAGGCAACTACACAGCTCTGCACAAGTATCTGCTAATTTTAGGCAAAATTATTTTGAAAGTGTTGAAAATCTCCTGAGATGGATTTTGTGAAACAAACTAAAGCCGAAGGTCGGGCGCGAAAAATAAAAGTTTGGCTACGACGGTACAACTTACTGTGAAATTTTCCTAATGAGCTGCAATTTAATACGCCAAGCGAAGGTTTTTTCCTTCTGAGAGCTGGGACACAAAAAGGTATCAAAGTTATGCAAACGCAAAATTTTAATTAAACAAATTAGGCAAATTAAGCAGAAAGCAAGGGAAAAGAAAAAAGCGCAAATGTTCATTCATCTGGGGTCTGAGACCTGTCCTAAACTAAGGACTGTACAAAGTGTTCAAACGGTTGGGAAAGGTAGGAAAAGTTATCAGTGGCTGAAATGCCACAGAGTAACGACATGAAAAACATTAATAAAAGAGGGATAAATCTATAAACCTAAACAAAAATACATATAATATTTAAATTTTCTTTATTACCTCATCCATTTGAGCATTTTAAGCAGGAATAATGATAAAATTGAGCGGTAATTTCTGCAAACCGTAGCTAAGTGAACCCGCTCGAGTGACGTATCAAATGGTTGAAAATGTTTACAATCGCAATAACTTATAATTTTATGATACGCTATTAAAGCGTGCGATGGCAAAATGTTGACCTGACCAGCACTGATTGCATGCTAAAAATAGGCATTTTGCATAAATCAAATTTCAAATATCATTTAACATTTATTTTAAACGCTGCGCCAGAGATATGCGAATTGAATTCTTTGACTATTTTTTATGTATTGCACATGTGGAGCATAAAATATGAATTTAAAATCCGACAATATATATAAACTTTTACACATACACATATGTGTAGATATTCGGACACATGACGAGATTTCATTTAATATTAGGGAACATTCTCGCACACGCACATGCATGTCCAACTTTGATTGCACAATGAAGCGTTACGCTTTTGCATAATAGATGTGACACTGCAAAGCCTTGTCTCACTTGCGAACATAAAGCAAAAGGTCGACATGTTAGGGTCAGACGGTGCGAAAATTTTATTGAATATTTCATGCAAAAGACTTTTTAATTTGCGCTTTAAAACAAGTCAAACTCACTTTTTGGCAACACATAAATCAAGTAAGCAATGCGAAGGTTTGCGTTTACTTTAAACAAATTAAGTGGAAGCATTTATTATAATAATGATGTATATAAAATGTGGGTGGGTCTACCCTCATTGCAGCTACCCCTTGATGGTCATGTCTCTGCCCATTTACCGCGTGGCAGTAAACTTCCGTTTCCGTCGGCTCTGCGAATGCTTTTATCAGATTTTCCATATAAAATGCGGTAACGCGGACACCCCGGATCCAAGCCGAAGCCTGTTAAGAAATAATGTTTACAACATGAAGTTGAGTCGAGTTGAGTTTGCGTCTGAGTCAGTCTTTTTAAGTCGACTGTCGGGTCCGGCACTCGACACTTTATCATCATTTGTCAATTAGTTGCCTGAGTGCCGGTAACAGGCACAAAAGGCGTGTGTGGCCCACGGGCCGCTTCCATTAGAGCCAGAGTTATTGTTTCATAATTCATAATAATTATGGCGCTAGATTTGCAACTACCCCAAAAACTTGCCGCGTTCACGTTCCCATTCTCGTATGGCTTGTGTTGTCCAATCATTTTGAAGTTTTACGCAACTTGCTGCCGGCTGCCCGGGATCTGGCTTCGGCTCCGCTTCTGCCTCTATCCCTGCCTCTGCACGTGCCCCTTGCTTCTGCGGTGCCTCTTTCTGCGACTGTCTAACTCATTTGCAAAACTTTTGTTCGTCGCTTCTGGCACTTTTTGCAATTGGAACGCAGTTGCGCCTGTCGCAGACGCCATTTGCCAGCTGTCGGACTGCTCCTCTGCCCGTCCGCCATCCTGCACTGCCCTGTTGCCAGTTGTTGGTGCCCAGATTTTAGTTTTAGCTTTGTCAGCTCACCGACTTTAATGCAATACGATAACTGCAACAAAGGAAAAAGAAACAGAAAACATCGACAAAAACTTGGCGACACCTGCTGGGCCAACAGCCTCGCCTTGCGTTAGCTGAAACATTTCAATACACTAGCATAGGGTATTGTAATTTTGGCCTTATATTAGATACTTATACAATATATCGCATATTTATATTTATATATTTATTCTAATTTGTATACTTATATAATTTGTATACTTATTTATATTTACTATACTTTCTATTTACAGACTAAATTCGAGCTCTTCAATCGAATATCTTGTGGCTAAAAATATTTCTGTAATTTAATATACGAGTACATATATGTCCGACTATAATCTTAAAGAGTATTTAATATTCTGCTTGATATTCTAGATCTGCAGCTAGTTTGTTTTGCTGTATTTGCTGGTCAGGAAGTTTTGTTTGGCACGAAATGCCAAATGGCATTTGGTAAGAAATTCGTTGGTTTGCGGTTGGAAATTAGCTTTCATTTCATTGAAAATTTTATTGGAGATTGTAATGGGGAAGTTAAGCAGGTGGCAGACGCGTTGCGACAGCATTCGCATGTTGCATGTTTGCATGCAACGTGAAACGGTGCACCTAGTTGGCCTAATTAATGCACAAATGCGCGAGGGGACAACGATGCGTATGAGCAACATGCTAGCTTGGGTAACCAACGAACTCCCGTATATACAACCGAGTCAATGTGCGTGTGTGTGCGTTAGAATGTGTGAGTTTTACTGTATGTATATATGGGCGTATATGCATGTGCATATATGTGCGTGTGTGTGCTTGCGCAGCAAAAACAAAACAAGAAAGATTTTGTTACTCAGCGCTTTACGATTTCGTTAGAGTGCGAAACAACAAAAACTAGTTGTAACAAGTAAAAACAGAGCGTAGAAAATGATCGAATTTAAGGTACTCTGCAGCTATATGTTAAAGCTACATTTTAGGAAGGATATTCGATAAAGTAAGTGAACAGCGGAAGAGTTATAAACTGAAGTCAGCCTATTTTAGTTGAACCCTCTTACAGGGTATCTTCACAGTTGCGACCTTTCGCAAAGAAAAACGGATTTAGGCATTAAAGCTTGCGGTTTTTTTTTGGCAATTCGCACGAGTGACTTTGTTAGCAAAGTAAACGAGGTTGGGTTTCTGGTTGGAACTCCTGGTCTCCTGTAATTGAACGACGTCAGGTGAAGCAACAGCTGAGCTGACGTAGCTAATTTTACAGTCAGTTCCGGCTTCAACCCGTGCAACTTGTGCATTCCGTTGAAATCCAAACTGTGCATCAAATGGAACGCACGAAACCCGACTGGGTCCTCGACTTGATTATGAAACCAGAGAGGAACAGTGTCGTTCGCATATTCATGGGAATAGTATACGCAGAGGAATGACGACGCGGGTGGTGTAAAGTAGCGAAAGGAAGCACTGTGAGCTACGCATGAACGTAAAAAGTGCTGCAAATAAAACTTTTTAATTATGCGCTCCGAATGCAAAGGCATTCCCACAGCGAGTGATGCTCTGTGAAGCTTCATCCTAAAACGCGGCGGGCGTAGTCGTTTGACAATCCGCGCCCACAAGTATGCAATAAAATATGCATGCAAACGTACGCGCGAATTGTCAGAGAAGAACTTTTTTAATATATTTACATAAAATAGAATCAGAACCCAAAACACTTGAATTCCTTTTTACACATTCATCCGAATCATCGTAACAGTTTTTTATTAAAATGCGCTACAAGCAACGAGCGTTATTGATGCGAATGTCTGTACAAACACAACTGCCTTGTATAAATGGAACTTTTTACCGTTTTGTTGACTAAAATGTTGTTGGATAAGCACTCAAATACCTTGTACCCTACAGAAAACCAACAACCAATCAACCAATGATGCAAAGCATGGTATAAATATATAACATTTATTCAAAAAATTGCCTACAGGGTATTTACAAGTCAAGCACGCTAGTTGAAGCTCGTATTTTTTATTATCAGCCCACAGTAAAAACATCTGTGGATTACAATAGTTTTTTATGTGAAAACGTGCAGCTTATAGAGAAACATAGAATTATTATTGTTAGCGAAATATCATTTTTAGAACTTTAAACTGAATTTGAAATTGTTTCTCCATTAAATGTTCACAGCAATTAAAATGCCACAGCTTTGCAACTCTGCTTTAAGGCTTAATTTAAATGAATTTCACCACTTTGCCATGTGCTATATGATTCAAGGAAGCCTGCAGAACCGCAAGACAATTTCAATTAATTTCGAAAATACTTTTTTTTTTGTTCGTTCTTTTGGTTTACTTATTTTCTGTTGCCTTTTTTTGCGCTGGCCACAAATACATGGCAAACATAAAAGTGTCCGCAAAAGGACACACAAGTGGGTCAGAGGCAGACAGTCGGACAGAGTCTGAAAGAGATATTTACATGGTTGGGCAGCAAATGAAATTCAATTAAAAAAAAACTTTATTTTTGCGCAAGTCTGAATTTCCTCGGCACTCGGCAGAGTTTACGGATTTTGCCAGCGTAATCTGTCTTTGTATGCTTGACATCCTTGGTTATAGAAAGTATACGGGGCGTATAAATTCGTTTAACTTTACGAATCGAGCAAGTAGCATAACGGAGATTGATGAGCTCTCGGTAGAGCAATAGATTAAAGAGCAACACATCAGTATCTAATTAGTTATATTTAGACTACTCTAAACTTAATCAGAGACCAACCCACGAGTACCCACAAAAAGCAAATGGACACACGTGACCAGAGTCATCGCCTGATTGTTGCCACTTTCTGTGTCATTGGCCGAAAACTTTATGGACACTCTGTGGTCGGCGTCCTGACAAATGTTTCTTTGCCTTTGCTTGCTTGTAAAATGTTAGCACAACAGCAGCAGAAGTAGCAGGACCAGCAGCAACTATCTTGCTGGCTGTTGTGAAGTGCATGGTGTTTGTCTGACCCCGTTGGGCAAATGCAACATATTATCCACAGTCTGTCCATAAACGTTTGCATACTCCGAGGCGATGAACCGAAAGGGCATTAAGTTTTGCGATTTGCACACAAATTGCTTAACGTATTGTGTGTATTTCTTGAGATGAAACTGATAGCAATAGGCTACATAAAGCACGAAGGAGGGATACCCTATAAATGCCTAGACTATTGCAGATAACTACAAGTGGTAATAGATATATGTATATTGAATACCAAGTCAAAAAATTTAACTAGATATTATTGGATAGAGCTTAAAAGAGTTTTTATTTGGCAAAAGAGTTTTCATTTTAGCATAAACTGTTTTAGATTAAATAGATAAACTACTGTATAGTTATCAAACATTGCCACCTCGCATCTGCACAGGGTATCACGTCGTAAAGTTTCAAACGTTTAGTTAAGTAGTTAGAAAACAAACAAATTTGACCAAAGTTTAAGTGGAATTTTAACTGAAGTGTGAAGGCGAGTAGCTTCATCCGTCAGTCCGTATTATCTCATGCCTAGGGAAATGCTTGAAAATACTAAAGTGCACTTCAGCACTGAAGTATTATATTTTTCTTTGCACTGGAAAGCAGAGTACATAATACAACGAAGCGAAGAATTAATGAGTGCAACGAGAAACGAGGCACAAGAAAAGAATAATAATAAGAAATATAAGAATAATGTGCAATAAAAATAGTATGCTGCAATAATATAAATGAGGAGCTGCTGTTGCTCTTGTTAATATTGAACTTTTCGCTTCGCGCCATGTTGTATATTTTAATGACTTCGGCCTGAAGAGGAATCGCTGCAGCATCATCAACAGCTGCAATGGGCAGCACTTGACTGCCGACCAAACAACAATGAACAACAGCAGAATCAACAAACGCGGCTAAAAAGAAAAGAATGAAGCCAAGTATAACAAAAGAATAAGTAGTTTTTTCAGCGCACAACGAATTTAATATACACTTCAAGGAAAATACAAAGATAATGTTTAATATGCTGAAACCAATTACCCATTCCAGGCTCAACAATGTAAAGTATTAACAACGTAAAAAAATTTGTATTTCTGTGGAAAATTGTATATTTTCATCTTAAAACTGAACTCTGACCTCTGTAGCTCATCAAGCTATATAGATATTTACATAGGCTCGGAAGTTGCCCTCAACGTTGTTTGGCTACAAAATATGTACACTGCACTATGCTGTGAAAGCGTATGTACACGCTCTTCTTACAAAAGTGTCAGTTGGAAAATTCGCGTCCATCTACTTGTCAAGAATATTTTCACGAGGCAAACGAGCGGGTGATGGCAATGGAGGAGGACAGGGAGCTTGGGAAAATTTGTGCACCGTCAACTGTCAACAATACTGAGTCTGAGTCCGTTCTGAGTCCACGCTGAGTCTGCTCTGAGCTCTTTGCTCCTGAAAAGGCTGCTTCACACTTCTATTAAGTTGAAATCCCCAAAATGAGTTTTTCTTCGGGATTTGCATAGATTAAACTGCAATGGATTTTTGTTTTTGGTCAGCCCAGCAGCCATAATGATGTGGCCATTGTTGTTGTTGTGTTTGTTGTTGCTGCCGCTCTTCTTCGTGTTTCGGTGTTGTTTCTTCTGCGTCTTAGTTTTTAGTGCTTGTTAAGCTGTTTCGTGGTCTATTTCAAGCACAAGATGTACCACTTGTATGCCCTGTAAGCCAATGTTAATGGGTATATTGGACAGCAATCACGTTAAAATAAAGTTCAGTTTTTAGCAATGCCGCTGCAAATATGTCTCTCTTCAAGATGTTAGCTTCATCCATTTGGTGCTTTGTGCAGGGTATTATCGGGTAATGTCTGCAGGTAGTTCTAGTTGAATTAGTTCCGTCTCAGGTCAAGTCTGTGACAAGTCCATTTTCAATTTAGGGGCCACGTCTGTCATCGCTTCACCTTCGATGCGGTCGATAAAATGTCAACGATTTGTTTGGGGCCGCCCTTTTCTTCTTCTTCTTTTCGCAAGTGGTAGATGCCCTTCTTTCATGCCTTTCTTTCTACTCTTCTTTGTTCTGCTCCTCTCTTATCTTTTCTATGTGCCCCGGAGTCTGCCGTTGATTTTTGGCACAAACTTTGGGCCGTAGCAAAACTCATTTAAAGTTTTAAAGTGTAGTTTTTGTTGATAGATGCCTAACCGACGGACTGACTGCCTGAGTGACTGACTGGCAGGAGGGATGGCTGGCAGCCACGCCCATGTTGGCGCGGTTAGACCGATAACTTTTCATTGGCTTTGTTGTGCAAGCCGAGGGGATTAGAGAAACACGTGACGCACTTTTTTTTTTGGTTGATTACCCTGTGGTTACATAGCTGCCCCTGGGGTATACACTTTCTTAAATCACTTCAAACATTTTAATTAGTTTTTTGTGGATAGTATTTTACAGGGTACTTCACAAGACGATTTATCATTAAATTTCCTACTTCTCTTAATTTCAAATCACTGAAAGACTTTTCAGCCTAAGGAAAACAAAATACTATAAGCTCAAGTTTAATAGGGTATAACCGCACGAGTTGTCAGTTCTCCTTCCAGCTACTATAAGGCAGTCAAACCAAAAAAAAAAAGGCGGAAAACCTTTAAGGAAACTTGTTGATGGCACACAGTCAACGTCCGCCATTCTGACTCGAAAACGCAACACGTGCCGTGTCACGTCCCGCCGGGGAATGAAACTAGTTCTAGGGGATAGGAATGGCTGATTGGTAGATCCTAACCAAGTTAGACCGGATCCCGTTGCATGCCAATCCAAATGGCATTTTGATTGATGTGTGCCACAAAATTGTCTCTGCTGGAACAAAGCTCTGGCAATTGGCAGGCGGCACATGTGAATAACTTGGCCTATCACAGTTGATTTTCATTTTAGCCAGGCTTTTCCACTGCATATTATTTATTATTTCTGGGTCCGTTTGCCAACTTTTAATAATGGAAATTGTCAACTTTATAATGTCTGGAATGTTTTTCATGCAACATGCAGGGGCAGAATGGCAAAGAAAAGGATTCTCAATTCTGCGATAAATTCAATTTAGAATGAACCTTAAATATTTTTTTCTCAGAATAAATTGTTCCCTAAACTTTTTTCTTCACTTTAGTTTGAAAACCCTTTTGGTCTTACATTCATGTGAAAAAATTACGCCAATTTTTCGCAGTACAAGCAATCAGAAAGTGCCAAATGCAGTGTCTGCCTGGCAGAATTTTCAAGTCCCTCAGTCGCCACTCCAAGCGACAAAGGCGCTGAAAATACTGAAACTCTTTTTGCAAAACCAACAAAAAAGCTCACAGCCAAAATAAACTTTTGCTGAATAAATGTAATGCGCAGAAGCGAAACAAGAGAGCACGAAAGATAAAGAGAAGGGGAAAGAGTAGTGGAGAGAGACTGAGAGTGCAAGAGTGCTAAGTGAACTACCCGTCAAGGGAAACCGCACACCTGTTGTTGTTGTTTTCGAGCGATTTATCACTTGACGCATCCAAAGATCCCGCCCAAAAAGATAATTTCCTAAGCTACACGTGTGAGCAGCCAACAAAGCATGGGGTACAGCGTATTGTTTAGGTTATGCAGAAAATAACGGATGATAAAGAAACTCAGTTTGATATATGTCAGTGTAACTTAATGGGAATGATTTAACTGTAATCGATATTTATATTTTCTGAGCCGAGTTAAAAGCAACTAGTTTATATTAAAATTTAGTAGACAAAAAGTAAAATAGAAAGATAAGTTTATTGAATTCTGCATGAAATGCCAATACCAATGGAACAATTTCAGTACAAAGGCTATCAAGAGGTCCAAGGTGTAAGTGGTCCAGGTGCATATTTCGACGATGCCGAGGGTCAGTCGAAGAGTTTCTCGTTCGACAATCAGAGCATACGTCACGGTTTCATACGCAAGGTGTATCTTATACTAATGGGTCAACTGATGATCACTTTCGGCGCTGTGGCCCTGATTGCCCTCAACGATCAAGCTAAGACGTGGGTCCTGCTCAATCCCTGGCTTCTCTGGCTGGCCATGGGCATCATGATTGTGACCATGTTTAGCATGATTTGCTGCGAGAATGTGCGCCGCCAGACACCGACGAACTTTATCTTTCTGGTCATATTCACACTGGCCGAATCCTTTATGCTTGCCGTTGCGGCCACTCGCTATGCACCGCGCGACGTGCTGCTGGCCATTGGCAGCACAGCAGCCATTTGCCTGGCACTCACGCTGTTTGCACTGCAGACCAAATATGATCTGACCATGATGGGTGGCGTGCTTATCGCATGCCTGGTGTCTCTGGTGATCTTTGGCTTTGTGACGATTTTTGTGGGTGGTCGCATTACGACCATGATCTATGCCAGTCTGGGAGCGGTGCTATTCTCCGTTTACCTTATCTATGATACGCAACTGATGTTGGGTGGCAATCACAAGTACTCAATCAGTCCGGAGGAATATATCTTTGCCACACTGAATCTTTATCTGGACATTGTCAATATCTTTATTGATATCCTCAACATAATCGGCGCCATGAATGAATGAATATAGGACATTATTGAGCGCATAACATTAGAAGAGAGAGAGCAGTTATACAAATATTTATTTGATAAATTAATTTGGTGCTTTAAACGAGCAAATTACACACACTCTAGAAGACATGGACACGCACACGCACACCTACACACACACTTGCACACGCCATGAAATATGTCAATTGAGTTATTAGTTCGCAGCAATAAAAATGTCAAAGTAATTACAGTATTAACATGAAGCGAGCACACGAAACGTCCCGAATGTGTGTGTGTGCGTTGTAAACTTCAGTATCCACATCACATGCTGCAGCTGGGATCAAGCAAATCAAGTGGACTCAGTGACAGCTCTAGCCTAGTCCAGGGAACCCCAATCTACCCCGACCTAGTCGAGCCATCGAGCTCATTGAGCCATCAGTCTTCCGTTTGGGCAAGTTTCCAGCCTCACGGGGATCGCATTTAATTAACAATTGACAGTTGCCTGACAAATCAGCTGCTGCTGGTACTGCTGGTGTTGCCCGCCCCTCACAACATGCTCATCTTATCTGCTCACGCTTCGAGGAGCACGACAAGTTTTCGCCTGTCTGCAAACTTTTTATTTGGTGGCTCAATTCGCACTGACCTTTCACCACCCACAAACCACACAACGTTGTTGGATGCCTTTTTTATTCTGCTGTCGACATGTTAGGGTGTGTGTGTGTCACTTTGAAAAAGAGCTCACACTCGCACACACACCTATACTAATAGAGCAAAACATTCGCTATCAGATACAGGAAATGTGTTTAATGTTCGCTTTGCAGTCAGTGGATTGCAACATTAAGCAGTTCTACTGATAAGTGTTACACTTCATATGAAAAGAAGTTTAAGGAAATGGCATAAAAGACTTAAATAATAATATCTATATACCAGTTATCAAAAACTTCATCTGTTCCTACCCTTCGACCATTGAAAATGGCCCAAAAAGGGTATACCAACTTTGGGCAAATGTTAGTTAAATTTTAATGGTGATAATCTACCACTCACAATTACGGTTGCATTTCAACAGTAAACCCATCAAAACACGCTGTCTTGCAATAATCCAAATAAAATACACTATTCGAGCGATTATATAGTTTTTGTTATTTTGATAAAACAAAACATTTTCGCTTTTCTTTCTCTTCTTTTAATTGGTGCAAAGTGTGGACAAAGCGTTCTTGTTAGCCGCGGATATTCACACAATTTTGTTGTTTGCGTCAACTGCAGCAGAACAGAGAGCAGGAAACCAGAGTTAAAGCGACAGCAACAGCAACAACAAGAACTGCTGTCGCAGCAACAGCAACCCCAACAACAACAACCACAACAACAACTGTCCCGTGTATAACATGCGGAATTTGCCCGCATTTGCGGAACTCGTGCACTCAAAAAACAAAAAAGATTACCTTATGACATTGTTGGCATTGCTTTTGGCCAGCGCAAAGAGAGCAGAGGGGAGGGACGAAACAAAAAACAGTTACATTTTTCATACATTGCGAAATATGCACTAGAGTGTGGAGCATGTTTTCCTAATTTGTGGAGAATATAAAAAGTGAAAAAAGCTTGACACGATGTCACAAATGTTGGCAGAAAAATAGGATTGTCTTTCTGTCTCGCCTGTACTGTTAACGACTTTCTGCGCGTCCTTTTGCCTTCAAAATGTAATTAGAAGATTATTAAAACAGGTCCTGACATTAATTACTGCCAGACTTAGTGGTTCACTGTAGCACGAACCTTTTAAGCGGCTTACCCAACTACAAGAAGGAATGAAAGTGCGATAGATTAACTGAGCTATTGGACTAACAAGGGATTTGTTTGCTTGCCAAGCTAAAAGAAAGGGAATGTGTTGGCCTATCAAATAGTAACTCTTGCAGTATATACTAGCACACAGCATACAGTAGTATTTTATGGTATTTTTAAAACTTGCTACATTCCGATAATTATTCTAGCTCAATTTCCGTTTCTTTCAGTTAATTGCTGCCGACAGAAATGAAATCCAATTTGATCTCCGTCTGAAACTGAAACTTTGCCAAATTTGCTTTCCAATTACGGTCTTAAATTCAACTGTCGAATTCCGTCAGTTTTTGGCAATAGACGAAATTGAATTTCTTGCTTGATCTGCGTGCCCGACTGGAGTGTTTATTCCAGCATCAAATTGTTTTATGGCATCTGCCAGCCGACTAAACTGTAAACATTTGCCGGCAACACGTTTACCGCCCTTTCCGGGCTGTTTGTCAAGCGAAGATGAAGTTGGGGGGAGAAAAAAAAACCAAAATAAACACAAAAAAATAGGAAAACCGGATGAAAGCAGGCAAATCTAAAAAATGCAAGAGAGAAACACTTGTGCAGAGGCAGAAACACAGAAATAGTAGCTGTAAAAAGTGTGCAGAGCAAAGAGAAAATCAACTGCAACGAGGGCTGAAGAGAGGCGTGGCACAAATGGCTTTGGCCAAGGCAAACAAATTTGCAATCAAAGTTGAGCTATTTTTTCCCGGCACACAAAGCTCGGGAAGTTGCGCCTGTAAATTGAAAATCAAAATTGTTGCGAAAATCAATTAGAAGTGAGTTGGGCAGTTGGCAAGTTGGCAGCATTTCGCAAGTTTCCTTCATCGCTTTGCTAATTGTAGTCGGCAAACATTGAGCTGGAAAATGCCATTTTCTCTTTCCTCACTTGGATATGGGCAGCGGGGGGTGCCAATTGTTAGTGTTGAGAATTTTTGCATTTGTCAAGCGAAATTTTCATGAAATTTTCAATCGCTTTTCATTTTGCGAGTAAGCTGCTTAAATGTCCCCCTGATCCGCGCGGATAACAACAAACAGGGACATCTGACAATTTGTGGGGCACGTGCTGCGCATGAGAAGCACATTCAAATCCCACGGCCAAAAGTGACAAACAAGCAGACAAGCAAGCCGAAGCTTGCCTTGGGATAGGCCGAATCCAAATTGGACTCGGAAGGAGGATGGGGCAGTGGCCTGGATTTGAACTCAGCCTGTGGAGCGTGGACAATTTAACAGACTTATTTATTTATGAAAGCCAAATGCACTTGGCTTGCCCCTTGCTGCCCTCGTCCCCGGCCCCTCTTACATCCACACAATGGACTTTGTGGCCGACATGAAATTGAAATTGCCAAGAAAAGCCTATTTTATAGGCACGCACGTGTAACTTGGCCATTTGAGTGGATGTGGACAGACACAGGACGCAGGTCGATGGAGTTGAAATTCCAGACAAGCATTTTGCAGTCTATTTGTCGAGCAAACATATGAGTTATTCCATGCTCGTCCTGATTACATACCCCCTTTCTGACCCTCCCCCTCCACGCCATAAATCATTCGATCTGGCCAGGCGAAGTCCGTTTTGCATAAGCACGTCGTAATTGTCATTAAATGTCTTGTGAATAAACAATTTTAGACTAGTTGCATTACGTGGAAATCGCTTTACGTTCATTCTGATACAGAGAGACAGTTTGCTAAGTGGGGCAACAAATGTAATAAAGCAATGCATAAATTGGTTTATGGGTCTGGAATGGAAATGCAATCTAAATCGAATATTTGACAGTCTAGGACTTAACTACTTTACATATTTAGTTGGGTAATTATAATCGAACCAGTAATAATATTGCAATTAAATCCCACTTGAAATCAAATCAAAAGCTTTGGTTGAATAGCTTAAATATTTAATTCTATGCCCAATATCCTCTATACATATGTTTATAGTATAAAAACTAAAGTGAGTTACACTTTTATGCATTTTCAATTAATTATGGCATTTTCTTCTCATTTTCCAAATGTTTTTGTTTCGACAAAATGTTTATTTAGTCGATTGTGCACAATTTACATTTAATTATTCAACAGTTTTCATTATTATTCCACAATTGAAATCCTTCTGGGGCCTTGCCATGCAGTAACAAATTGTGTGAATAAAAACTATAATGAACATATTCAATTTTACGAATTTATCAGGAAACCTGTTCAATACAAACATACATGTATATTGAATACACTCGGGCTGCATTCGACAGGTTCACAGAGGAATTTCAAGTGTGATCGACTTAAATTTATGTTTTTTTGTGCAGAAAACCGAAAGCTTCATTCGGCTGCACTTTTAACAATTAATAATTTACCTATTAAAAAATAAGGTCTTTATTCTATCAATAAACAACTCAATATTTCAGAGTTTCAAAATTTATTCACAATAAGTTTAGCTGCACTTGTGCCTATGCACATGGGACTGATTTCTACTTGATATTTTGGATCGCCTGTTTGGTTTTCTTTGCTCTGCGGTTTGACAAAATTCCGTTATTAATTTTATTCTTCTTTTTCACAGCTTGCCAAACTTGCAGGTGCAATGCCAGCTATCGGGATCCACTTTGCTTGTTTCCCTATCCCTTTTTCTATTCATCGCCGAGATACAAGGACTCTCACACTCGACACTTTCTTGGGAATCACCTAAACAATCTATCAGTATCTGATCGGCTGTCAATTGGTTATTCATGTGACTCTCATCAACGACTGGCATCGGTTTCATGCCACACATGGGACATGCAGCGAACTTGGGCAGCCACGACATACTGGTCAGGCAGATGGGGCAGAAGCGTATAGGCTTGATTAGTGGATTGGACCATTCCGTGGGAAATTCAGTCACTTGATTGGGATTCCCGATATTCTCACTGTTCAACTTATAGTGCGTATCGACGGCATCAAAAGAGACGGCGACTTTATCCGACATTCTCTCATGAGGTGTCAATGGCAGCATTTCTGTTTGACTTTAAAAACATGTGTGTATATTATATAGAGTATCTAGTCAAATACGAAATTTATGATTGTTATAAGTCTATTTCAAAAAACAATTGTCACCAATTCTGTAGTTGTGTGATAATTGTATCGTTCGGGTTGTTTAATTCAGCAATTTCATATATATATAACTAGCGTAACAACAATCGTAGGAAATTGATATCAAGACCAGCAAGGCATATAAACCTATTGTAGCCTTTCCTTCTTGTTTTTTTAGTATACCGGCTTTCTTACATACAACAAGTGTGTCTTAACTAACATGTCTGTCAATATCGCTGCATGAATGCGTGTCTATCGCATTCACATGAAAAATAAACCATTTATAATTCGTGTATTCAAAAGTTATATAAAAGTATAAAGTATATAATTAAATTCTAAAATTGGAAACTCCTTGAATTTGACATGTTTAAAAGTATTTCATTTTCTGCACAAAATAAAAATGTAAAAATCTAATTGGATTTGTAGGGGGTCCAAGCATAAGAAGCCACGCTGATTTATTGTGTCAAACACGCCCACTTGACACGCCCCCAAAGTGGCAGCAGTTGCCGGGATTTTAATGAGTTCAGCCCCACTAAAGTCCAAACATTCCCTATGCCACGAAGTGTGCCATGCAACGTGTAGCACCCAAAAGGAGCCTTGCAATGGCAGGTTAATAACCGACACGGCGCGAAAATTAATTGCGAAGCATTTAGCCAAGTTCTGCCTGGGAAAGTGGTAAGTGGCAAGTAACTTGGCGAGTAGGTGCCAGGTGCTTGCTACCAGCTGCCTGCTGCCGGGTGTGCAGCTACAGGAAGCATAAACTCGAACTGGCAAATTATGCAGCAGACAGCAGCAGCTTGGCCAGCGCACTGACCCCTTACTAGCCCCGCCACCCACTTGGCTCTCATCCAAGGTGGGATAATTAAAAGTTTCGAACTGGACTTGCAGTTCGGTTAATTAGATAGATAACCGACAGCGCTGGAAATAACGCTGACTCTTCGAACTTTAAGAACCTCAAGCTGAAACTAACGACGTGCAACATAATACAAAAGTCTGCTTTAATTTTTACCCTGGCAACTGACAACAAACAAAGCTACGACTACGATGAAGAGAAGAGCACGTTGAGGGGAAGGGAGAGCTGGAGCTGGGGCAGACTGTAAGCGACTTGAGTGTGCGGCACGCAAAAATAAGTTAAAAGCCGCAAAGTGGCTGGTAAAAACTATTTAAGTTTATGCGATAAGGACAATAAA
This sequence comes from Zaprionus davidi, assembly GCA_018903715.1. Taxonomy (NCBI): domain Eukaryota; kingdom Metazoa; phylum Arthropoda; class Insecta; order Diptera; family Drosophilidae; genus Zaprionus; species Zaprionus davidi. Next base: position 3,379,559 of record JAEIGL010000003.1, read on the forward strand.
AGCACAGCAACAGGGTGGTTACACCCCCTTACCATACCACACTCTCCATCTCTCTTATCCTCTCTGTGCCATCCGTTGATTTCTGCCCCCACGCTCAGCAAGTGCTGCATACTTGTAGGCAACCGCAATATTATCATTGTGTGTACGTGTGCGCGGGCCTGAGTGTGCTAGTGCGTGTGTGTGTATGTGTGGCAGTGCGTGTGTGCAGTTATGTAATTATGGTAATTAAAAACACGCTTTCAGCGCCGCCATCCTACGTTTGGCTTGTCTTTGCCAGCTTGTATTTCGTAGCTAAGCACCTTTATGGTGGGAAAGGGTGACAAGATGAAAGAGGGGCTGCTCTTTGAGCGGGTCTTACCGCCACAACAAGAGTAATGCTGAAAGCATTACACATAAATTTGTTACGTGGAAGATATACGTATTCAAAATTAAGCTCAACCCCATAGCTATTATAATGATATTTAGTTCAGATGTTACTCAACTCAAAACCAACCAAACTACATCAATTTTTCATATAAATTTTGCTGTAAATTGGCAATTACAGAGAAATATAGATATCGAAATATTAACGTTATGTATGATAAACTTTACTTAATTGAAACTGGAGTCTCAAGCCAGTTTTATTATACCTGATTGTTACAATTTTCACAATGAAAATGAAACTTGCATAGATAAAAGAGTAACAGTTACTCATCTTTACTCATAGAATTAACTCCACTCTGGCATACAAAACAGTTCGACTTATTTTAAAATGCATAAATTGCATAATTGCTCTTCTTCTTGCCTGTGTTTGTAATTAAAAATGCAAATGAGCTGGAAAATAGTTGTCGCACTCATCAGACACAAGATAAACATATAGTTGCCATAGCACTATGATCAAGTAGGGGGCCAACCAATTATGCAAATGTCTGCGGAGAACAATAATAATAAACATGAATTTTAAGCAAGGTATTTAACAATAAATTTCAATGAAAAAACAACACAAAAGCAACAACGAACGCAATACACTCCCACATAATTTGTATTCAATTCGCTCTATTTAATTGAAAAGCCAAGAAAATCATTAGACAAACACGTAAACACACACACAGTGGCATGTGCATGTGTATTGGTGGCCACAGAACGCGGCAGAACTACGCAATCGGCTTACAAATTGTTGACTCCCGCTGCCGACTCTGGTGCTGGGCTTATCGTGCTCGGCGAGACGCATAAAGCACAATGTGGTGCGGCCAATAATGTGCTGGCGCCACAGATGCGAGTCGAGTGAAAGGCTTTCACTTTTTCGATGGCATTTGCGAAAACAGTAGCCGAGTGTATGTGTGTGAGTGCCAAGAGCCAGACCAATATGCGTTAAGTAGTAGCATATTCACCTTTCACACGATTCCCCCGGCACGCATACGAATGGGCTCATTAAAAGCGTCTGCCTCTAACTCGTATAGAACTAAAATTGAACTGGAAACGAAAGCGCATAAAACCTGAACAAGTGTTACTCATGTTGTTGTTGTTGTTGCTATTGTAGTTAGAGCGCTGTTCACCACAATTGGCCCCCAAAGGGCTGCGAGAAAGCACAAAGAGAGCACGTGGCGCGAGCCCGAGAGATGCGCTGCAATTAATCAAGCACGATTCGATACTCGACTCGCCTCCAAATTTTGTGGACCCAAACATGACTCCAACAAGACTCAAACACGACTATCAACTCAACCACCAACTCGACTGGCAGCTTGAAAAGCGAAATCAAGCGACAAATGCTTTGATTATGTGAACTGAAGTTGTTTATTTGGAAGTAATTTCACATTTAAAGCGATTAAATTTCGCGACCCTCGAGGCGATATGTTGTTTACCTTTATCACGGCACTTCAACTGCTGTTGAAAGAAAGGTCTGCGGTAACAAGATAAACACATCATTAGATATACCCAACTACCTATCGAAAGTGGTAGCAGCTAGAAAATAATGTAAACAGGCAATTGATTGTATTGTACCTTGTATGGTTACACTTATTGGGCGACAAACAACATTGTCGAATGAACAGCATAAATACAAATAATTTCTTACAATAGATGACAACTTGTTCAACAAAAGAAAATGCAATAATGCGCAAGCACTCAATGTTAAATATAGCGAGAGTTCACTGTGTCAAGTACCATGTTCACACATTTGTTATTCGATATTTATAAATTCCCCCTATAGTTTAGTCAGCAAGTGTAATTAGCGAAACTCTTAAGAGGAACCATCGACAGTAGCCACTCGCTTGGCTAATAATAAAAGCCAAAAGCATAGAACACTTATCAAAGACAATGACAAAGACCGATCCAGGCAATCCCCAGCAATCTTCAAGCTCTGCGTAAATATTTGCTAATTTAACATTTCTACATTTCCCATCTTCCATCCCCATCACCATCCTCATCTCTATCTCAGTGTTTTTGCCCCTCTCCTCTATTATTTATCTTCTTTTGCATTAGCAGTAATAATAAATTTGACATCATTGCGCGTAAAAGCATAAATTTACTGAACAGACCTTGTTGTTGTACGTAGTTGTTGATTTATTTTTTAATGTAATCGGCCAAGCTGACGATGAGCTGCAGCCGCGAGCCGAGCTTGATAGATTCTCGCCCAGCATTGACCTCTGCGCCGCGCAGCTCATCGACACAATTAAAAACAATATTTATTAAAATAATAATAATATTGTTCCATCACTTTGATGCGACCGATACCATCCTTAGCATCCCCCAACGACAATTAACGTTTAACTTTTATCCGTCCGATTTTATTGACTTACCTTCAATTTACAATTCATAGGCAAAGCAGGTTGTCGCTGTCTCCAACGCAGTCAGCGTCGCAGTCGGCGTCGCAGTTACGTTTGCTGGTGTATTGGCTTTGACTCCGGCTCGGACTTGGTTGTGGTAAATGAAGTTGGCTGGCCTTGTCGCGCGCCAGTCTCTGCTTGCCAGTCGAACCAGCTACTGACGGCGCCGCCGCCGCCGCCTCCAATACGATCTTGATCTGCGACCACATCTCGACGTGAAACGCACCGCGACACTCGACGGAGCTGACAATCGGCAGTTATAATATTATTTTTGGCCCCTTTCGCAAAGTGCCGTGCGGGCAAAGCGGCTTTGTTCATCGAATCCAATTTGCGTTAAGCTAGCGAAGCGTGCCCAAAAATGTCGCTGCTCGAATTTAAAACGGTAATTGCGAAACGGGAATCAGTGCAAGATCAACGAAAAATTGTTATACTTAATACAACTATACCATAAGCTATAAATATATGTTGTTGTCGCGTAACATCTGGAAAGATCTCTAAGCAAAACAAAGTGAAGAAGAAAGTAGTTAATCAAAGAGAAAAGGTTGAAATAGTCAAACAATTTTCAGACTGAGCTCATTCATATAAAGCATTATCTTGATTGGTTTTAGACACAGTTCTAAATCTTAAAGCTTCTCAAAATATTTGCTATCTGACGGTAACTAAAGGGTCATTAGTTTCAAATCTTAAGAAAGAGTAGGTCAATAGTTTATTAGCTTCGCGATAATATCTTCACTTGAAGTATAACACAAAACGATCAGTTTTCGTCTATCATGTATAATACAAAACTTAATCCAATTTATAATTTATAGTGAGTTTCATTTAGATCTTCTATAATACTCCATATAAAACTACAATACTTAAATACAATTTGATTCTCAAGTCATAACAAATGATATAATACAATACTGCAATTCTTTACTTCCAGTTCACTTCTGCCAGACTATCAAAGCTTCTCATCTGGCTGTGCATGATTTGCCTCATCCACTGCGCAGTTGCAGCTCCATTACCAGGGCTGGATGACAATCTCATTACGTATCCCACATCACCCAGTGAAGTGCTGCCAGTCGAACCGCTGCTTATATACCCGGAGCCACCGCAGATGTATTACCAAGCACGCACGCTGGACGGCGATGATGACGGCGAGCGCGATATAATCTTTGTGAAGCTGCTGCAGAACAAGTCCACTGGCTATCGACCCAAGCAGCAACGTCTGGTCGCTGCCAAAGAACAACGCCGCAAGGAACTGAGTCTTAAGGACATATTCTTTGTGAAGGCACGTGCCAACGGGCAGTTCAGCCACGAACGGCTCAAGGTGTACCGACTACCCGAGTTCTACGCCATCAGTGTGTTCCGTAACGAGCCGGAGAATAACAATGGGAATGGGAAGTAAACATTGCATTTTACGATGCAATCAAATTGTTTAAGTTATTCGTAAGACGCTATAAATAAATACCTCAACAGTTGTTTAAGTGCAGTGTTTATTCCAATCCTTAAAGTCAAGTCCATTGAGGGGTAGAGGGGTCCATCAATTGCGGCACTTTTGGCGCCAATTTCGATGCCATTTCAATTGACGATAACAAAGCAGCCGCCGTCTTGGCTCAATGATGAACGTTAACATCAACGTCAACGACAGCGCCGGCGCCGACTTCGACTTCAACGCCGACGTCGTTCCCCCTCTGCTTCAACTTTACGCATTTCGCACCGGGTTCACGTCAAGCGGCAATTAATAACTGTCAGTCAATTGGTGGCTACAACCAAAGCCGAACCAAAGCTCCACCAGCATCACAACAATGAACTAATCCCCATTGTCACTGGGCGTCACAGACCGCGGGCCAAACATTGCGTCAAAATCAAAGAAAGCCACAATAGAGCAGACAAACATGAATGGGGAAAACTATCTCCAAGCCGATGCGGGAATACACTAGCCAAATAAGTTAACCGAGTGAGCTTTAAAGAGAAAGATCTAACAAAAAGCCTTGCAAATAATTAAATTTTACCTACATCTATAACTTATTGTAGGTAAATGGGTTACACAGGGTATTTGTAAATATTTTGAATATTATATTCACTACTTTGTCTAACAAAGCACTCACATAGTTAAAATTCCTCAAGCGACTTTCGCCCAACACGTCTCCAGCTTTAATATTCCGCACAACGACTTACCCCACTTGCCAGAGCAGCTTCACAAAACAAACACGGCCCAATTGAGTTGTCAAAATTGTGTAAATTTAATTATTTAATTACTAGCGGGCGCAGAGTCAGTCTGCTCAGCTCCAATAAGGGGTTGCCTATTATAAAATCCAATATTTGCTTAGTTGACCATCAATCGCGGTGCAATGTTCATGGACATGAGCTCTTGGAACAACAGCTTGGCCGCATACGGAAGACGCACCTGCGAGATTTGTGTCTTGTTCTTGCAACCCTTGCACTCGAACGTATTGTTGCGCAAATTGGCAATGGCAATCAGGCCACAGAAGTTGCAGATGTGCACACGATACGGATCGGATACCTCGAAGAGACGCTCACGCAGGAACTGTGCGGCACCGTGAGAGATTTGACAATCACGCTCCATCTCACCGAAACGCAGGCCACCGTCACGGGCTCTGCCCTCCATGGGTTGTCGCACCAGAATCTGTACGGGTCCACGGGCACGTGAATGGATTTTGTCGTCCACCATGTGCTTAAGACGTTGATAATAGGTGGGGCCAAGGAAAACCTGTTTTGAAGATAAGAAAATGGTTAAGTCAATGTTGTTTTTACGAGCATCCTTGCATCCTCCTTACCTGAGCATTAATCTTACGGCCAGTGTGTCCATTGTACATGACCTCATTGCCACGCAGGTGATAACCGTATTCCTGCAGGAACGTAGAGATCTTCTGCACATTCACAGCATCGTTGAAAGGAGTGGCATCGCCAATTTCTCCTTTGTTGGAGCCCAACTTGCCCTGCAGACATTCGATCAAATGGCCAATTGTCATACGAGATGGAATGGCGTGAGGATTGATGATAATATCTGGTGCCAGGCCCTCACACGTGAAGGGCATATCCTCCTGCCGATACTGTATACCGCACGTTCCCTTCTGTCCGTGACGAGAGGCAAACTTGTCGCCAATCTGTGGTATACGCACAGAGCGCACTCGAATCTTGCAGAACTTGTAGCCCTCGCTGTTTAGTGTCAACATAACTTGATCCACAATACCCGTCTCAGAGTTACGCAAGAAGGTCGAGGCATCTCGCTTGGCAAAGCGCTTTGTATTGCTATCCAGTTCATCTTCATTTTCGGGCAGAGTAATTGTCTTGCCAATAACGACATCGTCTCCGGAGACACGTATGCCTGGGGCAATGATACCATCGTCGTCCAGTTTGTCGTAATGAGCATTTCGCATACCTTGACAGGTGCCACGATGGGGCTTCTCAAAGTTCTCCTCCTGATCGCCTACACGCTTGTTTTCTGAATCCTTGTAGGACCGATAGAACACAGAACGGAAGAATCCACGCTCTACAGCCGAAGCATTAAGAATAACAGAATCCTCTTGATTGTAGCCAGTGTAGCATAAAATTGCGACAATCGAGTTAATGCCAGCTGGCAATTCTCTGAAACGCAGATACTCCATGGAGCGTGTAGTGACCAACGGCTTCATTGGATAGTATAGCACGTGTGCCAGTGTGTCCATCCGCACATGGAAATTGGTTATGTAGACGCCCATAGCCTGTTTACCTACAAACGAGATTATCTGGATTAATCTAGGTTCTCATTACAAGATCTCTGCTAACTTACCCATAGCACTTTGATAGGTGTTACGAGGACTCTGGTTGTGATCGGGGAAAGGTATAATGGAGGCACAGACGCCAAGTATCATAGCTGGATGAATCTCACAATGAGTGTATGTGGTACAATACGCATAGTCCTTGTCCTGCTTAAGATCGTACGGCGACATAGCAATCATAACTGTCTCTTCCTCCAGAGTGTCAATATATTCAACGACACCAGACGCTACCAGCACTTGCCAACTGTAGTTGTTGTAGTCGCGCTCCTTCAACATTTCCACATGGGTCTTCTTCAACAGCAGTGTTCCATTCTCCACAATTAGCAGCGGTCTGCAAATGCGACCTGCGTCTGTATAGATTCTGATCTCACGATCACGAATATCGCGAATCATAGACACTTCCGACACAATAATATCCATCTGACGACGTAGCTTACGCAGTGTCGCCATCAGCTGCTCTGGGTCACGATGGATGCCTACCCAGCAACCATTCACAAAGATCTTGGTTGCATCAGCAATAGCCGAGGGAGCAATTTCTTCCAGATTTTCCATAGACCACTCCTCCAAGAACTCTAGAATTGGCGATGGCTGCGAACCCACAGAAATGTAAGCCATGAGGGCCAAGTTCTTGACCAAACCGACAGCAGCACCCTCGGGTGTCTCGGCCGGGCACAACATGCCCCAAAGCGTGTTGTGCAACTGACGCGGCTTGGCCAGTTTTCCATCACGTCCAATGGGTGAATTGACGCGACGCAAATGTGACAAAGTTGAGGCAAATGTAAGGCGATTCAACACCTGAGAGACACCGGCACGAGCCTGATGAGCCTTCTTCTGGTCGCCCCAGTTGCCAGTGGCCAACGAATAGCGCAGACCGTCCGTAATGATATTTGTCTTAATGGCCAGTTCCAGATTGAAATCCTTTCCACGGTCAATGAACTTTTGTGTGTACATGCGCACCTCCTTCATTAGGTTCTTGAAGAGGCCACGGAAAAGGAAAGCCAGCAATGGACCAGCCAAATCCAATCGCTTGTTACCGTAATGATCACGATCATCAAGCTCACGACGACCCAAGGAAGCAAGCAAGAGTCGGTGCACCATGTAGCCCAGGAAATAAGCTTTCTTTGTCTCACAGAAATCAGAGACACCCACATGTGGCAACATTTCCTTCTGTAAGATTTCCTTGGCGTATTTAATACGTTTATCCTTGGTAACGCCGGGACGAGCACCGCGAGCACCGATGAAATTGAGGGCAACATTCTGCTCTTGCACCACGAAAGCTTCATCCAATGAAGGCTTTACCATCTCCATCATTTCTGGGTCATCAAAGTCATAAATGATATGTTCCAAGATATCGCGATCGGCGACGAATCCCAGAGCACGGAATACAATCATAATGGGTATCTCCTGTTTGATATACGGCAGAATGGCAATAATACGCTGACCGATTGCAGACTTTTTGATGTTCTGTGAACCACGCGCCATCATGTTTACCCACAGTGTCGATGTGGGACGCGAACTGTGCTCTAGGCAGGAGCGTATTTCGGTTTTGAAGGCATATTTGCCGTCTTTCATGCTGAACACGTACACCGTGTTAGTGGCCATTTTCTCCTGAGCGATAAGCACCTTCTCGGAACCGTTGATGATGAAGTAGCCACCAGGATCCAGTGGGCACTCATTTAGCTCAGTCAAATCACGATCAGTCAACTGGGAGAGGAGACAGTATGTTGATCTCAACATAATGGGGATTTTTCCAATAAAAGTTTTCTGATGTTGTGTCTCAACTGGATCCAAACCCTCCACATTCTTTGTCTTGGTTATATCAACGTAGAGCGGCGCTGAATAAGTCAGATTACGCAGACGAGCTTCATTAGGCATCATGGGACTTGGCGAACCGTCCTTCTCCCAATGCGTAGGTTTGGATAGGTAAATCTGTTCGAACTTGAGCGAGAAACGAGGCGGTGTCTCCACCTCGCCGGATGTGTGCTGTGCCTCCGCCTGCAATTCAATGGCCGGCGAATCCTCCACAATGCGTTGCACAGACATCTGAATGAACTCATCGAAACTGTCCAGCTGCTGACGCACCAAGCCCTTCTCGTCAAAGTATGCGTTGATTACAATCCAACAGGCCTCCTGCCACAACTCGTGCGAGATTTCCTCTGCATTCTCCTCCTCATAAATCTCTGCAAATAAACATTTCAATTATTCTTATTTTCTGCCAACAAGAACGCTAGCGCTCCCGCCGCCATGTTCCTTTTTTCTTAGAGACAGCGTGCGTCGCAATTTTTGTAATATTGCTTTGCTTTTGCATACCATCTTCGTTGTCGTACATCCTGTTAGTCAAGTTTATTCGCACTTGGTGCGTGTAGAAAAAGAATAAATACTTTTATAAACACTTTTTTAAATGATTAAAACTTGTGAAATTGTCGCAGAAAATGTTAGCAACACCGCAAGCAGCGGCGTTTTTGCTTGGATAGTGATGGGACAAAAACATGTTGTGCTGTCGATATAACGATATCCGTAGTGACTATCGATAATACATTAAATGAGTTTACACGACAGTTCTTGTTACTGTTTTTAGGATTTGTAAATACATAGACATATTTTAAAGTTTTTTGAGTCTTTTTTTATGCACTGCATTGTGAGTGTATCTCGGTTGCTTTATCAGACATTACAATACTAAGACACTTATTAATTCAAACATCTAAATGATTAATGCCTTTATGGTCTAGTGAACATAGACAAGAGCGTAATAATTTGAAGATTACTGTTTTCAAGCATGGATGATCTTTAGGTTCAGTGCACCTAGCGTGTTATGGTAGTTTGGCGGGTTTGTATGATGTCTTTTCCTTGCGTGTTCGATTAACATGGGAAATCATCGTCAAATCGATATGTCATTTGTAAACATCGCAAGAAACGGCAAACAGCTGTTTATTCCTTCGCATGTTTTCATTTGAGTTTTGTTATTCAACGCGGTTTCCTCATGAGATTTTTTAGAACCGGGGGTCGGTTTCTGCTTGCCGGCATTCTGCCGGGCATTGAGCACGACGGTAACGATGTGATAACCAAAGAGAATAATCCAACATACAAGGCATTTTTGACCGAGAAAAGAAAAGAGGAAACCGGTCAAGAGCGACTGAAGCAAATGTTTACCATAGAGTAGGTGTCGACTAGAAAGAAACGGAAGATTTATCTGTAATTAACAAGTCTCGATGTTCCTTTAGCGAATTTGGAAGCATATCCTCCGAACTGAACTCCATTTACCAGGCCGGATTCCTCGGCTTTCTTATTGGAGCCGTCTACGGAGGTGTTACACAATCGCGGGTGGGCTACATAAACTTCATGGAAAACAATCAGGCCACAGCCTTCAAATCGCACTTCGATGCCAAGGTAAGAACACTCTCTATTGGCCTTTGTTTGCTCTACTCACGCCCCGCTTGCAATTGCAGAAAAAGCTGCAGGATCAGTTTACAGTGAACTTTGCCAAGGGCGGTTTCAAATGGGGCTGGCGCGTGGGCCTCTTCACCACCTCCTACTTGTAAGTAGAGTGAAACTTCGACATGCTAATACAAGATCCTAACTGACAGTCTCTTTCTTTAGCGGTATTATTACGTGTATATCAGTTTACCGCGGTAAATCCTCTATTTACGAATACCTCGCGGCGGGCTCTATCACTGGAGCGCTCTACAAAGTGAGCTTGGGATTGCGTGGCATGGCAGCGGGAGGCATCATTGGTGGTGCACTGGGTGGCGTGGCTGGAGCTACTTCGCTACTCCTGATGAAGGCATCCGGCACCTCGATGGAGGAAGTGCGATACTGGCAATACAAGTGGCGTCTGCAGCGGGACGACATCATTGACGATGCTTTCAGGAATGAGGCTAAAAAGGAGGCCCCCGAACTGTTCACAGCGCACGATCAGCGCGTCGGCGAGAAAATCTCACTGGACTCGATCAAGTAATAGTCAGGCGTCAATGTTAATTTAGTTGAGTTTTTATTTAAATAATAAATTGCAATTATGTCCAGAGTAGCACAGACAAGAGTACAATTGCTAGGAAGCCCGAGTTGGCCCTGCTGCTATGCGTTGTTTCAGTTTTCGCTTAGTGCAACTAAGGATACGACAGATATGACTCAGATACATATAAAAAACATATAGAACGTGAAAATGGGGCACTCGATTCACTCGAAATGCAATAAATTAAATGCTTTGCTAGGAAATCAGGAAAATATATACGAAAATAGTAGTTGACTCAATGCATCGATAAGTCGTGATGGGTTCAGACTTCGTCTTCGTGGGTGGGACGCGTCAGACGCTTGGCTCCGCGGTTCGGTGGGCCCTTTGGCTTGGCAAATGCTGGCCGATGTAATATCTTCTTCGGATGCAGCTCGTCCTGCAGATATTCCTCGGTGAGTTCGGTGCCGCTTTCGATTTCCAACTGCAAAGCAAATACAAATTGGACAAAGGAACAAGGTGAGACTAAAGAAATTTACTTACCTTCTTGATAATATCCACTCCAAGTGCCGCCAACTGTTCGAGGAACGGTGCCTTGCAGCTGGAGTACATCATGCGTTCGCGCACAGAGCATGCGTATCCGGGCATTGAGTATATGAACACAAAGGACTCCAGATAGTCGCCCTCGTGTGTGTGCTTGAACAGATACAGATGGTAGCGCGCATGATCATCGGGCACCTGTTTGGGCAGATCACCGAGTTGCACCTTGGCGGCATGTGAGACGTGGATGCGCTCCTCGTCCAGGGCTATGCGGAACTGCAAATAGTCATAGTTTCCACGCAGCAGATCCTCGACAGCGGCAAGCGTGGCATCGCTTAGGGGGCACGATAATCCCCCCAATGTCTGGTGCCGTGTATCCGTTGATATTTCAGTGCGTACCTCAGTTTTACGCAGCTCCTGAATCTCCTCCTCGCGTGTGGTCAGCGGCGCCGGCGCAGAAAACTCACGCTTGTGCTTTTTGTAACCCTCCAGAGTGGTCTCCTCCAGCGTCGTGGCATGCAACTCCTCTGTGATGTATGCTGAGCCGAATTCAGTTTTGAGCGTTGCCTTTGTCGACGCGTATACCATTTTCTGGCGTATACTGGCAGTGTCTGGTGTCCAGCTAATGAGCAGCCACCCATGGCCTAGCGGTATTTTGGCATCCAAGCGGTACAGCAAGTAGCAGGGCACATTCTCCTCGAAGAGCGGTCCCAGCAATTTGTCATAGTCGCGTTCCCAGTCTTTCTTCACATCAGCTGTGGCGCTGCAGCTGAGCTGTTCTGTTCGGATAAGAAGCATACAACGGAAATATAGATATGAATGCGATTATATTTATACGTATGTATACGTATGTGTGCCTATTCTTTTTCTGCTCCACTCACCATTTTCTATTGACACTTTTATCACACGTATTTTTCCATTTTTGGCCTTGCCGAATACTTTGGCTAATTGCTCGTTGGCTAAAAATGATTTCAATGAGACTGCGGCTTATTAGCTGCACTTTTAAGCTTACCCTTGATGCCCGTTTGGTGAGACATAGTTAACTAAAATTTAGTGCCTTATACTAAATCCCGATCGCCGAAAAATATGTATTACTCACAAATGAGCAGGGCTGCCAACTCATACTATATTCGACGGTCTGGCAACTTTCCAGTTGTTGTTTACGTTTTGCAAAGCAATTATCACTGATGTGGTAGCACCATGCGAATGCAGTGTGACCAGCAATAGCAGCTGCCCCACCAATGTAGTGTGTTTTCCAGCACTGTAACTTACTCTGCGTTCTTTTCACGTCTGTACAATGTAAAACAGAAATTGCATTTAATTGCATTTAACCCGACGCAATCCACATAATATCTTATTTCAAGTGCAAGCGGATAGTAAATCAAGTGAGTGCAAATGAAAGTTGCGTGTATATTCGCATGCGAAGCAGTAAACAGTGTACACTCTAATTACCAATCAGCGCAACGCGCTGCCTGTTTCGCTGCCGACGTCAGCGTCAGCGCATGACTCCGCCCTGCTGTGAATGTTTACTTCCGTTCGAGATATGACTGAAATGTTGATAATTTTCCCGATTTCTCTAGCACCCATACCCATGTTAACCGAAGCCCCAATGGCCAGTGACAACATAATGGACGAACTAGCATCTTTAATACGCACCGAAATCCCCGATGGCCGCCAGAGCCTGCGCGACAGCTACACGAACCTGGAGCGGGTGGCCGACTACTGCGAGGACACCTACTATCGGGCCGACAACAAGAAGGCCGCCCTCGAGGCCACGAAGAACTACACCACGCAATCGCTGGCCAGTGTAGCGTATCAGATCAATACGCTCGCCTACAGCTACATGCAGCTGCTGGACTTGCAGGCGCAACAGCTCAGCGAGATGGAATCGCAAATGAATCATATTGCACAGACAGTGCACATACACAAGGAGAAGGTGGCCAGGCGGTAGGTTAAGTCCACATTCCAATTAAATTCAATTTCCTGACATATTTCCTATGGTTTCCAGAGAGATTGGCGTGCTGACGGCCAACAAGGTGAGCTCGCGTCAGTTCAAGATCGTGGCACCCATCAATCCCGAGAAGCCAATCAAGTATGTGCGCAAACCCATTGACTACTCCATGCTCGACGAGATCGGACATGGCATCAATTCGTCGAACCAGCATGTGCGTCAAAAGCATCGTGGCTCAAGCCATGGATCTGTGCAATCGTTGGTGCCGCCTTCGGTGGGTCCGCCACCCACCACAAAGCCACCGACACCGCCGCAAATGTCGCGTGCCGGCAACACGGGCACTCTGGGCAAATCGGTCAGCAATACTGGGACACTGGGCAAGAGTTCACGCGAGTATCGCACGCCACCTGTGGTGAACCCGCCGCAAGTGCCCTCGCACTATGCACCCAACTATCCGATTGGTCATCCGAAGCGCATGTCGACCGCTTCATCGACTACCACCACCACCACTGGTGGCGGTGCAGCGGGCAATGAACGTGCCGCCGGCTACAGTGCGCTGCCCATGCCGCCGAGCCAGCAAATAGCGACGCACGTGAATCTGCCCTCGGCGGGCATGATGCAATCGCTGCCACCACCGCCACCCACGACATATGATGACAGGAACAGTATGCCACGTGAGTTGAGCCATTTGCAGACACTGTGTCATCTATAAATAACTAACGTATCCGTAAATTACCTTTAGCAGCGCCCCCCTCGCCGCTGACTGTCTCCCAGCACGAGATGACCGAGCAGAGTCACATTGGCATGCACACGCTGGGACGTAATATCAACAGGTAAGCACTTGCTCCCAATCCTCCATTTCCTTACATATTTGTATATATTGTAACTCATGTCATACTCTTTATGCGAACTGCTTGCGCGCAGGAATCCCAATAGGTAAATTGCATGCTTTAACTGAGTCCCCTTTCAATTGAAATTTTTATCTTACATCGTTTTGTTTTGATTAGAAATCATTTCAGCCTGAACTTTGCTCGTCCTGGCTCACAATCGCCACCCTTGCCGCCACCACCGCCGCCAGAGGATGAGCATCAGGACTTTGGACGTCCACGAACCTCGACGGGTCCACAACTGGCGCCCATTGTACCGGAGGATCAGAACTTACCTGGCTGGGTGCCCAAGAACTACATTGAGAAGGGTAAGCACGCACGCGATATAAATATATTTGGAAATGGACTTCTCTAACCGTCGAATTTGATTCGCTTTAGTGGTCGCCATTTACGATTACTATGCCGACAAAGATGATGAGCTCAGCTTCCAAGAGAGCTCGGTGCTGTATGTGCTCAAGAAGAACGACGATGGCTGGTGGGAGGGCGTCATGGATGGCGTCACTGGTCTGTTTCCTGGCAATTATGTGGAACCATGTGTCTAAGCACTGCCAAACGGAATTAACAGCAACAATAACAATAATATGCATTATGACGCAGACGATAATAATGATGATGATATGAGCATATTGATATTGATAATAATGATAATTATACTACAACTACAGTGCACGCTCGATAAAGTATTCCACTAGCATAAACTTACTGGCAACAGGCTGCATATATTGCGTATAGTTGAATGTAGAGCCCAATATAACCCACACAAAAACACACGCAACACTCACAAACATACAATACTCCTTACCACAACACTCCCACACACACTCCAGCTATGATTGTCAATGCATTTAAATGAACTCTAGCTATTTTCTATGTAACGTAAACTATAAACAATTTAACTGGATAGCCGAGAATAGACCATGGAGCACATATACTAAATATAATATATGATGACCCATTTAGCAAACTGAAACTGACATAGACGAATTCGGCCCCAAACCCCGTTTAAATATTTGCCAGCGTCGTATCAAGTTTTGCTTAGGCGTTTTTGTTTACTCTGCCGCAAACCCCAACCCCCCAACCCTATATCGTAGGTTATACGAATTTCAGTTAGCCTCTCTAGCTTATAAGTATTGGCCGTTTTTTTATTATATGCTTACCTATATTATTATAATACCCTACAATATACGAGTATCTGCATACTACACACATTTAGTTAAAGTGAAATTTTGCCACAGAGAATAACGAAAAGAAATCAAATCAAATTTATAAAATATACACATAGGCCACATGCATTATATGGTATAATAGCTAATAAAAATTTCAAATTTCAAAATGCCCTTGGCCAGTGTTGTTTGCCACATTGTTTTGCTCTGCCATTTTGACCATGTAATTTGGCATTGCGTCGAGCTGACCTTTTCGTGCCGGATGCCAGAATGGAGCGTATACGTTGGGTAAAAATCTTTTCATTTAAATTCTGACACGAAGTGAAAGTGGCCAAAGGAAATGCAAATCTAGGTCCTTGGCATGTTTAGTACAAGCTCAGTGAGTGGCTGACTGACGCCACATGCCACATGTTAGACGAGTGGGAGGCGTGTCCGCCCTTTTGATCCAATAAAATATTTACAAATGGCAACACTCATCGAGCTAACGCCCAAATCTATCAATCAATCGCGCTCAGTTCGATTCACCATTTTCAATGTCACGTCCGAGTGCAGCGGGCAGCTCCTTCTTCGCTCCTCTTGCTGCGTTGCATGTGGCAAGAAGAGACGGAAATTAACGCTTTCGTGTTGATATGTGGCACTTTTTATTTGCAACATTCATCATCAAAGCATTGCGAGCACTTCAAGCCCAGCGTGGACTCGTGGAATGGACTCGACGCGATGTTGCGGAAATGTCCCCACTTCACTTGGTTGCTTGGCCAACAGGGGGTGGTGAGCTGGTTGGTCTCTAACCGTGCTCCACTGTGTCATGGCTGCAACTAAAACGTCAAGTGATTTGCATAAAAACAGTGTTAACATGCCTGCTTGGAGGTTCCTTTCGAAGCTGTTCCGAGTTTTGTATTCGCAACGAGAGATTTGATACTGTAATTTGACATCAGGGTTTAAAGGGAATATGATATCAGGGTTTGACGGGAATTTACTGAAACTGAACCAAGAGTTGAAAAGGATATCTGACAGTTTTAAATTTTGCATTCACAGCTTTATTATCATGCATTTATTATCGATACCCTAAAATCTTTCTATTTCCATTGTCAAAATCTATGCATTTAAATAAGGGAGAAAACAGATTTGGTAAAAGTAGTAATGAAATAAATATTCCTATTTGTAGAGATTGGAACTTGAACTAGTGAGTGAACTTGTTGAAAACAATACTAACAACTGGCGCAATCAAACAATGATATTCTTAATCAAAAAAAGTAATATTGCTAACCGATGGTATTGAAACAAACGCGAAGTTGGGAACGTCTTTCTGCTTTTACAATAGATGTACCATAGTACTGCACAGTGGTACAATGCATTAAAGCTTTACATGTATGTATTTACAATATATAATATATAATATATCTTTAACCAAACAGAAATCCAATGTTAATACCCTAACACCTTAAATTTCAATTAAATGACTCTATTTCGGGAAAGTCTTCCAGTCTTTGTATTTCAGTAGGAAGACATTAGTGGTACATCTAATAGACCTGACGGTAATCTACATATTTAAGTGCATCCAGAGGCAGTCTAATTGGTATTTACAGTTCATTGATATAGTGGGGATGTGCCCCAATCCCACGCCCCCTCTACTGTTGTTCATAAAGTAAATGCCAGCTTTGTGCCACAAGCGGCACTTGACGCAAGAACTGTGCACGCTGCAGGCCCCATAGCCGTTACTAACACACCCAGCCGAACTCGAGCCACAACTGGCCAACACGATGGCATCGAAATGTATGCAAAATGGCGCATTAGCATTTCAACAATTCGGAAAACTAGAAAAAAAGAGAAACAAGTAAAACACAACTAAAGAAATTGATTGAGCCACAAGGCGGCACCTTACCCAACCCCAACCCCAACCCCAAAGGACCGCCCGTCCAGGTGCCACACTATGCCTATGCCCAGTATTATTTCGTTTGTTCTGACCAGAACGGACCCTTTCGACTTTCAGTTCTGTTTTGTCAGTCCACACGAATGGTTCGCCGGCAACGCGAAGCTCTCACGTCGCGGTCTCTATAGTGTTATTCCCCCCATACAAGAAGGGTGCTAAAACTCGAATTCGAATTGTACCAAGTAATCGTAATTTTCGGAATCAACATTTGTAAGTGCGGCATTCTGCAGATGTGTTGAAAAGTTTTTGGAATGCTCTTTTAGTTTTGTTGCTGTTGTGTTCTTCTTTTTCACATAATCGATGATAAGTTAAGGGCCAATTGTTATGAGTAGTGCAGAGCAGAAGGTAATCGGGTACCCTCTTGGCTGGTTCCGCATATAATTGACCCAGTTGCACAGCTATCGAGCTTATCGCCGCGCACATCTCTTAAGGGCCCCGCGGTGTTGATTTACTTTTGGCTCAACTGTAAAATATTACATTATTTCATGCCGCGCAAAGGGGGATTGGGGCCAACGACGCCATTTTGTTAGGTAAATGTGCGAAATATGCGAAGAACTCTTGTAGCTCTTAGCTGTAAACAATGCGGATAAGTTGGCCCACTTAAAGTCGGGCCAAGTTCTTCAGATTGCAGCACGCACGCCGCTTTTGTTCACCTGCCCCATGGTTCCTTCCTTGCTGCCTTTGGTGCCCGTTTAATTGCGGCCATCGTTAATTGGCCAGCTTGAAGGTTGCAAGTCGTAACTTTCGCACTTCCAAAGTGACGTCAGGTGTGCTGTGGAAAATCCCCTTTGGTCAGTTTGTAAACTTTGAGTAATGAGCACCAGAAGCGAAGCAAGTAAGTAAGAAGCACCGCTTATTCGCCCAATGCGTTCTATAAATAACACTCAGACTCAGCACCACCGACTTGCCCGCTGGTCAGCGTAATTAGCGGTTCACCGCAAATCCTGACCATCAATCAAGCTCGCAACAGTGCCAGGCTATAATTATTATAAATGAGTCGCTTGTTTTTCTGATTTTCCAATAGCTAATGCAGTTTGACTTCTGTGATGGTGCAGAATCATTGCGACCATAAGCACAACAACAAACATATTCATTACAGTTCAAAGATCTGTCCTTTAAACATCTTTTCCTTCTAAGTGTTATAAATATTAATTAACTTTTTCGCTTAACAACTGAGAACAGTTATAACAGAAAATTAATTTACTGGACTTCGACATTTCTACTCTTCTAACTCGAAAGTCTTTAACCCATAAACGTTTTCATTACTTTATCTGGTTTTCTGACATTGAATAAAAAGTGAAAACCGGAAAATATCCTTAACCATCAGATAAATACTTTGTATAAACCCTTTTCGCGTCCAGACTCGTTCACATTTACAGCCCGCAATTATAAACAAAACTGCAATTATAGTACGAGAACTTCCTGATTCAGGGGGGCAGTTGTTTGAGGGGCGTGTGTGCAGATCCAACCAATGATAACAAATAAAATATTTACAAATAAAAAAACAAATTGTGTTTTTTACCACAATTTTCCAATGTAAAAGCGCCGAGTCAGTGATTTCCCTCCCAATAAACAAAAATAACCACGTTTACCATTGGGACATTTGTCAACACTTGGCTGTGGACTGAGGGGTAGGGTATAAGGGTGGGGAGTTCCCTTACTCAGGGATAACGTTATGAAAATGAAAAATTGTCGAAGGGAAACCACATTTTCTATGCACACGCTACTATAGTATACTATATACGATACAAATATAGGTATGTGCGATCTCCCACCGCCACTAATGAGCTCCATTCCAGAGTTGGAATCGAAACACGATTGTGACACGAATCTAAGCCCACAATGTGCGACTGCCTCATCTCTTTTAGTGGGCCCGTTGCGGCTATCGGAGTGTTTTAATCTAGGCTATATGACCAGCAGGGGTTCCCGACCCTGTGAAACCAAATCAAAATTCAACATTCCACAATATTAAAGCATGAGCAACGAGCATGCCTATAAAGAATATATATTGCGACTCGGCTACGAAATACCCTGCAGAGTCAGTCTGGTTATACTCTAAAGTAATATACATACCACGTTTCCTAACGCTAGCTACTCTACTTGCAGAGATGGACGGGTTTTGAGTAGTCAGACCTGGTTAGGATTAAGTTCGACTATTCCACAATTGAATACACCCATTTCCCTCTGTTCCCTGTTCACATAATGCCAAAGACAGAAACTCGGACCACAATTAAAGCAGGTCGACTGGACTACAACGAACTCCGACGTGTTGTCGTGTCTGCAGGCAATTTACAGAAATTCAATAAGCGACAATGCTACAAAAGAAAAAACTCCAAATAAAAAAAAAAAGAAACAGAAACAGAAAAACATCAGAATGCGAAAGTAGCCGGCAAGTGAAGGTATAATAATATTCCTACCTATCCAAGCGACGGGACAACGAATCGATTTTAATATCACATTAGTTAAAGCAGTCCTACAACGAGGTCCAGTCAAGGGAATGACCCTATTGGAGGCGTCACTTTTCTACTCCGGAGGCCTGGTCTTACGGTTTGTTCGATTACCCCCGAAGACTTGCATCGTTGGTGAGGAGCAACAACTGTTTGTTTATTATTTCAGTCACGTATGACTAATTTATGATATGAGGTCTGAAACAAACTGAATAATGCACAACCTGCGCTGCCCAACAAGTTTACTCGCCCGATGTCTACTTTATAATTACGAGTAAGACGCTTTTAAGGAAATGAAAAGGAAATTCGTAGCGAAAGGTGTCAAATTGTCGGGGGTCTCGAGGTGTTTCGATTGATTGGTATTGTTCAAGTTGATGGTTATTTAATTTGACTTTCAGAGTCGAATGATTTACTTAATTGAAATCTTACATATATAGAAGATTTGATATCGTACATAAGAACATATATAACATATATATAGAGCATATGTCAAGTCAATTAATCAGAATCGATTAGTGTTAATTAAAAACGGCAAAAAAAGTAAAGTAAAGTAAGACGAGAATTCCAGGGCAATACCAATAAGTGCCCCAAAATGTATGCAAGGTTTTTCTTTTTTATAAAATCTAAAATTATGTTATTTCAACTTTGCCTCTCAAACAGGGAACAGTTAGAAAATAATTCGATATATACATTCGATATACGACTCGCAAATGTAAACAATTGTATCGAATTTTAATGATAGATTGTTACTTGAAGTTGTGAATTGATTCGTTGGGCATTGAATTCGGGATGATCCGCTCAAATTCATTAAAAAGGCAATTAAAACTTTTCGATTTCTCGACTGTCTGCCTCCTGAATACCCTTTTCCTTGGCTTAGGTCAGCCGTGAATGGGCAGAATGTGTTGCCATTGAGCTCGGCTGCTCAATGATTTGCATGCAGAGACACGCAGCAACATGTCGAGTGCTCAAGTTCAGGGCTTGATTTATGGCGCACGCCAAGTTGTAGGACCAAAGCCCGGAGGACTTTCACCCGTCCAGCAGCATTATCAGCAACAACAACTTGAACAACATCATCGATTAGTCAAGCCATGTTAATGCCTGGGAAGACCTTGGCGCCAAAGTTTACAATCCATTAAGACAGGCAGAGGAAGAGGTAGGGAGATGGGGGTGGTCGCTGGGCGGGACCCGCTGTTAATGACATTTTTACGATTGTTGACAACAAATTGACACCATTTGTAATAATTTGTTGTTGTCTCTGCTGTTGTTGTTTCTGTTGTGACTCTGCTAGGGTTATCAGCACGTCACGGCACGTGGCAGAAGCATCCAAGGACGACGACTAACTGATCATAGATGGCGGCTAGCGCTGGTGCCAGCAGCTGGTCGGGCAGCAGTGGGGGTAGCACATCCTCGCAAGGTCGTCACCTGGCGACCGCACCGCCTGCCCAACAGGACGAGCGGCTGGTGGTAAGTGTAATAACTGATGATGAAGCGATGCCATCTTAATGATTTTCTCCAATTTTCGTCAGGTGGCCGTACGAGTGCGTCCCAGTTTGGAGGCAACCGAACGCTGCATCGAGGTCATCTCGGGTGGCTCGCTGCTGTATGACGATGGCGGCAAGAGTCGACCACGCAAATACTCCTACGATCATGTCTTCAGGGAGAACGACACACAGGAGCAGGTGTACAAGACGACCACGGCGCCGCTGGTGCGTGATGTGCTCAATGGTTACAATGCCGCCGTTTTTGCATATGGAGCCACCGGTTCGGGCAAGACGCACACAATGCTTGGTCCAGTGCCGCGGAAGAAACCCTCGACAGCCGATCGCGGACCCTCGACGGCAGCTGGATATGATGCCGATGTAAATAGCCAGGACATTGGCTTGATGGTGCGCGCCATCGAGGACATATTCGGGTACATCGAGGCAGCTGGGCCGGACAGCGCGTGCAAGGTGTCGATATCGTATTTGGAGATCTACAATGAACTCATACGTGATCTACTCAATCCGGGCGGACCGCTCGAGTTACGCGAGGACCATCGTGGTCAGCGGATCACTGTGGCAGGCCTCTCCGAGATAACCACATCCAGTCGCAAGGAGGTGGTCAATCTGCTGGTCAAGGGCAACAAGGCGCGCACTATGGAACCCACGGCAGCCAATCAGACCTCGTCGCGTAGCCATGCTCTGCTCAGCATTACGGTACAGACTCGCACTCCGCTGGGCACCAAGCAGGGCAGGCTCTTTCTCACCGATCTGGCCGGCTCAGAGCGGGCGAAGAAGACCAAGAACCGAGGCAAACGTTTGCAGGAGGGTGCCCACATCAATCGCAGCCTCTTGGCGCTGGGAAACTGCATCAATGCGTTGTCGGGCGGTGCACGATATGTTAACTACCGCGACTCGAAGCTCACCCGGCTGCTCAAGGAGGCACTCAGCGGACGCTGCAAGACAGTGATGATTGCCCACGTTGCGCCAGAGAGCAAACACCGCGACGAGACCAAGAACACACTGGTTTATGCGGATCGTGCCAATAGCATCACAACCAAGCTGCAGAGCTCGGTCTACATTGATGAGTTCAAGAACTTTCCCACTAAGCACTATCAGAGTTTGGTCTCCGAACTGCGCGACGAGGTCACCCGCTTGCGCACCAAGATGCTTACAGAACGTCCGCGCAGCGGAGCAGCTGCTGCTGCCGCGGAGGCGGCGATTGCCGCACAGCAGCCACCCAGTGAGGAACTGAATGAACAGCGCAAGACCGAACTACGCTACCTGCGAGAGCAGATTGTGCTTACGTTCAAGCAGCAGATGAAACTAAGACGCAAGCTGCTCGAGGCGGAGAGTCATCTGCTTGGCCTCGAGCTTGATGCAGAGCGGCAGCACATGATTATCTCACACTGGCAGGGACGGATTGGCAAGCTGTACGATGCACCTGGCGATGATGGTGGGTGCAATCCCTCAACCCACTGCTGTTCTATGTAATTTATATTTCCTTTATCTTTTCTCCCTGTAGACCTCGAGTCAGAAGGATCTGTGGCCTTGAAGAATGCCTGGGGTGAACTGGCAGCGATTGAGAAGGAGACGCGACGTTACAAGGAAATCCGTGAGAAAACCGAACATGAGTTGGAACTGTGTCGCCAGAAGGGTGTCAAGTTGGAGGATGTGGGTGTCCCAATACAGTGGTAACCCGAAAGAACCAAATTAATCTAAACTCTGCTCACTTCTCTTGCAGGAGCTTCCCGAACGCATCAGCAGCGACGAAGAGCGCGAGTTGCTTGCCCTGCTCTGCCGCGTGCACGAGCTAGAGGCAGACAAGGTTTCGCTGCAGGCGGAACGATTGGCCCGTCAGGCCGAGCTGCGGCGTCGGGACCTGCAGCTGCTGCGCGCCGAACGACAGCGCAGACTGTGCGAAGACATCATTAGTTCGCAGCGGCGCCTCATTGAGGAAGGCAATGTCGAGCTACCGGATGAGTTGCGTGAGCTCTACGGTCTCTATCAGCAGGAGATCCATGCGGGTGTTGTCACGCCCAGCACAAGCAGCTACGAGAAGAAGCTGCCACCCATCTACACAGCCGGGTAGGTGCTAGGTGAATGAATATGCCGGCTCCCTCTAACATCGAACAAATGACATGACATGGCATTCCCCTGCATTTGCAGCTCCGATTCACCCGGATCCAGTTCCAGCTCCGAATGGTCTCCGGCCTCGCCATTGCCGGCAATAGAGGGTCATGCCGAACATATTGTGTCGGAGGGACCGGATCGCCTGATGGGGCCGCCAGTCAATGCGCGTCTGCCACGACTGTCTACCGCGGTGCCAGTCTCCGGCGCCCTGCGACGCCCCTCTCTGCGTCTGGGCAAACAGACGCATCCTTAGAGGCGGCTGCGCCAACTCTGTGCGAGTTGCTCAGGTATAGTTGTAATGGCTTAGGTTAGCATTAGACGGGCGGCACAACAAAGAAAAATGCTCAATATGATTATATTTATATTATTTTTCGATTAATAAGTATCTGGAATAAATTAGTAGGCTAACAGCAATTCAAAACTTTCTTCTTTTATACTTGTTTTAAATTAGTTACTCAACTCTGTTAATGGTTTCTATCACTAAGCAATGAACACATAGAGACCTCAAACAGCGGTTAAAGTTGTTGCCACTGGTTTTTCGATCCAGCTGCCCCAGAGCTCGAAGCATTGAGAGTGAAGACTTCGGCTGCTTAGCGCTCGCTCAGCTGGGGCAGTTGGCTGTTCGGCTGGGGCGGCTGCATGTTCGGCTCTCAGTACAAACAGCGAATAGCATCAAAAGCAAAGGGCAAAAACAAAAGCAAAAGCAAAAGCATGTCTTCATTGCTTAGTGCTAACATAGTTTATCTGCCAGTCTGGCAACGTCAACTTAGCTGCGCATCGATGTTGCCAACTTACCACATTTACATGAATAGTGCATACTCGTAAATACAAGTGGTAATAAATTGCCTAGGGATGTAACATATTGTGTTATCGAATGCAGACTTAAGATATCGATTTATATATTTTTGCGTGTCAACGGCAATTCAAATCAAACGTTTTTGATAAACTTAACGTATTAAACCAATTGCACGCATAGGGATATATATTTTTGGTCATGAACTAATCTTAACTTGAAAATAAAACAAAAAGAGTATTAAGAGAAATACTTTTAACAGTAATATGAGAACAAGTTTGGGGTATAAGGGTATTATAATTATTAATATTATATTATATAAGTATTATAATTACAATTGTCCCTCAACATTTAAGTCAAATAATGACAACAATATATCATTCCAGAACTTCTTCTGCTTACTCAACAATGCCAAGTTTCAATTATAACTGGAACTCGCTGGGCCATCATCGGGTAACAACCCCCGGTTGTCAAGCCTGGACTGTGACGATACACGACGCGTCCTTTTTTATTGACACAAAACGTCAGAGCGAAGTACCATGCCGGACACCTCGAGTGGCCGACGCCGACGGACCAATCAGAGAGCAAAACAATAATTGTTTACAAATTGTTAACACGCCGTTAGCCCAAACCGATGATTGTCACTTTTGACATGTTACGCCCTCAGTGGCAGTATGAAATTCCTGGTTATCCTGGACGGGAGAGGGAATCCGCTAAACAAATAGAAAACCACAAATCATGTTAAGACACAATAATGCACCAAGTGAACTGAAGTGTCTCGTTTGATTTGCATATCATTTGTGCAGGCTTTGCTTCTCTATAAAACTGCCAATGGGGCTCCAATCACGGTTTAGTTGGTCTTGCATCCTTGCCACGTTCATGTCGATGGTTTCGATCTATAATGCCTGCCAGGTGTGTGGCGATCAGAGTTCGGGCAAGCATTACGGTGTCTCCTGCTGTGATGGGTGCTCCTGCTTCTTCAAGCGCAGCGTACGCAAAGGGACGCACTATGCCTGCATCGCGGTCAAGGGCAACTGTGTGGTAGACAAGGCACGACGCAATTGGTGTCCCTTCTGCCGCTTTCAGCGTTGCCTGGCCGTGGGAATGAACGTGGCTGCAGTGCAAGAGGAGCGTGGTCCCCGCAGTCAGCACTCACAGCACCCAGGTCGATCCAGGCTGGTTGTGGTGACGCCTCCACCTCCTCAAGCTTCTCCAGGCGGGGGTCAGCAACTGCACTTTCAGATCCTGGCTCAGATACTGGTTACTTGTCTGCGCCAGGCGAAACTTAATGAGCAGTTCCGTCTGCTGGACCGGGCACAGCAGGATGTCATTTTGCAGGTGGTCTGGAGTGAGTGCTTTATATTGCGTGCATCGCACTGGTCCCTGGACATCAGCCCCATGATCGAAGGCTGCGGGGATACTCAGCTCAAGTTACTGCTCTTCGAGGCGCAACAGTTGCGCGCCGATGTCATGGAACTTAATTTCCTGGAGACCCTCATACTGAGCCGCAAAGGTAAGTTCCAGGTCTGCCTTTTACCTGACAGATCCTTTTATTACTTCTATATGATGCAATATGATTTTTATTGAATTGTTTTAAGAATCGACATGCCTCCACACAATTTGTTTGCAAATCATTATCGATTTTCCTATCAAACTTCAACATTTGC
Organism: Zaprionus davidi; assembly: GCA_018903715.1. Classification (NCBI taxonomy): domain Eukaryota; kingdom Metazoa; phylum Arthropoda; class Insecta; order Diptera; family Drosophilidae; genus Zaprionus; species Zaprionus davidi. Next base: position 3,405,065 of record JAEIGL010000003.1, read on the forward strand.
CAATTATCGATATTCACAAGATCAGGAATCGTGGCTTAAATTGCTGGATTTCGATAGGCAAAATAAAGTAATTATCGAAACTGGTTTTCAAATTTAAAAAAACGTACTTTTCGCTGGCAACATTGATCAGTTTGCAACATATCTACATATCAAACGTAATTCATTATAGAACTGGCCCTAAACTCAGACTACGCACTCATACTGGAGACCCATGCCAATGGAGCACTCTGTGCATTGGCCCGTTACACTCTACATCGTTCGCACTGGCTACGATTTGGTCAACTCTTGCTCGGATTACGTCAACTTTGTTTGCGGCGATACGATTGTGCCTTATCCTCAATGTTTCGCAACGTTGTCAGTGATATATTAAAGACAATTTAAGTGAACAGTTTCTTAAATTTCTATAAATAAATCAAATATTTATAAAAGCAGAACTTTCTCTGAGATATTTTCATAATTTGCTTAAGTTTTATGTTTTTATTATTGGAAGTGTAATTTGAGTGTGTGTGTTGTGTAATTGTTGAATGTATGTTTGTGTGTGTGTGGCCAGCTCAAGAAACGCTCTGTTCGTCTTCCATATAGTATCTAAATAACTGTTATTCCTCCTCCTCCTTGTCCTTGCGATGCGACTTCTTCTTGTCACTGCGACTGGATGATCCCGATGTTGAGGAGCTGCTGCTCGGTTTGCTGCTTCGTTCACTGCGATCCTTTTCACGGGACTTGGATTTCCGACGACTTGATTTGTCACGGGATCTTGAACGTCCCTCACGCCTGGAGCTCTCCTTTTCTTTTTCCTTCTCCTTATCCTTATCTTTGTCCTTATCCTTCTCCTTATCTTTGTCCTTCTCTTTGTCCTTATCACGTGATCGCTCCTTATCGCGATTACTTCGCTCTCGATCTCGCTCCTTGTGCTCACGCTCTTTGCGCTTTTCATCCTTCAGTATGTGCAAATAATCCTCAAAGTATTCCTCACGATAGGCCGAGTCTAGTGCCCGATATCGCGGATCCGATTCGAATTTCTTCTTAATGTCGTACCAACGTGTGTGCCGTTCAATGTCGTGCCGCTCACGCAACATGTCCAGGAAGTCCTTGCGTAGCTGGGGAAGAGGATGTGAAAGGATTAGCTAACTGGAAGATCCAGTTGAGGGAGTCAAACAATACCTGCTCCTTTTTCAGCTGTTTGTCCTTCTCCCGCCGCCTGCGCTCGCGATCATCATCGTAGCCGTCTGAACGGCGATCGGAGGGGGCTGACGAGTTCATATTGCTGTTATTATTACCACCAGTGCCTCCCATGGGCATCCGCTGTTGCTGTCCCATGTCTGCAACAAAGAAGCAGTTTAGTTTATTGTACTGAGTGTAATCTTGCAGTACTTACTCATGTTGTGTGGCATGCGCATCATGCCTGGAGGTGGACCCATGCCTAAAAGAAAGATTCACTTAGATTGAAGAGAGATTTGTGCTGCAAATGGTGCTCACCCATGTTGTGTTGCATGCGCATGTTGGGCGGCATCATGCCCGGCGGCGCATGTTGTCCACGCAGCTGAGGCGGTGGTCCACCCATTTGTGGAGGCGGTACATTCATTTGCGGCGGCATGCCGGGTGGCCCGCCCAGCTGTGGTGGTGGTCCTCCTTGCTGCTGCTGCTGGTGGTGAGCGGGCCCTGGCGTGAGCTCTTTAATGCCTGTGGGCACCCAGCCGGCATTGTCGTTGCCCCACTGCGACTCCTGTGTCGGCTCGTAGCCATAGTCAAATGGTTCCGGCTCATGGAAGAAGGGTTCATCGGCTGCACCGGGCGGCGGGAAGTTGGGCGCCATGGGGCCCAAACCGCCGCGTGAATACTCACGACACTCGGCCGTCATCACCTGAATGGCATTCTCTTTGACACCGCCAGCAATTGATATGGGACGTGGCGGTCGCGCCATCATTCCCATGCCGGGTCGTGGCTGATGCTGCATCATGGGTGGCATACCGGGAGGCGGCATTGGCATACCAGGGCCATCGCCCAACATTACCAGTGGCTGATGATGATGCATGGGACCGCCCATGCTCATCGATCCGCTCATGCTATTGTTGTTGCTGCCACCGCCGCCGCCGTCGGAGGACATGCCCATTGAGGGAGCACCTTGATTCACATTTTGGGTAAGACTTGCAAGACCAACGCCGCTCTCGGCGACCCGGAAGCGTTTCTGCCGCTCACAATAGGCACGCCATGTTTCCTCGTTGAACCCGTAGTTAAAGTAATCGGTTATATCGGCACCAGGCTTGCGCCACGGTTTCTCCTCCAGCGAATCTATGCTAAACTCATGCACCGCAACACCGTTGATGGTGCCGGCACCCTCGAAATCTTCGATGCTGAATTTGCCACCTTGTGCTGCTGGCTTCGCTTTGTCCGCAGCCGTTGCACCCGCCAGCAAATTGGGTCGCTGCTTGATGTTGTACGTGCTGGGCGCCGATTTGATATCGCCAATAACGACATTGATGTCATCGTCGGAATCATCATCGTCATCATCATCAGAACCGGAGCCATTGCGTTCCTTTCGCGGTCCAGCTGTGCCGGGCGCACTTTCCGTCAGATCTCGCATATCTTCATCGTAACCCTGAGAGCCTGTGTCATCCAGACCGCTGCCGCCAGCGTCTGTACGGTCGGACGCGGGGCGCGCATTTGTTGTATCTGGCAAAGCTTCCTCATCTTCCTCCATCTCCTTGGCAGGATCTTCGAAATCTCCATACTCCAGCAGCTCCTCCTTGGGAAACGGGGGCAATCCACCGGATCCAGGCTTTTCGCCGGTCACCGCCGCAAGCGCCTCGTGCTCCGCTGCCAATGCGTCGCTGCCATTGGATATTTCGTTGGTTGTAGAATCTGGATTTGAGGTGCCGTACAACCAGCTATCCTCATTTGTGTCATCTGCCATATTTGTGTTAGTTTTTGAACGCGAACACGACTTTTTTAATTAAAACTTTAAAATGCCGAGTGGCGAGTTCATGTAAACACTGTTTATTAAACTATAAAAACCTTTCCTTGGTATTTTTCCCATACGGTAGTCTGGTCACTTTGCAGAAAGTAGCTGTGTTCCACTATTCTCTCGTTCCGCAAAAAATGAAACGAAATAAGTCAGCTGTTACTTTAGCGCGTTATTGAAATTCATAAATACCAAATTACTTTCGATAAATATACTTCATTTTAATGATTTCCGTTTTTTTAAGTAAATCTTAAAAAATCAATTCTCGCCTTTTGCTTGTTGTAATCTTTTATTTCAGTCATCACGTGAGCTATCGATAACTGACATACTGTCTGCATGGGTATATCGATTGGACAGCAGTGTTGTTGAACGGATTTCAGTTTCAACCAATTTTATTTAAAATAAAACACAGAGTAAAACTTATGATCAATTTATTTATGTTTATTTATTTACGTAAAGCTTTTAGTTAACCTTGGTTGATTAATATTCATATAAATTTAAACACATATTCCTTGTGACAGCAAAAATAATAAATATGTAATGAAACAATAACTAATTGAAAATAATTGCTGAAATTTTAATGTTCTCGGGGGCTGTTTCATAATTGACATTCGTTTCTGTCGTAGTTTGATTTGCCAATTAAGATGAAAAAGAATAAAGCAGCATTATAAAATTATATTTAAAATAAGTTAGAAATTAAACAAATATAGCTTAAATTATATTTAACAATCTCGTTCGCAATTAGTAAACAGTTTATTACGATTAGTCTTAGAGCTAGGTCTATATAAGTTATAAAAGGTTGTTCATTAGTGGGATCGATTTAAATTTTGAATTATATTCCTCTTGAATTTGCTATGTACTTACAATTAGTAACTGATATTTTTTGATTTTTTAGTAAATATCTCGTATATATTCATATCAGTTAGTACTTGACACAGAGAATATTTTATAATATATAGTTTACAATCCGACTAGACTAAAAGTTTTATAGAGCCTCTACAAAATACTTATGTGTATAACTCTACTACCGTAGGTCATTGATTATTTTCATTTTTTTGTATTTCAGTTGATTTTCTTTTTTATAAAATTAATAACGATTGTCTTTAGAAAACTAAATTCACGTATATAATTCTTACTTGATAATGTTTTTGCCATTATATTTGGTTTGCTATTTACATACATAGATGTATTTAAGTATGTATGTATTTGTGTATTGAAAGGAACTTCCTGTAGAATGTAGAAAGGATGATAGAATCAGCCCAAAGTTCAGATCAGCTATACATACATTATTATTAGTTTTGTTTTCATCAGTTCAAGAGTTTCATGCGTTGATTAAAGTTAATGGATAAATACTTAAGATCGGCATATCGCACCGAATATATTATTATAGAAGCGAATACAAATTTGTTGGCCCGCTTAAGCATTTAACGAATAAATTTATTTTTTATTTATTTGTCTATTATTTAAATTTCAGAATATTTTAATACATAAAACAAATCGAAATTAAATCAATAGTTTTGGTTTCTGATATTTTCTAAGGAATTTTTAACAGAATGATATTAACGGATTAAGCGGACCTTTTCACATTGACTAGACTGAGTTAAGCGGATCCGATTGAACCGCAGATTGAATTAGTTAGATAATCTTGAATTAAATTGTACTTTCATTTCGCAGCTGGAACCAAGTTTGCATGCATCGAGGTACTTTGCTTTCCACATCACAACACTCAAGAATCCCGGACAATCTCCACAATTAAAGTTGTCAGCAGAGAAGGTAAAGCTTTAGTAGTCATCGTAGTAGCTAGGCCCACGGGCCTAGACTGTGCCCTATCTGCTCAGCAGTTGCTCCACGTTCAGCGTTATCTCGGGGCCGGGCCTGCTGCGCGTCTCCTGTGGGGTGGCGGCATTTGGGCTGCTCGCGTCGCTGGTCTCGTTGGTGCCGCTGGTGCTGCTAATGCTGCTGTTGCCGTTGTTGTTGTTGTTGTTGCCGACGATGAAGGAGGTGGTGGTTGTGTGGCTTAGGCTGCTATGGGCGTGCAGGCCATTCAAGGTGCGCGACGGCGCAGGTGAGGTAGGTGCCGAAAGCAGGGGCGGACTCAGTTGGGCGCCGACACTAGTCGAGGGCGGCAGTGGTGGCGATTGTGCCTCAAGCGTAGAGGGTGGACTGCGATTTAAGTTGCTGTCCAGACTGCTGTGATGCTGTGACGACGCCGGTGACAGCGGTATCTCTTCGATCTTCTCCAGATCTTGCGAAATGGAATTTGAGTTCTGCTTATGCACACGAGTGAGGGTGCCCTTTGGACTGCGCGAAGTGTCGTGCAGCAGTGGAATCTCTAGCATTGAGTTCTTGCTGGCATGTATAAGTGCAGCGTAGTTGTTCGCCTGCAGCGAGTGCTGCTGATGCTGTTGCTCCACCTTTGATTGCTGATCGTCACGATCCAGACTGAACTGACGACGCAGCAGGCGACTTGAGCCTGGCTTGCTATCGAACTTGGATGCGCTGCCAGCGATGGACAAACCCCCACTACCAGGACCAGCGCTGGAACCGGCAATGCCACCAACAGCGGAGCCAGCATTCGCTCCATAAAGATACTTTCCATCATAGAATTGCGTCAGGTTGCTCTCGCTGGGGCTGAGACATTTGTAGTGATTGTACGGTGAGCTCAAGTCCATCATTTCCTCGATTTTCTTGTACAGACGCGAACTGGATCCGCCCGTGGAGCTGGGCAGGCGATTGAAGCTATTCGGATTGAGTAGACTGTCTGGCGTCAGCTCGGATAGTTTCCGCGACTGCGGACTTGTGCTGCTCGGCGTCTTGTTGGGGAACTCGGGACAGAGGGTCGCATTGGGGCTAATCGTGTTGGTGGAGTTCGAGTCCAGCGAATACGAGTTGGGCAGGTTGCTTGAACATATGTCCGCATTGGTGGGTGGTGTTATTTCCACTTTTACCTCGACTGATTCACCTGCGAGCGAAGAGCTTTGCGATGACGAAGGATTCGTGCTGGTGCGACTCTTGTTCGCCTGAGCCTTCAGTGTTATCGAGTTGCGTATGAGGGATTCGTCTAGGCTAGGTTCGAAATTATAGTTAGCTTAAAATGAAATGTGTTTAAAGGCGGGAGGTTTACTTACCCATGCGACTCCCTGGTTGAGATGAGGAACATTAAAGAAAATATTAAGTTTTATTATTCAGTGATATAGTGAAAACTTTGGTACAATTTACCCGATCGGCGGCGGCATTGGCAGCGGTTTATCGAAACCCTTCTTGCCCAGCAGCCAGAAGGTGTTCATCATGCCCTTGCCTTTGATTTCGATTAAGCCGCGCGGCTCAATTGAGTATCCACCACGCGCTTCCAGACGATCGCGTGTCTCCTGCGACATGTGTATGCGCCACGAGGAACCTGCAAAAAGAGGTCGATTAATATCTATGATGCAGTGTGTGTTGTATCCTCTAGACTTTACCCGTTGATTCCATTCTGGATGCTGTATTCACCGTATCGCCGAACAGGCAATAGCGTGGCATTGTTAGACCCACCACACCGGCACAGCAGGGACCCGTGTGCAGACCAATGCGTAGCTGAAGCGGCACACCTGGCAGATGCTTGACATTGAACCGTCCACTCTGATGCAGCAAATCCAGGGCCATTGTGGCAATCTGCTCTGCATGATCAGGTATTTTCACTGGAAGTCCACTGACTACCATATATGCATCCCCAATGGTTTCCACCTATATAAGATAAGTACAAATTTGAGATCAAGAAAAGACTCCCTTTCCCGTTCCTTACCTTATACACATTATACGCATTAATGGTGGCATCGAATATCGTATAAAGATCATTGAGCAAGTCTACCACCTGCACCGGACTGCAATGGGCTGCGATGGTTGTGAAGCCAACAATATCACTGAAATAGATAGTCACATCGGAGAACTCCTCGGGATCGACAGCCAGGCCCATTTTTAGTTTCTCAGCAACAGAACTGGAATAAAGGATTAATTTGGAATGAGTTCTGGAATAAGATATATCCTCTTTCTTGTTCTACCTTGGCAACATCCGATTGAGCAGCTGCTCAGTTTTCTTTCTTTCAATGTCCAGTTGCTCGGTACGTTCACGTATTAACTCCTCCAGATTATTCGAATACTTCTCGAGCATTTGAAACATCGTGTCCACAAAGTTAACCTTGCGTCCGTGATTGAGCATCTTAAAGCGCTCGTAAACCCTACAAAATAAGTACATATTTACAAACCCAACTGAACCAACTATTACTACTCGGCTAATCCTAAACGGAACTCTTTTGTTTTCCTTGCTGGAAAATGAATGTTGTGATATGTATTTAAATTTTAGCGACTAAACCCTATACAGAAAAAACTTCTGTTTTTTTTGTAGTCCTCAAACTTTCTTCAATTTTGTCGAGCAGTAACAAAAAATCGATCAAATAAATTTTAAAATTTCTAAAATACATTTTCTATAAATCGAAAAAGTTGATGTCAATTTGAAAAGTCTTACAGTTTTTTCCAATGACTGAGATTGTAAGCAGTTTTCATATAGATAGGATACTCTTTTTGTTCAGCAAACTATTGAAACGCAACTTACGAATTGAAATCGGGTCTCATGTCAGGCTGTTCGGCCCAACATTGTCGCATTATGTTGATGGCTTCAGGCGGAGCGGCTCCCTTGGAGACAGAGGGTCGGATTAATGGTGGCGGCTTCTTGATTTTGGCAATGATATCGTCGGGCGAGAGGGAGAGCATGCAGTAGGGTTCTCCACGCACGACCACTTCCTGCATGATGATGCCAAAGGAGTAGACATCTCCCAGCTGTGTGCCCATTTGGACGCGACCGTGCTGGTGATGATGATGGTGATGTTGTGGCGGTTGTGTTTTCATGGTGCGCAGCAGTTCCGGCGCTGTCCACAGCAGCTCCTTGGCGGTGCGTGGTGCCGGCGACAGGCCCTGCGACTCGTAGAATGAGTTCAGACCATAGTCGGTTATCTTGAGCACCCAACGGGCGTCCACAACACAATTGCGTGAAGTCAACGCGCCGTGCACGCGCAAGGGAGTGGTGTGTAGGTAACGCATGCCACGCACCAGATCGGTCAGCAGGCTCAGTCGGAATGACCAGTCTAACTTGATCTCGTCCATAATCAGCACATCCTGCAGCGAACCACGTGAGCAATAGTCAAAGACCATGGCCGTGCGATTGGGATCCGATAGCCAACCAATTAGGGGATTAATGTTCTCGTGCCGCAGCCCATGCGCCATGACCAGCAGATCCATGGCCTTGGAGCGCAGTTCGGCTGAGCCGTTCAGATGAATCTCCTTCAGCTGCACCAGATCACCATTATATCGTGCCCGCATATCGAGGTGTGCTGGATTATGCCGCGCCAGACTGCCCGTCGCCGAGGAGAGGCTCTTCCCGTTGGCAGTTGCCGTTACTGCCACTGTGGTGGTGGTTGCATTGCCGCCACCCGACGTGCTGGCGCCCGGTATAACGAAGCCCAAGTTCTTTAGCGAGCCAATGGAACCCTTAAGCAAATCCGGTTTATCCACCTCGGGTCCACCAAATTCCTGTAGCTGCTGCAGCCAACAGCAGAGCATGGCCTCAATGCCCTCATCCACCTGCAAAGCAGAGCAAGTTAAGTGTGGAACTAACAAGAAATTTCTTGTTGCCTTACCCGACGCGAGTCCACCGGAAACACAAAGTCATTGGCCGAAAGCACTATCTTGTTGGGTCCCTTCGAGAGTCGCTTGCGCAGAAAGTAGTTTCTATTAAAGGCAAAATGAGTTAAACATAAATGAGTTTCGAATGTGTACGATTAAACCGCAAATACAATATAACTATCTATATATTAAATATGGATTATATGTATATGTTTAAATAATGTAGTTATAATGCTCATAAAATCAAACGTAGCGAGTTAAAAACTTTTAAATGACGCTTACGCAATAGAGTTGCCGTATTGTTTTTATTAATCTTATACTAAAGTTGCCAGTAGTCGGTTAGGGTTGCCGATATATATCGTAGTCGTCACAGAGGTCTGTTTACAGTAGTGTTGCCAACTCAGCTTGTTTGCCATAAATAGTATTTGCCAATCTAGCTTTTTTAAATAGCTCTTTTAAAAAAACTTTAAACATTCAGCTTGTTTTTATCTTATCTGCCATTCCTTTGCTCAAAAAAGTAGCAAAAGATATCCTTAACTATTAAGTAAATCGATTATGGTGTATTACGTTCTTCCCTAATATAATAACACTTCATAACTCAATGACTAAATCGATGTCAAAATATTTGTGAAATAAAACTTGTTGCGCTTAGAGGACGTGCCACCTGCAAATAACCCCCACTCCCTTAAAACTTCTTAGTCTGCATACCCCATTGAGTGTGCCGTTCGCATAGCCAGCTAAGCCGTTCGAAGAACTTTTCTCCTTGACATTGTTAGCCTTCTTTGTTTATTTCAGCCAACACTTTTGTTGGTCTTGTCCAAGTTCACTTGTTTCGTGATTTGTTTCTATTGTTGCACAAACAACTTACTTAGTCGCTTAGCCGCTGTCATTCGTGGTTCGAGGCTGTTCTCTCTCTCTCTCTTGCGCTCTCAACTTGACCTGCGGCAACTTTTTCGCAATTTAAACAAAAGCTTACAACTACTTTACAGTTAGCTCAATTAACTGTAGTCGGAAATCATGCAGATTCATTGCAGGATGTAGCCCCTGCCACTCCACCTTCACCTTTGGCTGCAACCTGCATCTATTAGCAGCTAGGTGCCCCTTCTAGCCCAGTCGACCGTTGGGTCTTGTGGCTGGACCATAAAAAGTTTTTACTGTTACGCACACACTTACAGCAAGCACAATACAACACAGGCTGCCCCCTCTCCAAGTCCCTCCCCACCTCTAGAATGGAAAACCGCAAATTCATGCAACAATTGTTAAGCCAGAAGTTTGCCACGTGGCCAAGTCGGGCTCAGGTTAAGTGTATTATGCACGTTAATGGGCTTTATCTAGACCCGAGTCGAAACTCTTCGGGCACACGTGTTACGGCTGTTAAGTAGCCAGGAGCCTTCTCCCCCCCCTACCAGTACAACACCCCCTCCTTGTGCCATTAAACTTTTTTCCTATTTATGGTTCGGCTTAGCCGTACAAAAACTTTTGCCCAGTACTTTAACCAGGCCGATAATCAACGGGATCATTCGGCATGGCAGAGTTTGTCGTGGTGCGTGTGCATCACTTTTATATCGTGATATTTTGGGAAGGAAAGATAAATGATTAAGCGAGTTAAAGTTTATTTGTTTTTTAAATGAAAGAAGCCTTTTTGTGACTGAAATAATTTGATTTTTGGAATTCGTAAATAGCAACACTATGACTTTTTGGTTTTCCTAATGTTTTGTTCGTTTTCTTTTATTTTTTCCCAAAACCGAAAAAGATACATTGTTAAGGGAATGCGTTACTAACTTATACACTTATATAATATAATTAAACATTATAAAACTTTACCATAAATGTGTGCGGTTTTTTATTTAAATTTTCACTTTTTTTTTGGCGTCAACAATTAAATACAACCTTAAATTGGAGGATCGAATATTTATTATTGCCAGTATTTACGGCCAACAAGTAAAGAACCTTCTTCTAAGTGCCGTTAACTATTAGTGATTATAAATTATCCACATGATATGTGCAGCATCCCTATCTACACTTTCACTAGGGTATTGGTCTCATCATATTTAACAACTTCTCCAGTTTTTGTTTTGGTCCCTTAGTTTGTTTTGCTTGCCTTGTTTTCGCACGCTAATTAAAACTTCATGAATTGCATTTCTCGCGTCGCATTCTGCGACTGCAACACGCTGAAATCCAAAAACAAAAACAGCAGCAACAACAAGAACAACAATAACGTGCAAGCAACTTTTTTAATTGTTGTGGCTTAAAGTTGAAAGCATAACTAACTGTTTTAAAGCTTGCCATTTAAAATGAAATGCCAGCTGAGCGTGCAGCGGCCAGGGAAGGGGCGCTGCAGGTGCTTGTTGAGGAGAGAATTCCCACGGGAAGTGTTGCTGACATGTCAAACAGTAAATGATTTGTTTAACCGCAATTCACATGCGCGTGTCAGTGCGCGTGTTTACGTGTGAGAGAGAGACAGAGAGAGTGTGTGTCTGTGTGTGTGCGCGTTGTGGCACATAAATGTCAACTGGTAGTGGCAGCATTTTTAGTGCGGCGCTGTAACTTATGCTTCGCTTTGATGCATGTAATTAATTTAATGCTTGTTTTAATGGACGACCATTGTTTCCAGGTGTGCGCTCGTCTGTGTCACACTTTGCATGTGTGTGTCCTTTGCCCTATAAAATATTTGTGGTTAAATTCATCTGCGGTTAGTTTTGTATTGATTTTCTGCAAATGATTTTAAGTGCACCGCAAACAAACCAATTTAAGATGCATCAAAGTCAGATGAGGCGAACTAATTTAATCTCCAACTACTTTAATACCCCTCCCTCCCTCAACACCCCTTCCTGAGGGGCTATTAGCTACAGACCACGTGTAACTCGCTTTCAAGTGTTGCCAGTGTGCGGCCACAAAGTGCTTCATGCCTGATCCATCGTCGCAATCATTCACATTCACAAAGGGCACCCTTAATAAAATTAAAAGCGATCTAATTACAGCTGTCCCCTCTCACTTCTCCCTTCCTGCTCCTCTTCCACTGCAAAACTAAACTAAAATGTTGTGGCTGGCAAAAAGCGCCTGCTGCCAATTAGCTGGTAAAATTGGGGGAGGGCCAAAGCCGAGCAAAAAATATTTTAATGATGAAAATTAAAATGGAAATTGCCACGTGCCAAATATTTTACATCCAAATCCAACGGGGGGAGGAGTGTGGGTTGCGCTGCGTGGGCTAAGAGAAACGCAAAAGGCAGCAGGCGATTTTGAAAGCCAAAGCAGCCTTTTAGGCGCGCTAATTGATTATTCCAATCTGCCCGCATGACCTGTGGGAGCTTTAGAGGGTAGTGGGGAAGGGGGATACCCACTCCATCAGGGTGTCTGCTTCCACAAATAGACACAAAATATTATTGAAACGGAATATAAATACAAATCAAAGAGGCGAAAGGGAAAATTTCATCGTAACTTGAGATGCTTGAGTAATTTTGCAGTTACATAAAATCGATTCTTGGAAACTGGAGTAATTATTGCATTTGGATAGTTAATTAAATAACAAACTGAAGGGCAAGATGTGCATAATCAACATAAAAAATAAAAAATATGAAATTTTAATTCGAATCAGAACTACGAGTAAATTTGAACACCAAGGCAGCAGAACTTTTACGAGTGTGAGAGTTACTACAAAGTACTTCGCCTCATCTTTTATGTCTGCTCTATACTCTTATATACAAATGTACATGTACACAATCTTTAAGTATTGTAAGTACATTTGAGCTGCTTTTGGGTCTGTGATATGCTTTTGTATTTGTCATGCTTCATACTTACGTGTTATATTGATTATAAAATCTTTCAGTAACCTTTGCTTTTCTCTATTTTAAATACCACATAAATACAAATAATTAACAGTTGCTGCTGTATCTGTCACTCCAGCAACTCTGACTCTTATTCTCGTACTTAAGTTACCTTACAAGTAATGAGCTGGTCACTTACCTAACCGCAATGCCTACGGCCACACTGGCCGCCACAACGATCACCAGCAGGAACATGCATATGGCCGCTATTGTCCAACAGATGGCGCCACAATGCCACATTTTGATGCTGCTAACCAGCAGCCATTCATCGTAGCCCGGGTGTATGGAGTGTGTTATATAAACACCCAATGCTCCAGCGCCAAGGCCATGCTCCAATATGAGCAACGGTCGCCATTTGTAGGTGGTCCTCGTCGCATCCGCCACAATGTCCAGCACCATGAAATCGTATTTGGCCATTGTTGCATTGCTGCTGCCACTGCCGCCGCCATTGCGCGACCCAATATGCGACAGCAGAAAATCGTACAGCGAGAACAGATTCATAAAGGGTCGCAGCTGCTGCGGGCTACCGGCCTCCATTCGCATCTCCTCCTCCTCCCTTTCCATGGGGTTGGCATAACTCGCTGGTGCACGAAAATTTCGCACCATGGCCATGGCATCCACCATGTCGGACGCATTCAAAAAGTGACGATGCTTATCGCTTAGCAGCGTCAGCACCAACAGATTGCTGCTCACCAGTCCCGAGACAGCAGCAGGAGGTGACTGTGGCATGCTGCCATTTCCACTTCCATTGCCATTGCCATTGACATTGCCATTGGCATTACCGTTACGGTTACGATTAGCATTTCCATTGGTGGCCGCACCGATGCGTGCCAAATATTTGTAGAATCGATGCTCGACATTCAATGAGCTGGCCACAATATCGATGAGCAGAACCTTTGTGTGCTGCTGTCGAGCCCATTCGCCCTGGCGCAGCCAACGCAGCGTGCTCTCATCATTCAGAGGCGCCGTAATAATAATTGCTAAAGAGAGAGATAGATAGAGAAAGAGAGAGAGAGGGAGTGAGATGGCAGAACAGTCATAGATAAATGCACTGTGTAAACTGCTGCTACTTCTGTTTGCAGACATACAAGATGTATGCGTACTTGTGTGTGTGTGTGTGTGTGTACGTACCTCGACCCGGGTTATCCTGTGCATGCAGGTCACGTATTGTGCTGCCAATTTCAATGCGATAAGGTAGCTGCAACTTGGTCGCAATGGCCAGCGGTAGGCCCCAATTGTCGTCTGCAGGAGAAAGAGAGAGGGAGAGAGAGATGAAGAGAAAGATGGGTTGAGTAAGTGGTTAAACGACGCTACAACTGTGGTGCCACTGTGGGAGGTGATTTTCAGATTTTCGCATTTTTCGCAGTCGACAGTCCAATTGACAATTTGAGCTGGCCACACACATGGAGGCCCGTTGAGCCTAAAATTGACAGGAACAGCCTGAGATACGTGCAACAATTTTCATAGACTTGGATTGGACATAGCGAGTTCCAATACTAGAACATATTTTGTATGATCCCAGGGAATAATTTAAACTAGGTTTGTGTATCACAAAAATTTAGTGTAAATACTACGATATGCATATAAAATTCATAAGCACCAAACCACTTAAACATATAGCTGCCAAAGGAACAGGTTCCTTTTTTGTATGCTTTAATACAATTCTTTTTATTAGTTTGCTCAAAAACATAACACATAAAACTGAGTTTTCGAAAGAAATTAAAACATATTCGAATGCACGAATGAATTTCATAAGACCTAGCAAACGCAGCTCTTGAAACCGGTCTTATGGGCATGTTGGGGTCCATCTCCTGGCGGGACTTCAGCAGCAGCAGCTGGAGCTGCTGGTGGTGGTGGGTCCATTCTGCCTGGCAATGCAAGTTCTCCCAGCTTGTTCATGAGGCCGCAATCACGACGCTGGCAGGCAGGAGAGGGACACTTATCGATAGTGGCACCAGCAATGAGCTTATCCATTGCTTCTTGCGCCATGGGTGGTTTGGCAACGAATATGTCCTTGGGGCACGCATGGATGCGCCAATTGGGATGATGGGGCAAAAAGTCAGCATTGTCGGCCATGATCTGTGCAGTCAGCTGTACGCAAACCTCCGGATCCTCGATGGCCTTCAAGAGTTTCGCTTCGTAGGCACGTTGCTCCTCAGCGTGGATGCGTTTCATCTCACTAATTTGAGCTGTCAAATCGTCGAACAAACGTTTCTTTTGGCAGACAATCACCTGGTGTGGAATCGGTGGATGCACGAATGTGTTCTCGATTAATTTCACCTCATGCTGATAAGCTTCTTCGCGCATTTTAGCCTCGATCTCTTCGCAGACCTGTTGACGGAGCAGGGCATAGTGTTTTTTAGCCGCCTCAGCCTTCTTGCGTGCCCTATCGCTGATGTTGTTCTTGCAACACTGATCGACATGGAAGAGATCATCATTGCGGTCATTCAACATCTTCTCGATGCCCAACTCGAGTGCTCGCATGCGGCGACAATACGAGATGAACTCGAGTGTGGCACGATGCGAATCAATGCGACGCTGCCTTATGCGCTCCTGAGCCTCCTTCTCAAGGCGCTGCGTTTCGCGGATGAACTCGTAATGCTCGGCCTTGTCCGCCTCCCACTTAGCAAGGCGAGCGCAATGTTTGCGCCTGATCTCTTCGCGCAGCTCGTCGCCATATTTCTGTTTAGCAACGTTGTCCTTAAAGTGGATACGATCAAATTCCTCCAGTCGCAGCTCTTCAATGAGCGCCTCCGATTTAATTATGTCCTGACGTTTCTCTTCCAATGCCAGTTTACGTTTCTCCTCATGGTCTTCCACCTGCAGAGCCAGCACCTTATTGATCTGCTTCTGCACACTTTCTTTCAAATTATCCTCACACTTCTGCTTACAATCGTAATCTTCCCAGCGTCGCCTATTGAGCTCAAACCAATAGTTCTCACGCTCGCAATCGCGACGCTGCCTGCGAAGATTCTCTTGTATCTGCTCCTCAAGGCAGATACGATTATTCTCCTTCTCCCGCAGACGTATTGCTTCGCGTACTTCATAGCAATTAACCATAACCTGTTGCATTCGTTTCATTTCAACGAACTCCTTGTGTCGCTTCACGCTCTGTTCCTTGATGCCCACCAACTGCTCCTGCCGTTCACGTATATCCTCGTCAAGGCGATTTTTAACTTTGTGCGCGAATTCTGTCTCAAACTCCTTGTCCTCCTTCTCGATTATCCCTTTAAGGCGATGGCTGCGCTCGGCTAACTCATCCGATATTGTCTCCTGCGCCTTCCTCACTAGCGCCCTGATCTGCGTGTGCAGACTCTTGCGATCTGTGCTCTCTATAAAGCGAAAGTGGTCCTCCTCATTTTGCATTTTGACAGCGATTCAATAAACACTTTACGAAAGCACAAAACCGTCAGCGAATTTTAGTTTTAGTGTATTGTTAATAAAATATATAATAAATGAAGTTTGCCGACGAGAGAAACTACTTATACTGAATGTCGAAGGAGAAAGATTTCAAAGGAATCAATCATATGTTTTTGATTGAGAAAGAAAAGCAAGCTGATGGTACTAGGCATCAGTCCTCACTGACTATCCTGAATGGTACATACAATTTATAGTATATACAATAAAACAACATCAAAGATACGATAATGGTGTATATAATAGCTTATGATATTGATATGATATTGATATATAATATTGATTCAATTGGGCTCATTTCGTTGATCTGTTCACGCTGATCAAAAGTATAATGAATAAACCCACTTCACAAAGCAATAAATACAATTGTTATAATATGAACTCAGTTTAGAAACGATTCCCAAAAGAATATCTGATACATTAAGCTGGCTATGAGCAAAGCCTGTTCCTTGCTTATCCCATTGGCACTTTCATATCTTGCAAACAAACAGAGAGAGCGAGAGACCGAGAACTGAGTCCGACAACTGTGAACTCATCTACATAGTTTCATGCACTGTCACGCTCAAGTGCAGATTTCCATCCAGCTCGGGGGAGTATGAATCACATGGTACATACGTTATATGTGCATAATTTATGGCCATGAACATTGCGGTTAAAGATGTTGGCCACACCTCGAGGTGAGCTCTCACAGCTGAGCTGCCCAGACCAAGGCGAGTCAAGTTGAGGTGAGTCGAGTGTCAACGGCTGTCGGAGCTCATTGGGGCATTTTATGGTCATTAATTTTATAGCATTAATTGCCAATGAGGCATACGGGCAAAGTGGAAGCTAATGAGATATTGCACATACGCCGTGTTGTCAAAAGCGTTTAACTCAATTGTCGGCATCGTTTTGTGTGCGTGCCAAAAATTGAATTAAGTCAACAAGCTATGCAAAAGAAAGAGTAAGGTAAGATATGAATAAGAGAGAGACGAAGACTAAGAGAGAGAGAGAGAGAGAGAGAGAGAGAGAGAGATAGAGCAATTGCATAAAATATTTAAAAGTTTTCGGTGCACACAGAGACAGCCTGTTGTTGTTTGTGTCGTCGCCACGTTTCTTTGCCCCTTGGAACCTCGGGCTGTTTTTCTTCAAGGAGAGTATTTGGCACTTGTTGTTGTTGTACTGACAGAGCTGCGCTGCGCTGCCCTTAACTCAATTAGCAATGCAGCTGACACACTAATTAACTGAGATGCGAGATGAAAACTTGTACAACTTTTGGCCAGCTGCCGCTTCCTGCACCTACGCCAACTGGGATGCCATGTGTGTGCATGTAGGAAACTTTATGCCCCATCGACAAATGTCGCAACATACAACAGCGCAGGCTGGCAGGCAGTTTTCCCTGGCGAAAATATTGGCAAGCGCATGTTTGCTCAAGTGCAAAATTGTGCAATTACGCAACAGCTTCGCTCCGCGAGATTGTCAACATTCTGCCGCAGTTTCCAGTTCTCGTAGTTTTGCTGTTTTCGGTTCTCAATTCTCTGCTCGGCACTTGCGTCTCGCAACACTGATGCAGTTTGCACTTGATTTTAGAGCGCAATATTCCGTTTGTTTTTGTTTTTGCTGTTTCGCCCACACACAGACACCCGGAGTCACCCGAGGACAAAGTTTGCGGCAACGGCATCTTAAGGCAATTTTGCATAGTTTTTCACTTAATTTAAGCTGCTGCATCGTAGTTGCTTTTTAATAAATTCTACAATATTTACAGGTTTCCACTGAGCTGTATTTAACAAGCATATTTCACTTATAAATTTGCAATTCTACTCTTGATTTTTCTCAGTGCAAAGCATTGCACAATTGAGTTTTCCTCTCAATTGAAAATCGCATTGATTTACTTATGCAACCTAATCAAATCGTTACAATTGTGTTACCCGTACTCATTTCATTTCTCTTCTATGTTTTATTATATTTTATTTTCTCACACTCTCGCAGATAAGTCTAATGCATTTCCATGCAAATAATATGACGCATACGCCATGTGTGACATGTGCTGATTGCATTTGAGCGGAGTGGCGGCGTTGCAGCAGACACGCCATGGCTATGCGGTCAGCTCAATTTATTTACCTACCTGGCCATTTATTTTGTTCCCGAAAAACCAAAAATTCGTTTTGTATTTTGCCTTTGCCTGTGTACACGTGTAGTGTGTGTATTTTTGATGCTTTGTTGTTTTTGGTTCACTTGAACAACCGCAGAATTTCTAAACTAAACCAAGCAAAAGCGCAGCGCATCGAATTTATTTCGCTTACGCCGTAGAGGGACACAGTGACCGTTTTTCCAGCTTTTAAAAATATACTAGTTTTTTAACTCGCTCTCTCTCACTCACTTTTACTATCCCTTTCTCTTTTATTCGCTTACCCAATGCACTTTTCTGGCTTTCCTTTCATTTCCATTTCTCCATATTTCTGTGAGTTGATTGTAAATAACATAGCTCGGTTGACCAAATTTGCTGGCTAACAACACGCACACTGACACACCCACATTCGCATAACGTATGCCATTTTTATGAAATGTTTGCGCATTTGGTTGCCGGAGACACACGCACACACACACTTGCACACATGCACAGTTATGCGGGCTAACTAACTCACACAGCTGTGGCAAATTTAAATTTTGAGAACCACATGAATATTTAAATGCATAAAATGAAAAAGCACAAATGCAAATAAGTATGCAATGTGTGTGACTGCATGGATATAAGTGTGCCTGTGTGTGAGTGTGTATGTGTGTAAGCATATGCAAAGTGCAAACAGTTGGCGCTAAGTATGTGCCTTACCTACGCGAAGGGAATGTGCACAGACTGCGCCTTTCCTTGGCCTTGGCAAAGATGCCAAGGGCACCAGAACTGTTTGTTATGTGTGCGTTGAAAGTAAATCAATATCGTAATTATATAGATCACATATCGATTTAGTACATATTTGTGATTATTTATTAGTACTGAAGCTTAACGACTTATCAGCTACTCAATCGACCGATGAACTATTCATGTACTTTCTTTTATGCTTCTGTTTCCTGCACATTCTTTGTTGACTTTTTAGTAAAGCACGCATGTTCAGGTTACCTCGAGACTTTTAACTGCCAGCCAATTTATATGACATTTTTAGAGGCACCAAATTTAGTGCAAGTGCTTGTACAACCCCCCTCCTGACCCTTAGTATTTTTATAGCTGTCATAAATGTGAGCAAGGAAAACTAAAATTGGGAAATGTGTCGTTGTGTTATCCTCTCGTTGACTTTCGTTGTCAGTCGCACTCGGCTTGAAACACATGTTCCATTAAGCTGTCATTAAAATGGCTTTAAAACCCAGAAAACCCAGCTAGTTATATTAATATGGCCATGAGGCAAAAGTTAAATTCTCAACTTAAATATTAATGCGCACACTCGAAGAAGGGTCAGACCAGGAGCGGAGCAGGCATTAAAATAAAGTTATAATTCACTTAACGTTCATGCAGAGGCCTGTCTACAAAAGATATGAAAGTAGCTGGAACATTTGTAAATCAAAATTAAAAAGTAACAAACTTGCTTATACCCTGAAGTTGTAGACTGTGTGTACGTTATACTGCGTATACTTAAGATTTTTGTGTGCAAGTAAGTTTTCATTATGAATAGAGTATTTCCATAGAGTAAGAATTATTAATAATACGATTATTATATCTTTAACACAACTTTGAAAGCTTGGCAAAAGTAGAAAAGTTTTCAGTGAAGTTAAAGAACTGAATAATACCCCATATTATTGCAGGGTATGGCACTTAATTCCTACCTGTCCCAGGTAGCATAAAAACAGTATTATCATGTGAAATTATGCAGAGGCTGATTAGGTTAATTGCGCACACTCGTATGCGGGTGTGACAGAAAAGGTAGCATACTTATGAGCGCACCGAAATATGCAAGCAATTTTGCTGCTTCCCAGCAGTCTGTCGAAAACTTTCTGAATTGCAACTCAATTAAGTTTCAAATTGCATTTGTCGTCATATTCTCGCAATTTACATAATACATGAGATCGAATCTTTGCGCACAGCTTGTGCGCTCGAAGTAGTTTCATTGATTGAGTTTTTCGTGTCCACAATTTGAGCTGCTGCTGTTGTACTTGTTGTTTTGTAATTTCAAATACTATGTACTGACGTGGACAATTGCCAAGAGAATAATGTTTAAGCTACAGGCGGCAAGAGAGAAGGAAAATGGGGAATGTTAGCGCTGTGCAGTGACTTCAAATCGATGTTCTGGCAATTGAATGCAATTTAAGTCCAAATGAAATGCAAAGTCCAAGCAATCAGCCCTTGAGCTGATGCAATCAATTTTGGCATATGGCCGCCAAGGGTCCCTCACAGACACACACAGACACTTGGCCACCTTTTATGGTCTCAAGTCCATTAGCTGTCACTTAGCGTAAAACAAATCATAAATAAAATGTGCTTTGGACTTGACAAGCAATCGGCTATGCAAGGCAACAACTCGAGCTCGAGCTCAAGCTAATTATGTTGTCATAAAAAGCAGCTCAAGGCAAGTACGGAGTCGGCCGTTGAGCATGATAGACAGGCAGATACTCAGCAAAAGTAGATGCATGTTTTAATTTAGAGTTCTGCTAGTTTGAATTACCTAATCTATTGATCTTTATGATACAATTTTAGATCAGATAGGCAGGCAGGAATATAACGAAGACGATAGAATGGTGATAATACTGAACAAAAGTCTATCTTTTCAAGGTGCGAATAGTTCTCTGTCTGGCTACTTTCCATGTACAGGGTATAATGTTATTGCTAAGTCAAATTGGGCAGCCGCTGCACAATGTTAATTGTTAAACACTCGAGATTAATGTCCAAGCTCGGAGAAATCTATGACTTTGAAAGACAGAGGGCTCTGTTCAGCATGGTACTGCTGGTACAGGGCTTATAGCAGTTTGTGTCTGGTCCAGAGGCCTGTTTATGGGCTATTTATGGACAAGGATGTTGCCCCATTATTCATAAAAATGTTTGACCGAAATGCGCACGCACATCCCAACAGGAATTACTGTTACATGTATTTCTTCTCAGCTATGCGTGTGAGTCTGTGTGTGTGTGTGTGTTCGCATAAATCAGAGAAAGTGAGTGTGGCCTACGTTTACCCAACTAAGCGGCCATCAGAGGCCTCCTGCTTCTCCTTTCCAGATGCCACACTTGCTTGCGTGCCATGCGTTAGAGAATGGATGGGGCGTTGGGGGAGGGGGATAAGGTACTGGAAGGTGGACAGCTTTTTTTGGCATCACGTACAAACAGCCAAGAGGCCTGGTTTCAGGAATTATTGATGTGGCACATGGAATACATGGAAAAGGTATTCGATAAGTGGAGGCTGCTGTGCGTGTGTTATGAAGAGGGTTTCACAATGTAGGGCTTGTTTAGGAATTTAAAACTCTTCAGAATAGATGCCTTTAGTCAGATTCCTTTCGAATAACTGTTAAGAATGTAAAGACTTAAGGTACAAAAGTCGAAGTATACTTTATTTTTCACAATCTGGCACACAAAATGTGCAGGTGTGATATAAAAATGAATTTGTTTTGTTAAGTTATATGTTATTATGTTAAGTCTTATGTTATTAAGCATAACCTAAGTCGTTACACTATCGTAAGTTGATTTAGGTAGAAAATTTAGGTTTGAAAATTACATTAAAACAATAAAGTATTATCCCTACAGTGTATTTAAATACAATAATATAAGAGAGAGTTATCATTAAAATGAGAAGAAAAAGCACAATATAGAAATGCAGATATGATTCGCATAACTTTTGACGAATTCATCGTTGTTGAAAGTCCACATATAATCGTAAATCATCTTGAGAAACTGTTCCTTATAATATACATAAATTTCTAAGCTCTAATGCTGCGTTGAAACGACCAATCAATAATTGAATTGACACTTTGGAATCTCCTGACGCTGAACTTTAATAAACGAAATTGGATTAAATAGTCGTAAACTAATCCATTCACATTACTACATTCCTTATTCCTTGAATATTCACATATTTCAGTTCGATTCT
This sequence comes from Zaprionus davidi, assembly GCA_018903715.1. Classification (NCBI taxonomy): domain Eukaryota; kingdom Metazoa; phylum Arthropoda; class Insecta; order Diptera; family Drosophilidae; genus Zaprionus; species Zaprionus davidi. The sequence continues at coordinate 3,426,958 of JAEIGL010000003.1, forward strand.
ATGAATCAGCCACTTTGTAGCGCTGTCTCCTTTCCCCGAAAGTGTGGATTGGCTTTAACTGCTGCCTGACTGGCTGGCTGATTTTATTAGCTGGCAATGCTCTGCTCTGTTTGCCTTTATCTGCTGCGCGTATCTCTCTGTCTCGACTAAACCCTGTCCATATAGTTATGACGTCTCGAATTGGATTCTGTTATCGCACGGCAGTTGGGCAGGCAAATTTACATTTTTCCCTGGCATTTTGTGAGTTTGTTTTTTGCTGTGCTGTGAATACATTTTGACTTTCCCATTTCCCATTTACCACTTGCCACTCGCCACTGATGTTCTATTTTATAACTTTGTTTTTTTCTACAATTTTTCAGTTGCTCTCGCGTTATTTAGCATTTCTGTCGGGGTCAACAAACTTGGCTTGGTAAACACTTGAGATTATGCGACAGTTTAAGCAACTAGTTTACTGCCGACACATATGTATGTGAATACGTACATATGTGCTTGTCGATGTGCTTAACAGCTGTGTAAACAGATGACACTCACATTCTTTGTTTGTATACAATAAAATGTTCATTTTATGTGTTGCCACGCCTCGCATCGATTCGAATTCGCTTGCTCAAGTGCCGACTAATTAATTAATAAAGCGCGCCTGTCATGCCATGTTTATCTATGTGCTCAATCTTTAATTGATGGGGCGGCTGTTTTAAGAGTATCGCATAGCGGATGCATGAGGCGAGTCTGCGGCCTTGGGCGTGTGATTAGCTTTTGCCACCTAATTAAATCTGAATGCAACGGCGCAACAATCTAATCGCCGTGTGTGTTTGTGCCGCTTGTTGACAACATTTGCACAAATATGCACACAAACAAACATGCATAGTTGGACCCACAGGCAACCCACACTCAAGCGCACACATACACACAATCTCTGGCAGAGTTGCACACTCGCACACGAATAGAACAGGACACACGGTCGACTGCGTCTCAACGTTAATCATAATAATGTCGCCACTAATTGCATTGCGTATACGCACACGTGTACAATGACTTGACTACAGCCCCAGAGCAGTCCCAGTAGCTCGCTTGCTGTCTTAATAACCGGCCCATAATTTGGCATTAGCCGGGTGGGTGGTTTTGCTGGTTGCTGACACTGTTTCCACCTCTCTGCCTCCACTGTTCCCTAGAGATTCGCAGTCGTATTCCTGGCGGTGCCTGCATAGAAACTGCGAGTGTATTAAACATTATGCAGAAGGGAGCCTGGGTGCCTGCTGGTAATAACTAATTTCTGCTGATTGTATAACGTTAGTTAAAATTGAGTTTTACACAGTTTCCCCACTTTTCCTCTAACTCAGTATATACAAATACCTTTCCACTTAAAGGTTTATCGCATTTTGGATTTCAATTTAGCGATTTCATTATTGTCATTTATGTGTAACAATCGGCACAAAAGCAATTGAATGCAAATTAATGCAGATAGACCCTGAAGCACATCGCCACGACTGAAGTTGTCAGCCATTTAAATTGGCTAAAATACTCGTAAAGGCGCGAGAACTTACCGCCAACAAAGATGTCAACCTGCGTCCAATTCAACTTTCTCGCGATGCTCTGCACGGCCAGGGAAATTGCCTCGAATGATGGCAGAAAATTGCTTGAGATCTGTAAAAAAAGATATGGCAAGAGGTTAGAAAAAAAGATGGAAAGAAATGCTGTCGTTTTCTGTTTCGAAGTTAAATTAGAAATGAAAGTCAACGCGGTCGTCCCTTTGGACTGGCCTAAGTACTCGCAGTGTTAGTGTAGGCCATTTCATTTTGCGCTCTTTTGTTGCCTCGTTTCATTTTACCTTTGGTTTGATTAGAGGCGAGCACAGCATCCAATGGCTGCTTTCTTTCCAAAGTTTATTGGTTTAAATGAAAACAATTTTCAAGATTGCAAGCGAAATCTTAGAAAATACTTAGTGATATTTACAGTTGAAATGTTTGCACTTGATCTAAATCGTAAAGTTTATTGCAAATTGAAAATGTATATGAACTTATTATGATATGGTTTTGTATTCATAAGGTTTGCCTATATACTTCTACGATTTATTTAATTTGATGACTGAATCATATATAGTGAAGATACAGTCAATAAAACAAAGCAAAAACACGGCAAAATTCCATAAATTAAATTTCGTACATAACAAAGGGCCTTAAGCGTAGCTCTTAGACCAACTGACCCTTCCTTAGCTTCTTAACTTAACTACGCTTTTACCCCAACATAATAATAATAAGCATAATAATTTTTCCTTGTCGCTGGACAAATAAACCCTAACATGCTTCAAATTATGTCGGCCGTGAGTTATTTACGAGCCTTGTCAGACAGCCAAATCGGACACATTAGTCGTATAGACAATTCAATCAGGTTTAATCAAAGCATTACACTCCATGTGTGTTGTCTTAGGGTGTGTGTGTGTGTATGTTTGTGCGAGGGTAAGACATGACGTATACGCAACGCATAAGGCTCATCGCACAACAAACGTCAATCAATAATCAAGCCTCATTCCCCAAAATATTATCGTGGACGGGCATAAAAAGATCCCTTCCTCTTGCCTCTTGTGCGTTGAAAGAGAAAAAAAGACAAAAAATATTCGATTTTCTATTGGCATTGATGAGGGCCACTCTCAGCTGGCCTGGGAAGCTAGCCAGCTAGCCAAGCCAGCACGTAGCTTAAAGTTATTTGGTACCTTTTTGACCTTTTTTTTCCGCTATTCACTTTTTTTTGACTATTTTCTTACATTTTGTTTGGTCTCATTTGTTGGCTTGATTTGAGTTTGCGCCCTGTACAGCTGGCCAAGTTCAGTTGTCTAGCTGACTGACCGCCCCCGTCGATGACGTTCCCTCTCCATCTTCCTGGCTGCTTCTTTTGCTTGCTCTTTCCTCTGCTGGACGCTTCATTATTTGGGCAGACGAAATAAATTGAAAAACGTTTGAAATACGTTTAGGCAGCTCGGGCACATACAATTTTCTACAAAATTGAATTTAAAACTCTGCCCGAGCAACACAACGGAAGCAATCAGCTGTGGCAGAATGGCTAGTGGGGGAGGAGGTTCGAGGTGGTGCGGAACAGGCTTGCCTGATGTGATTAGGCAATGATTTGCCATTTATTATGTATTTCTGTTGTTGTTGTTGTTGTTGTATTTTTCTAATACATTATGACACATAGATATAAAGCAAAATGACGATTACGTTTGGTACGCATTGAGAATAAAAACTAATGTGATTGATGTATGACAAATTGTCAGTTATTATGGTCTCTGATGACAATATGGCACCCAAACAACAGCTGCGATATATTATTAGGCTTGCCTATGCATTTAATTGGGATATGAAATTAGTTCGATCTGAGTTTAATATGAGGAAGAAAAGAAAACTTGTATTTTTCTTCTTTTCTTTTTGAAGCCTTGGGTTATTTTGGGTCTCAACTAATGCACTAATGGACCCCCATGCGGGTTTCTACTGCAGCTCATCGATAAGCCATTGCATCGTGTCCAGCAAACTTGCAACGTGCTGCGAGAGAAAAAAACATTGTGAACTGTTCGAAGCAACTGCAACACTTGGCATCAAAGTGCATTTTCGATGTCTATTGACACAACGTGACCAACCATAGCTGTTCGGGCATTTACTTGCCCAGTTTACCCAGTTAGCCCCCCTCTTCTGCCAGCGATTGTCGCCTGCTAAGAACACTTGAGCCAATGGGGATTGCGAGTGATGTCTCTCAATTTTATTGCTCGGCACTGGGTATTTTGCCAGCACTTTGTTTTATTGTTGGACATATTGTTAAACATTCAACCAATTTAATTAATTGCCATACACAAGCCAAATTTCTGCCACTCTTTCCGTGTGCAGGAAATGAGCTTTTGTTGGCATCGTTTTTTTCTTGTTTCCGTTTCGCTTTCTTCAGGTGAATTGTCCTCGCTAAGCAGCCAAAATCCCAGGCAAAGGCAGCCAGAAGCGTGCCGTAGAATCAACATTAATCACAGCTCAGTAAATATTTGACATTCGTATGCCCCCTAGTAGGTTCTCTTACCATCTTGCCGTCTTGCCTTTATTCGTTTATCCGCAATTCTCAAGTTGCGCCAGTTTTTCTTGGCAACCTCCTCCCGAAGGCACTCAACGGCATTGCATATTTATTCACAGGTTAATAATTTATCTGTACGCCGTGTGCAGATTCATTTGGATGTCAGTTGATCTTTTTGCATAATACTATAATATATATTGTACGTAGGGCTTTATTTGATTTGGATTTCGTGTTTTGTTTGCTAACGATAATAAGGGAAGGTTTGCGTATGGAAGTGTGTATAGAAGAAGAGCTTTTGTTGTTTACATTGTGAATACTTTATAATGTTAAGTCTTTTGTAATAGTTGAGTCTTCTTTATTATAGGCATATGAAATAAATAAATATAAATTCTTTTTCATTTTCAAATTTAAATATAAGTAAGTTGCTCTTTAAGTCCTTCTTCCCTTTAAAGATTTTCCTAGGGAGCACTGTACAAAGATATTTTCTGGCGCGCCTCAACATAAAAATGCCAAATTAATGAGAGTCTCTTGAGTCGAAATTGTCTTCACAAAGTATTTATACGCGTTCATTTTATTCTTAAAATTCTTTGTTGTCTTTGCCGACTGCCACAGCGACGGCAGCTGTCGCATTCAGATAAAAATTAATGTGTGCGCGCACTTTTTATATGCAGTCATTATTATCAATATACAATAAAAGGCGAAACTTGTGCCGGGCACTTAATTCGCTGTCATTTAACTGAAAATAAATGGTCAAAACATGCGTCGGCAGTGGCACAAGAAGTTCCGCAGCTGGCCTTCATTTTGGTCAGCTCTTCTGGCGATTTGATGAAGCAGAAATGCAGAATGGGGGAAAATGGGAAATGTGGGAAAATAACTGTTTTTATTGTGTGGCAAAGTGGCAGAAAACATTGAGGTGCGATAAAGTTACACAATAAAGCAGGGAAGAGAGCAAAAGGAAGAGAGAGTCAGCCAAATGCCTGTCAGATTAAATCACACTCACACACATACACACACACACATACTCATGCAAATGACACACAGCCTGCACGTGCTGCTATTTCCAAATTGTTTCGACATTCGTTAAAGCACATGGCAAAAATTTCGGTTTTCCTTTTTCGCCTGTGCCCTAAAATTGAATTCGCTTTGAATTACAACGAAATGTTTGTTTGATGTCAGGGAAATTGCTTTTTAATGCCCATCTACTACTTTTTTCTTTAGCCTCAAACTAACTGTAGCACCAAATCTCATTGCCACACACACACGGACATATATTTACGAAGCATCGTTTTCATTTATTTGATTTGCCTGCCATTCGGCTGCAGCATAATGGATAGTTTGGATAGTAGGTAAGCCGATATTCTGCTTAAGCAGAAGTAAATTTCTGTCAGTTGTTTATCTTGTGTTTAGTATTGTGTGTCATTGTGTTTGCTGTCTCGATTGTGATTGGGCTTGACTTGCTGAGTCTGGTGAGTAAATGAAGCACGTCATTATAACAAAGCAAAGCAAATTGTTAAATTGTTGCGCCATAATGATCATTTTCTTGAGCATTTCTTTTCTTTCGTTCCTCTTTATAAATAATTGAGCGACGCATAAGTGAACACCTTTTATGGCGCTCAAAAAGGGACGCACTGACAAAAAAAGGGTCCACATTAATAAGCCTCATTGAATTTAGTATGATGATGGAGATGGTGATGATGATTTTCATGCAAATTGTTTTGCCGCACCGTGCAATACCCAACGGCGACACGACGAATGCAATTAGTGGGCAGAGAAGTGGAGCAGAACTTTCATACTATATGTACCTATGCGTGGAATGTACTTGAAAGCGTACTCCTCCGCGTCTCGCCCACTAATTGGCATTTAAGACAGCTTGACATTTGGCCACGATTCCAAGCAGCTAACCACACGCAGCTGTCAGCGGGCTGCGAAGCACGAAAGGAAAAGTAAAGTGGGCTAAGTCAGCTGCCATTCGCCTTGTCTTATAATATCAAAGGGCAGCGCGAAAGCGAGTTGAGGAAAGGGTAATTGTTTGATGCACAGAATATGATGCCAGACCAAAAGGGAAGACATTTTTCTTATGAATTTACTGTGAGTTTGTTCTAAGAAACATGAGCGAGTGACAGAGTTGTTAGTTTTATTCTCCCTTAATTTGCAGTAATTATTTCATAAAGCTGAAGAGATTTCTTTTCCTTTTCCCTCAGTTTCGCAAGTTTTACCATAAAAAAGTGTTCCACAAATTGTTTTTTCCTGCACTAGCTATTGTAATATAAATCAGTTTTAGCCTTTGTAAATGTCACTTTTAATTGAGAGGGTGAGAATGTGGTCGCAGGCTGTCATTGCTTATGCACACTCTGCTTGCCAAGTGGCAAACACTTTGACTTTGCCAGCTATGTATCATGGTTTGTCAGGCTGGCTACTGCAGGTGCTACATTAAATATGCATGCCGTATGCCGTATGCCGTCCCATGCCTCAAGCAGACCTGCCACCTTGTTTTCCCCTGCATATGGCGTCGTTCTCCCCACACACACACGATAAGGCAGACGCACCCAACAGGCTCATTGTGCGTATGTGTGTCCGTTTGGATTCACCGAGGTGAATTGATTTTTGATGCGTATCACGCAAATTAAGAACAATTTCATTTTCATTCGACTCGGCTCGTGTGATTGGCATATTTGATTAGTCCCCGGGCAAAGAGACCAACAAGTCAAGTTGCATGGCAAACACCAAGCGAAGCAAACAAACAACGACAGCAATTTAATTCCATGAAATTAAACTTTTGTATGGTTTGCCACCTCTGCTACCTTTGCCCTCCCCCTTATGTCCCAGCTACATACATATGTAAGTTTGTAAAACATACATGCATTGCGTATACGCAATGTGACTCGTGCAATCACTTTGGAAAGCTTTTAATTCGAATGCCTTTAATTCGATGTCTGGCTGGATATATCACAATTAATAAATCAACCACGGACAACGCATGTTCCTTAAATTACTGCAACATTAAAATGCCATTAAATTTGGCTACGTATTGCATTGCATAAATGCATGAACTTGTTGTCGGACTTACCACAGCTCACAGAGTGATGCCTTCAATGTAAAATTGAATGAATAAATAAAATATATAATTCCCCAACTAGATAGACCAATTAATTAAGGCAATAATAATGTGAGTAAAATATCTCAGCAATGTAGAGATGCTTTGGTTGCATTCTTTCTTCCTGCACTAATATTGCATTTACATTCCTTGCTGCCAACAATTTAATTAGAAATTTCAAATCTCAAAGCTCGTCGTGTATGCACATTGCCCACCTATGGAAAGTACATTGTGCAAATATTGTACAACCTTGTCAAAACCAATATTCCAGTCGCTTGGCCTGCTGTGAGCACTTTCAGCATGTGGGACATGTCTTTGGCTCCAGCTCTGGCGGCGGATGGGCGTGGCAGAGCAATGACCCGGCAGCTTATCGCAGCGTCACAATAAACAAGCCAATTTCAGCATAGAGCTGTTGCCGCTGCTGCTGCTGCTGGCAAACAAAGCTCCATTTGCTTTGCCATTTACTGCAAAATATTACGTATACGTAATGTGTTTTTTGCTTCACTGCAATGAAAGGACACAGCAAGCAGCAGCAGTGAGTGTGTGCGTGTGTCTGCAAGAGAATGATAGAATGGTGTGGTGTGACATTCTGGCAACTGCGTTGCAAGTCTTTTTCTTGACAAGCCACACGCACACACACGGACGAGAATGAAGTCTCTGACAAAGGACATTGGACACACGAGTGCACTTAATTGTGTTTGTGTCTGATGGCTCACAATGACCATCAGCCATGGGCAATGCACGAGTGAGTCGAAAGTGAAAGCAAGCCGGGATGGGAGGATTAAGAAAATTGTATAAAACGAAGGCATAATGCATGTCCAAAGCGAAAGGAAACGACATTAAATTAGTTTCGAAAATTTACGTAAGATACGATTATCAAATGTCAAGGATTTTAATTAATTCCCAGGATCTATAAAGAGATGATTATAGACAATTTTACTGTACATTGGTAATTGAATTCAGCTTCAAACAATCTCTGATCACATGCTGCATTTGCTAATTAACGAGAGTCTCGCGTCTGGAACTCAGTTTCATTAAAATGCCATAGGACACTCTTATGCAGTAGATGTTGTTGCTGCTACTGCTGCTGCTGTTGCTGGTGTTGTGCAATAAATCTAGCTTGCAGCTAGGACACAGCCACCTGACATTGTGTAAAAATAATTACTGCAACGGGTTCTGAATACATGTGAAGAACGCGAAATCGAATTACGTAATGCCAGCGCTGGGGCCATTGTAATCAAGTGGAGAGAAAAAGCAGAGCAGTGGACAAGGTGGTGAATGCTGGAAGAGTAGGGACGAGGAGAAGGGCTGTCTGGTCTGGCCAGGCGCGTAAACAGCAATCAATCATGCGGCAAAGCGAGGCTAAGCAACAACAACGAGAACAGCAGCAACATGTACTAAATCAACAACAGGCCATACAACAACGACGACGACAACGACTGCTCTCAATTCGCATACAGATAGCTGTGAACTTTCCCTATTGTTTATGATTTCCAATGAATTTCAAACAATGCTAGAACTAAGCTTTAACATCAATCGAGCAACCCATTCGAAAGTCAATTTATATTTTATCGGAACTGAGCTGAAACTTGAATTGAGATGCATGAAAGTACTGGACAATGTCTTGGCTGTAAAAAATATGTTATTTGCAACTGTATAGCAATCAATGCAATTCGTTCAAGTAATCAGCTTGTTATCTTTGCTGGGGCTCGCATGACGCATCATCGTTATCGGCATCGCAGCCTGATGCCTTCCGATGCGATTGTCACTTGTCAAACTGATTGAGTGAAAGGAAAATGCTGGTTATGTTCGACTGTGACCGAGCATTACCATCCGCATTTGCTGCTGATAAACTGTGCACAGCCAATTGCTAACTGGATGACTGGCTGACTGACAGGCGGACTAGCAGAAGGACGCAATGAACAGGAGCACTCACTGACTGACTGACTGACTGACTGAAGAATGCATGCATCGCTGCAGCAGCTTCCCATGGAGTCTCATGTGATTCGTTTCGCCGTGGCGCATTGCAAATTGATAGATAAATGGCAAAGTCGATCAAATTACACGCTGCGATTGCCAATGCGCAGTTTGCAGCGATTTGTGCTCGCTTTGTTTGCGATTTTGTTGCCTGTCTCACGGGCTTGTCTTCTGTGAGATGCATTAATCTTCATTAGATTGTTTGCATTGGGATTAAGTGACTAGTAATATTTTGCATAATAAATAAAAAAAGAAAATGCCTTTGCTGTTTGCACTTTGTATTTGCTCTAACGCATGTTGACATCAAATTAATTTGACTTCATAATCTTTGAGAAGCTTTGCCATGTGTGTGCCAGTTTCGTAAACTTTATACGATATATCATCTAAACAATCTTTTTACCACAAGCTGTTCACACACGACGGGGTTAAAAATCCTGCAGAAGTTTAACGAATTGCAGTAAAAGTTGCTAAATGTTGTAAATTACATGAAACGGATAAGGCAAGAGGGAGGAGAAAAAAACTGTTGTTTGTTTTTGTTGTTGGCTTTCGTTGGCACTTCAAATTCAATGATCATTATGGAAAACTAAGACCAAAAATTCGTTTGATGCGGGCTTTTCAGCTTTGTTTGTATTTTGTGGGCTTGTGTGGGTGGAAACATTGGCGGAACACTGGTTTAGAGTGCTGATAAAAGTGTTGAAAACTTTTGCAACTCACATCGAATGCTACATTTGACAGCTGCAGTAACAGCATCAAAGCTTTTTCAATTGACAAACAAAATCTTTTGAAAGATAATCTACTTGAAAAAATAAAGGAAAACATTTTAGCATTTTGTCTGTTGACATAAAAGATTCAGCATAAGTTCAGTAAACCATCGTAAGCTTCTGCGTATTGGGAAGCTTTACGTTTAACTCAGTTTACGATCGTACAGAGTATAGAAACATTACCGACGCAAAAAAACTTGTGCTCTTTTGTTGCTTAAATTCCAATCTATTGCCCATTGCTGTCTCACTTGTCTTTGTTCGACTTTTGCGATAATTTATATTCTATAGTCACTTGGAAATTGTAATTTAGCTGAAAATACGAATTCCGATAATACCCGGTTTACATAGCGACACAATGAAGTATGCAAATTGGAAGCGCTTGCAAATTGCTTTTTCGACAATTTCGGTAGCTTGTCTCCTCTCGACGGACTGCATGGTGTATGCGCCATGCCCCGCTTAAAGCTTGCCTGCTTGCCACGCGCTCACTTTAAAGCGTTCACTTTAGCACATGGGGCTATCCATGTCCCAAGGTGATTGCAGTATTTTGCAAAAAAATTTTCAATATTCACTGCAGAGATCTAAGCGATAAAATTGCAATTCTTGTGAAGTGTTTGGGTTTCGGGCTGTGATTTCGCAGCATGGCCAGCGTCCAATGAGGCGTGGCTCGCGGGTAGGCGTTTTGCTATTGGTTGCAGGGCGCATATCTATTGCAGTGGATGCATAAAAATCACAGTTAATTGCACGTTTTGTTACTTTGTAGTCCAGGGTTGCTGCTTTTATGGACGTGTTTTTTTTCCAGATCGACTCTTGCTGCACAATACATTGCGCACTTAGGGGGTGTGTGTGTTTGTATGTCTCTGGTTCATGTTTTTGTTCCTGTATTGTCAATTAAAAACACTTTTATCTGCTACATTGTTTTGTGGGTCCCCACGAAGTGCACGAGGTGCACTAAAGCTTAGACTGGCTGCGAGCTGCACGAACGGGCTTGCCTGACACAGTTGGTCGCTGCGGTCTAATGGGGGTGTCAATGTGTGTGTGTGGGTATTGTTTGCACTTAAATACTTACACACTCCCTACATGCGCTTAGTTTACTGCAGTTTACTTTTATGGCGTCTCTCTTTGATGTTTGCTTTAAATTTTAAAGCATTTTAAAGTAGACTTAAAGGAAGCAAAATGACGAAAGTGCACTTTATACTTATATACATTACATGACGAATAGGTAATGATTGTCTAATTCAAAGAATTTAAATTTAAATTTAAATTTTTGAATGTCTGCACAATTTCAATCTATATATTATATGTACTTGGCTTGCTCAAACGATAGTGATGCTGTTCCGTTTTATCAGCGTTATTCAACACTCTTCTATCGATAGGGATATCGACAGGGTTATCGTTACTTAAATCAACTTACGAATGTTTATCGAATAAGGTCACACTCAACAATATAAGACTTAATATAATATCGATAACGTAACAATATATAAATAGTTAATACACATAGCTAGTTTAAAGTTAATCAAGAACAAGTTTTGAATATTAAACGGTAATCGATGATGCACATTTACATAGCTTGATTAGGTCAACTTTATTTACATAGCCTTAATTCTCTATGCACTTTGTGGTTGAACTATTTTGCTTTTGGCAGTTTATATGAAACCACAGGGCTCCATTAGTTTCAACTTTTTGGCGGTGTGAAATATGCGTTGATTAAATAAATTGCAATTGCAAATTCCCATTAAATATGCGAACTATATGCTACATATTCAAATGATGTTTCCCTGGTAAAATATTCGTGTATTTTTGTGTGCTGTTTTGCAATCAGTAAAAATAATTCAATTTTGTTGCTGCAATACAAATCAACAATTTAGTTATTTCGCGCGTAATTAAATTTATTCTTTTAATTGCAAATAATTTGCGGCAATTTATGTGAGTTCGCCCTGTGGTCTAATAAAATATTTCACACAGCAAATAGGCAGAAAAAGTGAAAGGCAAGTAAATATTTAGCGACTTCATTTTTATGCAGAATATGCAAAAAAAAGGCAAAGAATTAAAAAAAAAAAAACTTTACAAGGAGGCAGCGAAATGGTCTACTTCAAATTACGGTTCATTTGGCTTAGGGCTGCTTAGTTTTCTGCTGATTGTGCAGTGTATTCCAAGAAGAATCTCTCTGCGACTAATAACTTATTAAATTGAGGGCAAAATAAGTCTTACCTTGGGATGATTCTTAAAAATATGCCAGCAATTGAATGAGATTTGAAATTGCTAAACATTTTCCGGAATTTTGGAGGTTATTTATGAGATAGTAAAAGTTAACTACGAAGACTATATAAGATTTGTCTGCTTGTTGCCCTTTTGACTAGACTGTGCTACTTGAAATTGAGACGAAATTTGTATCTTATGCCGGTCGATGGCAACTTTTGAAGTGTTTACTGTCTTCTCCACGGGACGCTTGCACTGCAGTTGATGTGCATTTCCATTGCTTTAATAACTTCGCCTCCCAGCTCCTCAGTTTCCCTTTGGCATTAAACATTACCATAAAATGAACCGAGCTCAGCTGTGCTACTGGCTCCAGAAGCGGCACATAAAACGCAGACAGCTGCCAGGCTAAGCAACATTTTTGTTTATGATGCTGCAGCATCATTTTATGTTAACTCTACAAAAAGCCGGCAGCACACAAAGCCAAAAAGCGAACAACAAACAGGGGAGAAGAAAAGAGAAAAGAAAACGCTAGACAGCAAACAGGAGACACCAAGAACAAACAAACGTGTCACCTATTGGGGCTGGCTGCAGGCAACGTTGCGGCACGTTTCGCGCTGCAAAGGTATCTGAAATATGCGACTGTTCCACAGCTTCTCGGCGGCACGTTTATCCCGCTTCCAGCTCCTGCTCTACACTTACTGCTGCCATATCCTGGTCTGAGTGATTTAAATGCCATGGCAACCGAACAGGCAACTGGCAACTGGCAACAGGCGGTGAAGAAAAAATTTAAATATTTTTTTACCCAAAAAGAAAGGGGGGTGTTTGTTGGGGGCTTTTTTTTCTCTTTTTTTTGGGGGTTTTTTTTTTAATTTAAAAAAAAAAGAAAAAAAAAAAAAAAAAAAAAAACCCATTATGATCGATTTGCATGGAAATTGCATCTAGTATTTCAGCTTCTGTTTAGCTACTTTATCAGTCCCCTTCTTTGCTCTTTGTTCGCTAGCCATTTATCTTGCAGCTCAGCTGCATCATTGATATATCACTTGGGTCCATCTACAGGCAGCTCATTAAAAAGCCATAGCTCAGTGCGGACAATCAAATTATGACCGAAACTCTGATTACTTGTCAGCATATTTTGTCACAATTTGTCATCAAAGTTTTTGGAGGAGAAAAATTCTCAAGTTTTCATTAATATCATGTCATCGCTTTCGAAGAATTTGAGCAAGAGTTTTTAACACTTGTCAGTCAATTGTCACAAAAATGTCACTTCATAAAATATGCAAAAAACGGAAGCATACAAACACACAAAAATACTTGGAAACTTGTGACAGAACTTTTTGAGTTGTCAAATTCAACTTGAGCTCTTCCAAGTTCTGTAATAATTTCTGTGCACTCTGATACCTTGAAACGAGGTCTACTTTAACGACAGTAACGACTTCAACAGCAACGAGCACATCAGTAGATTCTTCTTCAGTCACCGCACAAAAGTAATTCCATGTCCCTAGACGAATTTTAGCAATTTTGTTGTAAATATTTTTGGGGCGTTGCAACCAGCTACATTCTACCCCCTCCTTGTGAGGTTCTCCCTTTGGGAAGTGCCTTAGTCAGTTTACCATTTCCGTGCTGGATTTGCAACCTGGCAGATGCCGAGCCCGTTCCCCTTCTTACCGTCTTCTACACCGTCCTATTCCCACTTTCTGTCCGCCTCGACTTGATGAACTTTTCCTGGGGTGAATGTTGCTGGGAAATTGCAAAATTTTGGCTAGAAAATGCCTGGTGGTCATCGTCGGTCCGGATTGGCCTTCAGGCTCGGGTTATAACGGGTTAGCTCATCTAGTTGCTGCCCCAGCGCAGGGTTAATTAACGCAGCAGGCTAATTCGCTTTACTTGAAGCGTAAGATATTATCGCAAAGTGAGTGTAAGTTGAAACATGCAGGGGAGGGCAGCGGTATTTTCTCGAGTTGCAGACCCGCAACGAAATTGTTGAATGAATGCACCAATAATTTTACAACCATAATTTGGGTGACCCCAAGGAAGAGCTGTGTTTAGTGTTACAAAGAAAGTGGTTTAGTTTTTGGTAACAGGGGGGTTCATAATTTTTCATAATGTTGACTAACATTAAAATGTCAAGGGTAATATTTAACATTGGGCTAAACGAGCTTAAAGATTTAAAAGACTTCTTCGATTGACAAACTACCTTGTTTTCTTACTAAATAAGGTTATTATTTCGATTCAAATTTAAGCAAATTTATGGAATTTTCAAAGTCAGTCGCGCTTACCTTCATATGCGGACAGGGCCAGAAGACGACGCTCTTGTTATAATCGCGAGTGAATTGTTCAGCCAGTTGATGGCATTGGCTCATGCTGCGGGCATTCCAGGGTTCCAGTTCGGCACGTTGTTGTTGCCTCTGTGCTTGCTGTGCCGATGCTGATAAAATGTCTGCTGACAACTGTTTCATTTGGCTTTGCTGCTGACGCGGCTCCTTTGTTGGGTCAACGCCACGGACATCGTCGTCGCCAGCTCCGACGCCATCGCCAACGCCATCACCATCGTCATTGTAGTCCACGTCGGTGTCTACATTAATGCCCGCATTTAAAGTCTTTACAACGCTCGTGTATTTGGGTAGCTCGAGTAATTTAATGAAGCCACTTAAATCTGTGCGTCAGCATCGGCATCATCAGAACGGAGCAGAGACCAAGGAAAGGCAGGGTAAGGCAGAGAGGTGAAGAAACGAAACAGAAACATTTTATGTAGCATATAAAAAGCGTTGCATATTTAAGCCCTTTGTGTGTGTATTTGTATGTGTGTGTGTGTATAAGTGCTCCTGTTTCTGTGTCTGTGTGCTTAAGAGGTGTAGTAGTAACTGTAACTGCTGATGAAGGCAGTCGACAACAAGCGCCGTCTGCTGTCTGCTTCGGCATCAGCATCAGCTTCAGCTGCTTGAGAGTCGCTTGAGGTTGCCTGCATTACCTGCTAACTGTGACTGCCAAGTGCCATGAGTTATAAATGCCACGATTTACATGATGCCTGGCACTACACGAACCTGCTGTTGTTGGTTGTTGAAACCTGAGCGATAGCGCTACTAGTGCAGTTGCTCCCCCTCCCTCGATGATACTTGATACTTCAGTTGAAACAAGTGCTTCAACAAACACAATTTGAACTTGGCATATATATAGTAAGTAGACAGCCGGAAAAATATTTGGGCACTTGACTTAGAGAAGTTGTAAAGCTAATCTCAACTTGGCAAGCATTTAAGAATATGTGCAACTCTTCTTCTAAACACATCTTTTAACTAACAAAGTAGTAGAGAAAACACCTGATAAATTTATCACCAGACTAATAGTGCTTATTTACCGTACACTATAGTAAACTTTCGAATAACATTTGCCTGCATCTGCATATTTTCTTTTTCCTCTTTCTTTTATTATACCATCCATACCCAAAGAGTAGAGGGGTATTATAACTTTGTGTCAACCAAAAATATATGTAACAGGGCAACAGGATGCGCGTGGCAGACCCCACAACAAACTATGTATAATTCTTAATCAGCATCAACAGCAGAGTCGATTAAAGCCATCTCCGTCTGTCTGTCCGTATTTGTTTGAAAGAATTTATGTTAAGTCCCTGTCAGACGATTCATCTACTGGTCGGCATGCTTAACATAGAAGTTATCTATTAAAGAAATTGTTTTGTGCACGTGTGTTGTGGGTATGTCACAGTCGAGCACACTCTTTTTTTAGTTGGGTCTTGCATAATCCATTTTCCCAACAGAACTATCTAACTGCACATTCGAGCTGGTGCAGCAGCCAGTTTTTAATTTGTCGCTTCTGCCAGCCCGGCTAGGCGATCCATAGAAATACAATTTATACATTTGCCCGGCCTTTTGTGGCACCGCAATTGTCGAGAAGCCTGGCCAAGTCGCCACGTGGACGCTGCAAACCAAGAACAGGCAGGACAATAAGTTGTTCTCTGGTCGTACTCATGTGTCCATAAATTGTGGCCAAAGAGAGTGGTGGTGGCAAAGGGGAGGGGGTAGTATATAACTAACTGCAGCATATGCAAGTGAAATCAATTTCAATATTTTGCAACATAAAAACATATCAGACAGCAGAGAAAAATTACGGCAAATGGAATTTATTTTACATGCGGACAACTACAAAACGTAAAAACGTATCTGAAGAAACGTAGAATGGAGGGAGGGAAGAAATAAAAGTCAACTTACGAGCTTGGTTGTGAAAATTGAATTTCATTGTGCGATAGTTAAATCAATTTTAGCGCTGTGCTAACTTAATTTATTTGATTAAACACTCGAATAACTTCAACTCGTGGCAAGAAACAAAAAAACCCTGCTAGTTTGAGGGCAAAACAAACGGTGGGTTGTCAAAATTTAAGACATCAAATTTAAACTTTTGCAATGTCAAAATAAAAAAACAAAAACTACACAAAAAAGAAAAAGAAAACAGAAAAACTGTTGCAATTGGGAAAAACTTTGGCGCCAAATAAGTGAGCAATGTGCAAGTTTTGCAGTAGGGAAACTTGAAGGTTCTTCCCTCAGCTCCACCATGAGCCAGCGTGGTCTGTATTTACTTCGAAACTAACTGAAAGAAAGCGAATTGAAAGAATAAAACAAATAGCCCGACAAACGGACTAACTGACAGATAGACAGACAGACCGCGACACAAACGGAGACTAAGCGAAGAACTCGCAGAGCGAGCTAGTAGCGAATTAAAGTATCCATTTAAATCCTCACCGAAATCAGTCGAAACTTTGCCTCATTACGAAAGAAATTCATAATCGTTAACATTATTCGCCATAAGCTATCAGCTTCGATTGCCATCGGAAAGTTCTGTAAATCGCAATTTACTTATTTCTTTTGGATTTGCGGGGAAAAGAAACTCAATTTATCACTTATTTCAATTAGATTTCGCAATCAAGTCAAAGATAAAAACAAGCTTAGCCCCAATTAATTGTAATGAACTTTTCAGCACTTCGGCAAATGATTATTTGCTAACTAAGTCCACTCCACCCCCTACAAAGTTTTCTTGCGCAAGAAAAAAGTAAATGAGTTCTCATGTAAAATCAAGTAAAATAATTGATTATACAATTGTTCTACCAACGTTGCAGAGTGAAATTAAATTGCTGCTTCTCTCGTGTGTTCAACGCCAGGTTAAACTTTGGAAAAGGTTGCTTTTCACTGTACTTGAATATCCATCATTTGGGACCGGAAATGTTACATGTAATAAGTGCAAAACATCATAAAATACTTGAGTAGTCAAAGTAAAAGACTTTGACAGTTGCAGACTCAGCTGGAGAGTTAAACAAGTTGAACTACGAGTTGGTTGTTTAACTATAAGATACGCTGTAGTCGAAGAAAAGTGACCCGCTTTGAAAATAGAGGTCTACACCAAACAAAAATTTTATGTTTATCCAATGTGATGTTTCTTAGTGCAAGTCATGATTTCAAAACTTTTTAAGTACTTGTAATAATATTGAAGACTTCGCAGTACAGAAATCCTTGCAAACTGATTGTAATTAAAAATTGATGTAGTAATATGAACTCAAAAGGTATTGGGTTAACTATTGATGTTGCGTAAATAATATATGTACATAATTTTATTACTTTACTCTTGAGAAACCTATGCTACTCAGTTCTCTTATGCACACTGGGTATATATTCAAGCAGGGTTAAGTTTACCGAAAACTCTCGCTTAAATAAAATAAAAGTGCTCATAACTCAGTTGCAGCCCTGAAGTTTCCGAGCGGAAATTGTAAGTTGTCACTTGCCAGGCTGAAATGTCTGTACTATGTATGTGGCTGCTGTATTTATGACATCGATGGTCCGAGCGACCTGCGGAAGCAAGCGATGCAGCTCCTTGCAGCGCCAGCGTGGCATGCGCTCGCCTGTAATTGATGGCAATGTAATTAAAGTTGTAAGCACACACACAGTCAAAGTACTACAGGAAAACATAGAAAATCAGCCAAGTACGCTGAAATCTTTGTTCGGCTCTTGGTATTTTTGCGCAGTTGATGAAAGAAGCCTGCACCAAGCATAGGACGTGCTGTGCTCTTTTTTAATTAGTTTAGATTGCAGAAAGAAGCAAAAAAAGCAATGATATAAATTCAAATTTTTGCATTTTACTTTTGCCTTTGCGTTAGGAGGCAAAATTCTGTGCATAATGCATGCAAATTGAGTTTGCATTTGGGGACAATTTTCCAACAACGATGAAAGCTGACTTATGCATCTCCATTTGAGCAGAGCGAGAGTTTGCATTACTTTATAGTCGTAGTAGCATGTTGACTTTGCTTAGCTGAATTTCAAGTGAAGCACTTGAAGTTTCCAAGTGGAAACTTTCTTTTGATGGCAGCTTTCTTTGGTGTTGAATTCGTTTCAATTATGTACTTAGTTTTTTGAGTGGGAATGCTTCAGTGTGGTAGGCTAAAGTTGAGTTTAAGGAGGATATAAAATAAGGTTGTTCTTCTTGCCTATCTTCCTTACTTCTTTTAATATTGAAGTGTTTTTCCCCACTCACATTTTTGCTACTTTGCGTATTTGTTTGGGAAAACCAGAAAAATCCCCAGAAAAAACATCGATAAAACGCAGTTAAAACGAAAAGATTTGCGGGAACAACGGAGAACGCCCCACAAACCAATAAAACAAACTGAAATGGTGCAGGTCTGCAGAGTACTTGTGTTGTTGTTTGGGTGAGCGAGTTGTTGTATAAGTTTTTTGGGCATGTTGCTGTTGTTGCCGTTGCTGTATACTCACCGACATCAAGCAGAAAATCGACACTGGCGTTAAGTGAATGCACTTGAAAAAACTCAACGAAACGTTGAAAACCCTGTTGCACATGCATCATATCAATGTGCAATGATGAAGGTATTAAAACGGCCACACGCTGAGCTCCAAAAGCTGCAGCGAATGCTTGTTTTCGTTGCTGTTGCTGTCGGCGTTGACGTGGTCGTTGCTGTTGTTGCTGCTGTTGTTGTTGCTGCTGTTGGTGCTGCTGTTGTTGCTGCAGTTGGGGCTGCGATGCGGGCTTTTGCTCTTGACGTGCCTGACGTTCAAATTCTTGGGCATTACGTGGTTGCTGCTGTTGCTGCCCTGTTATTGTTGTTGCACTTTTCAAAATTGAATTGCTTCTAAACGCTGTTGTTGAAGTCGCTGCTGTCGCTGCTGCTGTTGCTGTTGTTATTGTTGACGTGAGCAAAGTGCGCGTAGCCGCAGCTGTTGCACTTGCCGTTGTCTTGGGCGTTGTGGCCTGATGCTGGACAGGCTGCGACGTGGTTGGTTTTGAGGCGTGGCTGATTGAGGCGTTGCTGTTGCTGCTGCTGTTGAGAATGGAGACAATGCTGCTGTTGTTGCTAGAGATTGGAGGGCTGGAACTGGAGTTGGCGGAAGTGGAGACGGAGGCTGAGGCGTTGTGGGAATTGAGAAAGAAGAAGGCTGTCAACAGCAGAAATAATTTAGCAATTTGACAGATTGTTAACTTCATTTATGTTGCGTATTTTGTTTGTTGCTGCGGTTGTTTTCTTATTATTTTTGCTGTTGTTGTAATAGTCGTTTTTGCTGTAGTTGTCTCTTATTCGCTGTGGACCCAGTTGTAGAGTCCCCTTTTATTCGTTTACATTTTGCTGCCGCTGCTCTTGGCAACTATTATTGTTAGTGTTTGTGTTGTTGTTTCTGTTGATTCTGCTGGTGGTGGTGAAGTTTCTGCTGCTGCTGCTGTTGATGTTGATGGTGTTGCTGTTGCACCTAATGAACTTGGCTCCTGCTTCGTGCAGATTGATCATTATTGCGTTGCTTCCATTGCCGGAAAATTGCAGCTGTCTGAAAAATAGAGAAAAAGCAATGCAGAAAAGTAAACGAAATGAATTTTTGCAGTTGTTATGGTTTTTGTTGTTATTGCTGTTGCATTTCATGAACGTTTAAACAAAGTTTTGCCTTAGCAGCTCTTGTATATTGAGCAAAATCTCGGCAAATTTACAAGCAATTTGGAAGCAATAACTCTTAGATTATGCATTTTTAGCTATGTAGAAGTGTGTCGAAAGAGTGCTTTGTTTGGCATTTTAATCGACCTTAGAAGCAATTTAAGCTAGTGCGTTTAAGTCATTTCATTTGCAATTTATATGTTTTTCACTAAACGTTTACTGAGATGCTTTTAGCTACAAAGACACCAAGTTATTACTAACATTAAATTTTGATAACAAACAAAGTACAATCGTGTTTGCAATTCAATTATGTAATTTATTTTGTGAATAAAGTAATATATGAAGCCAATTTCGATATCATTTATCAAAAATCTCTTCAGTTTCATTTGCAACTCTTGCAAAGCTCTGTCATCAAGCCATCTTAACAATTTTCATAGCATACTTTTCAGCGCTGTTGCTAAACACATTCGTCTTTGCTGTCAGCTCAGCATACCCACACAAACAGACACACACACAGCAGCCATCGCTTACATTCATTCAATAATGCGCATACAAATTAATTAAATTAAAATTTCAAATTAGTTTAAAAGTTCAACTCACACCCCGACGAGCCCACACACATACGCACATACAATATGTCACGCACGCGTTTCCTGTGACTGCATCCCGCTGCCGACGCTGCGCTTCACTTGTTGTTGTTATTTCATTTTTTCCTGACTGACAACGTTTTCATGCACGTTTAAGCACTCACGCACACAGATGCACACACACGCTGGCACACACAGGAAACACTTAAGTATACACACACTCACACACAGACACCCACATGAACTCACACGCACACACTCACACACGTTGTGAAATGCCAAGCTCTGCATAATTCAAGGCGCAAATTTGGCTTCGCCATCGTCGTCGTCGTCGTGCGGCTCCCTTTGGCGGCTGCTTTTTTGTTGCTATAAAAACCGAATTGCCATAAAATTGATTGCGCCTAAATAAATATTTTGTATATTTTTGTTGCTGTCCCTCCCCCTCCTTCCTTTCCCTTTCCCCTTCCCCACACCTGTTGTGTGCGTCGTTGTGTTTTGTATTTTTCACCTCCCACTGAACTCTTTGACTTTATTTACGTTCGTTGCGCCTCGATTGCTTTACATTTTCATATCCTGTAGATACTGTGATTTCCATGGGGTATAAACGGGTTCTTACTGACTTCATGTTTTAGCAAATTTACCATAATACTGGCGAAACACAATACGAAAAATTCCAAATTCCTTGGAGACAGCAGTTTTAACTCTCTCTCCCAGTTGGTCTTATATCTTCTCTCAATCATTGGCTACGCCTTTTGCATGCGCCTACTTTGTCAGTTTCAAGTTTAAAGCGCAAAGTTCAGCGGCTTTTTATCTATTCTTAGAGGTGAACCCTCACTTTCTTCGTACCGCTTGGCTGCCGCCGCACCTGTCGCCTGTTTGTTTCTGCCTACTTCATGCTTGATTACCTACGCGACTCATTCGTGCGGCAATATTTCAATTCATCAGCCATGGCGGCAATCTAAACTTTTATTTCGATATTAAATTTACAGCTAGCTATGCCGTTCACTCTCTCTCTGTCTATCTCTCTATCCTTGTCACGCGCCTTATGCCCGGCATTGTCATCTTCATTCGATTGCCCGGAAATGATTGATCATCGCTTTGCCGTGCCGAGTTTTGTTTCGCGACTCGTTCCCATGTTTTGTTGTGCTGTCAATGGGACAAAATAAATAATCTGCCTTCGAGCCAAGCCACGCAAATTGTCGCACAATGAAAATGCCAATGATTTGTGCCACACGGGGCGTGGCTGGCGGGCAACACGTGTTGGTGCAACAGCAGCTGCCGTTGTCGGGCAGACGAGCCAATTGTCAAAAGTGTGAAGGTTAAACGAGGGGCACATCAGCCGAAAAGCTTTTGTGTATTTCGTTTTATGCTCAGTCTAGCATTGGTAATTGAGGCCTCGCATTGTTGACGAAGAATGCGCACAGTGTAAATGTCTAATAACTGGATTAATAGGCCTCCCCTCGCCTCCTATAATACCCAACATACAGATTTATACACACATTTTGTGGATCCAGCGATTAAATTGCGGTTCACACAATAATTTTAACGCTTAAATGGAATATAAATCGTTTAGAAAATCATAAATCACTTTCGATTTACTTGTTTAACGATTTTATAATTGTTAAACTAACAATAGAAGACTCCTTGAACACGATAAACAGACCTCAAATAAAATATATACCGAGTTGTTTTTATTACAGAGTATTTTTTTCGTCTATAGTCGGTATATTTCGCTCCATAATTGAGTTAAATTGCAAACAATGTTTTAAGATCGAAACCCGCCCACGTTATTTACGATGTGCCCATTAACCCTGTCAGGGAAAATCAGAAAATTCAGCAAAAATGTAAATCGAATTGAATCTGCAAATTCAGTATT
Organism: Zaprionus davidi; assembly: GCA_018903715.1. Lineage (NCBI taxonomy): Eukaryota > Metazoa > Arthropoda > Insecta > Diptera > Drosophilidae > Zaprionus > Zaprionus davidi. The sequence continues at coordinate 3,449,420 of JAEIGL010000003.1, forward strand.
TCAATCTGATGCTCTGAGACGAGCTACGAGAATTTGGATCTGACCTTCGAAGCCCTTTTAAAATGATTTCTGAATTTTAATAACTGTTAATGCATCATTGAAAGGAAGCATTTTCTATAGCCGCAAGCCATCGAGTTACTCGGCGAAAATGGAAAAGCGAAAGCTTTGCCAACAGCAAAATTGCTTTTAATTTTATGACATTTTATGAGCAGCGTAATAAACCTATAACTAGTGGACAGCACAGCAGCGGGAGTAACAGCAGCAATAGCCGTAACATCAGCAGCAACAACAACAACTACAAAAACAGCCAAGAAAAGAAGAATGGCGGCCATTGCGATAAACAACAACATTGACGACAACGACGACGACGACGACGCAGTGCGCGAGTGCGGCGTTGCTTATATAAATAAATATATTAAAAAGTTTCAAGGATGCGAGCAATAAAAGTATACAAAACAAATACGAGCAGACGAATATGGCGCACATAGACCGACTGGAAGGAAGAAAGGGCGAACGGACGGAAGGGATGCTGGACAGGCCTCAAGCGCGGCATAGTGTACTTAATAGACCTCAGCACTGCCTCGTTGCCTCTCTTCCTCTCTCTCTCTCTCTCTCCTTCGCTCTCTCTCTGTATATTCCCATCTGTCTTTCTCGCTCACTCCCTTTCTCTGTGTGGTTCATCTCATACACCTCATTGGTCTTGCTAGGCCGCCATGTTTACGTTCATTCATTTTATTTAACTCAATTTTTTGCTGTTTGTTGCTGCTGCCTATTTTTGTTTTGTTATTGCTTTCGCGTCCTTTCTTAAGGGCATTATTATTAAGGTACACCAACACATATGCAGACATACACACTCACACGCTGTGAGTGGCAGACATGCGTGCGGATTTACTCTTGGTTGACGGCTTCTGGCCTCGATGGCGTATACGCAATGTCGTTGGGTAACGCCAGCATCCTTGTAAATTTATAACCACTTGTTTTCTCGCTTATTTACATACATATTGACACACAGCAAACGGCAGTTAGTGTGCCTGTGTGTGTGTGTGTGTATGAGCGGGTATATCTGGAGCATCTTTAGTACAAATACATATGCATTGAGGCCCTACACGATTGTGGTCTGAGTTCGGCGGCATCTTCAGAACTAACAATGTGTGGTAAGTGGTGGCTAGTGCGCACGCTGGAGACGCAGAGGAGGTTGCCTCTGTCACTCAGCCCTACACTTATCAAGGGCCTGTTAGGTGTCTCAGTGTGTGTGCTTGTGTTTTATTTACCATATGCCATGAATGGCATAAGGATGCGAACGGCCTTTGCTAGCGATACGGCTGCCTGCTGCCTGATAGTTTGTTTGTGCCTCAACTTGAGGTATGAACTCCGACAAAGATCTCTAAAGTGGTTTCATCTCTATCTCTCTCTGTCTCTCTTTCTTTCTGTGTGTGGTACTTTGTGTATTTAGCTGGCGGGTCATGGGTCACAGAGTAGTGTGCAGGGTGCAGCAAACATAAATTTAAACGAGTTCCAAATACAATTTGCGAAATATTATTAGACACTTAAAGATGCAACAAAAGTTTATGGCGCTCACATTTATGGCATTATTATGGGAACCTTAGAGTAGGGGTATTCTATCTCGCAATTGAAAAATAAAATAGTTGAAGCTTTTCTTTCTAAAATAAAGAAGTTCGTGTAACTTATACAGTTTTCTTTCATTCTAGGTGTATGCAGGGTATATGCCTAACGGGGCGTTTCGGCAGAATTCTCTCTGCTTTCTTTTCGTGGCAAATTTGAACGTGTCCTAACTGCGGGGTGGGGGCACAGACATGGAGGCTGAGGGTGTAATAACTCAATTACATGGTTGCTCTGGTAACGTTGACAAACGATTCGAGTTGTCCTTCTCTCTTTCACTGCTTTCTTCGCTTGTTTTCTTTTCGCTTCGCTGTTGCATAAATTGTTACGTGCCTGTGGCGAGTGGTCGGGGGTACGGGGAGTGGGATGATGTACGACTAAGTAAGCCTCCTCAAGGCTGGCTACTAATTGAGCTCAAGTAGAAACATATCACGACAAGGCAGCTTCAGCTTCAGACTTAGCCTCAGCTTCAGTATCGTCTTTGACTCGAGCTGTAGGCGACAGAAGCTATGTGGTAAATTAGGGAGGAGGAGGCTGCGCGGGGACTCGGCTCGGTTGTTCGTTGCGCACGTTTTTCCATTTTCTTAGAATAAATATTTGACTAAGTATCGCATTTGGCGCGTTTATCAACATTTTCACATGAACTAACGCAGCACGGCTTTTATTCAGGATCCCTTTATGCAGCCTCTTTGAATTCCGATTGCGATGATGGGGGTGGAAATTCGGGTTTCTTTGAGTTTGGGTAGGGGAGGGTAGGAGCCAACGTCGACGTTGTCAGCCGCACCTCCTTTTACTAATTTCAATTTAAATTGTAGCAAGAGCAAACTTTATGCCCGTCCGCGCGCTAAGGAGTGTGGCCAACCCAACTGTCGCTTCAGGCGTTGCTCCGTTGATTGTGGTTAGTTTAAGATTGGGGTTAAGGCTCGGGTCGGGGTTGGGTTCGGTTCGGTATTGAGGTTGGCATTGGAGGTTGCCGTTTGGCCAGGGCACATGACTTTGTATCTGAGCTGATTGGTTTGCCACGCGAAATGCGGTTGTAAAAGATAATGAAAGTAGTGAAGAATGTTTGGGAATTGGGTTTGTGGTGTTTAAAGTCGAATTCACCGTTGGTTAAGGGAGAAAACTGTTTAGACTGCTGTGATGAAGTCTTTGACTCGCAAATTGAGTTTTTAGTTGTGTTTGGGGGATTAATTTAGTGGCAGAAGAAACCACTAATGATATACAAATACTGACTTTAAGGACATAGATTTTACACTACATTTATTAACTACTCTGACTCTGGAGAATTAGAACATTATATAGTCTAACTGCAGATCAAGGACATTCTGCCGTTTTGAACTGCAAATTTCTTTGCTCTTTCGAAAACTTTAGTCATCTTGTGACGTATACTTCATTCAAATATTTACATATAATTTGGTTTTGTTCAGTTAAACTTTAACTTTATATAAGATAGTCCAAATTGTTCAGCTGGGTTTGGGCTTCTTACGCCTTTGGCCACAGCTTAAGCAACGCGTTGGTAACACAAAGTATTCTTTTTTGCCCAAAGACAACTGACAGCAGCTTACACACATGTGTTTGTGTGTGTGCAAGGCTTGCAGCAGCAACACAAAACTTGCGCTTTTGCTTTGTGTTTTTGTTACTGCTTCTCAGTCTGTCAGCCTGTCGGGCTGTCCGCCTGTCCTCCTCCTTTTTGGCGACAAAAATCTCTTGCGCAACCTACGACGAGACGCGCAGTCAGAGGAATTTTCAATGTTGAATGTTGTTGTTGCTGTTACTGCCTGTTGTTTATTACCGTTACAGCTGTTGGTCGTGTGTTGTTGATGTCTCTCTCGTAGCCTTTCTTCTTGTCCCACTCTCTCTGTCTCTCATTGTCTCTCTTTCTTGGTGTTTTCCTCACAGCGTGTGGGCGGGTTTTTGTTTGTGCAAAAATTAGTCGCAAGTGGCAAAGACACAACATGAACTTGAAATCGCTTTCCCCATTTCTTCACTCACATCTACATACGTGTTTGTGTATACAAGTACTTAGAGCAAGCACTGTTCATCCGATTTGCCGTTGCGCCGAGTTTTGTTATTGTATTCAAAAAGTTGTGCCGTTAGTTTTGTTGTTAAAGTCGTTCCCAGTTCCCAGTTTGTTGATTATTCTGATTGTTGTTCTTGTTGTTATTCTTGTTGTTAAGTGCTCGATTTGTGTACATGTGTTGGTGCCTTTGATTGCCGCAAATGTCAATCGACACTAATGAGTTTTCTTTTGGCCTTGGCTTAGATCGAAGTGAACCAAAACATCGAATTGTTACTCGTACATGTAAACACGCATTGGCCCGTGAATGTTTGTCAACCGGAAAGGGTTTCCCAAACTCTGATACAAAGTTAATGTGCTTTATATATCATATATTACCAACGTTTCTATATCTTGCTTACGTTTTCATATCTTGTTTACGTTCTTTGATAACTCAGCATCTCTCACATCCCTGTGAGTAAAAACAATTAACCGAGATTGTAAATCATCAATTTCTTAAACAAGATTAACAACCAATTTAAAAGCTTATGCCTAAGCCAATTAGAGCTAACAATTATCATCAGATTTATTGGAATTTTCCTTTCTTTTCGCTGAAAAATTAAATTTCCTCCAAGCCAGTCAGGGAAAATTTTCCCAAAAATAATTCACATTACATTATTTGCACGAATTTATGCAAATTTTGTCGGCACATTCAAAAATTACAGGCACACATACACATACAAATACACACACACAAATACGCACACATACAGGCGCATTTAAATTAAGAACTTTTCGTGCTTGTCGTGCCGCATTCATCATTAAAATTCAGCCAAAAATATAGAAAAATAAAAATAAAATACGTTCCCCTTGTTGGTGCGAATATATAAACGCAAACAGATATGGTATGAAAGGGAAAGGGCAACGGAAAGAAACAGAGTGAAAGAGGAAGAGAGAGAAAGAGAAAAAGAGAGAGGGAGAGAGAGAGGGAGAGAGAGAGAGAGGTAGGAAGAGGGACACTGAGACAAGCTGTGAGGAGCCAAGAAGATTCCAGCACAAAATCTGCGCATAATATCATAATTTCTATAGCCAAAATGAAATATGCGTGTACATATATATAGAGACATTAATTTGTATGTATAAATAAATCATACATACATACAAATATACGTGTAAACTGTATATGTATATGTAAAATTAAGCATTTTTATTATGAATCTCGCTTTGCCGCCAACGATTTTAATGAAAAACACTTGCGGGCTTGAAACTTACGGGTACTTAAAGCCCAAAGCAGGGTACATATGATACATACAAATCCGTATCTGGATATGTTACATATATTCTGACGAGTTACACCTACATTAAGGCCGCCGTGGACCAAAAATCAGAGCTAAAAGCAATTTGCATTTTTCGAGTATACGGAAATTTCGAGCATTTGCCACTTAACATTTTTATTCGCATTTTATTTGATTTGCGTTAAGCTCAAAGCCTTCCTTCCTTGCCGACATTAAGTATGAGTGTGAGCAGGAGAATGAGTGCATGTGTGAGGGCGAGTACTCGTTCTGTATCTGCACTCGGGTCCGTCAGTGCGTTGCCTACTTAGCGGCGGCTGTCGACGCGAGTTCGGCACTTAAGTCGCGTAACGGTAAAGGTAATAAAGGAAATAAGAATCACAGAAAATTCGCTTCTTGCTGAGTGTCACTTTCGCGAACAGATCGATATAAAGAGTGAGGTACACATAGATATATCATTATAAGGATGGCTGCGCCACTCGACACACGGAAGCTGCGTTAAATGATTTACGACTATTTTTGTGTGTCACCAATTACATTAATTGGAAGCGTCTGTGTGTGTGTGTATGTTTGTATGTGCATATATATATATTATTAATGAAATGTTACTGAAGCAATGACATATCAAAGGCGAACTAATGTAAATATAAGATGCACGGAGTAATTAGAATAAATTAAAATCTATGTTAGTAATTATTGCAGTTATAATCGTGTCTAGTTTATTAAAGTACAAATAGAATAATAATAATTATAATTTATGTAATTGTTTACATACTTTTATAAATACAACATTTAACTCTGCAAAAACACTCTCTGAAATTATCTGAAGAGCGAATTGAGTCAACAAAAAGATATCTCAATGTTTTTCGAGCACAACATTTTGCGTTTGCCAAGTGATAACTCTACTTAGCCGTACTCTCAAATCTCACACAACACACACTCGGACACATTCGCAGTGGTTGCCAAAAACACCAGCACGAAGTGCGCCTATTTTGTTAAATTTATTCAGACAAATTTGTAGGACGAAGTCGACGCATAAATTTGACCAGTGGGGTTTTGCGCTTGCGGCCACAGCTTGAACAGACAGACGGACTAATGGACGGACAGACAACCATAAACATTTTCAATTACACTTCTATGGCTGCCAAACAGATCTACAAATAGTCTCGCATATTTCACGCGCTCGCTCTCTCCCTCTCTCCCTCGACGAGAGAAAAATTTAATTATGCGCACAAATTTATTTTTTGTTCCGCTTTTGAGTTGAGTTTGGTTTTTGTTGGTTTCTTTCATGCTGCGATTTTTTTATTGCAATTTTGGCATTTGTTTTGGCTTGCCTTTCATGACTTTCTCTGGGTCAGAAGAACCCTTTTTTTGTACAGCTGCGCCCTGGCCTAGCCTAAGCCCTTTTTAATGCGCTTTGACCTTGTGCGGCAACGTCAACTGCCCTCAGCAGGCAGGCAGGCAGCAGCTTCTTTTTCGGGCAACTGTGGCAATCCTTCGAGTAGGTGGAAGTCCACCAATTGGGTTAATTGAATTTCCAGTTGAGCTCCAGCTTCAGTTTCGGCTTCGGCACCAGCTCTGTCTCCGGCTCAGGCACTTCAGCAACTGCTCTAGGTGGGAGAGGGACAGGGGGAGAAGGGGCCAATCTGGTTGTCAACTAATTTCATTTGTGAACTTGCTCTGCCCCATATTGTTGGCAGGGCATTTTCATTTATATTTTCTGCTTTCGGGCTTTCAATCTTCTCTGTCTCCCTTTTATTTTTTTGGCAAAGAGCGGATTATGTGATGAAGTATACGACATGTGGGACGGTGTGATTATTTATGGTTGTGTTTTGAAATTAAGCGAAAGCCAAAAATTCCACAAGGTTCGCCAGCGGTGGCAAAAAGAGGACTTTGCTAACGTGCATCGTAGTAGATTCCAACTAACGTAAATCTTACATAATCTAAGTTAGCAAGGCAGAGGCGAGAGATATAAACTATCTGCTATAGTGTTTACATCCCATCAGAGGTGAATAACGTACGCGAAATATCTTCAACTATTCAAATTTGTATGTTATGCATTCACTATATATGTTACCTAATGCATTATGCCAATTGTGCATTTAAAAGTCGCTTTACCCAATTATTCGATTATTCATTTGTCACATATTCAACCTCATTGAATATTCGCAAATTTTCCGTGTTGCAAACAAACTTTCCGACTATTTTCAGAATTATTATGGTCGCTTAAGAGTTGTGTTTCCAAATTGAAATATAGTGAAACTGTGCGTGAAACTTGTTGAGCAAGTTCAGTCTGCGTCAAATGCAATGCGAACTCTTTCCCACAACACACTCTCTTTGTTTGTGTGTGTGTGTTTGTATGGGAATTGATGTTTGCAGTTGTTTTGAGCACCCGAAAGCACATTAGGCCACAGCTCATTTCAGAGTGGGGTAAAAGTGTTTTCAAATTTAATTGCTGAAGTTGCAAAGACACGTAAAGCTTTTAAAGTCATACATAAATATCGAAGCCTGCACGGCTAGTTAATACCCTATGAGTTTGAGAGATGAAATACATGTTGAAGTTGAATAGGAGAGAATTGAAATACAGGTAAGGTATGGTTGACGTTTTCCCTTTCCCACTGCAGGGTAATATACCGTTCGTCTTTTTGGTCGACTTGTCATGCCGTTGCGCACGTGTCCTTTGGCCACAGGATTTGCCCGGGTTCACACCTAGCAAGTGGTCGCGTAGTTAACTCATTTACATTCAAATTGAAACGGATTACGCAGCACGAATCGCGACATGGCGGAATAAAACCGTTGCCCGTTGGCTTTCTCTCTCGTTGTGAGAATTTTGTTGCGAAAGTTTTAATTTGCCAGCCAAATGGATAGCAGAGGCAAGTGACAGGGGCGGAGTGGGCAGGATGGGCAGCATGGCAGAACTGTGCTAACACTCTGGCCAGAGGCAGTCGACAGGCTTGGCTTGGCTTGTTAGTTGGTTGTTAATGAGGAAAATCTAATGCTGTCGAATGTGTTTTGCACGAATTAATTCGAGTCGCGTGCACATTGATGAATTGCATAGCACACAGCATATTGACATACGCTCGTGTATGTGTGTGTATGCCACATAGAGCACTCGCGTTGCTAGGCAAGCGAGTGGCAGATTGCGGCCAGGATCGCGACGACGGCTGGAATGAATTTTATTTTTTTGCGAAATTCTACACGCAACGTGATGGCAGCTGGCCAAGTAAGAAAGTAAGAGAGAGATTGAGAGAAAGAGATAGAAAGGGGGAGAGAGAGGTAGACAGGCAGAAGCCTGGTGGATGTGGGGTAGGGGTAGCATTTGAAGATTACAAAGTGTGTGACAAGTTTATGACTTTTTGACGGCGCTTTGGCTCGTCTACCAGTATCTCTCTGTCTCTGTCTCCTACTCGCTCTTTCTCCCTTCACTCTCTGTCTCTTTTGGGTAAGCAGACCTCCTCCTGTCGTATGTCATGTGCTGTCACCCATTTATATTCCACGCCCCAAGAGAGTGTTTGAGTTTTGTGGTTTACCGAGCGTTATAATGAGTTCATTGAACTTGTGTGCGTGACTTTGATAATGCCTTGAATACCGGTATATAAGGCGTACAGTGAACTAATTCCGCCTGCACAAGGCACTGTGTAAGTTAATTATGTTGCAAATAGGAAAACCAGTTGAAGGAAAGATTCACCATGACTTCATAATTAAAAGAGAAAAAGCCTTTGACTTCTGGTAATGTGTAAGTCTCACCAGTGCACATGTTGGTAAATAAATCACATCATTTCTTCTCTTTTTCAACTTGGGCCTCACTTTCGCTATTTGCTTTTGATTTCCTTCACACAACTTGATCGCATCTCTCACCAGGCCTGACACTTTGCCCACAAAACTCGTTTAACTTGCCAAATCCCTTGCTCAGCTCAAATGTCACTGTTATTCAACATGTGCCTCCTCCCTGTCCCCCATCTCTCTGTATCCTTGTCGGCCTGTCTAAGAGTCTTTCGCTTAACCCCTTTTGTTTTCTGATATGCATTTTTCTATTTTCAGCATTTTACTTGGTACACAAATCTCCCAGAGCAGCAAAACGAAACTGAAGAAAATTGCTGGAGCACAAAAATCAAAACGAACAAGTTCGCACAGCTGACTAGTAGATGCGCTATACAAAGTGGTTGAACTTTGTTCTTGGGTAGATCAATTAAAGCACAATCTGCAGTCTCTATGGAGATCAAGGCATAAGCAACCCCACTTCTGAGGGTTACCAAGTATATACTAAGAACCTTTGTTTGCGCAACTTTATGATACCCTTTGCAGTAATTTCTATGTGTGTGCGTGTGTACGCAGCATAAAAGGAGCGAAAGGCAACACACACAGCTGGCGCAGCCATATTTACCGACTTCCCGTCTGATTCCTTCCGTTTGTTTCTTCAATGCGCCGCCATTTACGTTTTCATTCATTGTGCGTTTTGCTGCCGGTTCTGCTGCTGCTGCTGTTTCTCCTTCTGCCTCTGCTTGTTATCCTTGTCCCTCATGCTCTGCTTGTTGTTGTCCTGCAGGCAGCCCGTTGCCCCTTGCCGGCTTGTTTATTGCGTAATTGTTGGAAAATGGCGTCCCAATTTAGGCTAGGCTTGATTTTGACTATTGCCTTGGCTTCCCTTCCTTCCCTCTGCCTTCTCAGCCTATTCTCATTCTTTGAGTTTGCCTTTTGGTTTAGCTTTTGTTTACAATCACGTGAAATTAAATTGTTTTGCCCATTTTAAGCTTTCAGCTGCTGTTGCTACTGCTATATCGGTTTCTATTTGAGTTATTGCCATGGATTGTGATTTCTATTTTGCTTTAGCTTTTGTTTTTAATGAAAAACACTTCAATTTACCAATGAAATTTTTCTCTTGCCTCTGCAGCAGCAGCAACATTTCCTCACTTGCCCAACGCCATCCGCTAATTAGGAGCTCTTAATGACATGCCCGTCGCGTCGGCCTTCATGACCACAAAAGCAGACCACGACCGCGCAGCAACGTGACGCAAATTAGCGACCGCCAACGACCGGGATAACGATGGCACCTTCGCCGTTAGCCTCCCTCCTTTTTGCCGTGTATGCAACTGCGACATGACAGCACCCGACACTGTTCAGACTGGCACCTGGTTGAGCCACGCCTACCGCCCACAGGGCTTTTGGCTGCCATAAATCAGTGCCTTGCTGGCTGCCCAGCGACTTGGTCTCATTAATTTGCGCCTGGGCCGAGCTTAATTCCTCTGAATGTCTGTAATTGCTGCGCCTGCTTAACCCAAAGACATTTAGCAAGACAGAGATGGGAATACAGAGGAAGACAAAGAGAGAAGGAGCGAGTGTGGTAGATAGAGAAAAAGGCAATTTCGGTTCATTATCAATGCTCATTAAATCAATGCATTCTGAAAATTAGTTCGATTGTTTGGCTATTGAGTTGTTCGCACACCTGAGTGATCAATAAGTAATGATCAAGAGATTATGTGAAGACAGTCTAACTTCTCCAAGCCTCAATTAAGGTTTGAAGATAAATTTTAATTGAATTTGATAGGCGCCTAAAAGAGGTTTTATAAATATATCCCAATCAAATCAACTTCATCATTGAATAAGTTACCTCTTCGCCATTATCAAGTAAGAATGCATTGCAGTAGTTTCTCACAATATTTGTGACAATCATTATGAAGTCATTTATCATGTGATTGTAAGCCAGGCTTAACTTGTTTCAGAGGATTACAGAAATCATTTCATAATTTTATCTTATATGAACGACTGCCACCGCGAATAATTAATGATATTTATTGCATTTATTTTTCATTTAATGCATTTAAATATTGACACACAAATTATATATTAAAAACCATTGGCAATTGACTTTATCTCCCCATCTCGAACTAATTTGTAACCAGAACTCAATTTCTCACGACTCGTGAATCAAGTGAATCAACAACTGAAACTCATCGATGAAACCAATAATTATCAATAATTTGCGTCATTTTTAAATGAGCAATTTATACGCAAATCCATTTAACTTCTTCCTCTCTCTCTCTCTTGCTCATCGTTTGCAATTGTCAAGCGTATTGCTCATTGCGTATACGCCATGGGTATTTAAATAAATTACTGACCCCACATTGAATGGCGTATGCGGTTGCATTGCAAGCATTTTCGATTTCAATGAACTTCAAATTTATTATTATATATTATGTTGTTTATCTGCATCAAAGTACGTATTTTTTCGTTGCTCATTTTCAATTTGGTTTGCTAAGCACGCTAATTAGTTACGCATTAAATATTTGAAAAAGAAATGCCATTTTTTTGCAATTTGAACATGCAAATTGTGCTGCGATTTATCATAGGTTTTTCTGTTGATAAATGCAGTAATTAAAATGGTCAGAAAAACTGTTTAATGGAACAAAAACTATTTTAATTCCACCACAAAAGTTGAATTTCTCTTGCACAATGGTTTATTAATGCTTTAATTAATGTTTGCTTTGATATTTATGGATAAATCGACAACGTAGAATTTAGCTGGAAATTTAGGCATAATTTACTGTTGTTTACTGTTTCTAAGTCGGAAATCTTTATTTTAAAAGGAATCTAATCAGTGTCGAAGTATGCGAAATGATGAATTTGCGTATTTATAATTTAATATGCAATCGGAAAGTGCATTTCAAAGACAACAAATTGCATCGTTTATCACTTCGCAGAACAAATTTAAATTGCTAAATTGTCGGGGTACTCAGAGAGATGTCAGGAGGAGTGAGAGAAGGGCGAGGTGGTGGTCGACTGGAGGGTGGCTGTATAAATGATGATGCTGTGGCTGCTGTTGCTGGTGTTGCAATTTTTGTTCGGATAATTTGTTGCCATAAGGAAGTGCACTGAAAGTGGCTGCCGGTGGCGACTTCATGAGTATGAAGCCAGGAAAAACAGCTCAGTAAACAAGGGAAGCGGGCAGGGGCCTGCGGCCGTGTTGCGATGTGTGCGAATGGGTGTGGCAAAGCATTAAATCATAAATGACAAGATAAATTAGCGCACAGCAAACAAACATGCGAATAAGCAGTGGAAACACGCAACTGGCAACTGGCAAATGCATGAAGACATAAAGACGAAAGATGCGACGAGACATACATAAGAAAATAACTCAACCCGACATTCCATCCTCCCCCATGTTCATGCAAAACTCTACTAAAAATCCGCAGTGAATTTTCTGTTTCACTTTGTTTTGTTTGCTGTTGGCTTGTTTCGCTTCCTCATCGTCTCCTTCTCTGCTCTGTATTCAGTACTTCTGTTTTTAGTTCCACCCTGACGTTTGTCTTGATGTGTTTCTTTTGTCTGTTTACAGCGCCATTTTATTTTTTAAAATTTTGTTTTACTTCCGTTCCGCCCTTGCTCTCATTCGGCAGCTCACGCATTCGCCCATATTCATGCACAGTTATGTGAGTGCGAGTGTGAGTGCGCGGCTGTGGGCGTTGTGTGATCCTTTTTTCGTATTCAATTCCATTCAGTTGCCTTAATATGGCATTAAAGCAGATTGCGACCGATGAAATATGCGTGTGAGTGAGGTATGAGTGAGTGTGCATGTGCCTGTGTGTATATTACTGCTTGTGAGAGCTTACACACACATACACAGATGAAACTGTGCCACTGTGTCTGCATGAAGTAAACAAATGCGTTCGACAACACAGCTCCATTCATCCAATTAGATGCAGTTCAACACGATTCATTCACACAAATTTCAATAAGCCTATTTTACGAGTGGAAATTGAAAATTTTGCCCCTTGCAAAGTTGAATAAATTACAAAAAGCTAAAACTTTAATTAGTCCCTTTCAATTCAAGACATTGTAAATATAAGAGTTCAGAGTTCAGATAAGAGTTCATTCCATCATTTGGATTACCCTTTTGATGCCATCATCAACTGATTTTGCATGTTAAATTGAGTCATGTCATAATGCAATCAATCCCTTTATCGAAATACTGCTGGTGTCCCTTTTGATCTTCTGCTCAACTCTTCTTTCACGTTGGTTGTCGTACTTTACGATAAGCTCTCATCTTGAATACGCTTCAAGTGCGGGATTGTGATCCGATTTCCTTTTTCCATATGGATGCACTTCGATGGGGCTCTTGACATTTATTGATTGCCAAGGTCGCTTTGTGGACTAAGCTGCATATTTACTTTAAACTAATAACGCAAATAAAAGAGCCACTTGACTCTATGTTTCGGCATTTACAAAGCATGTTCTTTTTTATTTAGCTTTTTTTCTTCATATAATTTGCTTTATTGCCTGTTTGAATGGTTTTATTCATTACATTTGGATTAAGTCCTTTTGAATAGGGTGAATTTGCATATGAATTAATTAACGCCTCCATTAAATTTGTATTTTCGCGTGCTTACACAACTCGCGTTGGAAAAAACATGCTCTATAAATGAAAAATGTGCTCAACAATAATATTATTATGTCGGGATTGTAAACAAAGGCTGCATTTGTTGAGCATGGGAAGAAAAAAACAATAAGTATTCAATGCACACAAACTTTTTATTCAATTAAATGGGAAACAAATTTTTTTTGGAATCGTAAAAAATGTTGTAAAGATATTTTTAATCTGCGCACCACAACAAGTAAAAAGAGGGTAAAGAAAAAGGTTAAAAGTTTCCGCGAAATAATGAGTGTAAATATAAAAAACAAGAATTCATTAGGGAACAATTGGTAGCATGACTTTTGTATACTCTAAAATAAATTAAATAATGTGCAAGAAACCTATTATCTTATTCTACATATTGAATATATCATAGCTTATAATCCAATAATGTTTTTTGCTTATGCCCAATTGGGAATATTGAGAGAATTCCGAATCAACTTAATTTAAAGAGTTAGAAAAGGTCGGCATAAAGTTTTTTTTACTGAATATACTCTTTGCAAAGCCGCTTTGGTCATAAAAATGCAGTCAACCCGAAACACACGGACCAAGATATTATCTGCGGCCTTCATTAGCATTTGTTTTGATTAGCGTAACGGACTGTGAACTTGAGGTGGAGTTATAAGTTTAGAAGGCTTGCTTTTAAAGTCTTTACAGATTTAATATATTTATGTATATATGATTTAGGTTACAGCTTCAACACAAAACATACATTCATACATATATATCTTGTCAATTACGTTACGGTCAGACAATTACGTAGTACAGCATGGGAATGTCTTGTTGGATAAGGTTGCCTCCTTCGGGCTTCGCCTGAGGCAAACTCAAACCTCAATCATTTGGATAGTCAATTGAACCAGATTGCAGTGCAGAACAATGGAATCCTATGTAGTTGGGCGGCATATTGTTTTGCGTTTGTATAGCTTTATGTTTGTATACGATTGATTTGATTAACATTTCACCGAAGCTATTTACTTAAGTAACAACACACATTGCTCTTGTTATGCAAAGCCAAATGAGGAAGCGAACTTATTTCATCATCGGCAGACAAAAGAAATTCAAATGGCATCGAGTAGAGAGCACACAAAGGCATTGAATATAGCATCGAGTGCGATATGGGCTCATGTATCATATTCAAGTCTAATGGTTACCAACCATGAGGCTGAACCACCCCCTCCGCCTCCTCTGCTGCTACCATCTGCTCCCACTTCTGGAATATGTTCGGCAATGTCTCTGAACAAGAAAACGAAACCTAATGCCTTACAGAGATGGCGGAATTCAAACGAACATATACAAATGTGTGTGTCTGTGTTTTCCCAATGCGAATTGCTTTGTACGTTCTGTGTTCGCCACACACGGAACTTGTTAAAGCTCTGCATGCTGTTGCATACTTTGGGTCGCGCCTAAGCAACATGGCCGCCGAGGCCGCGCTGTTAAAGTCGGCCCGGAAGTTGTAAACGGCGGCAAAAACAAATGTTTCGCTTGCCTTTTTGACCACATCCTCTCCCCGTAACCCCCACTCTAAAGTGGGAAATAAAAAAGAAAATAGTACAAAACTTTGTCGCTGTTGTTTGCTGATAGGCGTGTTCTGCATGTAAGTTTGAGTGTTTGTATATGTAAGTGAATTTATGTGCTTCATGTGACAAGTTAAAAAGTCCGAGATGAATATATACAGACAAAGTTTTAGTGTGGAGCTTAAAAATAGTAAATAGTAAAAAAATTGCCATAAAAAAGAAAAAGATTACGGAGACGAAAAAGGAGTGAAACAAGTAGAAGCTACGAATTTAGTTAATTTAGGAGTTAAACTAGATCAATAAATATTTATATGTTAAATTAAATATATGTTTTTTTAGTAATAGGCACAAAATTAAAAGAAAATGCAAATTGGTGAAATGCTTTTAATTTAGTCAAAAATATCCAATCATCCGCAACTTTGGTAATTTCACTTTCAAATATTTATGACAGTTTGCCATGAGATACGTTAAAGCCAACAAATTTTCATTCTCTCACACATCAGTTAATTAAAATCCTCTCTAATCTATAGCTACCCATCGAAGTCACAACATTAACTGCCAAGTGACATGCAAATCAACGAGAAGCACATCGCCAAAGCTCTCTCCCTCACCCTCTCCTTTACTCTCCTTCTGTTTCACTTTCGCCAGCTCACATCCTCGAATTGATACGTGAATTTCTGTTGGTGTTGCTATTTTTTGCGAGTTGATCGAAACTTGTCTTCATACAACCTTGCGCTGCCTTTGTCCTCTTGTCAAATTTACTTTTTCACTGCAAGGGAAAGGGAGGGCAGCAGAGGACGAGCACATTTGTTATTTGTTCAAAAATTTGTCAGCACGACTTTTGTGTGACTTTGGCGCTTCATTTTGCGAGTGTCTCCTCTTACTTTGCTGTGCTGTGCGTTTTATTTTGTTCTTCAAGTGGATTTTGCCGTTGCTTCTTTTCAGGTTTCGAGTACAGCAGCATGGAGGAACACAAGCACCAGGAGGACAAGGTGGAGTAGGAACAGAAGACATGCCATACTTGTGGGTGGACCAGCGGCATTGTCATAACAAGCGAGACTATTTGGCTAACAAGCACAGCAACGCATTGAGAGACAGGAGGCACATGCTGAGGCAGTGCTAGGTTACGTCACAAGTCTTCGCAATTTATGTTTTCGAGCAGCAATCTGATTTATGCGGTATGCATGTGTGTGTATGTGTGTGTATGTAACATCACTGTCTGCTTCACTCCAAATGCACTGCATAATTCAAGTACGGCTGAGTGATTGCCGCAGGACAGATTGACAAAGATGTCGAGATAAATTTTATATAAAATATTCTTTAAGAAGCTCTGCTTTATGATACTATAAAAACATATGAGTACAGGAGTGTAAGTACCAAGAGTTCTTAGCTAGACTTATTACAATTATCAAGACAACTAGCTGTAAATTAAGCCATAAAAATGTATCCTAAATTATACTGTTCATATTCTGCTTAAGGGTAAACGGAACAAGACAAAATCAAAGCGTCGCTTTGCTTCACATGGTACGCAACGTGACGTATACGCAATGTACACGTTGCCCCAAACTCTTGCATACTTACCAGCGTAGCGTAGTGTGGCAGACAGCAGCACGCGCACCTGACGCTCGCCGAGGACAGCTGCCTATTCGATGTGGATGTGGTTGTGCGCTCGTTCGTTAAGCTGTTTTCGCTTGTGGTAGCAGTTTGACCTAAACCTGGCACCGGCTCTGAAGTCCAACCTGTCTGGCTGCTGGTCTGTGGCGCACACGCACACAAACAGACTTCACAGCTTACGCACACACGCGCACAAAGTGAAACACTCGCCCTGTTTGGGGCACACGCAATAAAACCTTTTAGGCAGACACAATTAAAACGGCTTGCTTGCGCCTCTCATCTGACCATTTGACTTGGGCTGCGAGAGTCAAGTGCCTTTTAAAACGAGCTTTGTCATGCCTGGCACACACGTGCGAGTCTTAGGCGGACTAAGCGCTATGATTTCAACAGTACTTCTTCCTCTTCTTCTCCACAGGCCAAAAATGCTCGCACGTTGCGCACTGTAAATTCTGCAAATAATCAAAGAGGCCTGCAAACATTTAAAACGTCGATGGCGGCACAAATATTTTGGCAATTAAACTACGCCCCGAGTAAGAGGCTCACGGCATGTCTTCGCGTTGCCGGAAACGGAATTCCTTAATGTAAGCAGGCGTCGGTTGGCTGGCGTGTGTCGTCCTTAATGGCGTCTCTGGCGGCAGCGGCAGTGGCAGCAGCATCAGCCATGTCAGCGGATAAGGCTGAAGGTAGTCGTATGTCATGCGTCGACTCCGCTGCCTCCCCAACTAAGTTGTCAACACTTTAGTTACCCGAGATTGTGGCAGGCTTTGTGCCAAGCTGTCATAAACTTTGTCCTTATCCAGATACCTGTCGCAGTCTCTGGAGGGGCGCGCTAAGCCAAGTTTTTATTATCGAACAAAATACTGAGAGCGCCGCGGACTCTGGGAAATCAATCGCTTAATCTTAGTGGAGAGCTGACAAAGTTTTTTACTTCAGATAATGAGATAAGGCGACTAAATGTTAAATGTTATCAGTGTCAGGTTGCCTTACTTGGAAAATATTAATGAAATAATGGAGGAATATAAGCATCAGCGTATTAAGGGTGATGTAAGAAGATTACCAATTATTTTCCTTCGAATCTGACGCTTCCTTTTACCTTTCATATAATACGAAATGCTAAGAGTAAGTCAAATTACCATTAAAAAGTTAAGTTAAAATCGAAACTGTTGCATAATTTTACTTCCGGAAGCTATTTATCTGCCTTCCCACTAGATCAATAAATAGATGAATTATTGAAAAAATACTGCGTTAATCCCCCATAACAGCTTATTGGCTCAAAAAAAAGGTTAAGCCTTTATAAGTCTATCGGTTTTTCTTTTTATTACTCAATGAGCACAGCCCCAAAGCTGCGTAGAGTTGCTTTTGTGAAGCAACATTCGGCCTGCCCGTCCATTAATATCTGAGCCCCAGGCCCTGAGCAGTTGTCGTCGCGTATGTGGGAGTTTCCGTTGCCAGAGAAGGCAACATTGTTTGCATAACATGGCCAACAGTCTGCACATTCTTTGGACGTCGCTGTGGTAGCTCATTAACACAAGCCAACGCCAGCTGATGCCGCTGTCGACGATGCCAATGCTGATGCCCTCCGATAAAGTCGACAGTGGCAAAAATGCTATTGATATGCCAGGCACGCGATGGCTTTTAGACCACATCATACAATTGCCCCAGACGTTGACGTCGTCGTCGTAGCAGTCTGAATTCATTCATAAAAATCTTACGCTCGCTCGCGTGTTAACCTACAAATGCTGCCTGCGAGCTGTTAAAGCCTTAAACTTAGACAACAACAAGCAGACAAACACACACACACACACTCACACACACTCCAATACTCACACATGCACATTAACAGTCACACTCGGATACTCAAAGCCTCGCAGGGAAACTTTAAGTTGTGGCTGCGGCCACTTGACATCGAGTTAAGGTGACTTCGCTCGTTCCTTGCACAACTCGCGTTGCCTACTTATCTGGGCCGCCCAGCGCAAGCAAGAAGAACACGAAGAAGAAGATGTAGCGGAACAAGAACAACAACTAACACTATGACAATTCGCACGCGACTTGCGCGAATCGCTGGAGCACACTTTGACCGACTGGCACAGAACTGTTTGCGTTGAGGTTTCCACGGGAACTGAAATTGAAATTGAACGACATTCGCAGCAACGCGTCGCAGCAGCCGCCAATCGCCGAAGTCGTCCTAGTCTGCCATCGTCGGCGTTGTTATCGTGCGTCGTGCGAGCGGTCGGCTCTGTTCGCAAGGAAAGTGAAACATAACGCATACGCATCGTTGACCCGCTTGCCATGTGAATGTGGCAGCTTTTGAAGTTGTCTCCGCAAGCTTTCAGAGAGCCACAACCAGAACAGCTGACGTTTGTTATTGGTCATCTATGCCGGGCGGCTTATCACGTGCCATTGTTATTGTTATTAGTGCTTTGTTTATAAAGAGTGCGGCTTAGTCACATCAAGGGAAGGTTGCCATGTTTTTCATATTTTCTTCAATACGATTCATCGTGATGATTCAGTTAAAATTAACTATCGCAAATAAAATCACTTAAATATTTTAATCAATTTACTTCAATATTTTCATATTTTCTTCAATATGACTCATCATGATGATTCAGTTAAAATAAAATCACTTAAATATTTTAATCAATTTACTTCAATATTAATTTCCTGAAATTCAATTAACTCTAAGTGAAGCAATAATTTTATTTAGTAGAAGCCACAAATTATTGAGTTACCCAAGGCAGAAAAAAGCACTTACACCTCCACAAAAGTCAATTATGAAGCCTGCTAATGGCACTTTATACCCATCATTTGACTGGGCCTTTCGTAGTGCTAAGTTGTAGAGTGGCATTTCTTTGTGATCAGCATTTATTAAATTTATATTAATGCAGTTGAATTTATAGGTTTTTTTTTGATTGTTATATATTTAAATAAACATAAAAGTAATTGAAATCCTGAATTATATTAAAGATCTAAGTTTACTTGGATAGAAATAAATAATAAGTTTATCTAGATTTAGAACAACTCGTCTAACAGTATTACAGCTTCCAGGAAGAGCTTAAAGCTTGCACGTCGTATTCCAAGTACATACACCACCAAAACTTATTTCAGTCCCTAATTCACAATAGAAGCTTTATATTCGCAAAGCTTATTTATGGAAGCTTTATACACAAAGCTTTATAGCACCTTAGGCAACACTCAGCGCACCTATGGCAGCTTTTGCAGATTACAACTGTAGAATTACTAAATACTGACTTTGTTAAGGATGAAACCTTCTATATTTGTATGGAGTCTTCCAATCTAAAACTGAATTCCAATTATTTCACCTTTTACTCTAAACAATTAATCATTGGCTCTCTGTTCTCTTACGTCAACCTCGTGAAAATATTCTTTGTGGGAGTAAGCTTTGTGCTTAAAGCCGTTCTCGGGTCAACTTTTTGTTTTCTGTTTGCTCAGTGAGAATTTTATTGCTTAACTTTTTGACACGAAGCCTTTTAGCAGCTGGCTGACCTTTTGCAGACCCTCGGAATGCCCGCAAAGTTTACACAGGTCAAAGAAAATATTTCTCCAAACATGTATGACAACTTCTTCAGTGGGGCGTGGCTAATGCCACCCACATTGTGTGCATGCCGAGCAATAAACCAGAGAAAATGAATTTCAATAAGGAGGCTGGGCTGCCGGCCTGAACAAATCCTTTGAAAAATCGCTTTCCCTTGTTAGCGGGTTTAAGTTGAACCACAGAGACCCTTCAGTTTTTTGCTCACCGTTAAAACTTGTTTAATTTTTCAGAATTGATTGACCCAGGAATCTAACAAGAATGGATGGAATCATCTAAATCGGGAAATATGCCGGAAAAAGCGCAGCCATCTGCTTGATTACATTTCAATTCATTCAATTCGCCACTTTCTGGCACTCTTTCGTGATGGCTTTTTGGTTTCGGGTCTTGGTTTGGCAGGTGTGGCAGAGAGTTCGCTTAAATAAATTGAAAACTGTTTACCGAATTTGTTTTAGCAGCTGCCAGAAATGGAATCTAATTAAACTGCGCTTTTAATGTGTGGAAAGAAAAAAATACAGCAAACCAGGCTGCAAATTTGGCGAAGTTCGCAACACCTGCGAGTTTAACATGTTTACACTTCCTGAGCCAGAGGTAGCTTCCTTTCACTTTCTTGGCTAAAGTTTTGGTCAGCTGCCTTGTCCCATACCATTTCTCGTGGGACTGTATTTTTGCATGCCGGGCACATAGCCCATTTTCAGAGTCCTTTGCAGGGAATCGAAACACGTAAAATTCAGCCGCAACAATGCTTTTTCCATTCTGCCATTGTTCTTTGTCTACCTTATTAAGAGGACTTACTTATAATATTTAAATTGAAGTTACCGCGTGGTGGCGTAATCAGTTACGCTGTGGGCTATTATATGATTGGGTAACTTTTTTAATGCATATTCAGAATACGATGTAGTGTTTAACCCACCTGAAAGTGACAAGCAGATTCAGTGGTCATTAAAAATATCATAAAAATGAGATAAAATAGCTATTTAATTAACATTGTTATTCAATAATTGCACGTGCAGGATAAGGGAAAATGAGAATAACATGTTCATTGAAACTTAAATACTTTTGTACTTAATGATATGATATACTATAATTGATGAGTTTAATTAATATTAAGTTGAAATATAACGCATATACCAATAAATAAACAGATTTTCAAAGCTATATTTATTTCTTGACACTAATATCTGCTGACAGTTCCTAAGTATACAGAATATGACTTTCATTTAGTTTTATGACCAACCATTAAGAACATATTAAAATCATCATAGTGGAATTTTTATGAGTTCCTGAAACAGTTGATGTTGATGGTCATTATTAGGCCGGACGCGACGCATATTCTATTGCAATGTGCGACCACATGACGTATGTGTAATTGCGCACACGCTGTGTTGCGCATGGTGATAAAAAACAAAAGGGGTGACAACGTTAACAACTTTCTGGTGGATTCACGCACGTCTCGCATGTCCTAACGATTTACAACCTCAAACAGCCGCAATTGTACAAGCCATAAAACTGATGCAGCTATGTGTAAAATAAATCTGATATATGGAAATGAGAAAAAATTATAAAGAAATTAATAATAAGAATAAAGATAAGTTTATAATTAGCAAATATCTCTTTAAAAGAGTACAGTCCATAAACATATTTTGTAAAAATGAGCTACAATGGATATTTTAAAGCTGAGCACTCATGCTGTCCTTGTTATACCCTTCGACCATTGAAAATGGTCAAAAAAGGGTATACTAACTTTGTGCAAATGTATGTAACAGGCATAAGGAGGCGTGGGAGACCCCATAAAGTATATATATTCTTGCTCAGGATAAGAAGCCGAGTCGATTGAGCCATGTCTGTCTGTCTGTCCGTCTGTCCGTCTGTCCGTCTGGCTGTGTGAACGCACAGATCTCAGCTATTATAAAAGCTAGAGTTACCAAACTTGGCAGGAAGACTTCTGTGTACTATAAGCAGATGAAGTTTATTTCAAATATTAGGTGCCACGCCCACCGCCCCCACAAATCAATAATTTAATTTTTGAACTTAATTTGTAAGCGCTGTATATAAGATACAACTTTCTGACTTAAACATATACTAAGCTAAATAAAATATCTACGTAGTCCCCAAATTACAATCCAATCGAGCAATAAACACAGAAGTTATTGAAGAAAGTATGAGCATACAACCAAGTCAGCTAACAAGGGAGACGGGCGTGCGCGAAGCGCGAGCGCCATCTATCGGGATTAATTTCAAAGCATGTGTATATGCATATGTGTATGAATTTAACAAATTAAACTACACGGGAACATAGGTCGAAGGGTATCCCACTGTCGCGTTTTGCGCGACTGTTGCTCTCGTTTTTTATTTATCTTTACAGATGAAGCTTTTCCATTTCTGACGTCTGTCTTGGAGTGGAAAGAACATCCCGGTTGAGCTGGATTGCGTGGGATGGGCTAAGGAGCATATGCTACTTTATGCAAGTCATTGTTTAAAGACAAACATTTTCAAGTGAATTTTAAGTGTTCAAGTTGCGTTACGTGGTGGAACTTACCCACGGGGTGTAGCGCACTTTGTGTGCTCTGGCCTCATTAAGGTGTTCCCCTAGAAAACTCACCCACTTGTTGCCACCTCACTAATTACTGTTGAAAAGCACGTACATACCTCATAGCTCGCCACTTGCTTTCGGGTACTTTCTGAGTTCCCTTCATTAAAGTCTTAGATTTTTAATGAACCAAATTGCACGAGTCTGTTAATAAAAACAAAATGTGCAGTTGTTCCGCAACATTTTAAGTAAAGTTTTTTATATACATTCGGAAAGTGTAAAGGAAAGCCAAGCAAAGCATCTTATAGGTTTTCCCATTATGCTGCGATGAAAACCAGTATTTAAGAGAGTAGTTCAACAGTAGCAACAGGGCACACTTAAGAGAAACGCTTAAGATACTATATGAGTAGCCATAAATACTTTCAATTTCTGAAAGTATTCTTTCAAAGTATTCTTTACTGCATATATAACAGCTTTAATCTGGTCTTCATTCTATTAGCCAAACACATTTGCAGTAAACAGGCAACCCAAGCACAATACTTATGCTGATTTTGACATCCTCATTTGGATGGCCTATAACAGGATATACCTATCCTGTCGACAATCATAACAATAACTACTCACGATACTTGCCATCCAATTAAGAGACAATCAACACATTCTTTTTCATAACAATCATTTGTGTCAATTTCGAAATCAAACGCACTACAATCAACAAACAGCCCACACGTAAAACGGGAACAAGCAGCAGGCGAAGGGGACTCTGACGGGGACTGGGACTGGGATTGGGATATTCGCGTTTCCAATAATAACAATAAATACAATTTGTCGGGCTATCCCAATTCTGTTGGCGAAGCACGGATCTATGGGTCAATCAGACAAGCAAAAGTTCAATGCCTTGTGGAAAACTGCTACAACAACAATAGCTACCAAAACAACAACAACAAAAGACGCAACACTAGAAGATAGCCAAAACGAAATTCAATTGATATGCCCGTCCAATTGGCAGACTGTTATAATTTGCCATGTGTATAGAGAGAATCAAGCCGGAGACATTGGGACAAGGTCGAGTCAAAGTTTTGCTATCCATCTCACATTGCCTTTTATACTTATCACTTGAACTGTCTATGGATGGCAGTTATTTTTTTTTTGTCATTCAATTTTTGCTATATACTCCTTGCCTTTCTTGCTGATAAGCCCAGCTCAGTTGCAAGGACTGCGAGCGTATCTGTATCTGTAACGGCATCGTAACAGCTCAGCATAAGTGAAAATGGCGCCTGTCGAGAGCGCTGAGAGTCGGGGTCGACTCTCAAGAGTCGAGATTCAAGAACCATGCAGTGTCCTTGACACTGATGGCGAATCGGTCGCCAGCTTGACGGGAAAATATTTATAATTGCTTCCTGTGGTGTATTTATTAAGTAAAATCTGCTGACTTCTCACGCACAGATAAGGTAGAGCAGCTCTTTTATGTGGTAACATTTACTCAATTACTGTAAACAAGATATAGCTTAGTCCCAAAATATTTCTGTTAATTAGCCTAGGCTTTATGGAGGTATTAAGATTTAGTAATTTATAATACAAACTAAGATTATAATCACTTGTTATTTTAACAGTTGAAATCTATTACAAACTAGCAATTATATGACCTAAGAAAGGTTACTCCTGAGAGTGTTTCGCTCTCGCCTGCCAATATTTTACCTAAAATACCCAATTTGACCAGACACAAAGTGCATATTACTTGACCTTATCGTTGTACGGCTGGCTGTTCAAGCAATTGGCAATTGTATGGCAGACCAGGCGCTGCGTGGAGACAATTTATGCTGAACTTTTTTAAAAAACAGCTCCAAAAGATGTGGAAACTCTGATTTGGCTGTAAACTTTGCACTGTCACTTGGCTGATTGCATTGGCATAGTTCTTCAGGTTTTTTTTTTTTATTTGACTATTAAAATTCTTGGCTCATATCCAATTGACAGACATATTTTTGCTGGCACTGCAGCCAGACGGGATTTCATTATGCCAGTTTCAAGGGTAACAACGGCTAAGTAACAAGCAAAAACTTGTCGACAATTCGCATTTACAGTTTCAATTCCGAAAACGGAGGAAGAGTTAAGATACCAAGAAGGAGTGGGAAAAGTTTGACGCTGTCTTTGTGTTTCCTTCGATAATATTTCTTGGGGAGTTTTTCAGGCTTTTAGTTGAATTGAAAATGTTCCAAAGCTGCGCATCCGTTTTCGTTGTCATCCACCATATCCAGAGATATTACGACATCAGTACGAATTAAATACCTGCAAAGGGTCGGCATAACTAATGAAGGGCCATTGACCATGTAGCACAAATGATTTGCATTCCATTTACGTTTGTCGTTAATTTGTCAACAATACAAACACACACACACACAGACATATAACTAGGAGTACAAATACAAAACGAATTCAAATACAAATACGCAAATACAAAGATAAATACAAATACGTAAACTAACACAAATACCAAGCTGTCATCGGTTGTCGGCACGTGCCCGGAAAAGGCCCTTTTGCCGAATAATTGCAGGCATAATTAATAACATTCATTCTTCGATTCTGATTCGATTTAGCAGTCGCATATTTCGCTCTGACTGTCATCATTAATATTCATACAAATACATTTATTGTTTGGCTGTCAGTCGGCATGCTCCTCGCTCGATGCGGGCAATGCCAACGATGCGTATGATGACTATGTGCCAGTGTCATGCTCTGGGGAGGCTGCTGGCGTCTGCATGCAGTGTGTACACAATGTGCGACTGTTGGTGCTGCTGCTGTTCCTGCTCCTGTTGCTGCTGCTGCTGCAATGTGCCAAACTTTGATGCATTTTAATTAACATGCAAATTGTTCAAGCTGTGCCCCTTGTTCCCATGAATAGATATTTTCAGTTCTCTTTTTTCTATACTGCCTACACGGCGTATGCGCAGCGTTTAATTAAATTGTGCATTGACATTTTACAGCATCAACGACATCGCACTACGCGTACATTGTGAACTTTTTAATTGAATTATTTGCATGTAATTGCACTCAATGCAAAAGTTGCAAAAACTGCTTCACATGCCGTGGGCAAATACCCCCAACCCCCCGTCAACCATAGTCAACTCTTTCGCTTGCTGTTCATTATTCCCAATAGAAATTTGATGAGAGTGCAGAGTTGTATACAAGGGGTGAAGGACTCTAAAAACGTAACAATGCGCTTCATAGCTGCTGGTTGTGAGCACAGCAAGTGAAAAATAATAATGGAAAACTATTTTTTTATTTAGAAATATCACTCAGTTTTTGTTTGAAATCAACATTGCCTTTGAGGTACTTCAATTTGAGTACCATACTATTGAGTGTCTAATCAAAAGTGCCTGCCACTTGTTGTTGCATATCTCAAGAGGGTCAATTTTCACTCTCCACACAGACATATCGAGGAAATTAATAATTGGTTTTCATCTCCGGCCCGGAAATGCTGATTTGCATAATGAATGACAACGTTCTATGGGAGACACTCAGCATGCAGCCCGAAGAGGTCAGGTGTTGGTCGAGCGGAAAACAAGTTTGGCCAGCTTAATAATTAGGCTGATGAGCAAACAACCATCCGATAATATAAACAACAACTACAATACCACGCAGCACTTGAGCTACTTAATTTATGGCGCACTGCCAACCACTTGGCATCCCCTGCTCGAGCACAGCATGACTAGCTCTCTGGCAGATGCAAACTAAGCAAACAGCAGCCAATTGCCAATTATTAGTTATATATCAATTGACCAGCCAGCGTTAGATGAGGCAAACTGGCGCTGAAATCGACCTAATTGGCTGATATATTTTGCTACAGCAAATTTTGTTCAGTGAGAGAGAATCGCCAGAGCAGGAGGAGAAGAAAGTGGAACAGGCTGTTCACGTTGCGGACGATGGCGTGTTAATTAAGTGTTCGCACGCACAGTTGAACAGTCGAAGAGTCGGCTGAACTTGTGAACTGTTGCATGGTCCCATCGAGTTTGGCACAGTGGCATCGAGACAGGCAAATGTAGGCCATAAATTTATCCAGAGCCCTCTGCAGATTTATGGCAGAGCAGCTGTTGGCAGTGTGTGCTGCTCTTCTACTTGGGTCTATTTGAATCTAGGCTGGTAAAGGCGAGGCTGCCACTTCACACCTGCATTACACACACACACATACGAACTACTACACGCACATATAAGCACAAGTGACAGGTAATTTGTGCATAAAAGCTTGAGGTGGGTGCGATGGCTGTGGCAGCAGGGATGAGAGCTGTGAAGGCTGTTAACGTGACATCAACGCATACATTATTCATTTCATAGCCAACTTTTTTGTGTTACTTTTTTGGCTAGTCTACTTTCCCCTCCTCTTTCAGTGTATTCTTGCTCACTTGACAATTTTCCAGTTGTCCTTCGCTGGGGGTTTTTCCCTCCATTTTCTCGCTGACAGGTACAGTAGCACGCCTCTTACTCAGCTTTACTCATCGGACAGTTCAATTTGTGATCGGTGTTCCTATCGATCAGAGCTTACTGCCTTTTCTTTTCTTGGCACTCATTACAGAAAGCAAAGTCCAAACTTACGTACCTTTTTAAACTATATTTAATAAAGATTTATGTGCTGCACTTTGCATTTAAGTTGGAATCTTCGTTGGCTGAAATCTTGATTTATTTACTCTTAATTGGTCAACTATTCCATCTGCCATGTACAAAACTAATTTCGGGTAATTGCCCAAAATGAATGAACAATTTATCAACCTGTGCTGCACCGCTTTGTGTGCAATAATTAAGTTTTGATTTTAGCTTAAAGCACACAACCTGATCGAATTGTTCTCGGGCACAAAAGACAAATGTAAATTGAATGCAAATTTAATTAAGTCAGTTCGATAGTGCAATTGTCCTTCGCCTTATGAAAATTAACTTATTGTGTTGCACATCAGGTGCAAAAACAAACACAGAGACAAAGGCATGCAAAGGGAATTTCAATTGTTTCTGTAGCTGGCATCCAAAATATATACCTATAATTTAAGTAGATTCTTGTGAATTTTCCTTATAAATAATGAAAACAATTGCAGACTATCTCTCTCTCTTGGCAAAATCTACATATTTACACGCATACATAAACTATGCGTGCTGAATATGATAAACAGTGGCCAGTGCCCAATTTTATGGACTTAATAAGCCAAAGGATATGCAAATTATTTGTAGTTTACTTGAAAGGTGTGCAAATCTGTTGACTGTTCTAGGCCACTTACGACAGCTGCTCAGCTTGTCGGCAGATGAGCACCTTAAGGATCGAAAGATTTACTGGCACAATTTACTGTAAACAAACTTAAGTTTTAATTTATGCGCTTGGTTACCTACGATAAGTAAAAAACGAAAAGCTTTTAAATACTTTTAAAGAAATCGCATAAAATCTTAAAGTAACATTTGGTTAAAGAGGATTATTAAATCTTTAACACACTTCCGTATTGTCTTGAACACTTTGTTACCTTTCTCCTTGTTATTCTCCAACGTTATATTGCAACGGACATATATAAAGCACTTACAAACATGTTGGCAACCGGATATCAATGAAAGCCAAAGAGCAGTCATGAACATGAAAAGTATACGTAACGCATATGGCGACCCATAAATGTTATGTTGCTGTGATAATTCTAGATTTTCCATTTTTCCTGCCCGTTTTACCACTTATAAGTAAGTTTAATTACACTCTTCCAAAGTCTGCCTTCCCCTCTCTTTCTCTCTCTCTCTCTCTATGCCTCTCTAATCCCCCCACAAACCACGTAAATTATGCAAATTGCAGCGGTCGTGAAATTTTCCAGGCTAAGCTTTCTGTTTTATGACAGCGGGCGCAACTTTTACATGCACTTTGCTTGCCAATAAACAGGCCGTGTGTGAGTGAGTATGTGGGTGAGTGTATTTGTATTTCATGTAGACTGCATTTGACAGCCACAGCGGACACAGGTGCTAGTCCCGTTTGGGCCCCTATTGACCGCAGATTCGTGTTAAGTCCAGTTTATGTGGCTGCCATTGCTGTAACCATTTGGCAAGCGTCAATAAATTAGATTTTCGACATTACGTTACTCTACGTATACAGTAGGTATCCAGGCAATGCATTAAATATAAATGTGTATTGCCAGTTGTAAACATTTTTGCAATACAAATTGAAGTGTAGCGAGATTGACAGCACGGTTAGCCAGAAAGGAAGTAATAAAAAATAGAACAAAAGGAAAAAGAACTAGCGAAAACAAAGTGTGCTCTATCTTCATAGGAAAAGCCTTCAAATGAAAGACTTCTTTCATGTCTTTCATTTCTTTTAATTGATTTGGGCAACAACTCTTGTCGAAACGGGACCAGTTTCACTGTACTTAGTGCTGGCTTAGCCAAAAACCGAAACAGTGTCATGCAAATGCAGCTATCATGTCGTCCTGTGGACTTCCAAGTTGCCTCAACTTGCATTCGCAGCAGCCTCGATTACAAATTGCTGACCACACAAGTGGTGAATGTGCTAGCAATTGAATGTCGCCTTGTGCAATGCGAGATGTTAGATGAGAAATGTGCTCGGCATTGTCAAGCAAACTTCGGGTTTCCTAAGCCAAAACGTGCCTCGCCAAACTGCAGAGACCAAAGGGGATATAAAAAGAGAGGGTCACTGCCAGAGGTAAACTCTTTTAGCCATTGTTTGAGCGGCTGTGGCTTTTGTTATTCTGTCAAAAGTTGCCTGTCGCCTGTCTTGTTTATCTTTGGCCAACAGAGAAATTCGCCTCTATTGTAATTTGAACTAAAACGTAATCCTGCCTTGGTCGTTTGTACTGTTCTTTTTCAGCATTGGCAGCACTTTTGTGGCTAACCATTTCCCATTTACTTAGAGTAGAGTTTTTTCTACATTGTTTTTATTTGCTCAGCAAGCACCTGGCAGGCAATTGAAGGCAGCTCGAGTCATTTGCAGTTGACATGCAAATTTCATCAGCAAATGACTGTGGACAGGACTTGACGTGCTACTGCATGCTCGTGCCCGTGCTGGCACGTGCGTGTGGGCGTGTCAACGATTTGCACACGCACAAATTAGCAAATGGGTAATTTGCCAGTTGAAGCCAGGCCAGGCCAGGCTTACGTTTAATTAAATATTTACACAGCTCACACGCAAAAAATAGTTGAAACTTTTGCAAATTGCACAACAACAAATATTTACATACTCATTAAACTTTGCACATTAAAATCAAACAGAGTGCGAGCAAAACCAAACAGTAAACTACACCCAAATAAACACGAGATATACTCGAACACTCGCACACAGCCAAGCTAATACCCATACACTAGCTGAGCCTCGCCGACGAAGGCTTAAAACTTTTTCGATCTGCCCCAGAAAGTTAACCAACTGAAAAAAAGGCGAGCAAAGCTACTTTTTGCTTGGCTTTCTCCTTCAGCGCACAACGCCTACCGCTGTCTTTCTCTCTGTCTGTCTGCGATGAAGTCCTCACTGGGGTCACGTGCCTGCAAGGAGGCTCGCAAAACGAATTATAAAGTAGATGGCTGATAGGAAGGGATCGAAATCGGGACCGGGTCTGATTTGTGGGTGCGAATTGTCTTGTGGTTGTCAGAGAAAATAGATTGAAATGCATGAGAGACTCATTAAACATTCGCTATAATTGCTGGCCCTGCCTCCAGCGGCAACTTGTGTGTAGATTACGTTCAGTGGATCTGGGGTAGAAGAGCTTAAAGTTATAGCTTATCGACTTTCAACTGTATAAGCCACATCCGCTTCCGTTTCCGTCCGTTTGCGAGAACACGAGTTCAACACGACGATGACGACGACGACGACGACGATGAAGACGACATTGCTGGCATTCATAAATCATAATTTAGTTCATGTCATGCTGTTACCTGTTTGCCGTCAAAATGGCTGCCAGGCAACAGCCGCAGCTACTTGCAGCATCGTTCGTACACCTTGACGTATGAGTGATTTATGTAAATGAAATTGTTACTTGCAATATAAAACTCGTTTGCTTCATTAGAGCGCATTAAATTTTTAACTGTGTGTGCGTGGGAGTGCGCGCACAACTTTCAGTTGAGTTCACAAACTGCAAAGCCAACAGCAGCAAATGAGTTGGCAACAATTCCATAGAACATTTTAATGGGAATGTTTATGACACTGGCAAAGCTCATGAAATTGAGCGAGAAAACTTCATTAATGCCACACACCGCATAGAAAAGATTCTACTCTACCCTCTCTACACTTGACCATGCCCCACATGCATATTTAAAGCTTTAATTTGCAATTTTAACGTGCCACTGCTTCATTGTATTCGGCTGTGGCAGCGCGCACTAAGCCGAATCATGCAACATTTAAAGCCCTTCGCCTATGTTCTTGTGTAGCTTGCCAGGCTCTGTTCTGGTTTCACGATGTGTCCCATCTCTCTCACTCCCTCGTCTACGGCCTTGTTTCGGAAGTGTTTGGCGTTTCCAAGGGGAACGTGAGCGTAAATGTGAATGTGAACGTGAATGCGAATGCGAATACGAATACGAATACGAATACGAATGTGAATGCGAACGGGAGCCCTCATCAAGTGCCAGCCAGCACGTTGATGGCCAGGCACAATTAAGTGTTTTTATGCATACTGCATTGTTGCCAGCAATTGCTCAAGTATGCTAATGACAACGGTCTGTCCACCAGTCCGTCTGTTCGTCCTACTGTCACACAGGCGCCGGGCGCCGCTTAAAGTCGTCACCCTTAAAGCCGTAACGCACCTCAAGCTTATATTGCCAGCTGCTTGACCTTCGCTGTGCTATAAAGACGAATAATTGTGATCATAAAAGCCCTCCGATGTGGTCATAGTCGTAGCCGTAGTTGGAGCACATAACACGCGTCGGCAAACAGGCACCGGCACAGCTGCTCGCAAACGTTTGTTTGCGCACTTTTTTCTTTAAACTTTAGCAAAATGTTTTCCGACACTCTCAATGGGTCACCCTCCCCCTGCTCTTTACTTTCTCACATTCTCCTCTCGACCGTTATCCACATTTAACGCTCGACTTATACAACAGCTGCGTCTTAGTTCAGCCTCAATTTCAATACATGCTCACGACTCGACTCGGCTCTCGACTTGCCTTGGATTTCCTCATTAGCAACTGGCATAGTTCCATAGCAAGAGCATATAGTATAACTATGCCTAGTATAAGTTGATCTAATTCCTTTGTTGTGTGGCAAATAAACAGCAAAAGCTTTTAACTTAATGACTGGGCATAAATTTAAGTTATCGCAGAATCGTTTTTATTGTTGTCCTTCTCGCATTGTTACAATTAACAAAGAACCGGACTATAGAGCAATCGATTGCTAGCATGATTAAAAATTGCAAACAAAGTGGAGAGAAAAATATAAAAGGTTATTTGTTCAATGCAAATATATAGTAGAGCCTTACATAGATCATGAGATTGCTAGTCATTTCTGAATTAACATAAAACCTATTGAAATATATTTATATATGATGAGTTAACTTGACTTTAAAGCCACAAACCAACAATTATAATTTCAATATCATTTACACATATCTATTCAAATGCAGTTATGTACTAATAACATTCGCATTGCATTATGGGTAAGGCAGATTTGTAATAATTACATTCATATACCCAAAGATATTCAACCACAAGCTTAATGAGTTCAGATTAATTGCAAATAAGGACAAAACGTTGTGGAGCTCAATTAAGAGAAAATCTTGTTTGTGTGCCGTTCCTGAACAAAGCGTATAAAATATTTATAGTTAATGTTAATATTAATATTATTGTAAATATTAAAGGGAAGATGGGGTATAATTTGGGGGACTATAGTAATACTCCTGCAGCTAACTTAAAGTTCGTTCAGTGTAGTGTAATATTACACACACACGCATACACATGAATACATGTATGCATACTTGGTATATGTGTATACATTATAAGCTCCTTTTCCCTCCGCTTTCCCAATCAATAATCTTTGCAGGCCGCAGCTGGCAGCTTGCTCAGTTTGTCAGGCGAACTGGAGGAGTCTTTGCTTTTCCTCGCTGTGTTTTCATACAATTTAAATTACATTTGTCTCTTCGGCCGGGCAAAGACAAGTTGTCGTCGGTTCGCTCTGTATGCAGACTGCACAAAAATTTCAATTCAAATGCGAACCAGGCCCAACTGGCGCTCCATGGCGACTGCTACGCACTACGAAAAGCGATGAGAAAGAGAAGCAGAAGTGAGAGACTCGTCAAGGCATTTGCATAAGTGGAAGCCTTTGTGCTTTGATTTTCTCATATGTCAAGCAGAACTGTGTGCCGTATGCAGTGCAATGTGCCACATCTTGTGGCAGGAATGCAAAATTATGAAAATGGAAAACGCGCACAAGAATATCGAAGGATTCGACTCTACATAATCGCTGGCAGATGTGATTGCAAATGGTGACGATGGTATTTTGTTAATCGATTCTCCTTTCGAGGACAGCTGACAAAACCCGATACGATTCTCAATTTGATTAGAGCAATAAAAGTACAACGAGACGACTACGAGACAGACAACATAGTCGACTGCAGCACAATGCCGCAAGTTGTCAATCATGCAACAATGCTCAGAACCGACACTGAGCCAGTGTGGAGCCTGGAGCCTTCTGACAGCCTGCTGACATCCTGAAGGTCGACTTAAAGCCGGCGTGAAATTTAATTAATCCCAGGCAGACGGCGTCATATGATACGGCAGGCATTAAGCAATGGGTATTAGGCAGCAGCTGCTGTTGCAAAATTTACTAGAGTTCTGTAACGGTTTAAAACAATAAGAGCCCAACGTAAACATGCCACCATAAAGGGGAGTGGTCAAAGCCAAGCTACGCTGCAGGAAATTAAGGTAAACTTAGAGCATATGACCAATACAGAAGGTGCCCTTTTGAGTAAACCAAAGCTTCAAAACAATCCAGGTTTTATATTATTTTCAGTTCCGTGTTTACTCTACGAATTGCTATACACCTAGATCAAACTTGACTCATTTAATATTAAATTACTCATTGAAGTCCGGCTTACCCCTTGAATACAGCCCGTACAGGATATAAGCAGCGGCAAGCCCCAAGCGGCGCCTCAGGCTATTAGCGTACGCTCCGTCTCACGCCTGGTAATAAATCTCAGACTGTCAGCCAGCTACCTTTCACAGCAACAACAATTCCAAGAAGCACAAGAAGAAGCGCCCACACCATCTCAACAGCGGGTACCACCACGACAGTAAGCACATTTGAGAGAAGAAACCAAAAAGCTGGGTTTGAGTTGAAAATTACCTGACATTGTGCGGAAGGTGCGTTAATTGGGCGTTGCGGCGGGGGAAAGACGCGCAGTAGATACTAAGTAATCAGGATAATTTATTCATGAGTAGCAAATGAGGGTATTGAACTTATTTGATTTACCAGAAAACAGTCACAGTCAGTACTGAAGTACATAACAAGAGAATGAAGGCCGCAAAAGACGAGTACGAAACGAACCAGATGAGACAGGCCAAAAGCGCATTAGGGCTCAAAATTATGCTATACATTAGAGGTACGTATATGTTAATAATTTTAAAAATAAAGGTATATTGTTTGGGCGTCAGCTAATGAAAAGAAACTCAGCGATAACTGCAGCTTTGAAAGTCCTTGAGAGCCGAGAGCGAAGAGCACATATGGCATATGATAAGAAATATATTTCTTAATAATATAGAATTCTACAGGAGGTACTTTTGAATAAAGCTTGCTTCTTTGAATTACTTAAAAGTTGCTTGCTTTGAGCTGAAATCG
The DNA here is from genome assembly GCA_018903715.1 of Zaprionus davidi. Classification (NCBI taxonomy): domain Eukaryota; kingdom Metazoa; phylum Arthropoda; class Insecta; order Diptera; family Drosophilidae; genus Zaprionus; species Zaprionus davidi. Next base: position 3,483,719 of record JAEIGL010000003.1, read on the forward strand.
GCTTGGCTTGTATTGAGTGCGTACATTTTAAATGTCAGCGCAAAAGTAGGCAACACATTTTGTCGCACATGTTGCGTGTTGAGTTTGTCTATTGAGGGCGAGAGAGCTCGCAAAGAGCATTGTTTATTTTGCTATTGTTGTTATTTTTAACCTTCGCCGAGGGCGTATCTGACCTTTAATACATGCAAATTGAATTTCCTCATCATGTTAAGTAAATACAGCAAGTAGCAAACAAAGCAGCGAACCATGCGGCATATGGCACAGCAACAAACACACAACGTGCCGCATGTCTATTTATAATGTGCAATGTAACAGGATGAGGCAAGAGGCTATTCCCGCACATATCTATAACTAAATAGATAACTTGCCAGTGAAGATGGGCGGATATTTGAGGTGTCTTTGCGCCTTGTGTGCTTTGTGTCTTTGTCGCCAGCATCGCCAGCATTTACCGCCGCTTTGAACTTGAGTCTGTTGAGGTTGCAGAGGTGTACACGTTGTGCACAAGCGCATAGGCAAATATTGTGTCGTAGAACCCGTGGGAATGCCCGCACATACACGCGCCGGCACTGCCACGGAAGATAGTATCAAGTGGCAGGCGGCAATCAAAGGCAGCTCGTATTCCGGCTCCCAGCCTGCTAACTTAGACATGCCACACATTGTAACGATACAATAATGTTGTCGTTCTATATCTACTTATGGATGGGGACATATGTATGTGTGCTTGTGTGCGTGTGTTTGCTCAGCTCATCCCTTGCTGTCACTTGAAACCTTGCGGGAGGCTTCCAGGTTGGCAGCGAATTTTATGCCGCATATTGGCTTTTAATTTTACGCGCAGCGTCAGCAGCTATAGCAACAACGACAACAACAAACACCAAAGTGTTGTAGAAACTGAAATTGCTGCTATCAGCAGAATATTTCTGGAATCATGCAAGACAATACCCCCAGTATCCTTTACGCTCCTTCCCATCCTGCTTTACCTTTGCGTCAGCTCAGCTCAGCTTGGCTCGGCTCAGCGCGTTTGTCTGGCGAATAAATTTGTATGTTTGCTTATTAATGTGCTGTCAGCACATACATTTCAAGCATTCTGCGGCATTTGCATATAAAGAATGTGAAAGTGTAGCACTGTAGCTGTCGCTGTCGCTAAATGCAAATCTTGCCGCAGAATGAACATAAATTAAATCAGAAATGAACTGCGCGCTAAATCTCTAAAATCTGAATTTATATTAGCAACTGTAGGGAAAACACACACACACAAAAGTAAATACAACAATGGCAACTCACACACAACAACTTACCCACTCTCACACACACTCACTCAGCTTATGTATGCCGCAACGACATTAAAACCGCGCACAACGCGCCGCAGATTTAATTTGCGTCATTTTACCTTTTACTCTGCCCCAGCCAAGTTCAAATTAACAACGATCATTTTTATGTGTGAATACGCGTGTTTGTGTGTGTGTATGAAGTTATTAAAATCAGTTTAATGAATGCGTGTATGTGTGTGCGTCCGTGTGCTTCCATGGTGGCTTTTAAGCACACTTCCGTTGAACCGCTTAATGAAAAGCGGATGCAATGTTTACAGCAGCAGCAGCCGCAACAATGTGAAGACTGCTTGCTGTCTCTTCTCCCATCTCTTTTTCTCTGTCTCTCTCACTTGTCACTTCCTTTTGGGCTTTCAGTTTCCATTTCGCCTTTGTTTGTTGCCATGTTAATTTTCAATTACGAAATTTAAATTGCATTGACAATAACAACAATAAAAGATGGAATATCATTAACATTAATGAGGTTAATATTAAGTGCGTCTGTGTGTGTGAGTGAGTGCAGAGCTTTACAGCATGTGCGAAAAAAAACTTAATTAATTAAAAGCATTAAACATTGACAGATCATTAAGTATGTATACAAATAAACGATAAAAGTTTGTCGAACCAAATAAATAAAATAAAACGAAAACTTCTTAAACAAAAATGCAAATTATTTAGCTCTACAATAAATCACAGTTAATTTATGCAGTTTTCCAGCCAAGTAAGAGACAAACACACACATTCACACAGATATTTTACCGTATATAAGAGTCCTGGCAAGCAAATGAGCCATTATTATTTATTGCTATTTTGGGCGAGTTGTTCTCTTTAAACAGTTTCGTCTACCTCGAGTTTAGCTCCAGAATTGCTGCTTGTCATCGGCATTTGTTTTAACACATTTTCCCTTAGGTCCCGCAGCTAATCAATTGTGAATTATTCTCATTTTATTTAAACAGCCCTGACATTGAAGCAGACCTCAAAACTTTTTCTCAAGCTTTGTGTTTGCTTTTGGTGCGTTTTGTTATTCCTCAATGATTATGGAAAAGAATGAAAACTTTTCCTGCAGATGCGAAATTTGTTTGGTAAATGAAATGTGAGGCTTTAAAATTTATAGCCCGGCTATATAGGCTGGTTGTAAAATTTTGTATCTCCCACATGACAAAAACCAGACCAGTAGCCAAAATATGCCCATATTAACGGCCATCATAAATTTTGTAAGAACAACAAAAACAACAACAACAACAGCAACAAAAGAAACGAAGCTGGACGGTTGGCATCATACTACATATTGGCTCTTAAAATGGATAGAAATTTAAGTTTACGGTTTCATTTTCGGTCTCCTTTTTTGTGGACTTAAGAAGCTTGAAATTTGTGTACTCAGTTTTGAAGTTTCCCCTCAACTTTTTGCCACCTAAATCAACTGAACTGATCTGGCGTTTATCTCCGGCCTTAAGGAACTCGACAATCCAGCAGCAGCCCCAGTGCACTCCCTTAGAACTTGTAATCACTCTTAAATTACTGCTGTTTTCTCTCCTGTCTTGTCCTCTTCCCTAGCTGCCCTCTTTCCCCAGTACAGACATTCATTAAACTTTTCGCATTTTTCCCGCACACACACAAATCACGACAAGTTTTTAATGCGACCAACTTTGGTTGCGACTGTGACTCGGTGGCTGTGACTCTCTTTCTGGCTTATCTTGGGGCCGCACAACGAATCCGAGCTGCTAATTGGCGCCGCTGGCTATGCTTCATATACTTTATATATAAATATATATTTATACAGTTACCTCGGTTTACTCTCACCTTTTGAACAAATTATGCAACATAACCAGCGGGCAAACAGAGTGCAACACGCGCAGCTTGTATTAAAGACTCCCATCACTTCACACGTTTCGTATTTAATTCTCTTGCCTTCTACTCATGTTATTCGTAGTTATATACTGCTTTCATGTGGAGTTATGTCAGCTTAATGGACACCATGATAAAAAAAACGCTTCAATTTGCCAAGGACTCGCGCGATATTGTCAACCTTTATAGTATCTTTTATAGTTGTGCAAGAAATGCCGACAAATTCGCTTGCAATCTTTTTATATTTTACATAACATACATATTTACGCAAACAAATATAAATATACCCTTTCCTTATTATTTTTTTAGCAATGGTACTGTAGACTTGTCACATATTATGTATCAAAGTCGATAGGGAAAAAGTAAATTCAGGAAATTTCACTAGATTTAGAAATTTGATTTCCAAGGAATACAAATGAAGATACTTTTAATACTGCAAATTTCATTTAAGAGTATTAAAATGTCGACAATTTGCGCAGTTTTTCATTTTTATTTTCGTCTAATAAAAATTCTCGACCGATTCATGAACTTCAATTTTCTCCACTCTTCATTCTACTCCGTTCGCCGGTTCGACAGTTCGTGCTGCTCATTTCTGGGGCAGCGTTTTTTATAGGCTATTGCCAAGTAAATTTCCCACTTGCCAGCGGAAATTGCTGTCCGGAAATTATTGTGTGTGTGCGACAAGGCAAGAGAAGAATATGAAAAACGTGCGGCACACTATGGCCAGAGCAACTACGATTGGATGCTAAATCTACAAGAATAGAATGTTTTGCTTTAATCAAGGAATCAACAAGTTTACACATTCACGCCTTTATATAAATTTCCTTTTTAATATGGAGTTTAAGTGCTTGCCTTATTCGATTGTAAATGAACATTTTTATGGCTTTCTTTGGCCAAAAAGCAATCGCTTTGTTTATTGCTATGCTCGATGCACCTTTAAAATTCCAAAACAAATCCTATTCAATTGAATTTCCACAATTGAATAAGTTTTTTCTATTTCAGTGCCATTCTTTTGTCATACATATTGCATAAAACAATTCAATTTAATACATATTCCATTAAGCCTAATTTTTTTAGCTCTTTCTGTCTCTGGCTCGCATTTTCCCATCCTCTTCCCGCTGGAGCCTGTTGCGCGCTTAGGGATTTGCCTGCTTCGCCTGACTTACACACAAATAGCGCTTGCTTCCTTTCATTCTCTTTCTCTCTCCATCAGTGTGTGTGTTTGTGTGTGTGTCATGCAAATGAAGGCCGACACAAAACGTATCGGCTTCCATTGTTTTCGATGCGGTTTCCTTTTTTTATGGTCTGACTTTTTGTTATTGAAATTTAAAACATTTGGAAAATCAATTTGCTTCAGAGTAAATTCTCTCAAATTCCCCTCGGTCTCCGTGCGTATTGCATACAAATATATAATTAAAATTGTCGATTGTAATATTGGTTTAATTTTCCGCAGAGACGTCACCGGCCAGAAATAATAATGTAATTTTTCAGCCGGCATTCGAACTTATTCAAAGAAAACTTCAATTAACAAAGCACACAGAAAAGTTTCCTGCGACTTTTCACTCAACGCTTTTTCGCTTGCAACACACAACAGTTGGAAAAGTCTAAGAAAAACTTTTGAGTAAACTCTGTAAATTTAATGAAAACTAACATAATTATGCAACATAATCAGCAGAAGCTTGCAAGCATCATCTCAATGTAATCTTACTTTTAATGGAACACTTTGAAAACCTTTAATCTAAGTGTAAGATTCAATTTCCATAAAAAGATTGAATAAGTTTTGAGGAAGCTCAACTTTGGCAAATGAAAGGAAGTCATCGTTTCTATATCTCAACAGTCAGTTGCTTCCACTCTTCTCTGCTCTCTCTTCTACCTGTATTTCCAATACGACTTTCATGTCTTATGTCCTTGTCTATATTTGGCAATAACTATCGCAGAGAGCATAAATCATAAATATCGAGTAGACAACTTTATGACCCACAACAAATTGATTTATTTTACTTTTTCTCTGTGACACACAAGAAGTAAAACTGTCAGTTGAGCAGAAGCAAGTCTAAACAGTTACCAAAATATGCAGGAAATACTTGTAATAGGTTACTGCCAACGTGATGCAATTAAAAGTTAAAGCGAAACTGCTTGGAAATGTGTAAATATCAAACTAATCTTAAACCGACATCGAGGCTTATACAACAAATAAGCTAAATGACAGTAGATATGCAAATATTTATTTTCGCACTAAATATTCGCGATTAAACGGGAGAATTGCTGCAGGTTAGAAGCTGATAAAAGGCAGCAAATTCTTGCAACGACAACAAAAAAGGAAACGACAAATTGCTGCCAGCGTTTTTTCGAATAACAGAAACACTGTAAAAGGCGCCAAACAATGCGAGCAACTACAAACAACAAGGCAGCACGCACGTAAAACGTAAAGCAGGCAGCGAGGCAGACAAGGAGACAAGCAATTGCTTTTAATGCCGATGATTAAACGCTTAAACCGAGCCACTTAAATGCAGCTTGTGCCTTGTTCTGTTGTCTACTTTTAGGCCATTTAACCGACAGCCGACAGTTTCAAAAGAGTTTGCACGGCGCACAGCGATTGTTAAATGGGGCGTATGAGTAACGTGCAGCGCTTAGAATTACCAAATTAATGCCCAAGTATACTTTCTCTCCATTTCTGTTCTCTCCTTCACTCTCATTCTCCCACTCGTTATCTGCTATTATTAGCCATTCATGATGTATTTCTTTGCTCTTCTCCTTTGGCAACAAGGAAGCACAAAGTTTCGCCAACGCGCCATGGACATCGCAACCGTATTTTGTTTAGTATTTCAACTTTTTTATTAAATTTGCTCACCCAAGTTGGCCAACTTTGTTGGCGCTTTTGTTGCTGGCTCTTAATGCTGCTTTGTTTATTAAATAAATATTTGAAACAACTTTTCGGCTTGCCGCTTTGATTGGCCGCACAAAAGGTGCAGGTCGCAATAAGAGAAGATACGAAATAAGCGTAAATCTTAGGGAACATAATAATTTAATGACCCAGATAAAAATGCAAAGTGCATTAAGGAAAAGCTTGTTAATTTAACAACGCAAGGTCCAAATGCTTTTCCGGCACTCTAACTGACCCACTTCAAAGTCTAATGCCTCGGTTTGAACAGAAACTTAAGCTGGGCTCCAAATTTTGAGTACAAAAGAAAAATTTCTCAATAAATCGTTAATTATGCATTAAAATTTGCCCTCTTTGCTGCGCATTAAAATTGTTGTCAAATTTTTTATTTGCATACAGACCAAGATCCCATAAGCTCCTGCAGCATTAAGTTTCTTGCCGGCCCCGAATCGATTGCTTGGGGTCAACAAAGGACAAGAATGATTTGAATTGGCTTCGTCCCAAATTTCATAGCGATATCTTTTTGCATCCAGAAGAGGACCCAGCACAGTAAATAAATAGCCAAATCAACCGGAAACTTACGCCCAACGATGGTCTGTGTGTGTGTGTGTGGCTGTGTGTATAGTATCTGTTTACAGTGATCAGGTGTCAATGGCGAATCAAGCAAGGCGAAATCCATTAAATAAAACCGACGCTCAACCACACCAAATTGCCATTGCGGCCACAGTGCTCTGCTTGTATATCTTTGAGTGGCTTAAATGGCCACCACTCGGTTTCCACACTGCGGCTCGCATTACGCATACGCCACCGAGCGCATTACGCAAACTACGCTCCGGCATTGTTTCCCAGGCCATAAACCAAGCGAACTGGCACGTGCCCTGAACAAATACTTGCATTGCAATGCACCAAGGAAGCCAGGTTATATCTGCCACACCCCTTTCCTCCAGCCACCCACCTCCACCTCCTTACGCCGCACTTCCCTTGGTAGCGCAACAGTTTTCAGGCTTGAGGGCATATCTGATCACCGTTCAAGTGGCCAGCGAACTGTTTACTGTTTACTCTGCGCCACCCGCCGAAAAAGTAAATAAATATATTTGAGGCACGTAAAACGGACGCACATGATGCGATAAGTTTCGTGAATTCATCTCGACATTCAATTCAATTCGGCGTGTAATAAAAGCTTGCCCCAGATAAATACAAGTTATGGACCATTTTTGCGTTGCAAAGAGCTCAGCGAGCAAAGCAAATCCTTTACTTGACTGCTGAATGGACTCGACTATTTGCGAGTTCATTGTGAGTGCGATATGTTACAGGAGGAGGCGCTTGCTCTGTGTGCGCCATTAAATACAGCTACAATGGGGCAAAATATGTTCATCTATCTGTGCCATAAGCTGGTGGGGCGCAAATTTAAGAAATCACCAAATGAAATTCCAAACACGTTCATAAAACACACACACACACACCCCCAAAAAGGTATATACATCTTGGGTTGACACGCACAAGTTTTTCAATATGAGAAACGCAACCAATGCACGTTCCAATAAATTACATTAGAAAGGCACACAAGGAAGCAGCTGCCTTTCTTTTTAAATTCTACAAAAAATGAAAATGTAATAAACAGTTAAATTTTAAACAATTTAAAATTATTTTATGGAGCCATTAAACTACTGTACATTTTCAAAGTATGACAACTATTTAAGTATTTCCAGTTGCAGTTGCTGCAGCCACTTGTGCTTGCATTAAATGTGCTCACAGCAACGGAATTGTTCTTGCCACTCTAAGAGTCTTACGCCCCCTCTCCCTCTCTCTCTCGCTCACTCAACTGCCCCCGCTAATAACCAATGATTATTTTGCTCGTTCCGTATATAATTCATTCATAAAACACACAGAGAAGAGCGGCCAAAGAGGTCCAGAGAGACCAACTGGCACGTAACATGTTGACAGCGAGGCGTCGCGCACGTGGCGCCCATGGTAGCAGAACCACAGCCCCCACTCTACAACCCCCTCATATATTCTTCACAAGTTACCCGCAGCGAATGCGCGCCAAGAAAATTTCCCAAACAAAGCCAGGCAAAATTTCCCACTGTTTTCCGGCCAAGAGAGAGCAAACTCAAGAGAGCGCAAGAGAACACGCAGTGCTGCCTGCGTCAACTGCGACTGCGGTAGCACCAGCACCAGCAGTAGCGACAGCGACTGCCTTTCACTGGCTTTTCAGACCCAATGGACCAGTTTGGAAAATTCGCACTGTCAGTTTGTTTTAAAATTTTGCCGCGTTGCGTTCGCCTCGCTCCAGCTTCGCGCTAACAACTGACAAGAAAATACTGAGAAAATACATTTTTAAAAAATATTTACGCGCCAAAAGAAAAACCATTGAGTGTGCAAAAAACAAATAACAAAATAAAAATTGGCAAAATGAATGCATTTCATCGTGCTCATTTAAAAGATCGCAAACATTCGCTTTGACTTATGCAGGCAATTTTCAACGCTTCGCTCTGGTGATGGAGAAAAAATATTATAAAAAAAATAAATAGTTGTGTCATAATGGCAACTCGTGAGACGAAAACTTGAAACGATAAGGAAAAGTAGCGCATTACGATAATGAGCTGTTGTGGATATGGAGTAATAAAAGTGCCGCCAATATGACTGAATACAAGAAAGTGCATGAGTATTTTGTTTATGCCAACTTCGCGAAAAGTGAAATGTTCTTGGAATACTAAAAATCTTTAGCTATCAATCGATTCAATCAGCGACAGAGAGACGGGTCAAGTTTTATAAATAATGTGCTTGCATTTACCATACGTGGGAAATCTGTTTATAACTCTGATCGTACCGAGCTGGAATTAATTTGCAATTAACTGGAATTCAATATATTTCAAATAGTTTCGTGTGTAGATACCAACATCAAACATTAATTTCTGGAATATTTGTGTAAGTCTCTGGATATATTTTTTTTTAATTTTATTAACTTTATTGTAATGCAAGATATGCCAAATTAATTCGTAATTTGTGGAATTAAGCGATATGTACGAGTATCTCTTTATTTCAAATATATAAAAACAGTAACTTCAATGCAATCTGTGAAAGTAAACGATGTACACGAGAGTCCCTTTATCTGACTAGATCCTTTTCTAATGAACGGTATCTGGTGCTTAAACGAAATTCTAACTCTCAGCAAATTGCAAATAGCATCTTTGCAAGAGTACCAAAAACACTGTAATATACACGATTACTTATGTTGTGGTCCATTTCAGGGAAAGCAAACTGTTAAGTGATATGGGTAGTTAACGCGTTTTAATCCACAAATTGTCTGTTGCACGCGCTCCACTCTGGAACAGTGAGTGCAATTCATAGTTGGGCGTCTGTTGTGGTGGGAGCGGCAAGTACAAACATAATTAACAACAATAGTTTTACGTCCCGGCAAGTGTTCGCTTCAATGAAAATGGATGACACGTGGCCAGGTTGTTAATCAAGACCGAGCAGAGCAATAACTAACAAACAAGCTAGAGAACACGCAACAATCTCGAATGTAAATTAATTAAAAATTAACTTGAGCGTATGTGCGTGCGTGTGTCTCTCACTCTCTCCCACTCTCATTCTCTGTTTGCACACATTAAAAGCAAATGGTGGAAAAAGCAAAGAATCATGGCACAGTAAATAAGGTGTAACGGAAGGAAGCCGGCGGAAATCAAAGCAACGCCTGCATACAGTAAACTTCGCGGTGTCCTTCACTCGGCACACACGCTTCCTACTCTCCTTGTACTCCTCCCCCTTCTCCTTCTTCTGCAGCTGATTACGTAATTACGTGAATGTAAATTTTTTTCTATGCGCTCACATTGTTTTGCCAGGCAGCAAGTGAAAGGGAGGCAGGGAGACGAAACTGCAGAGTCACGAGCAATTAAGAGAAGTCAAATTGCACACGCGTAATATGATGTAGGAAGTCTTGTTTTAAATGCGACAGGAAATGACACGAGCCCCAACCCACGACACAAAACTATCAGCAGGTGCGTATTGAGCACAATTGTGGAGAAATACGGTATTGTCCTTGTCGTTACAGACGTGAATGCATGACTGGCTGCTTAACCCCCTCGTGCCCAGTATGTAAAAACAGTCAACTTTGTCGGACGCAACAACAACTCACACTCCACCGGACAAGACAGAGATTTATTACCCGAAAAACCCAAAACCAAATGGTTTCCCCTTTTTTCCGGCTGTCCCTTGTACCTTTTTGTTAGTCTTGTGGTTTCTCCTTGGGTTTCTCCCAGCCGTTGCTCACATTTTCTTTAAAGCTCTCAGCCAGGAAATTAAACTATTAACTTGCTTTTCTTTTTGCCCGTAAACTTTTAATGACACCCGAAAAGGTGTCATGGCGGGCAAATTACGTGTGCCCGCTCCTGAATGAAACAAACCATTTCCAGCGAGCAGCCAGGTAAGCGGACAGGCATACTAGATGACTCCTGAAGATAAGTGAAGTCGGTAAAACTTTAGTGGCAAATCAACATAAAGTAATGTTGATTACCTCAAGTATTTGAGCCACTGGGAAGCTGTTTAAGTGCTGTCAGCAACAGGCGTAGAAGTTCGCCCAGTTCCACAAGTGTTGCCACAAGCAGATGCTACAGCAGGTCAGTTGGTAACTTATCCAAAATAGGTTAAGTTGGTAAAGCAAAGGGGACAAACTTGCGTAAGAGCTGAGCACGATAAAGGTTGTCAGTGACATCAGTTTGCTAAACTTCAATTTATCACAATATTAATTGCATTTTCTGATTTATAAATCGAGTATTCTATAATAAATATAATATTTGCTGGCTCAGTTGTGCTCTCTCTCTCTGCCCGTCTCTCTCTCTCTCTATCTCGATTCTTCCAATGTAGAATATTTTAATATAAATTAATAAAATTGTTTTCCAAAATGCCATTTACTTCCTACAATAATAACAACATGAGTGCATATTTTTGTAGGCCTATTGGCACTTTGGCATTGTACCATATTGTATTGTTATTGTTGCTGTTGTGTTGTTGCATAGTAGAGTCCACAATTAATTAATTTCAACGCGCCCACTTAATATTTTATTCACTTTGAAGGCAATAAAATTTCCGTAAATATTTTGAGAATCCAATCATCGTTGTGCTAAGTGTTGCCTGCAATAAGCTGAATTATAAATATAAGCTCTGGCATTTATCATGGGCATATTTCAATTTTAAATTTATACACTACACATGTAGATTTATGTACTTACCACCACAGATACAGTCACCCGCACAAACACGCAGACACACACGTGTTGAGTGGCCAACAACAACAGCAATTGAATGGGCGCCAGCGGACATATTGCATTAAATTTAATTCAATTCAATCCGATTCAATTTGGTTAAATTCATTCAAGACGTTCCTGCCTGCCAACGGGCCATCTGATCAAATTCCTTATCGCAATCTCAGCTGCGTAAACTGCCCCCTAGTAAAATCTGGCAACATTGATGGATCTTGTGCATTGTTGTAGTACCGAGCACACATTCAAGTCGAGCCAATCAGAAGTGACGCGTAAACAACAAGAAATCAAACAGAAATAAACAGAGAGGGAAATAATCAATTGTGCTAAAATGTATGTGAACTTCTCAATACTCTTTTGTTGAAGCAACAATCATTGAATTAAATAATTTGGAGTTTTTTTCAGTTACATACGTTATATTAACATGTTCATATGTGTAAAAAGTTACCTGACAAACTAAATATGGTATATAATAACTAGAAAGATGTTCATCAATAAACTTACTTAATTCATGATATATGTATAACGTTCTACGAAGATATGAAGATTAAAATATAGTAAAATTCTTTAAAAATAAAACTGGTACTTTAATATATAAGTTTCACTCAAAGCTATAGAGTTTAATGATCTTAATCAAATATAATAATATAGCCTGGTAGAAAGTTTATCTCATGCATTCAACATTTCTTACCGAAACTTATTCTACCCACAGAAATGCTAAAAATGTGAATAACCAAACAACAACAGCGACAACAACAACTTGTTGAGGTCTGTCAGTGCACCAATCAATCGCACTGAAGAACGTTGACTTTGAGCAATTGTGCGAATTCTTCTGGAATTGAGATCTCACTGTCGATTTGATGATTTATCTTTTAATTGGCTGCAGCGCGAATTACTTCCATTATGCAAAAATGTTATAATCGAATCGGATAAGCACGCCCCCTCCAGCCCCCTGACAACATTGAGATTTATCGTAGAGAATTCTACATAGATACATCCCCTCTTCGCTGTTGGCTGCCTCAGCTGCCATTTAGTCGGACAACTTGACAGACATCTTCGTGTGTCTGTCCACTCTATGCACATTTTATTATAAACTCGTATTTATTTAAATTTCTCTTTGTTGTTGTTGCTGTTGTGCGTATGTTGACCATCGCGATGGCCATCAAACATTTGGTTTGAATTTGTTTTTGCCCGTGCAAATATGCAAAATGATTGACAGCACAATTAAGAAGCCCGCACGGCGCTCGCTTGTTCGCTTGTTCTCGTACAGGTAATACAAAATGTACACAAAAGCGCCAAGGGAAGTCGCTGAGGTGGAGCTGATAGAATGAGGGGCAGGTGGAGGGGCAACACGTGCCAGCTGCAGCCTTATATGGCATAAAATTTCTGCCGCCACGCAGTACATGTGTAACAATAGACAAAGACAACTGATGCATGTGAGAATATATATACAGAGTATATATATGCACGAACAATGTTCAGATATTGTGGCGACTCAGGGAGAAATACTTTTGTTAGTTTAATCCAGAGCTGACAAATTACTTAAGTAGAATGCGATTTTTATATAAAATGTATAGCAATAAATATATATTACTTAACTTTTATACAAAGTGTATAGAAAATATATTTAAATCAATATAATTTAAGTTGACTTATGGAGTTGCAACAGAAGATTGCAACAAATGGAAGATTGATAACCTTTCAATGCAAATTATACAAATGCAATGTGACAGACTAATTGTTTTGCATAGTCGCATTATATACTTAATGACAATATAATTGTTTACGATTTCCAGTACTTAATGCATGTGTTGGCAATTTTTTAACGCTTTAGCTATAAATCAAATTTATTTAAATTTATTACTTGCATGTGTTTTTTTGTTGTTAGTCACATTGCTGAAAGGGTCGAAACTAGGCTACATATTTTCCACTTGCCTCCGGTTCCGTTCTTTTTTTTAAATTGGCTAATTGCCAGTAAACAATATGAAGAATCAAGAGAGAGAGTGTGTATAAAAAGAAAAACACTGGGGAAAAAGCATGTATGACAATGGGAGGAAAACAAACACGCGTCGTGATGGGCTAATTTCTGTTTGTAACACGTGGCGTATGCGCAACGTCACACATACTATGTACGCACAAGTAGAGCAACATTTTCATTCACTCTGCATGAATTGCAAATATTCGTTAGTTAATTGAAGACTTTGAGTTGATTATTCAACACCTGCTTTTTATTGTTGTAGTTCTTAAATAAATAAATAAATTCATAAGGTTACAAAGTCAATTATAAATTCCATAACATGTATTGCAATATGTGAACCTGCTCACATAAGAAAACTCTCGTCCTCATGTATGTACAACTGGTTGTAAATCAAGTTGGCAGTCTTCTGGCCGCCTTTTGGCAGACTCTCTGCAAAGCGATTTTAAACTGTCGACCATAAATCGGTGCAGTCTACGCTCCACACTCTCCACACATAACAAATGTGCTGCAATCTTCAAGAACTTGCCAACTGCAGCGCCAACAGCGCCTCGTTGCCAAGGGAAATCATTTGGCCCAGTCGGAGTCAGATTGAATGCCAGCCACAATTGGCTGCCACTTGCCACTTGATGTTTGCCACTTGGCAGGCGGCTATCAAAAGCGATGCAAACTTGTTAATAATCACGCAATTTGGAATGCATCAATTATTCGATGCTGATTCCGACTCGGCCTGTCGACCTACAAAGCAGTTGCTTGCTTTTTAGATGGTTTGCAAATTGCAATCAATGTCAAGTTCAGCTGGCTGGAAATATATTTGTATATATGCTGCGACAATGATCAAAAATCAGTTCCAACTGCGACTTGAGGTTTCGCACGGCACTTGAAATTCAATATGTGTACCCTGTACTCTTGCGATGATGGGGTTATATGCGCCTTGTGAAAAGAAAACACATACACATAGTGAATATTCACTCTCTATAACAACAAGTTATTCCCTTTGTGCATCCATTTAGTTTGAGGTAGTACACATTTATGTTAACTCTTTGAAGTTCCTGCCTTCTCTTTGTACTTCGGATTGTCCCAAGTCAAAGTTGAGAAGATCTAAAATTCATAATAAAATTGTTGTGCTTCCAAATGCGGTCGACCACAAATGAATTCATTGCAGTTTGCACCAATTAGAATGATAACTTGACTGTGGCAATTTTTCTCTTTCTCTTGGTTTTTTTTTGAATTTCTGATAAAAATTGTGTAGCTCATGACATCTCGCAATTGAAATGCAAACGGAATATTTTCCAAAATGTTTTCCATAAAATACGAAAAAAAGAAAAATTGAAGAGAGATGGTGGCAAATGCAATAACATGCTCTTGTGCTCCGTTGCATGTTCGGTTCATTGCACGTTGCACTGCCATCTATGTTTTATGGCTGTCGCAAAAATAAACAGAGATATTTTACAGTTGACAACTCGCCTCGATATCACTTCTTTTTGGTGGTGTCTGTATATCCTCATCTAACGTGCCCGGCATATTTATCTACACAAGTAGTAAGAAACAAAGAGCGGCACTTGCGATTGGAACTTTGGGTCAAAATTCCCAAGTGTACAAATGACGTGTAGCCTGATTAATAGCCTGGCATATATCTCTAAATATCGAGTCTATGTATATATATAGAGACTATGTACAGTATATACGGACTGTATGATATGCCTAGGCGCCTCTGAATTGGCATATCATTGTCTGGGCATCGCTATTAAAGCACACGAGTTATTAGGAAAATTCGTGCAAGGCAACCACAACACACAATACATACAGCTGCAGTGGCAACAACAACAACAGCAACAACTATAATACATGAAATTACCAAAATACTGGGAGTAAAAAACGAAAATTTATCGATGCCTACTTCCGCAAACAACCGCAACAATAACAACAGCAACAACAACAGGAAGTAATGTGCTTAGGCAATGGCAAAGAAAAACATTCAAAAAGTAAGACATTTTTCCTATTGACAACGACTTCTGTATGCCCTTTGGTCATGGGACGGATAAAATATATTTACGTCAACTGAGACAGTCAACTCCAAATTAAAATTGCTAATTAAGATTAAAATAACTCTAAATAATTATGGGAAATTATAACTTTTTTAAAATTCAAAGTTTAGAGCGTATTATGGATTATTGATTTTGATCAACACTTTTAAAAATAAACGAAAATATCAAAAATATTTGTGTTATGTTTATGCTCATCTTTTACTTAGAATTTATTGCAAATTATAAAAAGATTTTTACAAGTAATACAAATAAAAATATCCCTATAAGCTGTTTTTCGGTGTTTATAAACCCATTTCATTCTTATTTACGTACTCAAATCTGGATAAATAAATTCTTATTCTGAGTGTATTCCACATTGCGCTGTGCTTAATTTTAAAATGTATCGTATGTTTGTGTTAGGGACAGCTTTATTGGGAATGGGGGAAACCTCTTTTAAGGCAAATATATTGTACAGTTTTGGCTCAGGTGTTGCCAAGTCGACGGCAAAATGGGCAGACCACGATGCACAGCAACCGCTCGAAGGGCGAAGCATTTATAAAACACTTTCGGCCATTTCTCTTCATTAACTGTATGCCAGACGGAAGCAGTCCGAAGAAGCAGGCTAGCAGGCCCTTTCCAACAACGTCCTCATATTCCCCATCTACGTTGTACGTGTGTGCGAGCTGCTCCCACACTTCAACATCAGTCTGCAGCATCTTTGTCGTGCCTAATGAAGTTTTCACACAAATTTCTCGGCAATTTAACTGTCCGACTTCGCATAATTGATGAGTCCCGGCGACGCTGCGACACTTTTGACAAATCACAACGGCCGGACAAGTTGCAATTAAGTCGTATAGACGGAGCTCCCTCTCGCTACTGTTATTCTTGTGGTTATTGTTGTTGTCGCAGCGCGTCTTTTATTAATAATTTGCTATAATTTTTTGGGCCCAGCAAAGTGTTAATGCTGTTTAGCCGCGGTAAATTTGCTACTGTAATTGAAGCCAAAGTTTTGTTGTTGCTTTTGTTAACAATGTGGGCGTGGCAGCAGCTTGTACACCTAGCCGAACATGACCATAAAGTGTCGACAGCAGCAGCAGCAGCATCAGCAGCTGAAGCAGTTGAAATTCAAGTCAAGCGCAACGCAGATGCAGCGCACCGTTAATAATTAATTACATAATTAACCGCAAATTAAGGCACACACGACTGGCGACAACAGCAACACCAGCAACAACAGCAGCAACACGAGTACAATGTCAACACAGTTGGCCGACAGTTCCAGATATCGCAGTACAATGCAATCAAACGGAACAAGCAGCTCGCTAAATCGATCTGCTTAGTCAGCGGGAATATCTAGCGGGCAGCATCTGCCTGGCGTCTGAAATTGATCATGATCTGGCTATGTGATAAGGCTGCTTGGCCGAGCGATCGACTGACTAAAAATAGCCAATATGTACTGCGAGCGATCGCAAATAAATATTGTGTTGCAAGTAAATATTATTTTTCACTATTTTCATTTTCTGTCTATTTTCCCTTGTTCTGCTTTTTTTATTTATTCGCTTGCCTTGCTGCAGTTGCTGCCGTAGCTGTTGCTGTCACGGACTGTTGTTTGCACATCCCCATGCCAGTTGGCCGTGAAACGAATTTTGCAGCTTGCCATTTGCATTCGCTGGAAAAATCTCTTTAAGAAGAGACGCAAGCAAATATTGAGTATACGCTACGGTGCACCAACAAATGAACAAACATCAATGCGTAATTTAACATTATTTGGATATCTTGAAGCCAGCTTAGTCTGCTTTCTTTTTCCCATTTAAAGGAGTTAATTTTTTTGCGGAATGTTTAGCTGATTTGCTAGCAAGAGCATTATTATGTTGCACCTGCAAGAACTGCTTCATTATGCAGGTATTTCACATACTGGCACATACTACTTACCTTGTATGTCAGGTCACCAGCATTATTCACCCTTTGTCACTTTGTCCTGCGGCATGGCGGCCATTTTGCAACAAACACACAAAAGCTAGACGCGCCGCAAAGCCGCCTGCCAGCCTGACGGCGACTCATTAAAACGCCAAAACACACACACAAACGTAGTCTCTTATGTGTGTGTGTGTGTGTGTGTGTGTGTTTGATATGCAGTGACGAACCACAACAAGAACGAGTGCAGAACTTGCTGAAACGAGGGCAGGCCAAGTAGTTGCCAGGACAAACTTTAAATTGCAGCGACATCATTAAAGGTTGACATATGCGCCCATCTAACCACCCACCAACCTGCCTATCCGCCACCCTGCTGACTCCTTTCTGTGCTGCCATGTGGATGGCACTCAAATTAAGTCGGCCGAGTCGGCTGTCAAAGCAATCGCATTATAAATGCATATGAGGAGCGACCCCGACATCAACTTATGTTTAGCACTCTCCCCACGGGCAGTCAACGCAGGCGACGGCTAGCGGGTTGAGTCGAGTGCCGTCACTCGGTCCACTTGTAGCGGCTGCTGTCAGATTACCTGCGAAGCAACCCATTCCCCCAACTCCCATGCTGTGGCCCCTCCCCCTTTTTCGACAGCCTGCACTAGCGACAAATCCAATCAAAAAGAATATTCACTCTCCGCGCAACCGCAGCAGCTGACCGAAATTGCGAATTACGGCTCCGTTGAGGCTAACAAAAATAACGGTAAATGGAAGCCATTAGTACACCGAAGTAGCCATGCGCTAGCTAACGGCATTCAATGGCCAGCTGTACACATTAAAAAGGTGTCTTTAAAGATGAAACTAAACAAAATCCAAACAGAAGTCGTGTTGTTGCAGCTAAAAGAAGTTTAACAACTCCAGATTAATTGTATACAATATAAATATAAATATGTATATACATACATATATACATACATACATATATAGAAACATACATATTATAAACATGATTATTTCAGTAGTTACAACAAATGAAAGCAAATAAAATGAGCAATTTTAACTTATGAAATGAAATCGGCTTTGTTGCAATTTAAATATGAAAAGGTAAAAAATGAAAATGAAAATTTTTGTTCAATAAATTTATTGTAACTCGAAACATAATCTCTTCAAATCCCTTGAATTGCAAAAGCAGATTGCATTAAAATTGATTAAATTACGAATTTATTTTAAAAATTTAAATTCCCATGCAAGGCACAAAACGTTGCAATAAATAAAATAACAAAATTGGTTTAACCTTTTATTGTGTATAATATAATTTGTTGAAAATCTAAAATAAAGTTTTTCTCTTTAAATCTAATCAAGTCGAGCAAAGAATTTGTGTGGCAACAAAAAGAAATATGCAAGCTCGTCAGTACGTTGCTCATGTTGCAATCTTCGAAAGGATTCCATATCCACACTCTTTCTCTCTCTCGGCCAGGGATGCATGTAACGCGAACAAAGTGCGTTCCATTTATTTTCATTTTTGACAAAGCAAAAATTTTTCATTTTACCAAACACCAAATTGCAAATGGCGGTCGGGATGAGTGTCTGTGTCTGTGTGAGAGCATGTGAATGTGTAAGAATGTGTGTGTGTCAGTTGCATGCTGTGGCGTAGCCTCTAACGAACCCCTGTTATTGCACGCCCCTGCACTCTAACGCAGCCTTTGTTGCGGTTGATTGGCCAAATCACTTGCATACTGAATGCACTTTTTGCATGTGGTCCGCTTTGCGATGCCACCCACTGTGCACAGGCACAATAGTTTGCCAACAAATTTGGCGATCAAAAAATGTTGCAACAATATTTCGACACGGGTTTACGATGCCTATTGGGCTGAAGTGGCTTGCGACAGAATTTGACACAATTTGTTGGCAAACTTTAAACATAATTTAAATTTACTTAATGAAAGTAGCGTATAGGGATGACTGAAGGGGATGTGTGGCAACGGGGGAGGGGAGAGAAGGTAAGGAAATGTGAGACACAGCTGTGGCTGCGAAATTTGCATAAATCTTGGTACGGCGTGGTGCATTTTTAATTAACCCTTTACGCTGTTAGTCTTAAAAAGTATATTTCCAGGGCCTTGTTTGCCTGCGTGTTTGTGTGTGTGGATGTGTGTGTGTGTGTGCGTGGGCGTGTGAGCTCATTATCACTGTACGCAGAGGGTCGCTTATTCAGGCCACAAGTTTGCAAGCAAACAACAAATGTTGTGGGGGCGTATTGCATATGGCAGAGTCTGGCAACTCGCAACTGTTGACTGTGAACTGGCAATAGCTGCTAGTCGAAGCTAACGGTAAACAAAAGGCTGCTTTTGTAGTAGGCGTCATTGCATGGCCAGCATAGCCAGCCAGCCAGCCAGAGCTAACCTTTTGTTGCACATCTCTTTATTTCTTCTGCTGCTGTTAGAGTCCATTAAGCGCGATCTGCCGGCAGCTGCCAGAGTTGCCAGAGCTGCCATTCTTCTACATTCAGCTGCATGTATTGACAGGCCAGCAGAGTAAACAGCAACACAGATACACATTTACATCGTTGTGAGCATGTTTAAAACCATTTAACATGACAGCAACATTTGTTGTTGCATTTCCATTCACGCGTGCTAATTAAACCGAGAGTTCTTGCGGATTTTCTCGACTGTTCGCTGACCACAAAACAAGCCCCATGCAAATTGCAACATGTTGATTTGCCAGTAATTAGAAATTAATGGAAACTGATGGGGCGACAGTGACAGAGTCAGATTGATCTCATGTGCCAATTTGTGTAATAACAAAAAAAGATTATAGAAAGAGTAATCGAATCCTAAAAATTATACGTAAAGAAATCTTAATGTTGAAATACGCTGAAAAAGAGTAACAATTTTAAAATGAGTCATTCCTAAGTTGCAACAACAAACAAAAAGTCACTGCTTATGCAAATTTTTTGAGTTCTTTGAATAATATGATAATGGGTGTACTCGACTGCAGCTCTTTGTATTAGTCTTAAGATTTTAAACTTATTATTCAGCTTTAGTCAAAAGAAATGTCGAGAAGCTTCTCTTAAATAAATTGATGTTTCTCTCTGTCTTATTCCAGCAGCTCTTCAGTCAACACTTAATCAAGCATCTTGAACAACAGCACAAACAAAAGCGACTACAACAGCAACAATAACAATCAAAACAACAACGACTGTTGCTGCAGCAAGTTGTTGTTGTCATTAAGCACGCCACACAGCTTTAGAATGAAATGGAGATGCAAAGTGCGGCTGGTCATGGACCAACAACAACAGCAGCAACAGCAGCAGCAACAGCAACAGCACCAACAGTGGCAACAACAACAACTGCAGCAGAGTCAACTGAAGCGGCAGTTGCAACAGAAAGTGCAACATTCACATTTACGGCACGCGACTTCCATTGTCGTGTGGCAGAGACTTCGTCCCAGCATGAACTCTGGCAACCTTTTATTAACTGCGAGGCCACACGGGGCAGCAACAACAGCAACAACAACAACAACAGCACGCTCACAACAACATTCCAATGCACTTTGCAGGCATTCGATAGACACGAACAGAAGGCACTTTATGCCTGTAACGACACGCTCGCAGAGGCGACAGAGCTGGGGGAGCTGGTAACGGAGGCAACCTCTGCCTTCTCCCCCTTCTCCTCCTCCTCGTTCACATCCTGCACACTAGAAACGCATGTGCTGAGGCCGCCGCACGAGGCGTATGCGCAATTTCAACTGGCCGTTAGTGATAATGTGAGTGATACGCTTAGTTTTAGTGCCAATCGATGCAATGGCCAAGTGCTGCTCTGCGAGCAAGCGGAGCAAAAGGCAGACAGCCCTAGCTACGGCGAGTCGCTGTTCTGCCAACTGCAGCAACAGCAAGAGCAACAGGAACTTTCGCCGACGGCATCAGGAACAACAACGACATTGCTTGACTATCACATTGAACTGGGCAGCGACAGTGGCAGCCTGTGGTCGTGGCTGAACCTAAGCGAACTAGTCGACACTGTCAGTGTCATGGGCAATGAAAGTATCAGCAATGCAACCGCCACTGCCACCAGCAGCAGCAGCAGCCTAGACATGATACTGTCCAACTACACGCTCTCCGGCACGGCCCTGACCACGACAACGATGGCGACGGCAACAGACATTGTCATATCGCGCAATATTTTCGACTACACTCCCCATGGTTACGATTGGCTCTTTCTGTTCGTCGTCTTCTTCATCTTTGCCGGCGGCCTGGGCAATATACTCGTCTGCCTGGCCGTCGCACTGGATCGCAAGCTGCAGAATGTGACAAACTATTTCCTCTTCTCGCTGGCCATTGCCGACCTGCTAGTCAGCCTCTTTGTCATGCCCATGGGAGCAATTCCAGCGTTTCTGGGTAAGTAGTAAGACAGTGTGATGTATTGAGCCCCTGTCTCGTTGCTGTGGGTAATGCACTATGCATGAATTACTTCGAGACGGCAGGATGCACAAACAACTTCCCTCACTTGTATCCAGTAGTGAAAATTACCTTTAAGCTTCTTTGACTTTTCCACGTCTGAAGTCTGCGGCTTGTCAAAGTGTGCTGCAAATGGATCTGCTCCTCTTCTTGCTCCTGCTTTATTTATTTATTTTTTCATTAACTACCTGCATTTTACTTCGATTTATTATGCCTTTCTGTGAGGTATTTATGGCAGCTTTATTTTTTCTCCGCGTCTGTCATAAAAAATGCACTTAATGACTTTCTGATTGATTATAAAATGTTGTGGCAAATCGAAACAAGTTTGGGCAATCAAATAGCAATTTTAAAACTATAATTTAATTTGATTGAACTTATATTTATTTAAACTAAAGTTTAAATTATTACGATTTACAAAAATGTCTGAAACAAATTCCTAACTTTTGTTTTATTAAATTAGGTTAGTAATAAATTACTTAATATTATAATTTTTGGTAGGAAGATTTACGGAAGTATTTCTACTTGCAAGATGGAAAACCTAAACTTAAATAGTTTATTAGATTCTCTTTAACATTTTCTTTACAATTAATTATAATATCAAAAATATTTTCAAAAAATTTAAAACTCAATTGACGCTTCATTAAATGCTGGAAAAAGATATGCAAATTGGTTTTAGTTGTCGGAACTAGCTTAAATTTGCGGTTGTGCGATAAAACCTGACACATTGTCAGTTAAATATGTAAACAGTATTATGAACATGTTCGTGCTTGTCTAATTTGCATGTGCCATAGATAAGGTTTGCGTCTGTCCGTCCGTCTGCTCTTCCTGCTGTGCAGCAGAGCTCAACGTAGCATGAATAGATCAAACACATAAATTGGGCTCACATTATGCTGCTGATGTTGCTGTGCACCGAAAGCCTCAAAAGCCCAAAAACCTCAACCCATAACCGGGCTCAAACAGCTGTCGTGTGTGTGTCGAAATGTGTGTGTGTGAGTGAGTATGTGTGTGTTTCACTTTGTTTGTGTGTGTCTGCAGGCGAGCACACTGACAACATTAGCGAATTTAATTTGATTATAAACGCATTAGTTGTTCAGCCAAAAACGGACATTGATAATGTGCGCGGCCAGCCAGTAAACTACAGGGTATGCAGTAACTGCAAACCCCCTGCTGCTGCTGCTGCGAATGGGTTGCAGCAAGTGAATTAGTTAGTCGCTTTGAGCTCAATTACTGTGTCCTTGCCACATACAAGTTGATTCCCTTGCATCTCGTTGTCGCTGTCTGTCTGGGTTCGTGTCTGTGTGTGTGTGTGTGTATGTGTGTATATGTGTGGCTTGGCCTGTGCATTTGATGCTTTAATTTCTCTAGCATTCTCCGGCTTGTACTTGTTCTTGTTTTATTTGCGGTTTACATTCGCCTAGCGCGCCGCGTCTTATGCAACAGTTTTCTGCTACTGCAGCCGGGGAAAACTTTCGCATTGTGGCACTTTCGCTGGGGCTGTCGGGAGGGCAAGGTCTTTGTTTTCACGCTCAAGTTGCCTGTGGACGACGACGACGACAGCCAAACTAAATGTAACTAAAAGCCTTAAGTGTGGTTTTAGCCGCAACAACAACAACTACAACAATTGGCCAACAGGAAACATTGCGCTGTGTGAGTGTGTTTTGTAGTTTGTTTCCTTTATTTTCTGCTTTACTTTGGCCCGACATTAACTTGGCTTACGCCTGGCCTAGCCTGGCCTCGATCCCCCTCGCCACGCCTCGCCCCACCTCCGAAAAAGTTGTTGATTTTGCAATAAAGTGCAGTTGGCTGGCTATAAAGTTAATAAGCGAGCGTTGAATTTTAAATAAATTCGCGCATTAAAAGGAAATACTCGTAAACTCATCCTTACTCCTGCCCCTTCCGCTCATCCGCTGTAGCCACGCCCACACCATCACAACTGTCATTCGCTTATCGCCGCCCGAGGTCGCCCATTTTCACAGGCATTCCATCGATTGCCTTCATTGCACACATTAAGCCGCAAAGCAGGCAAATTTACTGTGAATACATGATGTGGCACGACTTGCAGATACTCTGTAATCTGCAAGGCATAACAAAAATGTTAAACATTTCTCAGATTCAGCAATAGAATTTAAAATATTTCTTAATATATGAAAATATATCACTAGTTGCGTATACCCGTTAAGCCTTTCGACTACAGAGTACACTCATGCCAGACGACTACAAATTGTACGCTTCGTCTGCGCTTCGTTCTGAGCCCAACGCACACACTTGAGGCCAAGCTCCGGGCAACATGTCGCATACGTAATAAATACATTTTTAGCTTTTGATGCCCTTTGTCTGTCTGCCGGTGTGTGTGAGTGTGTCTGTTTGTCTATATGTGTGTGTAAGTGACAAGCACATAAAACTAAATACGACATGAGAGTGCGGACTCTCACCCTCTCTACCTCTTCGTCTGTCTCTCATCGCTTTTCTCTGTCGCATTCGAGTGTGTGTTAAGTGTGTTGAGTGGACGTGTCTGTGCCTGTCTGTTTCCTTGTCTGTCTCCTCATCAGTGTCCTACAATTAGCTGACAAAAACCCACGCCGTGTGCCTAATGGCGTGTTACAGCAGCAACAACAACACAAGGGAATTAAGGCGCAATTTGTACTAATTAATGCTAAATATGCCATGGGGCCAGAACACAGAGACGCATTCGAATGGGATTCGACACGAAGGAGTCGAATTCGTAGCAGGCTTAAGTTGCAGTCGAGCGCAGTTGTGACATTGTGACAGCTCTTTAAGCGCCTGCAAAGCCCAACATGATAGCCCAGTTCAAATAATCTGTAATATTTTCCCAATCTTGTGTTCCATGCTTGCCAAATCGGATAAAGCCTCAGCTGTGTTCTGCCACGACTTTCATCGCATTCACTTTGCATTCTCCGAAATCAGTTCATCCGCCACAGACGCAATCCAATCTGCAATCTTGATGCAAAGCATGCGCACTCTCTCTCTCTTTCTCTCGCAGTCTCTGTGTTTGGTTTTAAGACCCTGCTAAACAATTCCCTTTTGCCATGCTTTATTTCCTGTTATGCTTTCTTTCTCGTTACTTGCTTTAGTACTTGGTATACCCTTGCAGAGGGTATATTAATATTGGTCAAAAGTTTGCAATGCATCTTAGGAGACATCTTTGACTCTATAAAATGTATATATTCTAAATCAGCAACACCTGCGATCTAGCTATGTCTGTCTGTACGTCTGTCCGACTTTCCTTCTGTCTGTGTGATGCATCGCAAACTAGTCTTGCACACACGCTGCATGCTGTAAATAAGTTGGAAGTATTAATATTCGAAATAACTTATCAGTGCCAATCAAATTTAGATAGTTATCAATATATTATTATTAAACACTGCACCATTATATATAAATAGTATAGGAACGATGGGAGGATAAGTATTAGAACCTGCAAGGGTATAGAACCTTCGGTATGACGGAGGTAGCATTATTCTCTGGTTTTCGTTAGGTTTCCTTTTTGGCTTGTGTTTTTAATTTTTCCCTTTTTCGCTTTCGACTTTTTCCCCCTCGTCATTTCAATTAACTTTGATTTCCATGCGCTTTTCATTAAAAACAGACGACGGCGACAAGGAATTCAAGTCAACTCAGGGAGACGCACACACACACGCACACAATTGCCCCTACACACTTCCCTCTCTCCCTCTCGACTGCTTTTAATGCTGCATTTGTTCCTTGCAGGATATTGGCCACTTGGCTTCACGTGGTGCAACGTTTATGTCACCTGCGACGTGCTCGCCTGCTCGTCGAGCATTCTTCACATGTGCTTCATCAGCCTGGGACGCTACATGGGCATACGGAATCCGCTCGGTTCGCGTCATCGTTCTACCAAACGTTTGGCTGGCATCAAGATAGCGATTGTCTGGGCCATGGCCATGCTGGTGTCCAGTTCAATCACAGTGCTGGGTAAGCAGCCAATGCATCCAGGCAACCAGACCACCAGGCATAAGCCACCCCTTCTCTCCATCTCCCTCTCTCTTTCCCCTTGCAGGTCTGGTGAATGAGAAGAATATAATGCCCCATCCGAATGTGTGCGTCATCAACAATCGCGCATTCTTTGTCTTCGGATCGCTGGTGGCCTTCTACATTCCCATGCTGATGATGGTCACCACCTACGCCCTGACTATCCCTCTGCTGCGCAAGAAGGCTCGCTTCGCGGCCGAGCATCCCGAGAGCGAACTCTTTCGCCGGTAAGTGGATTGGCCTCGCCCAGCGTGCATGGGCAAATGCAATTAGTTGCATCATTGCCGTGGTGGCACCGCTGCCAGATGCAGAGATTTGTGTCACCTTTGCCTGTGTGGGGACACAGGTCGATTGGATTTGAATGCCACGGGATTCGATGCCAATAAATTATGCGCAAATGAAAATGGGATCAAACAAGACATCGCATTGAGCCACGCGCCATGCAACTGTCGCAGCTAGTTTCCCTGACATTGCGGGGGCAGTGGCACAGTCTGATGCATGACTAATTGAATAAAATAGTTAGCATTGCAGATGCGAAAGAGTTTCGCTTTGGATTTCAATGCAGCAGCCACTCCCAAAAGGGATTTACCAGGGAAATGCATTTCCTGTGTGCTGAGCGGGCTGCCAGTTAGATGGAGATGCTCTTAATGAGCTTTGAAGTTAATGGAATCGTTGCAGTAACTGAGAATTTAGCAAATAGTTAATGCGAGAATAGGAAACAAGTTTGCGTAGTTGACATAGATAGATGACAAAATCACTGTTGATTTAGTAGAGCATTATTTTACTTATTTATTATATAAAGTAAAGTATTAAGATCTATGGAAAACATTGACTTCACAGTCCGATCTATCTGAGGTTTGATGAATACATTCGTCTCTGTGTATGTCGAAGTAGAAAGTAGTGACTTGAATACTTTGCATAATAAGTGCAAATCATTAATTATTGTAGACGGTCAGTTTGGCTTCCAAAATTAGAAGAACTCCTTATTTGCGTATGATATTCAGGAATCTTTATACCAAATTTGCTGTCTTGCGTCTTTTAATAGTTAAAATATATGTATTCTGCTTTGAAGAATATAACCTAACAGAGTTCATACTACTGTCTGTGACATCAATTAAACGACATTTAGTCTATCATAATTGATATTTGAAATGTTTGTAGGGTATTAAAGAAGATATATCTGAGATATTCGGTTTGAATTCTACATTTTCCTTGACTCATTTAAAAAAAGACAGTGCAACCCATTAGCTAAATTGCCGTCAACAAAAAGCGCATATTCGCAAAGTTACAAAGTATACACTCTGATATCGCAGAATCTCACAAGTTGAACATCAACAGTTTGGCACAAAGGAGTGAGATGCAAGATAGTTGGCATGGCTGAAAGTTTTCAAGCAAAGGTAATCAAACTACTTAGTCTGCCGACTGACTGAATGACTGACTGGCTGAATGGCTGACTGACTGAGTGAGGGCAATCAGAGCCTCGTCATGCGCAGCAAATTGGCCTTAACTCAATCAGAACATGCAACACCCAATCAACCCATCGATCTTTCATTGACTACGTCTGTCTTTGTCTCTCCCTCTTTCTCTGTCGCTCTCTGGCTGTCTAGGCTAGGAGGACGTTTCACCATTCGCCCACAGCACAGCCAGCAACAGTTGCAGTTGCACAGTAGTTTCAGTAGCAATAATTACAACAGCAACAGCAACAACAAATCTCTGGCAATGGGCGACAGCAATCGCAACTTCAACAATGCCAACAACGCCGGAACAGGGGCCAGAACCAGATATGCTGCCGGTGCTGGTACTGTTGCTGCCACTGCCACTGCTGCTGGTGGCGGAGGCGGAGGCGGCAATAACAACGAACCCTCGGAGCGAACGTTGATGCAACAGCGCAGTGCGAACAGTCGCAGCATCAGTTTTCGCAATGTGGGCAACGGACGCAGCGCGGGCAGCGGAAATGTGACTAATATTGGACGAAGCAGTTTCCGTCTGGCTGGCGGCGGCATCTTGCGACAATCCTCAACGCCGGCGAGCAGCTCCTCCACATCCACCTCGTTCTCGACACAGCGCGGCAAGACGCAGCAGCAGAGCAGCTTCTGGCGCAAGCATGGTGGCAATCCAAATCTGATGGACAGGTAAGTGTAACCATCTCCCACTCCGTTCCCCTCCCTCTAAACTTTAATTGCCTTGACTGTTTGCGGTGCACTTTGTCGACCAATCTGAATGCAAATTACTTCGGGCCAAATTAAATTGTGCCCCTGCAATCATTTATGAAGCACCTCAGGCCAAGGACTTATCGGTTTTGTGATGAGTATTACGGATGCCCCCTTCCGTCACCCCCTCATCCCATTACTCAGCACATCGTATCAATCCAGGATTAGAGTAGCTTCTTGAGTTTTTGCATACGGAAATACGCTTTCTCATGCCCAAATCCCTTGCCAGCTGACAAATATGAGCAGATTACTTTGCGGCTTTGGCCTGAAGGTGTCGCACACTCCCCTATTGATTAATCTGACAGACTTGTGTAGGTATTAATTATATATAAAGCCAGGTGAAAGTGCCAGTCACCAACGAAATGCGAGTCACAGAGCGCAGGTTGCTTGAAATTGAAGCTGCACAGTGGGTGACTCCGGTTACGGGTACTCATTAACCCAGAGATGGCAATCAGTTCATTTATTTGGGCAATGACAAATCACACAACCGCAAAATGGTCAACAAGCAACTGACCCCATTGGGCGACTGTGTGTGTGTGTGTGTACATGTGAGTTGGTGTTTGTGGTTTGAGCTTGGCAAATGTCCAGGCATAACTGAGGAGTTTTATTATCAGCTGAGCATACAAGCTTTCAAATTTATTACATTTGCTTTACACAAACACCACACAATGCCAGCAAATAAGTTTTCCAACTACTTTTCCTGGGGAAAATTTACATAATTTACATTGTAAGTGCAAAGCGGTGCGGCTTCGTTTCTTCTTGGGTTCCTGACACCGAGTCGAATAACACAAACAAATTGAGTTTTATATTTTGGCATCGCCTTTACCTTTAGTCGGCTCCCTCCTTCTCCTCCTTTCGCCCCTGTCGCTCTGCATACTTGATTTTCCTTTCTCTGTGTGTTTTTGTTATTTTCTTGTTTTGGTTTTTATACCCGCTGCCCATAGGATATAAGGGTATTATAACTTTTTGCCAAACGCAAATGTATATAACAGGCAGAAGGAGGCGTAGCAGACCGCACAAACTATATATATATATATATATATATATATATATATATATATATATATATATATATATATATATATATATATTTATATTTATATATATTCTTAATCAACATAACAACCGAGTCTGTCCATCCATCAGTCTGTTGCCACGCAAACTTATCTTTCAGTTTTAGAGCTATCTTAATAAAAATTGGCACACATGCTTCTTATTACTGCACTCTTTTAATAAGTTAACACGCGCTGGATGGGCACGTTATATCGTATAGCTGTTATACAAACTATCAGTCGATTTTTGTTATTTGTTAAGATATTGCAACCAAATTTAATACATCGGACTTTTTCTACATATATATTTCGTATATAAAATTTCATAAAAATCGGACGACTACAACGCATAGCTGCCATAGAAACAATCGAGCCAAATGCAGATTTTGGTATCAAGACTAATTTTAAAATTAACTTAACTTATCAGTGCCAATCAAAGTGAGACACAATATTAATTTTTCACATTCATTCCAATCAATTCTGCACCATTATATATCTTATTAGAACGATCGTAGGAGATAAGAATCTGCAAGGGTATAAAACTTTCGGCATTAAGGTAGCCTTTCTTTCTCATTATTTTTAAAATGTAATTTTAGTTTCAGATTTAATATAACAAGTAGCGTAGTTGGTATATCACAGTCGGGTGTGCTCGATTGTAGTTTTCTTTTTACTTGTTATTGTTTCACATCTTTTCGTTGGTTTTGGCGCGTGGCAAATGATTTTCATTTCAAAGAAAGTAAACATGACAGCGTGAAAGGAAAAGGGTGGACAGGATCATAAGCATTAATTTCAATAAGCCGACAAAAAGTCTTGGCCAGATTTGCTTGCTTGCTTTGCTTGCTTGGAATAATTCATTCCGCTTAGTCGAAATTGATGACGGATTCGTGTAACATTTGTTGTTGTCACTGGTTAATCTCGGGAACAATCAATTACGCATCTTTATGCAATTAAATGCACATTCAAATGTCTTGCAACATGGCGTATACATAATTTCTTAGTGCTTTCAAGCGTGCTTGCAGTGGTGCCATAAACATAAATCACTCATACGTCATGTGGTGCAGCAGCGACACGAATCTGCTTGTCGGACAACCAACACATTGTAGTGAAGGAGCGAGTGCAGGGGAAGGGATAGAAAGTGGGGGGAGCTGCTGCTGCTGCGACAATAAATAGCACATAAAATGCAAAAGGAAACCGCAAAGCGCACAGCGAAAGCACAGCATGGGGCGGACACGGAGCCAAACGCTGGCGCCAGAGTTGCAGCAAGTCCTCAAACGTCACACGGCGACAATGTTGCCCAAAAAAAGGACAAAGAGACACAGGGACAAAAGGAGCAAGAGATCCAATGCGCAGCAGCAGCCAAAATGCCACTGGAATTTGCAAATGACATTGCGCTGCTTGTGTCCCTTTTGTTGTTGTTGCTGTTGTTGTTGCTGCTTCTTGCATTAATGCAACGCCGCAAAATTTTAGCATAACCAGGCGGTAAAATACTGCTCCCGCTGCCACGCTCCATGTCAAAGTCAGACCACAACTTGAGCACGTCGCCATAAGCAGAGAATGCTCAACTCAGTTCAGCTGAACTGTTTGTCACGTTCCGCGTGCCGCGTTCTCGCGCATTTGTGCCGAACAAGTTGACGCATAAATACATGAATTCCTAATGAGACCAGAGGCCCGAGAAGTTACGGCCCCCAGGTACGAGGAGGAAAAACGCAAAAACTTTCCCACTTTGCTTTCACTTGCAAATTATTAGTTGAACATTTGACGCCACTCGGAGTATTTATTTAAATGTTTCCCCCTCCCCCTCCCTACTCCCTGGCGGGCCACCTGCCAACTCCACCACCCTCCGTCCACTTCGTCATTCTCTGGTCCGAAATTGAAAAAGTTTTTCTTTTATTTTGCGTATTGCATCAGTCGGAAAATGTCCCCGGACTAGTTTGGCATTGCTTCCATTTGCAGTTGCAACAGAACCACCTGCAGGGTATTAAGGGATTCGCAAAGTTTCATGTGATTCCGTTGTGTTTGTTTAGCCAAGTTGAAGCAATCCATCAAAAAGTCAAATGTGCGTCGCAGCTGTTGATGGCAAAACAAGAATGTGCAACACCATCAAGCTACCTTTGCCATGTGCCAACTTGTGGCACTCTGAATGCGCTGTCCTTTTCCGGGTGTTTCTCATTAGTTCTGTCAGCTTCTGCTTCGCCAGCCTCATTCACTTTAAAAGTCAATTTCATAAACTGTTGCCTTGTTCGGGGGAGGGCAATCAAAAGCCTTAAATCTAATATCAAATACTCGTTGCTTCAGAATACAATCTCATCTTACTACTTGTACTCTGCTCCCTTTCGCTCTTTAACAGCCATCCGAATCGACGCGCCTCGGTGCGCGTCAGCGTTTCGCAGCCACAATTGGGTTACGCAACAAATGGAAATGGAAACGGAGCTGGAGGCGGAGGCATTGGTGGTGGGGCAGGTGGGGGAGGCGCAACAGCTGCGACAACGAGCTGCACAAATGCTGTAGGCAATGCCAGTGCCAGCGCCAGCTCCAGTCGCATCAGCATTGCCACCATACACAGCCACCAAGGAGCAGGAGGCGGAGGGATAGGAGGAGGCAATCATCCGCTGGAGCAGGTGACAACAACATCACCCACATCGACGACGAGCCAAACGGGCCAAGCCGAAGAGCGACGCCACGCCAAGCTGCGCCCCTTTAAGATTGCGCTTAATCGTGTTGCCACGCCTACGCTCAATTTGCGGTAAGTGAAAGTTGGAGGGGTGCTCCCTCTTCTTATTGTACTACATACATAAGTATATAACTCGTATTCTATATACAGTTTTCTCAACAATCGCTCCAAGCGCAACAGTCTGTCGGCCAATGCTGTCGCCACGGAGCAGAAGGCCACCAAGGTGCTCGGTCTGGTGTTCTTCACATTTGTGCTCTGCTGGTCGCCGTTCTTCATACTGAACATCATCTTTGCCGCCTGCCCCGACTGCAAGGTGCCCGAGCATGTGGTCAACACCTGCCTCTGGCTGGGCTATGTCTCCTCCACGATCAATCCGATCATATACACAATCTTCAATCGAACATTTCGAGCGGCTTTCATTCGCCTGCTCAAATGCAACTGCGAACGGTAAGTGAAAGCAGGGTCAGCCAAAGGGGGCTGGTAGTTCAGAGGGGACTGATAACAATTGCAATTTGTTTTTCGCGTTGGGTAATTTATTGTGTGCTGCGGTTAACTAGCCCACATTGCACTCTGTGCAGCCGATTGATGTGCAACGTGACGTATGATTGATTTTCGAGTATTTGTATTTGGCAATGAAATCAATGCGATTTATTGCTGTTACTAAGTGCCAATATGTGCGCTGAGAGCGAGTGCACAAGCTGACAAATGCCCAGCGATTAGCACTGTGCGAGGGAGAAGTGCAGAGCAGCGAAATAAATCAAAAGCCCAACTGGGATTTCTCCCTTGGGCATTGGAATTTAACTACAAAATATAAAACTGTTTACAGCTTAGATAAAGTAAAGCAAAAAATAGTTAATTTCACGATCTATCATATCACATGGAAACCATAAAATGATCTTCCTCGTTTTATAAATTTTAGTCTTTTTTATGTGAACATTATTACGACATTATAAGTTCTGCTTTTTTTTGGTTTTGTTGCCGAAGTTCTCGCTTGGAAAGTAAACAATGGAAAGTCGACAGTGAGCAACAAGCACATAGAGCAGTATGTACTATTGTGAATATGTATGTGTATTGTGAATCAACAGTTGATAAATGTAATTCTTCTTCCCATTGTCAAGTCCTGCATTTTCCATAGTTGTTTTCCCTTTCGTCCGACGATGAAGTAGGCGCAAGGAAAGGTTCTCAATAAGATACGCATGTGTGTCAGCATGTTTCATAAAGGGTATTTAATAGTCCATCAATTCTACTTGTGCCCCGCTGCTGCTACTGTGAGCACTTGCTCCATTCTGTGCTTCCTCCCATTTATGTTATGTTTCATTTGATATTACCAATAACTTCGCCGTCTCACTTCTCGCTCCCTCTCTCTCTCTCTCTCTCTCTCTCTCTGTCTCTTTCTGCTCATTGCAGCTCGGGTCGTCCGCTGCGCTATCGTTCGGTGACCGAGGGACGCAGCGCTCTGAGCCTGTGCGCACCCTCTGCACTGCCTCTGGCCATCTCCTTCCAGGGTGCTCCACTGATGACGCCATCGACAACGAACGCAACGCCGCTGAGCGAGTTCCGGGGCAGCTACACAATCACCGACGATGAGTGCTAAGAGTGCGGTAGCAACTCAAGCGATAACGAATTTATGGCCCATTTTGGCGTAAAACTACATATAATCAAATGGAAAATGGTAAATGGAAAACGGAAAATGGAAATTCGAATCGGACAAGTCGAAAATCAAAAGAAAACTTCAAGCTGTACTTAAAAAACAATATAAATGTGTGTAATCAAATGCAAACTACAGGGTGATTCATTTCGAATAATAATCAATGAGCGAAATACTAACTAAATACCAAAACTACTTATATGGCATAATACTAGATAAACTCCACTCATATCATTTTAATTAAGCGAGACTAGACCTGTCATTTTCCACGCCTCCCCCTCCTCCTTCTCATCGCTATTAGTACCTAGCCTAAGTCAACTAACTGTACTTTAGATCTAAGCAATTCTGTAATCGAAATCAAATCGAAATCTAGCATAAAGTATATATATTATATTTTGAAAACTATATGAACTATTTAAAATTAGTGTGGCAATTGAGCTCCTGAAACAAAGTTGTTTAAGTATGTTTGTTAACTTAACTTGTAGCTGTGTTTGTTAGTCATTTCAATTAGTTGTAGCAATTAAGTGTTAGTCATACGCTTCCAACTGGAATTTACTACTACTACTACTGCAACAACAACAACAACAACAAGAACAACAACTACCGAAGAGTATACCCGACTAACAAACGGGGCACTCTCCCACTCTAATTTCCTTTTTGTGTTTAGTCTAAGCAAACGAAAGCTCGGAAATATTTTGTCATGTTGGTCTATGAAATTGCTAAATAAACTACTTGACATGAGGGTGGGACAGAGAGTGAGTCCCTCCTGTCGCGCTATATTCTATAATGGAAATGCAGTTTTATTCAAAAGATAAGAACAACTTCGCATTTGAGTGGAAAAACTTGTCACCTGACTAGGGGTGTAAATTATGTAACAGCTTTATAACACATTACAAATTTGTACACGTTTGTTTAGCTTCAAGGCTAAGGTGAAAGCTAGAAAATATTTAAAATTTAGTCTGAGTCATTTCTGTAGCAATTTCCTAACATTACAAATTTTACACCTTAAATTAAACCTTAAATTTACCTGCACAAATTTGGTATTGAAGCGTTATGATTTTCAGCAATGATTTAATGCGCGCCGCCCACTGTCTGCACATTGGCATTGTGACATTGTGAAGACTTAACCGTTTCTCATTTGATGGATCAGCTGGCGATTGGCAGTGACAGAGACAACAGAGAACTGCAGGGAAGCTGCCGAGTGGGAGCCACATGATGTGTCACGCTCGAGGCACATCTAATCAAGATCTGCGAGTGTTACGCAGACTTAAGTGCTCTGTGTCAGGCGCACACACGCACACACACACAAATATATAGAGTGGCACTGCTGCTGCCGTCGCTGACATTTACTTTGCAGCGTGTGCGAAAGTAAACAGTTTCCGGCAGACGATGACAGCGTCAATAATCGCAGCAGAGCAGAGGGAGACAACTGCAAGTCGTATTTGACAAGTGAGTGTGCGAGTGTGTGCGTGTTCACTACTGTTAAATGCCATGAAAATTGCATTATAGTCACGAGCTTAATGCAATTCAAATGCTTTTATGATTATAAAATGGAAAATGCTCGTGTTATTCCCCGCGAAGCGCAAAGCGCAATGTGCCAGAAATCGAAAAGAACGACGCATGGAGTGGCACGAGTATCTGGATCTGCTTGCGGCAAGGTGTCGACAGTTGCAGTAATGAAAAATTTGTGTTGCATACTGCTTGGGGCTGTGGGGACGTAGAGAGGAGCGGTGGGCGAAACTGTTGACTGAGGCGACGCCAGCCGCAAAGTGCACGACAGTCTGGCGACGAGTAGCAGCAACAACAAAGTTGATGGAGACAATTAAATTGCACGAGTGGCAAGTAGGGAAAAAGGAGAGCAAGAGTGAATGAAAGAAAGAGCCAGAGAGAGAGGGGGAGAGAGAAGGAAAGAAAGAGGGAGGTAAGTGCGCGAAAGCGTGAAATTGATTGCCCCGCTGGCATTCGCTTTGAGTTCGCTTCCTAGACTCGCTTTCCTTCTTTCAAGTCCCACAGTGCAGTTTATTTGTTTTGGCCTGCGCTAATGGCCACGCCGGGAACCTGGTTTAGCAGACGCCTTGCCTTGCTTTGCCACAGAAAAACACCTTGAGGTCGACATTATCAAAAGGAAAATTCACAATTCCCGCGCATTTGCATGCGAAAACAATGGTGCGTAAATAAATACACAAAAAACACACACTCACCAGTAACAACAGCAACAACAAGAGCAGAAATCACAGCGGAAACAAGCCTTGATCGCTCAATTGTTCACGCGCGTGCACAGCAGATGAAGACGAGAAGAGAAGGGAAGCTGTCGTCAATGGTGCTGCCTGCCGGATTTGGCTTATTTATTATGCGGCACACACACAGACACACATTCGTACACACATTACAATTGCCATTCAACACTTTGACGCTTCATTAGCCTGTCGCCGTGACAAGCGACGAGTCCGATTGCAATACAAATGCCGTTCAAGCAGCTCCTTCGCGTGATTCAGCAATTGTTTTCAGCTTTGATGTCTGCACAGAAAATAATAATAAAATATTTTCATTAAATCAGCTTAGGAAACAACTCTTTTTAAGTCATATAAGCGAATTATTACTCATATAAGAAACAACATTTCATACATTCCAATAATCAAATAAATACTTTAAACAATGGCACAGCACATCGACCTTAAACAGAGTGGGACTGTTGACAGTGGCAAATACAACGATGACTCTTTGCCCACCAAAAACATTCTTGGCGTGACCAAAATACTGCAGAAAGAACTCATGCATCTAATGCTGTCCAACGAGAACGGAATATCCGCATTTCCGGACGGTGAAAACATCTTCAAATGTATCGGTACCATCTCTGGCCCCATTAACACTGTATACTCCAACCAGACATATCGCTTGTCTCTTCTCTTTCCCAATTCCTATCCATATACTGCGCCTGTGGTTACATTCAAGAGTCCATGCTTTCATCCGAATATCGATCAACAAGGCTCTATTTGTCTGGATATTCTTAAGGACAAGTGGTTGGCGCTGTATGATGTTCGTACCATCCTGTTGGCCATACAAACGTTGCTCCGGGAACCGAACAGAGAGAGTCCACTTAATGTGCATGCCGCCATAATGTGGAACGATCAAGGGAAATATAAA
This sequence comes from Zaprionus davidi, assembly GCA_018903715.1. Classification (NCBI taxonomy): domain Eukaryota; kingdom Metazoa; phylum Arthropoda; class Insecta; order Diptera; family Drosophilidae; genus Zaprionus; species Zaprionus davidi. Next base: position 3,520,100 of record JAEIGL010000003.1, read on the forward strand.
AAATTTCTTGATACCTTCAATGGGAAGCACAAAAGCATCTAAGCAAGCAAGAGAAAAATCAAATACCAATGACCCTTCAACTCTACAGACAATACACAAACAATTAGGGTATCTATCAATCAATTTTTTATATATTTTTATATTCGATACCCATAGGGTAGAAGGATATTGTACCTATGTGACAAGCGAAAATGTAACCTACAAAACAAATAAATATATATATATATATATCAACAGCCAAATCGATATAGCCATGTCTGTCTGTCCGGATAAAATCCTAGATCTCAGAGACTAAGTATTAGAGCTAGATCTAATGAGGTATCTAAATTTGTTCATTTGAGATTTTAGCAATTATTTATTTATTAATTTATATATTTATTAATTTCTTATTTATTTATTTAAAGAAAAAATAATATTAAGTACTTTATTCCCAGAAAGTCCCATAGACCTTTTAAATATCTATTATCATTGAAAAATGTAGATTGTTTTATCTAAATAACTATTGTTAACCGAGAAACTACGGTGGCTGTAATTTTGGCGAAAACGAAAAAACCAGTGCGTTCGATTCAAAGTATAATTTCCAAGTGCTTCATTGCTTAGCCTATCTAACTACGGCGGCGAAACGGGGTGAATTCAAAACAATGAAGAGAGAACTTTATTGCGCTCCCGCCCGCCCTAAACTAATTTACACTATGCTTCATGTTTTTTCTTTTTATTAACTAACTTAATTTAACAATCATTGATTCTACAGAGACTATAGTACTTCTAAATCATAAACTCTGCGCGAAACCTTTTGCTTAAGTTTCTTATCAAAATCGGTTAAATTTAACAAACTTACGCCTTCAAAGTTTTCTCTTCGCTAAACCGCAAAAAAAATAAAGGACTACTCTAGTTTCTTTTTTGCCACTTGAGTTCGCGCGCGTCGCAAATTGTGTTTTAGCCTCGACCAACAGTGCGTATGTGTGATGTTATGCGACGTGACGCGATGTGATGCGTTGCGACATGACGGCCAGCCTGGCATTGGCATTGGCTGTTGCTGTTGCTGGTAACTGTTGATTTTGTTACTGGGTTTTTGTTGTCTCTGCACTCGTTGTTTATGTTTGCCGACAGCCCACGTGCCACTAAGCTGCAACTGGCCGAGGCGGAGGTGGAGCAGGACAACCCGCTCGCTCGCTTCATTCATGTATGTAATTGATAAAGGCAACTTTCTGTGTTAACCACACACTCCCTCAAGTTTCAGTAATTAACCATGACACGAAGAAAGCACAAAAAGAATGCACAATTTATACTTGGGTCGCCTCGAGTTCAAGCATAAACTTTGCGCTTTAAGCAGATGAGAGCGGCGCTGTCTTAGTTCTTGATTACCTTGGGCTTGTAAGCCGCAAAACGCGAAATAGACTCGAAATTAACCCAGGTGCGAGTGCGGATGCTAGGCCTTTTTGCACCTTTCGGCTGTCAGGTGGTCACGCCATCAAGCACTCTTCTCCACTCTCCCTCCACACGCAGATTAGTCAAATTGGTTTTTCCCGAGCACGTTAAGCCGCCGGCTAAGGCGCGTTTCCTTTGCCCGGCTGAAAGATTGAAGACTTGAGAGGAAACATTTTCACTGTAAATGGAATCAAAATACCCATACGAGTATGGAATACAAAAAAAGTTCAATGCTTGGCCATATTTACAGGATATCTTCCCTTAAAATCAGGAAATAATTGAAATCCCTTAACAGTTTTCTTGCTTGTTAATCCCAGCTTAAAAACAAATCAATATACGGAATATTTCCTCTTTTTTCCTGAGAAATAGAGAGAGAGAGAGATTTGATGGAAAAACAAAAAGAAACCCCTTTCAGGAAACGGATAAATTGAATTCTCTAATTATGCAGCAGCTCGTGGGGGCGCGTCAACTGTGTTGCTAATTGCATATAAATTGTTGAATTGTTTAATGTTTTTAGCAGCTGACTGGCGCAAAAGGGTTAATGAGGGACGTCCCGGCCACGCTGCACGTTCCACGTCCCACGAGGACGATAACTTGAACTACGAGACGAAGGGATTCGTTCACGCCAGGCCGAGCAATTAACAAGCGCAACAAATGGGCATTTTGTGTTAATTAGCTGGCTTGGCCTGGTTGGTGACTGTGCGGGTGGGTGGGTGAGTGGGTGATTAGTGATTAGTGATTAGAGTCGGCACGCCATACGGCATATTGTGTTGCCAGCTAATCACCTTGCCCGCTACTCACGTGGCAACAAGATTCGGCAACAGTGCTGCAATCAATTGACAGATGAGAGAGAGCAACACAATGTTGTCCCAAGCCCTACACACATCTAGAATTTAATTAAAACGTTAAGCCAATTTTCCCCTGGCCCCACACAAGAAAAGTGGCAACATTTTCAGCTAAGGTATCCGCCGGAGTTGGGTAATCAATCACAGAAATTAAAATTATTCACTTAGGGGCAGCATAGAACGAAGACAAGGGATAGAATGGCGAAACAAAAGAAAAAGGCAAAAGCAAATCGTGTTTAAATGTGCCACAGGGTGTTGCTGTGCTAAGAAATACCCTGCAGGTGAGGATTGGTATTAAGAAATAAATACCTAAGAGAGAAGTAACATCATTTAAATATTATTATATTATATTATAATATATAATATTTTATTTATAAGTATTGTATTACATATGTATGTATAGGGATTTGTGGATAGTTGGAATCAAAGTCAAATGATAAAGGAATGAATTGATAGATGGACAGATAAATATTGTATGTCCATAAAAGATGCACTATAAGATTGATGGGAAGAATCGAATACAAATATAACTATAGTATGGAATAATAGATTAAATGATAAATTCTTTAATATGTGAATAAATACAGAAATCAAACGTAAATACATTTCAGAATATGTATGCAACATATACATATATGATTAAAATCAACTTTCCAATGCATACGGAAAAGAGCTTGTACTAGTCAATTACACCCTTTCAAACAGTGCGCCCTAGGGTACAAATAACAAACAAGAAACCGCACAAAAAACAGTCTACAAACAAAATACATTCATCTTCAATCGCCCCACAGGGGGAATCGCACGGCATATCGCGAGGATTCGCCTTTGCCAGCTAGTGTTGTTTGCTTTGTCAGTCAGGTCTGCCAGGTTTGTCAGACAGATAAACAGAGACTCGCCCGCACAAAAGTCAATTTCCGGCACTTTGCGAGTACGCACTTAACATCGAGCGACAGCGCAAATGCAACACACACACTCGCTTTGTCCTGAAGTAGTGTGCACAATGCATACACACACACACTAAGAAATAAAAGTACTTGCAAACAGGATGTCAGTTGAACGAGGGGCAAATTGTATTTCGCATATCATGCACACATACACATATATTGTATAGTATTTATCAGTTGTAATTATACGAACAGTTCCATTTACTTAGACGTTATTATATTTACATAATGCATGATGCAGCATCATCAGCGTAAGCTAAGGAATATAACACACACTTCCTTACTTGATGGGGCGCTTAAAGCTAAACATTATTAACTAAGAGATAATCTAGAAATTATTATATAAAACGGCCTTGCGGTGGCGGTGGTATTTCGCCCAGCTACTGCTCCTCTTTGGTCATCTCATTGTGGCTGCTTTACTTAAGCAAAAAATCCATCTCTGATTTTGTGGTTGACATATATTGATCCAATTCCTTGTCCAGGTCCTCACGCTTGACCTCTGGACGCTTGGGTTTGGCTAAAGAAGCAAGAAGAAAAGCAACGATTAACTAACGCTCTAAGGGAGCAGGGGACAGAGGAATTTCAGTATAGAAATTTCAATGTTGAGCTCTTGGCGGCTCACAGAGTCCCATTGGGTGTCCTATGAGGATGTACTCTTGCAACGCTTTTACCTGCAACCGTGCCACCACCACGAACACGACTACGTCCGCGACGACCCTGCTGTTGTCCGCCTGCTGCCTTTGCAGCTCCTGTTCCGTTCTTGTTGGCCTTCTTCTTTTTGATGTTGCTATTGCTGTTGTTTCCGTTACCATTTTTAATATTACCACCAGCCTTGGCTACCTTGCCACCTTTGCGCTGTGCACTGCGTCCACGACGACCTGCAACCTTTTGCTTAGCATTTCCTGAAGCAGCAGCGGCACCACCAGCTGCAGCATTGCCCTGACGGGCACGAGATCGGGAGCGAGAGCGTGAGCGCTGTGGAGCAGCAGAAGCAGCACTGGCAGCAGCAGCGGCACGTACAGCAGATCTGTCAAGGCAACAAAAGGAGATCATTAGTTAACAATTAGCAACTAAGATTAGATCAAGAGACTTACCTGTTACGTGCACGTCCTTTGCGTCTGCGTCCAGCACCGGCGACAGTTGCAACTGCCTTATCGGCTGCATTCGAATTGCGACGCTTGCCAATCCGTCCGGCTGCAACACCACGGACTTGACTGTTGCTGCGACGATTGCCACCACGCTTGTTATTGCCAGCTCCTTTTCCAGCTGCTGCTGCCACACCAGGACGCACACCCAAGCGTTGCTTCACCGATACACGAGCTTGTTGCACACGTCCACCAACAGCTCCTCGGCCCCTATTAACCGACTGCTGACGGGGACCCCGGCTCAGTGAACGGTTGCGGCTCTGCGACCGTCCTCGGCTCTGATCGCGTCCACGACTCTGATCACGCTGGCGACTCACATCGCGTCCGCGGCTGACTGAACGAGCACGCACACGACTGCGCGAGCGGCCACGTGCCGGGATTTGCGACTGAATCTGTTTTTGCTGCTGCTGCTGTCGGGTCAAGCCTCGTCGACGTTGTGCCACACGCTCTGCTGCTCCTCCCATGGTGGGGCGGCGCGTGCCCAGACGCTGGCGAAGTCCAGTAACCGCCGCATTGTTGCGTCGAGCTACGCCGCCGCCGCCGCTGCTGCCGCTTCGACGAGCGCGTCCATTATTATTGGCAATCAGATCGGCGCGCATGCTATTTATGTGATTGAAGTTGTAGAGGCGGAATAAGCAGAAGAAATCGAATGTGTTTTATGTTGTAGTTGCATTTGCCATTTGATATTTTGGTTTTTGTTTCTGTTTGTTTGTTAATCATTGCTACTGCTACTGCTGCTGCCTCTGCTGCTCGCGAGCAATCTTCGACCATCGAGTTGGGTTAACAACAACAGCTACAAATGTGTGTATATTTGGTTGGATGCTTACGTTGCCAGGCGGGTGACGTTGTTTGAGCGCAACGGCTTTCCATTGGGTCCCATCCGGACCGATTTGATTCCACCAACGCGTACAACAGCTCCAGCGCCGGTTGTACTTGTCCGCAAGCTTCTCTGTAAGATGCATAAGGTTTTGTGATGGGTTTTTGTTGGTTTTGCGTTTACAAACTGAATCCCACACGCTTCTCACGAGCGTTCAACGGTTCAGTGTGCGTGTGTTTATCAAGAATAGACAAGTCTACTACAAATTGCATTTATATGGGGTCTGATATGGCCAGAGCTGCCGTGCCAGCAATTGGCAATCGGCAATCGGGGTTGTGAGCCCTGAGCTATGTATGACAACAGACTGCCTGTATCTAGTAGTTTCGTTAAATACTGATCATGCTAATCATCCTTTGCTGCTGCTCTTTGCCACACAGTGAGTTAGATATCAGTCTGACTTTCAATGAGTTTCATGGCCTCAATCCCAGATTAATTACAGTAGTAGTAGTAGTTCAGTAGTTGGTCGTTGTTTTGTTATGGGGACACATACGCGCTTCAGTTTGAGGGCCGTCTGTACGGTGTGCTTCCGTTTGAACTCCTGCAAGAGCCTTGTATTGGCTACCGATGACTCTGCGTCCACAATACGCCGACTGCGGCTCTGAGAGCGACTGCGACGTCCGCGTGGTGCCTCCGCTGGCTGTTGCTGACGAGATTGCATTTGAGTGAAACGCTCGTTTAGCGATATTCCAGTTTGAACCATATTGATGATGAGAAATTGATCAAACTTGATATTCACTTGACGATAACTTTGCTTTGCTTATATGAACTTATTTTGCGGATTTGACGGCACAATTGAACTGCTTCGGTTGACACTTGATTTGTAACTGTAAGAAATTGCAGAAAAGTCGGTTAGTTATATACTGGAAAAATGGGTGCATTTTTCAGGTACCCACGAAAATCAGGTAGAAAATTTGCAGCTGTCGGAATATAATCGCGCCATAAAAAGGAGATTAATACATAGTCGCATGCATGACAGCTGTCACGGCGGGTAAAGCGTGGCAATAAAACTCATATATACCCATGATTTCCAACAATTTTAGAAATGAGTTCATGTATCTCGGAAAATTCTATTCTAATTATATACACTCTCACTCACAGTTGCCATAACAACAAAAACAACAGGCAGAAGAATGCTCGTTGAGTCACTTAGATACACACATGCTAAGATGCATTTTTAATGTCATAATCATTCTCTTAACTTCTATAAAATAATATTCTACATTTTTACGTACCTTGAGCTCGTCCTTTTGTTCGTTTTCTTGTTTTATTCCAAAGTTTATTTCACAATGACCAGGGGAAACGGTGGAACGTTTTAATTCCTTGCCGATTGTTTATTACTTTCGCAAATTGTTATTTGCACTGCAAATAATGATTTTTGATTGTTAACAAATTGTTTAACTAGGTTTTTCCTAGTTAAAACGCTATTTTTTCTCACAGTTTTGACAAAGAATGCAAACGCAAGAGGTACAGCTTTTTGAGAGATGTGATAATTCGTTTTATCGATATCATAAAGTAGAGATGAGCGTTGCTTGGGTTGGGTGCCTAACAAACAGTTTACATAATACCAGTGACAGATATTCTATAATATTCCCTTATACTTGTCAAAGGATACTGTTTTTTATTTCTCATATACAAAAGACAAGTTAAAAAAAACAAATAATTATAACAACAATTCCCATGATCTGCGATAAAATATGCATTAAAAAATCACAGTTAGGGTATCAAAGAGTCATTTACAGTTACTATGATTGCATTCACCTTTTTTGAGCGAAGTGGCAACACTGCTCACCTTTCATTTAGCAATTTGCGGTACAGAAAACACGGCCACACTGGACGAATAATAGTTGAATTGTTCCTCCTCCGCAGTTTCGAAGAGTTTTATTTTGCCGTCATCAATATGGCTTACGTATAGTATTTACACAGCCGGCACGACCCAGGCCGTGCCACCAGGGCATCTTACGTTCATTCAAGAACAGTCACTATCACGACGGCATACGACGTTCGGCAATGTAAACAAACATTAGCCACACGCATAATAACTAATTCCCACAAATAAACAACAACAATATTTGTTGTTGTTGTTGGGCTGCTGTTATCGTTGCTTAACTTATGCAAAAAAAAACAAGTTTGTGCGGTTATTGAACTCTTGACACTTGACTTTGCCGGCTAGAACGCTTGGGGGCATACGAATCTACATTGGAATTTAGACGTGTCAGCAAAAATCGCTTGAAAGTTTGAGCCAAAGAAAACAGTACAGAACCCACAGTCGTCAAGGAGAGTCTTAAATTTAACCAGAGGCGCCACATGTACGTTTACAAGATGGGAAATCGTGCGCCTGAGCTGATTATATGGTACAAATTACAAAATATATCAATTATGGTCAATCTTCTGTTGATTTCCTAATATTTTCTTGTTGTTCAGCTCCTTTATAGTCATCAGCTTGCTGGTGATACATTTCTTCTCGGACCTTTTGCGCGTCTCTCTGGGTGGCGACTACTTAGCTGATATGACGCTGTCGCAGCTGGTGGAGGCACAATCAACGGACTATGCCTGGCTGCTGAAACTGTTGGTCAACTGCTTTGGCTACAGCTGTGTTTTTGTGCCCGGCTACCTCATCTACAAGTATGTCCAGCGCACTGGTTACCTGGAGCGCGGCAACAAATCGTTTCTCCACACAGCCGTCAACATGTGCATCACGGGCAACTCAAGCTACGACTCCGTAGACGTGATACACATGGGTGGAAGCAGCAGCAGCGGTGGTGGAGCTGGAGAACGTGAACGCAGTAAACGCACCAGTTCGCAGGAGGCTGTGCAGTTGTTTTGGTGCTTTGGCGGTCTGATGGTGTCCTACCTCACGTGGGGTGTGCTACAGGAGAAGATAATGACGCAAAGTTATTTCAACTTTGCTGGCCAAAGTTCCAAATTCAAGGATTCACAGTTTTTGGTCTTTGCCAATCGTTTGCTGGCATTCTTCGTGGCCCTCACTTATCTCCAGTGGCAGCCTTCTCCGACACGTCATCGAGCGCCGCTGTACAAGTACTCATATGCCTCGTTCTCGAACATCATGAGTGCTTGGTTCCAATACGAGGCTCTCAAGTTTGTCAACTTCCCCACGCAGGTGCTGGCCAAGTCATGCAAGATCATCCCAGTCATGTTGATGGGCAAAATAATGTCTAAAGCCAAATACGAATCATATGAATATCTCACGGCTCTGCTCATTTCGCTGGGCATGATATTCTTCATGAGCGGCTCCTCCGATAGCAGCAAGGCCAGTGGTGTCACCACACTGACGGGCATCTTCCTGCTGTCCATGTACATGGTCTTTGACAGTTTCACGGCCAACTGGCAAGGCTCCCTCTTCAAGAGTTACGGCATGAGCTCACTGCAAATGATGTGCGGCGTCAACTTGTTCTCTTCCATCTTCACAGGTGCTTCCCTCTCCATGCAAGGCGGCTTCATGGACTCGCTGGCTTTTGCCACTGAGGTGAGTCAGCATAGATATTTTCTTAGCATTTAGTTGCTGTGTAGAGAATCTTCTACTTAGTTTATGTTTATAATCGTACACATCGCATTTGTTTTTGTTTACTTTGAACGTAGCAGCTAACCCAATTTTATGTCTAATTTATAGCATCCAAAGTTTGTCTTCGACATGGTTGTGCTCTCCATTTGTTCTGCAGTGGGTCAATTGTTTATCTATCACACAATCGACGTGTTCGGCCCGGTTGTGTTTACCATCATCATGACGCTGCGTCAGGTGAGTCTCTCTCTCCCTTCCCCTCACTCTGTACATTGTATACTTATTTTTGTTTGATATATTCTCTTTTAGGCTGCTGCCATTATGCTATCGTGCTTCATCTACCAACACAGCATCTCAGTGCTGGGCATCTTTGGAGTCCTGATCGTGTTTCTGGCCATCTTCTTGCGTGTCTATTGCAATCAACGTTTGAGGGCGAAACGCAAACGAGCTGAATTGAATAAGCCCAAGATCGCGGTATAACATAGTTAAATGTTTACTAACTAAATCATGCTCAAAACATTGACGCACAGTCAAGCTCCTCCGGCATTAGCTCTGACATTAGCTTCTGCTACAATTTTTCTCATTTGTACAGAAGATTTTGTTTTGTAGTTTTAAGTTGAAAAGTAAATGTTAATGAAAGTCTCGAGGCTTAACAAGGACTTTGTATGCGTGCTTAAACTAAAAGATAGCTACTATTATATTATACCTACATATCGGCAATATGCCAGTATATATATATACTATAGATACGATACTATGTATAAGACTATATTATATTTATCTGTGTAATAATATCTATAAATAATTTATATGTTTATATTGTAACAATTTATGCTTTCGTCTATCTTTTGTGCAGGGTATTATGAGTGCAGTTGAAAAGAAAGATTTGAAATTTAGTATTGCTAATCTAACTGCGGGGTATTTTTTCGCATTTATTGCAAGATTGATTAATGGTTTGATCTGTAAAACAATCTTAAGACAGAAATTTAAAATAGTTTCTTTTGTTATCCAGTTTTTCCTCATAAAATTTATAATTAGTTTTATAAAATTGTGAAATCTAAATGAATCTAACTCACTATAAATTAGAAAACTGTCACTCTCAAGCTAAACCTGAGTCACGTTTGAGTTTAGCTTGTTTAGTTTTTTTCTTTGCACTTGTCTGGCGAGTCGAGTTCATTCCCAGCGCCGTTGACGTGACATTGACCCACTTAGACGCTTGTTATTATTATTTTTGGCAACATCAACTCGGGCTTACAGCTTGGAGCTCTCCCTACGGCTGGCTGACTGCCGTGCCGGGGCTGGTAGCATTATTAGACACAGGTCAATGCACAAGCCTCGCTGCGGCTGTGGCATGTTTTGAGTCTGCGTGTGGGGCATGTGGGCGAAACGAAGCCGTGATGATGATGATGACGATGTTAATGCTAGCTGTGGCGTGGGCGGTTGCGGCCCAAATTAGCATTCGTATCAAAAAGATACAATGCGAATGCGAATGCGCTGGAAAAATGCGAGCCAATAAAAAAGGGCGTTATGCAATCGCGTTGCCTTCTAAGGGAAAACGGCAAATTTGCCACTTTTTTTGGTTTTGTTTTTTAGCAATTTGCGTTAGTTTTGTTTTTGTTTTTTTTTATTTTTTGCTCATCTACAGAGGTGATAAATTGGGGCGTACTCTTCACTGCTGGCATAGTTCGTTGCCATCTCGTCATCGAGTTAGACTACGCGCGAAAAGTGTCCTTACGAATTCGAAACTACGTGATATCATGCAGTTCTTTAGGCTGCTACTGCTGTTCGTCGCGCTCGGCTCCTGCGTGGCTGCACCTTGGGATTATTTCTACGGCGGCGGTTACTCTACGGCAACGCGCCGACGTGCCCCACCCACCACTACCACCCCCAGCTACAAGCGTACCACGGCACAGAGCACTCGCTATAGTCGCCAGAGCAGCACCAAGTCAGACAAGGAGAATGCCAAGTTTGCTGGAGCTGCCAATCAGGAGCTGGATGACCTGAACTCTGATGCGGGCGACGAGCGAACGCTGCTGCTCAAGAAGAAGCTGAAGAAACTGTATCGACCTTATGCGTCAGCACTTAGTGGTTATGGAGGTTACGGGGGCTACGGGGGACGACCCTGTGTACCCTTCGGACGTGATGCCGGCGCCGGTCAGAAAGATCCCGCCGAACAGGGACGCTTCCTCTTTGATTTGAATGTGTACAATGTGTATCCGGGTGGCGGCGGTTGTCGAGGCTATGGTGGGGGCTTGGGTGGCCTAGGTGCCTTAGGTGGTCTGGGAGGTGGCCTGCTCTCGGATCCCATTGCTCCAGTGCCTGTGCCAGTGCCAGTGCGTCCGTATGCGCCGTTTGCTACCTGGCTCTCACTTTTCGCACCCGGCGTATTGCAAAACAGTCTGGCAGCCACGGTTCCTCTCGCCGATATCCCTGTGCGCCCTGCTTCAGTTGCCAGTGACCCACAGAGTGATCCCGCCGTAGATCCCAACTACAATCCGCCTCCTGTGCGTCGACCTGTGCCCAATCGCGTTTACTACGACTCAGCCGGAGCAGTAAGCATCAATTGAATCTAGAATTACAAGACTCTAATTAATTCTGCGTACTTTCTTTAGCCTCCAGTGACGCCAGCACAACTTGTGGGTGGAGTCGCCACAACGGTAAACGGCATCATACAGCAGCTAACGGGTCAAGTGCAGCCAGTCTACCAGACGGGCGCCTATCGCTCCAGAAGTAACCTACGCAGCAGCTATGGATAAGCAGCGAGTCGAAGAAACGATTTACATTTAAGTTAAACGATTATTATTCTGTTAAGTTACTGATAGATATAAGATCGAATAAAATAGAAAAAAAGAAAACTAAATAAAATCAAGTGAAGATATTTAAATGGGAGTTGAATTTAAGGGATATTAAAACTTTACGTGATAAGAACTACAATCTTGTTTTTATAAACTTGAGAGATAGAAAGAATTCTTATTAAAACGAAGTAAATACGTGTATATCTGTGTAAATGTTATGAAAGAGGAATACCTTTATATAATGAAAATTTATATAATGAATCTTTGTCATAAGAATCTTAATAAAGAATACTAATTGAAATCAAGTAAAGATATTATATTTAAAGAGAGTTTAATGCACGAGGAACAGCTTTATATATCTTTAAGCTTTTCGTGATTAGAACGACAATCTTTATCGTAAATCTAAGAAAATGAGAGCTGTCTTTACTTAAGTTCAACAGACCCCAAAAATTATTTTATTCCTGTTGTTTACATTTAATAGATTTTTATGAATATGAAATACAATTAAAAAACAACCAAATCTCTACCTCAGCACTGACTTTACTTTGCTTTGATTAAGTGCCGCTTTATTTGCAATGAATAATCTGGCAGATTGTTCCTTCTGCGTTAGTCATACGCGCACTTGATGAATCTTTCATCTTCGGCCATTGAATTTATGCACGTCGCGTCGAGCTCGTTAAAAACAAGAAGACGCCGACGACGACGACGACGACAACATCAACTACAATACAAGGACAACAAAGAGTAGAGAAACCGGATTCTATATGGGGGATTTACAGGGCCTCACAAGTTGTCTTGGTTGTTTTCTGTTTTTATTTTTCGTGTACAAACATAAAAAAGGCTAACTAAAAAGCTAAAAGATTACACTTAGCCAAAGAAGCCGCCACCTCCGCCATAGCCACCGTTGTAGTAATTGTTGGAGTACTGCGACTGCGACTGGCTATAATGACCGCCATAGGAACCACCGTAGTTGTTGTATCCGCCAGCTCCGCCAGGATAGAATCCACCACCACCGCCGTAGTAGGGTCTGTGTCCGTATCCACCACCGTAACCGCCGCCGGGATAGTATCCACCACCACTGCCAAAGCCATGTCCACCGTAGCCTCCATAGCCACCGCCGTAGCCACCGCCTGGATAGTAGCCACCACCGGGATAACCACCGCCTCCAAATCCGCTATAGAGACCAGCATTCAATCCCAAGCCGGCACTCAGACCAACTCCACCGCCAAATCCGCCGCCTAGTAATCCAAAGGTACGTCCCTCGGCCTTGCCAGGTGCCGGTGCAGCAGCTCCATATGCGGCCAGTGCCAGCAAAACGACCAGCTGCAAAAAAAGATGCATCAATGAGCAAGTGCATCAACAACGGAAGAAGTGAACTTAATACATACACAATAAAAGCGCGCCATTTCTAGGGTATGTCTATGTGGATGTGTCGCGCTCCGATTCGGTAACGAAACTAAATTGCACTTGTCAAGTGCTTGGCGCTTTTATACTCACTCTGTATAAGAAGCGAACTACGCGCCACGCATTGCCAAGTAATTCTACGCAAATTGCAGAACAAACAGAGGAACCGAAACAGACAGAACCAGTTAGTGACGAAATCGCGGAATACCCCCTCGGCTGACTGCTGACTCTGGGCCTCAGAATGCGTTAATTTTTCGATTGTCAAATTATACATCCATGTATTGTAGATAACATACTATATGGTGTGTGTGTGTGTGTACATAATCGGTTGAGGGTTATGGCAATTGTGCCGTCCCGCCGCAGTGGAAGATCAAGATCATGAAAAACCCAATAAAAATAATCACTTGAGCGATCGTACAACAAGAACTTGCCACAGCACCGACGGAAGTATACCCTGGGATAGGCAGTTTCAATTAGGAATAATTTTAGCGAACTGTTGAAGCTTAAAATAATTAGTAAAATAAATATGCGAATTTTATTGAGTTATTTGTATTCATAAAGTAACAAATTTTATTATCGTAAGGTCATATGTTAATTATGTATTATTAAGTTGATAGAATTGACTTGAAATCCTTCTAAAAAGATGTTCTTCAAGTGGTCACATGAATCTATTGCAAAACACCTTATATTACCTATATAATATTATGATATAAATCAAGTCACATAAATAACTTATTTAATTCAAATATTTATTATACAATCAAATTAGTTTTTGTAAAAATATTCCCCAAGTAAACTTTTTAATCAGGCAAATAAAACAAATACAAAACTTTAACAATATGCTATACCTAACGTCAAGCCTTCTTTTTAAAGAGCATAACCAACATTCCGTCCACAACAAAAAGACAAAATGTGCTTAGAAACAAAAGACTTAGGCAACAAACTAAACGCAGAACGTGCAACGAAGCATGGGCGTAGCTGTCGGAACTCTCGTCTCGGCCAGGCATCGCGCCATCGCTTAGCTCATTAGCACTTGTCGGTCGCAGAGTGCCATTATTGTTGTTGCAGATCTAACTTTTATTCGCATACTCACTGAATACACTTAGTACTAGTTGTATATCATCTGTGGTATTTGTGCTCTTTGTCTGTTTGCTCGACAAATAAAGTAATTTTATGCCTTCACTTTCGTTCGTAAGTTTATTCAACTCTGCCGACGTCAGGGGAAGTTGCTGAAACCGCCCACATCATCATATAGGAAGTAATTATTGTTGCCTAGTTGCCAACAGAATAATGTTACTTAGATTTGATGGATTTGCTAACGTGATAATTTTTTGTGAAACAACTGAGGATGCAAATTGTGTTTCGTAGTACACGCAGAAAAATAACTTTAATTATATATCTTCCTAATAAGGGTATTAAAAATTCGGTGTTGAAATTACATTTATAAATTTCTTGTTGCAAGGAAATTGAATTTGTTTATCAAATCATACGGCAATGAAAACTATGTTCTAATCAAAATGAATACTTAAATTTATATAATAAATGTAAATAAACTAAAAAAATATATAGAAGACTCATTTTAATTTTTAAGGAATATAACTTTAGAATTAAAAAAGTCGAATTACCATAAAATATTTTCTATAAGCAAATTCCGTAAGCAAATTTTCAACTTATTTTCAAGACCACACTCAATATTTTTGTTAGTTTTCTTAATTATACACCTAAGCATAAGTAATTTATTTGTAATTAGCTTAGATACATAGTATTTCCGTTTAGATTCGGCATAATAAAAGACAGATTTCCACAGTACTTGTCAATAAGAATTTGTTCTCCAACAATGAAGGTGCGTATTGGATGTTCTTTTAAAATTTAGTACTCCTTCTTAAAATCTTATTCTGTGCATTCTCAGGCTGTTTTAGTTTCCTGTATATTATGCTATCTGGTTGCCAGCTCGCTGTGTGCACCACAATGGCCAGGACTTGGATCTACAGGATATGGTTTTGCACCCTGGGGAGGATATGGTAACTACGCTTCATCTAGCGCCAGTGCAGCTGCGAGTAGCAGTAGTGGAGGCTATCAGAATTACGGGTCACCAGGATTCGGCTATGGTCTGCCAGGATATGGATATGGAAATTATGGAAACTATCAAGGAGGCTACCAGCAGCAGTACAATCAATTTGCCTACAATCGCTACAACAATGGGTATGGATTCGGACAGGGATCTGGATATCCGTTTGGCTATGGCAAATAGATAAACCACAGAAACCACTTTACATAATTTAATCATCTATTTATAAGTATGCAGATGTCTCTAGTTAACTACTGGAAATTTCGCTTTTTATGATGTTTGATTTTCATTTGTTGGACTTTGCTTTGTTTTGGAGGTCAATAAAACGAAAATACCCAAAAACGGCGTGTGATGATGATTCATTTGCTTTATTAGCTGCAATTTTGAACTATCTCTTTGAGTGCGCAAGAGTTTTTAATAATATCAAGATGATATATGTATTTTTTACTGTTAATTTCTATATATTCTTTTAGCCGATAATACTTCGTTCCGTTATATCAATTATAAATTCATTTATTCCATGACAATGTGTGAACTTCCCCAAATAATATTAAATAGTTGGATAAACATTCGGTGTCTTTGAGTTGGAAATACCCCAAATTGATCTGGTTTCTTTTATCCATTCATCGCCAGTAACCGTTTTCAGCAACTGCCAACAGAATGCTTACTTCCCATCAGTTGACTTTACACCGCTATTAGCTCTACCTACATATACATATATGTATATATTTTCAGATTTTGTACCATTTTTTCATTTCTGTTGTATTTTTGCTCCTATTCATCTCGAAAACCAGAAATTTTCAGGGTCAATTCGTGTGCATACGTATAAGACAAAGATAGAGAGAGAAACACAGACTGCTTCAATAAAGGCAAACAAGATCTCAACGAGAGACATGCGATTGCATAAGGGCGCTGAAAAAGAAGCTCGCACATAATGCGTCGACCCAGTCACTCATAAAAACTCATCGTCTGCCGCACAACCGATTCAATTGCACACGCGTCGTGGTCCATGCCAAGCGAAAGACTTAGGTCACCAAAGAAAGATTTGAACTTGACGACTTATAATACCATATAATAAAACGATCCATAACGAGGCCGTAAGACTGAACAAAACCAAGACAAATCAATCAAGCGAAATCGTGTTAAACGTTGTAAACTCTGTGTAAAATGCAAATCATTGTGAGTAAAGAGACGGTTCGATGTTTTGAATATATCAAGTTAAATTTGTGTAGGAAGTTATGAATAGTGTATTAAATGACATTTTCAGTTAATTGAAATATATTTACAAAATTTTCAAGTGGAACATACGTATATATCTAGTTAAAGATCGATAATAAACATAAAATATTTCGCAATAAGTGATATATTGATGTTGTAACGTAATCACGAAGTTTTTATTTGCGAACGAAACTGAGTATTTCAAAGAAAGCTTAGTATATTTATATCATATAAGCATTTTCAAACTATCTTCTGAATCTTATATATTCACTCTTCCTTTTTTAGCGCCATCCAAATAAAGTGCTGCTATTGCTAGGTATCTGCCTAGTGTTCCTGCTGCAGAATGTGTCAGCGGGAAAATTGAAACTTGTTGGATTCAAGGGACCACTTGGGGGTGGATTCGTCAAGGTGAAGGCAAAAGGTTCACTGTTGGGCTTGAAGAGTGGCTTAGTTGGCGGAGCAATCGGTGCTGGAATTGGCGGTGCACTCGCTACCAAAGCCGTGGGAGCAGTAAGTGCAATTAAAGGCTTGAGTGGCGGCTTGGGTGGAGGCTACGGCGGCGGCTACGGTGTCGGTCACGGTGGTGGCTACGGAGGAGGCTACGGCGGAGGCTTTGGCGGTGGTTACGGCGGCGGCTACGGTGGCGGTTACGGTGGTGGCTACGGTGGTGGCTACGGCCGTAGCAGCAGCTATGAACACCATGAGTCTCACCACGAGAGCCACTATAGCAGCGGCGGCAGTTATGGCGGAGGCGAACCGTGGGGAAAATAAGTGAGAGTGAACTCCCTGATATACCAAGCTATCTATACATATGCTAGCTTAAGTCATATGCCATTGCCATTAGACTCATTTTGTTTGTTATTTAATTTGTAAGACCATTTTCATTTTAATAAAAAACCAAAATATATTTTTATTTTTGAATTTTAATTTCTAGAATCAAATTGTTTGTGTTGTTCGATTAAAATTAAACATGAAACCGTTTATTTACACAAATCGATAGATCTCTTTAATCGATAGTGCAACACAAACGCGTACGATACAACCTGTAGATGGCGCTGCGTATAGTACACTCATATGAACTATAGATGGCGCTGCACAGTTGCAACAATTATTAGCATGAACACACAACTCGTTTTGTAGGTTTCCGTAGTGTAGTGGTTATCACGTGTGCTTCACACGCACAAGGTCCCCGGTTCGAACCCGGGCGGGAACAATCTTTTTGATTTATTTTTTTTTCTTTTTATTACTTAAATTTACTTTTATTACCTTAGACGTTAAACAAACAACAATAAATTAACGAAATCTTTGTTTAGCGCCTTTTAAATCCTCCAAAACCACTGCCAAAACCACCTCCGCCATATCCAAAACCGCCACCGTACGAATAGCTCTCATATCCACCGCCATATCCGCCATATCCACCATATCCGCCATAGCCTCCATATCCACCAAGTCCACCAAATCCGCCACCGCCCAGACCACCCTTCCATCCATGTTTGAAGGGTATAAAAGGCTTGGCAACTGGAACTGGCACCGGCACAGGCTGCGGCACTGCAATTGGAACGGGCACAGGCTGCGGCACTGGGATTGGTTGTGCAACAGGAATTGGTTGAACCACAGGAAATGGCTGAGCAATGGGATAAGCTACAGGGTAGCCACCGCCAAACTTCTTGCCTCCTCCAAAGCCATGTGCGTCAGCCAGGCAGAGGATAATCATCAACGTCGCCAGAGTGGCCTGTAACTGTTATTTTACGAATGTGGAATATGTTGTTATATGGATCTATGGGCAACTCCAATCATACTCACTTTGTTTACTTCCATGCTGTGAGAAACTTCTAAGCTTTGCTAGAAGCGAGTTGTCACTTTTATAGCAATCTCCTCCACTTCCTGTACCAGCCCCTTAGTTCAAAGAACTTTGGAAATAACGTGTTAATGCTTGTAAAACCAGTTAAGGTATGACAAAACTCATTCATTCAAATCTGTTTTGACTTATTTAGACGCAGCAACTAATGCAAAAACTGTAGCGAAGATCGTGTGATGAACATTGAAAGCGTCCATCTCGCGGGTTTAAGGTCATGCGGTCAGTTCCGGGCCTACTGACGTGGTGGGCGTTTTAATCTGTGGAACTATTGCTTATAAAAACTCAAGCATCTTTCTAGCCGGCAAACAGTTCAGCTGAAGAAGACATACAATCCGCATACAATGAAGATAAGCTACTCCTCGGTAAGTAATTCATTACTGGCCTGATTTCGAGATGGCTTATCTAGCTTCTTTTCATTCACAGCTATTTGTGCTGAGTTTGCTCGGCAGCTGCTATGCCCAATATCAGTATCCACAGCAGGGTTCAGCGTCAGGAGTTTCTGGTGCAACTTATGGAGCAGGCAGCTCTGGCTCTGCAGGCGCTAGTCCCGCTTCTGTTGCCACTCCGGCGGGCGGAGTCAACAACCGCATATTGGGTCTTGGATCTGGATTATTAGGAGGCGGTGGCTTGGGAGGCGGTTTAGGAGGCGGCGGCGGCATTGGTGGCTTGTTTAGCAATCTCTTTGGCGGACTCCTTGGTGGTGGCAACAATGCAGGGCGCCCACCTTATACGGCTCCACTGCCCCCATATGGTGGCGGATATCCCGGCTATGGCGGCTTCGGTGGTGCACCTGGTTATGCCGGTGGTTATGGTTATCCCGGTGGCTATGGAGGTGGCTTTGGAGGTGGCTTTGGAGGTGGCTACAGTCCCGGCTATGGATACTACGGATAAACTCGTTCTTTCCCTTTCCATCGTTAGCATCGTTAGCAACTCAAGTATTATTTAAATGAATGTTCGTGCATGTTATTAATTTGTAGCCGTAGAAACTGTTGACCAATAAACCTGTAAAATATTTATAAATCACAAAGTTGAAACCGTTTTGGTTTTAAGGTTAATAGCAACTCCGTGCAGACATGGGGATGTAGCTCAGATGGTAGAGCGCTCGCTTAGCATGTGAGAGGTACGGGGATCGATGCCCCGCATCTCCAAATCGTTATCTACTTTTTTTCCCAGGGCATATTTCAAATTAGTTAATTAATGTGTTTTAGGGGATATGCTGGTGACACTCAAACGTTAAATTATAAGTAAATAAAAATAAAATGTATTAACTAACATTGTTGTCATGCGGTACAATGGTCTAAAAGGTATGGCACTCGCTCGCTCTGGGGGCGAGGTTCCCTGTTCGAATCTCGGTGGTGCCGGTTTTTTTTGGTATTAATATTTAAATCCAATGTATCTCTATTTTTGACAGTTTTAAAACCGAAGATACAATTTTAAAAATTGCAAAAAACTAAACTCTCAATTGGAGATGCGGGGCATCGATCCCCGTACCTCTCACATGCTAAGCGAGCGCTCTACCATCTGAGCTACATCCCCGTTATGGCCAAGTGCGGTTATTGAGCATTTTGTCAGTGCGTTTCTTCACGATGAACCCCGGCCGGAACAAGTTTATGCTAACGTTGGCATTTTTATTCGAATATGTTTTGCATTTAAATAAATTAATTACATTATAGGTAAAATAATTAAATCAAAGATAAATTGATGAGTTTCAAGTCAAGTGGTTAACTAACATACATATATAAATGAATTCTCTTGTTTATACATACATATAAGTCTTCCATTCAATAGTCTGACACATTCTTCACATTTGCTTGCCATTTGCCCAACCGTCTGCTATCGTGTTGATAAGTAGTGAACGGAGACCATCATCGTCGTTGGCTGGACAACTTGCATAAACTTATGCATTTA
This sequence comes from Zaprionus davidi, assembly GCA_018903715.1. Taxonomy (NCBI): domain Eukaryota; kingdom Metazoa; phylum Arthropoda; class Insecta; order Diptera; family Drosophilidae; genus Zaprionus; species Zaprionus davidi. The sequence continues at coordinate 3,540,107 of JAEIGL010000003.1, forward strand.
ATTTCCGTTTCCGGTCAGTGAAAGTTACCCGAAAGAAAGCAACACAGCAGCAGCAGCAACACCTGCCAGCATACGAAACTTTCGGACCTGAACCTGCACGACAACCAGTACCACGTTCCCAGTTCCTTGTTCCCTTTTTCATTGTTGTCCCAACACAAACAAAAATAAACGCGCGGTCAATTGCATATGTATAGGTGAGGGAGTGGACCGTATGACTACTGGAGACATGTAGATGCGCGGTGTTGTTGTAGTCCACTTCTTCCCACCCACAACTCATCATCAGCATCATCAGGCAGCGGCAGCCCTCACAATCTGCACTTTCACACTTGTGTTTATCCAACTGTCGCTCTCCGGCGTATTTATTTGTCCCTTTGCTCCTCCTCTCCCGCCCCGCAGCTCTATTATTATTTTCACAAGTTATATAAAAATAATAACAGAACCGAGAACTGACCGGGCAGAGCTGAAGCTGGAGCTGGGCCGAGTGAGCCATGGCCAGGGCCATCCATTATGCTGGCGGGCATTTATTTGCCAAACAATTCAACGAGGCACTGGTAGTATCTACCATGACGTCGAAGTCTCCGGCTCCTTGGGCCTGGGATTCAACCACTTCATCAGCGTGTCCAGCGTTTGGCCAGTTCGTCGGTAGTATCGCACCAGCATCGGCATGTCTGGAGCTATCTTATGGTTTATGATGGAATCAAAACAAATGCGCCAGCATCTCGTTGGGGAGTCTGATGAGTTTGTTTATGCAGATTGCTTTGGTTTGGGGTTTGGAGTTTGAAGTTATTCGGCGTTAATGGATAAATGTCCATGTGTGTTTGCGCTCGTGTGTGTGCTTTGGTGTGCGTGTGTGTGTTTTGGTGTTGGATGCTGTAAGTGCTGCTTGCCAGCAGTATTGCCCTCATTTCTGCACACATTTTTGCATTGTAACCCTTTTTAATGATTTGCCCAAATTGACTATAACAATTCGGGGAAAATGGACTGTAAGATGTGTATAAGGAAGTGAATGCTTAGCAATTATTAGGTTAATATATTTTATAATTGTGTTTAAATCCATTTAACATAAATCATAAATTTAATGAGGTAACTAAACGGTTCTTTGAGCATTTAAAATAATGATCGAATAATATAAATGTTAAAGTCTTAACGATTATATCAAATATGCATACTATAGTATAATATGAATATTAATGTTTAATGTTTGGTTATCCTGGGCATCTATGCCACTAGGGTATTCAAACTTCATTACGCATTCGAATTCCTTGTGATTTTAGCAATTCTCTTTTTTGTTGCACGCTTTTCAATTAAAATTCTATTGTTTTCTTTTACTTTGTCTGCGCTGTTTACTTAGGTAACGCCGGACTGGACTGGACAGGGCTGCTTAGCCAAGGGCGCAGAACATTAGATTGGGACCACAGCCAGCTCCGGGAAGAACTGGTCCGGATGCGAAGCCATAGCTGCTAGCGCTTGCTTGAGGCGGACTTGATGCAGGGGGCTGCGGCATTGCGGGCGGAGGAGGCAAAGCAGGTGGCATCGGGAAGGATGACGAAGGAGGAAAAGCAGGAGCTGGCGGCAAGGGTTGCCTTGCTGGACTGAAAAGTCCAGGGCCATATGGAGGCTGGAGCGGGGCCATGCCTGCAGCGCCGGCTGCATTATTCTGATCTGCCTGATAGATGTAAACGTTGCTATTGCCTTGTGCCGCTTGTTGTTGCGTCTGTTGCGGCATCGGGGCTGCATAGTAAGCAGGATAGAAGCCTGGTTGAGGTCCAATGGTAGCAGGATTACAACCATACGATGGACAATTGTAGTAACCATTAATGGGGTACGCGGGGCCTGCGTAAAGCGGTGCAGGATTGTGGAAGGCAAGCCAACGATCACGCCAACGTCGAAACAATGTGCCCAGAAAAAAGAAAGATCGTCCATCCATGTGTTCCGGCTGTGGAGGTGATTGCGGGTAATCCTCATGCAGTTCACCGTAACTGGCGCTAAACAGCAACATCAACAGTAGAATACCCTGTAATAAGTGCGAAAACCTGATTAAAATTGGCGAAACTTGGCGAAAAGCCGCTTACCTACCCGGGTAGACATTTTGGCAACTGATCGGGTTGACGTCTGTGCCTAAACTGCAGCATGTGGCGCCTAGTGCCGCCCAGAGCCAGTTGCTGCTGCTTAATGTGGCATATAATCGGATCCATTTCAGAAGACTCTGCAATCGTTGCAGCAGCCAAGCGTATCTGGTGTCAAGATCGTCGCAAGACATTACAATTGTCATAATTCAATTCATAAAGAGTTTACTAAATCTTTGAGATATTTAGTAATGCAATTATGAAATACTTTTCTTGCCTATCAGCACTAAGTCTCCTAATATGATATATGATAATAAATGAATGTTTGTATATTTGTAAATTCTTTATAATAATGAAGTGATTGTGTAATAGAATTTTAAGAAGCAAAGTAAGTAAAGCATTTCATTTACATTAAATATTGTTGAATCCCAGTTCCTTCAGTTTATGTTCTTTCCAGTCTTGTCCACTTCCCCTGTAGCTGTAGCTGCTTCTCTCGCACATCTATTGCAAAATTAACCAATAATTTACAACTTAAGTTGATTTAAAGTTAGAGTTCTTCGTTGTTTCTTTCCCCGTATACGGAGCCGGCACGTGCCAGCGATTCATCATTATGAAAGAGGGGCAGAAAACTTGCCAGGCCCTTGACTTTTGTTGCCTGATTTTGTTTTTTTTTTTTGCTGCCAACAACAACGAGTTTTGAGTTATGAACACTGCGTGCCAGGTGTACTAAAAGCAGAGAAAGGTTTTTCTTTTGACAGTGTATACGACTTGTGAATACACTAACGGGAATAAAATTGACTTAGCCAAATACGAGTATTATAAAGATAATAAATTAAAAATAGAGAATTGAATCTGTAAAATAAAAAACTAAGACAAAATAATATATAAAATTAATAAAATAACCTACGTTATTTTAAAATTCATTTAAATTCTTCTATTTATTCTACAATAAATAGAAGAATTTAAATGAATTTTAATTTAAATGACGCAAACTTTATTTAGATATATTTTCTATAGACTAATAGACAATCTCATTGAACTTGGAATTATAGGGTATTTAAAACAGGTGACAGCAATCAGTGAACTGTTTCGATTCGTGTCTGGAAAAACAAAAACAAAACCAAAGGCTGTGAAATTTCACGCGATGCCGTGAAAATTTCGCACATTACGCGTATTACACGCCCCGTCCCTAGGCAGAACAGGGCACCCTGTTCAGGGGGACAATTTCAATGGGAATGCTGCCATAGATTAGCTTCAACTCACAATGAAAGAACTTTGATTTCGGCAGCAAGTTTCATTTAATTAAAAAAATATGCAAAGTCAACAGAAAACTAAAACGAAATTACGAAAAGAGAAAAAGAGAGAAGGAGACAACTTTTCATAAACTTTGTTGCTATAAAAACAATAAAAACCGCAATCCTCCCCGGTTGGGGCATTGTTATCGAAATAAGCAGCACAACTCCAAGTGGACAATGGTCGAGCGAGCGTCCTTTTTTACGACAAAAGCTAAATCCGGCGGAACCACATAAATTATGTTAATGCTTATGGTATGTACACGCCCACCATGTGGGCGTCTGCCACTGTCACTGTGACTGTGACTGCGGGCCACCCAAGTCCTGTACAGGGACAATCACAAAGATACACACAGCAATACACAAACACACATACTGGGTCGACGTGTGTGCCGAAATGACATTTGTTTAGTCGAGCGTTTCTGTCCACGTTCTGTCCGATAGTTTTTCCTCGTCCATTGAGAAAATTGCTGACAATTGCCAAAAAACAGTTCGGATGAGGGAGCGAATAGAACTGTACGCTGTTCTAGAGACAGAAGGTATTGTGGCTACGCATGTGGGCGTGGCAATTACATGTATAGTACAACATATCTCAGCGTGCTGTAAATTATACATGAAGAGATTGAACAATCGGTGTAATGGGCAGGATAAAATATATCCAACACATAAAATATAAATAATATAAAATACTATATGTAGTGCATATATGTTACATGTAAATCTGAATATGTATTCATCTACAATTAATACATATACATATGTATGTCATGTACATGTCATATACGAGTACATAATACTGTCTGTTATCTACACTTAGTTTCCTTCGTAGATTATTTTCAAAGACATTCAAATAACTCACAATTTAAACCAAATAAATTACCATATTATTGTTTGCCATTAACAATCCTCTCTAGTTATAAATAATATTGCCAAAACTGTTATCGAAAACTTTCAGCACTCACACAAAGTAAATAAGTAGTTAAGCTTGTTGGCTAACCCGTCGACAGACAGCGACATATTCAAGTAAATCTCTCTCCTTCTCTCTCCCTATTTCTCAAGAGGAAATTAGAAGAGGACATTGCTGTCGTCTCTTGGTTCGTCCATTTGTCGAACAAAGGACACAAATAAACCAAACCACACAAAAGGAAGGACATTGGAAATTAAATTCATAAAAATGATTATGGCACACACATGCGGCAGTTCTCCATTGTGCCAAGTCGTGATATATACATACATATGTTTTGTAATGTGGGTAATCCAGCACCCCCTCCCCACCCGTATGCAATTATCTGCCTTGTGCGTTTGAGTATAAAAAGTAAAGATAAGCGAGCGGGTAATGCAAATAAATCGAAATAAATAACGTTGCTGCTGGCTAATTGCAGAGAGCAGAGTCCCTTGGCCACCACGGCTCACGGCCCCACTGAAATGGCCAACTGGGCTTGCTCGACATGCACGCAACATGCTGTCGAACATATCCGTCGCTGAGCGCCGTCGGCTTCCGTCGTTATGCAATGCTGCATGGACAACAGGTGGCAAGCTCGCCTGGAGTTGTGTGAGTGGGCTTGTGAGTGTGAATGGATGAGTGTATGTGTGTGTGGGGGCTGACATGCATACGGCTGGCTATTCCTGTGATTCATAAAGGCGAATCCGTTGCCGTTGTTTACGGTGCACAAACTTTCTGTCAGCTGTCATCGCTACAGACGCACAAGAGCAAAACGAAATTGTCCCCCCTGCCGTGTATGTATGTTCTGTTTGTGCATCTCCCTTCCACTGGACTGACAGCTGCAGCACCTAACTTAATTCCAGATTGGGTCGCACAATGTATTTCTGTATGTACTTTTATTAATAAAATGGCAAAAACTTAAAAAGTAAATCGCGCACACTTGCAAGATGCTGTTAACGATAGGCCCCGGCGAGATTCGAACTCACGATCTCCTGTTTACTAGACAGGCGCTTTAACCAACTAAGCCACGGCGCCAGTTGCAAAGGTCGCAAAATATAACGATTTTTTTATTTCATTAATAGATCACAATTGGTGATTTGCCAGTCTAAATCAGGGATGCCTAGAATAGTGCTATACATTTTTAGATGCTTCAAGTATGAGGACAAAGTGAGCTGAAATAAATGATTACCAAATTGAGCCTCTGGTTTCTTAGGGTCCTTTTATCTACTTGCCCTTAGAAGGAAAATTTTCCTAATCGAATAAATCGTATTATTTTAAAATTATTAAACAGTTTTAATTTTGACTTTTAAAGACTTGCCCTTAGAAGGAAAATTTTAATATATCTTATTATTTTGAAATTATTAAATAGTTTAAATTTTGACTTTTAAAGAAATTGTTTTTCTAAGGGCCCTGGGCTAAATATTCTTACAAACTAATAAAAATTCTTCTTCATTTTGCAATCAATAGGTTTTTTCTAAGTAAATCAGTTTTGTCATTTATTTTCAGATCTGTTAAAAAAGTAAAACTACAAACAGTTTAAAATATATAAACTAGAAAAAAATTAAAAAAATAAAAATAAAAAAAATACTCATTCTCACAAAACATTTATTTTGTGCGAAGGCCCCGGCGAGATTCGAACTCACGATCTCCTGTTTACTAGACAGGCGCTTTAACCAACTAAGCCACGGCGCCTCGTTGAACAACGTGTGCGTAAACAGCAACAAAGGTTTACGTCCACCAAATTAGAAACAAGTAGGGCATGTTATATGTGTAGGTGAGATAACCTAAAAATAGTTTAGTATCATTCAGTATAATTTCACAATACTAGTTGTAAGAATATTAGGAAATACGGTTAAAATAGATCATGTGTATATTTTTAGAACCAATATGTGGACATTTAAAAATGATTAATGTTTTTATTAATACTAAACAATAATAATAAAATACATAACCCAATGTATTTTAAAGTATTTATTATTTCTAGTCAAAAGTTTTAAGGAAAAATCACATTGAGCATTTTCTGGGGACTTTTTCTTAGATATGTATATTAAATATTTTAAGATGAGTGTCATACGAATGATTATCGTGCCAAGGGGGAAGCACAAGCCCTCATATACGACTGTGTATCTAAGGAATTACTCAATGCTTGTGCAGATTGTGCATCGAGGGAATGTACCGAGCGTGTGGTCGGTTTAATCATACTTTTAGGGTATACAAACATATTCACGCTATACGCATTGAGTATAAAAGCAGATCGCAGATCATTGTGGGACATTCAGAACAGAAATCGTTGTTTTAGCATCAACATCACAACCCACACTTACAAAGTACTCAAATCGCAATGGACTGTCAGGCAACAGGAGACCCAAAAACAGGAGCAGCATCTGCCCGATGCGGCATTTTAAAGGGAGATGAGAATGTAAATGCCCGCGCCGGGGTATTTGCAGCAACCAACAGCAGTGCAGGACCTGTCACAAAGGGAGTCTATGGAGCAGTGAATGCGTAAGTGTGCAACTTACTGAACATACCTCGCACAGAGCACCACTCTACAAAATCAATTCCCTCTGAACAGTAACGGACACGGTCTGTCGGTGCAGCATGGACATACGCAAGGCTTTGGCAGCAGCACAACAGTCGCTGGCCAGGCAAACCTGATGGAGATGAATAAACACAATCCAGTTGGGCTCAATGCCACCGCATTCCATACTCACAATCGTACTCACGATCAGTTCGGAGGAGGGCTGAATATGCAACACGCTGCAGGCCATTCGGCTGCAATGGGCGTGAGCCATGTGCCGCAGTTCAATATGACCCAAATGCAGGCCAGTGGAGTGGCCAATCTGCATACCTCGCCCAGTGGCAATTTCCGGGTGGATGCCACAGCAAATGCTTCACGCCACCTGAGCGGACCGTTCAGGGGCAAATCCGACTTTGGAGGTGGACTTAATATGCAAATGAAGTTTTAATTTGAATGAGAGTTATAAATATGCAAATCCTAATCAGTAAATAATCTATTAATTAATGAAAATATATTATCAATAATAAAGTTTTTTATCTTAAAAGAGTTCTGGTCATTTACAAAGTGTAAGAAATACGCTTATCTTAAATTTGCATAACAAAGTCGTTTGCGGAATAAAGCAATAATATCCCAAGTGGCAAGCCGATTATGAGCAAGATTACATATCATTACAGCGCGTTTATTCCGCAGACTCATTGAGGGAGCGTTTTGGTCCCTCTTTCCTCTTGTGATGTTGACTTAGCATCTTTTATTGTGCGGCTACAATCGAACCACAAATTTACCTGAAAATTAACATGGACCTTCAGCTGCTCAGCTTCTTGACTTGACTTCATCTTCGACTTAGCCATGTTGTGGGCGCTGTCTAAGAGGGGGTCGTGTCATTTTTATGGCTTAGTTCTGCGGCGCCTGTAAATATGCAAAGTATTTCGTATAAAACGCGTTATTTATGTATTACGACGAGGACCTTGCGAAATCCGACGTCTAAAATTAATAACCTACCCAGCCAGTCTGTGTGAGCTTTGTATGTGTATCTTTTTGTGTGTGTGAGTTTCCATGATGTGCATTATTATGGGCAAATTAAACACCTTATAGAACAGTTGCGCATTTTCCCTTCAACCAAAATATGCAAACCAATTTTTATGTAAAGCAATTTATTTTGAATTATTTTTATGGCACTTAACGTCGTCATCCCCAACGTGCCTCGACACATCATGAGGTCGTTTCCGCCCAATACACAAAAAATACTTCGATAAATTGCAACCGTTATTATTATTTTATTTCACAAAAATGTTTGCAATGCACAGCAAAAACGTACTAACTTTAAATCAAGTTTCATTTGTTTTCAAGTCAACGGAAGTTAGTTTTTCAGTTAGTTTTCAAGTCAACGGTTAGTTTTCAGTTTTCAGACCAGTTTAAACAAAAATTTCCAAACAATTCTTTTTGGTGCTTGCAGCCAATATGCTTCTTGTAATAACCATTACCTTGGTAGTTATTGTAAAAGTACTTGCTATAGTTTTGTTATTTACAAAGTTCAAGAAGAAGAGACGCAATGTGAAACCCAGTACTGTCCAAATACGTACGTATAGGGAATAAAACTTGAATCACTATTGACCTAATAACCATGATTATCTCACAGCGCACAGATTGAATAGGTGTACTTGTATAAGGTACGATCGAAATTCTTTGATGCAACGAAAATTGTACAGAGAATCTGACTGGAGCAACACTCACTTGCCGCTGCGTATGAGATTCGGGAAAAGGGCTAGTCTTTTGGACTGTCACTCTCCGGATAGCATTAAATTCTATGATTACCAAAATTGCGGATTGCGACGCAACCCACGAATGGAATTTAGCCAACGCAAATATCCAAGCCATTTCTATCTTAGCGATAGTTTTTGTTAGTATGCTTTTCTATGTATATATGTATTATAAACGCTGTTGGTGCTAGGCAACGTCAGTAAACAATCACTTGACAACCACAAAATATCCCTTTGTTGTCAATAAAGCATAACTAAAACAACTTTCCAATGGATTTCACGTATTGCGAGTTCCCCAGCACCGTCTCCATTGACACCTTTAAGGCCTATTTCGATTCCAGCAATGCTAGGCTTCCCAAAATCGAGAACTTATCAAGCGAAGTTCCTGTTGAGGATCAAGCTAAGCAAGTTAAAAGTCTGCGACATCTTGTGCTCGATGCCATCGTTAGCAACTGGAGTGGTAAGAAGAGCGTGAAAGGGAAAGAGAGAGACGGAGAGAGAGTACAGAGTCATCATTATACCGATGTTTGCAGAATTACCACTCTACCGTCAGCTGCGTCGACGGCAGGACAGGAACTACCTACTCAGTCAGCTGGATACGCAGCTGCCATTGCAGTTGCTCAGCTCACAGATACGCGATGACTACTTCTGGCGACGTTGCTATAAGCTGCGCTGGCGCTTGGTTTCGCCACACACGGGAGGCAGAAGGCAGCAGCGTCGCTGGATTAACATTTACATGGAGCGACATGTGCAGGAGTTTATTGAAAATATGCAGACCGGTGACTACGAGCAGGAGGGCAATGTGCAGGCCGCCTTGGACATCTGTGCGGCGTATATAAATCAATTGGAGATAAATCAACTACAGCCAGCACCCCCAGGCAGTGACAGCAACGGTGAGTAGTACTTGACGGGCAGATACCCTGAGAGTAGTTCCATTGTGTTCATTATAATGTTGTTCAACTACCACTTACAGTTATACTTTATATGTATATATATTCTTGATCAGGCAAGGAGATGTGTTTATGTTGTTCTTTGACTATTTTTATTAACTTTGAACTGAATAATTCCTTCGTTTCCATTCACTTCGAGTACTCGAGTGTTTAATAAGTCAACTCAACCACAGATCACATTCCGCTTGATTACCTGTTGGCCAATCTACCGGACTTACGGCGACTGCGGCTGAGCTACAGCACAAAGACGGCAAGCATTCATTACCAAATTGGCTGCAATCAACTAACGCCCCGGGACATAATCCTGTTGGCCAAGGGCCTCAGTCAGTGCCACGAGCTGCGAAAGTTTTGGTAAGATGGCGGGCGATGACTGTGGTCACGACTTGAGACTCTCTTACCTCCGCTTTCCATTGTAGCCTGCACAACACGAAGCTGGTGGCATATCAGCTAAGATTTCTGGCTCACAGCCTGGATAAGGGTTGTCACCATTTACGCGAGTTATCCCTGATGCATTGCGCTGTGGGCGACGGGGGAATACGAAGCTTTCTGGAGACCTGTGTCAGAGAATCCTTCTCCACGTTAAGAGTACTTGATTTAACCAACAATAAAATCAGTATGTTATACTAATGGTACTTGTGTAAGGTTCTTTAAGTGCAGATCACTTCTTTTTAGCCGAGGAAGGTGCATATATACTGAGCCGCACTTTGACCGGAGTGCCTTTGGAGAAGCTTGTGTTGAGACTAAATCCCATACAAAGCGATGGCGCTGCTGCTATTTTCAATACACTGCAAGTGATGCCCATCCGACTGCTTGATCTGGGTAGCTGCAACATCAGCGAGAGCATCACCAGGTTATTCATGAAGCTGATCTGCCAACAAACGACCCTGATTCGCATTGATTTATCTAACAATTATGTGGGAGAAGTGAGTTAGGCACCCGATATCCATTTAATAAGTATTTACTATATAGATCTATATATTATCAGAACTTTGGCAAGCACTTGCAGAAGGTGATCAGCTGCAATAAGATGTTGGAGGAGTTGGATCTACGCAATACGGGTCTCTCACTGAAAATGCGCTGCAAGTTCCGAGAATTTCTTATGAAGAATACAGAGCGTAAGAAATTCGAAGCTCACAAGCAACAACAACGGGATAAGTTTAAGGCAATAGCGAAAATATGAAGGAATGACAGAAGGAATATATAAGATAATGGCATTGACTATTTATCGAAAGTAAGACTGGAAGAGTTATGAAAAGATGAAATAAACAAAGAGTACGTACCGAACTGAATTTCAGTACTTAGGACATTGTATCTATAACCAATAATAGTAGCTACTCTACAGTACTTCCACGATCTGGCGATGGAATCCTGCAGCTGGGAAATAAGTAGAAACTGTAAGGCATCAAAGAACTTTCATTAACCCTCGACCTTGTTGACTTAGTCCAACAAAAACAATGGCAATGGCGACCCCAAACCTCAACTCAAGACCCAAAAACATTCAACAGCAGCCTTTTTCTAATGGCTTTGGCCACAAACAACAACAACAACACGCAGAACAACAGCAACAAGCTAAGTGGCACTTGAAAATGAGTTGGTAGAGGAAAAGGTAAAAAGTTCTTGAAAAAATAAATAAAGAAAACTCTATTTGCTGTTCTTGTTGTTGGTTGCCATTTTCGTTTAGTTTGTTGTTGTTACTTTTGGCACGTTAAGTGTTAAAATTGTTTGTGCTTTCACAAAGGTTAATGGGCTCTAAGTGGGAGAACACCACTAACAGGAGGAGAACTTGAGCATTAATTGGAATAATTTTTGAAAAGTTGAGTAGTTGATGAATAAAATATATGTAGATATGTGTGTAGTTAGATAATCATGCTGTTATCTTCCCATACTCGAACTTTTTTAAATGAAATTTTAGCCAATGCATTTTTTGCTGTTTTTCAATTAAACTCAACTCGTGTTTTTGTCTGCTGCTGCATTTTATTATTTTTTGGCGCTTTTCCTCGTCCATTTTCTGTTTACTTAGGACCTTGTTTTGTTTATCTGCGCAAATGAAAACCAACAACGACAAGACAAAGTATGCGCCCTGCATATGTATAACTGTACAATACAATGTTATGATATACGATATACATATATGATAATTGCGTTTTAAATTTTGATATGTTGAGAAAGTTTGCACTTCGCTACTCTGTGGACTGCCAGGACAAAAGGACAGCAGGTCGACAGTTTTCGTTTTCCTCCCCTAAACCACCTTCCATGCCAAGCATATTTAGCAGCTCGTAAATCTTCAATGGATACAAGCGTGTGATTTATAACGAGACAAAACTTAAGCCACCAACCAAAGGAAGAAAAAAGAGAGAAAATTTCAAAAATTGTGAGTGAAATATTTTTCGAAAAACTTTAAATAAAATTCTATCCTAGGAAGTATGTATAAAATATCTCTTTCTTCATATGGTTTCATATTTATCTACAGAGTTTCACAAGCAGAGATAATGGTTAAACCAGTTTAATATATATACTCATCTGAATTAGATCTGCGATTCTTGAACTATCTAATCTTTTAAATTGGTAATTAACTTAAGGTTTTATTTTTTTCGCTAAGCCCTTCAATTATTTTTATGAGTGGGAGTAACAATTAGGAGCGTGGCAATTTATAGCCTGCCTGAAGCGCAGCAGAACGTTCTGACAGTTATCATAATTATTTATTTTTTTTTTTTTGGGCGAAGGTTTTTGAAAATCTGTTTTGTTCGACGGAGGTCAAAGGGCTTAATGCGCCAAATGGGCAAGCAAAACTTTTCAAATTAAATTAAAAGCATGCCAAAAGGGGAAAGACAAAACAAATTTGATGAGTCAGCTGCGTGTTGAGAAACTGCAGCGTTTAAAAGTCAATAAATCAGCGGAAAAATGATAAGGGTAAAAGCCAAAAAAAAACCCTATAATTAATATACAAAAAGAAAAAACACAATAAATTTTAAATATGAAAACAAAAGAAGTTACTTTCCTTAATGCAGTCGACTTGACGCTTCTCTGCATTCAGCTTAGAAATAATATGAATCGTTGAAGATCAGCATAAATAATATTTTGGAAATATCAAATATACTCGTAGTTTATTGTCTTTCGTATATCGTAAAAATATCCGCACAAGTTTTTTGATTGTAAAACTGTAAAACATACTTTTGATGAAGCTACGACAATTATAGGTTTAAAGTTTATTAGAAATTCACTCCGAATATCGGAGGCTCAATGGTCTAGGGGTATGATTCTCGCTTTGGGTGCGAGAGGTCCCGGGTTCAAATCCCGGTTGAGCCCGCGTTTATATTTTTTTTATTACTTGTTATTGTTACTTTTTGTTAAAATATTTTTTTTTAATAAAATAAGTATTACAAATTATATCGATCGTTGAAGGTCAGCATAATTGTCATTTTTGGGACTTTAAATATAGTATATGTTTTTCTCTCTATATCGTAAAAATTGCCACATCAGTTTTTTGACTGTAACTCAATACACTCCATTATGTTCTTCGATACGAGGTATAAGAAGTGAAAGGGCCTCCAAAGACGAACCGGTTAGACTTGTATAATTTGTCTATCTAAAGCGTCTTTAATTAATTATGCATGCTACATCTGCAAGTTTTGATGCAGCTCTTAAAACTTTAAGACCATAAAAGGTTTAAAATTTACTAGAAAATCACTCCGAATATCGGAGGCTCAATGGTCTAGGGGTATGATTCTCGCTTTGGGTGCGAGAGGTCCCGGGTTCAAATCCCGGTTGAGCCCGTGTTTCAACTTTTTGTTACTTTTTTGGTAAATATTAGGGATATGTAGAAGACATGTCCCCCTAATATTCCCTTCTATATTTTGCACCCACACACGCAACTGACAATGTGACTTTATTGCCCATACAATAGATAAAAATTCAATTCAGGATTGTGTCGCCGTCCTCCGCCCACCATCTATCCGGCACATGCCTCATGTGTCTGGCTTGACATTTTTATGATTATTTCACTCCTTTTTGTTTGTTCACTGACAAATTTACATACACATATCCCCAGAGTGTGGGAGAGAGTCTGCTGGTTTCTGCTTACATATGACAGCCTTGGGAATTTCCAATAGCAAAGACGCAATCTCAATGCCAATCGTATGATGTGAGAATTGCTACAGTTTCTTCAGCTCTTGTTGCTGTTGTTGTCATTGTCTAAACAATAAAGAATAATCGCTGTGGCTTGTGGGCGTTTGTGTACAAGTCTGAGAGAGCCTTCTCCTTAGCCGCCTTCAAAGTTTGCTTTAGCTTCGACGTGCCTCGTTTTATTGCTTGTAATTTGCATGCAAGTTGCGACATGGCCAACTTTTCTTTTATAGGCGACTTTAAGGCACTCAAATGGAGCATACGATTACGGATGAGTTGAGGCAATAGAGTGAGACAAGTTTGACAAAATGTGTAGCTAAGTTAGGCATATCGGGCAGTGGGGAATAGTTTCTGCTTAAAGTAATGAATGAAATCCCAACATTGAATTCACTTACGGTAGAGTACAAAGACACCCTTTATAATTCGCAAATATAAATAATAAGAAATCTTGTCTGACTTGTTGTCGTCGGGCATTAATCAGTGCGCAAACCTTTCGGTTTTCGCCTGTCGGCCCAGATGGCCGGACAATATTTGCCAATCAATTGCCACAAACACAAATTGTCCATTTTCCTGTCGCCCGATGTCGCCGGTGCGGAAGGAATTTTAAAATTCAAATATAAAATAAAATGCCCAATTGAAATCGCTTACAATGAACATCCTCGACAGACTGTTTTCCATTTGTGACAATGGGACGCGATGAACCCAAGACAGCTCGAACAGAGAAAAGAGAAAGGGACAGAGCAAGACAGAGAGACAGATGAGGGGGAGAGAGAAGGGTCCTTGGACCGCAACAAATAATATTGGAAAAGCGTAGAGAATTGTGTACACATTTGGTGTGGCCGCTGCTGGACTTGGCTGCTAATGAAAATGAACTCGATTCGTTCAGTGAATTTTCCGCATACCGAAATGCAAATTCCTTTGGCAGGGGAGGGGGTTGCTTTTTATTAAAAAAGTTAGCTCTGTCTCGGCCAAGAAAAATGCCAATTAAATGAGAAGCCACAACAATGGAAATTCGACTCTACGTTCTGCTCATTAGCACTGTACAAATCAGAGCTACAAAACATACGTACATGATGTAAGGGAACATGATATATCAGCAGTGCAAAATTATGCAGGCAGTACAAATTATTGTTGTGCTATGGGGGAGTGAGGAGGATGGTGAACCTGCTACGGCCTACATAATCCACTGCGAAGGCGAACAAATGATTCGCCTCAACACCCGACGGCGTGCAAATTGCAGAGGCATCAAAAAGCAAAAGCTCAGCCTCGTCGACTGTGGTCATGCTGCTAAGTGGACAAATCTACCACAAATACGAAAATCACCCTCATTATGGCCAGCTACGTAAATTGCACGCCGTCTACCCAGCTCGCAATAGATCCCTCCTCCTCCCCTACCTCTCCTCTCTCTCCCTCTCTGCCCCTGTCTGTCTGGTGTGTGTGTGTGTTTTTTTATCGCAGTGTCGACAAGACCACTGGCCATGTTAACAGACAACATGCTACTGCGACGGCCATTCCGTGAAATGGTCAGCAGGAGAAAAAAACTCGACAATATTCACAGTTAGCCCGCCATACGCCAGACCGACCGACCGCTGTCATCGTGGCTGACACTAAAGTGGTTTAAGGCGATAAGACGAGCCCGAGGTTTGTGTGTATTATGGTCTTCCCAAACGGAATGGGACCATGCCACGCGTTCTTGCATGACACATTCGGGTAATGAGTGAAACGGCAAGGGGTGTTGGAATTCAGGGGAAACCTACTAACTAACTCTGCGTTCTGTTTCGAGAGCAACTAACTGGTTTATTTGTAATTAAATATGCCTTTTAAATAGGCGAGGATATTGCCAATAAACAAACGAATGTCCCATCAGTGCTTGACTAAGAGATACCCATACAAAGTATAAATTTTGAGAAAGATTTGAAAAATATTTGTAAAATATTTGAAGCATAAAAATGGAATGAATTGAGGTGCCATCTTATTACTTAATTTGCAATATGTTTGCCAATGGAATATCAAATTGTATATCTTATACTATATGTGTATTCTCAATAACATTTTTAGAAAATTATTATTCCCAAATGATTTTGTAAGGATTTCTGAAAGAATTAAGAAAAATTTGCAGCAAAAATCAAGCATTAAAATAATGATTAATGATTATTAAATGATATATGTTGTATATCTTTATTCCTTCTTTCCTAGTTAAAATATCGAACTCAATTATTCATTTTATCTTTGTTAAACAAAAACTAATTTCAAGTGTTGTCCATTGTGATAGAGATGAAGGAGAAACTAACTGTAAATTACTTGGCTAACATTATCCGCATCCCGATCGAAAACTGCTTAAGCAAGCAGAAATCAATCGATTGGCATGCCTCCCTCTTTAGATTTGTTAGTGCCTCTCTCTTGCTTTCTCGCTCTCTTGTATTCGTGCTGTCTCTTTCTTAATCGCTGCGGCTAAAATCCAATTGCTGCTGCTGCTGCTGCGGCACCCACAAAAATTATATGCAGCGTTGTTCCAGTTGTTGCTGTTCTTGTTGTTGGACTCGACGTTTTCCATTTATTACAACTAAGTAGACACAGCAACAACAAAGAGATGGCGAGGGGAGGGGGTTGGTTCAGGGTGAGCTTTAGGTCTCGGCTACTTGGAAGGACTTGGCCTGTTTCCTTTTTTATGCTCTTCGGGTCTGAAGTTGTAGTTGCAGCGACTAAATGGTTTGAGCGATAAATAATGTCCGTTTGTACTTTTAAACGACTTCCTTTCATTTGTTTTGGCGACGAAGCAGACGGGGATGGAGATGGAGACAGGCACGGGGTATGCTGAGAACTTCGATGGCTGCGATGGCTGTTCAAATTGTTTCAACGCCAATACATAATGGCTGCCCCGCCCAGCAGCAAGTGGAGGAGGCAGGAAAACAAGCCGTCAAAGATAGCAATCTTCGATTTTGCTACGTTCTTTTTATACCCTTCGACCATTGAAAATGGTCAAAAAAGGGTATACTAACTTTGTGCAAATGTATGTAACAGGCATAAGGAGGCGTGGGAGACCCCATAAAGTATATATATTCTTGCTCAGGATCACAAGCCGAGTCGATTGAGCCATGTCTGTCTGTCTGTCCGTCTGTCCGTCTGTCCGTCTGTCCGTCTGTCCGTCTGTCTGTGTGAACGCACAGATCTCAGCTATTATAAAAGCTAGAGTTACCAAACTTGGCAGGAAGACTCCTGTGTACTATAAGCAGATGAAGTTTATTTCAAATGTTAGGTGCCACGCCCACCGCCCCCACAAATCAATAATTTAATTTTTGAACTTAATTTGTAAGCGCTGTATATAAGATACAACTTTCTAACTTTAACATATACTAAGCTAAATGAAATATCTACGTAGTGCCCAAATTACAATCCAATCGAACAATAAACACAGAAGTTATTTAAGAAAGTATGAGCATAAAACCAAGTGCTTCTGTCAGCTAACAAGGGAGACGGGCGAGCGCGACGCGCGAGCGCCATCTGTCGGGATTAATTTCAAAGCATGTGCATATGCATATGTGTATGAATTTAACAAATTAAACTACACGGGAACATAGGTCGAAGGGTATCCCACTGTCGCGTTTTGCGCGACTGTTGCTCTCGTTTTTTCTTTCTCTTCGTCCATGGGGTTTCATTTACTCCGTGTTGTTGTTGTTGCTGCTGTTCAATTGATGCGTCCTGGGATAAGGAAGCCAGGAAAACCGAAAACGAAATGCGCCAAAATGTCGTGTAGTTGTTGTTGTTGTTTTTGCTTTGCGTGGTATTGCGGCATATAAATCGTTTTATTTCCCGAACAGCATTATTGGCGTCTGCCCGGATTGAATGACGCGTGTAGGAAATGCGATTGTTGCTGTTGTTGTTTAGACTGTTGTTGTGTCGCGCTTGAGGTTCCCCAGCAAGATAAATGGCTCACTTAGCAAGCGCCCATGCCGCGTGCCGTTGGTTAGCTTCAGCTCTGGATGTGCGGATCGTTGGATGAATGTTAGAGGTGACGCCAAAACAACAACAACAACAACAAGGGGAGACGGAATGTGAAGAGAAGGAGGCGCATCATGATAGGTGTGTGCGGTTTAACGCTTCGCATTTAGGTTGGACACTGTTAGGGGGCGTGGCTGTTACGTGCCGCCATCGCCTGGAGGAGTGACAGCCCGCTGGGCTAAGACTGACAAATAAAGGTGACTTTATCAGCGGCAGCAGCAACTGATGAGAGGACTTAGTACGAGAGAGACATGACAAGGAGAGGGAGAAGGGAAATGAAGAATGAGAGAATGGGAGAAAGGTAGAGTTAGATTTGAATAACAAGTTAAGCCAGAAGAAAGCAGAGTAAAAACAGTTTTAGACACTGAAAAGAAAGTTAAGTTACTGAATGCGAATCTGAGCTAAAACAGTAGAAGAGAAAAGAAAACTTTAGTTAGGATGCCTCACAGACTTAAAGAAGTATAGCGGATACTCAGAGTTCTGGAGAAAAAGTGAAGACCAACGAGAGAACAAAGTCTTCATGAGGTGTGCATAGAGAATCAAATATGTTGCACAGATCAGTAAGTTCTCGATGAAAAATCTCTTTGGCTTTAAAGATTAGTAATCTTTTACTCCGATTATTCGCAACCTCAATGAGCACAAAGAGCTGCCACATTTCTGTCTTGATTTATTCGTAGGCATATTTGTAGATGGTGAATATGAAAAGTAAAGCATATATCAATTTTATCTTGACTTTCACTCAATAATCCCCTCAGCGTGTGACTTAATTATTATGGCGCACTGAAATCACTTATGCCATGGCCAAAGCTCATGTAGCCTCATTCTGGGCACTCAAGGAAGCTCTGCAGACACCGCCCAATGCATCAAGCATTGCTTCTATTTGCTGCCCATTCCCTGTTTTGCATTGTGCACACACAGACACATAAATCAAACAATAAGTACTCTTTATTATTATTATTTGCACTTTTTGCATACACTTACGACGCACACGGTATTTACTTAAGCATCCGCAGCAGCAGCAACAACAGCAACGAGGCATACTTCAAGTTGGCTTATTGAATAAGTCAGCAGTCGACAGAGTGAGGGAGACAGCAGGCCGAGGGAGCCGCCCGAAAACTTCAATAACAACAGGCCGCAGCACTTCAGTGGCAAAGTTTACAGCGACGCCCCGTCGCTATATACCACACACCAGCCACGCCCCCTCTGCCTTCGCCTCCTTGAACTTCTTTGGCCACAAATCTAGCGGAGCAGCCGCAAGAGTAGAAATAACACAATTTGCATAAAATGAACGTTAAAGGTTAGCGGCAACATTATGAAATGCCAAACATTTACTTAGGCAGCGCCCCAGTCGGCTGGCATACACCCTTCGCCCTCTCCTGATGGCAGTACTCGCATTAATAACCCTAAATCAATTTCATTATACGAGCAAAAACATGCGTTAAATTAATTTTTTATTTACCACAAAAAAAGGGACGCAGCAACGGCAGCAAAAAAGGGCTACAAATTTCCAGCAAATTACATGCGTGTAAAAACGCGCGCGTTTCTGCCGCGTTTTTTGTCGTCCTTGCACATTCTTATAAACGCATTAAGCCTGTGGTGCGCAGTGATTCCCAAGTGGTATACCTTCTATTTCTATAATAATGTTTAATAATAAATAAAAGAACAAAAAATACCAGACATTACTTTTCTCTCTCTCTCTCTCTCTCTCTCTCTCTTTCTTTCTTCCTCCCTTCTGTATTTAAACTAATTAATTAGCAAATTTCCAGGCGTTAAAATGTTCAACGCCAGAAAAAGAAAACACACATAAATCTTGTCGCACACCAGGATGTCGGCACTCTCATTCACACAAGGGGAGGCCTCGCACACGGGGCGTATGTGTAACTTATGAATATGCAAGGGGGAGAGACTGCGCATACGCCAAGTGGGCGGAAATTTGCTTTTAGGCTGCAGAAAGCAGACGTCGCGTCAGCAGCTAAGCGACTAATGATGCCAATTCAAGCACAGTGGGGTAAAGTGAACCCTTTTTAGCTAATTTAGTTTCCTTCCATCTGGCTAGATTTCATTTATTAAGCTAACACAAGGCAATACAAATCTTTAAATGCCCAACAAGAACCCGCAGCTAATTTGGCTTGAAGTCAAGCGTGCAAAAGCGATTACAAAGACGATGTCCTGCGAGCGTGGCAGAAACAGCTTCTGCAACAACAACAACTACAAAATAAGCACATCAGCAACATTTAGAGAAACAGATAAGCCAGCATAAAATAAAATAAACCGAAATAAAAGCCAAAATAATAAACCCGCTGACCGCAAGAGCCAAACGCGCTCAAGAGTGAAAAAAGAATGCGATGATAATGCGCTGATAATGTGAAAGGGATTGCGAGCGAAGGCAGGCATCGAGTCTGGTCAGTTACGCAAAGAGCAAGGAGCAAGGGGCAGGGGGAGCGGTGCACACTGCTCCCTCGGGTGCCATTGCAGCCAATTAGGTGCGTCTGTTATGCTTCTACCAGCCGCCCCCTTCGGACTATGCAAATGTATTCTGTTTTCGGTTCTCGGGGCCCCCCTTGCGCAACCCTTGTGCGTGTGCAGATTATCAAATTAGCGTAAATGTTATTGGCCCTTGGGTTCGCTTTAGTTGGAATCGCTGACATGCCACACATGCCCCACGCAATCGCGTTCTCTCCTTTTTCGTCTCTCTCTCTCTCTCTCTCTCTTTCTCTTTTAACTGGCTGTGTGTGGAAATTTTCAATTTCCTGTCGCCAAAGGTGCCCCTGGACATGGATACGCTGCGTCGTCTCGTCTGTCTCGACTGCGTCGTGATAAACGCAAATCCTTAGTTGATTTAGTCGACTGCCAGTGAACCTTGTTAGTTGGCTGCCATAAAAATAAAAGGGTTTTTACGGAGCTCCTCCTTTACACACCACTTGGTCAAAGCATTTTATTTGTGTATATGAAAATATATTTATATGAAATTCATTTGCACACTCTCGACTATCAAATGCGCCACGACTGTGCCCAAAAGCAGCTTAAGTGTTATAGTTACCCCACGACTGTGACAAAGGTGCTCGGGCTGGACAGTAGAATTGTCCTTAAGCCGCTCTAACTGGACTGCGTTGATAGCAAAAATTATTTAACTAGACATATTCAGTTTTATTGTTTGCCAAAAGGCAAAAGTAAATGGCAGAAGCAAACCATATAGGGCAGTGGCGGTTTCTCTACTATTTCTAGGTAATAGTAGTTGGATGAAAAGAATGGAGAGGAAAAGAGTAGAAAAGAGTTGACAGTTTACTGCAGAAGTAAAGGCGATCTTTACTCTTAACTATCTAAAAACTTTATCCACTAGAAACATATACATTTTATTAACAACTAACTAATTTCGCTTTACTTTGAATTAAAATATTTATTGAATTAAGATATTTTGGCGAGCGCCTAAAGAAATTTCATTAGATTATATGTCTTAATGTCAAGTTATAACATATATTTTGTTTCAACTCCGACTATTATCTCAACAATAACTCCACATCTTCATTAATACTCGAATACCTTTAATATATACAAACCTATTAAGTTTCTCGCATTTGAGTTTCTTATTCTTTAATTTATTTTAAAATAATCAAATTAATTTCATTGAAATCTTACAATTTTAATTCTGAATTATCATATATTTTTATTCGACTTACATCTATCAAGAACAACTACTTCTTATTAAGCTTGAATACCTTCAAAAAGCAACACCGTTTATTTTGCTTTTGCCTACTTGAAATTCCCCAAAGACTTTAACACCTTTAAACGGTTTGTTATTGTTGCGGCAATTAGAAAGCCGCAGCAGACCAAACTGTGGCCATTAAAAAACAAACTTTAAGCGCTGCGCCCCCTAACTTTCCCACCCAGTCCACATTATACAGAAGCCCCACAACAAAAACCATTAAAACAATTTAATCGCACTCGAAAGTCGAAGGAGCAGCACAAGAAATCTGCACAAATATCAAAAGACGAAATGAAATGCAAAAGTTTTTATTTTGACGTTGGCGCTTCGCTTGATTGTAAATCGTTGGTGGGCCAATCCCAGTGGCAATCACAGTCCCGGGAGACGCGTTCTGGTCACGCCAGGCGTTTGGTGTCGGTATCTTCAGCCAGTCAGGAGCTCCTTCTGTTGCCCTACGTACCTCTCGCCCTGCCCTGCTGGCAGTGCTATAAGCGTTTACAAGTTAATTTTCACATTGGGACATGACTGACACTCCGCCCCCGCCTCGCTTCCCCTTTGGGCAATTTCCTCGGCACTTTTGTTTAGTTTTTGATTTGACTTTTACTTTTTGTGCCTGCCTGCCTGGCGGTTTTTCGGCTAATTATCATCATTTTTGGCGAGCGCCTAAAGCGATTTCAGCCGAGTCCGACTTCGCAATCAAGTTCAAGTTTGAAGCAGCAGAGGGAGGCAGAGAGAGTGGGCGGGACTATTATGTAGCCATCAACATAATTTGTTGTTTTCTTTCTCTTGTTGTTGCTGTAGTTTGGTGATTTGCCGTGGAGTATTAAAACTTTTGCTGTGATTTTTATGGCCAAGAAACAATTCGAATTTAATGAGCGGCGCCAGTTTCCTTTCTACATATTTCTCTCTCTGCATTGGGTATACTGAATACTGAGTATATATTGAAAAATAAAACACTCGACGTAATCAAATAAATGCACAAAAAAATGTGGAAAATAAACTGAAAAGCATTTTGAGTTGCGCCCGCATTTGCACGATTCGTTAACCAAAGCACACGTTAAACTGAGAAAGGGATGGGAAGGGAAGGGATGAAGGGATATGATGCGAACGACGTGACGCGGTCAGTTGCAGAGTTTTCGGTACTGCCCTGAGGCCTGAAATGAAGTCCGACTCCCCTCTTTGCCATCCCCCACACACAACTTCCGACAACACATTTGCTTATAAGCCGTGTGAGAAGGCATGAGGCACTTTATTCATAAGTCGAGCTTATTTACTTGTTAATGGAGTTGGTTATTTTATAATAGAATGTATAGCATATAGTATTTATAAGTAAAGTTTCTCTGTTATCTGCCAGCACTGCAAATAATATTTACTTTATATACAATGATTGAGTACCTGCAACTTATCCTTTAGGTTGGTAGCATATATGATATATTTTATGTATTTATATTCTTAATTATTAATTACTTACATAAATATATGTCTTTGTCAAATCGCTTGATTCATTTCTGCATTCACAAATCGGAAAAAATGTTCAAAAAGGGCATATAATATTCTATCTGGAGAAACATGTCATAGATCATATGTACATATGTTCCATTTATCTCCCATCTGTGAGCTGCATCGAATGCCTTTTTACCTCTATTTGCTTAGCAAATTTGCTGCCATGTATGGTACTTCTATTGTTTCTATTATTGTTGTTTTTGTTTACTTGCAACAACTGTCGTTTCGGACATGTTACGGAAAAAACAGCGTACTGTCCCCAAAATAAAAAGGAATAACAAAGCAAAAGAAAGGCTACAAAATTGTGGGCAAATATTGAATTTGCAACATATTCGACCCGTTCGTCACAATGCGGTTCCCAGGATCGACACAACTCAAAACTGTCGCGAGTGAGTTGTTCCAACGGTTTCTGTTTACCAACATTCGCATTGCGGATGCTTTGAACAGTGTGGAGGAGGTGCACCAGCTGGATGAGGTGAAATAGAAGCAGGAGTTACCAAAAGGATGTTTAGCCTTTTTTTGGTTATTTATTCCCATTACGACTGTTGATGGAACGTTAAGTATATAAGGCTTGTGGAAAGTTGTGAAGGAGGATAAAATTGGTCTGGGAAACGTCACTGCGCCAGGCAGATAAACAGCGCAAAATAAATACAGGGTATTCTACAGTCATGTAACTTCTCTTTATTTCAGTAGCTGCAAAAACCAAATGTCGCGCAGCTGTTGTGCAAATAGTAAACCATTAATTTTAAGTGTTGGTTGCATGAATGTTTAACTGGTTGGGAGAAGTAAGGTGGAATTTTGGGATGTCTGAAGTATTTAAGATATAATATAATAAAACTGGACATGTGTTGTACCTGAACTGAATTTAAACCTTAGACACTTTCTCCCTCCTTCTCCCTTTCTGTGAAGCATAGTTTTTCTTTACTCATTATTTCTAATCTGTTGTTTTTTCCGTGACCATCTTGTTGACCATCTTTCCACCCTTATGGCAAGAGTGCGACAACCCTAGCAGAATGCAGAGACTTGTCTCTTAATTAAAGTAAATCCCCCACAAAAGAAACTCAAGTCAAAAATGGCCACAACAAAATTAACAATTATGAGTTTAACAAGAAGTTACGCGAAGGACGGACGGGCGGCAAATTAGATTTTTATTGTTCAAGGAAAATTATGCAAATGTGTCGGAGACAAAGGCAATTAACATTAGCAACATTGGCAATGCTGGCAGCACTGGCTTAATAATTAATGCTGCACGACGGCAACCGTGCGTATGAGTAATCTGCGTTTAAGAACTTCTACGTAGCAATGATGATGTTGATGATAATAATGGAGAGAGTGGCATCCCCAAAGAAATTCCCAACTCTTTCCACCTTCTTGTGGCTGTCTCTAAGTTTACTCGGCTGGTCAAAGACTGAATTATTCATAGCACCACAGAAAGAGGAGGAGAGAAGAGAAAAGGAGGAGGCATCTCACTGTGGCCACGCCTCGAGCGTGTAGTAAACTAATTACCCCAACTGCTGCTGTGGCATGTGTGGCGTAGAACACGGCCAACGGGACGCACGACACAGGACACTCTTGTATATTTGTTTGTTTGTCCGTTGTACTCCTTGTTGTTGTTGGTGCTGCAAGGGATACGAGCCACTGTTGTCTGCGCCTTTTAATAGTTTCATAAGCTTCACTTAAGATTCGCTGACACATGTTCCGGGCCAGTCAAGTGGCTGCGCATATATTAAACTTAAACGAGCAGAACCCATCCACACACACACACAGACACCCGCACACATTAGTCCCATTTACATTGACATAAATTGATATCACGGCGTTTATGTCTTCATTGCGATAAGAAAGAGACCAGCAGCTTGGCGAGGCGGGGCGAACCATTAATTGACATCTTTATGAGGGTATCTGCAGCCAGTTAGTTGCTCTGATTTGATTAAGACCTGTAGAAGAAGAGACATTTGGGAAAGGGTACAGTTGTGGCATGGGTTAAGAAATATGTTTGCTGACCTTTGTGTTGGCAAAGACCTAAAGGGAAGTCTTTAAACTACTTATCACTGGCTTTCCTATTCAACTTATTCTTCTTTCTTTGCCTCTTCAATTTGCTTTCCAACTTGCTTTCAACATTAAGATTCCTGTACAAAGAGCTCTCTGTCTTTAGTGTTTGGAAAAGCGTCAGCCTCTATTGACTTAAAGGCTCTTCGTAGACCATTTCCACTGCGCGTTCATAACAGATGACCTCATATTTGTGGCCCCCGAAGATGTTTGATTTCTAGAAGTTTTGTATGGCATTGCTTTTTTTACGGCACGAACAAAGCCAAAAGGCAAACACACTCGAGTCATAAAAAGATGCCTGCAGACAAACAAAGCGACACAGTCAACACACGCATGTGTGTGTGTGTATGCCTGGATATAGGGACTATAGACCATGGCCAAATAAAGATCAAATGTCAATACGCAGGGGGGTACGCGCTAAATGTGGCCAAAAGCAGGCAAAGGCAAAAGCCAAGGCAAACAGCAGCAAAATATAAACAGCGATTTCTAAACGTTGTCATAAAAATGAAATGAAAACAAATGGCAAATGCAAAGGAAGACGGACAGAGAGGGGAGGCGATGTAAAAAACTTAAGACATTCGATAAGTTTGCTTGCAGCCTAAGTCTAGAGCCAGGGGATGTCTGCAGGGCTGGGTGACCTTTTTATCGCTCGAAATATGTTTATGACTCGCTTATGTGCCGCCGGGTCAGAATGGTTTGCTTTCACTGGGCAGCTTATAAATCTCTGAGCCACACGAAATTGTTTTTAACGACAATGTGTGTCCATGTAAATTATTAGTTTAATAAACGTTGGGCACATAACAAATTATTGGCCCGAGAAACCAAAGCTGGAACGAGGTAGACTAAGAAAAGTAATTGCCTTATTAAAGTAGCTCATGCGGTAAAGTATTTGAGGTAGTTAAGCGGAGTTTATACTACCAACGATTCTTCAGATCGATTCTATTATTATACAATAAGTTATTTGTACAATAAAACGAAAAAAATGTATAAAAGAAATTTTAATTTGATAGATCTATGAAAGGATAGACAAAGAAAATCTTTCGATTGATTTAAAGAAATTTCTTTAATATCAAGATTGTTTATTTGATCAATCTGATGAGTCAAAAAACTTCTACAGAAAATTCTACATGCTTAAGAGAATAGAAAACATTTAGAAATCAGAAATCAACATTCCACATAATCCAAAAGACATTTGTCTTGCAGAGTTTCTTTCAGTCTCCACAAATCTCCCACGCCTCATTGAGCCCTGCAACCCTTTTGTCTGGGCAGGCAAGAAGCAAATTTATTTTTCAATTAATATGAAATCAAGCATTAAAATTGAATTAGCTAACCGAAAACTAGGCACAAACTTGGCACTAACTTTTGGCCAATTAGAAAATTACGACTGCGGCAAAGGACAATATGTTGCCTACAACTACTTGGCATGGCGTCTTGAGAGGACACAAAAGTCCTGCCAAAATTATTGTTTAGTAATTTCGCGTGCGTTCTTAGCCGCCGGGCGGACCTGGCGAAAGTTTCAGCTAACAAACAAAAGCGATAATTACAAGAACGAAGGGGAGAGCATGACAGAGAATGAGAGGTGAAAGAGGGGAGGGGAATGAGGCGGCTACGCGATGTAAACTTTGTTTGTCAGTTTCGCATGCGAATGCAAATAATTTCACAAAAATTAAAAGCAGACGAAACAAGTAAAACTTTTGCCTAGCTGTACAATTTTTGAAATCTATCCACAAGCTTGAGTCATGTCAAAAGCGAAAGGGTTGCCCTTCCATTGTTGTTGCTGTTGTTGTACTTTATGTGGCTGTCTAACGGCATTTAACCTAGGCCACTATAATTCACGCCATTTTCAGTGGCATTTAAATGCAGCGCTATGCGCGACGCGCCTCGACTCGCATCCTGAACTCGCACAGGCGACGGCAGCAGCTCCCCGACTGGGATAACGATAAGCCAAACATGATTTTACGACAATGTTATTACGTTCAACGGCAGGGGATGAGGAGCTGAAAAGATGGGGAGAAGGAGAAGACCTGCTGCTGCTGAATGAATCCCTTGTATGCTATGTAGCTCCTTGTTGTTGTTGTTGTGTTTGTTCAGACGTAAATGGCTCTCGGGTTGGGGAGTAGAATCTCGGCTAGCCCCAGGGTTACAGGGCTTGACGCTGACGTTGCCGCTGTGATTGTTTAAAGTTATGAATAATTAAATATTTGAGCAGGTTGCCGACTTGCAGGCGGCCCATGCCCGTGTCTGGGATTGGAATGGATTGCATTTTTCCATGTTGGGCCAGATGTGCGAGAGTTATATGCGAAATTATCTTAAAAGGTAAGATTCACTAAATTGTGTAATCTTTAAAGAATTGACTATTTATAATACTATCGCCTTTTTCCATTCTTATCCTATTTTCTTCACCACCATTATTTCTACTACTTCCACTTCTACTTCTTCATATTTTCCTTAACTTCTTTCCTGCTGGGCCACAAAATACTTATGCAAATAATTGCCGTCCATTTGAAGTGCATTAAAGTGGAAATTATGCGCACAACCGCAGTTAATTACACCCAAAAGGAAAAATAATTCATTCGAGAAAACAAAAAAGGACGACAAATGCCGTCCTCTTAAATCTTTCTGGAGATGCGGGGCATCGATCCCCGTACCTCTCACATGCTAAGCGAGCGCTCTACCATCTGAGCTACATCCCCGTGTGAAATGGATCAAATTAAATATACTTTTGAAACCAAGCAAATGCAGTACACTGATTTAAATACATTCAAAATTAATCCTATTGTATATTAATTGCATCATTAAATATATAAATTTGTTAAAATCAAATATTTTTAGAGCATATTTTGAGTATTGGGAAAGTGCATTTATATAATTAGAATAAAATACTACAGAACGTATGTATCTCAATTTCGAAGCTGCACACAATTTATTTAAAAACTATTTCACAACTCCTTATCAGATACATCAACAACGAAGCTATTGCATCCGTGAGACATGTATCTCCATACGTATTCATCAAAGTTAAACCTAAGTTGTATTATTCGCACCTGTCACAGCATGCGGCTCAATGGTCTAGGGGTATGATTCTCGCTTTGGGTGCGAGAGGTCCCGGGTTCAAATCCCGGTTGAGCCCACTTACTTTTTTTTTCATTCCATATTTATTTAATGTTGTAGTTAATTTCGCAATGAAATCTTTTCAAAATCACTTCTTTTGAATGTTTTAATTTAAAAATTTAAGCAAAATACGATTTAAGATGTTTTTTTTTCTATTTGCCTAGAAATATAATGAATTTAAACCAGTTTTTTATAGTTTTATGTCGGTGATTTGAAAACTAGCCCACTTGGTCAAAGACCGCTTTGGGGTAGCCTTCATGCATAATCAATTTGACTGATCATGCATATTTGAGTATGCCCCGCAGCGCACTTTGAAAAACATGCTGGCCTAAATACGTGACCATTGTGTTTCTTTTATGCTTTGGTTTGCTTTTGCAATTAATTAAAGCCCATATCATTCCACTCAGGTAACTGCATTAATACGTTTACATATATAATACAACATGTATGTGTGCCTATTTTTAGATAAATTGGAAGGCTGCCCTAAAGCTTATTGGCTACTATATTATGCGAAAACACCAAGGGGATGTAGCTCAGATGGTAGAGCGCTCGCTTAGCATGTGAGAGGTACGGGGATCGATGCCCCGCATCTCCAGAAAGGGAAGGATTTCAAGAGATCCTTTTTTTTATTTATTTAAGTTACATATTTAAATTTTTTTTCTTTATTTTCATATTAGATAATAGCAATCAAATAAAGGCAAGGTGTCGCTACTGTATGTCATGACGGACTGATAACCCTAAAGTTGGCTCTAAAATATATAGTTCTTATAAAACATATACAGCTTCTAATTTTTTTATGAAAAAACATATTTTTTATTAACAACATTAACGGTCGAAACATTAATTTATTACAGCATTTTCCTTGTCACTTTAAAAATCACCATCAAAGTCACATTAACTTGACCTTGAAATGTGAGCAAACATTTATAATATCCTATTGGTGCAACATCTGGGAATCCATTGGCGCTTACAACACATTGTTTCATTTCATAGGTATTTTGAGGAAAAGGTGGGATAAATTTTCCTTTTACTTCGGGAAAGTTCGAGCAGTGCTTAGTATTCTGATAGACAATGTCATTATAATAGTGTTGAATTGCAAAGTTTATTGCAATCGACGGTATACGATAGGGCGTTAAAATATAGTCATCTTTTCTACCGGTCTGGCTTCTGTAAATTTTTTGGTTTATCTAAACATATTTGTTTTAATAACTTGGGAAATACTCTTCAGATTCTGCTCACCAAAGTGGTATCGTCAGCGTCGAATCTCCAATCCAAAGTAATTGTAAGGCCCGATTTTCCGCGAGCAAGGCGCTCTACTTTTGAAATCATATTTACTTTACTTGGATCCGAAGAGACACTGTGTGCTTCCAGGGTTTCCAAGTCCCATATGTGCTATATGAAGTACCAATTTACCTTGTCTGATCGCCTTTTGTCATTAGAATTATCTTACCGATCCCGTGCAAAAAATGCATATATCCAAATAGACTCCTAACACACAAAATAAAATATAGTAGCGCGACGCCATTCGTGCAAGTTTAACAGATTCAAAACACATATAGAGTCCGGAAAATATACGTGTTTATATAGCAAACTTATTATTGGAAATTACCATTGTGTTGTTTAGATTATCGCAGGCAATAAATCAGAATTTTATCTATATTAATGTCGAAAATTCGACATTTCGTTAATAATTATTCTGAACGATTTAAATCATGATAAAGCATCTAACAAAATTATATAAAAGTTCATATTATTATACAAACTTTTATCTATAAATTTTTAATCTTACATACTTTCATCATCATCATTATATCCTTGTCTGGTTGGCATATATTCCAAGCATCACTTGAAATAGGATTTTGATAATTAGGATTGGGATTTTGATAATTGGCATGTACATCACAACAGTATAATTTATTATATTATTGCAAAATTAATTTATTTCAAAACATTTTCGGAGTCAATTTTACAATTAGGACTATAGACAATTCAGCCTGTCCACAAAAAGAGAACAAAATTTTGTAATATCCAACGGGTACAACATCCGGAAAACCACTTGCAGTCATTTCACAGCGATTAAAGGTGTAGGTGTTCTGCGGAAATGGAGGAACGAACCCATCTTTAAAGCTTGGCAAGTTCGAACAGTTAGCCGCATTTTTGTAACCTATTTCCTGGTAATACTTTTTTATATAATCGTTAAAAACAACGTCTGGGATTTGATAGGGAGTTAACTTGTAGTCATCTTCCCTCCCGCTTTGGCTAGTGAGAATATGAAGTTTTGCCTGTAAAGAAAGAAATCTTTACATTCAAATTTAAATTAAGAACTCAACAAACCCCTTACTATTAAATTATCATCAGCATCGAACTTCCATTCTACTTCTCCGGAGATAGCCGATTTTCCACGTGCCATACGTTCGACTCCTATTGATGCCTTAATTAGGTCCTCCTGTGGGCATGTTGTGGTAAGAGACAGAAACTCATAGTCCCAAGTGCGCTACATTAGAATTATAGTTATAAATTTCTATTCTTGTCATAGTACTTATATTTATCTTTGTTACCTTTCCATCACAACTAAAACCCAGGTGCACTAGGATTACGTAGACAGCAATAAATACAAAGGAGTGCGACGCCATTGAATCAACCTCGTTTGGTGTACGTGAAAGTACATACATACGTTCTTATATAGTACGTTTTGCATGTGGCATAACAAAAGCTACAACTAACTTTTGATGTCAAATTTATCTGGTAAAATGTATCGCAATCTTAAAATCTGTTATACACTGTGACGATTGAAAGTAGGGTATATTACTTTTGTGCTAATGTATGCACAACAAGTATACATATATGTTCTTGATCAATAGCCGAGTCGTTTTCCCTGCCTATCTGTCCCCTTTGGCTTCGCAACCTCAGAAATAGTATAAATAGTATTTAGCATCTATCTAAGTATCTTAAGTTTATTTTCCACTTATGAGTGTGGGAGTGAGAAATCAAATGGTTACAGAAGAATTTGGTTTGAATTTTCGGTTGGGAATTATAAGACTAGTAACATCCTTTCAACAATTTTTTATACCCTTCGACCATTGAAAATGGTCAAAAAAGGGTATACTAACTTTGTGCAAATGTATGTAACAGGCATAAGGAGGCGTGGGAGACCCCATAAAGTATATATATTCTTGCTCAGGATCACAACCCGAGTCGATTGAGCCATGTCTGTCTGTCTGTCCGTCTGTCCGTCTGTCTGTGTGAACGCACAGATCTCAGCTATTATAAAAGCTAGAGTTACCAAACTTGGCAGGAAGACTCCTGTGTACTATAAGCAGATGAAGTTTATTTCAAATGTTAGGTGCCACGCCCACCGCCCCCACAAATCAATAATTTAATTTTTGAACTTAATTTGTAAGCGCTGTATATAAGATACAACTTTCTGACTTTAACATATACTAAGCTAAATGAAATATCTACGTAGTTCCCAAATTACAATCCAATCGAACAATAAACACAGAAGTTATTTAAGAAATTATGAGCAGTAAACCAAGTGCTTCTGTCAGCTAACAAGGGAGACGGGCGAGCGCGAAGCGCGAGCGCCATCTGTCGGGATTAATTTCAAAGCATGTGCATATGCATATGTGTATGAATTTAACAAATGAAACTACACGGGAACATAGGTCGAAGGGTATCCCACTGTCGCGTTTTGCGCGACTGTTGCTCTCGTTGTATTTAGTTGCGCTCGACTGTAGCTTTTTTTACTTGTTTTCTTGTATATTCAGGGATTAATTAAAATCAAAATTTCGTAGTTGTAAGGATAATTTTTTTATCGAAAGAGTTAATTTATTTCAAAACATTTTCGGAGTCAATTTTACAATTATGACCATAGAAAATTCAGCCTGTCCACTAAACGAGAACAAAAGTTTGTAATATCCAACGGGTAGAACATCCGGAAAACCACTTGCAGCCATTTCACAGCGATTAAAGATGTATGTGTTCTGCGGAAATGGAGGAACGAACCCACCTTCAAAGTTTGGCGCGTTAGAACAGTTAGCCACATTTTCGTAACATATTTCCTGGTAGTGCTTTTTAATATAATCGTTAAAAACAATGTCGGGAATTTGATAGGGAGTTGACTTGTAGTCATCATCCCTCCCGCTTTGGCTAGTGAGAATACGCAGTTTTACCTGTAAAAAAAGAAATCTTTACATTCAAATTTCAATTAAAAAACCCATTACCATTAAATTATCATCAGCATCGAACTTCCATGCCACTTCTCCGGAGATAGCCGATTTTCCACGTCCTAGTCGTTCGACTCTAAGAGTTCCATTAATTAGATTCTCTTGTGGGCATGTATTGGTAATGGACAGCAGCTCATAGTCCCAAGTGCGCTTTATAAAGAATAAAATTATCACCTGATATCCTTGATAAAGTATTTCAATTTCTCTTGCTTACATTTCCAACGCAGCTAACACTAAACTGAAATAGGATTACCAAGAGAACAAAAAGCGATGGCGCCATTGAATCGATCTCTGATGGTTTAAGTTAGGTCAACGTATTTTTATAGTGATATTTGTAAGTGCCATATGACACGCAACAACCAAATAGAATGTGTCGCGCTTCATGCGGCGTCACAAATGTTCATATCTAGAGATACTTATCGCATTTTAAATAACGATTAAAATGGTATTCTGAACTGAACATCTAAAAATAAACCGATTTTGATTATGTGATTCAATAATTGCCAGTGGGATTATCCAACCTTGAATGTGTTAATGCGCATCCACTTTTGATTAAAAATAAATACAACTGTAAACTGTTTTCAAGTCATTGTTACAATAACCAAAAATCAAATAAAATTTTATTAAAAACAAGGCACCCGTCTCTACTTGACCTTGCAAATGCACTATTACTATATATTAGCCAACGGGTAAACCAACCGGGAATCCATCATCAGTCAATATAAACTCCAGAATTTTAAAATCCCAAGTGCGCTTTAGATATGATTTAATTAAATAAATTACCTTATATTATTTTTTAATTCTATTAGCTCTTCAATGCAGCTGATAGTAAGATGCAATAGGATTCCAGACAAGCCAACCAAAATAAGTGAACGCGGTTCCATTGCACCGATTCCGATCTCGATTTACTTATAGAACACGGAAATGTTATATTGCAGATTTTCTTAATAATAACGATTTAAAAATTATATTATAATTAAAAAAATGATAAAACATATGTACATGTTCTGATATTGAATATACAAAAATAAATAAAAAAAACATTTTCCAAGTTCTCCAACGGCTAACTGTTCGAACTTGCCAAGCTTTGAAGGTGGGTTCGTTCCTCCATTTCCGCAGAACACCTACACCTTTAATCGCTGTGAAATGACTGCAAGTGGTTTTCCGGATGTTGTACCCGTTGGATATTACAAAATTTTGTTCTCTTTTTGTGGACAGGCTGAATTGTCTATAGTCCTAATTGTAAAATTGACTCCGAAAATGTTTTGAAATAAATTAATTTTGCAATAATATAATAAATTATACTGTTGTGATGTACATGCCAATTATCAAAATCCCAATCCTAATTATCAAAATCCTATTTCAAGTGATGCTTGGAATATATGCCAACCAGACAAGGATATAATGATGATGATGAAAGTACTCGTATGTAAGATTAAAAATTTATAGATAAAAGTTTGTATAATAATATGAACTTTTATATAATTTTGTTAGATGCTTTATCATGATTTAAATCGTTCAGAATAATTATTAACGAAATGTCGAATTTTCGACATTAATATAGATAAAATTCTGATTTATTGCCTGCGATAATCTAAACAACACAATGGTAATTTCCAATAATAAGTTTGCTATATAAACACGTATATTTTCCGGACTCTATATGTGTTTTGAATCTGTTAAACTTGCACGAATGGCGTCGCGCTACTATATTTTATTTTCTGTGTTAGGAGTCTATTTGGATATATGCATTTTTTGCACGGGATCGGTAAGATAATTCTAATGACAAAAGGCGATCAGACAAGGTAAATTGGTACTTCATATAGCACATATGGGACTTGGAAGCCCTGGAAGCACACAGTGTCTCTTCGGATCCAAGTAAAGTAAATATGATTTCAAAAGTAGAGCGCCTTGCTCGCGGAAAATCGGGCCTTACAATTACTTTGGATTGGAGATTCGACGCTGACGATACCACTATGGTGAGCAGAATCTGAAGAGTATTTCCCAAGTTATTAAAACAAATATGTTTAGATAAACCTACAAATTTACAGAAGCCAGACCGGTAGAAAAGATGACTATATTTTAACGCCCTATCGTATACCGTCGATTGCAATAAACTTTGCATTTCAACACTATTATAATGACATTGTCTATCAGAATACTAAGCACTGCTCAAACTTTCCCGAAGTAAAAGGAAAATTTATCCCACCTTTTCCTCAAAATACCTATGAAATGAAACAATGTGTTGTAAGCGCCAATGGATTCCCAGATGTTGCACCAATAGGATATTATAAATGTTTGCTCACATTTCAAGGTCAAGTTAATGTGACTTTTATGGTGATTTTTAAAGTGACAAGGAAAATGCTGTAATAAATTAATGTTTCGACCGTTAATGTTGTTAATAAAAAATATGTTTTTTCATAAAAAAATTAGAAGCTGTATATGTTTACAGTAGCGACACCTTACCTTTATTTGATTGCTATTATCTAATATGAAAATAAAGAAAAAAAATTTAAAAATTAAATATGTAACTTAAATAAAAAAAAAGGATCTCTTGAAATCCTCCCCTTTCTGGAGATGCGGGGCATCGATCCCCGTACCTCTCACATGCTAAGCGAGCGCTCTACCATCTGAGCTACATCCCCTGGTGATCGCGCATTGTCCAAAACCAATTACGTTTCGAAGGGTTGTCTCTGTGATCGCGTCATGCGAAACACACTGAAATTAAACAGTCCACAAAACAACAGCTCAAATCCACCTAAAGAAAGAAATTAATTTACACTTTGTGTTTTCTTTTTCATAGCATTTCTGCTTTATTATTTATTCTCTTTATTCGAAAATACTGTCAATATTTACACATTGGCGCAGGTTTAGTCTGCAATCAGAGTTACAAAAATAAATACACACTCACACAATTTACCGTACCTTTTTTCATCTTCCACATTGTTTTTTTTGCTTTATTGTTTTGAGCTTTTATTGTGCACAACGTCTTTGGCAACAGCATTAGTCTCCGAGTCACCTGCCAACTGATGCATATAATTATGGAAATTTCATACCACCCAGCAGCCACCCTCGCAACAGTAGCAAATGAAAAATCAACGCCAGCAGCCGTAAAGATTTTGTCAGACCAAATAAAAGTTGCGGCGCAAACAAATGAAAATGTCTGGGGAAACGAAATAAGCAAGCAACATCTGCATACGCTGTGAACAGTGATAAAAATATATATAAATGCATGTATATTGTATTCTTTGGTTCGGCATTTAAATTGTGTATTTTTCCGCGCCACATTTTCCCTATGAACGGGTGGCATCACTGGGCGCTATGCAACCGTGCGCTCAGCTGTTCTGCGGTCAGTGTTCTCGCGGCCCAAACAAAAGTAAAAGTTTTGTTCGTGCGTCGTTTTTCTTATTGTGATAAAAACTACGGAATACAATAACAAATGCATCGAATGCAAACAAAACGTTAAGAATGGAGCATAGACATTTGAGACTTTGATGCGGTCAATTATCGCAGTATCGGTTTCACACATAAAACATACAACAATAACACAGTACAAAATAGAATATCATGCAATTTTCATTAAACTGTCAGCTGCGGACTACAAACGTTATAGGCGTTGCCTTATTAATAAATATAAGTTAATATTAACAGAATACGTTGTAGATGTTTGTTAATATTTCATAATGAAAGTTAATCAGAGCGCGTTGTCGCTGCCAAAGGAGCCAGCAACAGCTGCGTCACAAGCGGCAACAGCAGCAACAACAACAGTGGCAACAGCCACAACAATTGCCGGCAATAATGTCGTCGTCTCGGCTTCGGGTTCGGGTTCGTGCACGGATACTGCGTTAGGCGAGCACAAGCGATACCATACAGGTGGTCAGCTGCAGCAGCAGCAACAACAACAACAGCGAAACAACAACAACTCAAATGGTCCAGGGAACAATTGGTGAGCTGCAACTTCAAACTGACGTCACATCATACGCACACACACACATCGACATTCATGCATTATAATACAGGGTGTCCAATAGGAAAACAAAAACCGCCAGCGTTCGCACAAAATGTTATGATAATGAGACAGGCTATTAAGCACAGCAGCCCCAGCAACATTTCTCTCTTTCTCTCACGTCCTAACTAATTTTATGTGCTGCGGGAAGATGGCAGAGGGTGCTCATCATCTTGACTTCTTGTCGCATAAGCATAATGTGTTGTATATGCTACATGATGCTCCTGTTACGTTGCCCACGTCCTGCTAAAATGGCTTTTTTTTGCCATCTCTGTTTTGCATAATACTTGAGTGCCTTGTTGGGGTGTGTGAGCTATTTGATGCCACGTAAACAAGATTTCAAATTGGGTTTAATTTTTCTATAAGTAGGGAATCAACACCCTCTCATAAGTGGAAGGTCTTTAATGTGTAATAATATTCCAAAATTTTGTTGTGAACTTGACGACATTTACTAAGGATTTTTTTAATAATGCCTAAAGAATTCATACTATCCCCCACAAATGTTATTTCTTTTTCTTATCCACCCCTTATCCTTTCATACTTTCTCAAAAGTCGACACATCATTTCCTGCACAACCAACACATGTGAAATATCTTCAAATTATTTGTTCTTATGTTTTGGCCCCACATCTGCAACAGCTGCTAAAAAACAAAAGAAACAACAACATAAATGCTCATAATAAATATAAAATGGTAAAAACGTGTCGATTTCGCATAACAACTTGAAAATGATTTGTTTCACAGTCTGCAGCGCATATTAACTTCGATTTTCAATTCAGAACAGCAGCAGCCGCATCAAGTGAAGAGTGGAAGGCAGGTGGCCCCCCTCAGCCACATTCTTGAGCTATTTTTTGCCCGTTAGACCAGGCAGCAAATTCCATTAGGCCACAAATGTTGCCAGAAAACAGAAAGCGACTCCATAGACAATAACTTTGTTGCCTGCCTTCTGTTGTTGTTGCTGCTCTGTTTTGTTTCTGTCTCAATGACGTCGTCCTTAGCCATAGCCTGCAGCTCCGGTTCGTCCGGCTTCATCTTGTTAACCAAACATACTGCAGACTCTGGCTAAGACAAAGCCACAAAGAGTAGTTTCGAATCAAAAATAAAAAAAGAAGTTGTCTAATTGATGGTTCAACTGAACGCGACTGCTACTGCTCCTGTGCATCTTGACCATTTCCGTTTTCGTCCGATATGCATGTCTACTCAATTTTCCGGCAAATGACTGAGCAGCGCCCATCATCATTTCGACACTCGTCGTCGTTGTCGTCGTCTTCGTCCCACAACCATCTAGGAAGCTGTAGAAATTGATTGGAATTTACAGCAAGCGGATACAAATTTTTTTCGAACCCG
Organism: Zaprionus davidi; assembly: GCA_018903715.1. Taxonomy (NCBI): domain Eukaryota; kingdom Metazoa; phylum Arthropoda; class Insecta; order Diptera; family Drosophilidae; genus Zaprionus; species Zaprionus davidi. The sequence continues at coordinate 3,577,698 of JAEIGL010000003.1, forward strand.
TAACACGTCAACACTTGTACCTTTTTGTGGCTTTCACTTTGCTTCTGCTGCTTCTGACCCTTGACCTGTCCACCAAAATTCGAGTAGTCATAAATATCTACATTGTTTTTACCCTTGTCTTGGGGAATACGTTGAAGTTTTCAATATGTTTGGCAGACAAATTTGAGAAAGGATAAAATACAACGATAATTATAAATAAATTCAAAAACTTAGCAGAACCTATCGTCTATTCATTTATTTGAACAAAAAAGGCTGCATTGTATTTTGCATATTTTAAAAATAGGAAAGGAAACCTCAGTCCTTTTTTAGAGTATACAAAGTATAGTGTTGCCGTGGTAAATTTTTTATATTCTGCAAATTCCTTTTAAGCTCTCTGGAAATTGCTATTTGCCCTTTCTATGCTCACTTTTGTGTAAGGACGAAAAAAACCCAAAAAATCTGCTGACCATAGGTATTAACGTAATTAATTTCACAGCGCGTCACATGTTGTAGACCGGTTTAAAAAAAAAAACAAAAAAGAAAGCATAAAAAACACAGGCAAATTAATTATAAACAAATCTTTTCATGTCAACAACGGAATTTTCGACACTTTTGCGCATTTTTCAAAAGTTTTTTAACTCAATTTCACTGGAAGAATTTGCTAGAAAGAAAGGCAACCGAAGCGAGCCATTGTTTAGGGTCACTCAAAAGCACATTTCGCTTATTATTAGCTCATTTATTACCACCAAATGCTGACCCTGGCAGCACCTGGAGCGGAGCTTGTTCCCCCGTCCCTGCCCCTCCTCGAGCAACCCCTAAATAAAAAGTTTTTTTTTTGTGAAAAATGCTGCCCCCCGTCGGATGCAATAAAAAAGCGTAAAGAAAAAATCGGATGGGTCGCAGGACGCGCGTCTTGAAATTAACACATAAATATTAAGTGGGTGGCAAGCAGGTGGTGGGGAAAACGAGAATGGCCTGCGGCTATCCATGAGATACTTTCGCTTGGCACACGCTCCACTGACTGGGGCCGGTGCTGGGCATTGTCATTGAAATTTCCGTGCGAGTGCACGCAGAGTCCCCTCATCCCCAGGCGTAGCATGCCCCATTCTGGTCTCTCCACTTCTTTCCTCTCCCATTCTTGTCCTGTCAGTTCACCTAGGCAATAACCTTGTGGCCAATTGACGTTGAGGCTACGTGACGTGCGATAAAAGTATCTGCCAGATACGAATTTGCCATTCCCAACAAACTCTGTGCGAAATTTTCCAATCGACAGTGGCGACATTTCCTAACTTCCGCTGAGAGATTTTAATTATGCGCCACTAAATTAAAAATCTGTGCAAAATTTCTACCCTGCAACTTGATTATCAACTCTATGCAGGCCCTCAATGTGTCCCCTCTTACTCACTACTCCTTGATAGCCATATAACAATGAAAGCTAAGACGCCGCCAAAAGACAAAACGGACTTGAAAATCATTTGGGGGAAGAAGTAGAAGCCAAAAGGCCGCAGAAATGCGGAAATAAATAAACGTCGCGAATCTCAGACAACATTTTGAATAACAAAATTAACAGCAAGTCAGCTCACTCTCTCTCTCTCTCTCTCTCTCTCTCTCTCTCTCTATCTCTCATCTCCCTCCTCTGTCTCTCTCTCATCTCCCTCCTCTCTATTTCTCTCCGCCAAGCTGCAACTGTGCCTATAAGATATCTTTTCTGTTTAGTTATGCATTTTCTTACTTTGTTACTCCATCTCCTGCTCTTGCTTTTTCTTCTCTTCCCTTTTTTATTTTAATTTTTTTATATTTATTTTTCTCACACTTGCAGGCGCCAGATGAAGTCGACGAAATATAACGCCAAGCCCTGGCTAAACGGACACAGGCAAGTTTTCCTATATATTTTTCTTTTTCTCCTTTTTCTCCCCTAACATACAAACACACACTGCAAATCCTTCGTGTCAGTCGTCCTAGCCGTCCTCGTTGTTGTTTGTCTCTCTCGAGTTCTGTTTGTTTGTTTTTGGTGTGTGCCGCCGCCTGTGCCGTTTCCTTTCCCATTTCTTTTTCTGCTTTCTTTTGCCTTAACGCACGCTTGCACCTCTGCCTAACCGATGTGGCTGTGGGCAACTTTGGGTTGAGTTGGGATCGGATTGCCCCAAGGGAGGGCAACCACATTATTAACACTTGACTAAATATGCCTTTCTTGGTGGACGCCGTTGACAGCAAGAAGCGTTAACAAGGTTTGCGTTAAGGGTTTTAAAACAAAGACGAGGTGAGTTGAGGTGGATATCTAAAAAAAGCAGCAGAACAGTGAAGGTTATAACAGGAACATTTGTAGTGAAAGGAACTATGGAATTAATTGGGGTTTAACATAGATATACCAAATGTGAATCATGAATTAACATTTAGGTAAATTTAAAAGAAATGACTTATGAATTGCATATGAATATCAAAATCGGCTACAATATTAAGGAATTGTATACAATTTAAGCTTAAAACACTCGTAATATGAAAGAATGCATATCAAAAATTAGCCTAACCTAGCAAATCGTTTAAAACTACGGCATGCATGATGCAGACTATTTTAAGCATTGAATTATGCATGTGCTGACTGCGGTGCATGCGGTGCTTATAGTGCATAATGCAAATATATGTGGGTAACATATTGAAAACCAATTCAAAATAATTGCAGCTAATTTCAGCCAAGAGAATTTCTAAAAATGTAGGAAATCTGGTTACAGACTTGGGTTAAGCTTAATTGCCCAAACAATTGCTTGAAATATAGAAGTTAAGATGATAATGCAACATGCTACAATTAACTATATTTTGTATATATAATAAATCACAATGTGTATGTTTTTTTGCGAACGTAATCCCAACGTGTAACATCAATGTTACCCACCACCCGCCCAACCGACGCGAGGGGCGACTGCCGCATGACGCACGGCGCGTAGATCGCGATACAGCAAAGGTCCGGACCCTGGCCTCAAACAATGATTATATTTCATTCGTTTCGTATGACCGACGCGCACGCGTATACTCAGAATGCAGACACCCTTTTCGTTTGACCACAGATAATTTTGTTGGCGGAATTTCGTATACAGAACACATGCCCCGGATAGATCAGACTGGGCCAATGTTAGGCTATCGTTAGGGGAACTTGATTATCAAAATTTTAAACCGAACGTTGCGAGTTTTTTTGTGTTTTTTTTTATATACTTAATATGGATTCGCCACACTGTACATGTGCATTATTGGAAAGATATAGATGAGGTTTTCTTGAACTTAAATCTAATACCATTAGTCGCCTACCTAATGCATTGCTGTTTATGTGGTGAGTGCTCAAGTACCTAATTGATTGACTTGATTACATACTTGCTTGATTACATAATTCGTTGGCTACATATTTGCCCTACTTTGCGATTACATATACTTTTTTTAGTTTTTGTTTTTGATTAATTTCATTACGTTTCCGCTTTTTAAATATTTTACTTATCGATGACTTTGGTTCTTTTCTTTGACGCTGTAAAGCATTTGTGGTAGTTCCTTATGACATTAAGAACCACGCTTATCTGATTCGTTGCCATCTCTAACGAGATTTTACTTACAGTAGGCTCACTTATGTGGGAATTGACGTGGGATAATCAAGTATCGAATTTGGTTTCGATGTCGTGTGGAGTGCTTAAGTGCTCAAGCAGTTGATGCGCTCAGCGATTAAAGTTGATAATCTTTTAAAATATAAGAAAAGAAAAAGAAGACCTGCTGATTATTGGAAAAATATATATTTTCAGCGATTAAAGTTGATAATCTTTTAAAATATAAGAAAAAATAAAAAGATCTTGTCAATATACATATGAATATTGGAATTATTATAAATGAAGATCGTTCGAGTTTTAAAGTAAAGATCATCACCCATTTAAAAATAAATACTATTATTATTTAAAAAGCAACCTAAATAGATATTCAGAGTATTAAATCAATTCATATTCAGAGTTCTTCACTCTTATAATTAGAATTGATATTACTTTATAAGAAAATAGTTTCCCAAACTGTCTGTTATGGTTTAATAATCATATTATATTAAAACATTATATATACTTTCAAAACTGTTGCGAACATCACTTTAAAAAAGATCACTAATCATTTAATTGACAAACTATTAAAACTATTGATGATTGAAGCAGTCCGGTACTTAATAAGATATCTATACACAAACATCAGCCACACCACACACTGTTTCCTGCACACATCCCCCTCCACTCCGCGAATACGCACCTAGGTAAGCCGCAGGCTCTCGCGGGTATCCAAAAGTCTTGCCGTCTTTTGGCAATGAACCCGACAAACTCAGCTTTGGGGCTGTCGATGCTGTCAGTTGTTGCTGTTTCCCTTGTTCTTGATGTTGTTGTTGCTGTTGTTGTTGTCACTGCAGTTGTCTATTTGGAAGGAGTCGAAACTCTTCAGTCCCGAAACGTTGGTAGTTGAATCTCAACTGAGCTGGAGCACATAGACTAACTGACTTTTATAGGCAGCACAATCAAATGGCATGCGCCGAAAATTTGTGTGTGTTCCATACATATGTATTGCGGGGCAAGTAAACGAGGCGCACAACGAGGTAGATCCCCCGATGTCTTGCTTATTGTATTGTTGTATGTAGTTTACAAACAAAAATGCCAACACTCACACCAGGCCAGCCTAGAAGTATGCAACAGCCAACCAGGCAGCACTTGCAGTCGGCTACCTTCCTTGCTCTCACTCGTTCGCTCGCTCTCGTTCACAGGTTTCCTGCCTCGCTTACACTCTCGCATTCTCCCTCACTCTCTCTTGCTCTCTCTCTCTCTCTGTATCCTTTTGCCTGGCATTAATTGCACATTGCAGATGCCGTTGTTGTTGCTGTTGTTGTTGTTTATGTTATTTTGCTTGTATTTTATATTATATTTCTCAATGCGTTTTTTTTTTGTGCATGCTTTCTTTTCTCATGCGCACTCGCTCTCACGCTCGCTCCTGGCTTATGCTTCGGCTTCAGCATCGTGCCCGGCTTGCTTCGTAAATTGACGAACTGCTCACGCTGATTGCGCTACTCCTTGGCTGTCCCGTTAGTCTCGCTCGGTCTTCTCAGCTCGCTCGTTCGTCGTGCGCTGCGCCCTCAACGGGCGGAGGCGGCGGCGTGGGCGGATGATAACGGGCTACCCAGCCCCCTCTGTTCCTCCTTTTCTATAAAGTACCGTTGCATCTTATTTAGTTACACATTGCTGCTGCTGCTGCTTCTCCTGCTGCTGCTGCTGCCGTTTGCTGGCTGCTGCTGCTGTTGTTGTTGCTGTTGTATTTTGCATTGTTTTGTGCTGTGTTTTGTTTTGCGTCCGCCTCTCGGGCCGTGTGACTTCGTGTTATGTACAAGTCGTTATGATCCTCGGCTCCTCGTTCGCTGCTCTTCGTTCTCTATGTGCAATGCAAATGTGTGTGCCTGTGTAGTTGTTCTTGTTATTGTGTTGTGTGTTATTGCAATTGTTGTTGCCTCTGTATAGCAGCATGTACCAGAACCTGCAGCAGCAGCAGCAGCCCGCATTGCTGTTGCTGTTGTTGCAGCTGTTGCTATTGCTATTTTGCTCTCTAAACTACACGCCCATCTATGAGTAGCGTCGGTTCCCGTCGGTTAACGGCATTTGGTCATACGACAGCCGTGCAGAAAGTTCTTGTGCCTAGTGTTGTTCAGCGTTGTGTTGTGTTGCATGTTGTTGCTGTGCACATCAACAACTGGTTCAAAAACCGCCAACAATTGCTATGAACTTGAAGTATACGAACCATTAGACTATACACTGGAACAAATTACAGAATATATAGTAGTTCGAAATGAATTAAATAATAATATAAATAAAATATATGAAAAGAAAACAAAAACTCCTACAACATATTCAGAATAACCCATATAACAATTAAATATATTATTAAAAATTTTCACAAAATCTTAAAAAAAACCCCAAATAACCCTCAATAAATAACAGTGTAGTAGAAAAATCATGAAATATCTCACTTATCATTCTGCAAGCAAAACTTCCGTTTCCGGTCTGTCACGCAGCAACATGTTGACAAACAAGAAAATCGCAATTTTCGTAGCCTAACACGCAGGCTGATTTATATTCCCACGCAACAAACACGCACACACACGCAGAGTAAGAAGGAAGAGAGAGAGCAAGAACGAATCGAATTCATAAACAATTAAGTAACACTTGAAGTGGCAAAACGTGAGGTGTATTTGATATTTTGTCGGGTCATTTAATGCCAACTGACAAATTGTGATTAAGTTAAGACTTTTATTCCCAACTTAAGTGAAGTGACAAAGCGTAACAGACTGATTTAGTTTTGGGTGATTTAGACTGGTTCTATTGTGCTTATTAAACGGCAACCAAGTTGTCAATATAGTGATTATATTGTAAGCATTTCGTTTTCAAGTGCTTATGTCGTTAGACAAGTATAAGACAGTTCAAGACAATTTCGAAAATCCAAGCACAAGGTGAGCGAAAAATTCTTCATAAAATATATACAGCTTTTTAAATACTCAGAATTTTTGCATCCTTATAAATGAAACTTTTCTGTTAGTTTTTTATAATTCGAGACAAATTTGTTATTTCGCGATATTTTCCAAATTACCGTATCCTAAATAGTTTTCCAATCCAAATTGTACATAATATCAAAAATATATCTATTGAGAACTTTAACTTTCCCATTTAAACAACATTGTATTAATATTTAAAATACATTATTCATTTACAATTCATCTACACAATCCTCATCAACTAAAGTCACATCTTCCAGAAGCTTCACCCTGTTCAACCTTCTAGAACCAGGGCTCATCATTCGCCAAGCGAATCCTCCCTATCTTTGGTCTTCCGTCAAGCTTTCTTCTAATTAACGTAAACAAATTGGAAGCAGAAATAACAATAAATGTCTTGGGCAAATCCGCTTATGCGCGACACGCGCATCTGGCAATCGAAAAGTTTAAAATTTTCATTTTTCTTATTCTTAATTAAATCCAAAACACTTGCATAAACTTTTATTATGGCTCAAGACAGACCCGGACAGCAGCAGCAGCGGCATTGCCTGCTATTTTCCGCTATCTCCCAATTGCTCAACTCCTCCCCTCGTCCTGATCCCTGCTCTATTGCGCATTTGTCAATGTGGCAAAAGTGAAAAATGTTTCATTTTTCATTATCGAGCATTATGAAAAGCTTTGCGCGGGCGGGCAAAAAATGACAGTCAGCCAGGAGTGTTAGGAGTGCCAGGAGTTTTGTCAGCATTGGCCACGTACCTCATGCCATGCTAAATCATAAATATGCATCTAAGGTTTATCTAACGTCTTTATAGCTTGACTCATTCCACTTTTTCTCGTTCTCGTTCACATTGTTTAAGAGTCTGCAGCGCGTTCCTTTCCCAGAAAAGTAGACTTAAAAGTAATTTTACGTCTGACTAAACATTAATGTGCTCAATATTTTATTGTTTGTTTGTTTCTCTTGCGACAGTGACCCCAAACAGAATAGAACGACAAACAGCGTAGCAAATTTTTGGCTAAGAAAGACAAAAATGTCAGGCAGTTGATTATGCGGGCAGCTTTGCATTTTATACAAGTTTCAATTTTGAAATGGTTTTCCGATAATGCAGGAAAAGTAAGATATAGGTAGGATTAAAAGTTTCGGTACTGAAATTAGGGAATGATAGATTGAGGTCGATACGGTTTATAATGGGTTGTGTCTTAAATCGAAATTCAGATACAGCTCTTGTATATATTAAATAAAAGAGATCCAAGAAGTCGAGATATAAGTTAGTGCTATATACATTCATAAAGACCATAGTATCATATTAATAAAAACAGGTATACAGAACGGCAGAAGCACACATGAGAGAGTAATCAATGGTTGGAAAAAGGGCACATCTTTATAATACATAAATCGAAAAAATTCCTTCTTTTCTACATGGTTATATATCTGACGCGAAGGCAACATCACTTTCTAATCTAATGATAAGGAAATCCAAAGGTGATCCAAGATGGAAAACAGTCTTTTGATGGAATCAAAAGATTGCGGATTCTAGGCGTAAATGCATACTAACTAGAAGAACCCTATGCTAAAGAAGAATTGAGACAGTGATCGCACTTGAATAGTGCAAAAAAGGAACTAAAGAAAGCGATGAAGCTAAGTTACTTTTCTAATATCAACGATGAAAATTTCTTTAAATCAGGCTGAACTAGAAAGATATGATGTAAGTTATGAAATAAGATAAGATATTAAATATGTATCTAGAACTTTATAAGTTAAAAGCGTAGATACTTAATTCAGATAGTCTAATCATACCTAAGTTTGCATATTTTTAAAAAGAAACTGCGCAACTTTATATACCCATTATTGCTCTTTCTTTACTTGCGCTCTTCGATTCGAATCGCCCAAAATTAAGTAGCCAAAGCATTGAGCAGAGCTTTAGCGTCAACTTGCCCTTCACTTTTTCTTTTGTGTGGAGGCTTTTAGCTGTCGCTGCACTTTGTCAACACTGAACGTGTGGCCAACTTGGCCAACTAGACATATGGGGATGTAGCTCAGATGGTAGAGCGCTCGCTTAGCATGTGAGAGGTACGGGGATCGATGCCCCGCATCTCCAATGAGTATACCGGGATATAGTCAAATATATCTCGAACTTTTTTGTCGATAGACGAACAAATATGCAGACGTCTGCATTTTTTGATAAGACCCCAGAAGAAGATGAAGAAGAATAGGAAGGCGAGGCAAGGCAAGGCGCAATAATGAATATTCAAAGGCCGCTTTGTAACTGCAAAACGACTTTGGCATTATGTGCACCCCTCCCGCTTTGCTCTGGCCTTGCCCCATGTCGACAATCAAGTCGCGTAATTTGATTTGATGCACGGCCCTTTGCACCTCCACTTTTCCCCGCGAATCACACGGAAAACACATTGTCGCACATAAATCAGCACAATATGCCAATGTTTGTTTACTTGCTCTGCCTGCATTCGCACAACTTTGCCAGCAATTAAACAGGCAGTCAAAGTAAGGAAGCAACACACGGTCCCAGGACGACCCGCGATATGTTTGTGGCAGGAGGCAGCGCAGTTGAGTCGACTCGTCGAGTTGTTGCCACAGCCGCAGGCAACACCCCCAGGGAGAGAGGCAGAGGACACTGCATACTCTGGGGAGCTGCTGTGCGGTTTGGGTATTGTAAATGATACATGATGTGCTATTTATGAGGAGAAGAAGCCTTTGTTTTAATCTTTCCACCGCACAGCACAAAGTTTTCCTCCCCGGCGAGTGCTAAGCTAGTTAAGCTACTGTTCCACTCTTAGTCTCTCTCCCTCTCTTATTCACCTGCCAGCGAAATTTATGTGTTTTGCTGTTTTTTAATTGTTTTAAGTGTTTTGTTATGTTTCTGTTTGCTTTTCATTTTTCCCCAGGTTGGAAAAAAAGGTAAAAAAAAATTAGTTTTATCCTTGGAGATGCGGGGCATCGATCCCCGTACCTCTCACATGCTAAGCGAGCGCTCTACCATCTGAGCTACATCCCCATATGATATTAGCGCGCATAACGGTACTATATGCGATACAGTTTCTACCAAGTTGTCCACTGTAGACCAATTATATTTATTGTCTACTCAATTGAAATGCAAGTAGCCAGCTTGGCCCAGTTTCGGTTTTAAGCTTGGCCTGAACTGGTTTGCAGCTTAGAGTAAGCTTGAACTGGGTCTGTTGTCTAGGTGTGGCTCCAAAAATGTTATTGGTTTGTAGTTAAAGATAAAAGACACTTGGAGATTTATTCCCCTTAGGTTTTTCAATGTACTATACCCTGTGGTTAAAACTGGTATTTTCTGAATAATATGATCTCTGAAAACTGATGCCAATTGTCTGCGTTTTCATAAAGTTAAATAAGTGTTAAAAAAATTAAATAAATCACACGATCTAAAACACGAGTTATTACCTAAACAAATGATCTACCATATTACGTTTTGAAGACTACGAATTGAATAATGATATAATACTATATGCTATGTTCATAATAATTTCGTAAAACATTTTTAGATTACACGATTTTATTCATATTTTGATGATGGAAAATTAAATGAAAATAATTTACAATCTATTGTGAGGGAGCTATATAAATGTATATATTTATATTAATACCAGAGATCCGTTGATGACTTTAGAAAACCGCAATTAAACAACAATTTCCAGAAGAGCATGTTCTTAACGAAAACTCCTGAGCACAATTGAACTGTATAAGGTATGTGTGTGTGTGCTGGTATGTGTGTGTGTGCTGGTATGTGTATGTTTTGTGCTTTAATTAAAACCAAACAAACCAACAAAACGCCTGTCAACGAGTCAGAGGAAAGTTGAAAATTACCTCAAGCTGTTGCACATCAACCCAAGTACTTCTCTTGCCAGTACAATACTCCCCATGCTTCCCAAATGAAATTGTATCCCCTGGTATCAGCCCACTAATTGTTGTTCTTCTTGTTGTTGTTTATCAGGCAAAACATTGTGAAAACATGGGGAATGGGGGAAGAGAACGTGTCTCCGCTTAAAAAGACATTACAACATTACGAACACAACGCGTAAGCACGACAACAATTAGTTTGTCTCATATAGCAGGAGAAGTGAGAAGGGGGAGATGGTACCCTAGGGTGGGTGTTCTCCTGTCTTGGCAAGAGTTAAACGTTTTCATATTTATGAGCATCGTAAAACTCAATGATATACAAAATTAATGACAAAGGCGGCGCACGAGTAGCACTTTCAACTGGCAACTTTCTGCTCACTTTCTGCTACTTTCTTTCATTCAGGTGAGGGCAAGTTAAAGTGAAGTGAGACGAAGTGAATCGTAAAAGAAATGTTACCTCAAAACTTTTTGCCTGATGCATCCAGGCGTCTTGTAATTTTAATTTCCAAGACAGTCTTGTGACTTTTAGTTGCCTCTGCTGTCTCGAAAATATTTGCTCATCCTGCTACTTTCTACTTCAACTCGCTACATCTTCTCTCACCGTTTTTATTCTCTATCTAGCGTCACGTACTTTTTGCTCTTGTGACTTTTTTTAATTGACTTTCCTTTGCCTCTTCGGCTTCATTAGTTTTGGAGATGGAGGGAAAGGTACATTTTGGGGTGGCCCGTTTTGAGAAATAGGTTTACTCTGATATTTTGTCCCTCTACTCATTAGAGCACTTGTCACATACGCCGCGTGACATTTGACTTTGCACTCTGCTGTTTCCGGCGAGCATGTTGTGCCTGCTTCGTCTTCTTTATCATCTTGTTGTTATTTTTTTTGGGTGAAAAGTAGCATCCTTTTTCACTCATCACTGCATAAATTTTCTTAAGTTTTTTCTTTCCGCTATGCGTTATGCATATTAATTTGCTCTTGACTCTGGGCCTTGATTTTTTCAGCCAAAAAAGGTAGCGCACAAAATGTTTTCACAGAGTTGAGAGCCCAAATTAGAGACTTTTATATATAAAATTTGGTATAGGCGAATTTGGTTTATATTTCTTTAAAATTTGTCTAGCAAATTTCTTTTTCTTAAAAACTATTTTAAGAAAGTGTAGTATACTTTTTAGCGGGGCTTAAAATAAACCTATATTGAAGCCATGTAAACTATTAAGTTTAAAATATATCAAAAAATACTTCTACAGCAATCAAAACTCACAAACTTTACGAATTTTACGTAAATATTATATAAATCCATTAAAAATGTTAAGCCTCTTTCGAGTCGGAGTTTTTGCATTGACATGCAACATTTTCAATTTTTAATTAGTTCCAGTTACAAATTACATTAACAAAAGTGAAAGAAAAAACACAAGACATTGTGGTCGTATATTTTAGCATCTCTTAACGAGATTTGCCCCAAGATCCAAGGCAAAAACAAAAGGCGGACATGCCGGAAAGTAGAAAAATGCTCAACGCCAAAGGAATTCGCACCTTTGCATACACAAATAGGGGGCACAGGAAGGACACTGGGATTACGGGGAGAGTATAGGAGAGAAGGGAAGGAGTCACGAGATTGTGGTTATAAATTTTAAATCTGTTAAATTAATGCCGTTGCTTTCTTTCATTTGCAACGTGACTCAAAGTTGCCACGCAACTTGGCGAGTCAAGTCGAGTTGAGCACGTTGCTTGATTACATTAATTATTCCTTTATTGTTTAGAGAAAACTTAATTCTTTATTATTGTTGTATATATGTTTTATTCGCCGTTTAGTTATGTTTTTGTAATGAGCCCATGATTTGACTTAGACAAAGCTAATTTCGTGCATTTTCTTTCATTTTCTTGCAGGTCGTATTCGTTTAAGAATAATGTAAGTATAAACTTTAAGTTTACTTTAGAATGGCCTTAATTAGTTAAATCCTCTCTATACAGTGGAACAATTCCAATCCGAATTTCAATTATATGCAAAATAATTCACGAGATTCGTGTCAAAATCAAAATAATAATAATAATAGGCAGTATAGTCACAGTCATCGCAAGAATTTGGAGTCTTTCGGGGAAAGATCATCTCGTCAGAATACCTCAACATATACGAACCAACAACAAAAACGGTGGTCGTCTCGAGATCATCAAGATAGAAGTAATAACAGTCGACATTCGAGTAGATTCGGCTCGTCTAGAGATGAACTGAGAAGAGAATCCTCTCGAAGAGGAGAAGAAGAGCATAGAGATAAGGAAACCAGTGAACAACAAGAGAAGCCAAAACAACAAACACAAAGCAAAGCTTATAAAGCGAGAGAAGAAGATCAAGCAAAAAGTAAAAAGCAAATTACAAATTCACAAGAAGCTAAAGAAGAAAGAGAGAAGAAAACAAAGACTAAAGAAGATGGTCAAGAACGACTAAATAGACCTACAACCAGCAGAGGCCTTAGATCAACTACAAGTTGTTCCCCCTTGAAGTCCCTTGAAGGGGAGAAAAAAAAACTCCCAGCAAAGCTAAGTGAAGTGCAAAAGAAACCGACCAAAAGTAGCTCAGAGAAGGAGCTACAAGCTGTAAGTCTTCATACATATCCACAGATACAGGTGCGACCATTGACAGAGCTGTTGAAGCAGGAGATACTCGCAGTAACCCAAGAGAAACGTGCAGCAGGAGAAGCACCACAACCTAACGGAAGCATCCTCAAACTCAGTCCACGATCTGCTACCCATTTACGCAGACGCACTGTTAGTAGCCATGGCGAAGCGAGCATCACAGATCGTCTGGCCAACATGGACAAGGAGGGTCTGAAGTATATAATCAACAACAGCGACACCATCTACAACGAACACCTGAAGCAGCAGGCGCGACGACGTTTGCGGGAGGAGATACGACGTCAGTTGAAGGAGATCGAGTTAGATCAGCCCAAGGATCAGCCAGCAAAGGAGCTAGTTGAGGACGAAATCGTTGATGCCATAAAATTACCGCAAATTCTATTGCAAGAGATTGAAAAGTGCTTCGGACTTGAGCTATCTGCGCAGGAAAAGCAAGGGGAGCAAGAAGTACAGCAGCAGGCGGAGCAGGAGCAGGTAGAGCAAGTGCAGGAACAGCAGCAGCAGCAGTTGGAGCGGGAGCAAGTGGTGCAGGAGCAGCAAGAGCAGGGGGAGCAGGAACAGCAGCAGGAGGTGCATCAGGTGGTGCCGGAGCAGCAGGAGCAGGACCAGGTTGAGCAGAAGCCAACAATAAACAAAATTATCAAGGAGGAGAAGGAGCAACCAATCACCCACATGGCCAAGGAAAGCTCAACGGAATTGATGAGACGCCTCAAGGTAGCCGAGCAATCCAACAAGGCGATGGCAGGCAACATCTCAGCAGCGAGTGCCACAACACAAAAACAAAGTGTGGAGAGTAGAAAGAGAAACCTACAGAAGCAGCAACAAGAACAAATTGCAGCCAAGGCACAGGCCAATCTGTTGGCCATCAAAAAGGAAATCCATAAGGATTCAAATTCAAATTCACCCATCACTTACATTGTGCTAAGCTCATCAGAGGATGAAGATGATGACGATGAAAAGGAGGAAGAACAGGAAATGGAGGTGCAGAAGGAGGTAGACAAGGAGAAAGAAGAGCAAGCTGCTGCAGCTGACAGTGATCACTCGAACATCTCCCGCCTTAAAGAGGATGCAGAGAAAGTTGTCGATAGCTTCGAGAAGCTCCTCCTGCCGCAGCTAAAGGAATCATTGGTCGAACGTTATCGCAGCAGCCACAGCACCAGTCTGCAGAGTCGTCTGCTCTTCATCTCGTGCGTGGTCACCAGCGAACGCAATACAAAGCAGACATTCAGCAAAATCGAAGTTGCCAAAATGCAACAGAATCTCAAATCATCCGACAATCGTTTGGGCATTGAGTTCCTGCAACGTGAGATTGCTAATGTGGTGAATCAATTCAAGCAGCGGGAACAGGAACAAGAACAGGAACGAGAGACTGTTGCTGCAAATGAGCCTAACGAGCTTAACTTGGCCTGTTCCACTGATGCCAAAAACGCTGAGCTTGCTGCTTTACATCAAAGTGAGACGGATGTGGCTGAGCAAGCAGCTTCATCATCATCGCGCGCTTCTCTGCTGCCCACTCCACCGCGCAATGGCACGCCCACCGCCAATATGACAAATGCTACACGTTCTCTGCACCCAGCTCTGACCCTAGGTGTGCCCTATCTGACTTTGGAAGCTGCAACTGCCGCCGCAGGGTTGCCCAACCTAACCGGACTCCCGCCCAGCTGCAGCAGTCTGGAGAGCGTCGCTGATTCTCTGCTGCACCCAGGTGGGGACACTGTAGTGCAGAGCCTCCTCGAGATTGATCGTCGCCTGTTGGAGAATCAAAACCGACGCAGTTTTCTCGAAGAGATGATCATGAAGTTTCAGAAAGAGAAATCCGATATGGAGATGGCCAGTCTGGAGTTGCAGAATCGCAAGTTTTTGCTACTCAATGCGGTAATTGGACGCAATCAGTTGGCTGCAGCAGCCTCAACCAATTCTCCCTTGTTGGCCAACACGCCTACAAATTCACCACCGCCGCCACCTTCTAAGGCACCATCACCACCCACCGTATCCCTGCCCAAAAGAAAATTGCGTCCAAAGCGTCGTACAAGATTTCTGCCCAAGCGCAAACCAAAAAAACAACATAATCCTCCCGCCCAACAAGTCAATGAAGCTGAGTCCAAGAGCAGCCAGACCGAGGAATCGTTGACATCGTCCACAACTACGTCTACGTCTAAGTCCAGTCCAATCAAGCAGGAACCAGCAGCGCCTATCGAGGTGGCGGGGCCAGTGCAGCTCAACAAGGAGAATGATGGCACAACAAAACGTGCTGCAAGTGATTCAACTGGAGCTGCATCCAACAAGCGACAATGCTTGGGCAGAACGACAACTACAAATGCATCACAACAACAGCCGTTGGCAGTGATACCACCGCTACCACCACCGCCGCCGCCACCGGAACCATTTGCCCACATGTCGTATGAGTTGCCGCACATGCTGAAGAAGCCAACACCACCGCCAGCTCAGGCGCCATCATCAACACAATCTATGGGGTCGCAGCAGAGTACGGAGAGCTTCAATTACGGGTTTATACCCAGCGGACGATTGCACAATATCGTCAGCCCCATCACTCAGATATGCATCCATAAGGTATCCATTATAGCCGCCTCAGAGAATGGCGACATCTATGTCTTCAACATTGGCAGTCACAAATTGGAACAGCAGGTCCCCAAGCACAGTGAGGCCATTACCAATATGTTTCTCTGCGAAAGGGATTCCTTTTTGTACACCACATCGTTGGATGGGTTCCTAAAGAAGTCGTCTTTGGAGGTAGGTTTAGCGTGAAAGATATTATAGACCTTTTCAATCTGAGCATATTCTCTTCTTTCACAGAACTTGGAGCGCCTCATGCAGACAATTTACCTAAAGGAACCACTGCAATCCATCGATATCGCTTGGGGCATTGCATTTGTTGGCAGCCGTTGGGGGAACATCTTCACCTATAATATTGCGGTAAGTTATTTAATTTTAACTAGAGTGGTGAAGTATTTTCGATGGGGTTTTATAGCAATAAAATTATGATAAGACTATACAAATCTTCGAATAGACTTAGTTATTAATAAATAGTACAATCTATTTGTTTCAAAGATTACAATGCTTGACAATTTCAATTAGCTTCGCATTGTAGAAATGCACATATTGGGCACACCGTCGCTGTCACTTTACTTTAAATTCGATGACAATACACTTTAGAAATTACAATGAGACTAAATTACGATGCAGCTCACATTGCATTACCTGATCGAATTGTCAGGTAAACGGCATTTATAGTTGAAAAAGACCAAAATAATGCAGAGTATTCACAACGGGGATGTAGCTCAGATGGTAGAGCGCTCGCTTAGCATGTGAGAGGTACGGGGATCGATGCCCCGCATCTCCAAGTTGAAACAGGATAATTGAAATCCTTTTTTTTTCTAGAAAATTTTGCATATATTTTTATGTTCTTTAAAAGTTGCTGTAATTTATTTTTAGAAAATGAAAACGAAATTTAGTTTTGATTACTAGTAAATGCATCTTTCTTTATCCATAATGATTTTTTACAGTAGTGTAATTTTGCTGTATGTTATTATAACTAATAGAACTGTAATTAGTTTATGAAAATTCTCATATTTTGTGCCAATAAGTATGCAATATTTTTCGGTGATCAATTTTTTTAAACTCTACGCAGTAATTTCTTCTCCTTTCTTATAAGTTAACTCAATAAATTCCAATATCGTTTGAATTGGACACATACTATGTAACAAATTACAAGTCATTTATTAGTAAATTGGGAGAATGTCTTTCATGAGTCTCCACATAGTAACTTCTCCATCTTTCCATGTTCGGGATCGGGCATCGCAATTTAATTAATGTGCGGTTCATTAAATATTTAGCTGTCAAGTAAACACTCGAAAATATTCAATTAAAAAGTGAACAACGCGAGTCGTCAAGTGTGCATACACACATACACACTGGTAGCTCATCGACATTTTGGCTGTGTGTCCACACCTTGCCCCAAAAGAAGACAGCGGGGAAAACAGCGAATTGGCATTAAGCAGCCTTCGCAGGAATGAACCCAACGATGTCTAGACAATGGAAATCAAATCGAATTTATTTTTTTATACACGCAAATGGAAAGCGAAGTGAGAGAGAAAGACTGATAGAGTGCGAGGAGTTTTAGCGGAGACTGTAAAGTTGCCACTTCATTACAATTGCACACGGGGGACTGAGCAGGGGACAGAGAGAAGGAGAAGGCACGCACACGCCCCTTTGGCTATAAGTCTTAATTTTTGGCAGCAATTCGATTTATGGCTGCGACGTGCGGATAATTCTGAGACAGAAGTGTCCTGAAATTATGCTATAGCAACGGCAGAGGCAACTGTACTGCAACAGTGGGACTGTACTTGGGTGCATCAGGCTGCCTTTAGTTATTTACTAAATATTTAGCTATAGTACCTAAGCAACAGCCACGCCCCAAGCAGCAGCAGCAACTGCACAAGCATATTGGGCTATAGACCCACTATTCTACAGTACATGCCATATATATAGGGACACGTGTGTCGCTGTGGGGCAGAGAAGGCGTTGCTTGTTGCAGTTTGCTTTGCTGCTATTGCTTGATATTTTGTTTTGTGCTTCATTTTGTGTGCCTGTGTGTGTGTGAGTGTGTGCTGTGCCTTGCTGCACGTTGTTTGGCCGAAAAACTAATACATAGTCGTACATAGCCAGGTCTGGGGGTTAGTTGCAACAAACAACAGCAAACTGCAGCGCATGCAGCAAGCTGTACCTCTCATTCCCTCACTCTCTCTCTCTATCTCAAACTCTCTCCTCTCTCTCTCTCTCTATATGTGGCTCTCACTCGCTCACTATTGTTGTTTATTTAAGTTTTTATGTGTTCATGTTTAGTTAACTGTATATTTTGCTGACTCACACTTACTCGCACACTGCATCGTCGTATCGTTCATTGCCCGCACTCTCTCCCACACTCTCTCACAGTCGCTTTCGCTCTCTCTCGTGCCGACACACGAAGTCGTTAAAAGTTCGTCGCTCTCTTCGCTCACACTGCGCATGTCTTGCTCTGCTGCAGTTTCTTGTTGCTGCAAGCCTTGACTGCTTCTTGCGTTCATTCGTTAGAGCCGACGTCGAAGTCGACGTTACCGTCAGCGTCGGCATCGGTAATTTGGCAGCAGCAAATAAAATGTTTATATGCTATTTACTCAAAACAATTTTAAATAAAATACAAACTATGTGCATGTACTGCACTGTCTCTCTCTCACTCCTTCACTCACTCTCTCGCACGCTCTTGGACTCTCTCACTGACTCAGCCACTCTGTCTCTTTCTTGCTCTCCCGCTTTGGTTTTCGCTCTCTTCGGCCTTTGCTTATTGCAGGCAGCTTTCCAAGGCGTTGCAATTGGAATGCGCCTTCGTGCCTGTTGCTGTTGTTGTTGCTGTTCTCGTTCGTCCTTCTCCTCCTTCTGCTGCTGCTGTTGTTGTTCTCGCTCGTTCTCTTCGTCCTATTGCTGTTGTTGTTGTTTTTGTG
The DNA here is from genome assembly GCA_018903715.1 of Zaprionus davidi. Lineage (NCBI taxonomy): Eukaryota > Metazoa > Arthropoda > Insecta > Diptera > Drosophilidae > Zaprionus > Zaprionus davidi. The sequence continues at coordinate 3,596,213 of JAEIGL010000003.1, forward strand.
GGTGGCTGGTGCTGCTTTCTTGCTGGTTGGCTCCTGTTTTGTTGTGTTGTGTCTCTGGAATATGATGCCGCCTGTCTGTGTGTGTGTGTGTGTGCGTGTGTTTATATGGCAACGTCGTCGTCTTCTCATTGGCCGAGTCTAACGAATCGGGTTGGTTATTTGCCGGCCCCCGATGCCTGTATACATTTATGTACACACACACACACTCACACGTATGTAACTGTTACGCTTTATGTGTTGCTATTGTTGTTGTTGTGTTGTTGTAGCATCATCAGACGCAGCAGCAAATTGCATACGTTCATGCGCCGAGTGGGTGTGGCAGGCGTAACTTGCAACCACTAAATAAACAAAGGCAAAGCACGAACACAAGACTGGAGGGGCTGGTGGAACATCAAAGGGCGGGGGGGCTGCACTCTTGTATTTATTTGTGCTTTTTCTTGCACATTGCATGCGACGCCATCTTGCAAATGGCTGGAGTCATGACGGTACATACGCCCACCATCATATAGATTATATATGCAAATTGCATTCTTTCTTTTTTGCCTCCTTTCTTTTGTATTTTTATAGTCTTATTTCATTTGGCATGCTTTATGTTTGATTAAAGTAGAAGAGGGAAGGGGTTATCAGGCAGATATAGGGGGATGGGGGAGGGCAGTGTGCAGGCATCTGCCGTATTTTAATTTCACTTCTCTATCATGCAATTTTCTACAGTTTTCTGCAATTTTCCCTCTAGGGAGTGGCTAGTTTTTCTTTGTTTAGCCTTCAATGGCTTTTTATACGATTTTCTCATTTATCTTAACCATCCTCGATAGCATGTTTATTTATGGAAAACCTTTTCAAAATTAATGGAAAGTTTACTGACATCACTTGTTTGCGTATATTTCCATGCATGACAATCTATTGTGGCTTATCATGGTATTGATTAGAACCACTTATCAGATAACAAATTGAAAGGGAATTTAACATGCTATAATTGTAGGCTTAAATCAATAAAACTTTGATTGGGACTAATCTATCGTATTCTAATAGAATAACAAATAAAGTCCATAGTATAGATTGAGTTAATTTCTTTGCTTATGCTTTTTACTTACCATGAGTTTCTGTTATGTTCCACATTATTTTATTGAATTTTTCTCCATTTTCGCAATAATTCCCATTTTAAAGCGGAGTAAACTTTATCAGAAATATATATGTATGTATATTTATAATTATAGCTATTGTCTTATCTATAAATTACTATAGATATCATAATCACATGCAACGCACACATACGAATAATACATTCTTACTATATTTACTGTATAGTATATTAATAGTTTTCGGCAAGCAATCTATTTATAATCGTCTTCAAAGCTCTCTTGGCCTACTTTGTATACTATGTACATATATATGTATGTATATGTTCGTTTATAATTAAACACTCAATTTACTTTGAATTCGATGACAATGCACATTGAAAATTACAATGAGCCCAAATTACTATGCGGCTCACATTGCGTTACCTGATCGAATTGACAGGTAAAGCGCATTTATAAGACATTGACCGAAATTGAAAAAGACAAAAATAATGCAGGGTATTCACAATGGGGATGTAGCTCAGATGGTAGAGCGCTCGCTTAGCATGTGAGAGGTACGGGGATCGATGCCCCGCATCTCCAAGTTGAAACAGGATATAATTGAAGTCCTTTTTTTTTCTTGAAAATATTGCAGATTTTTTTGATTTCTAAATATTACTGTACTTTGTTTAATGAAAGAAAAATAAATTAAAATTACCAGTAATTCCAGCTTGTCATATCCTTAGTAATGTAGAGCAAGGAACATTTAGAAACATAAAAACATGTAAGATATACAATACATTGTTTGAGTTTCATTTATTTCATTTCAAAATTTCATATACAAGATGCATTTCACAGTAAGTTAGATTTTATAGCTGTGTCGAAGAAGAGTTTATTACTCGATAAGTTAATCTCCGATAAAGAAATAAGTCAGTTTATTGAACAATTTTAATATGAGAGTATTCTGCATTACGCTTTAAAAGATTTGTGTGATTAATTCAAGTTATCTACAGTCTATCTAAGTGAAACTAGAAGAGAGCCGAATTAATAATCTAAAGAAATATATTGCACCACTAAATGTGTTCTAACTAAACACATTTTACCTATTCAAGTAAAATGTACAAAAACTGCACTATTCTAAAGCTATAATATTTCTCAACTATAGTAACTTAAAATGTTTTCCACCTCCATTGCAGACCAACAAAGTGATGGAAACCCCGCTGCTCTCGACAGGACAGTCGATAATCGCTGTCAAGGCCACGAAGGAGGGTGCCCGCAAGATCATTATGCTGGGCTGCAAGGGCAACAATGTGTTCCTGCACGATGCTGCCACAGGACTCTTGTTGCGTCGCCTGAGCGTGCCAGAGGGTCTCAATGTGTACAGTTTGCTACTGGTCGATGGCTTTGTCTTCTGTGGCACACAGAAGAATGAGGTCTACAAATTTGACTTTGCCGTAAGTCGGTTGTCTAACACACCCTTATTTAAGTGAATACCCTATTGAATATCCTGTAATTTTCTTAAGAGCGGTGCGTTGACAAACACTTTAAGCTGTGGCAACGGAGCCGTTGCAATGGCCTCATATCGCGACAGATATCTGTTAATCGGCTGCTATGATGGCTTTATCTATGTGCTGAACAAGGAGAATGGTTTGCGATTGGGACGTTTCAGTGGACCTGGTCGTCTGGTGCTTTCGCTGGCTATTGCTGGCGATAAGGTTAGTAACAGTGTATATAAATAATAAGTATACGACCTCAACTTTTGATTGACTCTTGCAGATTGTAACATCGTCAAAGGATAACTCGTTGGAAGTACTTGAAATACCGCCAGAAATACTTTGTATGGATAATGAAACTTAAAAGAAAGAAGCCATACCCGAAACTGTTTAGTTAATAATAAACATTGTATATTTTCAAATAGTTGAATTAGTTCTTAAGTCTTTTAATAATGCTCCCTTGTATTTATAATTTTAATATTGAGGATGATTTCTGTAAGAAGTCTACAAAACTTTTAATGTTCTATTTACAGTTGATAACTTCTAAGTTTATAACCCATGCGATTGTATATGATTGAAGAATATTTCTTCGCCGCACAACATCAACAAAAGAATCCGAATAATACAAGAATTAATAAAATCATGTTATATAAGTATATACACATATATATTGTTTGTTTCGATGCGGGCTTTGACGTAATACGTATGTATGTATGTGTTCCATGTCTAATTTTCCAGTTACTCTGTGGCTTTGTGACTTTAGGGAATTCGTGGCACACTCACTGGACGCACGTTCGTCTGCATTTGGTGCAACTTCTGGTTAAGCTTGTGCGTGTGATCACGCAAATAGGCAATCAGATCTGCCTGTTTCTCGAGCAGCTCGGCCGTATCGCCACCGGGCTGCATCAGGCCTAGCGAACCACCAGCACGATCATCGCCACGCAGAACATCGGGCGCAAGCTTGGCCTTGTTGAATTTACGTACCTTATCTGCAGGAAAAACATATTAAAGACTGTTCCAAAGTGGGTTCAGTGCCAGCACATACCAATATAGAAGGCATGGGTGACCAGGAGTACCAAATTCTCAGCCACATTGAATGTGGTCACGTAACTAATCGGCGATAGCCAACCCGCAACTGCGCAATGTGTCCAGAATTGCTCGCCATAGTAATGATGAATGAGCGCTTGGACGGCCAGCAGCATTGAGTTCCACAGCGAGACAATCTGTAGGGGAATGCCCTTTTGCATGTTCGTCTCGCGATGGAAGTCATGAAATCCATTCATGCGTAGATTATCATGCTGTTTCTTCACAAAGTGATCGAAGAGCTGCAACAATTGGCATAGGTCAGTAATGAATGAATGAATCACCAGCAGCTCGCATACTCACAAAGGTGATCACCCAGAATGTGGCGCGTAAGTAGAGCATTATAAAATAGGCCTCGCAACGTTGACTCTCCGGCCATAGCGCCGCCAAGCCGATGCCCACAAACGAAATAATCGTTGAGATAAGCAAGTGTATGCTAGAAATATTTATATATTTTATTATTTGCTTGTATATGTTAATTGCGTTGCGCCGCTGATAGCATCACTCTTTTCCTCCGCCTACATGATTCATGGCTACCGGCAGAGTACATACCCTATACACACACACACAATAATACGCACCTAAATGCAGGCACAGTTTTCAACTTAAATGAGTCGTTATTGTCCGAGAAGAGTACTGGATCGAGGAGCTCATCTGTGTCACGGTTATGTGCTCCTCCAGGATGTACAGCTGCGCCTGTTGCTGCCTCTGTGTCCATTTTCTAGAATTTAATATTTCGTGTATACGTTCGTTTGTTTCCAAATGCGCAACACCTTTGCATCCAAAAAAACTTGCTTTGTTTGTTGTTTGTTGTCGGTGCGCTTAGGAATGACACTGTCGCGGCGTTGCCAGACTGACGACACGAGTGTATTATTCGATATATGCAAGTAATTGTTAAATCGAATTTGCAGAGCTTACTATTCATAATAATATTAAATAAAAATTCAATATAAATGTAATACGTCCTTATTATAATAATCTTTTGGTATACAATTTCACAATTCGCTTTTAAGAAGTGTTCCCATAAGTAATTTCAAACAACGATATATCGATCAGTAAATGGCAGCCCTGCACGAAAAAAAACCATTCGATGGTTCTGTTTTTGCGCTTTTTCAATTTGAATTGTAGCACAATATTGTAAAAATAAGAAATAAAACAATAAGACAAAATCAAAATAAACCAAAAATCCGCGTAATAAATGACTACGCCTGCGCCGCGCCGAGTTAAGGATTTGTTAGCATTTGGCACAGACTCGGATGATGAATACAGCATTACGCCCTGCAAGCCGCAGAAGGACGCGAATAAAAACTGTGCTAAGAAGTTGGACATAACGTAAGTTTATTGTAGATAAAAGTAAATAAAACTTTCGGCAGTTCGATTTCCTGATTGCAGTGAAAATGCAAATAAGGAGAATGCAGGCCAGCAGACTCAAAAGCCGAATGAGAACGGATACTCGCCTGGCCCCGCATATACTATACTGTAAGTGTTCCTACTCTCGCATCCAGCCATTATATATTATATTATATTATTATTATTGCAATTTGCAGGCCCAGACGACGCTCGGAGATGACCATGCTGGACTCGGATAGCGAGGATGAGGATAACAGAAGCAACCTGAATTTGAACTGCGCCATTCTTAATGATTCCTTTGTGATGAGTCCTCTGCATGAGCTGACGGGGAGCACAACCAGCGAACAGTTCCGAACTGCTGCCCCATTGAGAGCCAATGATTCAAATCTATCCTTTCTGGGTCGCTTTGGTAAAATGGGCATCGACTGTAGCAGCAACAACAACAACACATCAACACTGGAGCAGCAGCAACAAGTGGTGCCATCGACAAAGAAGGCACCTCCATCTACGCTGCAAATGATTTCCGAGCAACGTATGACAGTGGACAATCAAACGCCCATGCGTGTTGCAGCAGCAGCTGGAGCCACTGCGGCTAAGTCCCATGCTAAGCTAGAGACGGAATTCGTGACGCCACAGGTGCGCAGCATTGGCGTCAAGAATGGCGCACGCACCCATACCACACAAAAAACTCGCTCTGAGGTGGACAACGAATTTCGCTCCCAGAAGGTGCTATTCCAAACGCCCATGACCGTCAGTCGTGGTGCACCATTCAACAGTGACAGTCTCACCTTCTCACTGTGCGACACCATCAGCGAGAGTCCCGATACTCCAGCTCAGCCACCACAATCAAAGGAGAAACCTTCTGGTGGCAAATCAAAAAAGTCCTTGGAAGGTGCTTTCACTCAAGCCGAACAAGCTAAGCCAGCTGTTCCTGAGTTAGCCGTGTCGGTGCCTGCTAAGCCTGTTCCTGTTTCCGAGAAGGCGGACACAGTTGCTCCTACTGCCAAATCAAATTCAAATGTGCTGAAAATCAAGAATCACGAGTATATTATGGTTAAGAAACTTGGCTGCGGCGGCTCCAGTTCGGTCTATTTGGCTCGACGTAAAGATACGGTTCAGGAATATGCTCTGAAAGTTGTGGATCTACAGGGTGATCCACTGGTGGTGCAGGGCTACCTAAACGAGACCAAGCTGCTCGAGAAGCTCCAAGGCAATGTCTGTGTGGTATCGCTGTTCGACTAGTAAGTACAAGTATAACGTAAATAGAACCTACTAGTTTATGATTAGATAAAACCAAAGTAAACAAATCAAGTTGTGTTTTTAATTAAAATTCCATTTCGAGGTAATGAAAAAAAGATAAAGAATATATCTACATTTCCCGATACCTTCACCTTTTTCCATTCATCATAATATTTTTACATACTTATAATTATCTTTTTTCTTCACTTAGTCAACTTTTGCGCGAGGAATCAAAGCTTTATATGGTGATGGAAAAGGGCGATTGTGATTTGAACAAGATACTGCAGGGCTTCACCACAAATTTGCCGTTATATAACCTTATGAACATACTCTATCAAATGCTGCAGGCAGTCAATTATATACATCAGAATAATGTCATACACTCGGATCTGAAGCCTGCCAACTTCCTGATGGTCAATGGGCGACTAAAGTTGATCGATTTTGGCATTGCCAGCAACATGGCAGTAGATTCGACCAGCATCATCAAGTTCTCACAGGCTGGTACATTCAACTACATCAGTCCAGAGGCATTGACCGACATCTCGAGCGGAACAAGTCCCATGCGTGGTGGTAATCAGCCGAAGATAAAGATATCAACGAAATCAGATGTCTGGTCACTGGGCTGCATTCTCTACTTGTTGCTGTACCAGAAGACACCATTCGGTCACATTAGGAATATCAATGCTAAGATGAATGCAATTGCTAATCCCGGCTCAAGCATTGAGTATCCAGAGCTGCCCATTTACTATCCACAAATGTTAGCTCATGTGAGTAGAAGTAGTTGAACAACTGTTCGATTTGCTATAACTATAATCTCTCTTCCCTCTGCAGATGGTCAAGAATTGCCTACAGCTCAACCCGAAGAAGCGTCCCTCATGCGTGGAGCTGCTGCAGTATCCTTTCCATATGGTTATTCCACTACAGAATTTACAGTTGGCACCCAAGCGCTGAGTACAAAATAGTTTTTAGAATTAAGATTCAATTTAGATATATAGACCAGTATTTATGCGAATTCCCCAAGAGAAACTCCTTCTCCGAATAGAAATATATACAAAATGCAGTGCAGTTGTTTTTTTCTCATATGTGTGTGTGTATTTAATTCTCTTTTAGCATAAATTATACATCATAAATTGTTATAATGCGATACGCTAGCGTATAATGTTAATCGATAACAACGCTGTGTCTTTGCGACCTGTTTCTGTTTTGTATTTTGTTTTGTTTACTGTTTTCTATATCTGTTTTTGTGTATATTCAATTTGTTTTTGCCTAATTTAACTTTTATGGTTTCATTATTCATCAATGCAACAAGTATTGACATTAATTACTAATTCGCTTTCATCATCTTTACCCTCCTTCTTCTGCATATTCGCACAACAATTGCAATGTTTGTTATAATTTGCCTTTACTTATGAGTTAAATTTAGTTGTTTCTTCATTCCTCTTCTCTTCTCCCTCTTTTCATTATATGTATATAAAAATAGTTGGTTTTTTTTTTTGTTTTTCTTTTGTATTTATTTATCATATGCTTAATTAAATGTTGCTGTTGTGGGCTAAACCATTTGCTCTACTAACATATTTACTGCTGCAGCTTTACTACTTTTCAATACTTTGCGCACTCTTAACAAAATCAAAATCAAGACTAACGGAACACGAACGGAACAAAGTCGACGAAAATGGAACTGAATATAATGAAGAAATTACGTTCTTCACAATTTAACAAACTGTCTTTGTTTACGATGTTTTATTGTGACAATTGTGCATTCATTTCTTTGTTTTTGATGTTTTTGTTTAAATTCAGTTGCTTAACATAATAAAACATATACAAAAAATGATTAGCGCGCACTTTTTGAGTGGTTTTTTTTAAATGCAGGTTAAACACAAATAATATAGCATAATATTGTATATATATATATATAAGTATGTGTAGTATATATAAATAATCAAAATTACAAACAAATTATTCATTATTTGCAACAGCAGAAATGTGTGGTTGTGTGTGTGTGTGTGTGTATTGTGGGCGTGGTAGCCCCTGGCCATGCTCCTCCTCATTTAGAATAATTCATTATACTTTCTTTACTTTCTCTCGCTTCACATTTAAATGTTCAACATTGCACAAGTTTTGTTTGCATTTTCTTTTTGTTGTTATATTTTTTTGTTTTTGTTTTAGTTAATTATGTATATATATATATATAATTATTTTTTAAAGCATTACTTAATTTCTCCGGTTTTTCTTTTTGTTTTCTCTACTTTAAAATGTTAAATGTTGCTGTTGTTGGGCTCGTTTATTTTTGTTTTTGTTTTACTCCTTTCCATCTTCAAATATTTGTAATATTAAACTTTAAACTTAATAGATTGTTAGAATTCTTGTTGCGGTTGTTGTTGTGGTTGTTGCGGTTGGTTTTGTTTTTTTTTTTGTGGAAGTTCGACAAACTCTCAGATGATGTTGTCAATTATCGTTGTGGTTCTACTTTTTAACGGGGCCATCTCGACTGTGTCCCGCGCGACGACATTAAATGTCCTAAAAAGTGAAAGGAAAATCCAAATTAAGATATTTCTTCTACTACTGCGGCAGGAGTGTGGCACGCACCTGTTCACCGTTGGAGGCATGCTGCTGCAGCTTGGAAATTAGCTGCTCCTTCTGGCTAACAATGCCGCGCCAGTGGTCGTCCTGCTCACGCGCACGTTGCTCCAAATCCACCAGAGTGTTGCTCTGCACAGTGAGAAATAAGGAAATAATTAATGATCATTCCTCACTCCCCTCTCTCCCTTTTCCTGCTCTTACCGTCTTTGTGACCAACTGCGTTAGCTCATCGTTGCGCTTGCGCAGCTTTAGGTTTTGTGTGTGCAGCTCCTGTTGCTGCTCGGCGGAGGAGGATTTGCTATTCGAAGAATTACTATTATTGCTACTAATATTGTTGTGGGTGTTGGCGTTGTTGTGATCGCCGCTGCTACTGCTGCTGTTATTGTTTGATTGTGTGGACTTATGATTACTGCTGCTGCTGCTGCCGCTCTGCGTCGCCTGCTGCTGCTGGATGTGCGTGGCGAGCACCAGCTCTATCCACTCATCAAAGGAGGCATTTAGTGCTGTGGCCGCGTGCGCCTTAACAGCTGCGGGATACAAACGCTGGTACAGTTCCCGTATACGCTGTTGTTCGGCCTTCACCGAGCTGGAGGATGCAGCTGCACCGGCACTGGCAAGAGCAGAGGCGCCATTTGCAGTGGCGGCAGCAACGGCGGCCTTTTGCTGCTTCTGTTGCTCCTCCAGCTGTTTGTGTTGCTCCTGTTAGATGAAGAATGGAAACTAGTTAGTTAAGCAACTTATATATTCGTAAATTCTATTAATAAACTAGTAACTACTGCTTAAGGGGAGTTGGCAAAAAAGCCAGCAAGTGATTGAATAATAATAGTTAAAGATAGATTATGATTGAAGATATATAATATTAATATATAGATTATAATTTGTGATAGATAGTAAATAATAATTAGAGTTTGTTCATTAAAATTAAATAAGTATTAGTTAGTTTAAGGGAGCAAGCACTTACGTCTAAGCTTTGCGACGACGTATTTGTTTTCGTCTTTGCTTTGTTTGTTGTTGTTGTTGTTCTGGCGGTTGCTTCGGCATTTTGCAACGCTTCAATCAACTTCCAATTTTTCATACGAACGTCCTGACGAAACACAAATACGTAGCCAAATTAGTAACGAAAGAAAGAAGGAAAGGCAGGCATATTAAAAGAATAAAGTAACGAAAGTAAGGCAGGAATTCCTTTCACATGAAAAGGGGGATCGGTACTGCGACCTATAAGATCTCTTGATCTATACCCCTGCTGAGCTTACATTTACAGCTCCATTATCAGTCGTGTTTCTTAAGAATTCTAAGATGTTTACTGGACCGATTGACTGATTAATTAATGAATGATTAAAGATGATAAGCACAATGAGTTATCAGTAAATTAACTATCCTCACAGCAAGAATAACAAACAGTTTAGTGTCACTCTAATCATGCTACTTACATTATTCTTCTCGCGCTGCTCATGCAACTCCTGTTGCAGCTGTTTCTCCTTGTTTTGCAGCTGCTCCGCGTGCTGTTGCGCATCCTTTAGCTGCGACTGTAGGGCGGTAGCTTGTTGCTTTTGTGTGGCCTGTGCATCGTTGAGAGTGCGCAGCTCTGCCTGGAGTGCATCCAGGGTCTCGGACTGTGCCTGTGCTTGCTCCGCTTGCTGTGTGCCAACAAGCAGTACTTGACTGTTGGCCTCATTTAGCTGCTGACTAAGTGTGGCATTGCTGGCTTCCAGTGCAGCTGCCTGCGCACGCAGATCCTGCAGTTCTGTATTGAGGACGCGCGTCAGATCTGCTTCTGACTTGGTAAACTCAGACTTGGCCGCGTCGAGAGCAGCATTCAGTTGAAGCACCTCCGCTTGTAGTTCAGCATTTGCTGTTTCCAGTTGCTTGCGTTGCTCCAACTCGTAGACGCTGTTATTAAGGCGTTCCTCCAGCTCGTTACGTTGCTGCTCGAGTGCAAGCAACTGCTGCACCAGCTCGTTCTTTTGCTGTGCCTCAGCATTCACAAAGCCATTAATCTCGGCAATGACTTTGTCCTTCTGCGCCAGATCCTGCTGCAAGCGTTGTAGCTGTGCCAGCAAATCCTGTGAGCTGGCTTGCTTCTCGCGCTGCAGCTTAGCTTGGAACTGCTGACGCTCCAGTGCAAACTTATCATTGGCATTGGCCAATTCCTGATTAAGTGCAGCGAGCTCTTGATCCTTGCCCTGCAGCTTCTCATTGAAGGCCTGGCTTCGACTCTGCATCTGAGCACGTTCCGTGTTGATCTCATGACGCAGCTCACGCAGCTTGGCTTGAATGCCACTAGATGCCTCCTGCTCCTCGGCCAATAGCTTCTCCTTCTCCTCCAGTTGACGCTTCAGCTTCTGGCATATATCATCGGACCAGTCGCCATGATTTGCCGGCATATCCTGCTGCTTGTTCAGCAGATAATCAATGAGTATTTGTATTTCGGAACGATTGAGTTCGGCGCGTGAGAAGACATTCATCAGCGCAGAGACGCCAATGGTCTGATGCTCGGCAAGCTTGTCGAGTGCCTGAATGAGATCCTTGGCGACTAGAGTTGTCTCCTTCTGCTTCTTATTCTGTTGCTGCTGTTGCTGTTTGGTTTTGTTGTTTGCATTGTTGTTTTGCAACTTGGGTGAGCCACTCGGTTGTTGTTGCTGCTTGAGCACCTGTTGCTTTTGTTGTGGCACATGGGGCACCTCAACAGGCTGTTCCATGGCTGCACTAATGAGGGCAACTGTTGCCGTTACAGGTTTGTCCTTCTTGGCCCCGCCACCATTCTTCTTCTGTGTCTGTTGCTTGCTGATCTCCTCTTTGCGCTCCTTCTGCTCCTGCTTCTTCAGCTCAACCACATCCTTGGGGGCACGCACTTCAAAGTTATTCAACGAGGGAGTCTCTTCCACGGGTGTTTGACGAACGGCAACAGGTTCATTCTTGTTAACAAGAATACCAGCAGCAACCTTGAGATTAGCTCCTCCTACATTGCGTTTATCCTTCTTTCCCTTCTTGCTGTTAATATTGTTGTTGTTATTGCTGGACTGATTCTCCTTCTCAGAGTTGCTTGATCTACGCTGTTCTGTTAGAACCTCTGGATCAGGATCAAATTCCACATGCTGCTTGGACAAACCAGGTTCCTCCTCTTGGCCAAGAGATCCTTGTTGGTCCTCAGAGTGACCATCGGAGAAGTCCTCCTGTTCGTCTTGTTCATTATTGCTTGCATTATCCTTTTGTTGTTCACGCTGACGTTGCTTCTTTTCGCGCTTTAGCTCCTTCTTCTTGGGCTTACGCTGTGCGGCATTTCCTCCACTTTTATTCTGTGCATACAAATTAGCTGTCAGTGCTCGCTTCTCTGCCACCACCTCCTCGAAGGTCTTGCGTCTGAAGATCTTGTTGATGAACAGGAAAGACAACAGCGAAGCGCTGAACACACAACCAATAACAATCAGTATGTGGAAGTCCATATTTGCATACTTTGCCAACGGCAGTCGATATTATTCCTTCTCTTCTGTCTGGGGGTACTGAAATAATTGAAAAAAAAAATTAAATAGGTTACTATCAGTAGAGTTCATTGTGCAGATAATTTAATATTGAATTCTTTGTAACAGTATACAAAAATGCGCCTGGCAGTCGTAATGAAAGAAATAATATCTAATTAAATTGGCTACCATAAATACACAAATAAAATGATCAGAGGTGGGTGACTCAATCAAATTGGTATTCTGCTGAAATTGACACCGAAGAGAACTGAGGGAGCTCACGTCTATCACCAAATCTGCCTACACCGCAAACGTTTATAAAATTTGATGTTCATTTTTTGGGTTTTTTTGTTTTTGTGCGAACTTTATCAGCTCCGAGGTAGCTCTAAAAGTTGTCGTGTTCTTTCTGTTCTTTTTCGCATTACCGATGACGTGTAACTTTGCAATTAGTGAGGTGCGTTCAGTTCGTTGGAAATATTTCACATTTCATATTAAACATAAAGCGAGATCAACGACACAACAATCAAACGCAATTATAATTGTTATTCACTTGAAACGTTAATGTGATACACATGTGTGTAGGAGTGAGAGAGAAAGAGCAAGGTACGATGAAACGTGCTTATCAGTTTGCCGGCAGGTGAATGGTACTAAAAATACAATGGTTATCGTTATTGTTGTTTGACGTGTTGTAAATATAAATGAACTTGTTGATATCGCGTCGTCTTGTTTATTATCGTCTTGTTTATTACAAGTTTAAGTCCGATAACAAAATGCACTTTAAGCCACAGCTGTAAGTAGGTTTACTTATGTACTATGTGTGTGTGTGTAATGTAAACAGTGTTGCAATATACTCCACTTCACAGCAAGGATCGATGACAGGCATCGATAAGTTTTCAGCAGTCTATTCTATCGATTGTCTATGCTAAACCTCGACACGAATAAGCTAAGCACTGTGTAGAAAGTTTTTAAATTGATTTACGCATTTTTCTGCCAACAATGGAAAAAAAAACCCATTTAAATAGAATTCCCAATGTAAAAGGAAATTCCCATAAACGAAAGATCACACACAAAAGTATTCGTAGAAAATCACTTTCTTGACGCACACGTATGCAAATATTTTATGGCACTCACTAAAGCAGAACTTGTGGGATCTTCTTCTCTGTTTCTTTCTTTCCGAAACCGTCTCTTCTTGTACAGAGCGCTAACTGGACACAATGCGAATGACACAAGGTGGCGGCTGGTAACGACGAATGAGCGCTAAAGCTCAGCTCAGCTCAAACTGACTCATCTCTCAGTTTGTTGCTCTCTTTGACTCCCGCTGTCGCTCTGACTCTCGTGTCTCTCTCTCTCGCATACAGTTAGAACTTGAAATTTCAAGTGGGCTCTGTGGGTTCTGTTTGCTGTTGTCGTTGTGCGAGTGTGTGAGTGTTGGCGCTCCTCAAAGAATTCACAAATTGCGAATTCAATTCAAGGTTATTGCTCTCAGTCTCTCAACAACTGGCTCGAATAAGCGACATGTTCTTATACCCTTGCAGAGGGTATACAATTGTGACCAGAAGTTTGCAACGCACCTTAGGATACATCTACACTTTTTACATGTAAATTAAATAAGAGTTTTATATGTAAGTGTACATGAACACGGTTATTCAATTCTGTACCATTTTATATAAGAAGTATGGAAACGATCGGAAGAAATAAGAAGCTGCAAGGGTATAAAACCATCAGTGCCCCTTATCGTAGCGCTTTTTGTCTTGTTTCTTGTTGCTGATGCCTTGCTGACTCAGGTTTTGTGTTCTCTCCCTCTCTGTATATTTGCATTGGCTCAAGAATTCGAAAAGCTCTCGATAATAATGTTCTTTAATAAACCTTTACGACATACAAATTCACTACATAAAAATATACATATTTACAAATCTAATATTTATTATTAACATTTGTCACACATTGTGCGGCTATCACTTTTTATTTTCTTTTCACCAAAGACATTTGCACTGTGTCAATATTATAAATTCTAGTTAATTTTTACGACACAACACGCCAGACTTATTGACTGTGTGTGAACACAGATAACGAGTTTTCCTAGAAAAAGAAAATGTTTCACTACTCCTAGGGAGGGGTAACGGTGACGTCGACATGACAACGAATGCTGTCTTAATGATTATTTCGGGCGTAAATATTTAACGGCTCTCTGCTAAATATAACATAAAACACTCCAGACAGCGCAAGATCTATGTGGGTTCTTCTGTTTAGCTACTACACTACACTACAAAAACGGCGGCAATGAAGAAAACTACAAATAAAAGCCGGTAAAGGTCATCAACCGGAAGAACGCCACTGCGGAATGTGCTTAATTATCTGTGCATGTGTGTGTAATCGGTTTTATGCCTGGCTCTGTATGTGTGTGTAAGAGTCAAAAACTAGTTGTGGCCACGGTTTGCTGGCACAATTAAAAACGTTATGATCACCAATATCTACAACTGTAGCATCTAAGTAAATGTGAGTGTGAGTATGCGTGTGTATGTGTCTGTCTGTGTGCCCAAACAATTATGTTTATGGCTGAGTCGTTTGCTAAATTTACTGCTGCCCTGGTTACATGCTGCGTCAACTGCAAATTTGCCCCAATTTTCTTATTGTTGTTGTTGTTCAATTAGTTGGAAAAGTTGCCTCTGCTGCTGCCCATATGGAATTTCTCACTCACACTCAATTGCTGTAACGGTAACGGTGCAAGTGCTCACTGCACTCTATTTCGCTCTCTCTCACTCTCTGGCACACAAAAACATGCAATGTTTTTCTTTTCTTTTCTGCTTCTTCTTGTCTTTTTTCTGTTTTTACTTGTCTTTGTTTTATGTTATTCATAAATGCAATTTTGCTTTTGCTATTTTTGATAGTCAGACCGCAGCAGGCGAGTGTTAATTTTAGAAAGTTCTCTGAGTTATTTTTTATTTATGTTTATGCAACATGCAATGTATTTCTTTTTTTATTTTTGTTGTTGAGTGTAAAGAGAGCGTGCGATTTGAAGAGTGTGTTGCGTGGGAGCGCATCAAGTTCGCCATCAAGTTAGCAGGTTTCTTCTAGAGCTGGGATACTATTGATAGTTGTCATATTCCCTGTACTTGAGCAAAACATCGCGATAGTACTTGAAGTACAAATTAAATAAAATTATGCAGAATCACGGATCATTTTTTTATTGAAAACGATTGCAGGGCTCCCAATATTGAATTAACTAAGACTGATTCTACATAATGCACTTGGCTGATTTTCCACGTTGAGAAATACCTGCGATTCCAAGAAATGAATAGAAATAGAGATGTACACTTCCGTTCAATATCAAATTCAAAGTCTGTAATGCCGCCCTGTCACAAAAATATTCAATATATTAGAACTATCGTGAGTGGTCAGCACAGCTCTAGTTTCTTCATCTTGGTGGGTCATTCGCAAATCAGTGCTACGATAGATTATCATCTTTCGCAATGACTCACTCACTGACTGTGAATTTAACGCTAAAAATACACACACACAAACTACAATATTGATGTCGTTTAATGATTATTGATTGCTGACGTTACTGTTATTATTATTATCAATAGAATTATAAGCGAGAATTGACTTTACCACTTATCGCATGAATGAAAACTACATTCATTATTTCTGAGCTTTTGTTCGACTTCTCAAACAGAATGCACTATATCCCTCCCCCGCTGCTCTACATACGTATACGAGTTGTGTGTGTGATAAGCAAGGCTAGAGTGTAAGCGGAAGGAAAGAGGAAGAGACATAGACAGAGAGGATGTGTGTGTCTGCCGCCGACAGCAATGTGTAAATGTCAAAAGAAATGCCCGAAACAAAAGCATACACACACACATTCTCAGAGTGAGCGCAACAAATAGAGGCCAGGCCAGCACATCAATTATGTTTATTTCTTGTTTGATAAAATCGCAACAAAGGCAGGGCAGAAAAGCTAGGACAGATAGAGAGACAAACAGACAGACAGAAATATATGACCGGAGGGGGACAGCGCCACACAAGTTCTTGGCAAATCAAATAATTGGCTCGCAATAAAAACAAAATAATACATTTTTATTTGGGTTTGACTATTATTTTGCTGTTTAATGGCATTTAATTCATTAGGAACCAGCAGTGAAAGTATGTGTATGAGAAATATGCTATACGTGGCTTATTAAGCACCTAATTGGCGAGACAGAAAAAGAAAAAAAAAAACATTTTGAAAATGTATGCGAGGCATTCATGTCTGTGCCTGCCTGCCAAGTGACCTAAACCCGATTTTCTGTGTGCGGCTGTTTGTCTTCGTCTTCGTCTTTCGTCTGATGGATGTGGAGCACAGCCAACCACCAACACATGTATACGCATACATAAATACATACGGACACACACACTCGTACTAACTGAAGTGTTGGTAGCGGGAGTGAGAGAGCGATGCATGCAAAAGGGCGACGTACGAAAAGCTTAAGACAAAAGGGCGTCGCTGCCGCCGTCCGTGCGTTGCTGCTGCTGCTACTGTTGTTGTTGTCGCGCAAAAACAACAAATGCATAAATACACTGCGAACACATATGAAGGTACCGATTCTTAAATGAGACCTGCTTTTACTTTATGCAATTACCGTTGCTTTTTTGTCTACCACATTTCCAACTTCTTGCAACGTCAACAATTTTACAACATTTTCACATTGGAATCACAGAAATCACTCACACACACACGAAGACACACTTTATGTCCATGTATGCAGTTTTCGCTGTTCGCTGTTGGGACCATCCGCCATTTGCAAGCTAGTGTTGTATACGTGTGTGTGCGTGTGTCTTGTGTGTGACCGCCTGCATGTGTGTGTAGCGTTGTCGCGTCGGCAATTTTTCTTTTATTTTCGGCATCAATTTTCAAATGCTTTTCCCTTTGATTTTACATAATGCTTATGCTTAAAACTTAGCTTAGTTTAATTAGCATAATAACTTACACTTTTTCAATTTGAGTAAGTGTTAATTGGCAACTTGAAACATTTAAATAAAAGACTTTTTCCACTCGTGTTTGTATTTTTGCTCTGCGTTTGTTTCACTGCAGAGTATGGTGGTCGGCAATTATGGTCCATAGAAGTGGTGGTTTGACGATATTTCGCTATTACAACCTTGGACGAAGAAGGACCACGACAGCTAGAGTGAAAGCAAATAGTCGATATTTTTCGATATTTTACAATTTCTTATTACAGGGTGTACATTGGCAAAGATGCTTAATTTTACCAAATATGCTCTCATGTGCACATTGTTTTGCCTAAGCGAAGCGAAAAATTTTAAATAACTATTAAACTAATTTTTAAATAAAGTAAACTTTCAATTTACCTGTTGCTAACCTAACAATCACAGCAGTGAACCGTGATTTAAAAATTGTTGTGATAAATCACAGTTATCGTAAGTATCGCTCATCTCTAAGACGTTAATCAAAACAAGTGCTCAAACACATTCAGAAAGTTTTAATATTATACAAATCTTTACAATTTTGAAAATAAAACTTGACAACATTGTTCTATATCAGAGAAATTAAAAATTTAAATAACAGTCGTGAATATGATTGGTAGACTCGCCGCATGGTACCGTGAAAATGTTTCGGAATCAGCTGACTGCATTGCCTGTCGGCTAATAAGCGGATTCGGAATGATGGGGATAGGAGCATTTGTGCTGGCTCAAGCCAAGCGTCGACACTCGCCACTGGAGAAATACACAATGCAAAGCATTGCAGCAGGTTGATATATATTCAACTATATAATAAAGCACTGTCTATACAACATTCTGCTCCCGATTACAGTTGCCGGTTTCTTGGGCGTTGCACGCATGGCAGATGCGAACTTCCTAAAGGCAAAGACAGAATCTATTAAGAAGGACATCAAACCCACAAGAGATCATGTATTCTTCAAGCGTTGAACCAATCGCTGATTCATTATTTTTTATAAGTAGTAAATTAAGTTTGTTCTTTACAATTATAACAAAAAAACACAGTTTTGTATGATCGTTCGTTCGTTTAGCGTCCCACCTTCCCCAGTTTAGTGTCAGTCTTTGGATTGGCCGTTAGGTTCTGGACGGCGACAATTGTTTCATTAATATGTGTCTGAAGCTGGCGCAGGCTTTGTATTTGCAGAAGTCGAAGTATACGCATGGGATAATCCAATGCCGCATCATCGCCGGCAACCACATCGTTTCCCTTGTCGAAGGGAAATGGTTTTCCGGTAATTTCCTTACGATTTTTTGCTGCCGGTCCAATGCGTTCGTGAACAATGCGGGCTATGGCCTCCAGTTGAAGTAAATGATTGGGATGATGAGGTACATTTAGCTTTGTAGCCAGTGTTTGTATGCCCGCTATGAATTCCTTATCCTGAACTGTTTAAATTAAATTACAAAATTATCATTTACAACAGAATTTTTTTTAAGTCTGCTCACCGTTTATTTTGCCACCGAAGATAGTTTGTATCTTTTGGTTTGTTGCGTGTACTCCATTGTTCTTTGGCTCTCCAACCTCTTGGCCATTATTCGATAGATATTGCACAGGATCGTCCAGAAACTCGAGGCGAATCGCATAACCAAGCAACCAGTTTAGTTGTTCCGCTTGCAATTCCAGGGGCGGCATGCCCAGGTCAGTGCAATATTGCTTGTAGCCCATTTCCCACGCCGGCATGTTATCCAGCAGGCGTAACTTATCACGGTCTTCAATAACATAGTGCCGTATTTTTTGATCTTCCAGCCAAAGTATGGTGCTTGCAAATTCTTTGCGATCTACATATATGGGGGAGTTGAAAAGAAAAACCGGTTGCATTTTGTAGCAGATTGGCCCACTGCATTTAATACTCACTGCTTAAAGCAACATCGCTGGGCGTTGGGTGTCCAAGGGCCGCCAGTTTAAGCTTAAGCATTGTTCAGTTTTGGCTAATTTTAATACACAATTACAAGGTTTTTGCCAATATATTCCAGGTACAAGAAAAACTGAATACGGACAATAATAAGAGGGACCAAAAAGTTTTCTGCCGCATATAAGGTCACTCTAAAAGAGGGCTGATTGTTATCGATATCTAAGTACTGAACAGTGTTTTACCAACTTTAGTATCGATAAGCATTTTTGCAATGTGATATCGATAAACAAAGTTTTAGCATTATTTTACCAAGTCTAATTTAAAATAGTTAAATTTTTGAATAATAAACAATGGAGAGTGATACAAATGAACGCCAATTGACTTTTATTAGTGAACAAGTACAGCTATGCATGTTGCCGCCTTTGAAGGAAAACCTAGATGATGTACAACTTTTGCCGGCACATTTTGAAAATTATCACAGTCTGTTGCAGCAGGAGCTACCCAAGTTGTACGATGTTCTGCAGCAAAACGAGCATATACTCTTCAAAGACAAGTCATGCCAGGAGGCGCGTTTGAAACTGGACCATTTGAAGATTTATATTCACTCTTTTCTTATACATTTAGGTGCGGGCAAAACTCGTGATACTCCTGTGCGAATTGACCGCCTCGCCGAAATTATACAAACTGGAGAATAGCACAGTTCATTTGCTGAATAACGCCAGCGAGTTGCTGAAGAATCTGTTCTCAGTTTGTAGAACAGAAGAGGAATGTCATGTATTTAATTATTATGAGGAAAAGCTACGAAAGGATTGTTGGAAGCGCCAGCTGGGGGCGGTACATGGTTACGTTAGATATATGGAGGTAAATATTTACAGTTTTCCAAGAGAATATTGAATATTAATATTGATGTATGTATGCATATTTTAGAAACGTTATTTGAAGGAGAACAGAATCCCCACTAAATGGTTGACATTCAGCTTGTCTTTAGGTCTAAACGTGCGCGAATGCTATCAGATGGATTACAAGCAGCTCGGCTTGCGGATCTTCATTTGCATGCTCAGACATGCCGTAAGATATATATAGAATAATATCGAGTATATATATTCACTTACGACTTACCTTGTAGCAACCTGCGGACATCCAGGACCTCAATATACATGGTGTCATCTACGACAATGTCTTCCAGAGTACATACACTATGGAAACTGTCGATGGGACGGAGTGCGTTTGGAATTGCCTGTGCCTATGCCTGGATCACTTCACAGATCTTGATACTTATGCAGTAAATATGAACTGGAATTTCATTGTCAATCTGCCCAATTTACCTTAAGCGCTTTTATCGTAGTGGAATCAATGTGACGATATGCTCCAGCGCCTTATAGAGAATGTGACATTGTCCTCTGATGTAAAAATATCCATATGTCTGCTGCAGTTCATCACTAAATTGGGCTATTATTTCACTTTGAATAGCGATGACGTTCATGCCGCCTTGGCCAGTGACCTTACACGGCCTGGTCAACTGGATGCATGCCAGGAAATATGTTGCTCACTGAATGTGTGCACCAATTACCGCTGGTCAAAAAGTATATTGCAAATGCTGGTCATGGAATCGGAAAAGCTCTTGCAAAGTCCCGAAATCTGTGCTCAACTGCTGAACGCAATGCTGCGCTGCTATTTGGTTTGCATTCTACCAATTCCTCTGCCTGCGCTGAACATCCACTTACGGGAATTTTACTCCAAGTTTGTTGCCAGCCTTCTGCAGAGCCTTGCTCAGCATAGGGAAGCCGAGCGAGTTGTGAAGGTACACTACTTGATTACACTTGATTAATTTGTCCATAACTTACGGTATTTTTAACTCAACTTTCCTTTTTTTAGCTGACGAACCAATTTATTGCTGTGTTCATCTTTCAACAAAAGAACAATTCACCTGATGCTAAAGTTGCAAACAACGTGAAGGAAATTCAAACTTCGTTGAAAACAGTGCATGAGATTTTAAACAAATATTAAATGTGTTTTTTCAACAATTTGTATTTATTTCTATTGTACAAAATTTTACTTTAAAATATATTGTTTTTAAATAGGATACTCTCCAAATCTCCGTTTTAGTTTTGTTGGCAAGGAGTCCCGTGACAGAAGCGCTCAGAATCAGTGCCGTTAATGATGCAGATTTGTATTATAGTTGAAGGCCAAGTCACAATTTCAAATTTCTGTTTGTTTAAGTGTTGCAGATATCATAATTTCCTGGCCAGGTTTCTGGTTTCCCTTAGAGTATTCATACTTCTGGTACCCACGTTGTTGCATATAAAGAATTCAAATTCTCAGTACTTATTTTCATCATTTACAAACGATGTTTATTTGTTTCAACTTTATAAATCACTTTATGAGTTTGTATTTGAATTACGTATCAGTTTTAGCAGTCTGGTTTCCGTCGCTATGTCTCTTATCAGTGTGGGATGGTGGAACCATAAGTCAAGGCTTTGCACTGCTGAGGCTCGTATATACTATATGGTTTTTATATAATTTTGTATAAATATATATATTTATGAAATTTTTGAGAGTATTTAAGGTAAAACGAGTCACTTCATTGTTAAATTGAGTTTGTTACATTGTTAAATAAACTAATATATGTTTAAACGTAATTAATATATCGTTTTCATTAAAATTTTACAATGCGTGGATTAAATTGCCGATAAGATCTTTAAATATGTTTTGAAAATATTATCGCATACATTTTACAAAATTATTAACGGAGTTATTCCAATTGTAGTCTTATTTTGATAACATTCGTTGAGACTTTCATGATATTAATATGATGATATTATACGTAATATATTTCTCTGGGACTATAGATAACAATGGATTCAAATTGTTTGTGCTTGTTTTTCTAAAAGTTTATTTAGTTTTATTATAATCTCTTAATATTTAAATTAGGATGATGTTTTTAAAATTCCATTTTCCAATTCATATACAAAAATTAAGATTTCTAAGCTCAAAGCATGAGTCACAAATTGGCATGCAGAGTTAAAATAGTTGGACGTCCAACCTTCATTATTGTGAGGAAATTTAAGGAAGTTAACATGTTCTTTGCCAATTTATAAACGGGCAGGAACGTAAAACGATGATCGAAAAAGAACTCATCAAAGAAGATTTGGATAGTGAAATTAAACCGATATGAAATATCACAAACATCAAATATTCTCTACTTTCGATCGAGATAATGATAGTTTCTAATTCGAAGAACTGATAGTAAGGAAAAACAAGTAATGATGGTGATTCGACCAAAAGATTGTTTAAGAATTTTATAATCAGAAGAAAGTGGTTTATTAAATAAGAAATAATTTCAAGTACCTCATAGCATCGTATAGAGCGATTATATAATCACTGGGGTAGCTTAAAACTCCATGTCAACTAGGCATGTCAAGGGTTCGATACTCTTAACTAACCCTATTGAAGAACTAACGAAAGATCGCAAAAAACATGTTGTTACGAAAACAAGCATAGAATAGTTTAATAACACATCAGTTCATTGATTCTGATTGTTAAATGTATTCGAAGTAGGTTAGACCGCATTTGCACAACGCATTTTCGTCATTTCCTCGTACAAATACAGTCAAAAGTTCAGTATTTGTAAGCACTTTGAATTGAACATTTCGCTTTATGATACGAAAATGGTATTTCAAACATTTGTCACATCACCATCTTGACACTGAGTAATTTGTAATCTATCACATCTTTAGATTTTTATTACTAATTATACTATAATATACTAAAATCTTATTACTAGTTCCCGTGGCGCTTTGGAAACGACTGATCATTTGCAGGTCCATTAAAACTAACGTACAGCGCAGTGTGACCATGTTTTGCAAAAATGAAATACAAAATACTAAAGAATGTTATTATTCCTTTGACACTGTACAGCACTGTTAGAACAGCTGAGCATTAACAGCAGCGTTGTTGTACTTGCGCACACGTGTTTGAAGTTTAAACGAGAGTTCGCTTGTTTATAAAGAATTTATAGAAGAATTAATTAAAATTATGGCATTATTAACTGCCAAGAGGGCCAAGAAGGCGCAGCCAGCGGCCAGCGAGGAGAGCTCAGATGAACAGCAAAGCGACAGGGGTAGCGACAACGAAGGCAACACCGGTTGGGCGAACTCGATTCTCAAAGTGCTGCAGCAAACAAAACCAGAGACCCAAAACAAGACAGTGCTCTCCCGTGCCAAAAAGGTCAAGTCGAACACACAGCAGGGCAACAGCAAGTCCAAGAAACAAGCCTATGACTTCGAGATTGAGGGCGCTGCCGTAAAGCACGAAGATGAGGCTGAGGATAAGGAGGTTAAGCCACAGGTATCCGCATTGGATGCACAATTGACACGGCAGCAGCGCAAGAATGTGCCACTGCAGCTGCGTGTGAAGCCCAGCTACAAGGACATGGAACGTGAGCGCAGCCTCCGTAAGGTGGCCACACGCGGTACGGTGCAGTTCTTCAACGCGGTGCGTATCCAACAGAAGGAACTGCAGCAGCAGCTAGAAGAAGCCGGACCGCTTGACAGTCGTCAGGATGCGGTGCTTAATAATATTGATAAACGCAAGTTCCTCGATGTGCTGATGAGTGGTAAGCGTGCCAAGTCGGCGGTCATTGACAACGCGGTTAAGAAAGAGGAACCCGAAACTGATTCCGACCAGGATGACGACGACGGAGCCTCCGACGATGATGTGTCTGGTGGTGCGGCCAGTGGCAGCAAAAAGAAATCTGAGTGGAATGTGCTGCGCGAGGATTTCATGACTAATAAGAAAATAAAGCACTGGGACGAGGAGGACGACGATCAAGACCAGGAGGGGGAGGCAGATAGCGATGCAGGCGACAGCGAAGATGATTAATTATAATTAAGAGTTTTATATTAAATGTAGTTGCTATTAAAGTTAATTTCTCGATAATTATGGATTATATATTAACAGGAGGATGTGGAGAATAGCGATGCCGCCACATTATATTAAATATAATTGCTATTCAAGTTAGTTTCTCGATGCCACGATATTTATCGGTTATTATTAGCCGTCTTGTTGAATTTCCGCATTGGCTGTCATGTAAATGCCCACAATGAGTCCAAACAATGCGATGGCCGAGGCAAAGATCTCCACAATTAGAATCTTAACAAAGAGAGCCGAGTTGGCGGCATCCGCTAGTGCCGCCCCAGAACCGATAACGCCAACACAAATGCCACAACAGAGATTGACCAAACCAACACTAATCCCGGCACCAAAGACAGCATATCCAGTGAATGCATTCTTGGCGTAGGCAGCTCTGCTGTGAATGATTTTAGACGATATAAATTCCCTGAGGCATCCCGCGAATACAATGGAGCTGATCAGACCGTATATGGCCACCGCCTCGCAGAATATAACTGATATCAGATTCTTGGTACGAATACGAGGGGCTCGTACGCCTCCTCCAACAATGCTGGTGCCCGTTGTATAGATGCCCATAGCTGCGCCTGCCACCGACAGCGATACGGTCAGTCCGACTCCGAGGCCACCCCACATTAGCGGATTGGTTGTGTACAGGAACCAGCCCAGACCGGCGCGCTCACCTTGATTGTTCATCACCAGACTGAAAACCATAACAATCACTCCAAATACCCATATTCCCATTACTGACAGTATTATTGTAGAAACACCCATTTTTCTTGTTACGGAATGTGAAATTGGTAAGACAAAAGAATTGTGATTTTTGAAAAGGAAACTTTTAATGGTTTATCACATGACAAACTTTATTTAGGCCTGCTAAGTCGTGGATTCTTAATATTCCAAAATATTTCTAGAGGAATACTCAGTAAGTAGAATCTTTATTCAAGTCTACGTGGGGGTGTCTTTCTATTAACGCCCAGATTTAAATCGAAATCTTTAAATGTTTTAATCGTTCATGATATCCTGATTTCCTCGATATTATCGATATCCTTGAGTTTTTCTATTTCAAACAGTTTTTGCGCCAGAAAAGTGCATTCAGCTTTTGCCAGTCAAAGCTTAAACGCAGGTATTCCCGTTTAGGGCGAGGCACACTACAGGCTGTGAACTCAATTTGGAGCTAAGCTTGTTGAGTTAATAATTTCTGAGTTAATCTGAAATTATTAACTCAACAAGCTGAACTTGCTAAGTTTTCTCTAAGAGAGATAAAAGCAATTCGACAATTTATAATGGGTACAAGGGATACAATTTACAGACAGTCAGGGCCATCAAGAGAATATCAATTGCGGGTAGTAGTTACCAATGGACCCATTAATTTCATACAGAGCCTGCGCCCGTCTACATAATTTCAGATTACGATAGCAACATTACACATTAATCGTTTCTTAATTATGAAAATTTCTATTGTAATCCAGGACGATCAACTGCAGTTGTATGAATTTGTCACTGTCAATTGATTTGTTGTTATTTTTCTCATATGCGACATCATATATTATCTACTACTTTAACTGCAATTGCGCATTATCGACATTCCTCTTATCAAATTATGCTTCTTCATAAACAAAGACGCATGTGTATGGTTTTTACAGGGTATATGCGCGTATTATGTGATAAGACTAGGTCAGCTGATTAGTTGGGAGAGTGCGCGAGAGAGTCACTTCGGATAAGGGGGGTTTGTTAAACAAAACACATGTATTTATTACTTTCAATATGGAATACTTTCTATAATATGTATGTAATAATAGCGTAGCTTTTTGTGTGTACTTTCTATAACTTGTCTGCCTGAACAGAAAGCATAAAATATACAGAGTTAATGGTTTATTATAGTTGTAGTTAATATAATACATTCTTCTCTCGAAATACAAGTGCCAAAAATAAACAAACAATATAAAAAACATAACTTCACATCCTACATACATATCGTATATCATATAATTTATATATATCATATCTTAACACACACACTTGTCTTTCCTTTTCGGATAACTAAATTAAAATAAATCGTATGCAATTTTCACACGACGCGCATTAAACGGATGCTGATAAATCGGGAGAAACGCGCGCAGCGTGAAAATTCAATAAGCGATAAACAACTTTTAACTTAATAAGTAACTAAAGTCCCATGTTGAGTCGTGTTGGGTCGCGAAGCGGGCGGGACGGGGTGGGGCGATCCTCCTACCCGATTCGAAACTGTCTGTAACTGTTTTCTAATTTCCAAAAAAACGAACACACGATATTATAGTGCTCTATAATGTGTCGGAATGATGACTTGATGATGACTGACTGATTGTTGTTGTTGTTGCATGCTCTCTTCTGCTGCTTCTTCTTCTTCGTTTTCGGCTTGGTGTTTATGAATGGGGCGCGTGACACAAATACTGCAATATCTATTGGTCAATTGAATGTTACTTATAGAGCGAGAGATCGAGAGGGAGATAGATAGATTAACCCATTATACAAGATACTTACATTGCGAACGAACTGCAGCGAACGCTTGTTCTTCTCCTTCTTAGTCCTTATCTCCCATCTTGGCCTTGGACGTCATGTAGATGCCCACAATCAGACCGAAGAGACCGATGGCTGAGCCAAAAATTTCGACAATCAAAATCTTGACGAAGAGCGCAGCATTGGCCGCATCCGAGAGGGCAGCACCAGAGCCAACAATACCCACAGCAATACCGCAGAACAAGTTGACCAGACCGACAGCGAGGCCAGCACCGAAAATCAGATAGCCCGAGAACCAATTCTGGTTCATAACATTCGCGTTGGCCAGTGCCGATTCCATTTTGAACTGCTCCAATTGGCCGGAGAGCACAATGGCGGTGATGAGGCCATAGATGGCGACGGCTTCGCAGAAAATTACCGAAATCAAATTCTTGGTCTTAATGCGTGGCGCTTTAACGCCACCGCCCACAATGCTCGTGCCCGTGGTATGGATGCCAAGGGCAGCGCCTACAACAGACAGGGAAACGGAGAGTCCAATGCCCAGACAGGCCCACATGTACGGACTGGACGAAGAGAGGAACCAGCCAACGCTCACACGTTCGCCCTTGCCAGTCATAACAAAGTACAGGATAAGTATGGTGGCTGCGGCGAGGAAGAGCCCCAAAAATGTTTGGGTTACCACTGTGCGTATTTTGGGCGCCATCTTGCACGTTTTTTTTCACTGTCTAATGTTGAAAACACTATAAAATATTTGGAATTTGTTATAAAATTTCAATTGCTATTTACCAAATTGCAGGCGTAATTGTATTTTTCTCGGCGGACAGGTGACTGCTTCGTGCGAAAAAAAGAATCCACAATCACATGACGTACATTTTCTCTATCATATGGTATCGAGTGAATCACGCCAATCGATATATATTCGATATGAGTACAAATGTCAAATGACGACTACGATTAGTCATATTTGTCACTAACCAAAAGCTGTCGGCTATGCAACTTAACGAAACCTGTCGAGTTCTCTACATTGCTGACAGATGGCGCTAATGTGCAGTGCGCGGGTGTGCGTCG
Organism: Zaprionus davidi; assembly: GCA_018903715.1. NCBI lineage: Eukaryota > Metazoa > Arthropoda > Insecta > Diptera > Drosophilidae > Zaprionus > Zaprionus davidi. The sequence goes on from JAEIGL010000003.1 coordinate 3,623,791, forward strand.
CAATTTAAAATAGGGAAAATACACATAAATTACGCTACGCATTATTTATTCATGGACAAACTCAACTAAAACAAGAAGAATATGTATTGCTGGAGGTTTTTTATGCGCAGTAAATGCAAAGACGAGGGTAAATTACGTTTTTATTATCTCTGTCTGCAGCTCAATGATTTCTCACGAGCTCACACACACACACACACCCAAATAGGTTATTACGTCAATGCGTTTGCTTTGCATGCTACACGTGAAAGAAAGGAAAACGAAACAAAGGAAAGAGAGAGAGTGCAAGAGAGAGCGCGAAATGGGGCAAGCGGCATTTACAGTTCATTGAATTGGCCAAGTTGCGAGCTCAGCAGCAGAGAGCAGCAGCGAGCACGTTTAACAGCGACCACGTGACGGCGACATAATCTAAAGTCACATCATCATTAAATATTTACACTACATTATAATTTCTGTTCCGTTCCCGTCCGTTCTTCTTCTCTTCTCCTTTAGGCGCGTGCCCGGCAAACACAAAAGCCTCCTCCGCCGCCGTATAGCCTTGGCCAAGAAATGTTCTCCCAGTTGTTGTTGTTGTCGTTGTCGTCGTCGTGTCGACAAGCGACAAGCAACAACCGCAACATTCAATTAAACGTAATGTGTTGTTTGTAGTCCCTCCGAGAAAGGGACTCCCTCACACCCCAACGTACCCGCCCCCAACCCCTCGTATCTATAATAAATGTCAAGTTCTTCACTTGAAAAATCCAGCACGAATAAAATAAGAGTCGTATAAAGGCGAAATATATAGTATATATGTATAACATACACATATATTAGTGAGTGTATAGAAAAAGTGAGGTTGGGTCAGCGACTCCCGAGTCGAATATCACAAGAGAAATCCATTAACCTGCGCTTTTTCCCCTTGACTTACTTCACTTTTCGTTTTATCTATGCCCGTAGACATCTAAGGCGCCCGCAGGACACAGCCACCTCGAAAGGGAACTCGTGCGGTTGGTTTTCCATTAAAGTGAGTTATTTTTCTTAAAGAACAGTTTAAAATAACAATTAAAATAGTTACGGATATTAATTAGTTGTGGTGTTGATTCGATTGGTGCCTGAAAATAAACATACTTTTTATTTGAAATTTATTATTGTATTTTGAAATATACCTTACCTAATATTTTTGGTAATAATTTGTATTTCAGATATTTTCTTCATTAGATCCGCCAGATTCTCTAGAGTTGTTTCCACTTGAAGCGTGCTCTCCATAATGCTGAGTTTAATAGAACAAGTTCTGATATAGATTCCATTATACCCAAAACTTACCGTGCCAACTCCTCTCGCAGATCCCTCATGGGTTTCACTTCTGCCAGGTTTTCTTTGCTAATCATCGGTTTCTCTGTTTCAATTAGTTCAGTCAACTGATCTATAAATATCGTTTTTGTCTTGGGGTGACGTAAGCAAATCATATTTACAAATCCCTGATAGAGTAGTTTCAATAATTCTTTATCCCTGACCACCAAACTGTGATCAACGTCTGCGTAGCTCGTCAAGAATATGGCCACAAAAAGACTCTGTAAATAAAGATGAACAAGAACTTCAGACAATCTACCTTGCTGGACTAACTTACCATTAATATTCCAAAGATGCCAACAATAATTGCAATGAGATATAAGCAAGATATTCTCGGATGAACACGATACAATGTCTCGTATTTTAAGTTGCCCATCAAAAGTTCAAACACGGCGAATACTGACGAGAAAACGGTCCTAAAGTCTGCTAACTGCTCACCAAAGAAGACTTTACCCATGTGGCCGAATCCCAGAATTGTCACAATGAAAATCAAAAAGAAGCCGGCAATGTTTTTGGCCAACTATAGAAAAGTAAAGAAAGAAGGGGGAGATGAAACCAATATCATTTGAAGTAAAGAGATCACGATAAATATGGAAAACATCCTTTAGGGCTATAGTTAGTTCACTTAAAGTTCTAGCTTACCCTTTCCATGCTGATGGTAATTTGCTGGAGTGTCCTATGAAACGAAATAAAGCGGATACCTTTAAGCCAGAGGCTAAACAGGAGAACACCAAGGCTTATCTCATATACACGCCAGCCGTGGGTCAATAAATCAATGCTTATATATTCATGGGAATTATCCTTAAACTCTTTTGTCACTTTTTCTATCATGAAAAAGTGCCATATGCTATGAATGAATATGATATAAGCACACTGAAAGAAAGTATATAATTAAGTGTAGATATAAAGAAAATCAAAGCTCATACAACTAGAAAGATCAAGTCCAGATAGTTTAGTGGCAGTTTAAAATAATCATTAAATCCTCTACTACGAAATTCAGAACCCTCCTGATACGTATAGTAAAGAACAATCGCATAGAAGACGAGACACAATACGAACTTCATATTGAATGGATACGCGAAGGCTTCCATGTTGAAGTTATGTGAGGAAATCGATGAGATAACAATGCCAGTTGATAGAATTTCAAAGATAACTCTGAAACAAGTTCGAAGAAAGAGGGTAGTTAGAGTTTGGGGTTATCTCTCTGAGAATACTAACTTGATCGCTTCGAAGGAATGATCAGATTCAAAATAGAAATTCGATTCGATTACAATAACCCTTGAAGCACGATCGATCCAGTTGGCATCGTACAGCTGCCGAAAGAACTTGACACTATCGTGGTAATTATACGGTATCTTCAATCCAAATCCCCCATCATCGTAGTACTCAACAGTAGCCCAAAGGGCTGTGGTATCTTGATTATATAAAGTGCTAGGGATAGGGAAATCAAGATACGTATAAAGTCTTCTTCTTCCACTTACCCTTGATAAATGCCACGATAAGACTCTGCAGATGAATATCTGGGATAGTACGCAAAATCCTTTAGATTGGCAATTCTTCCAGCAGGACACACAGAGAGGGGAGTGACCCTTATCTGTCGCACTCTCATGGGTCCCAAAAAGAGAGCATAGTTCTTAAAAAGAACATGCGGTATTTCATAATGGTCGTAGTTATGCGCAGTTTTGTTCAATAGCAGTAAATAGTTATCGATTACATAACTGTAGATATCATCGATTGTCACAACATTCTCCAATCTCATTTCAGAATGTTTAGCGAATATATTTTCAATGTTCTTGTTGTTGTAGAACGCGTGCGTTGTGCGAGTGTGTCCAACTGTAGCGATGACCGGGCAATATATGTAAATATATGTATATAGGATATTCGATATGTGTATATAAAAGGCTGATACCTACGTGTGCTTGCGCAGATGAGTAATATAATGTAAATAAATATCTCCAAAATTATTTCACGTATCTTCTTCTCATCAATAAGCTTGTAAACCACTTTGCGAGGCATTATCGATAACTTTCAATATTGATAAAGATAATGCACGATGCTACAGTAAATAATACTTGATAAACATGAAGATAAAGATAAACTACAGTGTAATGTTTCAGCATGCTTTCAAATCCAGTGCACACTTTGTTTTTGAATTGAATTTTAAAGAAAGATAGACTCTTTTCCTCCTTAATATACTTTCACATATACCCTGTGTATACCCTGTAAATGTGCGTGCTGTTGATTAACTTGACATTCGTATTTGCTGGATGACTTGAGGTATGCACATTTTCCATTCTTTAATCTTTTTTCCCTCAAGTGAACTTGGCAAGTTTAAGGGCGCAGCACGCAAAAAATATGCTGCATATGCATAGGCGCAACCATTGTAAGCCTTCTTCTGCAGCCAGCCAGTCAGTCAGTTAGGCAGCCAGCCAGTTAGCTATCCATCCATGCAGCCACTTGGGGCAACAAAAATAACAACAACAAGAAGAAGAACTCTAGCAACTGCTTTAGATTTCTATAGACCGGAAGTAGCCCGGCATATAAAAGCCCTTCCGCTGCTTTCCGGTGAAATGTTGCATTTGAAGTGAAGAGAGAAGTGGAGAAAGAGAGGGAGAAAGAGGGAGGGAGAGGTGTGCAGAGCAGACGCAGAGAAAGAGTTTCCTCAGACATGAACACTACAATGCACAATAACAAAAGCAACTTCTGCTTCGTACTTGAATTTCATGAAAATAAACTATACAAAAAGTATGTATATATTGTACATATATATGTTTGTCTGTGTGCGGCCTAGACGAAGTACAAATACTCTAGAGATGTGAAAGAAAAGTTGTATATTATTATTATATTATTATGGACAAGGAATTTAAACTAAAGTCTGACTTATATTCCGCTCTCTTTTTCTCTCTCTCCTTGTCTCCCCCATTGAATGATGATAAATTAAGTTACCCAACAGCGACATACCCTATACAGCGCATAATTTATGGCCAGACAACGGAGGAAAGGTAAACTGCAATAAGCCTGGTCAGGTGACCGCATTTAGGTAAACATTTTGCCAGTCTTTGGCCAGGCACAAGTTCAGTAAATACTCGTCAATATGTATAGCATATACTGTGTAGTGGGCGTGGCAGGTTTGGTGGTCAAGCGTCGGCGACTGTCGAGCACAAAGCACTGTTGAGAATTTATTTCCTGTTAGGCCGATTTGGCCAACACTGCCGTGGCCCGAAATCGAAATGGGGCAAACAGATCAAACGGCCACTTGACCCTCGAATCCTTCGGCTTATCATAAAGCAGCTCTCACCTGGCGGGGTTAAGTGCGTCAACAACCTGCCAACGTGTGTATTCATGTGTGTGTGTGTGTATTCGAGTTTAAATGTTGCCTTTCATTTGCCAAAGTTGTTTGAAGCCGTCATGAAGATTTGGATTGACGGGGAGGTGGTTGTGGTAAGATTCACCATGTCGCTTGCAAAATGAATTGGTTTTTCGCATTTTGATTACCTCAATGGGTCGACGAGGCGATTTAAATTGATTTCATTTGCGGCAAGTGCCCATCTGGCATTAATGTAATGTGTGTTGTAATGCCTCGTAATGTGATGCGCCACACGAAAACTTATGCAAATGAAATTGGCATTTAAATCAAATTTAACGCGCATTGATTTTCGCAATTGGCAATTGTGTTAATCAAGTAATGCACTATACACATATTAAATAATGTTTATAACTTTCATTTGGTTAAAGCAATAAAAAGATTTTTTGTAAATAATGTTTATAACTTTAATTTGGTTAAGGCATTAAAAGTTGCGTTTTAAATTTGCCTTCAACCATTGAGAATAGATGAACAATTCACAACGAACTGCAAGAGATATCAATAAGCTTTTGTGTGTCCACACTTTGCAGTATGGTAAGCTACGCAAAGAACGAGACAGCTAGCTAGCCTACATTGCAATGCATTGCAGTGATCTAGAATAATTGACAACACACTGAAATCAATCAGCTTTTGAGTGTCCATACTCTGCTAAACTAAGCTCAATGCTAAGCTACGAAAGATAAAACGAGACAAGTAGCTAGTTTGCGTTGCCATCTAGAGATGGCAAAGCGGCACTCAAGTAATGGTATAATTAAAAAGGTTACAAGTTGCCTATAACAATAAAATAATTGTGCATAAATAATCGCTACTGTGATTGCTTTCATATCGAATATCAAACATCAGCTTAACTCACACACTCTGCGCGCAAAAATTTATAAATAATGGGTGACACTTGTTCGCTCTATTGTGGAAAAGCAACAATACAATTATGTCTATAAATTTTATACATATTTACGCCCCATGGTAACTTTGCTCTTCATTTATTTCATTATCAAATGTGCGACCCCCATCAGCCTCGCACCAGCACCCACACCCGCACCCGTAGCGTGCTGTGCTGTAACAGACAAAGCCTACAGGCAACTTGGGCAAAAGTGACAAATTGTTTCAATTCAACAAAAGGCAACTGTACCAGAACAGCAACAACAATAACAATGGGGCGTGGAGGCGGAGGGGTGGTAGAGTGGGAGGTTCGTTGAAAGGGTTGGGCGCGGAAAATGGAAATGTGCCTTGCAATCCTTTTTTGGCCTTTGCTTTGGACAATTTTTTATTACGCTTTGCTGCCGTTTCATTAGCCGCCGTGTCCTTTTTATCTTTTGTACATGACATTTCGGCCTTTCTCATAAGTCCTGGCACAACAAAAGGTATTTCAAGAATGATGACGGCAATTTGCGGCTGATCCTGACAGCAGCAGCAACTGTCTCTGGCGATGTCGCCTTGCTGCGTAATTATCTTAATTTTTTGGCAATGCCAACTGTCCCATTGTCGTCCCGGTGACAGTGCTCTGTGACAGTTTGTGTACGGTAACAAACTGGAAATGCAGTTCTAGGCACGCGCCGTCTGCTAACGATGCTAATTGAAATGGGAAAATAGGAAATATCGCTGTGGAAAATGTCATTTGCAACTGCAGTTTGGTAAATAATCTTGGCCAACAGTCACGCTAGAAAGTCAACTGTCATGTTGTATGCAAATTTAACAGCGCTGATAAAAATTGACTATCGCTGGCACTCACTACCTTTCTCCCTCTATCTCTCTCACTCTCTTCTCTCTCTCTGTAAAATAGAAATGCAGCAAAGCAAATATTTCAGCGTAAGTAAACTGCATTAGCTACAGGCATCCAACCTCCTCTCCCCTCCCCCTTGCATAAGGGGAGTTTCCCCTATTGCCAGTATGTATGTGCGGCCCCTTTGATTATGTGTGCGTGTGTGTGTGTGCGAGTGTATTTGCCCATGCGTCAGGTGCAGTTAGGATGCGCTCCATATACTTAGCCATGTCTGTTGAATGGTAACTGCTGCTGCTAACTCCAACTATACCAAACCCGCAACCCCCTTCAGCCCACAGTTGCATTTCCAATCCCAACTTCAACTGCCCCCCGCCCCTGCTGACAGTTCCGCCACCCTGGCGTATTCGTGCGGTTGACAGCTTCGCTGCGCGCTTGAGTTGATTTTGAGATCTGCTTACGCTAGCCAAAAGTACAGGTAAGTAAAAATGCAGCAATGAGAGAGAGAGAGAGAGAGCACGTAGGGGCACAGAGTGAGAGGGGCAGAGAGACAGACAGGAAAAAGGAGGAAAATAAATAAAGTAGTAACCGGGGAAAATCACAAAATGGAATGAAATGTAATGTTTGTGCATATCTGAGAAAAGGAGGGAAAGGAAATGAAAGGCAGGGGAAAGAGAGGAGGGAAGGGTTAGTCAGTTACATTTTAGGAAGAATTACGAAGCACAAACGAATTACGAAGCATATTATACACAAATGCATATTAAATATCAAAAAGAACTTCGCTTAAAAAGTGTCATTTTTTGTGAAAGGGGAAATTGTTATATATATATTATATATATGTATATAATACGATATTGTGTACAATAATATACACACCAACTGCAGCTAGTTTGCAGTCAGTAATAATACTTGTATAGTTGCAAGAATTCAGCAAAGATTCTCAGTTTTTTAAAATAAATTTCACTTTAATATTTTAACGAAAATTCAGCGGACGAAAATTCTAAACTCAAATTTAATAAACTGTCTTATAAACGTCTAATAAAGTCAGACCTAAGCTACTTCTTTTCTTATATAGTATGCATGCGCCATATGCCACCAGGCTGTGGCTGAAGCTGAAGCTGCGTCGCGATCTAATGAAATGTGCGTCATTTCATTATGCTTATCATATCCAAGGGAAGTGACAAAATTTGCATTCAAAGCTGCCACACATGAAACAGCTTAGAAGAGCAAGCAGTGGGTGGAAGAGGGGGTAAGAGGGGGTAACTGCGACGAGACAAGTAATGCGATTAAAAACTAAACTCGCAAGGCAAACAAAAGTTTTAAAGAGTGCGCAACAAATGAATGTGATACTTTGAGTGTTACTTAAAGATGAAGGGAGGAAAGTCTAGGAGGGCACAATTGGGGCACTGAGAATGGCAGCCATATGTGAAAGCTATTTTGGTAATTAATTGAAGTAGCTGCTGTGGTGGCGGCGGAAACTTTGCATAAATCAAGGCACGCGGCAAAGGCGCCACCAAATATGCAAAGTTATTTGCAGGCGAAGAATGCGGAATGTGCCTCGAGTTATGCAAAGTATGCAACAGAGAGAGCTTCCTCTCTGCCTCTTTCTCTCACTCAGTCTATCCCTATGTGTGTGTGTGTGCGGTTGGGTAATCAGGCGGCAAGTAGGTCAGCTGCAATCAAAGACAGAAATCGAGAGAGAAATCGGCAGCCAAATGTATTGTGAGCTCAAGGAATACAAAATTTCTGCCTCTTCAATTGCTGCCAGACATTTACAATAATGGCGAAGCCGTAGCTAAAATACCTATATGCAGTATACATGTATACGATTTAAATACCCTGTAATGGCAACAAACAGAGCAAGAGCAGGAAAGGCTGCGAACAAATAAATGATAATTATATCTTGTCATTTGGCTATAATTTAAAATTAAATATTGTAAATTACAGGGTATTCCTAAGGTTAAATGAGCAAGTAACTGATATGTCTTACTGTATATGCAATGTCAGTTTACTGTTTCCAAGTTCAAGAGTATTTTGTCAGTCGAACATACCCAAAATTCAAATACCCTTACTTGCATGACTTGAATTTACAGAATTTCAAATATTGCATACAGTCTTTGCTCTGCTTATACTTACGATATGTTGTTTGAGAATGAAAATTGGTCAGAAATGTTTGTGAACTTATCTGTACTTTTATACCTGCTACCCATTGGGTAGAAGGGTATTATAACTTTGTGGCAACAGGCAGAAGGAGGAGCCGAGTCGATTTAGCCATGTCCGTCTATCTGTCTGGCCGTCTGTCTATATGTCTGTCTATCCGTCCGTATGAAAACCTAGATCTCAGAGACTATAATAGCTAGAGTTACCAAATCGATAAAAACGAATTTGAATTTGGTTGCGATTAAAAAATTAAGATAGAAGTTATTTAAGAAATTCAAAACATGTACTGCTTTCAAGGCCCCTCCTTGAAAGTATACTACACAAAATACGCAAAACATAGAAGTTATATGTACCTATATTAAAGAAATCGGTTTGGTCAGGTGTGTAGCGAGTATATCACAGTCAAGAGCACGCGACTGTAGCTTTCGTGCCTGTTCTAACTTTATTTAAGTCCGATAAAGATTTTTTGCATACGAACTGTAGAACTATAAAATTATGGAAAAAATAGTTGAAAACTGTGTGAAAAGGAATACGCCGTGAGCTGGCAAACATGATTCTAATATACAAATCAACTGTCAACAGAATTCAGAGAGTAAATATTTCGAAACCAAATCAAATGTTCTGTATAGTATCACTAAATTGCACAAATAGAGATTGGCAGTGAAATGTTCATAGCTAAAGCTCAACTGTCTCAGGGATTTGTGTTTAATCTGGCGCAGAAATGACAGCAATAACCGTATTCCCCAGTTTCACGTCTAGTAAATTTTGACTACTGCTAATTATACTAAAATATCGCTGTTATTTAGCCTTAATGGCGGCGAGTTGCCAATTGAAATCGAAAGACACAAGTTTTAATTGAATTTTAAGTACCCCGAAGTAGGCAAAGCCTCGTTGAGCATGCTCCGTGGAGCGAGAAGTGGGAAGTAAGAAGTGGGGAGTGGCAAGAGGGCCAAAAGAAGAGCCGCTTTGCCTTGCAAGGGTTTCCCTTGTGATTTGAGACGAACAGGTACGCGGGAGGTTCGAGAGGCTCGGAAGGTGTCGCATCTTCGGATACTGCTCGCCCTCGTCCTCATCGTCGTTCCATTGCGTTCCTCGGCTCTTTGACCTTCCCGTGAAGATGTCGCTGATGATGACGTGTAATAATTCACAATGCTGCCTTATTTATGTGCCGCAGATGTCACGTGTTCCTTTTGTTACGTTTCGGACGCAATTTAACTGCTGCTGCGTCTCTCCCCTGTCCGTCTTTCTCTCGTTCGCGCTGTCTTCGGGGCGTGGCTGAGCCCTTTCGAAAGGCAGGCTACCCTTAAGTGAAATATGGCACAAGTTCATGAGGCGACATCAAAATGATGACGACGTCGCTGTCGCTGACAACGATGAAGCACAACGACGCCAGCGTCGCAGTCAACGTCAACGTTAACGTCAACGTCGTCGTAGTCGTCAACGTTGTCGTCTATTGCAATCAAGAATTTATGTTTTCAGCGCGCAGTTTGTCTTCAGTTGAGGTGGGCAGCGCGTTCTCTGTCTGTCCTCAGTCCACACAGTCCACAGTTCTCAATGTTCTGTTCTCGGCTCGACTCATCTCAGGGTTCTCGATGTCTGCTCAGGGGTTTGCTTGGTTAAACGCAATTTAGCTGCATTGCTCAAATTTCCGGCGCGCTATCTCTCGTTGCTCTGCTTTGCTCAGCAAAGCTTAAGCTGCCTGCGGGTTGCGCTTGATGAGGCCACAGAGCAGAGACAGACACCGCAACCAAAACAGAGACATTGCCAGAGACTCAGACAGAGACAGAGATAGAGAGACAGTCAGTGAGACAGAGAGAGAGACAGAAAAAGATACAGAAGGTCGTTGTTGTATATAGAAATTCTAGGGTTGCCTTTATCTTCAACTTTATTATCTAGACAGAGTTGTTTGATATATGTATAAGGGTGGTAATTGACAACTGTTATACTCGAAAAACTATATATATAGTGAGTTGTTATACAGTGAAGTATTATCAATTGTCTATTATACTCTTAAGTGTTATACACTATTCTGTTATAGAGTAAACAATTATACGCTGACCTGTTATACACCTTTGACTATATTGTTTTTAAAATATTACGTTAGTCATTGTAAATTAGTACAAATAAGTATACGCTAAGCTGTTCTACACCCAACTGTTATACAGTAATGTGGTATAAACATTTCAAACCCCATACGAGCCATGTATACCGTGTATAAACGCTGTTTTTATAGGCTTTGTTATTGTTTAACTGAAGTGTTCGGTCGATATTTAAAAATATTTTTCACTCAATATAAAGCAAACTTTTAAATATATAAGAAAATATAACCCGACTTGGACAAATGTGACATTTCATATGCATTCTGAACATTTCACAAATGATTTCAAAATTTGGTTTGGGATTTGGGCTTACTTAAAATAAACTTTTATCAACTTTCACAGATAAAGTTTTGGCATTTGAAACTCTCCAGACAAAACCTAAGAAGAACACGTATGTATAATTCTCAACTGAAATATCATAGCAGCTGGTGGCAGCTTTTGACGAATTCCCTACACACACACACACACACTTGAACACACTCAACAATTGGGTAACAACAGGTTTGTTAACCAGGCCGAGATACATTTGCTCTTTGTTGCCTCAAATTCTGATGCTAATAGCCACTTGTCAGTTAAGCTGCCTGCAGCTGGGCGCTGAGGGCGTCGCATGGTAGAAGTGGAGGCGTGGAGCTTGGCAGCGCTGCGCAGCGAGGTGTGTAATGGATTATTTGGCATTTTTCATTTGGCATTTGGCCCTTGGTTAAGGTTACGCATACGCCACGTTACACGTGGCAAATATTAATTTGCCAGCTGCGGCATGAAACTTTCATTGCTGCTCAATGTGGCAGTGTGTATGTGGGTGTGTGTGTATATGTGTGTGTGTCTGTGCATCTGTGTATAAGTGTGTGTCAGCTTCAATACAAATGGCTCAGCTAAATGCCCAGTCAAAGCATCTGTCTGCAGGCCATCTCCGCGTGGCAATCTCTCTCACATAATCATGCAGCACATTGACTAGATTTCTGCCCAAGTCGAAGACAATGATTACTTGATTTGTCCTACTCGAAAAATGTCATCGCCCAGAGGGCTGATTTAGTACTTGATTACATCTTTGGAGTCTATCAGAACTAAGAGAGAGGTCATATAAATAGAATATTTGAATGTGCAGCTTGGCAAAAGAAATCATCTAAGGGGTGCAAGGAATTGCAGTGTATTTGGCTTTAAAATGCTAGTGAATGCTAATACTGGCAGTATTTACAATAAATTGAGTATTCATTTTACTGCATATTCAGTTTATTAGATTGCAGCCATTTAACCATTTACTTTAAGTTATAGAAATAACAAGAAATACGATTTAGAAGATCTCTGTCATATCTTTTTAATAATATATTCCGATATGTAAACCTACCTAGCTTCGTGCAGGATATATCCAAGTCGCGTACACCTTAAACCTAAATGAAGATTCTTCCTCTAGTGGTTTTCTGGTCTTGAGCTTTTGCGTCTGGCGGTTTTTCGGCTAACCGCAGGAATTTGCGTTTTCTGTGCACGTTTTGTGTCAAGAATAAGAACAACAACAAAGCGAAGCAAAAGAAGAACAGAAGAGGAAAAATAACAACGCGCTGCGCACCTGGAAAGAAAACATCAATTTTTATGCGACAATTTATTGCGTTCCTTTGCCGTAGCCGGTTTTGGGACGCACGTTCTTTTCTTGTGCGTTGTTTTTCTTGTTTTTTTTTTTGTAGGGGTTTTCTGTTGCATACCTTGGGGCGTCTGATTACATAACAGAAAATGTCAATGTTTGTCAGGCTGCTATGGCAGCCGGCAGCCATTAGATTAAACAGACGACTGCGTCCTCTTCTGGCCACGCTGTCAATGGCGATGGCGATGGAGCGATGGAGCTGATGTAGCTCTGGCGATGGCGATGGCGTTGACTGTGTGCGAATTGTGTGCTAATCTTAACAAATTTGAGGTGTGCTTTTGTTTACGGTCGCTTTTTGTGCGCGCTTCTAGGAATCTTTGGCAGTACCTCCCCTCCTCTTCTTTTCCTCCTCTTCCTTTCTGTACTTGCCACAAGGAACTGAGTTCTACGAAGTGCCAGCATTGTCATTTCTCATCGAATTTTTCAGTATTATTTAAATTTCACAACACGTGCGAAGATTATCATTGTTGCACATAAGTTGCGGCTTAGAAATGAGCAACTTCGGATGTAAACAACATTTTGGAAAATGAAAAAAATTTGATTTTCTTCAATGTATTTATTTTTTGGGTCATTTGAGGCTCATCTTTAATGATAAGAGTTTGCATTTTATGTTATTTTGTAATATGTAATTATATGGATTCTGTTCTTAATCAATTACAAACTAATATTACTATCAAGAGTGATTTCAAATATAAATACCTTTCGAAAATGGACAAAAAAATATATTAACTTTGTGCAAATGTATGTACCAGGCAGAAGGATGCGTGGCAGATCCCACAATGTATATATATTCGGGTCCAGGATTGAGTCGAGTCAACCCTTTAGTTTTTTCTTTAATTCCCTATAAGTTCGTTAGCTTAAGAATAATTACTTTCTTTAATTGTTATTCAATTAAACATATAACAAGCAATTAAGTATGTTTAATTTTAGTAAGCAGTTTTAAGGAGATTAAACAAATGATTCTTCTTAAGTATATTGACCTGCTTGACCTGAAGTTTGCAGGCTTGCAGTGCACTTACCATTCATTATAAATGTAAGCAGCTTTAGCAGGGCAATTAAAAGGCATATGTTATCATGTATATCTAAAGTATTAAAACAACTAAATGGATACGCTAGCAATAGAATATGTGCTCCCAATTTGAGTTCGCATAATGGGTTTATTTTATAGACTGCGGCTTGTGTAAAGTTTTTGCATAAATCAGACGAGATAAGTCGCAGCAGTAGCAGTAGCAGCAGCAACACAAATACAAAATGATTATTAATTTATGCTTTAAACGCGCTGGCAACCCTGGCTGGCAGTAAGCTGCGCCCGCCAGAGTCTACATGCCATGCAATTAACAGCAGCAGCAAGATTAGAGAAAGGCTGAGAGGAGAGAAGAGGGGGAACAGGGAGAGGGTGTCTAACAATACCCACCGTACTGGTAAGCCCCCTCCTAAGTCCTCCCCCTTCCCGGCACTCCGGCGACAACAAACTTCGCCTGCTCAGTCAAGTGCGCAAGCACAACAAAGGCACAACAAATGAGCGTAGCCAGGCGGGCAAGCCTGCTGCCTGCCCTTGCCCCTCCGTCTCTCCTCCTTCTCCTCTGACGAGTCAGCGGTTCGGTTCGGCATGATTCGGTTTCGTATGCAGAATCTTAGCGCAGCATCTGATATGCAATTAATTTGGCCATCAACACGCCACAAAGCTGCAAAGAGCGCGAGCCTCAGCGTCGAGCGTGCCACGCATTGTTTGCAACCAGCGACCAGATTTAATAATGACTTTAATTTGATTTTAATATTTCGCTTCGCGTTTTCTTCTACTCTTTCTTGTTGTTGTTGTGCTTGTTGTTGTTCCCGCAGCTTTTCGATTGAGTCGCAAAAACTTTGGCCATGCAGGCGGACAGGCTCGTCTGGCAGCGTGTCTGGCAGCCCCTTTATGCCTGGTTAAGCCTTTTGAAATATTTTCACTCATTATTTGGCACAGTGTGGGCGTGCAGGGGGCGTGGCAGCGAATTCCAACATTGCACGCAAAGTGAAAATTCCGGCAACGCGGCGAAAACCTTTTTGCATTATTAATTCGCTTTGATATCAAATTTCATAAGGGGGGAAGAAAGATATGGTCGTTGTTTGGGGAGGGGGGGAGGCGTGGTCAAGCCTGGTTGTAGTGTGAAGGCTTCAAGGCTTACGTAGCTGATTGCAATTTCCTACGAAAGTCCAAGTACTGAGCCAATAAATTAAGCTTTATGTGTGGCTAATAGAAAATTTTTACCTACCTTTTTCCAAACGCGGGCAGCATATGCAAATTGTTGTGCCAGGACATGCAAAGCGCCCTTTCCACGTACGCGCATATAAATGGAAATATACTCTACACACACACAAACATACGTATAAATTACACGCTTAAGCAACAAAAGGCGACTGGCAGAAAAATGCAGAAAAAATGCTTAACCCGACGCCGAAACGATTTGCATTGCATGATAAAAGGGATGGCAAAGAATGCACGTGGAAAGAAAGAAAGCAGGCAAGAAGAAGCGGAAGCAGAGGCAGAGGCAGGTGGAGATCTGCAGGTGAGCGGCGGTTGGCAGCTGGCGAGCAGCGGGCACAATTTATATTGAAATAAAAATAGAGAGCCAAGGCAGCGTAAGCAAATGGCAGCATTGCGCACCTTTTGCATAAACTTGAAGATTTCACTGAGAGAGAGTGTGTTTGTGTGTGTGTGAGACGACATGGCGTATGCGTAATACAAAGGGTGGGGCATAGTTGCGGGTGGTCGTTATGGCTGGCGAGGGCAGCCAAACAGCCAGCAAGGCAGGCAGATTCAGCTTCAGCTTGGCTCCAGCTTGGCTTCAGCTCCAGCTATGGCTTAATGCGTGCACAGCCGTAAAATATGCAACGCGTTTTGTCAGTACCGTTGACAGCGCACGACAGTGCAGAACAACAACAACAACAATAATTGCACGACAGCAACAACAAACAAGGAAAAATCTTTACTTAAATTGCGCACAAAAAAACTTTATACGCTTTAATTGCCCATTAAACATGTCTCGTAAGTTTCTGCAGAAATCACATTAAAGTTTTAAATAAGCATTTCAACTGCCATTAACAATTGATAGAGTATACTTATTATAGTGCTTTGATTATATGGAAATTTAGAATTGCAATGGATATATTCAAGCATAACCCACTGAAGATATGTAGCTAAAAATATTTGTAGCTTATCATATGTGTTTTTTTGCTATAAAGATGTCTCGTGTGTTTTCTGCAAAATAAATTTAAAGCAGAGTTAAGTTAAAGTTAAGTTATACAAAGTAATATAGTGTATATATGTAGTGCATATCATATAAAATTTGAATATAATTATCGTTAGTTATTTAATACACAATATATGTAATATTTGTAACTATTCATATGCCTAACTTCCTTAAAGTTCCCATAGGCAATGCGTGCCTGAGGTAAACGTATTCAAAAGGATTTACAATATGAAACTTAATTTATTCGAATTTCAGATAATTGCCACTTTAGCGAATATAAATAAATTTACAATGCTAGAGAGCGAGTGAAAGGTTCC
This sequence comes from Zaprionus davidi, assembly GCA_018903715.1. NCBI lineage: Eukaryota > Metazoa > Arthropoda > Insecta > Diptera > Drosophilidae > Zaprionus > Zaprionus davidi. Next base: position 3,639,640 of record JAEIGL010000003.1, read on the forward strand.
GTAAATAGAAACGGGTCGGGAAACGCCTCAACACGACACGCAAGTAAATAAAGTTGGTTATTTATAGATCTCAGGTTTTTGTTTTCAAGCCTCCGTTTAGCTTGTGTACACGTATGTGTGAGTGAGTTTTGTGGTGGAGGGGACTGTGCGTGTGGGAGTACAAAAGTATAGAAACCACACACATTTGGTTGTCGGAGCTCAAAGGCAACTGCATTCGACACACGCAAATGTTAAGCAAATGGGGCTTCGATTTTGGTTCTGAAATTGAAATTGGAATTTAATTTCCATTACATTTGATATGCATAAGATGTCGAAGTTGATAAATGACTGACACTGACAACAAACCGTTACAGTAACATATGATTTCACAGTTACTTATTGTACAACTGCTAAAAAAACATGTCTGATCGGCAATAATATTATATATGCAACTACTATATACTATACATGGCATTATATTACGTACTACTACAACACATAGTACATATAGTACAACACATAGTTAGTAAGTTACTGTTTGCATGATTTTCTTTGAACTTTTATAATGATATTTAATTTGAAGTAAAATGCTTTATTTGTGATATCAAGGGTATTCGTATGAAAATCTTTAGGAAATAAACAATACAAAATATTTACCTCTTTCCTTTCAGCTCATGTAATAGTCGGTTTTCAAATGATATCAATGTCTCAATTCTTTATAACGATTTTATTTTTTTTTTTATCAGTTTAGCATACAAAAGAATCAAATGCATTTAGTCCTGGGACAGGTGCACCACGGTGCGTGGTGCGGGGTCATTTAAAGGTCGAATCAAGCAAAGTGAAACAGTTGAGAGTATAAAATTAAATTCATGTACAGAATGGTGCACATAATGATGTAGTCAATGAGGTGGTATTATTTCTTCTTGGCATCCTTCAAACCGGCGCCGGCGTTGAACTTGAAAAAGATGATGTCGCCATCCTCCACGGAGTAGTTGCGACCCTGCTGACGGTACTTGCCTGCCGCCTTGGCTGCCACTTCGCTGCCCTCGGCCTTGAAGTCCAAGAAGTGCATTACTTCGGCCATAATGAAACCCTTCTCGAAATCCGTGTGAATGCGTCCGGCGGCCTGTGGCGCCTTGGTGCCCTTAAGAATGGTCCAGGCCTTGACCTCATCCGGTCCAGCCGTGAAGAAGTACTCCAGCTGCAGCGCCTTGTACCCGGTCACAATGATCTTGTCCAGCATGGTCTTGCATTTCGTCTCCGTCTCAAAGGCCTTCCGCTCCAAATCGTCCTTCTCGCTCAGCTGCTGCTCGAAGGCACCCGAGAAGGGGATGAGCAGTGCACCCGGGTCGTTCTTGTCGATCCACTCCTTGATCTTGGGCAGCCACTTGTTCTTCTTGCGAATAAAGTCCTTGTCCGACATATTCACCAGATAGATGACCGGCTTGGAGGTTAGGAACAAATACTTGTTCAGTGTCTCGATATCGTGGGCATTCCAATCTTCGAAACGCAATTGACGCTTCTGGTCGACCAAAATCTCCTTGATCTTCACCATCGAATCGTATTCCGGTTTCAGCTTCTTGTCGCCGCCTCGCCCCACAACCTTTTCCAGTTTGTCGAGGGTCTTCATCAGGGTCTCCTCGTCCTTGAGACGCAGCTCCTCTGCAATGATCTCGAGATCACGCACGGGATCCACCTCGCCCTCCACATGCGTCACATTGGGATCCTCGAAGGCACGACACAAATGAAAAATGCTATCACACGCGCTGATATGCGAAAGAAAGTCATTGCCCAGGCCCTGTCCCTCGGCGGCGCCCTTGACCAGGCCGGCAATGTCGACCACATTGAGGTATGCGGGGACAACGCTGGCTGGCTTGTGGAACTCCACAAGGTAGTCGAAACGCATGTCGGGCACAGGCACTCGACTCTCATTGGGCTTAATGGTGCAGAAGGGGAAATTCTCGGCCGGCGCGGCGCTCTGGGTCAACACATTGAAGAACGTCGACTTGCCCACATTGGGCACGCCTACGATGCCGATGCGAAGATTGGTGCCAATGCGTCCGATCAGCGGCTTGCGCTCCGATTCCTCGTGCTTCTTAGGTGGCATATCGACGACTGTTGTTGACTCTCTGTTGTTGTTGTTATTTCTTGTTGCTGCAAGCTGTCTGCGCTCTGCTTCTGCAAAGTTCAAATTTATTAATGCAGCCGGTCAAGACAAAATACAAGTTGTAGCACGTCTGTTGACGGCGACCACCTCGTTGAAAAAAAGGAGCGTTTTCAAATAAGGTTACTTCGATTTTTACAATGCGTCACATTGCATCAGTTAGCGTCATTCTGTTGCCTTATTAGAGCTGCAGCTCCATCTGTGTATGACTGCCTGTAGCCCTGGCAGTGGGGCAACCCTGGCTGTCGCTGTCAGCTCTCGCTAGGTGTCACATCAGTCAAATTTGTGTGCTGTCATAACAGACGAGTGCACACCATGGACAGGCTGTGGATGAGGAAGTTGCTGCCGTTGCCTCTGCTGCTGGCACTGCCTCTGCTTCTGCTGCTGTCTCTGCTGCTGCCGTTGCCTGTGCTACTGCAGTTTATCAGCGAACATTTTTGGATGGAAACTCAATTAGTTTGGCACAGTGCTGGCCTGGCAAGTGCTCAATAATGGGCGCAACATATGTGAGACAGGCAGTTCTTTGAATTGTCATGCCATAAATTGCAGGAGATGCGTTTTATAGCTGATTTATAGCTGATTTGCCAAGTGCAGTTGCCTGGCGAGCTGCGCCGCGTTTCGCGTCCGCATCCGCATCTCTAATTTGGCACTTAAATGCAGCGACGTGCGTGGGATCTGGCAGACTTATGGAGCGCCTTGGGGACCACCAAAGTGTGCTAGTGTATGAGTGTGTGTGTGTAGTTGCTTTAAGTATGTGTGTAGGCATATGCACACGTTTCGCGGCAGCAGCTCGAACTGCTATAGATTCCTATCACGCGCCACAAAATGCCGTTACGTGTTTGTCGTCGCCGCCGCAGTTGCCATCGCCATCGCCGCCTCCGACTCTGTCGTCGACAACGTTGATGATGCCGACGGTGTCTCCCAGTTGGGCTTGCCAGTGGATTATGCCCTGTGCTCGTCGTGCCCGTGCCTGCGTCCGTGTGCCCCGTGTGCGGCCATGTAACTGCGGAGTCCATTCGAGTCGTTATAGCTGACATATTCAATAATTGGCGCACACACACTATGCACACTAGCACACACACACTGGCACACCTACAGTACAAGTTGTAGTTTGACACACCGCCCGAAAGAATGCTGCATTCAATTTGTGCTCCTCATCAGCGCAGCCCACAAATGTTCATCGAAAAATTGATTCAGGCACGCCGGCGCACAGTGGTTCGATCTGGCAGAACTTCATTCAAAAAATAATAGCGACAGAGGGACATCTTCTGCATTTTAATCGCTTTTAGTTTGGCTCTGATATTTTGATAATCAAGCTTAAGCTATCTAATGTAGTATATAAATATATCTTCTTTTGAGTAAAATTTAAGTTTTAGTAAACTCTATAGTCCAAACCTAAAAAGCCATCAATTGTCGCTTACTTATAAATCTTGTGCGTATAAATATCCTGGTGGATTATCTATTTTTTTTTTAACCCAATGCAAAAAACATAATTCCACATTCGGTTTCAGTATCAATCTCAAAATTAGCAGCACCATGTGGTTGTTATTACTTAATGAAGAGTTATATTTTGGCATATAATGCTTCATATAAATTTGTGCATTATTTTATTAATTAATTCCGCCAGATCGGTTTTCTGGCCCACTGTGATTCGCCCGCTGCTGCCAGCTGCAAATGAATGAGTCGAGTCGGCATACTTATTTGCGGAGTGAGTGTGTGTGAGTGAGTGCCAGTGGTGAATATGCCTGCTGCGGTGCGGTGTGGTGCGGTGAGCTGTGGCGCGTTGTTGGTTGAGCTGCGCTTGCCGCAAATTTGTCATATCACTTTCGGCTTTTTCACACGTATATTACATATGTATGAGAGTGTGTGTGTGTATTACTGTCGCATTGAGTTGAAATAGAGTTAAAATATTTTCAAATTTTATGAGGCGTAGTAAAGATTGAAAAATCTCTAAGAGGTTTAAACTGATTAGGGGCAAAGTTTCTTTGTTTGTCAAATGTTTAATAAATATTATAAAATCATATGTTAATATTCTCTAAATTGCCAAATAACTGTGTGTTCTCTTAGTTTTCTATTTTAGGCAGTCAATTTCCTTCACCTTTTTTACTTTTCCTCTCACGTATTCAATTACATTTAATTACATTTCGCTGGCCTTCACATTTAATTTATGCATTGCACTTTCGTTCATTTTGTACTCTTTGTGTGTTCAAATTGACCGCCAATTGGTCTCTTTATTTGCACAACTTCGCCGCAGTTTGCCTTTGCCTCTCTGTCTCTCTCTTTTTGCCGCTTCTCCTCTCTCAATAGGTTTTCTAGTGCCCTTCGTTCTAATTGAATTGTTCTTCGTTGCAACTTAATTTCTGCGCACCGGCGCATTTTTCTTATCAGCTTGGGCAGCATCTCCACAAAGAGAGAGAATAAAGGAGAGGGAGAGTGAGCGAACAAAGCAAAAGCAAAAAGTGCACAGGAGGTTGCTGCGACTGCGCTGCGAACAGGTTTGCACAGTCATTGCAAGGTCGCCTCGAGGGCGATCCGGTACGGGACTGCTCGGAGAGCCACAAGTGTTTTGACTGCTGCTGTCCGAAAAGGAAGTGCAAGCTGAAGACAAAATCTGAGAGAGTAGGAGACAAGGGAGAGAGAGGGAGACAGAGAATGAGAGAGCTTGAGAGAGAGAGCGGAAGAGAACAGTTGCCGAAATTAATTGAGCGAACTCGTGAGATGAACTCCAACAGTGGCGGGTAAGCAAAGAGTTCGAAAGGGGATTGCATGTAAGATAATGTAATATATTGTTAATAATTTATTAAAGTATAATAAATGGTGCAACCTTTGATTATATATTTGATAAAATATTACTATTATGATATAATATTATTATTATATTATATATTATTTCATAATACGTACGTAGAGAGATCGTGAAATCGCTAACCCAAACTTGCAAACCCCTCTTAGCTTTAGCCTCTGTTTAGCTGCACTCAGTAAGTCTGCCCTACACTCGCTAGAAAATATGTACACTCTCAATCACACACTCAGCTATCGAACCATACCCAACCATTTGCAGCTGGTGTAATAAGAATACGAATTGAGAAAGAAAACAATAATCAGCAAAAATGGAGGCAGGGCTCAGAGCTAATTGAAAAGATCGAACTCAATCGCACTTTTCATGGAACGTTCGCTCGCACGTTTCGGTTTCGTTTTCGGTTTCGCCGGGCCAAATCAGTTGATACCGAAACGTCTCCGAGAGTGGGACTCGGAAACTGAAGCCGGGTACAAAAATAGTCACAGCAGCATCGTTGTCGCCGTTGTCTCAAATCGAACATCAAACGCGACATTGGGCATTCAAGTGGGCAATTTATAGCGTGGCGCTAATTGTCCAGCAATAGAATTGGTGGACAGACAGGGAAGGAGGAGGAGACGGAAGCGAGTCGAGTGTACATGAAAGATAAAGGGGCCACTCGGGTCAAGTGCTCTCAATTGGCGTCCCAAAGAGGCAACATGTGGTGGCGCTTGTTGCTGCTGCAGTTGTTGATTTTCTTGTCGTCAGCAGCTGCAAGTGAGCGTCGTCAGCCTGAGAATGAGACAATTTGCGGCTCAATGGAACTGCGTAGAATCAGTGATTTCACAAAACTGCGCAACTGCAGCCTGATCGTGGGTCATGTGCGAATTGCAAATCTTCATGTTGCGAGCACAGCAAATCTCACGCTATTGCGCAGCGAAGTGATAGAAATCACCGACTACCTGATGATCTATCGCTGCACGGGTTTGCTCACTTTGGAGTTGATATTCCCCAAGCTGCGTCTGATACGCGGTCGAGAATTGTTATTCGATCAATATGCTCTGACAGTTTATGAGAATCGTAATCTAAAGGAATTGGGACTCGTCGAGCTGTTACGCATTCAGGATGGATTCATACGCATCGAGAGTAATCCCATGCTGTGCTTTGCGGAGACAGTCGATTGGATTTATCTGCTGGGGAATAGCACTAAACAGCACTTCTCCATAAAGGTTGGTCATGAGCTGTGAAAATTAGCGCAATACTATAAAAACTATCGATCAAACATTTTTGTGCAATTTGTTCGTTTAGATCTGTCACCTATCGATATTTTTAATTTTTAAACTATTAAATCTAAATGATTGATCGATAATTTTAAGAAGAGTAGTCTATATATTATATTTAAACTAATTTTTCAATTCCTTTTTCAGTACAACAAATCTCCCAATCATTGTCCCGTCTGCGATGGCCTCGCCGCCGATTATTCCTATCGTTCGAATGGTACTAAAAATTGCTGGAACATGCAAACGGCCCAGAAACATTTCACACCACCCCGCACCAAGGACTGTCCCACCAACTGCGGTCAACTTGGCTGCGATGCAATTGGTAATTGCTGTCAGCGCAGTTGCCTGACAGGTTGCTCCGCCCAGAACTGCACACTTTGTGCCAATTTCGAACGAAACGGGCGCTGTGTGGATCGCTGCATTGCCAGTTTTGAGCTGAACAAGAGGAAGTGCATCTCGTCCATGGAATGTCGCCAGCTTAAGCAGATTCCCTTAATTCAGGGCTCCCACTGCATCGAGCAGTGTCCCAATAATCATAAGCCCGTCATGGATGCCAACGGCATTCAGCATTGCCAACTGGAGTGCAAGGGCGTGTATCATGTAAAGCGTGCTGCGGATCTGAAACATTTGCAGGATTGTGTGAGCATTAATGGATCGCTGATCATCGAGTTAGTGGACATTAAAGGTGGGCAGAGAAGGGTGATGTATTTATGTATCTCAAATTTAATACATATCGACAATGAAAAACAATAAATCGTTTTCAATATGATCCCAAGGCGTTAAACATAAGGACCCAAAAATAATTCAAATATACTCATTTTTCTTGCAGAGAAAATTGTTATAGAACTGGAACAGGCGCTGGATAACTTAAAAGAGATTACAGGGTATCTGAAAGTAATACATTCGGCCCCCTTGATGTCCTTGACCTTCCTCAAGCAGTTGGATACTATACGAGGTGATGAGCTGATAGAAAACAAGTAAGAATGCTAATATAGTTCCAGTTCTTAATATGATTAAAAGTGTTCTCCTCCAGATACGCGCTGTATGTAGTCAACAATTATCATTTGGAGCACATTTGGCCAACCAATCGTCAGGTGGCGGTCCAACGTGGCACGATCTTCTTCCATCTCAATCCACGTTTGTGCTACGAAAAGATAATGAAACTGCAGACAAGTCTAAGGAGTGTACGTAAGATTTCTGTAGCAGATGTGTCGCCCAATTCCAATGGGGAACGTGTGATTTGTGGCGATTCGGTTCACACCTTGGATCCGGTAGTGGAGGACGTCAACTCGACAGCGGCACGTATCATTGTTGGCTATATGAATGGTGAGGATATTGAAACTCTAATCGGGTACTCGTATCACTATATGGAAGCGCCGCAGCAGAATGTTACGCGGTACGATGGACGACATGGCTGTGGACATGATAAGTAAGACAGCGAGAGGGACCGACAAAGATAGCTACTATTTCAATTGTTGCTATATATATTCCAGCTGGCTAATGGATGTCTCTCCCAGTCGTAATCGTCGTCATGTCATCTCCAATCTCAAGCCCTTCACTCAGTACGCGTTCTTTGTGAAGACCTTGACACGTACCGACTATCACATGCAGATGGATGCCTATTCCAAAATACTTTACTTCCGTACCAAGCCCAGCAAGCCGAGTCCAGTAAGCAGAATCTTTGGCAGATCTCAACTTAGCACAGAAATCGTGAGTTAAAGGTTTTATTGGTATATTTTAGCAGTCTAGCAGATTGATTCTTCTTTAGACCGTGCACTGGTGGCCACCGCGTCGTCCCAACGGCGCCATAAGTAAATATATTATAAACTACGAGTTGCATAACTTGACCGAGGTGGAGAAGTTGGGCAAGAATTATGGTTCCTTCAAGGTGGGCAATACTAGTGATTTCGATTGTGTTTGTAATGATCTGGTGCCCTACTATTCGGGACCTCAGCCAGAAGATGAGAACTTCTACAATAAGGAGCAGATCACCTATGAGGATGCTTTGCCAGATCTTATATATGTTTCGTAAGAAGATTTTCATATTGTTTTCTGCATTCATTAAGCAATTTTCGATCGTTTCAGACGCAAACAACCAGTGAAAAAAGTGGAAAAGTTTGGACGAGTTCAAGAAATCGAAGATCTTATGAATGATAACTCTATGAATGATTCTTGTGAATCAACAACAACAACTAGTACAACAACCACAACAACTACTACTACAACAACAACAACTACAACAGCTGCACCACCTGCAGATGCAACAACAACAGATGCAACACCCGCAGCTGAAACATCCTCAGTTGCGCCACCCACAGTTGCGAATTTGCAGCTGGAAAATAAGACAATCAGCAATGAAGAAGCAGCCAAACAATACGAATTCTTTCGACAAATGAGGGAAGAGAAAGTGCGTAAATCTCAGGATGCGAACAAAGGTGCTTACAATATTACCCATGCTTTCCCAAAATGCAATGATTCCCATGCCTCGGTGGGCTACCAACTAGAGCAGAAGTGCGCTGCAGAAGAGGAACTTAGTGGCATCACTTTGCCTGGCACACAGCATTATTATAAACTATCGAAACTGAAACCCGATCAATTATATCGCATATCGGTGCGGGCTTGTGTTGAGGATGTGGTCAACGGTTGTTCCAATCCCTCAGAGATGATCTCCAGAACGATCACTCTTGAGGTGGAAGAGTTTTTGAAGGGAAACTAAAGAAGACCCTGGGGGAATGCGGGAACAATCAACTCGTAGTTTACTATATCGTATAGTTGCTTTTGAGAAATCAAATACTCAGGATCGATGCTCTCGAGAGATTTTAAACTGTGTGGACATTATCTAGTGATATATGTATATGAATGTGTTGAATGTGTATGTGTCTGTATGCTAACCGAGTATTATAATATGTAAAGCGTTTGCGCCGATGTTCCTCGCACTAGAAATTAAATTCTGAAAATCCTTTTATCTATGGTAATTTGCGTTTGAGTTTTCAGCTTGTTGACTTGTTTTGCACAGAGGCTTTTAAAGTCTTAACAGACATTCAGACGTGGGCGTATAGTCACACACAATAACCCAGGAACACACACACACACACACACACACACAAAGAACCGTAATCCGTGCACAGAGAGTGCGGCGAGCTGGCAGTGATTTTTGACATTTTGCAAGTTGGCACAACGGTTTCGGGCTCAACAATAAGCCTACGTAAACTAACAACAGCAACACCTGCGTTGGCCTTGGCAAGGAGAGAGCACTCCACACCAATCCCTCGCCCCAACACACGCTGTAGAACTCTCTCCCTCTCCCCCTCTTCACTTGATTCTTGACACTACACAGGCCACTTAATATGCAAATATGCCACAAAAGAGCTTTAAACTTTAAAACACTGTCGAAAACGAAGCAAGAACAGTGTAGAGCAGAAGCAGAGCTGATGGAGTAGGAGGAGCAGCTGAAGGAAAACTAAAAATAATCCCAACTCCAGGCTGAAGCAAGTCCAGGAACCTGAACGGAGCTGGCAAGTCGCGTTGAGTACGTGTCATGTGTCGTCTTGTTTGTGGTAGCTGAACTTTAGCTCGGCAGGAAACTTGCCGGAGACGTGTCCCACTCAATGACAAACCCAACGCGTTGATTGACGTGGGGACAACCTACAGCGCTCGCTTTGTTTGTAGTCGCGGAAAAAGGATTTTCACTTGAGCTTGAGCCATCGCTGTTGCTGTCGCTGACAAGAACTCCGACCACAATGTCTTTGGGCTTCTGCGCTCATTCTTAAAGTGCTGCCGCCTGACGTGGTACCCTAAACCAATTGTATTTCAATATTTCACTTCGTCTTCGGCACTTTCGCTTCGCCTTGTGCACAATTTTTCGCACACTTCCGCGCTTTTACAGCCAGCCAAGTCCTGACGCGTCGTTATCCTTGCACTCCTTGGTTATCTATGTACATGGTAAGCACTTTGCGCTCACTCTTTCTCTCCGTTTCCCTCTTTTTCTCTCACTCGGACAATTTAACTGAGTGCTTCCCAATTCTGTGCCCAGCCCGTTCGGGCGTCTGCACTTCAATTGTCCTTACGCCGCCATCGATGCATCTCAGTTTGCCCATCCTGCAGCCGGTGAGCTTTGTGAGCCATTTGGACTCTCGTCCGGATTTTGCATGAACTCTGTACATGCCACAGTGGTGTGCTGTGCTGTGCATTGCAATGCACTGCAGTAAAGCACCCTCCGGGCTGTCGTAATGTAAATGAGGAGTGTCAGTTGCTGACACACTCGGCTATTGCCGGGTATACGATACGATGCTATACTAGCATACGAGTAAACTCACCTTAAGTGCGATAATCTGCTCCATTATATGTTGTCAAGCGATAGGACACCTCATGAAAGTCATAAAGTTTGTCTCACATATTCCGGAGATTTAAAAGAGTCTTCAAATTGAACGGACATACAGACATCACTAGGTGATGCTGATTCAGAATATATATACTTTATGGGGTCCGAGATATCTCTTAAGATGGCAAAATGAATATACCCTCTGTAAGGGTATAAATTAATTGGAAGATTCCTTCAAACTTCTAAAAATTTCCTAGGGTATATATTAGTCGCAAACATTCAACTAGCTTTCCTCACGTGCTTAACAATATGGCTTGTCCGATTCTATTACAAATAATCATAGGACTACCAGTTTATATACTACTCCTAACCTCAATTTTCGTCGACATAACCTAAGCTATGTATGCCATTTCAGCTGAAGCGCACTTCGTTTCATGCGAATCACATTCAACGTTTGAGTTTGAGTGTCCTACTCATTACACTGTTATCCTGTCATTTTCTCTGGCCCGGACTCAGCTCACATTACAAATCCAATTGGCAGTGTAAGAGATAAATGTTTCCGGATAACATAAAGTGGCATGTGGAGGCGGTCAGTTAGTCCACTCGAATGGCCCTACGACTTGTCTTCTCTGTCCTATATGCACATATACACACATACACATACATGCAACGTATCTAGGTAATGGTTCCTCAGCTGATTTTAACTCAAGTTAAATCAAATTGTGCTGAAACGAAGACTCCTCCATGCCCTCTTCGAGTCACAAAGTGCACTCGGTAGTTCCCTTCTACGGTTTGTCTCCCGCTCGACTTGTATATGCGCACTATTTGTATCCATCGAGTTCCATTTGTTGCACTCCTTCTCTGGCAATTCGATTGTCTGGCCAGGTGACGCGTGCCTTTTGGCGTGACGTTGATGTAGCATGCGAGTTAGTTAGGCTTAAATACATTATTCAAATACTCGTATCAAAACTACAAAGCGACCGCTACTTAAAGTATATCGTGACATAGTTTAGATGGCAGCGATAGCTTTTTCCAAAAACCGGATACAAATTGAACTAGAAATCACTTTCCCTTTCTCTTTCTCTCGACTTTTGTCGAATGAATGATTCATGAATTGGATTGATTGAATGACTCACATGGTTTTCTTTTATCCGCCTGCGACATAATTACACTTAATTTGTCCGCTTTCGGGGTTAACTCTCCCCAGCTCGTCGAAGTTGTGCTATATGCGATATGAAGGGTTGCCTAATCGACCGAAAATATAGAGAATTTATTACATGTGCGTGGCAATTTGTATACAGTTATTAGCGATAACTATCACTAAACTATCGATCAGAGGTCACTTAGTGCCCTTTGGAGGGATAACTACATAACGAAATTGATATTAAGTAATTGAGTTTATGGTAAATATAGCACGGTAACAGATGTTGTAATTTATTTTTGGTTTTTAATATTATTGCTTCTTTTATAATAAGTTTTACATTATATTTTATATGTATTTCTAGTATACGAGTATGTATTTTTTAATGTATAAATGATCAATTCATGTACAACATTTCACTTATTACTTAATGTGCTCCGTAACCATTTCCTCCCTGCTTAAGCTCTTCATATATTTCCCATGTGTTGTTATTTCCCCCATTTACACAGTTTACTGTGCTGTAATTGTTGGTCAAATAATTCCGATTAACTGTCAATACGCGTTGCCAACGAGCTGTGTGAGCTGTGTTGACTGTGCACAATCGCCCCGTTAACTTAGCTTGCTCTCTCTCTCACTGGGGGAGAACGCAGAACGCGTAGAATATTGAAAATTATGGCTTAATTAAGTGCGCATTTGGTACGTCAACAAATTGCTGCCGAAAAACCAATATCCTCTGGCGCTGCTAATAGCGTCACAATGGTACGTTTCTCTTCCTCCTTTTGCTATCCCTCGTCCATTCTATCATCCATCTACGCGTTGAGGGTCGTGCTTTCCCCTTGCCCCTTTGGCTCTGCCCGCAACGAGTCGATTGCAATTCCGTGTAAATTTGCACAAAAACACCGTGCAAAGCTGCTGTTGCCGCTGCTGCTGATTCTCTCGTAAGGCGGCCATTGTTCGGTCGCCATATTTGTCAGCCATTTGCGTGCTTGCTATCTCGCTCGGCACTTGCTGCATTTCCGTTATGACGGAAAGGGGAGTGGCGCATTCATTTTGGCCATCATGAACGCGCTGCATGATGTGTTGGCAAAACGTGTCATCGACTCGACGTCGTCGTATGCGTTTTTGCACGTCGAATAGATGGCGCATTTATGTATGTGTGTGTGTGTGTGACGTTCTGCGTGTGTGTGTGCGTACATCGACATTTGATGCTGCTCAATAAAATTTTATTTGACTCACCTGCAGGTATGTCTATGCGGCAAGTACGTGATATATGACTTCGTCTGTGGCTGTGAGTGTGTCTATTAATATGTGTGTGTGTTTGTGTGTGTGCGTGAGTGAGTGAATACATGTGTGTGTCTGTATGTGAGTCATGGCTTGATGCTTGGCCGTAATTGGCTTGTAATTGAAAACTTTGCGGATAATTAATTACTGCAAGTTGTCTCACGACATTTTATAGCTTCAGCTGAGGTTTGCCAAACTGCTAGCAATGATTATAGGGCGGAGAGAGTTCCCCGGCTCCGTCACCCCTTCTGCCTGCCCCACGTGCCTCACGTGTAAGTTAATTAAGAGACAGAGTCAGCAAGCTGCGAGTTAAGCTGAGCTGCAATTGTCGTTGCTTGTGCGGAACGTGTTTGAGTTTTTACTTTCAACTCTTTCTTGCCACACGTTCTCGACTCTCACGAACTTGTCGCCAGTACTAACAGTTGCGGTTCAACACCCATTACTTAGAGTTGAGCTGATATGCTTTGTTAAACACTTGTTAATCATTTAAGTTTTAGAAAAATTGCAGAATAATATGGTTGATATCTTTCTAAGAGAAAGCTAGTAAGAAGACTATAGTCGAGTGTGTTCGACTTTGAGCTACACACCTGAAAAGATAGAACTTCTTTTTCAAGCGTATTTTTTCATACTTTAGGAAGCGGTTTAGAAATTAATAACTCCTGAAATGGTTTCTTCAATAACTTTAACATTATTTATCGTTATTATAATGAACTATCCTGGATTAAAATTACACTTGGAATTCGTTTTTTATTATCAAGAATATCATATATAGTTTGTGGAATCTACCACGCCTCCTTCTGACTGGCACGCCTCCTTCGGTTGCTCTTTAAATATTGTTGATTAAGTTTTAAAGATATGCATTGTAATTATAGAATTAAACTATATAAAATTCCTAAATAAAACTTGATTAAACTTTATTAAATTGATTGTTAAACTATTAAGTTAGTTATCTTGCTTTGTTAGAAGTTAAATCGCTAAGAATAAAATTGTAAATCAATTAATAAAATGAAAACTCATTTTACTGTCTGTAAAAATTAAAAACAATTTAGGGAGTAAACTCCCAAAATGGTTACTCTGACAGCTCTGACAAATTACAGAAATTTCAGTTGGAACTTAATGAATTTTTTCATTAGACATAGCTCACACCTTGCTCACCTGCCGTGCTGCCATCGCTTTGCTTTGTTGTCTTTTCAGTTTGTCAAAGTGAGACAAAGGCCTTGACAGGGCATTAATTTGGAATCCAGCTGCTAGTCGTAGACGAGGTGGGGGGAAGAGGGGGATAGGCAGAGTTCTACATGAGAAATATGAATAAAACAAATGCATATTTAATGATGGCACAGAACGTTGTTGCTTTCATTGAGGGAGAGCTAATGATTTCTTAATACGTTTAATAACGCCTTCAAATAGACAACAACATGAAAGGAAGAAGGTGAGGAGGGGGCAGAGAGGACAAGGACTCGCCCTGGTCGTTAAGATTGTGGCGTTGGTCGAGTCATTTGCGAATACTTCTCCCTGCCCCGAAAATGAAAGAATGTTTACTCGAGGAAGGGATGTGTTGAGGAGTGGAGAGAGGGGTGGGAGAAGGGGGAAGGGGGAGCTGCACATGCATTGCTTAAGCTACTATGCACTGACACTATAAACAAACTTCTTAATTTCCGCGCCACATAAAACTTATCTTCATTTTGCGCCAGTCAGCTTGGGCTTCTTTCCATTTGCCATTCCCGCAGTGCTCGTTGTCTCACTCTCTCTCTCTCTCTTTTGCTCTCGCTCTATTCCCACTCCCCCTGCTGGCCATAAAAATCACAACATAAGCTAAAAACTTTATGTTGCTTCTCGAATGCAAACGGCCAACTGGCAAATGGCAAACGCAAGTTTCCGACTCCGACTCTGACTGTGGCCCAATGCATTTGGAGACGGCGACGTCCAAAACTTTTGTGGCTGCTGTTGTTGCTGCTGCTGAGGTCGAATGCAGAATTATGTAGCCAAGGGATGGCTTACCTACCCTCCACCCCCTTCCCCCCTTGGGTCACGCTCACTTGTTGTTGCATTATCTTAATGTTCATTAGGTTAAGTTTTGTGCATTTTCCGTTCCCGTTCCCGTTGCGATTGCCGGCTGCGGCTGCTCATTTGTGCGCCAATCTCCCGCCGACATCCTGTGCGAGCTGTATGGCCTTTTCTCCAGCTTCGAGACTGCGACTTCATCTCTGGCATGAGAAACTTTTGCATTCCGTTTCCCGAATGCCGACCGACTACTGCGAAAACTCGTCAGAAGTTTGCACTCCAAGAATATGTTCGGAAAGTTGCCCACTTTTTATATGCCCGCCATCAAGTGTCCGCTTCTTAGTCTCCCTCTCTCTATCTTTATCCCTCTCTCTGTCCCTTTCTCCCTTCCGCCTAGAATCGATCGCTAGTTCAGCGCTCTTCTGCCATAATTTTAATTAAAGAAATTGTATTTTTTCCGTCAGGCACTTCGGACTAATCAAGCCGAATGCGCCCGTGGAGCTACCTGCTGGAGTGCGCTGCCCGGCTGCCTGTGGCGCCATCTATTGTCCGAACTTTACGCAAGAAATCCAATTTCCATTCACGTTTCTCGCCGTGGGTCCTTAGAGTGGGCGGCCACTTCCGGACAATGCAGCAATCGAATTGCCAATTCGCGTTCGCTTATTTTTCTCGCCCTACTTTCGTCACTCTCTTCTCCCTTTATCATGTTCCCTTCTGGCTTCTTCCCTCCTCTTTCTAGTGATTCCTTTCTGGAGCACATCCTGGACACTGCGACAGTTCATTAGTATCGTATATCCCGTCATATTTGTCGCCGTTTGACATTTTTATTATGCACTCTTAGGAGCAGAATGAAGCTCGACTTGTGCCTGGGACGACAAAACAGAGCACAGGAAATGGTAAAGAGGAGGAACTACACTAATAAAAAGTGCAAATAAGTGAATGAAAATGGAAATGTAAGAGAAAGAGAATACGCTGGCACCTTTCTGCTTTTCAAAACCTCTCCACATCTTTCCTCATTCCCCATCCTTTTCTTCATCGTAGCCAAAAGCTGCTGATTATTATCAGTCGCTTCCTTACCGGCGATTACGTTTGTAACTGCGCATACCCTACTGAATGTAGAGCTTAATAGAGTTCGACACAGGAAAAAAATCAGCTGACAGGAATCTTTAATGATATATGTAGTTTTCTATAAATATATGTCGTATATGTTACAAAGCGCAAACTCATTAGATTTAAAGTACTATTTATTATTCTCTATAAATAATTTACTTTTCTTAAATATATTTTTAAAGATCACATGAATATAGTATATATATATATATGATATAGTATATATATATATCTATTATTAGCAAATTTCAACTAACATCCCTGGGAAGTGTTAGTTGAAGTTTGCCGGTTTTAAAACCGGCTTTAAAACCGGAGATTCAGAGGAATCTTAAAAATCTATTGTCTACGGTATACTTTGATAATCCATGGCCTTATACAGTCAGCTCCTGACTGTAGCATTTGTATTTTTTTATTATGCTTTCTGTTGTCCTCCAGCTAAGTTTCATAATCAGCCAAGCGACGAAGTTGTGACTTATTAAGTTCTTGCTGTTGCAGTTGTTGGTTTTGTTCTGTTCTGTGGCCAAAAGTAATTTGTATGAAAAGTGCAAGTGAGTTTTATTTGATGCGACGCAGCGCAATTGCAAGGGAGGAAACTTACCCCAAGGGAGGATTGAGATAATTGAGTACACTGACTGGGTAGGGGGAGAACAGAGAGGGGGCCCGTTGAGAAGGATTGTTGTGCTGTCAGCGCTCTAATTGCAGCTACGCAGGCAGATACCTTGGCACAACAAGCCGAGTTGAGTTGAGTCAAGTCTTAGGGCAGCTTTTCATAAATACTTCTTGAGGATTGACGCAAACAACGTTGAAATTATGGCTAAAGTGTGATTGGAATTCCAATGACTGACAATGAGTCACCAGGCAGCAGGAGGGGAAGTTGAAAGTGCTCTTAAGCTGAATGCAGTTCAAATTAATTAGGGACACTTAAGACATAAAGTGGTTTACACAGCGAGAGTTGTCAAAGGTAATTCAGACTGTCTGGGCAAAGGTGAATCATATATGGAGCAGGTATAACATGGCATGATGATATTCTGTTTGGCTGAGCTAGTACGCAAGGCTGGCAGTAGAGTCTTATCTACTCCCCCCCCTGTTGCTACCAATTCTCGATGGTGTCAGGAACAGAACCCAAGAGCATCACTTGCTGCCGTAACGGGCCCAAAGGCTAAATGGCAAAAAATGCAAAAGAAGAAAGAGCGAAACGAGCAGACAAAAGCACAAATCGGAAACGGAAGTTGCATGTGCAAAATGTCCGCTCTGTTGTCGTTCTTGCGCTCTCGCTCTCGCTCTCTCGTTGTGTCACTGTGCGGTTGCATTGTTCGCTCTTGTTCGGTACGGTTGGATTCGCTTCGATTTCTACTTAACTGAAACTGACAGCCTTTGGCTTTCGCTTTTGCTTGTTGTGTGTGTGCCAAGATGACTGTCAATATGCCTGGGCAGGGTCACTTTTTGCCGCTGTGCCCACATTCACTTCAGTTGGACTTTTGCAAATGAGAATTTCAGTTTTATGACAGGCTGCATAATTCCCAACCGCTCGCCATATTCATTCATTCACTCATTCACTTATTCATGCATTCATACATATTCGCATTTGCAGCCCACAAAGTGGGGGAGGGGTCGCTGCCATTGTCAAGTGCTGCTGCCTAATACGATGGTCACCTTAATTGACGTTGATTGGCCCGGCGCAAATGCATTTGCCAGATTAGTTTGTGGCCAAAGTGTGTCGGCCACAGGCTTCGAATTGCCTACGGGCCACACGCCACACACAGTCTCCACCCTCCACTCTCCGCACTCCACTCCTCTCCTCTCTGTGGCTCTTTCGATAATGTTGCAAGCAATTTGCTGCAACTTGCCAATTAAATGTTTCATGTTTAAGAGACAAAAACAACAACAAAAACACACCCACAGAGAGCTCTCGCTCCCACTCTGTGCCTTCCTCTCTCCCTCTCTCTGTTTCTCTGTCTGTCTGTCTGTCCGTCTGTTTGTCTGTCCGTCTGTCCGGGTTTGTCCGCCTGTCGGCGCCTATAAATTTTTGATTGCCTTTGTTGTTGGCGTTGTACTGAAAAATGGCATTTCATTTGCGTTTCTCGTTTTTGCAGCACGCGCCCTATGCCAGCGAGCGCCAACTGAATTTTACGGCTCGCTGCTCTGCGTAGCAATGCGGTTGCTCCGGCCCTAGAGTGCGGCTCCTCTCTTTCTCTCATTTCCCTCTCCCAACACCCCTCTCGCCACTCCCGGTCAACACAGACACATTTCAATAATTGTGCAACAACTGGAAGCGATTATGCAATTTCATCAGACCAAAAGACACACTGCCACATTGAGATATGGCTAAAAAAGAAATATAACACAGAACGCGCCCCAATCGCAACTCGCCCCCATAAGTCGCACTCATTATGCACTATCTGCCAGTCTCTTTAGTCTTCCTTTCTGCTAGGGGAATGGCATTTCTCGCTTAAGAATTGAGGGAAAGACATATAAATATGATGTGTTGGTTTAAAAATTTAAAGAGATATATTTATTATATTTTTACTTACTTATATTTTATATTTTATTATTTAAGTGTATTTAATTTTATGCACTTTTTAAAATGTATATGTATTTGTGAATCTAAAGTAATCTCTAAAAATAATTCCCCTTACAAATTGCCAACAGTTTAAGTAAAATAAAGCTATACAAAGCAAAGCTTAAATCATTTCTTAACATTACAAAATAAATCCTTAGTTAATTCCAGTAATTATTAATTTATAATGGACAGCATCAAGTAAATTACAAATTAAATTACATATTATAAATTATCATAAATCCTTTTATTATTTCAGAAATAATTTCCCCTCAAAATTAATCCAATTTATTTTGTAATCTTCTCGTTACTTTGTAAAAAATGTCATATTAGTTTATTTTAAGATATATGTACACAGTTTACAGCTTTAAATAGTTGATGAATATTCATGAATCCTTTAATTACTTTAGAGATGGTTCCCTCCCTAAAATTAACCCCTGATTCAGTCGTATAAACAGGTTATTTCGCAGACTTCTCACACATAGTGTATAGACAACATGTATGTGACCTCGCATGAGTTTATATACATTGTAATACATTGTTGCTGATGTAGTTTCGGTGCTGTTCGAGGGGTGATAGGGTGGCAAAGAGATGGCAGAGTAAGGAAGGGAGCTGGTGAGGGTGTTGCGTTGTTCGGTTGTTATATTGTATCTTTGCCTATACATCTGCTGAGCTGATATGGCATTTATGTGCGTATATATGTGACTGTGAGCATGTGTGTATTGTATATGTGTGTGTGCGTATGCCTGTGTATCTGTGTTTGTCTGCCTTTCATTTTGAGGTTATGCAAATTGTTATGCTGATATCATAATTAATTCGTCGGGGAAACAGGCCGGAAACAAATTGGGTTTTGAATGAGTTATTGTATTTTGCGGTATGCTGCATTTTTGCGGATCTTCACGACTCCCTTCACGTCTCTTCCCCCCTTCTCCTACTCCATCACCCACAAACAGGAAGCAGAGTAAAATATTTTGACTCGTTTGGAATTGTGCATAGCCATAAAGCAAGCTGATGATTTGCTTCTTCTTATTCTGTGGCATCCCGTTTTAATGAGTTTTACAGCATTAGATTCTGTTGGTTGCCAGGAAACATAAACTTCTTTTGGTTTATTTTTGTTTATTATTTTTTTAGTTTCCCCCCTCTGCCATGCATAAAGACAGTTGGCAATAACCGTAGGAGAAGAAAATTATAGTTGGTAACTTGCGAGCCATAAAAAAGCCACAAAACAAAGCAAAAATGTTCAAGAGACAAACGAATGAACGAAGGAATGAACGAATGAATGAATGAATGGACGAATGACCTTCAGCATAGATCAAGTTGCTGGCTAAAAACAATGGCAGAGCGCTGTGAACACTCTCCTAACTTGTCCTTTCCCCCGACCACACAAATTATGAGCACTTTAGTGTCGCAACTGAAGCTGCTTCTGCTGCTCTTTTTGCTGTCTCAGTTACATCCTCACCCTTGTTTTTCCCTGCTCCGCATTTAGTTCGTGTCTGCATTTCTTTTCGTCTGCTGTGTTTGCCAAACGGAATGATAAATTAACTTCATATTATAAATTCCTTTGAGCTCAGTTCTCTCACACATGCAGTAGCAATTGCCCGTGCGATCTGTGGCCGTCAGATTATTTGGAATTTGCATACGCGTGGGTTGCTCGGCAAATTGAGCGATTCAAAGGTCAGCAGCAAAATGCTACAAAGTAAACAATTTCGTGGAAGTATAAGTAGAAAGTAGTAATAAAGAAATAAACTTTGTGTTTGTGTTACTGTACAGAGATTTTATTATGATATTGTGGGTATTTATTTTGAATATAAGTTTAATATTTAATAATAATTTTACCTTTTTCCATTTATTTTTCTTGATAAACTTTTAAGTGAATACTGTATAAACAAAGTCTTTATTCTCGAATATGTTTTCTTTCTTTCTTTCTATAACTGCTTTTTATCCTTGTGATTTATAAATCTTTACACTGTCATACATAGGTACGCCTACGCAATAATAAATAAATAAATTAATCCAAAGTAGCTTTCCAATATTTCTCACATTGTTTCTATGCCTGCTTGTTCCTGTCAAATTAGATATGACGCCGCCTCTCGCAGTCTTAACATTGTCATATGTACGTATACGTAATATGTGCGCCTGTTTGCCATGTGTAAATTTACGCTATTTGTTTGCTTATTTGTACTGCTGCCACTGGCATTGCCACTGCCCCTTCCACTTCAGCTACTCCCGCTACTGCCTGCCACTGCCTGCTGTCCCCTTTCTCTCTCTCTCTCCTATTGCCCGTCATAACCCACGCTTAGCCTGTGAATACTTAACCAACAATAACGACAGCAACAACGGCGCGGGCTTTGGCTATGCCTGTTCCGCCTCCACCCCATGCCAGGTCGAACATTGTGTGCGCGCCGCATGTGTCAAAGGGCGCATTTGCTTGTGTTTTTTTCTTGCGGCGCTGCCATTTGCCAACGTGTTTGTGTAAACAAAGCTCTTGTTGTTGCTATTGTTGTAGGCCGGCCGTTCCGTCTATTTGTTTGTCACTTGTCACCAGAAGAAGCCTAAGCCGAAACTTGTAAGTCGAGCTGGAAGCGAGCACGGCATTTAGTTACCGTTACATGCGGCATTTCCTTTGCGGGCCTACCTTCCGGTAATGGGTATGCTATGGCATGGTATGGCATGGTCTGGCATGTTGTGGTATGGTATGGCATGGAGTAGGGGTAGCTGCTCGTTATACTTACTTCCGCTTCCCTTGGCCGCTTACTGTTGTCGTTGTGGCACTGTGCAATGCTCTTTTGATTGATGACCAGCACATTTATATGCTGTCTTTGTTTGCCTGTTTCTTTTCGGCTTTTTATTTTCAATACTTATGTGTGTGTGTGTGTGTGTGTGCGGCGCTTCATTGACGCTGCTTTACAGTTAGCCTTATTATGTCCCACGGCCTGAACCGCATTTATGTAATTGTATTGTTGTCGTTGAAAGGGAGACGGGCAGGGAGTGCAGAAACCTGAGGGCAACCGAATGGGTAAGTGAATAAGTAAGCAGCTGGAGAAGGTTATAATCTCTCTCTCTCTCTCTCTTTCTTCCCTCTTTGCCCCCTGTCTCCTTTGCTGTTTAAGAATATTTATTTGCCCAGTGAGCTCGTCTTAAATACCGTTAGCCAAGATGATTGAGCAGCTTTTCATATTGAAGTTTATTCTCTTGTACACATTTTAATATTTATCGAACGTTTTGTTTGATTTGCGATTTCCATTTTTGAGAGATATATTCACAATTGCATTTGTGTTCGTATTTATTCCTTGCGTATTTCTCTTTCGTTTCCTTCGCTCTTTAATCGTCCTTCTTAGCCTAATTTGGTGTCTAGAAGTTCACTTCAACACGTGACCTTTGCTCAAAAACTGAGCCTCACCACATCAAGATTTTGTTCGAGGTCGTGTTTTGGGGTCAGCTTTAGGCAGTGTGTGTGTGTGGGACTGTGTGTGTGAGTTGGGTTTTTGTGTGCTTGGTTTGACTGTCCCCATTTTGTTGACTTGTTTGATTTGTATTATCCTTGAAATAAGATGTTCACATGGCCAACTATATGTGCTTCTTTCTTTCTCTCCGTCTCTCTCTCTCTCTCTCTCTCTGTCACTCTCTCTCTCTCACATGTGTGCCTGCCTGTCTCCTTAATTCAATTGTCTTTGTCCTTGTCTTGGCCCACATTTGGCCAAAGAAAAATTAGTTTTGTCGAAAATCTGTCAACAAAAGTCAGTCGCACAATTTGTTTTCATCTACCTAGCTCCCTTTCTCTCCCACTCATACACACACTCACACACACGTTTGCAAATATTACTTTAAGAGGCTGCGCTTTAATAATTGGCCTGGCTAGTTAGTCGCTTTGTTGTTGTTCTTCTGGGCCCTCGCCTCTAATTCCAGCTAATTTGCAGCCACTCATAAAACTTCAACTTGCATTCGCTTGGAAGGGAGGGAGGAATTAAGGTAGGGGAGGGGTTCCGCTTCTGTGTCCCGGATATTAGCGCAAACAAAATGCAACACTTGAGCTGAAAAATTGCCGTAATGAACGCAAGCGAGACCCCCCAGGAGGGTTGCGTCAGTGCAAAATTGTTTAATTACTGCAAATTCCTTCACTCGGCGCTTTTGCACGCTTTGCTGTGGGTTCTCTCCTCCCGGTGCAGGCATGCAGTATGTAAAGAGAAGGTAGGGGTGGGGGAGGGAGTCTCTCGGCGGACCAGTGGTATGAACGGTGGTTTGACACATTTTCAGTTGTTGCTTTTGACGGCATTTTCGGGTTGGCTGACTCTCTGTGCCTTCACTTGGGCTTTCATTGCACGCTCTTCTCTTCCCTTTCCTCATTTCCTCAATTCCCCTTTCCCTTTCGGCTTTCTCATTCCTCTTTCTTGCGAATTTCTATTTCTGCCTGCCGCCCATAGATTTCATTAATTTGCCATTAATTTGTATTTTCTTTGCAGTCGCTTTTGGTCTTGTTGATTTTGCTTTTAGCTGCTAGCAAAAACTGCCGCATTATTTCAACCCATTTGGGGGCTAATGAACTTACTGAAGAGGGCTGTGTTCCTCTCCCCGCCTACTCATCATCATGGTGATTATCCTCTGTTTCTTCTATACGGTTACTTGACTTGTGCCAGACGCTCACGAATCTGGCTGGTTTAGTTTTTGAGCAGAGCTCTTTGCATTCGCTTTGAGTGGTAATGATAAATTAATTTGTAGCTCAAGTTTACACAGACTAAAAGGGGGTAAAGCAGACAGATAGATGGATGGAAGGACTACACGTTTTAAATTAGGTAACAAATTCATGTTGAATTATCCTGTGGAAGACAAGATAATCATGCGTGGCAGAGCAGTTGAGTTTGAGCGATGGCAACATAATTAAAACAATTTATCGACTGTTTTTAAACAAGATTTTATTGTCCTTATAATTGATATCTGCTTGTATAGCTATCTACTTAATACTTCACTTATTAATTGCAGATTTATTGTGAACTGACATTGCAAATTATGAACAACAGACCAGTGGAAACCTACAAAAGTTCACATTCGTTGTATGACATATCTATATATATTTTACATTCTTTATTAAGATATGTGCCCAGTCTAGACAGTTGATTCGAAAATGTAAGATCTGTTGCAATTTGCTTTCATTTGGCGCCAGAGTGAGCGATTGCTGTGATCAACTCGTGTCATTTATTATAATTATACGCCAACTACAACACATAAGAGAGAACTTTATACTGTTCTGTAGCTTGGGCCATGCTTAGGCATTTTGCATTCTCAATTTGACCCCAAAAATGTTGGTGAACTCAATTATGGCCATCGCATGTAATCGCAGCTAATGAACGGTAAATTTGGTACAGGGAACAGTTGGAAAATTTTTGACATGTCCAAGGAGAAGGAAGGAAAGGAAAAGCTGACTGCGACGACAGGCGACACGATTAATAATTGTCAGAAGATATTTTGTGTCAGTGAGACAGAGAACAGGCTACATATACAACTGTGTTTGTATATATATATGTGTGTGTCTCAGTGTGAGTGGGTGTGCAAAGCTGTAAGCGAGAGTGAAAACTGTAATTAATGACTGAGCAACAGCAACAGCAACAAAATTGTCCATTTTACTAATCTGCAACACAAATATTTTATGAGCACACTAAATCGCAGTGAGCTGCATGTGTGTGCGTGTGCTTGTGTGTGTCCCTGTGTGTGTGTGCTTGTGTGTTGACTTGATATTATGAACTGGCAAACCGGCACCCAAGGGCAATCATATTCAAATTAATATACCCAATGTGTTTCACAGTCATAAATTTTCAAGGCAGGCCCAGTAGCTGAAGCTGTTGTTGTTGCTGTTGTTGTGGGTCTGTTGCCTGGCCAGGCTACCTTCACCTTGTAAACAAGATAATTATGGCAGCAACTATGACAGCGAACTTCCTGTTCCTGGACAGCGTGCGCTCCGTCTGAATCTCCTGCCCCTACTCCCTCTCCAACTCCCTGCAACTGCCTCTATGTCTGTCTCACTTGCTCTTGGTCTCGTGGGTGGGCCAAAGTAAACTCATTTCCTGCCAGACGAAATGTTGACAATGCCTAAATGCAGAGGGGAGATTGAGTGAGAATGAGGGAGAGAGAGAGGGAGGCAGGAGCGAGACAGAGACAGTTTCTAGCCGTTTTGGGCTTAGCAGGAAGTTGAGGAGTGGGGCGAAGGGTGCCCAGCAATGCGACAACGGTTCCTAATGAGACTGCTGGGCTCACGCTAACCCGGCCCAGGCCCAGCACGACCTGCCTGGGCCTTGTCTTTGCTATTGACTTGGCTTGTTAACGACGCGAGCAAACAATTCTCGGGTAAGAAGCCGCTTGTCAACACTTCCATCAAACTTGCTCGCTATCGGAACGATTCAAGTTGTATTTACAGAGAATACAGATACATGTTGAAGATTTAATAGTAAACTAATTCAACACTCTTCTCTATGAAAGATTTCTGAATCAGAGAATATTTAGTAATTTCACCCGAGATTCCCCATCTATTTCGCGCATATTTTCTTAAAAATTTGCATAATTTATTTGTAGATTATTGCGGATTCAGCTTGTCCTACAATGAAATCCCTGTCGTACAGAGATAATTGCCTGCAGTCTGAGCCCCTGTTAGGGAGGTGGGCCTTGTCGCAACCCAATGATTGGGCCTTTAATCAAATTGCCAGCCCCAGGAATTATCTGAGCCACATGTCAAAAAAGTTCTCAATATCTTTTGTTGCGACCAAAGCTGTCGCCTCTCGCCAACTCTCGGTCTATATTCATTTGAGCTTATTATTGGAAAAGTTCTACCAACTTTGCTAAGCTTTTGTTATGACAATGACGATGATGATGTTCAAGGCGATGTTCGCAATGATGTTGATGAGCCAATGGTCGCTGTCGGTCGCTGGGCCGTTTGCTCGTTTTAGATTTATCGAAGTGCCCATTAATAAATATAAGTATGCATGTTATGAGTACAGTTGTTGTTGTTGTTGTTGTGGTTCTTGTATCAACTCTCTAGCGTGTGCTATACAACGACCAACACGTGCCACCACGAGGCCCAAGCCCAGAAAGTTTTTGAAAAAAATATACAAGGGAAATCAACAAATGTTTTGGAAGGTTCGATTAATACTCTGAAGATTGATCTATACTAATAATATAGTAAATTTATGATAGTTTTGTAAGGATTATTTTTAGTATTAACTTTATTGTCTACTCAGGGGTTGTTTTATACTCTGAAGATCGTCTTTTATACGTTTCCCTTCAACTAACTCAATGTTGCACTCTCCAATAACTGCTTATTCCAGTTCGGCTGCACCGCAAATTGAGTACCAAAATTAAAATACCCTTCGGAAAGGGCATAGGTCCCTGGCCGTATGGAAAATCCTTCACGTTGATGAAGTTATCGACAGCGTTGGCCCAAATCCACTTCAGCAAAACTTTTTTTTTTTTGGCCAAAATAAGAAAAAATATTGGACGCCCCAGGCTGAATGTACGAGTACTCGCTACCCGCATCCGGAGTACTCGAACTGGTATCTGGTTAACACCTTCCCCTAGCTGCCTGCATGCCTCCCGGACAGAGTCATGGAGCGTAACACGTACGCCAAACTTATTGATTTTCCAGGGGGATTAGGGGCTGGTGGAAAAGGGGAAGGGAGAGAGGGTTATGCAGTTTTGCGGCTTTTGACTTTGTTAGCGAATTATGAAAATATTTGCGCTGCGCATTTGGCAATCGGATGCGGCTGCTGCCGTGATGAATCCCCGATTCACCCCGATCCACGCTTGTAAGCGGAGAGGAGTGAGGCATGTTTTGGGGCAATTCAAAAATTTGTCGTGCGTGATTCACGAATCAGCGGTCGGAGCATGGTGTAAATGCTAGTGGGCTGCAATCCGATTTTGAGGGAATCGCATCGTCTGCCAGATGACACGCCTCAATGGCTTACAAACTAAATAAACTATGAATCCCTCTGTCGATTGATCATACACTCTTCTCATTAAAGGGAATTTCAAACACTTTTCTATTCAGTCAGTTCTTTTTTTATTAAATAAATTTTATGCGCTTACAAATGTATATCAAACAATATAACCCGATTTTTATGATTCTGTAAAGTTGCGCGCGATTTTATGATCTTATAATAAATTTACCACTTGTATAAAGTAATTGAGCACTTCCCTTCCGGTTGCGATGGCCGGCCCAACTTTATAGCAAAGTTTTTATGCCAATTTTTGTGACAGGTACAAACTCTTCGTGCTCGTAAAAATACAGGACAACAGACCGAAAAAAACATTACAAAAACAAGTCATAAAACAAACTAAAAATGTTTGTTTTTTTCTGTTTTGTGTTTGAAAAAAATCAAAACAAATTGTTGAAACCGAATCGAATCATGCGCGTATTAAAGTTGAAGCATTAAAAATCGGTATGGAACGAGTCGAACGGGTCTATTTGCTTCACTGGCTCGCCAAAGGGTTAATGCGCCGCATGAGGCTCGACAAGAAGAAAACAAGGAAAGAGGAGCAAAAAAAAAAATAAGTGCTCCCATAAAATTGCTGCCCTCGTCTCGTTTCCATGTAAAATGATTTTGATGGATGATGTTGCGCAACTTGGGAGCATGTGTTTTGAGATTTACGCCCTGAGAGTGCCAGCAGTGCGATGGCTTCGAAGTATGCCGACGGTGCCGGTCTGGTTGAGTGATGTTTCGCAGGCAGATGAAGCAGAGTTGAGGCATGTCGGGTTAAGCTGACTGCCTGGATACGCTGAGATTAGAGAGGCTAAGATGCGTGGTTAAATGAGCTGGAAATAAGCTGGGCAAGACACATGGCATGGGTAGACCAGAGTATGGAAAATATTGGTTATTCGAGGTAAAATATAAATAAAAATACTTTGATAGTAGTCGAAAATGGAACCGAAATTTAGAAAATAATAAGGTAAAGTCAGTTTCAAAGAGAACATAAATATGTTGAGAAAGATTTGAAGAGTACGAGTGAGGAAAAAAGCCATACATTTTTATAAAATCATTTATGAAATATAGAATCATATATCAATCATAGATGTTAATAAAATCATCTATGAAATATAAAAACATGTATTTAATTCATCTCTCTCTTGCCATAAACAAAGTTCAACTTTGATCCTGTTGCGTTTTACAGCAGATCACGAGATCAGCATTAAAGATTTATTTCTCAAGAGCTTATCGAGTCTCGGATCTTTGTGGCAGCTTAAGAGCCTCGCCGCGACGACTGTAGCGCCTCGGCTCTCGCAGGACACTGCCGCTGTCAAGTCTTACACCGTTGGGTGCTAGGAATCATAAAATCAATGTGTCATAAAAAGTATATCAGGCAAGTAGACGCGAAAACAGCATCAGCTCTAAAAGGAAATTGTTTGACTTGCTTGCGTATTTTTCTACCGCTTTCCCTGTCTCAGTTTCTCTGTCTCAGCTCTACTCGTTTTATGCCTTTTCAGTGGTTGCGCAGCGTGTGTGTGTGTGTGTGTCTTGATGGCTGTTTACAGTTGTGAAAATAAGTAGTGGTTTGGGGAGGGAGGAGAGTGTCGTGGGGCTGGGGAACTGTGTTAAGACGGCACTTTAATCAGGGCTCGGAATCAGAGCCTCTGAGATTTCATACAATTATGCGCCGTTAGTCGTCGAAAACTAATTTCTGCAATTTCCCGTAAACAATGCAATTTGCCGAGTGTGTAAGCAAAAATAACAATAAACTAAATTACTGCAGAGGGAAAATGTGCTGCGCAAAGGGGAGCATGTAGGGCGGGTAGACGACAGGGCGGGAAGGAGTGTGCCGAGTGCTGCCTGCTCGGAAATAATTAAATAAATGAAGCAGCTGCAGCTACATGCTGGAAATTCCGCAGCAGACTCAGACAGACAAGCAGGCAGGCAGACAGACAGACAGACATAGAGTGAGAGAAAGAAAGAGAGAGAGAGAGAGAGAGTGAGAGAGCGATAGCGGAAGAGAGAGACAGTTAGACAGTCAGACAGACAGATGGATGGATATTCATCGAGTCAGTCGAATTGTCGCCGTGACGAAGAGCAACATGCAAGAACTTGAGCAAAAAAAGGTTTGAACCAAACACGGACCAGCCTTAACCCACCTCACCTCACCACACTATACCTCACTACACCACACTACGCTGTGCCCATTTGCCGTGCTCTGTGCCATCTTTGTCGTTGTCGTTGCCGCCATCGTTTGGCATGTAATTTGATTTCGTGTTCCATGGCGCACTGCTTCTTCTCTGCTTTGTCTAGGCCTTCTTTCTGTCTCTCTCTCTTTCTGGTTGTTTCTACGTTGCCTAATGAATGACAGCAACAGCCCACGGCATGAGTAGAGCAAGTGGAGCAGGAGGCGTGGCACATACCAGTGAGTGGAGTCAAGAGTCGCCGCCGCATAACTGCCATAATGCTGATGATAATGTTGATGATTTTGAAAACGCGCGTGTTTCGCCTGCAATTGCTGTCGCTGCCGCCATTTTATGTCGTTTGTGGGCGGCTTAGGCTTTAAGTTGCCACAAACTGTGGCAATAGTTGTCGTTGTTGTTGTTGCTGTCGTTGTTGGGGTCGACAGCTTGTTGTCGTCGTAAACTGAGGAAAAGTAATAAGCGTGCTCCGCTCGATAATCTGTGAAACAATCAAAGACAATAATGACAATTACGGAAAGTACAAACAAAGAAGGCAAAGCAAATTGACAGAGAAAAAAGAGACAGAGAGAGAGAGAGAGAGAGAGGGGGTAAAGATCGAAAAGTGGACTTCAAACTATGCCATGTAAACACAAAAGTAATGAAACCGGTTGACAATGAAGGGAATAAAAAGGCGTAAAGAAAAGTATCGAAATAGGTAAAATAAAGGACATGCAGAGTGGGTAAATCGATAAAGGATTAAGGAGATAATGAAGAGGAAATTTATAAGAAATAATAACTAGTAAGAAAGCAATTGTCGAATGTGCACGATTGTGAAATACTCGCTATCCAACTGACTAAAACGATTTCTTAAATATAAAACTTCTAAGTTTAGCATATTTTGAGATTTTTTGATTTTTTTTTGGAGAGAGCAGCTTGGGAATCATTTCCTCTTCATGGCTATATCGACTCAGGTGTTGATGTTAATTTAGAATATATATAGCTTGTGGGAGATGCTACGCCTTTTGGTATAATACAATCCTGATAATATAAACTCTAAAAATGATCATTATAGTAATAATATTTGTTTTTTTGGCAAACAACGAGTACAAATTTCGCCACAATCTGATGAAATTAAACCAATTTAATTCCCTACAATAACTACAGATTGTGGACTTGCCAAACACAGTGGGAATTTAAATGATATAGCCACTATAGCTGGTCATTTTAGCGTACCGCGTTGTTTTGTCATAAAGTTTAAGCGACCGCAAACGGAATGACCAAAAAGCTGACTAACAACAGCGTACTTACAGGCGGTTCCCCCGTATTAACGAGTACAATTTACCCTACCCTCGTTCGTCACTTCGGGACTTAATGAACTTTATGTCAACCGCAGATGCAGACAGAGAGATAGAGACAGTTGAAGTGACAGAGGAAGATATACATACATAGAGAATATATATTTTATTTGGCTAAAGCTGTCGCTGTCATAAAATCAAAAGCATGAAAAACGACACGGCGTCAATGGCAAAGTAAGTTGACAAAAGACAAAACTGATGACAGAGAAAGCAAGACAGATAGACAGAGATGGCAGAGCAGCACTTAAAACAGAGCAAATAAAAGCAAACCGAATTAATTGTTCCACATGCCGTACAATTTATATGGATATGCGATAGTCTAACATGCGATATTGATGATAATAAAACCATAATGGAAATGCCGCAAATGAGCAACGCCAAGTGGACGTCCACTTTCAGCAGGCACTGCGTCTGTGTACGTCTGCCTGGCAGTCTGGAGGCTTGGAATGGGCTGTTGGCAGTGTCATAAACTCAACTTAATTTCAGACAAACGCGGCTAATGACGGCAACAAATAAGTATGTCTATTGTACTCACATGTGTGTGGAGTGTGTGTGTGAGTGAGTATGAGTGTGTGTGCGAGTGTGATTGTATTGGAACTGGCAACTGAATTCACCGCGGGCTGCCAACTTTTCTGAGACAAAGTTGTTGCCAACTTCAAGTGAATTCTCGAACAATAGACAAAACGAAGTACCTCGAAGCTGGGATACGCTAAAATTTGAGTTTCTCAACTCTGAGTGAATGTTGTTGTAAATCTAAGTAGCTATAAAATATCTTAAGAATAAATTAATTTTGACTTCAGCATCATTAAAAAGATTCTCTTTTCATTTCTGTAACTCATACAAATTTGTGAACAGATTCTAAAAAAAATAAATAAATTATATTATGTAATTAAAAGTATATAACGTTATATCTTTTTTAATTGATAAGATTTTACAATACTTTCTATTTATTGTAAAATATTTGTTGTATTTCTAGATAGATGTAAACCAAGCTGGAGTTTTCCATATCTTTTAGTCAAATTAAATCAATTGTACTTCTCTCCTTCCAAATGAAATGCCACTGGAATACTTCACACTTTTGCAGGGTATGCCAAGGGCTGAGGTTCTTCTTCTTCCCAAATCTTAGCTGAGATTCAACTCACGCACCAAAGCGCCATTGACATGGTTTGTTGCATCATCAAAGTGCTTCAATCGCAGTCGAGTCAAGTCCCCTCAGCTTGAGTTGAGGATAAGTTGGCGCTAATATAACCGGGAAATGTCTCACTCGCAGCGAAAGAGATCGCATGAATTAAAAGTCAGTGGAGGGAGGTGGCTGGGGTTGGGGTTGGGGTTGCTGGCACTGCCACGTACTGCGGGAACAATTTAAAATAAATGTATTTTACTAGGCACGGGTATTCCCGGGTAAACAATGCTGAAATGCAACTGAAACTTTTGCGAGTTTAACTTTTGCGCCTGGCAGAAAGGAAGAGAAACAAGAAACGAGAAGCACCAGCAACAAAAGCAAGAATACAAAAAATGCAAATAACACACACACACACACACACATACAAAACAAACAAACGAGACACAGAAAATATTATTAAAAAGGGCTGACAGGGTAGAGGACGATGGTGAGTAAAGGGAGGCAGGAACAAGTAACATAGGAATCGTGTCTGAAAAACAGAATGCACACGATGCAGCCAGAGGGATGCAGAGAGGGAAGAGGAAGAGAGGGGCAGGCACAGCAGAGAACATGACTGTGGCAGGTTAAACGATGCTTTCAAGTTGTGCAGTTTGAGGCCTGTTGGAAAACAACGCCCTGAGAAAGTTCACACTGGGGGGCTTTACCTGGAAATGACAATAGAATGGGTGGGGGATTTCTTTAAAAATATCAGTTAAGTGTAAAATTGAAGGTTTTGGGAGGAGCTATAGCAAACGTGGGAGTACCAAAGAAGCAGCTAATAAAATTTAAAGTAGGGCAGACACGGTAGAAAAGGAAAGATAAGAAAGTACTATAACTATAGGACAGGATAGGTATCTCAAGGTATATGTATATGATACTATAGGATACGATTCTTCATATCAAAAATCAATTGAAAACCAATAAGACTGTAAAGGTTTAAATATGTTTTCAATAAAGTTTCCTGGACGTCTGTACATCTGAAATACTAGCACAAACGCCATCAGTTTCGCTCACAAGGACTGCGGTTTTATCCACTCAAATTTGCAACCTGTCACAATCACTTGCCTCACGAGTCACTCAGAGAGAGAGAGAGAGAGAGTGCATTGCGCTGCAGGATGCTGCTCACTTCTCGAGCTCCGTTGGCCGTGGCGTGTGTGCAAGTGATTGAGCATCTGTGTGTGTGTCTGTATGTATGTTTGTGTGCAAGTCGACTGCATTGTGAACGTGCCATCGTATCTGGGCGCATCTATTTGGTGTTGTTCGGGAAACAATAACGGTTTTGTTATATGCAAGTCGTGGCTTGTTCTGCCCGACGATCCTTGAGCTGCACTCCCAGTCTCAGCACATTTCCATAAGTTTTTACGCTAGTGTAGCTCGTGTTTTGGCTTTTTTATTTCATTGCATGACTTTTATATTTTATTTGTTTGTTTTGTTCGATACCCTGTAAGGATGATAGCCATGCAAGGGGTATATAAGGCAAGTGATATGTGTAGCTGTAGGGAAGTATTCGTCTGAAGTACTTTAGCGTTGCCTAGGTTTCAAAATCCTAGTAGATAACATAATAATTGTTTTACTGTAATATGAACTGTATGTACATACATATGTATTATATATATGCTGAATGAATACAACCCACTTGTTTACAGGGTATTTTTGGCATATTTTATTTTCCACTCTATTTTTACTATAAGTGTTGATTTTTTTACTGCCGGAAGCTCGTTTGTTGTTGTCGGTTCGAACAGGTTGTTGCGTTGTTGGTTGTTCGACATTCCTTAGTTTGGTTCGGTTCAGTTTGGTTGGGTTTGGGTTTATTGTTTGCCTCCGTTTTGGTTCCCTGTTGGCATGCAAAATATTTGCTCAAAGTACATTTATGGCAGTTTTATTAATATTTTTTGCATGGAATTTCCTCTCTTTCCCTCTCTGGTATTTCTGCTTTATACTATTATTGTATTTAAATGATAGCATATTTTTAATCAGATAACCCGCGGCATGATTGGGTAAATATACGCGCACTCATTTTATGACTTTATTAAAAATTGTCCATAATTAGCGAGCAGATTTTCCATATTATTTGAGCGAGTATCACAGAGAGATATTTGTGATTTGCAACTGCAAATATCATCGCATTGCTTTATACATATTTATTTTGTGTTTGTCAATTTCGATTGTTGTTTCGATGATAAGCCAATTCTGGGATGTTTACTCGCCATGCAAGTGTAATCTCTTAAGTGCACTTTACACTAGATACACTGGTAAGATACCATACACATACCAGATACAGATACGTCTGCCACAAGGCATAAAGCAAGCAAAGAAATATTATAGAAATATATGTCAACTGTCACCACGACTTGCCCGGACTCTGCTCGTGCACTCTGCCAATAAGCAGATGAAAATCGATGCTTCTGTCTGTCCCTCTCCCTCCTCTCTCTCACTCCCCCTCTGTCGCGTTGTTTATATTTATTTTACTTTACTTTCAATGTTCGCCCGCTGCACAAATGAAAAATAAACAAATTTCTTAATGACAATACCCTGCATGGCATTTGTTGGGGAAGGGCAGAAAGTGCGAGTAAATTGAAATTGATGCTCATTGGAGCACGAGTTCACTAGAGCTGCAAGGGCTGCCAGCTGTCAGCTAGGGGCAGCTCAATGAACCTCCTTGAGCCATGGTCTGCTGGAGAGGATTGCCTCGCAGGTCTCCCAGCAGGAGTTGCAGTGGGCGGGCACTGTGTGAACTTTGCGCTCGAACTAGTCAATTGTTTGGGGTTTTAAGTTCTGTTCCGAGCATGCGACGCTGAAGAAAAGGATTTCAGAAAATGCTTCAAAATTGAATACAAGGTACAAGCTGAAGTTTGACCAAAAACTGGCAGAAATGTTACTTAACCATTGTGTTCCAGCATAGAAAATGGGAAACTCTATGGAAAAGGTAACCGGAATTTCATTTACAGATGAAAGTTTGACGAGTATTGCAAGAATTTCGATTTCATTTTGAGCAAAAAAGTAATTATCTTGATAAGCAAAGTTGCAGTTGACAGGCAAGTCGAAAGAACTTGAAATATTTCTAAGAAATTGCACTCTCAATTGAGAGAGGGAGGAGGCACATGTATTTCTTGTGGCAGGCTCTTTTTATTTCAAGTTCGAGTTGTTTATGAACATCTTTCCCCCTACCAAACTTGCATGCATAATTATCAGCAACATTTGCTGCAGCTGCAAGCTCATTAGCACATTCACCACCAGCTCCACCTGCACCTTAACCTGCACCTACACCTTCACCTTCGGCTCTGCCCCAGAAAGTATGCTACACAATCGCATTTGCATATTGTTTTTTTGTTTTTCTGTTATTTTTTTTTCTTCCTCTCTCTCTGTGAGTGTGTTTCCTCTGTGTTTCTCTGTTGTTTTCTTGTGTTCTTCTTGTGTGCGCCACATTTGCTTTATTTCATTTTAATTTTCTCATTGTTTGCCTTATCTCAGTCACACATCGCAGGGCAACTCTTTAAATGGAATGTGCGTAATTTCATATGCGAGCATCGCTTGTTGTTATTGTTGGGCTCACATCATTGTGTATAAATCACACGGCCGATTAAATGTCCCGTTTGGGCACAATGTCGTTTACAAGTATTCGCTTTATATGTAAATTGATGGCAAACAAATTGTCTGGAAGAAACAATGCTTCAGCCTGATTTTTGCCCCTAATGAGGGCGACTGGAATTGGAAATGTACTTAGCATAATATCAAATTAGTGCTAGGAATATAATGATATGAAGAGTGTTGGAAAAGAAAGTCTATTGTTAAGGCTGGCATCTTTTGAAGTCTCTCACTCTCTCAGCTCAATCTGATATCTACCTCAATTCCTTCAGTTAAGATCAACACACAACTGCTTTGCTTATTATTTCTCTGACATCACATATAATAGTATATTTTTTAAGTTCCTTAAAGTTTCCATTATGCGTTCAATCTCTGATCTACCTCAATCTGATAAATACAAACCATATACAGCTCATCCTAAGCAGTCATATCCGTTGCCTTCTACACATTTGCATATTCATAATAGATAGCTTGTTTTGCGTATTTTCTTCAAGTGTAGCACAAAAAGACTTGTTAAAGTAGCGAACAAGAAGTTGACACACACTCACACACACACGTGCGCTCACAAATATACATATCACATAAATCTTTTTATTTGTCATTTTTATTGGTTTTTATTATTGTACCTTTTTGTGTGTCGTATGTGTGCTTCGTCTTACCCTGCTTCCCTCCCTTTTCCGTCAACAGCAACGTCGCGTCGCGTTGTCAGTTGACACATGCGTGGCCGATAATGTCATGGAAGATGGCAGCAGCAGACGCTGAGGAGACGCACAAAAAAATGCTTCAATTGCTTTGTGCCTGTGTGCGTGTGTGTGTGTGCGTGTGTAACTAAAATTTCATAAAACGCCCAAAATATTAAATAAGAATAAAAAGAGAATTTGTATCGCATATGTAAACGTATTTATATGTTGCTGTCACTACTTTTGCCATTTCGCTTTTATGTTTATGATGTGCACCTCGTGTGCTTGTCTCTCTCTCTCTTAATCTTTCTTTTCCGTTGTCTCTCTCCTTCTCTCTTTCTGTCTCTTTCTTTGTGCGTGTGCGATTCTAATCACCAGCGAAAACTACTCGAATGGCAGACAAACAACAAACAGACAAGACAGACACTGTCGCATAGTGGGACAAACAGACAGACAGACAGACAGACAAACAGGCAAACAAAACGCACGAATTGCCAAAGCTTTTGCGTCTGCCAAAGCGAAGCCCCAGACGGGTTGGCCTAACGACAAAATTGACAAATATTCGTTGTACAGTCGTGCCACATACGTGTGTGGCACATACGTTCACAGACGCCCGTTGGCGGCCATAGGCGAGGAGGAGCTTCCTTTTGCCAATTGTTGTTTCCAATTTCAGTGTGTGTGTGTCTGCATGTGATTGTGTGTGTGTGTGTACTGCGGCCAGGCTTTTGAAGTCTCAGCTGGCGTCGCTTGGTCCACGGCAGCCGTGAACCGTTTTTAATTTGTCTTCCCGTCCAAATTGAAAACTGTCAAAACTGTTAACGTGGCCTCTAGTCAGTGCATATTTGTGTGTGTGCATGTGTACGTGTGTGCGTCACTTGGCCACAGGTCTTAATAGTTTGCGTGGCCATTATCAGGCGCATTGCCACAGGCTGTTCAAGGTCAACACTCGCTGGCCGCGCAGACAATGGAATTTCTAATCAAACTCAGTTTCCATTAGTTGCTGCAAATTTAAAGTTAAACTGTTGAATAACTGTTCAAGAACAGTTGCGCATATTTGTCAACAATATGTAAAAAACTTTCCCCTCACTCTCTCATTGATCTCAATGTTTGCAATTAGATACATTTTAAACGGGCCTTTTGTACACGTTCGTGCATCGTGCGATATTTAATTAAATTGCGCTTTAATGAAATCAATTTTCTGTTTTAAATATTCCACATGTTATTAAATAAATGAATTACATTTTTAAAATGTTCATTTCATGCAAATACAAAAATGGAAACCGAATAAACAAAAGCAACAACAATTTCAGCACTGGCAAACGGCGCTAAATTCAATATTGATAAAGTGTTGCTGTACGGGAAAAATATAAAATCGAGCGGAAAGCAATTTTGTTGAAAGGTGCACGCCGTTTTTATCGATAACCGGCGATAGTTAGGAACGGGAGCACGAGGCACCCTGCTTCACTAGCGGCAAGTGCGTGCCAACCTCTGTCTATGTGTATGTATGTATGTAAATGTGTGTGTGTGTGTGAGTGTGCGTCTAACGGTAACGGTGTGAAATGGCGCATACGTAAGCAGGAGGCGGGCGGAGGTTGCCGAATGGATTTATGGGTTTTAACACAGGAATTATAGACGGTTGAGCTCGGCCCGTTATTGTTGTCTCCTCCTCCTGCTCCTGCTCCTCCTACTCCTCCTTGCCAGCTCAAGGCTCAAAATTCGAAATTTGCCGTTTCGTCTGACTTTTGCCTCGATGTGGCTTAAAATCTAATCGACGCCGTTCAAAGGCAACGGCAACGGCAGCGGCAAAGGCCACCGCCAAGTTAGCAATGCGAGTCTTTGGCATTGGGCGTGCATGCTATTTACTGACCGGAATTACCACTTTCAGCGGCATAATAGATTACGCACATATCTGCACACACAACCACGCACACTCACACTTATACCCACTCACACTGAAAGACAGCACAGCGAAAGGGAGCCACGTTCTGCATGGAAGACACAGTTACGCACAACATTTGTAATTGCCTGCTGTTAACGTGCGGAAGTAGGCGGCCCTTTGGCCCCCAGCCATGTCCTCCTCCCCATCGCCCCATAACACTCCCTCACACTTATGCATATTTAATGAGAGCTGATTTGCCTTGCCCCTCGTAACATATTGGCTACAAATTGTGGGCAAAGCTTCAGGCTTTTGGCTATTATTAGCAAATCGCTTAAGTAGGCTTAGGCCAAGCAGACGCAGAAGAAGGCAGAAGCAGAGGAGAAGAGAAAGTAGAAGACCTCGAATTCAAATTGATTTTAGGTTCGTCTTTTAAAATTCCTATTCGATTTGGCAGACATAACTAAAACGAGAATTCTAGAGGGAATACGCTGATTTATCAGAGAAACTCCCTTCCCTCACTCACTTCCCTTCCTTTCTCTCATTCACCGATAATACAATAGTGCATTGGGTTATCGGGTCATTGATTTAACACATGCAACGCGACGGGAATTAAGTGATAATGTCACACGAATAACAAGCACGAAAGCTGTAATCGAGGGTGCTCGACTGTGATATACCTATATAACTTATACAGTTTGCTTATTTTGTGTTGCATACTTTGCAGTGGAAAACAGTACCTGTTTCAAACTATTTCTTAAATAACTTTAATAGTAACTATTCGATTGCAATTAAATTTGCAGAAATCATTGAAGCGTTGATAAATATTGTGTTTAATAAAAATTAACTGTCCCGTATTAAAATTACGCTTGCAATTCGGATTATATCGATTAACGAATGAGGAAAGGCACGTGGCTAAAATGTAAAATAAACTTGATCTACGCGCAATATTTATACATATTTTTTTGGTAGTCCTACTTTATGGGGGCGTGTCTGTTCAACACATTTTTGATTGCCACAAAGCCAAAATATCCTTCTCTCCTATGGGTATCGGGTATAAAAATGCAGTTGCAGGTGGGCAGGCTTGTGTGAACAGCAGTTCGCTTTATTTGCCTGAACTGTAAAGTCAGCGCAATATCGGAATAATATATCTCTACTCGAGTTAAATTAAACAAAATGATTTTAAATGCGTCAATTTTGTTGTTCTTCGGGTTCATCAGACAAGCCAAAAGCAAACAATTATTTATTGAGTGCACTCGACCGGAATATACTCCATGGGCAGAGTGAAATTGATTTGATATATATACATATATAGTATATCACAAGTAGATTTATTTTAACTTGACTGGTTTGACAGATTAAGGTAAATAATAAATAAACCAAAAAATATCATAATTTACATTAATAATAATTCCTATTTATGTAGCAATTATACGAAGTCTGAACTTAACCTCAAAGTTCAAAGTTTTATTGTAGTACTTGGATCTTACAAAGTACTACTCGATACCTTCATCAGCGATAAATCGACAAATATTCTCTTCATAAATATCATTAATTTTCTTAATCTGATTGAGTTCACAGCACAAACAGCTTTTCCAATCTTATACCATAAGACAACAAAAACAACAATAGTCTACGTGGCGTGGCGCGTGTCCATGTTGCGTAATCAGCAAAACTGTCAGCACATGAAACAACGGTACAAATAGCTATTAAAATATATTTTTTAATTACCATAAAAACAAAATGAAAGAAAGAACTTTTATCATTTATCAAGTGTCTCCTTTCACCCCCCCCTTCGCCCATCGATAAATGCAATAAATCAAAGTGAACGCAAACACGGCGCGTAAACAATCGATAGACCGCGATAAGAATGTGAATGGCTGAAGGAGGAAACGGAATCCAGCAGACGATGATGATGACTTAAGTTTTCGCGACAAAAAAATTACGATTCCATGGCAAATAATCGGAAGAAGACTGAGTTCGCGGTTTTTGAGTGTCATCGGCTTGACCGACTTCGCCCAACACTTAAAATTTCATTAATTTCCGAAGCAAGCTGCAAAAGGTAAAGTGGTTGTATACCCACTAGATGGAGGTGAAGGGCATTAATGTTTAGTTTGAAAATTACTAAAAAGTTAAAACTATTAAGAATTTTAAAATATAATATTAAATACAAACCAAACTTACTATTCATTATTTTAAAACATAATTCATAATATTTGACAAATCATTGACAATTTTTGTTAAAATTTTATATATATAAAAATATCTAAGAATGTATATAGTAATTAGAAAAATTAAAAGTATAGATATAATGTAGGTTTTATTTATCTTTTTAAATATAAAAAATTTAAAATCTCATTCGTTGATTTAGAAATCACAGATCTTATTGGAATCTTTTATTGATACTCAAGTCGTATACTTTTCTGAGCACTTCAAGGTGCAGGGTATGCCACAGTCATGTGTGCTCTATTATAATCTCTTTCAATATTCTTTGCGCAGTTTTCACAATTTCTTTTCTTATGTAATTAAAGAGTTTACAGTTATGAGCGTTTTTATTCAGTTTAATTTGAGAAAGTAAAAAGTTTTAAATACGATTTCGATAAGTATGAATCAATTCGATTAATTGGGCCATTTACAGACAAAGTATTTGCCAGGGACTTCTCTAAGCTTGAATCTCTTTTGAAACAAGAGCGCAATTGGGTAATAATAGTGCCAAAAGGAGATAGGGACCGTGATATATAAAGAGAAAGAGAGAGAGAGAGAGCGAGCAGCTCCAACTCAGGTGGATTTCAAGTGCTGCTGGCACAAGGAGGGGAAGTGCGCGGGGTTGTCGATGAGAAGCGTGTCTTTAATTACTTGTAATTTGTTTTAATACCACTTGAGAGCCATGCAAACGCCGCCAGTCGAGCGGATTAAGCACCAGGCGGGATGCTAAAGAAGCAGAGTGCCATGCAGCTCCCGGGTTACTACTTGGAAGGCCCCGTCGGGTGCCCTGCAGCGAGTTCAGGTGAACGCAGGGCGAGCATAATCCTTGTCGCAAGCTGCTCATTTGATTTGATTTAGTAAGCGAGTTAATTAAACTTTCACTTGCCGCTGCAGGCAGCGTGTCGCCAAGTTAACTGAGTTATGAAACAATTTGCAGGAGGCGACAGACTTCACCCAGAAACCACTACCAAATATATAGAGTATATACTATATACCATATACGTGTATGTAAGTAAGCGAGTCAAATTGATCACTAAACTAAAATCGAAGAGGGCCTATGGTTTTTCTCATTCTCTTCCTCATTGCTGTGGCTCCACGCTCACTTTCTATCGTTCTGCTACTCTCTCTCTCTCTCTCTCCCTCTCTTTCTATTACTTTCCCTTCATCTATCTATCTCTCTCTTTAGAAGATAATTTCGTCAGAAACTCATTTCGTTTAATGGGGCGCAGGTTTATGAGTCAAACAGACGCATCGAATGGGCCGGAAACGGACCGAGCCGATGATGCCGCGCATTCAAATTGCAGATTGACAAACTTTTACAAGTGTGTGTATGTGTGTGTCCTTCTGCCATTTGAATGCGTGTGTATGTGTGTGTGAGCAAAAGCAATTAAAATGCGGCAAACGACGCAGTAAATGAAGCAAATGTACCAAATGCGTTTGCCAAAAGCATTGTGGCAACACAGCGCTGCAAGTGAGTGTGTGCGAGTGTGTGTGTGGGCGAGTGTGTGTGTGTGTGGGAGTGTTTGGGAATAATAGTAATAGTGTGTTACGATGTGTGGTGGTCTGCGTGTGCGGTTTGTGAACCAAATTAACAAAGCCAGACCACCAGACGACCAATAACCAGAAGCCACCGCTGCCAACTTGGACAATGCTATCGCACCGCCCTCGCTCTTGGCCTCGCCCCCGCCCCGCCTTCTTCCATTTGCTTGCTGAGGATGCTGTGTGTGTGTCGCACACTAACCGCAGTCAAAAGGATTCGCTGCAAAATTACTCAAATTGAGTTGGGATTTGAAATTGCGTGAAAAGACGCATTGGTGTTAAACGCAGCGAGGCAACTTTCCGTTTCCATTCGCCATTCGCCATCAGATTCCCTTTCCCTCTCCTATTCCCATTCTCATCCACTCGTCATTGCCATTGCCATTGCTGTTCTCCATTTTCATTTGGCCCCATCCAACTGGCAACCAGTCAGCAGCCAATGCCACACAGCAAGCAATCATAAAAGTCAACAAAGTTACCTCTGCCTGCCCCGAAACCGGCTTTGTTCGTTGTTTTTGATGTGGCGGCGATGACGGCGGCGGCAGCGGAAGTCCTTGAGCAGAGCCGAGCAGAGCAGAGCAGTGTAGAGCAGAGAGCACAGAGAGCACAGTCAGCGTAAGCTTCACAAGCGCCACTTTCACTTGGTATTGTGCATAGTTTATGTGCACACTTTCCCTTTCCCCTTTACGCTTGCCACCTCCCATCCCACTTACCCCATTCCATTCCCTATCCCCGGGCTGTCATCCGAGCGCCTTTGTTTCGCCATTTTAATTAAGTTCTCGCACTTGTAATAAACGACGTCGCTTGATTTGTGCGCTGCCTGACATCATTACGGTAATTGCACGAGGGCGAAGGCGAAGGCGCTGACGATGGTGATGGCGAAATTTGACAATCGGTTGACTCTTGCGTCTTCGGGCAGCGCTCAAATCTCCAAGTTTTCGAATATGTTCCAAAAACTGAAAGTTTCACTTTAGTAAGAATTTTACTTTGATTTGGGAATCTTTGTTTAGTGGAACTTAAGCTTACTACAAGAAGTCCATAATAAGTAAACTATCGATAGTAAGAGGAAACTAAACTAAAGGAAAGTTCCTCAATTTTCGGTAGACAGAAGAAACGACTCTTCTTCATGAAACCCAACTGAAAGATAGTTATCGATATTGATTTTTCTCGTCAATACTATCGCTGGAATCTATGGAATGAGTTATCGATAGTATCCATATCAAATCTATTCATAGATTCAGTAATAAATGATATAATTCTGATACTAGATGCCTTAG
The DNA here is from genome assembly GCA_018903715.1 of Zaprionus davidi. Lineage (NCBI taxonomy): Eukaryota > Metazoa > Arthropoda > Insecta > Diptera > Drosophilidae > Zaprionus > Zaprionus davidi. The sequence continues at coordinate 3,682,055 of JAEIGL010000003.1, forward strand.
TAGTAACCAACTTATCTTATGTGTCATCAATCTTGGCTAATTTCAAGCGCATCTGCAATGTAGAACACGCATTTTTGATATGCCATACACATGTTGATTTCCTTAACACCTTCTTGTTCTTATGCCGTATTATTGGTTGGCATTTTTGATGGATTTGTTGGCTGGATGCTGACGTTGTATCCGCCACAGACAGTGAAACAAATTGAAACAAATTGAGCCGCTTGTGAAATATTCCTGGCTGCCTTTCTCGTGGCACGTTAATGAGCTTGAAGCTTATCAGTTGCAGAGGGTGGGGGCTCTATAACTAAATGCATTTCATAAACAATCAAATGTGCCATTAGGCGGTCACTTATCATACTTGGCAAACATTTGCCAAAATGCCTTTAGCAAAGTAAGAAATAGAAGGAAAATGCGGGGATTACGGGACAAGTTGAAGGAACTCGGCCATGTTATACTATATATTTCCTTATCGAGCTCGGCACACGCGCCATTATGAAAAAGCCCAACACGTGATTTGTGGCCATTAAAAAAAAAGAAACGGAAAAAAAACTGAGTTGAACTGGGGCTAAAGAGTAAACTTCCTTTGATTTATTTGCCTCGGGGGGCAAAGCTGGAAATCGCGCTAAAAAAGGAGGAACAAGAACGACGAGCAACGAGCTGAAATTGCCAAAGCTGAAGCCAAGTGAAGGCAAGAAGTTTGACATGCGATGTTAAAATTAAAATAAACTTCTTTTGCGTGATGACATGTTTATTTTTTTCAGCCCCACCCACTGTGCCGCCCCCTCTGGCAAAGTAAGTAAGTAGTTGGGTGTAAACCAAAGTTACGTTTGCATTGCCCCAAGTCAAAGTTATTATATCGAACTGGTAAGCAATTTGCTTTTAATGTGCTGATTATTACGACACGTGTACAGCCAAAACAATGATCTGAGGGCGATACTATATACATAGTATATATTTATATATTTAGAACCGGTGGACTGTTTGTAAAGCTAATGAATTATTTATGTGTTCACCGTCGCGCCTTAACTAAAAGCATTTGAAAGGCCTCCCCGGAGAAAGGACTGTAAATTGTAAATTGTTTTTCAGGTTTGTTGACCGGGTTGCATAATTAAAATATTAATGAAGTGCCAAATCAATTGTTCAGGTTTCAAATGGCGTCTACAATTTGCCAGAAACAATGAGGGAAACAGTTGTGCGTATTGCCATCAAATAGCATTGAATATTTTAGAAATCGATTTGCTTTTCATTTTTGTTATTTAATTAAAAACTTAAAATGTCGATTATTCATTCGAACGATATGTAAATTTATGTTATTTCATAAATGTTGTATACTTTGAGCCACAAAGTTGAGTTCAGAATAGCTTTTATTAAAATCTGTAATATGTATTTTTTATTTATTTTTTCAAAAATTTCATTAACACATTCCTTTCACACAAAGGTTCCTCGTTAGGTTTTTTTACCCGATTTATTTGATGCGCCTTTATTTGTTTGAAATTGAATTTTGCATGCAAAGCGCAAGTTTGTTATTTATTTAACATGAGTTTTTGTTGCCTTCTTTGACATATAATAAAGCACGGCATTTATCGAGGGCTTGAGGCGTGAAAAAATGAACGAAAGGAAATGTGTTTAAACTCCAACGAAGACCTAATACTCTTACTGTTACTTATGACGGCAGATGGCAGGGTTTTATATAATTAAAAATTTGCTAAGTAAATATAAATAAATTATTTATTATAGAATAGAGGTTTCTATAAATGCTTGTACGAGATTTCCAATTAAATATGCAGACTTTTTATATTGTTGACTCCCCCTGAACTCTCATCAGAACCCGATACATTGCGTGACAGCATTGTAATATCCTCTGGCAGGGTATATGGAAATTAATTCAATACACAACAGGCAAATAAAGTGGCAAGTGCTGCAAATAGAAAAAAAAATCGAAATAATTTTTAAATTGCGTGAACTGCATAAGCAATTAAGTGTGTTCCCACTCCTGTTGTGGCCACAGCGGATTAATAACGAAATGCGAGTGGCAAAACTTACAACAAATATCGAGGGATTATGGAGTGGTTCTCCCACTTGATGTCGATGCTATGCCATGCGATACGATCAATAAACTAGTTAATAACACTTGCCTTTGCTGAGGTATGCGCAATTAATGCACTCCATCGGCCAATTCAAATTGATAGCCCGCTCAATATCATTGGCAACATCTGGTTGAGCTCTACAACTTAATTGCCGTGTAAAACAGCATTAAAACTCGAACGCAGTAACAAAAGGTTGTGGTTGCGGGTGGAGGGTGTGAAAGAATTGATCAAATGATAATTAAAAATGTAGAGCAATAAAAAAGCCCTTAACGATATAATAACAGATGACAAATAATAAATTGTCTGATGAACGAACTACGCAAATTACAAACCGCCACACACGAACCCACTCCCACTTCCATTTGCACAGCAAGGCCAGTTGTTGTCGAGGCCTGTGAATTATTGCTGTAATTAATACGCAGAGCCGTGTTCATTATTTCCCAAAACAGCACACACACACACACACATTCAGAGCGACACCCTCACAGGCCGCCATAAAGCAAGACGTTGTATTATTATCGCAGCACATTAAGGTGGACCAGACAATGCGGCAGCATGTCGCGCGTTTTATGTGCTTTCCAAAAATACGTATACGACATAGGCAAGGCTCATATACATATCTATACCTGTAGCTAAAGCTTCGTATCCGCATAAGCGCAATAAGTCAAAAAGGCAACTCACAGTGAAGCTTAACTATGATGAACGTCTGCAATTCTGGGTCAAAGGTTGCAGCTTTATGTCTGTCTGCTTTCATATTCAACTTCATCTCTCTAGCTCCATTTTGACCGCAGCCTGCTACGCTGCTGCTCACGAGAGGTAAAGGAAAAAGTGTAATAATAACTATTTGCATTTTATGCGACGCTTATTTTAGCATAAATTTCGCAGCTTATGGAAATTATTCGTGTTTTTCGCCCAAAAACTTTTGGCCTTGCCGACGTCGTCGACGTGGCCGCCCCCTAAGCCGACACAGGTGAAGTAATGACCTCGACGGGCATACGCTGCGTATGGGTAATTGTGAAAATTGCACGGAACGAGTGCAGGGTCGTCGAGTTGTTGCCGGCTCTAACTCGTGCTCTGCTGTGCTCTGCCCTGCTCAGCAATTACTATTTCACATGGTGTTCACATTGCTTAGAAATTGTTCGTTAATTTTGCACATGAATTTGCATTTGGTGAATTTCATTTGAGCTGCCCTAATGCCATTTGCAGTTGATTATGCCAAGCTTACTTTATAGTTACAAACTAATTACGCCGTCATTTGCCAAAATCGACCCGACTAAAATTTTACCAAATTCGTTGGAATTCTGCAAAATTGTGTTAAACTTTAATTGAAATTTGCCGAAAAGTTTCCTTTAGGCTAGTAAAAGTATCATTGAGAAGCCTCTAAGATATCCTAGCATAGTTTAGTTATACACGTACATATATATGAAATATTTTTGTTACATTATTAATTAATTGTTGACTGAAACACATTTCCACCTCGTATTTTGCTTTCCTCATTGTTTTGGTTGCACTTGTAGGCTTCGTTATTAAATTTACATTTTTTGCCTGTTTTCCTTCATCTTCCTCTTCATCTACTGCTTCTTCGACAATCCTGTGCAAATATTGGCATTATTAATTAATTGGTTTTCGCTTGAATAAGTAACTAAGGGGACATTTTCTCCAGTACCCCAGACCGAATGGCGTTTGCCGCCTGCCTTGGGGCAAATTAAATATTTAAATCTAAAAAACACACGCGCCTCCCATGCTATCGTTAGTTGGGGCCTACAGACCCGGCCTTCCTGCCTGCCTGCCTGCCTGCCTTCACATACCTCCGACTCTCTCTCCTCTGCTCAGCCACACGCGAAGTCTTCGAGCACAGCGGGAATATTACGTTGCGTATACGCGATTTTCTTCTTCAATTGTATAAGTGATTTCCAGAGAATTGGGGTAAATATTGTCTACTATTTCTATGAGACAAGCAAAGTTCTAGCAGCGTTGGTAAATATTTTTTCGCTTACATATAAATTTATGCTATATAAGTGCGTATTTATTTATTTATAATAACAAAATCAATAAATGCGCCACAGCGGCGACTTGTCCATAAAGTGAATGCAAAATAGCCGCAATTGCCGGCGATTTATCTTGATTGTGTGCGCCAGATACGATGCGGCGATGGTGATAATAAACATTTTAAAGAAATTGAAAAAAGGCGAGGAGAGCCCAGCAGGAGAAGCAGTGGAAGCGCGATGCGCGAAGTAAACCACACAACATCGAGAGACAGTCACAATGCGCGGTAATCTATTGCTTCGAATTGCGCCAAATGACAGCAGCGGTTCGGGAATTGCGCGATGTGCGCCCCTCAACGGGGAACCGGAATCGCGAAGGGAAAATAGGAGGGGAGAGAGTGGATGGTGCAAAATATAGGTAAGGGTATTGCTTCAGGGAGTATGGAACGACCGCACACTAAGAGCTTCGAAGAGCCAAGTGGGCTTAGCTTAAAGTTTATTTATTTATATTTATTGCTTGCAGGAAAAAACCTAACCAAAAAAAAAACCCGTAGCACTTAGGTTAACTTATTGGCAATGACCTTGAAGTTATGGAGCATGGTTGATTGATTGATTGAAAGTGATTCAGTTGTCACCCAAAAGCGAAAGTCATTGGTAAATATTGTGACACATTTCTCGGGGAAACACGCGACTTTTTTGTGCTACAAACGAATGTGGGACTCATGACTTTTCATGGGGATTACTGCGTTTAATTTATTAATTAATGATTTTTTCAAAGTTGATAATAAATATTCATATATCTGTTTTCAGTACAAAGTGCCGATGATGTATCATTCTTTCCATTGGGATTAGTTTGGGAGATGTTAATAAAAAAGAAAAATGCATAGAAATATTTTAATCAATTCCGCAGCTTGTGTAATATTGCCAGATAGATAGTTATGTATTTGTATAAACTATCCAAAGTCTATAATAATTTGCATGCTTATGCTCTATGGAATTTCGTAAACAGGGTAGAGCAATGGAGATAAATGTGGTGACTGCCCCAAGGTAATTGACCAAAATTGAGCAGGTCCTTCAGCTGCTAGCACATGAAATATGTGTGGGTGCAATGCACGGCGAATTCTCCAGCACATTGCAAAATGTTAATTAAACGCAATTAAAGTGAAGTGCGAGTGTAAAGTACACACCGAGCACAGCTGCAAAGCGACTCGCGGTGGACAGCGACATATTCAACATTGTTTTTGTTGTAGCTGATGTTACTGTTGCTGTTGTTGTTGCTTTTATTGCTGCTGTTGTGGGCCACGTAAATGTCAGCAAAATGTTTTCATTTGTCAGTAACAAAACGAGCCAACAGACCGTGCGGAATGTAAGTCGCCCTTGTTGCCCAGTCCTTGTACTCGTCCCGGTTCTCACGGCCGTAAAAAGCAATTCAAATTGTAATTATGTCGTGAAGGCATGAATAATGTTGTCTGGACTGGAAGTGTAAGTGAACTTATTAATGTGCCGTGCCGTGCCGACTGGCCTGGCACGCGATGAGAGAGTGTTACGAGTGAGATACTAGAGAGAGAGACAGTACGCACACACACACACACACACACACATTTGTATGCACAGTGCCAGGGGCAGATGGAGAGTTACTTTCTGTCATCCGCAGTGACGCACTTAAAGGTTTTGGACACTGCTGAAGTATCAAAGTGTCCAAGTGTCCAACTGTCCAAGTGCTCAACTATTTGAGTCGTCGAGTGGGTTAAGTGCAGATGAGCAGTTCGCCAAGGCTTCATCTGGCTGGAGTTCGACTGAAGTTAATGGCAGCCATAAAGCAAAGATGAAACCAGTCAAAAGTCATGTAAGTCATTGCGCTCATGACTCTAAATAATTTATCCTTCGACTTGTACGGCAATTTACGATACAAATGGCCAACGCGACGCACTTAACAGCAATTTATTTGCCTCCAAAAAAAAGAAACGAAGGAGAGTAAAGAGACGAATAGAGTGGTCAAGTTATAAAGTCGCGCAACTGCCTGAAGCTGTAACTGAAAGTATCTTATATCGTATACTCAATGGGTAGGTACTCTATTAAACATATCTCAAGTAAAATTAGACATGCAGAATTTTATCATTTATAATATTACCTATGCAAGTGTTTATAGAATAACTAGTCATGCTAAGCTACTTTGAGTTAATGTATATTTTTCATACTGACAGATATCTCTTTAAAACTCAGAGCTTATCAAGCTAAATATATTGTCTTTAAGCTGGCATAGTCTAATGTCAATGAAAGCATTCCTTTATTCGATATTCAGTACATCAATATTTATATTGAATATTCTTCACAGTTCTCATAAGACTTCAGCTTGAAGAGCCTTTTATCTTTATCTGTTCTTTTTTATCTCATAAATTCTATGCTGCTCTGGCACTCGAATACTCGTATGCTCTCAGTTAGGGTATCTGTGCATTAAGTGCCCCTTGACGTGCGGAAACTCGAAATGAAACAATTAAAATGCGTAATGAGGCAGAGAACTGGCCGAGGTTGACGGCAACGAAGCACAGGATCTGCTAAAGTTCATGTCGTTTCGCTGGCCTCGTTGGCGAAAGACAACAAGAAAATAACAACAACAGCAACCAATTTGAATAACTCAATTAATAAGAGGACGCACAAAGGGCAATAACAACAACGACAATAAAAGAAAGTGAATATTTTAAAGCGATTTTGTTCAGAAAAAACACAGTTTTCTTCGGCTTTGACCTTTGCAAGGCGCAAATTGATAAAATTCTTTCATTCTGCTTTCTCTGGTAGATGGAAAATAAAAGAAAACATACCATAAACACACACACACAGAAAGATAAGTATATAAGCGAGAATCATTTTATTTCAATTATGGAAAGAAATAACAGAATCGCGAGAATTGCTGGAGAAAGTTATATTAAATATTCATTATATTTAATAATCTACATGCCAAAACGACTCGGCCGGAAAGTTGATTTTTGCCTCTCTCACACACACACAAGCACACTCAGACGTCCACATACAGCCACAGATACAGACGGCAGTTTTCAAGTTTGCTTTGCTATTTGGACATATCGACGGCATAATTCAAAGCACATTTGTTGAGACCGAGTGGAAAAGTTTGTCAGAGCTAAAGAGATACAAAAAGACTAGAGAGAGAGAGAGAGAGTAAGGGGGGTGAGTGGGCTGTGGATGAGGTCGCGAGAGAGTCGCACATTTTATATGCTAGCGAACATATTGAATTCCAATTTTGCGCTTCAAAGTTAACGTGCTGCCATTACATTAAACGTGATGAGAATTAACAGCTTGTCAGGCTTGTGAGAAAGTGTTCGTAGGACACACACTTATGCCTACGAAAGGACACAAAAGGCGCACGAGGCATGCTTGTATGTGTGTATGTGTCGTGTGTGTGTGGCGCGTGTGTGCTGTAGGCGTGGCCATGGCAACGCCTGGCCCTTTCGCCAACACTAAATTCAATTTGATGGTCTACAAATAATGCTGAGTGTCTAATTATTTTCCTGTTCCGGGCCAGTGGAAGGGGTGACGAGTAGAGCTGAGCACATTTAATCGATTGGCCGCACGGCGAGGCTATAACGCACAGCTAGGCCAGCTTATTGAATACAAGATTACTGTGCATACGCTGCGTATACTCAATAAGCCACATGCCATAATTGCCTGCCCCCCGTTCACTGCGGCAAAAAGAAATTAACTATGCAAATCTCGCACATGCTAAACTGCAGCAATTTCAGAGCACTTAGGAGCACACTTTATGTAGTACGATATATGTTTATAAATTATTATTATTGTGCTTTCCAAAACGAAAATTTAGTAGTAATTGTAAAAGGTTTTTCCTGAAATTCACAAGCATTTAGTTACCTTATAAAAATCATTGTAAAACTCTTTTAATTGTTTTCCATTTCTGCAATACTCGCTCACAGTTAATACCAATTTAATGATTTAATTAGATTCTGCGGTTAAACGGCACGGAACACTACAGAAATGAACTGCGAATGTGATTGCGGAATCAAATTTGATGGAATTCGATGGCAACCGAATGTGGCAATCAAACTAAACTAATTTAGATCAAATTTGCGAATTTGCCACATGTCCAAAGGACGACGGTATGGTACAGTACAAATGGCAGCATAATGAGTGCCATTAAATGAACAAAATTGGATACCGCAAACACACACACACACATACACTCCGACAAATTGATACAATTGCATGCAGTTTTTTTCCGACTTAGTTTGCAATTTGTCATTTCGTGCGCATTTTAATGCCAATTTAAATTTGAATTTTTGCTACCGCAAAGTCAATAAAACAAAGTTGAGAGAACAGGCAAAAAAAACACAGGATGGGGAGAGGGAGGTGGGGAGGGAAATGCGGAGTGGGTATAGAGAAACTAAGTTAATAGAGCGAAGCAGAAAAAGTTGGCAATTCTGTTGAATTCGAGTGGAGCCAGAGCAAAACCAGTTTATGACACAAAATGCCACAAAGGCCACGGGAAAGTGGGCCGCATACACAAAAGAAATGCCCCGCGTCTCCTCTCTCTCTCTATCTTCCCTTGGCAATGGGCATGCTAATGTGAAACGGAACAGAGGATAGCAGAAAATGGAAGCAAAGAATGTGGCAAAGGGGTTGGTGAAAACTTGTGGTCAGCAGATAAAATGTATAAGAAATTGAAAGAGCCAGTACACAAGTGGCCAAAGGTCCTGGCAATGAAGGATTGTGCAATCAAATGCATTGACGCCGCTACTAACGAGTGTCCAGTGTCCTCCGGTCCCACTCTCCCAGTCTCCCCCTCTCCCCTTCTTCCAGTGTACTGCGTCCTCCTCCTGGCAAGCCCTGGGACCCAGTTGCATTGTCTTGCAAATTGATTTTGTGGCCAGACTGCAGGATCGACAACGACAACGACGACGACGACGACTAGGAAGACTACTTGCCAAACAGGGCCAACAGTTTGCTAAACAACATTGCGCTTACATGACAACAACAAAACTATTTGGAATTTTTTCCTTGTGTTGCCACTGATTTATTGGCCTGCCCAGCGCACACAGAGAGCAGTTCTGGCAACAGTTTGGATCGAATTCGACTACATTCGAATTATAAATTGCATTCCTCAGAGCGAAATGTACAATTAAAGTGAATATAATGGAAATTAATAGTAGGCATAGATCTTGTGAAAGGTATCTTCAAAGTATTAGCTGTGGTGCCTTTTGGATACAGAATATTTGGCATATTTCCTATGACAAATGATTAAGACATAACTGCGAAACCTCTCACTTCAGTCTTAAATCAACGGCATATAAATTAATTAAATATAAAACGAAATCTAAGTAATAAATACGAGGGTCGTTTGATAAGTCCGTGACTTTTTGTATTTGCCGCGCACCTGCTCTAAATACAACACTGCTCCTGTCAGCAGTTATCGATTAACAGCTGACTGTAAAATTTTGAGAAAGCTGCGTTTTTTGGTTTGCGTTTTATAGGCATTGAAAGCAGACGATCTCGTGAATTTTAACGAAAATGGAAAAAAAGTGAATTTCGTGTGCTAATTAAGCATTATTTTTTGCGTAAAAAATCCATCACCGAAACCAAGGAAAGACTTGATAAATATTATGGGGACTCTGCACCATCAATTTCAATGGTTAAGAAATGGTTTACTGAGTTCCGTTGTGGTCGTACCAGTACAAGTGATGCCGAACGTTCAGGTCGCCCAAAAGAGGTCGTCATGCCAGAAATCGTCGACAAAATCCATGGAATGATATTGGATGATCGGAGAATGAAAGTGCGTGAGGTAGCTGAGGCTGTAGGCATCTCAACTGAACGGGTACATCACATTTTACATGAATATTTGGACATGAAAAAGCTTTCCGCGCGATGGGTGCCGCGATTGCTCACACACGACCATAAGCGCAACCGTGTGACCATTTCAAAGGAGTGTTTGGCGATGTTCAACCGCAATCCAAACGAATTTTTGCGCCGTTTCGTTACCGTAGACGAAACATGGATCCACCACACCACACCAGAGACCAAAGAACAATCAAGACAGTGGGTTTCTCCGGGTGAACGTGCACCAAAGAAGGCCAAGGTGGGTCTGTCGGCCAACAAGGTCATGGCCACAGTTTTTTGGGATGCACAAGGTATCATTCACATCGATTACCTTGAAAAGGGTAAAACGATCACCGGCGAATATTATTCAGAGCTTTTGGACAGATTCGATATTGATTTGAAGCAGAAACGACCGCATTTGGCGAAAAAAAAGTGCTGTTCCATCAGGACAATGCACGGGTGCACACGTGTGTAGTCAGCATGGCAAAATTTCATAAATTGGGCTACGAACTGCTACCCCATCCAGCATATTCTCCAGATTTAGCCCCCTGTGACTATTTTTTGTTTCCAAACATGAAGAAATGGCTCGGCGGTAAGAGATTCGGGTCAAATGAAGAGGTCATCACAGAAACAAACGACTATTTTGAGGGCCTTGAGAAAACCTATTATTTGGAAGGAATAAAAAAATTGGAAAAACGCTGGACTAAATGTATAGAGCTAAAAGGAGATTATGTTGAGAAATAAAACGCTTCTTTGACGAAAAAAATATATTTTATTCAAAAAGTCACGGACTTATCAAACGACCCTCGTATAAATAAAATAGTATTATTTAAATGCGCTGAGAATGCTGCTTTCTGCATTTTAAACATGACACAAAACTTGCACGAAGACTTGTTTAAAATTCCACAATTTTTTGGCTGAGTCAGAAACTTTTGCGGGCGAGGAATAACTGCACAATTACTGCTGTAAGTGTGTCTGTGTTTGTGCCTGTGTGCCTGTCTTTGTATGTGTGTGTGTGTGTGAATGAAAACTGTTATTACAAAGTTGAATTTGCAGTTGGTATTTTGCTTGCGTCTCTATCTCGGTTGTTGCTCCGTCTCTGTCTCCACCTCCACCTCTACTTGCCTCTTCTGCACGTTGTTGCAATTGTGAGGTTAACTGCTGAATGAAGAAACATTTTGTAAAGCTCAGCTTAAAGATGTTTTTTCCCCTTCTCTCGTCCGTTGTTCCCTTCCCTCTCGTTTACTCTGTGTGCCTGCTAACGAGTTTGTAAGAGCAAAGAGAGCTAAGACTAGCTAAACAAAACAAAAACCAAGAGACGAAGAGCCTCAACAAACACAGCCTGCAAAAGTACTTTACTCTGTATAGATATACTAACTTCCTTCTCTTCGCCTTCTGCTTACTGCTGGGCAGTAATCAAATTGTGCAGCTTACACCTATGCGTATACGTAATGTTCTATTGAGTGCACATTTTGGACACGCGCGTGATTTTAATGCTTATCAATAATACTTAACCCCGGGAAACAGGTGTACAAATTTCACTGACTCCCCTCCCCCCCTCCAGGCTGTTTATGACCCCGCTCCAACATGCCAGTCACACCCTTGGGCTAAGCTAGGCAGCAGGCATATAAAAATGTATGGATTGTACGTGCTAGCGACCTTCAGCAGGATAAGTTATGGTGTGGATAGATTCTACACGGTTTTATGGCTTCACATTTTTATATGAAATTCATTTCGAGTTTCTCTTGATTGTCGTTCGTCTGCCCGTTTGACAACACTTTGCTGATGGTTTTCAATTAAATGCAAGTCGATAGTTTTGCGGTTTAACACGAGATTGAGTTGTCGCAACCATTAACAGACTGCACAAAGGAATATTCTGCAAGAGTTCATTTCCATTTTTGTACTATTAAATTGCAAGTGCTGTTTAAGTTAATCAATTGACAACTAGTTAACTGAAGGTAGTTATCATATGGAAGAGGAATAACTGTTCCTTTTACCTACTGTCTTTCTCAGTTGAAAGACCTGCTCGTTCCTTCACCCCCTTGTCCAAATTGCTCTCAATATGCTAATACGTTGAATGCCTGACTCGACTGAAGATTTCCATTATATCTGAGCTATCGAATCAGCCGCACATTCAGATTCAGCTACACTCATTCTCTGTCTGTCTCGCTGTCTGCCTGACTGCGCGTGTGTTTTGGCAATGTCAGAAATAATAACGCGAGATAAACAAGCGCAATTGACATGCAAATACAATTTTCGGATAGGCCAAGATACATATACGTAGACGCAGATGTTGAAGAGCGAATCCAGCATGGAATCCCGGCGCCAAGCGCAGCAGCAGCTGTACACAATGCCCCTCCCCTTCCCCCCACATCTCTCTTCAACATCCACCTCGAATGCCAAATCAAATATTTTGCAATGCTTTTGCTTTTGCTTTTGTTTTTAGCTTCGGCTTTGGCTGCGAAACAAATATAAAATATTTGTTCATTCGTCTGCTGTTTGTGTCCCTCTCCCTCTCTCTCTCTCTCTCTCTCTGTTGCTTTTGTTTTGTTCTTGTTGTCGGGTTGACACAAGAAATCACAGCACGCTGAGAGTTAGCTGGGCTGAAGCTAGTCTCCGATTGTGGCAACCTGCCCCGACACAAACAAAACAAAATTGAAGACGTCAGCTAAATGCTGCCTCTATATGTATAGACACATGACAGAGACAGGAAGTGAGTCTGAGTGTGACTGTGAGAGAGAGACAGCCTGTATGGACGTTCAGATTTATGCATGTTAAACCACACGCACTGGTAAACAAGTTCAATTAGCATAAATTTCGGGCATTTCTATGGCCCAGTTTATTGGCAACGTTTGCGTTTTTATGTTTATGATATTTGGGGCCAATTGTCTATGCCATTCATGTTATTATAACTGTTATCATTGTAAGTCTCTCTCACTCTGTCTCTCTCTCTCTTTCTATCTCTCTCTCACTCTTGCTTATGGTTGTTAGCGTCCAACTTAATTTACTAATTGTTTTCATTAATTAGTGCGCACAGTTTGTGGGGCGCTTATCTGCTTAGCCGGACACTGATTAGACGAGCGAATATGTTGCCAGTCAGCACAGCAATTCGCTGCCTTATCTATGGCAACTGTATGTGAGTGTGTATCTCTCTATCTGTCTGTCTGTCCATGTGTGTATGTATGTGTGTGCTCAATGACCCACTTGAGGAACGCCTACTCGACTCTCCTATGCCACATGACGCAAGAAAGAAGCTGAAAAGCGCACGTTGGCAAGGCAGAAATCAGTTGTGCGACTTCAAAATACACTTTGCACAGGGTAAGAAATTATTTAATTTTATTTTATATTTATTCATACAAGCTATACATCATTCTTAATCAGCAAGCCGATTCGATGTAGCCATATCCAACTGTCTGTCTGTCCATATGGTTATCTGCTTGTCTGTCTGTTTGTCTTGTTAAATATATTTCTAAATGTTTACTTCATATTACATTCAATGTTGCGCCTCTTCCTCTAAAGTTCTGCCTGTTACGTAACTCTTCATAAAGTTATCTTATCCTGCCTTGTGTAAGTGCACGAAGACCTGCAGATGTTGCCTATGGCGCTGCTGGGGCAGTCAAAACGGTCGGCAGCTTAAGTTTCTACTTCGTTAGCTCTCTAGCTGAAATGCACTTGATCAAAAATGGCGCGTTGAGGAAATTTTTGAAAAAAAAAGAAGAACCAAAACGAGTTGGACTAAAGTGCCAGCAAACAGCAACGAGGGGGCAGGGAAAAGATGTAGTGCAAGGCAATGTGGATGAGCCTGGGCAGGGATGGCGAGGGGGATAAGAATGTGGATAGTCTTGCAGCTGGCAAGTCTGCCATGCCACATGTCGGTTTCGATTGAGTGCAGTTGACCTATTTCACACAGATTTAAGCCTGGCCTTACTCCACAGCAGACAGACAGAATGTCAGAGCAAGAGAGTGAGAGAGAGAAAGGGAGAGACAGCGAGCGACAGACAGGCTGGCGGTCAAAAAGTAGCAAATTTTCATCAGCATCGAGTTGATGATGTCTTTCGTTTCCGCCCCGAAGGTGATGCTTGTAATTGCAAAAGTTCAATGCTTCCAGTCAAACTGGAAGCTATTCACGAGCATGGCATGGGAGAGGGAGGTGGGAGCAGGAGGAATGTCATGGAGTCAAGTTCAGGCAAAGTGGCCAAGGCTGATTATGACCAGCAACCTCAACTGACCAGACAAAGTGCCCCGGGGTGCACACATCATTAGTTGGGGCCAGTTGGCAATTTAATTCACTTGTCGAGGGTGTCCAGTGAGGCTGATGAAACTCCTGTCCATATGCCAGACATATGTGCATTGTTAGTGAAAAACTGCGAAAGTTTTGCAAGACCAATTTAAAATGGATGAAAAGTAGCTTGCGATACTGGACAGGGCAAGGCAGAGCTGCCTGCCTCCGCTTCATTTACATTGCCAGTTTTGCTTTTTCATTTTGTTGCACAGTGTAGATGGAAATAGTTATATAAAATTCATTAAGTGGGTAACTTGAACTTTTTCCTTTTTGCTCTTAAAACATTACTCATACGCCGCATTTGCCTGCTGGCAGACATCATTTGCAGGTTTAGACTGAAATTGGATTTGGATGAGCTGCACAGTCTGAATGGAAATTCAAAAGACATACTTTCATGCATATATGTATGCTACATGTGTGAGAGTGTGTGTGTGTGTCTGCGTACTTGGCTAAGATTTGAGCCTGGCCCTGGCCCTGGTAATGGCAACTGGCAGTGCTCATAAGTAAACAGGCCTGTGACTTTGGTCGGATTACTTATTAAAATGCGCACGTGTCGACATGCAGCGACGCCAAGTGGTAGTTAGAGATACCCGTCGCACGACGTTGAACATGTATGCAGGCTGGCAACGCAGGCTGGCATTACTCATACGCCGTGTGGAGCCACATGGCGAAAGTTTCGCTTGCCATACGCACGCGAAAAATCAATTATTAAAATGGAAATATTCTTGTTTGCTCGGGCCACAAATTAAAATGCATATGGCAGACGACAACACAAATAGGGCGGCTTGCCCTTCATTGTCGTGGGCGTGGCAGCAGTTGCAGTAGCGTCCTTTTAACTAACTAACAATATTTGTTGGCCAGCATCAAGCGTGAAACTTTGGCAACATTTTTAATCAATTTGTGCACAATTCCGAAAAGAGTCGCACGGCCAGAGAAAGAGAGAGACAGCGCTGAAGGGTGAGGCAGAAGCGTAAAAAATATGACAGAAAATACTTTAAGCTTGACGCGTTTGCCCCTCAAAAAGTGCAAGAAATAAATATAAAAAAATCATAAAGCGTTTGTCACAAAAATGCAAAAACCAAAATGAAAAAAAAACGAGAAAGAAATGAAAAATAAACTGGGAAAAGAGGCGAGTAAAAAAACAACTATGCCAACATGACACGCAAAGAGAAAAGTTATTGCACACACACGCAAGGACAACAACACACACATACACGCAAACACACACATGCATGCACGCTTGGTTTTTGTGAGTTGCAGGCTAATTTAATTGCGAGCGCGAAAAGTTTTGTGGCACGCGTAGAATTTGTAAAAAAGTTTTAAATGCATATTTTGCAGTTGTCTTGAGTAAACAATTCCCGATTTATTAGGCCTTTGAAATACGCCAATTAATTAATAATTACTTTACCATGGATTAAGAGTTGCTTCATCTACATAAGCGTCTTCATTCCCAGAGCAAGTAACTGTTAAGAACATGTTGAATGTCAACTGAAAATTGTCAATTTAAGTTTTGTTGACTTTGCACGGCGATTGATGAAGTTTGTAAGTTACACTGTGCAACAGGAGTATGAGCAAGGGAGATCGACTCAAGTCAGAGCTAACATTAATTTACAAATTGTAATCTTTTATTTGCTTCTTTTGTAGCACAGTGTGCGAGTTCATACACGTAATTAGTTTCAGTTCAGTTTCGCTTGCAGGTACTTATAAAATATATTAAATTATCAAAAAAGGTATTAAGCTGCTATTATGTATGTACACTTTGCCTAGGCAAGTAATGAAACTGTGAATAAATTATGAACTCGTCTAATACTTAAGGCAGCGGCTTATTCGTTTTGCTCTTAGCGGATTTGCATGGCAAATGTTAAGTGCAAAGCGAAAAATAAACCCATAGATATGTCTATGTGTGCGTGCGTGTGTGTGTGTGTGTGTGGGCTTGGCTGAAAGAATTTGTTTGCCAATCCGCCCGAGGGATGTTCTACATCAGAATCCAATACTCCACAATCTGTCGGTCGGTCATAAAAGTTATTGCTGTCGAAAGTCTGCAACTTATCGCGATCGTTTGATGTTCCACAACACACACCCTAAGCATTCCGAGCAACTTTTAAGCAGCTTACTGGCCACAACCCTAGTGGCAGCGCTAGCTTGTTTACTTGCTAAAATAAATACTGAATACTGAATACGGGATACGTTGCTGTTGGAATTGGAATTGTTTAAGCCAATTTGACAACACTTTAAGCTACAAGAAGCAGCAGAAGAAGTGAAATAATTTACGTTATTTAGAGCGAAATTACTTGGCAAACTGGAAACAAAGGCAAATGCTTTTTGGTCATTAATCTTCATAATTTTTTATTGCCGCTGCTGTTCTCAAAAGTTTTTTACGCCCAGCACACAATGTCCAGCGCACAAAAGCGAATGGAGTTTCAAGAGGATAAGGCGATAAGCAGCAGAAGTAAAACTTGTAGAGCACTATGGAAAAAGAGATGAAGAAACAATTAGTGCGAATGTTTTTGGTAAATAAAATAAACTAATGGTATATTGTATATAGTCTAGCATTCTCAATATATTTCCTGGAATTTTATCATCACATTTCCGTTTTTTTTATCAATATTCCTCTGAAAATTTTCTAGATCGCACATACCCTGTCAAGTTGCAAAAAAAAAAAACAAAAACAAACAAGAAACCAGAATTGCGAGAGATTTACGCACCAAAACTGTAGCCGAAACTTTTGCCGCAAAACATGAAACAAAACAAACAACAACAACAACGAGTGGGACGAACAGAAAAAGGACGACGACGGCACCATAATTGACTTATTAAGGCAAATGAGTTTAGCCAAACGCAACTCGAGAAATGAATTGGCTTTGCTTTGCTAACGCGGGCTGCCATTGAAGTTAATTTAAAGTGGCCCGACGTCCGAAAAGTGCTCACAGCACTGTGGCTAAATAAATAATGCTTTATGTGCTAAGTGGGCCTGAGTGTGCTACTGTGTGTGTGTATGTGTGCAGCAAATTATGGCACACATGGCGTATGCGCAGTATTTGTCTGCTTTGAGTTCGGTTATTAAAATGCACACAACAAATACACACTCACACACACACAGCAATAACAACTGCAGCCTGGCCCAAGGGAGACCCAGTGGGAGCAAGAGAGAGAGAGAGAGAGAGAGAGAGAGAGACAGAGGGAGAAAGAGAAAGAGGGTCGCTCCCTCTCGCTCTCCTCATTTATGTGCAGCTGTTGTTAGTGCGCTAATTTCGCTAAACATGCAAATCACATGTACCACGAACAACACGCGTTCTGCCCGGCCACGCCCAGGCAGCGCCCTCCCGCCTGCCCTGCTCACCCTCAAGCAGATAGCGGCAGCATGGTTTGCACTTCAGTTCAAGCTGTTGTTGTGGCCCTGGCACGCGATGTTGGCGCCTTAGGCATTTGCCTTGCAGGTTGTCATTACGACAAAATTGTGCGCTGAAGTACTTAATAACAAGTGCAACACAATGTGGCGCACAGTCAAACACACACACAAACACATGCAGTACTAATACATATGTAGTTGATATACTGACAACAGTGTTGCCAGCATTGCGACAACGTGTCGTATTAGCAACGTGTTGAATTTTCAATGATTTGTAAGTGCATGTGGCGCCCTCTTCAGGCTGAACCATGCTTACAACACATTGCAACATTTCACTGTTGCACTCGCCTACTTATGCGCAAGGCATCTGCCGCGTCTTCTGGGGCGCATTCAGTGCAAGCAGCTGTCGCAGCCAGTCAGCGAGTGTATTTTTAACCAGTTTGAATGGTGGTCGAAAAATAAGGCAGGAGAGGAGAATGTGGTGCGAAGGGAGAGTTTAAATTAATGGAAAATATTTCAGATAGATATTTCATTATAGATACTTATGTATATGTTAGATTCGTTAGTGTCTACAATATTACCTTATGGATAGCAGGTTTAAATATCACGGTCAGGTTAGTTCTTATTAAGGATTGACATTTCTTCATTCTCCCTTTCACTCTGTCCTTTTCTTTCACATTTTAAAGATTCCCTTTTGCCTTAAATACACTTTTGTATGTTTGAATTACTTTTGTATGCGATACTTCTTTATCTTTTACCAGCTTAATACTATTCAGCTTTCTTGTCCAAGGAGTTTATTCTTAACAGCTTAACAAGTTTCTATCTTCGTTGACCAAAACCAATTCAAACACATTCAAACATATTGCCATTTTCTATTCGTATTGATATATGCAACTCGTAATAGAGATGCCTACAGCAAAGAGCATCGATGTTTGCATTCCTCGCATGTTGCGGCATTTGTCTGAAATGCCTGAGCATGCACGAGCATGTCCGACAGCGGGAAGCTGCCGAAGCTGGCTGAAGTAGTCCCACATCAATGCCAAAAGACATTTACCACAAAAAAGAACAACAACACCAGCAGCAGCAGCAACAGCAACAATGACAGCTGCAGCGAGCAATGGCAGCAGCTGCAGCTGAACAAAGCTCGATATCCTTGTCCGGCATTGCGGTGGCATGTGGGAAATGCTGTACAACTGCTCTGCTGTTGCTGCTGCTGCTCCAGCTACTGCTGCTATTGCTGCTACTGCTGCGCTGCTGTTTTATGAGAGGCAGATGAAGAAGCTGCTGCCATTCCCCAATTGGACTCACACTCTTTGTACTTCTTTTTGCACTCTCCCTCGGAATCTTTCTCTACGTCGAGCTGTGCGTGATTTTATGTCGTTCATCTGCTGTTGTCGCTGTTGTTGTTGATGTTGTTGTTGATGTGGCTGCTGTTGCTGTTGTTGCTGCTGCTGCTTATGGCCATTTGGCAGGCTGCACGAAAAACAAAATTAAACAAAAACAACCACGGGCTACAACAAGCAGTTGTTGTGAATTGAAAAATTCTCTTTTTATATGCGACGGCAAAAGCAGCAGCAGCAGGAGGAGAAAACGTTGCCTAGTTTTAGGCGCAGCCCGCAGCCGACTCAACGGGCAGCTGAGGATAACTGCGTCCTGCTTCGGGGGCTGCTTCACTTATTTTGGCACAATTTAAATGCGTCTTCTGTTGTAATTTTAAGCAAAATTGAAATCGTCTTTGCCTGCTTCCACCCACCTTCCTGCTGCCTTCCCTTGGCAGGATAAAAGCGAGTGCTCAATGCAGTTCAGCCTGCTCCAGGCTTGCTGGCTCCTTCCTTCCACCCACGCCCCAATCCTGCCCAGTTGCCTTTGGCGTAGCTTTGTGTTATTTCACTTTTGCGCTTAAACGTGAATTTATATTCAATTTGTTTTCTTCTACAGGGTGTGCGCTAATCCTGCCCGCTCCCCCTTCTCCAATGTGAACATGCAGCAATTTCTAGGCAAAATATCTGCAGATCTTTACAGAAACTTCTGCGAATAATTTGACAATTTCAATTGAAATTAGACAATTCAATTATAAATGTACCATTATACTCCTTCTTTAGCACGTACAGGGTATGCTGAGTTTGGAAATTTGCATTGCTGACTACTGTTAGCCCAGGCCACTTTCCGTTTCCCAAGCACGCTTCTATTAAATTTCAGTCATCGTCAACTTTCAACATGAATGATAATTGAGTTTGCTGCTCTTGTTGATATTGTTGTTGTTACTGCCATTGTAGTTGTTATTGTTGTTGCTATTACTATTGTTGTTGTTGCTGCTGCTGTTGCTGTTGTCCGGCTATTAGAGCATGCTTTATACGGCGGGGGAAAAGCAAACAATGGCCCCACCGAATACAAATATTACCAGGCAGCTTTATTTCCAAGTTGTTGTTGCTATTGTTTGCAGTTGGTTTGCTGTTTATTGTTGTGGCATGCAGCGAAAAAGAATTAAAATTGTAACCAGTACAGAAAGATGTGCTAGATATACTCAGTCGATTGCTCAATACCCTGTAGTTAATAAAGAAATTACGCTGAAAGAGAAATATAGAGAGACAGAGAAAGAATATCTCATTTGCCTAATATACCCAATTTGAAATAAGCAGGATATACAAATAGAAAACTCGTCTTGGATATACTGAGTTTCAGTAAAAGCAGAGCATATATATATTAAAGTTCTATTGCAAAGCTTTCCATGAACTGCATATACCCCTTTTTGTGCACTTTCAACAAGTACAGGGTATACAAATAGCAAAACAAAACGCAAGTGAAAAGCGAAAAACGCTTGACCAATGGAAACACCAAAAACATGAAGGCTTAATAAATTAGTTTCCCCCACAAAATGCGGCCGAAGCTTTAAAATGCATAAAGCAAAATTGTGATAAGCGCACCGCCGATCAAATGTCGACGTGCGGTGAGAGGGAGAATGAGAGCGAGAGAGAAAGGGATAACAAAAGTGAGGGTGGCAGGGAAAAAGGCAGAGTGTGGCAGTGGGAGGGAGTGGTGTGGAGTGTGTGCTGACCTAAATTGCTTTAGTTTTATATTGAAACAATAATTTGGTTGGCAATAACGATCCCTGGTCGCTCCGATTAGGGACACGGCAAATAGCTGCCGATGCTGACCCCATTTATAAGGAAGACCATTGTTTTACTTTTAATTTAAGTTCAAATCATGAACTATATAAACAATTAATTTACATTTTCAAGTTATTCAACTCATTTCTCATTTGTAACGCAAAAACACCTAAGTTATTTCTGGTTTCATTTATTTATACTTTAAAATATTTATGTAATTTATATTCTACAATAGATACATTTGTTAGGTGAGAAATAATTGACATAATTTACATACATATATTTCACATTCATTTGCAGCTTTTTATACTACCTTTAATGGGATTCCTCAGTGAGCAGAAGCACTTTCATTGAACACGAGTGAGTATAAGCACACTTGCGTGCCTAATACCCCCGCCAGCACTTGTGCACACAGGTAAATGTTCAATCAATATATGTAAGAGTGTGTGTAGCGTTTGAAGTATGTGTGTGCATTGTGCTCATCAGTTGTTTTTGGCCAGTGGCGAAATTATAATGGGAATATGTAAAAATCGAACAAGTTCTGGTGAGTTGTTTTTTTATGGTCAGAGACCGCAAGCGTGTTTTGTAAAATATTACTAAATCCATTATTTTAATTACAACTGGCAAACAGACAAGCACCGACACACACACACACTCAGTCAGGCACACTCGCATTGGGAATGCAAAATGCAATTATTTGCCAATTGCGGTCTCCGTAATTCGCATCGATGTGTGCGCTCACTGCAAGCGACATCGCCAACGACAACGAAAGCGACAGAAACATCCCCATCAATTTGTGTCTAAATTAATTTTCCATAATTTTATGATGGTTTTGCTGTGGTCACTGCCAAAATCGGCAACCACTCGACACCACTCGACGCCACACTGACTCGCCTAGCTGAGCCTTCGTGTGCAATTAAAATCAGCAAGCTGAGTGCGATTTGCAGCATAAAACTGACCAAAAAAACACCCTACGAATGGGTAAAGAGGTGGCAGACTGATGGTGCTCGGGTTTCGGGCAAGGGTTGGTGAAGGGGCGGGGATTGGTGTCGTTGGCGGCGACGGCGTGGCATGTGCAAAGTTTAAATTGCCCATGCGCGTGTAATGAATTCGTGAATAATTTATCACCTCAGTTGGCTGGGCTGTGCAAGAGGTTATGAGGACGACGATAAAGACAAACACAGAACAGAACAGAACAGAACACACAGAAGAACACTTGGCACATCAATCCGCACATGTGTGGCGCATTCATGTCTTCTTTACCTTTTGCCCACAGACTGCAGACAGCAAGACAAAAGGCTCATTGAGCAGGAGATGGAAGTGTGGGGGGAAGGGGTTCGGAGGTGGCAATTGTCGGCGTAATAGCTTTCAGCTGAATTTCTGAATAAGCAACACCGTCACAAGAATTGAAATTAATTAGCCGTGCAATATTCATATCGTGGGCGAGTGATAAATCGCAGGTGAATTATAAAGAAAAGCTTAAAGTTGTTGACTCAGTCAACTTTAAGTTCTACAGTTGGTATATACTGGGGAATGTCTTCTAAAAGCAGCCACAATTTCAGCTACTTCTCTTACGCCGTGCATCATTGCAAAGTTGAGGTGCGGAATTGCGCTTGAGAACGCATCAAGTGCATTAGAGCTGCTTAATAATTCAGCAGCTGATTTTACACTGCACCTTGTCAAACCCCTAAGCAGGAGGAGCAGGAGCCAGACGAAGGCAGTCTGCTAATTTAGTTGGGCATTACAGGGTTGTAGCTGCTGCTGGAGTTGCTGTTGCTGCTCCGCAAAGTGAAGTGCTGGGGCGTTGGCTACTTGTCCGTCCGTCCAAGTTGGTGAGAAATGCGAGAAGCTGTTTAGTTAAAGGCAAAGAGCTGCTTAGGTCTGAGGCAAGTGTTGGCGAGGGGACTTCAACAAACACTTGGGGTTGCATTCAGAGGCGGGAGTTGAGACTAACTTGGCCCAAGGCAAACAATCGCAATTGTTGTAGGCAAATGTCAGTACGAAGCCATCGTGTGTGTGTTTGTGTGCAAAGTGAATAAATAAAGATTGTCTGGATTGCTTGACAGTCCAACATAAAATAAAAACAAGCAAGAAAGCTACAGTGGGCGCGACTGTGATATACCCGCTAACCAACACGAGCTCTTATACTTTCAACTTCTATGTGTAGCAAATGTCTACCAAAAATAAACTATAATACACGTATGTGGGGTCTGCCTAACTTTCTTCTCCATATTACAAAGATTTTTGGTTGGCACAAACTTATAATTCTCTTCTATCCTACAAATAGCGGGAATAACAAGCTGTATAAGATAGAAGCCTTAAAGAAGAACTTGAACGATTGTTGGCGAGTTTATAGCTAAATTTCTGTTCAATTTTCTTTTCACGAGTTTTGCTTCAACTCATTAGCGTATTGGGAGAGGAGGTAGAAGTGAACAAGGAAGTTATGCGATGGCATAACTTGCCATGAGTATTAAGCTCCTATCAAACTTTGACTTGGTCTCGTTCTTCCACTAATAAATCTCCCAGGAGCAAGGCAGGAGAAGAGCTAAAAAAAAGTAAAGAAAAGTCTCTTGCACTTTGCTGGGCAACACTTTTTGAGCCGCGCTGCACACAGCATAATTAACTAACATTTTTTCACTCTCTCTCTCCTTCTTCCCTCGATAGTTGAATGGGGTGTGGGGGGGGGGCAGCAAAAAGGGCAAACGCTATAATTACAGTTCACTGGCTGCCACTTCAAGCGAACACTCGTTGATTTCTTTTAATGAGCTGCCGGCGTGCCACGCCTACCGCCCGAAACTTGCTCGCGGAATGCGTTACTAATTATTTGTAATTTGCTTTGATTTCAGCTGCTGCTGCTGCCTCTGGTGCAACTTGCAGAGTGCCGCTTAAGCGCATTTACGTGCTGCACATTAATTGAAAATATAATGGGAGTTGGGGGTTGCTTTCTTTGGGGTGGGGGGTTGGGGCAGCTAATCGTTGTTGTTGCTGTGGTTCTTGATGTTTCTTCCTCCATTTCTTATGCTTGAAGTCTTTCAGCGTGTCTGCAGTATTCATTAAATCATTTATGGTCGGCCAATTAAACATGCAATTAATACATCCACTAGGAAAGACACAAGCACACACACACACAAATAAAAATGTATACGCTCACACACATACTCTCAACAAGCTGACCTGCGGCTGTGTATGCCGCGTACAACGTGGCCAGCCAGCAATTTGGCGCACGCTGCGTATGAGTAATACAGCCGCGAAAACAATGCCAAGCTCCTACGTATCCTGCCCTCCCCTGCGTGAGAGAGGACGGTGGCCTTCGATGTGTAAACTATTTTCGCGTGCAATATGCAAATTAAATAGATACGTAGCAAGCCCCTAAACATGCCCGCACATGGCCCACGCATTAGAGCCACGTTACGTGTTCGCATTCTCTTTTTTTTTGGGGAAATTTTAGCGCTGTTTTTCGGTTTTTATTCAGTTTTCTTTTCGGGGTGTGTGAATGAAAATTGCAGTTTTGGCAAAATGGCGCAAGGTCTATCGAGTTAAACACCCGTGCACGGCGTTTATTAAGGTTGAGCAAACGCTGAACGGGGTGATTGGTAATTGGGTAAACAGAAGGGAGGGCATCTCAGTAGGATTGGGGGGTGCTTGACAGAGGGTAAAGATATAATTAATGGTTACAGTGTGAAACTAGCAATGTTCACTTTAACTCTACTTTGAATTGTTTTATCAAAGTACAAAATTCAAATTTCTCTTTATTTCTAAATAAACTAAGGTTGTTTACCTGCCCTCCTTTATCAACACTAATAAAGGAAGCACTCCCAGTTAAGCTAACCACGAATTTTATTTTACAGTTGGCTGAGTCAATTAAAAATGTTCACTCTTTAGTATTTAAAATTCACAAATTTGTTTAATATTTAATGAGCATTCCTGTCTGCAAGAGTACATTAGTTCTTCGCATCCCCTTCCCACTATCTCTACCTTTTATGCCAATTAATTCTTGAGTTCCATAACTAATTCTTGCTTTGCAACTGTCACTCCTGTATTTGCCAGCACAAGTATGTATGTGTGTATGTGTGTGACTGTCATATTGCCACGCAGAAAGAACAACAAAATGTGTGCAAAAGTAATGTGTTAAAAAACAAAATAGAAAGGAACAACACTGAGTAGCAACACAGCCAGCAAAGCGGGATTAAAACTTATTTAGCTCTCTGAATATTTGTGTTGCTTGCTTTTTGTTTTTATTGTTTTATTTGCTTTCTCTTTCCGTTTTCTCGTCGTTTTTTCTTTTTGCAGCTTCCGCTTGTCGCTGCTCGTGCCATAAATTCAGGTAGCAAAGCGAGAGTGAGAGCGTTCTCGCGGCTTGCTCGATATGCGAAGTACGCAAATAAACCGAGTGCCATTGCACAGCTGCCTGTTTGCGTTGAAGCTTTACGGGGCGCTCTATCTGTGACTTGGCTGGCAAGTTATGCCAGCAATGGCCCCACACCTCTGCCACTCATCCTCTCTCTCCCCCTTTCTTTCGCACACTTTATACCTGGACAATGCTAGAGATAAATGTGATAAATGCGCGCAAGTGTTCAAATAGCGTTATAAGCTGACCACAAGCTTTGCCATGTTGTGAGCGTTGTGCAGCTGTATGTGTGTGTGGGTGCATGATTGTTGAGTGTGTGTGGCATAACTTGGCTAATGCATATACAAAAATATGCAGGAATGTGCATGCGATAATGCCAAAGAGCTGAGTAGAAAATTTCTTTGTTTGCTTGGCTTTCTTTATCTTTGCTTTAAATGAAATTTGAATTAAAAACTATTCACAAGTTGAATAGAAAGTTTGAAGTTCCCGTTAGGTTGATCAAATATTGCACAGTTGCGCGGGGTGGACAGTGGGTCTACACAGCTTAGCCTCTGCTGGTATATTAAATTACTGTCCTCTCTCCATTCTCTTCTCCCCTTCACCGTTCCGTCTGCCATGCAAAAGCCTGTTACTGCATTTACATGACTTGCATCAAACCTGACAGCAAAATCAACGCCAAAACAACACTAGACAGCAACAACAACAACAACACCAACAGCAATAACAATCACATGAGGGGCAACAAAAGTGACAAGCGCACTTCACAATGTTGCACAACACACTCGCCAATATTCATACACACTGGCACACCCTCACATCAGTACACACACACACACGTAAGTAGCGCACTTTACAGCTGCTTACGATGTGTATGTGACACTGCGCCCCAGTTAAGTAGGCAACGAAAACTGTTCGCCGCGCTTGCTTTCAGCCATGTGCATCAGTGTGTGAGTGTGTGTGTGTGTCTACATACTCGAAAAATGTCATTTGGCAAAAGTTGTCGTTGTCGTTGTCGCTGTCGTTGCTGCCTCTGCTGCAATCGCCAGCGCCAGCAAGAACGCTGCCAGCTGCGCTAATTATGGAAATTAAAAACTTAGCAAAAATGTAAAAATGTGCATTTTTAATTAAATAGAACAGCGAGTGCCAGCGACTAGTATGTCAGTGTGTGTGTCTGCTCAGCCATCTCCCCTGCCTGCTCGCGTCTTTTACAGCTGGGGGTAACAAAAGCTGGTCAGATGCCTCAGCGTCAGCCACGTGTGAGCTCGAACCAAACGCTTTTTTCTATTTGTATATTTGTTCATGTGTATGTATGTGTGCTTGTAATTTACATATGTGTTTTGCCTGTGGCCTGAGATGCCACACTCCAACACACACATGTACACACATTGAGTACGCGCAGCTCTAAGGTCAGCAAAGCAAAGGAAAGTTCGCCTCGCTTTGACTACCGCGCAACATTTTTGTAGCATACTTTCGCGCGCGCGTGATAATTCATGCTGCCTGCTCTTGTTGCCACAATTAGGCAGCAGCACAGTGGGGCCAAACAAACATGGCCGTTGCCCAGGGCGGCAAATGGTTACGAAAACGCTGAGCAGTGATATTTTAGATGAATTTGCTGCGACTTTACTTGGACTCTTCTCATTACTGTAGGACTTGGGAATAAGCTATTGGTTTAGGATTTACGTTTCACTATTATTTAATTATTAAATAAAATGGTTTTATTATATTTCAATGTAGGTAACTTCAAATAAGTACGGTCTTCAGTTAAGGTTTTAAATCGACGTTTAGGTAATCTTTAATCTTTAATTTGATATTCGTTAATTCATTGAGTGTACTGTCTGCTCTTTCACGTTTCAACTCTGCGCTTCATTACAAGAATTTTTACTTCCTCTTCTTCTTATAAGTCGTTTCGAGTCCGTCGATAGCGAGCATAGCTCATCTGACTCGGCATTACCAGATCTTTCTCACATTTCTTTAACTAAAATGGTATTTTATGTTATTAGCCTCAACTGACTCTTGTGCTCTCACTTCGCAAGTCTTAATGCGCCTTGAGCAATCTGCACCAATAAGACATATGCAAAAGCATAGAGAGTATTATGACCAAAAATAATAATTAAATTAAACAATTATTTTTGAATTCGTAATGTGCACAAAGTGTGATTGCCTGCAAATTTTGCAATGTTTAATGAAATTATATGTGCAAGCAGAACAAGCAGAACAAGATTAACTCAGGTGGCAATTTTCGCATTGAGGCAGCCTTTACTCAAGGCGAAACAACTTAGTAAGAGGAAGAAAAGGGGAAGAAGGAGGAAGAGGGAGTGGAGAGTGTGAGTGAGCACAACAATTGGAATTGGAATTGTGGCCTTCCACTGAAGTACAGCAATTAGAATTAGAATCTAATTTCATTGCAAAACAATTTTCGAACTCTTAACGACATGCAGAATGGCAATAGCCACAAGGAATGAGAGAGAACACACATACACATATACACATACAAACTGAACGTACACACTCATTCGTTTGTGATGGAGCAACTACATAATAACAAGCCGAAAATGGCTGTGCGCCCCCGCTCATTGTGGTTTCGCATCCAAAACTACAAGCACAGTCATGTCTGATGGTGTGGAAGGGGAAGGGGAAAGGGGTTGTAGGGCAGCTTGTGGTGAAAATCGAGTTGGAGCTGAAATAACCCACCCACTAATACAAATTGGCCAAAGCACCACAAGGTGATCGCAGGCACTGCAGCTGCTTCTCTGTGTGTGTGTGTTGGCCACAAGAGCCGGAAATAACTGCATGACCCGGATTTGCATACATACGCACAGTATATACGTGCCTCATACACACACACACACACATGTTTAACATTCTGGCTGATGTTTTTCTAAGCAGCCATTCAAAGAGTTCCTTAGCTGCTTGACTGACCGCAAATTTAAACTGAGTGAACAAATTGCATTAGACGTGCGTGAAGCTGGCTTTGAGTGGAAAAAGGTTGACCCAAAGGGGCCACCAGAACTCGGCAAACTCATTCACGCACATTTAACGAGACCACACAAAGCACAGTCGAGCAGGCAACTGTAAAGAAAGTCTGTCTCTGTTTAATTAGTCGATTGCAGGATATTTAATATCATCTCTGTTTCTGTATCTGTATCTGTAGAACTAAGGGATTTGTAATATACACACGCACACACACATAGATTAAGTGCTAAAAGTTATATAATCAAAAATTATTTCATAAACAGGCTGTGTAAGCTCAAATGGGCAACGCAAAGCTCGTATATAACGCTGAGCTCGAATACGATGCCACCCATGAAGCGAGCGTCGCTCACCCCTTCTTCTTCTTCCCCTTCTGCCACCCCGAGTCGCTACCCTATCCCGGCTTAGGCCCCTGCTGGCTCTCGACTGCATACTTTATTAGTTTTGAGCGCTAAATTAATAATAAAAAGTTTTTGCTGCTGTGAGTTTATCTTGCATGGCAACCGCCAACACAAAATGTTAAGCATACGCAATGTGGTGCGTTGCGGCCATTAGCCAGCTACACACACATACACAGACAATTTGAATGTGTATATTGTGTTTATGTATGCGAGCAATGGGTCAAGCCTGATTATTAAAAAACAAAAGCAATTATAAACGAGAATATGGCTGCAAATTACTTTGCCAGCAAACTGTGCGCAGTTAGAACTCGCTCTCTATGCTTGCTTGTGTGTGTGTGTGTGTGAGCGAAACTGATATGAATAATATATGAGAAACTTTTGGGAAAAGCGGGTTTTGTTTCAAGCGCGCCGCGTTCTGAGTTTAAATACTCGTATGCTGCCTTAATTATGCAAAAGAAAATATGGAATATATTCAACATGTTCTATTGCGTCTGCTCTCATTAGTTAGAGTTACTCAATGCACAAAATGTTTAATATATTACTATAAGAATTGATTTATATAAATTATATTTAAAACTGTGGCAGAGACCTGCGAAGTCCAATCTTATATAAATTAACATGTTTCCAGTTTAAATTTGAATTCTTCAATGGTTTGTAACTTATCTCTAGTTAATATTGATCTGAAATCTTATATTAATTATTACATACAAATAAATGTACTTATATTCCTTATATATTCACATTTTCAGTCTTCAACTATTTGTGTGATGTGATATCTTTAATAAACCCCAATAAATGAATTGAAAATGTGGCCAAATTTGAATAAAACTCTTTAAAATGTATTTAAACATGTGCGAGCGAAACTAACTTGCAAAAATGCAGACAAAGCGCCATTTTTAATTGACTTTCACGACGTGACCTGGGTCGATCGCCCAGTTTACAGCTTCTGACCCCGACACAAGTTAAATAATTAAAATGCAGCTGAAAATGTTGCACGGCGTCTGTTTGTGTGCCTTAAATTATTAATTAGAATGCAGGGTCAAGGAGAAGGGTGGAGAGTAGAGAGGAAGGAGAGGGCAGGAACTATGCCAGCAGAGCAGTGCCAACTGAGCTTTGTGACAGTTTGCAAACGAGTGCGCTGTGTCGCAGGGCGTGGCACAGGCATCAAGCCGCGCTGAACCGGCGACAGTGTGCAATCGTAATTATGTTGCTGTTGGTGCTGTTGCTGTTGCTATTCTTAATGCTGTTCTACTTGGCCATGCCCCGATCCGCTCCTTTCGCGCTAACCATGTCTGATTACAACGAGCCTTCAAGTGAAAATCTAAATAAATTATGAGAAGCGCGGAAAATAAAAAGAAAATGAGCAAGGAAACTATTTGTTGTTGTAGCTGTTGTTGGAGTTGTTGTTGCTTCTACTGTTGTTGCTCTCGTTAAATTGCTGCCACAGATTCTATTGCACTTGGGCTCGGCCTGCGACCCGCCATGCGCTTTAAACAAGTTGATATTGCTGTTGCTGCTGCTGCTGCACTTGTTGCTTCTTCTTGTTGGCCACGCGCATTGAGCCTGCATCGTTATTTCTATTTCCCTGTTTCTTTTCATTCTTTTTCCCTTCAGCCTTACCACGCTATTCACTCGACAAGGTCAAACGCTGTAATAGTTTCATTTAATTAGGCGTCGCTGCTTCGTTGCTTGTTATTGTGTTGCTGCTGCGGCCGTTGCTTCTTGCTGCTGTTGTTCTTGTTGTTGCTGTTTTGCTGTAACTGTTCTTTTGAAATGGTTGCTGAGCAACGGTATTTAAGTCCAGCTAAGTGGGCAATAATAATTGCAATGGCTGCACTAAGTGCCAAATGGTCACTTAGTGCCCCCAAGACGGCACTCGTGTGTTAATGGCAGCTCTTAAGACTAAATATAAATTTATTATCAAATATTGATAAACTCACAAGTAAATTAAGGGGGTTATAAATATGTATTATATAATTTCAAAAATATATTCAACCACCAAAGCAACCACAATAGTTGACTAAACTCAACTTATAATTGTCTCGTAATTCAGTTTTAAGCATTTTCTTGCTGCACCTTGACTGTGCCATATACATATTTCTTTATGCTCAATCAAACATTCGCAGTCGTTCGGCTGGACGCGTCAATTACGCACTCGAGTGCGCATTTTATCAAGTAAATCATGAAAATTAATTTGGAAATTGCACACAGTGTCGAGTGGCAGACAAGTCTCTCGCTCTCTCTTTACTAATAGTTTCAAGCACGCTGATTTATGCTGGAATTTTCTCATATTTTTTATAAATAGTACATATATTTACTTTCATTCATGCTGTGCAATGCGGCGTATGCGCAATATGTGCAATAGACACAATTTGTAGCAGTTACAGTTATTTACAATTGTCGGCAGCGGTGCCGACGGCAGAGCAAAATAAAATTCGACGACGAAACACTTTATGGAATGTATTAAATTTTTTTTTGGAAAAAAGGAAACGAAAACTTTGCTGCAGCAGTTGAACAATTTTTTAACCCATTGCTGCCCATGAAAAGTGCATAAATTTGCAATTTCATTTCACACAGAAATACAATTTTTATTATTTTTGACTGCAGTGAAATATTTATATAAAAATAGGCAACAGCTACAGGCAAAACGCGGCGACGACTTCGCTGTGTGCCGATGATTAATGAGCGCACATTTTAATAGGTAGTCTCCGCCTACCGCCCCTCCCCTTCCCTCTCCGCACCACTCCTCTTGCTGCCGTCCATCTGCCATCTCCGGGCTGCATTTCCCGCGCAATTCCACATGATTGCACTTAATACTTATGTGTGTGTGTGTGTGCGTATGTGCGTGTGTGTGTGTGCAGCCTGGCACAATACATGAACACACACATTTTTTGGGGGGCTGCAACAGCAATTTTTTCGCAGTTCGCAGACACAAAAAACTTCGTCGCTTTGGCCGCATTGCTCATGTGAATACGTATCCCCTTCCTCGACATTGTCCCTCCCCTTTGCCCCTACCCCTGCCCCGTGCCGTTGCCTCCCGGCGTGATTTATTACTTCAATTGTATTGCGCGGGAAATGCATTTTGCGCATTGCATTTCATTGCTGCCAGCATTTGTTTTTGCAAGCAGGCTCCTTTCCCTCCCATTCCCTTCTCGCTCTGTCTTCGCCTGCCCCTTCGCGCGCTATTACCCCTTCTCCCAACCTACCTACCGACCTACTACTCCCATTCACACAGACTGTCGCGAGGTGTGAAGTTTGTTTCACCACACACACACACACAGTTTGTCGTGCATTCTCACCGAGTCAAATGAAGCTTGCAAAGGGTATATCGGGGTGCAGCTATACAAATATTCTGTATATAAGCACGTGCAGATATGTGTTATACCCACAACTATAGTCAAGGATATTGAATGTGGAACACTAAAAATAATTGCAAAGTTAAATAAATCTACAAGAATATAAAATATTAAGAAGATGACTGAAAAGAGGCATGTTAAAACTTAACAACAACAAATATAGTATGCCATTTAATATCATTATTATTATTTGTAAAACTAATATCCTAAGTACAAAATGTGGCCAAAATATCTTTGACATGTGCATTGTTCATTAGTTGGGGACTTGAGTATAAGCTATTGATCGACTAATCAAGTTGCACTTCTTGGGTAATATACACGATTATACTCGTAAATTATTATTATTTTAAATGGTATTATGGTTTGTCTTTAGTTAAGTTTTTCTACCATTGTTTAGTTAATCTTTAATTTGATCATCGTTAATTGTTTGAGTGTCCGGTTTGTTCTTTCACATTGCCACTAAAACTTTCTTTTCTCTTCTTCTACCTCAAGATCATTTCCACATTAGTTCTACTTACTTAAATTACTAATATCAACTTAAATAATAACAAAAGAGTTACTGACAGAATATATAAGATACATTTCAAATTTTCCTTCTATAAGGTACCCCACAGTCGTTGCTAGCTGCACATACTGTACCTAACCTCACTTTGTGGGGCGTTTCTATTTTTTTTGGTAGAAATATTTTCGCCAGCTTGCGCGTAAATCACACAAATGTCGGAGGGGCTATATAGCTATATAGTCGTAAAATCGTAGCATACTTTGCACGCAATCAAGCAATAGGGGAGACTTTTATTTAGCCCTGCATTGCTCGCATTCAGGCCGAAACTGAACTGGACGGGGGCTAAATGCGAATACGAATACGTATGCAATATAATTTGTAGGCGCTTGCATTTTCGGCATGCCATTTCCAGTTCCCCCCCTCTCTCTCTCTCTCTCTCTTCCTCTGGGGTCTTGGCCGGCTTATCGTGCATTTAATTACGTGCTCCGCTTTGGGGGCCCCATTCGCATTGGTCGCTGCCACTGCAGGCATGCGGACGTTAACAAACACCAGACGGACCAGGGGGGCGCAGTGGTCTGTGGTCGGCAAGCCAAGTGACATATATTTGAGTCATTGCACTTTTGCTCAACGCCTCAAGCAGCTTAAGTTGGGCTCTCAAGTCACGAGTTGGTCGCGACGGGAACGGGGAACTGGGAACGGGATTTCTCTGCACTATGCACGATATTTCCTGTGCCGCCAGAGTCGCATGTTCATTACTTCCGTCCGCATGTCTGCAAAATTATTTTAATTATGCATTTGCATTTTGGGCAGACAGTCGCCGGACCCGCCTTGACTTCCACTCACCAGCATATGTAACTAATCGCCAGAATCATGGACAGACTCGGGAACTTGTAGCCTGCCCGTTGGCCCGGCCTGATGCGATTCATGAATTTTGATGATTATGCTGATCGCTTGGATTATGCACTGCGCAACGTGTGAACTCAATTTGTGCTGCTGCTCGGCCAGGGCTGCTGTTATTCCATCATCGGCAACTGCAGCACTGCAGTCACTCAGTTGGTCATTCAGTCAATTTCAGGCGCCAGCTTCTGTCCCAGCCTCGGGCCCAGGCCACAACCGTCCGGCCATCGACTGCACTTGCAAAGTAAAATTAGTTTTTCATGTAAATTTTTAGCCAATGACGTGTGGCTAGGCTCACTTCGTGTGTATGTGTATGTGTGACTATGCGTGTGACTGTGTGTGTGTATGTGCCGTACACATGTGTGGGTTTATTATAATTTATGTATCAATTTATCATGTTGTTTGCTCGGTAACTACACGGATGCCTCCGTCCAGCTTCACTTACCACGTTCCACCTCTCTCTGCCTCTCCCTCTCTCCTTTTCTCTCACCGCCTCTCTCTCTATCAACTATTCTCTCCTTCTCTATTGCTCGTTCTGGCTTTTCAGACTGTAACTAATGCCAAACGAGCAACAAACTGTCCGCTTTTAATGCCCGAAAGCCTGAATTTTCAATTACAAAATGTGCACATGATTGGAATGATGATAACATGCTTGAAAATACCCACACACACGCACGCACCTACACACATATACAAACACACACAAACACCATGTTTAATTTTTAATAATATGAATGCATCTATTGAGAGCTGACCACGTTAGCTGGGCTAGCTGTCTAAGTGGCCCAGTCATTAGGGCAACCGACAGCTTCTGCAGCGAATTAAGGTTGGTGGTCATTGCTCTTGTAGTCTTGGCCTGTCTTGGCTTGTCTCTGGCTGTAATGGCAGCTCAGACTTTAGAGCTTTCTACAAAAATGTTAATTGATCTGGCTTTGGTTTTGCCTATTTTAATGGAGAACTGACTTGCTACATTTGCGGCTTTATTGTGAGTTTCTGTTGGTTTTCTTGCACTAGTGCATATTAGCCAGAAGTTCTTTATGGTAAGGTAATACAAATACATGAAAAAGACACAGCTCACAGAGTCAAGAGGAGTATATCGGGAAATGTAGAGTATTATATACACTTGCCGATATACTTTTCTGTGTGTAATTTCATAGAAAACAGTCAAAGACTTTCCTTATTGCTTATAATTTCACTTTGAAATGCTTTGAGTTCGTTTCTTATTTTAAATTTAAATTGCTTTTATAAAACTGTTTGTATAAGGGTAGTATGAGAAATGGGCATATCTGAGATATATATTTATAATGCCAAATCAGTCAGTTGCTCAAAAAAGTTTGACTTTAATTTATAATAGAGTATTAACGTTGTTCTTCGTTGTTCTATTATAAATTAAAGTCAAACTTTTTTGAGCAACTTAACATATAATGGCTGGGAACAATTGTTAATGGTTTGATTTTACCATTTAAATTACATAAAAACCATAAAGAAAGCCTACTTTCGGCATATGTAGTACATATGTATTTAGAGTAGAGCAATGATACTGTTTGTGAGCTGCATAAAAAATTTCAATTAGTTGCTCTGCTCAGTTGGCATTCAAAGGGCGGACCAATCGGTCGACAGAGTCCGCTTGCCGGGATTGCCCACTTGCTGCTCAAGGCTGGTGCGACCATTTATTGCGGTTCCGGTGGCGGTTCCTGGCCACACCCATGTGTGCTCAGTGGCGCGTGTATGTGGCACAAATTCACACACGCATACACACACAGAGCACACCCACGCACACATTCACACACTCACACAGTGGCTTGTCCAGTGTGCATTGTGCACACGCGGTTAGGCAAACATTTTCTCAACTATTGAACCAATGCGAGATTGTATTGATTCAGAAAGAAGCACAGCTTACTGCTTCTGGCTCTGACTGTGATTCCGATTCTGATTCTGATTCTGCTGAACTAATGCTCCGGTGTCCCGGTGCCCTGGTGTCCTGCTGCACTGCTGCCCTGCTGCCTTGCTGTCTTGCTGCCTTGCTGACTGTGTCAGTGTTGAAAACTGTCGGAAACTGAGACTGTCGCCAACTAGCACGCAAATCCCCTTAAATTGCTGATTTTTCAAGAAGTCGCTGCGAGTCGCAGACAACTTATATATATGTACATATGTATGTGTGGGGGCAACGACGACTGTGCAACAAAGGAGCTTGCAACTACCCCCCGTCGCGTCGGTACGGCAACGACTGCAGTGCCGGTCTATAAATCTGGAGCCAAAGCGGATTGCGATTGCATTGATATGCAATGTTGTCCATGTCTAAGTCGCCGCCTCCATTTCCCCAACGTTTATTTATTTGTTTCGCTTGTCGACTGGGCGACTCCTCACCACCCTCCCCCCCTCACTGATCCCTTCCCCTCCCTTGCCTAGTCAATTGTGAGCCGCCCCATGGCAGCAACTGCTCGCAATCTGTGCGAAATCTGGGCACTCTGGTGCTACGTTTAAGTGCCTTACAAAGTGGCATTAGAGAGCTGGCACCGCCACCTTTCACTTAGACCTTCAATTGTGCCCCGTGCCTGCCGTGAGTTATGTCCCCGTTGACAGTGCTCCCCGCTAAGCTGACGATGGAGAGCTCCACACTGAGCTTATTTTGTCAAGTGATCTGCGCTGATTCTCAGAATATTCCATCGGAACTGCAGATGGTGTCCCATTTTATTTAGTTTTCCACATTTGCGTCAACTTGTTACGCCTGAGCATGGGGGAGGGGGCTAAGCAGAGCAGGCAACTGAGACTGCGACAGCCAACCTCGTAGTTGTTTACATTTCTCTTGTGTTATTTTTACGTTGCGGCATTATAAATATTTTTATATGGTCGCAGGTTAGGTCGCTCGGGTAGGCTCTCTTCGGACTCTGAATCTGGGTCTGGCTCTGGTCGGGGGTCTGCTTGCAGCATTACACATCACGCCACATCGTCCTCGTTGTGGGCCAAGAAAGAAAAGAATTTAATTAAAATCTGAAATTACTGCCAACGGCCACGCGCGCATTCGCCGTGAACAGGTTCGCAATTTTAGACGCGCCACTTTTGCAGGTTATTAAATGCATATTGCGAAAATTCTTAAAGTGCTCAGAATGCCGGACAGGCCACGAGAGGCCCCAAAAGATATTTCCCTCCCTCCAATCCCTCCCTACTTTATCTCACTGTTCCTCTCTGTCTCTTCCTCTGCCTCGCTTCATACTCGCACAGTGGTTGGTTAATGAAAACTGCGAATGAAAATAAATAAAAATGCCTGCAAAGGAGAAAGACATTTCACGCCAGGGCTGCATTTAAATGAGAAAATACGAGAGTCGGGCAACTCAACATAATTATTTATTGTCCTCTGCATGTCGTGAAAGACACACACGCACACACACACACATATACACATACTGTATAGTGAGTGCCGCCTCGCTCCACATGAATAAAAATTAATGTCATTTTCTGCAATCGGCTGAGAGATGTTCGTACGCAAAATAAAAAATATATATGTATAACGCATACGCAGTGTGTGCTCAATATGCGGCTTTTATCAATTTAATAGGATAAAGCTTAAATGATGCAAGTGCTGCATCGCATGCCATACGACGAGAGTCGCGTATGGATTGAATTACAGCAAAACATTGCGTACAAAGGAGACGATTAAGTGATTTTCCCCTTCAGAGTTGGTCAGAAGTAACCTGAGCAGAGCGTGGCCTGATGTGCCTTTGAAAGTGAAGCAAGAATAGTTTATAGAAAGTGATAACATAATTTCCTTAAATTACATACATATTAATATTTTATTTTTCTTATACTATATTTGATGTCGTTTTATTTGGTATATTGTGTTTACAAAACAAATAATTTAATATGTTTCTAAATACTTTCCTTATCAAAGTTTACGCATTATCTCCTCTTTCATACATTATCTACTCTTCTATATGTTCTGTTAGTGTATTCTGCAGTCAATATTTGCCGGCTAGTTTTCCTTCCCGTTATAATTTGCTACTGTTGTCAATATGATGAAAATATCAAGCGACATCTGTTGTTATTGCCATCGCGTTTGTTGCTATTAAAGCTGTTAGGGACAGTTGTG
Source organism: Zaprionus davidi (assembly GCA_018903715.1). NCBI lineage: Eukaryota > Metazoa > Arthropoda > Insecta > Diptera > Drosophilidae > Zaprionus > Zaprionus davidi. Next base: position 3,719,267 of record JAEIGL010000003.1, read on the forward strand.
ACAGGCCAGTTAAACATTTCCTTTCTGGCTTAATGCCTCGTCGCACACAGCCAAGAACAGTTAATACATACACACAGGCACATACACATACACACAGACAACGCCAGACATGCATATGGATAAAGCTAAAACAATTAAGAATTTAATTATAAATTTAAAGTGCATTTGTGGGTGTTGCGCTTATTTAGCAAAACATTGTTTGGGCGTCAACACATACTTCACTCACACATACACCAAACACACACTATCACACACTCGCACACACCCTTGGCAGGCTTGCAAATGTAGCGAGACGTGCAAACTTGGCGCAATTTACACGATAAATTCATTAAAAACGTACACAAAATGCTGCAAATGGTTCGCTGCTTACTGCGAGTAGTCTTCACTTTTGGTGTTGCTGTTGCTCTTGTTGTTTTTGTTGCTGTTCTTGTTGTTGTTTCTTGTGTTATTGTTGTTATCGTGTTGTTGCCACGGCATGTTCGCTTGATTCAATTTAATTGTTAGCCAACATGCACACAAAATTAGTTCGGAATTATTTTGGAAATTACCCAATTTTCATTGGTTTTGCTGAACTGTTGTAACTTTTCTACCCCTCCCCCTTTGCCCTTCTCTCATATTTAATGAGAATGGCGCTGTAGTGTATAAATAATTTTTGCTTTGGCGATTTTTGAGCGCCCTTTAGCTTTGCCCAGTTTAATTAAAATGTTGTTTTTGTGTCACGACAAAACTGTCAACAATATTGTGAATATTTTAACGGAATTATTGCGTACTTTTTATACCCTTCAACCATTGAATATTGTCAAAAATGGGTATATTAACTTTGTACGAATGTATGTAACCGCCAGAAGGAGGCGTGGCAAGCTCCACAAGGTAAATTCTATATATTCTTAATCAGCATCAACAGACAAGTCGATATAGCTATGTCCGTCTGTCCGTCCATCTGTCCGTCCGTCTTAAGACTACCTTGCATCGCAGAGACTATAATAGCTAGGGCCTACCAAATTTGGTGTTAATATGTGTTACTATTGCACGCCCCCAAATTTAAGAAATCTTTTTGGTCAGAAGGGTAGAGGGTATTTCACAGTCGAACACACTCGACTGTAGCTTTCTTACTAGTTTTTTTTGTTGGTTTGCATGTTTCAGGCGATAGAGGCAAACTGGTTTTGCTAAAGAGGAATTTCTATTTTGATTAAACAAAACTCGATTGCTTTGGTTTTTCTTCACTTGGCCATAAAACCTAATCCCGTCTAGTCTACCTCGTCTTGCTCGACACACACTTTGCATGTCGTATGCATCGTATGTTTTCTCAGCTCCACTTCCAGTCGGTAAAACAAATAGAAAGCTCTTAAAAATTATCACAAATCTTGGCTTAGGTCAGCTCGATTTACAGTCGAAGAACTCATAAATTGCCGACTTAGCACACTCACAGAAAGCACTTAAGAGTGGCAAACACGGGTTCACTAAGAGGGTGTGTGCATGTGTGTGTGTGCGTGTCTGTGTGTGTGTGAGTGTGTGATTGTGAGTGTCTCCATTCATTCATTCGATCACTCGCACAACATTTATGAGTGCAATATGGAATATTGGCGTGATTTGCAGCAATTTACCCATAATGTGGCACGCTGCCGCATGGGGAATGCCCCCAGCACGTACTACGTGTCGTATACTGTATATATAGAGAGAGGGGAGTCCACGATGTTGCTAAAGCAACACACCATTATTGTAAATATTTCATTAAGTTTTAAGTGCCTTCACACAGCAGCGAAACAATAAAAATGGCCCTCGAGCGGAGGGGAATGCGGACGAAACCAATTTCCCGACATTACTCATACGCAGCGTGAAATCTTTGAAACGGGCGGCCACATTCCTGTGCCTCGTTGCGCGCACTGCGCTGCGCTGTTAACTCAATAATTTTAATTGCTGGTTTGCGCCGTACACCGCCAAGTTCTGCTCTGCTGCCGCTCTCGGGCCATAAGTCTTTGTGGGCTCGTCTCGTTGTCGACGTCGACGTTGTTGTTGTTGTTTTGGTTTTTTTCGCTGCTCTTTTCTTTTCTACAATATAAATTAATTTATACGACCGCAGGAGGCTAGCGCCCCGTCGTCGTCGTCTTCATCGTCGTCGCCTGCGGATGTTGAGTGTTTTTATTGGCTCCGCACGCGCTTTTAGCATAATGGAGTCCAGGGCATTTATATCATTGACAATTAGAAGTGTCAATAAATCTGCTCCGCCTCACTCTCTGACACGACAAATGTGACCGCAATGACTTGCTAATTTGGCTGCTTGAGAATTGACAGTGATTTTTATTGACTGCTTCAAGTCGAGAGTTTTAAGTGTTGCCGCAAACAGACGAAGGCAGCTAAAGCAATGTTTATCCTGGCTCTGTGTCATCTGTTCCATGTCCCGTATACCATACACAACGTACCCTGTCAGCTTCGTGTTCCGTGTACCATTTTACTTGTCTCCCCTCCCCCCCTCCCACCATGCTTGGCCCACAGTCATGACAAACATTTTTTCTGGCTTTGCTTTTCAGTTTCGGGTGTTTGTGTTTTTTGGCTCTTTTGTTGTTTTCACAATTTTTTAATTAAAATTTGTTGTTCTTCTTGCAAATAAACACACAAACACAAAGCTGCCAGCAGCGAAAGGTAGCTCACACGTGCGAGAGAATTCCTGGCAAGATTTGCGACACAAAAACAAAATGTTCATTAATTAAATTTGTCATTCGGTTGAGCTTGGCTTTGGTTAGAGTGAGGAATAGAAAGCGGGAGAGAGAGAGAGAGAGAAAGATCACGCTGCCCTGGACCCAAAATCCTTGACATCCTTGACCGTTGCATAGATGTGAAAAGGTTTTTAATTCTATAAGGGACCCTCTCTCTCTCTCCTTCTCTCTGATATCTTTGTAGTATCTGCAACTTTAGCAAATTTGCGACAAATTGTCGTAATTAAGGCGACCTTGCCCTGAAATGAAGTGCGTTGCAATCATTGATCAATGTCAAATATCAGCGTCCTTTTTTGCCCCTCTTTCCCTCTCACCTTCTCACATGCTTTCCCCCGCTTGTTGTTTTTGCTGGTATCAACAATATCCTGCAGCTGTAATTTTGGTATTTATTAAAATTACATTTGGCATTTCTTGCGTAACGCAATTTACTTCAAATATCACTTTATTTCCCCTTCGCTTTTGCATGCCAGCTGCTGCTGTACAAAATTATAAAAGCAACAGCAACAGCGAGGTGGGCAACAAATAACATTCATGCACAACTCATCAGAATTCTTTTGATTTCCTTGCCACACACTTCAATATGCGCTCGCAAATAAAAAGCGAAGCAAAGCAAAACACAACACAAGACAAGAAAAACGTTGCGCCAAAAGAGGAAAACGAATGACGAATGAATGAACGCATGACAGGCCTGACACACTGTGCTCCACCCCGTCCCCCTCACCGGCCCTGCACCCTCACCTCGTCTGTCTACTGCGCCGTGGCTGAGCTCGTCTTCGTTCCGCTTCATTTCTATCCGCCTGCCTTGCCGAATGTATGTACGAGTATGTGCCGTCAGTCTGTCTGTCTGTGTGTCTATCTTCCTGCCTGCCTGGCTGGCTGTCTTCCCCTACCCCCCCTCGTCTGTGCCCCCATCTGTCTGTCTGGCTGTTTGTCTAACTGTCGCTCTGCAGCCCGTCGCGTTTGACTGGCCTGAATGACAAGAAAATCGTTACGCGCGCACACTGACATTAATTGAAGTTGATTCATAAAGAGTAATACATAATAATAATAAAGCCGCTGCAGAATGTGTGCCACATACACACACACTTACACACACACACAGACGCATACAGCCACGCGACGCGCATGAAAGGCAGCGTTCGCTCTTTGTTTCATATTGAAGTGAAAATATTTGCGGAAATTCCAAAACGAAACCCACGGAACATTGCACTCGTGTTGAGGTCGCTTTGGGTTGGTTGTGCTCTCGCTGTTGGTGCTGTCGGTGTCGGTTGTGCAGCCATGTTTGTCCTGAAGATGGTAGCGAAGGTGACGCAACGCTCATTCGATTGACAGCAGGCTTCCTGCTGAGCATTTCAATGCAGGAGATGAGGCGTGACGTTCTGAATTTAGATCAGGATCCAAAAAAGGATGTAAAGTTCGCTTTGAAAGTGAATGTAAAACGCAAACAGTGAAAACTGGAGCAGAAAATAAAAATGAAATTCCGCTTAAACTGATCGCCTTAATACAGAAAAATTAAGTAAAAATTTTCCACAATTTTAAATATGTTTTCAGTTTGTTTATAGAGCAGCTGAAAATAGTTGACATTGTTCCAAGTACCTCATTGCATTGGATATGTTTTGATTTGGAATAAGGATAAAATATTTTTGATGATTTGATACTTTCTGAATAGAATATATATAGAAATATCTTCATAGTGTTTCAATTCTGTCTTCGGTACTAAGAGGAAGATCACAACCTTGTCGTCTTTATACAAAATAGATATTTTTGCATTTTATTTAAGTTTGATTTTAACTTAAGTCATTTAAATACAACACATACAGTGTAGTTTCTAAGTAAATGCCTTTCTTACAAACAAATCATTAAATTATTATGATTGTAATTTAATATTTGCATTTTATTTATTTGCCGTCGATCAACTGCGTCTGTTTATCGTCATGAAGTAAAATCTCTGCTCACGCATGAATACTGCATGACTGTGCACTTTATACGCATTCAAAAAAGGGAAAAAGCCAAAAGGGAAACTGCTCGAAAATAAACTGGAAGGCAAACGGAAATAAAAAACGGGAATAAGAAATAAGGAGACCAATGATGATTTCATGGCCATTTCGAGTACGTAATTACGGCTTGAAATTAAAATTGGTGCCACAGTCGACACACACACGCACATCATCACTGAATATTTCTTTACACACACGCGCGTGAGATAAGGGAGCAACGGCAAATGTCAAAAGGCTTTTAAGTCCCTTTCCCCGACTGTCAAGGCAAGGCATATCAGCTTGCTTAAATAATACGCAGATTGAATACAATGTAAGACAGACAGACAGAGAGAGAGAGAGAGAAATAAAAGAGAGAGTTAAATTAAAAAGAATTTCGCTTGCACACTACAGATTCACAGCTAAAGCATCAGCTTAAACTGTAGAGGTATTTCAAAGTCGGTGCTGTCGAATTCCTTTTCGTTGTTTGAGCTCTCCGAGTACACATAGTGGAGGCCCGGCCAAGTGGGCGCTGCTCGTCGACGAGTTCACTTAAATTCAATATACGTGTTTTTCATGAATTCGATTCAGAGGCCGATGTAAAATACCAAGAACAACAACAACAGCGACAGTGTGGACAGAAATCACACAGGAAAGCATAACGAAATTAAAAAATTCAATATCCTGTATAAACAAAATTATAAATAAGTATTTATTGTAATTATTTCAATCTGAGCTCTTCAGCCGGACATCCACGAACTGTCGCAGCTGTGTCCTGCTTATATAGCGACTATATACCATCGAGCAAACACTTCTGCGTGCCCACTTAACTTTCGCTTTATTCATGGCTTGCTCTCGCCCTTCCCTTCCTGCCTCCTCCCTTCCACTGGGATTTTTTATGTTTATTGTTTGAGTCACATCTGCAGCCGCCGTCGATTGCACTTGAAATTAATTTTTAACTTCCGCTGTAGACACATTTCCTCGCCCCATTTGCCTCAGGTCTAATGACGGACATGCATCACGTTTTAGTACCAGTGTAGAAATGAGCTCCTGTGTGGAAATGAAATAAATAAATAATTATGAGCAGTCAGGCTCGGCCTTAATAAACACTAAAGAAACTTTTATGTACCAGCAAACAAATTTAAAATGTTTAAAATATTGACATTTTTATGGCTTACAGCAATAGTTGAATTTAGTAAACATAATTAAATTTGACATAATTCAACAAATAAAAAATGCCAAAGGTAAATGTCATTGATTGTATTTTATTGGCTGAAGCGCGTTCCAACATAATTTCGATAATTTTGTGAATTATTTTAATACTATACAAATATTTTCGTTGATCAAATAGACTGATGTATTAATTAGTAATCAGCATTAAATTCATGAATAAATGTTTGAAATTGTTAAGTTTCCCTGCACATTCAACTGCTTTCGCTCAACACTTTCAACATCGCTAAAAATGAGCGATTTGCTTAAGCAAAACCCAGCATAGGAGAACGCTATTCCAGTTGAAATAATATAACAATAAACACACTGCGTATTTGCACGTCTCATATCACGTATACGTTGAGGTACCTCCCTATTCCGTAGCATCCTTCACTTGTTTTTGGTAACTTTTTACAGGCCACAAACACACACAGACACACGCTCATATTTGTTTTTATTGCTGGGCATAACGAACGTAACTGTAAAAGTCGGCAATGCGTGAAAACTACTATATAGCTGCCACGCCCACGCCCATGTCGCCGCCCACGCCCATGCCCATGCACGCTATTGCCTTTCTATAAACCGTGCGAGAAAGGCACGAAAATTTTTAATCCTTTCGCCAGGGCAATAATATATTTGCCAATGTGCCAGGGCATCTGTGTGTGTGTATATGTGTGTGTGTTTGTACTTTTTGTTGTGAATGTATAAATTAAACAGCAGGCACACACGCAAACACAGACACAACTCGCATATGCATGCACCGAGAAAGTTTTTTGGCTAAATCCTTTATGAAAAGTTTGCCATTTATGGCTGCTCTCAGGCAAACGGTAGCGAGGGAAGTGTGTGTGTGTGGGTAAAGGGTTGTCAGTGAGTTTGTGTGTATGTGTGGGACTGTTTATTGTAAAACCTAATTAAGTCATTATCAATTCTAAGAATGCGAATGGGGGCCACTCCACAGCTGACATAATGATCCACTGTGGGTTGGTTTTCCACAGTCGACTGTCGACAGTCGAGAGAGTTGAATTTATTTGCAGGCAGGTGAATTAATCAATTAGTGACCTTCACTAATGCCTAGCATACTTTTTGGCGCCTGGCAAAAGGTTAAAATGCCAAACATCTTTCCCCGTATAGTTGCCATAGTTCACGAGATTGGCTCGAGAGAGCGCCGAGCGAAAAGCTCGTTTCGGAAATTCAACTGGAAGTTCGAAAATGCCGAACAACAGAGAGTGAGAGAGAGCGAGAGAGAAAGCGAGTAGCGTATGTAGGGCTAAGAGAGCTTTCAGCTGCTCTCTCTCCCTCGCTCGTTTGCTCGCTCTCTCTGCTTGCCTCACAAACGTCAGAATTAGAAATTATAATTGCGGCATATTATTCAAAACGTGCGACGAGTATACATGACCTACACCTACACCTGGGTCTGCCTCCCCCTTTCCCCAGTGCACACACTCACCCACCCACACATACACACGTACACGCACAGGCAGATTTCAGCCACGCACTTGAATCGGATTGAATTGGAAATGCCTTTCGTTTCCGCCGCAGTTGCTCGGTTGTTTGTGCATTGATTTTAGAAGGATTTCAGTATCCGTTATAGAGTTTCCACTGTCGACAGTCGACTGACATTGTTCGATTGCACTTGACAACCACAACGTCGGCAGCCTGCATATTTTACCAGAATTTACCATTTGACCTTTCGCATCAAAAATAAGAACTGTGTGGCCAAGCTCAGCTGCTGCCTGACTCTTGTTTGCTCTCACCGACAGTTCTCCAACTTTAAATGTTTTCTGAATCTTTAAGTCGACGACTGTTCATCCGTCCAACTGTCTTTCTGTCTGCCATGTTGGCCAATAGACAGCTGCCAGTCAGTCAGGCAAGTTAGTCTCTCGTTTGGGAGAGGCGAACATGCTCGTCCACTTAGCAGGCATGTCAGGCGTGTCAATGCTCAGGAGAGCAGCCCTGCCAGGTAAACACTTTCCATGTCATTTTCACGAGTTGTTGTGGGCAAAATGTCTATATAAATATTCAGGATAAAAGAGGCCAGTGAACTTTTCGCAAGTACTTATCGCACTTCGACTTTGATGTCTGAATGGGTTTCGCATGGCTCAAAGGAGGTGCCTCAAAGTGAATCGCATCGTATGACAGCAGTTAATGAGATGCCATAGCAAGGTGATCCCAGCTTAACTGGAGCTAATGCTGTTATCAATTGTAATGCTTGAAAACTGTTATCACTAAATTAATACGGATAAGTCTTCATGACTCTCACATGTTGATCTCCCTGCAGACTTCCGCATAGTTAAACTTCTATTCCCCTGCTCTGAAAGCGCAGTTAATTTTAGTCCCGATCATAAAGCAAGCAAAGAACTTAATTCCTCAAACTTCAGTCCCAGCTGGCCTGCTTAATTTGGCTGAGTTATGTCTAATTTTACGAGTGCTGCCTTCTCTTTCTTCCCCACAGAACACACAAGCAAGATGGCCTCTTAGAGTCCAGTTCATTGAGATGAATGCGAGGCTCCATTTCTACAGTCTAGCTGCTGTTCTCCACTCTGGCTCTCTCTCTGCTAATCAAAACTTTTTAAGTTATTCTCATTAAAGTTTGAGGAGCGTCTCACATCTTTAATCATGCAGGGCTAAACGAGAATTCGTATTCCCAGGCCAATATGAGCCATAATGGAGCAGCCACAGCATGCTTCGGTTGCGGCAGGGATATTCTCCTTATATTGCTCATGTGGAAACTAATCAAGGCAGGCAACGCACATCTACACACAAACACGCACACACACAATGCCCAAACGAAAGTTGAAAAGTTTTATGTTTTTTAGTGACGATATTCCAAGCAGTTGGTCCAACCACATTTCACTGTTCTGTTGCGTAAAACTCATTAGGAAACGTTGAGTAACAAAATTCTCGACATATTTCAGGCGCAGGCACCATGTGTGATGCCACTGAGCGTGAGAGGGAGCGAGAGCGATGGTGAGGGCTGTCAGAAAAATGAAGTTTCAACCGCAAATGCTACACTGGCATGCAAATTATGCGTAGTTAATGTGCCACGCCTACAGCCCTTGCAGACTCGCTTTGGCTGCTGCTGCCGCTGCTGCTGCTGTATGTGTCGGTTAATTTTCATCTTTAAGACACTCAATGTTGCGGTCAGCACCGCTGCCAGCCGCAGTCAGTCCCCCTTCCCGCCCCCCATTTCTCCACTAGCGATTCCCCTTTGAGCACAAGGGCAAGCGGATAGTAAAAGCATTTCCTGTGGTTGCACCGCAATAACCACAGAATGCCTTTTGCCAGTGCATCTGCAGCGAACGAACGGTTGCTGCTTGTTGTGGAAATACTTTCACGCACAGATACAAGATACCAGATACAAGATACAAGGCACAAGATACATTCACATATTCGCACACTGCCAATTGGCTTTTGTGCGTAAGTGTGCGCGTGTGTGGGCCATTTGCCTGTCAATGGCGTTTTTATAACCAGTAACAAGATTTGTTCTGCATCAAGCACAGACTAAGGGTAACTGATGAAGCAAATAAGTTGACCAGCAAATACCCTGTAATAACAATATTTAGTTACAATTTGTAAAATACACTTTGAAGATATTTTAAGATATTAAAAATGTATATTTACTCCAATTTGTTACATAATTATGGACAGCAACAGGATGACGATATGAGACATTACTCCTATTATTTATCACATATTTGTTCTTCGTATGTCGAAGATTATGTCCCTCCTTCTGCCTGTGGCAAACATATCGTATAAGAGATCGGCTCAAAGTTATAAGCATTAGCAACACAAAACAAAATAAACAGAACCTTGTCTTGCCTTAATCATTCATTTAACAGGAAGTCAACTAGCTAGTAATCAACTCCCTCCTACACTTATTATTATTCATGCTTAATTTACATCTGTGCTCTTCTAACCACAACTTGCAAATGTCTTTAAGTCCCAAATCGATTTAGTTAAATATACCTTCAATTATTTATAACATAATTCGTAATTGTAAGCCTTAACATTCCCCTATCATCAATGATGAGCATGGCGGCGTAATTGATTTCCTCGGAAAATTATGCAGCTTAAAAAGTCAAAGGACACGCTGCCTTCAGCTACAGCCATTTTGCATTCGAATGCGCACGCCGTGAGGAAGTTCGCAGTGCCGAATTTGATACCACACACTGTTAATGCCTTCCACGGGCTGACACAATTCTCAAAAATATCCTTATAAATATTTCACTCACATTAGTTGAGAGTTGTCGCATTTTGCATTTCATTTAATTTCATTTGGCTTAAGTAGAAATGTGAAATGCGAAACGCAAATTTCATTTCAACCAAAGTGCTCACTATGTGTGTGTGTGTGCAGGTGTGCAGGTGTGTGGGGGTGTGTGTGTGAACAGGCGTCCTTCCATCATGTGAACAAATATTAAATTACAACGTAAACCGAGGCATGTTAGGTCCACGTAGCTTAGTTATACGCACGTTTAGGTGCCTTGTCTCAGTCTCAGCCCCCGCCATTGCCTTGCCCCCTCCTGCCCACCGTCTTAGCCGCAAAACAGCGTTCGCCTCGAAGCGCTCGCAAAACGTTTTGCCAATAAACTTCACACAAAATCAAATTAAATTTGTCAAACGTAAAACAACTTGATATGTTTGTCTATATCCCCTCCCACTTCCACTCCCGCCCTCTTCTTCCTTCTCCCTCTTTGAGCCAGCACTCACGCTCGCTGGCCGGCTTCGCACCCTTTTCCTGCCTCGTGAGTGGCCCTGACAGGGTTCTCAACTCAGCCAAGAGCTTCAACAGTTATTGACTGGCGTGTCTCGACAAGGGACAAAGAATGGCAAGGGGTCAGGGAGGGGAGGGGAAACTGTGCGTGTGTCCGCCCAATAACAATGAAAATAGATGGGCCATTGATACAGCGCAGGGGAAGGACGAAGGGGAAGGCAATCGAAGTTCCCTTGTCGTGGAACCTGGCGAGCAGCAAGTTTTAAATGTTTATTGTTTTAATTTACAATAAAAAATATTAAAATGTTCACTTTTGATTATCATTTTACAGTTTTATGTAGACCAGACACACATTCGAATTGAGTTCAGATTGCGATATAAGGGAACACAACAAACTGTTTTCATTTGGTTTCCATTTCCATGTCGAATTGAGGTTGCCCATCTCACATCCATTGCAGTGAAGTTTAATGTTTAATACAACACAAATTTGTGTAATTATTGCGATGCATCAAACCCAATTCCGATTGTCGAATTTGTAGTTTATTTATGCCTGCAAATTATTTCAATTTCAACAAACATTGCATATGCGTGTCGCTGGCAGATCATCATCACTTAATCCTCACCGTATTCGGATACTGCTTTGACATTTTGTTCAAAACTTGTCGGCATTTTGTTTTGCAAAATGGGTCAGCACTTACATAGAACAGTGACTGCCATGCCATTTCGACCGCAAAACAGAACTGAGCCATGGACCAGGGTTATCAAATGTCAGAATGATAAATGCTTGTCGGGAAATTTACATTTTTAGACCGTGTCGCTGTTGTTTTTCGAGTGTGGGTGGCCTGACAATGATATGAAAATGTTGTCCGACCGGGCGTATGCTTTATTTTAATTAATATTTTCATGGCGCGTCATGCTGCAAATTATTTCGCAACTCCCACGCACAATTGCAACTCCATTGAAGTCAGTTCTTACAAGAGTCAGTCAAGCCAATTAAAGACTCTAGTTTAAAGTTGCTTTCGGACACGCGTTCAATGAGTTTATTGGCGAAAGTCTTGAGCACGAGATAAGCGCTATAAAATGTACAAAAGCACAAGGCGAACAAGACGCAACAAACGCTCGAAATTTTATTTATTTCTTTTGAGCAAGTTGCCTCTGCCCCTTTCTCCTTATCTTGTTTACCGTCTCGCGTGGGAGAGTGTGTGTTGTTGTGTGTGTGTGTCCGTGTGTGGGCTTGTGTGTGCCTGTGGGTTCGGCACGCCTTGGCAGCAAATTAAAAATTTGTCGTCTCAAGCAATTCGTGCGCTTGGACTCTCATGTGCCCTCGCAACTCTCTGGGCATAAAAACCAACGAGCTACAGGCCATTCAACCAAGTAGAAATTGTAGATGTCAGTGAGAATGGGCATACCCTGTAAAGCGATATGAAAGGGGAAATGTAGAGAGAGCACAAACAACATAAATTCAAAACATCATATCAATAATATATAATATATGAATGATGAACTTTTTCTATAATAAATTTGTTTTAATGCACATCTCAAATTCCATCTCAGTGTAACGACTCAATCGACTCTATGTGTCGCAACTTTCTCGTTTATTTTATTTATATATTTCTTTTACTTTGCCGTGTTGGGCTCATTTGTTCGCCTTTGTGCTGAGAGTGTGCCCAACAAATTACCTTTATAAATATGTTGAAAAATTAATACAATGCGCAATTACATGTTGCTTCAATATTGATGAAACACACTCACATTTTAAATAAAACACAAAAAAATATTAGAAAAAACATATTAAATTAGCTGAACGAAATTAGATTAAATGTGCAATTAAATGCTGTCAAATTGAACAAAGGAATAATAACAAATTTCAAACAATTGTAAATTAATATTATATTTTAACGAACTTTTTTAATCTGCTGCTTGTTGTTTGTTTATTCCTTGTTTGCACTGTGCTTAATTACAGCATGTTTTGAGTGAGGAACAACAACAACAACAACAGCAGCAACAGCACACAGCTCCTGCTGCCTCTGCTTGTCTGCTGATGACGACAATGCCAACTGACCAGGCAGGAAGGAACCCGCCGAGGAGCATATTAAACGCGACAATGGCGCCAAGCGGATGTAAAAATTATGTTGAAAGTTGCCCTTTGTATTTGTCATGCGTGTGTGTGTACCGGTTTGACTGTATGTTGTGGTGTGTCAGTGTCGTGTTGACGCACTGCGAAAGCTTTGTTTTGCTTTCGCTCATCACCGTCTGTCCTGCAATCCCTCCGTCGATTCGTCGGGTTTGTGGTTCATAAAAAGTCAATAAACCGAGTTTATTGTCGAGTGTGTCAACATAATTTTTGTTGAAAAGTCATTAAATCAGCATCCAGCAGCAGAAGCAGCTGCATATACATAAAAGACCCAAGCATTAATTTTAAAATGCTTGTGGTTAGTTGCCCAACTGATTGAAGGGGGGAGAATGAACGGAAGGGGAGTCTTCGCTAATGGATGCTAGTGCGTGGCGAGGTGCTAAATACTGCTCGCTTAGCTGACGTCATCGCCATTTTGATGGTCCCCTGATGAAGCAAGTTTTTCCAATTTAATTTATGCATATCATAATGATATGAAAACATCAACTTCCCTCAATATTTTGGTTATAGACCATAAAATAAAATATGCTATGCTGTGTCTATGTCTATATAGTAGAGGATCTGCTGCGCCACAGCGTCTACAGCTTAATCAGTCTCTGTATTCATTTCTTTGCCAAATAAATATTTTATAATCGAGTCGAGTCGAAGCAAAACATTACCGATTCAGCTCGAATTCAATTGGCAGTTTGTCTCTTGGCAATTTGTTGATCTCGATTTAAGGCGACTGCCAAGTTTTATTTGCAAATTAATTTCCATACAATTCCAAATTGTTGATATCGATTTGCCTGGCTACTAAATCGCCAGGGAGAGTGTGTGGGCGGGGGCAGGAACTGGAGGAAAAGAGAGCTGAGAAACGCATAATAAATACGTCTTTATGCGAGTGCGAGCAGTAAATCACGTGCATAAATACAACTGGGAGGTCGCGATGGCAAATCAGGTCGTAGAGAGGCGCGACGAAGAGGGTGTAGAAGAAGGAGAGGGGAGGCAGAGGGGGACGCAAACGAAGACAAAGTCTCTGGCATTTGCATTTGCCAAAAAGACAAAATGTTGAGACATTTCGCAATTTAAAAGTGAAATAAATCGTTTCGCTGGCGAAAGTCTTTCCCCACCTCGCCCCTCCCCCATCAACATATGCAGTTGTGGGTTGATTCTTGGCTGCGGCTCTACTTGATGCACCACCGTGATGTATTGTGTAAATTGCTGCGCAAACTTGTGGCTGACAAATGGACGCACATTATTAAAGCGGTCGCCAGAAAGAAACTCCCAAGTGAAGAGGTGGCGAAGGAGGAGAGGCAGGTGGCATTGGGGTAGGTGCAGTGTAATTGCAAACAATACTGCGACGACGACCACGACGACGACAAGCTGAAGTTTTTGGCCATTAGCAATTTTGAATAATACGCCATGCACCTGTGCGGCCTGCTCCATGGCAGCCAATTTGGTCAAGTCGTGAGTTTAACCCGAATACAGTTTGAGCTGCAAATGCGATGAATATTCCCGGCCAGGCAGGCAGGCAGGTGAGTGCCGCAGGTACTTGCAGCTGCCTGGCAGTTGCCTGCTAACTACCTGCTGAAAGTCTATGCGGCTCAGCTCTCTCTCTCTCGCTCCCTCTGTCTCTCTGTCCGCTCTGCATGCAAATATTTATGCATAAAGTTGGCTCCGTGCTCATTTTTTGCTAGCCAAGCGCAGGTTGGCAGCGCGCTCGCCAATCTGCAGCCACAGTCAGAGCCGCAGCCAGCAGAGTCACAGTGAGAGTCAGAGGCAGAGTCAGAGCTACGGCCACTGCCTCGGGCTGCTTGCAGTTGGCTATTTGGTTGTGGTAGAGTAAGTACATGTTGCCTCCTACTCCCCTCCTGCTCCTGGTCTCGTCTCGTCTGGCCAGCATGTTGTGGCTTTGCACATTGTTTGCCAGCTGACAACAGTCAGCAAAAGTTTATGCTGCCAGCGGTTGCTTCGGGCCGGGCTTGCACATAAATCATATTCTCTCCCAGCTAGCCAAGTTAGTTAACATGCCGCCGACTGCAGCTTAACTGGAACTGCAGCTGGAGCAGCATAGGCCGCTCGACGACTCAACTGCAATTCGACACAGTTCCAAAACAATGGTGCCCCCTCCCTACCACCACCTTCACTCCACTCGACAGACATAAAATGCAATGCATGCAAATGTAAAACTGATTTGTTATGACGCATCCACAATGGAAGCAGAAGCCGAAACAGCAGCCCAAGGCGAACGAGGATGGAACTAGACAGCAAGAAGATAGGCAGCACTAAGCAAGAGAGAGGGAGAGAGAGAAGGAGACATGCGAACTCAGCAAAATGCGTTGAGCACTTCATCAACTGGCAGCGCTGCCTGAGCCAATGATTCCGTCTCAGTTTCCGAATCTCGCTTGCCCTCAAGCAGAAGGAGAAATGCCTCTCTCTCTCTATCTCTCATGTCTGTCAAACACTGACAGTATATTGTCAATATGTTGTGATGGAACTTAACCCATGCCAATTATGGGATTTACTGGGAAAATGACAAGTCAAACAATAAGCTAAATTCAACAATACTGTATCAAATCACTGATAAACCTTTCATAAATAGTTTGATTAATGATAAACCCTTCTCGAATAGTTAGGTAGGAAGTTATGCCTTTTATATCCCTGCAACTATTCAATTAGCTTGATTTTCATTCAAAGTATTCCAAATTATTTCAAAGTATTTTCCTTGTTTTCCCTTAACTTGTACTTCGAGAGGGTTAAGCAGTTGCCTGCGACCCTGGCACCCTTGGGTACAGAGTCCCCGAGTGCGATTATCAGCACGTAGCTGCATTGACATTCATTCCACATGCCTCTCGAGTGCAACTGAACCACAGCTCAGTCGTGACAGCAGCTGCCACCCCACTCTCAACTCCATTTCCACTCCCCATCTCTCTCCCTCGCTCTCTACCCCCTATCACTCAACTGCTGCTGCTGCTGTTGCTGCTGCATATCGCATTTGACAGCTGCGACTTAGCATCGGATGCATGCGCATAATTTACGCACTATGAGAGGACCAGCAGTTCCGATTCCCAATCCAAATTGGACTGTGAAAACGGCCTGGAAACATTTATTAAGTGGACGTTTTGACTGGATTTCTCTCCCCCTCCTTCACCACTTCCCAAAGAGAGTCCGTTTTGGGAAAACCAAATAGAAACACACTGAAAAAATATTTTGATATGCAGTTTTTTTTTACTTTTCTTTATTTACTGTCAACTAAGACAGTCAACTGGAATTTTAAGTTATTAATTAGAAGAAAAGCAAAATAAAAGATAACAACATTTACTTGTAGAAGTATAAAATTTCAAATAAGACATGAATAGAGAGAAAATAATAATTTAAAGCTTAGAGTTTTAACTGGGATAGTAAAAAACAAAATAAATTTACTTTCAAAAGCTTTAAGTAAATCCAAACTTGCAGTTTAAACTCATTAGAATTAAAATCTTAATGACAGTTTTAGCTTTATATCCTCCAAAATATCAAATATTTATAAAGTTTCTTCTGTATCTCCCCAAAATTGAACACATCTGACTGGCGACAATAGGCACAGCATAAAAATTCCCATTTGACCAGAGTCGGAACAATATTTTCAATCGATTGGCAACACGAGCACAGCTGCTACTACTGAGGAAATACAACAGACAACAAATCCCATGCAATATTTGGTATTACTTTGTGCTTATATTTAAGTAAAGAAAACAATACTCTGCTTGCTTATAGTTCCAAAAGAACGTTTCGAATATTTGAAAAATTTAATTATATCTTTTATAATTTGTTTCCTTTACAACTAACTTAATGCAGGGTATTTTCTAACCATTCATTCCTTCTTTGTTTTCTTGTGTGCGATGTATCTATTGTAGTTTAATTTTAACATTCTGATGAGTCAACAAGTTCTAAAAACTCGCAGAAAATACTATAGAATAGCACTTCAATATCGAATGGATGCCGACTTGTTTGAATACTTGCTAAAATACTGCAAAAATACTAAAAGTTTATTGTCTAATCAAACTAAAACTAAGCGAAAATCAAATTAAAACTGGTTCTCTATTAGTTTAGTGGAAACGTTTAAAACCAAGCCAAATCAATTAATTTAGTTTAATGTGGCAAAGTTTTAAGTGCGCCCGAAGTTATTGTGAAAGAACTTGGAGGAATTTCTTCAGCTTCGCCAGCTGGCAAATTAAATCCCATCCGCTCTTAAAGTTGGCAGTTTGTCATTAGGCTGCCATCGAATACATTCAGGCTGGGCACTACTCTGAGCAGGGTGCTCGTTACACAAATCGCCTCAGACATTGTCAGCAAATTACGCAGTCCAAATATTTGCCCAAGGCACGAGAGAGAAAAGTTTTTGGGACCACGGCCCCGGCCAAGTTGACACCAACGGCCAAAGTCAAAGTGCAGTGGAAAAACTTTGCATTGCAATTTGTGGTACATTTTCACGACTGTCTACGAAAGAAGAGGGTCGAGAGTATAGAGTGGCTCTGCAGAAGGTTTCTCTGGCCATAAGTGCGGTGTTTAGTTTTGACCAAAATTTGCTTAAATAAATACAAAAGTCTTCGGCGCAGTGAGAATGACAAAGTTTTTAGTTTTTGGCATATTTTGATTGACTTGGCCAGCATTTTTACTCTCTCTCTCTCTCTCTCTCTCTCTCTCTCTCTCTGCCTTAATCTCAATGTCGCGACTGCAATCCTTTTCGCAGCTGTCTCATGCCATGGGAAACCTCGGGCATGCCAAGGATTCTTTTGCGCATCCCAAGCAACAAGCGAAAAATGCTGATAAAAAATATTTTACTTTGTCGTATAATAAAAATTTCATTACGATTTTTGCGGTAAATGATGTCGAGGATGAGTGGCGTGTGCAGCGGGTAGGGGGAGGTGGGATTTTTATTTCGCTTGTTGTTCTTTTTGTCGGTCGCTTTTGCATCGCTTCGCCTTCGCCGTCGCCATCGTCTTACGTTGCGTTGCCTTTAAGTAAAAATGTAAAATGTGCAATGCATAATAAGCTCGACGTCGCAGTAGAAATAAAAAGACGAAGCGACATGGGTAGAAAACATGGCACAGCGGAAGCAAAACAAAAGCAAAGGATACGATGGGCGTGGATGGGAGGAGGTTGAAGGGAGGGAGGCAGGGGGTTGGTGGGATGAGCGAAATGTGTGCGAAAAGAAAACGGAGCCAAAGTAAAAGCTGCAGGGAATTTGCATATTAGCTGCACCAAAGCGGGCACTCACTAGGAATTGTGGGAGGGATGAACACCCCGCAACCCCCTCCCACTCACCTCCTGTTGCACTGACCGGCTGAACGTCAAACTGTCTGTTGGGCATTGGGTCTGCACAGGATGCCCAACTCGATGCCCATCGATGGCCTGAGCAGGCACACAGAGGGCCAGAGGGGCAGAGCGCCCTCCCTTGATCCTTGGGTTTGTGTCCCGGCTAACGTTGGCTCTTTTCTGCCCGGCAGCGCTTTGCATGGCAAAAGCAGAACTGAAGTTTTTCCCTCAAGCTGACTGCCAATTAGATGCAAATATATGGCAATTTCTTTTTATCTCGCAGCTGAAAGAGAACGGCGCGAACTTTTAAAGTAAACACTCCTAAAAAATGAGCAATATACTTTATAGGGGGACAAATAGTTAGATTTTAAAGTTTTTATCGTCGAATTGCGCAAAAGCTTCTCAGAGAGCTGTGAAAATTGACAGCTCGCAGATGACACTTGCTTGCTTGATTAGTTTCCTTGAAGTACAGAGCAGTTGATCCATGTCCTTCTCGTATTTAAGTGCAGTCCATAATAATGCAAATTGCAAAGTGCTTTGCGATTATGTCTGCATAAGCAGCAACATCTAATTAGGTCTTCAACCCAGAGCTTGATTTACGACGACACACAATCTGTAATTATTCCCAACTGTCCAGCTCGAACTTCAGGCATGACCTTGGCATTCACTGGCCATCTCTCCCTCTCTCTCTCTCTCTATCTCTATTTCATACTACTCTCTCTACCCCTTTGCATTCTGTGGCAGTCCACACGGCGCATACGTAATAGAGACATCTCATAAAGCAGCGAGACGATGCCTGGCACCCCAAGGTGTGCTCAACCGTGTGACCCCTTGCTCCATGCACCCTCTTGCCCCCGGCCCCGCCCCCGACTGGCACTTTGACAGTTGTGTGGCGCTTTGAGCATAATTTGTTTCCAATTGCGACGCCAAGCGACACCGTTGCGCCGCTCTCATTCTGCAAAAGTGTGCTATCATTTTTTGCCACTGTTGCAGCAACTGCGGGCGCATAAACAAATCAACACAGCCAGCCAGAGATGTGGCAAGCAGCAGTAGAGGGAACGAGGCAAATAGGAAACCTGCAACGCGACTCGACTCGACTCGGAACACACATCATGGACGTCGACGCGTCGTCGTCATTCATCATTATGCAAAACGTGCTCCCTAGCTGGCTTGCTTTTAGCTCTAACTCATCCTCCAGTCTGCTTACTTTTCTCTCTGTGTCCCTCTTTCTCGGCTTCTCTTTCCCCTCTCTCACTATCTTTGTACCTCTCCTTCTCCATTTGCTTATCCTTATCGTTAGTCTTGCTGCTGCCGCTACTGGCTCTATGCAGAAACCTGAATTGTCGCAACATTTGGTTTTTATTGTTGTGTTGGTGCACGAGGGGGATGAGAGAGAGGGAATACGGGGCATGCTGCCATGTCCCTTGCCTGCGTCTGCGGGCACTGCGGTTGCAAACTTTACGCCCAACATTATTTTACTTAGTTGATAAACTTTTATGCTGCGCGCTTCTCTCGTTCCCAGTCCCAGGCGCAGTTCCAACTCCAGTTTCAAGCCCGTGCCACAACTTCAGCTTCAGGCTAGGCTAAGCCACGCCCTTCTTCTCCTGATGTGTCCTGTGCATGGCCAGGAAAGTTCGCCTCTCTCTCTCACTCTCTCGCTCTCACTCGAGGGAGTTCCATAGTTTTTGCCCACTAAACTCGCATGTTTTCCAATTTGTCACTTTGCCTTGCGTTTCTTTGGTCTTTGGATTTTGTTTATATTTTGGCAACAATTTTGTGACTTTTACTTGCGGGCGTAATTTGAAGTTTTCTTTGTTTTCTTGCGCCATACACACTTATCCTGCGCCTGGCCATAACTGGTAAATCATGTTCTTAATTATTCACATACTTTAAGTGAAACAAATGCAGATGCCACGCAGAGGCAGAGACAGAGACAAAGAGAGAAAGAGGAGAAAGACCTGAGATTTCTTTGTATAAATTGGCACCTTTGGCAATGATACCCTGCAACCTGACTGAGCTTCAGCTGCAGCAACCTTCCTCACCTCATATATCCTTTAAATTTACGCTTTACTTCACCACTTGCAAACGATTCGAGTGAAAACTTTGCACATGTAGCGAGTTCTGTCGGCGACTGCTCCACCTTTGAGGCATTTCCAAGCAGTTGCTTCTGTTTTTACCCGCTACCCATAGCACAGAAGGGTATAATAATTTTGTGTCAAGCAAAAAAAACACAAAACAGTTTACTTAAGATTTTTGAAACGCCCCTTTCAGCCTTTGTTAATCAATAAAATATGAATTCTATCATACACATAAATTAAATGCAGGACTGTTCATTTATGGTAAACACAATTTCTATGAACGCATTAATAATTTAATACGCTTAACATAGAAGTTATATACTTATAGAAGAAATGGTCTTGCTCAGGTAGGTAGCAGGTATATCAGAGTCAATCATACTCGATTGTAGCTTTGTGCTTGTTCTGTTCCTGATTCTGCTGCTGCTGAAGACAATCGCGTCAGATGGTTAGGTAAAAGTTTCCTTTACAGCAAAACTGACTACGATTGCTACGATGGCTTTGTGATTTCCTTATTGCTGTTGTTGTTCCTGTTCTGTCTGCCTTTGCCTTTTGCATCCTGCGGCAAATAAATTGAAATTCGTAATTATTCCCAACAGCATGGAAATTTATTCAATTTTAATTGAGTTTTCTTTTGTGTGTGCGAATGCGAATAAGAAAAAGGCCAAGAAATTGAAATGAAATCTGCATTATAATGAAATAACTCCAAAAAAAAGTGAACTACATTTGAGGCAGTGAATGGGGAAACGGTTATCACTTGTGAATAAATATGGAAAAATTCGAATATATAAACAACAAACAGAAGAACTTGTCAGAGCTAAAGTAAAATGTGATTAAGTGAACCTTACGCAAAGTTTCCTTATGTCAACTCTATCTCTCTCTCTCTCTCTCTCTCTATCTCTTTCAAGTCGTTAAATGCTTTAAATTACTGCCCCAGTTCTGCATTTACATTTGATCCTCAAACTTGTTAGATGGGGAGGGGCTTAGTGGCCCTTCGAGTTGTCATTTGCTCTTTGCAACTGCTGTGCTGCATGTGTGGCCTGTGTGTGGTCGTGTATTAGTGCTCGTCTAACTTTGCCAATTCGGTCGAGACTTTGTCCCGAGTCGACTCTCGGTCTACACTGGCATTATTTACATAGCAAAACTTCATCAATCAGCAGACAAACTGCAGCTCCCCAAACTGTATGTGTGTGTCAGTGTGTGTGTGTGTATCGTGCTTGTTATCTGCGAGCAGACAAACCAAAGGAAACTGTCTGCTCTGCATCATTTATCCTCTTTGACTTTCGGCCTTCCAGCAGCTCTTTTCGCAAACGGTATTTATGATGCTGATTTCGGGGAATGCTGTCGGATTGTGCATGGAACGATATATGGGTTAATTTTAGTGTGAGAAATTGGCAAAGTAAATTAAATAAATAAGCCATAAATATCGTATAGCTAAAAACAATCGAAACATGCACAGAAAGAGATAGTAACGATTTCAGGGTGAAGCAGTCAAAGCTGATTTTATTGTTGTTGTTGCTGATGATGTTGCTGTTGCTGATGTTGTTGCTGTTGCTCGCATGTGCGAAAGAAAAACATCTATAAATTATCTGCGACACATGAAATCTCTCGACTGTGCATAAACAACTTCTGCCTAATTGATCAATACGTTTCCAACTGTCGCTTCAGTGCGCGATTTGCATAACTCAAGCATAACGAATTCAAACAAAAGGGTTTTCCGCATCATAAAAGCAATGGAAAGGCAAAGAAGAGCAGTGTACAAAAAAGACAAGTATACGCAGGGTTGGACAAAAAAAGAAGACAAGCAATTGACAAAACAACAAGCATGAAAGCTATAATCAAGTGTGCTCGACTGTGATATACCCGCACAAACCTGACAAACAATTATGAATAAATATACCTTGTGGAATCTGCCAGTCCTTATTCTGTCAGCTATATACATTTTGATTTTACACAAAGCTTTAATACCCTTCTACTCTATGGGCATTCGGTATAAAAAGGGAGGAAGGTGGACTAAAAACTGAGGACAAAAGTTATCAATGAGCAAAGAAATCGATAAATAAAAGGTACTTTCTGAGTTTTCTCAGAACAATTTACGAATTATCAGAAAAGTGATAAGAAAACTGAATGTTGTCAAAAGCGCCATAAATATTTCGACTATTCTGCGCTGCTCTTCATCC
Organism: Zaprionus davidi; assembly: GCA_018903715.1. Classification (NCBI taxonomy): domain Eukaryota; kingdom Metazoa; phylum Arthropoda; class Insecta; order Diptera; family Drosophilidae; genus Zaprionus; species Zaprionus davidi. The sequence goes on from JAEIGL010000003.1 coordinate 3,741,540, forward strand.
CTAGTTCCATTACAGCCTAGATAGCTACAGTCATTTCACCCCACACTCCCTTAAGTGACTCTTGGTCCTTTCGCGGCGCATTGCAATTTGCTTGCTGCCTTTGCGATTGCGATGCCGATTGACCGAGCAAGGAATTCGCGCCCATTTCGGGCCACGCCAGCGAGGCGTTCACTTATTTTTATTTACTCACCGGATTATGCTAATTTTTAAAGTGATTTAGTGTAGCCAATACAAGAGCTGAGCCAGAAAAGAAGCAGAAACAGGCAAAGAAAATCGCGATACACAGAAAATAAGAAAGAAACTGCCGCGCTTGACTTTCGCAGTTTGAATTGTTTTGTTTTTGTTGGAGTTGCGTTTCGCGCAGCACATAAAAATAAAACGAAAACGAAATAAAATAAAATAAAATCGAAAATAAAATAAAATGTTACTGCCAGGCATTAAAGAGGTCCCGTTTCCTCGAGGTTTTCTGCAGAGTTTTCCTGCTTTGGCTCTCATGCATTGCGTGTGCTGTAAAATTTCCGTTGACGCACTTCCTCTTTTGCCTCAAGGTGTTCCTGGTTTGTCCGTGCTCTGCACACTCTTTCACTCCCCCACTCTCTCACTCGCACTCTGTCTCTCGCTCTGTGGCACACTTTAAGGCAAATCAACGTAATTCTTCAAGTTTGATTTCGTGTGTTTAGCTGCGTGTGTGAGTTGGCTTACTTAACCTAAAGCTGCCGCTGATGCCACTCGACGCCAGCATCTACTTGCTAATAAAAAGCGCACACACACCGATACACACCCCCACACACAATCGCAGTCAGTCACAGGCAGAAAACAATAACAATGAATGTGCGATAATTTTACATTTTATCAAGTTTGGGACTCTGTCGCACTGCCAGCGTCGCAGCATTCGTCGCCGTTGCCATTTTTTATGCGCGCATTAAGCGGATTTCGGTCTAAAGCCCTGCCACTTCATATGCCCCCTATTCCTTTTCCAGCTCCCTCCCTCCCCTTCCCCTCGATGGCACGCCTCAAGCACCCAAGCTCTGCCCACGCTGGCCCCCTTCAGTCACACGCTCTACACAAAGCACGTATAAAAAATGTATAAAAGTAACAAAATGTTACGTATACGCCTTGGCAACCAAGGGCAAATGTCACACACAAACGGTCGCTCTCTCACACACACACACACATACACACACCTACTCATTCACATGCACTGAGAGAAGCGAAATTTCTTTTCGTCTGTTAAGTGTAAGCGGCTTAGTGGTGTCGGTGGTATCGTAGCTGGCACTTGTCTTGCTCGCTGCCATTGCTGCGGTTAGAAAAGTAATTCGATTATAAGAAATTCCCACAAAAAAACCCACACACACACATACAGAGTCGAGTGAATGGGCATGCAAAGATGGCGGCAAGGGGTGAGCACGCAAGCTCCTCATTTATTATTAATTAGTGCAAACATTTTGCTAATGGGCATCAAAATGAAATAAATGGGTTTTAAGTTTAGCTGTAATTTTCGGCTGAGCTAGCTTGAAATCGCAATTGTAGCTAAATGTTGATTAAAGTGTTGAATTATTTATTGTGAATGAAACTCAACTTAATTTGAAACTAAGCAAATGCGATTTATGTGAATAATGAAGCTGATTCCCCCTTAGATGTTGTCCAAGTACAGCGTGTTCTGCCTCATATGCATTTAGTATTTTCTATATAAATTGTTTTTAGTATTTTAATTTGTTACATTCTCTCCGGGCAGCACGTTGCAAAAAAGTGCTGGGTGGAAAAAGTTGGCAGAGAAAGAGTAAAACGTGCAAGCTGAGAGACAAAAATTTCATTTTGAGTTGCCTGTCGTGTTTTCTATGGTAATTTATTGTTGTCTTTTTTCGGTCGAGCAGGCACTAGACACCCAAATGCAGCAGGCACACATATACACACACATACGCGAACATACATGACGACGGTGAAAGGAGAGCAGAGTCGCAGCTAAAGTGTCAGGATGGCATTGCCACCATAAAACTGTTAAAGTTTTAATGACGAGCGTTCAACGGGTGCAGCAGGAACACACGGTAAAACGAGCTGCAGCCCCAAGAGGCAGCAGCAAGAGAGCAGAGCAGAGCAGGAAAGTAGAAAGGCGCAAGGCGTGGCTTAAAGCCAACAGAGCAGCAGCAGCAGCAGCAGCAGTTAGAATGACATTAACAATAGTTGGCAATGCGGTAAAAGCAATTTTGAGCAATGAAACAAAGGTGCAAGAGACAGAGAATGAGTGAAAGAGAGAGAGAGAACTACTGGTAAAGAGAGAGCGAACAAAAGGAGTAAGAGGGAAAAAGAGAGAGACTGACAGGCGAAGAGTGAGATGCCGAGACAGATAGATAGACCAAGAGAAAGACAGACAGACAAGCAGCTCAACCACACATACTATAAATGTCAGTTCCTTTGTGTGCATATGTGTGTGTGAGTGTTGTCAACTGGTAAATGTCGTGTGGTTCACTGATATTTTTTGCCATTTATTGTACCCAACGCTGTCTTTGTCAACGTGCTCGTCGCATTGTAGTTGTCTTCTAATTGTTGGCAGAAGAGAGAATGGAGGTAAGACTGCAATTAAGCAGCGACACGTTGCGCAGCTGCATCGCACACGCAGTTGTAATAAACATGTCGCATCCTGCATATAAATTGTTGCATACTTTGCAGCGCACCAAACCAGACCAGACCGCACCCAGCGCCAATTGAAGTGCCAGCTAAATGTTTCAACATCAAATCAACTGCAATGCCCAAACGATTTGTTCTAATTTGCCGATGTGCATACAGATTAGCATGACAGAGACAGAGGCAGACAGAAAGAGAGAGAGAGAGAGAGAGAGAGAGAGAGACAGAAAGAGGAAGGAAAGTGGCAAGAACTAACAGTTAAATGCGAGCTTAATGGGGAGTCCTAAAAGGCACCGCTTCCAAGTGCCATTCAGACTTCGGGCTGTGGTTTTGCCCGTCTCCGCTTTGTTCTTGGTCGGGTAGAAAAAAAATGATAGAAAGCGCTTATGGTAAATCAATTTAAAACCAATTTTCGTTTACAGTACTCTTAGAAGAACAGCGCAAAGCGATGCCCGAAGAGTCCTTGTGGCCACAGCAAATGAGTGGAACTCTCCCTCTCTCTCTCTCTCTTGCTCTTCTTCTTCTCTGCCTGGCAACAGTGCGTATTAAATATTCATTACTCTAAGCTACATCTTCGCTCAGACTGGATTCAACTTCCAAGTGCTGATGTCGCTCTACCTGAAGTTGTTGTTGCAGCAGCTTAAGTTGAAGGTAACCAGTTGATGCTTCTTTTCGGCGTAACGCTGAGTGTGTGTGTGTGAGTGTGCCAGCGGGTGACGCTATTTATAAAGCTGTTTTTAAAGACATCGAATTCGAATTTCCTTTTACCGAGCTACACGTTTTCCCATTTTGTTGAACGTGATGCGAATTCACACACAGATATAAAACATATGCAATAAGAGTCGAGCCAAAGCCGAAGACTTGCCTACGCTCTCACAAATACACACACACACACATACAGCCACACACATGTGGCGCTGGCAACTACAAATTGTGTTCAATGCAGCGTGTAAATGCTTTGTTGTTCGCGGTGCCCTCACCAAAGTCGGTCATATTAACTATGCAAGGCAAGAAAGATGGCAAGAAGATCGCAAATGAATTTTTGATACATGAAAACGGCTCAATATCTCGACGTTTAACATATCGTTTGTCTACTGAGTTTGCAAATTTCAACAATAAATAATTAACAAGTGTTTTAAAAGTTCGAAAGATGCGAGATTTGGTTGCGATTAAATGAAATCACTTTTATCTAATAAATAATGAATTGCAATGTCTACTCTCAGTTATTATCTGCAATAAGTGCAGAGTATACGCAGCTAAGTTTGATGACCTGTGCAGTGCACAATCCCCTTACCCGCTTATTCAGTTCAATCTGGCAAACTGAGCGTATACTTTATGTGCCAGGGGCTTCGCCGTGCGGTGATTGTTGGCTGGCTGGTTTGCGGCTTGCTACGCTCGGCAGCTGCAATTAATAAGCGGAAACTAATTGAATTCGCACTGCAATTGACACTGACAGCAATATTTACACCCCCCCACAATGTGCTTCGCAATTTTTCTTCCACCTTTCTTACAAGTTACGCAAGTCGATTATTTTTTTTAGCTAGCAGTGACAGCTCGTCAGCGGGAAGAGTATGAAAATAAAAATAAATAAACTGAAAGACGTTCCTTATTTAACTGACACCCCTTGCGCACCACTTTGTTTATATTTTTAGCCACCCCATGCCGCAATCAATAACGAGTAAAATTTGCATAAGCCGAAAGTATTATATGACAGCAAGTGCTGCCTGGTATCGGGTTATGCATTGCGGCATGCGAAACTAATTAGAATGGCAGGCAGGCTGGCTGGCTGCTTGTGGATTGCCTGTGGTTGGGATAACAAACCGTTTCGATACAGTTCGGTCTTCGGTCTCTGGAAATAGAATCGAAAACAAATAGATGATTAAATTCGAAACTGTTTGCCACAAGCAAAAGGTTTCCCATCTTCCGTTTCCCATTTGATATTGTCTTTGGGTTAGCCAAGCTTGAATTGATGGCAACAATCACATTCGAGTTTCTCTGTCTCTCTTGGTATCTGCGTGTATCTGTGCGTGTGCGTGTGTATGTGTGTGTTCATGATAAATGACAGACTGTTTACGATTATTTCAAGTGTGCTTAATTGCTGCTTTGCAATTGACTTTAAATAAACACAACACTGAGCAGCCCAGCAAGGCTATCAGACAGTCTGACAAACAGATAGACAGACAGACAGACTGGCAGACAGACAGACTGGCAGACAGACAGACTGGCTGACAGACAGGCAGACTGACAGGCAAACAGACGGGATGGGCGCTGATAGCAGGACACCTTAAGATGCCTGTTGGTTGGCGAACAATGCCACACCACAGTGCGTATACACATTGTTGATAATTTACTCAGCTCTTATCGCTACACAGGTGGAACATACGCTTCGTTGGCTCTACAACAACAACAACAACAGCAACAGCAACAAGAACATTTAGAACAAATAACAATTTCAACTAGAATAAATCTGCAAATTTGCCAAATATGCGAGATAAACACATGTTCTGCCAAAAATTACGCATACGCCTAGTTAAATTCGGGGATAACTTGCAAATGCCGTTTAGTGAATATCAGAATGTATTTCAGATATTTCAACTGCATGTCATGTGAAATTCAAAATTCTGATAGTCGAACATTGTGGAAGCTCTAAAAATAGTTCCATGCATAGTGAAAACCAGATGAACGTTACAGTCGGGCACACCTGACACTAAGATACCCTTCGTCTAGTTTTAAAACAATGACAAATACATTAAGAGCACACCAGCAAGCGCAAGTAACTCTCTCTAAACAATAAGCACTAAATTTTAATAACTTGTGTCTGATCGGATTGAAATTTGAAGGAGAGATAAGAATTTAAGTCAGCTAACTTAATGTCGAAGTCAGAGAGTTGTGTCTTGCATAAGAAATCGACTTGAATTTTAATATTGATTTGCGCAATTAGTGACATAAAGTTCATCAGCGTATAATATACTGCAACCATCAGCCAAATTTGTTTTCTCTACCTTTTCTCACACAGCCTGACGGACATTGCTCAACCCACTCAACTAGTGCTCAGGAGAGCAATAATATATACAATACTTTGTTGGGACTACTTCACCTTGTTCTGCCTGTTGCATATGTACATTTGCATGAAGTATACCCTACTTTAAGCTTTTTTCAATCGCCGAAGGGTATAAAGAGTTGCGACAATCCTTTTTTAATGATTCCTTTTATACTGTGTTGCAGCTTTGTGCAGCATCATAGTTATATTTTCCGCATATTTTGTTAGTTTGTTGTTGGAAACACATATTTGAATTATTAGTAAAATTAAGTTGGTTATTGGTAAAGCTGATTTCAAAGCAAGACTAATTGATAATGAAATATGCGAATAATAACACTTAATCTGTCAATTTCTTTATAATCTGTCAATTTCTTTAATTTACATAACTGCTTTAGTTAAATTCGATGTCAACAATTTCAGCAGCCAAAAATCTCTGTCAGCTCTAGTCAAATTAAATTAATTTGACACCTTACGCGACCACTTGCCAATAAAATCATCTAGCTGCAACCTTCAGTCGACAGTTCGTGGCTCCTTTCCCCTCTTACTGCTTACTGCTTGCTGCGTGTTGCAGTGGCAGCGTCAGCTCATTAAGATTGCAACATCAACACTCGTTGGGGCTGCGCTCAGTGCGTCGTCAAGTGGGCTACACAAAACTTGAGCTATTTAACTACATCTATCGCAGTTGCTGCTGCAGCTTCTGTTTCTGTTGGTGCTGTTTGTGTTTGTTCGCCTGTTTGTTATCCATTCCGCGCCTCTGTTGGTCCTAGTGCGTTGTATAAACATTTATTTGGTGCGTCACAGTAGGGAAATAGGGGAGGAGAGAGAGGGAGAGAAGAATGGACTCCCTTCTGCTGCTGCTGCTGAAATCTTGTGCAGAAGTTTATGCAATGTCTATTCACTTGTGCCATTATATCGTAGCTTGTCGGTTATAAGTAGGGTCTGAGTGGAAGATGCGAATGTCAGTTGCCTTGTTGCCACCCCTCGTATGCGCGATATGGAGTAATTTGCGTGCGTCCTATGCTCTGGGGTCTGATTTGACATACAGCGTACACAGCATACTTTTCAGCGCCTCGTCTGATTGTTTGTTTGCCACTTTCAGCTGTTTTCCCTACTGCTGTTGCTGCCCCCCTCTCTCGCCTTCGCAGTCAAAAAACAAGTCCCAAAGTCTCATGCTTATTACATCAAGTAAGCACACGTGCATTCCACAGAGGGGCGCACATAGTAGTTGCTGGGGCGTGGCCCCTCATGTAAATCTGCACACACTATTGTCTGCAATGCCAGGCAGAGTTGGCCAAGGGGGAATGTGCGGTGGAAGGGGAGTGAGAAGTTCGCAGCTCGCAAAGCATTTGCGTACTCTCTCCTCTTCTCTCTGGGGCGCGTTTAAAGCCAGCTTAATTTTTCATGCGCGCCTGCCGCAATAACCCAGAGGGTTTCCAGCTTGCCTATTGTTGTTGCTGTTGTTGCTGTTGCTCTTCTTCTGATGTGTTCCAACTACAGATTCATCTGTTTTATTTTTGATCTCTTACACGCTCGCAAAGTTGATTGTCTTCTGTTGACTGTTCGGATGGATGTGGAGCAACAAATGACTGCGGCTTTCCTTCCAGCCAGAGGGTAGTCGCAAATGTTTCTGAAGTGCGAATGGTGCCACATTAATTGTTCTTATCACGAAGCTCTTTGATAATATCCGTAGTAGTTTTAAATTGTAGTTTTCTCTATAGAATTATATTTCGTTTGTTATCGTTTCGTGCTTGGCATCGAACTGACCTCGCACAGCATGCACTGGCATCGCTTGCGCGTCTATTGTGCTTGTCAACCCGCCACGTCTTGCACATTACTCATACGTCACGTGGCACAGCAAGGGCTGCGCCTTCAACGCTGACGTGCAATTTCAATGGTCAATCAAAGCGTTCGCTGCAACTAGCTCAATGGTTTGCCTCCTCTGCTTCCTCTTCTCCACGCCCGCTGTTGTCAGTTTCATGACAATACTAAGTAAAATTGCATGAGCTCAAATAAAATTTCCCGCAGCGCACACACACACACACACACACACATTGCCTTGGGTTAGTTTCGAGGGTTGCGTGGGGCAAATCAATGACGCACTTGCCACGGCAACGGGAGCAAAAGCGGCAGCGAAGCGAGGAATTCGCTGCAGTCGATTGACTGGGATTGAGATGAAGCAGCAACAGCAGCGGTATCGCCACATCAGTTGGCTTGTTTCACAGCGAGGAATTGTCTGTGCTTGCCACAATAAGTTTGCGGCACACGCCGTTTGCCGGCAAGTCAGGTGCAGCCATCTGTAACTGTATCTGCCGCTTGAGAGCAACTATCTGTATTCTTCTTCCTTCATCTGAAATATGCAATGCGTCTCGTTTTTGTGGTGGGCGTTGGTTTTCATGCTCTACTTGCAGCCAGGCAGGCAGTCAGGCAGGCAGCCGGCATCAGTAGTAGTACGTTGAATAATTTCCAAATTTGACAGCGGACATACTAGCAGCACCTGCACGAAGCTAGCTCAGATTGCTAGCCAATGCCAGGGCACGCCCCTGCAACGTATGCCGAACGGATGCGGCAGCGGAAACAGTCAACGTGGCAGGGCGTTTTGAGGTAACCTGTCAGGCAAGAGATATATATTGAATGACGAACAGCTTCAACTCAGTTACACTATCTGCTATGCATCTCTCTTTCTCTCTCCCTACCTCTCCCCCTCTCTCACGCTGCATAATGCAAATGGTTGCGGGGGTGGCAAAAGGATATCGTAAAACGTATCGTCAGAGTTTCCGTATCCTATTAAGTGTGCAAATTACTTTCATATGCACATTCTGATTTCCTAGTTGCAGCCTTTTCCAATGCAACAACTTCCAGCCTCAAGGGCACACACTAACAATACACACACACACACAGCAATACAATTGCACACGGCACACGAGCGTAGGCGGCGCAGGAAGCTGAGTATGGGAAGGCGCACAGGAAGCTCAGCTGCCAGGGGCCACCGCCTGCAACACAATTCAACATTGTGCGCCCGACGATTGTGTAACAGATCCGAAAACTAAACAAACTGCAGAAAAAATAAAGTGAGTTAAAAGCAGAGATAATGCCAACATTCCTGTTAAGCAAACACATAACAATAATTCCTATTTACAATATTTGCCAAACCATCTGCCATTCTCAAACGAATAATCGAAATTTACTTAATTATTTTGCCAAGTTTTGCCATTGTTATACTCTTCCAGACGGTATATTGAGTTTAACTAAGACTTTGCAACGCATCTTAGAAAATATTCGAACTAAAATATGTATATATTCTTAGTACGCATCAACATAGGAATCAAGAGAGCAACTAGCCCTGTCCAAACTGATATATTTTCTAGCTGTCATACAAATTAATAATCGTTCAATATCACTAGTATAGGAATATAAGAACCTGCAAGAGTATAGCACCTTCTGCTTGCCGAAGGCAGCCTTTGTTTCTGGTTTAAATACAAAGCTGTCCAACATTTTGTTGCATTTCAATTGCAAACAATGAACATGATGTTAACACAATTGTTGCATTGCATGCGGTCGTTTATGTATATGTTTTTATTCGGCCTGTTTCAATTGTTTGCGATTTACCTTGGCAAAGGTGAGTCCATGAAAAATGAATTTATTTACTGTCAGCCAAACTTTTTGTTAGTCCAAATAATTTTGAGCCACAAAAGTCCAACTCAGTTTGAGTTCATTGACAACCTGTCAGTTAATCCTATTGAACAATCACCCCATTTCCACCCTCCGCATTCCTTTGCATTTAATTAAAAAGTTAATTGAAAATATCCATAATAGAAAACCATCTATCACATGTAAAAAACCTAAACGGCCGACAATCATGCATAGATTTGCATATGATTAACGATAAAATGAATATTTTACAAATATATTTTCTGTTGTGCGACCGAATTCAATAAATCATGGAAGTCAATGATGTCTAAAATTAGCAAAGCAAAAAACAAAAACTGAACCCTAAATAAAAATAAAAAAAGAGGAAGCAAATAATAATAAACTCTGCAGAACCGTAACAAAGCCCAACATCATATAGGCCACTGAAATATGGCATGAAATGAAAGCAAAAGCTAAATAATACGTAGCTCAAAACAATAATAATAAAACACAAACATACACACACAGACAGGGAAAGGGGAAGAAGCTGCCGGCGATAACAAGAAGGCATCTTGGCCAACGACAAGGGCAACAAACCAGAGAAAAACGCTGCATTCGAGCACGCTCGACAGTATGATACCCTTCGCGCAGTTTTGAATAACAGTTACGCATATCCTTACAATTCCAAAGAGTCTTCTGTCATCTATAACTTTCACACTCTCAAAAATATGTGAAAAGAAGAGCACACAGGCTTGCACTTTGGGTACTTAAATAACATGAATATATTCTGTGTTTATTGTCCGATTGGATAAAAATTTGGAGAAAAGCTAGTTATTCTAGTCAGTAAAGTAAGTGTTAGTAAATTATTGATTAGCAGAGGCGGTGGGCATTACAACCAATATTTGAAATAAACGTTTGTTGCTCAAGACATACAGGAACCTCCAAGCCAAACTTGGTGTCTGTAGCTTTCTTAATAGCTGAGATCTGCATGCTCACACACACAAATAGACGGCCAGACGTGGCTTAATCGACTCGCCAAGTAATCCTGAGCAACAATAACAGTGCTTTGTGGAGTCTGTCACTCCTCCTTCTGCCTGCTACATACATTTGCACAAAGTAGGTATACCCTTTTTTTGGTCTAAGGGTATAAAAATTGCTTGGCCCGCTGCTGTTTCTCCTCAAACGATAAACCTTTACACTTCATTAGGCATGGGAAATTTCATGCTTCAACAGCTTGACGCTACGTTGACGGGCGGCACCAACGGCATCGACGGCGGCAGCAAAGGGTTAAAGCCGAGCCCGGTCCATAGCCGTGTTTAATCAGTGAATCAGATGATTCAGTTTCAGTCGATTCACTACGTTCGTTTGTCATTCCGCATTCGACATGCAAAACGCGCGTCAAAGCCAATGCACGACTTGGCGATACTCTAGATAGTCGGGCAAAATAACTAGTTTGATTACTGAATTGAATTGTCAAATTTGTGGACTGTGCTTTGTGCTCACTCATCAATATGAAATCTTCTTCTTCTCCAACTAAAATCTAATCTATTGTATTTTTCCGTTTAACCATTTCCCTTTTATATTTTCGTTACAGGGTATTGGCATCTTAAGAAATGCAGTGCACAGCAATGTGCTTTTGCCACGTTCCTTTGCTGTTTTCATTCTCTCTAGTTGCCTCTTCGAGTGCTTTGTTATTTGCCAAAGTTGTTTGTGCATTTTTCACTTACAGCCAATTTTCGCTAGCGACAACATCAATAAGAAGACAGCAACACGCAGAAACAACAACAACCTCAGCTCGATTCACTGTTACATTGGCAATGGCAGCAGCAGTGCCAGCAGCAGCAGCATCAGCATTCGCGACATTGTATTGACATTTAAGGCGTCATCGCCAGCGTTGCGTATACGCAATATTGTAACTTATTCGTTTATAAAATTAAATTAAAAAGAAATACGGCATAAAGTCCACATATATATACATATAAAAATACAAGCACATATATATTTCAACGTATTGAAAAATGTGCAGTGTGAAAATACAATTTTATTGCAATTCAATGAAAAATGTCATTGTGAGTGTGAGAGTGTGCGAATGTGTGAAAAAATAATTGCACGTATAAGTTTTTTAATTAAAAAGTACGCGTGACTTGTGTCAAATGTGCGTGAAAGGTGCGAAGAGGAAGCTGTGAAAATCTGCGGGCAATTCGAGGGCGCACTTTCTTCTTCGAGAGAGCGAGCGAGTGCGCTTCGATCGGCAGGTTCAGATTAAATCACAGCTGACATTTTCGCATGACTTTCCCAAGAGAGTTTTCTCGCACTTTGAATCTTGTCAACAGATTAATATGACCTTCTGCGTATATTTTCCAGCTGTGACAGCCACACTCAGTGTGGCAACTAATCATGCAAACAAATATCCAGAAGATTCAGTCGACTGCGATGCTGCCATGACGACTGCCTAGTGATAAGACGAGCAGCACGCTCGACGTTATTAATTTTAAACGCCTGCTGCGTGAGGCGCACAAACAGCAGGTAGCAGCCGCAATGGAGGCCACCACAATGCCCAGGAAGCGGCAAAGGAAATTGCAGGCGAGCGACAGGAAGAGAGCAAGAGAGATAGAGCGTGCAGGGGGAGGCGGAGACTGCGCACACATCCCTTTATGTTCGCGTATTCATTCATAAATTTCGTGTCATAAGCGTGCGAAAATGGAACAAGTATTTCAATTTAATTATGAACTGAATTCCTGCCCAAGACAATGTGTGGCAGGCAGGCAGCCTGTGGCACCAAAGCTCCTGTGATAAATGGCATATTTTGTGGTAAGACATGGGGACAAACCAAGAGTTGCGAGTACTAGTTGGGTTGCATAGAAAATACTTAAGCTGAACTTCACTTCACTTTGCTGTTGCCATCTCGCTCGTATGCAAACATTTCCTTTTAGCTCAGCGACTCATTCATATGTGTTTCATATAAAGGTTTCCACTTGCAAGACTTCCCATTACTCAACCCCACACCGCCCCGCCCGCTCACACTTGATAGGGTTACAGCTGAGCGATGCTGGAGTTTGTCCTTGCCAAGGCTGCCCCACCCCTGTGCACGTGCTGCGCTCAAAGGAAACGCCTCACTGCATGCAACAATGTGCAAGTCACGCCGAGCACCGACCCACTGCTGCCAGCGTGTCCTTCTCCAGCTGCAACTGTGAGTGCGACTGCGACTGCCACTGCGACTGCGACTGGTACAACAACAGCAACGAGCACAGGCAGGGGCAACAGCTTGACTTTACACCTTGATGCAATTTAGTGTAAAATTGCAGCCAGGCGTTTATTTTACTCGGCTTCTTTCGGCTTCCTTCCTTCGACCCCAGTCCCATTGCTGCTGCTGCTGATTGGCATAGGCAGCTTTGCTTTACTTAGCAGCTCCGTTAGGCAAACGTCACGTCACGTAATGCGTAATGTTATGCAAATATGCATTATTGCATTTTTGGCGAATGGATTTATAATGAACTGCACTCGAGTTTGCAATCAATTGATATCTTAAAGTTTATTCTTAAGAAAATATGCAACAGCCTTTTATTTACTTATTTTGAAACTATTCGTTTATTTATTTATATATTGATTAAATCATTTATTCATTCATTTATTTAGACATGCTTTACTTCAGGCATAGATCGCATATGCAAAGCCAGGTAAACGGATACCTATCTTAATCAGCTCAACTACGAGTGGGAAACAGAAATTAATTAGACTCTTGTGCGATGGTATAGAGTTTCGTTGAATAATCCCAGATAAATGCAATCATATTTCATCCAGCCATAGGCCTGTCTCTCTCGCTCTCTCCCTCCTGGTATCCATTTCCTTTGCCAGTCTTTTAAGTGGTGGCGCGATATCAAATAACATATGTACGGTGCGTACGTAACCCTATTACGTACTCCAATCACGGTAGCTGCACGGGCATACACTGACAAATCGAGCAGAGGGACGGGTGGGGAGTGCGAGAGAGATCTAAAGATTGGCGCACTGGCACAGGTTATGCCATTAAATTGCAATTCCTTTCGATTTGCGCTACGCTGCCAGCCCATTTATCTCGCCTTTGCTCTGCCCTGCTACTTTCACATTCTCTCTGCCGCACTCTCGCTCACTTGCACTCTCTCTGCCTCTCTCTCTCTCTCTCCCTCTCTCTTTGTTCAACGCTCTCACAGACGTGTGTGCTGTGTTGAATGTGCCAGTGTTTTATGCAATCTTCTAGTCTTATGCCCTTTAATCTGCGTCGTGTACTTGACACAAATGCCGCATAAAAACAACAAGCAGAGCAACAACAACAGAAAAAGCTTTATGCACATGCAATCTCCGCACACACACACACACACACACAGACGCACAGCTGCACTTTGCATAAATGTACGAGGAGCAGCAACGTATGCCGGAGTTGCTTGGTGCATAAATCTAGCGCTGAAATGTATGCAACACATTTATATTTGCACCCTGCACAACCCGTCCTCCCCCTGCCCTACACACTGAAACAATGCCAGGTAGTGCACGCAGTTGGTAGACGGGTGAGGGGCAAGGGGAAAGGTAACGTACTAGCAGCCAAAAGAAGTCAACTGCAGGCTCGGCGACACAACTTGCAACTTGGCAGTGGCACAGCACAACACAACAAAAAGCAGGAAAACAACAACGGATGAGAGAAGCGGAAAAAGTCAAGTCGAGAAATAAAAGACGTAGGAGAAGAAGCAAGTGCAGCGTCGCCTTTATTAATTCTAAATCATGGCAGGCGCCATGGCACTTTTTCGTTGCATACTTTTAAGCGCATGCGATTTTCAATTGCTCTCGATGCAGCAGCGGAAACAATTCAAATGTGCAGCCAAGTGTTGCAGCACTCGCCTCCAACACTGACGAAGTGTCCACTTAAAGGTGTTGCCTCTAGGCCCGACGCATTGACTGTGGCATTAGCATTGTGGCCTCCACTAAACTTGATTGGCAATACGAGGAGAGTTCAACGTGCCCACTAAAAATAAGCCGGAAGCAGTTAAGTCTCTCTCGTCTGGCTGAGAGTCAAAGCCTAATGCCCCTGCCCTGCCTACCTGCAGTACCACTAGATGCTGTCAGCCCACTCTCACCACTCCTCCCTCCCTCTCTTTACACGACCCCATTCGATCCGGCAGTGCACTGTTTGCGCTATCACGTACGCAGACCAACAACTGTGCGACAGCTTAAAACAAAATGTATTCATACAAACACACTGAGCCCTGCGATGGCATTAATGGCAAAAAAAGCAAAATGGTTAGACGTGCCTAGGCCACACAAGACCAGAACAGAACAGAGTAGAGCAGAGCAGAACAGAACAGAACATGGAGCAGAGGCTGAACCAACTGGGCTGGCCGGGGCTGGGTGAAGCAGCCAACTGGCAAGCCGCAATTGTAGCATCAGCAACAGCAGCAATGGCAATGGCAACGGCAATCCCTTTGTGCACGGCTGCAGGCCGGGCCTACGCTGCGTATGAGTAATGTGTGGCTTTCTTAGCCGCTTTGTAGCTAGTTTGTATGTAGCATGTAGTTGCCGGCCATAGTCTGTTGCCAAGTAGTTTTCAATTAGCTCAGCCTTGACAGCCCACACTCACTGGCGAGCATCGTTGAGTGCTTTATGCGCTCCCACTCTCCCTCTCTCTCTCTCTTTGCTGGTCTCTCTCTCTTTCTATGCTCACTCTGCCGTTGTTTATTTGCAGCTAATAGCAAGGGCTTCGACCAAGTTACTTAGCGGCGCAAAGAAACAACAACTGCATGGAAAAAAGTACGCAAAATGAAGCTCAACGGGGCTTCATTGGAGGCTGGTCAACCAACCAGGGTGATGGGGAGGCGTGGCAGCTCAAAGCCATCGACTGCGCATTTGTTTTCATCGGCAATTGACTAGTGAAAGCTTTTAGCCGGAATTGTGCACGGCAATCGCTGCAAATGCAACAGCAGCAACGGCAACTGTCGCTGCCTCCTAAGCCGCTGCAGCGAAAATGTTGTTGTCCTTTTTAGCGCTTAGCAAACGGTTACATGAACTTACCTATAGGGCTGGCACAGCACCTTTAAAAACGCAGATAAACGCAGGAAATTTATTACTTTAATAGGTCCAGTAATATTTGTTTATAAATTTGCAATCCACTCTCAATTGAATCGTCATAAATTTGAATTTTATTGAACTGAACTAATCGTTTATGCTGTAGATTTAGAAATATTAAATAATGTTCTGCATAATCAATTGAAAATGTTAATTTGTAGTCAACATTTACAGATTAACAACAAACAACAAGCGGTGAACAGTGATAATCTGTATTTATGCGTGTTTATTTGCAAAGAAAGAGAAATTTGTAAAACAAATGAATAAAATTCTAAATAAAATATTTGTGGACATAGATTTATCTAGGTAAATTATTTCATGTTGATATACTTATAAATTTAGATACATATCTGAATATATTATTATATTATTCTACTTTCAACCTCAGCTGAAAGTCCATACGCTAGTCGGTGCTCAGCTTTCGCTGCTCAGCTGATTTGGTTCACCTGTTTCAGCTGTTTTGGAATGAGCCTGGTCGAATAATTTCCGATCAGCTAAGGAGATTACTTTAAGCGCTTCGGGCGTGACGACTGCGGCAGTTGAATTTTGCATTACTTTTCGTGTTTGTTTCTCATACGCAGAATACAGAATACATACATACATGAGCCACTGTGAGTGCGTATTGTGTTGCTTACAAATTAAATTCTAGCTAACTCAGTCAGGCAGCAGAGCAAATTGAACAACAATTTCGGGAATATTTGTACAGCGCGAATTGGGCTCAATTGACTCGTATTTCCGGGACCCAAAGGGGAACATAAGAGAGAGAGAGAGAGAGAGGGAGAGAGAGCCTCTGGTGATAGCATTTTATTAATAAAGCCACAAGCCAGAAGCCACTTCCCAGTGCCAGTGGCAGTCCCAGCATCCCAGCGTTGCTCAGCGGTTACTGCCAATTTCTTTTCATAAATTTATAACCAAAAGCCGTAACGAACGAAGCTCGTCCTTGACGGCGGCAAAGGAGAAGGAGGACTCAGGACAGGCAGTTTGGCAAATGTTTTATTGCGTACATAAATTGCAATTAGCCTTAGCGCCTGCCGGGATAAATGTGCGTCGACGCCAGCGCACACGCCACGTCACCCCAGGATACGCATGTGTGCGCGCCCAGGGAGAGTCCGGACAATATGACGAACTGCCGCCTGTGCTGCCTCGTTTGGTGGGTTAACAAAACATCAATTGGCTTATTAATGTTTGCACTGGATGCCGACCGGCAGCAAAGACAACATTGGCAACCACCCGCAGAATCACCGCCGCCGTCACCATTTCTATTGGCAACGCGTGCGCCCAAGTGGCGCCCCAAGCAGATGGCCACCTCGGACCGTGTTCCCTGGGACAGTCACGCCTGCGTTTAATGTGAAATTATTGCTTTAATGCTCTCTGCCAAATGTCAAGCGTCGTCCTCTTCTTCCTCTTCTGCTTCATTCTGTTTGTGTATTTTTTCTCCTTCTTGGTAATATATGTATACAAATCGTTGGCTTCTTCGCGCATTCTAATTGCCATTGCTCAAAAGGTTATTGCCGCACGAAGGCGCCGCTTGGGCATTAACTGAAATTTAAAGTCGTGTGGGTGAAGTGTTTTCCCCAGAGGCTTTATATGTCTGTATATACATAACTCAATTAGAGCCTGATGTCGTCGCTTGACTTAAAATGTTGGCTAATTAGTTTGGATTTATTATCTGTTATATATCTTACTCATTCCATGTTCATTTTGAAAAATAAAGTACCGAGTTGATAATCAAATGATGCATTTTCCCCACTTTCATGGGCAGTTCAGTTCGCAAACAAAAAACCAAACATAGTTGATAATCAATTGATGCATTTTTCTCCATGTTCATTGGCAATTAAATCCATTGTCTAACTGCCTGTTGAAGTGGTGAAAATTGTTTGAATTTTACTGCATTTTAGTATATTCATTTTTCAGGGTTTTTTTAGGTCTTTTCGCTGATGATTTCAATGAGAATTCACGACGTGCTATTGTGAATTTATATATAAATATAAAAATATATGAATATATAAATTTTGCAATGTCCGCACAGAGGTTCAAGAGGTTAAAGCACTAGTATTAAACCTGGCTAAAGTGTCAGCAAAAATAGAATACGTTTTCTTTTTGCTATGCATTCCAAACTTTTAAAACATCGAAATAAAACCATTTCATATAAAATGAAAACTGGCGCAGTTCCAATAGAAGGCTTGACTGGCTGTTGAATCAAAATAAAATATTGTAGTATTAACGCTTGTTTCTAATACACACACACACACTCAAACACTCACGCGTACTGTGTGTACTGTTATTTTATTCAGGCTTTCATCTCTTGCTTCTCCAATTCGCAGCTGGCTTCATCATATTTAAAGTAAAACACAATACAACATAAATTCAGCAGGACAAACACAAGTTGAATGCCAATTTGATTGATGGACATGCTCTGTGTGTGTGTGTTTCTGATTGTGTTTGTGTGAGTGCACAGCAGGCACTTGGGCGGGCAACTGTTTGCGTGGTGTATGCAACACTTTTTGTGCGCCGCCCTTGATTTCCTTTATCTAGCTCGATTTGTGTGAGTGCCTGTGTCTGTGTGTGAGTTTGTGTTTGCCTGTATGTATTGTGATTTCTTTTATGCTGAAGGCGATAGCAATGTAAAAACATTTAAGGTTTCAATTAAGCAAAATCCCAAAGGTCCGTGAAATGAAAGAAAAAAACCGAAACCCAAAGGTTGCCGTACAATGAAAAGCGCCAACAACAACAACAGGAATATCAACTACAAAAGGGAATCCTAACCGTGCCAGGACGATCAACCGACGGTAGTCGTTAGAAATATTTTGAGTAATCAATTTGGGTCTGCTATGTATAATATAAGTGTGGATAAAACTAAAAGCAGGGTGTCGGTCAAGCCTTTGGTCCTGATTTTAAGCTGCTCCAAAGAAATAAAAAATGCTTAAGCTTACGTGCAGCATGACAAACGATGCTTGCTGTAAAGCAAAAGTCGGTGTGTGTGTGTGTGTGTGTGAATGTGTGTGTCTGTGGGGCAACAGGCAAATCCTTCCATCAAATGTCAAAGTTTCAACTGTAACGTCCACTCGAGTTCTATTGAGATTTATAGTGCCTTACCTCCTGTCCGAACCTTAAGCACACCTATCATTAATTATAATCTTTAGACATTGACGTAGTTTATTTGTTTTTCCCAATCGCCTGCTGCAATTTATGCGCCAAGTTTGCTCGCCGTAGGCGTCAGCTTGCCTTTCAATTTCAGTTGCAGTTGCAGTTTTTTATGAACTGCACTCGGCTCCCTTGTCGAACTCTGCCTGGCCATGAGCCAATTGTGCCCTGTCCCCCCGCCCCACGCCATCAACAATAACTTACACTTTCTTTGCAGCAACTGCAGCAACTTGGGGGCTGCAAGCTGTTTTGACACTTTTTGGGCACAACAAAAACTTTGCCCCAAAGTAGGCTCAGCGCGGAGATGTTCTCGAAAATGAAAATGAAAAGCCTCAAGGAAATTCGAACAGAAATACTGCAGCTCAAGGGGCAGCTCTGGGGCATGTGTTGAAATGCTCGTCTGATTAAAGGAGCCTGCCCAACTTTCGCTGCTCAGAGTGATCAATTTTTTTGTTCTTTACGCCACTTTTGGCTTTTTATCTTATCGATGTTTTGCGTTGTCCTTTGGCCTGGCCTTCTTCTTCTTCTGTTTCTTCTCCTTGTTGTTTGTCGCAGCCTTCGCTATTATTTCGCCATCCACTTTTGCTTAACCCAGTTACAGTTTCAGTTTCAGTTCCAGTTGCCTGCATTTTATTATTATCTGAAAAACGAAATGAAACGAAACGAAACTTTGCAATGTAAATTAAATGCCGATGCCGGCAACTTTTTGTTGACATTTTCTTCGCTTCTCGTATTTGGTTTCTCGCTTTTTTGGCTAACCCAGAAAGAAAATGAAACGAAGAAAGAAACTAGTAAGAAAGCTACTGAGCGTGCTCGACTGTGATATACCTGCTACCCACCTCTAGCGTATTTTGTGTTGTATAGTTTCGAGTGAAAAGAAAATCAGTAGCTCTTGAAAATTGTTTCTTAAATAACTTTTATTTTGCAGTCTCCAGATTTTGTGCCTATAACGACTCGGCTGTTGATGCTGATTAAGAATACATATGATTAGTTAGTGCTGCCATGCCTCCTTTCACCTTGTACATAAATTTTCGGCTGCCACTATGTCATAATACCCTTCATCTCTATGTGTAGCGGGTATTAAAGAGAGAATTTCGTGTACAAACATTTTTTTATTGTACCCGTGGAACCAACAAATAAATGTGGTTTAAACATGACAAGCCGCTGTGGGCCGCCGGCTCGTTATCACCAAATATTTTTGCACACGAAATGAGCGAATAAATAAACTGAGCATTGCCCCCTCCCCTGCCCCTCACAGTGGGAGAGAGGCTGCCCGGGGAGGATGCCCGACGGCGAGCGGTCACGAGTGAGACAAGCAACGTGGGCTACCTTGCTACCTTACGGCGCACGGCAAATAAGCGAGAGTTGGGTTTGGGTTTGGGTCTGGCTTTGGGGTGGCTGACCGTTTATGGTCGTCAGTTTTTTGGCCTGCTGTTTGACAAATAAAACGTGAAATGTCAGGGCGCAAAAAAGAGAGTAACCAATAAAAGCTTAATTAACTGTTTATGGCCATGGCATGTTAACAGTTCCCCTAAAAAAATGGGAGCCAGCTACCGTACACACACGCACACACACACTCTCGCATATTCACGTACACTTCACAGTCATTAATTTGCAGTTGGCAAGCTCGAGAAGTGGAGCAGCAAGAGTCATTGCCCATGGCAACCCCAGATTGATTGGGGGTTACGTGCTGCGGTCAAAGTGAAGCTCCCAAAAAGGTAAACAAAGAGCTGAACTAAAAACACTTGGCAAACAAACGAACTTAAATAAGTGCTCAACTAGCATATACCCTGTGATGAGTAGAAGCTTTAATGCTTTTACTTTCTTCATGCTCTTTTCATTTGCTGTCAAACCTCAAGCAAATTCAAGCATCAACTGATTCAGGTCTACCCTTTAATTCGAATAAATTCTAAGTAAGCTTAAATAATAAAACAACATGTCTCTCAATACCGAGGAAAAGGGTGCAGCCAAGATGAATGAAAAACTGAATACAGAAAAGATATTGGAAGCGCAGGGTATCGGCGACAGCATTGTGAAGAGTCCCACAAGTACAAGCAAGTCGCTGGAAAGCTTCTTCGATGGCAAAGATACAACGTCGCACTCCTCGTGCGAATCGTTCAAAGCCATTTGCCATGCATGGGCAAATCGGGGCAAGAATGCCTCCAAAATGTCGATTCAAACAAACCGGCAACCGCTTGAGGAAAAGATCGAGGAACTGGTTTGCAAACTGAATAGCACTGAAAACGAGGATGACTCGAGGGAGCTGGCAAAAACTCTCTCGATGTGCGTCATGATGGAGAGTAACACATTGAAGTTCAGCGAGAGTAGCGAGGAATGTGTTGTCGCGTCGGCAAGCGAAATGCTGGCGAAGCAGTATTTTTTGGAACCAGAAGAAATCCGTGTTGCATTTACGATCTTTAAGTCCTGCGATAAGAACTTCGACGGCATGATCGACATGAACGAAGTGAAGTTTGCACTGGAAAAGTTATCGATACCCCAGACCCATTTGACCATCAAGGGGATCATTGCTAAAGTTGTTGACAAGACCGTGACCGAGCTAAACTTCTGTCAATTCCTGCTCTGCTATATAGCCATTCAACAAAATCGTGTTGCCGACACCAACATAACTGATTTACCTGGCAGTCACCAAACTCTCGAGGAATGTGTTAATGTCTCCGAGGTAGGCGTGAACGGTGCCAAGAAGTTTTTCGAGGCTAAGATCGCTCGACACCATTCGGACAAAGGCTCTCAAAATCAGACTCTGTAAACCTCTCAAATATTTCGTTTACACATAACTCAACTCCTCTCTACATACTTTGGCTTACCAAATTTCCGTCGAGCCGGGCTGACCTTGTGGCCAGCCCAAGCGACTCCCATAAATCACGTTCCAATAAAGGGAAACGAAAACTTAAGTGTCCAATCAAATGTAATTGCTAAGCCGCCAGCGCCGTTTTGAGTTGCAAACAAAATAAAAGGCAAATTTTGACTCCCCCTTCAAGCAGTGTGGGTGGGGTTGCTAACCTTGCCACCTGCCGCTTGCCCCTTTTCACCAGCCACCATCAAAATGTGCGCCACACACGCCAAGTGCCAATTGCCAACAGCAAAAGAGGCAACTGCTGCCTGCGAGTGAACCCAACCGGGCCGGAAGTTGCCAAGCCTCAAGCCAAAAATATTTTCGTGCAAATAATTTGCCAGCTTAACTACGTTAAGTATTTAGATATGTATTTTTATAGCCCACTTTAGCATGCAGCACATCATGGGTATATTACGCGGGCGGTGAGTGAAACGCATAAACAACTACGGTGTGCACTCGATAAGGTAAACTTATGAGCTCAAAGAAAAGATCATAAGGTATTGCTTATCTGAAGTAAAGCTGAACAAGAAGTATAAAGCAAACTCAATAGAAAGTATAAAGCAAACTTTTTATTTTGTTCCACAACAATGTATTGGTATGAAAAGGCCGAACTTATCGAGTTAAATAAAAAGTCTATAGCAAACTTTATATATTACACATTATATATGAATAATCTTCTACAAATTCTTACATACTAGACCTTTTCTAAACTGTACAGGGTATCGCGCAATTGCGTATTATTTCGCGTTCTTTCGCTGTCTGGCCCACAATTATGTTGCCATTAAACCAAACCAAGCAGTGCTAATATTTATAACAGATTTTTACGAACGATCTCTCCCTCTCTCTCAAACTTCCCCTCGCCCTTCACCACCTGTACTCTTGCCTCTTCACGAATCATCCGATAAATCCACGTCGGGTAATGTAGCACGCCATATACAAATTATAATGAAAACGGTGGCAGTTGTACAAAGCTGCGTATACGCAATGCGGCCGACTTATGTAATAAAAATCCAACAAAAGTCAAGCGAAAATAATGAGCATAAGCGTGGGCAAGTCGTAGGAGGCGGCATAGAAGGCGTATATGGGGGCGGGGACACTGCCGGGGCGTGGAAATAGTTTTCAAATTAAAATAAATGCCGCAGCTGAAACAACTTTTATGTGCCCACAGCACAGAAACGGAAGCCAGGAGGCAGGCAGCAAGCAGCATGGTCGGGGGCGGGGCGATATCAAGGACGGAGGTCAGTTAAGGGGTACTGTGGGGGAAGGCAGAGTTGGGGAAGGGGCTGCTTTGGCCGCACTCAGCTAACCAAAATGCCATGAAAGTAAATTCACTAGAAAATTAATTATGAACGACGACAACGACGCAGTCGACGGCGGCATCAACCAATGCAGCGAACGAGGATCGAGGAGTGGAGTTGGGGAGTGGGGTAGGAAGTCAGGACATACCTTTTAATAGCATTGCCATCAATTTCGCTCAATTGCGCACACAATCGCATCTAATCACGTTGGAACGACCCTAACTAGAAGCCGGCAGTAACAACGAAATCAACAACAGTAGCAGCAGCAGCAGAAAGGGAGCTGGCGATGCTCTGGCTAAATGTTTATGGTTATAGTGTTCTCTCTGTGTGTGTGAAAGTCTCCCTCTGGGTGTATGTGTGTGTGTGAAAAAGGGTCACGTGTCAAATGTCATTGACATGGTTTGTCTTGCCTTTAAGTATTTGCAAACACACACGCACACACACTCAGACGTGCACACACTCACACAAGCAGACAGCAGCTTATGCCAACAAACTGACGACGAGTATGCCAAAAAGTATGCCACGGTTTTGCCTCATTTGCTGCTAACTCCACGCTCCCTCTACTGCCACAGCCCTCCTCACTCTATTCCTGCTACTAATGCAATTAGTTTATAACGAATTTTCGCTAAGAAATTGAAAAAGATCTGAAGCTGGCACAGACAAGATATAAAAACGGCAACACTGCAGAGCAACAGAGAGAGAGGGCAAAAGAGCAAGCGAGAGAGAGAGAGAGAGAGTGAGCGCAGGCATGTGCGGGAGTTTCGGCCAGCAGATTACACGTAAATGGCGAAAATAAAGACTCATTCAAATAGAATCATACTCTCGAGCTTATTTATGCAAATTGCTCTCTAGTTGGCGCAAAATAATATTATAATACTTAATCTCGAATAAATAGCTTTAAAGTGCTTGTGCTTGTAACGAACACTGAGCTCAACGTGATATAGAAAACTTAAGTCCGACATAACTTGAAGAGTGCCAAATTTTACCCAAGTGTGAAGCAAATGATGAAAAAAGTGCTTAAGCTCACGTCAATCTGTCAACATGGCTTAAATTCAATGTCGCATATTGCATGGCAGTCTGTCTATCAGTGCCCCATGTCCCTTTGCAGACCTTGAAAGTGACCAACAATAAGTTGTGAATACGTATACGCACTGTTGTTGTTGCTCGGGACCCAGCACCCTTTTCATTTAGTTTGATGCCTCGCAGACATGCCGAAGATTAGACAAAACCATTTTCCATAGCATATTCCCCAAATGCGTCACGAACCCAATCATAATAAATACCATACAGATACGTATGTGCCTGGCTCAAGGCCAGCCTTAGATTGTGTAGAAACTTTGAAGTGTAGGTCAAGAAATAGTTTTGAAAGTGGCATTCGATTTGAAACTGCTGCTGCCGCTGCTTGGGCAGCTCTGCCCCTGGCAGGACCTTAATTAAAAGGTGGTCGATTTTGAGTGGGAATTGAAACATTTGTTGGCCAAGTTATAATTATATAATACTCTCAAAAACCTTGCCCCGTCCGCCTCTAATTGTATAACGAGCAAAGGAGAAAACACTGAACTTTGACCTTTTCCAGGTGGTTACTTGAGCAGCTCAAATCAATTGCAGCACCTCAAGAGTTCTAAAAATATTTCACTCATATTTGAAGATGCCCGCACAGAAAACACCCTGTAAGCCCCTCAAGTTCTTACGCTCTTTCTCAACTAATACGCTATTATTTTATGTATTTATTTAAGCAGCAAAGGCTTTTCACAAAGGGCGCCACTCTTACGCGGAATTTCATTTAGATTGCCATTTTCCCCGCCCTTCATCATGACAATGTTTTGATATGCCCCGCTCAGTTGGGCATGCGAAATGAAATGCAATTCCCAACTCTCAAAATATAAATTGAAAATAAACAAAAGCATTTTTTCGAACAGATGCGGGGTGCGTCGGGGGTGCGGCGTGGTGCAAGGGTGTCAAATGATGAAGCTGCCAGCAAAATGTTAGCCATGTTGCAATCGAAAGAATGCGAAATAAAATACACAAGTTTATGCAATACAAAATGGAGTAATGCTTTGAGCGTAAATGGAAACCGTTAACTGGACGAGAGGGCGCAAAGGGAATTGCCTCAAAAACACTCGAAAACAAATTGGCAAAGGCAACCGTGATAATCTTGCAACTATCTTCTTATAATATAATTATATTTTTTTGTAAATGAAACAAGAAGGCAGAGATTTCCTTACATACCAAGTAAAAATCAATTGTTGCCAAAAAAAAAGAAGGCATCATTCGGCATACGGCACTTTTTATACTCTTGCAAGTTCTTTAATACTCAGATTGTTCCTATACAAGTAATATAATAATGGTACAGCATTGAGCAGTACAGTGTATCTGCAATATTTTGTCTCTGCAAGAGTATAGAAATTGCTTGACTTGACGCAAAACTTTTGGCAGCCAGAGTCTTTTTTACATGTTTTTCTTAACTCTATTGCGAGTGTATGTGTGTATGCTGTGTATCGTATTTTCGTTAGGAAGGCAGGGCAAAACAGCTTTTAGATTCAATTTCCGCGTTCACAATTCGCTTGTTGCTATTTTGCATAGCTCCTGAGACGCGCCCAAAGAACGTGGTCTCCGGATTGAGATGATTGTCGGTTGGTTGGGTTGGTTGCAAGCGTAGCAAGGGTTGCAAGGCTGTTGCGGTTTTGTGTTTATGTGTGTGTGTTTGTGCGCTCGAGGCCAGCATATTGGCAACATTGGCAGCCTCTGGCACATAGGCGTAACTTTGCAACTTGTTCGCCAAAGTTTTCCTTGCCTGTTTTTGCTTTAAGTAATTCGCGCGCGGCGCAAGTCGTTTTTCCTTCAAGATTTATGCACTCTTCGGCAACTGCATTTGCAACTGCAGCAGGCACTGGTACCGCCCCCCACTCCCCTATAAGTTACAGCTGCTGTTGCTGCTGTGTCAGGGATTAAGTGAGTTTTTGCCATTTGCAATGGATGCAAGTTTTCAGGTCTTTTGACGCATTCCAAATAGAAAAGATTTATTCGCAAGCTGTTTATCACTGAACTCTCTCCCCCTCTCTCTCTCTCGCTCTCTCTCGTTCGTTTTCTTCCCCAGGCAATGATACAAGTTTTTATTTAAAGTAAAACACAAACTTTTCAACACAATCGCTGAAGAAAAATTGCAGACAGTGAGCAATATAAAATGCGATCTTCACATAATTTGTTGAACTCTGCGCCAAGCTCAAAAGTCAAAGTGACTTTAATGTTATAGAAATATCTCTGGGGTGGGGGGGAGGTAGATAAAATCTTGTGAGCTTGTGGCTGTTGCTGTGCAGCATAAACCAATTACTAGTCTGTAAACCATACACACAGCCCCTCTCCACCTCGCACTCCCTCCAACTTACTGGCAACATCACCAGCCATCAACTCAAGGGGATAACTTGAACTTCCGGCTGCATATCAATAACGAAATAAACTCGTTATATTCAGCGCAGCGTAAAGCAAAATGAAACAAGCAAGTTGGAGAGAGGGCAGAGGGAAAGAGGGAGAATGAAGCTGACTGCGAGTGCGACTCCTCCTCGTAATCAACGATGAAAGCTAACCCAGTTCGAGTTGAGCATCTTGCCAAACCAAATTGACTTGTGCAGTTTAGTCAGAGATGTTTTTGGCTGTCGTGTTGTGTCGGTTCTGTGTGTCGCAAGGACACGCTGACAAGCCGAATGAAATTAAGTGTAAAATTATCAAAGTTCATGGCAAGCATTAAACATTGCAACAACAAGAAGAGGAGCGAAACAGCTGAAGGAAAAACTTGCGGAAAATCTGTGCAGCGTTTAAAATCTAGGCAGCGTTCATTTTTCTTTTGTCACACTGAGGCCTTAGCCGGGGCTGGCTTTGCCTGCTTTTGATGATGAAAAATTGAAAAAATGAAAGTCAACGTCGAGGCGAAAAAAAAAGAGAAATCTCCCAACTGACGCGCTTAACCCTTCTGGCTGGCAGGCAGGCAGTCCATCTCCGTCCCGTCCCTCTCTCTCTCTCTCTCTGTGGACTACGCCTGCTTTGATGATACTGAAAGGCAACTTTCATAATGATAATAATTTTGTGCATGATTTATGAATGAACAAGTTTTATGGCCAAGTCCAGAGCTGTTTTCTGCGAACCTTATGCAAACGTTAATTTTTGCACAGCACCATAAAGGAGTCGAATTGCACGCGCCATAGCCACGCCCACACTCCATTAACTTTCCCCGCGGCAAAAAGAGTGAAAGAAGAAGAAGGAGGCGGGAGTAAAGTGGGCAAAATTTTTCACTTTAATATTTATTTCAACTGTCGGAGCATTTTGGAGCGTAGTAAATTTGCATCTTTCAGCATTCAAGCGTTCCCGGATTGGTCAGTGGAAAGCTGCGCCAAACCTGGCAACCCTTTTTCGGAAAATCATTTCGCTGTGAAATTGTGTTCGCATAAGAAAATGATGTTAGTGTTATTTCAGCTACGGTAGGTCACTCTCACTAGCTGCCTCTTTCCTCTCTCTCTTTCTTGCTCTGTCTCTTCCTTTCTCTCTCTGCCTATGGGGCACGTGAGGTTATTTTAAATGCGCGCCACTAAAACTTTGCTAGACTTGCAGCCGACAAAAAACTTGGCCAGGCCAAGGCAGCAGCTCATTGCAGCTTCGCGTTTGCTTCGCCTCACCTCGGCCCGCCACACTTCTGCCATCACCATTGCCTTCGCATTAAATTGAAACCCTAAAAGTATGCTACGGTATGGCACATTGTTGCCGCGTCCACAACAGGCAGGCCGGGCCAAACGAGCCAGCGCAGGCCAACCAGCCAACAGGCTAACAGGCCGTTAGTTGTGCCGTCTTAGCCGCCTTTCGAGTCGCGTTTTATGGCCCCCTCGGCCAGCTGATAATATGAAATTAATGCCACGACTCTGCCTTTGCTTGGCTAGTATGTTGCCCGGAGACTTATGAAGATTTACGAGCCATGCAATCGATGCCCAGTTTGCATGACTGCAATTAGGACTGCCATGACTAGCGCCAAATTACGCAAACACCAGCACCACAACAGGGTCACATATCGCGCATGTCGATGTGCCTATGTGTGTGTATGTGTCGTGTGTGTGCTCTTAAAAGTCATAATAAGAAACGCTCGCTTTCATGTGTGCAAATTCTTCTTTGGGGCTCTCAACAAGGTCGCCTGACGCGCTGTCGGCTTTGAAGGCAGCCACGCAGCCACAAAGTTGTAATACTCTCCTTCCCTGTGGGTAGCGGGTATAATTAAAGCACCTTTCAGTATTCACTCTGCAGTCTAGCAGAGCTGTAATTAAAAAGGGAATTAAGTATGATACGAATTGCAATTTTATTAGATCTTGTGCATCGATGCTATTAGTTGAAAATAAACATATCAAAGTATTTAATCATAGAACTTATTGAATCCAGAGATTAGTTAAATATTCGATTTGGATTATTTTTATAATTGAGCAGATTTCCAAATATTCGATTCGGTTTAATTTCATAATTGTCGCCCAAATTGAGGAGATTCTCAATTTGCCAGCAGCTGCATGTGATGCATTATTTTTGGGTGCCCATTATTTTTGCCGTAAAAAGACACACACACACGCGTCTGTGGAGGGGGTTGGGGGGGCACACTTGAGCGCATCGTCATGTGTATAGGCAAATTTTCAAATGAATTCCCCAAATGTGACAAGGACATTTGCATTGAATTTCCAATACCACAACACGCAAACATGTGTACACACACAGGGAGGGGGGCAGTGTGTATGTTTATGTGTATGTGTGGGGTAACATTTCGTTGGCACTGTGGGTACAAAAGCAGAGCTTGCTAGCAGGCCACATATGGAGCAGGAGCTTGCCCCGCTTTGTGGGCGGAAGCGGTGAGTCCTCAGCAAATGTTTGTTGCAGTTTATTTGCGCATGTAATTGAGGTCGTAAGCAACAGACAGATAGACGGACTGAGAGGGAGACAGACAGACAGACAGACAGAGAGGCAAACACAGTTGGCACAACACAGGTCTCTGGATATTGATATGGAGACTGCGGTTGTTGCTCCATCTCCATCTCCGACTCCGTCTATGCTCAACCCCGAAACCACATACTGCCTAAGTGCTTAACGCTGTCGTCCTCAGCTGAAAAGGCCTGCAGACCGACATATCTCACTGAGAAGGACTCACATGACACACTCTATAGATCATATTTCTGAATCACGCACACACAAACATACACTTGCTGACGCACCTCACTGGGTCAGGGACAAGCTGACAAATGTGCTCAAATTAATTAAAATTTGACATTCAATTAATTTTGAAAATTTCGCATCTAAATGCGCCTGACAAAGTGCCAAACCTGCATAGCAAATTCAATTTGCCAAACTACATGTCAGAACTAACTATAAATATATTTGTATATATTTTTCTGGCAATTAATTAATGTTTGTGAATTGGAAAGTGGTCAACTATGGCGCATTACTTTGCATAATTGTGCGATAGTTCAATGGAACAGCTGCTCATGCTGTGCCATAAATCGCACAGATACAATTTGCAATCTACTGTAATAGCGATTATTTATAAAGTTTGGTTAGATTTTTTTAACACACACACACAGAGCAAATGAACTCATCTTCATCTGAGTGCAGATCATGAATATTACAAGTGAGTCGAATAACAAAGAAAAAATATGGCAAATTAAAATAATAAATTGCCCTGAGTTATTTCAAATAAAGCTATTCATTGTGTTTATAAAGGCAATAAACTAGTACAGTGATAAAGAACAATAAAAGACAAATCACATTACGCATATTTAATTAAGGCGGGTATTTATTTTAATTAAAATTTGTTTTGATTTCCATTGTTCCTTGTTTCACAAGATATTGGCGAGTTCCACTCGCGCAGTGCTCACTGTAGAATAGGATTTAATTGTAGTGCTCGTTTTAATTGAATATTGAATTGTAAATTACACGCCCTGTTTTACTTTTTTTTCTTGTTTCGAGTCATCCCATTTAATTAGATAACGGAAATGAACAATTTCATTAATTTATTCCATACGGGAAAACCAATGTAGTATTATAATGTAATTTTGAAAAAAACAGTAACTTACTAATACATTTATTAATTTAACATTTTGTTTATTGAAATGAGCAGGAATTAAATTTATGTCCGGCAGAAATAATTAACGAAGTTATCGGAAAAAACATTTACAATGTCACTAATCGCTTAAAGCGCCTTTAGAAAAACTTTAAAAAACATCAATAAGAACTTTTTTGTACAACAAAGCTATATTTCAGTTGCAACCCGAAACGTGAGTTCCGTGGCAACGATTTATTTATCTAATCTAACACTTTATGAACACCAACCACCCCCAAGGTGAGAATGCTCAGACTGAAACTGATAACAATCACACCTGACGCTCGCGCGGAACGACAACCGGCGCCTGTTGTTAATCACCTGCAACACGCAAGGAGGAGCAGGAGAGAGTGGAGAAAACTATCGTATCGTATCCTCACGCCCTTGCCTTGCGGCGCTGCAGCAGTTCCGGGTAAACACAAACATATTGCCAAAGGAGGGCATTAAATATGTATGCACAAAAATCAATTGAGGCAGCGGGCCGTGCAAACAATTAATTTATTATAATGAAAAGCAAACGTTGTGTTTGTGCTCGTCTGGCAAAACGGACATAGCAAGCAAACAAGCAGCTAAATGCGACACACACGACGGAAGACGGACAATGCCAGACGACTGAGTGAAGAGAAAAGAGTGAAGAGCAAAGAGAGAAGAGAGAACTGTTCGACAAGATAAAACTCGATAAAACTCGATAAAACAAATTAATTAAAAATTAATTATTTAAGGGTTTTAAATGCAATTAGCATAAGGTTTTTGCAATAGAATTATACAATAAGCTATTTATTTTTGTATAATTTAAGCTTTTACGTTAATCTTAACGTGCTCGCTGCATGTATTAACACTTGAGGTTGTAACGGTCAAACGGTTCAAAAGCCATTTAAGTATTGCGTGCTCGAGCCTAATACCAAAGCGATCGCGTGTGTGCGACAGATGAGGATGATAAAGAACACCAGCATATATACATGTCTACATACGATATACGATTTACACACACACATACGCACACGCACATAGAAATACATGATTTTGTTTGGATACCACAAGAGGAATCACTCTTTAATAATTTAATATGCTTTTAAAAAGGTTGATTGGACGAGTTGATGTTCTCTGAAAGGTTTTCGATTGTAGTCATGTTTTTGTGTTTACTCTTGATACTGCTTTAGAACATAAATAATATTCAAATATTTATCAAATCTTTCTTCTAATAAATAAATTAAAAGAATATGTCTTTGAAAAAATTTCATTTAACAATTTATTGTAATCTATTCATTATTACAACTCATTCAATATTTCCAAAGGAAGCTAAATTAAATGCCTCATGAAGCATTTAATCAATTAGACCTCAGGTATTTCTGTTCATATTCAAAACTCTTGACTCAGTTGCAGGAACTGACACGTTGCACTTAGTGCAAATGAGTTCAAAGAAATTTATAGCATACTTTTCGGCGCGCGATTCTCTTCGCGGTGCACTCGGCACGACTTGCTGCACACACTGCAGGACTACCCCCTCGCCAACAAATACACGCAATAGACTACTCTAAGTGTAGTTTAATTAAAAGCAGCTGGCATTGTTATGCCAAACACGACGTGAATGTCGACCTCAACGACAGAGACGACGACAATGACGACGGCGACAGTGGCGTCGGCAATGTCAACGCTGTCGTTGATTTATGTTGAGCGCGCGTTTTGCACGCTGGCAAAGACGCGCTGAAACCGCGTGATAATCAAATGTCATTCCTGGCATGCCAGTCCAGGCCAGTTGAGCTGCTCCTGCTCCGACTTGGGTTGGAGCTTGGCCCGATGGCGTCACATAATACACACGACAAGTGCTTAATTTATTTTGCATTAAAGCCTCATTTATCTTGCCTTATCGCTTCTGCAACAACATTGAAGATTTACTTGCCGCACCACACACCACACACAGCAGAGTATAAAAAAACAGACGAGTGAGAGTAAAGGAAACAAAAACAGCAACAACAACAGCTCGCACACACACACACATACACCACAAAATGCTGTCAAGCATTTGTGTGCTGCGCAGTGTACGACACGCCCATAATTTATGTGCCTTCAACTGCAAGCGGCCGCTGGTTACGCCTTTTTTTTGTGGTTCCTGTCTGAGTTGCTGTTGCTATTGCTGCTGTTGTTGTTGTTGTTGCTAGCATGTCAATGTCCTGCGCCTGCTTCATCGTGTGTGGCCTTTATTAATTGCAACGCCTCAACCAAAATTGTTTGCCATTTTCGCTTTGTGTTTTGTATTATTTTCCACTGTCGACCATAGAAGCGTTTTGTACTTCCTTTTCCCTCTTTTTGTTTCTGTTTTCAGCTCACCACTGACCACTGTAAAAAAGGGAACGCCTGCGGTTACGCTTTAAATTGTTGCCAATTCCTTTCGCTTCGTCCTCTTCTCCCGTTTCTCCTATTTTGTTTTTTGGGTGTACTTCCCTTTTTTGTTATTGCCCACACACATTATTGAATTAGGCCCAATTTTGAGACAGAAAGAATAAGAGAGTGGAAAAAATTGAATTATTTAAATTTTCCCAAGACAGACCCCGAAAAAGGTTTAATCTGCTGGTCTTTAATCGACCTTCATAAAATATAAGCTGCTGTTTATCTTTAAGATTTCTACCAACACTTTCTAAGTCTTAGTTTTTAATTCATTAATATTTTATTGCTTGGGAAATTAATTTGTTTTATTTTTGTGCACAAAATAGTCTGCATGTTTCTCGAAATTAACTCTTCCGGCTGTTCGCCATTAATTTTTAACGATATTTTTCGGTCATAAAAATATCGAATTGCAGAAGAGCTGTAGCAAGAAGGGGTGAGGGGTGAGGTAAACATAAACTTAATCATAAATCAAAAAATAATAATAATTTTTAATATTCTTCGCCTGCTTTTGATTGCCCAGGTGAGGTTCATTTTGCCAGCAAATAAAAGATGAATTATTTACAAGAAGGATGCGAGCAACAGTCGCCACATGTGGCAAGCCTAGCAAGAAGTTCCAGGACAAGTTTGCCAAGCCATCTGGCCAACATTTGAATTCCACTTATGGCGCTTTTCATCTGATTTATGGCAATGCATAAAAAACGGAATGAAATTATAAAACAAAGAAGTAAAAAATTGCAACTAAATGGAAGAAAGCACAACTGCAAGATACCCCGCATTCAGATCAACTAAGCTTAACCTCTACGAACAACAATTGCAACATGCTACCCCCTGGTAATTTTATGATTAAAGGGTATCAGAACAGGTATATAAAATACATACTACTCGCAAGTTAATTGCTTTTTCTGCTTGCTGCCTGCTGCCTGCTCTGGGCAATTAATTTCGGATGCCTGCACTTCGTTTTATAGCTGAAATTAGGAGCCAGCTTTCCATCTTTCTTGGTTTCTTCAATCGCTGAAAATGTTTTAGTTATTTCTTTTTATTTTGTTTACATGTTTTCCATTTGTTTGCGTTTGCCAGGAAGGAAACAACACATGCCACGCTTCGCATTACTGGGTCAATCTAATAATTTGCACAAGAATATAGCAGAGAACAGAACAAAGAAAAGACGAGTGAAGCGAGGGAGATAGCATACAGTAGAGATATGAGAAATGGAGGGGAGACAGCATAGAATGCTATACAGAACAGGAACAGAGCACAACACAGCACAACAAACGGTGACTACGCAAATGTGCCAACGGTAAAGTGAAAGTGCAAAGAACAACACACACTCACACACAGCCACACACTCCCACACTCACTCCCACACAGTCTCTCTCACTTGCAGGCAAATAACAAGCACAAACAATATGCATACAACAAGGCAACAAGAGGAAAAGAGCACAAAAACTGCCAATCGACAGGGAACTTTTTTAGTGGTTCGCTGCTCTGCTAAACGGAAATCGATTGAATCGAGCTAACTGGACCTGCACTTCACTTCAATGTGAAGCTTGTATTCCTCTGTATTTGTATGCGTGTGTCTGTGTGAGTGGTATGTGTGTGTGCGTTCCTAGAATGCTGCACTCCAGTTTTATTTTAAAAAGTTTCGCATGCCACAAACATAAACAGATTGAGTATGATAAGAATAAGTTGTGTATAAAGCAAAACTTCGCTTTCGAACTACTACAAAAACAGAAGTTTCAATAAAAGTTAGTGAAATCAAAGAGAAAACGATTTGAGAATCGAATTGAAAACAAAATAACTGTTATTCTTTGGATCCATAGCAAGTTTCGGTGTTTTCGAGTGAAGAAAGAGTTTAAATTTGCTTTAATTGTTGAGTTAATTGAGTGAATTAAGTTAATTGGGCGAATAAGATGAAGAACAGCATTTAAAGCTAATAAATCAACTATTTTTTAATACATAGTATCACTTTAATCTTGAGGTTATTGTACTACTACCAACATTAGATACAAATTTATTATCATAATTTGTTTATTTCAGAATTTGTTTTAGATTTTTCACTGTTTACGTTTGCGAGAATGTGGCAACTCTGGGCAGAGCTGCTGCTGCAGTTGCAGCTACAGAAGTGATGTTATTTTTATGCATTAGCATTTAGCCAGGCTACAAAGTGTGGAGCTTTATGTGAACGCGCCCTGTTCTGGCCTTGCCTTGACCAGTCTTTGCTGCTGCTGCTACTACCCTTTGTAGCTTTTTATTGTTATTAGTATAGTAGTTGTTGTTGTTGTTGTTGCTGGTGCTGTGGCTGTGCCTGGTGTTGTTGTTAATGGCCATGCACATAACACGCATAATAACATGCCGAGCAACAGTTTTAGATGCGAAGCATTAAAAATTAACTGCAGGCGCAGTAAAAACTCTGATCCAAGCACATTCAACAGGCCGGAGACGGCAGAGGGAATGAAGAAGGAGAGGGGTTGGGGCAGGCAAATGGCAGCCAACATAAATGAAAACTAATTTCGAGTTTTTCAATCTGGGTTAAAAGGGTTTTCCCTTAGCGTAGGTACTTTTCCTGCTGCTGCCTGTGCTGCCTTTGGCAATTTTAATCAGGCAAACGCTTTGAGCAGCACCACAGGCGAAGGCAGCAAGCGAGCACTCACTTGCATACACACACATACTCACTGAGTGAGTACTCATACACTCGCCGGCCTATTCATTTACCCAGTTTTGTGGTAGTTGCAATTGTTAACTGTTCGCTGATGTTTTTACAAATCATTTACCAGACACTTCAGAAACATTTAAAATCGCATTTTTAATTGCCTTCCGGGCGAATGTTGAGCCGCAATCCGCGAGTTCAGTGTAACAGCTGCTGCTCTGTAACTGTAATACAGACAGAGTGCATTTGTTTTCCAACTAACTAAATCAAGCGTATTCAAGCGCCTGTCGTTGGCCCCCAGTTACCTTTCTCACTCCCTCTTCTCTCTCTCTCTCTCTCCCTCCCATTCCTCGTGCCTTGAAAGCGGCTTACTCTTACGGCTTTTATTGCCGCTTGATGCACCCAGACGAAGCCCGGAGTGTTGACTGCTTGAGTGCTGGGTGGCTGTACCCAAGAGACAGTCAGACAGACAGCCAGGTAGATACTTCCCAGTTGCATGTCAATGATCATCTTCGTGTGCTCCTTGTCCTATAGATACTTTTGTAATCAGCAATCGAGTGAAGCTGTTAGCCGACCAGGGCTGCATTTGCTTTACATTTGCAATGCATTCGACTGAGAACATGCACTCAGTGTTGAATAATATAAAACTATTTAAACTGGACTCTTTTCTTGACTAAATCTGAAACTGAAACGTGTTTTAAAAAATAGAAGAGGAACTAAATGTCTTATAAATAAATATTGTGAGCGAACAGAAAGGTAGAAAGTAAGACAAAAATTCTAGAGAAAAGTAAGAAATCTATATGGAACATATGTATAGAACATATAGAACTTACATTTTAACTATTTTTTTGACTTGCTTTGACTTTTAATCATAAGAAATATTAATCTTCAGGCCCTGAATACCTTTAGAAGGTTAAAAAATATTTAAAAACCAGTTCCAATATATAATTTCAAAATTAGTAATATTTTGTGTGCAATTTTATAATATTATAAAAGTTGTTTACAAATAATCAATTAAAAAAGAGCAAACTGATGTTTTATTTAATGCTCGTAGCCCTGAGCTAAAGTTGCCATTTCCACTTGCAGATACTTTTACAATCAACGGCAATTGTAGCTGCAGCAGCAGCAGCAACAACAACTACAAGGAGAGCTAGAGAGCACATAAAAAAAAGGGCTGAGACTGAGCTGCCGCCTGTCGCTGCCACACGTTGAAATGAAGCAGATGCAATTGCAGCGAAAGGCTCAGCAGCTGCTGTTGCTGTTGCTGCTGCTGCTACTGCCACTGCTGCTGTCGATACCTTCTCCAGTGGCTGCCGCTCTGCAGCATTTGCTGACTGCATGCATGATGCATGTGGCCCGGCGACGACAGGCCCAGTTTCAGTTGCAGCCTCTTCGCATGCTGCATTTATATGGACGTTCCGTCTGTTTGTTTGCCCAGCATCAGCATCAGCTCCGACTCCGGCAACTACAGCTCTCAGTTTCGCTGCATTTGAGTCAGAGTCAGCGCCTCATCCTGCCTGTCAGTTTGTTGTTTGCATTGTTTGCTCATTCGCCCACTCGATGGGGCTGCTCTTGCTGTGCTCTGCTGCGCCGCTGTTTGTTTGCTTTTTAAAGTTGCAATCATTCTACACATTACACCATAGCAAACATGACCCATATTTTTGGCAGGCCTCTCTCTCTGTCTCTCCCTCCCAGTTTCCTGCCTCAGTCTGCTAGTAGGTGTTGCTAGGGCTGCCTTAAAAAATTAATTTGGCTAAGAATTTTTCATTAATTGCAACACAGGCATGCGGCGCATGCCACACTGGCTCACTGACTGGCTGTGCACCCCTCTGACTGGGCTGGGTTTTCAATATTTGATGCATTGTTTTCCATGTCAGCAATTTGTTTTTCAATTTTTACCCACAGCCACAACAAAACACAACACAACAGCAACGACAACAACAATTATGCTGGCTGCAGCAGAAGGCAATTCCAATCCAAATCCCAATCCCAATACGAATGTTGTCTGACAGAAGCTTTGCCAAAAATATATATAGTATCTATATGTATGCACGTTTAATGTGCCACAAGATAGGATCAACAGCGAGCGTTGGACTGTGTCTCTATTCGACTGAGAAATACCCTGTAACATTTGAGATAAATTTTATTAGAATTCGACAAGATGAAACCTTTAAAATCTTTAATTTTAATTTTCTATTTATATTGGGTACACACTATGTTCCTTTTTGCCTTTTAAGTACAGGATATTTAGGAAACCCTATTATCCATTCATTGTGCGCTGCAACTTCTCTCTCTTGGCTTTTTTTGGCAAACATTCTTTATACGCTTTGCCAGTCGCATTTCCTATGTTGTTGTTTCAGTTGTTACTGCTGCTACTTTTGTTATTACTGTCGGCGGCTGTGCACGATTTAAACACACATATGCAAGCAGCTAGACGCTGTCCATCATCCACTGCACCAACCCCATTCTCATCCTTCTTATTCTTGTTAGCAACCGCGTCTCCTTATCCCATCAACTTCAAGCCACTCCGTATGTGCCTCGCCATCGCCTTAGTCGAATTTTTTATGTAGATTTAAGCTAGTGGCGAGCACTTGAAATTGATTGGACAACTATTGGCTTAAAAAATTAGAGCACAACGCATAAAACTCTCTCGCCAAGCGACGAGAGCGGAAACGCAGACATAAAAGTCGAGGCAGGAAACGGCAAATGGCGAATGGCGAACTCAAAATGGCCCCAACCGGAAGCTCGAAGTAGATGCTCAAGTGAGTGCGAGCCAATTGTAAGCGAATTGTTACAAAATAAACACTTTGTGGACAGTGTGCAGCTGCGTTTAGACTAGGAGGGAGGGGTGGGAGAAGGAAGAAACGCTGGCAGACATGCAACATGCCATTAACTGCGATTGTAAGGATACAAACAATGTTAAATGTCTTGTTTCTTGAAATTACAGTGCATTAAATAAACTCTGCGACCCAGCGATAGGTAAACACTACTATCGAATAGCTTACACGATACTTTTTGTTTTTACTTGTCAAGTAATTTCAATTTAATTTTAGGTGTACTCTAGCAATATCACATAATATATCTAACTAGGATAAATTGTAATAAAGTGTTAGCAATTCATATTACAGGTTTTGAATAATGTGATAGGCAAGAAATACTATCGAGAAACTTTTAATACTTTCCAGTTTTTTATTAGACAAAGTTATTCCATGATTCTTGGTAATACTCAATTTGTTCAATCAAAAAGCTAATAAAATAAATGCTAATTTTACTTGAGAATATAAAATAAATAACCGTACAGTAATAAAAAAAAAAAATTTTTCTTTCTTATAGATAAATTTATTAAATAATTATTATTATTAAGATTATTAAGCAATGTTATCGATTTACCCTGTACTAAATTTCACCTACCTTTTAACTTTACTCTCATGCAAAGTTATAAATCATTTGCTTACTTCTTTGTAAATAATACTAATAATATTAAATAATATTGTTACAATTAAATTCCAAACGGTTGAGTTGCATTTGAGCTTTGTCAAAATTCCCTTAATTCCGGCTTTCATTCAAAGTGCAATTTCAATAGTGAACGAATTCACAATGCATAGCCAAAAAGAGGACTCCATTCCACGGCACAATTCATTTTTGCACTGCATTTGACATAATTCATTGGCATTTTCAAGCAACCTTGTCGAAGTCTTTAACTTGGCCCGAACTTTGTTATTGCATTGTCGAACCGTGTTCTTAATAGAAAATGTAACTTTCTTAAATAGAAACCAATCGACATCTCAGCACAATTTAGTAACAATTTTTGCAACATTTTAATTACACTCACTGGAAATACGATGAGATTTTCACTTAAGTTGTAATATGGGAAAAGCGTGCGGCAAACTGAGTCCACAACAATCATAATAATACAGGTAAAAATATGCATAAGGCACTGAAACTTGGCATTAAGAAACTAGGCTAATAAACCACAAAGCGCCATGAACTCGGCAACAACAACCAAGTAACAAGAACAGCAACAACAAGAACAACAGCCACAAAGTCAGGGCACGCAAAAACCAAACAAAACTCAACCGAAAATGCCAGTGAATTTTCCAGGAAAATTTGTTAAATAAAAAGCCGCAGCAACGGCAGCAATCATAAAATGCGATAATAGAAATTGAAATAATTTGCCCACTTTGGCGTCCAGAAAAAAACAACTCTATATAGCAAATATATATACATATATATATATATATATATATACATATGTGTATGTATTCATGTGCATGTATATGAGTCGCGGTGCGCCTGAAAGTATGCAAAGCCCGTTTTCTCTGTTGCTTTGGCTCGATTCTCCTCGAGCGTCGCCACATAAATCAGAAATGTGCTGCACAGTTGACGGCACCGATGCCAAGTCGGCAAGGAGTGGCGGGAGGGGGTGGTAGAGCAGCAAGTCTGTGCGAGGACTTGGCAACTCTTAACCTTAACACACAACAGCCACGCAAGCTGAAAAGTATGCTACGGAGTTTGTAAATATACCAGGCAGCGAGGCAGGCACACGCTCAAACATAAACATGCAGACACACTCACACAGTCATACGCACACTCACTCGCACACACACTTGCACACACACTCGCACACACACTTGCACACACGCATGCATGGCAAGTAAGTATAATAATAGCAAACAACAAAGAATGTTGCCTACTTGCAGGCGAACAAGAAAAGTTTTCGCCTAGCACACGCCTCCTGCCCCTTGACTAATGTTAGGCACTGAACCTACCTCGCCCCTCCTCCCTCCGGCGACCCCTTGTCAGTTCCGGCGCACGGCACAACGAACCTTTCGCTGATTATTTTCACAAAAGCAGCTAATGTTAAATTTA
This sequence comes from Zaprionus davidi, assembly GCA_018903715.1. Lineage (NCBI taxonomy): Eukaryota > Metazoa > Arthropoda > Insecta > Diptera > Drosophilidae > Zaprionus > Zaprionus davidi. Next base: position 3,781,233 of record JAEIGL010000003.1, read on the forward strand.
CTGAAAACGTTTGTTTCAAGTGCTTTATTATTATTTTCATTGTGCCGTTGCTTTTTACGGCAAAGTTTTGTGCACAAAGGCCCCGACGACGCTGCCAGACAGCAAATACGGCACAAAAAAAGGGAGGAGAAATAAAAGCAGCAGAAGGCAACGCTTTGAGCAGGGGACCACCAAGGGGGTCTCTCTCCGATTGCAATGCATGTCCGACTGATGGGGCATGGCGTCTTTAACAGCGGCGATTATGCGACATTTACACAAGGCAAATGAGCAAAGGATGCGCTGCACGACGCTCCCTGACCACCAACTACCGCGACCCAGCTTGGCACAAAGCGCTGTAAATCATCTTGAATGGCAACGAATACCAAAGCAAGGCAGAGGAGCGATGATGAAAGCGATGAGAAGGCAAGGTGATGGAGATGGAAATAGAGGAGTGCAGGCTGCAGGGGGCACGTGAAGGCAAGGAGTGCAGGCAGCATGGTGTGGGCTCTGCATACTGTTTATTTTTCATCTAGCGTCCGGGGTAGCGCCACGCCAGCGCTCCACCATGTTCACCTTTCAACCACAACGGACACTTGTGCAAACACAAAGCGAAAGTACCCAGTGGGGTCGGCCAAGGATCCAGCGTTCCCAACGTTCCAGCAAGCCAAGCAATGCACCCAGTCGGGCTACCTCGACCGCCCTCCCCCATTCCCTCTCTCCCTCTCTGTGCCACGCTGCAGTCTTGCGTCTCGAGCATGAAAACATTTACATGCATAGACATGCAACCGGAGTCGGTATGCGGAGCACAGAGGTGGCAATGCAAGCAAGCAAGCAAGCAGCGACGGCAATGGCGGCAAGAGTAAGCAATCTGGGGAATGCCAAATGCCAGCCACAAGTGCCACACCCACATTACTCAGAAAAGGGGCGTGCTGGGCAAATCAACGCGCGAATCGCGCACAAATTACGAACTGGAACAGCCGCTGGGGGACCACAAATGGTCGGCACACACAAAACACATTGCCGGAGCAGGAGCAGAAGAGGCGAAGCATGAGAACGAAGTGAAGCAACCTGAATGAATCCCGTTTGGCGCTAGCATAGCGAGGGTCGCATTGGTCATGCATTTAATTTGGATTTCATGCGATTTATGTTTGCCTTCGGTGGTTCGCGTTTTGCATTTTTATTAGCGCATAAAAATTGAATGTGCTCGCGGAAGAAGACACTTGAGTAACAGGAAGGGGGTAGAGGTCAGCAACAGACACAAGTAATGTTGCCATCTGGCCACCCCCCAACGCAAAGATTCTCAAGTATTTTGCAACAAACAATGCGGCAACTCCTTTATGCCTTGACAAGCTATAAAATCGTATAGAAAACTATGCGGGGTCATTAAAAGGAGCTACAAACTTAAAGTGGGCGGCAGAGAGGGAGCTTCTCGTTATGCTATGATACACAACTGGCTCGAGGCATTACAAGATTTTTTCCTCAGTCTTCCTTGGCATATTGCTCATAATAAAAATTGATTTTCCCATCAGAAATTATGTTTAATATTTAATTAAACAATTTCCTCTTTATTATTTAGTTTGTTTACCGAAGTTAAAGATAAATTTACTTCTCGTCCTCGTCATTCAATCTTTCGCTGATCAAAGTTCCTCTATTACCTAAGCTATTGTACTTCGAAGTAAATGCCACTTTTCTCGTTCCCTTCTTCACTCAACAATGGCCAATTACTAGAGTAGTTTCATAGTTCCCGAGGTTTTCTAATTGAACACAATCAGTTTTCGCGGTGCAAGTTGAAGGCGTTTCAATCACTCGAGGTCAAGTGCCTAGCCCTGGCCGTTATCATTCTCTCAAGTTACGAACACACTTCAAGTTGAAAGAAAGAGAGAGAGCGAGAATAAGTTCGAATTCTCTACTTGCAATAGCGGTTGGCATCATAAAAGTGGAAAATAAATTGTAAGAAATGGTTTAACGAAAGCGAGCGCAGTAAAAGGCACTACAAGTGTCGGAAACGGCAGCAGGTTGAAAGTCTAGAAAGATTTTGTTATCGGTGGGCGATGACGAGAGCCTTCAGCAAGCACGCAGCTTATTGATAGGCACAAAGTTTGAGCTGAGGCAATTACCAAGTCAGTTGAGGCCTGGGGTTGCTTTGTCTTTCCCACTCTACCATCGTCTCCCTCTCTCTTGTTGACTCTTTCTTTCTCTATGACTTTCTGACCTTTTGCACTTTGCTCTTTTGCCAGCAATTGGTAGCAGGCGGCAACGTTGTCCCAAGTGTTGGTGGCCCTCAAAGTGTGCTACTCAAAAATTATTTGTTTAGGCAAGCAATTAAAATGGGCACCGCAATAGTGTGCGTCCTTGTGCGTGTGTGTGCAACACTCAACTGTGAGCCAGCTAAAAGCAATGATTGTTAAATTGTTAGCAAATTGGATTTTGCAGCATGACGCAAACAGCTGCACAGGTTACACTGCCACTGTGGTTCCCATCTCGGTCCATTTCCATTCTCCTTCTCTAGTTGCTCCTCCACCATCATCGGCGGTAGCATCGTGGCTCTGATAATGGGGCTACACTGGGCAACAAAATAGGCGTAAAATGAAACTTTTAAGTACTTTATGGCCAACACTATAAAACTGCCAAAACAGCTGCCATGTGGTGGCATCAACTTTTTGCCCGCCAGCAACTAAAGCAACAATAATAATAACAACAGCAGCAGCAACAGCAGCAGGACAACAGCTGAGCCAAGTTGCCAGTGAAGCCTCGTGGAAGCGGCAACTTTCATGGCGCGCAATGAAGCAACTTTTGGTAACATTCTAAATATCACACCGGTTGTAAAATGATTATAAAATATAATGTAAGCAAGGCATTGCCGTGTCTGCCATGGAGCTATTTGTAGTGCCAAAGTAAGCAAGGGCAGTTTGTGCAGTACTTTGAAAAAGAAAGATCGACAAGAAAAGTACAACTAAAAATAATTCAAGAAATAGTTTAATGAAACGTAATCAACATATCTAAGGATTAAGGTTTAGGGTGACTATCATAACTAATACGATACTATGATATTTCAGACAAATTTTAATATAAGGTGTAATACCTAAGTATATTTTCAGGTATTTTAATATTTTAAGTATTCCAGGAGAAAAAAATAAATATTTTATGGTGACCACATATAAAAAAATAATTAATATAAACTTCGCTTTAAGAAAAATTGTACAGAAACCCCACTTAAATATTTTAGGGTGACCATAACAGTTGAAGTTTAACAGGAAGTGTAGTACTTATAATGTAAGACGTATATTAATATATTTAAGCAAAAGTTAAGCAGTTTTTTCCAAAATATAAATATAAAAAATAAACGTTTTTTAAAGAAAGTTTTATGGAAACCCGATGTTTACAGTCCCCATATTAAGAACCATATTTTCAGGGTGACCATAATTTTAACAATTCGTTTCTATTTCATATTACTAAATTTGTTAACTAGAATTTAAATGTTCTTTCCGACCTACACCTTCTCCATGATTCAGCCTACCATTCACGCGACCCTCGCATTAGATATTAGTGTTAAATGCCTGCACCGCATTACACTTTCAGAAATGAAACACATTTTTTCACTGTTCGCCAAGAAACATTAAATTTCGATCAAATTTCGGCGCCTCTTGGCAGCTGTGTGTGGTATTTAACTGGCCAAAAAGTATGCAACGCCTTCGCCAAGGCATTTGTGTGCGTGCTTATGAAGGTCGCTCTCTTTCTCTCTGATGGTGTGTGGCTGTGAAAAGGATGTGCTGCCATTTTGTGCACGTGCGTTTCGCTTATGTGCGCAATTTACACTGGAAGCTGTAAAATGCTTTGCATACTTCTGCGGAGTGTGGCAGGAACGGGGCGTGGCGGGGCAACATCAAAGGCTGTCTGTCTATTCGTCTGTCGTTGCCGTGGCCGTGTGTCGGCTGACAATAAAATGACAGCGCAATAACAGAATACAGCAACAAGAGGAGTGTGAGAGTGCAGCAGCCCGTTGACAATTGAAGTTTCTGTTTGCGACTCGCGTTACACGCGGCGTATGCGCAATTTGAGAGACAGACAGAAGACAGAAGAGTCAACAGCAGCAGCAACAGCAGTCGATAGTCAAAAGTCGCCAGTCATCAGCAACACTAGTAATAGTACAACTGACAGAGACACAGCTTGATGGGACAGTGGGACAGTCAGAGCGACTGTAAAAGCAATAAAAGTCGCCATGTCCTCGGCTTCGTACTGGGCAACAATTTATGCCACAATGCCGAGGCAACTTTGCAGATTCCCCAAAAATATATTGAAATGGGTTTGAAAATGGCAATTTACGCACTGTTAGGGACAGGCCAAATATGCTGCAGGCAAGGCAGCCACACGCCGGACACTTCCCTTTTTTCTCAGTCTCTCTCTCTCTCTCTGTTTCTCTCCCTCGTTCTCTTATTTCTCTTTATGCTCACTTAATGCTTGAGCTACCCTCTCGACCCACGCCATTTACCGGATCCAACCCTTCGGGCACATTGATGCGCACACATATCTTTTACTGATTGTCGATTTGATTACGTCAGTGGTCACTGTCCCCTGGCGTGGAAGTTGAAATTTGCCCAACGTTTGTCGCCACATCCCGAGGCAGTCAACTTGCCTGGCTGCCTGCCTGCCCACTGGCTGTATTCCTAGAAGTCCTTGGCCAACAAATTATGCCAAGTATTTGCTTATTACTTTTGGCTCTCTCCCTTCCTCTCTTTCCCTCTGTCTGCCTCTCGCTCTCTGTCTCGCTCTGTATATATAAATTGGCTTGTGTTATTAGAAAAAGGTTTGCCAAATGCAGCAAATGCCTGCAAACGGCCTCAGTCACAGCCATCATATGAGGCAGTTCTACTGGAATTTCGGCAGAGCAAACTACTACGTATGCTCTCTCCATCTCTCTCTTTTCCTGAAGAAGTTCTAGTGGGCGTGCAGCATGTCATTTAAATGTCTGTCAACGGCATATGACAATGGGGCAATATGGCAAAGGCAAATGACAGCTCTCATTGATATTGTACATATCAAAGGATATTAGAAAATATACACAAAATTGCATTCCTTGCTGGTACAAAGAGAGAGAGAGAGAGAAACTGTCATCAACTTTCAATAAATTCCTAAAGTTGCAAATTTAAATATAACATACATTGTGGGTGGATATATTTAATTAAAAAAAACATTTTGCATTTATTTGAACTGATGTAAATCGAAAGTTTTGATTTTTTGATCTGTTGGTTGTTTAAATAGACAAACTCAAACAATTGTATATCAGTTCAGTTACTATCGTATTATATCAAATATTAATTTATATTCTGCAATTTTCTTTCAGTATTTAAAGAATTGATTTTAACTTACCTGTTTATGTTATAATTTTGTTTTAAACCCTTTTCTTCAGTTTGGTTTTCTTATTTCTCGGCAATGAAATTCAATGCATCGGAAATTTACAGTTAAATAAAACCAAGTTGTCCATTGGTATTTGGAAAATGTGCAAAAATATTTGTCAGTCTTTTGGCAGCTCAAACAGAATCTATTTGCTTTGAATAATTAATAAACAAACTCTTGGGGCAGGCAGTAATAATTTTGCCAACGGCACATAGTGCAATAAGCACACAGTTTTATGCACAGTGGGGCAAATATAAATAATAAATATATTGCAAAATGAAGAAACTTTTTGGGAGTATACTTATAACAACATAAATACATTGTTTCAGCACTAATAATAATTAAAATTTAAATTATTAAATTTGAATACAAAAATATAAACCTAATTAATTTAATTTGTATGTATTTTATTGCAATATTTATTGTAAAACTGTTGCAATTTTAATTAGTCAATTGTCTTTCGACTTTAAATAAATAAAACAAAAAAAAAAAGAATTCTTATTACCATTTGCTCCAATGTGCCTCAGCTTTCTGGCTTATGGATATTGCAGTCGGGCCAATTGGCCACAGGGCTGGCAGCCAGAAAATTCAAATTGTCATGTGCCCCATCACGGGTCACGCTGTCACACACACACTCAAAGAGACACACACATTGTGGAGTACATGGCAACGGTTGCTGTCAGACCACGTTGAGCTAATTAGGTAAGTGTCGCCGGCAGGTGGAAAGTTTTTGCCGGATTGCCAACAAATGCAGCAGCAACTGCAGTTGTTGCAGCAGCAACCAACGGCAGATGGCGCCGCCGCAATTGCAGCTTGAGTTTTGCTTTTGATTTCAATGTAATTATAAACGAAATTATAAGCTGCGACCGTTGACGTTGAGCCGAGTGCCGAGAGATGAGACTGAGAGTGGGCGTGGGCATGCACTGGTTTTGACTGTAGTACCGCAGTGCAACGGAGATTAAAGTGGAAATTGCAATTTGCCATGAAATGTACTATGAATGCAGGTCGACCAGTAAACAGCAACACTCACTACTAGAGACTCCACACAGACTGCACACAGAGTCCACAGTTCAGAGTCGACAAGCGACAAGGCGACAAGGTGACAGGCGACACAGTTGACAAACGAAACCACGAACGAGTGACAGTCGGTAGTCTGTAGTCGGTAGAGGCTCATCGTTGTCACAGCATAAGCATTTGAGCATGAGCTATGGTCGAGGCTATGGTAGGCAGGTAGAGAAAAGGAATGTCAGGCCCAGTTGCATTAAGTGCTAATTTACACATTTTGATTGCGGCTTTCGCTGCTGAATCATCCAGCTGAGGCAGTAGCACCTAAACACACAGAGGGAGACAGGAAATAACCTTTGCATTTAGCCACAGTTGAAGCTGTAGCCGGAGATGATGCTGAAACTGAAGCAGATCCAAAATCCTATGCCGATGCCGGTGCTGGTCCCAGGCTGACTGTTTCTTCTTGCCACCATGACTTGCCCCTTGCCCCAACTCGCCTCGGCCTGATAACATTATGCGGCATTTTTCTACAGCTTAATGCATAATTTGCGTCCTGGGAATAACGACAGCTCGATGGCAGCAGTAGCAGCAGCAGCTTCAAGGTGGCAGCGCGACAGACTCTGGCCTGGCATGGTAAGTGCTTGGCAGTACTTACCGACTGACTGCCATTAGATTACTTTATGCTGAGCTGCTTGCCCAGGCTCTGCCCGTTGCTTGGCACTTTTGGGCTTTGACTTTGCCGCCATTTTCCTGCAGCTGCCCAGGACACACACACACACACATACACATTTACGGGCTGCTGACTGACAATCAAGATGTTGATGGCATCGCGAAGACAATACCAAGTACCAAGTGAATACTATCGAACTGTCGTCGAGGGAGGGAGGCAACCAAAGCCAAGGATAACTAACAGTATACGAGGTGCCTGCACTTAAGCCAGTAAACGACACTTGTCCTGCTTGGCAAAGCTAACGAGATATTTTATAGATATGCGATACAGAACAGAGCGTTGCCATATTTCAAGATTCAATACAATTTTCAAATAATTTAATACATATTTAAATATAAGAAAACCAAGTTTTTTAACTTACTTACCAGTTAAAACACGAATGATGTTCCCCCAAAATGTTGACTTGCCCTTGAGAACTTAGGCACCATAAGGAACATTAGCTCATGCAGTCAGTACCCTTGAGGAGCCTTGAGCTCTCTGAAAAAGTTTCTGGCACGCGCCCTTATCAAACGAAAAAAGTCACCGAAAGTAGCAACAACAATGAGAAAAGCACAACATAAGCAGTGACATAATTTTCATTTCTTTACTGGCTTATGCGGCGTATACGCAATCCCCACTACGCAGAAAAAATAGGCATATTATAAATTGTTGTTGTTGCTGCTCCTGCTGCTGATAAGCTCGCCAACTCGTGTGTTACCCAGAAGTCGCTAATCAGCAAATGATTTTATTGGCATTGAAGAGGATCAACGGGCCAGAACGAAGAGCCAGGAATGAGTCTATACAGAGACAGACTTCGGCTTGACGCTAGGCAATAAATGTGCTTCGCTTGGCTTATTTTCAATAATTATGGGCTCTGTTTGTGCAAATGTGATGAGAATGTGAAAATAATTAGCGCAGAGCACATTAGAGCGTTCATTTCGGCAACGAGTCGCCGCGATGGCGCCAGCAGAAGGAGCTGAGAAGCAAAAGGAACAGAGAAGGAGGTTGAACCGACTCCCTTGTAATTGCATATGCAAAAAACTGTAACAAGATGTTGTATGTAATATGCATAAATAAAGTTGCTAATATCTAACACGAATCGGGCGAGAATAAGAATGAGGCTGCAGCAGCAAATGTAGCATGGAATTGTGAATGGGATGTGGGGGGAGAGAGGACAGGAATGGTAGGCATAAATATAACAACGGAAACAGAGCCAGAAACTCAATTACGAATTCATTTCGTCTGTCAACTCTCTGACAGGCAGACAAACAGAGCGAGCAGAGTGAAAGACTACGACGACAACGACGACGACGGCAAACGGCAAAGGCAAAAGACTAATTTCAGCATGTAAACATATTTTAACAAAGATGTCAACAACGTGTGACAAAAAGACGATGGTCTCGGGTCGAGATATATATGAGAGTGTCGCTCATATAGGAATACCATAAACAATGTCATTTGACATGCAAATTTATTTATGAAAATAGCAGACGAAAGACAAAGCGAAAGGAAAAGAAAAGGGAAACTCCAGGCAGCCAGATGGGGAAGGAAGCGAGGAAATGCGAGCTGCGTGTGATAGAAAAATCACAGAGGCAGCGCACATGCTCGATTGAAAATGAGCTGCTGAGCTCAGCAAAGGGCAACAAGAAAGACAAAAAGCAGAAGCAGTAAGGAAAAGCGAAAGCCAAACGAAGTTCGAGTGGGGCAAGGAAATTCAAGCGTAACGCAAAAGTAACTTAAGCAGTGGCGGGGCAAATAAAGCGACGATAGCGCCAAATGGGCAGAAAAGGGGCAGGGGCAAACGGACTCGGGCAACAAAGTGAAAGTTACGACACACCCACAAATACACACACACACTCGCTGAGGCATGCTGAAAAATTCAACAGCATGTGGCTGCCAGCAAGATAATTTCTGTTTCTCTCTTACGCATTTTCGGTTTTTGTTTTTGCCAATATCTTTATGCTTCAGAGAGGGAGAGAGAGCAAAGCAGAAAACGCAAAACAATATGTGTGTGTATCGCCAATATTTTGATAAGTGTAAGCAAAAATAAACAAGCCGTGAAAACAAAAACCCAAAAAAGTTGGCCAAGCAAAGCTCAAGCCAAAAAATAGTCAGGGATGGCGGAAGATGTATGTACATGTACGTATACGTAATATGGATGAAGTTACCGCTTCCTTGAGCCTGTTCTCCATTTGCCAGGAACACTGTCCAAGGGTGAGAGCATAGTCAAAAAAACTTTCACGTTGTGCCTTTATTTTTTTTTGCCCTCCCGGAAGAGTCGGGCAAACAGGGTTTTTGTTTTAGTCCGTTGAGGTGCATGGGTTTTTGATTGGGCTACTTTGGTTTTTATAGCACGATTGCCCAGCTCTAATGGGGTAGAGCAACCCCCAAATTGAAGGGAAAGTGAGGGCCGAAACATAAGGCAAAGTCAAACAAGAAATCAAAGTGTCAAGAAGGAATGAAAGTAGAAGAAAAGATAAATAGAAACAGTAACTAAAATAAAAGCAGAACTCCAAAACGAAAAAAAAAAGACGCAACAAAAGCAAACAACATGGAAGAACTGTAGCGAAAGGTAGAGCAAAGAAATTAAGTACAACATCAAATGGAAAAGAAATATAATAAATGTTAGCAGTAATAGAAAAAACTACATTAAATTTCAAACATTTTTAAATACTCTTTCACCACTTGGGCCCAAGGGCACTGCTACAATTTGTTCTCGTCCAAATCGCTGGCAATTTGTATGTGTAGCTTTTGGTCCTCTTGTTGCGTGCTCTTTGTTCTTGTGCTTCTCCTCGCTTCCTGCCTTTTTGCGTCATCGTCGGCCAAACAATATAATTAAGCATTTGCTCTATGTAAGTATTTCAATCTTCAGCAACAGGCCCGGGGCTGAGGGGGAGTGGCGCCTGCGGACGGCAGCCAACTGGCATTGGCCATAATCAAAGCTAATTTATTTAAGTCGCCAACTACATGCCACAATATTTGTTTAGGCCCCGAGAAACGCTTATACTAAATTATTACTGGCTCAGCTATATTTCTATATTTCGTACTGCGCATAAATATGTGTAGACGATACACAACACACATACAAATACACATACGCATTGAGTTCTCCTCTTTCTTTAAATAACAAAGATTGTGCAGACGAAGAAAACAAAGCAAAAGACGATGAAGAAGAAGAAGCACAGGAATAACAACATTCATTTCATTTCATGTAATCAAAAATACATTTTTCTTAAATTAGTCGGCGAATTCAACCCTCTGTAGAGGGCTGGAGAGCAAAAACATTTACACATCATTAGATCGTCAGCTTACAGACGTGAAGCATTTGAATTCCCAAGAAATGTGATTACATTCATGATATGCTGAGTGATTTGAAGGGCGTGTACACTCGAATACAATAGGATGCGACGTTGAGCTTGTGTCAAGCGCCTTTTGGAGTCCTGAACACGACGAACGAAAAACGAATAGCTTAGCCACTATATACACTAAGTGCATAGCTGAAAATACTATACAAAAATACTACAAGGTTACAGTATATTTTTTGACAGTTTGCAAAGGCACTTTGAAGTATTTCCACACGAAAAAAAATATTAAGTAAAGAAGGGACAATTTTAAACATATCTTGATCTGCGCTTCAAAGTGACAAAGAAGGAATGAAATGAATTTGAAAAATTATTAAAAACACCTAAACTGCTTGAAAACTTTTATGTTTAGTGTTTAACCTGATAATACGAGTTTTGTGTAACAAGTATCATAGTTTGTATAACATTTACAACTCATGCAAACTTTATTCACTTTTCAAAGTCTTTTAAAAATCATGCGCTTGTCTAGCGTATTGACTCGTCGGTCTGCGTTGGCTATTTTCATAATTTTCATTTTTATTTTATTATTAAAGAAAAGGGAAAAATCTCGACATAAGGAGCGGAACGTCATGTGCGCAATATTTGCATAAACCAATGACGATGACAATGTCTCATTCCGAGTGAATGCGCAGCAGACCCAAGCCAAAGGATTTGCGGCTCAAGCGCTTAGGCAAGTCACAAGACAGAGAGAAAGGGGGAGGGAGAGGGCGGCTGTGCGATAAAGACAGACGACTTGTTGATATTTGGGGTTGACCAGAGCCAGCGCGGTTGCAATCTGCAGGCGGGAGGAGCACAAGAGACTGCCGGGTCTGCGGGGTTTGCTGCGACTGTTGGCATCCAAAATCGATTCACATTTAAATATGTATTTTCAGCAGATAAGCCAGCTGGTTGAGTGGGGCACACACACACAGTCATACATAATGCACTTAAACATGTGCGTCGTCGTCGTTGTCATCGTCTCGCTTGGTCAAATGCGGTTGTATCTGATGGATGTGCGTCAATAAAGCGTACGCAAACAATTTGAGTTCACTTCAAATGCCAATCGAAGGGGAGTAGGAAGGGTGGGGGAAGTGGGGAAGGCAATTGCCGAAAATGGTATCAGCAATCGTTGCCGGCGCCGTCATAAAAATAGTTTTGCAAATCGAAAAACTTCGTGAGTGTTTGTGGTCATCGCACAAATTGTATAGCATAAATTGCGGCGCAATTGTTTGAATTGCCACCAGTCGCCCCCAAAATCGGTGGCAGTTGAAGTTGAATTGCGAATTCGAATTCAGATTCGAATTCGTATTTGGATGCGCTTCGTTTCTCGTATTCATGAGCCGTAAATTGAAGTTGCACATATGAATAATGTGGCACACTGAGAGCTTCCTCCTTGAATATCTACCACTATATGCATAGCTCAATACACATACCTAACATATATACTATATGATATACATACATCAATATAGTTACTTGCGCGAGGGTGCTTTCAGTGCTGTCAATGACAATGATTGAATGCTACTCGAGCTTTGATTGCTTGTTGTGGAAGACTTTGTCATCGCATATGCTTTATGAGGTCACATCGAAATCACAACTGTGTGAGGAATGCGAACTAACTGAGCCAAAGCAAATGAGGTAAGCAGACTGAACTGTCTGTCTGACCCGTTTTGAAGAGAAATGAAACAAATGGCATAATCGAATATTCATTTCGGAATTCATATTGCACTTTAACTTGAGCATAGCCTGCAGTGCTTTATACTCGATTTCACTGAACAATTGCTTCGCCCCGAGTTGCCCTGGAGACAACAAGGCGAAAAGTCTCAAAATGGTCAGTGAACCCGAAGCAAGATTGAATTGCGCCCCTGGAGAGGATAATGATAGATCCACACTTGTGTGTGGTAAATGATATCTGGGTACAATGCACCCACAGCTTACAATAAGAGCATGCTGAGAATGGAAATGGAATGTGAACTTAACTGATGAGAAAGGGCATTCGCCTGCTTTATGAACTCTTTCTCTAGTAATTTCAATAATTAATGAGTGTTTTTGTACTTTCTCTGTGAGTACTCAATTTAGTTTACGGTTAACTAAATTAATAATAATACGCAAGGCCAAATCGATGAGCGCAAATAGGTCATTGTAATTATATCGCTATGTTCCAAAACTATAATCGAATGTGTCAGTTTCAGTTCAGCTGAAAATTAATGTGCTACTGCTGAAATATTTATGTGCGGTCTTTAATCACACGCGCCGCATACTCTAATAATACTATGAAAATACTATATAAGTATTTATAAACGTTTTTTTGTTTCTTTCCTTCTTTTTGGCTTAGCATTTATAATGATTAGAATTTATGAACTGGTCGAGCTAAACCAAAGCAAGGCAAGCAAGCAACTTTGTCGGTTGTGTCACAGGCAACCAGCTTTACCACACCTACTCTCCTTTCTCTCCCCGTCCTCCTGTACTTTCCCTTTTTGGATTTTCAGTTTTAGCCTCAACTATTTCACGCTACAAACAAAGTTAAACCAAAATGCACATAAATCAAATGCAAAACTTTTGTTTTGAGCACGAGAATTTGAGTTTTTATCGCACACAGCACAGTCACATGCAATCGTGAATAGTTTCCCCTCTCTCCCTGTGTATCAGTTCGTATCTCTTTTGGTATGTGTGTGTGTGTGTATGTGCGGCAAACAGTTAGTTGATGTTGCTTTCTAAGCATTTTGGCAAGCAAACAAAACAAACGTAAATCAACAACAGCCACAGCGAACGACGAGCCGCAGCAGCTCATCATAAAACTCATTTGGTTCAACACTCGACAGCAGCCACACCCCTCCCCGTTCTCCCTTTTGCTCTTAGATTGCTCCCGGGAGAGAGAGAGAGAGACGGACAGAGAGGGTGCCGCACTTGACCGAGACAGAAAACAATGCCGAATGCTCATTTCGTTGCCCTTTTTCAACTGTTTCCGTTCCACAAGCACACAAACCGCCTCTCCCTGCCTCCCTTTACACACATCACAGCAGACAAAGCGACAGTCTGTTGAAGAGGGGGGAGCGGGAAAGAGAGGAACAGAGCACCCAAATTAAGTACAACAAATGAGTTTGAAGGCGGCTTTTGGGCGTTTTGGAGCCTCCAGGCGGCAAGCAGGCAACAGCAATGCAAACATGGCAGCAAAATAAATTTCTGTAATTGATGTTGCTAATTTGTCACTGGCCACTGTGGCTAGGCCACATCTCAGTCGCATTTACAGGTGCAGGCCCAGTCGGCCAGCTGCCCCGTTGAGTGATATGTCAGAGCCATGTCAACCATTCTGGGCTGCATCTCCAGCCCCCGCAACGAATTTGTTATGCCCGATGAAGTTTTGATTTAAAGCCGCAGCACGCGCACCTCTCCCACCATACAGTTTAGTGAGAAAATATGAACAGAGAAGACAGAAAAGAAACGATGAAAAAATTAATCGCATACGGCAAATTAAACAGCAAGAAAAATATAAAAATGAATTAAGTGGAGCAAGCAAAACAAGCCTCGACAAACATGGGTCACAAATGAAATACACTCTCTCTCTGTAATACGACAAATACCAAACATCATTTTCTTTATTACGTTGCGCACTTATTGGGGCAATCGTCTATTATAACCGATTTACTTACTCAACAATAAATCATGAGTAATTGTCGTTGTCTATCCCAGGAACTTATTTTGATCGATATTTCTATTTTCAGACCTCGAATATAATAGTATGTTTCGGCTCATGTTTGTTTGCGTAAGTATCATTAACTTCATTTATGCCTGCGAAAGAGTATTATGTGTACCGTATAGAAAACAAAGCACAAAAGTCAACAGAGCGTTGCATTAAAATTTCTTAAGTAAATATTTGTGGTGACTTAAAGCGCGTTGTTGGTCAGCCTGAAGTGTTGCCCCTGCCACAGCAACAACAAGATGCAAGTCAATAAAAAGTTGTGCATATTAGAGTTTGAACAACTTTCAGATACTCAGTGCACAAGAGCAACAAGAGAAAATACAAAGAAACCTCAAGGAACTTCAAGAGATTCATGGAAAAAACATAACAAGTAGATTTATATTATACTTATTTATATTAACTACCATTCCAGCATACCCTCCTGCCACACTTATTCTCATGCTGGGTGTAAAAAGGGTTCTGCTTCCTCTTTGCATGCCCGTCGAGTGTAATTAATTCCCTTTTGGGTTGTGCAAACATTTTACGCACAGTTTGCTTGTCTTTTATGTTCGGTCTAAGCCACTTACAAAGATCGCCGCTGACAACTTAAAGCCAAAGTCGCGGAAAGGCAACTCAATCAGCAGAACCTAATGCCAAAGCTAGAACTGCGTCCAGATTGCCCCAGCACGCAAAACTTTTGCCCAAAGTTATATTCGGGTTGGGGCAAATTATTAAAAGAAATTACCAAAAACTGTGCACGGCCAGCAAGAAGGCAAAACAGCAGCAGAGTAAGAAGAAGAGGAAAAAGAAGAAGGAGATGTCCAGACCAAACAAAGCATAAATAAACTAATTTAAGTTTCTCCACTCTGTGTTTTTTGTTTGCCCAATGCATTGGCAGCTTCTCTCGAAGGCGGCTGCACTCGTCGTCCTCCTAGTCGTCTGGCGGCATTGCCAGAAAAAAGCTAGGGCTTTGCCATTTGGACATTTGGCGCCCAATTGCCAAGCTTCCTCTTGGCCAATTTGGCACGCACTACCAGCTGTGCATACCCTACAAATGCCAAAACAAATAGGTATTCATGAATTACAGAAAATTAAATTAAGTGGAGTGGAGATTGTCTCTTTCTCTCTATCTTTATAAAGGGATACCCTAACAAGAAACTTCTTCTAGGACATCGCATACATAGCTGTATTTTAGGATACTATACTTAATAAGGCCTCCTAGCAGCGCCGATACTGAAACCTCTTCTAGGTCATCTCAGGACTACAACTTCATTGCATTTGAAATCCGTAAACTGAATAAGGATTTCTAAACTGCTCTGGGATATGTTATAGTGAAGTCATATCTCAAGGTGCAACTTTATATAGGATCTATTTAGAATCCCTTCACTGAATCAGGACCCTCATACTGATCTAGGTTATCGTGAACTAAAACCTATTCTAGGGCATCTTCGAGTTGCAACTTCATAGCATTCTCAAACATTGTCCCTCCACCTCCGCTTTCTCTGCTCACTTCTTATCCCGCTCCTAGTCAACAATAACAAAGCAAGAATGCGCCATCCAAGGGTCGCGCCTTGGACATAATTTTACACAGAAACCTGACGAGAAAAAAAAAAGAAAAAAAGTTTAAAGAATATATCTACTTTTTGGTGCTCTATGGGGAAGGAGAGTGGCAACTCTGCAGAATGGTCTGGCTTTCTGCTGATGCCAGCGCTTAACGCATGCCAACGCATTAGCGTCCCGAGTCGGGAACCCGGTTCAAAGTTCAACATGTCCTCATCCCATTTCTCTCTCTCCCTCCATCTCTTTCTTAGGGTCTCTCTCTGGCTATCTTTCAGGCTGTTGCCTTCCTGTCAAGAATTTGCATATTTGCGGTTTTCTTGCCGCTGCGTGTCCATCGCATGTGAAACCCGGAATACATATATATTTTTCCGCTCCTGTTCTTTTGTTTGTATATGTCTGTGTGTGTCTGTTTTTTCCTGTTTTGTAGTGTGAAATTTAACGCCCGTTTTTGTCGCATTTTTGCCTTGACTACAATTCGGTATCATAATAGACTCTGCATAGAAAATGAGAGCCGTAATTTGATGGCACCACATTGTAACCAAAAATAGCCCGCCTGTGGTCCAGGCGGTTGCTGCTCACTGGTCTGCCGCCAGCCGGTCCAGTGTGACGTGCCGAGCGTGTGCTGTAGTAAGAGAGAGAGAGAGAGTGTTTTGGGATTTATAAAATGCCGAAAATTGGAAACGAATAAAAGCTTTTGTTCTCCATCTAACTTGAACAAGAAAATAATTACTTGAGTATTTGAGATTAAGGACAGATAATAAGCAAAAAATAATAATTTATTAAATAAATGTATTTCGAACTTCCAATGGAAATATATATGCTAAGATTTCTGTTTCATTTCTTATTATTTTAATCACCATGTTATTATGTTTTCAATGAATTTAATGCTAATTTATGAAAATCAATTTTGAAATTAACCTGAAATAATTTTCGTGGTAATAATCCGAAGTATCCTTTTAATATTAGGTAGCTATAGCTTTCGTGTTTGTTTCTCATTACTTATTGATACTTTTGACTTAAATAATGATCATTTATAAGAAATATATTTCAGTTACTCTTACCAATGTTTGAGTTTATTTAATATACGTATACTTTAATTCCCTTTGCTTTAGATGGAAACGTTTTTCAGTAATTCCCTTTTTAAATTGGGATTTCTCTTCTCTCTCTCTCTCTCTTCGCACTTTCTTTTGCATTTCGCGCATTGCGTTTTCCCCAAACAGTATTTACCTGCATTACCAACTAATTCCCGCTGTATTTACATTTCAGTGAGTTGCGTATCCGTGGGGCAGCAAGCAGAGAGTTACAGCTGGATTAGTTGTTGCCCAATTGGAGCCGCACTAGTCGCATCTGCTCGCACCTCTGGTCCAAGAACACCCTTCATTCCCTCCTACCCCCTGTTCACCACCTGTTCGCGCACAAGCAACGCAGCGTTGAAGTTTTGCGCCCAATCAACCTTGTCTTGAGCCCACTTAACACGCCCGCACTCGCACTTTAGCATCGCTTTGATTTATTTGATATGCCACGCCCTGCTGGCGCCGCCTCATGGCTCGCTAGGCTTTCAACAATTGGCTTTGCGGCTACTTTACTCGCTGGCCATGCTCGGTGTTATGTGCGCCGTGTACACATGTGTCAACTGCGAAACCACACCACCTCCCTCCCTTCCTCCATTACACCATCCTCCACTCACGTCTGCCTTTGCGCCATTTTGAACTGTCCAGCGTGGCGTATACGCAACGCTGCGCAACTTGAGCTCGTTTGTATTTAAGCCTAAATTATTAACCGAATGGCAGCGTGGCAAACGCACAAACCTTATTGCTTTGCCATAAGCGCGCAATGTGAGCACTCGAAACTAATACACACACACAAACACACAGATGTAGGCACACCCACACGTACACTGGCTATACAAACAAATGGGTCGCAGCAGCAATTTCATGAGTCATTTAACCGAGTTGTGTGAGCACCAGAAAAAGGATCGATGAATGCTGCATGAATGAATGCGAGTGCGGATGACTGTGGGGGTGTGGGTGTTTCTATTTGTGTTGTTGTCGCCTGGCACATGATTATGTTTATGAAACTCACACACACACAGGAAACGGAACGGACATTCACGCTATCGAAGTGCGTAGAAAAAACATAAACAGCAAATCGAAAAAAAATAAAAATAAAAACTTGCAATCTTCTGACAACTGAACCAAATTGTGTGTGGGTGTGGAAATGTGTGACTATGTGTGTGTATTAGTGTGTTTGTGTATACTCATAAATATCAAGAGAAGCAGCAAGCTGAAAGCAACAGAAGTCCAAACAGAACGGAAACCCGGCAACGTCACATCCGTTCTGTGCCTTTAATCTGGCCCATTTTCGGAGAAGTTTGTCGGGGCTGTCTATGTGAGCTGACCCAAAAGTGCGGAAATTAAAACATATGTATTTATAGCCAACACATGCACATCGTCATGTATCTAAAAAGAAACAGCAACAACAACAAGAATAACATGAGCAACACGAACTGAAGGCGGCCACAAGCAAAGTTGGCCCCAAGCTTAAAACTGACCCCCATTTAGGGAAAACAACCTCCATACAATAACAACAGATATGCATCTGTGTCGAGAATTCGTGTTCACATGTAAGTGTATGTGTGTGCATGTGCGTGTGTGTTGAAAATCTGTATTATAAACATTTTTATGGCTCTTCTACAGTTTGATTCGTTGTACGTTCATTTTCAACTTTTCTCTCTTGTACTCTACCTCTTTCGCTTCCTCACTCTATCAGTCTCACTCCCACTTGCTCTGTCTGTCTCTTTCTGAATGCAAGTGCAACTTTTGTGTGCCGAAAAACGTTTACACTTCGACCGACGCCACCTTCACTGACCCAACTGAAGCCCCAAGTGTTGGTCAAGTAGTGCCCTCTCTCTATCGTCCCCTTTAGGCCCCTCCTTCTCTACTGCGTGGGCGAGTTCCACTTTGAGTTCGAGCCCCAATCCGAGTACGAGTCTACGGTTAACTGTAGCCAACTGCAATTGTTCTTATTGCAGCTGTAGCTGACTATGCCTCTGACTATGGCGCTGACTATGGCGCTGGCACTGACTATGGCTCTGGCTCTGACTATAGCGCTGGCTCTGGCTCTGGCTGTAGCTGTACTTTGCCGTAATCCGCTTTGCCACGCCCAATAGCCTGAGCTGGCCATGTATGGAGGTGGAAAAAAAGAGGCAGCTGCTGCAGCCGGCGCTGCTCAGTGGCTTGTCCGCAGCAGCTGCTGCCTGAGTTAAGTGCTTGTAAAATTACTGTTTGTGGATTTTCAAATGGAAATTAATTTGCACTAACAGATATAGAGGGAGAGAGAGAGAGAGAGGGAGAGAGAAAAATAAAGATACTATACACTACCAATACAAAAGCAACAAAGCACACAAAAACGCACAGGCAAAGGCAAAAACCACTCAAGTGTTGCGGCTCTTGCGGTCAGCAGTTGCTCTACAAATTAGTCTAGTGTGAAGTGGGAAGCATAGAAATAAAATCATATGAAATAATATGTATATTTTGTGGTATTTAATTATTAACTATTTAAAAGTGTAACTCTTATCCAAAATATATATTTTTTAAGTAATTAAAAATGTGTTTGTGCTTCTTTTGCCTTGCTAAAGTGCATAAGCAAACTCTGTCTAGCCAACGCTTTCAACTTCTATGTTCTCAATCTTCTCCTATTTCTCCAACTGCTCTATTTCCTTTGCCTTTCCCCCCTCTCTCTCTCCCCCTCCTTCACACTCTTTTACTCGTTTGCAACTTCTACTCCTTTCAAACATTTGCTCGCTTTGGCAGCCACTTAAGCCGCGCTTAATCTCAAACAGTTTAACGCATCAAGTATACGCCATGCAGTTCCATTTGCCCGTCAGTGCCAGCGTCAGCGTTGGTGTTTTAGTGGCTTCAGGTTCGCTGCCAGACAACTACCAACTAACCAACTTACCAACTCACCAGGCACCAGGCAAAGCAACCCAACCCATTCTCATTGATTTCATTTTATTATGCTGTGGCTTGGAATTCTTTTCGTTTCATGCGCACTTGGCAAATGCTGGTGAAACTTTTAATTTAATTATAGCTTCGTTTGTGGGCACTATGCACTGCATACTCATACACACTCGCACACACACGCACACATGATGGTAGTACACTGACACTCACACTCAAATAAGATTTGCGGATTATGGACGGTAATAAATGTCTGCAGAAACGTAAGCAAGTGTGCAGCATATGCCTTTGTATTTATTTAACATATACGGACATGCACAGACACGCACAGACATGCACACACAAATTCGCACTTAAACCAACATGACTCGAGCATTGCAATTTTCCCTAGGCAAATTATTCGAGCGAAGCGAAGCTCGTACAGAGTCCAGCAAGTTTTTAATACTGATTATCCAACCAGCCGGATCCGGTTCTCACATTGTCTCGCCCCCACTACTACCTCTTCCCAGAACTAACTGCTTTCTGTGTGTGTGTGTTGAAAATCTAATAAAATATTTCGACTCAACGGCAAAATTGGTGTGGGCAGATTGTGTTAGACTGAAAGGCAGTCTCTCTCGTTCTCGCCTGTTTGAGATTAAAATCGGAGCCGAAAGCCCACAGCTTGGCCTTAATTAAGCTTGGCCCGTTTAAATCAATATGCACAGAGCATTATAATAAATTCCCATATATTTATGGTATATTAAATAAACCACACACTCACACACTCAAGCACCACCATCTCCCTCCCTCCCTCTTTCCATCTCTCTTTGTGCTTCATTTGTCAACCTTCCTTGTCATTGATTTATCACAAGTGGCTGCTATAACAATTCAATAACTTTTTGCCAAGCAGCGTCAAGCTGGCAAAAAGCCGCAAATAACAGCGGCGGGGGGCGTGGCTCATACGCAAAAATGTATTACAGTCATAAACTGCAGTACACTCACCACAACAGCAGCAACAAGCCACACACACACACTTCGTTGGCAGCTGTTTTCGGGCGTGTGAACTGCCAAATTGACAGACTGAGCAAGTGACTGACTGACTGAATGACTCACTGAATGCCTGACTGGTTGAGTGAGTGTCAGACTGACCCAGCAAGTGTCTGATACGCAGGTTGAATAACGGTAAACTGTGCCAGGCAGCACATCACAGCACAGCACTTGCCACTCAGCACTTCAACGCGTTGTGAAGCACGCAGCTGACCCATCTGATGTATCATGTGCTACAAACAACCTCAACACACGTTCGCGCATACATCACGCGGCACTGCAAAAGAACGACACGTGAAATTTGTTACTAAAACCAGCTAACAATATCAATGGCTGTTTTGGGAGTAGTTAGACTTAACTTTTAATACTATACATTAAATATGTAATTAGTAAATTACGATACTTTGAAACATTAGCTAAATAAACAAACTGATTGTTATAACTATCAAGCTAATTCTGAACTTAATATTTTAGTCATTTATTAAATTATCTAAATTTTTTAAAGGAACTTTTCCCTACAAAGTCGGAAGATTTGTAAGTTAGAAAAGTTTGACAAGCTTGACAAGTTTATATTAAATTTCGAACATTTACTACATGTAGTACATTTCTGCAACAGATCAAACTGATGTCTAAATGTAGAAATCAAACTTAATGCCAGATTCATCTATCTTAAGATATCGCTTCTCTAGAATGAACTTAATCCCAACTCAGCCACCTATTATTCTATACTACTATAAACATAACAAAGCTCAGATCAATGGTTCAAAATTCGCTGCATTGACTAAGTTATAGCATTCTGCATGTAAAGCAGCGTAACCCGTAAATAACTAAACAAAGCCAGCTTATTTCCAGTCGACATTTCGCAACACATTCCAGTTGCAATTTCAATGCTTGATTATTCAATGAATGCAGTGAATGTTTGAGTGATGCCCTGCGAAATCGATAACCATTGAAAACAGTTCATGGACGGTTGGGAAATGAGGCATGGACCGCAGAGATTATGGCCGGCTCGAAAGCCTTTTGCGCAACACCATAAGCAGGGCATCATTTACACCTACAACACCAACAAACAAGCATATACAGGAGCAGACTGGGCCGGGAACAGTTGCAGTTGCCATTAAGTATTATGGGCATCGCGCAATGCACTTGAATGTGGCAAATGACCGAAGGGACGAAGAGACTCCAGAGAGAAAGAAGCAGATAGAGAGAGAGGGAAAGAGAAAGTGGCATCCCATGCATATAGGATGGCGCATTATATGGCCGCCAGGCCGTAATGTATGGCACATTATGCGATGCGGCTGCGGATGCGGCTTGGGCTGGGCAGTACTTGACACAAAACAATAACAACAGTGACCCGCACACACACACTAACATTGCCACACTCCCACCCACATATATAGGGAAAAGTTTTCGACATAAAACAATAAAAGTTTTTCGCTTATTGCCCACTTGTCCTTGAGTGGTTTTGCATGAAGTCGCCAGCACCAGTACTGGTGCTTGTATAAGCTCATAGTTGTGGGCAGTGCGAGGGGTGTGAGGCAGGGGGGAGAAGGAGAACGAGAAGGGGGAACATGCCGTGGAACACCGCTAGCGGACGCGCAACATTTCGTCAATAAAATATATATATTCGCTATATATATATATGAAATATAACGTATACGTAGCATACTTTGCAGCGTCCATTAGGCGAACGACGACGACGCGGCTGGCACTGCTGCTGTGGCTGGTTTATTGATTTTCCATCAGCGCGCACTCAAGTGGTTAACTATGTGCTAATATTTATTAAAAACCGTAAGGACACGTTATGTAATGCAACATAACGATCGAAAAGAGAGTGCGACAGGGAGAGGGAGACTGTGAGACTGCTCTAAATTATGAGTGAGTAAAACATGTTGTAAGTGCGCGTGTAAGTGTAAGCAGTCGCTTTGCTTTCATTTACTGTGTGCATTCATTATGCTTCCGCTGGTGCCGGCTTCACGGGGCGTATGATTAATCTCATTTCATTATGTTATCGCCTATGCCACATCTATGGCTCGCCCACAGCTGTGTGTGGCTTTTGTTCGCCTGTCCAGCCATGAAAAATGATTTGCTTTTGTTTTGTTAGCATTTACTTGTGGCACAACCAGAACCCAAAACTCTTTTACACTCCTCCCCACACGAATAATTTATGATTCGTAGCCCTTCCATAACCCCCTTCCCGCCATGACCTGCCCTCGTTCAGTGAAACAACATAATTAACAGTTGACATAATATGCTTTAGTTATTTTCTTATGTTTTCTCAGTTTTTTTTATTTTTACGTTTACTCTTTACTCTCCTCCATCATCGTTCTTCTTTCACAAGTTTACGCATTTTAAATTCTTACATTTTTAAAAGATTTTAGTTTTCTTTTCATCGTACTTTGCATTCATTGTTTTTGTTTTCTTTTTCCGTTTCCGTTTCCTTTTGTTTTGCTTTGGTTTTTGCATTTTGTGTTTTATTTTTTATTTTTTTTGGTTTTCTCTCGTATTTAATTGAAAGTTACTTTCAAATTTTATTTAGCTTTAATAACATCATTAATTCAATTTACTTTTCAGTTTTCTGCTTTTGTCTTCTTCTTTTTTGTCATAATAAATAGACTGTACTTTATGTATACATATATATATAGCGTTTTTTGTTTTTGTCATAATATAATTATAAATACACATTTACATATACAATATTTACGTCAGTTTTATGCAGTTTCCCTTCGGTTTTATCGGTTTGTCTTATATGTCAAAAATTGTAAGAATTTGTCACGTTTCCTTTAGTTACCTAATGCGCTCTAATAATGCTGCCGTTGTTGTAGGAGTGAAATCGGTGAAAGTCTCCGTGTGTTCTCTATATGGAAAGTGAAGAAATAAAATCAAGAGAATATGCTAAAAATAACTCAGACATATATACAAGAAATTTGTTTAAAAATTAAAGACCAGAAAATGATAAGGAAATATAACCAGAAATGGCATGTGAAAACATTACCAGAAATCCAGATATTTAAATTGTAAAATCAAAACCAAAATTATACAAAAACATGTGAAACTAAAACTCAATTCATTCCATATGCGGTTTTAATTAAAAGTATCTGAATATTTGTTGCATCTGTTGCCTCTATAGTGCTTTGTTCCTGTCGACGTAGTCACTGAAAAGCTAATGAAACTATTGAGAGCACAAGTGGGATTTATAAAGTTCTTTTTGTTGTCCGTGTTGATATTAAGCATGCTTAATGAAACTTTTTCTGGGTTTTTTCTTACGTTTTTTATTATTTTTTGTTTTTGTTTTGTGTATTTACTTTTTTGTCGATACTTTGATAAAGTTTTCAATGTTTATTATTTTCATTATTCTCATTTTACTGCATATATGTATGCATTATATAAACATTGAGTTTAATTGGTTTCTCGTTTTTGTATTCCTTATTTTGCACATGATTGATTATTTTCGCTATATACTATGACAAATGTGATGTGATTGTTGAAAACTTTATACTCTTTATCTTATTCAATTAGTCGCACACACACAATACAAGTCGATATATAATGGCAACACAAATCAAGTCAATAATGAAACCAGTTTTAAGAATCTAGAAAATAGTTGGGAAAATATAGAAAAGCAGAGAAAAATAGAAAATTTGGAAAATACAATCGAAATTTCGGAAATTTATTTAAACAGTTTAACCTGCAAACCAGCTTTGAAATCTTACATATTTTTGTAACTATTGTGTAGTACTTCATTTTTGGTTTTATTTTCAATTCACTTAACTTGTTTCTAATTTATGCCTTATTCGTTTTTTCAATATTTTCATTTAATCGATTAACAACAAATAAATTTTGAAATGTGCAACACTTTCTCATACACAATTAATCTATCCTCAGTTCAGCGCCCAACTGCAACTTGAAAACGCACTTTAATTAAGCTTAATTTAATTTAAGTAATTATGCAATTTGTACACACATTAAAAAGAAAACACACTTCGAAAACGAAACCCAACTTATGATGGGATTATTTATCAATAACTGTCGATTCTTTTTGTTTTGTTTGCTTTTAATCAACTTTTCTATTCGAACTTTTTAAGTTTAACTCTTGCTGCATTTGTTGTATAATCATTTTTACAGTGTCCTTCATAGAGTTATCTTCAGTGATGGATTATGTTTGTATATATAGTATATGTTTATATTTAAGTTGTTTTAGTCAGTACTCGAAATTTTCTGCGCAGTTAAAGTTTAACATTTAGAAATATTTTAATTTAGTTTTTCACGTTATGTTAAACATTCACTTTACGCCTATTTTAAATTTACAAAACAAGTTTCTGCCTTGGGAATAGTCACAGTGTGGCATCTAGAAAAGCTGTTTTTATTTAACATTTATTTCTTATTTTTTTTTATGTGTTTTTCGGAAAATGTTTTCGTATTTTTGTTGTCGATTTTGAGCAGTGTTCGTTTCAGGAGAATAGTCTCTCTACACAAGTTTTCTAGCGGAAGTTATTTTATATTCTCAATTTTGTCTTCATCTTTCTGGTATCAAAAAGTTTACGAAACTGTTGTTATAGAAAAATCTCTTGGAAAACTATATAGAAATATTTCTCAAATGGAACACAACGCAATAAACAGGCGTATTCTGTATATTTACAATTGATGAAACTGAAAGGGAGAGATCAGAACCTATATATGATAACATATGATACAAAGTTGTACTTGAAAAAGGCGACAACTTGGCTCTAGTTTTCTCAACTTCTTTGGGGCTAATTATTACGTATACGTCACGGAGTCATAGAAAAACACAATAGCCAATCGATTATACATATTAGTTACTATTTTATAGTTACAGCTTATGCATGAGTGTATCTATATGTGTTTATGTGTCTATGTGTATGTAAGAGA
Source organism: Zaprionus davidi (assembly GCA_018903715.1). Classification (NCBI taxonomy): domain Eukaryota; kingdom Metazoa; phylum Arthropoda; class Insecta; order Diptera; family Drosophilidae; genus Zaprionus; species Zaprionus davidi. The sequence continues at coordinate 3,806,775 of JAEIGL010000003.1, forward strand.
GTCTGTCGTGTGAAGAGTTAAGCTAAGATATTATCGTATATGTAGGTGTATGTATATAAGTAGGTCTGTATGCATTTACCTTAAATTAGTCTAGAGTTCAGAAGTTCATTCTGTTTATTTAATGCATTATTCTCTTACTCTTTCTCCTCTGCTGCTCACCTTATGTCCGTCTCATATACTTGCCTAAACGTCGCTGTTGCTACCGCTGTTGCTGCTACTGCTGCTGTCACAGTTGCAACTGTTGCCATTGATTGCAGTTTGGAGCGTGTCCCACGCCAACGCCAGCGCCATGTGGCATGCAACAGACTTAGAATACTCTCGACGAGGCGTCGCACTGAAGTCGCTGCCGCTTTGATGCAGGCCATGCGGCCAGCGCTCCAGCTCCAGCTCCAGTTCCCACTGCTGCTGCTGCTGCTTCTTCTACTGTCCCTTCTGCTTGTGCTGCTGCTCGTTCTGAGTCGCTGTAGCGTCGCCGCCGCAGCCGTTGCGGCAGCACTGAGGGCCGCATGGAGTGCTTGGCGAATGCCAAGCTGCAGTAGCAGACAAACAGGTACACTAAGAGATAGCGACTTGGAGACATGTGAGGATGTGCTGGTGCCGCGTGCTGCATTGCTGCTGGGAACTCCCCTGGAAACGGAATGAGAAACACCTGTTTAATTTACATCTTTATTGCTGTTCTCATACTCAGATGTTGGACGCAAACGAAAAATGATTTAAAAAGGTGTCTTTGTGTGTTTGTTCTGCTTTGATGTATGCTGTGCGTGTCGTGGTATTATGTCAGCTGCATGCTCTGCTTGCTCAGACAGTCGGTAATCCATATATTAATAAGTCAATGTGGTATCGTGCGAAATGCTCAGCACAGATGATTATCATATACATCGAGACATAATGCCACATAATCCGGCTTCAACACTAACAGGATTACCAGCTCACTCAAAGGTGCAAATACAAAAGGCAACGCCGTCGTCGTAGGCAACAAAAAACAAAGCTATCAAACAATAAAACAGCTACAAACAAGCACAAAAAGCAACGGGAGCAGCGTGAAGAGGCAAACTTAAAGCTGAAAGAGGAGTCGCAAGTAAGACATACAATATGCCACTAAAGTCAAAGAGAAAAGAGACAAAAGCCACGTTTGGCGGCACGAAATACGCATACAATAAATAAGTAAATAAGGAGCACAAGCAAAGAACTCAAAGTCCCTTGCAAACTCAAACTCAAAGTCAGAAGAAGAAGAAGAACTCTTAACTTTTGCAAGAGAACGAGCTGCAGTCGTGAAACCGAAGACGATGACAGTTGCAGCTTAGCGAGGGGAAAAAGAAAACTAAAGACAGTAACGGAAAAATAAATATGATTGGGTAGTTTCCAGTGAACATCTTTTGGGATTGTTATAATAGTTGTTATAATAAGCAATAAGCAATAGAACAGTTTTGATTTCCAACAATCAAAGCTTTTGTTTGTCCCATATCACTTGCCCGAAATCAGTATCAAATTACTCTGTCTCCGCCCTCACTTAAGTACATTCTTTGAGTACATTTTAATGTTAAGCATCGTGTTGTTTACGTTTCTAACGAAAAGCTCATTGTTTGAACGAACCGTCTCGGCAACCGAAGGGGGCAAACAAACACACAAGTCCCCAGGAATTTATATTGTCTTACTGTCTCTAGCTGACTCTCTCTTATGCTTTAACTTCCATCCTGCTCTGTAGTTCCATAACTTGCTTATTTCCCTGCTCTTTCAGTACTTTTCTTTGTCTAGCTCTGCCTTTTCTGCCATTCAAGAATTAGTTTTCTTTACCATTCATGTTTGTTTTACTGATATTTTATGAACTAATTTATTGTTTTAAGAAATTTTTGGTTTTAAGAAATTGATTTTAATAAATTTTATATGTATATATTATGTACTTTTCTTTCTTTTAATATTAAATTTAAGAATTTATTTTCTTGTTTGTTCTTCTCTTAAAATTCCCAACACACGCTCATCTCTAGTCAGCTTTACGTTCCCTACAAACCTACAAAGAACTGAGTGAAATGAGAGCAAGTGTGCGGGAGCAGACAAAACTGTCAACGGGTGCAGGGTGCGAAGGGGTAATGCTGCCAATGCGACACGCTGACAACAACAGTAAGAATAACAAAACAACAGGCAAAACTACTGCAAAAACAACGAGAGAGAGAGAAACAAGAAAGCGAACAACAATACGAAGACAATAGAATGTTGACGGGCATATAATAATAATAATACATAAAGGCAACAAAACAAAATGTAACGGCAACAGCGACACTGACAGCAATAGCAACAACAATGCAAAGTAGCAGAACAAGAGACAAAACATAATAATAATCAGAAACAAGTGTGCCAAAGCAGTTAACGGAAACAACGCGCATTGCATGCACAATATGGCGACAGGCATGAGTACGCCCCAGCTGTATGTGTGTGTGTAGGTGTGTGTGTGTGTGGTCGTGTGTGTTCGTGCTGGTGGCAATGCTGTGACATTATCTAGCAGACACCGTTGCGACAACGACGACGACAACTTGACATTAGTGAAAGTCGCAAAGGAAGTGGCATGCAGCAAATAGTCAAGCAGTGAGTGGAGGGAGCATGTGTGTGTGTGTGCGAGTGTGTGTGGGTGTGTCTGTTTGGGGCTGCGGGTTGCCGACTGCGAGTGCTGCAGACCAAGCGTAACATAAACATAATTTTCATGTGCCACGCGCGCTCAGTTACTGCAAGGCAACCCAGCCCGGTTTCGCTTTTTTCCCATTCCCCTCCTCCCACTTCTCCCTTGCTCCCTTCCTTTCTCTTCCGCCTGCTATCTTCTATGCCCCTTCCACTTTGCCATGCGAGCGAAATGTCGCAACGTTTACTAGAAAAACAAAAAGAAAAAAGAAAGTAAAATTTCCTTTCTCCTCTTTCCCTTCGAATCAGTTGCGGGTGGTAAGTGCTGTCGTGTTCGCTGGCTTTGCCATAATGATTACCGCTGTGCACACACCCACACACACATACACACATAGAGACGAACATCTTCTCAAGACTGTACTTCCGCCCGCCTCATTCTGTTTAATTTTCATGCACCACTTTTGCATCCCAAATATTCACTTCACAAACTAACTATTTTCGTTCTTAGTTATTTTTATATATTCCCCCCTCTCTTTCTCTCCCTCCCTCCCCAATTAGCATATTTCCGCACCCGTCGCTATCGGGGCAAATCAATATTGTTTGACTCTCGCGCTTCAACTTCATTTGTCGTTGGTTTTACGCTCTCTTTGGTCGCGTTACTCTCGGTACAGTGAGCACGTGTCTAATGCTGCCACCTTATCTGGCTCGGTCTGCACCTTTCGACCTGGTTCAGTTCGGTAGTTATATGGCTTGCCATGGCTTAAGTTTCACACTTGCGAATTAGTTGCAAATATTTTAGAAATACTTTAAAAAGCTAAAGACTTCTAAAGCGAAATTAAAGAAAGGCAAGTAAAAGATTTGAAACTACCTAAAATTGCAAATAGAGTAAATACTTTCAGAGAGATCTGTGAAAACTCAAAGTAGTTTCTGCAAGTTTTCAAGCATTAAGAACATCTTACATTTAATTTAATTTCCTGTAAAATGAACAAACTATTTCTTCCCTTCATTTTTACACTTTTAATTTCTTAGCTCAACCAAGTTAATTTTCTCGAGTCAGCTCAAACGAAATTCCTTGACCAACCAATTTTCAGTTTTGCACTTTCACTTCACTGCATCTCTGGCCTCAGACAATTATTAACCAAATCTCTACAACATCAACCGGGGAGGAATCACTTCAAGTGCCCTCGCAGCACCTTCTTTATTCATTGCACGCCATTCGAGCATTCGAGAGAGAGAAAGATTCGAGCCACAAAGCATTCATAAACCCGCATTCGCCACAATGCTGAAATGCCACGCCTTCTCTGTGCTAACCCTTTTGTTTCTCCTTCATTAGCATGCTTTACGTCTGCACTTTTCGTAAGTCCTTGTGCATTCCTCTGACCACCTCAAACCAGACCGATCCCACTTCGACTCCCTTCCCTTGCTCCAGCTTGTCTCTTGCCATTTATTGCTGCCCATCACGCCAAACTTTCGCCATGGTCCATTGTGCTTTTTCTTTAGCCCATTCTCTGACCATCATAACTTGTTCCACACAAATGTAGGGGTAGCTTAACTTTATCATAATGTTTGCTTAGCAGAAAAAAGTTTGCTAAGCTTTTAAGTAAAGTGTTTCCTGATAATATACAAAAATTTTCCAGCTGCAATCGAAAATTGAAGTTAAAATATTCCATATACAATATATATATATAAGGAGTGATTCCATTGTCAGTAAGTGTATACAGTGTTCGTTGTGTGTCCTTTCTCTTGCCTTGCCCTGGCTATCCTTGCATATTTCGCATACTCTCAATCTTCTCTTTTCATTCTTATTTGCATTTTCATTCTCATTGTAGAATATTGTCTTTTGTGTTGTCTTTGTGGATTTCGTGTTGAGTTCTCGTTGATTTTACTTACCATTCAGCACATGTACCGTTACGCTTTTGGGCTTTGCATTTGATGGATTACACTGATAATGCCCGGAGTCCGATGGACGCGCTGATTTAATCAGAAGGAACGAAGTCGTCGTCTCACCTTTGTTGGTTACCACCGAGACGCCGCCCCTCGGTGAATCATAGTTGATTATCTGCAAAGGAAGAAAGAAAAAAAGAGAGAGAGAGAAAAAGAGAAGAAAGAGGAGACATGTATCAAAAGAATTGTAAAAGTGAAGCACTTGGAACATTTATGTGTGCACATAAACTAAAAAGGAAACCATGAGAAAAAAAGGGAAATAGGGGAATAAGGGCGCGAAAAAACATTCGCAATTTGTATGCGAATGACATTTACAATGCCGCATGGGCGAAGTCGCATCAAATTAGGTTTTATGCGACGTTCATTTTCTAAGCCATAAAACTGTGTGTCCCCAGATTACGCATACGCACTGTTGCACGCAACTGGAAAATTAAAAAATTGCCCCCATCCCCCCAACACAGCAAAGAAATATGCAAAGACGAAAAAGAAAGATTGCGAGGCAAAGGCAAAACAATAAAATTAAATCTGTTCATGGCGAAACTGTCACTAATGGCAACTTCCCTATGACCCCCCTTATCCCCCACACGCCCACACGCCCATGGCAAACTGCTCTATAGAAAATATATAACAATAGAGGAAAAAGCGTGTGCGCATCAACCCTTGCGAATTCCCAATACAATAAGCTAAAACATGGCCGTGACTAAAGTCCCAAAGCATGAAGTGAGGAAAAACACCTAAAATGGAGAGAAAAACGAAGAGAAAACTAAACTAAAACGTGGCTGAACAGCCGCAGGGACAGGAACCACAGACAACAACAGAAAATCGGGAGAGGAAGGGAAGCGAAGAACATCGGAGAGCAGAGAATCCCTACCCGAAAACCCAAAATCCATTTAAAACCCTTGCCTCGCCAACCCCCAGCCCCGTTTGGCATAGTGCTTAAATGGCATTTTCTTGCACTCAACACACACACAGAAACACAAATAGAAAGGGAAAAACAGAAAGAAAAGAAAAGGGGGAAAGAGAAAAAAGAGTTGCAGAGTTTTCGCCATTGCAAAGCTAATTTAAAAGTTACTAAATTGAAGTATCGCAACAGATCCCTCATCATCTATGGCTAACGCCAAAATGATAGCCCCAAAGTAATTACCTGTCTAAATTGACAACAGGAAAACACAAAAAACCGGGAGAATGAAGTTAAGACAAAACAAACGTAAAATCGAATGGAAAATGTTGCTCAACTTACGGCATTATTGTGATTCCAGAAGATATAGGCTGGTGGCTCCGGTGAGTTGAGTATGACACAGGTGAGATTAATAGTCGATCCGCTTTCTATATACAAATCTGGTGCACCGATTATTTCCGTCGACGGCTCTGCAAAAGACGAAAAGTTTTGTATTCCATTTTCTTTTAGATTCATTTTTCACCCCACAATCTCCATTGCAATGTAAATTTTGGCTCAAATGAAATGCCAATTAGGTAAATACAACATTTCCACTTCGTCTCAGGGGTTCGGGGTGAGTCTCATTAGAAATACAAGTGCAGATTAAATGAGCAACAAAATTTCAAAAGGTTTTCCATGATGCTGAAGTGCTCGTTTAGCCTTTGCAGCACTTCAACCTCAGCACCCTCAGCACAGTCAGCTCTCTCCTCTTAACCCACTCTCATCTCATCTCATCTTCGTTTCAGTTTCACATTTTGGCATAGCAACAAGTGTCAAAGTTTTGCCCGATTTGGTATTTAATAAAATGGCCATCATTGAAATCTAAGACCAGGAAATTGTTTTTCCTAAATTTAGATGAAAAGTTCTTTACGAAAAACGCAAGAGCTACCGTTCTCTCTTAAGTGAAATGCTAATTGAATTTGGGTGAACAGTGGAAAAGACTCATTTGGGTCGAGTGGCGGCTTAAACTCTTCTTTGAGATTATTTTAATAAGTGTCGAACTTGACGGGGGGTGAATTGATATTTGTAATTTCGATTAATTAGTATTTATAGCAAAGGGGTCTAATACAATAGAAGACAGATGCTGCAGGGATCTATCATACTTAAAAGGATATTTGGCTAATTGAGAATAGGTTACCTTTTCTTACAAGACAAGCTTGTAAGCTTTAATTGAAAACTGATTGTAATTTGATTGATTCTCTTTTAAGTGCAATTTTTGTTGTAGCCAGTTTAAAAGAGACTTCGATCTATTAGCAGCCTAAATATTATAAAATACAGAGTATTTGCTTAGTTGAAAAAGGGTATGAAGTCTTACAATAATTTTTCTACAATTGTTTTTCTTTTTGAATTGAAATGAGGTACCCTAAGAACTTGGAATTTCATATGCAACAATTGTTTAATACATATCAATATACTTTCAGCTCTGATCTTACTTACCCACAACTGTTAGGTGTATATAGTGACTCATGTGCGGCGTAGTCGACACTTGGCACTCGTAGATGCCGGAATCGCGATGCTGAGGATATTTGATCTGTAGCATCCAGTCCTCCGTTTGTGGCTGATGTATGGCACGAAAACGTTGATCGGAGGTGTACGTATAGCGACCCACAGTCAGCAAATGTATGTCCCGATGTCGCACCCACGAAACCTGCAGCAACATCTGCAATAACAACAACCACGTAAGAAACGTATAAGTGAAAAAGTTGCAAAAAAAAGATTGAAATTTTTGCATGTTTGGTTTAATTTATTGGGCAAACAGTTTAAAAAGTCAATTTAACGCGCAATCTTTGAAGAGGTTTTGCTTTATGCGGGTGACTATTGGTGCGGGTTGCCGTTGGGTTGGATATGGGCCTGAGTCTGGGTCTGGGTTGGGTTCTGTTTGCCATTGTTTGCGTCAGTCGCACGTGTAACATGCAAATTCATTTTTAAAATGCTTTATATGATGTTTTCCTTTGACTTGCGAAAGAAAAGCAAAAACTTTGACACCCATGACATGCATGACACAAGAGGACAAGAGTGTGTGCCACCCCCTCTCCCCTTGCCTTGGTTTACGCCTTTGCGCTGAGCAAAAGCTGTTGCTTACCCTTATCAAGGCGACATAGCGTGGCGTGTGGGCAACTTTTGGTGACGCTGCTGCCTCAAGTCAAATTGAAGGCGGCATTGGGAGTCTGCCACGCCCACACGCTAATGCACACCTGTTCGACAACCACCTGCTGTTAACGTGTCTCAGCGCAACATTTTTAAGTGACTCTGATTTAGGGGTGTCTTCAACACACACCCACCCACACACACACACGCACACTCGCACAAGTGTGTCGCGTGTCATGCGTCAGCTGGAAAGCATTTTCAATTTCAATGACAACAGCTTAGCAACATGCTGCCCGTCGACGGCAAGAGCAGCAACAAAGTTAATGGACAAGAAGAAGCCCAGCCAACAACTCTCGAACTAGGAAGAACTTATCGCAGCAGACCTTGGTACTGGTCCTGTTCCAGGTGCTCCTTCTGCTGCTGCTGCTTAGTCTGTCGCCAGCCTGTGCAGGTGTCAGAGTAAACTTTTGCGTGCTGCTTTAAGAAAGTTGCATGTAATTAACACCGAATGTTGAAGCAGTTATAAAATACACACACACACACACATACAGACAACTTGAACAAGTCCCCAAACAGTTGCCGTTGTCGTCTTAGTTCAAGTTTGCCGACAACCGCGAAATTTACTTTTCGCTTTCGCCAAACTCCTCCTTCTTGTCTCGTACTGAACCACCCCTCGTTCTTCTGCTTGCCAAATTTATGCGCATTATGCGTGTTTACAGTATCGTAAAATTTGTGTATCGATTGCATGGCGGGCAAACAACATCAGCGCGAAATCTTGCGACGCATTTTTATGGCTCAATTTGCAGTGCCCCAAAAAGTATGCTACACAATTTCAGTTGCGACTTTATACCCTGCATACACAGTAAAGGGAAGGACTTCTGAGTTATGGCACTCTACTCTTTCAACATAAACCTTAAATTTGAAATTTACAGAGTATTCTAGTAGTATTATGCGAGGTATAAAGTATGTTGGTCAACTGCATACCCTGCAAATGACAGAATAATTAAGCAAATCAGTGACTTTCCTTATGAACTCTTAGCTCAAACATTTAGAGGGTATTCACTTAGTCGTAGCCACTCATACTACCCACTTATTACATGTTTTAACTTTAACTTTTTTTCAGTTTTTTTTCAGGCTATGAATTATTTAGAAGCGCTTTGTTTAGCGACGTTTGTCAAAGGAAGAAGAGAGATAGAGAGAGAGACAGAGAAAGACAGGGAGAGCGGGGCGTGGCAGTACACGCCGCCAAATTCATTACCGCTCACTGCTTATCAGCAACGGCAACCGTAAAATGTCGACTCCGACTGCGCGTCTAATGAAAAACGCCATTAATAATGTAGAGAACATCAACATCCGTTCGCTGTTTATCATTACCCCAACATAAAACAGAAGGCGCCCTAATACGCCGATTTTTTGTGGACGGGCTTAAGCTCGCTTTACCCTCCCCTCCCCCCGTCACACTCCTTCTTCAAAATTGCTTTGTAAATCTCGGCAACGTTGAGCAACTCCATTTCCGTTACGGCATCAGGCAACTCTGTGTATAAGTAATAACACAGAGTTGCCTGATGCCGTAACGGAAATGGAGTTGCTACAAAGTTCGCTTGAGCCAAAGCTGTAGCTGAGCTTGTGGGTTGAGGTTGCGGCTGTCTTTCTTGGCATACCACAAGGTGAAAGCTAATTAGAGTTTCGCCAGCAAATCCAACAAATGATGCTGTTCAAGACACTCACAACATTATTGATGGAACGAAAACAAAATATAAAATAAATGGAATCTTGTATATTCTTGTAAATATTAAGTAATACATTTTACCTATATTTAATCTTTATTTAACATCAAAATATAATCTATATAAGACTCGAGCTTTAGATAACTAATTTGTATACATTTTTATAAGACTGTCCATAAATCTGCATAAGTTTTTTTAGTCTTTTGCAGACATATTCACAAAATAATTTAGTGTCAAGTTGCGAAAAGGCTTAATTAACTCAGCGCCTCTGCCGATGATCGATGAAGTTATCTAACTAATTCGCAACTAATGAAGTTGCCAAACTCGCATCGCTTCGCCTCGCCTCACCAATCTGACCTGACCTACATCTTCTTTGGGTTGCGTTGAAAGCCAGCTAAACCGGCGCCCCGAAAACTTTTAACCCCAAGCTTCCCCTCCTGTCGTGCTGTGCTCACCGGGTAAAGCTACTCGAATTTAATAATCACCCAAATTAGTTTTCGAAACCGCAACACAAAGAGACGAGGCAGAGCAACCCAGGCAGTGTTTAACCCCACCCACCAAACAGGGGGCGAGCAACTAACCACCTAATCACACAGGCAGGTGGATCCCAGCTGGCTGCCAGGCAGGCAGACAGGTAACATATTATTATCGGAAAATAAGCACGGCCACACGGCGGCGGCCGCACAGGAAGTAACGGAAACCAAATGACTACGGCGCAGTTTGCAAAACTAAAACCCAAAAAAAAAAGAAAGAAGAAAAATGGCAAACAAAAAAACCTAAAAACGCAAGCGGAAATAAGCAACGAAAGCTACAGCCTGGCGCACCTGACAGTAAAATACCCTGTAACTTAATGAATACAACATTTACAACATATAATATAATGTGCAGCAACACTTATTGCAAGTTTGTAAACTCTAGTTTTATTAATAACTGAATCATCGGCGTTCACACAGATTAACAACAACGCTATTGAAGCTTAGAAGTATACTAACATACATACTTTATATGGTTTGCCCAGTTATTATACCCTTTTTATATAACTTGCAATTCGAAGGGTATCAAAAGTAACAAAATAAAAGCTCTTGCATATTATACGCGCAGCTCCCACGAGGCGATTTGAATAGTGCTAGGCCAGGTTCGGTTCGGCCTCACTGAGGCCTACGCCGGAAGTGTTGTGTGAGGGAAAGTGTGGTTGTATTTGTGTCTATGTGTGTGTTTTGTGAAATGTTTGCGGCACTTCCTTCCGCACAGCACGACGACGACGTTAAGTCAAAACGAGAAAGTTGAATAAAGTAAAATCTGTTTCCTGTTTCGGTATAATTAATCATTTTGTTTGGCAGCGGAACAATTAGCCAAAGCCGCCATGTGGGCGCAGTTTACGTGCTAATTAGCTAAAAAACATGAAACTACCAAGCGTTGCTCCGCCACGTCCCTCTTCCCCTAACTACCCACATCGTACACACACGAGCGAGCAAGCTTTACAAATCGCATTTTGATGGTGCCTAATGACATAACAATTGCAGAGGTTCGGCATGCCAAGAGGAGTTAAAGAAAGGAAGTAAGGGCTGTGGAAAAAGGGGGAGCAAGGGAATTATTAGCTAACGTACCGTTTTATTGCCCAGATTCTTGACACGACAATTCAAATAAGCCGTCTTGCCCAACAGCGCAGTGACATTCTTGGAGGCGCCCCTATCGAAGTAGGGTCCGTTGTTGCGGGAGTCGTCGATCAGGTCGATGCTGTTGCGATTGATGCCGGAAGCGGAAGCTGGCGATGCCAGTGAGTTGCCTTTGTGCAGGCTGCTACTGGCAATACCGCTGATTGTTGTCGTCGTCGAAGAGGACGAGACTTGGCCCGACTTGGCGGTGCTGGCGGAGCTAGAGCTGGCGCTGGCGCTGGAACTGGAGCTGATATCGGTTGTTGTGTGGCCATTTTTGTTGCTTCCGCTGTTGCTGTTGGTTGTGCTGGTCATGCTTCCGCTTCCGGCGCTAACACCGTTGCCAGCAGCTGCGGCTGCAGCGGCGGTAGCTGTGTCGCCCTCATGCACTATGGCATTGTTGCTGCTGGCCATATCCTTTGACTTATAGGAGTCACGCTGTGCCGCCAGCACTGCAAAGAGAGAGAGAGAGAAAGATTTATTGAGAATTCTAATCACTATAGAGTTTATATAGAATTATATAGATGTGTATACTTGTAAAGTATGTTACACCATTCACAGAGCCCCAATTGTCTCCTATTTCATGGCAACCGTGTAAACGTTACTATAACATGTGTTAGCTGCTACCCGTTTCGGAAATCATTATTGTAATTGCATCCGCTTCATGTTTGCGAATATTCTGCTGTCTTCCATTTCCGCAACACAATTTCACCAAATTTTATGCTAGAATTATTTCACATAACATTTTTGGGCAAAATGCGACGGAAATGGAATTCAAAAACTTGAACACAAATTACACTTTTGTCGGCACTTAAAGCCGCCGCAAGGCGAACATTCTGTAATAAATGCGAAATGAAATAAAGAAAATGTAAATTTACTTTATTTTGACTTCATTAAGAATGTGGGAAAGTTAGTTAAGATTGAGTTAAGGTTTGATAAAGTCAGGTTTGTAAAGTTTTGTTACGGTTAGGCTAGGTTATGGTAGTTTACGTAAGGTTAGGTTATGACTTGGTAGGTTAAGGTTAGGTGTTAGGTTAGGTCAGGTATGGTGAGGTTAGGTTGGTGGAGGTTAGGTGTGGTTCAGTACCCATAGGTTAGGTTAGGTCTGGTTAGGTTATGTTAAGTAAAGTTAGGTGAGGTTAGGTAAGGCTAGGTGAATTTAAGTGAGGTAAGGTAAGGATAGGTGAGGTTAGGTGAGGTTAAGTGAGGTAAGATAAGGTTAGGTGAGGTTAAGTATTCTTAGATTAGTTTAGGTTAGGTGAAGTTAGGTGGCGTTAATTGAAGTTAGTGGAGGTTAGGTGAAGCGTATTAGTGTAAGGTGAAGTTATTGAAGGTTGTGTCAGGTTATATTATGTTAGAAGAGACTAGGTTAAAGAATAGTCTCTAAGCTTGTGAGATGTTAAAATAAGTTAAAAGGTTTGTTGAGTATTTTATAATCAATTAAGTTATATTAGATTTGCTGGGGATGAGTACAGTCGAGTAAAGTTGGATTGGCAAAAATTGAGTTATGTTAAGATAGATGCAGTTTAAATCCATATCGATAGTTTTAATAAAGTTGTTTTATTGTTCGATTGAGTAACAAAATGATCCACTATCTCAACCCATTTACGATAAAAAATTCACTGAACTACCCACAGTAGATTTTATAGCCACAGCTAATTGTTACTGTCTATTAAGGCTGTTAAAATAGTCCACACTCTTGACTCTCGCAAGATAACTGTAAACCCAGTAAAGCACCTCCATATCAATATCGTTAACGTAATTGTTCAATTAGCTCACTTTTTGCCATAAACGCATTTAACTTGTTGACCCAACTGAGAACGCAAACAACAACTACAAAAAACAGAGCTAAAAGTTTTTATAGTAGGAGAGAACCTGAGCACACGAAGCCCAAGCCCCACTGAGTTCAACACATTGTTAGAGTTCTCCATCGATAAGGCACATACATAGTTAGCCGGGCTCGAATACCTTGCAACCATTTAGGTAATTAGCAAATTACGCACACCCACGCACACACAGAGAAGTGCAAACAAAAACACACACATGTACACACACACACACACTTAAGCTTTCAGCTTGCATGGTATATGAGGCATAAACTTTTGTTTTGTGCTTTTGTTTTTATGCTTTACGTTTATCAAATTTTCATGTTTTGCCACACAACTACAACACACACTTGCACACACACTGACAAGCCTGGCTGCTGCCTGCTGTTGTCGTAGTTACGAGCAATTTTTATCCACCGCCATTTATCCCATCACTTAGCAGTGCACAGAAGGACGACGACGACGAAGTTGAGGATGAGAATGGGAATGACGCCGATACGTCTGCCTTGGAGCAGCTCACATGTAAGTCCCTCTATATCTTAAGTGTGCATGTATGTGCGGGTGTGTACGTGTGTGTGTGCTGGGCACTTGATACGCTTATTACGCCCAGCCAGAGACGTTTTTATGGCGCTCGGCGAGCTCGGCTGGCGACCATTTTATAGTTGGCAGCCAGCGACTTTATTAGATTAAACATGTTGTGCACGTTGGCCCAAGACAGTCGCAAGCCGCAAGCACAAACACACACACGCACAACACCCACACACATACATACACACAACTTATCTGGCTCGTTTATTGTGGCTGTAGCTAGACCCGTTGGCCATGTTGTTTTTTTCCGTCTTTTGCCCAGATAAGTTGCCGCATCGCATATCCTTGTTGTTCTCGCTCAGCTTGTATTGACAGCGACAACAACAACAACGACTACAACAACAATGGGGTACTTTCATGTGTTCGACAATGTTGCTAATAAGTCGTTGCTGCAGTCGCGCTTAAAACCCGCCCTCCTTAAAACGAACTGTCTGTCTGTCTGTCTGTCTGCCAAAACAACATGATAAATAAAGAGCCGCAGGCTAGAAATTAAAATAAATTGACTGCTTGGGCTGGCGACGACCGCAACAACAACAACAATAACAACAATAAGGCAAACATAAATTAGAGCTTCAGCATTTTCAGTCTGAAATCAAAAAGTCATATGCGCCCAGGCCCGGACCCGGGTCCGGACTCTCCGACAACGTCAACGTCAGCTTGGCGACCGCAGGGCATGTTCCTGTTGCTGAAGTCGCTGTCTTGTTGTTGCTCTTGCCGTGTCTCGTTGTTGTTGCTGTTGTTGGCGTGTCTGTTGTTGTTCTCTCTTACTGTTGTTTTCCCTTATTGTTGTTGTTCTTGTTGTAACGCCCGCGCTGTTATTATTAAGAGCGCTGTGTGTTCTTGTCAGAAACATTTGAAATGTCAAAACTTTTTGCCCGCTCGCTTGTTACAATCTGTGTGTGTGTGTGTGTGTTATGGGATGCGTGAGTGTGCGTGTTTGCGTGTTTATGCCTTGACGTTTGTGAGAAACTTTTAAATTTTTAAATTCACTTAAAAAATTAGAAATTGCCCACTGCACACACTCCCCTCCACCACTCGCAAAACACAAAATACCAAAAAGCGCAAAAGTTCCTTAAATATTTAAAGGTTTCTCGGTTCGCGGCATTTCGTGGATCTTTTTATTGCTGGCAGCCCTCGCGCAAAGTATGCACAAAATTAAATGAGCAAAATCGTATGCCGATTCACACACACACACAGATACACGCACACACATACTTGTATATATCTGTACATTGTTCATCTGAGTGTTATTTGAATATTTCTTGTTCATTCGGAACTTTTTGCCGGCAATTTTTTCTGTGTTTTGATTGGGGTTCTCTCTCTACATTTGCCAGTTGACAAAAGTGTGGAAAAGTTTTCGTCGCTGGTAGAAGTTGCTCGGTCTGTTAGACAGCTTCTATAAGTTGTGAAACTGAATTTTTTTCTGTTGAGGTGCTCGAATAAAGTGAATAATTCGGCAATAAGTTCCAAGTGAATTATGAATGCGTTTTGCATGCCAAGCGACAAATGAACTGTCAAAGTGGGAGGAAACAGAAGAACTAACTCCAAAAGCTACGAAAAACTAAAGTTATTCAAGCTGGGGAGTAATTTGGAAAATTGTCAGGTAGTTATTAGTTAAAAGTTTAATTAAATCAAATGATTTTAAATTTGGATGGGCTATATTCAATTAGGTTAGGTTAGGTTTGTTTAGGTTAAGTTTATTTAAGTTAGGTTAAGTTAGGCCAGGCTAAGCTAGGTAAGGTAAGATTAGGTGGGGTGAAGTTAAATAAACTTTATTTATCGATTAGTATTATATACTTGACAAATAAACTGAAATACGTTAAAAAACAGTCCAGTTTTAAAAAGTCCGATAACAAAAATCTAGTTTATAATGAATAAACCTTATTGAGATAATGACTAATTTCAATAATTTTTAGTTAATAAATTAATATTAACTCTTAAGATCTCAGAAGCTGAACTTTATATTAATTAGTTTTATCATCAGGATAATCATCTCATATTTGATTCAAGATATTTTGTATTTGCCATATTGTTTGAACTAAACAAGGAATCAAATCAAATAAAGAAATATTAAATTCGCTGTTCTTATATCATCATATAATATATTAACTTAATTTACAATCCGAATATATAGAAGTCTTATAAATCAGGTCAATCAACTTTATGCGTAAAACAAAATTGAACAATTGATATTTCTACGGAAATTGAACACTCAAATACAAATGCACAATTAATAGACCCACGTGAAATGAGTTCATTTGAATAGTGCTTCATGCATACGATAATATGATGTACTCACTGTATCTCTCTCTATTTCTGCCTCTCCCTCTGTATTCAACTGCACAGTTCATTAAAGACTAATGATGATGCGGCAGCGGCGGCGGCCTCCTCCACTCAGGTGGCCCAAAGCCCAGAGGCAGGCGCGTCATTAAGCCTGCGCACGGCATATGAAAAATGAAACTAAACTGAAAGCCTAACCAGACACACTCACACCAACATACCACACTACGATACACCCACATACACACACACAAAGCGAGAGATACTCACTCCCACTCAATCAGGGCAGCAAAATCACCAGGGAGCTCACTATATACGTATATGTGTATGTGTGTGGAGGCAAGTTCTCCTGTTTCAGCCAAAAAAAAACATTGATTTCCCAAGACTTTTCAGGCACACAAAATTAATTACCTAACCTAAAAACTCATTCTCTTTCCCCTCAAAAAAGGGCGCCGATGGCGATGGCGACGGAAACTGGAATTATGTAAGGTCAAAGCAGGCATTGAAAAATGCCAAGTCGACAGAACCTGCCCGATTGCCATCCCGACTGCCTTTCTGCCTGCCTACAGATTTTTCTTTTGCTGACTCATTGGGCATGACAACGAAATGAATGATATCGAAAATCGAAATCAATAAATGAAATTGGTCAAATCAATTTGACAACAATTGCAATTTGGCTCGAACTCGAACTGGGACACAGAATTTGATTAAACCCGAGCCTGGGCAAAAGTGAGTGCGGATAATGGACAGTCAGGAAATTGCAATGGCCGAGAACTACTTTTGGTAAACCTACATATATCTCACAAATCATACCCTAACACACTCTCTACTCAAAGATAAAGGGTACCGTATAATATAGATAAAGTAAGAGGGAACGAGGAAGGTAAGAAGGTAATATTATGGATTAATCGAATAATACAAATAAACCAAAAGCATGTAAATAAATCGAGCAAAAAGTGTACACTCATACGTACTTGATTCACCGAGGGGAAAAGGGGTATGGTCTTATAAAAAAAACCCGCACTAACTAGTATTATTGTAAATAAAATTGCCAGTCCCAGCTCTAATAGTCTTCAAGATCTAGCTGTTCATACGAACGAACAGATGAAAATGGCTTTATCGTCTAGACGTTTGACGCTGAACGAGAATATATACACTTTGTGCAGTTGCAGATCCCTTATTCTCTTTGTTGCAGACAGTTTCGATATGCATAAACTTATAATACCCTACTACTCTATGGATAGCGTCTACAAAAATTCATAAAAGGAATAACAACAAAAGGTTTCAACTCATTATGTAGATCAGCAGTATTTATATATACAAATGGACATATTGTCTCCGTTTAGCTGACTTATTTAATGACTAAACCAATGTACCCTTGCCACAGTAATTCAATTGGGCATCCAAAATGAGCCTTAACCAAAATTCAACTGGCTCCAGGCCCCTTTTACTCACCTCCATTGCCGGATATCACAACAATGACGACGACCAGCATGCTGAGCATTGTTAGAACGCGTCGGCAGCTGCTGCAGTCAAGCGAGGCTGCGCCAGCTGCTGCTGCTACTGCTGCAATCGAGAAGCCGCAGGGGGGCAGCTGGAGCCGCGTGTTGCAGTTGCTGGTGCTGCTGCTCGTGCTGGCTGTGGCTGTGGCAGCGCGCTCCGGACCTGAGCTCGGATTTGCGTTCCGCTGCCGTTGGCGTCGCTTTGTTGTTGTTGCTGTTGTTTTTGCTATTGTTGCTCGTTGTTTTAAATTCGTTCGTTGCTGTTGTTGCTGCTGATGTTGCTGCTGCTGCTGGCGCGTTTCCATTTGAAAAGTTGCCATAATATTTCACTCGTCCTTCGCGGGCTATCGGGGTGGCTATTCAGGGATCTCTCTCACTCACTCACTTGCTCTGCGCACTTGAACCTAGTCGAGAATACTCATTTTTTTGGCTGCAATAGAACTGGGAGGCGTAGCTGCTGTTGCTGGTACCGCTACTGCTGCTGCTGCTGCTGATGTTGTTGTTGCTGCTGCTGCTGCTGGTCGCCTTATTAGCGCCTGCCATCCCGCCGTGATGCGTGAAATTGCCGAGCCGACTTTACAAATTGCTCGGCCTCGTTCTATCTATCTCTTTTCCTATCTCACTCTATCTCTCTCACTCCCTCTCTCTTACACTTGCTCTGTCTCTTTCTGGTGCTGTGTTAAGGCAAACTACTTTGCATTTGTTCTGCTCGGCTGGCGCTGAGAAATCGCTGTCATTTTTCCAGCGATTTATATTCTATTTAATTCGACTTTAACACGATATCACTGGGCATATCACTTCATCTTCATTAGCGGCCGCGTTGCTGGCCGATTGTACTCGGTCGCCGGTCCACGACCTTCTTTCTTTGCTTCCTTCTGGTTACTTCCTTGTCGTGTCGAGCTGAAACATATAGAAAACGAAACAAAAACGTTAAAATGTTTGGAATTTCATTAAAAATTCAAATGTCAAAGTCAAAATAAATGGAAATTTTGTGCGTGTAGCCGGCACGTGCTGTCGACCAGGCCGCCCCTCATCCATTCCCCCTCCTCCCTTTACCTAGTGGCAGTTTCGGGATCTGCGACGACGCTGATTTTTCGTATTATCTTTACCACGCGCCTTGTCCCCACTGTGCGCCCTGTTTGTTTGCTTTATGAATGTGTTTCTGTAACTGGCAAACAGAGGGAAGCAAGAGAAAAAACAACAACAAATGTAACACACCAAATGTTTTTTTTATTGTATTTTTCCCACCCGAAATGATAATCGAAATTGGGGGGAAGCAAAAAAATGTTATAATGGAAATCTATGTGCATTTCTTAAAGCGTTTTTCTTGGCATTACACAAATTCTGATTAGAATATGGCAAGAATTTTGGGTGGAGGCCAGAAAAAAATAACAAACAATTCTTACAAAATTCTTCAAGTCAAGTCTCTGACAACATTTTTGCATGTTATTAGATCATCCACTTGTGGAGTGGAAAAGTGGGAGAAAGAATTCAAGAAATTTATTTTACTAAAGAAAGAACTTGTGAGTTTTTGTATGAAAGATATTACCATATCATCACCATATCAATTATCGCTTATATGATTGATATGATTAGTTAAGGATATAGATTATGTAGTTTATCAATGAGATTGTGTTGGTTTATGAGAGTTTTTAACTATTTAATCTCATATCTTTAAATAATCTCTAATATAAGACTTCTATCAGTAAACAGTGAACATATAGTGAACATATTCATATGCGAATTTATTAGCCTAAAACTGATTTTACTGCCTATAGTGTTGCTATGTTTTGCATTGCATACTTACTGGCGGCTCTTGTGTTTGCCCACTAAAATTGTTTGTTAAATAACTTCTATATTATTTATTCTTTCGCAAACAAAATTTCAGAAATTATTTGATAATTATTATTTAAGATAATTATTTTGAGATAATTATTTTGTACATTCAAAAGTGAACGTTCTAGCATATTATATTGATTTACAGAAGAGAAAGTTGTAGTTAAATCATAAAAAAAAGATTTTCCTGCGTGGAATTATGAGAAATATTGTCAACAAAGAGCTTGGCTCCTAAATGCTTTGAGATCGTTGTACTTTTATGGACGGACAGATGAAAATGGTCTTATTAATTCACCAAAATATAGTTTTCTGCTATTGTCTGTTTTAAACATTATCAATTGACACAAAGACTCATATCATGAACGTTTCCCTATTAGAAGCTTTCTATATATATATTGTATGTTAAGTATATTATGGATATATATATGCAATTATTTATTTCTTCATTTATTTATCTGTTTGATTTGCATAAAACCAAAGAGATTACTTTGGACAGCTAGACAGCGTCATTATTATGGTGTATTTAACTTATTAAGGCCTACCACAAAGTCACTAAGACCCTTCTCAGGAAATATGTCCTTCCTTTTCTTTCTCTCTCTCTCTGTCTTTCTTATTTGGAAAAACTTTTCCAGACTGAAAAGTAATTTATTTATGCCATCATAATTTGCAACTATTTGAGTAACAAGTTGAAGATAGATATATTTGCTTTCTCCTCTCTCAAGTTTATACTAAAACACACCGTTCCACCTTCGGGGATTTCTCTAAAAGTCTCTCAGTGCGAATAGAAATCTATTATGTCCCCCACAGCCATTAAATGTTAGCCAAATGTTGTTGAATTTCTAGGAAAAAAGAAACACAACAACAATAACGACAAAAAGATGAAAACAATAGTCGAAACAAGTTTGAGATCGACAAATAGTCAGTCAGCAGGAGAAATAATGGCTTATAAAGTGTTTAACAAAGAGCAAAAAGGGAAAAAGCGAAAGTTATAGAAAAAGTTTCATTGAAAATTGTCTGACGGGCTTGAGGAAACTTTTTTTGCTTCGCTCAAAGAGGCGAAAATGAAAGAAGAAGAGCAGAGAAGGGCTGCTGCCACATGGGGCATGCGATGCGATGCGATGTCAGAGTGCAATGCCACATGGCTTGACGCATCGCAGACAGCTGCCCACAACAATGGAGATGAGGCTGCAAAGGAGAAGCTGAAGAGGACAGACGGTCTCTCTACATCTTTTACTCCCCTCTGTAATTAGTGTCAAGGCTGGCATTGCGTATACGCAGCGTGGGTCGAGGGCAACTGCAGTCAGTGGACAACTAGAGCAGAACTAGAATGGGAACACAACAACAGCAACCACAACAACAACAACAGTGTGAGCGACATCAACAGGGACAACAGGAACCAGGGGGCGTGGCAGCAAAGCGCGTCACGTTGATGAGGCATTAAGTTGTAAGTGCCGAGGCGTGATCCGCACTTGCCTGCGCGGCATAATTAAAGCGCGACGACTCATTATAATTTCCATTAAAAAACTGCGTCGTCCTACGCCGCCTTTGGGGAATCGCGACCACAAAATGTCGCTGCCTTTTTCCCATTTAGCTTCAATCCGTCGGGCTATATATTTATCTACTTATATGGCCCATTGACAGCTGTCAGCGACGACAGCAGCAGCAGTTCGAGGGCGCCTTCAGCCATTGGTTAATTAATGAAATATGTATGCATGCATGCATGTGTGCTCGTGTATATGTGTCTGTGGTGTAATTATATTTGATTAAAACAATGCACAGTGGCCGCAGCTATAAATTTGCTTTAATTATGTTGCGCCTGCTCCGATTCTTCTGCCCGTTGCTCTCTTCTTTTGTTCAACATTTTCGCATAATAAATTAATGTTTTTATTCGTCGCGCGAAAATCATTATTTTCTTGTTTCATTTTGGTTCGTTTTTATTGGCTTTATTTAACGCTTCCTGTTATTTATTTAATATTTGGGTCAAAGCGGCCAAACCACCCGTAAGTAGGCTATGCATTTCTGTAAAGAACAGCAATATAAACTGCTCGACTAGCCAATACCCTGTAGTTACCTATGCTTATCTCGGTATCCCTACAATTTGTGACACCTCCTGACACTTTTTGCTTGTTTACAGGGTATATAAATCCCTTAGTATTTACACAGCAACAAAAGAACATTTTTAATACCCGTTTTATTTGCCTTCGAATCGGTTGAGTGCCGAACCAGTTTGACAGTCATGTATTTTATATATTGATCCAATATAAAAGGATATGGGAACACGCAAATAAACTGACAAAAAATTTGAATCAAAATATTCGTTTTAATAATTATATAGGAAAATAAATGAAAAAGCTCCAAAAATAAGTTTTTTAATAAAATTTGTATTCTGTAAAAACAGAAATTTTGTCAAAGGTTGCTAAAACCGTCCCTTTTTTCCTACCTCTGTCTCTTTCTCCGTCTTTCTCCCTCTCTCTCTCTCAATTGATCTACAAATAAACAATTTCCCGTTTGGTTTTTAGATACAAAAGGGTTAATCCGTTTAGTCACCCAAAAAAATAAACACAGAAATATTTTAAAAGATATTGGACTCCTCTAAATATTTTAAAATGCAAGTAAATTCAAATGGATAAATATATAAATAATATAATTCATGCCATACAAATATAATCTTTGTTAAATAAAGCCAACAAAATTACAAATATTAAAGTAGCTTTCCTTTTGTTTTGCTGCTCACATAGGGGTTATAATGACAATGATCTGAGTTCATGTGTGGGATAAGTCGAGCCTTGCAGCCTTTGTCTGTGAATTTGCGTTTTCAGGTCTGTGGAACAGATAACAGATAACGGTTAACTGTGTCAGACCTTATTCATAAACGGGAACAGTCATACGTGTTTTAAGCTGCTTTGAAGCACTTGAAAGGTGAATACAAATTAGGCGCTTACACTTTACAGCTGGGTTAGGCATTATATTGTAAAATACTATGAAATAATTTACTTTTCTTATTACATTAGAGCCTTAAATGCTCTTCAATCGTCAGACTAAGATTGTTAAGAAAGATAAGACTGTTTACTGATGATACATATTGAGTATTACTACGACAATCTTCGAAAATATGAAAAACATAGATGGATTATGATTATTACATACAAAACATCTTATAAACAACTACTTATTGTGAAATCTAAAGAGAGTTGGCTTTAGATCTTCTAATTTATATAGAACATTATCTGTAATGAAACCCAACTTTGAATCTTCTGACTTAAGAGTTTCATTTATTATTTCAACAAGGTTTTATGACATTCAATCACAACATTCATCCTCAATTGAACTGATTGAAACTGCTGTTCACACTTTGTCTTTTTGTCCCTTTTTCATTTGTGCTGCAGGTGACAAATTACCGAGCGATTATCGGCGATAATCAACACCTTTCGATTTGACGCTACTCAACAAGTTGGTTAAATAAACAAAGGACCCTCCTTCTCCCTTTGCCACTACCCCTCAACGACCAGAAGTCCAACAAACTGTCAGTTATGCTCATAATTTAATTGAAAACGGACTTCGCACTGCCTTCATAAGTGGGAGGAGTGAAAACAACCCACCTGCAGGGAGGACCTGCTATGCTTCCCACTCCCTCCTGGTTGACCAACTGCGCTGTGTGTCATCATCATCATCACCATCGAGTAAACCGCAAACGAAGTTAAGCAAACCGAAATTATAGGCCACGTGCCTGTTGTTAAAATAAACCTCCTGACCCCACACCAAACTCACCACCCCACCAACCCCAACCCCATTCCCATTCCCCTTCTCATATTCCCCTCTCTGAAGGTCGCAATTGTGTGGTCAGGGGCTTTTTTGGTTTTTCTGTTTTTTCATGCGAACAAGGATTAACGACATTAGGTGATTATCTGTATTATGCAAACAATAAAATACGAAATTATCAGCTAATTAGCTTAGCGAAAGAATTCAAATTACCTTGTATAATTGTCCTGCGATTGGGGATGTTTTGTTCTCTTCTATTCTTGTTGACGTTTAATGATATTGGAAATGTTTAACTCAATTGTTATTTACTTTAAAGCACTGAAAACACTTTAAAAAGCAACACTGAAAATCAAAGCAAACATGAGAAGGGATAAAATATTGCCAACACCCTGGGGAAAGGCTGGCGTGGGAGGAGGGATTGAGATCCCTGGGATCCTTGTGTGCGCCGCACGAAATGCGGCGTAAAAATTATTTCTTTATCCCTTTTTTTCTGTGGCTCCATCCCCACACACACACACTCATGTGTCAGCTACGGACTCAGGCAACCCTTCATGCATTTAATGTTTGCCTTTTTTTGGTCTCGCTTCCACTGTGTCCGTGAGGAGGTGGAGCGGTGTCTGGCGATTTTTATTAGAAATGCAAATCGTTATGGTTCCGCTACGTTTCGGTTTTGGCCGCCTTTAATTTATGTGACAGTCCTGACAGTCGGAACGACCTCGCTACATCAAAAAGGCCCAAGCAGAATCTAATTATTTTTTGCCGTAATTCAACTTTTCTTGCATTTTGCATACTGTAAATAAATAAAATATATGCAATATATATCAAAGCAGGTGGAACGTAATTTTAACTGGACTGTATAATAAGCTGAAGTGAAAGCTACAGATCGGAAAATTTCCCTAAAACAAACAGGAATGTTGTTTTTCTAACGCAGCTGCAGCTGATGCTGAGGCCAATAACAGAAAAAAAGGGCCAAAGGTAAACTTGTGCGGCCTTCGGGCCCTGAGAACAAATCCAAAACAAAGTTGGGTAATATTTTGAACAACGTTGAACGCTTCGGCCTTGGCCGGTTGGCAAATATGATGAGATCTCAGTTCCCCTCCCCAGTTGTGTCATTTGGCAGCATTTCCGTTATATTATTATCCTCTTTTGCTTTCTGTTGCTTTCTTTTCATTCTTTTTTTGGACTGTCAAATTAACACTTTCTTCACAATTTACTGCGTCATGCAATTATTTTCGCACTTTATTTCACACACTTAAAGTGTTGCATATTTAATTGCATTAGCCTCTCTCGCTTGCTCTTTCCATCTCTCTCTCTCTCGCTCTTTCTCTCTCTCTCTTGCTATTGCTCTTTGCCTTCTTAGCTTATTTATTTATTTATTACCGTTACCGAGTGCACATTGAACAACTTTTACTTTCGCCTCAACTCGATTCGTTTCGTTGCCGCACCTAAAGCACACACGCGCTGCCTCACTGTATGTGTGTGTTTGTGTGTGTTTTGTGTCACTGTGCTTGTGTATATGTGGGCGAATTGTCCTTACACTAGGCCAATGCTGAGTGCGATTCTCCCGTTAGAACGACCGAACGAAACGACAGCACTAAATATACTGAAGGCAGGCACAACAAACGCCGAGTGTGGCCAGCCAAGCCGACGTTGACGAGGCCACCAAGCCGAGCCACCCGAGTCCAAAGCAGCTCGAGCCAAAGCTCCTTCAAATGCTGAGAGAGAGAGAGAGCGAGAGAGCTTTCGGATATGCCATGTGCCGTTGTCGTTTGCACAGTGGTGCAACACTTTGCCAAACATGTGCGCTGACTGATTTCCAGGCTTGCTCTCTTTCGAACTTCGAACTTTCCAGTGTGTCTGCTGCCGCTCTCTCCATCACGCACTCTCTCTCTCTCTCTCTTTGGTATTGCCGGCGCACATTATATATGCAAATACTCTTAAGGCAACATTGTAGTATTTTTGTTGACATATTCGTGTTGTTGTTCTTCTCGCTAAAGCTTCAATTGAAACACTTAATTAGTTGCACTTCAATTTCAATTTCAAATGTCTTCAATGATTGAAAGGCGCTATCTAAACCACTTCATGGAGTTTTAAAGAAAAGGAATAGACAGTTACTTAGGAAAGGAGTTAAGTTGTCAGTTCCAACTAGTTGAGCGCATAGGGACCATTAAGTGCCTTGGCTGTCTGCCCATATCCGACAGATTTAGCCATTAGTTCAAGTCAAGTCTCTCGTGAAATTAAAACGATTAATATGGGTGCAGAAAAAGGTAGCAGCAATTACTTATATCGATGAATCCATACGATTAGTATAGAGAAATATGATTATTGATTAACAAAATTCATTTAAACTTGGCTTAGCACTTGGATTGGTGTATAGGTAGCTTAAGTTAGCACACAAGAAGTTCAAGTCATTACAAGTCGGTTAATATCGAAAACTTTAGCACCATATAAACTTTACTCTTATTTGAATATCAGTTAAGATCGTTCACATTTGAAACAAACAAATGTTGATCTTTAAAATAAATTTCCAGTGAAGATCTTTCGACATTCTTCTTTTTAGAACCTAAAATCCAAAAATAGTGGAATAAAAAAACAAAGAATTGCAATATTAACCAAAACAAGCGCGTTCCCATTTTTTATTATCTCTTTCTCTGACTGTCGCTTTCTCTGACTGCTTCTCTGCCGATATATCGATTAGTTTTGTGGTTCACAGTACATTTTGCGTATTTTGATCAAGTCACCCTCGGATGGGGCAAGCACCTGACCCATTTCACGTTCCATAGGCTCTCCATTGACAAGAGCACGAATCGTAGGCTTGCTGGGATCCTTGGCGAAGGCGTTCTTTGGATAATGCATGACACTCTCAAAGTCATAGGGCACATTGTATGTGGTCGTTGAGGAATCGGACATGGCCATAAACTGTGACCAATATTTGCGTGGAATGTTATCGTAATCGATAACAACATGCTCATCTCTATCGGGGCGACTCTGTTCGTGATACAGACCCAACACATGCAGCGTCTCGTGCTGTATGATGCCCTGTTTGCTCAGACACTTCTCCGACAGGAGAACATCATGTGCGCCTGCACCCAGCAGAGGCAAGGGATTATAACCCACCCTGGTGCCGCACATGTTGGGCGACTTCTTGTAGTAAATATAACGCCGACCTGCTGGAGCTGATCCTTCCTTGAACTGCAGGCAAGTCTGCTCGTTGAAGGTCTCCAATGCAAGGCGCACATTTTCAGCCTCCTCGTCGCTATAGTCCCCGGCAATGCGATAGTACAAAGTGCGACTGGGCCAACGTTGCAGCGGCGACTGTAAAGCATTGCGAGTCTTCGCCTCTGCCTGCTCGTCCTCCACATCGATCTCGTTGTAGAAATTCTCGAAATATTCCGAACCTTGCTCAGCGCCTACCATGGCGAACGTGACTAACCCCAACAGCAGAAACCACATATTGCACAAGTTCGCCATTCCCCAAATCCATTTGGCTTTTATAGAAGCCTCCCAGCCCTCCAATTCAAAATGCATTCATTTTCGGTTTAGTTAATTTTTTCTTTTCTTTTTGCATTCCAACTAATGATAATCAAATCGGACAGCAGTGACAACTAAGAAACTATCAACATATATAGTAACTATGTATGTGCCTAGCTTGGTTCTAGTGGTGCGCAATGAGCCTGTTCCCGTGTGTGCATAGCCAAATTCGACATTATCCGACTTGGGTTGGTAATACGATTTGAATAATTTAACATAGATATAATTTACATCTAGACACACACGCACACATGCAGGTACATATATGGTGCACAAATCGTTTTCGTATGCATGACTATTTAATTCAATCATAGTAAGTTGACACTGGTGGCCAGAAAAAGCGGTCAACTGACATTGAAACGTTTGTCAAATGAAAGCAATGTTAGATATAGTGAGGATTATTGTACGAATTTTAAGTATTTAGGCAGTTTTCGGATATGTAATTATGGATTATTTAGATTAATTATTACTTAAAATAATTATCTAATTTAAATGTATTTCATAAAGGTACCGTAAACAATTTTTCTAATAAAATATAACTCATAATTTAACGATAATAATCTTAATCATAAAATATAAGTCATCATTTTATGATTATTGTATATTTTATTGAGTTTAACTAATTTTTTTAATATGCAAGCTTATAAACTGAACTGGAAAAAAAAATAACGCAAGGTTGAGAAATATTTTAAGCGAATCAAATGACGCAATTTTCCGCTTTCAATAACTGTACTTAATAATTATCTGTGTAATTAAATTATATACTTATTTGTTTAAATGTCAGAAGAGTATGCAAGTGATAGCATTTCTAAGTGGATATACGATTCAGGGTCAAGAATATACTAAATCAATTTATTTTATATTATTAGCCGACTTTGGAATTAGTAAATTTTGTAAAAATATTCAAATACTTAAATCGATGAACTAATTTACTAAATTGAAGAAAATCTAACTGCAAACTTAAACTTTGTCATCTTAACCAATAGCAAATCAAATTCAACCTCATTCCCTGCCCAGCTCTGCCACACTCACCCTGTATTTCTAGCCACCAGTGTTGCAGTGCAGTGTTTGCTGCACGCAGCGTGGCAGGTGCAAATTTGACACGCCCTAATGCATAACATTAACATGTCAATTGCCTGCGTTCGATAAACATAACAAAAGCCGTCCCAGATGCGTTGTACAGCTCACACACACACATACATACACAGACACAGAATATACACTATACATTCCTTATCGCTTATTCGCTTTGATATTCCCACATTTACATTGTGTTTGTGAGTGTGTATCATACATAATAATATTGCATATGTTAGCTACATTCACAAGTAAAGCTTTTTTCATTTCGAAATGTTAATGTACAGTGATAACTGGAGATAAAGAATGGCAACCCAAATGAATAATATCGTTTGTTTTGTTTTTTTTTTATTTTTGTTGTTTTTTTGTTGATTTTTTTATTCCATGTTCTGCTTTTGCTGCTTATTGCGCTGGCAAATGGATCAGTTTGGAGGGGTTTCCGGTAGTACATACTAAATACGCATAACAATGTTGGCCGCATGGGCGCGGTCGCAGCAGCAGCACAAACAGCAGCAGCTATGAGGACTTTGCTGCAGCAGCGGAGCAGCCCAAAAACGAAAAGCATTTTTCTGGACTGCATTTGGTGCTGCTGATGCAATTGTTGTGAAGCGCTGCTGAGTACGCTGAACGAGCGCGCGCCAA
This sequence comes from Zaprionus davidi, assembly GCA_018903715.1. Lineage (NCBI taxonomy): Eukaryota > Metazoa > Arthropoda > Insecta > Diptera > Drosophilidae > Zaprionus > Zaprionus davidi. The sequence goes on from JAEIGL010000003.1 coordinate 3,834,777, forward strand.
CGTGCCGTATACATAATATTATAATCATAATTCACAAACATATAAAAAGAAGAGTAGCAAGAACACAATTTAAACACATTTTGCAAGCAAAACCGTTTCCTTTTCACACACAAACTGCAAACTGGTTGTGATTGTTGCAATTGTTGTTGCCGTTTGTTGTTGTTTGTAGTTGTTGGTTGTTGTTTTTATCGTTGTCGTTTGATGACGACACCATCGTCAGTATACATATCTCGTTAATCTTCAATCGATTGGGGCACTTCGCTTGCAAACATCACAAATCAGTTCCTAGTCCGTAGTAACGCTCTCCATCAGCTCAACGTCTCTCTCTCTCTCTCTCCATCTCTATATATATATGGTTGCACATATATAGAGAGAGATTTACATATAAGTAATAGTAGTAGTAGTAGTTGTATTCGTAGTTATATATTAGGTAGTAGGTGTATATATTATCTCTATCCTTCGATGGCGGGCGGGTGAGCGAGCGGAGCAAGTGAGCAAGTGCACTGAGAGATTGTAAGAGAGAGGCGATTCTCTTTCTCTCCTGCTCTTCTCTTTCGATTCTTTCTCGCCTAGTGCAACTCAATGAACTCGTAGAGCGCCGCTGGAACTGCTTTCTCATATTTGATGCCATGTTGCTTGATGGTGCGCGCCGCCAGGCATGACAACTTCGTATACTTCATGGGATCGACGATTTTGTGCAGAGGTGTCGGCGCCAGCAGACTCTCAAAGGTTTCACCAGCATCGTTCTTTGTGTCCTGTAAATAATATGGAATTAGTTATCAGTTGTTCGACTTGTTGTGTTCTACTTCAGTTGCACTCACCAAGTGTGCGCCACCCTCAAGCAAAGTGCGCGCCAGTGGCTCCACATAAGGCTCCAGTGTGGCTGCCAGATGCAGCGGCGTGTTACCAGCATCGTCTACTGCATTGGGATCTGCACCCACTTCAAGCAGCGCCTTGGCCAGCGTTGCCGAGGGGAACTGACACGAGGGATAACGACCGACCAGGGTGCCCTCCCGATAGCAGGCATAGTGAAGAGCAGAGCGACCCGAACGTACATGCACCTTGAGGCGATTGAGACGATACAACGCACTCATCACCTGATTACGCATATCCGGACAGAATGTTTCCGAATCCAGTAGCGAGCTAAGCAGGCAGCCAATGTGCAGAGCGCTGACCAGAGTGCGACTTAGTGCATTGGGATCATGATTGCAGTCGTGCTGATTGGCCGACAATAGTGTAGTCGATGATGATGAGGCAGAGGATGATGATGAGCTTGAAGATGATGATGAACTGGAGCTGCTGGAGCTGGAGCTGGTGGAGTGAGAGTTTGAGCTGGATTGTTTGTTGCCATTGGGCAACAGTTGCTGCTGCTGTTGTAGTTGCTGCTCTTGCTCCTGTTGCTGTTGCAGCGTAAAGGCCTGACCACGCTCCACTTCCAGCACGGCCTTGTGGAATATGGTCAACATGCCGTCCGCCTCAATGGGCGGCACAATGCGTCCACGTGGCAACAGACGTCCAGCCTCGACCAACATAAAACTGAAGAGCTCCGCGAACGACAGCAACGATGATTGTGTCATCGGACTAAGTGGCTGCAATATTTTCTGTTGCATTGTCAGCGCATATGACCAGAGTTCAATGCAGCGATCAAAACGTCCAGCGTCCGCATAGTGTGCACCCCTTAAAAGTATACCCAATGTGGTAAGTTAGAATCGACATACTTCTTTTCCTCACTGCGTACACTCACCTGAATCTAATGTAGTAACTAGTGTCCGGATGCGTTGGGCCCAGAATGCGTTGTCTTATGACCAGTGCCTGCATGCGCATCTCATCGGGATCCAGGACCAACTCCTCTAGCTCCTCAATGGTGGTCACTTCGTTGACGTGCTCGTATGCCGCCACTGGTTCCTGTAGTTTTTTATAAATTCTCGGCGTCTGAGCACGTTCCTCCAGGGCGCGTCGCCACAATGACAACGCCACGGCCATATCACGTTTCTTGTCCACATACGTGGCACCCAACAGCTCTAGTGCATCGATACGTGCCACACGACTCACGCATGGCAACGTTATCAGATGCTCTACAATGGGCATATGTCCTGTCACACTCGCGGCCAGCAGCGGCGTCATGCCATAGTAATCCACATCCATTGTGGCGCCATGTTTCAGCAGCAATTGCAATATTTGCAGGGATCCCGACTCGGCGCAGTCATGCAACGCCGTGTTGCCTTTGATGCTGCAACGATTGACGTCCGCGTTCAGGGAGAGCAGATACTGTGCAATGCGGTAGTGTCCCTTGTAGCAGGCGATCATAAGGCACGTGTGTCCATGCCGATTGGCCACCTCAAAGTCTAGGGGAGAAACGTAAATTTAGTTAAAGGAAAACCTTGTATAAGTTTTCTGGGACTCACCCGCTCCATGATGTACCAAATACTTGACTATCTCATAGTGTCCATCGAAGCAGGCGGCACGCAACGGTGTCGAGTTCGTGCGTGTTGTGCTGTTAACATTGGCGAATCGTCGCACCAGCATCTTGACAATGCCCAAATGACCCGCAGCTGCTGCACACCACAGCGGAGGCGCATCCTCAATGGGTTCGCCATCAAAGCTCACGGAGCCAACCTGTTCCACATTCGCACGGCACTTTGTCAATAAATATTCTACAATGTCGTAGTGTCCGTTCCGACAGGCAATGACCAGGGGCGTGGCTCCGTTTACTTTTGCCGATATTAGTATCGCAATTTCGGCAGCACTTTTGTTATACAGCGCGGCCTGAAATAATAGAAGAGGGAGAAGAATTAGAGATGAAGAACATTACTATTTCTTAGCTTATATGGTAAGTAATAATTTAATAGGGCAACCTAATAGCGTAAGACAAGATGTAGATCACTTAAATTATTAATGAACATGTTAACTTCCGAGTACCCTTTGCTTCTATAGTTATAGGCTACACTTTTAATTGCATTGAGTTTGTAACACAGATCAACGATACAGTCTATGCAAGCCTTAGTTGATCTTTTAAGAAGGTTTAACGAATTTATAATTGCTTACAATAGATAAGTTAATTAAAGGAAACGCCCTGTGGCTAGTTATACCATAGTTTACAGGGTAACTGTTATGGCAGTCAAGTATTATTGGCTTGGATCAGATGTTATTCAACTTTGCTGATTTCAATTGAATTTTCCCGCTCGTACTCCCAGTTCAAAGGCCAAAATACGTTTATATTTATAGTATGTGGCATACAAACATTTGTAATTATGTATGTCGCTTATTGCTTATCAGCGCATTTAAATACCCTGCAGAAAATGGCCATATTTACTGTATACTTAAGAGGGAGACGTGAATATAAGTTTGAGGTTTGATAGATTTATTTATACGCAGTATATTTCATATAATACACAAAACTATTGCAAATATTTGAAGGGTAAAGGGTATATAAAAGTCGAATACTTGTTATCAGCTTTCTATACTTGTTATCAGTTGCACTTCAGGTATATTAATAGTGCGTGGACAACACCAAAGCTGAATCACATAAGACAATCGCAATCGCAATAACAACAATTGCAATTAAAAGTGAATTCAATAAACAAAATATTATTAAACGCAAAAAAATAGTATTTAATAAATTATCTACTTCAACATCAACACAAACGACAACAAGGGAAGAACGCAAAGTGCTAATTAAAACATGTCCAGAGAGAGTTGAAACGATAATACAGACGTGAGAGAGACAGAGAGAGGGGTCAGAACTGAGAACTGAAAACGTGCACGCAAAGTGGGGAGAGGAAAATGACAATCAGCTGAGCATAATCAATGAGCTTCGCTCTCCAACACACGATTAATTTTCCTGTTATTGTCATGTCATTTGAAAGCTAGTTTTGTCTCTTTGTGTACCCTGTAAATACTCTGTAATAGGCTATGAAGGAACACAGAATAAAGCAAAGTTCATGTAAATTTATCTACTTTTATCAACAGGGTATCTTCAAGTTAAAATGAAAACTAGTTTTTGTGATTTCGCACATGCCAATTTAGTATTAAAATTGATGTCAAACGTGTTTCGTTTTCACTGTCTGTATGTTAATTATGCTATTAGCTGTGCACGAAAAAGAGACAACACGCAGAGCGAGGAGAAGAGCAGGCAGTGGCAGAGCAAGAGGGGGGTAAGGCGCAGGCAGCATTGTGTGGGGTGTCGTCGAACCGGGGATGCGTGTGAGGCGTTGCACGTGTCGCCCGCTGTAACGCAATGGCGACAGTGAGTTGAGTAGGTTCGCCTGTCCGCAATTATCGGTAATTGGATACAATAAAACTGACTAGAATTTCCAACTATGCTAATCGATTAAATCATTCACAGAGCGACCCACTTCGATATAAAAGTTTATTAAAATGTAAATATATTAATCGTTTAAAGTAATTCCAAAAAGGTAAACGAAATTCACTTAATATGTTACTTAAATAACTTAAACTCAATTTCCAACTCAAAAAAAGATCGCAAGATTATCAAATATCGATAAATCCTGAAAGAATAAAAGCTACCACTCAAAGACTTGTGTATTTCAAGGCCTTACAACTTCTACCAAAGTTATACAATACTTTTGAATTCTCAATTTGAATAGATTTACTACTTCCATTACAAAAACCCGTTCCGTTTCATTTCATTTATAAAACTTCTCAAAAGCTGTCGGATCAGGCTCTTAATTAACATTCGCAATCATTACATGCAAATCAAAGTCAAATAACCCGTTCTCTTCTAAGTGTAACTGCCCACAGTTGTTGTACATTTCCCAATATATAACAGAAACAGCACACACAAAGATATCGTTAGGTTATTTATTTCCCATTTCTTCATTGAAAAGACTCCCACGGGTGAAACAAAAAACAATAGGAAACAAAATGATTAGAAGAAACCTTGGACTGATACATGTTTCGAACGCACTTTTTGTTGGCTTTAGATAGAGATAGAAGAGAGAAAAAAAACAAACGTGGCAACACACATATCAAACTCAATTAGAACATTCATCATGAAAACGTCACATGCCCCCGGGTCTAGCGACGCCACTGGCAGCTGCTTAGAACCAGAAATATACACAAAAATAAACCCCCCCTACTACCAAAAAAAAAATAAATAAAAACAAAAAAAGCCCAGAGAACAAAAAAAATGCCGCTGGGGGAGCTCTCAATCGAAAGACCTTGTGAATGCCGTGCGGCATTTGACGATTCTTTTTTTTGTGGTTTTTTCTTGTTTTATTTATTTATTTATTTTGCTTCTTCGCTCTTCAAATCTCTTCTACAGTATAAGATTGTAAATACTTCCTGCTTTCTAGAGAGAAAGAGAGACAGAGAAAGACAGACAAAACAATTCATTTTACGTTCGTTCTTCTGCGTCAGTCACATAATGGCAGAATTAATGTGCTTCTTCTTCAGCTTCTTGTTTCTTGTTTCATGACACCTCTAGACAAGACTAGCCCTCTCTTTCCACTCCCCCTCTCTCTTATTCGCTCTTTGGCCACAGCTTGTGCGCGTGACAAGCGCATTTTTGGCAACAACTTATTTTCAAAGATAAAACAAGAACAACACACACAGAAATACATTTAACAATCTGAAGACAATAATAAGATAAATATTTCTCTGGCTATAGAGAAGGAATTTACGCATTTATAATTGGGGCTACATTACATGCCGAAGAGGCAACCGGGAGAACCTTCGATCCAATACGTAGTATTGAGGCTGGGCTACTGAACTTTTCGCTTTCATGCGCAGCCTCGCAGATCGCGTGGCTATCGGTAAATTGCTGTGTGTATGTGTGTGTGAGTTGGTCTGTACTTGATTGTGTGTGTGGGTCTGTACATGTGTATGTGGGTCTGTGTATGCATAAGATTCCGAGAATCCGACTTTCGATGACGCCCAACCATCGCCACACAGCTGTTTGCCTTTCCGCATTACATATACGCCACATATTAATGTGCAAAGCGATTTCACCCGTCCTGGCCCCTTCAACACTCACCCCTCCACTGCGTTGCATGGTCAATTAAGATTCGAGCTCGTCGATGAGTCATATAACCATACACGATACGGTCAATTGCAGGGCGAGCACCCTCAAAGCCTTGGTTTAACCTTGCCCCGCCTGCCGCCGCCTACGGAAGCTCAGGCGTACGTAAGCTGAGCCGTAATCGAAAAGCCAATTTGAACCGTGGCAAAAGGGGCGGGCTGTGCGGCATAGAAAACAACTAGCACATGGCACAGGTGCTGAGGAGAGAGGGAAGAGAAGGGAATGAGGGCAGGGGCAGGGCTGGAAAATCAACGTTTTAGAATTACAATTGAGCTAAGCCGCAGCGCGCAGGTGGCGTGTGCGTTATGCGGTAATTTACTTGACCCCGGTCATTGTACCCCATTTGGCCCAGTGGCAGCAAGTAACAAGTGGCATGTGGCATGTGGCAAGTGCCATAAAGCACTTGGCAAACTACATTAAAAGCGACGGCATTTCAACAATTCCAATCGGTAAAGACACTACCTAAGACAGAAAAGAAGCAGCGAACGATATTCTCATATCATTTCGTTTCAATCTTATGCCATGTCAGCACGCTCTCAAAGTCCGTCCGTTTTTAAAGTCTGTCAGTTCACTGTAACATTAACCTTCAGTTGAATTCAAGTTCTCTCTAATCTTTATGTATCTCAGGCTGAATGAATTTAAGTTTTAATATTGTAAACCAAATGGAAATATTAAAATGTCTAGCTTAGCTCTATCGGTTATACGACTAACAAGTTCTTGAACCATTTTAATAACTAGTATATAATAGTATAGTACATACGAGGGTCGTTTGATAAGTCCGTGACTTTTTGAATAAAATATATTTTTTTCGTCAAAGAAGCGTTTTATTTCTCAACATAATCTCCTTTTAGCTCTATACATTTAGTCCAGCGTTTTTCCAATTTTTTTATTCCTTCCAAATAATAGGTTTTCTCAAGGCCCTCAAAATAGTCGTTTGTTTCTGTGATGACCTCTTCATTGACCCGAATCTCTTACCGCCGAGCCATTTCTTCATGTTTGGAAACAAAAAATAGTCACAGGGGGCTAAATCTGGAGAATATGCTGGATGGGGTAGCAGTTCGTAGCCCAATTTATGAAATTTTGCCATGCTGACTACACACGTGTGCACCCGTGCATTGTCCTGATGGAACAGCACTTTTTTTTCGCCAAATGCGGTCGTTTCTGCTTCAAATCAATATCGAATCTGTCCAAAAGCTCTGAATAATATTCGCCGGTGATCGTTTTACCCTTTTCAAGGTAATCGTAATCAAGGTAATCATTCACATAATGATACCTTGTGCATCCCAAAAAACTGTGGCCATGACCTTGTTGGCCGACAGACCCACCTTGGCCTTCTTTGGTGCACGTTCACCCGGAGAAACCCACTGTCTTGATTGTTCTTTGGTCTCTGGTGTGGTGTGGTGGATCCATGTTTCGTCTACGGTAACGAAACGGCGCAAAAATTCGTTTGGATTGCGGTTGAACATCGCCAAACACTCCTTTGAAATGGTCACACGGTTGCGCTTATGGTCGTGTGTGAGCAATCGCGGCACCCATCGCGCGGAAAGCTTTTTCATGTCCAAATATTCATGTAAAATGTGATGTACCCGTTCAGTTGAGATGCCTACAGCCTCAGCTACCTCACGCACTTTCATTCTCCGATCATCCAATATCATTCCATGGATTTTGTCGACGATTTCTGGCATGACGACCTCTTTTGGGCGACCTGAACGTTCGGCATCACTTGTACTGGTACGACCACAACGGAACTCAGTAAACCATTTCTTAACCATTGAAATTGATGGTGCAGAGTCCCCATAATATTTATCAAGTCTTTCCTTGGTTTCGGTGATGGATTTTTTACGCAAAAAATAATGCTTAATTAGCACACGAAATTCACTTTTTTCCATTTTCGTTAAAATTCACGAGATCGTCTGCTTTCAATGCCTATAAAACGCAAACCAAAAAACGCAGCTTTCTCAAAATTTTACAGTCAGCTGTTAATCGATAACTGCTGACAGGAGCAGTGTTGTATTTAGAGCAGGTGCGCGGCAAATACAAAAAGTCACGGACTTATCAAACGACCCTCGTATCATATTATAATACATATATACACATTATGCATTGATTAATTATAAATATGAATATTATATTTTTCTTATACGTATATTAAACACATTCATACAACTTAATCATACCAAGACTTTACACTACACTCTTTGATTGAAAGCATCACTAGTAATTTCATTCACAATGATTCATTCACAAGCTAAGTGCACTTAATGGCATAAGTTTGTAGTAAGTATCATTATAAATAAATGTATTCACTAATAAAAACAAGGTTTTAAGCTTAGTCACCGCTGCAAGTAAAGTTCCCCAATCTACCCCAAAAAATGAATCTATAATGATTCACAATTTCGCAAAAGAAAGAGAGAGGAAAATACAAATAAATTGTAGCTTGCAGTTGCATTTTGTTTTCCCAATTTCACTTCCCGAAAACGTCATTTGTTTTGCACAAAAACAACGTGTAAACAAGCAAACAATAATAACAACAATATATATATATATTGTACTGTATATGTAGAATATTTCTGATTGTACAAGGTAAAAATTTCATCACTTGACATTTGTTTTCTCCAAACGAGGCGCGTAAATCTTATGGAAGTCGTGAACTGGTTGTGTGGAGAAGAGAGGAGAGGAGAGGAAGAGGGATGGCGAGGGGTAGGGGTATTTGCATTTACCTTGCAATTTACCGCTAACAGTGCGCAAAAATCTATGACGACTACAGTCACTACCAAATGGCGACCAACAGTTTAAATGCGATTAAAAATGTTGTTTCCGTGTAATAAACAATAAACAACTTTCCCATTGTTGCTGTTGTTGTTGTAGCTGTTGCTTTGTGATCAGTTTTCTGTTTGCCGTGCACGCATAATTTATTATAATTTTGACATTGAACGAGTTCAATGTCGATATGCAGTGGTGAAGTTTAATAGATACGGAGACAGAGATAGAAACATTGAAATAGAGACAAAAACATTGCACGACTCATTCGACAGCGCAGCTCTGCATAGGTGCGTTCAACCGACAATTTAAAGCACCTCCCCCCACCCTCCCCCCTTCTTTGACCCCTCCCTGTGCTACTGCTCAGGCCACACAGCAAACTCGACATTCAAATCAGCCACATCGCTCAATTATTTGGCTTATTTGTTAGCTAAACTGGCGCGACTGCGCAGTCGCTCAAGGGTGTAAAAATATACGAAAAAAAAACACAGGCAGACAGAGAGACAGATAGCAAGCAAAGGCAGCGAACCAGCAAGCACTCGTGTTGAGGTCAACGGTGCTTTTAACGGGTTCAGAGCCAAAGAGACCGTCCCTCCATCCGCGCCATGGCATACTACGAATTCATTCAACACAACTAAAGCATTGTAATATATGGATGTATGCAAATACATCTGCTATGTTAGGGTATAGGTATATCTGTGTATGCATGTACCTATGTATCTATGTATACATCTGTGTTAGTATGCATCGCGGTTCACACGCTGCAGGGTCGAGGTCAGGGGCGAATTTGATGCGCTTTTGTATTTTGATGCGAAGTGGAAAATTACGTTTAAATTGAAGAACTATGGAAAATTTTAAGTGCATTCTATTTTAAATTTTGGTAATTAATTTAAAACAATTTTGTATGCATTAAAAATTATTTTGTATTTGTAAAGTATTTATCTATTTAATATTTTTAAATTTTTTTTTTTATTAATTATTGATTTTTGGCTCAATATACAATTTACGTGACCTTTTTTTAATTCTATAAATATTTTAAAACCCTTTTTTTATACAATCTTTTTTTATATTTATTTTAACTCTTTTTTTTAAATGTAATTGAAAATTGTATTTGTAGTATTTTTTAAACTCATTCTTCTGCATTTAAATATTTTTCTAAATTATTGAGACTTTTTCTGAATTTGTTTTAATATTTTACATTAATAATTAAGACATTACTATTAAAAATTTAACTTTTTGTCTCATGTTTCCAATGAAATTCAAATTTAAAACGTCCAAACTTGGCTTTATGATAATAAACAAACATTCAGAGAAAAAAAATTAAAAATTGAATTAATAAAAAAGCTTTAGAAACTAATAAAAAAGTTACATTTTTAATTTAAGCATTGTTCAAGAAAATACAACATAAACTATGTTAATCAAATGCATTTATAGCTGCCTGAACTGATGCATTTATTTATAAACATTGCAGGTTGTTTATCGCTAAAGCCACAGGGTTTATTTATATTACAAGGGGGATAAACAGATACATAAGAGTTGCACTGATAAGCTCAGGTTTCTGAACGTGTCTCATATTTTCTTTGCTGACAAATATCAACAGAGAGCGAGAGAAACAATCAACACGGCGATACTAGATATCCACATAAGGCAGTGTACTTGTGTGCGTGTGTGTGTAGACACAGACATTGAGCGTGCCTCGTAGCACTGATATTATAATGCTTTATGATGGGCGTATAATCAGCAAGAAGGCATTCACATTGTGCGCTGCGTTGTTGCTTTAGTTAATCGTGCGACGAACTTCAAAGTCGACGGCGTCGATCGCGGAATAAGCCAAACAAACGAATAGCAAAAAAGCAACAAAGCATACATATATTGAAATAAACAGACACGAATATATTGAGCTGTACCTATGTGTGTGTACGCGAGTGTATCGCGCAGTTATAGATGGAATAAATCGCAGCACAGTAGCACCATCAATAGGCCGCAGCAGCTGACGAGCTGACGAACCTCACGCAGAGGCTGTGGCAGAGGCAGAGGCAGAGGCAGAACAGAAGGCATTGGCACTGACGAACGGCATCGTAAATAGTTACGATGTGCGATAAAATACACGGTGAGAAATCATTGTAGCAATGTTTCCCTTTCAAAATTATTGACTCAATGCGTTCGAAAATAAATAAACGCGATGACAAGGCAAACTAAATAATGGAAAAGAGTTTAACTACATATATATAGAATATATAAATAGAACATGTATCTATTTATATATTCTATATATAATATAAAGAACTATAAACTTGTTTTAAACGTCTGCAAGTTTACCTTGCTTACAGGTTATAAAAGAATCAAACTATTCTTCAAATTTAAGCAAGTTTTAACGACACTGTAATTAAATTGGAATTGCAATTTTGCCATTTAATGTGAATTTGCTTTAATTAAGAAGTTTCTTTATTTTAGGCAACTTGCTGGCATTTCCTACTTGGGTATTAATTAAATATATATGTATATAAAATATTTGTTGGTATTTCGTTAGTTGCAACAACCAGTTTCCCATTTAGCGAATACCTAAATTCTTCTTCACAAATTATTTCTGTCAGTGCATATATCTTTGTCTATCTTGTGCTCTTTATTAACATCTCATCCACTCTTTCTCGATGGTTCTCTGTCTGTATCTCTCCCTCTCTTTCTCTCTCTTCAGTTCGCCACGCGCTTGTTATCTCTTCAGAAAACACAGCAAACCATGCGGTAAATATAACAAAAGAAACTATCTATATAAGATATGCCGAAGCTTATGTACTCTATCTTTATCGCAAAGTAAACAACTGTTTGTTGTTGCTGTCTTTGGCTAAGGTTTTAGTTGGGTAAATATCTTAAACTATATAAGATATGGTGAATTTTGTAATTTGAAGAGAAAGTGCAAGTTGAAATCTTATACTGCTTGAGAGAGACAGAGACAGGCAGAGGATGCCAAGCTGCCACTAGAAGTAGTAGAAGAATAATAATGAAATACATATGCATGAAATATTCATGTTTACTATTTACTTTGCATATTTTTCTATCTATTAATCTCTATCTCTCTCTTAATCTTCATAGTTTAACCTTCCCAATAGCAATCTATAAATATATCTCTCTTTCTCTCTCTATTTTTATCTCCAGTGTTTAACCTTCCCAATTTACGAACTACTTCAGTTTTGCATTGCAAAGATCGCGATAAAGTTGACATAGCCAGCAGCTCCTCCATGACGAAGGGCAGAGGGGCATTAATAATGCTAAAGAGATAAAGCCAATGAACGCTATCGCAGGCACGCACTCAGTTTTTCGACTTTTCAATTGTTTTGTTGTTGTCGTTGTTGTTGTTGTTGTTGTAATTGTCTCAACTGTTGCTGCTGATGTTGTTAATTACTGTAGATGGAGCTAATGCTGCTGCTGCTTCCTCGGGGTGTTGGCTTTACATGTAAATACTTGTGAGCGTGTGTGTGCCAGTGTTCGTGTGTGGTACAGTGTCTCTCGAGTACGCTCTATGCTGAAACTGAATTGAAGTCAAAGTAAACCAGCCTGAGAGCCAGAAATCGGCGCTGACCTTACAGCAACAGACACACAGATGCCATACAGTCACACACACACTCACACACTTACACGCACAAGCAAAGCTAATAATCAAGAAGCAGTTAAATGGCAAAATAAGTGGAAAAAAAGAAGCAAGTCCAATGAACGATGGTGCAAATACAACAACAACTGCTACGATCTCTCCATCTTTCTCTCTCTGTCTCTCTCTCAAACTCTTACGCTGTATTGCCGCTCTCTCTATCTCTTTCTTTCTGTTGCCAAAGCTGAGCACTCGAATTCAAATTCGCGTTTTGAGGTTACTCCAACAACAACAACAACTAGAGCCACAAAACTATTTGCAAACGTTCAGCACAAAGTAAAACTGAAGAAACTGAAAAGGCAAAAAGAATCAGCCTCAACCTAAAAACAGCTGTTAACCAAACGGCGCAAAAATGAAAAAAAAGCACCAAACGTTTACATAAAACATTAAAAAACTCTAATTTATTTGAATTCCTTGCAAATGTTTTTGGAATGAAAAACAAACATATTTTTTTTGCATTTTTATGCATTTTTTAGACAGCGAGAGGGTGAAAAATTCGCTTTAAAAAATGAAAGAGAAGGAGACAGAGAAAGAGAGAGTAAAAATAATAATAATAAATCCCACATTCACCAGATGAATATGTCATTCATAGGAGTTTCATGAACCTTAACCGCATTTAACCTTATACAGTTCATATCTTGAAACATTATTAGCAATCACTAATCATTTTTTGGCATATATTCACAAGTTTATTTCCGCTGCATAAGATAAGACTCTCATTAGTTGATCAGCCTATTTAAAAGCATTGCATTTTTATATACTATACGGTTTTTGCTCAGTTTATAAGATATTTATTTTATGAGCAATATTTAAATCATAATTAAGAATGGAAATATCATTTACTCTTTTTTAAATGAAGAATCTGTATAACGAAGTACCTTAAAATTACATGAAAGTGAAATATAATAAACAAATCAAATTCTTTTACAACAATATAAATTTCTGTTTTAATTAACATATGTTTATGAAAATAATTAATACTATACCATGATTTTCAAGCCAATCAGTTTATCTATTTATTTTATATAGTTTTATTTCTTAATTTCCTGATCTTTATAAGCGTCTGTCTCAAAAGACAAGCGATTAATCTGTATACTTCATTTATTTCTTATTATTTCTCAATTTCCTGATCATTACAAATGTCTCTGATAAATCTTCTGCAATATTCTTATATCTTCAAAAAAAAACCCCAATCAACCGAAACAGACCAGCTCACGTACCTTCGTAGCGCCCAAAGAAGAATAAAACCAAGTATTGTTGTGCATTTAGCGTAAAGTGGCACTTCGACATCGCTTGTTGTGGCCATGTAAGCACACACACAGATACACAAGTTCGTAAGTACCTATACACATATGTACATATATAGTACACAAAGACACACACTCATGAAGTTGTACTTACTTCGTAAGTAGGTACGCATGAATGTTTTGTGAGCTTAAATGTTTTGGCTTTTATTTTTGGAACAAACATAAACAACGACTCAAAAGACAAGCAACAAGAACAGCAACAACAACAATAACAACGGGCAACTAGAAAAAAGACGCCACAAAAGATGGCAAGAAAAACCAGTTTTGTTGTGCTAGAACATGTTCGAGATCGTAGCAAGTTCGCTTTATATGGAGCAGAAGCAGCAGCAGTTTCTGCGGCTGCAGCAACACCTTGCAAAATACAAGATACGCTCAGTATATTTGTATCTGAGAGAAACAAAATACAGCAACTTATGCTGTAGACTATTTTGGGACACACACACGGCCAATTAGTTCGGTTCCTTAGCCCCATAAATGACATATTTCCAGGGCCGAGCCCAGTCAGGAAGTCTAAAAATGAAACCGCAGCAAACCGGTGCGGGTCGAGCCTTTTTGTGAATCGGATCGGTGATTGAACGCCCTCAAGGATAGCTGAAAAAGCACGCACACATAAGTACGTGCCACGCCCCTACTTGAGGAGGAGGCCAGTGAGGTTTTGGGTTCAATCTCAGTCAAGTTGACGCACTTGACAATGGCGGAAGCGATTTCGAATGCTTTTTTTAACAAAATCAAGCGCGACGTGCTTTCTGAGCGGTTATTGTTAGTGCTATTAACATGTTAACAAAAGCAGTCAAACATCACACAGCACAGTACAGCAACGTGGCCCAAATACGAATTAACAGCATTTAAACAAAGCAACAAAATGAGCAACAAATTAAAAAGTTAAGAAAAATAAAAAATATACTGACTAAAAATACTTTGCCACTCATGTTGGTATTATGTCTTGGGGTCTTTTCTTTCTCCCTTCCTCTGTCTCCCTCTCTCTCTCTTTCTCGCTGTCTGTCAGTGAAGGGGACTGATAGCAAGATAAGATAATGAAAAACACGGGAAATGAATCAATTCAAAGTGAATCGGAAAATAAATACAAACAAACGGTTGAATAATACAAAACAACATGAAATGCCTAAAGAATTTCAACTGCTAAAAATAATATTATTAAATAATATCATAACAATTTGAAAGTTTAAAATAATTTTCACTGTTAAAATAATGGTAACGTTAAGCTTCAAATTTACTGTGTATACATTTGTTTAACATACATATTGACAGTATTTTCATATACTAGTATTTTTATACATGCAACTAAAATCGTAGTAGATGCCTACCCACACAAATGCAAACACACACAAAGGCACACACACAGACTTTGTGGAAAACGAAGCCAAATGCAACAGCGCAGTTTGCAATGTGCCAATGTCAAACCAAAAAGTAGTCAAAGCTTAAGAACTTTATTATGCAAAAAGCGTGCCAGTCTCTGGGAGCTTCGCAACGCCCACAGACAAACAAACAAACACATAACATACACACACACATATATATATCTGTACATACAATGTACTTGTGTATGTACGTTTGCATTTGTTATTGTTTTGGCGCTGTTGTCGAGCAAGCCACTCTCTTTCTAGTCACCCTCTCTCCAACACAGTCTATCTCTCCCTCTCCCACACACACACATCCACAGCTCGCTCTCTCTCTCTCTCTCTGCATGTTGCTGTGCGTGTGTGTAGAACTTTATTGATTAGTCACAAGGCTGAGACTGAAGAACAGAGCAGCAGCAGCAGCTGAGCCGAGACTGCCAAGCAGAGGCAGCGTCAGCGGCAGAGACTGAGACTGAGGCGTGTTGCAGGCAGGACACGCAGGTACTCACCTTCAATTGTGGCAGGTTGTTATCGCGAGCAGCATTGAATACGATGAATTTGTGATCCATATTATGTTGTTTTCTGGCTTTGCAGTTTTGCATAAATAAAAAATTTTCCAAACCAACCACCCTCTTAACTTATTATATATTTTGTTTATCAACAGCCAAACAAACGTTTATATATTTATATAAAATTTCTGCTGTTGCTTTTTTTTTATTTTCAATTGCAAGAATTTTCACTGCCGCCTGCTGTATTGTTGTTGTTGCTGCTCTTCTTGTGTTGTGTTATTGATAGTGATTTAAATTTGTATGTATTGTACATACATGTATGTACGTATGTATTTCTCTGCACAAAGAACTTTCAACCGAAAAATAAATATGCAATTCTTTCAATAATTGCACAATTATCGTCAGTCTACGTTATTATTACTGCGTTTATTTATTGCTCTGCTTCCGTATTTTGTTGCATTTTTTTCGCACTCTTCTTCGGCGACAACGGTGACTGCTGCGGCAACGGCGGCTACGACGACGACGGCGGCGGCAGCAACGACGACGACGGCCAAAAGCAGGAAGACAAATTACTTTGTACTATTTCTCTTTTGTTATGTGTCGCTGCTGCTTTCGATATGCTTCGTTTTATAATTTATTACTGCAGTTAATTACGTCGCGTTAATACTTTATTTCTGTTGTTTTTACCACTGCGCCAATCGAGTTTCTTGCGTTTTAAGATATTCTTTAATATATTAGATTTATATTTAAAACACACAAACGATGGAGCGGCACAGTCCCGCGTCCGTCACGCACGAGCAAGAAAATGATTACTGAAAACAACTCTGTTAAGTTTTTCTTATAAGAGTGGTGGAATAACAGAATAGAGATGGGCATGGTCACGACATCTGTTATTAAATTATGTTAAGTAATAACAGTAGCTAATGTTATCGGAATTTATTTGATTGTGCCAGTTAAGTACACCTTAATTAAGTTTAGACAACTTCATGTATCAATTAAAAAATAATAATAAATAACAAGTGCCATTAAAATGACTTGATTTTAAATTTAAATTTAATTTAACATAAAATTTACTATTTCATTGTAAGAGCACGATATCGAATCTCATCTCAGCAATAATCGAACGAAAGGCAACTCTACGCATAGTCGATAGTAATAAAGTCGATACTTTTGGCCGATGAAACGAATTTCTGATAGAATATCGCACTTATGGCGCTTATTGAAATCGGCTTATCATCAAACTTTAAATTTAAAGCTCAGCGACATATTACGAAAATCACGAAATAATAAAATTTAATAATGTGTCAAGCTTTTCAGGAACTCTAGCGTGTAGGAAAACCATATTATTATAGTTTTTAGCATTTGATTGAGAATATAAGTGATGAATTTCTAGTTCACAAATGCACAATTTAACTGAAACTAATTAATGATTATTCAAAAAGATAAGGAACCATGCCTGGTTGATTATTTTCCGGCATTCACTGAACCAAGCTGTGCACATATTTCGCATTAGAAAGCTGTATACCTAACTTCAATGAATCTGCTGACACAATGGAATGATCGACATGCTTTAAAGGCGATAACATTTATTGGTTTCAATTTCAGTCTACACTGAAAAAACAATGCAATATAGAGGCCAATTTACACTGCTAAAACCACAAACTCGTTCATTTTTTAATCAACTAAAGCTCAGGCTCTTACACAAAAACAAAATTCCAAAATCAAATTATACTTAAAATCGTCTACCACATTAATTTTTACAGCCAGTTACCAGCTATGATCATCATCAATCCTGCGTCATGCCTGAGGTACAGCAGTTTTTAACTACTTATTTATTTATAAATTGGTTGTTGTTCTTGTTGATGTTTCACTTGTTGTTGTTGTGTTGAGACTGTTTTTTGACTATAATTTTCTTTTGTTTGTTGTTGCACCTCCACACTCCGATAGCGGTGTCTATAAAATTGATTGAGGTTTGTATTGAATGAAAACGGCCAAATGGATTTTCAAGTTTCTTTACGTTTTTAGAGTGTTTATTAAAAAATTAATAATTTGCGGTTCATCGCGAAGCGTCGTCCCAAATTACTGTGGCTTCCTACGGAACGAGCAGCCTGAAAGGTAGACAAGAATTGAAAGTAAATAAAGGAAGAGGCGAAAGTAAACATTAAAATAGATTCACTTACCTTCTGTCAGCTTGGCACGTCCTCCAGTGGGCTGGCAGAGGATGGTGGCGCAACCAGCGCAGACCACAACGCCCTGGGCGTGACTGAACACGGTTGTGATTCTGTAGCAACCGGGGCACTTGACATCCATGAAGTAGGAGTTGGGATGCTGCACCAAGCGCTTCAGCTTGTGCTTGCGTTTCTCCTCAGCGGGCAGAGGGTGCAGTAAATCTTTTGCTAGCTGAAAATTGAAGAACACAAACAACGAATTTTGTTAATGTAATCGTAGGTTATGTATCACTCAATTAACAATATATCACAGTAGACTTTTGATTCCTTATGTATATTCCTTTATTTCACAAAAACGGGCAATTCATTTTTGGCACACTGTGCCTGCCCGCGCGTATAGCATGCTTTGACCACGAACGCACACACAAACGTCCAATACGTGCACACATATACGAAGTAGAGGGCGATGCAGTGTTTTTCAAGTTTCTTGTGTATGTTATCACAGTAATTACATAGTCTGTATGCACTACACTGCAGCGCGAGGTATTTCGCACAGTTTAAGAGTGTTTTTCCGATATTTTTCTTTGTTTAAAAGCATATTTTTGCATAAATTGGCACCCACCGGCATGTTTTTTCTTTCACAGCTAACACGGAAAAGGAAGTCAGCCAAATCGCAGCCAACTTAACAAGAGTGAGAATCTACTAAAAAATACCGAAAGTACAAATAATGGTATTTTTAATGTGACCTTGAAAGTCGACAATCAAAAGGGGCATCGGACTTCTTTTTAACACTCTTAAGTCTGCAGCATTTTGCAGCACTGAAAATAATTTAATGTAAATTTCACTATTTTATTTGTATGGGAGCGATACCGAGTCTTATCTCAACAACAATCGAACAAAAGGCAACTCTAACCATAGTCGATTGCAATAAGATCGATACTTCGGGCTGATGAAACGAATTTCAGATAGAATATCGCACTGTTGGCGCTACCGATATCGATGTCTCATCAATCTTAAAATGTAAGTTCAATGACAATAAAATTTAAATCCAATTATTGTTAGGAAAATTACGAAATAATAAAGTTTAATGTTATGTCAAGCTGTTCAGGGACTGTTTGGATCTTGTAGTGTGAGTGTGGCGACCAAACCCTAATGTTAGTTTTCTTGTAGTTTTATTAATAAATTACAACTTTTAGAAGATAAAGTGAAGAATCTCCAGTTACACTTTAACGGAAACTTATTTAAAATTCGGTAAATCATTTTTAAGCAACTAAAGCTCAGGCTCTTACACAAAAACAAAATTCCAAAATAAAATTATATTTAAAATCGTTCACCACATTTATTTTGACAGCCAGTTACCAGCTATCATCATCAATCCTGCGTCATGCCTCCAAACTCCAATAGGGTTGTATGTAAAATTGATTGAGGTTTTTGTTAAAGTAAAACTGTCAAATGGATTTTGTGAGTGTTTAATTAAAATTCAATAATTACTGTGGCTTCTATCGAACGGGCTGCCTTGAAGATACAAAAGATTTTAAAGTAAATAAACGAATAGGTATTATTGTAGATTCACTTACCTTTTGTAGGATTTTGTTGAATGTAACGACCAAATGGACGCTAGGGACTTGTCCTACGGACAAGATGCCTGAAATATAGAAGAAAATTGAAACTAAATAAAGGAAAAGTGATTCAGTATTATTGTAGAATCACTTACCTTCTGTATGTTTTTGTTGAATGAAACCGGTCAGTTGGATTTTCAAGTTCCTTCAAGTGAATAATTTGTGGTTCATCGCAAAGCATCGTTCCAAATTACTGTGGCTTCCTACGAAAGGAGCAGCCTGAATGCCATTGAAAGTAAATAAAAGAAAAGGGATTAAATATTATTTTAGATTCACTTACCTTCTGTCAGCTTGTCACGTCCTCCAGTAGGCTGGCAGAGGATGGTAGCGCAACAAGCGCAGACCACAACGCCCTGGGTGTGACTGAAGACGGTCGTGATTCTGTAGCAACGGGGCACTTGACATCCATGAAGTAGGAGTTGCGATGCTGCACCAAGCGCTTCAGCTTGTGCTTGCGTTTCTCTTTCAGCGGGCAGAGGATGCAGTAAATCTTTTGTTAGCTGAAAATTGAAGACCATAAACAACAAATTCAGTTAATGTAATGCTAGGTTATGTATCATTCAATTAACAATATAACACAGTACACTTTCTATTATTATTGTATATGCGTCTATTTCACAATACTGGGCAATTAATTTTTGGCACACTGTGCATGCTCCCGCGTATAGCATTTTCTTTTTTTCCATTAGTTTGTGTGTTATTACAGTAATTACATAGACTGTATGCTTTAAACTGGAGTTTGAGGTATTTCGTACTGTTTGAAAGTGTTTTTACGCTATATTTCTTTGTTTAAAAGCAAATTATTAAAAAAATCCGCACCCACCGGCATGTTTTTCACAGCTAACACGGAAAATGAATTCAGTCAAATCGCCGCCAATTTAATAAAAGTGAGAATGTACCAAAAAATACCGAAATTTCAAAATAATGGTATTTACAATGTGACACTGACAGTCGACAGCGAGCGGGGCATCAGGCGCCTTTTTAACATTGTCAAGCCTACAGCATTTTCCAGCACTGACACAGCAAGAAACAAAAACCAAGCCGCAAGAGAATAAAATTTATTAAAAATGTCTACCTTGGAATTGTGTGAAAAATACTTTGGGACACGCGATGTGTACAAGCTGATGGAAATAGAGAAGGATGCTAAGGATAAAGATATCAAGAAGGCATACCATAAGCTCTCGCTACTCTGCCATCCAGATCGAGTTCCTGAGGCGCAAAAAGAGGAATCCACAGAGAAGTTCAAAGTGCTCTCGAAGATCTATCAAGTTCTCACAGATTCCCAGCGTCGCGGTCTGTATGACGAGCAGGGCATCATCGATGATGACGACGAGGGCAAGATGGCATCATGGATGGAGCTGTGGCAGAAACTGTTCAAACCGCTGACTACCGAGGACATCAGTAACTTTGAGAAGGATTACATTGATTCTGATCTGGAGAAACGCGATATTAAAATGGCTTATCTGGGTGGCAAGGGGTGCATTAACTACATGATGAATCATGTACCGTTTATGGGAGTGGAGGATGAGCCGCGCATCAAAAAGATTGTCGTCTCGATGATCGAATCCGAAGAGGTCCCGGAGTACAAGATCTTCACCGACGAGCCGACGTCCAAGCGCAATAAACGCCACAAAAAATACGCCCGTGAATCGGAGGAGGCCAAAGTCATTAAGGAGCGCATAGAGCGACGGCAGCAGAAGGACGCCGAGGCTGCACAAGAAGCTTCCAATGGCAATCTGGAACAGATGATTCTGGCGCGCAAAAATCAACGCGAGTCCAATTATAATTCCCTAATGGATCGTCTGCTGGAGAAGTACGGTGGCGAAGATGATTCCGACTCGGTCGATTTTAGCGCGTACGACAAGAAAAAGAAGCTGAAGAAGAAGACCTCGTCGAAAAAGTCTGCTAAGAGCAATGGTGTCAAGACTGGACGAGTGGAGAAACCCAAACCTTAGAGTAGGAGCTCCTTCTCCACTCCACTTCCCTTAGTTATAGTAATTGTAGTGTATTTATGTGTCTATCATTAAAAAGGTACTCTCTTCAAACCATAAACGTAGTATGAGTATTCAAAAAAAAGAAACCGTTTAGAATCTTCTATAACTGAAGTCGGAATTACCTTGTTGATATCAATATTGAATAAATCAAATGTAATTTTAATCAAAGCAAATAAAAAGGCTAACATTTTCACAATGATCTGATGGGGATAACCCCATATCACTATATATAAATGAGTTTATAATATTAATACAAATAATATTTACAATAAATATTTAAAAAAAACTAAATATGTGTGTTTTTATCTATTTATGTGTTTTTTTATTCAAATTTCCAATACGAAAACAAATTATATACAATATTACTCTAGTCAGCTATATAAAACAAAATACATTGCGCGACTTTGTTGCCTGCCAACCGTTAAGCGGATTTGTGCTGCCAACCCGTGCGAATTGTGCTAACATTCATTTAAACCGATTACAACTTATCGACCAACAACTATCGTGAATGGTAAACAAAAACTCGTCGGGAATCGTCGTGTAAAAACAGGCTAATAGTAATAGCAAAATACGCATTTGTTGCGATTTTCCTAATGGAAAGCATAAAGAAAATGTCGCTAAGTAAATGCCGCATCTGCCTGGGTGAATGCGATGAAAGTTCTATGCGAGCACTCTTTACGGACAATGCTGAGGACGGTGTGGACAATGACACCCCCGCTGAGACAGAGGAGGAGGAAAATGACGAGGATGCCGCGTCTAGACCGCATTTAAATAGTGAAATCGAATTCTGTTGCGGCATCAGGGCAAGTCGTAAACTTTCTATATCCCCTTTACCCATATCTCATATTTAATTTTTCTTCAGATTCGACAATCCCTACAACTGCCATGCAAAGTGTGCGAACGCTGCTGCGAATTCGTGAGCATGTGGAAGAGCTTCCGGCAAATGTGTCTCAATTCGCAGGTGTATCTGGAGATGACTTATTTGCCGGATGAGAAGCCTGATGAGTTGCTAGATGCCAGCGAGAACACATATATGGAATATCTATATGGAACGTTGCAGCTGCAGAGACACAGGCAATACAGCACACATGAGGATCAGGAACAGGAGACGGAAGAGGATCAGCGCTCGGAAATGGAAGGCGATTTTGTTGTTGACTTCGGGGATGAAGATTTTATGGCTGTCAGTGGTGCCGATGATGAAGATGAACACTCCAAGCACAAATTAAACGATATGATAACAGAATTAGATGCATATGAAGATGATGTCGATGATGGGGAAGATGATGAAGATGTTGGTGTTGAACATCTAGGAGAACCCGCCATCAAAGTTGATGCGAGTCTGTTGTATACCGACGATAGTCAACTTGCAGAAGATACAGAAACACCACCGCCAGTCAAGGATGAGCAGGAGGATGATGTGTATGATGATTACGCCATAGAAAACGAGGATTTCCTATCGCCCACACCATCGCCAGATCCCAAACCCAGCACGGCTGTTAAACGCAAACCGGGACGCCCTAGAAAACCAGACAACGAACTGAAAGCAAAGCGAAAGACCAAAAGCCACGAGCAGCCACTCAAAGTGGATACTCACCACACGGACAGTGCAGCCCCAAAGTATATGTGTAACCTCTGTGGCAATGTGTATCCCAAGAAGGCTGCATTCACTGCACACATGATGGCGCACACCGACTACAAGCCACATCAGTGCGAGTAAGTGCAGCAGCATTCCCAGACCTTGACATTATTGACTTTATTTTCCTTGCAGAATCTGTTTCAAATCCTTTCGTCAAATGGGAGAACTGCGCGCTCACATACGACGACACACTGGCGAGAGACCCTACAAGTGTTTGTACTGCGAGCGACATTTCTACGATCGCAGCGAGAAGGTTCGCCACGAACGTGTCCACACCAATACTCGGCCATATGAGTGCAAAGAATGCGGCAAAACCTTCACGCACACAGCCATCCTCAAAAACCACAGCCTGGTGCACTCGGGCGAAAAGAATTTCAAGTTAGTTTGTCCACGTCTCTATTTCCTTGTGAACTTTGCCTAATCTACTTAAACTTTCCTTGCAGTTGCAGCATTTGCTCCAAGTCCTTCACGCTGCTGCATCAGCTGAAGGCGCATCTACAGACGCTGACGCACAGAAGTAAAGAGGAGTATGCGATGAACAGCTCCTCTTGCTGTTCATAGAGTATATCTTAAGTTTGCCTTACCATATAATAGACGAAACATAAATAAAATTAACCATTTAATTATATTAAAGTACTTTGATTGAAACAGGATACAAAGCTTGATGATGCAAGGATCCTAGCATTAAATAAAAGTACGTTGATTAAACCACAATGAGGTCATAGTCAGAAGGGTCGGTAATCCAAGGGTTCACTTATTATGAAATGCTTTTTATACCCTTCGACCATTGAAAATGGTCAAAAAAGGGTATACTAACTTTGTGCAAATGTATGTAACAGGCAGAAGGAGGCGTGGGAGACCCCATAAAGTATATATAATCTTGATCAGGATCACCAGCCGAGTCGATTGACCCATCTCTGTCTGTCTGTCTGTGTGAACGCACAGATCTCAGCTATTATAAAACCTAGAGATACCAAATTTGACAGGAAGACTCCTGTGTACTATAAGCTGATCAAGTTTATTTCAAATGTTAGGTGCCACGCCCACCGCCCCCGTTAATCGAAAATTTAATTTTTGAACTCAATTTATAAGCGCTGTATAAAAGCTACAACTTTTTGACTTTAACATATACTAAGCTGAATGAATTATCTACGTGATCTCCAAATGGCAATCCGATCGGACAATAATTGCAGAAGTTATTTTAGAAAGTATGAGCATAAAACCAAATGCTTTTGTCAGCTAACAAGAGATGCGGGCGAACACAAAGCGCGAGCGCCATCTGTTGGGAATAATTGTAAAGCATATGTGTATGAATTTAATAAATTAAACTACACGGGAACATAGGTCGAAGGATATCCTACTGTCGCGTGCTGCGCGACTGTTGCTTTTCTTACTCGTTAAACTTGCTACCATGGGAGCAATTAGTCTTATATTATATTCTATTCTTAAACACTATTAGCTGCTGGAGTAGTCGCCCTCGTCTTGATTATACAGCATCACGCCCACCTCGTAACGATGAACGTGCGTCTTTTCGTGTGCCTTTAGCTGATGTGGCAGACGGAAACCTTTGTTGCACGTCAAACACTTGTGCGGCTTTTCCTTGGAGTGTGAAAGAAAATGCGCCTTCAGAGTGGAGGAGAGCGAGAAGTTCTTGCCACAGATATTACACGCATAGGGTCGCTCATTTGTGTGCATGCTAACACAGTCAGACGAAGGAAATTCGATTAAAATATATCTATATTCCATAACGTTCGCCATACGTACCGTTCGTGCTTGCGATGTGTGCTGCGATCAGCAAATCTCCGACCGCAATGCGAACATTCGTAGGGCTTCTCCCCCGTATGGGTGCGCATGTGAGTGGTCAGGTTGCAGGCGGCATTGAAGCGCTTGGAGCACAGTCTATAAAGATAAAATACAGTATATATACACATACTTCACAATATCAAGTATATCCGGGACTACACCTACTCGCACTCGTAGTTCCTTGTGTTGCCATGCGTGCGCATATGCGAGTTGAGCTGCGTTTGATTTGGAAACGAGTTGCCGCAGTAGGAGCAGCTGTGCCGGGGAAACTGCGATGGTTCACATGCGGCACCCAAGTCGATGGCATGTGAAGCCACACCGGCATCTTTAGCATTCAACTCAGACTGTGGGTAAACGGAAATATCAATACTGGATTCTAATTCCTGCTTGTTAAGCATTTTTTCATCAGGCTCAATGGTGGATACAATATCATCGTAATCATCATTCTCAGTTAGTATGTATTCATTGCCCTCGTTATCTGTAGTTTCCTCTTCCTCGAGATTTAGTTTATCCACAACAAGTAGGTAAGCTTCATTGTTCTTCTTGGGCAGTTCTAGTTCCTCTTTCGTCTCGTTTTCATCATATATTTCTGGTGTTTCGTGGTCTAATGACCTTCGTATGAGGCTTTTCGAAGGTTCTCTACTATATTGTTTAGTTTGTTCTAGACTTCGCACCGATATCAACTGCTTGCGTGTTCGTGTTTTGGTCGTTGCCTCCTTGAGCACATCTGCCTCAGTCTTGAGACTCTGAAATGAGCTGCCCGTGGACATGGTGCGGCGCACAACATTCCTCAGCTGTTCGTCGGCTCGTTTGCAGCCCGTGAGAAATGAATCGACCAAATGAAGATTCTCCACGCATGTCGTACATATTTGATCTGGCAAACCATCATCTGCCTGCACCTAATTGAAATATAACAATGTTTTCATTGTAATTCATTGTAGGGTCGTCGTACAAGTAAAACATACTTCAACACCAGCGTATTCCTGCAGTTGCTTCACTAGATTGACATCATCGAATAACGACTGCAACTCTGTACTGCTGTCATTTGTGCACGTTCGACACATTGTCCACTTTATACATATCTCCATTCTCAAAATATTTTAAATTTTAATACGAGGAAAATTAGAACACAAAAAAACAACAAATTCTTTTAAGCGCCACAGCAATGTTTCCACTTGCTACCTTAGCCTGCGGTATGTTCCCACTGTTCGCATTTGCCTACATTTAGTTTAGTATAACGAAGTGTAGTTCTTGTGTCAGGTATTATATGTGTTCAATTGATTTTATAGCTGAAATTTATATAGTCTAATTCGTATCAAGCATAAAAAAGGCTGAAATTGTGCTTATTTTTTTCATAAACACTCATTTATTTATTAACATTCGCACAAAACGCTAACAAAGCTGTAATATACAAAACATACTAAAAATAATAATTTCTTTTAAACACTTCGGTCACACTGCTCTACGGTCAAAAGAAAACTGAGAACAAGCTGCAGAGAAATTTAAGACGCCTTATTATCATATTATTGTTGTTATTATTATTGTTAAGAGTTTAACGGACGTAATCAAAAGATGCCAGAATACATGATATGCCGAATATGCCTAACAGAGGACATGAACGCCGATACAATGACACCGCTCTTCGACGACCAGGACGTCCAATGTCCACTAGTTCATTTATTAGAGGAAATCGGAAGCATTAAGGTACTTCCATATAATAGTTCAAATAAATAAATATCCATCAATTATTTATTGCAACTTTTTAAACTTCAACACCAATGCAGGTGCCACCGCTCAAGGACATGCCCAGCCTTCTATGCTGCACCTGTGTGGGCAGCCTAACCAGCGCATACAAATTTCGTGAGATGTGTCAGGAGAGCGAACGCACCTTTGCCAGTAGCGTTGTAAAGGTATTTCCCAAACGAATTTATAGTTTCGCTGCATTTTTAACTTTAATATTGAGGTATTTAAGGCTGAGCTGAAATTGGAACCTACCGACGAAGCAACACAACTGGAAAGCGATACCGTGGAATACATTTACGAGCCAACAAACGAGTTCATCGATGCCGATGAGGACATTGAATTCGATGCAATGTTGGAGGAACGCCTGGAGGACACCATCGAAGAGGCGGAGACTGACGAAATGCCGTATGAGGATTTCGATAGATCCAATGAGCTGGACGAGAAGAACCTAATGCTTGGCAATGCCAGCGATGACAGTGATTATAATCCTAGTGAACGTCTGCGAAAGCCAAAGGTGCGTAAAACACGGCACAATAAACGTGGTCGGGGACGACCTCGCAATGCGCACTCGGTATTGAAGCATAGCCACCCCAAGGCGGGGGCTATCGCCAGTGCTGCTGTTGCAAACAAATCCAATGAGGAGACCTCCACGAACATTATGTGCGAAATATGCGGTAACATATACTCAAAACGTGCCGCCCTCAACATTCACATGCGTCGCCACATGTCCGAGAAGCCTTTTGAATGCGAGTGAGTATTCGATAAGCTGTAGCCGCAGCTGTCGTAATTTCCATTACTTATCTCTAATCACTTTTCTACAGTAATTGAAAACTCGTAATTGCCTTTTTTAATGTCTTACAGAATCTGCGCCAAAACCTTTGCTGGTCCCTCGGAGCTTAATCGCCATATACGAGTGCACACTGGTGAGAAACCCTTCACTTGTAAATACTGCTCCCGCTCATTTGCAGATCGCAGTTCTAACATACGACACGAAAGGTACTGCCCCTATTGGGTACTCTATGTAATCAATAACTTATATATTCATTTTCTTTCAGAACCCACACGAACGAACGTCCATTTACCTGTGCAACCTGTGGCAAGTCCTTCTCATATTCGAACGTTCTCAAGAATCATATGCTAACACATACGGGCGAAAAACCTTTCTTGTATGTTTAATTAGTGATCTTTAAGGATTCTGTGCTAATTAGGGGTTTCATCATTTCAGATGCATGCCCTGCAATAAGACATTTTCCCGCAAGCATCAGCTGGAACAGCACATGGGAACAATGACCCATCAGCAAACTGTGAGAGCTCTGCAGAGCAACGATGCGACTCGTCACTCTGAGATATATTAGTCATTTCTAATCGCAATAAATTAATTTTAATATTAATATAAAACAACTGATTGTAAATAAAAAAGTACAAATTTATGTTATGAACTTGTTAAAGGAACATTTGCCCTCCGTCTCCTCCTCCTTAAATGAGTAAACTTTTCAGCTGTGCCGCACGTTCCTTGAGCTTGTGCTTTTCGACAATTGAGATGACCCAGTCGGATGGACCAGACTTCACGGATGGGACAACTGTATATGAGAATTGAATTTACAAAGATTTCTATGCACAATTCAAAACTCATACGTACTTGTGTATCAAGCTATGCTTGTTCAGGCAATTAGAACTGTAGATGTGCTTGCCCCACGTGTCACAGTCGTAGATCCGACTCTTAATGTGGTGTTTCCAGTAGAAAGAGCCATAGGGGGCAGTAAACTAACTGCACTTGTGGTACCTCAGCTCCTTATGCGTCGCAAAGTATTTTCGACAAAACCTGCTGAAATAAAAGGAATGCAATGTATGATTGGATTAATACACTTTATTGACAAATATATACATATATATATATATATATTCTAAACTTGGGCATAAAACTACTGATGCCAATCGTATGAAGTTTGTGTTCACGACAGTTATCTATATTACTTACAGGCTTGCTGCATCGCAATTAATTTGGTGGATTTTTTCAAAATTCTTGAATTCATTATGAGATCTACTTTATCATATTCGAGCTTTTCCACCGCCTGCATATGTCTTCTTTATTCTGACCGTTAGGAGTATTACAGATTTCTTCAGACATTCCGTAAGGTTCCAAATCTGAATTTATATTATTATTTGTACACTTAGAAGTTATTAAGGGTATTGTACAACATGCAAGCTAGTCGCAGAATATATCTGTAGTTTGAGGTCACTATTATCAGTATCTCGCGAAGTAAACCAGTTGATTTTCTTAAAACAAATGCGATAGTTTTACGCGGACATCTTTTAGAGCTCCAAAAACTAAATTCTATTATTCTGTTTGCATTTTCAAAGTTTTTTCTTACATTTACACAGGAATACACTTCTTCTAATTCATCGGATTCGAAATATCAATAAAATTTTGCAGTTTGTTTGGTGCTTCCTCATCCCCAAAGCGCATTCACACAAAACATGTTCAGCAGATAGTCAGCTGTTTTATTCATATTCACAACGAAGTGGAGTAGATGTTAATCAGCTGTTTACTTTTAAGCAGTCAACAAAAACCAAATCAAAGTTTAAAGAATTTTTATGAATTAAAAGATTATGATCAAAAATATCAGATCGAAATGACGTTACAGTGCCGTACTTGTGCAAGTGTTATTTACAATACGAATGCTAAGAATATTTTTGATACTGAAAACACTGAAATCCTTGAACACATTAAAATGGTAACTGGCATAACGGTAAGTAAAATATCTAAAATAAATATAAATAATATGAATAATAATAAATTATTTTAATGCAGCTGGAAAATTACACTGACCTACCATCACATATCTGCGGTTGTTGCTTGCTAGACGTTAAGAGAGCTGTATTTCATATGAAAGTTTTTCGAGAACGATGCATCAAGACTCAAGAAGAACTGATGCATCTTCAACATAAATCTGAAGATCTTGGCGATGAAACGATTAAGCAGGAGTCTGATGAAGTTCCCATTAAAATTTATAAAGACGATGATGATTTCAATGATATGGTAGAGGAGCTGCTTGTCTTTCAAGAGGATGGGAACGCAAATGATGCAGAAACAAATCTTTTAGAAGAATCTGGTCTAGATGCGGATTCTTTGGCTGCGAAGGTACAAAATGAAATGCTTCAAATTTGTGAATATAGCAACGATAGCATAGAGTCCGAAAAAGAGTTAAGCGAGCACTCAAACAATGATTCAATTGTGCAAGACCAGTGCTCTGACTTGGATAGTGATGATCAGAGTAACTCTTCAAATCAATCTGTTGATGTTTCAACCAAAACTGTTCAAACAAGAAATAAAACGATGCCACGTCCAAGTAGAGCGAAAACGAAACGGAACAGTTCTAATGCAAACTCGAAATCGCCCAAAGATAAGGATAAGAAAACGAAAACCTACCGAAGCTGGAAGAATCTAACCGAAAAGGAGATTATCGAGCGAAAACGAGAACAGCGTCGTCGGGACTGTGTTTGCGATCAGTGCGGGCGGCATTTCTCAGATCAGAGCAATTTTAAACTGCATATGCTACGACACACTGGCATCAAGAACTTCAAGTGTGGGGAATGTAGTAGAGCCTACTATACGGAACATTTACTGCAGCTTCATGAACGGATCGTTCATCAGGGTGAGCGCCCCTATGCATGCAAATACTGCGAGAAAACGTTTCACAACAGTACAACGCGTGTCATACATGAACGGTACGAAAATATATCTACAACTTATGACAGATTATGTTATGATTAAGATCTAATATTTACTATTCTTTGCAGAGCTCACACGAAGACACGACCATATTCATGCGGATTATGCAAAAAAGCATTTATTTCTGCATCTGGTCTTAAGCGACACGAGTTAATCCACAGTGGTGTTAGGGCTTTTCAGTAAGTATAAGAACTCTTTATAATAAGTTTTAAATTTAATAAACGTTGATTCAAATTTCAGTTGTACGGTTTGCGATAAAACATTTCAAAGAAACACTCATTTGAAGGCTCATTTACGCTCAAAACTGCATTCGTTGAAAGAAACAAATATGGACATGTTAAATGAAATAGAATAAAAACTATGCTTAAAACTATATATATGTATTTCTGTATTTTGTTTAATGGTAATGTTTACAGAAACAAGAAGTGAAGATTAAACTGTTATACAGATTCTGCATTAGCAATCCAAATGCAATTGTTTTTACTAAATATGTATGCTAGTATATTTGCATACGTGGTATATTTTCCTGCGTATTCTTACAAATGTAAAACGGTCACATTGACAACAATTCTTGCGTTCGCAACTTGAGTTCGCAAGTCTTCGGTTTTTTAATATCTGCATAAAATGAATGATTTTTGTCGTACTTGTGGCAAAATGGTGAATGCAGATAGTTGCATTAACATCTTCTCTACCCAGGATCGTCGTTTCTTGCAAAACTTGCGCACAATTACGAACTGCTGGGTGCATAAAGAAGCTGAAGTAAACATCCAGACAAAAAACACTAACCATTATTTTGTTTAATCCTGCAGGTGGAAAATGTTGCCGGTTTTCCCATCTATATGTGCGAGAACTGTCAGTCGCTGGTGAAGAAAATCAACTCCTTTCGCAAACGTTGCTCACGAATTGAAGCTTTTCTCAGTAAACGTAAACACAAGTTGAATGCCGCAACTGACGTGCAGCTTGCAACGTCAACGAGCAAGCCAAGCGCTGCCGACCCGCTGCGAATTGAGGAGCAAGATCTTGGCATTAAAAAGGAGAAAATAAGTGAACACCCGCTGGAGGAGCAAGCTACTGAGCAGGAAAACGTTCCCGAACTGTTAGATGATGTTTATTACGAAGATCCGCCCGAATACGATGATTATGCAGCTCTGACCCCTGACGCAGATGTGGAAGAGCAGAACAAAGATATTCCTACTTCAACTGCGTCTCCTGCCAAACCTCAAGTTATCACGAAGGAGAAAGACACCTTCGATACAAAGCAAAATAAAGTGGGTTCCCGCAAATACACCATGCGAGTGGGAAAACGAACCATGTATATCAAACTGACTGACGACAAGCAGCCGAAACGTATTGTGGATCGTGAAAGGCAATGGGCATCGGCTCGACCGTGTATCTGTGAGCACTGTGGTCGCCAGTTCAAGGACAGCAGCAATCTCAACGTGCACTTGTTGCGGCACACAGGCACCAAGAACTACAAGTGCACGCAATGCAACGAAAAGTGCTATACACTTCATTTACTTCGACGCCATCAGCTCAAACATACCGAGGGTCCATACGAGTGCACATTCTGTGGCCTGCAATATAGCACTAAGAGTTCTCGAGTTAGACACGAACGCGAGGCATGCAAGAAGGGACGAGCGCCAGAGTCGAAGACCGATGTCATCAAACGTGGCGAACGCACATTCCAGTAAGTTTATCTTTATCTTTATTATATAAATTAGTACTTATATTTATTATTATATTCTAGCTGTGCTTCCTGTGATCTTTGGTTCCTGCGTGCCGGCAACTTAACGCAGCACCTAAACTCATCAAATCACATTGCCAACGAACGTAGAAAAATAAGAAAATACAAAGTGCAAGAGAGCAATTCATTAAATAATGAGGCAATGACATGATTCATGTAAATTTGGGATAAGCATTTAAAAAATTAAATGTAATTACATTACATTTTAAACATTTTATTTAAAACAATTTTACTTTTCCCCGGATTAGCTAGAGTCCTCGGCAGCTTCGACCTTCTCTATCTTTTGTAAATTCTCTTTATGCATTTTACTAAACTGATGTGAATACAGATTGAACTTATAACGGAAATAGGCATCACATACATCACATCTGTAAGAAAATAGAATAGATTGTAATATATATTCGTGCAGATAATATGCAAATTAAATCCCTTACCTGTAAGGACGTTCGCCAGTGTGAATTCGTTCATGTTCCTTCAGTTTCGTACGAGTGTAGAATCCCTTCAAACAAATGTCACATTCGTAGGGACGTTTGCTATCGTGTCGCATTTCATGTTTCTTTTTTGCTTGTGGATCCGGAAATCTCATGTCGCACAGTTTGCACTTGAAGGGTTTAACACCAATGTGGGCATTGATATGTCCATTTAAAGCATATTTTGTTGCATAGCTTTTGTCACAATATCCACAATAATGACGCACATTCTCCTTTGGCCTCTGTTCCCCCGGCTCCTGGTTATCCCCCCGCATGTCAAGTTTTTTATTCATCTTAGTCAGGTTCCTGTGTATCCGTGGCGTCGCGCCATGTACTTTTCTGCAATGATAGATGTAAATATATGTAATAATTTCATTAAACATAACATCTAATATATTATTGACCTACTTTTCATGCAAATAACGAGTATTGGAGGATCCATATGCCTTTGGACAGTAATTGCATACAAAAGGGAGTTCGCCTTTGTGACGGACACGTATGTGAATATTTCGCATATAGGCATCATAGAACTGCTTGGGACATTCCGGACACTTATAGTTCTTTGTCTGTGTGTGCCGCAACATGTGTATGGTTAGATTACATCTAACCCGGAACTTAGCGCCACACTGATCGCATACATGATTCAGCGGCAAGGCGCGGATCTGTTCGCGTCGTATTCGATTCTTTTCTTCTTTGGTGCGTTTCTCTTTTTTGGGTTTAGGTTCTGAGGGTCTTCGTCGCTTTGGCTTTTTCTCCTTGCCTCGTATGACTGTTATTTTCCGCTCTTTAGGTCGTACCGTTCTATCATTACCCTTATACTCATTGAGTAGATCCTCATAGATTTGTGCACCCAATGCAATACTATTTGGATCTGCTGCCGCTGGGTGTAGTCCTTGGATAATTGGATTTGATCTTGCATGCGACAAAGATTCAACAACAGTTGTTTGACCACTCTCTGCATCTGCGGGAAATACGGAAACAAAATCTTCCTTGTCTTCGCTCTTTACCATCTCAAAGTCTTCGTCGTCAGTTTGAATCGGTACATCATCGCCGCCAGCAAGTTGCAGTTCAGTGCGTATACATGTTTCCCGAAATTCAATAGCAATGCGTAGGTTATCAACACAAGTTGGGCACATAAACTGATCATCTAGGCGTTGGATCTTAAATATAAATAACATACGTTATAATCTCATATGATAAGAGCACAAATAACCTTTAAAATTCACTGATAAGCATCTAGAATAATGAGGATAACCAATAGAAATACTAACCCAAATTCCGGTAATAACTTCAATGTGATACAGCATGACCGCGTTTTGTTCCTCACAAAGATCTTTGGCCTTTTCATCTATCACAAATTGTCTATTGCATGTTCGACATTTCCTTTGCTCATTTGGACTTTGAACTCTCTCAGTGACTTTCTCCTCCAGTTCCTCGGCCAAAGGATCATGTTCACTGGGTATCGGAGTAAATGGAACGAAAGCATTTCCAGTGGCACTAACAAAATCGGGAACTGATACTATGCCGGTGTTACGCACAAATGATGGAGCAATCACAATGGCCCCATTGGCTTCAGCTTCCTCTCGCACTGCTGCCTCTTCGAGCAGTTCGGCTACAAGTTTCTGGTTCTTGTCTTTCTCTGAGCGCTCCCGCTCAGCCTCGCTTATATTATTTTTATTAATGCACGGTACTGCGCCTGGCCGAAGAGTTCTCTTTGTGCAGAGTCCTAAAGCGATTACCCAACCGCAAATAATAAATAATGTTGTATATATTCTATAATTGGATTGAATTAAAAATGTAAACAAACCCATTTGAAATTGTAAGCCCCCTTGAATGTCCTCATCTTTGAAGTGCTCGTTGCAAATGACGCTCTTAAGGTACGTTTTCTTTTGTTTATCTTTGTTGTTCTTTCGGCAAAATGAAATCCATTCTTTTAAAACATCTGGGTTCTTTGGAAAGCTAAAAAAGCTGAATTGCTGCGAATGTTTTTGTTTCGCCTTAAATTTGTTGGCGCAGTTATGCACCGCGCACTTCATTTTTATACAATTTTGCTTGTTTGTGACGTCGCCGAACAGACTTAGTGCCAGGGCTGGCAAACATACATACACTCCCTCGCTAGTTAAACAATCGATAAGTTTACGTTCTATCGATAACTCTTTAGTCGGCACATAAATCAATTCAGTTCAAATTTTAAAAAAAGTTGAAAAAAAATACTTTTATTTAATACGAGTTAATATCAATTTCATCATCCAAATTAATAGTTGCCCGGTTTTGATGAGCCTTCGAGCGATAATGTGCCTTCAAAGTTGATTTGCGATTGAAGCAAACATTGCAAATTTGACAACTGAAAGAAAAAAAGAAATATGCAGAATTCAGTCAATTAAATTTATTAAAGTTTATTATCTACCAGAATGACTGTTCGCCGGTGTGAACAACTGCATGTCTTTCCAAGCTACATTTCTTAGAGAAGGTTTTGTCGCACATTGAACAGGAGAACTCAGGCGGCTTAATATGCAGATCCAAATATTCTTTGTGGCTCCTACAAAATATGAATTTGTATAATCATAAACTCTAAATTATGTAATTTATTATAACTACCTTTGATGTCGCAATCGTGTCATGCTATTTGCAAATCGATTGTCGCAGTATTTACATGCATAGGGTTTCTCCCCCATGTGCTGAATGCGAGTGTGCAAGTTAATTAAATGCTGTGAATAATCTTTGTACCCGCATTCATCGCATTCGAACTTCTTCACACCCAAATGGCGTTGAAGGTGTCGGTTTAAGTTCGCTTTGTCATTGAATGTCCTGCCGCACTGATCACAAAAGTAAGTTTTCTTTCTTTTACCTGACGATGACGAAGTTAACCCTTTGTTTCTTGATTGGGAACCTCTGGCTTGCTTTGGAACGCTTGGGATTATGGGTGAGGTCTCATCATAATCATCCACTGTATTCTCAGAGATGTCGCTTAAATCAAATTCTTCTGTCATTTCATTGAGATGTCGAATTTTCAAATGCCGATTAAATTGCATTAGATCTTTGAAATATCTCACACACTTATCACAATAAAAAAGTTGTGATTCTCTTGACATTTTAATTGTAGATGTTGGAATGCTTGGTTGTCTTTTTCGATTAGTTTTTTGGGAATTATATTTAATATTTTTGGCAGGCACCACAATATAAGGCAGTGTATCTGTATATTTATATTCGTTTTCGGAACTATCTTCTACATCCTCATCTTCTATCGTGACTACATTGCTGTCGCTCTCCAAAGGATCGTCGTTATCACTGTCCACTGGTTCATTATCTAACGAATGTGGAAGCGTTTGGAATTTTGTATCAATCTTTTTCCGGCTCTGAAGCATTAGAATCTCATTCATTCTTATACAGCGCTCTCTAAAATTTATAGCATGTTCCAAGTCTAATAAGCAGTAGGCGCAAATCTTTGCTGGCATGTTTAACTCGTCTGTTAACTGTATAATTTAATATTTATATTAATGAACAATGCTCACTTGCTTTTCGAATGCTCACCCAAAGGTCTGTCAGCGCATGTATTTTCTGCAGTGTTGATTCATCTGAAAATAGGTCTTTTGCGCTTTTGCGATCTACACGTTTGCCGCAAGTTCGACATAGTAATGCTACCGACATTTTCTAATATTTGTATTTTGTTTACAAATCGTTAGATTTGTTTATAAGAATCGCTTGTATGTGTGGCGAAGACTAAACAGGGCTGTTATTCTGTTTAGTAAACGTGTTAACTGTAAATGTGAACACCAATATAATTGTTACGCTAGTGTGTGAATGGCACCTATCTAACGTCTTTCATATTTTAATGCAACAATTTGCTGTTGTTGTGGGATTATTTCTATTTTTGAATTAAAGCATTATTTTATTAAATAAATATTTTCTTTGGCATTTACTTAAAACCAATCAGCATTAAAATATGACCTCCAAATAATTACAATCTATACATAAAATTCTTCAATAATAGAATCTGCAAAATCAAATTCTTCATCATTAATTTTTTCCACAATGTCTAATTTGTTTTTAAGCGCTATTGCTGCTTTCTTTTGGTGTTGCTTGGAACGATAATGAATCTTTAAATTTGTATTTCGAGGGAATCCAACTTCACACACATCACATCTAAAATGTAACACATATTAAATGTATTTAAAGTATTCAAATCATTTTGAAACCTTACCGATAAGGCCGTTCACCAGTATGAAGAAATTTGTGTTTATTTAGACAAGATTTTGTGTAATATTTTTTTCCACAAAGTTTGCAAGCAAACGACATTTTCCGTATGTGTTTTACCCTGAAGTTGAGAGATAACAATAATAAGTTGAATTTTGAGTAATGAGAATTCGGATTACCTTTCATGACGAGAACGGGCGGTGCTGGTAAAGAAGCGCTCTCCACAATATTTACAGACATACGGCATCTCTCCCTGATGCCTTACGCGAATATGTAAGTTTAACAAGTGCTGGGTAAAATACTTTGCATCGCATTCCGTGCATTCGAAGTCCTTGACACCGGAATGCCGTAATAAATGCACTTTTAAATTACTTGAATCGGTAAAACATTTTCCGCATTTGTCGCAGATGAAAATCTTATCTGCCGGAGAATGCCTCGTTGTTCTAACGGCTTCACGTTCTAACGATTCATTTCTAACCGATTCAATAACTTTTGTTTTTCTTTTTTGACTTTTGCTTCTCGTTTTTGTATTACAATTTTCAATGCAAGCCTCATCTCTAAGTGTATATGAGGGAAATTGCTGTCTTGGTAAGCGATTTCGAACATCATCGCCTTTAGTTATTTGTTTAATATTTGGGTCTTGTATTATATGATACGGTAAGGCATTCTCACATTGCTGTTCAATCTGGAAACTAATCGTTGATTCTTCATCATTTACTTGAACCAACGAAGACGTTTTCTCTGGCTTTCCATCAAGCAGCACCTTCTGTGTTTCAATAAAACGCTCTCGAAATGACATGCAATGATTTAAATCAGAGTTACAACGTGAACAAATGTGTTTTGGCAGATGCTTCTCGTTCATTAACTAAAAGTGAAAAGAATATTTGAATATATCTTTCATATGTTCTACACACAAATTAATGAGGCTCTTACACAGATCCCTGTTAATATTTTTATGTTACATAATATGTCATCATTCTCCCCACTAAAGAGAGTCCTGGCATTAAGATTGTAAACATTCTCACCACACGTTCTGCAGATTATTATTGGTGACATTTTTCATATATTACTTTTTTCTTTATCACATTTGTTTACAAAGCAGGCTCGTACAAAGCCAAACTACAGCTGATGCTTTGCGTAGACATGCGAATGTCAATGTGGTGGCATTAACCCCAGGCACCCCAAGGCACTTTGACAATAAGCCATAAAGGATACTTTTTTCATTTCACAAAATAAATTACGTATATATTAATGTTCCCGCTTTAATAATTTCTTCCTCATTCCTCTAATAGATATCCTTTACATGTGTATTAAGCATCAAGATCTTCGATTATTGAGCCTGGAAAGACTATTGTGTCATCCGCAACTGTCATATCATTTATCACATTCAGTTGACTATTCAACGCCTCGCTAGCCCTCTTCTGATGCTGCTTGGTACGAAAGTGAATTCGTAGGCCTGGATTTCGCGGAAATGCCACATTACACAAGTCACAACTAAAAAAAAACATTAATTACAGTGATTATATAATAAAATTGAATAAATAGATCTTTTAACTTACCGATACGGCCTAAGGCCTGTGTGTAGAAACTCGTGCTTATTTAAACATGACTTTGTTAGATATTTTTTGCCACAAATCTTACATTCATATGCCCAATTTCTTATGTGGCGTACTCTGAAAGAAAATCAGAATTGGATTATAGATCTTAAAATAGTGTTGGCATTCTCACTTTTCATGGCGAACCCGAGTACTGCCTGAATAGAAGCTCTGACCACAATATCTACACACAAAAGGTTTCTCTCCTTGATGTTTTACACGGATATGCAATTGTAATAGATATTTGGAATAGTGTTTAGCCCCACAATCTGTACATTCAAAATTCTTTTCGCCCTTATGGCGCAGAATATGTATATCCAAGTTTCTTGGATTTGTAGATTGATGACCGCAAAGGTCACAAATATAAATCTTTGGATCGCCAGGTTTAACGACAGACTTAAATTTTTTATCTGATTCATTTGATGATATAGGCTCTTCTGGCGTTGTACTCTCTTGGGATTTTTTGGGTGGACTGGAAGGAAGGGAACACTTTACGACATCTGCTTCTAGTAATCCTGCTTCATCAGTTGCACTTGATATATTGAATTCTTCAGTTGATGCGCTCGAAGAATTTTTACATTTCCGGCGACCGAAACGAGACGATGTTTTTAAACTACTTGGTTTAAGACGCGGGATTTGGTCAGAGTTGGGATCTGATTCTTTTCTTGAGGATGCTTTAAGTGAAGTGGATCCGGGAGAATAACTTGTTCGCTTATTACTTTTTTTTTCCATTGATAAAAAAGCATTATGAGCACGATTGCGTAGAATCCGTTGCTGTGGATTGATAGGCCTCTGTACCTCTATAGTGGTATCACTTAAAACTGCGTCTTTTGTGTCATTAACATTAATCTCTAACTCAATATCATTGTTGCTTTTGTATACTATATGATCTACCACCTCCGGGTCGTTTAGTGGGTCTTGCGACGTTGTTGTTGTAGTTGCTGTTGTGACTTTTTCCACCTTGCGCTGCAAAAACTTTTCGGTCGTTAAGCAGCGCTCTCGAAATGTTATTGAATGGTACAGCTCCAAATAGCAACAGGTGCATATATGTTTGGGCAAATCATGATTATCAATTAACTATAATTAAAAAATAGAGACACATGTTGCACTTCAAACAAATATCCTTTGTGAATCTAATGCAGTCAATGCAGTCTCACCCGAATTCCAGTAAGAGTTTCAATGTTTGCTAGAATTTCATGTTCATCTTCTTCGAAGATATTTTTGGCATTCGGGTTAAAAATCCTTTCAGCACAAGTTCTACATCGATTAGACATTATGCTGATTTTCTAATCCAATGTTTTTGTCTATAAGAGCCGACTGTTCATTCACAAGACAGGGTTGTTCTAACGTGAATGGCAAAAACGCAACGTTGTAAGATGAATACCATTTTGCCATAACAGAAAGTACATTTGAAATTCAAATGGTTGCTTCTGAATTATTTATTTTTATATTTTCTTTATTAAAAAATCCTTTTTTAAATAAATATAACAATTTTCTTAAATTATAGTTGTATTTTGGGAAAACCTATTTATTCATGGATCTCTTCAATCATTGAATTCGGAAAGTCAAAATCTATTTCCTCCTCATCGCTGACTGTATCAAGAACATCAAAATCACTGTTCTCCAGTTGGTTTACTCTACGCAGGTGGAATTTTGTGAGGTAATGATTCTTTAAAGACGCGGCTGCTTTAAATGCCTTTTTGCATGTATTGCAGCTATTTAAAAGAGACAATACAATTTCATATGACGATTATGTGTTGTATAAAATGACTTACCTGTGAATCTCTTCTCCCGTTGTATGAGAAATCTTATGTTTATCCAAGCCAATTTTGCTGATGAAAGTTCTACTGCACTGCTTACATCCATATGGCAACTGATGTGCGTGATATTTTCTGAAAGTTCAATTAAGTATTATATTGGAATAAATACAATATAAACAACATACCTTTCATGGCGGCACCGACTGGGACTGTTACGAAAACCCATGCCACAATACTTGCACACAAAAGGCTTCTCCCCTTTGTGATGTACACGAACATGCAACATCAATAGAGGTCGGGTAAAAAATTTTCGCCCACAATCGTTGCAGTCAAACTTTTTCACACCCGAGTGTCGCAACGCATGATCCTTCATATTACTCAAATCGCGAAATGACCAGCCGCATTGATCACATACGTATTTCTTCTCAAGAGGTGTTATCCGTGGTTTTCTTGGCGTTGCATTTTCCCTGGAAACTTTCACACTAAGAGCAGTTTGTTGCAAGTTTGGATGAGGCTTTGATCTCACAATCGGCTTTGCTGGTTTTAGAGCTATTGAAATGGCTGGTTGAATTGCCACAAATCTTGCGCTTGGGCAGGGAGGTGAGGATACTGAATTTAAAACTTTTTCTGGTGACTTTTTACGTCGATTTTCTTTTGGGTCATGGCAACGCATAATCCGTACTCGAGGCGAGAGATGACTTTGTTTTCGTTCTATTTTTGGCTCAATTGCCTTTTGTGGTTCCGCATTTATATCTTCAAGGTAATCAATAGTTTCTTTTAGTTCACTAATTATACAACTTGGCTTTCGTCCATTCAATGGATCCGGTTGTCGATATTTAGTGGATAAGGTTTGCTTTCTCGATTGGACATCCGTTAGTTGTTTATGGGTTTCTAAGCATCGATCTCGAAAAGCTATGGCATGATTCAAGTCCAGGTAACAAGCGGAGCAAATGTGGCTGGGGAGGTGCAAATAATGGGATAACTGAAAAGTAAAATATATTAAATGCGTTAAGTTTTTCGAATCATACAGTTGATGTGCAGTCGCTCACCGTGATACCGGTAAGAGTCTCGATGTTATATCGAATGTCTTCGTTTTCATGTTTGAAGAGATTTCTGGGATTTAGATTGTAAATTGGTTCAGAACAAGTTCTACAGAGAATAGACATAGTAATGATTATTTGTTTTGTAATTTGTTTATAAAATCCACAATATAAACATTTGCAGTGAGTACTTATTGTCTATATTGAAAATGCACTAAATTTGCCCGGTAAAAGTATTTAAAACTTACATAAATATATTATGAACAAAATCCGAATTATATTCTTCTTTATGTGTATGTTGTACATCATGTTAATAATATAGTTAATTTATAAAATAGATATTAACCTCAGTAATAAATAAAGTTTGAATAAAAGTGTGCACCTATTAATTTAAGAGACAAAATTTGTAACAGCTGTAACAAATTTCCATTCACCCCGAGTGTAACAACAAGTTGCTGCAAATCTGCAATAAATGATACATGTTTTGTTTACCATAAAAAACAAGATATGGATGACATAAGGAATCTTTGCCGTACTTGCGGTTCAACAATAAATGAAGAACACGATATAAAGCTCTTTGCAAAAGAAAATTACGCTTTAGTAACCTTGATTGAAGACATCACAGATATGTGGGTAAGTTTCTGTATAACATTACTTTATGAATCAAGAAATTTAATGCTTTTCTTTATTGAAAACCATTCTTAGATTGAATTTGACTGTAATTTATCGGAGTTTATTTGCATTGACTGCAAGACTCTGTTGGATCAAACCCTGCAATTCCGAGACACTTGCCTTAGCACACATAAAAAACTGGTGGAGGCGAGAAAAACACATATAAGAAATAGCGAAATAGAACAGCAGCATTTTCATAACGAATGTGTAGTCGTTAATAACGAAGAGAGCATTGATACGTTAGAAATAGAAAATTTAGTAGAATATATCAGCTATTCAGATACGCAATTATCTGAGAATAGTCCAAACGAAGAGGAGAGTACTCAAGAAGCTTCGCCAAAAGAAACTTGTTATAGCGACAAGAAAAGAAATAAAACTGCAAAGAAATCCAGAAAAAATTGGGTTTGTGAACAGTGTGGGGGAGTTTTTAAATGCTCTACCTATTTAAAATTGCATTTGCTGAGGCATACAGGCAACAAAAAATTTGAATGCGATATTTGCCAACGCAGATATTATACACAGAATGAAATGTTAAGACACAAAATATTGCACTCTAATGCAAGACCCTACGCCTGTCGATATTGTGATAAAACCTTTCGCGGCACTAGTAGCAAGGCGGTTCACGAAAGGTGAGCTTCATATAGCATATTTTAATTTTATTTCTAAATTAAATATTTCTCAATTTGCAGAACTCATACAAACGAACGACCTTTCGCTTGTAAGTTTTGTGAGAAAACTTTCAGATCAACATCGGTTCGGAAAATGCATGAGCGGGTACACGTTAATAACCGAAAATATTAGTAAGTATGTTATAATTTTAGAGAAATATGTTTAAAAGAATTGTCTCCTAGTTGTGAACCGTGCAACCAGTGGTTTCTACGCTCCTCCCACTTGTCCCTCCATCAACGAACCAAAATGCACAAAAGAAATGTACCACCAGTTGAATGAGTTTGCATATGTATTGTGTTGTTTTCAAATTAAAATACGTTTACACGTAACTACCAACACAAAAAACAGCTGTTCACCTTGTGTGAATGGCAAATTTGTTTTTATGAGTTTTTTTCATGAAGGGTACGCTGATAAGATTGCGAAAAATAACAAATAATGTTAATATAAAAAGTGCGGTAAATATAAATTTGACTTTGAATGTTTTTAGAAACTTTTTTTAATATACGTTATAAACAATATATACAAAATATATAGAGAGAGGGGAACGTTTACTCTTGCCACTATAAAGTGGAATCATTTCGGAATTCCATTGAAATATAAATTAAGAAAACAAGACGAAATGATCGCAACTAATCATGCAAATCGCAAAAAATCGTTGCGGTTTGAGAAGGATGACAGGATGCGGCTTATAGATGCAGTAAGGACCAGACGGCTACTCTGGGACAAGACACACAGTGAGCACAGTGATTTCGCGAGGGTTAAGTCAGCCTGGCAATCAGTGGGTCAGCAGTTGGACAGAGATCGTAAGTGGTATATTTGATTTGATTGCTGCCAGTTTTTTTAATCTAATGTTATCTCCCGCAAAGCAAATGAGTGTAAGGTGGCTTGGCGATCATTACGACAGAGCTATCGGTATCACTGTAAGGTGGCGTATAACCGTTTTAAATCTGACGAAAATGATGATGACGGCGAAATAGATCCATTAGAAACACCTGACATTCAATGGGAGTTTGCTAATGCCATGGCTTTCTTACAGGAGTTATCAAAAAAAAGGTAGAATAATTGCATTCAACGAAAGTGTATTCTAATTAAATAATTTGTAGGACGCAGCTGGAACCATTAAACGATACGACTAACGCAACAGCAGACACAGAAGATTACACTGATGCGGAATATTTGGAAATAATTGAACTAGACGATAATGATGCTGACATTGTCGACGACGGTTGGGAAGACGTAATCAAAAAACATCCAAGGATGATTCGCACCTCTTGTACTACATCTTTCATTTTCTATTTTCTTTTTAGAATGAAAAGCAACAATTAAAGGAACTAAGAGAGGTACTATGCAGAACATGTGGTCAACCATCAGATGCTACAACATCACAGAATTTATTTCAGTGTAATAATTCCTTCATTCTAGAGCAGATTACAATATTGACAGAACTTGTTGTAAGTTGTCTGTTTCTTCTGTCTTGTTATGTTTCAAACTTAATCGATAATTACAAATACTCAGCTAAAACCAGAAGAGGATCTTTCAAATTTCATCTGCGAACTCTGTCTTCAAAAACTAGAGATCGCTGTTGAATTTCGTAGAGTTTGCATTGAGGCACAGACACAAGGCATGATACAAGTACAAAGAAAAGAAGATAACGACTCATGTCTTATCGACGTGAGCATCCAAGAAGACCGACTTGAAGACGTTGATTACTCAGATAACGAAGACAGTTATGAGGAACTTAATCAAGACTATGAGGATCTTAATGTACAATTATTACGATCAACACCATCACCAAAAAGCAGAAAAACTAATACAAAAGAGCACTATGAGGATCTTAATGTACAATTATTACGATCAACACCATCACCAAAAAGCAGAAAAACTAATACAAAAGAGCAGACAAGCCAAAAATATCAATGCCATCAGTGTGGATTGACATTTACAAGCCCAGATCTGCTTAAGATGCACATGCACGAGATACACGACACGCAGCTTCATACAAGGTATTTAAACGCTGCATAACTCTATTAC
The DNA here is from genome assembly GCA_018903715.1 of Zaprionus davidi. Taxonomy (NCBI): domain Eukaryota; kingdom Metazoa; phylum Arthropoda; class Insecta; order Diptera; family Drosophilidae; genus Zaprionus; species Zaprionus davidi. The sequence goes on from JAEIGL010000003.1 coordinate 3,879,265, forward strand.
AATTTTGCAGATTGTACATTTTGTGATTACAGATTTGTGTGCAGGCATTGTGGACACGACTTCAAGTACTCAGAGCCGCTTGTTGAGCACCTAAAGAGCATTGGAGCTAAATTTGACTACATGTGCGAGGATTGCGGGCAAAAGTTTTACAGCAGACATTTTCTAATAAAACATAAGAGACGCGTACATGGTCAGGCAGTTGCATATATTTGCCACATTTGTGGCAAGAACTTTACCACGAGTTTTAATCTACGCAATCACATCGTACGACACGGGGGCACGCGACCTCACAAGTGCAAACTGTGCAAGGCAGCCTTCTGCACCAAAGCCGAATTAAATGGTCACAAGCGCACGCACGATAATGTGCGTCCATATCCATGTCGATATGGCTGCGGTAAATCCTTTCGCCACTGCAGCAATCGCAGTTGTCATGAGAGGTATGCCAATTACATAAGTAATATAAAATAATATAATTTCAACTATGTTATTCTACACAGGGTGCATATGGATAGAAGCTTGCGACCTTTTCAATGCGAATATTGCGACAAATCATTTGTAACCCAAGGCGACTGCAGATCACATCAAATGGTGCATACAATGAGTCGTAATTTTGGGTAACTAAAAGAACCTTAACTAAAATAAACCATGTATTAATTTTCACCATCACAGCTGTGAAATTTGCGAACAAAGCTTTAAGCTGCAGAAACATTATCAGCAGCATCTGTTAACAAAGTCACATAAAAGGGCCGAGGCTCGCGCAACAACTAGCAAGGAGAATGATGAATGATGAGCATAATAATTATAATTGCCTGATTTACATTAAATAACTTGAATAATAATAAATTTTAAATGTTGAGTTTAATAAAATCAATGAAAATATAAGATTTGTAATACATATATGGATGTTGTATAGAGTTAATCATTATTTGTGTTGAATTGTTGTCGTTGTCGTCTTGGCTCCTCCTTTATGCTAAAGATAAGTTATTATAATGTATACATATGAGCGCTCAATCAGCTTTGGCGCTTAGAACAGTCTGATGTCGCTAATAATCTTCTCATTATCGTAAATTTCCTTGGCATAGCACAGATTTGGATAGTCGAAGGCGGCACCATAGCGATTCTTGCAGCCCGAGGTAGCCTTATCTCCGGGAGTGTACACTGGCTGGCCGATAACATTTGAGGTGGCAAAGTTGCAGGTGAGCACAAAGTGGTTGTAGTAATCGCGAGTGAAACGCACGGCAGCGCATCCCAAATGGCTGTTCTTCTCGGCCACGGCAATGGTAAATTTGGCGATTTTCTTATTGGGCAACTCCTCGGGGAAACTGGCCAAAATTTCAGGAGAAGCATTGGTACGTTCGGCAAACCAGTTTTCGATCTGTTCCTTGATGATCTCAGCATCTGTGTATTCAGTCTCAGCGCCACTGTAACTGAAGATCGCATTGTTCTGTCCAGCGTAGGCGAAGCGTTCTGTGCTGCGGCACTTATCAGGCAGAGACTGGCAGGTTTTCACATTGAACAGGGCCAAATGGGCAAGCTCATCGCACCACGACATCTTGGCCATGCGAGTAGCCTTGGGTAATCCTTCCATGCGACCACCGGCAACACTGTTGCGCAACTCATTGAACAGACTGAGAATTGACTTCTGATGCGGCTCAATCTTCACTTCTCGCACATCCTTGGGGCATTCCTCACTGAAGTTCTGCAACGATACACACCATAAATGACATAAATCCCTAGGTATAAGCAACAGGACTCACTCCCTTGTTGTTGCAGGCAATATGCTTGTCCAGACAAGTGGGCAGAGCACAGTAATCCACTGCACTGGCCAGGCCAGCAAGAGTAGTCAAAACAAGGAACACCTGCATGATGCTAACTGTTACAATATTCACTGCAAACTGATTTTACCACTGTCCAGTCGAGGCTTTTTATACAGCCAGAAGTGAAGGTATGTGTTATTACAGATGTTGCTATGGAACATCTGTTTACCTATACTGCTGTAAATTGATCCAACATCAGATTGGACTTAACTTAATCATACATTGTTTGTACAATCATGAAAAGCATTCAATATTTAATTACTAAAATATCAAATTATCAAAGTAAATGCAAGGTTCGAAGGATCTTAAAATATATATGTGTATAAAGAATACGAGCTGCTAATGATCTCCGTCTCCCTTGCCATTGGTGGCGCCAGCGCCACTGGCAATATATGAGGTAACATCCAGTTTGGTGGCCAGTGCCAAGACAGTCTCCCGTCCCTCGCTGCTTTTTCCCACGATCAGTACACTGGGATCAACCTCTAGGACGCGTGCCAACTTGCCCAGCACTTCTGTCTCGGGCAGACGAATGACTTTCTTGTTGGTGGCCTTCAGGGCAGGTTCATTCAGCTGACGATTCATGCTGACTAGCTGACTGAGGAGCGTCTCCTGACTCACTCCGCCCAATAAGTTGCTGAAAATGGATGTTAAAAGTAAGTGGCGGATTTCTTGGATTCGTCACAGGCAACTTACCCATTTGTCTGATCCACCATTGGTAAATGCTCAACGCGATGCTTCTTCATTGTTGCAATGGCATCTCCGACAGTTGTTTTGGAATCAAGAATAGCCACTGGCTTCGGCAGTTGCAGTTGGGATATGGGCACATTCCACCACCAGTGCCCGTGCTCGTTCACGGGCTGCTTGAAGCCACGTGCCTCCATCCAATTGTCCGAAACGAACTTTGTCATATAATTGCGAATTCCGTCGGGTAGAATAACTACACAACGCTGGCCAGCCTTCAGGGTACGTGCATATTGGAGCGCTGCCTGCATAGCGCCACCGCTGGATCCACCGCAGAGCAAGCCCTCCTCTGCATTGAGGCGACGACTCATGGGGAAACAGTCAGCGTCACAGATCTTGGTCCACACATCGACAACGGAGTGATCAAAAACGGTGGGATCGAAGTCATAGCCAATACCTTCCACCTCGTAGGATTGGACATCAGTCTCGTTAAGCTCCTTTGGTCGTGCCAGCACAGAACCATAGGGATCGACGCCGACAATTTTACAATTTGGAGCCTCTTCCTTGATCTTGCGACCAATACCACTAATGGTTCCCGCCGTGCCGGCCGCAACCACAACCATATCTACTTTATTATCCAGCTGCCAGAGTATTTCAGCTGCTGTTCCATCATAATGCGCCAAGGGATTGCCCGCATTGCGATATTGATCCAGTACAATTGAGTTGGGTGTCTGACGTTGCAGCTCCTGTGCCACGTAGATCAGTCCTTCCGGCGAGTCATAGGCTGCTTCGGTGGGTGTGCGTATGATTTTAGCTCCCAATGCACGCAGTGCGTAAACCTTCTCATTGGACATCTTCTCGGGCATAACAATGATGCACTTGTAACCCTTAACGGCGCTGGCCATGGCCAGCCCGATGCCTGTGTTGCCAGATGTCGGCTCTATGATGGTGTCGCCGGGCTTCAGCAGCCCCTTCTCCTCGGCATCCTGCACCATACGATAGCCGATACGATCCTTGACCGAACCACCTGGATTCAGGAACTCGCATTTGGCATCTGGGCAGAAGAGAAGATAATGAAGAGTATTAACTAGAATTGGTATGGGAAATTTCAATCACAACTTACACATCTCGCATTGAATGCCCTCTTTGGCGGGTATATTATTGAGTTTGACAAGAGGCGTGCAGCCAATCACCTCGAGAATATTGGGAGTAATCAGCTGTCGGTGCGCAATGGGACGTTGTGTGTGCGGTGTTTGCTCCTTGGTGCCCAGATGCCATTTACATTTTGATGGCTTGCCAGGATCGATGAAATCCGCTGGTCGTTCGTAGGTCTTGGTCGCTGACATCGCTGCGGATTAATTAAGAGACTGAGTATGAAATACTATGCAATGCGCGCTAATCGTGCAGTTCCCCTGCCAGTTCGTAGTTGAATGATTCTCACTGTCGTCTTGTTTTTCTGGTCTCACCATCTGGTCGATTGTCAGGGGTCAGCGAAGTCCTCTCCTTATCAAGCTTTCTATTATTTTCTATTGATTTCATTTTTGTGCTATCTCATTATAGTTCTTTATTGTTTGTGAAATTCTAATTTGGGTTCAACAATTACGTGTAAGCCGTCCTGTGCTGACGACACAGGCACAGTAGTTACCATGTCATGTTGCCCGAGCTATCTCATTGCCTTATCTACAAGTCAGCTTAGTAGTTGATGATTTCCTCCTTTATGAATTGACAATAATTCAAGGCAATCTCTTATCAGTTATCAGAATTTTGCATCGCTTATTTAAAGAAAGTGTTTTTATAATTAACAATTGCTCAAACGTGTTCGCTTCTGCCTAATGCTGCGTCAATGTAAATAAATCTGTATGTATGCATGTATGTGCTTGTGTTACACGTGTATGTTTGTACCCGATAGTATGCGTCTTTTAATACTAATTAAAAACTCATGTCTAATCTAACCACACAATGCACTAACACAAACACACAAATACATAGGTAAATACACTCATACACCCACACACACATAAAACACCTTAAGATAACTACATATCTAATGCCACCTGATCGGAAATAAATATTTCATAGCCAATTACAAACAAAGATAAGTTTGTTTGTTTTCACTTCTGTATGTTTGCACTTCCCCTTCTACAACTTGTTCGCAATCATACCTGTAATTTATGTGATTATCTAAGTAAACGTTAATAAAAGAGGTTGCTTCAAACACTTTAAGTATGTTGCCGCTTGCACAGTCATAAAACAACTAAATCTCAATGTTCGATTCGATGCGTCGAGAATACACGTGTCGATAGCACGACTGTTGTTTCTCCAAATAAAAGTCTCTCAGCATACATAATGTATGTATGTACATATGTATATATTCGAATATACATATGAACATGCATACAAATGTTGGTATTCACAAGTATATGTCAATAGAAATACCATAGGTATGTACGTTCCCACGCTGAGTTCAGAAATAGTGCTGCAAAAGGTGAGTCGAGTGTTGTTAAACTCTCACGTTGGAGTTGCATACATGCATACATTATTTTATACATAAACGTACATATATACATAGTGCGTATGTGGAGTTGTTTGCCTTCGACAATACATACATAATTCAAACCTACATAAATGTAATAAATTTAAATTAACATACATAATTTATACATATTATAGATAGTATAAATAATTTATACATACATAGTGCGTATGTGCGTCCTAATCAGACTATCCGAGACACAACAGGGGGATCGTGTCTTGGAAAACAGAGCTCTATTCGAGAAAAAACGAGCAGTTTTGCATTTGGAATAATTACAGTTGTTTTCAACTTTTAATTCTAAATTGCGGAAAACCATAGGTGAAATCCAGATGCGGCTTTTTTAATACATTTCGTTTTTCCTGCTTATTGCATTGCAAGTTTCCAAAGTTTGCAGATAACCCTGGAGAGGGCTCCAAAGTTCTGTTCGCGTTTTTCAGTTTCTTTCACTTTTTTCCAGACTAAAAGTGTTTCAGAAACGCCCGCTTTTGGCACCAAGGGGACGGGTTAGGGTAAAAACTGTTTTTAGCAGTTCACTGTAAACAAATCAATTGCATACTTTCGAGTCGAATGTAGCACATTCACGAACCATCTCGAACATTCTTTACTTTTCTGTGGTGTTAGTCTCGAATATTCCACCACGCCGACCAGAAGTATAAATAGCCGTGCGATTTTCCACCGCACCACAGTTCATTACGAGCAAGCAACGTGAAAGCAACACAAGCAAAGAAAATAAAAGCTGAACAAGCTAACAGTCATTCAAAAGAATTATAAAAAGTTTAACTTTATAAATAAATATTATATAAATAACAGTGAAAAGCAATAAAAATTAAGTGAATACAAAGAGTATTTGAAAGAAGGAAATAATATTAACATCGTCGGAAAAGCGAGAAGTAAAACTACAATAAAAATGCCAGCAATTGGTATCGACTTGGGCACCACCTACTCGTGCGTTGGTGTCTTCCAGCACGGCAAGGTGGAGATAATAGCCAACGACCAGGGTAACCGGACTACTCCTAGCTATGTGGCGTTTACAGATTCGGAACGCTTGATCGGAGACGCTGCCAAGAACCAAGTGGCGATGAATCCAAAGAACAGCGTGTTCGATGCCAAACGTCTGATTGGACGCAAGTTTGACGACTCCAAGATACAAGAGGACATGAAGCACTGGCCTTTCAAGGTGGTCAACGATTGCGGCAAGCCAAAGATGAGTGTGGAGTTCAAGGGCGAGGAAAAGCGATTTGCCCCTGAGGAGATCAGTTCCATGGTGCTGATAAAGATGAAGGAGACAGCCGAGGCGTACCTGGGCACCAGCATCAGAGATGCTGTCATCACAGTGCCTGCCTACTTCAACGACTCACAGCGGCAGGCAACCAAAGATGCCGGCGCCATTGCTGGGCTGAATGTGCTGAGGATCATCAATGAGCCCACGGCAGCAGCTTTGGCTTATGGGCTGGACAAGAATCTGAAGGGCGAACGCAACGTTCTTATATTCGATTTGGGCGGAGGCACATTCGATGTCTCCATTCTGACCATTGACGAGGGATCGTTGTTCGAGGTGCGGGCCACGGCTGGAGACACCCATCTGGGTGGCGAGGACTTCGACAACAGATTGGTTAACCATTTTGCGGACGAGTTCAATCGCAAATTCAAAAAGGACTTGAGGTCGAATCCACGAGCACTGCGCCGCCTGCGGACGGCAGCGGAGCGAGCCAAGCGCACACTCTCCTCCAGCAGTGAAGCGTCAATAGAGATTGATGCACTCTTTGAGGGTCACGACTTCTATACCAAGATAAGTCGTGCACGTTTTGAAGAGCTCTGTGGAGATCTGTTCCGGAATACACTACAGCCGGTGGAGAAAGCTTTGAATGATGCCAAGATGGACAAGAGCCAGATTCATGACATCGTGCTTGTAGGTGGTTCCACTCGTATTCCCAAAGTGCAGAGCCTGCTGCAGAACTTCTTCTCCGGCAAGAGCCTCAATCTATCCATCAATCCGGACGAAGCGGTGGCCTATGGTGCGGCTATTCAAGCTGCAATCCTGTCAGGAGACGAGAGCAGTCAGATAAAGGATGTGCTGCTGGTGGATGTTGCGCCACTCTCGCTGGGCATAGAAACAGCTGGCGGAGTGATGACCAAGCTGATTGAGCGTAACAGTCGCATACCGTGCAAACAGACGAAGACATTCACCACGTACGCGGATAATCAACCTGCCGTAACAATCCAGGTGTTTGAGGGCGAACGTGCGTTGACCAAGGACAACAACGTTCTGGGCACTTTCAATCTGACCGGCATTCCACCAGCCCCTCGCGGTGTGCCGAAAGTGGATGTCACTTTCGACTTGGATGCCAACGGCATTCTCAATGTGACAGCCAAGGAGTTGGGCACCGGCAACGCGAAGAACATAACGATAAAGAACGACAAGGGTCGTCTCTCGCAGGCGGATATTGATCGCATGTTGAACGAAGCTGAGAAGTATGCAGAGGAGGATGAGAAACATCGTCAGCGAATTGCAGCCCGCAACCAACTGGAGACCTATGTCTTTGGTGTGAAAGAGGCCACTGATCAGGCTGGTGAGAAGATAAGTCAGTCGGATCGAAGCAGCGTACTCGAGAAGTGCACGGAGACCATCAAGTGGCTCGATAGTAATACGACAGCGGAGAAGGAAGAGTACGAGTACAAGCTGCAGGAGTTGACAAAGTTGTGCAGTCCAATCATGACAAAGATGCACCAACAGGGCACGGCAGCTGGCAACGGTCCTCAGGCCTCCAACTGCAGACAACAATCAGGCGGCAACTACAGTGGACCCACGGTCGAGGAGGTGGACTAAATGTGATAGTCATACAGAACTAAAATAAGAGTTTAATACCTTTGCATGTATTTATTCGTTACACGAGTATTAGATCTCACAACCAAATATTGTTAAAACTTTTAGAATTCGTGACAATTTAAATTAATAAACCATAGAATATACAAATTGAAAACTCTGATTTTTCATTTACAATCCCCACTTTCCTTCATTCTCATGTGCCAATCATTCCAGGAACCTTCGTAGATCCATACATTTTTGTAGCCGAGAGACGTGGCTTCCTCTGCTGATTGCAGAGCACGTTTACCTGAGCGGCAGGTGAATATCAGTTGAGTGCTTGTGGAAGGCTTGAGACGGCCAAATCGAGAACAGAAATCAGTTTCACTTGTAGTCGGATTCAGATTTTTGCATACATCTTCCAATGGAATGTTAATACTGCCTGGTATTTGCCCAGTTTCTTTTATTTCACGCTCTGATCTTACGTCAATCAGTAATTTGTCTGCATCTCCCAAGATTTTCTTTATAAAATTGAAGTCTACTTTTCCAATGCTTGAATTCGAAGAGAAGTTTGTGTTTTTATAAAAAATATCTTTGGCAGTCGCAAGAATTTGTAGCCTGGGTTGTATTCCACGAAATATTGTTAACATTTTGAGTGCAGTGTTTACTTTTGTTTTGAATTTGTTTAATAAGCACGTTACAAAAGCAGCTGTTTTCACCAAACAATAACAAAACATAAGTGTTAAGAAATGTATTTCGCTAGTTTTCGATAACATGTGGAGGTTAATCGATAATTTTCCCATGTCTTATACAACACTTACCAAACCACAGTGAATGGCCATCTTGGAAGAAGATTGACGGAAAACATTCTGAAAAATTTTAATTATTGTTTTATTTGTCGCGACTTAACCAGAAATATAACCAAAAATGGTTGAAGACGATGAGGAAGCGGCAATAAGAATGCCACCACCAACCAAGCGTAAGCCGGAGGAGGAAACTGCGTTTCTCCAATTCATTGAGATGGAAAATTTCAAGTCCTATCGGGGACACATTGTTGTCGGGCCTTTAAAACAATTTAACGCTGTAATTGGACCCAATGGATCAGGCAAATCCAATTTCATGGACGCTATCAGTTTTGTGATGGGTGAAAAGACTTCCAGCCTGCGTGTGAAGCGTCTCAACGATCTGATACATGGCTCGTCCATTGGCAAGCCAGTGGCGCGCAGTTGCTATGTGACAGCCAAGTTTATTGTGGAAGGCGCGAAGAATATGGACTTTCAGCGCGCTGTTATTAGCGGCTCCTCAGAATATCGAATTAATGGCGAGGTAATGTAGAACTTCAATTATTCTTATTCATTTAACATATTTATGCATTTCGCAGAACGTTTCGAGCAACACATATCTCAATAAGCTGGAAAAACTGGGCATTAATGTGAAGGCAAAGAATTTTCTGGTTTTCCAAGGTGCTGTGGAAAACATAGCCATGAAAACGCCCAAAGAACGAACTGCGCTCTTTGAAGAAATCAGCGGGTAAGCTCTCTAAGGCAGAAATCAAGATTAGATATCTATAATGTATATTTTATAACAGCTCTGGGCTACTAAAAGATGATTATAATCGCCTGAAGCAGGAGATGATTGTTGCAGAGGAGGAAACACAGTTTACATACCAAAAGAAAAAGGGTATTGCTGCTGAGCGTAAAGAAGCCAAGCACGAGAAAATGGAAGCAGAGCGATACACACGCCTGCAGGATGAATATGTATGTGAATTGCTCCTCTAATTAAGCAGTTAAATTACCTTGACTCATTTTTAGAACGAAAAACAAGTGGAGTATCAATTGTTTCGATTGTATCACGTAGAGAAAGACATCCAGAAATATATGGCCGACTTGGAAGTAAAGCAACAGGAGCTGAAAGCTGTAGAGCAGCGCAAGGAGGCTGCTGACGAAGTGCTGCGCGAGAAGAAAAAGGACGCGGGAAAAATAACAAGAGATTTGGCTAAAATCGATCAGGAAATACGAGAATTTGAAACACAGTTGAACAAACGTCGCCCCTTGTACATTAAGGCAAAGGAGAAGGTGGCGCATTGCAAGAAAAAGCTTGTGTCCCTACAGAAAACACTGGAAACTGCACGAGAAGCAGACAACGCACACCAACAGGATATACAGAAGCTAGAGAAGCAACTAAGCGATGTAGAAGCCCTAAAGAAACGTTTCGAAGATGAGATAGAAAATGAATCACAACGGCGTGGAAAGAGCGTCAATATGGAGGAAGGACTGGTGCAGGAATACGATCGTTTGAAACAAGAAGCTGAGGCAACTGCCACACAGTATCGCTCAGAGTTAGACTCGGTCAACCGTGAGCAAAAATCTGAACAGGATACGCTTGATGGCGAAACAAATCGCAGGGCTTCTGTTGAAGAATCCTACAAGAAGTTGTCTCTGCAGCGGGAGGAGGCTGTAAAGCGGCGAGACAAGTTAATGGATCATATTAAATCCTCTCAAGCAGCGCTTGAAGAACAGAACCGCATTAAGGACGAGCTGCGACGTGATGTGGGCAGTTCAAAGGAAAAAATAGCCGAAAAGCAACGTGAGTTGGAGAATGTTCGTGATCAGTTGGGCGACGCCAAAAGTGATAAGCACGAGGATGCAAGACGCAAGAAGAAACAAGAGGTGGTCGAATTATTTAAGAAACAGGTGCCAGGAGTGTACGATCGCATGATCAACATGTGTCAGCCTACGCATAAGCGCTACAACGTCGCGGTCACGAAGGTGCTGGGTAAATTCATGGAAGCCATCATCGTGGATACCGAGAAAACAGCGCGACATTGCATTCAGGTTAACTATAAAATGCTCTTTACTCTATATTGTGTTATTAATTATTTCCGCTGCAGATTTTGAAGGAGCAAATGCTGGAAGTAGAGACATTTCTGCCCTTGGACTATCTACAGGTGAAGCCATTGAAGGAACGTTTGCGTAATATCAGCGAACCACGTAATGTGCGTCTGGTCTTTGATGTGCTCAAGTTCGAGCCCCAGGAGATCGAACGTGCTGTACTTTTCGCCACAGGCAACGCACTCGTTTGCGAAACTCCAGAAGATGCCATGAAGGTAGCTTACGAAATTGATCGATCCCGTTTCGATGCTCTGGCGTTAGACGGTACATTCTATCAGAAGTCTGGATTGATCTCTGGTGGCAGTCACGATTTGGCGCGTAAGGCAAAACGATGGGATGAAAAGCACATGGCTCAGTTAAAGATGCAAAAGGAGCGCCTCAATGAGGAGCTCAAAGAGCTGGTTAAGAAGTCGAGAAAACAAAGTGAGCTGGCAACTGTTGAGTCTCAGATCAAAGGGTTAGAGAATCGTCTTAAATACAGTATGGTGGATTTGGAATCTTCGAAAAAGTCCATAAGCCAATACGATAATCAATTAAAGCAAGTGCAAACACAGCTTGATGATTTCGGGGTAGGTTTAAATACAATATTAATTAGATTCATTTCTAATATCAAGTTTATTTATAGCCCAAAATTAGCGAGATTGAGCGACGTATGCAAGATCGCGAGGAGCACATCCAAGAGATCAAAGAGAACATGAATAATGTCGAGGATAAGGTGTTTGCTGCTTTCTGTCGTCGTTTGGGTGTGAAGAACATTCGACAGTACGAGGAGCGTGAGTTGGTCATGCAACAGGAACGGGCGCGTAAACGTGCCGAGTTTGAGCAACAAACCGATGCTATCAATACTCAACTAGACTTTGAGAAGCAGAAGGACACGCGAAGTGGGTCGACTTTAAGATATAGAATATTTTTATTTGAGAGTAAATGATTAATTTTTTAATATTTTAGAGAACGTTGAGCGCTGGGAACGGAGTGTGCAAGATGAAGAGGATGCGCTGGAAGGTTTAAAAACTGCCGAAGCGCGTTATTTGAAGGAAATGGATGAGGAGAAAGAGAAAATGGAGAAGTTCAAGCAAGAGAAGCAAGCCAAGAAACAGGCCGTTGATGACATGGAGGAGGATATATCGAAAGCACGTCGCGATGTTGCTAATTTGGCCAAGGAAATTCACAATGTGGGCAGTCAAATGTCATCGACGGAATCCAAAATTGAAGCTAAGAAAAACGAGCGACAAAATATATTGTTGCAGGCTAAGGTATATACCCCATAAAGAAATAAGATACGAGCTCCATTAACACTTTTGCATTCACAGACCGACTGTATTGTGGTTCCATTGTTGCGAGGCACGCTGGACGATGCTGTGCGTCAAAGTGATGTGGACAGTACTGAGCCATCGACGTCAATGATGAACGATAATCTGTGAGTGCTTGTGAACTGTTGCTTTTATCATCTTATAATACCTGCCACTTCTGTCAGCATTGAAGTGGATTTCCGGTCGCTGCCACGTGAGCTGTGTAAGCTTAAGGATGACTCAGCCTTCAAGAAGACCAACGAACAGTTGCTTAAGGACCTTCAAGGCAAACTGGATGTTCTGGAGCGCATTCAGACGCCAAATATGAAGGCTATGCAAAAACTGGATGCTGTTACCGAGAAAGTGCAATCCACGAACGAAGAGTTCGAGAATGCTCGACGCAAGGCCAAAAAGGCGAAGGCAGCCTTTGAGAAAGTCAAGAACGAGCGCTCGTCGCGTTTTGTGCAGTGCTGTCAGCACATTTCGGATGCCATCGATGGCATTTATAAGAAACTGGCGCGTAATGAAGCTGCCCAAGCCTACATTGGACCCGATAACCCAGAGGAGCCCTATCTCGATGGTATTAACTACAATTGTGTCGCACCTGGCAAGCGTTTCCAACCTATGAGCAATTTGAGTGGTGGTGAGAAAACAATTGCAGCGCTTGCACTGCTCTTTTCTACACACAGGTGAGTAGAGATCGTAAATCTGAACTATACACAATCATTATCAACTGCGCCCTACAGCTATCATCCTGCGCCATTCTTTGTACTTGACGAAATCGATGCTGCTTTGGATAATACAAACATTGGCAAAGTTGCCTCGTATATCAGAGATCATACGACAAATTTGCAGACGATTGTCATATCCCTCAAGGAGGAGTTCTATGGCCATGCCGATGCACTGGTTGGCATTACACCTGCGGTAGGTTTTAAAACCCCTTCAAATCTATTTTGCAAACATTACTCAAGTTGTCTTCATTTTACAGGAAGGAGATTGTCTCATATCAAACGTTTACATAATTGATCTGACATGCTACGAGGATAAATAAGGAGTCGACTTAAGACAGAATTGAACATAATTTATATAAAGTGCAGCAGCCACAATTTCCAATAAATAAAACAATATTTAAAAACCTATTTGGGAAATCCTTTTTAGAAATTACCAGGGATAAATACTGTTCAAATACTGAAGACATCGCTTCTTGTGTTAGTAGATCCACAATTGTGCCCAATTACAAAGAGACAAAAGTTTTATTTAAAATAATTTCTGTAACTTTAATAGTTTCCTTTTTACTATCGGTTGTTGTACTGTACTGGAAGTTTGTTGGGTAAACTGTATAATGATGCTTGGTGATCATTGATCTCTGTGTGCAGTGATTGAGTTGGGTGTGTATGTGCCATATATGTACAGTGTACACATTCATACAAACTAGGTATATGTAAAACAACTGGATTTTTCGTTTCAATATTTTGGTTTTTTCCATTTTTTTCTTCATTTCTTCATGTAAAAAACTTGTATTTCTTGATGAACAAAAACAAACAATTTGATTATTCAGTTTCATTTTTATCATAATCTTAAAACAATCATATCAAACAGATAAGTATAGTAACCACTAGCTAATGGTGCTGCTGTTGTTGTTGTTGTTGTTGATGTCGAGGGCTATTGAGTGCTGCGTGTGTGTGTGTGTGTGTGTGTGTGTGATCGTAGAATTTACATTACTTGTGTTGATTTAAGGCTTGCTAACATTAGTTTTGAAAAGGCTGCTACTGCTTAATGCGCTGTAACTATTCGTACTAATACAGTTAATAGGACTGAGGAAAGAGAGAGATTGAGGAGGGGGGTTTGAAGCTTGTGAAAGGTCAGGGGTTATTATATTACATAGTTTTAATTTAACGAAGTTGCCAACGGCTTCTTAGTCGATTGTTAATTCATCCGCTTACAATTTTGGACTGGCTTATAAAAACGTTTTAATTGGGAATGGCTAATGTAAACTTTATACATACAAACTAAAATATTTATGGCGTTTCATATATACAAACTCACTTTGTAAAATGATAGAAAATACAAGGATTATTTGTCTTATTAGCGCTTAAATATTAAAACTGTTACTTTTGTTTCAAGGGATGTTCGCGGTTTTTGTGGAGTTTGGCTTGGTTCGAGGCGGTTTAGGATTGGTTTGGTAAGATGGTAGTAAGGATATTATTTTGGGGGAGGGATGGGGGTGTTAATCTTCAATCTTGCTGCTGCTTCTGTGTTCTATCCTCTTCCTCATCCTTATTATCATTTTCATCAGTGGCTGCTGTCCGTGTGTTGTTTGTGCTTGTTGCTATTGTGTGTATTTTGTTGTTGTTGCTCCTGTTGTCCCTGCTGCTGTTCCTTCTCCTTCTGCGGTTGTTGTTGTGTGTGTGTTGCTGCTATTGTTGTTGCTGTAGCATTGGAAGCAGGTGCTGCTGCTGTTTCAGCCGGAGCATTTGCTGCTGCTGCCGATTTATTGTTGCTCCTTTTGCTAGTGACTAAATCATCTGTTTGTTTAATTATTGTTTTTGTTTTGTGTTTGTAGTTATTCATTGAATTTCAGCTTTTCAACGCGCCTTTATTACTGCAAAATATAAAAAAAAATTAATATTGCAGTTATTAATAAGAATCTAACAAGTGCATATGACAGTTAATTTAACTTAAGTCTCATCTAAGCAGACGCGTACAGATTTTAGGTATAGGTTCCCTGTTCTTACTCACATTGAAACGTATTTAAGGCTATCACAGTGTATCTTATACTCCATTGCCGTTGTTAGAGGTATATTTAATATCCTGCGCAACGTATCACGGATACGTGTTGTACTGGTCATATCTGTGGCAGTCCGGTTCCATACTGATAAGCTATCCTCCTGCATGGGCGACAAATGAAATGTACAATGATTATATAGTGATTTATATAGAGTGTGTAAATGTATCTGGTACGAAGATCTTGAGCCTGAATGCCATTCAATTGCCGCCCGCCTGCGAGTAAAGTAAAAGACTGAGTTTTTTTTGTTTAATAATTTTTATTTCTCAATCAATGTAAGTAAATCATGTTTTCATGTCTGACCAATTGAAGAATCCAAAAAAGAAACGAAACAACACAACAAATTCGAATTTGATCTCTAACACAAAAGGCGAAACAATTATCATCTCTTAATATATTTGATGTAAATTTCGTTATATTTTATTTTTGTTTTGTTTTTATTTTGGTTTCATTTACTCTTTGTGGTTTTTTAGCCATTCAATTTTCGGGTTTCGGTTATCGCGCTTGAAATTTGTTGTTGACTCGTTTCTCGTTTCCTCTTTATATCATTTTTGCCATTTGCCATTTGACGTTTTTCATTTTTTTGTGGTTTTCACGTTTTTATTATTATTTAATTATAATTATGCATGTATATAAGACTAACACTTAATCGTAATGTTGTTGTTGTTTTTTGTTTACTTTTCAATAATTAACTAAATTTTCTAAAGAGGGAAAAATATAGATGTAAGTATTGTAAGTTGTAATATAAAGTTTTACACGGCTCATCTTCAATATACATATATATTTATGTATATATATATATTTAATTGTATATATATCCGTTCTGGTATTGTATGTAAATTAGCATTTAAACATTTTTCATTTAACAATTAATGAGTATTTGCTCAAAAACTTGACTCGAACCGTTTTCTTTTTTGTTTTGCATTTTTTTCGTTTATTTTCTTGTTTTTTTTGTTATATAATAATTTTTAATAAATACAGTTTAAAGTTTCTTTTTAAGTTTTGATTTAATTATATAGGTGTCTGTGTGTGTGTCTGTGTATGTGTGTGTGCACGCAAACTAAATGATTTTCTCTCGCTTTTCTCTTGATTTGATGATTAATTTCTTTGTATGTAGGCGTGTCCAGGGATATTATTATTTGTATTTGTATTTGCATTATTATTATTATGTTTTAAACGATCTTCAATTGCACATTGATATCTTAATATTTTGTAAATATTAAACGTATTCTGCAATCCATCATTTTTATATCATTCTTGCTAATTCATTTCATTTTTTTGGACTAAATATATGTATATTTGTTTATTCATATATAGATGTATATATATTTTGTTGTTATGCATGTATATGTAACGTTAATTAAAATATATATAAATATTGATGTTAATTGTTAAGTTTTCTTTTCGTTATCGTATTTTCCTTTTTTGTTTTTCTCTTTTTTTACTGTGTTCCACTTGTTAATCATGTTCTCAATATTATTGCTTTTTGAATATACATACATATACTATATGTGTGTGTGTGTTTGTGTGTGTGTGGGGGGACTCTCCCTACTTTCCTATACTCTTTCCATTCACTGTGTGTGCGTGTTTGTGTGTGTGAGTGTGTGTGTGTGCTTCTTCTAGGTTATTTTAAGTGCTAAATTTTTGGATATTTATTGCCGTCGTTTTGTCAACTTTGCCCTCTCGCTGATTGCTGTTTTGAGTGTTTGAAATGCTTCGATATGCCTGGAATTATTGTTGTTGTTGTTTGGAGTAACTGACCCCACTGTGCACATTCGGCGAACACATCATATATATATCATCAGTTATCTGCTATCAGTTAGTCAGTATCGTAATCATAATTGTTGTTATCATAATCATATTGCGTGCGTGCAGCTTTATTGGGAATATGCTGTCTGTAAGGGGTGTACGGGGAGAGATATGCAAAAGCTGCTCACAAGCTGAGAAATCTGTAGAATCATCAACTCGACATGACAGCAGTTTTTATTCATTTCTTTCTTTATTGCAGTGCATACGTATCGTACAGTATAGTATCGTATTGTATAGTATAGTATTGTGTTTGTAGTTGTTGTTCTTGTTGTTGTTGTTGTTGTGGATAATTCTCTAGTCGCTAGAGAAGTTGCTTGAATTTCATTCAATTTTAAAGTACACAATTTAACGAGTCTGAAACTGAAATGTTGTAGGATTCATATGAAACTCGTTTTCCATTTTTATTTTATTTCCATACATAATATAATTGTATTTGTTTAATTTCGTTTTCTTTTGAATTTTTTTAATATTTATAATGCATTCATATATTTATATATAATTATTTAAATTATGTAACTATTTATATTAAAATTCTAATTTGTATTAATTGAACTTCTGCGCTTTAATTTGTTTTTTGTGTCTGTGAGAAAATCAACTTTGTAGTTTTTGTACAATTTTTCGGGGGAGTTGAAAAAAATAATAAAAACAACACATATAGCGAATTTTAACAAAAATATAGTTGTATATTTTTTGAAATTTACAATTTTTTTATTGCGAATTGAAACTTATGCTAGAGTAATAATTGTTTATAGTTCGATTATAAGATAAGTAACAAAATAGTAATAGAAACTAACGAGGAGGAGTTTACATCGAGTTTAGTAGGCGCGCCATAATTTTGAGCGTGGCAGAACGAACGAAAGAAACAAACGATTATACAGTACAAAATACATATCATATTTCTATAAGATATATACTTTTTCTTCTGCTTCTTGATTTTCTTCTTCGTTTAGTGAAAGTGGAAGAAATGCGATTTATATAGAAAACTAAAATATATATGCAAGCCATTAACAGTACGTAGCATATTTATATGCACATACATATGTATGTGTGTCAATATATCATATTGTATTGTATCATTATTGATTTCATTTGTTATTAGTGCTGTTATTGTTTGTTGTTATTGTAGATGTATTAATGAACAAGGCTCATTTAGCTGTTTTCTTTTATTTATTTATACCTTATAGAGAAGGAATCAAATACACACACAAGAACCAAGTGGAAAACAATGCTACACATACATATATATATATTAGATACATATATATAATGAATTCATTGATATATACATAAGTATATATATGTCTATATAGTTTTATCTAATTGTCGCACAACGTTGAAGTTTTAGCAAGCTAAATTTGGAAAAAATGTACAATTCTAGTTATCGGATCGATTCGTTTTATAATTTCAAACATTATCAAGTGTGGTGTTTTCAATTTCGCATTCTATGTGAATGTAGAAAAACGCATTTCAAAGAGTTTCGTTCGTTTCGGTTTCTTGTTTTCTTCTCAATATACTTCTTCTTTTTCTTGTTGTTTTTATTATATTCTATATACGTAATATTAAATTTAAATTCAAAAATCTACTTAATAAAATTTGTTTTATTTTTTTCTTGTTTTTGTTTGTTTTTTAATCATTTAATCATTTGTTGTTTGGTTAACATTTGTTTAAAGTTGTCTATCTTTATCGTTTTTTGTGGGCTTTCTTTTTTTGTTTTTACTTTTCTTTTATATTGTATATTATATGTATAACATCACATTATAATAATTACTAATTAATAGTTTCCTTTACTTCCTTGCCTTTCCTTTCCGCATTCTCCTCATTATAAATGTAGTTAATGCACAAATACTAAATATCGTAATAAATATTTTGTTTTTCTTTTTTTTTTTTTTTCGTTTTCTCTTTATTTAAGTTGTAGGGAAACGTATCAATTTAGTGTTTATCTGTAGTTCTGTTTAGTTGTTATACAATAAATATAATGACTATTTACACGTTGGAAAATTGGTAAATTGCTGGCAACAATTTGTGAACACATCATTAAGAGCTGCAAAACGTGAAAATGCTTTTGCTGCTGCTGCTGTTGCTGTTGCACAATGAAAATGGAAAACACGTGCGAGGACTAACTACAACAACAACAATATTCTATCCAAAATTAAATTACTCGTATTTTCCGCCCCCTTTCTGTTCGTCTGTCTGTCTGACTTTTCCAACTGCTACGCGCCCATTTACAGCAAATAAACTTGACTAAATTTAATTTGCCAGATGGAGATGCTGCTCTGCCTGCTGCCATAACTGGAGCTGGAGCAGCAACCAGAGCTGTTGCTGATTGCAAGGGCAGCAGTGTGAGGTGTGAAGGGGGGCGTGGCATGGCTATTAATTTAGGCAGCCACCTCTTCGTCGCACCGTTTGCCGCACGCGTTAATTAGTCAGCACAGAGAGGGACAGAGAGAGAGGGAACTCGGTTTGGTTTCTCGACTCTGCTCTGCTGCTTCTTCTGCATCCACCTGAAGTAGCTACGTGACCTTTTGTGTTGCCGTCTTCTATTGCACAGGCATCCTACACTCTCCTCCATTCCTCCTTGTCGTGTCTCTCCTCCGTTTCGTATGCGCGCTGTTGCTTATTTTGTTTGTGCCTTTTTCTTTTTGCTTTTTCTTCGGTTTTATCTGCAAGCGAAATATGAATAAAACAAATGAGTTCAGTTTACAATCCGGAGAGGGGGTAGAGGGATGAGGGGAAGGCAGGTGTTGGTTGTTTCTCTTTTGCAAGTTCCTCGTATTTTTCACAGTCACGCTGCATCTAAAGTTGGCTGCATTTGCCGCACGTGTTTGCCCTAACCCAATCCCAATCCACAACTGCTGCAGGCAACACGTAGCGCCACTTGGGGGACGCCTGAAAGCAGGCAATGCGGCAAACGAGCGGCGGAAACGGAATTATCAATGTGGCCAACACTGTGACAACGTGTTCGTGTCGCTTTGCTGCGTGTGGGTGTGTGTGTGTGCATGTGCAGGAGTGTATGTTTTGTATGTGGGTGTAGCAAATGGGTCAAGCAACAGGATATCGCACTCAAGCTCATGCTGACCTAACGCCTAAGCGGAGTCTACTGCCCCCCTCTCCACCATTCTCTACGTTTCTCTTGTGCATGTGTGTTTGCTGACGGCAACCGTGGCATTGTCATAGACCAAAGGCCAGTGGGGTCGCATACCCTGCAGCATTTTCACAAAGTGTGCATTTTAGTTGGCAATAAAATTCGATAGATTGTGTGAAAATGTATCAAGTAGTATTTATTACACGCTTGGCTGTTATACTGTTTATAACAGTCTCAAATTATTATACTAGTGTAAGGTTAATTTGTTCAAGTGATGATCCTTTGCGCGGTCAATCTATTTGTGTATCTGGTATTTATCTATGCGTCTTTCTTTTTATCTTTATATTTGTCTACTCAACTTTTTCGTTTATATATTTATGCATATTTATCTGTTATCTATTTTTCATATCTAGTTATCTATCCATCTTTCTCCATTAGGTTGTTTTTATAGGGTATTTTATTGGTCGCATTATAAGTCTCACACTTTGCTTAATTTCTGCATTGTTTTTGTGTGTGGCACAAGTGTTTCTTGTAAGAAAAAACTCTCGCACATAAACACATACCACACTCTCTCCCACACACCCACACACACTAAAGCGTCACTCCCACACAGACATAGGTCGTAGCGCGTGTGAGAGAATTTTCATCAATTGCTTTAGCGAATTTTCCATTTAATTTGCTTCTGGCCGCGTCGCGCAGACATCGCATAAAGATGACATCAGCTGTTGCTGTTGCTATGCGCGTCATTTGCGTCATCAGACGACGCCAATACCGCCAACAACGAGACAAACGAGGATGGCAACGATGCCCAAGCGATTGCGAATGCAGCGCCAACACGATGATGATGATAATGGCAACTTGGCATTTGGTTGGGAATTTCAAGTTGATGCCACATTCAAACGGATACATTGGCATCCAACATACAAACACACGTACACTGCGTCAGATAAACCAGGCTATCTAGGCAGCCACTACCACACACACACACAAACACTCACACAGTTACAGCCACTCCTCCCACACACTCTATTCGAATTGCATTCCCATGCATCGTGACCATCAAAGGAAATGCCACAAATTCAGAGTTCGTTGCGATTTCGGGTAAATGTACGAATGCTTGACAACACATCATGTCAAACACACACACACACACAGACACGCCTCCACCTCCCACACACACACAGCATTCCTTTATGCGAAATGAGGTTAAGTGGCGACCAAAAACTGCGGCACTTTTCAGAATTTCGATTCAGAGCGGATTAGATATACCATATATAGTAAATGTTTGTTTCCTACTGTATTATGCTAATGAGAGAGAGAGGGGGAAACAGAAGTGAGAGGAGGGAGAGATTATGCGGCCAGTTAGTTGTCGCTAATTTATTTGAGCCAAATTAATTTTTGTTTAGTTCTCTGGCCAAAAATTCGCGTATCTATTGCAATTATGTTCACACTTTTCCCCTACAACAAACTGAAATTGAATTGATTCCTATCGGCTGCTAATTTATAGCACTTTATGGGTGAGTGCCAAAAAGTAGACTATAGATTTTTATTTATTTGGAATTTGCCAATTGTATATTTATACTTTGCTCTCTGTCTTTTGAAGCCTTTTTCCATTATTTTCATAGCAAAAGTGGAATTAGTTTTCTTAGTTTACTTTTAATTAAACTCACATTCAGCAAAAGTTTATGGCATGTTTATATAGCAGTTTGTGCATGTCATGATCATGAAAGAGAGCTCCAAAGCGTACAGTGAATAGGAAAACCTTATCTATATACAAACCATGACCCAATAAAGGGAACAAAAAAGACTACATCAGCCCCGCCCACAACTGGCTACGGCTTTTGGTTATTTATGTCTAGACCTCTAATTCTCCCACTCCCTCTATCTCGCTTTGAAATTCACTTATAAAAATAGAGACCAACCACAAATTGAATTGAATGCGAAGAGCAATGTAGACCAGGAGCGGATTGCAGAGCAAAGTTATTGGGTTACTCCAACTTAATTCTGGTTAGCGATGGCCCAATGGGGTATGTTAATTGTCTAAGAATCTTATAATCAATTGATTATGTGTATATTGTCTGCGGCTGATTTACTTCATGGGCAAACTATGTTTTCACTCTGTTCTAATAATCGCTTATTGTTTGAGCTTAATCAATACTTAAATTATCGAGATTTATTTAAAGTGGCGGCAAGTCGATTTTACGTAAGACAATAATAGAGTGGCGTTAATCCGATAATAAGTAAACCGATATTAAAAAAAAACGAAAAGTAATCGAAATGAATAAAGACAAATAAGGTAAAATTAAATATAAAATGTAACTGTAAAATATTAATTTGTTTTAAATTTGCTGCTAAGGTCATCCAACTGCATTGTAAATCTGTAGAGTATCCGCCTAATTGGCTATTCCGGCCCTGAGCATGACGACGAAGCACTCGAATGCTGAAAACTTCCTAACGAAGACAGACTCAAAGCGACGATTCGCGGCAGGACGGTGGCTGGAGGCGGTGGATGCATTGATGGACGCTGACTTTGACATGACAGTTTAATTGAGGAGGCACAGCAAGCTCTTTCAGCTTTTCCAGCTACGTTTTGACCAGTACCAGAACGGCTGACAGAGAGAGAAAGAGTGAGAAAGAGGATATGCCCCTCCCCTGAACCTGAGGCGGCTTAGGCAGAGCGCAGAATATGCAAATTAGTTTGCGGACTCTGCTGGCAAAGGACGACAGACGTTGTCCAAGTGAGCAGGACCACAGAGAGGGAGCTCCCTTCCCTCCTGCTTCCCTTGGGAAGCTGTTGACTAAATTTAAAATTTATGACTTCGGTGTGGCCAACAGGCAGTTGGCAGTTGCTGCGAGGCTTAGAGCAGCTCGATTTGCTTTAATGGTTTAATTTGCTCCAACTGACTGTGGGCAAACAAACAATGCGCATTCAGGGACACAAAGGATACACATCAAGCTCAGTTGGAAGCTGAAGCTGGAATTGAAGTGGAGGTGGAAGAGGCAACTGGTTTCGTTTAGAGCCGAAAACAAAAGTCTCGCAATGGTTACCTTTTGATTAGCCCGACAGCTGAACTAGTTGAGCAGAACCTCCGCCTGCCTGTGTACCCACATCCACCCTCTGCCCACATTACCATTCCTTCCCAGACTGAATCTATTCTCAGCCCGGGCAGATGTTGAGGGGGTGCCTCAGTTCTCAGTTCATGGCGCATGCTGGGGATTTGTGGTTGCTTCAGTTGGAATGAGTTGGGCCCCTTCGTGGTCAGAGCACAGGGTGACCCATTGTTCTCTATCCGGTTGCTGCTGTGTATGTGTGTGTGTGAGGGCGCTTTGCATTACAATTTATGCGGCCAAGGGTTGCACTCAAACTGACCAGCTCGAAGCAAACGCACAATGGCAAATGCATTGAGCAATGCTGCATGTAACTCAATTAGAGTGTGGCCCACAGCGCACACACACACATACAGTCACACACTGACACACATACAATTGGACACACTAAATGGCTATGAGATAAGTGGCACGTGGGGAATCAAGGCCATTGCCGGTCGGTCGATTGCAAATTATGTCCGAAAGACAACAAAGATGGCAGAAACCGCAAAGCATCGGTGCAATTGCACACAGGCATTCCCACGTTCTGCTGGTATTAATATATGCAAATGAGCAGCAGGTGCCGGTTATAGGGGGGAGGAGGGGAGGGAACAGGGTTTCTATATGCAGTCCATCAATGCCAATGCGGCGTATGACGTTGCATTTATCAATGTCAGATGCCGCACGCAGTTGGCAATTAAAAGTCCTGTGATTTACATGCAAGTGATAGAGATAGATAGGGGGAGTGAGAGAAAGAGAGAAGGGAAGAGATGACAAGACAAAGGCACAGCAAAACATAAGAGGAAGACAGAGGAACACAGAAAGAAAGAGGCCAGGCAGAAAGGGTTTTAATGAACAATACAAAAAGATAAGAGAAAAAGAGCTCAAAAGTAGTAAAGAGTTCTTTATATATTTTCTATATATTTCTATATATTTTATACATATTTTCTGTGTATTTATATATACATATTTTCTATCTCAACTAAAACAAGCCGAATAAAAGCTACTCAAACTCAATATAAATTGAATTTTGGAACTTTATTGGCAAGTCAACTTTGTGCATTCGCAATTTTCAATTCTTTTTCGCATGCAGCTGACGAAATTGAACTGCAGCTGAACCTCACAGCAGAGCACATCGAGAGAGGAAGGAGGATGGTAACCTAATCCGAGATAGACTGCAAGTGGAAACTAGCAAAGTGACAGCGCAACTAAATGACATCACAGCAGTCTCGATAAGGCAACAGCAGCAGCAGCGACAACAGCAGGAACAGCATCTCAAATACAGTAAGCACTGCAGTAACGCGCACAACAACTCAGGCTGAGGCTGAACCTGGCAACAATAGTTTCCTGTCAGAAGCTCAACTCATCCTGTGTCGCCTGCTCTCCTCGCTTCCAGCGCACACGTAAACCAATTTTAACGGTTTAACTTTTAGCTTGGGGTTCCTAAGCTAGCTATGTACGTGTGTTCGTGCGTGTGTGTATGTAAGGGTGTTGGGAGAGGGAGCAGGGCAAGTAGGGGTGTATGTTAAGCTCTGCCATGTTTGTTTACAATGCTTTTATGTTTGCACAAATGACGTCCGCTCGCTCGGACCATGTGCTGCTTTCCTGTCTCGCTCTCTTTCCGCCTCTCTCTATCAGTTTGTCACATGACAAACACACGCATACAAAAGCACACACGCCTCAACACACACACACACGCAGATATATGTATACAAAGCGTAGGAATGTTGCATATTCAAGCAATTTTGTTGTCTATGCTCAACATACCCTGCAAAGTTAAGTAACTATAGGGAGTTTTGTTGTGCTAGTAAAGAACTAAGTCATATCATTTATCGAAAGTTATGTATCGGTTGCTTATTAAAATGATGTTAACATAACATTTGTAGCTTATGTTAAAGCCATCTGTGTTAACAGGCGATAGTTATCGATATGATGATCCTTCCTATCTACTTGCTATGCATTGTTAGGCCAATTTGAGTTAACATAACGAAAGCCTAACATAACATGAGCATAACATTGACGATGTTAAAATAAAAGAATGTGTACATGTTACCAATATATACATAGGTAATATATATTTAAATATCTATATATTCTCCATCTATTTTAAATTTCTCCTAACCTACAAATCGCACTTTCTCGACAAGAGCTAATGAGCATGTATGTGTGCTAGAGAGAGACAACAATAGTGTTAATAAAGGAAGTTATGCTTCCTCTGTGTGTATGTGTGTGTGCTTTGTTGCTCTTGTATTTGTGACTTATTGTTATGGTGCCACAGTGCGCAATTTATGACTCGAGGTCGGAGGCAACCAGCCGAAACCAACTCCATGCTGGCCCTTAAAAATAGACAAGAGAGTAGCGCAAGTGGCACCCGAGGGAGGCTGGGGAAGGCAGTGCGGCATTGCTGTGCTATGTAAAACGGAATGCGAAGTAAAGGCGGCACAAAAAATTGTTGCAGCTCTCACTCACTCTCTCTCTCGCTTGCTCTCGTCTATCTTTAAACCTACTACAGGATCTCGATCCCATAAATACATTGGGTCTTAGTCTCAGTGGAGCGCAGCACTCTCCACTTTGGGATTAAGCAGGCAACGTCTCAGCTTAGTTAGAGAATGCCGGAATGGGTTGCGCCAGCAGGCTGAGTGGGTGGAAGATGTAGGGGGGGTGGGGACAACGGCAAGGCTGAGTGTGAGCTACTCGCTTAGTTGCCTTGCAGGCCGCTTTCATTAAAAGTTGCCAACTTATACGATTTGCTTTAAGCTTGCTCGTTCTTTGTTTCTTCCCCCGCACACTCTTCCTCCCTCTACCCCCATCGCTCAGCCTTTTGCTTATATTAAATCAATTTCTGCTCCAAGTGAGGCGCCTTTTCAAAATTGCCTTTCAAGTGTGTGTGTGTATGTGTGTGTGTGTGTAGGGGCGGCAGGCGTGGCAGCTGATGTTTATGCAAAATTGTTGCATAAATTTTTGCAAATATGACGAGAAGGCGCCCCTCAAAGTATGCAGCACTGAATTTAAATTGAAAGGAAGTTGTGGGTTTGTGAGTGTGTGTGCGAAGGAGAGTGTGACAAAAAAGCAACAACAAGAACACGCAGGTTGTTAATTTATTGGCAGCCAAGCGATACTTTTGTGCTGTTGTTGTTGTTATTCCTGCTGACGTCAGCTTTCAACAGAATTTTAACTTTCTCTTGAGCTTCATTTCTTAAATTTCATTTCCAAATTTAGCACGTCTCTGCATTAACTCATACTCCTCCCCCTGCCCCTTCCTCTCCAACACAGACACACACACATTCACAACGAGACTGCCACGAGCCGCCATTTTTAGCCAGGCGCCGCCTCGTGTTGTCATGTGCGTGTTCAATGCAAGTTTCCGATAAAAAATAAAAAGAAGAAAACCAACGACTTGACTCGACTCAAAGCAGCGAAGACCCTCAAAACGATTGGGCCCACAGCACAAGCCAAAGAACAACGCAATCTTTAGCCAAATAGCCATAAAACAAACATTAAAACCGCTGCGAACAACGATGGCAACGGGGGGTGAGGGGAACCAAGCGAACCTACTTACTTACTATCAGGGGAGCATTGCTTAAAGATGATATATAACGCCTATAAAATGTTTACGTTCTACGAGAATGCGATGCAATCTCCAAGGTAGAAAGGCAGAGAGAGAGAGAAAAGAAGAAAGAAATGAGAGTATTAAGTTTTCTTATTTTCGGTGTGATTTTTCAGGCTCAATGACTCATAGAGAGGCAGTAGAGAGTGAAAATGTTATCAGAGTTAGAGTTGCTTAAGGCTGTCATCGATAGTATCGTAAGTTGTTGTATTATAAACTCATTATTTAACTACTATCGATAAGGATATATTTACTATCGATAGTAATAAGAATTCTAGATTATTTGCTAAAACCACTGAACTACTATCGGTATTGTTTTAATAACTATCGATATTATCAACTTTGTGCTTTGTTTAACGTTCCGAAAGTTAAAGCCAACAAGTTATCGAAGTTATCGATATAATTAGCAACTTATAGTTGACTCTCTCGCCTGTTGCCACCCACAGGAGGGACAACAGCTAATGAGAATATTATCGCCAACAGCGAAAAACTTTTCCTTCGCCTGTCCAAATAAATTATGCGCAAACGGGATTCACTTTATTCTTTTCTTCGTTTTCCTTTCTCTTTCTCTCTTACGCTTTTATGGTCCAAATGACCGAGGGAGAGGAGGCATGAGACAAAGTGAAACGTGACGCCATCTGCAGCCGAAATGGGGAACATGAACAGTGCGCACCGCAGCAGGCAGGCAGGCAGGCACACGTAAATCACAAAATTTGAATCGAGCTCCGACATTAAGTATACGCCATGCGCGACGGCAAGTACAACAACAACGAGTCAATCGAAATGGCTGCCAATTTGCAAAGCTCAAAGGCTTTATAGCATGCACGATATGTGTGTATGTGTGTGTGTGTTGTCAACGGGTAAAGGTAAACGATGATGCGATTAAATTGAATTAATCATTTTCACAGTACGCAAATCTATTTTCCTTTGCCATTTTACATGTTGAGCTTCACTTAAATCATTTAATCGTCTGTCGCATTTTGCATACTTTATATGTGTGTGTGTGTCAAAGGTGATAGCAATAGCTGTAGATTGATGCCCTAACTAAGTTGCCGAAAATGTAATAAACGTGTTGCAAGCTACGAGTAACTGATTGATGTGCTGCATATTAACTGTTCTCTCACTTGTCACATATGATACATCAAATTAAACTGTGAGGACGAAGATGCATCAACTCAATTAGTCGAGCGAACTGCAAATGCAATCGGAATCTATTTGACAGACTGCATAACAATGATGCAATTAATGGCAGGCAAATCAGGCCAAGACTAAGCCATGTCAAGCTTAAATCCCCCAAACAATTCAGTTCAACAATTTTGCATATTTGTTTCTCATTTTCTTACGGATTTTGTGACATCTTTTTGAAATCACGTTCACGTTCTCGTACTTTTTGACCAAAAATCCACTGGGAAAATATTCATTCATTAAGCACAACACGAACTTTGGCCTAGTTTTAAATCCCTCACTGACATGTTTCGACTCTACGCAGCACACACACACAAAGTATAAGCACAAGTAGTGAGAGACAGTGTGTGTGTGACAACTTTATGCAGCCACTGTTGCTATATTCGGGCCAAGCTGTTGCTGTTGCTGGCTTGGCATGCACTGAGTGTCACGTAATGCTATATACAACATCTCTGCATATACTACACAGCAGCAGCGCATGTTTGCCCCTACATAAGCAACAATATTATGTACACATTGGCATACAGCGTGCTCAAGTCGCAAGACAAAGTTCTTGTCTCTATTTTGATAGCATCATGCCGCGCCCCTTTCTGCTTGAGTAGCCAAAATCGGCGAAACAACGTTTTGATTTCAAGTATTTCTACATATTTATTGGGGAAAGAATAAAGTAGAAGGGTAATGTATATTATATGCCTTTCTATTTCTTATCACTAATGTGTCTATTCTAAAAGTGCCTTTATATCTTGATATAGTCATGAATTATGCCTGTCAATGTGCTCTTCAACCATAAATATCTTCTATAATATCTCCTCTGAAACTGCTTTAATCTTATGTATTGTATTTATATTGTATTAATATATATTATATATTCACAACAAGTTTAATCTATCATGTTATGTCTCCCACTTATTCCCATATTTAAATACCTGCGTTGTTAAAGATACAACTTCCCCAAATGAAATCCTACAGTTAACTAGTTCCGCGACAATTTACTACGTTATCGAGTAATTTAATAAAATGGGCGTGGCGTGCGAGAAAATCTATGCTATAGGGAAAAGGTGAAAAACATCGATAAGCTGCGATAAATATGCAAAACTTTTCACAGGTTTGCGACAAATTGCAGCCACAGTGGCATAGCACACACCGGGGGTAACCGCATGAGCTGCAGGACTCTAACAAAGCGGAAAATGTGGAAATTGTGCACGGAAAATTGAATGTGATGTGCCAAAAAAAAAGTGGGAAGAGGAAACTGAGGGACAGCATATGCACAACATGCTGTGATCAATAGTCCAGTGTTGTTATTGTTGTTGTTTTTGGTTTCCTTAATTGAAATCGTTGTGTAATAATCACAAAATGGTTTCAAATCGTGCGACATACACACACGCACTTATGACACGTATACGTTCGTAATTCGTGTGTGTGTGTGTGTGAATGTTTGCATATCATTAGCGATTTGCAAGCAATGGTCAGCATCACATCCTGAACTGGAGCGCAGTTAGAAGGTCGCTTACATCATCATTAGAATCACTAGCTCATTATCCCCATTACAGAACGTACGTCACGAGATACATACGTATATGTGATATCTGTATATAATACATATACATATATAAAAAAGCGTATGCATTTGCGAGCCTTCATTAAGGAGGGACAGAGCTACTCATGGCACTTTCTAAATAATTCATGAGTCAAGTCTCGCATCTATTTCTGTTCTGGCATGACGACACAAAAGAGCGAGCACTTTGCGATTCTCTCTAAATATAAATAATAGTTGAAAAGTTTAACTTGACAATAGGAATAACCTTTGACTAGTTTCACTTTAGCCGTGCATAAAATATAAATCAAAAGCGATGAACTATGATATTTATAATGTGATTCTTTTTAAATTGAGTTGGTAATAGACATCACCTTTAGCTTTTAAATTGCTAAGCTGATAAAGCAGTTTTCTCGTCTCTCTCTCTCTCTCTCTTTCTATCGTTGTCACTGCAATAATAGTTGATATTCAATTGAAATAAATTTGTCGTGTCATGGAACCTTTTAAAATAGACATAAACTATATGAGAGAGAGACACAACTAACCTCAGTTTGAAATAAAACAACAATTTGCCATCTAAAATAGACATTATAGACATGATTCCTTACCTCTCTCGTTCCCTTCGCCACACACTCAACTATCTCGTTTAATTTTAATCAAATTTGCCGACAAGCTGGGAAATTTCGTTGGAAATAGCAAAACAATGCAAAAACCGCAAGAGATCGTTAAAAAACAATTGCCCCAGTCAATTGCGGTGTAGTGATTCACCGGAAGGCGGCAATTAACATTTCACAAGCGTGAATAATAATAAAAAACCGATAGGTGTAACGTTTAACACGGCATATACTAGTGTAAGTAATTGATTGTTTGCAGCTCACTTGTTTTGATATGTGAGTAATGAGGCTCACTTTGATTATAATCGATATTTGTAAATATCATTTGAGCTTAATCAACACTTAAGATATCGAACACTTGAACAATTATTTACTAAAAGTGGCGGTAAGTCGATATACATAAGTAACACGATATTGAAGTGGAGGGAAGTCGATAATAGTTAGGTAAAACGATAATAAAGTAATCGAAAACCAAAAATAACTAATTTAAATCAAAAGTAATTAAACTAAACAAAAACTTGAACTGCAAACTGCAATAATAAACGTCGAATACTATTTATACTGTATATAAGTAGAAATTAATGGGCTGCCAGTAATATATGGTCTATGTTAAGACGCATGAGTCGCATAGGCACACACAGTCTGACGTCACAGCGACATGTCGGATGTCGGGATGCCAGAGAGATATTTGCATTATTAAAATGGGCAGTCGACACAACAATTTCACAGCCACAAGCAAATCAGCTCGAATGCAGACAAATCCGCCCACATCATGGAGCAAGAGCAGCAGCAGCAGCTGCACAGAATTAATCGATAAGCATTTTCGCACACTGTTCAACACAAAAGTTTCGAGTACGAAAAACTTTTGAGATTAATAAACTTTTTTCGATATGGGCATGGTATGAACACATGTTGCACTGTTAGGGGAATGGAGGATTGTGAAGGGAACTCAATTCTGATGCTAATCAGTTTTCTAATAAATTTTACTTTAAACTCAGTACTAACTGGATTAAAGATGACTTTGCATTAAATGCAAATATAAGTTGAGTCTGTCAAGCAAAGCAAACTCTAATTAAGTTCCATTTTTAATTCATATTAGTTTGTAACTCTTTCCCATTCTAACCAAAGTTTCTCATAAAAATACAATTAAAATTATCAAATTTCAGCCAGGTAATTTACCCATCTCCGATTGAACTGAAATAATTAACAGTTGGCGTTCATCAATCGGTGTGAATTGACAATAACCTCAATCGCTTAAGCGATAATTAATAGTGTGTCTTGCACAACAGTGTAAACGGATATGCATGTGTCTGTATGCGTATGTGCAACACACTTTCACACACAGACGCATATGTAGCTATGCATGCAGTTTCAAATATTCCATGGCGAACAGGGATGCCAGTGCTGCCAACCCTTCCTCTTTGCCATCCATTCCAGCGTGCTGGCTTTGCCAAATGGGGCCTTGCAACATTCATAAGGTCACGTATATGCAGGTCACGCATCTGTATGTATGTTTGTATGTCTGTGTGCGTGCCTGTTTGTGCAGCTGTGTGTGAAAATGTGCAAGTGCTTTGCATAAGTAAATCAGCTGCAGCAGCAACGACAACAACTGCAGCTGCTTTTGTATTGATTAATTAAATTCCCTAATGAATTGTTATTGATTTTCCATTGTACACGCGAGTTTATTGTTTAATAGCATCGTAATAATAATAATAATAATTATAATTTTCCCTCTTCAGGGTCGTGGCATAATAAATGCAGCTTTAAGCCAGAGAGAGAGAGAGAGACAGAGAGAAAACAGCTCGTGCAGTCACAATTCGATTGCACGCTTTCGCCTCGTTGCCAATTTTCTTGAGAGGAAACAGCAGCAACTACGAGGAGCATGGAGAATGAGAAAACGAAATGGATGAAAATGGGAAATTATGCGGCATTTTCGTTGTGTGCTGCATTTCCCATCCGTTGTGCGCTTATCGGCATCGGAAATTGCATTCAGCTGTAAATCCCAAAGGGATCGCTGTGTGGTGCAGGAAATGTTAATTGATACACCCACAAACATGAATGATGATGTGATATACATATATATATACAACATGCATATATATTGAGCTATCGAGACATGTTTCAATTAACATCAGCCCCCATACAATCGAAGCAGCAACGGCTAAGACAATAAGCTGTCTGGGCCCCAGTTTCCAGTCCCCAGTCACTCAAAGCTATTTGCTTCGATTGCAAGTACTCTGCCTGGGTTTCTATATATGTCTGTATGTCCTTGTATATGTCTGTCTGCCTGTCTTTCTATATGTCTCTCTGTCTGTCTATCTATTTGTACGTCTGTCTGTCTCTCTCACGATTGTCTGCCTGCCATACACAAATTGGCCAGATCCTGAAATGAGTCGAAAAATTTTCCAAGCAGTAAATTGCCATTTGCGTGAGCCGCATATAAGTCACACTCACACACACACAAACACAGAAGCAAACAAAGTAAGTGAGTTGGGGGAGACACTCGTAGTCTGGCAAAAATCAACAATATAAATGACATAAAAATCGCATTAACCCATATTTGCACTAGGCACGAAAGCAAATCAAATTACATTGGCCACCCGCGTTGAGGTCTCCCTGTCACACACACACACACACACACAGGCAGACAAACATACACTCACACACTCACTCAAGGCACTCTCATATATCGAACGTAGCATCTCTTATCAGCAACAAAAGTCGTGAGCTGAATATAACGGAAACGGAAAGTAAATGGCAGCCATTTTGTGACTAGAAATAAGAAAAGAAACGAGAAGCAAAATAAGAAAAGAATGAAAAAAACCCAAGGCAACACAAATTGAAAACTGTCGCGCAGCTTAAGCAGCTGCACACACACACACACACACACTGTGGCTGATAATGATATGTATTGATCATGACGATGTGTTGCCTACTTATGAGCGCCAGCTGCCGTCGTGTCCTCCAACGCATAAGGTTAATTTGCAGACAGACACAGGATGTGCCCTGAGGGGCGCCGGCGACAGCTTGAGTGTGCATGCTAGACGCTCAGATACCCTGGCTATACATGTAAACCATGCCATGTGGGGCAACTTCTTTATCGCATCAATTCACGCCTTGTTGACTTTTGCAGGATATACTTTAGGGGAGAGTGTGATAAGAAGCAATCTTGCCACATGTGTTGCCTGCGTCTGTGTCGGAAATTTGCATCTGCTGCTCGTAAATACTTGTAAATAATTAGTCAAATTAGTGTCGCAATTTATGAAAATGAATTTTTGCTTTGCGACTTTGGCCTTGACGTAGCAGCAGAAGGCACAGACAATGAAGGATAATAGGGGAAGGCAAGCAGGCACAAAGTTGTTTGGCTCCTGATTGCACTAATGAAGCCACTTGATGCTGCTGCAGCTAAAATTAAACACAATGCGCAGCCCTGCCTCGCACTGTGCTTGCAAATTGAATGATGGCCAGGCGAATGTCACGCAGCAGTTGCCAGCGAGGACAGTCAAGTACAAGGACAAGGACAAGACATTCTATGACCGCATTGCGGTTCGATTTTGGTCAGACTCGTGTAGGAGGAGGGAATGTAAAGGCGACGGCGAAGGTGAAGGTGGACCAAGGCGAATACAAATGAAATTGTAGCCAGGCCAAGAAGCTGCAGCTAAATATTGATTTTTTATGTGGGTGTATATCTCTCGCTGCGCTACGCCCACATTTTATTCCCTTGTGCAGCGCAAATTTATTAAGCTGACATTACATTTTGGCAGCTGCATTTGGTTTTATGGTCACGTTGCAAGTGATTTTCCGTGGGATAAGATCGTATCGCAAAAGACACTTTTAGGTGAGGGTAAAACTGATTCAATTACCGTCGAAGAAGAGTATTGTAACATATCAATTTGTCTTCATTTCAACATCCAAGACAGACATAGTAATCACTAATGTACTCGACAGTGTCTTACATGTAATAATAATGCAAATATTTTCATGTAATATAAAGCAAAGAAATAATTACAAAACTTCTGCTGCTTATCTACGTTATTTGCAAACATGGAAACTATGGAAACTGTCGACTGACATTGTTACTAGTTATATATATCTAATCTACTGAATACATTGATCTCTGAGGTCTTAGTACACTGCAGGGCACATTTGATTTACTTATCTACAATGGCATTCCTATCTTATCTCATCTGCTCTTGCCCAAACTTGACCACACTAAGGTCATTTTAGATTCTCAAACAGACTAGAGAGATATTATAATGAACATGCGCACTATATATTGTACATAATATATTTTATCCCGCAAAAGCCTCTTAACTTATGTGGCTTAACTTGCTAACCTCACTCAAGTTTTCAACTTTTAACTATCCTCTATGTATCTCTATCTCTCTGACTATGAACATGTCTTCAACATGTTTCAGCTTGTGTGTGCAACAGTCGCCATGCTTCCTTCCTCTCTCACCCTCTCTCTCTCTCATTCTCCATCTCTGTTTTGGGGCCTTTATTTTGTACCTCCGCGAGTGGAAACTAGGCCATTTTGAAATGAAATTTTAACAAGCGCATAAACACTTGAAGCGTGCGGAACAGGAAACGATGAGGCAGAGGAAGTCGCATTGGGTCGTCCGCACTCCTCCACCTCCACCTCTGTGCTCTGAGGCCTGACATGATGGCGCTGGCAGGAAGTGCCCCAAGTCACAGCCACGCGCCATTTTCATCACATGTTGCACACACACATGCACAACATGCTGTGCAAAGGGGGATTATTAATTGATTTCGAGAGTGCTGCCTTTTTTTTCTCTCTAGGGAAAATTGATGAACAGCAAATGCAACGGGGTTTTCTTCGTTTTCTTTAGTTTGCAAGAAAAAACATTAATTACTGACAAATTGCCAGAAAACACAGTGGGATTCGGTTGAATTTCAATTTCAATTTCAGAGTAGTGAGGTAGAAAATCCTTTATTGAAGTCTGTAGTGAGAAATGCGCCAGCTATTTTCGGTTGCAAAAGTCCAACCACAATGCCGACCGCAAAGCGAATTGTTTGCTGCGAGTGGGTGGCAAACTGTTGTCTTATACCCTGCAGTTGTATGCAAAGCCAAAAGGGGTATGCAAAATTGCGAATGTTTATGCAGATGTTGTTCAGCGGCTTTACTTTAATTATATTCGAATTGCATTCGAATGCAAACTAAGTGGAAAGTTTTTCTTATCTCTTTAGTTTGTACAGATCTGGCTTTAAGTTTGTTGTATTCTGTTTTCTGCTTTGTGTTTTGTGGTTTTTGCTGCTGTTTGCCATTGTCGCTGTCAGCGAAATATTTATGCGCTGCACTCTATTCTCTGGGCCACAAGCAGGGGAAATGATGATGCCCCCACCCGCACTCTCTCTCTGTCGGCGTGTTGCAGCGTGTCAGCTGCAGGCGAATATGCAAATTGAAGATGGTGAGAGAGGAAAGAAAAGGAAAGGAAGGAAGAACACTTGAATGAACTGATAAGAAATATGTGTGTGCGCCTTTTGGTATGCAGTAAACTATTACTGCAGAGTGGTATTACAGCTCAAAGAGCTTTATAGTCTGTTATCGATACAATCGATAGTTTGTAATCGATAACGCATATTTTATCGGTGGAATAGAACATAGTATTGATGGTAAGTTCAAAGGTAAGTTATGGATACTATCAATATTAAGTTATCAATGCGTTCGATTAATCAAATTGCTACTATCGATAGTATTTTATAGTAATAAAGCTTGTAATAAGCCTCAGTATATCGTAAGCAACAGTCAATTATCGATATTATCGATACATGTATTGACTTTACGTTTGAATTAGAGATGATGTTCCTTATTTGGAAATTATTCATCTAAAAATACTAGTGCAAAATCGTCCTTTTCTGGGTATTCAAATAACTAATCGATTTTTTGATATTCATTCTGCTTATCAACTAGGTCTTAGACTTGTAGACGCTACACTAAACTTGCAATTCATGTTCAAACACTTAGTTAAGCTTAACAGCAGAAGATTAAAGAGAGGCACACAAAGTAGAGAATCGACTGGCATACAAATTTCATTTGTCTAATTCATGCAGCGTATTTCCGTTTTCTTCGTATCTGAGTGTTTTATATAATAAACGCGACAGACAGCCGGGCATAAATCAAAGTTGGCCCAAAAAGAAACTGCTGATATGACAAATTTGAAATTTTGCAAAAAGGAAAATCCGAAGGGGGGAAAAATAAAAGCCAAACGACAACGGAAACGAAAGTTTTTCTGCGAGCTCATTGCGAAAAGATGCAGGCGCATGATTTGCCAATGTGGGTGAGTCTTACCAACCCCGCCCACAAAGAACTTACACAAAAGGAAGGAAGGAAGGAGGAGGAGAAGGTGGAGCTGGAAGACGCAGCTCAGTGTCTCGTATGACGCAGAGAGAAATTGCCAATAAATTGGTCGAACAAAGTGAAGCCCATAAAGCAGGGCAGGGAAGAGAAAACGTTTCACAAATTTATGTCTATTCATTAGGCAATTATGTTGGAGTGTGTGTGTGTACGTGTGTGTGCATGTGTGTGGTGACTGCGTGTGAACTCAGAGGTGTGGAAATTCAAGAGAAGACCCGACACAAAAAATATTGCTGGGTCAAACATTTTTCATAGAACAAGCTGTGAGACATAATTAATCGTTATTGCTCATTAGCTAACTACTCCAATAAGTGAATATATATATTTAGACTTACTATATATATTTATACGAATGTATATAGCGAACATCTGAGTTGATTTGATTTATGTGAGCATTTAGCATCGCACGCCCATTAGAGTTAAGCAGAAGAGCGACAACTTTGTGCGTAACAAGTTAAGGTAAGCAACAGTCAAGCGGACTTGACTATTTTATACTCTGTAACTTAATTGCTGGGTCTATATATCATATTTAAAAGACTGGGTGTTAAAATAAGGAATAATATATTCGCGGTGCTCTCAATTAGGGCCAAAATTAGTTGAAAGTGATCAACAGACAGATAAAATCCCAATGAATAAGCCATGTTTTTATCAATACATCAAGTAATTAATTCCTTGCCATGGGGCATATTTAAATGTGGACATGATTATCAGATTATACGAAAAAGGACACAAATGTCGCTTTGCTGCGCTCAAGGGATGAGCTGGGATGAGTGTGCTCTATCCCACCTTCGGTTGTTTCAGCATTTGTACGATATATACAAATATATGTGGGTCAAGGGGGCAACAACTCAAGGCTCGTCTGGCTGGAGTCACCTTTGGGCCGCTTTGGCTCAACTATCAGGCGCATCATTTGCATATGCTCATGAGAAACTATGTGTGTGTGTGTGCGTGTATACATGCGTACATGTTGGCATGATATCATTATTTTTTCGCCTGTCAGCTTTCCTTTGGCATTCCATGAATTTATGCGTTGGTCTTGTAATTGTTTTTGCATAAATGTGGAACGTATAAAGAGAGAGAAAGAAAACACAAAACAAAGTATAATAATAGATGTCTGCTTGGAGGGCGAACAAGGTTTAAAAGGAGTCTGCATTTAATTCTGACAACTCCATGATATATGAAAGTAGTCTGCATGATGATCCCCAAAGGGAAACAGGCTTTACAATTTGTATTTGTATATTTTGTTGCCATTCGATTTCCATATGAAAAGCCAAATTGGATTTGCACACAGACAACAGTGAATCAATTTGATCAGTTTAATCGTCCGGCAATCAAATTTAAATGCCATTAAAACTTTGCCCCAAGCATCCCACAATGCCACACCCACAATTCCAACCCCATTCCCCGTAGTGCTCTCTGCGCGTTGCGACCCAAAATAAACACAGACACAATATAAAATTGCAAATCATTCAATAAATAAAGTTAAGCTCCAAACTATTTGACCTTTTATGCTGCTGCTGTTTCTGTTGCTGCGCAGTTTAACTGTTTTTCCACATACCATGAAAATATATGGAAATATGCGTCGATTAAGGCGCAATTTTCATTTTTTTGTCAACTGAAAATTTACTCAACATTTTTTTGGTTTGAGTTAAAAAAAATGATGTTGATTAATTGCGTTTTATGTAATTGCAAGCAAAGTCACAAGGCAAACAAAGTATCGTTGTATGTGTAGGTGTGTGTGTGTGTGTTATGTAATTACAAGGATAACTTTACGATGAAATTCCTGCCGGCTGCCAGGGAGTGAGAGAGAAAATGCGGCCAGGAGGAGGCGCGACGTTCCTGTCGTGTCCTTTTGCCAGTTAATTTATGTGCAAAGTTACAAGTGCCTGGAGCCTACAAAAGGCAGCAAGCTTCGGTGGTAACGAGCTCCTTTTACACAAACACACACACACCTACGCACGTGTGTGTGTTTGTATGCTGTGTATACGAAAATAGCCAAGTTAAAGGTCAGGCGGGCGTTTTTAATAGGCACCCCAAAAGCATGCTACGATTTTCTGCCTTTTTTTGTGAGAGAACCAGAGCAGCCTGGCGAGAGGCGAAACGTAACGTATACGCAGCGTGGTGCGCCCGCTGTGAGATTTACGATGGGTCAATCAGCCGTGGAGCATTTCATGTTATTGTTTTTTGGGTTCATGTTACCCACTTCGATTTCTCTGCTTCTTTTTTTTGCAACTCTGCCAAAGCAAAACACATGCCTCAATATAGCCAAAGGAGGCAAAGGGCAGGCAGGGAGGAGAGTAACCAAAACGAAAGCCAAACATATGAGAAATGACGGCAGCTAATCAAAAGTTTGCAACGAAAAACAAGACATCAAGCAGCCACCATAAAATCGTAGAACAATTTATAATGAAGTTGTTCACGTTTCCGTTTCCATCCGCCAAATATGTTTATTGATATAGTTTTATTTCCCCCACTCTTTATCAACGTTAACAAATGTAGTGTAATGTATTGATAAATTTTCTCGTAGTTCTAGCATAAATCACTCAGCTGATAGATTGAACAAATTTTGCAGCAAAGAAAATCGAATTTTTCTTTCTTTCTTTCTTTGTTTTTGCTTTGACTTTGCATAAGTTTAATTTTGTGCTCACATTATAACAATGCATAAGAAAATGTGTGCGTTGTACAGTTGCCGCCGCCACACAGCACTTTATATCCATTTCAATCCCTTGTCTTACGCCCCCCCTCTGTCACTCCCCCATAAATGTAATATCTATTTGTTTACATAAAATATTATGCGAGCGCGTTGCGAGTGTAATGCAAATTGAGTTTCGCCTCGAAGGCCAATAGAATGTACCTTCCACTCACCCTGTCTCTCACTCTCTCACTCTCCCCTATCTCTTTCTATCTTTCTTGCAAAGAGTTGCCCTGAACTGGAGTCAAAAGTCTGCGACGCGGAATAGCGCGATTCTTCGCAGCGTGATATCGTTTCTGTTGTTGTCAGTCCAAGGTCGTTGGCGTCTATTGGGCGACAGGTTTATGACACGCACACGTCACGCACACACACACACACATACGTGTGAACAGTGGCAGAAACAGTTGAGCTTTTCTGTTGCCACCACCTTAAGGACGGTTAGTCTCAATAAAACCTTGCGCTGCGAGCTCACATTCTATAATTCTATCACGAAGTGCCATAAATTATCCGCACACACATGAACGTATATGGTATTATATATGTATATAGTGATTCCATGTTGATATACTAATGTTGTCATGTTTCTTTGTCTAGCTGCAAATTGAAATTCCACTTTCAAAGCTGATTCTCTTTCCAGAAACGGTTCAAAATTGTTGAGATTCCTTACCAGAAAGCACTATACAGTTTGGTAGTTGGAATTCTCTTTGAACCATTTGAAGTGTTTTCTCTCTTTCAATAACAAGTTTTTCCCATTGTGAGATAAGATAAGATATTGCAAAATAAATCAGTAATTGACATATTGTATTATTATTGTCAACTGTATTTTATTTGACGTGTTGACAGTGAATTCAGAGGGGAAACCTCTTTGATTTCAGCTCAAATTCTTTTGCTCTGCAAAATTGAATAATAAATAAGTTCAAGGAAATCAATTTGAGACGAACATTTTGATATTATTTATCCATTCTGAGAAAAGGGAAACAACATTTGAAATAATGTTGGAATAATAACAA
Organism: Zaprionus davidi; assembly: GCA_018903715.1. Lineage (NCBI taxonomy): Eukaryota > Metazoa > Arthropoda > Insecta > Diptera > Drosophilidae > Zaprionus > Zaprionus davidi. The sequence continues at coordinate 3,919,060 of JAEIGL010000003.1, forward strand.
AGCATACAACGAATACTCTTAAACGTTGGGTCTGCCCGGCCTAACCAAGGAAGCCAATGTGATAATTGTTCAGGCATCTTCACGAGGGGTCGCTTCAAGCTGGGCCTCGTTTTGGTGCGGCTGGTGGGGGGTGGAGGGTTGCGTGTGCCTGCCATAACATAAAATGCCTTTGGGTCGCAACAGCAGTTGGGTAAAAAAAAAATATATAACAACAGTTTTATTGCTCCAATGCCACAGAAAGTGCCGTTGTCAGCAGCAGCAGCAGCCAGGACCCTTGGACCAGGGAGCAGGATCGGGAGCAAAAAGCAAATTACAAACGCCACGTACTTGAGGCTTGTCAGATTGTCGAGAGCGAAGGGACCCACAAAAAAAAGAGAGCAAACGTAAAGCAAACAAAACGCTGATAAGAAAAAGCAGCAGTAGCAGCAGCCGCAACTGAATTCGGGACTTTCTGCAGCTTTGATTAGCCCCTTTGGCCCCAGCGGCGAATCCGAAACGTGTTTCATATTTTTCTTGCTCTTCCCTCTAAATGAAAACAAATTGCCTCAAAGCGGCGGTCAAAGTCAGTGCGAATGCCAAAGATGATTATGATGATGATGATGATGATGGCAGCGACGATAATGATGATGAAGATTGACGGCATGATGGGACAGAGGGAGGCAGCTTTAACTTTCGGCTTAGACTTATAACGAATGCAAATGCAATAAAAGCAGCGCTCGCAATTTGTTTGCACTTCAATTTAATTTAATTTATTAAATATACGACGAACAAGAGACAGTGAGACTAAAAATAAACAATGAATAATGCGAGTTGCATAATTAAGTGGATTTAGTTCAGTCCGAAACACAGATGCTTCCAGCAATAATCCGACAGTTATAAACTACGCAAAGGACATGACGGCAATGTCATAAAAGCAAAAAACCTTTTGCAACTTGCTGGCTTTAATGTTTTTAATATTAATTGGAATTATTTACCAGATTATATATGCATAACTAACGAGCTTAAGCCCACCACAGTGTGTACAGTGGAGCAGATTCACTGTGCTGCTGTTAATGAAGCCACACACTTTGCAAATGATGCACAAACGTCGCTTTAAGTGGTTACGCCTCCGCGTACGCCCACGCTGCATTTCTTTTTTGTACATTGCCACAAAGAAAAATGATTTCAATGAAACGCAGAGAAAATGAAAATAAAATTAGCGCAAAAAAAAGTGGGAAAAAAGAAGAAAAATATTCAGTGCATGGCATTAACAATTCCATTAAGTTGACATGTGCAATACACTGGGGCGCCACACAGAAAGCCAGGCCAAATGCGAGTAATCTGGTTAGTATCCCCAGTTGGGTCTCTGGCTCTGGGCTAAATCTCTGTTGACAGGGACAGAGACAGAGGCAGAGAGGCAACGCAAGAGCGAGCAGAGGCGACAAATAAACTCGACACACACAGCAAGAAAAAGAGAGGCAGAGAGAGGGAGAGCAACTCATTAGACAACGATTCGTAGGGAGTTTTTAAAAGAGTCGCGCTGCTGATGAGGCAACATCGTCATTCATATGTGATCATTTATAAAGATTTATGCAAATGGAGGGAGAACAACGCAAAGTTGTTTAATAAAGGGGAAAGAGAAAGCCGCGACAGGCTGATAAAAGACTCTGCCTGTGTTGGGGGCATTTCACAATGCGCCTGTCATCGTCAATGGGGAAGCACAAACAACAACGCAAGGTGACAAACAGCCAAAGAACCAGAAAACAACAACAGCTAAACAAAAACCAAAGTCAAAAGAAAAATAAACATAGCAACAACAACAAGAAATGTCGTTAAACAATTTGATACGCGTTGCCCTTGAAAAAAAAAAAAAAAAACGAAACACTCGAAAAAGAAGAGAAAGAAAATCAAATAAAACGAATTATGAATACGCTTTCAATAGGCGGCACAGAGGGCGAACTTATTGCTTAGACTTGCAATTTAAATCCAATTATTATGCTCCACATAATCAAAAGCAAATAAGCTTCAACTATTTGTTGTGGTTAATGACTCTTCTTTTTATTGTTGATAAACAAATGGTTTCAACTGTTTGTCGAAGTCTTTAAGGTCGCACAGCGCCAACGTGCAATGAACTTCAGTGCTAAACCGGCTATAGATATGACGTGAGTTTTAAGTTAAGAACTCGATCCAAATGCAAATTGCCAGCAACAACAAAGAGAGATAAGCCATGGCAACGGAGCAACCTTAGCGCTATGAGCTGATGATATCGTGGCACAAACACACACACCCTTCAAAAGTTGAAGTATGCAGGTGTAATTGGCAGGAGTGGCATGATAGACTAGCTACATATTATATGTATACATGTGCTTGATCAATATCAGCAATGCCTGATAAGGTTGTCAGTCAGTCTCTTACGTGAACGTTACAGGGTATTTCAAGAAGTGCACTTATATTCTTCAGCAGTACCTGCAATCTTATCTGTCACTCCTTTTTGTGAATTTTCCACTGTGCAGGGTATGTCTTCTATTTGCTTTCATTTACACCTTGCCATGTCCTGCACGAAGTTCAACAAACTGTACACGAGAGACAGAGGTAGGCATAGAGAGAAGGAGAAGGAGCAGAACCAATTGTAGGCAATCCTTTGTTTATGCTACGCAGCACAGTCAATCAAACAAGCTTCCATCAATCAATCAATTGCGCAAACTTGCAACTATTAAAAACACGCAGCACGCAAATAGGGGCGTGGCTTGTACTCACTCACTAACACACCGTTAGTTTGGTGTTGAACCCTTGCGCAATGCGTAATTGTGAAAGAATTTTTTGCATGTGCCAACATGGCGTATGATTAATTTCACTTTGCCTTTGCAGCAGCGACAGCGACAGCGCCTGAACGTTATTTAGTGTCAAACTTAATTGCACCCCTAGCGACAAATGCGAGCCAAACAACAACAACAACAAGAAATAACTACAAGTCATGTGCAGAGATAGCAAAAAATGCTACGACACACAGAAAAATATGTTGGAAAATTTGCGACATTATGTGCTACGTTTTCTGCGCTTAAGGGACCCTATTGCTGTCTTTCCTTCCTCTCTCACTCTCTCTTTCTCTCCCGCTCTGCCAGTCTTTGCTAAAGTTTCGTGCGCTTTTGTTGGTGTTGAGGCCTTTTGGGGAGCATCAGGAAAAACTAATTAATAGCACATTTTATGTTTGCCTGCCTGGCGGCCAGATTAGTCCACTATCTCCTCTCTCTTCCCGCTTCCCACCTCCTGCACCGCGCTCAACCAATTTCATTCAGCTCATCTCTTCTCCTTCCTTCTACGTTGTGTGACAAATAATGTGGAAATTAAATGTTATGCTCGTGGCGATAAGAGGCGCTCATTGTTGTTGCTGTTGTTGTTACTGTGGAAGATGAAGCCGCATTAATGCAGCTTGCGGCAAGTGTTGTGTTGCCCACGCCTCCAACGATAGATGGATAATGCGATTGTCTGGCATTTAGGTACTATATCTCTGCCAAGTAGCCAGACCAGTAGCAGCAACAGCAGCAGCAGCAGGTTGAATCCGATTAGGCGCCTGGCGAGACGCGGTCGCGTTTTTGGTTGCTGAAAATTTGTAGTCTACTTCGGGGCGCAGCAATTAGGGGCAGGAAAAGGCAGAGCATAGTCAGCATAGGCAGTCAACAAAATGGCAAACACAAAAGCAAAGCCGCTGCACACATTCATACATATTTATATGCAGATGTGTGTGTGTATGGGGGGGAAAACAAAACCAAAAACTGTAACCAAACACACGCAAAAACTCGCACGCGACACGACACGACAGGAAGTGGCTGAGGGCGAAGGAGGTAGAGAGAGAGAGAGCGAGAAAGAGAGAGAGGTAAGGCAGAACTTCAGTGGCGACAACACAAGTTGTTTTGCCTGTGTGTATAGTGTGTTGCGGCCTTTGTTGCTGCTGTTGTTGCCTTTCCTTTCATTCTTCTCTCTCTCTCTCTGGGCATTCTCCATTTCAAGTGTGTTGTGTATACTGTGTGTGTGTGAAAATTAACACAGTGCCACAAAAAAGTATATGCATGTACACATACAAACGCACACACACATACACGCACGCACAGAGGGGGCAAATACTCAAAAACAACCACAGGCAAAATAACGCATTAAAGCTACAACAATGCTGCACAGTGGGGCGCAAGTTGGTTACAAAAAAATGCAAAAGGAAATTTAAAATCGATTCTAACTTCAGTGCAAGCGAAGTAAATTCATTGGTTTACTCGATTTTGTTCTTTAATATTTTCAATTGTAATTCAAATATTTCTTAATTTACTTTAATTTTAAAAAATTGTTGAATAAAATTAAATTAAATTAAATATAATATTATATTAGACTTTTCAAACAAACAAGATTCTGCTAAAATATTTAATAGATTTTCTTTCATTATTTATACACTTATTTACTGCATAATCACAGTGTATATTTTTTAAGACCCATTTGTGTAATAATAAATAATATATATGCATTTAAAAAAGTAACTCACTGACTCATTCTCTGCGTCATTCATAATTTTTCTATAATTGTACAATTTTTTTGAATTTTTTTACATATTCATAAATCAATTTTTATCGCATTAGAAATGAAGGTCGTGAATCACTGTGCGCAGTCACAGCGGCAATGACAATTCAAAAAACCCCCAGCAGGAGCTTAGCACAGCAAGAGAGAAAGAGGATGTCCGACAGAGAGAGAGAGAGAGAGATAGAGAGAGAGCACGAGTGAGAGCACAGCAAGCAGAGAGCTAAAGAGCGAATTGGTGAGAAACGAGGCGAATACCAAAAACAGTATAAAGCCTGAAGCCAAAAAGAGCGGCCTATTCCATGTGAATTTCACTGTGCCTGCGCCTGTGTGTGTCTGTGCGTGTTTATTTGACTGTGTGTGTGTGTATTCAGCTTTTGATTTGCTGCTGTTGTTTTTGTTGTTGTTGTTGTCGCGCATGTTAAAAATAGCAAGCGAAATGGATTAGTTGCTTGCGGCACAAGAAAGCGAGCGCTGTCAGAGGGGGGTGGGCGGTGTATATGGGAGCGGGGAGGCTGGTAGGCGCATGTCGACTACATTTTGGCGCTGCTGTCTGTGTGTGTGTATCTGTGTTTGTCTGTGGCTTGATGTGCGGATTCTTCTTGAGGCATCCCTTTTATTGTGTTTGACATTGTGACCGAGACGAGGAGACGCGCTGTCGTCCATTCTGTCCGTCACACACACACGTGCATGGGAATATTTGCAGCATTTGCTTGTGAATGAATTTTAGAGAAAAACATATGAGAAACATTGATTCGGCACAATAAAATAAATATGATGTCAGCCACACTGAAGTTGCGTTCAATCAAAGACGCACACACGCACACACACACACAAACAGAGACACACACACCGGCAGGCAGGCATTCGCTTAGTTATGTGTGTAGTAAAAATGTTGTTATTGTCCTTGTGTTTAAGTTCTGTACAAAATGGCCGCCGCAAAGCGGAAAGAAAGTCGGAAGGAAGTCGACAGTCGACAGTCAGGCATTACGCCCACGCCCTCCCCGGATGCGTACTGGACAAATTGGCTGCCACTTCCTCTCCCCTCTCTCGTTACAAACAATACTCGAAAACCAACATAAAGTACAAAAATGAAAACTTTACATAAAAACAGAATTATGTATTTTTTTTTACAACTTTTGCCTCGAGGTCGAGAGAAAAGTATTACGAGCTGCTGTTAAATTAATGAGACCTTTGCGGCTGCAGGAACGTGTAATATAAGATTATCTGCTGAGAAATATAATGCACTAGTTGGCTAAATAATGATACCAGTCGAAAGAGGGGGAAAGAGCAGGAGAGAGAAAGAGGGAAAGCTGAAAATTAATAATTGAGGCTAAGCTAGAACTTAAAGGCAGTTATAAGAAACTTAAATGAAGTCTTAATTTAAACTCAGACAGTCCCAAAAGGGAGCAAGGCGTGGGCGAGGCGCATTGTCAAACACGTTGATGGGGTGTAAAATGAATCAAAAGGAATCCGCGTCATCCGACGTAAAGAGACAGCGAAAAGTCACAAAAGGAAACGAGATAAAAACTGTGTTGAGTTATTATTATATTATGCAATGGCGGGGAATGAGCTGTGAAAGAAAGTGTCTATGTGCAGTGACAGACTTCAGGATATCCTGCAAAAACTTAACTCAACAAGAACTTACAAACTTTAGAATTCTCAAGTAAAATTAAGTTTTTAAACAAAAGCTATACATTCATTATGGCATACAGGACTATAAAGTATTGTGTATTCACATTTACATACTTGCATCATACCCCATTCGACCCGAAGGACACACAGCGCACACTGCAGTCTTTTAATATTACGAATCCCCACTTTTCCTTCTCTCTTTTCCTCGGCTAGCTGTGGCATTTACACATTAATTAAAGTCCAAAAACGAAACAAAACTGTTGGCAATTTCAGACAGCTTTCAGCAAAGAGTGCCACCATTACTGCATACAACGGCAACAGAAGCTGCAACAGCAGCTACAACACGAAATGGCCGTCATGGTAACCGCAAGCAGCAGCGGCAGCAACATTGCAATCTGATGAGAGGGAACAGAAATAAAAAGGATAAAGAGGAAGATGCGCAACGGGGCTAAACACGCCACAGGCAGACAGACACACAAAGAGCGAGTGACAGAGAGAGAGGATGGCAGCCCTGGCAAAGTAATTATAAATCGGTTTGTTGTAGATTTTAAGCTAAAGCTATTTAGAATGGGAATCCCTTTATGCCATGCGGATGAGGTGAACAATTTGAAGTCAACTAAAGATGAAAGATTGTAATTATAAAGAATAAAGATGTCTCTCTTATGACAAATACTGGATATAGTCTGCCATAATATATAAATTTGTTTGCCTATATTGTCTAGTGGTAAGGATATCCGTCTTTCTTATAAATTCGCTAATGTTTTGCTTATTTTCCGTTCCCGTTTTCTGTTGTCCTTGAGCCAATGAGAAATGACGCATACAAATAGTCAAAACCCGAAGATATTTACATATGCCATATGTGATTTATGCCCTCAGGGGTGCTCTGTTCCTCGCCTGTTGCCAAACAATGGACTGTTGCTTGGGTCCTGTTGCCAGGTCCAGTTTGTTTGCATTGCTCGCTCTCTTTTGCTTAACCTTCATCAAAATACAGTTTGGGCTGGGACTACCCTGACCTGACAACAGTAATTAGTCAGCGCTTTTTCGTTGATTGCGCTGTTGCTTCCTGAAGATGCAAATGAGATGAGCTTGTGCAATTTGTGCAGCTTTAATTGGGAAAGGGCAACTCTAATCGAATCTACAGTTTCTCTGCACGTTGTCATGACTTCCTTTGTGCAATTAACTAGAACATTCCCTGAAAGCATCAAGATGTTAACTGAGAGTCTGTTCTCAATTTCCCAGCCACCCCCAATCAACATACTTGGCCCAACCATGACCCAAAGAATAAAGAAAGCAAATTCAAGTTGGGAAAGCGCATGGAATTTAAATGTAGAAATTATAAAGAACATTTTTGGCGAACTTACTCGACTCGCTGAGTCGCAACGAAATCACGAACGAACCGAAAAACAACAAACTCATCAAGACCTTATTCGTTTCACCTGAAACCACCAACAACAACGACTACAAAGAGCGAATGGCAAAAAACAAAGAAACAGAACAGAAAAACTGTAACCCAAACTTTAAACCGATGCGAGCATTTGCCTTTTTTTGGGGGCCTCGTTGCTATTTTAAATGGGCTGTGCTCGTTAACAGCAGCGGGCCCAGCTATAGTTACTGCCTATGTTTGTTGTTCCCGATCTTATTGTTGTTGCAGCAACAACATTAAATACACATACACGTATAATTTGCCATGAGCCGCACCCAGGTGGGAGGTCGTTCAAGGTTTGTGGCGCCCCAAGCAGGCGAATGAACTGCGCGTTCTCGACGAACCAACCAACCAAAAAAAGGGTCAAGATGTGCTTATAAGTATGTACACGTACACGTGTATGCATTGTGTGTGTATGTGTGGGCGCAGGTACCTATGCGTGTGTGTTAGTCACTGTTTCTCCAGAAGAAAACAATGCCTATTTTCGTTTTTATCTCCCTACATTATAGACCCAAAAAACTTTTATCTGTGAAGCTCCTTTCTATGTGAACTTTTCCATTTTAATCCAATATTCCCTATAGATTATAGAGATGAATATATTATAACTAGATACTGTTGACGATAATCAAGAATTTAATACTTTGTCGAAGCTACTTTTATTTGTTATAATACCCTTCTTTTGTAGCCATATTTAAAAAAGAACAATGCTTTTTACCCCAACTTTCATGAGAAATACTCAACTAGTTTATTAATACATCGACCTGCTCCAAGATTGCATATATTACTACCTTTTTTCGTGTCCTATACAAATCCTTAGCCTGTTGTTTATACTCCACACTGGGCAATTAAATAGTTTTGCAACTATGCCTTTTTTTAACCACACACTTACATACATATGTCTATAGCTCTGGGTACAATGTTTGGTCACATCGATTGGACCCAGGGGTCTTCTTGTGTACACTGTTTGTTTCACAAACTGCTGGCTGGGATGGCTGACTGGCTGTGGCTCTGGCTCTGGCTATGCCTCGAGTCCTCGAGCCTGTTCTCAAAATTTGTTTTCAATTAACAAAATTGTTTACTCTCAGAGGAACGGAAAAAGCAGAAAATCGATATACCCATAGAGCCAGGCTACAACATAGACCGTAGTATATATATATAGAGCAGATGAAGGAAGCGCACCTGGCACACCCCACTACAGTTGCAGGGGAGCAGGCAGGTGGCACAAATTGAGTTTCGGCTTGGCCAAAAAAAAAACCACACAGTCAAAATAGAAACGGGAAATCTAAATGGTGCCACACCTCCTGCGAGAAATTGATTAATGTTTCATCACAGAACAGAAAGAAAGAGAGGGAGACAGTGTGAGTGGATTTTAAAATTCAATCCAACACAACTTTTCATATATCTCATTACAAAATAATGATGAGAATGTCGTCTACTACAATATTCCCTAAAGTTTTTCTTGCATGGTCAAGCGACAAGCTGAGCAAAAGTTTGCTCCAGCCAAGTGGAGACTCCACCAGAGTTGACACAAGTTCTACCTCCCACTCTCTCAAGTGGCGAGAATTACATGATTACAAGACTTTTTAAAGAACGAAAAAAGCATCCAAGTTTCAAGTCAACTACAACTACAGTGAGTGAGTTATTTTTCGCAACAACAGTCGAATCCGGCGTGCACTTCACGTGATAGTATCCATGGCAAGAACTTCGGTGCCGGCGGACCGAGTGAGTTCATGACTCATCCGGTTGCTAGAGATGGCGTGTGAAAAAATCCACAATAGCAAAGTCAACGTAAACGTCAACGTCACGTAGAGAGGAAGAGCAGGGAGGGTAGGGTAAAATAGGAAAACAGAAAATGGGCCCAGACACGAGAAGAACGGAGGAAACGTAAAAAGGGTTGGGCGTGCCGCCGCCGCCGCCTTAGTGAAATGGCAAAAATCGTTGCCCATCGTTGGTCGTGCCAGCAAAAACACACTCATTCAGACTGAATACACTGGGCGGACAGTTGGCTAAAGGCAATGTACGAGTAATAAAAGAAGAGTATGAAAAAAAGAATGGAGAAGAAGAGTAAACAACACACACTAAAGCTAAATACATACATAAATTGATTTCATGACTCGATGTTTCGATAGGGGCAGGTGAGGGAAGGAAGCCTACGGGTTCAACTCGTTTTATCTCCTCTCCCTACCCCTCCCCTCTTCCACATTGTCTGTTGCAGCAGTCATCAAACTCAAGTGTAATGGCAAAAACAAAGCAAACAAAAAATATCTATAGGTCAGAGTCGGCCATAAATAGATACTCTCTAGAGGGCCGCCAGAGTTGAGTAATCGAGCAGACACTTGTGTTTTTAATAGTTCGTATTTTTGACTTGGAAAATAAAAAGATATTCTAGTTTTTTGCCCATGATTGAATTTAAGGAAAACTATTTGCGCTAAATTTCAAAATACCTCAGAGGAATTTTGTGGAAAATTCCAATAAGAATTTATAACTTGATAGCTAATAGAACTCTTTGCTGCAGAGTACACCCAATCTATGGGCGGCAAAGGCAAACAGACTGAACGATAGCACATTGAAGGTATTTGTAAACGAAGATAGATAGCAAAAGATTGCGAAAAGAGCGAGAGGGTGTTAGTTAAACGAAGATAGAGCGACTAGGTTGCAAAGGGTGCAACACATTGCGAATGCAAATCTATCCTAGTCACTCTCTCTCTCTTTCTCTTTCTATACAATCTCAATTGCAAACTCATTCTCTCAATTAACAAGATAATTCTAATCGGTGGAAAATGCTTATCAATATTTGTTGCTCGGTCGCCCTCACATGATTCATTCATTCACAACGTGAGCACTTTTATTCCAACAATATAAGCTTTTAATTCACAATTAACACTGAAAAGCAAACATGTTCTCCCCTCTTCTCTCCCGCTCACTCTTTCACTTTTATCATTTTCGACGTCCAGCTGAATTGATGAGTCAATCCAGAAATAGTCGTAAATGTGGGGGCGGTGCATGTTTAACTGACATTAGGGTCACTCTCTGTTTAGTAGAATATCTTTTATGTATATTGTATATTTGCCTAGTTGAGCCGACAGGAAGTTGGCGAGAGTGTGATACACATAAAATGATGCATTATGTCGGAAGAAGGTTTATAGATTAATAATGCTACGAGTCAAACACGCAACGCAACGATAAGGGGCTGTACCAGCCAGAGATGTGGGTAGGAGAGAGCAAGAGCGTTGATGACTGAACCCAAATTAAGCAAGATCTATAAATATGAAATTAACGAACAGTTTCCACTCAAACTTTACCGAGAGCAAACCGCAATGACTCGATAACATGAGATCATGCTTTGCAAAAAGAGTTGAGATAAATGTATAGGGAACATCATATGAGACTTCATGTGTGTGTGGGTTGAGAAACAGAGAGAGAGTTACACAGGTAAATACGAGTAAAATCAAGTAAAATTAAATGTTATTAGGGGTTTATCAGATTTCTGATTACTATAATAATACTGTAATTATTCTACTCGCACTTTTCTTACTTTTTCCTGTGTTTAACTTTCTCATTTCATTTAAACTATTCACAATCTTATCGCAGACAAATTAACTCTCACGAACCCAATTAACTTTGTGCTCGATTCAATTGCACTCATAATAATCTAATTGATATTCTATTTCAGACTTCAGACTGAATATGTTAACGATAATTGTGACCATTAAATTGCGCATTAATGCGCGACAATTTCGTAGATATTTGAGATGAAATCATTCGCCAAACAAAGAGACGGCATTCATGGTATAATTTCTGTTTATATGTATATACTATATACATATATGTATATATATTCTTTATATGTGAAAGATGTAGCCAATAAAAAACAATACGAGGAACTTGCTAAGTAGAGAGTTAATATACAAAAAGTCGAACTTGACTAAGAAAAACTTGCATGTTTTTTTAAATTCAACAAGCTTTTCTTACTTAAGAGGTTCGACTATCTATATAACAGATTTAAAAGATGTATATATATATATATATTATAATGTAATATTATTACTCACCTTGGCTGGGCGAATGAAGCTTTGCTGCTGCATTTGGAGGATGTGGAGAAACACTGGCATTTTTGAGGTTGGCAATCTCTTGTTCTCGTTCTCGTTCACTTTTAGAATTATCAACATTGCATTATTTATGGTTATTATTTTCGTTTTGGGACGGCGAAGTCGCGTTTAACGTTGGGTTTTTTTTGTATTATAGCTGACGTGGTTGTTGTTGTTGTTTTTGTAGTGGGCAGTGGGCATGACAATACACATTGAATGCGGTAAAGGCTGACGCAGTTTGATTGACTGCCATAATACGAAGTTTTGCAGCTCTGAGGTACGACTTTATTTTTTGAGAGGTTGGTGTGGGTGCTGCTGTTGTTGTTGTTGTAGCAGTTGATGTTGGGCATTCGCTTTGTTTAAGTGAAGTGTAAGAAACGTGCACAATTTGCTTGCAATTAAAATGTTGCAAAGAGACTAGAAAGTATTTTTGCTCGGCTCGATGTTTTTGTTTTTTCTTCTTGACTGGTTATTTATTTTTGTGGGTGCTCGAAAAAGTGCAATTCCTACTTAAAGCGAAAGCATTTCACGACTCCAGTGATTTCTTATTGTTGTTGTTGTTGTATTAGTTATAATAATGTTATGCTTAGTTAAAGTATTTAGCAAATACAGACGTAGCTTAAGTGCACATGCTAGTTGGCTCTTCTACTGTTTTTGGCGAATTCAAATAAAACAAAAATCATACAAAATGCAAAAATAATATGCCATAATGTATGTAGATATTGGTTGGTGGTGGAGGAGCGGCATGCGGGCGGATGAGGAGTAAATAAAAATAATCCGATTGCGGGTTTATTGTAGTTGTTGTTGCGTGTTGTTAGTCATATGTTTCGAAATTGAAAGCAAAAAGAGAGAAAACAAATAAATAAGTAGGTTAGAATTGCAAGGCAGTATGTTTAGTTGTGTGTGAGTGAGTGTGAGTGGGTGTGTTTGCAGGTGTATGAACTAAATTGAATCAATATTACCAGTTAATAAACATTACGCTTTATTTCTTCCCCGATAAATCTGTCAAAAATCAAAAGCAGAGCATGCAAAAACAATTTCAAACTACTTTGATTGCCAGCAAATTTTGTTATTGTGTTGTCGTTACAACAAAAAGAAACTTTGTATCGCGTAAACTGAAACTGAATAAAGGAAAAACTCGTTTTGTTTTTTTGTGTGTAGATAAATGTTGTACATTTATTTGCGCAACAAACTGAATAGTCAACTTTTAATTTACAGTTTTGCGATTCATTTCCAGTTAAATCTCATGAAAGTTTGATTCGCGTTTTTGCGCAATTTTGCCAACAGTTTCCTCAATCAATATATATGATTTATATGGTATATTTTGTAAGGGGTATCCCCTCTCTCTATATATACAATAATAAAGTACATACGATAATTTAGCTAGATCTCTATGTAATTTTCGTGTGTATAATTTATTGTGTAATGTGCATATGAACACGATCGGGTAATATAGAGAGATAACGTTGTAGTAAATAGCCACTATAGTTATTATATATAGTATATATGTATAAGTAGTGTGTGTAATAATTGTTTATAATAAATATATATATATTCAAGAAGTTAACTAGACTTTTAAAAATACATAGCATTTGCATGAGATTTGCGTACTGAGAGAGATTTTGTTTTATCTGTGAGATTTTGTATTTCAAATTCTTTTTGTTTTTTTCTTTTCTTTTTTTTGTGTATGTGAGAAAGAGAAAGAGAGAGACTACAAATAGTAGAAGCATTTCGAGAATTAGCAAGAGACTTAAGAACCAAAAACAAAATTAAATGCATTATTTTAGAAGAGAAAACCGAAACAAAACCGAAATTACGTGAGAAAAAAAAAGAATTAAAACAAGATGCTCTTGTTGTTGTCAAAGCAATTCTACAGTACTCGTCTGCTTTTTTTGTTTAAAGTTTAATAATCGTTTTGTTTTTTGTTTTTGTTTTCTTTTTGTGTGTCACATTTAGAGTTTGCTTCGCATTATAACAATAATCAATAGAATTCATGATTCTTTTGCAATTACTTTTGTTTTTATTTGCTTTAAGTTTTCTATCTCATGATGTTTCTTCGTTCGTAATACTATATAGCAATTTTGATCATACATGTATATAATGTTATAGACTATATAATTGCTTTTTGTTTAGTTTGGTTTCCTCATTCGATCTGTTTCTGCTTCTGTGTTTATCTTTCGGCTATAATTCTTGGTTTCTTGGCTAATTAAACGATTTGAAATGTTATCAAGCCTTGTAACTGTATGTGTTCTTTGTGTGTGTTTGTGTGTGTGTGTGAGTTGAGCAGTAGGATATAAATATCCTGCCCAGGCGGCTGTTGCAGCAGTTAATAACAACAAATATGCGCATTCTGCCGCTAGACTCTCTCAAGGTTACTAAACTAATCATACAAATTAGCTATATAATGCGTATATATGTATATATCTTTCTTGTTAATTGTAGAGCCTATAGTATCAAGTGTGTGTGTGTTTATGTGTGTGTGGTTAGCTCACTGGCAAGGGCCGCTTTACTGTATTGTTGAATGCGTCTTTAGGTTAAATATATATTGAAATTTTTTGGGTGGGTTGCACATCTCCTAAACAGACATCGAGTGTATGTATTCTATATGTAAAGTGTACATCCTGTGTGTGTGGTGTATGTGTGTGTGTGTCTGTGTAGTGATGTATGTGAGTGTGTGTGTTTTAAGTAATTGCATCAATTTACATGAAAATACTGCTAACATATGCAGCCGCTATGATACCCAACACAGTCAAGCATATCAGTATCATGATCTTCTTTCGTCGCGCTTTGCTTTGATATTTGAGCGCCTTTTTGGTATCCTGAGTTGCTGTCTGCACATAATCCATAGCATGCTCCACATGATACTCAATGCGATCGATCATTTCGCCCTGCGACTCCACCAGCATTGCCATGTCCATGAACATGTCGTGTAGCTCCTTAATCGATGTCTCCAATTTCATAATATCCTGATGCCGTGCCTCAATGTCGGCCAACGTTTGTTTCGCCTGCTGTGTCTCCATAATGATGCCCTGTGTGAAGACAGCGGGATTGCCTTGCTCCAACATATCCTCAAGTTCTTCACTGGTTGTTGCACGTCCCGTTATTTCCAATTGACGCTGTATTCTTCCCTTGCAACGCTCTCGATAATCCGTCTGGGTGCGATTGTATTCGGTCATAACCTCAACAAATTTACGCGACAATGTTGAATGTTGCGTCTTGCGTATACGCAAATCGGCCGATGATTTATTCTGTTGCTCCTCCTGTTCAATATTCTGTTCGATACCCTTAAGTTTGCCACGCACACGATTCGCATTTTTCTTAATATCAGCCATTAGATCCTCCAGCTCCTGTTTGGTCTTCTCATCGGATTGTGGGGCCGACAATATGGCCGAATGCTTCTTTTTCACCTCCTCCACATTGTCCTGGACCTTGTCAATCATGCCCCTGATCTCCTCCACCTGGGCAAAAAAATCATCCATATACGAATCATGGCCATCCACATTGACGGCAACATCCTCGGACTCCTCATCGTCCGACTGGGCGGCATGCAAGGCGGCTAATCTGTCTTTCGTCATATTGCTGCTGACTACAACAACGACAAGGGCGACGGTTCAGGTTCAGGTTCAAGCAGGAAATACACGCAGCAGAGGCTGATAAGAGTAAGTAGTAGTTGTGTCTTCTCCTTTAGCTTTGATTTTCGTTGGTTGTTGATTGGTTTCTTTTGCTCTGTTGCAGTTCAAGTTTAGCCTGATTTACGTAAGCTTTAATTGGCGTTGATTATTATTGTATTGTTGTTTCGTTCGCAGTTAACTGTCAACTTTAGCAGCGTGATTGTTGCTCAACTTGTTTGCACGTTTTCTTGCTTCTTTTTGTTATTGTTGTTGTTTTATTTGTATTTTGCCACTGCTCGTCTTTGTGACTATTGATTTTTCGTAGATTTTTTTGTGTGTGGCCGCTAAACTGTTTTTCGCATGTGCAGCGCGTGGCCTAAATAAATGTCTTTTGTTGTTGCTTGCTGTTTGTTTGTTTGTTGCACTGTCTCAATTCCGCGTTTATCACTCACTTTTTGATGCTGTATAATACATGCACATGCATGCACATACAACTATATATATATATATATATATATATATATATATATATATATGTGAATATGTGTGTCGGTTTTATCTTATTGCCTTTTTCGTTAACGGCGCGCGTGTTTTGCGCTCAAGAGAGAGCGCCACCAAGAGAGCGTGTGAGCGCGTGTAGCCGCGACGACGACGACGACAGCAGTAGCACCAATACAAATACACTAACACTAGCGCAATAACAGCGCCTCAATGCCAGCGCACACAGCAGCGAGTCAGTCAAGTGGTGAGGCAGCAACAACGTTAGGTTATGACTCACGGCGATTGCCTAAAAAATAGCAACAAAAAGTAGCGTTTATTTTGTATATATGTATATATATTTTAGCGATGATAATTTTTTATTTATTTATTTGGCTTTTTACTTTTTGATTTTGCACAATGCGTGGGATTTATGACCGAAAAGCTTTTTAGCACACCGTTTTCATTTTCTTTTCACGTTTTTTATTTCGTTTTGTTTGTTTGTTGTGCACTTGTCTCGGTTAACCGATCGTTGCTTTTGCGCACATATTCACACACAAGCACACACGTTTACGATGATAGCACACGCAAAGGGTGGGCGGGGCAGCATGCGTTCTTATTCGGCGTTATCGATCACGTTGCAATTATACGATAAACGATTTTCGACTATTTTGCAAGTGCAAGTGCACAATGCGTTCACGTCTCTCTCTCTCTCGCTCTCAGTTAGCAGAAAGCGTCTGCGTTTGGATTTTTTTCTTTTGCTGATTTTCGTTTGACTCTCCGACTCTTCTCTCTCTCTTCGTACGCGAAACACGTACGAAAATGGGCAAAAAAAATCGATTTCTGCGCAGGGCTCCAACAACGACGGTGACAGCGGTTGCTCTGGCTTTAGCTCTCCTCTTCTGTTTCTCCTTCTTCCTCTTCTTCTTTTACTTCGTTTAACTACTACCAACAATGCGACCGCTGTGGGGACTGTGACGTGATGGTTGCTTGTGGCAACGGTAACACACGCGCGCGCGAGGATACGGCAATAGCAGAGGTCAAGGGGGGTGGTGGTGGTGTCGTCGTCTGTGCGGTGGGCGTTTTTCTCTTTGCGTTCCGTTTTGTTGTTTTATTTTCGTTACGTTTTGTCTTTTCGTCTGCTTGCTTGCTTGTGCGTGCGTGAGAGTGAGTTAGTCGGCGGGCCACTTCACACAATTCGCTTTGGTTTTCTCGCCGCACTAGAGCTGTGGGTGGCGAAAAACAACCATTCACTCCCTCTCTCTTTCTCTTTCTGCCTCTCACTCTTTCTCTTTGCTGCTGACGTTTGTTACTTGTTTCTGTTGTTGTAGTTATATATGCCGTTTTCGCCTATTGTTTTACGCGCACGTCGCTAAAAAGCACACTCGACGCGTTGCTGGCTCTCGTCAATCTGAAACACGCGTCGCCTTCCGGTGCAGGCAAGACCGAAACCTTTGCTTGTGTATGTGGAATGTGTGCTGAGTGCGTTTGCGTTTGCTCTCCCGCTCGTTCTCTCTCACTCACACATACAAATTGGAGCATTTACTCTCTTTGATTTACAACTGCTTTTGTTTGTAGTATTTTGCGTTTGTTGATAGTTTCTTTCGCTCTCGCTCTCTGTCTCTCAATGCACGAGACTGAGGGACGCATATGCGGCAAACTTGTTATTGCTGTAGGTTTTTGTTTTTCTTACAGCATTTTATTAAACGTTCACTTTTCTTTCAATAGTTATTGTTGTAACGCTTGGAAAACTAACAAAGCGCTGCAAAATAAAACAATTTCGGGTTTTTTTCCGCGGTATGCTTTGCAATTGCTTCGTGTTTTCACTTTTGTTGCGACACGACGCCTCTAAAATACTAACTCTGTAAAAATACGCTAAAAAATACCAAAAACACTTGCGTTACGTCAGCGTCCAAATGCCGCTACATATACAACAACATCAACCACAACCAATCGTCAGCATTCGGTTTGTTTGTGGAACGTATTTTCTGCACTGTTACCCTCACACGCTCATTCGCAAAACGAAGAACAGCGAGCGCGCACTGAGCAGTCGTTTTTTTTTATGAATGGATGCCGGCACCTGCAGTATATATGCGTATATATATACGGGCTGCAGCTGAAAGGAAATTAAAACATGTGCAATATTGATGCGCTAAGACAATTGGTAACCGACCAAATGATTGACGCAATAAAAATAAAAACAATGCACAGGTAAATAAAGCAGGAGACGCATGTCGATATCCCGATATATCGATAAGTACACTCGACATTTTACAGCACTTCCATGCGCGCCAAATTCACTGCATTTGAATTTCATGGCATCGAGGGGCACGATCAAGCATTACAGGCTCAGCGATCGATCGTAAGAGAGCGAAATATAAGAAATGTTCTGACTTACCGGATACTTTGTTTGTAGCACTATACCGCATATCTCGTCGCCAACTAGAAATTGCTCACCCAGCATGGCCATACAGACATTCTCCCAGGCCCGTTCGATTTTATTCTTTCTCAATCGTATAACCCATTGTCCGCCTTTACTATTCGCCGGATCCTCCCACATCGGTTTGATGCCCTGTTTAAAGAGACTCAACTCTCGATAGGGCTTCAGTGCAGTTGGCCTTATGAGATGCGAATAAAGGGACCACCATTGCTGCACGCTGGCACATCTACCGACCACGTGCAGAGATTTGCTATAATCCGTAGCCGCTCGCTGTGTCCCCTTGCGCGAGAACCATAGGCAATATGTGTGCTGCAGGCGATTCTCGTTGGGCCCCACTTCCAGTGGCGGCAATTTGTCCACATCTATTTCATTTTCCACATCGCTGTCATCGCTGTCGACAATATCTGGCCAGATTTTCCTGCAACATAATGGATGTGACGATGGCATTATTACAATAATATTTCGACTACAATAATATTTCGACTAATATATTGACTAATATTTCGAATCAATGTTTTGACTTTTATGTTCCCTTTCACACCCCCCCTTTCCCCACCACACCCGCCATACACACACACAGATACACAAAATTGAAAAAAATTTCAATATCAAGGACCTCATACTGAATATATGTATATTGAAAATATATATCTTTTATATTGTTTATAATGAAGCTATCGATTCGCACACTGGACCAGAAGACATTCACCGTGGAGCTGAGCGACAAGGAGAGTGTGCTGCAGTTGAAGCAACGACTGCTTAAGTTGCCCACGTTCCAGGATAAGACCGTGGAGACAATGCAGCTCATCTATGCAGGTCGCATAATGGAGGATGAACAGCTGCTGAATCACTACCAGATTGCAGAGAACAAGTTCGTGGTGCTTATGAACAAGAAGAGCAGCTCGGCCGACCAGGTGCAGGAAGAGCAGGTACAGACACAGACACAGACACAGGCACAGGCACATGCACCACAACAACAGCAGCCCGTTGCTGCACCCCTGGTGGCGCCACCATCTGCTGTAGATGAGCAGCGGGTGCGCGATCTGATGAACATGGGCTACGAGGAGACGGAGGTGCGAGCTGCTTTGCGTGCCAGTTTCAATCATCCGGAGCGTGCCATAGAATACTTAATTACGGGTATTCCCACCATGAACGAAGATACTACCTTGGCCAATAGGAATACAACAAATCATGACGAAACAACCAATACGCCAGTTGTCGAAACGGCAGAGAGATTGCAGTATCTGGCTACAGATCCTCGATTCGCTCATGTGCGCAATTTGATACGTCAGAATCCTGAACTGCTGGAACTGGTGCTGGCGCATCTAAGTGAATCGGATCCGCTGACCTTTGAGGCCATACGTAGCCATCAGGAAGAGTTCATAGCCATGCTGAACGATACGAATCCATCGCACGCTGCCTCAGTGCCACTTAGCAGCGAGGAGGAGGCAGCAATTGAACGCCTCATGGGATTGGGATTTGAGCGGGAAATTGTTGTGCAGGTTTATCTGGCATGCAACAAGAATGAGGAGCTTGCTGCCGACATGCTCTTCAGTCAGAGCGAGGATGATGATGATTAGACAGGGAATGAGACTGACATTAGAGAAAGAGAGGGACGATACTTGGAGTAGCATATGAATTTGTTGACAAAAATTTGTATTGAGAAACTTTGTAGATATTAAACTGAGTAGGCATTATATTAAGGGCAATCCCAATGTATGTGTGAGAGTTTATTCCTGGTGGGAGTTTCGTTCGTTGTTGCTATTGAGAAGATTCGTTTCGATTTACTGGTAAGTTCTAGTTTTCTTAATTTTCTTTCTTTCTTTTTTTTGGGGTGGGGGGAACATAACCTAACAAAAGTTAACGAAGATGTTCTGTTGGGTTGCCCCCAATTGGATATGCACTTACGATTCGTATTGTTTGCTTGCAACTTTTTCCATACTCATATTTCTTCTGATCTGATCCCTTCTTCCGTAGACTATACAACGTTCTGTTGTTGTTGTTAGTGTTGCTCTGCTATGCTTCTCTCCGTTGCGGCTAATTCTCTGCTGCTGCTGCTCTGCTGATTCCGCTGCGGATAATGATTCCTCTTGCTCTGGCCTTTTAGCGTAGTTTATAGACTCTTTGCTGCTGTCGTCGCTGTGCACGTTGCAGAGCTGTTGTTGTATTTCTTTTATAGTTGCCAAATCGTACCTTGTTGTTGTTGCTCTTCTTCTTGTTGTTGTTGTGGTCGTCGTGGTTGTATTACTTTTTAAATTCAGCTCCTTGCGTGGTCGTTGTGTTTATTTGTGGGTGTGCGCGTGTGTGTTGCCTCTCACTGTTTTTAAGTGTGTGTGTGGGTCTCTCGGTATGTTTGTGTGTGTGTGTGTGGTTTCCACAACACGAATTTGCCGCGTTTGGCTAATTGGCCGCCTTTGGAGCGTCTGGATCGCGTTCTCAGTCGCGTGGCGGGTATTGTAATTGAATGCGTCCAGGTGGTAAACAGTTGTAAAGATGTTTGGCTCTTTTTGATTTTAATGGTTTTTATCGGCGTGCTACGTAAATAATTGAGTGCTGTAAAATGTGCTTTAAAGAAATGACGTTTTGCAGCACCATGTGAAATTCATTCGGGGCGAATGACATACATTACCACCTTCCTTAATTATCGATAGCTCATCAGCTGCTTCACACAAAAACAAAACACACACACTTCAAAGCGACCGGCGATTATCAAAACTTGTTATATTCTTATTCGCTCAATTTAAGAGGTGAAAACTGCTGTCTAGATTTTTTCAATAAGAAAATTTTCCATATTTACATTGTACTTACATCTAATTCATAGAAAAACAATTCCTTTAGAAATCGATAGCTTGTAGCTGTTGACAATGAACTGATTCGATAATGTACTTCGATAATTGTGTTTGATTTTTACCCCTATAATTGTGTAGAACTTGTTTTCTATTTTTAATCAACAACAATTTTAGTTCAATAAAATGGGGAAAAGCGATAAGAAATCTAAGAAAAAGCACAAAACTAAGCGTAAAGAGCAGAAGCAGAAGCACAAGGAAAAGGTAAAGGTAAAGAAATCGAAGAAGCATAGCAAAACCAAGCAGGCCAAAGAAGACTCACCGCCGCCACCATCACCAAAAATAGAAGTTTCTTCGGCTGTGGACAGTGGCAGCGAAGAGGATTTCGCAATACCAATAGGTCCGTAAATAGGGAACCATCTTGAGATGGCTACTCAACTATATTTGTTACAAATATATATTTAAGCGCTGATGAACAGCAAGTCGCATGCCCCGGAGACACCAGAAGAGTTTCAGCGTCGCCAGAACCAGATGCGACGTGAGGTGGACCCCGTTACAGGACGCATTCGATTGATCAAAGGTGACAGTGAGATACTGGAAGAAATCGTGAGCAAAGATCGCCATCGGGAAATTAACAAGCAGGCAACCAGTGGAGACGGAGCCTACTACGAATCGCAATCGATGGCATCCGCAAAGCGACACAAGCCAAATAAATGATTGAAAGACTTTTCTTCTGTTTGAATATCATAATAATCATAATAGTATATATATAGTTAAGAATTAATAACTGTTAATCTAAATAAATCAATGTGCAGCATTTGCAAGGAATGCTATATAAAGCTATTTACATACAGATAAATATATATATATATATAGAAAGACACATAAAAAATGAAAGAAATCGATCATCCATAGATCAATAATAAAATATATAATGATGGATAGTGTACTAAATTCTAGCACTGCATCTGGAGAGATAGAGAGAGCCTAACTTAGTAGAGTTGATGGAAAAACGTTGTGCTACCATCCTGCCAGGCAGGATCATCGCTGACTTTGGCGCGGCACATGGGGCAGGTCTGTTCGCGCTTGAACCAGGTCTGCACACACTCATCACAGAATATATGACCGCACTCTAGTATAATGGGGGAAGTGTACGAATCATGACAAATGGGGCAAACGGCATCAGCAGCATCGAGTTCGTCCTTTGTGGGCACACGCTCCGATTCCTGCAAACGCATATAAACAGGGATTAATCTTAAATTGCAGATTAATCATTATAATCCCTTACAATATTCCTTCGAAATGTGCTGATGGCCTTCTTCAACGACTTGCCACGTTCTGCCAGTTCAAAAATCTTGCAGAAAACGTATAAAGTGCAAAAGAGGAAACCGGAAATAACCTCGAGACCGGAGTAGGATGCATAGAGGAACATGCCCCACTGAGTGATGGGCGTCAGTGCACGATAGAATTGCGAGATGTATTCAACGAGAACATAAAGACGTGCCTGCAAGGTACATTAGAACACAATATATAATCTGAAATCTGTGAATAATGTTCGTTACTTACTCGCACTTTCAAACGTATCACATGCAGGGGAAGCAGCGTTATGCCCAGCTTGACGAGAATGGTGAGTAGCTTCAGCAGCATATCACTCACAGCCACATAATAAAGAAGCATACCTAGGGGAATCGCCTTTGGTATAGCTGTTTCGGTCGTAATCTCATCCAGGCGACTCGACGACGAATGGAACGTTGTTGGCAGAATGTCGTCAGGTTTGGCTGGGAGTCCACTCTTGTGGATATCAATTATTTGGTATGTCTTTGGCGGGGGTATCAGCAAGCCAAACGGATCGGGTGGTGTGGTAGCCATAAAGAGACGCACTGCGACCACCACAGATACAAGTAATATATCACGCAGCAACACGGCATAGTTCTTCTGGGCCAGACGTGCCACCTGTTGGCGCACGGACAAGTTGACATTGTACATGATCGTCAGCAGGAGCAGCAAGTCCAATATGCCCAGCAGATGATCGTGCACGAACTTAATCATCAGTATACAAATAAACGGCAAATATCGCACAAAGTGGCTTAGGATGTGCACCACCATGTCCGTTATAATGTGATCGTCATCTGCATTGCTCTCATCCTGATCCTGTTGACCGTTGCCGGTGCCATTTACGCTTGCAGCGCCTGTTGTTGCATCAGCAGCACCGCCACCGCCACCAGGCGTTGACAAGCCACCAACACCACCAGCAGCAGCATCGGGATGTGCTGTGGGTATTGTTGCCATTACCGGCGTTGTCAGTCCCAGCACACTGGCATTATGTCGACTGTTC
Organism: Zaprionus davidi; assembly: GCA_018903715.1. Taxonomy (NCBI): domain Eukaryota; kingdom Metazoa; phylum Arthropoda; class Insecta; order Diptera; family Drosophilidae; genus Zaprionus; species Zaprionus davidi. The sequence continues at coordinate 3,942,394 of JAEIGL010000003.1, forward strand.
AGACTATGCCTGGGCTGTTGCATTTCACCCTCGCGCAGGGAAATGCTTCTGCCCATGGCACCACTGTTGTTGTTGTTGCTATTGCCAGTGCTGTTGTTGTTGTTGCTGTTACTGGAGCGCATCAAGATGGATGCACTGGTGCTCGCCTCGGGCTCCATGTTTAAAGGCATCTGATTCTGATTCAGCAAATTGTGCGGATTGTCACCGGCAGAGGCTGTGGCACCTGCGGCACCTGCAGCTCCTCCAGCGGTTGGTTGGTAACGGAAGTTGGAATGTGCTATGAACGAGCGCAGAGCTTCTGTCGACGGCGCTGTAGAAAGTGAGAACATTTCGTTCAGATTTACTCGCCAGAAGCCCAATTGACGCATCGTAGCCGGCGATGCTGCAGACGCAGTTGGTGGTGGTGGTGGTGGCATTGGTGGATCCTCCAGAATGTTGTTGCTGGGAGCACCTACACTACGTGACTGCTGCAATCGGCGATTCACTTGGTTAGTCGTACGCAGAGGCGTACTGCTAACGGGTGTAAAGGAGCGTTGTCTGGCCAGGAACGACGTCAGAATGTTGCCGCCATTGGGACGAGAGCCACCAACGCTGCTGCTACGCCCCGGCGGATGGAAGTGTTCCAGATTGATGATTGTGCTAGCACCGCCGGACCCGGTTATCTGTTGCCCCGAGATCACCAAGGACAAAGGCGGTGGCGTCTGTGCCGTTGGTGTTGGCAGCAGATAATCGTGCTCAGCTGTTGTTGACTCATTGTCATCGCCGTCGCCGTCGCTCTCGATTGGTATGCACATACCTGATGCACCTCGCTCCAACTGGGCAGCGCCACGACCACGGTGCGAGGTTGGAGCATCGTTCGGCCCGTTGTTCATCGTAGGCTATGAACTTTTGACCTTTTTCCGACTTATATTTACTTTGCAAAATTCGTGTTTTTTTTCGTGCATACGCTGTCCAATCAGCTTGAAACGTTGACATTCAAGTGTGAACGTCGGGCAATTCACGAAACAGGGTCGTATTCGGAAAAACCGTTACAGAATTAAGTGTCAACACTTCAGTAACATAATTTGTATTTATTAAATATTCACAAACACAAAAATGTCTTTTTATATTTGCATATAATTTTGTATATATGTTTAAGCTTATTTGCACTTCTGTTGGCCACTGTTTTTACAGGCTAGGTATGTTTACATAAAATTTCATACAGAAAATTTCCTAAATTTATGGTATATACTGAAGAATTTTAAATCTACTTTTGAAGTTATTCAATATATTTACATGATGACTTATATTGTTTTCTAATTTTGAAAAGGACACATTGCAATGGCATTCGCGTGTAAACGTGAGACGCGTGAGGATCGTTTGCAAAAACCGTTAAGATTTGTTATCGATTGTTTGATACTTATCGGTTTGAACAATAAGAAATAAATAAATATAAATATAAACAGTGTATATAATATTGTATATCAATTTAGAATAGTGAATACACAGTATTAAAGTAATTAAAACAAATTAATTTAAACACTAACAAGTGAAACACTTAAAAAAGGGTTACCATGTAGCAATGTGCCCTGCATGCACCCCCGCCTAGGGGGTTAATGCGATAAGGATAATGCAAATGACTCAGTTACCTTGCGTCTGAGCCTAACCGCAATTAAACTGACCCAAAGCCGTTGCCGGGCAACCGAGCCGTGCAAACGGAAACGAAAACGAAAACGTGGCTAAAAACAACCACCAACAGCCACCAAGGCCGACAGGCAGGACAACCGTCAGTGGTGGTCAGTTCTAGTTAAGTGTGGATCGCTGTTTCTATGTAAACAAACAGAATGCAGTGCTGCAAATACATATTAAATTGACTGAAAAATACAACGCAATAGCCGAGAATAGAAACAACAACAGCAATGGGTAAATGTTAAATAAATTAGAATCTATAAAGTTTATTGTTTATTACGCAAAAGTCAACAAACTTAGGCCTAGGCCTACGTAGAATTGATTGTGCCAGATCATATGCATATGTGTCTATAGTATAAGTGGTGTGTGTGTGTGGTGTGTTCTATGTTGCCTAGCCTAATCTTCTTAGATAGATGTTGAACCCCAAGTGCGATGCGTGCTTCAAGTAAACAAAATCGAATAAAAAATACACATAGATGTGTATAGATATGGGTATATACATATATATATATACTATATTATTATTGTGTTCAGTCTGTGTAATCTCTCTCGCTGTTGCCGTGCCCGCACCCGGCCCATGCTGCAGTGCCTCGTCATGTCAATGAACCGGCGCAGTGATGCGCGGCGATAAACTTTTGGTCTCACTGCGATTCCGTCGCTGCAAAAACAGTTTGACCGACTCCAGAGGGAGCTGAAAGTGATAGTAGGCACAATAGGGCAGCGGATCCCAGTAGGCGAACAGCGCCTCCCGCTTGTCCAGGGGCGTGGTCGATGTGCTACGCTCCAGTGTGGACCAGCTCCAGCTCCAGCTGGCTGCATCTTCCTCCATGGCCTGAATGCCACGTCGATGGATGCACATGCATTTAATGGCCCGGCACAGTAGCTGAGCATGCGAACGATTGTGGCATATATAAGGCAGTGCCACGCCCAGTCTTACGCCCAGTGGCACATACTGCCCACCATGCGCTGGCGACTTGACCAGCCGAAAACTGATGTGCCCATTGATGCTGCGCTGGAAACGCACTTTGGCAAAGAAATGACGCAGCCAGAGCTCGATCTGTGCCTCATCCTCGCGTCGCACCGGTATCAGATTCTTGGTGTGATCCTCGACGCGACAACTGACATTGGCAACCACCTGAGAGTCGCGCACCGTTGTGCACGTGACATAATGATGATAACCAGGCTGATCACGCACCACCAGCCAAGGCTGGCGTTCGCTAATCTCATGCTGACTGAACTTGAGCAGCTCCGCCCTGCGATGGGGCAGTATATACTTGTGTCTCTCCATAATGCCCTGCATGCCGCAGGCCATAAAGATGTTGCGATAGCCCGGCACAAATCCCTGTTCGTACAATTGATGCAGTTGCTCCTTGGCCGTGATGACAGTGTGGGCCGGCAGGCTGATCTGCTGTGCCTGACAGCGCTGGAAGAGCTGCAGACAATCGTCCAACTGTTGGGTCTCCTGTGCTCCCGGCACAAAGCACGCACAGTTCAATAGTTCCAAATGCGGCTTGGCCAAGGCATCAAAGTACGCCGGACTGGTGGCACAGACGGGCACATAAACTGTGGGTCGCTCCTTGCGCACTATGTGACACAATGCGGCAATATATTGCTCCACATTGCTGCTGCTGGGCCTCGGCACGACATAGAACTTGTCCACGCTGCTGGAGAAGCGCGCCAGGCCAAACAATCCCTCGAACTCAAAGACCACAACGCGTGCACCAGATCCATAAAAGTTGCGTGCCATGTGCAGTGTCTGTATGGTGCTGCCTCCACTAAGGAGCACAGTGCGTTGTCGCTGCACTGCACCCGGTTGATGCTCCTCGTCGCCACTCAGCAGCCACTTGACCAGCGCAATGGGAACTCGCAACAGCTTCCAGAAGATCCACAGCAAGGCAGACAACCAGAAACTTGGTGCAGCTATGGACAGTGGAATGTAGAGTATGTAGCGCACCAGTGTGAGCAGCAATCGCATCACCAGTTGCGGCCCAAAGAGCAAGAAGTTGTTGCCACTCGAGGCTGTTGTTGTTGTTGCCACATGCGAGCGCAGCAGGCTGCCATCAGCTGTGCGCTGCCGGCGCAGTGCAATAAAATGACGATGCGGCTGATGCTCCTCCGACTCGGACTCGCTCTGGCTGGGATGCTCTGGTATGCGATCCAGCGAATTTATGCGCCGAAATTTCGCCGGTCGCGTGGCCAAACGCAGCTGACGGGCCTGCTCCTGCCGCGCCAATAGATCATCTAATGTCTGCGACATTTTCACTCTCTCTCTCTCTCTGTCTCTCTCTCACACACACGCACGTCTACGCAGTTTGATTCGCGTTCCGTCGGCTTAAACACGTTGCTCGGCGTTTTCTCGTCTCGTAATCTTGCAATCCCGTGTTCTCTCGCTGTGCCGTGCAATGCTGGCAAAATTCGAAATCTGACTAAAGTCCCGTTTGGGCAGAAGTTCTACTTAAAACCTATGTAAAAGGCCCATGTCGATGGGGCCGCTGCAACTGACTCGCTATCACTATACTACATATATATATAGTATACGTAGATTCATAGATACGGCTATATATACCATCACAGCACATACAATATATGTTTGTTTGTCTGTCTGTATGTAGTCGAACGCATTGGCAATATTTATTCGTCTGGGTCGCAGTTTCAGTCTCTAATATTTTGCAATTTATTACGTACACTTAAAGAAAATAGCTCTTTAAATGATATAAAAACTATAGCTTATAAGGTTTTGCTTTTATTTATTTCAATTACTTTCTCTTAATTTCTTACAGTGTATTTAAACATTAATAATTTGCAATTTATTCTACAAACTCAATGAAAAAAGCTTTTTAAATGATCTTTTAAATACTATTTCTTCATGAAGTTTTGTTTTATATATTTCATGCACTTCGTTCTCATTTCTAGCAGTGTAATTTAAAGATTTGCCAATTTTTGTGAATATAAATCATGCCGTGAAACTGTTGTCTAATTACTCTCAAGGTTTGCCACTGTTGCCAACCAAACTGCCGGACAATTACGTGTCTTTCTACAGCAGAAGAATCTCTAGGAAATGCTTGCATTACTCTTACTTATACCCTGTAATGGCATCGATGTTGCAAAATAATCGACTGCTGTCTCTGTCTCTCTGTACTTTGACCCCATCTATATTACTTATTATAGAGTAATAGGTATTCAATCCATTTCAATCGGCGTCTTGCGCTATTACGACGGATTCAGCGACAGCGACAGCGACGCTCTGACTGGCACTGATAACAGAGTCTGACTATGGACCCAACACCCATTAAGCAAGTCACAGCTCAACAATAACAACAACAACAAAACACTGACAACAACTTATGCTCACACACCTACACAGAATAAAATGTTGCGACGATCGAAAACGGAAAGTGAAAAAATACCTTAACCTTGCTATAAGACCCGGACTTTGCACAGACTACCTCATAATAAAAATAATAATATAATCATAATCAGTGGAACTAGTTGAATCCGAATATGGCAATAGAAACGAATTAACTGCACCTTGATATCGGCACAGCAGGCCCCAGAGAGCTGACAGCAAGAAGAAGTACAATATATATAGAAAGATTGTTTCAAAAAATTATCAGCGAAAATAATATTGCAAATTTGTTTTGTGGGATTTTTATTTAAATAATTTTGTTGCTGTTGTTGGGCGAGGCACCCACCTTGCGGCGTGTTGTGTAACTATCTGTGCATGTGTGTGCATGCACCTCTCTGATAGCAATAGAAATGTGAGTGAAAGCGCGCAGGAGCGGGAGGAGCGAGACTTCAGCACCTAGCAGATAACCTGAGCACCTATTGGCGAGCGCTGCCATTGCAAAATAATAATGTACTTAGTCGCAATAGCATTCGGAACATGTGCCAGGAAATAATTTGACATTTGGTTCATGCACAGATCTCTAATTAAACAATATTGCAATATTCGAATTGTGGACATTGCATATACTCGTATAGTCAGTTAAGTATGCTGCAGGCGAAACTACTCACGATGAGCCTTTCGAATTAGATGAGTAGATCGGTTTGACGTGCTCTCGAAGGTGTGTGAAAGTTTTTTAGTTAAAAATCTGAACAAAAGACACTTAGAAATGTTTCCCTAAAGCAATCTCTATACATTTCTTCAAGCAAACCATTTTTAGAGCTCTATGTGAATATTATAGTCAGTTAAAAGACTTTAAAAGACATCTTAACACAAACTAAGTTCGGATAATCATATCCTATGGACAGTTTCTTACGAATACTTACTTGATTAATGAAAATGTCAAAGAAATCTCTCTTCAAATTCAAACTTTACTGAAAGTACTATAAAATATTGTACAGTAATATTGTTATACGAGTATTGAAAGAATAAGAATCTCAACTGTCTGTATTCAAGTGCAATCGAAGTATATTAAGTCCAGGCCAGGAGCAAAGTGCCTTTTAAATAGTATATCTTGAAAGAATAAGAGAAAGATAAGGGAGTGACATATGATTTATTAATTGCAAACAGACAAAACAGAACAGATTTCTGCATATACCTCGTTTTATTTTTAATGCCCGTTTGTCACATTAAACTCGACACAATTCATTAATTTTAATAAAGCAAATACAGTGGACCCTCATTTAATGAATATTAAAGCATCACAGTGTATTTTGATTGCATTTCGATTACTTATAGGAAGGTTTGATTGTTCCACACTTATGACACTTGTTTTCAGATTATGTTGCAATTTATTTCGAAATTAAATAAGTAGATTGTTCTTTATATATATTCGAAATACATATAAACCAATTTACTTTTAGCAATGTCATTTCAGCAGAATATTTCGTAAAGCGAAATGCGATAAACTTATAAATAGAGATTGTGGAATAATAATAAACTCAATAACTTGAGTAATGGAATAATACAAGTTTTACAGCGACTTTATTTAACCCTCTTTTTATTTTTGTATGAATAATGTTGATTAGCATAATGTGGTTTGGGTGGTTACATTTTTATAGAAGTCTGAAAAGAACAAAGTTGAGTGAACTGGAATATTTGCTACCCTGTACGCAATTTTTAGGATTCCTTATGCAAGTTGTACTTGTAGCTATGTAATCTTTCTATTAATACGAGAAACTGTTACTGAAATACATTATCTGCTATCATTTCAAATTATCTATAGTTTTATTAGATATATATGATACTGCGTAAGAAATTTGTTATCGATAGCTCGTATAATTACAGAGATCCAGATAATAGAACATTGCATTAACGAATTGTTGAGTTTATTAATACTAAAACTACCTGCATGTAAAATATTTAGTACACCCTTTTGTACCCATTGATAATGGGTATGGAGTATAAAAAGAGAAACCGAACACATAAATAATAGAAAAGAAGACCAAAGAAAGGGGTAGACCTCATTGACAGAGCTCTACAATTTATTGCCCTCCTTCGTTTGACTTATTAAACGCAGTTGGGCATGAAGAATGTTGTGACCAATATATGCAGTTAGATGCTCCAGTACACACACAAACACAGACACATACACACACAGAGGGGTACTCCAGGTAGTCCGGGACTATGCTCGGAGCCCACGATTTGCATTTGTTGCTCGCTGGCACGCTAAACATAATTGTGACTTCCTTCGATGACTCGCAATCGCAATCAATTTTTTGTATTCTTTCGGTTTTGGTTACTTTGGCAACGCGAAATTTGTTAATTCAATGTTTATTCTACCCTAACCCCAAAGGCGGCGCCAACTGCAGCCCTGCACCCGGGCACCTTTAGTTCCTATGCGAATCCTGTGGCGACGCTTTCCTTTGCTTCCTTAGCTTCCTATGTAAATAGTCTCGCCACGCGGTTGGCGCTCAGTTCTTTCTATTCCACGGACACTGTCAGTTCTCGGAGGGACTCGCAGGGATTGTTTCCATTGTGTTCTAGTACTATATATTGTCTGATTAGGACTCGTTTTATGTGAGGAATTTGTGTTGCGTATTTCCGCATATTCGCGCAAATTTGTGTCAATTGCCGCGACGCGAGGGAAACACTTCAGTTTAAGTGGGCATTCGCAGTGGGGCGTGGCAGTGGGAGTGACTCAGTGTTGGCTAAAAAAAAAAACAAAATAAAAGCAGGCGTGGCACCCCTTATCCCTAACCCCTTACTCCACTGTTATCTATCACCCCTTACCCCCTACCCCTGTTAACTGCCATCCTTCGCTACCGCTCAAATCGGGGAGTGTGTTCGCCTCGAGCAGACAATTGCCGAATGAGTATTCAATTGGAGCTCAATCAGTTAACAACATTCAGACGCAGACTGCGCGCATTCGTGTTGATCGTTCAGTTTTGAGTGCTTCATTATATTGGATAAACATCCGGAGATGTAAGTGATTAACACTTTTGATATTCCTTTCTTACTGTGATGCTTATTTGCAAAATATAAAGCACATGATTTGCATCCAAAAAAGTATGCAATATTTTTGTTGCAACTTGTTTTGGAGTATGGTTTATTTATTATAATCAAAACATTAGTTTTTCTTGGTTTTAATATAATTTCTAGATTTCTTATGATTAATTTTAACTTTACTATTATTATAATTACTTTTTTTGTAATTACATTTTATAATGCATACAGAAATTTTGAAGAATGTTTTAGTTTATTTAAAAGTAAAGTTGAAAATTTGATTTTCAAATCAACTATATGTTCTTTACAATTTTATTACAGTCTGTACGGTATTTATAAATTTTATATTTGATAATATGGTCAGATTTGAAGCTTACAGATTTTGCTTTTCAGTTAAATCCTTTCAAAAAAGATTTTGTAAAGAAAGTTACCAAGATCAGAACAAAGGGGCTACTCTATCTTAGCTCTTATACAAATAAAGAGTATTATACCTTTATATGTATGTATATTTAAGAAAGAAAAACGAAAATAACAAACTTTAAGGCCTTTGTCATTGTTTGACTTCCTTTTTGTCAGTTAAAAAGTTGAATAAAACTTTCAAACTTACACAAAGAGGCGTCAAAGTTTTCACAATTTCAGTAAGCTCAAATATTTTGGTATCCTTTGGGACACACCCTTCTTGTTTATACATGAATATGGCATACCAAATGCAAAGTTTCACTGTTCATGCATTTAACTATGACAGTTTTATGATTATGTCTTTATGTCGACCTCAATCCGACTGTGCGCAACTGAACCCAAGAAGTACCGAGTCGAAAATAGAAAGTAGAGCCACCTGGAGACAGGCCTGGCCAGATTGCATGCTCGAGCATAGTCGTGATATCAAGGAGAGCCATTAAGCTCTGTTGTTGTCTCTATAAATGGCAACTATAGCATAAGCAGCTCGAAATTAGAAGACAGCAGAAGCAGCTCCCCCAACCTCCTGCCCCCCTCCCCCCATTCGTGTCGAAAGAAGTTTCAACGAGAGCGTAGCAAAAATTGTTTTTGTTTATTAATATAAATACGAGGACAAGGAAATTATTATATGCATGTTGTTGCTGGGACAAACCGAAGAGGGAAGGGGGGGGAGGCGAAGGTGGGGCATGGGAACTGACTGGCTGGCAGAGAGACACACGACAAACTTGCTGTCCTGGTGACAAACGGTGTCAGCCCAAAAGTCTTTTGGGTTTTCTTTTGCTTATTGTCAAGTGGGCGACTGGACGATAAAAAAAGGGGAGCTTGTTTATTTATGAGGCCTAAGCATAAAATCAGAAATATAAAAACAGTGCATGGCATTCGTCATGACGACCACAAGGGGAGGGGCAGGGGAAGGCAGGCAGAGGGGACTCACCTCCAAGCCGGAATCGGAGTTGTTAATAAATCAATTTGGACAAAGTTATCGAGCATTTAGGCGTAGGCGGCAAAGTTTTTCTTGAGCAAAAGTTTCTTTCGTACACGCAAACAACAAACCGCAGGCAATTTCCACACCGTCGACTTTACTTATCACTCCTCCTTGCTTTCCCCTATTCTTCTCTTTCTCTGCAAACAGATGCAAGCGTATCGCGATAACTTCAAGCAAACGCCTTGCCCAGCGGCCGTCGACCTGCAAGGGCCGTCGGCGGCGACGACGTCGTCCTCCACGCGCCTGCCCTTTTCACGCAATCGTGGGCGTGGCGAGCTGAACAACACGGGCAACAGCAACAACAACAACAACCACAATCAGAATCAGAACAACAACAGCAACGCCTCTGGCGGTGGCATCACACCCAGAATGATGAGCCCGGCACCAGTTGGCCCATCAACTGGGCCAGATTGCTCCACCAATGCGCTGCTGCGTCAGAATCAGGAGCTACGCCAGCGCTTGGCGGATGAGTCGCACAGCTATCGTCGACGCCTGGACACCTACAAGCAGGCGCAGCATAACCAGGCCAACTTGGTTAGTCGCCTGCAGTCGAAGATTCAGCAGTATCGGCAACGCTGCAGTGATCTTGAGGATCGCATGCATGAGACCATCAAGCCGACGGTAACAGCGCCGTGTGCACCCAAACTCACGACGGGACCCACGGCCAGTCAGGTGCTGGTGAGTCTAAAGAAGGAAACCTTTCTATCCTAAATCCTCTATCTCTTTAAATCTCATCTAATCCTCTCCCATCTGCAGTGCTCTACTTCGCTAACGCTGGGCCAGAGCAGCCTGCCGTGCAGCTCCTCGCTGGACTCGCCGCCGCCGAGCTGCACGCGGGATTATCTCCTCGACGATAGCAGCAGCGAGCTGTGCCGCAAGCTGGAGGAGGAGCGACAGCGCTGCGAGCAAATTGCAGCGCAGAACAGCGCACTGCGGCAGCAGCTGGAGGAATCGAATCGCACCAACGAAGCGCTGACCAATGACTTGCAGAAGCTGACCAACGATTGGTCGTCGATGCGCGACGAGCTGCTGATCAAGGAGGATGAGTTCAAGGAGGAGGAGCAGGCCTTCAAGGATTACTACAACAGCGAACACAATCGCCTGTTGAAGATGTGGCGCGAGGTGGTGGCCGTGAAGCGCGCCTTCAAGGACATGCAGAGTGCCATGAAGGCGGAGGTCACCAAAATGGGGCAGGAAATCAATTGTGTGGGCAAGGACATTAATGCCACCAACTCCTCAATGGCCTTCAGCATGCAACAGGCGAAACGTGCCGCCGATGAGGAGCTCAAGCAATCGCGACGCATCAATGATGAACTGCAAGCGCAACTGGCCACGCTCAAGGTGCAATACGAAAGTGCACGCCACGAGATCATGGAGCGTGACCAGCGACTGCTCGAGCTGATGAATCAGCTCAAGAAACTGGAGGATCGTTGCGCCCAGGCCGAGTCGCAGGCGGCGCTCGCCAATCGCTACAATGACGAAATCGAGCGACTCAATAATTCCATGCGTGAGATTGCTCAGGCCGTTGTACAAGATGCCGAGATCGCTGATCGCGATGCCGATGCCGCCGAGGTTAACCCGGCCATGCAGCACATGCATTTGACGCGTGATTCGTCTTCCGTTGCGGGTGGAGGCGCAGGCACTGCTGCGAGTGGAGGTGGTGGCGGTAAATCACCGCGACGCAATTCGACGCGCGCCTCGCAGGCCTTCGCCGAGGGCACAATCTCAGCGGTGCAGGCGGCGCTGCACAAATACCAATTGGCCCTGCATGACATGCAGGTGAAATTCCAGCACACTAGCGAAACGTTGCACAACACACGCGCCCAACTGGACACCAGCGAAGGCACCAAACAGTTGCTAACCAACAAGATGCAGCAGCTGACAGAGAAGTTGGATTCGAGCAATTCAAAGTTATCGGAATTGCTGCAGGAGCGCGAGAGCCTGCAGAAGAGTCTCGACGATGTCCGGGTGCAAAAGCAACAGGCCGAAATGGGGCGTGCCGATCTTAATAATGCGGTAAGTGAGTGGGTGTCTCGCTGTCTCTCTGTGTCTCTGTTAGTGATAGCGCAGGTGCAGATAAGCATCGCCAACGGCTAGACAGACAAGACGAGACGAGACGAGTCGAGCCGGGCAGACTTGGCAGGGCAGACCCCAGAGCCGAGACCCGAGACCATTCGCCCCGTAGACGTGTTGATTATACATAGGAAACGAGACAAGTACAAATCAATTAAGCACGAGCTAATGCTCTGATCGATTAGAGCCTGATTATAGAGGCAGGCGAATGATGTTATGGAACTTCGTACAGGTTGAAGTTGAAGCTTTCATTACTTTTCGTAAAGGGGGCAACAACTTTGTAGGCATATTCAACTGTAGAAATTTTAATTTGATCATGACAAACATTTTTATAGCCAAGCATTGGAATAAAGCAATCAAGTATTGGAATGAAGTTAAACTAACTTTATGTAAGCAGAGGAAGGCGTGGCAGACCCTTACAAAGTAATTAGACCACACAGTTAAGCCCTCTTTGTCTTTCTGTCTGTATGAACACGCAGATCTCAACTATTATTTAAGTTAGAGACACCAAATTTGGCATGCAGTTTTTTATATATCATACTTAGAGAATGCTTATATAAAACTTTAAAGGCCGTATCGAAGTTACAACTTGCTGCTTTATAAAGTAGTTAGCTTACTATAATATGTAACTATTCCTCAAATTTCAAGCTGATCAGACAATTGAGACTGCACTTTTCCAGGCTTCCTAGATAGTAGCATTCGTTACATGTCAATACAGATAGTTTCTCAGTTATTGCTGCTGTCTTCTACATGCTTGGTTTCTCTATCAAATTCGTATAACTTTGATTAACTATATAACTGTGTATATGTATTTATATCATTCCTATAAATCCCAGTTCGAGAACCTTAGTGGCGATTTCGAGAAGTTGCAGCTGAACTATGGCAAACTGCAGAAACGCATCGATTCCATGGAGGAGGACAAGAAGGCAGTTGAGCTGGAGATACAGCGCATACTCAAGGACAAGAACATTACAGAACTGAACCTTAGGTAGAGTATGAATACAGACTCTACAAGTATAAACAAATCCTGACTGCCTTCATTATTGTTGTAGATCTGAGGAGGATCGCAGCAGTCGCCTGCGAGAGGAAACGATTTCATTACGCGAGGAACTAAACCGCGTCAGCCTCAATCGGGATCTGCTGGAGCAGCAGCGCATTGAGTCGGACAATTTGATTGGTTTGCTAGAGAAGCAAAAATCGGATTTGGAATATGATTTGGACAAGTTGCTGCTGGAGAAGTGCGATCTGCAGGAGAAGCATGAGAAGCTGTCGAATAACAATTGCTCGACCAGTGATGAGCTGAAGACAGTTCAGAATTGCCTGGTGGAGGCGCAGGATGAGCGCAAGAAGCTGCGACTGCAGGCCACAGATCAAGCCAGCGAGATTGGTGAACTGAAGAAGGAGCTGGCCGTGCTGGATAAGGCACGCCTTGAACTGGAGACGGATAATCTCTCGTACAGTGAGAAGCTCAAGTGTCTGCAGTTGGAGAAGGAGAAGATCCTGCAGGACTTGGCATGCATGACACGTGAGAAATGCGACATACACAATCAGCTCACTGCCACGTGCCGCAAGAAGGAGGCACTCAACGAGGAGCTGATGCGCACACGGCAGCGCTTGGAGCAGACCACGGAGACAAACAGTCGCCTCAATCGCAACATCGAGGAAATGGTCAAGGATGTGGAGGAGAAGCAGGTGGTCATCGATTTGCATGAGAAGGACACACATCGCCTCAACGAACTACTTGCGGCACTGCGCTCCGAGAAGGAGTCGTTGGAGACGGTGCTCTTCGATACGAACACGACTCTGGAGGCTGTCGAGGAGAAGCGCAGCCAATTGGAGCGTGATCTGCAGGAGGCTTTGGTACGTGAGGAATCACTTAAGAATCATGTGGCTCGACTGCAAAAGGAGCTGGAGTTGTGCCAGCGCAAGGCACAAGAGACTAAGACGCAGCTGGTAAATGCTGCACGTGCCGCCGAGAGTGACTTCAATCAGAAGATTGCCGGTCTGCAGGCAGCTGCCGAGGATGCGGCCAAGCGGCATGGCGATGAAGTGCTGCAGCTACGCACTGCGCTGGAGAAACGCTTGCAACAGGCACTGCAGGCATTGCAAACTGCCAAGGATGATGAAATCGAGAAGCTACAGGAACGTTTGGCCGCTCTGCAGGCGCACATCGAAAGTCTGGTGCAGCAGCACGAGGAGACGCTCATTCGTGCCGAGAATGAGAAGCAACAGGCACTGCTGATGGCACATCGCGACAAGCAGGCGGTGGCCGAGCGACTGGAGTCCGTGTCGCGGGATCTGAAGACCGAACAGGAGTCACTGGATCGCAGCAAGCGGGAGGCAAATGCAAGGGATGAAAAGCAACGTGCTGCAGTTGCGCAGCTCAAGGATCAAATTGTGCACATGCGCACCAAGGAGGAGGAGCACAAGTAAGTCTGGACGAAAGTCGGGGATTACTAATGCATATGTTCATCCTTTTCCCTTGCAGAATCAAGCTGGAGGAGTGCATTCGCAAGCAGGAGCTGCAGCTCAATAGCATGCGTGAGGAACGCGACACGCTGTGCCGCCTGAGCGAGGAGTACAAGATGGAGATACGCCTCAAGGAGGACAAAATGGAGGGCACCAACAATGAGTTGCAGGATGCACTGCGCAAGACCAAGGAGGGTAAGTACAAATGGAGATATCTACGATTGCATATAGTAATAATATAGTCTTGGAAGTTTGTTTGAGCTTCTTTATATCAGAGACTAAAGGAGTTAGCACTATGAAAGTTGATGACAATATATCCCATCAATGCACGCAGATTAAGTTTATTTAAGAAGTCTAAAGCGCGCCTTTAACTATGCAATACAAATAGAAATCATAGCGCACACTCCACAGCAGCTTTCTTACTTGTCTCTGTCTCAACCCATCTCTCAGTTAAAAAGTTGAATAAAACTCTTAAACTTACACAAAGAGGCGTCGAAGTTTGCACAATTTCTGTAAGCTCAAATATTTTGGTATCCTTTGGGACACGCCCTTCTTGCTTAAACAATTATATGGCATACCAAATGCAATGTTTCACTGTTCATGCATTTAACTATGACAGTTTTATGATTATGTCTTTATGTCGACCTCAATCCGACTGTGCGCAACTGAATCCAAGAAGTACCGAGTCGAAAATAGAAAGTAGAGCCACCTGGAGACAGGCCTGGCCAGATTGCATGCTCGAGCATAGTCGTGATATCAAGGAGAGCCATTAAGCTCTGTTGTTGTCTCTATAATCTATGGCAATCAATGCAGACTAAGTTTATTTCAGAAATTGCAAACTCTCTAAACTCTAAAGCGCGCCTAAACAAATAGAAATCATAGCGCACACTCCAGAGCAGCTTTCTTACTTGTCTCTGTCTCTTACCCGTCTCTGTTTTTGCTCTCCAGGCGAAGGCTACATTGAGAGCCTGCGCAAGGAACTTACCGACAGCCGGCGCCAGCTGGCGGACAGCAACATTGAACGGGACAAGTACTCGGGCAGCAACAAGGAGCTGCGCGATCATGTCAAGCGTGTGGAGAGCGCCAAGCGGGAGCAGGCACGCGCCATTGAGGAGGCACTGCAGAAGATCAGCAATTTGGAGGAGGCCAAACACAGTCTGGAGAACGAACGCACTCGCTTGAGCACCATACTCAAGGAGACGGAGAATAACTTCACCAAGACCACGCAGGAGTTGAATAGCACCAAGTCGACGTTGCACAAGACGCAAATGGAGTTCGCGCAGAAGGATGAGGGCGGCAAGGAGCTGCAGACTAAGCTGGCCGCTGAAATGGAACTCAAGGAACGTGCACAGCAGGAACTCTGTCAGATCAAGAAGCAATTGTCCGATCTGGAGGCAAATCTCTGCGCTACACGTCAAGAGCTTGGACGCGCCAGGTGTCACAACAATCAGGAGGAGCATCGTTTCCATGCACGCGAACAGGAGCTGGCCACACGCATGGAGGAGGCGCGCGGACGTGAGAAGCGTCTGGAGGATCAGAAACACAATCTCGAGGTTTGCCTCGCTGATGCCACGCAGCAAATGCAGGAGTTGAAGGCACGTCTGGGCGGCGCCGAGGGTCGCATCAGGGCACTGGATGAGCAGTTGGCCTGTGTTGAGCTGCACAAGCGCGACACCGAGCACAAGCTGAGCTCGGTGGTGCACACACTGCGTCGCATTGCCGGCATCCAGGTGGACGGCAGTGTGAACCTCTCGCATCGATTGTTGAGCCCCTCACGGCGGTTCAGTCCGTCGCGCAGTGTGGGCGACTATGACAATCGCAGCACATCTCAGTGTCCCGATGCACCCGTCGATGTCGATCCGGATCTGGTGCGCAAGGGAGTGCGCAATCTGATGCATCAGGTGGCGCAGTTGGAACGCGAAAAGGATGACTACAAGTCGCAGCTGGGCGCGGCCAAGAAGCAGCTGCAAGATGCCGCCGAGCAGCAGCTGCGCTGCGACACCAAGCTGGGCAAGCTGCAGGCCATGCTACGCAATCTGCAGGAGGAGAAGAGCAACCTGGAGACGGACCGCAAGATGAAAATCTCCGCTCTCAATGCACTCGAAGAGAAGCTCAAGCAGCGCAGCGAGGAGTGTCAAATGCTGCGCGAGCGTCTGGCCCAGACAGAGATGCAGCTGGCTGCCACCTCCGAGGAGAATGGCCAGAATGAGGAGCGACTGGAGAAGAGTCACCAGCAGTGCGCCAAACTCGACAATGAGAAGCGTATGTTGCAGGAGGAGCTGGCAAAGGTAGAGGGACGTGCCAGCAAACTGGACTTGCAGCGCGTTGCCATGGAGGGAGATCTGACGCGGCTGCAGATGGCGTTGCAGGAGAAGGATTGCAACATACGCCAGGTATCAGAACGTCTGGATAACCAGACGCGTGCCATGACCCAACTGGAGGATCGTTGCACCTCACTGAAGTCCACGGTGGATCAGCTCAAGGAACGACTGCAAAAGGCGGCCGTGACAGAGACACAGCTGAACGGCGAGATCAGGACACTGCAGAAGGAACTCTCCGAGCAGGGTCACTGCTCGCAGGCCAACGAGGACAAGCTGAAACTGTTGCAGAAGACTCTGCAGACAGCGGAGAACGAGAAGCGTATTCTCACCGAGCGTCTGGACAGCGCACAGACCAATCTCAATGAGCTGCGACGCAGTCAGCAGGCACAACTCGATGGCAATCAACGGCTGCAGGAGCAGGTCACAGATCTCGAAGTACAGCGATCTGCGCTGGAATCGCAACTGCGCATTGCCAAGTGGAATCAGGAGAATGGCGACAAGGTGGTGACCAATGGAAACGGTGGAGGTGGCAGCGGCGGCAGTCGCGAAGAAGAGGAGCTTAGTCGGCAACTGAAGTCATCGCAACGGGAGAAATCCGAGCTGCGCAGCAAACTGCAGACACTGCAGGACAAGGTGAAGCAACTGGAATGCGATCGGAAGAGCAAATTTGCCGGTGGCAATGCCTACGATCGTGCAGAGAAAGCTAACTCATACTTCGGCGGCACCAACGGCGGCGATGCTGGTGAATACGATTCCAATCGTTATGATGTGGGCGGCACTGGCGGTGGCGGTGCCTATAGCTGCGGTCTCGATCACAGTGTAATTGAGCAGGAGACACGCGATTTGCGCCTGAAGGTGCGTCGCCTGGAGACGCTGCTGGCCGAGAAGGAGTCAGAGCTGGCACGCTGCAAGGCGCGCATGGTTGATAGCAGCAAGTGTATGGATGGCCTGGATGCCGATCGTTATCGCAGTGCCCAGATGCATGCCGAGAAACTGCTCGATGCACGCGAGCAATCCCACAAGCAGCAAGTGCTGCGCCTAGAGAATCAAGTGAGTCAGCTGTTCATACTTTGTTTAAAGCTAAGCTAATCCTTCACTGTCTTTCCCCTACAGATTTCCATGTTGCGCGAGCAACTGGCTCAGGAGGCTAAACGACGCCAGCAATATGTTTTGCGCAGCTCCAAGGCGAATCGTGAGATGCAGCATCTGCGCAGCACTTTGGGCGACTCCCTGCGCAATGTTTCCCAGCATCCTGTGGATGCTCATTTGCTGGAAAGCGAAAGCAGACGGTAGGTTCAAGTACAAGATCCGTCGACTGATAAAGTGAACTTGAAATTCATTAAAATATCATAAAGCCATCAAGTTATCTAAAATTCGGAAGATTTTTAACTGATATAGTAAAGTCTTATGAGAATATCGTAAATGTTTATGAAAATATCATAAATATTCATAAAAATATCATACATTTTTGACTGATAGAGTATAGTCGTATAGAAATATCGTAAATATTCTTTAAAATATCATAAGTATTTATGAAAATATCGTAAATATTTATTAAAATATCATAAAGCTATAAAGCCACCGAAAAACCGCAAATTTCACTTTTAATTAAAAATTTAAGATAAAATATGTACAAATTTCCATTTCCAATAGCTAGCGAGTATAATAATGAAAATCTCAATGTTATATTTGTAATCCATAAAAATCACACACAAAAACCAATTAAGAACTTAAACCACAATCACAATGGCAATTCACTTGAAATTCGCTTGATTTTTGACGTTTCTAGAAATGATACAAGTCCATAGATGGCTGTAAGTGTGCAGGGACACTGCACATGCCAACTATGGCCGTTCTCTAGCATGTGTTGTATACATATAGCAAATAATATTCACCTTATCAACGCGTCTATAGATATGGTTTCAATATAGAACTAAGGTATATAATACTAATACTAACAATTTTGTATATTTTATTTCAGCTTGGACTCTGCGGTCTCAATGAGTCTGCCACCGTCGTCGTGTCGCGATTACGATCGTGACTAAGCAGAGAGTAGTGCCCTTATGCCACTGCGTTGTCATCTGGTAAATTGATCCCGCCAAGACGTAACGTTCACTGCCAGCGTATAGCAACAAACAAACTAAAAAACAAACCAAGTGCATTTAGGTCAACTAACATAACTCTATACCTAATAACATATATAATAACTATACTACTAATCCATCAAATTGCATTTCGAGTAACATTCTAGCTGTTCATTGTCTGCCCCGATAGACAATCGAATATAGTGCGTTCCATGGGTTATCCACAAGTGGATCACAATATCATCTTATCGACACAACACACACACAAAACATTAATATGCATTACTCGTATACATTAAAGGGTCACAAGTTCCGCTTCTCCTTGAAAGAGAGAGGAGAGCACAGAACTGCATACTTATACCAATCATATAATATGAGCTATATACCATATATATATATATAAACTTATGTCACAGCATAACATTCAGTGCATTTATATTGACATGAACACATAGTCTGCACCAACACAAAGCAAACAAACACTTCCATGATCTCGTAATGATACAGTTTGTGCTCATGAAGAAGAAGAATAAACACATCTAATAACACATGACAACAAACTGGGTGTTTTTTTATTGCTTTTTCTTCAACAGCTTTTCCAGAGTCTCGACAACGATTTTCATATTCGCTTTCTGAGCCGATAGCTTAACCACTTCACCTGCAATGGCAAAGAGAGCCTTGGCTTTTCCCTTGTGATATTGCTGCACAGCCTTGGGCTGATTGGCAATCGCTTGCTGGCAATAGGTCTCAATGGTGCTTAGATCACAGATCTGCTGCAGATTGTGTTGCTCGACAAGCTGAAATGGGAATGAGTTAGTAGAACTTAAGATATATATATCTTATATTCCTACCTGACTAACACTCCCTGAGGGATTGCTGTGTAAGAGTTGTATGAGCTGGCGAGCCGCTTGTAAATTGATTTGCTCCGCATGCAATGACTTCAGGACATCTTTTAGGGCATCTGCGCTTATTCCACTAATTGGGAAAAAAGAATTCGTTCGCTGTTTTCCTCTTCAGTACCACAAAAAAACTTACCAATCTTCTACGTCTACATTTTCCTTGTTGCAGTAGGTCAGCAAGTCGTTAATAAGAAAATTTGTAACCAACTTGACTGGAACTCCGACTAGACTTTTGGTAATGTTTGTAAAATACTCCAGAAGAATGGGTTCGTTCTTGAAAAATACAAAGGAAGTGTCTAAAATGTGGAGAGCTCAAAATCTTAGTTTAAAACCTACCACCAATATAATTGCAGTCTCTGCATTCAATTTGTAATGCTCCACAAGTCTTTGACGTGTGTGCTCTGGTAGTTCAGGTATTTCCTCGCTAAGAGCAACAACTGATATAAGTTCTGAAGTGGAACTGGAGCCTGGCCTAAGGTTTAAATGCAAAGGTGGCAAATTGGGCTCAGGCATGAAACGGTAATCCTGCAGAACTTCTTTGTCACGCATGGCAATGGTGCGTCTGTTTTCCGCATCCCAAGAGCGTGTCTCATTGGTGATCTTGCCACCGTCGGCAACAAGTTCCAGCTGGCGATTGATCTCATATGTGATTGCCTGTGAAATGCTGCGAACAGAGCCAATGTTTTTGACCTCAGTGCGTACACCGAGTGGATCACCTTCTTGGTGAATGGATATGTTGGCATCCACACGCAAGGCTCCCTCTGAGAGGGAAGAGGTTAAAAAAGTCTACAGGCCTTAAGAGTGAGCACTTACCCTCCATTTTACAGCTGCAAGTCTGCAGTCGCCGCAAGATGAGCATCAGTTCCTTTACCAGCGAGGCAGCCTCTTCGCCGGTTTCTAAATCTGGTGCAAAGACAAGCTCCATTAAGGGCAGACCAGCGCGATTCAGATCAACTAAGCTTCTTTTCAGATACTCATCGTGCAGCGACTTTCCACTGTCCTGCTCCAATTGCAATTGCAAAAGGTTAACGGACTTGTAGTAAACCTTTTTGCCCGGTGTTATGACCGGAAAAGTCATCAGCCCATTATTCGCCAACGCCGAGCGTTGTTGTGTAATCTGGTAACCGTTCTAAAAGAATACACGAATATTTCTATTGGCACTGACGCGAACATGAAATCTAGGGAAGACCTACTTACTGGCAAATCAGCATAGAAGTAGTGTTTCCTATCGAACATGGAGACTTCGTTTACCCGACAACCGAGCGCCAAGGCTGTCTTAATGCCTGATTCTACACATTTCCGATTGAGAACCTTACAGAGATCATGTTAAGTTAATATTTGTTGCAATTAGTGAGTATTTAAAGTACCTACAGGCAGAGTACCAGGTATGGAAGCATCAAAATAAGCTACAGCTGTGTTAAGGGGTGCTCCGAATCCGGTGGCGCTGCCCGAAAACAATTTGGTTGCACTCGCTACTTGTGCGTGCACTTCCAGGCCGATAACGCTTTTCCATTTCCTGGAAAAATCAACAACTGTAGACAGCAGGTTGTATACTATATATACTATTACCGTTTAGGTGCATTTGCCAACTTTGGCTGTGTTGCCAATCGCCGGATTATAATATAATTGCTCATATGAATTATTTGTTCCCGGCTGATATATTTGATAACCGCAACAGCTGCGAAGAAACAGTTATAATTCATATGTCCCCCAACATATTTATCGATAAAAAATCAAATAAATCATGCATAATAAATAGACAGTCCGGTATTATTTCGTTACTTTATTGACTATACTATTTATAATTGGTTTATTTATCAATATTTTAATTGGTTTATTTATCAGTTATTTTAATTTCCGAGTAGTTGACATAGTTGGATGGGGTAATGTCGCTAATTTGCCGCATATGCACAGCTGATTTGTGGGGTCGTGTCACGGAACAGCCGTTTTCATATCGATGCCTAACGCAAAGCATCGATACTTATCGTACTTACGATAAATCAAAATATCAGGCGAAGTGGGCTCCCACTGGAAGAAGAACATGAAGAAAATGAACATTTTACTGCTAAACATGTGAAAAAGATGAAACTAGCAGTGGTAAGTACAACAAATGCAATAAATAAATAACAACGTGAATAGCAAAAACCCACTGGCATTAAAATGTGATGCAAACCTATTTGTGTAAATCAGTTGACAACAACGACGAAGAAGAGAGCAAAAAGAAGCACACGCAGCAGAGCAGCAAACAGAAAAAACAACACGACCAAGAGACAACGACAACTTCGACGACTACGACGACGGCTACATAGTTCTTGGGTTGGTGGGCACTGCCAAAGTGCAGCCGCAGCTAGAAATCAGAAAGAGGTGGTGGAGGAGGAGGTGGTGGTGGTGGTGTTGGAGAGAAGGTCGAGATAGAGGCGAGGTGCACGAAGAGCTGCAGGAGCTCATGCTGAAAAATCAATCGAAGAAACAAACAATCACATGCTGTCTGCTGTCCCACTGTTGTCTGCAGTTACCAATCCATCAATATACTAAACATCAATATGGACATCGAGAAGATCTTCAACGATTTGGAGTCAAATCAAACGTACGAGAACGAATTGGCAAAAAGAAAACTTGTTGAACTTTTAACTCAGAGTAAGTGCATTCATGAATCTAAACCGGAGCAATAGTGAGTTATCAATTTGATTCTATAGCTAAGGAACCATGGCCAGTGCGCTATATGCTGGACTATTACATCAAAACTGGCTCGTTGCGGATTATGGAGGTGCTGGTGAAGGCTCAGACGCCGCACGATGGTTACATATTCGATCGCCTGGATGACTGGCTCAAGCATCAGCAGCATCGTATCCAAGCACTGAATGTGTTCTGTTTCATTGTGCGACATCATCCCACCTGGTTGCACAAAATCGAAAAGCATCGCTTGATCAAGAGTGTCTTTAAGCTCCTGACAGTAAGTTGGCAATCCTTGAATCTCTCTTTATTGCACAGCAAGTAACTTAACATACTCCCCTCTCTATGTTCTGCAGCATGAAAAGGATATTGTGCCGCTGATGAGCGCCCTACTGTGCATCATTACACTGTTGCCCATAATTCCAAACTCGGTACCGAACTTTCTGAATGACCTTTTCGAGGTATTTGGACATTTGGCATCGTGGAAGTTGCAGAATATCAATCGACTCCCGGATGAAAAGCTTGTGCACCTGCAGTTGGGCTTGGCGATGCTCTTTCATCGGTTGTACGGCATGTATCCGTGTAATTTCCTTAGCTACCTATCGGACTTCATCAAGAAGGACAAAGGTGGTGGCATCTTTCAGCATACGATTAAACCATTGTTGGACACGGTGCGCGTGCATCCGATGCTCTTGACAGCCACCACGGAAACAGAGGTGAGCAATGTACGTTGGAAGGAAATGGAACCACATGATGTGGTCATGGAATGTGCCCACTTATCGCTGCCCGTGCTGCATCCCGATTCCACCAATGAGGACATCAACTCTGCGTATCCCTGCGGCACGCCCAGCTATAGTCGCATGACATCGACCACATCCAACAGCGATACCTACTACAACAACGGTAGCTATCAGTTACGAAATCTGCATCCGATAAAACGTTTTGAATCTGTGCCAGGATCCGAGAGCAGCAATGCGCCCATCTGGAGTCCACACAATGAAATAGCCACGGCTAGCAGCAGCACTGCGATTCCCTTGACACCAACAGCGCCGTTTATATTGCCACTGCAGCCGTCCAGCAGTAATGCTCAACTGCTTGGTGTGACGGGCTCCTCTCCCCCCGAAGCGGCCGTAGAGGCTACGCCAGAGACGACGCCGTTGAAGGATTTGCGTGACATTAAACAGCAACAGCAGCAGCAACAACTGATTTCCAACTCACATGCAGTGCGTGCCATCTTTGCAAACAGTCAGCCATCGTCTCCGATGCGTAAGGATCAGCAGAATCAATTCAATTTTCCTGATGCCAGCAGCGCCAACAGCAGTACAGTGCCAGAGGAGCCCTTGGAACAGTATACACGCATCCCCATGTCGAATTGCGATCGTCGATTGCAACAGGTCATTCAGGACAGGCATAACATACATGCCGAGCTGCCGGAACATCATCCGGAGGCTTTGCTGACGGCCACACAGTGTACAACGGGACCCAATGCGGCGGTGCAGACGACGCTGGAGTTGAGGAACGCCGTTTGTGGTGAATGCAACGAGACCGACCGTGGCCTATGTAGCGACGGAGGATTGCATATGCCCACCAGCCGATCTATGCAGCAGCTCGCGAAGGGCGTGAAAAGACGCAGTCGATTCACCAGTTACTGTTGCAATGAAACCAGCAGCAGCAACAGCAGTGCTGCCGGCAGTGCCTGGCCAGGCACAGGGGTCAAGAAAGCATCGATTAGTAACGCTCTGGCGGAGACTCAAATGCGGCGCACTAAATCATGTTCGGCACTGCCACACCTGCAGACGGAACAGCACGAGGGGGAGGATGATGAGGCCGACTGCCCCAGTCAGCGACAGGAGAACGGCAACGGGAACGGAGTGCATCATCAAACACAAAAGACTGGGCAGGCCGGCAGTCAATTGCAGCGCAGCGGACGCATGTTGGCCATGGCTATTGCCCCCAAGGCAGCAACGGCAGTGGATGGTAGTAGTTGTTGCAGCAGCAGCACCACTGCAACTGCACAGACACAGACGCTGGAGGTGATGTCGACAAACTATGAGGATTCGCTATTCGAGCTTCTGTTGGAGTGCAAGGAGCAGCGCAACAAGTATGAACGAAGTCAATTGTATCCACAAGACATACTTGATCAGTACATTATGCGTTCGATACACGCCAAGGACAGCTTCGATGCGTCAAGCAATGCCAACGTGATCGCCTCGTCGCTGCAGGAGCAATATCAGCTCATCTGTTTGCAGCTACAATACGAGAGCTATCGACGCGGCATACACGCGGAGCGCAATCGCCGTTTGATGGGACGCAGTCGGGATAAGCGTAGCCTGGAAATGGAACGCGATCGCTTGCGAGAACAGCTCAAGAACTTTGATGCCAAGAATCGGGATCTCGTTTTGAAGATGGACGTTGCCATACGGGAGTCCAATAAGCGTCAGAACAGCTATAACGAGGAACTGGCTGACTTGAGATCAAAGTATCAAAATGAACTTGAGCAAAATCGATGTTTGCGACAGGCGAACGATGATCTACAGACGCGCCTCAGCTCGGAGGTGTCGCAAAGCAAGGAGATTAACTACGAACTGGAAGCGCTGCGTGGACAGATCTTCACCATGAGCACTGAACTGCAACAGGCCCAACAGCAGGCCGAGTTGGGACAGCAGTACAAACAGGAGCTGACGCGCCTGGAAGCCGAGTTCATTATAATGGGCGAGGTGCAGGTGCGTTGTCGGGATCGTCTCGCGGAAATTGACAATTATCGTGCACGCGATGAGGAGCTGCAAATGCTTCAGGAGAGCTACAATGCAGAGCTGAAGGGTAAGTTACAAGTTCAGTATATACTCACATTATCTGATCAATCAATCAATATATGTTTGCAGAACTGAGGCACAGCCTGGATGAGAAGACATCGCAGCTAGAGAGCACCAGGCATAAGATCATTGAGCAACAGGCTCAGCTGGTTAACAGCGAAAAGGTCATAACGGAGCAGAAGCGTTTGCTGCGCACCGTCAAGGATGAATACGAGGAAATGTTTAAGGTGAGTATTTGGTTAAATTCAAATCATTTATATATTCTTAACATCTGTGAAACTTTCCCTCTTCCAGTCGGTAAATAAAAAGTACGATATACAGAAAAAGATCATCGTGCAAATGGAAGAGAAGCTAATGATGTCAATGCAACAGCCGCAAGGCACTGTGGGACACACCACCTGCTCTCCGGACACAGATCGAACTGGTGAGACCTCTCATTATAACAATAATAATAGAAATTTGTAGGTATATTTTATTATACTTACAGACATTGCCTCATCCATGGAACGCAACTCACCGCTTTCCACATCACTGGCATCGAGCGAGAGTCTCTCGGCCAGCCTGCGCTCGACAGAGCTCAAAAATCTCCAGCAATTGTTGGAGACACCTTCAATTATCGATGTGGTGTTAAGTACTGGCGGCAGTGCAGGCGGTACTGGGGGATCAGGAGCTAGCATCGGCACTGGGGGCGGCAATATGTATGAGGACAATGCCCGCCTACCGGCAATTGACTTGGCCTCTTCGGCGGGTACTGCAAGCGCCATAAACATAATGCAGACGACGACGACAGCGACAGCGACGGCACAAGAACTAGACCTGCCTACAACATCTAATCACATACACACTCACACCCACCCACATTTACATTTACAACAACAAGAGGAGGAACATCAGCCAGAAGCAGCAGCGCACAGTCAGCAGCAAAATATGCGTTTGTAATAAACTGATTATGTTAAAAGTACACAAGGCTGTCAATTATAAGAAAGAAAAAAGAAAGAGAATCGTTAAAAGAAAAAAATGGGGCATCAAGCATTAAAAAAAAGAACATGTATCAAGAAAATAGCTGCAACAAATTTATCTTCTCTATTTAAAAACAAATAATTTTTTTTTTCGTCTACAACCAAAAAATAATTATTGTCGATTTTTGAAACAAATTGTTCAGGGTTTATGCATTCAGTTGAAAACTGTAACTAATGTTTAATAAAACAAAAAGAACGCAGACTCCACGCAATAATTATAAATAACGATTATAAACGTTTGAAATTTTAACTTGTTGGCACATTGATATGTTTTTTGTCGTATAAAATTGTAAAAAAACAAAACAAATAAGAACAGAGAAGAATAAAACGAAAATAGGTTTTGATATGATAAAATATGTAAATGAAAATATTTCAAGCGCATTATGATTTTTTTCAATAAACAATCAAACGAGAAAATTGAACTTGTTTTTGTTTGTTTCAAATAAATTGCGTTGTAGTATAATAGCTGCCCAAGAGTGATCGGCGCTCAATTTAAAAAGCAGTGAGCGCAACAGTTGTGCGGCATTGCCAACATGTATGATAAAATCGTTTCATACAGCTGGCATTTTTGCGAACAGCTGTTCTCAGTGGCGGGGTAACTTTAAACAGCTGTCACATCAACAGTTGGATAGCATAGCCAACATACAAAATAAAATTCTTCAAACATCTGGCAGCACTGTGAACAGCTGATATAGTGGTGGAAGAAGAAGAACTTCTGGGAAACAATCAGCAGAAAACGCCTATAAAACAGAAAAAGAAATGCTGTCTCAATATATGGAAGAGTTCGAACAGGTATGTAAACTATTAAATGATAATTAAGCACCAGTTATAACAAGATATTCCATTTAGGAGCCCTTTGAGGTTGGTGAATTCATTGAACGTCTCACCTGGCGCACCAACAATGAGCTGCAAAATAGTGATGATTTCAATCCCGTTGCACTGCATGACACATTCATCCAGACGATCAAAGATCTCAAAATATTACAGGAAAAACAGCAAAGCAAATGCGAACGCTTAGAGGAATCACTTCGACAGGAGCAGGATTTACATGCTAAGAAAATATCCAAGCTGCAAGAACGACATCAGACGGCCATCGATTGGTTTGGTCAGCTCGATGAGAAAATCAACTCAGTGGCTGGAAAGATTATGCATTTAGGTGAACAACTGGAAAATGTGAACACCCCACGAAGTCGTTCGGTGGAGGCACAGAAGCTGCTCAGTTATATGTCCGAATTTCTAATGGCTGGGCCCGTCATAGTCAATGATATATTCTCGGATCCAGTGCGTCTGAGTGAGGCTGCAGATGTCATACAAAAGTTGTATGCAATATCACAAGATTTACCACCAGGCAATTTCGCCGAGTCCAAGCGAAAAATTGAAAAGAAATACGATGAGGTGGAACGTCGTTTGATTGAGGAATTTGCCACAGCACAGAAGAGTGAGGATATTGAGCGCATGAAGGCTCTGGCGCAAATACTCTCACAGTTCAAGGGATACACTCAGTGTGTGGATGCCTATATCGAGCAGAGCCAAATGCAGCCCTACAGTGGCAAGGATATATTCATCGGCATTGTGCCCATGTGCAAACATCATTACGAGATAATCAAGAAGGTGTTTGCCAACCCACAGCAGGTCATGTCCAAGTTTATACTAAACATTTATCAACTGAAGCTGCATCAGTACGCAATGACCAAGCTGGATGACAAAAAGGACGAGGAGAAATATCTACGCACGCTTTACGAGCTGTATTCACGGTTAGCTGAAGATCTGTTAAAATTCTTTATATACTATAACATTGTACATTCGTATTTGCAGCACACTGAAACTGTCCAGTGATCTGCAAGTTTACATGTCCACCATCGACGATGATCTGCTCCAGAAGTTGACACAACAAATTTTCATGAAGAACCTTGCTGGTTATGCTGAAATTGAAATCAGGTGCCTTACTGCCAAGTGCTCCACCGAGTTGGAGAAGTTCTACGCCAGCAAAAAACATCAGAAGACGCAGACAACAAAAGGTTTTCGACGCAACATGGAGGTTTTAATTGCAACGAAAGCCAATATCAATATTGCTGCCATTGAGGATTACGGAGGCGAAACATTTCTTTCCGAGGAGCTGGCAATAAATATGCTACAAGAGGCAAAGGCATCACTTAAGCGATGTAGGCTGCTCTCTAGCGAGACGGAGCTACCCGGCAATGCCATCAAGCTGAATGATATATTACTACGCTTCCTTATGCACGAGCATGTGGACTACGCCCTCGAGGTTGGTCTTCAGGCAGTGCCTTTGGCAGAGGGCAAAGTATTTCCACAATTGTATTTCTTTGATGTGGTACAGAAAACAAATATCATTGTGCATCTGCTGGACAAGTTGTGCAATACGTCGGTCATACCCTGTGTGAGGTAACTCTACAGATTTCTATACTATATATCCAATTACTAAATCTACTTTTCTGTTCACAGCAACACCCCAAAATACTCGGACTATGTGTTCAAGAAACGCATATTGATGGAACAAATTGAAACGAAGCTAGATCAGGGCTTGGATCGCTCCATAAGCGCTGTTATTAGCTGGGTTAAGGTCTACTTGCAGTATGAACAGAAGAAAAATGACTACAAGCCAGAAACTGATGTGGATACCATATCATCTGCTGTAAGACCCTACGAGATGTACGTGTAACTTGATAACTTCTGTTACAATGTGTTGGCAATCGAGAGAATTATCTCTTTATTTTGACACTTGCCAAACATTCTTTTGTTATCAAGTTACCATGTTATCTGAGATTTAACCCAATTATTTACTGATCTTTCCACTTTCCTCTTTCAGGCCTGTCTGCAAGTTGTGCAAAATCTGCAGCCCGTCATTGTGCAGATTAAGAAATGCGTCGATGGCGAAAATCTGCAGAATGTGTTGACCGAATTCGGAACCCGACTCCATCGCATCATCTACGATCATTTACAGACAATGCAATTCAATACGGCGGGCGCCATGTGCGCCATCTGCGACGTGAACGAGTATCGCAAGTGCATACGCGAGCTTGATAGTCCACTGGTTACTCAACTCTTTGATATACTCCATGCATTGTGTAACTTGCTGCTGGTAAAGCCGCAAAACCTTCAAGAGGTCTGCACCGGGGATACACTGGTAAGACATTCTAAGACATTACCTCAACCCTTTACCAATTCACTTTCTTCTATATGATAACAGAATTATCTGGACAAGTCTGTGGTGCGTCAATTCATTCAACTGCGCACTGATTTTCGCATCATAAAGAACACGAACTATTTGAAGGGGATCATCGAGTAGCGAGCAGCTAGCAGCGGCCGAGCCCTTGCGCTGCGCTGAGTCACACATTCCCACACAATCAACCCAATTTAGCTTCTGTGTACTAAATAACATTATAGTATTTCATTTGATAATATTTCGTACGTTGTCGCATGTTTCAACTTTCAATTAAACTCAAGTACTTGAGGTTTTATCTACACCTAAGACATGATTCTCATTATTATTTATAACCGTACACACACCTTGGGGGGGACAGTCGAAAATCATCATCCTATTGGTCGATCACTCGGTTATCAGTCAGCACAAAAGAGCCCGAATGGAGTGAGTGAGTGAATACGCTTTAGCTTCTACAAAATCCCAATCAGATTGAAGGCGCGCAGTAAATCAAAGTTTATTGCTCGATTGTACACAAATTATATGTATTATATGCGCTCCCACAATTCCAGATACGCTACCGACGCCTGCTGTCGATTACTGCCAATTGGTATAGTTAGTTATTGGGTAGCTCCCGTTGCGGTATCAGTCAACCGTTAGCCGTGGTACCTGGCGTATCATATCGTTCAAGCTTCTGTTCCTCTGTTATTGTTGCTGCAATCGGTTTCTTTTTTTTCACTTACGGGAGCTTAAGCAAACAAACGCTGTACTAGATATTCTAATCGATCGCGATCTTTTCAAACTGATTAAACCATGCGCCGTTGTTTTGTTTACTATCTGAAAATACTTTGGGCCATTTGTATATTTCACCAATTGGACGCAGGCGCCATCAAAATCAGTCGGGATGAGGCCTATAAAAAGTTTTTGGCTTTGCGTTCGTTGCCGTTTGAGGATTGTGGTAAGTTGTGTGATTTGTTATGAGGATATAAGGGATATAGAACACGAATGTTATTGATGAAGTAAAGGTACCGTTCAATAGTACTGTTATATACAAACGTATTAATATATATAAAATATAAAAAAGATACATACATGTGTATATGATATATAATGTACTTAAAACATGATATACTAATAAACCTAAATGAAAAACGTCCAAAGAAGTTTACATTTTCAATAAACCTTAAGTAATTATAAGATCATTGTAGGAAAATAAATAAACTATTAGGAAAGGTTATTCACACGCCTTTATACTTATCAATCCAGCGCAAGATCATTGCTCAACGTCACCCAATTTGTAGTTCCGGGAATTCCAAGCAAAATATACATTTGACTTTGGCATCGAATTCCTCCACTTGTTTATTTACTTTATTAATGATTTAGTTGCCAATTTTCGAGCCTCTTAATTTGGGTCTACTTAAGAGATTGGCAAGTGTGCATACTTCATGGTTCATTATCGTCCAGTTGATACTGTCAGAAATTATGACATTAATCAGTGTCAAATTATTATTGTTGGGAAAGTTACTCGTGCCAACAATACCAAATACCAAAATGAAACAGGTTTAGTTTTTTGATTCCAATCGTTTGCTGATAATCGTTAAATGTGCATGCCAAATCAATTTGCCAAGCTTATGAGCGAGTGAGGACAACTTCTAATACCTTATGTCAGTTGCAGTTGGGGCGAGCCAATCACCGTTAGTTAACACTTTTCATTATTTTGATTGATGATGTATACACAAACATTTAAAAATAGACGTCATAACTGTCGCGACTTGTTTAATATACGATAGGTAGACATATCTCAAGTATCTTCTACTGGATCGAACGATATAGTTAATGTGTCACTCACTCTTAAGGGGTATTTCCCCGTCGTGGCTGGGACTAGGCTAGTTTCTTGGCTATAAATCTATTGATTGTAAATTCAGATGTATACAAGTTAAGAGTTATCTGTAGATAACTGCAATAAGGGTATTTGAGCTTCGGCATCCCGAAGTGCAGGCCCCAAAATGGCGACCACGATTGGTTTCTGTTAAGGAGATGGGGAGCGGGGCGCCAATGGCTTTCGTGTGTGTTCAACGAGGCGTGTAGTATGCGCAGAATGCACGTACCCATTTGTAAATAATCCTCGATTCAGTACAAATATACATGTTATGTACGTATTATAATACCTTATATAGTATTAATGTTTTATAAGAAATGCATTTGTTTTTAAGCATGTTTAATCTTGTGAATTTTGTTTTGTTGTTGTTGTTGTTTGTGCAGGTTCTGAGTACAAAGTGAACTACCTGAACATCGAAGGCTGCTCGAAGCTACCTTGTTCCATGGCCCGCAATTCGACTGTTAAGGTTACGGTGCTCTTCGATGATAACGGTAAGAATATATATATATTTATACATATATACGCTGATAACACGAATCGTCCATGCATTCAAATTCTTTTGCACACTCTCTCGGAAACAGAAATAGCCGCTGCGAGGGCGAATTAGTGTGGGGGAAGAAGTACTCGAAAAAAAACGTATACGAAGCGGATGAGGATGGGGAAGGGAAATATCATCGTGTGAACGACGATGACGGCGATAATGTGTTGTTGTTCTTCATGTCATAAAAATAATTGATCGAAGTGGCGTGTAAATCAAAATAATACCAGCAATTTCGCATTATACGACCTCTTTTATGGCCTGGTACGTAGTACTACTGGAAATACCGAACGTCTATACAAGCATAGTATATAGAATGCAGATCTACACAAATGCAAATGCAGACCTATCTGAATATATATATGTACATTTTGTTGCCGATAATTTATAAATAGAGCAAATATTGCTTAACTGTGTTTTGATTGCACCATACACGGCACAATTAACTGTGTCGAACGTGAAAAAGACATCAGGAAATCGGACCTGAATAGCCAACTTGAATTGATAAGGAATAACACAATTGAATATGTATTGTGCTCAATGATTTCAATCTCAAGCACCAATTAAGTTTATTTATGTAGGAGTATTTAATACAAGTGTGCAAGTGTGAGAGAGAGGGCTTTGCGATTATATCTCTGTATAACAACATAACTTACTGAATCATTTATCAAGCTTCCGTTTTAAGAGTTAAGGTGAACGATAAGCCGATGATTTTAACTCATAATATCATTGTAGATCACTCACTCATCAATACATGAAAGATCATACGTTTCTTCACTTTCAACCGGATCTTCTTATATTGTAGGTAATGGCGTCTCATTTCTAAAGCATGAGGTACGTTGGGTTTTCACATATATTAAGACTAAAGCAGCCATAACTCCCGATCCCTGTGATGGTGATCACGATTGCATAGTGAATATAAACGATAGCAAAAGCTACTGGGCCTATATCTATGTGAACAGTTCCTTGCCTGTGGTAAGTTTCAATTATGATTGACTAATTGCAAGATTGATTGATTGATGTTCTCCTATTTACAGATGAGTGGCAGTATGCTCTGGGAGGCCAAGAATGCAAAAGACGTAAATCTCATATGTTTTGAGGTGCCCGTTGCTATCACAGTGTGACCAGACACACACATACATACACATCCGAGATATGCTAAACATGTGCATATGTATTTATGATACTTATGTTAAATAAAATAATTGGTGCATGCAAAAACAGCAACAACAACAAATGCGTCATTAGTGGGCCAAGAGACTATACATAAACAAAGAGAGACACGCATAGACATGCTCGTGGGTACAAGTGGGTCCTTTAATGAAACAGTGAATGAAAAGCGCCGGCAAAGGAGCACAGACACACAAACACACACACATATGCAAACACACGCATTCATAAATAATGCGATCTTTTGTTTTTGGCGAAGCGACGCAATTGGAGCACACGAACACGAGGGAGAATGCCGACGACCGATTGCCCACAGCCGATTGCCGACAGCAAAGAGCCGAGTGCCGATTGCCCACAGCCGAGCCGAACGAGTTGCTGCTGCCTTCGGTTCAGCATCCCAGATGCAATGCAATTGGCTATTCCGCGCTCAGTGTGTCAGTCAGTCTTTGTGGGTGCAACGCGACGGTCGTCGACGCGAGCAGCTGAGCAGCAGAGCAGAGCATAGACGAAAACAGGCAGAATCGCGCAGTCGCTAATGCGGTCGCAGTCGCCGTCGACGTCGCAGCTAAAATCGAAACTAAATTAAATAATAACGTGCGATCAACGATCGATTTGAAGGCGAAGCTAAAGCAAAAAGGTCCCACAAGTGTTTGCAACGTACAGTGGGGTGGCAGCAACGCCGGCAGCACTAGGCTGTGGTGGTTGCCACAGGCTGTTTTCCCTTATTGTGCGTCAAGTGTAAGTACAACAACAACCACAACAGTGCAAAATTTAAAAGAAAAACAACAAAAAACGAAAAAAAAAGAGAATCGCTTTGCTCGGCTCGTTTGCTTGCCATTTGCGCAATTTGGTCGGCGTAAAATGAGATTGCCTTCGTGCTAATTGCGGCAAACGGTGGGGGTAAGTAGTATGTTGCCAAGGGGTTGAGAAGAAGGGGGAGGGGGATTGGCTTGGGGATGCTATGGTGACATGCAACGCCGCAACGCCACATTGCCCATGCGGTGCCGCACAGCAGCAACACTTTACACTTATGTACACTTACACTTACAGTGTGCCGCACAGTGCGTCCGTCCTTCCGTCCGTCTGTCTGTCCGTTTACTGTCCGTTCGATATTTTTGCCGTGGCAGATCCACCAAATCTTGCAGCAAGTCGTTATTGTCATACTCTTACTCCACATCGGAAGTAATACGAACCCGAACCCCTTTCAGAGACTCCACACTGGCTTCAAATTTAACCTAGAATCTGAAACCAGGCATTGTTACTCATCATCGTCAGTGAGTGTACATGCTTAGCTGAGCATTTGAATCCCAGTTTCTAATGACAAAGACACAAAACACAAGCTTGAAAAACGATCCCCTACATGACAAATGTTCAGTCAATTTAAGAAATTCGTAATTTCATTCAAAAACTTGTAGAGTATTTCATAAATGGCTCTAAATGTGATACAACTGAGGTGTAGAGTATTACTTGTAGTTGTTTTAAATGTATTCAAATGTGGTATTCGAAATTCATTCAGACTTAATTTTAAAAAATTCGTTGTTTCATTCAAAAACTTGTTGATTACTTCGAAAATGCTTTTGATACTTGTGAGATGAAGAGTATAACATTTAGTGCGTTTATTTTAAATATATTCAGTTCTGCACATGCCATAAAAGATCTTTATTTCACTAGAAAAATGTTCATTCAATGAATGAAATTCCTTAATTTCATTCAAAATCTTTCAATAATTCTATAAATGTTTCCAATTCTGATACTACTGAAGTATGAAATAACTTGTACTGCTTTTATTCTAAATGTATAAGTCGTAAAATATCCGAGTTGTTGTAGAAATAAGACACTGTTCTAGATTTATTTATTTTCCGAACTTGTTTTTCCACATATTTTGGCAGTACTTGTGCATTCATTGAAAAATAGAATCACGAAAATGCAATAAAATTACAATAATATAATGTACGTATATGAAACAAAGCGTAAATCTGCGTAGGAAACTAATGCACGAACGTAGTATGTATTATATATACAAACAAATAAAATATAAATATAATATATTGCATTAGACGATTATTATACTCATTTTATTCATTATATTTCAAGGTTCCACTTGCATAGACATACCTGTATTAAATAAAACTAATTCAATTAAGAAGCTTTTTTAAAAATTCGAAGAATTTTACCTTACTACCTTAGAATTCTAGTTTATTTTAAGCATTTTCAACCGTCACATGCATCTCATATAATTTTTGCCAACATATAGGGTATTTATGGTGCGTTATTATTGTAATTTGCGCATTGTGCCTCCCCTTTGGTAGTTTGGTGGTTTACTTTGCTCTTCTTTTTGCGTTTACTTAAACGTAAACACTTTTTTATGTGCGACTCCGCCACTGCACTTGAGCAGAGCGCAGCAACAACAATGCGATGACGATGTCGTTGCTGTTGTTGTTGCTTGTTGTTGTTGCTTGTTGGTCAAAGTGTTAAGCGATTTGCATCATATTACACACTGTTGTTGATGCTTCGCTGCTTGGCCATTGTCGCCATGGGCAGAGCTTCACTTGCAGTCGACGTCGTCGTCGCAGTTGCAGTTGCAGTTGCCTTTGCCTTTGGCTCCGCTTTTGCAGTCTGCGTCTCAGTCAGCGTCGCAGTTAAAGTCTCAGGCTCAGCCTCGGGCTATTGTGCTAAGCTCTGAAGAACGCAGACGAAGCGACTGCGGGCAAGGCAAAAGCAACAACAACAACAACATGAGGTAGCTACCACCAACGATTTATCATAGCGGCAGCAGCAACAGCGACGTCAACGAAATCGATCCGGATCTCTTAGCTTTCCTCTCGCTCTCTCGCGCTCTAAATGCTCTCTCTCTGTGTGTGTATGTGTGTGTGCGCTGCGCTGCTCTGCTCTGTGTGTGCAGCATAAAAAGTAATTTTGAATTTTTGAATCGTTAAAAGCAATTAATTGCCACTACGCAGCGGCAGCCAAGAAGACGCGGCAGACAACAAGCCAGACGGACAGACAGACAGACAGTGAGAGAGAGAGACAGACAGACAGACAGGCCAAGACCAAACAGCCATCCTGGCTGCGCAGTCAGCGTCGATGCTGCCATATGACAGCGACAGCGATGTACAGCGACAGGGACGTAGCGACGATCTTGGGGGAACTAGTGTAAAACTTTTCGGGTGCCCTCATTGCATATATCTATGTTATCTATGTTTCGGACCCTCTTTTTATCGATTAATTATATTGCCAATGCATTCAATCATTATTGCCCAATTGTGCTTTGCAATTATTACACCCGTGATTCAAAAAACAATAAATTTATCTTTCAATTTTTACATATATGTATATGTATATACATACATATTTGTATGTATGTATGTACATATATATTCTTTCTCAATTCAATAGTGTTTGAACGTCGAGATCTCAACCAAAAGCTAGAGACACCAAATATGGTCTGAAGTTTACTGTATACCAAAGCATTTTCAACTTGATTTATTTTTTATACTTAGGAGCCTTGATACTTAGGAGCCCTTGTGCATCGCCCACCCTGCACACGCCCAGCTACGGGCCTGGGCAGCTCAGTTAGCTTCAGTTTGCCAGCTTTACTGCCCAATTTTGTTGCAAATTTTGCTTTCCGCGGAACTTGCTGCATTTCATCTTGTTGTCATCGCTGTTGTTGTTGCTGTTGTTGTTGCTTCTGCTGTTGCCGCCGTCGCTGCCGTCGATCGTCGCACATTCATTTGTCGCTTAATGTCCCTCAGTTGGACCGCAGCCGTTGCAGCTCCCGTCAGATCAGCGCTGTCGTTTGCGCCCCTCCTCCTTCTGCTGCCCCTCCCCCATCCCGTTACCTGCCTCCCTCCGAGAGTGTCTGCTCCCTGAGTGTCTGTATCTGTATCGTCTTGGCATGTGCGGCATCTGCTGCTGCCTGTGGTTCTGTGATGAGATCTCTGCTGACTGCAGCACCTCCTCTTGCCCCTCCTGCTCCTCCTGCTGTGCCTATTCTGTGTGTGCGTGTGTGAATCTGGTGACATCCACTTGCATGCGCACATTCATCCCAGCCGTAGTTTACTTCATTTTATTCTCCTTCTCTCTCTCGTTTTGTGGCACATTCACACGCAACGCGAGGCACACAGACGCACAGACGACAGATGGATACCAAACCATAAAACATTAGTTTCCCATTTGCGTGCTAAATACCCTATGTGGATCGGCGCAGGCTTTAGCAGAGCTACAGACAGGGACAGCCTAAGCTCAGCCCAGCTCAGATCGACGTGTGGAATGCGGCCCCTCTCTCTTGCAGAAGGAATGCGCCGCGGCGCGCTTGAGGCCCTTTTAACCACATTCTCGGCACAGTAATTAGAACTATCGTTTAGAGGAGGGGGACCCATCAATATGCATGACTTCAGAGCTGAGTCGTGGATAAAAATGTACTTCGACAGTTGCTTAGTGCATTCAGAAATAATTCAGTAATGACTTTGGCAACGTTTATCATAATCACTAAAGTATCATATATGAAGATGTTTAATATGCTTAATAATTGCCTAATCTTCATATGGAGCTTTACTTATAATTTAAGCTGGTTTAAATGCCTCTGTGATTGTGGCGCATTAGTAAAACTGTTGCTGATGCATCAACATTTATTATAATCATCAATAAAGTAGCAGATAGTATGATATATAGACTAATATGCTTAATGTTAGCCTTATCTACATGTGAGGATAGTTACTATAGCTTTGCTTTTTATTCCTGAATATATTAAAGCAGAAATGACTTTGGCGAAAAGGAAAGGCTTATCATAATGATAGTGATGATCATATTCCATTCTACTAATGAGTTAACTTACTTTATGAGGGAACTTACTTTAGCTTAGTTTTGTTTCAACTTTTCCGAAACGACTTAAGTAGAGGAACAACGTTTAACGAAATGATCATTGAGTAAATCATCATGGAAGATAATTAAGTATGCCAAATGTTATCCGAATTTACAATGAAGAAACACAGTTAAGATCATTTGATAAAGTTTTCCTTTAAGTAAAAGCAAAGGCATAAAATCAAAGAATTTACTATATATATAAATATACTATATATTTAATGAACAATCATAACAATATCAATATCATTTCATATCAATATAGTTTTGATAAATGAAAAGATCTAAGTTAATGCTTAAATATATGATTCGGAATGTGGCGCTTAGTCTACAAATGCTTGAAAATATATCAAGTTGTTAATTTATTCTCTTAATTGCTTCTCTATCTAGCTTTTATAGGGTAGCCGCGTAGTCAGCACCTCAATCAGTTCGGCTGATTGAAGCTCTCTCGCAGTTTGTCTATCTCTGTCCGAGCGTCGTTCGGCTGCGTTTGTGGCACGCACCGTGATGCGCGCTTTGAAGTCCTGTCAAGCACTTGAGATACATTTATGTATTTTTGCATTTTCATTGCAGTCGAGTCGAGTGCAAATGCAAAGAATGATTAGTTAGTTGCTTGTGCTAGGGGGGGAGGAATGGACTAAACCGGTTGGCCAGTTGGGAGCGATCCTTCAGCATAATCAACATGCATGCTGTTAATTATGAATGCACGGAATGTGCGCAGTCTAAGCAGGCACAAGGCATGGAGAGGGGGAAGTGAAGAGAAAGAGAGAGCAAGCTGATCAAGTGGCCAACATATTATTGCAGATTACCAGCGGACACAGGAGACCCATTCCCAGAGAGAGAGACAGAGAGATAGGGAGTGAGAGCGATGCTGACACTGAAGCTGGCGCTGGCGCTGGCCCTGCTGGGCAGCCTGCGGTCTGGGCCTGGAATCGAGGCGAGTCTCACGTTGCATCAACGACAGCGCGACACCACCGACATCAAGGACAAGATCATCGAGCTGCAGTGTCTGGCACGCTGCAACAACAACAACAACAACTATAGCCAGCCCCATCGCTGTGTGGAGCAATGCAAATTGGAGCTATTGCGTGCACCCCGAGCTGGAAGTTGCCCGACAGTCACCAGCAGCAGCTCGATGGCAATGTACGCCCGCCAGGCGCGACTGTCGTGTCTGGTTAATTGTGTCCACGATCACGACTGCCTGGAGGTGCACAAGTGCTGTGCTTCCGCATGCGGACCCATCTGCATGGAGCCACTGGGCGTGCGCAATGCCACCCAATTGCCGCCCATACCCAAGATCTTGCGCTTCAAAATGCCGCGCAGCCACAAGGTGGAACTGACCATTGAGTCATCACTGTTGCCCTACTACTTCCACGTGGAGGTGAGATCCCACATTGGACGTCTCTTTGCACCACGCAAACTGGGCATGTGGCAGGCACAGCCAGCGGAACAGATACTAGAAACAACTGATGGACGCAATAAACAGTAGGTGAACCTGCCTCGCCTAAGTCCCCCACTCTAACTCTCTGTTTCCTTCCTCTCGCAGCATAGAGATCTTCTTCAATATACGTCCAGGTCGTTGGTATCAGGTGCGTGTGGCTGCTGTGAATGAGTTCGGTTTCCGTGGCTACTCCCAGCCTTCGCATGCCTTCACGCTGCCCAGCAGTAAGTGCCTCTCCCCATTCATCTCCGCCTATCCCCTCTATAGAGATCAGTTACTTTGCAGATCCCAAACCGCCCAAGCCGCCGAACGATTTGAAAATCGTTGCCAAGCAATATGATGGACGAGGCTATCTGAGTGTCAAGCTCATGTGGTGTCCATCCAAGTCAAATTTGCCCGTGGAAAAGTACAAGATCTTCTGGTCGCGCTATGTGAACAGCAAGGAGGGATCCATTGACACGGACATAGTGTATGTCAAGGATGTAAGTGGTGATCAGCTTGCACTTAATCTTGTATCTTTATGAAGCTTCTCTACCGCGCAGACGAACCAAGTGGAACTGAAGAAGCTGTTGCCCAACGCCTCGTACTACATACAGGTGCAGGCTATGTCCATAAGCGGATCAAGGCGTCTCAAGTCCGATAAGAAAGCCATGCTATATAATACCACAATGGAGCCATTGGACTCGCATGCAATGCTGCTCGACTGCAGCTCCAGGCATAGACACCATCATCACAATGCTATCGTGGAGATTGGCTCCACGCCGGCGATAAACATTAATGAAGTTCATAGCAACAACAACAACGTCGCCATCGCCACCGCTGAGCAGCTGAGTAGCGCCTCCTATGAAGCACGTTTCCGGTTGAACCGGAAATTCGGCATGATTGTGCAGATTTTGGGCTTACAGCCACACAAGGAGAAGTAAGTGGCACACCCCCTCTCTCTCTCTCTTTCTCTTTCTCTATCACCCTCGGCAAACACATGTTACTCATGTTATTTGATTGTTTGTAAACAAATTTCCAAATAATACTCCTACAACATGTACAACCTTCTCACTCTCCCCCCGCTCTCTCTCTCTCTCTCTGTTTCTCTCACCCGCAGGGTCTACGAACTGTGCCCCCAAGAAACAAATTGCGAGCAACGCGAGTTCAGCGCAATCCGCGTCAAAGTAAGTACCGCACATATACACGTAGTACAGTGGGATCTATAACGTAGAGCAGGCGGGGGCGGGGGCGACACGCCCATGCCACGAGCTTGCTTCGTGCCGGCCGAAACACTCATTTTTCTCTGGGTTTCGGTTTCTGTTTTTGTTTTTTTTTTGTTTTTTTTTGCGGTTGATTGACACGTGAAACACGTTTTAAGGCGGGCGCCACGTACCCCGGCTCGATAATTGCGCAAAATCCAATTACAATGGGCCTGCGCCGCATGCACGAATGCAAAATAGATCGCACCCAATTCGAATACATCAAGATAAGGTAACTATGATATTAGAATCAGGTATACAACTGATTGGAAACTCTGATAACAATTAAAACTGCAGTAAGAAAGATCTCTGT
The DNA here is from genome assembly GCA_018903715.1 of Zaprionus davidi. NCBI lineage: Eukaryota > Metazoa > Arthropoda > Insecta > Diptera > Drosophilidae > Zaprionus > Zaprionus davidi. Next base: position 3,982,844 of record JAEIGL010000003.1, read on the forward strand.
GAAGGTCCCTCTGGCGATAATTATTAAATAGATCCCTCTATCGAATCAAATAGAATAACTAACAATTTGGATATGAACTAATCCTGTATAGTCTATAATGTGATGCGATTTACTTGAGGAACATTTAAAACGAGTTATCATAAAAAAAACTCTTTAATAACGACTATTAAAAGAGTTAAGTTTACATACGGATCAATACAAATAACTTATAAATATGTCACTACTAAATAAAGTCTTGATCCTGCATCGAATGCATCATCTACTCGTATAAGAGGAACTATAAAAATATCTCTCAGTTTACTTAATTATCAAAAGACCATCTCATAGAGGATTATTTAAAGATCTCTCCATTTCTTTCGTGACAATAATTAGTAATATATTTCTTAATACTTCATGAACTGGAGGAAATACTAACAGAGATAAACATTTTAATTATACACAAATTAATTATGTTATTGTCTCTTTATATTACAGAAAGATTCGCTGGAATTTAGTAAATTAAAATATAACACAACGTACGTGTTGAAGGCATTGCGACCCAGTCCCAACTCGGTGCTGGATGACACCAGGAATGCATTCACATTCACCACGCCCAAGTGCGAGAGCTTTCGCAAACGTTTTCCCAAAATGCAAATACGTTGCAACGATTAGCTCCGATTAGAATCTAAGGATTTAACATCCGCAGCATGGCAGCTCATGAGATTAAACTAGCTTGTAAATAACTGTATCTATCGACTTAACTTTTTTACTTATTTCGGGGGTAGAAGAACAAGAGTTCTCGACTTTCCTCCGACTTTCCCCGCTGTTAGCTTTAAGTGCGACGCAACAATAACAACAACAGCAATAAAAACGTTTCGCAAGGAAACAATATTTATTTGAAAAGATCTTTAAACTCCTGTAAATCCTTTTGTAACTGTGTCATTTGTGGGCTACTGCTGGTCTCGAGAATCGCCTGAAGGCCACCCAGTAATTTACACTCATCCAGATTGACGCCCAGCTCGATGAGTGCCGCTATTAGCCTTGTTGTATAGAGAACAGGTCCGCCGACCAGATGCAGGAAGTCATAATGCTTCTCACGACGAGAACTAAAGAGTATCCGCTTGGACACAAAGTCGCCGTAGTTGCTGATGCGACCGACGCAGACGTAACGCTTCAACGACGGCGCATAGACTTCGATGCTGGCACGCAAGCTCTCCGCAGGCGTGAGACTGCCTGGAGGTGTGTAAACTACGCGGAAAGGCACGTCCAGAGTCTTATAGAAATCAGTGGCCAGATGAAGCAGTTGCTCCATTTCGTTATCGGCCTCGTCGGCTGTTTGTGTGGCCACAAAACTTTGCACCGCATTTGTTTGTGTGGCTGTGTACAGACTGGGTGGACACGGAGAGCCCGAGAGCCGTGCATCCTCGCGATTATAGCTGCGACCACAGGCAACAAAGCGAAGCGGCAACACGGACGGATACACGCATAGTTTGGTCATCGAACCAAGAAAACTTTCGAATGCAGCGCCCCCCGTCAGGAAGGCTGTGTTCAGCTTATTCTGCAAATGCTCCTCTCGCACCAGATGGTAATGCGTCAGGGGCGTCGCATTGGCTTCGAGGAGCACACAACGCACAAAGTCCGGATTGGATGTTTGCACAAAGTCGGCCTTTGCGATGAAATAGCGTGCCAGTGCCTGCATGACATTAACATCGAAATGCGCCGCTTGCTCCATAAGGTAGTAACGATTCTGATCAACATAATGCACCAAATCCTTGCGCTCCAAATGCGATGCTGCTCTGTTGGATTCTGGCAAACCATGACGATAGATCAGCTTCTCTTCATTTGCCGGCGGGCAGTGGAAATGCAGTTGATTGGGAACATGCAGAAAGTCGTGTATGAAGTCATCTTCGATTGGATAGAGTTTCTGCTTTAAAGTTTTAACCTCATTGCGTAACGCTTTGCCACGCTCGCGCAATGTGTCCAGCTCCGCGGGTATCGCGTTAGATTTCGTGAGCGCCTTCAATTGTTTGGTTACCACATCGCGTTCCTCGTCCAACCGCTGCAATTGCTCATGGTGTGTCTGATACTTTTGGTATTTACTGAGCAGAGTCTCCACATTTATTTCCAAGCCACGACTCGCGATGCTATGTTCCAGTGCAGCTTTGTCGCGGAATGTGCCGGTGAAGTCTAGAAAAGGTTGCAATGTCACATAATTTTCGTTGGCCTTATCGCCGGTTATGTAAAGTGCGGAAATATTTCGCCTGAGGGAAAGGCATTTCCGCGCCACACGTCGTATGTTTAACATAAGAAATTGTGCTTTGTTTTTATTGCACGTTTAAAAAATAAACAAGAGATCGGAATAAGTTCCGCTCACAGTTCACTCTATCAGCTGTTGTCTGTTCGCTCAGCTGAACAGTGAACAGAACAGCTGTTCTTGGTATGCACGCAAAAATTGTTATATTCTGTAGAAAATTTTAACAGCATTCTTTACAGTGCCAATAACATTCGCCATTTATCGGACTGCTCTAACAGAAATTGAAAAACAAATTGGAAAGAAATAATACAAAAAACAAATCTCACTTTAAAATCTAATTTAATAAACAACAAACAAGAACAAATTTTCATTTTACAGTACAACACAGAAATATGGTACAACATTAACATGAAATAGTAATTTGAGTAAATTAGACAATGAACAAATTCTTTGTGGGCTTTCCACGAAAGCTAAAAACATTTTAAATTAAATACTTTTTACTTGATGCTCTGCAGCACTTCAGTGTATGATGGGGGAGGTTGAAAGCTAATGAGTTCCTTGTAGATAAGTTCCTTCCATTTCTCCACCGTCAAATTCATATCCTCAAAACTTTGATCGTAGAGGTGAGAAATGCGATCATCACTTGGCTCAGCATATTTGGCCAAATACGGATGGGCGAGAGCCTGCTCTGCCGTAATACGCTTGTCAGCATCCAGTTCGAGCATCTTCTCCAGCAAATCAACAGCCAGAGGATTCGCGTTCGCGAAAACTTCATAGAAATTGACGCGCTTCGTTGGCTTCAGTGATTGAATATAGTTTCGTGCATTTTCCGAGGTAATCTTCTGCATAAAATCATCAGGAGGTGTGCCGAGCATCTCCATGATCAGGTTCAGTTGATGTATGTGATCTGTGCCGGGGAAGAGTGTGCGACGTGTGAGCAACTCCGCCATGATGCAGCCCACAGACCAGATATCGACTGTCTGGGTGTAGTGCATCCAGTTGAGCATGATCTCGGGAGCACGATACCAACGTGTAGCCACATAACCCGTCATCTCGTTCTCTGTCGGCCGTGCAAGACCGAAATCGAGAATTCTAAGTTCACAATCCTCATTAACTGCTATATTCGAGGGCTTCAGGTCACGATGAATAATACCTGCACTGTGGATGTACTTTAATCCGCACAGTATCTGATAGATAAGGAACTGCACATGATCGTCCGATAGCTCTTGCATTTTTATAATGTTATTCAAGTCCGCGTCCATCAGATGAGTCACCAGGTAGACTTGCTGAAACTCATCTAGCGTTGATTCCGGCGGGTGCGGGTGAAATATATCGAGCAGACCTATAACATTCTCGTGATCCATGTGCTTGAGCAGCATTAGTTCACGATAGGTACGTTTCGCGTGGACCGTTGACTGAAAGGGGCGGGACAACTTCTTAATGGCCACGTTTAGGTTGGTGCCCTTCACCCTGGCCTTGCACACTTGCCCATAGGCGCCCGATCCGACCGATTGTAACTGCTCATATAGCTCCGGTACTTCCCATTCGGTGCGATTTATATCCAATTTGTAGAACTTTTGCGAATTTACACCCGCTGCGGCCATTTCTTTCCGTCGGACGTTGTAAAAAGCAATCGAACTTGTCAACTTTGCAACAACAGTGCAAATACCAAAAATAGCTGATTACGTTTATCTGATTGGGCTATGGTCGGTCACCTAAGTAACCGCGCTGTGCCACCACTGTTGTTACTAACATCAACAGCGTCTGTCAAACACTGAACGTTGTTTTGATATGCGATTGTTTTTGCTCAATGAGCGACGCCTTGGGTGTTTACATTATGATTTCACCTACATATGTGTGAGTGTGTGCAGAACATAGCGTCGAAATGGCAACAAAATTACAATTGATCGTCGAGTATTTTTATTGTTTCCACAGCCAAACTATTAAAATTTTTCAGTTTATTGGCTGACAACGCTATTCATATTCAGATATCTGTATATATTTCCATTTACTACATGATAAATAAACAACATAAAACGTAAAATTATAAATAGAAGCGGACAGGGAACAATAAATAATAAAAGTAAACAACATTTAACATTTTCTTTGTTGAGCTGTTATTAACAGTAAACATTGGAAATATGCATATATGAATTTATATCAAATTTATCAATGATTGTTTATTTTAAAATTTAGAAAATGTGAAGTACTCGACTTCAAAGAAATTTTAATAATTGCATTGCAAACATTATTAAACGGTAATTGTAGCTAACATTTGAATTAAACAGTCACGAACCAGTTCACATTTTTGCAGAGCTTTGTGGGATTAACAGAATGTTAATGTTTAATGAATGTTATATGTTTTATATTTATAATAAAAAATAGGGAACAATTTTTTGTTATTCATTTTTTTTTCTGAAAAAATGAATGCGCTACATGAAAACATCACGCGAATAAATGACATTAAAAACGTCATAATACATAGTTTGTATTTATCGATAATAGTTCGATACAATTTGCACGTTAAGTTGGCGTTGCCATAAGTACTCAAATTCAAACAGCTGATACCAATGTAAACATTAGTTAAATCTTGTAAAACCTTCTCTCAGCTTTAGTTGCACTCTCACTCTGAATTGTAATATTTGCCAAGTGGGTTGGTCCGTGGTACATACATACATATATACAAGAATATTTTAACATATAATCAGACCAAAAGCGCCTGCGCGCTGTACGTTGAGCTTATCAGCCTCGTTAATCTAATCGTTCATTGAAGCATACCCCCATTGGATCAGAAATTATTGTGCGAAGGAACAGTTGGTTGTGGAAGCCGCACGCGAAACGAAGTGTGCCCAATTTGCTCTTCAAGTTGTAACCTATAAAACTTAATTAAGTAAGTTAATAAAAAAATAAAAACACCAGAAAAGCAATAACACAAGTAAACAAATTGAAAGTTTACCTTTGAAATGCAATGTGAGATAAGCACAGGGGCAAAGTGATAGTGATTATGAGATGTCCTCATATTTTTATAGGCGAAACGAACCATGCTGACCTTTGGATCGACTGCTCAATCTTAAATATGCATATTTGTGTTTGTATTCGTGAAACTTTCCGTAGATAGTAGGTTTCTATTCGATTACCTTAAGCTTACGTTCACTGAGATATTCTCAGTTTTCGGTTTTAGATAAGATTAGCCTACTAGGAAGGTTCAAAGGGTATTCTACAATAAATCGAACGATAAACAAATTATGTGTGGTACGCTGGTTTTTGGGGGTTGCTATCAGTATAAAAACCACCCTTGCTCCACTTACACATATCACTTTCTTATTATTTCCATATAATTGCGAGCAGTTCACGATGACTTCAACATTACTGCCCGGCAACATTGTTTATGGTGGTCCCATTCCATCCCAGGTGGCGGTGAATTACAGTTCCCTGGGGCAGTATGTTCTCGACAAATACAAGAGTTTCGGTGACCAGACCGTGATGATTGATGCAGTTTCTGGCACAGAATACAATGCCAAGTTTCTGCACGATTCAATTGTGAAGCTGGCACAAATCCTCCAGAAACTGGGTGTAAAGAAGAACGATGTCATCGGATTGTCCAGTGAGAATAGTGTGAACTTTGCCATTGCCATGTTCGCTGGATTTGCTGTCGGAGCTACTGTGGCACCACTGAATGTCACCTACTCAGAACGCGAGGTGGATCATGCTATAAATCTATCGAAACCCAAGATAATGTTCGCCTCCAAAATGACAATTGATCGCATCGCTAAGGTGTCCAAGAACAACAAGTTTGTGAAGGGTATCATCGCCTTGAGCGGCACCACAACGAACCATCCCAATGTGTATTCTTTTACGGAAATTATGGAGAGCAAAAAGTACATAACAAAGGACGACTTCCAATCGCCAAAATCGAACAAAGCCGAAGATGTGGCGCTGATTGTCTGCTCCTCGGGCACCACAGGTCTGCCCAAGGGTGTTCAGTTAACACAGTTCAATATTCTGGCCACGCTCGACTCACAAATGTAAGTTGTAATTGGATTTAAAGATCATGACAATCAATAAATGCTATCACTTCGCCAGGCAACCTACAGCGATTCCAATCTCGGAGATTACTCTGCTGACAGTGATTCCATGGTTCCATGCTTTCGGCTGCCTTTCCCTCATCACCACAGGGACTATGGGCACACGTCTCGTTTACCTGCCCAAGTTCGAGGAGAACCTCTTCCTCTCGGCCATCGAGGTAACTTTGCAAGCTCCAAGGAAAATATACAAAAGTAATTCAACTTAATCTTCTCTCCCGCAGAAACACCGCGTGATGTTGGCCTTTATGGTGCCTCCACTTATGGTGTTCCTGGCCAAGCACCCCATTGTCGATAAGTACGATCTGTCCTCGCTTATGGTTCTCATCTGTGGCGCAGCTCCGCTTAGCCGTGAGACCGAGGATCAGATCAAGGAGCGCATCGGTGTGCCCTTAATTCGCCAGGGCTACGGCCTGAGCGAGTCGACGCTCAGTGTGTTGGTGCAGAACGATGACTTCTGCAAACCTGGAAGCGTTGGTGTGCTCAAGGTTGGCATTTACGCGAAAGTCATTGACCCCGATACCGGAAAACATTTGGGTCCAAATGAGCGCGGTGAGCTTTGCTTCAAGGGCGATGGCATTATGAAGGGCTACATTGGCGATACCAAGTCCACACAGACGGCTATCCGGGATGGCTGGTTGCATACCGGAGACATTGGTTACTATGACGACGAGTTTGAGTTCTTCATTGTGGACCGTATCAAGGAGCTGATCAAGTACAAGGGATACCAAGTGCCACCGGCCGAAATCGAAGCTCTTCTATTAACTAACGATAAGATTAAGGATGCTGCCGTTATTGGCAAACCCGATGAAGAGGCTGGTGAGTTGCCAATGGCTTTTGTGGTCAAGCAGGCAAATGTCGAGCTCACCTCCGAGGATGTGATAAAATTCGTGAACGATCGTGCGTCGCCAGCAAAACGCCTTCGTGGCGGTGTTATCTTCTTAGATGAGATACCCAAAAATCCCAGTGGCAAAATTCTTCGACGTGTTTTGCGTGAAATGCTCAAGAAGCAAAAGTCCAAATTGTAAGGTGTGCCCCCCACTGGTGTCAGCTGACCCCTGATCGATCGAACAGACAGTTAGCTAGTTAAGCGCATGCAATCAATTTTGTACAAAGTCTAATTTTCCATATATACTATACGCTTTATTAATTCTAAACTTTGTTCTTATGATTCTTGCGATTCGATTCGATTCGTTTCGTTTTATAAACTACCAACTGGATTTGGATTGTGTTTAAATATACTTGTCTGTATTTGTATTTGGCTTCTTCAAAAGTATTGTATGTATTTTAAAATCTAAATAAAAACTATTTCCATATATAAATATTGCGCATAACCCCCTAATTAGTTGGTAATGATGCGCGCACACACATTTGAATATGAAAATTGATTTTTTTTTTTTTTTTTTTTTGTGTAATGAGATTCGATTATTTTTGAAGTGTTTAGTTACATTTGATGTCGGTCCGAACTATCAATAACAAGTTACTCTTAAGCGTATAAACAACTACATACACACTCGTATTTCATTTGGTAGTACGATCAACTGTGTTTTATATAACAAACATTCGTATAATTTTTGTTTGGTTTCATATTGTTTCGGTTCCGGTTGCCATTTGTCTGTCGTTCCTCTATAGATATATATGAGTTGTATGTATGTGTAAATGTGTGTTATCCATTATATATATATATATATATATGTATATATTTTTTAAATATTTAACTACATGTTCTGGATTGTAAATAGTTTCTTAATTAACATTCTTGGGGAAAAAGTTTCACACGACTCTGGTTTTTCTTTCTTTCCCTCTGGAGGCATAGAAATTGCATACATATTGTGATTTTGCTTTGGATTTGGTAAATATATGTATAGAGAGCTCTTTATATGCATGTTCCGACATCTCTAGCATTAGTTCACTAATTATTGTGTATGAAACCTTAAATGTAAGAGAAATGCCATGGTTTCTATAACGGAAATATCGTAAGTTTTATATTCTGTGCCACGTTCCTAACGTAGATATTTTGTTGTTTTTTGTTCATTGTTTTTGTTTGTTGCAATGCTAATCGACTTGGTGCTTGACTTACAATTAAACCTAGTTCGAGAAATTAGATAAATAAATTCAGTTGTTCATTTCGTTAGTTAGTTACTTAGAATGAAAGAAATGGTGCATTTTTAAATTGTTACTTCTTTCTCCTCATTCTTCATCCTTCACCTCGTTTTGGCACAATTTTGACAACGAATTGGTTAGACTGATTGTCAGTTGTGAGCAAAATTAAATGGTAAATTATGTTTTGTGTTATCGTATCTGTATCTGAGTGTATTGTTAAAATTGTATTTTGGTCCCCGGGACCAAGTAGTGTATACGGATCCGGTGAGAAAACAGAAAACAATATAATTTCTTGAAAACGTCTCGAGACCCTAATCAAAGGGAATGATCACACAATGATCTCCATGCGATTCGCCTTGCGCGTGACCTTCACCGGCCCTTGTGATATATCTGCCACGCCAGCGTATTTAAAAGAGAAGATAACCGTCTGCTGGCCAAAATTGGCTTCAAATCTGATGACAAAGAAAGAATAGATTAGACTAAGCACTTGGAACTGAGTTCAAATTCACTCACTCTGTGCTAATGTGTATCTCTGGCGGTTTACCCGTTGCATTTTGAATGACCAAAAACATTTTGGTAACAATTTCAATGACATGCGCCGTTTGAAATACAAAATCTCCCTTTTTGCGTCCGAATTCAGACTGCAATATAAAAGAGAAATGAATCGAAAATATCCCAGGTAAATAGATCAATTCACTCTTAGTTACCGCCTTCACATGAAACACAGCTATGTCATCCAGATAGGGGCTCAAAGACATGCGATATATCTCCGAGGCAGGCACTCGATACTTGATTTGCAGGGTGCGCTGGTCCAATAAAAGCAACGACGATGTGGATAGCACCAGTAGAATGGGCACGAACTACGAAATCACCAGCAGATATTAATATGCAACGATAATTAAGTTATATATATATTATAAAGGAACACACACCTTGCCACTGGAGCGTGCTATCTTGTTTATAATGTCGGCAAACACCACATACTGATCGTTGGTTTCGGCGCAAATCTTTTTCCACTGCTGATTGTGACGCAAACGGACGTAGTCCCCCACGAAGGGATGGCCCACACTGTTAAGACAAAGACAGACGGAAAGGAAGGAAGTGTGTCATATGCTAAGTTGAAAGATAAGTGTCGTATCAGTTTCCGGCTTTACCTTCGCGCATAGGAAGCCTTGCGGTCTTTGAATATAATGCTGGCTGTAACCTTTTCACGCATCCGATTGCGTGCTGTCTGATCGAAAGAGTTGCGATATATATAGCATTTCCAGCGATGATAGATGGCACGTAACAGTCGCGATGCATCCACCAGGAAACCAGGAGCCGCTGGCCATTCTGACGACAACGGACTCAGCGTGTTGGGCGGCAAGCGCAATGGAATGGTCAGCAAATATTGTCGTATCTTCCACTGATGGTAGTTACGCGCTATAACATCCACAGCCCACTTCACTTGTCGTTTGTACTTCAGTGAGCGATATTCCTCGCGAGCCTGTCGAAAGCAAACGATAGTCAATTGGGTGTTGAAGCCGTGCAGTGGTGAATTGGTATGAGGTTTGGGAAGTAAATAGAACATGCAATGCTTACAACACGATATAAACTCCACAAGTGCCTACGGCCCGTGAAGGGAATGCCAAAGCGGCACTCCTAAAATATATAAATCATATAAAAATCATAGAGAATTATGCATGCAAACAGGCAACAAGAACAACAACAACTTACACGCCACGTGCGCCACGCACTGGAGATGACCATTTGGCTGTGACGCATCTGTCGATAATGCTTTCGCGCATGATACATGCGAAACATCTTCTGAATGAGAACGGCCAGCTCGGAGATGCGAAGCCGGCGAAACTGTTCCAGTTCGTAAACGGTGCGCGGACTGCGCACGAACACATTTTTGGTGCCGAGCGTAAATTCGGCCGAGGGCAGCGGCAAATTGCGTATGATCTGTGCAATGCCCTCGACTTGGCTGCCGCCATGAAAGTGCGGCCAGGTGAGACTGTTGAGCAGCTTGTAGCGATGAAAGAACTTCACATGCGGCAAGTGATAGCAATGTCCGGTGCGGCACAGATGCACCAGCGGCATCAGTGACATATAGCGCACCTGATGCTGCACCAGCGCCATATCGAACTGATGCGACTGCTTGCACTCATTTGGCTTGATGCAGAACACATAGTGGGCCCGTCGATGCTTTACAATGGCCAGCAACGTTTGCAGCTGTGTGCGGATATTGGAGCTGAGTGTTGTGGGCTTTTTGCTTGCCTGTCGACGGGGATTGCCCTCCGGGAAGAGGCTTTGCACCAGCGCCAGTTTACTCTGATGAAACGCTGTGCTTATATACTTTGGCAGCATGTCTGAATTCTTCTCCAGAAATCGATGTATCGAATAGTTAACAACGTTGGCAAAGTGACGGATTCTGCAAAGAAAATAGAAGTAAAGCACATCTTTAGAAGGTTCTCTTCCGCTGCACAGCAAGAGACTGACTCACTGAAAGCACATGGAATTGCTGCCGGTTGTCATGAAATTGGGATGACCAGCACAGCATTGCTGGATGCGCAGTAACAGTGCCTCATTGCTGCTCAGATGGGGCTCGTTAATCAGACTCAGTATGCCGTAGCTGGGCTTATCGATCAGCTCACAGATGGACTCGTTGTCAAAATAATCGATGCGGGACCATTCCAAGCCCTCACGTAGATACAGCTCCTGCTCCGAACGTAGCACATTGAACACAAAATTCTTGAAAAAACATAACGATAATATAGTATTATACATCTATATATTTGTAAATGATAATCCCTTCTTACCTGATGTATCTTTTCGGCACTGTAATTGATTGCAAACTGTTCGAACGAATTGTGATCCAACACCTCGAAGCCATAGAAGTCGAGCAGGGCAAGATTCTTCTCACGCTGCGTAGACTTTAATGTTTCATTGATTTTGTTCACCAGCCATGTGAAGAGTCGACTGTACAGGGTGCGACATAGTGTATTGCGATTACTGGCCGCCTGTCTGGCATCCATTTCACAGCCCACATCCTCCAGCGTGCTGTTCGTGCTATTCGCTCTTGTTAGGCAATTGATTAAAATTTGAGCTTCCAAATTGAGCAGCTGCGCCGTTTCTTGCACTTCTGCAAATGGAAAAGACAGTTCAAATGACATCATCATCATCACCAATCTATCTCTATCCATTTACCATATACATTCGATATCTGACAGCCTTCGGTGCCATCGATGTTTGTAACGGGCACAAAGATAAAATTACCCAGCTTGAGTACGACGGCAATAACTCGAAAAATGGAGTTAGTTTCGTCACAGCTAAGACCCAATACATCCAGAGATCGCTGCAGATAGAACGAACCAAATTAGAAGTGAAACAATAGTGGAAATCATTTCTAGACAGACCTTTGTGTAATGAAAATTTGCACGATCCTCTTCCATGGCAGTCGTGTTACGCAACAGTTCATACTTTTCCACATTGCGAAAGAGCTTGAGGGATTCTGAAAGGAAGAAGAGAAGAAGAAGTAAAGTAATCCTTAGCTGAGTTGTGCTTACTTAGCAGCTGGAGATCTGCACCCAACAGCAGCTGATAGAATATATGAAAGTTGCGCTCTCCAATGATCGTATCCGTTATGCGAGTCTGTGAAGAGAAAATGGGAGATCAGTAAGAAAATTGAAAGCAAATGAAATAAACTTAATGCTATGCAAACCTTTTCCAGCATATCTTTGAAGGGTTAGACATGGATACAGATAAATGAGGCATATTAATGGAACTCCTTACTCTATATAGATGTTAATAACTAACGTATCTCTTCAGTTACTTACAGTGTGTTATGTGCACGCCCATTGGATCTCCTTTGAAATCGATTTCAATGTCAAAGAGTTTTCCCTGCAAACAGAAATCAGGTAAGCAACAACTGCAGACAAATGCTTGATGAAGATTATCTTACATATCTGCTGGAGTTGTTGTTCTTGAGCGTGCAGGCATTGCCCATGGCCTCCAGAAAGACATCGGCACACGTGACACACTCACGCAATCGCTGATTGGGCGACTTGTGGCGTCGATGGAGAGAGGAGCTTGCCGAAGGTGTTGGCGACACCGAAGCGCTGCCGCTGCCGAGCACCACTTTGCTCAGCTTGTGTGCATCGTACAGCGATATACGTTGCGTTGAGCCCATGGGTTGACTCTCAGTTGAGTGCTGGCGTGCCAGATTGGAGCAGCTGCCACGTTGGTGTTGCTGCTGGGCAGTGGCAGAGGCTGTGGCTGAGGCGAGACGCGTATTGCTGCCACGTAGTAGTATTAGGGCAGCATCACGCTCCTCCTTCTCCAGGCTCTGGGCTCGTGTGCATTTGCTGTGTCCACACTGGCGACAGCCGCCGCCGCCGCTGTGCATACCATACTTGGGCGATGTGCTGGCCATGGGGTATGCCCCCATGCTGCTGGCAGTGTGGCAGGTGTTTCCTTGTGTCTGTTGATGCTTGAAGCATGATTTCGTTGGATGCACATGTGGTCCGCCGTGTGCGCCAGATGATTCCAATAGTGTGCTAATGTTTTCAGTGCTCTTGTGGTGCGAGAAGTCAAAGTCAACGATCTTTTCACGCATATTGCTGCGCCTGGCGTGACGTTCGATGCTCTCCGCACGGGCACGGGACCTCTGCGAAGGACATGCGGCCACAGCACCCGGACCCAAACCGGGACCGGGCCCTGGACCCGGTGATGGTGATTGGCGACGTGAATTGGATGCTGCGGCAGCTGCTGCGCTATTCTTCTGGCAGATTATAAAATTGGCAGTGCCGCCAGAGCAGCTACTCGAGGCTCGACGGTGTGCATGAATCATCATGCCGCTGGCCGAACTGCTGGAGGATTGTTTACGCAGAGCATTGGGAGTGCCGCTGCAGGCTGCACGATCCTGAATGTGTGTAAGGAAATTGACAATCATTTTAAAAGTTTCCGTTTTGCCAGCACCTCCTTCGCCAGTAAGCAGTACGCACTGGTCCTCGCTCTGGTCCTTGAGGGACTGATAAGCCAGATTTGTAAGCCCGTAACTGTAAGACCAGAAGGGGTATATCAAGGATATAGGGAAGGATCTTTCTATGAAGAAGGCCTTACATGTGTGGTGGCAGTTGAAAGATGCCTTTATTGCCATAGTTGCGTATATTTTCCAAAGAGTGCTCGGATATGTGATGATATGGATTCAATGCCACAACAGAAGTTCCAATATAGGTCTATAGTCAAGCATAAAGAATCAGTATATTGGGATTATTTTCCTTTTTTATTATTTCATTTTACTTACATATATATGATCGCGCTTATAGCGCTGGTGTATGTTGTTTATGAAACTATCCTCGGAGAGGTTTTCCAGCAGCACCGAGTCCCAGGTGCCAATCTCCTGTTCCATTTTTCCAAGCAAGTGAGACCGTAACAAGAACAACAACGAGATAGACAACGACAACAACAACGGCGACGACGACGACGACAACGAAAGTGACTAGTGCAAATGTGGAGCATTTGAATTTATCAGCTGCAACTGCAACGACAACGACAAGAGTGTGGCATAATTGCATAATTTATCATCAACGTCGAAATTCGTGTTTTGATTTTCTGATTGAATTATTGATTTTAATTTTCGCTGCGAAGGCTTCGTGCGCCAGCAACAGGCCCTTTAGATATTTAATAACCTCGTCGGTTTATAATCGATTTTCGCGTTCAATTCATTTTCCTTCGCTTATCACATTTTTGTTTTTGTTTATTTTTGTTAAGAAACAGCTTTGTTTACCTTTTTAGACAATATTTGGGCATTTTGTAGAGAAATGCAAAGCACTACAGCTCTTACGTACCTACGTAATGGTAAAAACAACAACGTTAACGCAATGAAGCACGTAATGTAACAGTAGCATAATATGTTATGTTAAAATTAACATGAAATGCCTAAACTGTTACCTCATCTGAAAAACAGCTGCCAAAGATAAAAAACAGCTGTTTTGTTTCCAGCAGAAATCACTAAACAAATAGATATTTCATAAGGCGGTAGTCCGGTGAGAAACCAAAACATTGTAGTATATGACCGGTTGGAATTGGTCTTTTATAACTACAAGCCGTTGTATCATGTTAGAACTTCATATAGAGTTATTATTATAAGCGAACGATGCCGCTGAACACCGTCTGGTTTCGGTATATAATTGTTATTTCCAAAAGATATGTGATAAAAACCATTTCGTTTTGTTTAGTTATTTGAAATTGCACGTTACATTAAATTAAATTCATTTTACGTGCTTTTGAATGTCCGTTATCTTTGTTTATTTGACGTCGATAGCAATAAATCGATATACATATGTTACTCATTTTGTGTAATCGACTGTTAATGTTGACAAGTGCTTTATGTTAGAATGCGACATCAGCATGGGAACCTGCATTGCGTTTTGCACCGTAAAACTGTAGCCCTGGTTTCCTTATATGAAAAACGTAAATATTGTGAAGAGAAACTGCAATAAATCACTTAATTGCAGTAGATTAAAATTTCACAAATTATGGAGAGGTTGAAGGTGAGTGGAAAAATACATATTTTTCAACAAAATTACACTACTTTTATCACATAGGAAACCTTTGGGAAACGCCAATTGGCCGATGAACTAAAGCAGAAGCAGGTGAGTGCCTTGTCGACAACACATGCATACATACCTGCGTACGCATGTGTAGGTATGTAAATTGTCCACTTGCCTAATGCTCCCCCACCATACTAGACCATAACGGATCGTCTGCTGCAACGGATACTCTATTCAAAACGTCTTTTAGTCGACCATGTGGAAGCTCTTGAGCAATGCATGCAACAGAATACGGTAATCGTAACCGGCCGGCAACTGCTGACCACGAGGAACGCCTGCATCCTGCTGGGCGGAACGCTTGTTGAGCACCTCATAACCCCGCGTGGTCTTCGTATCACTCTCTTGCCGGCCGCCCTGCTGAGCAGCACTTTTGGTGCACTGTACGCCGTGAAGAACGTGTTCATGTGTCGCAACAAAATAGTGGAACGCAAGCTGGAGGAGCTAATAAAGACCATCGATGAGTTTGGCAATTGTATTCGTCGCAATATGACGTACTTTCAGGAGATTATCATCATGAAACAAGCCGAGCTCATAGAGTAAGTCTATAAGTTTAATTTGCAAATAGAAAACTTCATATTAGTTTATCTGCAGATCTCGTCAAATTGAGCGGGCCTGGGATTGCATTACAGCTGCAAAGGAGGTAACTGAAATACTTTATGATGCGACGCGAAAACTGGAGATCGACTATCCCCTGCCCGCCAAGTATGGTCCCTTCTATGCGCCCATGGAGGAGCTGCGCGAATGCGAATACTTTAAGAACAACGTTACGGACTACAGTCCGAAGCACATAAAGGTACAGCCCGAGGGATATATTAAAGGCAACTAATACGTTATCGTCTCTCTCTCTCAGGACTTTCACAACATATTCGCCTATGTGCAATCGCAATACTTGCTCCGGCTGGCGCTGACCATCATGACACGTCCATCGATATCGCAGCTCAGCGATGATCTGGTGAAAATCGACTGTCAGGTGCGGCAGCTTGTCCAGGAGGAGGAACAACACTTTAATAATCTGGCCCTGGCCATGCAGAATAAGAAGCAACTCGAGCTGGATCAGTTGCATGCAGCCAAGGCACAGCAGCATCAAAGCGGCCCCATTGCTGTACTGCAGCATTCGTCATTGAAGCTGAGTGCTCGCATGGTTGCCGTGGCAGGTGAGTGTCAGGCGCTGGATGTCACGCTGCAGCAACTGACCGCCACGGAGGCGGCACAAAAGAACAACACAACGCAACTTGTTGCTGTAGCCAACAATATGCGGGGCATTGAGAATGCTCTGGCCGTGTGCTGTGATGATTTTCAACGTTTGATGCTAGTCTACAACAAGTTTCTGCACAGTCAAATGGATGAGCAGCTGGACACGCCACAGACCAGCAGTGGTAAATCCAAAGACGATGATTTTCCCGAGAGCATACTACGTGTGGAGTTCTCACAGAATCCCAGTGAGCCACAGAAGTGTGATGATTTCTATGCATACATGTATGACGAGCAGGAGGCACAGCAGTACGAGGACGAGCAACAGGCACCATATCCCACACCAGAAAAGGAACTGCTGAACTTTGAGAAACGCATCACTAGGGGCAAGTTTAAGCCTGTGCTCAGGCAGCTCAAGGATCGCATCGATCCCATACGCCAGGTAATGCTGGAAAAGGAGCGCGAAGTACTCACAGCCAAAGGCATCAATGTGGACGAACTTTTTGGCAAGATGGAGCAAATGGAGCAGCAGCAAGAGGATAATCGCCTCAGTGATGTAGCCGCCAGGCACAGCGACTACGATGGCTCCAATGACTCCGATGAATCTGACTCGGCCGATGAAGCCTTCAAACGTCGCAGCAAGCAGATCAAGGAGCGTGATAACTTTGCTGAAATGCGACAATTTCTTGCTCAAAAGCAGGCTGTTAATCTCTTCAATCTGCCGCCGCCACCGTCAGCTGTCCCGGAGGAGCTGCTCGAGAGCGAGTGCTAAGCTAAGGCAGCCTTAGTCACTTTATCTGTGTTTTCGTTTAGTTTTATCTATGAAATGCGAGCGAGATAAGCCGACGGCGATTTGTCATAAAGTTCTGTTTGTTGCGCTCTTTTCAGATTTGTTGAGATTTTGTTGCTGTACAAAATTGAGATATCATATTTATAAAACGATAAAAAACTGTAGAACCATTAAATTATTTCAAATATGTTCCAGTCAACTGTTGCAAAGTTACTTTAAATGAAATTTCATAAACAAGTTAATGACTTTCTATAGAGTTAAAGGGAATTATGTAAACAAACAGAATGGGGCGAGGCAGATCCCACAAAGTGTATATATGTTCTTGATCAGTTGTATAAACAACTAGATCTCAGAGATCATAAGAGCTAGGACTCGCAAGTTCGATGACAAGAGTTCTTATTTTTGCAAGTTTATTTTAGAATCTCGCCACGCCTCCATCCGCCCCTGTAAAAGGATAAAAATTGAACTGCAAGCGGGAACTTAATGCTATTTTGGTAAATGCATTAACAATCATCTTCCAAATGATCTCTGATGTCTCGAGTGGATATAGCGAATCGAATAGTTCTGCGCTGGGTATAAAAATGCATTTTATTTCATACGATTAATTACAAACTAACGAAGCTTAAGTACAAAACACAAACAGCGATGGCAACACTAGACACTAGGGATATGTGGATGTGGTTGTGGCTGTGATGGGTGTGGGCGTGGCTGGTGCTGTGTCAGGGCACAAGGATATCAATATATACATATACATATGTGGTAGATTGGCATGCACTAGAAGTCTTTGTTGTTTAACGTGGTGCGTGGACATCTTTGGCTCAGATTGGTGGATTCGTGCAGCCGCTTGTCGAGGCATTGTCGTGGCGAGACGCGTTGGCAATTGAGTCCATATTAAATGGTTTCCCTCCCGGCTCAGGCATTTGGTGCGCCCGTTGTCGTTTTACTGCTGCCAGCGCCAGAAGCAGCTGCAGCATTATTGAATTTGCTGGTCACCGATGCTGGCTGTAGCTGAGAGAAAGCTGACAGATTACTGCCGCGCACGCTGGTGTAGCGTATGGGCTGCACGCCATAGTCGTTGCCCTTGAGCCGACGACGCACACAGACCACAATGAAGCCAATCACCAGACCGGCCACGACCACAATGCTGGCTATGATCACTGTGAGTATGATGTAGCGACGGCGCAGGAAACGCGGCGGATCATCTTCGACAGCACGATACTTCTTTGGGATGACCATGTTACAGATTTGCTCCGCGGTCAGGTTGCTCAGCGGCGCACCGGCCAGCAGATACGGTGTGTCGCAACGAGGCACTGCCAGCGCAGCCGCCCCCGCCGTCACCGTATTTGTCTGTTCGTGCAGCACCTGCGGGGCTCCGGCGTGCTCCAATGCCTGCATTAGTTCACAGCTGCAGTACCAAGGATTGCCGCCAGCGGACAAGCTGCGCAGACGTGGCCAGGTCAGCGTGCTGTTATCGCCGCTGATGTTCAAGGCGAGTGTGGTCAGTGCATTGTGAGAGAAATCCAGCTGAGTCAGATTGCGACTAGACACCAGATCAATCAGTGCCAGATGCTCCAGCTTGGGATTCCGCGTGCAATACAGCTGCTCCAGTGCCGGCAAATGCAGTGAGCCAAGTTCGATGCTGCGAAGCGCAGGCAAATCACTGATATTCAATCGACGCAGCGCAGCCAAGTGAAAAAAGTTGCTTGCCTCGATTTTAAAGAAGGGATTCCCGGCCAGATTCAATTGCAACAAACTGCTGCCCAACTTCTGTAGACTGGCTGGCACCACAGTGAATCCATTTCCCGACACGTCCAGAGTATGCAGAATGCTCGTAGCAGGGAACAGTTCAGCGGGCAGCGTCAGGAGACCATTGTACGAGAGATCTAGACTCTGCAGGTTCGCTATTGATGCCAGCGAAGCAGCTGTCGCCGCATCCACGATACTCAATTGATTATGGGCCAGTGATAACTTCCTCAACTGCGGGGTGTGCTCGAAGAGTTTACGATCCAATCGACCGATGCGATTGTGACTCAGGTCAAGATCCCGCAAACCAATCGGCTCGTATTTGGTGCTATTGAAGGGACCACGAAAGAGCTCCGGTTTGAGTGCATCGTCTCCGATTTCGTTCCAGCTCAGGTACAGACCCTTCACATTGGGCACGTCCATGAAGAGTGGCGCCTGCAACTGTTGCATGCTGCAGTGCCGGCACGACACTGTCACAGTCGCTGTCGTTGCCGGCAGCTGTTGCAGCAACCGAATCGTGTTGCCCGAATACGAGAGTGCTATCTCCATCCCTGTGTGCTGGGTGCCAAACTCGGCGGGCCAACGGGCGAGAATATGCTGGAAGTTCTGCATCGCACAGTTGAGAGTGTTGTGCACAACACCATCGCTGTCCTGTGTGTTCAGACAGAGGCAAGTCTGGCAGATGTTCTCCACACGCTGGTAGGGTATCTCCTCCCGTTGGCCACGCACCAGGCTCAGCTGCAACGTTATCGCCGTCACAAGCTGCAAGAAAGATACGAAATCTGTGAGATATGTATGTATATTTAAATTTTTGGGACAGATATTTGACTTGGTTTGCAGAAAATATGCCGTGGAATTTTTAACAAGTTTAAATAAGATAACTTTTTGTCAGCAAGCAAACTATTATTGGGATTAAATCTTCATCGATACTCCTAGCTATAAAATGAAACCTAAAACAGGCGGATAGTCACGAGTAATATCGGATAACTTGCCTCTACAAACATTCGTTACATTCCTTCTTGAAAATATCATAATTATAATAATAATATCATAAAAAAACTTATACTCATAAATTTATCCAGTAACCACCTTCCGATTTGTATTGCATTGACCATTCGGAAATACATTCATTGTACTTATCAATTTAATATTAAATACTATGCGTCTAATTTTAAAATAATATAACATTTATTGAGGTGTGAGTTACCAACACTGAAGAATTCAAATTCACATCTTATGTATGCACATATGTACATACTGTGCACACATATTCATATATTGAGTCAGTCTCCTTTATTTAAATTCGTGATTTATACTGATTGTATCATTGTAAATCTCATATATAAGAAACAATGTCATAAGTAATGGGAGTTCAACTACAAAAAGAATGCAATAAATTACAATCTTACAAAAAATTAAATAATTTGAAAGAAGAATAAATTTTGATCAATTGCAAATTTTTCTGTCTTTCTTATTCTCTGTCCTATAACTGCGGTGCTTACTGCAAAAGGAAGAACAACTGTTTAAATTTCAGTTTATTTAATGGAAGTCTCACTGTATAATAGTTGGCCCAATTTCATTCGTTGCAGTTTAAGTAAGCCTACACAATGGTAGAAATGGTATCTCATAAATAGGTTTCCCATTTCACAGGTTTCCCATTTCTGATATAGATTAATACCGTCGAATATATACATTTATCTATAAACACTCATCCATATACGTATTTATAGGGTATATATGTATGATTATGTATTTGGGCACACCACGACTGACCCTAGCCACAAAACAACTTTCGATAAGATAAGAAAAATGTTGGAAAATAAAGACACACATTTTTGTTCACTCACCAACAGCAAAAGTATTTTGTACTTCATTTTTTTTTGTACACGTAGCTTTTGTTTTTTGTTGTGTTATACGATATTAATTCCTCGATTGCACAAGCACAACACTTTCAGCTCAGCTCACAATTGCAATTACAATTGTTGTTATTTTATTATTTTTCACTTAGTTTTCTTTCAAGTTTGTTCCTTTGAATTTCGACTCGTATCGTTCGATCGTTCTAACGACAAACAGCTCTCAAAGCGGAATTGGAACTAAACTAATGAATCAAACCGCAATACCGTTGCTTTCCATTATTTGTTTTGATTAGATATCAGAACTGAGAGAGAGAGAGAGAGAGAGAGAGGGAGAGGCAGACGAAGGAGAGCATGCCACACTCACTCTCTTATTCTCCCACGCCAACTTTCGCTCTCTTTCTTGGGCTCTGTCAAGCCACGCAATATCTTAATCGGCAGTGGTACAGAGTATCTTAGGTAAAAGTGAATTAGACTTGAGTCATTCTTTCTGTGCTGTTTACTGCTGCTACTGCTGTAAGGTCGAAATTCCAGTCTAAAATGTGAATATTCATATTCTGAACGGGTATGCACACTCATTCAGACCGTTGTTGATTGCATTTGATAAGATAAAGAACTGTTGCTAAAACAGCAACAAAGACAATCTCCTCGTGAGTGTGAGACACCGAGGGAGAGAGAGATAGAGAGAGAGGCAGCTGGCGGTTGATTCAGCTGAATTCTTTGATTCACAGGCATGAAGAATTTAACGGAACACATATTGAAGACATCTGCCGACTTGTCCGACTGTTTGGCCTCTCCAATTAGTTTGGTGGGACCCAATTGCAAGCAACAACAACAACAACAAGCATGTGTCATCTGGTTCCATTGAACTTTGCGCCTCCATGCCTGTGTGTGTGGAACCTATGGAACCTATTGATACAAATTGAGTTGTTCACCGAACATGCATATTGATGCCCCCTCCCCCTCACATGTACAACCGCAAAGAGAAGACACAGAGAAATACAAAAACAAACAAATGTTTGTGGTTGACTCAAGTGGAAATTGGTTGCATAAATATTGTCGCAGACAGATAGACAGACAGAGAGACAGACAGAAAGATCACTTGTGAGTCATCATCGGTATTGTTTGTGTTATTCTTCAATTTCAAATTTCAATAACTTTTATTGTGGGGCAAGTACGTTGCACGCAAGGCACACACACACACACTGCCACACACACAATTGCACTGCCTTTGGGACTTGCAAATGAAACCCGTTTCTTTTGTTCGCTGCACTTTTGCAGCTGCCGCCGAGCTTGGGATGATGTTTCATCCTAAATATTCTCTGGTCTTAAATCAAACGCGCGGCTGCGAACTGAAAGCGAAAACGCAACTTGACGACGTTACTTGCCTGTTGCTCGAATTGTACTGAAACTGGAAATTGTTGAAGCAGCAGTAGCAGAGGCAGTGTCTGTTTGCCCCAAGCTGGATATCGATGTACGTTCCCACAAGCTCCCCTGCCCAACCCTTGTTCCCTTCTTCGTTCAATCAGCAGAACCCAAAACCGGTCGTTGTCCGAATTCGAGACTGTGGCACATTGTTTATGCCACATTGCGCGCTTTTCATTCGAATTAATATTAATGTGTGGCAACTGCAGCGCTTAAAATGTCTTAGCTCTACCGACCCCCCCCCCACACGATCAAAGAGACTCGTTTCCACTTCCGGCGCAACAATAGAGAGTTAGACTTATAACATGTACCAAGAAAACATTTATAACAAGCTACATTACTATGTATATGTGTGTGTGGGGGTGTGTGTTGCGTTTATCTCATGTGCATATAGTAGTCAATCGCTGTGGAGAAGGCAGCAAAGCCTAAGCCGCCAATGACGCCGGCTTTGATGCCAGCACGCAGACCGATTAGGCCTCCAGTAACGCCGCCCGCGTAGGTCCCGTTGCGCCAGTCGGTAACGCCACGTTTCTGTAGAGATTTAGTATTTATATAGTCATTTCTATATGGTGTTTATATGATATATGTATACTTACGCTCTCTATGGTGCATTCCACAACGGAGAATACGGCGCCAATTAATGCAAAATTCTTGGCATAGGAATGCGTTGTGGACCGCATTTCACGCAGCACCTCACGTGCCGTCTGTTTTTTTGTATTCGCGAAGGGATCGGCCATATTTGGGTTAACGGAGGCAGTAAACAAGCCCAATGCAGCACCCAATCCATATCCTGCAAATATATAGTAGATCTTAGAAGTCATTATGAATTCGAATCCTTCATTTTATGCTGTTACTTGCCCATTACGCAGGCCATTGCGCTTTTGAATCCACAACTCTCGACAGCGGTCTCAATTAGCTTCTCCTCGTTTGTTTTGATTTTAACCGGTCCATTTGCCTTGGGTATTATTATATTCTCACGGTATCTTTGCAGATTACCCACAAAATGCATGGCCATTTTATCGATATCGGCTGTGGCCAAAACATGGTCCTTGGTAGCCTTCCCGGTCTTGGCATCTTGGTTGGGTATCAGGGACATGTTATTCTTAAGTTATTTAGTTGGCTTCTTAATACAGAAATTAAAATATAACTAAATGTATTTCTTTCAAGTCGTGTGTAACAAAATGTTATCACATCGCAAACAGCTGTTGCGGCAGAGTTGTCACACTCGATCACATTAAATTATTTCGATAACAGAATAATCGCTTTTAATGTAAATCAAATTCTCTTATAATTATTAACTCGTTATGCTGCTGTTTGATTTAAAATTGTCACTCATTATAATAATAATAAAAAAGAATAGTTTAATTCGACTTATAATAAATTTTATTGCTATCACAAGTTGATTATACATTTACATATACCAAAAAGGAAAACATACAGAAATTGGATCTGTGAGAAGTGTACAGAATGCAGAACAGGTTTATCTTTGGGTTTGCTCTGGGCCTCCCCCGTCTCTTCATTCCACTCGCCAGGCACCATCAATTAAATGCATAGATTAGCAACAAGATCACACAAATGCCAATTACTGCTCCAAGAATTAGAGAATCGCGTCGTTTTTTTATATTAATGCGTTGAATAAGACTGAAAACAGTTTCAACGATTAACTAAATAATTTATAACATTGTTATTGTATGTGGCTCACCTGTTTATGAGGGGAAAACGATTTGAGATGTCATTGAATCGGGTCTGCATTCGCTTAAATGCTTGACGCTGGGCATGCAGATTCTCTCGGGTCTCGATGGCAATGTTGATCTGATCGTTTACCATATTGCTGGCGCTGTTCAAATGGCCACTCTCCTTCATATACATCTCACGGCGACTGAGGCCCGAAATCGATGGACTTCCTCCGCTGGTTGCCAACCCAGAGCCGCGTAGTAGCTCCTCACGCTCAATGCGCATTGTGTGATTGGCGTAGATCTTGTTGAACTCCTGCCTATATCCCTGCAGTATCTCTCGGTGTCGCTGGAGCGTGTGCATCGCCGCACTCCCGGTCGCTGGTAGCTCCGACATCGATTCATTGAGCGTCGACAACTGCACAGTACAATGGAGATTGACATTGATTCCGATATGTGTATATTCTCATTAGCACTGTCTACCCACCTTGTCGAGCATTTGCTCAATTTCAGCTGATAGCGAGTCAAAGACATGTTCGCCCAGCAGCGGTGATGTGTCAGCTGCGCTGTTATTTCCGCTGCTTATGCTGCTGCTGCCAGCTCCAATTTTGCTGAATGCCACAAGTTTGAGGTCGATTTCATTTTCCAGGGTTCGCGCCTGCTTACGTAGCACTGTGTGTTTGTGTCGTTGGGTGTAAATGCTTGGGTGCAATCAAATACATATAAATCATAATTATAATTATAATTACCATCATAGCTTGAGCCAACCATTTGCATTTGTTTGACTATTTATTTCACTTTTGCTATGCACAACAATACACTAATAATAGACAGGGCTGCATTCTTTTCTTTTTGGTATTTTATGCTAAGAACGATGCATAAAACACTATCGGATTTAATTCAATTGAACTGAGTATTATGAACACTGTTTTTTGTATTTTTTACATGCAAACGTTGATTTTTCATTTATTTGCTGAATTTCTTTAAACATTCGATCGATTTTTTAAAAATATGTAATGCAGTAAAAAAGTTCTTCTGAATTTATTTACGTTTGTATTGTTACCATTTATTTTTTTTAATACTGTTCAATTTTATACTCCCAGTATTTACAAAGTTTGTTGCAATAGAAAATATATTCATCAATCAATTGGAGATTAACAAATTTTAATTTTATTCATCTTTAATGGAATCTACCGATTTCTCTTCAGCAGACAGAAGTTTTGCGCTTGTTAATACGTTTATTAATTGTTGTGTGTTTAGTGAATCCTTCAATGAATTAAATTGAGATGAAATAAACGGTTTTGCAGCGGTTTTAAGTTCGTCAATGCTGTATAGATCACCTAGATTATACACTCGAATTGCGGTTGTGTTGGAGAGATTAGATCTTAGGGATTCCACACACAGTGCTTTGAGTAGATCAAGAGCGTATTTATCAGCTGCCGCCAGCAAGTCGTCATTAAGTTCATTCAAATTAGGTGCTTCCCCTGAATAGATGAATCGTAACATTTCAGTGACTACATCTTCGTTGAAATCGGAGATTTTAATGCAATTCTCCTGAGACTCCTTCATTTCATGACTGAACTTGGCAGCAAAGACTGTGCTGCGTGCTGAATAAAAAAAGTTAGTTAAGAATGTGTTATATATTTGAATGTATTACCAGATAAAATGGCTTTATGAGCTTTTAATTTATGGCCATCTGCCGTCTCAATTGTCACATCACTGAAATTCCCTGTTTGTAACAGAGCATAGTAATTTTCACTAAGCTTGCATTTTGGCACCTTTAAGGCATTTACATGTCCATGTTGACTAGTATATAAAATGTCCTCTATCATAGTTATCTGAACATTAATGATTAGCTTTCCGTTAGGCAACAATTTGCTATCATCAGCAAAAAGGTCTGTATACTTACTTATATACAAGCCAAAATACCTCGGAAATTTTTACTCTGCATTCATGGCGATATTTGTTCTTATTGCCTAGGGTTATGGTGATTATTAACAATTCAGAAGAATTTTCTGGACAAGTTTTAAATATAATTAATGCAAGATGTTCTGGATCCCGCTTTAGCTTTAAAAAAAACCTCGTATCGTTTGGAGTTTTGAAAATATTGTCACGAAATCTAGGTGACTCCTGATCGAAAAGTTTATCAAACTGCCGCAGTATTTTGCTATTGTCCAGCATCCAAGTATGTTCCACCGTATACGTTCGAGGCTCGTGCCTGCTCCAACTTTTATACAAACTCATATTTACTTTATACTGTGAATTTAAAAAATGTGTTGATTTGTTTTATTACTGCCAATCCACAAACTGTAGCACTTCAGCGGTTATTGTGGCGCTGTATTTCTTGAAGTGCTCGAAATGCTAAACTGATCAGTATGACCACGGTATAAAATGTTAAATATTCCATACTTTCATCTCGTGAATATGCATGACTATGGTCACACTGTCAATCAGCCGTGTTGGCTGACAATTTAGCTTTTTTGCAAAAAAGTATAAAGTAAAATGTATTTATATTCTACCAGCAGGAGAATTAAAACCGACAATGTTTATACATACATCAGGTCCACAGCTGCTCGGATATAATCGTGTCCGCTTATCTGTCTGTCTGTCCGTTCGTATGATAGGTTCCCGCCACCAGTAATAAACTAAAATTGATTTGCAAGCATTAAGCTATAATTACTTTTGGTGATAATAATATTAAACAACTTTACAGAAAATATACAAATTAATAGTTGGATATGTAATGGGCCAGGGTATTTTAGCAACTATTATTAACATATTTAATTATTCTTAATTTACATTATCTCTTATTTATTTACATATTTACGTATAACATTTTTTAATATTGTTTCTTATACTCTCGGACTCTTACATACAAACAGTCTGTCAAGTAACTCTTTACACATACGTATGTAGCATATGTACATTACGTTACCATGTGCATTTGAGTAAAGAGTTACTCTTTACACATATATATAGATTTAAGGAGCATTTACAAAGTTGCTTTATATTAAAGAAAATATTTGTATCGATTAATTGAGCTAAGCGAATTTAAGTTCTATTCATTTTCAACTTCCTCCTTAATGGTATCTCCCGGTTTTGGCTTGGCTTCAGAAGATTCCTCTTCAGCAGACTGAAGATCTAAGCTCTCAGATGCGGAAATTAATTGCCTAAAGTTTAGTGATCTTAATATGCCCAGAGAATGCGAATAAATATATTCAGTTGCCGCGAATTTAAGTTCCTCAATGTTGTATAGATCAGATAGATTATATACTCGAATTGCGGTTGTGTCGGAGAGATTAGATCTTAGGGATTCCGCACACAGTGCCTTGAGTCGATCGAGAGCATATTTATCAGCTGCTACCAACAAGTTTTCACTCAATTCATTCAAATTAGGTACTTCTCCAGTATAGATAAATATTAGCATTCCCTCGACTATATTCGCATTGAAATCGGCAATTTTAATATAATTCTCCTGAGACTCAATCATTTGATGAGTGAACATGGCCGCAAAGACTGTGCTGCGTGCTGAATAGAAAAAGGTTCTTCAATTTCAATATGTCATAAACAATTTCATGTATTACCAGATAATATGGCCTTATGAGCTTTTAGTTTATAGCCATCTGCTGTTTTGATTTCCACATCGCTTAAAGCGCCTGTTTGGAACAGAACACCGTAGTCTTCACTAAGTTTGCATTTTGGCACTCTTAATGGATTTCCTACTCCAGTATTGCACAAAATTTTTCCCATCATAGAAATCTCAACGCGAATGATTAGCTTTCCGTCGGGCAACATAATGCTGTTAGGAGCAAAAAGATCACTATATTTATGTATTGGAAACCACATATAAGTCCCATTCCTTATGTTGAATGAGCTTGTTTTTTTGCAGTTTTCATTATTGCTCAAGGTTAGTACTATCTTGCACCATTTTCTAGGATAATCTTTGGGACATGTGGGTACCACGCTTAAGCCCAGCATATCTTCATCCTCATTTAGTTTTAAATGAAACTTAATGTCGTTGGGAGTCTTAAAAAGATTTTCGTCAGGAAACTTTGGTGACATCTGGTCGAGATGTTCATTAATCTCCTTAAGCAATGCGAAATTCTCCAGAGTCCAAGTATACAACACCATATAGGATTCGGGCGTGTGTGTACCCCAACTTTCATACACATCGATAGGAACTTTAGGTTGTGAATTTTTGCGCACATCCATATTGACTTTATATAAATTTTTGTTTTATTATTAGTTTCTCATCAAGCTTAACAAAATGATCGATATTAATTCTGTCGATGACCGTCTAAAATCATTAAGATTACACTTATCGTTTTCGATCTATACAGTATCTTTATTATCAATTATCTACACGATAATTACATGCACACTTTAAACGGCCCGCTTAAAATAGCAATGTAATCGATAGTTAAATATCGATTTCTTGCCATCTCAATCATATGTTTAACAATTGAACGCGTTTTCGTTGCCGGCAAACGTTGAATTATTTTATAGGAATTTATTAATAAACACAGAAAGGATAAAAATGTCACAATCGCAGTCAACAAATGATGCGCGTGTACCGGATGAAGAAAGTGATCTCTTGCAGATCAAGCCACTGTAAGTTGGCTTAAGCTGTTTGCTATAACTTTGGTCATTGAAATACATTTTCTACCCATTAGTGGAGCTGGCCAGGAAGTTGGACGTTCCTGCATAATGTTAGAGTTTAAGGGTAAAAAGATAATGTTAGATTGTGGCATTCACCCCGGATTGACTGGCATGGATGCGCTTCCCTATGTGGATTTGATTGAAGCTGATGAAATTGATTTGCTGTTTATATCACAGTACGTATCTGGCTACATCATGTATGAACATTTATTAATTATCAGTTTGCATATTTCACAGCTTCCACTTGGATCACTGTGGTGCCCTGCCGTGGTTCCTCATGAAGACCAGTTTCCGTGGACGTTGCTTTATGACGCACGCCACCAAAGCGATTTATCGTTGGATGCTTTCAGATTACATTAAAATCAGCAATATTTCCACTGAGCAAATGCTCTACACCGAAGCTGATTTGGAAGCGTCGATGGAGAAAATAGAGACAATTAATTTTCATGAGGAACGTGATGTCATGGGCGTACGGTTCTGTGCCTACAATGCTGGTCATGTGCTGGGAGCAGCAATGTTCATGATTGAAATCGCTGGCATTAAAATACTGTATACTGGTGACTTTTCGCGGCAGGAGGATCGGCATTTAATGGCGGCCGAGGTGCCGCCCAAGAAGCCGGATGTGCTTATAACCGAGTCCACATACGGTACACATATCCACGAGAAGCGCGAAGATCGTGAAAGTCGTTTCACATCGCTTGTTCAGAAAATTGTGACTCAAGGCGGTCGTTGTCTCATTCCTGTCTTTGCGTTGGGTCGAGCCCAGGAGTTACTCTTGATATTGGATGAGTTCTGGTCACAAAATCCCGATCTGCACGAGATACCTATATATTATGCCTCTTCACTGGCCAAAAAGTGCATGGCGGTCTATCAGACTTACATCAACGCCATGAACGATCGCATTCGTCGCCAGATTGCCGTGAATAATCCGTTCGTCTTTCGACACATTTCTAATCTGAAAGGCATCGATCATTTCGATGATATTGGACCATGTGTGATCATGGCCTCGCCCGGTATGATGCAGTCGGGACTGTCGCGCGAACTCTTCGAGAGCTGGTGCACAGATCCAAAGAATGGTGTCATCATAGCAGGTTATTGTGTGGAGGGCACACTGGCCAAGACCATTCTATCCGAGCCGGAAGAGATAACTACACTTTCGGGACAGAAGTTGCCACTCAACATGTCCGTGGACTATATATCATTCTCGGCACACACAGATTACCAACAGACAAGCGAATTTATACGCATGTTGCGTCCCAACCATGTCGTTCTCGTCCATGGTGAACAGAACGAGATGTCACGTCTGAAACTGGCACTTCAGCGAGAATATGAAGCCGACGCCAGCACGGACATCAAGTTCTACAATCCTCGTAATACGCATGCTGTGGATCTATACTTTCGTGGCGAAAAAACAGCCAAGGTGATGGGTCATCTGGCAGCCAAGAAACCAGAACTGGGCAGTAAACTCTCCGGCGTGCTGGTCAAGCGAGATTTCAAGTATCATTTGTTGGCTCCCTCGGATCTGGGCAGTAAGTATCAGTTGCTCTTAATATAGATATTCTTTTTTCTCACCAAATCTCCTCCTCGCCCCACAGAGTATACAGACATGAGCATGTCTGTGGTCACACAACGACAATCAATACCTTGGACTAGTTCGCTAGCCACCCTCCAACTTTTGCTCGATCGCATTGGAGCTGGATGCGTTGATGTTATCGAACAGGATCGTAAGTTGCGTGTGTTCAATTGTGTTGAACTAACCGTGGAGCAAAAGATTATCATCATGGAGTGGCAGGCAACGCATGTCAACGATGTCTATGCCGATGCGGTCCTTGCCTGCCTCATGCAATCCGAACTGGGTGGCACGAATATCAAAGGCGCCACCAAGCAGACCAAATCAGAGGACTCGCGATTCCGCGAATGCCTAATCGAGACACTACAGGATACATTTGGTGACAATTGTGTGCCCAAGATGTTCAAGGGGGATCTGCTGCCGGTCACAGTAAGCGGAAAACATGCGGAAATCAATTTGGAGACACTGGTTAGTGCTTAGACTACTTTATCTTAATCTCATCTGAAATTTGATTCATTCTCCCTTTTTTAAGACTGTTCATTGCGCCGAAGATGATGTGCTGCGTCAGATGCTCAATACGACTGTGCAGAAGCTACACCAAACTCTGGTATCGGCTCACTGAACAAGAACTATTCCAAACATAATGTGAATCTGTTTTTAATATTCTTTATTATTAGTTTGCAATTCAAATGATGTACTATAATTAAACAAGAGTAATTAGTCCGCATTAACGTGCAGTTCTCGTCTTGGCAATCTGCTCCTTAAGCACCAGTATGCTGGCACGCTGCTCCGGCGGCAGTTGGGCAATCTGTTCTTCGGATAATTGCAGTACCTGCATGATAAGAGCGGCCTTCTCCTGGTCAGATGCATCGGAGGGCAGCACACCATGTGCGCCCAAGCGACTCTGAAGCTGCAGTGCTGCCGACTGCGACACTGATTGCGGCACCTGCGCCGACGGGGGTGGCTGCTGTTGCTGCTGCTGCTGAACTGGCCCAGGAGGCATAGCACCACGTAGGCGCGGATCCATCGGACGTTGACGAGGATCGCTAGGATAGGGAATGGGCGCAACGGGCGGACCTTGTTGTTGCTGTTGAGGTTGCATTTGAGCGCGAGTACGGGGATCCAACATAGGTGGCGGCACCGGGTTGGGCATTGGCCCAGGTACTTGACGCATATCCTGATCCAAGTTGCGTGCAATCATTCGAGGATCCATATTTACTGGTCCACCTGGCCCCATGCGCAAGTCAATGTCGTTCGACAGCATATTATTGAAGTTCGGTCCGGGCACCGGCATGGGCTGCATTGGTCCAGGTCCCCCGACAGTGGCTTGAGCTGGTGGCTGCTGTGATTGTTGCTGCTGCTGCTGCGAACCTGACATGGGATTCGAGTTGGGATGCGGATTACCACCAAGTACTGGCGGCATTTGATTCGCTTTAAATAGCATGCCCAGCGCCTGCTGTGGATCCACGATACGCATAACCACCATCGCTTGCAGCAGTGCATATGCCAGCTGTGGATTCAGCATTAGCATTTGTCGTGCCTCAGACGGATTGCTAACAATACACAGTTTCATTTGTTTCATCAACTCGTACATTTGCTCGGGTGGCAGGGACGCAACAGTTTTGGTAATGAGCTCGGGCGCATCATCTGGATCACAAGGCTCTCCGTATGGATTCTCTACTTGTGGTCCCTGCAGTAGTTGCTGCATTTCCATACGCGATTTCTCTGTGCAGGCGTTATCCACACGCAAAGTGCGTCCTCCGATCTCATATCCATTTAAGTTCCGCATGGCACTAAGGGCAGTTTCCTGATCCTTATACTCACAGAAACCAAACCCCTTGGGTTTCCCGCTTTCGCGATCAAAGACAAGTCTGGCGGTAAACGTACCAAACACATAATAAATACACTAAAATTACATTGTTTAATCTTTGGTACTTACTTGAGCGAGAGCACCGGGCCGACCTCACTAAAAATTTCCTTCAGCTTCTCCTCAGTTGCTTCATAAGGTATATTACCAACGAATACCGAACGCATGGATTTATCCATGATACTCTGTTCTTGTGCTTTATCCGCCATTGTTATTTTATTTACTTTTGCGTTATAAATATTTATATATATTCAATACAACTTGATTAAATCGTCTTACGAGTCGCTACAGTCGGCATAAAAATTTCCCAATGATGCAGCCACACACAGAGTTGCTTTGACGAAAGTGTATTGGTGTTGGTAAGTGTTGAAAATCTGTTTTCATACGTCTTACAACACTCTAACGCCTGGTGTTGTAATTTTTCGTTTTGTCGCAAGGTGAAATCGAAATGATGGCTAATAAATAGTGAAAAGTGCATGAAAATCAATAAATTTATCACCAAATTGTAGTTGGTTAAGGCGTGCATCAATTTTGCATAAATGCTCGTTAGGAAAACAATATAGAGTGCATGAAAACCGTGATTGAAAATTTTACTTTGTGTGTAGCACATACACGCACACGCACACACACATGGAGATAAACGCAGCAATGGCCTCGCACTCGCACTCGCATTCGCAGCATATATAAAAGCTCAGTTGTATATTGGAAGAAGGAGCGCACAAAGCAGAAGACGAGAAGAAAGATTTCTGTGTCATTGAACGACGGCGATGAGGCGACGACCAGAGCAAGAAAAGCAAGGAGCCTGAAACCGCATCGTAGCGAAGAAACTGCATGCATACACACACATATACTTGCATACATATATTAAAGGTGCAGGTGCATAACTAACTCTTCAAGGATACTGCTTTTTCAGCCCTCATACCTTTGCTCCAACGAAGAAAACTTGTCCTTGTTTTCTACACATACACAGTAATCTCACTCACTCGTGCGATCGATACCAACGCCGCCTGTGTATAAGTTTTATTGAACGCACACCAACGTACCCCTCCATCTACACATATTAATGCAATTGCAATTCAATTACAATTGCAATTAAAGCTCATTAAACTATATTCTCAGTGCTTTGTGTGTGTGTGTAAACGAGTCTCTCCTTGAATGGATTCAGAAGAGAAGAGAGAAAAATTTAAGAAACACAAAGCGGAAATACTTTGAAATTGTGTCTACCTTTTGTGCGTGTGTGTATGTGGGAGCAACACGCGTGTGTGTGCGAGTGTGGTGTGTGGAAAATCAAAGCAACAGAAGCAGAGCCGAGCAGCACGCAGTCCACAGCAAGATCGCACAGTCGAAGCGCAGGTAGGCTATCAAAAGGTCCCACATGACTGGGAGTTGTAATTAATTGTAAATAAATATATATATGTGTGTGTACGCACTGTGGAATTGTGGAACTTGTTCTTCGTTTTGCTCTTGGTTTGGTTAGCTCTGCTCGAAGAAAAATCAATAGCAACAGACGTAGACATATTTGCTGCTGTTTGTTTTTGTGCAGCCCCATCACAACCCTTATATATCAGTTCGTCCGACGTACCCACATGCTACAAAAATACATATTTAGCAAGTAAAAATACAAAAACTTATTCCACTGTGCATGTGCGTGTGTGTTGAGTACAAAACAACAACAACAGAAAAAAACTTGACCAGACCAATGGCAATGCCTACTGCTGCTGCTGCCTAACAACAACAAAACACATCAAAGCAGCGCTCGCTAAGATGAGCACAATCGATGTACAAACACACATTCACACACACACCTATGCATGCAAATTTTGTATGCACCCATGTACAATTAATGCGTATGTATGCATGTGTAACTTGTGAATGCGAAAGGAGGAACAATAATTTTTTTACAGTTACCGTGGCAGTAGAAGAAGAAGAACAGATCACAGTACAGATAAATATTCATAAATGTTCTTTAATCGTTGTCGATCGATAATTAATGCGAGACAATCATGTTCGATAAATAAAGGGGAAATTATGTTTGCGTGTATAATTTAGAAATGTTTATGTGAGAGATAATTAGTTTTTTTCAAATTAATTCAACAGCTGTTTGTTTTAACAGATGCAATGGTTACACAATTAAATTTATATGGATTTATCAGAAAATAGAAAATTAGTTATATTTTTCTTGCTTTTCCAAATATTAATAATTCGTATAACCATTTTGGCAAAGTAAAATTGTAGAATAAGTTGTGCAAGATGTTTTGTATTCACTGTTATTGGTATTCAACAGTTTTTTTTCTGGTAATCATTTCATTTATTGTTCGTCATTATCGCGATGTTGCCGTGTATTCCCCCATTGTCCTCGCTGTTTTCTTTTTCGATGCACAAAAAGCTGTTGTTGTTGTTCTTGTTGTAGCAGGGCATTCCATTTGCACTTTGCCCAAAAGGCAAATGAAGCTTTATGCTGATGCTGGAAGGAACATGTGCATGTGTGTGTGCTTGCATAAACCTGTATGTTTGTTTGTGTGTATGTGTATTGGTGTTTATTTGTTGTTTTGTTGATTTGACTGCCACTGCCGCCGCACTTGTCCTTTGTTTAGCCGTTTTCTCATTTCCCATTGGCTTTTGCTTTTGCTGCTTGCTTTGGGTTCTGGGTTTGGCGAGAGCACTCTCAGTTGACTCAGTTGCGAAAGCTTTCGCTCTTTGAGAATTTGCAACAACAAATGAAAGAAAATACCGCACGTTTGCACAGATTACGTCTTTAGCAGCGATCCGGACTTGAGCATTGCGCATTCTTTGGGTTGCCATATCAGTTGGATATCAGTTTCGTTTATTTCTTTATAATATCTTAATAACAGAATAATTAAAATTTTCTTTTATGCACATTCCACAGCTCCGCAAAAGGATTGAGTAAAATGACCACCTCCGCACGAACAACAACAACAGCAACAACAATGGCCAAAGTCGCAGTTTTATGACTCTAAAGTGAGGTCAAGCGAGCGAGTGGCAGAACCCAGGAGAGACTGAGGAGACACAGAGAGAAGGAGAGACAGAGTGAGAGAGAGAGGGAGAGAAAATTAGAACGAGCAGCAGCAGTAGTATTAGCAGTTAAGCTCGAGTAACCAGTGGCCAATTGTCATCATGGTTGAGAGCATGCAGTGCCCCGTGTGCACCCTATACCTGCATGCGGGTATGAATCTCTCCGATCATTTGGAGACACATCCCAAGGAGCAGGTGATCAAGGCTCTGGTGCAGATGACTATTGTTGGCAACAATGTGGCAGGCAGTTCCTTGGCTACAGCTGTGCTCTCTACTGCCGCCGGTTGTGGCACAACCGATGGCAGTGGCAGCGGTGGCAGCACATCCTCCACTTCCTCATCGGCCATGTCCTTGTCGCTGTTGTCGACTGCAGTTGATGTTAAACCAGATGTGCAAGCAATAGAGAAACCTGCAGTCACAGCCTCTACGCCAGCAGCAGCAGCAACAACAACGACAACAACAGTAACACCACCAACAACACCAGCAGTAGCAGCGACAACATCAAAAGCAACAGCAACCAAAGCTACATCATTACTGGGGAATTCCAACAGCAGCAACAACAACAGTAGCAGCAGCATCAATAACAATAATAACAATAACAAATTGAGCAATCCACCGATTAAGGCAGTGAAAAGCGCGCCACCCCCGACTGAGGCGCTAGCAGCCACCACATCCAACGCACCCACCACAAGCAGCAGCGTGGCCACAGTCTATCCGCCAACGTTGACCTCTGACTATCGCTATGAGCAGCAGCCGCCACCACCGGCAACATCGCTACATGGATTTGCGCGTGGCAGCAACACGTCGCTAGTGATACCACATCCGCCACAGCAGCAGCAACAACATTTTCTGACCAACCAACAGCAGCCTGGACACTTCGCTGCCCAACAACAACAACAACAGTCGCCAATGAAGTACGCATATGCAGCGCATGCAACGCTGCCTCCTCCGCCACCGCCTCCACTGCAGGTGACTCCTCGAAATCTAATAAATCTTTCTTACTCTTAATCCTTCTCTCTCTTTTGGTTTTTTTTTGTCAGCTCTTTGCGCAACAGTCGACGACAACGTTGTCGCATCAGAAGCCCCCACCCGCCTATGGCGCCGCCATCAGTCAAATTCGATCTCAGCACAACCAAAACAAGCAACAGCAACAACAACAACTGCAACAGCAACAGCAACATTTAGCTGCACAACATAACGTTAACCTTGCACCACCGAGCGGGAAACACAGCAAAATCCACACGGATATCTTTCTGAATCCACCGCCACCACCACCGCCACAGTCCACATTGCCGACGTCGTCGTCAGCCTCCTCCACAAGATTGCAGCATTCTCAACAAGCAACGCAGTCGCAGCAGCATCAGCAAGCATCCCTTGCAGCCAGCAGTATCAACAACAACAGCAGCAGCAGCAGTTACCCAACAACAACAACAGGGGGAACCTCAGCTGCATCGGCTCTACTCTTGTCAAACACATCAAGTGGACGCAATATCAGCAGCCGCCAATCGACCAATTCGCCATTTGGAGCACTGTTAAATGCTGCCGCACAAGCTGCCTACGTTCCACCTGCCGCAGGGGCACCATCTGTGCTGCGTTTTGCCGAATCACCTGTGGCCCACTACTTGGAGCGCGATAATGGCGACTTTATTGTGCAAGAGACTCCCAAGCATATTGTGGAATGCGTTGAAAAGGAGGATGGTGAATTCTCAGTCATTGAACGCATCTATCAATCGCCGCCCAGCGTGTTGCACATTCACGACGATGACGAAGACGACGACGATGACGAAGATAAGCAGGAGACGGAGGAGAAGGTGCACAAGTGAGTTAATATTTATCCTGTTTTATGTCTTCACCGTATTTACAAATATACTATTTCAAGCTGGACGCATAGCGAGGATGAGGATCAGTCCAAGGTGTCACATGGTCATGTGGATGATGGCGATGATGAGCGCGAGGACAGCCGCAGTAGAGTTGGCGTCAAGCAGACAACGAAAAGAACATCGCGCAAAACTAAATCCGGTGGAAGGATAAGCAAACGCACTTCCAAGCATCATCAGCATCAGCCAGTGGAGGATGAAGATGACTTCATGAGCGTCGGCAGCAGTTGTGCCGATAGTGACCATCAGTCCGATCAGCTGCATCAACACCATCAACAGCCACAGAATGCCTCAAGTGCTGTACTGGCATCGTCATCATCCTCATCATCTGCACAGCATCTTTCCACGGCACCCTCAACCTCAGCTGCAGCTGCTGCCGCCGCCAACAGTAGTGGTGCCTCATCTGCAACGGGTAGTTCCAGCGGGGC
This sequence comes from Zaprionus davidi, assembly GCA_018903715.1. Taxonomy (NCBI): domain Eukaryota; kingdom Metazoa; phylum Arthropoda; class Insecta; order Diptera; family Drosophilidae; genus Zaprionus; species Zaprionus davidi. The sequence continues at coordinate 4,019,967 of JAEIGL010000003.1, forward strand.
CACCAAGTCGAAGAAGAATCGTGTGACGGTGCTGAGTGATGTGCCGCTGAATATGAATGAGTATTTGGATCTGGTTGGCAACATTGTGGCATCAAGTCGCATTGGTGCGGCACGTCCGTTTGCTGCCGTAGCACCGCTGCTTAAGGTCGAGAAGGAGGAGCCACTGGACGATTACGATGGCATGCAGATAAATATGGAGGAGCAGAAGCCCAGCTTGGAGCATGCCAGCGGCAGTAGCAGTAGTAGCAGCAACAGCAGCAGCAGCAGCAGCAGTAGCAGTAGTAGCAACGAACATGGCACCACCAGTGTCATTCGAATGGCCAGCACCAGTGTCGCCAATGGCAATGGCAACATTTCACCCGAGGATCTCAACCAGGACACACTGACACCGTTGTTCCCGACGACAATGTCGATGCAGGCAATCAAAGTGGAAGTGGAGGCGACGAAGCTTCTGCCGCAACGCTTTACAGCACCAGCCCAGCAACGTGGACCCAAGAAATTAGTCATCAAACCAAAGGCTACAGCAACGGCGACAGCGACAGCGACGTTGGCGTCGACAACGACAACAAAAAAGACTGATAACAACGCTACCAGCAGCAGCAGCAGCAGTAAAATCTGCGTGGAATCTCTCAGCATATCAGCTAAAGTGCAAGGGCCAACTGGGGAGCTGGTGCAGATCAAGAGCGAACGTACGGAAGTGGCATCAGGCACAGGCAGTATTTTGGAGAAGCATCTGACCACCAGCTATGCAGCTACACAACACCAGCAGCAGCAGCAACTACAGCAACAATTGTCGCGTAAACATTCGTCTGTCAATGATGATGATGCGCGAGTGCTACTAGAATTTGCCAACTCCAATTCAAAGCAGCAGCAGACCCAATCGGGCACTACGTTTGTTGTGAATGCGGCAAGTTTTGCCTCGGCCGGATCCGTCTTTGCGTCCAGCAGCAATGCCGTCGGCAGTCCGAGTGCAAAGAAGGCAAACACTTCGCAGGGCGAAGAATATATATTGCCCGATGATAAAAATCTGGAAGTGGATGAAATTGTGATATCCTCCTCATCTTCCTTTGCCTCCTCCTCGCAGCAGCAACAGCAGGAACAGACGCAGCAGCAGCACCAGCACCACCATCAGCCAACGTCGACAACGCAGGCGCAATTGCAGCCTCCGTCGGGCTTCAATGATTTTAACTTTCTGTACCACCACCAAAACAATTCAGCAATAACAGCAACAACTACTACTTCCAATTTCACACAATTTGGTCTGCAGCAACAGCAACAACAACAACAGCAGCAGCAGCAACATCAGCAACATGGATCAAGTGAAGCAACAAATGCTGCCACACTTGCCTCATCCTCAAGCAATTCATCAGCATTGGATCATGATTCCTCCATGAATGCCACATTTCGTGTGGCCAGGCCACAGTCCACACTGGGCACCTGGTATCACGCCCATGATCAAGCCGAACCTCAATCGCCGCAGCAGCAACAACAACAGCAGCAGCAGCAGGCATCAACATTCTCCTCGCATGGCCAGCAGCAGGTGGAGCAATCAAGCAATTTTATTGACGCCTTAGCTGCTGTTGATTGTTGCAGTGTGGCGGCAGTTGATAGTGATGCTAGCGATGCCAAATATTTGGATTTGGATGCTTGCAAGCGGGAACAGTTGAGCAACAGCAGCAGCCATTTGCCATCAGCCTCGGCATCCACATCGACGTCTTCTTCATTTGCTGCTGCTGCAACAGAAAGCAGTTTAGTGGGTGGTTTAGGTCTCAACATACGCACAGATGAGAAAATGCCAGCCAAGGGAGAAATATCAGAGCAGGAGAGCAATTGTGACATTGAGAACTCCTGGAGTCAATCGGTAGGTGTATCCTATATTCATTATTTATCTTTGACAACATGTATTAATTATTCATCTTCTCTCTGTAGATGTACGGCGACATATCACAGCGTTACTTTAGAAATCAGTTCTCAGATGGATACAATCAACAGCTGGCCGATTGGCGTCAGGATTACTATCCGGCGCAAGATCTCAGTGGCCAGCAACCGCAGCAGGAGCAGCGTGAGCACAAACGGTATGCATTGCGAGAGTTTCCCATTTACATTTTTATTTCTTAAACCGTGATCTTCGACTTGTGTTTTCAGCACTTTTGATTTTAATGCCGTCGCTTCGGACTATGCACAACCGGGTGATCTGGACGCCTCCTCGAGCTCGGCGAGAAGCAACAATCATTTGTTGGATGCTCAACCCACCACCTCATCATCGTCATCGGCATTGCTGGCTGGTCCACCAATTGCCTCGACTTCACGCGCCGCAGCCGAAGCAGAAGCAGCTGTTGCAGCTGCGTTGGCACAACGCAAGCCACCGCGTCGCAAAATTTACAAGTGCCCGCATTGTGTGGCCATCTTTGAGAAGCTGAAAGAGCGCAATGCTCACATGATTGGCGAGCACAATTATGTGCGGCAGAATCGGCGTTTGATCTGTACACAGCCACTGGTTAGTGGCACAATAATGTCGCAGCCACAGGATGCGCAACAGCAGCAGCCGCAGCAGTTATCTCTGCAACCGGAGTTAAGCGATGTTGCTGCTCTGCAAGAGGATTCCAAGGATGGCATAGTGAAGATCAAGCAGGAACATTGTCAAGATAAACAAGACACATCAGGGCAGATGCTTGATCAAATGGAGCTACCCGACGTGAAGGATGCCGATTTACTTGATGTGAACGGCTCAAATGGACGCGATGCCGATATGAAACCACCGACAAGCACCACTGAAATAGATCAGAAGCCATCAATGGCACCATTGGCAATTACCACACCTGCTGCCAAGCTGGCGGCACTTTATCGCATGCTTATTTCCTACAATGAATCGAAACTGGGGCAGGAACGTAACAATCTCAGCGAATTGGAGCAAAAGGCCATGGAGAAATCCATATTTCTTTGCTATGTTTGTCGTACGGATTTTCCTTCGGTAAAACTCTACGATGCCCATTTAACGGAACATCCCGCTGAGTGTTTTACGTGTGGCAAGAAATTCTATCGCTGGAAGAACTTCTCATTGCATCTGAAGCGTCATCTCGGCTGGAAGGAATTTGGCTGCTATGTCTGTGACAAGAAGTTTGTGGTGCGCAGCGCTCTGGTCGAGCACATGCGTATGCATACGGGGCAGAGTCCACTCAAGTGCAAGATATGTGGTAAGTTAGCGGAATTTGGTGTGTATCATATATATTTGATATTTATAACTAATTGAAAATCTCTTTTCCTTCCCATAGGCAAAAAATTCAAGCGTTACTCCAATTTGACGCAACATCGCAAGCGACACACCAAAATGATGGTGCGCAAAAAGGAATATGTTTGCCACTGCGGCGAAGTGTTACCGTCGAAGGCACGTTTTCTGTGGCACAAGGAGACGCATGATCTGAAGCCCAAATGCTGTCCCTATTGCTGCGATCGTTTCGTGCACGCCAATTCGCTACGTCGCCACATACGACTGGCGCATTCGGATAAGTTCGACTATGCCGAGCCAATGGAGTGTCCCATGTGCAAGCAGATATTCGCCAAGACATCGATAAAGGCGCACATGGCAACGCATTCGACAGATCCGCAATACGATTGCGCCATCTGCAACAAAAGTTTCTCCACCAAATGGAATCTCAAAATACATTCGTGGGTGCATGCGAATCGCACAGCCAAACCCTTCAAGTGCGAGTACTGCCCCAAGGCATTTGTGCGTGAACTGGACTTTAAGAACCATATGAATGCACACAAGCAGATCAAACCGTACACCTGTGAGTATTGTGGCTGCAAGTTCATACGCAAATACAACTATATGCGGCATCGGCGGGAGCATCATGGCAACAAGAAGTTCACCTGCGATCAGTGCGACAAATCCTTCCATCGACATTACTATCTGATCGAACATCGGCGCATTCACACCGGGGAACGGCCCTTCCATTGTACGATTTGTGGCAAGAGCTCCACCACGAAAACCAATCACAACAAGCATCTGAAGATTCATCATTCGCGCGATCCCTTCACAGTGGAGGTCTAAAACAACAGAAACAAAAATGAAAACTATGACTACGATAAAGTAACTAACATATAATAAAATACATTAATTAGCTAGCTCTTCATGGCTCTTCTCAGTGTGTGTGTAATGTGTGTCTGTGGTTATAAAAAAAACAAAGCAAACAACAAACTAGTATTACTTATCGAACTATTATACATAAATATATATATATAAATATACAAGCATATTTATATATACATCATATATATACTGAAGTGTCTATGTATAGTTTACATATGCGAATGCCAATTCTTGATAACCTACGAAACAAAAGAGTAAACAATATATCATAATAATAATAATAACAAACATTTTACTAATCGTACATTTTGGATGTGGTTTAAGAGATTTAGCTAAATGTGAAAGTGTTTTCCTCGTTCCCCTCCCCCCACAACACACACACACTTCCAGCACTCTCGATCCGGAACACTTTGCTTTAAATACAATTTGAAAATTGTTTAAATTTTTGGTTAATTGTAAAACATAACATTAATTTAGTGAAATGACATGCCTAGTTCTGTGCAATATACAATACAATCATTATCATATATATATAATATATAAATATATTATATATATATGTAATTTTATGCTATTATTTTAAACGTCTCAACTTTAGTTTTGTATCGATTTAAGTTAAAATATATTAATTTAGTATGATTGTAGAGCTTGCATATATGTTTTAAAATGCGAAGGGCGACACAGATCTAGTTAATTTAAGTTAGCTGCAATTGGTTTAAATAAATATATATATATGTAAACCATATGTTTATTTCGAGTTATCGAAACTTGAGCACATTCTATACCAGCACCACAAATACAGACGCACTCACACACACAGACACAGGCATAAATACGTATATCATTTTTGTATTTTTTAAACAAAGAGACAACTCTGCCAGCGATCGAACGTACACGAACACAACTGTCATATTGAATAAACCTAAAGCTAAATCTAAATCTAAAATTTAAACTAAATCTACAACATAAAGGTAAACAATTTCGATGTATGTAGCATATATATATGGGTATATATTTGATTTCTAGTAGTTGCAACTTCTCTAGGCTATTTTCAATAATTGTTTTCGATAGTTTCTCGATTAAGAAGCGATTAGTTAAAATTTCTAGTTTCTAAGAAAACACAAAACAAACAGCATAAGAATTATGAGAATTAAATTAATTAAAACACTTAACATAATAATAATAATAATAATAATACGAAAATCAACAACAAAGGAAACAAAATAACAAATCCATTTTCAAATATTTACAACTTACATACAAATTTCAACGAGAATTTTGAAAAACATCAGCAAGTAAAAAATGAAAAAAATAACCATTTTGTGGAAGAAATAAATGCAATTTATGGATAAATACAAGATTTAACGTGTGTTTCACCTGGGATTATGTATAAACAACAAAATATGTTCGTTCTTGATCATGTTTATTGAACGTATAACAGAAAACATAAAATTCGTATACATTTTCAAATATGTAAATGTTACAATAGCTGTTCAGCCTTCTACCTCTGACGGGAACTAAACTAAGTTATATGATTTGTATTTAAGACTTCTTTAGCAAGTACATTCGACTGTCAATCAAAGGTTTATAGAGAAGTTCCGTCTTAACATTATTCTCATAGATGTCAACCTCGAATAGCTTGAAGCCATGACGAATGGATTCGGCCGAGAAGTGCCACTCGGAGTCAGTCGACTCGTCACTCATATCGTGATAATTGAGTGGATAATGAACGCGAGCAAAGACCTTGGGATATTTGCAGAGGCAGGCTTGAAGAGAATGTCGCACGGAAGTCTCTCCGAAATTCCTGTTCATCTTAATGCCGTGCAACTTGACACGAAACGATCGCTGTGGAAACATGAACAGCTGTTTGGGCATTTTCTTGAGTGCGGAATAGTCCACAATTTCAGTATCGTGGAAATCAATATAGTAAACGGTGGCCTGTTGTGCCATTTGATTGAGTTCCTTGACAATGGCACGATACCATTGATTGTCTCGAGTGTACTGGGCCAGGCACAACACATCCTGCTGTACTGGATGCAGTGGTGCTGTTTCCTTAATCAACGCACTTGTCTCCTGTGCCAGACTGATCTCTTGCTTGGCGAACTCCGTTAGCTGTGGTGTTATCTGCAATTCTGTGGCTGATATCACCTTATCGATAACACACACAAATTTCTTAACGCCAATGGGTAGATTCTGTGATTTAAGTCCACCCACATTATCGTGGTAAGAGCGAACTGTCGAAGTGTCCAGCGGGGAGAATTCAAACCTCTCCAACTCCAGTCTTTCCTGCTGAGCAAAAAGGTCAGGGGATATTTTTTTATTAAGATCACATACCTTATAGCGAAGCTGTACACGTCGTTGTATCTGATCCATGGCCGACATTACCTGAGGTGACATATAGCCGGCTTGTTGTGCTTGAGGACTGAGAGTGTTATTATCATCTGCAATGCCCTCGACGATTTCTTCGATAACAAATTCATCAGAGAATCCATCAGTCGATTTCTGTTCATCGCTATCAGCGTCATCGTCCTCATCGTGATCAAAGTCAATGACTGTTTTCAACGGCTCCATTGCCGCTTCCCTGCAATCAAAGTTGTCCTCGTCGCACATCATATGCGCTTTGCTGTCCATCATGAATTTCTTCTTTGGCGGCGGTGGCTGCACTGTGGTATTATTGTGATTGGCCACAGCCTGCGAATTAGTTTTACCAAACTGCAGCAGCTCATCGAACATTGTGAAGCTGGAGAGCTTCTCCTCTTTCTGTGCGCTCTGTGGCATTACCCGCAATGCCATGTGCTTGTCCACCATCATGGTGGCTATGTCAACATCGCCTACCTTTATTTGACACAATGGCAATCTATGGGGTCCCTTGGGGTTCACAACGCGAATGCTGCACAATTTCATAACCACATGCTGGTGCACAGTATCCATGGCCTTCAGGCTGTATCTATCCTGCTTGGGCTTTACCCCGTAGATGGCTACGCGCCAACAGAGAGCATTCAGCTGCGGAAATGGAGCATATGGTAGCATCTCGGCCGCCGTAACGCTCTCCACATTGCCATAGTCTACATAGTATACCTCATACTCCCCCTTGGAACTTAGATTGCTTCTGACAATGCCGCGATACAGTTGCTTATCCAAGTGATAACTGACCACAACAGGTTGGCCAATAACATAGTTGATCTTCTCCTGATGCATGAACAGTCCTCGAAAGCATTTACCCAACAGTTCACGCAAATGATGAATATACTCCTCATCGCTGGACAGACTCAAAAAGATCTCACAACTGAAGTTCACATATGTGGGCAGTGCGGTGAATAGACTCTTGTCGCACTTGCGTTGCTGCAACCAACCAGCTGGCGCTTCAGTGCATCCAGTGGTGGGTTTTGCTATATTAAAGTCCTCAAGCAGTTCCAGCGGTGGCATATCTTCATTGTGGTCAAAGTCTACATTCAAAAATACTGAATGATTGATAGCTGGAAGATAAAAGAAGGTGAACTCTATTGCACCGAGCAGTTGAGTAAGCAATTCTAGTTACCCTTCTCCATTTTCAAGTCAGCATTCATTTGGGAATTATCTGCATCCAGGGAACGCATAGAGCAGCTGTCATCTTGTTGCTCCGACTCCTCTCTGATGGCCCAGCCAGCGAGCACCATTTTCTTATTGATACTCACATAGTTTGTTACCGCTGGCGTGAAGGGACCCGAGATTTCAGTATATGAGCCCCACAAGGTGACGGCCAAGGAGTTCCCGGTACGGCCATGGCCATTGACATGCAGAGCGCTGTATGCCTGCAGTTGAGCCTTAAAGAAATCAACTGCCTCCGGTGGCCAACCCTTTGAGCCCTTGGCTGTAATCCCGTGCAGATGGCAACGCACGGATATCGGACTGATGCTTCTATGCGCCTCATCCATGGCAGTAATACTCGTGTGGCTGACACCTGTGATCACTTCACCAATGTCACGCAAATGCACACTGTATTTTCTATCGGGCATCACATTCACAATTTGGGCACGATGCCAAAGTGAGTCCTGATCCGATGAAGCCTGGACGTGCACATAGCACATGTCGGCAGGCTGCCAATTGTGATCGGGCTCGCAACGCTGTCGCATTTTTTTAGCTGATTCCTGCACAGTCTTGCGCACCTCAGCAATGGCGATCATAAAGTGAGTGAGTGTCACATAAAATTCTTCGGGATTCACCACGTGTAGTATTTCAATGGCGGAACGTTTGAATTCCTCCAATTTGGCAGGCTCCAATTGACTGCTTGGTGCTGCTGCCGTCGCCGTCGTCGTCATGGTCTGTTCGATCAGCTTACGCGTATCTGCATCCAGCTGCGATTTCTGCACAAGCGGCGATTTCTGAATCCGACTGCTGGGGCCGCACGACAAACAATGACCCTGGGCCACCAGCATTGCCGCTACATTGGAGCTGTCGCCGCTGGCAGAACGCATGAATTGCAAAGCGACATAGGCGACATTGTCGCGCTCATGGAGCACCTCCATCTGCAGCTTGGGATTAGAGATGAGTTGCTTGAAGGCAGCAATCGCCGGCTTGCTCCAGGTATAGCCATGTTTCTGCAGTGTCTCCACATCTGCCAGGCAACATTTGATTGCCATAACTTCGCTGAACAACGCACGTGGCAACATGAACAGCTGATCCCAGTAGACTTTCTGCGAGCTGCCGTTGTCCACAAAACGCACCTGCACAAAGCCTGAAACTTAATGAGATTAGAATCACTCACAGATACCCTGTAACTTCAACTTACCCTCGGGCAGCATCTGCTCAATGCAGACACGATGCCACACTCCCTCCGACTGCAGCACACAGGCGAGCTGCAGACGACCCAAGTAGATGTGCTCCAGCTGACTGAGATTCATTTGCTGCATCACATGTTGCAGTTCTGCTTGCAACGACAATCGTTGCTTCTCTCGCTCATGTGGCATCACATAGAAATCATGCGGATGCTCTACGTGCAACGGTTGCACTATTAACACATCTCTGGCGTAGATTTTAAATGTTGGCAATCTCTGCTTCTCCAACGCCATCAGTCGCTGCTGTGACATCATCAGCGATCCCCTGCCATGGCGTGCCCGCGCCAGGCCAGTGTATAAAAAAGATTCACGCACTGAAATCTCTGATCCATAGTTTTTGGTTATCAAATCCACTTCATAGAGCTGCGAACCCACTGCACGCACCACATTCACGTGCACGGGATTGCTGTAAGGAATGAATGTAGTTAGCACGACATGGGCTGCTCTTGTTGTTGTTGCAACTTACTTCTGCACCAGCTGCTTAAGGAAGGCACCTGCCTCCGGATCCCATTCGCCATCACCTTGAGCCGACGCCAGGTGCTCCAGGCTGCAGTGTACCGCTGCATACGGCAGAGCCGCAATGCGCTCCGGGAGCTTACGGAAACTGTGAAGATAAAGAGTTTGCAATCAAAAAGGGTCTTTATCTCTCTCTCGCACTTACTTGTTGCAGTGCACCTGATAGGTTGCTCCCAAGTCCGGCAGAAAGACATTATAGGTGTCCTGCTTCTCAGACTTTTGAGTGACCAGGCTGCGATGCCAGCGATCGGTAGCTGCTTGATTGTGATACGTTATATACTGCTGGCCCACGACAATGATGCCCGGCGGATGGCAAGCATCGGTGGACACAAAGGCCTCCAAGTGTTCACGTATGCGTTGTGCAGTATGTACACTCTGCACATAGAAATCCTCGGGAGATTGCACCGCGCGCACACGCACCAGTGCATCCGTTTTGAACCAATTGCCATATGAGGGAGACATGAATGCATTAACTATGGCGACTTTGCTCTTTCTGTTGTTGTTGTTGTTGTTATTGCTGATGTCCAATGCCGAGAAGGTGTTTAAAAACTGACGCTGATGATCTCTACTGCTGTCGATACCTTCAAAGTCACTGGCAGCATCCCTGGACTTGTTGTTCTTCATGCCACGACGTTTCTGCTTCTTGTTGCCCCCGCTTGAGTCTGTCACTGAGCTCGATTGCGACGAGATGATGCTCTGATGATCGTAATCGTTATTGAAACGCACTTCAATTTGTGGATCAACGAATTTGCTAATGAAATGACGACCCAGCAGTTCCGTTAGATTAATGTGAGAATTGGTAAAGCTGAAAGCAGAAATGGAATGAGAGAGTCTTCAAATTGGCATATAGTGTTTCACTCACTGATAGGGATTACTATTCACTTTGGTCACGTGCACATTGCTGGGTATTTTCTCCAGATGCTCATTGGTCAAGGTGATCACTTCCTTTAGCCATATATCGTCCGGCACCTCCGCATCTCTGCCATCTCCAGGGCAAAGCATCGAACGTAGATTCTAAAGGGGATATATAGAAACATTATAGACTTCACTTCATACCTTATCAATGTTGATTTCATTCCCTTGCACTTACCTTCAGCACCGTTTCGTAGCCATTGAGTCGACTCATTGCCTCATTTAGCTGCATCTGTGGCGACAAACTGGACTCGCGCAGCTGCTCGATTGTCTGCAGCTCCACATTCTGCAGCTGGCCGTGCAAGAGGCGAAAATGCTTTGAGATATTCGCCAAAGTCTCGTCTGCAAAATCGCCCAGTTTCTTTTTGCTGTTCTTCACCACCTGAAAAACAAAAGCGGGTCGAAGGGGAGGTGGGGAGGAATGGGTTAAAAAGACATTCTAATGATGCGAACGAGATATGAATTGTACGATCGCCTTGGGGTGAATGGTGAGCGGCGCTTTTGGTGTGTTTTGGCTGTTGTTGCCACTTCTAATTGTGCATTTCCAAATGTTGCTGCTTCTTCGATGATGATGATCATTATCAGCGATTCGGCTAGAGAGACACATGTTGCTGGTGTTGCTGTTGTAGCCGCATTTTGAAAGTGATTGTAAACGTTGTTTTTGGGCCTTTTTGACAGCTGATTTGTAGCAGATGACAGGCAAGTTCGCGCCAATCGCGCTTGGTTCGGTTCTACCATAAATGGCGTGGCCACAGTTGCGTTCGTGTAAATGAGACCATGTCGGAGTGCAGAGTGTGTCGAGTGTTGTCTGACTCTTGGCACATCATTAACACACGCACACACACACACCTACAAAGGGTTAAGGCAGGGCACAACACAACACGACAAGACGCAATCGATGCCTATTCAATTCACTCTTGACCTTGTGCTGGGCACATTTCAAAGATATCTTCGATTTAATTGACTGCGGTGGACATGTCTGCAATCTCCCCCTTGTAATCCCCTCTCCTTTGATTGCTACCCACTTTTAATTCTCAGCTGCGTTCTGGCATTTTGCCAATTACTTTTAATGGTCAAAATCAAAAATTTTGTCTTCAATAATCTGCAATTTCAGTTAATCGCAGCAGCAGCAACAACAACGCAAACTTCCTACGCAAGACATAAAACAGTTGGTCGACCAATCAAGCAACCCCAGGCTATAACAACAACAACTACAGCAAGAATAGCAACAACAACAATAGCTGTCCACTCGACAGATGTAAGCCTATCTTAAGAGTAAACATTAAAAACTTAATTGTTTAAAGCATAACAAAATTTACCAAATACGACTAGAAGATTACCTGCAAGTTATTCACGTGCAATGTTGCCAAATTTCATTGCTATTTATCTCGAATTTTTCTAATTTACAATGTTGCCAAACTTCATTACTATTTGTTAGAACTTTTGAAAAGACTTGTACTTTGTTTTATTTTTCTAATTTGCAATATATTAACGCACAATGTTGCCAAACTTCATTGAAATTTATTGAAAATTCTTATACAATTATATTTATACTATTTTTTCTTGTAATTTCCAATATATTAACGAGCAATGTTGCCAAACTTCATATATGTTTGTTGATATTTTTCTATATTCTAACTTTGATATTGTAATATTCGACTTTTTACTATTTTTTCTTTAAATGTGCAATATATTAACGCACAATGTTGCCAAACTTCATTGCAATTTGTTGGAATTTCTTATAATATTTTCACAGAGATTTATTTCTTCGATTTAATGAACTAAATTTCAAATTAAGTTTCTTTTCTTTAGGAATTTGATCAACTCTTGCAAAAGTTACGCTGCTTTTGACCACAAAATAACGATAATAATAATAATAAAATATATAATTACTTAAACCGAAATACCAAATCGAAAGTTGCAAACCGATTTTCATTATAAAATATAATGCTCAATCGACATTTCCGTCAATTAAATCCAATCGAAGATAGTTAAATTGATTGATATGCTGACATTATCGTGAACAACTATCTGTTCCATAAACTTGAGATCATTTCAGACTATGGTACATAAACGCTCCAACTAATCCCAAGAGTAAAAGAGAGAGAGAGAGAGATAGACAACCTTGTGGAATCAAAATCCAATTCTGGTGTTCAAGGAAATGTTTGCCAAGCTCTACGCAGTGCAACATTTTCTATTTCATTCATTTTTGTTTTACGTCTTTTTTTAGTAATAATTTATGTGCAACATTTAGCACACATTAAAACAATTAGCGCGCAATTGAAGCGGACAAAAAACCCAATTAAAATAAAACAAAATGCAAAAAGGAAGAGAAAAAAACGATAATGATTACGCGCGTTAAACATAAAATTGTGTTTAATAAACTTAACCGCCAGCAACTGAACTGGACGACAGACTCGCTGTTTTAACCAGTCGGGCGTAGAGTTTTAGGCACTTCATTTACTCAGTTTATCAATTACGGACAGGCGGACAGACGGACAAACAGGCGGACAGACGGGTGGACAAGGCAGACCGTCTCCGACTCGTTAGCTGCCTTGTTGCGATTTTTTATTTGGTGCGTGCCGACGTCTTGTAATGAGAAATCAACTTTTGCTATTAGTAATGTTTCTATACTCTTCTAAGGAGTATATTTATTTTGGCTTGCAGTTTGTTATGTGCTAAATAAAATATGTATTTACTTGATTAGTGCCGAAAGGGAAGTAAAAATACACTTGTTCGTCTGTCTATTTTTTAGATTTAAATATACACGTATGCTGATGAAACTTGTCTCACTTACGTCTTATTACTGCACTTAGCAAGTTAGTCGAAACGTGACGAATCGGATTGATATAATGCATAGATTTCGTTCTTGATTTTTGTATTGATTGTTGTATTAGTTATAAATAGTAAAATAATCGCTTAATACTTCTGCCCTAAACTTTAAGGGTATCTAGACTTCGTTAACCTTTCCTTCATTTTTTCTTTTTTCGTTTTCATTTTCGTTTATATAATAGATCAATCCGTGTAGCCCATTGTTTCTGGCTGCTTGCGGTTTTTGTTTCTGTTTTTATTTATTTGTTTTTCAATATTTTTGTTTAGCTCGCGATTTTAATGTGCACGTGTGGGCGACCTGGGGGCAGCAGCCCTAATGCGATTATGATTTATAATGTGCGTAGCGGAGGCCTTGAAATGAAGTGAAGCTACGCGATGTCTGCCTCCTGTCTGGACACACATTAAACAAAGCTAATTAGACATGCTGGTCAGCTAAAACAGAAATGAAATTCATGATATGCAGAAAAGACACGCAAGACAGCGCTAAAAAGGAAGCAAAAGGAGTAGAGCACAGCAGTCAGGCCTGCCAAGGTCGACAAATCTTGATGCTTAGCAGCTGCAGCTGCAGATCGACAGACACCTCTTTTATATATTGTAGTATAGATATAAATTTGAAAGTAGACCTCCAAAAGTTGTTCCGTTCTGTCAAACAAAAAAATACTTCTTAATTACATGATGTATTTGGGGTCATAACTGAAGGTTGCCCCATTGACTAGGGTTTCGTCTCGTCTCTCTCTCGCAGTCTCAGTGTTTGTGACTCATCAGGCGATTTGTTTTAATTTGATTTGCCTTAGTTGCGTAAGGCCAACCATCTAGTTAGCACAATTAAAAGCAAGCAGAGATCTGAGAGAGCTGAGTTGAGCTGAACTGAGCGACAGCGACTTCATTTTGGAGGCACGACAAACGAGTTCGAGGCAGGCTCAAGCTCGACGCGACTGCGATGCGAGTCGCGTTGCGAAAATTGAACAACAATTGAAAAGCAGCAAACAGTTCAAGCTGAAGTTCCAAAGCGAACGGATCGTTTAAACTGCGAGAGAGACAGACAGATAGAGAGAGAGACAGAAGGCGCGCAATAATAAAACGAATATAAACATAACTCTGTGTCTCCTCCAGATTGCATGCAACAATTTTGGGGCAACAACGGGAGACAGTAGTTGCAAAAAAAATATAATAACACCAACTGCAAAAATCAAATTGGTGTGTGCGAGTGTGTGTTGGTGTGTGTTTGGTGTGTGTACACGTGTGTGAGTTGGCTATTGTTTGCGGCTACTTGGTTGCAAGTGTTGCAACAACAGGCGCCCGCCCGCTACTTTGGGCTGCACAGCATATTAGGCAACACAACTAACAACAACCAGCAACAACAACCAGCAACAAGCGACAGCAACCAGGCACAGCAACAACAACAACAACTGACAGCAACAAGCGCTAGTTACTTTTTATAGGCCAACTCATGCAAATTTAATACAAAACCTGCGTGTAATTGGCCGTGTTGCAGCTGCCGCTAACGGGCAAAACCGATTAATCGCTTTCAAATCGCCTTCAAAGTCGCACGCGTTTTTTTTCGCCCCAAAAAAGTGACATAGAGAGAAGGAGAGAAACACTTGTTGTCGGCTTGTTGTGTTAGCTGCGGAAAAGGTCAAAACAAATACAAAGTGCATAATCAACCACAAAAACAGCAGCAACAACAGCAATCACACAACAACAACAACGGCAAGTAAAAGTAATTGCAACGCCGTCTGGGGCAACATTTTCATTGGCAGCGCGCCAGCAACATTTTGAGCAGTCAGCAACATGTTGCCAAGGATCACATTCGTGCTCATCGTCTTTTGTGGATATTTACTGTTTACGGGTAAGTTGCCACAAGTGCCACAAAGCAAACATGCATCAAAATCACACATAAATGTTTATGCAACTGCAACAACAACAACAAGGAGAGAACATAAATTACAACTGCAAAGCCAAATCGAATTACAGCAAAACGCAATAAATTCAAGCAGATTACACCGACACAGAGGGCGGGAGAGCGAGTCAACTGAGCCGCCTTGATGTGTCGGGTAAAAATAAAAAAACAGTTAAAATCGCTAACATGTTAGAGTGAAAAAAGCGATAAACCACAAGCCAAAAAACCGCGTGCAAAACGCGCGCGGGTTGCGTATTTGACATTTATGGTCAACTCGACGCGTCGTCGTGTCATTTTAGGATACTCTATGCGGTAGGGTAGTGTAGCTAAGAGACAGAGAGAGAGAGTGAGAGGGAGGGAAAGAAAAGGCTTATATAGCTTGTTAAGACATGCAAGTACTTGGAAGAGTTATCCTTGATATTGATATGGTTCTTAATAGTGCTAACATTCTGTATTAACTGCAATCACACTGATTTAAATCTTCTTTAGATAAAGATATGATCATATTTAATGTATAAATTAAAATTGTTGAAATTGAGATTTTATGAATATGATTTGGTTGACGATACATTCAATTATATTGATATAAGTACAACTGCTATAAATCTCTATACTGCCACGGCATAAAATCATAATATTTTGAATCTATTATATTGGATAGAGACTATGACTGTATTGGCAGAAGTTGGAGATTTTTCATATGCGATTATACTTTAAATTTTTTTGCAATAGTGCACAATATTATAAAATACGATATTTATAATATTGTACAGCTAATTATGAATTTAAAAGATATATTTATCTGTGTTATCTCTTTATATATTAACGGTTTTTGGAGACCAGTAATATTTTTTAAAATCTGTAACAAATTTACTTTCAAACTTAGTTTGTTTTCTATAGAAACTGACTTACTTGAAGAAAATTCTCAAGAAGTTGGTGACTCTCCAAAAAGCGTATGCTGGCTTCGTGTTGCCTTGCTTTACGGCAACTTTATGGCAATTGGCCTGGGGGCAGGCGCGCACACTTAACAACGCGCGCGTAGTACTTGCAACATCCAGCAAGACGCATTCGCCTTTTTTCTTGATTTATTTCTGTTTTTACTATTTTTCCAACATTTGCAACATTTTGCGTTATGTAATGTTGCTGCAGCGCATCATACGCGACTTTCCAGTTTCGGGTTTAACACAAGTTTCCATCCAGTTTAAGCACTCTGGGAAAGTTCTCTACTTTTGACATTTGGCATTTTGGTACAACCTCACGAAATATTTTGAAGGTTGCTACAATCCGCACCCACCATAAAAGCTGCACGACATTCTCTCCGCCGTCGTCGCTCTGCAGTTGCGCACAAGCACCGAGCATCAGTTCCAGTTCATACAATGAGAATGACAAGGTGCGAGTGTGTTTAGTCACTTAACTTATACTTATATATTATAGATACGACTTCAATTCATATGCAATCAACTTGCCCACGTACAACAATAACAACAATGCCAAACTGTTGACAATTTTATATAGTAATAAATAAGATTTGCAAGTCAAATAGTGTTAGAAAACAAGTCTAAATAGAATTTATAGCAGTTTTCTAGCACAGCTTATTCTAGTACTATATACATATAATCCATAAAAATGTATTTGAAGTGCTTGAAATCCCTACAAGGTCAATAAACTACATATTCAATAGATGAGTTACACATTTGAGTTGCGTTTTACAACACTTAGAAAGAAAAACCTCAAAAAAGCAGCAACTTCGAATATAGTTAGCAACTTTTACGACGATGCTTCGAGGTCTTCTCTGCCAGACATAAATTTATAGTAACATGACACACGGTAATTTATGGCTAATTGCATTGAGACAACAAAGTTTCTCTCGAGATGCGTTTGCACTGTACATAAACGACACTTGAGTGTGGTGAATAGCACTGCAGAGTTGAAGCAGAATACACTTGAGATCGTACTACTCTCTTAGTATGTGTATTTGAACTAAACTTAGCTCAGACTAAAGATCAGTAGACGAAAAGTACCATAATTATATTGTAGTTAATAGTTAATACACCCACAATAACTGGCGGCACAAAATTCCTCAACTCTATTTACGTCTACCTCCGGCTACGTCTGCAATTAAATTATGGTAATTGCGAAAATAATTGGAATGTTAATTCTCCAACAGCGCTGTGGCATATCTCACCTTAAAAGAGAACCGAAAGGTCAGCGGGCAACAAGGCATTGCAAAAATTGTGTGTGCTCATCTAATGTGAACCGCGTCGAAGAAGGGAAGATGGCAATTTATTATTTCTGCTTACTTTTGTGTTCCATAATGAATGATAATTAATTGCAGTTGAGCATTAGTATTGGCGAAGTTGATGCCTCATCTCCGCATTCACAATTTGTGAGGGGCAACGGCGCGTATACTTAATGCAACGTCGGTTATCCAAGCACCTTTTGCTGCATCCGCTACAAGGTACGACAACAGCAACAGCAACAACAATAGCAACAACAACTACCACAAAAGCATGTCAAAACATTTGCCATCAATAAGTATGCAAATGGTTTTCAGTTATGCCACTTGCGGTGGGGGAAGGGGCAAGGGGAAGGCAAAAACAAATTTACGATACAAACGGCAAAAGTCTTTCGATGCTGCTGCCTTTTTTCGCTATCTTCTCAATGCGAAACGGAAACTTTTATGCAATGATAAAGCAGCAGTGGAGATATATGGCGGCAATAACAGCACGGACTGAGCCTATAAATCGAGCTAAATGTGCCTGCTATAAGGGGTCTACTGTCTATATGTATCTGACAAATACGCGTGTAGATAAACCTCCAGCCTGCAGTTGTCACTTGTGCGCAATGCTGTTTCGTTTTGGTTCCACTGTCACCAGGTGGGGTATGCTAGAGACGGTTGCGTGTCACGTTGGAATTAGGACACTTCCACTTCCAGTTTAGTATATATAAAATATTTGCATGATAATGGTAATTAATGCTTTAATTAACTTGGTGATAAATTCCTTTAAAATGAATTAATGGCATAATTAAGCTTACCAGATTTCATCGCGATTTTCGTGTCACGCAATCAACTCTAGGAGTTGGGGCCCCATTTGCATTTGCATGTTCAAACGTTAATTGATTTATATACGGATAACACAAAAAATGCACTCCAGTTTATACACACTCACACACACTCACGCAAGCTCACGCACGTGTACAGCGGAGTTAAGAGCAGAAATATTTTTTTGGCGCGTAAGTCAAATATTTTTGGCACACATGAGAAAACAATTTATGCCGTTGTTCGACTGTTCGGACAAGCAGAAAATAGTCGAGAGCCGCCCAGCTGACATATGCAAATGCCACAAAGGCGATAAGCCCAAAATGAAACAAGTAAGGAAAGCTAAAAAGCAACGCATACGACTCTAATATACCGCGTACTCTAGAAAAAGACTGTTAAAAGTAAATTTTATTCTTACTTTGGGCACAGTACAGTTAATTCCGAATTAAATAAGGTTCACTGCTTCTACTCTCTAAATTTCATGATGTTATATACAGTAGATCTCAAGATTTGGAAGAAACAAAGATTAATTGAAATACAAAATGATCAACAATGTGTTTTCTTAGTACACTGTGTTTCAGTTGCCTTTTGCAGTTTAACCTCAGTTAAATATATTCGATTTAGAGCAATATTCCATAAAATATCGCGTACTCTAGAAAAGTGATGATTTTAGTGCGTTTTCTCACTCTTTAGGCACTCTACAGTAAGTTTCAAGTTGAATAAGGTTCACTGCTTCTACTCGCCAAATTTCCTGATATAACATACAGTAGATCCCAAGATTCGGAATAAACAAAGACACTGAATTAACTAAAATTTTAAGGTGTTATTTGTTTACTTAGATTACACATTCTCAGTTGCCTTCTTCAGTCTACTTCCAGTTGAATATACTGGACTTTGAGTGATATTCCGCAGTTACAGACCGTGTATAATTTGATTGGGTTTAAAAAGCTGACGGCCAACAAGTTGGCGAACGCCTTCGCTTGGTAATTTCCTTACATTTATTGAATTTTGTTTGTATTTCTTTTTTTTATCGTTTGCCTGAGTATGAGGAGGAGAAGGAGGTGTAGGTGGTTGGAGACCTTTTGGTCGCTTTATTGCGTTTTGCCATTAATTTGCGATTAATGTTAATGCCATGGCATAATTTTCAATTAAATTGAAATTTGCTTTGTGCGCGACAAATTGCAAAAAGCACGAAAAATAACGAAAACCAAAAAAAACATGAAGGAAAATATTAAAAATTTGTGCTCATTTATATTTATGAGCTGTGCGTTGATAAACTGCCTGTGGCCGAGGCGGCTTTCAATGCAATTAATACGAAATAAAAGTTTATAATTACATACATATGCAGAGGGGCTGGCGGTAGGAGAGGGAGAAGAGTAGGAGCACGGGAGGGTGTATTAAACACACTTTGGTGGCCAACTTTATTTACGGATAGAACTGAAACGAAGAGGTGGCAATTAAATGTTAAGGGCGCATTTCGAAGACGTTCCTGCAAAAGTTTGCCAAAAATAATCGATGATCATTTGTAAATATCATAAACGAATACGCTTAAATTTCTGTAAGCTATATCGATATTTAAGTTATATTTCTGGTTTTAAATGTTGTTCAGATCTTTAAGAATAAAGTCTAATTTGTGAGCAATACAAGTTGAAAGAACTTACTAAACATGATTTAACACATAATTAAATATACCAATGAAATTGCTGTGATATACACAATTAATTATATCAACATCATTGTTCTTTTAGCATAATTATTGAGTTTTTTAAACGCAGCTCGTTAATTAAATGCTTAAAACTAAATGAGAATATGTCTGACACTTTAGCTTGATTTTGTTAAGAGAGAAACATCTTCATCTTTATATTAAGATTATATTTCCGGCATATATAATAATCTATTATAATCTTTTTGTTAAAATGAGAAAATAATAAAAAAAGTTGCTCATTTGAAGGCGAAGTTAAATATTTGGCTCTTAAATCTCTGTTAAATCAATGCTCGACAAGTATTAACAAATTGCTGTGGCAATTAATTGAAGAAATCATGTGCTGTGACAGACATTAACTGGGATGATCTTTGTGCGAACTTCAGTTAAGGGTTAAAAGCCACCGATGATGCAGCGGCGCAGCAAATTGTGCAGCATTTCATTGACAATTACGGGCGCATAAATCATTTATGCGACAAACAAAAAAGCCAGATATCTCCCAAAGACGACATGGCACATCCTTTTGCAATGAGACCGCAAACACAGCAACAACAACAATCACAGACAACAACAACAACAATAGCGAGAACAGCAAGTAGAGCTGGGTACAACGCAAAAGTGTCTGTCGCCGCCACAAACATAATTCAGTTGCACGATGATCCGTCGAGGCTCGCAAAATAAATTAAGCTCATTATATAATTGAATCCTTGATAGGCTGATTATCCACACGGCTGGCCGTGTGCCTGTGACTGCGACAGTCTCTGCGTGTGTGTGCACTCGTGTGTCCGCGTTGCTTATTAAAAGGATAATGCCCAGTCAAGCGCAAAGGATGCCAATGGACAGCGCAAAAATTATGTAAATGAATTTCCTGTTGCGCTTGCCTTTCGCATCGACCGACAACACATAAATCTGCCAGGTGGTCCATAGCAACAGCAACAACAACAACAACAAGTACTCACTCCCCCAACTGAATATAGATTGCACCAATGTGGTGAATATTGTAGGCTATACATGCATATAAACTCATTAACACTACACAACATGGCAACATGAAATAAACAACAGGAAGTGTAGAATTCATCACATTGTACAAGTTTGAATATGGGAAAAATCTTTGATAGTAAGCATATTGTAGTACGAAGGTATAACTAACCCTTGAAAAGGGTCTAAAAAGGGTATACTAACTTTGTGCAACTGTATGTGATAGGCAGAAGGCGGTGTGACAGACCCCACAAAGTATATATGTACATTCTTGATCTGGATAACAAGCGGAGGCGATTAGGCCACGTATTCTTATTTTACAATTTACGAAGGCGGACGGGGGCGTAGTTGAATTCTACAACTTCTAAAAATGATGAAGTTATTGGGTATTCAATAATAAGACATATACATATTGCTATCAAATTTGGTCGCCCAAGCTGTTATAATCTTCAAGATCTACAATAGTTGTTAATACGCACATGTTACCTTAAAAAGATTATAGGGATATCTTTAAGTGCAAGTATTGTATCATGAAGAAATATCATTTCTTAGTTTTCATACAAGTCGTATTTCTATTCTTAAATCAAGTATTTTATACAATCATTATTATAAAAACTATATATATAAAATCTAAATTTATCAAATTTTTGTAACATAAAACCGCACCCAGTTTTGTTGCATAGTGTGCCCACTGCACTTTAATCGTCGCGATGAAACAAACAAAAAACCAAATATCGCCTACAAATAAGTAAGTATACAATATTATTGTCGATACCAAAAAAAAGCAAAACGAGCTCCACCTTAAAAACAGAAAAACAAAACAAAATCCAAAATAACAATCCATGTGTCTTAAGTCGCGCTTTGCGGCCTAGTCATAGATTTTAACGGCAACTTCATGCAGTCACGATTTGTTACACATACACAGACGCACACACACACATACGTAGAAACTGACATAGCCACATGCAGACAGATAATGCCGGCTTCGGCTCCTTAATCTATCGACTAAATGCATTGCATAAAGTGCTGGCCAAACCTCCGAGACGACGAATTTAAAACAATGCAACAAACGAGTTCGGTTCGGCGCGGCTTCACGTATTCATTCGTGCAACGAAGCGACGCGATTGTAAATAGCTCAAAGGCGCTTTGTCTTCAGAAGCACACTCCTCCCCTCCACACACCTACTTCTCACCTATCCTCCGCCTTAGAAACGTATTTTACGGCCACGTCAAAAATTATGAACACTGAGACAATATGATTCCATTCGTTACGAAGGCTTTTCGTTTCATGAACAAGTTTTTCACTTTGTTTGCTCAAAAAAAAGGTGAAAAAAAGGCAAATTGCCAAATCGAATTTGACACAAAAGCCGTTAGAACAGCTTTTGTTTTTTAAATTTTGCGATTCCTATCGATGCATATCATAAAAACGCCCCCTACTAACCGACTGACTAACTGGGCCGTCGTTTTGCCGTCGGCTGCCAAAACTCTTGAAGGCGGCATAAGTCGCGCTTCAAACCGAAGTCGTCTAGTTGCTTGTTCGTGTTTGTGGGCGCTGAGTAGAGTCAAGGATGTCGATAAGGCATCCCGTGGGTAGACGATGATGGAAGTGCAATATTTGTTTAAGTTTCAAATGGAAATTATGTTGAGATGACTTTTGAACGGGGCACCTGAGCTGGAGTAAGTAGTAATTGATAGCACTTGGAAGAGTCAAGTTAACACTGAGTTGGTTGTGACTATAAAGTGGATATACGACTATTGTTTAATGAATAACTGTGGGTAATTTAGTACTTATATTTTTGAAATATTTAACTACAAGTAGCATTTTGTTGTATTCAGTAAAATTATATGAAAATTAATATTGTTTAATTGATGTGTTGATATGATTAAAGAATGATAAAAACATCACATAACTTAAAACATGTTTATGCTTCTAACAAATCCTCTAAGAGAACTATACGTAACTGACAAGAATCCTAATTCCCAGCACAAAATGAAAGAAATTTAGTCAATCCCACCAAAAATTAAAATACTTTTGGCTAAGCAATTTGTCAAGTTGCCGCACACGGCGCTCTACACAGGTGGCAAGGTGGGAGTTACTATAATCAGCCGCAGGCTAATTGCTGCCACAGCGATGTGTGGCATGGGTGAATAATGAATGCCACGCACTTTAAATTGTGCAACTGATAAAAATGACAGTTTGCAATTTATTGCCACGTGCCACAGGATGTCTGCATTGGCAATGGGCTAAAGCATGTGTGGGCGGGGAGATGGGGCGTGTCTAGCTATTATCAATTGCCGAATTGGTGCAAAAACCAATTACAATTGTGAAATGCCTGTTACTGCTGCTTAATGCAGCAGCAGCACCAACAGCAGCGGTAGCAGCAGAACCGGCAGCTGCCACAATTTGGTGCACACTCTACCGAAAGGCAATTACTTTAATTATGCGACTGCAAAACCAAAAAACCCAATCACATTGGCGACGACAACGTCGTGTGTGTGAGTGTGTGAGTTTGGCAACACACACTAGACACTTCAGGTTGCATAACCCAATATACAATGCCACAATATACGCGGCCAAAAGGGGTGTGCCCCCAGGCCGAGCATGATGCACTGCATCCGCTGCTGGACGAGCGGCCCAGCCCCGTCCACAACCAGTGCCTGCTCCCATCTCAGTTCCCCTTCAGCTGTCTCTCTCCCTCTCTGCATGTCTTTCTAATGTTTACGCACAACTTTTGACATTCGACGTGGCTACAGATAAAGTCGTGCTCATAGCTATATCTTTTCTATAGATTTACCTTACAATTTGTCGCTGTTGTTTGTTGTTTTGCCTCGCGCACGGCTCGACTCTAATTACAATTTGATTGTTTTTTGCAGTAATTATTTCAATTGTAATCAATTTTGCAGTCATTTTTACGAACAATTTCATCATGCTGCAATTTGTTGCCACCTCTGGGAAGTCTGTGAGTGTGCGTGCGACTGGTTTGCAAGTGTCGCTAATATTATGTATGTTTTTCAATTGCATATTTAGCTCTTTCTCTCTCCTCCCCTGTTCCGCTTTGGTCTGCTACCAATTGGTTTTGCACCAATATCATGCGGTTTTCTAATTTAGTCCGAGTTCTACGGCAAGAGCACAAGTGCAGTTAAAGCAGAGACAAGATATTGCCAGGAAAGCAAGTATACATTTGAAATAGTATTATCTTTAAAGTTTTATTCAACTTCCATATGCGCTTTAATATGATTTACCATGGGGAAAGGGAGTGAGGCCACATTTTATATCATCATTTATTTGTGTTCTATAATTAGACATATTGTCATCAAATTTGATAGCCCTGGCCAGTAGGATCTCTGAGATATAAGTGTTTATACGGACACACAGATGGATAGACAAGCCAAATAAGCTTAAAAATAGTTAAATAGTGCAATTAAAATGGATGTATTTCCATTAGGGTGTATTTCCATCAAACATTCGCTTATATTTGCAAAGAAAATTAACAGATCAATGTAAAATTGTTGCCATACTTGACGCTAATCAAGAATATATATTCTTTGTTAGGTCTGCAAACTATATTCTTTATTTTTGTTGAAATAAAAGTTTATTTGAAACTATCCGATGATGTTTTTTTGCACACAGCGTTAATCAGCTCTTTAACTTTATCACATTGCAAATTTTGCAAAATATTAAAGTTGTATTATTTAATTTTCACTAAAAAACAAGTTCCTCTTTAATGCGAAACTTGATTAATCTTAAATAAACAAGGATATTAAAATGTATTCAACTTCAGGCTTGTCTTGCCAAGTCGCTGCCCTTCTGTGTTGCGCAAGATGAGTTCATGTGCCGCAAAAATATAATTACACACTCTCACAGACGACAACCACAATACAACAACAGTAACAACAACAACATCAGCGACAACAACAAGCAAACCAGAACGAGAACGAGACAAAAATGAGCGAACTACAGTGGTTAAACAAGGTTAAGGTCAATTGCGATTACAACAACAAATGGTTGCATATAAATTGTGCGAGATGTTGAATGAAATTAAGAACGAGTTTTGATTGCACTCTATCGAACAGAATGAGAGGGCAAATCCAAAATGTGAATGAAACAAAACTTTATATAAATGAAATATATATGCAAAAATCGTGTGGGCCATAAATGGAGGAAGCAATGTTGCACAGCTGCAGTCACGCTAAGTGGCAGCAACGACAACAAATTATTAACAATTTACTGCCAAAGTTCTTGAATAATCTTGAATCTTTTTCCCATTATGCTAGCGCAAGGCAAGGTCAACTGCTGCTAACTTGTCAACATGTTGCGCAACTGTTAGCGACAATTGAGAACATGTTGCACAAGAAACGAAAAACAAAATCCAGGTCACAGTGTCAGCTCTGAAAGATGACCCGACAATTATTTCGAGCATCGTTTTTGGGTGTGTCTTGCACTCAAACTATAATCTTGACATTAATGTGATTTGTAACGCCTTCGATTGTTTTTACTCTTGTTGCTGCCTTGAACTTTAAGATCTCTTGGTATTTTGAATTAAAACAATTGTTGTTTTTGCTTTTTTTTTTAGATTGCCACGAAACTGTGCGATCGAAACGGGCCAAGAGACCACGCGCTCCTGAGCCCGTCAACTTTGAACCGGAACCACAACAGGATCTTGAGAATGAGGATAACGATGGCAGCCAGGAGAAGGATATTCCCGAAATACCAGACAATTTTCTGAGTCCCTCAGTTCGTGAATATCTCGAGCTGGGCAAGTCCATACCGGGTAAGTCACAGTCACAGCCGCATTCGACCTAAAACTGAACTGAAGAAAAAATACGCGATTTTTTAATTATTTCGCCGAATGGAATGGAAATTTGGCACAGAAGTTGCTGCGACGTAAATTCATTTATTAGCGCGGATTTGTTTATGTCAACAGAGAGTTTTTTATGCCGCATGCAGCATGCAACACACGCACATGTCGCATGCAACTGACAGCAGCAGGCGCATAGGGGAGGAGAGACTTTTTGTGTGCAGTTGCACTTTCTTTCGTGACATGAAGTGAAATTGATTGGAAACAAAAACAGAGTTTTTGTTTTTCTTTTGTTTATTTCCCCATCACTAATTGCAATAACCCGAAAACAACAACAAATATACTTGCAGGTCGACCCGGCGTGGACTATCCCATACTCTCGGCCATACCCTACACAAACTTCTACTGCGACGAACAATCCTATCCGGGTTTCTTTGCCGACATGGAGACCAGATGCCAGGGTAAGTTTATCCACCATTAAATTCGATTTCAAGTTTGACTCACTTCATGTTCTCAATATAGGCTGGCACTATTGCGACATCGATGGACGTCAGGCCTCGTTCCTCTGCCCGAATGGCACACAGTTCTCGCAAGCAGTTTTCGTCTGCGATTGGTGGTTCAATGTACGCTGCGATCTATCGCCGCGACTCTATGCAATCAATGCGCGACTGTACCAGCGGCCCAAGGTTAATCCGACGCGACCACATCGCATCATCACCAAGCAGCTGGTTGAGGATATATTCACCTGATCAGCACCATGGAGCGCGCCTACCCAAGCAACCTATCTCTCTCTATCCATAGACTTTATGTAGTTTTGACTATTAGTTGATACGTTTATTGAGCTAGAGCTGTGCAACTATCGGTTAAACTATCGCAAACATGAACAGATTGCAATGTTTATTCTTATGTTTCTTTGTGCTATCCAAGTTCGTCTGTATTTTTGTAAATATGGAAAAGTTTTAACGATAGTTTTGTTGCTCTAGCACACACATTCATTGTAGAATTAGAATACCTTTTTATTTGATACATTTATTTTAAATACCATTTCAAATTTGTACCCCATTTCAAATCTAAACCTTTTTGAGGAAAATTCTCAAAACTGCATTTCACATATAATAATTATATTGATAAATTTAAAATTTTATATCTTCTAAGTTTCTTTTATATGTTAAATTCTGTATATATAATTTTAGAGCAGAAATGTGTAATAAAAACAAAATAATATTCTTAAGCCGGAACATTTGAAGGTTGTCTTTAATTCATTAAGTTTTTAAATTGGGCGACATAGAGACATTATTATAGAGATGGAAATAAATGTATAATAGAGTATGAGAGCAATCGAATATGAAATATATACATACATACATACATATATAAACAAGATCTGGAATGAATGAATATTCTATTCATTTTTTAATAATGCTACTAAACTTCTTTAAGCTTTAGTTTTATTGTGATCTGCTCTGTTTATAATCACTGTATATGCCAGATTTTAGAATTTTAAAGAAAATGGAAATGCAGATTAACAAAATGTTCAATAATTAAAGTTCTCATTACCTGCCCTGACACTTAGTGAGCATTAGCAAATCTGAATATGGGAACATGCAAACAATCTTTGCTTCTGCTGCCCTTTCAGTTCCTACTCCATCATCTCTCTCTGATCTTTCTTAATAACCCCAGCTATTGCATATTGTTAGGCTTCTGTTTAATTCAACAAAAGCTGCCTAAAGCATTGCATACTTTTGGCCGCAACACTTGACCACGTCACTGACGACTATAAATAAGTTAAACGTGGCTAAAACAAAAGCAACGCGCAGCAGAAGAGCAACAACAGCAACATTTGTAGCATGCACCGCAAGCGGCTCAATGGTCTAGGGGTATGATTCTCGCTTTGGGTGCGAGAGGTCCCGGGTTCAAATCCCGGTTGAGCCCGTTACGAATTATTTTGCCAAATCTTTTATGAGACGAAGAGCGGAGGAGAGGGAAAGAGCGAGAGCGAGAGTTGCCTGCTATGCGTTTTACATGCAAACGGTTTGCGAGTTTATGGTAAAGTTAATTAAACAAACTAAGCGGACGATTGGCAACTGAAGATACCAAAGAAACAGGCGCATTTTCGGCGCAGTCTTGCCGTTTCAGCCAATGGCCAAGACGATAATGAATGGCCCCGGACTATGGTTAAAATATATCCAATGCGACGGTGATTGACTGACCGATAAGTCATTGTGTATGTTCACGTATTAGTACTGTCTGTTTGTCTGTGTGTGTGTGTTTGTGCCTACAATTGAAAATTCGAACAATGTCGAACTGTCTTTCAGTTTTTCACTTGACCACCAGCTGGCGACGAAAGTATTATAGAGCCGTGGACAGTCAGCAGATTATGATGTAAGCGAGTCGCAGAGTCGCCTCTCTGTTTATATATTTAATTTCACCTCTTTTATTTGTGAAAATTTACGATGCAGTTTGTTGTCAGCTTTAGTTTTCGGCCTAAAAGAATAAAGACATCATATTTTGAAATCCCAACTAAACGAATTCACATCGAAAATATACTTTCACTTGTGAATCAAATCAGAAATGAGCAGCAAGTTAAATAAAACAACTTAAAGATACCCATTAGTCAAGTTCTGTTAATTATTGGTACTGTAGATAACATACCTTAGCATATTATTACAGGGTATTGAGCTATGCGTCGGCAACAACAACTCCAGTCTCGAGTGACAGCTAAGCTTGCTCTCTTAGCCTGTATTTGCTTAATTCACAGTCACTGTGTGCAAATCTTCCTAAGATCAGTCTTAGAGATGAGCCTCAGTCAAATGAAATGCTGTCGAAGTTGTCAAGCCTGAAAAGTCGCTGACTTATAATGCACTTAACAGATTAAAGTAATTAGTGAATGAAAGACAAGATTGCAATTGAAGCAGAGGTTCACAGCAAATGCAGTTACAGTTAAGTATTCAATTTATCGATACATCTATCGTGCTTGCCACATCTACTGCCATCTCTAATTGACTCTTTTGCCACCTGTGCTAGATTTCCAAGTTATGACGTTTGTCTGCTCAGCTCGAGTGTTGTTTCTCGCTGCTTGTTGTACGAAAAGTGCCTCAAAACAATCTACAAAAAACGTATTTCATGTTCTTGTCTCGTCGCGCACACATGGCGTATGTGTAATATAGTTTCAGGTTAATGACAACGACAACGACAAGACGCCTATCAATCTCAATGAATTTTACAAATCACAAACAGTTGCACTTGCTGGACTTGTCTTGACCAAAGCGAATCAGTGTCAGCGCTGGTGTGTCTCAGGTGTGGCGACCCTCCTCTGCACACCTCTCAATGACTTCTGGCCAATCTAAGAGTGTTTTAACGAGCAGCAAACAGCAGGCAGCACACAGCGAGACTATTGATCTGTGATCTGTTTAGCTTTTTTAATTTGCACTGTCTTCAGGCAGGTGGTGAATGCCAATGCGCTGGCTGAAAGTGAACGCCAGCAGTGAAAGGATCCGCTCAAGGTGCGCCCACTAATGACACAGGGCGGGGCAAGAGAGAGAGAGAGAAAGAAAATCAGAAGTAGATACTCTACTACGGCAGCCAATTAGCCTATCGATGCTGCATCTTCTTGACAGTTGAAGAATTTTCAACTCACAATCCAACCACACCTGCCTGCCCCTCTCTAGGGGGCTGTGAAATCTGAGCGCATTGCCGCAAGTCACGCAATTGAGTGTAAAATTTCATTTTCATTCATGAAAAATGTGTTAACGCGTTCGAGCGAGCGTGCACATTTTCACTTATGCATTTTCCCTTTTGCCAGGTGAGGCAACATCGAATCGAATCCCAGTTGCAAGCAACGGCAACAGCAACAGCAGCAAGTTGCCACGTTACGTGGGCAGAAGAAGAAGCCGCTTCTCGCTCTACTCTCTGGCATTAGATGTAACACAAGCTGGCGCAAAAACTCGGTTACTTGGTCAGCTGCAGGCAAAGCACCCACAAGACACAACCACACACACACACCGAGCACACACACACAGAGAGAGCACCATGTACAACCACAGGCATCCCGTCACGCAGCTGTCCATAATAAAAGTAACAGTTACATCATTATCATTAGCAAAGTTGTGGGTAGCATATCTTTTCCATGTTTGTTTGCAATATAATGCAAGGAATGCAAATGAAGACATTTCTATATGGATAACCGGAGAAACAGTTGGAAGTATTCAAAATTAGTTGGGAAGACTTGGGCAAACAAATACAAAGTTTACAACGTACTTTTCTTTTCTTTCTATTTAATTTATTTATACAATTTAAAGTCAACTTATAGTAGTCGATTTAAAGACTGTTGCAAATTGTCGATTTATGTGGGCAGTGGGTGTGGCATGAAAAATGTATTACTATTAATTAATTGCGTATGGTTTGTAGGTATCTGCATGCCAAATTTGGTTTTACTACCTGATCTAGTTGTTTAGATCACGATGTTCATACAGACAAAAGCACTGACAGACGGGCATGTAAAGACTTTGAGAGCTCTACCACGCCCCCTTTTGCTTGTCACGTATATTTGCGCAAAGCTTATAAGCCTTATTTATAATATAGTATTAGGGAAACCCCAGAAAAATACAAAAAGGTCTAACTATTCACAGTGTCAATTGTTCCTTGAATATTAAAGAGTTATGTAAGAATATAAAGTTTAATAGATAAAAAGTTAGTATTCTGTGTTGAATATAGTGTTAAACACAGTATACATATATAAATGAAAAACAAGTTAAATTAATTACTTACTAATTTGTTGAACTTGTTAAATCCCTAAATTATACGCCTAATCGATTTTATAGCCTAAAATTACTCACGTAGCTCGCTTCACATTGCGCTTAAAGCAAACCCGGTAATCATCAACAAACAAACACTTTTCTATTCAGAACCAAACACATACACAGACACATTAGGTGTGCGTGTGTGTGGCTGTGTGTGTGTTTAGACTCTAAAAACAAATCAAAATCCCCAAAAACTCGAACAACAGACACTCACTTTGGGCAAGCATTACACGCATTGCCAAATTAAGTGTAAATAACACGTTTGGATAAACAAATAGATCATGTGAATGGAAAAACGGTGATGCCAGTCGAGAGAAAGAGAGAGAGAGAGAGAGAGAGGGGTTGTGGGGCAGGGAGTGAGGTATAGGATACGTGAGTAAAGTGCATTTGCATAATGACAATGCAATTTGAAATAAACGCAGGACACATGTCAACGAATAAATTAATTTACTCTCGAATTATTTATGCAGCAAACAGACAATGGACGACGCACAGGGGAGAATGGACTAGGACTAGGCCAGGCTATGCCGGGCCAGGGCAGTGCACGATGACAGTCCTGGACAGACCAGGCTAGGCCAGTCTACTGCTGACTGATTGTCCTGCTTGATTGCCGTATGATATTTTTAATGGACTTGGGACCTGGTTGGTTGGCTGCCACACTGGACGTGCCTAATGAAGCAACTGTGCCAGCAAAGGGGAAAGAGAGGGGGAGGGCTGCCTGCCACACCTGAGCGAACGTGTCTCTGCTCTGATGGCCATTGCCACAACGACGACACTTGCATTAATTGCATAGCTCAATTCGCTCTAATGCCGAGGCCCAGAACTTAAATAGCTCGACCATTAAATTTCCGCCTTACTCCCAGCTCGACACCAGCCCCACTCTATGGCCTTCTGTCTAGTCATATTTCAATTATACAAGAAAAAAAGAAACGCAGTGTGGCAGAGGGAGGTGTGGTAAGGGCGCGGGGGCAGGGAAAATCCGAGTCAAACGAAACGCAACCAAACTCAAAGGCGTGCAATTTTCAAATGCCAATTGATTTTGCAGCATACGATTGACCGCCTGCAACTCACCACAGTAGCTTCCTTCCCTACCCCTCTCCCCTTCGCGCACCCTCCACGAACAGAAATACATTTCCGACGGCATTGCCGCCGACTTGTTAGTTGCAGTGTTTTTGTGCGGGCAGGCAAACAAATGCGGCAATTGATATAACACAACCAGAAAAGAACGGAAAGTGTGCAACAATGCGACTAAGTAATACTCTATAAATTACTGAGAAGAGGTTGACAACACTTACTAAAGTGTCATCAATTATACTATATATGTATATCCAACAAGTCATAACGGTATAAACCTAACTCAGCTTCCAATTTCAATCAAATACTGCAATTATACCAAAGCAAATTCCTATGAAAAAGTACTAAGAACTATCAGCAGTAAAGTCAAACCTAACTCAGCTTCCAATTTCAATCAAATACTGCAATTATACCAAAGCAAATTCCTATGAAAAAGTACTAAGAACTATCAGCAGTAAAGTCAAATAAAGGTTTCTTCATATGTTTGTTTGTTTCTATTATTTACATATCAAATTTTATGCACCTAACTCGAGTAGTAACCAAGCTCATATGCCATTTAACATTGTGAAGAGTATTTTGCAACACTATCAAAGCAAAAGTCAACCGTAGTCTACTATGTCCGGCTGACTGTGGCAGCCTCTCAGTGACGACGCCCAGTTGTATTCAGTGCTGGCTCCCCCTTTTGCTGTTTGTGAGGCGCGTGATTTTGCAACTTGTGAGCTGGATTTGCCTTGCACTATTTGTCCCGGGCAGGCGACCGCGGTACCCGCAACATTTTGCTAGCAGCCACCGCAGTGGGGCAGAGCTACAATGTTGACAACACTCTGCATCCGCAATCGCGCGTCCTTTTTTTCGCATACCCCGCGCACAAGGGGAAGTAACTTGACAAGTGGGGTATATTATGGGCCGAATTGAAAAGAATTTATTACTCTACAAACTTTATAATCAATCGAACGTGATATATTCATTCACTTATCAATAAAAGTGCTTTGATCTTGACGGTCAAAAGAGTTGCACTTCTAAAATGTGTTATGTAAATGCTAGAATATTGTTTATAAAGAAAATTCTATACTTGAACACACTGCAGACAGTTTTGCGTACTGTTTATACGAATCAGCTATGGTAAAATTTCAATTTTTAATGTGATCTCGGTTTATATCTTCTTGGTTTTAATTTGATCTCGGTTTATATCTTCTTGGTTTATATTCTTCTTTGCGAATTTATCTTAAATATATCTAAAACTTCGGTCAACTTTCTTAAACAACAAAATTCATTCTTGATCCAGGGTATCTGCCTAGTCGAGTGCACTCTTTTTTGCAGCTTTTCTTTGCTTGCTCCTTTTTGAGTTGCACGTCGGTTGTCCACAATTCAAAACCATTTAAGCGCTTTGGCTTGGTCGGTGGGTTCTTGCCGTCAAATGTATTTTCCATGCTCCCTTTTCATGGAATGTTTTTTTTCTTTCACTTTTTATGGGTTATTTTGACGCCACGGGCGCTTTGCGTTTGCCTCTTTTGCGGCCAGAGAGAGAGAGAGAGAGAGGGAGGGAGAGAGAAAGAGAGAGAGCATGTCATATTTCCTTGCCTGGGTATTATAATTGAAAATCCCCACAAAGGTGTCGTCTGTGCTTTGTGACTAAATTGAATTTAGTAATCGGTTTTTTAGATTCTCAAACGAATTGAACAACTAAAGGCACAAACTAACGGCAATTATTGCTTTATTGGAAAAAGGATCACTTACGTAACGAACGGAATGGCAAAGAGAGAGAAAAAAGTAATCCCCAAACATTTAACAGGTGCTTTCCACGTTCAAAAAGGTAATAAAAGTGGAAAATTGCAAAACAATTGAAACAGCATAAAACAGAGACACAAAAAATTTACGACGTCATCGTGATAATCACGCGATGCCAAGTTACCACTAACATCGCGTCGTGCTTCACTTTTAATTGTGTTTTTATATTTCTCGACTGCCTTCTTCTTTACAATGGGAAAAACGCATCGTTTCAACTACATTATATTCATGCAATTCAACTGAAATTGAACTTGAAACGCAGCAAATTGAAAGTATGTAAATGTTGGGAAATTAACGACATTCATTAATCGTCATCATCATCATGACACGAAGACAATCAAATTCCAGGTCATTGAATACGTAAATATTTAATCTTGCAACTTATCTGTAAAGCCAACTTATAGAAAGTGCTTTCAAATTGCGTGCAACGTGAACGAAAATCTCCTGCCACAAAACCAGTTGACTTCTATTAATTAACTCTTTTTTTTGAGAGTCTATGAGGTGTTTGCCATTATGAAGGATTGTAATTCATATATGGGTTACTTAGTTATAAGTAATATACGTAATACATAAATTCCTAATAGACGCTAATATAACTATATCAATAACAAGGCCCATGCAGATCTAAGTCAACCACAAGATATAACAAAAACCAAAGAGCACAACTGCAAGTCGCTTGATTAACGCAACCGCAATACCGATAAGATGACAACTGAAATTGATTTATGTATGTAAATACATACACACACATACATGCAGCTACACATACACATTTACATAAAATAATAATATCCCCTCGTTTGAATATAAAAGTTAATTTTTATTGATTTATTTGTGTTATGCGCTGATTGTGCTTTGTGTCGGATTTTCGTGAAATGTGCCTGGGGAAACTACGATATGGAACGATATAATACAATGTATGGGACTCAATTTTGTGGAGTATAAAGAGAGAGTGAGAGAAAGATTAAGGGGAGTGAAAGAGTGGATAATGTGTGAGACAGGAAAGCTATACTGATTTTTGTGTGTTAAAACAATACATATTGTAATTAATAATTATTTGAGATTTTATATGAAACTGCAAGTTTTTAGAATATAAAGAACAAGTCAAGTTTTTAGAATATAAAGAACAATTTAAAACAATTGTTTTAGCTTTTATTAAATGTTTATTAATGCAATTCATACTTGAACTTGCAGCATTTGAAAGTTCACCTCCGATTCCTAAACAACGTTATATGATTAACCCATATTCGAGTTACCAAATTCGTAGAATAAGCCCTTGACTGCTGTGCACTGCCGGGTGTCATGGAAAATCAATCAGTTTGAGCGCGAAACTCGGTCTGGTAATTGTTTCGTTAATGCCTTCATTACAGGCCTCAACGGCAGACAAGACTGAAGAAACGATAGCGAAACAACAACAGCAACAACAACAGAGAAACGGTAGTAAAAACAAAACAAAACAAAGACCTGACCTAGGGCAATGCAAAGGCAGACACACACACACACTAACATACAGAGCAGAGAGAAGGAGTAAAGAGAGGGAGAGACAATCATAAGTCAGCGTCAACCGATCGCAGCACGCGTTTTCTGCACGAACAATCACGAAGAGAGTGAGAGAGAGAGTGGGTGCACAAGCGCCAATGGAGTTGCCTGAGGCGCTGCCTCTCTCAATCTTGTGCACTCTCGCTCTGTCCGCTCTCACAGTGTCGGCAAGAGAGCCGAGCAAGCAGTGCGTGTGCCTGCACTGCTTTCCACAAGCTGCAGCCGTTTAAATAAACAAACCGACGGCGTCGGCGCCTCAGTTTCAATTGGAACGGTTCGTGTTGCGCATGCGCCGTCGTTAACGCTAGCGATAACTGTTAAATCGGTACTGAGATCGCTTATCAAGATTGTTAATCTGTTAACTATATTTTTACTTCATAAAATTAACTAGGAAATTCTTAACTTTAAATCAAAAATCACTCGAAATTGGTTGTGAAAATGTGAAAGTTATACGACAAAAAATTCTTATTAAAATTAGTTTATTGTGCGTGCAACAAAAAAAGTGAAATGATGTCGGAACTTTGTCGGCAACACAGCGAACCCTCGACAACAATACGAAGCGACCCTTTTTGAGGCCATAAAAGATGACAAATTTATGCACTAATTTGCTTTTATCCAAAGACAGTAGAGCCCCCCCTTAGGTTGACAATTTTAAGGTGTCAATAGGCATCATAAATGCGAAATGCGAAATGAGATATAACTTTTGTTAATAAGCGTGTTAATAGAGGCTTACTTTTGTCATAACTCAAGCGATTAGTTTCAACACAGTTTTTGAGGATTTCTTCTTCACATTTCTGATGAAGATTTCACCGCCGAAAACTTCTAGTAGACTTTCATTTTC
The DNA here is from genome assembly GCA_018903715.1 of Zaprionus davidi. Taxonomy (NCBI): domain Eukaryota; kingdom Metazoa; phylum Arthropoda; class Insecta; order Diptera; family Drosophilidae; genus Zaprionus; species Zaprionus davidi. Next base: position 4,055,593 of record JAEIGL010000003.1, read on the forward strand.
GAAACATTTGTTTTTGTTTTATTATTTGTTCATCTTTCGATTGCACTCCAAGACAATCGAGCGAGAAACAACAACAACTTTACATTTAACACTCCCCGAAGATACGATCATCGAACTCAACACTCACAAAGAAATATTGACGTTCTCTTTTATGTTGAAAGATAATTTATGTAGAGGCGGCGGCACCTTAGACTTAGAATATCGGAAAGAAGTTGGAGTTTTGTCTGCGCTGTTTGTTGTTTTGCTTTCTATGCAAATAAAGTGCATAAATTTGTTAGCTTCGCTCATAAATACAATCCCATATCCCATTCATACAGCTCTATGATGAAGCTATAGACTGGGAGAGAGAGAGAGAGAGATAACAAATTGATTGAGAGCACATCACGCACAGAGGAAGGAGAATTGTACCCACAACAAGAAGAACAACAACATTGAATACCGCTTGGAAAATGCACAGCCAGAGCTGCTGCTGGCTATTGCCATTGGCATTTGGTAAGTACAAATCAAATGGAAGCAAATCAACCGAATTACCCGTTTCGAACCGTTATACTCGAACGAGAGACTCGATAAACTCGTTTTCCCCGCTTAATGCTGCTGATGCTGCTGCTCAACCAGAGCAAGGTCGCGTCGCTTGCATGTTGCATGTTGGCGACTTTTGGCAGCAAATTATGCAACCTCCCCCAGGGGAGGTCTGTCAGAGAGAGACCCCTGTGCACGGCATCATCTGTTTCTCCTCCCCCACTCCCAATTAGTATGTTTAAATACCTTTCATCGCCAAAATGACAAAAATCCCAAATACGTGCGTTTATCGCCGGCTGAATAATGCGCTCCATTCTCCATCTCTCTCTTTCTCTTCCTCTGCCTGTCTCGCAGTCAGATTGCCCGTTGGGTACATCAGTTGTGGCGACTTAGATGCAGCTGTCATTGCTGCCACTGCAACATTTTGTGGCCCCAACAAAATTATCATCATATTATCATTGACAGGCAACGTTCGCGAATTACAACGTCGTCTAACTCAACAGGATGTTGACCTGTCTGTCTGTCAGTCTGTCGCTTGGTTTATCTCCCGTCTATATCTCTGTTGTTGTCTCCTCGCTGTGGGTACGGTACTGGTACTGGCAATACGTGCTCCATTTGGTTTGCACGGAATTTGCAGCTGCGGAATTTTACGCTAATTTATGCAGTTCATCAGCAAGCGAAATGCGCTATGTGGGAGTTGGCAAAGAGGATGTATAAGCTACACGTGATTACAGATGTAATCCAGACAAAGGTGAAACTGGGAAAAGCATAGGAAAGAACTTGCTGCCTCGTTGGCTACTCAAATCCAAGTGAAATGTGGGATGGGTTAAGGAAAAAGGGTTTTAGAAGTCTTAAACTCTGTAAACTTTGATCTTCACAAGTTCATTAGGCGTGTAAATACTTCTACATTGATTTTTGCCAGTATTTCATTATAAGTTTGTCTTCTTCCGCGTAGATCTTCACGGTAGTTCATCATAAGTACATATATAATCTATTAGTTTGATCTTTCCAGTAACTCATAATGAGTTGATCTTCATTGATTCCGATCTTTACAAAAGTTAACTATAAGTTTATCATCTGCAAGTTTGATTTTCACTTTAGTTCATCATATGCTGATCTTCCACCTAGATCTTTCAAATAGTTGATCATTCTTTGCTCTTTACAGTAGTAGATCATACTTCCATTTCGATCTTGACAATTGTAGATTATAGGTTTATCTTCTGACACTTTAATCTTCACTTTAGTTCATCATACGATGATATTCATTCATTCTGATCCTCACAGAAGTTGTTAATATGCTTATCATCTGCCAGAGTGATCTTCACTTTAGTTAATCATAAGTTGATCTTCATTCAAATGCATTTATCATCTGTAAGTTTCATCTTCACTTTAGTTCTTCAAACGGTGATCTTCTTTCATTTCGATCTTCACAGTACTTCATCATACCTGCTGCCACTTCGATCTTCACAATTGTTCATCAGAAATGTATCTACTTCCATTTGAACCTCCTCAAGAAGCATCCTACATATGTTTTCACATCAAAAAGAGCGTTCACAATTCACTTAACTGCTTTGCACTTTGCATTTGCGTGTGATTAATCTTCACAATGATTTCAAGCTGAGCATTAATGGTATTTAACTTCTTCGGCGCAATGTGCTGTAATTACACGCACTTACATTTACATTTACATATGTAAATGTATGTATACATTCACTTTTTCAAGTGCAGTCTGTTGTTTGAGGCCGACAAGTGAATGATATGTTTATCTTAAGTCAGATTACTCAAACTGATTTAAAGCGGATGCGTAAAGAGAGCTCAACTGCCAATTTACAAAACTTTTTCGGGGCAGTTTTGTTTTTTTTTTTTGCTTCTGTCTGTCTGACGCGAGTGACTTGGCGAAAAGCCATCCTAAACCACTTTCCAAAACTAACTATTATACTAATAACTTCCGCCAAAAGAGAAATATACAAAATAATTTAGTTTAATCGACTGGAAGTTACTTAGTGACTTTTTATTAGGTAGACCAAGTGGAATGTGAGACAATTTGGTGTATGATTTTCTGGATATTTGGGTTATCGGATTGAGCTGACTTCTTGACAATTCAAGATAAAGAAGGAAGTAGAATTGAGTATGATATTTGGTATGATGTATGCTTGATATGTTAGTTATGAAACATTCTAACGATTGAAGATAAAGAACTACGTGCAATTTCTGTATCAATATGAAATTTCTTAACTTTTACTTGAGGCTAAATCGTTGATAGAGTCTCAGCTACTTTCTTTGTAGTGTAAGTACATTATACCCACCCTTTCAGACTGGAGTACAGAGTATATATATCGCAAGCCAAGTTCACGTTCACTAATTACCTAAAACTGTGCAAATTTGTGAAGATTTTGCACACTTTACAGCATAATTTTAGTTTGTCAACACTTTCATGTTGCTGGCCGCACTGAAAAATGTAACAAGTCATGGCAGACTGCAAGCCATGTTTAAATTATGGTCAAATGCGACCTCCTCCACCCAAAACTACTGCCAACCACAACAACGCCCACCTGGGGCCGAGCGAACTGGAAAAATGCTGTAACTGTGCTGTGGACAGTGCCGAGTGGGCGCCAGAGCCAGAGGTTCAAACAAGATTTTTCACTTGCTTCGCGTCGAGTGAAAAGAAAAAGTAAAATGTTTGCCGAAAAGAAAGAAAACACAACAAGAAGAAAAACAGGCGGCAGTTAACGGAACCCACTGTGTGTGTGTTGGCTTACCGTGTGTCAATGACTTTGAAATGATTTCGAGTTTCTCATTTCGGTTTGGGGATTGGGATTTTGAATATCTTTCATTTCTCGCACTTCTCACTAGATGCTGATGCGATGCGGGTCAGTACGTGAATTTGATTTGAGCAATTGGATAATTGAAATATGCACAGTGAGTGCGGACAATTGACACGTACATTTGCTACACTTTCGATGCCACTTGCAAGTCATTGCACGATGAATGCAAAATGAAATCGACGCAGGTTAATCGTCGCACAACGGATATGAGCAGCAGCAAATAGCTCACTTGTAATCCACTTAGCGCCACCTCTTGTTACCTCAACTATGTTGCATAATGTTTTAATTTGCCAGGCTGACGACTGAGGCCAGTCAAGTTCAATGCTGAAGCTTTTCCGAGACGCATTTCCCACTTCCCGCTTTAGTTGAAGCATATTTAAATGTTAAATATAAAATACATCATGCATAATGCGACGTTGCCAACTGCACAGCAAGCAATTTCGCACTTTTTGGCCAAGGCGCTTAAAGCCAACCGGTTGGTGGTAACATACGTATACAGATAGATTGCCTGCTGCCTGCTTGGTTGACCACTTTTACTACAATCCTGCAGGCAAAATTTCACAACGATTGCAGCAACAGTTTTACTCTCCTTTGAATTGGCTTTTTATTTGCATTTCCATTTCGAATTCGATTGGGGGATTCGGGTTCAGTTTCGGCTACGTTTCACTTCACTTTGATTGTTTTATAGCCACGGGGGGAATTTACACAATTTCTTCGCGAAACAGTTAATAACTTGGCACCACAAATCGAGAGAGCTCTGTTTGGTCAAGTGCTTTACTTATGTTACTTCGCCACCACGCGGAAGACATTTTCATGCGGGTTATATGCAAATTTCTGTTATTTTTCTTTGGCTATAAACTCGTTTTGCACGCCCTCAATAGAAGCCAAATCGTAACTCTAAACAGAAGGTGAACGTTTTTTTTTTGGCTACAATATTATGTGGACTTTTAACTCTGTCTAACGAGTCATCTTTATAAATGTGTCAATTGATTTGGTCATAAAAATGTGTCATTAACTAAAATACAAAAACATGAAAGCCACAACAAACAAATCTGTGGGGTGCCCAGAGAGACAGAGACTCTGTTCTACACTGAAAACAATGCCAAAAAGGTTTTTGATCATGATTAAGTTTAGTCACGACATAAAGAAACAGATGCAAGAAACTAAAATCATATTGTAAATTAGCTTAAAACTGAATTCTAAATTTATTGTGTCCATTTTTAACTTCCGAATTGATTGAAAATCGAATCGAATTCAATTATGTAGATGAACTAAATGAAACTTAATATGAAAACCAGAAAATATACATAATATAGTAATGTAATATAATACTAATTAAATATAATTTTAGACAGCCTTCTTATGTCATCTTGGTAAGAAAACTAACAGACTCTCAATTCAAGAAGGTTGCGATTTTGGTTAAAACAAGTGACAATAAAATTTTATTCTACATTTGATGCATTTTATTGCCATCGAATTGGGAGAAACCGATTCTTAAATCACTTTCAACAACAAGAGATTAATTAACCAAGCGTTGCCATATTTTAATGCTAAGAATGCGCAAAAATTGTTGTCCGTCGAAAGAAGCCAAAAAAAAGAAAGAAAGAGATGATGAAGGAGAAGGAGAAAAACGAAGTCAGAGAGCAATAAAGTCATTTGTTGCGGCGCATAATTAACAAAAATGTGTCATAATCATAATTAAAGACGACACCAAAAGGCAATTACATAAAAACAAAAGAGCCTAGGGAAAATCCCCCCAAACACACACTCACACAAGACTTTTCCTTTCAATCAAAACTGAAACGAAAAGGAAAATGTAAAAAATGAAAAACGAAAGCAAAGCCCAGCGAACCGAGTCGCAAATACCCTACATTATCTGAAAGTGCCCGCAATGAGGAACTAACATAAATGACATCAAGTATACTATATAGAGCTCAAGAATATGTAAGATAAATGTAAATTAAACTAGTTCAGTGAACTGGTTTCGCAACACGTTCAAATAGTGAAAGCCAAGCAATGTCACATTCAAAGACCCCAACAAGTTGTGCCTCCGAGAAGAACCCCCTGAGATATATTTCTTTTAACATATGAGTCTAGTGTGTGCGCTAAGTTATTCTTTCCTATTCTTCCGACTAACTTGCGCATATTTATGCATAACTCGCAATTCATGAAATCACTTCCAATTAGGCGGCGCGATCGTAAAGAATATGCGCATATATATACTACGTCACATGCATAATGATATGAGGGTATCTCACGTACTCGCGTAGCATTTCATGCGCTGCTAAACAAGCCAACTTTGCCGTTACTTCAGCAGCAACTGGGCCAACAACAATTGCATGAGCACAGACCGTTCCGTCTGCCTCTACCTGGGCCTGGGTCTGGGACCGTCGTCGTCGTCACGGCGAGGTGTGTGAATATTTCTTACGGTGATTACACGCATTTTTGGCAATAACAAACAGCATTGGCGCCGTTGGCCAAATACAGTGAAAAAATGTCAACACATGATACAATTTTTATATGGTTTTCAGCTGTAATACTCTGTATATTTATCTGTTGTGGGTATATACCAGTTAGGAACAGCTTAAGCAAACAGAAGATGAGCATAAAGGTAGTTTAAAGTAGGAGACTTAAGAGAATTGGCTCAATATGCCTTATATACGAACCTTAATTATATTTTATTTTCATATACTTTTATATTGTGTTTGTTTGATATCAATGTCCGAGTGTAATATTGTTTTATTTATATAATATTATAATATTGCACGGGAGTATAATATTTCTGTAAGATTCTTAGATTTACTACAATTGAAAATACAAAACAAATAATTCTTCACATATACATATCATTTATAGAGAAGATTCCTTTGGCTGTTCATTTAATCCTACATTTATTCATCTATGAAACTCTATAAATATCCCTAGTTTTACTACGATCAAAACACCTAATCAATTTACTATCACATCTGCACCATTTCAATTCAATCCCAGGACAACTCGCAGTCGTTGCAACCTTTTGATTTTGGTTTTGTTTTGGTTACCTCTTCACTTTTTTGTTGTGTTAACTTGTGCATTATTATTGAAAAGTGCTGAGAGTCGCTTAGTTAAGTGGGCACACACACACTCACACACAAACTTACAGCCATACTTACAGACACAATGTGTAATGCTAACCCAGACAAAACGCCACATTTGGCAAGACACATTCCATTGTTGTCGTTGTTTAACTTAGTTGTTGTTGTTATTATTGCTGCGGCTTTTACTGAGCCTAGAGCGGTGCACTTTCATATTGCAATTGGCTCGTGCGTAACCAGATGTAAGTTGAAAACGGGAACGGACAAGGGGTAGACAGCAGATACCCTAGCTAAAATAAATATGAGTTTACAGCATGACATGACATAATTGTTGAGAAAATAACAACTCCCTCGGTTAACTTCAGTTAGAAGTGTTTTATTAACGATCTAATTAAATGGAAAATAAAGATATAAGTGTGCACACATACATACATACAGTGTATAGTAGATTTAGTATATATCGAGGGAAAGTTAAACTAGCGCCAAGTTGGTGGATCAAGCCAATTGGGAAAGCGCCATCAGGCGGCGTGGCATAATTATGGATGCGACAGGTTGTTGAACGTTCGCCAAATGAAAGGAGTTTGAAGGGGGCAGGGGGGATGGTGAGGGGTGCCATATCAATTGTAGAGGCATAGCTGAAATTGAATATGTTCATGATAATCACATAATCAGCGATGCAATGCGATTGTGCACTCGATTATAATTTGATTTGCTTCATTGATCGAGACAAACTTGAGCTTGAAGAAAACTTTAATTTCTTTGCTAAAGGAAACGAGTTGTTTAAAAGTAATTATGGTAATTATGATTACGTTTAACGCTTTAAATAATACCGTTAAGTTGAACATTTATAAGCACAAAACTTGTCCACTCTCTCGCCTTTTGTTGACTTTCCAAGCCAGACAAGAACTTGAAATTCTACTTTTTCTATCAAATTCAACTGTGGAATGTTAATAGAGTTCTGTTAAAAAAAGAGTTCTTGAGCTGTGTTGTTTAGGTGAATTCCCTGTGATCTTTCTGAAGTTGAATTCTATATACATTTATCATATTTGAAGCTTTGTTTTATTGTGGGAACATTGTCATTTCTCTTTTGTAAAGCAACAAAGTCTTACGCAAAACTCCAAATTAGCGATAAGCATTTATCTTATTCATTAATTATCGATTCGATTGCATAAACTAATTCATAGTTTATTGTTGTCAAGGTTGATTTACAGCCAAAGTTTCGTGTGTGTGTGTGTGTCTCTGCAAAAGTTTGCTTTTCCATCCATATCGAAAATTAATGCTGATATTTATTTGTTTTTAAAAGGTTTGCGGCTACAACTTACGCCATGACTGAGAGAGACCTCAGAGTTTAACGGTACCGCAAGCGATTAGTGAACTTAGGGGCAACCGACTGCAGTTGTAAACTTATTTACATAATTTAAAGCTACAATTAAGATAAGTAAACTAGCTAAAAGCCTGCGTGTGACTGCGACTGAAGGTCAACTTGTCCAGAAATAATTATAGCATGCATAATTATATACCTGCCATATCTACACTGCTGCGATTAAGTAACATTGCACATTGATTCTTAATCGAGAGTCGACAGTTGCCAACTTGCTAACAAGATTCTCAACACCTAATCAAGCTAATACCGTACTCCCCCCCCATTCGCACCTTCATCTATCTGTGACTGCCAAAAAGTTGGGTAATTAATTGGCTCGTTAAGACACGACGCCGGCTTAGCTTTTTGGCTTGAACCCACAAACCACAATCTGCAGCCAATGATCTCGAACAAACAATTAACCGCCGCTTCGACCAATCTCCCGATTAAGTTCGAGCGCGACTATAAATTAGGGGCGGCTTTTTTTTATTTCTTTTTTGCTGGCGTAGGCGAACGCCTGCCACATGCCACAGTTGAGAAACAAATTTAAAGCTAGAAGTGCCTTTTAAATGTAACTGTATAATTAATTAAAATACTGCACGTATTTTTTTGCGCCAGACTGTTCACATTTTCCAAATTGTCAACGTTTAACATTTGGTATTTTTCTTGAGATTTTTTCATTGACATTTTTCTTTGTGAATTCATGTTGAGACCAAGAAAAATTCTTCCCATTGTTGTAAAGTGCACAGAGAAGGCCTTTGGTCAGTTTTAGGCGTGTACAGAGGAAGGGACCTTGGTGAACCTTTGCAATTAAATTGTAGAGTGGCAAGCACTGCATGCCCTCATGTAATTTGCCACACGCACTCGAACAACCACTGGTTGTATTTGTTAAGTCAGCCAGCCCCATTCATAGTTTATAATTCATAATTAAATGCATCCATGAAGTACGCTAAGTACGCGCAACTGCCAAGTTTAGGCAACTTTACTGTAATTGTTTCCTGTCACAGCCTTCACTAATTACAGCTTGACCACAGCGCGGGGGAAAGAAGCGGGCGAAGTCAATGTCAGCATGATTAAACTAAACTTTGTAATTTGTTTACTGAAAAGTTGTGGGAGGTGTAGAGACGTTAAAAGACGTATGACAACTTGAGAACATAATTTAAATAGTTAATCATTGATAAACTGTTCCATGCAATGAGATCTTTAAATCATAATACACATGAAAAGTATTAGTAAAATCCATAAGTAAATCGTACTATAATTCCTAAGTAGAATTCGACAATCTGAGTTGATCAGAAAAATATAAACCATGTCAAAAATTGAGCTAACATTGAGTTAATTTGGTTAATCATCTACAGGTTTTCCTTGCAAATTTCAACACACTTCCGCCTCAGGCATAAATCAATTGTTATGAACAATCCCGGGGAATAAACAAAAGTAAAAGTAAATTAGGTTAATTAGAGGAATATAACATGGAAGAAGACGAAAGAAATAGTTTTTACCTGCCCGAGTTATTTTGATTTCATTCATCTTCGGTAATCTTTACCTTTTCCGTTTTTAAGTCATAACAAATATTTGAGTTAAGTTTTGTTTTCGGATCGTTGAGCACGTTTTGATTAACAAATTTCGTGCAATAGATTAAGACATTTGCAATGCCTGCAAAGCTGTTATTAGTTATGGATATCATTAAGCCGAACCCCAGTTAAAAAAAGAAAGAGAAACGTGACTGCTTCCAACTAATTAACGAGCTGTTCTGTTACATATTAGCCCAAAACGAGCCGAGGCGGGCAATTCTTGTCGATTAATTCTGAACTTTTGTCGACAGGCAGACAGAGTGAAAAACCTCCGGATTAATTGCCATTTAGCGATCAAAAGGTAGCTAGAAACGACCTCGCCTCGGGTTGGTTCATGACGGATCTAGACAATGGACTTAGTTGGTATTAACCTCAGCAAATGACCCTAACAATTTCCGCCTTCAATTAATTCACGTCCCAGAGAGCGCAACTAGTTGCAAATCATAAGAAAGAGAGAGGAAGAAAAACTACTCAAAGTGCAGATGAAAAACTACAGCAGATCAGGCAAACTTGGTCAATACTCGATTCGACCTTGTGCATTCGATTCGATTCAATTCGATTCGATTCGCGCCAACTGAATCTAGACGATCTCTTGAAAAACCGATCGATTTCGATTTCAGCGGCGCCTCAAATCGATCAGAGTCGCTATAAAAGCGTAATTTTTCAACCCGCCGCTGTCTAATTTATGCAATGTTTTTCCCATTGCCTTTTGTATTATTTTTTCCTTCCTTCTTAATGCGGCTGCCATTGTAAGTAAATTATATATTTAAATTTGTAAATTTGTTGTTGTTTTTAGGCATCGATTGTTGTGATACAGATCACATTTGTTGCTCTCTTACTTTGGCAAATAAATAAATTACATTTAATTTGCGTAATCAGTTTTCAATGACATTCGAGGGTCTGTGACGGCTTTTGTATAGGGAATTTAGATTATGCAATTATGCATAGAATATAATCGAAATTTGTTGGCAGTTGGAACCATAGATAAATAGCATTTGCACAGGGGGGCCACACAAATCGTGCACACAATACCATTGCACATACGACCCGTCGGCTGTCCACGCTGGTTGGCAGGGGTCAAGCGTTTATGGCCTGTGCCGCTCTACAAAAAAGGAATGGCAGACAAATTAAAAAAAGCTACCACGGCAACTGCAACTGCAACAGACTGTGGCATGACAGAAAGAGCAGCTCCAGTCTCCCCTTATGAGGTTGAGGAAATCATTTTGTTAACACAATACTTAGGAAGCATTTAGTATGTAAATATTTACAAATCTCTGCCCCGTGGCCAGTTGGCCGTGAAATGCAATCGCATAATCAGATGCAGCACGGCTCTGATGCCCGCAAAAATGTAAATTCACCTTCCTTCCCCCTTAAATCTTTTTACTCTGTCTCTTACTCTGACCGCCGCGGGCAGAAAGTGTAACAACAAGGGCCAAGAGTCAATGCACGCAAAGTTGCATATCATTAACATGAAATTAGCGGGACAGCGATAAGCGGGATAAACAACAACAACAGGAAGTGGTAACACAGTGCAGATATGCTATAAAGAAGGCGTAGAATAGAAGGAATATAATATAGTAAAATAGAATACAGTCTGCAGAGTGTCAATGAATCGAATAGATTCAATTATTGGGTAAAGAATTGATTCATATATCCAAAGATTTCTTGAAAAAATGAATATAATAATATCAGTAATGTCAAGCTGCCCATTCGGCTCTTTTCCTGCTAAATACACAGCTAATATAATAGCTAAAAATACCTCATTAAAATGCGATTTAATTTAAACACCCTCAATTTATTAATTGCCTTTAAAAATGCAAATAACTTTTATCTGTAGATCAACATCAATGTCGCAAACACAGCACAGCATTCCATTTACTTTATAGGGTATTAGAAGTCAAATAACAGCAGGAGGTCCCGATTGGGCGACTGTCAGTTCGTTCACTTTACCACGAGACACAATTCTAGAGGCACAAGTTGATACAATGTGCTTGGGGATTGTGACTCTTGATGAACGCAGTTTGATTGGCCTGACTGCGTCTCGTTTAATGGGCGGCAGTTTGGCAGTTTGCTGGCGATTGCCTCTAAAATGCTTGCCAGGCCTAACACGGACCACATTGCGACATTTGCAAAACGAAACTAAACGATATACGGCACGAACCGAAAAAAACCCCAAACCATTCACTTTTCTGGCCAAGAGGAAAACGTGGAAATCAGCAACTCCAACAATTTTTGTTTGATGTTTTCTGCTTTTAACCATTACTTAAATAAATTTGTTATAACAACTGAACTGACTTGACTTTCCAAGTGCAACTGCAACTGACTCTTGCCATAAATATGTATGTTATGGTTTATAGTAATACACAAGTCATACTGCACCTGTTCCATTCAGTTATATATTGTTTTCATCTTGATTTATGCTTTGCGAGCAAGGTCAACAGCGCAAAACAATCGATCTAAGAAGTATGGGAACAAGTTGACTTTGTAATGGTAGACGGCACAAACAAAGATCTATTGATTCTTTCTGCAAATCGAAGCGGATGTTAGATCTTAAGTCAATGGAAAATATTTCCATTTTAATTGTAGCTTTAATTCAGGTTGTTTTCTGTTGAGAAAAGGCCCCAAGTCAACTAGCAGGTTATTTTAAAGCTGATTTGATTTGATAAGATATCGAGTAATTAATTATATACCTAAACATACTTCAGAGATAAGAGATACTAGTATTAAATTTATTGATATGCCTTTATATTGCACGCAGCCGTTGTTTGTTTTTAAATTCGCCTTCTTTTGCCTCCATAAATTGATAAAAATCTAATTGCAGATGTGATTTTAATAATTAAACCTTCAATTTTGTTCAATACATTTATACAAATTTGATTCCAAACGGCAATTAACATAGAAATTATTTAAAAAACACATTCAAAGGGAGTAGACATGTCAAAAACCCTTAAGAATGCAATTAATAATGCACTTAAGATCAAAGTTACATACGATATTAATGTGTATGAACAGTTACCTAGCGGGTATAAAACAGTCGAGCACATTCAACAGTAGCTTTCTTTACTTGTTTTCTATAATATCATGTACAGCAACTAATTATAATGACTTTTTAAAGGATCACTTTCGCTATCCCTCTCACTTTCTGCCACGCCCTCGCTACATAGCCTGTAGCTGGCTTATTAACTTCAAAGCATAGACCTTTGAGAGGGAAAACTCCATATAATCGCAGTCTGCCTGTCTATATTTGCATTTTATGCCGCAACTTATGCAAATTGTGCCTTATAAGTCCAACAACTGACCCCGCCGACTGACTTGCTTTAAACTAATCTACCTGATTTGTTTCGATTGCAACTTTTTTCGCACTTTATGTGTGCAGTTAGCTAATATTTTCGGCCGCCGACTCTGCAATTTGCCACAAGTCAAAGCGAGGCGCATGTGCAACGCGTGGCATGGGGCAGAAAGACTGGCAGCAATTTTGCCAGGCTTTCGCCTTGTCGTAATTGTAATTGAAAAACATAGAGAGAGAAAAAACTCTGGTAGAGCAGACAATTTGCGCCATAAATGGACAGTGGAGAAAAAAACCTTGCCCAAGTGCGGCCTGCTATAATTTGTTAGCCAAGTTCGAGCTAAAAGTTGAGAGGGTGTTGCCGATTTAGCGCTAACTGACCGCAGGCACTTGTCGAGCTATTTTTGGGGGAATTGACAAAATTAAAATTCATTTACGCTCAAGTAAATATTTACGCAATAAATTTGCATTTAATTGCATTTCGCGACATGCCACACACACTCACACACACACAGAACATTGACCAAAATCAAAATCAAATCAAATCAAATTTTGCACTGCAAAACATGCCACAAAACGCAGTCCAAATGCCAATTGCAGCACAGTCGCTGCTCCTGCTCCTGCTCCTCCACTCCTGGCCTGGACTGACGAGAGGCAGCAAACAATTTGTGCGACGTATCAAAATCTAATCAAATTATGCGCCAGAAATGTCGAAAAAGCGTGAAATGTTTTGCCAACGGCTGCCAGAGGCTGTGCTGCCTATTAACCCGACTCCGGATGAATAGTCGAACAAATGCGCCTGGCTGTGCCTTGGTCTGGGAACGAACACACACCCCTCTACACCCCTATACCCCTCTTCACACACTCATTGGTCTCGGGGGTGCTCTGCACCTGGCTGCAAAAATCGCATCAAAATCGCGCTTCTTCTGGAAAATGTTATGCAAAATGTGCGCAAAAGTGCTTGGCAAATATGTATCATCATCAGCTCGAACTGTATCCCAAATGTATCTAGTATCTCTGCAGCTGCTCCCCCTTTCCCCCTCTCAAGTATTTTGAAACGCTTCAGTGCGTTGCGGGGGAGCCGAGTTGGATGTGCTCGTGTGTATTGTGGCTAAAATGTTTTTATGCGGTTCGCTTAATGTGTTTTTGGCCATAAACCAACTGACAACAACAACACACAGTACACACACACACACACACACAGTGGCGACGACTAAAAATGCCAAACAATCCACCATGAATCAAACTCAAAATTCAACTCAGAGAGAGCCTCAACTCATCTTTGTGCGGTTCTGGGTTGGCATTTTTTTGCTCAGCAGCTTCAATTTATTTGTTTTTGTCCGCCTAATTGCATTCTATGTGTGCGTGTGTGTGTGTAATTGAAATAGCGAACTGGACATGTGAAAAGTTCATTTGACTACCGAAACTAGTTGAACTTTTCCAGCTGCAGCCGCAAACAAAACAGAAATCACACATTATTGTGGGCGCGTTTAAAAACGCCACAAAAACGCGCGCGCGTCAACTAAAATGTTAAATCATAATTGCATAAAACAAATAATGCAATAAATATGTTAACAATGTTAGCTGTGAAGGGGTTTACAAGTGGGTATATCATGCAGAAAAGTCTCTTCATCACATGCTCTACAGGGTATGCCATAGTCGCAGCACAAACTGCTTTGGCTCTTGCCCAAAGTTGCATCATTTTTGTCATGCCAAATTGAACTCGAATAATATTAGGTAATTAGGCATTTGCCAATTCAATTTGTGCATCGATCACAATCTCTGTGTGAGGGGAGCAACGGGAGGAAGAGGGGTGGGGGGATATGTGCAATAACAATCGAAGAAGGATTCCGGTGACGATTTCAAGCCAAAGTTAGATGAGGCAAAAGTGAACGGAAGTTGCCCGACAACTTTCCACACAAAACAATAGTCAGGAGATAGATAGATAGATAGATATATAAAGAGAGAGAGGAAGGAGGGAGAGCAGTGCTGGCCGCAGGGGCAGCTTAATAAGCCGCTGCAACAGCAGTAGCAGCAACAGCAGCAGCAACGATACTGACACGCTGCCTGAAAATTAATTTGAAAGCAGGCTCGTTGGGGCCAGAAGATACACAGATACATAGATAGATGGCTAGATAGATGAGCCAATGCATATCACATTTAAGTGCTGCAGGCACACACACACACATCAGCACGAATTAATTAATTCAAAATTGCATTACGCATACGCACAGGTGTACAGGCTGTGCCGAAACTAATCTGAACTGAAGCAAGCGCATGCAGCTGCAACACACTTTGGCCAAGAGAGTCATAAGATAAAAACACTTTGCCAATAAAGAAAACGACAACAAAAGCAATCGCAGCAATAGCAACAGCAGCAGCAACAGCAGCAACAACAAATACAGCTATAAAAACATTTTGATAGAAAATTAAGGCTCCACACATGACCAAAATTCGCTTAGCTACTGTCAGCTCTGCTTCCTTCGTCCCATGGTGGGTGTACACATGTCACACTGTCTGTCTGTCCGTCTGTCTCTTCTGGCCAGGCCAGGCCAGGCCAATTCAGTTAAAGACTGTGCAAACACTTAAGCCACACACTGCCTCCGCTCGCGCTCACCCAATGCAAATTATCTGCCCCCAGAGCTTCGATTTGGCTCGTGTGTTCTCCTATTTTCGGACACTTATTGTGCCACTGACGTCTGGAGATTGTCGTCGTCGTCGTCTATGTTGTTTTTGTTGTTGTTGCTGCTGTTGCCGTCGCCATGGCTGCCAATTGCAAGTTTGCAAGTTTGCAACACATGCCGCACAGGACACTAACAGCGGCAACAACAGCATGAACCCGCCTAGAGATGGAACAATTGCTAAAGCACATATCTTCAAATTATGCTAGAAATGTTTAAGTAATTTCTTGATAAATGAAAATATAAATTAATTATTAATTTCTACACAATTTAATTGATTAGTTTTCTACTTTTATAGGCATTTTAAACGGATCAAACAAAGGAAACTCAACTTGCAAATCCATCAAGTTTACAGCGAAAAACTCTTTGAAATATATAAAATATTAAATAACTATTCTACCAGCCTTATCAAGACCAGTCAAGGGATAATTCAATCTCTTACTTATTAGAATATTTTCTTGAAAATAAAAATAGAATTTATCAAATTGTGCAGAATGAATATGAATAAATTGCAGAAAGGAAAAGCAGTGTGATATACCCGCTACAACTATACCTTTTATGTTTAGCGTCTTTTGTGTTGCATACTTTGCAGGGAGCGGCTTGGAAATCAGTAACTCTTTAAAATCATTTCTTAAATATCTTCTATGTTAGTTATAAGATCGCAATCAAAATTTCAGAAGTCAATTGGACGTTGATAGTTATTGCGTTTACCAAACATGAATTGTCCAGCATTAAAGTTACGCATGGAATTTGGTTAAACTTGAACTGCGCGCAGAATTCAGACATTATGTCATACGTTATTATATAATATTTGAAAATCCATCAACTTTACAATGAAAAACAAGTAAGAATTAACTTGTTATTTCATTCAAGGATATAATATTTGAAAATCCAATAACTTTACAATGAAGAATCAGCTTGTTACTTCATACTTTATCGGCCAAGTGCAGGCAAAACTTTTGTACATCTCTAGTAGAGCCAGTACCCAGTCTGGTCTTGGCTCACTAAGCACACAATGCTCGATAAACAACAATATGAAGAAAAATTTGAAAATTTGCTTAATGCTCTTTTATAATAGTTTTTCCTGAACGGTTATGACACAGCCCCCAGACTCGTGCTGTGGTTAGGCCTCGTTGGGTCTTTTATTAATTGCTTAACTTGTGCAACAACAAGCTAAAGAGAGGAAAGTAGAAAAGGGAAAGAGACATAGATAGAGAGAGAGGGAGAGAGACGAACTTATAGCTTGAAAATTTATTCTTTATTTAGTGTATGAACTGACAATAGGGTTACTAAAAATATATAATTACTTCACTACAAATAGATGTATATAATAATATATATATGTATATATGCATAGCAGATAGGAAGCAAAGTAACTTTCTATATATATATATATATATGTATTATACACCACCTAATGCCCAAAAGAGCAGTTGGAAGTGCAGTCCAATATTATAACTGACCCTGTCCCTCCCCCACTTTCTAACCACACACCTCTCTCTTTCACTCAATCAGGCAGAGGGTGACGGTCGTGAGTCATCGATGGAGACGAGCCAAGAGCAATTGAGTATCTCTCGTAAATCCCATCGTGTCGCCGCATCTGGCTCAAGCAGCACAGCCACTGTGGCCTTGGCATGCGGCGTTATAACATCCTGTAGCTTGCGACGAAACGAGAACTTCTTGCCACGTTGATCCTCCAGAAGCTTGGTTAAATTACTATCATCGAACGGCATTTTGGCATTCATCATTATGAACAATATCACACCCAATGACCAAGCGTCCGCCAATTTGGGATCGTAGGGCACACCGCAGACAACCTCTGGGGCCGCATAGGCAGCAGAACCACAATATGTTTCGGATTTAATCTGATGTCCACTTTCATCGCGACAATAGCGTGAAAATCCAAAATCGGCTAATTTAACATTGAGACGCTTCGAGAGCAGAATATTCTCACACTTAAGATCACGATGGGCTATCTCATGTGTATGCAAATACTTAAGTGCCTTGGCCATCTGAAAGAACCAAACCTTTGCTTGTTTCTCATCGATGGGGCCAGACTTTTTGATGTGCGACAATAGGTCACCCTTTTCCGCATAACGCATAAAGATAAAAATCTTGGGACCACGCTGCAATATGCTATGAATTTGTATAATATTGGGATGATCGAGTTTCGTCAATATTTCTAGCTCGCGTGGAAAGAATTTATGCACAAAATCGGTTGGCGCCTTCGCCTTATCAATGATTTTGCATGCCAAATTAACACCATGCCCACTATCATCAGAATAGCCGGCTGTGATCACAGTCGCATAGGATCCTTCGCCAATTTTATGACCAATATTATAGCCACGTTGGGCCAAGGCATCAATATCGGAGCTACGTGTTGACAATTGTTGTCGATTGCCTGCATAGTTGGACATGATTTACCAGGGGGAGGAGGGTGGGTGATGCTTTATAGATCCTTCCTATGTGTTATTAAACCAACTGTTTGGAAACATTCAATCATCATCAATATTCGATTCAATGTACTATGAATGAATATACTCACCAATTTGTTGGTTTACCTCACTGAACTTGAATTTGATGGTATTATATGTATAATGTTAACGAAATTTCCTATTCTAATCCAGAAATTTTGACAAAACTACGAACGTTATGAAGGAGCAGAGACAAATAATAAAATCAATGAAACTTTAAAACTGAATTAATTTGAAATTTGTCCAATTTTTCACTGTCTACTTGTTTATATAAATTTAACTTAAAATAAAAAATAATCAACGATATAAAAATGAAATAATGGAAAGAGAAGAATTGGAGATACAAAATAGATTCTCTTATTGTTGAATTTTGTTCCTTCATTTTAAAAGAGCTTCCACTTCAAACTCAGTTTGAAAATATTATCAATTGTGTAGGATCGTTAAACATGGTTAATACATTTTATATATGAACATAATTCCATAACCAAAACAAACAAAGTATACCATATCAACATCGTTTTGGGTCTGTGTCAAATTCAACAAATATATATCAAAATTTTTGGGTTCGAATAGGAAATTGTGTTATTGTCTTATATCAGTAAAATCAAATTTAAGTTTAGCAATATAAAAAACCAATGCAACGGTAAGCCCCCCTCCCCCCTCATTGTACCCACATAGATTATCTAGTTAATCGACTTTCAATAGATAATGGCAAGCAAAGATATAACAGCAAGCAACTCGGATGCCGAAGCGCTGGCACAGCAGGGCTATAAGATTGGCCACAAAGTGGGCGAGGGCTCCTATGCGACTGTGATAACCGCTAGCTATACGGATGATGCGGCTGGTAAAGATGTCGAGTTGGCCTGCAAGGTGATTGACAAATCAAAAGCACCCAGCGATTTTGTACATAAGTTCTTTCCGCGCGAACTGGACATTCTAACGAAACTGGATCATCCCAATATCATACAAATTCACAGCATATTGCAGCGAGGTCTTAAGATCTTCATCTTTATGCGCTATGCAGAAAAGGGTGACCTTTTGACACACATCAAGAAGAACGGATTCATCAAGGAGAGTCACACCAAGATGTGGTTCCTGCAAATGGCCGCTGCCTTGAAATATCTACACAGTAATGATATAGCACATCGTGATCTCAAATGCGAGAATATTCTACTCTCCCAGCATAGTAATGTCAAGTTGGCTGACTTTGGATTCGCCTGTTTCTGCAGCAATGAAGCAGGTACTAAAATCAAATCCCAGACCTATTGTGGCTCGGCTGCCTATGCCGCACCCGAAGTCGTCTGCGGTGTACCCTATGATCCAAAACTGGCAGATGCCTGGTCCCTAGGCGTCATACTCTTTATAATGCTCAATGGCAAGATGCCGTTCGATGATAGCAACTTGACCCAGCTGCTGGAGGCTCAACGTGGCATGAAATTCGCATTTCGCCACAAGCTCCACGATGTGATATCGCCCCAAGCCAAGGCCACAGTGGCTGTGCTGCTCGATCCGAATGCGGCGACACGTTGGAACATGCAAGAGATATCCAACTGCACATGGGTGCGCATGGATAAGAGACATCAGAAATTCTTGGGTTAATTATCGATTGGTATCCAGTAACCTCCTGTAATTGTACATATGTATTATATATAGTACAATCTGATAGGCAATCTAATCGTGCATTCGGTACAGAATGAAATCAGTTCTAGAAATACAACAAGTATCAGAGTTCTGATCCTATATCTCGAAATCTCGCCTATATCTCGAAATCTCGTATGTATTAATATTGGAAGATAATGGATATTCTTCGATTAGGAAAATGACATTTGGACAAACGTGTGTTATTCAATGTGCAAACTCTCAATCATATTTTCAATATCTATATATATTTTTAAAGTCTTCAACTACCTTAATAAATATTTTTTCAAACAAATGTGAATCAAACCAAAAATTCACTGAGATCATCTATGAATATTCAATACGATACGAATGTTGGTACAGTCGAGTGTGGTCGACTGGGATATACTTTTAAATATATATCTTGTGTTTTGCGTATTTTATATTGCATACTTTGGGGAGCTATTTCGGAGGAGACTTTAAAATAACCAATTAAACAATTTCTATGTTAGTAATCTGATCGAAATCAAATTTACAGAAATCATTTGGTCATTGATAGTTTTTATATATACCAAAAATGATATACTCTACTTTATAATAACGCTTGTAATTCGGTTTAAATTGATTTACGGGGGCGAAATGGGGCGTGGGCGAAAACTAAAACAAGCTTGTGATATTTAAATATTTTTGTATATTCTTTTTGTGGTCGTCAAAGCTCGTCAAAGCTGAGATCTAGATTTGTATACAGACCGACGGACATGGCTGTATTGAGTCGGCTGTTGATGTTGATTAAGAATATATACAGTTGGTGTGGACTGCCACGCTTTCTTCTACCTCCACATACATTTTCGGTTGGCACAAAGTTATATTACCCTTCTATCTTATGGGTTATCGGTAAAGTGAAGACTCGGACTACGACACAATATAATATACACTCTATAGAGTGTCTAACCTATATACTAGTATAGTATAGAGCATGTAACCCATATATCAATTACTATATATTTCTACCTATTTATCTATACCCACTATATATTAAAACCTATATAACCCTACCATGTATCTGAAGAAAGTTATTTGCTGCTTCATTTCAGTTGCCTGCCTGTTGATGTTGCCGCTGTCGCATGCAGCAAACAGTGGCAGCAACCACAGCGACGTCATTGCAGACGCCGAGCTAAGCGCCTCGGAACGCAATCGTCGCCTTATACCCTACATGGCCTTCTATCTGCCGGCACCGGAGTTGCCCATCAATCAGCAATACGCTGTGAAGCATGCAGCGGCTGCGGGTGCAGCCCAACTGCGTCCACCGGCAGCGACCACGCCTAGCCGCATACCAGTGCCAGTTGCCTACATGCCACAGCAGCATCCGCATTCGCATCCACATCCACACTCTCATCCGTTGTCATCGCATTATCAGTCGGGCGCAGCCGAGGTTTATCATGCCTTGGCTGTGGGAGGTGGCGGCCATCAGCTGGTGGCGGCACCTGTGCACGCCAAGGATGCACCAGCTCCGCCGCCACCGCATCCACCATCTTCGGAGACGGGCGCCAGCACATTTATTGCCTACAAGCCATTGCACACAACGCACAAGGCAAGTACATTAGATTGCACATAAATAAATCTTGAAAATAATCGTGAAAGATGCAACAACAACAACAACAACTGCAGCACAAGACTGTGCAGCATTTTCCGCCACTTTCACAGCAACAGCAACAACAGCAGCAGCAGGAGCAACATCAGCAACAACACCAGCAGCAGGAACAGTTTGAGCTACTGGCGCCGCCGTTGCAGCTGCAGCAGTTTCATCGGCAACGCGGCAAACAATCAAAAGTCAATTTAACGCCGTTTACAGCACAGAACACGCTGCCGGGACACTTTATGCCCATTATTTATACCCCGACGAGCAAGTCGATCACCAGCAGCAACACCAACACCAACAACAACAACAATAACAATGAGCTGCTTAATGGCAATACAATCAATTACAACAAAAAGCAGCCAACAACTGAAATTGTTTACCATAAAAATTCCCATCAGACACAACTTGTTACGGATTATGCAGCGGAGCACGACTTGGAGCAGCAACAGCAGCCGCGGCAAGAGAAGGCGGTACTGCCACCAACGCCAAGGTAAGATCTCTATACAGTACACACTATATAGAGCATGTATCTGTTGGATCTATTATCTCAACTGCTTTCGCACCCACACGACAAAACTCTTGCCACATTTTATGAAATTGTCTTGGAAGAATTCTCACATGCAACCGGCCATGCCCCTCCCGCTCACCTAGTTGTCGTTGTTGTAGTATACAAATTAAAAATGTTGCACCAATTTCTGGTTTGATAGTAATTGTTGCAACAGTTGTCTATCAATATAATGCACGCGTTAGAAACATGTCGAATTTGATAGGCTATTTTTGAGGAACGATTGGAAAATAAACAAACATCGATGCAGGTTTCCACTGAGTATAGAGAATATAGCACTAATGTTTCCGTTGTTAATGACAACATCTCATTTAAAACAGTTTTTTATCTAATATATCAAGTTATAATCTGTATTTTATATGTACACCACACGTTATGGTCATAAGAATCTGATTAAACTTGGTATCTTAGCACAAGGTTGATTGAAATAGACAATACTTCAATTTGGTTGAGATACTTAATGAAATATTACTATCATTCTTATTATAATGATAATGTAATGTACTAAGCCCAGTCACATCAAGATAAAAAGAAAAATGTATTGAGTCAATCAAAAACGATAATACAAATTAGAATAAAACATTGAAGAAGTTTAGCGCACAAGTTGGATACGTTTTATAAACTGTAAAACGTACATAAAACTGATAAAACGAGAGTTAATCAAGTTACTTTAATGTTGATTAGAATTATTATTAACTTATGTGTGTCGCTGCAGAATAGAGTTGCCTTATATATTATATAGTATAGTATATAACATGTATATTTCTCGCTTTATAACTTACAAGAATTTAAAGTGCACGACACGCTCTTGTTAATTGCGACAACGACGACAAAGAATAGAGAAACTTAAAGGTATTCAGAGCAAACATGCCGAGTCGAGTTGAGTCGAGCAGAGCAGAGCAGCACACGGCAACACGGTTGCATGCAGCAATGCCCTTGGGCGCTGAAATCAATTGCATTTAATGCAATGGCTGAGCAAGCTCAGTTACTGCTACTGTTTCTCCTTGTCTCTCTCTCTCTCTTTCTCTCTGTGTCTCTTGTGACGTAAGAAGCAGTTTGATGTACTTGCCGAGGCGCTGCCAGTGGGCAACGTGTAGCAAGTGGGTGTGGCACCATGTGACAGAGTGTGGCATCTCTCGTAATGTTCGAAATTGCAAAATCATGTCAAAGATAACCGCGGGCAATGGTCAATCTCAATAATTGTACAGAATGCAGCAACAGCAGCAGCAGGCAGCGAAGGCAACAAGATATTTACACAATACTCCATAAAAATACTCATACTCCCTCTGCCTCTCATATACATTTGCATGCCCCGCAGTGTTGGCTATAATGTCCTTTACAGTGAGCCAGCCTCTGCCCCTGCTTCCGCTTCTGCCTCCTCATCATCAGCTTCGCCATCGAAAGTGCAACAAAAGTCACCGCCTGCTTATGGACACGTAAGCAAATACGAGAGTTACTTCCACATGGCACCAAATCAGCCCAGCAGCAGCGGCAGCAACAGCGAACAGCAGCAGCAGCTGACACCGCAGGAGAAGTACGTGCTCTACTTGCAGCAGCGCATGAAGCTGCAGCGACAACAGCAGCAATCGGAACGATATCATGCACAACATGCCACAGACGCAGCACATCATCATCATCATCATCAGCATCATCAGCCAGCGCAAAGCAATACGAAAGCTGGCAAACATCCTCAACACACACACACGCAACCACCATCACCACAGACACCACAAGTGGCAACACACCACAGTCAGTCGATACACGGTTACAACAAGCTGCAACAACAGCAGCAGCAACAGACGCAGCAGTCGCAGCAACAGGTGTTGCATATTCCACTGCGCGCTATTATGGGGCAACTGCATGAGCAGGAGCCACTGCTCGGGTAAGCTCCCCCACCCATCTCCAGCATCAGTTATGCCAGCTAGTTACTGAGATTCTAATTCCATGTGCGATTCTAATACCCTTTCCATTCCACTAGATCTCCTGCTCCAACGCATTTCATTGATTACCTCATTGATGGGCCGCGTCAATCGCTGGAAGAGGAACAGCAGCAGCAGCAGCAGCACTCGCACCTTCAGCTGGACTCGTCTCCCTCACGTGCACCACAACATGCCTTCATACTGGTCACAACCACAGCGCCTTATACAGAACATGCGCCACCTCCTCCTCCGCCAAGGTTGCCCGACTTGTTGCCTCCCACCCGTTCTCCAGTGCTCTACAAGCAGCAACCCACACTGCGTCTGCATCCCGTGACGCCCGTGTCCAACTACAAAGCAACCAGGAGACCCGTCTACATAACGTCCCCCACACCCAGTGAAACGGTCAAGATTACGCCCAAATATGTCTACGTCTCGAGTAAACCACCAACAGGGGGATCAAGCGGAGGGGAGTTGCCTGCCCAAGCACGACCAATTCCCACAGGGCCGCCTGTGAAACTGAAACCTGTCTACAAATACACAGCCGAACGTCCCCGACCAACGGCACCACCAAGTCAGCAGTATGACGAGGATCAATTGCCCGATATACGCACCTCCTCACTGGCTGAGATACTGCACAAGCTGCAGGCAAGCAATCATTTGCCACATACACTGACACCCGATAACATCGATAACTCCATCAAGACATTGATACGCATCCTAAACAATCTCAAGCAGACACAAACTATTGTGGCCAATCCACCGCAGCATCATGAAACGAAACACACGAGCAACAGTCATGATTATGATTACCATACGGACGACGACGTGGAGCAGCAACAGCAGGAGCAGGAGGAGGAACAGGAGCATGTGAAGCCTACTGTGGCAGCCAATGTGGATGCGAAGGTGTTGCCGAGTAAGTCGGAGAGAGAATGAAGATTTTAGTTGGGAATAAATGTGTTTTATCAATCATCATAATATTTATCAATCTGTTTTCTTAATCCTAGATAAACATCCTGGTCCCACAACAGGACGTGCTGGCATAGACTATCCCAATTATGCGGAAATACCGAAGACAAGCTTCGAGTGCACGCAGCAGCGCTACAAAGGTTTCTTTGGTGATCCCGAGACCAATTGCCAGGTGTGGCACTACTGCGACCTCAACGGTGGCAAGGCCTCCTTTTTGTGTCCCAATGGCACCATCTTTAGTCAGGTTAAATACAGCATATCATAATATATACGTATATAGAATACCTTATAACTTCCCTCCCCCACAGATTGCCCTGACCTGCGATTGGTGGTTTAATGTAAAGTGCTCCACAACGTCGCAGCTTTATGTGCTCAACGAACGACTCTATAAGTATATATTGCCCTTCAATCCCAAGTTCCCAGAGGATTATAATGGACCCATTGTTGACAAGTAAAATTGAAAGCAGACAAACTCAATCAAAGCTTTCATTAACATATTTCTTTTCTCAGATATCTGGCAATGAAATTCCAGGAAATGGAGGAGAAAATGCGACAGGAAAAGCAACGAAAGATCAATCAGCAGGCGGAGAAGGCAGCTCCACGAGAAGAGGCATCAACGCCGGCATTGCCCAAGAACCATAAGCCATCACCCAAACATGGCAGCGGCATTAATGCCCAAGTTTATGAACAGAGCTCAGAACGCAATTTGCTGATTGATGACGAAATCGATGATATATCAGAACGCGGTACATATGATACCTATGGCCAGACACCGACCACAGTAATGGCGCCCACAACATCGTCGCAGGACACGCACACCTTGGGACATAGACCTATTTTTGTATCCTCTACGCCAGAGCCAGAATCGGAAGCAGAGCCAGAGACAGAGCCTGGAGAGGAACCTCAACTTGTGGGAGATCCCACGAGTAGTGAAAGCGATGAGGTCGAGGACAAGCTACAGAGCCTACGGGATACGAATGCAGCTGCCGGGAAAAAGAAGGTAGAGACGACTAAAGTGAGCGTAGAGAAGTTGGAGGTGATTGAGATCAAGGCAGATGGTACTACGGGGCATCTGATGCCCATTACAGGCTTTTCGGAGAGCAGTGAACAATCGAAAGAGAGCGCGGGCGAGTGAGAAAAGAGAGAGAACGAAAGAGATCCTGGTAGAGAATGCTTGCCATATTTGTAATGAGAATCTTTGCACGAGGACGCCTTAAATTATTCTTTAGCGAGCGATTACTGTAAATAGCTAACTGTAAATGAAACTATACCTATAGGAAACTTTTAGATATATTTTGATATGTAATAAAATAATTGCCAAGTATTAAGTAAGCTGCATATTGTATTCTCTTTGCTTACCAGTTTTGAGCAATTGATGTCCGAGAGAGCCGCATCGATAACGTCGAGTGTAACTGGAACTTCGGTGAGAAAACGATAATTCTACAAGGGAATATAGTTTTAATAGTGTTGTTTCATTTTTAACACTCTTGCAGAAGGAGAACTCTGTGAAAGATTTGGGAACTAAGCCCCTAAATAATTTAGAATTGTGTATTTAAACCTATTAGCGAGATTTCATATCTAGTTGCCTAGATTAATGACGAAATAGGTCGAATCTTGGTTCAATCATAATCTAATAATACACTAAGAACTCAATATATTACAAGACAAGATCGTGATCTTAGAATCTATATATCTAAACTTATTAGGAATATTTCAGTTATATTATGACAAAGTAGATAGAATATTGACTAATTCGAATAGCAACCTTAACCTTTGATTGGGTTCCCATTTAAGATTATGATATAGTTTCGATTCGAACAACTTCATCTTTCTCTTTTTCCTCAATCTAACACAAATCTTAAAACATGTATGATCAAGATCACAATCTCAATGCCTTCATAATTCTCCTCCTGCAAGAGTATTAAAGTGCATTCAACAGTGTCACCCCTTAGTCAAGGGTGTGGAGCTAACCATTTCGCCCACTGAGCAAGCCTTGTGATTAGTATGATATCTGGAGAAGCACAGCAGGCAGCTGGTGCACTTGCACATCTGACAATAAATGGTCTTTGGCGTATTGTGTGCAGTGCACTGCATGCGGATGGGCATGCGGAAGACGTCCTTGCCCACGCGAATATGATTGGTGGGTCGCCTCTTCTCGTCCAGGCGCTGATAGGTGTGCGTCTTGAGGACGCGACTATGATGATGTACAGTATCAAAGCAGCGCTTGCAGTAGAAGGCATTGCATTGCTGGCACTCGCACATTGCAGTGTTGTGGCCGCACTCGCTGCACTTGATGTCCATCACAACGTCACTCATTGTTGTGCAGTGTAGTGAATTATTAACGGAATCCACCGAGAAGCGACGATAGTAGTTCAGGCTGCTTGCCACGCCCAGCACATGATAGTTGAGCTCATAGTAATCGCGTATATTTCCAGCGTATTTGGAATTCGGATTCTTTCCATTCAATGTGGGCGGGGCCGAGCTGTTGCATACGGCGCACTTGAAGTCCATTTCCTGGCGATGTTTCGATAGGCAAAATTCGCACATGTTGTGGCCACAGGGCAGTAAAAAGGGACGAAAATTCTCTGGCAAATGGAAAATAAATATAAAAAATAGGAAAAAAAGAAAATACCAAAAAAAAGGAGAAAAATACCATGCACATTTTAAACCACTTTCTTTCAGTGCATAACGAAATAAAAGATGTTTAGAAGCAGTGCAAAGCAGACGAGAAAAATAAGCAGTGCACACATGCATAACGTAACGGTTTTCTGTGTAGTTTGTATACGTATGCTTACAAAAGGTACATACACACACACATGCACACAACCATTCGGTTATATTATCTTCTAATTAAATTGTGCATATTTTATCCATTTACAATTGGCTATATATTTTGAACATTATTAAACAATTTCTTACCTGATCCATTGCCCGGTGTGTACGTGTGCGAATATTCGTGTTCGCATTTCGGGCAGCGCAGTTGACTGCGTAAATTTGCTGCAACAAATTTGCGATCAAAAAACTTAACTCCACTGTCGTCGGTAATCATTTTATTTTTTCTTTGCGTTAATTTAATTAATTTTGATGTGTTAATTAATTGAAAATGCTTCACGTCAATCTGCTGTGCAATTTGACAAGGAAAAGGAGACCGGCAAACTGGTAGTGCGCTAAATGGCCAATGAAAGCAGTGTTGTGTAAGATCGTTGCGAGCAGGTCAGTGAGTTAGTTTACCCATACAAAAGTTGCCTGCTATAGAACCGCATAAAAAGCTGGTTGGAATGAAACGCTCTTCTTCCGTTACTTTTGAATAGAATAAGATGCAGAATTTAATGTTTTTATTTAATTTTATTTATTTTTCAACCAAAAACCAAATTTTCCACACCAATTAAAAATATTAGTTAATTTCCCTTAACCAAACATGGAGTCCATTAATGTATTCTGTCGGTCGCGACGATTAGATTCGTCCTGCCTGAAACGACGTAATTCCTCATAGACTTCATCATCGGTTTCCTAGCCGAAAAATTACATATTAAAAACATTTTATATGATATTTCACATATGCAGAGCAACTTACAAGCATATACCGGCAAATCGGACAGGAGTTTGCCTAAAGAAGAGTATAATAATAAGGAAAACGAATTGTAATTATAGTATATTCATTATAATACCTTCTTCAACCACAGCAAAATGCACTCCTCGTGGAACTCATGTTTGCACGGCAGCACCTTGAACTTCTCCCCAGCCTCCGCTGGCTGCTTGCACACGGCACACTCGATCTCCGGATCGACCTCCTCAGCGGTGATCTCATGAATCGGCAGCGCTTCTATTGCCCGCTTAGAGGCCTCTGGCACTTCGATCTCCATGTCAATGCCGTTCATAATGGCCAGCACCTGAAGCCGACGATAATGACGATCGAAATCGTTGGCACCCTCTGGCCCCGTGGGCGTGTGTCCCAGCTCATCAAAGTAGTCGGCCATTTCTTCTGGAAAAGGGTGTCGAAATTTTGTAATTATGACTAGAAATTCCAACAGATCTTTGATTGGTTTTTGTTTGTATGGGTTGTGGAGCCAAATATGTATCATATTTTATTTGATAATTCAAATCGAATCGTATACAGTTTCTCTCATATTTTTAAGTACAATAATCGTGTATCATAATAATAATTCATATTCTTTTTTATGTTGTTTGAACTTGCGCTTATCTATAGGTTGACACTGACCTGCGTTGAGCCTAGGGCTTAGTATATTATTTACTAGAGTGTTAGTTAGTATAACTTAGCTAGAACTAGTGTTTCGAGAGGTCTTCGCATTTGAAATATATATATATGTGTGTGTGTGTGTTCTAGAGCTAAGTTCGGTTAGTTTAGTTTTTAAAAGTTCTCACACTAGTCTAAAATTACAGGCATATACTGGCATCGCGGGATCGCTACAGACTCCATAGTTTTCTGTTTACTGTATTTCGAAATGAATGCTTGAGCAAAGATTTCGATCGATGTGATGATATCAAATAGAATGCAAATTTCAATATTTCTTTGTTTTCAAAAACTTGGAATGCGCGCTAAATAGCTGCAAAGTATGCAATAGTTATCGACATAACGATAGTTATGGACACTTTTCAAGAAAACCATCGGCAATCTTTTAGCTTTATTTATAATATGAACATGATTATGATTAATATGAAATTCCGTCCAATAAAAACACAAAATTAATTTTGTTCTCATTTCTTTTGTTTTCTTTATCTTTATGCTATATCGTATAGGTATGTGGTTCATAATATTCATTGTTTATATATTGTTTTCTCGGTACTTCATGTAAATCATAAATAGGTAAATACAATTACAATCGCTTGCAGTTATACAAATGTTACTAACGGTACTTGGTAACTGTATTTCGTTTCTCTTTACTCTTTGCTGTTTTTTCATTTCCTTTTTCTTTTCGATAATTCGACAAAATTTCGACTTAAAACGTAGATAGGTAGGGACTACAAAGTGCATAAAGGAAAACGCAACTTTTTTTTACTTAAGCTAGGCATTAAAAGTAACAAGTTTCTTGTTGTTTTTGTTGTTGTTGTTTGTTTAGATCGCTAGAGAATAAATTAAATGGCGCCCAACGTGGTAACTTTTTACTTTTTTGGGCATTTTACATATAGAAAGGGAGTTTTTACTTTCAATAGTTTTAGTTGTTGTTTTTCGGTTTTTGAGAATGGCTAGTTAAAATATATACAGAGCGTATAGTGCGCTACTTAGAACGAAAGGAAAACAAAATAAACGAATAAGTACACAATTTTCGATTACTTTTAGCTAACGTTTGTTGTTCTTTTTTTTTCTCTTTTTTAGCAGAGGGTACTGCGACTAACTACGGCAGGGAGGTAGGATTGCGTAGGGCAGGGGCGGGGGGGCATATGAAGTAATTACAATGCGCAGAGAAAGTAAGAAGAAGACAGGCAGAGAAGTGGAGGCAGAGAGAGGAAAGATAAAGAGTGGGAGTACGAATAAGCAGAAAGGTAAAACAGTTCTATCGATATTACATGCGATAGTACGAGCGATAGTTACGCAGCCGCGATACATGGCATATATATACATATATATGTTATATGTATTTAGGCTTTCTCTATAGATCTATAACTAGCATTTACAGTTCCAAGTCTAGTTCTAGTCTAAGGCTAAAAGCGGCGCAGGCGTTACGTAACGCATACGTTACGTATGTGGGGAGACTGAGGGTAGAAGTTGTGTAGCTATAGAGCTGCTGCTGCTGTGGCACTAGGCCAACTCCGTATCCTAGTCCGTGATGGATATCTGCGCATAGCCCACTAACGATCGCTCGTCGGGTGTCTCGCCTGGCTGTACGCCAGAGCTCAGTTGGAACGTTATTGTCTTCATGGTATCGCACTGAGCGATCAGCTGATCCAAGTGTACAGCCATTGGTTGTGTGTCCAGTGCATCCACCAGTCCAGCATCGACCAGCTCCGTGGCAATACCCTCGGCGGTGTCCTTGCCCACGGCGAACTCGAAGCGTATGTCGTGAAGTTCGCGTCGCAAGTTGCGCATGCGCAGTACCAGATTAACCGGTGGGGCCTCGCCAGCAGCAGCAGCTGTTTCACCACTTGGTAGCGGCATTTGTGCCATGCCTGCGGTGACATCTTGTGTGCTGGCTGGCGCAGGAGCACCTGCTGCTGGGGCTGGCGCTGCTGCGGCGCCCGGCGTAACCGTTGTCGATGACAAACTGCGGGTAATTTCTGGTGTTGTCTCCTCACGATCGCTATCCGATGAATCGGCACGTTCGAGTCGATTAATCGGACGATCTTCGGATTCCGAATCAGATGACGGATGCTTACGTCCGCCACTGCCGCTGGCATTGTCCTCCTCTTCACTGGACCACACCCATTCTCCGGTAACAGTGCGATGTAGACGACCTGAGGCGCCTGGTTGACGCTTGGCTGCCTTGTGGACACGCGTCTCCATGCTGGGACCGGTCTGCAGCAGCGTCTGGGTGAGATACTTGCGATCCTTGGCCTTCTTGAAGAACGCATGTTTCAGCAGCTCGCTGGCAGTCGGACGTTTCGAGGGCTCCTTCTGCAGGCACTCGACGATCATTTTGCGGAATGTCTTGCCATAGGCCTTGTACTGATCCTTATCCTCCGCCCCAGTATCCAGTGTGGGCGGATCGTTCTGTAGCGTCAGCATGAGCACCTTCATGGGCGGATATTTGTGATATGGCGCCGTGCCGGTGGCCATTTCAATGGCCGTAATGCCAAACGACCAAATGTCCGCCTTGAAGTCATAGCCATGATCCTGCTCCATAACCTCGGGTGCCATCCAGCAAGGCGTGCCAACAAATGTGTGTCGCACCTTCTGTCGCGACAAATCCCGTCCGGTTGCCAGCCAAGCACTGACACCGAAGTCAGCAATCTGTATGGTGCCGTCATCACCGATGAGTATGTTGCCCGCCTTGATGTCACGATGGATTTGGCCATTCGAATGGAAGTACTCCAATCCCTTGAGCACCTCTTTCAGCACAGTGGCAATGGTTGCCTCATCGAACACACCCTGTTTGCAGTTGGCCGTGCGCATCTTGTGCTTGATGATGTCGAGCAGAGAGCCACCCTCGAGCAGACGCAGCACCAGCCACAGCTCCTCGCGCACTACAAACGATGTGTGATATGTGACCACGTTCTCGTGATTGCACGACGACATGGCCTGTATCTCCTTGAGCAGCTCGTCCATCGAGGTGTTCCATTTCTCCAGATTGATGCGCTTGATGGCGCACTTCTCGTTCTTGGGTATGCAGTAGGCACCATGCACCACCGCTGTGGCACCCACACCGATCACATCGCGCAGCTCGTAATCATCCTTGGAGTTGGGCCACGGTTGCTTCTCGGGCGCTGTGCCTGCAGCACTGCCAGCGGCTGCCACATTGTTGCTGGACAGCGTGGCAGGTATGGAAGTCATGCTCTTGACTGTGTGTGGTGGCGGTGTACCCGGACGATTCTTCTTCTTTTGCGGCTGTTGCAAGATTGCCGGTTGACTCTGCGAGCGAAGTGTTTGTCGCTTTGGTTGCTTGGCGATTACAGTGGCAACTTGTGGTTGCTTTGTTGGTGCTATTGCCGTCTGCTGGACAGTCTGTGTGTGTTTTTGTTCCTCCTCTGTAGGCGGCGGTACTGACAACTCCTGATCCTGGAATTCACTATTCTGTTGCCTGTAGCTGGCGGCGAAGTTGAACTCCCCACTGCTTGCACTTGCACGTTGTACGTTGTAACGACCAGACTTGCTGCTGTGCTCCTTGGGTTCTGTTTGTCCTATGTCCTGTGACGACGACAATTGCTCCACCTCCAGTTGTTCCTTCTTGCCAAAGCAGCCAAAGACGCGACGCTCCGATGTGGATACTTCGTTGTTTTCTGATGCCTGCGATAGTTTGTTCTCTATAGGATTGTTGTTGTTGTTGTTACTGCTACTGTTGCTGTTGTTGTTGTTGGTGAAGTATGCAACTTCTGCAAAAGAGCAAAGAGAAAGAGAGAGAGAGAGAACACGTATAAAGTTGGGCGCCTTTCGATTTGAGAGAGAGCAACATACGAAACATACGCTAAATAGATAAAGAATTCGAGTGTTCTTCGTGAAGTAACATGCAACAACACTACATATGAAAGCTTCATGAAGGAGGCACATTCACCTTTGTCTCTTTCGCATTTCAAACAACATAGATATGAAATTTTGACTACAAATTCGAATATGTATTTGAATAAATATTCCACAACTTGAAACTAGATCATACAGTCAAGATATACCAGAAGGGGGAATCACCTCAGTTGCGCACATTCATAAAGTAAACAAATGTGTTTACTCCCAGCACATGTTGTACACACACACACACACAGAGAGCGCTAAACACACCTACTAATTTGTATATTGCCTGATAAATCGTGTAATGTCAAAAAAGGCAAATTTTTCCATCCAATTGCCAAGCTGATAAGCAATGTGGTTTATGAATCAACTGTGCTGCATTTGAATAATACAAGGTGTGCACTCTGTTATGGTCGCTGACTGTACACACTGCTGGCATGCGCTAGTGGGGCAGCTTCAAGCGCTTTGCGTCGCTGAAGCATAAAAATTAGCTTAGCTCTCGCAATCAGTTGAACTGTATGTGAAGAAAGAGAGAGAGAGAGAAGAGTGTGTGCGTGTGTGTGGAGAGATGAGGTGTGGAGAGAGGGTACAATGACCGCATTCAGTTATTTTTAGCTGCCACAACAACAACAACAACAAGACGTAGAAAGTGCAATTAAGTTTTTAGTTTTCAGTTTTTACGGTTTATATCAATTTGATACAATTGCTTTCGTCTCTCAGCGAACAGCGGGGAAGAGTGGATGGAGGGGGGAAGCGAGGTAAATAGGCTAGACATATTAGATATCACTGGGCGCGGTTTACGGCTAACTTTATAAGACAAAGAGACAAAAGTGTAGGCCAGTCATTAAGGCAGTGTAAACACAGTGGCAAACAGATACATGTGTATATATATATATAGTATATAGAACTGATAACTGATAAGCTAATATATATCTAGCGAGAACAACAGAAAGAAGAAGACTGAGAATAACAAAATGAAGCACAAAACGACAACAGTTTACTATAGCTATAACAATTACTATCTGGGGCGCACTGTCATGTGCCTCCCTCTCTCTCTCTCTCTCCCCTTTTCTCTCTCTGTCTTTCTGTATGGTTGTGGGGCGATTATGTCAATAGACGAGTTGCTCCAATTAGAGCTGAATCTAACACATTGTTGAATTTCGCAACTCGACACAGAACCCGAATATAATTAATGGGAAAAACAAATAAACGTTGCAAACAGGAGGCAAGTGGATAGATTACGTTACAGGGGAAGCAATAGTTAAGAGGCTAGCGGTGATGGTGGGGGGCTGTCATAAGGTTATGGCCAAGAGTTTTCTATGCTAATTTAAGCAAATTCTCAAGATATACAATCGAAAGAGAATCTCTCGTTTTGAAAATAGAATTCTCGAAATCGTTGCCAAGCGACTGAGGCGCAGCTGAATGTCACAATATATCAATATAAAAGCCGAAAATTATTTATTGGAACAGTCGGTCATGTGCAAATGATAAGAGCAAACACACACATGCAGATATACACACACACACACAGACTGTGTCACACGACAAGTTCTCTTGGCGATCACAAGAGTTCAATTTGCTTCGATTAAGAGTTGCATTTCTTCAATATTTCATTGATTTCACGCAATTGCAATTGAAAAATCAAAACAATTTACGCAAAACTATTAAGAAATTCGCTTGGGGTAATTACTTTTCGTTCCACCCCCCTGCTTTCAACCGACGACGATGAACGAAGATCACTGGCAACAAAACGCACGCGCGCGTTTTTTTCGCTGTGCTTCTTTTCTGCCTCTTTTTGCCTCGTCTTCTGCTTCTTCTTCTTCTTGTTCACGTATTCGTTTCGATTTCCGCTTTTGCCCGTCCGTCCGTATCTCTCGTCCGTATCGCTGCTCGACGCGCAATTTCTCGACGCGTTTGTATTCAACGTCGGGCAACAACTGAGCGGACCGTGGCGCAGCACAAAGCGGAATAGCCCCCAAAACGCCAGCGTGAGACGTCAACGACGACGTCAACGTCAGCAACAACGACGCGTAACAAGTGTGCGAGGCAGGAGGGGTAGGAGTAGGGGAGACGCTGCTGCCGGGGTAGGTGGGCAGCGAAAAAAAAGTACATTAGAAGAACTACAAAAATAAATGTATTGAGCAAATATCAACAGCAGGCAAGGCGGGCAGCAAGTGCTCTTGTGTGCGGCAGGCAGAAGTAGGTATGTTGGGCTGGGGAGGGACGTGTGGTACCTCTGGCCAGCTGTATAGGGTACATGTGCTGCACTGAGACCGTGAGCGAGAGCGTTGCTCGGATTGAAGAGCTTGCATGGGGGACTACTAACACAGTCGTGTTACAGTGGGCCAAGCGATGCGATCGGTGCTTCAAAATATCGAAAAATAATTAAATTTGAAAAAAAAAATTTTGGAAAAATAATGTTTATAGTTAGGTTTAAGTAATATATTCATTAAATTATTATTTAGTATTTATTTAAAAGGATAAACAAAACTATTTTTAGAGAAATGTATCAGTATTGTCCATTTTAAAAACCTGTAGAAATTTACAAATAAAATAAATAGAATATTACTATTTATTAAATAAATAGAATATTACTATTTATTAAATAAATAGAACATTACTATTTATTAAATAAACAGAAGATTACTATTTTTTAAATAAATATTTATTTAATTCGATAAACTGTTTTAGCTTAAATTTTATTAATGTGGATAGCGTTGAAAATTGAAAGAATATTTCACGAAAATTATTTAAGTTGTAGCTTAATGAAACAAAGCAAAAGTTATAAAAACTTGAAAACTATAATTTATTTATTTATTTTTTCATTTTATAATTCAAAGGCGATACTTTATCCGTAGGTATTAATGGTCGTAGCGCATTTGCGATTCATTTATACTGCACATTTCCATCTTTATGCTTTTTATTTATTTTCTACAAGAGTTTTATCAGCTTATGGGGCGCAACAACAACAATGAATGAAGAGACAACAGCAACGATAATAACAAACGAAAACAATTAGCAACAACAAAAGTTCCAAAATGTGGAGCACTGACTAAAAGGCATGAATACATTTCTATAGCCCAACCGACAAAACCCTCTTCCCGGCCCCAACACATACACGTACAAACACATACACTTGTGTATGTATGTGAGTGTGTGTGAATGCTTGTGTTTGTTTCTCTAGATAAGTTTTGTATCTACGTAAGTGAAGGAGGAAAAACCAAGCACCATCATGGAAATTTTGTGAATCCATGTGCCGAGATCTACAGATGCCACAGACGCATCTCCATCGGAGTGTAAGAGAGAGAGAGAGAGACAGATATAAGAGTATATTTATACCCAGACAGACTATACTTTAATCATCTGCTAATTTTTAGACTTGTCTGCGTTCCTCGTCGGTGTCTGTTGTGCATTTTTATGCGCCATGCTCCCAAAAAAAACAAATTCGCACGAACATTTCTCATTTCTGCGTGAGGTTTTATTTATAGACTTCACTTTGTATCACGGTTTTGCATATCATTTCCAATGCAATCGCCGATCTTTATATACACTATATACATATATACGTATGTATGTACAAGGGGGTGCAGCGTGGGGCAGGCAAAGGTGATCGTGATTGTGATCGGCTAGCGAGGAACTTCGTGAGTGCGTTTAACCAATTTACATACAAACAAGTATGATATGTTCGAATATGTAGATATTTATATAGAAAGATATTTATTTATACTTCTCATATGCGTCGAGAGTCGAGTCGAGTCGTCAACACATTTACCGTTTATTGCACTTTGCATTCGCAAATATGTATTTATTTATGAGAATCTTATTTTTAGATCTTTGCAACTTTTATACGATCTCAATAATTTCCATATTGACACATTAATGTACGTTGCCCGACAACCAGATGTGCTTGAACTCTTTATGGCAATTTTACATAAGTGCGATTATACTGAATTTATTATATTATCGTTTAGTATACTATTTATATGGGTAAATTATACGGAGCTACTAGAATTGTAATCTAAATATGGCTGAGAATAACTGTTGTGGTAAGTCTTTGCGGGGAGACATGACATGAAACCAACAAATAAAGTTCTGATATTCTGTGGGGTTTCGGTCTTATCTGTTTACTTATGCGGAAAAGTATTTCCATACTTATCTTGATGAGGTTAGTACGTACATTCATCCATCTAAGTATTTCAGTACTAAATGCATTCAAACAAACATCGATCAGTTACTGCGATTATCAGGATATATCATATAGAAACTTGTACAAGATTATAACAGTTATTATACAATCATTTTAATTATATTGAAATCTGTTTGCCTATATGTATATGATCCCGTTTTAGCCTTTTCATTCTATAACAAATTGTCGCTATAATTGCGACTTTTCAGCGAGTCATGAAGATTAATTGATCATCGCTCTTAGCTCAGTATTTGTGATTTGGATAAATTAATCCTCAGATGCAAACAATATGAAATTAATTGCAACGACTTTGAAATGTATCATGCTGCGAAGAACATTTTTAAAAATATTCAAGAAAACTATGAAATATGTTTTAATTTTAAAATTAATTGAGCTTTTATTCTGTTGAAGGGAATTATTTGAGACAATGGACAAACTTTGAATACTTTTCTTTATGAGGATTATCTTCTAGTTTTCAAAAATGTCTAACAAATTTAAAAAAAAAACCTGTTAATATCTTACGTAGAAATTTACTTTTTTCAATATTTCAACTGCACATTTTCTTAGTATCTCTTTTTACAACACTTTCTAAATACTTCTTAATGTTTTTGTATTGAATTTTTGCATAAAACTTTAAAGAGAACTACAATCACATTCGGCATTCGCGTGATTATCTGAATTTAGACCATAAATTTCGTCATTTGCATTTAGCAACCTACTTCCTTTCGTTTCGTTCGTTTTTTCCCGGCTTATGAGAATGATAAATGCCTCCACGCAGCACATTTAAATGGATTTTAGCGATAGAATAAAATAATATGTATATTTGTATTTAATTAGTCAGTCACAATGAAATGAATTTTAGATCAAATAATTTTAGTGCAGCGTAGAAAAAATAATGCCAAACCCACTTTGCTTGAGGCAAATCATATTTAGGAACTGCATTTTAGCGGCTTTTTTTATTTATTATTTCTTTTTTTGGTTTGTTTAAAATTTAACTTTTCACATTGAGTGCACTTGAAGGTCTGTGGAACGACTAATGTGAGTGTTGTTCAATTCAAGTGTCACTGGAAAAATATATATTCCTTTAGATTTTCTTGATGATCTTGATTTGGTGACACGATGATGACGCGACGACAACAATCGTGTTGATTGGCGCTGCAATCGACTCGCGTGCAATTTAGAAATGAAATCGCATTGCTAGCGGGAGTCGCTCCTACAGCGCGAAAATCACAAATTCGACTGAACTTCACAAATCGTTGTAATCAAACATTTAAAACGAACATTTCGTTAAGCAATAAACAACAATAAAAAATTAAATGAGCGCTACAAATGGCGGAACACGACGACGACGGCGACGACGACAACAACAGCCTCTCAACTGTGATCGGGACGAAAGGCCCACAATAATGAAAAAAAAAACAAAGTGCGAAATTTTACCGCTTCTGTTGTGCTCGTATTGTATTGTGTGTATTGCGGTCGCGGCATTAGTTACTATATTCATTATATTCCTCAGGTACTACCTGCACACACATGAATGTATCTGTATTAGTGTGTGTGGGTGTGACAGCCGACTTGGGTACGGATTCACTTGGGTTTAGTGTTAAGCCTGCACCGTCCACACATAATAAGTATGCATGACTTTTGTCTATGATTGAAAACTTTTATTAATCACTTTTTGAAGTTCTTTTGATTTAGTAGCGGCACTTTGAAAAATTCCAGAAACTGGCATTACGCTATATAATCTGTAAGGGGGTATTTTTTTGGCTACTACTTGAACTTATTCATTGAATTTAATTATAATTTAATTATAAGCAGTTACTTCCGGGTAGAGTTTGTATATGTTAGGGTTGTCATAAGTTCCTCGACGAAGGGTCTATTTTGCTTCATTAGGCAAGCAGCTCAGATCAAGTAAGGGAGCTTTCAAGTAAAACAGACGGAAGATAGTTGTAGTATCATTAAAAAAACTCCCTCTTAAATAATAATAGTACTTAATAAGGCTTGTCAGAGCTAGACAGGCTTATCACTTTGAACTTATATCAAATTTTTAAATCGCAATTTCTAATGACTTTATAGAGTATTTATTATACTGTTTTGCCCAGCCCTGGTATTTTTAGCCACCCAACGCTTCGCATGTGTTTGCACAATATTTAGT
Source organism: Zaprionus davidi (assembly GCA_018903715.1). Classification (NCBI taxonomy): domain Eukaryota; kingdom Metazoa; phylum Arthropoda; class Insecta; order Diptera; family Drosophilidae; genus Zaprionus; species Zaprionus davidi. The sequence continues at coordinate 4,094,546 of JAEIGL010000003.1, forward strand.
ATTACTATGCTGAGGTGGTACTTGTTGCCTGCTGGTGTTTTTATTATTATTCTTAACAATTTGCACACAGCCGCCTTTAGCGATATTTATTTATAAATGTTTTGTTTATAACAAAAGCTTGCTTTCCATTTTTATAGCAACTGTTATAAATGGCAGGTATATTTATTGCCAAAAGAAGAAATGTGCGAATTTAGTATCCAAGGGGGCCTCTATTTGTTTATGCATAGCTGGTAACACGAGTCAACTGATCGTTCGTTTCGCAACACTGGCCGAGTCACATGCAACACACGCCGCCACACAATTAACGCCTTGTTTTATAGCACGTGTGTGGGCGTTAGTGGAAAATCGTTCTCAATATGCAGATCATTATTGGGGGCATTAACACATTGTAAATGCGCTGCGCCATCGATGACATCAAGCAACGTTAACCATGAATGACCGCAATGTGAATGAACAATATCGTCATAGTACTTATAGAGATAGTACTACAACCAACCAAACAATAGTCCAACTAAACCAAACAAAAGCCACATATGTGAGGGAATATTTACTTTGTATATACAGTATAAACATGTCCGTCATGGACGTCATAGCAATAATTTCTGGCTGTCTCCTCAGTTTGTATTTTGGGAAACTTGCTATAGCCAAAGTTCGTTTAAAATATTTGAAATATGTGCAAAGTGTCAGCTGATCGAGTGAAACATAGTTCGTCTGTTGGTTTCGTTTAGCTTTCAACAGATATCATAATTCCCTGCATATAGTTTCAAGGCAAGGACAAGCGTCTATTGGCCTCTCTCTTCTACTTACTCGAAGGTTTGCAAAAATTGCAGCATTCATTTCAGTTTTTAGCTTTGTTTCATTTTTAATTTTTTAATACATATTTATTCTCCACCTGCTGACGAGGGCACTTCCAGTTGAATGAACCTTTTACTATAGGAAGTTATGTGTACAATTATAAAGCTGTTAGGCGTGAGTATCTGTAGAACGGCAGAGACCTCAAGTGCTCGGGGTTTAAGTTGTGCAAACTAATTGCAAGCTATATTTGGCTGAACATATTTCAAAACGAGATTATCATTATAAACAGATGAGTGTTCCCCAAAAAGTTGAAGGTAGTTCACCGAATTTGCTATCGATAACTATCGCAATTATCGTTCTGTCTGTTTTTGTATAACCTCCGGTAATTTTCCCCTTAGTTTAATTTGAACTTTGACTAATGTTTACAACATTCTAAACTGACTTTTATGGCACATGGAGTGAGATTCTAGTTTATCATAAGGTTAGAAACAAAACGGTTAGAAACTTTCCTATTGCACTAAGTTTTTTGCTGTTGTTTTCTGTTGTTATACAATAATTGTTTGTGTTTTTAACCGATTGACCTTGTCGCAAATCCCAAGCATATTTATAGAAATGCCAGCTCGAGTCACGTATATTTTCAACTTTTTTCCCGATTCCAGAGGCGCGACACACACACACATACAAACTTATTATTCTTTTCTCAATATGCAAATAATGATTAAAAAATAAAAGCAACAAGTAAAATGTTTGCGCGCGCGCTTGATGACAATGACTAAAAATAGCAGTCGCAATTGAAATGTCGCTCCATATAAAGCTAACTGCCGTTTTTTCTCTCTCTCTCTCTATCTCGCTCTCTCTCTGTCTCTTTTTATGATTGTTGCTAAATTTAAAACGTGTCACTTGAGTGGGCAACTGGGTAAGCTCTGCTGGGGGTAGGCAGAGTCAGTTCAGGAAACGTACAACCAATTCGAATGTCGATGAAGAGAGAAGCTGCGAGACAGACATCTCGCCTCGTTCGACTGGAGCTGCTCTAAACTGACCCTGCAGAATTTGCAATTTACAAGGGGGATTATCACAATAACAACCGAAACAACTACAACAACAACAACAACAATGATGAAAGCGACACAAGTTCAAAGTCAAATCTTAATGTAACAAAGGCAGACAACGCAAGTTGCGTTTGAACGACTAAGAGATACCTTGGACAAGGGTTATATGAAGGGGCTTACATTTTAGATGTTGGTCTACACTAGCTTGTATAAGAACTATCTGGCAGATAGTATGTGCTTCCTTAATACTACCTCTACAGACTGATGTTACTTATATCCAGTATAATTCAAAGATTTTATCTGATATCGTCAGTCAATTTTCAGCAAATTAAAGTTTATGCCATATTAAATATGTCAGCCTCACCTTAAGAGACTAAACAATGTTTTCCATAACTTATTTTCTTGCAAGTCTATATATTTCTACTCTAATTCAATTTGATATGATATCTCTCTTGATTAACTTACAGATTTCAGATTGTGATTATGATATCTTGAGTAAATTTTCGGTATTCAAAGTTAATGTCATATAAAAAAGTACCTCAATTTCAGGAAATTGCACAATGATTTCCATTGATTATATACCTTGAAAGTGCCCATATTCCTTCAAGCATACCCCAATTCAATTTTATGTTATGCACAGAGCATTGAAAATGTTTGTCAAGGGGCGCCACAAATTGAGCAACAGTCAGAGAATAATGTTGATGCTCTTGATGATGCTGTACATGTTGATGATGATGATGACGACGACGCTGATGATGAAGATCATCATCATCACTTAGGCCCCAATGCCCGCCGATCATAATGTCAATGTTTTAGTTGTTGTTGTTGTTGCTGTTGTTATTTTTCTGCTCGACTAAGCATGCAAACGAATTAAAAACTGGGAACGCCATTTCCCCTGCCAGGAGAGTCACAGCTAGAGAAAATTGAAAATTTAATTAACATTGGCGCACAGTGGGCACACACTGGCAAATGCCCCGCCCTACGCTGCCCTGCCCTGCAGTGCCCAAAACTGAACACACATTTCCGCGTGCCAATTAGACGATTACGCGCCGTACTGAACGTGACCCACTCACTCACTCACGCTGCCTGGGGACGACGATTTTCGAAAATTTAATCTCGATTCTAGATCACAATTTAGATTCGCATTTTGTAATTTTGCAATTAGTTTAATTAATGCATTTTGTCTACGCGAATATTTACTAAAACATTGTCTAGCTGACTGAACCGGGTGACTAATGCGAGAGATTCGGAATCGCAATTGAAATTGGAATCTACAAACGCGATAATCCTAATAGGGGAATTTCTTATGGCACCATTAAAAGCTCTTTCAACTTACCCACTAGTCCGGTTGAATCTGCAAGTATACAAGATTTATATATATGTATATAATTTTAAAATAATTTATAGAGCTCTTAAGATTTATAGCTTATTTATAGCGTGCGGCAATTCTAATATTCGAGTGGTAAAAAATCTGTGTAATCTTTGTATAGTTCGAAAATAAATCATTTGTTTTTAATGAGCTATGCCAAATGTGGCAATTTAAACGAACCATCTTACCACTGCCACATCGCACCTGTTGCAACAAATCAGTCGCACAGTTGACACAAATTATACAAATAGCGAATAGACAAATTTATGGAACAAAATAAACAAACGAAATTATAAAAATGTTTTTGATCTTATTCTTTATGAGATTATCTTTGTTTTTGGATTGTACTATGGGATTAATACCTTGCACATACACAATATATGTATGTACTATTCAGTGTTGGTAAATGAAGTTTGTACTGTAAGCTGTGTACAGGGTATTGAATAGTCGAGTGCGTTGTCATTGTTGCTTTTCTTACTTGTGTTTTCTTGAAATACAATATTTGTTTTTCAAAATTTCTTATTTCTAGCTGTCATTAGCTTCTCTAAACTGAGTAAAATGTTTTGAATTTTATTTATTGACTAGACGTCTGAAATCTTTGACGTCCCTTTAAATATTTGATGCCACAAATATGGATTTAACTAGAAACTCTTGGAAACGTTAGTTAAATATGTCAATAATTCAGAAGATTCGTTTGAATAGTGGAACTTTTCACTGCATGTTCTAATTTACAAATAATTACAGATCAAATATTGATTTTGGGCTAACTGGGGATTTTACCCAATAAGGTTATTCACAACGAATATTATTACTTTATATTTAAGTTACTTTAGTCTCTTCAGAAGTGGAAAACTTCCCATTCCATTGCAAGTAACCAAATTACTTCAATACTAGATAAAAGATGAATAAATTTCCCAACATGTTTTTGTTTTCATTCTTTTTCAAAATCATTTGACAGCTGCAGGCTTAATCGGGCATCATAAATTATACACTGATATCTTTCATCCTTGGCTCGTTGCATATTAAAAATTCTCAAAATAACAACAGAAATTGGGAGTGAACGAGAGAGAGAGACACACAGTAGCAAAAGCAATCAACAAATAAACATACGTATATGAACGGCACGTGCTGTAAAACCCATTAAAATATGAATTTTGCGACTACAAAAACACACAAAAACCCAACTGACAGAAGTGAGTAAAAGAGATGCATAGATCAGGAGAGTGAGAGAGTTGGATAGACGCAGACAGACAGAACGACAGAGCGTATTAAATATTAAATCTTTGTGGATGGCAAAATGACATGCAAGACAAACAAATTGCGCATAAATTTACGACCGACACTCGCACTACAACAAATAAATAAATAAAGTACAAACTGAACTGAATGATATATGTATGTATGTGCATATGTATGTATGTTGTGAAAAAGGAAGCTACATATGTACGAGGGTCGTTTGATAAGTCCGTGACTTTTTGTATTTGCCGCGCACCTGCTCTAAATACAACACTGCTCCTGTCAGCAGTTATCGATTAACAGCTGACTGTAAAATTTTGAGAAAGCTGCGTTTTTTGGTTTGCGTTTTATAGGCATTGAAAGCAGACGATCTCGTGAATTTTAACGAAAATGGAAAAAAGTGAATTTCGTGTGCTAATTAAGCATTATTTTTTGCGTAAAAAATCCATCACCGAAACCAAGGAAAGACTTGATAAATATTATGGGGACTCTGCACCATCAATTTCAATGGTTAAGAAATGGTTTACTGAGTTCCGTTGTGGTCGTACCAGTACAAGTGATGCCGAACGTTCAGGTCGCCCAAAAGAGGTCGTCATGCCAGAAATCGTCGACAAAATCCATGGAATGATATTGGATGATCGGAGAATGAAAGTGCGTGAGGTAGCTGAGGCTGTAGGCATCTCAACTGAACGGGTACATCACATTTTACATGAATATTTGGACATGAAAAAGCTTTCCGCGCGATGGGTGCCGCGATTGCTCACACACGACCATAAGCGCAACCGTGTGACCATTTCAAAGGAGTGTTTGGCGATGTTCAACCGCAATCCAAACGAATTTTTGCGCCGTTTCGTTACCGTAGACGAAACATGGATCCACCACACCACACCAGAGACCAAAGAACAATCAAGACAGTGGGTTTCTCCGGGTGAACGTGCACCAAAGAAGGCCAAGGTGGGTCTGTCGGCCAACAAGGTCATGGCCACAGTTTTTTGGGATGCACAAGGTATCATTCACATCGATTACCTTGAAAAGGGTAAAACGATCACCGGCGAATATTATTCAGAGCTTTTGGACAGATTCGATATTGATTTGAAGCAGAAACGACCGCATTTGGCGAAAAAAAAAGTGCTGTTCCATCAGGACAATGCACGGGTGCACACGTGTGTAGTCAGCATGGCAAAATTTCATAAATTGGGCTACGAACTGCTACCCCATCCAGCATATTCTCCAGATTTAGCCCCCTGTGAGTATTTTTTGTTTCCAAACATGAAGAAATGGCTCGGCGGTAAGAGATTCGGGTCAAATGAAGAGGTCATCACAGAAACAAACGACTATTTTGAGGGCCTTGAGAAAACCTATTATTTGGAAGGAATAAAAAAATTGGAAAAACGCTGGACTAAATGTATAGAGCTAAAAGGATTATGGATTAAGGATTATGTTGAGAAATAAAACGCTTCTTTGACGAAAAAAATATATTTTATTCAAAAAGTCACGGACTTATCAAACGACCCTCGTACATATTTTTGCTACTCTTTTTCTATACGATAACCAAGGCTGAATTCTTAAGAAACTTCACAACAAAAACGAATCTTTTCTATAAAAAAACACACTCAAAGAATTGTTATTTTTTCCAAATAAATAAAAAGTAATGGCATATCAAACTGGGGAATAACCCATAAAAGTAACAAGAAGAAGTTTCAATTGCCGAAGTCTGTATACTCTTGATTTGCAGTTAAAATATCAACATATATATAATACTAAGGTTGCTAAGAATATATTATATTAAATTAAATTAAATAATTATATATAAACATATATTTCTCCTAAAGTATTCAGCAACTGTTTTCAGTTTGCCCCAAAATGTATTTGTTATTTGGAAAAACAAATGTTTTTTTATGGCACTTGGGGAACACCCTGTCTGCTGTTCCCGTTGACGCTTATCAGCATCGTGTGCTGCAGCCCTGCAGTGCCATTAAATCAATTTTGCACTCACATATAATTAAAAAAGCTTTCGCTGCTTTCAGCTTTTTTAAGGCTATTTTTAGTGGCGCCCTTTAATCGACAGTGGCGCTCGCAGCGAGTGCTCGGAGCGTGACCAAAGTACAATGGGAGCAAGTGCATTGTGTAATGTGTTAGAAGGCGGCGTAGGGCATAACCGACGGTATAATACCCCGAGGAAAGGTGGCTGTAAGACCCGGAGAGAGAGATTTACGAGGTTAAGCAGAACTATTAAATAACAAGTGCGTGTTGCATGTTGTAATACCCTGGAGACAGATTAGAAATGATTTCAGCGAAACAGGGGACGTAAAACAGAAGAGAGAGAGAGAGTAAGAGTGACAGTAGTAACGGTTTGTCGATAACGAAAAATCATTACCTCGATATAGAGTGCCTTAAGAAATCATCATGCCCGCCTAACACATAACTTAAGTACAGGGTATAACAACAACTATAAATTTAGGTACATCGAATCAATAAACACACTCACAACAAGCAGGCGACAAACTGCACGTGGTTTCAGTTGCGATGCGATGCGAGTCACATGAGGCAATAACAATAATAATAACAACAACAATAACAATCGGAACAACAACAACAATATGCACAATAAGTGAGCGCAGCAGGGTGGCATCTCAAGCATAATTGTAGGCACGGATGCGGCTAATTGTAAACGCAAATTGGCAGCCAATAAAAGGTGAGGTGCAAATGGACAACAGTTGCCAGGAGGAAGAAGTAGGGGGAGGCGTAGTAGGGAATGGAAATGGAATAAGATGAGGAAGTCAATGCGAAGTTTCGCGTTGATCAATTGAATTAGCAGGCAAATCAAATTGGAGGTAGGAGGGCGGAGTAGGGCGCGTGCCCACTTGCCATATTTGCAACAATTGCGATTGTGTCAACAGAGAAAATACGCCGCATTCCAGTTGTAGAATCACAGAATCAAAATTGGACAAGTTCAGCAGAAACAACAATTTATTGTTTACAATTAACCTTCAAAAATTAGTGTGAGAAAATTAACCTTAGTGACGAGTTAAGGCATAATGTGGACAATGCAAAACAACAACAACCATTACAAAAACAACAATGATAACACGCTAAATTTGTTTATTGCATAATGGACGTGACGTTCTGAGAAATGCAAATGCGCGGGCAGGGACGGTGGACAGAACCAACAGCTGTGCGAGCAGGCCCGTAGCGACGGTCTCGAGGGCCATTGTGCAAGGCCCCTAGTGTAATTGTTTTGCTTAAAATATGGTTTGTATTTGGTTCATAAAACACTGCACAAAATGAAGAAACCTTATACAAATTGCATCTTACTTATTTCTCGATTTTATATTGGCAAAAGCATCAATAGTTTTTCATAAATCTATATTTCTGTGTCTCTTATTCTCTATGCATAATATTTTCAATATATTCAATCATACTTGCCCCATTGTACTTCAAAATTATAACTATATGTAAGCCCTAGGCTTGCGGACGCCCTTGTGCATCGCACACCCTGCGCTCGCCTAACTGCGGTCCTGCTACTGAGGCACCCACTGTGTCTGTGTGAAATGCATAGAGAAAGGAAAACGCAACTAATTGAAACTAGTTGTCGGGTTGTTACGACTACCGCGTAACCGACGTCGTCGTTTGAAGTTCGTATCAATTAAGTAAAATGCTGCAATTCAATCAATTCCAGCAACAATGCCTAATGCATTGGGACGCGAGTGTTGTAGCAGAGAGCTTTGCACGCGCGTTCCAATTCCAAATGACACGCATAACCTCACACAACTACAAGCGCATTCACTGAGTCACCGTCACACACAACAAAAGAGCAAGAGAGAGAGAGAGAGAGCGGGAGTATTTATGCATGTGTGTGCGCGTCTCTCTCTCTCTCTACATATGTATGACAACAAGCCGGTATTTCGTTTTCATGTTATTTCCGCAACGAATGAAAAGTTTAAAAGCAAAACTCAAATAAAATACATATGCATATGTACAGAAGAACCAGTTACACAGATTCAAATAAGCAAGTAAAAACATAGAAGAAAGAACAAAAGAGAAGCACACAAAAAAAAACCAACCTGTTTTCCCTTTATTGCTGCTGCAGCGGCAGCGTCGGCACAGGCGGCACAGTCGGCAAAATCGATTAATAACCAATCGGCTAAAAGAACGCACTGTGGGGCTGGAGGAGGCGGAGGAGTAGGACGACTTGCACAGCAGCTGCTACTCCCAAAGTCGAACTAGTTTATCTGAATAGTTTATCTGCCTAATAAGTTCAGAAAAAATTCCACGGGCTGAAAGTTCAGCGTGACGAAACGTTTTTTCCTTTCTTGTTTATTCCGAAGGGGGAGGGAAGAACGTTGCGTCTGCTGCTGCTGTGCTGGCAAACCGTTAATCCACTGTATAACACACTGCACTCGTAATCGACATTCGGCTCTTAATTAATTAACTTTTTGCACTTTTTACTTATTAAATTGAACGCAAAATGCACAAAACGTTGTTTCGCAGCGTCACGAAATAAATATACAATAAATTCCCGTATTGCGCGTTTCGTTCTCATTTCGTTGCGTTCTCTTGTTTATCATTTGTACCAAGAGAGCGAACATAGAGAGAGAGAGGGAGTGAGAGCTAGAGTGGGTCACACATTTGCGCAGCTTACAACACTTGTGCTTTGCAGCACTGCTGCGCACACTTGGCGCGCAATTAAAAGTTCAAATTGGTTTTTTTTTTGTACTGTAAAAGAAAAATAGGAATAAAAACGATAAAAAGAAAAGAAATAGATGTGAGAAATAGAAGAAAGACATAAGACATTTGGCTTGGGGAATGACTCAAGTTGAAGAACAACATGAGCAGGCCATAAAGCAGGAGGCCTGTTGTTGCAGCAGCCAGGCAAGTTGGGGAAGAGTCTTCCAAACCCGTCGTGTGACACTAATGTGCCGACTAAGCGACACGCATCTGACCAAAATCCAATCAGTCAACGACTGCGACGTCGACGCTGACAAAAACCAATCAACTAAGTGTCCAGAGAGTGTCGAGGAATTAGCATAAGAAAGCGCTGCTGCCCCACGCTGTTGCAGAGCGTTCCGTATCGTTTCCTAATGAAATTTTACACCCGAAGGGCGCTCGTTAAATGCCCGCCACGTCAGCGGACCCATTTGCCTTGCTTGCCTCACTTGCTGCACCAAGTTTGCCACTGTTTACAGAGCCAGAACCCATTCCCACTTGCACAGCTTACTCCTCTGTCTGACCAGTCGCTGCTGCATGCCACATGCCACTTGCCACACTCGTCTGGCAAGTTTGACTTAAGTGAAGTTTTAGCGCGGCGCCTGTCTGGCATTGCGTTGCGATTACGTTACGCTTACGTTGCCGTTTACGTCGCGCCTCTGCTACTTGCAACGTGCAACGTGTTAACTGCAGCTGTTTGAGTTACGTGCGAACGCAACAAATTGCAGACACACCCCATGCGCATGTAATTAAATGTCAGTGCAGCTGATGCGCGATTCCACGGGATTATCCCTCGCACAAATGTTTGCGGGGGCGCCACCGTCGCAATCGCCACCCCAGCCCCAGTCCCATATGCGCTGGCATGCCGCACAAATCTGCTCGTGACATAATCCGATATAGTCTGACGGATTACAGCAGTGCGGTAATGGCCACTGGAAGCATTTAACAGCTCGCAAACTCAATCGACTGCGAGGGAGGGGGAACGCGGCTGGGGAGGTATTCGGAAATTGGTGGCATGAATGACTTCAATTGGCGTGGGAAGCAGAGGGTGAAGAACTTGGTGGTTAACTGAGGAAGACACCCTATAAGGCTGAAGACCTATGAGTGTGGGTGATGGACGGGTAGATATCCTGTAGTATTATGAGTTTACTGTGTTGATTTGCTTGATGATAATTAAAAGCTAATTAGAAAAAATTAAGATTTTCATTAAGATTGTGAGGTAAGATTAGATGCAACTGCAAGATTTCGTTGAGACGGCTTGAAAAAAGGAATGTTGTATGGATCCCTTTGAAGATAAGCTTGAAGAATTGAAGATTCTAGCTCAGACTACTTGAAAGAGAAGAAATTTAAATTATTATAGATTTGAATTAATTTGATATAAGAACAAAAGACGAACTAGTTTAAAGTAACTTATCTTAAGGAAGCTTACCAGTTATATCTTAAATTGGAAAGTAAGAAGCAAGAATAATAATTATTATTAAATAAGAAAGAATTAGCGTAGCTTAACTGAAATTATAGAAAATATACATAATTTAGAAGAAATTTAGAACAAGGAACAGAGAAATATATTTAATTTATTGTGAATTTTAAAAGAATTGCAATAAAATACTGAAATTATAGAAATTATAAATTGTATCAGAAGAAACTCAAAGGTTCTGGTTATAATACTAAATAAAAAAACAATGTTCTGCTGAATGATACTAAATGAATGATACTACAAGTTAAGGGAAATAATTGTATACTATAGTATATAAATACATATGTATTGTATGTATATTCCTTTTATCTCAAAGTATTCTCAAATAATTTGCGAATTGTTTTCGTAAGAGCAAAAAGTGAAATAATAATTAACTTTTTTTACGTTTCCTCATAGCAAGTAAAAAGGAACTTTCTAAGTAAAGTTCTTCCACCAACTCAAGGAATCAATTAGCCGTGCTGTGAGGCCAGAGTGCAGCTCGCGGCCTAAGGCCTCCAGGACAAGTTGCGAGCGTTGGATTGCTTGTTGATTGGATTTTGATGCTGTTGCCGGACAACAACAATTAAAATGCCACACGCCGCGTCGACAGAGCAAACAGGGAGACAGAGAGTCGGATAGGTGGAGGGATGAATGTAGAGGGGTGCATCCAATTGTGCCTGCTGCTGCTGGTGCCGGGATAACCGGCTGCGTCAATGGAACGTGACGCTGCAAGTGGGCTCATAATGCCGTCGACGTCATCATGCGTTGGTGATGTGATTCCGATTCCTGTTCCGAATGTTCGCAGACCCTAAATGCAATCACTTTGAGTGCCTTGATATATTAGCGCATGCAACAGAGGGGAACCTTATCAGGTACCCCTTTCCCCAACCCCTTTTCTCTTCCCTTTTCCCCATTGCACTGCAGCTTGGGGGAACGTAAGCGCAGCTAAGCCAAGCGACTCGTTAGGCAGCTCATTTGGCAGCCGCACACGTTCCGCCTGAGCTGCTGCTGCAGGGGCCAGTTAAGAGGCAGGTGCAGGGGCTGCTGCTGCTGCAGGGGAAGAAGATGGTGCTGAAGGAGCTGCTGCTGCTCCTTGTGCCGAACTTGGTTTCATTTGCAGTCAGAGCTAGTTAAGAAATAACATGGCAAATGTCATCGGCATAAGTAAAATAAGCTAAGAAGGTGCGCAGTGCACGCACTCGACTTGTGTATACCCTGTAAGTGGAGCTTTAGTTTATGGAGAATTTATTATTGCACACAGGATATATATTAGTGTTTTCGTAAATGTTGGAACGTGACACTTGAGGTTTAAACATATCTTAATATGCATTAGGTATAGATTCTACTTGATGGCAAATTTGATAACTCTAACTTGTATAATAGCAGAGATCTACTTAGATCTTTATAGCCAGAGTTTTGATAACCTATTCGTTTAAGGAATAACATTAGAAGTAATACAACTACTTGTGATGCTAAGATCCAAACGAGTTTCTTATTGTCTGTTGCATTTAATTAGCTGCATAATTAAGAAGAGGCGTGGCAGGCAAATTTTACAAATATTTTATAATTGATAAAGTACTCAAGAAACAATTTGTGAAATTTCATAACTCTAAGTATGCTGATAGCAAAGATGTATGCATTCAAATATAATTCAAAGTGAAGCTTAGTTAAGTTCACAATTGTACGTAATCTGCAATATATAATATATACAGACTGCTCTATAAACAATTAAGTAAGATTAGCAATACGTTTCAGTAATAATACAACACTTCTGATGATTAGTTTCAAATAAATGCTATTGTATTTAGTTTGTTTCGTAATTTTAGCAAAGAAGGTGTAAGTTACGTCAGTTCTGAAAATATAATATAGGCTGTCAGATGCATTAGAAACTGTAGGCTGAATTTCATGGCTCTTACTCTTAGAATAGGAGAGATCTATGCATTAAAACAGATTCCAAGGCAATAAGAGTTCTCATTCAACTTGTGGATGGTTTCACATGGGACTTATATGCACCTTCTATTCCCTACACTGCAGGGTATAGCAATCCAGAGTGCAGCAAGCAACTTGGGTAGCCCGCACCTGCTGAGTGAGCCAACACCTGAGGTGTACTTATGGCACGGCATTAGCATTCCTTACAGCCTCGCATGGCATAGTCGGCACTCGGCAGGAGATAACAAAAACACGCACAACGCAATGCAAGAGGGAAGAGGGAGGGAAAGGGGAGTACCTAGTCGAAATTGGTCACCTACTACTCCTATGCACCATGCAGGCACCTCTGACTGCCTTTTGGCTTCAGGGGGCGGAGGCTTCAGCGATTTTATGGCAGCACTTGAAGCCGGCCATGTCGATATGCTGTGGCGCTCTGGCGAAATAAACACATTTTCAAGCTCAATGCCAGCGAAAAGCACAACAAGCCACGCCAGGCAGGAGGCGGGGGCGGGGCAGATCGGTAGCGATTCGAGAACAAAGCCAGAACAGAAATACAAATGGAAAAGAAGCGAGTGTGTCTACCTACCTCACCTCACCTCACCTCGGCCCACGCCCACGGACACATAATGAAGTTTCGCAATCTCTCGTTGACTGTGCACAGCGTCTGGCACTGACGTGGCGTGGGAGGGAGGGTGGAGGCGTGGCTAAAGGATCCCGCACATTGGCGCCCATTGCCTGCCGGCTCAAGTGTGATTACATGGCCATGTTCGCTGGCATCGAGTGTGTTTGTGGCATAATATTATTGTTTTTGTGCTCGCGTGTGAAATCAAACTCAGCGCAATGCCAAAAGGATTAAATGGATACAGAGATGCCTGGTATGACGCGTTGCACATACGCTTCCAGTCTATCGATGGGTGACCCCACTGTCCCCTCCCACCACTTCTCCATCACGACCTCAACAACTGCAGCAGGTCACGGGCAACTGGGATAGCCCCCTTCGACAGCTTGTAAGTGTAAACAGATACATAAACTAGACAAGCATCGGTTTGTGCCACATACTCTATAAAGTACTCAGTGTGGGGCATATTAGTGCGGTAGATGATGATAGATGTCATGTGATGATATAGGCGAAGTACTTTGGGTTATTTTGTCATTGATTCAAGCAAAATTTTTTTTTTCTTTTAAGTTTCTTGATGAAGTTTAATTAATGTTTTTATAGAAAGTCAATCAATCTTTTTCTCTCAATAAATGTATGCTTAGGTGTATGATGTAATTCTTTAAGTAAACCTCTATAATAAATATACAAATATATTACATAAGATCTTTTTAAAATTAAATCAACTACAATAGATTCTTCTTTAACTTCCACACCAATTGCAGCCCTTTCGTAGTGTATGCCGCCAGTTGCCACAACGTGTTGTGTTGCTGTTTGGCAAGTTACCTCACTGTTATCCCAAAGGGGCAGACAACAGCCACAGATCGGCGAAGGGCGACGTTTGCAACAACAGACGCCACAGCAGCAACAGGAACAACAACAACAGCAGCAACAACACAAGGGAAACAATAACATTAACAGAGAAGGAACTTCGAGTACAGTTATTTGACTTTTAACTTTTATTGCTTTATGTAGTTTAGATAAACGTTTGTGGCATGCCATAAATACGCTGCATGCCGCATGCGGCATGTTGCAATGAGGCGAGCAAGTCTACGTCGAAAGCGAAAACAATGCCGAAGGGAGATGCCAAGAGAAACCAAAAACTTATTTCGCTCGTCCTGCAATGTCCTTCGATGATAGACAATCGGCAGATGGTAGAGTGAGTGAGGGAGATAAGAAGAGAGAGGGAGCGGGAAGGAGAGATAGAGGGAGAAGCAGGGAGTGTGTGTGTGTGGGTGCTAGGGGGCGCCACCCTGTCGGCAGCTGATTTATGCTGTAAGTGTAACAAGCTTGCCACTTTGCACTTGACTTTGCGGCAAAGTTTCGCTGCTGAGTCGAGCGATTTGCTGCCGTCTGCCACACGACGCAAGTTGCAACGTGGCAAGTTCAAGCTGGCTGCCTTTTTCGCGCACTTTCACGCTCCATAAAGAGGCCAAACTAACAGATATACATATATATACACGATATATATAGAGTGATTTTTTCGGCAAAACTTGCAGCAAAAGTTTTAATTAATTTCACACACACACACATGCGAAGCAACTCAACTTGTGCATCTAATTACATGAGCAGGTGTAAGGTGTCGAGGGGTGTGTGGCAGGTTGTGAAGTGTTGGGGGCATGGTAATGTGTCTGTGGCTGCCATAATTATCGACAGCATCATCATTATCGGCAGCGTGCAAACAAACAAAGCAGCAGCTGCAGCCGCAAAGTATGCAACACGTTTGCCAAAAACGGTTAAAGTGTTGCAAAAGGGTTGTGGAAAGGGGTTGCTGGAGTGAGAGGGAGTACAGTGCGTTGCCTCTTGTCCATGCAACAAATAAATAAACGCAACAGCGAAGAGTTGTGGCTAAATTCGTTTTATCCCTTCCCCTCCCTCATCATCTCTTTCACTTCCAGTTGACCAAGCAGTTGAACCAATTTTCCATGCGGGTTTCCTTTACACAAATTTAAATGCCACAATTTACCATCTTTAAATTGTGTTCTTGATTCTTGTAATCGCTTAAGACGTTACTTTAAGTTGCAGTATATTCTTTAGGGTTTTTTAAATTTTTCCTATTTTGTTTTTTTATTTTTCTATTTTGATTTTTGTGGAACAACTTTAGTTGCTGTGCGCATTTCGATGGCCTTTTTCACTGTATTTCAATTGGCAAAGCTAGACCAACACTCACACACACACATACAGCAGACATACTCGCACACTGACATACACTCACCCACACACCCTTGCACACCTTGGCCACACGGCAGACAGCGACTCAAACATCTGCGAAATTGAATGCGAAATTTCCTTTGTGTGTTCGGCGGATTCAAACTTATTTCCAGCAGCGCGAGTTCTACCTTTACAAAGATATATACGTATATACATATATATGCTTTATATAGACAAGCTTCAATCGGTAGCTCAAAATAGTTGCCACAACAATTTTTGCACTAAGAGATTTGTGTGATACAAAAGCATTTTAAATGCCACAGCAACTGAAGTTGGTAAGCAAATGCAACAGAAAAAGAAAAATAAATAAATGAAAAACATTTAAAAACATAAAATTAAAAATTCAGTGAATAGAAAATGAAATTCCTTTTTATGAAAAAAAAATAAAAATATAATAATATTATGTATAAAATTATATATAATAAAATATAAATAAATAAAATATAAATATAAATAGAAAGAAGGAATAAAATGAAAACGATAAAGTGTTGTCAGCATTTATATTATATTATACAAATAAATGGATATATAATTCGTTATATATATAAAATATTAAAAATAATGAATACCATATAGTTTATTTTTTATCTTATCAACTTTAAGTTCAACTCCAACTTCCTTTCCTGCTTTAAAGCGCCAAAGTAAATCACAGCGCGACATAAAAAAAAAATCGGATAAATTTAAATTAATCAAAACTTTGCTCATCAGTCGGATATTACTAGAACTGTTTGCTGTTGTTGTTGTGGTTGTTCACACATATCTGTACTGCAAGTGTTAGTTGTTGTTGTTATTGTGGCTTTTACTTCGTCAGAAATCAGCGACGCGACGCAGCGTCGCATCGTGACGGAACAATTCGAAAGTTGAATTGAGTTTGCTTTGCAGATAGATAGATGGAAGGCTGGATGGAGTTATCTGTGTACACCGACTATGCATTCCTGATGCTGTGTGCGTTTGTTTATCACAGGGTATTCCCAGTGGCACCAGGCAATGTGTATCAAGTAAGTACAGCAACGTATAGAGAAACATTCGCAAGCAAATCACTCACTCAGTTCATGAATCACAACACAACTGAGCAAACTCATGCTCACACCCGGAATCAGACTCGCACTCGTGAGTACTCATACCCACACTCATGGCAACCGCACTCACCACAACTGCACTCATACTCAAGCTTACAATTGAGCAATCCGCGTTTCTCAGAAGAGAACTGACTCAGTCGCAGATCGCAGCTCGAGGCGTCTACACACAATGAATCAAACGTCGCCGCAAACACAATTTGTAATAAGCCCGTTATATCTAATACCATCGATAGGATTATCGGCTCTACTGCTGATCTGCTATATCTACTATTTTTACCGTTGCGTGCAAGAGTGCATGAAGCGTCGGACATGCCGGGACTCAGAGGAGCCGCAGCTATCGTCACCAAATAGTCCAGTTCGACGGAAAATAAGTCTGGTTCGATGTACCCGAGATTCGCACCAGAATCGTCAGGCCGAGTTCTACTAAGGCCCCATCGATGTCAAGCCCAATTGAACAAGTACAAAAAGTTATGTTTTATTTATTGAAAATATAATATTTTTATATAAAAAGTCATTATCTTAAGGCAAATACTGTGAGCTAATCTCGCCAAAGTACTATATATAAACGTATAGTTATTTATATATATATTGTATTATGATATATCGCGTACCCTTGTACTTGAGTATTATTCATGCAGTACGATAAAATGTATTCATCACGAATCGAATAAACAGCATGATTTATCCCAAACAATGCCTCGTTTTATATTTAAGCTTAAGTTTTGCCCTTTTTCATTCACTGTTTTGCGCCACTAATCGAAGTATGTGAAAGTTTTTCAAAAGCTTTTCTTATCGCGCAAATCAGTTGCAAATCTTTATGGGAAGTCGACTTAAATGCTATAATTACTACTAAAAACTCACAAACAGAACCTTGTGTTTTCTGTTCTTTCTTTGTTTTTCTTTTGTTTGTATTGCCCTGTATTTATTTTATTCATTTGTTTGCTCCAATGAAGTCTTTTCTCATTTAGAAAGTATATATACATTCTTCTTCAGTATACACAAAACAGCCGATCTAGCGGAAGTTTGACAGTCATGCTTTTTATTGTTGACTGCTGATTAAATGTGATAACAAAAAGAGAAACAGACCGATCTATCGTAAAGCTAACACAGGATCTAAAAACGGAACAGAATTATATATACTTTCTTTCTTTTTGCTTTCTTTATAAGTATATTTGTATTATTATTTGCTAGCCCGCAGAACTGCAAAGCCGCAGAGAACATTACTAGTTATTACAAATGATTTCATAAATTGCAACTATAATTAGAATATGAATTTAACTTATGAAGTTTAAACTTAAATTCGAATTAGTTTCGATTTAAGCATCAAACCCAATGGACGTGAGCCTAGCAAAGATGTGGGACTTTCTGCTGAAACCCGACGAAACCCTGGGATTCCCTCTAATATATATTGTCATTCCGCTGGTGATCATAGCATTGTTGCTGCTCCTGTGGTGTCTGTTCTGTTGCTGCAGGTACTACTGCTGTGATACGGAGATACATGTTGTGCCCAGCTTAGCACACTGGCGGCGTAGTCGGCAGCATGCTCCTTACATTCCAGATTACGAAGAAGAGGGTCCATCGCCACAATGTCACAATGAATCGACGAACGGCGAAGAAGTGAGTGTCGAACTAGATCAGGATACGGTGTGTAAAGTTAATAAACTATATGAGAAGCGACAATATGTTTCTCATAGACGTAAAGAGTAAATAAATTGTTGTCAAAGAACGAGCACTGTTAAATGATGCTTAAAGTGGGCAATCACCAAGAGGGAGGGCGGGAAGTGGAGGAGTGGCATAGTATGGGGTATTTACCTGCGAACGTGCCTTGGGTGAATTGTGTGTGGCGGCAGGTAATAAATTTGTCAGCAATGCCGTCTGCACTTGTTGTTGTGCTGACGTTTCTTTTCATCAAGCTCAAAATATAGCGTCTCATAGCGCTTTTTGATGGCCATCAGGCACAGCAGCAACAGCAGCACGAAATGGGCTAATAAACGACATTCGAAATTTTAACTTGGCTGACAATTTACTCGAGCGGTGGCCAACAAAGGGATAATGACTGGGATTCAGTCTGTAAGAAGCTGAAGACGTTTTCTTGATCCAATTTGCATTTCAATATTTAAGAGACTCGAACAAGGGAGCTTTAATTATAATTCAAGTTTAACATAAGCATTTATAAACTGAGAAAAAGCTTTGTAAGATTATGTATTTTAATTTATGTAAGTTATTAGTGAAGTGCTGAGTTTTAAGTTAAGCTTTTATATACATTTTGAAATTAAATCTAAAATAGTTTACAAGTTTAACAGAAGCTTTTCTGAATAAAAAGAATTCTTTCGAACTTAAATCTTTATATAAATGACAGTTTTGTACATTGAAAGTTAAAATTCAAAATAAAAGCTCTTAAAAGTATGATTAAAGTAGCTTTTTAAAGCTTCTTCCCTTATTATTATCTAATAACGATCCATTGAATAAGAAAACTTAAACTGCAAAAGCATTTTCAAACTTGATTTACTTCTTTTATTTCTTATCTTATAGTTTCGATGATCAATTGTACAAAATTAAATAAAAGTGCATTAAATAAGTGTCTTATGTTTGCCAAGTTAGAAGCTGGAATAGAATTGTGTTTAATTAAATTGAATAAGCCAAGTTTATTTAGTACGCTTATGGTAGTATGGCTCTTAACTGGCCACCTTACTGGCCAAATTGAAACGCTAAAATAATTTACGGCCCAACTGGCCGCATCGAAGTGCGACCGTACAGCATGTCCTGGCTCTCCTGGCATGATGGCTGGCACGTTAGACGCCATCGAAATGCTCCCAGTTGGAAAATTAGTTTAAAAATACGTTGGCAGTCCGAGCAGCAAAGGACAACACGAGAAGAGCAGTAGGAGAGAGAGAGAAGGAACAGTAGGGAAGAGAAGAAGCAGCAGGGGATAGTGCAACTGACACTGAAGTCAGGACTTGTCTTTGTTGTTGTATTTTATTTTAATACTCTTCTCGTGGATAGTATATTGAAAATGGGGATTACTTGAAAGCCTTAAAAAGTTTCTTTACAATGTTGAAAAACAATACCACAATATTATTAACGTAGTCCTTATAGATATTATAACACCAAGATTAGCGAACTCTGCAATCGCGATCCGTTCTCCCTCACCATATTCACCAAGTGTATTCCAGCGTCGACTTCCTTTAATTCTTCCAGTGTTCCCTCGTTTTAAGTATTTTGGGTGGCATAAAAATTCACTTTGGCCTCCCCGTTGCCCCTCCATGCACCCCTGCAAAGGGGCAGTTCAATAAAAATGGCCAAAAAAGAAGTCGAAAGAGCACGCTCAATAAAATTTCGTGTTTTACAATTTTATTATGTGACGCCTGTCGCGCACGGCAGCATGAAATATTTAATAAAACATTTAGAGACGGTCGTTTGGAGTAGCCTCTCTCTCGCGCTCACTTGCCACATGCAGCATGCTGCATGCTACATACTGTTGCTGCCTGCTGCTTGGCGCTTAAGTAATTGCATTTTAGTGGACACACGTTGCATGCAACGCGAACCTTTAAATCATTCAACCTTGTGCACCGTTTGCTCGTTGTTTATCTTGCGACCATAAATTAACGCATTACCCCGTTTGTGTCCGCTCATGTTGCTCTCATTGTTGTTGCTGTGGTTGTCCCTGCATCGAACTGTTTGCATTTCGACCGTTGCATTTGGCCGTGCAGCTGCTGCCATCTCAAAGTCGTGGCCATTGTGGGGTTTACACACTGCGGTCGCACGGCAACCGCAATCGAAGTCGACGTCGCCGTCGCCATCTCTGTCGCCATTTTGGAGCAGGAAAAACTCCCTCTGATCATTAATTGTCCTGGCAGAAGAAGTAGAAGAAGCAGCAGCAGCAGTTGTGCCACAAAGTTTTGCTCACATTTATGTTTGATTTACTCGTTGCAGGCACTTCAAACTTTGCCAACCTCCCCCCCTCCCTGCAAGTGCGTTGCCTTTGTCTCTCCTCGTAATGAGCCAATTTAGTTGCATCGAACGAATTTTGGAAAATTCGAAATTGGCACTCGAAATTGGCCTTGGTCGAGAGCTGGCACTGCCACTTGAGAAGTTGCCCAACCAAATGGTCCAGGCAACGCTTTGAAATGTTAAGTAGTTGCTCCCGCTGCATGCGGCACACTGCACTTGCTGCCGCAATTTGGACAGTTGCACCGCGTGTGGCACGCACTGTGCAGCTAAAGACTGAAGCGCCTTGATAAAACGTTGCATTGAAATTAGCATCATTGAGTGAGTTGGACAACTGGAACTAATAATTGGATTAGGATTGGAGTAATCTACAGAAATATGTAAGATTAAATCATCCGAAATAATATCATTTAATAAACAAAATATGTTTGAAAAGAAATCTTTAAAAAATTCTTGATTCGTTGTTTCTCCTTCTCTGACTCTAAAACTATTTTAAATATGATTTTCGATTGATGAATCATAAAATCTCGATGCAAAATATACAAGTAAAGATCTTTCAACCAAAATCTAGTGATCTGCAGTTCCTGTCAGGAAGTAAAACCTTGTAAGAATATTGATTTAATACCTAATCAATCTTGACTTAAAAATAATTAAATCGAAGATCGTAGAGCTTAAGACAAAGTAACGATTATCAGAAATGTATTTTCCGTTTTAAACATCTGTTAGCTCATTAAAACAACTTTCCTTTTATTGAATATTACTTTATATATTTGTATAGGATTGTAATATATTTTATCATAAAAACTTATCTTATGTCTTCAATCTTCTCACTTCTTCACCTTGACAGACATAAGATACTTGCGACAGGCGTCCAGTGAGTGCCGCTTAAGGTAGCATTCCTGGCTGAAGTACTTGCCACACTGTCCACACTGATACTCCCAACGATGATGTCCCATAGTGCGCTGATGCGAGCGCAGATTGGAACTGAAATAAAATAATGAAAGTTAAAACTTGTGCTGTATATTCCACAAAAGCTGAATTCACCGATCAGCAAAGGATTTCTGGCAGTTCTGCTCGGGACAAATGAAGGGTTTCTCGCCCGTGTGAATGCGCTTGTGTGCAACCAGCATCCAGGAATGATCAAATTGCTTGTTGCAATCTACGCATAGGAAGTGTTCGCCTGGCTGCTTGAAACGTCGACGATCGGACGTCTTCTTGATCGGATCCTGCTTACCCGGCTGAGTCTTACAGCCTGTCTGCGATTTTAAGGCCGAAGATTGACAGGATGTCAGCTTGCTGGGCTTCTGTAGAACCTCGGTATGCCGTAATGTATCCGGCCTGCGACCACGTCCTTTGCTCTTGGCCAGCATCTTAATCCTGCCCAGCTTTGTGCCACCTTGCGTGGGCTTCTGTTCCGGCTTAGTTAAAGGCGCCTGGCCGGGGAGTTCCAGTTCCCAGATAGTATGACTGAATACACTGCTGGGATGCGTCTCGACGGCCATTAACTGTATGTCGCACAGGTCCTCCATGCGACGTCGCTCCACAATGGGAACATCATCACCAGCACGCCAATCAGCTGTGGGTTCACCGTATCCATAGTGAAAACTACGTCCAACACTCTTCTGCTTTGAGCCCGAGGGGCATTTGAAGGCACTGTTTGAGCTTTTCTGGCTGCTTAGCCGTGATACCGGACGTTGCATTGGAGCCATATTAGGCACATTGCGACAAACACCTGAGTGAAGAGAGATACATGTTATTCTATATACGAGTATATAGTCCTCTTATTATCATAATCGTCTTACCCTCATAGCGGTCATAGAATCGCTCATTTTTGCTGTTATAGCGATCGGAAAACAAACTGCGAAAGTGACTTGGCATTTTAGAGATTTTTATTTTGACTGTGCAACTGCAAATACTTTGAAGAACTCTCTTGACTAGTTTCTGCTAGCCTACTTGATGGAATTGACGAAATTTTCTATGCTACATCAAATGCGACATGCGGGAAAAGAATTCAAGTTGAAGTTGGCTGCGATTATTTTAAAAAGTGCAGCTACATATAGTGTATAAGTATTGTTCCTATTTTTAACTTTATAATATACTATAATTTGTATTTAAATAATACTCTAAGTAAAAGTTGTATCTGACTTTGAAGACCTTAAATTAAATTAAAGAACATTTATTAAATATACCTTCAGTCCAACATGATTGTACGCTTGGCTGGAATTGAATTGTAAAACAGAACTTAAAACTAACCACAATTTTCTCAAGTTCTTCATAAGTTTTTCAAAAATACCTTCTTTTTATTAAAGTTAAGGTACTTTAGCACTCTTGGAGTATTGCCTTAACCAAGGCATTGCCTTGGAGAGTTGTTCATGAGGCCACTTAAGACGAAACACTTAAACAATTTTCTTGTTAAAATTTTTGCCAGTTTGGGGAGGCGACGGATGCTGGATGGGGGCGTGGCTGGAACGGGAAAACAACGAGGCGATCAGAGTGCTCATGAATGTGGTGTACAATAAAATTAGTTTGCCAAACATATGTGTGTGTGTGTATGTGTGGGCGAGACATGCAAAGACGTCTCGCAATTTGCCTGTAATCCAGCTGGCCCAACCCCCTCCCACACTTGGATACGCTTTAAGCATTGAAATTGAATTGTATTGCAGTTTTCTCGAGCATCGTGGGGCTGAGGCAATGGCGGATGCTGCCTTCTGCCTTCTCGGTAAGCTCTTAAGTCCGAGCTGTTTTCCATTGTGAGAATTTTCAATTGTTTGGCAGTTTACGTTTTATTTATTTGCCTTTTTATTTGCCAGTTGTGTGAGTGTGTGTGTGTGTGCGAGTGTGTGTTTAAGTGTGTTTTGTAATAAAAGCGAGAAGAAACATACGTTTTACCCAACAACTCGACAGCTTTATTTCATTTATTTGGCACTTTATTACCCCACGTTCGTCTCGTCTTCCCAGCTCCTTCCTTTTGCCTTCCTCTGCCTTCTCCTGTTGTTGTTGTGGAACCACAAAATATTGGCCAGCAAATTACTTGGGTAATTTAAAATGCACAATTGCTTCGAAAGATGGCCAAAAAGATAACACAAGCAATTTGCCAGTTAAACATTAATTCATTTCGACAATTGCAAATTTACTCTGCCCCTCCCCCTCTTTGCTTTATATGACAGAGCTGCTGTGCACACACACATTTCTCATATTGTGTGTTTCATAAATTTTTATTTGCTCTGTGCAATCGTCGTCTAACGACAAAATCGCATAAATGTTTTCGACTGTCAACAAAGGCTGACATGAAAGCGTCTGTCATTCCAATGAAACGATGCATCTGTCTCTCTGTTTGTATGTGTCTGTATGTGTGCGTGTTTGCCTGTCGCTTGTCTATGTCAGTTGGACTATTAAAAATCTATTTCAAGTACATTGAAATTGCGTTTGGCCTGGCTGAGTGCGCAATCTTAGCTCAAAACAGCGCACTTTATGGCAGTTGCAAAAATTATTGCATACTTTTGGGCTGCGGTATAAAGCAGTAGCCCTCACTCGGTTTTTCTCCCATTCCTTCTCTTTCCTGTTCTCTCTTTGTGCTGGTAATGAAAGCATTTCGTCTGACAAAATGTGCTTTGCATTTTTATGCTCGCACAGTAGACACTAATTTGAAGCCGAGGCGGAAGACAACCGACAAATCAGTTGTGGGTCAGTTGAGGCAATGAAAAAAAAAGGGGAAAATCTCTGGGGAAGTGGATTACAACATATTTTTCCTATATATTGTTTATAATAACCATATTATGTTTTTTTTTGCTCCTTTGCAATTCTCTCGCACTCCGCGTACGTGCACTTCACACATCTCATTAGCAAGTCGCTGTGAATTTAAGATAGCGTCAACTTTAAGCCAAGTTTTCCGGGAAAAATCAACGAGTATTCCGTGGCACGTCTCAGGCACTTTCAACGCAATAAATGCGACTTGTGTCGAGTTGCCCCCAAGGACCTTTGGCCAAGATTGCATTCAAATTCAGTCATCAACATATAAATGAAGTATCGCAAATCGAGGCAGACAGACAGAGAAAGGCAGACTGACGACTCGTTGTGCCACTCAATGTGGCATGTGTCAAAGCCAATATAAGCCTAGTGGCAGACAATAGTTAAGGGAAAACTGTGAGTTTTCCCCATTTTGAAATGTAATTACTTTGGCTCAGCTTGAGGATTTGCTTTGCCGACTCTTTGTCGCAAATAAAAATCATATTTCTCATATATTTTGATAAATTAACAACAAAAAGAAATACCACCAGAAGGTGAAGAGATGAATAAAAATGCATAATTTAATCAAATCAGTTTTGAGCAGTACATCACGATTGCCTGCAGGCGTTGTGGCAAATTAAATTTGCATGCCGCAATTTTGTGTATGGCAAAAAGTGTCAAACTTCGTTCTTTACCTCGGTTCGGTACGGTTCGGTTTGAGTGCGAGTTATTTACTAAAGAAAAACACAATTGTTTGTAGCCTGTTTTAGTTCCGTTCTGTTCTACGGCCTGACCACAAAATTCGACCATGACCAGACCACGACAGACCCCCTTCACCCACCCACCACTCACCCCTTTTCTGGAAAAAGGTAGTATAGCATAAACAAACTACGACGTAGGCAAATAGAACTTATTTTTGTTGTACTGGCACGAGATTTGAAAATTTGTTAGTTTGCGCAAAAGTTTGCATTGCATTTGCCACAGCGGCGTGTGTGGCATAAAAAGTGTGAGCGAGAGAGGGATAGAAAGAGAAAGAAGTGCAGAGCGAGAGCGAGGGAGCTCTAACTCTTAACTCAGTTTTTGCCTGCGGCTAGCCTGTCGCCTGGCCCGGCGATTATTATGCGATTTCGTTGGATTGGGTCAGTTGCCTGTAATTAGTGGACACAACCCAGATGCATTGCGAAATAATTGTGATTCCCTAAAGTGGTTTAGGCTTTCAGCACAGGTATAAAGTAGAAATCGATGGAGTGTTTTGAGATGAAACTGTAAACGTAGAACAATCGAGTGTTGATAAATGTTTAACGATGGGAAATGACTGTATTGAATTGAACATTTAAGTATGGAAACGAATTTTGAAGGTGACAACAAATATTTTTATATAGGATTACCAAATACGATTTCTGATTGCTATGTTTAAAATCAAAACTTTGCTCATATCTTTAAGAATGTTTTGCGTTTTAAGTAAACTCCAAACAATAAAGAGATGGACTGTTATTAAAGATGTGAAAGATGTTTACAAAATCATTGTGACTGAAATCCCAATAACTCATATATTATTAAGTTTAATATAAACTAAAAACCTATCCAAAAATGTTTGTTACAAGTTTCTGTCTTACCCGTAAAATTAGAATAGAATTTGATATTGTAAAAACTTGACGAATGAGGAATTGAATTAAATTTAAGCTGCTGGGCCAGCGGCATTTTGCAACACAGCACGTAGCTGTATTATGGGTCTATTACTTGGCCAGAGCAATAGCATTTGGCCAATTTGTACAGTGTACAGTGTGCAGTGTGTGGCATTGTGTGGTCATAAATAAAATGCGGCAGCAGGCAACCGAGACTGGAAGCGGTTGATATCTCTCCGGGCTTATAGTACATAAAATAGCAGCGCGTTGGCCCCTGTTAGCAATTGCAGCACATTTTTAGCATCAATGCAACATGACAAATGTTTGTTTGTTTATTTGTTGTGGCTGCCGCTGTTGTTGCGGCTCTTTTTGGCCATTGTGTGTAGGTACTTTTCGGCCATTTGTATTCCAATGCCGATGCTGATGCCAAGCCAGGCCAGGCCTGGCCAATGCAGGCCGGATCGGGCGGGGCGATAACTTATAGACTGCACGTAGTGGCAAATAAATTTGTTCAAATTTCAGCTAAGCACGTCGATAATCGCCGGGGCAAAGCCTGGTCCAGCCTGTCTCTCACTCTGTTTGTTTGTCTGTCTGCCTCGCTGTGCTCTGCCTGTTGCGGTGTAATTAAGATTGTGTTAATCTCAGGTAATTTACACGGCAATAATTGCTGTTTTCCACAAAACAAATAAATATTAATTGAATTAAGCGATAAACTCATAACGGCGAGTTGTGGCAGCTGCATAAAAATGATGATGCCGAAATCACTTAGGCTGATTTCAAAGTGTTTCCACTTCACAGCAGCTGGAAGTTTAATTTATAAGGTTTATATATTATTTATAAATATATTAGTAACGTAATATAATATGAAAATATACATAATTAGTGATTTTGTGATTCGTTGATCGATCTTAATATATATTTTATTGTTCTTGGATCATTTCTGAATTTGAAGGTGCTATAGAAATGAATTTATTTTACTTTATAAATTCACAATGCAAACCGAAGTTAGCTTTAAGCTTTGGTGTTGCTTGAGCCATTCACACATCACTGATTAATACCATATCGAAGTTATTTTACAGCACATTCGTAAGTGCCGTAAACAGCTTCAATGAGTCTGAATTGTAAAAAGCGCATCCAGATGGCGTTAAGTGGAAACACGCCATAAACGAGGCGTGTATAAAAAATGCCCGTGTTTGTTTATTGCATTTCTCATAGTAAAGAAATACGCAATGCATATGAAAATTTAATTTACCCATACACAGACACACAGGCACACACACACACAGTCGTACAACGTGCTGCCATAGTCATTGCATACTTTTCAGAGCCGTTGGGCATTTCAAAATGGATTCGCCCGGTGTGTGTGTGTGCGTGTGTGTGTGTGTATTTAAATAAAAATAATCACACATGCAAATTAATAATTTGAGGCTGAATCTGAACCCGCTGCCAGAGAGCCCCATATAAATGTTCAAATCAAAAATGTTACCCATAAATAAAAGAAAATCAAAAACAAAGCCGTTTTTAACCATGCATTTAGTTAGGGGCCAAACCATAAATTGTTTTTGTCCATTTCAAATCTGTTGCGCTTTCATTCGGCTTTTTGGTTATCGCTGCCAATAATTTATGGCCTGCCATATAAAAAAGGCAATCCCAGGTCTTAGTTTCAGGTCATGCCGGGTTGGGTCACGGCCGATTTATCAATTTGCCACTTAACGCCTGGTCAGATATAACATTTCCACATATAGCTTAGTTTTTACACCCTCCGAGTAATCAATATGGACAGAAACAGGGTATACTAACATTGTGAGAGATCAAATAGTAATAATACAAATCATTGCTCTTCTATGCTTCATCATCTCTTTATTCCAGTTAAAGTTTGTTATACAGCCACATATAAATGAAAAATCAGTAAAAATGTATTATAAATCAGTTAAAATGTATAACAAATAAATCCAAAATTCGGACCTGGGATCTTTGTCATTTATAAGGCGCTCTTTATCTATATAACGTAATTAAGCACAAGTCCATTATGATGCTATTTAGAATACTTTGACCGAGTATTATCTGTTGTACAAAATTCTCAATAACTCATTTAATTGTTGGAAATACACTAATCAACATTCTTATCTTAGAGAGACCTTACTAAACTAAGGAGAAATCTGGCAAAGGCACGGTCTGACAACAAGATGTCTTAGAATAATAATCAACACAATATTACCCTATATCTGTATTGTTTTTACAGCTCTGCAACCACAAAAAACAAAGTTGTTTGTTGCGATAGAAAATATATATTCATCAATCAAATGGAGCTTAACATATTTCCCCCGTATAGATGAATCGTAACACTTCAGTGACTACATTCTGGTTGAAATCGGTGATTTTAATGCAATTCTCCTGAGACGCCTTCATTTGATGACTAAACATGGCCGCAAAGACTGTGCTGCGTGCTAAAGTAACTCTTTACACATACATATGTACATTACATTAACATGTGCATTTGCGTAAGGAGTTACTCTTTACACTGTATGTACATGTTAATGTTATGTACATCTGTGTAAAGTGTTTCTTGACTAACTGTATATTAAATTTCTTGTCTTATCAATGACTTCATGTAACTTGCCATAACTTTATCAATACTTAACACAGTATTATAACTTATTCAAATACTATTTTAATACATTATTGATCAACTAAAGAAAAGAGTCTGTTCGAGATACCGAAGTAATACTAACAAGTAACGTGAACTACAGGCGAAGGGTATCTTAGGGTCGTGCACGTTGTACTGTAGTTTTTGATACTTTTTATAAGTATTTGCGTTATGTGTATGTTTGTGAGAATATGTGTGTGTGGAACAATAATAACTGTTAATTTACATGCCGCATGTGTCAATAGGCCGCTGGCAATTTGTAATTATGGTGCGAGTTGCACTTGGTTATACATTTTATTTTATTGCATTTTTATTTATGCGCCTTCGGACTTTGGTTTGTGCGTTTTTTATGTTCGTTCAGCAAGTACTTCATATATAATAAAGTACATTGGCATGCAAATTATGTTAAGCTCGTGAATTTATAATTTAATGAAGACACTTTGTCGCCATAATTGGTGGCAACAACACGCAATGTTGCCATAATATTGTTCTTAATTTAATAAATGCGATCCGATTGCACTGATTGCGTATATTTATTCATTTTACATTATTATTAAATGTGTGCGAGTGTGTGTGTGTGTGTGTACCTCAGATTTATGTACTTAATTATATTGCACATTTTCACTTTTGAATTTCATGCGGCTTTCAGCTGCCTTTTTATGCAGAGCCGCAATCAGCAAGCGGCTAAGGATTAAGATTCGCAAAGAGGATGCGGATGTGGAAGTGGACGTGGATGCAGTGGCGGATGTGGATACGGATATGCCGATGCACTCGGGTACATCGAAGTCTCCTGCTCCTGCTGTCTTTTTGGCTCTCTTAGTCTTGACAGCATTATTAAGATGTTTATGCGTGCAGCAAATGAAGATCTAATAAATGTTTTCCTCCTGGAAACATGTTCAATTCTCGAAAAATTAAATGAGGTGTATATGACTTAGTTGTGGTTTAGACAGGTCTACAAAATCTTGTAACTGTTTATTTAACTAAACAGTTTATTGCACGGGAACTTTGTCATTCTCAATAAAATGAGCTTATAATAAGAACCGTAGTAGTCTTTTAATAACCACTGATTTTACTTCATACTTTTTATTCTTAACATCAAATCTATTTAAATTATTTTATATTCTAGGTTGCTTTCCATATAATTTCTCTGCTTTAAATATCGTATTAAGTTCAAAAATTTACTATACACATAATTCTAGTTGAGCTTCGTCTTAATTTGTGAATATTTTAAACTTAGGTCAGTATATTACTCGTATCCTCTATTGCTCTTTTTGTTAAGGACTGTAATTTTGTTCAATTAATCACAGTGGTTTGCGATTTCCATCTTCTTTCTCATTCTATTTCTATATTAGGGATATTGCATATAATTCCATACCATTTAAATGTAAAAAATTCCCATAGAAACTCTTATTGTAAATCCCAAAGAATTCTCCCTTCTATAAAGTGCCATAATATTCATCGTATCTCGTATTTTCGTTCCGCATAAACCACTTGACTTGGTGCTGACAGCTCTGTCAGGTTTCATTCTTGCGTGTGTTTCAATTAACTTTTTGCCTGCACCAAAGACGCGGCATGGAGATGCCGCAGAGAAATGCACTGCGAGATGGCGATGGCGATGGCGACGGCGAACTGGCTATGGCGATGGTGTCTGCCCGTGTATTATATGGTATAAGCAGCTTCTTCGCCTGTTTGAACATAAAAATGCGACGCTTAACATAAATTACGCGTCGTGTCAGTTTGCTGTTTGAGTTGCATGGAAGGAGTGGTGCAAGAAACTGGCATGGGGCAGGTGCAAGAGTCAAGTTAATTGTTAAGTGTTTGCCACGTTGCACGGCGTACGTTGCTTGGTCGGGATTAGCAGGCGCTGCTGTGTTTTAAGCATCAAAGTTTGGCCATGTTTTTATGTGTGTGCCTCTTGCACAAAGTTGCCACAAGCACGGCGAGCAATTTATGTGGCAAGCTAGATCAAAATTTTAAATTGGGCGCAACAGCAACGGCAGCAGCAACAGCAGCAGTAGAAAGGAAAGTGTAGAAAACTGCAAAAAGTGTAAATTATAATTGCATATTTTCTTATCTCTTACAATTGACGGTGTCAAGCTTGCGGCTGCCGCATGCCACAAGTACTTTCATTCAGCACGCCTCCTTCACTCCCCCTTTCCTTTCTCCTTTTGTTCTACAGTTTCGCAGTTTAATGAGAAATTAAATGTCTGCACTTCTTATGCATGCAATATCCACCAAGTTTCAAATTGAAAATTGTTTCTATGCCGTGTGGCAAGTCCGTGTGACAGCTCAAAAGGAGCGCATCCGGTTCCAGTTCATTTGAATTTAGCGCTGAGACAATGCGCTTAAGTTCTCTAGCCATTTCGACAAACCATTTGAGGCTCCTTAAGAATCGAGCTCCGCTTTTTGTTCTAAACATATTCTACAAATTTCGCTGTAGATATTTTTGAACATTTTGTAAACAAAACTTGTGTGACTCAAACTGAAAATTGAACTAGAATGTATATGATAGTCAATGAGTAAGTGAGTTTAACTGATAGTTTCAGTTAAACTCACTTACTCATTGACTATCACTGGGTGTTGATTTCTATAGTTATTAATATTTCCTTAATAAAAATCTCAAGTTACTTTTACAATTACTTTTACAATATGTATTGCCAGCTACTATCGCACAAAACTATCGATAGTCACACGATAATTAAACTTACGTATTAAATACCTTCAAATGATTTTTTCCTGATACTGCCAGCAAAGTTTCCCTTGAGAAGCTTTTCTTTTGGTTTCAGGTAATCGAAATCCGGTACTTTCCGCCCACACAACCTGATGTTATCTGCCACCAACTGCTAACTTACACATATATCTCGGCAAACAATTGAAAAACTTTTCAGCCAACTTAATTCACATAGATTTTTTTATAAACATCTAATTGGACAAAAGGTGAAAATCAGCAGAAAGAACTCCATGTGGCCGAGGGCCTGCCCCGGCTCACAGCCTTGCCCCTTGTCCATGCTCAAAAGGAGTGCACGACGATAAGAAGCTGCCAATTGTTGGACGTTTGTTGCCTTTGGGGCAGCTGGAAATTATTTCACAGTTGAAACCATTTTCATGAAATTAGTTTTTCTTTGCCACTTTGGCATTTGGATTCGGTTTTGGCATTGCAATTGGTATGTGGGCATGTCCTCTGCTCCGACTTCAAGGCGTGTTTCCTTCTCTCTCTCTCTCCTCTCTCTCTCTCTCTCTCTGTCTCTCTCTCTCTCTATACCTCTCATCTCCTCTCTCAGCCGAAAAATCTCATTTGCCACCTGGCATAAAACTTTGGCACGTCGCGACAAAATGAACTCGGATAAATTACCCAACTCGAGTTGAGTTCAGTCAGTTTCTGCGTCGCGTCGTGCGATGCGTTGAGTTAATTCAAATACAATGCGTCTACGATTAATATTTTATAATTTTGCGCACGATTTTCAATTTCTGTCGGCATCACAAGCTAACTCAGGGATTTGGCCATAGCCAGAGAGCGGACCCAAGTGAAAGTTCTCTTTGAAGGCTGCGGCACTTTTCCTTCAGATTTTCTATTTTCTTTGTGTGTCCAGCAACAGCACACAGCCAGCGGCTAGCAGACATGCATTTGAATTTTAATTCCGGCCAGTGTTTTTTTTTTTGACACAAAACTATTGCAGAGGCCTCTCTCAAGTGAAAGGCTATTCTTTTCGAGCCTAAGCTGAATGAATGAATGTTTGTGCAAGTTGCCTGCTTTGTCTGCGCACTTCATTCAATTGCATTATGAATAATTAATGCTCGAACAATTGTCGCACAATGTCAGGGCCATCGTTAACTCAAGTGAAAGGGCACTGTGACCGTTGGTATTGC
Organism: Zaprionus davidi; assembly: GCA_018903715.1. Taxonomy (NCBI): domain Eukaryota; kingdom Metazoa; phylum Arthropoda; class Insecta; order Diptera; family Drosophilidae; genus Zaprionus; species Zaprionus davidi. Next base: position 4,126,845 of record JAEIGL010000003.1, read on the forward strand.
TGATTTTGCCTTTTTATAGCTAAAGGTAAATGCAGTCAGAATATTCTAATCTGTAACACACTTTGCCTAAGACCTTTTCATTCAGTTATCTTCTTCATTCCCGCTAAATCTAGCTTTAAAGTGTCGAATCACCGTTTTCTATGACTGTCGGCCCTTGAATTTAACACTTTGCCTGCTTAAAAACTGCTTCAATTCAAAGTTTTGGCAAACGTAATTGTCAGTTAAGCTGCTTGCTATACGCTGTAATTGGATGATAAAGGAATAGGGTATAATCCTGTGAATATATAATGAATACACAGATTCAATGAAAGTAAGTGGTATTTGTATATTTATAGGATTGCTAACTTTTTTTATCTTATATCAAAATTCTGTACGATACATTTATTGAACATATGAGAGCTTTATAAACCCACTTACAGGGCATAAGCTAGTCGAGTGAGTTGGCAAGCAAGTTCTTTCCACTTGTGCAACAAGCCACTTAGCCGGATAACCACTCACTGACACTGCTCTTTCCTGCCCTCTCTCTCGTTCTCTTTGCAGTTCGTGTCCTTGAGCCGTCTCTAAAAACTTGGCGGATTAATTTCCCATTTAACGCCAACTAATCCTGTAAAAATTGTCTGCTTGGCGTCTAGTTCCGTCGGGTTTTTGTGTGCAAAACTTTTGCAACATCAAAATTCGTTTGTAATTGTTAAATGCAATTGAATTTATAATCGACGCATAATTAAAACTAAGCCAACTTTTGCAACTGCTGCACTTCCTCAGTTTTGCATCCTGTTTCTCCTTTGTTGGCTACGCCTTTGAGTCGTTTGTAAGTGAGTTTATGCCTCGTCTAGTTAGGAAGTTCTAACCTTAAATATGCCAAGCTCGTATTGTTTTTCTACACAACTTTTCCTCACTGTGGTCAGGTGAATTTCCTTTGTGGGTAATGAGGCGTTTGTGAAACTTGATGAGCAAAGGAGCTTGGCAACTGGAATTTGGAAGACAACTTAAAAGAAACTAGTTTTTAGGGTTATTTTAGCTAGCTCTATTTGAGAGAAATGTACAGTAAAGCTATTGTGTTTCCGATTCACTGAAAGTTGCAGTTAACATTTTGTGTTATAGATCAGTTTCGTATTTAAAGAAACCGAATAACTTATTCTTACTTCTATGTGGATATCATTTTAAAATATCCTTTGAAAACAATAATGATAGTCACATATAAATGATCTAAAGAATAATCTAAAAATACGTTAAAGTGGTGAAATTATACGAACCTTGATAATAAGCTAAAGTTTTTGCAAATCTATTGAGTAAAGCTGGTGTAAGTTAAGTTTACTAGAGAAGTAAATAATCAAAAGATTCACTAAATTTTCTTTAATTCTAAAATTTCATTTCGTTAGCAAACTTCCAATAAAATATTACGCAATTCCCAATAACAGATTCCTCTCGTCAAACTTAAAGAAAATCTTTGTGACAACATATGACGAGTTGTTGTTGTTGTTGCTGCTGCTGACGTTGTTGTTGTTTTGTATGCGAAACACTTGCTTAATTATTTTGCCAGTGAATTTTCTAATTTTCTTTGAGAAACTACTACTGCTACTACTGCTGCAGTGCCTTGTTCTATATATTCTCTGTCTAAGTATAATGCTGCTTATCTTGCTGCCTGGCTGAATATGCAGCTGCTAAAAACCGAGAGAACAACAAACAACAATTCCCATAAAGAGACACAAACCATTTGGCATTTTCATCAGCAAGATACCAGCACACACACTCACACACACGCTGAGACACACTCACACACACTTCTCATTTGAGTGTGACGCCGCCTGTAATGCGAATGCATGAAATGCTTCTTTGGCTCAGCTGTAAACAGAGAACATGCTCGATCCTGTCTGTCTGTCGCTGAGGTCGTTTGTTTTCCACGCGGCTGCTGATGCTGCTGGCCAGCCAAGTTTTCAAATTTCCCTCTGACGACGATGATGATGAAAGGCTGCCGCGTAGTCGTCACATTTGTAAGCAAAAACATTTCATTTGCCAAATTAGTTTCTGCATTTTGGGAATTGCATTAACTAATGTGGGCAGAGAATAAAGGAGAAAGGATGACACAGAGACAGAGACAGCAGTAGAGTGAAGTTTTCCTCATTTGGCGAGGGAAAACTAACAGAAATACTTATATTATGTGAACTATCTGTGGCAAATGAACACGCACTTTAAAGCGTGATTAAAATGGCTTTTAATTAAGATTAAAATTAATGCAACCAAAAAGAGCTCAACCAATGCGGCGATTGTTGACAACAACAACAGCAGCAACAACAACAGCAGCAACAACTAATACAACAACACTAAAGGCAACAACAATGGCAAACCGACAAACAAAATAACAAGCTAAAAGCGTTTTTAAATGCATTTCGGTTGCACAAATATTTTTTGTAAATTGCACGCTCCGCCCTCCGCTGCCCACTGTATGCCTTCTCCCCGACCCTGCCTCCCCCCGTAGCCAGCTCCCTCGTCAGGCTTTACGCTTACGAAGCCCGGCTCGGCCACGAGGCTAAACGAGCAACATTGTATGCCGATTCGGGCCAAAGGATGTGGGCGAGGGCCTGTCAAGCGACCGACGAATGAGACGACGAGCTCAACCGTCGCCCCCAACCCAACCAGCCCCTGCCCACCGTGGCACCCCCCCTGTGGCTATGTGTATATACCGAGCAATGTAGGCGACTTGAATGCCCGTCGTTGGTTGGCTGACACGCCATGTGGAGCCTATGTAAACGACGCACGCACCCGTCGTGTGCAGCTCTCTCTATGCGTGTGTGTGTGCGTGTGTCTATGTGTATGTAGGTGACATGTACTACAACAACAAGAGTCATGGCAATGGTTAAAGGTAGCGGAGTAAAAGCCAAATCTGTAGGGAGCCCCCACAAAGTAGGGGAAGTTTACGGCAAACATGTTGCAAGGGGAGGAGTTTGGTTACGTTCGTTCAGGTTGCAAGAGAACATTAGCTGTTGCATTTACTATAAAACTATGGCTTATGGAAATGGAGAAAGAAGTGGAAAACATTTACAAAGTCAATATGAATAATTTTGAAAATACTATAATATTGTTTTATAACTCACAAGTATGCCAAAGATATATTCATAACATTTTTATTTAACTTCAGTAAAAACTACAGTTTAAATACTTTTACAATGTTTCAATACAAAATATATTAATTGTAAAGCGACTTATTAGATGTTAAAGATAGAAAATGAATTAATGATCTTTCCTCTAAAACAACAATTTAATTTTTTTCATATTGCATTGTTTCTTCAAATCTTTAATATTGATTTAGTGCTTAAATAAACTTTGAGTTCTTATTATGTAATTAAAATAGTTTTAATGTAAATGGTAAATATATAATATACTATATATAATAATCTTCTTCTTTTTTGTGTTCATATTTGAATTTATATTCTTTTGAATTCACATCTTAATTCAACCATTATTACAAACTTGTTGAGGCTAAAATTGTATAACATATATTAATCTTTATAATCATAATAAATAAATATATTATTCAGCGCCTTTTTTATGTTACTTATTATAGTGTTTTTCCGTTATATATATTATTTTATTATATCTATATTAATGTTTTGAACATTCATTTTTCTTCACATATTCGAACGCAAGTAAGCATCTTTAGGAAATACGCAATATAATTGAATGTATTATACACATGTAAATATATATATTAAATATAACATTTATAGAGCTTTCAATATTATGAAAATGTGCCACAAGTTTAGTTTTATTTGTTAATGAAACTAATCTACTGATTTTAGTTAAAGTTTCCATGTCTTTCCATTGGATACTCCTATTTTGGTCATGGGAATTTATGCGTATTCATTGGCAACATAAAACCGACCTGCCCCAAAAAAGCTGAATGCGTTTTAATGGGTTTTAAGACAACGCCTAACAATTAAACCGACTGCTCACACCACGAGTAATTCGCACATTTCATTCGTTGTGCCGAAACCGAACACCGATCTGCCATATAAATGCAGCACACACAAACACACACACAACACTATCAAGTTGTGTAGGTGGAGCACCGACTTATGTAAGAATTTATTTTTTGTTGTACAAACGAAAATGCGTGTCTTTTTTTTGTAGTCGTTTTTCGTACTTTGGCGGGGAAATGGCAGAGCGAGATGGATGCAACCAACTACTGCGTGCAACATGTTTGAAGCCAATGTGTTGCATACTGCAGGGCGCCAAAAACAGTTAACCATGGCCGAGTTTGTGCACTCTGCGCTGTTTACAACAACAGCGCAGGCGATTCGACAGTTTACAGTCGAGAGAGCGTGCGAGAGAGAGAGCGCGCGCTATCAAATGCCGGCCACGTGACATTGTTGCATTTCCTGTGCACATCATGCATGTGTGTGTGCGCGCACACACATTGCTGATAAGCCACAACGAAGCTATTAATCAAAACAAAATCAAAAAGTGCGAGTCTCTCCGAGTAGCGTGAGAGAAACACGTGCCGTGCACTTAACAGTGCCTCCTTAACAGAGCTCTGTTAACTGCTCCGCTTGACAACAAGCGAAGGAAGCTAAATAACAATTCGTCCAACGTTTGTTTGAGGTCTCTGCCTGGAAATAGATTTAATGCCTGCGAGTGCGAGGGGAGGCATGAGAGTTACTAATTATTGTGTAAGCCTCATTGCAGGTGCAGCTCAAGCTGTAACCCTACCTTGATTGACCTTGAATTGCATTAGCATCCTGCACAAATTGAGCCACGTCGAGCGCATTAAGTCAATTGATCCCACTTCCCCCCGCCCTCTTCTGGCACTGTTGCTAAGCCCCTTAAGCGTCGCGTTGCGTTGCTGCTGTCAACTTTGCTTTACTTTAGTTTGCCTCGTGCGGGGTAGAACCTTTTGCCTGTTTGCTCAGCACTTGCTACACGCACACGCTTCAAATCAAGTCGTGCTATATATATTGAATGTCCTTGTACTTTTACATAATAAACGAGTCAATGCCGAAGCCGGCGGCGATGAAGAAGAAGGCAAAAAAAGCAGGAAGAAGCTGCAGCAGCTGACAGTAACAAAGAGTTAACAGTGCGCTGATAAGAGCCGGCAAAATGCTGAGAGAGTACAAAGCTGTGCTCTCTCTCTCACTCTCTCTCTCTCTCTGTCAGCGCTGTAAGCTGCAACTGTAAAGTGGCCTGTAGTTGTGTGGCACTAAGCCAACAGCAGCAACAACAGTGTGTGTGGGTTGCAACGGCGACGACTGCGCTGCTGCCACAACTACAACTACAACGGCTACACTGTTAGGTACAACATGGTCATGAGTGCAGGAGGGGCAGTGGGGTGAGTAGGGAGAGGGGGTGCGCTACACAACCCTTGACCAAGGCACAGCAGTGGAACTTCGTGTACTGCTCGTCTGTCGTGCATTATGTACATACGACAGACGACACATGCACATGGGGCCCTCTGTCTATGTGTTAGTTGGTGCTGCTGGTGCTGCTGCTGCTGCGCTTCCTTCGCAGGACGAGGCGCGTCGTTGCAACAATCGCATTTTGCACATTCGCCAGCATTCAGTTGTCCGCGGCGGCTCCTTCAGTAAGGACGCTCAGCACTTCCTGCAGCAAGTCAGCCAGTCAGCCAGTCACACAGTTACACAGTCAGTCAGTCACACAGTCAGCCTCAACTAGTTGGTTTCAGTAACTTTGCCTGTAATCCCGTTAGCCTCTTGTGCGGTGTAATATGAAATAAGTATAAAGTCCAATTGAACAATTAAAACTACACTTAATCAAGAAGAAGAAGAACAACAACAACAACACAGCTGTAGTTTACAGCACTTACAGCTTACATAGCCGGCAACCGGTGCTGTAAAGTTTACAGCACACACAGCATTACATAAATGCTAATAACAGTCGAGGCTAAAACGAAAGAAACTTTGCTAATTGCAGTTTAAGATCAGAGATTTTGTGTGCGTGAAAAGATAATACGAATTAGAGTTGTTTTTTCACATTTTTTGCTGTGGTTGCCTGCAACGTGTAATTTGTTGTTAGCCTCACGTGCTCAGTGAACATTACTGCAAGATACCAGCAACAACAGCAGCAGCAACTGCAACGACAGCAAAGAACTAATATTGAGTGGATGAACCTGATTGTTGTTGCTGCCCGTTTTTATTAAAGTCAACAAGTTGCTGGCAGCATAACAGAGAAGCCAAAGCAGGTGAGTGAGTCAAAGCAGTTCTCCTTTCTCATATTAGTCTTACATGCCAACGTCGAGGCCAACATTATTCTTAAGTGTTCATAATATCAATGATATTCGCGTAAAAGTGGCTCCAGTGCTTGTGTAGCTTGTGCAGCACTTGGCGGTTTAATGAGGATTCGTGTGGCAAATTGCGAGAATAATAAAATGAATCTGGTTTGTGGACAACTTAATTTACTATTCGCTGCATATTGTAATTTAAATTAATCATAGTTTGCGTGCCTGGGCAATAAAGTTTAACATTAGTTGAGAGTGGGAGGGAGAGCAGAGGAAGAGAGTGGGTCTTAAAAGTGCTGTGACATTTTCTAAAGTATTATACAATATAAAACATTAAATTAAAGATATTGATGTACAGAAAACATATTAAATGCTTAATGTTTATGTATTTAAAAAGTGACATTTACCTTAAAATCTAATTACAAATAATTTAAAGAGATAAAAAGAATTTTTGTAAAATTGTGTATGATAAACAATCATAAAAAACAAACATACATAAATTTTTCTATACATATCATACAAAATAAAATATTTTATTTTTAAAATATTTCGTGTGATCTCTGGTTAATTAAAACAGAAAAAGCAGTTTTAAAGCTTGATGAAATTAAAAAATTAAAATTTTAAAATATTTATATTTATTGTACATTCCATTATTCTTATATTTATTCTACATTCCACCTTATTCTCTAATTCACTTCACATATATATTTCCAATCAGAAAATATAGAAATATATTGCCGATTTAAAAGATCCATTTAAAATACACTTAGTTAAACGAAATATTCCAGTTTCGTTATGACTTTCTTTGGCAATAAAACACACTTAATTTGCAGTAGCCCATTAATATCAATATCAACCGATAAGAGATAATCTAAGGCTGTGTGCCAAAAATTTTAACAGTTTGTTTTTATTTTTTGGCATGGAAATTTTAGAAATGCAAAGTGAAATTTACTCGAATTGCTGTGCATAGCTAAAAGCTTTTAGGTTATTCAGTTGTTATTTAAGAGTGAATTCCAACTGTGCAATAAATCATGTGAAAAATAAATATGAAAGAAAAATCTTGAAATTACAATAAGGGAAACACACACTTTGACGAAGTGTCGCCTTCAATGTGCCTTCAAAAAATATATGTGTAACTGCAATTAGTTTTATCATTGCACACGAGAAATAATCAAAATATTTACGCAGTTCGGTTTTTGAATGGAAAACTTTTAATCCGACGCCTGCCTTGGTTTGTTTACACGCAACGCAAATGCCTCAGCCGCAAAAACAGAAAAGTAACGACAATAACAGAGAGGAACAGAAAGCGGGTGAGGGGGAAAAAAAAACACACACACAAATACGATTTTTGCATATTTACACAAGACAATTTACACACTGCAATCCAGGCGGGAGACTGCACAGAGATCCCGGAAAGGGGTAAGGAGAAAGGGAAAGGGAAACGGAAGAGGGGTCTATCTGTCTGTCTATTTGTAAACTCTATGAGTGAGCGAGTGTCGAGGTTATTTTGTAAATTGTGTGTAAGCCAAACTGCTGCCTGCTGCCTGGTGAACATGTAGACAAACCGTTGCAAAAGTCCAACAAGTTAGCTGGCGTGTGGCACAGACACACACAGCCACGGATTGTGGCAGGCAGTAGGTGGCAAGTGGAAAAACGGCAAGCCGACAAGGACAAGCAAAAGTGTCGGCAACGTTGCAGTTACAGTTGTTGTTGTTGCTGCTGTGGTTGCCAGTTAGGCGAGATCGTGTGTTGCAAGTGCTGCCTTCTATATGTGTTGTTTGTACAAGTTCAGTCGGGCCACAACATACGGAAGTAATTCGATTTTCTCTGTGTGTGTTGTGTGTGTGTGTGTTGATGATGAGCCTATGACATTGTCCAATAAACAGTCAAACAAAGATTACCAACTGTCTGAGCAGTCCGATATGTCACAGCTGTCGGATTGCAGTCAGACACACCACTCAATCTCCCTCTCTCTATCTTGATGTCTATTCTAGATTATATTTTATTTGGGGGCACGTTGCATGTACTTGTAAATGTAATTGTCATAATTTATCCAAGCACATTAAATTTTAACAAATTGCCACATTGTGCGCACCATGACAAATTGTGTAATTTACCAATTTACTAATGACGCCCCAGACAAAATATTTGCACAATTTGCGTACCTCATTTACAAAATATTACGAGGGTCGTTTGATAAGTCCGTGACTTTTTGAATAAAATATATTTTTTTCGTCAAAGAAGCGTTTTATTTCTCAACATAATCTCCTTTTAGCTCTATACATTTAGTCCAGCGTTTTTCCAATTTTTTTATTCCTTCCAAATAATAGGTTTTCTCAAGGCCCTCAAAATAGTCGTTTGTTTCTGTGATGACCTCTTCATTTGACCCGAATCTCTTACCGCCGAGCCATTTCTTCATGTTTGGAAACAAAAAATAGTCACAGGGGGCTAAATCTGGAGAATATGCTGGATGGGGTAGCAGTTCGTAGCCCAATTTATGAAATTTTGCCATGCTGACTACACACGTGTGCACCCGTGCATTGTCCTGATGGAACAGCACTTTTTTTTTCGCCAAATGCGGTCGTTTCTGCTTCAAATCAATATCGAATCTGTCCAAAAGCTCTGAATAATATTCGCCGGTGATCGTTTTACCCTTTTCAAGGTAATCGATGTGAATGATACCTTGTGCATCCCAAAAAACTGTGGCCATGACCTTGTTGGCCGACAGACCCACCTTGGCCTTCTTTGGTGCACGTTCACCCGGAGAAACCCACTGTCTTGATTGTTCTTTGGTCTCTGGTGTGGTGTGGTGGATCCATGTTTCGTCTACGGTAACGAAACGGCGCAAAAATTCGTTTGGATTGCGGTTGAACATCGCCAAACACTCCTTTGAAATGGTCACACGGTTGCGCTTATGGTCGTGTGTGAGCAATCGCGGCACCCATCGCGCGGAAAGCTTTTTCATGTCCAAATATTCATGTAAAATGTGATGTACCCGTTCAGTTGAGATGCCTACAGCCTCAGCTACCTCACGCACTTTCATTCTCCGATCATCCAATATCATTCCATGGATTTTGTCGACGATTTCTGGCATGACGACCTCTTTTGGGCGACCTGAACGTTCGGCATCACTTGTACTGGTACGACCACAACGGAACTCAGTAAACCATTTCTTAACCATTGAAATTGATGGTGCAGAGTCCCCATAATATTTATCAAGTCTTTCCTTGGTTTCGGTGATGGATTTTTTACGCAAAAAATAATGCTTAATTAGCACACGAAATTCACTTTTTTCCATTTTCGTTAAAATTCACGAGATCGTCTGCTTTCAATGCCTATAAAACGCAAACCAAAAAACGCAGCTTTCTCAAAATTTTACAGTCAGCTGTTAATCGATAACTGCTGACAGGAGCAGTGTTGTATTTAGAGCAGGTGCGCGGCAAATACAAAAAGTCACGGACTTATCAAACGACCCTCGTACACATAAGTTAATGATTATTCAATTTATGCAAAACTATATTTAATTTGGAATCATTTGCGAAGGTGTTGCCCTAATTTAGAACTGATTTTAACTGTGGTCAGTTCCCTAATTAATGAAGTAATATTTAAAAAAAAAGCAATATAATTTGTCCAGCAAGTCAGTTTTTTGAATTAATTAGGAATATATTTCATTGCAATTAAGCTAATACAAGTCAATTACTAATAATATTTTATTTAAATGTATCATTAAAGATTATAAAATATATTAAAAAATTGTTAAGATTAAAAATTATCAGATTAAAAAAATAGTTTGCAATATATTTCTGAATTTACTCAGATTATAGTTACGTATACAGTCTAAGTCTATATGAAATAAAGAAAAGATAATATTACTATTATTGTATATAATATTGCCTGTGCCTTGCTTTTCTCAAATTGATTAACAGAGCTTTAAAATTTAGAAGCTTCCACCCTCTTCCTCTAATCTAAACTTCTATTGCATACTTTTTTGAGAAGTTAAATCAGCCAATTTAATTTTTACGTCAACTGAAAAGTCTTTGAGTATACAGTCAACTTAGTATAAATTACAGTTACAATAAGCTACAAGTCATAAAATAAATTGAGTATGATATATAAATGTATTTATTCTAAAAGTATTTCAAAACTTTGACTACTGTCATTCATCATTTAAAAAGTGTGTAAAATCATTTGTTTATTCTTAAGCAAACAAAATTGAGCTCAAGATTATGGCAACGCATTGATTTATGAATTATTTACAGTAGCGAATCTCTTGGCAGATTGTTTTGCCAATATGCCACCCTATCTGGGCAAATATTTTGGTATTTATTTGACTAATGATTTTTGCAATTTCTTTGTGCATTTTTGCATTACATTCTCCTTTGCACTAAGGCGACTCTTAAGCCGACCACAAATTGTTTAACGAATTTTATTGCCACAATTTGACATCAAGTTGGCCCTGAGGAAACTGAAAACTAAATAGATTTTGCACTCGAGTTAAGTGTCGACTGGCCTTTTTACATCCAACTGTGCGATGGACGAGCTGCCAATTAAGGCAGACAAGTGTATCTGCTGGTAAAGCCTCGACTGTCTTACTAATTGCCGCAATTGAAAAATGCATGACAAGTGTTTGCTCGGGAATTTTGTCCAAAAATTGTTTCCTGTGTTGATCGTAATAAAACCGAACGTAAAACTGTAAAATTTGCAAATTTGCCAAATTGGTGTCTCTAATGCCTATGGGCATTTTTATTGGGTCTGCGGTTGAGGGGGAAAGAGAGGAGGACGAGAAGTAAGCTGCATCAATATTTAATTTCATTACAATCCACAAATGCCAAAAGTTGCTGCTTCCTGCTGCTGCAACTGATAAATAATTCTCTGATATATTTATTTATCTACCAGAGAATGTCCATTTAAATATGCCTTCGAGGCAAGGCGGGGCTGGCAACAGTCCATTAGGTTCTGTTGCCCTGCAAGTGTGGTTTGATCAGGGCTCAAGGGCGATTAGTTGTGCTAGTGTGAGAGTGTCTGTATGTTTATCATTTACACTTCGCTGTAACCTTTAGTTGTTCCAATTTGATGCATTTTAAGCTTGTCTACTCTTCACGTGTTTGGCTTTAAGCTGCTGCCCACAGGACAGACCTAGAGGGAACCTCCTTTGGGCCCCTTCTTTCCTTAACCCTAACCGAGGCGACACACCACCAAAGTGCATTTTATTTTATGCTTTGCCTGCAGCCTGCCCGACAGCCTGTATGTCCTTGCTGGCCCCCTTGCTTGTCCCTTCTTCGTTCTGCCTCTGGCTTGTGCTTCTGTCCTCTGCGCTGGTGTCTGTTTAAAATGATAACGTTGAGAACACGTTGGCGGTCTACAGAGAAGACAAATGTGTGCTATTGAGGCGTGAAAATATTCCACTATAAATACACATGAAGCGAAAATCCCACTTTAAGCTCTGTGTGTAATTTTCCGTATCAAAGTGTGGGCGTTAGTTTATTTATGGCTTTGGCTTTGGCTTTGCCAACTGCTGCTTCTGCTTCTTATTCTCCTTGGATTTCCCCGATTATCCATGGAAATTGGCAAAAACAAAGCGCTAACAAGAAAAATATTTGTAATTATACATTAATTGTTTTATTTTTCTCTTCGTCTCTACATTAAAAAGCACTTTGAGTGCCAACTTTAAAAACCTTTTTGGTGTAACCAGAAACTAGGAAAGTTTTAGCAACCAAAATCGATAGAAAACACCAAACTCTATTGCTGAAGACTGTAAGATTGATGATGTTTCATGCCTTTCAATTTGTTTCGAACAGTTTCAGTATTTGCATTCAATAAAGTTGAAATGTATAGAAAATTAATTGGGATTTGTGAACGAAATGTTCTTTGTGTAACAAGCTTAATTTGCTAAGTCTGTAACTACATATTAATTAGAAAATCAAAGTCAGATCTCATTGTATATTTATTAGAAATTCAAACATAAATTTCTGTCAAGTATTTTGTTAGTCCGTTGACTTAAAGATCTGTAGAGTGATATATAGGTATATTCCGATTGATAGGATTAAATACAATAATTCCATACTTATCCCTCACAGAAATACACTAAACTGTAGCCAGCACCACGTTAGATAAACTGTGAAGTTAATCAGTTGAATAAAGATATCACAACATCCAATTTAACCCTTTCAACCACTGTAAAAACATTAAATCTTTGGCTACTGTTAATTAAAATCAATTTAAAGTTTTAAATGCACATAAAACTCACTAATCGATAGCCGTGGGTAACTTGTATCTTTTTGTAGCCTATCCCGAAATTAAAAAAATATAGCAAAAAATTGGCAAACGGTGCAGACAGACTTCCTGCATCGTTCGTCCCGCCGTGTTCCGCTTGGCTCCGCTGTGTCGGCAGCCAACGACAAAACGGCAGTAAATGACAGTAAGTAAATGCAAAAACGAGCTGGGGAAAAACGAGCTGGAAAAACTCGAGAAAACGAGACCAGAAACGTCGACGCGTCGACCCAATTTTGTACGGTAGTAAAATCGCAGCTTTCATTAACCAGACAATTGAGGAATGGGAAGCGGAAGGGCGACAGGGAAAGAGAGGCAGATAGAGACAGATAGAGACAGGGTAGAGTAAAGAGAAAGAGAGTATAGAGAAAGGGAGATAGAGAGAAAGAGAGAACTGCAAGCCAGGCAAGTTACAGCAACTGTCTCGACTGTCAGACCACGCTCTTTAGTGTGGTAGCTCCTCATATGCTGCTCTTGCTTTCCTAGCATATCAAGTGTATAAACACTAGTACTACCTACATCAGATATTTATTACCCGGCAACTTTGAAAAGGGAACGTTGCGTAGACACCTTTGCGAGATAAGGTTTTGGCCAAGTTTTTGCCTCCCACTCTGTGGGGCAGTTTCAAAGTTTTTTGCGGAAATTAAATGTCATCGATGCAAATGGCAAACGGTAAACGGTAAACGATGAACGGTAAATGGTAAAATGCTCAAGGATATGTTCAAGTATTTGTCACTTGCAATTAGTTTTCTTTTGACCAGGTTTCCCGCTGCTGCTGTCCTGCTGCCAGAATATACCTTGCCTTGCCTTGCCAGCCTGCAAGTTTGGCATTTTCAATTAGTTTGGCTCAAAGGCGACTGTCCCCAAAAATGCTTGCAATAATTTCCTGTATTTAGTCGGCTTTTAGGCCGACTGCATTTTTAATCGGTCCAACATAATGCAATTATTCGAGTCGAGTCGAGTCAGTCTCAATCTTTATGGGATCGCTCAACGTTATCGATGACTCGCAACTGTGTTTGGCTTTTACTTTGAATGCGTAGCCAATCCTTACATGTCATGGCGTGGCCTAGACTGGACCCGGCCACGTTTGGGCCATTTATTCTGCCCGGCTTGCCATGTTTGCTTATGTAACCCGTGCAAGCTCCTGCTCCTGCTGCTGGCATATGCTAATGCCAGGCACTGTTACTGCGACTCTTTTCTGCAACAACTGGCTAAATATGTATGCCAAATGTGATTTGCATATAACGTGGGCGACACAAAGAGGGGCTGGCTAGAGGGGTACGGCTTTGGTATGCCTTTTAGCCGGACTGCGTTACGCTATTTTTGCCCAGCATTGGTTTGCCGGAAGACGACTATGCACTTTGTGCCACACTCAGGTATGTACGAGTGTGCATTGGCAAACCCTGCCCTGCCCTCCCTCCCCCCTCCGTTCGCCTGGTTATTTGTCAGTTGTGTGATAGACAAACCAACCACAGTGTGCCTGACTGTGCCTGCTTTATAGTTATGACACCAGCTTGTCCGTCTCGCACTTGCGATTCGATTTACATGCGAATTAGTCGAACATGTGATCTGAGTTCAGGTCATTAAAATGCTAAAATCTTACAGGGCATGCATAAAATTAGTTACCCCATACAAATTTATGCATGTTGCGCCTTAAGTCCAAATCCGTATTCGAATCAAAATAACTTTTCATTCAATACTTGCAAAAATATTGCTATTTTATGAGGAGCGAAAGCGAGGCCAATTGCCAAGTTGCCTGTCATGCGACATGGCAGTAGCTCGTCATAAAGGATGCCAACACACACACACACTCGCACATGCTTGTGTGTATTTGTATGTTTAGCCAGTCGTCTGTTTGTGATCCAGCTAAAAGGCATTGCCGGAATAAGTTTGTGTGGCACAAGAATTTCTCCTTTTCTGGCCAAGTTGCACGATAAATCTCGACCAAAAGTTGTGCTACGTCAGGGGAGAGAGAGGGGAGTAGTGGAAGGTTATACCAAGAGGCGGGTCCAACAGATTGTGTAAAATATGCACTGCTTTGAGGCACAAGGCAACAGCCAACGCCACCGAGCAGCAGTCACCATTCAACCGGCACAAGGCACCAGGCAGGAGGCAGCAGGCAGGAGGTACCCGGGTGCACCAAGCACTTGAGGCTGACACAACGCCACAAAGCGCATTATGATGATCAACATGATTATGGAAGTCGGCATTGCATTGCAGCAGGGGAAGATAGCGGGGCAATGAGTGTGTGTTGTTGTGGAGTGTGGCTCGTGTTGGCAAGCTCGTCCAGTTACATTGGCCAAACACAAAACGAACGGGCCAATAAGTACCGCTAACTTGGCAATTATCCATCGTTTCAGCCAACACTTCATTCTATTCTAATAATCGTAAAGATGGGAAATTATTGAAGGAACAATCTACATCTAGATAGGGAACGAATTGATTTGAAAGAAATTTTCTTTTCCTTTTCAATTATTATTAAGTTTTAAATAAAAATTAACAAGTTGGGTAATGAAAATTGAGGTTTTTATATCCACTAGCCATAGGATAGGAGGGAATCGTAACTTTCTAATAACCGAAAATGTATGAAACAGGCAGAGACTATTAAAGCAAGCACTACGACAAAATAAGAAAAAACTACAAATATTGCACGCAGATCAGATTTATTTTAGATTTTATCCACGCCCCCTTTCGACCCGTAAATCGATAAGAACTGAATTCAAAGCGTTATTTTATTTCAGTGCAGTTCATTTTAGGTAAACACAATAACTGCCAATGCTCAAATGGTTTTTGAAAGTTTGGTTGCAATCGGATAATGAACATAGAAGTTATTTAAGAAATAATTCTAAAGAGGTACCGATTTGTAAGCAGCTCCCTGTTAGGTATGCAACACAAAATACGCTAAACGTAGAGGTTATATATTTATTTTCTCAGTTTATGAAAGTGTGAATAATTCTTGGCTTCAATCCAAAATTGGTTTGGGCAGCACACCAAAAATTGATAAATTTAAAGATTATCATTTTTTTCTGACCCCCACTGTACTAGGTTTTTCTTCCAATTTTCTGTAAACCTTTTAGGAAACTATATTGTGCAGTTAGTCAAAACAACTGACATCTATCTAAAAGCCGTTTATTTACGCTTAAGTGTAAGACTAATTATGAAGAATGGTCCTGGCCGAAGAAAAGGCTGTTCACAGTTCAGTTCAAGTGCCGAAAAGTGCGAAAGAACTTGAAAATAATAAATTGTGCTTTACTTTGCGTTGCATTTCAATAAATCAGCTTGAAGTCGGGCTTGCAGTTTCGGGCCAAGAACTCTGCCGCAGCTAAGGTAGGTAAGGGCCAAGAGCCCTGACTAAGGAGGGTAAGGAGTGCAGGGATAGGGACAGGAAAAGGGCATTGGGCATGGTAAGTTTACAGTTAGTTTTATTGGTATTTGCCGAACGGCGGGCAGGAACATTGCCTGACTGTCTGCGGCCCACTGTGCAGGAGCAGCATGGGGCAGGCAATGGAATTCGATTTTCTGCTATTTCCTATGCCAAAAAGGAAGTTTTGGCCAATGGCAACAACCTACTTACTACACAAGGCACTGGGCACAAGGCAAGGGTAAGGTCGGGCTGAGGTGGCAGGGGGCAGGCGGGCTATAAACACGTGATAAAAGCTTTACTTGCAATTTTAACTTTACAGTCGAGTGTAACAAGAGCAATACGGGATTACTGAGCGACAACAACAGCAACAGCAATAGCACAACACAATGCCACGTCCTCTATACATGTGACTGATGTGTGTGTGTGTTGGCCTGCGTATGTGTGTCTGTGCGTCAGAGTGGCACCAAGCGCCTGTCTACGCTGCCAATGCCAAGGCAGTCAGTTAGACCGTAAGTCAGTTAGCCAGTCAGACTGACAGGCAGACAGACAGACAGCCACTCATACAAGCTGATTGTCCCTACGACTGTCTGTCTGTCTGTTTATATGTCTGTCTGCCTGTCTGTCTGTCTGCCTGTCTGCCTGTCTGTCTGTCTCTCGGTCTGTCTGTGTACTGTGCTATCCTACTTACGAGCTTCGTTGGCGCTGAGAGTTGTTTAACCGTCTGCCTGTGTCGTGGGTCATTTGGACTTGGCTGCTGCATTTTTTGTTCCGCTACTTTAGCTCTGCTCTTTCTCTCTCTCTTTCTCTCACTCCTTCTCTATTTTTCAATTGCGCTGCCTTTTGGGTCATTCTTTTGTTCTCCCTGGTTTGGCTTTTATAGATTTGGCTTTAAAGTAGCAAATATGCCACCCGCATGTAATTGGCCCTGGCTAGCGTCTGCTTTGCTTACACTTTGACCTCTTGCAAGCTCAACTTAAATACGCCACTTAGCATTGATTGAGCGGGAAACAGATAGACACATATCGAGAGAGAGGGATACAGAGAGAGAGAGAGAGAGGGGAGAGAGAGAAAGCGTAAGCAAGTGGGAGCAGCTTTTCAATTTATTTAATTTGATATTTGTTTTTGCAAGTGCTGCGTAGGGCAAAGATGCCACATGCCACACGCTGAATGCCGCTTGCCGCATGCCGGGTGCCGCCTCGCTGCCTGCATTGCATGCTGCACACACAGACACCCATTACGAATGCCCAAGCGCATTGATTTGAATATGTCAGCAATTTGTGTAGTTTTGTGCTCGACTGCGCCGGCAGCAGCAGCAGCTCCAACGCCTGAGCGTATGCAATGAATGCATTGCCAGCAGCAGCAACAGCAACAGCAGCAAGCGACGCTGCGTAATGCAATGTAAACCAAACCAAACAATTTAAAATCATGGCGTGCATTTGGCTTCAATTCAATTTAAACTCAAATGAGCTCATAGGCCAAGAGGGGCCTAGCGGGGCAGGTGGGAGGCAGGAGGAGGCGGGCGCATTACATGATGCTGTTGCTTTTATAGTGGTGAAATACGGCACAGTTGTATCGCAGTTTCACTTTATTAAATTGCACTTTGCACGCTCTTATCTTGTGCCGTAAACTCTGATATTTAACAGTACTTTCGAGAACACAAGGCAGTGTATTTTTTTATTTTTATTTTCATTTATTATCAGACCAGAAAACCTTGTGGAATGAAAAACATTAAACAAATGTTCTGCTCTTAATGTTTCAATCTTAACCATTTTAATGTATAAAATGAGCAGATGGAGTCGTGATAGACTCCACGAATTAACAGCTAATAGTTGAGTTGGTTTAGCCACAATACGATCGATAAGAGGCTCACAGCAACCATATTCGATAGAGACATTCGAATGTATAATAAAGAACTCTATATACCCTACAATTCCCAATTCCCAATTCCCTTGGGCAAGGGGGAAGGTCGATAATTTGCAGTTTCTAAACAAAGTATTTAAGTAACAACTTTATGATACATATATATTTATAAATACTATATTCACCTAAGTATATTTAAATTGCAAACCGAACTGATCATAAATTCAGAAATTATTCAAACAAACAGTTTTCATAGTACCGCACAGCGCTATAACATGCACCACTGAATGATATCATAACATATGTTATCTTTATGTTATGTTCTGTTAACTTTAACATTATTGAAATGAGCAACCAATACAGCCACAATTATTGCCTTCTTGTGCTGTGTTTTTCTCAAATACCGATAAGAATTCAACATCATTTGAAGAGCTTTGAATTTACCAACAGTTCAAGAGTCGCAGTCATATCGAAAGCAACGAAATGCCAAACGACCAAGACGAAAGACAAGAAAATAAACAATCCCTACAAAGTCGATGCAAGCCACGCAGCACCAGAAAGCAAATTGGGGGTTACTTATTGGTTGGACTGTTCATCGTACAAGTGCTGAATCTTGGTTGGATAGTTTTAGACAATAAATACACGCATTATATCGCGATCGTAGATGCCGGAGAAAAACACAGTTCTATTATAGTCTACAAATACAACACCAACGAAAACAACGATAATGTGTTTATCTTAACTGGCAAATACTTTAAGGAGTCAAAGAAGGGACTCAGCTCATATCTAAGTAATGTAACTGAGGGAGTTAAGTCCATTGAGGATTTACTTGAAGGGGCTCGCACTTATATTCCTGAGAATAAATTGAGCTCCACGCGGCTTGCGCTGAGAGCAAGCCCAGTTATACAAATGACTGTGCCAGATAAGGCAGAACAACTGATGAGTGAACTGCGTAAGTTGTTTGACAAATCTGGATTCAAAGTAGATAACAAATCTGTGGGATATAAGAAAGATTCCGACGAGGGCACCTTCAGATGGATCACAGTCAATTATCTAAACGACAAAAGGAACCTCTACCTGCCAAAAATGCACGTGGCTGTCATTAATTTGGACGAGGACAGTACTAAGATCACTTTTCCAATAACCAACTCAAAAGAGGCCGCTCTATATCAAAAGGAAGACCTGCGTAACTTGACCGGCGCCAGCAGACGTATCAGTTTGTTCACCCACAACTATCCCGACTCGGGTTTGCAAGCGGCACGTCACGCGATTCTCACGAATGGGAATACAACACAGGGAAGCATATTGCGGAGTGTGTGCCTCAGTTCTAGCACTGTGAATGCTTCGTGGACTTATCAGAATGTGAATTACACTGTTGGTGGGTTGCAGAATGATAAGAATGTAACTGCCGTAGACATCCAGGCATGTGCGGTGCTGATCAATCGGAACATACCCTGGAAAATCACTTGGAAACCGAAAAAGCTGACAAAGCATCAACTAACTGGATGCTATAATTTCTTTTCGAATACATTCGATATGGGTGAGGGAAAAGAATTTAATGTAGAACAGATTCTCAAAAAAACAGTGCAGATATGCGCCAAGTTCAACAAAGACCACGATCCATTCCATTGTCTTGATTTGATCTACACATGGAAGCTGCTCACTGATGGCTTTGGTCTATCCAACAGCACCAAGTTGGCATATAACCACGAGATCCACGAACAGTATGTCTCCTGGACTTTGGGATATGCATTAACCCTACTTGGTTATGTGAGAGTCGTATAACAAACTGTAAATATAAAGAATTCAAAAGTTGAATTTCTAATAAGCAAAATAATTTGTGCCTCGGCATCTGGTTTTGGTTTTCATTTCATGCTGTTCTTGTTGGTGCTTGATAAGGTTTTAATGACGTACTTATCACCCTGGAGCTGCATGTGCCCAGCAAACCGGTACTCAGTTTATATATTAGTAATCATTATGAAAAGGAAAATATTCCCATATGGTTCCAGAAATTCGTGTGAAGCATAAATGTGTTTTTTTGATAAGGCTGGCTTGCCGGTGCTTATGGCACATCAAATTTTTTTATTTTTTTTTTTGAAGTCGACTAAATTGAATTAAAAGTAAATTACAATAATTATATAAATAAGTTAACATTATAATTAAATTTGGTATTAAAAGTTAATAACGTAATATTTTTATTAATATATTTTCTATTTATTTCGTTCCCCTTTGAAAAGATGTTTAATTTTTTTCAGTGCTCTTGGCTGTTTACATTCATTAGATTAACATTTGTCATGTCATGTCCATCGTGCTTTACAATCTGCAAAGGCCACGTGCGCTGTTAAACAGTTAACAGCATGTTAACAGCGCTACAGAATTTAAGATTTAGTGCACATAAATTTTGGGCATGGTTATGTATTTTTAATACGGAGGGTGAAGCGGTGCTGGGCCCCGAAGAAGTTTTTGGTATTACACAATGGCCCACAATGTGGCACTTGTTTGGAATTTGCTTTATTGACACTTGCAAACAACTGTGTCATATAATTTATGGCTAGCAATTTCTATACAAATTCCTCCATACCACACTCCCTCTCGTTCTTTCTGTGTGTGTGTTGTGTATGTGAAAATCAAGTTTGTCAACAAACTCTTCACGTGAGACTGTGTGCAAGTCGGGGGCCGAATAAAAACAAATATATATCTATATATACTGAGTATATATCTTGGTATAGAGAATATTGAAAACAATTAAAACGTTGCTGCTGGCCAATTAAAAGTTTGGCACAAAAAATCAACCTGGCGTGGCCAAATGCAATGTTAGCCGCACGAACGCCTTGTTAGCGCTAACTTTATTGCAATGCCAACTATTTGGCGTGGCAATTTAATGAGAAAATGTAGGACACCGTGCTGGCTATAGCTCCTCCAATCCTTTATTCACCAGACAGACAGACCAGAGGGAGAGGCAGTGGAGGGAAGCAAGAAAGGAAAGAGGCCAGACGGAGGCAGACATCGAGCGAGCCAACGAGTCTACCTCAAGACTGAAGCACTATTCAAACAGTCTGAGTGCCGTTTAGGGCGGCCAGAGCGAACTCTGCTTCTGCTCCATACTGCCCTCAACCCCTACAGCCTGCAACTGCAGTTTAAAGCTGTAGCTGTAAGAATTTAAGCGGTATTTTGGCAACGCGCTACCACTGTGCGGCTTGTTAAATCATGACCAACAAATACGTTTGTTTACAAGCGGAAAACAAGCGCGCCAAAAGCCGCAACAATAACAAACTGACGTCGAAATTAATTATGACACCTGAGTTGGGAATTCAACACCACGCTGGCCCACGCACCTTGCTGCTGCACCCCTTTTCCCTACCCCCTCCATTGTGCCCTGCGCCCAGTTTACATCGTGCCGCATAAAATGTGCTGCATATTTTAGTGCGTTGCCAACGGCGAATATGCAAGTTTTGCAGCACCAACCCACTCACTGTCTCCCTCTCTCTCCCTCTTCGTCACTCTCTTTTTACGCCCCTCTGTCTGCCTCTCTCTCTTTTGTGCCGTGTGCGTTGCCCCTGGCTGCCTTGCGCGGATTTCGTAGGCTTTAAAGTCGCCAGCAACGACAACAGCACGAAAGTCAAGTGCAAGAAACGCCTCCCAGTCAGGTGAGTACAAGGTCTGCACCAGCCCTGGCTCCGTCTACTTCTTCTACTGCAGCTCTCCCTCTCTCTCTCTCTCTCTCTCTCTGTCTTTGCCTTGTCCCTGCCCTGTTCTGCCCAATTTCAGCCATAAACTTTAGTGTTGTGGCCTTTGGACTGCTTTATAACTTGCCGTTGTGGCCAGTTTGCTGAATGCCCTGGCCTTCAGCTAATCCTCCTTCCCTGTCACCTCTTTCTCTCTCCCTTCCCCCTTCACTGCCTCCCTCTCCCTTTGCTTGGCCACTTAACTTCGTAGGGAGTCTTTATGTCTCCCCCTCGTGTCGCACTTGGATTTTAAATTGAAATCGCTTTAAATTTCGTGCATCATGGCCCAATTCAATTGACCAATTTGCTCGACTATTGCGACTTTACTTTTTTACCGATTGCGGTTAAAACTTTTTGTGTTATCTGTGCTGTCTCTTTTTTTCTAGCGTGTTGTAACTCGCGTGGCGTGTGCAACAATGCGCTGTAAAAAAGGGGGAAAATATTTAATGCGGTTTCATTTGGGGTTTGACTTTAATTAAAGTTACTGGAGAAATAATTGTATAATATTTTAAACTTGCATTGTTGATTAATTTACTGTGTACGAACAAACTACACAAACTCCCTTGTCCCACTGTGCAGGGTATACCGCAGTCGGTGACAGACTATTTCACCACATAAAACCCACACGAGTTGGTTTTTTAAATGGCGACAGCAGCTGGCGCAGTTGAGCGAGAAATTTCTGTTTTCTGTTTTTTTGTTTGTTTATTTGTTTCATATGCGAGCAATTTTCACTTTTATTGCTGCACAAAAGTTGAAGAATTTTAGTTTTATTTGCAATGTCTGCGCATTTTTAATCATTGCGGGCGGCAGTTAATTTTATGACTTTCCCATTTGCCAGTCGCCGACGCCAAAAACAGTGAGAGCTGAAGCTGTAATTGTATCTTTAGCTGCAGCTGCAGATGTATCTGTGTTTTGTGGCTTTAGCTTCACTAATGTTTGTAGTTGTATCTGTAAGGTTATCTGTGGTAACTGTATCCGTATCTTATGCTTATTCTATATTATATATTCTATTCTATTCTATTCTCTATCCATTGATATATTTCCATCAGTCCCTGCTATTTTAAGAGCTGCAGCTGAATCTGCAATTCCTACTCATTTATACCCGTGGAATCTTTCTCTAAGTCAATCCTTAACTTCACTGATTGCTGCAGTTGTATCTGTATCTGTAACTCTGCCTATACCAGTTGTATCTAAATCCGTTTGTCTGTCTGTCTGGCTGATGAGTGAAAACTAATTAGTGCATTAGCATTTAGCGCGTCTGGCAGCCAACAACTTTCACTTCAGCTGCAGGTTATGTGGGTTAGGCAAAGCTCTTGGTTAGCCAATGCCAATGACGATGATGATGATGATGTCGATGATTATCAACATGCGGTGGCGTCGAGTATCTGTTGCTCATTAAATCATGTACTAAGTGTGTATGTGTGTGTGCGATGGTGCGGCTGTAACGCGTGCTATAATTGCAATTTGCTAAGCTCGCTGCCTGATTGATGACTGATTAAAATTGGCTTAAATGCAAGCATGATGAACTTAGAATAGCACGCACAGCAATCAAGCTGGCCAAGCAATTTGTAAAGGGCACAACAAATGAGGACTTAAAAAGAATGCAAGACAAGTGACAGACAGGCAGACAGGGAGAGAAAGAGGGAGAACGCCGCAAGGACGCGTTGATTTTCATGTAAAACAAATATCACTTAATATGGCTCTGCTCCTGTCGACGTTGGCTAATGGAAAAACAAAAGGCACGTATCTGTTCCGCTTGTTGTTGTGGTTGTTGTTACTGCTGCTGCTGCTGCTGTTGTCCAGCTGCTAACCCCCACAAACACGGGGCACTGAGACTCTCTACCACCTGGGCACGTGTGCGTGTGCAGCTCATAAAAAGAACTGTGCATCAGGTTGCAACGAGTGGGCAAGGCTGGCAAGAGTAGGGTAGTGGAGGGGAGGGGGAGACTGGGGAGCCAAGGTGGTCACTCGGCAGTGTTGGCCGCTGTGTGGCATTAAAAGCAACTGTCGACAAGCAGCAGCAGCAACTGCAGCAACAACAACAGCAATGGGAGCCATAGAATCGGACCACCTGATGGCACTAACTGAAGAGAATCGTGCAGCACACTGCACTGTGGTGCCGCATATGTTGAAATGTTGTTCAATTGTCGAACAAACTTATCAAGGAAGGGGCTTAGGGATTATGTATTACAGTACCCGAGGGAATTAATTAAATTTTGTTTATTTTTTGTAAATCAATAATAGAGACCAACATGAATGCATTTACTTTAAACTTGACAGTTTGAACTTGTTCAAATTACAGAGAATTCCTTGAGAAATAATAAAAGTATTATTGAACATAGCAAAAAAAATAATAATTTCATTAAAAGTAAAAAATATACATACATTCTAAGCTTGCAGTTTAACTTTATTTCCATCTAACTTTATTTTTCATAACAAATCCCTAATGCGCTGTCTAATCTCACATATAATTCACTTAGTTATATCTGAGCCTAGCACCACTGTGCAGTGGCTGCCCTGTGTCCATTGCACTTAATTTTAATAAACAAAATACTCGACGCGTGTGCTCAGTGGACCCAGGGACTGACGCACACGCCAAGGTTGGTTGCCACTGCATATGGAGAGACACGCGCACACACACTCATACACCGGGTAGCTGTGTGCGTATGTGTGTCTCTCTGTGTGTGCGTGTGTGTGTTGGAGTTGTAATGAGCCGCACGAGAAATGCATAAAGTTTTCGGCTTAAGTAGTTCCGGGCTCCGAGTCCCGTGAGATCGATGTCTAACCATAAGTCTGCACCGAGACTGCAGCGACAGATGCGCGTGTCAGGCAAGGGTGGCAAGGGGGTAAAGAGGGGACACTGAGGCAGGTAAAACGACGTAAACAAACGTCCGTATATGGCCAACGACTATGCCGGCTTTAGCTGCGGATCAGAGTTTCGGCTGCCATGGCAGGTCGCACGTGCGCTTGTCATTTTACTTTTAAAACTTTTGCGTTTTGCTCCCGTTTGCCTGTTGTTGTTGTTGTTGTTACTCATGTTGTTGTTGTTATGCTTGTTGTTGTTGCTGGTGCTGCCTGCGTTGTTTTGGCTGCTTTTCAATTTTATTGTGGAAAACAACTGAAACTGTAAAAGGCGTTGGAGTGCTACGTGATTTACACCTAGGCGGATGTGCATCTGTGCATCATTTTACGAGTATGATGGCTGCTGCACTTACCGCATACCCAGTACCCCTTTACCCCCGTCCCTTCCCCCCTCGACCACAACCCAATTTAATGTTTATAAGGTGCTGCTTTTAGCTGCCAGTCAAGATGTTTGTTTATATTTTCGGTTGACGACTCTTGCCGTGCTGCATTTATTCGCCCTCGAGCGACTTTACAGCGACTTTTACGTGCGTGTTGATGCGCGTTTGCCACATGCAGCTGCAGCTCCAGCTCCAGCTGCAACCGCAATTCTGTTAACGCCAAGCACGCTGGCAGTGCTTCATGTGGCATCCACTTGCCACTTGCCGCCACTTGCCACATCCTTTTGGCCATTGGCCATGTCAAAGTCAAAGCCACGCGCCGCTATTGTCATTACACGCGCGGGCGCTTACACCGTTTGAATGCCAGCCGGCGCCGGGGGCGGGTGGCGTGGCAGTGGAAGGCGAGAATGGCACTGAGATCGACTGCGGTCGGTTTGCTGGGTTTGTCGTCATTCGATTGCCGCGTGTCCGGCGCGCCGAGCACCAAGGATGCATTGCATTTTAATGAAGATATACGGCGCTGCGATTCTCCGTCAGTCGCAACGCCTGCGTCGAGCTTAGTTAGCACTGACTGCCAGCCCCTTCCTCTCTAGTTACTCTCCTTCCCCTATGCCTAGCCTGCCCCCTACGGCAGTCAGTCACTACGTCAGTCACTCAGTCAGTCAGTCAGTTTTGGGCCGTGTCCTGCTTGCGCGTGCCTTTCATTTCGCACTTGGACATGGCTAGCGGCAAGAGAGAGAGAGAGAGAGAGTGAGAGAGAGGGTAGAGAAACGAGGCTGAGGGGGAGGAGTGTGAGGAGAGAAGGGGCAGAGGTAGTGGTAGTGGCAGTGAGGGTCGCAGGCGTCCATTGCAAGTGTTGGCATTTACGAGTTAGCGGTGTCGCACGCGCCGTCCCTCTCTCACTCTCCCTCTATCCCCTTACTTACCCTCCACAACTCTCTCTCTCTCTCTACTCTCTACTACACTCCTCTGTTTCTCCCCTCTCTGTTTGTATGTGTGCCGCACTGCCTTTTGTAAGCTGCTGGAAAATATTCGAGAGGGCACGCAGTCAGTCAAACAGAGGAAGATAAATATGCCAGAGAACCGAGAAATGCTAGAAATGCGTTTGGGCCACGTTTTGGAATATTGAAAAATTATGTTTACTTCGTGCTGAAATCAACTTGCCCAGCACAACTACTAAATTAAGTCTAAGGTTAGTTTCAACTTTCCCCGACAAGTTGACAAAGCGCCTGCAAGGGTTACGCAAACTATCGTGCTTCTCGTGCGTGACACGTGACTCGTAGAGTTGGTTGAATAAGAAAATTATCTAGAGACTGAAAGGTTGTGTATTTAGCTTTATTATTTATGGGTTCTACAAAAAGGACTTACATTTCATTAACTTTTTTGAGCCTGGTCAGTTTTTCCAATTTTCGGCATGCTTTAAAAATTCTTTAAAAATCAGGAAATTAAGAGTTGCAACTATATTAAGTTCTTCAAGATATAGAACTGAATAAAGTATGTAAATAAATGCATAATATATAGAATAATTTATGTTATCTGTATCTTTCATTACTTTTAATCCTATACAACTGCCTTTTCCTTTGCTCACACAAATTGCAACCCGCAACTTGTCGACTTGCCACTGCCTCAAATAGGCGTTGCAACGTTGGTCACATGGCATAATACAGATATGGCAGCTACTTAAAAAACTGTAATTTATTTCTTTGTCTTGTCTTCTTCTTCTTGTCTTCTGTCGTTGCTATTTGCACACTTACTTTGCCGTCTAGCTTGACTTTTCCTTTGTCTTTCTTCAGACGAACTTTACGCATTAATTCTGTTAATAAATTTAATGACTTCAGACACACACATATTTTTTGGGTGCCAAACTTGGCTGCACACATACACACATATACTCAAACACATGTGGCATGGCTGGTAATTTAAAATTTAATTGCTCCGTCAATATTTGACGTGGAGTCTTTGGGTTTGTCTTCACTTCGACTCGAAAACTTGAGGGAGCAAGTGCAACAAAAGGAAGCAAGAATGTGCAACTGCATTTGCATTACAAATTACTTACTTACTACATGACGGGGCAGGCACTTAATCATGTGCCTTTTCGCATACTTTATGGCCAAGAAAGGAGTGTGGGGGGAGGAAGGAGGAGCGAGGTAGGTAGGGCACCGTGTCCGACAAATCGAAGTGTTCACACTTTCTACCCCATTTCACACACCATCGTTGCTGCCCTTCGTTGCGCATTGTTTCCACTGCCATTGGCAGGTGGCAACCACTTGAGCTGTCAATGCGAAAGCCGCTTGACGACTTAATAACTTAGCTGACACACCTATTCACCTTACACACACACCCACATGAACACATATTCACATGTCAATTGAGTTGTTAGGGAATGCGCTCAGTTATATTTGCCGTTTATTGGCTGCATGCCGACATGTTTTGCATCCACTGTCCTGGCACAGCTACTGCTAAAAGTGCCTGCCCAGCTACAGGTATAACTACAACTACAACTACAGCCAGAGCTATTCATATAAATGCAAAGTAGCCGCAATAAATGCATATTTTACGATGCATAAATCGAGGATTCCAAGTGTTTTTCATCGGAAAACAAAGGAATTGCAAATGACTTTCCCTTTAAAAAACGAGAAGAGTGCAGAAAATATTTATAGCGTTTTTTTAGGAGTTTTAAATACGCATATTAAGGTGTTACACAGGTCAAGTTATTGTTATTTATGCGATTGTATAACATAATAATATTGTAAGAATACCCCAGAGGAATTTAAAAAGACTGTTTTTTTATTTTGAGTTTTGGTTAAACTTCAACAAAAATGCATTAAATACTTGAAGTATTTTAAGATGAATATGTTTAAGAATTTTCAAATATTTCTAACATATGATTATCATTCCCTTATGTTCTTAGAAACCCGTCTTCAACATGTATTGAGAGTTATCTTATAGACAAGCCATAATTCTTATAAAAATCCTTCATCTCTGAACTTCACTTTCTCTCAATTTCACGCAATATCGCGCAAATTGGAACATCTCCAAATTCCACACCTGCTTGGCTTCTTTGTCCAAGGCAATGCCAGAAATCTTGAGGCCAATAAATTCAGTTAGGGATTGATAAATCGTGTATCCACTGTAATTGCTTGCAATGTTATCTTAGTCTCAGTCTCTGCACGCCCCGCCCCACCCACTCGATGTGTAAATTCCCCCAGCTCAATAAGTCATTAAACAGTTTTCTCGCATCTATTTGAATTTGTGTGTAAGTCCTTTAACAATAAATCTTAAATCCGGTATCAGTGTAATGGCCCTGGCCGAGGCAAGTCCGGCTCTGGCTCTCGCTCCAACTCCGTCTCCTGCTCCGTCTTGAGCTCCTTCTCAGTCTGTTTGATTAACTTGCAGCTAGTTAGTCGTCTAGTTAGCACAAGTAATTGTTGGCTTTGCAACTGTCCAGTGTGGCAAGTAAATATTTGCGACACTCGTCGAGCGAGTGAAGTTGCAACTGCTTGGTGCCGTCGAAATGGCTGCCACACATGTTGCACTGCTGCAGTTGCACTTGCTGCAAGTTGTTGGTCAAGTCTTCGTCGCTGCTGCTGCTGCTGCTGCAATGAAAGAACTACGATTATAAATGACCAATAAAAAAGTTTCTCAGCACTCGCACACACCCCTCATCGATTGGCATCGCGTGCTGCTTAATTCGGGGCTCAAGTGGATGCCGCTGCTGTTGCCATTTGATTGCAACATTTGCTGCACAGTTGCCAATATCCTTGAGCTTGAAACTTGGCTTATCCGTTAAGCGTAGCGAACGTCTTGGCTCACGTTCGTCCTTCTCTCCAGGCTCCTCTGGCCAAGTGCGCCAACTGCAGACAGCATCGCTGACATCGTTTGGCGCCGGTTCCATTAATTGGCAGCAGCTCCATTGTTCCAACGCACGACGCACGACAATCGATACGAAATTACCGGCAATCCTTTTGGATACACAAGTGCTTTAATTAGATTGCATGCCCTGCGCCTCCCCCCTCCGCAACTCACGAACTTACCACTTATCGTAATCGTAGTCGGCATGACTGAGTTTTTTTCGGCCTCGTTTCAGCAACTTTCGATTCGTAGACTCTACAGGTCGGCGATAAAGTGGCAGATTGGGAAACCTCTCACGTGCGACTTATTGAATATGAATAGATGCTATAGAAATTAGCTTTATTTATTCTACTATAAACTCACTTTCATATCGCCTATAGAACATTTCTCTTTTATTATTATAACGATCCGAGAAGAGACTGTGAAACATTTTACAACGACCTGCGTTCGCGTTCAGAATGCGTTTCATTATCAAAATTTGCTCTATTTTAAAGCCCATGACTGAAACGACGCACTCGGCGAAAAAAAAACCAACAACAAAAATAACAACAACGAACCCACTCAGCGATAAGCAACTCGGGAGGGGAAAGAAATACGTACATAAAACAGCTGGCTGGGGTTTAGTCATAATCAGTGCTGTGACAAATCATCATTGAAGTCCGCTCTGATAATAATTTCTATATGCAGAACATAAATGACAGATTCAACTTTTAATTGTGATTAATCTTCAAAATTGACAGTATATGATGGGGAATGCCCTAAATATTCCCAGCTTCAGAGATTCCCAGTTTACACAGAACTTTAAAAATATATTATTATTCGATGAGAATTACCCTGCAAAAGATTTACAGTACGATTAAGTGAGGAGTGTCTCATATGAATATGTAAAAAGAAATAAAAGGTTATAAGTTAATTAGTTATACATTTTTGTTTATTTTTTATTATTATTATGTATTTTTAGGCTATTATTAACATTATTATAATTACATACAATTGATATATTTGATAATTTCAGAATATCATTTATTTTATTAAAAGGAACTGAAATTTAAAGTTAAATAATTAATGATATCTTATTTCTTTATTATTATTATTACGTAAGTTTGGGATATTATAATAAAAATAATATTTAATTGATATACTTGATATATTCAGAATATTATTTAACGATTATATATAGAAAGTTAAAGGTAAATTATGATATTTTATGTATCATTTTATGTGTTAAATATAAACTATCAAAGATATTTTATTTATTCATTATTATTAATATCTATTTTTAGTTTATTAAATAATATTTTTAATATAATAATAATCATGACACATATTTATTATATCATTCTGTCAATTTCGAATTTGGAAAAAATGCAAAATGAATTGTAAGAATAACTCAAATTCCCAATACAATTTTGGTTTCATAAAACTCTTTTATTTCTTACATATATAGGTTAATCCCCAACATGCTGTTCGCAGCTTTAGTCTGTAATTTCGCGAACATAAAGCGAGGTATCCAATAGCCCATCAAATATAATAACAGACTGATGTGTTTGTGTATGTGCGGGTTAGCTTGAAATATGTTTACGTATTTTTTTATTTGTTTACACAAATTTTGGGAACAGTTTCAAATATTATGATTGCATTCAATAAACTGACGCAATTTGCCGATTCGGCAGTTGTAGTTAAAGCTCTTATGGTGGCATTATGTACATTCTATAATGCCGATAAGGTCCGTAACAAAAACAAAGCATTTGCACAATGAAAATGAAAATTATAAACTAATGTTGAGTGCTGCGATGCAGCTTACAGTGGCGGACTGAGGCAGAGGCCTGTGGGTCGAGGGGGGTCAAAGATTTTTCGCCATCAAATCGCAAAGTTTGAAAGCCGAGCACGTAGCACGACTCGCTGCGAACAACCGCAGCCACGACCTGCCCGTGCACCCACTGTGGGCACACTGGACACAGCTGAACCTGAAACTGCCCAAACAGCACGGGCACACACACACACACAGATACACTTGAACATGTGGATGCATATGTGAAGCTGAAAATCAGGCACGTAATTGGCTATTAACGCCGGCCACAGCACAAAGCACTGAGCTAATTGCAGCACTGCCCTCTCTCCCCACCCTCCTCGTCATCATTGTTGTTGCTGTTTTTATTATTGTCAATTTCTAACTAAAATAGCGCGTGTTAATTGAATTAAAAGTGCGAAAATTCACTGAAATTTTATTCAAAATTCAAAATTAAAAAAAAGTTGTTGCGCGTCCTTCGCTTGTCGAACTAAACAAAACATAAATGTAACATTAATTGAATTTGCATACTATTAGCATGTGTTTTTGTCAAGCTACACCTCTCTCAGTCAGCACTCCCCGATACCCCAGCAAGTTGAGAGTGTTTGGGGCCGCGGCAAAGCTGTTTTAATTGAGCAGCAGCTGCATGCTGGCTTTGCAGAGGGAGAGGAAGGAATGGGGGAGGCGCAGTCGGTTCCGGTTGGGACACGATATAAAAATAATCCCAATAAAATGCATTTTTCATGTCAAACGCCTGAGCTGGTGGAATAACCTGAATGCACGCACAGGACTTTATGGAATTGCACGCAAACAAAGTGCCCCTTGCCACAGCCCTCCTCCTGCTGCATGTGGCAAGCAGGAAGACGGAGAGGAAGAAAGTGAGAGACGGTGGGCAGTCTGCCAAGCAAGCTGGCGGCGGGGCAGCTCTTGTATTATGTAATAATAACGAAAAAATTCTCAAAACAAAATAATATTTTCGTGCTGCAAGTAAAAAGCTAAGCTAATTTTCAACAAAGTCAACAAGCAAAGAAGGCAGCAAGAAAGAAAGCTCCAAGTGAGGGAGAGAGAGAAAAGGAGATGGAGAGAGACTGAGTGAGTGCGTGCATCAAATGCAATTGTAGCAAATCAGCTTAAGCTGCAGCAGTGATGCACTTGCAACATTTGACTAAACAAACTGGACCCCTGCCTGGACTTACTTTGCGTGACCCCCTCCACTATTTCCGTCCCCCCTCCTATTCCGCCCAGCTGTGTCGAATCTTTTGAGGCCATTTGGCCTGGCGCCAAATTCAATTTATTGTCTTAAAGCGCTAAACCACAAAACGACAGGCTAACGCAATAAAGCAACAAAGGATTATCTTGAGTCCCTCCTCCCTTTCAGCCAGGGATTGTAGTATGTCCTCTATCTCTCTCTCTCTCTCTCTCTCTCTCTCTATCTCTCTCTCTCTCCGCTCGCACTCATCTGCACTGTCAACGTCTTGAAAAGTTACTATATACACAAGTTCTGAGGAGGGTGTATGGTTTGTGGGAGCAGGGGGGGCTGGGGTTGTTAAAGTAAAAGTCAGACAAAAGTTGCACCCAGCTCGCTGATAGCGAAGGGGGGGTCACAACTTTGCAACAGCAGCCAAAGAAAAGAATGCAAAAATGTTGGCAAAGTTTTTCATTCGCATTGCCCCCTGCAACATACATACATACATATACATATTACACACATACGTACATCCTTGCATTACAGTCAGTCG
Organism: Zaprionus davidi; assembly: GCA_018903715.1. NCBI lineage: Eukaryota > Metazoa > Arthropoda > Insecta > Diptera > Drosophilidae > Zaprionus > Zaprionus davidi. The sequence continues at coordinate 4,158,915 of JAEIGL010000003.1, forward strand.
AAGCCGAGCACCTGCCAAGTAGTTCAATTAATTAAAAGTCAGGCAATTCCATAATGAGCGTTAAACACCCGTGAAAGGTTAAAGGTTAAGCTAAACTATACCTGCCGAACATCAATTGTCCTCGCTATAAATTGTAAACTATATCATCGTTAGTTTATACGTGGATAAGAAGTGCAATCATTTTTTATTCGAAAACACTGAATTGAACAAATTTGATTGCTAACTGAAGTTACTTAATTAAAGAATTAACTTTAAAATTGATAACTATAATAATTTACAGTCAGCAGATGTATTAAACTAGCTTCTCATTTTCATAAAAAATTAACAATAATTAAAACCAATTGCAACAATTTATAATACAATATTATACAAGTCAATATTAGATTCCTCTAACCTTAAATTAATAAAATACAAAAATAAAGTAAATTTAGAATATCAATTCAATGCATATTAGACAAAACCAAGAGGAGTATGTAATGTTATTAAAAGACATTTAAATTTGTACAAGTTAAATTCTCGTTTCGCAAATTCGCGTTTGAAATTAAAGAAAACTCGCATGCGCTGAAATTAAATCGAATCCTGTGAAAATCTGTTAAAGTAAGTGCGGGAAATATAACCAGAGATTCCGCATGCTGAATTTAGCAAGTACTTCGGCTGGATTATAGCAGCGTATAGCTAGTTTATGGCGTTGTCTTCGCTTACTTGCGCGTCGTTAGGGAAGCAGCGCACAAAAGTAGGCAATACAAAAAGCAACAAACCGGCGACGGCTTTGTCTGGCTGCTGTACTTGTTGTTCTTGTTGTTGTTGCCGTCGTTGTCTGGTGGGTTTTAGGGCGACGCCAACGCACTTGCACTTAGACACTCCCATGCACACTTCCAGCATGTCTTAACTCATTAACAGCCACCGCAGTCGCCTCCCTTCACTCCACCCACTCCTCGACTTAGCCAAGCGTTGTGGCGTAGATTACTCTGCCTGATGCCAGTGCGCGTTCCCAGTGTGTGTTGTTCCGTGTTCAGTTCAGTAGGTGACACCAATGCGAGCGCGCGCGTTAGGTAGTTGCCACTACTGCTTGCCACTGCCACATATCGTCTGGCCTATTTGCCATTGCAGCGCGCTCGTGCCGTGCACTTGACGCTATTGCTCCAGATTTGTAACCCCCTCCGGTGAGTGAGTGTGTGTGTGCAGGCGACTGTGTGTGTGTGTGTGCAGTGCAGAGTTGCGTACAAGTTAAAGCCAACATTGCTCGGGGGCATGGGCGTGTCATTAACGCCTTTCATTTCATTATACGCGGCATTAAAACTTGCGGCAAGGTAAGTTCTTGCCACGCGTATCACCGATATGCTCAATCCTCAAGCCTGCTTCTTCTTCGTTCTTTTTTCGCTTGCCTCTTTTGCTCGTTCTTCGCACGCGTAATTATGCAAAAGTTAAATGCCGTCAACCCGGGAAACTCTTCCCTCTCCCCCGCTTCGGCGCCGTCTCGCCGTCCAGCCGGTTGGAAAATCAGTCAACTCTCGCGCTGTCTTGTTAAATTATGCAAAAGGCCGCTACACTGCGCGAAAAGAATCACTTATTCATTGGTCATTGCGATGAGCGTTTACTGTACACACACACACATAGAGAGATGGAGAGAGAGAGAGAAAGAGGAAGAGAGAGAGGGAGTGCTATAATTGTTGGCCACGCTGCGTCCACTTGCTGCCAATTGGTTGGAAATTGCGTAAATGCGTCAAGTGTTGCGGCCAGCGAAATGAGGCCACAGTGCCGCATGTATGTTTACGCCTAATTGCCGATGTTGGCAACAGCGCCAGCAGAGCGCAAACCGAATGGGTTAGTTGGGTGTGCCAGAATTCTGGCAATTGTGATGGTTCTCTAATGTGGTACTTTAGTGGCATTTTGCAAAGTGTTGATAAGTCGCCAACGAGTGATTACAGCTTGAAGAGGTTGGGTCAAGGGGTGTAACTAACAAAATATAAGGAGAAAACAAACAGTTCGTTTTTTAATTGATATTATTGTTCAATATAAGTATATCTAGAAGATTCTAGTTGCACTAAAGTAATTGATTTTAATTTAATAATTGCTCTTTTCAAGCCCTTACAACTCTTTAAGCAACTTCATTCGGCAAGGATCGAGTTCTATGGATTATCTTCTTTACATTCCTTACCATACTAGACTAAGCAATTCAATGATTTCCTCATTTCAATTCTTAAAGTTCGTAACTCTACTTGGTAAAACAATTCAATGTTTCCCTAATTTTAAAGTTTTATAACTTTCAGAACAAGTTTATTCGTCAAGGGAATGTAACTCTAGAGTTAAATTGTAGCTCTATTTGATAAACCAATTCAATGTTTTCTCAATTTAAAACCCTGATTATTCTTCAAGCAAAGTGATTCGTTTTAAGGAAATGTAACCTTCACAACTAAATGGTTAACCAATCTGCTCCTAACTCCACTTTATAGAGCAATACAAAATCTAACCAAGTCCAAACCTTCATAACTCTGCAAGCCAGTTAATTCGTTAATATCACAATTCAAACAACTGCAATATCTACAATCTGAACTATTCCCAGAACTCACTTTCCATAGTTTATAAACACTAATTGTTTTTGTCTTTATTGCTTCGCTTGCGCCCCCATCATCGTCGCCTCGTTATACACACAGAAACACCCACTCACACTCTCTCAGTGTGTAGCACTGTGGCACTTTAAGCGACAAGCGGACAGGACACTTAATTACATGCGTAGCACAATCCTGTACTCTGTGTGTGTGCGCCGCCTGTCGACACAGACTGTAGGCTGTCAATTATGGCATGTTCGACATGAGGCCAGGATTCATGTTGGGGGTATCAATCAAATGGACATGTTACAATAATTTCATTTCACAACAGAATTAAATGCACTCGCGTGCCAGGCATATTTACATGACTATTAAATTAAAAAACATGAATGGACACCGATACCCCGACCCCGTTGGCGACCCGGAACACGCAGCAGGACAAACATACGAGCTGCCAACGTTTAGTCAATTTGAATAGCTGCACAAGGGAATGTTCTGTTGACATGCCAGTTAAAAATGTCTACATTGGGTTGGGCTTACAGCCCACAAAGTCCCACAAAGTGTATATAGTCTTGGTCAGCATCAATAGGTATGTCGATTTAGCTTTGTGTCTAGTTGTCTGCATTTCTGTCTGTATGAACACAGAGATCTCTGCTATTATACGTGCTAGATGTATCAAATTTATCATGCATATTCTTGTATACCAAACTCAGGGAAACTCACTATCAAATTTTATATAATTATAGACATTGATTTGTAAGCGACACATTTGAGATACCATCTTCTGCTTCAGCACATGGTTACTTGGGTATAATCAACACCCACGTCATTAAGAATATTTAATTTATTTTCTTATTTTTGACACTTTATCAACAATAGCCTCAGTATATCTAACTCTCTTGACTATAGTTATCAATAGTTCTTCACTAATCACCTCCTTTCCTACCTTTTTGCAGCGCCATGATGACCACCTCACAGGACTATTTCGGCAATCCGTATGCCCTCTTTCGCGGTCCACCCACCACATTGCGACCACGCAACTCACCGCTGGGCGTCGGACCACATGCCCATGCCCATGTTGGAGGTGGCTATGCTGCGCTCGATCTGCACACAGCGCATAAGCGACACATTGAAGCAGATGTGCGTGCACCACCACCGCCGTTGCCACCGCCACCGTTGTCGCTGCCGCCGCTGCCGCTGCCGCCGCAAACACCGCCGAGGTAAGCCCAAAGGTTAAGGTACTGGCGGGCGCTAGCGCTAGACAGAAGGCAGCTAGAGAGTTGAATTGTGAATCGAATTGAATCGATGCATATCAAAGCCGCAACACATCAACACTTACCTGCAAAAGTCTTCAATCAACCAGAGCGCCCGACAAGAAGAATACACTTTTCAGTTTTCAATTTTCCAATCGTTTTTCTTTCCCATTTCCCGGTTTTTGTTCTTATCTTGCCCATTCAAAGTAAAGTAAATGCCCTTATAATAGTTACGGCCAGAAATGAGAGAGAGAATTAAAGTAAAGTCTAGAGAGTTTGTTGTCAATCGTTTAAACGTGCCCAGAGAAGAAAAAAGAAAAGTGTTTGCTACGCTATTTTCTAAGTATGGTAATATTGTAGTATAGTAATACCTTAGCTCACTAAGCAGAACATGTGTATACAATCTGAGTCACTGTAAGACCAGACACCAACAAACGTTTAGAGTTTCCTATAATAACTAGTAGAACTAACTACCATATATGATTGGATATACATATTAATATATCTTAAGCTATTGCAGAGCAGTTCAAAGACACATTCACACACACACACACACATATATGCACTTGTACCGTTGAGGAAGTAACTTTTAGAATACTATAGATACGACAAAGATAATCACAAGAATTAGTAAACTTATTCCAATATATACAATATTATAGCTATATTTATATGGTCGAGTAGACTGTTAAACTTTGCCCAATGCAGCGTACTATATCGTAGATAATCACTAATAAAAATACTATAACTACAGTACATACCAAAAGTATACTAACACATACAATAAAGTGAATAGGCTACAACTTGATGACTTAACTAATTGAAATATAGGCATATAGGCATAGTAGCTTTTGCTTTGGAATAATATACGATTAATGATACTTATAGATATACCAACTTATATAGAGACAGCTAATTCAAAGGGTCCAGAGTGGCAGCAGCATAGGCAAAGCGCATAGGCACAGAGCATAGGTACATAGCATACCAAAGTAGTGAATACTCATAGTAGTTACAGTCTTATATTCTAAAATCGTACTAATCAATCAGACATAGTGTTAACCAAAAGTATACGTACACGTTTAGCCTCTTGAAATCAAAGAATTTTCGCCTAGAAAGCAACTTATATAGTTCAGCTAAAGCAATAAACTAAACAATAATTAGTAGCTCCAACTAGTGGAGATATCATCGAAAGTATACTATCCAGAGAAACCTAAAACATATATAGAGTGTCATATGGAAATATGGCAAGTTATTTTGTAGTTTTCTAGGCGACTTCCGTTTATGCCTAATCCGATATTCGTAATCCTTTAGCTAAGGCATAAACGCGCACCTAACGAGCACAATGTAAAATGCAAAAATTGTAAACCAAAAGTACAAAATGTATAAAGAGAATCCCAGAAATTGGCAAGCCAAGCAGATACTTAGACTAGCATAAGAATTAAGCAATTGTAAAGCAAACACTTTTCGAGTGACATCATATATGTATAACGTACATATACTGAGAGATACTAAGCTACTATATCAAGCATATTGTGAATAACGAACGAGGAAGGAGAACGTAGAGGGGAAATGCATCCCGTCATCGCCATCTTCAATCAACATACCAATTTGGGCGCCCACCCGCCGGCGCAATCATCAATCAACACTTAATCCGAAACCAAAGAGCATAATCCAATGTGCTACTACTACTACAACTTCTATATAGTCGAAGGAGTAATTTATTAGCTTAGCAAGTTGTGAAAACTTTATCCATTTCAATCTCAATCTCTATCTCTCTCATAAACGTAATCAAACCTAACCTAACAACAATCAACATGCACCCAAAACCTGTCAACGAGCGCGGTAAGTCAAGAACCATTTCCATTTAACTGTAAACTGTAAACTGTAACCAACAACCAAGTAACCAACCAACCCCCTGCAACCTCACCACGTGTCTAGTCAACGTAGTGGCAAAAAGTAGTGCAAAAAAATAAACTTAGCTCACACCTACTCCAAAAATATATATAGAACTGCATTCGGGCGGCATCGAGCCATGCTGGTGAGAAGGTCCTGTGCATGCGAAGGGCCTGGTCGCATAATCAGACTGTAGCGGATTAGTTAGTTAGTACTAGGAATTAAGATCTAGATGCATTTTGAGCATGCCAAACAAATTGTGAGCCCCTCAATGAAGAATAAGAGCAGAGCCAAATGGTACAGCAACATGCAACACGCGTGCCAACATGTGGCATATAATTAATTCACATTATATTTATCCTTACATGCAACTGCAGCAGCAGCTGCACAAAAATAACCCACAACACTTAACCTATTCATATACTTTTAAGCTGCACTGTAAGCCCAAATAATATTAAGCAATTTTTCGGTTAATCTTATGCAAATCGTAATTTAATTTGCGATAAGATGCAGATACTATATGCCTTTAAAATTGCCCCAATCGAGCTGAATGACCTCCCCCCACCCCTCTTCTGGCTGTGAACAGTGCCACAAAGCCGTGCACGGCCCATAACGAAAACTAACGGAAATGTCTTTACAAGAGCCCTAATGCGCGCTGTGCAAGTACCGCGTGGCACGCCAAGTCTTTGTCTTCGCGTATATTTATTTTATACCCTTTACAGCTGTCCTCGATGAAAACTTTTATCAACTATAAACTATCGTTTTGTCACTTTTATACATATTCTTCCCCTTAAGCTTTCCATATTCTGTTTTGGATTAACATTTTTAAATCTATGAGAGATTTACTTAGTATTTGATTATTTATTTTCTAAAACCTTTTGATATTGTAAATTTGTTTTTCTTGAAGAGAATACAGTATTTAATTTTGGTCACTTAATGCTTACGTATACTATATCTTATAATTGTGAGAAGAAAACATTAAACAGCCATCAATACAACATATTTGAAGACAATTATATTCTAAATTAGAAGTGTAACTCTAAGACGGGCTCAGTTTTGATATAATGTCGCTTGTGAAATACTAGGGATAGACAAATGCTTGTACTCAACTAAATTTTCCTACTCATCGAACTACCTCCAAGAATACTTAGATTCTCACCCCCTTGAAGTGCATTCCAACTTCGATGTCTCTGGCAAGCACAAGGAGAAAAAAGCTTTGACTTTCCTTACTTGGATCCATAAAGTTTTGTGGGCTCATGCAATATGCAGGAAAGGCTTTTCCGCCCCGTGTCGTGTTGCATGATGTGTGGCAAGTTGGCAGCCCAAGCGTTGGTCATGCACTTCCGGCTCAGCGTGAACATAAAAATTCCATAGAATCAACTATTTTGTAACTGTCAAGTTACCGTGTCTCGGCATTTACAGTTAGCAGTTGCACAGTTGCACTTTGCAGACTTGTGTCATCACATGACATGCCAATTGGGCAAGTCCCATGACAATGCATGATGAATACTTTGTGAGGTGTCAATGCGAGAGAGAGTGAGAGAGATTTGCATATGGATCTATTTGCAATTTGTCAAAGTGCTCAGCCAATTGGCCGGCAGGGTTTCCATTTGAGACGCACTGAGACTGGCTTAGAGCATTGGTTGCTAAAATGCTTAGCTCATTGTGGCTCACCAGGCAAATAATAACAATAACAATCATAATAATAATAATGGCCATGATAGCCTCCAGTCATGTAAAGGAAGCTGAGGCTGAGCCTCTTCGCCTGTTAATGGAATTTAATTCTGTTGCAGTTGGCCAACTTGGTTGCCACTTGGCTTAGTCTAATGAATGCAGCAGACTGTGGAACTGGAGCAGGATAAACACAAAAGACCGAGAGGCAATAGCTGGGGATGCAGCAGCAGCAGCAGAAGGAGGAGCAGGTGGCGCTTGTAGCTGTTGGCAGGAAGCACGCACTGACACCAATACAAACACACTTACTTACACACACACACACACACAGTGCGTGTGGGGAATAGGCAAAATGATGTCGCTATTTGTTTGCATGCCTTCCGCTTCCCTTGGACCCCCTACCTGTCCCGCTCTAAGTGGCCTGCTGTGCGTGTCTCAAAAGGAATCGCCCATGGTTATGGCTAACCTGTAATTAAAAACTGTACACACACACACACACCCGGGCAAGTTCATGTGGAATTATGTGCAGGCTCTGCCGGATGTGGACAGAGCTAAAAGCAATTGGCAACAGTTGCCACGTTGCCAGCTCGAGGAGTAATTGCGGAAGCGGATCGCAGCGGAGCAATGGAGCTTGCCACCTGCGGCCAAGACAAGTCAATAAATCACTTCGCAGTAAACAACAAATTGCCAACAAAAAACCATTCAATATAAATATCAAATACAGCTTGGCTTTTTTCCGAGCAGCTGACAAGTGTCGAGTTGCAACCATAAGAAAAGCGCTGTAAGCGCCCCCAATCTCCTTTCCCTGCTGCCCTTCCCTATTTTGCCACAAAACGTTTAACTTTTCACCTGCTAAGCGAATGCGCCATTTTGTTCGTCTGCCATATTTTGCACGAGTGGCATTTCCGCTGCTCCCTTCCGGCCACGTTTCCGTTTCGTATAGTTTGCCCACAGTTTGCTCAACTTGCAGTAAGATTGCTTATGAGCTGAGCAGCAAGGCCAAGAAGAAGGAGAAAGAAAAGGAAAGAGAGAGTCGAAACGAGTTAATATTAACTCTACAGATATTATCTCTGAACAAATCCTCAGCTTGCTGAGTTTAAGGCGCCCAAATGCAAATTAAAATGAGGAAAAATGGAAAAAACTTAAATCAATATTTCGAAAATGGCCCAAACAGAAAGTTCACTTTGCAGTGAAGTTTTTTGGCTAATTGGCAGGCAAACAAGTTCAAGCAAGTTTGTCAGCAAAATTTAATAAATTTGCGAATTTATTTAAATTTTATTCTGACAAACTGAATAATGCACAAATCGAGCGACAAATGTTACCAGAACAAAATGGAATATTTGTTTTTTTTTTTGAATTATTTTTTGGGTTATTTTTGGGTTCTTTGTATTCATCTTTTGTCAGCTGACAGCAAACATTTTACACAAAAGAGACCGCAAATGCAGTGTGGCCAATGGGGCACAAATCATAATTTGAAATATTTATATAGAGTAAATACGTGTGTGCATGGTATACTTGTATGTATATTTATGTGCGACACTGTGCAGGAGTCTGCAACTTATTACCCCAAACAAACGAACTGACAGCACTCGCTGCGACACCTTAACACCTCGTAAGACGCTGTGAGTCTGCGTAAGCAATGTCAACACCGCCATTCTTAGCACAATCACACATACACACACAGACAGGTGCAAGAGCGCCTGCAGTTGATGCGGCCGGGCGACTTGATTTACTGTTGATTACAATTTATTTGCGGGAAATGTCTATGGAAAATGTCTATTGCCAAAGGGGTAGCCCGACAGACGAAAAATAAATACAAGCACTTGAATTAAATATGTAAATTTAATTTCAATGAAGGCAAGGGGCGCCACATTAGGTGTTTGCCAATGCGTATACGCAATCCGAAATTGTTTAATTAAATGGAAGAGGACTGGTTATTAGAGCCGGGCAGGGATTATTGTGATTTCGCTGGTAAATTTAATTACATTATTTATTATACGCACATACATATGTATGCGTGGGGCCGAGGGGCATTTGTGTTAAAGACTTTGCACTTCAGTTGCTGCCGGCAATTACGATTTGTGCAGCAGCAGCCACGTCACGCATACGCACTGTGGCATGTAACAATTAAGCAGAGCGAGCAAAAGGCATTGCTGAACTCGCATATTGCACTCTGCCCTCCTTCCCCTCTCTCTTCCGCTACTCCCTCCCTCAATTTGGGTCACTTAGCGTTTAAGTGCTGTTATACTCTCTAGAATGTAATTTGCGTCCGGGTTATTAAATTGGCAGACAGCAATACGGGCAACGTCTCGACAATGGCATATTACAAGCACACTCCGATTGTAGTTTACACATTCTTCCTCTGTCTCTCTCTGTGTGGCATCCACCTTGATGGCAGCTACAAAAATTATGGCCACATTAAACTGACTGACAGCCAGACTGACTTCCCCCCCACTCAGTCCTCCTCACTATGTTGCATATTTCATTAAAAATATTGCATAGCATTGCCTGGCTGAGCCAAAAGCCAAGCTTCAATTCCCCATGCGCCCCCTAACGATGCAATGTGTGTGTATTATGAAATGGCACACGCACTCAGACACACCATACACCTGCACATTTGCACACACGTGCGTGGCACTTGAGCGCCCGAGTTGGAGTGAAAGCTAGAGCGCTGAACAAGTGCGTGGTTCCTCTTGCAGTCAAGCAGCTCGAGTTGTTGCGTAAGCGGCCATTTGTGCGTGGGTGTTCGAGATTTGTATGCGTGCGTGTGTGTGGGTGCAGCTGGCAAAAAGTGAAACTTTTGCTTCAAGCTGCACACACACACAACTTGTATTCCGGCTTTGCAGCTACTCTCGGACTAATGCAACTTATTGGATTTCTGAGTGCCAGCCTGCCTGCCTGCCTGGCTTGGTTTTATTTTTGCTCCTAATTAATGTTGCGCAAAATGAAAAAAAAAACTTACGTATGCCTTACAGTCAGTGCTGTCAACTTAGCTTTTTTTCATCAATTCTAGCTATTTACTGGTTACTAACAAGGTGTGTTGCCTACTTTTGTGCGCCATGTGTCGGCTTGGCAATGCATGCCTGAAAGTATGCAACAATATTATGTAGTGCGTGCAGAAATATCCATAAAATTTTCTATGCGCTCAAAATTGTGGCAGCGCTTGAAATATGTTGTAATTATTGCACAAAAATGTATAAATATTTTTTAATAATATAAACTTATTTACAAAAAGAATCTCGTGGGAAGATCCAGTGGGAGATTCCTTTCAAGTCATCGAAATATTTTATTTATTTATTTTATATTTTATTTAAAAGTCAAATTTTGTTTAGGTTATCTTAATTAATTCCTTCTCTCAAAAATATCGGCAGCACTGTTACCATAATTATTTTCTAGCTCAACCTGCAGGTTACAAGAAAATTTAAAATAACTGACATTGACAGCAGGAATAAGAAGCAAGATGCAAAAGAGAAAGACGCAGAGACAAAAAAGTAAGAAAGGCACGCGAAGTGGACGAGACATGTAACAATATAAGTACTATGTACTTGCATACTATGCATATCTGTAATTTAATCTAATTAACTTGTGACATTTCGCTTGAACTACTGTGCCAGAAAGTATGAGAACAGCGAGAAAAGCAATGCAAGAATGCAAAAATTTCAAAGGCAGAATATACACACTCTTTTAATATATTAACTTTAAAATATGATAATATTTAGAATATTCCTTGAGTAATGCTGCCTTAATTTTTAAATTATTTCCTCAAACAAAGGCAAAGCTTTTACATAAAATAATTACTTTTAATAAAAATAATAAAAATAACTGTTTCTTACAAGTCTAAGCGACCCCAGCCACAGTCTATTGAAAAAGCGATACTTCCATAAGCGGATTTAGTAATTTTCAAACATTTTGCGCATTTTCCTTTGGCATTTTGCATGGCAGGCAAAACCAAAAACCAAAACCAAAAGCCAAACACGGGCGAGGGGCTTAACCTTCAGCGAGCTGTCACAGTTACCTGGTTATCTGGTTCGGGTTCGGGTTCGAGTTCTGTGTCTGTTTCTGGTTCGACGTTTTTGCCTATTGGCGCCATGTGCGCAGGCCATAAATTTCACTCAAACCAAAGACTGCTGCACTTATTGTCACTTACACTTTGTGGCAGCAACAGCAATGGAAATTATGAGAACAGAAGAATGCAAAAACAGAAATGTTTAGCTTTAGTAAATGAGCAAACGTCGTGGCTGTAAAATCGTTAAGGCATCGCAAAGAATCCGCAGCGAATATCTACTTGAAGTGTGAGTAATGTGCAGCCGCTGACAATTAATAGTTTATATTCAATATATGGTGCATATATTTCAAGTTAATTGATAAACTGATGGACAGCTAAATGCCCTCGTTGCGGCCATTAGGCAGGCACAATAATGTCAGGCAGCGTGGACCATTTTTGGTCAGCAAACTGCCACCGACGGGGCCTGCATCAAGACAATGCAAATTGCAGAGCAGATTCCATTGGCCAGACATGACCGCCGCCGCTTGCCCATAAACGTTTGGCAAGTGGAGCCAATGAAGCTATTATTTTGTGGGGTCCGCAGGCAGGCCTGGACCTCGAACCTGGCTCTGCACCTCTGTGCCGCTCCGTAGGTGTCACTTGGGGGGCAGCAGCAACCCCCGCTGCACGTGCGCGCTTGTCTTTCACTTGTCGCTGGCACCGTTGGAATTACAGGAGCCGCAGTCGGTGCCGGTGCCGATGCCGATGCCAGAGTTGCAGTTGCAGTTGAAGTTGCAGCTGAAGTTGCAGTTCAAAGTGAAGCACTTTTCGCAATTAGCTCAACGAAATTACCCCGCTAGTAGACGTAGCGGACACTTGTGTAGCTGCTCGCTGTGGTATCTGTTTGTGCAATTGTTGCATGCAACAATTTAGATTAGCCCCCCAGCGGCAGTGCCTCGTCGATTGTTCAGCCGTTGCTGATGCTGCTGCTGCTGCTGCTGCTCCTGCTGTCTGTCTGCCTGCTCCATAAAAATACATTCCTGACAGAAGACTACTGGCCTAAGTCATCGTCATCGTCGTCGTCGTCGTCGTCGTCGTCGTTGCTTTGCCTCTAATCTAAATGTTTAGCTGAGACATTTGATGGCCAACATGCGCCGTTGTTGCCTGCTGCCTGCTGCGGCTGCTGCCTTGTCGGGGGCTGAGTGGCAGCTTCAACTCGACTGTCAATCGAGTCGTCGTCTTCTTGCCACAAACGGTGGCACTTTACAGTTGCACTTGCGGATTGCAGCCTGCAATTATTGTAATCCATCCGGCCTGCTTTGGCTCGAGCTGCCCGCCTCAGTTAGCCTAGCCAATCCGCCTGGCTTGGAGATAGGTGGGCGTGCAACTGACTCCCTGACTGTTTGCAGCGTGCCGCATTAACCCATTGACCCTGTTGTTAAGCGGCCAAGGTGGGTGCCTTGCCTTGCCTGCCACGCCTGCCGCGCCTGATGCATGTGGCACGTTTTTGCGCCATATCTAATGTGTTGCGGTTCCCCAAACCGGTTGCCACTGAAGATGCCGAGATGCAGTTACAGATTCGCTGGACAGCGAATTCGACACCCCGGAAAAATCAATCGCGCAAATCTTATCATTAAAACATCAAATGTTGCCAGGCAAACAGGCAACATGTAAACGCTGCCAGGCAGGCAGGCAGGCAGTCGGCGAAGCAACTTCATTTTCCAACAGACAACACACACCAAAACAAACAAACACGCCAGCGACAACAGACAACGAGCAGCAACCAACAAACAACGAGCAACGTGCAACACACAGCTGCAACCATCAGCGGCAATCAACGGCAGACAATCAAATGGAGAGGCAGCCAGGATAAAATCAACAGGTGCCTCGACAGTCAGCCAAGTCAGTCAGACAGTGCCAGCCAGCGCTTTTCCTGACTTTTCCGTCAAATGTTGCCAACCGGTTTTGGGTGATTTTTCAAAATTGCATTTGTATGCTGATCCGCAACGAGAAGCTCCCGCTGTAGCTGTTGCTGTAGATGATGAGCAGGATTATCTGCCGCATTGACAACCACAACTTCGTCTCTGTCTCCGTCTCCCTCTCCCTCTTCGTCTCCATTTCCATTCTCCATTCTTGCAGCTGCGTCTCTGTGTGACATGCTGAAATTATGTTTTGCCACATTGCCACGTTGCATAGTTTAAAGATGCCTCAGGCTACTTAACGCCCCGTTGCATTTCCGTGCTGCCTCTCGTGCTAATCAGTGTCAGCTGTAATTAGCAATGCGCCACATTGGTCCACAATCTCAATAAGGCTATGAAAATTCTTCTTCTATTTACACAACTTAAGCCTCTTATGATTTTCCACATTTCCATTTTGATGCGTTGACATGATTGGAATTTGCAAGTGCACAAATTAATGAAAACTCTGATATAAATAGAGTTCATTTCGAATGAAAGGAGCCAATTTGTTCAAGAGTATGTCAAAGCCAAATGAACATCCACAATAACTTAATTTAATATGATCAGACTCTTGTTGAGAATAACAATTTGTTTATGACTTTATAAAGGCAATAATTTGCCTTCATCACTGAATTAATGTAAATATTTTAGCCTTACTATTTTACGACATATTTAGAAAACCTCTTTCTAAACACAGAATTTATTAACAACATTTAAAATAAAAAATTCATATTGTTCTTCAAATCTATTTAAATATTTTCAGCTTTAAATTTCAAATTGTTCTTTCCTTTTCTTTCTATTCCCAGGAATCAGATATAAAAGCTAGTAAGAAATAAAAAAACTAGTAAGAAAGCTACAGCTGATTAAAAGGATTTCTTAAATATATAACATATAAGTTTTTAGTTATATACTATATATAGATATATATATATATATATATATTGTAGTTAAGTGCTTCATGAGAGCACAAACCCAAATACTTATACTTATACTTATAGGAAATCGAGCAACAAATGTCTTAGAACAATTTCCAATTCTATTGGGACCCAATGCTTGTGCTATATTAGCCGCAAGCTGTTGCTTTCATAAAACAGAACTATCTAATTATTTACATATATTAGCACAATAAATCTGGCGCAGGAATCTCCAGAGACAATGAGAGAAAAAGAGAGCGAGCTAATAAAGAAGGGGAAGAGATTGTCGCCTGCAGCAGACGCAAAATGATTCGACTAATAACTTCATTATGATTCGACGGGCCGCGGGGCGGGCGATTTGTTGACTGTTATATATGTAACAGGTGGCACATGCCGCTTGCCACATGCCACTTGCTGCAGCAAGCAAGCAAGCGAACATAACACGCTGCTCGCTGCCCGTTCGCATCTTCTTCAGGTCAGAGACAAGCGATGGCGATGGCGTTGGCAGCGTTTTACAGTTTTGTCTCTTCGCTTTTACAGTTCTCTTGCTGCAGGTGCAACGGCGGCGGCAGCAGCAATCACAACAACAGCAATGGCAACGGCAATGGCAACGGCAACGGCGGCAACAGCAACGGGGGCAACTGCTGCCTGCAATAAATCTCAATTTAAATGGCGCCCCAGCATGCGTGGCCAAAACGGTGCTCGGTGTTTGCTGCTCGCTGCTTGCCACATGCCGCCTGCCACATGCCGCATGCCGCTTGCCAGTGGTTCGCCTTGGCAATGGCTTTCTTTCGATGCCGTCGTCTTTGTTTCCAATGCTCATTTGTAGCAGCTCGCGTCAAATTTGTTGCCGAACCAGTTGAGAGGCAGCCTCACAGAGGCAGCTGCTGCTGCTGCTGCTGGTGCCACACCACACACCACACAGTTGCCACATCTTCGAGCTGGGAGGCTCTGCGAATGAACTGTACTCTGCGTGTCCGTTGAATTTCGAATTGCGATTTACTGTGCCAAAGCGCGATCATTATCCTAACGCAATTTATGCGCGCCAGCCGCGCCCCACGCCCCACGCCCAGCCTAATTGCAACAAGAGGCAACTGGCAAGTGGCCACTTGCAACGGATTGTTGCATTGTTAGTGGTGGCTGCCTTTTGTGTGCCACAGTAGCTGGCAGCAGTTTGCGACAACAACAGCAACAGCAGCAGTCAATAATCGCGATAATCATTATAAAAATCGAACGTTGCTCGATAACAACAATAACAACACCAACAACAGCAACAGCAAACTACTTGCAACAGCAACAACAACGCCAACGAGAACCACTTGCAACAGGTTCTGCACGCGTCAGTTACTGCTCGGCCATCGACATCGAGCCCCGTCGAACTCGAGTTGGACTGCAGCATTAGCAGGCAATCTTAGGTCTTTGTCTTCCTGCCATCAACAAGATCGTTTCGCATCGACATTGAGCCTGCCCCCGATCCCCGCTCCTTCCCCCTGCACACCACATACCGGATCTAGCCCAAACCCTGACCAGCTCGGGTCGCACATACCTCGCAGTATTAACATGGCCATCAACGGATTTGTCGGTCTTTATCAATTACGCTTGCTGCATGCAGCATGTTGCTCTCCCTGCTGTCTGCTGCATGCTGCATTTGCCACATTTACAGCAAGTGGCATCGACATCGGCATCTGCTCCTAGTGCTGCTGCCGCTGCATTGTAACTGTTCCTGGTCAGCTTAAGCCGTGGCACACATTGACAGCTCCAGGCTGATGTCCAAGTCCAAGTCGCAATTTATTTGGCCAATTTGAAGATTGCGCCGGCATTCAAACGGAATTAAGATCATGCCTCGCTTTATAGATCACTTGCGAGTATTCTATATATACATATATAAAGGGTAATAAAACTAATGCAGCTACTGCAGCAGATCATTAGATAAAGCAGTAATAAAATATGAACATATTTTATGTGCCTTGGAAAATGATAATGAATGATAAAATATGGTGCTATAAACGAATAGTTTGCCAAGAAGGAATAAAACATAAGATTAGACTTTCAAAAACTTGAAGAAATTTAAATAACATTTTATATATATTAATGATTTTCTATAAAATGATACGATTTATGGTTAGACTTTCAAAAACTAATAATTTAGTAGACAAATTTCAATATATATTAATATTTTGCTATAATTATAATTAAACTTATGATAAAACTTTCATAAGCCAACCAAAATGTATATAAATTTCAATCAATACAAATAGTTTGCTATAAAAGTATACAATTTATAGCAAGACTTTAAAAATCTTGGCCAAATTCCTTTATTTAGATTCAACAGTCAAGAATAAATTGATTGATGATTGCGAATTTCCCATTTCGAATTGCTTGTCTCTGCCTTTTTGCAACAAAGTGATTTATGACATTTCACACTTCAGGGCTGTCAATAAAGGATCTATACAAATGTTCTACCTGTGACCCTTCGCTGTAAATTCATTTTACATCAGCAGTCGACAGCATACAAAATGAAAATGCCAAACAAGAGGAAATGATGGAGGCATCATCAAGCTGCCTTCGGGAAAAGTCTCTCTTTTTATAGCAACAACTGTAATTGTGGCTAAGCTATAATTATATATTTATAGCAGCTTTAATGGTCTTGTAATTGTTTTACTATTAGCCAAGTAGACGCGACTCTCATTCATTTGCGGCAATTACAGTTAGACTCTTTCAAGGACATCTAACGGGCGGCCAAGTGACATCAGCAGCAGCAGCTACAGTCACTGCTAGCGGTAAAGCCACACACGACAAGTGCAGAAAGAGAACCAAGAGAGGGAGACAGAGAGAAATAGTGGCAAAGAAAAAAGAGAAACAAATACAACTGCGATGCTGTTTTTGCGGACGCCGAGCGACAGCCCAACAGATAACTCACTTTATAAAGGGGACGACGGAAACCGGCAAGGGGAAGTGGGCAAGGGGCAAGGGAGGAACTGAGAAACAAGACACATGAACAGGGAACAATAACGAGTACAAGCAGCGTTGATAGTTGCCCGATAACAGGGCAACAACAACAACAACAACAGCAGCAGCAGCAGCAACAATTGCTGCCAGAGGAGGGAAAAGAAAAGAAAAATCGAGGAATTTTCAAGTGGATTACCCAGTTTTTTGCAAATGCAACGTGAAAATAAATAAACTTGTGGCATGATTGGCTCTGCATGATTAGTCACATGTTGAAAGAGGGCAGCATGAGGTGCAGAAGGATGGGGAAGGAGAGGCCAAGAGGGGAGGCTGTTGTGCTTAATAGAATTGATATAAGCAAGGCCGGTCGTAAGATACACGAAAGATAGCCAACATCAACGAGCATCAACGGGCAGCAGCAACATCAGCGGGCAGCAGCAACATCAACGGGCAACAGCAGCAGCAGCAGCATCAACGGCAGCAGCATTGCAATGCCCGTTTTTGCTTGCAGCAGCACCGACAGCAGCAGCGGCAACAACAGTTATTGTAACAATAAAATTAGCTAACGATATAAAGGCAAGGCAAGGCTAGACCAGCAACAATAACGGCAAACTAAGACACACACACACACACAGAAGGAAATAGAAACAGGTGGCAAAACGTGGCACGAACAACGGCAAATGCAATTGCTGCTGTTGTTGCCAGTTGCTGCTGCTGTTCTCAGTTGCTGCTGCTGCTCGTTGCTCCTTTTGCCGCATGTAAATCATATTCGTGGCGTCTTTCCGTTTATTTTATTGCACTTTATTCGAGAAAAAGTCGAGGAAAATTGTCTAGGGCTGGCAAGGCAACTGAATTGGTAATTACCGTTACCTGTTGCCACTGTCTTTTGTCTGCAGCTTATTGATTGTACGTTGCACATTGCACGTTGCACGCTTTCTGTGTTGGCTTTCCCCCGGCCATCTCGCTCTCCCTCTCTGTCTGTCTTCACCTTTGCCTTGACACACACTTTATTGGCACATGTTGCCCGTACTGCACTCGATATTGTCATGTTGTCTCGTAATTTTATTAACTTTTGGCCAGCAGCAGCTCGAACTGAAGATGTAAACAATATGCAGAAGGCGATAATGAAAATGTCTCGCATTGATTGACAGTCTCTCCTTTAATTGTGCACCACAGGGCGTATGCGCAATGCTGAATATGAAGAACTTTAATTTGCAGTGGGAGTTACATAACAACTATTGTAACTATAGATAGAGCGTTAATATATGCAGTATTCCGCCTTGCTGTCTCTCTCCTTCCCACTCTCCCTCTCTCCTGCGTTGCGTGTTGTTTATGTTGTGTCAGTCTCGGCATTTGTTTAGATTAATTGAATATATTTAAATAATTTCAAACATCATCCATCATAACTAATGACAATCGGCTGTTGCACAACAACAACAGCAACAATAGCAGCAGCACGCAAAGCGTACAGAGAATGGAGAAGGAGAAGAAAAATCAATTTACATAAAAAATGCATACGCCATGGCGCCCAAGCGGCCACATCGGAGATCCATCGAAAATGGTCGGTCAGCTGGCCATTGAGCCGGCAAATGCAATGCGTGAGCCCCATTCCCCATTCGCCATTAGAAAGAGCCAATAGGCAGAAGAAGAAGACGAAGAAGAAGAAGAAGAAGAAGCAGAAGAAGACAGAGCTAAGACAGGGGAGAGGGCCAACTCTCTCGATGGGTCTGGCTGGCTTGGTACCGTTAGGCCGCAGCATGCAGCATCATCTGAGAGAGTTTCATTGATGGCATCCCGGTTCTGTTCCCGGTCTCATACCCGTTTCCCGTTGCCTTTTCCCCACCTTCGATGCGATGCGATGCGGGCCAACTCAATCAGGCAGTCAGTTAGTCAGTTAGACAGACATGCGCAGGGAACTGGGAACTGGGAACTGGGAACCGGGAACTGGGCAGACCGAGACACCAGGGACAGCCAGGCAACTGCGCAATTGCAATCGCCCATTGGGACGCCCCAAGGATCAATGGCAGGTTTATGCCGTTATTAGCCGTTTTACCTGTTGTTGTAATGCATGTTAATTTCATTTACCAGCTAAATTATTGTTATTATTATCAAAGTCCGTGAAAACTGGCTAAAGGAAGTGGCCATTATGCTATTGTAGTGTATTTGAGTCATGGCATATTCCATTACCACGTACAGTCATAAAGAAAGGTACAAGGAAAATGTTAACCTAGGGAGAATAAATTTAATAAGGTTGATTTGGTACTTCTTGTACATACATATAGTATGTATATCCATTTTTTCTAGCGATTCAAGATACTTTTCTTATCTGTCTGTGGCAAGTTCAAGGGCCGCTTAACTCATTCTTGTCATATCAAATCATAAATTTATAGAATATCAATAAATTAAAAATTAAGGAGAATATAGGGAAATTGTTATAATACTGGGAAATTTCCAAAATAATGGGAAAATGTATAAAATATTGGGGAAATTGTTACAATATTGGGAAATTTGTCAAAATATTGGGTTTTGCAAATAATATTGGGAATTTCTGATTTTTTATTATTATCAAAACAAAACTTCTTACAGCAAATCAACTTATATACAGAAAATAAAACATATATTCATAGAAGAGTATACACTATATTATTACAAGGGTATTGGCACCTTGTGTTACAGTCTTGCTGTGTCCAACCTGCTGTTAAACTTTTTTGCTTTACCCATTACGGAACATTAGATAATTATTGACTCGAGGAATGTCTGGTTATCATCATCCCTGTCCCGTAACTTTCGTGCCTAATTGCCAAGACGATTTATTTGACCCACTTGGCTTAAATAATTTGCTACCGCAGAGTTTACTTTTTAAGCAGTTTGGGGTACTTGAAACACCTGCAACCCAATAAGCCGATGGATACTTACTTTCAATTGAAAGCTTTGGCCAGTTGCAGTGCGATGGTGCGATTAGCGTGCAACAAATTGCTCAGATTTATTACGCGCTGCTGCGGCGACGTCGACGACGATGATGGTGACTGCGCAGCGACTGTGGCAACTGTGGCGGCTTATCAAGCGTCTTGCCAATTTTGGCAACAGCAACAGCAGCAGCGGCAGTTGCAATAGCAGTGTGTGTTATGAATTATTGGACGCTTTTGACTGCCGCCGCAGCACGGCGTGCTACCAAATTTGTGCGCCATGCTGGCCGGAGGACTTTGCTGGCGACAACAACACGGGACAGCAGCAGCCGCAGCAGGAGGCGACTGCAGCAATTTGTCAGTGCAGCGCGCTGCAGCAACGTGTCTGGGTTTGGGTTTGGGTTTAAGTTTGGGCACAGTTGGCAAAGCCAATGCCAAATATGGTTGAGCCATGGCAAATGCTGCTGCGTCTCTCTACAGCTTGGCCAGCTGCCTGTTGCACGTTGGCAACTCGTTGTTGTTGTTGTTGTTGCTATTGCTATTGCTGTTGCTGTTGCACTTGCGCATGCGCATTTATCGTTTACGTTATTTGTTGCCGCTAGTTTTCCAGTTAGCCTCAGTTAGCTGTGCTGCATTTGCTCAAAGTGAAAGATTTACGCGGCCTCGGCCTTCTCAGTCTTCCCTGCCAGCCACCACTTTCCTGCTCTTGCTGTTGCAGTTGCAGCTGTCTATGTGTGTCTGTCTCTGTGTGTGTGGCACACTGTGTTGCACTGTGCGGTGCGCATGCGTGCCGTTATGGTTTATTTAATGCGTTTTGAAAGTGCATTTTCATGTTCGATGAGATTGATGAGAAAATTTGATTTATTTTTTCTACGTATCGTACACTATATACCATATAACATACACACACACACATACATCCACACAACGTGTACCTGTATTATTCCCTCTTCTCTTTCTGTTCCTTCTGTTCACGTCAGTTACACTTGCAGGTTGCGGCATTTTGTCAGAGGGACAGTTAGAAAAGGCCGCCTCGCTCGATCGGCATTCAGTCTGGCATTCATCGCGCCATAAATGGCCGCGACCATGGGAAATGTTCATGATGCCATGATCAAGTATTTTTTCTCTATTTTTCTTTTCTTTCTTCCTTGGCAGCCTCAACAACAATTGGCTGGGAAATGTGTAGCTGGGTTGCCAGCGACGGGCAACGGACATTGACTGAGTTTTGGCTTGAAAAAGTTAAGTCAAAATATTTACAGAATGAGGAATCAAATATTCAACTTAATCTAGCTAAATACAGAGCAAAGATTAAGTTGGAAAAGTACTTAATATATACCATATATTCTTACCTTAAATCTGTTTTGTAGCTTAAGAACATTCCTTAAAGTTTCCGTAATTTAATAAGTGTAATAACGATGAAAGAAAATAGAAAAGTGGTTTTTTACTGCTTAAGTTATTACAGAATAAAGATAAGGTAAATTGGAAATAAGTTGAAGAAATGAATGAAATTAAATAAATTGTGCTCTTCAAATTAAGAATATTTTTAACAATTTTAAACCCTGGTTATCCCAACAACAAAGAAAGCCAAGAAGAATTTACAAGAGTCTAGCAGCAAAGTGTGCAGCTGTTTCATAAATTCAAGCTATTTAGTACTTCCTTTGCCATAAATTGAGCCACGCTTAATGTAGCCATAAAAAGACATTACAAGCCGCATAACAGTAAGAAAGTTGCTCGATAACCGGGCACGATGTTGCAACGTCGCCACTTTGTTGCCAATATTAGTTACGCTGGCCAATTAATTACATGATCGTAAAACATACATTTCTAAGCGTATTGATAACGGAGATAAAGGCCAAAGCGGTGCGCGACGACGCATAAAATGTGTTCGATTCCGTGCCGCGATTGCCACTGCCTGCCACAGTGCAGCTGAGTTGTTGCCTGTTGCAAGTTGTTGTTGTTGTTGGCGGCCTGGCAGCAATAAACGCATCGTTAAATGCCGCAGCAGCCTCTGGTCGTTATAACTGTGGTCCGATCTCGAGGTCTGCTTATGACATTAAATTCACACACACCACAGGGGAGGTCAAGCTGCAGCAACGTGTTGCCTCATTTGCTGTCCAAATGTCCGACTGTCTGACTGCCTGTTGCAACTTGCATAATGTTTATTAATGCGCAAATTTTAACGACGCTCTGCCCCTTTAACGATGCCTTTTAACGATTGTGCTGCCAGAGGACTGCGCCCAACACGGTCAATAGCTATTGAATAGTTGTTGCTGTTGCTGCTGCTGCAACAATCGCTTTTAGGCCTTAACAGCATTTTTTATGGCCCATGTGGCCCGTACGGCTGCCGCTTACCGTTCGTTGCAACAATTTAAATTGCAACAATTTACAATTAGCCACGTTTGTGCTCCATTTTGTTGTCGCTGATTCTTGTCAAATGAGCCGCAGTTGCTGTTGCTCTTGCTGTTGCTGTTGTTGCAAGTTGTCGTCGTCTAACGGTCACAAAAAAATTCACAATGTTGTCGACGCTTCGCAATTAAATTTTCAATTTGCCGTTGCAAGTGGACTTCTCTCTTTTTGTCGCTCTCTCTCACTCTTCCTCTCTCCATCTCTCTCTTGTCCTGCTTCAAGTGCCAATAAGCTGCAATAAGTTCCAGTTTACCTTTCCTCAACATTTTGGCCAATGCTGCCACCGACAGCTCGCCTGCTATTTGGCTTCTTCTGTTTTCCTTTGCGTCTTGCACTCGACTTTATCGCTTTCCTTTTCCCACTATTGTTCCTGCTGACGCGACCTTGACCAAGTATTGCTGTACGCGTGCAGCACGTGCTTGTGTGGGCGTGGCACTGACAATGCACTCGTGTGTTTGACATATTGAACCATTTTTAATGCGCTCTTATCAACTGCAGTGAAGCCTTACTAAGGCAAACTTTGCGCTATGAATGGTTGAAGAGCTTAACATATAAAGGTTGCTTTACAGAGATTTTTGTAAGTTACTATTGGAATCCATTTAATATACCAACTAGAAAATTTATCAAATGATAAAAAAGGGCTAAAATATCCCACTATAATCAAACCCTTTCCATAAGCTTCTCAGGATATGTTAATATGCTGCCTCTTACCTTACCTTCTACTATTATAAGAATTAGTTCAGCTTCTTCCACATAGGCAGAGTTGACTGTACCTATCTCTCTGCTTTACACTGAATCCAACTGAGACGGCAGCGCCTACAGAATGTCGTTGAGCTTTCAATAATTTGTTGTGCACTTGTTTGGCTTGTCATCTGACGGCACTGCAAGTTCAGTAATAATGCTTGGCCAGCCTGTAATTCCGTTATGTGCAGCTGCCACCCGCGACGCAGCGCGGCGCCTCTGTAAGCTGCAATTTGATAAACGTGATGGCATTAATGTCGTTGGAAATGAAAAGCGCCGAAGCTGATGCCGTAGCTGAAGTTGAAGTTGATGTTGATGCTGAATCTTATGACAGGACTGACTGGAATAGCTGCTGTAAGAGACAACAGCAACAGAAACAACGACAGCCATGACTGGCATACAATATAGCATCAAGGACGCCAACCTTTGTAAGCGAAGATCTTCTCTGTGCTGCGCCATCTTATTATGGGGCAATAATAGAAAATGTATTGAGGCTAAGCGGACTTTATTTTAAACTCAGGTGGAATTTTAATTCTGAAACTACTCTTAAATAAAAAGACTTCTTTTCTTTGTTACGCTAAGAGAGAGTAATCTATTTGAATCGTTCGCCTAAATTCATTTTCTGCACGATAGTCATCACGCTGAATGCAAATTTGGCCACCTTTTAATGAAAACTATTAGAAAAATCGTTTAATAAAAGACAAATGTCTGTACTCACTTTAATATTGCTATTCATGGTGATGGAAAATATGCCTCCAGCGATAAATTGGAGTGGCTGTTGCAGCTTTAGCAAAAATATTCGCAATGTAGACTTGTATTTCGGTTCAGCGTCGATCCATTGGGAATGAGCTAATAAGTGAGATGATTCCTCACAATCTGCGACCAACAGATCACAAAGATAACAGAACGGAAAAGTCTGCATAAGCACGGCAGTTATATAAACAATCGAGGAAAGTCCACGAACTAAACCGGAGAACACAATAACATTGACCAAGGTGACTCCCAGAACAAATCCGATTATCAGAAATTGAATAAAGATAGTGCCAGAGATAACTGGACGCATCAAGTCGCAACAGCTAGAAAACGAGAATAAATAATATTGCTAATATCTTGCCAATATATCGAAATTAACTCACTTTATTATTGCCTGATGCCTCTTGATGCATCTCACCAGCTCGTCAAAGTTCTCCGCCTCATCTTTGTTTGGATCACTGCGCAAGCGTCTAATTTGGTTCTTCAGAACATTAATGTGGGCTCGAAACATAAAGACAAATATCAGAGTATAAGTGTCCGTGAGAAGCTGGAATATTACCGCCATGGTCACACTGAAGTACTCAGTAAGTGTGTGCACCCAGTAATGCCATCCTCCGTCTCGCCAGTTCATGAAGGGATTGTATACCATCCAAGGAGGTATTCCATTCAGTAAGCCAGTCACAAGGACGGCGACGGAGTATCCCAAGTAAACGATTGTGTAACTCAAAAATATTAAGTTACAATACGCCACAGCCTTGTGGATTATCTCTCGATCGCAATCATGCTCGAGGTTCTCGTCTAATTTGCTCAACTCTGACCTTGTTTGATTAAGACGCATTAGTAAAGTGATAACTATAAAACTTTTAATCGTTGCTCCCCATGAGTTTACGCTGATTTGAAGTACATTCAGAAACTCCATGGCAGAAAAAGTTGTAAACTCAATATACATAGTGAGGACTATGCCGATCGGGTAATAGACGCCGCTGATAGTGACTGTTAAGCCGGTCCACAAAATGTACAAAAATCGAATTATTCCTTTTTTGGGAGGCATCCAGCCGACGAACTTCATCATCCGATATAAATAGGTGCTAGCCTCTATAGAATGCACGCGTATCCAGAGCGGACCTGCATATATAAGTTCAAATATTCTGGCCATACTGATAGCCCAGAAGTGATTCACTGCCTTTTTATTATTTTAAATATTGTTCAAGAGAATTTAAATTCCCTCGATTGAAGGTCTTTTGCCTGACAGGCATGGGGTCTGTCATTAGGAAAACTGTCAGGGAATGTGTCAACTGTCACTCTTATTTGAAGCCAAATACCTTTTAAGTAATATTTATTTATTTATAGGAACTATTTATTGCATTTACTTTCTGTACTTATTGAAACCTTTCGGCAAGATTTAGTTTCTCCACTATAGTAATCACGCTAATTGCGAATTTGGCCACCTATTGGACACCAATTGATTAAGTTATATGCTTTAAAAATCCATATATTGTACTTACTTTTATATTACTATTCATAGAGATGTGAAATATGCCACCAGCTTTAAAAATAATTGGTTTTTGTAGCTGCAACATAAAAATTCTCAGTGTAGATTTGTATTTCCGTTCAGCATCGATCCAATACGAATGACCCAACAAGTTGGATAAATCATCACAATCTTTTGCGAGTAAGTCGCAAAGGTAGCAAAATGGAAAGGTCTGCATTAGAAGAAGAACCACATAAACAACCGAGGCAAGTCCACGGGCAAGTCCGGAAAACAATAGTGCATTAACCAATGTTAGTCCTAGGATCAATCCAATCAGTAGGAACTGTATGAAGATTGTTCGAGAGAAAACAGGACGCATCAAGTCACAGCATCTAATAAGAAGAAAGAAATAATCATTGCATTTATATTAATATATTTTTATATTAACATATATCATTATTTTCAACTCACTCTAGAATCAACTTGTGTTCCTTGATGGAACTTATCAGCTCGTCGTAGTTTTCACTTTCAGTTTTAAGTGGATCAGTTCGAAGATTTCTGATATGGTCCTTTAATATATCAATATGAGCCCGAAAAATTGTAACATAAATAACAGTATAGGAATCCCAAACTAGAACTGTACACACTCCCATAGATCCACATATATACTCGATTATAAGGTGCATCCAAAAGTGAAACTTTCCATTGCGCCAATTGAACACTGGGTTGTATAGCATCCAGGGTGGCTGTCCATTAATTATACCAGAAAGAACTACCGAAATTGTAAATGCAAAGCATAAGTAGCCGTAAACCAAGAAGATTTTGTTGCAAACAGCGACTGCATTATGAATCTTTTTGCGATCGCTCTCTGTCTCCATGGTCTTGTCTGATTGATCTAATAATAGCTTTGTGTTATGTTGACGCGAAAGCGACACTATCCCACATAAGCATTTTAAAATTGCACCAGTTGCATTTACAAAGGTTTGGAGAATATAGAGAAAGTCTCCAGGCTCCAAATTTTTAAAATCGATGAACAAGTTGAAAGAGAACCCAAAAGGGATGTAAATTGTTATGACAAATACCAAACCTGTCCATAACAGGTATAAGTATCGCTTTCCTCCCCTATCTGGTGGTATCCATCCCAAAAAGTGCATGACACGGTACAAATAGGTGCAAGCCTGCCTTGAATGCACTCGAGACGACAGTGGAGCGGGATAAGTAAGTTCAAATAATTTAGCCATACTGTAGTCCAAAAGACCTACATTGTGCTTTTAAGCAGGGTGCGTATGTTCCAAGAATCACGGTCAGCTGTTCAGTTCACACGGTAGTTGGTCTGTAATTAGGAACAGCGTCAGGGATAGTGTCAAGTGTCAGTTTCATTTCAGTTTTATATTATTGCACTACCCATAGCGTAAAAGGGTATAATAACTTTGTGCCAGCGGAAAATATATGTAACAGGCAGAGATACCCATGGCAGACCCAATAAACTACGAGTATATATGTTCTGAATTAGCATCAACAGCTAAGTCGATATAGTCTGTTAGTCATCAGTCTGTCAGTCTGTCAGTCTGTCAGTCTGTCAGTCTGTCAGTCTGTCAGTCTGTCAGTCTGTCAGTCTGTCAGTCTGTCAGTCTGTCAGTCTGTCAGTCTGTCAGTCTGTCAGTCTGTCTGTCTGTCTGTCTGTCAGTCTGTCAGTCTGTCAGTCTGTCAGTCTGTCAGTGTGTCAGTCTGTCAGTCTGTCAGCCTGTCAGCCTGTCAGTCTCTCAGTCTGTAAGTCTGTCTGTGTGTCTGTCTGTCTGTCTGTCTGTCTGTATGTCTGTCTATCTGTCTGTCTGTCTGTCTGTCTGCCCGTCTGTATACTCGAGTATACTCGACTGTAGATTTCATGCTTGTTTTAATATAGGAATTCATTATTCACTTAGTATTATAGAAACAATATCACTACAATACATAAGTGCATATACTTTCTGTACTTATTGAAACCTCTCCGCAAGATTTAGTTTTTTTACTATAGTAATCACGCTTACTGCGAATTTGGCCACCTGTTAGAAAGTTATTGAATTTGTTAAAGGCCTGAAATAAATATATCCAATATTATACATACCTTTATATTACTATTCATTGAGATAGGAAATGTGCCACCAGCTTTGAATCGAATTGGATTTTGTAGGTGCAGCATAAATATTCTCAGTGTGAATTTGTACTTGGGCTCCGCATCGATCCAATACGAATGACCCAACAAGTTGGATAAATCCTCGCAATCTTCAGCTATTAAATCGCAAAGGTAGCAAAATGGAAAAGTCTCCATCAGAACAATTACTAGATACACAATCGAGGCAAGCGCCCGAATAAATCCGGAAAACAATAACACATTAACTAATGTTAGTCCTAGAATCACACCAATTATAAGGAACTGTATAAAGATTGTTCCATTAAAGACTGGTCGCATCAAGTTGCAGCATCTGATTGAAAGAAAGAATTAATAGTTAAAGGTTTATATGCATGCTTATTATCATACTCTAGTATCAGTTTGTGTTCCCCGATGCAGTGAACTAGCTCGTCATAGTTCTCACTCTCAGTCTTAAGAGGATCAGTACGAAGCTTTTTGATGTGTTCCTTCAATATATTAATGTGAGCCCGAAAAATAGTTATATAAATGAGGGTATACGAATCCCAAACAAGATCTATTAACACCGTCATAGATCCACATATATACTCGAGTACCAAATGTGAATAGAAGTGGAGATTTCCATTGCGCCAATTGAAAAATGGGATATATATCATCCACGGTGGTCTACCAGTGATCACGCCAGCAACAACTCCCGATATTGTATATGCGAAGTAACAAAGGCCGTAAATCAAGAAGATTTTATTGCAAACAGCGACTGCATCATGAATCTTTTGGCGATCGCTCTCTGTCAGCACTCTTTTCTCCAACTCATCCAATACTAGCTGCGTCTCATGTTGCCGGGAAAGGAACACTATTCCACACAAGCATTTCAACATTGCACCAACTGCATTTATAAAGGTTTGGAGAATAGACAAAACATCTCCAGGTGTTAAATTCCTAAAATCGATAATTAAGTTTAGAAGGAAACCAATGGGGATGTAAGTGCCTGATATGGCAAAAACCAAGCATGCCCACAATAGGTATGCGTATCGCTTTACTCCTCTCTCTGGTGGAATCCATCCCAATAAATTCATAGCGCGGTACAAATAGGTGCAAGCCTCCCTTGAATGCACTCGATACGATAGTGGAGCGGGATATGTTAGTTCGAACATTTTGGCCAGACTGTAGTCTAGAACGTGCAGAACTGTCTTTATAAATAATGTTCGACTGCAGTCAATGATCGCGGACAGCTGTTCCATTCCCTTGACTGGAGGTCACTTGTTTGGCTTGTGGTCTGTAATTAGAAAACCCTTCAGAAAAAGTGTCTATTGTCAGTTTCGATACAAGTTAAATGCCGATTAAATTTATTTATTATTTAAGTTTAGCAATGGTTTAATATATATGTAAATAATCTTTACAATTCATTAGTGTATATATCGTGTTTTAATTTCTGTATTTATTGAAACCTATCGGCAAGATTTAGTTTCTTCACTATAGTAATCACGCTAAATGCGAATTTGATCACCTATTGGTAGCAAATAATTATTTTATAAGCTTAAAAAAATGAATATATTGTACTTACTTTTATATTACTATTCATAGAGATGGGAAATATGGCCCCTGCCGTATATCGAATAGGTTTTTGTATATGCAACATAAAAATTCTCAGTGTAGATTTGTATTTCCGTTCAGCATCAATCCAATACGAATAATACAACAAGTTGGATAAATCCTCGCAATCTTTTGCCAATAGATCGCAGAGGTAACAAAAAGGAAAGGTCTGCATTAGAAGAAGAGCTACATAATAAATCGAGGCTATTCCGCGGACAATTCCAGAAAATAGTAATAAATTGACCAATGTTACTCCTAGCATTGATCCAATCAGCAGAAACTGTATAAAGATTGTTCTAGAGAATACAGGACGCATCAAGTTGCAGCATCTAAATTAAAGAAACCGATTATTTATAAGTCTTTGTATTCTATGGACTTACTTGAGAATCAACTGGTGTTCCGTGATGCAGCCTACTAGCTCATCGTAGTTCTCAGTCTCACTAACGAGGGGATTAGTACGAAGCTTTTGCACATGATCTTTTAAAATATCAATGTGAGCCCGAAAAATAGTTACATAGACAAGCGTATACGAATCCCAAACTACAGCCATAAACACCGTCAAAGACCCAATGATGTACTCGAAGGCTAAATGAAACCAGAAGTGTAGATTTCCATTCCGCCAATTGAAAAACGGGTTGTATATCATCCACGGTGGCCGACCAATAATTGCGCCAACCAGAACTGCTGAAATCGTATATGCGAAGTAACAATACGAATAAAGCAAAAAAACTTTGTTGCTAAGAGCGACCGCATTATGGATCTTTCGGCGATCGCTTGCTGCATGCACTGTCTTGTCCAGTTGATCTAATAATAGCATTGTCTCATCTTGTCGTGAAAGGGAAATAGTCCCACAGATGCACTTCGTTACAACACCAATTGCATTTAAAAAGGTTTGGATAACATACAGAAACTCTCCAGGTGTTATGTTCTCAAAATCCATAGCTAAGTTAATGTTAAACGCAACCAGGACGTAAATTCCTGCAATGGAAAATACTAAGAACGCCCACAATAAATAAACGTATCTCATTGCTCCTCTCTCTGGTGGTATCCATCCCAAGAATTTCAAGCCACGGTACAAATAAGTGCAAGCCTCCCTAGAATGCACTCGAGATGACAGTGGAGCGGGATAAGTAAGTGCGAATACTCGTGACATTCTAGGTCTTACTTCTACGACAGAAACTGTTGAACTTAACTTTCATACTGTGTCAGGCATTGCATATGGTGATTCCCATCCTCTCTTAGCTAGCCTCTAATAGTTCTAGACTGTCAATCAAACTCGAATTCGAAGTAGGCGACACCTTAAAATGACAGAATATTCGATTAAATATTTATCTGAGTGCTTGTGTTTTATTAGTTCACAATAGACAATTCAAATTGAAACAATATTTAGCTTATTTAAAACGATCAGCCAGATTCATTTCCTGCAATATAGTCATCACACTAAATGCAAATTTTGCCATCTACATAAATGAAAAATAGAATTGAAATCAAAGATTAAAATACAAATCAATAGATGAACCCACCTTAATGTTGTTGCTCATCGATACAGGGAAAATGCCACCAGCATTGAACATAATCGGTTGTTGAAGGTGGTGCAGAAATATCTTCAGTGTAGCCTTGTACTTAGGCTGAGCATCCACCCACTGGGTATGAGCCAATAAATTTGAAAGATCCTCGCTATCTTCCACAATAAAATCACAAAGGTAGCAAAAGGGAAACGACTGAAACAATGCAGTGATTAAGAGCACAATCGCTGGTAGTCCACGTAAAATGCCCGAAAATAACATAATATTAATAAGAGTCAGACCTAGGACCAAACCAATCAATAGAAACTGTACAAAGATGGTGAGCGAAACAACGGGACGCATTAGATCGCAACATCTGAATATAGAATAAAGCTTAGTACCTCAAATAACTTGATATCTTTAAATTGACCTACCGTATTATCCTCTTATGGTATACTATGCATTTTACAAGATCGTCGTAGTTCTGGGCTTCCGTCTTGAATGAATCATTACGTAAGTTGCGTATGTGATTCTTGAGGACATCGACATGAGCTCGACAAATAATAAGAAATAAAAGAAAACATGTATCCCAAATCAAAACCATTGCCACTGCCATTGGACCAATGAAACATTCAAGTGCTATCTGCATCCAGAAGTTGAATGTTCCGTCGCGCCAGTTGAAGAAAGGATTGTATATCATCCAGGGCGGTTGTCCATTGAATACTCCGACAAGGATACCACAAATCGAGTAACTGCAGTAGAGCTTGCCATAGATTGAAAATATGTAGTTACAGAAGGTCACTGCCTTATTTATCTTTTCCCGATCGTTGTCACCTGCCAGCATCTCATCTAGTTTGTCCATCAATAGCATCATTTCATGCAGACGTGTTAGAAATATGATTCCGATGATATCCTTAGCCGTTGCCCCGACCGTAGTCAAGAATGTTTGACCCAGGGTTAGAAACTCTCCTGGTGTTAAGTTGTGCATGCCAATGCTAAGATTGAGAGCATAGCCGACTGGCAAGTATAGTCCTGATAAACCAAATACCAAGCATGCCCACACTAGGTACACGTATCGCTTAACTCCAGTTTCTGGCGGTAAATAGCCAACAAACTTCATTACCCGGTACAGATAGCTGGTACATTCCCAGGAACTCAATAGTACAAACGGTGGAGCCGGATATGTTAGTTCTAATTTCCTGGTCATGGTAAATAATGATGGGAAATAGTTGCGCTCACCTTTTATACCGTTCGAAACGAAGGCCATGTTCCTGAGTTCAGTTTCCGTGCGACTTTAAGTGTCAGTATCACCAGTTAAGTTCTTTCGTCGTATAATTAAACGTCAGAACTGTCCTATTCAACAATTTTCCTTTTGAATAAAACCATGTGGTTATGATATGAATTGTTAATTGTGTAATTATTTATATATATAATAATATAACAATTTTATTATATCTAGAATGATTGTATCTAATCATATTCCTGCCTGAATATGAACTAATTGAATTATGTATAGAAATCCACAAGACAAGATCTTTAATATCTCTTATTACGATTTAACTTATTCAAGGCGTTCAGCAAGATTCAATTTTAGAACTATGGCAATCACGCTAAACGCAAACTTGGCCAGCTTAAATAAACAAGAATACATATATAAATTTAAGAAAGTAGAAGGTACTACAAAGTTAGATAATCCCACCTTTAAGTTGGTACTCATGGTAATGACAAAGAAACCTCCTGCAATGAATTGAATAGGCTTCTGCATGCGTAGTAAAAATATTCTCAGTGCAGATTTGTATTTAGGCTCTGCGTCGATCCAATTCGACTGCGCTAGGTGGTTAGACAATTCCTTACAATCTTCATCTAGCAAATCACAAAGATAACAGAAAGGGAAAGTCTCAAATAGAAGAGCAAAAGAACATAGAATAGTGATCAATCCTCGACCTAATCCGGGAAACAATAAAACATTAACCAATGTCACGCCCAGCACCATTCCAATCAATATGAACTGCGTAAAAATAGTGCGAGATATTACTGGATGCAGCAAGTCACAGCATCTGGTTAGAAGAAAAAGAATATCTCCAAAGAAACTATGCAGTATGATGAAGTCAATTTACTTACTGCAAAATCAGCTTGTGTTCTTTTATGCATCCAATCAACTCGTCATAGTTCTCAGATTCAGTTTTCAATAGATCTGCACGTAAATACATTAAATGATCCTTTAAATTGTCAATGTGTGCACGAATAATAATAACAAACACCAGAGCATATGCATCCCAAACTATCTGCAAAGACACACAAAAGGTTGCCATTATAAATTCAAGGAGAGTTTGCTTCAAGACGTAATCGCCTCCCTGGCGCCAACTGAAAAACGGATTGTACACCATCCATGGAGGCTTTCCAGATATTAAACCTGTGATAAGCATTGCCACAGCATAGCCCCAGTACAAGATTGCGTAGAATACAACAATTTTGTTACAAAAGGCAACAGCATTGTTGATGCGATGACGATCACCATTTCCCCTTAACGTTTCATCCATTTTGTCCAACAACAATTTGGTGCGTTCTAAATTCATTAAGAAAACCAGCCCAATAATAGTTTTTGCCGCTGATCCACAAGTGTTGATTAATTGTTGCATTGAGCTCAGAAACTCCGAAGGTGTTAAATGTTCGAAATCAGTCATGAGATTAAGACCGAAGCCAATTGGCAAGTAGATGCCAGAAATACTAAATACTAAGCATGCCCAAAGCATGTAAAAGTATCGACTAGCGCTCTTCTCTGGTGGTAAATAGCCCAGGCACTTCATGATCCGATACAGATAGGTGCAGGACTCACGGGAAGCAACTTTAACCGACAACGGAGCCGGATATGTTAGCCTGAATATCTTGGTCATGACGAACAACACTAACTGGCTCGATACCGGCTTTTATACTGAATGGAAACAAATGAAAACTAGTGCGTAGGAAGTGACTTAGTACTGCCAGGTGGTTGTCTAGAGGAAGTGGAGGTCTCAAACGATTTTTCGCCAACACTTGCCTTGTTATTAGTAAAGAAAACTGTCAATCACTTGACACACAAACGACATTCTAGTCAGGTGCGATTCATTTGTTTAAGGCTGTGAAACCTGCTATTAAATGTCAATTCAATTTAAGACGCTAGACTGATGTCCTTTTAAAGAAATGAATTTATTGAATTTACTCTTTATACAAATCGATCATTGAGATTCATTTTCTGCACTATAGTCATAACCGTAAACCCAAATTTAGCTACCTGTAAACATAGAAAGAACCTTTGTTGTATGCTCATAATTTGGACATTTTACGCACCTTAAGATTGCTACTTATTGTGATTGGGAAAATGCTGCCGGCAATAAATACGATTGGCTGTTGAACGTGGAGCATAAATATTCTCAGTGTAGACTTGTATTTTGGCTCGGCATCGATCCAATGCGATTGTGCAATTAAATTGGAAAGGTCCTCACAATCTTTAACAAGTAAGTCGCATAGATAGCACAAGGGAAATGTCTGCAATAAGACAGCTCCAAAGAACAGAATCGCCGCTATCCCACGAAAAAAACTCGCAAAGTGTATTACGTTGATTAGAGTAAGTCCCAGTACAACCCCTATGAGTAGGAACTGCACGAATATTGTTCGGGAAATAACTGGACGCATAAGGCGACAAGATCTGTTAAGGAAACAAATTCATTATAGTGTTTAATTTTAAAACATGGTACAACATACCTTAGAATATCTTTATGATCCACAATGCAACTAACGAGTTCCTTGTAGCTCTCAGCTTCTGGTGTGAGAGGATTGGAACGTAATAGACGAATGTGATCCTTAAGAACATCGATGTGGGCTCGCAGAATGATTATGAATATGAGAGGGAATGTGTCCATTACCAGTATTGCATTCGCCATCATAAACATAATCGAGTATTCAAGCATCGTTTGCATCCACAGATAGAAAGCTCCATCACGCCAATTGATAAACGGATTAAAGACCAGCCAAGGTGGTTTTCCGGTCAGCACTCCGGCAATGAGGACCGAAATTGTATATCCCAAATAAAACATACCATAATTATAAAATATATAATTGCTACGTGCCACAGCCTTGTGAATCCGCAGACGATCATTGTCGCTCACCAGTCTCCCATCGAGAGTATCAAGTATCATCTCCATGCCGCGTATAAATGTTGGTAAATTCAGAGCTGTCATTGCCTTAATCGATGCTCCTATTATGTTAACAGACACTTGAAATACATCAAGAAATTCCCCAGGCGTAAACTTCTTGAAATCTACAATCAAGCTGAAGGCCAATCCAATGGGAAGATACAGTCCCGAGAAAGTGAACACAAAGCACTTCCAGCATAGATAAAGACAACGCTTCAGTCCCTGCTCCGGTGGTATCCACCCGACGAACGTCATCACCCTATACAAATAGGTCCAACACTCTCTGGAACTCACGCGAACTGTCAGCCCCGCTGGGTATGCAAGCCTGAATATTCTGGCCATTGCGAACACTGGCTAACTAACTACTCTGAACCGCGAACTGGCATTGAGCTTTTATACCAACTTGAGAAATAGCTTTCGACCTATTCCAGGGCGTGTGATTTGAGCAGCTGTCAAGTTCGCAAGGCGCGAAAGCGTCCTTCGTTTAACGCCAATGACCAAGTAAAGTAGTTAATGCCAATTATTTTCAAATTAAATAGTGACTAAACACAATGCAAACTTTTGAAATGAATCGAATAAATATTAAATGAATATTTGATTTAAATTTGATGGGAATATTAAGATGATATATATAATATATTGTACATATAACATGTACTACATGTATGAGTTATATCTCATTCAAGCAGTGAAGTTAGCTATTGATAAGCAAAACTAGATCTTTTATTTACGCAACCAAATTATAAATGTGTCTCCAAATCAGCTTTAACAGGCTAAACAGTAAAGATTTCAAGTGTGAGCTTTCCACTATTAGGAAAGTCTATACCTTATTGGATTATCTATTACAACATAACTCCTTTAATAAAAATGTAAATATGTATGCAATATGTAACTTATTTCCTATCTTCTGTCAAGTTCGATTGTCCCACAATGGTTATAACACTGAATGCAATCTTGGCAACCTGTAAAGAAAATCTTATTAAGCTCCAATGAAATTGTTGGTATTCTTAGTATTTGTACCTGCATATTACTTTTGATACTGATGGGAAACATGCCCCCAGCTATAAAGATAATGGGCTTTTGCAGGTGGTGCATGAAGATCTTCAGGGTTGACTTAAATCTGGGCTCAGCATCGATCCAATGTGATTGCGCCAATAAGTTAGACAATTCCCGACTATCTTCAACTAGCAAATCACAAAGATAACAAAATGGAAAAGTCTGCAACAAGCAGGCGGTGAAGAAAATGATCGCCGATATGGATCGAAATATTCCAGAGAAAAATAGTACGTTAATCACTGTGAATCCGAGCACAACTCCAATTAGTAAGAACTGTACGAAGATTGTGCCCGATATAGCTGGTCGCATCAAGGCACAGCCTCTAAGAAAGATAGAATATACAGTTTATATTCCTATTGTTCCAAATTGTTGCAATCTACCTTAATATTCCCTTGTGATAGAGTATACAACCCACCAAGTCCTCATAGTTGTCAGCCTCTGTTTTGAGTGGATCCGAACGAAGGTTGCGAATGCGATCCTTGAGGACGTTGAAATGAGCTCGAAAAATAGTAACGAATATCAAAGTGTATGTATCCAGGACTAAGCCTATTAATACCGCCATTGACATAATAAAGTTCTCTAGAATTGACTGCATCCACATGAGAATTCTGCTGTCGCGCCAATCGAATAGTGGATTGTAAATCATGAAGGCTGGACGGTTATTGAATATGCCAGCCATGCAGGCGAATCCGGGGTAACCCAAGTAGACAACCATGTACAGTAGTAAAATGTAGTTACATTGTGCCACAGCCTTGTGGATTATCCAACGATCACTCTCACTTCGCAGCTGATCGTCCAAAGTGTCCAGCACCGATAGAGTCTGTTGCAAACGCGAGATAAACATCAATAGAACCAAAACCTTTGCGGACTCTCCCATAACATTCAAGGATACTTGAAGTACAGCGAGCGTCTCCTCTGGATTAATATTTCCGAAATCCTTTACGAGACTTAGAATAAAACCAATAGGTAAATACACTGTTATTAATCCAGTTGACAAGAACGACCAGAATTGGTATAAATAACGTTGCCATCCTTGATTCGCTGGTGGTGACCAACCAATGAACTTCATTGCTCTATAGAAGTAGGTGCAACTCTCTCTCGAACGCACCCGCATCGCAGGCGGAGCTGGAGTTATAAGTCTGAATATTCTGGCCATTGTTAAAGGAACTATGGGCAGTTGAGGTACTGCACTTATCTTTTATACCGAGTTCAGGATGGAACATTGAGCTAATGAGACACATTAAAAATCAATTATAGTCAAGCGCGCGAGTCGCCCTTAAGTACTTTTGCTCATTATAAAATCGATACAACAGTTTTCTTCAAATTAAATACCGAAAGCCCTTATACTATATGGGAATCGAGGGAACTTTACCTTAATTTATCTAATTATCCGTTAAGTGAATTTCTTAAACGAATTTCGCATGGCAATTTTAACAGCTGCTAATATCACGTGGGATTACTGAAATAATTATGTAGAAGTCCTTGTTCACTCGTGGGGCCTTGAAAATAGTCTCAAGAAACCCGACTTGGTGCAATGAGCTTTTAATTAAATAGCAACCTAATAGAACCAGACATCACAATAATCGCAATCAGCTTTATGAGGCGCATCAGTGGCAACAAGATCAGCATACGAGATGAAACTTTTACTGCGCTTCCATCGCCATCGCCAGTTACAGTTAACATTATTAGCCCCGCCATTGAGAACAGCCGCATCAAGAATAATAATAACAACGGCAACAAGAAACAGCAGCAGCAGCAGCAACAGCAGCAGAGGCAGTAACAACAACGTCGATTTGAACAGCAACAACTGCAAGTGGCCGCTTAATGACTTTAATAATCCTGTCACCGATCATTAAAAAATCTCTGCGAACACACAAAAGAAATTCCATGGCAGCTCCAATCAAAATAAAGTACGCGCTCTTCCTGCCCAGAGCCAGCTCGAAGGAGAAGACGGAGCAGGAGACTTCGCCTTCGACTATGACTCCTAGAGAAGGCAGCCAATTACAGTGAGTCCAGAGAGAGAGAGACAATGTTGAGCAAGAAGAGCCAAGATCTGGACGGATCGTTTGTGACGATCGTGCGGCATTTGGCAGTCTCGACAGAGTCGGAGAGTTGAAGTCGGAGTCGGTCTCTCTCGACGTGGTATTCAAATTTTAACAACATTTTAATGATAACTTCAGCAAACATTAAAACTCATTCAGGCATAATAAACATTAATAACACTTTAATCCAGTGGGGTGCCAAGGGAGGCAAGCTCTGTTGCAGCTGTGCCAGTGCTATCAAAATAATCAGAGGAGAGTCCCAAGCGGAGCCTGCGGAGAACGAGTGAGAGAGAGAGAGAGAGGGGAAAAACAGTGCAATCGTGGACTGTGGCCGCCAGGTCTTGGAATAAATAATACTAGAAGAGAAACTTGTTGTTGCCTGGGCGCGTTGTAAGGCTATAAAAATGCATGTTTGCTAAATCAATGCAACAACTTGGGGGCATGGCAGCAGCAGCAGCAGTGGCAGCGGCAGCCAAAAGCGTCCCACATGCAGCCTCTTGGACCTATGCCTTTGCCAGTGAGTGTGTGTGTGTGTGTATGTGTGTGAGTGTGCCTGGCATACCTGCCCACCTTTCGCTCGGCATCCTTAGTGGCAGCTTGGCGGCTGTGTGCGATCTTGCCACTTACGTAGGCCGCGTGTGGCAGGTTGCCGTTGCCCGTCGCTCGCATCGGCCCCATACCAAGGTCTTTTTAGCTCGCAGGCCAGATCATTTTGCTTCCTAGTTGCGCCCGGCTTTGCCCCATGTAATTGTGTTTGGTCATGTGTGTGCGGCAGAGGATGCCATTCTGCGCGAACTCCCTCTCTCTCTCTCCGTCGCTCGCTCTCCCTCTCTGAATGTCGCTGTCCCTTGGACATTGATGTGGGGAATTGGTTGATTC
Organism: Zaprionus davidi; assembly: GCA_018903715.1. Taxonomy (NCBI): domain Eukaryota; kingdom Metazoa; phylum Arthropoda; class Insecta; order Diptera; family Drosophilidae; genus Zaprionus; species Zaprionus davidi. Next base: position 4,197,736 of record JAEIGL010000003.1, read on the forward strand.
CATTTTGGCAAGCAGCTTGCAACAGTTAGAGAATAAAGAACAGCACAAAATTATGAATAAAATATTAAATAGGCTAGCATGCAATATTAATTAAATAAATGAATATTATTTAATATTATAATAGCAAAATAAATAGATATTTATGTTTCTTGCTATTATAATGCTTTTGTAGTTTTTGTAATATTAATATACAATATAAATCAACCTTTCATCATGCTCATTATGTGAGAATTCGAAAAAACTTCGTGAAGTAATTCAGCATTTGAAGTTCCCTCCCAGTTTGTAAGGGCATCGCATCTGTCGACTTCACCAACGCGATTTATCCATTGGATTCTATTACTTTTATTTCACTTATCAAGCAAACATGTTGCCGTTGTACGGCCCCCTACCGCTAACTTGTTGCCGTCTTTCTTCTTGCTCTGCTTGTTGTTGGTGGTGCAGGAATAGCAATGGTCGATGGTCCGCTATCTTTAGTATGGTCTCGCGTCTTGTGGCCTGCGAGTAGGTTCGCAATAGCATTTAAAATCTGGTTGGTTAACCGGCGGACCGGTCCGTTTGTCTGGCATATTTAAAGGTTATGTGGAGGGCTGCCTGCCTCGAGGTAGAGTTGGAGCTGGAGATGTTGTTGTTCGCTAGCTTAGCTACATATATTGCTGAAGTTGGCCAGTTGGGAGTTTAAGTGCCGCGCGCTGGTTGCGTAATAAACATAAAATTCAATTTTCATTAAGATGTTTGCTAGATCCCTTGCAGTTTACCGTTATGTTGGCCGGCCACGAACCACTCGGATAGGGCTTAGCGAAAGAGAATTATTTCAATAATGAATTCGCGATAAACTGGACGGGGCGCGTTGGTCGTTTTACTATATACGAAGAGGCCTAGCAGTATTCCATGTACTTAGGCTGGGGGCAGGAGCAGGAGAGAGACAGGGAGGGGGAGACAGAGGTTTAGGTTGCACGGGCTGAAGGCCCGAAGGTTCTCAGCTCGCGTCGAGTGCTGTGCAATTTTCTCACATGGCAGTCGCAAATCCATTCCCAGTGCCGGCCCCAATACCAGTCGACCAAGTCAAGTTGTCCCTCCAAAAGTTGTAGATTTAAATGAACATGACGATGGCGAGGAGCGCGCAGTGAGGAGAAGCAGGAGAGCCAAGCTGGCCGAGGGACATCGTTGTCGTCGTCGTCGTCGTCGTCGTCGTCGTCTAATGCCCGAGCCCATGCGTGTTGATCTTCCGCCTTCCGTGCCGCGATTTTGCAGCGATTGCAGTTCCAAGTTCCCAGTTGCCGTTGCCCATAGCCGACACCGTTGACGAACTTCATTATGATCGAGATGATGAAGATTAGCGGCAAGCGATTCCGATTGCAGATGCATCCGCGAGTTGGCATTTTCTACTGCATCGTCTTCTGCTTCTTCTTCTTCTTCTTCTTCTTGATACTCTTCCTCTTCCTCTGCTGCTTGCTTTGCTTTAAACAAGTTTTCACTGCCCCGTTGCAGTTCTTGTTGTTGCTGTTGTTGTTGTTATTATATATTGTTGCTGTTGTTGCAAGTGCAGTGCATGGGCAATATTTAAATTGTTTTATGCTTTCAAGTGTTGTTGGCGGCCCCCCTTCCCTGCCCCCCCGCGCCTGGGCCAACGCATGTCCTAATGCGTAAGGCCGCGCGCTGTTGGAGAGCTGCAGCGCAACTGCTTCCTAGTTGGGCTGGGATTTGCCCCTTGCTGTTGCTGTTGTTGTTGCTGCTGTTGTTGTCGTGGCTGTTGTACGACTTGCTGTTAGTGGGGCTACCTGTACCTGTACCTGTACCTGAGTCTCGGCCGCTGCTTGTGCTTTAAATTTCCGTTTATGCCTTTTGAGAGCCTGTAAAATGTTAAATAAAATTTAAATTTATTGCTCGGCCGAGCGGCGATTGACGTCTGCACATGGCCATGTGGCCAACTGGCCAAGTGGGCAAGCTCCACCAGCAACCACCAACACACCCCGCCCTGACCATCACCACCACCAGCAGCAGCAGGAGCAGCAGCAGATGGTCGGTGCTTAATGCTTATCGCTATTGCTTATGGCCTGCTACCACTTACCGCAACGGCCGCCTCTGCCTCGGCCTCTGCCCCGCCCCCTTTGCCACACTGACTGTGGATGCGCCCAAGGCGTAGTCGCATTTGCCTCCAACTCCCATTCGAATTCGCCTAACGGAAACTCATGTGAATGCAATTCGGTGGGGCTAACTATTTAATATCCTTGAATTACAGGCAATTCATTCGGCGAATCTAACAAAATGTAGCGTATTATGAAAATGTGTCGACGTCGCCGATATACCCCGTAATGGCAGAGAGATCGAGCGATCCACTGAGCCACTGATACTCTGTTGCGCTGTTGCAGCAAAATGAACGATTAGCCGAATTTAAAGCTACTAACTGCAATGATTCCAGCAAATTACAAAACGTGTGTAGCTTAACTGGACTGCGCCACGACGACAATGGCCAATGGCCACTACTTTGGCTAATACTGCTACCAATTTGGCCGACAAGCACAATCACTGCTATTACAACTGTAATTACTACTACTACACTACTGCTACTACTACGACTTCTAATACTATTGCCATGATTACCACTGAAATACGATTACTAATCTACTTCGACTACTAAAGATGCTTATCGAAATGTCTACTATTATACGTACTTAGAACTCGGTTCTGCTTTTACTACATATACTTTGCTACAAGATCAACAGTCGGTTCTACTTCTATTACTACTGTTTGAACTACTCCTAGTACCACCTACAACTACATTTAATAATACCCCTTCTATTACTGCTACTCCTACTTTTACTACTGCTCGTACTACACGTACAACTTATACAATTGTTAGACTACTTCTACTCCCACTTCTACAACTCTTAACATTAATTATACTCTGAATATTTATATTTGTATTTCAGTCTCACTTAAAAATAGAAGCAGTAATATTTGTAAGAGAACCCACTTCCATTTCTAATACTTATACTAACAGTGCTACTATATCTTCATCCCCTACTACTACTATTCTACTACCACCCACAACTTCTTCTACTCTCGCTACTACCACTTCTTTGTCTACTGTTACTCCTACTAGTATCATTTCTACTACTAATACTACATCTTCTCGTTATACTAATGATACTAATTCTATTACAACTTTTTCTCTATTTTACTCTCCCTAACACCACTACATTTTCTACTGTAACTGCAATTAGTACTACTACTACTGCTATATCTATTCCTTCTGTAGTATACATTTCTACTACTACTACATCTGTTTCTTTTGCTACAGCTCCCAATTCTCGTACAACTTGTACAAACAGAAATTCTTATTTTATTTATACTTATACTTATACCTAGTACAGCTGCAACTACTTCAACGAATACTCCTACTACTTCTACTCCTCCTACTCATACTACTAATTATCATATGGCACTACTACTTCCATAAATAATCCTAGGACTTAAACTTCATTTACCACTTCTACTTTAATTACTACATCTTATACTTATAGTACTGAACTACTCCTACTACTACTCCTTTATCTGCTACTACTACTGATAATACTACTACTACTACTACTACTACTACTACTACTACTGCAACTATTTCTACTTCTACCTCTACTTTAACTTCCATTAAGCGTTTGCTTTAATTTATATATGGAAACTACTACTACGTACTTATAAGTATACCACGATTTCTAGTATATCTTCATCTCCCACCACAAGCACCTCAATAGTATCTTACGAATCTCAGCTGCATCTGCGCATCAAGAGCAGGTCAGGTCGCCCACACTTCTGGCCCACTTGCCACAGCATTCAGGCCTTTGGCCATTGGCCGCTGCCATTTACGGAGCACAGCCAGGCTCGACCCTATCTACCTCGATTAGTTCAAATCTAAGCTCGACGCTTTTGGGCAGTGCAAAAATCTCAAGCAACGCCGAGATGTGCCATATTTGTTGTAGTTATTGTTTGTCTTGTTGCAGCTAATGCCGCGTGGCAGGCCCGCTAAATGTGGGCATTAAATGCAAAATGAGAGTAACCGCAAATGGCAACTGCAACAACAGCAAGAGCCACAACAATTTTCCACTTGACTTGGCTGCAAGTGGGCAGTGGACACCGTCGCCGCAGCAGCATTTAGATCGGGGTGCAACTCCCCTCCCTTTTGTCCTGGTCTATCTGCGCTGCTGCTGCTGCCCACACTTTGCCTTAAAGGAGGCACACAGCCTCCTCGGCCCAAGCCAAACTCGAACCTGAACCTGAACTCGAACCTGTTGCCTACCGAAATGTAAATCTTGATGGTAATTTTAATAGAAAAAGCAACAAACTCCGTTGTACGGCCCTGGCAGGTACAACACTGTCAGAGGGGGGGCAGGAAGAGGAGTGTGGTGGGGGGAAGGATGCTGGGCAAGGCGGGGCGTGGCGGGGCTAACACACAAAGGCGCTGGGCGTACAAAACGTTAGCTAACTAAGCGCTGGCACGGGATAACACTCGACAGCAACAACGGGAGGTGCAACAACAACAGCAGCAACAGCAACAACAGCAACAACAACATTATACCCACACCCATGCGAGAGCGGGCAACACCTAATGTTTATTGTGCTATATAAATGGCAGCATTTGCAGTTACCCAATGGCCGCAGCAGCAGTTGCTGTTGTTGCTGTTGCAGCCTGATGAACGCATTCCTTGGCCAAAGTGGCTGCTTCTCAGGTACATTGGCCCAATCCTATGGGCCTGCCGCTGTGCTGTGCTGAGCCGAGCTGAGCTGAGTGGACAAACCAGATATTGATAACGGCTCTTCGATGCAGTTACTCTGCCTCAGTCTCTGCCTCAGTCTCAGCCTCTGCAGCCGCATAGCTTAGGCCCAGCTTGAGAGACGATGAGCAAGAAGAAGCAACAGCAGCAGCAGCAGCATATCATGCAACATTTGTTGCTTGCCACACAACACTTTTTGCTAGCGCGCTGTTTGTTTTCGCGGCGCACAGGTGCGCAGCAGCAACAGTATCAGCAGATGACTTTGGCTTCAGGTGCAACACTGCCGCATTGCCGCTTAGCAGTTGTTGCAGTTGCAAGCTGGCCCAAGCTGGCTGCATTTTATTTGCAATTATTTTGTAGCGCACTTTATTTTGTCTTGGCCATAGGAATTACTTGGCCACGGCTTTCGGTTCTAGTCCGGGCTCTTTATCAGTTCCCTGGCCATCTTCGAGTGCCGGCTTTGGTGCCGGGCTGCAAATTCTAATTTTACAACGCAGCTGCGCGCCAGCCAGCCAGCGCGCGCACAGGGAACTCCTCCCTGTCAGGCTGCCTTCCCTACCTCTCTTATCTCTCCTCCTGCTCCAATCCAATTCGCTGGCTGCCCTGTCCAGAGGAGATGCTTTTTTCTACGGCCTATGTCGAGCTGTCTGTCGCACGCTGTTGGTGGCGCTGTTGGTGTTCATTACGCAAGAGGTTAATGCACCACACAGTCACACACACAAACACATGGGCACACACATAAGCACTTTGCCCGAGCATCGTCCCGTCGCACTTGCCCTGCAGCGATTGCATTAAATCAAGACGAACTTGTTCGCTAATTGGTGCAGGCGTGAGGCAATGCATGCGCCACTTAGGGACAACGAAAGTCACACGGCGACGGCAACGGCGACGGCGACAGGATGCAAATGCATATTTGAAATACGCGTTCACATATGTAATCTCAATTGAGTTATGTTCCAGCGGATAACAGTACTTCGCAGCGCAACTGTACCTCGCATAGATTCCCAAATGAAACAGTATTATAATGAGTTGTGCGACTGCAAAATACCCTGGAATGTGTGGCAAGATAACATATTGAAGTTTTATTTTAAATCTTTAATATTTCTCAATATTATTAAAGAATACACACTTTCAATTGACTTTGGCAATATATAAATTTATCTAAAATTAAAATAAAGGTTTTTTAGATATCAAATATTTATTGAATAAGATTTTATATGATGAGGCAAGTTGCCTTAACATAGGCAGAAACTGTTGAACCTATTTAATTAAGGTGCACTGTATAGAAGGCGGCTCCCTATTACATACCAATCATAGCCTAAAAGCATGCAATGAAATGCACCTTATGCCTCTAAAGGCCCTGGCCAACAAACTCAAATGAAAATGTCATCTTATTGAACACACATCATACAGATATATTAGATAATAGCAAGAACTGCAAAAGTATATATTCAAAGAGACTTCTCAAATATACCCCTCATAGATAATTCCAAGAAATTCGACACCAAATTCAAAGAAACACTAAATATTCATACAAGTTTCGATGGTATAATTTCTACGATATTCAGGTTTAGCAACCTTACTATGTACATATACAATACATATGCAGTCTGTAACTTGGAGATCTTAAGTGCAATATATACATATTTCCAAATAGAAGTAAAGTTTTGCAGTAGCACTCAGATTCGATTGGATCGCTAATTTTAGCAAACTAAAACTCGTTTTCTTAATAAGCTTACATTAACATCTCAATTTAGTGACGAGTTCTGCAAAGAAGACAGCGCGATGATCACTTTAGCTGAAACTGTATCTGCCTCATGGATTATGTAAGCTTTGAGAAAACATGTTTTACCAAAAAAAGCACCTAACAACAACAACAAAATATGCAAAAATCCAAACGCTGCGAAATAGCAAAGGTCGCACAGCAAATAAGCAGCAACAACAACAACAATAACCACACTCAGCTATGATAACGAAAACACTTTGAAGGTTGTTCTCATGCAGCGACCCAAGCCCAATCCCAAAACCCAAAGCCGAAGCAAGACAAATTCATTAAGTGGTCGCCGCACCAAAAATACAACACCAAATCTAAGCTTAACTCACCAAATAGCAATAATTAAAGTGAGCAACAACAACAACAATAACAAGAAGAACAACTACACAAATCGATGACTGCAACTGAGCAGAATTTATTACATTTAAGCGAGTGTTTTAGCTGGACTAGGAGATACCCTATGGTGGAAGGAAACAAAGGCGTAGCAGGAGCACGAACGGAGAATTTAAAGAGACAGAACATATTAACTGAGTTTGTTTTATGATTACTAACTTTATTATTTGTTTTGTGATTATTATGAAGCTTGTAGGATTGCTTAAAATTATATTGTAGCACATAAAACAAATTACATAGATGTATGAGCAATAGTTTTTAAGAGATCTTCAGATTTCGGAATAATATTTGCTTTATTTTCTGTCAGCTTGCTTTCACTCAGCACAATCAATACTTACATATCCATGCCAGATTGACAGACTGAATATTGTTAACTGACTATAGATATTCATCATACATGATTAATTTTTTAATGAGAATTTAGGGTTATTACTAAAGATCACTCTTATAATCAAAGATCACATTCCAACAACTAAAAACAAGAGTGAACTCCTTTACCAACATTCATTCATTTAATTTCACAATTTCAAGAAAATGTTTAAACTTCAAATACTTATTTAGTATATAGAGAGCTCTCTGCAGATTTAAATCTCTTATGCCATTTTTCAATTCCTCACAGGGTATTAGAGACGCAAAGCAAACCAAACAAAAGTCGAAAAACGCAGCCAAAATAAAAACTTCCGCATTTGCCAAAATGTTGTTGTCACTGTAGACGTTTGCATTTAGTTTTATTGTTGTTGTTGTTGCTGTCGACGACGTTGTTGCTGTTGGTAGACTATGGCTCTGTGTGTTATAAATTACGAGACGACCTGTCGTGGCCACGGGTGCCGGTGCACGCGGGCAGTGGCAAAGAGGGCAGGGAGGGCTCGTGAGGCGGTCATGGGGCTTCGGTTGAGGGCAATGCGCATAATTTTGGCAAAGTTAACGAAGGTCTGCGCTGGCGTCGAGGGGCCCCACTAGACCAGTTTTTAAATTACATGCAAAGCATTCGGAATGCAAACTAAAACATTTATTTTATTTGCTACCGTAACGTTGTTGTTGCTCCCCTTCAACTAGTTGTTGTTGCTGTTGTTGTTGTAGATTTCGGCGACGTGTCTTCCTGCGTTTATGTTGTTTGTATGTGTGTGTGTGTGTGAATCAAATGTTAAACAAAATGCAAACAGCGCACCAAAAACAAAAGCAAACAACAAATCGCAATTTTTTTTTTGATTTTTTTTCGCAAACTAAAATTTGTTTTCAAGGGCAAATGCGCGAATTTATAGTATACATATACACAGTATAGATATACATATATATAGCATACTATATGTATTTTTTGAACTGCTGCCTTTGTCAACTGCGACTGCACTGCGACGTCATCGTCGCCTTAGCTATTCGAATGCCCTTTCCATTGGGGGCTAATGAATTATTCAACGTGTTGAGCACACAGTATCCGACTTAATGGTTACTATAATAAATTATGCACATGCTATAATTATAAACGCATTTTTATTCCATTCATTAAAACTGTCTGCACATGTTTCAAATGATTAAAATATTATACAATTTTTTATTTATTGAATTTATTTTATAGGAAAATCAACAGTAATTAACTTGGATATATTTGAATTGAATTGGGTTGAGCGATGATATAAATTGTTAAATAACATATAAATAAAATATAAACAGAATATACAGAGGGAGAAGAGTATGCAATAGTCGTATTTTGTCATTATTTCTTTGTGCATTTCAATGAATTAAATTCTTTGAAAAGGTGTACGAAGAACACTCTCAACAGTTCAAATAAATCAATAAATAGTTCAATATAAATTCATAAAGCGTATCTTCTAGTCGCATAGCTGCAGATCCCACCTCCCTCCCCTCTCTCACTCTCGTGCACTTTTGCTTTTGGCAATTTGCGCTTGATTTTAATAAATTGCGAGGCGCCAAACCCAGACGCTTTGTTTTCCGAGTAAACCCAACTGAGGCGCTCGAGATTTATGTGCGCCAGGCAATTAAATTCATTAGACGAAATTTATGAGCAGATCGACAAGGCACAAGGCTTGTGGGGGTGACAGTGCATTGATTGGATCTCTAGTGGATCTCTTGATGATCTCACGGGGATCTCGATAAGCAAACTGTAGTTCTGCCTGAAGTTCCGCAGATAGTTCAATAGCCTAAGCGAGAGCGAGAGTATACAATATTTTTATACGGAATTTTAAATTGGGCTAAGTAAATTACGCAAATTTGCCTAAGCTAAACAAAGCGGGTAAACAAAAAACACTGTAAGACACCAGAGCTCACACAGAGCGAGTGAGTACTCGCACGCGTATTCACGAATTGTATTCACAGCTACAGCTCTACACGGAGGCAGCAGTAGTGCCGCAGCGTGTAATATTTTTGCTATAATCAAAATTGCGGCGATAAAAACCATATTGTTTTGTATATTGCGCCTGATCCCCCTGAAAAACAAGGTGTGCATATGGCGCCCTAGTTTCATCTTGGGTTTTCTTTTCCATTACGGCCCGGCCCGGCCAGACACGCAGACACATGTATACATGATATAGTGATATACATATCGTATACTTAGCATTAAAGTAACATACATAAATTTCGCTCTATGGAACGTTCTTTTTCTATCTCTCTCGGAGGTCTACATCGAAATTTAGGGCAGCTATCTGCGTTTATTTGTAAAACAGGTTGCTGTTGTTGTTGCTGTTGTTGTTGTTGTTGTTCCTGCTGAATAAAAGAAAACACATGTGTGCAAACTTTTAGCAAATGCTGGAATACCCCAACAACAGCAACAACAACAGCATCGCATATAAAAAACTCAAACTCAGCCAAATGGTTCAAGAGGGAACTCGTTACGTATACGCCGCGTGTGCCTCGCTGTTGTTCTGGCCAATTGGCTATCCGAGTTCCGCTGTTGTTGTTGTTGTTATACTTCTTGCTGGCACTGTTGCCAACACCCTGTATGTGCACAACAACAATAAACAACGCAGCTTAACGTTAGCTTATAAAGAGATTAGATATTTGCGCCCGCGGATTTTATCTGCAATTGTAACGCAAACAAACCAAACCAAACTGAATTCACTTTCGTTTCACTCACAAACAAACACATACACGGACACTCACACGGTGTGTGTGTGTGTGCTTTCTAACAGCAGTTGATGATTGATAGCCGCGATAAGATATCATCAAATCGTTTGCATTATTTATTGCTTTGTCACTGGGACAGGTCAGATGATAACCGAGTCCATTTGTTTGCTTTTCATTCCAGTGTGTGTGCGTGTGTGTGTGTGTGAATACACTCACATTGCACTCGCTCGTGCATACACTTTAAATTGCCTGCACTAGCTTGTTAACAATTTAATTAATTGGCTAGAAAAATGAGATTGTTTTTTCCCCTGGTTACGTTTTAATTAAATTAAATTTCATAATACTCATATCATTGTTTCCCTTTGTTGACAGCTGTACAAAAACTTTATTAGGCACTGTTGATAGTTGCATAATTATTTAACGAGCTATACTTTTATGGACTATTAGAATATTTCTTTTTTAATTGTATATTTTTTTAGGCTCGTTTAACATTTAATAAACAATTGCTTTTATATCTTTTTAATATTTAGTTACTAAATATGTTATGCATCGGGGTTTTCCGGATTGTTCTATTTTATGATAATTATTCTCAAGGGATAAGAGTAAAATTATTGCATTTAATTCCTTTTGAGGATACTCTTTATTTAATTTAAGTAATTTATTTATTCATATTTAACTAAGCTCAGTCGTTAGAAGAAGCGGAATGAAATAAATTAAAAATTAAAAATTAAATTAAAAATTAAACAAATAACTCTTGGTTTACTTATAATATTAATAAACAATACAATTAATAAATAATTATTCTTAAATAAAACTTATAATAATTTTCAATTCTAGTCTAGAAACAAGTTAAACTTCATCGAGTGCTGATTTCTTAGTTACAAATTCACTATACTTCCTATAAACAATAATACCATAAATACTTATACTTTAAATGCCATTTAACCTTATTGAAATTGTGCTGTTTCCTGTATTCTACTAGTATATCCCAGTGCAATCAAGCAAAAAGGGTCACGCGGCATCAAATGTCAGTTCTTTTAAGTGAATTAAAATAGAGAACCTCGAAATATTTATTTGCCATCTCTAACGACCCTGCCAACCAATGTCAAATTTAACAATTGCTTTCTTTCCGTTTCTCATTTTTTGTGTAACATGTTGTTGTTGCTGTTACTCTTGTTGTTGCCTCAATTGTCTCAATGCTCTTAGCCCGGTTAAGTCGTAATGCGGCCGGTGTGCCTGGTGGTGCTAGTGCTGCTGCTGCTGCTCTTCCATGGGCCACACACAACAAATGCAAACAGGCAAAGTTTGTTTTGTCATTCGTTCGCTTATTCATTCGCTTATTCACTCGCTCATTCGTTCGTTGATTCGTTTGTTCGTTTGCAGTTGGCCAAAAAGCAAACGCAGCGCGAAGCAGCAGAAGCCAAGCAAAACGTTGCCAATGATTACGACAAACGGCGAAACGACCTTGCCAATTACTGGTGGCACAAACAGACAAACACTGGCACACACTCACAAGCACACACACTCACACACACAGATAGACACACAAACAAACAGATAGACACACAGATACACACCCCCACAACTATTCAACATTTTGACGTTTCTCCTGGTCGCGCTGTTTGCGTATGCGTGGCGAATGCTGACTAGATGAGTATCTTCAAGTTTGCCCAACCCAAAAAGGAAGCAGTACGAAATGTTAGAGGGTTCAGCAAAGGGGACAGAGGGGGGAGGGGCAGTGTCAGGTAGTAAAGACAGCGGTTTACTTGAGCCACAAGCAATGTTAAAGGTTCAACTCTCTTTGCCAAAAGAGTCTGCTAAGAGCGACGTGTGACGTGCTCTTAAATGCGGCATAAATGAATCTATACAAAATATATATATTGTATATATACAAACACATATTATTCATGCAAACACACACACATACACATACGTATGGAAGCGTATCGCAGCACACTGAAAGCTTGCAAATAATTAGCGCAAATTTGACGCTAGTCGCTCAGCGTCGAGTGCGTGCGATCGTCGTGTGTGGAAGCGCGCGCGCGTCTCTTGTTGTGTGTGTGTGAGTGAGAGAGTGTGTTGATGTGTGTAATTGTATGTGCATGTGTGTGTGTATCTATGAGACACAGCTGTGTATCTTCTGGCGCTCAAATTGCTTTTACATGAATGCGCGAGTGTGAGAATGAGTCGAGAGGGAGAGAGGAATGAAGAGAAAGAGAGAGGTAGGGAGAGAGGAATGAAGAGAAAGAGAGAAGGAGAGGGAAATAGACTGAGAGAAGAAGAGAGAGAGGGAGGAGGATAGAGAAGGAGAGAAAGAAGAGAAGGGGAATGCCAAAGGCAGCTTAGGCGCGCAAAAATATTCGCACAAAGCGTTGATAGTTTGGCAGTGCGCAAGAACAAAACATATCTGTGTGTGTGTATCTGTGTGAGTGATGTATATTGGTGTGCCATCTTTTGTGTGTGCTTTTTGCAAAGCTTACGCACAGCCACTGCCCCCTTGCCGCATTTGTTTGAGAGTTTGAGTTTGTGTTTGGCTTTGTGTTTGCCTCTTTCTTTGTCTCTGTGTTTCTGTTTGTGTTTGTTGCTGGGCCAGTAGCAGCGACTTTGCCAGCCACTTAAGTGTGTTGCGCACATGTGCCGCAAGAACCGAACACACAAACACACACACACACTGGCACACACGCAGTCGTAGTCGCAGTCTCGGCTCAGCTGCAAACCGGCAAGTCAAGAAAGCAGCCGAGATCAGGCCGAAAAGGCACGAAGCGCACTCGGACGATGCCGTCGCCTCGTCGCTGCGGACTTAGTCTTAATCTAAGCCTATTCTAATGCATGTATGGCCAGCAAGCCCTGGAGAGAGACAGAGAGAGAGCAATGGAGAGAGAGGATGAGATGGAGAGACAGCTAGCGAGGGGCAGGAGGGGGGCAGCGAGAGAAAGAATGCGAGGAGAGCAACTGCAGTTGGGCTGCGCGGCAGCTTAGCTTCGGCTGCAGCATTTGCCACATGCGGCGCGCGCTCTCAGCTGCAACTACTGCGACTGCGACGACGCTGCTGCTGCTAAAGTTGCTGTTGTTGTTGTTGTTGCTGTCTCTGCTGCGGCTGCTGCTGCCGCTGCTGAACGTGTTCTTTTTAGACTTTTAGCATTATTTGCAGCATTTGCAACGAACACTCGCTAAAAACAACTGCAACCGCAACGTTGTGGCACGCGTTTCTATCGCAACAAGAAAACGACGACGACAACGCAACAAAAAACAACAAAAAAACAAACTAAAAGATGAATCAAATTCGAATCAAATAAACACACACACAACCAACACACACACACTCACGCACACTCGCCGATCAGAACGATCCGAAAGTTTCTCGCAGTGCAAAGTGTTTTGTGCAGCTAATCCCCAAATCTCAATCCCAGTGCAATATTACAACAAAACCAACAACTCAACTACAACTACAACTACAATAACAGTTACAATAGCAATAATATTAATAACAACTTCAACAACGCACAACAACAACAATATGCAACAAACCCACAACGTGCCCCCAACGATGAGCGTGTGCAACATGTGTCCCGCAGCAAATTGAACTTTATTCAATGATCTTCTGATCTCCGAAATGAGATCAGCGGTTATTTGAGCAACACACACAAACAAACACAGGCAGATTGGCAAAGTATGTTCTGAGGGTACCTACTCGCCTCACAAGAACTCTTAGAACCATCTAAGGGCCTAAACAAATTACATTTCTCGAATAAGGTTTTTTATTAAATCAAAAAAAAGGTTGAAACTTCTACGAAATATGCAGAAGAACTATATGCTATATAAAGTTTAATTTGTAAAAATCCCATGAATACTAATGACAATAATTAGTAACTTTTAACTCACATGGAGCTCTTTCTTTAGAATGAAATGGTTTCTTAAACAATATTGTAAATTGTGTGATAAGGATTTCAATATAAAACAAAAACAAAATAGGTCGAAAAGGTTGAACGACAATATATTATATACATACATCGTACATATTTTTAGTTCAGTCTGTAGAAATCTGAAAAAACCCAATGACAAAAACCCAAAGCCAAGTTTCAGTAACTTTAAACTTAAAATTATTATAAAGTTTTTAATAACAACATTTTTTGTGGCGATAAGGTTTTTTATTTAAAACAAAAAATAGGTTGAAACCTACGCGAAATCAATGGCATTTCCGATTCCCATTCTGGGGAAATTTCAAATTACCATATATATACGATTATTAATTTGGGATTTGAATTCTTGATTTGCGTGCAGATTGCGCGGCATAAGTTCGACAAAATGTAATCATAGATTATGTACTATATTAATTACAATCTATCGGGAATAGGTCGCATGGGAAGCTTCAAGTGAAATGCAAATGGGGGAAGAAGAAACCATAATAAAAACAACAACAAATGCAAATTGCGAATTTGAAATTCCAGCAAAAAAATCATCAACAAAAGGTGCGCACACAAAAGGTAGTCAGGCAGTCGAGCAGGCAGACAGAGACAGACCCCAAACAGCTGATGATGATCATTGGGTAGAGACAGATCCCGCTTGAAGACGAAAGCGAAGACGAAGGGGAAAGATCGTCAGTTCGTCATCGTCGTGTCCCTTGCGAATGTCTAACATGTGAGGCGCACATTTTGCGATCGAGTTTTATATTTTTTTCTTATGCTCAGAACAATTCCATGGAATTAAAATGATATGAGAGTCGTCTTTACTTTTTGGGGATGATGCGCACGAAACGGAACAGAAACAGAAAACCAAAAGCAAAGACCGAGATGGAGAGAGAGAGAGCGAAGACAAGGCGAGACAGCATAAAGCCAAAGATCGGGTACTAGGTTAGCAGGCAAAAAAGGAATCGCAATAAATATGCGCGACGCGGAGGCAGCCGAAGAAGAAATTCGCAAATTGTTCGTTTGAAAGCGAAAACCGACGCGACGCCGAGATACAAAGCACACACAGATACAGATACAGAAACAGATGAAGATACAGCTATAGATATAGATACACAGATACAGCTACAGAGCTACAACAACTGCCAGATCGCTGCTGTAAAAAGCGCCTTCAAGGGTGAGACAAAAGCAGCGACAATTCACGCGGACATCAACGATGACTGCGACGGCGACAGTGACTGCGACGGTGACTGCGACTGCGACAGCGACGTTAGCGTCGTCGTGCTCAATATGCCCTTGATCGTTGCCGTTTGCTCGAAATGCCGCCAGCAAACGTATCTCTGTAAGCTCGCCTGCCCCCTCTATCCCTCTTTCTCCCTCTCAGTCTCTCTCTTTCTGTCTGTCCCTTTGCCGAATTTTGGCAAAAAGCATAAAGAGCGCTTGCTCTGCTCAGTTTTAGCGCTTTGCTCTCTGCGAATTTTAAATTATGTTATTTATTTTGTTTACTTGGGAATTTGGCAAGGGTCGGACACAGTCGACGGTCTGTGTTGATGTGCTTCGCTTTGGTTTCAGTGTGTGTGCTTAGAGAGAGAGTGAGCAGATTACAGGCTCTCTGTCTATTCGCATCTGTCAGCAACGCGTCCAAGCCAGCTCTACCCATCTCTCTCCCCTCTCTCTCTTTGTCAATCTCTCTTTAAGAATTGTGTAATAATTTGCCAAAATGCCAACAACAATAACTAAAACAACAAATAATTCGCGTGTTCTTCGCAGCTCATAAAAAGATCTTTTACTGCCGTTTCGCGTAGGAAGTCGCACGTAGGCAGCCCCGAGAACGATAGAGGGCGCGTGTGTGTTTCGCAGATACTAAGATACTACATAGATACAATAAAATATTGATTGCTGGTGCTAACAAAACAAATTGATGCTCAACCCGAACACGCGTAGATAATAGAAATCTAAATAAAACCATCAAACAAAAAACAAAAAGCAAAACAAACAAACAAACACAAAACCAACAACAAACAACAAACAAAAACAGAAAGAGAAAGAGAAACCGAAATACTTTAAGCAACTGCGACTCTCTTCACGCTGTGCAAATGCTATAAAATATACACGATTTTGCGGAAATGACCAGGTTGGTGTTGTCCCTCTGTATACGATTTATATCAAGAATACTTGCAGAACCTTTTCCCATAGATTACTTTATATTTAATTCGATTTTATAATATTCTGGGAAGCAGACCTTATCAAATTTGAAAATTACTATAAATTCCCGAAACAATATTAATAATTAACAAACAATATTAATAAGAACAGTTTTATTATTAGAATGTAATCTTGAAAGGTTGTGACTCTTGGAAATTTTACTTATAGGGAATTTAGCAGCACCAAGCTAAGCTGGAAATTGCAGTTAGATTAGCCTTAGCTATATATAGCTATAATTTCTTTATTCTGTATTACAGATATAATAGGTCCTTATACTATATATAATGTTACTTATGCGTAAGGCTTGAACTAAAAATGATTTCTTTTGGGGGAGGTATCTCCTGTCCTACAAAGTATATACATATATTCTTGTTCAGCATCAACACTGAAGCCTATATAGCCAAAAGCCTTTTCTTTGTTCGTAAGAACATCAATATCTAAGAGACTATAAGAGCTTAGGATTCAGATCGAATAATCAACATGAAAAACTTAAGGAAAACTAAATTTAGTGGGCGAAAAGGTAAACCTGTGGTTAACGTGTATTTTCCAGTATTTCTTACCCGCTCTCGCAGATTATCCACTCATTTTCATAGCTCAATCTGCACCTGACATCCTTTTGGAATTGCGAAAAAATACATTTGTATCTGCAACATGGCATGAACTAATTACAAACTTGTAACTTCTAAAATAGTTACCAATAACATGGAATACCTTGCTGTCATTAAATGCCGAATTTGAGTAACCCGCATGTGGTGCACAGCGTGGTGCAGACACCTATGTATGTATCTACAACAAATGTATCTAAATCGAGTTTGAGCTACAGTTGGTGTTACTTATTGGAAACGTCTGCCCGCGCCCAATTGCTGCAGTCAAAGTAGAAATAGTGTGCTGAAATCGTTGCCAAATCAATTCCAATTTAGTCAACGGCTTGTGAAGGACAAGCTCTGTATGTGGTCAGAGCAAGCAGCAGCAGCTCAAGTTGGCGACGTCATCAATTTAAAATAGATGAAAATACGCAGCGCATGCTAATTGAATAATTCGAATTGTGGCACCTCAACTAGAGAGACAGATACAGATACAAGTTGCTGGCTAATTTGGTTGTTACACGCGAATATATATTTTGACAGCTGCTGCGCAGGCGTGCACGCTGCACCTCGCTTGTGGGTGGCAACAACAACACCAGCAACAGCAATGGCAGCAACATTATCGAGTGTGTTGCTTAATCAATGCAAATGCACATTTTTGGTCAATTGTGCGCATTGTGTGTGTAATTTATCGCATTTAAATTTGTTTTGCTTCTCTTTTAAAACAAATGGCACAACATGATGTCATCCTGCAGCTGCCGCGAGCAACAGCAACAGTTGCTGCTGCGTATCTGTGACAGACATGCAGGGTCAGGTTAAAGTTGAATCATTTGTTTGTTTCGCAACACGATTTTTCTTTTAGCAATGCAATTGCTAATTAATTGACACTCATTTTATCGCGCACACAAAGCCGACGGGGGTAATCAATTTTCACAGCAACAACAACAACAACTGCAACAGCAACAACGCATTAAGTGTTGCTGGCAACAATAACGGGCAATATGAGCGCGCCAATCAACGGTGGCAGCTTCTCATATAACTGCTGTTTTGTTAGCATTTCAAACACGCCCCAAACGGACAACAGGCTCGGCCCAGACAAAAGTCCTCCAGCAACAACAACAACTACAGCAACAACAACAGCAACAATGAAGCAAGTCAGACAAAACAGCTTGAGCTGCTGTTGCTGCTGCCCGCGAGATTCTTTTGGCCTTTTTTGCAGTTTTCAGTTTCGTTTTTGTTCGGCCATCGCCTGTTAGCCGCCTTTGTTGTTGTTGTAGACATTGTTGTTGCTGTTGTTGTTGTTGCTGTTGCCTTTGTTGCTGCTTACAACAAACAAACTGCTTTTAACCTTGAGCTGCGCGCATTTAGTTTGTAAGTCACGTCTAAGTCGCCATCGCAAAGGTTTGACAGCGACGCCAACGCTGACAGCGACTGCGGCAGCGACTGCGACAGCGACGCATGCGCTCTTTTTGGCCACCTCGGCTTCAACAACAGCTTTGGCTTTTTTTCGTCGTCGCTGCCATTTTTTGCAAATTTTTGGCGTGCTTTGTTTTTACCCTTTTGCCTTCGTTCTTGTTGTCAAGTGTGTGTGCGTGTGTGCCTGCCTGACTGCGTGTGTGTGTGTATTTTATTTAATTTTTTTTTTGTGTTTTTGGGAACTTGTAAAGTTGCTGCCGCGGCTGCTTGACCAATTTGAGTTTGAGTTTTGCACGCCACACTAAAAAGGTTAAAACATGTTTTTGAACTAGGTTTTCCAGTCGTTTCTAATGGCGGCGCACCCCCTCGCCCGCGCCCCCTTCTGGGACTTGCCGCGGGGCCGCGAGAGCCTCGAGAGCCAGCGGTCGCTGTCACCATGTGCCGCAGGTAAAGTAGGTATAGTTGGTTATGTAATGCCAGCAAGCCGGGTAGCTTGGCAAAAAAACAAAACTCCAAACTGAACTGAATTAAACTGAAACCTCGTTGTCTATACGAGAAGTTCAATTCAAAATCAACGAGATCAATGTCTGATATCAGGGTAAACATGATTTTTATCGCAATGCAACTAGAAAATCTACACTAGGCAAAAAGTTGTGCGATTTCTACAGCTCGAGATAAGCTTAAAATAATTTTCAGTTACCAAATAAGTTCAAATAACCTAAAAAGTTATGGTTTAGTTTATGTTTAATATACCATGTATCATGCACATTAATGTGTGAAATAAATAAGGAAAGTGAGAAAACTTGTCTAGTTCAGGTTTGTTTATCTATATAATAAAGCAGCTTGATAATTTGGCATTACAATAAGTATTTAAAATTGAAAAAATCAAGAATATTTTGTTCTCAATATCATATGGTAGACAAAACCAATATTTCTTTTAATGATTTATCAAATTTATCATATACAATTCCAATCTTGATGTGAAATGATGAACTGAGTAATGTATTCTCTATATATTAAAATTAAAAACTGTTCTATTTTAGTATTATTATTTATTATAATATTGTTATTACTAGTATTATATCTTTTATTTGTGCAAAAGTTTTTTCCTTTCTCTGATCAATTTGTCGAATTTCGCCATAAATTATCTTTCGATTTTCGCATCGTTGTGCTTACATATTTCACTTGGCTAAACACGCGCGTTTCCATCTGTTTAATCCACATCATTAATCGCTTTACACACACACACACACAGACAACCACAAAGCTGCCAAAAAGACACACACACCCATGCAGGGAGACTGATAGCGAATTCACACACAGATAATATGGGAATGGTAGTGAAAAGAGTGGGGGGCAAAGAAGAGCGTCGATTGTCGATCAGGGCAATAAAATGTGCAGCTGTATTGGTTGCCGGCGCTGCCGTTGCTAAAAAAACATCAATAAAAAATTAAAAGAGCGCAACAAAAGTAACAAAAATAAGAAACAACGAGTAGAAGAAATTAATATAAACATTTTTATGTAGTTGTTAGTGGCACATGCAAACACACACACACACACTCGCACACCCTTACACAAATGTACCGATGTCAAGCTATTTCGGGTTTTTTTAAGTGTATTCAGTTACACACACAGGCATGTGTGTGTGAACTTTAAATTAGACGAAACACGACAAGCAACAACAGCAGCAGCGACGTCGGCAGCAGCAGCAGCCCATGCGAGCAGACCCTAATAAATTTCGCATACTTTGCGAATTTATGCTGAGAGACCGAAAGCAACAACAACAAAAACCAACGACAGTTGCTCAGAGCGCGCTCAGCTCAACAGCAGCCAAGCCCAAAGCAGCGACGTCGCCTCGCGTCGCGTTGTCTAATGGCGTCGACGACGTTAACGTTGACTGCATTCGGCAGCAGCGCTGCCTGCGTCTACGTCGCGTCGCCAGCTTCGGTTGCTCATTTGGTGTTTTGTGATCTTCTTTCTTGCCTCGCTTAGGCGATTCAAGGACAAGTGCTCCGACAGCGCAGCACAGTGTTGCCTGGAACTGTTATACACTTCTTGTTATACTACAGTACCAGCAATATGTTTATGTGTGTGTGTGATGTAATCTCGCTTTATTTCACATTTTTCACCTTCTTATCTGCAGCACATTGCAGGCATATTTGAGTTGATTTAGTTATGAATGAATGACTGCGCATTTATTTAGTTAGTTAGAGCGAGTAACTAGCAAATAGTTAGTTATACTTGGCAGACATCGATTACCCACAACAACAACAGCAACAATAACAACATTGGCTTTGATTTCTTTTCTTCTCTTTACACACTTCATGCTGCTGCTCTTTCGCGGCTCGTTTCTTTCTTTATTTCTTTTTGTCGATTTTGTATCTTTCTTTTTCTTTTCTTCTTTTTGCTTGCTTTTTTATTCACTCTTCTTTTCTTCTTCTCTGTGTGTTTGTGTGTGTGTGCGCTTAATTTTTGCATGCACGTTTCGGCGCTGACCTTGAAATTTTTTCTTATGCTTTTTGCGTTTTTGTTTGCTGCCTGTTGTTGCTGTTGTTGTTGCTGGTGCTGCGTTACTGTTGTTTATTTTTTTGTGTTTATTTTAATTTTATATTTTTTTATATTACGTTACTGCGACTGCCGAAATTCTGAAAGAGGAAGCAATATTCACATGGCAGCAACAAAAGTAAATAGAGAAAAAAGTAGAATGACTAGCAGATACTCGGACTAGCAGATACTCTGTAAGATTGTAGAATATACGATATAGAACTACAAATTTAGCAACGGGATGGCTGCCAATTTTAACTACAGAAAGTTACCTCTAAACACAATTTGAAATGGTTTTCTAATAAGATTTAAATAAAGTGGAGTGGTTTTCATATTTAATATAATGAGAGTAGTTCACAAATTAAACACAGTATAGTTATCTATATAATTGAAAATAATTTACATATTTCTTTATAGCAAATTAATTTTTATTAACATAATTCCTTATATTGCCTTCCATAACTGTATTCAAGTTCAAGAAACTTTGTATATCAATTAAGATGCTGTTCAATTTCATCATATAAAAGCTGCATTATTGCCTGATAGTAATTATACTGTCATACCACCCACTCTTCATCACCCTACAGGGTATCTGCTCTGCCTGACAATGCGCACGCATCTGTGTTAGCTCTCTTATAATTATTTATTATGATTCGTATGCATTTTAATTTAGTTGCCTTCTCGAAATTTTAATGAGAACTTCTAATACTGGCGTCCGTTTGTGCCATGTGGCATTTAATCCACCAAATTGGCCTGGTAATTATTTTAATTAACTTCAAATGGGTTTTGTTTTTATTGTATTTCTCGTGGTTCTAAATCAGCTCAGTTACGCTGTGATTTGTGGTCTACTTATACTTTTTCCCTCCTCCGTCCCTTGTACGTCAAACTGGATAACAATGCGAACTTTCAGAACAGAAAGTTTGCATATCTGTGTGAAATGTTTACTAAATTTATTACAATTTTAATTTTGAATTTCTGATAAAAAGTGTGTTTTACATTTTAGTAGAATTTGTTCACCTAATTAAGTTAGGCAAATAAATTTAATTATGCTGTTTTGTTTCATTATTTTATAGTTTATTTTTGAATTTGTTTTTATGATTTTCTTCACGTTGCCTTTTGCAGCTCATTAAAAATTGTCGCCAACTTTTTGCACCTGTCGCATCGGCTGCCACCTTCAAAATTCTTACTGACAATGCGGCCAACACACATACGCAAACACACACTGAACTTAAATTGAAAGTGTCAGCGCGCCTTGTTTCTGTGGCTGTTTTTGTAAATTTGAAGACATCTTTCGTTTAATTTCGTTTTTAATTTTCACCATGTACTCACAGTTCTATTTGTGTGTGTGTGTGAGTAAGAGTGTGTGTGAGTAGTTGTGATTATTTAGTATTTTGAGCTTGTCGTTTTGCATTTATTTTTACCGTTCGCTTTCGCATTACTTGTTCACATTTCGTATACGCATTATTTTTTTGCGGTTATTAATTTGACCCAATTTCGCTGACAGTTGAAAAGTCGGCAAATATTGTGAATGAATGGCCAACACTTTTGGGCTATCTTTAACAACACGATGAGCAAGCCTTAGCTATGCAAAGGTGTGCATACCCTTTACGAATGTGGCAGAGTGTGTGGGGTATATTCACTGTAAATGAGGAGTGACGTTAGATTGACAGAAATAGGCAGCAGATATCCAGCCAACATTGAGAATACTTGGGAAAAGTGTTTTAACAGTATCATAATATATAAAGACAACACTAAGCAAAATAATAAGTATAGTATATTAGTATAAAATATAAACTGAAGGAGAATTTAAAAAGGTGAATCTTTAATTATGACCACTGCTGTGTGTAAATAAATTCCTTTACATGCCAATTATAAGAGATGTCTCGTGTCAACTCGGATAACCCCAATCCAAATCAATGATAGCGTTGCATAAACTTTCACAGGGCATTTCAGCGTCTGTCAGTGCCAAGCTGAGATGCTCTCCCTGGGCAATTGAGCTACGCACTGCATGCTGTGTAAATATTGTAATAGTTCTGCAGCTTTTTGTCAGTCAGGAGTCATCGCCGGGCATTGGGTAATTTGTCAAACGAGGCCCAAAACGCGGGCGGCTTCATTATCCAACTGACAGTTCTGTGACAGTTGCTGTGACAGCACTTTCCGCATTATTAGCCAGCATGGCCGATGAAAGCGAGAGGAGCAGTCACGAAGAAGAAGAAGAAGAAGAAGAAGAAGAGGCATGTAGAAGAAAACGAGCCGCCGCCAATTGCAATTGAAGAGCGTCGCCAGAGATGAAAGTGCCTGCCTGCCTTGCCTTGCCTTGCAAATGCGCTGCAGCTGTTAATTCTGCCAATTATGCCGCGTGTCAATTGCGAAGCTCTTGTCAATTGCCGTTAGACGAGGCCGAGAATAATGCGCCAATAAATTATGATAATTACCAAATAGAGAGGGGAGAGATAGAGAGAGATATATAGAGAGAGAGGGCGCAGTCTAACACCTTTGTACTACGCTGCGTGTAATTAATTTCACACATTGCGCATACGCCACATCGCACATGTAATTTATCATTGTGGCCTGTGCAAAAATCTAAATGTCTGCACCAATTACAAACGAAATACATCAGTTGACCAACGGGCAGCAAACAAACATCACACACACATCACACACACAACACACACACAAACAGACAGAAGACAAAAGACGCCACAAAATTAACTTGTCCCAGAAGCGACTAAGTGCCGCATTCGGACTTTTGGCAGTCGGCAGCGGGCCAACCTGTCGTCTGCCCGCCTCCATCCTCCTCCTGTCTGAGTTTTCCCCCCTGTCCATTCTCCCTGCACAGTTCGTCCTCCAACCAAGGCGTGCAATATTTCGCTTGACATAACGAGCACAGAAAGCGAAGGCGTTGCCATGTCCACGCCCAGTTGCGGCTGCCCCTCTGTAAAAGTGTCTTCTGTAAATAATTCTCCTCGCCGCCGTCGTCGTCGTCGTCTTCTACGAAACGACACGAAAAACATGTTGGCCATCTAATTGGGGCCTGCTCTGGAGCCCACGCAGCCTTCCCGCCTGCAAAGCTGCGTCTAATAAAATCGCGCAAATTATGTCTTATTAAGTGTGAAGCGGCAGCACTTGGCTGCATTTGTCATTTGCTAAGAAAAACACTCGACTACAGCATTCTGTAACATATTTGCGACATTTTATTTTTGGTTATAGCTTCAGTTTCGTTTTCAGTTTCAGTTCCAGGCCGAGGCAGCGCAGCGTGCGCTCGTTAATTGCACCGGAAGTGCCGTCATCATGCAGAATGTTTTGTATTATTATTTGAATAACTTCCCCTCCCTCTCCCCCTCTCTCTTTTTCTGCCTTGCTTTTTATTTATTTGTTAATGCCAACCAATTAAATTCGTGTGTGTGTGTGTTGTGTGTGGTCAAGAAAGCGCAAAACAAAACTCAAATAAGAAACTCTTCGCATATAAATCTCGCAAGCTCATGAATCATAGTGCCCTGAGTTCTAAGTAGCTGTCTGTGTATGTGTGTGTCTGTGTTTGTTTGTGTGGGTGTGTGCACGGCGGGCACTAACATTCCCCGACAACTTTGCATAATCCTTGGCGTTGTCAACTTAGCGCTTTCTCGCTGCCTTTGTGAAGTCTTCCAGACTGGGCGTGTTGTGCCTTCTGCCTGAGGAGTCTGGACACTTTCGCATCCAAATTAATTGAGTCATGCCAGACGCCACACTCACACACACACGCACATATATATTTGATGCATGTCTGTGCGTGTTTGGCTTGTTGTTTTCTGCCCGGCATCATGAGTCAGTGAAGCCAAAATTTCGCAGCGCTTCAGCAAGCGCCACCTTACATAGCGTCGTTGTAGCGTGTGCAACTTGTGGCAAGTCAAGCTGCCAGCAATGCGAAAATGTGGCAAATATGCAGAGCTCGCAAATCAAAACAACGCCATTCGTGGCAACCACAACACACTCCCTCCTGCTCAACCTCCCCTCCCTCAGCGAGTCGTGGAAATTTCCTGTTGTCTCCTCAAAAACAACTTGCCAACAATCGATGACAGTTTGGTGGGGGGCGGTGGTGGGTGTGGCTGGAGCCTGGCAATGCATAAAGTTTCTGAAATATGTATGTGCATTTTATATTCAGTGTGTGTGTGTGTGTGTATGCGTTAAAGGGTTACCAAGTTGTCTATCTATCTTTCATTGCCATCGCTTGCAATGCTTGAAGTATCCTCGAAGACACAAGTAAGGGACTGAGATAAATTCCATACACAGTTTATTACGTACAAGAGCAGTATAAGAACACTTATTGGCATGTCTTGTGTAGTCCTTAAGTAAGTTCATATAACTTTGCGTATAAAAATGTTTGTTTTGTTATAGGCGTTTTTAAAATGTTATCGCATGGAATATAAAACCTCTTAAAGTTTTATATTGGCAACGTATCCTCAGTCTAAGAGAAATAAGTAACCAACTAGTTTGATATTTATTTCTATGAGTAAATAACAGGGAAATAATCTAAGAAATAATTATACATACACACAAGTTCATGCTGGTATATATACACTTCATCACACTGACCTTTAACTACCCGCAAAAAAAAGAAGAAAGAAAATAAAACCAATAAAATATAAAATATTTACAAGCCCGCTTCGTCTGTAATAAACTTAATTAATGCGTCTTTTACAACAACAACAACAACTACAGCAATAGCAAATTAGCAACAAACATTTTTGTTTTGGCTTTCCCAAGGCCTCAAGCTCAAGCTCAGTCCAAGCAAAAAGCGAATTTCTTGTAAATTATAATACAAAACAAATTGAAAAACCAATTTTGCATGCGTTAAACTGCGGCAAGCAACAATAACCACAACAACAACAATGGCAAAATGGGCCTGCCAGCCTATTAGGTATTCAAATGCTTACAACGCGTATAGCTTGAATAGCGGGCGGTATAGCTGGCCTAGGGCAGGGAGGGGGAACGAGGGAAGGGTGCGAAGGGCGTAGCGGGGTCTGCGTTGTCGAACGCCCTTTACCTTGCTGACACACATTTTATGCTAAATAGCCGACGGCGAAAACGGACGGGATATGAAGAGTTGTTGTTGCTGTTGTTGGCGTTGTTGCTGTTATTGTTGCTGCTGTTGTTGCTGTTGAGTTGTTGCTGTCTCCATTCGTGCTGATTATGTCAGTGGGTCTATAGTGGGTCTGTAGGTCTGTGGTGGATCTGTTGTCTTCGACCCACTAATTTGGCAATAAAGTAAACGGTGAATATTTGTCTTTTCGTCTTGTTGTCGTTGTTACTGTTGTTGTTGCTGGTGCTTTTCTGTTTTCGTATTTTGTTTTTAACCTTCAAAAATGCGAACAACAACAACACTGTACACGCATTTACATTTGAGTCAACAACAACAGCAAACATCGACAACTTTGGGGTCTCAGTTTTTTAGATATAGCGAATATTTTTTTGAATATATTTCTTTATAAATAAAAGAGAGTCTTCTATATTTAACTGTGCTTTAGTTACATAAATTAATTATAACCTTTAACGAACTGTTCACCACATAACGGGGAAATTAACATAAAAAAACTACCTTATTTTTCTTTGATTAAAAAAATGCTGAATATATTTTGGAACAAAAAAAATAAATAGAACAGTCGAATGAAAATAAGTGAATAAAATGTCAATCATAGTAAAAACTTGAATAATCAAGGGGTATCTCAGTTTGATTACATTGCTGTAATGAGACTGAGAGTATAAGTAACTGTTGTAAATAAAACTTGGATATTCTTGTATTGGAAATAAGCTTGAAATCAAAAGAGTATTTCTTACAGGTTTATTTTAATGTAAATTATATATTTAGGTCTTATATTTCTATTATTAACGAGGTCAATAGTTGGGCCAAGATACTGAACAAGTTAGGGCCAAGATACTGATGATATCATATCGTATTTTAGCTTTCAAATTATTTCAACTTCCAATATCGTATAAATTATATAATTATGTAATACAATTTATATAAGATATAGTATATTATAATTCCCTTCGAGGGTATTACATCGTCTCTCTTATCGTTTTCTGTTCCATAAATGTAAATAGGTTTTTTTTTTGTTGTCCATTTATTTGTGCCACGTTGAAATTCGCTTACAAGCGCCAACAAACTTGGCCCAAAACATTTAAAAATTCATTTCTGCTGATTTGTTTAAACAAAACTCTTCAATTTTTCTGTTGACGCAGCTGGGCCGTTGTCGCGGGCTCGGTAGCTCTCGGTTTACACATACAACACAATTCGACCCGTTGGCGCCAACGTCTGCGGGGTGGACTTCCCCTTGTTCCCCTTTACACTCCTTCTCCCTCTGCGAAGGTCTGTCCAAGCGCCACACCAGCAGCAACCGCAGCAGAAAATACATCGCACAACGCACAGCGAAAATAAATGCAAAAAAAACGTGTGCGACAACAACAGCAACAACGACAACAACAGCAACAAGAACGACAAACTCAACTTATTCGAAAACGATGGCACTTACAATGCTTTACAGCAATAACAATGCGCCAAAGTGCCGTAATGGGCCGCTTAGTTGGCTATAAAAAGGCCGAAATTCGCGAAATGTTTCTGATTTTTTCCTCTCTGGGCTAATATTATGTGAAGTCTGCGTGGTGGATTGATTCGAGAACTACTTCTGCAATTGCATGAGTCTGTTGAGTTCATGTTAAAGTAAACAGTCAGGTTAAGCTGGAGTTTACACTTGTCCTCAATGTCAGCTTAAGTTAATCTCTGCATTATGTCTTCACAGCTTTTGCCTGAGTGTGGCCAACTCAAGCGCGAGCTACTGCCAACTTATATACGTGGGTTAAAGTACTTTTGTCACAAGGTTAAACTAACTTGAAGTTAAAGTGGGTAAAAATTTTAAGCATTATAAGGAACTGTATACCAAACTAACACACAACTTCTTACTCATAACATTATTGTAGATTGCAGTCTAGTTACAAAATCCGGGATTATAGAATAAAGTAACTGAATTAACTGTTAGTTTAACTGGAGGTTAAGCCTCTAACTGCAGTTTTTTGACTTTTTAAATACTTATTACAATATATTAAACTCATTTGGCTAACTAACAATATAGTATTTGACAGATTATAATATGCAATACCCAACTCTCTTAAGTAACTTAACTAACTGTGAATGTAACTGGAGGTTAAACTTTTACTATAGCATTTCAACTTTATAAATACTAATAAAGTATACTAAACTAAATTAACCAACTAACTTCACTGTATTTGGCTGATTAAACTATGAAATGGGCAACTCAGTAAAGTAGGTTAACCGTTAGTTAAACTGCAAGTGGAACTCGATTGTTTTTCGCACAACCTAACCTAATTCAACCCTCATGAACCTTGACGTGGAAATACGATATGAATTGAATATTGTACACATGTTTTTAAATACTGCAATTAAAACGTTTTCCAAAATCAACGTTCGCTCGATTTATGTTTCCCCTTTTGAATCAGATTTAAATATGTGCAATTTAACAATTTAGTTTTTTATTTTTTACAGTTCAGTTTCAGTTTTGTTTGGCAAACAAGTTTGAGTTTGGGTTTAGGTTTCGCATATTCTGCGCAAAAGGCCAGCGAAGCGTGCAGTGCGGTCGACTCGACGCGAGTCGACGACTTCCCGAACTACTCGCAAGTAGTCGCCCCGCCCCCACCGCCGCCCCCTGTCGACAACTCAACTCAACTCGACTTGCCATTTGGCCATTTGGCAGTTTCTGCTGCGTTTTGGCCGCGTTGCATGCGCGTGTTCTAATGCGAAATTAATTCAGTATTATTTCTATATCTTTTTGTTTTTTATCTGTCTTTTTTATTGTGTGTGTGTGTGAGTGTGTATTCCTTTTTTTTGTAATTTTTGATGGCGTATTAAAACTGTTGCAAAAAAAAGGTAGAAACACAAACCACACAGCATTCTATAGCTTATTTAACTACTTTAGTTAGTTAGTCAGAGTCGCAGCAGCTGCTGCAGCCAACTGGTTTGGGGGTTTTTGTTGTTTTCTCATAGCTTAATATGGCAGTAACTTTGTGCTTTTTGGGTCTGTGTGTTTATCTTGTTATGTCGTTAATGAACGAAGGTCAGTTTTATGCCGGTTCACTTTTCGCTGAGGACCAAATCTATTAAGTAATTTGTTGGCCAACTAATTTCGACTACGAGTTGTGAACTACTAATGTAGGTGTGTGGCTTATAAGATATATTATGCGGGCTCTTAATAGGTTATGTTTTATTATAATACATTATTATTTTTGTTGTACTTAATTTACTGCAAACCTCTTACCTAAGTTATCTAGAATATTGCGCGTTTCCTCGCCTAAGATCAAAGCCGCAACCGGCACAGCATATATTCACTTTGATTCGTATCCGAGTTTCCGCAAGGAATGCCAAATATTTATGCTCAATACTTAAGGCAGCTGCCTGCCTGCCAGCCCCCTTGATATAGATACAGATACAGACAGGCAGATACTAGATGAATCGCGCGCAATGCGCAGCCTGAGTTGCCCACTCAGTGTACCGCCCCTTTCCGTTGGCTGTGCCACTCCCCCTTGCCTTTCCTTTCCTGCCCTCCTCTGCTGCGGCTCATGTGAAATGCAAACAGGCAATTAAATGGCGTTGCAAAAGGCGCAAAAGCTGGCAATGCTGTTACTGCTGCTGTTGCAGTTGTTGCACTTGCCCAGGCCAGGCACACCAGCACTGATCTTCCACACACACACACACAAAGACACATGGACAGCATTGATATATGCGTATGTGTGCGCATGCGTCCAGTTTTTACAGTTTTATTAACTGCATTTTTATCTAGCTGCAGCCAAACTGCACGAACTGGCTCTCAGAAACTCAAACTCGGCGCATGGAGCGGAAAAAACATAGCCCATGTTGCTTGTAGTTGTTGCTGTTGTTGCTGCTGTTGTGGCAGTTGTTGTTGCGGCTGGTTTGCTGTTCGAATCGCACGAAATACCCTTTTGGCCAAGAATTCCGCTGCAGCAGGCGAAGGTACCCCACGAGCAGGAGGAAGCTGCTTTTTCCTCCCTCCCTGTGCATCTCTCCTTGTGTCTCTCTCTCTCCCTGCCGCACTTGTTTCTATTTCTGCTACAAAACCAGTTGAGCGTCTAACTGTTCAACATGCCACCAGTCAGCCAGCCCAGTTGGGGCAAGTGCAACAGCAGCAGCAGCAGCGGAGGCAGCCCGTTGGATCTTTACTTATTACTTATACCATTTATTTGGCCCACAACGAAGCGAAGGCAGCCAACACGACCGACTTGTAGAACAGATATAAAAAAAAGAAAAAATAAAATAATAAAAAAATAATATAATGATAACTGCTGAATCGTAAAAAAGGCTGACTAGCTTAGCTTAGCTGCCTGCCTGCCTGCCCACGTTTGCTGCCCAGGAGCAGGCAGCGGAAATTGTTTGTCCTACAAAAACGAAGCCTATAAAAACAAACACAACAGCAACAGCAATTGATGCTGCTGCTGCTTGTTGTTGTTGCTGTTGTTGTTGGCTTGTTGTAATAGAGATAGCGCTGCCAGGCGGGCACATGGTCTGTTTTCCTTATAGGGGCAATCAGCCATCGACAACTTGCGGCTAATTCAGGTTGCAGTCGCCCGTTGCCAGTTGCCAGTTGCAAGTTGCCCGTTGCAAGTTGCTCGTTGCCCGTTGCCAGTTGCACTTCCAGTTGCAGTTGCAGTTGCAGTTACCGTTACGATTGCATATTCAACAAGGAATGTCAACAATTTTCTTGTAATATTTCTTTTTTTTAACTACCGCTTCGATCTTAACTTCTTTGATTGATGCACGCTGCACGGTGAATTTTCCGTAAGGCAATTAATTAATTAGGTAAGCAGCTGCTTAGCCTCTGCTTGCCACAGCCGGCTGCAACTTCTGCCAACAATCGCGGCACAAAAGCAGCGCTGAGTCAATATTGAAACGAGGCGGTGGCAGGCAAACAGCCGCTGGAGAGCTGCTGTCACAGCCACTTGGCCAGCTCGTACACACACTCACTTGCACACACACTCGACCAGACACACACACACACACTTGCACACGTTGAAGTACCCTTGTGCTTACACTGGGAGTTGACTTTTGGCACCTACTGTGTTGTTTGCCGTTGGGCCATTTTTGGGGCTGTTTGCTGTGTCTCTTCTGCGGAATTTCACACGCCACTTTGTGAGCTACCTTAATGACGTCACGCCTGTCTCAACTTGTATTAAGTATATTCATATGAAAGTGGGATACCCTTTTCTATGTACCCACAATTGAAGTCAACATAGACCAGAAAGCAGTTGTCAACCTTTATTTATATTCTCTGCAACAAAACTATAACAATTCTATTGGAAACGATCAAGTAGATTCCTTCGCTCCACAACGGTTATTACACTGAACGCAAACTTTGCCACCTGCGGGAGAAGAGAATGTGAAGAGAATGATTGATAAATATTAAGTTATTTAGTGAGGCCCACCCGAATATTGCTGTGCATTGTGATGGGAAATATGCCGCCTGCCATAAAGACAATCTGTTGTTGCAGATAATGCAAAAATGCTCTCAGTGTAGACTTGTATCTGGGCTGAGCATCGATCCAGTGCGACTGCGCCAATAGGTTGGACAAATCCTCGCAATCCTTTATAAGACTGTCGCACTGATAGCAAAAGGGAAATGTCTCCACCAAGATACCATTCAAATATATTATCGACGAAGCCAAATGGAAAATATCCTGGAAATGTTTCAAGTTTATAAGAGTCATGCCCAGTATAACGCCAATGAGTAGAAATTGAACAAATATTGTGCGCGTTATCACCGGACGGATTAGATCACAACACCTGCAATCAGACACGATTTACAATCAGTTTGCACCAATCGATATTTATACTACTTTCGTATTAGCTTATAGTAGACAATGCAGCTAACTAGATCCTCATAGTTCTGGGCCTCTGTCTTGCTGGGATCGGTGCGCAGGTTGCGTATGTGATCCTTCAGTACATCGACGTGTGCTCGAAAGATCATTACGAATACGATGCTATAGGCATCATCGATTAACGTCAATGCCACCGTCATTCCGACTGCAAAATACTCGAGAATCGTTTGCACAAAGAAGTTCAGGGTCCCATCACGCCAATCGAAGAGGGGATTGTAGACCATCCAGGGCAGTTGACC
Organism: Zaprionus davidi; assembly: GCA_018903715.1. Taxonomy (NCBI): domain Eukaryota; kingdom Metazoa; phylum Arthropoda; class Insecta; order Diptera; family Drosophilidae; genus Zaprionus; species Zaprionus davidi. Next base: position 4,229,581 of record JAEIGL010000003.1, read on the forward strand.
AGTTAAGATGGCCGCTACACAGATCGATATGCCGTACAGAGTAAACACCTTGCCGTAACTCAAGAAGGCGTTGTTGCAACGTGCCACTGCCTTGCGAATCTTCCAACGATCGCTCTCGCTCTGCAGCATCTCATCAAGCTCGTCCAGTATCGATTCCGTTTGGCGAAGCTTCGACATTAAAGTCAACACAGCTATCGACTTTGCGGATGTTCCGCAAACGCTGATGGATATCTGCAGCAACCCGAGAAACTCCCCAAGCGTAAAGCTACCCAACCCCATGACAAAGCTGAGAGTAAAGCCGATAGGTAAATAAATGATGCAACTTGCGAATACCCAACACGTCAATATCAGATATATATATCGCTTCGATCCCTGCTTGGGCGGCAACCAACCAACAAATTGTATAGTGCGATTTAAATAGATACACGCTTGCCGGGACCTCACTTGAACTGCCAGCGGAGACGGGTAGGTAAGGTCGAATATTCTTTTTATTGACGGCATAACGAACGAAAGTACTTTTTATACTGAATCCAATTTGATAAAATTGTCCTCTAATATTCGCGGCTGTTCGACTCTCATGCGCGTGAGGACCTTCATATGCCTGCCCTGCCCTGTAATTAGGTCGTTTGGTCGCTAAAGGTGTTTTCTGTCAATCACTTCGGGTTCTCCCACTTAATTGCTCTTCGAGGTCAGTTAAACTTCAGACTTGCAAGATTGAGACTAATTTATTTCATAGTATATTTCATTGAATACAATATATAGTGTTTATAGTATAGTTCATATAATGGTGCTATTATTATTCTGTTTCATTATTATTATTCTTGCCAAGCTGTTCCAACTTTTCGAGCAGATTCATCTCTTTCACAATAGTAATTACAGTGAATGCAAATTTAGCCACCTATTGAAGTGTTTAATTGAAATGTTTTATCTTTCGAAAAGCGCTCAATACTTCTTACCTTAATGTTGGTGGTTAGTGAGATGGGAAAAATACCTCCAGCATTAAAGTTGATTGGCTGTTGAAGATGATGTAGATATATTTTCAGTGTAGACTTGTATCTGGGCTCAGCGTCGACCCAATTGGAATGCGACAATAGTTCGGCCAAGTCATCGCAGTCCTGAAGTATCAGATCGCATAGTAAGCAAAACGGGAATGTCTCCCAGATCAGACAAGTGAGATAAACAGCCGATGAAATGACATGGTAGACGTTCTCAAAGTAAGTTAGGTTAATCAGATTAATGCCGAGCACTACGCCAATCAGTAGAAACTGTACAAAGATTGTACGGGTGATAAGTGGACGGAGAGTATCAAAACAGCTGCTTGAAAAAGTAGAATATATAGTAAACAAAACAATACTTCAATTCGCAGCAATTCTACTTAAGGATCAACTTGTGGTCGATGATGCAGCCACGAAGGTCTTCGTAGTTCTCGGACTCTGTCTTGTGGAGATCAGTGCGTAGATTTCGAATATGTTCCTTTAGTAAATCGATATGTCCACGAAAGATAAGAACGAATACAAGACAATAGGCATCTTCTAAGAGCGCTTCAATTATGGTCACCGATCCAAAAACGTACTCAAAGGTGCACTGCATCAAGAATTGGGTCCGTCCAGCGCGCCAGTCCACCATCGGAATGTAGACCATCCAGGGGGGCTGTCCATTTAATATTCCAGCCCCAATGAACGAGAGAATGCATGCAAAGCAAAGGAAACAGCAGAACGCAAAAAAGAAGTTGACAAAAGCCACGAGCTCGTGAATCTTTTGACGATCCTTATCACTCTCCCGCCTCTCGTCCAGTTGATCGAGTATCAATTGCGTTTTATTGAGTTGCGAAATGAATATTACCATAATGATAGCCTTCACAGTTACTCCGATATTGTTCAAGGCGATTTGAAGTAAGCCAAGAAATTCGCCCAGTGTGAAAGTATGAAATTGCATCACAAGAGCTGTGTACAATCCGATTGGTATATAAAGTGTGCAAACGAAAAACACCAAAGACGACCATAGCATATAAATATTCCTCTTTCGTCCCTTTTCCTGTGGTGGCATCCATCCAACGAGCTTCATCATCCGATACAAGTAGGTGCATCCCTGACGGCTTTGTACCCGCACCGAAAGCGGAGCCTTATAAGCAAGGACAAATATTTCTCTCAACGTAGGTATTTTCATTGTGAACAGAGATTCAAAACTGAATCGAGACGAGACAATTTATGCGTAGAACTAAGGTCGTGTGATCTATCCAGGTGTTGGTAGTACTGAAAATCGTTTGGCCTGTAATTAGAAAAGCTGTCAATCATCCATTTGCTTCTCATTCTCTCGATTCACAGCTGTCGTTTATTACAAGTTAGAAGTGTTGAGTTTTTCATAATATATCGAAGAAACTTAGGTTAGTATGACAGTCGATTTTTTAATTTAAAATCTACTCTCTCACTTGTGATCAACAATACAACCTCAGATCCTCATAGTTGTCCCCATCCGATTTGAGAGACTTTGTGCATAAGCCTCTAATATGTTCCTGTAGTAAACATTAATATGCGCATGAAAGATCATAATAAATATGATCGTATAACTATTCCTTATCAGCGCCATAGTTATCCTAATACTTCCAGTAATTTAATCCCAAGTTGATTGAGCATAAAAGAAGCTAAGTTGCGTGCGCCAATCGAATAAGGAATTATAAAATATCCATGGTGGTTTATCTTTTATGACTCTAACCAGATGCACAAACAATAAGTAGAAAGTGGTATACCCCAAAGTCAATTTGTTGCAAAAGGTCACCGATTTGTGGACCTTCCCGCGATCCTTGTCATTCTTCATCGACTCATCCAGTTTGTCAAGTATCGATTCCGTTTTTCCGCCTTGTGACTGCAATAAGAGCTCTATAAAAATCTTCGTTGTTACTTCAAAATTATTCAAGGCTATTTACAGGATACCAATTTACCCTGTAAATTGCTTTAAGTTGATAATCAGACTGAGTTAAAAACCAATGGATGGACAAATTGTTGAGAAACCCAATACGAAGCTGCACCAGAGCAAACAAATCGCGACAAACCTCATAATGCGATACATATAGATGCAACTCTGGCATGCCTTCACTTGCACCACTGGCCCAGCTGGGTGTACCAATCTGAACCATCCAGTCATTTCAGGTGTCACTAGGGTTATCAAGATAACTGCACAATAGTTCTACCACCACTGAGACCCTACAGGAATTGAATAGACACCCCTTGGTCTGTAATTAGAGATACGTGGAAGTGAAACTGTCACTTCCATTTACATTTTTGATTTCTCAACGAAGCATTAATTTATTTATAGGATACTTTGGTTGTGTCTTAAAAGGTTCTCAGACTCATGAGCCAAGCAAACCCTTGTCCAATTCATGGCAACAAAAACCAGCCAGTGCAGAGTCTAATGGAGATTGACAGCTACTCAAAGAACCAACTCGACAACTGGACAACTGGTAGTCACTTAAGTGGGCCTGGTCGCCTGACTTCCTGGTTGCAATTACCCGAGTTCTTCCGTCGCCTCAAATGGGCTTCGATGAATTGCAGCGATAGAGTTGCATGTTGCTGGCTGATTGGCTACTGCAGTGTTGCTGTTGCTGCTGCACAAATCATAGTTACGACTCGCCTTAAAAAGGAACAACAACAACAAGAACCCGAAACGACAACAAGCTCTGCCAAATTGTTGTAATTTGCACACCGTTTACACGCAACATGCCCCAGCCAGGGCGTGGCCTAATCTTAAGTCTCTAATGGACTCTCGACAGTCGTGGCGACGAGGATGATGGCTGAGAGCCTATTTAAAGAATGTATTTAATGTATCATATATATATGTATAATAATGTATGTCTGTATGTTAATCGTAGTCTAGTTATAAGCAAGAAAATAACTGCGCATTGCCTTGCCTACTTAGTCTGCCTGTAGTGACAGAACTGGCCAAAAAAGCTAACCAAACTAACTAAATAAATGAACATAATCTAAAAAATAATCGACAAACCGAAAACCGCATCAACTAAACCTTTAGTTAAACTGCATTTGAAAATATTAGCAAATTCACTTTTTGATTTACAAAATCAATTTTTATTTCTTTAGTTTCTGCACATTTTATAATTACCATTGACTAATAAACATATTTTTTCTACTTTTAGGTAAGTCAAGCATCACTGAGACATCAAATAGTAATTTAAATCGAACTTTGGAACTGTTTAAGAAGGTTTTCTATTACATATGAACAGGTAAACTAAGGTAGAATAAGCTTGAAGTTCCCATTTAAACTCTGATAGATTTCCCCTTTAAGTATTTTTAATGTCGATTGTGAGTTATGAGCTCACTCCGTTCTGCTTTAATGAACTGACCCCGAAGTAACTGCATGAATAATTGAAAATATTTGCATTGCACCCGCAACTCAATTGGGCAGTTTGAAAGGAAAAGGCTCCCACTCTTTTCAACATTCCACACTGTCGCCACTTTTCCCCTTCTCCTCTGCCCCTCTCTTAAGGTTGACCACAACAATGAGAGGCTAAAAGAGAATGCAAAACGGCAGAAAAAAAGCAACTAAATAGAGCCACAAAAAATGGCCACAAGGGTAAATAGCGACACTGCTGAAGGGCGAAAATAAAAACAGAACAACTACAAAGCGCAGTCGGCAATAACAACAAGTGGATAAAAAAAAAGGCGAGCAGCAAAGGGGAGGGGAGGGAAGTCAGTGCAAGCACTTGCTGACAGCAAAGTAAAAGCGCAAAATTGTCGTAAAATCGTTGTGGCAATAAAGAGCAAAGCAGGCGGGTGCTCCTTCCTCTGGCCACGCCCACAGGCTGCCTTAATTGTCGGTCAACTAATAGCCTGTAATTTTGAATGCAATCAACTTTAATGCGAACAGATAAATTTCCGTTTAAGCAGCAGCAGCAGCAGCAATGTTGTATCTTCGGGGCGCGTGCGACGCTGCGTATGCGCAATATTTTAATGTGTTTGCATTCGCCTGTCAAATTTCCACAACGGCTGCCGTTTTTTATGACTTCATTTTTTGTGCCCGTAAAGAGGTGACTGCCAGTCAGTATCTGTGTGCGTGTGTGTGTGTGTGTGTGCTGCAAGTGGAAGCTGCAGGCAGAGCAGCGTGGGCAGCATTTGACTAATAAAGCCATAAAGCACCGACTACAAATTAATTAAACAAATAAATAAGACGCGAATGCAGACTGTGCGAGGGTGAGAGGCAAAGCTAGACAGAGACAGAGATAGAGTGAGATGAAGGCGAAGTTGCAGCCCCGACACATAACTCAACGCTGGCAAAATCTATGCAAATCTGCCAAAGCTCGCATGATGTCAGCGCCCCAAAAAACATAGGAAAAACAATTAAGTGCTAAATGGGGTGGCTGGGTATACACGGCCAGCAGATACCCTGTGCCAGAGAAGAATATAGATAAGATTACTTATAATTGTATAGATTACTGTGTAGATTACCATTTCCACTCCCTCTCTCTCCTTCTTCCACTCCCTGTCTTGATTGTTTAACATGCAGCTACCCTTGCTACTGCTTGCCACGACAGGGTATGCACGCCATAAGCGCTGTGCTTGCGTTTGCATCATGTGGGCAGTGCGCATCTGTCAGCTACTTTAAAGTGTTAATAAAAGCCTATCAAATATAAACAAAATATTTGAAGAGTTCCAAATTCTTTAGCTGCAGTCCCCGATTTCACAATATATAATGCATAGGCAACTAATGCAGCATGCACAGGTGCGCAGGCGTATCTGACAGATACATTGTTATACCCCTCACAAGCAGAGCATATCCAGGCAGGGTATGCGCAACTGGCGCATGTGGGCAGTCTGCGCATCTGTCAGATACTTCAGACATGTCGCTGTCACCTGCACAGAAGATGGCCGCAACTGCAGCTGCTGCTCTATCTGTATGCAACATGTTGTTGTACCAGCCGCAACGCATTAGTCACAAGTGGGGCACCACAATAGAGAGAGGGGGAGAGAGAGGCGGGGAGGCTGGAAGGATAAACCTTTTTTTGGTAGATGCCGCGTTGGCGTTTGGCTTTTGGGTCAGGCCTGACGATTTTGACTCCTTTTTTTGCTGGCATTGTTCTGCTGCTACGGCTGCGGCTTTGGCTTTGGCTCGTGATTCGTAATAAAGTCAAGGAGAGCTGAAGCTGACCAGCGAGACCAGACGACCGGTTTGGCTTGCAAGGCGTGGGTGCGCCACCAGCAGCAGCAGCAGCGACGGCAGCACTGACTCTTGTTGGCCTAAACCAACTAAGCCACCACAAACACGCTGACGGATTGCTTTCTAATGGTGGCCAAATGTAAGTCGATGTTGCTATTGTTGTTGTTGTTGTTGCCCATTGCCTGTTGCAGCCTGACCCTTTGCACAGTCGAAGTTGGCGTGACCAAGAAGAACCTATCGTTCCCTCTGCTGCTGTCGTTGCTGGCATTGGCTGGAAAACGGTTAAATCGCCGCAGGCGCGTAACCTGTCTAGAGACCTTTTGCGCAAGTGCAAAAATTGGCCAAAGCGGACGGCAGCAACAACAACAACAATAGCAACAGCAGCGTTTAGCTGCGTCTGCATCTGCGTCTGATCGTGGCCAAAGAGTCTTCTGGCTGCGCAACCTCAGTCAAAGTCCACGTCGCTGCTTGGTAATGTATCTGTGTCGCTTGGCCTGGCCACATGGTCGGCACCAAAGCCGCAGCATGCGATCGCCATATTTGGCCAAAATAAAATACACACACACACAGACACACACACGCACACACAGACGTAGACACATGACTGTGCCTGCCTGCCTGGGTGCCTGCTGCATTTACCTTGCTAGCCAAAATGCTATTGCATGCCACTTGACTTGCCGCCTGACTTGTATTTGGTTAGACGTCGCCCTAGGCAGCAGCTTGAGACGGTGCCGACGCCGTCACTGCCGCCTTTGCCCCTTCCCCCCCCCCCTCTCGTGTGCTCCTTCTGCTGTTGCTGCTCCTCTAAACCCTTGTCTGAGCCGGTTTCTTTAGCATGCTCTCTCATAAATCCCCAAGAATGCTCATTTTCTTGTGTTGCTGTTGTTTTTGTTGTTGCTGCTGCGGCTGTTGGTAATTCAAGCTCACATTTGACTTTTAGCTTTGGCCCAGCCAAAATGTGCAACGTGGCCAAAAACACGCCAGAAAAAAAGTAACCAAGTTGGCTGCCGACTGCGGCCATTTTGGCCATTTGCGAAGTGCCCAAAAATTGATTGCAATTTGGGCCAAGTGTGATCTACGCACGACTCGTAAATCATTTTGATATGATATCTGCCAGAGCTAGAGAGCAACTTTAGCTGTTTTACTGTTTTACGCTGCGCTACTTCTCTTTGTGTGCATCATTATTCATCTTCAGCGATTTATCAGCTGGGAAGACAAAGACTAGAGTCGGACTAGAATGGAAAGGTCTAACTTAGTTCGCTATCTTGTGGTCTAGTTTCAAGACCTACTTTAAGAAAAGGTTAGATATTATAAGAGTAAATTGAATAACTATTATTATACATCATACCAATTAATATATACACAAAGCTAAGGTTGTTCTTTGAAAGAAGAAAGTTTATAATCTTTAAAAACTACTCTCTCTATTACATTTCGCACTTTAATGCACTAACTTACCTCTAAAAGACATTTTGAATTTGCAAAATCTTTAAAAGCAATGAAATATATCATGATATATCAAAATATAATTGAATAATATCTCAGAACATACTCTATATACCCAGAATCATTAACAGCAGTTCACAACTTTTCGTATTTCAACTGCACTTTACTACCTTCTTCTATCTTCTTAAAGCAGACAAGAAAGAATAGCATTAAAAGAAATAATAAATATATTATAACTTGTATTAAATAGAAGCACTTACCATAGACTCATTTTCTTAGATATAACTGCATTAGCAGAGACTGCTGTCTTTCTTTTAGAAACAACTGTAAAAGTGAATTCATATTTCATATGCCGACTGGATTCTCTTTTCTCCTTGTGGTCTAAGCCCAGCTTAGGGGCCTTATGGGTCTTACTGGATGAGGTATTATGGCCTATGCGGTCTGGTATTAGGAAGTTCAACCGAGCAAATCTAAACAAATCAAATTAAGGCCACACTTTAAGAATTAACGTGGCTTGTAAATATGTTTTAACGGTGCTGAAGTAATGCGCGACGCGAAAATCGCTGCAGCGTGCCAGCAGCAACAGGGAGACAGAGAGAGAGAGAGAGAAAGAAAGAGAGAGAGAGCGGCAAAAAAAGAAACAGTAAAGCCACAACAACAAGAAGGCGAAAAAAAGCCAAAAGCAAGCATATTATAAACAAACATAATCGCTGGCGCCACGACACGCTTCGTGGGTCAAAAGCGGTTGCAGTTGCAGTTGCAAAAACAACAACAACACGACAACAATAACAAGCTTAGCGGAAAAAAAATGACGATGAAGAGAAAGAAGCGAAGAAAAACAAAAATAAAATAAAGCTGCAGAAAAAAAGCGAGTGGAAAACAACAACAACAGCAAGAGAAACAAACTGCACATGCAACGTCAGCGTCAGCTTCGAATGAGGAGTCTGTGGCAGCAGCAGCAGAAGCAGAGGCAGTCACTGTGGCATAGGGCTAGGCAGGGAGGCAGGTGTGGGGGCGAGGGGTAGGAGTAGAGGGAACTGCAGTCGGTGGCACATTTCTTTTACAGCCTGCGAGGCGCAAAGGCAGTTGGCAATCCATCAATAAAATGAGCCCAGGCGCGTGCAAAGAATCAGCCTGCCAGCCAATAAGCAGGCAGGCAGAGGGAGGGGGAAGGGAAGGTGAGGGGGTGGAGCAGTGACAGGGAAAGGTGCAGGGGGGAGGGCAGTGGCTGTTGCAGTTGCCGCGTCTGGGCATGGAGCACGTTATGGCTGTGGGTTTTTCATGACTTTAGCTTGGCTGCACTTGACTGCTCGCCGGTGTTTCCTATTCATGTGAGCATTGTATACCCTGTGAAGTGCTGAAGGTCCCAGACAGGGGGTATAAACAGAGTTAGTGGTGCATTGTATAAGGTAGTTAATGTTTTATTTAAGATTTATTCAACAAAGATTTCTTGATATCGATTGTTTGTTAGGAAACTATCGATAGTAAACGATATTTTATGGATATATTTTAAATGAAATAGAATATATTTTTAGCAATTCTCACTTGCTAGTTCCTGAACAGCCTTTACGGGGTATCTCTCATTCCTAATATCGATTATTTGCATCTAAACAATCGATAGTAAACGATATTTTATATATATCAACGATAGTTGCGACAAAACTTAAATAAAATAGAATATACTTCAATCAGTTCTCACCCTCTAGTACCTTGAGCACCCTCTAGCAGCTTTTACAGGGTATCTCTCTTTCGTTTCTCTATTCTTTCTGACGTTTTCTTCCACTGGCTTGCAGTTCTTGTTGTTGCTGTTGCCGTTTGTTCGCGCACTTTGCGTTCATTATTATTATTATTATTATGATTTTTGTGTTTAGCAGACGTTTTGCTGCCCTTTACTCTCCCCAGACGTCGTCGCCGCCCCCGCACTTTCCCATCGTCTGTCCAAGTGCCACTAATGTGGCGCACTCATTCAATCAGCAGCAACAGCAGTGAAAACAACAACAGCAACACGAAGTAAACAACAACCTGACTGCAGCGCGCAATCAACGCGCGCATCAACATTGCATATAACACATAGCAACGCCCCCTTCCCCCTGCGACCACTGCTCATCTGCCCCATGCCCCATGCAGCATTCTCCACAGTCGCCAATTTGCTCTCTTTCCACACGTCATTCGCACTTCCATTTGTGTGTGTGCATTACTGTATGTCTGTGTCCGTTTGTGTGAGTTACTGTTTATATGTGTGTGTGTGTGTATTTGCTCATCTCATGCAGCCACTTAACGGTTTTTCAGTATGCACCACTCGCCGTGGCAAGCAGCCGCAGTTAATTCCCGCGTAATTGGCTAAGCGTTTCGCTTGCGTTCCGATTGTGCCTTCCCTTTCCTTCTGTCTCATCCTCTCTCTGTCTCTTTCTCTGCCACTTCTTTGCCACTAATGGGTATCCGTATGACGAGGCAATAAATAATACGCTGCTTAAGTGAAATGTGTCTGTTAATCGACACGAGGTAGCAGACAAAAGAAAACACGATCAGATCCAATGACAATAAGACCAAAACAAGGCGAATTAGTTTTGTTACGATATAAGATATTAAACGGAAACTGACTTAAGATCTAATTAGATAAGGTTTTAAATTAAAATACTTTCATAGTATTCTAAAGATTGTCAACTAGATATTTAATTTCTTTTTTCTTTTAATACAATTTTAAGAAGGTAAAGATTGATTTTATTTAATTAGACAGAATGTATTTGCTTTTTGGTTAATCATCTTATACAAAATATGCTGCCATATTTTTATTTTCTCCAGCTCCACATAGCAGACATATTTTTCATTATTAATATTATATGCAACTTATTTTCTGTAAGCTGCTCAAATGCATCTACCTTACCTGTTATCTATATATACATATATCTGCAAATATAGTATAAAGATAAATATAAATATATACAATAAATTACTCGCCTATCCCTAAAATACTAAACTGTATCCAACTTTAAACAGTTCCCCAATTGTTTGCAAACAAAATATTCCCACACACAGTTGCGATTTGTTTCATCATTTTTTAGGGTCAGTTGCGTTTCATTTAATCGTGTTTTTTTTTGGTCGACACGTGCGCGTCAATGAGCCATTTAAGCCATTATTCAAGCCACAAACATGGCCAGTAATTCAAGCTAAAAAGACAACAACAACAACATTGGCAGAAACGAAGTGATTAAGCTGCAAATTGTAGCGTAACTGCATAAATGCTCTGGTCGCGTATCTCTGGTACTCACTGTTACTGATAGCTCTTCTTACTGTTCCTGTTGTTGTTGTTTCTTTTAATGCTGTTGTTGCTGTTGTTGTTGTTGTTGTTGCTACTGTTGGCACGTGCCAGCACATCATCATTCATAAAGTGCAGCAGACAAAGGGAGAGAGCAAGCGCAATCAGAGTACGAAAGATGCTGCATAAGTAAACAGAGCAAGCAAAGAGTGACGCGTTAAGCACTGCATACACGACGCATACAATACCCTGTAACGTGACTATGACTACAATGCATGTGGCAGTGTATTGGCCTGGGCTAGTTGCAACTACTTATTGCAACCAGAGACAGAAGGAAACATAACTCAAGCGCAGCGAACTTGACTAACTAAGCTGCCTAATTGAGAGTGCAACAAGTTGCAGAGTTGCAGTTGCTGCAACAGCAACAACAACAACAAGAGCAAGAAGAGCAACAACAAAGCGAAGCTGAAACGTGTCAAAAGTGCAAACAAAGCCAAGTCGGGCTAGTCTGGCCTGCACTGAGCAACTGCAACATCGTCATTAAGTCCTGAACAAAAGAGCGTGCCACAAGTTGCCGCCGTGCATTGTTGTTGTTGCAGCGGCAGCTTGTCTGTCAAACAGGCAGACAGATTACCGGCACAGCAATAACAACAACAGCAATTGCTACTCACGACTGAAGGTCGCCCTGGCGGCAACATTATGATGATCATCATCAGCAGCAACATCATCATCGTGGTCGGGCGGAGTAAACTGACTCACGTTTTGCTCATTTGCAGCTGCCCCTTTCACCCAGCGCTCTCGCCCGTTCCGTTTGTCATTCACTCAATTCATTCATTCAATTCATCAATCTGCTGCTGCTGCTCCCCGCATTCGCTGCTCTTTCTCGGGGTCAAGGTAGTCGTCGTCGTCGTCATGATTTGATAAATATTACGTATACGCGGTGTGGCACTCAACGAGAGCAAGTTGTTCACATTTTCGCATTACAATCGCAAGCTTTAATTGTTTTAAAGATATTCGCTATATAAAAAAACAGAATAAACATTTCGCATTTTTGTGTCCCGTCTCTGTTGTTGTAGTTTAATTTCACAGTTCAGTGCATTTGGCGGCTTAGATGGGCGCGTCATCTGCCCGTACAGAGCTACACACCTATAGCTCACCTACCTACTACAATTGTATCTATATACTGTCTGTATCTGTATCTGCATTTGTGTGCTCCAGTTCACTTTCACATTTACAAGTCGCACGCAGCATTTGGCTTGACAGACAGACAATGCCGCGCATTTTTGCGTTTCGTTGAGTCTTTATTTTTGGCAAACAAAAGTCAGTAGTAACAACAGCAACAACTACAACAACGAGAGCGACCACAGTTCAATGCTGTGGCTGGCTTTGTTGGCCAAAATGCAACCTTGGCTTTAAAACGGAAGTTCAATGCGGCATCGCTCTTCGGCTTGGCTCGGTTCGCTTTGGTTTGTCATTGTTTTCGGTTTTAGACTGCCCTAGGCAGGTCTGGCCTGCTCCGCTCTGCTGTGATTCATATTTTTATTGGCCTGTAAGTGAGCCCTAGTTAAAGCCTCGTCTGTGGACCCTTTGCACACATTTCCGTTTCCTCTTTTTGATTTGTTATGCAGCGCACAAATCAAATTTATTACACTTTCGTTTTACATACATTATAATTCTCTCTCAATTGCTGCCCTAAAGCATATTAGTTGTGAATAAACATTTACATTTTAAACAAATACCTTTTACTTTTCTATTTATTATTCGATCACAAAACAAATCAATGTTGAAGCTTTAAAGTTACGCTTGCAATTTGATTTACTTTGCTTTGTGTGGGCAAACAGAGGCGTGGCCTGGTACTTAAATAAGCAATACATGCGCACAGTTATTAGTCATATTGATGCCAAATTTGGTAGCCCTAGCTTTTATAGTCTCTGAGATTTAGGTGCTCATACGAACAGAAAGAGGAAATTGGCTGTATTCTCAATAGAGGGGGTCGCAAATAGCATGTTATATATACATACATTTTTAATTGATACAAAATAATAATAATACCCTTCTTCACTATATACCTTCTTTACTATCATTAGATATATCCATGTAAATCAATAGCCAAAGCATCCCCAGCTTTACCTTTCTCTTAAATTAACGTTTAAAGCGTATGTCAACTTCGTTGCACCTGAATATTCCCGGACTGGCTAATAAAATTATCCTGACATGCTCTGACATATATCTCTTCCTGCACTTATTTATGGCAATTACTTTTCATATGCATTTTTACACAATTTTTTGTACGGCGCAGTTCCGAAATGCGTTTAAAGTCAATTATGATTTTATGTTTGGCAATTTTTCGATTGGCCCCATCCCCGTTGGGGAAAGGAAGTATAATAATAAACGCAACGCTTTTCAGAGCGAACAATTGAATGATATTAAAGTGCATTTATCATATACATATATAAGGATATATATATATATATAGATATATACGATATATGCACATCCTGTAGGCCTTGCTGTCACTTGACTTGTCGCGCGGCGCCAACTGTTTGTCGCCACGCGAATCCTTGCAGTCCAATCCATTGTTGGTTACAGGGATTTACAGCCACTCCCCCCTGTCTCTTGTTCCGCCCCTCTTGCTATTGAGGTCTTAATTACGGCATAATTTCGATGTCATGCGGCGCTGTCGTCCAAACCGCGCGTCCGCTTTGCGCATTGTTTTTTAATTATTTGCCCAACTTTTGTGGAGTTGTAAAAGAAGCCGCCGTCGCTGCTGCTGCTCTGCTGCTGCTGGTCCCGTTAATGAGCCAACATTGTTGTGTTAATTTGCCAGCCCGGGCACACTGTGCACAGTGGGCTGCCCTGTCGCGAACAGGCGGTGACATTGCCTGCTCCTACTTCTTCTTCTCTTTGTTATTTTTGTTGTTTTCCGTTTGCGTTTGGAGTTGTTGCTCTTGTTGTTGTTGCTACAGTTATTAAATTGACATTCGCGCTGATGACGCGTTGATTGCAATTCCCGGCAGAAGGACATGTAATTTTTATGGCCGCTGCTGCCGCCAATCGCCATTTTTTGCCGAAATTCAATTTGTCATTTAATTGATTTTAATGTTCACACTGAATACCGCAATGACTCGACGATATTTGTGCCCGTCAATGGTATCCCCACTGCACCCCCTTTCGCACTGCAAATGCAAATGTCGCGCAATGTCGATCGGCTCAAAAAAAGACTGTGTGGAGGGAGGGGGAGGCAGGCAGTCAAGTCTGGCATACGCTTAATATTTTATGCATATTTTGTGGGCATTAAAAATTAAATTAAACAAGCAAATGCATTTTTATATCTTTTATTTATTGCTTTTTACACAGTCCCATTGCGAGGCCGCGGGGCATTGAGACCGCATCGGGTCGAGCCGCCTTAAAATATGCAACAGAAAAGAAAAGGAAAATGAGCAACGGCATTGTATAGTTAGCCACTAGGCACGACTAGTAGACATCCTGTTAACTGTTAGAGAACTGAGAGGATCATCATATAGAGAGATATAAAAGAATATTATATATTCGTAGGATATAAAGAGCATATTTCGATTATAAACTCAATATACATGATTAGTTTCGTCTATTATTATTTAATATCTTAATTGACTTTTCCTAATTTATAACATTATTTAATAATCACAGTTAATAAATTAAGTGTGTAATCGAATTAACTTAAAAGAATTAAGCATGTCGAGGACTTCTTATAAATAATAGAAGTATTATCCTGCTTTAGACTCTTTTTGAAACTTTACAGGGTATATTATACGCCTTTCTCTGGTCGTACTTTTATAGTGCGACACAAATGTTGTAAAAACATTTTCAAATGCATCCCAAATGCATTGGCCAGCCAAATTTGTTAACTTTGCTCTTATGCTTTATGTAAATTGTTTATGTGTTTGTTGCTCACTTTATAAAATTTACTTATTTTATTCACATCACACACACAACCACAAAATATTCGATAATAAAATGCGAGTGCTGTAAAACACACAACGCCCCAAGGAGCGAGACAAATAGAACTGTAACTCGCATTTTATTTGTCTGCCTTTGCAATGGGATTCTGTTAGGGGACTATAAATAATTTTATTATGTTTAGAAAATCTATGTACAAATATGAATATCTGTAAGGAATATTTTTGATGCAAGAGAAACATTTGCGAATTAAAGCCAAGATGATGACAAAACTTCTAACTGTTTAAAACCATAAAGTATTTCAATTATTTTATAAATTTAAAATATTATTTCACATGTAAAGACATATAATTTTCTTATTATATCATATTGTATCTTCCTAAAGGTTACAGAAGACAAAAACTTATTTTAAACTTTCAATCTCAAGTCAACTTAACTACAAGTTAACTACATGTTTAGCTTGACATATTTAGGGTCTTATAAAGCAGCTCTCTTGATTGCATAATGTTATTTTATTATTCAAATATTTTGCAAATGTTACAAGAAAGTTCTAAAAGAGAAAGCTATACAATCAGAGTTCATGTCGACTACTAAAGTTACTGCCTAATTGCCAACTAGGCTGAAATAAAATATTTATTGTAATTTATGTAGTGTGTGTGAGTGTTTTTGTGTGTGTTGGGGTCAAATTAAACACAGTCTGTGTTTGACAATAAATAATTGTGCCGAGCGAGTTAATTACGAACTGCACTGCACGACGCACAATTTGTTTGGCTTATTAGCGCGCTGTATAAACTTTTGCCTAGTTCGACTGTTTGTGGGCAAAGCTTTTTTTGGGTATTGGCGGGATTATTTGGCCGGCTGATTAGTTGGGCAGGCGTTAGTTTATTTTAACTAAATTGCCAGTGCAAATAGGCAACACAACAAGCGACTTCAATTCATTCAACACTTTTGGCCTACATATCAATAAAACTTCAACACGTTTTATGAAGAAAAAAAAAGAAGATTATTTTGTATTATATAATACATATAAATATGAATGTGTTGAGTCACAAAGTAAAAATGATGATGATCTTTTAAAAATATTTACTAAATTTCTCTGCGCCTGCTTATCGGCCTTGCTCGCGGCATACTACGCGTACTCATGCTACGTGCAACTTGTGCGCATTTTTTTGCGCTCTTTTCCATTCCGATGCAATCCGCAAACTGATAATGCACCCGATAAGCCCCTTTACAGAACCCATGGGCGCTTGCCTGAGGTCGCCCACACGCCATTTACGGCGAACGTGAACTTTGCGGACCATTGGAATCTGGCCATATGAATGTGTGTGCGATATGTATTGCAATCCATAATAGTTTCTCACGCTCACAATATGTTTACTACTTAATGTTTTTGTTTGTTTTCCAGCAGGTAAAATGCCAGCAAGATTTTGCCATTTTTGGGCGCCAGAAGGTTTTGCGTTTTGTTTTTCAGATTTTTCTGATTTTCCAAGTTTTCAGAGATTTCTGTTTCTGTTTTCTGTTGTCTAGCTTACATGACAAGCGACCGTTGGTGCCTTTGTTGTTGTTAATGTTATTGTTGTTGCTGTTAGGTTGATTTTGGCACGGCGCATGCGCCACACGTTTTGGGCGAGTGTGTCAAGGTAGTGCCACAGCACACACATGTAAGTGTGTAACTCTGAGTAACTGAGCCTTTTATGGCCATTTCATTAAGGCTTTCATAAAGTTGGCTTGTTGTTGTTGCTGTCGACGCAGTTGGCACGCCTTCTTAATGGGCGCTAATTCAGTTCGAATTAACTGTTTGATTAGCAGTCACGGGTGAAACTGTTGTATCATGATGGCGCTAAACATGACTGCGATTTAGATACAGATACATTGACATGCACAGCCAGATAACATTCTTTACAGATACATATATATGTAGATATGTACGCAGAGATACTTAAAAAATAAATACATACATTAACTTCAATTTAATCTAGAAATAAACGGTGAAATGTGTGTATAAAATATCACAAGAAAATCGTTAAAAAGTTATTTTAAATATTCCAAAATATTCCTGAATATATAATAGTTCCACCTTTCACTCGTGCATTATAATAAATAGATAATTATCCATTCTTCCAATTGTTAATATTCTAAAATTTCTACTAAAAGCTCTATGCATAATCAAAAACTGGATTAAGAGAAGCTCATTTTAAGTTTGTTTGATGATACTAGTATACTTTGTATACGTTATAAAACATATATCTTACGATCTGTAATTACAAACACAAATACGCGTTGCGCCCCACGTTCTGAACACTGCACACAATTTGGCTAATTTGCATTTTGATGGACTTTTTACGTTAAAGTCCAAGCGATAACGTACTCTATTAAAACAATTCACTTTGAAGATCATAAAAGCTTTATGGCTCCTTAAATTTCAACAGGTGCAGGCATGTAAACAAACATATGTACATACATATGTAAGTGTGTCTGTATGAACAATATATGGATGGAAAGCTGAGTCAATATAGCCAAGTTCGTCTGGCCTTCTGTCTGTCTGTCCGTCCTTGTGATAACCTGTGGTTACCAAATCTGGTGACAGTATATCTTAGAATTTATTTTAGCATTTGGCCACGCCCCCTTCCGCCACTGTTAGTTCATTACAGTCGAGCAGACGTGACTGTTTTAACAATGTTTTCATATTAATTGAAATATAGACGGGTACACACCTATTCTTTTGCGCAGGAGTATGTGTCATTATCTGTTCTGGCTGTCTTTACAGACAGCTTTAATTATTCTAATTAAAAATGTATGCTAGTTCTGCCTACTTCCTGATGTTCCTAACCTCAGCAAACTAGTTAAAGAAGGGGTACAGTAAATAAGAGGATTAATTGATCTGCACTTGAGTAAAGGAAATGTGCTTTATAGGACGAATAAACAGATGAACAGCTGCATAAACTAGTACAGTAACATACATACATATGTACATAAACAGAAGAAACTTGCATACATATGCATGTACATGTGCTTAGTAAACATTTACATAGATACTCACACACACACATTTGCATATTCATTAGGCCACTTAAAACGATTATAAGACTGATTAAGAACGTTTACGCATTAAAGCTTCCTGCTTTCCTGCCAATATTGACGCCGTTTGCCTCACCGACGCAGGCGCAACATCATCAGCAAACAAGCGCATTCACACACACACACACGCACACACTCGCATTCAGATACTCACAAGATTCTCAACGTCAACTGCGCAAAGCGCTTAGCAAAAAAGAGCAACAACAACAAAACCAAACAACAAAGAGAGAGACAAAGAAAGAGAGCGAAAGAGACTACCTCTCGACTCTCTTTCATTGCCTGCGACGCAAATACCGTTCTTTTTTCATTTACGTTTTTTTTTGCGCTATATTTCGCATAACTTTTTCACTGTGTGCGTGCGCGTGCGTTTTTATTTAATAATTTGTTGTAGCTGCTGCTGCTGCGGCTGCTGCTTTTGTTGTTGTTGTTGCTGCTGCTGTTCTGCTGCTGCCCCTGCTTGATTATGTGAGCGCGACGCCGCAGTCAACATTATTGCGTGTTCAGTTCTTTTCTAAGCGGCATGCGGTGTAATTCTTCTTCTAATCGCTCTGAATTTTTGCATTGTGCTGTCGCTCTCGCGTTCCTCTTCTTCTTCTTGTCCACCAAGGTGTGTGTCTGTGTGTGAGTGAGTGAGCGAGTGTGTGTGTGTGTCTCTGCGTGTGTTGATTTGTGTGATGAAAGTGAAGTTTTTTTGTTGTCATCGTGTGCTTGCACACTGATTGATAATAGCTTAAAAAGCTGTCAATAAAAAGCTCCTTGTAACAAACACACATACACACACACAAACTGACCCACACATACACTGAAAACAATTGCCAACCCTACGCCTCGTCGCGATAATATTGAGTATTTATAGCATCGTCTAATCTCTCGTGTGATTGATAATCGCGTTGTCAATCGACAAATGCTTTACAATAACACACACATTTATATATATACCCGTGTGTGTGTGTGAACAACATATATGGATCATGCCCTTTTTTTATAGATCCCCCAGTTTGTGCGGTTATTTCGCGATTGGTGTCAGAAGTGCAAGTTGCCCCTTCCCCTTATCAAATGTTTATATAGTAGACCGATCTATTTATTTTATTGTAACCAAGTTGATAGTGTACTCACAGATAGAGATGTGCCATACAGTAGTTACCTAAGCTTATCTATAGACTGCGTGCGTGTGTGTGTGTATGAACAGACATATAAAGGGGGTCAGTGCTGTGGTTCATTCATAAAAGATCTCGATCCATTGAAATTACTTTCGCTAGCAATGAATGTTTATGGCAAATGTGAAAAAAGTATACATAGGACACGCCTCCCTATTTAAGTCTGTATGTGTATATGCTATCTATGTGTGATACTGTAGAGATAGAGATATATACATACATATATGTGTATATATTTTCTGTTACTGTTGTCTATTAAAAGAGAGCAACAATTAAAAATACTCAAACGGAACGAGCCCAGCGTCGGTTTTTGATTATATAAATGCAAGAACAACAACAACACCCAAAAAATACTGCAAAAATTCTAAATTTATAAAAAGGCAAGAACAAAGCTTCACACACACGCACACACTTGCACACATAAATATGTACACATGTTTTATTCGCTAACAGCTACAACAAATTGGGCTGCTTTTTGCCAGTGTATTTGTACGATCAAGGCAGCCGTCGCGGCGACAGCGACGCCGGCAGCGGCCGTTAAAAAGGCAGCGGACCCTACACGCGCATGTAAAGTTAGCCGAACACACACACACAGAGAGAACCAAAAAGCCGAATGTGCCAAAAATAAAGCAAAAACAACAACAACAAGAGCAGCAGGCAGGCAACCAACCAACACTGGCAGCAGCGACGCCAACAGCGACGTCGACTGCGACGCAACTAACGCCAAGTAAAACTGGCGGCAGCAACAAATTTTGCGCTTATGGGTCGTAAAGTTGACCTTCAAAATACGAACACACACACATACACACTCGCGCACTCACACACACAACGAAAATTGGCCAAAAAATTGCAGGTTTTTTTTTTTCGTGTGTGTTTCGCGCTGGCTACGCTGCGCCCAGTTTAAGTTTTTGCAAAAGGCGACGGACGATGACGCTATGTGCATGCGCCATTGTCGTTGTTGCTGCCGCCGCTGCTGCCGTTGGCGCTGCTGCCTTTGCTGTTGTTGTTGTTGTCTCATAAATGTGTGCGGCAAAATCTAATTTGGTGAGCGCATTTTACAAAGAGAGTCGTCGATCGGATCGTGCTGCTCGTTTGTGAGCGGGGGCGAGGACGCGCTGCATATGCTGCTGCCGACACGTCGCTGCCACAGTCGACGTCGCGACGTATCTTTTTGTTGCTTTCGTGCGGTTTATTTTTTGCAAACGAAGCGACGCTCGATCGCTCTGCTCTGCTCTCTTATGCTCTTCGCTTTGTTTTGCTTGGCGACGCGTTGCTCTTTTGCCTTTGTGAACCGCCTCTCTTATTGTGCGAATATTATGCGCTCTTGTTGTTGTTGGTGTCGTTTGCCATTTTGGTACCCTATACGGCGTCAGCGCAATGGGGTATATTTACTTTATAGTTAGCAGTTGATTGTAGATAATAATTTGTATGTGTATTAGTGTTATATATTTTCTGAAAACATAGAATTGACGAAGAGAAGAAACAGAACACATCAAAGAGGACAAAAAACAGAAGATTAGGTAGAACGCTACAATTTCATACATTTATATATTTAAAGTATATCATTATCCGTAAAAATATATTAATCACAATCGAATGGTTATTTGATAATTGTTTGAGTTTTTCTAAGTGTAGGGTTGTCATAAATATTTATTTATCAGTATATCTAATTGATCATTTGTATATAATGTAGCATTATATCTATATTATTGTATTTATATGATATACGAGTAAGCTTTATAGGAGTTAACGATTAATCGATGTTTAAAGATAAGTTAAGAAGTTCCGATAGTTGATCATATATTTTGGATTCATCGTGTAATTAGAATGATAAAACGAGAGTTAAAGCAATCGTTATCGAAAATTGACACATTGAATAAGAGAAGCGCTTGCGCTTGAACGACGCATTAAGAAAAGTGTAATTTAAGAATTGCAATAAAGTTGAACTATTAAAAAACAAATAAGAATTTC
This sequence comes from Zaprionus davidi, assembly GCA_018903715.1. NCBI lineage: Eukaryota > Metazoa > Arthropoda > Insecta > Diptera > Drosophilidae > Zaprionus > Zaprionus davidi. The sequence goes on from JAEIGL010000003.1 coordinate 4,250,590, forward strand.
ATGCAACAATATTTTTGCAAACAATTCATTAAAAGTCAATTCAATGTTTGTCATTTAAATCATGACAGATCTCTTAAGAGTAAGATTTCGACAGTATTTTCATACAAACTTATAATTCAAAGGACAGATGTGTTCATAATCAGAATGAGCTGACCACACTGTTGTTGATAGTACTATACTTGTATATTATACATATGTACCCTCTTCTGTTAAATTGGCAAGCTTTCTACACGCACTGTCACTGTTTGTGGGTATCTCTTGGTCGTGACGTGAACTCGATTACGTTGTGCTTGCTATGCTTGTATGTTTGTGTGTGTGACGCGATCGGTATCAAGGTTTTTGGCAATTTGGTTTGTGCTGCCGCTTTAGTCGGTTGGTAGGTCGCGTCGTCAACGCCGGCGTTGCTGCTGTTGTTCTGCTGCTGCCTCGCTGTCGCTGCGCCGTTTGCCGTCTGGTGCCCGCTCTGCTGCTGCCGTTCGCGCAGTTCACTGTTCGGCGTTGCTTACTGCGCTGCTCGCTGCGGTTGCGCCTTTTTCTAGCTGTTTTGTGTGTGTGGTGTCTTGGTATTTATTGTTGTTGTATTATATATTTTTTTCGCAAATTGCCGATGCGGAGATCAACATAGTCGCGTCGCTGCTCGTGTGCTGCGCTCGCGTGCGCGTTTAGTTTACTTTTTTTTGCTCGCTTGCTTCTTCGCGGCGGTGAACGTTAACGTTGACGTCGACTGCGACGCGAACGCCAACGCAGTTGCTGCCGCGGCCGCTGCCGCTGCCACTGCGCGACACTCTTAACCTATTTTCTCGCGAGCCGAACATTAGTTACAATTTTGTTGTGATGTTGCGTGGCAGATACGCGTCGGACACGGACGCTGCTTGCGCGGATTCTAAGCACGCACACTTACACTAGCACACACACAAATACATGTACACGTTCGCACTCGGCAAACATAGCAAACACACATACACACACACAACCGGTGATGATGATTTCCAATCAGATCTAGTAACGGGAAAAGAAAATATATAAAACAAAAGGAACAAAACAGAATTTTGTTCTAGAATTTAGCAAATGCAAAAAAAGTGAAAACAACAACAAAAATTACAAATATCTAAAGAAATTAAATTCAAATGAGTGATTGAATTGCAGTGCCTTAAAAATTAATTATCCAAAAATAATATACAAAAATTGATGAATTTATAAAGTTTAAAAATGTCGTGCCTTGATAAATTCTTAAAGTTTTATGCATGATAAGAAAGTGCAAAAAAATAATATTAATTAAAACGGATAAATCAACAATAAATCTTCCGCAATTTGGATATCAATCGGAAGAACTTAGTTTTCTTATTTTGAACCCAACTGTACCCACTGAAAACGCATCAAATTGGATTACACAAATTTTTGGCTGGTGCAGTCGCTCTGTGAAAGGTTAGTACGGTCACACTTAACGGGACGGAAAGACCTTACGAATGATGAATGGGCCAGGCCCAAGCGAATGTGTCGAAACGAAAGCAAAAGTGTTCAAGTGCCGTCGTCTAACGAGTGTCATACATATGTACATATATAGTATATACTTCATATGTAATACACGCTAGTGTTCGGAGTTGATAATACAAGCATATATATAGTATATGTACAGGGTATATACTTGAGAGTGACATAGTACAGCTTGTGCTGATAACGTTTATTCTTGGGAATTCTCAAGTAATAATAGTACCCTGGGTAATCCAGCGGAATTCAGGTTTATTGTTTAAAATATGCGAATAATCTGAGATGAACGCGCAAAAAAAACATTGCAATCATTATGTAATATATTCAGATTTAAGCTTTCTGCCTTGTGTTCTTCTGATAATACTCTAAGGATCATGCGATATGCTTTATTTAATTAGATAAAGAAATAATTAACAGCGAAAACTATTGAGCACTTGTTTTTGTATTATATATCCCTTTTCACATTGTAATTTTCTTATAGTAAAATATTTATTATCTGCAAATAATTCCACAGTCACCTTTTCCAGAAAGAGATATATTATACTATGTACATTACACATATGAGCAATGTTTCTTGTAATTGCGAAAGGGAAATTCCGAATTATTCATGCACCTCGATAAGTTTTGCAGAAAATGAAGTCACACTATAAATCTTAACTGTCAAAGGGGCTCTCTGGTTAACGTGGGTAGTTCCGTTCGTCTTTGTTCAATAAATTGCCAAATAATGAGATAAAAGAAAATATTTTTAGATTGATGATTGAAAGAAATTAAAACAGTGTCAAAAAAATAATTTGAAAAATGGGAACCTATTGGGATAAAAAATTATCAGTCAACAAAATAATAATACATATTGCAATAAATTCAAATATAATAAAGAAATTACAATATGATTAAAGTTATATAAAGCAATTGAAATCGGAATTACACTAATATACTTACAGAGATAGTACAAGTATATTAGATTTGAAAATGATCATAATTAAAAATGAAATTTCTTAGAAAACCCCATTAAAAATAGAAGTGTAGATAAAAGTTATAGCATAGATAAGAGACTTATCAGTCATATAGGCATAATCTCCCCATACCTCTTGAACATATGCTTAATGTCACGTATGATGTAAAAGGTTTCGTTACTCCGATCATATGGCAAGCCAATTTAGGATATCGCCAAGTCATGCGTTAAAGTTGTCTATAAATACGGAAAATACTAATGGGGATCGCACACAAATAAATAAATACGGGGACTGCGGGCTGTGACGGCATGCAGAGAGGCGGAAAAAAAACCTAAAACATGCGAAAATTATCTATAAATTTAAATTTTTACAATCTGTGTGCGATTATACGAAGCGGCAGCGGCAACAACAACAAAAAGAGCAACAGCAATAAAAGTGCTGCCCAAAAAAGCTTTTGAGCTGACGTCAAACGGCAGCGTCGACTGCGACGCTGGCAGCGCCAATTTATTTTACACAATTAAGGGTGTGCGCGTATCGTACCCCAAGCGAGACAGGGAGGGAGAGAGTGAGAAAGATTGGCAGATATACAAAGAGTACATACATACATATCTCTATGCATAAATACATATGTACATGCCTATGTATGAGCGATCACAAGCAGCTCACACACACACTCGCGAACTGATGATGTGAAAAAAAACATTACTATGCGCCAATTTAGATTAAAGCAACTCGCGGCCACGCCCCGCGACTGCAAAGGCAGAGCTAACTGTAAAAAAGAAGGAAGAATGAAACAAACCGAAAAATGGGAAACACAAATACAGATACAGAGAGTGAAAAGATGAGATAGAGGGAGATAGAAGAACATATAGCAAAAAATTGTTACCCGTTTTTTAAAATAATAAAAGACACAGCGGAGCTTCGCTTGACAAGGCACAGAGCGAAGGCATTGTTGTTGCGCATTTTATTTATTTATATTTATATTGTATTTATGCAATATTTATTATTATTATAGGTAAATTCTTTTGCGCAAATAGCCGCCAAAAACGTTGCAAACTTTTATTCACGCCAACTGTGCAAACATTGCGTCTCGTTCCTCACGGCTTGTTTCTGCTGTTCTTCTTGTTCGATTTGAAGCACAAGCGAACACACTAAATGCAACTGTGTACGTCTATGTGTGTGTGTGCCCCTTTAAAGGTACCCTCGATTGGGGCCCAGCACTGCTGTCGGGCTATGCGGCCCTGGCCCAGATCATTCGCCCGATCATTGGCAAAATATCAGCACACTTCTTTGGGGCGGGCCAAGTGTGTCAGCTTCAGGTCTAGTTTCAGTTGCAGTTTTCTTAACTTTTAGATCCTTCACAACTGAAAAGTTAGACAATGTTATTAAATGTAATAGTTCACAGTCTTTGATCAAGGGAAACATAAGGGAAATGATTTATTTATTATATTAATAAACTAAAAAGGTTTAGTCCATATTAGTTTGTACTTTTCAAGGCGCTTTGGTAGGAACTCGATTCCAGGCTTCACTGTAAATATTTTATCATTAAATTTTAGCGAAATATTTTTAAGATCTTATAAAATATAAAAAGTTTTACTACTACTACTGCTCTAATTATTTTCTTTAAAAACTCTTTTAAATTATGTACATTTCAAGTTAAAAATCTAATTACTCTTTAAGTCGTTTAGTAAAAAGAAAACAATATACATGTTCTTAAGAATTAAAATATCATCCAACTGTATATCTGTTGTATTGTCATACTGTACCTGATCTAATTATAACCTTAAAATCTTCCCCTTTAATCTTCATTTGGCTGCCCTTAAACTAGTTTTTTCAGGTTGGCAACACTGGAAAATTCTCAGCTAACATTTTTGAATATCCAACCCAAACCACCCACCTACCGCACACCTTGTGCTGCTTACGTAGTACCTCATTTGTGTGTGTGTGTTTGTGTGTGTGCCCATTACGCCTCATTTCGCTTGTTGCTGTTGTTGTTGCTTGTTCCCTTAGCGAGAGGCGCAAATCGCTCGCTGTTCTCGTTGTTGTTGTGTATGTTTGTTTGTGTTGTTTTTTGCGCGCGCTGCTTATAAATAAATTTGTTGGCAAAACGTAGCAAAAACAACAAGAACAAAATGTTTAATATTCTCAGCTGCCTTTGCTGCTGTGTTCCTGGCAGCTTCTTGGACCGCCTGCCAAGGGGCAAGGGGCGAGGGAGACATGCCACAACACGGGGCAGAAAAGTATTTGCAAACAAAAACATAAATTCACGTTCTTCATTTTTTGTATACATATATTTAGACTAGAAATATATATTTTGATAAATTCCTGCTGCAAAACTTGTGCTAAAAATACAACGACACATTGAAGAAGAGGAAGAAGCAGAGCGGACGCGGCATTTGACCTTTAATCATAACAGAGTTGAAAATACTAAACCATTATCCCCGTTATCTGCCTCATCTAACGACAAGAACAACGATTGATTAGCTTATCAGCTGCCAAATTTATACTTTACGTCAGTTCCAATGACGTTCTTCCGCAATCCATCAGATGTTCGAGTGGGTTCCTTGATAAGATCCAACTACATCATAACTGAATTGCACTGGAGTCCACAAATATCTGTGAAATACAAATTTAGTGCTGCTTAAAATTTATATAGTAAACAGTTTTTAATGATTAGAACATTGCCAAAATATATAAATTATAAATTAAATTTCTGCTTTAAGATTTTCAAACAATTTAGTAAATAAAACGTGTCATTTATTTTAAATGAAAAATTCAACAGTTGTTTAAAGAATAGAAATTCTTTATTAGTTTCTACAAATTTAGTAAATAAATAATAAAATTGATTTATTAGCGATTTCTGTTCTAAAAATAGAACTCCCCCATATAATATTAAGCATTATAAATATTTACGCTAAACTTAAATTTATATTACACCACGCGGCGTATGAGTAATAAATTGCAAGAAATATATTTATTGTGATTATAGCTGCAAGCTTATTTATATATTATATGTTCAAGAATCGTATGTTTCATTGTAATTTCCCCTGGAAAACTTCAACTTCAGTCGCAAACCTATTGTGAATCTTTTGAATCATTTTGAATCGTTTGTCTTGGTACCTTAGGCGTTTCCTGCCAGACACATAATTACGATCTCTGATTTGCTCATTCGTTTGCATGAATTAGGGCCACATGTTGGCGATCCATCGCAGCAACAGCAGCAGCAACAACAACTACAACAATGAGCGCACTCAGCTTCTCTCTGCCCACGCAATGCGCGCGCGAAAAATTTACGCGATTTGTCAGCTCGACGTTTTTTTTTTAAGTATTTTTTTCTGCGGTATTTTGTATTTTGTGTGCTTACATTTCGCTTGTTGGTTCTTTCAAATGCTTGAGGTTGCTTTCGGCAGGGTTTAAGTGGGCCTACACACACTGCGCACATACACATCAACAGACACACACACACACACACACACACTAACTGTTTGTTTTTCATGTTGTGTACTTAGTGCTATCGAAGCTGTCGTAGCTGTTGTTATTGTTGTTGTCGTTGTAGCTGTTCTTGTTGTTTGTAGACAATTTCTAAGTGTGTTCGAATTTAGGTCAGCTCTTCTACGCACCGACGCTGACGTCTCTGCCTGCTGCCAGTCTGCGTCTGCGTGTGTCTGTGTGTGCGTCTGTCAGTCCGGCCACAGAGTGTCATTGTAATTGCAAATATCGCAGCTAGGCAGCGCGACAGTCGCTCACAGCAAGCAAGGCACAGTTGAAATAAGAAGAATACGACAAAAAAAATCACTCATACGCCAGCGTGTGCATTTGGGCTGCCCACGCGCGTGTGCTTGCTAAGGAAAGCAAAGCCGCTGCCACAGCAGACGTATATTGTCATCATCAGTTTCATGAGTCGACTTGCAATATACACTGTGTGTGTGCACATACGTGTACAGATGCAAAATTAGCGCATTTAATTGCCAAAAATGTGTCTGCGCCAAGTCAACATCAACTGTGGACCTAACACAACACACACACGACTTGCAACAGCAACAACAACAGTGGCAACAACGACAGTGGCAACAAGGCGCTTGACGTAATTGGCCAGACAACTTTCTGCCTTGCATTTTGCACGTCTCGCTTTTTTGACAGTCCCCGAGAACAAAAACAGCATCGTCTGTTTACAGATTTCATGCGCATATTGTACACACAATTTTGATGTCTTATTTTAATGGGCGATTTATCTGGGGCTGAGAGCGTGAGCACAGTGGGTGCTATGCGATTACTTTAAATGCTGCCACAGGGATTTATTTTATTGCTCATTGAGAATTTGTATTCTCTGTAGTAAATCGGAAAAAGTCTAGAGAAAAATATGCAATTTGAAATAATTATACAGAAATAAATGAGGACTATTATTTATTATTTAATATATATGTACATTAAATATTGTTTACATTTTTAATTGAGCAAATTTTCATCTTTAATGAACTATAGAAAACTTCAATTAATAATATATAGAAGCCAACGAAAATTATATTTTATTAATATAATAATGATTTATAAATAAAATAAATTACAGGGCATTATATACATTCCTTTTTAGGAAGATATTCTGTAATTAATTTACTGATGAATGTAAATGTAATTTTAATTTTTAATTAACAAAAGAAAATAAATGAAAACATTTTATTAATTTTCATAAATATTATTTCAAAACATTTTAACATAAATTGATAGTACAAAAAATAATTAATAAAATTAATTACAGGGTATAATTTGCATGTGTTTATTATGTGCGCAATGCACTAGATTAATGCACTTTCCAATCACGAGATTCTCTGCATGTGTATGTGTGTGTGTTTGTGCTCGTTCATGTTCGCGATCTGTTCGCTGCGTGTTAATTGATTTAGCTGTGGCGCACGTGACGTATGCGCAATCTATACTATAAAACATTGCGCATACCCAGTGACGTATATTTGTCTTTGGCAAAATATTGACTTTTTAGCAGCTCATAAAGCGCTGTGGAGTAACAGAAACCCTTTGCCAGCCCTTACTGCGGCCTAATTAATGCTAATTTTGAGTGTTGCCAACTTTTTCCCTGACAATTCACGTTGCGTCAATTTGGACAACAACATCTTTGCCACCGGCAGAGGCACACAACCAAACACACACAGACACAAACACTTGAGCCGCTTGAGAGCCGCTCAACATCGCCTTGAGTTGGCCGCCAAGTACAACATGCCTGACAACTTGGACAGCCTGACACAAAAGGGAGTCGAAGTTTGAAGCGTCTTCGGGTCGCGTCGCGCAGCCTCGCATAGTTGTAAAGATCATTCAATAGGTTTTTTTCACTTTGAAATTATTTGTTTCTACTTTTTTTCTTTCCTTTTTGCGCATTCAGCCCACGGCGAATTTCACAATCAACAAACGGCGAACGTAGCCAGCAAGCGCTGCCTGCTCAAGTGCTAACAAGTTGTAGGTTCCCCTCAGCTCTCCTACTCTCCTTTACCTTCCCGTCCTCTTTACCTTCCCCTCCCCTTTATCTACATCTCCTCTTTAACTCTTACTCCCCTTTGTCTCTACTCTGTTGTTGGTCGCTCCAAATAGAGTCAGCTTATGGCATTTGGCACCCACGACGACGAGCAGCGAGCGCACATTGTCGGCCAGGGCGACATAACTGTAATAATTACAAAGTACGCTTCCCCACTTGCTTGTGAGTCACATGTCTTGAGGTTTGCCAGTAACAACAACAACTACAACTAGCGCACATATTTGGAGCCAATGAGAGGCCGCCTTTCATTAGGGTCCCGCACAGCCATGACATCATCAGGCGCATGGGCACAACAGCTTCAACAGGTCAAAACTTCAGCGAATAAAATGTGAATTCATTTTAAAAAAATTACCAACAAATTAAAAAAAAAACTTTAAATTATTTCAATTTTAAATTTCATAAATATTTTCCACAACATAAAAAATGTAAAAAACCTTTTAAAATGACAAAATGATTTATTAATTACATAAATATACTCAGACTGCTTCTATGCGCAGTACCAGCACTGTAGCAGCAGCAGTCTCAACAATTTTCATTTGTCGCATTTACACAACTTCGCACTTTGCATTAGTTTTTGTTGTTGTAGATCTTGTTGTTGCTGCGTCTTTTATTAGTTTCATTTGCCACCCACACGCGGCACAGCGAGGCACAATTTTTGTGGCACTCTCCTGGCATAAACACTTGCGTGTGGGCGTTCTATTCCTGGCGCACGCACCAGTGCAGCGCAGGCAAGCAGTGCAGGCAGCGCAGGCAGGCAGTGCAATTAACACATTTGTATCTGACAAATGCAATCTGTGAGTCTCGTATCTTTTGCGCCGCCACGATCACTTGCACTTTTCATTCTGGGCGACAAGTTAAATTATTAGTGCGAGTGCTATAAAAATAAATAAAAAGCAATGTATGCCATAAAATTGAGTTAGCTTATAGCTTGCTTGGCTAGTTGTTGTAGATCCCCTCTGCGCCTACCCTCCGCAAGCGGGGCTCCCCCGCCTAGTTGACCCACATTCGCGCTGTGTAATCTCTGACCTTGCGCAAAAAGTCCAACTTGGGGCCGAGCCCAAAAGACAAAAGCGGCAAATATGGTAACCTTTTGCGGGCTTAATCAATCATGCATCTGTATCTGCGCGCCTATGTTTGTATCTCAACACAGCTTCGACGCTGTCTGGCTGTATCTGTAACTCTGTTGACCTTCATCTTTTACACAATTCAAATGGTTTTGCTGCTGCTGCCGTTGCTGCCTTTCGGCTGATTCATTTTGCACATTTGACCATTGAGCCAAGGTGAACCCCTCCAAACGCTAATCTTGATCTCGTTTGCCTTCTGCAGCATGTATCTATGTATGTATCTGTGCGATGCCCGAAACGAGCATTAATAAATACTTTATGCGCGGATACAAATACTTTAGACATTTTCGCGCGTTATCGCAGTTTGCGCATCTTTCTTTCGATCGCGAAGGGCAAACGAGCTTATGATCTATTTGGGTAGCTGCTTAGCTGTGTGTGTGTATGTGTATATATATATATATATATGTAGCTGTTGCTGTATCTGTTGCTCTCACTGATTGATTTGCGTGGTGGCCATGTGGGCGAACAGTTTGTAACGCTCACGCGCGTTTTTCGCGTGCGCGGACGTTGAACTCGCAACGGTAAATTTACAACGTAGACGAAAAGCATTAATAACAAGTAAAGCAACAACAACAACAACCAGTACAACAACTACAACTACAACAACAGCAGCTAGGTCTAAAGACAAACCTACGCCAACATGTAAAGTTCTAACGCCAAAGATAAACAAAAGGCAAATTGAAAATGAGCAACGACGGCAGCAGCAGCGCAGCTAGAACAACAACAATGGCAACAACAACAATAGCAACACCAACAACATGCACAGCAAATATCAACAAACTACTTTGTATTTATAATTATTATCGCAGTCCGGCGTCGGCAGCGGTAGCAGCAGCGGCGTTTTCAAGTGCTCGCGTGTATCTCTCAGATACTCTTTGGCTCTCGCAGAACATCGCCGCTACCCCTGCACCCCCCGCCCCTTTCTGTCAATTGAGAACGTGTAAATTGAAAAACTATTTGGCTGTTACAGCACTCTCGGTGCGCGCTGCTTGCTCCTCAGTCGGCGTCGCTGCCGCGCACGATAAGGCGCAGCTAACTAAAAGTTGAAGGCCATTGCTGATACGCCGCGTAGGACGCGTGTGCTGCCAAATGCGAGTGTGCCATGGTATGTGTGTGCTTCTGTGTGTGTGCGCGAGTGCGAATGTGTTTTTGTATATGTGTGTGTGGCCTGTTGTTAGCGTTGATTATCTAAGTTAGTACGCTCTCCCGCTAGATATGTATGAGGCAGGCACGTGACAAAATGCTTTAACTTCATATAGATCTCTGTTTGTATCTGCATTTGAGATCGGGAATGTGAATAGGGAAAGAACTAAGGAATATAACTCTTGTAACATGTAGATTAATATTGGGACATAAGGAAGATAAAAGTCTTATAATTAATGGATAAATATGCAATATAGATATGAAAGTAATATTGTTTATTACCAATAGAAACTGCAAGAAATGCATAAAATATATATAGATAAATAACATATATTGATAATATATATTATATAAAAGAAACTAAAAGAGATTGAGAAATTATGTTAATATTATTATGTTATTTTATTTTATTAATTATATTAATAACATATTATACTCTTAAATATTCATATTCTTTAATTGTTATGTATTTAAAATATATGCATATTTTCAAACTATCTATGCATGCATTCAAACAAGTAAAACATGTTAAAATACTCACAGATCCCTAGTTAGTACATTTTGTGGCGTGCTGTTACCAAAAACTTAACATAAACTGTTAGTGTTAACTGCCCTTTTACAGCTGTTAATGTGTTTAGCAAGTTGTTCTGCCGCAGTTTACTTTTTATGAGTAATGCAAAGTCTGTTGAGGTAGATAGACAAAGATATATCTATATATATGTGTATGTACAACAACAATATTCTAGCTGGGGATCGGTTACAGCATTGTTTACATAGCAAACAACTGACGGACAATGCGGACATGTTTAACATATTGCGCAATTTACTGATCGCATAGCTCGATTCGCTTTGCTCCTCGCTCGCTCTCACTTAGTTCTGTTCAGTTCGGTTGGCTGTACGCTCTGGCCTGCTTGCTCTCTCTCCCCCTCTATTTCTCTCCTTCTCCCTCTCTCAGTTCTCAAGTGTTTGCTTGTGATAAGCGCCAAATGGACGCAAACAATATTTAAACAATTTTACGTAAGCGCGCGCCAGAAAGTAAAAGTTTCTACTGCCATTGCACCCATTAATTAAATACGTCTCTCGAGAAAGTGTGTGTGTGTGAGAGTGTGTGCATGTGTGTTTGCATTCATTGCAAATTTGCATTAAAAGTGCAAGTGAAAAACGCAAACTGCAATCGCGAATTACAAACTGCAAATAGCGTCGACGCGTCGTCAATGAAACTGAAAATGAAATTGAAAAACATTTCGTGCTTATTATCGCCACAGATTTCTTTACGTTTTCATTCTTTATAATCTTTTTCGTATTATTATTATTACGCTATCTTCCGCTTTTGCTTTGCTAAAGACTTTCGTGAAATTTGACAAATGAGTTTGCAGAAAATTCATTAACTAATTCCGGGATGATTACAATAAAATAAGTTTGCTTAATCAGTTTTATAAAATTACCAGCTTAGATATGGCACTATATAGTATATTCTCTCTCTGTGTATGTGTGTGTGTGTTTGCTCACGAGGGTGTCCAGCTGTCATTTGTTTTGATAACGTTTCCCGTTAGACGTCAACTGATCTGCCCTGCAAATCAGCTGCTCATCGTGGCATTATTTTGATAAGATATTGTTACATGAATTCTCAATTATTTCACACACACACACACATGTGCATAAATGCGTGTAAAGAGCTTCATTTCTTCAAGTGTAATTGAAGCACATTCTGATTTTACTTGGTTTTCATGAAATTATGAAATAATACGTTAATTTCATGTACCGCAAATATGATTCACAATGGAACTTTAGTACAGTTGCTACGCAGCGAAACAAGCGATTCCCTTTTACAGCGAAATTCGAAAAAAAGTTCTGTTCATCAAGTTTTTTAACAACCCAATTAAAAGCAATTTAATAAACCCAAAAAAAAGAAATAAATAAATGGAATAGTATATTTAATTCCCACTGTGCACTGCGTTATGTAACAAGGGGCGCCAGTAACAAAAGACTCACAAAAAATACTATATAGTATATGCAGTATATACTAGATAAGTAAAATATATGCACACAGAACATTCATGTTTCTAAAATGAATGCACAATTAATTTTGCATTGCGAAATTTGTGGAATATAAAAGCGAAACATATATAAGGCAAATCTACAAGTGTGTGTGTGTGCGTGTGTGTGTGTGTGTGTGACAATCAAATTGTAATACCAAATGAAAGCCGCGTGATCGTCTCTCCCTCTCTCTCTCTCTCTGTCTTTCTCTCTGTGCCTGCAAATTTAGAACATTTTGCAGAAATAGGAGGAAAGCAACAAAAACAACCAAAAAATAAATAAAAAGAACTGAAAAAAACGAACAAAATTAACAGCAAAAAAAGTTATTGCAAAAGTTTGTTCGACTCGACGCTTGAAAGCGAAAGTGCTCCCCATCTCACTCTCTCTCTCCCTCTGTATCTGTCTCTCTTGCTCTCTCGCGTGAAATAGTTTAATGCCCGTTGGGTATGTACCGTATTGTGTGTGTGCGATTATGTAGTAGTTGTTTGTGCTATTAAATTTTAAAAGAGCACACAGAACAAAATAAAATAAAAACAGCGAAAAAAATGACATCGCATTGACGCTGGTGTTGGCGTCGGCGTCGACGCTGCGGCGCCGCAAATAAAAAGCGCTTACGACAGCGCCGGGCCCCACACACACAAACAGTATGCTCGTGTAGTTGTAATCGTTATTATTGTTATTGTTATTGTCGAACATGCACACGCACACACACACGTACATGCGCACACGTTCTCGCGATCGCCCCCGCCTCCAACTTGCGCACTCTCCCTCTCTTTCGTTCTCCGTGTCTGCCCTTCTCCCTCTCTCTCTCTCTCTCTCTTGCCAGGGCCACACACATTCGCGAAAAAGTTCTTTGACGTTTTGTTTATTTATTTTGTTAAGCATCGCTTCGTTCGGCTCTCTCACGTGAAAGCTTTGCAGCAAAGCTCTCTCGCTCTCTTTGCCACTCTCTCTCTCTTTTGTTTGTTCGCGCGCTCTGACGTATACAAAGCGTAATGAAAAGCAAAAGTAATTCTTATCAATTGCAGCGCCCCGCCCCCTTCGAACTCTTCTCGCTCCTGCATTAGAACTTTGCCCAAAAGCCGTTAAGATTAGCGCGAATTGTAAAAAGTACAAAAATATATAGGCATAAATGTATTACACACATATACACATACATATGTACATACATATAGTACATGTACAAACATTATACATTATGTATTAATCTCTAGTAATTCTAATAATAGTGTCTTCTATCACGTAGTCACGAGAGTTGCGCCGAGAGTACTGAAATTAAAGAAATTTGTATAGATATGAATCCTCCTACAGTAAACATAGATAGAAACATATGTGTGTTTCAGCACGTAGACACGAGGGTTGCTCTATGAGTACTGAAAACACGCATGGATATGGTAAATAGAACCTTACACAGTTATGATGCTTTTATTGGAAATACCTCTTGTAATTAGTTATAGAAAACATTTAAATTCCAATATTGATGCGTCTTTCTGTACGTAGGCACGAGGTTTGCCTTGAGAGTACTGAAAATATTTGTTGATATTGTAAATAGAACCATACACAGTTGAAATACCTTTATTGCAAATACGTCTTGAAATATAAGTAAGAAGTTTAGAAAATGTCACATAATAAACATAGATAGAAATATTGATATATACTTAGTACTCGTATGTATCTTCAAGCACATAGTAACGAGGGTGCATTTAAACGTACTGAAACTACGTTTACCATCTTTATACATACATTTTATACTCTTACATAGAACCAGTAAATACAGTTGAGAATACCTTTCATAATTAGCAATGGCCTTAACATTTTTTGTGTCATGTAAAGTTCCTAGAATTCTCTATATAGCTTACAGCTAAGCTCTTGATAGAAGTTTGTGCAATTAATTAACAGTTTGAACAGCTCAAACATGAGAATTAACACTTGCTATAGCCAAAGAACTGGCTGGAAATCGTGTATGGCAAAAGGGCAACAATTCTGCTATCGATGAACGGAAATGCAATAAATAATTTGGCAACCGAATTGTAATAAACAATTGTATTTATTGCCAAAACGATCATTTCCGACGACATATTGAATTGTTGATAACGATAAGAAATACACAGAAAAAACATATGCTGCTGTTTCCTTTTTCCTGCTTCCGATTTAGAAATGACTAGATAACTCTGACTATATCTGTACTCTACCTGGTGACAGTTTGATCTAGTTTCAACCAAAAATGCTGGCAACAAAGTATGATTATTTATCATTTTAGATAAGAGGGTACAGCAAATTTAACAGTTGTATTCTATTTGTTTAAGTGCGAAATTATCAAATAATGGAAACTAATAATGACGTATTTATAATTCGCAAAAATTGGAAAGTACAGACAGATGGCAAAATATCTTTAAATAGAACTGAACTGAGTAGGAAAATACGGTGCAGATCATGTTGGAAATTAGCGTTGTTCCCTTTGCATCAATTACCTTATCACGACAATTAAGATTGGAATAAACTGGAAAACAAATGTGCTAAATGGGTTTTTATTAATAACATTTTCCTAATTTGAAATTCTTGCGTCTTTAATTTAGAAATCTCTTTCGTTATGGGTGTGTTATAATATGATGTGAAAAATTAATCAAATTATAATTGAAATTCGCAAAAGAACAACAAGAAAAGTAGAGGAAATCTTTTTGGGAATTGTTCTTTCTGTGATTTATAATTTAAATTTATATTAACTGTTTTGAGATCTCTTACTTATGAAACCCCCCTCTGCATCTTGCAGGTACAACACTGAACAAGGAGCTATGGACCAGCAATTCTGTTTACGCTGGAACAATCATCCTACAAATCTAACCGGCGTGCTGACCTCACTGCTGCAGCGTGAGGCGCTCTGCGATGTGACCCTTGCCTGTGAGGGTGAAACAGTCAAGGTGAGTGTTGTGTATTCATATTGAATGTATTCACTTGTACTCATTATACTCATATTTATTTGCAGGCACATCAAACCATACTGTCAGCCTGCAGTCCATATTTCGAGACGATTTTCCTACAGAATCAGCATCCACATCCCATCATCTACTTGAAAGATGTACGATACTCAGAGATGCGCTCCCTGCTCGACTTCATGTACAAGGGCGAGGTCAATGTGGGTCAGAGTTCGTTGCCCATGTTTCTGAAAACCGCCGAAAGTCTGCAGGTTTGTACCAAGAAGAATCTGTTCTCTGAACTCAACTAACCAAATCTCGTCCTCTCTTTCAATTTGCCTCTCAGGTGCGCGGCCTCACAGACAACAACAATCTGAACTATCGCAGCGATGGCGATAAGATGCGTGATTCGGCAGCCAGTTCGCCCACTGGGCGTGCCAGTGGCAGCTATGGTGGCGGCCTGCGCGACGATGTGCGCGACTCACGCGACTCCCTGCGCTCACGCTGCGAACGCGATCTGCGAGATTTGCGCGACGATCTGCAGCGCAGCAGCAGCAGCCTCAGTCTGAGCGAACGCAGCTCGGCCGCGGCGGCTGCTGCAGCTGCTGCTGCCGCTGTGGCAGCAGCTGGTGGCAATGTGAATGCCGCTGTCGCTGCGCTGGGTCTGACAACCAGCGGTGGCGAAAGATCTCCCAGCGTGGGCAGTGCCACTGCTGCTGCAGCTGCCATGGCCGCTGCGGTGGCTGCGGCTGCCAATCGTAGCGCCAGCGCCGATGCCCAGAATAGTCGGGCTGCTGGCGATGCATGCAGCGATCGAGGCAGCGATAGGGGCACGCTGGAGCGGGCCGATAGTCGGGATGAGCTGCTGCAGCTGGACTACAGTACTAAGGATAATAATAATAGTAACAGTAACAGCAGCAACAACAACAACAATAGCAGTAGTGGCAACAACAACAACAACAATAATAACAACAACAGCAGCAGCAACAACAATAACAACAGAGAGCGCAACGATAGCAGAGAAAGAGATCGGGACAGAGAGCTCTCGACGACGCCGGTCGATCAGCTGTGTAGTAGTAAGCGCAGACGTAAGAACTCATCATCCAACTGTGATAATTCGTTGTCCTCGAGCCATCATGCGAATGCGGCCCACATACAGGACAGGCACTACGCGCAGGACTCTCAGGTGAGCAGGGGCAGAGAAATATTATATGATATAAGAGACATATGCAGACTGAAGTTATCACAAGTTTTTAGCTTGAAATGTCACTTTGTTCATGTCTTGGGAGATGCATTATATGCATTATAGTGATATATTCAATCTAAATAAGTGTCATGTTTATTCGGCTGTTAGTTTTAAACCTTACTTTATACTGTTGTAGTGGGAATTTGAATGAAACTCTGCACAACTCTCTAAAATATGTTGTCCAAAATTTAAACAGATTGAAAACACTATAAAATATACAAAACAAAGCAACAAATTCCCAATAATCGCAACATTAATCTTTAGCTCAAATTTCTTTTACCAATTTAATTCTGATTCTACCTCGTTTAAATTTCATTATAATGGGATCACTACAAGCCAAGAAATTCATAGAAATTTACAATGAAATTTACAATTTTCATTAATATTTTATCTACAGAAGTAGAATACTAAAAACATGCGAAACATGAAACCTTTATAATTGATTTAAAATATACTAAAATTCAAAAGTAGATACTCTTATATACAAACAAAATAATAAATATTACAATAAAATAAATTTCATAGGCATAATCAGCTAAAATCAAGCCAAAGTTAGCCGTTTATCTCTCAAATTCGTATAATCTTGTTAACTTTGCCCTCTGTTATGGTTTAGCATTAAACTAATATGTATGTAGTAAAGATATGTATGCAGGTAAAGTCAAACCCAAATGTAAACTTAGAAAGTGCTCTAAAGTAAAATAAAATAAAAAAAACAAGGCGTTATCAGCAACAGTTGTTGATAAACACAGAGAGCATAAAGCAACTAGGCAGGCCAAACATCAACAACGGAATTTGCGTTTGTCACTTTGCGATAGGATTCTTGATTCGCAGCGCTCACATGACGTGCCAAAAAATAGAGCTGAGAACAATAAACAACAAATTGTGGCGTTCATATCAGCTGTCAGGAATCTCAGATCGTTATGTGCGAAAGAGAGAGAGAGAGGGAGTTGGTGTTTGAGCACCTTATCGCTGGCACGCGCCTCTCTGCAATTGCGGTCGCAAATTTTAGCCAGTTTATAGCGGTTATAGATTATGATAGCAAACATTGTTAGGGTGCGAGACAGTGAATACTAATTTGTTGTTGTTTGTTCTTCTTTTGCAGGCCAGCGCACACGGCAACTTCAAGTCGAGTCCCGTGGCCAAGACAGGCGGCAGCACTTCGGAGTCGGAGGATGCGGGTGGGGGTGGCAGGCGAGATTCGCCACTATCGATGACAGTGGCACATTTGGGCGGCGGCAATGTGGGCGCGGCCAGTGCGCTAAGCGGGCTCAGTCAGTCGCTAAGTATTAAGCAGGAGCTAATGGATGCGCATCAACAACAACAGCAACAACATCGTGAACATCATGTCGCGTTGCCCCCCGATTATACGGTAAGTTGACAAAACGAAACATACATACACATGTACACACTCCCCTCCACTGCCAACACTGTTATCGATAACCGATTACGATCGTAGTTAATGCATTTAGTTTGCTAAGTTAATTGTTAAGGTTTTTTCTTTTGGACCGGTGCGATGGTTCCAATTCCAGTTTATCTTTTATGTTTCTCTCGATTGTTGTTCATTTTTTTTTGTTTTTTGTGTACTTTAAGCCAATTGCAAAATGCTTCAAGCCAAGTTAAGAGAGAAAGAAAGCTGCTAACAAATTGTTTTTGTAAAATTTAAGAAAGAAAAAAAAAGCGCGTAAAGCAACTTGGAGCAGAACGAAGGATTGGTTGTGTTTGGTTTCTTTGTAGATTTTTCGGAATTCGAATATCTCGAAATGGAATATATCGGCCAAGAAAAAGAAAAAATCTCAACAATTTCAAAAAAAAAAAAAAAAAAAGCTAGATAAACAGCGAAAAATCCTTCCTTCTACCAATAGATTGTTTTGGCAATTTTTTTTGTTTCTTAAGTTCATTTCCCAAACTGTTTTGTTTTTTGTTTTGTCTGTCACGTTGCGTAGCCCAAACCTTGCAACCCAAAAGACACAGACGCGTTTTCAGCGGGCAACAAAACGAGCTCATCGCCCGCCTCGATGCATCAGCTGCTGCTCCAGCAGGCAGTGGAGGCGCAACTCAAGAGCCTGCAGCAGCAATATCAGCAGGAGACGCTCGACAGCACAATGCAGCGACTGCTGCAACAACAACATCAACAGCAGCAGCAACAACAGCAGCATCAGCAACATCTCCGTCACAATGAGCCCAAACAGCTGCTGGGGCCGCCTGCACCCGCTGCCAGCAGCAGCAGCGGCACTGGTTCCCGCAAGAGTGGCCGCTTTCGAGCCAATTGGTTGTATCAGTTCGACTGGCTGCAGTACGACGAGTTGGCCAACACAATGTACTGCAAGCACTGCCGAAAATGGAGCACTGAGCTGGCCGACATTCGCACCTCGTTCGTCGAGGGCAACTCGAACTTTCGCTTGGAGATCGTTAATCATCACAACAAGTGCAAGTCGCATCGCCTGTGCTACGAGCGTGAGATGCAGGAGCAAAGCGGCCCCACTCCGGTGGCCACCACAACGACAATCTCCGCCAGCAGCAGCTCTTCAAAGCGTCAATCGCCGCCAGATATCATTACCATAAATGTGGGCGAAGATAGTGCCTGACGCCGATGCCGTATCCCGTAACCAGTTCCATGCCCGCCAATACCTTTACACAGACAGACACATACATAGACACAGACACAGACACATGATGCACTCGCTCAGGATTAGTTAGTAGGCCTAGTGTTAGTAGCTTTTGTAATTAGCTTAAGCAGCTTGAAGCATTTTGCAATTGAGTTACAAATAATAATAAAACTATCGCAAACTGAAGATACAATTTGCCTCATCTTTATATCCATTTTCCAACATGTCTTTCTCTCCCTCTCTCTCTCTCTGTTTTACTGTCTTTGTCTCTCTCTCTGTGGGTTGAGCAGAGCGCTGCTCTGAAAATGCACGCCGAGGACATGTCGACGCTGCTTTCCCAACACGCCCTGCAGGCCGCCGATGCGCGGGAGGAGCACAACGACGTTAAACAGTTGCAACTCGATCAGACGGACAACATTGATGGTGAGTAGCTCCATCTCTTTCTTCTATACCATACGTTTTTCGTTTGTTTTTTTTTTACTCGTAATCTCTCTCTATCTCTGTCTCTGTGCTTTGAAGCTAATGCACTCGAAACTAAACGATATAAAAATGATATATATATCTAAAATATAGAAAAAAATACCTACAATATTAAATTAGCTTTTGATTTCTGTAAAAAAATAAACCGTTGTTTTTTCCACTTGTTGAGCGAAACGAAGAAAATCTTGTAGAAATACCAAAACCATCAACTGTAAAATAAAAACGTAGCAAGTTTTTGATTTAGTTTAATTTTCCGTATAACCTGAACTAAACTATCCCAGCGACCTTTCCCGTAGAGTACACGGAACAGTTTTACAGACTGGAACTGAGAAAATAAGAGAGAAAACTGGAAAATGTTGATGCTACTCAAGTTCCAGACTTGTAAAAGTGTTTTATTAAGTTCCAGACTTGTAAAAGTGTTTTATTATATTTTTGAGACCCAAGAAACAATATACATACTTTATCCTGCATGCATTTCTTTTACATAAATCCCAGACCCAATCCATAAGCAGTTTAAGGGCCTTTTAATTTTCCTACCCCTGCCCCCCTTCCACAAAGTTATACATACATAATATCCAGTTTTATTTACCCACCTAATTACTTGTTTATGCTTTTGTAATTATGTATTTTATCTACTTATTTTCCGTATGTATCTTTAAAATGCGTTCTGAATGATAACCTTAAGGCGAAAGATAAAAACAAAAACAATAAGAAATGCAAAGTAAAAAAGAAAATAAATATCATTCTCGTATGAGATAGATGCCACTTGCTAGCGCAACAGATCAACACCTCTCCTACCAATTAGATTATCTGCATATATACATATATATTTAATAAAGAATATATATCTATACATGCATCTCATATATATTTAATTATTTTGTTGTTTGTCGTATATTGCCATCATTATTTTCGTATTACTCGTATATGGTTATCTCTATTTATACATATCTAGCTTTAGGCTTTATCGTAATCGTATTCTATTAATCGTAATCGTAAACGTATAGTTGCGGTCTAGTTGTACCGTATGTTGCCGCATGTTGCATGTTTATGACGCATACACACAAATGCCCTCACTATTATTATTATTATTATTATTATGATTATTTTACCTTATGTATTGAAACATATTTACATTATTTTTCTACTTAGGTCTTAAGTTGAGTTCATTTATTATTTTTCCTTATGATAAATAGTTGTACCTTGTAGGAAATGCCTCCGCTGATATCCTCGAAATTGATCAGTTCAAAAACAAATTGGCTCACAATAATAATATGACCACTCACACACATACATGCATATACACTCATTCTATAGATATTCAATGAAATCTCAATACTATATCGAAACCTAACTTACATTCTCCTTCAACCAGACCAAAAAGACAATTCCAAATTTCGAAAATGATTCTCTGCTTTTGTTGTTCTCGTTTCCGTTTTCGCTTTGATTACTTATACAAAATTGTAGCATACTTTCAAGCGTCTTTTAAAAGTATGTTGCCATTCACTCTATTCGATATTGATGCGAAAACGGATCTTGGAACAGAGCCTATATCTTTTCTGTTTACTTACTTTTGAAGCCGTTTTAAAGCGTTGATTCCTTACATTATAATACTTTCTATACATCTGAAAACGATTTTCCTTTACTTATTCATAACACTGTCAAACCTTAAGAAAACCAAACTCAAATTTTTCAACTCTATTTTCGTCTTTAATGTTGCAACTTATTGTCTAAGAAAATCGAATACATAAAAACAAAACCAAAGAAAATATTTCAGTATGAAAAACAAAAGAAAAAAAAAACAAAACGCTACAGCTTCAAAATTCAAATTCATTCAGTTTCTATATATAATTTTTCTGTTGAATATTTACACTAACCTCTCTTGCTGCATATATAATTTAATGTGAGCTCAATTTATTTGCCACACTGTTTAACGAGATTGATGTAAATGATTGTCTGTTTCTTTTAATTGGTTTGTCAATCTACTAAATGTTTTTCGAATATATTTTCGCCTCTTTATACATATACTATATCTATGTGTATGTGTCTCGCTCTGTGAGTGTGTATTACTCTCTCTCTATCTCTATCTATGTGTGTGTTTGTGTGCCTGTGTGTGTGTGTGTCAGTGTGTGCCTCTGTATGCCTGTTTGTGTGTTTGTGAGAGTATATAGTCTTACGGTCTTACCAATTCTAAGCAAAAAGTACCGACGAATCCAGGAATCGCCGTAAACATTGGCTCGATATGCGCTACAAATAAACAAATATAAATTTACCCTAACAAATCCACGCACCCTAACTTAGATCTCTAAAAAAAAAGAACTGGAATTTGCTTATAGAAGAAAAACAAAAGGAAAAAGAAATATGTATAAATTTGTAAGAGAAACAAATGAAAAACCTTTCGAATACCGTAAATCATATATGGTAAATCGAATATCGTATAATTTGTTGCAACATTGAAGTACCAAAATAAAAATCTGAATAATAAGGACGAAAAAACAAAGAGATTACGAAACGAAAACCAAAGATGAAATTGTATTATAAATTGTAAATGCCCACATAAATGACACAAACATATGTATGAGTTAACATGATTTTGATTTGTTTACACTGTTGTTTTCCTGCAATATACATTAAATACTTTATAGCTGAATTGTTTTCTTATAGAGCCTCTAATGTCCCAACGAACAAAACCCAATGCCAAATTACCACAATGATACCACACGATATGCCATAGCCTTAAGAACCGACTTTACTTTGTGTTAATCGATTAATTTATTTATAGACTTTACACCAAATTGTGCAAAAATATTTACATATCTAAGATGCTACAGAACAAACTTTTGTTTCTTTTTCCCGTTTATTATAATTATAATTTCCTATATCATGATTTATAGAGCGCCTTAGAACACAACAACAACAACTACAGAAACAGCAACCAGCTAGCCAGAACCAGCTTCATTCCTAGTTCCATTTGTCAATGCATTTGATTTAATATGTAATTCCCTTTCTCGTTATGTTCTACCTTATATCAAACTGGAAACACACACACACACATTATATAAGAAATGATATCGAAACACAATCAGAGTCTAATAAATTGCGAAACAAATTCATGTAGCTGTCTGTTGTTCCCTTTGGTTTGCATACTCTCGTACATTAAACCTATACTATAATATGCCTACCTATACACACACACTCCATATACTCAATACATGCATATACTAGTACATACCTATATACCTATATATATATATATATATCAAACATATAGTATACAATATGCGAGTTTTGTTTCACAACCTTACGACTTCTGCCCAATCAGCTGATTACGCACAAAACCTTTAAGTTCCATTACCAATTGGCTTGAGCCCACTGTGCGCATGGAATGTAAACGAGAGCGGGCATTCCATGCTGCCACATGCCACATGACGCACTCGACAACAACCCCAAGCAACCAAAAAGGGCTCAGCTCAGCCACATCCCCCACAGTGATAACGCATAATACGAAAACGCAACTGTTTGCAGGTCGCGTTAAATGTTTTAACAAACACGAGCCAGACATGGAGGCCGAAGTTGATGGCGACGCTGACAGTGATGCAGCAAGAGGAGTTGCCGTTGCCATTGTGGATCGCGATATGGAAGAAGAGGATGAGGAGCTGGAGCAGGAGCAGCAGGTGGCAGAGCAGACTCCACTATCGGCCTATCATGCCTCGCCCAAATACCGTCGTGCAGTCATCTATGCGCCGCACGAGGATGTCGATGTGCCGCAGACGGACATCTACATGGACAACAACTACAATTGCGAGTACAAGTGCAAGGAGCGCAACATGCGTGCCATACGCTGCAGTCGCCAGCAGCAGCAGCATCATTTGCACCCGCATCCGCATTCGAGTCTGCATCATTCGCAAGCTCATTCGCTGCCACATCAGGTGGCAACTGCTCCGCAGACGGCATTGAATCTGGGACGGCATCATAGCAATGCAATTGTGGCTGCCACCGCAGCCGAGTCGCTGTGCGTTGCCGAAGCTGCCTACTCGCCCACCCACACGGCCACGCCCACAGCGAGCAGTATCTACCGCGAGCAGCAGCAGCAACAGCCTCACTTAAGCTACGCCTCACCGAACGGAGAACTTGCGCACAGCTATGCTGCCCACCACGCTCATCATCCACCACCACCCACCCACACACCACATCCCTCACCGCACTATCAGCCCAGCAGCAGTGTCCTGGCATCACTGTCTCCACCGCCGCCGAGCACATCCACCGGCTCGGGTAGCAGCACCTCAGCGGCGGCAGCGGCAGCAGCAGCAGCAGCGGCAGCTGCAGCAGCCAATCGTCGGGATCACAACATCGACTACTCGACACTCTTTGTGCAACTGTCGGGCACACTGCCCACCCTGTATCGCTGTGTCAGCTGCAATAAGATCGTCTCGAATCGCTGGCACCACGCCAACATCCATCGACCCCAGAGTCACGAGTGTCCCGTGTGCGGGCAGAAGTTCACGCGGCGCGACAATATGAAGGCCCATTGCAAGATCAAGCATGCGGATATCAAGGATCGCTTCTTCAGTCATTATGTACATATGTGATCACTTCTCTAGGTAGTTAGACGATTAGTAGCCGGATCCAGATCCCGTTCTAAATACAGATTCCGTTTCCGCACCAGATCGTTGTGATTCGCCAGTTATATGATACTATATTATCTGTACTCCTCCCCCAATCTACTTAGATCCCTAAGAGTTTCTCAAAGAGTTTCTTCAGTGCTCACCGAGATTTAATCCTTGACAGACAGGATAAACAAAGTTAAACAAATCAAATCAAAAAAATAAAAGGTTTTCAATTTATTATCCAATCTAATCGCAATTCTATATAGAAAAGAAAGAAATGAAATCAAAGAAAAATACTAAATACGTAATGTACGCAGACTTTTAGATAAATCAAATCGAAAATCAAAAACAAAACAAATATGTATTGTACTCTTGTAGTTGATTTAAAAGACTTTTATTATTGTTATTATTATATAACCTTTAGATGCTTTTTTACTCAAACAAAAAAAAAAAACAAAAAAAAAAAGAAAAAAACTAGTAAAAAATACCGCTAAATACCGTGACCAGTACTTAAGAGCGAACTTTAAAAAGTATTACATTAGAATTCCACAACGTACGTTATTTCGATTATGGTTTTCATTTATATATCAAAAGAAAAAAGTGAATACGATATTCAGATTTCTCAACACTTAACATGTGCTGTAGTGAGTTTTTAAACTAATATTTTTGTGTGCCATATTAGCGATTCTCTTAGATAAAAAACACAAATAATAATAACACAAATAATAATCGAATGAAAACTATTGTCAAATGCAATTTCAACGTCCACCAAAATGAAACAAAAATAAGAAATAGCAAACATTATTGATTATTAATTTAATAATTAATTATTACAACGAGAGTGAGGCAAAAGCAACAACGAGACTAAGTCAGAGCTGATACTTTGGAAAAGCGAATTGAATCTATAAGAAAAGCAATACATTCAGCTGATTAAGAATAGAAAACTATTTTCAAAACTTGTATCCATATAAAGTTTGTGTCATTTGTTACAAGAACATCAACCATGTCTATAAAGCGTCTAGTTTCAATTGCATCCGCCGAGTGCCAATGTCGCAATGGGCCCCACAGATGCACTTGGCACTTAAATCGAAAACATATCCCTATATATGATCGATGCAATTAGATTATACGCTCTGTACAACATCTCTTGCTCGTATCTTTGGCAAAACACCCACCGAAGTCAATAGGTTGCATATGGAATATATCGTATAAATACAATAGATATTTTGCATTGTTCTCAATCGAAAGTGGTTTGCTAAAGGACAAAAGCTATACTATTATAATACTCAGCAATAACAATTATATTGTATTTACAGTTAGTCGTAGTTCAAAACAAATTCAAATATCAAAAACTTAAAAAAAACAAACAACATCAACAACAATTACTTAACGTCTTTAACTTTACTTAATAAATCTCTTTCAAATCAAATTCCAGTTCTTTTTTATTAAAATCAAAAAGAAAAAGCAAAACAAATTACAACTATTGTCCCTAGGTACTACCGAACTAACAACAAGATCAAACGAATTAACCTGACTTAAAAAAGAAATACAGAAAAGAAAATTAAGAACAGAATAAAACTAAATCAATTTGAATAAAATACAAATCCTACAAGCGCAGTCTCTTCTAACGGTAAGTTTCATTTTCTAAGCTCTACTTAAGCCAATAACCTCAAGTTACGATCTAGATCTGTTATATTCATTATAGTTTATAAATATCCTAAATGCATATCGTATTAAATGTCTAAGTTACGTATTTATATTAATTTTATTTTATGTATTATATATGTGTTTTCTTTAATTCATATTTTATGAAAAGCTATGCGAAAAGAAAATTTAAAATTTTTATAAAATTACTGGAAAAAACAGGAATTGGCCAAACGATTGAAAATGTTTTTACTTTTTACTTATATCTATACTTGCTCATTCACTTTATAACTCTCTCCGTGTCTCTTTTTCTCTCTCTATCTCCGTCTTATGCTATCTATATCTGTTTGTCCCTCTGTCTTTATCGAAGGACTGTTATGTTTTTATTTGATTCGATTTGTATGCAACAGGCAGGAGGGGTGTTGAAAATATGTTCGATATCGATGTGCTAATCATACAAAATAATTGCCTCGATTTTTTGGCGCTCTGCTCTCTCACACACACTCTCTCTCTATATCTCTCTATCACACTCTTTCTCTTTTTAAATACATTGTTGATTATATTTTGTTAAAAGTATTAATAATAATACCACATATATATATTCACATCAATCGCAGTGATTATTATATCGAATATAACCCGTGAATTCTGGCCCTCTCTGTTTATCCCTTGTACATTCACATTCGAAAACAAGAAAATACGATAAAGAAACTGCCCAAACTTGAGACTAATACGGTTTCGGCTCCCACAACAACATGAACATGAATATATATAGTATAACATACAAACAAACAACAACAAATACCAAAAATAAAACAAAAACCAATCCACCCAACACATATACACACACATAATCTCATCATTAATTAAAAAATCATTTGACAAATTATGAAATTATTTAGTTTTTATCGAAAATTACGCAAAAACAACAACAACAAAAACAAACAACAACTACAACAACAATTGGCATATCATTGCATTATATAATCGTAAACATTGCATAATTTGGTTTGGGTTCTTCAAAGTATCTCAGCAGCACCTGAAATGCGTCATCATTGAGTATAGAGCTAATCGACCTATTGTAAATAATAATATACTATTAGTCTAATTCAAGTATATTTCTTAAATATATTTTTTTTTATTTAATTTACATATACCTCCCCCTACGTCGTCCCCCGCCGCCCTTCACGTGTTGTCATGTGTTTTCTTCCAAAATTCAAATTATTTCTTTACTAATTCTCATTTGATATTGCCTCACTATTTTTTTTTTTTTTTGGGTGTAACAAAATTTTGCGTAAAATTGATATAAATATATATACGAAATACCAAAACAATCATTCCCTCTAATGATTTAACTTCAATTAAGTACCCCCAACTACCAATCGCCCCCACAGCGAGAAAACAAGCAACACAGTACTTAAGTTTCTATTTACTAAAACCCCCCGTCCAATTTATATATATTATATATATCATATCCATATGGAATCGAATTGTTTCCCCACTCTCTCTCTCTCTTTATCTATCTTATTCCAAAGAGGAAGGGCAATAATTTAGCATATTTCTAGAAGATGCTAAACCGATAATATATATACATATATATCTGCAGTATCTGCAGATATAAAAACCATTCAATTATACAGCTTAAGAATAATTATAAAATGATTTTTCTGTTTCTGTGAATCACCAACAACAACATTGTTTTTCTCTTCTTTTTTCTTTACGCGTTTGAACGAACAAACCAAACCAAACCAAAAAAAAAAATACAAAAAAAAAACAAACGAAAAAACAAAAAAAATAATTACAAATAAACAAAAACAAACAATATGCAAATTAAACAATGCCAATTGCAAATGCAAAATGCCCAAATAAATTGAATAATATCGAACAATAATATAATATATAACGAAACGGAACGACACGAAATGAACTGAACAATCTGAATTGAATTGAATTGTCGTTATTGCATAACGAAGGCTCGAAGGCCTGGCACATGCGGCTCACCTTTGAGCGCCTCTCTGGCGGCTGCAACCTGCATCGCTGCAAGCTGTGTGGCAAGGTCGTGACGCACATACGCAACCACTACCACGTCCACTTCCCCGGACGCTTCGAGTGCCCCCTCTGTCGGGCCACGTACACGCGCAGCGACAACCTGCGCACCCACTGCAAGTTCAAGCACCCCATGTACAATCCGGACACGCGCAAGTTCGACAACCTCATGTCGGCGTCGGCGACAACGGTGGGCGCTGCCACGCCTACAGCAACACAGCTGGCTGCTGCATCGCAGGCAGCCATGGCGGCGGCAGCAGCAGCTGCTTTTACAGCCGCGCAACAGCAACAACATCAGCAGCAACACCAACAGCAGCAGCAGTCACAACAACAGCAGCAATCACAACAACAGCAGCAGCAGCAATTGCAGCAACACGCACACGCTCTGGCGCAACAGCATATGCTGCACCAACAATTGCAGCCGCAGCATCATCAGCAGCAGCAACATAACGCAACAAGCGAATGATACAGCCACTACTTGTCCTGGAACTATAATGCATGGCACCTAGACGAGTCGTCCATGAAACAGCCGCCACCCTTTGCCACAAACTATCAGCAGCAGCTAATGCAGCGCCAACAACAGCAGCAACATCAGGAGCAGCAGCAGCAGCAACATCGTTTACAGCCCTTCAATTTCTATGCACGCAACTATTACCAACAAAATTATGAGGCCAAACAGCAATCAACACTTACCAACGGCAACATGAGATTGCAGCAGCAGCAACATCAGCAACAGCATCGCCAGCAACGGCAATCGCAAACAATTGTCATTGATGAGAGCGACAATGAGCTGGAGGAGGACGCGTTGCCACGCGATGTGGACATGCGGCAGAGCTTCGATCATTATATGGCGCAGCTGAAGCAACTTACATCCTGCAGCGATCAACGTGTTGCTGTCGAAACCATGTGCAGTAGCAAAAACAGGAGCAGCAGCAGCAACAGAAAGAACAACACAGCAAATCCCAATCAAATGGAAGCTGCAACTGCTACAACAACAATAACTACAACTACTACTGCAGCTACTACTAATGCTAATAACCATAATAACAACAACAACAATAACAATATTTATAATAGTTATGCTAACAATCCTAGAAGCTACAGCAACAGCAGGCAGCAGCAACACTTGAGCAACAGCAACAACAACAACAAGGCAACCGATTGATACTCAGACTAAGCATATATATAATATATATATAGTACTATATATAGTTCACGTAACTGAAAGAAATCTTTAATGTTGACCATGCATTGCAAAACATTATGGTAAGCCAAATTTATTTGTCAATTATATAGGGAGAAACGAAATGAAAATCAAAAACAAGAAAACAGAATCAAAATGGAGATGAAACAACAACAAAAAGAAGAAAACAAAACAAAAGATAAACCGACCTGTGTACGACGATTCATGGTTTCAACTGGATTCAGATGTTGTAAAATTTCAAATAGATTTAAATTGTAAGCACAAACTTAGTTAGATATACCCGATTCGGGGGAAGGCAGAAAGAGCAACACGGTTTCCGAACAGGGCACCCAACAGAGGGCTGAGGCCCCACAGTAAACCATATGCAGAAGTTATGCTAAATTTCATATTGATGACGAGTCTTCACCGTGACTGGGGGCGTGGCTGTTGCCAACGTGCTGCGGCAATGTTTGTGCCAATCGAATTGGCTGCACTGTCTGCACCTGTTTTGTTGTTGCATTTAGCAATTAATTAATGTGCACCCACACAAACACACACACACACACATAGTAAAGCACCCGAAATTGAAAAAGGCACAAAACTCAGAAGACAAAATTGAAAAGAAAAGAAAATTCAAGAGATTTCAGTGCAGCTAATGTTTTAATTCTTCTCTAAATGTAGTAGAACTCATGTTAAATCTATACTAGTACTACCCATTGTAATATATATATGAATATGAATATATAAACATTAGTTATAGACCAGTTGCATACATATACACATACAATATTTATTATGTACAAAATTTGTGCGTTTTAATGTTAAACTTGGATGAAGACATGCATACGATGCCCTATTATTAATAATAAATTAATTATTCATTAATTGATTGATAACATAGAGATACCTAAAGGAACCACACAGCAACAACAACAACAAACAACAACAACAACAGCATAAATATGAAATGTTAATTTATTTATAACATGCAATGATGTTCAAACTAACCCAACCTGCCACCTTTTCTGCCCGTCCCCCAAATCCCTGTATTATATATAAAGTATGAGTCCTAATTCACCCTACACTACCCAAAACTAACCAAACCTAATGATATACTCGTCAACCGATCTGTAAAATGCATGCAAGTGTCGGCATAGGGCTAAAAAAGGGAGCGCGTTTTGTTATCCAGTCTACACACACACACATACACACACACACAAATATGATTAATTTAGTTTTATTGATTGATTAATTTGCAGCATTTCTTTGTAAGCCACTGTACATACTATACTTTACTTCTAATTATACGATATATATATATACGATATATATTTTTTACAAACTTCTTCACTAAGTAGTAGTTTTTAATTCTTATTTGTTGTTGTACATTTTTGTTGCCCCTTTTGGTGCTCACAAAAAATGAAAGAAAAGAAAAGAAAATAGGAAAAATGAGAAAATCGAAAAAAAGAGTTCATAATTACACACTTTAATTAATACCTATTTATTTGTTCTAATTCTAATTTAATTATGGTAACATGAAACATGTTTAGTAATTAATGCAACATCCGATACTGCCCCGACTTAATGTTTGTTTAATGGTTTTATTTTTTATAACTCTGTGCTTTTTTTGTTAAACAACATGAAATTCTTATAATCTATATATACTATATATATGATGTGATAACTATAGTTAAACTAAAAAAAAACAAAACGACACACACATTACAAAATGAAATTATGTTAATTGTAGAGAGCAAGATGAAAAACAAAAGGAAGCAAGAAGAAGAATATTGATGATAATTATGAAATATGGAACATAAAGTTATAACATATAATACGATACGATATCTAATTTGTGGTATGCAAAATGGTGCTAAATCCAAATATATATATACTTTTAAATGGGATATATGTATATGCCCGAGAGTCCCCGAGAACCGAGAAAGAGACAGCCCCGAACGAACCATAGACAGCTTTTGAACTTATGTATGTGCAATATGACTAGTTTTTGATTAAGTGAAAGAATTGTGTGGAATACGGAATTGTGGGGAAGTGGATAAGGATAGTAGTGGATATTGGATAGGATCAAACGAGGGTGTATGGTGTATTTCAGAAGCAAACCATTTGAATTACGAATTAAATAATACTATAGAAACATTGAAAACGAATGTTAGCATATCACTAAAAACAAATGAAAAACAAATACAAAAACTATGAATAGATATCTGATATATAGTTAAATTCCCAGACACACACGCACACACACACACACATACTTGCAAATATATATATTTAAACTATATATACCAACTATATGTGTATTTTCGTATAGTGCAGTTAGTTAATGAGAACTTTTCGCTACATTTCTGTGTCTATTTCAAAATACTTAAATGTCATAATAACTTACCATGGAACTTATACACAAACACTCACACACACACAAGCACAATAACAATAACAGTAACAATAACAAATAATAATTAATTTCCCCCCGTCTGAACCGAGTCCCGCCGTGTCTGCCCGCTATCCATAAATGTATTTATTATTTTGCTTAACCCCCGAACCACAAAGACTTGATTTTGTGACTTTTGACATCCGTTTGTTTTTTGTTTTCTTATAACTATTGTAGTATGTTAATTTTAACAGCCAAGCAATTTTTAAGCGCATTTGTTGCACTTCGATGCGACGATCGAAAAGTTAAAAACTTTCAGCTAGTTTCAATGTAATCTTAGTCTTTAAGTATTAATATAACTTGTATTAATAAAACGCAATACAAATAATTTTAGTTTTATTTATAAAAAAAAAGAAAATAAAAACACAAACCAAGATAACAACTGAAGAAGAGCAAACAAATCGCATAAATATCAGTTAAATTAACGCTAAGCAAAGATCAGCATTTGTTATATGATTTTGATATATGATAACCTATACCTGTCGTATATATTTTGAAAACATTTTTAAATAAACATTCTATTCATAATGCCAGCGTTATATTTCGATTGAGTGCTAAAGAGATAAACAAAAATACAAAACAAAACTTAATAATAATAATAAACTAATAATAATAAAAAAATTAAAAAAATAAATGAATATCGAGAAAAATTACTGAAGAACAGGCAAATCAACCGACATACAATTTACAATTTAAAACAATGCAAATAAAATTGAATTTTATGGAACCAAAAACAAAAAAACCAAATTTGGTGATCACTTTTTCTTTCTTTCTCTGAGTTGAAATGCTTTGAATTGTGCTTCCAATGACTTAGGGGGTGCCCAAATAGGACTTATCAACAGACACACACCAACACACATTTATATTATTGACACGCATAGTCACACACACATAGACACACACATGCATACATTTACACATGCATTGTGTGTACAATTTTCAAACCTCGGCCCAATTTCCTGTTTTTTACCTTTAACTTTTATAATTATTTACTTTATTTATCATATATGTATATGTATATGTATATACCTATATATCAACTTATGTATGTTTATTATAACAAGAACTTTCTATATACAATATGAATTTTGCATTTTTTAGGTTTCATTTCTGAGTTTAGTATAAACAAACAATTCTTCGCACTAAATGAGTTACACCCAAAAAGCAGAAAGTGCCAAATGAATACAAAATGAATACTATATATTATTTTAAATTTATGTATACTCTCTCACACCACGTACACACACACACACACATAACTCTCTCTCTCTCTATTGTGATCAGAAAAGTTACTATATATACATATACTATATATCAACTTAATACACCTCAATGTACTTGTTTACCAGCTGATTTGTGACTAATTTCATTTATATATCGACCAAGAAGTCAGTCAAAAACTTTGATTAAACTCAATATCCAACGGAGGCATTTTTATATAGAAAACAAGCATATATATACATATTTCCTTGCGACTTATAAGCGATATATTATTTATATATTTATATATATATATATTTACAACAAAATACTTGCACGCTTGAATGTGAAGGGAAATCCAACAACAAAATATACAAAACAAAACTTATATAGAAGCCAAAACATAGCGCTACCCAAAACGAATACATATTCCGATTTGTATGTTTAGTTTCTCGTTTATTATTATTTTGTGTGTTTTTTTGGTTTAGTTAGTTATATTGATCTATGTGAATCTGTTTGTACTTTATTCGCATATTTTATTATGATTAAGTTGCTTGATCGTAGTTAGTCCAAAACCAAACCAAAATCAAACCAAACCAACCAACCAATCATATATATACATACATATATATATATATATATATATATATAATTTGTTTTTGTTTTGTTCTTTTCACTTTCTTTCTTAGTTAGTTTTTAGTTTGTTACGCCCTCTTTAGTTTGTATTATTTCGCCTTTGACTATATTTTTTTATTTTGTGCTCACGAAACGATACTCTTCTATTCTTTTATCATACGTCTATCACACCTCTATCTCTCTATCTCTCTCTCTTTACCTCTCCACCTGTCTCTGTCTGTCACTCGCTACCTCTCTCTCTCTCTCTCTATCTCTCTGTTACTATCCTTATCATACCAAAATTCAAATTCCAAAAAAACAAAAACAACCTCAAAAAAATAAGATCTATTTCTCTGGGCTGATTTTCGTCCCGCTCGACGGGCTGTTGTGTGTCTGTTCTTCTCTTTCTCGTTCTCGCTACGCAGGCGCCTCGGTTCGTCATCATCTCTCGACACCGCTCTCGAACTCGTCGTCGGCCTCGCCGCCGCCGCCGCCAACGTTCGGCATGCACCTGACTGCGGCACTGAAGAACGAATACCATCCGCTGCACTATATACGCGCCGCGGGCAACGGACACAACAACACTTCGGCCGGCACGCCACCCGGCCATGGCGGCTACAATCCAGCGGCAGGACTCGGAGGCGGTGCCGGCACACCGTCTGCAACAGGTCACAATTCACATCACACCATGTCGTACCACAACATGTTTACACCGTCACGCGATCCGGGCACCATGTGGCGCTGCCGATCCTGCGGCAAGGAGGTCACAAATCGCTGGCATCACTTTCACTCCCACACCGCCCAGCGATCCATGTGCCCCTATTGCCCGGCCACGTATAGTCGGATCGATACGCTGCGCTCGCATCTGCGCGTCAAGCATCCGGATCGTCTGCTCAAGCTAAACTCATCTATATAATCAAACAACAACAATAGCAACAACTATACCAACAACAACTATACCAACAACAACATGAGGAAGGATTTTTGCAAATATTTTTTCACTCGTTAAGCTCGCGACTTTTCCTACTAACTTGTAAGTTTTTCTCGATCCGGAAGTCCAGCGAACATGAATATATATACATATATGGTATATGTACGTCTAGTTAATATATGTATATGTATACACACACAGATCCTTACTGTAATCCTTTGCATTTAGTCGCCTCCAAAGTCGCTTGTACATTTTCCGCCTCAAGCAATAACCCAAATTATATAGACAACCGAAGAAGCTAATACAAAAAACTATACATATATCATATACTACCCGATATACAGCAGACATATACAGATATATACAATACAAATAAATATATATGTGCGCATATATAATACAATATAAATACAAGTACATACCATACGAATGGCTAGTTATATAATCCATTTTCTATTACATAAATAAATATATCGATATGATGATGTCGGATCTGGCGGAGAAAACTAACCAAAATGCATACATAAGGCGATGGATATCACTTAAAAAACGGTTTCGGTTTCGACTTGAAAACGCAGAACGCACCCTCGATAGAGGGTTAAGATCAGAGAGGAACGCGTAACTAGAATTGATGTAAAACTTTACTAAAAACTAAACAAAAAAGAACTTTCAAGGTTTCTGCGTGTTGTTTCCTAATAAATAACTACAAAAAAAACCGAAAAATATATATATACCATATATATGAATACTACATGAATAATGAATGTAAAAGGCGCGTTGCGCAATAAAATATACAAACATTAACTAAATCTAAATCGGCCCATAAGGCAGTCACAGTCACCTACTCGTACTACTCATAAATTGTCACATTAGACTTTAGTTTGCTTGCATATAGCTTGGGATATATCGCCCTAGATATATGCTCGATTAATGTTAAATATATAGTATATATACCATATACTTATAATTTTTGCAAAGAGTAGACACATTACTCAAAGAACTACGAAGAAATTTTGATATACCTCAGATGCATTTCAGTTTTATTGTTGATGGATTGCTTAGTTTTATTGAATTGTGTTTATAAATAATCATTAACAATGATGATAGCAACTATATTGTTTAATTTAGAGGCAACAACAACAAGTTTGTTTGATTTTGATTTTGTATGGTTAAAGTTCTTGATAAGTTATAAGTTCTTAGACTATGTTTATGCGAACCACTTGAACCACCTCACATTTTTGTTAAATATACTATGTTATTTTAAGTTTGCTTGTATTTATCAATAATGAAACAAAAAAAAGAAAAAGATAAATAAAAAAATATAAAGTGAGAAAAAAACACATATAAAAGTTACAATTAAATTCACGCATAATTCATATCACAAATTTTCTATGCGTAATCAAATCGGAAAACTTTAAAATAAAAAAAAATTATAGTACTATATGCTATTAGAGTCCTGCAGATAATTTGAGAAACATGATTATATAATCAAACGTCCTTGCGTAAATTAATTAATTTTAAACATTTTGTGATAAGCAAAATTATGGTTTGGCACTTATTGAAAAAGAAAATGAATAACTAAAAAACAAAAACAGAAATACAAACAAAAACAAAGCAAACAAAAAATCAATGTGATATTTTCGGCACAAAACTTTACATAACAAAATTATATAGTAAACAAGAAAACGCGAAAGAAAAGCAGAAACAGCAAAAATAATTAAGGAGAGGCAACATCGAAATATTGTTACGATATTTTATTATGTTTATACTACAATATATTAATTTCGGAAATATGTTGCTTGCCTTTCGATTATCCTTGTTATTTTGTTTAGGCGATCATCAAAATTGTTTTATTTCGGTCCAAAGCACAAAATGTATAAAATAATTTCTATTATTTGTTAGATCATAATTTTACCGCTATTAATCTTTAGTTTCGTGCACTGTCTTAAGTTATGTATGTGTATATATACCGCTTACTATAAATGATTGTAATTTTATTTAGTTATACAAATATTCAGCTTAAATACATACATAAACAACAACAACAACTACTACTACTACTACTACTACAACATCAACAAATTGCAGCAACATCTACAAGAACAACAAGAAAAAAGCAGCAGCACAAAACACAGATTTATGTACCAAAAATGTAATAAATATGAAAATTATTAAAAACAAAAAAAATGCTACATATACTATATGCTACTACTATATACTACAGATCAACAACGGAACATACAACCAACCAAAGGATTAGAAAAGAAAATGAAAAATTCTGAAGTATTTTTATACATAAAATTGAAAAATATTTAGTCCGCGAAAAGGGGTTCGCAGCATCCAGTCTATATATCTCTATACATAATATTAATAAGATACAACGATCGATATCGATCGTCGATAAACTTGCAGCACTCTAACCCGATTCGATGTAATTATTTTTTCACTCTGCACTCGATAAAAAATATACAAAAAATAACTGTAAAACTTTGTGCTCAACTGAACAAACATATTTGTGTGTTTGTTAACTATTACTACATTGAATCATAACACAAATATGGCAAACAAATATTACTAACAATTTTTTCGTCGTCTAGCAGTTTATATAAACTAATTCATACATAGTATATACACATACGATATGCAAATATTGCAAATTTATTCAAATCCAATCAAAATATACATCACTAGCAACATTTTAATGTCAAGAAAATAAACCAAAAAACTAAAATAAAAAAAAGATTATTATTATTAACATGGTTTTATACTACTTATATAGTTATTACTATTTGTGACACGTAAAGCCCCTGATTGGAAGCACAATTCAAGCAGTTAGGTTCTGGGGGAACTTTGGTACATCCTTTATTTTTCAGCTTGACTGTTATTATTATTATTATTAAAGTAAGTACACGTATTTCCTATAATATCGCATGTACAAGCGTAAGTATATCAAGTATATAAGGAAAACGTTATTAATAATTTCTGAGCGCAATTTTTATTAGGTGCATATAATTAAAAGAACAAACCGTATTGAAAACTTATAATGCCGTTTGGCGCCATCATTTGAAATATGAAGCCGCTTGCTGGTAGCGTTGCCACATCGTCAGAAAGCGCTTGCGTGAAATGGTCTTACTATTGGGGTGATGGTATTTTTAGTATTTCTTTTGCTCGTTTCGCAATTTTATGCAAACGCCAGAGTGAGACCAGTCTTTCGGGATTTTCCAATGAATTTGTGTGCCCATAGTTGTTGTGCGTGAAAATATCAATGTAGAAATACGAAATTAAAAATACAGACATAGGATAAAAGAAAACGGGATAGAAGCAAAAGACGCGGGAATATTTTCATAACTATACAAATTATAACAACAAATAAAAGCAAAAAACGGCGTAAGTAAATGGAGAACAATATCAAATTGTTCAATCAGTGCAAAAATCGCGCGGTGCGCTGAAAATTTTGCATAAATTTGTGAATTATGTGCGTGTGTGTATTTGTGTGAGACTGAAGTGTGTGCAAGTGTGCGTCTTTGTGTGTGTGTGCGTATGTTTGACTGTGTGTATTGAAAAAATCCATCTCTGCGCTACGCATTTCACCCCTCAGAGCAGAGCTGCTGTTTTATAGTGCTGCCTCTGCTCCTCTACTGCTGCGCTTGGCACTGGCCGTGTGCGTTACACATCTTCAGGGTCATTGTGAGCAGCTAAACTGCTGCACCAATGGAGCGAATGTGTCGGCAGCGGCAGAGCTGCATCCCCTACGCACTCCCCCTGCCCCTCCCCGCCACACACTGAAACACCCACGCAACGTTTTGAAATACACCCCTAATGACGCCCACGTAATATGCAACTCTCTCGCCGCCTACCGCAACCCACCGCCACTGACCCGTTTTTTGCGCATTCATTGATCTTCTGCCTCTTCTTGTGTATCTGTTGTCTGTCGTCGTCGTCGTCGTCGTCGCTGTCGTCGCTCCGCCGAAGCGCGCGTACAGGTTAAACCGGCTAAGCAGAATGTGAACGACCCCTAAAAGCGTTGCAAGGGCGCCTGTGTATTATGCAAGTGCTGCTGCAAATGCTGCACGCGATTCGAAAGTGAAATTAAATGAGTTGTTCCCCCTCCCCTCCCCCACTGTACTCTTCAACACCTCCTCCCCACATTCCCCATAATTGTGCGTAATATAAAAAAATGCAATTCATCTGTGCAACGGGACACGGATACGGTCCGTTTCGGGTCAGTACACACTGTGGTGCGTCGATTTGTGATTTTTTTTATTATTTATTGTGCTCTCTTTTTTCGTATTAGTTTTGCTTCTTTGTTTATATTTACGTTTTCATGTTTTTTTGTTGTTGTTATTCTTTTCCTTTCCCGACTCTGACTGTGCGTGTGCTCATCATATAAATAATTTGTGTCGACATCTCGATATACAGTTGTGTACAGACAAACATACACATACAGATGGAGATGCATATAGACAGCTTCGTATGTAGTTAGACTGTCTGTCGGTAAAGGAATCGCACTTCGATATATTAATCAAAATATCTGAAACAATTTTCAAGGCAGGCATCCAGAAGAAGCACACTCACAATAAACATAAACAATTATTGCTTTATTTAAATTATCCGTCTTGATTTTATAGTTCATAAATCGTAAAATATCCCAAAAATAAAATGAAATCCCTACAGTAGTGTTGATGTTGCTCTACAACATATGTGTGTACGGCGGTTAAATACCCTAACCTTAATAGACAAAGAGTCTGATGAACTTATCATTCGGTATGTAAAGTTATTTGACAGATATTAAAGATGATTTTCTGCAAGTAAGAGTTGTATATATGTATGCTATTGTTCTTATTGCATTGTATTAGGATTTATCAATATGATCTTAATACCTTGAATGCGAAGTTCTTTGAGAAATATAATTTTGAAAAAAGCAAATAGCCAATAGGAATAATATGATTACTTTAACTTCACTGTCTTCGGCGGACCTTCAAATGGTCTTATTGGTAAGCAACGCCTGATCTCTATTCGTTTAATTATTACCCCGCCTCGCAAGGGTATAAGATTGTTGATAGTCCCAAGAAAGCCGACAAAGAGAAATAGTTTTTGTAGCACACAGAGAACACATATCACACCCAGTTGAATTTCGGCGGCCGAGTCGAGCGCATGTTGTGTTTTCCGAAGATCGGAAGATCGTAAAGAGTCTCTCGTTATCGGGAAAAACTTGTATGGGGCCGCCACAGTGCGTGCGTGCGATTTATTTATAGAGCATATTGTGCTGATTTGAAAAAACCTAAAGCAAAAGTTCCAATTAACTGCAAGTAAAAAGTGAAAAGAAAAACTGACGAGCTAATGAAAAATATACGCGTGTATAACAAACCGAGATATATAGTCGGATCTCATAGATTGTATTGATGGGCAACCTGCCACTTATATAACTGTGTAAATATGTCGAATAAATTTCAACACAGCTCGCCACAGATGTTGGGAGGCGGCGGCGGTATTGACGCCTCTACAGTCTCCTCGACGGGCACAAGCAATCAGCCCCGTAAGAGAGTGAAACGTTGCTGCAGAAACTTTGTCACGTTCATGTGCACTCAGGTTGGCGTGGGCGCCCTCATTGTACTCTATGCCATCTTTGGGGCATTAACCTTCATGCATATAGAGCGGGAATATGTGGATAAGACAGCGGCACAAGTACTCGAACTAAGGCAGACTTGTTCGCAGAAATTGTGGAATATCACTGAGGAGCATAATCTGATCAATAAACCCTTATGGGTTAATGAAACCAATTCGGTACTGAGGGAATATCAAAATGAAATCGTTGGAATCATCAAGAAGGGCTACGTTGGTCGTAGTCCAGCACACATGTGGAGCTTTCCGGCGGCATTAATGTTTTGTCTTTCGGTGATCACAATGATTGGCTATGGAAACATGGTGCCACGTACCCCGTGGGGCAAAGGCTTCACGGTGATCTATGCCACATTTGGAATACCACTCTATATACTCTACTTCCTGAATATGGGTCGTGTGCTGGCGCGATCCTTCAAGTTCCTCTATCGATCCATGCACGATTGTACGACTGAAAGGAATTACGATGCTCGCCTGGAGGCACTGGAGAGTGGCAGTCTGGGTGCCCTGACGCTGCGCAAGAAGATTATAGTACCCTCCACGGCCTGTCTGTGGGTCATCTTCTTCTACGTGCTAACTGGAACTATCATGTTTGCCAATTGGGAGAGATGGAGCTTCCTGAATAGTTTCTACTTCTGCATGACATCGTTGTGCAAAATTGGATTCGGTGATTTTGTGCCGGGTGCATCACTGACCACTTCTGCCGATGTGGATGCAGCCACACAGAAGCTACGCGAGGACATTGCTGCTGACACCAATGAGGTGTCCGACCTGCAACGCATTACAGATCAGCATTCAAAGCTGGCCATCAATTTTATCTATATGCTGCTTGGAATGGGTCTGGTGGCCATGTGTCGCAATCTAATGCGTGAGGAGGTGCGCGTGAAGCTGAAGGAAATGAAGGAGGATACCAAGTTGTGTGTGGAAGATACGCGATTACGTTTTGTGGGCTGCTGTGGCGATCCGCGCGATGTCTATGAGAATGACTATTACTAGAGCGAGGACTGTGCTTTGTGTGATGTGTGTGTGTGTGTTGTCGTGTGTCTGCCTGTCTGTGTGCGTTTGTCTGTGTGTTTGAGAGTGTTTGATAAGCTTGACTGCCATCTAATTATCTAGTTGTCCCGCCTACCCTCGCAGCTCACCATTGATCAATTTCTGCAACTGCAAGAGCGGATACGTAACTTCGAGGGCATGCTTGGCGGCAGCAGCGGGGAGCGTTTATGCACGCCAAGCACTTCGGCCGGTCCGTTTCGCATATTTTCGGTTGCCGGTTTTCAGAATCGTGCCAATGACATTGTCTACTGCCCACCCATAGTGCGGCAGCAGTCCCAGCATGTCGAGGACTCCAAGGCAATCATTTACTTTGGTGGCGATGTTCAGGACTTTCCGGAGAGCATGGAGACGAATCGTGATAGTCGCGGCTACATGAAATATAATCTAGAGAACTCTGCGATATTGCTACGTGAGGCATTTCCGCGCTCCCATATTATAGTCATACGACCGGTTCGGTAAGTAGTGAATATATATTGTCTTATATACTGATTAACTTACTCTTTTTTGTCCGTACTCTATTTAGCATGGAGTTCAAAACTTTCAGCTGCTTCGACAACTTTGTGCGTGGTAATAACGCTGGTGTGCCGGATCACACGCCCATGAACCATGCGCTGCAACACTTAGAAAAGTAAGTTGAATCCTCCACAGAATGTATACTCTATTAAACATTGTTTACTCCACAGACTACTGCAGAATCTATCACAACGCCTGATCTCAATACCCGAAAACGAGATACTTGATCAGGCAGCGCAGGCAGCTGCGGCTGCTGCTGCTGTTGCTGCAGCTGCTGCCGCGGCCGCTTTGACGCTCTCTAATGCTACAGTTAACTCCGAGTCCAGCTCATCATCATCGACGGGCAGCGATAGTAGTCAGGACATGGATATAGACATACTGCAAGTGCAGGAAAATGTTACAGTGGATGCAGATGGAGCTGTGATCTTTCCCATCGTATCTGGGAATGCGGCGGAAACGGTGGATGTTTCTCAACCAAATAGTCTAGCTGCTGCTGTTGCCAATATGGCCAACATAAACAACGGTAACGGTAACAAAGATGCAAACATTAATAGCCATCAGGAGTCCAACAATCAACAACAACAACATCAACAACAGCTACAGCAGCAGCAGCAACAACTATTATCAGCTACAAAGACAATGGCGTCATCACTAACGACGAATAACGTTGAGCATTGCAACAACACGGTCGGCAACAACGATTGTGGCGCATTGCAACCGACGCTTCCAACGCAACCACAGCAGCCGCGACCCCCGACGCCGACATCCGATAACAATCCACTGTGGTGGCGTGAAAATCTCAATCTGGATAAGTCCAAGCTGGTGCTGATTGGCTTCAGCAAGGGCTGCGTCGTGCTCAATCAAGTGAGTCCCGTTTCGTGTAAAAATCGCTAACAAATTGGTCTCTCTGCGAGGCAGTTGCAAGAAAGGATTCATTTAAAACCTTATTCCATGCTTCAATCTCCTCTCATTCCTTGCAGTTCATCTATGAGTTTCATTATCTGAAAACACTAACGCCCGATGACAGCAGCATGTGCCGGCTGCTGTCGCGCATAACCGACATGTATTGGCTTGATGGCGGACATGGAGGTCAGAAGAACACATGGATCACATCACGAAGTCTTCTCGAGACGCTAACGCGAATGGGTATGAGATTTGATTTCCGTTTATAATGCACAGTGTATTTATTTTATTGGAATTGTTGTTGCAGGCATGAATATACATGTACATCTAACACCATATCAGGTGCAGGACGATCGACGGCCCTGGATACGCAAGGAGGAGA
Source organism: Zaprionus davidi (assembly GCA_018903715.1). Classification (NCBI taxonomy): domain Eukaryota; kingdom Metazoa; phylum Arthropoda; class Insecta; order Diptera; family Drosophilidae; genus Zaprionus; species Zaprionus davidi. The sequence continues at coordinate 4,293,266 of JAEIGL010000003.1, forward strand.
AACTATTTACAGAAATGTTGCGACGCTTGAATGCGCCAATTACGCGGCATCTTCACTATGACAACCAACCGGCGAATTTGATGACGCACTTTGAAGTGTTGCAGGCTTTCTGTCAGCATGTCCATTCACTCAATCAACAGCAGCTTCAGCTGCAGGGAGGAGCCAATAGTAATGAGCTACAGCCGACGCTGGCTAGCACCACAAACAATGGCGCTGGCACTGGCAGTAGCAACAATCTGCTGGATGCAAGTGAAGAGGCAAAGTGACAGCTTCAATTGCATCCACATCATCATAGGCGGCGTTTGCATGCGATGCACAAAAGCGCCGCCGCAGCTAAGCGATTGCAGCTGAAGCAGCTACGACAGCAACAGCAACAGCTGCTACTCTCCGCAGATGTTGCATCGTCGTCGTCGTCCTCGTCCTCTTCGGCGTCCTCACGTTTGGCCGCAGCACTGATATCCTCGGCGGTGGCTCTGAGTGCTGCATCGACTTCGGCTGCGGCTGCCACGGCGAGCCTTGTAAATAATCATCATCAAAGCCATATACAACCACCACGCCCACACCATCATCAGCACTTGCAGCACACACAGCAGCAACAACAGCAGGCAACACAGCATACACACCACCAGCACTCACACAGACATCACCATCATCATCATCACCAGCCAAATCATTCGCACAATCATCATCAGTGTCGCTCGAAACGCAAACTACAAAAATTGTATTATACGCTTTGCCGTTAGACTTGTACACCTAATTATAAAATTACCTATACATATATACAGATATATATATAGCATATACACATTTTATGCAACTAATTTCGTTTAAGAGTAGCTTAAGTTCCTCCCCCCTAAACTCTCTATATCTATATATGTATACTTTACTATATGTAATTGTAGGTGAAACATATTTATATGTTGTCTCATTTGTCGTGTCAATTGAAATTCAATTTGTATATTTTCTTCTATCAAAATTATTTATTCCTTCCATTTTTTTTTTTGTACGATTTCTCATAATTTATATTATTTTTTTAATTGGCTATAACTGAAGCTGAAACGATATCTCCTCAGTGCAATAACTCACGATTACTTTCCTTATATGTTAAAAAACTTTCACTTCACTTTCCCATTCATATATTTATTTCGATCTTTTATACATTAAAATCATCAATAATGAATTTATATCGGAAGTAAAGCAAAACAATTAAGAAAAAATATAAAATATATTCAAAAGAAAACAAAAATGAACAGAGAGAGCCACAAGTATCCAAACAATATTCAACCAAGAAAAAGAAAAACTCTGATTAAGTATTACGTAGCGGATAAGAAAGCATAATATTTAAGTTCAAAACCCCGTAATATATATAGGCTTATGAAAAAAACAAAACATTAATATCAATAATGCCTTCATTGTACTTTATTTCAAGAATTTTGTAAGATTACAAACAAACGATTTTGCTCTATGTATTGTGTACGTAGTTTTCCTTTGTACTGCAAAACTCTCTATCTCTCGCGAGGCAGCTACACAACTCAATGAAATATAAAGAAATGATCAAACCATTTTTCCATTGCACGCAAAAACGTTCCTTAGTAACACAAGAAAAACGGTTAATTCCCGCTCTATATCACTTATACTTATTGGACAGACAACAACAACAGCAACAAATTAATACGAGCAACTGACTAAACAATGCGTTTGTGTCTCATGAAATAAAAAAGAAAAATAAATATACATAAATACAAAGTGATTATACAATTACAAATATGGCTAATTATCGAATAACGACCGTTTCGTACCTTTGTAGAATTTGCAGTTCAAAATTGTCAGTAAAAATTGTTCGGCTTGAAAGAATTTTAAACCAAAAACTTAATAAAAACGTAATAAATGTGAAGATTAACTAAATGCTAAATGTTGATAGAATGAGCATTCAATTGTGCTAGGACTCTTCTTCATTATAAAAATAGTGTTCTCTGTATAACAGGCTACTGATTTATGTGAGTCTGGTAATAAAAAAACATTAAATCCAATTTATATCATATCCAAGTTTATAATGGTTGGGAGGGGATAAGGAGAAAAACTAAGTATCTCTTTTATCATATTGGGCAAAAGTTAAGTATGTAATGATATTCATCCTTCTTCTTCATCGACTTCGTTTTATCTAATATATATGTTTATTTTATTCACAATCATATCTTTTCTTTTTCAATTATTTAATCTACTTAAATGTAATGAAATAAATTACAACATTATCGTAATCGTAGAAAATTCTAGAAAATATAATTTGTGATGCGCTTTACACACTAACTGGAATCCTATTGAGTTATCTTCCTTAAAATGCGAGTGAGATAGATGTATCTACATATGGTATATGTTGTACGTCGTTAGGGGCACAATCTGCTAGGCAGGGCCGTGAACTACGCACAACTGTTTTGGCATTTCGCATGCGTTGTCCACTCGTCGCTGCCATCGCAGCAATCACATATGTTATCATTGACCCGAGACGTCCAGACCCAGACGTCCAGGCCACGACCCGTGAAATGTCGCTTCTGGTATTTGCAATAGAATCGCCCCGCTGCACATGCATTGGTACTCGGCTCATCACTGCCATCCGCCTCACAGTCGCAATAGTTGTCATTGAGATGGTCGAAGGGAATCTCTTTACTTCCATCCAGACACTTGAAATTGCCCTCAAAGTTCGGTTTGTAGGCGTCGTAGTCGAATAGACGAATGCCACTAAGGAAAAGAAGGGAAAAGAGAATTCTTTGTCCTAATATTTGTTTAATATATATTTAACTTTACATACCGTATTATCTTAATTGGGTCTTCATCATGTGTCGCGGGCACAGCAAAGTTCCCTTCGCCGACAAAGTCGTCCACGTCGCGCTGTTTGCTGCCCAGAGACTGCATCATCTGCTTGTGCTTGCGCCTAATCTGTTGCACGCTGGGCAACTGATTCAGCGAGAAGGCCTATTATTTTTCAATTTATAATCATTTACACACACAAACTTTAACATAAACATAATGCTCAACCAACCTGATAAACAATGAATGAGATGCCCACCAAAAATATTAACAGCAAAAACATTTTTGATTTATCTTTGTAGAACGGCTTGTAGTATATATTTTCTCGTTTCACCCATGTTTTTCGCATTTTTTATTACTGTGTTTTACAACTATAATTTATAAGTAATTTAAGAGTATTTAACGTTCTTTTGTTTATTTGTTTGCTTGTCAGCGTCAGCTATGTGGCCAAAAAAAAACAAAAAAAAAACAAACCTTAACCTGTGTGTGCGCGCCCAATAAGAATGCAAGCATGAGTCTGTTCAACTTAACTAGAATCTAGTTCCAAGAACCGTTTCAATGGCACAGGCATGTAGGGCTGGCACTTAACAGTTGACTAATATATATAATTTAAATATTTAGATATATTGTTAGATTGTATTCTCTTACTTTTATGTCACTGCAGGTAAAGAGTATTTGGAATGCCGCTGCAACACATATGGGTTAAACGAATCAGCTGTTTTCTAGTTCAATATGTCGTTCAGCTGCTCAAATGTAACAGTGTTGAAAAGTACTTTTGCATTTCGCAAACGCGCGATTTCGAGCACTAAACACATAAAAACTAAAAGAAAAATATTCGTGCAACAGAAATACTAATAATGGAATCGGATCAATAAAGGTCGACTGGTTAATACTAAAACTATCCGCTAATTGGATTTGATTTTGCTTTGCTATTGCAAATGTGACGGAAAACACACAGACTGCTGCGCATAGTCAAAAGAAAATTGTGGAGACGTGCGTTATAAACAAATACACAAAATAAAACAGAATACGACAAAAACAACAACAACAACACATATATAGAATGAAGTCGACAACGGGTACAGCAAAAACGCGGTTAACGAGTCTAACCGAGGACATTTCTATAATACCCGACGATGCTCCTTTTCGGTCGCGCCTGCACTCCCTGTTCGAGCAAATCGAAAAGGAGTTCGAACAACTGTACTTGGAGAATCTGAATCGTGAGTAAAAAAGGGCAATCCAAAGTCTACAAACAACAACGAACGTTTATTTACTTTACTCGCAGTTCAAGATAAGCTTGAGAACGCTACGATAAACACAAAAGATTCGCTGACACCGTACGAGTCACGGCTTGGTGCTGCGGGTGTGTGTGGTGCCCTGGTGGCCACAGGCAGTGGAGGTGCCTCTTTGGCAGCGACGCCTGCAACGCCCTCGGCCCCGCTGGGCGATGAGATTGGCGCCAGTTTGCTGGCAGCAGCCTCAAGTACACACAAGAGTCTCAAGGCCAAGTTGAGCAGTGCAACTGGTGGCAGCAAGGTGAAGGCGAGCAACAAAATCAAGGCACAAACAAGTCGCATTGTGTCCAGCTTCAAGGCACAGACAGTGGTCAGTTCGGTTGTGCGTGAATTCGGTGGCCACAAGGATGGAATATGGCAGGTGGCGGCCAAGGTGGGTCAGCCCATCATAGGCACAGCATCCGCAGATCACACTGCCTGCATTTGGGGCATTGAGAGTGGACGTTGCCTGCTGCAGTATCAAGGACATGCCGGCTCGGTGAACTCCATCAAGTTCCATCAACACAGGGATCTCGTGCTGACCGGCAGTGGTGATGGCACTGCTCACATCTGGCAGGCTGCAGTCAACTGGGAGGTGCCCAAGTAGGAACTATGGACATTAATGCCTCAGCAGTTATTCTAAGTCTTGTTATTCTCTCGCAGAAAGGGACACTCATCAGAGGAGGAGTTGGACGACAGTGACGGACAGCTGGAGGATCGTGATCGTGTAGACACTCTGCGTACACCTCTGTGTGAATTCTCTGGACCTGGCGGGCATCTTTCTGTCATAGTCGCTGCCGATTGGTTGTCCAGCATGGATCAGATTATCACTGGCAGTTGGGATCGCACTGCGATATTGTGGGATGTGGAAACGGCTCAACCGATGCAGCCACTGACTGGCCACGATCACGAGCTCACACATGTCTCGGCACATCCTACGCAACGTCTGGTTGTAACCGCTTCTCGTGACACCACCTTCCGCTTGTGGGACTTCCGCGATCCGATACCTGCAGTATCCGTCTTCCAGGGACACACTGAAACGGTGACGTCCAGTGTATTCGCGCGCGACGATAAGGTCGTGTCTGGATCGGATGATCGTACAATCAAAGTATGGGAATTGCGTAATATGCGTTCCTCTTTGTCTACCATACGAACAGATTCATCTGTTAATCGCCTAGCCGTCTCCACTGGAGGTATTATTGCCATACCGCATGATAATCGACAGATTCGACTCTTCGATTTGAATGGGCAACGTGTGGCACGATTACCGCGCACCAGTCGCCAGGGTCATCGACGGATGGTCTCCTCGGTGGCCTGGGCAGAGGAGCCACTGCTGAATTGTGATCTGTTCTCGTGCGGATTCGATCGACGCGTCTTTGGCTGGTCCATAGTCTTACCAAAGGATAATTGAAAATTACTAAAACGTTAAGTTGCCCTGCAGCCAATAACGAACAAAAAGAAATAAGAATGAATGAATATGCTGTCACTTTTGATGGCGAATATCTCCTCTTATACCAAAACGAATATCCCTCGAACACATCATCGTATTTTACTTAAACCATCGTACATAGTTATATCAAGTATTTTGCAATGTGTATTACGAACTTATTTGTTATTTGCTTAATGCCAAATATTTCTGGTTTACATACATATAGAATATGCATATTATCATTGTTATTACTATATACATATACGATATATATGTGTGTGTATAAATACTAAATGTGTAGATAAGAAAGAGGTTGAGTGAAATCTCGCAGAATTTTAGCTGTGTTTTTATTAATATCGTACAATTTAAAATAACTTAACTCTACATGTCTATAAGGCATTCACAATTGATGTTAGATACAAAAAACATATATATGTAAACCTAATAAAATCCCCATATCCAACTCCGAATACGGTTTAACTTTGGAATATAGTATTGAGTGTGAGAGAGAGAGAGAGAATGTTGTTGTCCCCCCTTTTAAAGATGGGCGAACTTCAATACACATAAACCGATTAGGATGAATACCTCTAGAACGATGATTAATATTAAAACGATTCGATTGTAGATGACTTCACGGCCCAGTTTTCGAATGATGGCACGAGATCTGGAGAGTTCTTGATCGGCATCCTCGAGGCGACGTGTGCTGCGCAGCAAAGTCTCCCGCTGTTCGCCCAGTTCTCCAAGTACCTTAAAATGCAAAAGAAAATGAATTAACTGTTTTAATAAAAGGGTAATTTTCTTCTTCTTACGCCAGCTCCTATGGTTTCCGTCTCGAGAGCTACTTGATTGGAGCGCTGAATACTTTCAGAGGTACGCTGGAGCACATCATAGGTGTTAGAGATCACCTGTTGCTGGCGGTGGTCGCTGCCGGTGGGAAGTTGTGTATATCCACTATGGGACATGTTGAGCAATTGGAGTCAGTTGGCCTTAGTAAGAGGGAAAATGAGAGGGAAATAATGTGTGTTCTAGAGCTGCTAACAACAAAGACCATCAACCAGTAATCGACATTTTATCGACAAGCCACCACAACAGCTGTTTGGTTTGGCAGCCCTGGCAAAAGCAAACCTGAACGTACTTGTGTGTGTGTGTGTTCATTTAAAATAACGTATTTTGTTGCTAAGACCCGCATATTGTTTTGGATTGGAAAAAATTTAAGGCGATTTATAAAACTGACACAACCAGCAGCAAATACAATCAATATTATCAACTGACTTATCTAACCTGAGGTATTACTTTTCTCAGGTGTTGTTAATTATAATTGATAGTGTCTTTTATAAAATCACTACCGGCCTACATAGAAACGTAAGTACATACAAACACACATACCTAAATATATAACACTTGAGGGCTTGGACTTTTGTATTTTCGATTTGTGATAAGAGAAAAACTTGATCAGACAAATTTATACATATGAGCACATGCACACATATATCACATTGAATGTCGTTGTATTCCTACGTACTACGTATGTGCATGTATGTATGTATATCTGTGTGTGCGTGTTTAGCATGCTTGGAGGTCGCTGAGAAGTATCTTTACGAGAGAGCAAACGAGAGAGATAGATAGAGAGAGCGAGGCAGAGACGGAGGTGAGAGCTCTCCGTACTTGACTAGCCGCTCGCTTCAGCCAAATGCTAAAATTCAAAAGCAAGTGAACGCTGGTGCTGACCAGACGTCCGCTTTTCTGGCTCCGTCGAGATCGTTCAATAACCTCAAAAAATATAAAGAAAAAACAGGCGCAACGGGCAAAACAAGTTCTAAATTTAACGCACGTACGTTTGGGGATTCTTGAATTCAAAGCCGAAAAGGTAAGCGAATAAAAACGAGAAAACAAACACAAACAAAGTCAATTTTTAAAGATAAAGATAATACAAAAAGACTGCTCAATACTGTCTAGATTTGCGCATACGTACATATAAGTACATTTTTCAAGGTGATCTTCAGTTGAAAAGGTACAAAAACCAGTGCAAGTGAGTGAGGAGTAAATGTTAATAATAGATAATTAACAGATACTGAGGGTTCTCAAATTTTCGCAAAGTTTCGTCAAAGTTTACAATGTAAATTCGGCACGTGATCCCCAGAGACGGTAGCCCTCAGATGTCGTTAGCAGCACATCATGAGACTCTCTAGCGCTACCAGCTGACTCGTCTGCCTCCACCTCCACCTGCCCCGACTAGCTGTAGTTGTATCTATGTGTGTAGTATATCTGTATGAACAGTATCTCTATCTGTGTGACTCTCTCTTTCTCTGTCCCTCTCTCTGTCACGCACTTAAAAGTCAGCAGTTCGCACTTTACCAGGGGCGGCGTCACAGAGCTGAGTTTATGCAATCCGAATTTATCATGTGACCCCCGTGCAGTTCTTTCCAGAGCAGATCTTTCTGGATTTAACTTTTCCTCTATATGGGGCTTGTTCTTCCTGCTCTCAAGTAGAAGCTCTCCAAAAACAAGCGGGAAGCAATGAATTTCAATTGGATTATGATTTATGGCTTGTTCATCATAAACTTTTCACAAGCACTCCAATCAATCATTCTGATTAGACCTATTACCGATCGATTATAGTATATTTTGAACGTACGACTAGAAAATTTCTTGAATGGCGATCTAGAAGTCTAGACTATTGCATTTTTCATGCCATATCGGAGAAGTCTTGGGAAAGTACTTAATTCCCTGCAAATCCCGAGGCCCTTATATAACTTTTGCTCGTTGGTTATTATCGACCTGGGTGGGGCTTATGCGTCACTTGAAATGCCTGCATATGAAGTATTTAAATATACAATATCATTTTTAGCTCGGTGCTTATCGTACTTATTGCATATTATTTCTCCCACTTGATATTATATTCCCAATTGATATTCAAAGAAATTCCTCTTTGTGCCCCCATTCTCTGCGCATTCCACAGTAAGTGTGATCTCTCCATTTACAGTAGTTACGCAAAATGTGATAAAACTGAACATCACAGTCAATACGAATAGTGTTTTTTTTATTCGAAGACCAAATAAAATGTGACACACACAAACACACACATGAGAGCAGAAAAAAAGAGAGCGAACGCGAGCGCGTAGAGTGAGAAACAAACAAAACAAAATTTAACGAAACTCCGCTGTCGTCGTAGCGATATTAACATGGGCGTGCGTATCGTCGGGGGGCGCTAGCGACATTTTCGATTGGCATTAAACACGAATACGAATTGTGTTTCGTTGAAATGTAATTAAGACTCGCCCGCTTCTTGCGTGTACACGCACACACATGCATGCATATGTCAATACAATATTGCGACACACATACAGACACAACTAACACCCACACGTCCAGTCAGAGTTACTCACGAAAATGACCAGCAAAAAGCAAACGCAAACGCAAACGCAAACGTCAACGTCAACGTCGACGCCGACTGCAGCGCCAACAGCGTCCATAGAGCAGACTAGGCAGGCAGCGGCCGCAGTGTGGTTTAGTTGTTGTTTTGAAGTTAAACTGGTTTACAGTTGCTGCTTGTTGAGTCGTTCAGTTTTTTTTCGTTTCATTTTCGTGCGTGTTTAGAAACCAAATTTAATTTGTTGTGTTTGGTATGTAAAAACAAACATACACATCTACATATGTGTGTAAATACTGATGTACATATGTATGTATATATATGTATATACTGTATATCGTGTTGATATTTGGATTGCCAACGTTTCAATTTAATTGAAAGTTAATTAAACGCGATATGCTATTGCAATTTGCAATATCGTTGAGTGTGCGTGTGTGTGTGAGCACACACTCATGTGCACACAAATAGTTGCACTTGTATTTTTGTGTTGATAAGTAGAACTGTCGTCACTGTATTGACCGCTATAAATTGTAAATTATTTACTGCATTCGATGGGCATTAAATTGTCAAACACACCCCATCCACTTCCCCCCACACACACGCACAGGTATTTATCGTACATACATACACACATACACAGCGGCTTCTGTTTGAGGCAACTCACATCGAATTCTCGTTTATAATGCAATAAAGAGTGCTAAAACTATTTGTCGCTGCCATATAACCGAGTAATATTCTTATAAAACATTATTATTATTTTAACTGAGTTTCTATTTTTAGTGCGACGGCACGTAATGCGACGCGATAAAGCATTGCGAGAGCACCCCCTTTTTATTTGCTGGAAAGTACAGTCAAATATGGAGTAACAAGTGTAGATAAATTGAAAAGGAAAAAGCAGAGCAGGCAAAATATTCAACAAAAGCCCAGCAACAATTATAAATAACGAGCAACAGGCGCCCACAGCAGGCAAGAGCGCGATAAAGCAATCTTCCCTATGGGTATTATATTTGTTCTTGTAAGATACTCGAATGAAATTTCTTGCTCAGCAGTTTGCCGGCAGTAACACATACATATATGTATTTATGTTATATACAGTACATACATACATGGATAATATACATGTGTGTATATATAGCACATCTATGCTAATGGCGATCGGCCAAGAATTCCCATATTTTGCAAGCGCCGGGTCTGCAGAAGACACTTGAAATTCCAAGCAGAAATTAACAAATGATTTAAACGTGCGGTTGATACATAAATACACACAGACATTTATCATACGCTGTATACAAATGCATGTTTTTATAGTAGTGCACTGAGAGAAATAAAAGACTTTGTAGTGCAAACATTGTAAGACATTTTCATAACATTATCATAACTAATTATCTGCACTAAGCCAGCAAATTAGTCAAGAATTGGAAGTTAGTTTCACAGTTTTTCATTTCTCTCAGTGTTCCACTGGGTATATGCTATATGCGTATATGTATGTATGTGTAACTACCGCAAAGAGCTAAAGCTAATTCCTGGCCGGGCCATTAAAGTTCGATAATGTGCGACGCGTCGCGTTGTCGTCCCGTGTCGTTGACTGTTTCGACTCTGATGATGTCACAATGAGCCTTGGTGCGTCGCCCGCGTCGCGTCGCGTTAGAGAGAAACAGCAAAAGTGTGTGAGAGAGTGAGAGTGGCGAATAGACGCCACAGTTGGCCATCCCACAGTGCCGCACCCGCTTGTCCACCTCCCACTCAGTTGCACATTTTCGCGGTCTAATTAAATCAAAAACATTAATCACACACACGCATTATCTAAGTGCCCCCAATTTTTGACTGGGCCCTGTCGAATTATATTCATATGTTTCTCCTTCATTTCGGGGTTATGATAAAACCGACAATCATCGCTTAATTTGTTTAATCAACTTTACTACTTTAGCAATAATATAGCATAACATGCTGCCTTGTCGTATTTATTATATTTATAATAAAAACAGTTTCCATGTACATAAGCACAGTCACCCAACAAATAGCATTGTAGGTTCCCCAATAACGTCAATCTGAAAGATCTACCGTAAAAAACACTATTATTTATAGTATACAAGCTAAACATGTTGCTCACAGTTAAATTAGCTGGTTTCTATAGCTAGAAAGCAGATTTTGGTTCGGAATGAATCACTTACATAGTGGACTATTCTCATGTGTAGTTTCATGAGTCTGGGGAACTTAATTAACCGTACAATGGAAATGGAAATGAGTTAAAGTAATTATTTACGTTGAAAACACATTTTGCAGAAATCCATTATAGACATCTCAAAGTTTACATATACAAAAGAAAAGAATAATAAATATAACCAAATACATCCATGTACAAGGTACAAATCGGCAAAATAACAAAACAAATTCACTTTTAGAAGGCGAATGCCAATAAAAACGCTTGACTGTTTTGCTGCTGGCTTTGCATACGTATTTTATGGCAACATATGCTCGTCTATTGCGTATCTATGTGCCGTACATACACAGATATATAGATATAGAATTATACGATATGCCAGACAAAACAAAAACAAAAAGAAGCGACGTCTTTGTCTGGGTGTTTTTAAATTTGTGCTATTTGAATTTTAATTGCATGTCTGTGGATGGTTCCAACTAATACCCTATTCCCCTTTTGTTTCTTGCAGGGAAGCTGAAGAGTCGCCAAGATGGGGGATATGTTCCGCAGTGAGCAAATGGCATTATGCCAGATGTTTATACAACCAGAGGCCGCATACACCTCCGTCTCGGAGCTGGGTGAAACTGGCTGTGTGCAGTTTCGCGATGTAAGTGAAGATGAATGTGCAACAATTTCGGAAAGTCCCAAACTAATCTGAGTCTCCTTCATTCGTGCCATCTATAGCTGAACTGCAATGTGAACGTCTTCCAACGTAAATTCGTTACGGAGGTGCGTCGCTGCGATGAATTGGAGCGTAAGATTCGCTACATCGAGACGGAGATTAAGAAGGACGGCATTGGTTTGCCCGATATCCAGGACGACATTCCACGTGCGCCCAATCCACGTGAGATCATTGATCTTGAGGCGCATTTGGAGAAAACCGAATCGGAAATGATTGAGTTGGCGCAGAACGAGGTGAACATGAAGTCCAACTATCTGGAGCTGACTGAACTCCGTAAGGTGTTGGAGAACACACAGGGATTCTTTTCCGATCAGGAAGTTCTCAATCTGGATTCGAGCAATCGCGGTGGTGCACCCGGTGTCGATGATGCCACTGCACAGCATCGCGGTCGTCTGGGATTCGTTGCGGGCGTCATTAACCGTGAACGCGTTTTCGGCTTTGAGCGCATGCTGTGGCGTATCTCGCGCGGTAATGTGTTCCTTAAGCGTTCCGATTTGGATCAGCCCCTGAACGATCCAGCCACTGGTCATCCCATCTACAAGACCGTCTTTGTGGCCTTCTTCCAGGGTGAACAGCTGAAGAATCGCATCAAGAAGGTGTGCACCGGCTTCCATGCTTCGCTGTACCCATGCCCGAGTTCGCACAACGAGCGCGAGGAGATGGTGAAGAATGTGCGCACACGCCTCGAGGATCTGAAGCTGGTGCTCAGCCAGACCGAAGATCATCGCAGCCGTGTGTTGGCCACCGTCTCCAAGAATCTGCCCTCGTGGTCGATCATGGTCAAGAAGATGAAGGCCATCTATCATACGCTCAATCTGTTCAACATGGATGTCACCAAGAAGTGCCTCATCGGCGAGTGCTGGGTGCCCACCAAGGACTTGCACATTGTCCAGAAGGCTCTGTCCGACGGCTCTGCTGCCGTTGGCAGTACCATTCCATCGTTCTTGAATGTCATCGATACGAACGAACAGCCGCCAACATTCAATCGCACAAACAAGTTCACACGCGGCTTCCAGAACCTTATCGATGCCTACGGCATTGCCTCGTACAGGGAATGCAATCCGGCTCTGTACACATGCATAACATTCCCCTTCCTGTTCGCCATTATGTTTGGCGATTTGGGTCACGGCCTGATCCTGTTGCTGTTCGGAGCATGGATGGTGCTCACCGAGCAGAAGTTGGCACGCATTAAGAACGGCGGTGAGATCTGGAACATCTTCTTCGGCGGTCGCTACATCATTCTGCTGATGGGTCTGTTCTCCTGCTACACTGGCTTCATCTACAACGACGTCTTCTCCAAGTCAATGAACATATTTGGCTCGAAATGGGTGAACAATTACAACACGACGACCGTCTTGGGCAACAAACATCTGCAGATGCCACCAGACACCTCTGCCGTTGGTGTCTACCCATTGGGCTTGGATCCCATCTGGCAGTTGGCTGACAACAAGATCATCTTCCTCAACAGTTTCAAGATGAAGTTGTCCATCATTATCGGTGTGCTGCACATGGTCTTCGGTGTTTGCATGTCCGTCTGCAACTTTGTGCACTTCAAGCGTTACTCCTCCATCTTCTTGGAGTTTGTGCCACAAATTCTGTTCCTGCTGCTGCTCTTCGGTTACATGGTGTTCATGATGTGAGTGCAAGAGAACAATTGCAATAACTTTAAACTAATCCCGGGCTTTGCTTTCGTTCAGGTTCTTCAAGTGGTTCAAGTACTACGCTGGCGCTGAGCTTCAGCCCGAGACACCCGGCTGTGCTCCCTCTGTGCTGATTATGTTCATCAACATGATGTTGTTCAAGAACACACCGCCATTCAAGGGCTGCGAGGAGTTCATGTTCGCAAGCCAGGAGGGTTTGCAGAAGGTCTTTGTCATCATTGGACTAATTTGCGTACCCTGGATGCTGTTGGGCAAGCCACTGTACATCAAGTTCACACGCGGACGCAAGGTCTCACATGTAAGCAAGGCAATTGAAGTAGATCGATGATAGATCCTCTTTGACTGATCACATCCCTCTCTCTGTCTCTCCCTTTAACAGGTCAACCACAATGGTGAACTGACAGGCAACATTGAGTTGGCCGAGGGCGAGACTCCATTGCCCACTGGCAACACTGAGGCAGCTGGTGGCGCTCACGGACACGATGATGAGCCCATGAGTGAAATCTATATTCATCAAGCCATTCACACTATCGAATACGTACTCAGTACCATCTCGCACACAGCCTCGTATCTGCGTCTATGGGCTCTCTCCTTGGCCCATGCCCGTAAGTGTTCTGCCTCAATTAAGTCGCCTCAAACAATCTGTTCATGTTCAATCTCTTTCTTGCACAGAGCTCTCTGAAGTGCTGTGGAACATGGTGTTGTCGTTGGGCCTGAAGATGGGCGGAGCTGCTGGACCCATTGCACTGTTTGTTATCTTTGGCGCCTGGTGCTTGTTCACTCTGGCCATTCTGGTCATGATGGAGGGATTGTCTGCCTTCTTGCACACTCTGCGTCTGCACTGGGTGGAGTTCATGAGCAAGTTCTACGAGGGTCTGGGCTATGCCTTCCAGCCCTTCAGCTTCAAGGCCATCATCGATGGCGAAGAAGAGGAGTAAACGAGTAGAGGAGAATGGTAGTTAAGCCTTATCCTCCCACCCCCATAAAAAAACTTGAACTCGTTTATTATGATTTTTGGCCGTTATTTTGTTATTAATTTTTTCGTTTTCGTCTCGCGAAACTGTCAGTATTGTGGTGCTCTTCCCACAAATTCACGCGCCCCTTGTGTCCAAAAAAAAAAAATAATTTTGTTTTTATATTGTTATATGTGTATTATCTCAAAGTCCGTTCAAAAGCAATAATTTGATATTCGTTGTTACAAATAGATTTATAAATAATTGAGTCAGTTCTGTTCAATGTCTGATTGCAATTTATAGTAATGATTTCTCATCCAATGATCATCGTTATCATAAATTGTAAGCAAATATTTAACTAACTGATTAAAATAAAGCAAGAAGAGAACAGCAAGTCAAGTGTTTTATTATGTGTTGAAATGTTAAGAATGCAAACTTACTTGTATTCACTAAATTGTCTCATGTTTCTAACTTTAAGTTTGCATTTGCTTGAACCGAAGACACTGAAAAGCAGACGAAGACTGAATATTCTTTATGGGAATTATCTACAAATGATTTTCCAATTATTCCAAACTGAACATTCTTTATAAGAATTATCTACAAATGATTTTCCAATTATTCCATTAATTGGTTTTTAATGCACAACAAAGACAGTTCTTGGGGGAACCTATCAAATCGATTGATAAGACAGCCATCACATTGATAGATGGGCTCTATTATGCATCAAGCTTTAGGTTTCGTCACCTCGTGGAGTTCTTGGGCATGTGGCAGCAGATAAGCCTGGAAAGTTGTATATAGAGTGAACTATTTACTGAATGCTTCATGGAGCAAGTCACTTGACCACGACGAACAGTTCGCCTGGCGTTGTCCGAACGCGCGCAGGTGCCACGGAAAGATACAAGCAAAAGCAATAGAAATATATTCGAGATGGCGTGCGATAAAGTTATAGGATGGCTCTGGGGATCCGGGCCGAAGGACAGTATCTTTCGCAGTGAAGAAATGTCCTTGGCACAGATGTTTCTGCAGCCAGAGGCAGCCTACGAGACCATCTCGCAGCTCGGGGAAATGGGCTGTGTGCAGTTTCGTGATGTAAGTGAAGAGAATTACATATGTAATCGATATATGTGGCTCACAGATATATATCTAATGGATCCTTATTGTCTTGTGTCCCTGAAGATGAACGAGGGCATTACTGCGCTGCAGCGCAAGTTCATTAGCGAGGTGCGACGTTGTGACGAGTTGGAGCGCAAGATTCGTTACGCAACCAATGAGCTGAAGAAGGATGGCTTCAAGGTGGTCGATCTGATTGAAGATTTTCCGCCAGCACCCAAGCCCAGAGAGATTATCGAGCTGGAGACGCTGTTGGAGAAGACCGAGACGGAGATTATCGAGTTGTCCGCGAATAATGTTCGTCTGCAGACAACTCTGCTGGAGTTGAACGAAATGATTCAGGTGCTGGAGAAGACGGAGCAGTTCTTCTCGGAACAGGAGTCCCACAACTTTGATACCAACAAGCGTGGCACCCATCGCGATCCCGAGCAATGTGACGGCAGTTTGGGCTTTGTGGCCGGCGTTATACGTCGTGATCGTGAGGTTTGTTTGGGTTCGTTTTGAAGATTGATCTATGCTAATCTTTCAACTCTGCTGCAGTTCGCCTTCGAGCGCATGTTGTGGCGTATTTCGCATGGCAACGTTCTGGTGCGTCGCTGCAATCTGGAGAATCCTGTGCGGGATCCTTGCACCGGGGAGTTGGTCTACAAGAGCATCTTTGTGGTCTTCTTCCAGGGAGATCAGCTGCAGTCGCGCATACGCAAGATCTGCACTGGCTTCCATGCCTCGATGTATCCGTGTCCCAGCTCGCATCACGATCGCATTGAGATGATCCAGAGTGTGCGCACCCGCATCGATGATCTGCAGGTGATCATCAATCAGACCGAGGATCATCGATCGTGTGTACTCAAGGCGGTGCTGAAGCAGTTGCCCAGTTGGACGGCCATGGTGAAGAAGATGAAGGCGATTTATCACACAATGAACATGCTCAATGTGGATCTGGGCAGCAAGTGCCTCATTGGCGAGTGTTGGGTACCGACACGTGAGCTGGAGCAGGTGGAGACACTGTTGGCCGAAGCATCGCTTGCTCTGGGCAGCACCATTCCCACAATATTCAACATACTGGACACGAAGAAGGACCCGCCAACATATTTCAGAACCAACAAGTTCACATACGGCTTCCAAGTGCTCATCGATGCCTATGGCATTGCCAGTTATCGTGAGGCTAATCCCGGACTCTATACATGCATCTCTTTCCCTTTCCTCTTTGCTGTCATGTTCGGTGATATGGGACACGGTTTCTTGGTCTTCCTGCTCGGTCTTTGGATGGTGCTGGATGAGAATCGTCTGATGAAGTGGCGCGCTGGCGAGATTTGGAAGATTCTATTCGGCGGACGGTACATTATAATGCTTATGGGTATGTTTGCCATGTACACGGGCTTCATATACAACGATTGCTTCTCCAAGTCCTTCAACGTCTTCGGTTCGCACTGGGCGCTGCAGTACAACAGGACGACCGTGTTGACCAATCCCGCACTGCAGCTGAATCCCTCGACAGATCAACGTGGTGTCTATCCCATGGGCATTGATCCCATCTGGCAGTCGGCAACCAATAAGATTATCTTCCTGAATACCTACAAGATGAAGCTATCGATCATCTTCGGTGTGCTGCACATGGTGTTCGGTGTTTGCGTGTCCGTCGAGAACTTTGTGTACTTCAAGAAATACTCGTACATCTTCCTGCAGTTTGTGCCTCAGGTGCTGTTCCTGTTGCTGCTCTTCGGCTACATGGTGTTCATGATGTTCTACAAGTGGGGTCAGTACTCGGCGCATGCTACAAATGTTGCCGATTCACCTGGTTGTGCTCCCTCCGTGCTGATCATGTTCATTGATATGATTCTGATGAAAGAGGAGGTTCCATCGGCGGGTTGTACGTCCTTAATGTTCCCCATACAGCGCGAACTGGAGACAATACTCTTCGTTATAGCCATCATATGCATACCCTGGATACTGCTGGGCATGCCACTGTGGATCACCTGCAAGCGCAAGTACAGGGTAAGTTCTACTTAGAGTAAGAAGGGAATTCACCTAAGGTAAGTTGCACTTAAAGTATGAAGGGTGCTATATCATTGAGCTAACTGAAAATGTCTATAAAGGAGACATATCCAATTAAACAAATATACATACTCTTAAGCAGCGTTAATATCTGAGCAAATTAAAGCAAGTGCGTCTGTATGAACACCTTTTACTCAAAGACTAAAAAAGCTAGGACTTCCAAACTTGGCAACAATATGTCTGTTTATTGAACATAGAATAAGTATATATCAAAAATTGGTTATTCACCTTTCCAACCACTAAAAATGAAAATATCAAATTGTAAGACTAATTTTAAAAAGTGAAACGTTCATTATTGGATTTTAGAATGATTATTGCTATCTTAATGATTTCTGACAATTAGTTTGCAATGAGATACATACAAGTTATTGAAGAACTAATTTTTGTGGCTATACTTATCTATACTTTACATGATAGTCAAGCACACCCGACTTTAGATTTCACACTTATCATCTAAGTCTTTCTCTTTACTTCCAATCCAATGTAGCGTGGCAAGGTCGAAGAGAGTCTAGACACCATTCTGGAGACCATTGAGATAAAGGGCAAGGAGGTGATCATAACAGAAGTGGGTGACTCCCACCAGATGGGCTTGCATGGCCACGGCGTCGAGGAGGAGGAGGAAGAGGAGCCAATGAGCGAGATCTGGATACATCAGGCCATACACACGGTCGAGTACATTCTGAGTACCATTTCCCACACGGCATCCTATCTGCGTCTCTGGGCCTTGTCACTGGCACACGCAGGTCAGTAGCAGCTGGTAGAACTAGGTTAAGCTCTTCTTATCTAATTTCCTTCTTCTATTCCCTCTGCAGAGCTGTCTGAAGTGCTGTGGACCATGGTGCTCTCGGAGGCACTGCAAATGAGCGGCTATGTGGGCGTCATTGCTGTCTTTATTATATTCGCCATTTGGGTGTTCTTCACCATTGCCATCATGGTGATGATGGAGGGCTTGTCCGCCTTCCTGCACACCCTCCGTCTGCACTGGGTGGAGTTCATGAGCAAGTTCTATACGGGCATGGGCTACGAGTTCGAGCCACTGGACTTCAAGGCCATGCTCACCGCTGACGATGAGGATTGAGTGCGGCGGCTTATGTCATCTTTAGTGGGTCAATACCAAGAGCCCATTAATAAATACAGCATACCAAAGTTAAGCGGGTGTTTCATTCCATTCTGTCGTGTTTTTTGTTTGCATGGGTTCTGTCCCACATAGCGACGTGATTTCGTTGGGTAGCGCGGAAAAAGGTCATCGCATTGAGGGCAGCGTTCAGCGAAAAATTCTTGCCAAGTGCAGAGGCAAGCAGAATTCTCTGGAAGTGCATCAAAGCTTCAATTCAGCGAAAGAGGGTGAACGGAGGTTGGTGGAGACTGGCGAGTTGGGGCTTATTAGCTGGTCTCCATCGCCAGCGTTGGGCAGTTGTGCAACCAGAGAGCTCGAGGCAAGATGAAAATATTGCGACTACTGCTGATTGTGCTGCTGCTGACTGTGCTGGCCAAGACTGGAGCGGATACACTAGTGCAGGTGCACGTGAATCGTCCGTATAACGATGTCAGCGAGAAGTTTGTCAGTTTCGCAGTGCGACCGGAGGATCTCTATGACGCACTGGACGGCAAGAATCGCAAGGCAGTCACCAGCATGGCAGCCCTGCTGGGAGATGCCTATGTCAAGTTCATTGGGGACTTCTACTTTGCCACCAATGCGCCGACGCGTCTACGCAATCCCACCAAGATCATATGGAAGGGTTTCAATCGTTGGACACGGTAAGTTACCCCCTTACCCCCCTGTAATCCTCATCAATCCTTATCCTCATAATCCTTATTGCAGCGCCGTCAACTGGACCATGATTATACCAGTGCCGTATGCACCCGACGAATGGGACTCCATGCACACACTGAAGATACTCAACACCTCCTACATGGTGGGCATCACGAACTGCATCTGGCAGCTGGGCACAGACTTTGGTACATCGCGTGCCAAGGACTACGTGCAGGAGCTGAACACCCTGAAGCTGATGACAGACACCTTTGCACCCTATGTGGATAGCTGGGGCGTCATGGGAGCGGACATCTCGGCGGGCAGCAGCGTGGAGGAGACACGCAAATATGTGGACATGTCCAAGGATGTGAATGCAGCCTTTGGCTGGACGCAGTAAGTGATGCCACCCTTTCAATTGCAGTTTGATTAAAGCTTCTCCCGCCTTAGACCCGAGAACATGTTGCCTGCCACCAGCCTGGGCAGCTACATTTACGACAGCGATCCTGCGCTGCGCACACTGCAGCAGCTGCGTGTGCCGCTGTGGCTGACGCTGCCGGAGGAGCGCAGCTCGGCGCAGGCGATTAGCAAGCGTCTGGTGGGGGATGAGACAACGGATGCACTGCGCTGGGCACAGACACTGGGCGATGCGGCAAGCGGTGGCTTCGATGTCATCTTCAAGCGCATGCGGCTGGAGGATTTCGAGAGGCCCAACTTCAGTTACTACGTGACGGCGCTGTTCAAGAAGGTCATGGGTTCACGCGTCTTTCCAGCGCGTCCTCTGAACGTGCTGACGCCAACTAACAAACTGTACACGCACTGTGCCAATGCCGTGTCCGGTGGATTGTCCTTCATGGTGGTGAACACCGAGGAGCAGCCCACAACGATAACGGTGAAGAGCACGAGTCGACTGGCGAACAGTGAAATCTGGCAATATGTATTGACCGAGGAGAACGGACGAGTGCGTCTGAACAACCAGAAGGTGTCGCTCAATTGCACACTGCGTCCGCTGGTCAAGTCCAAGGATGACTCTAAGCCGCTGCAGCTTATTACGCCCAGCATGTCTGTCGGCTTCTGGGTGCTGCCCAGCGTCAATGTCGAGCACTGTCAGTACACGGAGCTGGAGGCAGAGGATGCCAGTGCAGAGGCTTCTGCCGAGCAGGCTCGCTCCAGCGGCTACAGCTCGGCGGATCGACTGCTGCAACGTCTGATCGAGGAGACTGCAGTGTCGCGCGGGTCCTTGCAGAGCACTCTGAATCGCCATCGTCGTTTTGTGCTGGATAACGAGGAGGAGTCCCGGCCGGAGTCAGTGTCGCTGCTCGACAGATTGTTGCAGCCCTTCAATCGCGCTCAGAAGGAGAAGTCGGTCACGACTGCTGTAAAGCGCCATGCGCCACAGGAGGAGCCACGAAGAACTCACTCGGTGCGTCCCTATGAGGCAGTCAACTGGCTGAGGCAAGTGCTCGAGCAGAGTCGCGATGTGGCGCGACGACATGGACGCAGTCGCCGTGACGCATCCGGCTATGGTGGCCCCTTCTTCTACAATCGCAACGGCAAGCGAACAACGATGACCAAGAAGATCACAGAGATTCGTAAGCCAGAGCGCAAGATCAAGCCGCTCTTCGATCTGGCCGAGTTCGATGAGGAAGAGTTCTTTAAGAAAATTGGCGAACAGCCAGAGCCACCACCATATACGCGTCTGCCCGAGGGTGATGTGCATCTCAAGCATATTGAGTCTCCAGATGGTGAGGAGGAGCAGGAGCCGGAACCGGTGCAAGAGCCCAAGAAACGACACCCCACCACAAGGAAGCAGCTGAAGATTGTGCAGCGTTCGCAGGAGCAGGAGAGCGTGGAGCAAGTCGAACGTCAGCGGGCACCTAAACTGTTGCACACAGAGTTCTTTGAAGCGCTGCCCGCGCCGGCAGCTAAGCCTGCCAAGCGTCTGAATCTGGGCGCCACTTTAAATTCGCTGCTGTTTCCCGAACCCTTCTCCAGCAAGGGCAGCATTAGCAAGCAGCAAGACAAGCCGAAGAAGAATGAGGAACCGGAGGAGGAGCAGGACGTGGAACCAGTGGAGCCAATCGAGGGACAGCGTGAGGGTAACAAGAAGCGTTCAGCCAAGTCGGGTCATGTGGCCACTGACTTCCTGCATGCCCAGCAGGAGCTTGGCAAGCACTTCCTCAGCCACATCAACGAGCACGAGCATGAGTTCTCCCTGGGCGATGAGCAACAATCTTCTCGCGAGGCAAGTGATCTGAAGCCGCGTGCACCTGCCAAGCAGGTGATCGACAATGAAGAGGATTACTTTGGTGCCAAGCAGCCGAAGCAGCCACCGCTCATTCCCGCACCCAAGCGACTGACTAGGCCAAGCAACGACGAGACCATCACCTCCTGGTGGGATATGCCATCGCTGCGACGTCGACGTGCTCTGCCCTTCAACTCTGCCGACGATCAGTGGCGTTCCAATGCCATTGACAAGGACGATCAACAGGAGCTGCTGCCCCTGGGACGTTATTCTGTTTACGAGTACAAGGTCGATCTGCCCACAGAGCTGCCGCCAACGAGTATCCCCGACTCGGACAAGATCATGCAGATCAGCAGTCCACGACCTACGACCCCAGCATGCCGTAAGCGTACGCTCTCCGATAATATTGTGACCACGGTCAAGTCGAAGGTCTCCAAGTTCATGAGCATCATCTCACGGCACATGAACGAGTGGTACAACACCCTGGCGAAGCATCTGGACACAGATACGCCTAAGCCAGCAGAGGACCTCAGCGATGCCAGCGATAATGCCATTTAGGGCACCCTCCAGGGGATATCTTAAGTCTTGGCCAGCGAATGTAAATATGTATTTATGTAGAATACAACACACAATTAAATTTCCGTATATGGAAAACTCCTAAGTAAATTATTTTATTATTTTTCACATTAATACGAAAATAATTTATTAGGTTTAAAAAATTTGTTATTAATATTTAACTTTACTTTATTTTCGCAATAATTAAGAAACAACTACATTGTCAAATTTCAAGTTTTTTTTATCGAAAATTTGGAACATTTTTGAGTTAAATGTTAAAAGTTGTGAAAACAAAAATAAATAATAATAGTTTTGTAATTTCCTTGATACATTTTTCATTTTTCTACTTTAGTTCATTTTTTCTTTATATTGAACCTTAAGTTAACCAAAATATGACTTATACTACATTTATCTACTTTAATTCATTCTCTCTCTTTATTGAATCTTAAACAAAATATGATTTAAAATTTAGTTTTTATGTTTTTCAATTTTATAACATTTAGGAAATATTTATTTGATATAGACCATTTAAATTTAAAATCCGTAGACCGACTATGAAAATTTCAATGTTCCTAATTGAACATTTTGAGTAAAATTCGAACATATAATTAAAGAAAACTAAGCATTTATTTTTATGTCTCTAAGGCAAGATAATTTCCATAAGATCTTAGATCTTTCCCTTAGGTTTTCATTACTCTACTAATCTTCTTTATTTTCTCTCCAATTTCTTTATTGTAATGAACTTTAACTACATTTTACTTTAATTATAGATTTCAACATGAAGATTTGCATTCTTTAGATATTGTACGCATAATTTTAAATCTGTAAATAAACTATGTAATTCTTGAGGTTTTAAGTTAAACTGAAACTCTTATAGTATAATATAAGATGGAACTATTTTCTCTCCACTCTCAACTTTGCTTTGCTTTCTTTCTTATTCTCTTATAAGAGTTTATGTTTTCAAGAGTTTCGACAATATTGTAGTAGACCTATTTCTCTTTGTGCTTTCGCTTGCTCTTCTCTCTTTTGACCACAACAACATCAAAAAAACACAGGCAAGTTGAAGCTCAGTTTCGACGACTTGTTTCGCCGGCTAAGCAATA
This sequence comes from Zaprionus davidi, assembly GCA_018903715.1. Lineage (NCBI taxonomy): Eukaryota > Metazoa > Arthropoda > Insecta > Diptera > Drosophilidae > Zaprionus > Zaprionus davidi. The sequence goes on from JAEIGL010000003.1 coordinate 4,316,458, forward strand.
TCAACAACAGCAACAACAACAACAACAGCTTAAACAACTATTGCTGCTATTTTACAATAACAATAGCGAACCGAGGAGAAGCGATGCGATCGCGAAGTGTTCCAGCTTCGGCTCTGCAGCCAGTCTCTGTGGAAGCGTTCAAGGCGAAGGTTGTGGTTGTGATTGAGTCGCGTCTTGGGGTCTTGAGTAGTTCAAAGTACAATACCAGATACAGCACAAACACACACACATATACACATACAACAACGGACAACGCGTCAACAGGTGAGTGTGCGGAAATTCGCAATACCCTACAACATATGTACATATCTAGCTGACGCAGCACTTTATGTTGTTGTCCGAAATCAGAGAAACAGGTCAGTTCTAGTCTGAAGAAGTTGCATTCAGGTTGAGACAGGTATGAGGGCGTTGGCGAGGAAGGCGTGGGGGGTGAGGTGTAGAAGAAGTATAAGCTGAAACCGAAACAGAAACAGAACTAGAGAGCGAAGCATGGAAGCGTAACCAGCAGTAAGCCAGTCTTTTTTCAGTGACGTGGACAGTAAAAACTGGCAACAAGGCGACGCTGCAACAGACAACAAAGTCTAAAGAAAACAACAACATTAGCAGTAGCAACAACAACAACAAAAAATCCATTTCATACAGGTATCATTTGTGGCTTTCTTTCGACGGCAATGAACTTTGCTTTGTCTACGACCATCGATGGCTTGATGACTTGTAGGATCGTTTCATAATTGTTTTTTCTTCATTAATTTCTATACACTATATATCTGGTATATGAAAGTGAAAGTATAAATTTCGTGGTGCTGTTAATTATGTTGCTGTTAATAATTTCACATATTGAAAACTGATTTCGGAAACGGCTGATAAATAAAAATGTGAAGAGGCAAAAAACTCGTTTCGATCGACACAAAATCGAAGCTGCCATACAAAGTGTTGGTATTATATAAACTGATTTGCATATTGCCATAAATTGAGACACAGACAAACACACACATATACACACACACACACACGTGTTAACTTATACATAATACTGTGCACACTATTATTTATAGGATGGGTTTCGTCTTGGGTTGGTTGCCAAGTGAGCATTATGTGCGCGACATCTTCCTCATAACCCTCTCGGCTGCCATTGCGGCCACCTTGCTGAGCATTCGTTTCTATTTACGCATTACGGCGGGCCGTTGTTTTACTGAGGTAAACCACATCAAGACCCAGACCCAGTTCCACACCCAAATCCATATCCACACCCAAGCCCAGTCTATGCCCGTTTTCCCATTCATGACTTGACGCTACTTTCTCACACAATTTTCATACGATCACATTCAAGACTCAGAAGCAAAACTCTATGGAAATTTTCCTATAAATGGGTCAGGGGCTTTCCAGAAGAAAAAAAAACGCGCTTAAATGGGAAATTATTAAACTCAATGAGTTAAGCGAATAATTGTTAGGTATTAAATCTATTTACAATCATTGTGTCGACGTAAAACTTAAAACGATTTATAGCAATTTTATTGCAATATTTTATGTATACTTTACTCCAAGTGAAATAAAATAACTTATTTATTTTATATACTCAAAACTGTATACTCTTTAATCTTTACTTTGTCAGCTTAATTTATTCGCAAGCTTAGTCTCTTTCATCCTCACTCTCTATCTCTCTCTCTCTAATTTGCCCTAGTATAGTTAGTCTTTCTCTATCCGTTCTCTCTAGTTTCCAGCCGTGACGTGTTCAGTTAATTAGTCCCCCCCCTAGAAATCTGTACGTCACACCCAAAGTTCCGCTACTCGCATTACAAACGTGGAGAAGATCGCTTACCTCGTAGTTAGAAAACAAAAACAAAGCCCATGTTGGTGCGAACTACTCGCTCACAGTTTCCACGGGGGTCGACGGCAATTAAACGTAGCCGTTGATGACCATGGAGAGAACTAAAAAATATATGACTTTATAGTAGGAACAAAAACAACAGACACAAGCTGTGATTACTTTGAGTACAGATTTTAATTAGAGTCGTAAATGTTTACCACAGACGCCCCTTTAACACGACACCGACTAATACCCTGCAATTATTGACCAACAGTTGATCTAATCACAATATTTACAGACTAAAATGGAGGGAAAAACTGTCATCATCACGGGCGCCAACAGTGGCATTGGCAAGGAAACAGCCAAGGACTTGGCTGGACGTGGAGCACGCATCATTATGGCATGCAGAAATTTGGAAACCGCCAACGCAGTCAAGGGTAAGAGACTTAAAGCAATCTATCATATTATATACTAAATGGCATTCTCTTTATCTAGATGAAATCATCAAGGAGACCAACAACAACAAAGTGCTGGTGAAGAAACTTGATTTGGGATCTCAGAAATCGGTGCGTGAGTTTGCTGCGGACATTGTGAAGACTGAGCCAAAGATCGATGTGTTGATACACAACGCCGGCATGGCATTGGCCTTCCGTGGTCAAACCAGTGAGGATGGCGTCGAGCTGACCATGGCCACCAATCATTATGGCCCATTCTTGTTGACGCACTTGCTCATCGATGTGCTGAAGAAGAGCACTCCATCGCGTATTGTCATCGTCGCCTCGGAGCTGTATCGTCTGGCTTCGGTGAATCTCAATAAGTTGAATCCCGTTGGCACCTTCCCGGCTGCCTATTTGTACTATGTGTCGAAGTTCGCCAACATTTACTTTGCCCGCGAGTTGGCCAAGCGGTTGGAGGGCACCAATGTAACGGTTAACTTCTTGCATCCCGGCATGATTGACTCGGGCATTTGGCGCAATGTGCCCTTCCCCCTCAACCTGCCCATGATGGCCATCACAAAGGGTTTCTTCAAGACAACAAAAGCTGGCGCACAGACCACAATTTACCTGGCCACATCGGATGAGGTGGCCAATGTGTCGGGCAAGTATTTCATGGACTGCAAGGAGGCCACTCTAAATGCAGCTGCCCTCGATGAGGAGAAGGGTCGCCAGCTGTGGGAGGAGTCGCTGAAGATTGTCAAGCTCACGCCTCAGGAACCCAAAATCTAAATAAGTCTTAATAAAAATGCTCTGTTTTTTACGCCTATTACCTAAATACTTTGAAAATTATCCATAAACTGGGGGAGTATATTGTAAGCTTAAGTTTTTCACACACACAATTAAAACCAATAAAAAACACTTGTAAACATATAAAAATCTTACATTTTTGTTGCAAAACACACAACTAACAAAAATTAGAAAGTTTTAACACTTTTGGTTGTTAAACGTATATTTTGAATTGTAATTAACACCAATTGAAATTATCGACTCACTTTTTAACATCTTGCTGTTACTAACAGTCAATGTTGTGGCTCACTGTTGCTAGTATTTAACTGCGGTATTTCATTTCACTGCGTCTTAGCACTAGTTCACACTAGTGTTAAGTAGGAACTAGTTCACAATAGCTGTACTATTGCCCGCAATTGCGTTGGGCTTTAAAATACCAACTGCCTGCGCTTGATTTCCTACCAAAGACTGGAAGAGTTTCGATGTCAGTTCATGAGAATTAATAAAAACGACAAATCACAGCGCCAACGGGTAACTTAATATGGCCAGCAGAGCTCAGCTTAAAGAGGAATCACAAAACTGGTAGCCGAAAAAATTTCTCACACACAATTTTGGTTCATTGGTCACCTGTTGAAGTCGAGGGGAATGGAAAGGATCTCACAAGGGAATTCGTACTGTTGCTGCTGAGGGTCCTTAATCTGATAAAATTGCCGGCGCATCTCTTGTTGTCTCTCGTTGGTGGCACCCCTCTGCGGTTGTTTGCGGCTGATTATTATCGGCGACTGGTTGACACGTGACTTCTTCAGTTCTGGTTCCGGTAGCACAACACAACTGGCGACGATTTTGGTGGCTAATAATATGTTAACAACTATAATTGAAATTTAATATTTATCCAAAGGATTACAGGATAATCATTTGCGGTTTGCAGCCACAGATAGCGAAACGTGGCGATGGCATAGATAATTGCCCATGAATATAGGGGGTAATCAACCCCCTCCTACTCCTCCTGCCTTGTGTGATCTTTAGCGCATTTGTTTGCCCAACTGATTCGCTAATAAAAAGCATAAAAAACATTAAACAGTAGCTGACAGCAGGAAGAAGAGTGAGTCGGATGAGTTTTATTAGTACATTGGCTTGTCGAGTACTTGGTATTCATTGATAGGGAGGAGGCGGGCGCACCGGACGAACCCTTACGCCTTGTCTCTGTGTCCTTGTGGTTGTCGAAAGTATCGATTTACAAATTCAATTTGGCGCGCTTCACTCAAGTGTAATTTCGTAGTATCCACAAACATATTTCATATATTCCCAGTTCCAAATGTAATTCAAGTCGTTTTCGGGGAGCCTTCACACTGACAGTTGCTCGCGCTGTTGTCACGGCCAAGTCGCTGTTTAATAAGCAGGCTTAGGTTTTTATTAAGAAATAAGCGAAGTCGGAGTTGGAGTAGGAGTCGTTCTTTGCCCCGTCTCGTACAGCTGTCAGCTATGCGACGGCTGCGAGTATCAATTGGTCATCGATACTTTCCACATCGTCCTGCTGGAATGACGTGTGACATGAGCTAAGGGCTGTGTAGGTGGTGTCAGTTGTGTGTTCTATAGATCGGCAATAACAGTTGTCTAGTGGCGTTGATCGATCTACACAAAGAAAGTATTTACTAACTTATCAAATTAAAATAATTAAACTCTTTAAATTGACCTTCCTTTCCCTTTCTTTTCTTATATACCTAGACTTTATTATTCCCAAATTTTAATCACTTTTTTAAATAACATTGTTACCTTCAATTCCTTCAATAGTGTAGACTCATTGCTTTACTTTAAGAAGTAATATCAAGTTTTACTTTCGCTTATTGTTCTTCCTTACAGTCCTCCTTGAATATGCCAGACAGACAGCAATAAACTGCTGAAAAGGTTAAATTAAAGTTTGCTAACCCGAAATATATGTTATCCCTTCCCATATGTTGCACAACCAAATTCAGGCAATAGATGCGCTACTCTCAATCTCATGGGGTCTATGGGCTGTTCTAAATTTTCGTTATTTAAATAAAACTAATGGAAGAGAACCAATTTTTGATTATATCAATGCAAAACTAGACTATCTGTCATTGTGAGGGATGCTTCCCCTTTGCTTAAGATTGGTATTAACTGACATCTAGCGACATTAACATGTCGAACAACTTGACTACCAGCACAAAAGCAAAGTGTAGCCAAGCTAGCGAAGCCCTAAGAGTGCCACCCGAAAAGTATTTCATTGATTTTTGAAGCCTCGCCCGTACAACAGAACGCAGAACACAGAACACAGAACACAGAACTGGGAACATTGAGGAACTCGCAGCTGAAACGGAATACTGAATGAATCGAATGCTTGACTGAGTTCGGCAACAATTGTGGGCAAATTCAGGATCTGGACCAGACCAGAGCAAATAATACTTTGAATAAATAAAATGTTTAGCCGTGGTGCAAATAAGTTCACGTGCGATGATTGTGATGCGCTGGTGTGATAACAGGTACAATACGGGGGTGATGGTGGTGGCACTGGGCTGGCAATGTTTGCTTATATAACAAATCCCACGGCAACAATTTCAACAATTTTGTGGTTAATTAGATGGGAAGGGGGAGAGAAAGATAGAGCTCTCATTGGCAGGGGGTATTCGGTATGCACAGCTGACACCTGAGCACACTTGAGTCTCAAGCGAAAGCGATCGTTTCTAATCATATTGTGAATAAAGTCCCAAATTGTTATTGATACTCAGCCTCCTCACTTGCTGCCTTGTCTGAGCCTAATGCGATGTGACAATCGGCAGCAAAACATGCCTCATGCTTCGTCTCTCATATCCTGCGACAAGTTGTCGACAACTGAAACCGATCTGAGCCCGGCCGAGCCTGGCCAAACTGGTTGGTATCCCTAGACAGACACTGATTTTGTGGCCCGAAACTTTTTAACACACACGACGTTACTTGGTCCGAAATTCCCACCAATATGGTAAAATGATATGAGCTCCCCCGATCCCCGAGCCCCGAGTTCCCGAGCAATCACTGAAAGCCTTTACACTTAACTGACTCAATTAATTAAGGTGTGTGGGGAAGACAGAGCAGAGAGGGAGTTGTGCCTTAAGTTTGTTTTATGTGAATTTGATTTAGTTTTAAAATTCTGTTGTCAAGACAGGTCTCGAGATTGTTTCATCATTTTGCGATTTATCTTTTACCTAAGCTACAACTAAGCACAACCACAATGCGATATATCAAATATCGAAAAAATAATTCACAATTGTTGTCGGCTTGAGCTATGCAAAAGTGCAACGATCGACGATCGACGATCTACGATTGACGATTGACGGGTTTGGGCTGAGCTAGTGAAACTGTCTTATTGGTCGCTAGATACGAGAATAGGCGCGTCGAAAGATACAAAACACAAGATACAAGATACAGTAGCATAGAACGGGGGGTTGTTGCTGTTGCTGCAGGGGCGGGGGGGTGCGTGAGTCCCACTGGCAGAGACGAAGACGTGACCAGACATGGATGGGGGACGGGGGAGGGCAGAACCGACAGTGGCTAAGGCAAACACGTTTAACCACAAAGAATGGAACGAAGGAAGCAGAAGACGATCAATGGTCGCAGTCCAGCCCAGCCCAGCCCGGCCCGGCACGTCGTTGCGACCTGGCTGGAGGGTATCTGGTGTCGAGCTGTAAAGATATTGGGTGACAAATAAAAACTACTGAAAAACTGCTGCACTCACTGCTGCTGCTGCTGCTGCTGCTGCTGCTGTTGCTGTTGCTGCTACGTATGAATGAGCTCGTCGAACGGTGACTGGGGGTCGAGGGTTGAGGGTTGGAGGTTGGGTTAGTGGTCGCCGCAAAAGCCGGTATACCGGAGACGGCGGCGGACGAAGCGCATTGGCTGGCTGCCGGCACGGTGGTTGCGCCTTGAGAGAGAGGGAGATGGTGCGAGCAGGGGCGAAGGCATGGGGTGTCTCTGTGTGTCGTAAGGGTCTCTACATGTGTGATTGTGTACAGCGTGTACTTAGCAGGGCACTTTGTGTCATTGTATCTGTCCCGAGTGCGAGTGAGTGTGAGTGTGAATGTAAGTGTAACGTATGCAGGGGTGTCTGTGTGACTTTGTGTTGTTTTGCGTTGTCTTTTGCGCCCTTTTTGTCGCTTGTTTATAATTAAGTGAGCATTTTTTCTGTGGTTGTCGCTTTGCCGCTTTGACTGACAGCCCCGTCGTCCATATCGGTCGAGAGACTTCGAACTGCAACCGACAATTAGTTGCCATCTTATGCTCGTCGCCGAAAGTCGATTCTTCAATAGCAAGTCAATATAGACTTACAGCATCGGTTCGAAATAATATAAAGTTCAAATCGTATTTAGTATTCATATTTCTGAAATTAGTATAACATTGTTACAAGAATACTGAAAAATTCCAAAACCCTTGTGATCATCGTGAATCTTTATCTGTGTGATCAGCAATATAAACGACTCTTAAGTGCATTTCTAGACATGAAACATATAGTATTACTAACAAGGTGCGATATGTTAAATAAATGTAAAAATAAGCATAACAAATATTGGAAATATATAAATTAATATTGAAGAAAGCTGATCAAAGTTATTTCAGTATAAGTCAAAAATTTAGAAAGATTGTAATATATAATGATCAATATAGATTTATACATACAAATGTTTGTCATTGGATAAAAGTGAAAGCGAATCGAAATTTGAATAAGAACAATAGAAAACAATTTTTCTAAAATCTGTAGCTGTTTTAATTTTGAAATAAATTATAAAAACAACAATCCAAAAGAATAATCGTATATAATCAAATACAAATAAAAACAAATATCAATATCACTTTATTAAAAATGACAACAATTTTTATGTTAATGAAACAAAATAACGCAACCCCACAAAAAAAAGTGCCATGATCTGGGTATGCGACATATGCAGTTATATGTATTTTGCGTCGCTGAACCCTAATCCGGGGTCAGAAATTCTCCATCACGTCTGAATTTTGACCAAACTTAAAAAAACTTAAAAAACTTTGGATATCCCCCAAAAGATATAGAATGATTATAATAATCTAAAAATAATTAAAAATATGAACTTGAATGAGAACAATGGAAAATCAGTGACCTAAATGTCTTTAAGGGTTTTCATTTATTGTATAGAACAGTCTTAAATATATATATTGAAATAGAAATAACCACAGGCAATACAATTATAATGACTACAACAGAAAAAAAAGAAAACAAACATTAAAACCAAAAGAACTTCTATATTTTAGACAATCTTAAGAATAACTTAATAAACAAACTTGTACGACTTTACTTGTACGTGCTATGCTCTATAAAACAAAGTGAAAGAAATAAAAAATTAATTGTGTTGAAGTTTAAACATTTTAAATTTGTATTGAATTTTAAATTATTAAAGAGCAGCGTTGTTCTTACTATGCAAAAAACATGCCTACCTTGTTGTTTTAAGTTTAAAATGTATATGAATTAAAGTTATAAGTTTAGAGTGCCAAATAAATGTATTTTTTGCATTATCGCAGTGGGCAATGTCAATTGGCGCCGCAAAATGAAACGTAGGAAAAGCAGAAATAAAACGCCGTACCCAGCTGGAGTCATGTCATGGGATTGTTATATAAAGGTTCCAAACTCTTGAACATAATTCTGGGTGAGTGTCTGAGATTCCAATGCGATTGGGAAAAGTCGCCCCATATCGACCGCAAACACACACTCACACACACACACACAGGCGTGAGACAAAGCAAATGGCGTCGCGTTCGTTCATTCGTTTGAATGAATGTGTGAATGTGTGTGTGAGTGTGTCTGCGAGGGGCGGAGTTTCGCGCACAGTGGTCGGAGCCAGCTGAAAACAGTGTGAAATGTGGCCGGCGCATGTTGTGTGTTTTTCTGATTTTCTCACAATATCCTCTCCTCTCTCTCTCTGTATCTCTGTCTGCCTGTCTCCCTTGCACTCGTTTTGCACACCTGCGTAGATTCCCTGGAAGATCAAGAGGGTGGAGCTATGTACATATCGTGCGATGTCTCAAACGGAGGTCCTGTGGAACCAGAAACGGGCTATGTGCCCAATAATCCATTATTCGGCCTGGCGCTGGACAGTCCGCAGGTATATTCATTTCCGTCGCGCTTGTTCAAACTGTTCGCTAAAGTGAAGAACTTTCTTTCCTCGGTCTGTGCAGCAAGAGTGTGCTGCATCCTGCGTCGGCTGCTTGTCCTGCCAAGGCAACACCGCCCTGCCCATCTCATCTCTCACTAGCAGCGACTTTGACTGCGGCGGCTGCTTCGATCCGACAATTGGTGTACTTGGTGGCCAGATTAACACAACGCCGCCGGCCAGCAATCTATCGGGCACGGGTGGAACGTGTGGCAACGGGAACAACGGCAACGGCAACGTTTCCTCTCTTGTTGGGAACGGCAGTTACTGGAGCACCGACGAGATGGCCTCCACATTTCCCGGCCTACCGCCACTGGACATCGATCCGCTACCGAGTCTGTTTCCCTTCTCGCCCTGTGGTGCATCCTACAATTTTGCCAGCAATCCGCACCAGGCATCGCTCTCCTACACCGTGCATCCGCATCAGATGCTCATCTCGCCCAACGGCAGCCAGCACCAGCACCAGCAGCAGCAGCACACGCAACACACGTCCAGTCATACCCATCAGCTTCAGTCCCAGCACATGCAGCAGGCCCTCACCCAGGCATCGCACGGTGGTAATGCGCTCCACAATCACAGCAATAGCAACCATGCCAATGGTCCTGGTGCAGCAGGCGGCGGCGGCGTAGGCAATGGTTCAAGTGCAGGCAGTGCCTGCTACTATGAGACGGCTGCCAATGCTGCGACGGCTGCACCGCCCATGTACCCCAGCATGAGTGTCAATGTCAGCATGAACATGACCATGCATCATGGCTATGGGGCCGATGGCGGTGCGGTGCCCATGCCATGCTCCCAGATGAACTGGACGCCACCAAACAGCTCGTCGGCGGCTGTCAATGTGCTCTATCCGCCGTTACTGAGTCCAACGCACTATCCTGCCTCGGCGACATATTCTTTTACGGCCGATTTCCGTGCTCCAGCGCCCAACGCACTGGGCACACTTCCCTCGCTGGCCGACAAGGAATCACCATCGCCGCCGGCATCTAGCACAGCTGCGGCCCTAAGCTATTACGCCGCCGCCGGCACGGGTCAGAACTTTACACCGCCACACAAGAGTCCCAGCTATCAGGCGGCAGCATTGAGCCTTGGCCTGTCCACCTTCGAGGATGAGGAGGAGAGCATTGAGGATGGCGACGGCGATGGCGAGGGCAGTGCCGCCGGCGACATGAAACCGAATCTGTGCCGCTTGTGCGGCAAGACCTATGCCCGTCCCAGCACACTGAAGACGCACCTGCGCACCCATTCCGGCGAGCGGCCATATCGCTGTCCCGATTGCAACAAGAGCTTCTCACAGGCCGCCAATCTGACGGCCCACGTACGCACACATACGGGACAGAAGCCGTTCCGCTGTCCCATTTGTGATAGACGTTTCTCGCAAAGTTCCAGCGTCACCACGCACATGCGAACGCATTCCGGCGAGCGGCCCTATCGCTGTTCCTCGTGCAAGAAATCCTTTTCGGACAGCTCCACACTGACCAAGCATCTGCGCATCCATAGCGGCGAGAAGCCGTATCAGTGCAAGCTCTGCCTGCTCAGGTGAGTCCCTCTTGAGATACCCTGGAAAGATTGCCTGGAATTAACCACTCTCCTTCCCCCCTCCCCCAATAGATTCTCACAGTCGGGCAACCTCAATCGGCACATGCGCGTACATGGCAACAATGCCAATGGCAGCGGCAGTGGCAGCAATGGAGGTGGCAGCAGCAGCAGCTCCGGAGTCAGCGGGGGTGGCAGCAGCCTCATTACATGACAAAAGCCGCGCAGTGCAGGCGGTTTTCAGCATTATCACCCCCCGCACCCGCATCCACATTCGCATCCACATCCGCACGCGCACCCACACCACGTGCACCATCACCACGCCCACATGGCCAACTATGACTACGGCAATTACAGCATCAGCGACTACACTCCACCCGGCGCTACACAAAACTATTCAGGGTATTATTTCTGCGCACTCAACAAGCCACCCAAGTTCGAGCGATTCTATTAGAACCCCAAGAACTTCAACTGGTGCCAAAATAAAAAGGGGACAATATAAAAAGAAAATACTTTAGAGGAAAACAAAGAGACAGTAGAGAAAACAGATGTCTTCGGAGAGTTAACGAATATATCTGAGTTATCTAGAGACACATTGTCTGCAGGTCCCCAAGAACCATATAGAAATGCGATTGTAAATGCTCAAATACGAATTGAAAACGAGAAAATATCGGAATTTAGGTCCTAGTGGCCCGAATGTCTGTCTGTATGTACATATATATATATAGTATATAGAAATCATTTTGTATTTATTATTCACACAGCATATGCATACGTATTCTATGTTTATACGTTGTTAGAGTTGCAAAAAACACGCATAAATCTATTCAAAATTAGCCAACGAAGTAGCATTTAAGTCAACACAAACTTAGGCAATACGATCCCTAATACCTACTAAATTATATCAAGATATTTGTAATAATGTTTGCTGAAATTCGACAGAGAGGAAACTGAATTTGCCAACTTCATCTCATTGGTTTGTATATCCCAAATAGTACAGCCGCATCTGGAGAGATTTACATAGCTAAGACATTGTACATTTAGGAGTAGTTGTACTTATAGACATAATTTAAGTCAGGTGCTTTGATTTAAGCCAATTTTGCGTATACTGAAAATAAATGCATGAATTATACAACATCGAAGTAATGAAATGAGGGAAAAACACACGTTTAATTTATAAAATGTATTTCTATAGCAAAAGAGTTTTGAGTGTAGATTAAAGAATATCATCCACTATGTATATGGCTTCCGTATCGCTGCCACAAATCAGACGGGAACCGTGCACATCAAATGAGTTGATAGCCTTACGAATGTTGGTTAAAACTCCATCAACATTGATCATCGAACGGACGCGATCTCCACTTAGCCAAGCACTGCTGCCATCTTTTTCTCCGGCATCGATGTGTGTTTTGTTCTCGGACCACTGCCACAATTCGCCTGTCTCGGCGCAACTGAAGAGTTTGGTGGGATCCTGACGATGGAACCCAATGTCCGTAATGGGACTATTGTGGGCACTGAGATATGAGGCTGGATACTCCAAATTACGCAGATCCCAGACAGTAATGGAACCTTCCTCGCTGCCACACAATAGAATGTGTTGCTGTGTGGGATGTGTGGCCAATGAGGAGACAAAGTTCGAGCTCTTTGCATCCTGACAGGCGGCCATGAATGCTACTTTTGGCTGTGCCTCACTGGCAACTCTCACATCAAACATACGAATCACGCCCATTCGGTTTGCGGTCACAAGTGTTTGTTGGCTAACAAAGGACAGGTCCAACAGGGATATGCTGTCCGCATCGATTGTGCGCTTTATTTGCTTCAAATTATTGGTACTCAGCACGTTTACGCGTCCATCCTCGCCAACGGTGGCGATATCTGTTCCATAAACTGAAATCGCAGTGCAAGGAGCGCTCAAGTTGCTACATTTGAATTCATGAAGGCGTTCACTGCGGAATGTGCGCCTTATTTGATCCTCCTCGACAGCACGCTGAATGCTTAACAAACTGAGATGTCCTGTGCAAAATATATAGATAGAGATCTTAAACTCTGCATCTTAGTTTACAACTTATTTGACTTACCATCAGCGCAGCCGACAGCCAGCGTATCATCGTTAACAAACTCTAAGCCAGTGACATCGTTCTCCATTGTAACTTTGTCGTTGCAACGTGGTGTGTGCTCCACATTTTCGGCGTAGGGATTTGAGTAAAGGCGCCACATGCGTACGAAATTCTTATCCATGTCCCAGCTGCCGGTTACAAAGCGTTCGCTCTGTTGCAGATTCTCCGGCAGCCAGCGTACCTTCGCTACCTTCTCCGATATGTAATGGGCTGCGACTTTTGAAGCCATTCTTAGGCTTATTCAAGCAATACTTTATTTTTTAAATCAGAAACCTTTTTAAAGCTACACCAAATGCAGCTAGTTTGACCGGGAAACATATGTTTTTAGCATATTTTAACATTGCGTTTTTCTGTTAACAGTGATTGTTCGATATATATCGATAAAATAGTATATGGAATAAAATAACATCAAATATTGTAAAAGTGAACTTAGGAATGTCCGTAAGTTTTTTACGACTTACGTATATAATTTTTATTGCGGTTATTTTTTGTTAATCCGTTTCTAATACTTCGTCACAGAAATAAAGGTGAAAAATCGATTTTTGCTTGAACTTTTGTGAACCAGAGCTGTAAGACCATCGATAGTTGCCACTATCGAGGCTTTCCGATGTTGATAGTTTAGTTTGTTTCTACATATTTAAAATGCATTTACATTTCAAATGTATGCACATGTTTGTTAACAAATATGTGCAGTTCTTTATGAAGAGCTGACAATATATTTCTAAATTTATTTTATTTCCATTTTAAAAGAATTTATTCTTTGCATTTCTTTTAAACATTATTATCGTTACATTTTTGTAAGAATATTAGAGTTTTCGATATTATCGACGATGGTTTTTCAGCTATATTGTGAACGAGCGAAAACGAACTTAAAAATACCACAAAAATGTAGAGCCTCAAAGTATTTTTGGCGGGAGTTTATAGTAAACAAGCAGGAATAGTAGAATGGATAAATTCGTAATCAAAATGCCTAGAAAAAATAACCAATTAGCAGAACAGGTAAGTAAATAAATTTTGTAATGTTTCCAACTTAACTTAACTTATTTTCAGAAAATGACAGAAAAGAAAGAGACAACACCCAAAGAAAATAGGTCTAATAATTTACAATTAGGCGCGAAAAGTGATAAAGAAATAACAAAAGAGTTGGTAAGTTTTTACCATAGTGTTTTTAATCAACAGTTCAGTTAATTGTTAAGAACTTATAGAAAATCAAAAATGAAGATATACCAAAAGTTGTTAAGACTCAAAAGAAACAGATCGATGCCGAAACTAATAAACGAAAAAGTCAAGTTACGCCTGAGGTAGTACATTACTCAGTAATCCTAATGATAGATGATTGTTATTTTATTATTGTATTTTGCTCTGCAGCAAAAAGACAAGGAGAATGCAGAAAGCGAAAATCCTCCCAAGCGTCGAAGCGCGCGCATTACACGTAGTATGCGCTCAATGGCTGAGGATGGTTCGCCTTCTCCGGAGAAAGAAGTTCAAGAGAAATTGCCATATATAAAATATAAAGGAGCGATCAAGTACTTCACTGAGAGTAATGATATTGCGGCGTCTGCGGACGAGGTCATGTTAGTATTATCGTTATTTTCAGAAATTTAATCATAATAATCATTGCTTCTTTCTTGCCAGGCAATGGGTAGATAAGCAAACGCAAACTGATGTTGTGCCGATGGCATTTGATATGGAATGGCCGTTTTCATTCCAAACTGGTCCAGGAAAATCTTCAGTAATACAAATTTGTGTAGATGAGCGCTGCTGTTTTGTTTACCAGCTAAGTAATTTGAAGAAAATTCCAGCAGCTTTAGTGGCTCTCATTAACCATCCGAAGGTACGCCTGCACGGCGTAAATATAAAGGCGTAAGTTAACTAAAATCCGAAACTGATCTATATAACTTAACGAACTGGATTCTAGTGATTTTCGTAAACTGGAGCGCGACTTCCCTGAGGTATCTGCCGAACCCCTGATTGAGAAATGCTTCGATTTGGGTGTTTGGTGCAATGAGGTTTGCGAAACTGGTGGCAGGTGGAGTTTAGAGCGACTGGCCAACTTCATTGCTAAAAAGTCCATGGATAAGAGCAAAAAAGTTCGCATGAGCAAGTGGCATGTGATACCGCTGGACGAGAATCAATTGATGTATGCTGCCATTGATGTTTATGTAAGCAGGAGATGAAGATACATACCAGCATAAGTTATTTCATACTAATTTTGGATATTACAGATTGGTCAGGTTATATATAGGGAGTTGGAGAAACGTGAGAAAATCAAACTGGAAAATGAGGCAAAGTTTAAGGAAGAGAATGGTGAATCGGCGTACAAAGCTGTTAAAGCGTTGGGCGAAACATTTCTGTCCAAAATCAACGAGGTGACATTATAAATTGAAAGCCATTGTAGACGAATTTTTTTCTTGGCTAGCTAAAATATTGTTTAATAATTTCCCTAACTATACCATAGCGTATTTATACAAATTTTTAATGGCTTATTTGTCGATCTCTCCAATTCATTCATCATTTGTCACTACTTAGTAAGACCATTTTACATTCTTAACTTGCAATAAACTTTAATTTAAAATTCTCTTTAAAATTATGATAATGATGTCAATGAACAGTTTACCGCTTAACGGTTAACAATTTCATTTAAAAATGGGTCGACGTGAACCGACTGCCTCCAGCTTACGTTTAAGCACGTCATTATCCAAGTCGATCTGCCGTTGATTCTTCTTTCGATTGACTGCTGCACTAGTCAAGCGAGGCGCCGGTTGGCTCTAGATGGCGATAATATAATTAATGCATTTTTTTAGATCAAATCCAAATGTAGCTCATGCGTACGTACCATTCCTTGTATTTTAGATGAGGTCTTCACCACATTGGCAGCAGGCTTGATCGTTGGCTTTACGTTCATCATCTTCTTCAATAAGATTTGATTCTGTCGCTCTATTTCGCGTACTTGCGGATTAGTGAAGCTGAAACTTTTGCGGCCTAAATTCTTATAGCTAAAATGTAAAATATTTGATGATTGAATGATTCTTCAAAATACGTTACGACTTCGCTACTCACTTGACCTTCTCCGAAGAGGTGGAGGAGGCAGGACGCCGAATATCGAAATGATACCCACAATTCTCACTATTAAAACTGGTTGGAGTAACGCTAGATACGCGACAGTCGATACTATCGGACAACGGCTGATCGGATTGGGAGTAACGCAGACCGTCACCCTGACCACACTCTTCCATCATTACGGAACCTTGTGATTCCTCCGACAGGCCAGGGATATCGGTAATAGACGGGCAGCGGCATTTACGATTGGATGCCTTATCGGAACGTGCACTAGTCTGTTTACTTGGCACATCTATGCCAGAAATGGGCTCTGATTCCTGCTCCTGCATCTGCAGTTGTTTTTTTCCATGCTTTTTTATCATTTTCGTCGCCTGTGCCAGTTGCTCAAAGGCTATATTGTTTTGAGCACCGCCACTGAGGCGGAATGTTTTCATAATCATTTCTGACATCTGTGTCATCTGCTTCTCCAGAAACTTAACATTAAAGGAATCAACTGGACCAATTTCTTCACAATCCTGATCATCAAGGCCGATTTCACTTTCTAAGGCATCAGTTGCAAGGTTCAATGGAGGTGGTAAGTCCCCATAGATATTTTCGAAACCCTTTGGGAGAACAGGTGTCTTCTGTAAGTTTGGAAAACGGCGTGAGAAATTCTGTTTTTTCTGTGGGTGCTCTACGGGAATAAAATCCATTTCGTTATCTGTACTATGCGGCGAAAATTCGTTCACCTCTTCCTCTTCCTGTTCGCTCAAGTAGTCATCAGTTTCGCTTCCACAATCCTCAACATCAATTAGACCCTGATCTTGATAATTCTGTTTACCATTCGCTTCGTCAACTATATCTGTATGATCCTGTTCTTTGAGTTGACCAAGTTTAACATCTTCATCCTGCTCTTCATCTTCATTTTCTTCATTATAGTATACAACTTCCTCCTCCTCCTCTCCCATTTCATCTTGAACCTCGGTATCTTCTATTTCATTATCTTTTATTTCATTATCTTCTATATAATTATCTTCCACTTCGGTATTTTCCACATCTGTGATTTCTAGTTCTGTTAAATATCCGTTGCTACTGGGAACTAGTGTACGATCTGACAATGTTTCATCGTCGATCACTTTTGATTGATTCACCTCGGCTACCGTTCTGGTAATCACCACCTGGGACTCGTCCTCGGAAGAGGAACTGTCATATTTCATAAGGTTCTGACGAGAAAAACCGTTTCCGCCCCCAGTTACTTTTCCGAAAATCTGCTGACGACGTGCATGAGGCTGTGGAGGCGAGAGCAGATGTAATGAGGTTGGTTCTGTCCCTTGACCAAGACTAATGTGTTTGATGGTCAACTCAGACCGCAGTTCGTCGACCGCCGCACTTACGTTACCCCGCAGAAATTCAGCTTCGACATCGCTATCACTGGCTGAACCACTGTCTTCCAAGTCTTCAGTCTCTGCCTCTTCCTCAACATCGGACAGTGTCGCGTCATCATCGAAGGACTCGTCCATGTAGTAGTCTTCCTCAGTGTTTTCCGGCGTAGCTGTCATTTTGTTTCACTATCGAAATCTCGGTTATTTTCTTTCTACGTGTAATTATATTTTTATTTTTTTTTTGGTTTGTTATGAGAGCAACTTTTTTCTATATTTAATATAATAGACTGTATTTTTTTGAGTAGTATTATTGAGAACTGTGCCGGTGATACTAAAAAATTTGTATGAGGTCGTCAACGTCGTGTTCAACACAAGTTTCGCCGATTACTGCGTTAAGTGAGTTCAATTTCTCGTTCCGTTGGTTATGCCTCATGGTGACGGATACATTGGTACATCGACCATGAGACCGATACGGACACCGACACCAATAGAGTGGCCATACTGTATTAGGTCCGACCCATTGTGCGCAGCTGAGGTTGAGGCAGGGGCCAGCACGAAACGTTAGTTTCAGATGTAACACTCCGCACTCTGTATTTTTCCTTAGGTTGTTTTCTTTTTTGCAGGTTACATTTTTAACAACACGATTAGGATGTTTTTTTTACCAGATTTGTAACCGTGTGTCGGTATCTGTCCAAAACTTGAGACTTCCACCTTTCCAGATGAATAGTCTTACTTGCCACCAGGCAGTGCATATATTTATTTTGTTTTCCGTAGCCCTTAACGGGTTGCTGTTGCCTAGGGCGACGGAGTAGGCGCAGAGTATTTGTTGTCTTTTGAGAGTATTTATTATGGTTTCGTTGCATTACATGAAAAAATTTACTCTTATTTCACTTAAAATTCAAATAGATTGTATTACTAAGGTTATTTTATGCAAATTTTGGGTTCTTAAAATTCAATCGACAATTGTGAAAATGGGAAATTGTATTTTCATACGTGATATAGGGATCATCGCATTCGATGATGGAGACGTTTGAAAAATACAAAATATCAGAAATGCTGTCTGCGATTTTTGGCAATAACAAACGAAATTTCAGAACAGTCTCTTTTACTGTTACAATTGGCAATGGAGTCTCATAGCTGCAAGTACTGTGAAGAAAGTTAAGATAATGTTAAGAAACGATAATGTTACTTGAGTTTTATTTGAAATATCATCAGCTTACCTGTTATTTTTCTCTATCCACTTATTTACAATCAGTTGGGCTAGTTTAAGAGGAGAGGAAGCGAAGATTTTAACAATAGTCCCGAACTTGTCCTCTTTTAAGTCTTCTTGTTTAAGTGTACAATAAATGTATGCAGTGGATACCAGTGCGTTCTGTTGGTTCGGCTCAAGATCGGACAATGTCTTCAATTTATCAATCAAAACGGCAACGTAATCACAGGGCAACGTTCTTGCAATCAGACATTCATAAATAAAACTAACTTGAAGCGGGCTGTTAGGTGCCAGCAGTGCATTCCAATATTGATCGGTCCAATTGCCTTGAGTAGATAAAAGAAACAAGCATCTAGCAATGCGTATTTGAGTTAGGTGCTCAATTGAATTCTCTAAAACTGGGCCACTTGCAGAAATCGTCTCATTCCGGCGTAGCAGTTCATCAATAATTGCATCCAGTTCTTGCTTTGGCAAATATACGCCATGTGATATTAACATTTTTGGATTTAAGTATAAATTGGAAATATATCGGTCCAAATAACGGGCTTCAATGCTGAGTAGACAAAAACAAAACACATTATATTATGTTATTATTGTTTAAAGACTTGGTATAAATGGATACGGAAATTACCGTGCATCATCAGCCATGAGCTCTCTACGAAGTAGTTCCTGTATCAACAGATGTCTTGGGATTGCTATTCCAGAATCTGAGATACATGCTATTATATGCATTTTTTTATTAAAATTAGTAAATGCATCCCTTAAGAGCTCCTCTATTTCACTCTCGCTCAGATTTTGTTTTGCGTAATTCAATATGCCTAAAGTTACATCACGCTCCCTATGTATGAATAGTTATAAGTTACTGTAATATTGAGTCGAATTAAAACTTACGTATACGAGTATAAATCGTATGGAGTTTCCTTCCACATTGTCTTGAGTACTTTATTATCCACTCTTCCTTTGTGATCTTTCAATAGGATTGTGAGGTGCATGAATGTCACAATTGTGCCAGTTTCCAAGAGTTCCAATGGATCCAACCCTAACTCTTCGATGTCAATCCATTTATGTAAATTGACTTCAACAAAAACATCGACGATTCGTTTCTGTACAAACCTTTTCTCGTCGTCTGAATTGCATCCCATCTTTTCTTGTACTCTTTCCAGTTGTGAATAACTTTTGAAAAGTTGCATATCTATGCCATACTCCTTACTATAGAAGTCTAAGTAATTGTTATTTTTGTGTATAAGCCATAAAGGCAGTAGACGACACCAACCTCTTTCACTTTTTGGTACATCATTTAATTCGTATAGTATAGCATTATAAAAACTATCCAACTCATTACCCTTACAACAATCCAATATCTTTTCGACGCAACGTCTTCTTAAATTAATTTCTTCAATCAAATTATTGCATCTCCCAATTTTCCAATTTATTTTCAGAATTATTTCAGATATTGGCAAATCTTTCATATTTTGCACAAGGGTCTCAATGATGTCAATGTATTCTCCTAAGGACAATGTCTCGAAATTCTCCTAAAATAAAATAAGGTAAATTTTAATTCATTACTTTTGACTCCTAATCTGCAAGCTTACATTAAACAACGAATGACATATGCTAGTAGTCATTTGGCGAACTTGATCATGTTTTATTTTACAAATACATTTAGAGATTTGAAGAAGCTGATCTTGATTTATTATGAATCTATCGGTGTTTTCCATACACATTAGCCAATGATGAAGGGGAACGCCTTTCCAGTCTACTTCAAGGAAATCTGTGAAAAATGTTCTGATTTCCATAGCAAACTTTCTCATTAGGAACTCGGGTATAAAGTAATTCTGAATATTATACAACTCCAATCTATTTGTAGCTTCCAGGAACTCTTTCAGAAGATTTGACTCTTTAAGCTGTTCTGCATTTGTGGTGCGCATTAGGTAGTCAAGAGTCCATCCCTGCAGTAAGGTGTTATCTTGTCGCAGCAAACTGATGTAGAAACCGCGCAAATTGCCTGATATAGTTGTATCAATTTCCATTGCACTTCGACTTTGATCCGTCGAATTTTTAGAAGGCGTTTCAATCAAGCAATTCATTATTTCCATCAACAGAATGCAATCAATTTCGGTAAATTCTTCGATTTTTTTAATATTCAATTCATGAATTCTTAGTAATTTGATTGATAGTAATATTCCACGATAAAACGTATTAAACGTATTAAAATTCTTCGTTATATTTTTAAATAGTTTTGCATAATCGACTAAATATTTATGATGCTGCAAAAAACGATGGGTTGTCAGGAGAACTTTTTGGCGAATTGGAAAATTAATAATCTCTTTGATAGATATGGCTGTATCTGACCATATTTCATCTACCAGAGCAATGGCATCAGAAGTAAAGTGCTTCGTCCAGTATGGTAGGCAATTAAGTAACTCAAAATCCTGTTCGACGGATAAACCGTAATTTTTAAATAATGTTTGTGTCAACATCGAGGCTATTCTCACATTTTCCTTTTTATTTGTATTCAACAGATCGGGGACAAGTGCCACTACAGGCTGCCAGTTCTTTTTCTCAGAAAAGTCAATTAAGTTGAGAAGAACATTAATAATTGTTTCTGAATCCAATGAACTCTCCATTGCTGATATTTCACTTTATGTATTGATCGTTATTTATTTATCTGAAACTCAATTTATTTTTACTTTAGTTAATACGTAAAATGTCAAATTTCAAGTCCACACTGTACTATTTGTATATATTATTTCCGACTGATGCTATTAGTCATTTCTGCACAAGCATTATCATTATTGTTATCATATCGGGCATTCAATTAATTTAGATAGGAATTAAAAGAACTACAAATATCACTAGTTGGTCTGTTTGTGAACTTGTCGCGACGCTGGTTTGGAATCGACTGCCATTCGTCTGGCACCCGTCTGACTTATAATCAACGATCGTCAGTTATAGAAACGCAAGATAAGCGGTTTGTTGTTTATCTCCTTAAATGTGATTAGATAGAGTTATCGGATAGTTTTTTCGAAAATACGTTTACATAGCAATATACATATATAATAATTATTGTAAATCTTTTAATGTTTATCAATGCACATTCCACTTTTTATAGGCAGAAAAACTGCATTATGACAGCTTTGAAGTTCGGAAAGATGAAACATTCTGCACTTGTGGTATTGATAAACGGAGTTTATGTGCCGGCAATAAAGTATCAACTATCAAAAAGTCAAGTGGATCAAATCAATAGTTAAAACTTGCTGCGATTAATATATAAAAACACTTACAAATTTGTATTAATATACTTACAAACATGCATATTAAAATACAAATCAATAATTAATTAATATTAATAATAATAATAACATAAGAATTGTCAGTTAGTTAATTATTTATTTTATGCATATTTCATGCAAATGGTGAGCTCTTAAAAGCAGCTCGATACTCTTCAAGAGTGGTCTGTGGAACCTTTGACCACACTGGATTATAGTACTCGTCATAGGGTGCGTTCGTCATGTACAATATAAGATCGGCGAGTTTTGTGTTTTCAAAAGCATTTGGCAACATTAGGCGAGCTTGTGTTTGGAATCCCAAAACATTGTCTTTTAAATTCAATTCTGGCGAAGTAATTGCTGCACTTGTTGAGGGAATATCATCGCTACGAGTAATGAGAAGATAAAGAGGTGATAAAGTTACATGATTATTTAAAATGTCTTCAGCTTACCAGTTATTTCTTGCTTTCAGCCTATTTACAAACAGTTGAGCTAGTTTGAGAGTCGAGGTTGCGAGAAGGTCAACGATATTTTTGAGTTTTTTTCCTTTAAGCGTACAATAAATGTATGCTGTGGATACGAGTGCATCCTGTTGATTTGGTTCAAGATCGGACAAAGTCCTCAATTTCTCAATCAAATGGTAGACACTGGGCAACATTCTTGCAATCAGACATTCATAGATAAAACTAACTTGAAGCGGGTTGTTAGGTGCCAGCAGTGCATTCCAATATTGATCGGTCCAATAGCATTTACTAGACCAACGAAACAAGCATCTAGCAATGCGTATTTGAGTAAGGTGCTCAATTGAATTCTCCAAAATTGGGCCACTTGCAGAAATCTTCTCATTCCTGCGTAGTAGTTCATCAATAATTGCATCCAATTCTTGCTTTGGCAAACATTCGGCATGTGATATAAATAGATCACGTCTTTGCAGCTTACTGTGGCCCAGAAATACCTCAAATGCGATTTCGATGCTGAACCGAAAAACAGAAAGAGAATATTAAATTTGAATACATCATCTAGTTTGACTCTGATCTTACCGTGCGTCTCCAGTAGCAGTTTCTCCATAAAGTAGTTGTTGTATCTGCAGATCTCTGGGTATTGCTATACCACAACTTACGATTTGCTCTATTGTTTCATGCTCATTATTAAAACTGGTAAATATATCCGTAACGAGTTCTTCTATTTCACTCTCGTTCATATTTTGTTTCGCGTAATAGAAAATGTAAAAAGTGGCACTCCTATGTAATTAATAATTGCGAAAATAAGTAAGAAGTAGTCATGTAAAGAGGACTAAAAGACTTACGATTTGCGGCAACGCGAATCTTTCTTCCACAAGTCAATAATGGTTTTGAATACTTCCTCATTCCGTAGTTTCTCTTTATGGTATCTTAACAGATTTGTTATGTGAAGGAATGTAATAATTGTGCCACTTTTCAACAGTTCCAATGGATTTAAACCTAATTCTTCGATGTCAACCCATGTTTTCAAATTTATTTCAACAAACAAATCAACGCTTCGCTCATGCACAAACCTTTTCTCCTCGTCTGAATTGCACTCCATCTTTTCTTGTAGTTTTCCTAGGTCTGAGTAATTTTCAAATAGTTGCATATCTATGCCATAATCCTTGTTATAGAAATCCAACACGTTCCTTTCTTTGTGTAAAATGAATAGAGGCGGCAGACGCCACCATCCTCTTTCGTTTTTTGGAATAGTTTTTAATTGTTCTAGTAGATCAGTATAAAGATCAGATCTGTCAAAGAACTTTTCGAAAATCATATCAACACAAGGGCGTCTTAAGTTGACAATTTCTTCATTGAAATTATTGCATACTCTGATTTTGGAACAAAGATAATCAACTACTTCAGGGTGTAAATCTTCGCTTTTTTGGAAAAGTGCCTGAATGAACGCGATGAAGTCCGTTATGGACAATCTATTGATAGTTTCCTATAAGAAAATAAGATACATTTCAATTCATTTATTTCGCCTTCTAATCAGCAAGCTTACCTCGTATATCATTATTTGTGAACTCGCCCATTGGCGAATTTTTTGATTTTTTATTTTGCCAATACATGTACAGACTTTCAAAAGCAGATCTTGATTAAGTCTGGGTACGTCCCCGATGTCCATGTTGTCCAGCCAGCGAGCAAAAGGAACATCTTTCCAGTCAATTTTAACGAACTTTGTGAGAAACGTTATGCTTTGGAGAGCAATCTGTCTCATTAATTCATCAGGTATAGAATAATCCTCTAAATTGTGCAACTCCATACGGTTTGTAGCTTGCAGAAATGGTTTCAGTAGTTTTGTCTCTTTTAGCTTGGTGACATCAGTGGTGCGCAATAGATTTTCTACAGTCCATTGCAGTACTAAAACGTTATCTTGTTGCAGTAATTCGATGTAGAAACTGCGCATATTGTGTAATCTAACTGTATCAACCTTTCTTGGTGATTTCTCTGGTGGTTTTCCCGACGTCACGTCCAAACAATTTATAATTTCCGTTAAGAAGTTGAAATCTGTTTCGCTAAATTCATCGTATTTTTTAATTTTTAATCCATAAATGTTTAGCAATTTGATCATCATGAATTTTCCACGACTATGCTCATTTATGTTTTCCGAACTGAATTGCTTTTCTATCAATTTGTATAGTCTGGGATAATCGACTAATGATTCACAATTTTGTAGGAAATTATGTGTTAACTGGAGAACTTTAAAGCGAATCGGGCACCGATCCTCCATAGGTTCATCACTCGGCCATATTCCCTCAACCAGTGCTATGCCATTGGATGGAAAGTGACTTGTCCAGGAGGGCAGACAAGTAAATAGACCAGATATTAACTCTCGATCTGGATTCTCTGGTGTGTCTGCCAATATTTGTTGGGTTAACTTTGAGGCTAATTTCAAATTTGCAATGCTATTCGTGTTCAGCAGACCAGTCACAAATCGCAGTATAGGCTGCCAGCTTTCGTTCTGATTGAAGTTTATTAAATTCAAAAGAATATTGATTACTTCTTCCGAAGTTGCGGGATCCAAAGAAGTCTCCACTTCCGACATTGTGGCGTTGATTTCACTTATGTTTCACTTTATATATTTCACTTTATATATTGATCGTTATTTATTTATGTGAAACTCAATTTATTTTTACTTTAGTTAATACGTAAAATGTCAAATTTCAAGTCCACACTGTACTATTTGTATATATTATTTCCGACTGATGCTATTAGTCATTTCTGCACAAGCATTATCATTATTGTTATCATATCGGGCATTCAATTAATTTAGATAGGAATTAAAAGAACTACAAATATCACTAGTTGGTCTGTTTGTGAACTTGTCGCGACGCTGGTTTTGAATCGACTGCCATTCATCTGGCACCCGTCTGACTTATAATCAACGATCGTCAGTTATAGAAACGCAAGATAAGCGGTTTGTTGTTTATCTCCTTAAATGTGATTAGATAGAGTTATCGGATAGTTTTTTCGAAAATACGTTTACATAGCAATATACATATATAATAATTATTGTAAATCTTTTAATGTTTATCAATGCACATTCCACTTTTTATAGGCAGAAAAATTGCATTATGACAGCTTTGAAGTTCGGAAAGATGAAACATTCTGCACTTGTGGTGTAATACATGTATCGATAAACGGAGTTTATGTGCCTACCATCGGCCATAAAGTATCAACTATCAAAAAGTCAAGTGGATCAAATCAATAGTTAAAACTTGCTGCGATTAATATATAAAAACACTTACAAATTTGTATTAATATACTTACAAACATGCATATTAAAATACAAATCAATAATTAATTAATATTAATAATAATAATAACATAAGAATTGTCAGTTAGTTAATTATTTATTTTATGCATATTTCATGCAAATGGTGAGCTCTTAAAAGCAGCTCGATACTCTTCAAGAGTGGTCTGTGGAACCTTTGACCACACTGGATTATAGTACTCGTCATAGGGTGCGTTCGTCATGTACAATATAAGATCGGCGAGTTTTGTGTTTTCAAAAGCATTTGGCAACATTAGGCGAGCTTGTGTTTGGAATCCCAAGCTTGTGTTTGGAATCTCCACTTCCGACATTGTGGCGTTGATTTCACTTATGTTTCATTAATCTATGGTTATATATACGACAATACAGGAGTTGCATATATTAGTTAACACCTATTGTGAATGTTTTATTGAGAGATATCGCAATCTACACAGAAAATATATATATTTTGATTATTTATCTTTGAATGTCATTAGTCATAACAAAAGTTATGTTTATTGCTATCAAGACGGTTGGTTTGTGAACATTTCGCGACGCTGGTTTTAGTTTGACTGTCACACTAATTTACCCGTCTATTTGCTTCAGAGAATGATCAGCATTTTTAGTTTGTTGTTTTTGTTCTCGAATTTGATTCGATTGAGTCATCGGATCGTTCTCTCTTTAGCTCTCTCTCTCTCTCTGCGTTGAAACTAAGTTTACGTAAATTTGTTGAGGTTTGTGAATAAATATTCTTTAAAGCTCTTTCGACTGAGCCACTGTGCACTCAGAAAGCTCTCGCTCTCTCTCTCTCTCTCTCTCTCTCTCTCTCTCTCTCTCTCTCTCTCTCTCTATGCTTAGCGGCGGCAACTTCAGATAATGAACTTTATATGAAAATGAAGAGAGAGAGAGAGAGAGAGAGAGTGCGCATGACATGACGAGAGCATCCCTGGCACGTGCGAGTGCTGCGTGAGAGAAAGTGAGCGAGAGAGAGAGAGTAAGGCTGAGTGCAGAGCAAAGGCAATCTGTGGCCAGCGGGCACTTCATTTCGCCAGGAAGCTTCGTGGCGTGCGGGCGTGTTGTCGTGCTGGGAAATGCGCGCGTAAACCTGATACAAAACTAATACAACCAGAGAAATAAAAACCAAAAGGAAGCACCAAGCACATAATAATTAAAATTCAAGAGGAAAATAAGTGTAAAAAAACAAAGCAAAGAAAAAAAAACCAACAAATAAATAAATAAGAATAAAACACGAGCAAACAAAACAAAAAAAAAATAAATCAAAGCAAAGAAAAGCAAAGCGAATCGGTGCGCGTCGCCAGTTGCGGCTGACATGCTGGCCGTTAGCGATTTGTTTATGAAGTGCCAGCATCGGATCGAGAACGGGCATCAACTGTGAAATGTTGGCCAAATGTTTGGCCAACAAGCGCAAGTAAGAGCGAGTCAATTAACAGCCGAGCCGAGGCCGTCAACCGGCCGGAACGTTACTCAAATTAATTAATAATATTCAACAGCTGTTGCGGTAGTTCAAATTGCCAACTTTGGGTATTGACACCACACACACAGACATACACGCATATACGCACATTAATCGCTGTATGCCTTAGTCAGAGCCAAGAGTTAAGCTTGTTAAATCAATAGCACGCAGGATCACAGTGCCACGTTAAGCATACGCCGCGTTGTCGCGATTCGCGTGGCCTGGCATGGCGACAACAAACTGCCTCTAAGTAATTGCGAATTGCGTGCACACTGGTGGCAAGTTCATATCGTTCACTTGGTTCAGTTCAAGCCACAAGCCGTTAGCTGCTGACGCTACTGCTGCAGCCAATGCTCGCGCAATTTGGCTAAAAGCCGTCGCTGCTGCTGTTACTGCTGCTGTCGTCGCCCTTAGGTAGGTCAAAAGGCGCAGCCACAGCCGCAGCAACAGCCAAAGTCTGCGGCGGAAGCCGAGCCGAGCCAAGCAGCAGCAGCAGCAACAACAACAACAACAACGTCGAAAGTCAAATTCATTAGGGGCGGCAAACTGGGCGTGTGCATAGGCGTAGTCTCGGGGGCGTCCAAAGGAGTAAACAAGCCAGACTGCGGCTACAGCTGCTCTTCAGCCTTTTTTTCATCGCCGTCGCCGTCGTCGTCGTCACATACTTATATACTATATATATAAATATCGTATTTTTTTCATTTATCGATTTTTGACACTTGACTGGACGGGGCAGGCTGGTGTAGGCAGAGACGGGGAGTTGAGAGCCGGCTAATAATGCTCAGTAGGTCAGCGGCACGGCAGCTTCAAGTGCGTTAGAAGCAACAGTGGCCAGCGGCCATAAACATGAGAATGCGACTGTGTGGAAAAGAAGAAGAAAACCGGGAACGGGAACGGCAATGGCAGGGAGATTGGGAGAGGTAATGGATGAGGGAGTGGAAGAGAGAATGAAGGAGGGACTGGGGCAGAGAATGGGAATGAAAACTGGCACAGCACCAGTTGTGGAGCCGACTTAAGTTGCGACTTGTAAAAATAGCAGCCCCCACTTGCACGCACACACACACCAGCACACACACACACACACAGACACAGACACGCATTGTAAACTTCAAACGCGCTTGGCCTACTTTTTGTGTAATGGGCTGGGATGGCAAAGTCCTCGGCAGTGTGTTCTCATGCCCGCCCTCGTGCACGTCAACCGCAACCAAGTTAAATGAAGCACATTGCGCGCGCGGCCTCAGCAAAGGGCCAGGAGTAAGGGGAGGAGCGAGAGAGAGCGAGAGAGTGAGGGAGAGAGAGGGTAAGGGGGGCGCAGTTGACGCCTGTGTAGGGATGAAGGTCTGGCCAAACAAACAAATGACCAAACAGCAGCAAAGGCAACTACGGCTACCATGCCATGACGTTCGGCGTTAATCATACGCCCCGTGTGCACCGTCAATTCATTCACTGCCGTTAGCCAAAAGTCAATCAGCCTTTAATTGACAGCTGCAGTCAATTGCAGTCTCCAGCAGCGCAAATAGCGCTGCCATCGCTTAGATTTCTGCCATTAGTGACCAGAGATGAGAGGCAACAGCCACAGCAAAATGGACATAGAGTAACTCGAGATAAACGATATATTTCATTGTGGAATACATTCGTAGTGCATTTCTTTTTAAATATAAATTTCCACTACCTTATTTCTTAAGAACTTCGGTTTATACAACTTTTTTTATTTTGCATTTCCGTCCATAATTATTGGAATTCTATTTTCCATTTTTTTTTCATTACACCCTGAAAATCTTTAGGTTATTTGTTTACTTAACTTATTTATGACTTTTGTTTGCTTAGTTTGAAATATCGTTAAATTGTTAATAGAAATTCTTACTTAATTTCACAGCTGAAAATCTCGGCATCAGTGCAATTTGTTTCCCCAATTTTTCCGCCAGCATTTTCCGCATTTTGCACAAGTTGAAAGTGGAATTTGGAAACTCTTTCAAAATATCTCGCTCATCTCTGTGCGGCGGCATCGTTAGTTGTAACCACAGCAAAGTTCTGTTGCAATCAAATTGTGCCCCAAAGTCACAGAGAAGCCACAGATACAGTGTGGCTAAGAGCAGCAGAGGGGATGAGCTGGGTGGGAGGGGAGGTGGAAAGGTTTAGGGCATCCAAATCGACTTCACGTTGAGTGCAATTTGTATTTTTTTGTGTTGTTTTTTTTTTTGCCTGCGCTTCGTCACTAAGTCGGCAAACTTGTCGCGTTTTCCAGGAGTTTTCTCATTTGCCAAATTAATTGCCAGGCAGCAGGACAGAGAGAGAGGGAAACAGAGGAAGAGGGAAAGAGAGGGAGGGAGATAGCTAGAGCGAAGCGAGGCGGGTATGGCGCGTAAAAGGTGCATGTCAAACATGCGTGGCACGTGAATGGGACACAAAAACAGCTCACTACATGTGTGTGTGCATGTGCGTGTGTGTCTGCGTGCGTGTGTCAATGTGTAGGTGTCAGCCCGAGCGTGTGTGTGCATGTAAATTACAAAATCGTGCAAAAAAGGTGCCATTACCAAAACGAAAAGCGCGCTAAAACACGCGGCAGCAGCGAACAAAAAATAAAAATAAATAAATAAAAAAACGAAGCAAAGTTGAATATAAAAATAAATAAAACACGCAGTAGAAGCAGACGGGCGAGAACTAAGTGCAGCTTCTTGCTGTCTGTCTGTCCTGGACAGGAATTTGCCAAATTCTCCGTCACGCGCGAACCTTCTGGCAACGTTCGGCGCACGGTGCGACGCACTGGCAACGCTCTAAGTGGCTTTCTCGATAATTGCAGGGCTGCGTGCTGCGTGTAGACGTTGATAATGTGGTTGGCGCTGGCCGTGCCAGGTGCCTGGTGCCAGGAGCCGAATCCCGGCCAGTCCCTGCCCTTGCCGTGCCAGGAGGCAGCTAAAGAACTCTGAATGCAATACAATAACAATAACAGCAGTGGCTGTTCACGCATGCATGAGCGATAAGCATAACGATAACGATAACGATAACTAGCAACAACATTGCCATATACAACAGCAACAACAACAACAACGGCAGCAGCGGCCACCAAGGCACGCAAGGCGCGCCATGTTAGCTTTAGCAACAACAACAACAACACTAACAACAACTGGAACAACAACAACAATTAAAAGAAGCAGAACTCAAGGAGACAAGGCTGGCAACGGAATCAGCTCATCGCGATGGTCCTAAGCACCGAATGGTCCCAGGTGGAGGTTATCGATCTGATTAACGATGGCAACGGCCTGGGCTTCATACTGGTGGGCGGACGCAGCACAGGCGTGGTGATCAAGGCACTAACGCCCGGCGGCGTTGCCGAGCGCGATCAGCGATTGCAGCTGGGCGATCATCTGCTGCAGATCGGCGAGGTGAATCTGCGCGGCTTCAGCTCGGAGCAAGTGGCCACAGTTCTTCGTCAGACCGGAGCTCAGGTGCGTCTGATTGTGGCGCGGCCCATTGATCCATCTGCCATCGATTATCATACGCTGGCCAGCCATGCCCCCATTATACCAACTAAGCTCCTCTCCGACCCAGAAGAACTGTCGCGGCATCTCTTTCAAAATCCGAGCTTGGCCACGGCAACGGCCACCTCCCTGGATGTTGGCAGTCTGGTTGGCCTGGTCACTGGCGGACCGGCCGGTGATACCGCCGACATGGGCAACGTGGCGGCGCCTGGATATGCCCCAGTGCCGGCGTGTCCAGCAGCAGTCCAAGCTTCAACCACAACCACAACCACAACCTCCTGCCCTGTGCCCGATACAGAACTGGCCGATCTGCCCCTGCCTCCCATTCCCACGCACAATGCCAGCAACACGTGCAGCCTGCAGGATCTAGACATAGTGCCCTATTCGATAGTATCGCCTCCGCCAACGACAGCCCTGCTGACGGCCAGGCAATCGCTGCAGTTGCCACTGGATCAGCGCTGGACCCACGGCATGCATGATGATGAGCTGCATGAGCTGCACATGAATGCTGCCACTGCCACTGTGATAGCCGGCAAGAGATTGTCAACGGCCACGACCACACCGACGCCTAATGCCGACCCAGATGGCGACTGTTGCTCGTTGGGCTCCGGCTCGCCATCCTCGTACATAGACTCACCCGAAACGGAAACGTATGTGGTGGAGCTGCACAAGAATGTCTACGGCCTGGGCATCACTGTGGCCGGCTATGTGTGCGAGGAGGAGGATCTCTCGGGCATCTTCGTGAAGAGCATCATCGAGGGCAGTGCCGCCGAGATGAGTGGCCAGATACAGATTAACGATCGCATTGTTGCCGTCGATGGACGCACGCTGGCCGGCGTAACGAATCATCAGGCCGTGGAGCTGCTGCGTAACACAGATATCGAGGTGCATCTAACGTTGGAGCGTTTCCTTCGTGGCCGCAAGTTCGAGCATCTGCAGGTGGCTCTCACAGAGATGAAGGGCAGCTGCGGCGGCGGCGGCGGCAGCGGCGTTGGTGGTGGCGCTAACGGCGACGGCGATGGCGATGGGCAATCGCAGCTCTCTATGCCCGCCTCTCCGTCCATAGCGACGCTTAGCTGGCTGCCGCCGAAATCTGCTGCCGATGCTGACTCGATTGTTACCGATGCCGGCGATGCTGGGCAGCTGCTGGGCGACTTTGCCCCCGATCTGCCCTCCAGGGACACTGTGGACTCGAATATGTCGCACGTGCTGGACCGCAGCGATCACAGTGCGCCGCGTCTGACCAATGGCAGTGCTGGCAGTGGCAGTGGCGATGGCGATGGCCATGATCATGATAGCGGCAATGACACGGACGAGCAGTGTGCAGAGCCAGAGATCGAGCCGAAACTGAAACTGCAGCCAGAGCTGCCGGCAGAACTGCAACTAGAGCCGCAGCCAGAGCCAGAGCCAGAGCCAGAGCTAGAGCTAGAGCTAGAGCCTGAGCATGGCAAGACGCCCACCAATGAGTCCATGGAATTGTTGCCAACAAAGCGCAAAAGCAGTGCCACGCCCACACCTACGCCCACGGCCACGCTGCCGCCTGTGTCGCCAAGTGCTTGTGCAGTACCGAAAGTGGCCAGTCCCAGCGCCGCCTCGCTGCGTGTGGCCTGGAAAAGTGAGTTTCCCGAAAGTGAAATTTTAGTTGCCGAAATAAATAAACTTTCAGGTCTAGGGATCAGCCTGGAGGGCACCGTCGACGTCGAGTGCGGCATTGAGAAGCGTCCGCATCATTATATACGCTCGATACTCGAAGACGGTCCCGTCGGCAGGCAGGGCATACTGCGTCCCGGCGACGAGCTGCTCCAGGTGAACGAGCACAAGCTGCAGGGACTGCGTCACATTGACGTTGTCAAAATACTGAAGGAGTTGCCGGCGAGTGTCAAGTTGGTCTGTGCCCGGGGCACAAAGGCCCCATCGATAATCAATACCTCGCAGAATGCGGAGGCCTTCGAGACGCGCAGCCTGCTGCCGGGTGGCCATCAGAGTCTGCAGAATCTGCTGAGCAAGGCGCAATCGGAGAGCTCACTGTACACGTCCAGCACGGCGACGCTGACGGACACCACAGCAGCCGCGGCGGCAGCAGCAGCCTCCGCACAGCGCTCCAAATCACTGGAGAACGTCTCCGGTCTGGCGCTGTGGAGCTGCGAGGTGACCGTGGTGAGCATCGATAAGACCGAGCAGGGCTTTGGCTTCTCCATACTCGACTATCAGGATCCGCTCGACGCGGAGGGCAGTGTTATTGTGATACGTGGTCTGATACGCGGTGGTGCTGCGGAGGCAACGCAAGAGATCTTTCCCGGCGATCGTCTCATCAGTGTTGGCGAGCATACGCTGCAGGGCCTGGAACTGGACGAGGCGGTGGCCATATTGAAGTCCATGCCGCCGGGTCGTACGCGTCTGGGCATCTGTCGTCCGCTCTCCACGTCGGACAGCAACAGCAACAGCAACATTGCCTCGCCTATTGGCGACTCGGCCAGCAGCACATAGTGCCAGGCCCAGGCTCAAGCCCAGGAGCAGCACAAGTTCATGACGCGTGAGTATGGCTTGTTATGCATTTAGGAATATATCTTTATAGTCTGCACTGATTGTTGGTATTATTAGATCTATACATGGCTCACTCTTTCGGCTTTAATCTGCATAATTTGGAAAGGATCCTAGAGCACTTTATAACATTAAACTCATTTTCTCTTATTAGACCTATATATGATAAACCTATAAGATCTACTCCTGCTGACATTTGTACTTGTCCTGATAATATATTCCTTGATCTTCCAACTTCAATATGTGTTATTTTGATTGAATATGGCGTTATATAATGTTATTCTTTCAAGATTTTTGTGGTTATTAGATATATGAGATTCATTGGAATGAATCTGAATGAAAATTTAAAAATTGCCTTAAGTTTTTAAAATCTATCGATACCTGATGAATGAATTTATGAAAGTTGTGTGATACTTCAGTTAGTTTATTCCAAGCAATAGTTTAATTCTCCATCTGAAATCTTTGAATATCATTGCATACTTCAAAGGATTCCAAGTGAAAGACTCTTTAGTCTCTCTACCAGTTCAACCAGTCCTATTACGTCCATCTTTCAGCTTCAATCTGATTTATTTTAGCAGGATCTTGTTTTATTTTTAGACATTCCATCAAGGCAATAACTTTTAAGCAGCCAGCTCACATTTTACAAGTTACTTAATACCTGCCTCTCTGTCTCCTTCCCTCTCTATATCTCTCTGTCTTCCGTCCTACTCCCCTCACTTGCGTGCTTCGTACTCAATTTCCTTTTATAATGATTTGAACATCGTTTTTTATTTATTTTTTTCTTCTGCCTTTGCCATTGAAAGCGCGAAAGGTATTCAAAGCAGCGCGTCAGGTGTGGCGCCTGTTGCACCTGTTGCCCAAAGTCCAATAATATGAATACGATTGCCTCGCCACTTTGACATTGGGGGATTGCCTTGGGTATTATTATTGAATCAACTTTTAAGGCAGCTGTCGTCAATTTCCTTTCGCGTTTTCTTCACATTTCACATACCCTGTGGACGCAAAAGGTTGTTGGGGTATGCTGAGTATGATAGAGTAGCAGATGGAACGACAGTCTATATCATGCTCATGCTAATAAACTGTGCACTTACAGGGTATTTTTCAGCTGTGCACACCTGTCCATTCTTTAATTTGACGTCGCTGTCTGTCACTGACAAATGTTGCCACTTCAATGCGACTTTCTTCATGTTGGCTTTTCCATTTACTCTCATGCCACGCCTCCTCTTCCGCTTCTCAAGTGCATTTGAGCCTTTATTTAATTGCTGTATGCCCCTTCCCCAACCCATCAACCACGTACCTTTGGCAAAAACAATGAAAGGGAAAGCACAAGCAAAAACAAAAACTCAAACTTTTTATAGCCACTGTCAAATTAATAGCACTCAATCCTTATGGCTCCGGTTGGCAGCGTGTTCATGCTCATATTTTTGCCTACGCAGAGAGAACGGGTGACAGAAGGGGGAGGGGAGCAATACCTGAGTGCGGTCTCCAGAGAGCAGCGAGTGGTAAATCGCTTCGAGTGTCGACTCCTGGCGCACGTCCTGGCGAGCTTTGTCGTCGTGCGCTTTTGTCAGCCACTTGTTGTCCTCTCTAATATGCTTTGATTGTACACACACATATACTCTCACACACACACACACAAACCCAGTTGCAGGTCCAGATGGCAGTGCCAATTGACGTGTCCTCCCTTCCGAACCTGCCAATGAAAGGTCGCAGGCAGGTGAAAAACTTTGCCCCAAGAATCTTTGGCACGCCAGCAAAAGTTTTCATCGCACTTTTGCTGCTCTCATACCCGTTGCCCTTTCGAAATTGTCCTATAAACTGCTTTAAAATGTGAGCTCCTTTGGACCATGCCTCATCGCTGCCCCCGCAGCTGCCTTCGACATATGCTGCGTATGCTGAAAACTTTTAATACACCCCCCTCAACACAGAGCAAGGGAAGGGGAAAAGGGGGAAAGGGGTAACAGAGAGTACGGGCAACTTTCGCCCTGGCACATTAACCCGACAAGTTAGTCCGCAGCCGCTTTTGTGCCATAAATAATTCATGCATAGAAATAAATATGGCAAAACTTGGAGAAGTCTTGTCTCTATCAGAGTTGGCATGGCCTCTTCCAATGCCACTAATCCTGCTGAGCGGTGGGTCAACAGGCACACACATGCATATGTTATATGTATGAGTGTATGTGAGTATGGGTGTGTGTGTGTGTGTTTGCGGTCTGCCAGAAATCCCATAAATAGTAATTTTGTTAATTGAGTGTGTGTTTGCCTGCACTTCCCTCCCCACTTCCTGCCACTGAGGCACTTATAATTTATGTATTATTATTATTTTCTTTTTTTATGATTTCCATGCATCCATCTTTTGTTTAAAGAATCATATTTTGCAATTGTTAAGCGCATAAATTAAAAATAACATGATACCCGCTTCGCCAGCTCGATGCTGCGCTTCATCCCGTTTATCATTTGGATCTGTGATTTATGTGCTCGGCGATAGATTGAA
Organism: Zaprionus davidi; assembly: GCA_018903715.1. Classification (NCBI taxonomy): domain Eukaryota; kingdom Metazoa; phylum Arthropoda; class Insecta; order Diptera; family Drosophilidae; genus Zaprionus; species Zaprionus davidi. Next base: position 4,351,955 of record JAEIGL010000003.1, read on the forward strand.
AAAATACTTCGTATTTCTTTTTGTTTTTTTTATGTTTTACGAGCTGCCCATGGAATATTGAAATATTGAAGAGAAGGGCAATGCAAGGGGCTGGTCAGCAAGGGAGTCCATTGTCCAACAGCTGCCCCAGAAATAATAAAGCGCCGTGGCACAATTATAAAAATGTTTGCTGCCGTTTTCGGAAAATTGCCCCGACATGGGCGCACCAGCACAAGCACACACACAGGCTTATACACACACCTACATACACACACATATACATATGTGTATGGCCTGGTACATTCGCGCATTTGTTGTTGCTGTTGGGGCTTTTAATTAATTGGCTATTAAAAGTGTTGAAAATTGAAAACAAAATTTTACGTTACCAAAATAAAATTCCAGCCCGTGTTCGTGGTCGTGGCGGCAGCGCATCCCATCACCCTCACCCGCAGCTGCGCCTTTGCGCCTGGTAAAGCACCTTCGCCCCTCTGTTAAACTCCTACCGCATGTCAGGCAGGTGCGCCATAAGCCCGGCGGTCATCCGTCCAACTGACCATTCGTGCGGTTCAGTTCATATGTGTATTCAGCAGTAAATACATAGCGACGTGTTGAAGCGGGTTTTCCAACTTTGAGATACCCTGTAGGGTAATTTACATGCAATACTGCGTGCCAGTCTTTTACAGTATTCTACAGTATCTTTTACAGTATTCATTGTTTGCCTCCATTAAATTTATCCTTATGTTAAGTTAACATTCCTCATGTTATGTAAGTGTAATGTTAAGTCAATTAAGCTTAACATTATGTAATTGAGCAAGCGGTCCATGCGTATCGATAAAACGTGTTCCTGGTATTTATTTTGTTAGTGGCACTATGTTAATTACATATGTAGCTATCTATAATATAGTCGTGCTACACTTGTGATCGTTGTGTGTTCACAGGGTGTCTCTTAAATTGAAACATTTACAAAGTACTGTAGCCGTAGCAAAAAATGCTAGCATATAGACAAACCGAAACCATAAAATATAAACTGTTCTCTAGCACAGGGAAAGAGAGTGTTTTATTCTTTATTGCGGTTCTTAAATTCGTAGCACAGTATAAAAACTGTACAGAAAAAAAAATTGCAAACATGAAAAAGCAAAACAATTCTAAATAGCCTAAAATGCTATGCTTTGACAATAAAAACGTAATTGTTGTGGGGTCAAAGTTGGGGTCGATGTCGAAGTCGATGCCAGGTTGGGTATCAAAGAGTGCACTTAAATATCCATTTTGTGCGTTCGAAATAAAGCAATTTAAATATTTATTCAATGGAAATTTTGTAAATCTAAAAATACCATTTGTGTGTTTAGCGATTCAATGAACAAGTTTGTATACGATTTAATTAGAAAATAGCACAAAAACAGAAACAGAAACAAAATTTTACCCCAAAAACAATGCTAATTTGTGTACATACACAGCATACATGTGTATCTGCATTTTTCTCGTTCGTCTTCAGAGCGTTTTAATTAATTATACCGCAATAATTGCATTAAAAGTCAAAAACTTGAAAAGTAAATTGCAGATTTCTGTTTTGTGTGTGGCTTTTGGTCATAATTTGATTTTAATGAGATGTTTTTTACTTTTATTAATAACAAAAGGCAACCAAGGCCGCCGTGATTTAGTAAACGATGCTGTGTTTGCGCTCATGTGGCAACTAATTTTATTCTATAAAAAATATGATTTTTGCACATGGATTTTTAAAAGTTTTAACAGGATTGTTAAAGAGTAAAGTGGGAGATTTTGTTATGTATTTAATGCTTTACATAATACGTATATCCTGTCTAAAATTTACTGTATATCTAAGTACATAACTGCTTGTCAAATAAGGATGGCGAACTTTACATTTGGACACAATATATAGAAGTTGTCTTTATATATCTGCTACAGAAATTGTGTAGTATAATAGCCACAACTGTTTCTGAGACTTTTCATAACCCAATCTCATTCAGTGAGGGAGCTTGCTAACATATATAGTTTATATTTGCAATATGTCAAATTGTAAATTGATTTGCAAACATTTTTGGCAGTTTGTCGACAGCGTTGACGTCGCCGTTGACACTGACGTCGACGTTGATGTGTACGTTGACTTTGATGTTGACGTTGACGACGTCGTTGCTTTTAATAACATTTTAATTAACTAAACAGCTAGCACGTCGCTGCGTTGTAAATCAACAAATTGCACAAATTGTTTACGATTTGCTGTTCGACAGTTTTCCAGTTTTCCCCCAGTTACAAACTCCCCTCCCCACCACCACCCACGTTTCGCTGCCTTTTTGCCGAGCGAGACACACGAGAGATTCTGTTGTTGTTGCAACTGTGCGTGCGTTGCATTTTAATGCAAATGCAATTTGTTGTCAAATTAATGTAAACAATGGCATAATTGACTGGCAGCCTGTCGTTCGGCTTGGTATAGTGAGGGGGGGCGTGGCAGGTCGGGGCAATGCGGGTCAGACCATGAATTACATAAATGCTTTTACCACTAATAATGTGGACAGCAGCAGAGTACACACACGCACATGTGTACAAGTGTAAATTGGCAGACGAGCAGAAAGTACAAATTGCCAACAGGAACAACAATAACAAGTACATCAGTTGCGAGCTTAACAAGTCTCTGATTAATGCATTAGCTTTGTGCTCTGCCCTGATTTCGCCTGCATGCCTGTGTGTGTGTGAGCTAACTCAGGGGAAATTTACTATAAATTAATTATTTAATTGGTTATAAAAATTTGATATGTTGACAAGTAAATACAGCTGTGATTAACGTGCTCGACTGAAGAAGTAAAAGATATGCACTGTTAATTAATTAATTTAATCATCTAGTGTGACCATAGTTAATGGATTAATTTTAGATTAACATAGATGTTAGTATAAATATCGATAACTCAATCACAAGTCTTGCACAACATGTAACGAGCAACAGTGCTTCCTTCTGTTATCAATTAAAATAAAATAAAAATAAAGAATAATTGGACAATAGAGAAATATATATATATATAAATATATATATGGAATATATATATGGAATATATATATGGAATATATATATATTCTAGTGTGTGTATAGCGCACAATGAGGAAACTCGTAATAGAGACTCTCTAACATGCTTCTCTATTTTGTTTATTTTGCCAAGCATAGCCAAGGCACTTGACTGTGCCAAGAAGTGGCCCACAGCACAACCAGTTTAATATTCCTTGCACAAACGTCTGCCTGCCTGCCAGTCCTCTCATGCCTCTATCAAAGTCTTTGTGTCTTCCGGGCTCATCGCACTGCTCTTCTCCCCTCGCTGTTAGACAAGTGCAAATATGGAACGCTTTGCGTGTTGTGCACTGCGAACAGAAAACATTTATTTAATGCAACAATTGTGTTGCAAGCGCAGCTGCTGCAGCACTAAAGGAATGCAACGCAGAAATGAAGAAACAACGGCAAAACAAGCTGATTGTCGCGTGTGGCACGCAGACGAACAAGTAGAGGAGGAGGAGGAGGAGTAAGAGGATGACAGAGGAAGCTTTAACTTTTGTCAGTCAAGTTTTGCAAGTTGACAACGAGAAATCGCGCTTATCGCGCGTGGCATATCGACAATGTCAGCTCTTCCTTTAACCTCCCCCCCTCCCTTCCTTCTGTCTTGCACCTTGGACGAGCAGGAGAGAAGAGGGAGAGAGATAGCGTGGAAAATGCAAGGAAATTCTTCCCCATCAGCAGCATTATTGAGTGCGCGCTCGTCTCGATGCTTATCTCGTTGTCTCTCCCCACCTCCCTCCCTCCCACTTTGGCCCGACACGTTGCGACATGTCCGCTTATTAAGATCGTTAAGACCGTGATTACTTATGAGCCTGCTGACGAGGCCAACAACGCTTTAAAAACACATCAAAAATTAAGAGCTGACGCACAATCCCACAGCGCCGTGGCGTATACGTAATATTTGGGCAGGCACTGCTTTCCACTCTCTAGCCCAAGTGTCGTTAAATTTGTACCCAGGCTTGAAGTGCTATAAATATTTGAGGAACAAAAGAAAGTGCGTCAACTGATTCAACTCAATTCGGATGAATTATAAACTATACGCTGCAGTTCCGCCTTCTTGCCTTTTCTTCGGATAAATATGGTAAACAAAATGCCAACCCGCTTTTCTGGCATTGCTTTTATTGATTTTCTGCCAGTGAAAAGCAGAGAAAAACAAAGAACAACATATGTGTTCATATTTAATTATACTCATTTCCCACGCACACGCACTCTCACACACACAATCCGTTACGCAATGTGAGTGGCTGCACGTGTGTGTGTGTGTTCAAGTAATAATCATAAAGTCGACGCAACTCGTACAGTTCCATTGTGAGCTTGTTAATGTTTTATGGTCATTTCGAGTGCGTGTTTATAGGCCCAGACTGCAGGTAGCCAATGTCAACAGCTTGAAATCTGAGACAGAGCACTCTTAACTCTAAGGACGCTACCTTGAAGCAGACACTTCAAGCTGCACCAAGTCCTAAACAAGGATGCTTCACATTTACTCCACATGCCAAACATACTTGCGCTGCTACTCGGGGCCAGGTCAGCGCACTTTATGAAGTTATGAATACATAATGCGTATTATATTAAGTTTGTTCATATCATTCTTGTAAGTCTGGCAAGCATTTAAAGTCTTTACAGTATTAATCGGCTAATCATTAAAGTTTTACGACGAGAGACTGTTAACGATTTTAATTGCGATTTTAAGGTTTCTTAATTATTAGAAAGTTTTTCGATTTATATGCATGAGATGTATAAAAAGAACATAATCATTAAAGATATTTAGGGTTTGTAGATTTAACCTGAATACATTTTCCATATTCCTTAAAGTCAAAGTGAATTGAAATCGAGAACTTTGCTGCCATTTTTCCGCTCAGCAATGCGAGAACGACCTAAGCAAATCCCGGATTATTGAAACTAATTGGAAGGCCAAAGCGCAATGCAAATTGAGGGAATTTGCTGGGACGGACAGACAGACGGACGGACAGTTGGGCGGACAGTTAATTGCGGGACAAATCCTTGGCAATTTTTGTTGCTGGCCATTTGCAGTTTGTTTGCTTTGCATGCTCTGGCAAAATGTGTTGCAGTGAACTGCAGCGGACAGATAGGTTGTGCACACACACACACACACACGCCAACGCGAACGCATCGGCAGCTCATTGTGTATGCAAGGATTACCACACAAATGCAGTTCGTTCCGCCCTTGAGGCCACGCCCGCTGCTCTCGGGCTCCGGCTCTGGCTCCGGCTCCGGCTCTTACTGACCCGGGCTTTGCTTCCGGTTGAAGGCGAACGCATTGTCAATAGAAAAGTAAAACTGATGGAGTAGCAGCTGCTGTGCTGCTGCTGCTGCAGCCGGAACTAACGGAACTTGTAAATTGCAATGGGATTTGGGAGGGAGCTGAAAAAAGAGAAGAGACAGGGAGGCAGGAAGACAGGGGGAAAGGGGAGGTAAAAACAAAATGGGCAAAGGATCAACAAGCGGCATGGCAGCGACCTTAGTAGCGACACAATTTCACTAAAGCCACCCACTGTGCCGCGCCTTGATGCCACATTCATTGTTCGTCTCGTAGTTGTTGCTCTAGCTGCGGTTGTTGTTGTGTTTGTTGCTGTTGTTCTGGTTGTTGTTTGCCATCAGCGCGAAAATACATGCATGTATATTGAATGAAGATGTATGCGATTGCAAATATGAGACTATGTATGCATATATTACGTATACGCCACGGTAAGTTCGATCAAAGCGAACGCTCGCGTAAAACCACTTGAGAATCGCACAGTAACCCCCCGTCTCTCTCCCCCTGCCACTGCCACTACCCTTCCGGTAGCCTGATATACGAGTATTTATATGCAATTCTACTTCATCTTTTATGTATACGCCCTGTCGTCACCGGCTTTCATATCCTTTCGAGTGTGCATATACTTATTTATTTGATGTCAGCCCGCCGTTTGCATATGTAAGTCGCTGTAATGATATTTGTTTGTTTGTTGGTTTGTCAGTTTGTTAGTTTGTTTGTTGCCTGTGCGTCGCCTGCCATTCACATGTTGTTTGCCATCACACACGCGCACACACTGAGTTAACCCCTCTTCCTCCTTCCTGCCTTACCTCTTTTAGTCATTCAAATAACTTGTGCACTTTTCTAATGGCTGCGACGCAAGCAGCCCCTGCTGGCTTTGGGCGCATTACAACACGCTTTCAATTCGTAGCACGATTCAATTACCACGTGCCTACCCAGAAGGCCGCTTTGAGCTCACATTTGCATACTGCCCGAAGGCATTTGTCAGCTCCAACTGCACTCCCCGAGCGACGACGACTCAGAGCAACGTTTTTAAGTGCAGCATTTTGAAAACCAGTTAAGTCGCCTTGTCCTGCATGAGAACCTGTATTTTCTGGCTTTAAATTTATGCTTCCATGTCGGAGTATCTTTACGGCATCTTAAGTGCATTTCTGCCTGCATTGTACATACTATCTGCAGCTCGAGCAGCTTTGGGTATAAGCTGCAAAAGCTATGTGCAAAGAACGAGAATGGCTTTAAAATTGCAAAGCAAAAGCAAAGAGGGAAAACAAAAGAAAGCTATAAAATTGTAATAGAATAGAAAGCTTTAAAATGTGCAGAAAATGAAGATGAAAACTAACGTTCATTTCTGCTTTTAATTTCGTTTTGTATTACTTATTTTGTCAGTTTCAAATTAATTTCAACTGCACTTCAAATGCGGCACTAAAAAGTATGCTACGAAAATTTATATTCATTTGGAGAGCTCAGCTTGAACTTTTAGTTAAAAAAAACTAGGCAAACTATTAAACTGTTGAGTAAATGCAGATAAAACTGACGTACATTTCTATATATTCAATTTCGGTTTCATTTTTCTTTTCCTTATAAAAATTATTTGGTTTCTATATTGAATAAAGTTCATTCTGTAACTTACACAATCTACCCTCATCATTATGTAATGACGCTCGATTGGGTTAAAGATGTGTATTTATCTGATTTTAAACCGGTGTTCTGCATATGTTTTAGTGGCAGGTTCATTAGATTAAACAAGTTAGTTCTTAGTCAAATTTAAAATTTAACAGCCCATAAAAGTATGCTATGAAAATTTGAATTCACATTGTGCACCAAGCTTTCAGCTTCAACTATCTTGCTAATTGCCAAAATATTAAGGCCCATATATCACATACACAGGCGTATATATGTATAGATATGTATTTTACATATATAGCAAGTCACCTTCCGCAGATTTGCCTGCCCAGGAGCATCGTTTACAAAGCCCCCAGATACACGTACTTACCGCATGTGAATGCGCATCAGATACGTTCGGCTTGATTGATGATGATATTGCGCCTATACACGGGGCTATGTGGCTTGCTGGTTTGGTGGTTTGGGAGTCGCTGAACACAACTAATGTACCCCGAGCAGGGAACGGCAAAGGAAATGGGCTTGGTCGCGCCTCGCTTGCGTCGTGCACATTATCCTCCTCTTGTGCCTGTCATGCTTAAAACCAGACAAATTCTATTATTTGTTGCCACTCTCTGTCGGTTTATGTGTGCTCTGTATGTGTGTCTGCACAATAGAAAGCGCTACACACATGCAAAGCGACAGGCAGCCAATATGATATGGTTCATATAGCACACTAAATCAGAGTCAAGGCTCAGGGCTGTCAGGGGGTGAGTAAGAGGGGGAGGGGTGGAAAATGTGCAAAATATTTTGGCTTATTTATTTGGTTTGCATTTTAAAGGATTTCCATTGCATGATTTGCACAACTGTAACAATTGCCATTAACCAAGGCACAACCACAACGACACTGTCAACACACCCTTATGTGTGTGTGGGGGGGGGGGTGAGGTAGTTGCCCAATGTGCTTTCCGTTGCCTTTTTGGCACCCTCTCAAGCCCATTAACTGGGCTAAGAGCGCGTCGTAAAGCTTACTCAAATAAAACCAGTGTCATTTCCATTTTCAGTTAAGACCACAACATTTCGCACAGCATAGTGTAGTAGTAGTTCTCGCTGTTATAATATCTTATGGGCTATATATTTTATACGGTCTTCTTATTCTATATTCATCTCCACTTTTGCCAACTTTAATATGTGTGTAATTCGCAGGGGAGTTTATGCTTTGCAATTCAACGAAGTGCTAACAGAATTTTGGCGAGAATTGCAATTCAAGTTTTTGATGAACTTTTAGTAACAGCACCTTGCAGTTGTTTAATGCCTATCTTTTAAGAGAATTTAATACTATTTCACAATTAAATATACTCTAAAGAGACTGTACCTACTTTGTGTTTAGATGTATAACAGTTAGACGCTGTCAATAGCTGTCGGTTTGTCCGTATGAACGTCGTGATCTCCGCAACTAAAAACCTAGACATACTAAATTTTACATTAAGGTTCCTGTGTAACCCACGTAGGTAATGATTACAATACAATAGACAAAACAAGGCTTCAACATCAATTGCCATCTGTTTGTCTGTATGAACTTCATGATGCCAGTCAATTTAAGAGCTAGAGACAGCAAACTTCACATACAGATTCCTGTTAACTGTACGCAGTTAAAAACTACTTTCAGTTTATGATGCCACGCCTGCAGTGTATGTTTTGGCTTTTCCAAGAAGAAGGGTATCTTAAAGTCGACTGTAGCATTGTTTACGTAATTTTACTGGCCTCGAGCTGTAAATTGAAATTGATTTTACGCAAATGAATTTCATGTAAGCGACAATCAATTGTCTGTCAATTGTTTTCGTTGTTGGTGTTGTTGTTGCATGTTGTGTGCACGCATCGTCGGGCAGTCGAAAATGTACTAAAAATAGCTAACCTAACAGCCATTCGAGCGACGCCTCTGCTTCGCTGGCACATTATTCCTGCTCCCTCGTCATTCTGCCCCCACTGCACACCCCTGGCAACCCTGGCAGAGCAACAGCTGTTGTGTTTGCACTTCATTTTCATATTTCAGCTCATTTATTATGCGAATTTAATTAATTATAAAGTTAAGTTCAAGTTAAAGTTGAATTCAATGTTACCATTTATCACACAGACACAACGAGGAGGAGACACAAACACACTGACAATGTCTTGCAGAGGGAGGGAGGACAGACCAAGTGACGGGCGTATGTGGGTCAGAGTTGACTTTTGGTGACATTTACATCTCACCGCCGGCAATTAGACGACACTCTTGGCATCACTCTAACACTTCAATTAGTTGGGGGGCAGAGCAAAGTTTCTCTTCCCTGCTGTGCCTTCTTCTCCTACGGAGGCGGGACATAAATTCGTAATGCCTGTGGGCATTAGCCAGCGTTCACACGCTCGATTGGAGGCTGAAATATGTCAGTTTTTGGGCCACAGTTGAAGCCAAGTACAAATCGAGGCTGCATACTTTTCTGCGCTGGCGCCAGACTCGAGTCGAGTTTGAGTTTGAGAGCATTAAAAACAATCCGTTGGCAATCGCAATCGACAGTGCCTGTGCTTAAATTATGCAACATGCTTTTAACGGCTCAAAAGGAAAAGCATTGACGGCAAAATTGCAAAATATGCGCGCCCAGCAAAAACAATACAAAAGGCGAGGCCAACGAAAATACCTGGTAACAAAAATCATTGCTGTCATTTTTGGCAAGCCTTTCTCTCTCTCGCACGCCCACTTCAACACGTAACTCTATACAGGGTGTCTCCTCGTGTCGTGTGTGTTTGTGTGTGTGTGCGGTATTGTGTGCTGTCAATTTTAATGGCCGGCCATGAAATTGAAATGCAAGCAATGAAAAATTCAAGCATTTCAACATGATGGACACTAGAACGACTTTAATTTATGGCCCAGGCATTTGTTGCAATATCACAGAGATACAAACGCAAACACAACAACAACAACAAGCACTGTGTGACAACAGTGACAACAATAAGTACGACAACAATAACAAGAAGTACCGACAACTGTTTACTGTTTCCGACTGACTGAAATTTGAATGCAAACAGTTTAAATCAATTGTGGCAGCCAGTTGCAAGTGAAAAGTTAAGAAAGTATAAAACGAACAATTGATCTGCATACACGAGTATTAAATGATAGTTTACTGAACTATTTTAGTTTGCTAAATGAAATAAAGAGTAAAGAATGAATAGAAATAAGGATTTACCTGCATATATTAAAGGATAGTTGACTGAGTGATATTTGGTTGTCTAAATTCAAGAAAAAGTTCAGAAAATATACAAAGCAGAATTCATCTCTTTTTATAATAAATGATAGTTCACAGAATAAGATTAGATTGCTCTAACCTAACAGAGGAATAGAAGAACAGCAAATCAATAGAAACAGTTCGATTACTGAGCTCTTTCAGTTTGTCTGCCTCAAGGCTAATTGGCAAACAGACATTGGATAATCGAACTCTTTCGAATGTATTTCGGGACTTTTTGCATTTCGAATTTGCATTGTAATCAAAATGCCATTAGGCATATTCCCTCTCTCTCTCTCACACACTCTATCTCTCTCTCTTTCTCTGTCTTTGTCTATTTGTCGCAGTCGAGTCAGCTCATATTGTCTGCATTTTTATTACACTTTGGCATTTCAATTTGTGCCGCTTTTAATTATTAAGGTCGTTTCATTGAGGCAAACCCAACTAGAGCTCATCGCCTGCCTGACAGCGAGAACTGTCGTGTCCTGCTGCTGTGTCCTGTGTAGCAAATGCGATTGCTTTAATGACCGGACCACAGTGTCTGTCTTGTCTACAGGTCCGCCTGCCATTCTTGTTGCCTGTGTAATTGGCCCATCAATCCTGTTAGCCGGATAGGCCTTGCGTTTTATTGACATATTGAGCCAAGTGAGTGACAAGTCTCCGTTTCACTCAAACGACGGAGGGGGGTCTCTAATTGCAGTTTAATGATTGGCCAACACATTAGAACTTTGTGCCCACGTCAGGTGCTCAGCTGACAAATAACCGTTATCGCAGCACGCTCTTTCCGAATGCTTTATCGCGTCTACCAGCTGCAGCAGCTGCTGCTTGTTTATTCATGGAAATTCAATGAATTTTCATTTGTGGCATAAATTAATTTATCAATTTGATGCTGAAATTCAATTGAATGTTTGAATAAAGTTACGTTTCCAAATGAATTTTATGCCTGCACTTAAAATGCAGATGCATTCATGAATGCATCGAATGTGACAACAAAAAGAGAGAAACATTCAAAGTGAAATTCGCATATTTATTGCCAAAATGTGTAAAGCAAAGAATGTAATTAAATTATTTATTGCAAAGTGTAAGGGGGTGCTCAAATAATTTCCATAAATTGCCCTATTGATTGTCGTCTCTGTTTGACTAACAATAATTCGCAAATTGAAGGGCGAACAGGTCGTATGCGCAATAAGTGCGTTGCGTATACGCACAGTCGTCAGGCGACTTTAACTCAATTTGCCACGCTGATAAGCTGCAAATTTGGTTTACGTGCGACAACAAAAGCAGCAACAACAACAACAGCTACAACAACGAAAATCAGCATAAAACGAAGGGGAGCATGCAAATGAATTGTATCTCTATCTCGATGTCAATGGCTGCCATTCGTTTTGATAAACTCCATAAAAGTATCCATGGCAAGTTCGAATTCGACTTCCAAGTAGATTTTTCTTTTTTTTTCGTGCACCATTAAATGCCCGCGGCGCAGGCCAAAGTAAATCCTTTTGCAAAGCGAAAGAGGGAAAGAGAAGGAGTAGCAATGAAAGGAGTAGAAGAAACGACTAAGAAAAACAAGCAAAGAAGGCGCCAACATCTAACAAACGACATTTGCAGATAAGGTTTAACATGCGCTGTCTTCCTCTCCCTCTCTCTCTCTCCCTACACTCCTTTCTCTCTGCGTCTCTTTCGGGGCCTTTTAATAAAAGTTGCGGCTGCAATAAAAAGAAAAGAGAAGACGAAAAAAAAAAACATACACACACATAGAGAGAGAGAGAGAGTAGAAAACGACAGTCCCGAAATCTGTTGCTATGTCGCAGGCTCTCTTATCTGCAGGCGCACATGCTGCCCCATCGTTTCACCTACCCCCTACTTCACCCTCCTCTGCCCTCTGCGACTTTTTGGGCTGCGTTTTGCAAATGGAATTATTACATTTTTATGAGAAATTCGCACGACGCGTGTCGTAAGACAATGAAATCCTGCGACAAGACCCAAGCATAACCACATATACACAAGCAGACACACACATTCCCACACATACACACACAGACACACCCTCATAAAGAGCCACACTCTCTGTAACTAGCTTTATCTATGGCCAACTCCAGTTCGAACTGCAGAAAATACGTGAAAATAAATCATTTTATTGCAATAGAATTTCTCCCCTGTTCGACGACGGATGTTTGCTTGCCACACAGTGCTGGCTGTCAGTCAACGCTCACACACACAGAGAGAGAGAGGGAGAGGCGTAGCGATTTATGTGACCATGGGGAGCACGTCGCAGCGACAGTTTCGCATTGCTTTAATATTAATAAGAGTGCGCCTTGTCAATATGCGACGTCGCACAGGAAGTTCCAGCACAATGACAACCAAGACTTCGTTCACTTGCCACTGTTTTTATTATCGCTCAATTCAATCTCGGCCAGAAATTGAGTACAGTTGCCCCCACCCACCCCTCGTTCCCCTTGTTTCCCTCTGCCTGTTGCCGGAAATAACAGGCAACACTTTACACTGTGCACGAACGGATGTGTTGCTTTGATGCACGTCGTCGGGTTGTCCGGTTTGAAATGTGTCTGTGTGTGTGTGCCTGTGTGTGCCTGTGTGTGTTTGTGTGTCAGCCTTGGCCGCTCTGGAGCTTTGGGGCGCAGTGCCTTAAGCCAGAAAGAGAGAAAGATTCGACGTTGCAATTAATATTTTTATGTAGCACGCGCGCGCTGCCTTGGTGGATATTTAATTTAATTATTAATTCGCACTGGCCGCGCTGCTATTATGCTTATTAAACCAAGCGCACAGCCAATTAACTTGCACACACACAGGCACACACACAATTGCACACTTATCTCTAGTTAATTTCGGACGCGTGCTGCGCTATTCAAGTTGGCAAAAGTCGCGTCCATTATTTGCTTGGCCTGTGCGAGCTTAATTGCGTTTGAATTGCAAACAAAGCAGGGCACAATGCCAGCAACACTGTGGCACAAGTGCCAGGTGGCAGGTGGCAGGTGGCAAGTGCCGGTCGTAAGGGAGTGGCATCTCTCTTTTTTGGGAAAGGAACAAAAGGCCATGCCCAAGATCAAAGTCAACGTGTCGTGTTCTGTCGCCTTGCAGTCGAAAGTTTTGTGGGTGCCCATTTTCAGTTGACGATTGCACCTCACGAAACTTTGTCCTTATGCCCAGTGAGGTGGCCAGATACCCCCTTGTCCCTCTTTTCCCCCGTTCTCCTCTCCTTCTCCCTCTTTCACTTGCACACTCTAAAATATTCATAATGAAAGTTATTGTTTGCCACTTTGCCAGGGCAAGCTCAACCCACGTTCGTGTGTATGTGTGTGTGTGCCACGCCCCCAAAGTTTGTGCACAACTGGACTGGCTTTGATTGTTTTGTGGCTTGCAAAGACTTTGGGGGCTCCCGAGCGACAAGTTTCGGCAACGGGAAAAGCTGTTCAGTTCATGTCGAACTTTGATTGAGTCGCAGCAACAACAACAAAAAGAACAACAACAGAACACTGGCAAATTTAATTAATGTACTCAAAGTGGGGGAGGCTGTACTATACTATATACATATATATAGTACATGCAGCGAGTTAATTAAATTACCGTTCACTCAGGTGGAAATCTAATCACATTTGTCTATTAACCAAAATGCTATCGAGCTACGTTTTTGATAAATTGCCAGTGTGCGAAACCTTGCAAGACTGTGCACGACTCTGCACGACTGTGCAAGACTGTGCACGCAGCACGACTGTCTCAAGCAGCCCGGCCCGTCCACGGTCTCGGCCATATTTCTTGGGGGGGGGCTTAACGGCTCGTTTATGGCCCACTTGGATACAACATCAAGTCGGGGCTATTAAATATAATTGCCAGCAATTTTTACAATCTACTTAGGAAATCATTTTTAATGTGCTTTCAAAAGCTGCTCCAGCTACAGTCCGTCCTCTTGCACACCCCCCCTCCTGACTAACATGCTAATTGAGGACTGTGAAAAGTGTCCACCTGCTCGGCACAGGAGCAGCACAAAACAATAGAGTTTTGCAATTTAAATTAACATTTTGAGTGAATCTAATAAAAAGGCAACCAGGAGAAGAGAGTCTGCGATAAAAAGTGCAAAGCAAAGCAAAGCAAAGAGGACAACAACACAAGAGCTGTACACAAATTGTTTTTGCAACTGTGCCTCGACCAGGTGGACAACACGTTCCGGCGTTAGATTTTTTATGCATTCCCAACATTGTTGCGGCTGACTTTGGTTTGGTTTAATGTTGCGTCCCTTTTGCCTGCCTGCCTGCCCCGCTTCCTCTACCTACCCCCTTTTGTTTATGTGGTCAACAACAGCAGCGGAAAAGAATATAGAATCAAGTGCTGAAGGAGGGACAGAGAAGGGTTGGGTAAGGGGGGGGGTGACAGCCGTTTCACATTTCACTCGCTGCCATACATATTTTAATGTGCTCTGCCTGGCTGAGGCGATTCCTTGCTGGTCAAAAGGGCTGCGACACGCCTTGCAGCGGGGCAAGCCAAGCAACAGCTATGGCGAAAGTGGCAAAAACCGAAAAGCGGCTAAAGGGCCAGCGGGCTAAATACACCCCTCTCACACACACATACACACACACACAGGCAGGCACACACACACACACATGCTTGGTCACACGCCCATGCATACATACATGAAATTTCACACTCGCCCGAACGGCGAAAGGCGAAAAGGGAAACAAAAGTTGAGGGACAAATGCAAATACACAAACAATGACGGCGAGGGGCTACTAAGCCAAGCTAAGAAGGTTTTGGTAAACAAATACATACACAAACAGGCACACACACACAAACGAGCACACACACACAAATATGCCCGCACAGGCCAAGCACACACAGAGTGTTGTTGTTGCTGTTGCTGCCAGTCGGGGACATTCATAGTTAAAATTTGGAGAGACAGCGCCGAGAGATTTGGCAAACAGTGGCACTGCCAGTGGCAGCCTCTCGCCTTGCCCCTCCTTCTACTTGTTCCTCTCTCTCTCCCTCTTTCTCCCTCTCTCTTTCTCTCTGTCTTGCTGTCTCTCTCGTGTTAATCAAGGTTCATACAATCGCAACAACAACAGAAGCGCAAAGTTAGCACGTGCCAAAATGGACAGCACATTCATACACACACTTGCACACTCACACACACACACTCACAGAGAAGTGTGTGAGTTCGGTGACATTTTGGTATACCCTACTCCAACGACCCATAATTACAGTGAACACTCTAAGGGAGTTACAAAAGGCAATGAAGCTTTAAAATTTAAGAACATTTTTGATGACTAAAGCGCAAGATATTAATTTCTCTGCTCAGTTTAAAGCCTTAACATGAAATATAGAATAGTAATAGATAGAAATATGGGATATCTCTTTAGTTGAAGTTATAGATTAAGAAGCCAGATTTTAAAATTATTGAACAACAATGAATAGACATACAATGTTCCCGTTTTAAGGACTTAATTTGCTTATTATACGAGACTTGTATAACTTTCTGTGCAATAAAATTTAGAAAACTTATAAACTTTAAACAAAAAAGTTATTTTGACCAACTTTTTTCACTTTAACCTTACTTCAAAATTATAAATAAATCACTTAAACTTCTAAATTTAGGTTTGGGACGTCAAAATAAAATTTCCTTTTCAAAGCACTTGAAATGAAGTAAAACGGATCAGTAGATCTGATCGAAAAATTCGAAATAAACGCATAAAAAGTTTTAAGAATCTATAAATTTGCACTAGAGCAGTAAAAAAAACTATGAATCATATTGCAGTGGAATTTTAAGAGGAAAACTCTCCTTTAGGGAGAAAGAGGTTTAATAAATTTATTCCTTGTTCTCTTTTCAATAAAAGAAATATAACTAAGAACAATAAACAATTTCGCAAACAACTCTGCAGTCAAAAATTGTTCTCTGTTCTGTTTAAATATTAAAAATGAAGTATTCAATCCAAAGATTTCTTCAACATAAATTAGAGATATCTTTTTCGTTTAACACTCTAAAAGAATATTTAAGATTTAAATTTACATAAAATGAAATGCGAGAAACGCTTAACAAATTCGTTTTATAAACTTTTTGCAATCTAACAAAAATATCAGCTTACCATTGATGAATCGTGCTGAACGTACCCCACAAACTGTGAGTTCGCTGCCAAGGCAATGTGTCTCTGGGATAGGGCAGATTTGAGTGTCTATTAAAATCGATTGATTTTTTGATGGTTATGGCCCATTGTTCCCTTCCCCGGTCATTGTATATAACATCATGTGGATTAATGGCAGACCCTTTAAGGTAATAACAAATAACTGAATGGCACATTATGCAAAAGTGGGCGCACCCGAAAGCCGAAAAGCATAAAGGGATAATGGCCAATAACTATAATATTTTAGTTCAATAAAGACGCCTTCGCATCAATTTAGTTGTACAGGCTAATTAGAGGAGTATAAGGTCCATAACGGCGATAAGTGTGTGCATAAATTAGCGTACACATGATGGAATACTTTTAGTAATTACTGTACCACAGGCAGTTTCATTAAATTGCCATATTCGAGGCTTACATTCTACATTTTTGGACAGTTTGTTTTGGTTTTAAGCCCTCAGAGCAATTTATGGATATCGTTGTGAACTTTGAACATTCAATATGCAGCGAAATAACTGACCCCAATAGCCAATAGGGAATCCATTGCCATCAATTGCGTGTTGAATGATTTACAAGTGCATTGCAGACACACACACAGAGTCATTGCGGAAAACCGCTAATCGAATTTTCATATTTTCATATATTTGCAGATTATGCGACCCTCATATCGGCGGCCACTTGAACAGCTGAACAACTGAACCAACCAGCACAAATCGGCGGAACTGAAAGTGGGACAAACTGTACATAGCGAGAGAGAGAGAGAGGAGAGGAGTGGAACCACAACATGGAAGTAGAATTAGAGCCCACACAATACCCACACAAACAGACACACACACACAGACATATGAGTATTCCCCACTGTTATACTATACTAAACTGATAGATCCGACTGTGCTGACATGTCGTTGATACGTGAGGAAATAAATAAATAAATAGCTAAATAGTTAGATAGTATTTGGCACCCTCAAAGCGCAGAGATTCCACAATATTTATAGCGCAAATTGTAATATCAATATCAATAAATAAATTAATAATAACTGCCGTCAGCTGTCGGCAAACAAATTTCTAAATTCCCACAAAACGCGAAAAGAAATTGCAAAAAAAATTGCAGAAAAAAAGAAACTGAAAAGAGAAAACACTTTCAAATGTAGTATGCAAATAGTGCGCTCCGATAGTTTTCACAATTTTCACCAGTTGTATATAGTAACGATGATAACATATATATAGGCATTTCTTCTCATTTGATAATTACGATATGGAATGATATCAGATTCGTTGCCTTGGCGAGGGAGGGTGGTAGCATTTAAGTAGGCAAAAAACAAAGAACAAGAAACTATTGTAAATGGATCTTAAGTTAGCGCAAAGGAATCGAAAATAAACAAAGCATATACACAAATCTAATTGATTATAATACAACTTCTGTGCTTATAGATAATATACATATACAGATATAGTATATATACACACAATTGACGACCAAACAAAAGTTGAAAACTTTATATTTAGATCATACTATAAAAGTCAGGCTAACACTGAGAAATGATGTCCTATGTGAGCTGCATTCGAAACTTACTCTACATTGATCCTAGAACTAAAACATCTACACACGATTAGCACACACACACAACATTTCAGAATGATTTCACTTTTCAAATCTTGTTTCTGAGGTGAAGACTCGTTTTCTCGGTAGCTCCAACTTGAGATATAGGAATGATTTAGTATAGTACGAAAGGCTTGTTAGTGATACTAATTTTAAATATAGAAAAAAACTAAAGAAAATATGTAACAGTTTAGTTATCGGGCGGTGAGTTCTTGAAAGCAATGCGATGACTTCTAGAGTTATAAAAGAAAAGACACCAAACCAGATAAGCTACTTAATTCAGATGATTCTTTTGCTTTCTATGTGGGGACAAGGCAAAGCAACACTAGTCAACAAAATGTAGAACATTAGCAGCAAATCTTTGATTGAATTCGATTGGGATTCAGTTTTCTATTACTTTACAGTTTGTAAATTACATTTCATACTTAAGGCAGAACAAATAACTTGTTGACTAGTGTAATTAGGGGAGATTGAAGATGAAAAGCCAGTCATCTGCCTAAGCAAATTACACATTTAGTTGAACACATCCATAAGCACACAAAACATAAGTACATAATACAAATGACAAAGTACAGTGTTCTCTCGGTTATGTGAACTACACACAGCAGCAAACATCTTCCCACTTTACACTTGCTTGAGCCCGTATTTTACTTATCATTTGAATTATTCAAAACCTTTTGCTAAGCAAGCATGTTAACAAATTAATCGAATTAATTTCATTCACTTGTTTCCGAAATTGATTGTATATAGAAAAGTCACGACTCAGCAAAGTAGAAATACTTAAATAACGTACTCGTATACAAACTAACGCATACACACACACACACATACACATACATGCACACATACAAACTGGCACACTTACAATAAGTAACACCATGCAAAGGCATAAGTAAACAAGTTCCAAGCAAATCTTACGAATATTCACACACACGCTCAAAGTCACACACACACACACATAGAAGATACACACTCATACATAGAAGACACACCCACACACACTGACACACCGCATCGAATGGCACATCAATGCAGTACTATATCGAAAACAATTTAGCAATTAGCATTAAATATTAACGAACTGTCTGAGCAAAAGCAAACTAACTAAAGCGAATGCCTAAGCTAAGGAGAGGACACAGTAAATACAACAACATGAACACTAAACGAACACAGCGCAGCAGCTAAACGAGTATATCAAGTGAACAAATGTTAAATGAAAAGAGAGAAAATAAAAGAATACCAAAAACAAAAAGGAAAAACATAAGAAAAACGACGAATAAGAAATACTTCAAATTCCATTTCCATGCAATTTCATTTGGGTGCAGTGGGGAGGGGTGCAGGGAAGGGCAAGGGGTATTTTCAGTTGAAGATCTACTGCGGAATCGCACGCATCATCCGTTCAATTGGACAACCGGAAATGGCAGAGTGGAAGTGCCAGAGGCGAAAGACTGCAACGGGCACTGATTGAATACGTTCTCGTTATGAGGGTCACAAGTGAATAAATAAAGTACCCTCACATACACAAACACACACAGGCACACAGACATGTGCATCGAGTGAAATTGGAGTAACAAAGGGTGTCGTTAACTCTTGATGCACAGAGCACTCTCTTCACTGGGTTAGCTCTGAACAGCGGATTGGCGGGTTATGCCATGAAAATCACGATTGCATTTTACAGCTAAGTAATGTGAGAGCCACTGTGCTCTCTAAAACGGAACCCATATACTACTGTTTACTCAACCAAGCATATGATTTTCTTCTGTTTTTGAGCGCATTTTGAGAGTTGTTTGGCTTTTTAAATTAACTTCATTGAAGAGAATTTAATTGGATGAGATATAAGTATGAAAGATTATTAAGAACTTAGGGTATTATAGATTTGCAGATTAGGATAAATTAGTTTTAAGGCGCGGTCCAGCAGGTCTGTAGTGCCCTCAATTCAATTTTAATTTACAGTTTCTTATAGTTCAATATAAAATTTATGTTATCATTTAGTTTACTATGCAAAACCCTTATAAAATCTTAGTTCCCTGTCAATTTTTGTTTCATACTTAAAGTTATATTTGCATAATTTGCATACAAAATATTAACTATAAAATATTAACTATTAATAATACTTTTTTTAATCTATTAAAATGAATGTAAGCTAAGCACTTTATATATGTGTAATAGAAACTGTATTATGTGCCAATTATATGACCAAGTTTCTTTTAATATTTTAAAAAATGTCTTTACAAATTTTGTGTAAATTTCAAATGTTTTCTTTATCAATGTGCATAGCCTACACAATGTTTACTTTGTGTCTTTTCATAAATATTTAATTTATATATTCGCTTACATATTTTTGTATGACAATTATATGACAATAGCTGTATGTGCCTAATATTAAATTCCTACCCTAACAATTCCATACTTATTTTTCTAAATTAACTAGTAAAACCTTGAAACCTTGAAAACTGCATTTCAAATTCATTAAATATTTGATTTATTGAGGGTAAAACCAACATGACTTCAACTTCTGTTGCACATTGTCATCCTTAACGTATTGAGATCAATTTAATAACGCTCAGTATAAATTGCAAGAGTCAGATATATGCGCGCGTTATATGTAATTAAAACTGGCAGGGAGAGGAGTGCATAAAAGAGATAGAAAGAGAAGGGAAAAGGGGAGAGCAGCGGGTAGCAGAAAGAAAAGCACACAAGCCGCAAATAAATTAAATTAGTCAACAGACGCGAAAAATATGCAAACCGAATGCGTGAAACCGCCACAAAAAAAGGAAACAAATAAAACAGAAATACTGTAAAGAAAGGAAGAGGGAAAAATAAATAAACGAAGTTGAAAACCCCAAAATGAAATATGGAAAAAACGCGTGTAAATAGCGTGCGCGCGTTTTTTAACGCGCGCGACACGGGCGAATTTGCACCTAACCCAAAATGGCAGGTGACACAGGTGCTTAGCAACCAAGAGCCAACGCAAGAGCAGCGACTATCCCCCCTCCCTGACGCTATTGCTGTCTCTTTCTGGCGCATATTTAAATGCCGCGCAACAAGCATTTATGTAAATTGAAAATATGCCGGAACAGAACGAAACGGAACGGAACGGGGCAACCATTTAAATTCAATTGTCGCCATGGAAATCCGAGTGTGTAAGGCAGAGTAGGGAAGGAGGGCGGGTGGAGAGGAGAGAGGAGGCTGCTCTGGCTGTGGGTGCACGCAATGAGAATTTATATTTATTATTACGATTACAGTTCAGTCCGAGAACGTGGGCCGTGCAGAGCAGGCGGAGATTTTCATTCGACATTCGAATTCGTGCATCAATAAGTGCGCGTATAGTGACAGTCTTGAAATTACACACCCACACACCCACACACGAACACACATACCCAACATGGAACGCCTGCTGGACCTGTTCGACAAGGCAGATCCCTTTTCCACCTGGTGGCCCACCTTAGCAGCCGTTGTTGTTGGCCTTGTAATAACAGTGCGGTGAGTAAAGGGGGTGTGGCACTGTGGCATGCTGTGGCAGACTGAGAGGGACAATGGCATGACGAGGGCAGTGGCATGCTAAGGGGAGACTGTGGCAGGCTGTGCCGGCGCCGCATCATACATTTTCATGAGGCAACTTGCGGAAGAGCGCAATGATAAGAAAAGTGCAAAAAGCAGCAGGCGCTGAGGTTGCCTCACTGAGCAGACAAACTTTGGCCGGACACGCTTCGCCACATACATCTTTATAGATATATCTAGCCATATATATCGTAATATATATGTACATATATATAAATGTCGCGACAAGTAAAAACTCGCTTTATTTGAAACTTTTTAAGTGGATTTCATAAAGCGGGCGACGAAGAAATGCGCATTCCGTGCCCTCGCCATCTTTCTTCATCCCCCACTTGAAACTTGCCCCCAACTGTGGCAGAGTGTTTGGATAATGTGTGTGTAATATCTAAGGATTATTTTTGCGCGTTGCACTTTGGGTCGCGTCTCGCTTTGCGCGCTTTTTGCGGCCTTAGCCTTTTTGCCACTTGCAGGTGTAAAAGCCACTGACATGCGGCCGAAGGGGGCGCGGCATTGAGCAATGCGCTACTGCTGTTGTTGCAATTGCAATGGGTGGCAACATGGGCAGAGCGGGCAACTGCGGCAAGTGCCAAAAGCTGCTGCAGCAAATATTTGTAAAGTGGATTTTCTCAAGTCGACTGAAAGTAAATGCGGATGGTAAATGAATTCTGAAATGTTTCTAACTTGCAACTGTGTGGGAGGAGGCAGACAGACAAACAGACAGAGAAAGAGGGAGAGGGATATAGAGAGAGTGAGTAAGGTGCACCAGTGGCAAGTGCCAAATAAGTGTCAAGCAATGAAGTGGAAGCTCATAATGCAAGATATACTAGAAAAGTACATGTTACTTCAGGAAATTAGTTTCTATTAGTTGTGCTGTTTTCGAGAACTAGAGATATAGAGATAGAGATATACATAGATTAGAAAAGTTAAGATCTGATAGATTTGTTTGTTATATTTCTACTAATTTGATAGTTTTTCATGTAGTTTTATACGTTACTGTGATACAACTTTACAGTTTACAGTTTCACTTAGAGTCTTTCAAGTCTTATACTCTAAGTACTATACACTTTCAATCATATCTCTCAACTAAACCCAAGAAGCATTAATTCTTGACTCGAATAGGTCAAATACTTTAAATTACTTAGGTCCTCTCTGCGATTATCTGTCGTCTGCATATGCAAATTAGTCTGCTGACTCCATTGACGTCTCTCAATAAGCCAGACCCAGTTTGGCTTCGGGTGTCGACCACGCCCCTTGGCCAGACAATGGTTACACATCATTAGGCGACAGTCCGACCACGCCCATGCGGCCCGTATAGAGTTTCTCTCCCTCTATCTCTGTGTTTCTCTCTCTCTCTCTCTGTCTCTCTCTGATAATTCGCTTCGCCCGCATTGCAGGACCATAATGAGCGGCCAGCGCTGCCCGAACGATAATCAAATCAAGGAGCAAATTGTCGTAGTTACAGGAGGCAACAGCGGCATCGGCTTGGAGATTGCCAAAGCGCTTGGGGCACGTGGCGGCCGCATTATCCTGGCGTGTCGCAATATGACGGCCGCTGAACGTGCCGCGGCCATTATCAAGCGCGAACTTGGCTGCCACACCCCAATCGTGCCGGGCGACAGCGTAAATCCAGCAGAGCGTTACTTTGTGGAGGCACGTCATCTGGATCTCTCCTCGCTGCAGAGTGTGCATCGTTTCGCCGGGCAACTAATGTCCGAATTCGAACGCATCGATGTGCTAATCAACAATGCGGGCATTGTGTTTGGAGACACGCGTCTGCCCACCGAGGATGGCTTCGAGCAGCACAGTCAGGTGAACTATTTGGGTCCGTTTCTGCTGACTCAACTGCTGCTGCCACATCTGGAGAAGGCGGAGCAGGGCCGCATCATCTTTGTGGCTGCTCACGCCCATCAGGCGGCCAAAATCGATTTTGACGATCCACTCAATGTGGGCACCTGGGCCGTTAAGTTCCATCCACGTGATGCCTTCGCCCATTCCAAGTTGGCCGTGATTCTGGCCACACGCTGGCTGGCCAGAGAGCTCAAAGGTAAGCAAGTAACTGCCTTCCCCCACCACACGCGCTGTGGGGCGCATTTCTGCGTGTGAATTATTGAAATGCTTAACTCGACACGAGTGGGAGATTTTTGAGATTTTCTCTCTTCTTTTTCTTATTTAATAATTTTGCAATGATTTCCCCGCAGATACCGCTGTCACGGTCAACTGCTGCACGCCCGGACTGGTTAGGGGCACCCGACACCTGCGCAAGTAAGTAAACCAAATTGAAATCTAAACGAAAAATCCCCAACAAAACGAGAAGACCAGTTGCACTTAGCGCTAAGTGCAACGTGCAACTAAATTTTTAAACTCATTTCGCGACCGCGCAAAAAACTTTTGCTTTTTCATTTAGCTTAACGAAAGGGGGCTGGTTTTAAGTGGGGAACGGGGTCAGTAGGCGGATCACGTCGGAGTCGTCGTCTGTGGACCTCTTGGCAGCGCATCAAGCACTGCAGCATCAAATGCCGAAGGCCAAAAGCTAATGTAATTAAAGATTTCCAAGTGGAAAGTGAAAAGTAAAAAGCGAAAAGCCCCCAAGAGTCGATTGACCTCAGAGCTGACTGCACAATTCGCCAAACTCAAGGTTAAATTCACGTTGAGTTCACATAATTATTGGACTGAAATGATTTACATTTTTACCGAATTCAACGAGCAAGAAAATAGCTTAAAATGTTTTAAGAAAAGAAATATAGTGCAAACTGTACTGCTTACAGTACTGGTTACAGTAGCAATTACAGGCTTGTTAACAGAATCGATTACAGGCTCTTTAGCAGACTCGATTACAGGCCCATTTAAGGAGTCGATTAAATACACGATTAAAAGCTCAATTTCAGATTGTCCGATGACAGATTCGCTGACACGTAAAATTACAGGGATCAGTATTCAGTATTTTTTTCAAATAGCGACAGAGACAAGGTGCATGTTTTGAAAGCAAAACTTAATCAAAACTTACAGACTGCTCTTTCTCATATCTAGCTAGTTTCAATAAACTGTAAACCTCAATTGTATCGAAAACATCTAAAAGAACGCACTTCATCAATTATACAATTTATCGAAGTACTGCCGTATATCCTTCTCTTCTGCTAACGCATAATCTCTTTCACCTTCATGGATGTGAATGTGTTTTAGAGCTCTTCGCTTTGTTATGCAACCCTTGCTTTTTCGCCTAGTGACGTTCTCACAATCGCTATAAAAGGTTCCAACGTTGTCTAAACAAACTGAAATCCATTAGGATGACTGTCAAGGACAGCAACAGCAACAGCAGCAGCAATGCAGAGCGCAGCGCGCAGGACGTTGGCGCTGGGGTTGGGAGGAACTGGGCAAAAAAGGAGTCTGATGACATGGGCTTAAAGCCTGTGCATGCAAATTGGCTGTCAGCAGCGAGCAGCATTCTCACCTCCTTCTCTTACTTCACCCCCTTTCACACTCTCCCCCCACTGGCACTCAGCTTAACAACTGTGCGTTAGCCTGTGCGGGGCTATAGAAAAAACTAAATTTGCACAATACACTGAAAAGGACGTGCAAACACGACAAACAGTTGCAAATTGCGGCAGCACAAAATGACTACAAGTTTGCTGCAGCTGTTGTTGTTGCTCTTGTTGCAACAACAACAGCTGCAGCAAACTTACAAGCTGAGTGCGCCATGCTAGCTGCCTCGCCCCCATTTGGTATCATCTGCGTAGATAATCGAGCATCGAGTGGCACTTGCAACACACTCAGCCTGCGAGGCCTCTGCTTATGCAACAAAAGTGAAACGTGATAATTAAAATATGCCAAGCACGATGAGAGACGCCTTCGCAGAGAAGAAGACCAGGAAGGAACCCAGACTCGCACTCGACAATTGCCTACTTCTTGGGGCCGAGACGTGGGAGTCAACTTGGCCTGCCTAAACTTTGTCAGGATCGTGCAGTTTTGAGTTATTGCCCAGTCGCGCACAGCTGACAGCAGTTGTTGTTGCTACCCAAGGAAGGTGCAGAAGCAAGGGTATATTCAACTTGAGAAGCCTGTGAGCACAGCAAACTGTACACAGGGTATGTTATAGTCGCTCAACTGAACCTTTTCTAGTTGTGTTGCTCTTGCTGTTATTTTGACCCGAGCTGTAGCTGAGCGATTGTTGTTGCCAGCGGCGCCGCTGTGTCAGCAAACCAAGTTCAAATGACAAGCGAACATCGTCAACGCCCTCGTCTTTTCCAACACTCCATCACAACACACTCTGCCACTTGCCTCTCGCACAATGTTTGGCGCTGAATTAATGCGAGATTTATTGATGCCTGCGTTTTGCCGTGATATCACAAATCTGCGACTTTTTGGCAGTTATAAATTAGACATTGTCACACACATTGTGTGTGTTGCCAACAGGCGGGATGCCTCCGCAGAAGCCGAGCTCATTTCTCAGCACAATGAAGTCATTCACAATAGTCGATGCTAATCTGCAAAAATACTCAGTCTGTCGACACATGCGAGAAATATGAAGATAAATGTTTGGGTTAAGCAAATGTTGGCGTGAAACTTTTTCTGCTTTCGCCAAGAGAACTGATAGTTCAGATTGTCTTGTGATAGTAAACTGAAATCAATTTACAATTGTTTCAATATTGTAAATCGATAAATATTGCTAACCATGCAATTTATTTTTTCATTAATTTTATTTATTTTATTTATTCAATTTACTTTAATATTTTTGCAGTATAAATTAGCTTTTGATAAATAATTGGTGCTATCAAAAACGTTTTATCAACATTCTATTCCAGCGTTGCCAATTGCAATAATGTTTGGTATTTTGCAGTCGACAGGAACTTTCTATGACTGACAAGTTAATTTTCTATCGACTGCTTTGTACATTGTGCAGAGAATTGCAATTATTTATGCAAATATTGCAAGTATTTTCAAGATTGAGTTTAATCCTCGTTCCATGCTGCGTCTAAGCAACAAGCATAACAAATTGTTTCTTAGACACAGTTGTAAATCTCAGATTCGTTTCGTGAATCCTTTTCAGCTGGCATTATTTAGGATTTGCCAGGGATTTAACAAGTTTTCAAAGAAAATAAAACAAATAAACGTCTGCTCTTGACATGTGAATACATATTTTCTTTTTCCGTGTTGAGAAAATCAGTTGGCAACTTGGCAACTATAAGAAGATTATAATCCCTGTCCATGCTTCAGTCCACTTAGCACACCTGTGCATATGCCCTGCGTGTGTGTGTTCGTGTGTGAGTGCAATAGCACGCACCACAAATTACACAATTCAATGGCAATAATTGAAATATAGTTGAGTGAAATGTTAGGAGCAAATTCAATATGCTGCCCAACTGGACACACAAACCCAGAGGGAGAAGGGAAGGGGAGCTGCTGTCACAAGCCACAAAAGCATAATCCATCATAGACACGAAATTGTAATGTCTACACATGTTGAAGCGGCAGCAACGGTTGGCAATGGCAATGGCGATGCCAATGGCAGGTGGCGTAGCAGGGCCAGGACAAAATAGGCAGAGAAAACATTGTTAACATGCGTCATTACAATTTGCAAAATGCCATATGAGCAAATGTTACACTGAAAGAAAAGGATGCGTAATCTACTTCGAATATGTTTTGTTATTTTATCAGCTCTGTAAATGATTGAAAGGAGTTGACTCTGATGAAGCAGTCTTGTTTATCTGCAGCTCTGTTGTGTTTTGCTGAGTGTATGTGGCGCGCTGCACGGTGAAACAATGAAAAGCGAAACAATGAAAGAAAAGAAATCAAATGCCGAGACAGGCGTACAAATCATTTGGACATAAAACGCAGCACCTTGACAGACGGCTGTGGCCGAGACCGAAGAAGGAGAAAAAAAAGGAGACAAGGAGACGGAAGAAAGAGGCTCAGTAAGCGGCAATAGGCACGTGGCACGTGACCCGGGCGCAGCGCCAAGAACAACAGACTGCCACACACACACGCACATAAACTGCCCCGGGGCTGCGGCAATAAAACAGCAAATGAACAGCGGAAGTAACATCAAGTGGACGTGTATGAGTTGGCCTACAGTTCACCTCCGAATGTGTGTGTGTGTGTGATACACACATACATGACCAAAACGGCACCTTGCCTGCATTTACTTCCTGCCCATTGGCTGCCTGCACTCATCCGTTCGAGCTGCTTTCGTCTTGCATTTTATGTCGGCGTGTTCTCAACTTTTTCCCCGTACATGTTTTGCTTCTCCAAGTAGATTTCCTATTTACAGACTTTGTAGCGCCAAATTGAACTTTTGTTATACTTGAAACAAACACACAAGCACACACACCCCTGCACAACAACACCCTCTGCATAAAAGAACATCCCTGAGAGAGATAACTCTCTGACTTTCGTTCCTTTTATGGCAGGCAGGCATGGAACAGGCAGGTTCGTATCTGCTGAAACAGCTGTCAGCTGTGCACTGCAGTTTTCCATGTTTCCATGTATTTTCCAGCCTCCTTCCCCCTCCCACCTACCCCAAAAAGCTATTTCGTCTTGTCACGGCGGTCAAGGCGTTTGCTAAGAATACTCCCAGCTTTCCTTACCCGCCTGCCAGCTTCCCACTTGGCTTGTCATTCAGTCACTGGGCCAGTCAATCAGCTAGGTATCTCTGCTTATTTATGTATTGAAAGGGGAAGTGTGCGCTGTCTTAGAAATGTGCACTAGAAATTGTGCATCCTTGGAGCTTATGAATATCATGTGATACAAACATGTATGTATGTTAAAATATGTCTTGATTTTACTTTAAATTCTTCCTTGTATTTTATTCCAAGATTTTACTAAACTAACTAATTCACTCTCTGAATGATTTATTTTGCAGTGGCTTAAATTTTCAGATTTTGAATTTGTGAGAATAAAAATTGTTTAAAAATATATCGAAGGAAATTTGAAAGTTAAAAAAAAGTCTAAACTGAAATTAGGATCACAAGAGACTATTACAAATGAAAGTCCCTTAATTTGAAACAATTTATAATGTATTTTGACAACAACATCTTAAGTATTTGAGGATGTTAATATGAGTTCCATTTCAAGAAACTTGCAAGTATTCCATTGATTGTTCCACAGTTACTATAAGTTATAGTTAACAGATGAGTGTGGTGACAATAACTTGCTAAACAAAGCACATACACGTTGTAGGATCTTCTCAAGTCACTTACCCTTAAATTTTTTCTGTTAATGTAATTGCTCTTAATTTCTGTTCACACACATTTCGGCATTATATTATGTAATTAAACTATGCAAATATTCTGCTAATCAGCTAATATCAAGCTGCAGTTAGCATCATATGTTTTTCGTGGAACTTTTTAATTAATAAATCCTCACAGAATCCGCAAAAAGTAAAGCTAACAACTCTCTCTCGAAATCTCCATTAACAACACGCGTGCAATGCGGCAACAACTTTTCACTTTTCATCACATATAGTATTTTTATGGGAATTATGCAGCACAAAGTGGAAAAGTTCTTGCTGCCCTCAGTGTACCTCATTTTCCTGCAGTGTTTCCTCTCATTTGCTAGATATATCGTGTGTAAGAACTGTAAGTACTGTGAGTACTTTTTACACAGGTATCGGGAAAACATTTAACGGAGCATGCAGCATTTCCATGTAATCAAGCGCAGTGCTCCTCAGGTCGATGGACATGAACTTTGTCTGGCTTAGCGGTTCCGGGCGCTACCAAAGCTGCCTCGGGTTGCTTAATGCGATTCAGAAGTGCATCTAAAGAATTAGGGAAACCTAGAAAAAGCGGGGCAAGGCTGGTGGAAGGCAGGGAAGCGGGAAGGGGTGGCAAGGGCAGGTTTCAAAGCGTTGCATTGCCCTCTGGCTCCGGTGAATGGAACCATTTATGCCTTGGCAGGGCGTACACACACACAGAGACAGACAGACACACGCAGACAGGCAGGCAGATAGACGCACGCACACTGTGGCACGCTTTTGTGCGCTTGCATGTGTGTGGGAGGGGGGTGTGGTGGTGTGGGGGTATGCGCCTGCCTGGCTTACTATGAAATGAATGAAAATGAAAAGCAGTTAATGCTCAAGTCACGGAAAAAGCGTAAATGGAAAAGTTAAACGCATTAATTATTTATTTATCGTTTTATCATGTTCAAGTGTCGGTGAACCTGCGCCGTTGGAGGCCATTGTAAGCGCCAACGAACAACAATAACAACAACAACAAGAACAAGGAAAGGCAACAACAACGACAGCTAAGCAAATTGAGCGCGAGTCGGTAATCCTCTCTCAAAAAGGCAGCTGCAGCGCCGACTACGGCAGATACTTTGCAATTGACCATGCTGGAACAGGGGCCGTGACAGCGAGGAGGGTGTGTTGAGGGATTGGGGATAAAGGGAGCACTATAACAAACGTTAAATTGTTGAGTGTGCCCCCGAAAAGGGTTTTTGTTATTGTCCCTCATCGTCCTCGTCGTCGTCGACGTTGTTGTCACCACAGTTGAAAATGTAATTAAAACAATAAGCAAGGCAGTTGTTTAGGGGGGAGGGGGAATGGAAAGGATACTTGTTTCGAGCTTAACACTGTGCAGAGTCCTATTATAACTTTTCGAAGAACCTTTGCACAGCTTATAAATCAGAGTTTGCCAATTTCGGCGCTAGATTTATGTGTTTATTTTTACGAACATTTATATTCAAACATTTATCAGAGCTGAAGGACATCGACATATATCCTCAGGCTAATTCATTATACTCGTATAATGCGGGCTTAGCTATGCGCCTGTAAACACGCTATATTATTATAAATTTTAACGAGATGAGCTGAGGCAGTTCACAAAGTTCTTAACAAAACTCGTCGTCATTTTGCAATTTCACTAATCCCTGGTTAACTTTTTATACGTTTTAAACAAGGTCATAAAAAGGGTAGACAAACGGGTATATACCACGACAAAATACTCTTCAAGTGAATATTGTAAACAGTGCTAGTAACGCATATTATAAGTTATCGATGTTTGCCATAAGCAATATACATACGTATTAAGTATTTTAGTATATTGTGAGCAGCCAATTATGAATGAGTTATCGATATTTTCCACATTCGATATATTTTAAGTAGTTTGAACAACAGCTAACAGCTGGTCACAATAAGTAAACAGCGCGAAAAGAAGAGAAACAAAAAAACGACAAAATTACAATTAATGATTGCAAATGTACAAAATACAACAACTAAATAACAAAATTAAATATTTACATTGAGGAATGTTTGTGCAGGGTATCTCATTGTCATGCCGCAGTACTTGTGTGTTGTGTGCATTTTAATTACAATGGAAATTAAATTAGCCAACTTTTGTTTTCTTTTCTTGTCAGCTCGCCGCTAATGTCGGCCATTTGCGTTAGGTTGATCACCTTCCCGTGGATGTGGCTGTTCATGAAGAACCCCTTCGAGGGCGCCCAGTGCGCCATACGCCTGGCAACGGATCCGCAGCTGAAGAAAGTAACTGGCGAGTACTTCAAGTGAGTTGCCATTGCCGGAACCGGCAGAGACTGCCGCATTAGCGGTACTTTGTGTCTAACACTTCACTTCCTCCCTCACACACACACACACCACTTCCTTCTTCTTATTCACTCACACACACACACAAATTCTTGGCTACTTGCAGCGACTGCGAAATTGCGGCAACTTCAGAGGCTGGCCAGGACAAGGAATTGGCCAAGAAATTGTACATGCAGACCATAAAAACGCTCCAGCGCGTTACCAAACTTTCGGTCGACAAGGAGGCGTGCATAACGGAGACACAGCCCGGCCAGCTTCAGCTGCAACCCGGCACGGCCGACTGATTTATGTGCAGCACGCGGGGCCCAGCTGCGGACAGAGGCAGCAGCAGTAGCATCGCGACGGTGGCAACTGCAACGTCTATTTGCATTTGGCTTAACAATTGCCGCATTAGGCACGCCTTCTTTCCCATGGCCCCCTGCCCCAGCCCCTTCAGACTGCCTCAGTGTTTAACTCTTAGAAATATGTATGTAAGTGTATGTGTATCTCTTTCTATGTGTGTGTTTGTATGTAAATTTAATGTGCGCGCAAGCAAAATTTGCTGAATTTGTGTTTTACTTTTTATTTGATTTTATTCTTCGCGTCGTGGCGCCGGAAAAGGGAAACCCATGAACCCGTCATAAGCACAGATTTACGAGGAGCGCTCAATTAGAAAATCAGCATATGTTTTCAGCAGAAATTCGCATATTCCATATGCTGATGATGATGATGATGGGCCCCTTTTTCTGGAGAATATTGTTTGATGGGCTTATTCAAAGCATTCACAAAGGTCAACGAAGCTTATATAAATGATATACACATGCATATATGATGCTATACTATATACTATACCCAATCACAGTTCGCATAAAGGTCGACATTTGGAATGCTAATTTTAGTAGATGTGGAACATCTGTAGCTGTAACTTATGTTGTTGCCTAAACAGTTGTAAATATAAAACAAAATCCAATATATTATCAGCTACATAAAAAAAGGATATTAGGAATGTGACTAAAGTTCCCTTACACATCTCACAAAGTAATAAGTGCTTGAACTTCAATCTAATTGGAATGCATTGCACAATTTTGAGTGGAACACACTCAAATCTCGGTGGATAAACATGGCCAAAACAACGCAGTTATCGTTAGTTACTAACTATCTAATATGCTCTATATGCAAAGATAAATGCTAATTGCAGAGCACTTACTGCGGCCTCTCTCATTACCTCCCCTCCCCGCTCCCACCACCTGCTCTAGCTAACTTGGTCTATCTCTATCTCGAGCCAACAAACTGTTGCTGTAGATTAAGCAGAGGAGCAGGCGAAAGGACCAAGTGAACAGCAACAACTGATAGATATAAGTACAGACATACATACACACATACATACATACATACATATGTATCTAAGCCTGTGCCTGTGTGTGTATGTGTGGGAAGCCTAGTAAAATACAGGGCCAATTATTTTTTGCTCAGCTAAAACCGATTTCTATTAGAATGTGTGCACAATGCGTGGCAAAGCGTAGAGCGTGGCAGACCAGAAGGACGGGGAATAAGGAGGTGGAGGAAGGGGAGGAGCAGCAGCAGAACGTGGACCAGCCACACTACGCTTTGTATTCCATGGAAAATCTCTTTATTATATTACGTATGTCGCTTTTGTTGTTTGCTGGCAGACTTAGAACTCCAATAGGTTTGCCAACAACACCCGCCTGGCACCCCTCATCCCCCATACCACACCCCAGCACAACGCCACGCCTGACACAACCTCCCTACTCCCCTCCTCCCCCCTCCCCCACACACGCCATGTGTTGCTGCCGCACAATTTTGCGCTTTCCTTTTGAAGTTGTTTCGCTGTGCCAGTTCTATTTCGCAGTCTGAACTCGGCAATTGTTCGCCTGTGGAAATGAAAAGCTCTCAGTGTGGAAAAACGATTACGCTGGCAAAAAGCTCAACGTTTCCGGTTACATTTCCGCTGTGACGAGCATTTTACGCGCTTCAATTATGCGGCAAGCAACATATGAAAATGAATGTAAAGCAAAAGAAATAATCTAAAATGAAGAGAAAGAAAAGAAATATTTATTTATAATTTATAAACGAAAACTTTGCAATAAATTTTTTTAAAATTTACCAATTGTTTATTCCAGTCGTTAACCTGGCGTATGCGTAATTTGGCGCAGTGTAAAGCCTGCAAAGCTTTTAAGAGAAAGGAGCAGGCAAAAGCTTAAAGGAAAATGCTCTTAGGTCTCTCAAAAGAGCAAATTCCAAAGCACTAAGAGAGACCCATCAAAACCAATTAAAAATATTACGTATACGCTAAGTTGATCAGCCAAACAAAACAAACATTAATGTTAAAATACTTTTGTAAACAAAACTAAATTCAATTAACTTTGTTTACGTGTATTTAATAAATACCAAATATGCAGCCAGGCAAACCTAAACAAGAAATGCAGCCTGGCTACGTATAAAACTAAAGCAGCCTGGCAACCCTAACAGGCGTACGCTCTCTCAAATACGCGCCACTCTCTCAAAGCATGCGACGCGCTCTCCCTCCCTCTCTCTCTCTCTTCAGTTACAACTCCGCAGACACCTGTAAAAGCTTCTCTCTCCCTCCCTCAGAGAATTTGCCGCTGTAAACAACAAAAATACTGACTGGCAACAAACGGTAAATGCGATAGGTAAACAAAATAGAAATGCAATTAAGGAAATGCGTCAAGAGTGCGGGGCGTCGGAGGAGCCTCAAAGAAGCTAACGTAGATCTGCTGGTAGCAGCCTCTGCCTCTGCCACTGTCGCTGCTTCGCCGTAGGAAGATTGCGTCAACATAAACAACAAATGGCGCGCGCTCTTGCGAGAGCAACTGAGCCAGAGAGTAAGAAGTAAGTGGGAGAGAGAATAAGATGTGTGTGTGTGCGTCCGAATTGAAATGATGCTTTGGCTTGTTCGGCTTGAGTTTTCGCGTATCAGTTGCGCGGCAAACGAGCCAAAGTACAAACGTGCGAATTCATCCTCCCTCTGGCTGCGACAGCTACGGCAACGTGTAACGGCGCTAACGACGACGACAGTGACGATGCTGCCTCTGCTGCTGCTACTGCTGGCAGAACGGTCGCGTTGACAGTGGGAAAAATTAAAAATTCGAAGAAGGAAAAAGGAAAAGCAACAACACGCCTGGCAAAATGGGCCACGAGTGAAGCAAGGTGTGTCTCGCTCTCTCTCTCTCCCTATCTCTCTGTCTCTATCGCACTCAGTTCTATTCTTTATGTGCCTGTGAGTATGTGTGTGTTGGCAGTGCATATTAATTATTTAAATTAATTGCATGAAATACGCTACAAGTGCACGAGCAACACAAACTACATGCATAATTTATGCACAGCACACACACATACAAACGCACAGTTGTAGCTGCCAAAAAAAAAAATGCATGGGGAAAATTATAACAGCAACATTTCACACACTCCACATAAAATTTGAAAGACGACGAGCTGACGCTGCTTTGAGAATTGATGAGCTTGTCTTCCTGAGCCACTCCCCCTTCTCTTCATCTTCCTTATCCCTCCTCCTCCTTCCTCCTACTCCTTCCAAACGTATGTGTCATTTTATTGGGCATTTGTTGCCTGCCCTAGCCTGGCCCTGCCCCTGTTCTGGCCCCAGTCCCTGCCCATGCCCCACCTAATACAAATGTTTGCCTGGCCGCTCTTCCGTCTTCGCGCACAAGTGGAGCGTGGCTGGCAAGACAAACAAATAAAGAAAAACACGTTCGAGCCATTCCTTGGCCTTGGTATTTATGACCACCACCAGCAGCAGCAGTGCGTCAGGGCCGGCTGCACACACACTTGACATGAGTTCTGGATTTACGAGACCAACGGAGTCCAGCTATGGCCGCACTGCTGCGGACTACACTGCTCCCCGTTGGCTCGTTTTACTCTAATGGCTTTTTCGGGCGAGTTGTTGTTGGTGTTACTGTTGCCACTGTTTAACACTGTCGCCACCCACAGTGGAATTTGAACCTGTCGCATCGCATCGCATCGTGTCTCATCTCGTGTCGACTGCGGCCTGCCAGCATCTCAGCACTCTCAGTGGCCCCATTATCACCTTGCTAATTATCTATCGATGATGATGCCATTGCCATGCGTCGCCTATACACACACCCCCCTTGCCCATCTCCTGACCCCCTGCCCTGTTCCCTCTCTACACTCTCTCCATACCAGATTGAGGCTTATCAGCGTCAAATGAGCAAAGCAATGCGACATTTTATGACTTCTATGTATTTATTATTATTTATTTTGATTATTTGTTATTAATTATTTGCTGTTTGATATTTGTTATTTAGTATTTTGTATTTATTATCTTAGTATTTGGTTTTTTTATTCAGAATTGGGAAAATAATCTAAATTATTTGCTATTTATTATTCTGCATTTGGTATTTATTATTTATTAATTGTTATTCATTATTTGGGATTTATTATTTTCGGTTTAATATATATTATGAAGTATCTGGAATTCGTTATGAAGTATGTGGTATTTATTATTTGGTATTCTGTATTTCATATCTTAGTATTTTCTTTTAAAAATTTAAAATTTTATATAAATATTTGCTATTTTTATTTTGCATTTGGTATTTAATATTTATTAATTGTTTGGCATTTATTGTTTTCTATCAAATATGTATCAAGTATCTGGAATTAATTTGCATTTGGTATTTGTTTCTTGTTATTAATTATTTAATATTTATTAGTATATAAAATATTTGAAATTAATTGTGGAGTACAGGGTATTTATTATTTAGTATCTGCTAATTTATTTTTTGCATTTGATATTTATTATTTGAGAATTAATTAATTAATTAATTGATTTTTAGTGTGCAGTAATTGGATTTATTATTAAATATTTATATTTATATTTATATATATTTATTTGGTGTTGTATTAATTATAAAGTATTCGGTATTCATTATGAATTATTGGCAATTTGATTATTTTACGTTTACCGTATCTGTTGTTTATTATTTGGTATTTATTATTTGATATTTATTATGAAGTGTTTGGTATTTATTATTTGGTATTTATTATTTGCATTTCATTTCTGTTTGCATAGCGCCAAGTGAAATGAAAATCTAATAATATTTCAACAAATAAACAAGACAGCCAACGAAAGAAAGAGCAAGACAGATGGAGAGGGAGAGTGAGAGAGAGAGAGAGAGTGTGAGAGAGAAAAGAAAATACAAGCAATAGCAAGGTCCTTTGCCATAGCCCCAACATAACAGAGCAACAGACTAGATAAACATATAGAACTTGCTTGTTAGAGCTGGACGTGCCATGCCACATAGAGATAGAGATACGTAGATACCACTTTGGGGGAGGGGGGAATAGTTCGTGAACTCACATATACATAAAGTACATATTATATGGCAATGTTAAAGCGGATGATTGCAAAAATGCAAAAGGCAGAGGAAAACAAAACAGAGAAATATTGAAATTAGGCATAGAAATAAATATATTGATATTTTCTAGTTGAAGCAGAAACATATCTTAAATGTATTTAAGCATATCATTTATAGATTTTAATTGAAGGCACATAAAAAAAGAAAAGAAACTAAAGATGAAAATACATAGCTGAGTAAAAGAAAAGGTTTAAGTGAAAACAGGAAAGCATAAAACAGGCAAAAATAAATTAAATATTTAATTTTATATATAAATATATATTATATGTATTTGATTTATGTATATTTCAATTTATATCAGTTTATAAATCTATTTAAGTTTCTTTATAAACAAATGTGTCACTGTGATATGATAAAGTATGCCATATAAACTATATTATCTGTATAAAATGGCATAGATATGAGTTATGTACATTCAAATGCAACTTAAATAATAAATGAATAAAAAATATAATAATAATAAATTTAAATAAATAGAAGAGCATATATAAAATATATGTATATAATACTAATTAAAGACTTCCTCCCTCTCTCCCCCTTCTGGTGCGTATTTCCATTTGGATTTGCGCACTTGCGAATCACAATCGGAAACAATTTTCCGGCACGTGCGCATCGCCAGGGCGTCACAATGAAAAGCGCTTATCAGCTTCGCGGCCACAGGTAACCACAGGTAGTTTTTGCACAGCCTTGACAATGACAGCCAAAGAAAATGGGTGCAACTGGAGTGGCAGCAAGAGGGGCATGAGGAAAGGGGGACAAAAGAAAGAGTGCAAAATTGTAGCGACTACACAAGGTGGCACAACAACAATGTTAGGTTAGTTGATAATTTTAAGGCACTCGCAGAGGCAGTGGCTGCGGCAGCGGCAGAGGTAGAGGCAGCGGCAGACGAGGTTCAGGCAGTGCTAGCAGCAGAGGCAGAGCTAGTGGCAGCAGCAACGGTTGTTACAACAAACCAAACAAAGGAAACAAACAAACAGGCGAATATTATGGGCGCAGAGCTATAAACCCGAGGGGGGTCACAGCAGAGGTACGGCAAAATAGGGGAGGGGAGCAGGGGGAAGAAGGAACGAGAGTGGAACAGTAAGAGAGGAGCAGTGATAGGGAAGCAACGGCGTGTTAGGGTCGAGCGAATTGTACTCTCTCTCTCTCTCTCTTGCTCTGCCTAAGTCACGCTCTCTCTCTCTTTGCGAGTAAGAGTATGATTGTGTGTGTGTTTGCTTGTGTGTATATGTGTGTATTGGTGTAGTAAAACGGGTTTTGAGTTTGCTTTTGCCACTGCTGCTGCTGCCTGTGCTGCCTCTGCCGCTGCTGCTGTTGGTGTCGCCTTCTCAGTCAGTTGGCCAAGTCAGTTGCTCTTTTGGCTTAGTTAACTCAGAACGTGTCGCGGCGACAATGGCAACAGCCAACGATTGCAGCGCATAACAACAACAACAACAACAGACAGTAGACAGCAGACAAGAGCTTCAAGATACAAGATACAAGTTAGAAGATATAACAACTTAACGGGTTAGTCGCAAGTTGCTGCTCAATTAAACAAATATTTCTATATACATCATTATAATCTCAATGATGATGTTAAGATTGATGATGTTCTGTGAGGCGAGTGTGTGTGCTGCAGCTGCCGCAGCTGTTGCTGCAACGTTATGTAAATGTCAAAAATATTCACAAGTATCTCATGGATACAAATAAGATTTAAAGCCGTGCCAGCGTGTATATGTGTGTCTGTGCGTGTGTGTGCGTCTGTTTAGCGCGTGTGTGTAAAATGCCAGAATTGGCTTTGAGGCTCTTTTGGAGTCTTGGGCGCTGCGTCATGCGCTGCACGAGACTCTTTGGAATTCTTTTCAGCCACTTCAAGTGTTCGCAACTGTCTCCGCTCTAAGCCGCCGCCGCCGCCGTCGCCGCGTCCCACTTGGCCAGGCCAGCTTCAATTGAAATACAAAACGCACTTGGCTCGTTTCCTACGCGCTTATCCCTCTGGTATCTTTTTGTGGCAGCAACAACAACAGCAGCAACAAGCAGAACGAGAACAACAACAATCCATACACCTACTTAAAAATTTAGAAAGTTGCCGAGTCTCTTTCTTGGCCTGGCTTTCATTTCTTTGACTCAGCTCTTGTTGTCTTTAACACACACGCACACACACACACACACTCACGCTTACTTGTGTGTGCTTTTCCTGTGTCTGTGTGCACTTACGCCTCCCTTCGCATTCTTTTCGCTTACTAATTGTTCCTCCTCTTTTGATACTCAGCCACTCTCAGACTGCCTGCCTCTCTCTCTTTCTCTCTCTCTCCCCTCTGCTTGCTCTTTCCTATCCATAATTAAATTGAATTTCTCACATATTAGCTCAGAATAACCTCAACAATTCTCAGAGTTAAGTTACGTACAATTATCAACCGGTTTTCTTTTTTTTAATAATCCCAATTATTTTCTGGCTCCATTTGAATATTGTTACTTTTGCTATATCCCTATCTGTATCTGTTCTCATGTGCGCACATTATTTATAGCCCCCCATTGTTTTCAGCAAGATACACGTTCCATGACCTAACTTACTAGAGCTTTCGTTTCGATTGCTTTTGAGCGAACTAACTAACATATGAGTATCGGATATTCAATCTGATAATTGCAAATACACTCGAGGCATTAATTGACTATTGATTTCTATAGTGACGGGCCTGTAGATTAGCATTAATATCATTGTAATTCACTGTGAATATAATTAGAATATTGTCATCATCTATTTTAGCGATAGTTTCTAACATATTGAAAGTAACTTCAATATGCAAATAGGTTATATAAACAACCGATTTGCAACCTACTTGCATTTTACATTATTTCTCTTTTACATGAATTATTTGGATTATTTTATGAAATGCTCAATGCACTTATAATATTTTGTATTTGTTGAGATATATCAAAAGTTAACATATAGTGCTAGAATATAAATAAGAGTTATGTGTTCTTGTAACATCAGAAAAAGGTTCTTGGGGCAATAACAGCTTCATTTAGTGTGTAATCGACAAATTGTACTGTCATTCCGTATTTGAAATATTGTTGACCACTCTTGTTTCTATAATATAATCTTACTTTTCATAATTCAAAAGTAATAGGAAATTAAATGGCGAAGTTTTATGAAATTAATGTAATAATCCTAATCATAATCTACAACAATCATATCTACAAATCTTCAAGAACAGACACAAACAATTAAAGTTTATTGCAAATAGTACAATATAATTAAATCTATTGTAGAAGTGTTATATAGTAGACAAACTGCCAAAGATTTATCAACAGTCTTGTACTTATTTTAAAATAAACATTTGAGATTCTCTTGAAAGAATGTAAGAATACACATATAAATATCTAATAGATCTACATCGTTCTGTATGTTCAATCAAATTAATCAAGAGAGAGAGAAAGGGAACCTTTGTTTATCCTATACCAAACACTTAAGCTTCTAATGGCATAATTAACCATGAAGAAGAAACACAAAGTTGAAAAAGCCCATAAGATATGCAATAAACATAGGTCCAATGGGTCTAACACACTCTCCCTCGCACTCCCTCTCTTTCTCTCTTTTGTTTTATTTTTACTCCGTTTCCCCCTTAATTGAATTAGTCAAGAGTTTGTAGACCAAGTGCAGGTTTTACTGATTCGATTTTATGCCATATTATATTTTTATAGTATTTCCAATAATTTAATTCAGTTTGTCTGTGGCAAGTAAAAGCCCAAGGCAATAAAAAACGGCGGACAAACATTCCCATGTCTGCTAATAAAAATAAAACAAACAAAAATAAAACCAGACTAAATAAACCATTTGATTTTGAATTATAATTTCAGTTATTTTTACAAGCCGTAAATGAGCAACAACTCTGCCGGAAAGGGGCAACATCAATTCGAAGTAGAACCCAAACTGAGCCCGTAACCGATACTCCGAATCCCCGTAGACAACCACAAAGCTTGCATTAAACGTTCCGAGAGTGAAAGAAGAAGAAGGAGAAGGGCAAGAAAGCAATAACAATAAGAGTCGTAAAGGAGAAAAGCAGTGCAAAGTTATTTCGTCCTTGGCATTTGCGACGCCAAAGCGAAGAAGCAGAGCGAAATTTATATTGAGAAATTGTCTCTGCCCCCCGCCCCGAAACTACTCCCTGCCAGCCAGAGCAGGACCTGCAGCCATTACCTCAGCACGCCGGGGCAAATCAAGGCACCATCGTGGCCCAACGACATCAACATCACAGCGGCAGCGGCAGCAGCAGCGTCAGCAGCAGCAGCAACGGCAGCATTGGCGTCAGCGCTGGCAGCGGCAGCGGCAGCGGCGTTGGTAGCGTGCCCGTCATCATGGAGGGGCCAGAGGTCACGTTCCTCTTTCAGTTCGGCAGCATACGGGATGCAGTCTGCGTGCCCGTGAATGCACTCACACTCAAATCGCTCAAGGATTTGGCATGCGATTTTATAAACACCAAGGTGAGTGCAGGGAAGGAAGGGGGAGGAAGGAGGTGTTACCTCTGGCATCCAGCTAGGAAATGGGTCACCAGCTGCTGACTTAATTATGCAAAAGCTTCTACCTTTCCCCCCTTGAAACAGAGCATGTCAATATTTTCATAGTCCACGCAAGCGGAACGCGGCCAAGTCAACAGTTCATCCGTTAGGCTGGACCCCACTATCAGTTGCCACCTCCCTCGCTGTCCACACCCTGCCCCTGCTGCCTTCAATGTTCCCCAAATGTGTGTGCGTCCTGCTCTATGTACTGCGCACGTGTGTGTGCCTAATAAATTTATGTGTGCACAATAATTGCTTAATTTCATTAAGTAAGTCAGAAATGCACACACACACACAGGCACACATACACGCAGGCACTTAGTTCACTCAGACATTTGTGTTGTGCGTAGTTATCCATGACCAATTCAATTAACCGGCTGGCAGCTGCGACACTATGTATATCCTGCCTCCACCCACATCTACACTCTTCTTACCCCCACCTTGGCCAAGAACGTTCAACCTCGTTGAACCCCATGCTTGCCAGGCCACTACAATAGTGACTCGCATCTGTGGCACGTACTCTGGCCTTTGCGGCAGCTTAGTTCAGCTTTGACAGCTGCTTCCGCAGACACAAGTATCAATTTCCAATGTCCACAGCAAATAATGCGGCCATGTTGCCAACGTCTGTTGCCAACTGGACACTGGACACTGACATAAACGACTAGCCAAAGGTTTTACATCAAGGAGAGAACCAAAAATAAAGCTGTAACATGTGCAAAGTATCTAAAAAAAACATATTGCTCAAATCAAATCAAAACTGTCTACAGTACAATGGAAAATTGTTCTTATTATAAGCTTCTGTATTCAATGGGATTGCAATTTAAAGCATATGTTCTTAATATAAACAGCTAACTCCATGTCAAAGCAGAAAGTTGTATATTTAACTCTTCTCTTACAAGAATAGAATTTTCCTGGTTTTAATTCATTGGGCATGGCATCTAAAAATTTTAATTCACTTTATCTTTCTATGGTATACAGAAATCTCCATGTCAAATTTGGTAGCCCTAACTTTTATAACAACTAAAATCTCTGCGTTCATACAGACAAAAAGTTCGTCTGTTGGCTAAATTGACTCATCTATACAAGTTTACCAGCTTTATATTCATTATGTTTCTTATATATGTATTGTACATATGTATATGTCTATTATTTGTGGTTTCTTCTGTCTGTTATATTGATCTCAAATATCCTCATAGAGTCCCATTAGCAGAGCTTTTGCAGCGTATTATATAGTCAATCTGTTGTGATTACTAATAAGTTGCGTTCCCACTAATTGATATAAATATCGTATTTCAACAGTTGTATTAGTGTAAGTCTGTGTGTCATACTCTCTCACTCTCCCTCACTTTATCTCTCGAATCTTATCGCAAAATCAATTAAGATATGATACGATATCAAGTCTATATGATAATGTAGTGCGCATATGCAAAAGTCAAACATCAGAATGGACATCATTCACTGTTGTTGTTGTTGTAACTATTTCTATTTTCTAATTGCAGATACCAGATAGCGGACTTACGTATCTGTCAGAGCGTATTCTGCTCTTCATTCACGACTATAGTACGCCCAATGTGCTGCACATTATCAATTCCGCAGCGGAAGTTGTGGACGAGACATTGGTGGAAATCGTATTAACAGCCAGTCGTGAGTATTCAATCTGGACAGCATTATACACAGACACACAAACACACAAGCACATACACATGCACATAGTACATCTATTTCTTCCGTCAACAGCCATACTATATCCGACGTCGGAAATGCCAACACTGAAGCCGCACAGCCTGAACGTGCATTCCTATAAGGCGCCCACATTCTGTGATTTCTGCGGTGAAATGTTGTTTGGTCTGGTGCGTCAAGGACTCAAATGCGATGGTATGTGTACCCTGACAACTGACACTGATACTGACACTGACACTGACACACACACAGACACACAGATGCAGATAAAAACTAACTCGTAACCCGCTTGTGGTTAAACCTCCCTTCCTCATTTGTTCCCCCTTCCTCATCGCAGGCTGTGGTCAGAACTATCACAAACGATGCGTGGTGAAAATCCCCAACAACTGCAACCGCTCGAGTGAGGCCACATCCCGACGCTCGTTTACACTGCACCCGCCCCGCAGCCCCTCGGGCAGTTCACAGCAGTCCCTGGTCTCCAACGATGAGTCCTCGACGACGGGACGCAACGATGGCTCCAGCAGCTCACTGGTAAAACGCATGTCGGATCTAATGAACGATATTATTAAGAATTAGGCGATAGATTTCAATAGACTCCATCTCCTCCTTCTCCCAGTCTAGTTAGTTCGCTATACGGTAAACGGTAAATGGTATTCGGGGCTCCCTACGAGTATTTAAATTGCTGTACTTAATTAGCTCATCGTATTGTGTTGCTATTTATTTCGTTTCTGTGTATTATTTTCATTTGAATAAATTCTCACATATTTTGTATTCACAATTTCATTTGACTTTTATTTTCACATCACATTTAAATACTCGTAGAGGGAACTTCTGTATGTACAGTAGTAGGATAAAGCATAAGAGTAGAAATAGGCACCTCTAAGGAACTTATTTACTGAAAATAAAGCTTAGGTATTTCAGGCATAGGACAATATAATTCTTAAATTTTTTTAGTATGAATATACATATATTATGTATTATATACGAGTATATTATGTATTAATGATAGATGTAGTTGTAGTAAATGTAGAAGAAGATGTAGATGTAGGTACGGCTTTGAAAACTCTGGAAATCCTTTTTAATTCTTAACTTTCAAGGAATACCCTTGTTTTTGAAGCTAAGAAAGTGCTCGAATATACAGAAAATAGAAGTCTCTTTATACTCGTAAGTTCATTCGTACATTTTTATTGTTGAAAAAACAGCAATAGTTTATAATGATAGTTAAAATCGCATTATATGTAGATCGACTTGAAACATTCATACATACAAAAATCAAGCTAATACTTGCAAATATCAAGTTCGCTTTATAGAAATGTGTATCTATTATTGAAATCAAAGTACATACGGGGGAGTGAGAGGGGAATAAAGGGAGAAAGAGAGCGAGAAGTAGATTAAAATATCAAAATCTTAGCTGAAATCTCCTTAGTAATTATACACTCCCTTTAATTTACTAGTTTAGATTAAGTAGCAAAGTTTAGATATGCATTTGTTATGAACATCCATTCTGATACTCTCCATATTTACTTACTTTAATCTCAAACGTTGCACATAAAGAACATACCCGGCTATGTGGCGTCACGACACCAACGCACCCACTCGGCGTCCAGTCGCAATGGACAGACCACTCTGCGGATACCGCACACATTCATGGTGCACACCTACGGCATCCCGACCGTGTGCCAGCTGTGCAAGAAGTTGCTGAAGGGGCTGTTCAAGCAGGGCTTGCAGTGCCGCGACTGCCAGTACAACACGCACAAGAAGTGCATGGAGAAGGTGCCACAGGACTGCACAGGAGAGACGCAACTGAGTCAATTGCAGGCCGAGATTAATGATGGGACACCGCCACG
Source organism: Zaprionus davidi (assembly GCA_018903715.1). Classification (NCBI taxonomy): domain Eukaryota; kingdom Metazoa; phylum Arthropoda; class Insecta; order Diptera; family Drosophilidae; genus Zaprionus; species Zaprionus davidi. The sequence continues at coordinate 4,396,409 of JAEIGL010000003.1, forward strand.
CAAGGATCGTGACAATTTCTTTCGTGAGGAGTTCGATGACAGCGATTTCGAGGATGGACCTGCACCACAAGCCAACTACAACAACAACAAGCCTCCGCCAGTGGGAGGTGGCGTCAATCTGGTAGCTGGACGACCACGAGATGCGCCCAAAGCACTGACCAATGCACAGAACTCACCGCCGGAGCTGGTCAATGGAGGAGGTAATGCAGCAGGTGCTGGTGGTGTTGCTGCAGATGCCAAGTCCAGTGACGGCCAGTCAGAGCAATCGCAGTCGTCATCCTCCTCCTCGCCCAGTGCCAACATTCCGCTCATGCGCATCGTTCAGTCCGTGAAGCACACGAAGAAACGCGGCGGTCAGGCACTCAAGGAGGGTTGGCTGGTGCACTACACCTCGCTGGACAAGGCACTCAAGCGTTACTACTGGCGTCTCGACTCCAAGACCATCACGCTGTTCATCTCCGAGCAGGGCAGCAAATATCACAAGGAGCTGCCACTGGCAGAGCTCTTATCCATTGAGACACATCGCGATCCGCGCGCCGATAGCAACTATTGCTTTGAACTGTGCACGGCCAATCTCAGCTATTATGTTGGCCAGGATCCGCAGGTGGGCGAGGAGCAGCCAGTGCGTCTGCCACCGCCAGACAGTGGCATCGGCGCAGACATTGCCAAGAGCTGGGAGACGAGCATACGCCAGGCCTACATGCACGTGACCAATACGCGTGAGTAGCAGCACTTATCTCTGGGTATATCCTCCTCTAATCATCCCTCTCTCTTAGAATGCTGCGAATCGGAGGAGCAGGTGCAGGACATGGGACAACTATATCAGATCTTTCCCGACGAGGTGCTCGGCTCGGGACAATTCGGCGTCGTCTACGGGGGCGTGCACAAGAAGACCAAGCGTGAAGTAGCCATCAAGGTCATCGACAAGCTACGATTTCCCACCAAGCAGGAGGCACAGCTGAAGAACGAGGTGGCCATATTGCAGAACATCACCCACTGTGGTGTCGTCAATCTGGAGCGCATGTTCGAGACACCTGAGCGTATCTTTGTGGTGATGGAGAAGCTCAAGGGAGACATGCTCGAGATGATATTATCACATGCGCGTGGTCGCCTCAGTGAACGCGTGACCAAATTCCTGATCACACAAATCCTCATCGCACTCAAGTATCTTCACTCCCAGAATATTGTGCACTGTGATCTGAAGCCGGAGAACGTGTTGCTCTCCTCGGACGCTGAGTTTCCACAGGTGAAGCTCTGTGATTTCGGCTATGCTCGCATCATCGGAGAGAAATCCTTTCGACGGTCCGTGGTGGGCACTCCAGCGTACCTGGCACCCGAGGTGCTGCGCAACAAGGGCTACAATCGATCCCTGGACATGTGGAGCGTGGGTGTGATCATCTATGTTAGCTTGAGCGGCACCTTCCCCTTCAACGAGGAGGAGGACATTAACGATCAAATTCAGAATGCCGCGTTTATGTATCCACCGAATCCCTGGAAGGAGATCTCCTCAAATGGTAGGTGCAGTCAACAAGTTATAGTCCCGAGATGATGACAATGAATCCCCTTCTTCTTTGCAGCCATTGACCTGATCAACAATCTGCTGCAAGTGAAGCAACGCAAGCGTTACACCTGCGACAAAAGTCTGATGCACTATTGGCTGCAGGACAAGCAGACGTATCGGGATCTACGCAACCTGGAGACCCAAGTGGGCCTGGGACGTTATCTAACCCACGAGGCCGATGACATACGCTGGGACAGCACTGGCGACATTTGACCTGCATGCACGGAGGATGATGCACTGCATCAGCTGCAGTTGCCACCACTGTGCGGCAGCCAAAGCGTTCCCAGCGAGAGCTACGAAACAAGTTACGCTTCTCCATCAACCCCATCGAACTGTGCCGGCTGCCATCGGCTCTCGAGTGACTCACCCAAGGCGGGACAGGCCATTGGCGACAAGGCACTGAAGTGGGTGCGTTTCCATCTCTGCAAGCACATCAAATAGCCCATCGCCATCGGCAGCCAAGGCTGACTTCCTTTGCGATAAGGAAAATCAAAAATTAAACCTATTAATTTTTTTAACCTACTCGATGTATCTCTATCTCCCTCTTCCTTTCTCTCTATATACACTATCCATATCTCTATTGAGAATTGTCGTTAATATTCCTCACGCTTCTGCGGGTTAACGTTTTTTTAAATGAAATCTCTGTGCTAAAAATTATTCACATGAATCAAAACTAGTATATAATATTAAACTAACGAATTACAGTACTTAAAATATGCATACTAAATCAGACAAACACGCTATATCCATCAGTACATACCTGCATACCTGCTAAAAAGACCATATTCTCATAAATACATACATACAAACATATATAGACCAAGATCCGGCAACGTATGCGAACGCTCAGCTGTAATCGAACCTATTTTAGAACCAATTGCAATTTACAAAGCGAAGAAAAACCAACAAAAAACATAGTTGATATACAAATATACTTATAAATAATAATAAAAACAAATAGTAATCGTCTAAGCAATGCTCGCAAATGAATTATTCTTTATCTGTGCCACAAATCTCAAACACACTCAGTGCTGGCAACTTTGAAAGCCAGAAAAAGCCGTTTTTAAGGGAAGGCATTGCGAGAAAAAGCCAAAACTTGATTATTCAATTTAATCTTTAGAAATTTTTATTCTGAAAATGGCTAAATGTAGCATACGTAATCATGGAACTGCATCAAATTTATAGTCAACTGAATAAGCACTATATTAACAGGTACTTTTTAGATCGAAATATACACTTATAATTATTGACGGCTTTGACAATTATTCTTGAATTCGTATTATAAATTACATTGAAAAATATTTGCCACAATGGAAAGAACGAAGCCAACTTTATTTCTAATAATTCAGCATTTTCGCTTTACACAGTCGGTTTTCAAAAAAAGCCAGATTTGATGGGGGAAAAAGCTTAGTTGGCAGCACTGTCAAACCCTCGTTCACACTGCGTTCACTGGCTTGCAACGGTTGACATTATTTTGTGATATTTTCAGAAATTTTCCTCAACACGAGAAGTGCTTAAGGTGTTTAATCGCATTTGTGGTGCAACCATCGAACCAAGAGGATGCGAAACTTTGTGGCCAAGCTCTGCCTGTTGCTGACACTGGCGCACTTCAGCATAACCGATTGGGTGGAGATAGCCAAGTCGGAGTCGAAGCCAATTGCGAACGATGCCAGCCGCAGCAAGGAGCTAAAGCACACGGAAGCATTCTTTAGCACTCCCAGTTCCGTGTGGATCGAGTATCAACGCGAGAGATTCGGGCTAAGCCACAGTAGCAGCAGCAGTAATACCAATAGCAATAGTAATCCTCTCGTGGTCAGCGATGTCGGCGGACTGAAGAACAGTGCACAGATTGTGGTGCCCATCAATAGTCAAGTGATTCATGCTCGCACCAAGCTCATGGTGCGGAGTACGCAAATTCCGCCAGTCGATGTGGATGTGAATGTCTTGGTTGCACCAAATGTGGAGACCACATCACGTCGCCACTCGTCGCATGTGGAGAATGCCGACGACGGCGAAACCGTGACAGAACCAACCGCCGAGGATGGAGGGGATGAGTCACTTGTGCCCAGCATGCAGGGTTTCTTAAAGTTTCTGAAGAAAATGCAAATCTCATGGGTTAAGAAATCGGCGCTGAGTATAGAAAATAAAATTAAATTGCTGAAAAATCTACGCGACAATCTAATGAAAGTTATTGGTGCGTATTGTCATGAGTTTTAATTGTTGTTGTTGTTGTGAATCTTCATTTATGTTTTCTCTTTTCTGTTTCTTTACAAACCAGAGGAACAGTTCTCAGTGCTGTGGCAGCCAACGGAGCGTCACAGACGACGAAAGCGACGCGGGCTGCTGGATGAATCCAGCTTGGATTTTCCACCGGAAGCTGCCTTAATGAGCATTAACTTTCTAACATTTGCTGTGTTTCTGATCAAGCTGGTGTTGGTAAGTTGACGCAAAGCTATCTGTTAATAATTAATAATAATATATATTATAATTTCAGCAAGTCGTTCAAATTGTCAAAAGCAAACATTACAATTTTTCTGGTTTCAATGTGAACACCGAAGTAATTCGTAATCCGTTTTGAAAAAACCCCTATTTCAAATGGTGGATAGCATTTGGATGTGGCAACTCAATGTGCAATCGCTGTCTGGCAACGCTATAGATGCTCAGCTGCTTGCTGTTTGTAATTTTTACACGTGCAACGGCGTAAAGCATTTTTGTTATTTTTAGTTCTCTCTTCTATTTACTGATTTAATAAAAATGGATGAAAAAACCTTAATTGAAAATGTTCGAAAACATAAAAAAGATGAATTTCAACCCACAATGCGTAAGTGTAACTTAGTAATAAGTCTCCTTATTCCACGCTAAAACCACACTCGACTGCAGTGAACTTTCAGAATGGTTCGCTGGGAGCCAACGCCGATTTTAGTCTGATTGAGGGCACAAGTAACCGAAATCAGCGCAAACGGGCACTTATCATGGCCGGCGAGAACATCTATGACGGCGACCTGCAGGAGAGCGAACATTTTGATACATACATTTGTCTGCGCAACAAAGTGACAAACAAGGCGACAATTGTGCCCGTCCAGCAGGCGCTGCTGACCAATCATATCTACGAGAAGCTTCAGGCTAAGGAGGCACTTCCAATCCTGAGCAAGGAAGTGGCAGCCAAGAAACTGCTTAAGGAATACGGCGGTCGCAAGGCATCACGATATGTTGCCAATCGTGAGGAAATGATGGTCAATGTGGATGTGGTGCGTAAGGAACTAGATGAGACCGTTCAGAGTTCAGTACGCGAGGATGAGGACGATGATTCGTTGCCCGAGGTGAATGCCAGCAATGCTGAATATTTGGGAACTCTTGTGCCCAAGTGCGACAAGACCGCAACGAAAGTCAGCGAAGTCTACGATGTGGAGGATGTGGTGCCTAAAACACTGCTCGACCGCCTTGACGAAGAAGCCAAGACTGTTCATGCTGCACCGTTGGATGCGCTACCGTTAGTACCGTTACTTTAAACTTACCTCATCCTATTCTTATGTTCATTTACATTTCTAGTATTGAGTCTGATTATCTACGCGAGTGCATTAAGAACATTCAGGAAAAACAGAACCCCACCCAGAAAGACTTTCTCAATATTAAACTTATTATATACATGGATGCACTGCAAACCCTTATTGCACTCAGGAAGCGACAAATGAAACGTGTGGAACTGTCCCGCATCACAGAGAAAGTTGAGAATGATATACGCCATCGTTTTGCTGATCCGAATGCTTCCAAGTCCTGCACACGCACCACTTTCAGCACAGAGAAAGCGCTCACCCATTTCATTGTGCTGGCCCTGCTTATAAGCGACAAGTACGAGGTAAACGTCAACGAACTTTCTCGCATCCTGCGCACGTCAAAGCAGCGCATCGTATCCTATGCTCACATTGTAAATGCTCGTCCCAAGTCTCGGTCGGACGTCCTGTCACTACGCGTACCCAGCACGGTGCCAGCGCTTACAGTCTCCAAACGATTCCAGCGCAAAAAGTAATGGATAATTTCAAGAATCCGATGACGATTAAATGTTGACACCGCTTTTACCTTTAATAAATATATATATTACAATTAAACCTTCCCTATTATTCGTAATAGCTACAAAAGGGACACCCTGTATAGTTTGCTTTAGATGTAACTCCGAAACCTTCCCTATTATTTGTTGCTATAGCTACAAAACTGACACTATATTAATAGCAATGTTTGCTTCCATAAATCGCATTAACCACGAATTTATTTTAATATTTTATTTAAATTAACATCAAAGATTTGGTAACTTTATGTTCGAAATGTGTTGGACACCCTGTATCGATTGCAGCAGCTGCATCGATTTAACAATTTCGGGTCTATCACGCTTTCTCAAGGCCGCATGACAAGACGTAAAACAATCAACATTTTTTCTTATTCATTTTACTTTGTTTTAATTAAAGAACGAAGTTGTGAGTAACATTTAACACATGGCGTGTATTGGTTTGTTATTCAGAACTCAAAATAATACATGATAAACATTTCATTTTGCTAAATATGTGGAAATTTTGTCTGGTTTTCTTGTTTATCCCCTCGGAATTCGACAATGCTTAGCGCGTCGTTGTTATTTGATAAGATTCCTTGGATGTCAGTTCTCTGATGCAGAATTTAAAGAGTATTAGATTCCGGTTAGGTCCGCTGTGAGCTGTGATATTAATATGCGAATTATTTATTTATTTAGTAACACTCACATGTGGCAGCGCATACTTACATGCAAAAGAAATGCAAGGCAATCTTGTTAGTCCCTCCCCCTTTGAAATTGTTGATAATTTAGTGAATTTGATTTCGTATATTTGTATTTTCTGGCGCCTAAACAGCCAGACCAAAAACGGACACAATGCAGTACATGGTCTTGTTCTCCCAGCGGACTGTGCAGCTGCCGTCGGTGTCATTGTTCCAGTAACAGGAGCTAGCCGTGTGCAGGCCAGCGCCATTCTTTTGCATAATCATGGCCGTGACAATGTATTTGTAGGGCTTCTGCTCCTTTGTGAGCACAGTTAGGCAATTTTCGACCACCTGGCCGGTCCAGTTGTTTACCTTATCGTGCTGGTACGCATTGCCACCGATAGTTCCCTCGATTGCCTCTTTAATTGTTTTGCTCACATCATCCACAATAAATTGACTTTCTTCGCGTGACTCATCCATTATTGTTGTTTAGATTAGAGTGCAAAAACGAGTTGCAAATTCAAATAATGTTATGTTCTCTTACGATCGCTTTCTGTTAATTTATGCGCGCGTATGTGCATTCGTTGGCGCGTCAGATCTCACAAAAAATATATGTCTGCTCGGCTTCGAGAAATTTACTTCCCTTGCTACCTGGAGAGCAGTTTTGTTTAGTGATGTGAAAAACAAGGAAATATCGATACATTTATTTTTGCACCTCATTCAATGATGATTTGATTTCTGACTGGTTAGAGCAGGATAACCATAGCAATGAAATCAACTTTGTTTGTCGTTTATCGAGAAGAAATCGTGAACATCACTGCCTATCGCCTTGAACAAAAATTGTTTATTTTATAATTTTCGCACAAAGAAAGGACAATGAGTACATCTACAACAACAGCGTCGGCTTTCTCCACATTGGATACGGCGGCGCTGGAGCGCGAAGTTGAATTGCAGGCCGAGATGCCTGTCACATTTGAACAAATCTGGAACGATACACACAAAAAAGTCAGCAGTGGTTGGATACGACAAAATGGTTATAAAAGGGTATGTAAGGATTGGCTGAACAATGGCAAGTATAAAATGTATCTTCCCTTTTAGATCTGTCTTCAATTCCCAGATGATTATTTGCCACACAGCAATGCTATTAGCACCAGCCTGAAGGAAGCTCTGGCATCGGAGGAGTCTAAAGTTTTTATCATGGCCGACACCACGTACGGCAGCTGTTGTGTGGATGAAATAGCTGCAGCTCATGTAGAAGCCGACAGTGTGATACACTTTGGTAATGCCTGTCGCAGCAAAGCCAGCAGATTGCCAGTGCTCTATTTGTACCCCGTACTGCCGTTGGAGCTGCCAGAAGTGCTGAAACAGTTGGTTCCATTGCAGCCGGAGTGTGCTGAGAGAGAAGTGTGCGTTTACCTAGACATAGGCTATCAACATCTGTACGACCAACAAGCAGTGCTAGCCGAAGGCGAAGACACACTCTATAGCCAGCTACGTGAGGTACTGCTTCCGAAGAAGCTTACAATAGAGGTTTATCCAGCGCCTGCCGAGGACGGTGCTGAGAATAAGCAGCCCGTCGAATCGGGGAATGCATCTTCAGCTGAGAGAATATGCATCTTTGTGGGTGGTGACAATCAGCGATTCGCCAACCTCTCGCTGACTACAACCGCATATCAGTGGTATATTTTAGATGGTGCCACCGTCAAACTGAGCCTCAAGAATCCCCTCACAGCTCAGTACATTCGTAGACGATACTATTATATTGAAAAGTGCAAGGACGCACAGACTCTAGGTCTGATTGTGGCCACATTGAGTGCAGTTGGCTACTTGGATGTTGTCACGCGTCTGCAAACTATGGCCAAGAGTCGTGGCATAAAGACACAACTCATCTCTGTGGGACGTATAAATCCTGCAAAACTAGCTAATTTCCTAGAGATTGATTGCTTTGTGCTCATAGGTTGTCCTTTCAACAATATGTACAATTCCAAGGAGTACTATAAACCCATTGTTTCCGTCTTTGAGGCTGAGATGGCACTGAATCCAGCCTGGCACATGAAGTATCCAGAGGCTTATGTTACAGACTTTAAGCAATTGTTGCCTGAGGGACGGAGTTTTCTAGCTTTTGATGCGCAGGCCGTGCAGGAGCAAGATGTGAGTCTCGTTAGCGGGCGCATGAGAGGAGGTAATGTTGGAAACGATGATGCAGTTGAAACAGCAACCGGCACAGTGGCAACACAAGCTAAAATGGCTTTGATGACTTCCAACACGGGTTTGACGTTTGAGGATCGCACCTGGCAAGGATTGGACCCAGCGCTGGGCCAAACCGAGCCAGCCAAGCTGCAACAGGGACTAAGTGGCATTCCCATTAAGTACTCGCACGATTAATTATTTGCATTTCATCAAATTAAAGCTAACAAACATTATAGAATATCATTTAATGGTTTGTTGTATTTTATTTTGGTTTAAACAGATTTTGAATCGAATTTTTAATTTGCTGTTAATTAAACTACACGATCATCAGCAGCGTGGACCGCTTAAACCCTCAACCAGTACATAGAGGAGCGAATTCTGTTGTAGTCAGGCAGATTCTCGACAGGTCCAACAGCGGCGACAGCGGGGCATCTGTCGTAAACATATTTCATGCCCACATCACGGATATTCTGTACAGAGACGGCATCGATGCGCTGCTCCAGTTCATGCAGCGGAATACGGCGGTTGTAGCACAGAATCTGGCGGCCAATATCCTCGCAAATTGGAGTGGTTCCGTCCAATTGCAGCAGCATGTTGGTCTTCAACAGGTTCTTGGCACGCTCAACCTCAGCCTCAGTGACCATGGTGCACAGTCGCATCCATTCGGTTTGAACATTGTAGAGCATGTCCTGAAAATCAAATTATCAATGTTACGATTATAACAATAAGTTCATTTTAACGTACCTCGCATTGAAGAGGATCGCACACGAAGTAGATGCCCCACAGACCAGTATCCTTGTAGCACGTGTTGAACGACTGGAAGCTGTGGCACAAGTCTAAAGAGAAAACAGACATTATAAAAACGAAAGAAATCAGTGCAAAAGGAAACTTACTGTCCTCAGCGCTGGCGCGTGCCAGGTTGGAGGCGTTGTTGGCACCACCACCCTGGGAGCGATCCCAAGCACCAACCAAAGTGTTAGCCACCATCAATGGGATATTATCCTGGTCGGTCCAGCCGCAGCCTTCAACAGCGATAGCCACATGAGCCAAGGGCAGAGAGTCATCACGTACGCGCACCTCGGAGCCAGTGAAACGGCAGGGCGTCACTTCTGGTGGCAGAACACTTGCCTCCAGCTTGCACAGACTCTGTTCGGCCAACTTAACCAGCTCGTCGTGTTTCACACCACCCGCACCAGCCAAAACAATGCGACCCGCCTTGTAGTGAGTCTGAATATAATCGGTTAAGTCGCATTTGCCAATCGATCTGTAAACAAAAACATTGAATTTAAAATAATCTCGAATGAAAGCAAATTATGGTACTCTTCTTACTGAATATTCTTGGTGGGGCCAAGGATGGTCTGACCCAGGGGAGTACCCTGGTAGGCAGTAGCATGCAAATGATCGAAGACCACCTCCTGCAGATTGCTCTCCACCTCTTGCATTTCACGCAGAATGACGGATCGCTCGCGTGCAATTTCAGCCTCGCCCAGTTTCGAGTTTTGAATGATATCGGCCAAAATCTCAACAGCTTTGGGAACATCCTTGGACAGACACTTGGCATAGAACACAGTCTGCTCGCGAGATGTGTATGCGTTCAGGTGAGCGCCGAGGTTCTCAACCTCCAGCTCCAGATCGGTTTGGGAACGTTTGGCAGTGCCCTAAGAAAATAATAAAGTTATTAAGTAATAATTTATGGTGCACTAGACTAGGTATTGGCACTTACTTTAAAGGCCATATGCTCCAAGAAGTGGGCAACACCATTGTTCTTCTCATTCTCGGAACGTGAACCAGCGTCGATCCAGAGTCCAACGGTGGCGGTGGAGGCGCCGGAATCCTCGCTAGCTACACGCAGGCCATTGTCGAGCCTAGTCACCTGTGTGGCGGGTATGTTCAACAGTGTCTTCTGTACGTTTAAAGCCGATTTGTAGCGCTGTGAATACATTCGAAGCAATAACAATTTACGTTTTTAATATTGTGGTTGGGCAATTGGGGAGGAAAACATAACCTCAAATTTGCCATAACAATTTTGTAATTGATTATTAAAGATTTTAGAATGTTTCGATGAAATTCTATTAGACACCTTGCCAAAATTTCGTTAAATTTCAGAATATTGGCACCTGATGAATAGATAAATAAGTCAAAAGGTTTACAACATTTACAATTACGTAATTGTAAATTCTGTATCGTAATTTCCCGGATAGTTATATTACCTTGATCAGACTAACGCCGCGGTTGAACGCGCGCATATTTTGCGTTACATTAAGAACCCGCAACGCCATCGTTTCTTAAGATCGATTAATATTTTAATGCACTCTTAAAATTAACTTGAACTTCTGCGTTCCCGATGTCGCGGCGCCTGCTGAAAAATTTCACACACACACATACACGGCCAAATACAAGAGTAGCGTGAAGTTGGGCGCACCAATCAAATCAGCTGTTGGTCTTCAGAACTTTGGTCACACCGTTAAAAAAGTTGGCAACGCGGAATATTTGGCTTGGAAGAACAGTGTTTTCTTTTTCCAATTTTTTAAAAAGTTCTTGAGAAGAAAATAAAATTTAGATCATAGTCAGAAGAACAAAAGCCGCCTTATCGAAATAAATTAACAGAGCTCATAATGGCAGGTAACTTTTGGCAGAGCTCCCATTCACAACAATGGATACTGGATAAACAAGACTTGCTGCGAGAGCGTCAAAACGATTTGCTTGCCCTCAGCGAAGATGAATATCAAAAGATTTTCATATTTTTTGCAAATGTCATACAAGTTCTGGGCGAACAACTGAAACTGCGCCAACAAGTTATTGCCACGGCTACAGTATATTTTAAGCGTTTCTACGCACGCAACTCATTGAAGAACATAGATCCTCTGCTGCTGGCACCCACTTGCATCCTGCTAGCCTCCAAAGTGGAGGAGTTCGGAGTCATTTCCAATTCACGTCTCATCTCTATTTGCCAGTCGGCGATTAAGACAAAGTTTAGTTATGCATACACTCAGGAGTTTCCCTACCGCACCAATCATATTCTGGAGTGTGAGTTTTATCTACTAGAGAATCTCGACTGTTGCTTGATTGTGTTCCAGCCATATCGGCCGCTGCTGCAGCTCGTGCAAGACATGGGTCAGGAGGATCAGTTACTCACGCTCAGCTGGCGCATAGTAAACGACTCACTGCGCACCGATGTCTGCCTGCTCTACCCGCCTTATCAGGTATGTATTGTCAGGTGTTTCGCTCGTTTCATGGAGATGATAGACAAATCGATTTTCTGCTTTCAGATTGCTATTGCCTGTCTGCAGATTGCCTGCGTCATACTGCAAAAGGATGCAACAAAACAATGGTTTGCTGAGCTGAACGTGGACCTGGACAAGGTACAGGAAATTGTGCGCGCCATTGTCAATCTTTATGAGCTGTGGAAAGATTGGAAGGAGAAAGACGAAATCCAAATGCTGCTAGCTAAAATACCCAAACCCAAACCGCCACCACAGCGTTGACAGAATGAACACAATACATCCATTCTTCTTTTTTATTGTATACTATATTATTAAGAAATGCATTAAGTGTCACAAATACTTGGCTTGTCCGCTAGAGAACTTTGTGTTAAGTATTTTGGCTTTGTCTACAATTTGCTTGGTTTGATTCTTATCGATTTTGTTGAGTTTCAGATCCACATCGCGAGTAAAAGGACGTCTTTCTGGCTTTGAACCAGAGGCAGCCAGTTCTTTTTCCTGAAAATATGAAGTATAAGTCGAAAATATTCAATGTCCTTTAGTGACTTTCGCTCACCTTTTTTCGCTGTTCCCTTCGCAGCTTTTTCTGATGAAGCTCCACCAAGGACTCATCTCTTTTATGCTTTTTCTTGTGCTTTTTGGCAATACTTTCTTGCTCCTCATCACGCTGCCGCTCGTATTTGGCTTGAGCTGCTTGCTCCATATCTTTGGAACTGCTGGGTTTTGGACCAGCCGCCGCGGCAGCTGCTGAACTCTGTGGCGTCTTTGTCCAAGAGCTGCGGTCACTGAAATCAGGTCTTTCCTTGCCCTGGTAAAACGTGCGCTTCATATTGTTTAATGCTGCCAAGCCACCTTTCAGTCCGACCTCTGGTAGTTCCAGCATCCATTCTTCGCGAACATCTTGATCTGTCGTTGAACTGGCCAAGCCATCGCCGCGCAATGCAGCCAGCTTTAAGGTCAAAGCGCGTTCCTCCAATTCCACTTGTGTAGCATTTGGCATAGGTCCAAAGGTGCCTGCTAGGTCATCATCATCATCCTCATTATCATCGGCAGTATTTGTTTGTACAGTTGCAGTTTTAATAAGGTTATCGGGCATCACTGGGCCTATCATAGACTGTGATTGAGGCTCTGTCTTTGTCTCTTTTTTGAGCAGATGTGGCGGCAACGCGGGTCCAAAGCAATCATCATTTTCATTTGATTCAATCAATTCTTGTCTTGGCACTGCCTGATGCACCTTTCCCTCTGGCGAATCATCACGTTTGCTTCGCTTTTTCTCCTTATGACGCTTCTCACGTTTGTGTTTCTTCGAACTATGTTTCTTATGCTTGCGCTTGCGCCTCTGATCATCCGAACTGGAACTGGAATCGCTAGACATGACGTTGTTCTCTAGAATAGGATAAATTTATAGTGTTAAATGAAAACTCAATTTGTGGTGATTTCTATGGGATTTCTATTATATTGAACACGTTTTAAGCTTATAATTAGTCAACAGAGCAGAACAAGAAGCAAACCCGGAATATTCTAAGAAGCCTAGGGCAAAAAAATAAACGATCTTAAGTAGCAAAAGTTTTCATCCCCTTTCGATAACTATAGATTAAAGATTTAAAGATGCCGGCAGTTGGAATATTCTTAATTGATTGCGCTATGCTGCTCCTCCAGACAATGTCATTGACCGATACCTGAACAATCTTGGGAAGTGTTGGTGTCAGGGCTAAATGTTCAACCACATCTTCATAGTCGCCGCGGCAAGCAGCGTTCCGCTGTAGACGTCGACGCAACTCTGTTGGCAAGTTACGTAAATGGAATTGTGTTGCCTCATTGGATTTATCCTGTTCGAAGACAATCGCTGGTTTATGTGAACCCGGCTCAAAGCCATGCATATTGACAGCCACGTATTGTGATAGTTCCCGCATAGACGGCTGATAGAGTGTGAAGAACTCGGACAATTGCGGAGCGACGATGTTATGAACTTTCTGTTTATTTTCTCCAAATATCATCCGAAAATCGCCCTTGTAGCTCAGACCGGCTATTGAATGGAACAACTCGTATGCAGTAAAATGGCTGGGTAGCATAAGCAGAGCTGCTCGAGCAGCTGACCGGAGATTTTGTTCCACCGCTGAACGAAGGCGTGGATTGTCACTGAGGTTGACTAGTTCCGTAACAGGCTTCTGCAATCGTCCGGCTAGATAGAGATGTCTCCAATGCAGTAGATCTTCGATTAGATGATCCTCATTAACCACTCCGTATTTAATAGTTAGACCCAAATCTTCTATAGGCACCAGCGTATTGAAGTAAACTTTTGCTCCCAGACGCTCTTGATACTCAGTCACAAACCTGGCACCAAAATGTTGTAGAGCCGAATAATGACTGGAGTGACGATGAATGTTCTCAGCATGGAACCCCAGTGAATCGCGAACACAAAATATTAAATCAATCACACTGTTCGTCTTCTTCTGGTCAACCTTTTCGTAGCCCACCTGAGGTTTTACGGCGGAGCCATAGGCGAACATATAACTGACGTTGCCCAGTGGAAATCGAGTCACTGTTCGCCTGTACAGGTCCAACATGTTGACGATGGGGCGGGGATTGTTAGGTTGGGATGTGCGTAGAATTTATTTATTTCTTTATAATTACGTTTCTTTTAATTCTCCAGAATATTGGGTATTTGGTAAAGTCGTCTGCTGTCTGCGAATGAATATCTCCCAAATTCTTCCTCCAATGCGCTTAGATGTCGATAACACTAAGACAGACCATGATAACCAATAAAAATCGATAACAATACTAAAATACTACATTTCAGTTCTTATACCAGCCATTATTTCCAGTGTTGTGTGTTGACAGTTGGAAAACAATGTGGTCGTAACGTTTTGATAGTCGAAAATATTTCAATCTCCCATTTTTTTTATAATTTATTTCACTGTAAATTTAAATGCTCTGCCCGAATTGGTTTCGTTTTTATTTTTCTTTCATTCACTATAAGTCACAAAAAATTGCCGCTGATAGTAGTATTGACAACCCTAAATTATCGGTGCTTTCTATTCATTCGGAAGAAGAAAAACGCACATTTTTTGTACCACAACAATCCCACAACCATCCAGATCTCGGAAGCTCTGGAAAGTTGTGCTAAATTTAAAAATTATTATACAATTACCACAGCATCAACACAATACAAATACAATGCCGAAACCAGAAAAAAGAGCAAATGTCACAGAAGCAGAGCAGACTGCAGAATCTATGGATACTAGCGTTGACAACGACGAGCCGTCCACATCCCAATCCAACGAAACCAATAATAGCGTGGCTAGCTTTACAACAGTGAGTTAACAATAACGGCAATCCTTGTGGATAATAATATAATTGTAACCCCTACAGGAAGCCTTTCGGAATGTAGTGGCGGCTACTCGCTGTTGCAATGCCTTTCCGCAGGGCCCAGCGCGCTCGTTGTATCTCAGTTATCCAGGGTATGCACGTATGTTAGAGGAGCAGTCACAGAGAGTTCTGGGACTGATAAATAAGGTTCTAAAGGTGGAGAAAATTAATGGCGACATAAGGCGGTAAGCAGAAGAGAAGCTAAAACATTTGCATACATACATATCATCCATCTGATTTTACATTGTTTACACTTCTACTTATATAGGCGCCAAGGCGATGAGAAACTTGAATTGGTACAGGAATGCAATGATATATTGTTTGAAAGGATCACGACCAATCTGGATATTAAAGCCGGCTCACGACGGGACAATAACCACGTTGTGGTGGAGACACAGGTTGATTTGCAGTCTGCCTCGGCTGCACCACAACCATTAGAAACAACGTCGGCAGCGGCCACAGCAGCAGCAGCATCAAAAACAACGACCACAAATGATTTGACAACACCACGTGCAGGTAGCTGGAATCGCACCACCTCCTCTGCGAATACACCTGCACGTAGTATGGTATCGGCACGTCTGTTCACTGCAAAGAATATAATGCGACCACAAATGCAGTTCAAAGTACCGGTGGACAACAGTGCTGCCAATGCCTTTCGGCCACGCTTAACGGAAAAGCCAAACTCACTAAAGCCTTTGGCTTTGCTACCAGAATACGATGATGCCGGCAATGTGGTGTCCTTTTTGCATCCGTATGAGTTTGAGCTAATGAAATTTGAGCCACCAAAGGAGCAGTTGCAGAAGCAGCAGCCTATACTGCCTCCACCGCCAGCGGCAACAGAACTGCTGTATGTGGACAGTGTGGAGAAACTACATAAGGCGCTTGACGAACTGCGTCAGGCAAGTCAAATTGCTATCGATGTGGAACATCATTCGTATCGCACATTTATGGGTATTACTTGCCTGGTGCAGATGTCGACACGCACCAAAGACTATATATTCGATACACTGATATTGCGTGATGATATGCATATACTAAATCTAGTGTTGACGGATCCCAAAGTGCTAAAGATTCTGCACGGCGGTGATTTGGATATTGAATGGTTGCAACGGGATCTATCGCTGTACATAGTGAACATGTTCGATACTCATCGTGCAGCTAAACAGTTAAATATGGCAAGATTGTCGCTTGCCTTCCTATTGAAGCATTATCTGGATCTGGATGTGGATAAGAGTCTACAGCTGGCCGACTGGCGGATGCGACCACTGCCTCAGCAGCTGATCGATTATGCGCGTCAGGATACACATTATTTGATTTATGTGTATGAACAGTTGACCAACGATTTGTTGCATGCAGATCAGGGACAGCCGCAGACACTGCGCATAGTCTATCAGCTGAGCACAGAGGTTTGCAAGAAGCGTTACACGAAGCCACACATTGGCCCCGACTCGCATCTGGATCTGGTGCGCAAAACAAAACGCTCCTTCGACAATCGTCAGTTGTTTGCCCTGAGTGGCATTTTCGCTTGGCGTGATGCCACTGCACGGCAGGAGGATGAGAGCTATGGATTTGTGTTGCCCAATCATATGATGCTGCAGATCGCGGAGAGTCTGCCACGTGAAATGCAAGGTATACTGGCCTGCTGTAATCCCATACCGCCATTGGTGCGCCAACATCTTCATACACTGCATCAGATCGTGTTGAGAGCACGAGAACAGCCCCTGGTTAAAGTGAGTTTTAATGCCACCGCAATTCTGACGAATGTGATAGCGAATTCAAGAGCGAGAGCAGGGACAGGGCCGGCCACGGTCCTGGCTATCTGCTAGAAGATTTATCGAATTATCCTTGTATTTAAGAAAGAAATAAGAAATATCGAATTAGTATTAATCATTCTTTTCCATATGTCTTTGCGCTTTCTTTCTTCTCTTTGCAGCCCATCCTGGAAGTGCACCACAACCTAAGCTTAGCGCCCACCACCAAGGACTTTGGCAGTAAACTCAACTGTCCACATGACTTTTCACATCAGGATGAGATACGTGATGATTTGCCAACGCTATTGAGACGCTGCACAGCAACTGGCAAACTGCAATTGGATCATAAGAAACAGGATACATCGCTGGTGGGACAGAGCATACCTGCCTTTGAATTGTTCCAGCATTCGTCAGCAACCCAAAAGGAGGAGCACCAACGTTGGCAGATTATGCGTAAGGAAAGCCAATTGCTTCGTATGCCGTACAAGCGCTATCTGGCCATATTGCCGCTCATGCAAGAGCAGAAGATCGAGCAAAATGCTCGGGAACAAAGCGAGCTACTCAAGCGTCGTCTGTGTCCCACAGAGCCGGCACCAGCAGATATTAAATTGGAAGTAAATCCCAAAAAGCAAGAGGTGGATGAGATGTACAATTTACCGCTTAAGGAACAGCTCAAGCGGAAGCATCAAACCACAACGCCCAGCACAATTAAACGGTCCAGAAATGAGGAGAACAACAGGCCAAGTACCTCCGTCAAATCGGAAACAGCCACCGAGACACACAAAATCGAAAGTGTGGACGATAGTGATGACGACGACGATGTCGTCGAGGTGCCTATTGAAAAGAATGCACCAGAAACTAAACCATCTACCCAAAGCAAGCAGCAACGGAAACGGCAACAAAATAATAAGCGCTTTAAAGCCAAACTTCGCATACCAGAGCAGAGCTCCAATCGTCCTGTGCCGACGACACAATCTAATCAAGGATCGACACAACACTTTGACTATAAAAATGTAGACTTCCGTCAATTTCAGGGTGGAGCACAACGGGCCCGAGGCACAGAGATCAAAACACAAATGCGCGGCAAGGTAAGTGGAATTAATAAGTACCTCTCAACTAGATTACACAAAAATTTTTCTATATTAAATTCCAGAATCGACCTAACAATAATCGTAATAAACAGTTTAACAAACTATTTTCATTCAGCAACGTGAAAAAAGATAGAAAGAAGTAAGTGACAGAGGATATCAAGGATTCCCACCCATCAACCCAATCGAAGTTACTAATCATTGATGATTAGGCAACAACACTAAGAATATTCTCTGTATCAATGAAAATCTAAAATCTAAATAAAACAAACAAGCTTATTATAGATATACGCAAATATTTGTAATCATTTCAGATTGTTAACAATTATCTAAATTCCTTAAAGGTATAATTCTAAAAATATATGTATTGTCCCTTGCAAAAGTTGTTCTAAGGTTGGAAATAATGTTACATTATTGTTATAGGAGAGTTCTGGAAAGGCATTTCCTTTTTAGTACATTAATCTATGGCTAGAGCCCACCTGGCACTTGATAGTCTGAAAGGTGCTTACTAAAACTAATAACAACTAATCGCAATAACTCGAGCTAAAGCGTTTTAAACATCTTGTCACCTTCCTTATCCATGCAGTATTCCACGACAGCAAAAACAACAAGTAATCGACGCTCGACACCACGTTTGTGCTTGTCCGTAATCAGCGGATAGAGAGCATCCTGTTTGGATAAACGATCAACTATTTCGGTAAGCACACCACCGGAAAAGACCTGAAGGCGATCCCAAGTAGATTTTCGTATGCTTGAAAGGGAGAAACACTTGAGGCTTAGAAAGATTAAAGTCTTAAGACCTAAGGTAACTCACAGACAGCACTGGTACAGTGGTGCTAGAATATCCAGATGATCCTTGTTGGGATTGCCAAATGCTTTGCCATTGTCAATGAGCACAACGCGCTCCTCACGAGTTTCGTAATGATGACGATCACCATTCTGTATAAGATAATCGAATATGGCAACATCTATAAGGTCCAGCAAGCGTATAGTTTCCATTTTGTTTTTAAGAGATCTAAGAACATGAATTCTACATTAATATCGAATTGAAAAAAGAATAAAACTTGAACCTACTTGCAGTATGTCATGTCATCCTCCCAGGGCGCACGTTTGTCATCTTTGTATGTCCTCTGCCATGGCGAGCGTCGTTTGGCCAACGTTCCAGGCACAATGTAGATAATGACACCTTCAATATTATGCCGATCGTCAGCACACACTGTCTCCTCCTCGTTGCAATAATGGCATTTACCGAACAGGCAATACGTCTCTTTTCCCTCCTCATCCACTTCGATTTTAATTGTATTTTGCAGCTCATGATCCCCATTGGCGTAAATCTCTTTCTTTAGATTAACCACTCGACCCACTACAATTGGCGTCCAGCGCAGATCAAGCACAGCGCCCAAATAGAAGGCATATACCTCGGCCACGTGACGATCCTTGCCGCTGTAAACGACACCATCCAGTACAATGTCCCGGGGATACCATTGAGGTTTGAAAATCACCTTCTGTTGCTGACTGAGACGCATCAGGAGTTTCAGCTGTGTGCCACGTGCGAGATTGTTCACCCTTGTGATGGGCTCATCGCGCAGTGTCTTCAGTAACTGACCCATTGAGGAGTCGTACAGAGGATATATCTCATTCTCATGTGGCCACTGTAAGAGATATTGGCTTGAGTGAATCTATATTCATATATTGTTGATTGATTACCTACCCAATTGGCTATTTCCCAGAGTACGCTGGCATTCTCGTATGCAGCCAATTTGTAGTTCTTTAACAGTTTGTTGCGGAACATGAAGAAACGCGGGTTACGATTCAGATAGGCCGGCTTTAGGTGTCGTATCTTATGCCTGATCATGTTCTCCAGCGCACGCACGCTGGCCAATTGACCTTCCTCGGCATTCAGGTAGTACATGAAATAGAAGTTGGCGCCGACTGCAAGGCATAGCAGCGTGGCAATGATGCACACAATGATGACGGTGCGTTTATTCATATTGTATAGTTAAGAGAACTGTTGCTAATCCATTTACACCATCCACTATTCGCTGCAATGTTGTCATTCGTTGTGCGTTTGCCGGATGCTACTGGGCGCTCGTACTTTATTTTTAATATCACCTATGCCTATGACTGCTGTTCCTATTCCTATACGCAATGTAGAATCACTAGGAAATTGCTCAATTTTAGCAAATAATTTGTTGCCCACTTGATGGTGATGCTGCTGCTGTTGCATGCTGCGGCTGCGGCTTCTTTCTTGTATTGTGTTCTTTTTCCTCTTATTGTTTGCTTTTGCTTTTTGGCAGACATTGGCGACAACTGTTCGCATCAGTCCATTGTTATTGTTGTTGTTGTTCGTCTCATTAATTACGAAGATGCGACAAGCCATAGGGTACTATCTTAATTAAAATGTCATCACAGTGCGTGAGTCCTGACAGCTAATATACGAGTATGTCTGTATGAATGCAGTATATAAGATGTTTCCTTTGTAGCACCAATTCAATATAACTTTGCCGGCAAGTGACGTCACGATTGTTTAATAAGCAATTTGATACAAGACCACGTCATGCGGTTTCTAAAGTACACATTTTATTGCCACTAATGCTCTGATTCAACTGTAAATCGAAAAATTGTATACTGTTCTATTCATAAATGATTTGTTTGGCCCCGGTACTCAATGCTATCCAATTTTGTTTACATTTTCATAGATTCGAATTCACGCACACACCCATGTGAGTGATATTATAACAGTTACACTCTCTACTGGCTTTTATGTCAATAATCTTTAATTTGTTAGGTACACTTTATTTAACTATGAAATCGTAAAATATTATTTGCCGCTAACCAAATCAAAACAAGACTGGAGTCAGGTGAAAATGTTAGCCGGGCAGCATGGCTTAACAGTGCAGTAACATTCTGCTAACATGATGTCAATTAATAACAGTCTGGCAACGCTATTTAATTTAAATAAGAATTGCGGAATTTCAAGAGAAGAATGAAAATATGCTTTGACAAATTACATATATTTTTGTAAAATTTTCAATTATCTATAACTTCTGCAAGTGGCCGTAGGGAAAGATGGAACACGCAATGAGGTAGGCGGTAAATAATAGGATATCCGTTGCAAATCATCTTCATAATTTCTCTTTCGTTTTGTTGGCGCCTGCTACAAATGAACTGGATGAAACTGACAACTGCCAAAATCCGACATACTTTGGCCACAATAACCATACCGAAGAATTCCTACTAGTTTTGCCGCCCGTGGAGGGAGCACCAGATCGGGTTTTACACGATATAGTGGAATATTCGCCACGGATTCAATAAAAGCAGGAGCCTTAATCATTATTCCTCATAAAATATACATCAAAATTAAATGATAAATGTTTACAGATCAAGCTTACCGTTTGAATTCATGAAATTTGAATTATCTGAGCTTGAACAATATTTTAAAGAAAAAAAAATCACGTTCAAGTAATAATCAGTCTGTTTTTAGTCATAGTAAATTATAGTTATTGTTTAAGTAAATACCGTAAAATATGATTTAATTTCATATGTAATCGGTCAGTAAATAAAAGACTTGTTATTTTTTTGTGAAATAATTTCAAATATATGTAGATTTAGCTTATACCTGGTATATGTATAATTAGTTTGTTGTCTGTCGAAGTCGAAGGGCGACAATGACGATGCGTAGGTAACACATTAAAAATTCATTTCTACATATTGTTGGTGTGTTAGTGTGTGTGTTTGTTTTACAATTCAAAATTGTCGTTGTTTTCGCTTATATCAAAATACAGATACAGATACCGATAGATAGATACAAATAGAGAAATGCACACTATCATGTTTGCATCGCAGTCAAACGCAATTGTTAGTAAATATAGTACGCTTATATTCATCAAATATGTATATGTATGTGTATGTGTATGTATGAGTGTGAGTCATTTGTTTGAGTTTGCCTATATTAAGGTAGTATATGTAAATTATGCATAGAATATATGTATAGTATATGTATATTATGTATGTATATGATTTCTCATTCAGTTAAACATAATTGTTCTTCACTAAAGTTAAATTTATTGTGTTGTTCAAAATAAAACAAGTAAATTGCAAAATTTAACATAAATAAAATAATTGGCAACATACACAAAAAAAAGTAAACAAAACTATTTTCTGTGTTATTCTTATAAGGAAATCAATCGAACAAAATACACGCATTAATATAAATTGATTACAATCGTGCCTATGTTTTGCTCTTATATAATATAACTATAATTAGATTTCTATTTTAGCTCTAATTCGTATGTTAAAGTATGAGTTTGCATAATTCGAATACTCTTCTGCTGCTGTTGAAACTGAACGTTCGTAGAGTTCAAGTTATTTGATCTTATCACGCTAAAATGACACATTCGTATGAATTTTCTATAAATTTGACATTAAGACATGAAATATTGCTCATTATTTAGGCTTGTAAACGCTTTTGATTCTTTAACTTGTTGATTGGTGTATATTATGTGTGTTTATCATGTATATACTATCATATATGTATATTCGTGTATGTATATTATGTGTATTATATATATGTATATAGGTATTTTAGCTGCTGCTGAAGCAATAAGCGGTTGATGTTGTTTATCTATTTATAATTTGTAATTAATACTTAAAATTGCTTTTCGAAATTGTTGTTGTTGCTGTTGTTACTCTTGATGTCTACGGCTTAAAATATACATATAGTTATATCTTTCTTTTTTTTGTTTCGTTGAAATTTTAAAAAACTACTAAACTACATTACAAAATTGTTTTTTCTTCACTGGGTTTTACATTTTTTTTTGTTGATCTTATGTTCCTTGAATCATTTTCAAATTCGTACAAAATAGAAATGCATATTGAAATTTGTATGTTCGTTGTGACATTTGTGGAGAGAAAGAGAGAGTGGTGGAGAGAGAATATAAGCTTTTTCATAATCATTTGAAATTGCTTTAAACTAAATTGCACATTGGGTTCAATTTTGAATGTAGTTAATTTATTATTTACATAGTACAAACAATTCTAATAGGGTGTGTGTATGTTTGTGAGTGTGTTTGTTTGGGACTTTGTTGTGAATATATACAACAACTCTTGTGGAAGAAATGTTTGTGCATAAGAGGGAAAAGGGGATTTTAGTAATAGCGCATTGGGGTTGCCTTAAGTATAAAAGTTGAGAGCTTGCGGCTTAATTTAAGACATAAAATACCATTACGAGTGATTTGCTGCCGTTTTATCTATGCTACCCTAGTTTACCATCAGTGTATGCGATTCCATGGGTGCTGCTGAATCGTAGAGCGTATCCGTATCTTGTGTGGGTTCGCCTTGCAGTTGACATTGATTAGACAAGGTACCGGCACCGCAATCACAAAAGAAACTGCAAAGTACAAAAAGGACAATAATTTAGAATATATTTTTCAAATTGTATGTTAATTAATGTTTTAGTTATACTTACCGATCGTGCCGTATGAACTCAACATCATGTCCAGCGTGACAATTTTTTATACAATTCACGCAAATGGCATTTCTATCGGTGGTGTTGCAGGTCTGACACCGATAGAAGTCGTGCATTGGAAATGATGTGTAGCTGCTGATCTTATAGAGGCATTGACCACTTGATACAGCCTTTTCGACCTCATCCTCATTGTTGAAAATGTTGTTGCCCCGAGTAATCGGTTGCACACCACTCGCCAGGCACAGTCCACCGAATTTATTCTTAAAGATTTGATTGTGTTCCAGTGTAGCTGTTGCATTATTGGTGATCTCTACGCCAGCCGCTTGTCCATCGTAAATTCGATTACGTCGTAAAATGGGATGCGACTGTGTAGAGATCAGTACGCCAGCCTGTGTATTGCGAAAGATGTCATTCTCTTCGAGTATTCCCTTGCCACCATTAAATATGCAAATGCCTCCATCACGACCATCATAGATTTTGTTGCGTTTCAGTGTTGGATTCGAATCAGTTTTGATCCACACACCGGCCATGGCATTATCAAATATCTCATTCTGTTCCAACAGACCCAGTCCACCGTTGTAGACCAACACACCGCCATTCTGTCCGCCCCAGATTTTGTTGCCACGTATCACAGGATTGCTGCCCGTGCGTATTTGTACCCCCGAATACAGATGGTTGAAGATATCGTTGTCTTCCAGCTTGCCATGTCCATTATCATAGAAATATACACCAACTTGCTTGCCAGAGTGAATGCGATTCCGTCGCAGCACTGGAGTGCTGCCCGTGGTTATCCATACGCCAGCTAACGTATTCGAATAGACTTCATTCTCTTCAATCAGTCCTTGACCCTTCTCGTGCACATAGATGCCACCGTGCTGACCATGATGGATCTTATTGTGCCGCACTATCGGATCACTATTTGTGCGTATCTGTATGCCAGCCAATGCATTGCCATAGATATTATTATGTTCGATTAGGCCACGCCCTTCGCCAAAGATATACACGCCTCCCTGGTGACCATTATAGATTTCGTTTTTCCGTATTGTCGGATTGCTGTTTGAGGTTATCCAGACGCCTGTAAACAATATGACAGTTAATAATTTGTATAATTTGCAATACTATAAAGACATTGCGACATTATATCATACCTGCAAAGTTATTAGAATGTATACGATTCTCTATAAATTGTCCCAGACCATTCTCATGCACATAGATGCCTCCCGTCTGACCATGGTGAATCTCGCATTTGACCACTGTGGGATTGGCGCCAGCCTTGACCTCAAATCCAGCAATCCGATTGTTGTGTATATCGTTTTTCTCGAAGTAGCCCTAGAAATAATAATAGTAATCAATGTGGTTATGACCATGACCAATTAGAAGTTTGCAACTACTAGAACTACACTATAATACATACATTTGTATTATATTTAGTTAAATATATAGTTTGTTAAACCTACCATGCCATTCTCAAAGGTAAATATGCCCACGTCGCGCCCATGATGTATGTGATTCTCTCGCATTATGGGACTGGCAAAGTTCTTCACCCAAATGCCAGCCAAAGCATTCCGACTGATTTCATTGTGCTCATAGGTGCCCTGTGCATAGTCCGTCACATAGAGTCCAACATTCTCGCAATCGCTTATATCGCAATTCCTTATCACCGGATTGGCACTGACGCCGCCAACGCATACGGCGGCACCTACCACAGATGTCGAGCGTATAATACAATTATCAACTGTTGGCGAGCAATTCTCCCCTATGTCAAGACAATAGTGCTTATGATGTGATACCGTCGAGGTCACCTCAGGTGTGAACTTGAGCGTGACATAACCAACATATGCATACTTAGCTCCCTCAACAAACATCACGGTTGAGCCGGCTTCACGTTCTAGGACCACAGATTCGGCTACATTGCCAGGTGCAGCACCAACGAGTGCCACATCGGAGTCAATGAACAAGTATTCACCCTTGTAAACTCCGGCGTGTAGAAAAATTAGTGGGCCTGGATGTTCCGTGGGCGGTACATTTTCCTCGTATATATTGGCTAGCGCATTTACACTGGCGCCACTACTGCCCGCTGTCGATGCTCCGCTACTGCTGGTATTGGATAAGCCGGCATTGACATTTCCAACGCCAGCACCAGCTCCAGCTGCAGCCGCAGCGCCGCTGGAACCCGAGGCAAATGCGGCGGCAGCACGTTCTTCTGGATAATCAAGTGCCGCTTGAATAGTGTTAAAGAAGACGATACTACGACCAATATGTCGCTTCTCCTGATAACCGGGACGCACATGGACGCCGCGATAAAGCTGGCGAAAGCTCTCCTTCCATGGATTGGAATATTCCGATTCTTCAGGTTTCTCGAAGACAAATTTACACAATTCAGGGTTGAACAGCGGTAAATCGTATTCAAATACAGACTGATAGAGACGCTTCCATAACTCCGTATCGTTGGCAATGGTATTAAAACGTTTGCACACCAATGCCAGACGGCAAAGGTCCTGTTCCAAGAGATATGAAAATATCGCAAGTAGAACCTCGTCTGCCAGCTCATATTGTAAATACTGAGCGGCAGTTGGTCCACCACCGCTTGATGCGCTGCCGGAGGTGCCTGCTTCCATGCTGGGCACAGCTGCTGTGTCCGTGTCTCCACTTTGAGTGTACAGGCGACGTGAACGTTTTCGTGCCGGCAACATGTAGTTGTTGTCCTCAATGACTGCTGCTGCACCACCCACTGGCAGAGCACCACAATGCTGCTGGGGCACTGAGCTGTGTACGTTCGGTGGCTGGGCAAGTGTGGCTCCCGTTGTGGGTGCATTGTTAACAGGAAATGTGGCACTTGTCGATGGCGCCTGAACAATGGCGGAGGGTGACGAAGACGAAGAAGACGACGACGATGACGATGAAGATGACGAAGCTGACGATGATGATGTTGAGGAGCTTGCAGGTGATGCACTTCGATTAAGCAATGGCGGGGAACTGCTAGCGGGTCCAACCAATATACCCACAGACTGCCCAACACTTGTACTAGAAGAGGAGCACCACTGTTCATGGCTACTCGCGGCGGAGGATATTTTGCGTCGCAAATCATATGGAGACTGATGGCAACAAGAGGTGTTGCTACCGATGCTGCCACTGTTGCTGCTACTTTGACTGGAAGCCGATGTGCTGGGAAAGTTTGAATTGCAGGTGATGTTGCTTGAACCAGCAGCAGTAGCAGCTGATGAAGTGCTGGCACCGTCCGAAGTGTCCATTGTTTGAACAGTTGCGTAAACATTAGACATGCTTTGATTCGGACTCGGATTAGGATTAATTCCAGCTCCAGCTGCTGTACCCGTGGATGTGGCAGAACTGCTGTTGCCGGCTGCATTGCTGCTTGTTGGCTGCCCACTGTCAAAGTACTCAGACGAGTTGCCTGCGGCGGGTACAGAGGGAGCGGCGGTGGCTACATTGTTGCTTGAGTTCGAGCTACTATTTCCTCCAACAGATACTGATGGTGATGCGGTGCTGGTGCTTGTGGATGCTGCATTGCTGGGTTGCGTATGCACACTCTGCTGCAGCATGGGATCCATAATGTTGCCAGTGGGTCGGTTTGGCATGGCAATTCGATTAGCTCCTTTTCGTCTGGAGCGGCGCACATAGGTGCGTGACGATGTGAATGATGCGCTGGGCATTTTTAATTCTTGACCACAGCACAGGCAGGAGTGGGCAGAAAAACCCCGGTCACAAATTCACTTTTCACAATTTATCAACCCCAATCCCAATTTCAATTCCAATTTCACTCACACATGCATACACACACACGCGTAAACAGCCAGACACACAGTTATTTTTTGTCTCTCCTTTCACTTATAATTTGCATACATCGCTGTTCGCCAAACACTTAGTTTACGGATTTTTTCAAAGTCATTTGAAAATATCAATCTTCCGAATCGTACTTTTTTCCAAATTTATTATCGTTAATCAGTCAGTTTTGCCTGCTTCATCATCTGCTCTTCTTCCTATTATATGTATTAGCGTGTGTGTGTGTGTGCGGAGTTTTCGGGGTTTCTATCCTTTGTTTCCCTCCTTTGTTTTGTTTTATTTGGATAGAAGAGTTGCACTAGCTATCACATTTTTGCCTGCTGTTTCGCTTGCTCATTGTTTCTTTTGTTTGCTCTTTGTACGTTGCTTCGTATTGGCAGCTGAAAATTTCTTTTTGCTTTCTTCGTTTGATTAAAACACTTTATTTGAATCGATACATTCCTATTGGATATAGTAATATCGCAGTAAATTTTAACTGCAAGTCCGCACTGTAATTTATTTTCTGTAATTGGTAATCGAGGCAAAAACGAATGAAACGAGCACGACGAGCCTGCAGCCTACGATGACTTTTCGATAACAATATCGATTACCACTACCAGGGGTGCAACTAATGTGGACAATATAATTTCGATAGAAATAGCTTTAATATGAGCAAGTGTGGAAGGGCTGCCAAATATTAGACATATATATTCAATAATAATTTTCTCATATATGTATATCTCTATTGTTTGATTATTTTGCAGTAATATTATATGTGAATTATAAAGAGGTATTCAATTACTGGCAGTATAGGCAGAGTTGTCTTTTTATTTTGTGTTTTATAACACTGTTCCATATCAAATAACCATCGATTAAAATTTTGCACATTACTATTCCCGCCACTTCTAGCATCGCTTCACGGCGCAAATACGCCGCTCTTGTGAAATTCGCGAACAATTTATTTAGTTTTTGAAAGCAAATAAAAAGATTTAAAGAAAATATGGCCCCGATTGCAAGTCTCACTACAGGCGTCATAGCGGTAAGCGTATTCGATTATCAATTGATTTAATCTAATTAACTTAAACGATCTTTGTAGCGTATCATGCATGGCGACGACGTACCTCAGCCAGTGCTTCAAATTTTGGGAATCAAAAGAATTAACACCAATTCAGATCAGGAACGCTATCGGCTGCTAATGTCAGATGGAAAGTATTATAATAGCTACGCAATGTTAGCCAGTCAGCTAAACGAAATGCAACACAAAGGTCTTCTTACTGAAAACACAATTGTGCGTCTGGACAAATATATGACCTCCATGGTCGGCAAAGAGGGATCCGGCAAGTAAGTTAATACAAGAATGTATTGAACTTTTGAAATAATACTGTTTTCTTGATAGACGAGTCCTCATTGTTACTGATCTGACCGTTCTAAACTCTGGTAGTGAAGTTAAAACAAAAATTGGTGAGCCAATTACTTACGAAAATGCAGCAAAGCCGGAGCAGACACCGGCTCCGAAACCTACTCCTGTTGCGGCAAATCCGCCAGTTAAGAAGGAACAATCATACAAAAACAACAACAATAATAATAACTCTACAATGAATAGTACATTGAACTCTGGGCTCACGCATCCTATTGCTAGTCTTAGCCCATATCAAAACAAATGGGTTATAAAGGCTCGAGTTACTTCGAAAACAGCTATACGAACTTGGAGTAATCCGCGTGGTGAAGGCAAACTTTTCAGCATGGATTTAATGGATGAGTCTGGTGAAATCAGGGCCACCGCTTTTAAAGAACAATGTGATAAGTTCTACGATCTGATTGAGGTCGATAATGTCTACTATTTCTCAAAGTGTCAGCTTAAGCCGGCCAACAAGCAGTATTCGCAGCTGAAAAATGACTATGAGATGACTTTTACAGGTGAAACTATGGTTCAACTGTGTGAGGATGAAGACGATGGAGGAATACCCGAAATCAAGTTTGATTTAATACCGATTTCGCAAATCGCAAATATGGAAAATAAGGAGGCTGTAGATACAATTGGTATTTGCAAAGACGTCGGCGAGTTGCAAGCCTTCACTTCGAGAACGACCAATAAGGAGTTCAAGAAACGTGATCTTACTCTGGTTGATATGAGTAGCGCGGCTGTAACTCTCGTTTTATGGGGCGATGAAGCTGTTAATTTTGATGGACATGTACAGCCGGTCATATTGGTGAAAGGAACACGCATTAATGAATTTAATGGTGGCAAAAGTCTCAACATGGGCGGTGGATCGATAATGAAAATTAATCCAGACATCCCAGAGGCACACAAATTGCGAGGATGGTTCGATAACGGCGGTGGAGATAATATAAGCAACATGGTATCCGCACGCACCGGTGGCGGCAGCTACTCTTCTGATTGGTTAACACTTAAGGATGCTCGTATACGCAATCTCGGTGCCGGCGATAAGCCCGACTATTTCCAATGCAAAGCAGTCGTGCACATAGTCAAGCAGGAGAACTCATTCTACAAGGCATGTCCACAGACGGATTGCAACAAGAAGATCGTGGATGAGGGAAACGGCCAATATCGTTGCGAACGTTGCAATGCGGCTTATCCCAATTTCAAATATCGATTGCTGATCAATGTGAGTACAAAGTACATGGTTTCGTTTCCATTTCTTTAATTACTTTTTATCTTAAACGCAGATGAGCATTGGAGATTGGACTTCAAACCGTTGGGTGACTTGCTTCAATGAGGCCGGTGAACAACTCCTCAAGCATACTGCCCAGGAGGTTGGCGATGCACTAGAAAACGAGCCTGCTGCTGCTGAGAAAATGTTCGCTGACATTAATTTCTCATCTTTCATATTCAAATTGCGCTGCAAGAATGAGATATACGGCGACATGACTCGCAATAAGTTATCTGTCCAATCCATGACTCCTATCAATTACAAAGAATATAATAAGCATTTGATCAAGGAGCTCAAGGAAATGACAGGAATTGGACCTGCAAATTAGGTTTCTCAAGTGCAGTGCACGTATGATTAATATAATTGAATCGTAACTTAAGCATCATTATTCCATATAAACACAATAAATTATTAGGGTTCGCCATTCATTATAAGAGTTTTAATAACTTTTAACCACTTTTAGTTTATTAAATTGACGGTAAGTACATATATAATATATAAAATCCGGTTTCTATATAGTATGCTTTATATTTTTCATTATATCGCATACAAAAACCGGTTTTTTGTATAAATAGCATATGCAGATCAACAGCATTCCAATTCCTCTTCGACTATCAGTTTAGCCGCAAACTTTCCATTCGTTGGATGGAAGTTATAAGGAATTAGTCTATTTTCCTCTGTTTTGGGGAAAACAATAAAAAACTGAAATCCATCGCTTAATGCAGCTAAACGGACTAGCTCTTTGTTAATTGCACGAATACATTTCAGTTTGGTGTGCATTTGGGTTAGGGATGCACTTTCGTAAAGTTGAGTTATGAACAATCGATAATATGTCAGCGATAGTCATTGCATGATCGTGAATATGTAGACAAAAAATATAATCGAGTATAATATATATATCACGCATACGTTTCACCTAGAGTCAGTCTTCATCAGACCGTTCACGAAATTGGTACTTACCAAACTTGTAAGTACCGTGGATATTTTTGCTTCTGAATAATAAAAACTAAATAAATTGCAGGAAAAGAACAACAACATCAACAAGAAAACAAGGTAAAATGTTTTCAAATAAATCTAATGAGATCCAATTGGAGATAACCAGCATTAGGAATATGACGTCATGCCTTTCCTCTCTACACTGGAATTTCGCAATGAACAAACATATAGAAAGCAGAAATCTAAAGGTTCGAGTTACAATGAAGACAAAAATACAGACATATGAAGATGAAGAGTCATCAGGCATATACTGCCACATATATTTAAAAGACGGATCAGGAGAAATTGGAGCCATTCTATTTAATGCAGAGTGTGACAAGTACTACGATAAAATCAAGATAGGAAAGGTATACACGATTTCTAACAAATTTAAGGTCCAAGAGAGTTTGCCTGAGTACCGGAATCCTGAGAACGACTTCGAGATAATTTTCAGCTCCGAAACAGAGTTGAAAGAAGTGGAGGACGATGGCAGAATACCCTCCAATAAACTAGATTTGCTTCCTATTTCCAAAATTTATAATCTCAGACAAAATGAGTCCGTCAATACAATTGGAATTTGTGCTGAAGTGGGTGAACTGGATTGCTTTTATAGAAATGATGGCAAACTGCGCATAAAACGGGACCTAGTACTGGTAGACCATGGAGATTTCATTAAGGTGACACTTTGGGGTGATAGAGCAGAGAAATGGCCCATTCATATACTAGAGGACCAAGCCATATTGTTAGTAGGATCGCACTATAAATACAATGATTTCGATGGAGATAGAAACTTAGAAATATCCTACAAAACAGCTCTAATAATTAATCCTGATATTCCGGACACATATTATCTTAAAGATTGAAACTTTCCTTAAAAATGTTAAGTCTAATCAGAAGACAAAATATTTAACCATATAATCATGATATAATCTTGTAAATTAAAAATTGTATCCAATTATTTGAAATAATAAACGTTTTTAATTGCGATTAAAGTGGAAAAAACAAATTATAATCCTTTTCAATTGACTTTGTTGGCTTTGTCCGATAAGCTAGAATAACTTTCCCGCCATTTCATGCATTATACTATATGATGCATATATACATAGATACCTGTGTATGTACATATGAGTGCCCAGTATGATTGAGTCAATTGAGCAAAAAAGTTCTAGCAATGTTTTGAACTTTGGACATTAGTTATTTGCACGAGTGCATGTATGAGATGCATTATCACTCAAGTATACATTCTAGTAAGTTCTACGACTTATCGAAAGGTAATACGATGTATCGAAAGCAAACTAAACAACAATAAATTCATCGAATATGTGCCATCTCTAGTAAGAGTAACTACGGATACAAAACGCGAGCTGTAAATCAAATGTAAGATTATTATCGATAGATATAACGCATACGCCCCATTAAAAGGCAGCAATTTTTGTAGCATTCTGGAAATTTGGACTTACCAAACTATAAGTACTGCAAACGTTTTACTAGTTAAATAATATTAACTAATTTACTCAGTAATTTGAAAATATAGATTATTAAATTCGGCTAAATATTATAATATTCTTTAATATATAATATTCTTTAACGTATTATGAATTGGGTAATTGTGCCAGTCCAGGTATAGCAAAAATAGATAATAAAAAAAAACAAAAATCCTAGGCTTTTGTGTTAGAGTTCTTATCAATATTATCTATATCCTTATAAAACGAACCCAGTGCTTAAAGTCAATATAAACACAAGTGTGCTGTCTTTCTCTTTAAGTCTTGTGAAAACTTTATTATTTTTATCTGTAAATTTCTAGCAGAAACATTTCTAATAAATAATTAGTTTCAAAAAGAACGCGAATAATCATATTTTTATTGCGTGAAAAAACAATTTGTTAACTAAATTCATACGATAAATGTAAAATAAATTAGCTGACTTAGTAATGAAAGACTATTAATGAATATTTACCTATTTTCTTAGACTTAACTAGTTTATCACAAATTACAAATGCGTATTAAAGCACACTGGGTCCTTCTGCTGAAATTCCTCCTCACATTTCTGTTGCTTGGTGGACGCCGATGGTGTCTGCAGACAGCAGGTGCAGATGCCGCCTATAATGACCAGGACGCAGAAGGCTGACAATGAGAATGCAATGTTAAGTTGTCGCAGCACCGTTAGAAATGAGGCGGAGAGCAGCCAAACACGCGCCCAAGTGACCACCGAGAAGGCTAACGGAGCGCGTTTCTCAGCCGGCATCGATTCGCCCATGCAAGTAAGTATCATAGCCTGGGCGCAGGAGACGCCGGCCTTGGGCAGTACCGCGAAGAACATCCACAGCACGATCTCATAGACCTCAGGCACTGTAAGCAAGATTTTGAATTAGATAAGTCACATTGGAGTCTGTTGACGGACTGTTACGTACTTTCCACATCGGTAAATAACCAACAGAGACATCCAACGCAACCTCCCACAATGCAAAAGGCGCCAGCCCACTGCCACTTGTGTACACTATGCTTGAAGGTCAGATGCATGGCCAGCAGACAGCCCAGGATCTCGGCCAGACCAATGCCCATAGTATTGGGGGACAGATAGTCGCGTCCAAAGGATCGTATGTTCAGCAAAAGACCCATGTGACTGATGAGGAATGTGGCCAGTGCCATGTGCGTGGCCAGCATGTGCAGCTTGGCATGCGGATAGCCACGCCACAACTCCAGCCAGCGTGCGGGCGGCGCTTGTGCACGCATACGCATGCTCAACTGTTCCAGTTGCCTGCTCAAATCGTGTGGCACCATGTGCATGCGATCGTTTATATCTGCCACCTTCAACAGTAGCTTCATTACGTGCTCGACGGCAGCCGAAGGTTCGGCGTACTGCAGTAGCCAATGCGGTGATTCGGGCAGCCAGGGCAGAAGCAAGACAATGGCAAAAGGCAGCGAAGTGATGCCCACGTACATCTGACGCCAGCTGTGGGAAAAGGCGGCGATGGCAGGCAGTACAATGACGCCAAGCGACCAGAAGGTCTCGTAGAGCAGCAATGCACCCTGACGGTATTTACCGGCTGTAATGTCGCTAACTAAAGGATGGAGGGACATTAGTTAAGGAAACAACTGTTGGTGGGTGCACCTACATATGACCTGACCCGATGTCATCATGAAGGAGCAGCAGACAGCCGAAAGACAACGAAACGAACAGTGTAAGCTGAAGTCATTAACCAGCCCCGTGGCCACGCCACACCCAAGGAGACCCCAGATGCCGGCAATGTAAACGCGACGAGGACTGAGTACACGCATCATGCGCGTGGCCACAACGCCACCGACGAACATACCAAAGAGATGCCAGTACTGTGACCAGGCCACAAAAATATCGCACAGGCAGACCAAGTCGAACTCCATGATCAGCGATCGAAAGTTGTCCGCATAGTTAAACTCCTGGCACTGTCGCATGGCATAGTTGCCCTCGCCATAGTGGACGAACACATAGCACTGATCCTCAGTCACGCTGCAGTTGTCCACCCCACCATAGGCCCGGGTATCACAGGTAAATCCTTCGTTGGGATAGATGTCAGGTGCCGTGAAAATGATGCAGGCCATAAACCAGGCGGCAGGAATCTTGCATAGGAAAACGATAAGCA
Source organism: Zaprionus davidi (assembly GCA_018903715.1). Taxonomy (NCBI): domain Eukaryota; kingdom Metazoa; phylum Arthropoda; class Insecta; order Diptera; family Drosophilidae; genus Zaprionus; species Zaprionus davidi. Next base: position 4,430,824 of record JAEIGL010000003.1, read on the forward strand.
CAGTGCGAAGTTGCCAAACTCCAAAGTCGCCCAATATCTGATTTATAATGTCGCCGGAATGACTCTCCGTTTCCCCCAGATTGTTGTTGTCCTGCTGTTGTCCGATTTCCGCATCCTGTATGTAGGATATCTGTGCCAGTGCCGCGGGATGCGGCGAGCAGCGACGCATCTTTGGATTGTCTCCATTCATGCGATACGTTGCTGTCATTGTGTAGTTCGTCCCGGCTTACATATGAAATTTAGTAGACACGTCTTATTGCTTTCGACCCTCCAGCATAACTGCGACTTCTCTTGTGCCTCGCGCAACCAGCAAAACACTTGGAGAATCGACAAGTACAGCTGCGATCGGTGCCGCTCAACGATATCGTTGCTAATCAAATTGTCACTGAAATTAATCAGGCCACAATTGTCCGCCCAGTCTCCATTGCAAATATCAAATGTTCCTAACATATTGTGTCAACATAAAATTGTAACCAAAAGTAATACAGATTCTCCATTGGATCGTTCTACAGACTGATCTTTTGATTGGAAATTTCAACTATTTATTTTGGAAATAACATTCTAACAGACGCCCAAGCAATTTTATAACTTGTTAATCAAAGCATAATTTAATAATTATATATTCATTTAGCTATATCTTCTGATTTAAATATTCTCTTGAGGTGATAATATTCAACCCATATTAAATTAAATACATGCTAGGACTGTATAAAGCACTAGGGTCTCACTGTCATTGTCAGTGTTTGCACAGATGGCTTGACATGACATATGAGAATAGAAATGTTAAATTTTGTAGACTTGCACAGATCTGAGTGGAAAAAACCTATTTTTCTGCCAAATCTATAGACTTGCAATCGACAAAAATTGTTAAACAGCGGCTAACGGGAATTAAAACTATTTTTCAAGACATTTTCGTATTTTTAGCTTTTTAAAAACATCTGGTAACGGGAATTAAAACTATTTTTCAAGACATTTTCGTATTTTTAGCTTTTTAAAAACATCTGGTACTTCATGTATTTTTATTCACACGTAAATACTCTTTAGTATTTTATCCATTTGAATGGGAGCTGTAAAAACATCGAAGGTTACCTCCAGCGATAATACCCAATGTTGATAGTCTAAGCTAGATATGCGCGCGGGCCTGGTTTTTTGAGGCCCGGCCCGGTTCGGAATTTTTTAATCGAATGCTTTCAAGCACGCCGGGCCTTCCGGGTTTTTACCCCTAGGCCCGGTAGTTGGTTTTAACTACCGGGCCTAAAATTGTCGGGGTCCGGCCGGCCCGTGCCCATCTCTAGTATAAGCCATCGATAATATCGCATAAATATGTGCAAATTTACATATACACTGTAAATTGCAGACTATAATTCAATTGTCGTTATTCAACATTCTCAACACTTGCATAATTGCTTGCTATATTTCTAGATCAATTGGAATGTTACAGTAAACTTTAGTATACGAAGAACTTTGCCAAAACAATAGGAAGATAGAACTATATTCTCTTTTTACTTAAAAGAAAAATGGTCTGCAGGGCAGCTGCTGAAATTTTGATAAAATCGTTTCTTCCGGCAACTTCATCAGATCATGCATACGTTTCGCCCTAGAATATACAGAAAGCCATAGAAGGAATACATGTATAGTGTATATAGGTTAAGCTAACTTTTTGAAACTTACTTGTTATCGCTAGTGCCGTTTATAAAGCCTATTGTAAGACCATTAAGGACATCTTGTTGTATGAAGAATCGATCTACCAAAAAGCTTATGCTTATGGGCCACACCAGGCGTGCCCAGTGAACACGCTGGAGAGTTGCCACAGTATTGTTATGCGGGATATCCCGATTGCAGAACTGTTGCCACAATACCTGGCAAGCGATGATCACAGCAAAGGACATAAATGTCAAAGGTATGTGGCTGACAAATTTAAAGGCGATGCCGCTCACAAAAGCCGCCAGCAAATTCAACGGTTTCTCATCCATTTTGTTCGCCAACAGACATTGCACAAGCTAGAGTATTATACAGAATTAATAATTAATTGATTCTATATCCTTTGACCAACCTTATAAACTCCAATATAGCTGCACATAAATGTGGTCGATCTCAGCTGAAGATTTGTAAGTTTTTTGCTTAGCAACGCGTTGAATATGTCCAGGGCTACGCCTATGCCCAAATAATTGCGCAATTCAAGTAATCCTGCCTTGATGCGTTCCTCCAGACTCCTTTTAGCGTAATCCTCAGGCAACTGAGCTGGCCTAATGAACCAGAAACCCTTGTAGAGCTTCAGTTGTTGTGCCCGCAGCACTGCAAGTGAGCAGACCATGAAAATCAACGTTTGTGTGGTACGTGAGTGCACCACACCCAGATCCAATTGCCGTAATAATGTCTCAAAGGCCTGTCGGGAAAGAATACTTAATAGCAAGAGGTGATAGTCTCTTAATACAACTCACCGAGGCAGTAACACCAGTATTAAGGAACAGTAAAATGTTGCTGGGAACCAGCCAAATAACCTGCGCTGCCACATAGCCTGCTAAGGTCGGAGTACACCAGCGAACGAAACGTCCATTGATGCGACGAAAGACACAGATCATGTAGAAGATGAGTGCATTAACTGTGCCCGCATAGCTCGTCGTCATCACATAGTTCTCCACAATGTCTCGAATGCGACTTCTGTTAAGCTTGCGAAAGCTCATGAGCAACGGGAGCTACAGTAGGTGAAGTGGAGAAACATATACATATATATACATACAGATAGATATAGACTCCCTTAACTGACCAGTAGCAGTGGTAGATAGTACTTTGCACCGGATACATGATTGCGAAAGAGACTCCAGAGAAAAGCCTCGGTGCACGTGTGATTCCGATGATGCAGGAAGCCCGCACAGTTCAGCTGGCAAAGGGGTGTCTGAAAGAGTTTGCTGGACGCGACCATAATTCCGACTGTAGTTCCAGACTGAAAATGCTTTGAGCGACGGCAGCCGATAAATGCAACGGTTCAAAGCGAAAGGTTAATGTGCGTTTATCGTATATAGGGAGAATTGAATAGAATAGACAGTGGAACCCAATTAGAAGTTTTTTTAAAAGTGTATAAGTGTTGTCAACACTTTCAGACTATTTCGCTTACGATATGTTGACTTTTGGGAGTGCTCACTGTAGTTCTCAAGTACGTAACTTACACCATGATGAAATTATACCAGGTGGTCTTGTCGGCACCCAAAGTGTGTTCGTTGATTCCCTTATTGTTCGCACACACTTGATACAATTGACGTTTAAGGCACAGTCAGAGTCTTTACTAAACTTAAACTATACATATCCGAGAGAGACCACCTGGAATAATTAGATCATGACCTACACGAGCAAAAATTCATTTACGATTCATAGTAAACACTGAAATTGGCGACTATGAATGGACTCCAGCCACAGTTGTAGCCACTGACGCTTGTGCCGCAGCTCACCAAGGCAAGTCCAATAAACAAATTCTTACGCATGCCCAGCATAACAAAACGACTCCAATCAGTCACAGCATTGGCAGGAGGCTGTGCACCTGGTGATAGGGACCAGAAACCATTCTGTCAATGTATAAACTTGCCCAGTAAAATGATTGCGTTGCTGCACATGAAGACAAGTGTCTGTAGCGTCAGCAAGGAGGCGAGAGAACGAGTTAACCACGTTGCAGCAGTAGAGTCTATTAACTCATTAACAGCTCATTGCAATTGCAATGACTGGTCACAATCATTGGGAAACACAACTGAGTGCAGCTGTGTTACCCAGCTAAGGTCAACCTAATGCACGAATTGAGCAGTTTAGTTAATGCAGCTGTTTAGCATTTATTGCAAATACAGAATTAAATATATTTAATTCGGGTTAGTCGGCTGTGCGATCATAACTTAGTCAACCTCTTCGACAGTTGGGCCGCTGTTGCTGGCGCGCGATTGTTTGCCTTTGTTTGTGGACTGCTCGGCACCGCAGCCATGTAGCTTGGACATGATGGGACTACAGATGCGTTGGCAATCGCGCAAATGATGCTCGTACTCCTCCTTCTCGGCCAGCGTGTTGGCGTCCAGCCATTTACTCTCCTTGTCGCACTTGTCGCGCACCTTCGATCGATCCCCATCGTTCAGCACACCAGCGGGGGCATCGTCCACAGCCTGTTTGCAGCCATAGATGTAGCCCTCGAGGCTATTTCTGGATGAGACACGCTCACGTTGACGATCGTCCTCGTCCTTGTATTTCTCTGCCTCAGCCAACATGCGATCGATTTCAGCCTTGGACAGGCGGCCCTTGTCGTTGGTGATTGTAATCTTCTCAGACCTGCCGGTGCTGCTGTCCTTGGCGCCCACATTCAATATACCATCGGCATTCAGATCGAAGGTGACATCTATTTTGGGCACACCACGTGGTGCCGGCGGGATGCCGGTCAGATTGAAGGTGCCCAGCAGATTGTTATCCTTGGTCATGGCACGCTCGCCCTCGAACACCTGAATGGTCACTGCATTCTGATTGTCACTGTATGTGGTGAACGTCTGCTGCTGCTTGCACGGAATGCGCGCATTGCGCTCCACCAGCTTCGTCATCACGCCACCTGCCGTCTCAATGCCCAGCGAGAGCGGAGCAACATCGACCAGCAACAGATCCTGAATCTGGGAGCTGCCCACGCCGGTCATGATGGCAGCTTGCACAGCAGCACCATAGGCCACTGCCTCATCGGGATTTATGGACAGATTTAGCTGCTTGCCACCAAAGAAGTCCTGCAGCAATTTCTGAATTTTGGGTATGCGTGTCGAGCCCCCAACGAGCACCACATCATGTATGGCCTTCTTATCCATTTTGGCATCGCTCAGAGCACGCTCTACCGGCTGCAACGTGGAGCGAAACAGATCCATATTAAGTTCCTCGAATCGGGCGCGTGATATCTTCGAATAGAAATCGATGCCATCGTGCAGGGCATCAATCTCCAGCGATGCCTCTGTGCTAGACGAGAGCGTGCGCTTTGCACGCTCGCAGGCAGTGCGTAGCCGACGCAGAGCACGCACATTGCTGGATAAGTTGTTCTTGTGCTTGCGCTTGAACTCCTCCACGAAATGATTGACCAGACGATTGTCGAAATCTTCGCCACCCAAATGTGTGTCGCCTGCCGTCGACTTGACCTCGAACAGCGAACCCTCATCGATGGTTAGAATAGAGACATCGAAGGTGCCACCGCCCAAATCGAAAATGAGCACATTGCGCTCTCCCTTTAGATTCTTATCGAGGCCGTAGGCCAAGGCGGCAGCCGTTGGCTCGTTAATGATGCGCAGCACATTCAGTCCCGCAATGGAGCCCGCATCCTTGGTGGCCTGACGTTGTGAGTCATTGAAATAGGCCGGCACTGTGATGACGGCATCCTTCACCTTGGCACCCAGATAAACCTCGGCTACTTCGCGCATCTTGGTCAACACCATTGAGCTGACCTCCTCGGGTGCAAATCGCTTGCGTTCACCCTTGAACTCAACCTCGATTTTCGGTTTTCCCCCATCGTTAATGACCTTAAAGGGCCAATGCTTCAGATCCTCCTTTATCTTTGGATCATCATATTTCCGACCAATCAAACGTTTGGCATCAAACACGGTATTCTTGGCATTCATAGCCACCTGCAATCACAAAAGAGAAAGATGCAATTAGTCAGCATTAAGCTATTTTTAAGTGGATGTTTCCATACGTATCGCATATATAGAAATAAATATGGATACAGTATTCCATGAGTAAACAATACTCGTGCATTAATATTGCAGCAACATAACGATTAATCATAATTCTTATATGTTTAAGATCGGATTGCAATGAAAGTACAAATCTATATAGATCTTGAAATGATAGATGTGTGTTTAAAAATATATATCTGTATATATAACGAGATGATATATGGTACATATGCATCCATTTACTTGTTACATGCATTCAGCTCCATTAATGTGATCATTTGATCATATTTGGTGAATCACATCCGCCAAATTTGGTGCGGCTATGGTCCCCTGACTCACCTGGTTCTTTGCAGCATCGCCAATTAGACGCTCCGTATCGTTGAAGGCAACATAAGATGGTGTTGTGCGATTGCCCTGATCGTTGGCAATGATTTCCACCTTGCTGTTCTGCCACACACCCACGCAGGAGTATGTGGTGCCCAGATCTATGCCAATTGCTGGTGTTTTTCCCATCTCAGCCTCAATTTAATCCAATGGAAATCCAAACGGACGATCCACTTGCTGCTGGTGATGCCGCCGGCAAACTAAATCGATCGCGATCACAACGTTGTGATTTTAACGATGCAATTCGCCTTGCACAGATTTTTTTTGGGCAATTCGAGAGAACGAGTCGATTTCGGGTTTCCTTTTTTTAGTTTTTTGTATATGTATTCTTCACATACATATATTTATTTGCAATTTTCACACGCCGATAATTTTGATTTTGGTAGGAGATTCTGACGTTAGTGTTCTAGAAACTGTTGTTGCTGACACGTTCGGAAATTGAATTTGGTCAGAATTTGATGATGACTTGATTTGGCCGATATAAATAGAAACACCGGTCGACTAGATACATTTGTAAATGCGTAAGCGTGCTTGAGATATAAACCATATTTGTGAAAATAAATAATAATAAATACTAAAATAAAATACTTTATGTAGGTTTGTTCCTCAACGTTTTCCTTTCTTCTTTTTCTTTTGTCCATCTGGCCAAGGAAAGCCGCGAGTTTTGAGAACATCCTGCAAGTAAAGTGGTTAATTGTAAAATAAGTTATGTCTTTCCCTGACTTACCTGCACATTATGACACACATAGTAAGCATTTTCCATAGCAGCATCGTTGAATATGTCGCAACCAATAGACTTTCCTACACCAGCTTTCTTCTTACTTACGCCAGCGGCGCCATCTTTCTTTTTCTTATCATCACCTTCGCCACTTCCCGCATTGCTGGACGTGGAGTCTTTGCTGTTCCGTTTCTTTTTGCTCTTACCGGCCATTTAAATTTTTCATAGCCAGCCAAAGCTGCCGTATTGATTAAATAATTGTGAATAAATTGAACTTACGCTGCCTGGCAACCTTTTTTCAAGTCCTGGTTAGAGGTGAGCGCCAAATAACATTTTGGGTAATTATAGTAAAGATATTGAGAAGATATCATTTTGAAATTTGCATGATTTAAATTTAGCGAACATTAATGTGTCCCGTGGCGCCAAGATATCACGATCCTTTCACCTGGAGTTATGGCCAGAGTCGGGTGCGCTTGTTGTAAACATGTATGTATGGGCGTCCCACTCGCACATTCATAACTTTACAAGGGCTTATGATCTCTGTTATTTTCTAGCAAAACAAAATAGGAGACATCCAATTGGAATCTTACTGAACATGCAAAAATAAAATAATTTAATTTGTTTGCCTGTAACTATTCTTTTAGTTTATTAGAATAAAATAAATAAACAAAATAAAATAAGAAATAATTAATAAATGAAAGTTCGCACCCGCCTTAACCGGGAGTTGAAACACACGCACTCTCATTGCATCACTGCTTCGCCTATCGGCAAAGCTGCACTGTGAACCAATTATGTTACCATACAATGCAAATAAAAAGTTTAATAAAATGCTGTGTGTCTGACTCTAGATTTGAACTTCGGTATGCTTGCGTAAATTAGGCATACTTAAGTATATATGTTCGAAGTGAGTTTAATTCGTATTACTTATTCACTTATTTATAGTCCGATTTAAATGAAATTTTAACATAACGCCCGTATTTGTCATATAAGATATACAACTTTGGTTGTTGCGCTAATATTGTAGTTTTTAAATAGTTATTACTGATTTAGAGAGGCGGGAAGGGGCGTGTCCAAATTTAAAAAAAAAACTGAGACACTGCAATATATACGTATGTTGTCACAAAATTTGATGACTCTAGCTCTTATAGTTTCTGAGATCCAGGTGTTCATACAGACAGACAGACATGGCTCAATCGACTCGGCTACTGATACTGATTCAGAATATATATATTTTATGGGGTCGGAGATGCCTCCTTCTGCCTGTTACGCACATTTCCGTTCCTACAAACACAATAGACCATGAATTTTTTTAAAATCCATGGCCTAAAAACCAGCTGATAAACAGTGTGACCATAGTCATTTAAATCAGCGATTTGGTTGATTTTCTTTTTCGAAACCTGGTCCCACTGGTCATTTCAGCTGGTAATTGTATGTAAAATGTAAACTTATCTGACACTATATCTCCTAAAAAATCCAAAAATATAAATATTTCATTTGCTTAACATTTTTTCTTATTTTTTCCCAATTTATGAGTATCTATCGAAAAATCTTGGCGCATCGGAAAGAAATATCGAAAGTTATCGTAGTAACCATGTACAAGTACATAATTCTGTTAAGTTTCACAGACGTGAAAATCAACATAACACAAAAAATTATTGAACGTGACAGATCGGCCTGCGCATATTTCTTAATTGATAAAGTCTAACGAAACGAATAAAAAACACAAATATTGATTTAGTCTAGAACGTAACTGCACAAAATATTCGGATTAAAATTGCTTAGCTAAAGGAGTTGCCCAAAAGTATCACGAAAAATGACACGTAAGTCCACAAGAGACTAGAATTTCATTTCTGCAATTGTACTATATTATCGGTGGTGCCAGCCTAATTTTGCATATTATTGATTCAGCGTTCGACATATTGAATATGGTAAACTTTTAATTATTTTGTCTGCAACTACCCAGCAATGTAACAAGTAATTATTGTTTCCCAAATGCAAAATCGATTGCGAGTCCCTGTTCTGCTCTTAATGTGTGAGAGTATTTACATATATGTGTTGGCGTGCATAGCGGCTAACCTCTTTGTCTGTACGATTTAGCATGTGATACTAAACAAAAGGCAATAATGGGCGCATTAAATATATGTAAATTGAATAAACATTTCTATGCTTATTTCAGGCGGCAATCAACGAGACCTGGCGCGCGCCAAAAACCAAAAGAAACTGGCCGAGCAGACGAAAGGTAAACGAACTGATGCTTTAACTGTGGAGCAACGCAAAGCCAGGTAAATTCAATAATTCAAATGTGAAGACTATAAAATATACTAATTTGTATGCAATCATTTACAGGGATGCCGAAGTGATGCGTGAAAAGCAAAAGAAAAAGGAAGAGGAGGCTGCTGCTGCCGCTGCTGGCAAAAGCAAATAGAAGACGGCAATTCCAGTTCATTGAAGCCTCGTCTTAGGTCACACAAAGTTTTCATTAGGCATAGGAAGTTATAACACATTTAAACAACAACAAGCAACAGTGGATAATTCAGTCGATTCCGGACGCATCGATCAGCAGCAATAGTGAGCAGGATATATACCCCAGGATAGTTCATGTCAATCAATTGGTTAACTAATGTCACAAATGTGAATAATCAGGCTACAAGACGCAGTCGAATAATAGCAAGCAAAGATAAACACGCAAGAATACTGGGAGGCGCTTGCTTTTATTAACATTATGCAACACTGCTGAATATAATCATAATTTTCTCTAATATACCTGACTAAATTATTTACTGTAAAATATATAAATTTTCAAATAAAACATAATATACAGCCAAAACAGCCAAATTATAAAAAATATATAGCTATTATATTATGTATTTGTTTGACGAAAATATATATATTCATAAGTCTGTAGATTTAAACCCCATAACCGTGCAAAAATGCTAAATTGCATTTGCATACTGAATAAATGGTTAGATCTTATTTGTGAGTCCCTTTATGAAGTGTAGCTGTTGTGAAGAAAGTTACCTTTCATTTTTTCTCGTGGTTTACGATAACGTAGCTTTTCTTTTAATACAGTTAGAAGCAGGTGCGATTAGAAATTGTTAGTTAAATTGATTACTTGATAAAGAGTAGGGAGTAGGGTAGGTAGGTTATTATAAAATATAAGCAGAAACTTAAGTATTGTGTCCGTTTATTTGAACTTCGCTTCACAAATGCTAGATAATAATAAACCTTGGGAGTATCAATACATCTGCCTTTATTTAGAAGTTATACAATTGTGATCCATAGTTAAGTAAAGCTGTTTATACAATTCTTTATGTAGGTCCTTTTGGGTCGGACTAATACAAATTTTGGTAAAGCAGTTAAACAATTTCAAGGTAAAGCAGTTAAACAATTCTAGTGAAAACATACTCTGGGATTTTAGATATGCTACAATGCTAATTTAATATGCGTATTAAATATTTTAAAATATTGCATAATGTATATCGGAAGTACCAACAAGTTAGTACTTCTGTATGTGAGATATAACTAATATATATCGTAATAAAAAGGCATTCAAGTAATTTAGTTTGAGGTACATTAACTTTGTTTAAAAATAGTTACAAAAGTGCGTTGCATAATGTTTATTTTATCAGTTGAAGACCCATCATGTAAATAATGTGTGTGAATATATAAATAATTATTTTTGATAAACCAAGTATAGGCTTGAAATCTAAAGTTTATGGGGTCTATACAATCATAAATCTTAAACAATCCACCCCACACAGCATGATAAAAGTGCTCTGATCGACACACATAAATTGATAAATATGAAAGTAGCTACAGACTCTCTCGGCCTACAGCCAAAGGAACTCAACTGCCAATAACTTGTATCTAGTATTTACCATTTGTTCACGGGTGAAAAGGAATGAAAGAAAGACAGTGGATGAAACTAACTGGCAAGAGGCAAGTAACCAAAAATGGGCGATAGCGGAGCGTGTTGCTATCATATCTATGGCGCGTATCTTAAACGGGCTAGTCGCCGTGGCCAGACCATAGACAGAGCATGGGATAAAACAGCAACCACATTGGGACTGGGATTGAGACAGCGACCGAGACAGACAGGGATTGCAGCTCCAATGTCGCTAGAAGTTGGTCGCGTGCTGAGCGGAGTCTCTGGTCCCTGATCTCTAGATCGCATTTCTTGGAAGTGTAGCGACAAAAACACAAGTAATGAGCTGGCTCGCTTAATGATTTGCTCGGGTTGCTAGTGCAAAACGTTGTAACTGATATCGATGTCGAAGTAACAAAGGTCCATTGTTAGTCTCTTACTGTTTGTTTGATAAGTTGCTGCCGGAACCGCAAGCACTAAAACAAAAGAAACAATAACAAAATAACAGGTTTCTCTAGCCAAGCTAGAGAAAGCTCCTCCACGTCGAAAGCTTGTAGAGCTAAAAACAACCTTTAGGTCTAATAGAACTTTTCTACGCTAGACGCTAAAAAAGATCAGACGATCGCTACATTAGGGTACGCCCGATGGTAAAATACCCCTCGCCCTGTTTTGACTTGAATATATTTAGTGTTTACTGTCTGATCGGATTAAAATTCGAAGTAGAGCTAGATATTTAAGTTGGCTCAGTATATTCCCAAGTTGAAATTTGTATCTTTTATATGTCTTTTACAAATGGAATTGAAAAATTAATTAATTGATTTGTGGGTATGGTGGGCGTGGCATCTAACAGTTGAAATAAGCTTGCTCACTTTATAATATACAGAAATCGTTATACCAAATTTGGTGACTCTATCTTTTATAAAAGCTGAGATATCGACGTTCGAACAGGTCGGTTTTGGCTTAATCGAATAGTGAAGAATAGTGATGCTGGACAAGAATATATACCATATGGGGTCTGCGACGTCTCCTTTTGCCCATTAGATACATTTGCACCAAGTTAGTATACCCTTTTTTGAACAGTTTCGATGGTCGAAGGGTATAAAAAAGACACTCTAACGTCGTAGACGTCGACGTCGACGTCGATGTCAGCGTCGCAGCAGCCCAACGCGTTCGCAGTGCGCAGCGCGTTCGCCTCTCTACGCGACTCTCACGAGCGAACGCGCGCGATTTCAGTCGCAACGTGAAACTTGGCGTAAACACAACAAAATCGCGCGCGGAAACTGACGTAAAACGAGCGAATCGAGGCATCTGATTAGGAATTCTGAAATAAATTAGTCAAATAAATCGATTGGCGGTGCGAAAAAAAGATTTGGGAAAAGTGGAGTGAAGAGCAGAAGTGAAGTGTGCGTGCAAATTAGAAAGTGTAAGTGAAACTGGAATTGGGTTCATTTCCCACTTTCGTCGTCGTCGTCGTATTTGGCAGACAGACGCTGCCGATCGCAATGCTAATGCGAGTGCCAAATGTTTGACATTATCAGCCCGCTGGCAATTTGGCATGCGAATGCAACAGCAATTTCGAATTGCAGTCGCCTGGGCGGCTCGATAGATCGATCGATCGATCGAGCGAGAGCAAGCGATTGATCGCCAAATGCAAATCAAGTGATAAACGATCGCCACTGAATTGAACTAACAGGCGTGCAGCGATCAGCGATCAGTTGAGGAGGAGCAAACAGCAGCAGTATTCCCCCAATGCCCAGTTGTGCTGCCAGAGTTCCCGCATCCCCTCGCCCTGGGTTTGAGTCTGAGGCGCGATCGTCTGCCGCTAGCTGTCGCGCGCGATCGTCAGTCGAAGTCGCAGTCGTAGTTTGTTGTTTTTTATTATTTATACAAAATATATTCAATTCCATTTAGCTGTCGCCTCCGTCGCTGTCGTTGTCGTCGCCAGCAATTTCAATATTCAAATGATCATGATCACTTGACTTTGACTTCGTCGCACTCGCACTCGTTCGACACGATCGCGTTTCCAAGCTCTGCGCTTTTCTGAGCGCCTGCAACAACAAGCCGACAAATTATGATTAATACGCTAAACAAAACGGCAACTAAAGTATAATGCCAGTGGAGTCGCTGCTACTGTTTGTTCTCACTCCCGTTCGGGATCCGTCGATCATTCTCTGCCTGTGTATTGCCGTCTTGCAATCGAGCACTGACCCAATTTCTTGTTGACGGCATTGATGAGAAATTACGAGCAAAACAAAACAGTTTGTTTGTTTTGATTTTTGCTTTTGCAATCGCGCTCTAAATAAGTGTTTAGACGTGCCTATATGCGATATATGTTATATACAGACATATTTCCTTAACTGTTGCTCTGTTGCATGATGTCAGCTTCAGCTCCCACATCCCGCAGCACTCGCAACCCGAGAACGTGTTGACATTGAAATTAACATCGCCAACCTGCAATGCCTAAATTTATTTTTGGGCATGCCAGTTGAAAACGGGTACGGGACCTCCAAAGAAAGTGCGAATCAACAAGCAGACTAACTGAAGAAACCGAAATTTGTATAAAGAAAAATTCAATTTGCTTGCAGAATCTCTTAAGATGCTCGCAAAGCTCATTGGCCTGCGTGGGCGTATACGTAATATATGTGTAATAAATGTTGTTATGAGACTGGGCTACTTTTTAGACATGCCAGTCAGCAATGAACAATAAAAATCACATTGAAGCACACAAATTAAGCGACGAGCTTAGAATAAAGTTGCGATAATTTGTCAAGCACCTGCTGGAATAGATATGCTGAAAGAACATGGCAAGAAAGCTTTTAGACTGTGTGATAAGCAACTGAAAATACATTAATAACATTTAACTTATATTTTTAAACATTCTTTCACTTTGTTCAAAGATCGTAAAGCACTTTCTGCTGTAGCAACGCCTCATTAGGTTCCCTGCGAAGTTCAATGACGTCAAGTCATTAAATGCCAAACGAAAATAAGAAATGAAGCAAACATTAATGCTGTCAAACAAGTTGGCTAACCCGACCTTTAGATACCCTGTATTTACAGTTCATTTCAAAGCATTTTAAAAACATCTTTCAATTTATTACAATCTCTTATTGCAATATACGTTAAGTTGAGTTAATTAAAAATTGCATTACTAAGTCTGAGCTGCCCCATTTGTATATTCTTGAAAGGGTGTTGATGCTTGTCAAAATGCCAAAAGAAAGAGCAGCAAAACGTGAAGGTTGAAATTACAAGGCAATCAAGCAGGCGGCAATAAGATAAAACTGAAGACTAAATGGAAAACACAAAGCAGTCTATTTCAAGAAAAATGTTCTAATACCATAAATGAGACAGTGGCACACCTACGATAAAGTAGGCGTTGACTTTGGCACAGTGGTTTGAACGTGAAAATGAATCTAGCTGAATTTGCGAGAAAGTTATATACATAAATACAAATATATATATATATATATATATAATGTGCCACATTCCATTGCACGATAAGAAATAAAAATCAGACTTTTCCAAAACCTTTTATTTTTATTGTTCCCTGGAACATGTACAATCGGAATTTCAACTAATTTTTTGTAATCTCTCAATTAAATTGTTTTTAATGTGGTTCTATTAATTATACATTTCTCAGCCCGCAGCCCTGACCGCCTGACTGAACTGAGTGCGACTAGAAGCATTTTATTTTTCATAAAATATAGGCGAATATATAAACACGAATATATGTATGTAAAATATATATACGCAATATATGAATATGTATGTAGTACTGAGAGTAAAGCGCTCACGACCTTGTAGACTATTTATAATCAATTTTGTTTGCTTCTTTCAAAAATGAATCATTTTTACGGCCGATTTTTATGTTTCTCTCTCTCACTTTCGTTGGGGCAAATCCGTGAAGGATTATGCTAAAGTTAGTTGTTGAACGCGTTCAATGTCTGTTCCATGACCATGAGGCGACTTGGGGTGACGACGTTGACAGTGCTGCAGACAGTGGCATTATAGAATTGAGCAATTAGATGGCGACGTATGAAATGTATCTTAAAGATACGCTAAGCCATGTGCGCACTGCGAAATTGCGAAAGCCACGAGTAATTGAAAGAATGAAAAAAATAAATAAAACATTGCTTCCATTCTGCAGCTTCAAAGGCGGCAATTGAGAATTGCAGCTGCAGCGAGTCTAATTGATTTATACTTATGTCAAGTGATTGAAAGCCATGTCAACTCCAACAACTACAACTACAACAAGAACAAGAGCCAGACGAAAAAGTTACCCTGGAAATATTGATGTAATGAGTTAGTCCTGATCGATATATGACGAAACCTTTGAAGCTTAAAAGAAGTTTAATTGACCATAAAAATATATTGTATGAAAAATCGGAATGTTAGACTGTTTGTTCCCATGAAATATATAGAATATAATATTCCTATTTTTATTTGATATTTCTACAGTTTTTGTTTGAACACTTCAGTTTTGATCTTAATCTGTTTTATTTAGCTTTGAATCTGACAGAAAGCTTCTCGATAGATACGAGACATTAATCTGATCTAGTTCCTTCTTAAACACAGACCCACATGCAAACTAACTTCTTATCGGCTATTAACGCTAATAAATAATATTTTAAATACGCAATATCCATTCCAAACTATTCGCCAAAATGAATACACCCTTTGCAAAGAATATAACAATGCGCAAATAAAGAAAGAGAACTTATCATTGCCCAAAGAGTCGAGTCTAAGTTCGAGTTTCGCTTTGGACTTGTCAAATTTGGTAGAACGATTTTTGACCGGTTTGACGAGGTCTATAGGCCAGTTTACCCCCTCCACCCAAGAGAGCAGAGATTGAGTAATCTTTGGCTGCGGCGATACTCGCTTCAATTGTCGGCACAATGTGCTTTTGTATCTTTTGTGACTTGCGCTAAAAGTAGCGCAGAAAATGTCAAACTTAATTACGCGTCGAAGCGCAAACAAATTGTTGCAAGGAAAAGGGGGGCAGCGGTTAGCCGGGGCAATTCTGTGTGGCCTATCGAAACAGTAAACAAAAGAGAGCCGAAATAATTGGCGCCCGCGTTGTTGGCGGCACACGATAAATGATTAAATGATAAATACAGCGCGCACACAGAACACAAAATACACGAATGTATCAGCAAGATACAAAAGCTGGACACGCGCCGATTGCACAAGCAACAAATTGCTTTAGACATTTGTGGAGTGAAGTGGGATGTGGCTGCTGATGTTGTCTGTCTCGATCGGGGGAAACTATGTTAGATTAACCCATATCGACGCCTTCATCGATCGCTGCCTTTTGTTTTTTATCTGTTCGTTTCTTTGCTCTACCCGCTGAATTTGAATTTGAAAATCGGCCAGTTGACATGATTTATATTGACAATATTTTCGTTTCGGTTCCACGACTGCGGGCAGTTTTGCTTGCTGGTTGGATAATTGGGTCATGTTTTCATAAATTGATTCTGTTGATGGAAAATGTGCGGCAGGGAGAAGGGGAAAATTGCTTCAAAAATTATAATGCAAAATGAATAAAAACAAATTGTTTTCTGTTAAAATTCACAGCTTAAGTTTACTCAGTCAAATATTTGCGGGAAGTAGAAAAGTCAATGATATTTAAATATTTAACAAAGTTGAAAACAATTGCTTGTATAACCATTGTGCTGCTACAAGGTTAGAATACTAATTGTTAAAGCTGTGAATTATTATCTTGGCTTTTAATGAGAACTTTAAATGTATGGGTTAGTTTAAAGGAACATGATAATTAAGTTAGGTATTTTTGGGGCTCGATAAATGACTTGTATAGCATTTAACTCTTTTATTTTAATAGTTTTCATAGTTGCCTTAATATTCTTAATTATTGATATATTTTATAATTTTGTATAGAATAAACAAGTTTTAATTTATTTCAATATTCTAATTAAAGTATTTAAATTACGTTTCTGACTCATATGGCACAGGTATCACTCTTTCTCATGTCGATAGCTCTATGCTCTAAAAAGCTTAAAACCCAATTTAGTGTGGAGGTATTTCTCACTTGCTCTTAAATTTTGACGTTCCTTTTCGGTAGCTAAACCACAACATATAATCCCTTCTCAGCTGCTACTGTATTACCATAGAGACAACCACTTATTCAGGCCTTTCTCGGGTACTCTCCCAAGCACTTCTGACTAACAGCCTTTCACATTTTTCGACATTTAACGGCATTTGCTGCCGTTACTGCAACTCAAACGAGCGCCCACACATGCACAAGATACAAACACACACACAAATACACGCTGCATTGACAATCGAGGCAAGTTGCACTTGTCAAGCACTTTCCAGCTGCAACAGCCCACATACAACATATTATGAACATCGACGAAGCTGAAAAAAATTCTTGAGAAAAAGTCGCTAGTAAAACACGCTCATGTCGCGAGCGTGTTTGCCCGTCCACCTACACATTCGCTTGAACTTGACTCAACGCGACTTTTGTGAGCTGTTTATGAGCACATCGCCGCTTTAGTTTACTATATTGTACAATAGTATGCAAGCGGAAGTTGGCGTCACTATTATATGAGATATAACTTATTAATGTGATTATTAGCAGATCTCGCTGGGCCAAGCTGCTGAGCGTGGAACGTGGCTAGCGCAGTCAGCTGTCCACAGCTGCGTTCACAAAAATAGAAGCACGACTTGGAAATTACCTAGCTGAAGTGTTTAATTTAAGATTTTATTTAAAGTATTTATTTCATAATCTTGTTTTGTGCTTCCACGATATCTTTAGCTCCTTTTTATTAGCTTTTTAGTAACTAGCTATGCTGATTTTACTCATGATAGTGTACGTACCATATATAATGTATTCAGCAAAGTGAATCATTTATATTAAGAAACGATTAAATCATCTTAGAATAAGTTAAACTGTAATTATTTATCTTTTCGATCGAAAGAATTTCTTGAAATATCCAAATTTGATTACTTTTAATAGTTTCAAATGGTAAGATAATCTTCGAACTTTCTCTTACAATTGAATTCATGACTAATCTTACTGTCATAGTCCCCCCATTATTTACAAAGTTGAGTTCTATTAATTAGAAAATCCACGTAGTACAAAAATATTAAGTATTTGCCTTTTTTTTGTAAATTCTTGAATACACTAAAGACTTTTATAACAAATGATACTATACTTTTAGCCTCAACTGAACACACAGTTACGCATACACAGATATGTACGTGTACGTGGGGCACATACTTGACATGCCTGTGCTGCGCTGCATTGCATGTGGGTTGCCTCACAGTCCGGCTAATTGGCCGCTTCGAGAGCTCTAAGTGCTGCTCTAGGGTAAAGCAGCGAGTGAGTGGTACGTGGTACATAGAGATCTAGCACAGTCTAAGAGCTGGCCGATCTCTTGCCACACAAATCGGTTGTATCGCATGACAATAGATGGTAACTCTAGATGGAAGCCCTAGCTATGCTGTGTGGTAATTGCGCATTTGGTTCCCAGCAAATTCAATTTATTCACCATTTGCACAACTAACAACAACAGCACAACATGGGTAGGCCGAAAGTCGCGCGCAAAACGCTTCGGAAACGCGTCGCACACGCACCATATGTCTGCTTAATTCAAACAAGTCTAGCGACCTTAACGAGACCTGCTACAATCGTATGACGATCTATGCCCAACTATAGAGATCGGGCCATTCAAAGTTTACTCTCCCATTCTGTTTACGGCTGCCTGCTTCCCCTTGAGCCCTCTTCTCCTTTCTCCCATTCCCCTTTTAATTGCGTAATTTGCTTTGCGTTTTTCTTTGTGTTTCGTCGCTTTTAAGATTTTTCGAATATTTTTCGCATGCGATTTGTTTGCACAGACAAAAAGAGAGGAGAGTAATGTTTATGACTAGAAAGAGATTGATGATTACGTCAAGGTAAACCGGAAATAATATACAAAATTCTCTTGCAACGATCCTGTTGGCAGGTGTGAATAAAGGTGAATGCAATGGAAATTTGTCTTGTATTTTACGATCCGTTTACAAAAGCAATGCCCCCAAGAGCCAAGTTGGTCGTGTCTTTGAGACTGCTGTAAAGTGTTCCCATGTATGACATGGCATTTTGTCGTGTGATTATCTCATCAGCGTCTTTTATGCCTCAGGCCCCAAACTTGTTAGACAGCACACACGAGCGCTGCATGCATCCGATAGATACGATATGTATCCATGCGGGCGCCTTGGCTCGATTTGCATGTGCCAACATCAAATTGGAGCTGCCGTTGCATGTTAAGCGATTGATTAATTTAATGACAATGCCCGTGGGGCATACATACTATGTATAGACTGAGTGTACTGCCGATGATATCAGCTTTCTTTGGGGGCTCCTTCAAGGAAATCGAGGCGGTTCAATTGAATTAACTAGCAATTTGGAACCAGTTTCGTCGACGTTGTAAGCGATGAATCAATCCAGCAATATTGCCATACTATATATTTCAACCATACAGACACACATTTGAATATTTTCAGCTCTTTTGTTATTGTGCGATTTCTAAATTTAAATAAGATTTCTTGTCTAAACAATTCTCTACTCGAGCTTTCGTTGACGTCACGAAAAGTTGTTTTATTTATCTCAAGTCGGAATGTTGCTCTTTACCTTTTGCAATGGCAAACTGACTTGTCATAAATACTTCCGTTGCTGAGCGAACAACACAAAAATACAGATACATACCAGGTATATACCAAGTACATAGCATATACACCTGTTCCGCTGAGCAGATTAGATAGGCTAAATGAAAAACAAATGCCGGTAATGCATCTCAAAGTTGCAACATTGCCTCATCAACCCGAGCACTTTTATGATTCAGACAAACAGTTTTAGCGTACCTTATTATCACAAAGTGACAAAGACGGGAGTGTTTATGTCTATATTCATTTGTATACCTTTCATATACATAAATAAAGATCTTTCTGTCTTTCTGTTTGTTTTTCTTCTGAGGGGTATTTTATCAGTTCTTATATTTTTACATATTCTTTCCATTTTCCACATTTCTTATATATATACTTATCATCTTTATTTTCATTTCCAGCCATTTACAAACCACATTCAAGATGCCGAAACCCCTGGTGAACTCCTGCTGCCTGTGTCAGTCGACGCGAAATGGATCTTTTATCTCTGGAATTCTGGCTATCGTACTGTCCATTTTAACGATCATATTGATCTTCACAACTCGTGTGCATTTCAAGACAATTGTCTTTGACTTTATACCAAATGATATAGTCAAAATCATTCTGGTAATAAATCTCTGCATGACCATATTGATATCACTGCTGATGATCGCCGGCGTGTACAAGGTGAGTATCTTGCCCTAGCTTATCGACAAGAAAATCATCGATTAATGTTAAATTTCTCCCCACAGCGCAATCATTATCTGATGGTACCTTGGGTGGTGCTGGGAATTATGATTGCCATTGGTCTGCTTATTTCCGTCATCTACACGGCGGTCGTTTTCTTTATCGATGGCTTTGTGCTAACGGGCGTTATATTTCTGATCTGCGGTCTGATCTGTTCTGGTAAGTGCAGCTGAGTCGGCGCCACCGACCCCACTGAGTGCTTCTCCTTGTGCGGTTTTTAGCACCGGATGGCGTTTCACGCCAGCCGTTTTTACTTTATTGGCGCATTTATCATGCGTCGATTACCTGAATGCTGAAAGCAGTCGGGAAATGGGATGGAGGGAAGAGTGGGAGGAGGAAGAGCTGTACAGAGCAGCTCTGTCTGCGCACAAATGAGGCGCGAAGTGCTTGGCCCGCAATTAGTTTGGCTGCCAAATGGCAAAAAAATAATAGATGGCCATGTGAGGCGAAACAGTAGTCACTCGCTAATGGAAGCCACTCAGTGTGGCGTGTAATTGGGAAAGAAATTTAGCATAGCCTCAATATGACTTCGCTTGATGAGTATTTCAGAGTTCTTTAAAGGACATTGAATAGCAAAGAGACAACAATAAAAAAAAAGTTTGTGGCATGTACATGACCAACAGGCCCTTTTTGTAATCAGATTATATACAGACTACCACTTGGTCATGATACGATACAATAGCATGAAACTATTGTAGTATTCAATCAGTTAATGATAGAATGCAACTTGATGTAAAATTATCTAAACAAATCTCAAATTTCGAGTGATTATGTCTGTTATAAGTTATTGTGATGCAATATTGATGAAATTTGAGTAGTAACTGGAGAAGGAAAAGTATAATATCTTGAGTACAAGACATGTTTTCTATTAATCGCTGCTATGACATCTTGAAATTTGAAGCTTATTGTTGTAACAAACAAACAGACAGACAGTTAAACATAAGGGATATCAAGTATATTTTGTATACCGTGTACTTGTGTCTTAATATAATATATATATATACTTTTTATAATATAAGTATAGTATGTACAATAGTATAAGGTATACTTATGGGGTCGCAGGATTCATTTTCAACCTGTTTCACTCAATTTCTCAAACTGTTTCTGTTGGGATATCTGAATAAATTTATCCAAACTACGCCCCTTATTTTACCAACTACATCAGTATTTACATACATCTATAACGTTTATCAATAATGTTTGTCTTCTTGCAGCTGTGCTCACATATTGCTGGTGTGTTGTCTATAGCGAGTACGCGAACCTGGCAGAAGAGAGCGAGCGAGGACGTTACAACAAGCAGCCCTATCGCCGCTGATCTGAAGTCTGGAGGATCCCACGCTGGGCATACATCCTATCATCGCTTTGGCACCCCGCACACACACACACACATACATCTTATATGTTAGTTGATAATACTAAACTTCTTGTTCGTAATTAGCTCATACGTTTAACTAATTATTTTAATTTAACTATTTAATAATGCGCAATCAGTTGAGAAACTTAATTTATGTATTTCAGTTTGATGGGGCCTTTGTAAGTGCAATCGAATTACTTTAACATTGATATACGATATTTATCACAATACAATAATTATTGTTGTAATTTGTATGTAATATTTTTGTATGGAAAAGATAATATTGCTAACACACTCTTAAAGAATAAAACAAATTCGAAATACCTGAAGTGTACGAGGTCATGTTGGGTTTATTGTGTCGTCTCTTCTCTCACATTGTTTATTTCAAAATATATATTTATTTCTCACAAAGTCTATCAAATTTGTAAATTAACTAAAGTATATATGTATGTTGGTTTCTTCGCATTAAGTGGGTGTGAGTTTGAGTGTGTGTGTCTGTGTGTGTAGCTTGTAAATTTCTATATATGTATAGGTAAATTTGTTTACAGTTCATTTCGTGAATATTGTGGCTTGAGCTCCTCAATGCGCTTGATAAAGTCCGTCTTCTCCAAGCAGCCGTCACAGCTCTCATCCCAATCATTGAGAATCTTCTTAAGATCGCGCACCTTCAACTTTTTCAGATCCACGTTGTTAAGATCGATTTGTTTCTCTACAAAGATAAGAAGGCATTTCATTATAAGCATGTCAAACACGAGGTCATGTGTCAAGTGCTTCATACCGTAACGCAAATCGCAGATTTGTGCGTCCTTCTTCTTCAATTTCTCACAAACTTTCTCTGCTGGCATTGCCCAGCTCAAGGGTTTGCTTAGCTCATTTAATATACCTGTGGCAGACTCCTCAAGACCGCCCAGATAGTAACACTGCGCGAGAGAGAGAGAGAGATGGAGTGATACAAATACATACGTGTTAGTCGGGGATGCGTTAGAGCGCAACCTGTTTGCCGGCAAAACGGCCTTGGGCTACTTACAAATCTGTGCTCCTTGTTTTTCTGTGTTTTGCAGAATTTCTTAAATGCTGTCTCTATCAGTTTGTAATCCTTCTTCGTCCCTTCATCTAGGGAGTCAGCAAATCTCCTCACAGTTTTTACACAAACTACAATTTACATGAAGTGAAAATCTGTTCCAGAACATTTTGTACTTACGTGGCCATCGGGGGCCCACTCGTTTACACCTCTGTATACATACCTTCGCAGTCGTCTTCCTTCAGTGCCAGCGCCGAATGCGCCACGGCGAATATTAAACAGGCTGCTAGTAGTATGTGTGACGTGTTCATTTTGCTTCTTTTATATTTACTTTAATTTAATAAAATGCTTTTTGTTTAATGCCTACGTTAGCTTGCTTTAGCCAACTTGTTAGCTCTCTTGTTCTTTTCAATGTGACCAGTTATCGGTATACAATAAATGCTTCGACTCATGCTAAAAAATACTAACCCAGAATTGCAATATTAAAATAATAGCACATGCAGAATAAAAATGTAGTTCAGCTAAATATTTTATATATAGAATGTCATTTTAAATATAAAGTACAATCACCTCCACATTTAAAAAAATATTATTCACGGCTTACTCTGTTATTTTTAAAAGAGCTCCTAGGCACTTCATTTTAACATTACACTGTTCAAGGTATATATAGTGCGCGCAAAAGTATGTATGTTATTTATTTAACTCATATTGTGTAGTATTTTTCGCTTAAAAGTATATAACGATACTTTAACAAGATTGTATACGTTAGGTACAAGATTATACGAGTACGTAAGTGCATAGCTAGATTTGACGGAAAAGGCTGAGTGACGGCAGCACTGCGGTGTACTGCTGGAACTTTGACAGCACTGGTACCGCACAATTGTCTTTGCTGCTTTTTCTACACCTCGGGATCAATTTTTGCATGCAGTGTAGCTCACTAGTACATTTGTTCAGATATTTGATCAGCTTTTTGTATTCAATAGTAACAAAGGAGTTTCAGTTTATAAATTTTGTTGATTGGTATAAATTAAAATAAGAGAATACACATACCTTATGAATCGTAATCTTATCTAGAAGGTTTTGTAACTTAAGCTGAGAACAAAATAGTATGAAAAGAGAATGCTTGAATATAAGAGATCCATTTGGGGGGAAGTCGTACAACGATAAAACGAACAATTTTCAATTGACTTTTACGGTAAATTACCTGAAGGGCGTACAAGATTCGACTTGCCAATGAGGTTGACTCTTCGTCTTGTTATAGAAACCAGCCGAATTATTTGCTCAGTATTGTCTCACTCGAGCTGTGGGAAGCATCGCGGCGCGTGTCTTGCCGGCGTGAATATTTCGCCTATACATATATATGTAGGTATTACGTGCCCGAACTTGTGTATGTGTGTGTGCGCAATGTGATTCTCAGCTATGCACTTCGCGTCTCCAACCGAAAGTACCTTGCCCGTCGTGACGTCGTCGTTGTGCGATCTTTGACATGATACATTGGATTCGCGATTACAGTTAGGTTTAGTATTATTCGTGCTGGCAAACAGTGAAGAGCGCGCTCTCCCAATCTCGGCTAAATTGTAACCCTGAGCAACAGCAAAAATACAAAGCAAAAGCGAAATTATTTTGTTTACATTTTGTTGAATAAAATCCGCATTTTATTGCGGATAGTATAATTAACTACTAAATTTATATCGCTCTCATTGTGGAACGAGTTGGTCAAACTGTGAAAAATCCAATAATAAAAATGGCTGAAAATAAATTCACAATTGTGCTACCAACTAACCCGGACCCCAATTGCGACGGGATGAGTCAATTCACCGTCCGAGGAAGCCTGCAGTCGGAGCCTCAGCAGTAAGTTAAAATCGATGTGGTGCCCTTAAAGTCGAAAGTTAGCTAACACTTTTCCTAGAACCGCGAAACGCACTTCGCGTGCAGCAATTTGTAGCAACAAAACAAACGTAGAAAGCTCTCTTTCTGAGAACAAGGAAATCATTTCAATTAACGATTTATGGTGCACAGTCGGCTGGGTGTGCCTTGAAAATTGTTTCGAAAACTATTAATAAGTTTGCCTATTAATATTATATGTACATTTCTCTAGGGGATTTGGAAAAATTGGTTCTTGACCGTTTGGGAAACTTTGCTGCGCTTATCAGAAGGCAAAGAACATAAGATTCCGACAGTCAGAAGTGTATCAGCTGCCATAATCAATGACATCATCGACAACAACACTTAAGTAGCGTGTTGAAGACGACGCCGAAATTGCCGGCAAAAGAAATGATTCAAAACAGAATATGAAACAAGAAAGAATGGTAACTTTTACCATGCCGAATCTTTTATACTCTTGCAGTTAATGACATAGGCGCAGTGGTTAGGTTTCATGGAAAGGTATTGGATATGCATAGTGGGCATAGTGAAAAAACTGCAAAACTTCGTGAAGAGTAATTGGAACTGCAATTAGTGGAAGCAGAGGAATGTATTTAAAATTCTATTTGATGAGTAATTGCAAACTTCTAGCGAATACTAATGTACCCTCTTCAAGTGTATAATAGCCAAATAATAAATTGTGGCACATTAACAGTTTGGACACGTGGGAACAAGAATTTAATTGTGCCATTCTTCAACTCGATGATCAGTGAGCAAATGATGTCAATAAATCAACATCTTTCTTATACATACGTATCTTTCGTGTATTTCATAACTGGCCTGTCACTGCTTCATTTCGTATCCGGCTTGCTGTTGTAAGAGTTCGATTACAAGACTATGCGATTGTTTTCGCTATCTTTACCGTCGCGATAAAACGTCAGTCAATTGCTGTTTACTTAGTTCAGGCGATAAGGACTTCAAAGAACTGACTAATATTTGACTAAGATAGCAACCTTCTTTATGCATTTTTTATGTTCTGTACATAAATAAAATGAAATAATACTCTACATATACTGCAATGAAAAACTGCTAATCTTTCAAGAAGAAAACCTATTAAGAAACATAAGAATAGAGTAGTGTTCAAATTGAACACAGTGACGTATTTTGGACCTTAACTCTTATCAGGATATATGGCAATTCTAAAAACCTTCATGATTAACAAATATTTCCGAGAATTTACTTTCAAAAGCTCTAAAAGTACTTTTTCCATCCAATCACGGATATCCCCCTCATAGCCCATTATGAATAACAGCTCAATCTA
This sequence comes from Zaprionus davidi, assembly GCA_018903715.1. Lineage (NCBI taxonomy): Eukaryota > Metazoa > Arthropoda > Insecta > Diptera > Drosophilidae > Zaprionus > Zaprionus davidi. The sequence goes on from JAEIGL010000003.1 coordinate 4,456,406, forward strand.
GACATTTCGGAAAACAATTGGCCAACTCCAAACATTGTGAGTACCAATTAGCTGAATACAAATATTTGTCATGAATCACGTTTGATAATTCTAAGTGCTAGTTGGTAACAAGATACAATACGTGTGTAGCCGCTGATGGCTTTATGTAGCTTCCAATTGTTTACACGTTTTTCACACCTACGCTGCATGATTTGCATTTTTAACGGGCCCCTTAAATACTCAGATATTTCACACCTGCTCTATAGAGTTTAATATTGTCAGAGTAAACCTCCACTTTCTTAGAGGACTTTGGATTTGCACAAAAAAATCATGGTCTTTTGTGTATGTTGAACGAAGAACACACCTGCAACCCCATAAATAATATATATGTATATTCATAATCACCATCAAGAGCCGCGCCCAAATTACTATGTATGTCTGTCTGTCTGTGTGTATAAACGCCTAGATCTCAGAGACTATAAGAGTTATAGCCTTTAATTTTTGTGACAATACTTGGACTACACTTTGAATTGCCTGATTGCCTGAAGCCCCTTTTGCAACAGTTAATTTTAAAGCTAGAAGGCTTAGCTGGTATTCTCAATTATTATTATTTTAAATTTACTTAGTGCCACAAATATCACAGTCGAGCTTTCGTCCTTGTTCAACTCTATACATTCTTACTTGTTTAACGAATATTGACCGATAATTTTCACTTCATTCTCGTTACAGATTTTCGATAAATTTCGTTAACCGTGTCGATTGCACTGACAACATAACATACCATTTCAAGGTTGTATTAGCACAACAGTTGCTGATCGAGAATTACAAAAGCGATGGAGAGTGGAGTTATGACCATAAGGAGACGCAATTGAATGTATTCGATGGTAACAGCGACAATGAAATCAAAATTAATTCCAGTATTACAAACGGTATTCAATCCGCAACTAATTATTCGTTTACAGAATCGACATTTAGCCTAGAGTTTCAATTAGATTACGCAAATTCCACAATTTCCGTATATCAAGTGCGGGGAATGGGTCACAACTTTGTCACGAAATACGATACATACTTCAACCTTTCGGAAATAAAGTCAGTTCAGGTGTGGGGGGATGTGCAGAAAATAAACGCATTCTCCCTGAGCTACGATTGAGTAGAGCTGCTAACTGCAAAATAAGATTTAAGGTTAGCAATCTACAGTTTTTCCAATATTTGCTTGCACACTTGTCTGGTTTCGTTTGGTTCGATTGGGTTTGTTTTCCATTTGTTTTGGTTTGGTTTCGTTTGTTCTGCTCCTCATCTAACAACGTATTTAGAGTAGTTATGTGCACGTATTATATTGCTTGCCACCATGTCGCCTGTTTAATTTGTGGCTCCAGGGTCTCAAAATCACGATCAAATCGAATCATTCTGCTCAGCGCCTGTGCGTAGGCAACGCTTTCGCACTCGACTTGGGACCAAGTTCGACCGTTCCTGCTATGCACATTATTATTATTTTATTTATGCGTTCCCAGTGCTTGCTGTAGAGTTTAGTATATGTACTATTATTAGTTTATTCATAGTTATAAGTAAACATTTATTGTAATGCATTGTAATGTTTAATTAAGCCAAAGAATACCTACCCCCACCTTCCTGCACCACATCCCTGCACATCCCATTCGAAAGTATTAATAAAAGCCTCGAAGCAACTACATCGGTTTGTGTTACTATTTTAAACAATTTAGACCCATTAAATGTTATTTATTTTTCCCGTATTTTGTTCTCAAAGTTGTTTCATTCGCAATTTTCAGAATGTTTCCGTTGGAAACGTGCTTCAATTTGCATCGACTGAATATATCTGTGAATGATGCTTGCTGCATTCGCTATGATTCTAAGAAATGATCAAGGATGGCGAACAACTTTTTCCACATTTTATACTTTCAGTTCACAAACGAAACGAATCGAAAACACAACAAACTTTTTGGGATAAACAACAATGGGGCCTGCCATCTGTGGTATATCGCACTGAACTAAGCTCTCCGAATATAATAAATTTTACTTTAGTTTTCCAGAAATTAAACAATTGCATTTATTTTTTCTTAACAGTTTTTGGTTTGTTTTATTGCCCAACAGGTGTGGGAGCATTTAATAACATATAGAACTAACATACATGTACTGGTTGGTTCAATAAATATTTACAGTTAATGCTTCTAAACCTTAACCGTATTTTATCCTTTGACAAGTTGTTTAATTTAATTATTTCATTCATCTGGTTAAAGATTGCATTACATTTATTGGAGGTTTCGAATTGATATGTTACAAAAATCAGAGAAACTAATCACCGTTAATATTTAAAAAATATATATTAGTTTAGGTCAATATTATAAGAGTCAACTTATATTATCTTGACAGGATTTACAACTTAAATTTTCAGCATAATAGCCAGATAGCAAATCAAAACCCAAGAAAAAGAATATATTTCAGTATCGACTCACTCGATTTCCCGAAAGAATTACGGCGCGTGCCTTGCCTGATGAAGTATTACGCCTATGCATAAATAAGTAAAACGTGCCCGAATTTTTGTGGTTCTGTGTGAGCATACATAGTGAAATTCCTAACTGTGTACTCTGCGTCACCATCCGAAAGTACCTTGCCCGTCGCGACGCTGAGCGATCTTTGGTATAAAACATTTGATTCGATTACAGTTGGAATTAGTATTGTTCGTGCTGGCAATTAATAGCAAATTTAGTAAGCATTTTATATTATATTGAAAATGACCGGTAATGAGTTTCCATATGTGATACCAATCAGACCAGACCCCAAATATGAGAAGATTACGTTCACTGTCAGAGGAACATTGCTGTCGGAACCCAAAGAGTAAGTTAAAATCATAAATCGGCGTGAATAAGAATTGAATTGGGGAATGATGTTGCAAAGTATGATTCATCATCATTCGATTACAAGATTTTGCGATTCTTGCGCAATATTTTTTGTCGTGATAAGACGACGAGTCAATTGTTTTTTTATTAGTTTACTCGATAAAATCCTTCTTTTAAATAGTTGTAATCTATAGGGTATAAATTATATGGAATTTTTCTGCAATTATTATGTTCTGCTAATAGTTATACTCATCTGTAAGCAATCCTTATAAGGAACATAGAAGAACTTAGTAGAGTACTCCAAAATTGTTAAGATACTTCGGAAACAATATGAGAACTAATTAGCAGATGCCGTATAAGAGAATACTTTATCTGATATTCGTCCATAAATTTTATAATTTGTGTTTCAATCTCGTTCCAGATTGAAGATAAATTTCGTTAACAGTTCCAATTTCACTGACAACATAACATACCATTTCAAAGTTGAGTTTGAAAATCAAGAAAAACAGTGGTTAACCGAAAATTTCAAAACAAACGGAATTTGGCACCCTGATGAAAAGAGGACACAAACGAATCTATTCTATAAGCTACGGTGAAGTAATGCAGTCTCCTTGTTCTCCTGGTTTTCTTACCTGTGCCTGTAGGTAACACTTTCGTATTCGACTTGTACTCAAGTTTGACAGTTGTCGCTATATACCATTATCATGTTTATGTATTCCCAGTTTTTGATATATTAACTATATGTACCTTGTATTATTAAGGTAATGTTTAATTAAGCAAATGAAAAGTTTCAATTTCCTGTGTCCATAATAAAAACATCAAAGCAACTTCATTGGTTCATATTACTTAACTAAATAAGTTAGACAAAATTAAATGATCTTTATTTATTTATTTCTCGTGGTGTGTTCTCGAAATTGTTTCATTCACAAATTTCAGCATGTCTTGCATTGGAAACGTGCTTCAATTTAAATCGATTGAATATAAAATCTTGCTTGCTTCATTCGATATGATTCTAAGAAATGATTTAATGGCAAACACTCCGAAAATAAAACAATTGTATTTTTTAACCGTAGTTTTCCGTTTGCTTTAATTTGTCATTTCTGCCCAAGAGGTGTGGGCGCATTACAAAAGATTTAAATATTACAGATGCGTTTACAACTAACATACATGTACTGCCCTGGTTCAATAAATATATACAGTTAATGCTACTATAACTGAATAGTATGTAATCTGTGTACATACATCTGATATTAGCGAGTCATAAATACATTTACATGCTAAAAAGGTTCATTTAATTTACATTTATTTGGGGATTCGAAAATTTTGAAAATTATACATACATACATAAATCAAAGGAGCGAAGACACTAAAAAAATAAATACATATATACAAACTAAAACGAAAAGTAAATATTGCACCAAATTGAGACAAAGTCCCTCGCTAAGCACGAACTGTTTGAGGCATAACAGAATAAATAAATAAGATAAAACCATTTTACAACATGCCTAAGATACGGTGAACTGATAATAAGGAATTGAGAGAGTGTTTATGGAACTTAGCCAAAGACTAGAATAGGAATCGAGCTTTTAGTTGAAGCTAAACGTAAGTGTCTTCTATTTTTCCAGTTTACAAACAATCTGGTTTGTGGATCCGCTGGTATTCTGAAACTGCGGGAATCCCAGCTGCACAAAATTGGCCAGAGATGTTTGTAGACTGGAATCGGGCGCCTGGGTGATTGTTATGGTATTGCCCTCGAGATCGACGTGCATTATTTGAGGTTGTTGCTGCTGCTGGATTTGCTGGATTTGAGATTGCGTAGCGGTCTGCGCTGCAGGTGCCGCCGCCGCGTGCGCTGTCTGCTTAACTGCATACGGTTCCTAGGAGAAGTCACAGTTTGAGTCTATGAACAAACTGTGCTGGGCATCAACTAACCTGGTTCACCTGTGATTTGGTCACCTGTTGGACGCCACCGGCCACCGGTTGCGTAGGGATTGTTGCATTAGCAAGGTGAGATTTCTGGTGCATCTCGCGATGTTTTTCAAAATGCTGCTTAGACGCAAAGTTCTTATTGCAAATATCACAGGAATGCAGTTGCGTCTCGCACGGTTGCGAAGTGTGAGTGCTATGGAAAAGATATAATCAGAATTATAAGGGATCGGCACTAAGAACTTAATACTAAGATTCTTCTGTTAAACCTACCGCTTGTGCTTGTTGAGATTGTCTTTGCGCGAAAAGGGTTTCTTGCACTCCTCACAGGTGAACTTCTTCTGGCCAGAATGGGAGACCAAATGGCGCGACAGATGCTCCTTGCGACTGAATGCCTTGTCGCAACCTTCTTCAGTGCACTTGAAGGGACGATGACCCGAGTGTAGCTTAATGTGTTGCGTGAGATGCTCCTTCTTTTTGAATTCACGCTGGCAAGTTGGACAGGTAAGCGTACTAGCTGCTGTTGCTGTGTCCCCACTGGAACTGTTGTTCGTCGTTTGCTGCTGTGGTTGCGCTGACGGCTGCGGGGGTACGGGTAATATTTGTTGCTGTGGCCTTGGCACTTTGGGTCTCTGTGTGGCCTGTTGTTCGGGCGGTTTCCGATTAATTTTTCTTTGGTTGGCAATAGTTATTACATTGCTCGGTGCCTGAGCCATCACCAGAGTAGGCGGCATTGTTGGCACTGGCACCGAAGTGGCCTTAACCTCTTGCTGCTTAGGCACTGCCTGGGTGGTAATGCGACTGATGGTTATGTTCTGCTTATTGAGCACCGGCAACTTGTTGGTCCCCGTAACGTTGTTCTGTTGTGGCTTAGTTAACTTTGTGATTGTTGTATTGGACGAAAGACGTTGCAGAGCGGCCACATTGCTAGGCGGAAGTGGCGCAGGCGGTGTTGCTTGTTGTTTGATGGTCGCTGTCGTCAAACGTTGCTTATTGAACTCTGTACTGGGCACATTATTGGAGGCAGCAGGGATTGCACTTGGCAGGATTGGTGTCGCTTTAAATTTGTTCTGTTGAGGTGGTTGCCTTGGCGAAGGTAGCTTGAAGGTGACCGTCGCATCGTTAGTGATGCTGCCACTTGGCGTGCCACTCGGGTCAGTGCTTACATTACGAATAACGATTTGCGAGTTTATTGCATTTGTATGCGGAGATTTAAGGATTTGTTGGGACGTCACTTGTGCAGTTATTGGTGCCAACTGGGCTGGTTGCTGTTGTCGCTGTTGCAGTTGTTGCTGCTGTTGTTGTTGCTGCTGTTGTTGTTGCTGCTGCGGTTGTTGTTGTTGCTGCTGCTGTTGTTGTTGCTGCTGCTGTTGTTGTTGCGGCTGTGGCTGCGACACAAGGAACTGTGTCTGCTGTGCACTCGTAGCCGGTTGGAATGTCGCCGTATTGGCCAGCGTTTGCGGCGTCAACTGCAGTGTGGCTGGAATGGAAGTTGGAGTCAGTTGCATGATGGGCTGCCCATCAGCGGTGGCTAATTGGGGCTGGAGCTGCAGGGAGAAAGAAGGAAATATTTACTAAGTCATAGATCCTATTGGAAAGAAGTATGTGAAGTCTAACCTTCATTTGCACTTGATATGTGGTGGGCAGCACCAGGTTCTTGGTGTCAATATGCGCTACAATCTGCTGGTCAGAGTTCTCGTCCCGTATGGTAATTGGCAGGAAGCACTTGTTGGGCGAGAGCAAATTAACCGATCCATTGCCGCCCACAACCTGTGTGCCTGTCAGGCTGGAGAGCAGAGCAGCAGCATTGAATTGCTGAGCAGGCTGTGGAGTTGTTGTTATGCTAGCGCCGCCTGTTGTACTGCCAGTACTAGTACCTCCTGGCAACAGCTGTAATTGTATTTGCGGCTGTGCTCCCCCACCGACGCTGCCAAATTGTGAAAATGGTGGAGCAGGTGCCGGCGAAGAGATCACAAAATTCAATTTAGGTTTCTTGTCAGACGAGTTGAGACTATCGTCGCCGCAAGCGGTGAACTGCGCCTGCGCCTGCAATTGTTGCAGTTGCTGCAACAGTGCCTGTTGCTGCAGTATTACATTAAGGTCATTCAGCTGTTGCGGTTGCAACTGAATTTGTGCAGTAGGCGCTGGCACAGTAGTTATAGTTTGCGTCTGCAGTTGCGGTGTCTGTTGTTGTTGTTGCTGCTGTTGCTTGATGCTATTGGAATTGCTGGTGTTCTCTTTCTTTCCAAGCGGCGTAATTTTTATGTCCGGCTTGAGACGTATAAACTCCTCCAGGGTGCTTGAATGATAGAAACGAAATTAGTGCAAATCAAATGAAAAGGACACTCAACTTACTTTTGTTTCTCCGACTTGATTTCAAGCTGGGGCTGTGGTTGTTGTTGCTGCTGCTGCTGCTGCACAGGCTGTTGCTGAACGTGGCTATCAACCGTTATAGTATATTGCTGCTGTTGTTGGGGATGTTGTTGTTGCTGCTGCTGCACCTGCATACCAACAGCCTGCATAATGCTGTTGAGCAAATCGCTGGACTGATTGCTGCCCAGCACACTGAGACTTTTGCCCGAGTCGTTGATGGCATCTTTGATGAACACCTTCTCGTCGCTCTGGGGTGTGCGCTGGTTCAGCCAGTTGCTGAGTATTGTCTGTGAGTTCTTTGATATGTTACGCATCTCGTACATTTGTTCCACTTGCTGGGCACACTGGACACATATCACCTTGGGTAACCGATCCTTCTCATCAATCTGTTGGATTGCATGATAGTATTAGATTATCCTATTGGATTGAATGACTCATGAAATACTCACTTGCACTGGTAGGCATTCGGTAATCTTGAGACAGAGATTTTTGGCGCGCCCCTCGGGAGAGAAGATATTAAGTTTCTGTTCATTGCTCGCTGTGCAGATGCGGCACAGATCCCAGAAATTGATGCAGCGCACATTGGACATTTTGGCAACACTGGAAGCGCAAATATTTGTTGTTTGCAAAATAAGTTAACAATTGCAATTCCCGCGTTCGCACTTTGTTTATGTACACACAATAGTTTCAAACACACACGGACGCACACACACAAGTGTTCAAGGTTGTTGGCTGTAAGCTGCTATCAACAACAAACTTCAGAAACTCCCGCGTAAATTGTTATTGCACATTTTGAAACGATTTTGTTCTTGTGTTCCTTTGGGGTTAACTTTTTTTTCTTATTTCTGTTGATTTTGCGCACATTTTCATTTTTATTTGGCAACAAAAAGTTGTTTTGTAAAACCAGACGCCGCAATTCCACAAACTAATTTGATACTAAATAATGCCGAAAAACTACAGTCATGAAAATACTAGTACTGCCAACCTGACCGAAATTCTCTTAAGTTTTGGCGGGCCTGCTAGCACAACGCCAAAAATATAATTTATCGACGCCCTATCGATAACTTTAAATTACAACTATGTTATGCTGTCAACATTCGGGTGAATGTGTAGTTTAATTGTGTGCGTAATTGCGTGACAGCAGAAGTTCTGAGGAAAAGTTACTGTGAAATTCGTATTTTAAACGCTAATAATATTTAAAATGGGTTCCCGTAACGAGTGTCGCATATATGTTGGGAATCTACCTCCAGATATTCGCACCAAGGACATACAGGATCTTTTCCACAAATTCGGCAAAGTTACATTTGTCGACTTGAAGAATCGGCGTGGTCCGCCATTTGCATTTGTCGAATTCGAAGACGCGCGGTGAGTAATGAAAACCATCTGCACGAATGTGTGTATACGTAAATATAAATGTATGAACGCATTTGTATTTTGTATGCATGCATACAGACGCATTCGCATGTACTCCCACATTTTGGTATGAAAACTAAATTTATCCCTTTTGGCGGCAAAACAGTGATGCGGATGATGCAGTAAAAGCCCGTGATGGATATGACTATGATGGCTATCGTCTTCGTGTCGAATTTCCCCGCGGGGGCGGACCAGGGAGTTACCGTGGTAACAATCGCAACGACAGGAGTCGCGATGGTGGTGGACGAATGGGAGGACGAGGCCCGCCAGCAAAACGTTCACAGTATCGTGTCATGGTAACAGGCTTGCCAGGATCAGGCTCATGGCAGGACCTGAAGGATCACATGCGTGAGGCGGGCGATGTTTGCTTTGCTGATACCTACAAAGATGGTTCCGGTGTGGTCGAGTTTTTGCGTCACGAAGACATGAAATATGCCATTAAGAAGTTGGACGATTCTCGCTTCCGTTCACATGAAGTTCGTATTCTTTAAATAGTATTCGACTGGATTTCGTCTTAATCATAATCTTCTTTTAGGGCGAGGTTGCCTACATACGGGTCCGCGAGGATAGCGGCGATAATGACCGCAGTGGCGGCGGCGGTGGTGGTGGAGGAGGAGGAGGTGGTAGTAGTCGTGACTATCGCGATAGGTAAGTTAAGCCTATTTTGATATAAATATATATTGAATTTAATATTTAATAATATCTAATTTGAATTGTTATTATTTGCAGATCACGTTCGCGATCGTTCTCGTCTAGACCACGTCGTCGGGGCACACCAACATATTCGCCAGTGCGTCGTCAATCCTATTCCAGGTCTCGCTCACGCTCTAATTACTAAATTATAAAATCATAATTCATTAATCTTAATATTTCTTACGAGCAGGAAAAATTAGGAAAAGCAAGTTCCAATTTCAAGACCCCCCGACCCACATAAATACCCAAACTAAATGTTTGTTCAATTAAGTGAAACTGGTTTCTCGACCAGCATAAGAAAGCTCAAGAAATCTTTTATTCAAGACTGGATCTCGATGCAATGCGAATCCAAATTTAGGAAAACAAGAGTATAACAGTAAACACTTGCTTTTCCTCTCAATTCAGAGATATTCTATTAAATTATTGTAAAATGCATACAAAAACACATCTGACAACATATTTAAATACAAGGAACGTCCATTACACATTCCTTGTTTGGAAATTTGATTGCATTCATAAACATAATTTACTAGAATTGACCTTTTACTTTTCAAACTTAACAAGAACACACAGAATAATAAAAAGAAGGCCACATCTATTAAGAATAAATATATGTAAACCAAAATAAGAACACAATTATTATGGAAAGGAGACACATACAAATTATTAATATTTCATTTTATTTTCTTCTCTTCCCCATTTTGCGCGTTTATGTTTGGAGTATATTGAGGATTATTGGAGGAGGAAGGATAAGGATGAGGATGAGGAGGATCATTTTGATAATGATGGTGAAGTGGAGTGTAAAGTGAAAGAAAGAAATTGTGCATTTTACTAATTTTAGTGGTAGCAGGAAATTTGGAAAGCGTAATTGTTTCTGAGGAAGTGTTCAGGAAACTACTCAGACTCAGGATTTGGATGATAGGAACAAAAAAAAAGGAATTGGAAAAATTAGGCATTTTCTTTCAACTCTAGGATGCAACGTGGGATGCAGTTTCCCCACGGCACTCGAGCTCTAATCTAATGGAGGATACACACTTTTGTGATTATAATCTCCTTTGCTCTTACTTCATTTGGAACCCCCATTGTAATCTTCGTTACATCTGTTGGGTTTGTTTGTAAAATCATTTTTTGGGTGTGAGATGTGGAGGATGATGAACGTGTGCACATGGACAGGAGATATGCAAGGATATTGGAATCGCATCCCTTCGTGCTTCACTTCAGCATTCGTTTCACATCGGATTAGGATTTAAATTCACATTTCTCACTACCCTCTTTGGATAAATCCTCATAACACTCACCATATTTCGTGGTCTTTGCGCCCATATCAATGGAATATCCGCATCATCCAACGTTGCACCTTTGCGCCCAACGGTGGATAGTGCCCGATCGGTCCTTGTAATCTTCCTCTATCTCTCCTCGTGGTATGTTTCGATAAATGCGATTTCGCATTTATTTTGAGTTTATTTATTAGTTTACGTTTTACATAAACTAAATATGTACTTGCAAATTTTAACAATTCTCGTCTTAAATGGTGTAGCGCATATGTGGATGTTTCTTTGGGTAAAATATGTATTAAATTTTAATGTACAATTTGCCAGAGAAATCCTGCCATATGTCAATTTTTGTGTGTGTATGATTTTGTCGAAGTTTTCAATAGAAGTTCAAACCCGAAATTGAATATTTATAGCGTTAATATTTTGCATGAGGTATGTTTTTATCCAAACGTAAAAATAAACCTAGTGAGTAGTACACACATCCACAATTAATCAGCCTAGAGAACTAGACCAACAAATTAATGATCCTCAATTCAAAAAATTTGGGACAAGTGGTACGTTCTCTCAGCTCCCATGTTTAACTAACTCTACAAATTACACACACACACTGATCTTATGAATATATATATATATTTTTGAAATTCAATAAATCATAAAAATAAGTGTAACTTCGTTTTTATTTGGGAGATTGAAAACGGGTTTAATGATTCCCATCTTAAAATTGTATCCAAAACAAATAATATTTCGTATACGATTTTAACATTATCGACAAAAATGTTTTAAACTGAGCAGTGAACACTCGCCAACAATTAAATTATTCTAAAAGAGTCGAATAAAATTCTTTTAATTTTAAATAGTAGAGTTTGAAGCCGTAGTACTTATAATATATAGAACATCTAAAAATATTTAGGCAGGTATATTTTGTATAATATGATCGGAGAATAGGAATTTAAATATTGAATCGAAACTGCAGTAAAGAAACAATGGTAAAGATAAGCAAACAGAGAGCACAGAATGACAGAAAACTAGTTTATTCTCTATTTACTTTTGACTGCAGACTGTGCCATTACTGCTACACATCCTTCCACAATCTCCTTGTTTTTGTCTCTCTTTGCATGTGTCTCGGTTTTTTTCATCAATTTCACCTTGTCTACTGCTCTGTTTCTCCGGAACTTTGTCTCTACATCATCCTCTATATCTGCTTAACTGACGTATTAAATATATAGATAACAAATTCTTAACTTAAAATAATTCAATTCATTTAATATGCATACTTATTCTATTAGTTGTGGCCACATAATGCGCTGACATGTTTAGTTAAATATATAATTTATATCAGCAATTTAATCGTAGCAATTATCATTAATTGACATGCTATGGGTATGTTGGTCATTTCCATTTACATAATTAACTGATTCAGCCCAGTAAGCTGTCAAATTTAATTTGCCAAACGAGCCGCACGAGAGGAAAATAGTTCGGACCTAATCGAGTTTAGTTTACAGCTAAATGCACTTGTCGCTATTGTTTAATATTTCATTAAATGCTGTAGCTGCATACACATACATATACTCCTATTACTGCCACGCAGACACACTAACAATAAATGGACATACATATATTCACAGACGAGATGGGTTATTGAATTCAGTTCTGTGTTCAATTTTCAATTGTATAAAATAAGTGCAACGCCGGCAACGTCCACAAAATGTACACACATTCTACATGAATGTTGATTTCACTATTATTGTTGAAATTATCCTCTGGAAATGGCAGTCAAACAAATAGACGATCTGTCTGTCGGATAAAAATGGCAGACAAACTGATAGATGGAGATATAAATAGAATGAACTGATGGGCAGACGGACTGCCAGAGGTTACTCTCTCTGTCTCTCTCTCTGTTGCAAGATGGCCAAAGAATGCATAAATGATTATTTAACCTGTTACATATGCAATTCATTTAATTACCTCCCCTATACTCTTTGTTACCCATTTATAACCAGTACAAGGTATAAGCAATTATGAAAATGTGTGCTGTTAACCGAAAACATAACTGCCACATAAATTGTTATTGTCAATGGTATTAATAATATAACTGCAATAAATAAAAACACAGGAATATAATCCTCTTTATTTGTAAGACCTTCAGCTCTTATATGAATTTGTATAAATGGATACAAGAATTCATTTGTTATCATTCTTTTGCCTGAAATTCTCTTAATATATATTTGTTTATTGGTCCATTTAATCAGCTTTATTTGAATTGCTTTCCATTGCCCTTTCATATATTATTCAGTTTAATTTTAAATACACTATAACATGTAAAATGAACTCTACCAATTAAAGGGTTGCAACTCAATTTGTTCTAATTTAATTTGTTGCCACGGCAACATCAGCTTTATACGACACGTATAATCATGTGTATTATGGTGTATTATGCATCTGCGTCTATAATTGTATCGGTTTTTGGGTCAAAAATTTGGAAATTGGTTTGCCTGCCACCCATACACACATTCGCTCACACGCACATGTACCCACGCTGGGCTTTTGAAATAATCGATGCTTTTAAAATTTGCATAAGCTCAACTGACACAGATGCTTCATGTAGACACGTAAAATAAACCAACATCAGTATTGGTATCGGTATTGGCGCACTTCCACAATCGCACATTGCGGACAACACATTGGACACACAGCACGCATACGCCGGGTAAGCCCATCGGTTGAGGGGGGGCGCACACTGCGACTCTTCGAGTTAATTGTGGGAATTTTACAGCCGGCCAAAGCGAACATTAAAATTAAATGAATAAGAAGCTGAATTTATAAGCGAGCGCCGCAATAAGTATAGTGCGGGGCCTCTAGATTTTCATTAACATGCACGATGGGTCAAGTCCCATGAACAGCCGGTCCTGGTTCGGCGAGGACAGCTAATGTTCGTTCCCTTTCATCCACATCGCAGACCCAACGTGTCCTTGTAGTATGTCGCTTGCTGCCTTTTGGTGGGCGTAGCGTGTGAATTCTTGTCTGTTCTCAGAGTACATAGAGTACACATACATACATACATACATATTCCTCTAGGTCTAGGTTCAAACTTTTTAAATTTTCACATATGTGGTAGCAATAATTGGTTAACTACCAAGTGTAAAGTGGTTTTCCCAGACAGGAGACACCATAAGGTTTTTAGCTTTCGGTATTCATTAACGTCGAAGACTCCAAAGCGGCAAGTTTACTCGGTTTCCTTCGCGAATCAAAAATAAAATTGAATTACCTTAATTAATCAAAATTGTAATTCAATTGAAAAACACATCGCCAGCTTACGAGAGTACAAAATGCTTCTGAATTTATCTTAAAAGTGCCTTAATCCTCTTGTCGTATTCTGTTTAATCTAAACTACTCAATTAATCGTTGATTCAAGTACATTTCAAAAAGGTAAATGTCATGAACTTAATAAAGTGAATTCAATAAATAAATAGTATGGACATTAAAAATAAAATAATAACATAAATCCAAATGTTAAACCAAATGACAAAAAAAATATTAATAATTAAATTCGTTATGTTTGATTTTTATAATCTAACATTTAAAGTATCCTCTGAATCGACCTTACGACATTATAAAAAAAGAGCTGTGAAATATTTCCATTTGCATTATATGAAGTTTTAAATGATAATGATAATTATATGATTAAATGATACGTATATATAGAAACTATAATAGTTCTGGTGAATATCTTAGATTCTTCAAACTTACTATGTACTTAATAATTTCATGCCTTTAGTTTTCAAGGTGTTTATACCCTTCGACCATTGAAAATGGTAAAAAAAGGGTATACTAACTTTGTGTAAATGTATGTAACAGGCAGAAGGAAGACCCCAAAAAGTAAATATATTCTTGCTCAGGATCACAAGCCGAGTCGATTGAGCCATATCTGTCTGTCTGTGTGAACGCACAGCTATCTCAGCTGTTATAAAAGCTAGAGTTACCAAATTTGACAGGAAGACTCTGGTGTACTAAGTATAAGCTGATCAAGTTTATTTCAAATGTTAGGTGCCACGCCCACCGCCCCGTAAATAAAAAATTAATTAATTAATTTTTGAATTCAATTTGTAAGCGCTGTATAAAAGCTACAACTTTCTGACTTTAACATATACTAAGCTGAATGAATTATCTACGTATTCTGCAAATTGCAATCCGATCGGACAATAATTACAGAAGTTATTTAAGAAAGTATGAGCATAAAACCAAATGCTTCTGTCAGCTAACAAGAGAGGCGGGCGAGCTGGAAGCGCGAGAGCCATCTGTTGGGAATAATTGTAAAGCATGTGCATATGTATATGTATATGAATTTGACAAATTAAACTACACGGGAACATAGATCGAAGGGTATCCCACTGTCGCGTGCTGCGCGCCTGTTGCTTTTCTTACTGGTTTAAAACAAATATGAAATAATAAATCATAAATTGCCTTTCTTTCAAGTATAAATCTTAAAGGAATAACAAAAATGGTGTTCCTGCTGTTAATTATCAAAATCGCATCAGCTAACCCCACAGAAAGTTCTTACTAGCTAACATAACAAAATCAAGCGCACCTTTTGATGAATAAAATATTTTGCTGGCGATTTGTATTCCCAAAGCTTGCTGTGCTTGGCTCTCTTAAGCCGCCCACGAACAATGCCCTCGACCGAAGCGTGAAGCGTTTCTGATAATTGCTAATTTAATTGCAAACAAAAAGGAGACAGATAAACAAAGAGACAGAGAGAAAGAGAGAGATAGAGAGTGGGTGAAAAAACTAATTAATTTTGTTGCGAATTTCGGATAGATGGCGAACTCAATGCAGCCGGGCAAGTACACCGGCCTGGTGGCCGACCTGATGCCAAACATACGTGCAATGCGCTACTCGGGCCTGTTCATGCACAGCTTTACCGGTGGCAGCCTGACGATGAAGAGGATCTACTCGACGGTGCACATGGTGGTGATTGTGTTGCACATTTCCTTTATTCTGGTCAATCTGGCACTCAATGCTGAGGAGGTCAACGAACTGTCTGGCAACACAATCACCACATTGTTCTTTACGCATTGCATTGTTAAGTTCATTTACCTGGCCGTCAATCAGAAGAATTTCTATAGGTAAATAAATATATATATATAAAAATAAATAACCTATTGAATGTCCAACGCTCGCTTAGAACTCTCAATATTTGGAATCAGGCGAATTCGCATCCACTGTTCGCCGAATCTGATGCACGTTACCATTCGATAGCGCTGGCCAAGATGAGGAAACTATTCTTTCTCGTTATGCTGACAACCTTCGCCTCGGCAACGGCCTGGACCACGATTACGTTCTTTGGGGATAGTGTCAAAGGTGCCATCGACCATGATACGAACGCAACCATCTACATAGAGATACCTCGGCTGCCCATCAAGGCCTTCTATCCTTGGGATGCCAGCCACGGCATGTTCTACATGATCAGCTTTGTGTTGCAGGTGTACTACGTTCTCTTCTCGATGATACACTCGAATCTCTGTGACGTGATGTTCTGCTCGTGGCTGATATTCGCCTGCGAGCAGTTGCAACATCTAAAGGGCATCATGAAGCCGCTCATGGAGCTCTCTGCTTCGCTGGACACCTACAGACCCAACTCGGCTGCACTTTTCCGATCGCTGTCGGCCAACTCGAAGTCGGAGCTAATACACAATGAGGGTGCGTAGTCCAACTGGTTGTTCCAAAGAGACAAATTGCATATCCAGCTTACGTTCACTTTGCAGAAAAGGATCCCACAAACGACATGGACATATCGGGGATATACAGCACCAAAGCTGATTGGGGCGCTCAGTTTCGGGCGCCGTCAACGCTGCAGTCCTTCAATGGCGGCACCAATGGCAACGTGGGCGGTAATCCCAATGGCCTGACCAAAAAACAGGAAATGATGGTGCGCAGCGCCATCAAGTACTGGGTGGAGCGGCACAAGCACGTCGTCCGGTGAGTCCAGCTCAGCGACTTCCAGTCCGATACGAAATCCGACTCAGAGTCCGTTGTTCAAAAAGATAAAAAGACAAAAAAGTTCGACTCTGTCAGCTTGTTATGGGATTTACAGTGTGCCGATGTTTGTCCAGACGGCGGAGGGTGGGGCAGGGCGTTGCTCGTTTTATAAAAGTGGGACATTAACTATCGAATCGAAATGAACAACAATTCTGAAAAGAATACAAACACACACACATTAAAATTGAACACACAGTAAGGCTTCTCTTCTCAGCGTCTTTAAGAGCTTGGATTATGGGGCATATAAGGCAAAGTTAGGCAAACTAAATTTATATCATGAACCTCGGGTAGAGTAAAGAGATACCTTCATAAAATAATAAGAAACCTGGAAAATTCTTCTCTAGGAAATGTCGAAAATATTCAGCACTTAAACAAAACATTTTCGTAGCTAAAAGCAATATTCAAGCAACGTGCAAGAATCAACACAGTGTGTAAATATACCTTTAAAGTTAATTAGGAAATAGTTGTCCATATATTCGAGCAGAGTCTTTCTCTTTGTATCTACATTACCAATGAACTATGTACAGTTATAGATTTAAAAAAACTTCAATTTGCTATTCAGCAATCCACTCATTCTGTTTAAAGTGAATCAAGAAGGCCTCATTCAATATCGTGTGACAGAACCGAATGCCTTCTGCTTTGCACAGGACTAACAGCATCCTCAAGTAGTTTACAGTTTTTCAGTTCTTTGATTTCCATTGTTGTATTATAGATTGCTTTTCATTCTCTGCCTTGTTTTTGCGTCCGTTCAATTTGCTGTTGTTGAAGGTAAAAAACAAGCCATCGAGAGCTCCCCAGCTGAACTGTCAATTGATTTAGTTATTTGCCCATTGCATTATTGATCAACTTAATAAACATACAATCCCTTCGTGCCTGACTCCTTAGGTTGGTGGCTGCCATCGGGGATACCTACGGAGCTGCCCTGCTGCTGCACATGTTGATATCGACCATCATGCTGACCCTGCTCGCCTATCAGGCCACCAAAATCAATGGGGTCAATGTGTATGCCTTCACGGTGGTGGGTTATTTGGGCTATGCTCTGGCTCAGGTGTTTCATTTCTGCATTTTTGGCAATCGGCTGATTGAAGAGGTGAGTACAAGTTGCGAATGAAGAAATTGGGGGTATGGGTAGAGAAGGGAAAACTCTCTACTAAACCGACATGCCGTTTGCAGAGCTCATCTGTCATGGAGGCCGCCTACTCCTGCCATTGGTATGACGGCTCCGAGGAGGCCAAAACTTTTGTGCAGATCGTTTGCCAGCAGTGTCAGAAGGCCATGAGTATATCGGGTGCGAAATTCTTTACTGTCTCCCTGGATTTATTTGCCTCGGTAAGTTAGTTATTTCTCCCTCTTCTCTCGTTTTAACTCTGCACTCTTTAGCTCGATGTTGGTTCGGAGAAACAATTTATAAATTCGAAAACTTTTTCAGGTGCTCGGTGCTGTTGTCACCTACTTCATGGTGCTGGTGCAGCTCAAGTGAATGCCAGCAACAACAACAACAACATCAACCAGAAGAACAAGAACAACAACAACTGCAAAATTCTCGAAATTGATAAATTGTTTTGCTTGTTGGCCGAACCAACAAATTGTGTCAAAGTTTATGCTTTATGTTAGCTTCGCAGTTCAGCAATGTTTTAAAACAACAACAATAGAAAGAACAACAGGAATAACAACAGCAACCAGCACTAGCAACATAACCTTTACTAGAGTGCAATATATTAATTTAATTAGAGAGTTATCTGCTGGAGCTTGCTTGAAATCAGACATAACGCATATCTTAAACCCGAAACTAAGTCTTAAATAGTCATTAAACATGCACAGTTTTACGGATCTGCTCACTTGAATTACCTATCAAATGTAAAGCTTTGATTATAAACTCAAGAAGTTGAATAAATATAATGATTAGCGCACTAATCAATACAAATGTGTTTATAAATATTTTTAAAATACGAAATCTGAGCTTATTTAAAAAGAAAGTTTATAATAACTTAAGATTTATTTGTTGGTTTTTATTGTTGGCCAGCAGTTTTGCAACACACTGAAGGAGACAAGAAATATAGACCTACTGAACCATAATAATGCTACATTTAGACTGCTCTAATTTCATAGCTTTTCCTAGAAACAAACAGTCAAAAATTACAAAATTGCAATATCCCAACAGTAGAATTCTTTTAGCCTGTTCATTAATACCTTAAAAATATTTTATATATATATATGTACTTAGCATATAAAAAGTCGGAGAAGGCATGGTGAGCTGGAGTTTTGTCAGATAATAAATAGCGCATTATTTCCGAGTTTCGTGATTTATTTAAATGATGTTTTTACATTTTAAAAGTAACGTAGCTGCACATTTGATGTGACTGATGGTTAGCGATCGAATGAGATGAATTAAAATATGATTTAAAGGATATTGATAAAGCGAATAAATAAATATTTATACAAGAGAAAATATGAACAAAGTGTGATTGGCGAACTAAGTGTGTTGCTTGATCTCCATAAAGATTTTACTATGAACTGCAGTGGTATACAATATAACCTTTGCGAGGTCTAAGGTCACTTTGTTTTTTAGTTTTAAACTGCGTTCACTTTGTTAATATTTATTTGGAAAGCGTTAAAAGTCATTGAATTGTAAACCACTTTGAACTTATTACGAAACTTAGTATGCAAATCACTTCAAAATAGTCTACTTTTAAAAGGTGTAAATAATTAAATGAATTATAGAAAGCTTTGTAAATCAGAGTGATGCCTGTTCTGCACACACACTAAATATAGTACTACTGTGCGTATTTCTTCTGTTATTTAGCCCATCACTTTCGCAGCAATGAATCATGCAACACAGACCGTGGCAATATTAGTGCAACATGTTGAAAAGAAAATGACCTAATCGAAAGTTGTGCGGAACTTTGTCTGCTTTGTGTCTGCTGCAACAGCAATTTGCATTTGATATGAAAATCCCTCGTCGTTTTCAAGTGCAGCACGAACTGCACATGGTGCAGACACTGCATTGCCACGCCCCTGTAATTCGTCCGCCCACACGTGCGAGCTCTGGTTGGGCATCGCACGCTTCGCTGCAGTTCGACTATTTACCCCTCTTCCTGCCCTTGTACACCCCCTAGTGGGGCAGATGCGCTAAAAATCTCTTAATTGAATGTAAATTATTAATGTCGATTTCTAGTCTGCCATTTTGCGTGCTTTGAAATAGTTTTTTTTTTTGTTTTTTGGCAGTCGCATTAAAAGGCAACAAAGGCAACTGTTAGCCAAGTCAGTTGCGGCAACAACAACAACAACAATAGCAACGTGAAGTGAGCAATTAAAGTTGGTTGAGTGTTTTAAGCGAAATGTGGCAAAAATGTAATTTAAAATCACATATAGAGGCTCACACACGCACACTCACACACACACGCACAGTGGTACATTTTGAAAGCGCGCTTTATGTTTATTGTTTCTCGAGTTGCCCAACTGCGACTCCGTCTCCGACTCCGACTCTGACTGGCGACTCCGGCTAAAGTTAAAGCTCTGACTGCAACTGAGCTGAACCGCGTTGAACTCACACAAAAACGCGGCCACGCTTATGCACCAACACAGAGACATGTTTATGCTGACTGTGTATGTGTGTGTTTCTAGGTAGGGTTGGGGCTGGAATTTGATTTCTTCTTGCAGCTTTCATGTGCTTGACACTAAAACTTCTATTTGGCCAGGAAACACGAAATACGCCGTACGTAAGTATGTTCGCGTTAGCAACAACAAGTTACCTTCTTCCGACGACGCATCGTACCCCCGCTGCCCTTTCCCCTTTCTGTTCGCCCTTGTCTGCTGCTCAGTCGAGTAGTTGCTGTTGCTGTTAATTTCTTTATGGCTTAGACTTTCGTACGGCAACGAAAGTTTCTCGACTTGTATGCGATGCAACAACAACAGCAACAACTAGAAGAGCAAGTACAACAATAACGGGCAGCAGCTGCTTAATTTATTAGTCTACTCTTTAATTAGTTTCCTTGTCTTTATCATTGTTGTTGCCCCGCGAAGGGGAGAGAGTAGTAGAGAAGAAGATGGAAGGTAGAAGGGGGTTGCTTGGTACACGGCATTTTAGCGTATTTTATTTTGTATTTATGCGAATTTTCCCAGCACGATTTGTTATTTCTTTCAGTGCGAATGAGTGTGTTTCTTATATTTGGCCAACAGCTTCTGCGTCAATTTCTTTTGCAGTTGTTAACACTTTGAACACTCTTCAACATTGTTAACAAGCTAACAACATTACATGAACATTACAATTGCATTAAATAGTTGTCATTTTATTACTGGCCACATTTAATGACCCTCAGATGAGCTGATGATGCTTGCATAATCCGCTGGCAAGAGCAAACATTATGGATCACGAATAGAAATTTCGAATATTTCATGAGGATCAGGGCAGAGGTACAGCTTTCGCTGGGTCGGGACTTGACTAGGGTAATATGTTAATCTTTTAAGGTATATTGATATAACATAATAATGGCATGTTAACATAAACTTATTTTAGGTTGTTTTTATTAAACTTTTTGAGAGAAATTATGTTATACTTGGACATATCAAAAGAGGGGTTGGGCTCTGCTTTTATTTTTAACTCTCAAGAAACTGATGCACGGCAGTGCTGCCGTACTCTCATGTATGCTGATGATGTCAAGCTCTGTTTTCAATTTAGAGACGACTCCTGTCATTCTCGCCTTCAATCTGACTTAGATTGTTTCTATTCTTGGTGTCGTGCAAATCTCCTTAATCTGAACAGCTCCAAATGTAAGCTGATGACATTCTCATGAGCCTGTCCAAAGTACGTATCTTACTCTCTTTGTGGTTGTACCTTGGAAAAAATTTTTCTGGTTGATCTAGGTGTCTGTTTAGACCGCAAACTCAAGTTTTGCAAAAATATATCATCAATGGTTAATAAAGCTATGGGTGTGCTCGGCTTTATTAAGAGATGGTCTAACTAAGACTCTTTTCCTTTGTTCGTCCAATTCTAGAGTACGAATCATGTGTCTGGAGACCTCAGTATACAGTTCACAAGGATCGCATTGAATCCGTACAGAAAAACTTTTTAATTTTTGCCTTGCGAGGCCTTAACTGGGATGTAAATTCAAGACTTCCTTCCTATCCTAGTATACTTTTGTTACTAAATCTGCCTTCCCTAGCCAATCGTAGAACTATGCTTGGTGTTGTATTCATTAATAACCTTATACAAGGGGACATAGATAGTAACGACTTGCTTAGTCGACTACACTTCTCTGTCCCTGGTAGAATCACCCGTAATTATCTTCCTCTTCTAAGACTTTCCAATTGTAGCTCGAATTATGCCCTAATTAAATAAATAAATAATTAAATAAATTTAATATATATAATATACATACTTTTTGTTTCACATCTAATCAATTTTTTTGGTTTCAAAACAGTTGTTTATCGTATTATGGCTGATGTAGAGATAGAATTCATCAGAAAATAACATAAGGTAATTGTCAATATTTTGTTTAATAACTAGAATAATGATATTTGTAAAAAATTTTAAAATATCAAAGCAGTTTACTAATATGTTAGAATTCTAATGAATATTGCTTACAAGAATGTTGTTCATCGTATTTTGACTAACATACCTTTGCATTGGCATGTCAAAAGGCCTTAGGCTGGACTGCAGGCAGGTTCAATCAAATGCAAATCGTTGTTGGGCCGTCCCTGGCCGTCGATCAAACTCCGCTTGCGAGCATTTATAACTGTTGGCAATCAACAAGTGGAACAACAAAAAAACAAAGCGATACATAAACCTAAACGCAAATGCCGACGGGCAGAGCTGCGGCCGCAGTGTTGTGCATTATGGAAAACGTTTTTCATTTGAATGAAAATGAGGAAATGCTACTGGCAGTGGCACAAGTTCAACGACTCGTCGGCAGTTTAGTGTGGAAAACTCTCATGGTGTGCGCCACACAGACCGTCGACTGCGATATTACGGATTGCAACGAAGCTCAATTGCTTAATTGAAAAATGTCGAAAAAAAACTATCTATATATATAAGCATAAGCTGAAATAATTATGGCAAAACGGATTTAAGTAAAAATTTAATGTGCACGCCAAGGCGTGTCGGTTGTATTTGAGCTACACACAAACACACACACACAAGCGTGCAGCTCGGCGTGCAGCACAATTTTCGCCACAGCACAGCAAGAGCCCCCACACGCCGGCGAACATCCCTCGAGCTCGATATATAAAATATATATATCAGAGTTTCTCTATGTGGTGCAAGCATAAGCGGGGGGGAACAATAAAAAAATATATCTGCAATCTTTTATTATATTTCAGTAACTGGCACGCAGCTATTTCAGTGTGACTAATAGCGAGCATGCCCACAAAGTGGTCGTACCAGAGAGTTTTCAATTAGAATAGATGCCAACACAGATGAAACATGTGCATAGAAGTAATGCAGATTGCTTTCGTCTGCAAAAATATTGATAGTTATAGTTTATATGTTCTAGAGATATTTAATCAATCCAATTAACCGATTTGCTTTACTTTGCAAATGTAAAGAACTATTGCAGTTTTCTTCTCAGCGTATGTCCATATTTATTTACACATATACATATCTTTCCTACATTCCTCTAACCGTATCCAATTAACCTTAAATAACAAAAGACTTAGGACACAAACTTGAAAGCAGAGCACTACTACTGTTGGTTTGGAACTTGGCTAATGCCGCGAAAATAACAGTTTTTTTTTTGGATACTCTGGAACTCTGACCGTTGCAACTGGCAGCAGTGGAGCGTGGCGGGTCTGTGGCCGGCGGCCTGTGTGCGCTCATTGAACTTCTCTTGCGCAAATGGCACTCTCCCCCCTTTCACGTCACCCCGCAAGCAGCACTCTCCCTTCTGCAACACCAGCTAAAGCCATGAAAACTTACGCAGACATATCGACGTAGAGCAAGAAGTAGTAGACGCATACGTAGACAGTCGCTTCGGTTCGTGCGGATTTTTCTCTTTGACCGATTTCCATGGCATGATCTGTTTAACGGCTTTCGGTTTTCTTTTGCACGAGCTGCCTTGCTGTTGCTGTTGTTGTTGCTGCTGCAATCGTTGTTGTTCGCTCGTCAGCTGGCCGCGTCGTTGTCGGCATCGGCTCCATCTTGCTCGTGGCTCGCAGCTCGCGGCTGGCGACTATTTATACGCGCTGTAACTCGTTTCTAGACATTCAGATTTAGTTAACGTCTTCAGCGCTTCGGTTCAGTTTCTGTGCCTCGCCAGCGTTGCCCAGTGGATACAAAAAGGATTACTATCAACATCAGCTGACTAACCAATTAACACTAGCAACAAGGTGAGCTGCAGCAATGTCGAAAAAACAAAAACAGAAACAGTGTCCGTTCCCCCAATTTCGCCTGCCAGTTTTGGGTATTTAAATTCAACATATACACACACATTCCAAATATATTATCATATATGGAAACATACAACACAACAAGAAACACCACGCATGGAATTTTAATAAGTGCGAAAACAATCAAGACAAACTGTGAACAAAATGTGTCTATATATTGTGCCCAAAAAGAACAATGAATGCGAATTTTACAATTGGAATGCGTTGCGGTAGTGTCAAAAGAAATTAAAAGAAATATGAAATGAAATATAATAGATGCCAACTTCAAGAAAAGAAAGAATATGACATGAAAGAAAGAATTAGTTTCAAAAATTTTTCAAAAATCACTTCACAATAAGCAGTTAGTCAACTGCATGTTAGGCAAGTTTTACTTTCAATCTGGCTGCTCAATCAAGAACAACAACAACGACAACAGCAACAACTGCAATAGCTTAGCACATTTACAAATCATTTCCTCATCCACTTTAACTGGAAAACTCTGCCCACAAATGTGCCGAAATTCCGCACAATTACAAAACGAAAACAAAACATACAAAAACGGCTCAAACAACATTAAAGTCATAATAATAATGGCATATACATGTACGTGCTGAGAGAACAACAGAGCAACACACACAAGGGAGAGAGAGAGGCCAAGACAGGCAATAAACCCGTTTCCATTTTAACCGCCTTTTGGTTTTTCGCGAAGATTTTCGCAATATTTGAAGTTGTTGCAGGCAACATTTGCAATAAACGCAACAACGGCCATTAACAACAGCAGCCGCGGCAGCAGCAGCAACAACAGCAACAGCAACTGCAGCAGCAGCACAGGCCACATGAGTGTACATAGTGCAATTTGAGCATAGTTACCTCTTGGTGTCCAAGCCGCAACCACATCCACATCCATGTCCACATTAGTTGCATTTGCAAGCGATAGTAATTGTTGCTGTTGCAGGTTGCTGTTGTTGCAGGTTGCTGCTATTGCCGCTGTTCTGGCTCGAAATGCCAGTTGCCACTTGCAACTTGCCACTTGCCTCACTAGTGCCACATGTGCCCCCAATGAGGCCCGGCACGCTTTTGTTGCAAACTTAACGCTTGATTGAGCTTTCCAATTAGATTGATAATTTCTGATTGGGAAATTATGCGCTCAGCTGAGTTTGGGTTTGCGGCAGCTTTATAAAGATTATCAAAATATTTCTGACTTGCCACTAGATATAGCAGGAAAATAGACAAAATGAGTTTACACAGCAAAAGAGTAACAGTCAACACCGTCGGGCCAAAGTGCGAGCTGCGAGAGAGCGTAACGAAACAACAAAAGAAATAAATATTTAAGTACGCGTATTTAGAAACGCCCTCCCCCAACTCCTCTTCCTGCTCCCCATTGCCAAGCAAGTGAAGCGAGTGAATTTGCATAAGAGCTCGCCATTTATTTATTATATTATTATTATTGTTATTTATCTACATCAACATACTTTTTTTTTCGTTTCTTCCTTTCTGCTATCTTTTATGGTCTCGTGCGCTGTTGTAGCACATGAAAAGTCACTTGAAATTGCTGAATAAACGCAAACCATGAACAGTTTTTGTTTTTGAGGTCGCTTCGCGGTTGATTTAGGCTCTCCCCCTTCCAGCTAAACACCTTACGTAAGTGGGCGTGACACAGTGTCTGCCACTGGGTCTGGGTCTGGGTCTAAGTAATGTCGACTATTTAGTATACAACAACAATAGACAAGCCTGAACTCATATAAGGCAGGTCTGGCCATGTTAATGAAACGACGCAGTCGCGTGTGACTTCCAGACGAGACGAGACGACATCAAAACTGTCCAATTAAAAGTTTATAATATTTTTAAAAATAATGCCAGAGATATGTACAGAAGATATTATGTCAAGACGTAATGATTGGCACAGACAGGAGGGGTTAAGTGCAGCTTTTATGAAGGCTGCCAATTGCGGTCATGTTTCATAGACGTGACACTGGTGGTATAGAAAATAAATACAATTGCTTGAGAGTCTTTATTGCATAGCCCTTATATCAAAACAATTTGTAGGTACGAGTATAGTTCGGTTATGGCAGAATATTATATGGAAGATTTGCATAATATACCATCTGATTGTTGTGTAATATTTCTAAAGAGTCAATATGTTATAATTTTATGTAGATTGTCCATATAGATTCTAATTTATATTTGTTTAAAACAAGTAATAAAATTGTATAGTGAACTGTATATTCAATTGTAAGGGTTTTTAAAAAATCTGTAACATTATGAAGAATGAAACTTGAAATATTCTTTCTATTATTGTAGATTATATTTAATATTTGTTCTTTAGTAACTTTACCATAAGTTTAAATGATGCAAAATTAAGTTTTTAGTTGCAATTTCTAACCTCTACCTTACTCTTCTCTCGCTAGATGATGATGCTACACCCCACACCCGATCAGCGCGTGAGCATACGCGAGGAGCTGCGTGAGCCTGAGGATCCAGCAGACATTGAGCGTGACATTAAGTTGATTCGCGAGTGGCTGGAGACGCAGCCTCATCTGCCCAAGGACATGGATGACATGCGTCTGACGACTTTCTTGCGCGGCTGCAAATTCAGCCTGGAGAAGGTGAAGAAGAAGTTGGACATGTACTACACGATGCGTAACGCTGTGCCGGAGTTCTTTGCCAATCGTGACATCAATCGAGAGGAGCTCAACATTGTGCTGGATTATGTGTAAGTATGCAGGGCACACAGAGCATTACCCCTTGAGTTGTTCTTATGTGAATCTTCTTCGTCACCAGGCACTGCCCCACACTGCCGGGAATCACGCCCAACGGACGTCGCATCACGTTCATTCGCGGCATCGACTGCGATTTCCAGCCGCATCACATTCTGGATGCCATGAAGGTTGCCCTGATGATTGGCGATGTTCGGCTGGCCGAGGAATCTGTGGGTATTGCCGGCGATGTGTTCATCCTGGACGCAGCCGTGGCCAGTGCCTCACATTTTGCCAAGTTCTCACCGACGGTGGTTAAGAAGTTCCTGATCGCCGTGCAGGAGGCATATCCTGTCAAGGTGAAGGAAGTGCATGTGATCAACATTTCGCCACTGGTCGATACCATATTCAACTTTGTCAAGCCCTTCGTCAAGGAGAAGATCCGCAGCCGTATCACCTTCCACAACGATGTCGAGAGCCTGTACAAGGTAGTGCCACGTGATCTGCTGCCCAACGAGTATGGCGGCAAGGCGGGTCCCATCGTTGAGCTCAATCAATGGTGGAAACAAAAGTTGGCCGACAACACCAAGTGGTTCAAGGAGCAGGAGGATAAGAAGGCCAACGAATCGTTGCGCCCGGGTGCACCAAAGACCAGCGATGATCTATTCGGCATGGAGGGTACCTTCCGTCAGCTGAACATCGATTGAGATTAACATATGTATACATCAATTTGTATTATATTTTATATATCACCTTCAATGCGTTCGTCACACATTTCACACGCATTTTACAGCTATTCGCATTAACCAATCATTTGTTTTGTTCGCTTTTCGCTTCATTTCCTCTATCTATTTTATGATGTTTCCCCATTGCAGAAATTACAATAAAGAAACCGCAGCATATTAAGGAATGAATAAATAAAACTCACATGGTTTTTCATATCCCTTAAAGCAAGTACAACGACTCTGAACTGAACGCAATTATACAAAAGTATTTTCGAATCATTTCTTTGGTTCGTTAATGAAAGGTTCTTTATTAAAGTTCATTATAGTTACCTTTCAAAAAACTTAATAGGTTTTATCAAAACTTAATGATATCATATACATACATATAAGAAAACGCTGAAGACCGTAGTAATCTTACTTTCTTCTCTTACTTAACTATTTATATGCTTCACAAGAGCTTCTCTCTTTACCTAAGCATTCCAGAGCAATATAACTTTCCTGTTCCCGATTCCAACTGGGTAGTCTTTGTATGTCCACTTCTAGTTCTCCTCTGCATCCTTACCTTGGCCATTTTTCAATGGCTGCGTTTAGCGTGATGAGCTCCGGCATAGCAGATGATGCTTAGCTGTCCAAGTGACCAGTTTTTCAGTCTAGCTCTCCACCCATTGTCCGTTCTCCGTTGTCCGTTGTCCAATTGTCCCACTGCCCACTCGACTGTTGGTTTCATCTGCTTTGCCGCACATATTTCCCGCATTCCATTGTTGGCTTGTCTCTATTTTGTGCAACATGTATCTTCCATCTATCGAGTGGAAACAGAAATTTGTCGCATTGAGGCGGGGGAGTGTCCACGCCGCCTGTACGCTTGACTTATTGTCGCATTGTCGTGGGAGCTCAAGTGCTCCTTAAATATCGAAGTCTTTATATGCGCCAGTTTCGATATTCTGCAGTCCTTTATTGAAACTTCTTTTTCGTTTTTCTCTCCACCTTAATTCTTGATATTAATGGACCAAGTACAGGTACTGACACTCCAGCGCCATTAAGAGAAATCGCTTGTGTTGTCATAATGATTTGAGTGCATTGTTACCGAAATTCACTATGGAGTACACAGTGTTGTTGCCAAACTTTCCAGTTGAATGGTTTAACAATCGTTTTCGACTGCTAAAAGCAATTTAAGTAGATTTTCCCAATTCATAGACACTTGTGTTTCTGGCGCAATTCTTATATTAATGAAAACCTTCGCCTTAAATGTTAATTGACCATAAAAATAGCTGCTGAGAAGATAACTCTGTATTTACATTTCCATTTAAGATTCAATATTTCATTCAATATTTCATTCCTACACGTGAGATATGACTTTGAATAGAATCAACTTATACTGCAGTTAAAAAAACAGTCAACAAACCAGATGGGTATACAGTTTAGTTAATTATATATCTACGAGCTTGTAAACTCAATGATTAAATGTTCAAAAGTACAATGAAAGAGGTGTTTTAAAAACTTTTTATTGGTAATAAGTAAATACAGACGAGTGATATGCAATTACGTTAATTATTCAAAGGCCAGAAACTTGATAAAGTAATTTGAACATTAATTATTAATTATTAGATAAACAGTTTAGTTTAAACTTTAAATATATCATAACCTTTAAAACTACAACAGGTCATCAGAAAAGAAAAGTCTATATAAGGGCCAAAGGCGTGCATTCTATTTCGAGAACTTTGACAATGAAACGGATTATTCCCTCGGATACCAGCGAGAAGGAAGAGCATAAACGTCAGGATCTCTTTGAGTTTATACGCTTAACGATGTGTGTGGCAGCCATGTATCCCTGGATGCCTACAGGAAAAGTGAAGAATGTACTTCTGAGATATCCACTTAAGTTGCTTGATTTGTGCTATGAGTTGTTCAACCTTTTCGTCTGTGCGCATATAGCAGGACTATATATATGCACGGTGTACATTAATTTTGATCAAGGTGATCTGGAGTTTCTTGTCAATTGCCTGCTACAAACCACAATCTATATATGGGCAATTTGCATGAAACTGTATTTCCGACGCATCAGATATAACCTCTTGGATGAGACAATTGACTTCATCAATAGAAAGTACCAAACACGTTCCGCAGCTGGCTTTACGTATGTCACAATGGCGGGATCTATACGCTACTCGAATATATGGGCCAAGGGTCTGATATACAGCTGTCAAATAGCAGCGTTATTCTGGCTAGCACTTCCCATAGCGGCGAGGGATAAGAGTTTACCCTTAGCCTGCTGGTATCCGTTCGATTACAAGGTGAGTTCAACAAGGATAATCCTGCTCATCCCTTATGAAATGAATGGAAATTGGCAATACCCACAGCAACCGATTGTCTACGAGACGGTCTTCTTCCTTCAGGCAATGGGACAAATACAAATATCAGCTGCTTTTACTGCCGCCAGTGGACTCTATATGGTGCTTGGTATATTAATATCGGGACAATACGATATATTATTTTGCAGTCTTAAGAATGTACTAGCTACCACTTACCTAGAAATGGGCGCAACTCTAGCAGACCTGAGGTTTAGTTGTGCTGCACTTTATTTTGCTTATATTACTCTACTTTTCTTGACAGAAAACTACTGGAGGCACAATCTGTGGCAGATGCTGAGCTTAATCAATATAGTTATGCCGTAGAATTATTTACACCTATTCAAGAACTAACAAATCATCATCTCGAAGAGTCGGGCAACGTCCAAGACTTCTCCACATCTTTTAATCGTTCATTTAAGCGTTGTTTGGCGCAACATCGATTTATCATCGCAGCTCTCAAGAAAATCGAGAATCTCTTTAGTCCGATTTGGTTGTTCAAGATCATAGAGGTGACTTTTTTGGTGTGCCTTGTGGCTTTTGTATGGACAAAAAGTTCATCGGCCAATTCGCTAATTCGTATGGTAATACTGGGCCAGTATCTGGTGTTGGTACTCTTCGAGATGTTTGTCATCTGTTACTTCTCCGAGCTAATCTATCTGAATAGCCAGCGTTGTGGTGAAGCCCTTTGGCGTAGTCCTTGGCAGTTGCGATTACGTCAGGTGCGTAGCCATTATCAGTTCTTCTTTCTGAATGGACAACAACATTTCCAACTCACGGCTGGCAAGATATATAATCTGAATTTGGAACGCTTTCGTAGTGTAAAAGATATAAGAATTATTAAAAATTGACATATTTTATAACAGTTGTTCTTTCTACAGATTATTACTACGGCTTTCTCAGTTCTGACGCTTTTGAAGAAAATGGATGCACGTGGATAGAAGAACGGAATAAATAAAATACTCGTAAATAAATTGGAATGAGACCCTTACCTTATATTTTATTATTTCTTATGTGCTTATAAAGCGCGTTTTCTGTGGAAAGTGGGATAACCTATCTAGAGAATAACTGCATATGTATTCTATATAAAGATTTTTGTAAAATTAAAGCAGTAATAGAAGTTTTCATATCAAAATCCAGACTGCGACTACTGGTTCCTATGACATCTCTTAGTTATATAAGATTGAACTAACTGAAGTACAAAAGATACAGACCGGGTTGAGTTAGGATATATCGGTCGGATTGGTTTTGTTCTAACTTACACATAGTACGCATGAATTATAGAAACCCTTAACCATGGACAAACCTGCATGAAAAGGTGTGTTAAAAGCTTTTTCATCTGCTTTACATATTTAGGTGTAGGTATACTATATGGCACAACCCCTTAACTTTATTTTAAACATTATATTATTTATTTAAATTATATTCAATTTCCAAGAAAACTTTCGCCAACTTATAATTGACTGCCTCGCAACCTTTAATTTAACTATATTTATATAAATGCCCGATGACTATTGACACCGCAATCGTCATTCAAAGGTGCTAAGCCAGGGTAGTGTTCCGCAAAGACGCAAGATAGAATGACGCGAGTTAGGGACTCTGAAGAAAAAGAATGGAAACGTCAAGATCTCTTCGGCTTTATACGCTACACAATGTGTGTGGCATCAATGTTTCCATGGACAGAGGAAAGAAGACATGGCAGTTGCCTAATCTATTTAGTAAAACTCGCCGATTGGATCTATGAGATATTCAATTACTTTGTCTGCATTCATATAGCAGGATTATTTATCTGTACGATCTACATTTTCTATGGCAAAGGTGATCTGGAGTTTCTAGTCAACTGTTTAATACAAACTATCATCTATATATGGTCCATTACCATGAAGTTATACTTCCGTCGCTTCAGACCGAAGCTATTGAGTGAGATTATCAGATCCATCAACGAAGAGCATCAGATACGCTCGGCACCCGGATTTTCGTACGTAACCATGGAGGGAGCCTATCGCAACTCTAATATGTGGATCAAGAGCTATGTCTATTGCTGTTATATAGGAACTATTTTCTGGCTGGCACTGCCCATAGTCTACAGAGATGGCAGTCTGCCCTTGGCTTGTTGGTATCCCTTCGACTATACCGTAAGTTGAAATGTAAAAGGCTCTAACTGTGACGTCTGATATGTGCTCTTCTAGCAACCGATTGTCTATGAAGTGGTATTCTTCCTTCAAGCCATGGGACAGATTCAGGTGGCTGCCTCATTTGCCTCCTCTAGTGGCTTTCACATGGTGCTGGGTATTCTCATGTCTGGCCAATATGATGTGCTGTTCTGTAGCCTGAAAAATGTATTGGCCACAAGTTACTTGAAAGTGGGTGCTAATATGGCAGATCTTAGGTATGACACAGCAAGATGATCTGTCTTTCATAGTAATAGTTTATTTACACAGTAAACTGCAAGAGGCGCAATCTGTGGCGGATGCCGAGGTGAATCAGTTCAGTTACTGTCTGGAAATACACACGCCATTGGAAAAACTATTGCTGCAACAGGAGCAGCAGAGCGGCATCAGCGGCAACTTCTCCAGCGCCTTTAAGCATTCATTCGCCAACTGTTTGCAGTTACATCGCTATATCGTTGTAACGCTGGCCAAAATGGAACGTTTCTATAATCCCATTTGGATATTCAAGATCGGCGAAGTCACTTTCCTCATGTGCCTTGTCGCGTTCGTTTCCACCAAGAGCACCACAGCCAACTCATTTATGCGCATGGTCTCACTGGGCCAGTACCTGCTGCTTGTGCTCTACGAGCTTTTTATCATCTGCTACTTTGCTGATCGGCTCTATCAGAATAGCTTGCGTTGTGGCGAGGCACTCTGTCGCAGTCCTTGGCACCTGCACATGCTGCAGGTACGCAGCGAATATCTTTTCTTTTTGCTAAACTCACGACGAGAATTCCGGCTGACCGCAGGCAAGATATACAATCTAAACATAGATCGCTTTAGAGGAGTAAGTGATCAGATATCATTCTCCTGAGTAGCTAATCATCTATGATTATCTCTCCTTTGCAGACTATCACAACAGCCTTCTCGTTCCTCACGCTACTGCAAAAAATGGATGCTCGTGGCTAATTGGATGCGACTTTAGCAATCTGATTTTATTCTTTTTACAATACAATTATTATTTTTAAAAAAATTAGCATAAAAAATATGTAACACATACAAATAGTTTGAAAGGCAAACGGTCATGCTGAAGACATGATGGTGCCGTGCCTCGAGAACACACAACGCCCTTGATATTTTCATCTCGTGTATAATAATTGTTTAATGTTTTATCTTTAAGAATTGGCGCTGGCGATTCAGTGTACTTGTCGTACCAACCTTCTGTGTATGTGTATTTGTTAATTATGTATTAAACAATAAAAACTAACATTATTCGTATTCCATTTGTTGCGGTCTCATATCGATTTGTGTGTGTTGTTGCAATAAATTAATTAATTTTTAACAGAGAGAAAATAATTATACAAAATCATCTGGTTTGTTAAATAAATAAGCACTTCAGTGTATTTCCATTATGGCTCTCTAAAAACTATAAGCAAAATCATATATATCATATAAGGTACTTGGGTTTATCCTATGCGATATTAACGCTCTCTCTCTCTCTCTCGCTCTCCAATCCCTTTCCAATCATTCCCTACTATTATTTGTTGTATTGTTAACTACGTTGAGCAAGTTCAAAGTTTAACAATCTGTTTGTTGCTTTGTTATTGTTGTTTTACAAAAAGTTCTTCAACTTGTGCTTGGCTTTCTTACACATTAATGCTTCATTTATGTAGATGTATCAAAAGTTGATATAGTTTTTCATTCAATATTTTTGAAGCAAATTATATTGGTGATTTCTCTTGTTCGAATACAACCCAATACTACAGTTCTATGTGTGCGTGCGTGTGTGTGTTTGTTGGTGTGCGTTATGTTTACCATTTCTTTACAATACATACAAATGTTTGCAATATTCACTTATAAATAGTTAATAAACAGTTTGTAATTAATTTGCATTTTTTCTTTTCTTGTTATGAATCGCTAGTTTCGTGTTTCGTTTTTGATTCCATGATAAAAATGTACAATTTTGTTTATTTGAAATTCCAACTATGAATTTTATGTATATTGAATACTTCTATCCAACTACACATCTGCTTATATAGACGATGCGTTTATAAGGACTGCCTAAAGTTGTTAACATATACAATTATTATCAAAAAAATATATATATGTTCTTTTTATATATAAGTAGTTATATATTAATATGTTTGTAAACATTTCCCATTTAATTTATTTTTGTTTTGCTCGCGAATTGTATATATTACAAAAGCATAACAACAACATCAGAAACAACAGCAACAGGCAAAGGGCGAACAGCCACAAAAACAAAACAAGGTAATCAGCATTGTGCAAGTGAAAGCAATAATCATTTGCAATTGTTGCTCTATATAAATGCAATACATTAGCTTCT
This sequence comes from Zaprionus davidi, assembly GCA_018903715.1. NCBI lineage: Eukaryota > Metazoa > Arthropoda > Insecta > Diptera > Drosophilidae > Zaprionus > Zaprionus davidi. Next base: position 4,490,580 of record JAEIGL010000003.1, read on the forward strand.
GTTGTTGCTGCTGTTGTTTTTCTTGTTGTTGTTGGTGTTGTTGTTGTTTTTGTTCTCGTTCACAAAGTGGTTTCTGTGGATCTTTGTGCTTTTTATAGTTCCTTGTGCTATTGCCTGAGTACATAACATTGTTTTCGCCGCCACAGCTGCTACCGAGCTGATGTTGTTGTTGCTGCTGCTGTCGCAGTTGATTCAACTTGCTGCTCCCGGCGCCGCTGCTGTTATTATTATTTTTGTTATTGTTAATATTGTTGCTCCTGTGGTTACCTACGCTGACTAGTTTTGAATTGGTGCGTTGCTAGCTCGCAAGCGACATTTGAACAATACTCGTGCTGTTGTCGTGATTGTAGTGCTCTGTATTGACAATCACTTGGACCACGTAGCCTTGGTGTATGCTGCATTCGTCGATGGGCACTTTGTCGCCCAACAACTTGCCGCTGTAGAACCAACGCTGACAGCATGCATCAACGCCCTCCGTAGCCTGTTTTAAAAATGGGATGCAAACAAAGGATTAGTAAACTATAGAATTAATCCTACTTAACCACTTTGGAGGTCACTTACCTGCAGCTTCTTTTTGCACTGTCCCACTGTATCCTTTGAGTATACCGGCAGTTTAACATCAGTCATGCTCGATGATATGCGCAACTTGAGAAAGATTTCAGTTCCCCCATCGACGGGCTCAGAGTATTCAGCCGGTGAATCACGCCCGTTCTCCTCCTTTACAATATTTATTGGATATGACAGACAATAGATTGGCACCTTATACTGTGTGCCCAGCTCATCGTAGCACTCTGTGAGGTACCTGCAAGAAGATTTACCCAAAAAAAACCATAAACATTTCATATATCAGTAACCAAGCGCGCCAAATTATCTTATCTGCACTAGCCCAAAAGACATTAGCCAATGCCAATGGCAACAACTAGCATGGACAGAGATAACAGTTGATAAATTCCGTATTACCAATGCCGACCACAGCCGCAGGGCATGCAGGGAAGCAAGGACTTCGATCGAACGTATTCGACTCATGTCCACGAATGGGGAAAGGTCAGTGCTATATTTAAAGAGGTGTATCGCATATTGCAGGAATTATGGACTGCATTGTTTGGCCGTCAGTCAAAAATCGATTTCTAATAAACATATGAAAATACAAAACTGGAAATGGTCGAAGAGTGAATGCCCTACGAACACCTTCAGAAAATATAAAATGTATTTATAATTCATGAAAATTTCGAACGCCTAATAAACATATAAACATATAGAAATATAAAGCTAACACGCAAAAAGTCGAAGAGTGAATGACCTCAGAATAGAAACATATTTATAATCAATGCAAATTTCGAACACCCAAAAGAGATTGAAATCATTTTACAATTTCGTTGCAAGACTTTAGTGCTATTATAAAGGAGTTTCTCAAATCATAGAGCTCACTGTCGGTTAGCAATATGAAATAAGAGATGTAATACAATTTGATAGTCTATTATATGATTGCTTTGATAAACGTATCTGATCCCGCTGTGTAATATTAGATGTGACTAATGGAAACTGCGAAAATATGTAATATATATTCCAGCAAACCAATCTAGGGCTTTGCTAGGTACAGACATACATAACATTTGTATACACTTCCCAACTTCAACGATATATTTATGTTAATTGAGTCTTTTTTGAGAGCTCTACAAATTTCAGCTGACTTCTAATATACCCGACTGAATTACTATGAACTGACAATCAACTTGCCGTGTATGTGGCATGCATTGATGGAGTTGTGGTCACCTAAAATCACTAGATATTATTGATTTTACTTGATGTGTATCGTTTGCGCGAGCTTTTGAAAGTAATTAGCGTTTAGTGCTGCACACGCACGTCATTAGAATTCTTGATAAGAGAGTCGAAAGTGGGACTTACCCATTGGGGACGGATACATTGGCGCCATCCAATATGGCCTGGGCCATTTGAAAGTCCAGACCTTCGGCTGCATTTGTGGCCGCTCTGAGTGCATCCCAAATTTCTTTACGGCCATCGAATGCCGGGGCAGTATCCCAAAACTCGTCGCGCTTCGAGCGCAATTGTCCTTCGGTTAATGGCACATCCGAGCGCCATTTGATGGTCTCATGGCACAGTGGGCGATTTTTGCGCACAGCGCCTCCCATTGGGATGCCTGTGATGCGAGAAGAGTCACAACAGAGCAATGAATAACACATCGATAATGGATGCAAATTGATGTGGATGTGGTTGTGCTCGTCGCTTGTGGATGTGGATGTGAAAACGGGCACTCACCTGCGCTGGCCGGACGCGATGCACTCGCTGAGGAAACGCTCATTGTCTCATTGTCGGGATTCATGCGACAAACACAGGCTCCCATTTTGATTGACCTTGATGTTTGTTGCACTCACATTAAAAAAGTTTGAGGCTGCGGTTTGTGCCTTTGTGTAATTTTAAGAATTTTTACACGAGCAACAGCCGAACAACGCGACATACAAAATTTTAACACAATGTGGAGTGCTGTGTGTGTTGACACACACACACACATGCAAAACAGTTGTAGCTGGTTCTGTTTATGAGCTACTGTTCTGGTGAACGAACAATTTGTTGGAATCAGTGCCGCCAAAAAGTCAGAAGTACTTAAATTCAAATTATATTCTAGTTCCATCTTGTCAAAATCTTTCTTTTTTAGTCTTAAAGTTCTTAAGTAATTAATGAAAACCACTTTGATTTCAATAGAAACAAATTAATTTGTATTCTATTAATAAAACTGATCACGAAAGATTATTATTCCTTGATGACGTCACTAACACAAGCAACTGAATCAGTTAAATGACTAGAGCTAGTTCGTTTCATTTATTTACCAAGTCAAGAGAATGAACTAATTTTTAATACAGATTGATTTAAAAAGAGTTAAAGAATAACAGTTTCACAGATAATACAATATTTATAATTAATGTATATTTTAAGCTTACATTTCAGAGAAAAACATCGAAAACAATGAGAAAATATCGATGCTAGAAATTGATTTCAAAAAATCGATGTATCAATTTACATCGATGTTTTTGTCCAGCACTAAGTCTCAAGTAAATTTATTGACAATTTAGAAATAACAAACAATAATAATGTCGCGAAATAGTGTGTTAACCGACGAGCAAAGCAAATTAAATGCACGCCTGGAAGCACATATGGTTTATATATGCCCAGAATGTGGTAAAGCGTTTCGTACCCAAGCGGAGTGGCGACAGCATTTAAATTTGGTATGCAAACATGCATTTGTTTATTTCATTTTCATTGCTTATATTTCGGATTATATTTGCAGAAACATGACTATCTTAAGAAGACCTATTCAGATTTCAATTTTATAAAAATCGATGATAATTTTCACGAGTGTCAGCTATGCTTCAAATGGGTGGAGAACGCCCACAAAACGATCGCCCTGCTGCAGTATCATTATTTCATGCATCTAGATCATAGGGAAACATATCGATGTGTCCATTGTCGCTTGGCCTATACACGCCGGCGTGCATTGAACGAGCATCTGATGTCCACGCACATGAAGGAGATTGAAAAGTACGAAGCGAAATTGAAGCAAGTTAAGCGCACTCAAGAAGAACAAAAGAAACTCAACAAAACCCGAACTGCAAAGCAGCGGAATGATTTGCTGCAGAAGGCACTTATGGACATAGATCTGCAGAATGAGGATCCAGACGAAGCAATGTCAGAATCATCGCACACAGGAGTTAAAGCCATTTCCAAGACCAATGCCAGCGAACAAGCATTAGATCGTTGCTTAAATGCGTACGAGGACTTGGTTCGCAAGGAGGAGGAAGGACAGAATTGGAAACATGATATTAAAAATGACGGAGAATCGGATACAATTTGTCAGAAGGTTTTTGATGAACGGCTTGATGAAAAAGAGCAGACTTCAAAACCGACTAGTGATTCAGAGTCGCAGCAGGGTAAAGAAGTGGTTATTATAGAAATCGATGCACTCGGCAAAGAAGAAGTTGATCAGTTAAAGAAAGAAATGAAATCTGATGAGGAATCTGAAACAGAAAGAGATGTCTCACCAGTCAGGAAACGTAAACGTTTATCCGGAACTCTTAACCTGGAAACAGACTTAGATAACTCCACCAACGGCCTGTCCAAACTCGTTTCGTATTTGTGCCCCAAATGCGGCAAAGAGATCGACTCCATGGATGATTGGCGCAGGCATGTGTTCAAGAAACACGACTTTGAGCATTACATTGAGCACAGTTTCAGGATCAAAGAAAATAGGAGCGAGTGCCTGCAGTGCGACGAGACACTGCACACCACAAAACGTTCTGAACTGCAAAAACATTGTTTTAAGCATCTACCCTATAGATCTTATCTGAAGTGCAGCCTATGTCAACGAACCAAGACAAGCATGTCGAAAATGTTCAATCACATACGATACAATCATCAGGCGGAGTTGCAGCGTATAAATAAAACACAACTTCTCATTAAGCCAGAACCCAAATGGACGCAGAATGCGATAAAAAGACGAGAAAGCTCAAATACCGATAGCAGAACACCCGCCGAAACGGACGAGGAACGCGTGTGCAAATTTTGTGGCAAGGTGTTCAAGACAATGTGGCGATGGCAACGTCATGCTACACTGTGTAAGGCTGCTGGGGCACAAGTGGCACAAAAGAGTGCGAGCACGGACTTCAGCGCGGATGCATTGCTGAAACATTTACGCGAGGGTCGAATGCGCTTGAATGCCATATGGTCTAAGATGCAAATGGAGGCAAATTAATTGCCACCTTATGTAGTTAATTAGGTAAATAAATTAGATCATTTAAGCGGCCATTGCAATGTCATTTTATTTAATTGTGATTATTGTATATTTGGATTATTTATGGATCTTTAGATCCTTGCAGACAAAGCAGATTTAAATTGCAATCCATTTGGCCGAACCGCTGCCAGGGTGAGACAGTCTTTTGGAGCCAGAGATTGTTCTAGCGGAAATGCCAGCTTCGTTTGAATACCCAGCATGAATAGGTTCCCTTTGTTGTAAAGATGCGGGACGGGAGCGCATTCGGAATTTAACTTTATTGATGCGATTAGCGAGCTCCTTTTCATTTTCTTTAACGTTTTCTTTCTCAGCGTCAACTTCTATTTCATGGTTACTAGTAATGACCACAACCTTACGACCTTGAGCAAGTTGTTCACTTTTTGTCATCTTTTCCATGTACCTAGAGAACTTAGACATTAATCGGTTTTTCTGCTCAGTATTAAGCGGACCAGTCGGATCGGTATCATCGAAGATTCTACCCAAAGCAAATGTTTTCATTGCTGGATTTGTCTTTGTTGCTGCGGTTTGATTTTTATCATCATCATACTTAGGAGTTTTTATATCGTATTTTTCATTCACGCTACAAAGGGAATCATAATGTGGGTTTTTGCCCGTTTTGCAGGTCAAATTGGTGTCAATCTCATATATCGGATGACCGTGAACAGGTGAATAAGCGTAATTGCAGGCGAAATAGGTCTGGAGCCAACCGTTGTAAGTCTGACGTAGAGCAGCACAACCAACTTTGTTGGAGTTTTCCAATACGATTTGCATAAAATTGCCCTTTACCTTACTAAATATATAAATAGATAATTTAGCTTAAATATTAAATCACATAAAAGTAAAAACTGTTTGACGGTCGATCTTACCCATACACAGATTTGTATTTTAAGACTTCATCCATTGAAGTTTTACCCTGCTCGTTGAACCATAAATTAATTGTCGCTTTTATGGATTTCTTCAGAGGTTCCGATCTATGGTAGATTGCCCGATAACCGACAGACTGTCCAACATTATTGAACTCCTTAGTGTTGCGACACTCATCTCGATTCAATTTACACTTTAGCACATTGAACACTGCAACGTGGGCGAGTTCCTTATCCCATTCCATGGTGGCCATACGGGAAGCTTCAGTAAACCCGCTAAATCCACCGCGTGCCACAGAATCGCGCAGAGTATTGAAATGATCTAAGACATACTCCTTTAACTCACTATTCAAAGCAAGAAGTTGTGCATCGATGGCACATCTGCCGCCATACCACTTATAAATAAACATAGATTATTTTTTAAATGTATGTATATCATATGGTTCAAAAAAAGTGGCGAAGCTTACATTTGATTTTTCTTCACATCCCACATGCTTCTTGCCGGGTGGGCACATCTTAGCATCGCAATATTTGTTTTTCTTACTCTCGCTATCGGATGCAAAGCGTTTTAAAGCTTTTGACCCACGTTTGCCGATCTTACCCTTTGGTGGTATAGAGCGCTTATCGGGTATATTAGTCTTACCGTCTGCATCAGACTTACTACCTGCAGCAGGGTTTCCTTCCACTGCAACAGGTTTATCCTCCACTGGAGCAGCCTTATCCTCCACTGGAGCAGGCATATCTTCCACAGCGATTGCCACACAGCAAGAGAAGACAGCAAGGATAGTTAACAATATCGTGTTCTTTTGAAGGTTCATTTTGAAATGATCTTACTAAGAGTTTAGCTAATGCCAATTTCGCAATGCCATGTAATCTATGAAATTACAATTATAACCAACAGTTGTACTTCATTATGGGGTATGTTTTTTAATGTGGATTATATTTTAGAATATCAACTTGTCGTAGTAATAGAATCTTTAACAACAAGGATTTTTGTATTTTTTAACAAAATAAAATAAAGAGTTTTTGTTATAGGAATAATATGTTTTCAATCTAAAAATAAATATAGGTAATGAATTAAGATAAATGTTTCAAATTATAATAAAAGGAATATATAAATTTTAAGCAAACTGTCTAAATAATCACATTTATGTATAAATCCAATTTCAAAAATATTTACGATAATTTTTGAAAATATTAAATATTAGAAATAAATAATTCGATATTTTTTGGTATTTTTTACGATTATTATATGGTTGCCAACCAGCAAGACATACTCGATAACTTGTATAGCCGAACGGTCAATATTTATCGATAGCGGCAAAAAATTGTAGAAAATTTTTCCAAACTTGTAAATGCAAATTAAATAGAAAGGATTGTGTGATAATTGTGCAATGGAAACAAGTTTAGAAGAAAACATGGATGCTGATCGAGAAAGTCGAAGCCCACAAGACTCTCAAAGTAATTCGCCGCCAGCAATAAATGGCAAACATTCTGGTGGTAGTCAAGACGGGCCCAACGGGGTGGCAATTGCTAAGGAAAAACCAATCATTACCGATGTGCAATGGTAAGTTATTCTCTAAATTTTCTAGTTTTATCATAAGTAAAGTGTTGCATTAACGCATATTTATTACAGGAGCAAGCCGTTTAATGCTTTTAGCGGTCGTCCCATTGGCGAGCACACACAAATACAGCAACAACTACAACAACAACAGCAGCATCTGCAACAACAGCAGGCGGCATCGCAGCAGGTAACCAACACACAGCCGCCGCCAGGAGTGAATGGAGTAGCACAGGCACCGGAAATTTGGGTCGAGACAAAAGCCGAAGATGGTCGTTCGTATTATTATCACGCCGTGACGCGAGAGACAACCTGGACACGGCCGGACGGACCAAATATCAAAATCATGACACAAGTTGAGGTTGAGGAGTTGGCCAAACGGCAGCCAAATTCCGCTGCTAAAGCTGACTCGAATGCTGGCGATCATGCGGAAGGTCCTACAACGGGGACAACTTTGGCTGGACACGCGCACCTGACTTCGCAACCACCGCCCCATTTGTTAAATCAACCGCCACCGAATGCTGCAACACCGTTGCTAAGCCAACCGCCGCCAAATGTGCGACAACAGCCGCCGCCGATGTTTCAACAGCCACCTGGAATGCAACCGCCACCAGGTTTTGGTCAACCACCGCCATTTTGCATGCCGCCACCAGCTTTTGGCTTTCCCGGCGCTGCACCCGGCGCAGGCCCATGGGGCGTTGGCGTTCCACCTTGGCAGCAGCAACAGCAGCAACAACATATGCATGCGCCTCCGATAGCTTCACAGGATAAGCCCGCAAAGAATCTAATCATAAAGCCAGGCATCATTGATCCAGCGGTTATTGCTCGTGCAGCCGAGTGGTCAGAGCATCGTGCTCCGGATGGACGTCCCTACTATTTTCATGCAGCTCGTGGTGAAAGCGTTTGGGAGAAGCCGCAGGCATTGCGCGACATGGAAGCCGCTCGAATGGCTGCACATTCAGGTGCGACGCCTCAAGCACCTCCAGTTGGTGCACCGCCAGGTGGCATGCCACCTCATTTGCTGCCCAATCCATTGATGCATATGCCGCCAGGCGCCGCACCCGGCTTTGATCCGCAAATAGCGTTTGCAGCTGCTGCAGCTGCCATGAAGGCAAACAACGAAAACAATAAGGCGGCTCAGGCCGCTGCTCTCGAAAAGGAAGCAAAGAAGGCTGCAGAAGAGAAGCGCAAGAAGGAAGAAGAACAAAAGAAACAAGCAGCTGCGGCAGCCAGTGCCAAACAGACAGATAAATCGCGTCCAGTAACCAGTACACCCATTGCGGGTACACCATGGTGTGTGGTCTGGACTGGCGATGCCCGCGTGTTTTTCTACAATCCGTCGACGCGGACTTCTGTCTGGGATCGGCCGGAGGACTTGATGAATCGCGAGGATGTCGATAAGGCGGTGAACGAACGCCCCGAGCAGCTTAAAACGGCAGAGGAGAAATCCAATGAATCAGATCAGAAACCGGGCGAAAATTCAACGACACAGGAGCAACTGGCACAGACCCAACAGCAGCAGCTACCGCAACAACAGCAGGTGCAGCGCTTGGACCCGGATGAAGAAGAAAATGAGAGAGAAGTCATCAAAATACGCACTGAATCCGAGTCCAGTGTAGAGGAAGTGCCCACAAAACGTGTGCGCATGTGTAAGTTGAATGGAAAACAAATATTTATATAAATATTTATATTAATTTACAACACATACAGTTACCAAGTCAAAGAAGAACTTGGATGCCGTTCTGGAGGCAGAACAGCGAGCGGCTAAGGAGCGTGCCGTGGTGCCACTGGAGACACGCGTTACACAGTTCAAGGAGATGTTGCGCGAAAAGGATGTATCGGCATTCAGCACCTGGGAGAAGGAACTACACAAGATTGTATTCGATCCGCGGTACTTGCTGCTGACATCGAAGGAACGCAAACAGGTATTTGAAAAGTATGTCAAGGATCGGGCAGAGGAGGAGCGCAAGGAGAAGCGCAACAAGATGCGGCAGAAGCGAGATGATTTCCGTAAACTCATGGAGGAGGCCAAGCTGCATGGCAAGTAAGTATAAAGATCTTCACCATTTATGACTCTTTATAGACTCTAGCTATGAATTCTCTTCCCCCATAATAGATCTTCCTTTTCGGAGTTCAGTCAGCGCAATGCTAAGGAGGAACGTTACCGTGCCATAGAGAAGGTCCGGGAGCGGGAGAGCCTGTTTAACGAGTTCATCGTTGAGGTGCGTCGTCGCGAGAAGGAAGACAAGCAGTTAAGAAAAGAGCAGGTATGTTTTGGCTTGGCATGGCGTGATGGCCCGCCCCCACTTACGTATATCCATATCCATATACAATGCATATGTGCATATCTATATATTTATATATGTAATATGACTCTTGACTCTTACTTGTATACAACGTATTTTTATAATGTTATTGATTTCTGTTAATTAAACACACACAACATGAACCGATCGATCCCCCCGAACGATCTGAACGATTGCCCCTTGACCTTGGTTCGGTTGCAAATGTTGCATAAATGTGGTTCGGTACTACCAAATAAAATAGCTGCCACTTGTAGCTAATCACCGATTACAGCACAGATTAAAGCACCTACCAAAATTTGATTCACACACTGCCGTCGTTCCTGTCGTCATCTCGTTGTCTTCATGGTCCCCGTTCCAGGCCAAAGTTGATAGCTCAAGTTCACCACGCACACGCTTGCAAATCTGTCTGTGTGGTGAGTTCAAAACAAAACAAACAAAAAATAAACTAAACAAAAAAACGAAATTTGTTTTTCTGCAATTAAGAAACAAATTTGGAATCAAACAAATAAAAAAAAATACAAACTATGTAATAAATAACTATCAATCATTAAAAATAAAAAAGGTATGCAAAAATTTAAAATTACCTGATAATCGTTGGTGTGATTTCCACTTCCCGCCCCGCCCTTCGTCGCACGTATCGCCTAGGAATGATGTTGTGCCAATCATGATGATGATGAGATGATGGTGAAGATTAATGATGCTGTTTAGTTGGCGTTATGTGTGTTCATAATGATGATCGATCGATATTGATGTTGGAAGTGAGAGAGATCAATGTTTGGGTTTTTGGAAGCCTATGCCGCAATCAGCAACTATAACAACCAACAATGAGAACGGCCTGCAAACAAGCAACAACATCAGCAACATCAACAACAGCAACAACACAACAAAACGAACGTGTACAGGTGGCTTCGAGGCTGAGCAAACAGTATGAATAATGCATAATTTAATTAATCCAATATTTTTGTTTTTGTTTTATGAAATTATCTCTCAAAGTTGTATTGTGAATATGGCAGCAGGTGCAAGCCAGGATAACCAATATATACCCCATAGCTAAAGCCTGTGCAGAGCAATGTAAGAGAGATGACATCCTGAAAAGAGTTTATCCTTCTCTTACATTGCTCTAACACGCTGCGACAGAACGTTGAAATGCTCTCGTCTCTCTTCTAACCTTATATATATATATATATATATTATATACTATATTATTGTACTATGTATTTTGTATGTTTAGTTCTATAAATTGTACGCTTCGGCCAGGCTGAAGTATTTCTCATGGATCCACACACAGTGATTGAAAATGGAGAAATTTGCACATTTATTAACATGTCCGATAGTTTTAAACTATTGTTAAATAATTCCTAAAAAAAATCCCTTAACAATCCTACGAAACCCATGTTTCAACTTTAATTTAGTTTCTTTAAAGTCTATATAGTAGTATCTATTTCATTGCAATTCTCCAACAACTGTTGTGGCCCATACTAATCACAGCAACTTTCTTTCAGTTACGTCTTTAATAACGCTAATCGAAATGTTCTCTTACAGCCAAGAAAATCGTGTAACTATGTTTCATAATTATAAGCACCTCTCTCTTATCGTTAAGACAAGTTAAGTTAGTACTTAAGTTGTAGAGCTTTAAGCGATATCCACATCTGTTCCAAAGGCGTAACTAATTCATCTTTTCAACTCGTTTCTTTTCTCTTCCGCATGGCTGTCATGTTGAATAACATTTTTGAATATTTAGATACGAAAGGACTTTATGGACATGTTGAGGGAACGATACGATATTGAGCGTCATACACGTTGGTATGATATCAAGAAAAAGTTTGAATCAGATCCTCGGTATCGTGCAGTAGATTCGATGTATCGCGAAGAGTATTTTGAGGATTATTTGCACATCATGAAGGAGGAGAAACGCAGGGATCGTGAACTGCGTGAACAGCGCGATCGAGAGCGTGAACGGGATCGCAAATCGGACCGAAGGGATAAGGGAAAGGATAAGGAAAAGAGCCGTAAGGACAGTCGTAGGGATCGTAGTCGTTCGAAGGATCGAGAGCGTAAATCATCGCGGGACAAAGAGGAAAGAAGCAAGTCAGATCGTAAAAAGCCAGACTCACCTGTAAGTATGCAAAAATATGAAATGTGAACACACGTAACAAAAAACTTGGTTTGACTTTTAGGAGGAAGGGGAACACCATGATGACACGGATCCTGAAGAGCGGGAGGGCAGCGAGGATAGCGAAATGGCGCGTCAACGTGAAAGTGAAGCCGAACAAAAGCAGAAGGATAGGGAGCGTAAGTTACGTGCCGAACAAAGCATTCGGGAACGAGAGAAGGAAGTACATCGCACATTGGCGGGACATTTGCGCGATAGAGATAAGGAGCGCGAGCATCATAAGAGGGACGAGTGCATTGGACACTTTACGGCACTGTTGACTGATCTGGTGCGCACACCCGACTTCACCTGGAAGGAGGTAAAGCGACAGCTACGCAAAGATCATCGCTGGGAGCTAATTGAGACACTTGATCGAGATGATCGCGAACGGTTAGTAAAGAAAAAAGAGTAATTAGCTTTTATGATTTATAACAAATCCATAACATTTGTATGCTTTTAGAATCTTTAATGAACACATTGACAATCTGATGAAGAAGAAACGCGAGAAGTTCCGTGAAATGCTCGACGAGATCAGTACATTACAACTGACTAGCACCTGGAAGGAGATCAAGAAACTAGTCAAAGATGATCCTCGCTATCTTAAATACAGTTCAGATAAGGGTGAGCGAGAGTTTCGGGATTACATCAAGGACAAGACAATGCAGGCCAAGACGGCGCTGCGTGAACTGTTGCAGGAATGCAAATTCATTACTCACAAGAGCTGCGATCTCATTAAGGAGAATGCTAATCATCTTAAGGAAATCCAAGATATTCTCAAGAACGATAAACGGTGAGTCAATAGCACTTTGCTATTTAGATGACGTGCAAATAATATGTTTATCTAAAATTTCTAGTTACTTGGTTTTGGATCATTTGGAGGAGGAGCGCAGTAATATTCTGCAGACATTCTTGGAAGAAATGAACAAACGTGGACCTCCACCTCCACCTACAGCCTCCGAGTCCACAAGACGCAATAAATAAAGCCGAAAATAAAACACTATTCATAAAATACAAACAACTCAAAAACCCCAATTATTTTAAGCATTGGACTTACGTAGCGGTTAAATAAAAATTTTAATTCATTCAAAGAACATGTAACTACATTACAATAAATACAAAATGGAAAAAAGAATTCAGTTGTCAACTTCGTGTTCATTTTTGTATATATATATTTTTATTGATCATTTATATGTTAAACAAGATTTGCATCTGTTGTATAGTACATACATATATACATATATATTATATATATTTGTCTGTACCCAGATTTTCTGTCATAATCTCATAATACTATTGCTATATATATATATATATATATATGTATATGTACCTTATGTTAATATATTTCCATTCTTCGCTATCATTATTGTTTAATACACATTCGTTCTGAACTTTTTGTTGAGTTCCTAATAACTAAATATTATATAATAATTTTTGTTTTCAACGTTAGTGCCACTCAAATTTGGAGCTTCTGTTTTATATCTTTAAACACATGAATTTCAAATTATTGTAGATATTTAGTGTACTTCAATGTAAATGTCTGTGTATCTGTTAGGAACTAATAGCGAAAATAATGCGCACCGTGTGACTTGTATAAAATATTATATTCTTTTCATTTCTAAATTTGCTTTGTGTTGCACTGTTAACAGAGAGTCGAACTATTCGATATATACTACATAATTCGAGTGTGAGCCGTCCTCCAGTGAATATCCATTGAATCAATCCGATCAATAAATCGTTAGATAAATAAGAGTTTCTACAATGATGATATCGATCTGTCTTTGATTTGTTTAGAATGTTAACATTTATTGAACCTTCAGGAAAGCCTGAAATATTTGGTATACTCCCTTTAGCCCACATTCCCATATTGAACTTTTGAGATACTTAAGCATTGAATTGATTGAAAAAAAAACCAAGCAAACGTTCTAAAAACCTGAAAGTTGACTTCATCTAACTATAAAATTTGACCAACGGTAATCAAACAATTTATAAATGATTTAATTAAAGCTAGAAAGAAGACAATTACTTGAAACCACTTTAAAGTGCAGATCAGGCTGATACGAACACGAAACAATTTGCTCTCATAAATGTATAATGTTCAGTAGTAAATAAAGTAGTATTCCTTAATGCGCTTTCAATCACAGTATCTTAGAAAGTACATACTAATCAATATGAGAGGCAAATGTCTTTGTTCGACTTTGGGCCGATTTAAGAGAAATTAATTGAAAAGCCATTATAACTTTTTATAAGAATTGTGCAAAATAGATTGAGAAATAAATGATTGGTGTTTTCGTTTCCTGCTCTACGCGCTACGTGCTATGTGTTATTGATTTACTATTTTATTCTACATCAGTTAGTTGCTATTAATAAGTATTTAAATATAATTAATTGTTGTTGCTCTTGTTGTTCGTATTGAATGCATTTCAATTGTTTTGCTTTTGGTTTTTTATTCATATTTAGGTTAGGCACAAAGTAACTGGTTTTCTCATGGTTCTCGTTCTCCTCCTCATTATACACTATTTAATCTCTAGACATATATATTTAGTTGCTACTATCAATTTATTGAACTGTTTTGAGTGGTGTTCTCTTTTGTTGTTTTAATTTGTTTCTCTATTTGCTATTTCTATATAAATAGTTCAATAAACTCTATATCTTTTGACCACATTTGCATTGTTGGTGTGTTTGAAAAATACAGGCTCTTTTTTAATAGAATGGTAGACTCTTTTACAATTAGTACATGTTATGATATAGATTTACAACTACATACACAGACAAATCAGTGTGAGGCTCTTATTGATGTGTATATGAACAATGCGTGAAGGGATCTGTGTGTTTTGGAAATGGTCTGGACAGTTATTTTGTGAAGCTCAACACAGAATGGATCTCAACTAAATATAATGAATGTATGTAGATTAATAGTGGATAATCTGATAAATGATAAAACAAAAGTCCACAAGCACATATAAAAAATATATATATTTTTGTTTTTATTTTATAAAGCAATTTAAGAAACTAAATACAAGTTCTACTGAATGCAGCAAAAGCTCGAATATTAACCAGTTAAATAATAATACTCTTAAGTGATTAAAGTGTTACTGCGTAGAATTTCATAGTGTGTTCTCCTCTTCTTCTCTCTTTCAATCTCTCGATTAGTTGTTTCTTATAGAAAATGAACGAAAAACTAACAATAGAAATCATAAGTTTTTTACTCTTTATACAATCATTTTAAATATTATATATTTTATTAATATTTATATGTGGATTTTAAATGCAAATGCCAATTAATAAATGTACTTTAATATTAATGTTTTGTTCTTAAAATGTTAAATGAATTTGTTATTATTGAATTTGTTTAGAAATATTTTTCAAAGGCATTTAAAATGCCTTTTAATTTGGTATAACAAATAAGCAGCAAAATATTTAAAAATTGATTGAAAATTTGTTCACAAATCGGTAAGTAACTAAAGAACAGAATATCGTGAATTATATTATACACACTTGGATCATCTCATTCAGTTATAATAGATAATGTATGCATGTATATAATAGGTATATATGTGTAAGTGTATATAAATACGTTTTTATATAAATAATCATAATAATCATAATCACTATTCATTTCATCATTTCTGTTTGTTGTTCATACGCATAAATGTTAATATTGTTGCTATTGTTGTTGTTGCTGTTGTTCTTGTCTCTGTTGCTGCTGCTGCTGGTGTTGCTTGTTGTAATAGTAATTCATTAGTAATGGTTAAATAAGCTTTTGTTTCTTGGTTGTCAATCAGTTGCCCTTGGTAGCCTCTTTAGCGGCCATAATCAAAGGAGTCAGACTTGCCAATGGACGCGCCAATTTCAGGAATGGATGCTGCAATAAAATAAACAATAAATGAATATCAAAACAAATTGTACAGAAATTGTAATCACCTTGAGCAGATCCATGGCGCTGGCACGGCGATCTACCTCCACCTCCAGACACTGATCGAGAAAATTTTGAAATGCAGCCGTCAGTTTGTCTTTTTCCTTAATCTCCGGTTTGCCATTTGTGGCAATGAGGTACAATGCTTTCAGCGGATTCTCATTCAAATACGGTGGCTCACCCTCGACCATCTCAATGGCCATAATGCCTAGCGACCACAAATCGACCTGCAAAATGAATAAATGAAACTTAATAACAACTCAAATTATATACAATATTTACATATTTCCGACATACCTTAGGTCCATATTGTTTGCGTGTAACCACCTCGGGCGCCATCCAATAGGGTGTGCCAACCATTGTTGTGCGTTTGGATTGTTCCGGCGAGATTTGCGCACAGAAACCGAAATCAGTCAGCTTGACGGATCCATCCAGACCAAGCAGTATATTATCACTTTTAATGTCGCGATGAATGACCTGATTGGCGTGCAGAAACTCGAGTGCCTGCAAAACTTCACGGCAAACCGCGGCAATTTGTCCCTCATCCATGCAGGTCTCGGTTACGACATCGGTCAGTGAGCCGCCAGGCAGATATTCCATGACGACCCATAGTTCTTCTGATACCAAATAGCTGTCCAAATAGTTGACAACATTCGGATGTTTATTCTCTCGCATTACCAATATCTCATTGATGATCAACTCCTTCTTGGGCTGCTGTGACAAGTTCATTTGCTTGATGGCCACCTCCATGCCCGTGGATGATTCGATGGCTGTGTAAACGGTACCCGATGCACCTTGTCCAATTTTCTCCATTTTGGTGTATTTGCGATTTGGATCACCCACAGAGACAATGGTGCGCAGTTTCTCAAGTATTTCCTCATCAGACATTTTCTTCTTCTTGGCATTTGCGGCTCTAGCTGTTGTCGTTGTTGTTCCTGCCGCTGTTGTTGTTGGTGCAGCACCCGCCGCCGCCTGTTGCGGCACAGCGATTTGTGTGCCCGCTGCTGGTGTTGCTGCCAACGCTGTTGCATTAAGATTGTTGGCGGCCGTCGGATCATGGTATAGATCTGAGGCAGGTGTTGCAGGTGTAACCATCGTAATTGTTGTTGTTGGTACAGCCGAATGGCGTACGGAAGACGTTGGTGTCGGCGTCGGCGTCGGACAGTGGATAGAAGGCAAGGCGTTGGCGCAAAGTGGCGGCGTAGCATCATCATCATGAAATGAGGGGAACGATGAAAAGGAGGAAGCAGAAGAGTCGTGATTAGTCGTTGTTGTTGTTGCTGTAACTGTTGCTGCAGTGCACTCAATATGCTGCTGCTGTTGCTGCTGCTGCTGCTCCTCTCTGCTAGGAGCAGCAATTGCAGTGATACTGGTACTGGTAGTAGGAGGACAATTAGTAGTAGTAGTAGCATTTGGAATAGCAGACAAAGTACGATTAGCAGCAGCTGTTGTGCCTTCTGTTTCTGTTGTTTTTGCTGCTGCCACAATTGCTGATGTTGTGGCTGTAGTTGTTGTTGTTGCTGCTGCTGCTACCGTTGCTGCTGCTGATTCTGCGGAGGTGTCTGCGGCTGCTGCTGTTGCAGATGCACTTGTTGCTGATGTTCGACAGTTGGTTGAGTTTAGCAGCAGTTTCAAAAGCAATTTCAAAACAGAACAGAACGGAGGCACAGAGGCGATACAAATAACAATAACATTAACATTACGCAATAACCATTAGTCGTGAACTAAAGAAAACAACAACAAACAAACTAACAAACAAACAAACGGAAACTATCTTCGAAATAGCATCGAAGTATCTCTCGCTTAACCTTTGCAGTTCTCGTTATCTACCCTAACTTATGTACATAATATGAATTTGTAATAGGAAACTCAAAGGTTTAATCTAGCAATAATTAATGATTGCAAGCTGTGCTATATAATAACTACACAATGTTCCCCCCACATTTATACGGACAACCATCAATCTCGAATTGTATAATGACTTAGATCTACATTTGGGACGGACTTGTGGGACAATATGGATGGTGCAGTGAATTCTAAACATTTCTTTAACACTGCAAAGGCTTTACATAGCGATGGTGATTACAAAGTATAGTAGCATACAGTTCGCCTTATATCGTCGCTGGATTAACTCACTTGCATTGTTCTTGTTCTTGTCCAGCGTCGTTGTGGCATTGTTGAGCGGCAAAGATGATGAAGCAGCCGAAGGGACTTTATGATTATGCAGCGGCGTTGTTGGCGTCGTAGCCGGTGCAGCTGGCAATGACGGCGGCAGCAACTCCTCAATGGGTCGCGTATATATCGACTTCGTACGCTCCGGCCGTGAGGCAACTGGCGGCGGCGGTGGCTGCTGCTGCTGCAGCGCAGTGCCCAACATATCGTCCTCATTGACAGATGAATGTTGCGATGTGGATGAGGATGCAGTGTGGCCTGCAAAATTATATGAATGCGATTGACTTAGGCCAATGTGATGCTGATGTTGATGCTGTTGCTGATGCAGCTGCTGATGTTGTTGATGTTGCTGATGTTGTTGATGTTGCTGTAGCTGCTGCTGATGTTGCTGCAGTTGTTGTTGTTGTAGCAAATGGTGATGCTGCTGCTGCTGCTGCTGCTGTTGTTGGTAATGGTTGCTCAACATTTGGCCAGCAGCGGAGACATTGTTCGCATTGGGGCCCAGTGTCATGCTACCCAGATGAACCCCGATCAAGTTGCCACCACTGTTCGAGCCATGCAGCTCTGAATCGGTTGGCGTGCTACTGGGACTGCTACTGCTGACCCGGCTAAGTGAAGATCCTGCAAGAGGCAACAATGATTAAGGCACGATCACAACAACTACAGCTTCTTTACTCACCTGAATGCGTTGCTATGGCATTTGTCATGTACTTGGAACTCGGCCTCTGTTTGGTTGTGTTGTCAAACCATTTGAGCACATCGAGTACGGCCTGTGGATTCTTCTTTTGTTCCTGTTTACTGATGTTCGAGTTCATCAGCAGACGTGCCCACGCCTCCGGCATACCCTGTAAAATGCAGAAACAAACACTTTTACTTGAAGCACTTAAACAGCAATTAAAGGGCAGACACACAGTTAAAATAGAAGACAGAGAGAGCAGCAAGGGAAAGCATGGTTGGGTTTAGCTTCAGTTTTAAGCAATGACATATAGAGGAATAAGTTGAGGGCCAGCTTCAGCGACTAAAAGCTCTTGAACTACGTTTAGCAAGCTTAGCCATCACTTTAGTGTAGTTTAGTGTATATAGGTTTGGTGTAGTGTAAACTATATATAGAACATATCTAGGGATTGAAAACTTAACGAAAGATGAACAACTATGGAAGAGCCAATATCGAAAATAAATAAATGGGCAGGAGAGAGACACAATTGACAAACTGAGATGATTGAAATTTCGCTTAGAAAACTAATGAAGGCAAGTTCCGTTGTTTTAGACATGGCGTTTACTTACTTTCATTGGCAGCTTGAAATTA
Organism: Zaprionus davidi; assembly: GCA_018903715.1. Lineage (NCBI taxonomy): Eukaryota > Metazoa > Arthropoda > Insecta > Diptera > Drosophilidae > Zaprionus > Zaprionus davidi. The sequence goes on from JAEIGL010000003.1 coordinate 4,509,660, forward strand.
TAATGAATAATACAAATTGATATAGAGACGATTCGCGAGAGATCAACATAAATCACAATAAGGTATTTTCAAAGAGGACAATAACTAAATAATGCAATGATTTTTGCAATGAGAGTTTGCAATCAAGAGTTCATTTAGTTAGGAGTAACAACGGACTTAGATTATTAGATTAACTAGACAGAGGCTTTTGAATATCTAAACCACCTAGAAAGCTCTATGGAATTAAGCTTAAATGAAACTTTGTCCTTAATCTTTAAAAGTTAGGAGGACTTTTAAGTCGCATAACTTTTGATTTATATTTAGAATACAGATCAGCGAAAGCTTTCTCAGTTCTGTGTGTTAATATATGTTTTCAACTTTCCCTTTATTACTTTAACTTTATAATTGTTCTCACTTTGATAATCTAATTGATTTTGACAAGGTTAAATATTATCTAACAAATTGCATTGGTTCGATTGAATCGTAAAATGTTTCAGTGTTTGTTTTGTGTTTAAACTTTAAGCTTCTTATCACATATGGAGATAGCAAATCAAGAGATTAGCAATATATTTCTAAGGATCCAGCTTTTCGTAGACTCAAAATCAAAATGATTGCAAGGCCAAGAAGTAAGCATAAGAAGAAGTATCTCATGGCATATAAGGCAGCAATCCGACAAGCACTCACCGTAAATTCGCCAGTGACTGCATCGAATCCCACATGCACAGTGTGCTCAAAGTTAGTGGGATACGATATATTTGGTTTGGAATCCATGTGCGAAGGTTTCGTTCCTTTGTTCTTGCTCTTCAATGTCTTCTTCTTGCGATCCGCATCGTCTGGCTCTGTGTAAATCAATAGTATCAATGTAAAACTGTTATCTTGCCCATGGCATCGTCATCATCGTACTCACCCTTGGGCAAGGGACGCATATCAACTGGTGGCAGGTCCCCGGCCCCACAGCCGGGTAAGGGCACCCGTTCGATGCCAACGCCGCCACGGTTGCTGGTTAGACGCACTGGCGGCGCTGGCGGTTTATCCTCTTCGCTGGACATCTGTTCCCTGTGGAGCTTACGCTTGGATTGTTAGAAAAACAGCTGCAAGAGAAAGAATGAAATCGTTGTTAAAGTGAGAGGGAGAAAATACCTTGAAACAGCAACAAACAAATGATTTCATGCAACTGGAGCATGCGTCACAACGGGAGAATGGAAAGGGGGACTGCAGCTTTATCTACCACAATTGCTTATCTAACTTGAGTTCCACTGTTCAAGTTCTTATTGTTGTTGCTTTAGTTTTTCGTTTATACTTTTTATTTATATTTCAGTGCGAGGCGCGTCATACAACTTTAGCTTTGTCATAATAAAATCCGCAGAAATATATGTACCATATATGATACACCTATATAATATGTCACATCAGAGTGTATATAAGCACACACACTATTCACTCGCATTCGCAAGTAGATCGCGACTTGTTTCAGTGAATTCTGCTTATTTCCACTTAATGTTTCGTCTTCTTTTTTATTTAATGATTATCTGCAAAATCACTTTTAAAATTGTCTGCTCTCGATTTGAAATCTATTTTTTTTGGCACACAAGAAATCCATTTTTTTCAAATTAGTTTTTTTTTGTTTTTGAAAATGGTTAAAGCACCCACATACATATTTAGCAGTTGTTGTTTTTGTTTTTTAAATATCAATATGGGCCGAGTGACCGACGAACAGACTCTGACTGGCGCTCGCTTTGAGTGTCACTGCCACTGCTCGACCGGCAGCAGAGACAGCAAGCAACAAAACTAAAACAGAAGAGAGAAAAGAAAAAGCAGAGAAGAGCGTGAGAGAGATAGAGAGAGAGCGGGCAACAGTGGGAGACGATCGTGTGGGTAGCATAAGAAAAGAGAAACACTAAACGACACTAACTTTGGTGCGATAACAAGAGCTACAGCTGTTATCGATTAGCACACATAACAGAGACAGAAGGTGAAGAAAATTAAAAAAAAAATACTAAGAGACTCACGCATTTAAATCTAAATTTCAAATTCAAGTGTAAAAGAGCTTTTAATTGCGTGGGCAGCGAAGCAGAAAAAGCAAAACATATGATATGATGGAGAGCATTATACATTGTATGATATCTCTTTCTCACGCTCTCGCTCGTTTCTCCTTCTCTCTCTCTCTGTTTGCTTGTCTATGCGTCTGCCGGTGGCGTTGACTGCGTTGCTTTTATGATTCATTTATCAACGTCAAGCGTCAAAAGTCAATGCAGTGCATACATATTGTACCTCTATATACAATAACAACAACAATGTTTGGCTGTTGCCTCTTGTTGGGGTGTGAAAAGTATAGGCAAACAACTAGATTTGTTGTTGTTTTTCCTCTATTTCCCTATGCTTCTTGGCCGCCTGCCCAACGACAGCAAAACATCAGAGAGAAAAAGGCGCCCCCAACCCCCTTTCCCAAACTCTGTGTGTCATCGTCATCGGCATTAGGTAAAAATGTATCGGCAACTCCAAACATTTCCTGAGTACGACGACGAGTGGGCGCCAAGAATTGGGTTAACTTTTGTCTATTTTGTTGTTTCAGTTGTTCATTTTGTGCTTGCTGAAGTTCAAGCAAAATCAATAAAAAAAAACACATAGTTGACTTTACTATATATTCGTGTATGTATCTGTGTGTGTGCATGTGTGTGAACTGGCAACATATTGTGTGTGTCTGATGACGATGAGTTTCAGCTGCAGCGCCGCAGCTAATGCAAATTATTCCCTAATGAGCGACAGCGCCACAGGAAACTCAACAACACTTGCGGCATTCGGATTAGTGTGTGTAGTGTGTGGCAGACAACGAGCCCCATCCCCATCCACAGTCGCAGCCATCGGCGCCTCCATCTGCTCCTCCGTCTTCTCAATCCCCTGTGCCTGCTCAAGTGGGCCAAACATACGTTTAAGCGCATGCAGCAATAATATAAGGCAACAACAGCAAAAGCAACTGCAAGTGCATTGAGTGCGCTGCAAGCAACTGTTGTATGTGTGCATGTGTGAGGAGAAGCCACAAACAACCACACAAACACACACACGCATGCGAAAGACAACACAGCAAAAGGCGACGACGTCAGCGACATAGTTGATGCATTGTGGGGCCAGCAGATAATTCCAGAATTCAAATTTATGTTGCACATTTAAAAAAATAAAATTTAAAGGAAAATGAGTGTTAAAAATGTATCTATTTTTTATTATTTATTTAGTTAATTTTTAAATTTATATGTTTGCAATTAATAAATTTATTTATTTTTCATTTTAGAAGAAATTATCTCGATTACATGAAATGTTTCAAGTTTGTTTTATGATAGCTTCAAAACGAATTTTATTTCATTAAACTTCCCTTTTCTAAGTATTAAAACCGTTCATTTTGTTAGATTTGTTTAAAGTTTTTTTTACACTTTTATTGCTAAGTATTTCGTTCTTTTTGCCCACTGTAATTTTGTTGTCTATTTTGGTTGTTCGCGCTACCGGGCGGAAATGTGTCTTCTACTGCTTTGCCTTTTTTCTCTCTCTCTGTTTCCCCATTCAGTTGCAACTTGGCGCTTTGCTTTCCGTTCTACGTTTTACCTGTCCGGCACAGGTTGGGGTACTAAACAAATATACATATATTTAAGGGCATCTGAAGAAATGCCGTTATAGCAAAAGGGCCGCCGCGGCAACCGTTAGATGTCAAATTGACTGCAAAGTGTGACCAATAATTATTACACAAACACAAATAAATATGTACATCATACATATGCAGCTACATGCACGCATGCATTCACACACATATTCTATGAAACGTTAATGTATTTCTCATTCTTTTTATTTGCTTTCTTCTGGCACGTTTCGCTTGTTCTTGTTATTTTAGTTGTTTGCATTGCTGGCGCTTCACGTTGCACGTGCGTCTGGGGTGGGGAGGCACCCTGTATATACGAGCTTGTTGACATTTTTTTGTGGCATGAGGTGATGTGTGTACGCGAGAGAGAAAGGGGGGTAGTTCGGACGCCTACTCTACAAAAACGGTTTATTTTTACACCGAAAATCAAAATGGAACAGCAGGGAGAGCAGCAAAGCGTTAATCTCTTATAATCATAAATTAAAAACCACTTGAACAGTTTTCCTGGCCATTTCCGGAACACAAACACACGCACACACACGTAATGGTTGGAAAAATCAATGCACATGTGTGCGTAAGTATGTATGTGCATGTGTATGTGTGTGCCTGCCTAGGTGTTGCCAAACAGCTGCAAGACACCAATTGGAATCTGAAGTAGAGTATGTGCAGTTTTTATGAATGAAACTCACTGCAGGTATGTATGTTGCAACACCCTGTATGACACCCGACAACTTCGATTTCCAACCGTGCAAAGATATTAGAACCTTTGTGGTGCCGCCTCCTGCAGTAGCTTTCGTGTAATTTTGAAAGCCACTTCACTTCACTTCACTGCACACATTTGTTGTTGTTGCACTTTTCCGCGACTTGCCTTCTTGTCTGCGTATTCTTTTGGCTTTTCACTTAGTTGTTGTAGTTTCTTTATTAATGGCCGACTCAGTAAGAGAGAGAGAGGAAAACCGCAGCGGCAGCAGGCCGAGATGTGCAAGCCAGGTGAAACAATTGTTTTTCCAATACAAATTACGCACGCTTCAGTAGCTTGAACTTTTTTGCTGGTTAAAAAATACGCGCGCGTTCGTGCCGCTAATTATCAATACAAAAGCTTACATTTTATTTTATAAAAGTTTCTTGTAATACAAAAAACATGACACATGTAAATGGTGTGATCGCAAGCGGTTGGCGATAAAATACTACTAAAAATACTCAACGAATTGTCCGATATTTTAGTAACATAAGTAAAACACAGCTTAACATTTTGCAGAAATGTTATTAACAGTGTGCACTCAGTTGTTTTAAATTTATCATTAATCGGATTAAATGTAATTGAGAATATCTAGTTGTAATATATTGTTTTTAATGTATAATTAAGAAGCTAATTTTAATAAATTATGTATAGTAAAAAAAAAATTTAAAACATTTAAGATAACAGCTTACTTTTAGTTAAGAGGGCGGCGGTTGCTAGAGCTGTAAAAAATCGATAATTGCCACCATCAAGAGTTTCCGATGTTGATAATATCGATATTATCGGCGGAAAAAATAATTATTCAAAAAATTTGTTTATAACAATTTTAAATGCGTGCACATAATATGTGGATATGAAACATATTTGAAAACAATAATTTTATAATAATGTGCAATAAATGTATTTTGCACTAACGTCGTCGCAATACTAATCGATGGTTCCCGATATATGCCTCCTATCGATATTAACACTAAGCATCGAACATATAGAGTACTCAAACAGCGGATTTTACTTATTTGATGCTTTTGCGATTTGACCTCAGGCAGTGTTGAAAGTATAGCATAGGCTAGATCTAGCATATTTTCGTACTCGATACTTTGCAACACTGATTGCAAGTTTTAAAACGAAATAAAACGGTAAAACCTTTTTGTATAAGTGTTGTTCGTAGTGAAGCTAAAAATGTGTTATTGTAATGGATAATGTTATATGCATAAATTATGTTAATTAAAAAATAATGTATAATTATGTATAAAACATGTGATAAGTGAAAGTGGAAATATAACTATACAAATTATAAGGTAATACACAGATTGTAATCAAGTTTTAAAAATATACAAACATATATACATAGAGTACATTTCAATAATATTATTAACAGTTAATTCACAACGCAAGTTGTTGCTAGTTACATATTTTGTCATAGCTCTTTCGCATTTCCTACGCAACATCAACGACAACAACAATACAAAGGTCACTGTCGCCTCAGAATTTAGTTTTAATGTGTTTTTCTTTTTTTTGGAATTGGGTCAACGCAACAACAAATATAAACAAAGAGAGCCACTGAGAGAGAGAGCGTCAGCGACACCGTGCAACGCAATGTGAATAGTGCGTAGCAAGAGAAAGGGTGTGGGAGAGAGGGTGGGGAGAGCATGCGTTAGTGCGAGAGAGCGCACGTTTGACGGGAGAGAGCGCTACAGCGAGCATGCGTTGCTACGGAAAATTATCTGTGGAGTTGCACAAATGTATCTGGCAGTTTGATTTTCATTATTAGATACACAGCTGTGTGCCCTTAACACACCAGCTCGGCCTGTGGTATTTGGATTTTGTAACTCGAGCTGCGAGCAGGTTGCTGTCAAATAAGAAAATATCTCCCAAACAAGTGGAACAAAAATCAAAGAAAAGAAGATTAATAATAAAGTGCGCGGAAAGGATAGTGAAAAACAATTTAATAAACATATTTTCATAATCGAATTGTTAAAATCAATCGAATATCTTTGGATGCTGCAGTGAATGCCAACAGTTTTGAATTGAATTCATCTAGTTATCATCGAAAACGTAAAAACTTCAACTTATTGGCTGCATGGGAAATAATCTAACTGCGACTCGAATAGACAGGATAGACAGGCGTGGTAGATTCGTCATCCTCGAAAGGGGCAGGCCACGGCGGTCCCAGGTAAGCTGAAAATGTTGCGTGGGCTGCAGCCTACGCTTGTCCCGGGATGCAATTGCAGTTGTGTGGGTGTCACTTATCACGCACTTCCATTGCATCTGTATGTGTGTGTGTGTGTGGGTGGTAAACAAACTCGGCTCGGCGTCTGCGTGTGTGTCGCCGTTCAAATGCAGCCGAACTGGCGAGAGCTGCTGCCCGGGCAACCACAACAACACCTGTGCCACTGACGCTGCCGCTCATGCAACGGTGCTTTAGTTTAACCCTCTTGTGGCGCATTGTGACAAAAAATACCCCAGTGCTGATAACACGCTTGAGATACCTGAGTAACCAAGCAGATGTATATGTTTACATACATACACGTATACATGTTTTTTGTTAAAAGGAATTTGAATATGATATTCGCCTTTAAATTCTTATTTAGAATAAACAAATGACCAGCTTCGACCATATATATATGTATATAAGACAGTATATATCACTCTGTGTGGTCTGTCATGCTTCCTCCTGCCTGTTGCACACAATTTCTGTTGGCACAAAGTTATATTAAGGGAAATTATTATTGTTCAGTTAATGTTCTGTAAAGATCGAAAAGAATGTTATTAGCATATCGAAGCTATACAAATATCGGCGCAATTTTAAAATTTGAATTTCATAGAATATTATACTACATAATTTGCTGTTAATGATTTTGTTACTTTGATCGAGTACTTCTTAGAAGTGAAAACAATTAGAGAATGCATTAACAAATGTTGTTTTAATTATTAAATAAAAAACAACCCCCTTATTGTTTTTTTTGGTTCCATCAAATATTTCGATAGGAAATTGACTGTTTTTTGAATATAATTAATGTATATTGTGCTCATATATTCGGACATGATGCATCTGGCTAAGTACGTGAACCCAAACTGCTAATTTTCGCTTTGGTTAATGACAGGCCTGCTCACCTGGCAACCAACCTGCCACAATTTCAGCCTCTCTTGTCAGGCTAGCTCAAAAATAACCGACCAATAAGAAGCCAACATATCTATCTTTGTATGCATGATAGTTCTACACTTAATTATGTTCCCAAATCAATGAAGATCAGTTGCATTGAGGATATCATAGATATGTATTCCATCCGATACCATACGCAGCAAGGGATGTCCTCTTGATTGCCGTCTATATGATTTGCATACCTATAAATCTTGTGTATATTTGATATATTTTATACACATTATAATAAACGTGAAAGCTGCGCAAATAGTGTGCACGTCATCATCAAAACGCTGTGCACGTTGTGGGGGTTGAGCTGCATATGTACATATCATGCGCATAACTTGCACATGTGCAGTGCGAGTATGTGCTAAATATGTGTCCCAGGGCGGCACGTTGTCAGGGCAGGCTCCTTTTCCCGGGCTGCATCGTGTAGGCTGTAGCTGAATGCTTAATTGAACCAGGACAGGATATACATACATGCAGATGCATGCAAGAATGCACATGTGTATGTGTGTGTGGAAGTAGGCTCTGCGTGTTTGGGGGTAAATTTGTATTGCATCTGATGTTACAAACTACACTTCTTAGATGCCTTCAATAGCCATAAAAACTTGTATTAATCTATGCAACTATTTCAGAGGAACAAGTTGGAGTTGGACATGGCGTCGCAGGCATCAACTAGTGCAAGGATGCACATCATGGAGCTACCCAACGACCTGTGGCTTGAGATAATGTCATATCTATCGTACTTGGATCTGCAGCAGTTGCGTTTGGTGAATTGGCGCTGTCGCGACTTGGTCAACAGGCGTTGTTTTCTGAAGAAGAACATAACGGTCATTACCAAGGATAATCTCAAGGAGATCAAGTCGCATGTGCAGCGTGGCATATCCTATTTAAATTTCGAGAAAATCGAATTGCGCAGCCTCACGCAAAGCCGCGAACTGCAGCACTTTCTACGAATGATTGGTCCCAAGGTGAGGCAGATTGAGGTGCGTCATTCGCCCGTCTTTCGCAACATGGATGGAAATCTGCCCAACTTGAGGGTTCTGAAAATAGCCTCAACTAGCATCTTGGATGGTATCAACATGAGCGTGGATGGCATAAATTTGAAGCAGTTTCTCCATCTCGAAGGTTTCGAGTGCGATGGCGTCAGCTTGGACGCGAGTCTGAAGTTTCTGATGTTGATGCAGCTACGGCATGTGGAGAACAAAGTGCGACTACGTAAATTCCAATTCGAATACCGTCGCAACAATGAGCATGCACTGTTGCAGGTGCTGTATGATCATGCACCCACACTCGAGTGCGTTGACATCTTCTTCAGTTGCTCGCCCGGCATCCAGACGGATCCATGGTGCATGGCCTTCGAACGGATGCGCAAGCTGCGCACACTGAAGCTATCGGGAAATTGTCACCTCGTCATGCTGGACGATATACTCGAGTCGGTGCCGGAGACAGCAAAGGTTGAACAACTGGATCTAACTGGCATGTTGTCCCTGTCGAACGAGATGGTGTGGCGCATTTCACAGAAGTGGCCCAAAACACTGCGCTATCTCGATGTCATGTTCTGTGTCCAGTTGGATACTCGCTGTGTGCATGCATTGCGGGATTTGAAATCATTGCGAACACTTACCATGGCCTATTGCCGTGGCATCACCGGCAACGGTTTGGTCGAGGGCTTGACGTCGGAAATTAACTATCAACTGCAAGAACTGAACTTGGAGGATGTTTGTTTCATTGACGAGTCAGCGCTATGCACCATGCTCGAACGTTTGCCAAACTTGCGCAGACTCTGCCTGGACAACAGTCGTCAGGGCATGACAGATGAGGTGCTGTCCACCATATTCAAGTGTCAGATATATCTGCGTGTGCTGCATCTCGACTATTGCATTAAATTAACCGACAGCGGTTTCATGGGCATCGGCGAACAGCCCTATACCATTCAGCGTCTGCGGGGTTTGCGCGAGATAAGTGTGAGGGGATGTCGAAATCTTACGGATCGCACACTCAGGCGTCTGAATCTGCCCGAGCTGCTGAATGTTGCCGTGGACTATTGCAATCGCATGGAGACAGGCGGCATTGCCACACTCTGTTTGAACAATCCCTCACTGGAGGCACTGAGCATTGCCAGCTGCTCACTGATGGAGGACGAGGCGGTGCGAGTGGCTGTGGTGAATCTGAAACGTTTGCGCAGTCTGAACTTCAGCAATTGTTCAATGATGACAATACAGTCGTTCAAATATGTTGCCAAATATGGTCGCAGTCTTAGGAATTTGATTGCTTGCGGCATTGATAATATCGAACCTGATGCCGCCCGAAGAATTCTGTCGCGTAGGCTGCCCTTTCTTAAGGACGTGTTGCTATAGCAGGAGAGGCTCGTTCACTGACTGGACGAGAACAACCCTCATGCAGGGTGGGGGACTGATGATGAGGATGAGCCGGAGATTATCGAGATTGACGTCTAAATACAGTTACTGGCATCTAGCCGAAATTATTTCTGGCATTATGTTAAAGATAATTATGTATTACATTGGCTTTTTAGTCATTATGCAACTTATTCATTACTGCATTTCCAGATATTATTATAACTAAGTTGTTTTAGATTTAGTTATTTACTGTAAAGTTCAAATGTGAGACACACACTGTTGTAATACTGAGGTGAAAACAAATGTAATTATTTATACACCTATTTACCCATTACAAAACTATTTATATATATAATTTTAACTCGCCTAAGTTGACAATATTACCTAATGTAACTCTAAAGGTTCTCAAGTCAGAAATGATACAAGCCAAAAAGTCGAAAACTTTACCTCCTTACTACACTGACTATTTCCAGCACAAAAGGATAATATCTCCTTAACAAAATAAAGAAACTCTTCAATTATATATCGAATAGTTTTAAATATCAAGTGAACCACAGTAAAAAACGAGAAAGAAAAGTGAATCAAGCTATGGCTAAACTAAAAAACTAATCGAGCTTGACTAAGACTTTAATTGTGACTTGTATTCAGTACTATAATAACATACTAACCAGATATTTCGCATATATTGCTGATAAATATTCATAATAAACATATATTTACTTGAATAACCAAATGGATTTCATGCAGGTTACATAACTGAGTGTTCAATGTCTTTACAAGTTTACTCAGTAACTATCGCAAGGTTGAAATATCGAAATTATATACAATGTCATCTAAATGTTTCAATATATCGCCATAGTCCGAGTTTCGGCAAACATATACAAGTATATACAAATATTTTATGTATCAATGTTAGCACTTCCCAACTAAACTTTACCTTTGTAGTCAAAATATTTATACATACATATATACGTGTATTTAATGAACGTATTTTACAAAAAACGAACGACAAATATTGCAAAGAAAAGAATGAAATATGATTTCCGAGGAGGCTGGTAGGTTAAGATAATGTTTACACAATGTACTTTTTTTTATTCATATCCCTATTCATATATATCTATGTATGGCATAAGAATATAATGAACGGAGTCCAAAAAAAGTAATCTTTTATCACGATAGAGAGAAGTTAAGAAACGAGAAACAAGATGGATAATTATTGTCATACCCAACTAAGTAGATCAGTGTGCAAAATGTTTTAATGGGATTAATATACATATTATATGATTGATTCTCTCCATGTCAGCCAAGCAAAGCTAATGACTTACAAAAATATTTTAAACTTTGGTAAATGTCTATAAGAATATATAATGGAAACAAAAGGATTACCGGGCTTATAACACCCGAAGATGGCTGGTTGAATAAGTGTCCAGTGTCCAGATTAAAAAGAGATATGTAACGAATTCATTTCACTAAGCCTATACAGCTCTATCAACATAGCACATACATACTATGTAAACCAATGTATGTTTACTCTTTACAATATGTTTTCTCTGAATGTATGTTAATTAATGGTATTCCCAATCTCCACTAAGTTCTTCTGTATCCTACAAATGATTTTTAATCAACAATACAGCATATAATAAATTTGATGTAGCGTTCAAAATACGTACATAAGTGTTTCTCTTTCTCATACATTATACACTTGCAGAGGGTATATAAATTATTTATTATTTATTTTTAGAAAAATTAGTATAAAATTAGAAATATTTAAAGTTTTCAGTAGTTTATGAGAATTTGATGAGATATTGATTTTAAATTAGACTTAAAAAGTATTAGAGTTTTTTATAAAAAATGTAGAAAGTGTATGGCAGCTATATGTCATAGTGATCCGATTATATGAATAGAAATTTCATCCAGCTGCTTTAAAACTGAGAGACTAATTTGTGTTTCAACAGACAGACGGACGTACAACGGACATACGGACTAACGGACATACGGATGCACGAACAGACAGACGGACATACGGATGCACAGACAGTCACACATAGCTAGATCGCCTCCTCTGGTGATGCTGAATGAGAATATATATACTTTATGGGGTCGGAGATGCCTGCTATATAAAAAGGGTAAAAAAAGTCGTATACATAATATATTTATGATTTCTAAACAAGTTAAATAAATATCAAAGAAAGATTTCATGACAACAAGCGCTTTTCATGGCATAAACATAAAGTATATCTCGTCAAGAACTTTCGGTACCTGAAATCTTCAGAGGGTTTCCTCTCGTTAACTTTTACTGCGCGCAAAGCTTTCAAAGCACACTTCGCTTTGCAAGCAGTTGTCGAAAGCTTTTCTAGCGGCTAACGGAACACACAGAGACGGGGAAGAACATGCGAGACGCATGTGTGTTGGCAGTGCGTGTGTGTGCTTGCGAGTGCGTGTGTGTGTGTGTGTGTGTGTGTGGTTGCGACTATTCTAAAAGCAACGCACGCACTTTGACACCGCTACAAAGTGGGGTGGGTTGCCGGTTGAGCACGGGGAGGGGGTAAGGTGTACAGAGAAGCTGGTAACGGGGTGCTTGGTTAGTTAGTGTGGCGCTAAACGAAAAGAAAACGAAATAAAATGAAATATAATAAAATAAATGAATGAATATATGACGGGGGCGGACAAAGAGACCAAAAGGAAAATGTCACTCGTCAGCCTGGTGGAACCGAGAAGGGGCTGGCAGTGCATAGGCGTTGGGGCTTCCTTCTGCTTGTCTTGTTGTTGTTGTTTGTGTTGGCAGGGTAGTGCGCTTTTTTGCCATAACTATGAAATATGATTGGCCCAAAAAGAGACTAACAAATTCGAAGCGAAACACTTGACTTGGCTTGAGCATGCACATGACTGTCTGTCGCTCTGTGCGACGACAACGACAGCGGCGACGACGACGACGACGACGACGACAGCGACGGTGACTGCGACAGCGACGCTGTGCCGTTTGCTCACTGTAGATACAAATCTGAATGAAAATGTCGCCGCTGCTTATCAGATAAGTTCAGAGCGCGCTAGCGTGCGGTTCGAGTGCGGCATTTGAGTACGTGAAAGCGGATTGCGGATTAAATCAAAGGGTCGCCAGCTTCTTCGCCACTACCTTGGCCTTGTACGTGTTGGAGCACTGTGCTCTTTTGGTCTGGTCACGGCTATAATCCATAAATCTGACCCGGATGTCCGGGTTCTCAATTAAACTCCAACTTTGACTTTAACTCGTTCCAACATTAACTGCGTTTTGCGACTCCGCCTGCGTCTCCATCGCCAACGCCATCGCCTTCTCCTTCTCCGCTTCCCGTTGCGGTCGCGACCTCGTTGCCGTTGTCGTCTGTATGTTTGTTGCGTGCCAGTCAAGAATCGAGAATCGAGAAGCCGATACGCTGCGAGCAGTAGCTGCTGCCTGCCTGCCTGCCTGCTGCCCGGTCTGGTCTGGTCGTGACATCGAATTATAATAATTAGCATAGGGAGGGAGACGCACAGAGAAACACATGAGTTAAACGGCAATCGGAATTCCAGCAAGTGGAAATTTTGAGCAAAAAAAAGCCAGAACAACAACTAACAACTTATAAACAAAAACAACAAACAGCAGAAGAACAAAACAACAAGAAATTTTGAACTTTTCCAAACGCTCAACATGTCTACGATACCAACGCCGCCGGCAACAGAGGATCACAACCAGAGCAGCCTTGCGAAGGCAGCTGCTGAACTGGGAGCACAGCGTGATCCCTTGGCCATTGTGTTACCCGTCACTGTGATCTATTGCCTAATCTTTCTCACCGGCGTCGTTGGCAACATCAGCACGTGCATTGTGATCAAGAAGAATCGTTCAATGCACACGGCCACCAATTATTATCTCTTCTCACTGGCTATCTCCGATTTCATGCTACTGCTTTCGGGAGTGCCCCAAGAGATGTACTTCATATGGTCCAAGTATCCTTATGTTTTTGGCGAATACTTTTGCATTGGACGTGGCCTGCTGGCGGAGACATCTGCCAATGCCACCGTGCTGACCATCACAGCCTTCACTGTGGAACGCTATGTGGCCATTTGTCATCCCTTTCTGGGGCAAGCAATGAGCAAGTTGAGTCGTGCGATACGCATCATTGTGCTCATCTGGTTGCTGGCCGTGCTCACGGCCATACCACAGGCAGCACAATTCGGCATCGAGATCTATGCCGGCATGGACAAGTGCGTTGTGGTGCGTGTCATTGTGGAGCATTCGTTTCAATTGTCCACTTTCATCTTCTTCTTCGCGCCCATGTCCATTATACTGGTGCTCTATCTGTGCATTGGACTGCATCTCTATCGCTCCAATGTGATTGGTGGTGGTGGCGGTGCCGTTGAGAGTGGCGTGCGTGGGCGACATCCCTCGATGAAGGCTGTGGAAAGTGATACCATACTTTATCGCTATGCCGGCTCCGGTGCCAGTTCGATTACGGCCAGCAATGCGGCGGGGCCACAGCTCAGCTCGGTGCGGGGACGTCTCAATCATTATGGCACGCGGCGTGTGCTCAGGATGCTGGGTAAGTTTGCAATTATGCTAAACGGCTCCAATGACAGCAGACTGTGCCTAATTCCCTGGCCATATATCGCTGTCAGGCAATCAGGCAGTCAGCCAGTAACGGGGAAGGGGCATTGAGTGAGGCGGAGCACGTTTAATCAGCCATTCACTGGCCAATTTATCGCGTCGTGTCATTTGGCATGCTTGACATTTATGAAGCGCGCGCGCGTTTTATTATGCCCTGTTACCTCTAACCCCCTCACCTCCCCTTTTAGTGCTACAGTCCACCAAAATATACAATATTGTTGAGCGAGACAAAGTGACGATTATTTGACGATTCTTTGTTTGTCTATCTCGCACACAGTTGCCGTTGTCATCTGCTTCTTTCTGTGCTGGGCCCCCTTCCACGCACAGCGGCTGATTGCCACTTACTCGCCCGCCCGCGGCGCCCAATGGCACGATCAGCATGAGTTCCTCTACACGGTGATGACATATGTCTCCGGCGTGCTCTACTATCTATCCACCTGCATCAATCCGCTACTCTATAACCTGATGAGCAACAAGTTTCGCGAGGCATTTCGAGTGAGTGAAGAACTATTTGAAACTATTCTTTATGTAATTCTCTATCTCTTTATATCTGTAGGCCGTGCTGCTGGGCAAGAAGTATTCGAAGGGCTCGCTGAACTCGCGACATCAGCTGGAATCGCGTCGTCTGCGTCGCACCACAACTCTCAACTCGTCCACGCAAACGCAACGTGAATCCAGCGAGTCGACGAAGCAGACTTTAATGCAGGTTTGCAGGCCACCGGTCGTATGAGTAATAACTGCCTTGTCATGCATTAATCTCCGCTCTCTCTCTCTCTCTCTGTAGACTGCGCTGAACGAACGCCTGTTGCAGGCCAAGTCGCAACTAGTTTCGTAATTTGCAATGCACAATGCAACAACTAATTATAGTTATTCTATATAGTGTCGATCTATCGATATTTATCACTTGCCGCCGCTGCTGCTTCCTAATGTTAATTTATTATAATTGTAATCATTTGTTTTTGATTTCGTTCCACACTAGTCGCATTGTTTTCTAGTTAGTCTGTCGCCTTTTTTTTAGTCACTTCAACCAAAGCGTCGAGTACAATTTGTTTTGTTTTGTTTTCGTGTTTTACCTTAGTACGCGAATATATCATATATCGAGTCTCGTTTCAATTATAAGTTAATCGAACGTTTTATTGTTGCAAGCATTTAATATTAATAATGCAATCCGACAAGGTGCCGATTCATTAATTACACTCTGCTTGCCCAACTAGTCGCACGCGTCTCTCGTGTCTTTCTCTCTCTCTCTCTCTCTCTCTCTCTCTCTCTCTATCTCTGTCTCCTCCGTCTTTTAATTTAAGTTCTTTTTTTCGGTGTTCGTTTCAAGGTTGTTTTTAATTGATTTGGATAATAATCATAATTTGTGAAATAAGTTAATAATTCTGTTAAATATAGTTTCTTCTTAAGTTGCACAATCTAGTTAAACAATTAAATGTCATCAATATACGGTAAACAATTTGCATAGCATTAGAAATACTAAAAAGATATTTCGAAAATTTTCCATTTGCCTTTTTACGATGAACGTAAACACGCTAATTAAATAATAATAATATTAATGTCATAAACAATATTACTATTATATAAAGACAATTTCAATAATATATGTTATATAATGTGAAATAAAATGTTAATCCAAAATAGAATTGAATCATTTGTATCTTGTTGAGCTGCTCAGCTTCCCCTTCTGAGTTTCGAATCGTTTCTTTCTATTTTCGAAACAGTTTATGCCATGTGTGTTGGCCGAGTATTTTTCGCTTGAAACCGCTCTATGAAAACAAATTAAGCACCATTTGTATACACTAATTTATTATTACAATATGCAACTGCTAGGGCTTCGCGTCGTCCAGTCTATTTTCGGCACTATCTTTGCACTGGAAGTAAAAATTCGAATTTCGATTTAACAAAATGCGCATAAACAAAATTTCATTATCGATTTGGCATGCAAAGAAACGAATGTGAAACTAACGTGAACGAGTGCCCTCGGCATGGGTAAATAATAATATGATAATGATGTCCCCGTGTCCCCCTCCCTCATATCCTGCATGTACAAGTCATTCTATTGCCGGTGATAGAGCGTGTGTGATGATTATCGGTGCAAGGTCACGGACTGCGCTTGTTCACGTGGCGTATGAGTAATGTGTGGCTCAAGCAATGCAAGAAAAGTGCATACGATATGCGAAATGCAATCAGGGAAATGGAATCACGCCCCAGCAGCAACAGCAGCAACCCAAGCAGCAGCCAGTCGGATTTCCCTGTCGCCTTGACGGGCCACTCGGCAGGGCACAACAAGCGCTGACGCAGCTCTTCTATCTCTCTGCGCCGCCGTGTGTTCATAAATTCTCCATAAATGCGTCATTTTGATATGTGGAAATCCGCAACGCAGCATGCCATAAACACCATAAACTCCGAAAAACATTGCAAAATAATGTGAGAAAATTGTGAAGTGTTAACGCATATGAAATGTGCGCATACCCTGACTGACATCTGCCACAAATATATGCAGTACTTAACTTAGATAATTCTTCATCTCATCAGTTTTTCTTAGAGTGACCCTGGCTTGCAAGTTTTTGGTTATTTAAATTGCCATTAAAACTTATTCTATGCGGGATTACAAATATGTAACAACGAAATATTTAATTAAATTAAAATATAACATAGTTTTTGCTTTTTTCCCACAGTCACATATTTGTTTTTATTAAAACTGAAGTGACGCGTAAATTTATTTACTGTATGTTATTCCCTTCTGGCCTGTAGCGAGCCAGGCGCCTCTTTCAGAGGCCCAAGTAGGCAAAACAAGAATATGTACACTTTGCGGAGTCTTTCACGTCTCCTTCGCAAATTAATTGCCAAATTAATTACAATGGGGCAGGAGTGATTGAATTGAATAGAAATATTATCAATTGAGAATATGTGTTACTGAAATCTAGAAATCTGAATAAATTTAATAAAAAAGATGATAAAATCGAGAAATAAGTAAGATATACTTAATATTACATTTCTTTATATTGTGAAAAGTCCTATAATACGATATTTTAATGCAAGGCAATTACAAAAAGGGCTCTGTGAACTTTTTCCATTTACATTATCATCATTTTATAAATTGTTAATAGAGTTCTTTATTAATTTGAATTATAAATTAAGAACATATACAAAATAAAAGTAAAAATATATACTTCTTTAGTTTAGAAATAAGCAATTAAACCTTTATTTTGTGATATATTTGTTTGTGTTATTTTTTTCAAGTAATCATAATACATTATTCATGGTTATTTGCTTTTATCTTACTTACTACTCCAAATTTGTATATAAATATAAATAAATGATTGCAAAGTTAATAAAATTCGCGTTACATAGCTATAGATATAGCTGCAATACTCATCAGTCGAGGGCATCAAAAGTTTCCATGTACGTCACGTAAAGCCCACAAAAACCCACAAGCCAATAGAATAATACAGCAAAAAAGTGAGCAAAAGAAAATGATCCACACTGACACACACACACATATAGACAGAGTAGAGAGGACAGGCAGGCTGCCACATACAGACACACCCACTGACACAAAGCCGCCCGCAAAAGTGACGTAGAAAGTGTGAAGTATTTTGATTTACGAGCGAGTCGGAAAACAAAAAAGAAAATGAGAGAGAGCAACAAATAGAGAGAGAGAGAGAGAGAGTGGAAAAACAAAAAGTTAGCCCGCATTAACTGTTGCAAGTACAGGCCCCCCGCCCACACACAGAGACTGGCACACACATACACATCAGCTGGGCAGGCAGCGGAAACGTACACACACACATACAAATGCTGGCCATGCTGTTAGTGCGGCACAAAGCCAACAGGTGGCGCTGACGTGCTGCAGCGTGGGAATTTCATTAAAAAAGCGAAACGTTAATACCTTGCAACAGTTTCCAAGAACAGTCACGCCCCCCCCCACACACACACACACACCTATTTAGATTATATAAATAAGGTTAGTTGGTTAAATTGAAGCACAGAAAATGGCGCAAAGCAAACGCTGCAAATGTTTTAGGGTGAACCCAAATCGTAGTAGGCGAGAACAAATCGAGCAAGCCATGCAAGTTCATATGGCCATGAAAATAATTCAACAATGTATACAATTCAGTCTCGTCTCGTCCACGCGCTTGAACTGAACTCTAGCTAAATTAATACAAAAAACAAAAAATATATTAAAAAAAAAAATACAGAAAACTTTGATAAAGTCAGTAAATAATTTTCGATTCACATAACGAATTATGCAATTATCATTAACTTTGCGTAGAACAATGGCTGCCAGTGTTATCAAGAAGGTGATACCCATGCTGGATCGCATACTCATCATGCGTGCCGAGGTGAGCACCACCACAGCTGGTGGCATCCTGCTGCCCGAGGAGTCGGTGCCCAAGGAGATGCAGGGCGTTGTTGTTGCCGTTGGTCCTGGGGCACGTAATCCCGGTGGCACTGGTTACTTGCCTGTGGCCGTCAAGGAGGGCGATCGTGTGCTGCTGCCCAAATATGGTGGCACCAAGGTCGACATGGATGACAAGCGCGAATACTTGCTATTTCGCGAAAGCGATATTCTAGCTAAGTTGGAATAAGGCGGAGGAGAGGAGAGATTGCACGTGGACCCATTGCACTTCCATACACACACACACGAAAACCAGATCCAGAACCATATCTAGAACCAGATCCAAAACCAAATCCAGAACCAGAACCAGGATACATTCATACACTTAAAAACCAGATCCAGAGCCAGGATACATAGATACACACACACACATATGCACACTATGGATAACGAATATGGTATTTGCGACATACATATATCTAACTTACATTGCGTTCGAAACTAAATGATTGATGAAATGTTGTATTTGGTAGCAGAAAAAAACACTAACACAACACAAAACTGGAATAAACAATTGTTCAAAATGCGTTTTTTCTTTAAAGAGCAAAGAAACTGCAGTTTGTCTTCCTTCTTGGCCATCAAGTCGGGCTTTTGCTTGCCATCGCTTGGGTATTTTCCTTCTTCCCCTTTTTCTTTCTCCCTTCTCAACTCACATGTCACAACGGCCTGTTGCTGAAGGAGCCCACTCGTCCACTCTCATTGGCGGCTGCGTTCGCTTCTCGTGCGTTGGTGTCGTCGGCTTGGCTCATCGTGCCGTGCAAGCGCGTTCGGCTCTGTTGTTCGCATTGGTTGTCGTTATCTTTTCGTTCTAACCGTAAAACGGCTGCAGGCCTTTCTAGCTATAAAAGCCGCTAGTCCACCGCACTTTGCTGCCAATTCGAAAAGTGTTTTTGAACACATACGTCCACAGTCTCTCTCAAGCTCACCTCATACCGCAAACTGTTGCATTAAGTTGGTGTCAAAAGTGTTCTGAAAAGTTGCAAAATTAAATAAAGAAATAAATTGTGTTTGCTACGTTTGGAGAAAATCTTTCAATAAATAAGAAATATACGAAAATGTGGTATATCAAATTCAGTTGGACTGTGTTGGTGTTTGCGGTGCTCTTCACCGTTGTGACAGGTAAAGGAAACAGATTTTAATTTAAAGAAAACAAATTTTGATTTTGCTCTACATTTGTATTATCTGTAATAAAAGTGATATCCGAAAGATAAAATTCATTAATACTTAAATATGTTTTATTTTTGAATGACATTGTTTGATTCGATAACAGTTTTGACTTCATTTTCTTTTTATTTCATAAATTTATTAAATTTGTAATGCCTTGAAACATTTCTTTAACATAAGTTATAAATTTACATTTTTAACAGGTTTCACTTATGCATATTTACATTTTCTTTTCAATAAATATTATGAATTAAATTCTAAGTATCTATATACATATTTATTTGTTCTGCGAAGCTAAGCTTAACATATTAAACTGAGGAAATACATTATACAATTCAAGAAAATAGACGTCAATAATGACTTGCAAGCTTAAGGAGCTTAGTTGGATATTTTTAATATATAGTCCGTATGTTGCACCAAGGGACTATATCGGTTTTAGGCTTTCCTAAATTTTCTTACGTACAAGATAATTTACTTATCTGCGAAGACCACAGTACACTGTGAGAAGAAATCAATTAATGTGTTCGAAAGTCATATGTTATAACAAATAAATCGGAAATGAGTTTAATACTAGAGAATTTATTAATAATTGTATTTTATTTCCGTAATGGGAATTTTCATTCAAAAATAATTATTCCCCACGCCGATTTCAAGTGCCGCCGGAAAGTGTGCTTAAAAAATCCGCGCTGAAAATAATCGCAAATATGCAGCGCAGCTGAAAAGCATGCTGCATTTTATTTTAGATTAGATTTAAGCTTTGCAAATAGGAAACCCTTTTTGGGAATTTCACAAATCGTTCATAAATAACTTATAGATTACGTCATGCAATTGCTTCTTCGAATTTCCCCGAATCTACTTACTCACGAACTTTGCTCCTACTATATCAATCAATCGACTGCGTATCAACAGGGCCATAAAAAGACCAACTACCTGCTTATTAAAACGTTCTGATATTACAAATTGTAATGCGCATTATCTCTGCTTTATGCACATTTTCCTGTCGCTCTTTGATCGCTCACTTGTCACGCCCCCGCTGACTTTATCTCTCTCTCTCTTTGTCTCACTCTCTCTTATTCTCCCGCGTTGATTCTCTAATTCGGTTGCGATGCCTCGTCACCTGCGTCGATGGCGACGGTAACGGCGACGACGGCATTCAAATACCTGCAAATGCCCCAACGATTTTAATTGCAGTCGTAAATTAATCCAAACTGCGTGCCAACTAACAACAACAACAGCTCCGCAGAAAGTACTGTCGGCATCGCTGACACAGTGGAAACAAAACACAAAATAAACAAAACATCGAACGTGTGAACCACTCAAGCTGCGCCGTCTGCAGGCAGCAAATTGCGATGCCTGTCACATGCTGCACTTGTGGGTGTCTGTTGCCTGTCGCCGGGCTGGTGTTGAGCTTATCCTGCCCAGCAAACAGAGCCGGTGATAGGCATGCGAAAGCGTTAGTCAGACTACAGTTCCACTTTGTTAGCGGTTGCTTTTGAACTATATTTGAGATAAGCTGCGGATCGTTTGATTCAGATTCGGTTGGGTTAGGTTCAGGTTAGATTGCTTACACGCACAGATTTGAAGTGAAATTATTCGCTTAGTCAGCAGACAAAGTGATGGTAGTAAAGTGAATGAATACTTCTTTTGCACAGTAAAGCTAAAGATATTAGTAAAGTAAATGAATCCTTCTTTTGTACAGTAAAGCCCAATATCTTGTAGTAAGTATTATAAGATCTTTCATGTATTTTCCAACTGCAGAATTTTATAATCGATGTCTTAGTTTTCTCGGTTTCTACAGTTAAAAAAATATATTACTTTAAAAAATATATTACTTTATACATGATTCCTTGAGATTATCAGAATATTTTTTAAATTTAAAAAGGAATCAAGTTTACCACAAGATCTCCAAAACCTGCAAACATTCAATCTAAATTACATATGATAGATAAATGAGATTCGTACAAAATGACAAATAATCTAATAAGATTGAGAGATTTATTCGCTTTGTTTATTTGTAAAATACCTGCAAATCATATTTAAAAATATCATATAAATTTATATACCCAAATTCAGCTGTTATCAGCTCATTCCAAAGTAAAGATCTAACAATTCCCAGTAAGCTTCTAATAGTTTTATGAGGTGAGGAGTTTTTATTGCTATCTGCAGCGAGAGATCTTTGCAGAGAACATAACAATTAAGGAACCTGTCTAATCTGTAATTCCCCAACGCCGCATACAATAGAATATTGTGATAAATGCAATAATTTGGTTTGCTGGAGAAAAAAAGTGAGTGAATACTCTCGGAACCGTTCAGGTCATACTCGAGATGAGGCGCAATTAAACGCAACTTTATGGCCAATGTGATGGCACAACAGTTTTAACTTTGATGTGCGACTTTTGGCGAGCTATTAAAAAAGACATTACCTATAGAGACTTGCAGCTAAGAGGGTCGACGCCAACACACACACACACACAAGCTCGTGTTGCCCATGTTAATTAGACGCCTTGATGATGGCGGGTTTAGAGGAGAGCAGGGGAAGAAGCTTCTTTAATGACAGCCCTTCGATGAGAGGTCCAGAGAGGCCCAGAGAGACTTGTAGACCCGTAGACCGCAACAAAACAGGACGCTATACTTAGGTCATATCTCTGATGGTTCCGAGTCAAGTGTAATTAATCCAGGGCTTAAGTAATTGACAGATGATTGCACGTCGCATATGCATGTGTCTGTTACTGTGTGTGGGTGTGGGGCATTAGCAAACGGCAACTGTTGCTGTTGCTGCTGGCCCGTCAACGTAATCGTGGGCTCAATGAAATAGGCTAACATCATGGGTTATTTTTATCAATGGGCAAAATGGGCTTATGCAAAAGACTTACGAGCAGTAGATAACACCTTGGTGCAGCCCATCTGCGCCACACACACACGCACACACACACACAATATGAGATGCTGCTGCTGTTGCCAGGAGATGCCTCTCTGGCAGTGACAGTTGCGTAAACTCGGCCCAGGTCCCATTTGCTTTTTGGTGTTGTTATGTTGGCATTTTGACGCCTCGCCTCGTGACATGTGAGCCAAGTCTAAGTGCGGGACGAGTCTTTATTCTTTTGTGCGTGTTTCTGCTCGTCCATTTGTGCGATTAGTTTTTGGCCGCACAATGAAATGCAGCAGCCTCAAGGACATTGCATAAAAGTGTTGCCTGTTACACGATGCCACCCTCCCCCCCCTGCACTCCCTTTCACTGCTCCATCAGGCAGTGAGTACCAGCTGCTTTTAGTGCATTACTCAGCTGCTAGCTTATTACCTGACGTCGTGGCATATGACTTCATAATGGAACGCATTTATCAAAGGTCGCGCCACACGCAACCGGAGCAACATCAGCATCAGCAGCAGCAACAGCATTAGCAGTAGCAATAACAATAACTGTAACTGTAACTGTTGCCTTTGTTGTTCAGATCAGTGCAGTGTACAGCGGGTCATAAATTCGCACGTCTTAACCCCTTGTTGCCTTTGCTGTGTTCTGTTGATGATGATTTGTGCTACAAATCACCCTGCCTACATATCATATTAGTATTCTCAACTCATCTTTGTATTTTTTTACATTCTTTTCTAGGCTCCTGTTTGGAATATGGACACTCTTGCTGGGGTGGTAAGTTTGTCCCTTCAAAGCAGCCTCGCCCACTAGTTACTAAGCTATCTTTCTCACTCTCTTTGGCTTTCTCTCTTCCCCAGCTCATGGCAAGCGTTCAGGCAACAGGGCAACAGTTGCCGACGCAGCTGGAGCCGTTGCAACCAAACAGGTGAGTTATCCCGCAGGCTGTTTTCATCAGCTTAAGCTGTCGTAAATCATCGCGATTAGACTAATCTAATGCAAGGCAGAAATATTCAATATATATAAGTATATAGCAAGCATATCGGTCTAACCGAATTAGATAAAATGTTTGCGATTGATTTATAGAATGACTCGACAGACAATCAATCCGTTTGCGCTAATAGAAAATAAAGGGGGGAAACCTGTTCGAGCTGGTTTTTCCGCCAAAAAAATGAAACAATAATAAACAAGATATACTTATGACCAGAGACCGAAAATAATGATGATTGGTTTTTTATTTTTAATAAAAACATTATCCAGAGACAGATGGACAGATGGACAGAGGGATATGGCTATATCAATTCGGCTGTTAATGCTAATTAATAATATATATATATATATATACATATTTTGTGGGGTCTTTCACGCCTCCTTCGGACTGTTACAAACATTTCCAATTGCCACAAATTTATAATACCCTTCCACCCTAAATATGTTTTAAAATAATTAAAAGACGTTTAAAATTATATTAAAATATATAATTTATTTTATTTTCGACTGTTTTTTAAATGGAAATCTCAATAAAATTGGTTTTTTTGTCTCTTCTTTCTGCAGCAACCCGCTGCTTTTGCTGACAATCTCGCCGAGCAGTTCTTCAACAGGAACAGCAACATTAACAACAACAACAATGTGAATGCAATTGATGACGACAGCGCAAGCAGTAGCAACAACAACAACAACAGAAATTACGATTTGCCACAAGCGTCGTCCGCTTTGGCAGCAGCGCGCAGCAGCGGCGAGGCGACAAGCGACAATGGAAAATGGGCTCAGCAACTGCTACGCCAGCATCGCCAGCAGCAGCTGCGGCAACTGCAACGTCAATTCGATGCGGTTGATGCAGCAGAGAGTTGGCGCAAGCTGCAGCTGGCGCTGGCCGAGGCAGAGCAGCGACAGCGACTGCAGCAACAGCAGCAGCCGCAAGCGATGCCAATTGGCGATTTCTTTGAACTCAACAAGTGAACTTTGACCCTGCAGATCTAAGCACACACATGCACACAGACACACACACATAGACACAGACACACACGAGATGATAACAACAGCAACATCAATTAAACGATATTTATCGCAATCGAGGCATCTGCATTGCATGCTGCACGAAGAACTGCACGCGAATTGCGCATACGCCACTTTGGCCAAAAGAAGAAAATAGAGCATGGAAGAGAAGAGAGAAGAGAAGTGAAGAGAGAGACACATCAATTGTGTGCGAGAACATAAGCAACATTAAATGTAGTTGACAACCCAATTTGGCTTGCGAATTATTGTTTACAATATATTTTATTACGATTATTCCAATTTATTATCGAACTATCGAACTTTAATCAAAACCATTCTGCTTTGCTCCTCATCTGCTGCACTAAGCCGTCGATCAATATTGCGTCACAGGCTGGATGCCGCAATATTGTCCAGATCAATCCATATCCAAGATTCTTACACGCTATTTGCTATATAAATCGAGATGCTTAACCTATCCTTATATACATATATATACTACATACGATATACATATATGTTATATATATATTTAGAACGTTTTACTGATAACAATAAAAATAAACTCTCTAAGCAAACAACAAGTTAATTTGTGATCTTTGCGGGTATCTGGAAGCAGACGGCATCTCCCTGTTTATCGCCCAATCCCCAGTGGATCTTCAGACTGACAGTCGGATAGACAGGCAGGATCTTGAAGCTGTTCTTGTACGTGTACGTCTCGCCCGCCTTCAGGGGGCAACCGACCTTATTCTCTCCGCTCGCATCGTAGATATACGGACAAGCACTTGTGCCATAATAGCCGGGAAACGGCAGCGGCACATCCAAGATGATACCCTGTATATCTGATGTGAGCTCAGCAAAGTCACGTTCCGGCTTGATCTTCATCACGATGTGGGCCTCCGTGTTGCGCTTCAGTGAGCACTTGTTCTTCGGACAGTTCGACATGGTCACCTCAGTGGGAGATAAAGCGCGGGACTTGGCTGCAAGTGGCAAGTTGGAACGTTGCAACAAATTTGGTGATCAGCTATGGAGCAACTTACAGTTGGGGCACGGCCTGACTTCAGTGGAAGCGCTCAAGCCGAGCAGAGCAAAGAGCAGCGCAGCAGCAAACAGCTTCATGGCGATCGGAAAGTCGTATCTGAAAGATATATATTACACGTGCACTGTCAGATACTAATCGACAACGAAACACAACAGTAAAACTATTTGACTGCACGCCAAACCGGTTCAACGAAAGATCAACCTTGGCTTCAATCTGCCAGGCTGATTAGCGTGTTGAGTTTGAAAACATATGACTGTCTATATAGTAGATACAAGTGCAGATATATAGTAATATATGCAGATATATATCTATAGATAGATTCAACAGTTATATGACTCCTTCACTGTAGTCAGCCTGGGATTCCTTTCACTTTCACACAAACTTTTACTGAAGCAAAGTATCTTTGTGGCAATCGACAATGTAATGTATCTTTTATAGATTTATATCTTATTAAATAGTAGAAATATACATATTTAACTTCTTCACAGTCTAAAGTTCAGCTTGCATTGCTTCTCCATTCAATACACACTTTTACTTCGTAGTTGTAGCCAAAGTATCTTATCCATCTATAGAATGTATCTTTAATGATGAATGGCAGAGATACTTCTCTATTATTGCGATAATAAGGCAAATAAACAGCTTGCTTACAGCGCACTTTGTTGATCGGTTAACGGAGCGGCCTCTTCGGGGGCGAATTGAGTACGCGAACGGAGGCGAGGCGAGTCAAAGCGAATGGAGCGAAGCCCAGCTTAAGCTCGAAGCTGACGACGGACAAGAGGCAACTGAACAAGCTGCGACGTGCACAGAGCGTATAAATACATTCGGACAGTAGGTGGATTGACAGACAGACAGGGGATCGACAAATGGGAGACAGATAGAGGGCAGACAGCCAGAGGAGAGACAGACAGAGGGGAGACAGAGCGACTGTTGATGGATCGCTGACTAATCGAGCGATCTTTCTATGCGTGCGGCATCTTCGTGCAATCTTTAAGCAATTGCGCGGCGAACTCTTCAATTGAATGCATCCGCACAACGAGTGTTCACTGTAGCTGTACTGTAGTTATTGTATATCTGTTAGATGCGGTAATTTGCACTAGGCAAATAGTTGAATAGGCGAATAGCCGACAGCGAGTCAATATAACTGTGTGTGAGTCGAGTCGAGTCGAGTACTTCCCTGAAGCTCAATTTGGACTCCCAGTTTGGGGAAGTGCTAATGCCTGACCATGGTCAAGCACAGGGCAACGGGAGAGGGGCGAGGCCGGATGGAACTTAAGTTTAATACGGCAAGCACATGCAAAAGTTATTGTGTAGAGGTATAAAACAATTATCATCATCATTATCATATCGTATTATACTTATTCTGTGTCTATTCCCCACTGAATAATTTAAAAGCTCTTTTACTTCTCATCAATTTGCGATTCTGGGAGATACATTTACACCTTAATGAGCAGACGCTCTGTACCCAATTCGCACTTGCAGCAGAATCTATTGAGCTGCAGTTCTTATCTGCAAATTCGAACAGCTTTGTATTAGTGATTCTCCAGCTGTCTAGACTATCGAATAACTATTTGACAATTGTAGCTGATTCAGAATTAGTTATAATAATATTGTTATTATCTGGTACAGAAGTACTAGAAATGTGAAGCTAATATATCTAATACAATTAACATAAATTAATTATAATAATATCAATTTACATATCATTTAGTAACTTTATTTAGATAAAGTCATTTAGAATTTTGATTTCAGTTTCTAAGTTCTTAAAAAAACTTTCATATTATATTATAGGCAAACTGTTTAGTTTTGTTTTGCTTAACTGAATTAAACTTCCATTTTGCTCGAGTCATGCTATCATTATCTTTTTCATTCTATACTCAACATGTAAACACGATAATTTGTATGCGTCTCATGACATTTAAATATTTCAGTTCAACTCGGGAGCTTCGCTACGTAGGCAGGAAGTCTTAGCGTCAGTTTGGGGCGTGACCCACCTGACAAACAGCTCGCAATGAGCTTAAACAGCTGATCAATCGATTAGAGCGCAGTGTATTAGCATTTAGAAAGTGAGCTTCATTTCTAGGTGCTGTCCATCTTTTGCTCACCGATCTTTCTGCTAAAGCCACTCATGTTGTTTGGTAGCTTCTGCTCAGCTTACAGCTTGAGATAAAACTGAAAGATGCTGAAAGCGAAAAAACTGCACCAGATACAACTGTAACTGGGAGTTGGATGGGGAAGACAGACAAATGGGCAGTTGCTTGTTGTGGTTGTTGTTGTTTTAAAAAGTGACTGAGCCGGTTTACGCGACGCGGTTTTACACGCTTTACACAATTTTTGAGTTTTTTTTTGTACTTTATTTGCTACGCATGTGACAAAATTGAAAATTTCCGGCCTTTTGTCGCGCAGCAACTGAGAACCGAGAATCGGAAATGAACGATTTTATAATACCCTATTTAAAAGAATTTGTGCTCTTCTATAGTCTTGTGTCTGGGATTATTGGTTTATTTTTAAAGCATATTTAATATTATGCAGTATATCATACCCCTTTTCAACAATTAACGGGGTATATAAAAGAGGCCCAACCTATTTTCAACTGCTGTGAATGCGGTTGTGGGTGCGTGCGGTCAACGAACAGCCATAAACCCAATTATGATTTATGTACATATATAACATTTGCATTGTACTAGCTTAGGCTAGATCTAAAGTCAGATAACGATGACAATATCTACAAATCGGATGCGAGTTTGGAAACTAAAGAAAATGAATAAATTTCCTTTTTTTCGGGTATCGTGGGGTGGGGCACTGAAATGGCAAGCAGTCCAAGCAGTTTGCTGCTTACTTAACAGAACACTGTTAGCGAGAAAACAATAAAAATAAAAACAACGAATGTCTCCTTTTTTCAAATCGAAATTTCAGCAAAACTAAAGGAGGTAACGACTAGCCTGTTTTTTAGTTTCTCTTAATTATTTTAGAAAAAACGCAGTGGGTGAGTGATGGGCTTAAGAATAACTAGGGCTGTTATTGTATCCATTGCATACTTTCGGTCGCTGTTTTTGAACATGTCACTGTAAGACTTACGTGTTTTCCCCAGTTGCTCCAATTGCGTTTCGTTACTCGTTACGTTATTTAGACGAATGTGAGCGAGTATTACGTGTACAGGTACGTTGTTCTGTTTGCGTTTACGATATCCACTTGCGTTAGTTATCGGTTAGGCCTTCAAAACTGGTCGTAATATTTACAAAAACGCCAAGTACTAATATTTTTTATTTACCCAAAACGTGAAACACAAAAGTATTTAACTACAACAAATACATTTCAATTTAACACATATAATTTTTATTGAAATTCGGCGCCTACTTAACTTAACAGCTCTGCTAACATGACCAATTGAGTATAACATTTTGCCAGTGCTAACATTGGAATTATACAACACTGTGGCTCAGCTGCAGTAAGAAGAAGACTACGGGATGAACAATATCGGAACGCGCATGAAACGAGCAGAATAAAAAAATATACAATTAAAAATCAAGAGCCTCCATCGCAATGTGTTAAGTCGAATGATTGTATTAATCAGTTGGTGTTTTTTTTCTATTTTGTCTACTCATTTCGGAACGCAAAATATTTATCAATATTGATACCAATACACGGAGAGAACGCACTGCACACATCTGTGGGGACTGCGCTGCGGGTGCTTCTGCCTCTGCTGGCGCTGCATACTACTGCTGCTGTTGCTGCGGGCAGCAGAGTAAACAATGAAAGGTGCAAGTGAATCAAATTGTTTAAAATTATTGTTATTATTGGTGTGTGCTATGCAAGTTGCTGTTGTAGTCGGCTGCCGAGAGCAAAGTGTGGCGGACGATGAAACGCTGCACAAGACAACGAAAACAAAAACAAATTAACAAGGCCAACAAAAGCAACAACAAACACAACGATTATAATAACGCGCAAATAAGAAAAAACAAGGAGAAATATCGTAACAAAATACACTGTGAACAATCGCGTGGTAAAATTAAATTACGTAGATATTGGCATTCGCTGGTCATACGCCCGAACTGTACCGCCCTTCCCCCCATAGTTGGAAAACATTCTAAACATACACATACAAACAAACATCATCCCGCATAGTGCTGCTTGCGGCCCACAGCGCATAGCAAAGGAGTAACAGCAACAGCAACAACAAAAACAAAAACAGAGAGGAAAAATAGCAACAACAACCACCGAAATGTCTTCGCTCAAGGTTGCTGTGAGGGTTCGCCCCTTCAACTCGCGGTAAGTGTGCGCTTTGCATTCGAATTCGAATTAGAATTAAAATTCGACTTCGAATTGGAATTGTGATTAATTATGAACGCCCCTCAATTTGTGCAGCAACAACTGTTGCGCATCCCTCCCATTGAAAGTTTTGGCCTTTGTGGAAAACCATTCACTAAATCAAAAAATTGTTCAAAAATATCTTTTTTGTGGCTAACAAACAAATTGTTTAGCTAGCAATAAAGTACGTTGGCCTGGGCTGAGCTCAGCGCGCAGAGCTGTATTTAGCTGAGCTTGCCCAACGGCTACTTAAAACCACATTAACCGAAAATTATATTTATTTTCGTATCTTAGCCCGGTCTAGCAAGACTGTGTGTGTATATGTGTGCGAGTGTGGGGTCTGTGTGTGTGTGTCTTGCTTGTATGTTTATCTTGTCTATCTTGGCGCGGTCATTGCTTTTGGCACAGTTACTTGGCTCATACACACACAAACCAGAAAACAGTGCAGCCAAATTTATCGACTTGACCGAAAAGTAGCTAAATAAATTCGAAATTTTTTCTTTATGGTTAATTTTACTAAGTGACTAGACTTTACTTATATTGATTTAAAGAAGGTCTGATATAAAATAAATTATAATTTATTCA
The DNA here is from genome assembly GCA_018903715.1 of Zaprionus davidi. Taxonomy (NCBI): domain Eukaryota; kingdom Metazoa; phylum Arthropoda; class Insecta; order Diptera; family Drosophilidae; genus Zaprionus; species Zaprionus davidi. The sequence goes on from JAEIGL010000003.1 coordinate 4,540,482, forward strand.
GTAATCAAATATGGAAAATTATATAAATTGTATACAATTAAAATAATTAGGCAATGCATTGTTATGACCAAAACAATATTTACAGAATAATTGTATCTTGCTGCTTTAATCTACAATATGAAAAGTTTCCCATTACTTCAAGCTAGTTTGCTACTCTCGAACTTTAGCCAGAGTTAAGCCAAATTGGCAGCACTGCGAACCGAGAAGTGAACAAAAGCTTCAGAGATTTTTTTCGGAACAAAGAAGAAGACAATAAGAAAACATACGTTACACATACTTAGAGGTAATGATGTCATTCATCTCGCACTTTGTTCGAGATGAATGCAAAAAGTATCTTAAACACAAATAAGTGTCTTCGCTGCCTTTTAATCGCTTCCAAAGTGTTAATTGTGCATGCAAATAATGTTATTACAGATAGGTGGGAAGTGTAAGAAGAGCAGAATGCACACACACACAGAGTGACGTCATCGTTGGTCATCTGTATAGGTAGAAATGTAGCGCAACAAATATTTGTTCATTGTTTGCATATTAGATGTTATGCATAGCGTGAAAACAAATTTAGCACATATTTACAAGGCTATACTCGGTGCACCGAAAGAAGTGGGTCTATAGTTGTACAATTCACGGAAGAGGAAGCGAAGGGAATGTAAAAAATAAATATGAATGCCAAATTGGGATATTAAACGATGGTAATGACTTCACTGAAAGGGTCTATCTTATCTCTTGAGATACTTGAAGAGGGTTTTGCAATGACAATAGCTATTACTGTTCTAGTTTTCAAATTTTAAAGTGTATACAAAACAAAGAACAGATAAGATTTTTAAACATTAGTTTATAAAACTTACTATCTAATCGACGAACTTGTTTACTTTCGGAGGGAAATTTTCGTCATTTAATAGAAGGCAATTGAAAGCCGTAAAAATATGCATACATTGCAGGTACCACACGCCCCAGCAACGCACTTGGGAGCACCCTGTAAAAATTATCATATGAACATACGTTTTTCTGTTGATATAATAAAGCGATTTAATATTTGAAATTTAAGTTTAATTTGCACTCTACAGAGTGAAACATACATAGGAAGAAGCTATTCTTTTCTCTCACTGTAGTCACGGAAGACCGCGCGTCCTCAGTTTAAATCATGCAAAATATAATTACACTTGAATCAGTGTGTGTAGATTTTTGTATACAGAGTTCAACTCGAATATCGTTTGGATTAAGTTTTGCCACACACAGATACGAACACACACACTCAGAAACACACACAGATACAGCCATGCAGACATTCAGGCAGTGGAGTAATATGCATGGAATTATGAGCACATTTTGCACGCAAAAGATAAACAAATAACTTCCATATTCATTATGATGTTTGCAAGCGATTCATTCATTTGTTTTTGCGAGTGTGTTGCATGAGTCACAAGTAATTCACTAAGTATGTCTGCGTGTGTGTGTGTGTATTTGTAATCGGGAAACAAATCAGAGCCCCACAAAACGGGAGAAAGACGCAATAAACTGACTCAAAAGGCTTGACAAGCCGAACAGATTAAACAATTAAAACCACTCGAAAGTCATGAGCAGCAAGCAACAGAGAGAACCCGCTGTTGCTGCCACGCGCTGCACATGCTACTGTGCTTGCAACCGAATGTGGAGCGTAAGCTTGCCACCAGCAGCAAAGCGCATTGAGCAATGAGCACAGCGTACCCAGCACTGAGTGTGTGTCGAGTGTGGAGTGCTCTGAGCCTATGGGCAAAGAGGAACGACCTAAAATTATTGCCGCAAATGGGGACAAGACGCGTGCAGATAAAAAATAAAAGACAAAGAAACAGAAACAGTAACAGTAACAGAAGAAACAGCAATAAAAGATACTTGCCGCCGTTGTCTGTCTGTTGCTGCTGCTGCGGGGCCATTGACTGTGTGGTACAAGTGGCAAGTTTTTGAATTGGGTGGCATTTGATGATGGCATGACTGTGTGTGTCTTGATGTGGGGGGTGTGCCCTGCACTCTACATATATCTCTATATGTGTCGCGTAATCTAGCTGTCTCTCTCTCTTTGAAGAGAACCGGTTCTAGTATTCTATCCCAAACGATGACCAGCATTTCTTAATCTCTCCTCTTTTCTTTTCGATGTTGCAATCAAGTTTTCATTGAAACCGGAATTTCTTTAGTACAATTTCGTAGAGTTTGCTGGTCATGTGATTATATAGTATAATTGTAGCTGCATTTTGTTAGAGAATTTTTATAGCAATTGTCGCGTCATTCAACGTGTTCAGATCATGCAAAGGCGTTTTATAAATAGCATTATTTATGGCCAACTCGCTGTGAGTTGTGTTAACCGTAAGTTAAACGTCGAAACGTCGAGTTAATGGCACCCAAGGGAAAACTAATAACAGCAGCAACAACAACAATAACAATGACTAAAAGGCGACGTCAGACATTTTTTGGTGTATGGGCCAAGGTCATTTGCGGGGTACACGGAAAGAGTCCAACTCGAAGTGTAATCACTTACCGAGTTAAGTTATATAATATAAAGTCACTCGAAAGTCTTACGTAGTTAAGACTATATATAGTTATTTTATTATATATACATTATATTATTGTAGATTAAAACCCTTAGCCACAAAACAGTTCTTCCAATTCCGATATGTGGTTACTTTCAGTGTATTTCTTTCTATCATTCACTATATACATAAGTTACATAATTTGCTTTTTATTCCAGTGAGAATGACATGGACGCACAGCTCATTGTGGAGATGGAGAGTAAGAAGACGCGGCTGGTTAAGCCTCGCCTACAGTCGATACGCGATGCGGGACGTGAGGCGCACCACGACTTCACCTTTGACTATTCATACTGGTCCTTCGATGCCGAAGATACACATTTCGCCACACAGGAGCAGGTCTATAATGATCTGGGCAACGATGTAGTAGATTGTGCCTACGAAGGTGAGTGACAGTCATCGTTGTGGTGGGCTTGGGTCGGATGACGTCAGTGGGTCAAATGACACATTTACTAAGCAAAGATTGCTCTCTGAGGTCGGCTTTCAAATCATGCTCGTGACTTTGGCGTCATTAAGTTGTTTATTTTGGCAAATGTGGAATACAGAAAGAGAGAGAGAGTGAGAGAGACTGTCTGCCTGTCTGTCTGTTCGTCGTGTCGATTTGTTTACTTTTTTAATGGTCTTTGATGTTGCTTTCGTTGCTTTTCCCGAATTTTCGCTATGTGTGTGTCTAAAATTAAGCAGACCAACACGTACGCCACTCGATTTGCCTCGATAGTCATGTAAATTTCCGGCTAACAGTGCGACTACGTAATGTGCCACCCACCACAAGCAACATCAAGTGTTATCAGCCCCGGGGTTGCCTTGGCAATGCCCCGCAGAGACATTCGCAGTTGATTGATTATCCTCACGATGGTGTCACGTGCTTGGCAACCAATCGCAGTGCGTAATATTTTATGCGCTTTCTCTCTCTCGTGAAAAACTATAGCAAAATGTTGTGAAAAACTACATAAACTTTCGCCCACAACAAGCCAAATGGAACAGCTGTTTGGCACGCTTTCAATATCAAATTACCCGGCCAAGTCTGGCCCGAATGAGAATGACAAAAGTTGCAAGAAACGAAATACAAAAAAAACGTAAACAAAAAGCGCAAAGCAAAACAAAATGAAACTAAAGGAAAACAAAACTCTGCAGTTGGCGTCCGCTTTGAATAGTTGCAAGTTGCAAGTGTTGCATGTGCTGTTGTAGACTGCTGCTGACTGGCTAAATGCGGTAGTAACTTGGCTAAGCAATTGTGTTGCCACTTTCTGCTGCATGATGTTGCGCCACTTGGGCGGTCTCCAATGACGCCGTCGAAAGGGAAGACAACCCAGTCCAACCCAGTCCAGCCCAGGCCAGACAACGAGAGCCATCGAGGCGTCTTAAATGGGATTCATCTGTTGCCTTTGCCGTCGACAGAAACCTGAGCTGCAATTACGGTAAAAGTGCTTTAGCCCACTCGGGTCAGACCCCTTCTCCGTACACTGATTGGTTAAATAAGCTGTTCAGCACAATTCACTTTGTGACTCATCCGATTTACATTATGTATTTATAGCAATTTGTTGCCAATGTAATTTCTAACGAGTGTGGTCAGTAAAGTAATAAAAGTAAACGTAAAGTTTTGATAAACTCAGTAAGGATTTATTTTTAACTTGCATATAAACGTAAAGTCCCTGTGAAACCACAAGAAATACTTGAAAAAGTTTGATGAATGTTCTAGACAGATGAGCACGCTTTATTTTCGGATGTATATGTATATGTTAAGCTAAGTACTCCTGTATTTCTGCCTAAAATAAACACTCATTATGACAGCAAATGTGAGGGCAATTTTCCGCTACTCAAATATGAAATTGCGCATTACAAATTGCAAAATCGTTGCTGAATTTAATACAGAACTCTGCTTAACATTTCTAACTTTTTCACTTGCCACACGTCACGGTTCGCTGAAATCTATCAAGCGTACTGCAATCGCATGCAACATGCCACTGTAGTCAACTTTGAACTTTAACATTAACAATGCACTTTGCACATGTCTTCATCTTCAGGTTACAATGCTTGCGTCTTTGCCTACGGCCAGACGGGTTCGGGCAAGACATTCACCATGATGGGAACACCCAACAATCCGGGCCTGATACCACGCATCTGTGAAGAGCTCTTTGCACGCATGCGAGTGGGTCAAGAGTCGGGGACGGGTTATCGCACACATGCCAGTTATCTGGAGATATACAATGAGCGTGTCAAGGATCTGTTGGCCGCACAGAGCACAGGACATGCGTTACGCGTGCGCGAACATCGCAGTCTGGGACCCTATGTGGAGAATCTATCGCAGCATGCAGTCTCCGATTTCGAAGAGATACAGGTGAGTTGTATATTAGCTAAACTATAACATAAAAACTCATCATCTTTATCTGTTTGCAGGAGTGCATTGCACGCGGCAACGCACACCGCACCACGGCCAGCACCAACATGAATGACACAAGTAGCAGAAGTCACGCCATCTTCACGATTACGTTTGTGCAGGCCGTCTTCATGAATGACATGCCAAGCGAGACAGTCTCCAAAATACATCTGGTCGATTTGGCTGGCAGGTGCGTAAGCGGAGCATGAAATTATGATCTATAAAATGAGCCGTTTGTTTTTCTCTTTTCTGTTCACTTTTCTCTATTGCCAGTGAGCGCGCCAATGCAACGGGCGCTACGGGGCAACGGCTGAAGGAGGGCGCCCACATCAACAAATCACTCGTCACGCTGGGCAGCGTCATCTCGGCACTGGCGGAGCAGACAAGCGCTGCAAATGGGCATAATGCCTCCACGCTGGCCACCACACCGAATAGCGGCACAAAGCGTGTGCTTTATATACCATATCGCGACTCAATACTCACCTGGCTGCTGAAGGACAGTCTCGGTGGAAACAGCAAGACAATCATGATAGCGGCGCTATCGCCGGCAGATTGCAACTACAGTGAAACGTTGAGTACGCTGCGATATGCAAATCGCGCCAAGAATATTATCAATAAGCCAACAGTGAATGAGGATGCCAACGTGAAGCTGATACGAGAGCTCAGGGAGGAGATCAATAAGTTAAAGTCGATGCTAACAGGGGATAATGTAAGTGGCTCAAGTTGTGCACTGTATTTGCATTAAAAGTAATTCACTTTTTTCTGTTCCATCTAGCACTCACTGCAGCCTTCGCTCAAGGTGCTAGCGGATCTGCAGAAGAAGGAGGCGCAAGAGAAGGTACTCACAGAGGAGTGGACGGAAAAGTGGAAGGTGGCCCAATCTATATTGCAGGAACAAAAGAGTCTCGGGCTGCGCAAGTCCGGCGTGGGCGTTGTACTGGACTCGGAGATACCTCATCTGATTGGCATACACAACGATGTGACAACGGGGGTCACGCTGTATAGCTTGAAAGAAGGTGAAACATGCATTGGCACCGACGAAGCGGAGATTGCACCGCATATTGAGCTCGTTGGCGATGGCATACTGCCGCAACACTGCAGCATTATCTTGAAAGGTGGCGTGGCAACACTGCACCCACGTCCGCAGGCACAGTGCTGGGTGAATGCACATCTCATCGATGAACCCAGGCAGATCTCGCAGGGCGATATCATTCTGCTGGGACGCACCAATATTTTCCGCTTTAACAATCCTTCAGAGGCAGAGAAACTTCGCAAAGATCTGAATCGTTCGCAGTTGGATATGTCTCGTCTATCGCTGATAACCTCGTCCAGGGAGAATCTTCTCACTTGTAGCGCCTACGCGGATGAGGATGCCATGACTGGCAGTACATCGTCGCCCTATAAACGCTCTGACCGACAGTATTATCCCCAGCGTCCTACCTCGCGTGACGATCCCGAGCTGCAGGATGAGAATCGCAAGATACTGGACACAATTGAGAATGCTTTAAAGCAACTGACAGTGGTTGGTATTCAAATGAAATGATTCTTAATGCTTTTCTTTATTAACTGTATTTGATGTACTTTGCAGGAACGTGTTCAGATGAGCGACCAATACAAGACTAAGGTCAGAAAACTTACTGAAGAACTGAAGCGTCTAGAACAGGAGAAAAAGGATAGTATGCAAGTGCTGAACTGCCGCGAAGAGGAGTTACTAGCTCGCAAGGACATGCTGCTGTGGGAAAAGAACAACGAGAAGGTTCAGGTGCGTTACTCTCGTTTAAATTCGTGCATCATTTTGTATATTGCATGAACTGTTGTTGTTTAGTTTTGAATTATTGTTTTTATGTTTTTTGGCTTCGTTTCTTTATGGTTTTCTGTTTGTTTTGATTTTCGTTTTAGATCGACATTGTGTGTAGACAAATTTCAGCGTTTCAAACACAGCTTGACTCTAAGAAACGTGATTTCTCTGAGTATGTAGCGAAAGAATTACAGGAGCTGAATGATTGTGGCAAACTGGACGAGGTTTGTTTGCTTATTTATTTTGTTTTTTCTTCAAATTGTGTTGCAAAGACTTGTATTTCGAGAAATAACTATGTTAGATGTACCTTTTAATAACAGAAAATTAATACTTGATTTACAGATGGGCCTCAAGATTGAGGAGGGCACTCCGCTGAATGATGACCTATTGCTGCACGTGTCCGATTCGCTGGATCTGTTTGCTGCACAGTTCATCAAGGATACAGTGCGTAGAAACGTAAGTTGAATCAATTCTTTAAATTGCATGTAATTAATTTAAAATGCTTTATAGAATGAGGAGATCCGCAGGCTGGACGAGCAAATTGCTGAGAAGGAACGCATACTGAACGCCAGCACAAGTAAAATAGCCAAAGTTGATGAGACCATGCTGGAAATACAGGCGCAATTGGATCATTTGCGACAGGAGCGTGAACTGGAGCGCGAGGCGCAGGCATTGAAGGCCAAGAAACAGAGTATGCAACTGCAGGTGCAGAACTCAACGGACATGGACGATGTATCCCAGTCGGACACATATGAAACCTGCAAAACATTCCCCTCGGATTTCTCGCTCATGTCGTCACCGACCATTACCGAGGGTCATCAGTCACCGTTAAGCATTGGCTCGTGTGAGCCCGAAGATGAGGGTGAAGATACGCGTAAAGATGACTTTTCGGGCAGCAGTGAAGAGGCATCACGCACATGCACGGCTGGTCCCAGTAGCGGCAGTGGCAGCACTTCGGCAGCGCCAAGTTCTCAAGCTATTATGAGTGACAGCGGTGTGTGCCTGGATAGCCGCAATCAGGTGCTGGTACAAAGCGGCCCCGGCGGTAACTATAAGCAGAGCATGCGAACAAGTGATGAGGAGACAAACTCTTGTTCATCAGGCGATATTGAACGCAATCCCCGAAGGAATCGTGTGTATTGTCCCCTACATGCGCTACGTACCAAAATTGCGGCACAGAAGGCATTGATAATGAAAAATCTTGAAACTGATGTCAACAAGGCACAATTGGATGATCAAATCTCCGATCTGCAAGATCTGCAACGATCTTATGTACAAATGGAACATCAATTGCTGCAATCGGTACAGGATTTAGAGGCGCATGCTCAGTGCTGTGCGGAAGACCGTGCCAGCTCCGAACTGACCAATTCCATCATGCGTTCCAGTGCTATGAGCCCAACCAGCATGGAGGACTCCAACTCACAAATCTATACGCCTAGCATGACACGATCATGTCCGTCCATGAGGGAATTTCGTAAGTACAATATGAACATTTCCAATTGCTACGCAAACTTAACTCAAGTTGTGACCGCCCACAGCCGAAGGCGAACACTTCATTACCATACCAAGTTTCGTGATGCGCGGTGCTGGCAAGCAGACGCACTACGAATACGAGGTACGAATTGCGCTTCCAGACGGCAAACTGAACATATTACGTCGCTATAGTCGCTTCCGGGAACTGCATTTATGCATGAAGCATTGCTATGGTGCAAAGGTGAGTTGGTTCTCATTCTCAATTACGATTTCCTATTTTAATCTATGATATTTTTATTGCAGATCTCTGCTTTACCATTTCCACGTCGTGAGCTCTTCGCATCGAATAGCGAACCTGTGGCCAAACATCGTCGACGTCTGCTTGAACTGTATTTGCGTCGCCTGTTTGTCGTCTGCTCGAAAATACCACAATGTCCCATCTATGAGGGGCCCGGGGGGCCGGGCCTTACGCGTGCCTCTCTCGTCCAGCTGTCGTCTTTTTTCAAGAAAGGCCTCTTCGAGAACGGAAAGCATGGGACGGGATAATAGTTAACCTACTGCTGAATTATCTCCTGCCTACAGTGTGTCTATTTATTTATTTGTATTATCTGCTAAGCTACATGAACGACAACATGGACCGGTTTTGACTAGCTAGCCCAAGTAATAAGTAAAATAAGTACGTAAACGGTATAGAACTGTAAGAACCTTGTATGTACTATCTAATGTCGTATATATGTAAGACCACCAGTGTCCTTCCAATATATATATATATATTATTTTTATACATGCATACATGTTGCTGTACTCGTACTAAATAATCACTGTATGGAGCTTTACCTTAAACTATTTGTAAGTCTAACTGCCAATGGCATTATCTACGTACTATCATTATACTGTAGCATATACACAGTTGAGATTTATATATACAGATAAAAAGGCTCTGTTGGTTGGTTGGTTGGTTTGTTTTGGTTATATTTTTACAAACAGCTGGCGCTCAATAACTGTTGTCTCTGGCGCATTTTAAATAGTTAATTTTTTGCTCTAGTTAAATATATAATTATATAATGTGCGTTTCTGAAACTTCCATAAGTTATTCCAGTTATTCAGTCTGTGATTATGAATTGAATGTTATGAAAAAATCTCAATCCAAACAAACAAATATGTAACTGAACATTTCATGATTAGAAAAAAATCCAACTAATTTATATACATATATTAATATTTATTAGACATAAGATAATAGAACACTGATGGGTCATGGGCGGGCAGATGTTTAGCAGTAGGTGATAAGCAAAATATATAGATTCTAAGTAGCCACTAAGTCGATGGTCGCAATTATGATATACACTTCACTAATTATGAGTACAACTGATCGGAAACGTAAAACATTCAATGTTAATTATATAGAAATTGTATATTATAAGGAACTAGCTTTATGACAATTGATCGTTGAAGTTGCTCGAGTGCAATTACTGAAACAATAATAGTTTAAATATATAAATGTTTAAATAAAATTATTTCATACGAATCGGGAGTTTTGAAAAGCTTTTTTCGTCTTAACAGACTGGTAACGGTTAACAGTTAACGGTTAACAGTTCGCAAAGCTTCATCTAAACTTTGGTTGAGCTTTTTATTTTGCCGCTTGAGTTTGACAGTTTTGAATTCGCATGTTTGGTTTCAATTAGGGCTTGCAGCTTAAATTGTATTAGAATGATGATATAACTGACAATGGTAACCAACATCTGCAAGGAATATAGTTATAGTTGGTTAGTTTTTACTAATATGTATTCAACTTACGTCCCCAAAAGAGACTAGATTAATCTCGAAAAAGCCACCACAGCTGAATCGCAATGTCAGATGATTCAACTGCAGACCATACTCCATGAGGACCATGCCGAGCAACTCCGGAGTTGAGCTGCCATAGCCACAGCGAATATCGTGCAGAATACGCTTGAAGCTGTTATACTGCGTGATTAGAACTTAGGATAAGACATAATTGCACATATACGAGTATTCTCTACTCACTGCGCTGATGCAGTTGTGGGTGATCCAACAGGGAATCAGCAGGTTAGACAACTGCAGTGAAAAGGTGCCAAGTCGCCCTGCAGTATATAAACCAATTTAGAATATGTTCAATGTTTACCCTAAATAATGCACACACAGTAGCGACAACAGTCGTAGGGATTGACTGCCTGTATGTAGGCCCAATTGACTAGATGCAATACGCTGATGCCGTTGTAGAGAAACAGCAGCAACATGGGCAGCATAAAGTAAGTCTCCAGTTCGCCCACTAATCGCCAGATCCGGGCCAGCAGCTGTTTATTTTCCCGCAAGGCCAGACAGAGCACATGGAGCAGTACCTTCTGCTCGCAGGCAGCCAACTCCTGTTGCAGCTGGAGCAGAGTGTAGCGCAGACGTAGTAGTAGCTCCTGCACGATAACAACAAATAGGGTATACTCAAAGCATCTGAATTGCAGTATTATCATTATGAACTCGGTGATGATTTTGTCGTGCGTTGACATGCCGCGCATTGCGGGAATCGTGAGACGTGGAAAGAAAATGCAGACCATAATGATCCACAATCCCACGCGAATGGCAAGACGACTGCGAAAGCTGTAACGCTGCCGCTGACCGCCATGACACTGTGAACTGGCTGCTATGTCCGCTTCGAGTGCGGATATTTCCAAATAGATGGCAGCCAGCCGACGGTATTGCAAGATCAGGGAGGCGTGGCTGGTGAACAGCATCAGGCTGTAGCTGACTTTCTGCACCAGACCCAGCGCATTGGTAAAATCCTCCAATTTTAATGTATCAACTTCCCAGGCGAGCGTCACAATATTAATGTAGGTTATATAGAAAGCTGTGAGCAGAACGCCGCAGCTGTAACAGGCGAATGCAGCCAAGAGCAACTTGCTCCGCAAACTATAACGTGCTTGTCCAAAGCTGCTCAATGGCAGTGTTAGGGTGAGCAGAGAGAAGACCTGCAAATAGGGACGCGCCGCTGTTAATAGTTGACCCTGCATTGCGAGTGTGCAGCGAAAGACTGTCTACAAAATATATTACGCATACGCCGCATTGGCGCACATTGCATGCGATTAATTATAAAGATATCAGGAAGTTGCCTGCTATTTGTAGAGCCAGTTATCACATGATAACAATTGCAATTGTCCAATGCATGTCCAGCAATCATTAATGCCAGTAACCCACCCTCTTCCTTTGGGGAAGTAATTGTTCCACTTTCTTTCTGCATATAATTGCACTTCTTGTGCACTGCGAAGTGTGCAAATATTCAATGGAAGCAGCATACATATGCATGTATATATATGTGTGCGCACAAGCCAAATCAAATGAAAGCACCCTCTGACTAAAGTGAAGTCCAGCAGCAGCTGCCCACTATCCTCCTCCTCCTCCTCCTTACCATCAACCCCTTAATCCCCTGCTAATCTCAATGTTCGTTGGAATTTCACTTGGGAGAACGTCTGGCGCGGCAGCCCGTTGACAGGATCATGTGTCCTTTTTAATTTTAAACTACTTCACTTTAGTTTGTCCACTCAATGAGTGAGGCATTCCATCCCTACACTCTGTATGTGTATGTGTGTGTGACTGTGTTATTTCTTTTTCAAGTCCTTTTCTTTTCCGCTTGATTAAGCACTTTGTGTAAATGGAGCACATGCAGATGCACTGCCTCTCATTTGGCTCAGTACACTGTCCTCGCCAGCCACTGCTCCGCCTCTGCCCGCTGGCATTTTCAATTTGCCACACTCTAAATTAGTGTCAAAGAATGCGAGTTTCTGTTCTTGATTGCTGAGCTGGTCTGTGCTGACCATAGAGTATATGTAGGTCTTCCTGGCTAACAATGAATTTGGATTATTGTTTCCTCCATTCAGGCAGCAAACAATAATTGAAATATAATAAAATTAAATAAGTTTTAACAAGCCACAGGAAAACGGAAGTCCACACACATACACTCAAACACACAGAGAAATATTGACTGACAGAGGCGTGACACAAAAGCCAATCGCACACACACACAAATAGTTTTTTATTGCCTTTTATTGTGCTTATTATAAATACTCTGGGGTATTGTTTAAATTGCATTCAGTTAAAAAACAGCAAAAAATAATAAAAAACACACTCGGTCATATATTTTATTCGCAAAGGTAAATAAATTCGCATAAAGGCGTGTAAGCTGACTTCTGCGAGTGACTGTGTGTGTGTGTGTGCTGTGTGTTGGTCATGTCTGTGTGTAATAAACAAATACATTTTTATTATTTATGTATTCATGGCCATTAAACGGATATCCGTGGCCATTGCGCGTTAAATTGCACAGCACCCTGCACTCCCCATGCCCCTGATATACCCTGTCAGATTGCATCGCCGGCACACGACACATAGATATGTATATATATTTGTACTTACATAAATATATAGTTATATATAGACAACTATAATACGCATGCCAGCATGCTCACATATGTCCCTATACATACTATATAAATTTATCTGCATGTGCGCTTGCCTCCTGCACTCGCTAGTTATTAAATTAACGCACAAATTAACAAAAATTACATGCAGCTTAATGAAATTTCACGATTTTTTAACTACGACGGAATACTGTTTTATCAAAAGTCGGCGGCTTAAGCAATTGAACTTTTAATGAGCAGTTTAAATTTAAGTTTAAATATTAAATATTTGCACTACCTTTTTATTTTTAATTGACTGGAGTATTAGTACACTTAACTAGTATAAATATTTAATATTATAACATGATCTTTGCTGCTGTTGCATCAACAATATTGTTTGAATATCGAAAGAGTTATCGTTATGCGATCGATATCTTATGTTGTACCACTAAGCAATGTACCATCTCTTTAATCGCTTCGCTTTTTAAGAAAATGTAAATCGCGCCATCACGTGTTTTTTACTTAAAAAATTATATAAATAAATCAAATATATAAATAAAATTAATGTGTGAGTTTCATATGAAAACGGAATGATAATATACAAAAAACCTGGAATCCAAAGGGTAGAGAAGCTAATGCTTAAGAAAACGGGTAAATATTTAAAAACTTCATATGTATGTACGTATTGTAGAATCTTCATGGAAAACTTGCAAGAGAATGATAGGTACTTCGCAACTGTTTTGTTAATTTACTCCAAATCTTAACTGTCCCTTCACAGTAACATTATAATATTCCAACTTTTATACAGCTTTCCTAACTATTGTCAGATAAGTCTAAGCATATCTGGTCTTCTGCAACTCTAATTGATAAATGAAACAAATTGTTCGACGCCAGATAAGCAGCTGGAGCAATAGAAAAATCCATAAACATTTCGCTATCGCGCAAAGCACTTGGCTAAATGCCCAAACTCCAGCGGCATTTCCGTGGTAAATATCAAGATTGTCAGCAGGGACGGAGGAATTGAGGATGGGACGAAAGCCAGACGGCAGACAACAGTCGGCGGGATATCTGAAGGTTTTGCTTCTTTTGCTGATTCCAGCCTGGTATCGATATGTAATCAATGCTCTCTCCAATAACTTTGCAATTCTCAACACGGCTTTTGTTTTGTGCACAATTCAAGTGCGGGCAATGGCGGCGCAGCGCAATCCCAATACCAATATCAATCCCGTTTCGTCCTTGCCCGATTTCAAGTAGCGCAAAACAATGAAAGCTTAACTGAAGTGCGGGAGTTGAGTATAGGTGAGTGTGCTCAGTGTGTGTCTGTGTGTGTGTGAGTGTGTGTGTTAGCGGCTTCCCCAAGGCATACAAAAAGGATTTCAATAATACGCGCACAATCTGTGCTGAAAGCTTAAACAATAAAAAGTGAAAATTCCGCAAAATCCTGTACGATGCTCGATGCGAAGTACGATGAAGTATGTATGTGGTTAAGCATATTATCAATAGAGACTGAAGGGGAGAAGAGAGGAGCTTCGTCTACCCCCCTTTTTCTCTCTCTATCTCTATTCTCGCCCGTTTGACTGCCCTCTGGCGGGCTGAAGTTACATTTGCGGTTGACAGGCTCAAGACAATGCGACATGTGTGTCTTGCAAGACAATGCAGATTAGCTGCCTCCGATTATGGCCAAGACGCTGGAGCAGTACAAAGGCAATCGACTGAGATTTAAATGAATAACGGAAGACAAACCCCGAGCCAGAACACCCATATCAACTGGTCGAGTGGCATTGCGGCCAAGCACGTTCAGCATATGAATATGAAACCAACTGACAGGAATCCACAAGATACACACACACACACATATATATTGATACATATTGGCATACTATATTGATGGAAGTCAAAATCAATTTCCAGTGACAGCAGACAGAGCTGAAGATTTTTGCCCGTGCTGTCGTGCAGCTACTGCAACTTGTCTTGGTCTTTGCCTGCGGCCTATTAGGCAAATTAGTTTGCCTGATTGCGAATTGCATGAATATGGCAGGCGACATGAATCGAGTACTCGTTTCCCACTCGTAAATGTCTTTGCATGCTCTGGATTTATGTGACTCTCTATCTGTGTGTATGTGTGTGGGGGTGCTTTAAGCTGATTTATGTTAATGGGTTTGCCAAATATTTGCAGCACTTTGGCGAACGTTATGATGATGATTATTAGCCATGTTTGCCATTGTTGTAAAACTGTCATACGTGTCTGGCCGGCAGTTGCCGACATTTGCAAAGAAAAGTTAAATAAAGTAAGACAAGTCAGTTATAGTGGCCACACCTGTAGATACCCTGTAGACGGAAGAAAGAAATATTGTTTTACTTTTGATTTCTGCACAAATTTCATTGAAGTTTTACGCTTGGCTACACAACAAGCTTAGTTCTCTATTTATGAGAAAGTTATTAAACTTTTTATTTACTTTTTTACATATTTATTGTTTTCTTAACTTTTCTGCCTAAATTATGTTTTAATTTTCTAAACACTTTGATAAAACTGGCAATTTGGAAGTTTTAAAAAATCAGCAGAAAATATGATTTCTTTTTCCACTCACTCTCGAGTATTAAAAACTTTATGAACGCTCTGCGCTCTATTTCTATTTACAAACATTTATTACGACCATTTTTGCAGGATTTTATGAGCATCCGCACTAGGGTATAAAAAGCTTGCAAAAACTAAGCTCAACTGGGCGAGGCCGGGGCTGGGGAATGGGAATGGCAGACAAACGCGAAACGTGAAACGTGACAGACGTGATGTTTATGTGAATGAAGCAAGCGACCTGTCTGTCCGTCTGTCCTTGTTCGTCCAATCGACATCATCAACATAATTCGCACTGGCAAAAGGCAAATGGACTAATAGCAAACTAAGCAATAAGCCTTGAATCGGAGTTAAGCAGACGATTGTGGGGCATCGCTTTGGCATTCATATGCATATCCCTGACAGCAGCAGCGGCAGCACTTAAAGTCACCCGAGTGCCCAGGAAACTACGTGACAATGTCAGACCTGGGGCGAAGTGGGTTGGGCTCTAACTTTTCGTCGCCTAACACGGCCACGCCCCTGTTTCGCGGCCTCACGGCGAACTTGTCGCGCATATGTTGCCAAGACAGCACAAGGCACACGGCACACACGATATCGTTGCTGTCTCATTCCCCTTCCCTCCTCTCTCTCTCCCTTTCGCTGCTATTGGTAGTGTAAATATTTAAACAATAATAAGTTGGCGGAAAAACGCAGCAAAACTCTTCTATGCGTGTGTGTGTGTGTGCAAAATGGCGACGAAAACTTTTGTTATCTTTTCACCATGAAAACGACACGAAATGGAAAGACCTAGCTCGGTCTCTGAACGTGCACTAATCGTGTTTGTTGGCAGTAGAGAGGGAAAGAGGAAATGTAGCATAGGTGGAATAAGTATACGCCAAGTGTGACGTATACACAGCGTGCGCTGTGTTTGTCTATGCTGCGATATATCGCATTTCATGTTTTCAATTAGCGTTAATGTCAGACGCGACGTACGACGCGAGCTGGGACTCCCACTGTCTGAAATTATATATGGTATACGTATGTTCCTTCGCCGGGGTTGGGGTGTATCTGTTGACATAGAAATGTGGAAATGAAGTGCGCAGAAGAATGCGAACTAATAAATTTAATTGCCTGGCTGAACCCTGAAGTTTAAAGTGAAATTCGATCGATCGATCGATGTTGTAACTCAATATACCCGCTTTATATGCATATATATTCAAAATAGTTAATGGCACGCATAAAGGCTTGTCACTCTCTCCGTCTCTCTGCAGTTGCTGCTGTATAAATATTGTCATAGTAGTCGTAGTCGCAGCCCCCTCGCAAGAGTGTCATTTGCATAAATGTCAATCATACGCCGCGTGTAGCACAACGTTGTCTGCCTCTGACTCTGGGTTGTGCCTAAAGTCGCTACAGAAGTACACAAACATATTCGGGGGCACATCTTACCATGACACGCCCCTCTTCCCTTCCCCATATGCTGCTCGATTTGCGTTCTATTTCAAAATTGAATTTCGGCACTGATTATGTATATTTCTTTTTTGCAGCTCCAGTCCTGGGGGACTACAACTCAGGGTATTCTGCCATACGCTGTATGTTGCTGTTGCTATCGCTATCTCTGTCACACTCACACAGTTGGGCAGGGGGTGCATAAATAAGCGGCACTCAATTATTCGTGCTGTGGCTGAGGCAATACCCCGTTGGTAATCCTTTATCCTTGTACCTGCGACGTGCCGATTTGATTTGCTTTGCAATTTATTGTTGAGTCATGCCAGCACACACAAACACACGGACAGATGCCAAAACAGAGTTTGCATATGGCGCCTCTATATAATATTGACCTGATAAACGTTTTATAAGCTTCATGTTTATGCTAATGTGCTGCGCGATTCAATGCTCGATGGGTTCCTTAAGACATTTCGTATTAAACTTCAAATAAAAATCGTGTGTCTGTTGCTGTAAATTGAGCGCAGAATAAACCTAATTTCTGGTTTGTTTTCAGCATTCAACTGCCTCTCTCTCTCTCTCCCTCTCTTTCCGTTGTCTTTAGCTCGTATTACAAACCTTTTCGCCCGTTCACTCTTCCACATTTCCCCACACTGTGCAAAACTTTGGGCTCGATGGAAATTTTTCATTTGAAGTGAAACGACGCTGAGAATTTATCTGCATTTTCGTTTTGACTGGTACCACGACCCTCACCTCTCTATGTTGCCCCATTTACCCCATTTAATTGTGGCCCATTTCATTTTTATTTGCAATTTGCCTTTGAGGTTTCTGGTGTAACATTTAATTGAACATTTTTGTTCGAAAAGTTTCCCTGCACTCCAGTTTTTTTGTTTGGAGTTCCTTTTATTTTTAGCTGGGGTCAATTTCTAAATTTTCAGCTCATTAAGAAGTGAGGAGAAGTCCAAAATGATTGCTAGCTCAATATGCGTTTAATTGTGATGGAGAGTCGAGAAATTTGCTGCAGTTTAATGGAACGGAAGCAGAACTGCATCAAGCCATTTGAAATAATTTTTTAATGATTGCCATATGAATGTTTAATGGCAAAACCGCGACAATTGATGGACAGTTTGATTTGCTATGCAGCTGATGGGCACGTCGGCTAATTGAGTATGTTAATTATACTTTGATTGTTGCACTAAAATTAATATAAATTATCGTGGGCAGGGGCGGTCCGTTCAAATTGCACTCCAAGTGTGATTAAAAAAAGTGTAGAAAAAATGCGAAATTCAATTTAAAATATTTAAATGTATATAGGCCACATATATATACAAAATATTCCGGAAAATCCGCAGAATATAATGATGATCCCGACGATGCTAATAACGATGATGACGGCGGAGAATGTCAATTTTTCATTCGCATTCAAATTGATGGGGAAAAAGTGTCAGCGTCAGTTGCCTGCCAGCGCCCACTGTTAATCGAAAAGTGAAAATAACAACGGGTTGACAACAGCAAAGTAATCAAGCTGCTTAAAGCACACGATATTTAAATTGCAAGTTCACTATTAAAAAAAAGACTTTATATGGATGATGGATGGATTAACTAAAGTCGAACTAAATAACAATTCTCTTTATGCATTTCTTGATAGTAGCTTATAATGTGTGATGAAAATGTCTATAACTTATATCAAACTTCTTGTCGTTAGTTCATACAATATATAATTACTACATGGCAATCTCTTTTTGAACTAGTGCTGGGGAAACATTGATGTGCGTTGAGGTTTTTCATGTGATACGTGTACATCGATGTTTATCGTCGATTTTTTGAGAGTTTTCCCCCTGAGGCACCATACAAAAATCCGCTAGTATATATATTTATATTTAACTACGAGTATATATAAAGTACATTGTATTCAATGCAGCTCACACATTCTTCATTGTTAATTGTTGTTGAAAATTTCAATTAAGTTGGCTTTTGTTGACCTCACCAATCCAATTGGTCTGGGTCTTCGTCTGACTGAACTGGCCGTTCATGAACGCATCATGAATCGATATACATACTATATAAATATACAAGTATGAATCGATTCTGGATTCTGACGACCACCAGACTTAATTAGCTTCGTTGCCAAAGGCGTAAGTTGGCCAATGAGTTGTCTGTGTGACAGACAATCGACCCATTTCACTGGCAATTGCACTTTCGGCTTTCAGTTGCCAAGCCCATTATTAAGTCAGAAAATGCAATACAATAAAATGTGCACATAGTACTCTATATATACGCATGTACATATGTACTATATACTCTGTTCGAGTGGTCAGTTGTGAAAGTCAAGTCTGGAAAATACTTTATGCAATGTGCAAACAGCTCGCGGCGACGGCGTCGCGTCGGTGGCAACTGCAGAATGAAATGAAATGCTATTTAAAATACTGAAACATTTGCTCTCTTTAAACATACATATTATATTTGATATTATTGAATTTACTTGCGTTTGTCTGCTTTTTTTTAATTTTAATATAAATAATTTTTATTAAAGGTAAACGAAATTTAATTCTTGGGCTGTAAAGTTGTAATTTAATTATTTATTTTTCATTATTTAAATTCACAACTTTGATGTGTTTGAAATTTGAGTTTAATCAAAGCAATCAATCAAAGCACAAAGTTTGCTGGCTTTATATTTACACCTTTAAACGGATAAAATTGATTTTGTTTAATTTAAACTTTAATATTTTTATAAAAGTATTGAATTTTGTTTCACTTAATGATATCAGTTTATTAGGGATATTCTCGTATCAACTATTTAATCTGCAGCAACTAATGCATCAGGCAATTATTCACTGCATTAGTTAAATGCATTTACCAAATCAAATAAACTCTACTAATGGCACTAATCCCTCCCCAGTTGATCAGATTTAAGACAGAACCAAAATAGTATAATATGATTTATTATTATTTTATTTATTTATATATTTACTGTCAGTGTTTATTTGCGACTTGTTTACGATGATTCGGAACAGAGAAAATTCGAATTTGCATTTATAAAGCGCATCTTGAATATTCCCAGATTCAATTATTTCTGTTTCATCCTGGAAAACCGATGTGCTCCAGGATGAAACAGAAATAGAGATAGATAGAGAGAGGGAAGAGGGTTGTGGGGGAATATGCATTGAGCATAAATCGAATGCGGTCGCGGTGAATGGTCGCCTGGTTGACCGAGTTGGTCAACCGTTGGTTGAGCCAGCAAATGGCAGCAAATTAGAGCTGAAGTGTTTTGCGCTTGTTCTAATTCTTCGCCTCGCTGCCCGTTGAAAAATCGAAGTCGCTTTCGCCACCGCCAGCACCGCCAGGAGTCGCAGCAGCGCCAGACGAGGAGGCACTGGCTAGCGTTGGGTGTGCCGCGGTTGCCGCCTCCTGGGCTGGTTTCGCGCTTGAGCTATCATCCGTTTCGCTGCTGTCAACGAAATTAACGCGCTTCTTCTTCTTCGGCTGCTGTTGCTGGTGCGGCGATTGCTGCTGCTGCTGGGGATGCGCATCATTAGGCGCTGCTTGTTTGTCTGTCGACGCAAGTATCGATGTGGGTCTGACAGGTTTCGAAGCAGCAGCAGCAACAGCAGTTGGCGGTTGACTGGCTTCGCTGGCTTCAGCAGGGGGCGGCACTTGGTCCACTTCCTGCTCGGCTGGCTCGCTGCCGGTGTTGTTGTTCTCAGACAAGGGATAGGCGACTTCCTGTTGTTCCTGCTGCTGCTGCTGTTGTTCTTGCTGCTGCTGCTGCTGATGTTGCTGCTCGGCATAGTAGTCATAATTTGTTGTGCCGGCATCGTAGTCCTGCCCTGCGTAGCTGCCATCTGGGGCATACTGTGCCGCATTGGGATCGGCAATGTACTGGCCAGTTGCCTCGTCGTATATGTATCCCGGATAGGCATTCGGATCATAGCCAGCTGCATATTGGCCGGCATCGTAGTTGCTGTAATCCATGTTGGAGTACTCCTGCTGTGCTGCAGCTGCCTCTGCCTCAGCGCCACCAGCCTCACTAGCGACAGCGCCAGCGCCAGCATCTGCACCAGCTGCCGGCCCCGCTGCACTTGTCGCTGCCGACTCTGGCGCATCCGTTGCATATTGCTGATAGTCCATGGGATTTCCGATTTCACTATAAAGCGGCTCGCCCGCCGACTGCGACAACTGTTGCTGCTGCTGCTGGCTGGACTCGACGCTGGCGTAGCTCGGCTCACCTGGGTCGCCATAACTAATGGCATCATATTGCCCGTAATCGATCTGGGACGTATCGTGCTGCTGTTGCTGCTGTTGTTCCGGCAACAGTTGCCTCTCCTCCCGTTCCCGCTCGTGCTCCAACTCGTGCTGTGGTGCGTTGCTTGCCAAATTCTCGAATAATCCCTGTGATTGTGCTCCTGCACCTCCAGCTGCTGCCGCCGCCACTGCTGCTGCTGCTGCCGCTGTTGTTGCTGTTGTTGCTGCTGCTGCTGCTGCCGCTGTCAAACGTTCGCCGTAAATGGCATTTTCAATATTCTCAATCGACACTCTGGGCTTAGCGGATGGCTCATTGCTTGCCGGCGTTGGCGGCGACAATTGATTACCCCGTGCTAGGTGCTCATCAACCGCAGCCGCTGCCTTCTGTAGGGCAGCACGGCTGGCTTTGACTTCGTCTAGCAAATCATTGCTGATGCCACCAACGAGGCCGCCAAGTGTGCCAGCCCCAGCTCCAGCTACGCCACCTCCCCCGGCTGTTCCGCCTGCTCCCACAATTGTTTTTCTCTGCAGCGCCAGTTTGTCTTCGAAAGGTTCTCGCGCTGCTGTCATTGATGTTGGTAGCTCAGGCAGCCAGGGCTCATCGATTTTCAGCTCGCCAAAGTATGCTTCGAAATTGTGTTGTTGCTGCTGTGGATGTTGCTGCTGTGGCTGTGACTGCTGTTGCTGCTGCTGGAATGGCTCATTATGGCCACCGACACTTGGCGATTTTTCATGCTCGACTTTAGTCACGCGTGAATTTGGCCAGGCATCCTGCGGCTGGAGTCCTTGTTGACTGCCCCTACGCAGCTGTGCTGCCATTTGCGGTCGTCCGACGTCATCGATGCCAACTCCAGTGCCTGTGCCTGTGCCCGTGCCAGCTGCAGCCGGCAGCTCAGTCAGTTCCGTCAGCGTCGCCGTCTTTGGCAATTTATCAAATGTCAACGAGGATGTTGCCAGTGTCGAGGATGTGCTGCTCAGCTCCCGCCCACTCGACCCTGGCGACGTTGTGGCCGTCGTTGTCGTTGTTGTTGTTGGCAACGTTGTCATTGCTGTTGTTGTTGTTGTCCTTCCTGCTTGATATTCACCTGCTGCCAGGGCAGCCGCATCAAAGTGCGTCATGCGCTCCGGCAAATCGGCATTTTCATTGTCCAGGGCGCGCAATGTGGCGCGCAGATCGAACAGGTTTGAGGTGCCAAGTGGTGGCTGTGCCACGCCCAGACCTGCCATGCCCAACCCCGCACCAGCATATAGTTCCGGCGGCAGTGGCACATAGACGGGCTGAGGTGCAAACTGTGGTGCTAATAACATGCCAGGATGATGTGCAGGCGTGGGCGTGGCCATGGCATAGGCCCATTGCTGTGGCGCCACCAAAGGCTGGCTGGGATTCGCCGCTGGATTTGGCTGCAGCGTTGTAGCAGTAGCTCCAGCTGCAGCGCTTCCAGTTGCCGTCGCCTGTGGCTGCAGTAACACAGGAATTGCCGTTGCTGGGGATGTTGTTGTTGTCGTTGTCTGTTGAATGCTTCGCAGCGTTTGGTTTTGCACCAATTTCGCAAAGTACATTTGATATTGCAGCTGGCAAGGGGAGAAAAGGAAGCATATGGAGAGCAGGTGAAGATAGAGAAAAGATACATTGATTAAGGTTGGACGAGATTACCTTATTGACATAGCTCACCTTCATCATTTTGAGTCGCTCGCTGCGCTGTGACATGGCCGCCGTCTGCTCATCGATGCGCTCCAGCATCTGCACCAGCTTCTTGTTGCGCTCGTTGCGTTTCGTCTGCTCCTCCAGAAACTCGGCATATTTCTGGCGGGTCTTTTGCCGCACACTCTTGTCACTGAGTGGTAGAGAGATCAGATATAGCAAAGATATAACAACCCACTGTGCATGAGTTATACTTACAACTCGCTGCGCTTCTGCAGCACCTTGTCCAGTTTGTGCTCCAGCTGCTGGCGATTGCTCTCGCTGTGACGGAGGTGGGGAAATAAATGGTGCGCACGATAAGATAAGACAACACATTATATATATATATACACTCTATATAAATATCTTTACTATATATGTAACAATAAATGTTTCTTGTCTCTTTAAACAGACCGGTAAGGTAATCGATTTTTGTATCGCATTAACATAACATTTGATTAACAGTAGATGCGCATAACTTAAACATCGATTATTCTATGTAAACAACTAAACAGTAAACAAAATTGGGTTTTCCATAAATGTTAAGTATGTTAAAACGAATGTGTGAATGAATTGATAGTTTTTTAACAACTTTTCTCTTTTCCCCGGTCAACATATCGTGAATGTTTTTTTGCAAATGAACAACAAGAATGTAACACAGTGTACCCATGATTAAAATTCGACAGAGTCCGGTTGAGAAATTAATTTATTCAGTTCAACATTAAACTTTCAACTAGTAACAGCTGTTAAACATTTTTCACGTCGTTTACGCAAAAGAATGCCTTATAATCGACAAGAAATTGCAATACACCTCATGCTAGAACAAGAAGAGCATATTTAGCCTAAGAATCATGCTGGAAAATCTCTAAGTACATGTCGCTGAGATACTATAAACATACTTTTCATTCTAAAATACAGCATTTCTATAAAGTATTTAGAAATTCAAAGTGAACAAACTTTTTTTCTAAATATAACTTTACAATTTACTAATATTATCTGATTGCGAGCACATTGAATAAGAAGCAATATCAACAGCTTTCTTTATTCAATGTAACGTTTCAGACGATAAAAAAAAACTATAGACAATCGATAATGTACCAACCTAGTGACTTTGTTTGCAACTGCTGAGCAAATATTTAAATATAACAACTAATGTAATATCTCGTGTTATCTGCGCTACGAAATAAAAAACAGTATTAAACTGAACATCGCCTTTAATAAGTACAAGTGCTTAAAATCCGAAGTAACTTAATTAAACTATAATAAAGCTAAATATGTTGAAACGAATGTAAGAAAATCGGGATTAAGAGGATATTATTTAAGTTATGAATATAAGTACAATGAGAACCATAAGGCCATGGATCTGGAAGAGTCAAAAATAAAGTTCCTGCTTGTTTTGTATTTAGTAGTGTATCTTATCTTGTTAGAAGTAAAGAGTAGCTGCAGTAAAAGTCTTTGGACAATGCTTTTCGGCTAGCACTGTATAAGCTGCTTTCGATTTCGTCTTAATTAAATGTGTTTTGGACAGCCAATTCCATATGTGCAACAAATATGCATTCCTACTCTTTGTCAATATCTCGTGTAAATACTTGGGATTAAAAATCTTTTTCCACTGGGGTGAGGGAATCGGATAGAAGGTATTCGAATTGAATATATGAAGATTGCCACAAGTCATTGTTTTAAAGATTTTTGTGCCACACATTTTGGCTACGACGCGAGTGACCAAATACGGCCCATTGTACAGATACTCGTGTTCACTGAAGTTTGCACGAAGCTCGTCGAGGAATATTTGTATTATCTGGCGACCAACGCCTCCGTGTTGTACACCGATAACCGCATTTCCCAATAGCTTAGAGTTCTCGGCTCCTACGTAGTTCAGTGGTAAAGCCCCAATGTTGCGGAGTACTACAACGTCCGAGTCTATATAGATGCCCCCATAGCGATAAAGGCTCACTAAACGAAGCATATCAGACAAATGTTCAGTTCGAAACCTAAATGGAGAGAGAGAATAAGTTGAAATGACTAAGCTCAATGGTCGCCTACTCACGGTGAGCTGAAGATACGAGGGTCGTTTGATAAGTCCGTGACTTTTTGTATTTGCCGCGCACCTGCTCTAAATACAACACTGCTCCTGTCAGCAGTTATCGATTAACAGCTGACTGTAAAATTTTGAGAAAGCTGCGTTTTTTGGTTTGCGTTTTATAGGCATTGAAAGCAGACGATCTCGTGAATTTTAACGAAAATGGAAAAAAGTGAATTTCGTGTGCTAATTAAGCATTATTTTTTGCGTAAAAAATCCATCACCGAAACCAAGGAAAGACTTGATAAATATTATGGGGACTCTGCACCATCAATTTCAATGGTTAAGAAATGGTTTACTGAGTTCCGTTGTGGTCGTACCAGTACAAGTGATGCCGAACGTTCAGGTCGCCCAAAAGAGGTCGTCATGCCAGAAATCGTCGACAAAATCCATGGAATGATATTGGATGATCGGAGAATGAAAGTGCGTGAGGTAGCTGAGGCTGTAGGCATCTCAACTGAACGGGTACATCACATTTTACATGAATATTTGGACATGAAAAAGCTTTCCGCGCGATGGGTGCCGCGATTGCTCACACACGACCATAAGCGCAACCGTGTGACCATTTCAAAGGAGTGTTTGGCGATGTTCAACCGCAATCCAAACGAATTTTTGCGCCGTTTCGTTACCGTAGACGAAACATGGATCCACCACACCACACCAGAGACCAAAGAACAATCAAGACAGTGGGTTTCTCCGGGTGAACGTGCACCAAAGAAGGCCAAGGTGGGTCTGTCGGCCAACAAGGTCATGGCCACAGTTTTTTGGGATGCACAAGGTATCATTCACATCGATTACCTTGAAAAGGGTAAAACGATCACCGGCGAATATTATTCAGAGCTTTTGGACAGATTCGATATTGATTTGAAGCAGAAACGACCGCATTTGGCGAAAAAAAAAGTGCTGTTCCATCAGGACAATGCACGGGTGCACACGTGTGTAGTCAGCATGGCAAAATTTCATAAATTGGGCTACGAACTGCTACCCCATCCAGCATATTCTCCAGATTTAGCCCCCTGTGACTATTTTTTGATTCCAAACATGAAGAAATGGCTCGGCGGTAAGAGATTCGGGTCAAATGAAGAGGTCATCACAGAAACAAACGACTATTTTGAGGGCCTTGAGAAAACCTATTATTTGGAAGGAATAAAAAAATTGGAAAAACGCTGGACTAAATGTATAGAGCTAAAAGGAGATTATGTTGAGAAATAAAACGCTTCTTTGACGAAAAAAATATATTTTATTCAAAAAGTCACGGACTTATCAAACGACCCTCGTAGCTCCCTTTTTCAGCCAATCCTCGATAGGGGTATCCTTTGTATATCGCCAAATATTTAACTGACGGAAATGAACATTTGAATAGCTTAAAAGTGATTCGATCATGGGATCAAGTTCTCTGGGCATAAATGTGGGACTTGCGAACAGAACAAATACTTGAAATTCTGGGTTATTCAATGCAGCCGATTCTATCGAACAGGCTTGTCGTGTAGTCAAATTGAGAATATTTGGCTTATCCGGGGAGTGGCAATTTGTTTCGTGGAAGAATATAGTTCGATCGGGTGAGGGCTGCACATCCGACAGTAACACATCCTCAAGAGCAATTAAATGTTCAGGGTCATAATTCTTTTTGTCTAGGTAACAGCGATATAATTCAATTCGAGGATCGTTTAAAATCACGTATATTAACTCCATTATCTGAATGCCAGCTATTGCCAATATCAAGCGTTTGAACTTCCTCAAAGTAACACCCATCATGGTTAGATGTGGAACGACGTTCATTTAAAACTGACGAACTAACTAAGAAAATCTTCACTTGGCAGTCACAATTTGTGCAAATATAATATTATATAATATTTAATCAACTGCAGGTTAACTGTGCAAACATATATTGCATATAGTTAATATAAATGCAATTGAATACACTTTTAAGGTTGGGGAATGAAATGAAACACTTGAACAGAAAATATACATATAATATTAGTATATACACTTGTCGGCACTATTATTTTGATCGGTCTTCTAATCCACTGTACATTGTTTTGGTTTTGTCTTTTGTTTATTGATGTTGTTGTATTAAACGAAAATTCCGTTTGTTTGTATTTCAAATCAGATCAGTTCAATTCCTTTTCCATAGGTCAACTGTACCATTTACTGAATTATTCATAACATATGACGCATCACTGTACTTGTACACATTTCAACACATTTTTCGGTTGTTCAAAAGATACGAAGTTCAAGGACACAACTGCTTCCTTATGCAAGCCAATTTATATTGATCTTACTATTTTATTATTATTATAACTTATGTAAGCAAGCTGGAGCACCAAGTAAATCGATTAAAGTGAACTTCGTATTCTATAGTATATAGTGAATGGTACTGTACTTATATATGCATATTTCCTATTGTTTTAACGATGCTTGTTTTAATGTTCTATTTGAAATGAAAATATTTCTTAAAAACAATGCACCAACCTGCGCTGCAATTTCTCTTGCAGCAGCTCCACTTGCAACTTGTAGTTGTCCAGCTCAGCCTGCGGATACATGTCGAAAGAGAGCGAGCTCACGTTTCTCTGTTAGCGTCCTGGTGCCTGCTGCTGGTGCTGGTGCTGCTGCTCCTGGTCGTGCTCATCCAACTGCCAACGGGGAACTGCACTCGAGTATTGACACAGTTTGCGTGGCGGGGCTGGGCTTCGCTTGGCGCGGAATACAATAAATACGACAATATGAGCTATTTTTAAAGCAGCTTTATTTGAATAGCCGCATAAAATGTCCACGTGTGTGCGTGTGTGTGCTTCGCATTTGTTTATTGAGTCGCGTTGTCATGACTACCTCAATTCTTAGCTGGGTATTTGCCTCGCTTCTTTTGCTTTCCTTCTATCAATTTCCTTTCTATTTTTTGGCTTTTTGGTGGTTGCTTGGCATTGGCCTGTGGCGACAGGGACAACCAGAACGACAACGACAGCGACAACTCGACGACCGACGACCTGCCCTTATTGATTTTGCTTTGGCCCTTTTCGGGAATTTGCTGATGCCACACAATGTGGCAGGCATTGCGAGCGACTGACTAACTTTCGATTTTGCGCATCATGAATTATCCATGCTGTTGTCCAGGGCAGGCAGCACGGGGGACACTAATTACACACGCTTGGAAAGTGGGTCGACATTGCTTTTGGGCGCTTTTTAAAACTTTTACCAGCACACACACATAGAGGGGGCAAAAATGTGTCGAGAATCGTCGGGACTAGCCAGAGCATTTGTCATGCATTGCACGAGATTTGCCTGCACGAGCGACCGCAGCTTCTCAACCCTCACTGGGCCACGGAGCTGCCCGAAAACACATGTCCTCACACACACGCACCCCTATATATATGTAACATATATATGTATGTATATGTGCTGAAGCAAAGTTGGTCAGCCAAGCGTGCGGCACCTGAATGTGAATTAATGGTAGCGTCTATCACTCCAGCCCGGCCACAGACAACAACACACTGACATATTCACACGGCGACCATCATGCACAGTGCCGCGACATCGTCGGTTAGTGGACATGCACCTCGTACAATGCGTCCAGTCCTTACCCCCATCCCAACCCGACCAAACCCTCTGTTCCTCTGGCTCGGCATATGCCGTTGTCGTCACGGTGTCGTGGTTGCGGGTCGCAATATAAAATTTTTGGTTATTTACACTGGCCCAACTGAAGCTGGGAACATAAGTGCGGCTGCTCATGTAGCAGAGTGTGCGCGGGTGTACATGTGCATGTGTGAGTGACACGCAGGTCCTTTATGCAAAGGGGTCGGTTTTAGATCCTGGCAAAGTGAGCTGAGCTAAGGCTGAAGGTTTTTCAGTTTCGGCTGAGAGGAGAAAACCAGTTTGGCGGTGATATGGATATGACAAGTTTATAGTTTGTACCTCCCATGTTCCAAATTGCTGAGAACATGTAAAAACATGTGGATTGATGGAAGTATGGTTTAATGTAGAAACATTTTAAGTAGCTTAATTGGCCATAAATTAAATTTAGTGCTCAACATTTAAAATTGGCTTTACCTGTGTATAGTATACTGGAGAGCTAATGGCAAATGTAGTGACAATAGGTTACTAACTTACTTATAGGACATAATAATATACTGAGGAATCTTATCTGCTTATTTTTTAATGAAAAAATAGAAAAAATTTTGAGTTTTAATTTTTATGAGTGCATTTTACTGTCCCTGGTAAAAACAATAAACATCTAGACAATTCGAAAAATATCAGAAATTATCATATTTCAATCATAATACAATATTTATTAAATTGTCATGAATTTCATTCATATTTTTAAATAATTAAAATAATCTGAAGTGTATATTTTCTTAATTGCTGGATATAATATTGTTTATACAGTAGATTCGCTCGATGTAGCGATAACTAGGTATTGGGTGTGGAATATACAACAGTTTCAATTGCCAGGCAACTAAAGTAACTGAACCTGCACTCATTGCAGCACTCACAGACAGTGTAGTAAAAGGCCAAAAAGCGATTTTGATTGGTAAAATGCCGCTGACATGCGAACATCACGGGGAATGAGTACGGAGCGCATGACTGATTGATTTTTAGTCTATTATAATAGTTGCGAAATATTCCACAGGCATGTCGCGGCATATCTATTTGTAATTTGCACAAGCTGTTGGCGTAGGTATTGTGCCCAGGGATACCCTATACAAATTTACAGTAACTTAAATCAAAGCTGCCTTAAATCTTTACCAGCTCTGAAGTCTGCACATATTTCTCAGCAATGCAATTTTACCATAATTGACAGACCATTCAAGTTGGCATATCCTCTCTTGTTCGAGAACTTACAGGATATGCAATTCACCATGGCAAGCGTTATGCAAAGCGGTTCGCTCTTCTGTTTTTGTCAATAAAATTCATTGAATAAACATGGAAATGCGCTTAAAATTTGATAATTCATGATTTAGTTGAATCGAGACTGAAGTTTTGCATGGCGCTAAATTTACAGGGCGTGCGAAAGAGATAGGAAAGGGGAGAGAGAGAGAGAGAGTAAGAGGGGAAATGGGCAGGACTTTTTGAAATTTGGTCAATGGGAATTTATGTGTATGGCTTTATGCTGCAAATGCCAGACTTTGTGACTGGGTGCCAGTGTGTGTGTGAGTGTGTATCGGTGTGCGCTGCTTATCAGTCGCTGCACAGCGCACTTTTTGGCGCACTTAATTTTAGCTGGCGTTCTCGAAGAGAGAAAAACCAGATGAAGAAACTGGCGGCAGCGACCTCTGCGCCTTTTTCCCGATTCGTAGTCAATGAAGTAGAAAACTGAAAACTTTTTCTTTGCAGTCTATTAAAAATAATGGACGCTGACAGCGAAACCACTCGGCGAGTGCGAAAAGGCGCCGCATGCAGTCTCCAGTCTCCAGTTGCCCTCTCCCACTTCCTTCTGCATGGGTGAGACAGTGGCGCGCATTAAATTAATATGATTGTATGTATATATGTATGTGCGTATGTGTGTTTGTCTGTGCGCGTATCGGGTAATTTCTCATTGCACTCCATTCATAGAGAGCTGGCGCTGTCGTTGCATTTGCGACCACTTGCGGTCTCTTTTATGTCTGACCCATAGGGTAAATGGAACACGTTCAACAACCCAAACATGAACGAATATATAATTGAAATCTAACGGTTAGACTATAGCAATTTGCTACACATTCTATATGCCAACTTTGTATACATTTTTCCACTAAGAAAAATTGAAAATTCTTAAGGACATAGAAATATTAAATGTATAAATGTATAACCACTCTCAGTTTGTTTGAGTTCAAGATAAGTAGTTCAATGCATTGGCAGAGGGTGCAAAAGTCACCTGCACTTGCCGTACAATCTTTATTATATCTTTTTGTACCCTGTAAATTGCACAATAAGAAGTACTAGGAATAAATCTACCATATTAAATGCTACAGGCCGATAAGCGGCTCAGTATATCGATAGATTGTATCGCATGAGCTCAAAAAGGATTCATGTTAGGCTGCTGTTATGCCAAGATGAGTTAACATAACAGTTTAAACATAAGATTAGCATAACATAATTATAAAAATGCATACATGTTTTGTTTTTTGTAGAATACTAATTAAATGTATTATTAATTTTGAAAGTAATGTCACTAGTTAATAGAGGAGTATCTGTACGTCTAGCACGTGCTGCACATTTTCCCCAGTGCGCTGCGGGTATGCCGTGAAAATTGCCAAGCGACGACGCGCAGGTTCTGTGGTTAATGCTATAATTTAATTGTAATGCGGGTCTGGAGCTGGAGTCGGGGCACACAACACGAGGAGCTGCACGGAGAGGGAGGCAGTGGTCTGGCGTCGCGAGTGCCAATAATTTAACTTGCAATCAGCGCAGCATTTATTGGGTTAAACATATAAGACAGCGGGCCGCGAAAGCCAACAGCCATGGAAAGATAGTCGCAGAAGGAGAGAGAGAGATGGAAATAAAGAAAGAGCGAGAGAGGTAGTGAAGAAGAAGAAGCATGCCGGGAATGCGCAGCAGACACACATGCCAGTTGACTGGCCAAGAAGTGAATGAACCCAAAGGAGAAGCCGCAAAAGATGCAATAAGAGAGCGCTGGCAAATAAATTCAGCTGCTGCCCTCCCCTCCCCTGCACCGATCCCGCTGAGAATTATTCCTTCTCCTTCATGGAACACAACTTGCAAAGGCGCCAACTACAGTTTGGCATTTCTGCACGTAAGGACAAAGGCGGCAAATGCGTGCCGCACTCATTGGCGCTCGGCCAAAGCGACAGATGGCAATAAAACGAGAGGAGCAGAGGCAGCGGCAAGAGTAACTGGAAGTGGTAGTGGCTGTGGCTGTGGATGAGGAGGAGACAGACTGGCAACCTGCAGCGACTTTGGCCTAGGAACAGTTGCCGTGTCAACAGCAAACAAACAGCCAAGTTGCTTCTGCTTCTGCCACACTGCGCCATGTGCTGCAACACAATCAGTTGCAATGGAGGACGCCGCTGAGCTGGAAGCTTCACGCGACGAGCAGGCCCAGAAGTTAAAGCACATGATGCTGGCCGTTGCCTTTAAGGAAGCCTGCGATAAGCTGACCCTGGAGCAGCGTTCGCAGCGCTTGGAAATGCATCACCCACTGCCACATATGCCTGCCTCGTTGCGTCGCCTTCGTAGCTCATCTCTGCCAAGCGGGCAGAAGCAACCAAGGGCGGAGGCAGCAGGGCCAGGAGCATCGCGTGTGCTGTTGACAGGCAAGCGACTGCCACGCCTGCAATCATTGCTGGGTGAGCCGGAGGAGGATGGTACCGATGAACTGGACGAGAGTGTGCTGAATGCGCTGAAGTACGAGCGAGATTTGGATGCACTGCGCTCCTTCTTTGAGGCGGCACACGAGCAGCTGGGAATGACGCCGGAGGAGCTTGAAATGGAGCAGCCCAGTCGCCTGGAACTGGCCATTGCGGCGCTGAGTGGCAACAATAGCGCAGAGTCGGAAACGGCAAAAGAACTGCAACAATCCAAGGATGAGTTGCAGCAACTGCAGGCGGAGTTGGAGCAGCTGAAGGTGGACGGCAAGGCCAAGTTGCACGATCTGGACGAACGCATCGCGGACACCAGGTACAATCTGAAGTGCGTGTCACGCGTCAACGAGCTGGAGTACAGCCTGGTGGTGCGCTGGGAGCTGGCACGCGTCGACCAGGCACGCATCTGGGGCGAGAACGCCGAGCGCGCCTACCTGCGCGACATCCTGGACTGCAAGCAGCGCTTGTCGCGCGAGCAACGCGTCAGCCAGGAGCTGCATGCATTTCGGGCACGCGAAATGGATGATCTGCAGCAGCGCCTGACCCACTGGCAGCAGCACTACGCCAGCGAGATGCGGCGCATGGAGCGCGAGACTGAGGCGTGGGAGCTGCGCATACTTGAGGTGACCAAGTCGCTGGCCTGGCATCGTGCAGAGAATGCGCAGCATGTGCGCTTCGTGGGCGAATATCAGGCCAAGAAGGATGAGGAGCAGCGTCTGCTTGATCTGCAGCAGCATCGCATCGATTGCGCTGTGCGACTGCAGGCCTGGTGGCGCGGCACAATGGTGCGACGTGGCCTGGGTCCGTTCAAGAAGAAGCCCAAGCGAGGCAAGCGCGCCAAGGGGGCAGGCCAAGGCGGCAGCAAAAAATAGAAAGCGGGACGCCGCCTCCTTATGGAAATCAACTTGTGACTTAAAACCAATTAAAAAGTTGACGCTCGCTGCAGTTAACACGTCAGCGTCAACGCGGTCAGCGCCGGCGCCTGCAGTGGCGTTCCCCTTCCTCCCTCTTGGTGAGCCCTTAATGACATGCGGCCATTGTCAACAGCGGCCTCTCGCGGAGCATTGTTTACGCCTTGCTAATGGGCCACCAGGCTGGACCTCGACCTCGACCTGCTGCTGCCACTGCTGATGCTCCACGTCCGCATCAGCTTTGCCGCAGCTGAAGTTGAAGTTTCCGTTAAAGTTGTTTCCCTTTTTTTTTTGTGCGCGCCGTTTATTGTTTTGCCTTGCCTCGTGTTGGCCAAGTGGTTTCCACTGGCAACAATGGGCTGTCAGTTGGTTGTTATTGTTGTTTTGTTGTTGTTGCTTTCGAGCCGTTGGTGCATGGCGATAAACTGCGACAATTTGCCTGCGGAATGAGTGCAACTTTCTCTCTGTCACAGAAAGGCGAAAAAGGCGTGTGCGAGTGCGTAAGAGTGTGTGTGTGTGTGAGTGTGTGCGAATGTGTGTGCATTGTAATTTAAAATATAATTAATGGCCTCTCCCTTAATTTATTGAATTTGCATGGGCGCCAAGCACGTTGCCATGTTGCTCCTCTTTCTATCTCTGGCTCCCAGCTACCTCTCTCTCTCTCTTCTTTCTCTCTCGATGTCCCACTCACTTTGTTTGCTTATTGTTTGGCTTAATGCTCTCTTTTGTTTCATCCTCCGTCGCTGGCAATAAGAACAACAACAACAACACCAACCCAATAATGACTGCCACAAGTCCATTTCGTTGCGAGGCCTTTTGTTTATTTGCTGGCGGATGAATTAATGGAAGATGCTGATGCTGTTGCTGCAAGAAAGAATGCCCAACATCCGGCAAACAAATATCGCACCGAGCACAAACAACGCTATACCCCGTAAAAAGAAATTTGTATTGCATACAAAAACCAAGCGATATTAACAAACTAAATATATATCGTATATAATATAATTTCTGCCTATATTAAAGTTGCTAAGGGTCGATAGGAGGGATTACGTTGTATATCGATAGTTTAATTATCGCTTTTTTATTAAAATACTGTTAAGCGAATTTTAGTTAACATACCACAAGGTTAACATAACAGAAGGATTACATTGATGGGAGGATAACTTTGAGAACTTTTTCATGCTGTAACAAATTAAATAATAAAATTAAATTTTATTTTATTGATTGGTTATTTATATAATTAATTACAATACAGACATACTTTTGATGTTTCAAGTTTAAAAAGGGTAGATTGCAGTCCATTAACTTTGCGCTACTCCGCTTGGCTTATCAGTCTATATATCTTGTGCAATTTATGCAAGGCAAGAATGCGTTGTGTTGCACTCTTTTCATGCACAGATACCCTGTAAAAGATTTTCAAGTTGTTGTGCAAACATATACCCTATATTATGCGCTCTGTCAACCCTACGTTTGTTACTGTTACTTCTTGCTTTAGTTGAAACACTTGTGCTACAACAAAACGCTTGTTAGAAAATCCTTTAAAAATGGCGCGCTGCAGTAGCAGCGCAACAGCGTCTTTCTGTCCCGCAGGAAAAGGACCAACTAGGGCTCCCTAAAATTTACATACAAATTAGGGTTAATGAGCAGTGAAATTGTTATTTAACTTCACTTGGCCGTTAAGCGCTTTAAAGCACGCAACAACAACAACAGTAACAACAATTGAGCCGAGACCGGGCCGTGCCTGTTCCCGGGGCCTAAGCTTAAATAACCGCGCAGTTTGCGACACGTTTTAGAAATTTTCTAGTGCACGACAGAGTTTTTAATTGTTCAGTATTTCGTAGAAGGGTCCAATCACGGCGGCTCTGCTCACAGACGGCCTAGCATGCGGCATATTCGCACGCTAAATATTAATTGAATATTGCGCATACGCCACGTGCACGCACCAAAAATTAATTTCATCTTTTTAGAGCAACGAACCAGAATCGCCGCATGGACCCCATTCAGCCGAGTTTTATTTAAAATTTAATCAAACACTTTAATTTGATTAACAACGCACGTCTTTCAATATAAATTTATGGCCACACGACGCATAATCAGAGTCCCAGAGCGATCCCCCAGCACTGACCAGCCGTAAAAAAGGGTTAGCTGCAGGTCTCCCCCAGTCGCCATCGATGTGCCCCACATTCGTACACATTCCGTACCTTTTGCTCTTCGTCGTCGTTGCTTTCAACACTTCGACGCCGTCATTTGATATGCGTGCGTGACGTGCTGCTAGTCCGGGGAATGCTTCTGCTCCTGCTTCTGCTCCTGCTCCCCCTTATGGTGTCGATGGTGTCGATGTTTTAACGTCTAATAGCAACACGTACGTCTGATAAAATATTTTATTGGCATGTGTGTGTGTGCACACTCCTGTCGGTCAATT
Source organism: Zaprionus davidi (assembly GCA_018903715.1). Classification (NCBI taxonomy): domain Eukaryota; kingdom Metazoa; phylum Arthropoda; class Insecta; order Diptera; family Drosophilidae; genus Zaprionus; species Zaprionus davidi. Next base: position 4,575,716 of record JAEIGL010000003.1, read on the forward strand.
TATTTTATAGATTTTTTAAATGCCCTCTCCACCGATCCGTCCCTTCTCCCCTAGCCAGGCAATATGATAACTTATGAGCCTTGTTCGCAGCACCGTAATCATATTCCTCACAATCTGGGTTGGTTTATAACTCAATTGATGGGTTTTTATATTCCAAATTGCAGTTGCCTGTGCCTCTGCATCGTGAATACTTAATTCTTATAGATGTGTTGAAGTTTTAACATAAAAATATAATGCAATATATAAAAGAAAATCCAAAAGAAAGAAACATACACAATGTTTCAATAATTTTTGTTTTTATTTCTAAGTTTATTTCATATTTCATATACAATATATATCTACACGAGTATTTTCAAACTATTATATAAGTTACCATTTCTGAGCATACACAGTTCTCTGGAATAATCAAAATGTCTACACCTTTCAATCTTTTCTATTGATGATGCTGTCGAGTCGGTTGAATGTGCATATTTTATGAAATTAGACAGGGACTCCTGACTTTATCTGCCAGGTCAAGTGGGAGCGGACGCCGCGCACACTTGCATAAATCATTTTAATACACAACTTAAGTAAAACTGTAAAGCTGAACAAACACCGGAGGCACTTTTATTTGCCTACGTGTCTGCCGTCTGATCTGCCCACTACTCCCATACTCACACAACTCATCCTCCAACTCCTCCTCCACACACAGACACACAGAGGCGTATCTCGTCATGCAAATCTCGAATAAATCTTTCATTTCTGGTCCACGGAAATCACGGCAGGCGGTCAGCAGTTTTTGGCCCGCACTCGTTATAAACACACACACACATGCATTGTATACATACTTATATAGTCATATATATATAGAGACAGTCTGTATTTATCTGGCAAATGCCAAATGTCGACTACGATGGCAAACGACAGTCTGTCGACCGCCAATGTTGATTCAGAGTTCTCACTCTGGGCGGCTGCCGTCGCTGTGGGGCTGCTGTATGTGTTTGTGTGTGTGTGTATTGTCATTGTTGTACGCTGTGAAGCATGCCACGTTTCTTTTTTTTTGGCATAATTCAGCAATTAGCTGCCATGCGAGGCGCAACATTGATTCGCATTAGTCGCGGCCAGCGAGTTCATCGAACCTGACGTTGAGTTTTTAAAATCAAAGTGCGACGTTGAAATTCAATTTGCCTCCTGGCAGAAGGGGAGGGGGCTGTGCGGCAAGTGGGTGGTGGAGGGTGCAGAGAACAACAGATTCAAAAATGTAGCACGAAAAGTTTTTGGGCACAACGGCAAAATACGTTGTTATTTCGTTTGCTAACCGATGTTGTTGTTGTTGCTATTGCTGCTGAAATTGTTGTTGTTGCTGTGCGCCATTTGGAATTTTAAATATGGCGTCTGTTTTGTTTGAAAACGGAAACGAGTGTCTGTCAGTTTATTTGTTTGTTTGTTTGTTCGTTTTGCTCGTTTCTTGTTGATGTTGATGTTGTCGTCGCCGTCGACCCGAAATGAAGTCAAGCAACTTTTATGCCGTCGCTGTGGCAGAAAGGAAGCGTCATCTAATGTGTTAGTTTGCCTCTGACTGTATGTGTGTGTTCGTGTGTGTGTGTAATTGTCAATGCCAGTGGCGTCTCGTCTGCCAAAACATGGAGGGTGCCCAGCAAAGTCGGCAATAATTATGGAAATTCACCACGGCGCACACTAATAAAGTGAGCTTTGCATTTGGCATAGTCTACTTTTCGGCGCATTAATTTTAATACTATCAGCGGAACTTTACAAAGCATCAACTCGTGTAGCACCTTGCGCACTGCTCATTACATTAGCTGCAGAGATAAACAAATATTTTCTATTTGATTTTATGAATGCGCTTGTTACGAGGTGGGTTGTAAAGGGGTGCGCGCTATCAACATTACGGAAATGGGTAACCCTTGGCCAGTCGCTTATCGCGAATTCGCAAAAGCCTCGAATACGTGACACACATAAAGCGCCCCACACACACTTGCACATATTTCAGCTATATTTATGCAAATTGTTGTTTTTATAATGTTGCAACGAGCGGCGTCAGCTGCACCAGATAAACGTGCCAATAAATTAATGTGCTTTGCATTTCATTATTTGCTGTCCGTCAGGCGATTGTAATTTTATTTCTCTCCCCCTCTTCTGTCCCATTTTCCCCTGTTTCCCTCTCTGTATTTTTCTCTCTCCACTTTTTTTTTGTATTTTCACATATGCCACGCACATTCGATTTATTGCCGGCCTTCGTTCGGCTGCTTTCTAACTGCATTTTCCGGCTAGTTTAGCATTACACACAAGTTTAATTAAATGCTACGTGCTGCAGGCAATGCGCATATGTAAATGCAAATGCCCAGCAATAGCAACAACAACAACAACAATCATAATAACGGCAACAACAACTGTTGGCCAAATGTGGAAAAAAAGTGCCAAGTGCTTAGCTGTTCGCACAATGCAGCAAAGCAAACAAAACAAAACAATACAAAAACAGAAGCACTATGAATAGTTGCTTTGTGTTGCGTAGGCGACAGACAGATACCCAGTAGAGTTATGAGAATTGACTGGAAAGAGCCTAGTCTTTAAAGAGAGAAAGAGAAAGAGAGAGAGAGAGAGAGAGCGAGAGAGAGGGAAAGATAGACAAAAAGATAGACTAAAGGAGAACAGCAAAGAGCAGCCATCAAATTTATTTCAATTGCTGTTGATGATTTAAAATGCATGTATAAAGAGACTTCCTATTGCACTTCATACTCTAGCAACCTTTTGCACAATATTATAGGATATCTTTAAGATAGAGTACATAAATTTTGCTTCTTATTGCACCTCTCAGATGCTTTTAACACATGCACGATTTATTTTTAACAATGTAGTAATCCCAAACAATTTCTAGAATTAAGTTTTAATAACTCGCAGATAGTTTTTATGTTTTAATGTGCAGGTTAGGTAGTTTTGTTTTAATGTGCAAGGTGTCCTCCATAGTTTATCCTTGCACTTACGGTTAATGAAGGTACAAGCTGCTTTCGCGCTGCTCTTAATGATTTAAAACGTGCGCTAAAGTGGCTAATGTGATATTTGCTGTACGCTCCAATTTGTAGTGCAAATTGTGCTGTTAAACATATCAAATAAAAGGGAAAATCTAATGGGTGCGGAGAGGGAAGGAGGTATGCCAAAAAGAGAATACAAATAAAAAATCATACACATTTGAGCTCGTAACGACAAAATGAAGAGGAACAAATTGGGAGCTGCTGCTGATGTTGCTGGCGTCGTGACAGATGGGTGGACATTTTATCAGGGAGTATGAACAGCTGCAAAATAAACAAGAACTGAAAACTGAAAAACGCAAATACGAAAAAAACACAAAATGACTGACGCCATACACAAACAATTTGCAATTCAACAGCTAAAAGGATCAGCAGTGACAAGCGCATTTGCAGTGGAGCGAGAGGGGAGCCAGGAGAACTCCGTATTGGAGCATAGCATTCGGCACACAAAACTTCAGCCATACACATGTTTCGGTTCCATTGGGTTTTACAGTCATGCACACACACACACATACATATGTGTGTGTACGCTGCAGTTTTTCATACTCTCTCAACTCGCTGAGCATTTGCTGGCGAGTAATTCAGTTTTTATTTGCCACGCACACATAAAAAATTCCATATAATTGCGTAACAACGTGCTGCAATTATTTAATAAATTTTAATTCTTGCCATTAACATTGCACTTCTGCATCAAGATTTGGCTTATTTGACGCTGAGAGCGAGAAATTCATTTTTTATAGCAACTCTAAAAGTATAAAGCCGTTTTTTCATGCATTTCCTTGCAGCTGAGCTTAAAACTCGTCGAGGGAATTTGCAGAATAACTTTCCAGTAATATATTTCAGCAAGAAGAGTATACCGTTGTCGGTGTGCGTTGGCATGTTTACGTATTTTTTCTTTTGCTTGTAAATGCATTTGTTTTTATGTGTCGACACACCGATTTGTTGTTGCGTCCGCTGCTCTTGTTGTTGCTGTTGTTTTTTATTTCTTTTGGCGTTCGCCTTGTTCAAATTAATGAATTTGTTCGCATTGCATGATGAGTGTGTGTGCGAGTGTGCGAGTGTGGAGTGTATTTTCAAGCATCCTTAATACGATGTGGGCAAAACGATGAAATAAATGAATATCGTATGCATGAATGCAGAGATTGTTAATGTACTCAGATACCCTGCACCGTAAACAGTGGGATATAAGCCGATTAAATATTTAGATGAGCATAAGTAAGAAGTATTTGCTTCATGTTATAAATGGGTTTAGTTGTAACAGGCATTGGAGTGAATATCGTTGTATCATCACTTTATCGATAAATATCGTTTGCTAACACTAATAAACTTTAACATAGTCAAATTAAGTTAACATTGCAGTTACATTACATTATACTGAGTCAATCGATAGTTAGGGATCAAAGAATTCACAAGGAAACGCAAATAAATAAATAAATCTCTGCTTAATAAGTACGCGGTAACTGCATTTCGATCATTATCGAAGTGTGGATTAACGAAAGTGCTGCTGCGACAGTTGTCGAGAATCTTGATGTTGCCATTTAATTGAATTCAAGTCGAGATTAATTTCTTTGATTATTTCTTAGCGCATTGTAGTTACTTCCTGATTTTTCTCTGACTCGTGCGCCCCCAATTAGTGTCACACCAGATTGGCCCGATTGTGGTTGTAATTAATTGCTTATTAATTAATATTGTGTGCATGTGTGTGAGTGTGTGTATGTTGCGTAACCTGTGCGTAATTATGGTTGCAGGTGAAGGCAATCCGACGGATTTATGGCCAACTATCGAGAGCCATTGAGCCATTATATTAATAATTTAGAGTGTTTGTCTGTTCGTTCGTTTGTCGAGGTCAGAACGTGGCCGAAATGTCTAAGCGGAGGAACACTTAATGAAACTATTACGCGAGTACGGGCAAATTGAAAGCGAAATGCATTTTAATGCCGCATTTGCAGCTTAAATGCAACACACACACACTCACAAACAAACATAGACATCCGCCTGGCGGAAGCCACAATGCGCAATAAAGATTGTGCGGCGTGGGCTGAGGAGGAGAACGAGGCTGACTGAGTGACTGGCAGCCAGCGGAGCACTCCGGGCCACGCCGGCTGCCTGGCGCAGCGAGCACGTAAAGATCGTTGCCATTGATTTATGCGCCGCGTGCCCTGTGCCAGCGTGAATCGTGCAACAAGCCAAGGCAACGCACAGCACAGCGCAGCTCAAGTGAGCGGGTCAGCTGCTAAATAAGTGTGTCAACGTTGCCTGCCAGTCTTGGCCAATCCACTACCTCCGCCGCCCACCCCACTCCTCTTTTACAGCTGCCCGACGGGCTTTGGCCAAATGAAGCGCGCGCTAAAGTATGCTGCGATTTTTGCAGCACGTGCCTTCACCCGCAACCAGCTGCAACTTCTCGTGCTCAAGCTAGAGCTGGATCTGCCATTTTATGCTACGAAATTTGATTAAGTCCACGCCGGCGATAAGTTCATTGTGCGCTCAAAATGCTTCGTCTTGCTGCCATCGTCGTTTTACATAATTTGACATGCTCGTGATGTGAGCGGGAACGTGAACGGGAACGACAAGCGAGCGAGCTAGCCCAGCTACATAGCGAACATAGCAATTAACTCACACAGCCACACACACAGAGATACTCCCACACACACACATACACAGCTGTTGCGGCCTAACGTAATTACAATTGCAAACCCAAAATTGCGCCTGTCGTCGGCATCGGTGTTCGATTTTTGTCACGCATGACATGCGAGATGGGCGCTGGATTGCGGTGGGCATGGTCAGAGATGGGGTCTAGAGCCGCCTCATGGTTACACTCATTTCTCGCAGCCATACACATACGCACATTGTCACAAATGCCACAAATCGAACGCTTGACGGTTGACGGTTGATGGCAGCATTCAGTTTGCGGCTGTCACTAGTAAAAATAACTCACAATCCGTGTAATTGCGTATACGACTCGTTGGCCGATTTTAAATCAGATTTACTCCACAATGACTAGGCAATTACGCATGCGAGTGCAATTACCAAACAATTAGCCAACTATAAGTTGAGGCCATCTGCACTGCACAATAATTGTAGCATGCTTTTAGGGGGCTGCAGAAAACGAAGGACAAAGATGACAAGTATGAAAGAAGGAATCTCTTCAGACTTCCTTTGTGTAAGACTCTTAGAGGCGTGTCCCTTGAGCAGCGCATAAATATGTAGCAAGCACAGCTTCTTCTTTGCCATTCTTTCACTCTACGCTCCATTAGCTACCAATGCCACTTTAATTATTCATATTTGCTGCCTGCTAATTTTATAATGAGCTCAAATAAATGATAAAATATGCATGGGAAAGTGCAGGCGATGCGTGGGCAGAGCGAGTGGCAGAAGCGGATGGAGAGCGAGAGTCAAGCGATGCAACGACAACGCGTCGGGCGTGTGACAGGACTGATGCCGAGGGCAGGCAATTTCCGCAACATTTGCGCAGCTGCTTCCGACGTGATTTGCATTAGGCCACGCCCAGTTGCACGCCCACGCCCATGCCCATGTTACGCCACGTCAGTTACCCTATGCCCCCGCACTTGCTTCACTCCCCCACTCCTCGACTGACATGTGGGTGCTTGCAGTCGCTTGTTTTTCAATATCTTTTCCCCCGCTTTTCCCCCTGTTTTCTTCCCACTTTTTTTCAGCTGCTTTGTCAGCCTGCTTGGAGTGAGTTTTTGTGCAATCTATCTGCATGTTGCACGTCATGTTTAACTATGTTGCACTTATGGTTTTATTATATTGCGGCCAAGGATTTATGGCCCAGCCGTTTATTTGCAAGTTGTGACCGAAACTTGCAACCGGCTGTTGCCGTTGCCGCCGCGACAGATTTATGGGCGCCAAAGACAAACCGCAAATTGCGACTTAAGCCAACGTTGTGCAAATAAACTGCTCGAACTAATAAGCGCAACGGAAGCGCAAGCAGCCGCAGCAGTACCAGAAGAAGTACAAGTAGACGCCAAAAAGACAGCAGAGCTGCAGTATCAGCAGAACGGGAAGAAAAGCCAACAACACATGCACAAAACAAATCTTGGCAAAGTTCACAAACTTTACGGTCCACTCGCAGGACAACATAAATCGTTTTATTGAGCGTGTCATTCGGCAGAAGTTTCAACTGCAGCAGCGACGCAGGCAGCTCACTGTGGATTTTGCCATTGCCTACTTTTGAGCGGAAATACAAATGTGTTTGCGCACAAAAGTAGGCAATAGAAAATTCCAATTGCCCAAGCCAATTGGTCTGGGTGGCTAATTATTTGTAACAAGCAGTTGCGGTTGCTCGCCTCGCCCTTCCTTGCCACACCCCACCACGTCTCGTCTCGTTTCGTCTGTCGTGTTGCCAGACATTTCATTTTACACTTACAATTGGCAAAGAAAAGCGGCCATAAATTCAACTTAGCCAACTTTTGCTTTGTGTCGCCTTGAGATTTTTTTCTTCTCTCAACTCGACTCGACTTGCCTTGCCTTGTCCTGCCTTACTTCGCCTGCCAAGACAGCAAAAAAGGAATTCAAGCAAAAGTGCAAAGCGCGATAACAACAATAAGTTGCCCGTTGCAAGTTGCCAGTTGCAAGTTGTTTGAATGCACAATGCAAGAGTCGATAGTTTTGGAATAGTTTTGGCATTACCCATGCGCCCCATTGGCCCCAGCCGTGATAAGGTCGTTTACTGTCAGTCGGAGACCCGCCGACCCAGCGACCGTTTGCGATGCGGACTCAAAGTGCTTGGCGAAAATTTATGCCATTTTAACAAGCAGCCAAACAAGCAAATGGACAACACACAAACTACAACAACAACAACAGCAACAGCAACAACTACGAGACAGGCGAACAAGTTCCGTTACAGTTGCTCGAAGCAAATAGGCATAAATTTGCATTTAATGCAGCCGAGAATGAAATGGGCCAAAATGAGGCAAGCACAAATGCCAAAAATTATTTTGCTATTTAGTATATAATTTCCTGGTCTCTCCTGCCCCAGTGACGCGAGGGATAGGGACGTTGCTCTGCTCTGCTCTGCTGCTGTCCCGGTGCCGGCCAGGTTGGACTAGGTGCCATAAAAGCGGCATAAATTTTTAAACTTTTGCTGAAATTTGCATTGCAAATGCCGTGCGCATACAAACACACTTGCACACGCACACGCACACACACAAACATTCGCATACTCACTTGCTTGGCTGTAGTATTTTTCGCGTTTTGCATGCGGTTTTAACAGCGTTTGGGTCAGTCTATTAAAATGCAAAAACCTCTGTACGGAGGTGACCCATCGCGCCACCCCGCCACGCCTCCATATGCCCCTTGGCTTGCTCTCTCGCTCTCTCATCGCGTCCGGAAGTCCATTTTGTCTTGTCGTTCACGTCATAAATATGCCCGGGCAAATGGCGTCGCTGTTCATGGCTTAGTCTGTTCCATATCAGTCGCTGTGCGCCTGTGTGTGTGACTGTATGTGGTGTCTGTGTGTTTGTTTATGTGTGCCGCTTTTAATGACAATTTGCTGGGGGTTTGCATTAAATTTGAGCGAATTTCACTTGAAAACACACACGAGCAAAAACGTGTGTGCTGACTCTGCCTCTGTGTGTGTTTGAGTGTGTGTGTAGCTGAATGCGCTGTGCACTTTACCCGATTCGCCGTTCGGCGTTTCTTTTGCCTTCATTCTAACGGCATAAATTTAAATAATTTCCACGCTTTGCATTCACTTTTACAACTTGTTTTTGCTATGTTTCGACCTTACACACGAGTGTGGGAGAAAAGGAACTATAGAGTGCCTGTGTTCCTGTGTTTGTCTCTCTGTCTGTTTGCGGTTAGTGTCAGCTTTAGGTGACACAGTGGGGCAGGGTGGCCATCAAAGCTGTCAGCGTGTGTATCAGTTTTTTCACTTGCCTTGCCTTGTCTCTCAGCTTCCTAATACAGCTGCCACTTTTTGATTTGATTCGCAATCATTTCTCTAGTTTCTCCTATCGTTTACACACCTCTTTCTCTCTCTCTCTCTTTCTCTTTCTATATCTCCCTCTGTCTTTTTATAGCCTGCGGCTGCTTTCTGTAAGATCTGCGGCAAGTAACGCGTGTTTTATTCATTCGCAAATCAAAGCGAGCGTCACAAATTACAAATACTTAAAGCTTCAAAATCGCACATATATATACGATATTTTGTATATACTAGCTACCTGTATATATGTATGTACTGTATATACTACCTGGTGTGTGTCTGGTTATTATTTTCCACGCGAATGCCTCGACACGAGGCGAAGCAGGACGAAGACGTCGCCGTCGCCGTTGTCGCTTGTCACTTAACGTGAAAAACAATTTTTCTTCAGCTATGAAGCTATATTTGGGTATGTAAGAGTATGTTCGGGGTGTGCGGGAGTGTGCTGGAGGTGTGTGCGAGTGAGTGTGTGTGTTTAGCTATCAAAAAACCAATTTTCGGTGCTAAATTGATGTTTATAGCAATGCACGATGATGACAACGTTGACGATGACGACGCGATGCGAGCGCGTTGTCGATGGCAATGATGATGAGCTTGTTGCGGCCAGAGAGCGCTCCGCTGTGCACCTCACCCCCGCCTCAACCAATCCAGCTGATGAAGACAAAGTGCCAATGGGAAAAACTAAACGCCAAGCCGCCTTGTGCTACAATGTGCCAATGAAAATCCTTTTCAACGCGACGCGACTCGACTCGACTCGAGTTGAGTTGAGTCCTCGTGCTAGTCCTTGACAGCGTTTTGATGCTTCCGCTTGTAATTTATGTGACACTTGCAGTGCCATAGATCAGTTCGAGCTGCGGGCTACACCATGACACTAACTCTCTCCCCCCCTCTCTCTCTCTCTGTGTTGTTCTTGTCTTTTATTAGGAATTTACTGGCAGCTTATGAGCTGTTGATTTGCTTCACTGAATTCCATCAAAAGTTATCAGGATCAATAAGCGTGCATTGTTGTGCGGCAGAGCTTTGACATTGATGTCATAGTCTAATCATTTAATTAAGCTTGATATGTGCTCAGACACGCACACAGACACACACACACACACACTGCAAAGCTGACAGCTTCCTTTTGTTGGCAACGCGCGACGCTGACGTTTGCATTTAAGCAGCGCAAATGCAATTGCATATTAATTGAAACTCACTCACACATCAGCGCCAGCTGCTGCGGGGTGAATTGCACTTGAAACCTGCATCCCTGTCTCCTTGATGCTTTCCCCTGCCCCATGACACTTTAATTACCTCGTCTCGCCACGAGCATTGTGAGTATATTAAAACGTTTGCCTGCATCTCGACTCGCATCTAATGAATCTCTTTCAGCTGTTTTCTGCTGTTCCGCACGAGTCGATGCACTTGTCAGCGCTCCACAAAGTCGAGTCAGGCGTGCAATCTCCGCCATTATCGTAACATGCACACACACACACACACATCTGCTATAACTGTCAGCTGCAAAGTGGGCGCTGCCATTGACAGCGGCAATTGCGGCAATGTGATGTCAGCAGAGCAGCTAATAAAACGTTGTGATAATCTTGCAGGCTATAAATATATCTGCAGATTCAGTAGAACTGCAGGTTATTAATATATGTAAAAAGTAGATAAGTTAATTGATTGAAATATATTCCCCTCTATATAATTACGCAAATAGTTAAGCAAATGATTGCATAAATTAGAAAGTAAGTAAGATACATCGGGGCATCTGTTGATGCTACGTGACTGTACTTCCGGGTTCATTAAATCTTAATATGTTTTTTTGCTATTAACAATTAATAATTAAATTGTCTCAGGGCATTAAAGGCGTTAATCGAGTTAGCTAATCTGAAATCATAAGCATTTATTTATTGAATCTCGGACAAGTTGTATCGATTCTACACTGCTTGCCAAATATTAAAGTAAACCAAAGTATGTAATCTATTAATTGACTTTGTTTATAACTGATGTGTTTAATTGATTGTAATGGATTTATACATTATGTTTACCATATCTATTTGTAACCTTTATTTGTAGTTCACTTGTTTAGAAACGATATTCATAGCTTGCTCAACACTAATTGTTGAACTTGATTAATGATTTATCGAAATGTGGCGGTATGTCGATTAAAATTAAGCTATGGAGAATTAATCGAAGCTAAGACGACAAGGCACACACACACGTAAATTAAGAAAAGAGATTAAAAATAATTAAAACAAATAAATATGAAAATATAAAATTAACTGTAAACAAATATATATAAAAGGCATAATAAGTACAATATTAAGGGGGTTTTTTAAATTAATTTCATAGATTGGGAAAAAAGCTCACTTATTTGTTGAATCATCCTCCCCCCGCACACCAATTATTCTCGCAGTCTCTTTGCACAGCTGTTTCGCATTAGTGTCAATGTCTGCGGATGGAACAAAACTGCCGTTAGTGGCCAAAACATTAGACATTTGAAGCGTTTAGCTTGTGGCTACAACATCGCATTGCTCAGCTCTTGTAATTGACATCGAGATGAAACTGTTAATCGTGACGTGGGCGCTGTGTGTGGTTAGCAGCTCCGTCGCTGGCTTCTTTCTTGACGACTCTAATGCTGCGTTGCTCGGTGCCCAGGGGCAGGGGACGAGAGCGAAACCATCTAGCCCGATTAAAGGTACCAACATTCAAAGTGATGCGCCAGCGGGCACGGGATTTATCGGTGAAATTGAAACGTCGCTGCAGCAGGCGGCAGGCGCACTTGATGGTCTATGGCTGCGATTCAAAAGGGTAAATTGATTGGCCGAGCAATAGGAGTAGAGCATCATAAACGAGTTCTCTTCTCTTCATTCAGGGAGTTCTTCGCTTGCTGCCCGGCTTCGGTATCGATGAAGATGCAGATAATGGCAGGCCACCGGCAAATGGAACATCGCCGGGTAATTTGCCACAACCGATGCCAATTTCAACTGAGTTGTTTACCACAACAACACCGACAATAATAACGGCAACAACAACGCAAGCGGCGGCAACGACTACAACAAATGCAGTTGAAACAACGACTGAAGTAACAACAGAAATACCGGCGACCACTCCCCTTCTAATATAAGTTGCCATCTTTGTGTGCATGCGAGGATAGAAGAGACATAGACAGAGAAAGGTGGAGAGAGGCGCAGAGTTTAAATGAAATACAACATCAATATGCCAAAATTCGAATTTGTTTTGCCATCAATGTAAATATATATTAAAAACAGGCACAACTTGGCAGCTGCCTTGAATATTTGCCCAGTTGTCGGCGGTTCTCATGCAGCAGTCGAGAAATATTGCAAGAGCTGCAGCACATCCAGATATCATTCTCGCCTGCCATGTTGAGGTATTGTGTCTACTTGGTTGCGTTATACGCATCACTGGTGCAGGTATGTGCTGAGTTGCGAAGACTTTCATACAATTACTAAAATCCTAGCACAGGCAGCTCCTTTAGTGGATTCCCCCAATGATCGAGATAAACCTTCCAATGGTCTTGTGAGTTGGGATTATGCGCTTGTCAATAGCGACGAATTGATTCCAAAACTGCAACAACAGTTATGGCAACAGAATTTGGATGAAAAAGGTGAGAAACCACACAGATTATCATCTGGATCTATCTAATGTTTAGTATTCTTTCCATAGAGCTAAATGTGGTGCTTATACAGCTGCTGCAAGTGAATATGATGAAGATTCTGCTCATCTTGGACATCATGATCATGCTATGCCTGCTCTTCGCGTGCGTCTACAGAAATGGAGATATGTCTTATAAGGTTTCTTATGTTGTGTAACAATAAGTATTTATTTATGTAGCATTTAGTTAAGGTTCAATTAAACCAAGTTATAATAACCAATTAATTCGTTTGTTTTCTTTTTAACACAGACTTTTTATAGCTTGTTAAATATTTATTATACAATTAAACATGTTATCTGGGATTAGAACTTTAAAGTTTGTTGTTTGTTGCTCACTCTCTGTAAACTTTTTGTTAGCTGCTTCAAGTTGACTTTTGCTGACTCTCATATGGAATTGTTGTTTTATTTGTGAGATAATAGTTCAAACATGGCTAACAATAACTTAATGAATCGTTTTCTATGTGACAAAGAAAGAGAAAGAGCTGCTTGGGAATTAACTTTATAAGTAATTTAATAAAAAATAGGTAATTGAAATATGCTGCTGACTCGATTGTTTGTTCAGTTGGCGAGACAGAGGAATAAAATATCGACGTTCATCACTCGGGACTGACAGTCTTCAAAGCAATGTCAAGGTGCTGTGCATGTTTTGTGCCGTTGCTGCTGTTGCAAATTGGTTCTCTGGTGCAGGTGAGTTGCGCCATCCTTATGTAATATTTAACATTATGTTGAATTAATTTATAATCGCATAGAGTGCACCGACAGTGCAGGGGTTTGGTCTGCCCACGGGAATGCGTTGGGATGCTGTAAAATTGTTGGAAATTCAGCAGCAAACTGAGCATACGAATATGCTGTGTAAGTAACAATGTTAACTATTTAAAGTGCTATCAGAATCATACTCTCTCTCCCTTTAAGATCTGCGAATATTGCGCGCACAGCAGCTGCATAGAAGTCTGATTGAAGTGGGGCTCATCATAGATTTTATTACTTTGGCGTCCGTTTTTCTTCTCTGTTTGTGCTGGCAAAAGAAAACAGTGAAGGAGAAAATGATAATCGATGATAAAGTGGCCAAAGTGGAGCTGTGAAGTGTAGTAAGAGTTTCTTCTTTAGTGGAATGCACATGAAAATGGTTGCAATTCTTGCATAGTCAAGGATAACTAAGAAGATAACTAAGATCTAAGTTAATAAAGTGACAAATTTTGATATTTATATGTTTTGATATATGAAGGAGTCGACTAATTTGTACACATCTATTAACCCCGATTGAATTTGACGGTATTTCGATAGATTGCCTTGCAAATGTTGATATATGAAGGAGTCGACTAATTTGTACACATCTATTAACCCCGATTGAATTTGACGGTATTTCGATAGATTGCCTTGCAAATGTTGCGCATACGCCGCATCAAGTGCTTTGGCAGCGCTATTTGTTGCGCCTGTTGCAACCTTCGCATTACAAATGCACAGTTGTGCATTAATTATAAGCCACTTTACGCCTGGCAAAACCTGAACCCCCCACCACGACAAGTACCCTCGAAATCGATTATTAAATATTGGCAGCAGCAACTCGTTGCGCCAATTGTTGGCGTCGATGCAGCAACAGCAGCAGCAGCAACAGAAACAGCGGCAATGGCAATGGCAGCATCTGCTGTGGGTTATTTGTGCGCTGTGTGTCTGAGTGTGTTGCCTCTTTGTTTGTGTGTGTGTTTCGTCTGTGTGTGTTTGTTTGTTTGCCAGTTTGTTTTGTGTGTTGGTTCATTGGCACTTTTGCACAGTTTGGTTCATAAATATTAACAGCTATTAAAACACAGAGCAGCCACGCGAAAGCAGGCTAAAAATTAATTTTAAACTTTAAAAGCGACTGCCGCGAGCTTTACGCGCAATTTAGCAGGCAAACACACACGCTCTGTAGGCATAGGGAAATTAGTAGAGGGAGGGAGGAGGATGCAATACGCATGCAGCACTTGCATGCCACACTGCAGACTCAATCTAATGGTTCATTTAATTAAAAACGGAAATTGAGCTGAACTGACCAACTGAGCACGAGCCGTGGCCAAGTGGCCGGCAGAAAGTTTTTAGCCAAGTTGGCGTTGAAAATTATTAAAAACGGAAAACACTTTGGGGGCAACTAATTCTCTGGCACTCGCACTCGTTGTGCTCTCTCTGCCTTGGTCTGCCTGCACTCCAGTTCCTTTCTGGGTCTCGCTTTCTTTTGCAGCTTTGCTAGAGTTTTTCCCTTCTTGTTTTCCTTTCTTTTTTTTTTTTGGCAACTTTTGTGGGTTCGAGTCTTGGCCGGTTGTCCACTTAAGTGAAAGGGCGGCACAGCGCGACGAGCTGAGTGCCAAGAAAGGAAGGCACTGCGCATGCAATTAGCAAGTTTATTGCATGAAATTATGAAACGCTTAACAAAAACGGCACACTGAGAGGGAGAGAGAGAGAGAGTGAGAGAGATGTAGAGGGAGCGAGGGGAATATGTGAATGCGTTTATTAAAAAAAGGAAAATCAGAATTAATGGGAATAAGAGCGCCGCCTCAAAGTGCTGGCAAGTTAATTAAAAGGCTCGCATATTTGAAAAGTTTCCCTCGCGCTCGACATGCTCCTGACGCAGTTTAATCATGTAAGTGCTGGCAAATTGTTGGCTAAAATTAGAGCCAGATAAATATTGCGCATACGCCTAGTACGCTGCTGTATGCTGCGTTAAAAGGATGGCGCAGTTCGGCTGCCGCCTACTGATGATGCCAAGTTTTATGCTAATGGCTTTCGTTTAAAGCCAAAAGTAATTTATTGTTGTCAGTGGGCACCATCAAAAATGTTGCTGCACATTCATTATGCCCAAATGTATGCGCCGCTCTCTCGCTTCCGTATGTGTCCGTTGTGTGTCTGCATCTTTGTATGCCATGTGCCGTGTATGTATGCGTGTGTGTGTGTTGCTCTGGGTGTGCATTAAAATTGTAGCCGAAAACATAAAGCCACCTCGCAGCAAGCTAAAAACTTGCATAGAAATTAAGTTAGCCAAGAGGAAAACGCCTCAAAACGCAACGAAACAAAATGAAATGAAATGAAAAGCATTGCAGCTTTTGTCTGGCAGCTGTTTTGCCAATACCCTGTACATTTCAAATGAGCAAGCATAGTTGAGTTAGCTGCAAATGAAATTGTTGTAGAAGTCAGTCAAATATTTGTACAGTTTGACAGTCAAGTTGAATTTGGAGTCGTGCAGATCATATAAATATTTTGATTTTTATTTTCAGTCTCTATTAACTGCACAGTCAGTTCAGTCTCTTGGCTGCTGATAAAGCAACTCATAACCATTACTTATGCGCATCTCTAACACGTATATCGCGTCAGCAGCAGCAGCAACTCACCAAGCTGAACATTTCATAACCATCGGATAATAAACACAAAAGTTATTCCAGCAACTTTTTTTGTGGCAACGAATGTGCTTACATTCTTTTGTGTGAACGTACATGTGTGTGTGTGTGTATGAATGTGTGTATATATATGTATATATGAAGACATGTGTATTAATGTGTTTTCACATTTTCAACGCAGGCACAAATGGAGTTTAAATGTTTTTGTTTGCCTTGGTGGGAGTTGAAGTCGCAAAGTGGAAACGAATTTGAATACTTTAATTGATGCCACACTTACTTGAGGTACGTTCTAAAACTCTTGCTTCCCTGGCCAGACTTAGCTTGCCTGTTTAGCGCAAGATTAAAGGGCGTGCAGCAAGTTGCATGTTTTATGCGTGTTGTTTGTTCGCTTGTTTAAGAACTAAATTTAAATATTTTAGCAGGACAGACTGGCGAACACGTCTTTGACGTCTTTGGCCTGCTCGTAGCGCCGGAAAGTATGCAAAAGATAAAAACGGCCGCGAACTTTGCAACATGTTTACGGTAAAAACGTGATTTTCTGGCCAAAAACTGTGGCCGGGCTTGAGGCATGCTGACCAAATGTGGCCAAGGGCGAACCCTTCACCAAACCGCAAATAAGTTAACTTAAGTGGCAAGGCACGCCGCACTGACACGCCCCCTTCCCCTACCCACCACACACAGACACCCCTTAGCCAGGCAACAGTTATAAAAATTAAACATTTGTAGCTTTGTCACGTTTGTGTTGACACTTTCTTATCACAGTCAGGCAAAATGAGTCTCGAGCTCTGACTCCAGTGCGGGCATCCGTTGCCACTCTGGTTTGGGGTTTAGCTCACCCTCGAGCTGGCCTAAATATGTGAATGTGCGTGATAGTTTTGACTGTGATGCCGACTGCGACTGCGACTGCGAATGTGTGGCAGGCCAACTCACCTGACCCAAACTCACATAAAACTGCACGTGTGGAATGGGCTTTGGTTAGTGGATAGGCCACAAGCACGCCCATTCACACACACACACACACACACACAGGCATATAGAGAAAGAGACTCACACATATGCTTTGCACTTTCATTGCGCCTAAAATGCTGTGGTGCCAAGGCGAAGATGTCAGTCAGACTCTCTCTCTGCCTTACCCCATTTCAACTGTCAGGCAGCGCATCATTTGCTCCATTTAAATACCCCCTAAACAAGATATTTGCGGGGTATATCATGAATTGCTAGAGAAATAATTTATCACAATTTAGATAAGGTGGTGCCTTATATTGAGAGTGAGTTTAAGAGAGAGGCACAATTTGTATAAATTAACATATTTCTATGTACTCGTATACAGAAAGTTTTCTAATCTTGATTTATGTGTATCTTAGACATCTGCAAGTCAAACACATCCTTGGCAAACACCTGTATGATTTGCAAAACTCTCTCTGTGATGAACTTGTGGCACGCAACTTTCTCTGCGTTCAGTTAGTCAGCCACTGATGCTAGACTACCCGGACAGAGCTATCAGGTGAACTTTTAATTCTTCTTCGTCATTACTCTGGCTCAATAATTTCATTTGCATATTTAATAAGTATGAAATTGTCGCTGGCAAAGCTCTGCGAAGAGTGCGAGTTGTGTGCCAAATTTATGGCACGCCATTCCATTTGGAGTTGGAGCTGAAGTTGGCAACGGGTGTTGAAGTGTGTGTGTGGGTGTGTATGCGGGCAAGTGTGTAAAAGTAAAAGTTGTGGGCAACTTTGTTGCCATGCAACTTTAATGAGTCGTCGCACGAGACCACAAAACTTGACAGCCAAAGGCATCAAATTGAAAAAGTTTAATGAGCATGCGTATTTGATTAAGGCACGCGCACACACACACACACGAATCCATTCGAAGAGTGTGTGACAGAGAGACAGGTGGAGGCAGCACACGTTAAGCAGGGCATTCATTTGAGCACCTTTGTCGTGGTTTTAGCTGTTGCATCACAGTCGGTACCGCTTTTCAGCACGAAATGCAATCATAAAAGTTGTCAACGCAACGACACAAGGTACGAGTTTATTGACAAGCCTGCGCTTGACACCTGTGACATCAGCTGTCCCCACTTGCTTCCCTCCCCACATGGCACACTGCGAGTGCAGCAACTGCAGCTGACTCTCTGTGCAGCAACAGCAAGTTATGCCATCAGTAATGCTATCTAAAATCGTATTTCATTTGCCTTTGACCAGTACGCATTATTTTTCTATCGCCTGCTGTGATGGCTTGAGAAATACCAAGAACAGAGAAAGGAAAAGAGAGAGAGAGAGAGAGAGTGAGAAAGAGAGAGAGAGTGGGCGTGACAGCAGGACCACTTTCTGGCAATTCAATTAAACGCAGAGCTGCATGAAATACACTTTGCCATCCAAGCGACAGTCGTGCCACAGCCAAAGGCAGAGGGTGCAGTGAGAGGCAGAGAAAAGAAAGCCCAACGAGCACAAGAGCTGTTAACAAAGTGAGGCCAGCACTGCAGCAAGCTGCAACACATCCCAAGTCGATAAAGGCATATCAAGTAAGTATTTGACGTGGTTCTATAACAAAGTACAAGCAGTTCTATAACTTTCATATTATATTTATATTTTCACTTAATTTTATTTGCCTATTGACATTTATTTCTTATGCCAGTCAGTCCCTCCGCTAGTCAACCCAATTACTGGGTATATGTAAGCCAAGCAGTCTTTTATTATAGGAACTCTTCTCGTTTCTGTGTGCAGCCTTTGCTGCTGTGAATAGGAAATCCATAAAATGCATCACAGGCTTCAAAGGCTCAAAGTTTTGGCATAGGTGCCAAGACGTTTATTATTTCGCCAAGCTTTCGGCTCACATTTCGCCAGTTCGAAGTGGGCGAGAGAGAGAGAGGGAGAGAGGCAGGCGGGGCTACTCGCACATGCTGCACATACGCGGGCACTGCACGTGCTGCACTCTGTTTTATTTGTCTCAATGGCAATCAAAGTTCCAAGTTTTTTGCAAGGCAAATGGCACAAAAGTTGAATTGACTTGAGCAGGAAATTAAGTTGATGGTTTCTCTTGCTTGGAGAGTGCATGTCTTTACTTTGTGTCTGCGTTCCACTTCAGAGTTTTTATCTCATTTTTCTTTTCTTCACTCTTTGCTCTTCGCTCTTCTTATTATTGTTTTTGGTCATGGCGTGACGGGGCTCTATAGATATTTATTCTTAGCTTGTCGGGAGTTTTGAGGAAATTTCAAAAGCATATTAAAAAGTTCTCGGCAAGCAAGAAAGTGCAGATAAATAATATATAGCTTATGCAATCCAAGCCGGATGCACAATTTAATTCTGCGAATATTTGCAGGATATTTGATGAACCGCAAGCAAGTTAACAATATTAAGATGAAGACTAGAAAAGATCTTGACCATGTTTGGTGATTCTTCTAGTTGAATTAGATGCACATGTACAGCACTGTGTTAAAACAATTTAATGGGAAGGGCCCAAGCTGGATCACCATTTTCCATATAGACAGGTTTTCTCGTTTCGATTTGTACACACTGTCTCGCAATGCGTATACGTAATCAGCTTATCATTTCAGCATTAACTGTTGCCTACACAAAACTGTATTTTGAGTTTCTCTAATCGAATTACACTTGCACTTATTGCTCACAGGCACACGTTGCGTATACTTAATGAGTGATTCGAAAGCCCTCAAATAGATCGAGGCGTTGGCAAACGTGGTCGGCAAAGTGTTTTGTTTGGTTGCCAGCAACCCACTAACACAGACACGCCGACGCACACACACACAACAGTAGTTAGTTGGGATTATTTACCAGCTTGGCCATTTGCATTTCCCGCTGTAGTTTGTTAAACTTTGAACTTTTGCAAATTACATGAGAACGCTGCCACAGGATGTTGTTCTGCTGTTTACGAGACATCGAATTCGCTCTCGTTCTCGCTCTGCATTTGTCTGTGTATGTGTATTTGTGTGTCTGTATCTTAATGCCTGTTTGTGTGCTGTGCTAATGTGTTTCAATCTGAGATGCAGCTGCAATGCAAATCCCGAGCTGAACTCGACCCGTAACCATGTCCTGTCAGGTAATGAAAATGCATTTTCAACACATTTACAGTTTTGGCACTTTCAAATTGAATTTGTTATCGAATTAGTTGCATCAAATTACCATTTCGGGCAGAGCGAGTTGCAACTGCAACTGTTGATGAACCCCAGCAAACTCGGTTCGTATTACGCATTAATAAATACAACAGAGTAGTGTGACCCTGGAAGCCGTCAGCTTTGCAATTACACGACTCGATAATTACCCTTAGTAAGCAAATATCTAGCATATCCATCCACATATATCTATTTACAATATATACTTGTCTATAAGATTTCGATTCAATGTGAATGGGTTGCCCTAATAGTCATGCTTTGCTGTGTTATTATTGTTGTGCCCGGGAGTGTTAACATAATGTGCCAGCTGCCGTGGGTTGTTTGTTATTACCAGTGTGTGTGGGAGCGAGACAAGTACATTTCAACACGTAAGATTATTGATGTCTGCACATTTGATGGTACTTTTTCTGGCACTGTATGTGGCTCGAACATGCTAATGATGTTTGCGACTCAATCGAATGGAAAACAATATTGCAAAAAGCATAAATAAATCATGCTGGAAAAACAATCGAGTCGACAAGGCCACTCAACTCTGACCATCACGGCATGCCGTTATACTTACGAGTATATCAGTTTGTACTCGAAATGTTGTCACTCGACAGGTTAGCAGCACATGCAAGAAAGTCCAAGAAAAAAGATGCGAAGAATGCTAGAGTAAATGACGTTCGACTAAAATATACCCTGCGCCTGGAAACCATAAAGTAAAATCATTCTATTTATTTCTTTATTAAACTCCTTTAATTTCATTATGTTATGTTACTATATAACAGTATAACATAATTGATTGAGCAAGCGATTCATAATTATCGATATGTCTGACCTACAACAGTACCAATTGAGCAATGACTTGTCATTGCTGTTAGATGCTCGGTCTCAAACATGCTTTGTTACAAACATAATCTACCGTCTTTACTTGTCACTTGCTTTGCGTGTAGAAACACTTCAACGTACAAAAATGTTTTTTTTGTGCATATATGTGTACGTGTGAGTTTATCTATTTCATTTGCTGGGAATTTTACCTGCAAATGCATTTATTTGGGATTTTACAGTATAAAATACTTGACTTTGAAAACACTTAAGCTATTTTGACTAGCGTACATTAAGGCATAGCAACAACAACATATGTAAGTAAACTGCTAACAGTGCATACGCATTTGCAAAATGTTCCCAATTGAGTTTACTTTGAACCACAGAATCCCCTTCAATTTTAGCTTCAATCAACCTTAAACTGAAGTTTTTGCCTAATATGATGAAAGAGACAGAACAAAAATATGAGAAATTTTCATTTGAAATGCATCTAGTGAAATATACAAATGAAAGCTTTGCCCAAATTGAGTCGAGTCCACTCAAAGTCAGCTAGCTCTGTTGAGTGGCA
Organism: Zaprionus davidi; assembly: GCA_018903715.1. NCBI lineage: Eukaryota > Metazoa > Arthropoda > Insecta > Diptera > Drosophilidae > Zaprionus > Zaprionus davidi. The sequence goes on from JAEIGL010000003.1 coordinate 4,597,206, forward strand.
ATATTAAACTTACTAAGCTGCATTCAAGCATTCCCGGGCTGATGAATGTGTATTGAAAAAGACTTTTGACTTTCGAATTTCAAATATTAATTAAAAGTCATATACTCGCTATGTGTGCTAATAACATGATTGCTTTCTGGCCATGTAAGTCACTTAAAGTGTTCTCTGCCTGCTTGAAGCTTTAAGTTCTATTCCTCCTCCCGCACAAGTGCTGCGACGTCTGATGCTGTCGGTCTGGAAGGCGGCCAAATTCCCTATTTAGTGGCGCTAATGCTAATGGCTTCTGGCCATCTCGGAAGAAGGTTTGCGAAAGTGCATAATTTTGCACTACTCCCGCGAGAGTCCAAGGAGAGGAGAGTGGGCGTGGCCGAGTAACGATGCTGCCACGTTGTGGGAAATTCAATTAGGAACAAGCAAATGCTGCTGAAAACATGTAATAATATTGCGGCAGCCAAGGCATTGCCCAGCCAAACAGGGTCCACGACGATGTTGCACACAGACACGCACATCTGCCTGTCTGTGTGTGTGGCAGCAACATGTTGTCGTGTATGATCCTCATGCTCAGCTGGCTGTGCACACAATTACTCGGCAAATAATTAAGTACGTGCAGCGACAGTGCAATGTGCAGGTAGTTTTCCCTTCGTGATCTTTTTTTAGACTTTCTGCCAAATATTTGCACTGCAATTAAGTCAACTCTGGCTTTTGTTGTTGTTGTAGTACGTGTGTGTACAATATTTCTACACATACATGTAGGCATACATATGTATGTATGTATGCTTTGTCAATCACTGGCGGATTCCATCAGTTTGCCAATATTGCCGTATTAAAATTTGCTCACGTGGCATCCAAACCTGGCTGGGACTGTGGTGCCTTGTGCGTATTCTGTCGACTGTGAATGTGAATAATGTTGCACAAATAAACAAATCAGGTGCTGGAACATTTTGCTTATAATTTATGACATCAACCGGAAGGGTAGCTAAGCCTGTGGCAGTTTGACTAAGCATCGAGTCGAAGCGCAGAACTGAAATATGGCTAAGCATTTTTATTATTTGCACACTTTCCTTCTGCTGGCAGTCGACCAAAGTAGCTCGAACTGTTGTTGTTGACTGCTGTGTGCATTGGGGATAAGCTTGCTGCCTTTTGGGCATAGGCCAGACAGCTGGGCAACCAGGCAGCTTCGAAACTTGGCAGGTTGAGTTCGTTGAGAAGGCTGCAAAAAGGCGCACAAATAAAATCCAAGCCAATGCTGACTGAGCTTTGGTTCGCTCTGCTCTGGACACACAAACAACAGTTGAGCCGAGAACAATAACAACACAGCAGCAGCAGCTACCAAAGTGGACTTCATGTGCTGCTTATTGAGCATAAATCTATAAATATGCCAAGCAATTGTTCTGTTCATGTACTGCGAACACTGCACATGGGAGACTGTTCGTATGGCATCTCCCCACTGACCTCATTCGTTGGCTCCTTTCATTGCATTTGCAACTGGACAAAGCCTTAAAAACGACACTGCAGGAACATCAATTAGAACGCGATTGAGAGCTACAAGCAGTGGGTGCCCTGCTGTGTGTAAGACAACATCTTTAAGGCCATTCTTAGCTTTCCTCTAAGTTGCAAGTGAGATACAAGACTATATCTATTATCTACTATATCATGCTATAATTGTCATAGTTCAGTACGCACATCATTAAATGCTTGACACACACATTGCCACGTATCTTGACCAACATCGCAATCAGGCGAATGCAGCTCTGCTTCTCACTTAACTGAAGCATAAATTGCACAATTGTCGAGCACTTTAGCCAAGTCACACGGCCAAAGGCGGTTGCTGGTGCTGTTGTTTAACCCGCTGACTGTTTGCCTTAAATTAGTAGGACATTGTGGGATGGGGGAGTATGTGGCAAGGGGAAAGAGGCAGCCTGCTGGCAGTCGACGCGTGGCACACGCCACTGAAAAGCCCTTGCAATATTATCTAGCGTTTATCGCTCATTCAGCGAGCTTACACACACACACAGGCACACACACATCAGACCAATACGCGGGTATTCATGCAGGCATGTCAAGGCGGGCAAGATACGCGAGTTGAGGACACTGCGGAGCGCTGATTGCGGGTTATTTGTCATTAATATGCAAACAGTTAACTACAACTTGTGCATGTTTTGAGGGCACCAAGCTATCTGTGCGTGTGTGTGTGTGTGTAGGTTTTGGTTATTGTGCATGCAACATTGCAGCTTGATGCAGATCTCTGGTTTCAATCAATGCCGGAAGCGGAAGTTAATTGTGCGAATGTTTCATGCAGTCTAATGCCAGCAACAACACGTGGCAGTAACAATTGTGGCTGTAGCCTTTAAATTCGAATGGCGAAATTCAATATAAGCAGCTGAATTCGGCCACATAAGCTGAATCTATACACACAAGGCACACGCACACACACATATACATACAGAAGCGCGCACACGCACACGCAGGCAAGGGAAAAATGTAATTTGTCGCTAACCAAGTGTGTACTAACCTCATTTTACTAAAAGCATTAAAAATAAAATGTAATCACATGCTTCATAAAAGTAATAACTACACACAAACACACACACACACGCATGCATGCACAAGCACACACACACACGGATGAGAGAGATAGCTAGAGCGTGAGTGAGAGGGGAAAGGGACCAGTTTCCTGCACTTCAGCGCGTGCTTGACTACGTGTCGCTATAAAAGTGATTGTGAATCTGCCTGCGTGTGTGTGCCTGTGTGTGTGTGTGTCAGCATAACTGTGAAAGCCTTGACGTCGCCAGGCATCTCTGTCACTGCCAACAGCCATAGACGCAGACGCTGCCCTTCTTTGCGCCACTGTCGCTGTCGCAGTCGACGTCGCTGTTGCCATTGTCTGTTGTCAAAGCACGCACTACGCTGCCGCAGTCGCAGCAGCATAGTCTATTCCTCTCTGTCTGTGTGTGTGTGTGTGACTATGTGTGTGTGCGTGCGCGTCTGATTTTTATGAGACGATTATGGGTTGCTTTTTATTATTTGCCATTGAGCCAAAGTGTTGTGGCATGAAAATGTGCATGGCGAACTGCTGCCATTCAGCAGTACTTCGATTTACCCTCCCCCTCCCCTTCCCCCATCATGTGCCCTGCTAAGCTTAAATTCCTGTATGTTAATTACTGTCAAGCTGCAGGGCAACCCCAGGAATTTGCGCTCAACTTGGCTAGCTTCGTTCAACCTGACTACTCATTATGCCACAAAACTGTCAGGTGGACTGTAGAAAACCAACTGACAGAGTCAGTTGCAGTTCTCTGCAGCTCGTTAGCTGCAAAAAGTCAGAATCCCAATTACAATGGACTGACATTTTTCGGGCACTTGGGGACAGCTCTGGCTACACCCTAAGCTGCTCAGCAAGGGCTGTGCGGGGCAGGGCTGGCTACCATCGATAGTCAGCAAGCTGGCTGACAAATGTTGATAAATGCAGTGTCAACGAAATGAAATATTAAGGCGCTCGGCAATCGAAAGTTTTAGCTCTGAAATTGAAGGATTAGGCAAAGTGTCAGAATTCCCGATTCACTCATAGAAACGACCTAAAGTGTTTTATCGTGTTGCTTGTGACAGAATACTGTTGAGACGGGAGACATGACAGCATTGAAAAACTTGAAGAAAGAGTATGACGAGAAAAACGGTGCTTATATTGTATTGAATATTAAAAAGGTATAGGAAGTTTTTGGGATTAGCCATAGTAATTTTTGTTTGTTTTTCAAAATTATTCGACAACCTTTTAAGGTTCATCATTCAATCTGAATCAAGGCCGTTCTGCATTAAGATATTAAACGATAGCTTTATAGTCGAGCACTGCGCTGAATGTTAGGCAATTATGAATGATATTACAAATTTAGTTACAATTCCCAACAGCAAAATCCTCTCACACTTAAACTATTGCTTTCTTACTCTCGCACACATGCTAAAACTTCAAAAAAACAGAGTGTAAGGGATATGCCTAGTATCCAAAAGTGAGTTTGTGTCTGTGTATAGTAAACAGGAAACCTTATATCAAACTTGGTGTCTATTACTCTTAGAGTGGCTGAGATTGGCGAGTTCTTACAGACTAACAGACACATCAAAACGACTAATATATTAATGTTTTGGACAGTCATGTTTGCTTCTGTCTGTTACATTAATTTGCACAAACTGATTACTTTATGTTAACTATTTTCCATGTTGGAATTGAAACATATACATACCTACTGCTCGACAGCTCTGTCTAATAGGAATAAATTCCCAAATCTCTATGAGAGCTGAGTGCAATCCCAAAATTTCCAAAAGGTCAATCACATTTGCTATTGAGTTCAAGAAATTGTTTATAAACTAATTCGAGCTAATGAACTGCCCTCGAGCAGAGGCTTATGATTTGCCGCATGAGCTGCTGCTCGATTTATCATCCGCCTAGGCTACTGAGCACATGTGAGCCACTGTTTTGAGACGCAGGAGAAGGAGAACATCTTGCCCCACTGCACGCTCACTTACGCACGAATCTGTGCGTGGCAAGTGGCGCCTGCGGCACCGACTCGAAACAATATAAACATGCTTGAAATATGCAATAAGACCTAAGGAGGGACAATGGGCAGTAAAATGGAAAATGCTGACAGTAAGTCATGCGTGGAAATCAGACCCCTAAAGAACTCTGTGTTTCGGACAATGGACAAAAGTTTATAATGAAATTTGCAGGCATGAATAATTATGGGCACAAGAGTGTTTTCGAGCCGCTTTTTGGCGATGCTCATGCACGAGTTGGTATTAAACTCATTGAAGTTGGCTAATTAACTTGATTGGCATTGATTCGTTAAGCATGTGCCGGCTGGATACATATCCATTTCCAATTAGCCAGCCAACGTCAGCGTGTGCGTGTGTTGTGCTTCGGCTCGTGTTGCTAATCGATAAGCGGCTCACGGCAAACAACAACAACAACAACAACAACAACAGCAATAAGAATAACGTCAGCATGGAGCATCATCAGGTGACAAAGATAGAATCCAACACCTCGATTCCAATCCCGATTAATTAATTGTTTTTCTCGCTAAAAGGCTTTGCCCGAGGTTGTCCTTGACCGATGCTAATTACGATTACGCTCTTTCCGTTTTCAAGTTTCAAGTTTTTAATGCCGATTTTCTTGGAAAATGTTTAACAACAAATCCGCAACAGATTTCAGCGAGTTCCCACTCATCCTTCGTGGCTGTCCGCCAGCATCGACAGTCGAAATTGTATGCAAATGACGATGTAGCTAGCCATGCCAAAAATAAACTGAAACAAGATGAAGGTGAAATCTTAAAGCGAGTTCCTCAATTTGTGCTACCTCACCTTGCCCAGGGTTACATTATTAATTATAAACAGGCCACCGGCACTGAAGAAGCAGCTCTCCTGCCCCAACTGCAACGAGATGCGCAAGAGTGAGAGATTCAGTTCCATATTGCGACGATCCGATGAGAGTGTGTGGAATAAAGATCGCAGCTGGCGCTGAAGCAGCTCACATTGATTGCAGATCAGGCAGGGAACAATAATTTCCACAAGTTTGCAGAACTGTTCGGTAATGCAATCTGCAACAGAAATCAACATAAGAACAAGATAATCTTAGGCCACCGAGCTGTACACACATAATATGATAGCCCAACATTTGCTGCTGGTTACACTGATGAAAATCCAGTAGGGCAACACTGAAGTGTCCACAAATAGCTTCAGCATTGCCAAAATCAAACTGAGCTGAAAGTTGCATTCAATTTCGCGTATTGTGTTCCACAGTAGACCGTGCAGCTGTTGCAGCGTGAAGATACGATCCAACAATATGCGCCGCACTGACCAAATCTCAAAACGAGTCTTGTCCAGTTCAGATATGAGTGTCGAGCTTACTTGCCACAAGTCCCGATAGAAACACAAGATCAGAGAGGAATACATGGTAAACTCACTGAAACGAGTCAAGAGAACTACTTCAGAGTAGAAGCTATAGAACAGCAGCACCGAGGTATCGGTCATCACGTTGTCGTAGATGGTCATTCCAGCCATCATTAGAACACGCACGATGAGCGATCCAAAGAGAATGCTGCAGTTGCGGTGAATGCGCTGCAGGTTAACGTTGTGCCCGAACTGGACTCGCAGAATGTGTCGTATGCGTTGTAGCTGCTGTTCCACTTGCTCACTGCGGTTCCTCCAGATTAGTTCCATGACAACTGTGGCGTGACACGTTATGAGTCCCACAAAGTTAAGCAGATCAATAATCCGTGACACGTGATCGTTTTTAATGTCGTAAACTACGTGATAGTTAAAACTGAAACGCCACTTGAAGATAAAGACCAGATAAATCAGAAGTCCGGTTGTGTATAATATTCGAAGTTGAACATGAGGACGTGGCGGCAGCAACAACAGACAATGCATCAGGCGACGCATAATGCGCAAAGAAGCGTCGTGCAACTCTCCAGGAACGTGCCACATGACTGAACTGCCTTATAGAATAAAAACCTCCTTACTCAGTTAGATATCGTTATATCGTTAATTGGTACATCATTAATGGCCCAGTAAAAACTACATGATGAAATCATTTTAATTTACTTAATAGCAAATTATATAAAAACCATTGTACACATACTTATAATTCCCAGCAATAAAGTCTGTTGCCGCTTAATGCGTTCTCTTTCATATGGGGACGCGCGCTTGCACTGTTAATTATTCGTTTGTTCGCTCATCGAATTGCAATTTATGCGCAGATACAATATAGATAACTAACTACTTGTTAAAGCAAAATCTCAAATATAATGAAAACTAGCGTTCCACATTTAAATTCAACTTTATTTCATTATTATATATGTATGTTATGTAAAGAACTTCAGGCAAAGTTTGGTAGCTCTAGCTTATATACTATTTTAAGTCTCTGTGCTCAAACTAGACATGCCCAAATTGGCTCTATCACGTCTCCTTCTGCCAGTTCAATACATTCCACTTTATTCTTTTTAAATCCATACAAATATTTTAAATAAAATTCTACAAATATAATTGATTAGGTAATTTGAGTTAGATTACAACTTAATAAGAGTTTCTCAGTTAAAGACTTTTCCATAAAGGTCATGTGAAATTGCATGCATATGACAAAGTAGCTGACCACACCGAAAATAAACTATAACAGGAATGTAAATACTTGCAACAAATTAGCATTGTCAAAGTATCCACTTACCTTGCCTAGAGTTACATTATTAATACAAAACATGCCGCCGGCACTGAAGACGCATTTCTCCTGTCGCAGCCGCGACGAGATGCGCATTAGAGCCAGATTCAGTTGGGTATTCTGACGATCCGATGAGAGTGTGTGAAATAGAGCTTTCAACTGGCGATAAATCAGCTCACAATGAGTGCAGATCAGACAGGGCACAATAATTTCAACCAACTGACAAAGCTGATCAGCGAGGCAATCTGCAAAGAGAACTGCACTTAGCCATGTAGATTCTATGGTTTGTATTGTACCCACATTGTATGATAGGCCAAGACTTTGTGGTGGTTACATTGATGAAGATCCAGTAAGGTAACATGGAGGTATTCACGAGCAGTTTTAACATAATCGAAATCAGACTCCATTCGAAATTTTGTTCAATAAGACGAGTAGAGTTCCAGAGCAGACCGTGCAGATGTTGTAGCGTGAAGAGACGATCTAACAAAATGCGCCGTACTGAGCACATTTCAGAGGAAGTCCGCTCCAAGTCTGCGATTAGTGTGGTGCTAACGTCACACAAGTCCCGATAGAAGCACATTATAAGAGATGAGTACATGGTAAACTCACTGAAACGCATCAGGAGCACGACTTCAGAGTAATGACTGTAGAAGAGCAGCACCAAATTATCTGTCACGAAATTCACGTAGATGGTAAATGCCATCAAAATTAACACACGTACGAGCAGCGATGCAAAGATAATGTTGGAGTACCACCGAATGCGTCTCAGATTAACGTTGTGCCCGAACTGAACTCGTAGTATATGCCGCATTCGTTGTAGCTGCTGTTCCACCTGCTCACTGCTATTCTTCCAAAGTAGTTCCATGGCGACTATGGCATGACTCAGTATGAGTCCCACGAAGTTAAGGAGATCGATATTACGCGAAACGTGATCATTTTTAAGATCGTACACGACATGATAGTTGAAGCTGAAGCGCCAGTTGAGCACAAACATTAAGTAGATGAGTAGGACAATCGTATAGAGCACCTTCAATTGAACTTGAGGGCGTGGCGGCAGCAACAGCATACAGTGCATCAAACGTCGCATAATGCGCAGCGAAGCGTCGTGCAACTCTCCTGGAACGTACCACATAACTGAGCCGGCACACCAAATGGACCAGACGATGCATTCTTAATTCGGATCTGATATCTTTAATTGAGTAATTTCATAATTAGCAACTTGACAGCTACAGTCGAGTGTGCTCGACTTTGATAAACCTGCGACCCACCTGACCAAAACGAGTTCTTACATATATTATTTGCTTATATATTTTGTGTTGCATACTTTAGGGAGTGAATGGAAATCAGTAGCTATTAAAATTACTTCTTTAATAACTTCTATTTTAATTATCCGATCACAACCCAATTTACAGCAATCATTTTGAAGTAGATAGTTGTTGTATTTAGCAAAAATGAGCTGTACTTCATTAAAAATACGCTTGGAATGCGGTTTTTATAGAATTACGGAGGTGGAAAAGGGCGTGATCAAATTGTAAAAGAAACTTAATCTGCGTGCAATATTTTTATTGATACGAAATTTAGTAGCCCTAGCTATTATAGTCTCTGGGATCTTGGTTTTCACACAGACGGAAAAAGACTATAAGAACTGCACATCAAACTAAAAGAGGAGGTTGCGATTCTATTAGAAAATACTTGTATTTATTAACTCAGTGTCGGATTAAGCAGCATAAATATTAAAGTTGCCATCAATTTGGCTCGTTAAGCAGTACGAGTTTGATTATCACTAATTAGAAGTTTCTCCAGTTCTGAAGATTTTTCCAAAAAAGTCAAGCGAAATTGTATGCAGATGACAAAGTAGGAAACCATTCCAAAAATGAACTGAAACAGAAATTTCAAAATTTTTACCACATTCCTTTGGTTTTAATTCCCCAAAGAGTCACCTCACCTTTCCCAAGGTTACGTTATTAATGACGAACAAGCCACCGGCACTGAAAAAGCATTTCTCCTGACCTAATTGGGACGAGATGCGCAACAGAGCCAAATTTAGTTGGCTGTTGTAACGATCCGATGAGAGTGTGTGGAATAAGGCTCGGAGCTGGCGCTGAAGTTGCTCACTGTAAGTGCAGATTAGGCAAGGAACAATTATTTCCACAAGCTTGCCACACAGCTCGGTAAGGCAAACTGTAAGAAAAATGAACTTAGCAATGGAAATTCTTTGATTTTCGACGTACGTACATAATATAACAGTCCAACATGAGTTGCCGGTTAAGTTCATATAAATCCAGTAGGGTAACACAGAGGTGTCTGTAATAAACTTCAGCATCAGCGAAATCAGACTCATTTTGAAGTTCTCTTCGATTTTCCTTATCGTGCTCCACAGTAGACCGTGCAGATGTTGCAGCATGGAAAGACGATCCATCAAGACACGCCGCACTGACGACATCTCAGAGGGAGTCCTCTCCAGCTCGGCGAATAATGTCTCGCTAATGGCACATAAGTCCTTGTAGAAACTCCATATCACAACTGAGTAGATGGTAAACTCAGTGAAACGAGTCAGGAGAATGACTTCCGAATACAAGTCATAAAAGACTAGCACAAAATCATCCGTTACGAAGTTAATGTAGAGAGTCATTGCCAAAAACATGAGAACACGCACGATCAGCGATCCGATTAGGATGTTGCAGTACAGCCGAATGCGTTCAAGGTTCACGCAATACCCGAACTGTACTCGGAAGGAGTGTCGCATGCGCTGCAGCTGCAGTCCGATCTCTGCACTGCGATTCTTCCAGAGTAGCTCAGTAGTGATTACGGCATGACATATCACGAGTCCGACAAATTTCTGCAGGTCGATAGCACGCGACACGTAATCATTTTTTACATCGTAAATGACACTGTAATTGAAGCTGAAGCGCCAATGGGCAATAAAAACAAGGTAGAAGAATAGAACGATCATGTAGAGTATCTTCAACTGCACTTGCGGGCGTGGCGGCAGCAACAGCAGACAATGCATTAAACGACGTACCACGCGCAACGAGGCGTCGTGCAACTCGCCTGGAATGTGCCACATGACTAAGGAGTCAATTTAAATAACGGATATCCTTTGATCACACATTCAGTGAGAGCTGCTTATCTGTGATTAATTAACTTAATGCTATAGCTGTGTGCCTTAGGAAGAAACACTTTCCAATATATTTATTGACTGCTTATTAAACACAAGATAAAATAGCAAGTTGAATAATTATCTTAATTAACTTTGCACATTTATTTAATTAATTTATACGAGTTTGATTATCTGCCATTAGCTCTTCTTCAGCAGCGGACTCTTCTAAAAATGACAAACGAAATTGTATACAAATGACAATGTAGGTCGTTATTCCGAATAGAAACTACAAAGATAATATTTAGTGTTTGATAGTCAGCTAAATTGTAATACTTACTTTGCCAAGCAGTTCATTATTGATAGCGATGAAACCGCCCAAACAGAAACGTGATCTCTCCTGTCCCAGTTGACTTGATATTCGAGACAGGGCGTTATTTAATTGCACATTGTGCCGATTTACCGATATATCATGTAGGAGCGAGCGAAATTGGCGTTGCAAAAGGGCGCTTTGCGTGCAGAACCAACAGGGAATGCAAATCTCCAACACCTTACCGAACTCCTCGGTTATGCACCCTGAAAGAGAACCAAATGGAGATTCATGAGTTTCTTCTTAAGATTTATTGGCATTCTTCAATACATGTCTGCATGGCTCCATGGCCAAGTCGTCTCTCGGCCATAAACACCCAATATGGCATCACTGAGGTGTCCACAAAGTACTTTATCAACACCACAAGAAGGCTCTGGCTAAAGCTTTTCTCGATTTCGCGATGCGTTGCCCACAGCGTATGATGGATTTGTTGTAATGTCTTGATTTTTTGAATAGATAATGGTAATTGAACCTCGAGTTGGAGAATAATTTCGGAACTTGCTTCCAATAGTTCGTGATAGATTGCCAAAACCAAGGCCACGTGCATTGAGAAGTCGCTGCAGCGCACGATGACAACCAACTCTGAGTAGAAGTTGGAGATCAGCAAAAGCGAAGTATTGGTAGCCAAATAGTTATAGATTGTTATAGACAAAAGTACAGTTATGCGCAGCATCAGAAAGCCATAGATAACTCTGCTGTATACTTGCATTCGATAATTATTAATTTTGCGATGAAATTGATCACATAGAACATACTGTATGTGTAAAAACTTTTGATCGATTTTCTCACTTCGATTCTTCCAATTCATTTCAAGGGCCACGATAAAATGTCCCACAATCAATAGATCGAAGTTTATCAAATCTATAACACGCGATAAATGGTCGTTGCGATAATCGTAGATCACATTATAATTGAAAGCGTATCTCCAGCGTGAGATCAATCCAAGATATGCCATTAGAACTAGATTATAAATCAGCTTTAGGTACAAATGTGGACGTGGCGGTTGCAGCAATATAACGGGCATTAGACGCCGGAAAAACCCCAACGAAAGGTTGTCCAACTTAACTGACACATAACACATAACTGAGCAGTGGCCCACAGGCGTCTGGGGAATACACAATAATTAATTGACTAATTGCACGGGTGGTTCTATAGATAAATAGATTCAATCTATTCTCAAAAGAATTTTGAATTATATATTATAACTAAGCTAATTGAATCCGTTTTCTGCGAAAAAGCAAGTACTCAGCTGAATTTAAACATATTTATAAAATTATTTGCTTTCAACGATATGATTGTAAATATTAACAGAAGCTTAACAGCAGCTTAGCATAAGATTTAACAGCTGCTTAAAGCATAAATTAGAACAGCTGATTCCAGCTGATATGGCAACCTTAGCATAAAAATAGTAACAATATAAATAACAAATGTTTTAATTAAGCTGTGGATCTGCCGCAAACGACCACAATTCTCTTTTTACAAATTTAAAAGGTATTTGTATTAACTTTCTATACTTTATTGTAGTGCAGGCATATTTCCGAAAGATTTTGCGCTAATAAAAGCTCCGTAATATTTTCGCGCGTTTGTCCCGCCAGTTTTTGACTCGTTGAGTCTAACCAAAACTGAAGGCATATGATAAAGTAGCTCAGCATGGCGAATAGAAACTGAAAAGATACTTATTTAGGACCAATATTTCTCATCTTGTTCACTTACTTTGCCTAGCATTTTGTTGTTGACGTTGAGGAATCCGCCTATACTGAAGAGACTCCTCTCCTGACCCAGCTGTGTTGAGATCCTAAGCAAGGCCATGTTCAAATGTTCGTTGTGACGATTGTTCGATATGCCATGGAAGATCGAACGGAACTGCCGCTGTACATAATCGCAGTGTGTGCAAATCCAGCAGGGAATACAGATTTCCAGCAACTTGGCAACCTCCTCTGTCGATGAATCTTTCAGTAAGCAAATTAAAAATTGTTTAAGTAAAGGAATTTCATGGGCTTACATATCTGCATGGCCACTGAGCCAAGTCTGGTTTGGTTGAGGTACACCCAGTATGGCATAACGGAGGTGTCCACAAAACTTTTCATCATAACAACAATAAGACTGCGTTCAAAGTTTGCCTCAATATCGCGTTGAGTTTTCCACAGTACTTGATGCAGTTGTTGCAGGATCGCAATGCATCCCACATGATGTTGAAATTCAGAATCCATTTCAGAGGAATACATCTCCAATTTGGATACGATAACCAAGCCAGCCTCATGAAGATCTCTGTACAAGGCCAAAACGAGAACAGAATATAAACTGAACTCAACGCAACGCAGCGTGAGAACCATTTCGGAGTACATGTGACAGACAAGCAGATGCGATGTATTTGTAGTGAGACAATTGTAAATGGTTATCAAAAGGAGCACCGCCACGCGCAAGGAAATTATCCTATAGATCAGATTGCAATAGCGTTCGATCCGCCTGAGGTCCACATGATGTCCGAACTGTACACGCAGCACAAATCGAATATGCTGTAGTTGTTGCTCCAAGCGATCACTGTGATCACGCCAAAGAAGTTCCTGAGCGACTATACAGTGTCCCACAATGAGCGCAACAAAGTTGACCAAGTCCAGGATACGTGAGACATCATCGTGAACTACATCGTAGATGACGTTGTAGTTGAAGGCAAATCTCCACTCAAAGATGCACAGAATGTAGGCCAGCACTGCCAGCGTATATAAAATTTTCAATATCACACATGGACGAGGCGGAAGCAGCAGGAAGAAGTGCATCAAGCGACGCAAAAGGCGCAACGAAACGTTGTGCAACTCGCCCGGCAAATGCCACATGACTAGCATAGTATCATAGTTGGGCCAGCATGTTTGCCTAAACTGTTGCTAAGGAGCCAATTAGCTAATTAATTGACTTAAGTTTTACAATAGACTTCAAAATGAGTTAAAGAGCAAGAAGGTCTTCCATTCGATATAGACAAGTTGTATAATTTGACGCACGTAAAGTTTATTTAGTAGTTGAGCGATTGAAAACAGACGCAGTCATATTTCCGTTGCTCTCTTTGTGGATCTTGTTCATCATCGAGATGTGAAATTGCATGAAAATAATAAAATAGGTCAACACGGCAAAGAGAAACTGTAAGAAAAGTGAATTGCTAAGTGAATAATAAGAGTTTCATGAGTATTTTTCTCACTTTTCCCAGCAAGTTATGGTTTAAGATGAGGAAACCGCCTATGGTGAACTGAGACCTTTCTTGTCCCAGCTGAGAGGAAATCCTTAGTATAGCCGTGTTCAACTTTACGTCAGTGCGATTTTTCCATAAACCATGAAAGATGGAGCGAAATTGACGTTGTTGAGATTCCCAGCGTGTGCAGATCCAGCAGGGAATGCACACGTCCATAATATTTGTAAACTCTTCAATGAACCCCGCTGAAATGGAGAAGAGCACATAAGTAGGAGCCAATGTTTAACATTAAGAAGCACCTACCTGTTAGAATTTTTGAAGTAGGAGTATTTTCTATCCTACGAAAATTAATAGAAAGCCAATAGGGCGTTGTGGAGGCATTGACAAAGTACTTCCAGAATATGAAAGCAAGACTCATTGCATACTTTGCCTCGATTTCCCGTTGAGTTTTCCATAGTAATCTATGTAGTTCCCGCAAGTCATCCAATTTGCAGCTAACATTAGGATTTGACCGGTTATTATTCAGCTTGCGAGTGATCTCACTGCCCACTTCATCCAACTCTACAAAGTAGGCCATAACGACAACCAATTGCGAATTGAACTCTCCGCATCGCAGAGTAAACACAAATTCCGAGTACAAATTAAATAAGATAACAATGAATGATCCAGATGCAATACAATTGTAACAATTCAATCCGCACATGCTCACAATGCGAAGAAGTATCAATATGTTGATGATATTACAATATCTTTTTATACGATTGTCGTTCACTGTATGATTGAACTCCACCCGCAATATGGAACGCAATTGTTGCAGGTTCTTAAATATGTCCATGTGATTATTCCAAATCACATCCATTGCGACTATACCATGTCCCACAATTAGAATTACAAAGTTTCCCAAGTCCAGAATAGTTGAGAACAAATCGTGTTCGGCATCGTAGATAATATCGTACTTGCAGAAAAATCGATAGTATAGAACGATAACAAAATAAAGCAACAATGCAATGCTATAAATCAGCTTTAGATGCGGATGAGGACGAGGTGGTAGAGCCAAAGCCAAGCGCATCAAACGATGCACAAAGCGCAGCGAGATGTTGAGTTCTTGTTCCGGTGAAGTCCTCCACATAACTAAAGCACGTTATTGTTGAACAGAGTTCTCAGTAAAACTAACAATAAAATTGGTTGTATACAAGTTAACTGATATGTATATTACATGAAATTCTCAGTGGCAGATCTTATAATGAGTGATGTTTTGTACTCAGCCAAATTAATGACATGTCAATACGAAACTTTGCTAAAAGTAAAATAGATCAAAGGTCATTAATATTATGGAAATATTTATATACTTGCAGAGGGTATATTACATTTACCCAAATGTTTGCGGCACTAAGAAAGAGACAGAGTATATATATTCTTGATCAACGTTAGTAAAGAAGCCAATTAACTATCTGTGTTTGTTCATAAGCCAGTTTCAGAGTTATCTTAATGCACATAGATATAAATTCGACGGACCGATGTGGCCATATAAAATATTGGCGCATTTCTCTTAGTGTTCAAGGTATTGCAAATGCAATAAACCCCGAAATCTCCCAACTCCAAATATAAGGCTTTCTATGCAACCCTTCACTTTTATTCTTTTCTTTTATCCGTGCGAATTTTGACGATTAGCTAATGGTCTTTTAAGCACTTGAAACCGCCTTTAAATTGTGAAATCCTAAGATTTTATATTTCCTTTCACTTTGTGGCATGCACATTATTGTAGTCTCAAGTGATATCAAGGTCTTTCATGTGCGGAGGACTGCATGGCCTGATAAGAGCCTGTTGTAATCATTTTAAATACCCTGCTACCCCATTTAAATTACCATCAAAGTGACGTCAAGAACTCCGTCGGAATCGGGCCATGAGTGGAATTATTTGTTAATTTCATTACACCAACTTGGAGGGAGTAGCTCACACCCAGCACACACACACTTGCACATATTCACACAGGAAAACAACCACAAAGAACGTTGAAAATTGCTTATCAAAAATGTGGCTTGGTCGGGGGTCGGGGACAGCAGTTGGGTTTGGGGTGAGTGTAAGACACACACACACACAAATACACACAAGCACATTACATAAATTTGCATGCCTTTATTGCAGCTCAAAGAGAGAGAAACAAACAAACAAACAAACAGCTCGCACGCAGACACACATACAGCTTAATCAAAGATTTACACACCCACACTGGCACACACAAACATACACACACATATACATATCAGTCGATGGTTGCTTTATGCAACCACTGAGGCACTTTGTTTGCACACTTGTAAAACACCTCTATCTACCGTGGCGTGGTCGGTGGAGTCGCTGAACGCCTCCAGCTATTTGAGGTAATGACTTAATTGCCACGCTACTGCCACGCCTCCAGCCTTAGTCGGTACTTGGGCAAACCAGCAGCGCTTTGACGCGCTCTCGCAGCTACTTAACGTTCTCCTTGCCACAAGGCAATCCAAGGCTCTCTCTCTCTCATCCTTCGTTCATCAGGGCTGCCTGCAATCGGTCTCCATAATTTGTGCAGGTGTCGAGGACGTTTTGTCTTTGATTGCGCGTCGGGTGCGTCTCTAATCTCTGTCAGCCACACCGCAATCTTCAAGCAGCAGGCAGCAGGAGCAGGAGCTGTCCCTGTGCCAATACTCGTACACTTGAGAAGGCTTGCCTGGAAATATGCCTGGCATAAGCAGCTACCAAGCAGCTTTCGCTCAAACAGAGTACTTACCCCCGGCTCCGTCTCTGCCACCAGCTACGCCTTCTGCCTGTGCCCAAGTCCGGGTTAAATTGAAGCAATCGTGTGGCGTTGATTTGTATAATTTTGTAATTTGTATACCGAAATGTGGCCACACATGTCACATGTGTATTTGCATTAGGCCGGAGTTGGCAATTTTACTTTCGCTAGGTCGGGCCGTATATGTATAAATAAATTAAAGTACAAGTGCGTACACATACACACCCACACATGCACATGTTACGTTGCCGAGGGGAGCTAATGAAGATAGCGAAATATGCTATTGGGAATACTCCGGTCAGAAGCCCTAAGCTACGATCTGACAACGACGTATTTAGCAGGAGATGAACTGCTTCTTCTTACAATGTAAATCCCACAATAGTTTAAGGTTAAGACAAAATTTCAACGATATTCAAAACATTATTCAGTTTAAAAATATGTATAACAACATTTTCTTACTTTAAATTCAGTACAATTTTGTCTGTAAATTAATTTATTTTTAATTTAATATTTATACAGAAAAAGGAGCTTTTCATGCAGCCATTAAATATATATCATAAAATAGAGAACTACATGTTTACATTATATTTCTTATACTATTTTCAGCTTTTCATGCAGCCATTAAATATATAAAAAAAAAACAAAATAAAGAACTACATATTTACATTATATTTTTTATGCTATTTTGAATACATTTCTTAATTTTATTGTAAGAGGTAAGTAGTAATCTACTTTCCCCTGAATGATTTGCTACAAAATTGTTCTTAACTTTGCACAAAGGAAAACTTTGGAACCCTTTATTCTTGATGATTGAAGATTATATATATATGATTATACAAGATTATATATATATATTTATATGATATGTACTATAGTGTTTTATAAGTTTAGTTAAAACGCTTCAAATTAATATCTTAAACTATTGCGATGCTGATTCATGTCTTTCTGTTGCAAGTGGTGACGAACCGTAGTACATTTAAAGTACGTATAACGCTGACGACTTTCATATATCTCACGTGCAATATATACATATTATATTTCACATTTGAATATAATTAATAACGTGAAGCTACTCTTCGAACAGCTCTCGCATGGAGTCTCCTTCACTCCACGCCATATTCCACGTGCAGCAACAAAAAGAAAAAACACTTTTTGCAAATGTAATTATCGGCATATTTGGCATGGGTGGAGTATTCCATACACACTCATACTTGCTAAGCACACACACACACACACCCCCTTACGCACTCAGACAAGGATGTGTACTTGTAAGCAGCTGGCACGTGCCTACAAAGTTGCTGACATACCGACTTGGTCTCCCCAACTCCACCTTCTCTTCTCCCAACTCCATCCCTCATTCTGGTTTCCACTTGTTGTTAGTGGAGCGGGAGGCGACTGCTGTGTGGCCTTTGTAGCTTTGCTTTGTAATGGCCAGATTTCTGCATGAATATGAGGTAGAGCACTCTCTCACTCCCGCAGGCACAGCTGCCTCTTATGACAATTTGCCTTCTTCATTGCGAGCAACTTTCGCTTAAGTGCTTCGGGCTGCGCGCTCCATACGCACTGTAAGTCATTTCGTGTTATCTGATTTTAATTTGGCGCAATTTTGCCTTTTGCACCTGTTAACCTATGCCACTCGCAGTCAACGAGTTTACATTCAACATATGCAAATATATACGAGTGCTAACAAATATGGAAATATGCTAATTTTTGGTGAAAATTGATTTTGCAATTTAATTGAAAATGCCAAAGCGTTTTGTTGCCACGCCGTGCCATGCCATGCCACACATCGTTGTTGTAGCTGTGGTAACAGTCGCCGTTGTCGTTGTTTTATTCTTGTTGTTGTTGTCGGTTATTGTATGTTCCCGTTGTTGTTCATTGTTCGTTGTTGCGCTGATTGTTCAAGCAGCTGCCACAAATTGCATAAATACTCGAAACACTTCCAGTTCCATCTTTGCTCGCACATCATTTGCAACTTTTTCGGAGATTGTTTTTAATGACATTAAAATTGCCAAAATTACAAAGGCAACACAGACACAACCACACGGGCACTCTGTATCCCTCTTTCTCTCTCTTTCTTGCACACACAGACGAAGAGCTTAGTTGGAAATCAATAATCACCAAGTTCAATTGGAGTCGTTGGCAAGTCGACACTGCCTGCCGGTCTAGAAGCCATTGACAGTGGCTGACAAATGCGTCTGATATATGGCCCAGACTGGCACAATAAATTCTCTGTGTGGGCGTGGCTCACAAGTGATATATGTGGGTGTGTGCGAGCAATGCAAACATGGCACCTTCGAGTTGTACAATAAAAATTAATTGCATTTTTTGAGATTTTTTTGTTCAAGTTTGGAACACATAATTATGCTGGGAAACGTGGTGAAAGGTAAGTGAAAAACGAGTCGGAAAGTCACGACAGTTGAGACAAGTGTACAAAAACGTGAGGTACATACATGCATATACATATATACACATACATACATACACATATGAGTACTTACTCACACATACGTGCGTGTATCTCTGCAAATGTCGACAACATCATCATTTATCTTCGCCTGGCACTGCGAGGCGTTGACCAAGTCAAAGACACAACGAGCAGAAGATAGAGATCGAGGGAGAGTCGGGGCATGATTCTAAAACGAGAGCAACAGTCGCGCAAAACGCGACAGTGGGATACCCTTCGACCTATGTTCCCGTGTAGTTTAATTTGTTAAATTCATACACATATGCATATGCACATGCTTTGAAATTAATCCCGACAGATGGCGCTCGCGCTTCGCGCTCGCCCGTCTCCCTTGTTAGCTGACAGAAGCACTTGGTTTTATGCTCATACTTTCTTAAATAACTTCTGTGTTTATTGTTCGATTGGATTGTAATTTGGGGACTACGTAGATATTTCATTTAGCTTAGTATATCTTATATACAGCGCTTACAAATTAAGTTCAAAAATTAAATTATTGATTTGTGGGGGCGGTGGGCGTGGCACCTAACATTTGAAATAAACTTCATCTGCTTATAGTACACAGGAGTCTTCCTGCCAAGTTTGGTAACTCTAGCTTTTATAATAGCTGAGATCTGTGCGTTCACACAGACAGACGGACAGACGGACAGACGGACAGACGGACAGACGGACAGACAGACAGACATGGCTCAATCGACTCGGCTTGTGATCCTGAGCAAGAATATATATACTTTATGGGGTCTCCCACGCCTCCTTATGCCTGTTACATACATTTGCACAAAGTTAGTATACCCTTTTTTGACCATTTTCAATGGTCGAAGGGTATAAATATTTGCTCTGTTGCTATTTATTGCCAGATTTCGCTGGCCTGGCAATATATCAGCGCTATTTTTCACATTAATTGGCAAGGTTAAGCGAAAACTTGTCACTCGCTATGAAATCATCTGAAATTCGCAGCAGTTGCCGCTGCTCTCTGTATCTCACTTTTCGGCCAAGGTCAGTGTAACAATAAAAAGAGGAAAATACAGATAAAACCATTTTTATATAGCCCCATACAGACAACGATAGACGGCAATAATAGCAAAGAGTAGCCGTATTTGGATTGTGATGCGAGCCCCAATGGCGCTGCTTCTCTCTCTCTCTCTCTCTCTAGCTGTGTGTGTGTGTGTCTGTGTGTTAGTGTGTGTGTGTGGGTTTATGAAAGTGTGCTTTCAGCTACGTCTTGTTTTTCTTGGCCAGCTGACGCCGCAATTAGAGGACAGCGCAAATGTGGCGCGAATTCAAACCGTCTGCGGCCGCAGCAAGGACGACGACTTTGAAAGTCCACGACAGTACAATGCCAATCGAAGATTTATGCGCATCCTGGGTATGCGTTGGAGCGGCGTGAATTTGTAAAATTGTGTGCAAATTCCTGTGTGGCTGCCGCCATTGCCGAAGCAAAGAGAAAGTCGCGCTGCGCACAAAACTATGCTATACTTTTGCCACAAATCATAATCCACACGAGATAGCACACACACACACACACACACATTGACAGGTTATCGCTGTGGCGACTGTTAGCGACTTTGGCAGAACAGCTGCTGAATTATTATGCATAGCAAGTAGGATAATTTACGCAGACAGGATTAGCTGTTGTCCATTTTGAGGTTCTTTTTGTCGCAGAACTGTCTGAGCCACCTGCTAGAAGAGAGTGTGAGAGATGCAGGGAGAGATGGAGAGTTCAAGAAAGAAAGAAGGAGACGTCAAGTTTATTGCTTGACTGAGCAAGGCAATTTGTCTGAATCAGTAATTAAGACAGGACTCAGATTTGTCTACACTGCATCGCGTATACGCGCTGTTGTACTCGGCTCTCAGTTAAGATGTCCATGCACCCAGTGCCATTTCCACTATCATTCCGGGGCCCATTCGCACGCTATGCCATTTGCACTTCCATTTCCATTGCCATTGCCATTACTTGTGCCATTGCTGCTTATTGCTGTTTACCATATTTCTGCTTATTTGTTTGCCTTCTATGGCAAATATTTGAATTTAAATTCAAACGTGCTTGACACATAATACAGTGCCTGCAGGCAGTACTCGCATACAGCAGCAGCAGCCTCGCAGCCCATTTCGCTGTGCAAATATTTTATGAATTTCAATGAGCCTCTGGCGGCATTCTCCGGCTGTGCGAATAGAACGACGGGTGACGGCCAAGTGGGCGAGGCGGGTGACACAAATGCGCCAAGGTGTAAAAGGTAACAAAATGTGAAATTAGTTTGACACGTGTAGAAAAGTAAAAGACAGAAAGCTGCTCAGCTCAACGCATGCCAACAGCCAGAGCAGACAACAAATAGACAGAGGGACGACAGACGAGAGAGAGAGAGAGAGAGAGGGTCACAGATTTTACTTTGTAGCAAATTTTTAGGGATTTGCATCGCTCAATGTGCCTGTCTGAATTTGTATTATCTGTTGCCGCTTCAAAGATTTAACGAGGCACATCCGAGAGCAGAGTACAACTTTTCTTTGGTATTGAATGTTGCTCATTATAATTGAAAAATGATCTCACTATTCATGCAGCCTTCACATAACTGAGATTTACTATTTACTATGGCCATGAAGGAGCCTCATTATAATTGAAAAATGATCTTAGAGTGTGCAACTTCCCCCTTCACTTAAGTTGCTTGAGGCGACTCTTCTGTACTTCTTCTGTGTATTTCGCCTTTTTTTCTCCAACTTCTTGTTCCTTTTTGCCTTCTTATTGCACTTGCATCGAGCGAGAACAATGCAAATGCAAATGCACTTACGTGTGTTTGTGAGTGCGCTGTGTGTGTCTGAAAGTGCTGCGTATGTTTGTGTGTGTGCACATGTCACCGCAAATCTACTTAAAACGCAATTAAGTTGAACGCAAATACAGTCGACGTCGCTGTCGCTGCTTGGCAATGTGGTAAAATGCAGGCCGACATCCCAACTGCAAGTTAAACAATGCATTGCAATGAGAGACAGCCTGAACATGTCGGTGCATGCAGTTTTTCTTGTGGTATTTCAACTCCGACCCAATCCGACGCCCTTCACTGCCTCCGTCCACCACACGGCAAACCATACGTAAAGTTCCCAGCAGAGAAATTGAATGAAATAAAGAAGGCATAAAAAGTGTAAAAAATAATAATAAATGGCAGACGAGAAAGTAGACTCGACTGGAAGACACTCTGTAAAGCAGAGCAACTCATACAGAAACAGAAATGAGGCAGGTAGTGTGCCTGACTAGAAGATACCATGTAAGTATTTTAAAATACAATTGTGCAGTAAGTTCATCAGTTTCCTCTTTACTGACTTTTACAGGGTATGTCAGGCAGCTTGTCTCGCCAGTCAGTAATGCAGCAGCATATGGAGCATCAAAGTCGACTTGTTGACAACACAACACAACACACGACACACCCTGCAGTTGGCCAGCATGTTTGCTGCTGCGTCTGTCAAGGCTGCTGCCATATGGCGGCAATCCAAGCAAATTGTCGTGACTACCTGAGTGAGTTGTCTACACATCGCGATGATGACTTAAAAGTTAAATTCGTTTTTTTTTTTGAAAAAACTTTAATCAACTTGGCTTGGAAGACAAAAATACGCGTGACAGAGGGAAAAACTTTGCACTCGAGCTGCACAATTCAAAAAGGACCTTCAGGGATTTCACTCAAGGCTGTGCTTGGATGGAAATTCGTCGGGTAATTGATACAGCCAGCAAACAAAGAAACGGGGAATCCTGCAAAGTTGCCCCTGCAAACATATGCTGGGGAGTCTGTACGGTGGGGAGAGAGGAACATCCGCGGGCAATCAACGCTGGCTGCGGCTTCAGTTTCACCCTCAAGTTAATTGAACACGAGTTGCGAAATCTTTTCAAATTTTGACAATCAATTTAACAATTTGTCTTGCGGGCGTTCATTAGATGCGTAGCAAACAAAGCACGCTGCATATGTATGGTATATGGAGGCAACCTGACCGCGAACATAAACAAACCTGAGACCGCAACTGTGCTGCAGCTCGTGCAGAGGAAATTTTCTTGCCATAAATTCACTAAAAGCTTTCGCAACGAAAATTTGTTGCTACCTTCCGCTGACAACATGGCTCACCTGGCAGCAGCAGCCGGTAGAAAGCCATAGCCACAGGAGCCTACGCTCCAGAGGTGAACGCTGCTTGCACTCAGCTGCCCTAGGTCTGGCTTCCTCTTGCTCTTCCTCTCTCTCTTTCTCTCTTCTGCTGCAGCCAAAGCAAAATTTACGCCGCTGTCTTCATTATTATTGCACTCTGGCCAGCCTGGCAGGCTGCTGCTGCTGCTGCTGCTGCTCCTTGTTGTTGTGGCGGCGGCATTGGTTGAGTTTTCGCTACCTCAGACAATTTGGCAAACGTGCTAGCGAAGTTTCTAAATAAAAGTGCAAACTAAATGAGCATTTAGTGTGCGCGCCTCGTAAATTCCTGCTGAAATATTTCTGTCGTCTTACAATTTAGCTGGCATGGCCAAACTCGAGCTTGGCTGGCGCTTTAAAGCGTTAAATGTATGTGGTGCCATGCGGCGTATGCGTAATGTGTGCAGTTTACACTCGTCTGTGGGCAATCTTTTGTATGTGTGTGGGGTGTTTGTCTGTGTGTGTGTGTGTGGAGTGTATTCTCCCTGTCTTTGACAAAGTTAAGGCCTTCTCATAACGCGGCAGGCACAATAAAATGGTTTAATGAGGCGTCGCTGCCAGCGCCTGCCGTGCACCTTTTATGTGTGTCTGACACTCGTTTGCCCCGATCTGGACTAGAGCAGCTTACCCACACACACACCCACACAGATACAGGGCACACAGAGTCTCTGTGACTGTCGCACATGACTTCATTAGTGTAATGAAAACAGGCAAAAAATGTCAAGGTTGCTCTCGGGCAGCTGCGTGCGAATTGTCGCCGTTGCTATCCGTCCATTTGCCGTGTGGGCTTAGCTGGCGAGTGGCAAAAGGTTAACACTTGCCAAATGGCTGACGTGTACGTGCCGCAGTCCCGTTTTGAATAACAAATTTAATTAGAATTAATACACAAGCGGCCAGTCCAAAGATTGGCCCAAATAGAGTACAATCTGAAGCGAGTAGAGGGAGTGGGAGATGGTGGGAGGAGGGTGGCTTGCAGGGAACCCATCAAGTGAGTATGTGGAGCACACAGAGCAGGCAATTGGTAACTGGTAACTGACAAGGTCGATACCGTTTCGTTTTCCCCTTTTAGCCTTTTCATTTCCGTGCACAATTTACAAAAAGGGCAAAGAAAATATTGAAAATGTTTCCCACTGCGTACGCACAAGTTACGCTACATTATTCATATTTATTTGTGAACTTTAAGTGAAATTAGAAAGTGCACTTACTGATCATATAAATATGTCCCTTGAATCCATTGGGGCTGCATTGCGTTTTTATTGTTTACTTCGCCTATCGAAGGGGGGGTCGCACTTTGCTTTGCTTTTCTTTTTTCTTTTTCGCGTTTTCCCCTTTTGTTTTTCCAGCTGCACCGACTACATATGTCACGCTAACGCCGACAAGACAAATACACAATATTAAAGTAAACATGTTAAAACCATAAAAACGCAACTGCACAAAGGCAACGGGGGTAGGGAGACAGTGGAAGGTGGCAGGGTTGGCTGCAAAAATATATTGCAAGGAAGCGGACGAAGCACAACAAAAACACGCGCCAGAGAAATCATGTAGAAAGCTTTCTACGCTTTTTCTATACACTGCTGACTGTCTGTGTGAGTATATATGTATGTGTGTATCTGCGTGTGTGTGTGTGCACAGTGCCTGCCACGTTTGCACAAACTCTAAGGCAGTATTTTTTGCACAAGCAGCGAACTGGCGAGCAGTCGACTAATGCACAACAATGGCCACCAGCCAGCGCTGCTCCTAGCAAGGGCCGTGGACAGAGCAGCAGCAAGAGTGGACGGGAGTAGAGTAGAAGATGGTTAGCAACAGAAGTGGGGAGGGGGGGTTAGGGCACCATACGAGTGTGGGCAGGGATGACAAAATATGTGAAATCATGAATAAACTGCCATGTGCACAGCATTCAACATTCGTCCTCTTACTCCTACTCTCTCTCTCTCTCTCTCTCTCTCTCTCACTTGCGCCCTTTCTCACAGTGTTTGTGCAGCTTTCAGTGTGCTCGCACTTCGCCTTGTTTGCCAGCGGCCTTTGTAGTCGCCTCTTCCTCTTGGCCGCTTTTCCCTGCGCCGCCTTTGGGCATTTGTGAGCAAACCGAAAGTGCAGCATTTGCAAAGGAAAAGCGGAACGCTTCTTTGTATGCAACAAATCCAGTGTATGCAGCTTGACTTTGCTGCCGACCACATATGACGCACCACAAGAGAGAGGGAGGGAGGGAGACAGCCGTCGCTGCGACAGGGTATTTCACTTTTCGCCGTCTTCAATTGAGTGCACAGCAGCCGTTTGTCGTCTAACGGAGTGTGACTGAAATGCCTGCCCAGGGCAAAGGGTAGACTCGATGGCCAATATACCCTAGAGGCAGCCAGTCTTGGCTTGGCTAACTCAGCGCAGCATTGCAAGGTATTTACACAGTAATTTAAAGGCAAGTGTAGTTCAAGTTAATATGCTGGCAGAGTATATATTTCTAGCATATAAAGCCAACATTTCTAGATATATTTCCCTTAATCTAATCATGCTACACTTTCCCTTAATACATTCCTTACTTGTACATATTCCTCTGCAACTTGTTAATTGATATATGAAAGAGAAAGTGACTGTCCTGCCAATAAACAAGGCAGTTAGCTGCAGTCCGTTTCTATGCAGCCTTTGACAAAATCATCTGGCACGCAATTTGATTTTAAATCACACACAGCCGCCTGTAGCACGCACACAATGCTCACACACACACACACATTCACATAGTCTGCACACAGACTGACTTACAGTCACTCACATTTAGACACTTGTGTAGCTGCAGTTCTTGTTCCAGCAATTGCTTTTCAACTGTTTTTCTTGCTCGACTTTTCTTCTGCTGCTGCTCTCTTTTTTTCTCTGTTCGTTTTTCTCACACTCGTTTCGCTTTACACTTCTCCCTCTCTCTCTGTCCCTCTCTGTCCTCGACTCGGGTGCGGGTCATTTTTTCAGTGCTGCTGCCAGCTGAGCTTTAGTGATGAAGGGTGCAGCTTAAAAATGAATCATTTGACTTTTTCTTATTTAAT
Organism: Zaprionus davidi; assembly: GCA_018903715.1. Taxonomy (NCBI): domain Eukaryota; kingdom Metazoa; phylum Arthropoda; class Insecta; order Diptera; family Drosophilidae; genus Zaprionus; species Zaprionus davidi. The sequence goes on from JAEIGL010000003.1 coordinate 4,623,466, forward strand.
AATTTATAAGAATTAGCAGAGATTTGCATTTTTTTCGCTGCGTTGGCGCTGCAAATTTCTATTTAATTCGAAATTTATTGCATGCAATTTTCCACTTTTTACTTCTTGCTTCGCAGTATCTTTCTCGCAGCCGCGTCGGCACTTTAAGCAGCTCCCCGGCCACAATTGTGCAGTGCAGGCCAGTTAGTGTTGTATCTTGTATCTTGTATCTGTATCTGCTGCTTGCGAGTTGCTTGCAGTTTGCTTGTGGTTTGCCAAAAAGTTTGGCAAATTCGACTCGATTTGCCTCGAGGGCACCATTTCCATTTGACATTTGGTTAAGCAGACCTCGCAAAGCGAATGCTTCATTAACTACTACAACAACAATAAGAACAACAGCAACAACAACTTGAATTTCAACTGTGTCTCAAATAGTATCTGTATCTTGTATCTTTGTCTGCTGCTGCTGCACTTTATTGTTTGTTTGTCTTGCTTACGCGTTAATTTTCATTTTCATTTGGCTTTTGAATTTGCATTTCCAACAGACAAGCTATGGTGGATGGGGGGGGGAAGTGGGCGTGGCGGTGCTCTTGTTGTCGTTGCCAAAATTTACAGTCAGCTTAAGCTGCCATTAATGCCCCAACGAGCGCAGTCTGCATTGTGCGAGCTTCATCATCGTCATCATCTTCATCGCTGAAGATGAAGACGTACTTGCAAGCTGAGTGAGTTCTTGAGAGGGAACTGAAGCAAAAGTTGCTTAAATTATTGTAATTTCATGCCAGACAGAAGCTGCAGCAGCAGCAGCAGCAGCCGGCTTAAAGTTGTGCAGTAATTAATTAACTTTGCTTGCCTAAGAAATGAAATACAAATAACTTTGACATTTGTTTGCATAATCTAATTGCGTATCCATTTTTGCCATTAATTACGCTCAACAGGCCACTCGAACATGGTATCCATGTGCTCAAAGACAGCCCGACAGGTCGATAAGTTTGCCTCTGCATCCTGTGTGCATCTCTCATCCCCTCTAAGACGGCATAAGATGTTCTCATCCCGGGCATATTGACTTGTGTTTACCTTATGTCATGCAGCTGCCTTCCTCTCTCTCTCTCTCTCTCTCTCTGTCTGATTACTATATCGAATAATCGGATACGGTTAATACACAAATGCACTTGTAAATTAATTACACATAAGTTATAATTGATGCGGTTGTGGCATGCAGCAGTAGTAATGGCACTGCCAGTTTGTAATATGCCTGGCAAAGATTGCCATATAGCCGGCTCTATGTGCCTGCATTAATTATCCAAATATGCTTAAGAATTTATCGCTTATTTGCCGGCAGAGCAAGCTGCATTAATAAAGCTTAACAGTTGCACATAGACTACGTCAGCTCAGAGCCAGCTACGCTATCTCTCTTGTATCTCACATCATCTCATCCATAAGCAAGTATCCAGTTAGGATGCAATGGTAAGAGAAACAAACATTTTTATGCTGCCAGATTTGATATTTATCATTTGGAATTTCGATCAGGCAACAAAGTCTGAACACAGACACAAAGTGGACTTGAGTCGCTTTCGCTTGAATTCAATATGCATTTTCATTTTCAGTTTTGATTGGTGAAAATGTTTAATCGATTTTATGCAAATCATTTTTTCTCTACCCGAGCTTAGCAAACACTTGAAAGCCATTACAAAATAATAATAATAAAATGTGTTCTGCTCTTACCACAGCAGCCACACCATGTTCGAGTGTGTGTGTGTGTGTGTGAAACCGACCCAAGCTGGCCACAAATAAATTATTTTATTTTCCGTTAGAGATGCAAATGTTATGCAAACAAAGAAAACTTCCTAATGGAATTTCCCACATGTCCGACATATGCATAAAACCTTCTAAACAAACATCTCTTCCGTAACGGTAAAGGGAGTGGTGGTTGAGGTCTGGGGGGGGAGGGAGTACGTTTACCTCTTACGCATGTCAAAAACATTGAGGGCTCCCGAAAATCAGTTCGCACTCAAGCTGTGCACACTCAAAAGGCAATCGAGGCGATTCCCGGAATACTGAATGCCCACTTGGAATGGCCTCCCCTTTTTAAAGTACTTGCCACACAGGGTGGCATGTCATTGCTGATGTTGTTGTTGTGTTGTTGTTGCTGTGGTTAGGCGATTTGCTGCATTGCTGCGGTTATGTTGCATCAAGCTAATGAGTTTGCGGTTTCCAGGACAACGGACATAATTGCTTTTAATTGCGATAAGCGAATTATTCAAACTTGCGGCCAGAGTCTCGCAGTTCGTTCGTTCGTTCGTATTGGAAAAATTAATCCTACCGTCCACCAAAAACAAATTGCAACTTCAATCATAAATGGTTCCCATAGACACACACACACACACATATAAATTGCAAAGCTTGATGGGCATTTTAATTGAAACGGCGACAAGTCAAATTTGAATGGGCCAATTAGCTAATCGGGCTTTAAGTCCAGTCTTAAATTGCGGTCGCCTCTTTGTGCTGCAAACTTTGCTGGCAACTTTGACAATTGAAACAATAGTCACAAAGTTTGCCAAATACTCTCGCCATCTCTCCTCTGTCTGAGTCCCCCTCCTCTCTTTGTCGCTGCTGCGGCTGACAGCAGTCGCGCTGCCATTCTCAGCGATGTGAGTAATGGCGCCTCAAAACGCAGTCGCCGCAAAACATGAAAAGCAAAGCCGCTTTTGTTTGTCGCATGCGAGAATGTGTGTTGCTGTGTGTGTGTGTGTGTGTGTGTAGTAGAGAGCAAGGGTGCACGGTGTGATGCCAATTAAGGAGAGCCAGCAAAACCACAATAGGATTATCAGCTCGTTGTAGTTGTTGCTGCTTTTGCTGCTTATAAATGCCAATGAACAGCAAAATGGAATGGAAATAAAAACTGAAATTGCTGTTCGAGACTGGCATTATACCATAATACATAGGTCGTTTGCAGTACCTATCCATGAACAGTCCTTGAGTTGGTCAATGTTGCAAGAATTCAGTCAGGGAGAGGGAAGGCAGTTTATGCCACTCAAGTGTGTTGAAAGCGAAGTGGATATGTGAAGTATGCTGGATCAACAATACATTTTTGATGTGCAGAAGGTATTGCCTAATGACGCTTCAGAGAAAATAGGTCGAATATAGGTTACTGTGATTTCTGTGAACAAGAATCTTTAGCTTTCATGCCTGCAGTACCCTTCCTTTTGTATTCCTTCGACTGTAACGATATTTAGAATGCTTTTAGAATATATTTTGTTGGTTTCTAGTTGATATTCAATAAATATGATTATATAAATGATATAGTAATTGTTTTATTGATAATAATTAACAAACATTGTTTTAACTAATACTAATAAGCCACAAATTACGATAGTCCGACTTGATCTATCGACGTTTTCACAACCATGGCCGGCCTATCTGCCTTTTCAAGAACATCTTCAACGACTTTCTTTAACGATTACTCTGCGACTCTCAAGTGAAACTCCTAACATTGACTTCAACTTAACGACTAACTTCACTACTTGATTATTCTTATCAAGTGCAACCCTTAACCTATGGATAGTTACATGCAGCGCTGCCTCCTGTACTATCACGCTGCCACCACCATCATTATTTACATACATATAGTTTTATATTTGTGTTACATAGACTATACAATACATTCACTCAAAAGAGTCGAAGATGTATTCTTCAGTACGTTTTAAACTTATTTATTTTATAATATAATTTGATGTCACTTGATCTAAAACTGTTGCAGTTTACGTCTCTTTCTCTTTCTCTGTCTCTGTCTCTTTCGCACCATACTCCCTTCATTTGCGCACTTTTAATTGCATTCATCAATCATTATTACTTGCATTACAATTGTGCAATCTCCATTCCTGTCCCTTCAGCAGACAACTGCCAGTGGCGCATCTATTTCCAACTTTATCTGCAATTGCAAATGAAGGCAGCACAATTAAAAACAAAAAAAAAGAGAAGGGAAAACTAGTTGGAAATGAAAGAAATGAAAATCCTTGATAATCTGTAACCGACTGTTCAGTAATTGATTTATAGTTTGCCGGCTTAACGGTATCAAAAAAGCGAAACTCAAAAAATAAACCAAAAGATAGCAGAAAAATTAAATAACATGCAATAAACCCGACAAAATTTATGCATTGCTTTTGTTGTCTTTGTCGCGCTGTGAATATCGATTGCTTTTCATTACATTTGTTGTTATTGCAATCACATCTATCATGATATTGCACCGAATCGTGCGTATTCACAAGATTAATGCTTAAAGCCTCAACAATGCGTGGCTGCTCGACGTTTAGTCACCCTATTAAAAAGGAAAAAAGAGATGGGGGAGAAATAGCAACAATTAGACGACGGGATTAATGCAGTTGCCACAGTGGTTGTCATTACATATGTTAACTAAATATTATACTAATGCGCTTTGTGCAATCGGAAATTCGTTAAGCTGCAAAAAAGGCTGAAAAAGTGGAAATGCATAAAAAACAATGCAATCAAATTACAGTTGCTATTTACACCCTTGCAGAGGCTATATTAGTTTTAGCCAGGAGTTTGCAACACACCTATGGAGGCATCTCGGACCCCATATATGGTATATGTATATGTTCTGAAACAGTATCACCAGCGCAGTCGATCTAGTGCTTGTCTGTCTGTCTGCCCGTCTGTCCGCCCGTCTGTCTGTCTGTTGTAACGTAAACAAGTCACTAAGTTTTTGAGCTATCTTGATGAAATTTCTCACACAAGCTTCTTATTGCTGCATGGTGTAAAGAAGTCGGAACGAGCCGTATTGGACCGATATATCGTATAGCTGTCATACAAACTATCGGCCCATTTTTGTTATTTGTCAAGATAATTCAACAAAATTTACTACATTTTTCTATATACATGTATATAACATGCATATAAAGTTTCATCAAAATCGCACCACTATACCATATAGCTGTCATAGGAACAATCGGTTGAAATGCAGAGTTTTGTATGAAAACTACTTTCGATTTTAGAAATAACTTAACTTACAAATGCCAAAGTTAGAAATAATATTAAAGTTATACAAAACTATTAAATTCTTCAACATTATATGTACATATATCTAATGTTGGAACTATCGGTGGGTCAACATCCTGCAAGGGTATAAAACTTTCGGCATGCCAAAGGTATTCTTTCTTCCTCGTTATCTCTTCTCTTTTTCGCACAAAAAGCGTATCTATTAATTTTGATATTTTATGAAAATATTTGAATAGTTGCAGTTCATGTTGTTGTTGTTGTAGGGTTGACTTTGTTGTTGATTTAAGCATTTTATTGTTATTGTTGCTTTCGATTGACATTTGTACACGGGTCACAGAAGTGTCGTCACTTGTGTTTGTATTTGTTTTGCGTTTGTTTGGTAAACACAAGCAGGCACACAAAAACACACACACACACACACACCTGGGACACACATAGACGGAGAGCAACACACTTAGTTCATAAACGTTGACAATTAATTCAGCAAATGGCTGCCCCATTCGACTAATTGGAAACGCTTAATGTGAATGCGAATGCGAATTCGAATGCCAATGCCAATGCGAAACCAAAGCCCGAATGCCAGCGAGGCTAATGAAATTATTCGTAGCAATTAAATGGCACCCCAGGGTGTGTTTTTGAGCTGCCGACACAACACACACACACGCACACACACTATCAGAGACGGACGCACATTCACTCCTACTCTCCCCCCATCACTCTTGCCGTCATTCACAGTTTACGCCATGTTGGCCAAATCCTCATCCACTGCTTTGCAGCAGGGCATGAAATTTGCAGGCTGCCACGGCTTGAGCGATTTGTAGAACTGAGGCCCAGCATTAATAACCTGCTGCAGATATGCATCGAAGAGTTCGCAATCGATGAACTTCCAATTGGGACAATTGTACACATGATGATGGGCAGCCCGTTCATCTATGATGCGTTCACGTTGCGTGGCTGGTTCCAGTGTCTCCTCTGGCGGGAGGTTTGTCTCGTCCATAAAATGCTGTGTCACAGAGTAGGAGAGACCCGCATTGATCATGGCCAGCACTGCGTCCAGTTCGTATATCTCCTTGAGCACCGCATGGCTCTGCTTTGCCTTCAGGGATATAAGATACCACGAGGGCATCAGTTGAAAGCGTATGGCACTCATGATTTTCACCACGTCCCTCTTGCGTCGCTCCCAATCGCACATGAGCCAGCGTAGTGCAGCCATGAGAACCTCCATCTCGTTGTTCACACTGATCACATTGCTGCTGAGCAAGTCGAACACGTTATCGACAGGTAGATGTATGAACTCCGCTGTGCAGATGGCGGAGTAGAAGAAACGACGCACACGCGACAGCATCAATTGCTGCAGTGAACTCGTCTTGTAGGGCAACATCTCCAGGTACAGCTTGAAGGCAGTGCCCTCGTTAAAGAGATGATTGTTATCGAAGTAGAACCACAATTGATTGAGCAGGTCCTTCATGCCCAAGTACCTTGCCACCAAATACATCTCGACAATGTGCTCACGTTCTGGTTTCGCATTCCTACGCACCAACCAGTTGTAGGCCTTCCAGAAACCCTCCTGGGTTACTTCCTCAACATCGATGGCAACTTCATTTGTCCCAGTGATCGACTTGAAGTAAGCCGTGGACACTTGTAGTAGTGGCAGATGACACGCGAACCTGTGACCCTTGACAATCACATTGATGTCGGTTTGAAGTTGCTTCTCCACAAGGTCAGTCAGCTTCGACTTGAAAGCATCTGTGTTGCAGGCAATGTTGCACTTGACATGCTTGTCAAATATCAAACCCATTTCTTGCAGCGAACATGGCTGAAAGCGATCTTTCGTTGCCTTTTTATCTAAGAAGCTTTGCTCTGTGCAGCTGCTTTCTATGTTCTCAAGTGTTTGCGTATCTCTGTGATTGTCTGTTAATTAGGATTTTGCTTTAATTGTGGGCATATACCTACAATTTCACGGACTGCCAGTCTGTTTGGTCTTCGCCTGTGGGAATTGTTTCCTCTTGCTGCATTTTGTTTGACGTAGAATTTTATTATTATTTTTATCGAATGTGTTAAGAAACTAAATGCTACTTAGACATCACTGAAAGAGTTTTATAATCGATATACAATATACTAGATATATGTTAGTTAGGTTTCTTCAGATTAAGCGCTTATCTAAAGCATTTATTAAGTTGATTTTTATTAGGTAGATTGCCTGAATCTAAAGTGCGATTGGTTTACAGTTTAATAAATTCTAGGCATTAGTTTCCTCTCCATATTCTCTCAGTGTTTATGCACTATAATTTATACACTTCTTCAACATTTAATTCACTTCTACAGGGTATAGTTAAGTCATTCCCCCGTTAGTTGATTTCCAACTATTAGTTTTTGTTGTTTTTACACAATGTTTGCACAATTAAGAGCTTAATTTGCGGCCGACAAATAGGGCCAGGAAAAGACCACTTGGATTGCATTTAAGCAGCTTCTGAACGCATGTTGAACCCTGAATCTATCTCCTCTATCGCCCCTCGTTCCCTCCTCTCTCGCTTACCCTGTTAAGTTGTACGTTTTTAGTGGCCGGCTTTGAGCTCAAGAGCTTTGCTTTTGGTTCAGTAAAGACGACGAGGAGGCGCTTATCTAGGCTGGCTCTGCTGCTGGCTCGGACCATGTTCTGCCTAACTCAATTCATATCAGGCCGACCACAAATTCCAGTCATTACAACCAACGACGGAGAGTGAAGGCAGTCAAGATTTTATGTGCCAACAGGAAACAGTCGCACACACGCACATACGTAGCCAGACACACACACACACACTCACACACATACCCGGTGCACTTGACCATTCAACGAGCCAGGTAAATGTCCGTCAGGGAGTCCGCTGGGCAGCCTGCCAGCAATAAGAGAAGGGGATGCAGTGGGAAAATTGAGCTTAAGTTGCAATTAAGCAATTGCCAAGTTTGAGGGCGTAATCTGGCCAGGCCAAGTGGGCAGGTGTTGTTACCAGGAGGGAACGAACAAATCCCTGATATTCAATAGACTCCACTTCTCTTCTCCACTCTGCTCGTTCAATCCTCGACCAAGTAATCTTTCATAACTACAGCTAGCTACAGTGCAATGCAGACACTCTCCTCTCCACTCGCACCCCCTCAACTACTTAGCTTTGCTTGTATTCCTTTCTGGCCATTCACTGTAAACTCAATACAATATTTAAGGCAAAGTAATCTCGGGCTGTACAAGAGCTTCGCCTTGACTTGCTTGTTGCTGTAGTAGTAGTAGTAGTAGTGGTGGCGACTACAGCGGCTGCAAGTGCCACAACTTGCGGCAGCACGCAAAGCAAAGTGAGCAATGCGCCGAGAAATAAAACCAAACCATTTTCTATCCAACTTTCGAGCTCTTGGCAAGCGTTAAGGCAACTTTGCAGCGTGCCCTGCTTTCTATTTTCTTTTTTCTGCAGTTTCGTTTCATTTCGCTATTTTTTTGCTCTCTTCTTTTATTTTAAGTGGAAAACTTTTTGCTCTTTCATTGCGCGACTCGAATGCAGTTTTAGCGGGTCACCATTAGTCGCAGTACTCGATTTGTAGTGCGATTTGCTTATCGCCTCTAATGATGTACGCATCGCGAAAGATTATAATGATTCTTATGCGTAGTCGTATTTACTGTACTGCCAAATTGAAAAGAAGCTTTAACTGCGCCTGCATTGGGCCATAAACTGGAGCGACTTGTCGCCTTGCTTGGCCAATGAATTTCGAATTAGCATAAACAAAACAATTGAACGAGCAGCACAAAATAAAAACATAAACACGTACGCACACACAGACACTCGCATACGCATACAGTTACAGCCATCAAAATGCTAATAATCAGCATAATGGCAACACTGCGTATGAGCAATGCCTGGCTGCTCATACGCCACGTTGGCTCGGGTAATCCCAACACGCAGCATCAATAAGTCAAATACGTCAATGGCAAGCACTGCCAGAAAACAATAACACAACAACAACAACAATACTACATGAGCAAGAGACAAAGAAAGCAGAGCAAAGGCAAAAGGCAAAGCGGAATTTATTGTTGCTCAATGTCGCATTTATCATCACTTTATGCTACTTAATCGAGGCGTCACCGTGCGTTTTTCTACGCTCTTCCTGCCCCGCCGCCCTTAGCCAAAAATGTTTCTTTGTTTACTCTTGTCTTTTGTGAGAGAGGGAGGAAGGGAGAGAGCGACATAGGCACGCACGTGCTTAAGTACTTTTCAGCGTCCTTTTATGCTTTATGGCGCCATTGAATTTTTCGTTTGTTTTCTTATTAAAATATAATTTATATGTGCGACGGACGACGACGACAGGAGCCCAGACAGCGCATCAATTGTTTAATAGAAAGCAGAGGAAACAACGTGAACAACCTAAAGCAAAGGCAAGTTGAATTATGCGTGTGTTTGTGTTTGTGTCTCCTCGATTGGCAGTCGAAACTTGGCTTGAACACACAAAGTGGTGGACCTCATATTTCGACGGCATCCTGAAGGTCACAACGTGGGCGGCAATAATAATAAGTGCTTTCATTTCGAGTAACTACTCCAGCCCTTTGCCACGAGCCACTCACCATTACTCCCACATGCTGTCTCTCTTCCTCTCTCTACCTACTTTTCTCTCTCTTCTTCCTTCTCTCTCTTTCTGTATACATCTCTTTCTCTCTGTCTACCTCAATTTATTTTTGGCTGTTTGTTTGCAAGTTTTGAAGACAATTTCGTGGCACATTAAAGCTGCAGCGCACTCGCAATTTAATGCACGCATTACAGGGTATTTAATTGTCTATAATTCCATCATGCGACTAATTCGAAAACAATAAAGTACTTAATTTACAAAATATTTGCCAAATATTTATTACTAAAAGCATTTTCAAATTATTTCGCTCGTAATACAATTGAGAACGACAACAACTACGACCACAACAGCAACAACTGCAGAAATATATAAAACTAATTTATTTTTAGTTAAATTCCATTTAATTAATGTGTGCGCATGTGTGTGTGTGTGTGTGTGTTGCAACTGTCAACATTAAATCGAAATAAAAGAACGCACTCGATATTTGGCAATATTGGAGAGAGAGAGAGAAAGGTAGAGAGACTAAACGGGTTCTGTGTGAATCTATTGTTTGCATTGCGCTTGCAATTCGCTTGCCAGCTGTAAATAATACTCTAATACCCTGTAATTTATTCTACATCTAACACAGTCTCGCAGCTACCGCAGAACGTGGTGCACAGTGCAATTGCCATAAGCCAAATTTATTAATTACCCCGGAAATCTGAATATAAAGAAATGCCACAAAATAAAATATTTACTCCCCAGTGCAATATCTTCTTCTATACGCGATGCCCTTCCCCCCTCATGCTGCACACTGCATTTAATTAGTTTTCGTTTAACACATTTCGCAATCATGTGTAGGAGGAGGGGAGGAGCTGTAATATTATCAGTCGATATGTTTGCTTAATTTCAAAAGCAAATTAAATTTCCAGTTTTCAGCGCATTTGCAGCGCAAAATCAAATATGGTAAACAATAAACAAATGAAACAGCAACACCAGCAGCAGTAGCAGGAATAACAACAACACAATGAATAACAAATTCGCATTTCATTAAGTTATTTTATAATCAATTATTATGTAAAATAATGTTATATTATTGCTGATAATTTTTGACAGTCAAGTTAATTTTCCAGCAACGAGTGAATAATCCATGTAAAAATATTTTAATCGACAGCAGGGGCGAATAAACGGGGGAAAAAAAGAAAATGGTGTTGAATATTACATAACTAATTAGCTGGGTAATAAATTCTGTCCGCTTCAGGCAGCTTACAGCTCAATGAATTCGAGGAAATTCATTAATGACAAAGGGAACGAAAGAGCGCAGAAATTAACTTGAAGAGTGTGTAATGGGAAGTGAAGTTGAAGAAGAGAGAAAAGAACAAGTAGAGATGCAAACAAAAATCCATTTGGCATATGGTTAACCTAACCTATCTTCTACAGTTAGTATATGCTATCGCAGTATAATGATCTTTAATTTGTACCAAAGAAAAAGAAGAGATTTCTTTATTGTCTATTTATTAAGTATATATATTGTGGGGATAATACTTTATTGTTTTAATTGTATTAATTTAATTTCCTTTGCTTTCTTAAACGACAGTGACGTTATCGCACGCATTCAGCGTTATTCAACACTCTTCTATCGATAGGAATATCGACAGGGTTATCGTTATTTAATTGAACTTACGATAGAGTATCGGCGAAGGTCACTTAACATAATAACAGATAACTTAACAATATAGAGTTCATTTTAACTAAATTAAGTTGCAATATTTGAAAGTAGTGCATAATTGAATCCAATGTTGGTATATCAACGCAAAATCGATAATAATATGCGAATGTTTTGAAGAAGATTGAATGCACTAAGGGCCAAGTACTTCCGCAGTTTAATTATGCATTGGGCCTGAACCTAGTCAGAACTTCAAAGACATGACCACACAAACACTCACATGTGATTACACACACATAAATAACATTTGTTATTCGTGCAACTTTTTTAATTAAACGTTCACCAAAGTTGCGAATCTGTTTGTGAATCAATACGGAAATAGTCAAAGTTGTAACGAGTTTATTAATCAGCCATAAATTGGAACCCCCAACGGACGGCGCAAATTGTCATAATTTCCAAAAGCAGAAGTGTTCATCAATAACATAAGCTAAGGAAGGGGGGAGAGAGAGTGGCAAGTCACACAGGCTGCGGGCACTTGGTCATTGTCGGACTTTAAGTGGGAGTTCATGTTGAATCCTTTAAGTGAGTGACGCGTCTACATTTCGTTAGTAGACGAAAAGCAGAGACAGACAAAGACACAGACAAAGACAGAGAGGACAGACAGAGAGAGAGAGAGAGAGGGAGAGAGGGACAGTCGGACAGCAAGTCGGGCGGCTAATTAATGTGCAAAGTGTCAATTAATCAATCAGTCGATCGATCAATCCGAGCAGCCAACTACGGCGAAGTCAATGAAAATCCAAGCTGGGCGAGTGCCAATAGAAGCCCGATGTGCTAGTCAAAGAGGCGACCAGGCTGAGTGTGTATGTGTGTGTGGATGAGAGTGTGGGAATAGGTGTGTGTGTGTGTGGGTTTGTATTGACAGGATAAACTCAACGAGCTGTCAAAGCAGGCAAAAGCAAATAACTCGGCGACAAAGGCAAAACGGCAAAAGAGTGCATAAACAAAGTCAAGCGAAAAGAGAAAGAGGAAGAGAGAATACCAGCAAAGGAAAGAGAAGAGCGCAAAAAAGAAGCGGAAAATAAATAAAGGCAAGCGCTAAAGTGAAGAAAATGGGAAAAAGGGCACAAAACGTTTTGGTAAATAGCAAAAACGGCGCAGGCAAACGGCAGGCAGGCAGTTCATTTAATAAACCGTTACGTGGCAATGTGGGGGCTGGGCATGAATGGATAAAGATAATGAAAATGTTTATATAACGCTGATAGCTAGGAATGGCCTTGCTGGCAGACAAAGAAAGGTGCCAACTGAAGATGCGACAAACTGCCAACAAATTATGAACAAATTAAACAAATGTGCAAAAATACCGATTCTGTTTTTGAGAATTTCCGATCGTTTGAGTCGAGATGGAAAACTTTTGTATACCCTTCGACCATTGAATATGATCAAAAAAGAGTATACTAACTTTGTGCGAATGTATGTACAGACCCCACAATGTCTATATATATTCTTGATTCAATTTCCGATTCTCTCGTTCTTTTCTATTTCGATTACTTCGATTTTGAATCACTTGCGACAAGCGATTAAATTGTGAATAGCCAAACGAGTGCGCCTAAACTTGGCTAGCAACGACAGGAGGAAGAAGGGGGTATGCGGTCTGGCAGTACAACTTTTTTACGACTGTCATAACTCGACACGATACGACGTTGCGACGTTGACGTCGTCCTTATTGCGAATTCTTTCAATTTGCCGCTTGATTTGTGAGGCAAGTTGCAAGTTGAAAGTTGCTCGCTTTGATTTACGGGCCTGCAATTCAAATGAGCTGCAAATTGCACAACGGCCACAACAAATCGAAAACGAGTTTGTGTAGCGTCTGCCAAGTGGTATCTCCCCCCTTCTCCCTCTCTTCTTGCAAGGGGCGCCACAATTAATTGGACAGCATAATTCTTCGCGGGCCGTCTGTGTTATTTGCTTTATGCCACTTGATTAATGCCTGACAGACAATTAAGGGGCAGAGGCAGGTGAGTTTGTGGGTGTGGCAGGTGCCACAGGTAAGCACTGGCATAATTTGACAAATTCTTCATTTGCCATTCGCTTGTCGCCGTCGCAATTGTTGCGCGATGAGCACTTAACCCAAAGGACTTGCAGACGCCATTTAATACCACGTACTGTCAATTGAAAGGGGTATACGCATTAGTTAGTGCAAGTTTGCTTGTTTCAATTAGGCAAGATGTTTAGACTGCAGTTAACGGCTACGCAAATTAGCCGTTTTATGGCCAACATTGGCGTTTTTTCAGCAGCCATTGGCCAATTCTATTGAACATTCATTTGATAGAGTTGACCAGCTGCCGCATCGGCCAGCAGCGGACAGCATATTGCCGTCATAGCCACACACTCTCTCTCTCTGTAGCTCGTGCTTCGTTGGCTTATTACTACTACTACTCTCTCTCTCTCTCTCTCTCTCATTGCGCAGTCGCACTCTTTGTTCGGCTTGGCTGTCTGGGTCAGCAACATGTTGATTCGGTCCTGCCCCAATGTGGGTTACGGCAAGTTCAGTTGAGTGTGTCAACTTGGCATCGCTATTGAGGCTTCTCTTTCAGCTTCCTTTTCTGTTTTTGTTGCTGCCGCTATTTCTATTGCTGTTTGTATGCTGTGTTTGTGTGCCACAGCCGCAAATTAAACGCATTGTGGGCCAATGTTGGCAACATTTGTTGCTTCCTTCGGCGAAGACTGTGCAAGCAGCGACGAAATGTTTGCGGTTATCGCTTTTGCTGATGTACTAAAAGGTGCGTCAGGGCACAACAACATATTCTATGCTGCTTTAGAACACTAGCTAGAAATTGAATAATAGAATAGAAATTGAAAAACTATAATATAAATACTTATACTTTAGTAATAATAAATATTAATCATTAATAATAATAAATAAATAATATTAATCATTAATAATAAATAATAAATAATAATAATAATATTAATAAAATTAATCATAATGATAATATAATAAGGAAATAAGAATAATAATAACCAGGAGAAAGGCTACCTTCGGCATGCCTAAAGTTCTAAACCATTGCAGGTTCTTATCTCCTCCGATCTTTCCAATGCTAGTCACATATATATACCCTAAAGGTGCAGCATTGACTGGTATTGTGTACATTCAACATTATGTCTTAATAATAATGTTTACAGTAATTGTACAACTATTAGTGGTTATATTAATAGGGAAAGTAACATGAAATGTAATACTATAAGTAATTATCATTCTCGTGTTTTTCCCCTTATACGAGTATTCAGTGACTTAAGCACTTTACTTCTCATCTACAATATTACACATTGAAGTTATATAGCATTCCCAAGTGCCTTTTCAAAGAGATACCTGCACAAATGTTACTCGTATATTCTATAGCCATAGTAGATACATGGATCAGTTACATTTCATACATATAATACCTAGCTTTTATATCGAAACATTTTCAATCTGCTAAGCTGCGGAAATGCCCAATGACTTTCCGTAGCATTTGGCAATTATATCGTTAGCCGGTCCATAACTAAATAATTCACAGGCACTGCGAATCAATTACAACAGCTGTGCCAGTGTATCCCTATGCGAGGCATACACACGTATGTGTGTGTGTCTGTGTGCATGTTTTATGCTCCACTTTTGCCCCCTCACACCCTCGCGATAAATTTCGTCAAACGTTTTGTTGACAAAACTTATCAACAATTCAATTTCAATAAAAACTCGTGGCTCCTCGACGAACCGTGACTCATATTGTTCGATGCATTTTTTAGCGCATAGGGAGTGCGGGTGTACATGTGTGTGTGTGTTTGTGTGTTGAGTTTTGGTATTTGAATTGTCACATCTGCTTCATAGCTTCAAACTCATCCATCAACTGCAGGCAACGTGTGCGGCGCGCCTGACAGCGTTTGCCAATGCAATCATTTTTATTGTGTATGTGGCGTGCGTGCAAGTGTGTGTATATGTTGCACTAGTATAGTGTGTGCGTGTGAAATAGAGCGTATAACCACAGCAACAAACCAATACATGAAGCTGAGACTCCACGTTTGGCTTCTTTTTTTTGGCACACATGCAGACACGCAACAGACTAACACAATGTGCGTGTTTGCCTGTGTGTTTGTGTGTGCACGATTTAGCCTGTGAATAAGCACAATACAAGCATAATTTACGGCTCGATGCGAGAGAAAAAATTGCACTTTTCAATAGCAGTTTTCAGAGTTGGCTTTTGTCATGCAAAGTTTCTGGCCGTGAAGCATGTTGTCGCTTTTGCAGCTGCTGCCTGTTGTTGTTGTTGCTGCTGCTGTAACTGTTTATCGAACTTGCAATTTATTATAACTGCAGCAGCAACCCTTGACATTTGCCAGTGTGTGTGTAAGTGTGTGTGTTTGTTTGTTTGTAAGTGTATGCACTCAATAAAGTAATCAAAGCTCAAGTTCATGCTCGAATTTCAATTTGTTTTTCATGTGCTTTGCTTGTGCCATTATTATAACTATCTCTCTTGTTCTTACATGATATAATAGCTCGAAGAAGAGTTGCCTTACAAATAGTAGGTCAACAACACACACACACATACGTACATACAAACACACAATTGACTTAAAGCTGTTGTTGGAAAAATCATTGCACAATTTAAATCTCGCTGCGCTCGGGTTTTTCAATAATGCACACAAAATTGTTTAGTTATATAAAATTAAATGCGATTTAGTTCACCACACACAGACACACACGCACAGTTGGTTTGTTCATATGCTGCGCACAAAAGTATGCAACACTCAATTGAGTTTAATTGCCGCAAACAATATAGCGCAAAAGCAACAAAAATCTCGGCAATATTCGGCACAGTCCTTCCGCCCCGCCCGCCTCAATTCATATTCATTTAATTGGCCCAACATCGCGCAACAGTATTGAGCAATATTGTAAATAAGTGAAATATATTCACGTAAATGTACTCGCTGTGTTCGCCTCGCAGTTCATTTTGTGGCAATTATCGCTGCAGGAATTGTAAATTATTTCGCAAGTCCTGTTAATTAGTTAGATCTGTGTGTTGCTCAGTGCTCACTATCCTTCGGTCTCCCTCTGTGATTTTATTAGTTGCTGCACAGAAACAACTTGAGAACTTGCCATGCAAACTGTCGCCTTGCCCAGGAAGAAGTTTGCGAGCCTTTGAGCTGCAAAATTAAATAGCAAAGCAAAGTGCAGTGCTGGCAGCTTCTTCTCTTTTTTCTCTTTTTGGCAGCAAACAAGCCGTGGCACAGCGCAGCTTCCGCCTGTCACTGCCATGTGTAGAGTGTGCTAGCGTGCCACACCTCCACCACCATCTGCACCACTGCCACCGCCGCCTTCTCTTTGGCTTGGCATGTGCAAAAGTAAAAACGAAGTTGCGCAAAACTTTTTAATATGCTTGCGAAATTTTATCAAAACTACAAAATTGCAGCAAAGTGCCAAGTGCCTGCAAAAGGCAGCGACGTCGACAGCGACAGCGACGGCGCGACAGCAAAGGGCAGGAGCACAAGCTGAAGCTGCGCTTGGAGTTGGGCAAACAAAACACAGTCAAGCGAAGCCTTCAACTCAATTTGGCAATCGCATTTCTTGCTCTACTTCCGCCTATTCAACTTGACTCGATTTGCGTGCCGGCGGCCGACAGTTACACCCGTGTTGCCAGTGTATCTTTGTGTGTGTGTGTGTGTGTGTGAGTGCTTGCATGCTTGCCCCGCCCATGTGGCAGCAGCAGCGCGACAGTCGTCGTCGCCTGGCTTTATGTGTGTTTAAGTGGCAATGCAAATGGCAACATTTTGGCGAGCACTTCACTCTCTCTTGGCCACCCCTTCCCTACCCATTTTCCTACTGCTGCCCCTTGCCTACCTCCCTTCCTTTCCTCACTACGTCTCGCTGACAGTTACACGACATTTTTTGCTTTTTGCCAAAACTTTTTGTGCTAAATTTAATTGCAATGAAAATTTCCATCCACTTACAGTGCCAACTTGTGAAAGTTCACTGACAATTGCCGCAGGGCGCAGGCAGCCAGGGGGGGTTGGGGGCAAGGATGAGCGGCAAGCGTAGCCGGCTGCGAGTCGGCAATGTGTGCACAAGAGATGGCGTCACTGATTAATTGGCCAAAATTAATTTTACATTTTAATGTCAAATAAAAAACTTGCGCTAGTTAGTGCAACTTGTCGACAGAGAGAGGGAGAGTGGGAGAGATAGTGAGAGAGAGCCACAGACAGAGAAGGCAACTAAACTTAAAGTTCTCTCTATCTTCACTTGAAGTGCAGCAAATTGTTGCCAATTAGAAAGACAAATCAGCTCAACAAGTGCAGGCAATGCCAGGTCGAGGTGCTGCTTCAGATTCACCTGAATATAATCTCTGAATGGCTCTTGCCTTTGTTTTGCCAGCTCTATGAAAAATAAATGCGACTAGAGGCAGCCCTATGCACACAGCCCTCACACACTCACATACGTAGCCTTGAGGCAGAGGCGAACTACGGGAGCAGAGACGAACTGCTGCCAGCAGGAATTGCAGGCGGAAACGGAAGTGGAAGTGGAAGTGGAAGTGGAAGAGAGTCGAGCTGCAATCGTTGTATTTTATATGGAAAAGCAGAAATCATGCGACTTTGTCTCCGCTTACTTAGCCCAGCTGCGTGACAAGCTGATGAAAAGCAAAGCAAAAGATATTTGAAAAATTTCACAATTTACAAATGCAAAGAAAAGTTTGTCATGTACGGAATGCTTCAATTTTTAAGTTGCCTTAAAATATGCACAAGAGCTGACAACTAGTTCAAGAGGGAAAGAATGTTAAATCAATTGTGTATTTTATTTAAAAAGTGTAAGAGAAATATTAAGCTGGCAATGAATCAATTGCGCAAATTGTTCTTAATAAATTGTCTTCAAGATGCTTATATGGGTGTGTACGTGTGTGTGTGCGCTTGAAGTGTACTCACACTTCATGTACGCATTGTACTTGCCATCAAGTGTCACATGAGGCAGGTCTAATTATGTGGAAAGTCAGTTGGACTATTCAATTATTACGTATACGTCGCGTTGTCCGGCAAGAGTCGAGCACAAAAGCTATTGGGGCAACAAATTAACTGTGCTGCTGCTGTTGGTGCTGTTGCTATTGCTGCCTGCTCAAGCACGTTGTAAATAACAAGGGGACACACAACAAAAGGCAGAGTGGCACGAGGGGGGGAGAGCTTAAGCCAAAGCAAATGTCGACATCAGCATTGTGAGTGTGTAAATCAGGATCAAAGTTTGCCGGACATGATTGTAAATTATAAGAGAATCTCAAGCTAAGCAGAAACTGTGACAAGGCGCAATGATAATAACAATGACGATGACTTGTAGCCGATAATGATGATGATGACGATAATGATGATGATGATGATGCTGTAGCAGTGTGAGGGAGGGGGAGGATGTTGTAGCTGTTGCTTGATCTGCTGTAAAGTTTGGCCAGGTGCCTCGACTGGCTGGGGGAGAAGTTCAATGGCAAGAAAAACATCGTGTGCCAAGTAATTGTTGTTGCCTTTGCTGTTGTTGCTGTTGTTGAAAATAATGCACAAAACTTTGTACAGCAAAACCCGCACACAGATGGCACAGGGCAGAGGGAGGGGCTGAAGCGGCAACAGAGGTCGCAACAACTTTGCTATACAAATTTCTATCAAAAGATTAAGCAAAGACAAACAAGTGAGAAACAGTATGACGTCGCCTTTGGCACACTGTCCCCTTGCTCACTCCACTCCTCTTCCTCTTCCCTCTAGCAGTCCACTTGCCAAGTTTGCCAGAGATAACTTTAAATATTTATTCCTGGTCTGCCATCTTCGCCTCCATAAGTCCAGCTCTGGCTCAGGTTCAGCCAGATTTTTGTTAGAGTCCGTTTTATGTTGCGCTAGTTTGACATATCAGTGACACTTTGCCAGTCCGCGCAACATTGCAACAATATTTTATTTGATTGCACCCCACAAAACAAAACAGCAACAGAACAAACAGAAAACACTGTTTGTCTTTCTCCTCCTCCACCTCCTCGCCTTGCGCGTGTCATAAAAATACAATTTTTATTTTTGCGTGCAAGTTGTAAACATAAATTTCAGATGCAGCCAAAAAAAAAAAACAACAGAATAACAACAGCCCCAGAAAGAACAACAACAACGACGCCACATAAAATTGAAAAGCTCACAAGGTTCCCTTACATTATTTTTTTGCGCACTTTTCTTCAATCGATTTTTCATATTTTCCTTAAGCAGCACCAGGAACCACAAGCCACAGTTGGAATCTTCCCTCCCGTCGTCGTCGTCTTCGTCTCGATTCCCTTTGCCACTTGGGCAGGGCAACTTTGTTGGCCGGAAGGTGCGGGAACAGGTGCTTCGCCAACTTTCGACGAACTTTGTTGGCAAAACTTTTGGCGTATAAGTTGTTAATTTGCCAAAAGAGAAGGCGTTTAACTGTGGCGACGAATTTCCATTGTCTATTTTGAATAACGCCCTGCAATGGGATCAGCAATAAAATGCGAAACAAGTTGCAAAAAAATCTGTAGACCGTTATCTGCGACACACGAGTCGAGTCTCAAGGCCAGCGCAGATCGGGTTTAATCTGTGATGCAGGGGGAAGAAAGTGTTCTCCTTATTCCATATATAAACAGACTCTATTAAGCTGTTTCCTAGTTTGTTTTCAACTTTGATTTACCTAGAAATTTCTGTCTTATTTTAAATTAAAATTGCTGCGATATGTCTAAATGTGTGCTCGACGACGGTGGTAAGGAAGGTGGAGGAGGAGGCGGTGCTGGCAAAGGAGGAGAAGGTGGCAGTGGTGGTGGTAAAGGTGGTGGTGGTGGTGGTGGTGGAGGGCCAGAGGGGCGTGCAGGTCGTGCTGGTGGAAGATCGAATGATGACAAGAATGATACCAAAGCAGATCAAAGAAGAGGTCAGAATGGAGAAGATGGAGCAGGCGGACGTGGTGCCAAAGGGGGTAAAGGTGGTAAGGGAGGTGGTGGAGCAGGTGGAGGAAGTGGCGGACGCGGACGTGGCAGATGAAGTGAAGATGAAAACAATAAGAATGAAGAGGATGGAGCAGGCGGACATGATAAAAGTAGCAAAGGTGGATAAGTTGCTAATAAGACTGTTGACAGAATGGAAAGAAAAAACCTGGCAATGTTATTTCCAAAACAGAGCAAATGCAATATCACGGAGTCAACAAGTGAACTTTGAGATATGAGATTTAAATGTGACGCATAATTTATTCTATATATGCAGTACAATTCAATGCCAGGAAACCTTCTCTAACTCGAGCTGCATTCATTACACTTTTATCAAGAGCATGTCGTGCACAATGCACACTCAATTGAAGTTTCAAATTTTATGTTTCCATTGTGCTGCATCACAGAAAGGCGGTCAATCAAAACTGAAATCTAATATTTAATGAGCTGATATGCAGTAGCAGCTGCAGCAGAAAAACACGCATAAAGTTTAAAGCTGATGAGTATTTGCCAGAAATTTCATTAGATGATTTGATCAAAAAGGAAATTGAAACCTTTCAGTTCAATTTGAATTTCATATTGTCTCGATTTAAATTCACGTTAATGAAACCTTATATGCATATCAATTGGAAATGCTTTCACATTCATGTTGTACTTGTCATTGCCAGCACTTTGTTGTAGTCATGACAATTATGATAATTCGCTGGCGCCACAACTTAATGATCGACTCGATGAATGCCAATGCGAATGCGATTGCTCGTGTGGGGTTTCTACTCCCTTTCACTTCTCTCCTCCTTTTCATCGTTGGTCTTTGTTGACACAAATCAAAGCATCTGCGTAAATCTTCATCAAACGTCGGCGACGTCGTTGGCGGCGTCGCAAAAAAGGCAAGTGAAAAATACGCCAACTCACGGTCAATTGCAATTCAATTAGAAGCAATTAGTGCTCGGGCACGCATCTATCCAGTCTGTGTGTGTGTGATATAGATACAGCTGGAGGGGTAGCGCAAGAGATACAGCAGACTGACATGCCATAGATTACATAGTTAGAGCGCAATTGAGACAAGACGCGATGCGATACGTTGCGATGTGATGCGATGAGATGAGTTCAGATGAGAAGCGAGTCGAGATGCGGTTGAGACGGGCTGAAGGCGAGAATGGAATGGAGGATTGCATGATTTGCCGTGCAGCACACAGCACAGCACAGCACAGCCACAGCAGCTTCACATTTACGCAGAAAAAGTATCTCATTAGACGGGCAGCTACAAGGCAACGGGCCGCTTAACTCATTCATCATCATCAGAAGGCAGGCACACAGCGGGCTGAGGTTCTGTGTACCTCTCTCTCTGTTCAGCCTCGGGATCGGGTTTTGGTTTAGGTTTGCGTTTGCGTTTGCGTTGGCCAGAGCGGATGATGGCAAAGTTCTCCATTGTTGCTGCAAGTGCAGCTTAATTGCGAAATGACCCGATGCGCTGATGCTCTCTCTCCCTCTTTCTCTGTGTGTGTGTGTATAGCTCATAGTCAAGCGGGCAGAGGTTGTGGTGTGCGTGTTTAATTAGTGCATGCTCTGATTATGTAAGATATTGCGCAAGGCATCAATGCAATATGCACAATGCACATGACCAGGCACCTAATTGGCGAAAGCATCTCGATGTCGATGTCGATGCCGGGCTCCTTGTTGTCATTAGTCGTTTGATTTTCCCCCTCATTGACTAACTACATCACTGCAGAGAGGAGCACTGTGGCTTGGGTTAGAGCTTGTGTTGCTCGGACGGGACGGGAGGGAAAGAAAAACGGAATGGCGCAACGTAAAAATCGTAAAAATCATAAAATTTAAGCACACTCACACACACACACACCCAGAGAGGGACGCACTCAATGCCACATTTTCGTGTGCTCAATCAGGCGTGCCTGAGTGGTGGCAACATCAGTCAAAAGATTGAAGTGCAGCTCAGTCATTGTGTGCTCGTTGGGCTGACAACGGCGCACAGCAGCAGCGGCAGCGGCAGCACCAAGATGACAACAGCAACAACAATGCACGGGCAATAATCACATTATTTGGAATCATTTAATTTCAACAATGCGCCCCCTTCTCCTTCCCTTCTCGCTCGCGTCCCTTGTCAGTTCCCTGGCAAACACAAAGCGTATTTAATATTTCATGAATTGCTGCACGCACAGAGATACCGAGTACAAGATACAAACTCACAGATACAGCACACACTTGAGCATGTTGCCGAGTTTACTGCTCGTTTACAGTTGCCAAGTCAGCCACAACAGGAGACAGGAGGGCGGCTGATTCGAGCTGCAGAGCCACGTCACCAAGCCACATTCATTCAGGAGGCATCCGAACTGCGATGTGTCACTTGAGCCAAAGGCAGCAGCTACAAAATGTTGACATTGAAATGCGCTGACGAGGGCATCCGAGGGAAGGAGGGGCACGCCACTGGCAATGATTAGCAGTATATTTGCTTGACGTTGACATCAATCATAAAGCGAGTGGAATTATTTTCCAGTTATTGTGGCAATATTTTAAGTCTGTCTCGCTATCTCCCGCTTTACTCGTACTTAACTTTAATAAATAATTTATTTATCTTAAAGCCTTTACTGTCACTGCTAAGCGCAATCCTTCCGAGTTGTGGAAGTTTCTTCTCACTTGCCTTCTTCTGTTCTCTTTCTTCTTTGCTGCTGACTTGCAGTTTCTTTGCCTGTACTTTTGTTATTATTTTTATGGCCATTTTTCTTTTACCGACAGCACAAATATTCATTTTTTTCACCACAAGTCTTTGGCAATTTCAGCATGTTATTACTCAGTTTTCATATCATCCGATCAGAGTGCAGAGATAACTGAGTTTCGAGTACTCCGCACACACCCACATACACACAGTCGCACCCACAACACGCACACACATACACAGACATATTTACAACTTAATTGCATTTTCACATGCCGCTCAAACAAAATCCTGTGAATGCCGCCAGATGCCACTCGGGGGTAAATTACACTGAGCAAAATGTGTAGATTACATTTAAATGTGAGACAGATTTTGTATTTATTTATCAATTATATATAATTCATTTAATATTATTTAAGGTTTTCAATTATTCCATTTAACATTTACAATTGGAATTAATGAAAGCAAAAAAAAAGATATCAGTTAATTCTTTTTTTAAATTCTTCTTATGAATTTTTAAATCAATTTATAAACAATATTTTGCACTTTTATATATATTTTTAATATGAAGAATATTTTTTTTTAATTTAATAAACAATTTGTTTTCTGTGCTATAATATTTGACTGCTATATTTTCTGCCAGTGCATCAGCATAAATTCAACATGGCCAGAAATTGTTTTAAAAATGCTGTAAATATTTATGCACGCCCTTCGGAATTGAGTAACCTGACTGACTCGACTCTGGGACACTGGCTTTAAGGGCTGACGCACCTGTAACACCTGGATGTCTGTCCACTTGTCTGCCATGTCCAGCTGTCCATTTAAGCGACAGCAGTTTAAAAATGCATCGGTGACATTGTAAATGCAAATTTGCATTTAGCGTTTTTTTATGCGTCATTTTAACTTTCTCGTGTGGCATCAGTCAGCTGTTGCCAGGGTGCATATTGAGGGGGAGGGTGGTGGCGAGTACTGCCCAATGCGGTTGACAGGTCAGGGGTGTCATAAAAATACCAAACGCATGTTGAACAAAGCACAGAAGACAACAAAGTAGAAGTCAGCAGGGGTCGAGAGTCACAGCGGCAGCTGCTCAAGAGGGAGAGAGAGGGAGAGAGAGAGAGAGAGACAGGGACGTGATCAAAATTTTAGAGAATAAACAGAACTTGAAAGAGTCTGTAAGTGTGTGTGCGTGGGTGTGGTGTGACTAGCAAATGGCCAATAACCGTTTGACTTCGGCTTTGGCTTTGGCATTGTTCCTGCCTTGCTATGAATATTTTTGCGTCCAATACAAAAGCTTTTTTTCGGCCAGAAACAGCTGTCTGCAGGGGCGGCACACTTGGCTTTGAGGTCAGTTGACTAACACGATGCGTGCTCAGTATGTGTGTGTGTGTGCAGCATTTCAGTTCTAGTTGTAGTTGCTGTTGTTGCATGGTGGCCGGCTGCCTACGACACGCCACAAAATGGTCGTACGTTTTTTTGCAGCTTGTCTCCGCTTTCTGGAGTTGCCTCCAACTTGATCTACTGCAGCGCGTAGCGGAGCGAATGAAGGGGGGGGGGGTACGTTGCCTGGCACGCAGCATATTTATGGGCAGTAGGTCAGTCTCTGACAACGCACACACACTCACAGAGGGGAGGCCTGCGAAGAAGATTTGTAGCTGCAGCTGAGAAATTTGAAATTGAAAAATAGTTTGACTTTTATGAGTGCCGATGGACAAAGCGAACTGCAAAGAGCTAACAAACCGAAAGAGCTGAAATATCAGATATATATGTTATGCACATGCATGCATACATATGTATATATCAGTTATATTCATCGCACGTGATGTGGCTGTGACTGTGTGAGTTCGTGTGCTGCATGCGAAAAATCTGTTGCCTACTTTCGGGCGACAGCGAGAAATTACCAAATAAAGCACACAAAATCACACCCAGAAGCACACACAGACAACCTCTCACACACTCAACTACACTAACACACTCTTACCCACACTCTCACCCACACTTACACACACTTGACGGCGCGTTAATTTTTAAAAATGAAAAGCGTCAAAGCGAGCTCTGCAAACAAAATGGCAATAGCGCAACCTGCCGCGGGCCTTTCGCCGTCCCTCCGTCCGTCCCTTTTGTTTGTTTGTCTGTCAGTCTGCGCGACCGTCAGTCCTCCAGTGTTTGTCACTTTATATGTTTGCTTAGCCGCAAATGGATTTCATGAACCATTATGACCGCCAGGCAGGCGACGCAGGCAGTGCAAGCTATGTAACGACGCCGCCTTGATGTGTGCACAGTTTGACTTTAATTGCCCTTTGCGCCCCAGTTTGAGTGGGCGTGGCAAGTGCTGACTTATGCCGAATGTGACCCCATCTGCTTGACAAACTGCATTCGCTAATCAGTCGCAGCACGTGCCAAGTGTGTCGATCGTCCCGAGTAGATACGAAAATGAAACCACATTCGCATGTAAATTCAAAGCGGTAATAGACAGGTGTGTGTATGTGTGTGTTTGTTTGTGTGTGTGGGCTATTCCCAGGGGTCAGCACTGAGTGCATTGGCTTACACTTGACTCCCAAGCCGGCATCGCCATCGTGCTCCACTTGCCAGTCAAAAGCGAAAGGAAGCAGGCAACTTGCACCACAATTTTGTGGCTTGTGCTCGTTGCGAAAATGAAATATAAAATAAATATATGAAGTGCTTGTTGCAACTAAAATAAAAACTGTGCGATCAAACACATAACGGTACACAGAGATGATGATCCCAGACGCAGCGTGTCGCTTTTGTCGGATGTGTTAAGGCAGATAGTTAATAATTATTAATTTTATACACATTAAACAGTATGCAATTATGGAAAATATATTTAAAATTTTAAAAATTAATAACAATCTTTTATTTATTATATTAATATAATAAATAAATAATATAAGATTGCTAAAAATTTACCAAACAAAAAAAAAACCAAACTTACTCAGAACTATCCAAGTGAAGTGCTGCAGTAATTTACAAGTATTCTCTCAGTTTGTGCAGACTATATAAATGATAAACTTACCGAGCAGGAAACACACTACGGTACAGGGTATGCAGTGAGCTTGCATACTTTTGCAATTAATTAGCAACAAAATTCAAACAAACTCGGGCAAAAAACTTTAATCCAGCCGGTTGATTTTTCGCTCGGCAACTCTGCATGTTTGCATTGGTATATTATATATGTGTAGTTGCACAGTGTATATGTGTGTGTATGCCGGTGTGTGTATAAGTGTGCTCTGCATGCCATATAAATATTTTATGGCAAGTTTCTCGCCCCGCCTCGAAATGCAGCATACTTTCCGGTGATGCTGCGGCTGCCGCTGAAGCTGACGCTGACTTCCGGGAGTTACACTGGAGACGAGTAATTATGTTCCACTAGCTTAAGCACAGTGCACCGCTAATACACATACATACGTATCCACACATATAAATAGAGAGAGGGGGAGACTGGCAAAGTAATTAAAATGCTTGGTCCATTAAAAATTTTACTCGACGGAGTTGAACTCAAAAGTTGAGCTGAGCTGACTGGCACAAAAACAGAGAAAGACAGCGCGAGTGAGGGAGACAGAGAAGGTAAGAGAGAGAGAGAGAGAAGTGCAACGAGAGAAAGAGAAGGGGAGAGGGGAAGAGCGAGAGAAGAACTCCGTAAATCGGAACGCAAACGGGAACAAAACAAACAACTTTAGACGACTGCGCAATGGTCGCTCTGCTGGCCCACATTCGCCATTAATTAGCTGCCACACCTTCTTGCCTCTCCCCCCCAGGCTGCTTCACACTGCTCCCTTATACACTGCTTTTGTCAAATGCAGCACAGAAAGTTGAACCAACAAATACAATAAAAATTGCGCTGCGCGCTGATTTGATATATGAAGTTTGCCTTAAAGGAGTCTTAGCCTCCACTCTCAGCTCCCGCTCTCAGCTACTCCCCCGCCATCTGGCAACTCTTTAAAATGGCGCCTGCAACTGCCAGTGACATGTTCAATATTTATTGCTGATTTATGAAAATATCAGTCGAGCTATTCTGCTGCTGCTGCTGCTGCAAGTTTCCTTTCCTGCGAGGCAAATCTATTTCTCATGTAGACGAGTTTCAATGCCAGGCAAAGGAAATAGAGAGAGAGACGAAAGCAACGAAAGAAAGAGCGAAATAAATGGCTGGGTGCAAATAAGTGGAAACAAAGAGAAAATACTTGGAAGCTCAGCAAAAACTTTGTGTTTCAATCTGTGCAAAAAGTTTTGCCAACACCCAAGCGAGCAGGAATTCGATGAGTGTGTTAATCAATGGTAATGTGTGCTGGCAGGCAGTCTCAGTCTCTCTCTCTCACACTCTCTCTCTCGCTCTCTCTCTGTTTCTCTCTCAACAATGTGGGTAGGTAAATTGTAAAAGAATTACTCGAACGCAGCAGGAGAAACACAAATTTGCAATCAAAAATTTGCAGAACGAGTGCAAAGAAAAAGGAAATTCACTTTTTACACTTTTTTTATGTTTTTAGTGCACTTAAGTTTGGGGAAAAACTATTGGGCAGACTAGCATAGATTCCATTTGCAGGGTATCTCTGGTATTCAAAAGAAATTGTAAATTCTCAAGCGCCTTAAGCTAAATTGGTTATGAGGGGAAGAGGGGTAAGGGGGCACTCGCCTGTAGACATGCGATATGGCATGTGAGAGCGCATATGCTGAATTCCGAAATTCAGGATGACAGATTGAATTGCGCTCTGAGTACTTTGGGTCAGCCTTGTGCTGAGTGCTCGCTGAGTCACATCTTAATTACTGCAAAATCAAATTTCCATATTTTCTGAGCAGGCAAAAAGCAACGACAGTTGACACACACACACACACAGACACAGGCGCATACAAAGCATGAAGATATGCATATCCATTTCACATGTTGCGACTCCCAGAGAAGAAGAGCACAGGCCAGTTAAGCTGGTTCCGGCACTGCGACTGGGAATGCGACGGGGAGTGGGAGATTGCTCGAGTAGCCCGTCCACTGGCCCCATATATCATAATAAGCGCACCAAAGAGACTCATTTGGGTTTGGCGAACGTTTCGGCTTCGATTTGATTGCTCAAAAGTCAGAAATGACCGCCCGTCTGTGGGGGCCTTCGCCTCCTCCGCCTGCCTGTGCAGTGGGTCGTCCATGGCACCATAAATTGCAAACGGACTCCCGTCTGCCTTTACAACGGCGGCAACTGCGCACCGACGGCGACAGCGACAGCATTGGGCGGCGGGCATCGAGCCTCAACCACGGCATCGTTCTTCTTTAGTCGATGTGAATCCAATGGGTTTCAGTTTCACGGCCAGTGCCAAAGGCGTGTGCCAGTGCCGAGTCGAGTCGAGTCGAGTCGAGTCGAGTCAGAATCAGAGTCAGAGTCGGGTTGGACTACTCTGGGCCGGGCTCCAGTGAAATTGGATGCCATTTGTGTTCAATTAGGCTATGCTAATTTGCCAGAGCCCTGCCAGCTCTGCCAGCAGCAGAGCACAGAGCGACCTAACACGACTTGACTGATGATTGAATATGTTTTAAACTCTTAAAGTCGCTTTGGCTTTGCGGTTATTTGATTTAGAAAATTAAAAACTATTTCACAGCTGGCAAAATAATAAATGAATAAGCCGCTTGATTGCACACACACACGCCCCCACTGTGCCACGCCCACGCTAGACAAGCTGATTGATTGAATTTAAACAAGGAGCGAAAAAAACGCCATGAATATCTATATATTTATTTAGACTGGTCGGAACTATCAATATATTTCTGAAATAATTCATTTCCATTTTATCGCATTTCCCTCTGTCTCTTTCCTTCTCTTTCTCCCACTAAATAATATATATGAAGTTGAAATAAAATTGAATTTCCCGCTGTGTCTATTATGAAGGAAGGTGGCGCATTGTGCGGTCGAATATTGAAATATTGAATTGCCTGGCAGATGTGAAACCATAAAATATCACGTCAGGCAGCCAACTAATTATGGAAATGTGGCACGGATTTTATTTTGATTTGACAACTCTCTCGCTGCAACTCACACACACACATACTCATATGGAATTGCAGTCGCATGCGTGTTTTGATGAAATCGTTTTCAAATGCTTTTTGATTGGATTTGCAACTAAATTCGTTAAGGGCGCGCTGCGATGCGTTTGCCGTCAACGTTGGCAACTTTGATATCTGCCTGGGATATTCAGTCGGGATATCGGCCAGAATATCAGCGAGAATATTCACATTAACGGCAGCTACGATATGCACTTAATTGCATTAATATTGCGTCCCGTGATAGAACCTCAGCCAACTAAATAAGCTCTTCCACCTCCAGCTCAACCTCCTCCATCTGTGTCGCCATCTTCCTCGCCAGCCAATCAGCGGAATTCAATTTGTCGCCACCCAACTCAAGGGCGATTGGTGCTGACAAGTGCAGACCAAAAATTTACAAAATGTATCAATTTCAAGCACCCTTTAACAGAGGCAGGGACTATGCGAATTGGAGGCGATAGTTTAGCAGGGAAAGGAATAGAGAGTTTTTGGTCTATTGTATTTGGGGGACCAGGAATGTAGGTAACAGGCAGAATGAGGCATCTCGGACCATTTAAAGTATATATATTCTGAATCAGTGTCAACAGCGGAGTCGATTAAGCCATTTCAGTCTGTCCGTCTGTCTGTATCAGCGCCTATATCTCTGAAACTATAAAAGCTACAGTCACCAAATTTAAGAACACGACTTGTATGCATAGGAAGCAGTTAAATTGATTTTGAAAATATTTCTGCGCCACTTTTTGCCTTAGTAAATCAGTTAAATTTAGTTCAAAACTACATAAATGCTGTTATATAAACTTAACTACCATAGTTGTGTGACATAAATGACATACACGCTATTGTGAAAATGTTCTGAATATTTTAAGAAGATCGAATAGTAAATAATGAAAATATTAGAGATTTTAAAGACATCCTTATCATCTTCTAAAACACATTTAAATCCAGTATCAGACACTTTTTAAATAATGGATTCCAATCATAAATATTTCATAATTAACTCGATTAGGTAAAGTTATCTTTAAATGAATCTATAATTTCTTTATATAGGAGTAAGTATTGAAAAGAACAATTTTATATTTATGTATATCTTAATATACCGTAGCCAACTACAATTACAATCAGTTTAGTTTTTATTTCATCCCCAACTAATTCTTAAGAACAAACTAGAAACAAAAAGCCCACAAGAGTAAATCACTTTGCAGGTATCGCGCAGCTACTCAAATCCTAGTCATAGCCACTGAACCCAGCCTGACCCATGACCCATGACCATATGTGAGGCTGTCGTTCAGAGTATGAATATTTCGGCACGTCAATGAATTTAAGGATTTCTTACTTACTTTGCCATAAGACCCTTGACTCAATATTCAATTCCGGGGCAAAATGCCTTAATGCGCGCACGTTGCCAACGGCCTGGGCTGGTGTGGCTTGCTGATGGGTCTACAAAAAAAAAAACAGACCACTTGGGCAGTTACGCCCCCCTCTCCGCACTACCCCAACTGCCTGTGAGTGTGAGTGGTTCATAACCATTTTGGTTTTTGGGCTGTGCGACGGCGCCTGGTTGGGTGCCCCCTTTGACACTTTGCCTCATTTTTTGCAATTTTTAAGCAATTCAATTTAATTTTATTAGTTCTGGCAAAACTCAAACAACTGGGACGCTACAACAACGAGAGCGACAACAATAACAAGAAGGTATCGCCCACAGTGACGCGCCACGCGGAACCTTTTGTCAGTTTGTGTAAAGGTCATAAAATCGGCAAGTGAAGCGCACAACCAACACACACAGACACACGCATTGATAGAGGACATATTTATAAGTATGTCATTTGTTATGCTCCTCATTGGCCTCATCTATTTTTGGCCAATTCTGTCTGTTTTTTTGTCACAATTGACAGTGACAGAATCTGGCACACTCGTCCATCCATCCGTCGCGCTTGCCACATAAGTTTTAAGTCGTAAAAAGTCCATAAAATGCATTGGAAAAGTTTTCCATTCTCGGCCAGTTTGAGTGACCCAACTGAGCTCAGAGCTCAGATAGTTCTTGACATTTGATTTTATTGTTATGATTGGTAAAATGATGTGCCAAATGCGAGTCCATGTGTGTCCATTGGGCAGTCTCTCTCTCTGCCTGGGACAGTTCCAGTATGTTCGGCAGGAGGAGGAGGTTGTAGGGAATACGGGCAGGGATCTGGGCTCGGCTCAGCTGCGTGTGCGCTTTAAATTATGCCCAAAAGTTGCCCACTTAAGCGTCAATTACCCAGATGGTTTAATTATGCAGCCGGTCGCGGGGGACCCGCATGGACCTGGGCCAATAAGTTTTTGTTTTGTTCTCGTGTAAAACTCGCATAAATATCTCATGACTATATATGACATTATTGTAATGCAATGTGCTGCGTGTGTGAGGCACATTAAAAGTTGTTTTGAGCACGTACAGAATAAACTAAAATGCAATTAATTAATCACTTTTAAACTATGGCAAATGAGCCATGCAGAAGTGTTTGTTATTTGTAAAAGATGGTGTTGTTTCAAGTTATATTATTTTTAAGTTTTATTTGATGGTAAATGAATGGTAGATGGATGAACTACATAGGTTCCTAATCTTGTTAAAAATCCACCTACATATAATTGAGTGAAATAAGACTTTTTTCTATTGTTCCTTTTTTGTCAAACTTACTCAATTAGAGGTTAATTAACAGTCTGTATTTACAAAATTAAAGTTAAGTTATATAGAATTCATATGTAGTTTTGTCTTGAATAATAAACAAATATGTATATTTATGATATATCACTCAGCTTAAAATTTCTCGATTTCAGTTTGAATTAAGACTTTCATTATGATTTCGCACCAAGACTAATTTGGCTTTAATATTTATTTAATAAAGTTGAGTTTCATTCATATTAGTGCATAAAAAATAACTTGAAACGCTGAAAAATAGTATTTTGCACTTTTTGCTTTCATTTTATTAATCAAAACTGGTATAAAAACCAATTCAAAACTGTTTCCCAATCAATTTGGGGAAAGTAACGAAGAATTATCCCACTAACAGGTTAGATTATTTTATCATTCCCTGTCTAATTGCTGAGCTTTGTCTGGAGGCCGAACTCTTCAGGCGGTTAGTAATTTAATTATAAGTGTTTTGTTTTGTTGCCGGTCGTTAAGTTATAGAAAGCAAATATCAGGCAGCCCGCTGGCAGTCAATAAAGAAATGAGATATTTCAGCAGAAAATTGCGAAAAACACAAGCTGAGAAGAAAATATTTTCTTACTATCGCAATTAGCAGTGTAAAGGAAGAACAGCAGGATATTTCAGTGCAAACAGAACGAAAAGGAAATTAAAATCAAAATACAGAAAGTTACCGTTTAAGCGGCAAAAGAAAATCACGAAATTGAGAGAAATGTTTAAGCTGCTGCTGGCCCGCTTTAAGCGCATTTTGTAGAATTGCTTTGGGAGGTTTCAATCGGCATTTCATTGACAATAAAGCGAACTCTGTGCAAGCGGGTGCTCGCTGAACAAACGAACGAACAAGTGCAATAAAAGGGACGACAGGTCGCACAAAACGTAACCAGAAGAGAAAACCAACAACTGCCAAAACCCATGCGAACCGTACCCAACGTTACCAGACCAGACCAAACCAAACCAAATCGAAACCGAACCGAACCCAAGCGAAGCGAACCGCCAAACCAAATCAATGCCCGCAAATGGCAGTAAACACAATGAAAGCAATAACGGTTTAGGAAGCCTGATTTTGCTGGTCTGATAAACGAGATGAATACCCCGTGGAAGAATATAGTATAGCGAGAAATTGTCGAATGCATTGTAATTGCCTTAAACGGTGCTTGAAACGGTTTATTTTGGCTCGAAAATAGCTAAAAGTGAGTCAGGTTAAAGCTTTAGGGTTCAAGATCTTTGGGGTTACTTAAGGTTAGTTTAGGGAGTATTGAATATTGATATTGACGAATTCCGGTATAGTTGAAAGTAGAAAACTATACGGTACATTTCGGGCTATGGTTTTTTCTGGAAGTTTTTGGAAAACATTTGAAATCATTTGCATATGGGATCAACGATCCATTTTGTGCAAGCTGAACAACATTTGCAGCATGGCATGCAAATGACTCGATAACTCTGAAAGCAGAAGAGTGAGAGAGAGAGGGAGAGAGAGCGCCTGGAAACGGTTCGTAAATTCAAAGATAAACATAAATCGAACGTAATTCGGGCATAAAGCGCCGCAGCTGTGGAACGAACGCGAATTGTGTCGCTTTATTTTTTGCAACGAATCGATTAAAAACTGAAAAGCGGACTTCAAAAGGCGTGCAATCGAGGGGACCAGGAAAGAAGACAGAAAAAAAAGAAAGAAAAGCCCTGAACCAAGCAAGAGCCGAGGTAAAAGGTCGGTGGGGGGGCGGGCTGGGGGGTAAACAAGCCAATGCACAGCATAATTATAGTCACAATTGAAGCCCCGGCAACTTTAGCAGTGGACAGGCAACCCTGGCAAGAGTTTTCTTTGTTCAACAGGTGTTGATTGGGGGGGGGGTGGGCAGTGCGGCTTTGCCTTTTCACCCGCTTGAAGGCTTTGTCTTGAAGTTCACTCTAAGTTGCGCCTGCTCCTCCTGCTGCCCAATCCGCTTAAATTGATTGCTTCGTTGTGCTGGCAACAGCAGCAAGAAGAAGAGAAAGAGGAACGCACTATGAGTACTTATACTGGCACTCGCACTCGCACTCGCACTCGTATATAGTGAATATTATTCGCAGTATCCAGATGCGATGCTGGGGAACGCAGCATGAGAATGTTTTAATTACAAATTCTTTGCATGTTTCGCATGCGCCATTTTTGTGTGTGCAAAAATATGCGCCAGTTGTGCGGGGGCAGTCACAGAGGAACTGGGACAGTGGCAAGGTGATGGGGTTGGCAATGGTGTGTGGGGGGGGGTGATTGTAGGTCATCAGCACGCACTGCATGCATGTCTTTAAAGGCATTGTCTGTCAATAAATTTTACTTGCGCTGCACTGCGCCGCGGCTACGTTTGCATTTCCGGCGTGTGGCGCACGGAAGTCGGCGCGGCGCGTTGCTTTTAAATAACGTTGCCAAAAAAGAAAGAGAAAGAAAGAGAGCGCAATGTCATGATATGGGCAAATGGATGCAGCTGAAGCTGGTCATGGCAACACCCCCCCCCCTCGTGCGGACACACCTGCTTCAATTTCCTTTGCCTTGCAACACGCAGAAATGGCAGCTGCATTGCGATTATCCTGGCACTCTCTGGCTATTTCTCTCATCCCCCCTCTCTCTCCCTCCCTCCCTGCCAATCTGCCCTTGCATCATTCGACTCATTTTGTAATTGATTTGACTGTGATTATGTGGGCCAACAATAGTAGATGCAACACAACTTGCCCCGTTTGTGCTGCAAATCCAACTGCAAATAGTGCATTATCACCGACAAGCAGCCCTGGTGAGGGGAGGATGAGGATAAGGGGGTAGCCTTGGCAAAAACTACAGCAATGGGCAGCAATTAATATCCAGCGCATCACTCGCCCAGTTGCAACCCCCGCGGGCGACGCTGGCCAATCCATTTGTATTCCGTTTTACGGCGCAAATACACGCTGCAGCAGTAGCAGTAGCTGCAGCAGGAGGAGGAGGTGGGGGCAGCAAGGGCGAGGCAGCCGGAACAGCTGTCGACCAGTTGACCAGCTGCTGATGGTCGCCTCCCCTGGGCTTGGCCCTACAGCGCGGGGCATTTATGAGTTATTTGGAAAGGACTCGGCGGACAGTTTGTTATCTGTGTGTGTGACTGTGTGTGTCTGTGTGTGTGTATGTGTGTGCATTCGATTCTGCATGCGCTCTGACAATGTCATAAAATTGTTTTGAGCTTGGTCCCCGGCTAATTTATCTACAGCATTTTGCCTAATTTATGTTTTGTCGTTGCGCCCAAATCGGACTGACAGAGCGGAGTGAGGTAAGCGGTAGCAGGGGGCAGAGAGAGAGAAAGAGCTGAAGTTGTGCACTGCAAGCGGAACTCGAAACGAGAGTGGGGAATAAATAAAATTAACTGCGAGCTGCGGTTTCACATTCCAATTTGCTGTTGTTGCATTTTATGCGGCTGTGAAAAAGGCGACTATGAAAATAAAGTGGACGCGCCATGAAAGCCCTCAGCAAACGCAGCCAGTTGAAGTTGAGTGAACCCACCTAGTACAGCAGTAACTACGCCTCGCAACCCTTCCCCCTTCCTCATACCCCCTCAGCCACTACCCCACGACTGGCATAAAAAATGCCAACAAATACAATGGGCAATGGCAAAAGCGTTAAAAAGAACAACAAAGTTGCACGGCAAACGTTGGCACAAATGTGGAGGGGAGGAGAGAAGCAGAGGGGACAGTAAGGGACGCAGCTTCCCAACTCTCTGCCCGGCACAATAGTTGCGTTTTAAACAAATGAAAAGCGCAGCCAACAACAAAAAGAAAGGCTGCCCAAAAAGCACAAACAGTTTTATTGAAGATTGCGAAACGCACACACACACACACTAGCACCCACACACATACACATACGCAGCCACACACACATGTAGCTGGCAACCAGAAAGGTAGATACGCAAAAATGCTGCCAATCGAAATTCCATGCTGGGCAATCGCCTCGTTCTCTCTTTTTTTTGTTTGTGTTCTCATCTCTGCCCGTTGCCATTTTTTGCGGCGCCACACGCGCTGTGCGTGTTGCCACTTGCCCGCACTACATAGTTGATAGAGTGAAATAGACAGTGTGTAACACCCAATGGTAATGCCCCCCCTCCCCCTGCAATTCCCTACTCCCCTCACTAGCAATAGCAATGTAAACTTTGGCAACCGGTGCTGGGTGTGTACACGAATTAAGTCGACTTGCTTCAAATTTCGAAACATTTCTCTATAATAAAGTGCGTACCGTGTTGCTATTGTTGTTGTTGTAGTTGTTGCTGGTGTTGCCACTGTTTGAGTTATTTCATTTTCAGCATTTTCAGCATTTTCCCCGAACCAGCAGGGAGTGGGTGGCAGCAAGGGAGAGTGCAGACAACGCGCCGAGACAACACGGACAACGCCCCAGTGCGTTCCACTTCTCGCCACCTTCTCTGCCTCACCTACAGTGCTGGCTATAAAGTTGCAAGCATCCCAATTTTGTTGCAAACACCCACACACACACATAAACACATTGGTACCTCCCACATGCACACCCACTACACACACACACACACAGACACCGCCTTACCCGTGCTCCCGCAGTTAACTTATTTGCATTCCTCATGCCCTTTGCCAACAATCCTCGTCCTTGTCGGCCACGCCCCCTTCACCATTTCGGTCTTTGATATGCTGTCACTTGCAGGGCATCAACGCATTTATGAATAAACACCTAAACACCTAAGCACACATAAAACCCGTAGGTGGAAAACAGTTTATTATATTTTCGTAAATCTTGTTTAACTCGAGACTTTGCAATTTTCACTGCATTGTCACGTTCACGGCTGCATCGAGGCCGGGATTAACAATTTGTTTACATTGCTGGGGCACAAAGCAAGAGCGCCCTTTAAGCCAAAGATGACATTGTGCTGCAGGCAAGATTTCTTTGTAGTTCAACCTGTTTGAGTATATAAATTTAGACCTTTTCTTGGCAAAATCTTGCAATGAGTAAAGCTATTGAATTCTTAAAGAACATGAATAAGATTAACAATTCCTCAACTTGTTGATCATTGATATAACTAAATTGTTACGGGATTTTGCAAATTAAATTTGAATTAAATTTGAATTTTATGCAACTATTTACCATCTAAGTGTAATAGATGTAGATAACATAGCAGGTAAGGTAAACACATAATGTATTAACATAACTATCGTATAGAATAGCAGCTGTTTGATGTCGATCTATTGTAAATTAAAGTAACGATGTATAATATCGATATTTCCAATGCGATGTCCGATAAATAAAAAGCTATCAAGTAAGAAGTTTAATCGCGAAGCGTCGGGACGAAAAAAGAACAAAAATAAAGATTACTTTATTTTGTCTACTACAATAAATAAAGATAACTATATATTGCCTACTACATAAGGTAACTAGTTAACTATTTACCATCTAACTACCAACTATATTCACTTTAATACGCTATTATATATTTAATTATGTATTATGTAACATCATTGTCAATTTAGTAGTCAAAACGAAATTCTCTTTACCAAAGATATAATATTTTAGTCAACACCCAAGCAAACTTTTCAAGTTTATGTTAGAAATAGAAATGTTTGAATTTGATACATTTATAAAGTTGTTGTTCTGCATTTAACTTTCCATTTTGTTTAACATAATCATACTCGAGTAAATCAAGTTTGTTTTAAATTTGTTACCTACCAAAGTAACCTCCTGTTTCCACTCTCTTCTTGACCTTTCACCCCCACTAGCAGTCTCAGCTATGCGAATGTGCGAGGTGCAACAATGAAATTTAAGTTCTGCTATGTTTTTATTTTCTTTGCACACACACACACCTTCATTCAGGTGCGGCACATGCAAAACAATTTGTATGCAACAATTTGCGCCAACTTGCAGCGCATTGGGCAACGTGGGGCACCTCGTCGTCCTCGTTGCCGTTGTCCCTGGTCCGTGCCAGATAAGATCCGAGTGGTCATTAGTGTCGTGTCAACAGACTGCCCCGACCCCAGTCCGCTGTTGTTGTTGTTGTTTTTTATATGTAGTGGCACATACACATACATATATAAAACACAAACCACTTGACCATAAACAAACTTTACACCTCACATTGTGGCGTGAAGAGTCCTGAAGTGGACTGAAATAAACACTTGGCAGTGTGTGGCAACTGGCGAAGGCAACGAGCGAAAGGAGGAGCAGGAGGAGGAGGAGGAGGAGGCGAGTGCAGAAGAGCGCTGCAAAGCGCTGGCGAGGAGTCTGGTTAAGGGTCGCATTGTTGTTTGTTTGATAAAGGAACAACAAGCACAGGCAGACTGCGAATTAGTTGAAAAGGCGACAGTCAGACAGAGAGGGGGAGAGAAAGAGAGAGTGGCTAAGCAGCTCTAATGGTCAGAGAACATAGACCAATAAGTCGCAGACAGACCGAGTTAATTGTGCTCAATATAGATAAATATTTCTTGTTGCTAGGCGATTATTAATTATTGGTAAATTGGGATGTTTTCAATTAGTCACCAAGCCAGCAGCCACTTGAAGGTGTGAAGCCGAAAGCAGCTGAAGAGGAAGCCAGCGCCAGGTCCAGGACAATTTGAATGGGATGCGTCAAGTGGCAGCCAATCAATGAGGCTGTTTCAGCCGAAAAAAAAACACACTCACAATTGTCAAATGTTTGTGACAGGCGTGGCAAGGGCGCCAGTGGGTGTGGCTAATTATAAACACATTGAGAATTATAAAATCAATATGCGGTGGTGAAAAAAACGCGTTGACAGGCAGACAAGAAGAGCAGACAACAACAACAACAACATTACAGGAACAACTAACAAGGCAGAGCAGCAATGTTGAATACCCTGTGGGCAGAGCAGTGCCTAGTGGGGTATGCTGAATTGAGAATTATATTTACTGCTGTGAATAAAACATTTAAAATGTAATCCTTTTTAACTAACTGCATGTTTAGAACCTTCTTATCGCTATTTCGATTAGGCTTTGCTTACTAACACTAACTCTCCTGATCTGATTGGGTTTTTCTGGGTTTTCCCCAATCCTCTGCAACAAATGTTCGATCCAACATTCTTTCATTTTTATCCCAGTGTCAAATTCAATTCAATTAATTTCTTTTTTTTTTTCTCGCAGATAAGATTTTACTTTTAATTTAAACTTATTAATTATAACTATTAATTGTTTTTTTTTACTTTTAAACAGTCGACTGACCTTAGTCCGACTGTAAACTAATACAATAAAAAAAAAAAAAAATAAAAATAAAGTCTGATAAGTTAAACTATTTATTTAAATTACAATTGATAGTAATTGTCCTCAAACTCGTAGTATGTTTAACACAGTAAACATTTATTATATTCATACGATATTCGTCTTTCCATTTCTGTTGCACTTTACAGGATATCCTCCACGTCTACTCCCTCATTAGTTTTCAACCTGTGCAGGCCAAATGGTTGCCATATGGTTTGGTCTCCTGCTGCCGCGGTTGCTTGTGTTGTTGCTGCTGCTCTTGTTTGTTGCTGCCCCGTTTCGCTCTTGACACGCCAACATGACCGCAAATGAGATGGTGTCTACCTAATGCTAGTCCTCTTCCCCTTCCCCTTCCCCTCCCCTTCCACTTCATTCACTCTGTAGGTGTGTCGCTGCCTTTGTTGATGTCGACTGACTGCCACACGCACTCTGTGCACGTCCTGCGATGAGGCAAGGCATCCTGTGGCTCCAGCAGCTGTTTGTTGTTGTTCTGCTTCTTGTTGTTCTGCATCTAGCTGTAGTTCTTCTTGTTGTTGTTCTGCTTCTTGCTGTAGTTCTTCTTGTTGTTGTTCGCCCTGTTGTTGTTCTTCTTGCTTCTAATGCCAATAACTTTTCAGAAGGTTCATTCATTTGACACTTTAGAGAACAGTTTGTCTCCTTAGTTCTTTGTTGCCAAGGTAGCCGTGGTGGGCAGGGGAGGTAGGCGGATGAGGCAAGGGGAAAGTGTTGCCGAATTGAATATAAAACCAAGCACACGCTTTGCTGCTGCTGCTGGCTATCAATAACTCGCAATTAAAGCCGTCAGCTCACCCTCAGCCTAAACTCACGCAGTGTCAACTCTGCCGTGCGCCATTAGGCAGCGTTTAACGAGCAGGCCGCAGCAACAGCAACAACAACAGCGTCGACAATGACAACAAACAAACGAGAGAACATTTCTCACACTACTCAATGGCAGATTTTTATCTTAAGGCCCGCGTCCTGCCCGCTATCGAAATTCCCTTGCGGTCAGAGGCAGCGAACTCTCTCTCTCTCTCGCTCTACTGTTCCCCTCTTTCTTCTACTCACACTAACATTTCCTTCTGCCTCTCATACATCCTCTTATTCTCTGCCTCCTGCTCAGTCTCTCTCTCTCCTCCTCTCCTTGGTAATTTAGATTTATTTTCTCCACCTCTGCCTGCTTCTCCTGCTTGGATCTACGAGTATATCTATATCTATTGGCAGTTGGCGTTGATTATGTTTGATTTATACCACACGAAAGTCACGACCAGCGGACTGAGCTGAGCCCATGGGGGTTGCCAGCTAGTCACACCGGCATCGCTCGGCACCGTGTGGCAACGTTAATCCCCTCCCCCCTCTGACCGCTAGACTTTTCACTTTCATCTCATCGAGACTTTCACTTTGGGTTTTAATTGCGGTCACGCTATGAGAAACTGTAAACGAGACACCCTCATAATTTGGTAGAGTGGGGGAGCAGGAGGAGTAGTAACAGGCGTGGGATGAGCTGGAGGAGTCACTCACTTGTCCAGCTGTCAATCACAGTGTGTCACAGCGAGTGCGTAAAAAAGGAAACGAGCATTTAAAGCGAGCAGGGAGGGCAGGGAAGGCAGGGAGAGCAGCTCCCTGGGCAGCTCGGCGGGCAACCTCAACTGTGACGAAGGCTTTTAATGAGCCCAAAGTGGGTAGGAGGGAAAGAAGTGAGCCGAGGCAAGAAAGGGAAGAGACGCAGAAAAGAGAGGAGAGGCAGAAGAGGAAAGAGAAGAGATGAGCAGAGGGTGTAAGAAGAGGCATGAAGAGGACGAGCAACAGAAGCACTGGTAAGGAAGCTGTTGCTGCGCTGATCATGCCACATGACAGTCGAAGCTGTTGTCAAGCTGTGCTCGAGCCATGCCACGCCCCGTTCCGCCTCTCCCCTGGTGCGTCTGGTGATGAGCCAAAAGGAAGTTCTTGAGCAACTTGTGATGCATTAAAATTCGCAAGTTTTGACTTTGCTTTGTCGCTGTCGTCGCCGTCGTCGACTGTCGCTGACATTTGTGTGTCACTGGCACGTTCTGCATGCTTTTAGGCGCTCGCATACACACACATACAGACAAACACACACACACTCGCACACACAATTTATGCAAATGTCGCTTTTCTGCGTAGCTGCTTCGCTTTTTTTAATGAGCGCACAGAGACAGAGAAAGAAAGAGGAGGCAAGAAAGTGAGCTGGCAATGGAGAAGTGAGGAATGCAAGAGAGAGATGGAGGATGAGTGCGACAGACAGATAGAGAGAGGGAGTCAGAGGGAGAGAGACAGACGAAGAGGATGCAAGGGAGGCGAGGCATAACCGCAACTTACTGAGCGCACTGAGGGCAATGCAAATGAGATGTTAACTGTGCTCTGTGCCTCAGTCACTGCGTATGTGTGTGTGTTGATGTCTTGACATGCGCCAGCGAAGCAATTAAAACGAAATAAGCAAAGTTTTTCGCATGACAAACAATTTACGCAAAGCAATTGCACGCTCACACAAACACACTCAGCCTGACTCACACAACTGCCTCCTTCCCTCGTTCCGTTTCCCACTGCCACGCCCACTTGCAATTGCGCTCAATTAGCTTGGCAACGAGTGCTGTCTCTATTTGCCTATCAATGCGATTTGCCTTGAGGCAAGTTACCAACTTGCAACACACACACACGCAAAGTGTCCCCTCTGCCTTTTATCCTTGATCCTATTTATGTTGCACTGGCAGCAAGAGTTGCTGCCACAGCATGTTGCGATACACAGTTGCTGATTTCTACGACAGCACTTAGCCGGCTGAAGTCGCTGCAGTGCTTCCCTGTTTGCCACACGTTGCAAGCTGTCTATGTGCAACAGCTTGTTTGTCATTTTCGGCTACAAATATAGCCCTTTTTTAAAGCAGCTAAATGTTTCCTCATTCACATAGGCACATTTTAGCACAGAGAATGTTGCTAAGCATTTGTGTTGCTTACAGCAATGCCATGGCAACACTTAACGAAGGCAACATGATGAAAGCAACGTGATGTGCGCATCAAGTGTGCAACATTTAATAAATGTATTTTAATTTAATACCACTTAAAATGTATAATACTTATCAGGGCAGCCTCAGCCTTTGTCCTTTATTTGTTTATCTAGCTTTAAAAATCTCTAAATCTAACTGTCCGGAAATCTCTCCTTTCTTATTCCTCGATTACGACGAATTTTTTATATATAGTTTTATATAGTTTTAATAAAAATGTTCTTCAAATCAAAATAAAACCACATAAATTATATACAGATCATTATTCCGTGTTTTGGATTTTTAATAATAAAAAGAAACAAGTATTTCACAAATATTGGTAAATATCATCATATTTTAATTAGGAATATTTTTCACATAGAAAGACCCATTTAAAACATATCGATAGAGTTTGGGAAATTACATAAACTTACAAACTCATGATATTTTTGAATTTTTTCAGTCAAAAACCTATTGTCCTGTTTTTTTACTTTTCCTCTCTTGTCTCTCTTGTCCTCTCAGCCCTGATACTAAAACTAAGCATTGGATACAACAAATAAATAATTTAACTTAAGTTTTCTTTAAGATATTATCTATTATAAATATTTACATACATATCGTATACCAAATATTCCCTTTATAATTTATAGTTTGAGGGAGAATTAAAGGAACAGCTCTAATACTATCAATTAAATAATCTACAAAGACTGAAATATTATTTGTATTTTTATTTAATATTTTAAATACTTTAAGATAGCACTTCAGTGATAATCTATTAGTTGTTTTGAATATTCTATTTATATTATTAGTCCTTAAAAAGGACTTAAGGTATAATTACAATTACAATTAATACATTAATTACAATCACAATTAATATAATACAATTAATAGTAATACTATTTATATTCTTCTTATATATTTTACGTCTTTATTCATCTATCAAAGTGAATAACCCATGTGACTGAGGTCATTGCACCCGCTTAATAGACTACAATCTCTTATTGAGGGTTCCCTCTTTATGTTACCCCATAAATAGACCATTTTGCCAACACTTAGTCAGGCTTATATCGTATTTCTGCATTCTTTCCAATTATGCCACATCATAATGTGTCGTCCCTCCTACACCCCCCCCCATCCACATCCTTCTCTACTGTACCTATCATGTTCGCCTGTTGATTTTGTTGCGTTAAATTGAAATTATGCGAGAAGAGACTAATGCGAATGGGGCCTACCGGAAATTGAGACTAAGCTGCTGCCGCTACTGGCCGACAGGGGGCGACGGCACAGGCTGGCGGCTCTTTGACATTTATGACAACAAAGAGCAAAAGGCCAAGTCGAAGCACGTGTGCCCCAAGTCAGCCTGGCTTGGCCAGTTGCCCATCGATAATCCAAGCACATAACAATGAGAGCACACACATTATGGCCGTGTGTGTGTGTGTGCTGTAGTGTGTGTGTGTGTGTGCGGCTCATTAATGCTCTTGACCGGCAGATAACTCAATTTGCGGTTACTTATGCCGCTCGAGCGGCTTACTCGGGCTCTCGGGGGCTCTCGCTTGGGGTTGAGTGACCCCAAGAAGAGGGTCAAGAGGTTATGGCCACTTGCTGTCAAATTAGTGCCTAGTTTTAGGCGAATAATTGGGCTGCAAAAAACTTTTTTACACGCCTCCTCACACCCCGCGCTATAAAAGATTTATGGAAATTATGCATGTTTTTGTTTATGTTGCGAGAGCCGAGTGCAGATTTATGACTGCTTGCAATAAATCACACACAGACATACTCACACACGCACACAGTCACACTCTCACACATACATACAATCACACACCCACGTGCTTTGCTCAGTTTGCCTATTAATTGGTTGCATGGCAGAACAACAGTTAAGGCAGTTGCCAAAGGTCAAGTCACTTGGCTGACATGTTGCCGCAACATGTTGCCAAGAGCGTACACGCCACCGCAGCACGAGAGCGAGAGAGCGTGTCGTCGTCGTTGTCGTTCGCGTGTCGGGCCGTGAGTGGCAGCAGGAGTTGGGGTTGCGCTGGCAAACACGACGACCGACTAACGAAACCGACAGCCAAAAACGTAACGTAACGCAACGTAACGTAACTAAAACTGTGTCTCGACTTCGTCCACGCTGACGTCGAACATGCGCGTTGCTCGCTTGCAACATTTCTGTTCGATGCCGGCAGAGAGAGAGAGTGTTTGTGAGAGAGTGAACTCAAGCACATTTGCCATAAACATTTCGATGCCCAACAGATTATAAATAATTATTTATAATGGCTGCCTCAAGTGTTCAAAATGATTTAAATGTTGTTTGCAATTCGAATATTGAGGTTAATTTAAAAAACTATTGGGCATGTTTGGCATTGAGAATAAGAATTAGTGGAAACTTGTGTTTAATATAAACGATTATTTAAGATAACACGAAAGTTCTTAAGAAGTAAATAAAGAATTTGCATTATTACTGCAAATTTCTTGGTAATAAAACTACTAAAACTTTTCAATACGTGGGAAAATAGAAGTTAGTTTAAGAGTTTATAAAGAAATATGGTACATAACATGTTTTATATACAATATG
Organism: Zaprionus davidi; assembly: GCA_018903715.1. Classification (NCBI taxonomy): domain Eukaryota; kingdom Metazoa; phylum Arthropoda; class Insecta; order Diptera; family Drosophilidae; genus Zaprionus; species Zaprionus davidi. Next base: position 4,667,831 of record JAEIGL010000003.1, read on the forward strand.
TATGTATGATCCACATATTAAATATGATTACTGATTTATTGAAAGCCAATTTTCAAAGCAATCTCTCAAATTGATAAGCAGTTTAACAACTTAAAACATAAACAGCCTCAGCATGCAGCCCCAATCGAACCTGGTTCGTTGTGAGGCGCAACATTTCCTTCGGATCTGGCACTCGATCTGGTTGGCTGCAACGCAGCACGACGCTGGCGCTGGCGTCAGTCTCTCATTCGCCTCTCGTATTCGCAGTCGTCCGCACACGGTCGCGCTTTCTTGTCGTCGTCGCCGTCGTCGTCGCAGCAGCCGCTACGCCAGCAGAGCAGTTTGTCGCGATTTGAATTGTTATCAATGAAAGTGTGGAACAAAATATAAATAATTGCCAAAAATTGAAAGCAAAAATATAAATACAATTTATAGCTCAAATATTTATAGCAATAAATAAATTATAAACAAAGCAAAAACAAAATCGAAGACGAAGCCAATTTTGTGTTTTTTTTCTTGGCAACTCTTTCGATTTATGCGTTAATTAGACGCGGGCCAAGCAAAGTGCGTGACCCCTCCTGCCCACCGCCTTCCCAGCGTCTCTGTGTCACGTTGGCAAGGTGCTTGCGGCGTATTTGACGCCCCAAACGCCGCGCCCCCCTCCCCAAAGCCGGTAACAGTGCGTGTGAATAGTCTGTGCGTTGCCCAGGGCAGCGCTGCCAGGAGACTGGGCTGGACTGAGAACGGGACCGGCAACGGGACTGGGAACGGGACAGTTGTCGCGTTTGTCGTAATTTCGCGTTAAAATAAACACGCAAAAGAAGAAAGAAAGAAAAAGCAAAGCGAGGCAGAAGAAGCAGCAACAACAACAACAACAGCAAACAGTGCAGAAAAATCAAATAAGAATTGAAATTTAGGCCAAAAGCGGATTACGAGAATTGTTGCTGCCCCAAAAACAACATAAAAGGAATATTCTACCACAGCGTGCGTGTCTGTGCGTGTTTGTGCGCATCTCTGTCTGTGTGTGTGTGTGTTTTTTGTGAAAAATAAAAGTGAATTGCAAAAAATAAGAAACCAAGACGAGAAAAATACAAAATACAAAACAAACAACAAACAAAAAGACTGCGAAATTGACTAGAGAGAGGGAGGGAGATAACAGAGAGAGAGAGAGTGAGAGGAGCGAGAGTCGCTTGAGTAATTCATATGGAAATCTGCGTATGTCATGCTGGCTCATTATCGTGCCTGGCTGCCACGCCCCGTACGCCCCCGCTTGAACCTTGTTGCGTGCAGCAGGTCATCAATTAATTTGCTGCCATCAGCAGCAGCAGCAACAACAAAAGCAACAACAACTAAGGCAGCAATCATTTTCGCACTTAAAGCGTCAAAGGCCGTCGCGAACAGCAACAACAACAACGGCAGCAACAACAACAACAGCAGCAGCAGCTGAAAGTAAACAAGGAGCTCAAAGCAAGTGAAAACTTAATAAAAAAGAAAGAACAACAATTTAACAAGACTTCGCGTCGCGTTGTGGTTTCATTTGTAGTGGTCAGCAGTGTCTATGTGTGTGTAAGTGTATGTGTGTGCTGTGCCACCCTCAGGCAAGGCCACGCCCACTCTCGCGCAAGTATCTCATCGGTCGCGTGTTGTCATAATTTATCACAATTGTCACATCTCGAGTGAAAGTGCAGCATCCACTTGGCATCCACACGGCATCCACAAATTGCTCGGGCAGACTTTCGCTTATGCGGCTCACTGCACTAGAACAATAAAACTAACTGTCAAGTTTACTTTTTCTGCTAAAAAAGGAAGAACAAACAACAAAAGCAACAAAACAACAGCAGAAGAAACATAAATAACTAAAGCAAACACGCAGCAAACTCTGCCAGCCCACTGCCCCGCCCACTCCTGCACTTGGATTAGCAACACACGCAAAGGAAAAAGCTGAAAAAGAAGCTGAAAAACTTAGTTCGGGTGAGTTTTCTTCTTCGCAGTGCAAAACTTGCGAATTTCGTTTGCAGCTTAAGATTTTGTTGGGAAGACACACTTTACCATAATTTCTCGCTATGCGTTCCAATTAGAATTCCTTGGAAGAAAGCTCTTTATGTGGGTTAATTACTTTGTTTCCCAGAATTTTGGGTTAATTAGACATTTGATTTGATAGAATTTATGACAATTCCTGGAATTGTTTTGTGTTTAATGAATTTAATGAGAGGTAAAGCACTCAAGCACTTTTGAGTGCATTGGAAATTTATGAAGAGCAGCAAATATCGAAGTATTATATTAACAGCATAATAATAAAGAAGTATGTAACATATAACATAGAAGTATGTAACATATAAATAATAATAATAATATAAACCTATTATCTCAATTAAATTTGCAAGCCTTGACATGATTTTAATTCAGTTGCTGGAAATGTTTTGTGGTTATTGAATTCATTAGAAATATTTCTGTCAAAACCAAAATTGACTGATTCGAAGAACTCAGGTTTATCAATAGAGCAGCATAGCAAAGTATAATTGAAAGAGGTTTTGACATTTTATTTAAATTTCTACTTTAATTTAGAACCATACATCTCATGAACATTATTGAAATTGATAAGAGATGTATAGATGTATAAATTTACAAAGTTCTTTAACATTTTCAATGACTTTTCTCTGGAATACTCGTATATTAGAAATTTGTCTACCACAACTTGAGCTCTAAGAAACTGTTTATGAATCCTTTATAAGTATATAAAGAACACAAAACATGAATAAGTATTCTAATTATTAATGAGAAATACCTTTTTAAGGTTAAGTCAAATTTATATTTAGAAATATTTTGTATTTTAATAAATGAATTGAATGAGAGCTTGCACATTTTCGAATACTTTGAAATATATTCAGAGTAGATTTTTTAAATTCATGTTATAGTTAATTTACCTCATCTTATCCTTAGTTTTACAAACTAAGAACAAAGTAATGATGTCTCTTTGATATCTGAGTTTAGTTTGTTTACTTGCCTGCATCTCTATAAGCACAGCTAGAGAGAGCTTTAGTCTAAGTACTTTCAGTTCAGTGGGACAAACGAATCCCCAATAAGTTAAAGCACATGGATTTTCCAGCTGCCCTAATGCCTTCTACTTCTTCTTACCCTGCACAGATGATATATGCTGCCTTCCTTTCTCCCATTTCCTCTATCGAATTTATGCATATAGCTCTGGTGACACATTTTGGCCAGCAGTGCTGGTTACCTGAATGCTCCTCCACAGCGTAAGCCAAAGTGAAAGCTTTGTCTAAGTTTCAGCTAAGCGTGCAAGAAAGCCGAAAAAAACCAAATCTGTGAGTCCAACTGTAGTGTGAGGAGCAATACATATAAATGTACATATTGTATGGCACACGCACACATATGTGTCATGCACACACACACACACTCACACCCACAATAAAAGAGCAAATCAGAAAATCCAGTGCGCCCCCCGTGCATGCGATAAACTCCTGTGAATGCGAGTGCCGCAGGATATTTGCAAATCCAGCGCCCAGAAGTCGTTGCTGAGTCCACACTCACACACACACAGACACTGTGCACAGCGTAGTCTATTAAAACAAATAGAAACACAGCAACGCACACACACGGCACAAACTGCTGAAAATATGAACAAAACAAAGCCAGAAACTTGACTAAAGAAACAGCAAAAAATACACACTCTCTCTCACACACACACACACACCCACACTGAGAAATTGCGTACATAAAGTTGGGGGCTTTATGCAAGAAAAAAAGCGGGAGAAAGTCGGAAACAAAACTCGAAATTTAGGTAAACTGCATAGAAAAATTGAATTTTCCGTAAAATGCTTGAAGCAACAGCAGCAGCAACCCATAAAATGTTTGCCATGTGAAAATGCAAACATTGTACACACACACACACTTGTGTGACACTCATGTGCCTGTGTGTGTCTGTGTGAGCAAACAATAAAACTTTCAATATATATTTTATTAGAATTTCAGTTGGCATTTTGTGCATAATAAATTTACAAGCTAAACTGCAATAATTCTCCACCAGTAAAAATGGCAAATCGAAATTAAAATCGAAACAAAAAAATTTTCAAAATGGAAATGACAATTCTTTTTGTTTTACTTTGTGTGTGTGCTTTCAATATTGATTAACTTTTGCCAGAAGACAAAGCATTCAATTTCACCTCGATTATTTATTCACTTTGCCAATAATGTCGATTATTGTGAAAGAGCTTCCTTGGTTATAACCAAAATGCTAAATTGTGATTGATATGAAAATTTAAAAGCCAAAAAAGTAGCAAACTGGGATTTCAGAGTTGCAACAATAAAGCTAAACGAGCGAGACCAAAAGAATAATTGAATAATGTACGAGTATACTATATTACAGAATTATTGGCACTGAAATGGATTGGGAATTGGGCGTTGCCATTACTCTTTGAATTAAGCTATGTTAGTTCGTGGTTTTACTAATATCTTTAGAAGCTATAAAATTTGTGACTAAAAAGAAGAAGAAGAAGTTTATCTTCTTATGAACTTATGTGTTTATTAAGCAAAGTCTTAGTTATCTTAAGCTCTTAAGTAAGTTTTTTTTAACCAATCGCATTTTTATACCCTTCGACCATTGAAAATGGTCAAAAAAGGGTATACTAACTTTGTGCAAATGTATTTAACAGGCATAAGGAGGCGTGGGAGACCCCATAAAGTATATATATTCTTGCTCAGGATCACAAGCCGAGTCGATTGAGCCATGTCTGTCTGTCTGTCCGTCTGTCTGTGTGAACGCACAGATCTCAGCTATTATAAAAGCTAGAGTTACCAAACTTGGCAGGAAGACTCCTGTGTACTATAATCAGATGCAGTTTATTTCAAATGTTAGGTGCCACGCCCACCGCCCCCACAAATCAATAATTTAATTTTTGAATTTAATTTGTAAGCGCTGTATATAAGATACAACTTTTTGACTTAAACATATACTAAGCTAAATGAAATATCTACGTAGTCCCCAAATTACAATCCAATCGAACAATAAACAGAAGTTATTTAAGAAAGTATGAGCATAAAACCAAGTGCTTCTGTCAGCTAACAAGGGAGACGGGCGAGCGCGAAGCGCGAGCGCCATCTGTCGGAATTAATTTCAAAGCATGTGCATATGCATATGTGTATGAATTTAACAAATTAAACTACACGGGATTATAGGTCGAAGGGTATCCCACTGTCGCGTTTTGCGCGACTGTTGCTCTCGTTCTTATTGCATTCAATTGAAGATTATCAATACATAAATAATTTTGATTCCTTTTGAGACTTTGTTTGTATTTTCACTAATAAATTTTGGCTTCTTTTTCTATAAATCTCTCATATTAATAGTAAATTTCATTTGTAGATAACCATGTGAAAAAATAGTTTTGTTTTTTATAGAGCATGTACATATTTTTCTTCATTACCTGTATTATCATTAGTTAAAGAGAAAAAAGTTCATACAAAGTTAAAATTTCTCATGGTTACCAACTCTCAATGCCTTGTAGAGTCAACGCATTTTTCTTTATGCAAATTCAGTAATAAATCGCAACTCATTCTTATCAGTTTCTGTTTAACTAAAAATTTTGCAGTTAATGTTTTTATAAATTGGGAAGCTCATATGTAGCCGGCTTTATGTAGCCTTGAGATATAAAGTCTTTTTTCTTTAAGTCCATATAACCTTGCAGTGGTTCCAAGCCTTCGTTCTCCTCTTTAGGGTTCCTTCTCAAGCGCATCTCTTGTGAGTCACGTGCCGCGCTTGGGCAATGAATGAAAATGGAAAATGCGACAGCAAATGCAAATGAAAATAAAAATGAAAATCTGTGCACATTTTCCATTTGCCACCATTAACGTAATTTATGAATTGGCCTCGGTGTTTGCCTTTCGGCTGGCAATTAAAAAGCGAAGGCTTTTGCAGCACGTGCTGGCGAAATGTTGCACGTAGCGCGAAAGATTGTTGCAAGTTATCGACGGTTGCCTTGCAAGGAAATCGTAGGCGAATCGTTGGAGACATAGCACACTCACACACACACACACTCTCGCACTCTCTCTCTTTGCCTCGCACAGCTTAAAGTTCAATTTGTTTTCGTCGCGTTTGTTTGCGTTTAATTTCAACTTTTCCCATCTGATTTATGTATTCGCTCTGCCGGCGCTGCTGCCAGTCGAACGATTTTGCATATTTATTTTGCATCTATTACTATGAGGGGTATCTGGAGGTGTCGTAGGCTTCGTCAGCATATCGCACTCTTACTGTTCCTGCTGTTGTTGTTGCTATTGGCATTGCCAAGGAGACGCCAGCGATATTTGTAATTCTAATTCCCTCAAAGTGTTTTGCTGATATGCGGTATTTGCATACATTTTCCTGCTCTCTCTATCTCTCTGTCTGTCTGTCTCTCTCTTTCTGTGTGGATTTTCTGCAAAAATAAACTGTGGACAGTCTGCGTCATCGCCAGAAATCGCGCCCTGTCATCGCCCTCTGCCACGCCCCTTCTTCCGCACACACATTGCAAGTGGCATCTCAATTATCGCAATGTCTCAATTATGATTCATTGACCTGGCTGTGTGTGCTGTGCGTGTGTGATTTGAGTGCCTTGTCTTGATCTTCCTACTACTCCTCCTCCTCCTCCTCCCCCTGCTGCTGCTCTGTCGCGCCCTGTCTCGTTAGTTAGTCAATTATTGCAATAAATAATATTATTATGCGCGCTTATCGCATTGCGCTAATTGTTTTTGCTTGCCTAATTGCGTGCAATTTATGCGCCAAATGTCCACTAAGTGGGCGCCAGTGGGCGTGCCAATGTGTGTGTGTGTGTGCTCTCAAAACTTGCCTTGGCCCAGGCACAATAATTTATCAATTTGCCTCGCTGCGTCGATGTCGAAGTAAATGAAGCAAGCATGGAAAAACGAGCTTATCCCATGTTAAACATGCTTAAGCGCAAGCATACAAACACACACAGATACACAAAGAGCAGACGAGTCATGTGTGTAGAGTGCTTGCTGCTGCTGTAGAAGCAAACAGGGCGGACAATGCTTGTAAATTTTTATTGCGCTTTAAAGCAATAGAAACAGAGGGAGATAGAGAAAGATAGGGCGAGGAGACGAGAGAGCAAGCACGAGGAAGAGCTAGAGACAGGCAGAGCAAAGAGATAGAAATTGAAGGCAGTCAGTGATGGAAGGAGTGTGCAGAGGGATGGGGCTGCTTAGCTAACGCGCTGCTGCAATTTCCAATTGAATTGGAAATATGTATTAAACATTGCTAGTTCCACAAGGCTGCAGGACAATTGTTCCTGTCCCTGAACAGGATGCAGAGCTCGCTCTCATTCTGCTTTTGTTTTTAAAGCGTGCCAAGGCTAGTCACGAAATTTCACAAGCAGCTTCGATTAGTGGAACGTCGCCTAATTGACTTTCTGTGTTGCGATTTCACCTGCAATCCTTAGCACTCCCCTCCCCCCTGCACTCCACTGCAATTGGTTAGTCAGCATCAGTGGCAGTTGTAGCTGAAGCTGAAGCTGCTGTCGTTGCTCGGCTCGGGCACTGCGGTTATCCTGTGTAGCACAATGCGAGCATTTGCATTTAGATTGGATTCGTCTGCCGTTTGGGCAGCTGTCTCGCTCCGGCATTGGCGCCTCTGTCTCTGTCGCTTTCTGTTTTTTTCGTGATTCCTTTTTTTTTTTTTGCAGCTGACTAATGCAAACCAAAGAAATCAAAATTGGCGGCAAAGCGAGACAGCGCAGATATCGATGAGTCAGGAGGGAGAATGAAGCAAAATCCATGGCAAAAATTGCTGTTTGTTTTGCGCTTCGCTCTGCGCTCTTTACAAATCTTAATTAAATGCATAATTCGTATTTATTATTCAAATGTTTTCTGATTTATGCAAAGCCGTCTCTCTCTCTCTCTCTCGTTTTTATAAATATTAATTAGAGACGGCCCCGAAAAGTATGCTACGATTTATTTATTGGCGCTTGATTCCTGTGCGTTTTAAAATTGAAAGCATTTGCTGAATGCGTGTGTGTGTGCGTGTGTATGACAAGCGCTCATAATTGAAGAACCATGCAGATAGCAGCACACTCACACACACACACAGTCGCTTCGCCTTTGCAAACTGCTCGCATCCCTTTTGAATAAATTAATGTCAGAAGTGCTTTGGCTTTGGCTTTTGATTTTGATTGATGATTGTGCGCCTGCATGCGCAACGACGACGATGACGATGACGACGAGCACGAGGAGGATAACAAAGCAAGCGAAGCCACCCACACACTCGAGCCATGCCTGATCCAAGCTCCAGCTACAGCTCCCTCTCTGACTTTCGGCTTGTGCTCCCTTGTTATGTTTGAGCGCCATTTGCTTTTACAGCTGATGAGTCGACGTGTGTGTGTGTGCGTGCATAGATATTACGCATAAATAACTGCAGGAGACGTTGCTACGTCAGCTGCACTTTGCCATTGCAAGCGGCGTCGACAGCGCTGCCAAAGCCGTAGCTAATGACAGCCAAAGGTTTCGTGCAGCAGACGCACGTGCGTTGCAGCTTATCAGCTTGTGTGTGTTGATATGGGCATACGTGTGTGTGTGTGTGTATGTCTATCGCTTTATAGAGCCATTTCAGCGCGTCACAAACGCATCAATCAGCTGTTTGTCGCTAGCTTTGATGTTGTTGTCGAGGCTTTAATCGCCTCTATTGTTGTTGCTGTTGTTACTGCTCCAAAGAGTGCACAAAGTTCGACTGTGTCGCCATTGTCTTCCCCTCGCTGAAAGTGGGCGTGGCTGCGGGCTAAAGGGGGCGTGGCCATGTAATCAATTACGTGGCTTCATTAATCATGCAAAATACCCACAAGAGCGTGCGGCTTATTGATTTTGTCGAGCGAGCGAGCGTACCTTATCGCACGTCTGACGTCACACGTTGCTGGAAAATTAATAAATTTCGCAACAGCAGCAGCAGCAGTGGAGCATCCTCAATCGAGCTGTGCGGGGCGGGGCCATTGTCTTATTGCCGCTGCCTTAGCTACGAATTTGCATAATAATCTACGAAGACACTCGCTTGCTGTCTCTGTCACACGGCCTACTCCCCCCCTCCCATTCTTGCTGTCAATATCTGCGGCTTGCCTAGCTGTCTTCCTGTCTGTTCCGCCTGGTTCAAGGTTAATTTGTTTCGACAACAAACTTTGGCGGGCGCACAAAAGTATGCTAATGTATTTCTCTCTTCGCCAATTTCAACTGTGCGAAAATATTGAAGAGTCTCTTCTAATGAGTTTACCAGCGCACACACACGCAAAGCCTTTTCAACTCGTATGCAAATGAATCAAGCGAGTACTCACATGGCACATACTCGAATATTTTACTCAACTTAACTCGCACATGGTATGTAAATTTTCTTGGCTTTGCATTAATTTCTTCTTGCGTTTGAGTGCTGATTTCTTAGCCACGCCCCCATGCCTGAGGGCCAGCCCACATTTAATCCTTGTGGCTAGTCTTGCTTTGCGTTCTTATCTTCATTCTTGTTGCGCATGTTTCACATTTTGTTACGCTTTAGCCGGGCTTCCTCTTGCTCGACTTAGTGAAACTGCCGCATTCCGTTGTCGTCGTGAGCCCTTTTTATGCGCCCTAAAAATGCAAATTTACGTTGACACCGAATTTGCGCACAGGTAACAGTTAAGTACAGGTAACTGTTAAGTTGAGAGGGTCTCTCGCTGTCGCTAATTATGTGCAGCCCCGCAAGTGTTGCCCGGAAAGTGCCTAGTTTAGCTGCGGGTTTTACGGCCTGTTAAGTCGCTGCGATTTGCCTAGATAGACAGACAAGTCACACACACTCACACACACTCCCTTTCCCTTTCACACACATTCCCACACACACTCTGTACTCCCTTGAAATGCCTCTGGCTAATGCGATTTTTGGAAATTGACAGCTACATGACAGCTCTTACGACTTTAATGACATTCGAACAGTCGCCTGGCCATAGGGGGAAAGGGAAGCTCAGCCAGAGGGGGGGGCGGGGTGAGTGAGGGTAGCCCCAACATTATCGCTGACAAGTGGCAATATTTTATGGGATTTTATTTGGGCACAAAAGTAAGTAGAGCTTTAGCCGGCGAAAGGGCCACGAAGCAGCTTCCCACAGAGCTCAGCCCCAAAGCGTAACATGTGTGCCCAGCATGTGCCCCTTTCTTTGTGCCCCCCTGCTCCCCTGCACCCCTGCGCTAACTCCCTTTCAGTCAATAAGCAGCTGACATTTGACATTACAAATTGTGGCTGCAACTTTGCAACGGCAGCAACTGCTGCAGTTGGCACTGGGCAACATGATAAATTGAAAACTCATAAATAATGTTGGACATGATGGTGCGCAATGTGGGACAATAACTGACGGCGGGCAGTGTCAAACGACAAAGCTCGTCAGTTGAGTGGAAATACTTTTGACATTTATTAACATTTTCCCTGCCCCAAAAGAGGAGCAACAATTAAACTTGCTCGACTGTAAGTCGTCTCTATCTCTCTCTTTCTCTCTCCCTCTCTCGCTCAATGTGGGTCTGTACAGCTTTATATTTATTTTAGCAACGCGTAGGTGATCAAAAGATACATAAATCATTTTTTTGGGTAAGTGTCAGGGGCAGCAGCAGAAGCAAAAGCGGCCTAGCTGGAGGCGGCTTTGTGTGTGTGGCATGTCCGATTTAAAGCAGCAGCATAAGCTGACCATAGACTGCCATAACTCACTGTCAATTTGGGGCATGCAACGTTTGCCTGTGGCTTAGCAGCAAGTAAAAACAATTGAATAAGATGTTCCATTTAAGTGAAATGAAAACCAAATAAATTTCATATTTAAAACGATGCATCAACAAATATACTAACTATATTTACACACGCACACACACACACACATGTACATCTGCATTCATTGCCAGCTACAGATACCAGATACAAGATCTGCATAAATCCCAAAGATACGTGAAAAATCCAAAGGTTGTCGCTGTTGCACGTTTTCAACTCCTCCTCTTTGTCTTCCTCTCTCTCTCTGTCTCGCTGGCGTCGTTACGTCTGCTGCTTCCTCTTCTTCTTGTTCATCACTGTGCTGCCTGTTTGTCTTCCCATCTTCTTCTTCCTCTTCTGCTTGTACTGCTTGTGCTGCTTGTCTTTTATTTCGAGGCAAAATGGAAATTCGTTGTAAAATATGCTCAGATTCAGTGTGTAAATAGTTTAGATAGATAGACAAACAAAATATTCATAGAGACTTGCTTGCTTCTTTTGTACGTGTACATGTATATGTGTGTGTGAGCACATATGTGTGTTTGTATTTGGATTTGCATTTGGTACTGCTGCTGCTATTGTGGCAATAGTTTGCGGCTAATTTTGATTTATTTTAAATATTATTTTATGGCCTTTAGCTCTCTCTCTCTATCCCTCTCAGGCTTTGTTCTTTATTTGCATTCTATCTCTTTTCAACCTCTTTTTCTGCCAGGCCTTTTTTCGCCTTGTGACCTGTATCTCTTATTGGTCTCTGGCCTCTCTCTGCTCTGTTTTATCTTTATGCTTTTATTATATTTACCCAAAGATTTTGTCATTGAAGCACAGCACAGAAACTAAAGTCTTACAATAAACCAAAATAAACGAGAATCCCTTGAATGGCGAGTAATTACCGTTAATCGACATCTGTTGGGCGCCTTTCGACTCGGACTTCATCGACAAGTTCTATAGAAATTTCGTACATTTCGTTCATGACTTGTTTCCCTGGAAATTGTTTGGCTTTTAATGCGGTGGCGTTGCCTTCCTCCACGGCCCGTATTCGTTTTGGTTGCCACAATGCTAAAATTATACATCAGACAACAACATCGATTTATGTCTTCTCCGCAAGGTTAGGGGCGCATGCTGTGCATACTTTGTGTAGCATTGTAGCACTGAGAGTGGTCTATAAAGTTGCCCCAAAACACACGTTCTCGAATATGTAAGTTGAACTTGAAGTTCGCAGAATTTTCAAGTAATTTCGAACTTAGATTGCTTCGTTTGGAATTCTGTTTGTTGTGTTTAATGGTTAGGGAACGCTGTTAGTTCTTGATTGATTTCAAATGCCTCGTTTCTTATTTATGAAAATATTTTCCAAGCATCTTTTCAACTTCAGACATTACTGACTATTTTTGGAAGTGTAATATAACTTTGTGCCAACGGAAAAGGTATGCAACAGGCAGAAAGAGGCGTGGCAAACCGCATATACATATATTCTTAATCAACAGCACACTCGACAGTTGCTTTCGTGCTTGTTCACTTTTCAGTGGGAATATTTTAACTTCGTTATTGCTAATACATTATGTAACTTTGTCACTGCTAAATAATTCTGATGAACTTTTTTTAATTTTTGAAGTTGCACGTTTAATTGAATTAATGAATTCACGCCATAAAATTAAATTATTAACATTTAAAATACGCCAGAAAATATGAAGTGTAGGCCAACGTACTGCAACAATAACAGGCAAATATGACTATATATGCATATATGTATGTATATATTAATATATATGTATATATACATATGTATATCGTACATATACAATATATGCAAACTCTATAATTAATTGCAAACTGTTTATGCAGCGCGCACGTCGCTTGTTGCATTTTTTTATTATTATTATTTGTATGCCGCTTTTTGACCTCTTCACTGTGTGTGTGTGTGTAAGTGTGACCTGCGGCTATTATGCAAATAATTTATTGTGTGAAAGAAATGTAAATTTTTAATTGATTGGCAACAAAAACCACTAGCCAAAAAAAGAAGCAAGCAAGCCAGGGAAATCGCGCCGAAACTGTGTCAGTTGAGTGACGCACGCGATTTTTGTCGCGTGCGTTTTTTGTCGCGCACTGGCAGCAGCATCAGCAGTAACTGTAACTGTAACGGTAACTGTAACAGTAACTGTAGTTGCAGCGAAACTGTTGACACACACGCACAAATTGGATTTGCTAACGAGTTGCCAAATGGGAGTTGGTGGGGGGCAGGGCGTGGCAAGGGGAGGGAAGACAGCGAGGAACTGGCTGACAGTTGCCCGCTGTTTGTCACTTTAGGCACTTTTGTTAGGCAGCCTATTGGTGTTTGCCTTTGGCCCCCAGCTGCAGCCCTGCCCCCTCTAGACCTCCCCCCTTTCCATTCTTTATTTGCCTGCTGCTGTTGTACCTCTTCGCGTGCTGCGCGTTGTTGTTGCTAGTCAACGAAAAAACGCGTTCGCGCCTGTTATTTATGGCTTCGATTATCCCCACACAATGGCCTACGACGCTGGCAACTTGATGATGGAGCCGCGCTCCCTCCTGACCCCCTTGCCTGCCTCGTTACCGGAGAAAGTGTTTGCAAAAAGCAAAAGGCTGCCAAGCGAGTCAGCCAGGCAATAAAACAAAACGCACACGCGCTCGCACAGCAGGCAGGGAAGGAGGCATGCGGCAGCAACGGGAGGGAGGCAGAGTAAAGCGGATGCCCTTTTTTTGGGGCCTGTGAAGTGGGAAGGGGGAGGGGGCGTTTAGGCCGCACAAGGGTATAGGTTTTTGGGGGTCGCTGGGTCAAAGGCAGGCAGAGAAATCACAGAAGCAGCACAAGGACATGCCGCCAGGCAGCGATTCAAAGAGGCTTTACGTATTTTCAATAGTTTCTATTGTGTACACTCGCGCGCTCTCGCTCGCACACACACACACAAAACACACACGCGCATACACAGTAAACAATCAAAGGCTCACACACAGATACACACATACACAAGCACAGGCTGAGAGGCACAGACAGGGGCCAATCTGTGTGCTGATTTCAACGTTTGAATTATGATTTTCATGTGGCGAACTTTTAGTTTGATTTTCGCTTCGTTTCGTCGCTTTTGTCGTTGCCTTTTCCCGTTGCCGTTACTGATGTTGTTGTTGTTGTAGTTGTAGTTGTTGTTGTTACTGTTGTCGAGCCGAAGCGGAGCGACAAAATTTATATGCGCCACTAATGCGGGCACTTAAACTATACAAACAAAATGGTCCTTGTGTCCCGAAGAGTCTGCTTGAGTGTGTGCGCTGCTGGCTGAGTATGTGTGTGTCAGTGTGTGTGTGTGTATGTTGCTAGTAAAAGTCGCTAGAGACTTTTGGCCCTGGCCATGTGAAAATGACTGAAATCGTATCGAAAATCAAAGGTCGCTTTTGGGATCAATTCAAAAGGAATTGCCGCATTCAAATCGCTGCCAGGCACTTGTGAAAACACACACAGAGCAGACACACACACACATATATACAAACAGTGACACAGAGCAATCGAACACATACATGTGCATAAGTGAATAAAGCTCTAAGGGGCAAAGGGAGGATTGTGGCTGCCATAGATATTCAAACTAAATTGCGTCATCTATAACATGTGTGTGTGTGTGAGGATGCGTGTATATGTGTATATGTGACTGTCATCGTGTGTGTGACTGTGCTGACTGTCGATAGGAAATGAATTTTAATGATTGCCCGACAAAAACTTTGGCTATGGCTTGTTGTGCTGCAAAGAAAACTTTGCACATTAAATTGTTTACTTGCTGGCTGTGCCGCTGTCGCCTAAGTGGCCGATAACGATAACATACAAACACACACACATACACATACATATACATGCACATGAGCACACTCAAAAATTCAAATCGGAATTCAATTGCCGGCGCGCCCAACTGCTCAGCTGCTGTGGCGCGTGGCTACGCCTCAGCTATTTCAATGTGCAACGCCTGCCCCCTTCTTGCTCTCTCTCTCTCACCCCCTCTCTCTCTCTCTCTCTGCCTGCCTGCCTTTGCAGCTGTTGGCAATATGTCAAGAATCTGCAGATATTTTTAGCTTGTCTAATTAAAAATCAGCAATTTTTGCAACTGCACAAGGCAACAACTGGAAAATGCAACAAATGCAAGTGCAGAATGCAAATGCAAATGCGTTGCTGTCATTTTCCATTTATGAATATTAATTAAATTGTGTTTGTTTATGTTTGTTTGTTGTTGTTCCTGCTCGACAAGCGGCGCTCGCTGGCAGCTGCAGCTGCAGCTCATTAGCAGAGTCCGCCAATTGCTTTACCAAATTCCCAGAAGTGCTGCGAGTCATGGATTTTCTTTCCTTAACTAAATTAAAACAACAACTTACTGTTTCGCCAGGTGGTGCCAGTTGAACCGCAGCCACATTGCGCATACGCCATGTGTGCTGTGCTTTAACAGCTGCTTTAAAGAAGCATAATTAATTATTTTTCCACTACCTACGAGTGTGTGTGTGTGTGTGTGTCAGCTTATCTTGCTTGTCCTGCGATAAGAGAATAAATAATGAAAGGCAAACAAAGTCAGTTGGCTCGAAGACAAAGACTGGATCGCCACCCTCCCCCCTCCTTGTTGCCTGTCATGTGTTTTAATGAAATAAGCAGGCCATGCCACGCCCACACTGAACGCCTTCATTGTTTGCCGTTCGGTCTTTTGTGCTGTTTGCATTGGGCTGCGGTCACAATTTGGCTGGTTAAGCAGGTGACAAGCCAAAACTGAAGCCAAGCAGTTGGCAAACAAAACACACACATACACACACAGAGGGACACACACACGCCTACACACACTCACACCTTCATTCACTTAATTACAGCAACTCAGTTTTAAAGATAAATTATGCATTTAATGCTGGGCGGGGCGCATCGACTCGTTAAATAATCGTCTGGTGTCTTAGCCAAAAAATTCCAACCACCAAAAGGGTTCGAAGCAGAGAAAACTTTGGGTCACATTTGGCCAATTGTTGTAGCCTCCGCTGCTGCTGCTGCTGCTGGCCGAGCTAAAAGGTTACGCGCTAAAGAATATTAATTGAAGGATTAAAAGGCGTCTTGGCTTGGCGAACTAACTTCAATTTAAATTCAAATTTGGGCCTTCGACGAGGGTGGGGCCGCATGCCACGTGCGAATATTTTTGTAAATTAAAAACATTTAATTTAATTGCAGCTGATGTTAATTTAAATTGCAAAAACTTCAGCGCTGACAAATGCTGCTTCATTAATATCAAACGGAGTTGCTTGCAACACTTTAAGGCAGTTTAAATTCCGAATTTGGCATTTGTGATTGACACACAGAGGGCGAGGAGGAGGACGAGAGCGAGGACGAGGGCGAGGACGTGGGCGCGGATGAGGGCAGATGAGGCAGTCCGCATTGCCACGGTGCAAATCAGCGACAGCTGCGTCACCTGTGGGACTCTCTGAGACTGGCGCATGTTGTCAAATTTAAGGTAGATTTGGTGGCAACCGCAGTGGCAGGATATGCCACACACACACACACACACTTACACACAGACAGAGGATGAGCAGGCATGGCAGCTGCTTCAACAGTCTGTTTGGGTGTCTGTGTCTGTGCATTTGCTTTATTTATATGAAGCTGTCAGAGCAGCGCAATGCAGAGCTCGGTTGGGGAGGGACAAGGACAGCGCAGGGGGCATGGAGCAGGGGGAAGGGAGTGCGCTAGCGAAGGTAACTGAATTTGGGAAGGCTGTGAATGACAGCACAGTCGGCAATTTTTGGCAGCACTCCCCCTCCCTCCCTCACACTCTCTCGCTTGCTCGCCGTGAAATGAATGTATGCCCTGAAAACCAAAAGATTTACATACATAATTTAATGTTGTTCGAAATCAAATCAACCGGACGAAATAAAGAGTGAATGAGATGGGGAAAGCAGGAAGCTCAAATCAGTCAGCATTGTATAAGGCAACAGGATAATCCAGAGTGAAAACAATGTGAAATAGACTCCACTCAAATTCGAAGGAAAATAAATTAAGGAATTCAATTAGTGAGAAATGAAAGTAGAAATTTAAGAGAGCTCGTTTGTAAATATGTCAATATGTCCTTGTCAATGTAAAGTCTATTGATGCTGAGCTGAAGTATTATTTTTAATTGCTTTACAAGTATTCTAAGAAGAGATTGATATGTGATGTAGGATTGCATATTGAATCGACATTCAATATAGACTTCCTCAAGTTGTAGGCAACCTTGGCTACTCAGCTGTATTAAACTTGAATAGGTACAGTTTATGTACGTTTTTGTATACTATTTAAATATATATTATATTCCGCACTTAGGGCATTTTGGCATTGCCACATAGCACGCAATTTACCCACTGGCTGTGGCATCAAACGCGCTTTCAACACTTTGCTGGAATTAAAGTAAAAAAGCTTGATGAAAACCCCTCGAGCTAAATGAAAAGCATCATGCACGAAGCAGTGTAACCCCTTTTCCAAAAGAAAAATAAAAACAAACTATGTCGATGTTAGCGAGTGTGTGTGTGTGTTTGTTTAAATTGTACATGCGCCCAATAAGGGAAAGTAAAAATGAAAATAAATAAATATGTAAAAAAAATGGCAAAAATTTCAAGGTACAAACAAAAAAAGAGACTGAACAAAATAAAGAATACCAAAAATAGACTAGAAAAAACACGTTTTGTTTGAAAACTTTGCAGCAATGCAAAGAACGCATCCAGGTCAAAAGGTCAGGCAGGGTGAAGGGGAAGTGAAATATGGGAAGTGCTGCATGATACGAGGGTCGTTTGATAAGTCCGTGACTTTTTGAATAAAATATATTTTTTTCGTCAAAGAAGCGTTTTATTTCTCAACATAATCTCCTTTTAGCTCTATACATTTAGTCCAGCGTTTTTCCAATTTTTTTATTCCTTCCAAATAATAGGTTTTCTCAAGGCCCTCAAAATAGTCGTTTGTTTCTGTGATGACCTCTTCATTTGACCCGAATCTCTTACCGCCGAGCCATTTCTTCATGTTTGGAAACAAAAAATAGTCACAGGGGGCTAAATCTGGAGAATATGCTGGATGGGGTAGCAGTTCGTAGCCCAATTTATGAAATTTTGCCATGCTGACTACACACGTGTGCACCCGTGCATTGTCCTGATGGAACAGCACTTTTTTTCGCCAAATGCGGTCGTTTCTGCTTCAAATCAATATCGAATCTGTCCAAAAGCTCTGAATAATATTCGCCGGTGATCGTTTTACCCTTTTCAAGGTAATCGATGTGAATGATACCTTGTGCATCCCAAAAAACTGTGGCCATGACCTTGTTGGCCGACAGACCCACCTTGGCCTTCTTTGGTGCACGTTCACCCGGAGAAACCCACTGTCTTGATTGTTCTTTGGTCTCTGGTGTGGTGTGGTGGATCCATGTTTCGTCTACGGTAACGAAACGGCGCAAAAATTCGTTTGGATTGCGGTTGAACATCGCCAAACACTCCTTTGAAATGGTCACACGGTTGCGCTTATGGTCGTGTGTGAGCAATCGCGGCACCCATCGCGCGGAAAGCTTTTTCATGTCCAAATATTCATGTAAAATGTGATGTACCCGTTCAGTTGAGATGCCTACAGCCTCAGCTACCTCACGCACTTTCATTCTCCGATCATCCAATATCATTCCATGGATTTTGTCGACGATTTCTGGCATGACGACCTCTTTTGGGCGACCTGAACGTTCGGCATCACTTGTACTGGTACGACCACAACGGAACTCAGTAAACCATTTCTTAACCATTGAAATTGATGGTGCAGAGTCCCCATAATATTTATCAAGTCTTTCCTTGGTTTCGGTGATGGATTTTTTACGCAAAAAATAATGCTTAATTAGCACACGAAATTCACTTTTTTCCATTTTCGTTAAAATTCACGAGATCGTCTGCTTTCAATGCCTATAAAACGCAAACCAAAAAACGCAGCTTTCTCAAAATTTTACAGTCAGCTGTTAATCGATAACTGCTGACAGGAGCAGTGTTGTATTTAGAGCAGGTGCGCGGCAAATACAAAAAGTCACGGACTTATCAAACGACCCTCGTATGTCGTTAGATATTGCAGCAGATCGAAGGTGAAGAGAGGGAGATTATATTCGATCTGCGGATATCGAATGACCTTGCAGAATTATGTAATTTCTACACGAATTTCTGTGCCAATTAACGGGCTAAAATAAACGATATATATTCGAGCTAAGTGAACAAATTAAGGCAATTAAGCATATTGCGTTAACTGATTGATTTGGATTTCCCTGCTTGAGCCGATGATTTGCCGTTGCTTTCTCTAATTAGTTTTATTTCTCTGCGTACTTTCTGCTATTGTTGTTGTTGTTGTGTGTTATTGTTATTGTTGGTGTTGTTCTGGTTAGCGGCTGTGCATTTATTAATGTTTTTCATAAGATGCTGCGTGCTGTAATAAACGCATAAAGGATATTAATGAGCTGCTGTTTGTTTGGCCACGCCCCTCTGAACTCTTGCACGATTTGCTTTTATTTCAGCTGAAAAGGCAACTAATTGCTTACTCACACATGCTGCACACACACACACTACACACACACACACACACACACAGACGAACAAGGACGATGGCAAAGGCAAACTTATTGCTCATGCCGGCAGGCAGAGCGAACGCATATTTCACAAATTGCGCATACGACATGTTAAACGGCGCACACACGCGCCCCGCGCGCTAAGTAAACTCACACACACACACATACACATGGAACAGGCACACTCACACACACACTCTTGCAGTCAAGCCGAGTTGGTGAAGAGCGCATTATCAGGCCATAGTTATTATTGTTCCCCTTGTGCCTCCTTCTGTTAATGTTGTTGTTGTTGCTCCTTCTGCTGCTGCTGCTGCTGCTGGTGCCTGATGCATGCCCTTGCCATAATTCAACTTTTATTTACACACACTCACTCGCAGAGGGCAAAGTGAAATGTGCTTTGAGTGGCGCTAAAAGTATGCCGCGCGGTGTAATAACACGCATTGTCGCAGAGGGAGGAGGGCGTCGACTGTGACAGTGACAGCGCTGGTGCTTACGCTTGTCAGACGCATGCTTATGATATCACACATCAACACACGCACACACACAAACACACAGAGACACAAGGAGAGCGACTGGCAGCAGTTGCAGTCGCGTTGTTGTGTCTTGGCAGCAACTTAAGGCAAAGTCAGTAAAGGTTTCCAGGCAGTTTCGCTCTTCCTCACTCGTCTGTCACTGACTGCAGTTAAATTTATACTTTATATTATATTATTATTATATATTTTTAAATTTATGCCACGCAAATAGAAAAAGCATGAAGGAAGCGAGGAAAATAAAACGAGTTACGAACCCTTTGACTTTATGAGGCATGCGAATTGCACACGCACACGCACACACACGGAGAGCATGACTACACGCAGGCAGGCACTCACATTCACATTCACGTATTCACATTCACATGCAGATGGATTCTTCTTCCATTTCCATTCCCAAGCAGAGCATATGCTCTCACTCTCGATGCCTGGGCGCCTGGGTTTATGCAGCGTTAAATCTTGAGGAAATTGTGTCACATTATGATGAACATTTATGGCAAAGTTGAGCATTTGCCCATAAATTTACGCGCCCCCCCCCCGACTACCTGAATTAAACATGATGGAGTAGCTGCGGTAATTTGACAAGGCCTTGAGGCCTTTAGGCCGCCAGGGCTGACGGCCTTTCCTGTCGGTCATGTTACAGACAGCCGCAAGTTGTAGGCAAATGTTGTTACAGGCCACACCAGGTGCGGAAGCCAATCAATGGCCGAAACAAACAGGCAAACAAACAGGATTATGCAGGGATGTGTGGAGAGGGGGGAGAGGGTTTACTGGTTTATTGTGTTCTGCCAGAAATAGATGAGTCTTCTTTGATGTGCCTGCAGGCAAGAGTTGTTCAATTCTAGCTGCTCGGGTCAGACATCAATTAGCTGATGAACATGTCGAATTACATATAACACATTATTATGGCAGGCTTCAGCTGTCTCTCTTCCTCTCTCCCCCCACCCCCTCTGGTGCCTGTCAATAGTTGTCAAAAGGCCGGAAAACTTTTTTAATTAGCCAAATCCAGCTGCAACTCGAGGCACCTCAAGGCGTTTCCAATTAAAGCTGAAGAGACAATCGCAGCACGAGCCGCGCAGGCGAGTTAATTAATCAGTAATAAAATATGCTAACTAACTGCCAAGAGAGAGTCCAGAGGCGAGGGGGGGGGGGAGGGAGTAACACACTCGTCCATATGACGCGAGGGCAGAAAATTTGCTAATGAGCAAAGTTTGTGCCGTCGTTTGGCTGCTTATTCATTTATTTACAGGTAACACGAATCGAAAAGGAAACTTTATCGCAACAGAGAGACAGTGAAAGGGAAAGGCAGCGAGAGAGAAAGAGAGACAGAGAAATAAGTAAATGTGCAAATAAATGCAAATGGCAGTAGGTGGAAGGCAGCAGAGACGGGACAAGGCTGAAGTGGAACTCGAACTCGAAGTCGAAGTCGAAGTCGAAGTCGACGCGCTCAGTTCACATTTAATGAGAGCGCATGGTGAAAGTTCATAAAAATTTATGCGTATTCATTTATTTGTGTGCGTGTGTAACGGCAGCTCATTAACAGAGTGAGAGAGAGGGAGAGAGAGAGAGAGAGAGAAAGACTGCTGCAGCTTACTGCAATGTGCGCCTGTTGACCCCGCCAACCTCTTGGCTAACTTCTGGGCAAATTTGCACACATACAGCAAGACACACATACAAAGCCACACACGCACACACATACAAACAGTATACAGACGGCACACAGAATGTTGCATAATTACAGGCGCAGGCACAGCACGCGCGGCTTTCTGGGTTAAGGTGAGCCGCAGCAGTGGCAGCATCAAAATCATTCGAATTGCATATGGCACCCACCCCCCCCCTCCTCTAATTCCTTCTCTCTGCTGTCAACGTGCTTGTTGTGCCCATCCTCAGTCCATTAATGCAGCCACAACGGGCCGCGGGCCAAACAAACCGTGACACATGCGTGGCTGCAACGCATCGCTGACAGCGGCAGGGGGTAGGGGGGAGTGGTAGGTATTGCGGGGGTGTGGCCTGGGGTTGGTTTATCAATTTTGATGCGCTGTTTAATGAGCAGCGCGCGAACTAAGCACGCAATTAAAAGGCACAACAGCAGCAGCAGCAGCAGCGACGCCAGCAACATTTGCTGCACAGGCCCGCGGGGCAGAACCAGTTCGGCATGTCAAGGTGTCTATCGCCGTGTACTGTTATCGCTTTCGACAGCTGTGTTAAAAGGAGAAGAGGGAAAGGGTATGGTGCGTGAGGGGGGAGGTAGCCACATAAATCTACCCGGCCGCCTTAATTACGAGCCTCACATTGAAACGCGCCATTAATCACACTTCATCGATGCGATGGCCACATAAAACATCCAATTTCGGGTCTCCGCTCCTTGAAGTGCCCCGCAGCCACCCCTAACCCATGTCGCTGCTATGCCCCTTGTGCTGCTCTTAACCCATTGGCAGAGCCGCTTTACGAGTTCAATTTGCTTGATGTGTGTGGGGGAAGAAGTGAAAGTCAGTAAAAGAAATTTTATTAGCACTTTTCATATTTCGGAGAATAACAACAGCAGCAACAACAACAAAAACAACACATAACTAAAAGTTCGCCAACTGATGTTGTTCTTCTTATTTTTCTATATTTGCAGGAGATTGCCGCCAGTCTGCGCAGCCGAACGGAGCAATAAAAGTGCAAATAAACATGTAAAAGGACATTAAGATTCCTTGTGCGGCAGTCGAGCAAAACACACGACAGAACAGGGTTTGCCTTCGATTTGAGAGGGAGAGAGAGTGTGAGAGAGAGACGGCTGAGCCACGTATAAGTCGAAAGCCAGTTGGAAATGTGCTTTTTATGGGCCAATTCTAGCAGTAGCCAGCAGTCAAAGCCAACTAAAGACGCGTTGGCGCTTCATTAAAGTCAAAAGCGGAAACGGAAACGGAAACAGCCAACAACAAAAAGAAACCCACACAGTGGGAGAGAAACAGGCATACACAGAGAGAGAGACAGGGAGAAAGAGACCGAGTTCTCACTCGTGTGAGCATTTTGGAACTGAGAATTGCTATGGTTTTGGTTTCATTACTCACCAAATTGAAGCCTTCTGCATAAATGACGAGGCGTCTACGCTGTAGCAATGACAGCCAGGCAGCTTTTAATAACAGCAACAGCAACAGCAAAAATGCAACCAACAATACAACTGCAACAGCATCAGGAATTACAACAACAACAACAAGAGCAGGGACAGCAGCAGCAGCAGCAGGAGAACACACATCGAAAATGCCGAACGCGAACGGTTTCAAATCTCTTCACAATGCTGCTGCTGCTTGGCGCTCTGCTTGGCCTGCAGGCAGCGGGTGTACAGGCAGAGGAGGAGTCACAGGATTTTCAAAAGAACAGTAAGTACCAACCAACATTTATATATACAGAGAGAGAGAGAGAGAGAGAGAGAGAGAGAGAGAGTGCAGTGCAGTGAAGCATGTCTCGCATTGAGCCGGACTATTAAATAGAAACTGCAATCAAAACCGCTTCAAATCATGTTTATTTCGTTGGCCAAAAGAGGTTATAAATATTATATATGCTATATCTCGGACAGAGTTGAGTTATGCTAAATCGTACCATAGGTTTCTCTCTCTCTCTCTCTCTATTCTCCTCTTGCTGTCGGCATTCTCGCACACGTCTGCAAAAACTGTTGGCCTGCGCAAGCGTTTTGTGCAAACTTGCAAATCATTCACCGATTGCCAAAATGCTTATCAATGTGCGTTACATAAAACGTGCAGCATTTTTTCGAGAGTTTCCGAAAAAAACAAGTAAGAAAACAGCAATCTAGCACACTTTACTGTTAGATGCTCTAACATTTAAGCTGATTGAACATTGTTTCGGCAATAAGTACCAAGTTTTTGAACCTATCAAAATGTCTTTCATAAAATAAGTGCATAAAGTAACAAAGTAAATGTACACCAAATTTCATCAGCATATTACTTAAACTTGTCTTCATAGTCACCTTAAACCGATTTACAGCAGAAGTGCATGTAGGGTAGAAGATTTCAAATAAACTTTAGCTACATATGACATAAAGCAAGCTGCATGCTAAATTTCATATCTCTAGCACTTGCAATAGCAGAGATCGTGAGTTCAAACAGATGCTAAAAGTGAATACAGCCTTTTTCGGGCAGTGTAGCATATGAAAAGAGAGAAGTAGGCCAAAAAATATACAGAAACTGTGTGGAAAATGGAAAACTTGAACGAAAACTTGCCAGCCAGCAGTTTTGGGCCAAACAACTTTATAATTTGCGAGCAGTTCGAGCATCTGTCTGAGTGTGTGTGTGCCAGGTCTGAGTGTGTGTGCCAGGTCTGAGTGTGTGAGTGTGCGTGTGTCTATGTTGATGTTGTTGTGACAGGGACAGCCTAGTGCTTTTTACGATGCCATCAACTGGTTGTTGTAGTTTACGCTTAGATTATTGTAGAGCTGAGCTAACCTTGGGACAGCAATAGCAACAACAACAACAACCAGCAAGAGAACTGCGGGACGTATCTCATTTCCCCCACACAAACCCCAAACCCCGGACTGCGAACCCATCCCTGGCCATCTGCCCGCACCTTTTTAGCATCCGAAGCACTCGAAAAAACAAATCATAATTCGACATCGACATCAGCATATTTTCTTTTCGGGCGTCGTCTGTCTTTTGTTACGCCCCCTTCCACTTCTTCCCCTTGCCCCCCTTTTGGTTCGGTTCGCTTGGCTTCGTTTGGGCTCTTGGATTGAATTTATGACAGGATTTGGTCGCAGCGAGAAACATTTTCTGGCATTTTCTATTTCGCCTTGGCGTTACGATGCCGATGCGCGGGATTTAGTATTAAATTGAATTTCGATGCTTGGATTTAGACAGATCTCTCTCTCTCTCTCTCTCACACTCTCACTCTCACTCAGTGTTAGCTGTCTCTGTTTGTCTATGCGAGGCAGATTGACTTAGCTCGCTGCGCCGCGCGTTAAATTTAATTACGTGTGCTGCTTTATTAGCGAGAGAGACAGAGAGAGAGAGTGAGAGCGAGAGAGAGGGAGACAGAGAGCAAGACAACTGCCTCAAGTATGCCATGTATGCGCCCCTAATGCTCATGGGCGACTCCTCGATAGTTGCCACATTTGGCAAACGCGCTGATGACGCTTTAAGTGCAACTCGAATATGCTGCGCAACGTTGCCACATCAACAACTCACACTTCCCCACACTGCTGCAAGCAACGTGCGTGTGTGTGTGTGTGTGCAGAGAGGGAGGCACGCTGCGAGTGTGCGACTCCTGGGATATTGTCATGCCACTTGGCGACATTTTCCGTTTGTCGCATGAATATTTTCATCATAATCGTCGCTATGTATACCCACTATGCAGAAGACTAGACAAGAAGGTTGTTATGACTGGATGCCTACCCAAAATTGGTAGAAGGGAGCATATCTAACACTACTAATTATTTATTTAATGTTCAACAGCATCAATAGCCAATATTTTATTGAAATGTTCATCTTTCTGTTTGTATGAACACTTATAACTCGAAGACTAAAAGACTTAGGGCTGCCATATTTTGAGACAATATAACTGAGTATTGCCTTTAAATAA
This sequence comes from Zaprionus davidi, assembly GCA_018903715.1. Lineage (NCBI taxonomy): Eukaryota > Metazoa > Arthropoda > Insecta > Diptera > Drosophilidae > Zaprionus > Zaprionus davidi. The sequence continues at coordinate 4,693,216 of JAEIGL010000003.1, forward strand.
AGTGTGTTTTAGAATTTGACTACGCTCCTTTTCGCCCACGCAAATCAACAAATAATGTTAGACTGGTGTACATTTTTTAAAGCTGTAATATTTATTATAGTTGTACACAATAAAGATTCGACTTTCAAATGATTAATAATAATAAACACTGCATTTACTTAAACTAAGTCATCATGTGAAGCTGTCTATACAGGGTATCTGACAGTCAGACTTAAACTTCTCCTCTTATTTTATGTTCAGAAGTTTTTCTTATTGTCGCACATTCACACACGCACAACACATTCCCAACTTAAGCAATTGCTATGGCTTTATACACATTTATAGTGTGTATATATTGAACTGAAGCTCTTGGCCTTAGCACTCTGTAGTTAGTCCGCCTGCCTTGGCCTCGACTCTCGTCTATGCAAATCTCAAGCTGTGCCTGCTGTGCCTCCTGCCTTGGTCTGCCTTTGTTTTGATGGGCAATCAACACGCGCAACAGCAACGACAACAACATGTAAACAACAACACTCCAAACAGGCAAACAACCCTATGTCAAAGTGGGCGTGGCCAGCTCAGATCACAGGCGGCGCAGTCGGGAGTATTTAAAGCGGCTGCAAAGTCATTCGCTGCTCGGCCTCATCAGCGCATCATTTGGGCTGTAAATTGAGTTTGTTTTTTGCTATCGTTAATTTCTATGAACTTCAAAGGGAATACGCAGAAGGGTGCAGCACTGCCCCGCACACCCCCTCCCCCCTCATTCCGTTCCCTTGCGACACATGTGCGAGGCCAACTGGGAACTGCAAAGCGTGGAAATATTTCCCAAATATATTTCCCTGCACGCAGACAAATACAATACATGTGTATGCCAGACACACACACACACACACACACACATACACTTGCATATTTACTTGTATATTTATTTATAAACACGCGCGCGCGTTCGCAGTGTCAAAACAACGTCACAAGCGTCGAAGGGGGAGACAGTGAAGCAGGGGCAGGGTGGGGGAAGCGCCACAAGTCAAGTGCAGCATACGAAGGGGAGCAGAAAAACACACTGAATATAGAAGGAAAAAATCATGTTGCTGCTGCTGCGACGTCGACTGCGGCACGTTGCGCTAAGATGCAAAGTTCAATTTCACATGTGGAAAATAACAGCAAAAATATTGTGGGGAGTCGAGGCGAACCGAAATATAACAGAGGAAGCACATGTCACACGCTGCATGCTACGTGCTGCTGCTGGCCGAGGGCAGGAGAGGGGGGGAGGTGCTGCTGGAGACAGTTGCATGTGTAGATCGGGCAGGAGAGGCTGTGCGGGGGAGGGGAATACAAAGTGGAAACAACTGGCGATGCATCTTGACAGACGACAGGCGACGGAGAGCAGCGACATGGCGACAGAGCAACACAGCGAGAGAGTAAAATAAATGGCATAGAATAATAGAGAAAAAGGCAGAGCAACGAACTGCCGGAGGGGGGGAGGTGGGCGAGGACGAGGCAGTATTGGTAGAATAGATTGTATGCCATTTGAGGCTAAGAAATGAAACATAAATCAGAACATCGACCAAAGTTGTGACCGTAGAAGAATGTACATAAGCTGAAATGTCGACTAAGCTGCAGTCAGCTACCCTGTAAGGGTATGTGAGCTGGGTATATACACTATGTACAATAAATAGAAGGGTATATTAGACATATAGAGATGGATAGCATAGATAGAGACGTCACTTTAATGAATTCGCTGCAATCAATTTGTTTGCTTACCATGTCGAATTGCATACAGGGTATCTGTCAGTCAGTTACTCCTCTCTTCACACAGGTATTCCCAGCTAGCATGCCAACACCAGGGCAAGGCAAATATCTCTCGCATCTCGCTTTGCGGATAATAAAAGCGATGCGAATGCGAAACACGCTCTAAAGATTTTCATTTCCTCTCACACTATATATAAATGTTATACAGATACAGATATATCTGTTTCAGGGGGAAACAAAACAAAAGGAAATGGCAAATGGAAAATGGAAAAGCCTCGCAGGCTATTTTCTGCATGTTTTTCCCCGAAAACATGTGCTCTTCATTTGCCTCAATGCACTTGCCCACTCTCTATAAACAGTGCCGTGCTGCAACTCTCGTCGCTGTCTTGCCGTCTTCTTTATGAACTGCATTGTTTCGCTGTCTGCCCCCTCTTCTATCTCTCCCTCTTTCTATCGTGTTCTCTCAACAACAACAACAAGTGGCCACAAATGGTGAGGGAAACTGCCACTTCCTGTTTAGCGCGAAATTTCAATTATGAACAAACATGACCACGCCCTCAATGGAGCCTCAATGCCTCCTTGAACAACGTACATCTTTTAGAGGAGGGGGAGGGAAAAACAAAACGGAAAATGTAATATTTGTAAGTTTTTTCGCCTCTTTTTGCCTCTCTCTTGCTCCTCTTATCTCTCTCTCTCTCTCTTTCTATCACTCTGTCTTTTTGCCGGCAGAAATCGCTTTGCTCCACTTTCATGGGCGTTGGGGCGTGCACTCGTGCAGCTGTTTCATTTCTGGCCCGGCACGGACCAGATACGATTCATACCAAATTATAACAGTGCCTCTGTGTGTGTGTGTCTGTGTGTGTGTGTATCTGTTATAAGTTACTGCGCCCGCTGACTACTCAAACGTGACTGTCCAAAGTTTTTCAATAAACTTTAACAAGAAAACATTAAAAAGCCACAACGCTGAAGCGCATTTCCATTGCCATTTTCCCCGGCCACGCCCTGCTGCTGCTGCTGTTGTTGTATTTACCCCACAGTTTTACCCCATTTTCCCCTACCTAGTTTTCCCATTCGCTTTTCCTCTTACTGCCATTGGCAAAAAGTCAAAGCTTCAACTCCATAAAAGCGGCAAATAGTTGTGTGAAAATGCCACCCCAGTTGAGCTGCAGTCCCTTCCCTCTTCTCGCTGCTTCTCCCCCTTTGCCTGCTTATCCATGACCCATGAGACGCCGCCGCAAGACGCCTCCATTCTAGCAGATCCGCTCTTTGTTATTTCACCGACTCCGGTCGGGGCCGGGGCCGAAATATAAATTTCCCATAAAAGGCAAATCTACAGCGCATCTTATGCTGCCACTGCCACTGCCGCTTCTGCTGCTGCTGCCTGCAGCTACAGCTGCTTCTCTTTTGGCTGTGATGCCACCCGCGAGGCAGCCGGCATCCAGTTAGTGCCGCATTACGCGGCAACGAAATGAAATAAATATCATTTTATGACTTTTTAACTTGCTGCTTGCCCCTTTGTCCTGCTGCCGTTGCTTCCCTCTCCCCCCCCCTCCTACACACTCCGCGGCTGCCTTTAACAAGCGCAATAAATGCAACACCAATGCAGGGTCGAGAGGTCGTCGTCAGGGGAGGGGGAGGGGTTGGGGCTGCTGCTGGCGGCACTTACAGCTGCACGCTTTTATAGTCGACAACATCCTTTTGTGTTGATATTTTTAGCTGCTCGCAGCATTTGCATTTTGCACTTGATTGAGCGCACGCCCCTTGCTGTGAGTAATGCTTCCGTTAATCAACATTCGCCCCCCCCCCTCTACTCCTTCCCCTTTCCTTTTGTATCATACTTCAATTCTTGCTTTGCCTTGGGCTGAGCTCCACTGCCAAAAGGTGTGAATCAACAAATGGCGAGACAAACCATTCACACACTCACACAGCACATTGTTGCTGTCTCTATTCTGCTGTCCTTGTCTGTAGCAGCAGCAGCAGCATTTGCCCTTTGCCTTTTCTGCTTCACGCTTCGCTACGCGAGGGTTATTTTCCGAAATTAACCCGCTCGGCCAGAAGGCACTCATAAAAAATTCAATTTTATGAGTCTCGCTTTATTTGGCCACTTTTCGCTGCCCTCGTCGCCGTCGCCGTCGACGTCGCTGCTTCTGTCTGCCACATGCCAAAATCGCATTAAAAGCGAAAACGCCACAGGGCAGTCAAAGGTCCGAATCGTTGTGAATCAGATCGAATCACTCAACTGACGACGGGTCAAGTGGGGCATGGTAGTAAGCATGACGGCGGGGAGGGGGGGGCGTGGCAGGCAGGGTAGCTAATGTCACTAGCATATTTAGACAGTAATTATAGCTATAAAAGTGGGTATCAGAATCGTGGCACGCAAGTCTCTTGTTGCTGTTCCTGTGGACAGCCGTTGATACCCTGTAATTGGGTGACCATTTAAGCTTAAAGTCAGTATCTATTTTTCAATTTTAATAGGAATTGTTGAGCTCATAAGTGGAATATTTTCAAGATATGTTTAAGTTAATGTAACAAGAAATGTTAAGGCAGAAGAGGTGCTCACTCTTTCTGGGAATTTCTCATTTATATATATTTATTTATTTATTTAATTAGTTTATAGTCGGACTAAGGTCAATCGACTGTTTAAAAGTAAAAAAACAATTAATAGTTATAATTAATAGTTTTAAATTAAAAGTAAAATCTTAACTGTTGGAAAAGAAAGAAAAAAGAAATTAATTGAATTGAATTTGACACTGGGATAAAAAAAGAATGAAAAAACCGATCCAACATTTGTTGCAGAGGATTAGGGAAAACCCAGAAAAACCCAATCAGATCAGATATGCTTAAACTTGATCAGTTTTTTAGTATACTTGATAATTATTTATTTTTTTATTTCTACTCAGTTATGCGCTGAAGTTAGAAACTTTTCCCCTGCTTATGCTCATTAATTATGGATTGTTAATAGATAATAATGTTAGTTATATATTATAATGTTGAGACTAATGATCTTAAATGTGATCTTAGATACAATATCGTAAGTTTATTTCATTAACGATAACCCTGCCGATAAGCCTATCGATAGAATAGTGTTGAATAACGCCAGAGGAGTGGGAAAGCGTTATTATCGCCACGGACTGAAATTGTGAAAAAGACATTGATTTTCTTAATTTAAAACCATAAAGAATGGAGATAATTCAGTATTAAAATAACTTCTGAAAATAAGTTTGCTAAAGGTAAATCGTGAAAAAGCGACTGAAAGTTAATGCCTGTTCAGTAAGTAGTTAAATATTGTGCTATAAATCAGACATCTTTTATAACATATATCATCGACTTTCTGCGCATTTATATATGATGCCTGTAGATTAGTTAAGCATTTCAAGTCGTTTTTAAGTTGAATTCAGCAGGATATGTTGAGTGCCGCTTACTGGTTTAGCTATTTTTCACCTTAAGTGATTGAAAACACACACACACAACTACAGCTGTGTAGTGTGTAGTATGTGTGTGTCTGCTTATCCCACTTGATATTGTGATTCACTCAGTCGCTGCAGCAGCAGCAGCAGCTGCCACGCTTCAGTGCACCCAATGGACGCAGAGGCTTAGTCGGCATCGGAGTTGGAGTGAAGATGGCGTGAGCTTTGTAATTTTTATCGCCACTCGACATGCGCTTTTGGCCAGTTCAAGGAAAGTGACCCCGGATGAGGAGAGGGCAACCTTTTGTTCAGGGCGGTTCTGCCCGTTTATGTTTATGTTTGGGCAACACGCCTTTATGATTTCTGTTTGATTGCTGCCGCCGATGCCGCCAACAAGCAGGCGCCATTAGTCACACACATTGAAAGGGGAGCAGGAGACGCAGGGTGGATGTGGGGTGGGGAGGAGGGTTAGGGCGTGAAACGGCTTTGGCGTTCAAGTGGAAAATTGAATTTATCACTTGAACATGCCAAACGAACGCAAAATCGCCCTTTGGCTTCTTTTTTTTTTTTTTTTCATTTTCATTCCCTTTGCTAATTCCATGGAAATTTTTGATCGGCAAATCTCATTTGAGACACATGTAATCAACTTGTTTGTGCAGCATTTTGCAACCCTCAATCAGCTGCCCCAACCCTCGTGCCCAACTTGCCACTTGCCACTTGTTTTGCAACATTTTCCACTCATAGTTTGCTTGCACTTGCTCGCATTCTTGTCTAGAGCGCTAATTGAAAATTATACTAAAGGGGCAGCAGGCTGGGGGCGTGGCACGTCAGCAATTTGCATATTTATATTAAATTTTCATTTACAAAAGCCCCCCTTTTTTATTCTTTTTGTTTGTTGTTGCACTGCGGTGATTAGGCAACTGGATTTGCATAATATGTTGCCATAAATTGTCGCAAATTGAAAACGAGAGAAGTTTGCCATAAATAGCAACAGAGCGAGTAAATAAATTAGAGCGCATTACATGCAGAGGGGGAGAGGGGAGTGACAGAGATAGCGATAGAGACGAGTTGCCTTTTGCAGTATTCTGCATTATTTATTGCTCGCCCGACCATAAATTGCCATTTGCCATTTCGACATAGTTTGTCAGCTGCGGTTTTAATTAAAAAAGAAACGAATCCCAAAAAATTATCTAAATTATTGTGGGGCAACTATTTCATTTCATTTGGGACTGCACGAGAGGGGGAAGGAAGGGACTTGAACTACACTCTCTCACTTCCCCTCCCACTGTGCTTTGCCCTTTGCTCCTTTTGCACTTCTCCCCCTGCCACACTCATCGCTCCCTGAAGCATCGTCATCGCACTTGTAAATCTAAACACACACGCCCCCCAAAGTATGCAGTGCTCTGCATAAAGCTGAGTACAAGCCTTATTTGCCACTGTCCCTGCTGTTGTTACCTCCTGTCCCCTCCTCCTTGCTGCTGCTGCTGTTGGTCGTAAATTTACATATTTTGCATATAAATAAACTCGTAAAAGCGGATTTAGTGCGCCAAGCAGTGAAGCAGCGCGTTGAAATGTCACACAGAGCGCAGGCAACAAAATGGCAAAAGAAGCGCCAAATAAATATAAAATAAAATAGCTACAAAATGGCCAAAAAGCAGGCAGCCAGCACACACTTACTCACACTCGCACACACACATACTGAGAGACTCTGCATAGTTTGCTGTGTTGGTAGCGAGGTGAGCCAAATTGAATGCGCCGCCTTGACTGAGTTATGGCAACTCGTCTGGCCAACTGATACTGTTGCCCCGAGGCGTCGCCTTTGAGCCAGATTCTGGCTATCGCCGGCAGGGAGGGCTATGCGGATGCTGCTGGGCGTGACCATAAACAAGCGTCTGCTTGATATATAGTCGATTGGAGCCTGAGCCTCCTATCGAACTTGGCTGCAAATTTGCTTTATGGCGAAATTGAAGAAGGCAGTGAGAAAGTGAGGGAGAGGAAGAGGGAAGGGAAGAGAGGGAGAGATAGGGATAGGAAGCAAGAGCACAGGCAGACAGTGTGTAGGAGAGAGAGAGAGAGTGATACAGGCAGGGACAGCAAGTCTTTCAATCATTTCATTCTGTTGTTGCTGTTGCTGCTTTCGGCTCCATTTGGAAATGCTGTCACGACGTTAAATGTGAGGCAAAAGGGCGCCGCATTAAATCATCTAAATGTTCATGCTCATTAGCAATCAATGCGCAGCAACAACAGCAACAGCAGCAGCAGCAATAATAACAGCAACAGCAACAACAATGCTGCCAACACTTCACACTTCATTTGTGTTGCCCCTGCAAGGCACCAGCGAAATGGCACTTAAATGCACACATACACACACATACAACACACACACATATGCAGCACACACACACACTAAGCACACTCTGACACACAGCAAACTCATTTAGGATATCGAGTTGGATGATTAACAAGCAAATTAGCATAAAATTACTTATTTCAAAACACCCCCCACCCCCCCTACACTTTTCTCAGGCACACCCTTACCCACCCTCTCTGCCTTTCTCTTTACCATTCCTCCCCCTGCCACACGCCCTTAACTCACAGTAAATAAATCAATTAGCGGCAACAAAAAGAACAACGTTGCTGCTGCTGGGGTCGCTCGGGGTCGCAGCTGACGCATATTAGTTAACAAAACAGAAGAAGAAGAAGCAGAAGCAGAACGGAAAACGATAAGCAAACAAGCGGAAAACAAAGAAACAATTAAAAGCTTTCGCAGCATGTGCTCAACACATTGCACACACAGTGCACATTGGAGCAATCCATCGAAATGGCCCCAAAAATGTGGGCCAATGTGGATGCAAACTTGACGAAGTTCCCAGCGTCGATGCGCTTGATGGCAAAACCAGCAGCGGCAGGAGAGGCAGCAGTGAGAGCAGGGGCAGCAGGGGCAGTTGCAGCTCAGCCAGTTGCAGCTGCCTCATCGCATTATTTTAATTATTTGTTTACGCAGCGCAAACAAACTTGCAGGCGGCACTTGTCTTGTCTCGTTATTACGATTGTTCGTGTTGTTGTTGTTGTTGCATATGCATGTGGCATATGCAGCTCATAAAAAACAACATTCTCCAGTGAATTCTTGGAAAGTCAAAGCGCTGTGGCGCCTAATTAGCCACCAGCCTTCAACAGCCTTCACGTCATGCGTCATGCGAATTTGTCAAATTAAGCAGCTGGCAATGGGCTTCGTTTCTGGACACCCCCCTGGCTCCTCTCCCCTGCTTGGGCCACCCAAAGCGAGTCAGTGTCAAAATAAATGGCTCCAAAAATCTGCAGCCAATTACCAAGCTGCCCCTCGTGCAAAATGCCAACTGAAAGTGCGAAAAATGTGTGTGAAAAGCGCCAAGCAAATGAAATTAAACAACGCGACTAAAGAACTGCAAGAGCTGTTGCTGCCACGGCTGCTGTTGTTGCCGCTGCTGGCCGAGGGATGGCGCTGTTGAAGCGACACTGATTAAAAAATTGTTTGACAAGAAATCAGCGCGACGTTTGTCTGACTGAGCCTGGCAGGAAAAGAGAAAGAGAGAGACAGACAGAGGGGGGAGAAAAAGAAAAATGGGGTAGAGAAAGTGAAGAAGAGGGCAGAGAGCAGCATAGCTTGCTGGCTGAGATGGGCACTCGAAGCGCGCCAGGACGGGCGGAAAAAAGTGAAGTGTCGCCGTTAATTCGGCGTAAATTTAATTGTCAGCTGCAATTAAATTGATTTTCGCCCCGGTAGCAGCAGCAGCAACAGCAACGGCAGCAACTGCCACAGCGACGGCAACTTTTGTCGCTGCTCGAGTTGCTGCTGCTGCTGTTGTTGTTGTTGCTGTGTTTGCTGTCTTTTTGCAGTCCAAAGTGGCGCCATATCAACTTTAATTTTCTTTTCGTTTCGCCGCGTGGCACCAGAAATTTCCTTTTTCGTTTTATATTCCTTTTTTTCTGAGAACATATTGCAAATTAAATTTTAAAAGTTATGCGCTTGCAGCTGCACTAGCTATACCCTGTAGATTGTATATATATACGCATATAGGTGGAGCATGACAAACTTCAGCAGCTTAAGCTTTGAGAAAAACGTTAAGTTAGATATGGAAATGTGTTTAAATTCGCACTGATATTGCAGTCAAGATATTCACTTAGAGCTACATCTTACTATATAAAACAGTCTCCATCGCCATTATCCCTTTCTCTATATGTATCTCTTTCTCGCTTTATAATAAATATTTTTATTTCACTTTCGTCGCATTAGCGCCGCATTCAACTAGACAAACACAAACTTATTTTAGTTCTTTCTTTAACATATCGATAGGAAATGAATTTTATAGACTCAAGGCATTGATAATGAGCATTATATAGAATATTATTTTATTATACTATAATTTACTTAGCTTTATTCAAACTGACATTGACTCATATTCATTTTCTTTCACTTTCTCATATTCACTTTCCGCCCTGTGATCATTAATAAACTAACTTAACTATGACACATGCCCTCCCTCTCTCTCTCTCTCTCTCCCATTTCTTACCTACTCTCACACACCTTAGCTTACATATGTCATATACTATATATAGTCTTTTGCTGAGTAGTTCGGCCACTCGGGGAAAAAGCACCTTAATTAAATTGTATTAAAAACACATAAATTTATTTTAAGTTCTCTCATCGTGTCACATTGGGGAAATTCTCAGATGTGGCCACGTATAGAAGCAAATATTTCCGTTGCATATAGTATATGTTATATATATATATATATACAATATAATATGTGTACATATGCATGCCAGGGCAGTGCTACGCTGCGTGCTACTGCTGCTGTTTCTGTTTCTAAAACCAAAAAAAAAAAAAAAAAACTGGCACAAATTCAAAAATGATTTTTACGCAATTTTACGACAAACAACTTGAAGATGAACTATAAATAAAGCTCCCCCCTTCAGGGTCCGAGCGGGCGGCATTTACAAACTATTTGTAGCTCGTATCTGTGAGTTATTCTTGGGAGGGGGATAGGGAGGGAAGGGCAGACATGAGTCACAGTCGGAGCTAGAGCAGCGTCATGTTTAGCTATGAAAAGGCGCCCAGTGGCCATTTTAATTGAAAATAATAAACACGCGTGTAAATAATGCGCCATGTCTCAGCCACAGTCAGCAACCTTCTGCAGTCTCTCCCCTGCCACCCCGCCCCTGCCTCATGCAGCACACAATGGCGCACGCTCTGCTCTGCCAGAGCGTTGTCCTAGTTTCGAGGCGAGTCTTGGCCCTTGACGCCCGAAATTGTCGCTGGAGCTGGGGCCATGTTGCACAGCATGTGTTGCATGTTGCAGATGTAGTTGTTGCTGCTGCTGCTACTGCTGCTGCCACTGCGGCAGCGGCTGCCTGCAACGTTTGCAAAAATGTTTTGCTGCATGTCGTTGCCATATTTTACTTTTAAATGCCGCTGCCTCTGCTGCTGCTTCTGCCTCTGCTGCTGTCGCTGCCTCTGCTGCTGCCTCTGTCTGCCTTTTTAATTTATTTGCTCATTTTCACTATTTTCCAGTTACAGTTGTCCTCGCACCACCCTCTCCCTATCCTTCTGCCTCGCTCAACAAAATTTGCGGTGCAATGTTTTCATTGCGGTTCATTTTTATACCCTATAGCAGGCACAGCACATTCCCACAGCTTGCGCAACGCGTTTGCCTCGGCGAATTTCCCCTTATGTATTCGATTTTTACCAACATCAAACGATTTGCTCTGCAGCTTCGATACTTATTAATTTCGAATACGTCCCCTTGGGGCAGAAGAATAATTAATTTTATTGAAAAAATGCGAGAGTCGTGAAATGTTTGCTGTGGAATATATTGAATTAAATTTGGAAATGGCGGGCAAAAGTTGACTCAAATTTATAAAGCTTTAAGACTCTCTATGGGAATTGTATTAAGTAAGCTGCGGTTAAGTTGGTTAAGATGAGATTAACTGATGTTATATGAGTAATTATTAGTTAAGATTATGTAATGAGTTTATTTAAAGTAAGGTTAGCTCAAGTTAGCTATAACATATCTGTAAGGTGTCTGTAATGTGTCTGCAACATTGCTATAACATATCTGTAACATATCTGTAACGTGGCTGTAACATGGCTGCAAAATGTCTATAGCAAGTCGGTGGCATGTCTTTTACATGACTGTTAGGAGTCTGTTACATGGTTGTAAAATGTCTGTAAATTGTCAATAAAATGTCTATAACATATCTATTACATATAGTGTTGGTAAGCATCAGTAAGATTAGGATTGCATACAATTTTATTTTCGATAAACTGAGAACAATTGAGCATATGGTTAGATGAAGTTCTCTGTATCAATGTTATGTAACATATGTTTATTTTGTTTTAATTTCGCATATATTATATTTGCTAAGCTCAAATTTATGCTGAGGATATGTTGTCAAAGTATAAGTTTGGATTATGTAAGGTTAGGTAAGAATATTTGAGGATAGTAACGAGTTGATGATGCCTTACTGGGTTTGGTTAGTTTGAGAAAGGTTTAAGGATTGGTTAACATAAGAAAGAATACATACCCTTAGCTTACGATTGAAGAGTTTACAATGCCAATGTTATTTGAGGTTAGGAAAGGTTTGATAAAGTTGGGTAAGGTAATATTAGCTCATGTGAGGTAAAGTTTGGTTAGGGTGCCATAAAACTGGGAGCAATAAGTGAAATTCTATTATAGTTATTTATGTTCGATTAATTTGCGTTTTCTTTCTCCGTAGTTAGAGTATTCGCAGTTCGTGCTCCGCTTGAAGTTCTCTTGCTTTTTACTTTTACATTTGGTCAAAATTAAAATCGCATACATTTTTATAAATCATGGCCACATGTGCGCACTTGCAGCCTGCAGTTGATATGTATTTGCGCATTGCCACTAGGCCTGGCGCCGCCCCTTTTTGCCACGCTGCCCCTTGGCCCCATGGGGCAAGTATTTGTGCTGCTGTTGGTGTTGCGCATGTAATTTAAATCAAGTAATTTACGCGCTATTAGAGCGACCACTAGGTCAGAGCAACAGAGCAACAGAGCCACAGCAACAGCACACAGAACACGCCCGCAACTGGTCCCAGTGTGCAGTGTGCAGTGTGCAGGAGCAATTAACATAAAATAAATAAATTTCAGTGTACGGTAATTGCGGTCATTTAAAATGTTTTCAATAATTCTCAATTGAAATGATATAAATAGTTAAGTGTGCTGAGGAGGCGGGGGCAGGGAGAAGATATATAAATCAAATATGCAAGCAATGCTAAAAACAGTAACTGAAATATGCATTAATAAGCATGCCACGCTGCCCTGCTTGCCCATTCCCCCCTCCCCCCACTCAGTGGTAAGCAGCTTACGCTGCGTATGCGTAACCAGCAATGAGTAAGTAATCAGTTTATATTCAAAGCCTTTGCACTTTAACATTCGCATTTAATGTTGAATGGCACTCAGAGGGTGGAGACAGGGAGAGGGTGCCATTTCAACCTCGCTAGCGCAACAGTTGCAAAAAATGAAAGCAGCAAGTCAGAGAGGGCAGCCACGTAATGGTCCGGCACGAGGTCCAGCCAGAGAACAATGACAAGCAACAGCAGCAGCAGCAGTAGAAGGAGCAGAAGCAGCACAAGCAAAGCGCTGACTGGAATATTTTTCGTATTTTATTATTAAATCACGTAGCCGAGTGCAATACGGCGTCCAAAATGACAGCGAACGCATTTTAATTGAACGCCAAGACGCACAAGGCACAGCAGAGAGAGGGAGAGGGGGAGAGACTGTAAGGGAGAGAGTGGCCTGCCTTGAGGAGGCAGCTGAGCAACTGATAAGAACGCGCCACGCGCGATGATGAGGCAACCACGACAGCCGATGCGGCCGCCTGTCTTCAGTGCCAGCAGCAGCAGCGGCAGCGCCAGCGCTCTTGCGGCTGCTGAGTGGCATTGACTTGTTTCGGCCTCAGTTTCTGCCTCTGCCTCTGCCTCTGCCTCAGCTTGTTGCGAATAACTTTGCCACGCGAACTTTTCTAATTGAAAATGGCGTCGCTGAATTTAATTTGAAAACTTTCACTGACAGCAACTGACCCCAGCGAAAGAAACAAAAATAACAAAGCAAACAGGAAATATGCGCAGCAAGCAGATACCCTGTAGCAGCAGCAAGCAGGCATGCCATAATTAAAGCTCTGCTCGTCTTGGCCAACAAAATATTTGTCCTACAACGTGTGCCAACAGATTTTTCGGCCTAATTGACTTGCGCCGTGCGAGCATTTGTTGCTCGCTGAGCTGTGACTGGCGCCAGCTTTTTGACACAGCAATTTTGGACGAGACTTGCAAATGATTTTTCAAAAAATATTCACACACACACGTATACACACACACACAACTTGCTTCGCTTGGCTGGCAGCAAAGGCAAAAAACTGTTGTGTGTGCGTTGAAAGTTGTTGGCTTTATTTGCTGCACAACATGATGGCGACCGGAAATGCACACAAAACAGAGGGGGGAAGAGCGAGAGGAAGTGTTAGGAGAGAGAGAGAGAGAGAGAGAGGCATTGTTGAAGTGCGAGAGAGAGAGAGAGAGCGAGAGAGCTGCACAAACACCGCAGTAGAAAGGAAAACATGCCGGCATTTCTAATTATAAGTAAATACAGTTCCACTACATGCATATTAGCAGCAGCTTCAGTGAGTGTGTGTGCGAGTGTGTGTGAATAAGCACTTTAAAAAGTTCTCTGTGCACTGGCAGAGAGACACACACACACACCGCACACATAGGCAGCTCAGTTAGTTAGTCCGTAATGCTGGCTAAAAGTGTGAGAAAGTACATTAGGGTCACTGACGACTTTGACTACTTACGCCCTGGCCAGGAAGAGAGGCAGGAGGAGGCGTGGCTACGGAGAAGGCTACTCGGAAGCTGCAGCAGCTGGCAACCACTTTCGCTCTCAACTTGCTACATTTTGTGGCCATGTCGAGCGCTGCGCAAGTGTGTGTGTGAGTGAGTGTGCCACATGTGTGCACTGTGTGTGTTTGTGTGTGTGTTTGCCATAATGTACAATTTAAATGTAAACAATTTGCCCCAATGCGGCGCAAAGGCGTAGAAAAAAAAAGCGAAACAGGACAAAAGCAGCTGAATAAAATATTTAAAAGGCAGCAGGGCAAAAGGCAACAGCAGCAGGCAGACAAGAAAGACACTAAGAGATGGAGAGAGAGGAAGAGAAAGGGGGCGTGGGGTCGGAGAATACGCCTTAGCCATCTGGCAGGCGTGGCAGCTGTGAATAGTGGAACTTAAATATTTATCTTGGCAATTGCCTCTAATTTGGTTCAAAGTTGCCAGCGCTCTAAATAAACTTTTCATTAGCAGTGCCAACACACACACAAACACACACACACACACAGGTATGTATATAGACAGTGTGTGTACCTCACTCACACAAATTGCACTTAATTAACTTAGTTTTTTACCAATCGTAATTGAATTTTCTAATGTTTCAATCAAAACTCAAAACTATTTGAGATTGTGGACATATTCAGTTGGTTCGGAGTGTTGCTTACTAGCAGCTGCTGTGTCTGTTCAGTTATGGCACCAACTTAATCTTTATATATATTATATATATATGGCTTTATATATATGTACATACCTGTCAGGGCATTTCAACTTTGCTGAAGGTTTTCCCAATTTGTTTAATCATTTTGCCCGAAATTCAGCAACAAGCTGATTTTCCCCATTGGCTGCCACCGCAACCACAACAACGAAAACACCAATTTAACCGCAGCGCGAACCTATGTGGCACAAAGCAACCCCCCCCCCCCATTATTGCAGCCTTTAAATAAAATAATCTAGTGAAAACTGTGCAATAAAACAATTTGATCGAATTGAAAAAAGGAAAAAGAATTTCGTTGTTATTGAAAGGCTGCCAAATTATTTGTTCGCTTTTTTTTCCCATTTATTTGTATTGCTTGTTGTAGGTGCTAGTGCTGCTCTTGTTGTGATTGTAGTTGTTGTTATTGCTGTCAGTATTGTTGTTGTTGCTGTTGTTGTTTACATTGCGTGCCACATTTGGCACGCTGCCGCTGTCGGTATCTGGTTTAGTTTATTTAGCGACACGTTTTGCTGTTGATTTTCTATTATTTTTTGCATTGTTTGCCAAATCTTTTTATTGCCACAGAGTTCATTAACCCCCCCTATATATATAAAGTATATATGTGTTATATTTTAATTGAATTGGGGCTGGCATTTAATTTGAGAGAGAGTAGAATCCACTTTTAAAGCGCTTTGTTTTGCTGCTTAAAGCGAACGAGTTGCCTGCTGCCTGCATAATTAATGCGCCTGCTCAGGGCCACGCCCACCTACGCAGCAGGGAACAGAAGGCGAACTGAGTTAAAATGGTGCATAAAATGTCGGCTCAGCGCGTGTTTTATGCATGCAAAGTCGCACGCTGCGTATGCGTAATGTGTGCGTACCAGGCCCAGCTGAATTCTGATACTTTAAAGGGAAAAAAGAGGGGGAGAGAGAGAGTGGGTAGAGAACTGCCAGCTAAGCCTAGAAAATACTCATGTTGTAGCTAGTCCAACTGGGCACCTCATAAAAACATCATTTAGCCTCGTGCGCTGCTCAAATGTTGTTGATGCTGTGTTTTATTTATAGTCCCGCATAATTCTCACCCCAGTTTTATTTCGGAACTAATAACAAAAGTTCTCAAAACATTTCCCGTTTCTACACGACTTAATTGGAACTCACAATGGAGCCATAAACTCTTAGCACTCTCAACACACACACACACACACGATGGATATGAATTGATGCCATCGTTGAGAGCCTGTCAAATGCATCGATGCCTGAATAATGAACCAACTAAGGCCATCTGCCTTGAGTAGTAAAAATTCCAATTGAACAGCGCTGCCCCTCTATTCCCCTCCCTCCCCTTGCTCTCATGTACGTCACATCGTGTTAAGTAATTTACAAAAGAGCCTAAAAATAGGCGCAAATAATGCGATGTGTCAAAACAAAACATCAAAACGAACTGGCAGCAAGGCGAGGCTGCAATGAGGGGACCAGGTATGCGCAGAGCTCAAAACTCAAGGGGGAGCAAGAATGACAGAGAGAGCGAGAGAGTGAGTAAGGGAGAGCGGGGCAAAGGGGGCCAGCTTGAGGCAGCGCGTGTGTATTTTGAATACGGCAGCGACATCAAAGTCCTCAGCGTCCCCATGGGCTGCCAATAAAAGAATTAAATGAATGCATAAATCATTAAAAACGGGCAGACGATTGCTGCCAGTTGGCCGAGGGGAAGGAGGGTAGGAGGAGGGGGATGCAGGGGCATATGCCACAGGCAATTATAAATAGATTCACATTGGGGCAGCTTAAAAAAACAACGCACGAGGCAAACCTGGACAACTTCAAAGGGCTTGCAACTTTGATTTGGTGGTGCCGAGCTGCGCCTAATTAAGTGGGCAAGTAGTAGCAGTTAAGAGCAGAGGGGGGGGGGGTAGGAGTTAGCACTGGGCAACAGGCGTTTCCTGGCCAACCGCAGCTGCTAAGCAAATACAATATAAACTAGCTACGGCTCTGCCCGTTGGCGCCATTCATAAGGATTTGCGGCAGTCCTTGTCGACTTTTGCTCTCTCTCTCTCTCTCTGTCTCTCTCTCTATCTCTGTCTCTCTCTGTCGTTCGGCGCGCTACCAATTTGCTCAGCTTGCCGCAAGCCAAAGCGTTGACAAATTGCCGGAAACTGCGTTGCCAGCGCCAGCGAAATGTTTGCCATTTTGCTCAAGCTGTCAGCGCATGCGAGCGCGCCTGAAAGTATGCAGCGCCATATAACAAATGGCGTTGCGGCTTTGCGGCTGCCACACCCCGTGCAGCACCTCGCAGCATTTCAATAATTTTCTAATACTTTCGCTCTCTGTCTGTGTGTGTGTGTGCGTGTGGCTGCATAAATTTATGCATGACATTGCGGCTGCAACCGCTTGCCAACTCCTTCTCATTTTTCTTTCCTACCTGCGTTAATCCTTTGCTTGCGCAGGTAATGGCAGCGCATTTTAAGCCAGGGCAGGACAAGGGGACCAGGGCAGGGCTGAGCGGGAGGGGGGCAGCTGGCCATAAAATTTGCACTTCACTTTCGGCGCTGGCAAAAACATTTGAACATCAAAGTGCCACAAAACATCAAGCTTGCCACGTCTCTCCTCTTCACTCTTTCACTCTCTCTCTCTCTCTCTCTCTCTGTTACCTCCTCCTCCTTCTCTCACCCGCTCAACTCGAAAGTGAAGTAAAATGCCTTTTAAAATTGTTTGTGAAATGAATGCGTCGTCGTCGCTGTTTTAATACCCTCCCACTGCTGTTCCTCCTCCTGGTTCTTCTCCCATTCCTCGTCATTTCTGCTCGACGCTGTCCAGCAGCTCGTTAAAACACGCCACTCCGCGCTGAGTGGATTCTGTGGATTTTTCGCCAAGGCAAAATTGCATTAAAACATAATTTCTTCATTTAATTTTTTTTCGCTTTATTTTCGTGATGAAAATCTTCTTTCAACTTAACCTAAAGCAACGCTTTAATTGAAGCTCCTCACGTGGCGTGGCATTTGCTCTGTCTCTGACGTGGGCGCATGCATTGAACTTCAATATGCCGCTTACGAAAATAAAAGAAGCCATTCGAGTGGAAGCAATGTCGCAAAATTTTACAGGTTGCCTGCCCCACCTGCCCCTCCCCCTTGCCCGCATGCCATGAAACAAGGCCAGAACATGTCGGAACCGAAGCTGCTCGATTCGAGAAATATTTTTTGTCTTTATATATTTTTATTATCGTTTCGCTTTGGGTTTTTTTTCTGTGCTCCTTTTTCTGGTAAATAACAAACTCGGCGAACAACAAGCTGAACAAGCAACAACAACAATAATAGCAACAACAACAACAACAGGGGCAGCCTGAACGACAACGAGAAGGACAACAACGACGCCGACAAACGGAAGAGTCGAACAGACAATGACAGCGCGCGCGGGGGCAGTGCGGACAAGTGGGCGCCAGAGTCGCCCATTTTGTGCCACCTTTCCGCCCCGCCACCCCCTCACCCCTGTTTGATATCATTGCCGCCCGCGATTCGCAAGGCAAGCGGAAGCATTGTGTTAAAATAACAAACAATCAGGCGAATCATGCAGGATGTGCAAATAAGAAATAAATATATTTTATCAACGCGCCAGCTTCCTACCTTGCCTGACAACTTCAATTGGCTGTTGCCCCTGCCCCCCTCCCACTCTTGGTTGCTAATAAAAAAATCAACTTTCTGCTTTCTTCTCTTTTTTTCAGTACCTGCACGTCTGGTTTGGGCTGCGCCCGGGAAGACAGTCGATCTGCCGTGCGATTTGACGCCACCCACGCCACAGGATTCGGTGAAGCTGCTGCTTTGGTTCAAGGACACCACCGGCATTCCGCTGTACAGGTAAGGGGGGTAGAAGTGGAAGTGGGCGCAGAGCAAATCAATTTCAAAGGCTGGGCAAACTATTTAGCTGGCGCAAAAAACGCTTAACTCGGTACCGGGAAAGTGTTGTCGGAAATGTTACCCAAGTGGCGCACACACACACACTCACACATTACACACATGCATACACATATGTACACATATGCCAGCGACAGGCATCCATCAAAAACGTGAAGTAATCGTCAACATCCTTTGCCGGCATCGCACTTGCCGCATTTTTCACACATTTTTTGTGCGCTGCCTTTTGTTGCGACCCCAGCACAGAGTGTATGTGTGTGTTGTGTGTGCGTATGTGTGCGTGGCAAGGATGCGCCCGTTCATGCCGTCATAATCCACTTTGTTATAATAAATGTAAAGCACATCCGATTACAGTTGCCATCGCTAAAGTGTAGCAAATTTTCACGCACACACGGGCCACACACACACACACACACACGCACCCGCATTGGCCACGCCCTTTGGCGGGTTTTATAAATTGCAGTTGATAAATTTTCAATGTGCCGCACGCATTTCAAGCGTGGCGCCATCAGCTTTTGCGTGCCACAAACACAAACTATCGAGTGGAATCGGTGTCAGTGAAGGAGGAGAGTGGAGAGAGGCAGGAGGGGCGGGCAGGTGAACTGGCCAGCAGTCGATAATCATAAACAACTGCAGCAAGAGCAACAGCAGCACCAACAGCAGCAACAGTCGTCGAACGCGTACACGAAATAAACAGAGTAATTTGCTAAAACAGCAACAAATTGCTGCAATTTGCGCAAAGCTGCCAAAGCCGGCGAACGCGCGACGTGGCACGCAGGCAGTGGCAAGCGGTAACGGATCCGCAGCACAACAAAGTAAAGTACAGGAAGCACAACACACTCCAGCACACTCACACACACACACACATACATACTGCCACACAGACAGAGCAAGTGTAGCGCCATTTTTTATGGACGTAAATTATGGGAACAGAAGGACAACCTGGGCGCCTGTGGCAGTGCCAGAGTGCCAAACTAATGGCCAGGAGATGCCTGCATATGTTTATTTATGACGTATAATAAGCGCTCTGTGTACCCTGTGTACCCTGCCCCCTGCCACGCCCATACACTAAATTCACACTTAACTTATGCCTTGTCTTTCTCTCTCCCTCTTCTCGTTCTTTTGCTTTGTCGCTCTCTTCTAGTTTGGACTCTCGCGGCGGCAATGTAAAACTGGCGCCACATGCGGCCATAGCTAGCGATCTGGGGCAACGTTTGTTCTTCAGCATCGGCGATAATCCCAAGGATTCGCGGCTGCAGATCAAGGATGTTAAGCCGGAGGATGGTGGCGTCTATCGCTGCCGCATCGATTTCTTCAATTCGCCCACGCGCAATTTTCGCCATAATCTGACTTTAGTGGGTAAGTTGCAGCTGCTAGAACACACACACACACACATACGACTAACACATACTCTCTCTGTGTATATATTTATATGTATTCCAGTGCCACCCGAGGAGCCACGCATCTTTGATGCGCAAGGCAAGGAAATCTCTCAAATGGCAGGTCCCTTCCGCGAGGGTTACGAGCTCTTTCTCTGCTGTCAAGTGCGTGGCGGTAAGTATAATGGGGAGAGGGGTATGCAGGAGGGGAGGTGGGGAGGCCAGCTGACAGCTGACCCACTCAGCCTGTCAAGCTGTCAGTTGGCTGCCATATTGCGGCCAACCAACATCGACAGTGGTCACTCATCAAGGGGCTTTTTTTTTTCATTTTTACAGGCCGTCCGCCGCCCAAGGTCACCTGGTGGCGCGATGGCAACGAGCTCATCGGCACTAGCCACACCTCCGTCGAGGAGGGTGCCACAGTGATGGTGAATCAACTGCTCATCGGCACCACGACGCGGGATTACTATGGCGCACGCATCGAGTGTCGGGCGCAGGGCACGCGGCTGCTGGAGCCCGTCACCAAAGATGTCACTGTGCAGGTGCACTGTAAGTGAACACTTTCACTGTCACTGTTGCTCCTGACACCTTGCCTGACACATTACTCCCGTCTCTTTCTGTTCACAGTGAAACCCATAAGAGTGAAGATTATCACGCCCAACGATCTGCTCACGGCGGGGCATCCCATGGCCATACGCTGCGAGTCATGGGGCTCGTATCCGGCGGCCAAGATCGCCTGGCTGCTGGACGGGGAACCCATTCGCAATGCTGAGGTCACTGTGCACAGTGACAAAGAGGTAAGTGAAGAAGTTCTATGAGGAAAGTGTGAGTGAGAGTGAACGGGGCAGTGAAAGTAAATGTGAAAGAGTGGATGAAACGGAAAGTGAGAGAGATTGAATGGGAAAGTGAGTAAAAGAGAGAGAGAGAGAGAGAGAGTGTGCGTGGAACAGAACAAGGCAGACTAGTAAGAAAGCTACTGTCAAGTCTGCTCAATGGTTATATACCCGATAACTCCCAGATTTAGAGTATTTTGCATTGCATACCAGTACGTTGTGCCTTAGAAACCAGTAAAATTAGTTCTTAAATAACTTCTATCTTAAATATGCTTTTACAACCAAATGTTAAGCCATTAAGATATTGAAGGTTAAAGTGCACAGTAAATGTAAGTTTATTATATGCAGATAATAAATACTTTATTGTGTTTAATTATATTTCTTCAATGTCTTCGTACAAACTCAATCCATTCAAATCGCAATTTTGATTAGGCTTTGCTTACTAACACTAACCTTCCTGATCTGATTGGGCTTTTCTGGGTTTTCCCCAATCCTCTGCAACAAATGTTGGATCGGCTCTTTCATTTTTTTATCCTAGAGTCAAATTCAATTCAATTAATTTCTTTTTTCTTTCTTTTCTCACAGTTAGGATTTTACTTTTAATTTAGAATCATTAATTAAAACTATTAATTGTTTTTTTTACTTTTAAACAGTCGACTGACCTTAGTCTGACTATAAACTAATTAAATAAATAGCGTTACATTCACTATTCTTTCTTAAACGATCGTGACGCTCTCTCATTCCATTTGCGTTATACAACACTATTCTACCAATAGAAATATCGACAATGTTATCGTTAATTGAATAAACTTACGTTAGTGTATTGACTAAGGTCACACTTAAGACAAGACCTAACATATTAATATATGTACAGTATGTCAAGAAATACTTTACACAGATGTACATAACATTAATATGTACATATGTATAAAGAGTTACTTGGCTCACTGTATATATATGTATGTAACTTCAGAATTCATTTACATTTATTAATTTACAACAGCGCAAGCCATATTGTAACCAAATTAGGTTGTTCTAAGAAACCTTTATAGTGTCTATATCGAAGTTTTGCTGATGAAGAATATGTATACTCTGTGGGATCGAATATTACTCTTCCTGTCTGTTATATACATTTTCATCGGACATACAGTTATTGCACTCCTCTACCCAGTGGGTAGCGGGTATAAAAACTTCTCTCTAGGCAACTTCAACTTTTTGCCGGCAAATTTGCTTTCTACGTTTGACATTTGATAGCCGCTTCACACACACACATACACACAAGCACTGTGAGAACTTTGAGCAACTGTGCGACGCTTTAATAACCTCTGTAGTGCAACTACAATAGCAACAACAACAGCAGCAGCAGTAGCAGCAGCAACTCTACCGACCACTGGGTGACCCTAAGAGGCGACGTGAGTCCGGGCAAAGTTCCACTGCAGCCGCAGAGCCAAAAGCTGCAGACAAGTTGACTTCAAGTGGCCCGTCCGTCCGTCCTACTGCCCTCTCCCCCCTTTCCCGTGCAGGCCAATCTTTGGCAACGTTCAAACGCAGTCCCTGCCTTCTGCCGTTACTGCTGCCCCTCTTTGATGAAGTGCAGTGCCGAAAACTTTGCAGCTCACTGTACAAATTTGCACTCTCAAAGGGATGTAGGAATAAAGGGGGAGAGGGAGGGGAACAGAGGGACGTACATTGCCTCGCCTAATGTGCGAATTTTTATTTGAATTTATGTAGACTGGCCAAGCCATTTGTTAAGCACCAGCCGCAATTTTTTCAACCAGCCTCGGAATTTGTCAGTTCTTCCTTTCTCTCTCCACTCTCTCTGTTGCATGTGAGTAGGCCATGCCTGAGTCAGAGTTGGGGGAACACGATAGCTAGACAGGCGACCGCAGCAAGTAAAGACAGCTCGGTTTTCAGTTTCCATTAGTTATCCCGTTTTTGCATGGCCCTTCATCCTGCATGGCTTTCTCGCTTTCTAATTATGCCATGCAAAGAAACTCGACTGTCTGCTTTGGCCACTGCTGCCTGCTGGTCAGGGTTGGATACGTGAGCCGCCTCAGCTATGTACATACGTGTACAGTACAGGCTGCTCTGGGGCATGCGAGATGTCCACTGGCATCAGGCAACTCGTGCATAACCGATCCTTATGTAAGCCAGCTTCATGTGTGGTCAAGTGGATAACTCTGTGTGTAAGAGAGAGAGAGGGAGTGGTAAAGAGATAGAGAGAGTATATATAAGTGTATGTGTGTGTGTGGGTGTGTGTGAGTGCTCATTATACTGTCAGCTTTGTTCTTGGTTCGATTGTTGCCAAACAATTGCGCAGCATCTGTCGTAACCGAATACTGGCAGAGAGCAGAAAGAAACAGAGAGAGAGATATGTAGAGAGAGAGAGAGAGAAAGTGTAGTGCGTGTCATTATTGTGGCAGTTCTGCAGCCAATTGCAACAAATCATTGTTATGTTTTCTTTGCAGGATGCCAACATCACGACGAGCATCCTCACGCTGAAGGTAACCTCGGAGAACGACAATGCCGAACTGACTTGCCGTGCCACCAATCCTTGGTTCTCGGGCGGTGCCATTGACGACAAGCGCATTATACGTGTGGCATGTAAGTACACACACACACACACACATACACTCAAGCACATGTATATAGGTACACTGTACACTGCTCTGCAGGCAGGTGAGCTTCAGCTGCTTTTGAATGAACTCTGGCCATACTTTCAATTATGTCAACAATGCGACACCCACACACACACACATACGCACAGCAAGTGAGAGGCTTATGTGTATCCTTCTCACCAGGCCCCTATTGAGCATGTGTGTGTGTGTGTGCCTGAGTGTGTGAGCGTAGTTGAAAGCACTTTCCGCCGAGGCAAGTCCAATTAGAAGCGTATTAGGGCCAGAGCAACATTATTTGATTAGAGAGAGAGCAACAGGCTCAGCGAGGCCGCTAGGCTGCCTCAGCTTGCTGCTAGTACTCGTGCTTGTGCTTTTGCTTGTGCTTGTGGTGCCGTAGGTCACAGTCCCAGCCACAGTCACAACCTATTCACCTGTTGCTGCTGCTCGTAAGCAGCTTATGCAATGCAGTCGAAGTCAGTCTGCCCTTTGGCTTGGCTCAGCCTGGCATGGCTTGGCCTGTGCCTTCTTCTGGTTGCCTTGTGACTTGAGTTGATTAAATTTTCACCGTTATTCCACTGTTTCCTGCGCTCATTTTTCGCCTAGCCATCCATAATGCTATAACATTTGCAACATCCGCTTCCGGCTTCCGATTCGCATTACTCCCCCGCCTGAAGAGCAACAAATTGAATTACTTACCTGCACTCAGCAGCAGCAGCAGCAGCAGCCCCAACTCCTTGTCGCGGCCTCAACTTCATTTCAGTTTAATTTCGTGCGGCATTTTTAATAATTCACCATAAACGTCAGCAATTTCTTGGGCCGCGTGGCAACTCGTCGCGCCATAGTTGCTGTGTCCACGCGCAGCGCAAGATGGCGGCCGCGGCCGGACATGACGCGCTGGCGCCAGTCTCGGTTGCGTATTAGATTTTTACAACCGTAACTAATAGACCCATTTGGCTGATGGCCAAGGCAGGCAGGCAGGCAGTCAGGCAGGCAGGGGGCGGAGGCAAAGGATGTGCAGCCGAGCGACACCAAAAGGCCGCCTCGGGCAGCGCAGTGCGTGGACAGCAGGAGTAGCAGCAGCAGCAGCAGCTTGAGTTAACTACATTACGCAATGGCAGCTGGCCAGGCTGGAGTTGCTCAGTGCTGGCTCACCTTATGAGCCATTTGCGTTTATTATTTCGACTTTTATCCGGCTATTTGTAGCGCTCATTAGATTTGACGCCCGACCTGCCAGCCCGCCCGCCTGCCTGCCCGCCTGCCTGCCCGCCTGCCTATCTGCTCTTTTTCTTTCTCTTTCACTTTACTTTCATTTCATTCGATTCGTCCTTACAGATCCGCCCACCGTGTCGGTGCACTTGGCCAACGAGGATCCCAGCCGTATGGTAACACGTGCCGAGGGCCAAAATGTCACGTTCAAATGCCGTGCAGATGCCAGGCCGCCAGTCACCAGTTACTCGTGGTTCAAGAACGTAAGTAGGCCAGCAGTGATTCCCTTTCCATACCCACTAGATAACCAACAACTGCTGACGCCTATCGGGCACTAGACACTTTGGCAATTTTTATTATCAATTGCCAAAGCTTCAGGTCCAGCTACTGCTGCTGTCGACATTCCTGCGGCAAACTTAAGCAGACACTTTGCGGTTTAATTTAATTTACCAACAGAATTTCCAACGCTGCGGGCAACCCACACTCTCGCACTCTCTCTCTCTCAAAATATGTGGCCTATTCGGTTACGAAGTGCCCAACTTGGCCACGCCCAGCTCGAGTTCCACATGACTGACAAACGATACGATATATCGTATATAATTGCTGCAAGATGCCTTTAATTGAAGCTGCTTCGTATTACAAATTATTTAAGCATTAATCATGCGAAACCCCAACAAAATGTGACCTCACCGCGACCCCAGCAGATGCCAAATGCCAATGGTGAAGAGAGAGTCTGAAGGGGCGTCTGAGCTCTGCAGTTCGTCTTTCATTCATAATCGCATAAAAGCCACAAAGCTTGACCACCATTCTGCGACAAAGATGTATTGTGCTTACTCGTTGCCATTGTTGTTATTGTTGTTGTTGTTGTTGTTGTTGCTGTTAGAAGGTTTTGACATCCTTTGACAGAGTTTTGTTCACATGAACACATCATCATTTTTCATGGCATAGAGAGCATAAAATCATATTTCTCTTCAGCTTTTCCGGCTTGGCATTTAACAAATTACTCCCCTAGAGCAAAATGAAACTTTTCAATATTTAAGGCATTTTGGATTTCGACCTTCGGGTTTTCGGCCATTTCTGCCATTTGGGCCCCACACGAACTGAGCACAAAAAAAATTGTCAAAAAGAAAGAAAATTATGAAAAACGACGCGCCAAATGTGCACAAAAAAGTTCTAAAGAGCAGCGAGAAAACTTTGTCACTTCTTCGGTTTGTCAGTGTGTCCTAGATTTCCTGTATCAGCAGTTCGCTTTGTTGTTGTGCTTCTTCTTTAAGATAGCCCCCAAAAAAGTTTAGATTTCAGCCAACTTAAGCTGGAGAATTGCAAGAAAATGCTGCAAATAAAATACTCTTTCACTTGGCTTAAATACAAAAGAATCAAGTAATGCAAATGAACAGAAAAGTATTTAAGTTAGTTTTGTAAAAGTTTGGTATCTTTAGCTCTTCAATTCAGACAGTTAATTGGCCTTTGAGTTATCTTCAGTATTACAAGTCTTGGATAACGTGAAAATAATAATAAATAAATAATTTAATATATTTTGCCTATTTACATACGAGTCACAATTACAATTTCAAGGAAAAACAAAAATTGCTTTTTTTATGATTTAAAAGGATTTATTAATTTCGAAGGAGAGTTGAGAGAGTTACTAACGAATGAAATAGAATGTATTTAAATTCTGAACAGTTCACTCAATTTAATTACCTTGAAACAAACTAAAAATTATATAAATGAAAATTATATAAATTCGACAAAGTCATGAAATGCTAAATAAGCAAATAAATATGTTGACAAATAGCATTCTTAATTTTTTTACACAGTTCTTTAATGGACATATTTGCCACATGATTCGGTATTAATTTTATACCGCATCAACCATTAGCATTTTATATGCCACATATAGAAAATATTTCTCTTTAATTCATTTTACAAATTAACACGCTGTGAACATTTTTTATGAGCATTAAAAGCGAACAACTGAGAAATATCCTGTAACAGGTAACTGGATATGATTGTGAAATCAAGCGTATGAAATTATCAAACTCTCATTATGATTTAAAGCGGGTTTACTCATGAATAAAATGCAACTTAAAGCTGTTGTTTAAATATGAATGAAACTGAATTAACCATATTCAATTCACGTTTTGACAGCTGCAAAAATGTCGCACGCCAAAAAATTATGAGAAATTAATTTAAAATTGTGTTTTTATATGTGATGGCTAGATAATTGCATGATGATAAAGAGGGCGGGAGGGAGGTAGAGTAGTTTATGTACCAACTGTATTATAATTAAAATATTGCTGAGCCTGCAGAATATGCACAACAGATTTGAACAATGCCAACAGCAACACACTCAAGTGCAATGTTATTTGATTCCAAATTGAATTCATATTTCGGCATTGTTTCACATTGTGTGTGTGCACGTAATCGTTGCGGGTATTCAGTTTACAGTGTGTCTGTGTGTGTGTGTTAATGACATAAAAGCGTATTTGGTTATCCGAGTGGATGACGAAATCGATCGACCCTCTTGGTTGCTGTTGCGGTTGCCCGTTTCGGCAACTAAAAAGCTCTTCCACCACACACAATCCCCTCCCTCTATTAGTCACCGATTTACGCCCTCGTCAAAACGTACACAAAGCCATTTTACAAATTTTTTACTTGCATCGCTTTTGTTCACACAACACAATGTGGATTACCATTTATACATGTCGTACTTAATGTACACGACAATATAATCTTTAACAGAAACATTTTTATGCACTTAAGTAAGTTTTTTACAATTTTATATGTAGCACAAATATCGAACACTATTAACTAAATATAATTTGCCAAAGAGGGGAATTTGTATGTGAATTATAATTAAATAATTGCATTAAATTTCGAACTGAAATGATTAATTCAGATGAATTTAATTCCAATTTCATTGTAGTTTATTGTAATGAGTTTGTATTTTTATAAATGTAAATTCTATTTTAAAGCCAATGAAATTAATATATTTGTATGATATTTTTCTTTGTAAAATAAGAGGAAACTGTTGCAAAGTAATGGAGACATTTGACAGAGAAAATATTGAATTTATGCTGGAGTCATTATTTATTATATTCCTCTCCTATTTTGATATATCTCGATTTATTATTTATGACATTTATATATGTAAACAGTGATTGTAGTGGCAGCGTGATAGTGGCAACGCTGCAAGCAACTCTATCGATAGGCATCAGGGTTGCAGTTGACACGAATTATCGAGCAGTGATGTCAGCGAATTAAAGTTTGGAGTTGAACTTAAGAGTCGCAGATTGAGAGTCGCCTTTAACTCGTAAAAAATAAATAAGTTGTTAAAAAGTCGGATTTCTGGATATATATTTAAGTTATTTATATATTGTAAGCGCCTCGTAAACATCATGTCGGCAATAGAAAAAACAACTCTATTGAAGGGCAAACAACTAGCCCGCCTTGTTCTCCATAAACAATCCTCAAGTGAGATAACTTTAGATGATAATATATTGTGATATGCCTTGACTTGTGCACATTATGTTGCCCCATCGATTGCATAAACTTCAATCAAGTCTTTTGAGCGAAACAATTTACAATTTGCTGACTGCAGATTGCAGATTGCACTGGAAACATGCTGAAGGAGCCAGCATTCCATTCACTTATGTATATATTATGTTTCTCTTTCTTCTGCTAACCCCTTCTCATCTCTTTTCTTTTCTTTTCTCTTCTTCTCTCCATGGCAGGGAATGCGTATGTCGGGCGAGAGTACGGAAATCATGCACTTGACACAGCTGGAGCGGGAGAGTGCAGGCGCGTATGCCTGCGGGGCGACGAACACGGAGGGGGAGACGCGCAGCTCGAGCCTCACCCTGAGAGTGCAGTGTAAGTAGAAGAAGAGCAGCTTGTGCAATAGCGAGTTACTACTGTATTGTAATGGAGAGCAGCATGATGAAATAACATGGCAACGAAACGGAACGGAAACGGAAGTTGCAAAATAAAATCAACTTGCAGCTCGTCCGCATGGCAGCAGCAGCAGCAGCAATAACAACAAAAAGCAGCAAAAAAATTAAAGTTGGCAACTTTTTGCAGCGGATGAGGAAATTGCTTAGAAATGATGCATGGCCCAAGCCAGTTGTCCCTCATGGTGTGTGTGCGTGTTAGTCCGCTTGTTTACAATTGTAAAATTGTTATTGTTGTTGTTGCTGCTGTTGCTATTGCTGGCCACGCCACGTCTAAATAACCGCCATTGATTTACACACAAAACTTTTGCCTATAAATTTAACTGGCAATTTTTGCACCGCCAACTTTTTCATAAACCTCACGCACTGCCCTCGGGCAGAGGCCAGCAGGCGCTGCAATCGGCGTGATTAATGCGCATTGTATATAGAGGCGATTGAACTGTATAAATCAGTTGATCCCTAAGTGAACTTCAAGTTGGGGCTAGGGCAAATTGAATCACGTTCACGTTTACCTGCTGCCAGAGTGGAGCTTAAGGCCCTTTTCCATGTGTGTGTCTGCTGAAAAGTCCCTATCCCCATCTCCTTCTCTCTGTCTTTCTTTCTCTCTTATCCCAGGAAATCTACAAAGGAAACTGATTCATTTTTCAGCGCCAGAGTCGGAAGTTGCTACTTATGCTGTACGACAGTTTAAGTAGTTTATATTTCGAATTATGAAAGTTTCAAGACATACATACATGCAACAAGCACATAAGAAGAGACTTTTTTAGAGGGGGGGGGGGGAATCATCTTAAGCATATTGGTCTGTGCAATGCAGACGACTTGTGATAAGAGCGTCGAGTAATAAAGCTGCAAATACTTATCAGCCTTGGCGTGACTTACATTTTAAAGGCGGCTTTCAGCGTCAGGCCAACACACACACACACACACACACATGTAGAGAAGCATACGTGTGCTCGTCTCTGTGTGTGTGTGTGTTGACTGGGAGACAGAAGGCGCCGCTGGGCTAGAGCGCAACTTCCGTATCTGCTCTCGTTTTACAGACAAGTGAAAGTAAACTTAGCCAACATCTTCTTCAATACCTGCTGCATACACACAGACACACACACACACATACCGGTGTACTTTACTTGCTTTTATGCATAAACAGCGCAACAGCCTCTGCCCTGCCTCTGCCTGAGAGAGGCCTCACGTTCGTGAAACGGAAACATGTTAATTACTACGCTCAAGGCTATGTATCAGGCCCGACTTCCTTCTGGATTTAGTCGCTTTTTGTGCCGCTGCTGTTGTTGTTGCTGCTGCCGTTGCTAAGCCCCAGAGACGTGCAGATTGTTTGCTCAGTCGGTTAGCCTGGGAACTGAGGATGCGGTGCTGTGTGTTCTGGCTGCCTCAGTTCATATTTGGAGAGTTGAAAGCAAATTTAAAAAAAAAACAAGATGCGAAACGAAACGAAACTTTGTGCGGCTTAACGACTTTTTCTTTTCGCTTTGACATGCCCCATGCGACTGCTAACTCCCCCATCCCCCTCTCCGTCTTCCACTTGCTTCACACTCAACTCTGATTATTGTTTTTATTTTGTTTTGTTTCCATTTTCAGTCTCGCCACGCTGTAAGCCCGGCACCGAGCAGACTTCCATCGGCGCCATTAACATGCACTCGATACAGGTCAAATGCGAGGTGGATGCCGATCCGCCCGAATCGGTCAGATTTAGCTGGACCTACAACAACACACGCAACGTATCGCCGGTAAGTGTGATGGGGATTCCAGCTCGGACTGAATTCGAACTGTAATTACGCGCCACGACGTGCAGGGCAACGAAAATTATTGATCCGACTTGAAGCTCAGCAATTGCTGGCAGCAAAAGGTGGCCGAGTATTAGCAGAACTTCTGCTAAATACTTGGAACAATCCGGGGCGAAAGAAAGCCAGACACTGGCAGCACTCTGTACGTGACTGAATTAAATTTTAATCAGAATTTATATAAATTGTGCATTCGACAGCAGCAGCTGCTGCTCGAATCGGGTTAGGCAACTTTCATTTGAAATGCAAAGCGTTTAGGTGCGAGTCGAGTACAAACTGCAAAGCTGTCGTAGCACATGAATATGTATGTGTGAGTGTGTGGGTGTCTGCTTAGGATTGGGACAGCTGTGCACAATAAATAAAGTAATTCATTTACCGCAAAAGTTATTTGAAAATCTGCACAGTGTCCCTGCTGGACCCAACTCAACTGCAACGCTGACTTGACTCCAACTCGACTTGCTCCTAACTTCGCCTCCGCCTTAACCCGCCTACGACTCGACTGGAGTCGACTTGACTCTCCTACGGCTTATCCAACTGTTTGCATTGCAATGAAAACGTATTTGCTCTGGAAAATATTTATGCCTGTGCCGGGCCCGACTGATTTTTGCCTACCTCTGCAGTTTGTCTGCAGTGTCTGCAGTGTCTGCACTGTATGTGTCTGTGTGTGTGTGTGTAGTCTAATCCTTGCTTGCTTTCAGGTGCTCAACTCGAGAATACAATCGAACGGTCTCACCAGCACCATGACGTATCTGCCGCAAACCGACTCCGAGTTAATAACACTCGCATGCTGGGCCAGCAACGTGGTGGGCAGACAGACGGCGCCGTGTCTTGTCCACATACTGCCAGCGAGTAAGTACTGTAGCAAATTGTTACCCAACCACCCCTCCCCCCTGCAATCTGCTTTGCCCCCACATTGTGTGTGCAATTTAAACAAGACGCCGCTGGCGTGTTGGCTTCGTGGTGGTGTCGATGTCGGTCTAAGTCGTATCTATTATGCACACCTAAGGATCTACTTACATAATTGCTTGTACTCCCCCGCTCTCCCTCTCTCTGCCTGAGTGTGTCGGCAAATTGCAGCTGCAGCTCCTTCGCTGCCAACTTGGCCCAATAATCATCTGAATATACTAGAGGTCCTGCACCAGCAGCAGCTCCTGCTGTATGATTAGGCCAATCTATGGCCAAATCGAGCCATTATTAATGCAAACTGTGGGCGTGTCGCCTGGCCACGCCTTTATTTGCAGAGAGAGAGGGAGAGGGGAATGTAAATTATGCTGCCATTATGACTGACTATCTCTATAAACTTCCTCCCGCAGATGCACCAGAGGCGCCCAAGTCCTGCGAGCTGCGCAACGATACCGTCCTGGAGGTGGTCTGTTTGCCCGGCAGCGATGGCGGACTCTCTCAGTACTTCATGCTGGAGGTGGTTGGCGGGGATTTGCTCTACGGCAGCGACACCCCAACGGGACGAGGTCAGACGTTTGGCGAGTCCATCGGGCAGGCGGATAATGAGATATCCACACTGAATGACCAGGTGAGTTCAAAACGAACATGCAGATGACACTGAACTGGACTGGACTGAATGTGCTGAGCTGATGAAATTAACATTTTACCCAAGGGGGGCCAAAGTCGATTCATTTTGATATCCATATGGTCAATTAGTGTGCGAGGTTCCTTTCTGACTTTTCTGCTTGAATTATTAATGAATGCGATTTGGAGCATGCTCGGACTAGAGCTGGGACTGGGGCTCGTCTCAAGCGTAAAAAGGACAACGTAATTAATGCTATAAGTTCCCTTTCGAGACTAGACTTTTAACCAGGCCGGGCACAGTTGAGTGCACGTCCAGGCACTGCCCACCATCCTCCAGCCTCTGTACGCTGGCGTGCTTCATCCATAAGCCAACGCAGCAAACACATGCTGAGTTATTAAATTATCTCTGTCACTCGTAAAAGAGAATATCATATGAAAATTTCATTTCATTTCGTTTGGTTGCTTTCACCAACTTGGCTGAGGGGC
Organism: Zaprionus davidi; assembly: GCA_018903715.1. NCBI lineage: Eukaryota > Metazoa > Arthropoda > Insecta > Diptera > Drosophilidae > Zaprionus > Zaprionus davidi. The sequence goes on from JAEIGL010000003.1 coordinate 4,725,615, forward strand.
CACAGGCGGCGCTGGCGCTGGCGCCGGAGCGTGGCCGGGCGTGGGTTGCTTGCTCTGCTCATGCGGCGCTCTCATGCCGGGCGAGTTTATTAGCAAAGTAGCCAAGCGCAAAGCAGAGTGGAATGGGAAGAGGGTGTGCAAAACGGGGGGAGGGGGGGTGAGTAGGAGCAGTAGGAACAGACGTTGCCAGAGGATGACGAGCAGAACGTGGACGTTGACCAATGTTGGACGTCTGCAGCTTTAAAGTTTTACGCTAGATAAAATGACACATAGAGGAAAGGCGGACGGGCAAGACGGGAGCAAGGCAAGGCAAGAGCAGCTCAGTGAGGCGACTGGTTGGTTGGCTGGCTGGGGATGGATATGGGCATGGGGGGGGTGGGGCAAATGCGCCGCAAGGACAACATAAATTACTTACGCTTACTTGAGTGGGAATTTGTGCGTAACCAACGAAGCTCACTCGATTGTGTCCCATTACGGCAAACGGATATTCAGTTTAAAATTTCAGACAGCGTCCTGGTCAGAACAATGTGGCCACGCCCACAAGCGCCCTCCCCCACAGACTGAGCACATTTTTAGGCATGAATAATTATTTATGTGTTGTTTGCTGTTGCCTGTCGTGTGTGTGTGTGTGTGTGTGTGTGCGAAGTTAGGTCCCAAAAAGTTGGCAACAAAAAAAAACATAGCATACTTTGCAGCGCGTGCACTTGCTCAGGCATGGCCAGCATGTGTTTGTGTGCTTGTCTGAGCTGGTGTGTGTGTGTGTGTGTGTTTGTGTGACTGTCAACTGTTTATCAGTTGGCAATATGCTTACATGTATTTATCTCTGTTTGCTTATCTTCTCATCTTTTTCACTCCCCTCTTCATCTTTCGCTTCTTTCGTTCCAGGCCACATCTGCACCCATCTTCCGCATGCAGGAGAACAGTCCGCAATTTCGTTTGAATAATTTAGAGCCGGGACGTGAATATCAATTTTCAGTTTATGCCGTTAACGCCAAGGGACGCAGCGAGCCGCCAGTGGTGATTGAACGTGTGCGCGTGGCTGCACAACTGGGACCATATGGTGAGTAGCAGCATTGCCTTATACCCTAACTGAAGCTACACAGAGAAAAATAAGTCAAAGGACTGCATTGAAGTGTGCTTGACTGTGCTAGACTCTGCTAAGCTAAGCTAAAGCGGAACATGAACACTGGGAAAAGGGAGGCAAAGTATTAAAAATATATACATATTGTGTATATATACAGTCTGTCAAATAACTCTTTATACTTAAGAATACTATTCACAGAAACTATTTATAAGTAGTCTTGGAGAAGTAACAACCATAGATGCTCATTAGGTTATAGAAATATTTGATTCTGATCCCTAATGAAATAAATAAATAAATTAAGTTTAAAGATAAAAAAAAAGAATACTACTGCTACAATATGTTTAAAGAGTTACTTGGCAGACTGGACATATATCAAGGTGCAGTAATAAGATCTAATTAGACCTAATTTGATAGGGAAATCTTGCTGTTCATACGAAGAGAGTAATACATAAAACAATATCGATATCTGATCAAGTATCTATATACTTTCAAGCATAGTATATGCCTTCGTTTGCTTAATGCATTCATCTTCTACTTTCACAAAGTTACCCTGCTCTCCTATATGTAGCAGGTATAAAGACTCAACTTCAAGTTGCTGGCATAAAGTGTGCCGAAATATTCGACAGGCAAATTCAACTACCAGTTGTGGGTCACTTCCATAAACTTGCCTGAGTTGGGTTGAGTTTCTGCGGGGCCCTTGCCCCGGGGCTAGTTGCTTGCCGGCAGCAGCAACAGCAGCAGCAGCAGTCGCCGTAGTTGTCTAATTCAACGCTTCGCTGCACTTTCAAATCAACGCAAGTTCAAGGAAATCGTCTTCAATCAGCCGCCGCGAAAACTGTGCACATGCCATGCCACGGCAACAGCAACGTAGGCAACGTAGGCAACCTGCTACTTCCTATGCCGACTACTTCTGGTCTCGGCTTGCCTCGGCTCGGCCCGGTGGGTTTGCCGCTGAGGCCGCCCTTTTCTAATCCACTGACTGAGTTATGCAGCGATGCGTAAAGCATTTCAGCATTTTCCATCAATGCGTAGCAGCGGGGGCGAGTGCGTGATGCAGAGCGCAAGAGCGAGAGAGAGAGATAGAGAGAGAGAGAGCGAGCTGGGCACGCATATTACGTATACGCAAGGGCGTGCCGCTACAGCCTCTTCATTTTGCCCATGCTTAACGACATAACGACAGCTGTGTGTGCGGCTGATCATGTGTGTGTGTGTCTGTGTGTGTGTATGCGTGTGTCATTGGCAATGCCTTTCTTTATTTGAGGCAAAGGCAGAGGCAACAGCAAAGGCGAAGGCAAAATTGCTTCAATTTTCGTTTTGCTTAACGGGCCGCCGTAGACACTTTGCTTTTATTGTGTTCGCCTCGCATTGGCACTCGCACTGGCACACACCCACACACAGACTCACACACAGCAGCACAAGAACCACAGTTGTCATTATTTTCATGCTGATTTTTATTTTTATCTGCATTTCCATTACCGTTTTCATTTTCATTTACGTTTTGTCGTTGTCGAGTACGTCACACACTCACACACACACACACATTGTTTGGCCATTTTGTGCGTAGCTGCTTAACAGTACACTTGCCATAAATCACACATACACACACACGCACACGGGCATTACTCGATTAAGTGTAGCTAATTGCATTCGATACGCAAATCTTCAATTAACTGTTCCCTGGCCCAGCTCAGCTACAGCTCGAATGGGTTAGTTGCAGTTGGCAGGAGTGAGTAGACCTTGTCCCTTATGCCTCCCCCCTCCTGCCCACCTGTCTGTCTGCAAGGTGGGCACATTAAGTCGGCCTCGCTACAATAACTGTAATTACAGTGAAGGCAGGCCAAGGACTGCGGAAAGATTCCTTGTAGGCTACGGGTAATTTATGCGAAATTTTAACAGTGCCAGCGCCAGCGCCTACGCAGCTTCTATTATTTACACGTTCTCGGGGACGCTGCTAAGTGTCTGTGTGTGTGTGTGTGTGTGGGAGTGTGTCGTAATAAATTTGCAGGGCCACCATAAAAATATTTACGTGTGAACAACAGCAAATCCGTCCAAGCGTCGACGCTGATTTTCACTGCTGATTTAAATCAGTTGAGCGAGCGAAACAAAAAGAGATGAGAAGACATCAAGGGAATTTATTAGATTTTTTCGTGCTTAAAAGGTAAAGAAGCAGCAGCACAAATAACTAGCTAAATCTGGCGTATGAAAACAAATGTGTTAGCCAAGAGCAGCAACTGGTTAAGGCGAAGCCGAGACATATTGCAAAGGTAGCTGGGAACAAGAGGGGAAGTTACAGCAGAGGGTACAACAGAGTGTGCAGTAGGGGGTAGAGCAGAGGGTACAGCAGTGGATATAGTAGAGGGTACAGCAGAGGATACTGCTGAGGCTACAGCAGAAGTACAACGGCATCAGGAGCCGCAAACAACAAAAATTAAATTGAGCCGCAGGTGTAGGCAATTTCCACTTAACTGCGCCTCGGCTCGCCTCGCTTCGCCTTGGCAGTGTTTCAACTCGTAGCGAAATGGCAAATGGAGCGGAAATGCTGCATGGCAGCTGAGCAAGAGAACATGACCGGGCAGGTTGTAGGTTGCTGGATAGGCAGGGTCGTAGCCCGTAGCTGACATAAACGAATGTAGCGCATTAATCTTGGCCAGGCAAAGGCGAATCATCGCGCCGAGCGCCTTCAATAAACATAAACAATGCCGGCTGCCTCACATGTTGCTTAATAATAATTGGTGAACACGCGTCTTGATCTCGCGCTGGGTCAACAATTAAAGCCAAGGTCATCAACCCTGGACCCCCCTCCCCCGCACCTAGCACAGACGTTTGGCCAATTTGGCTAATTTCAATTTTCAACACAATTTGCCGCGCAGCAAGAAGCAAATGTAAAGAAAACATTGGAGAAAACTCCCATAAACAAATACAGAAACAAATGCAAACACAACTAAAGACACACACACAGACAGACGCACAAATAGCAATACAAACACACGTACAGCGGGGGCAGGGAGAAGGGCAAAGCAGTTAAGGCAATCAGTTAAGAAAAGAGCGAGACGTGAGCACCGAAGAATGAAACAAAACAAATAAATAAATGGCAAAAAGGGAGCGGGCAACTGCCTCCCTACCCCTCCATCCACACACACACAATATCAAACTAATTTCGAGCAAATAACAAATCATTGTGCAGCCCCTTTCTGCCTTTCCCCTCCCCCCCGCTCTTCTCAAGCGAAACTATTTGATGCGAGCAATTTCTTGTCTCACTTCCAGATGAATCCATACTGTCGGAGGATCCAACGCCCGCGGAGACCACGCATCATGGCGGCAACGGCGGCTCGGGCATCAGCAGCATCAGCAGTTCGTCTGGCGTTGGCGCTGGCGCCAGCATTGGCAGCGGACCGGCGGATAAGCAATCGACGCTACTGATACTCGCCGCTGTTGTGGCGATAGGCGTCGTTGTAGTGACGTCAATTATCGTTGCCGGCATCGTTGTTGTCTGTCGGCATCGGCCGCGGCCACCTGAGCCGCAGGAAGTGCGCAAGAGCATGCGGTAAGTTTACTGTGCAGCCTGTGAGGCATGTGTGTGTGTGTGTGTGTGTGTGTGCTTGAGTGTGTGTGAGTTTGCCCCGTCTTGCTTGGCCTTTGCTCTTTATTCTTTGCAATATGAAAAACTAATAATAAAATTGTTTGCGCTGTTGTGTGTGCGTAGTGCAGAAATAATTACAGCATTATTTATGTGCCGCACGTGTGTGGCAGCTGCAGCAGCAGCGCAAGAAAATAAATGTAGCATACTTTGCAGGGCTCGCCAGTTATGCTTATATCACGTAATTAAATATTCCCACCTGCGGGCAGCTAAAAGAGAGAGAGAGAGAGAGAGAGAGAAGCGCAAAGTGAATTCACAATCAATTTGTAGTCCAGTTGCCTTTTAAAGTTCGCTCAAATCAATGAAGCGACCCCAACCAGGCCACAATGCTCAGCAATGTCAGCTTCATTAAGCAGCACGGAGCGGGGCCACATCGATTAGCTAAAGCCGGCGGCTGTGACGGTGCTGAACGAGTAGCACGCAGTTGCCCACTAAATTATGCTTAGACTGTAATTAAATTAATTAAACCTGCACCTGACTACGACCCACAAAAGAGCAGAAAAGAATCAAAATGAACGACACTCCTGCTGCTGTGCCCGCTCTGCCTCTATCTCTTTCCTACTGTCTGCATCTTTTACTCTCTCCCCCTCTCTCTCTCTCTCTTATACCTTTTTCTGTGCTCCGCTGTGCAGCGGAAACGGAAGCCGCTTGCCCGCCAAGTTTCATTTAAGATAAGGCATCAGCGCTCGCGCTGAGTACGAAAAGGTCGCCCCGGCAAAGAGTAGATAATTAAGCAGCTGCTTAGCTCGCTCTGTCGCCCGCTGGTCCACATCCCTATCAGCCTATCCCAACGCCATCGTCCTGCTATGTCTTTGACTCTGTCAACTGTCAGCTGCGGCCAGCTGCGCGTCGTTGCTAATGAAAGACAAACTTGCAGTTGCTACGCACTTTCTCGGTGTGTGTGTGAAGAGAGTGACAGAAGGGAAGAGGGAGGAAGCCTGTGTGGCCTAGCATTTAGTTAGCCATGTAGACTCTTGTCTTTGTCCATTTACCTGCCCACCATATTGATGCTGCCGCATTTAATCGCATCGAGCGCCTGATTATCTCTACACCTGCTCGACTTGCTCGACCTGCCTCGTCATCAGTTCAAAGCGGAGCACAACAAATGATAATTAAAACACAACGAGAGAAGAGCAGGGAAAAGAGAGGAAAAGAGAAAGGAGAGAGAGAGGCAGCGATAAACAGAGACACCCTGATGATTGGTTGATCAAAGGCCGCGTCGCGTTGCGCCAGGCATGCGGGTCATTAAATGGTCACTCCCCATCGTGGCCAAAACCGATTCGACCAAGCCAAATTATACGCATATTATATCAAAGCGACAGTCGTAAATAAATGGCATACTATATAATTTCAACTGCTGCCCGCCAGGTGGCGCCATGGCGCTCTAAGCTTGTTGCCGCTTGCCGCAGTGCATTAATTTTAATGATTTGCCTTTTGTGGCAAAAGTATTAGTGCAAATATTTACACACACATACACACAGGCACACACGTGGCAACTCTCACGGGCTTGCTGTGCAACTGATAAGGTTTAATTAGCATATGCGAGTTGCTGGCACAGGTGGCAAGCAAATGGATTAAAATTAAGGTCACATCAAAGCAGCGCCAAACTGTTTATTGAATGTGCTGGCCGCGTTGCGTATACGCCGCGTGCGACAAGCTATTAAATGCCATCAAAAAATGTCCGTTGTGGCCAGCGTAAAAGTTGCAACAGTTGCTCCCAGCAGACGCAGGGGGGGGTGGAGGTAGGGGAACTGCTGCTTGACTTGTGGTCGCCTCGCCTCGACCTGTTTACGTTTTTTAGTGTTTTTCACTATACAAAAAAGTGAAGCAACGTCCTGGGAACTATTAACAACTTGCGGGTGTGTGTGTGTGTGTGTCTAAGGGTGTGTGCGTGTGTGTTTGTGAAAACTTTTAATAGATTTGTGCGACTTGTTTTTATTCTTGTTGTTGTTGTTCTTCTCCCCACAGACCTGCCCGAAACGATGTGCCCTCCATGTACATCGAGGAGGACGAACTGAACGAGCTGGAGGAGGGCGGCGGACGCGCAGCCGAGATTCGAGCACGCATTACGCCAGCAACATCGCATCTGTGCGGCGGTGGTGGTGGTGGAGTTGGTGCTGGTGTTGCCTCAGGACTTGGCGGTGTTGGCTCTGCCGGCGGTGGCATTGTGGGCGTGGCCGGACCACATCATTACATCTCCGAGAGCTTCATACAGTACGCGCAGCCCAGTCTAAACGGTACTATTCCAAAATCTATACTCAACAGACTGTAGCCAGTCGCAGTAGTAGCAGTAGCTCGTAGTCTAGTCTACTTAACTATCTATCTATCTATATACTCTACATGACTATTAGTTCACTTAGCTCGCTTGCATCCACACTGCACTTGATTTGCCTCCTTCTTTACCTCCTGAGTTCGAGTGAGTGAGCGCGCACTTGGTGCATTCATTCATTCTTATATTGAACTGTAAATACTCTGTAGATGATAATTTTAAAGAGCGCACTCGTTCTGAAGTGCTTCACACAGTTTGCCTGCCAATGCGAACACATGAAATGTAATCGAAGCTAATTAATAAAATTTCGCACTATTCTATTATTCTGTTTTTCGCATTTTAGTTTTATGATTTTGTAGCAATAATTAATTTTAATGGCTTTTTTGAGTGCATGCGAGTGCGTTGTCCAATGGGCTGGAAGTGAGTGTGTGTGTGTGAGTGTGTGGGGAGTAGTTTAAACTGCATTGTGGTCTGACACTGTACAACATGATTGATTTTTACATTGTTAATGTTTACACATGTTTGCCAACACGCCAAACACAATGCAATCGATATTGAATAACTGAATGTGAATAAGTGAATAACTGATGCGAAACAGGCAACACTAATTGGCCCTTATTTCGTTTTGTAGAGTAGCTTTATGCCATGTTATGTTCTAATTAGCTTTGTATCGAAAACGATTCGAGTTCTGTTGAATTTGATTTGTTTCTGGCATAGAACAGCAGCACTCTCTCGACAAGTACGTGCGTGTCCCCTCACAATAGCATACCCTCCCCCCCCTCTAGCCTAGCGTACTCACATCACCAGCCTCCGTACTTAGTTGACATGGACAGCTCGTTAGAAACCCGACATAGAACTAGTTCGCTCTCAACTTGCTACCCAACTGTCGCTATCTCTCTCTCTTCCCTTTCCCCCCTCTCTCTCTCTCTCTCTCTCACACACATTCTTGTTCTCTTCATCTCTTTCTGCTTGGCTCTCTCTCTTCCTCTCATTGCCTTGTTGCAAGGCTGTAAATACCTTGACTAATAATATTTAGAGCAATGTAGTGCACCAAATACCTTTGTAGAGTTGCCACGAAGGTGCCACCCAGAGTTACCATTACCATTATCGTTATCGTTATCGTTATTTCCCACCTTACTCTCAAACTAGGCGATGTGCTGCTACCGTTGCTTGTCACCAGCCAACGCTATCATCGACCCGCTGCTGCTGCTGCTCAGGCCCTCTCGGACGTGGTCGTTGCCATGCCGCATCCCGTTGCTGCCAAGCTGTGTGCAACAGCTGGCGATGCAGCCGCCTGGCCGCCAAAATGTATGCAAACTCAATTTTCTACAGCCAACAATAAAATACTGTGCAGCAGGCTAAGAGCACAACAACAACAACAACAAGAACAAGTACAATAAGCAAAAGCAGTAACAATAAATTCGTAGAAATATTGCCAGGCAAGCAGCAGCTCAACTGAGTTCAGCTCAGCTACAGCTGGCACCTGTAAGGGGGCACCTGTTCAGTGAAAAGAACTCGCTTCATTTCTCTCTCTCTCTCTGTGCTGTCTCTCTCTCCTTCCTGCTCCCTCTACATTGCTCTTTCTCAAAACGGAAGAATTTACTTGATTTTACATTTTAATTTATGGCAATTGTCATGATTTTGTATCTTCATTCGTGCTTGGAATTCCCATATTGTGCAACATAGAATTTTCACAGTTTTTCCTTAGCTTTTGCTCAGTTTTCCTCACTTTTGGGTCGCCTTAGCTTTGGCATTTTGCTCTGTTGCTGTGCAAATTGCCGCACAAAGCCACAAATTTCTTTTAATTTGCGGCATTTTACTAATTGTTGATGGCATTTCTTGACCAGCACGTTGTTGACCTCTCTTTGCAACTGTTTGTGTGTGTGTGTGTGTCTGTGTGTGTAGAGCAATTTCTAATTTAAATCCTGTCTTTGTGGTCTTTACCTCTTTCAATTTGTGTGTGTGGGGCAATAATAAGCGTTTTTCAAACAATTAAACGACTTTTGTGCACAAACTATCGACAGTCTGCTGTTGCTATATAATTTAATAGAGGCTTATTCCACTTGACCAAATGAAATGTTGACTAACAGCAACAAGAACAACAACAGCAAGTGACATTTAAAATATTGCAGTCGAGAAAGGAGCAACTGCTGCCCAAATGGGGTCGCTTTTGTGCTTTTGCATTTGTATTGTTAGCTGCCTCTCTGTGTCTGTCTCTGTCTCTGTCTCTGTCTGTCTCACTTGGTTGCCCTTTGCATGTTTTGCATACATAAAAGTCACATGTACACACATACATATGCAAATACTTGCAGAACTCACTGCTCGCTCTGTTTACTCTCACTCTCTCTCTCTCTGTCTCTGCGAGCTTGTTTCTACTTTGTTTTAACTTTGCATTGCATAAATTTCAATTATGTATTGCAAAAGCACTAAATTAAATGACTGAAAGAGAAAGAGAGAGATATACAAAGAGAGAGAGAGACACAGCTATGCACAGCACTAGCAAATATTATTATTTAATGCGCCGCTGTGACGTATACATAATATTTTTGCACTGCTTTTTGTTTGCTTCCGCATTCAGCATTTTAATTTGCCTTATTTGTTTATGATTTTTGATGTTGTTACTTTTTACTCGACAACTTTTAATTGATGTGCTTAGCAAAACGACGAAATTTGCATAAGTGTGTGTGCTCTGTTTGTGTGTAGAGCCCCTCAAAAGTTGCCTGAGACGGACTTGACAAGACACAAACAAGTGTTGAAGTCAGACTTAGCTGCGACTGAAAATGAAACTGTTGCACAAAACTGAAGGTCAAACAACTTAAAGCTGCTCGAATAGCGCACACTCTGCAGCAAGTATGCTAGAGAGACAGAAAGAAAGAGACAAGGTGAAGTGCAAGCTAAAACAGAAGCTGAAACTTTGGAGGGATAAGTCGAGCAAAGGAACAAAATGAATTTCCCTCTTTGTTTGCTTATGCCACTTTAAGCTGCGCATTCTTTTTACTTTGCCAGGTAGAAAAGACATTTAATTTGCATATAATATAGATCTGTGTATATTAATTAAAAGCCAAATAGTTTTACTCGGAATTTAGCTAAAGTGGCTGCACATCTCCCTCAGCACTGCGCACTTTTTGCCCTTTTTTCTGCGTCTTTCTCGAGCTTCATATGAGAACTTATGTGCTCGCAGCATCATGCATAAGTCAGACAGTAGCTCAGCAGTTAAGGCCGACAGAGGCAAGTAAGCTACTCACACAGAAAGAGAGAGAGAGAGAGAGAAAGAGAGAGAGAGGGCAGCTTGTTACTTCTGCTGCTGCTGCTGCTGCTGTCATTAGCCAACGATTTTAATTGCATACAACGCCGCCAAAAGGTGCCTTAAGCACAAGGAAGGTAGACAGAGAGAGGGAGAGAGAGAGAGAGAGAGAGAGATGAAGTGAGATGGTTTCGAGGCACTTCTTATGGCTCAGCTCGCGACTCAGCTCGACTTGGCTGAGCTTGGATTTCGCGCAGGCAAATGCGTTTGACTTTTTCAGCTTGCTCTTAGTGTCTGTGTCTGTCTCTGTGTGTGTGTGTGTTTGTGTGTGTTTCTTCTTTTTTGTGCACATTTGTTTCATTTCATGCTGCAGCATTCATGTTGCTCGACTTTTTGTCTTGACGTTTGTTTTGTTTGTCTGCCTCGTCTGTGCCAACTGGGTAACATTTTGTGTGGCAGTGTGGCACAACCTTGTGCCGTCGCAAGATCTATGCTACACATGTGTGTGTGTCTGTGTGTGTGTGGTGCTTGGTTTCTTGTGCACTTCACTGGCACTCGTCTAATTAGACAAAGTTAAGCACGAGGCCGGCGTGGGGCACTGGCATAGAGAGGCGCGTCATTTGTAGCAGCTCAGTCGCGCTGGGCTTGAGATTGGAAGCTGTTTGCTGCTGCTGCTTTAAGGGCGCCTTAAAGTATGCTGTAAAAATGGCGTGCGCCACTGTGGCATCTCCACTTTGATGTTTACGCCAGAGAACCGCATGAAGTGCCGCACAATTTGCTTTGGCAACATTGTTGATGCGGCCTATGCTGCCACACGCACACACACATAAACACACACGCACACAAGTAGGTTACACTGTGGCACTTCAATGTCAACGCTCATTCATTTGTCGACGCTTTCCGCACTTCCGACCTCCCCTTCCCTTCTCACGCGCCACGCGTGGCCCTGTTGCCCTATTTGCCTTTAGCCCCTGGGGCTGGCAACATTTTTGCGACATTTGACATTTTTAATGCTGCCAGGCATGGTGTGAAAGTATACGGGAAAGGCACACACACACACGCACACGCACACTGGCACACACACACACACACAAGGACTGTCGCCAGTTGCTTTAGTTTGTGCGTCTTTATGACTCAAAGACGCCACACAAATGTGACATAAAAGGCGATAATAATAAAATATAACACAGGGCGAACGTCAAATAACAAACTGCAAAATCGTAAACAACAAACGAGAAATGGCTGCCAACAAGCAGCGCTAGATGGCGCTTAAGTTTCACTCGACTCTCGGACTCTCTGCGACTGAAATGTGCGATAAAAATTAAGAAATTGTTGAATTATTTTATGTTTACGATGCTGACAAAGACTCAGTTGACTGGTTACTATTGGATGGGGTAGTTATAATAATATTTATATGATATTGTGCCTTGATTTTGCTTGCTGTTGTTGGTGTTGTTATTGCTGCTCTTATCGGCGCACAATTTGGTCACGCTTTTTTAATATTTGCTAATAGCTACGATTGCCATTTGCTTCTATTCTTTTTCTGCTTTCCTTTTGTGTTTTGTTGATTTGCTGCCACAAACAATTTGCAACTACTACCACCACAACTGTTATATGATGTCATTTTGAAAGTGTTGTGAAATTTCACGAATTTACCGTAAATTGAAAGCAAAAAAATGAAACAATGAAAACAATGAAACAAGCAAAACTAATCGGTAAACATTGCGCTTTGTGCTCTTGTTTCTTTTTCTCTCTCCCCCTTCAACATGAACGCCCGCATCTCACGCATACTCACTAACACACACCTATAAATTCACACACATACACACTCGCATTGTTGTTGTTGATTTTGTTTTATGCCAACCAACCAAAGTGTATATTGCAGACCCGGATCTGATATTACCGCGCGGCGAATTGGAATTTACGACTCTGGATCCCACGCTGAAGTAATTGTAAAAAGTAATAATATCTACCGCAGTACACATAAGTCCATCCCCAGCTCGCCCCCCTTTGTCCACAAGCACCATGATGCACTATAAAAGCCTGGACGGCCCCGGGCATCATAATTCATGGGCATTTCATTTTACATAGCTGTAAATTTTTAGCATAAATTTAAATATATTAATGTCAAAGGTATAGCATAAGTACATACGTGCGTCGTCTGCCAGCATATATCTCTGTGTCAGCATAGCAAAGGCAAAAAACCAAAACCTTTTTGTAATTTTCAAGCGTATTAGAGTTATGGCGAAGCAACAAATGAGAGAGAAAGAGGACAAAGGCAAAGCAGCCGTCTCTCTCTCTCTCTGGTTGGAAATACAAATCTTGTAACTGAAATCAAAAAGCGTAACAAAACTTTGTAAATATCATCATCACACACACACACATTTACACACACCAAAGAGAATCAAAAGAGAGATACGAATATTGAGGTAGCACCAGCCAGACATCAAATGTACATAAAGGTACCGGGCAAACATGAATCAAACTGCATTTAAATGTTACAAAATAAAACAACTAACTTTATTTACTGAACCATTAAGTTGTTAAGCTAGGCAATAGGTGAGAACTTTAGCACATAGGCCTGCCAGAAAATCAACTTGAATTGTAATTAGACTCTAGGCAAAGAAAGGTGTGAGAAATTTATGAAATTTATCCACGGCAAAGGCTTGCGAAATGATCTGCAGCACAATAAGAGTCGCTCAACGATATTCGATGCATTGATTTGCCAAGCTTGCTTGCCCAAAGACGGGGCTGGTTCCATTCTTCAATTGAACATTTTTTCGTGGACAGCGCACAAACAAATTGCCAAGACCACGCCCCCAAATCTGGGCATCGCCACTGTTATGCGAGTGTTACTAACTATGTATTTATATTCAGTTCATGAATATTCTATTACCATCACAAAGGCTGGCTGCAAAAGTGAGCGCAAACTTTGAGTGCATAATGAATAAATGTTAAATAAATTACCAACTAACAAGCCAAAGCGAGCAAAGAAACAACAACAACAACAGAGACAACTACAACTACAGCTATAGAAGATAAACAGAAACAACTACAATAATACGAATTAATTCATTGAATGTAAATGTTATAAATAACTAAAGTAATCGACTAAAACTACACAAAATCTTAAATAACATAATAATAATATTCATATTATGAATGTGAATGTGAATATCATATAAATCTAACATGAATACCAAAATGGGCAGCCTAGCAAAATATACAAACGAACACACTGCGTATACGCAATGAAATAATTTCAATTTAAAGCGCAGCGCAACAGCCGAGGCGAGTCGAGAGCACGAAGGAGCTGATTGAACTGAACTGTCACATCATCTTCCCCTCTCCGTCTCACTCGCTGTAGCTGTCTCTTTCACACACACACACAAACACACACACTCTGTCAGTCTCTCTGCAAAACTAAACTGATTGTTTTTAAGGCGAAATTTAGCGAGTATAAATTTACATTTAAATTTAAATTTACATTAAACGATAAATATATATTATATATTTTACAATTAAGCCGAAACTACTGAGTGTGTTAATAATATTAATGAGAATACTTAATAAATAAACCGAATTCAAGAGAAACTCAAACACTCGAAATCAATTTCAATCAGAAAACCCCCAACCAGATGCAGATGCAGAATGCCAACATTTCGCAACTTCAAGCCAAGTTCGCTCAACGACGACGACGACGACGACGACGACGACGACTAAGTGATATTAATGCCAGGCGAGTCCCCTGGCTAAGACTCAGCACAACCCTCCCTACTCCTCTTTTCCCTCTCCGCCTTAGGCTGGCTTCATTAAATGCACTTGGCCATTGCTCTGCCCGCAACGAGCCGCGTAATCGAAACAACGGAAAGGCGGTCAGCTAAGTCGACGTTCATTAATTTACACGGGCAACAGGCAAAGCCGGGAAACATCTCCTCTCCTCATCTCCCCTCCCACGCGTCTCTCTCTCTCTCTCTCAATGCACTCCTAACTGAACATTCAGTTGAATGGGCTGCAACTCGAGTTGCATTCGAGATTAAAACACTTCGTGGCCCAATGAAATGCGCAGCAGCAAACTCGACGTAAAGTTTTCAACTGCAGTTTATACTGCAATTTCAAACCAGTTTGCTGAATTGCCTGGCGAATTTACGAGAACTCGTCGTATTAGTTGAAACTTTGCCGGTTCAATAATTATATTAAAAAATATTTTCCACAAACTTGGCTTAAAATGTAATAAAAAGTGTTGGCAAACTAATCAATGGAATAACGAGAGAGAAAGAGGCAAAATCGACCGCAACTTGTAAGAAATAACGAGGCAATCGAAGGAAGAAGTTTATTAATAAATACAGATTAAACAGGAGTATACTACGACTATATTGAAGTGACGACTATATTGCACTGTGCAGGTGAGTAAACAGTTCATTGCAACCTTCATTAACAATAATCAACATTGCAATCGAAACTATTTCAAAATGGTTGCTTTTTTTAAGCGGATTATGCTGGCGAACTTTCTTTTATTTCCAGGTTCATTTAAAGCCACTTTTGTTGACTGTTTCCTCGCATATTTAGGTGGACTACTTTGTGTTGCTGCTCACTAATGCCACATAAATCCCAAGGATTTGCACTTAAGTGCGCAAATCGAAATGGTGCGGGGTGTAGGAGTTACTCGCCTGACCAGTTGACCAGTTGCTTGCGTGACTCAATGTGACAGAGACTGCTTAACCTCTGAGGCTGCAGCTCACAGGCAAATTAGAGCAGAGCAAATCTTTTGCCGCATTCACACACAATACACAGAGGTCCGCTTAGGCCAGGGGAGACAAGTGCTGAAATATTAATGCGCCAACTAAATGCCGTCAAGCAGCTGGAGCTGCCTGTCCAGAGACCATAAATGTCAGCTTTGAATTCAATTAGCTGGCACAACTTTAGCCATCGCCATCGTTAAGGGGGTGAGCAAGTCATAACCAGCATTGATGCACTGCAGCAATTATTGGACTCTCTTGTTGACAACATGGCCAATGGGGCTGTTACTGTCCGCGCTGTGCTCCCTTTCGTTCACATCTTGCCACCGTCTGTCTGACTTGCTGGCATCCTGACATTCTCCGCCGGCCATAACAATCGCAATCACAATCATCATCACATCAATGGCCAATCCAGTCGGCAACTGCAATGTGGCCAGCCAGTCACGAATGGCTCTGCCGCTTAAATTTGACAGCCCGCAAACGTTGTCGACGCCGGCAAAGAGTTTCTTTGCTTGCCTCACATATGACGAGCTGGAAGTGGAGTGATCTGACCCTTGTCTCAAGTTTATGTCGGCAAAGATATTAACTGCCAAGTTATGCTTTACTTAACATACTTAGCACTCAGTGTATCTTTAGGCATAGTTGTTAGTGTTCTATTTAGAGATATTAAGTTACCTTTTCGTCATCTCTCGCTTGTCGCTCTGACAATTTTGTCGGGTTGCTCTGCCTGCCAAGGGGAGCAATCAGCTCGAGCCCTCGACAACTGTGCGCGAATCTATGCCAAGGACATGACGTGCACAATTGTTTTGGCTCACATTCTCTCTCTCAGTCTGCCTGTAAGTGTGTCAGTGTTAGTATGTGTGTGTGTGTGTGTGTGTGAGAACCGCAATCAAAACATGCTTCAGCTTGGACATTTTCAACGTTTATTTTGCAACAGCGGCCTTAAATTTAATTTATGTAAACGCCAACTCTTTAAAACGCCAACTGGCTGGCTGTGTCTGCGTTTGTATCTGTGTGTGTGTCTCTCTGTCCCTGTATGTGTGTGTGTCTGCTTTACCAGCGTCTCTTTCTATAGATATTTTATTATAATAAAGCGCATTTCATTTACTTTTATGCAATTATTTCTTCACCTCTCTCACTCTTTTTTTCTCCGTCTCTCTTGCTCGTTGTTTCTTACACAATTCGCAAATCTGAACATTTTTTTTTCGCTGTTGAATGCAATTATTCTCCATTTACAATGCACTCAACGCCGCAACGTGAAGCGAGTGTGCGTTGACCGGCCAACAAATACCTTTGCCAGGTGCAAGGAGTCTGCTCGATATACGTGTATGTAACTTGTCCTATCGAGATGCCACTACTTCTACTACGACTAACTAGGGTGCAGTGCGAGTCTAACTGGCAACGTCAAGGGAAGAGGCGCGGAACGAGACAAGTAAATAAAGTTGCAAATAAAGTAAAAATGTTGAAATGCCAAAGAAATGCACGGTGCATATTTTACATTTATTCTGCTGCTGCTTTTAAACGCGGACAAAGGCGACGAGAGGCGATGGCAGGCGATGAGTAGGTGGAGGAGGAGGAGGAGGAGGAGGAGCGGGGTGAGGACGCAGCTTCCCATGGCTGCCGCGTCGTGCTGGTAAGCCGAGCGTTAATAACAGCGCTTATCTGTGGCATTAGCAGCGTACACAGCAATAGCAATAGCTATGGCGACAGCAAAACAGTGGGCAAAAGAGACAGAGAGAGAGAGAGAGAGGGAGAGTGCGAGGGAAAAAAATGATAATGAAAAAGTGAAATAAAAGCGCAACAACAGCGACAACAACGCAGACAAACAGCCGAATGGCAAACAAAACAGAATTCAACAGCGAAGAGCAAAGAGCTGAATAACTGCTTTGAAACAGCGAGTGGATGGAGGAGGGGCGAGTGGGGAGCAGGGAACTGTGTGGGTGCAACTACATACATAAGTAATTCAAGCTGCTGCTGCTGCTGCTCCTGCTGGCTGGCTGGCTGGCGTGACAACTTCAACTGACAGCGGCGCACAGTGCGCCATCATCCATTATCAGCAGTTGGGCATCTTAAAGTGCAGCAAGGCAGCAGAAACAACACAGGAAGCGAACAAAAACACTGCAAAAAAGCCACAACAACAAAGCAGACTGAACACAGAGAGCAAGTAAGAGAGTGGGAGAGAGAGGGGGAAGGCAGGCAGGCAAACAAAAACAGTTCGGACAGCGGGCGGTCGCATAAAAAGCGCAACGAGCTGAAGAACAAAATGTCGCATTGTTTTAATGCATTTGGCGCAGCTACGAACACACAGTGCGTATGGGTAATGTGCCGCCGAAACCACAAAACCCAACGCCCGCGGCCAGTGGGCAATGCCATATTACGTATACGCCGCGTGTTACTTGGCATTCGGTTCGCCGACAGCGTTTGCAAGCGAACTCGATTGCCGTTGCTGATGCTGTTGCTGCTGCTGCTGTTGCTGTTGCTGGTGGTGGTTTTGTTTATGCGACTCGATGGCACTCGCCTGCCCGGGAGAATCCTTAACTGTGAACGTCACATAGTAACGTTTATTGCTGTCCAACTTATCCGCTGGCAGTGAAATTAGTTGTTTACTCTTTCCGTGTGACAGCTCCAGTGCAACTTTGTGGTGGCTGCCGCTGCAATTGCCACGGCCAGCAAAGCCACCGCTGGACACGCCCACACCACCTCCGCCTCCGCCTCCGCTGGAGGCACGGCCAGTGGTCAATATTTTTGGCAGATAAAAACTGCTGACGCTGCCGGCCTTTTTGTATGGTCCAAATCCAAACTTGGGCATCGTGTGGTGATTCATCATGGGAACTGCAATAGAGGGAGAAAGAGATTATGCATGAAAGAGAGAGAGAGAGTGTGTTAGAGAGGGAGGGAGAGAGGGAGACAGTTAGTGGAAGACTGACAAACAGGGGAAGGCAGAGTTAGAGAGGCAGATTAATGATCAGCAACGATCAGCTTAATTAAGTGCATTACAGAGAGAGAAAATAAGAGAAAGAGGGGAAGAACGAGAGCAACAGTCGCGCAAAACGCGACAGTGGGATACCCTTCGACCTATGTTCCAGTGTAGTTTAATTTATTAAATTCATACACATATGCATATGCACATGCTTTGAAATTAATCCCGACAGATGGCGCTCGCGCTTCGCGCTCGCCCGTCTCCCTTGTTAGCTGACAGAAGCACTTGGTTTTATGCTCATACTTTCTTAAATAACTTCTGTGTTTATTGTTCGATTGGATTGTAATTTGGGGACTACGTAGATATTTCATTTAGCTTAGTATATGTTAAAGTCAGAAAGTTGTATCTTATATACAGCGCTTACAAATTAAGTGCAAAAATTAAATTATTGATTTGTGGGGGCGGTGGGCGCGGCACCTAACATTTGAAATAAACTTCATCTGCTTATAGTACACAGGAGTCTTCCTGCCAAGTTTGGTAACTCTAGCTTTTATAATAGCTGAGATCTGTGCGTTCACACAGACAGACGGACAGACGGACAGACAGACAGACATGGCTCAATCGACTCGGCTTGTAATCCTGAGCAAGAATATATATACTTTATGGGGTCTCCCACGCCTCCTTATGCCTGTTACATACATTTGCACAAAGTTAGTATACCCTTTTTTGACCATTTTCAATGGTCGAAGGGTATAAAAAGTGAAGCAAAGGAGTGTGTCAGGTGTCAACCATTGGCCGTGGCATGCAGCAGTGGAAACTGCAGCAAAGGCAGCTGCACATCAAGCTGAATCTTGGTCAGGCAATTGCCACGTTGCTGTGCCAGCTAACGACTTCATTTTCTCGCTCTCTCTCTCTCTCTGGCCACAGTTATCACAGTGTTGCTATTCCAGCAGCTGCTGTGGCAGCCGTCGCTCAAGGCTCAACTGGCGAGGGCGAAGCGAGAACTAAGCGCGTTTTCAACGCGGATTAGTGTTGACTTCGTAGCCGTTGAACAAAGCGCGAACTGTAACTGTAGCTGTTTGTATATATAGCTCTATATAGCTTAATATATATATATGTATATATCTGCCTGTATTTGTATAAACAGCGCACAGCGGAGCAATGAATGCGTTTTTAATTTGGCATAAGCCGGACGCATCCTTTGGCCAACGCAGCGCCTGACGGCGTTGTAATAAAAGTTGAAAAGGCGCAAGCCAAAGCAAATGTAGAAGATGAGGGGGAGAGGAATGAGAAGGGGAGCAGGTTGCGAAAATATTTTTAATGCGCGCGTCGCGGGCACTCGGCTGCTCGGCCAAATGAATAAACTGCTCGTAATTAGGATTTATTTTAATGCTGTCGGCGCGCATTTGCCGCCTTCGCCTTTTCAAATCGAGTGGCTCTGGCATCCGCTTGACCCCAGCGAAAGTGTAACAACACTTTGCCCCACCCCTCCCTCACTCCCTCCTCTCTTGGTGGGCACTTACTGTAGGCTGCACAGGGTATGCCCGTGTAGGCGTGCGCTGCATGCAGGCAGCGATGCGTCTTGGTGGTGCACTGCAGCGCCTTCTCGTACGCATTGTAGTCGGGACTCAAGCGACGCTCGGCCTAAGGAAAAAGAGAGAGAGAAGAGTAGATGAAGTGGAAAATGTTATATGGCAAATGGCACATGGCACATGGTGTATTGTTCTCTTTTTGTACCCACCTCCTCGTACACCTCGTTAATGTTCTGAAAGTTGTTGTTGCCCGGCTTCTGCAGCCCCTTGAGGGTCTCGTAGAGGAAGAGCTCAAAGTTCTTGAACGTATACTCGGTGAATGTGTAACGCCTCAGCCTTGTGCCCGTTTCGCCGCCCAGCAGCACGCACGATTTGTGATAGTCGTCAACGGCGCGCTTAACCAGCACAGACTCGTTCAGCTTGTTCGAGCGTATCTGCAGCGACTTGAGCTCCAGCAGATGCTGAAAGATCTTGCGCTCCATGTAGTATCTGTAGAGAGAGAGAGGGAGAAAGAGAGAGGCAGACAGTGAGTGGGAGCAATGAGATAAGGTTGTGGGGCAGCGCAGCCCCAGAAAAGCGCAGCATTGTCCTCACGTTTCCTGCTTGCCAACTTGCTGTCTGCCGCTTCCTGCCTGCCTGCCTGCCATCTCATCATCATCATCATCATCATCATCACAGAGGCAGCGGAAGGGGCAGTGCCAGTGGCAGGGGCAGCAGCTAGCGCATAAAATAAATGTTTGCAAATGTACGTAAATTGTCATTTTGATATTTCGCGGGGCAAACAAAGCCAGCGCCCATGCTGTGCCTGCGCCTGACACACACAGCAGCAGCAGCAGCGACCCCTAGTTGAGCTGAATGCCAGCAAGGAAGGGAGAGTAATGAAGGAACGGGGGCCACCCGCACAATGCGCACAATGCGAAAACGCAATAAAAGGCATCATGTTATTAAAATTTCAAAAATACTAAAAGTGCGTGAGAGCGCAAGCAAAAAAAAAAAAAAAGAATTCTATTAATAATTGAGAGCACATAAAGCGGAACAGCAGCAGCAGCCAAGGCTGGAGCGGGAGCTGGAGCTGGAGCAGTTGGCAAATTAAAGCCATAGCCAGCAGCCAACGGCATAAAATCTAATTGAAATTTTTTTATTAAAAACTAAGCAAATATTGAAAACATGCGAAGACTTGGCGGATGAACTCGTTGTCGTTGCTGGTTGCGGGTTGTTGGTTGTGCAACGCGGCTCTTTAAGCCTGCCACTTGAAACTTTCTTGTTGCCCTCGCCCAGGGCACACCCTCACTCCTCCCTGCCTCCCTGAGAGGCCAACAAGTTTGCAAATCAACCGACGAACTGACGACGACGATGAGGCTTTCTAAGCGCCCCAACGGAATGCATTTTTTTGTTGGCCAAAAAACTGAGCAAATTTGTCGAGTGCACTCGACACAGCACAGCACAGCGTGCTGAGTAGCGTTCTGAAATTGTTTATGCAGCAAAGGGAGAGGGGGGAAGTGAGGTAAGGGGCCGCGAATTGGTTGGCAATTTATGCAGTTGCCGCTTGACACTGTTCGCCACTTGGCTGCACTGCAAAATTATGCGAAACAATTTGACTTTGAAACAAAAAATTGCAGAAAAAGCCGTTAAGCCGTTGGTGGCGCAGGCAGCGAGGCTGCAATGCGATTTTGAGGCAAATAATGAGAAGGTTGCGGGTGCAAATGTTGCAGTTGCTGCTGCTTCTTCTGCTTCTACTTCCACTTCTTCTTCTCGTTCTTCTGCTGCTTTTCTGTGCTCTTCTTCTGTGTCAACCGAAAGTGCTGCTTGCAGCGCTAAAACTGCGTAACAAATTGCCCCTTCTGCTTGCCTGCCCCCCACACTCTCTGCCCCCCCCCCTCTCTGTCGTGCTGTCTTTCGCCATCTCCCTCTGGTTACCTGCGCCAACGATCCGCAGGCAGCCGCAATGGCCACAGCTACTTGGAAATCTCTCTTACGCTTATTTAGCCGCTCTGGCCATTCACATTACCAGCTTCTGCCTTTCCTCCTGCTGTCCCTTCTTCTTCTTCTTCTTCTTCTGCTCTGCTCTGCCTTGTTTGCCGAAGCGCTTTTCAATTTTACGCCTCGCTTTGGCTTCACTCAGCTGCCTCTGCTGCTGCTTCTGCTGCTGCTGCTGCGCCTCAATTGCTCGCTCGACTTTCGTTTCCTTTGCTTTGCACAACTATTTGTACGCGCCGCTCGCCACTTTTTGCCCCACTGCAAATAGTTTTTGCCATAGTGTGTCCTTGGCACATTTTTTGCCATTGCTGCTGTTGCTCGTGCTGCTGATTTCCGTTTCCGTTTTACGTTCGCTTAGTACAACTTTCATTGCATTTTCTTGTGCGCGTTGATTTTGTGCTTTTGCAGTGACCGACTCACTGTCACGCCCCACCTCCCTCTAATCCCCCCTCCCACCCCCCACCACTGCCAACTTGTCCTTCGCCCGCTCAACGCCAACGGCTTCCTGTTTGTGACACAAATGTGACAAGCAAAAAGTGCGCCCTGCACCAAAGTGGATGGAGTGGAAACGTGGCCCCAGGATGCCAAAAGAAAAAGGGGAGGGAAGGGAAGCTGAGGCAGTACAGCCGGGCGGGCGGCTGTTGACAACGACAGTGACAACGAAATGCAAAGAAATTAAGCGCTCCACAAGCTGCACTAACAACTGCAACACCTACACAGACTCAACAGCAACGGCAAGTGCCTCTGCCCGCCAGCAATTTGCAATGCATAAACAACAAAAGCAAACAAAACAAAAAATGCAAACGATTTGCGTGCATGTTGCACTTGTGTGTGTGTGTCTGTGTGTGTGAGTGTGAACATATGTGTGCACATTGATGTGCTGCAGGTGGAGCAGCTGAAGCAGGTGATGCTGCTGCTGCTGCTGCTGCTCTACAAGATTGCGCCGCAAAGTGCCCGCCAAAGAGGCTGCCAATCGCAGGCAGCGAACTCCTCCAAAGTTTTTCCGCTTTTTTGGCAAAAACTTTCTCGCCTCATTTTTCAACGCACAGAGACTACGGCTCAAAAGTTTGAAGAGCCTCGTCTTAAAGGCTGAAGAGTTCGCGCTCGTTTAAAACAGAGACTGCAGAGAGAGAGAGGGAGACAGAGAGAGAGAGAGAGGGCAAGGCCAGACTCAGCTGAGCTTTAAGCGCGACTTGGCAACTTTAGGCAAGATGACTTAATATATTGTCAAAATAGTTTGGCATAGCATAGGTGGGCAAAAACACCTGAATGGACTCATGCTCCACTGCACCACGCCGGGCCGGGCTTATCCACAAGGACACAAAATACAAAACTGAAATAAAACCGAAACGAAAGCAAAAGTTGCCCGACGCAGTTGGTAAATCCAAATATTTAACAATGTCAATTACGTGAGCGCACATTATAAATCCCAAATCTCACCTGTGCTGCTGGGACACACGCACACACACAGACAAACAACCATAGCACACACACACACAGATGGACAATCTCTCTTTGTATACACACGCAATGCCGGCAAGTTATTTGTTTAATTTATGCGTCAGATAAAATTTTAATCTCTTCAGAGCCAAAGCGAGAAACAAAATAAAGTTGCCCGAGAATACCAAACAAAAACCAAAAACGACAGGAAAAAAAAAAAAAAAAAAACAGGAAGAGAGAAAGAAAGGCTACCTACGGCATGTCGCAGATTCTATACCCTTGCAGTTGCTTATCTCATCAGTTTGTTCTAATACTAACTATACAATCTTAATAAATATAATAATATTTTTTTTTTTTGTAAACTAATTATATAATATAACAGAATGGTGCAGAATTGGCACTGATAAGTTAAGTAATTTCTACATTCAAAACTTGTCTGCATACAAAAACTTTCATTTCGACTGTTTGTATCTATGGCTGCTATATGTTATAATGATCCGATTTTAGTGAAATTTAATATTCGTATTATATATAAAGAAAAACTTCTATGTAGTAATAAAATTTAAATTTATTTGTAATATTATATCTGGGTTCCGGGTTAGAATCCCGGGGGAGGGCATGGTTTTTCAAAGGCAAGGCTTGCCAAGACAGTTGTTCCTACTTCACTATATCATAATATAGTGTTTGGTTATCCTTAAGAATATTCCCCACCCTGTGATGTTAAGATACGATTTTATGATATATGGATTCTTCACTTAATAAATATAATATAATTTGTGTTTGGCAAAATATCGACTAGATAAGCTATGATGCAGAAATCGAACCGATATTGGCCTTGAGTCAGCTAATATGTTATTAACAAGTGCAGGTCGTAAGCCACGCTTATTATAATATAATTTTTTTTTTTTTTAATATTATATCCTGATAAATAACAAAATAGTTTGTATGACAGCTATACAATATATCTGTCCGATCTGGATTCAGCACTAAGAAGCATGGTTGCCAAGTTTCATCAGGATAGAATTAAAACTAAGAGACTAGTTTGCATTGCAATAGACAGACAGACCGACAGACAGACAGACGGACGGACGGACAGACACACAGTAGCAAGATCGACTCTCCTGTTCATGCTGATTCAGAATACATACCCATAATGGTTTCCGACATTTCTCCGAAGGTGCCTTGCAAACCTCTGGCCAAAATGCAAAATACCCTCAGCAAGTGTATACAAAATATCCGGAAAAAAACCAAATATGCTACTGATATAAATAAAATTCTCTATTTACACACTTTTCATGGTGTTTTGCCAACTCCCGCTGCCACTTCCACCGTCGCATCCTCGAGTATTCTACGGGGTGCTCTAGATTCGCTTTCGCTTTAGCTTTCGCTTCCTCCGCCTACTTTTTCTTTGCCCCCCTGCAGACCAAACGGCAAACGAACTCTCGACCGGCCTCGAGTGGATTTCGTTGGATTTTTATGTATTTTACAAGAATTAATTGACTCACACTCGCCTGACTTGACTTGTTAAAAATTGCGTTAGACTCTTGTTTGACTGGGCGTATACGTAATGCGTATTTGCATTGCACGCTGCAAGAAAAAGTTGCCTCGCCGCGTAAATATTGCAAATTAGCCAAGTGAAAATTGAATATTATTTATATATTTCTCCCTCCTTCCATAAATGCTTGCAAATTTATTCATAGCCCTGAGGGAAGATTACAAAAATTAATAAAAGTCAGCTTAGTTCAATTTTAATTAAGTTTCCCAACTGTCGAGCTGCGCAGCCCGCCATGCAAATCCCACAATTACAATTTACAATTGACTTTTACTTTGACGAAGAACTTTAAGTCGAAGCCAGCCTAAGCCCCTAATCGGAAATAGATATAGCCAGCGTGCCACACAGCGTGTTTGACAAACATCGACATCGCCAGAGTGCGAAACTAATTTCATGTTCAAGTTGGCGTCGCAACTTAATACCTTGCCGCGAAAGGATTTCCGCAACAAGGTCGCAAACGGGCATCAGAACAAATGCCGATTGTCTCGCTGTGCCTTCCTTCCTTTCTCCCTCTCTCCTGCTCGCTCTTTCTCTTTCGCTAATCTGGGCTAATTCCACTTACAATTAGTATTAGCGCCTTGTTAATGTTGCCAACGTCGCTGTCGCTGTCGCTGTCTCATTCTCTCTTTCTGCCTCTGTCTCCGTCTGTGTCTGCTGCAAGCTGCGCCCTATTTTCATATTTTCCGCCGCTTTTCTGCATAAACAAAACACTCGCCGCAGGTGGGCGTTGGCCTTCGGTCCTAATGCGGAGGCGTGACAAAGTGTGGGCGAGGGGAGCGGGAGGCTTGGCGGGTTTTGTGCCTGGGCCTTGCCACTTAATTAAAATGCGCAACTCTTTGCCGGAAATGAGCATTTCAGCTAATGACAGAGGCCATTGCGGAGGGGGCATGATAAGGGGCAGTGGGGAGGAAAGGTTGCGCTCGGAGATTTGCAGCCGTTCGTATAAATTAAAATAAATCAGCAATAACAAATGAGAATTTCCAGGGGGCTGGCAACGGTCAACTGATGCCCTACTGAACTCAATGAATATTTTTGTTGAGTTGTTGCATAATAAAATGAAATAAAATGAATTACACTAATATTATTATACAATAAATAAAAAAAAATATAAATTTTAAAATATATATAAAAATTCTTATAAGAAATATAATATTGTATAATTATAAATTACAGTCTCAAATTGGTCAACCACTTTGGAGTTAATACACATTTCCATAAAAGATCAAGCTGTCTCTCTGTCTTTCATCTCTATCTCTTAACTTCTCTTCTCTCTCTCCATCGCTGTTTCTCTTCCTTCTTCCTCTCCCTATCTCTCTTTCTTTCTTCTCTCTCTTTTAAAATACTATACCCCTCTCTTTCTCTTTTACAATCGCTTCCGCAAGGGAACATCCGTTCACAGCGAGGGGCTGGGCAGCATTTGTAGTTTCCGCAACGGATGCGCAATATTGATAAAAATTATCACTGCTATTCGCGATATGTATGTATATGAATTAATTAAAAGCGCAAATGCTTAATTGAAAATTAATGCACGTAATGACTGTTAATTAATTATAATCTACGCTCATGTAAATGAGCAGAAAAGGTAAATTCAACTTGAGCGAATGCCTTAAGGATGGCAAACAAACATAAATTAGACGCAGCCAAAAAAAAAGGTGTTTCTATTTTAAGAATGAACTGAAGGTCTAGAGAGAGTCAGGAAGAGAGAGAGAAAAGGATAGAGAGATTTAAGAACATTGAATACAATCAAAGAATGTCTCAGTGAGTTTTTGTCAAAACTTTAATTCTTGCTCAGGATCAATGATCCATGTTCAGCTGTCTGTCCTTCTGTGCAGTTATCAGTTATTGTTGTTAAATCATAAAAGTGATTGTAAGTGATAAGAACAAAAGACCTAGTTAACATTGTTAACCTTTCTGCCTAAATGTTGCTAATCGATAAGTATTCACCCATAATAGCAGCCCACAAAATATTGTTGGAAATTTGAAATAAATTGTAGCAATCAATTTGGTTAGATATTAACGCAGATATAGCTGCGTGACAAATTGGGACTTTTGCTGTCGCATAAGTTGATACAGCGGAAAAGCAATTGAATTGCGCTTGTAATTCGCCTCGTTTCCTGCGCTGGCGGTTTCCTCATGCGCCCCACCTCCAACTCAAAGTTGCGCAATGCGCTAGAGCACTTGTTTCAATTGTATGCAGGGGTAGTAAGGAATGAGGAAGAGAGGGAGGGGGAACAATGTTAATTCCCTAGTACAAGGAGTGGAGTGGAGTGGGGGGCACATTAATGCCGCGTTTATTGCCTTTAACCGCATTATGATAACTTTAAAGCGTGCATTTTTATGGCTAGCCAGGAAACTGTAGCCAATTTATTCGCCTGACCAACAATGGCGCCGCACCCACTCCACCCGCCCCCACACCCCGCGCTCTTCTTATAAAAAAAATGAGAAATGAGAAATGTTGCCAAGGCTATTAAGTGCCCAACTAAATTAACTTTAAGGCAGCGGCAGACGCCGACGACGACGCCATCGACCCCCGACTACGACTCCGACTTAAACTGAGACGCATTTCCAGTCCCAGTTCGGTTGTGGCGCCCGGCAGTTTGATAACATTAAACAGCAGAAGAAAGAGGGGAGAGGGCAGGGGGAGAGCGGGAGGCCAAGTGCGTGATATAATGCGAATCCAAGATGAATGCTCGGCACGGGGACATTCAAGTTGATTAAAATCAAGCATCAAGTAAATAAATCTACGGCCCAGGACCGAGAGGAGGCAGCGCAGCAGTCGCTGCTGCTTGCCTTGGTGATTAATTTAAGTGGCTCGCTGGCCACTTTGAAGCCCACTGAGTGCCCACTGCGCAATCAGTTGCCCAAAATCAGGACTCACCTGCGAATGTTGCGCTGTATGGAGCGCGTGACGGCGCCCATGTCGCAGGCTCCCTTGTCGCCGGGCTTGCGATTCTCCAGGCGGCTGCTGCACGAGCGGCCATCCAGTGTGGCATAGATGGGACGCCGCGGCATGGCAGTGTGCGAGCTGCGTGGCGTGGGTATTTTGGTGCGTTCGGCACGCGGACTGGGCTCGAAGCCAGAGTCCTGATCCTTGCTGCTGGTTGCCAAGCCCGTGTTGCTGCTCTCACGCGACTCCTGCGCGTGCTTCCAATTGCTGCGCGTCTTGGCGCCACTGCGCACACGTTTCTTGAGCCGCCGCTTGCGTCCGTTGGCCAAGCCATCGCCATAGACCGCTGCAGTGGCATCACTTAGTGCAGTCAACTCTCCGCCGCCCACTTCCGCCACGCCCACGCCATGTCGTGCACCAAGAAAACGACGCAATGCGCTATCGTGCTCCGGATCAATGTCATCGACATCCTCGTAATCATCGCCAGCGTCCTCGTCGTCATCGAACTCCTCGTACTCGTAGTCAGCTTTATCCAGTAGCTCTGCTGCACTGGGCAACTTGCTGCCCCCCACTGCCGGCTGTGTGACATCGTGTAGCACTTGAAAGCCCTGTTTGTTGCTGTGCTGCTGCTGCTGCTGTTGCTGCTGCTGCTCCTCCGTGGACTCGCCCATGGACTCATCGCTCTTCAGCACTTGGAAGCTCGACTTGCGTTCAGTTTCAACTTCGCTGCCAGCAGCTTTGCCACTTGGACTGGGCTCATCCTCAGCTGAATCGGAGGGCAGCAGTGTAAAGGAGCGACGCGACTCCTGTTGCCGTTGTGGTTGCTGCTGTGGTTGTTGCTGTTGCTGCTGTGGCTGTTGCTGCTGCTGAGACTGCGGACGTGGCTGCTGTGCGGCTGCTGAGGGTTTTTGCTGTGCATCTTTGGGCTCAGTCTGCGGTGCTGGCGGTGTTGAGGCTGGCAAAGGTTTTAGCTCCGTTTTGGGCTCAGCCGGCAGCTGTTGCTTCGGTTCGGCGCCTGCTGCCGTTGTGGCTGCTGTGGACTTAGGCGGCAGCTCGGCAGCAGGCTGCGGTTGCTCGGCTGCTGCTGCTGCTGTTGCTGCTGGTGGCTTAGCTGCCGTTGCTGCTGATGTGGAGGGCGTGGCAGTGGCTGCTGGTTCCGTAGCTGTTTCGGCTTGTGCATCGCTAGGTTTCTCCTTCGACTCCGCCTGCTGCTTCTGCTCCTGCCCTTCCTGTTTCTCCTGCACAGAGGCTTCTTTGGTGGAGCTCTTCGACTCACTGCTGAGTGCTGTGGCTGCAATTTTAATCATCTGTTCAACTTCATTGGACACCAACTGTGTCTCCTCCTCACTCAGCTGCAACTTGGCATCTTTCTCGGCTGCAGCAGCTGCCTCTGCTGCTGGCGGTGCCTCTTCAACAGACTTGGCTGACTGCAGTTCGGCATCGTGATGCACATCGACTTGGGTGACCACCGACTTGGCTGCCTCGGGCTCCTCGTCCGTCAGCTCCATTGCATGACTCTCCACAACCTTCAGGCTATCCGGCTCTGGCTCCGCTTCCGCCTCCATTGCACGTGGCGTCTCTTTGGCGCTCTGTGGCGGCGACTTAATGAAGGTGCCCGCCGTTGGCATTGACGGTTGCTGCTCCTCCACAATGGCCACCTTGTGCTCTCCCTTCTTGGGTGACTCGCCTTGCTTCTTCTCCTCCTGCTCACTGTCCGCCAGCTCCTTGGAGCGGCGCATGGAAGTCGATCGCTTGCGCTGCACCACGCGCTGCTTCTGCCGCTTGTGGTAGCAACAATTCTCACACGAATCCTCGTCGTCATCCTGATCATCTTCATCCACCTCCGTCTCGCTGCTGCTGCTGGCCCTGGCACGTTCCCGGGACTTGCCTCGTCGTCGTATCTCAATGTTGCTCTTGGAGCGGCAAATGTCGCTGCATCGCTCGTGTTTGCTTTCGCCGCAGCTGTTGGTGCGTCGTCGCATCTGGCGACGCTTGTGCCGCCGGCAAATGTGCTCCAGACGCTGTTCCTTGCGATAGGATTGCTCTGTGCAACTGCACTCCTCGCCCTCCCCCTCCCCCTGATCAACTGCCTGCCCGCCATCGGAGTCGGTGCGCTGCAGATACACCACGTACTTCTTGGAGCTGCGCAGATCGTGCAGCTCCTCCTTCTCCACATACTTCAGCGGACGCACAGGATCGGAGGCGGTGCCCTCGTGAAAGGGATTGCTGCGCCGTGCGGCCAATCGCAGCTTGCCCGACGGTTGTCCGCCGTGCGACTGCAGGAACTTGGCCGTCGAGCGATGACCTCGCTGCAGGGCACAGTCCAGCGGGGTCAGCACAATGCCACGCGAGTTGCGATACAGAGCATTCACATCGCCACCATAGTCCAGCAACAGTTTGCACTGGTCCGTGTAGTCATTGGCCGCTGCAATGTGCAGCAGACTGCGTCCATCGTTGCTGGTGGTGTTCACCTGCTTGGGCCGCTGATTCAGCAGCCACTCGAGCAGCTCACGGCGCCCCGAGGCCGCTGCCTCGTGCAGCGGCAAGTCTCCTTTGGCATTGCGTAGCCAGAGATTGGCGCCACGCTCCTTGAGCAGCTTCAGCGTCTCGAACTGCCCCTTGGAGCAGCCACAGTGGGCGGGCGTGCGACCCTTGCGGTCCTGACGATTCGGATCCGCCTCCAGATCCAGCAGACGCGCCGTGGCATCTGCATGGCCCAAGGTGACAGCATAGTGCAGTGCAGTGCAGCCATTGGAGTCGATCAGATCCGTTGGAGCTCCGCACAGACTGATCAGCGTGTCAATGCACTCGGTGTGGCCACGCGAGCCGGCGCAGTGCAGCGCAGTGAGGCCATCTCTGCAAGAGAGAGGGGAGGGGGGGGGATTAGTTTAGGCATTCTCTGTGCATGTTGCAATGTCACGTATGTCACGCTTGTCACCCACTTGTCGGCACTCTCGACCCGTGCACCCGCCTTGACCAGCGCCAGCACCGCCTTGGCGGAACCAGCCGAGGCGGCCCACAGCAGCGGCTGCCTGCCATCCTTGTCCTGCACATCGACGCTCGTCTGCGGATGCGATAGCAGTATGCCAAGAATTTCCAGTGCCAGTTTGCTGGAGTTCGACTGCTGCAGTTTGCTGTCGCTGTAGCTGGCGCCGCACATCTGGGCCGCATAGTGGAGGGGCGTGCCGCCATTAACGTCGGGCTTGGCCACGCTGGCACCCGCCGCCAGCACAGCGCGCAATGCCTCAATTTCGCCACACACTGCAGCAAAGACAAGGGGAGGTAAATGAATGCGTGGGGAGGGGAAGGGGAAGGGGACTGACTACTCACCCGTCGCCCAGTGCACCACCGAGTGGCCTTCATTGTCCACCGCATTCACGTCGGCTTTGTTCGCTAGCAGCAAATTGACCATCGCCAAGTTGCCCTGAATAACAGCCAAGTGAAGCGGCGTGAAGCCATCCTCGTCGGCAGACTCCAGCAGCTCTGGAGCTGCGATCGCAATGCTGGCGGCCGCCACGAGGTCGCGCGTCTGTTCCGAGTCCTGCGCGGCACAATAGTGCAGCGCGTTGCGGTTGCTACGGTCACGTTGCCGCAGCAATTGGGGCTGCAAAAGTAGTAAAAAAAGGGGAGAAAGTGTGTGTGAGTGTTATTCACTTGCCAGTTACGAATGCATTCACATGGCTTGCAAAATGCATTAATGCTATTTCTAGTTGCAGTTGCAGTTGCAGTGTTTGTATGCAACACGATTAAAGAGGGTGTGTCCTGGTAAAGCGAAGCGATTAATAAACTAATTAAAATGTCATTTACATTTCGCACACACACACATACAGGTCGAGGTAGGCCGCGCACTTGCTTAATATATTGTGTAATTATTAATTACGTTTATCGGACACACACGCAAATGTTTTTCTTTCATTTCTGAAAACAGTTTCGCTGCCCGCCCAAAGTTGAATCGCTTTTTTTTCCATAATTAATTTATGTTAATATTTATTCAAATGTGCGCGCTGTTATCATTGCCCATCCAAGGTGCCTGTGTGTGTGTGTGTGTCGCGCATAATTAAACACCAGTTCAACTGCAATGGCAACTGCAACTGGCAAATCGAGCCCAACTTGTCGATTCGCAATTAATAATCGAACATATTTTCGCGTTAATCACGTGCAAATTGCGCTTGTTGTAAATAATTGAAAATTACTTTTCATTTGCGGCCCGCCTGTGGCCGCTGCTTGTTAGTAACTAAAGCAACAACACACACTGGCCACAACCAAACCAACTAGACGATGAAGAAGAAGAAGAAGTAGAAGAAGAAGCAGCGCAACAGTGAAACATAAACAAAGCCAGTATTGGCGTCGCCTGGAAAGTGCAAGTGCCGCCGGCCGTTGCGCCGGGCAACGTGGTGAATTGTGCTGTGGTGTATTTCCAAAAAATAACCCTCTGTTCCCCCCCACCCTATTGTCCCTGCGTACAGCGGTAATTACCAGATTCACATGAGTCGACCTGGCGCGCAGCACCACATCGAACTCCAGCGTATTGGCGAACATTCTGAGCCAGCACCTTCGTCTTCGTCGTCGTCGAGCGTCGCCGCGTGTCAAAACATGTCAAGTGCAGAAAAAATACTGTCGCCATCATTGAGAACTATGCCACAAAACTTTGCCGCCTTTGCCGAGGAGTTCGCAATGCGACGACGACAACGACGACGACGACGATGATGATGACGCCGACGAAGCCGGCAAAGACTTCAACACGTCGCACGCAAGCCAAAGAGTCAAGTGAAAATGTTGCCAAATCAGCGAATCAGCGCGATTTTACACGTAAACGCGATGCGGGCTAAGCAGGCTAAGGTTGCCCTGCACACTGTGTATGGCTACAATGGGTCACTCTGCGCCCTATTTTTAAAGTTATAAATAATAAACTGTACAAAAGAAAGTGCGGAGCAAGGGAAAAAAAGAAAAGTATAAAATAACTTTGCTGTAAAAGAAAGAAATAAATATAAAAATAAAAAATATTTATATATTTAATGATCTGTTGATTTATTTATTTCTTTATCTCCTTTTTATTTATTTTCTGATGTATTTATTTATATTTTTTATTTATTTATTTATTTAAAGTCAACTAAAAACAGTCGACAGTAGGTAAGAAAAATATAAAAAATTAGATATTAAATTCAATATTACATTTTTTATATTAAAATTTAATATGAATTAAAAGTTTAAAAAAACCAAAGGAATATATGTATAAAATTAAAATTAAAATTTACGTTAAACAGTAAAATGTTAAAAAAAAATAAAATATTAAATTTTAAATTTTAAAATTATATATATATATTTAAATATATTTATTGATTTATTTATTAGTTTATTGTTATTGTCATTATTGTTTTATAATGCCTAATACATATTTACTTATTTAACTATTCAATGATTTATTTCATTGTTGATGGTGTAATTTATTTGATATGTATATTACGTTTTATGTATTTATGTATTTTTTCACTAGTTCAATTCTTTATTATTTATATATTCTATATTTTTTATGTATTTAATTTTTATTAATCTAAGTTATATTAATTTTATGTATATAATATCTTTGATTGTATATTTGATTTATATATTTATTCATTCATTTATATATTTATTAAAATATAACAATTAATTAATTCATTACTTTATCAGTTTAAAAAGATAAATCAGAAAGATAACTCCGATATATTTGCAGTTAGATATCAATACATTTTGTATTTCCCTTGCAAAGACATGCACAACTTTGCAGTGCACAGGGAAGTCGACGCAATGCGACTTCCCTTTCAATGCACTAATTTCCAGAGTTCGAAACTTTTCTCTTTCGTTCCATTCTGTTTCCGTTATCTTGTCAGCTGGGCCAGAATGATTGAATGTGTTGCTTTTCTAACCAACATTCAATTTTAAGAGAAAAACATTTTAAGCACGTCGTTCGCTATTTTTATCAGGCGCAAAGCCATCGCGTGACTGACAGAACAACACCCGAATAGGGGAGTGGAAAGGGTGGGGGGGACAGAGAAGAGTTGGTGGTTAGCTGAAGAGAGTGTGCACCTTGTTTGGCAGCGGCGAAATGCCAAAGTCGTTGTAGTTCAATTTATTGCACATTAAGCCGAGTCAACTAATAGTTCGATGGCAGCCGAAAAGCCAAGACGAAACTTTGCCCAAAAGAATAACAAAAGACAAACAAAACAAGTCAAGAAGCGAACATGAAGAAAAGTAAACTAAAAGTATCTGCAAATTTGCGTGTTTCTATCCTGTTCATGAAGTGGGAGTGGGGGAAGATTGGAAAAGACAAATGCGAGGAGTACGAGTTATGAATGGGAAGGAAGTATGAAAATTGCTTTCCGTTTTTCCGATTGATTTCCGTCGTCTTTAAAGTAAACTATACCGCTGTGGGTTAGTAGGGCATCAAAGATGCTGATATGCTTCAGCTAGAATATATGTAGGGTAGCCGAATTAAGTGCGAAGAATTGCTAAATACCCCTCATCAAAGCTTTAGACCCTTCTTCAATGCTCACTGCGGTTTTTTGCATTTTACTTTTGGGGATTTGTTCGTTCGATAATATTTTTGTTGATTGAATCAAAATGGTTTTGTGGCACTGTTTGGTTAGGCAAACGAAATGCGAGAAAGAAATTTGCATTGTGTGTGTTTGCTTGGCGCCAAGGCAAAAAAGTATTTACAATGAGTTTTATCTTCTTGCGCGGTTCCCTTTTACGGCCCCTTTTACTGGGGCCATATCGCACTTCTCTCGCTCTCTCTCTCTCTCTCTCTCTCTCTCTCTCTATTTCTTATAGCGAACCTCTCTGCTGTCAGCCGGATTATGAATAATTCAAATAAACTCAAATGATACCTAAAAACTTTGACAGCCAACGTGCTGCAGGGGGGAGAGACGAAGGGGAAGTGCGGTGGCAGCGGCTTAACGCAGCATCAAATAAAGTTCTCCTCTTGCTGTTGCCTTTGTTATTCTCGCGCTGATGTTGGTATGATTGTTGCCGTTGTCTCTGCCACTTCCCCTCTCTCCTATCTCTCTGTCCACCCCTCGCCCAAGCCCCTCAACTGCTGTTGGTGTCATGCAAATTTGCATTTAACTTTCTACGTTTGCCCAACACAAAATGAAATGCGATAATCAAATACGTCCAACAACAATGCGCTCCAATAGCTTCAGACCCCGACACCAGCTGCTTGCCCTGCTCTCTCTCTCTCTGTCTCTCTCCTTCTTTGTATATCCTGCTCATTCTGCTGTTGTTCTGCACGTTGCGAGTTAAGATAAAACTTCAGCATTTCCAGTTGGCCATTTGGGGCCAATGGCAAGTCCCAGCCTTGTTGCTGTTTATGCCATTTTAATAGTTTTCAAAACAAATAAAACATGCCGAAGCCGAATATAAAAGTGGAGCCACAAAGGCAACTACAACATCAGCAACAACAACAGCAACAATTTGGGTAAAAAAAGGTCGTCGCTTCAGTCAGCAGAAATTTACAATGCACTTCAGGTTAATTTGTCATAATTTCTGTCTGTTTTCAGGTGACATTATTGAATGAGCCAGGGACAATAAGTTAATGTAGAATTAGCAAATTGCCTGAAATTTGCAATATATAAAAATTAAATTTAATTTGTTTTAGTTTTAAAAATCAATTAGGATTATTTTTTTGGATTAACCATAGAAACCTGTATCATGATGAAATTGTGTACAATTAAACCTGCATTCTTATATTTATATTTTCTTTTACACATTTGGCAAGCTGAAGGTTCTATATCCTTACAGATTCTTATATCCTTCGATGATATAAATTCAATTAATATTATTATATGTAGTATAATTGTTTCTAACTTTAATTGGAATCGATAAGTTATTTCTAAAAGCAAGTTGCATTGGTTTTCGCTCTCCAAACTGGTTCAACTTATATTGCAGTGCAGCTGATTAGGCGAAGGGGGTTAGCATCAAAAATACGCATCCCCAACCAAGTGCAACAAAGAAACAGTTAGGCAACATTTTGCAGCTTTTTATCTGACTCAACTCCCCTCTTTCTACCTTACTCCCACACACACACACCCTCGTTACACCGCAAAGGGTTAAGCCTAAGTCCGAGATGGCAGCACTGGCAATGGCGCTTTAAGCACTTCCGGCTAGACGAAAAAAGCACAACTAGCAGAAAGTTGAAACTTTCCTTTCAGCTTCAACTCCAGTTCCAGTTCCAGTTTTCGGTTGCGCTTGATTTGCATAACTCCAGCGTTTGCACTTCCGTGGTGAGCCTGCTCTTTCCCGGTCTGAACGGGATGTGAGTAAGTTGTGTGCCTGCCCAGGACGTGAGGATGTGGGATGAGCCGACGGCGGAGCAGGCTTATTATTCATATATCGTAATCCATTAGCATAACAATGAAATGAAGAGATGTGTCCAGAAGTCGCAGCTGCCCACAAAAGACATAGGCCTTTGAATTCATACATACGTTTGTCAGTCTGTGTCTGTGTGTGTGTTTGTGTGTGTGTGCATGTGTTATGGATATGACGCATACGACATGGTGTACCCATAGATTTTATTGTTTACACGCAGGAAGTGCGTACACATATAAATAAAGCATAAATAATAATGAAAGAAGACGCACAACAGCAAGAAGAGGGAAATGGAGGGAGGAATGTCGCACAGTTACATGATAATGCATAAAAAATAAAATACATGCATGCCCTGAAAGCCATGAAAGGCCACAAATGGCAACTGGCATGCGGGCAGGACACAGACGGCGATAGAGAGAGGGAGGGGCAGACATAGGAGACTGCAGGAAGAGCAGAAGGCGGTCTCCAGGCGGAGACAGTAGACAAGCCGAACATGAAACGAGAATTCGACTTAACGCTTCGTTGGCCATCACATCCGCCATAATTATGTGTGTGACGCGACAACAGAATGGCACATTAAAAGGCCACGAAGGGCCCCCACAGTCCAGGACGGTCTCACTTGGCCGGCTAGTTTCTGGTCCAGGAAGACACCACACAGCATTTTGCTGGGCAGCTACTACCCCGGAAGCTCTTTGCGGGCGCCTTAAGGTCGCCGTGGGCTTCCATTTGGCAACGGACTGCTTAAGATGTCAAGTGACCACCAAGCAGCGGGACCACTCAATGGCAAATTTATGCGCACAATACGTAATTCATATGTTAATCGCAAGCAAAGACAGGTCAGGCCAGGCAGACACAGAGCACAGGGGAGGCAGGGCAGGGCAGGGCAGGCAGTGCAGACAGACTTTCTTGCGGGCTTTTAATTAATGCTAGCATCTAAATGCGCAGGTAGCTTCACACACATACACACACACTTAAGGGGTGGGCGTATGGGCGTGGCATCGTCTCAAGCAGCAACTACATGCAGACAATGTGAGGGGAGCAGAGCAGAGCAGACAGACTGCTTAACTGTTGTTGTAGCACCTTTTATACTTCTAATTAGTGCCACGTTGCTAGCTGCCGCAACAACAACAATGCTTGCATGCACTGCAGCTGCCATTGCCTTAGCCTTTGTTGTGGCTGCTTGTTCGTCTTAGCACTAGATCTACACCTACTCCAGCCCACCCACTTCAGCTCTCCCTCTCGTCTCGCCTCTTTGCCTGGCCTTGCCATGCAGGAAGCGATTCGCTGCACAGCATTCTTAAGTAGTTTTGGCAATTATTTACAGCTACTTTGCTCGCAGCAGCATCTCTCCTCTCCGACCCCGTGCAAGACTTAAGGCTTGCCGCACGGATTATTATTATTATGCCATACCTTGTGCCGCAACCCCTCTTCTCCCGTCGCTACTGCAGCTCAACTTCTGCATAGTTTTTATGCCTTGCAACGGATTAACAACAACGGCAAACTTTGCTTCTGATCTGCAAACTTTGTCGGCGGTCGCTGGCGTCGTTCAATCTCAGGTGGTAAAACGGTTTACTAAATATGAGCAGCGGCAATTTCATGGCGCCGTCGATGCTTTAATAGCTTTTAAATTGCCAGCACAACTATGTAACGCGGCCAGCAATACGAGAGAGAAGGGCAATATAACCTATGAATAATCAAAGTTGTTGATTAGTTTGATACTGAGAGAGAAATAAAAGAAATTGTTACTTTTTGCGCATTTTTCACATTTTTTAGCGCAGGTTCAAAGCAAGAGCTAAGCCTGATTAGCGAACTTTTTAACTCCCAATTGTGAGCATAAGTTAGTTGTTTTCTTTTTTGTAAGCTGCACAGCTTAATGAGTTGAGGGAAAGGGTGAGAAGTCATACTATTGCTCCTTGTTCACATTCATTCTCTATCCTGCATCAATTCAACTTAGGAGATACTAAAACTTTGCTTATCCCTTTATTATTCTATCAAATAGTGCACGATAAACGATTAAATTCTTTTATAAAAAATATTTAACAAATCAACTAGAATTTACTTCAATACAAACTATGTGTCTCTTTTCTGTAGACGATCTTCTTGCCTTCTTCCCTCTCTGAAATTCTGCAGTTTATTATTTCTCCAGTATGCACTAACCACGTACGCTGCACAGCCTTTTCAGGCATATACGATATACGAATATCGTTTTGGTAAGTAAATGAATTAAGTGCAATATGAGAGCTGCCCAGGTTGTTTATACTTATAACAGTGAGAGTCCCCTCGCTTTCTTTGACCTTTTTAAAGGAAGAACCCTCTCTCTCTTACTATCTCTTCATCTTGCTCACTTAATCCCTTTCTTTCTCTCTCTTTTCAACATCTAAAACGTGTCTTATGAATACTTTAACATGCCCAGCTGACGCCGAAGGTAAACTGTATTCGTCTGATTTTAGATGGATGCGTGGCCGGGGCGGAGATGGATGTTGTGCCCGGCAAAATGTCGTCTGCATAATTCATTGGCCAAGTTGTAAGTCAAGGCTCAAGTTTTCTCTAAATCAAATTAAGTTTACAAAATATTTTACAAACTTTGCTCGGGCTGAGCTCAATTAAAAATTATGCTCCCCTCCTGCGCTGCTCTCTGCTCTACTTGTCTCTCCCTCTCTTCCTCCCTCTTGAAGTAATTTCCGCAACAAAAACTTTCTGCTGGCCAACAAACTCAGGCAGCAGAGAGAGAGAGAGAGGGAGGGAGAGTAGGGGAAGGCAGAAGTAAGAGTAGCTGGGGTTCAAACAGTGCTGCGAAGCGCATTAAAATTAGTAACAAGCACTGCTCATTTGTGTCAACTTTTCATGTTATTATGCACTTTCAGTAAATATTGTTGGACTGTGGCAAAACTTTGGCTACGCTCCCTCACATGTGATTAGCCTGCCGAGCATTTCCTTGAGCAAAAATCGTTGCTGCTGCTCGCAACTCGAAGTGGAACTGGAAACCGGCAAATGGCAACTGCGAACTCTGAACTGGGAATGGAGTCGAGCAGCCGGCAAATTCATATGCGGATTTCCTCGAAGTACCCCAACTCCAGCAGCAACTTCGACTGCAACTTGGCAACTCTGGTTGACCGCTGCGGAAGTCATTGCGCAAGCCAAACAACAGTGGCAACAAAATGACAGTCAGGAGGGGATTAGGGGGGAAAGGAGAATGAGAAGGGAAACCAACTGCCATCGCCGTCGTAGATGTCGTCGGGCAAGACAAATTTCTACGATTTCAGTAATTAATTTGCCATTTCAAAGTTTGCCAGTCATAGAGAGACAGTTATCCCTTGCTCGCATGGCCAGCAGCCCATCATCATCATCTGCTGTCCGTTCGACTGTCCGTCTGTCCTGCTGGTGGTTTCTAATTAATTGGCCAGCTGGAAAGCCAAATAGGCCACCACATATGGACACAGCAAGTCTGCTCGGGTGCAAAGTTTCTATTGGCTCGGTTTTTTGCTCAATTAGTTCTCGCTGCGCATTTTGCTTTGAGTTGAGTTGCCCCCTCCTGCCTCCCTCCCTCTTCCCGCTTCACTCTTCGTAGCTGACTTTTATGCAGACATTTGTTGGACCCCATAAAAGCGGTGGCGTAATTAATTACAGCTCAACATGCAAAACTGTCAAAATGCGACTATAAATTTCGCATTGAGGTAAATGTAATGATGCCTCTTTCGATTTCGAATTCGAATTCGAGGCAGCAGCTGCCTAATCTATTTTCAATTAAAGCCACTAACCCCCGCTCTGTCCCCTGCCCTGTTTATGAAGTCGTCTCACATCTACCATTAGCAGGAGAAGCCTTTCGCTCCAGCTCGGTCTGCGGTCTGTGCGTAATTACAAGAAATGTGCAAATGACTCGCAATTAAATCGAGCACAAAACAGAAAGGGACATCAGACTAGTCGGGCATGGCATAGCATGGTGTAGTATGCATGTACAGTATTGGTATACGACCCAATTCGGCAAAGGGTTGACTCGCTCGGTTTTTCATACACTTGCAGTGGGTATATTCATTTTAGCCTGAAGTATGCAACCAGCAAAGGAAGACTTCACAGATCCCCTTAAGTATAATAATTGTTTACATATTTATACATTACAATTAGATGTACATATTGTAGTAGGCTGGTCACACTGATATATCGATACTTATAAAACACGATGACTATGTTAAGCCTATGTTAAACCTATGTAAACTAACATTAAGACTGAGAGAGGCATTCTGTGTTAGCGTGTCGAATAAAGAAGAAGTACTGCAACGTCGTGTGTGAATTATTTGAGCTTGCACAATATTTTTAAAGAGTTTCTTGATAAACTGTATAATATATAGATACAGATACAGATAATATACATAGATATTATTCAGTTTTTATACTGAGAGACAGGCAGAAAGACGAATACTAACTTATTTCGATTGGATGAAGTTAACGAATATACACTGTATATTCATACTTATATTCATGCATGTCTCCTTCAAGTCTCTCAGTATAAAAACTGAATAATATTTATGCTAATATTATCTACAATAATTTAAATCACTACAGTTGTTTCCCTTTACCTACAAGGGTATTAAAACTTCGATATGTTCGCAGCTTTTCTTTAGTTCTTGTTTCTTTTATCGCGGCAATTTGGTTTTACCTTTTGGACAAATGACGATGGCACGATTAATTAGAAATTCAAGTGAGTGCGACTAAAGTTAAATAGATATTGTAAAATGTTTAATTTGAATGTCCGCAAGCAAAGGCAAATCAAATGGGGAGGCACAGTCGGGTAAAAGCGTAACGAGTGATTGAACAAGTGGAGCTACAATCAACAATGAATGAATGAATGAATAAATGAGCGCAACTGAACGACTGAGCGAGTGCAGCAGCAGCAGCAGCAGCAGAGTCGTCTCGAAAAACTAACGGGAACTGGGTAGAAAGCAAACTTTTCAACGTCATTTTTAATGAAATTTCAACAAAAATGTTACAAACGTGGCCAGAAAAGCAGAGTGAAACGAGGGCGGCAGAGGGCGTGGCAAGCTGAGCTAGCAAAAAGCAAAAATTGCAATTAAAATTACCAAGCGAAGGCCAGTACTGAGAGAGAGTGTGAGAGAGAGAGAGAGTAAGAGCAGGCCGAGTGGAAGCAGCGCGCTGTAGGCGTGGCAAGGCAAAGGTGCAGACAGAGCGCGAAGTCCAAATTAATAATAATTTGCGCATTGACGGAGCAGGCAGGCAGCAACAGAAATAACAACAAAAACAAAGCAAAAGCCTGAAAAGAAAGAACACAAACGAACGAAAGAGAGAAGCGTAATTAAAAATGGTCAAAATGGAAGGGGAGCAGGGGAATGAGGGGTAAGGGATGAGGGGAATACTCGATAACCATGGCTCCAAGGTCAGCCAATCGACACTAATGGAAAGTCCGGGCAAATATAATGGGAAATTGCACAGTTCACTCGGGCAGTTACAATTGAGCGGCAATTTCAATCATTGCGAAAGTTCTGTAGCAGCAGAGAAATAACCTCCTCTATATACAGTCAATATTTCGTTTTACACTTTCAATCTTCAGCAGATTGTCATGGCACATGCCATGTGCCCTGGAACTGTTGAGCATTTGCATTTGGAACTTGGCATTTTAAATATTAAACAATTCAGTTGCTGTTGCTATGTTAAAACAAAGTGCGTTCCGTTCACATACAAAATTAATTTCAAGAGGCAACTTTCAACATGCTAGAGCAATCCCTACCTTCCCCTTCTGCCTGGAGAGAGAGAGAGAGAGGACAACGCACAGTTTGCTGCCAGCGGGTGCTTCGTACAGCGGGCGGCACTGTCAACGCCAGAGCAGACATACGACATACCCTGTAGATGCATGTGAAGAAAGTGTATGCGCTATACAGCAAAACAGATAACATCTAACATAAAGCATAAAAGAAACTGCACACACAGCAGACAGCATTCACAGACACTCCAGCTAACTCGGAACACAGCTAAAGTCAGAAAGACATTTAGCAGAGCTTCGCAGCATACAAAAGATACAAGGCAACATTACAGCATACAGCATACATTAGACACACTGCAGCAGACCATGGACAACATACACAGCATACAGCAGACACCAGTCAATATACAGAAAACTAGTTGGTATCACACAACAGACAGAATAGATCATAATGCTTGGCCTTACACAACGTAAGGAAGACAACAAATTGCTGACAACATACAGCAGACAACAGACAGAACACTGCGTACAAGGCGACATCATACAGAAACAGCAACAACATACACAGCATACAGCATACAACAGACACCAATCAATGTACAGCATGCACTGAATACTAGTTGACAGCATAGAACAACAGACAGACAGATTGATCACACAGCATAAGACTTAAACTACACAACATACAGAAGACAACAAACAGCAGGCAACAGACAACTGCATACAGCATACGAGGCGACATTATACAGAAACAGCACAGCATACATTAGACACAAATCAATACACAGAATATACATTATACTAGTTGACATCATACAAC
Source organism: Zaprionus davidi (assembly GCA_018903715.1). Classification (NCBI taxonomy): domain Eukaryota; kingdom Metazoa; phylum Arthropoda; class Insecta; order Diptera; family Drosophilidae; genus Zaprionus; species Zaprionus davidi. The sequence goes on from JAEIGL010000003.1 coordinate 4,767,775, forward strand.
AATAGACAATCAGAATATATCGTAAATATAATTAAACTCACACAACATACAGAAGACAAGAAACAGCAGACAACAGACAACATGTAGACGACAGGCAGAACACTGCATACGGAATATAAGCCGACATTATAGAGAATTAGCACATCTAGACAACATACACAGCATAAGGTATAACCAAGATATAATCAAACAGCAATCAATAAAGAACATACACTGTGTACCTCACAGCAGACCTAGACAGCATACACAACATACAGCAGACAGTGCATGCATACTGCAGACAGCACAGCAACTACAGCGTATCCACACCGTCGAGTACTCCCCTTATTACTGCGACTATCCCTGGCTAGCACTGTTAATATTATTTGCAGCAAACAATAGCTGCCTGCTGCTGCTGTTAGTGGTGCTGGTGGTGCTGGCGGTACTGCTGCCTTAGCAACGAATCTCGCTGAGCAAAAATCAACTTCTGCAGCTGACTTTTCGAACAAAAACTTTTGCTTAGAGCTTGTAAACGTGGTCGGTTGCTGATGCTGGGAGATTGTGCTGAAGGCAGGCAGGGAGGGAGGGGCGAGGGGAACGCTGAGAGGAAACTGAAAATCTTGAGTGAAAATAAATAATTTACACCTGCAGCTATCTTTGGGGCGGCAGCTGTCCGCTTTGTGTGCTGCAAGACGCACTTGCTCGTAAAGATGGACACTCCCTAGCACTCTCTGCCAAGCCCTCTACACCTACGCCGCCCCTCCCCCCCCCTCCACCTGCTGCCAGGCACTCGTACACTGGCTCGTCGAATTACCGAACTGAGGTGAAAAGTTTCAGTTTCGAATTTTTAGCAGAATTGTGGTTTAAACTTTAAGGCAAGGAAAACAGCAGCAATAAAATTAGAGCAGCACGCCAAGGTGGCAGCAGCAAGTCGGGAATCCCTGGGGAAGTGGGCGTGGAAGCAAGGGAAGTGCTTGCAGCCCCAGCGCCAAACAATGCCAGAAGCCAAAAAGTTTTATTTTCTAAGAAATTAAGACTTAATTGGTAAAAGCAGCAACAACATCAACATCAACAGCAGCAGTAGCAGCAGCAGCAGCAACAAGAGCTGAGCAAGACAATAAAAACGACAGCGAGGACAACGTAGCTGGTAACCCCACCGTACCGTACAGTGGGTTGGAAAAACCAACATCAATGAAAAGTTTAAGCAAAACAAAAGGCAGGCGAGTAAACAATGCCGATGAATGTTGCTCTCGGAGTTAGCTCTCAAGTGGCTGAAAAGACGACAACGATGGTGCCCAGACCAAGTGGCAGGCTCAATGGAAGGGCCTCGACTAAGTGAATAGTTTTTATTGCTCATACGACATGTTGTAGAGCAAACGACTTATCGTTATTGCCTCTTCTCATATGCAAAGCACAGCAAAGCCATAAAGACAACTGCGTCAACATCCCAAGGACATATGACAGCCTGTCAGACAGTCTGTCAATCATTCAGCCAGTCAGTCACTCATTCAGTCTGCCAATTGGCGTATTAGGCATAATCTTAATTAAAACACATACAAAAGACGCGAAGCAAACAGAGCGGCGCGACAAAAGTAAATAAGAATTGTTTAAAATATTCAACAAACAAAAGTATCGACAAGAGCAGCAACAACAAAAGGAACCGGATGGAAATGGAAATGGGAATGGGAAAGAGCGGAGGAGCTGCTCCAGTGCCGTGAGCTAAGTGCGCCGGAACGCGGTTCAGCTTGAGGACTGACAAAAAGTTTTAATAGGTTACGCAGCCTTATCGAGTAAAGACAAATTAAAGCGTGTCCTGCAGCCAAATGATTACGCTATGTGAATAAAGAGTATTGCTGCTAGCCAAAGCTTAAATTCTAGTTTAGAAATGCAAACTAAGTTGGCACTTAAACTATGTAAATTAATTCTTAAATTTCCTGTTTAAAAAACATGTTGGAAATTAAAGAGTTTATCCTGGCATTTGATATAAATTTATTGATATAGTTTTTCAATAATGACACAACAGTTGTATACCCTACGAAAATAGTGGAAATAGTCGAAAATACAACACAAAACATATGTGTACTTCATGAACACATTCTATTTATAATTGAATACACATTGTGTTTATATACCCTCCACACAAAGGGTAGCAGAGTATTTTCCAATCAGTACTCGATTGTAGTTTGGGTTACATGCTTTCTATATTTGTCATTCATTCATTCATTTAATTCTTATTTGCTCTTTAATTTTAGTTAATTAGCAAAAATAAATTTGTTTAGTTCTGGCAACAAACACAACTCTTTCTCTTAACCATCTTCCTCCTATTCATTAATTTCTGTTACTTCTCGCGTATTTTCTATCAATTTCGAATACTTGAGCTCTTGCTCTTTTACATCAACTAATTTCGACTGGTTAAATTTCACTTGAATTTTAAGTAGAAAGCATCAAGGAATACTACTTTGATTCGGCCTGGCTGCATTTCAATTAAACATCGTCCGATTGGAGAGAGAGATAGCACGAGAAAGGGAGAGGGGGAGAGTGTGAGCTAACTTTCAGCTTCGTTTAATTGTGACACGCTCGTTGTTCTCATTACGATTTCATGGTACGACGGGGGTAAGGGGCGTGCCACGAATTGTGGCTGCTACTCCTTGTTGTTCTTACTGTTGTTGTTGTTGTTTATGGCGCACATAAAGCGCGCAGTGTGCGGCACAAGTAAGTAATAATTGCCAACATTTGCCATATTTCACAGGCAAATAAACCAGTCGAGGGGCAGGAGGGGGCTGGCAATCGCGCTGTCAAGGTTAGAATCTGCCTCGAAATACCATTGAGCAATTACATAACCGAGTGAACTGACGTCAGGCTTCAAACTTGAAGGTTGAATATGAAATTTGGCGTTGTCGCTCGCGCGCCAAATGTTCAAAAGTATCTCGAAGTACGCGCAACGTTCCTTCACATTGGCCAATTTCACATCAAATTTGGCGTCAATATCAATTACGCAGCCGAAAGGCAGAAGAAGTCGTGAACTGTCCGGAAATGAAAGCAATATCTCGATTGGAGAAGGAGGAGGAAAAACTAGCAACATGACAATTTGCAAGGCAACAGGGCGGGGCAACCATTAGAGAGCCTTGGAAATTTATCTGCGTTCAATTAAAAACTTTTCAAATTTCAATTAAATGACAAAATTGGCATATTTAGGCGCATGACGGACGAGGCGAGCGGCATAGTAGAAGCAGAAGGAGAGCAGAGAGAGGAGAAGGGGCAAGAAACATGCTCGGGCTAACGCACAATTCGGGAGCCATAACTAAGCCGGGGGGATTATTTTGTCAATTTCAAATGTCCTGCCATTTACAGCATTTTAATTCGGCTGAGGGAATTTCTCTTGCTGAGTTCTGTGCAGGCTCGGGTTCTGTGCTGACTCGGGTTCTGTGCTGGTTTTGGTTCTGGTTTGGTTTGGTTTTTGTTTTGGGCCCTTTTCTGGTTGTTATGTTCGGGCTGCTTGTCGAAATGTTTATGAAGCAATTAGGCCCGAGGAGGCGCAAGAGAACAATGAAGTGGATGAGCGAGAAATGACTGCAAGGGAAATTTTAAAGACGCTACGTCATGTCAGCTTCTCTTCCCTCTCTCTCTCCTTCTCTCTCTTTCATTCATTGCAACACCTTCTGCTGCTTAGCGCCGGCTCATCGTGACAACAAAAAAGATTAGAATCTTGTTACGCCTTCGCCTGATTTCAGCCTTGGCACATCACGTTGCTCTGGCTCCGGCTCCGACTCCGACTCCGGCTTTGGCTTTAACTGGGCAACTTGTGCTGCGAGTCAACTTGTCATGTTACGAGTGAGTGAGTCCCCTCGGCTTCTCGCTTTCTCCCTCTGTCCCACTTAATTCTAGGGATTGTGCACCTACCTTGGCGCGCATCTGGGCGAGCACTTGGACAATGTCGCCGTGCTGACACGCATACATTAGACTGCTGCAGCCCACGGCGAGACGCGTTTTTATCGCAGTTGTTCGAGTTGTTCGAGTTCTTGTTGCTGCTGCTGGTGCTGCTGGTGCACTCACATTCGTTGTGGCACTCACAATCGTCGTTGCAGCCACATCCGCTTGGGCATCCGCTGCCGCAACTGCAGGCGACGCTGTGCGCTTTGTTGTTTTGCCTTGGCGCAACTTGCTAGTGGTTGCTGTTGTTGTTGTTGCTGTTGCTGCTGCTGCTGTTGTCGTCTTCATTGTCATTGTCGCTGTTGCACGTGACCGTCGCAGTGGCAACGGACTTTCAAATTGCAACTGCTTTTTGCTGGCAAATTCGACTGTTTTGGGCTTTAGGCGTGGCGGCTTGGCCGGTGCCGCAGCCTCTGGAGCTGCGCCGTGCTGCGTTTCCGTTTTCGGACGCTGTTGCATAATTCTGACTCTTGTTCTTGTTGTTGTTGTAGTTGAGGATGTTACTGTGTTGGTTGTTGCCGTTGCTGCTGCTGCGGGCGGGTTTTGTATTTGTTGCGCTTTTTGCTTTTGTATTTGCTGCCAACAATTTTTGTTGCACTCATTTTACGCGAGACCGCAGCAAGTTAAGGGGGCCCCACGTATTTGCCTATTTATAATTAAAGCCTAATTTGTTTGCGCGCGAGTGGCAGAGGGAGAGGTGGGTGGGGGAGGGGAGGGTCGTCATGCGGGCTGCCTGCGCTGCTGCTAGTTGCCACTAGTTGTGGTTAATAGCGACAGTTTTCGCGCACACAAAGTAAATACGGAGCGAAGCTCTCAAGCGTAAACGGAAGTTGCTGTTACACACGTTACATGTGTGAGTGTGTCGGTGTCTGCATGTGTGTGTCTGAGTGTGTTTGCTCTAATGCGCCAACTGCTTTCGCTTGAACGCCTTTTAAATTTTCAACAGGCTGCGACATGCGGTGAAATGAGCGCGAATCGACGCGAAGAGACGTCGCGCAGTAACAGCAGCAGCAGCAGCAACGGGGCGCATTCAATAATTAATTTCGGTTTTTATCAAAGGCGCACACACACACATACATAGGCATGTGCGCGCGCGAACTCTCAGCTCAACAGACTGGGGAATTAGACAGCGACTGTGGCAACTGTCAAATAGACAACGCAAGCAGCGCAAAAACAACAACAACAGCTCAGACTCAACTCTCTCAACTCCCCAAAGGGAGGAGTTGTAACGCCCCTCCCCACCCCCCCCTCACTACTGTCAAGCTCAACGTCCTGCTGATGCTGACAACCTCGTGAAGCGCTGAAAAGTATGCAATGAAAAATTCAGTGCGCTTCTCCCGCACACACGCACACACTCGCACACACAGAGGAATTTGATTTAAATTTCCCTTTCACAATTTTCACACATAAGCGCTGCTCATTTGGCAGCGATATCAAAGTGAATTTCGCTGTTAAATCGCATGGCAAATAGTTTTTCCAAAATAATGATTACACCCACACACACACACACGTACACACACACATGCAAGTTTGTTAAGTTGTTGTTTATTTTTGGCAATCATCATGTATAAATTATGACAATGCGCAAAGAGTGAAGCGAAAGGTGCTTAAAAGCAAAAGGAAACCCGAAATGTGGAAATGGTGGGGGGGAGGGTGTGGGGCAGATGGACCGTGGGATGAGCACGATAATGACAGCAGCTGCTTTTGCCTTTTATAAAGCGATAAATGGGGAAAAGCTGCGCAAACCTATCGGTTGATTGAAAACCGAAATGGAATTAAATAAATACGAGCACACAGATAGCTCTGCCAAGGCGGCGCTGCCTCGCTGACTGCGGCTCTGGAATGGCGATTACCACGCACCGCATTAAATTTCGAAGAGCACGTAAAATCGCAGCAGCAGCGCGCTAGCGACTGCGACTGCGGCAGAGGCAGCAGCAGCAGCAGAGCTGTATCTGCGGCTTATTTCGCTGCTCGGCTGCGTTGGATTGTTTGTTGCCTTACGGCTGCTTTTTGTGCGGGCCGCAGCAGATTTACATTTCATTTGCGATGGTTGCAGACCCTTCTCTCCCCTACCTCCCTCCCCCAACCTCCCCGCTGCTGGCCATCAAGCATGGCCTGATGATGATTTTGGCAAGGTTTACGAGGCGTTGAGCATCGTTGGCATCGTTGGAATTGCGCGAATCTCTACCGACTGCGAAGTCGCTGCCTTGCTGCTGCTGCTTCTGCCACACTCGACGTCGACAGGCGTTGCCTTTTAATAAATTAATAAAAAAGCCCAGCTTCGTGCCGCAGTGAAATGCAATAAAATTTTACTGACGACTAGTGAAAAGCAGCTCAAACACAAACGCGGATGCGAAACCGTCGCGGCTTCGCTTGAGTATGCAAAGAGTTTGAGGTTCATTAGCCGACAATAAGATGGCAATGAATTGAGTTGGAAAACGGCAGTAGGAGACTGAGGAAGAGACAACGTTTACTGGCATGACAAAGCAGATTCAACTAGTCAAATAAATGAATTCAATTTACTTGAGGTTCAACTAGAAGATGCTCAAATTTGCCATGCAAAAGTAAGGCATGTAATGTTAACTATAATAATATATATACAAATGAAAGGTTACCATAATAAGAGGTGGGCAATGTAGCGCAGGAGCAGCTATTCAACACTGCCCACAGTGAGTCTCAGTCGAACTTTCCTCAGCTCCTTCTCTATGTGCACTCCACAATTCAATTTTAACCCCTTTATAGACGATGTCTCTCCATGTTACCATTGACATGCGAGTTGCACAGCGACAATGGCCACACTCGATGTGCTTGGCATGCAATTAAATGATATTCTATACAATTGAGACTGAGTTGCAATGCACAACACGCATACGCAGCGTATGCCACAGCAAATTAAACGTGTAGCGCTTTCACTGCTCTATCTCTCTTCATATCTGCCCCTCACTCTCTAACTCTGTTATTCTATCTCTCTCTATACCTTTCTCTCTCGCTCTCTATCTTCTTCTCTCTCTATTGCTGTCTCCTTCTGGCAGTTGAGCTGCGTACACATGTGTGCCATAATCGTTAAGCAGTTTTATGGTGTTGCCATAATTATTCTATTATTAAGTAGCAAAACATTTGTCATGCACGCAATGCCTGACATTATTATTGTTGTTGTAGTTGTAGTTGTAGTAGCTGCTGCTGCTGTTGCTGCTGTTGGTATTGCCGCTGCGGCTGTTTATAAGTGATTAAACGTAGCCAACATTGGTAAACTGGCAATGCGCCTTAGGACCTCTGTCCTCTCTGATGTGCTCTGTGTCCTCTGTCCACATTAATGTACACACACTTGTGAGTGGTGTGTGTGTGTGTACGTGGGTGTGTGCTTAGACATGTTGGCATTGGTCTGGCAGACACCCAAACTATTCAAGTGTGCCTGTTTGGCTGTGTGTGTGTGTGCGGTTACTGTGCGAATGCTGTGAATGCTGTTAAACGCAAACTCAGCCGCTTGGCAAATAAACATTTTAGCAAATTTACTGCCAACTGACAGCTGTCAGCTTTATAACCACCATCAAACAATGACGGCAAGAAGAAGCACCACACACACACATACAAATACTAACTACACACACTATTACAACAGCAACACTGCGAGCACGCTAGCTAAAGGTGCGCACAGACCGCAGACCTATTTGCAGAGGCGGACGGAAAGAGACAAACACATAGACAGCGACAACTAAATACACCCACACACACACACACACATACAGCTAGCTCAAGTGGCGCACACACACACATACTGAGCAGCCTGGCAGTTTACCCCCCTCCCCCCACTTAACACTTCATTGAAAAACCACTCAAAAAGCCACTTTACCAACGAGTGTGAAACCCTAAAGGGGAGCGGCACAGTACGTACTGCCAACTCACACACACTCACACATACATACTGACAAACACACATACACAAACCAGCCTCACCTAGCTGCGTATGTGGGCAGATCGACTATTTTGTCTGGGCAGCTTGTTGTTATTTGTTTGCAACGTCTCTCAGCTCCTTCGAGCTCTGCCCTTTTCTGCGGGATGCCTTTGCCTTTGACTTTGACTTTGGGCCACCAAATACCTGGCTAATTATGCTCGGAAAAGCCAATACAGCTGGCTACCATCTAATGAAAATTTAATGCATCTGCAGCAGCAGTAGAAGCAGCAGCAACAGTCTCAGCTGCAGCTCGACAAAAGCATTCTCAGCGCAAACTGAAATTCCAGCAAAATATATTTTAATTCTCTCCCAAGGCACTAGGGCTGCAAAGACACGAGGGGGGTGGGGAGGGCACTCCCTGGTTAACTGGCTGTGTCCAGTGTTTACCTTTGACTGCATTTACAGCACAAATTGTTGACATTTTCACGTCACTCAGAGGTTTTTCCACACAGCGCACTGGAATTTTCGCAACGCTGCGTTTGAGCTGAGCAACTTTGCTGCCTCTCTGTTGCTCTCTGCTGCTGTCCAAGTCAAGCTGAGTTTTCACCGCATTTGCGCTCGATGCTGTTGACGTTTGACTTGTCACTTGAACACTACTCTCCCCACCCACTCTCACCAGCCACGCACATAGAGTTTTCCCCCCACTTTTCAACTGCAATTTTCTTTGGCCATTCACATTATCATGACAGATAAGATGAAAATACTGTGCACGTCGCGTTGCTGGCCAGGCACCGTTGGAATCTATCGCACAACTGGACTGCCAATGCATTTATGAGTGTGTGTGCCTGCTGGCTCTCTGCCTTCCTGCCAAGCTGTGCATGTGTGTGTGTGTGTACGTTTGGTGCATGCTCCGTGTTATTGTGTTGGCCACCCAAGTTGCCATGGCAATGAGGAGGCGAGTGGCCATTTGGCAACCCAAATGCAGAGCACAACTCGCCCCCAACTCACGCACACACTTACACTCATACACGCACACACCTCTTGCGTGTCTGCTAGACAGAGAGAGGGAAAGAGAGAGAGAGATATAGGAAGAGGGAGTGCGACTGAGCGCGGCAGTTAACAAAGTTTGGCGGCTTAATTGGGTTAAATATTGTGCTTTTTATTGGTTTCAGCTTGGGTAATCATGACCAGCTACGAATCTACTCATGCACTCACACACTCACACACTCATACACTCACACGCTCTTGCAACTTGTCCGGCTGCCAGGCTGGAAAATTGAAATAGCAAAAGTGCCAAGTTCATGCTGAAATGCTGCCATGTTCATATGCCAAAAAGAAAAGACTTAACGGCTGACAGTGAGGCTAAGCGTTTAAATTTCAATTAAGCCAAAAGCCAGCCACACGCCTCTACACACACACACCCAGCACACTCGCACACACACTCACGCCTTACACTCGCACGTTTGTAGCTGTTACAGCTCATAAATTCCTTGACTTGTGTCGGGATGTGTTAGCCCGGCCAACATTTTGCTACCACCGAATGCCGAAAAGTTTCTTGCTGTGGCATGTCAAGAACAGCAGCAGCAGCAGCAGCAGCAGCAGCAGAAGTAGCAACAATTGTAGCCACCCCGGCTGAGGCGTCCAGTCAGTTAAGTGCCCCAGAAATAAACTGCACACATTGTGAACTGTGCGGGCAACTTTGGCAGCTGCATTTGCAGCACGAATCGAAAACAGCAGCCAGGCAAATTTTGAGAGGCGCCTGTGGGCGTGGCAGTAAGTGCTGCTGCCTTTACTGCTTCTGCTGCTGCTACAGCATGCAGTTCTTTTAATTAAAATTGCTCTCGGCGAGTAACTGCTTTGAAGCTCGGCACCGAGCAACTGAGCTGCTCGCTTCGTAGCTCGACTAAGAGCTCGTTCTTATCTGCCACACACACACACACACACACATATGCGTACAGCAGTGGCTTATGTATTTATGCGTCTCTGAGTCGGCCAGTTATGCTCGTGTACTTGTTGATGTTGCTGCTGTTGCTGTTGCAGTTGCTCCTTGCTTGGAGTTGCCCGCATTTGCATGGCGCATCCCGCTTGCCACTTGCCATACCCTCATGGTTTCGCTGGCAAAATGTGATAGTTTCATGTGGCAGTTTGTTTGTTTGTTTGCTTTTGGCTCACTTTAGCCTGTCGGCTTGTCAGTTGTTGCCTCATAAACAGGTTGTTGACAGGGTGCTCGCCTCGCACTTAAAAGCACTGACAGGTGCATGCGTGCAACTTTGTTGTGCTAATTCCACGATGGCAGCTGTCTCTCTCTCCCTCTATCTCTCTCTCTCTGTCTGTCTCGCTTGCTCTATCAACTACTTTGCAGCACATCAGATCTTTTGATATGCCCCATAAATGCTTCAACTAGTTGCTAATTTAAGTTTACTTTCTAGCCAAGCACAGAAGGCGAGAAAGAGAGTCTCCCCCACTTGGGGCTCTGCTCACTCAAGTGCTGAGCCACCTCATTGCACCTGACAGCTCGCCCTAAGTGCTCGAGTCACATACGAAGCCTCCCTCTCTCTCTCTCTCTCGCTCTCTCTATGATTACATTCTTGGCGTTGTCTAGGCAACCACAGTAGGAAATACGATTGCGACAAGTGTAGTTATTACAAAGATAATTAGTTGAATATTTGCCAAATACAGTCGAATTGACAGTTTGCTACAGCATCTCTCTCTCTCTCTTGCGAGAACCTCTTATTAATATATCTGTAGCGTTGTCTGTCTTCCTCGCTCCAGCTTAATTGAAACAGCTCAACGCAGCAGCACAGTGCAGCTTAAAGATTAATTATCCCTCGCCACACACAGACACAGAAAGTGTCTACATATATGTGCACAGTTATGTGCGCAACGACATCGAGGAGGGAGTCAGGAATGTTGCCCCCTTGGCGATTCCCAAGTCAATTATATGCCAAGTGTTGATTTCAGTTAATTGCTGACACCGTTTAATGACACACACAATTGAACTGACTGACCTAACCTGAACTGTTGGCCCGCCCACTTTTTGTTCGCATAATTAATTCGCGCTCTTGTCAAAGGCAACCGATTTATATTTATATCATTACATCAAGAGAATCCTCAGCGCCAGCTTTGTCTCATTAAGTTTAACAGCGAACTCCCTTTGAGATTTAGTTCTCTCTCTCTCTCTTTCTCTTTCTTGATCTACCTCTCTTCCCCTTTCTTGGCGAACTCTTTGCAATTGCAACTAGGTTTATAGTGCGTAACGCCATCAAAAATAGTTAAAAGCATTGAAAATGCTTTTAGCTCAAATGCGCAGCGAGTGCGGCCGTTTGGCAATGCGTGAAAAGTTTTGTGCTTTGCACACACACAGACCCACACACAGCCAAACATAAACTCAGCCAGACACCTACACAAATGGCAGACAAATAGCATTATAATAGACTCGACTGCAATAACCCAAACTCTTTTAATTGCGCCTCCCCCACGTACAGTCTCGAAATATGTCTGCAAATATTTTAGCATACTTATTGGGGCAGCTCTCTGCACGGGCAAAGTTTAAATTGTTTACCGTTTGCTTCTTTTTTTATTGTCCGACGGGCCATAAAAAATTGCTGCTGCGTTCACGATAAATATGCTGTATAAGTATGTGTAAGTAAAACTTTTTTTTTCCCCAGCAGCAGCAATAAATTTTATTAGCATAAAATTCGTAAAGCGCTTTTCGAAGATTTTCGGCCGCCGGCCAGTTTCTTGTGTATTTATTGCATACTTTTGTGCGCAACTTTTAAAAAAAGGACGCAGCCCCCAGCCTGACCCAATTGTTGCACCAAACTTGAAGGTGCAACAGCCAACGTTGCCGTTGCACAAAGTGGGCGAAAATTTGAAGCTAAACTATGAGGAAAATTGTATCTACTTGTTATGCACTTGGAAAATTGATGCTTCACTAAGGCATTTCATACTTTTTGCTGCGGCATTGAAATTTTTGTCGATTCTTTTCGAACGTTAAGAAATTGAAAAGTGAATTTCTTTTGAATTTTATATCAGGATATTGTAGTAGGCGTGCATTTATTGAATAGAAAAACAAAATAAAAAGCTAATGCATTTATACACGTAGTTAAAAAAAAACAATCCAAGAACTTTTTATTATGTTCGTTGCAGTTTCTCTACCCTCGTTTAATAACTCTGACGTGCCGTCATTAGGGTTTCCCACAACTGTCTAGTATATTGCAGCGAAATTGTGAAGAGCTCTAGCAATAATGCGTTTGTTTTGCCAGCAGTGGCAATTAACATATTTGTTTTTATTAGAGACGCCACTTGTGGCCAATAAAACAAAAGCAAAGCAATATAATACGTAAAACAACTTGAATAACCTCGTTGAATTTGTTAAGCCGCAAACGTTTATGTAGCATACTTTTCGGTGCACTTAAAAGTGCTTGCAAATTCAGTTTAAAGCTCTTAATACTCGCCCTCTTATCAGCTTACCAGTCAACGATTGCGTTTTGCAGTCGTTTCTATTCTCGCAGCTCGCTGATTGATCCTTCTCGATGCTGCTCCAGAAGCTTAGACACTGCGCTTACAGTTCAGCGGCAACTGAAACTTCAAGTGAATGGCAATCGAGTCGTTTGGCAACTAAACGCGAACTGACCACAGAATGATTCACTAGTTAAAGGCGACGACTAACTGATATCGGACCGGGACCGCACTCAGGTGCGCCAATGAGGCATAGCGTCGCGTTGCCTGCCAACTTCGAATCCAAACTGACCGCAAAACATTTGCAATTCGAACTTTATGCCGCACAAGGCGATGGCGATGGCAATGACGATGGCAAGTGGGCAGCGGAATGAGTTGAAGCAGGGGCAGGAAACTTGCCGTGGTGACGTACATGGCTGCGACGCCGACAGCGACGTCAACTCCAAAATAATAACAATAAAAATCAAAAGCAGTAAAAACCAAAAACGTGAATCCAAAGCAGCCAACCAAATGCAAATGTGTGTGCAAGTGTGCGAGTGTGTTGCCCAAGGGCTTGGCATCGTTGCAAAAGAAATTATGGCCGAGTTGTTCTTGTTACTGCCGCAAGCAGCAGCAGCAGAAGCAGCAGCAGCAGCGGCGTTGTTGCGTTGCTGCCGCTGTGCTAATTTGTGTTTGCGGCTTTCGCACATCAAGGGGCAGCTGGCAAGAGGCAACTCACAACTGGCAGCTGGCAAGAGGCAACTGGCAGCTGGCAGCTGGCAAGGGGCAAGTGGCAAGTGTTGTTGCTGCTGCTGCCAATGAATGTTGCTGCCACTGCCACTGCCGCTGCTGTGGTTTGCTGGTCGGTCAGCGCGAAAAATGAAGTTGACCTGCTTTCGGTAGGGCCTAAACTTGGCTAACGCGTCTAAAAGTAGAACAGCAGCAATCCACACACACACACACACACACACACCGACACTCACACAGTCAAACACTTCCGAGCAAATTTACATAGGCTCAGGCAAGAAATTATGCATGCCACTGTTGATATTGAAATGCCGCGTCGCATCGCGTCGCGTCGTGTTGCCACCCACTCGCAGCGAGGCAAAGGCAAAGCAAAACGAAGCAAAGTGCTGCAAAGTGAAGCAAAGTGAAGTAGAGTGAAGTGAGCCAGCGGCGAAGCAACTTTCACTTTCGTCCACAATATCGCACATTGTGCAGGCCATAAACACGTAAGGCACGAAGAGCAAACAAAACAAAATACTCGATGCCAAGACACGATGCCGGCAGCGACGTCGACATGCAAATCTAACTAGCGCCGAGCAGGTGTGTTTGCTCTGCTCAGCGTCGACTGCGACGCAGGAAGTCGTTACAGCGAAAGGGCGCGACGTCAGCGCAACCTTTGTGGGTCAAAGAAGAAAAAAAACTCAACATGGAACTGGCATAACTGTGCCACCGTATGGCATTTACCAAAGTCAAACGCATTGACCAGGCCCGAGTAGAGTGTTGCGACGCCCCAAATTTCGACGGCATATAAATCAGTAAACGGCCGACTGCCGTCGGGAACTTGGCACAAATCCATTAACACTCACAGTCGCATTGTCGCATGCAAAGCAACTCCCGCTACTCTTTCCTCTGCTTGGTAATTGCAATCTATTTGGGTAAACTTGGCCAACATGCGAGGCAAGTAGAGGCAAGTCCAGGCAAGTTGAGGCAAGTGGAGGCAAGTTGAGGCGAACCGGGCCAAGCCCAAGAAATCAGCTGAGCTGACTCGGGGCGAGCAAGCGAGAGCGGCTCCTTTGCGAAATGAACTTTTAATAAATTCATTACGATAGCACTTTACGGTCGTCGGCCACGCCCTGCTCCGCCAAGGGGAGGGGGGCGAGCGGCAGTGAGCTGCACAGAGCGCTGCATTGGTTTAATGCACCGCCTGACGTTACGTATACGCCCCATACATTTATGGACAATCAACTTTATGGCCATAGCACTCACTGCAGATGTGTATGAGTGTGTCTATGAAAATGTTCATCTGTGTATGTGTGTGTGCGTGTGTGTGTGTTTATATCCTGCTCGCAGCTCTGTTTATTGCCGCTCTGCACTTGTGCTTGACATTTCGAAGATATTTTCAAATCGAACTTATGGGAAACGTTCTTTAGATCTCGTTTTATTGATGTGCTGCATGAAATCCAATGGCTCACTAATAGCTCTTAAGCGTTTAGATAAATGTGCTATAAAATAAATAAGCAAAATATGCACGAAGATGTTTCCACAGTATGTCATAAAGATATCAATAGCACAAGATTAGTTAGTTATACGAAACTACTGACAATATGCATCTCAGTCGAGTGTGGCTTCTTCTGTATCTAAATAAGCAAGAAACTTCCATTTGATTCCGTGAAGAATTGTGAACAAAACTTTGCAAAAAGCATACTTCATAACATAAAGAAAAATTATTCGTAAAAGTTTCGACTAAGTTTATTTTCAGTGACATTAAAACTTGACCTACATACAACGACAGACTTCCCAGACTAAATACTATAATATTTTATGTTGAGTTATTGAATTAAAGTTTTTTTTATGAAACAATGACACAAAAACTAATTAAATTTGTGCAAATATTAAGTGCAAGTTCCTTAAACTAGAATAACTTTTCTTTTCTGTTTATTGCCAATAATATCACAAAAATCTACAGACACAGGGAGGCAGTTTATATGATATATACCTAAGTTATTTATTTAAAATGTTCAGTTAAGTATAAACTTTCTCAAAAATGTCTGTATTAATAATCTTCTTAATCATTCATTTAATTATAAGCTCATTTCTGTAGCTACTTTCAAGCTAACTTATTGAAACTGAAATGAATTTCTCTTGCTTTTTTAACATTCCCCATTAAGGTTATGTTTCTCCCGCACGACAATTCTACTGATGGCAATTTAATAAAGCTAGCTCAACTAATTTAAATAATAGGCTAATTTCCACTTTTAGGCAAGAAAGAAACAAAAAGTGTGTGACACAAATACGTGTAACATAATTGCGGTAATCACAGTGCCAGTCAAGGTCAGCATTTAGTTGAAGTCTGTTAAAAGTGTACGAAAGGTTTGCGATTTAATCTTTAAATGAAATAAATTACAGTCGCACATCGCACTGAGCTGACCCAAATTACGCCAGTTACGGAGGTGCACACAACAACAAACTGACACTGGGAAATGGAAATGAAAGTCAGAACGAAATGAAAATGGCAACAACTGCAGCAGCAGAAAATTAAAGACAGGGCCATCCAACTGATTATCGCTAATTGTGCGCCCGGAAATAGAAACGAAACGATCCAAAAAAGAGAAAGAGAGCAGAGTATTTAATATAGAGTAAAATCGAATTGAGGTCAAGTCTAGAATTGAATGTTGAGGGATGGCAGCAGGCATTGATATCAATGTCATCGACTCAGCTCAACACAACAAAAGTCTCGAAAAAATATTCAGTATACAACATCTCGCTCTAGCAAAAGTCTATTCGAAAACATGGCTCAGGTAGGCTATGAAAAATAATTTAGTTTGTTTACTATGAAATCTAATAATTTATCGCATTCTAATTCTAAAACGGACAAGGTTAACAAAATTTCAGTTCTACGAAAAATGTTCGGTTTCGATAAAAAAAAAACCGCTAAGTCATACATTGTCCCACAGAATTCGACAGTTAATATTGAACCAAAAAAGTCAGGTTTCAGGGAGCAAATTGCCAATATCAAAGAGAACCACTACGAACGCAATATGAATACTTGTCCACATTGTGAGAATATGGCTAAAAACTTTCTGTATCTGGAAAGCCTGATACGCAACAATTGTGATAAAAACCCAAAGTGCAGCTTGTGTCAATCGTCGCTGAAGTATCTACAGTATGTGAATCGAAACATCATGCAAGTTTTCGGAAACTTTGATTCGATTGTCCAGGCTGCTAGAGTTTTTTCCACTCAAGCCCCAGCATTGCCCAAATATTCGGTAAAGCCTAGACCAGCAGTTCCAACGCTGCGGGCAACTGGCGGTGCAATTATTCAGGCGTCAAAGTCCGTTAAGAATTCGAAAACCCGTAAATTACAGAAAACCAAAAAGTCACCCACGCTGAATCCTTCCAAATCGGGCAAAAGTATTGGCAGGGCGAGCACGGGCAATAACAAAACGAAACTGGGTAGCAAGAGTCATTCGGGACAAGGGAAGATGATCCTAAAAAACAAATTTCGTGCCAAGGGCGGTAGATCTTTGCCCCCAAAGCTGACCAAGCAGCTCAGTAAGGTTGTTCGCAGCGCAAGCCAATATCAAAATCTGCACGGTGTACGTTCCAAGCTAAAGAGCGCCCCAAAAAAACAGAAAAAAGTACGTCATCTGCCACAGCCCACTAGCATCAACTGGAATCTACTCAAACGCAATCTGCCCCAACGAGTAAAGCCATATGGCGTTCATTAAATTGTCTATACAAGGCAGTGAGAGCGTAGCTGCAATCAAACTGTGTGGAAGTCGGAATCTGAAAAGCGGATAAAAACAAAACCTACATCCAATACCATCCTGTAAAGCCAAACTCCGTTAGACACAAAATTCTCTGTTAGTTGCAACTTTGTAACATTTTTAAATCCTTTAAAATTCGTTATAAATTTTTAACAATTCTCTAAATGTTTCTTTCAATTTGATAACCGGGA
The DNA here is from genome assembly GCA_018903715.1 of Zaprionus davidi. Classification (NCBI taxonomy): domain Eukaryota; kingdom Metazoa; phylum Arthropoda; class Insecta; order Diptera; family Drosophilidae; genus Zaprionus; species Zaprionus davidi. The sequence goes on from JAEIGL010000003.1 coordinate 4,784,700, forward strand.
CATGGTTACGCATGTGACGTGTCTCAAATTAACATAATTTCCCGTTATCACGGCTGCACGGGGTATGTTAAGCTCGCCTTTTTGCCCTTTTTGAATTTGTAAAATTTCCCGGAATATTTACGATGGCAGGCAGCATTTATGGACATTGTTGTGCCTATTAGCAAGAGGCGTATTCAAATTCCATAAAGTACGTAATTTCAAGTCAATTTTCGACCTAATTTAACAAATTTCTGTTTTGACGGCTTTTAGTAATATTTTGTTACATTACGTTGGGCTTCGCCTCTGCTTGTATGACACAGCAATCACAGTCACCTACTGTATCGACCTTTTATCCATACACACAAACTGCAGCTATGGCCATCCGTATGAAAACCTATAAAACGTCTTACTGTTGCACGCATGTACAGTTTATTTAAGAACTTTGGGCCACCCCTTTTCTGGGTAGTAGTTTTTTGCATAACAATTTTAGAGGAACGAACTTTTACGGGCATTCCAAAGTCAAGCTTACTCGACATTACCTTTCTCACTTGTTGTCATTGGTTTTTATACATTTCGACCATTGAAAATGTATGCAATAGACAGAAAGAGGAGTGGGAGACTAGACATCAATTTGAATTGACACACCTGGTAGTATTCTGTGAGTTAACTTATGCAGACTTCTATGGGTGACCCCATAAAATGAATAGGTTCTTGCTTAGGATCACTAGTTAAAAGAGTTAATTGAAGCGAGTCTGTCTGCTTGCCCGTCTATTTGAACGCTAAGATCTTAGCTATTTTATAATCTAGAGATACCAAATTTGACATGAAGGTTTATGTAAACTGTCCGCATATAAAGTTTATTTTAAGTTGCCACGCCCACCGCCCCGCAAACCGAGTTTGAGTATAAGAATTACAACTAACTGACTTACACCTATACTTAGACCTATCTACAAATTGTCGAAACTTCAATCAAACAATAAACACTGAAGTTATTTAAGAAAGTATAAGCATAAAACTAAGTGCTCGTGTCACTGAACAAGGGAGACAGGCGAGCTTCATTTGATCTGTCGTACATTGAAGTTCTTTTTATGGCATTTCAGGTCGAAGGGTATCTAATTGTCATGTGCGCACGATTGTAACCTTCGCCGCCGGCTTATTGTGCGCTTTTGTTTTGAATTTTCTTTTTTGTATTAATTGCTGCAAATATTATTTTGAATTCGAGTGTTGACTAACACGCAATTAGTGTTCTCTTGCAACCCCCTTTCAGCACTCGCAACATGCCCCAGCTCCTTGCCTGACCTACAGAAGCTTTGAGCGCGTGTGCCACAACCAAATATTTTGTCAATTTAAATTCAAGCGCTTCGCAAACGGTCACCAGGCACACGGCGCGCTGGGGTTGGGTTTCGTTAGAGAGAGGATAGCACTTGTGGGACTGCCGGAAAACGGGTAAGAAGATTTCGAACCCAACTGACTTTTTTGGGCCGCGTCCGGCAGTTTGACAATTTTTCGCCATGCGCCCTAAAATATGCCGCATACGCAGCTGTGACCCCGCTCCCTAGAGAGCCAATCCGACATTTGTTTATTCCGCCACTAACCATTTGTGTGTGTGCGGGTGTGTGTCTGTGCGGGTGTGTGTGTCCATGTGTGGGTGCTCGCTTCAATGGCCATTTGGCTAAAACTTATTAGACACGAGTGTATTTAGCGCATATGTGCCTGGTTATGTGTAACTAACTGCGGGCTCTGCCCTCTTCCAGGCCACAAGTCTGACAATTCCGTACCTACGCTAGTGTGTGTGTGTGTGTGCACAATCACACAAGCATAAATCGGATTCCCGCAGCATATTCGTAAACGCAACATGGGAATATTGAACCATTTCATAAGTTAAATATAAAATAAACATGGTTCACACACATACAAATTCAAATGTTAATTATATCAGAATTTTGTTTTAAAGGCCGCAAGCATTATATGATTTCAAAGCTGACCTCAAAATGTTATACAGTATTCTTCAGTCAATTGATGTTTAATTGAATAAAATGCAAAATGGTTTTGCATTCTTTGGAAATGTGAATAATAAATTAATAAATAATAAACATGAATATGTCAAATGCAATGTTAATATATAAAGACAACAACAATTATTATATTATATATGTTATATAAAATCATATTAAACAAAAGGTAATTGACAAATAAACATTGAACACATATTCCACATTTTCTTAATTATATTCTTATCCAAACTTCAACTCTTCATTACTTGCAGGGTATTTTCAAGTCGTACAATACGTTAAGCTTAAATTGAAAATATTAATTTGCCTCCTTCTCCCTGTAAACGGGGCCAAAACAAGGTTGGTGGCCCGTGTGGAAAACTGTGTGACGCTGCCGCAACAATTCCTTTGTAATTAGATAACGCAACAAAGCAGCAACATGGGCACCGCAGCATTTCCGTTCCGTAACCTCCCCCACAGCACCCCTCCCTCTCCGTGCTGCATCTCGTTCGAGCCGCTTGACCAGGCCCAGACAAGCGTATTCGATGCGCTGCGAACACACGACACGCCCACACAATGAGGGCAACTGCGACGCAACCAACACACTGCTAAAATTCCCAAAACGTAAACCCCTTCTCCGTTCCCTCTCTCACCAAGTTGCTGCATTTCCCGGTGAAAATTCGTACGTAAAATGTTTTAGAGCCTTTTCTGATTATTTTGCAAAATCGCAACATTTAGCGTTACCATTGGCAGCATAATTAGCCACCACCACGCCCATAGAAACACAGCCCCACTGCCTCTGTACACTTCTCCACACTCCTGCCCACTCCTGCCCATCTCTCCTGTCCCCTCTCGATACGCATTTCTTGTTATTGTGCAATTTCGCACCCATCGCGCACGCTCGACTGCATTTTGCCGTTGCAGATAAGGAAGATTTTAATCAATCGATGCAAGGCGCACTCAATGGAAGAACAATTCGAGTAGCAGCCTCAACAATTAGCTACGATTTGCAAATTGGATTAAGCCAAGCAACGGATCAGGCACGTGTGCTGACACGCAAATTTATCACGCTCAAGAAGCATTCAAGTTGGAAGCTGACTCCCAGCTTGAGGGCATTGCGTGATGCAGCACGGCTACGGCTACGACTGGCCATAATTAGCTGAGGAGAGGAGTGGGACAGCGGAAAGGGAAAGGGGCGGGGGGGAAGGTGGTCCAAACAAATGACCCACAAGCAGAAGATTTAGTGCGCTCTCATGCAACTAAACTTAATATTTCACGTGCATTTAACCTCCGGGTTTAAATGTCGTAATTTTCTCATTGGCATCCAGCCGCACCACACTACATCCCTCCCTCCCCTCCCCCACCTTCTCCTCTCCAGCGCTTCCCGAGGCATTGCACGAATGTTTTACTGTCTCAAAGTTTGTCTCAATTACGTGCGTGCCAGACTGGAGCAGCTACTTCCCCCTTGCCAGCCTGAGCCGGCACAGATATTAAGCTGCTATGAGGAGTGCGTCGAGTCGAGTTCTCAGTATAGAACATTTCTCAGCGCGTACCGAAGTTTCAGTTCAGTTTCACTTCTAGCCAAGGCGACCTACAACCACCCCATGCCCCCGCCCCTTTCAGTTTGTCATTGGCAACTTTTTAATTAAAAGTTTCATCCGAGTAATGGGATATTTGCACTAGGAAATGCGACGAAGACGACGGAGATGAAGATAGAGACGCAGTCGACGATACCACGATGATACTTGTGCAATATTTGTGGGTGTCGTGCTGGCTGTGCCACTTTGACTCGATTGGTTGCAAGTATCTAATTGCCAAAAGGATTTGCCTTACAAAATGTTGCGTTGACCCACCAATATACCCACCTCCCCCCCCCAACATCGTGTCTCTCCCACTGCCAATTCCTTTTTTATTGGCCGCCAAACTTTTGCCAGCCACTGCCAAACTATGCCAACCCCAACCCCCTCTCGTCTTTCCTCGCACAACCGCCGCACAACGTGAACCAAGTTAATGAGCGGCTAACGTCACGTGCGCAATTAATGTGAAGCCGTTTTAATTAAGGGGCTGCTAGCCGCGTCCCAGTTGCGATGATCGAGCGGACCAGCCCGAAGGTAAGCGAGTGCTAGACTAAAGCTTATCAGGCTTTAAAATTTTCACTTTCAAAACGCAGAGATATTAAAAAGTTTATACATTTAATAATCTACTGTAATGAGAGTTGAAGGTGTTACAAACCAGAATCACTGGACGAGTAGATTTGGCCTTGTCCGTTTGTCTGTCTGCGCGAAGCCGCAACTATACAGACACCAAATATGGCACGAAATATTATATACATATACAGATGTTCTAGTCTATGGTTCTCTGTAGCTGTTCAGGCAGTTACTAATGTAATGTTGGTATAAACTACTGGCTTGCAAATCAAGTCGCACTTGTAATAATAATACACAATTATTTTATTATTAATTTAAATGCCTTTATTAAGTAATACATGAATGTTTTCTGTCGTTTCACAATTTCAATCCGTTGACTTGACATTCTTAAACCATAGAGACGGTGTCCCGCTCCTTATGCGTTATTCAACACTATTCTATCGATTGGGATTTTGGCAGAGTTATCGCTAACTAAATATGCTTAACGATAGTGTATCGACTCACACTTAATAATATAAGACTGCTAATCATCGTATATCGATCAGCATTTTCATATGAAGCTTGATATTTTCCAATCAGCTAAAACTTCAAATTGTAAACCAATTTAAATATAACTAAGTATAAACACAGAATGCATTTAAATTAACGCTATTCATAGTTCCAAACTTCAGTATATTGAGCAAAGCACTGCACTTGATTAACGCTTTCTTTACTTGTTTCTTTAACTTTTGATCCCAAATTTTAGCTTTCAATCAGTTCATTTCAGCTCACACCTAGTGTCTTTAAAACAACAACCCACTTGCCTTGTACACCTTCCAACGTTATCTAAAGAGCTCTTTTTTCACTTTATGCCTTATTCCTTTGGGCAACTTTGTCGAGGAACAACTTCATAAAAGATGAATGTCAACTAATTTTCAGTGCGTCGAACCTTTTAATAAGCAACATAAAGAACCGTTTTGACTTGGGTGCGGCTATTTTTGGGTTGAAATTTAAGCAAAAGGGAAACACCCATAGACACAAAGCAAGTCTTTACATGTTGGACAGTGTAAGCAGTCCAGTCTGCCTTTACGGATGTTTAGAGCAGCAAGGGCGTTGCCTAATCGCAGGCGGATGTCCGCTCAGAAATTTGCTTTCATTGTTTTCAGTTGTTCCAGGCGCTTTTGCCTTTTTGGCATTTCGAACATTTCGTCCTTTTTTTCGACGTACATACGTCTGTATGTGTGTGTGTGTGTGTGTATTGGGTGTATGTGTGTTTTTGTCGTGCTGCATTCTTGTCGAGTTTGTTGTCAGCATTCCCTTTCAATTTCCTCATCCACTCGAACCAGCATCCTTCCGCTGACTTGTCGTCGTCATCGGGAGCAATCCAACAATGTCTGCTCCACGTCGGTCAATCGTCAGCAGTGAATCCAAATGACAAAGCTCCCCGTCCGTTTGTCAATCAATTGTGAATTGTTTATTGAATGTTGTCGTTAGGCCGCACACAACACCACCGCCAAGAATCATATTTGTTGTTGTTGTTCTTCTTCTTCTTGTTGTTCGACTTGTTGTTGCTGCTACAGCAAACTGGTTTTGTTTCAACATCGAACAGCAGCTGACCAGGCTGACTAGGACAAGGACTAGGCCAGGCAGTCGTCAGCGTTGTTTACACTGCCAATGGCAAATGCTTTGTCTCCTATACTGTCTCTCCTTTTCTCTCCCTCTCTCCTACTCACTCTCTTTCTCTCTCTCTGCCTCCCTCTCATTCTCTCTCTCTCTCTCTGTCTCTATCTTTTCGCCTTTTTTGCGAGGCGTTTTAATGGAAAACTGTGCACTGATCGATTTGTTGATGTTGTCAGGCGCTTTGTCCCATGTCCTTGCCATGGCATACCCTAGCCAGGCACCATACGCCATTTGTCAAGCAATTTGTAACATGGCGAGCAGACAATTAAATCAATTAACTTGCAGGCAGCCCCAAAAATTCAGCGAAATTGTCAGTTGCAAGTTGTCAAAAAGAGAAAAAGGAATTTTTAAAATTGTTTAACCACATGAAACTTGTTGGCAAACCAGCCTGATTGTATATAGAATAGAGAGTAGTCTTCACTCATTAGCTAAAGGTAGAGTATTTCAGCTGCGTGCATGCCTTATCCTGCATGCCATGCCCTGCTCTGGCCAGATTACTAATACGCAGTGTGGTCGCTTTAAATAGATACTATTCCCAGTGCTCTCATAATCTTGCCCAAATAGCTTTTGTTCGACTCGAATAGTGTTGACTCGCCACACAAACACACACACATACACATGCAAAGTCGAGCATGCTTAACAAATGCATGAAATGGCTTTTAAACGAGCGCGACGCCGTGCAGTCTGACAGACGACAACGACAGCAACGCCGCGTCGCGTTGGCATGTGATGATTTGTTCGTTCATAATGAAACTCATCAGCAGCAGCAGCAGCACCGCTAGCAGAGCAGAGAGAAGGCTGCGCAATTGGCTTGGCATAAATTCAAAAAGAACAAAACGTAGTAAAAATACGAAACCAATGCGACAGGCAAGCCGAGAAAGAGAGGAAGAAAAAGTGAGTGAAGATTGTGGTAAAAGCATTTTGCAGTTTCATTTTTCATGGCTCAGTGCCGGACGCTGTCCGTCGTGCGCTCCCTCTCTCTCCACCTCTCTCTCTCTCTCCCGCCACCTCGGTCTCTGTGCGATTTACTTAATTTGAAGTGAGCCTGGACCATCAAGAAACTGCTTTTAAAATCAATTTGGCGTTTATTTTTCTTGGGGGTTTTGCAGTGCTTTGCCTTGTTGCTCTTGTTGCTTTTCTTTTCCTTTCTTTTCCTTTTTAATGTTTGCCTTGGACCCGCTGACTATTTATGCACATATTTTTCCGGCTTCATGGCAGCACTTTCAGTTCGGTTCGACAAATGGACACCGTAGAATGCGAGAGAATGAAAAGCTTTTCAATTTAACCGCAGCGAAACTGACGTAACATAATCTGTTTAAATGTTAAACTTATTATTTACAGTTACACACAGACCATACATAAGTACAAACAACTCTCTGTCGGCGGAGTGTGTGTGTGTGTGTGTGTTTAACATGCAGTCAAAGAGTAAGTGGAATTTAAGTCGAGCACAAACAGAGCGACAAGCAAATTCATTAAGATGGTACAGCAGACACGCCACGCCCCCTCCCCCTCGCCAGGGCGTACGCTAGTTAAGCTGCTCCACAAAAGACCGCAACAGTTGTGGCTGCCAGTGGAAATGAGGGCGCTGCATTTATCCTGAGGGTGACTGCCAGCCAGATGCAGCCCGAGTTGCTTTCCTGATGCGATGTCGCTGATATTTAAAAGTGAAGTTGCTCCACTATCAAAGTTATATTGCGATCCGAGATGTCATCATCAGCATCAGCATCATCACCGTCGTCATCCTCATCATCTTCATCATCACTATCAACATCATACACACACTTGTCATACCCTGCACGGGGGCACAGATACGGGGGGTATATCGATTAGAGGCAGCGCAAGCGGGCAAAGTCAACATTGCCCTGCATCCAAATGGTCTTTGAGTAGCTCTCGAGTGGAGTTACTTGAGTTCTTGGCAGTGCACTGCAGGGCATCTCCTAGCTGAGCACTTTCGAGTCGAGTTGAGTCGAGTGAGAGTCGAGGCTTGTTTTTTCTTACCGTACTTGCGGTAATTGCGTAGCATTTTAAGCACGCTGGCAACACTCACTGCTGCTGCTGCTTACTTGACACATGTCACTCACTCTGCCAGTCGGGCAGTCTCTCAGTCAGTCAGTCTCACAGTCATTCTCTCAGTCAGTCTCTCAGTCGGTTACTCAGTCGGTCTCTCAGTCAGTCACTCAGTCAGTCACTCAGTCCGTTCGTGGTTAGGCAAGTGCAAAGCTTTGGGCCGGAACGTTCGCTGCAATCCGCCTGGCAGAGAGTCTACTTACTGTATGTGTGTGTGTGTGGGTGTACGTATAAAATGCACTTGCCTTGGCTAAAGTTATTCTTGTTGCTGTAGCACTTAATGCTACGCGTGTGTGTGTGTGTGTGCTCCTTTATGGAGTGGTCATTGCCTGGCATTTTGAAGCATTACAAGCACGTTTCTTCTGGGGCATTTTTAAATTTCACATATTACGCATACGCCACGTATGGCCAGCATATTTTCATTGCCTGCTCATACTTTGCAACTGAAACTTCAGCAAATGGAAAACAGATTTATGAATAACAGCAGCTCTATATGCACATATATATTTAGTGTGTATGTGTTAATCGCGATGCAGCTACGATTTGGATGCAGTTGAAGTTGATTTCGAGTTATGCGAACGGAAATTGCATTTCACTTGCTTCGTGCTGCGCAATTAAAGTCTGTTCCAGTGGGAACGAGGGGCAGGGGAGGTTAGCTGTCATTAAACTTTGCCCATTTGCATTAGAAACTGCTGCTTGCTCCGACAGGCGCAGCTCGCACACACTTTAAAATCAGAGTTTCTTGTTCTCGCTTAAAGTTTGATCGATATGCGATGTGCGAGTGTGCGAGTGTGCGAGTGTGTGTGTGTGTGTGTGTGTTGGTGCTGCGGCTCGCGCTGACGCCCAGCTGCTGCCAAGTGGTGCTGCCTGGCATTAGACACCATGCAAGTGAGTGACTGCGGGTCAAAATCATTTCAAAACCAAACGCCGCGCCGAGCTGTTTGCCTTGTTCGTCATTAATTGATTCGTTTGCCTTGCGACCATGTCCGTGTCCGATGGCGATGTGGACATGGATGTGAATGCAGCTCTGCCCATGGCCAGCAGCGATGATGACTCCCTGCCCATGCCCGGCAGCCAGCAAGGAGGCGTGCTGCGTGATTGGAGCGATGCCCGCTTGGAGCGCGTGGCCAGCTACACGACGACCACAATGCGACTCAAACCCGACAAATGGTCCAAAATGATGGCCAATGATACTTTCCGGGTGAGTATCCCGTCTCTCTCCCTCCCCCTCTCTCTCTCTCTCTCTACCTCGCACACACTTCATTTCACGCCTATCTGCAGTGCATCGTGCTGGACTGGCTGCACGGCCGCAGTCGAGTTCTCATCATGACGCTCAGCCCGGGCAGCGAACTAGTGCCGCGCAGCTGTGTAAGTGATCTGTATCGCAGTTATATGTTGCCTGCAGCGGCGGCAGCCACGCGCAACAGCAGCAGCAGCGCCACCGACGGCACTACAGCTGTCGGTAATGATGCCACCAGTGCTGCCACAGCAGCTGTGGTGGCAGCGGCAACCACGACGGGCACACTGCTGGTGCCGATGCCGCTCGCCTCGTCAAGCTTCACCACGCTGGACGGTGTGCCGCGCGGCAAGTGTGCCTACTTTATACGCCACAATGTGGCACAGCCGCTGACGGCCGCCAACTTCCAGAGCACCGTGCTCTATGGTGACTTTCCAGTGCACAGCAAAATCGAAACAATGTCGCTGCTCTTCGATGATGTGCTGCAGCCACTGCTGGAGCGAGCAGAGCGCCAGTGGCCTCAGCCTGTGCGCAAGGATCTGCAGGCTCGCATCAAGGAAGTGCGCAACACGCTGACAGAGGTGGGTATGGATGGGGGCGGGGGGGGTGGTGAACAAATCATGAATTGTACTGCCTTATCGCTGCGCATTAATCGAATTGAGTGCAGCGAGGCGAGCAGACAAAGGCAGCAGGCCCAAGTCCGAATGTATTTGGGCTTAATTGGGCAAACTTTTCATGTGTCTATAAGCGCTATTTATACTTTATTGTTATCCCCCTGCAGATTAAGGGCAAGACCAACAATCGCACGATTTTATCGTTATTAGTTTCGCCAACAATCGTCGACGAAGTGTCCCTCCAGCTCGACCGGGGGTAAGTGTTTGATGAAGAAGTAGAATAAGTAGAACAAGAAGAAGTCGTAGAAGTCGAATACGCAGCACAGTCCATTGTCCTTCCTGCTCGTTGCCTCTCTCAGCTGCCACCGCTGACTCTTTTTGGTTTCCCTTTTGTTTTGTTTATGTAGCCGGAAATCGATGCAAGGGTGAAACAGAAACTTTTGCCCAAGAATATCCTCAATGCCATCCCCGCCCCTGCCCCAGGTTTAATTAATGATTTGCCCATCCCTTTCCGTTTTGCAACAAACAAAAACGAATCTAATAAAATATGCGAAAAATTGTCAATTGCCTTTTTGGGCATTTGCTCTAATTAAATCACAATTGATTTAATTGACAGAGAGCAGACAGAAATGAGAACTCATATCAATATTAGTTATTGCACACCGAGTACTCGATTGCATTTGGAATCTGCATGTGCAGTTGATAAATTGGCCAAAGATTTTATGGCTTGACTGGCAGCAAACGATGACATAATGGAAACAAGTTATTAAATCAAATGAATGGGGGTCAGTTTTATTACGTATACGTACTATTTTCGACAGAAAGTCAATGAAAGTTGGGGAGAGAATTAAAAGGGGGAGACAGAGGGGGAGAGAGATGGACAGCAGCGATAGAGATAGGAAGTAAGGGGAAATGGAAGAAGAAATGGGCACACATATATGAAGAGATCAATATAGAAAGGGGAAACGAAACAGATTTATATTTCTACATACGTATGCGTAAAATTTGCAACATGCAGTCAAAGAAATTCAGAAGAGTTAGAAAGAGAGGGAGGTTCCATAAATCTACAATTCTTCCTTGTTGCTTACAAGTAATCTGCGACCCGCAATGGATCCAAAATTTCGCAACCTACTCGAAGAGATGTTCATCAACTGGACCACACAGATGCATGACATAGTCATGGAACGTTCAGAATCGGTGGGTCTAACTAGCACATCGCAGACGACGACAGCGACTCCGACAAAGCATTTGAATCTGGTTGCACTGCCGGCGCAAGAGATTGCATTCTGGACAAATCGCAAGCTCAATTTGCAGAACATCTACGAACAACTGCGCGAGGAGCAGCACAAGCGACTGGCCTGCATACTGGAGCGCATCGAGTCCGTGTACTATGAACCCTATGCACGGGGCTTCCGTCAGTTGGTAACTGCCTGGCTAGAGGCCAAGGATGTCTCGCTGTGGCTCCAACCGCTGCTGCGGCAAACAGCAGCCTTCAATTCGGTGCAATTCAGCAATGCACTGGAACTAGTGGCACCGCTGGTCCACGTGCTGCACCTGATCTGGACAAATGCGCACAACTATCGCAGCACACAACGCATGAGTGTCCTGCTGCGCTGCATCTGCAACATGTTGGTGCATCGTGCTGCCGAAGATCTTGAATTTCCACAGCTCTTTCAGGGCGACGCCGATGAGGGGCTGCAGCGAATACGCAAGACTGGCGATGTGCTGGAGTTCTTTAAGTGAGTGTTCGTTGGGGAATGTTGAGAAGATCTTGCTGTTATTTTACGTTGGCTTCACAGGCAACGGATGCTGCACTATAAGGAGCGCTATGCAAGTGGGCAAATTCTATTGCCAGCACTGCCTGGTTCCTCCACGGCTGCTGCGCCGCCAACGCCGCCGACACCTGACGATTTGGCGCAGCTGTGGCGCTTCTCCGACGAGCAGGTGTTTGGCCAAACACTCGATGGCTTCCTGCTGCAGTTGACGGAGCTGCGTCATGTCTTCGATGCTGCCGTGCAGTTCCAACAGCTGGAGAAGCTTGAAATTGGCGGTTTGCGTGGTAAATTGCTCACTGAGCGCATCAGGCAGGTCAGTATGAAGGGGCAACTCTCTCTCTCTCTTTTACAACTCCCTCTTCCAGATCTTCAACGAGTTCAAGTTACTCTTCGAGCAATGGACCGATGTGGACATCGATCTGGCTGCCCCGCCTGCCCACAAATGGAAATGCTTCAAGCGCGAGCAGAGCATTTTCTTTGCCCGCATGCAAGTGCTGGAGCAGAAGTTGGCCACTGTGCTGCAACAGGCATACGAGCAATGCCACAGCTGGATGCAGTTGCTCAAGCTGACGCAAATGTTTGGCTTGCTGCTGCAACGGAGTGTTGTGCAAGCAGAGCTGGTGCATCTGCTGCCGCACATGCTGCAGATCTATCACGAGGAGCTGCAGCAGCTGGAGCAGAGCATGGCCACGGTGTTGCTGCAGTATCAGCTGCAAGGATTGGATGCATTGCCTGCAGCCTGGAACTTTCCACCGGTTGCAGGTGCCATGATGTGGCTGGAGCAGCATTTCCATCGCTGCGATGAGCTGGGCGCCAAGGAGCTAACGGGACTGATCGTGCAACTGTGAGTGTGGGAAGGATTCTCTATAAAGATTCTTTACATGATCTTCTCTACATGCCTTAGTTTGTCAGCCAAAACGGAGCTGATTGTGCTGCCCTTGCCATGGGATGCGCTTTGTACGCGTCGCAATCTGCTTACCACCAAAATGTGCAATCTGCAGCTGAGCATATGGCACAACTGGCAAGAGAGCATCGAACAACTGATTACCCAAGGCCTGTCCGAGCCGGTACTGCTGCAGTCTCAGGGAACTGGTCAACCACTACAGCCAAACTTTGCCCAGTCGCTCTTCACGCTGCTCAAGGAGACGAAGTATCTGCTCTCCCTGCAAGCTGCCGGAAGTCTCTCTTCGAAGCTCTTTCAAATGCCCGATGTGCTGCTCACGCTGTACGTGGACAAAGACGCCTATTGGCAACGTCGCATACGCCTGGTGAAAATAGATGAGTTCTACAACGGCATACGGTCGGGGCAATGTGCCGAAGCGGAGCTGCAACTGATTGCCAGTGAGTTAGCCACAATCGATGAGCTGGTGGCGAGGGCAAGCACAGAGCTCACCTGGTGCAGCTATGGTGAGTGATGGAATGCAGTGCAGCTCGATTTAATATAATAGGTTGGCAAATATCTCCCTTCCGCCTTTTTGTCTTTTGAATTTCGCGGCTATGTACAAAGCGCTACAGAGCTCGTATCTGGCAACACTATACATAATTTGAAAGGTCTTGACATAACCTACAAAACGACGCTACGCATGGTTAGTTTGGATATTTCGTTCAACAGTTATAGACGTGTAAACATGGAGTTCACTAACGCCGAAATTCGCGCTATTTTAAAGTTTTCCTTCGTTAAAGGCAAATCCGCTAGAGAAACGTTCCGTGAGATTAATGGTGTTTTGGGGGATGGTACTCTATCACTTATATATCAACATATAATATATCAAAATATATCAATATATCAATATATCATATTAATGCATAAATACATAAATACATTAATATATCAATATAAAAATATATTAATATATCGATATATCAATATATCAAAATATCAAAATATCAAAAAAACAAAATATCAAAATATTACTACATTAATATACCTATACATCAATATATCGATATATGAATATATCAATATATCTAAATATAACTAATTATATCTTTATATATTTCGATATATCTAAATATCATATTATACCAATGTATAAATACACCAAATAAATTAGTATATCAATATATCAATATCAATCATGAATATATCAATATATTAATATATCAATACATTAATATATCATTATATATATATATATATATATATATATATAAATATCAATACAAATATATCAATATATTTAAATATATCAATATAACAATACATCAATACATCAATACTTATATACCATTAAAAGGGATTATCTTCTCTCGCTTGCAGATGCACCTCTTGTGGAGAACATCTACGACAAGTCGCGTGCACTCTACGCTCGCTTGCAGCAATCGCACGAGAACCTCTCGGCCATTTTGGGCAGCATGCAACGCTGGAGTCGCGAGCCACTGCATCAGCGCAGTCTCTACGGGCGCAATCTGCTCGATATGCGGCATCAGCAGGAGCGAGTGCGTTTGCGTCTGCTGCAGTGTGATGAGACGCGTTGTCTGCTCAATCGTCTGCTGATTGCCAACTTCTGTTTGTTCTTCGACTACGAGACGCAGCAGTTTCAATTGTATTCACGGGATCTCAGTGTGCAGGAGGTGAGAGAGGGATGGCCATTGTGTGCTTGCCTGCTCCTTGTTATTATTTGTTATTGTTGTCGCAATTGTTTATTGTCTACTCGACAGTTTGTGCGCGAATTTCCGGATGAGCAGCGACGTCAGTTTGGCAAATATTTAAGCAAAGTCGATGAGTTGATTTGCCAAGAAGTGCGCCAGGCCATGAGGATCAGGTGGAGTGACTGCTGACTACCCTCCATCCCCCACACTTGCATAACTTATTCCACGCACATTGGCATTCGCACCTGATCGAAACGCGAAAAATAATTGCGGCACACTCGACTAAATGCCACGGCACGCAAAGCACTCAACCAAGCAGCTAAGCCAGCAAAGCACTCGGCCAGCGCATTACCCACTCAACCGACGACCCTTATGCCTTTCTTCTTTACTCCTTTTCCCCCTTTCTCTCTGCCCCTTTACCTCATTCTTCTCCACGTGCAACAAAACAAGTTCATTACATTTTGGCACGCTGGCAGCGCCTTTCATGTCTCATCAAAACTAATCAAGTAAATGAACACGAATTTATAACTCACCCGCAACCGCAAGACAGACTGACAGACACTCACACAAATACACACCCACACACACAACTACACATAAACTCACAGGCAACCGCAGCAAAGACATACAGCAACAACAAGTAGTCGTCGTTGCTGCAGGCAGCGCATTCATGCGTCAATTGCATGTTTCACTTAACGGCACTTCGTGATTGCATGCAGAGTCGTCAGCAGCAGCAACAACAGCAGCAGCAGCAGCAGTAGCACCAACAATTACAACAACAATTGCAGCAGCAAACGAATCGCAAACGAAATAAGCACAAAACAAACTCAGCACTAAATTTAATTTTCGCATTACTCATACGCCGTGTAATTCAGTTTAGAGTATTTGCACAAGGAAATGACAGCAACAGCAACACCAGCAGCAGCAGCAGCTACTGCAACAAGAGCGACTCCCAATGTCGCTCGTGTAGATTCAAGTGCGGCCTTGCCAGGCATGGCTAGATTGCTGCTACAACAAATCACAGCGCCACAAGCGACAACGACAACTACAGCAGCAACAACAGCAGCAGCAGCAACAACAACAACAGCAGCAGCAGGAAACGATGCACCGCTATTCGAAGTGAAATTGGAGCTGACGGAAACGGAAATACGTTTTTCGCCTGCCTTTGATGCAAGTGTTGAAAATAATTTTCAACAAATTGTCGAGCAGCTGTTGCTGGATATAAAACAGACATGCGACTGCATGCCAAGAATTGTGTCTGACAGCGACGCGCCGTCTGACGAGGAGGACAACGAGGAGGCGCAGCATAAGGATGAGCATGAGTTCAGGCACAACACGAACTTCAGCCAAGGTACTTACTACGCCTCGACACGACACGACACACGAGACAAGACACAACAAGACGCGACGGGACGGACAGACGGTGTCAGATTCCCTGCATTTGCTTATGCCACTATCTCTGTTTCCTCCTCTACTGCTGGCCTGGCTGACTGCCTGACTGCAGCTGCTCCGGCTGATGACTTGGAAATGTTATGCGCCGCAATACGCCACGCTCTGGCCGACACGATGCAGGCGGCGTTGAATTATGCTGCCAAATTCCACGCCTATGCGTTCCTCTGGACCCAGCGCCAGGCCGATGTGCTCGCCTCCAGCATGCTGACGGCGCGCGAACAGACGACCCACATCAGTGGCAGCGGCTATGCCATCATGGAGACGTTCAAAAAGGAGGTGAGCCAAAAAAGAAAATAAAGCACAACACAACACAAAAAAAAAAGAACACTCGCGCCAACTGTGTGTCGACTCTGTGTTGCGCCCACGCCCAGACGGACAGAGGGACTGCGAGACGACGGGCGATGGGCGACGACGACGGTTGGCAGATGGACGACGGCAGAAGTGAGCGATCCGGAGCGAGAGTGGCTCGCTGGGTCACTCAATTGGCAACCACACAATTTACGTTGTGTAACCCCTGAGACCAATAACGCTTGATAAATGTCGACCATTTAGGGTCAAATGTGTGGCCGAATCGAGTGAGCTGAGCCAAATCTGTATGTGGATCTAAAATGGTGCACAGAGGGAGCAAGCAAGCGGGAAGTCGAGGCAGTGGCAACCTCTCTTTCTTAACCACATGGCGCCGCTCGCTGACTTATGCCAAACTAACGCTTGCGTATGCGTAATATTTTCTTTAAACAATTATCAAACGCCCCGAAAAGTATGCAATAAATAACCAAAAGACGCACAAGAGAAACGCGCACACAGAGGAGCAGATAAACAAGCAACAACAAATCATGGTCGGAAGACAATACGACTACGGCTGCCAGCATTGAGTGTCCAAATTAAATGAACGCAGCTCAGGCCAAAGGTCGAGTTTTCCAAACAACGAAACTGGGATATACTCTAAATAGAAGTTAATATTCAGTATATAAGTATATAGTAATGCTAAAATTAAAATACTATCGATGTAGCTGCAGTCGATAGCAATGCGATACTTTATTTCCAAGCAAACTAAACTACTTTCGATAGTTTTAGGTATTAAAGCTCAAACATGTTTAATGTCTGTTTAGGGGTCGGTAATTGCAATTGTTTTGCTTTTTAAGTATTTTAACTAAAACTATCGCATGTACTATTGACATTATGCTATCGATTGTATATCGATTACAGCAAAACTGTCAAAGGTATCAGTAAGCTCAATAGTAAATGTTTATGTGCCGACATTATGTAGATAGTTTACCTAATTTAACACTATAGTGAAGTGACCATCGATGTCACATGCTTTAGTTTGGCTTAAGTCAAAAACAAAACAATATTTCTAGCTGGAACCTAAAGCCATACCTGCTTTAGTTCCCAGTAGAATACCCACTGTAAAAGTCTGAAAATTTAGCCGCCTTAGCTAGCAACCTGATGTACTATGCCCCCTGAGGCAAAGGGCAGCCAAAATCACTGACCGGCACTTTATTTATGAGCGGCCATTGAGAGTCGCCTCTGGCGCAGCTGGTGCGCTTAATAAACACTTTGTTTGAGCCCGTACAAATACACATATGCGCACACACACATATGCGTATACTGAATAAGTATGTGCAGTTTGTATGAATATTTGCGAGTAATGGACACACGGATTTGGCTCTTTGTTGACCACACACGCACACACACAGACACACACATATGCGCTAAATTAGCAAATAAATTTGGCTTAGTTCAGGCAAATGAAGTTGTCAACGCCCTGCCGAGAAACCGAGCAACAAAACAAAGTAAAAACACTTCGTTCCTTGCCACAGATCGAGCGCTATAACGAATTGCACGACAGCATCGACCAATGCGAAAGTCAGCACTGCATAAACGGTTGGCTAGCTCTAGACCTAAAGCCGCTCAAGCATGGACTACTTAATCTGGCCTGCAAATGGTCGCATCTCTTCAAGAAGTGGCTATTGCGCTATGTACAGCGAACGCTACAGGTGAGTGTTCACATTATAGCTCCACTCTCTGTAGTTCGAGTTTGTTTAAATTTGGAATAGACTGTAAATGTATAAATGAAATGGTCACAATTCAACAAGTTTAGCTTTCATTGGATATTGAGATATGATTAATATCACTTTATATTAGTGCTGGAGACACATCGATGTTTGCTGAGATTTTTCAAACTGATGCTTATCGATGTAACAGCTATACTTCATATGCTCATCCCAGATCTTGGGAAGACGTTGTAAAATGATATCTTCTGTGTAATGGAACATTCTTGAATTCCAGCATTCAATGAGCCCGCATTTCCACAGCTGTTATATACTATACATTGACTTCATATCTATAATATCTCTCGCCCACCCAATTGCAGGAGCTGAACGCCTTCATAGCACGCAGTCAGAAGACGCTGCAGCTGTACATTGCACGTCAGAATTTCGAGGACCTACTCCGCGTGCTGACTGTCATGGCGGAAATCCGGCAGCGCGAGCCGTATGCGGACAATGTCTTCAAGCCGCTGAAGGACATAATGGCGCTGCTGAAGAGCTACAATGTGGAGTTCGAGGCGCAGTTGCTGCGCAGCATCGAACAGCTGCCGCTGCACTGGCAGCAGCTCAAGCAGCAGGCGCTGACCAAGCAGGAGGCGTTGCAGGAAACACGCTACTATCAGCAGCAGCGCGTAACGGCACTCATTGGTCTGCACACGTGCCACGTGCAACACTATGCGAAGCAATTTCAACGCATGCCGGTAAATGTAGCCAAATTTCATCGCGCCACATTCTGTTCAGCATATTTCCATCTTTCTCTCTCACTCTCTCTCTCCCGCCGCTTCGAGCAGTTCTTTCGTGTTCCATGTCCAGAAATTTACGATGTCTGCGATGAGGTTTACGTGCGACTTCATCGCTTTGGCAGCCAGCAGCGTCGCTTAGCGCGTTGGGCACGGCTGCTCGATATCGCGGAGCCCGATACGACCACATTGCAGCATTGTCGAACGGAACTTAGACGTGTCAAGGTAAACAAGACTGTGTGTGTGTATGTGTGGGTGTGCGACTGTGTGTGACAACACTTGTTTGTGCCCGCAGCAATTGTGGGACTTTGTGCGCGTCATCGAATCCTGCATTGTTGACTGGCATGCAACACCTTGGCAACGCATCGATACGGACGACGTGGAGCACGAGTGTAAGAAGTTCACGCGCGATCTGCGCACCCTGGACAAGTGCATACGCGACTGGGCCCCGTACGTTTACATTGTGGCCGTGCTGCGTGAACTGGTTGCCTCGCTGCGCGCCGTCACCGAGCTGCAGAATCCGGCAATCACCGAGCGACATTGGCTGGAGCTGATGCAGTTGGCAAAGGTACGTGAAGCAGGTGTGGCAACTGGGGCAGCTGTAGCAAATTATGTGTGCGCCCCTCAATAGAATTTGCCAAACCTCGGCGTCGGCCTTGCCTGGCATATCATTTCGACAAATCCATTTGATTGGGTTGCACCTCATTATTTAGGCATTGCCTGAGCTGGCGTGCCTTCGATTATTGTGTGCGTGTGTGGTCTATTTGGGTCGAGAACATCTTGTTAGTGACCGCAGACAAAGGCACAACCTCAATGCAGGTAATCTTCGAATCAATATCCTAAGATTTGCAGCTCAAAATGTAGTTTTGAGGTTTACTAAGTGGAGCAATGGCTATTGATATAGTTTATCGATCCATACGATAGTTTTGCACATCTCTTCATCAGTAACGATAGTACTTTCGATAGTTTTTTGACATGTTTTACTTAGATTTGCACTTTTAAGAATACTATGCTGACTCAGATCTCCATAATCCATTATAAGAAAGCTAAAATGCATACTTTCGGACAGTTTTAGAGGTTTCTAGCATTTGTAATGAATTCAAAACAAGGTAACACTGCAGCAGACTCATAATTAAACTTACAAAGTACAATAAAATTATATATATATATAGTTAAAGAGTATACTACAACGATAGCTTTACCGTATTAAACAGCTGCACTTAACTGCACTAGAAGATTCTTTAAAACGCGATGGGATAGCTACTTTAGTTAAACAGAGAACAGCAACGATAGTTACGATATTCGTTTCTCTCTAACGTATTTAATTGAACAACTTACTTAGTAAAAATATGCAAATGTATTTTGTAACTGTTGCAAAGCAGAAACAGGAATTAAAGTGAATGTTTTCTGTATTGCAGCAGCAAGATACAATCGCATTCATTCACAAAGTATCTGATTGCAAATCCCCTTTGCCTGTTTTCTCTTTTTTCTGACTTATTTGCAGCTAGTTGGAGAGCATAAATCGGAAGAGCTTGTAAGTAGAAATCACATACGGACAGCAATGAGGGATACACATACATATATTAAGAGGGATACTTTGTGCTGCAAGTTTTTGAATAATCTTTTCTGAGTGCATGGCAGCAACATGGCAAAGAGCTGTACCATAGTTGCAACTTGTAACTAAATTAATTCACAAATCCTCAATAATATGAACCAATTAGTACACACAGCCGAGGTTACAATTAACTAGAGTAGATTAACGTTGCCATGGCGACCATTATTGCAGCTTGCCGCATGTGGCAGGCAGTTAGTTACTCGAGAATTACAAGGTAAAATAATTATGAACAACAGATTAATGTCCGGCTCAGAGTCGACTGGAAACTTGAATTTCCATTTCGGATGTTGAATAATTGAATTTAATTGATGAAAATTATTGACGTGACTTCACACCGAACTGGGACAATTTGACTGGCATATGAATCTACTAATTATTCACATGCACACACACACAAATACCAATGCACACCCTGTGTCCTGTCCTAGCTCTCGTACAAATGCAACATGTCCACAACGCTGGAGCAGCTGCTCAGCCTGCAGCTGCAACAGCACGAAGAGGACATCAAGAATACAGTGGATCGTGCCATCAAAGAGATGACAGTCACGAAGGTGTTGGATGACATTAGGGCCACCTGGTCGCATTTGGAATTTGATTTGGAACCGCATCACTCACGTCCCACTGTGCAGCTACTGAAGGTCTCCGAGGAGCTCATCGAGACACTGGACGACAATCAAATGCAGCTGCAGAACATATCGACGTCAAAGCATATCGAGTACCTGCTCGACAAGTTGAGTCACTGGCAACGTGTGCTCAGCGGCATCGACAATCTGATTGTCAATTGGTTTGAGGTGCAACGCAAATGGATCTATCTGGAGTGCATATTCATCGGCTCCACGGACATACGGTCCCAGTTGCCGGCAGATGCGGCAAATTTCGAGCGCATCGATGATGATTTCATTGATTTGCTATCACGAGTTATCCACGTGCGTGTCGTCATGCAGGTGGTGCTGCAGCACGAGGATGTCCTGCTGCAGTTGCTGGAGTTGCAACAGCGTTTGGCCATGTGTGAGAAGGCACTGAATGATTATCTGGAGACAAAACGTTTGGCCTTTCCGCGTTTCTATTTCATCTCTGCGGCAGATCTGCTGGACATACTTTCGAATGGCAACAATCCGCAGGTTATCGATCGGCACCTGATCAAACTATTTGATTCCATACTGCGATTGCAATACGATACGAATACCACGCACGCTCTGGGCATGCATTCCAAGGAGAACGATGAGTATGTCGCCTTTGTGGTGCATCCGCAGCGCAGCGAACTCGCTGTCTTTATCGAATGCAGCGGCCGGGTGGAGCTTTGGCTGCGAGCCGTCATCCAACACATGCGCAGCACTCTCCACGAGCTCTTTCGACGGGCACTCAATGCATTTGGCGAGAAGACGCGTGACCTTTGGCTCTATGATTGGCCGGCACAGGTGGCACTCTGTTGTAGTCAGATTCACTGGACAACAGATGTGAATCGTTCGTTTGCCAACATGGAGGAGGGCTATGAGGGCGCCATGAAGGAGTTGCACAAGCGTCAGATAGCTCAACTCAACGCCCTGATCAATTTGCTGCTGGGCGAACTCTCACCTGGCGATCGGCAGAAAATAATGACCATCTGCACGATTGATGTGCATTCTCGCGATGTCATTGGCAAAATCATAACGTCCAAGGTGGACAACTCGTTGGCTTTTCAGTGGCAGAGTCAGCTAAGGCATCGCTGGGATGACGATCAGATGTCATCGTCGGGCAGTTCAAGCACAGTCGGTGGTGGCGGCGGCGGCGAGGAGGATTGTTTTGCCAACATATGCGATGCTGAGTTCCGATATGCATATGAATATCTGGGTAACACATCAAGACTGGTTATCACACCCCTCACTGATCGTTGCTATATCACGCTTACTCAGGTGAGTGAATAACTATTTAAATTATCTTATTTTCATACATATATTTTGTATTTTAATAACTGTTTGTTGGTTAATTTGACTATGTGGCAACGCCACAGTCAGTGACATTGCCAATCACATTTTAGTTCCCCCAAAAATAATTTTTATATTTGATCGATTACAATTAGCAATCGATAGGAAACTGCTGCGATGTAAAACGACGCTTATCGCAATTTTTAAAGGCATCCTCAACAAAACTAATTTTGAAAAAATTATAAGACGCTAGAAGTCTAATTATTTTATACGTAACTCTGCTTTGTCTGCGTCATGTGTTTATATGTTTTATTAATTTGGTAAATACCTCAAATGCAATGAGATCATGTGCAGTCTAACAGCCTCCCGAATTTGTCATCGAGCTGTAAGCTCAATAAATATAATTTGTTTGCGTAATTGCAAGTTGCTTGTTATGTACAAAATACACCAAATACATACAATATCACGCACATAACTTATTTATATAAATCACTCAACATAAATAAAGATAAACAATTTAAGAACGAAGTAGTGTTAATTATTTTCATAATTTACATGTTGCCAACTACTGTAAAGCAACGAGGCAAAGTTATTTTCTCCAGTGTTGAGAAGAAGAAAAGCAACTACTGCCATTTATTGTTTGTGCTTATTGCATTTGTACAAATTTGTGTGCAAAGAAAATGAAAACGAAGTGAAATAACTCACGCTGCAATGCCAGACAATATTCCAAGTTGCGCAAATTTGTCTGTGTATCAATCTATCTCAATTCCAGTAGTAAGCATTGAAAATGGACTAGCACGTACATATACCCACACACAAATATATATGTACATATATAAACAGAGAGACCAGGTCGAACTCAGGTATTTTCCAATTAGTGCAGATTCCTTTGAATCCTTAATTTGTTGGCATTTGGTGTTGATTTTATGGCATTTTCGCTCGTATTAAAATTAAACAACTCGTTAGTGGAAAATAAATGCCGTTTGCAATTTGCATGCACGAGCACACAGACACACACCTACCCACAGACACATATTTAACTGGTGCACTATTTGAACGCTCCCCGCAGTCGCTGCATCTGGTAATGGGAGGCGCGCCCGCCGGCCCAGCCGGGACCGGGAAAACGGAAACAACCAAGGACCTGGGACGAGCACTGGGCGTAATGGTTTATGTCTTCAACTGTTCGGAGCAAATGGACTACAAATCTTGCGGCAACATTTACAAAGGGCTGGCCCAGACCGGCGCATGGGGCTGCTTTGACGAGTTCAATCGCATCTGCGTGGAGGTCCTGTCCGTGGTGGCAGTCCAGGTGAAGACCATACAGGAGGCGATAAAGGTGCGACCGCAATGTCGGTGACGAAGAGAGGAGCGTTCGCAAATTGATTTTACCTTCCACTTCTTTGCAATGCTGCACATTGATTACATTTCCCTTGGTATTTCCGCGGACGCTGCCTTCGTTACCTACCCATCTTGTCTGCCTGCCTGTCGTGCAACCATGCACCGTGACTTGCCTGCTGCTGTTGCTTGTGATGGTGCTGGTCCTGCTGTTGCTGTTGCTGGTGCTGGTGCTGCTGTTTACAGATGCATAAAACCCAATTTATCTTTATGGGCGAGCACATCTCACTGGAGCCGTCGGTTGGCATTTTTATCACCATGAATCCTGGCTACGCTGGCCGCACCGAGCTGCCGGAGAACCTGAAAACATTGTTTCGCCCGTGCGCCATGATTGTGCCGGACTTTGCTTTGATTTGTGAGATTATGTTAATGGCCGAAGGCTTCCAGGATGCTCGTCTGCTGGCACGCAAATTTATCACACTGTACACGCTGTGCAAGGAGCTGCTCTCGAAGCAGGATCACTACGACTGGGGCCTGCGTGCCATCAAATCTGTGCTGGTTGTGGCCGGCACACTGAAGCGCGATGACCACAGTCGGCCAGAGGATCAGGTGTTAATGCGTGCGCTGCGTGACTTTAACATACCCAAGATTGTAACAGAGGATGTGCCCATATTTATGGGACTGATTGGTGACCTCTTTCCGGCCCTGGATGTGCCGCGCAAGCGTGTCTTTGAATTCGAGAAAACCATTCGACGTGCCGTGAATGAAATAAAGCTGCAGCCCGAAGAGGGATTCCTGATGAAGGTGGTGCAGCTGCAGGAACTGCTCGATGTGCGGCACTCGGTGTTCATTGTTGGCGATGCTGGCACGGGCAAAACCAAGATCTGGCAAACGTTGCGGGAAACTTACCGCATACAGAAATTAAAGCCAGTCTGCCATATACTCAATCCCAAGGCATTGTCCAACGACGAGCTCTTCGGCATTGTGAATCCCACGACTCGCGAATGGAAGGATGGACTCTTCTCCTCCATCATGCGAGAACAGGCCAATATGCCGCCGGGAAATCCCAAGTGGATTGTGCTCGACGGCGACATTGATCCCATGTGGATTGAGAGTCTTAACACTCTGATGGACGACAATAAGATTCTCACGTTGGCAAGCAATGAGCGCATTTCGCTAAAGCGCGAGATGCGACTACTCTTCGAGGTTGGTCATCTCAAGGCAGCCACGCCGGCAACAGTCTCCAGAGCAGGCATATTGTACATCAATCCGCAGGATCTTGGCTGGTCTCCGTAAGTAGCGTAGCAAAGAGCCTTCTGCTGCTGCTTTAAATGTTCCTCTTGCATTGCAGTTACGTCTCGTCCTGGCTGGAGACACGCGTAAACATGATCGAACGGGGCATCTTGACGACGCTCTTCGAAAAGTATTTTCCCACTCTGATGCAGCGACAGCGCGATTTTCGTCGCATCACGCCCATCACAGACATGGCCATGATACAAATGACCTGTCACCTGCTCGAGTGTCTGCTGGATAAGGAGCAAACCAGCGAGGAAGGCGAGGGGCGCAGCGCTGGAGCACCTCATGGCATGGGCTCGCATAGTCTGCATCATGTCGAGCTGTCACATGAGTCGGCCGAACTGGCGCTCGAGACAATCTTTGTGTATGTGAGCATCTGGAGCTTTGGATCGGCATTGCATCAGAACACAATCATCGATTGGCATCGTGAGTTTCACAAATGGTGGACGGGCGAGTTCAAGGACATCAAGCTACCCAGCCAGGGCACCGTATTTGACTATCAACTTAATGTGCAAACATTGAAGTTCCAACGGTGGTCCGAACTGGCTGCTCTGGAGCAGCAAGTGGAGGGTCAGCAAATCGATGCTGAGCTGCCATTGCAGGTGCGTGCTTGACCTACTTGCGAATGAACTAATCATGTGAACACAAAGCTTTTGGTTACACAGAACGTGCTCATTTCCACTGCAGAGACCGCACGGCTGGCCTACTTCCTCAAGCTGCTTATCGACCGCAATCTCGCCTGCATGCTGGTGGGCAGCTCTGGCTGCGGCAAGGGTGCCATCTTCCGTGAGCTCTTCAGCAAATATGCCAGCGCACAGGAGCTGCTTGAAATTGCAGTGACAGCTGTCAGCGACAGTCAACAGCAGCAGCAGCAGCAGACAACGTCCACGACGACGACGACAGCGCATGCAGGCAGCAGCACTGGCACTGGCAACGTCAGCGCACATCGGAAGTCGTCCTCCTCGACACCGTTGCTGACCACTGTGCAAGCGACACACTTCAACTTCTACACCACATCCGAGATATTCCAGAAGATGCTCGACAGGCCGCTCGAGAAGAAGTCGGGCCGTTGCTATGCTCCGAGCGGTCCCAAGCGGCGGCTTATCTACTTTGTTAATGACCTCAACATGCCCGAGGTGGATGCCTATGGCACCGTCCAGCCGCACACCATAATGCGTCAGTTTATGGACTACAGGCAATGGTGAGCAAATGATTGACCACTGCATGCGTTGTGTGGCTTCTGCTCTGATTATGTGTACTCATTTTGTTGCGTTTGTGCGTGTTTAGGTACGATCGCCAGCGGCTGCAGTTGAAGGACATACGTCACTGTCAGTTCGCGGCCTGCATGAATCCCACTGCCGGTTCGTTCACCATTGATCCACGCTTGCAGCGTCATTTTTGTGTGTTCTCTGTGGCAGCACCGGGCGAGGACACGCTGCACTACATTTACAGCAACATACTGAACAATCACCTGGAGCAACCGGCGCAGGGATTCAGCAAAGAGATTCGTTCCATTGGCAACCTTTTGGTGCGCGTCGGCATTGCGCTGCATCGTCGCGTGGAATACGCATTTCTGCCCACGGCCATCAAATTTCACTATATCTTCAATCTTCGCGACCTGACCAACATCTATCAGGGCATCATGAACAGCGTGGGTGCTCCGGCCTCGGCGGGTGGCGCGGGTAGCAGCTACGGAGGCACAGTTTGCAGCAAACCCGCCGAACTGATGCGCCTCTATGTGCACGAGGCCTATCGCGTGTACCACGACCGACTGGTGGATCAGTATGACATCAAATCGTTTAGGTCCTCTATCAGAGATATCTTTAAGAAGGATTTTGAAGACTTTGACGAGGATTTCGTATTCGCTGAGCCATTGATCTACAGCCATTTTGCGCAGTCGCTGGTGGATCAGAAGTACATGCCGCTCAAGAGCTGGGATTCCCTCTACCAGCTGCTGCTGGAGGCACAGGCCAGCTACAATGATATTGTGGGCTATATGAATTTGGTGCTCTTCGAGGATGCCATGATACACATATGTCGGTAGGGGCAGTGACAATTTTTATAAGTAAACTTGTAACCTACCTCTCTGTTTATCTTTGCCAGCATTAATCGCATTCTGGAGAGTCCACGTGGCAACGCTTTGCTCATCGGTGTTGGTGGCTCGGGCAAGCAGACGCTGGCTCGTCTCGCCGCATTTATATCCTCGTTGAGTGTCACCCAAATCCAAATCAAACGTGGCTTTGGTTTGCTTGACATGAAGGATGAAATTGCCAATCTTTACATGAAGGTGGGCCTCAAGAATGTCGCCTCAGTGTTCCTCATCTCCGACGCACAGCTGCCTGATGAATCAATTCTAATGCTCATCAACGATCTACTCGCCTCGGGTGAGATACCGGAGCTCTTCAATGACGATCAAATGGATACGATCATCAATGGCATCCGTAACGAGGTGAAGCAGAGCGGCACACTGGACACCAAGGAGAATTGTTGGCGCTACTTTGTGGAGAAGGTGCGACGTCTACTGAAGGTGGTGCTCTGTTTCTCCCCTGTGGGTCAAACACTGCGCATACGTGCAAGGAAATTCCCAGCGATTATCAGTCGCACAGCCATCGACTGGTTCCACGAGTGGCCCAAGAGCGCACTGGAATCGGTATCCCAGAAGTTTCTCAACGAAATCGGCGACATTTTGGAGGTGCGTGCGCGACTTTATTTATAACTGTCTGTCTCCCTTCCTCTCTCTCTCTCTCTTGCACAATTTACAACATCCGACTGTCACACTGGACACTCGCACACACACATACACATAGATACACTCACACGCACAGCAGGTGATAGAAGCAAAAGTGACTGACTCGCTGTCGGGTTTATTCACAGCCGCAACTCATACCGCCCATCGGCTGCTTTATGGCCTACGTACACGGTACAGTGAATCAGATATCGAAAATTTATCTACAGAATGAAAAACGCTACAACTACACGACACCGAAAACATTTCTCGAATACATTTTTCTCTACCGCAAACTGTTGGTGGACAAAAACGGCGAGTTTGCACAGCGCATTCAACGGCTGCAGAGTGGGATGGCCAAGCTGGCGGAATGTGCACGTCAGGTGGACACCCTAAAGGTGAGAATATGTGTTGAAAGCAACAATAACGAAAAAACAGTGTGGCCAGCTCGGAATTTAAAGCACAATTGGAAATACTTGCTAAAACATTTGGGCTTTCAATTAAATGCGAACTGCATCAATCGAAGTTGGGGTTCGATTTGGGCCATGACAACCAACGTGTTCGCCCAGCCATAATACCCACTCGAAGTTTTTCATAACAGCCACGCCCCTGCATCGGCCCCTCTCTATAAAGTGTGTATGTGACAGCTACAAGTAGAGGCTGGCAGGCAGGCAGGCGAGTCAGTTGGTATCCAGCGTGTCTCGCGCGTTTTTTGCCCCTGCTGTCTCCATTGGTGCTGTGTGTGATATTCGACCCGACGCGCCAGGCATTCAATTAGTGCGCTTAATTGAATTGTTGTTACAGCAAATCTGCTGCCCATTTGCCACGCTGACGGAGTGGAGCCGCTCCCTGGTGGCGGAGTGCGACACCGCGATGGCACAATGAAGTAAATATTGTGGGGGGCAGGGAAGGTGAGCTGGCAGGGACAGTGTCGATGATGGCACTCTTTGAATTGCAAGTGCCGTTTCCGGTTACGCGGCGTATACGCAATGGAAAGCAATCGCATTTATTTTGTAGCGCTAAACAAAAAACTTTTCTCTTTCACAAACGACGCAGCAGTACAACAAAAAAGAGGAGCACAAAATGTTATTTAAACTAATTGAATTTAATTGAATTCGTTTGTATTGAAGAAGCGACGTCGGTTTCACTTATCATGCGTGTGTGTGTGCGAGTGTGCGTGCCCGGGACATTCAATACAAGAAGACCCCGCGGCTTGTGGGGTAGCTGCCTCCTTGCAACCATGTGTGTGTGTGTTGCGCCCGCAATTTTCAGGAAAAAGTTGCACTTTGTCAATATTGAAGCAGCGTGCGAGAGCTTTAATTATGCTTCGTAGCCAGCAAAGTTTTAAAGTTTTTCTTTGAGTTTGAAACAAGTTTCTTCCACATTAACCTTTACCTTCTCTCTTTCTTTGCCCCCAGCATCAACTGGCCATACAGGAGATTCAGCTGGCTGCCAAAAATGCTGCTGCCGACAAACTGATCGGAATCGTGAGCGCCGAAAGCGAAAAGGTAAAGCGCGAACGCTTCATTGCCTCCGAGGAGGAGAAACGTGTGCGCATCATCGAGGAGGATGTATCGATAAAGACAAAGTTGTGTGAACAGGATTTGCGACAAGCAGAGCCAGCGCTTGTGGCTGCCCAAGCGGCACTGAACACTCTCAACAAGAATAATCTGACGGAGTTAAAATCCTTTGGATCGCCACCCAAGGCAGTGGTAAATGTCTGCGCTGCTGTCATGGTGCTGCTGGCAACCAACGGCAAAATACCACGAGATCGCAGCTGGAAGACAGCCAAGCTGATGATGGTGCGTGTGGATCAGTTCCTCAACGATTTGCTCAACTACAACAAGGATAACATACATCCCAATATTATTGAAACACTGCAGGAATATCTAAAGGTGGAAGAACCATTGCTAACTGGTTTCCACTCTAGTTAACCTTTCTTGTATTCGCTTGCAGGATCCCGAGTTTAATCCCGACAAAGTGGTGCAGAAGTCAGTGGCCGCTGCCGGCCTGTGTGCGTGGGTCATCAATTTGCATCGCTATCATCAGGTCTTTCTCATAGTTGGCCCCAAGCAGCAGGCGCTGCAAGATTCGCAGCAGGAGCTGCACGAGGCACGCGAACGTCTGCAGTATCTCAAGTCGAAAATTAACAACTTAGAGCTCAAGCTGGCCGAAATACAGGCGGAGTTCGAGCATGCTGTGGCCGAAAAGCAAAAGTGCCAACGCGAGGCGGACAAGACGTCCTTCACCATCGATCTGGCGCATCGGCTGGTCAATGGTTTGGCCAACGAGAATGTTCGCTGGCGCGAGTCCATACAGAGGTGAGAGACGACGGCAGGAGGGAAGTGAAAGGTGTACAGGCACCGCCAGCGACACCGTAGCGGCGTAGTCGCATTTATGTGCCATCAATTATTAAATTTAATTTACATTTTGTGTGTGCCCGCAATCGCTTTAATTGCTTTTCTCGCCGGTTCACTCTACTGAACGAACTGGGCACGAACCGGCATTTTTGCACACTTGCGGGCCACCGCAGCAACAAAAGGCCGTAAATTTTATTTACTTGCGCTCATTTGGCACCCAGCAAGTTACTCCTGCCTGCCCGCTCCCCTGCTGCAACGTTCCTCCTGCATTGCTGCCAATTGTACAAATTGCGCACTGTCGCAGCCAATGAACTGGCCGCCATTTATTGTGACAACAGTAAATAAGCTGCATCACACAGGCGACTCCTCCGAGCTTTGCACTTGCAGCACACATACACAAATGTACTCCCACACACACGCACACACACACACACACCTTGCCCCCAAAAGCGATTAAAGTGCTGCAGACATTAAATCGAGATACACAGATTAAAAACTTGTGCAGCTCGGCAGCTTAAGAACGTGTCAAATGAAGCTAATTGGATTCGGTGCCATTTGTATGTCTGTGTATAGGTGTATTTTCCCACTGAGAGGCGTAAGTTGTCAGTTAAGAGCAGCAGAAGCTCTCCAGGTATTGTTCTACTGGTAGTCAGAGAACCAAACTCGACGAGTCGATACGCTGGATATGTTGTTAATTTATGTTTCCCTTGAGCATGTCACTATTTTGCAACAGTAGAGCCAAGTTAGCTTTTTCCCGTTAAATTTAGCTATTTTAAACGGTAAAAAACACGAAAACAGCGGGAGATCAAGCTTTTGAAGGTAGTGGTTGTTGTCTTAGCTAACACAGTATATGATCATGCCAAGAAAGTGTTGCATACTTTTTGCGTGCTTCGATTTATTTTTTACAGCGGACTGTTAAATTTGAATTTGTGCCCCGCCCACCGCCTGCTGGCACCTTGGGGGCGTTTTTCAAACGGTTTTTTCTTTAAAAAACTGAGAGGAACCGGAAGAACAGGCTACAACTTTGGTGCCCTCTACAGGGCGGGCTGTACACTTGACGAACTTGGAAACTTGTGTACTGTTAAATTAATAAAAAAGAACCAATTAAAAAAAACGATATGTGGCTAGCTCCTCTAGTTTTGCTGCAGTTTCGAATTGAAAATGATAAAAAACTGCCGTTATTCCAAATGAAATACTGCTTGTTTTTCCGCTAACAGAGCTCTGATAAGCAAGCAGTACACTGCTTGGACTGCTTGAATTGCATGTTACTTGATTTTCCCGTCGAATATGGCTTTTTTTGGCTTCTTCTTTTTTTAGCTTACTTACCAAAACCCCTAAACATTTAGCTCTACTTGAATCTTGTTATTTCCATTAATTGCTGCACTTTATGGCAATTAACTTTGCCTGCATTTAATCTATTCCTCTAAGCAGCTATAAATGCATTTGGCGAGCAGCATTTAATGGTAAACTCGGCTCCATTCAAGTGCATATGCAACTGAATATGCATCCTACTTATGCGGTGCATATGTGCTATCGCATTAAACATACATATTTCAATGGGCTTCATGAAATCTAATCAAATTCATATATATATAAATGTCAATGGCAATTCGAGCAATGTTCAGTGTGCAAAATGCTCTTTCGACACCTTCGGGCCTGGCTGGGCTTCTGCTGCCCATTAGCATTGGCAATGACTGTTGCAGCTGTGCCAGAGATTTTCAATGAAATTCAATTGAATGCACGCGCTGGCTGAAAAGGGACCTGTGCACACACCTCGATCGGGTGTGCTAGTGTGTGTGTGTGTGTGCAGGCAATTCTTCGCATCTAAATAACTGAAAAATTCACACATTGGGGCATTGAATCGGCAGGAGACCGAATCGCCAGAGGGCACATAAATGCATATGTGGAGCGGTATTGAATTATAAAAACTGTCGAACGTTGCCAACAGTCGAACAGACAGTTGACTCGGTTTACCTGCTGAACTGTGTATGTGTACCCCTCCCCCCTGTGCAGCTGTCTGCCTCTGCATCTACTTAAAAATAATATGCTTACAATGCACTGGCAACGGAGCAACAGCCTCAGTTAGGGAGAGAGCTCTCTCTCTCTCTGTCAGAATTGAAACGTTGCTCGTACGAGTTGTATAATATTTTCAAATATTTATGAAAATATAATTTGCACTCGACAGTCAGTCGAGAAGCAGCAGGAGGAGATTCAGAAAAGAAGCAGGAGAAGAAGGAAAAACTACAGAATGTTGTGCGGTTGTGCAGCTCTGTTTGGGTCTCTCTGTGCGTGATGACTTGCATATAAATTTCTATTTGACTATGTATGGCATTACATTGTACGCACCCACACAAACAACGCAGACAGACATGTTTATGTAGTCGTATTTGTTTGCTGCGTATGTTTTTCTGGCATTCCAAAGCTTCCTTCTTGCGTATATTTTGCGTTTTCAATGCGCATAGTCTCTCCTCTCTTTCACTTGACAGATATTTAACCAACATTTATCAAAAAATTTCCTCAAAAACAATTATTTTAATTTTGCAATTCATATGCACAATATGCATATATATAGTATGTATATATATCTATATATTTGCATACACCTGCACCTGTGTGTGAGACAGCACGCATGTTTACCAGACATATATGTCATGCAATTGCAGTCATGTGTGTTATTCAATTACCAGCACAGAATTATTTTAGCATTTCATAGTTGTGTATTTGTTGCACGGGAATCAAGCCAACATAAATCATTCGAGCCGAGACTCATCCGCCAACTAACCGCTGTCCAGTCCAGTCTCAATTATTGCTCCTCCTCTCTCAGACTCCCGCAGAGTGGAGATATTTCAATAAAAGTAGTTTGGCATTCAGCAAATTCTCATAATAATTTATACAGCAAGCTGCATATTGTACTTGCAGCAGTTTAAGTAGAGACGAGTCAATTGCAAAGTCAACGGGCCAAGCCGCTGCTGATGTTGTTTTTGTCAATAAAGTCCTGGCCAAGTTGACTGGCGAGGGTGGCTGCACAAGTTGCTAAACTTTAAAGTGGAATACTGAAATTAAATAGCCCAAGATTAACTCAGCTTTGTGGGGATTAGTTGCTAAAGAAAGCAAAGATAATTGGCGAGGGAATTCCTAAATACTTTCGATGTACTTTGACTAAATTTTGTTACTCGCTAAGAGTATATTTATTTTGGCTTGAAGATAGCAACACACAGAAGGAGACCTATAAAATACATTTATTGTTGATTCAAAAGGGAACTAGCCATGTCCATCTGCTACTACGTACCTTGGGAAATATCTCCGACACTATAAAGTATTCTACACCATTATATATAAAAATTAATACATCAATCAGAGAAGCTAAGAACCTGCAAGGGTATATAACCTTCGGCATGTCGAAAGTGGCCTTTCTTCCTCCATTTTTTACTTACAAGATAATCTTGTTATACCCTTGTTATACCCTTGTTTTATGTTCAGCAGCTTTAAGACTTATCGATCCGCTCTCGCTGAATATTTGCCTTAGCTTTATTATTTTTTCAATTTCCGTCCATTCAAATGTGCATTTATTACAACCAAGTGGATGCTGCAATGGTTCCAAAGTAATCTATACAAATACACACTATACGGGCACTAAGCGAGAGATTAACGGTTGTTCAGGGAGGGGACTAAGGGTAACTGCCAACTTCTAAGACTTTACTTGTCCTTCTCTCTCTCTCTCTCTCTCTCTCTCGCCGTCTAGTTTGCAGACAAAGATTGGCACTCTACCCGGTGATATACTGTTAATTTCCTCGTTCCTGTCGTACGTGGGCTGCTTTACGCGCCGTTACCGCGAGGAGTTGCAGCACAAGCTCTGGCTGCCGAGCTTTTGCAAAATGGACGTAAGTAGCAGTTGAGTTGAGTAGCCCAAGTTGACTTGCCTGCCCTCCCCTTGCCAGCCGCACATACCGCACACAGAGGGAGTCGACCCGCTGACCCTGTTGTCCGACGATGCACAAATCGCCACTTGGAACAACGAGGGGCTGCCCATGGATGGCATGTCCACGGAGAATGCAACGATACTGCAGCACTCGACACGCTGGCCCCTGATGATTGATCCCCAACTGTGAGTACAGCAATGACATTATTGAATACATGTAAAGTAATCGATATAAATCCCAGCCAGGGCATTAAGTGGATCAAGAGCCGCTTTGGGGATGCACTCGTTGTGCTGCGTATGACACAACGAGGCTTCCTTGAGGCACTAGAGAAGTCCATTACACGTGGCGACACAGTGCTAATCGAACAAATCGAGGAGTCTATGGACACTGTGCTGGAGCCTCTGCTAAGTCGTGCACTGATCAAGAAGGGTCGATTTCTGCGCATTGGCGAAAAGGAAATGGAGTTCAATGCTAGCTTCCGTTTAATCCTGCACACAAAACTGGCCAATCCACACTACAAGCCGGAAATGCAGGCTCAAACGACACTGATTAACTTTACGGTCACACCGGATGGCCTCGAGGAGCAACTGCTGGCCGAGGTGGTCAAAATCGAACGTCCTGACTTGGAGCAAATGAAAACGGAGGTCACAGTGCAGCAGAATATGTTTAAGATCTCACTGAAAGCGCTGGAGGATGAGTTGCTTGCACGCCTTGCCTCGGCGGGGGAGAATGTACTGGACGATCATGCATTGGTGGTCAATCTGGAGGATACCAAGCGAACAGTGGATGAAATTGAATGCAAAGTGCGTGAGGCGCATCTCACTACGCTGCAAATTGATGAGACACGCAATATTTATCGTGCTGCAGCCAAGCGAGCTGCCATTTTGTACTTTGTGCTCACCGATCTCAATCGCATTAATCCCATCTACAAGTTCTCACTAAAGTCCTTCATGCATGTCTTTCGTCAGGCCATTGCTGTGGCTCCGGACTCGAAGAACTATGAGAAGCGAGTTGCACACCTGGTCGAATCCATTACGCTGCAAACGTATCGCTATACGCTGCGTGGCCTCTTCGAGGCGGACAAACTGACGTTCACCTCGCACCTCACTCTGCGCATCATGATTGCCGCCGAGCAGGTGGCTAAAGATGAGACAGACTTCCTGCTGCGTTATCCACATGATGCCAACACTTTGTCTCCGCTTGATTTCGTGGGTCGCAGTGCATGGGGTGGCATCAAGTCGCTGGCACTGATCGAACATTTCTATGGCATCGACAAGGACATGGAGAACTATACGAAACGTTGGCGCAAGTTTATGGCCAGCGATACACCGGAGCGGGAGCAGTTCCCGGGCGAGTGGAAACATCGTTCGCCGCTGCAAAAGTTGTGCATTGTACGTGCCCTGCGTCCCGATCGCATGACCTACGCCATGGCTCAGTTCGTGGAGCAGACAATGGGGCGTGCCTATGCTGAGGTGCAGACGCCACCGTTTGTGGCCATTTTCAAGGAGTTGAATGCAGCGACACCTGCGTTCTTTATACTCTCGCCGGGCGTGGATCCCATACGTGATGTGGAGCGCTATGGCCAGCAGCAAGGATTCCATGCAGATGCCGGTACACTGGTGAACATCTCGCTGGGCCAGGGGCAGGAGCAACTGGCCGAGGAGGCTATCGAGCAGGCACTCGCGTCGGGTCAGCAGTGGGTTATCTTACAGAACATTCATCTGGTGGTCAACTGGTTGCCCACACTGGAGAAACTTATCGAACGCATTGTGATGCAAACGGAGGCAACGCAAAGTGATTCTCAATTTCGTTTGTTCATTAGCGCCGAACCAGCACCGGATCCACAATATCATGTCATACCGCAGGGCATACTGGAGTCCTCGCTAAAGGTGGTAAATGAACCGCCCGCAGGCATGGCAGCCAATCTGCACAAGGCATGGGATAACTTCACGCAGGAGACACTGGAAACGTGCACACAGGAGGCGGAGTTCAAGTCGATACTCTTTGCGCTGTGCTACTTTCATGCCGTGGCCGGGGAACGTCGCAAGTTTGGGCCTCAGGGCTGGAATAAGATTTATCCCTTCAACATTGGAGATCTCACGATATCGGCAAATGTGCTGCACAATTATCTGGAGGGCAGCAATCGCATACCGTGGGAGGATTTGCGTTATCTCTTCGGGGAGATTATGTACGGTGGACATATAACAGATGACTGGGACAGACGTCTGTGTCAGACATTTCTGGAGGAGCTGCTACAGCAGGATCTCATTGATGGTGACTTTGAACTGTGTCCAGGTTTTCCAGCACCACCCAATCTGGAATTCGAGGGTTATCACAGCTATATCAATGAGGTGCTACCCGAGGAGTCGCCGCTGCTCTATGGCCTGCATCCGAATGCAGAGATTGGATTCCTCACCAGCGCCTCCGAGCAACTGCTGCGCACCATATTTGAGCTGCAGCCGCGTGAATCGGAGTTGAGCACACATTGTGGTGCACCACGTGAGGAGCTGGTGAAGATCATGATCGATGACTTTCTCGATAAGCTGCAGGATGAGTTCAATTTGCAGGCGCTGCTCAATCGTGTGGAGCGCAAGACTCCGTTTGTGGTGGTGGCACTGCAGGAGTGCGAGCGCATGAATGCACTAATTCGCGAAATTAAAAGATCTCTGCGTGAACTGATGCTGGGTCTGAAGGGAGAGCTGACCATTACACAGGAAATGGAACGCTTGGATTATGCCATCTTCTACGATCATGTGCCCACGGCTTGGGCTCAGCTGGCGTACCCCAGCATGTTGGGATTGCAGGGCTGGTTTGCTGATCTACTGCATCGCATCAAGGAGCTGGCGGGTTGGTTGAACGATTTTAAGTTACCCTGTGCCATCTGGCTGGGCGGGCTGTTCAATCCGCAGAGTTTCCTTACTGCCATCATGCAGGAGAGTGCACGGAAACATGATTTGCCACTGGATCGAATGCTCATCAGTTGTGATGTGACCAAAAAGCAAAAGGATGATGTGACGTGAGTAGTTCCCTGACCTGCAATTGATTTCAGGTCTCATCTCTCTCTCTCTCTATTCCTTTAGCTTGCCCCCCATGGAGGGCGCCTTTGTGCATGAACTGTATCTGGACGGCGCCAGTTGGGATTGTCAGCTTAACTCCATTGTGGCACTACATCCCAAGGAGCTGCTCTGTGCCATGCCGGTCGTCTATATTAAGTCCATTGTGCAGGAGAAACAGGAGCTGCAGCGCGTGTACGAGTGTCCACTGTACAAGACCAGGTGAGTGAACTCTAAATCAATCGACTTACTAATTATCTCCCTCTCTCGCTCAGGTCGCGTGGCAACACCTACGTCTGGACACTTAACCTCAAGACACGTGACCGTCCAGCCAAATGGATACTCGCCGGAGTGGCGCTTTTGTTACAGCCATAGAACGATGACAGACGAGCGGCCACAGCAGCTGACGGTCAACTGAACAACTTGTGGTTTGGCGTCGCTATCGACGTCGTCATCGCCCTTGTCAGTCAGCAGTCGCAAAAGCTTCGATTTCTCGCGAAGTGTTTCATCAATAAACCTCTATTTATAGCACCTTTTATGGCACTCACGTGAGCCATGAGTAATTTCGCTCTAATTGCACTGCGCTACACAAGTCTAGACACACGATCTGTCGCCTACTTAACACGTAATTAAAGGCAGTTAGCTTCCTCACTTTACCTTTTAACCAGCTTAGCAGACGTTGCTCTATTGAAAAGAGTCGAATATACAATTTAAAAATGTTCTATATCTAATCGAAACATAAATAAAATAAATATACCACAATCCTAATTGAATGAGGAACTTAAATAAATCATTCATGTTATCAATTAATTCAAATTGTTAATAGTAAATATATCATGAATTGCTATTTTAAACCTAAGCATGTTATAATTATAGTATACTATGAAGAAGCATAGTATAATTATGTCAATATTTTCATTGAATAAGCAATTTAAAAAGATTATTTTAGTTGTGCTAGAATTTCTTTAATTTTAATTTAATGTTTATTTATTTATTTACATCAATATTATTTGCTTATTTAACTGCACACGAAATAACAACATGAAAAATTATAGAAAATATTCAACTCGAAACTTAAAATCTTGAGAATATAAATACATTTAATATTTATATTGTTGATAGAATTAATTATAATATCAAATATTCTTTAAAGTTGTCTGTAAATGTAATAGACACAAAAGTAGCAAATAGTGCTAGTAAAATGAATGTTCTTGTTAAATTTGTTATTTGAAACCAATTTGATGAAACTTAAGTTACATAAAATAAAATGTGCAGTGCTCCATAAGTTAAAATGTTATGTTAAATAGTGTAACATAACTATCAGGCCCGTAGCGTGGGGGCCCCTGCCACCGAAAAAAGTTGTCAAAGTTATTGTATACAAAAAGCTTCAAGTTAAATTTGAATTTCTTCGTTTCTGCTATCTGTTTATCAATCAATACTGAAAAGGAATATATAAATTTCTCAAAAATTGTTTGTTACATTTTTCAAAGGCAGACAACGACAATAGGGCACCGCGAACAAGCACCAGCAAAACCCCCTGCTACGGTCATTGACACAATGACACAACGAATCTTATTTGTGCTCTTAAACTTTTTGAGAAAACGTTAAAATATCAAAGAAAGCTAACATAAAATACTCAAATCATGTTCACATATTATAGCACACTATATTTACCCCTTTTCATATATATAGAGTATCTATACTTAGAAAGATAACTGTTTTTTTTTCTTTCTTTTTTTGCAAATCACAATTGCCTGACAAGAGACACATTGTAATGTGCAAACTATAAAGGCACTTATAACGTGTGGCTAATTACTTTCGCTCAGATACGCTAATGAGAGAGCTAAAAAGAATTGGCCACATATACCGCGTGAGCTTTAGCCACCTGCTGTCCACGTGTGCACATAATTTGCGCCCCCAAATGAGGCCAGACCAGAGCAGAGCGGAGCAAAGCAGATCGTCGGCCGAGCGAATTCTTCAATCGTCGCCTACCGCTGACTCCCACTTACCCATCACGTGCAAGAGCCAGTGTGTGTGTGTATGTATGTGAGTGTCTATGTATTGTATATTCGAGTTTATACGCGACTGTTCTCCTCGGCTCTAATCAATGAGACGCGTCGCTTTCTGCGAGTGTACGCTGATAAGGCAATTCTTCTAAATATTTGTGTAATTTGCCCAGAGTGAGTGAGGTGACGCATGTCGAGAGTCGTCGGGGGGAAAATTACTGCAAAGCACACGAGCTCCAAGCACTGAAACCGAAAAGGGAGGCTCGCCACAGACGTCGCCTTTGTTGTTGTTGCTCTTGTCGTCTCAGCACATACGTCTACGGCGTGATCTTTGCCGTTGCCTTTGCCTTTGCCTGATTACCCACCATAAATCTGACGTGCTAAGCTCTCCTAATGGGCGACACATCTGTCGTGTGGGCCTAATTACGCAATCGAAAGTGCAATTCGCATACGCAAATGTAACTCAACGCAACGCACACGTCACTTTAGTAATATGGAAAGTGCGGGCACGCCCTTGGCGCTGGCACTGACCTTAACGCCCTCTTTGGCAGTGAGTCAAGTTGAAGTTGGCGCTGTTGCCAAGCGGT
Organism: Zaprionus davidi; assembly: GCA_018903715.1. NCBI lineage: Eukaryota > Metazoa > Arthropoda > Insecta > Diptera > Drosophilidae > Zaprionus > Zaprionus davidi. Next base: position 4,823,802 of record JAEIGL010000003.1, read on the forward strand.
CTGTGCTGCTGGATATAAAACCAAAAACCGGAAATAGCATACAGTATATCTGGGAATTGGGTATGATAATATTCTAGAAATCGCATAACTATGTCAGCGAACATCTTTTGCCCGCCAGCATAGCGGGTATTTCACCACAACTGATACCCTGGCTGGGAGTCTAGCTAAAACACACGCCCCAAAAATGTTGATAAACCACATACGGCACATATAGTATGCCATATATAGTTTACACAACTTTTATCGGCCACTAAACAAATGCAGACAGGTATTACCGCCCTCACTGCCGCCCCCTGCAGGGTATTTTCGCGCCTCTACGCAAACATTCAGTCAGCCGCGCCGTTTCGCCAATGTCTTGGCCGATTATGTCAGTGTATGCAAACTCTTGCTTGGCGTATTCCCCGACCACGGAGAACACACGTGACAGAGTCCAAACGAACGTATGACCAATTCGGACGCCGCTCTGCCGACCTGACCGTCCCCGATCGTTTCGAGCAGAAATTTTTCAGTGAACTTAACTCAACTCGCGGGTATTATAGATAAAAATTTGCCCGACGTCGTCGCAAAACGATCGCGATTACAACGGCCCGGCCCGGCCAGACATTACTAACACAAACCGGCCCCGCGCCGCGCTGCGATCGCGTTCGCATCCGCTCGACATCGACGTCGACGTCGCTGTCGTCGTTGGCGAAAAAGTATTTAAGCGAGAAATGATGCGGTATGACAAATCAGAAGCGCAATAATTGTGAAACGGCAAGCAACGCCAAGCAGCAGCAAGAAGAAATTTATATTTGATTTCGTTGCCAACGGAATTTTTTTGAATCCGAATAGGTAAGCAAAGTGAACGAATAGCTAAATTAATTGTCGCGAAATATTTCAACAAACTGTACTATATATATTCTTGTATATATAAATCTTTATGATTATAATATATACTAAGTAGAGTGACAGACAGAGAATACTTTCGAAATGACATGCTAAAAATGTTGGTACTTACTTCCGTTCTATTGTTTTACGCTTTTTCTAGCTGAAATTCCCGCTAAAAATGGCCACCGCACACTTGCCCATTCAGAAGTCCAAGTACCATGAGCACAATGGCGAGCCCGGCTGCAAGGGACTGGAGGAAGTGAATCGCATGTTCCGCAATTTCTGGGATCCCACCGCCTACTGGGTGTGTGAGAAGCAGGGAACCCGCGCCAGCCTGCAACGTTGCCCCAAGTCGCAGCTGTATTCCGAGGAACTGGGACGCTGTGTACACTATGCCGAATGGACCTGGACGGATCCCAAGGAGCCACCAAGCCGGCCCACAGTTGCCAGAGAGTAGACCCACACTCTCTGACACACACACACTTACAGCCAGTCCCACGCTACTTACACTCTCACTATTTATATACTTAAACTAATTAACTTAATTGAAAGTATGCTTAAGCCTTATATCGATTGTTTTTAGAAAACATTTTACTTTAAGAGAAAAGAATATACAAAACATACATGAAAGATATTCAGTACAAAAGCAAAACGATTGGAATTCAATTTGATGGGTTTTATATAGGGTATATATAATAATGGTAAATTAATTACTTTATAATTGAGAATTCAAGTGAACTAATTATGATTACAATGAGCTTAACTTGCAGCGCATGTTTCGGGAATGTTTCGTTTCATTTCATTTACATTTACATTTCATGACGTTTCGTTTTGAGTGTGGAAATTGTTTAAAGTTAAGCGAAACTCAATTATATGCATATAGTGTGCGACATATAATAAGCTGCCTTAAACGAGGGGAAACTAAATTAAGCAACTGCTTACAAATCAGTTCAAGTTGCGTAAGCAATTCTAACCAAGCATTGAAACTGGCCTTCAGAGCCGTAGAGTGCCACGCAGATAACCCATGATAATTTAAAGAGCATTTACGAGAAAGGAGGGACTGCTGCTGCAGCTACTTAGAGCTCGACATGGTCGCCCTGCTTGTTGATCACCTTGAGCTTCTCCTTCTGCGGTGGCTTGGTGTCTGAGGGAATCTCCTCCTCAACTGGTGCTGGCTTGCTGGGCACCGTGCGCTTTGCTGTTGCAGGTGTTGGTGCCACCTTGGGTGCTGCTGTTGTTGTTGTTGTTTTTGTCGTTTTTGGTGCTGCCGTTGTGGTGGTGGTGGTGCTGGTCTTCTTGGGCGCTGCTGTTGTTGCTGGCTTAGGTGTTGTGGTCGTTGTTGTTGTTGTTGTGCTGGTGGTAGTTGGTCTGGCTGTGGTTGTAGTTGTAGTTGTAGTTGGCTTCCTGGTGGTAGTAGTTGTGGTGGTTCTTGTTGTCTGCGGTTTGGGCGTGGTTGTGGTGGTGGTTGTAGTAGTAGTGCTGGTAGTGGGTGCCACCTTTGGCTTGCTGGGCTTGGCTGTGGTGGGCGGAGCACCCACAGATGCCTCCAGGCCTTCGCCCTCGACGCGCACATTACGCACCTTCACAGTAGGCGGCTTAGTTGCCTTAGGCGACTTGACGCGGGCCAGATAGTGATTGAACGGCGATCCCAAATACAATTGATCCTGGAATTCGATTACATGTGACACGCCCGACACAGACGAATCAAAGCCGTGCAGTGAACCCACAATGTTGCCATTCCAGTCGACACGAACCACAGTGGTGCGCTTGGGCACCAATCCTTTGATGCTTTCGCCATGTCCCACAAAATGCACAAAGCGCTGCGAGAACTTGTTCGGGTACACGCTGTGCAGGTAGCGGAAAGGCAGCTCGAAGAGCGTCAGCAGACGAGCGAGGAACAGTCGAATGGTTGGGAAGCGAGAGAAGAGCGCGAAAGTGTTGGGATGCTCGCTATCGGCGGCTTGGACGAGTGGCACCCAAATACCATCAGCATCGGGCGTCAAATTATCTGGCAAACCGGGCAAACCCTCGACAAAGATTTCGCTCTGGCCGGCCTTGGGACCCTTCAGGTAGTACTTGCCCAGACGCATTGCACCCGTCTCGGCGACCACGATGAAGTCCTCATTGGGACTCAATGCCAAACCGTTGGCAAAGAACAGTTCATCCAACAGCACCTCGCTAACATTCTTCGCTCGGTTATATTTGAATAGACTGAAACAGATGAGAAGAGTGAAGAGAAAACAAAGAAAACCGTTAGACAAAAGCGGCAACAAAAAAACCGGTTATGCATATTGAAGAAAGGGTGAACTCACCGGCCAGACGGATTGGCGAACGAGCTGAAGACCAAGTCTTCAATGGTAAAGTCCGACGAGGAGTCAGTCCAGTAAATATCACCCTGCTTGTCCACAGTTACTGAATTGAATATCTTGGCAGGACGAGCTATGCTCTTGCCAGGCAGTTCCTGCGAGGTTGAAATCAGCTGCTTCTTCTTGTTGGTCGTCAGGTCGACCTCCCACAGACCGTAGTAGCCATCGACAGCAATGAGGTTGTTGCCCTGCGTGTCAAAGGCCAGTCCCAGTGGACGGCCACAGCGCGACTCCTCAAAGTTTTCGGCTACAAAGAGACGGGGTTTCGTTTAGCCGGCAATAAAAGAAGCTCCCTACTCGACTGGAACTTACCACAGGGCTGTCCGAATTTGGCCACATGTGTTACATGGTTCGCCGTCAGCTTGATGATCTCACCGCCGTGTATGCCGGTGTAGATCTCACCGTTGCGCACAATCAGACACTCTGGGCCGTAGATGCGACCCTCGAGCAAATGTTCAGCGCCGTCGAGGTGAAAGTTGGGTTCCAGTGCGCCTTTCAGTTCTTTGGGCGGGGCTACACTGCAAATTAGAGAATATATTACGACATTATCTAATGTAGGAGAGTTGTTTGTAGATGAAACTTACATGAAATCTTTGTAGGGGAAAGTGGTATGCGGTGGCAAACCCGGCACCAGTATAACAATTAGAAAGAAAATCATGAGATTCATGATTCTCACACGCAGCGCATAGAGCAGACCCATGTTGGGGCTTGTGGGCGACGCCTCCCTGTAGATTTAACTAGTTAGTTTATAAAAAATATATCGCAGCACGGGCTGCGAAAAAACTAAAAAGCGACACGACGGCAAAGTTCAGCAAGAAAACGCAAAAGTCATCGTACCGGTGAAACAAGGCAGGGCTACAAAACAAACAATATCTAATGCGCTTAATAGAGGTGAACGATGTAAGCTGTGATTCGGTGAGTCAGTGACAGGGTTAAATTGAACCAGTCACTGTTTGGCATGAATGTCAAAAATTACTGCTGACAATTCACTTAAATAAATAAAAGCTCACAAAACAATAAATGTAAAATATTTGGAATAAACTTAATAATCATATTTATTTGCCTTTAGTCAAATCCAGTTAATGTTATAATATTATTATTCGTTAGTGTAAATGACAACTTTATGCAATTATATAATACAATTGCATTTTTAAATGTAGTGATTTGCTTGAATAAAACAAGTTTTGAAATTATTAAAAAAAATATCACTATTTGTAATTTCAAATCTGGCAACGCAACCACCAAAAATACCAAAATATTGCCTATCGGCCAGCCACCACACTTCGTGAACCAGTTCGCAGTCGAACAAACGTAACTTGAATATTCTTGTTTTTGTGGACCGTCACAACGACGCAGTTGATAATGAGCGATAACTTAGCCACCAAGGAGGAGGCCTACAACATGGAGCAAGATCAAGAACTGGGAGGCAAACACTATTCACGATGCAGCAGCGCAGGCAGCACCCACACACCAAACTCATCTGCCCACAATTCAGGTACGTGATTGTTTGTTTTGCTTGGCAGTGTGACGTGAGCAGTAGCAGCAGCTGCTCAGCTGATAGCTGATAAAATCTTCGTTGTCCAGCGAAGCACATTGCTTTTGCCCATGCTCATTATCAGCACGTTGTTGGCTTTTATTACATTGTGTGAACTGTCTGTCTGGCTCTCGTGTGTTTCCCTTGAACAGACGATGATGATGATAGCGGCGATGCGCGACACTCAACGGCCGCGAACTCGAATTCGACACTTAGCTATAAGGAACGCCGTCGCTCGGCACACACACAGGCGGAACAAAAGCGTCGAGATGCCATTAAAAAGGGTTACGATAGCTTGCAAGAGCTGGTGCCACGTTGCCAGCCCAGCGACTCGTCTGGTTACAAGCTGAGCAAAGCGCTGATCTTGCAAAAGTCTATCGAATACATTGGCTATCTGAATCAGCAGAAATCGAAGCAGGAGGATGAGAGTGCCGCTCTGCAGAAGGAGGTAACAGCACTGCGGATCATACAGAACGGTTACGAGACAATGCTGCAACATCAGCAGGCCAATCCGGGACCGGAGGAGGCGCGCCTGACGGACGAGGCCAAATTTCAAGTGGTCAGCAAAATAGCTTAGCTCATTGTCCCACACAGTTGCCTCTAATCAGTGTTGTGTTTCTTTTACAGTTCCAGGCCATCACCGACGAGATGTTTGAGACATTCCAGCATATACCGATGGACAGCTTCAAGCAACTGACCACCGGCGTGATACCCTGGCTGGAGGAGCACTGTAAGCCGCATATACTGCGCAACATTCTGAGCAGAACTCTGCAGAAAATGGCACAAGAGACGCAAGAGAAGCAACAGCAGGCCATGGAGCAGGAGACTGGCGAAGGCTTCAGTTGAGCATAGCTCGGTTCTCAGTTCTGTTTCTATTCTGTTAAGGTTTATCTATTTCGTTCCGTGTGTTTTTTGGTAAATGCTTTCAATTAGTAAATGCGTCGTTTAGTTGTTGTATAAGCGATTTGACTTTTTGTCTTAGGTGTCTAGATAAGATTAGGGCATCGAATGTATAGTATCGAATGTGGTTAGCTTATACCCAGGCCGCCACGCTCATCCAGCAGCCGACGCACCATCTCCTCCTGTTCGCTGGCATTGAGCAGCTTCAGCAACTGCAACAGCACATTCAATGTGTATGCCGTGAAGCGATGCACTTGCTCCGTCACCTGCAGCGCTACAAGTAACTGTTGCTGGAATTGTTCCTGCTTCTGTGCCGTCCAAACGTGTTGTGCCTCATGCCGCAATTTTAGGATGCCTGCATGCAGTGCATACAGCAATCCCTCGTAGAAGTTATCCTCCTTCAGCTGCGATGCCCGCTTGGCGCTGGCCAGCAGCACGGCCGGCAGGTCGCAACGAAACTCATGAGCACGCACAAAGCACGTGGCAGCCAGCAGACGCACCTGCTCGCACTTGTGTCGCAACAGACGCCAGCTGAGGCGACGGAAGCGCAGCAGCAACTGCGTCGACTGTTGTGCTTCGCCCGTGGTGCACAGATGCTCCACCTTGGACAGAAAGCCAAGGAACAAAATTATGGAGGAGGTCACTTGTTCGCTGTCGCAGCACTGCAGCATACGCTCACAGGCCTTGGGCAGCAGGCAGGCTAGTTCCTCATAGTTCAGTTCACTGGGCTCCCAGGCCAATTTGGTCTCAAACTCAGTCGCCTGGCGCTGACCCACCAGTTTGCCCAGCATGGCGCCAAAGAGCTGCAATGCTGCATTCGAAATTGTCCACTCGGGGTTATCGATGTGCTCCATCGCCACCAGCATGATCTCGTTGTAATATTTGCACATTGCCGGCCGCAATTCAGTGTCGCGCACCAGCACGCACAGATAATGCAGCACCAAAGCCTCCCAGCGATCGTGGTTATTGCTGCCAGAGAGATCCACGTCTGCGCCACTGGAAGACTTTTCATTCAGACGTTGCAAGATGCGCTGCACGGCACGATGCAGCAACAGACGTTCGCGAGGATTATCGTTCTTGAGTACGTGCAGAAACATGATGGAAAATCCAGCACCACGACGCGTAGTGCTCACTTGGCGACTCTCGGAGAGAAGCTCTCGTTCCAGACAATCGTGCAGCAGCTGCAAACCTTGATTCTCACTGGCTACACTGCTAGTAATAGCACGAGTCAACTTGCCAATGCTCAATCCGCCTGCCTCAATGGCTCCCTTGTGGCGACAACGTGTCAGCACAGCCACATTGATCTCCAGACAGCACTGCAGTGCATCGTAGTTAATGTTCTGCCCACGCAGCAGTTCACAACCTACGCTGGTGGCCAAGTCGCAGCAAGCCTGCAAAGTAAGAGAGTTAAATCAAGTTGAAGCAGAGATGAAGAGGGGAACTTACTTTCAATGTCAACCAGAAACTCATGAGCAAATACTTGCGACAGCCTTCGGCATCCTCCCCTACTTCATAGGCGCTCTCAGTGACCAGCAACTGCAGACTTTCGTCCATGTCCTGAAAACTGGCAGCTGCAGCTGCGTTCTCCCGCCTCGTGTTGGCCAAATTCAGGAATTCGAGTATAACATTGAGTATGCGCTCGAGCAGGGGCAGCAGCTCGACGATCGATGTCTCCAGACTGCCACTGATCAATTCGTTCAGCACGCAAATGTGTCCAAAGAGATGCCCCCCACCACTTTTGGTGGTCTGAAGTGGATCACGCTGGAAAGCCTCAAATTTGCTTGTCAATTGCTGCAGCGATTTCTCGTATAGCTCCTGCAGTGGCTGCTTTTGTTGTGCCCCAAAGCTACGCATTGCCAACTGTGCATAGAGAGAGACTAGAGCACATTCATCCACATCGGAGCTGACGCAGAGCGTCATACATTGCTCAATGCATTGCGTACTATCGACATGTCCCAGCTGGAGTAGCAATGCAACCGTTAGCTCCAAGGCATCATCAAATCCCTGAGGATCATTGAGAGATTTGAACAGCAACTGTGCCACCTTCTCAGGCTGAAAGACACCCTGATCCAAGAGGAATGTGCCCAATTGTTGATTCTGTTGTGTGCTGCACATTTTGGCATTCTTGGTGACACTCGCGCTGTACAGAGATTTGTGCAGAATCTCCAGCATTTTCAGGGCAAAGATTCGAGGCTGGTACACATCGCATTCCATGTCCCTCTCCACCAGTTGTTGCAGCTGCCAGAAGAAACGTCTGATGTCCCGAGCTAACAAAGCACTGCCATTGGCCCGCAATGCCTTGTTAAAGTGCTTGGCTGTGTGATTAATGATGTTCGGCATCTTGCCCAACATTGTGTTGCGAAACTCGGAACTCTCAACAATCCGATGACGTTCCATGAAGTTGTAGAAGAACTCCAGACAATCCTCAACTGCAAAATTACTCAAATTATCCACTAGGAACTTAAAGACTAGCAGTTGTGCCTCTGTCTCCAAGCTGCTGCAGTTCGTGAGCAGCTCGGTGCTGATCTTGAAGAAGTGTAGCTTGGATGTCATGTAGATTTCCTTGGCAAACATGCTGAATATGAGTATGAGACGCAGCTGCTCTGATGGCGTTCGTACTGCCTCGGAAGTGGCCAGAAATTCCACAATCTCTGGCTTGGCCTGCAACAGCTGGAAGAGTGCATCACGTTGTTGGATGCGAAGAAACCACTGCGAGTGAAAGTTTTGTAATTCTGCAACGCTGCCATCCACAAGTAGATCCACAGCTAATGCCAGCAGAGCGGGTGATCTCTGGCTGCTCAGGCTCTTCACGGGATACTGACTGGCTGCACGCAGGCCTTTGTAACTCAGGCTGAGTCGCAAGCCGGCAAAGAACTCTGCCTCACTGTGATCACTCTTGGCCAGCAGCTCGGGTAGTGCATGAGAATTGAGTATACCACTTAGTAGATAGTACTTGTTGCGGTTTGTCCATGGCCAGAACTCGACAATGAGCCGGAAATAGAAGAATGCTCTATCCCGTTGTTTACAGCAATGATTGAATAGCGTCAGCGTCTCCTCACGACACCCCACTTGGCTCTGTCGCTGCAGGCAATGATAGAAGTGCTCCAGCTGTAGTGTCAGCAGCTCCAGTTTGGGAAACTTCTTAACCAGCAGATTGGTTGCCTTCAACTGATGCACCAGACTATTGTTGTTCTGCTGTAGTGCAGCAATGATGGCTGCCACACACTTTTCCTCAATTAAGGGGGCATCCAGTCGTGACCAATGGTCAGTCAGCAGCACAGACTGCAGCATGAGAAAGGCCTTTGGCTGTTCGCACGACAACCATTGGGGCAAATCCTTAAAGTGCTCATCCTCTAGCTCGTATTTGTGTAGGATGTGGTAGTAGACGCGGAAGGTGACATTCAGTGCAGCCTGATTAATGCTAGCCGTGTCCGTTTTGTCAGCCTCCTCGTTTATTTGTGCGGCCAATTTGTTTGCCACTTCAGTGGGCGTGGCATCACCGAGTGTCTAAAGCCGGGAGAAAAACATTGTCAACATGTGTACAGTGTTTATTACACCTGCTTCAGTTACCTGCATATAAGCAAGACAATCGCTATGATTTTTTTGACTCGCAGCCATCGAAAAAAACTCCCGGCCGGCTGGCAGGCAGTGGTTGTAAGCGTGAATAAATAAATAAATAAATTATGTATCACATTGCGACTGCACGTGTTGAACAATCGATGCTGTGCTATCGATAACAGAAACGAGTGCTGCTGTTCATTTGCATATTTTTGGTATATTCACGATTAGTGGTATGCGGTCTCACTGTTTTTGGTGGTTCAGTTCAAGATGGCGAACGATGCGAGCAAGCTACTACTGTCTTCACACCAAGAAAAAACCAGTCATTATACGTAAATAAACACATTTTAATTGACTATTGGAATATATTTAGCTAAAGCATTACCTCCGCTAACACAGTTACCTAAAGGAATTCCGCGTGGAGCAATGCCAGTCGTTCCTGCAGCACAAATGCAACCAACATCGCCCCTTCGTTTGCTTCAATTGGCATTTTCAAAACCAGCGTCGTCGGCGGCCTGTCCGCAAACGCGATGGAACATTTAATTACAGTGCTGATAATTATTGCACCAAATACGATGAGACAACTGGAATCTGTCCCGAGGGCGATGAGTAAGTATAAATGTTTTTGTCTGTGTGCTTCAATGGTGCGAAGAAACGAAGACGCCAACGCCAACAATCAACGACGTAGTATTTTTTCGTTTCCTCTTTGCGCTTCCATTTCTTTGCAATGTGTGTGTATCTCTTGGCTTCGTGTTTACAAACAAAAACTTTGGTGCGGGTCTAAGGAGGGGCAAGTCAAGTCGCCTAGCTAAAAGTGAAATTCAATTGCGTTTGTATGCGCAAGTGAGTGTGCTGTGCATGTGTGTGTGTGTTTATGTGTATGTGTAGGCGCAACCTACGACGAGGTCACCGCCGCCGCCCACAGAATGCAAAAGTGAAAGTGATTTTAGCGATTGTGCTTGAGCTTGGAAATTCTAATCAGAGAGTGGTGGTTGTTGCTTACATACACACACATAGACACACACATGCTCATATATACATACACACCCCACACACATTTACAAATGCGCAGCAGCGGCAGCAGTTATAACTGCTACAAGTGTGTGCGTCATTGTTTTTATTGCGTTTCGCTTTTGCGCGTTTTCATTCGGTTTATTTTGGTTTTCCCCCGCCATTATTGTCCGTTTTCAAATGTACAGTTATTGTGAGCAGAGCTTTCCTGCAAAGCTTTCAGCGAAAGACTATGCATGGCAAAGAGTGCGACACAAAAAATAATACGCAATTTCATTTTCTGCACTAAACAAAATAACATTTCTGACCCAGACTTCAAATTGTATATGTGCATACATACACAAGCATAAATATGTATGCGTTTGTGAGCGAGAGTTCATTGGTTTGCCCCCGCTTTTATTGCTTGGCTTGTGATTGGGCGAACTGCTGCTTGGCTATTTTTAGCACGCAACTCAGTCCAGTCCTTTTCTGCGTCACTTGAAATTTCTTACATTTTCTCCCTTCTCTAACCCCCCTCAGATGCCCTTTTCTTCATCGCACTGCCGGTGACACAGAGCGTCGTTATCATTTACGTTACTATAAGACATGCATGTGTGTGCACGATACAGATAGCCGCGGCTACTGTGTCAAGAATGGGCTACACTGCGCCTTTGCCCATGGCATGCAGGATCAACGTCCTCCAGTCTATGACATTAAAGAGCTGGAGACACTACAGAATTCGGATATAACGTTGGACGGCACCAATACACAAAATGCACTTGACAAGGAGCGTAATCTTATGAATGAGGACCCAAAATGGCAGGACACCAACTATGTGTTGGCCAACTACAAAACAGAGCCGTGTAAGCGTCCACCACGTCTGTGTCGTCAGGGCTATGCCTGTCCACAGTACCACAATAGCAAGGACAAGCGTCGCTCGCCCAGGAAGTACAAGTATAGGTGAGTAAAAGAATTTAATTTCCATTTGTATATAAAATTAAACTCCCTCTTTGTACAGATCTACTCCATGTCCAAATGTCAAGCACGGCGAGGAATGGGGTGAGCCAGGCAATTGTGAGGCCGGGGACAATTGCCAGTATTGTCACACTCGCACCGAGCAACAGTTCCATCCGGAAATCTACAAGTCCACCAAATGCAACGATGTCCAACAGGCTGGCTATTGCCCACGCAGCGTCTTCTGCGCCTTTGCGCATGTAGAACGTAAGTTAATGTTGGATAACACTAGAGCTGCATATCAACAATATTCGTTACCAATACTCGAGTACTATCAATAGTTATGCAGCTTTAGTTATTGTCTTAAAACTATCAATTCTTTTTTGGGCTTTGAGCGCTATTTGCCACAACCATAGCGGGCGGATCTCAGTTAGGGTAGAGTTAAAAGTTTGTACATATTTGGATGAGATTTGTTTAACTATTTGTTTGTCTTCTACTCACACAATCCTTACCTTGATGCTGTATCAAAATGCTGTTAAACACTGAACAAATTGTATGAAATTAATGCAAATCCAACCATCAAACCACGCTTAACTGCTTGTCCACAAACCCAACAAACAAACAAACCAAAAAAAGCTTATCTGTTCAACGAGCAAAAGAAGCGTGATCATGAAATTGCTTTAAGTGATCTTATTTCCAATGGCTTGTCCGATTTGAAAGTGCAGGATGAGGTCGTTAATGGCAATCTGACACCAGGACTGCTGCAGCTGAGCAACAATGTACGTATTACAGTGTGTGTGTGTTTCTGTGCGTGTTTTGTCTATGTATACTATACATATGTATGTTATGTGCGTATTTGAGCATCAAAATCAAAAATCTTCTAACAATCGCTAACCCCATTTGAACCCGAAACCTAACACACACCAAAGCTAATCCCAATACAGCTAACAGCATCAAAACGCAAGTCATTGAATACTTTGACCTGCTCTCTCATTTTGTTTTCTTCGTTTCTCTTTGTTTAATCTCTTTATTCGTAGTTATTAAATATTGATGGTAATAATACCAATAAAATGTTGGTTGATGCTTTGGAAAATACAACCAATTCCAGCAAAATCTTAAATATCTCATTACCAATGGACAGTCTTTGTGAGTAAAAAACATTCTGTACATTCCACGATGGTTGTGGACAAATTTGACAGCGCAAAAAAAGCAAAATAGCTTAACATTTTCTATCTATATAAATAGTTAATTAATGTTTGTATGTTTATCGGCAGCATGTACATTGGAAGATCCACGCGAAAACTCGCTCTCAGCAAGTCTGGCCAACTCTAGTTTATTAACACGTTCCTCGGCGCCAATTAACATTCCTAATACGACACTAAGTAACTCTATCAATGGTGAGTCAGAGAGTCAAAACATGTATATCCATTTGCTAATTTATATTATCAACTGTTTTGTCACAGACTTTAACTCAAGTGGATTTGCCGTCAACATTCCCAGCAGTTCGCTCACTTACAGCCCCACAAATCATGCCAATCTTTTCAATAATATGTATGGTGGCTCGAATAAGCTCAGTAATTCTCTGTCAGCAGCCACACAGAATGACAGCAATAACATCTTCTATCAGTCACGCATCATATCGCCTGGATTTGGCGACGGATTATCTATAAGTCCATCAGTTAGAATATCGGAATTGAACACAATACGTGATGACATTAACAGCAGCTCGGTGGGCAACAGTCTATTTGAAAACACTCTGAATACGGCTAAGAATGCCTTTAGTCTACAATCTTTGCAATCGCAGAACAACAGCGATTTAGGTCGCATGACCAATGAGTTGCTAACGAAGACAGCACAGATACAGAAACTGTCCGTGCGTCTTGAGGAGCTAATTTGTAAACTAAAGATAACTGAACTACATCGTGACAATGCCAAGCAGGAGGCGCTCGAGTGGAAGGACCGCCATGATTTAATGCAGATTCAACTTAATTTACCGGGCGAATTGCGTGATCTATCGATACAGAAATTAAAGCAATTGCAGGTAAGGTTTGCGTGATATTCATAACATCTTCATAGTTTATTTGACTTAATTGTTTTTAGTCGAAGCTGCGCACCGATTTGGAGGAAGTAGATAAAGTATTATATTTGGAGAATGCGAAGAAGTGCATGAAATGCGAGGAAAACAATCGCACCGTTACCCTGGAGCCATGTAATCACTTGTCCATTTGCAATACATGCGCCGGTTCGGTTACTGAGTGCCCCTACTGCCAGGTGCCGGTAATAACAACGCACACATAGAACATGTTTCAATCGCTCAAAGTATTACCGGCGAGCCTTTGGGGCTGATACTTTGATAACATGCGATAAAACAACAAGTAACAAGAAACTATATTTTAAGCAAAATGTGTTGATTGAATAGCGAAGATTATGCCAGGCTGCAGAGCTGGCAGAGGTTACCTATATATATGCATACTTATATAATTTATATTTATCGATATGCGAATTAATTATCATGGATATTAGCAATTACTAGGCACAAAGTATGTAATTCATTTAACAAGCTGATATGCATTTACAATTGACACACTCCTACAGGAAATTTCGATTATCATTTAATTATTTTAATTTTGTCTTTAGGTTTTATTTCAATGTATTTTTCATTTTTTTTTACACAATGCTTTCGACGTTTTCTTAAGTTCATGACATTTTAAATTGTACGAAACGAAGGTTTTCTGTTTATTTTTTGTTTATCTGTATATTTTTTTATTCTATTCACTAGAAATGATATGACAAGATAATATCAAATACATCAATATTATGATATACACCACATACAAAACGATTTTTCTAGCCACTTTTAGTAACTGACTATTTAAGATTTTAAAACAAAACAATAACAACTGATTGACTAACAAGAAAAGCAACAACCACCAGTGATTTTTATAAGCCGATATTCAAACTACAGATATAGATAGATATATCTATATATACTTATATATAAATACATATACATTTTTTAGATTTTATTTCGAATGCAAAAAAAATTGAATATTTTGGAAACTGAGAGATCTCAGCACAGGAAATGATTAAGGGGATTCAATAACATAAAGTTTTCTTTTGGCGCACAAAGTGAATTCTTAAATTTAAGAACTGCAACGATAGTATTGTATCTATCTACTGAAATTTTAGAATTGTTTATAATTTACATTTTGTTTATAATGTTTTTTGCATCACTCTTTTTTATTTGTTTTAAACTCTTTCGTTTGTAGCCCCCAAAATAGTATCGAATTGTACATCAATTGAAGTTAGTTACATCTACTATATATACATATAAAACCTACTATGAACAATTCAATAATCTCTAAGCGATTTGGTGTATTTTACTCTTATATTCTATTAGGTTATTATGTGATTTTGTTAGTGCTTTAAGTACATTTCTTGCTACAAACGATTTTTTTATTATAAAACTAAAAAAGAATAAGCTTCCAATGAAATGCCGGTCATAGAAAGTAAAACAATATGTCAAAGTGAATAAAATGTATATTTATGGCCAATAATTACGGTACAAGATTATCTAATACATAATAATTATAATATTTACAAAAAGAAGAAAAAGATGAAGAAATTAAAGCGTGTGATTTGTAAGATTAAACAATAAACGTAACACAAGACAGCGAATTCAGATTAATGCAACACAACAGTCTATAATGAACGTTAACCGAAGCTAATGTAATACCGTCTTCAAACATACAAGAAAACACAAATAAAACATAAAGATTATTAAAAAAAACAAACATATAAAGCTAATGTATTTGTAGCTTATGACAAAGTTGAGCATATATATTTAATATAATGAACTCTAACGTATTAATAGATATTTAACTAATGACGAAACAAGTTGATCACTTAGGGTATTTAAGCATGAATTTCAGAATCAGAAACATAGGCATTTATTGAATATGAAAGTGGAATATCACGATAATGATGATGATGATGATGATTATAGTTATACACATATATACATAGGTATACATCAAAATATATATACATGCAAACAAATATATATATATATTACAATCTGATATGAAAATATATTTTATAGCTAACTAGCTAAGCAGCGCAAAGGCTTTTGTGTGTATGTAGTAGCCAAAAAAATAAATGAATAAACTAAACAATAATTAAATATGCAAGTTAATGTGTGTGTTACAATTAAATGCTTTAATATTATAGCTCTCTACACAAGCAGTAAAGAAAACAACAACAAACAAAAACTAATAATGAAATCTAAAAGCAATTACAATTCAGGATTATAAATATTACACACGAACAACAATTACAATTACAAAATGGTTTTATAATGGAGCTGTCGAGTGCGAAATTCGAATGCTAATACTAAAATAGCTCTTTCAAACAATCCTTAACTCAGACTTCTTGGGCACAACGTAGTATTATATATATATTCTACGTATATTATATAGCAATAAACACAATCTTATCTACAAGCACAACAAGCAAACGAAAATACACTGAACGAACGAATAATCATTTCATGACAACTCAAAAGAGAAGGCAAAGAGAAGAACTAATGAAATAACTAATTAACTGAGACATGCATACATATGTATATGTACATGCTATGTGTATGTGCGTATCAATGTGCACACCATGTATGGGAAAATGTATGTATTTTGTATACGCTACTGTAAGAGTGATCTTTATGTGATTTTGAAACTACTTGAATATGTGATCCACAAAATATATAAAACAAAACAAAACTAAAAACAAAAACAAATAAAATGCAAAGTTATGAATGAGCAAAAACGTTGAAAAATATACATCAGCATCAGCAATAGCTAATCAATTGTTACCAACTCGGTGTACAACAATAATACTAATAATAATGTCAATGTAATGCTCCAGCTCCATTTAGAAACAACAACACACAGCACACAAACACACACAGAAAAAGAATAAAACTATAAAAATAATAAATGTCTAAAATTATGAAAACTATTCGTAGTTAGTTTAGAGAGTTCTATACACACACAGACACACATACACACACAGACGAAGAGACAAAGGTCAGGATACAAAATGGCAATTATGTAGAATTAGTACAATAATAAATTGTTTGCTACTAGTTGTTGTCATAGTTAATACTTTTAACAAATTATATGTATATGAATATTGAAAAATTGAATGTAACTAATCGGTTTTATCTCTCGGCTTGCGAGTACCGATCTATATATATAAATATATATATAATACCAAACCAAACACCGTTGAACACCGATAAGGAATTTGATGTGAAAATCG
This sequence comes from Zaprionus davidi, assembly GCA_018903715.1. Taxonomy (NCBI): domain Eukaryota; kingdom Metazoa; phylum Arthropoda; class Insecta; order Diptera; family Drosophilidae; genus Zaprionus; species Zaprionus davidi. Next base: position 4,840,287 of record JAEIGL010000003.1, read on the forward strand.
CGCGTTAACAGCTAAGAATGCAAAACAGTCGTCTGATGAAGCAAATGAAATCAACTAACTACAAATACTTATGTAGGTATATAAAGTATATATACAATATATAGATATATAGATATATGTATAGCAATCTTATGCAAACCAGCCCACAATACAAAGCAACAAATGGAAACAAGCAAATGATTTTTGATAATGTGTCAACTAAACTCTAAAAAGCAACTTTAAGCAACAAAAAGGAGAAACTTAACAAGTTTATTAACAATTTTTACACACACTGCTGAACTGCTATTGAAAGTATTCAGACAGATCTTTTACATAGGCTATAATTTATATAAGAAATATATAGAATATCTATGAAAATTCTTATGTTGCACGAAACTCTCACGAAAGCCAACTCAAATATAAAGAAAGTTCTTCATTTCATTTAAAATGCTTTTATTTTTGTTTACGGTTAAGATGAAAGATAGAGGAAGATTGTGTATGTTATAGGCATGTGCCGCCGCTCTCCCTATAGTTTATGATGTTCATAGTAAATGCTTGCTGTGCATATGTTCTTTGTCGATCAAAATTACAATTAGAAAAAAATGAATCAAACTAATCGAAACAAACTTCCCTTAGTTGCCCCTCTGGCACATGTTGTAGTTAACTGTGAGTCGTCTAGAAAGAGAAACCAATTTGAATATCAACATAAATATAAAACAAACAATAGAGAACAATAGGAAATGCATTTGGAATCTATAAACTAACATTGAGATAGCACTATCAATGAAATTCGTGTAGTAATTTAGTTAACTGTTTTGCTAATATGCAATATTAAATAACAAATTATTAAAGAAGACGAAGAAACAAGAAGAAGAAGAAAACAAAAGAAACCCGCCAGCAAAACGCGTGTGCGTGCTGTGCGTACTACTTATTTATGTATACTATGCAATTAACAAATTGATAAATACAAAATATATATATACATATAAATAATATATACATATATATATTATATATAGATATACTTATTATTAATAAAACTGTGTTTAAATGCAGCCCATTGGTTTTATTTTATTGCAAAAGACTTTGGGACAGGTTCGACGACGAGCAGACAAAAGGCAGGGCGCTTGTGGTTCCCATGCGTGATTTCAATCTGCAGCAGCAGCAACGCAGACAACAGCAGCAGCAACACCAGTAACAGCGGCAACAACAACAGCAGCAGCAGGAACAACCACAAACTGCACACAAAGAGCCGAGTGAAAAGGGCAATATAAAAAGAAGCAAAGGCAAAGGAACAACAACAATAACAACAACAACGGCAGAAACTCGTAAGAATTTTAAAATGCACGATAATCGTTCAGTGATAGCCTAAGCAAGCCGACAATGCCCCGGAACCCCCGGCGTGCTATGCCGCCTCGACTCGTCGTTGCCCCCGCCTGCGCCACAGCAATGCTGCTGCTGCTGCTGCTGCTGCTAACTGACAACGGTGCCTGGCTGCCACTTTAAGCGGAGCCCTCGGGCCCAGCGTCGCCTTGAGTCGAGGAGTCCAGGGAGCCAGTTTCGAAACAAGGTACTGTGGCTGCTGCGATATCGCCGCGTTCGCGCGTTAAACACAAGCGCAACAATTTTTATTCTGTCAGCGAACGCGTGCCTGTATTTGTGTGGTCCCTGGCTCAAACTCAAACTGGACTGAACCGTCGTCGTCGTTGTCGTTGTCTTGGCCTGCTCCTTTTGCCTGCTTGGCTGCCTGCCTGTTGCCTGTTGCCGTTGATCTTGCGTGGAGATCTCACGCGCATGCGCATGCGCCCGCCTGCCTGCCTGCGCTGCAGAATGACGGGCATATTAGTTAACTGATGCCGTTTGCTCACTGCGTATAAATAGTTTTTATGAGCGCCAAAAATGTTGCCATTTCTCATGCGGCAGCCGTGACCAACAACTATTTTTAGAGCCGCACTGAGGAGAGCATCAGCAGCTTTGGCAACAGCATCAGCAGCTCTGGCATCGGGATCGGCATCGGCATCGGCACATGGAGGCTTTCGTGTTCATGTTCTGCAGTGTTTCGCACGCTGCACGCTACACGCATTTCCACTCGAAACTTGTTTGCCGTCTGACGCCGCCGCCGCCGTTGCTGCCGTCGTTGCTGCCGCCACATTGCTCGGTTGGCCGCGTCCGCCCGGCCGCCAGCCGCCCGCACATCCCGCCGTGATTTGTAACACGATACGTTTTGCCGCCGCCGTTGACTCGCCAGCGATGCTGCGCCAAGGCGAGAGAAGTGGACTCGCTCTGGCTCTGGCGGCATCTAATGCATTTTTCTGCTCTTTTGCATTGTTGCCAGCTTTACGAGCGGACCGAAGCTGCACAGTCCAGGGAGGGGAGGGGTGGGGGGTCAACAGCTCATTAGGCATTTTTAATTTGACAATGCGCGCAATTTATGTGGGAATTTCATGGCGCGCATTTTGAGTCATCGCAACGAAAGACTTAGGCAACGAACTTGGCGTGCTAACTTTGTCTTAACGTGGCCAGGGCAGGCAGCCACAGCAGGCACAGACGAAGGCGAAATCAATTTTCAATTTGCTCCAGCTTCAGCTTGATGCTGCAGCAGCAACCAAGGAGACGCCTCTGGGCACAGCCAGCAGCAGCGCAGATCAAAGCGAAAGGCAAGACCCAAAAATAAAACAACAAAAAATATAAAAAAGAATACAAAAAGAAATCTATTTAACTTGCTCAGGCGTTGACGTTGACGTTGACTTTGGTTTTGGCTGTGGCTGTGTGGCTGTGGCATCAACTTAACGAAGTGTTGCCGCCTCGGTCCCCTCTGTGTGGGGCTGCGCATTCCGTTTGCGGTTTTTGTGGCAAGCGCGCGGCGCACGAGCAACAAAAGCGGCAGGCCGGGGGAGGGGTGGCATGTATTGTGAAATTGAAAACTGCTGCAAAAATGGCAATTTTCTAAGTTCAACTAAGGAATTCTGGACGGGAGCACAGGTGTTGGGCATAGAAGAAGGTAGACGAAGGCAGGAGAGAGTATTATGCGGGTCTTGCGAGTAGGGGGAGGGAGAGGGGTGGGGGAGAACGTTGCCGGTCATCAACTTTCCATAATCGGCGCGCAGACAACAAACAACTTGAGCGGTGCTCGCCTGCTGGGCAGACAACGACAACAGCAATAACAACAAGAGGCGCAACAACAACAACAATAAGAAGAAGAACAGATGAACAACAAGAACAACAACAACAGCAAGAAGCGCCACTTCGCTGTCAATTCAAAATGATAATGCAAACAAATATTAACCCACTCCAAGTGGACGCATGTGGCTGCCGTCTCATGGCACTTTCTGACAGCCGAGCGACACTCGAGTCGACATCGACATCGACCTGCTTGGCTGCGACTGCGACTGCGACGGGGACTGGGACTGGGACTGGGACTGCCACTACGACTGAGACTGAGACAGCGACTGTGGGAATGTGCCGCAGTCGTGGCTTAAATGCTGTTCCAGGCCATAATGACTTTTAATTTTTATGGCACTGGCTGCCGAGGATGCCGATGCCGCTGCCGTTGCCGCCGTCCACTGTCCGCTGTCCGTTGTCCGCTGCCCGTGCCCAATGCCCATGTCGATGCTGAAGATGCAGCAGCGCGAAGCTTAAGTCGCATATAATTCAAGTCCATCAACGCATGCGCTTCACTTGGCCGCCGCCGCTGCTGCCTCGCCATGATACACATTTAAATACTCGCATGTTTGCCATCGGTCGCCGTCGCGGTCGCCGTCACCACTTGACTTGGGCGCAGCAGCGGACCGGGGGCAAGCTGCTGCTGCTCGAATCTGAAGATGCAGTTGAAGCAAAGACGCAGACCAAGTCGCTCTTAAGCGTCCAGCAACAAAGGCTCAGCGTTGTTTAATATTTTAAGTAAGTGCTGCCGCTTCGCCTTCACCTTCGCCTTCACCTTCACCTTTCGCTTGCAGCGAGAATAACTCATATATCTTTGGAATTTTCCCTGAAATTCGTACGGCATGCAAATAAGGTGGGAAAGGGGGGAGAGGGGTTTGTTAATTCGCATCTAATTTGGGAATTCTAGATATGCAAATTGAAAACATTATATTAAATGCTAATTGGGATTGTCCGCATTAGAAGTTGCCTCATTTCTGGGATTTTCCTCTTTTCATGTTCGTGCGTGTAAAACCCTATTAATACTAGAGCTATTATTGGTATAACAATTTGATATTTGCTAAGCTTTTGACAACTAAGTTGGGAATATTCTTTCGACTACAAAAAATATAGTAATAAAACAAGTTATAATCTTTAGAACTGGCAAAAGTTTCTTTCATAATTTGCGATAAAATTCAATAATCCATTGCAAAAATGATGAAACTAACTTAGATTTTACAGTGTATTACTTACTCTATTATCCTATTATGCATATCGATTACTCAGTACAGCTTGACCTACATTTCAATAGAGAATGAAACAAGCACGTAAGCTATAATCGAGTGTGCTCTACTGTGATATCGTATACCTCATTGAGCAAAACGATTTCATTAATATATAACTTCTATGTTTGGCATATTTTGTGTTGCATACTGTGGGGAGCAAATTCGGGAATGGCTTCGAAGTAACCAATATCTATATAGCTTCTATGTTGATGATATGATCGCAGTCAAACTTTTAAAAATCATTTGAGCGTTGATGGTTAATATATTTACCAAAAATGAAGTGTCCTGCATTAAAATGACGGTTGTAAATGATTTATGGAGCGGAAAGAAGGCGAAAACAAACTATATATGTGATTGCAAAGATAACACATATCGATACAATCGACAAATTTGGTAGGGAGGTACAGACAGTTGGCACAAAGTTATAGTACCTTTCTACTCTTCTAATTGTAACTGTTTACTAAAGCTATATATGCTCGATAAATGAATTAGTAGTTCTAAGTTTACTCAAATATTTTGAATTGCAAACTGTACACTTTCAACTATATCATTAGATTAACTATAATAATAGATCCTATTAGGTTTATACACCTAAATGATCTAAAGAAGTTTTCTTCAATTATCTATAGCAAAAAAATGAATGATTTCCTATATATATCAGTTTCATGTCCTACGCCTAAGTTCAAGCTCCGTTCTACTACAATATACTACTTAGTCGATTATTATTAAAGTGGCATCGATTGCTCAATACACATTCAACTACATATATGTATCAATAGACAAAACTCAGATTGCCAGCCAACTATATCTTAAGAATCTTGTGCAGCGATCGAGTGATTTGCACAATTTTCGAATTGCTTCCTTTGCGCACTAGGTGGCGCTGTGTGGGCGTACCGAGCAGCACACCAAATGGTCGCTATATATTTGTGGTCTGTCATGCGAAACTGTTTGCCAAATACGCGCTGCATGAGGCCTCAGTGTGGACTATGGCCCTACCTGACTTGTTCTCACTCGTGCGAACGCTTGCGCTCACCTCCCTCCCGCTCTCTCTCTGTCTCTTGGTTATCCTCTGCCTCTGCCGAGTGCTTACTCAGCGATCGGCTGCCGTTTAACCGCATCGATCGCTGCCAGCTGATAGCACAATGGAACCCGAGCGACTACAATGATAACTACGCCGCTTACGACTTCTTGACTCGCTCTCTTCCTCTCTCCGCCGGTCAGGATCAAAAGGCGCGCAGTTGACAAATGTTTGTACACACACCAGCAGACACACACACACAGCTGGAGTTGTGTGTGCGCCCGTGTCGACCCTTTTTGTAAATGTTTATGTATGTTACAAGCCCACAGCGACTCCTTGGACTACTCCATTCAGTGGCCGTGCGCATTGTTGTTTAGCGAATTCCTTGGAAAGCTGCGGTCGCATCCATTTGCCTAATTTCCCGACTCTAAGACAATTCCCCAATGGCATTTTCCACACTCACATACACACACAGATTTATGTGAATCAAACAGCAGCAGGCTCCCTCCTTCTGCAGCTACTACTACTCCTCCTCCTTCACCTCTCCCTCTTCTCATGCTGGTCTCTCTCGCTGCTTCTCCTCCTTCTCTGGTAGCCGTAAATGTCAACATCCATTAGAGACCTTAAACCGTTATTGGCATTTGTCGCACGCTATGACGCCGCTGCACGGGTCTCTCTCTCTCTCTCTCTCTATCTCTGTGGGTCTCTGGTCGCCGATCTCCGGTCTCCGGTCTCAGTCGGCAGTCGACAGAGACAGCGGCAACAGTCACAACAGCAGTCGTAGCATGATTGAGTGGACACTTCTCGGAACTGGGACGGAATGAGCATTTCTTGTTGTTGTCGACTGTCGACTGTCGGCTGTGACTGGGACTGCGACTGATGTTGCTGCTATTGCTATTGCTGTTGCTGTTTGTTTGTTGCTGGCTTTGTGAACCTGTAGACAATTCGAATGTGTCGCCTGAGAATAGTAGCTTGTCCCCCTCATATGCTCCTCCCCCTCTCTCTCAGCCATTTTTGCGCACGTGCGCCCAAATCGATTCAAATGATCGTTAACACTATAAATATTATTTAGTATTGCTTCATGGCATTTTGGACTGAACTGGCAAACCGGTACGCGTTATAGCGCTATGCTCATTAGTTTTTAATTATGTGACAGCTGATCGGCAGATCTATAGATTGTTAAATTGTCACACGAGTCTGCGAACTCAAAACAAAAGACTTTGGCAACAAACTTGCATGGCTAAATTATACAACATCGAAAGACTAATGCTCTGCTTCGATTTTCTAGAGAGAGGAAGATATAGAGTAAAGAGAAAAGAAATAAGAGACAAGAAAATACAGTTTTTGAAAGTGCCATTTGAGAATGTTTCTTTTAGAAAACGAATATCCTGAAAAGTTTGAAACTAAAACTAAAAAAATAATAACATAAATAAATGTATGAATACATTTTTTTACTAGTGCAAGGTTAATGATAATAATTAAGGATATTGTCTGTGTATAATGTAAAAACATACAATTAATATAAAAATCATTTAAAATGACTCAAGAACTTCGTGCATTAGAAAACATGATTTGCGAGAGAACAAAATGAAAATTATTTTTTAATTCTCAGATCCAAAGCATCTAAAAAACTTTGCACATCTTTGTCATGAGAACAATTAAAAGAATCAGAAACATTTTGGAATTTGTAGAAAAGAAAATGAATTATTGTGAATATGTCTTGCGTTTCTTTCGAATAACAAAGAGTATTCATCATATGATTCAATTGAATATGTTTTGTGTTTCTTTCGAATAAGAAAGAGAGAGAGAGAGTATTCATCATATTTGTAATTCTCGTATTTGATAGTTAGCTAATCTATTTTTCATTTCACCTCCGCTGCGATTAGAACAGCTCAAGTCTCTTGCCATAATCATTATGCCCCGCACTTTCGATGGGCAGCACCGAAACCAAAAAAAAAGAAATGAAAAAAATACAAGTTTCATATCGTAATTTTATGATCGAAGCCACCAAAAAATGGAAAAGAACAAATCAAAAAACGTAGCCAGGCCAGCTCTGTACTGGTCTCTTCTGGTCTGGGGCTGTGAGTAAGCCAGTGCGATGGTGGGAATGGATATGGGCATCGTCTGTATGGGTATGTGTATGTGGTATGGGAAACTCTGCAGCGCTCTGCAGAGAGGCAGGCAGCAGCCATGTTAACAACTTCCATTAAAAGAAATTAAAAGCAGACAACGCCGTTGGATGCGAACGTAGCAGCAGCAGCAGCAGAGCCAGAAAATGGCTGCTGGCTGCCGGCTGCGTCTCTCGCAGCATCTCTCAGTTTTAGTCTTAGTCTTGCTCTTGGTCTTCCACTCTGGCTGTGGCTCTGGCGCTGTTCTTCACCTTTTTCCAATCGCAACAATGCAAGACTCAACGACGACGAATGGCCTAAGCATTTCCGGTTTTCTATTGGAATTTTCGAGGCAGCCTCTTGTTGGCCGTTGGATGTTTGCCGCTGCGTATACATAAAAAAAAGTCAATTTCGGTTTATAACGACATTACATTAAAAGCTCTGGGTGTCCATTAATATTAACATAAATCTATGCCCCAAAATCTAATTACAATCCAATCTTGGGCTTTTTATCGCTCGCCTGCCAGCTGCCTCTCTCTGTCTCCTCTCTCTCTCTCTCTTTTCTCTCTCTCTCTTCTTCTTCTCTCTGGGGAACTGTCTTTAGTGTTGTCTTTGGCGATCTTCTCTGGAGAAGTTCGCTCTGCCATTTATTCATGCTCATTAAGTTTTTGGCATCCGAGCGAACGTTGTCTGCCTGCCTGCCTGCCTGGCTCGGTTCACGGCGTGTTCATTCACAAATGAGCGCCTTAAGCAGCTCCGCCCCACACACACACACACACACTAGCATGCACACACAGACAGTAAACGAGCCACGCACACTGGCGCACATAATGAGCCGCCGCATACAGACAAGCAATAAATTTATGTGGCAGCCACATAGAGAACACACTCACACACACACACAGCGAGAGAGGGAGAGTAAGATAAAGAGAGAGAGAGAGAGAGCGCACGCGAGCGCCAGAGCAAGAGAGAGTGGAAGAGCGAGAGCGCTATGCGAACAACAAACGCTCCACTGGCCACCGCCACCGCCACCGTCGCCACTGTAGCTGCTGCTGGCTCAGCTTCTTTGGCTGCCGCTGCCACAGTCTCCGCTGCTGCTGCGCTGCCACTCTGCTGCTGCTGCTGCCGTTGGCTCAGCTTCTTCATCTTTAATTTGGTTCCGTGTATCTTGTTGATGGCGTTTTGCCGTTTGCTTTGTAACTTTGCCGACTATTGAATTTGGATTTCTGCTCCTCATTGAAATTATGCTACGCTTTGCATTTGCATTATGCGCGCCTGCCACACACACACACACACACAGAGACACAAGCACACACTGGCATATATAGACACATATACTGATATAGTTTGTATTGATTAGAAACCGTTACAATGTAGCTGCAACTGCTGATGCTGCAGTTGTAGCTGTTGCTGCCCGTATTGCTGTTGCTGCCAGTACTGCTGCCTTGACTGCTGCTGTTACTGCCTTAACTGTTCCCTTTGCACCTGCCACAAGGTGCACTCTATGCACTTTGTGCACTCGGGCAATCGTCAACCTTTTAGCAACCTTTTAGCGCCCCCATCTCGATACTATTTTAGTTGAAATCGCACGCTGATCGCAACGACGCAAGCGTGTCAATTTCTTGGGCAAACATGACAAGCGTGTTCGCAGCTTTTTAAGTGCCACTGTCAACAGTGACACCCCCCAGACACTAGACCTGGCGGGGGTGTCGACACTGCCAACCTATGCGCCGACTTGTGTCAAAAGGTAACAGAAGGCGCAAGTGCGGGATGCGATGCGACTCGACTTGACTTGACTCGCTTCAGTCGAGCGAGAAAATTCTGGCAAAAAGTGGCTAAAGGGGGCAAAGCAAACAGACAGGCGAGTAGAATGACAACGAGATAAATATACAGATACAGATAGATATGCAAATATAGTGACAAATACGATGAAGGAAATAAACAGATATATTTGAAAACTATAAGTTACAGTAAAAGTTGCAGTTATATCCATAAATACAGACATGTAAGTAAATACAGATACACATGTAGCAAAGCCAAACTGTCAAGCTCTGCAGTTAGCCAAGAGTTTTCTTGCTTTGATTACTTTCATTGCCTTATTAGAGAACAGAGACAGCAAGAGATGCAACTAGAGCTATAGTCGTCTCTAGATTAAGATGTATATAATTTGAATATATGCAGACGAGATACAGAAAGAGCAGAGTTTGCTTAATTTGATTCTTTTCATTACCATTTTTGGAAGTGTTTCTATAGTCAAAGATTCTAAGTAGCTATCAAAACTTTAGTACAGTTTCACACACACAATTTGCATAAGATACAAATCTAAGACAATAGCATGTCATATTTGCGTATATAGTTTGTTCATTTTTGTGTGAATTAGTTGGCAAACACGCCTCCTTCACTCTCCCTTCTACTCCCTGTCGCACTGACAATTCACGTTTAATTTCTGAATACTTATATTATATTACTCTGCTAATTAAATCAATTGGTATCTTTAACTAGCAAGTGCAGTCAAAGTGTTTTTATATTTTATTTGCAACTTTTGTCAATTTGCAAAATTCTTTTCACTTCGTGCCAACGTTATCTGGCGATTATTTTTATCGAACACCTTGCCCTGGTGCAGTACCTAACATGTATGGTGTTGTGTATTGGCGATATCAGTATTGTGTGTTTTGCGGTGTGTCGCAGCGCAACGGAACTTAACACTTTAGTAAATACATGAAACGATGAAGCGAATTTAGAGCACAGGAAATCATAATCGCCCATAATAACAATCATTATAACAGACATCCTGTGGCCACGCGTATCTAATCAACAAATCGCGGTGCAAACAAACTCACAAAGTCGCACACTTCCTACTGTTTAACTAACTGAATCACACCATACATTACTTATAGTTTTATCACTTTTTCATACGTATTTATTTCTGTAGTACTTATTAGGCCCCCCAGACGAAGACGTATTCAGTTGCAGTTGCAAATTGCGTCTGAGTGCAGCCAGCTGGCTTTCGCTTCGAGTGAAGATCGTGTTTCATTTCAATTGATCTTCAAAAACAAAAAAAAAGGAAAAACTGAAAAACTGTGAGGGTTCTTTGCAGAGTGAAATCAGGCGTAGATCATTTGGTTTTTAATAAAGTGAACAAGATATAAGATATTTGTAATGTTACGACAGTTATATAGGATTACTTGCATATAAAGGGAGTCTACTAGAGAAAAACGAAGATATACCTAAGATATTTTTTTTATTTTTTTATTTAATTAGTTTATAGTCGGACTAAGGTCAGTCGACTGTTTGAAAGTAAAAAAACATTACAATTATAATTAATAATTTTAAAATTAAAAGAAAAATCTTAACTGTGAGAAAAGAAAGAAAAAAGAAATTAATTGAATTGAATTTGACACTATATATCTTCTATAAAGTATATAACCCCTTGAAACTAATGAGCGGAATATTTGCAAATGTTATCTATATTTTCTTTATACTTTCTTTATAGTAAAGTTCTTCTTTAGACTTCAAAGTTTGTTCTGCAGATTGAACAGTGAACAGATTTATATGCTAACATGGTATTTCATCATTCTGTAGATCATATTTTTATAAATGTAAAACATTATCATGTATTGTTCTGTATGTCAATTTGAATAGCGGGAAAAATACAAGTTTCCCTTATGAAATATTTCAGTTTTTCCAAACAGAAACCCCCCTTGATCGACTGCTAACTAACTGGACTCTAGCAAAGGGCAAAGCCTCATTTATTTCAGATCCAACGGAAGTTGCTTTTGGTTCGAAATTATGGTCAAAAGGGTGAGAAAGACAGGCAAGGCAGTGAAGGCGAAGAGGAATGGGAATGGGAATGGGAAGGGGAATGAGAAGGGGGCCAAAATGTACTCGTAGTGGCAGCAAAATGGTGTAATGACAAAGTGAGCAGCGTTGGCGGCAGAGCAGCACACACACACATGTACATATATATACGTTGGTGTGTGTGTGTGAGAGAGTGAAGAAGGAGAAGAAGCAGAAGTAGAAGGCAAGTCAGGCGAGCGAAACTGAAGCGCACAATACACAAAAAACCGGAACATTATTAATTTACAAGCAATAAAGCGAAGCCAAAAATGAAGAAAGGCAAAAGGTGAACAATACGCAAAAAAATCAGAAGAAGAAGAAGAAGAGGAAGCAGAAGTAGCAGCAGAAGCAGGCAAAGCAAAGCAAAGCGAGCCGCAAAGGCAGCGGGCAGAGACAGAAGACAGAAGGCAGAAGGCTGAGGCGGTAGTTAACAAGCCGCAAGAGTCGATGTCGAGTCAATAGTGCAAGTGTTAAGAGAAATTGCAGCTAACACACAGCCACACACACACAGGCATACAGGCGCAGCCAATTGGCACACACACACACACACACAGTGAGAGCAGCGCCATGGCCATAATGAACCGTCTTTAAACATCTGTTGCCCTCGCAGCATAAGTACATAAGACCAATCTCTGCATGCGTCCCCCTTCCCATTCTCTGTCTCTCTCTCTCCCGCTCTCTCCTGCTCCCTGACTGTGCCACACACACACTGGTTGTCTCGCTTGCACTCACACTGTGCCTATGGCAGCATAAAAATGAACGCAAACTCGATCGTGCGATCCAATGAGCGAGACACGCACACACACAAACGGCAAATGAACGCGCATGCGAGAGTGTGCCTTGTGTGTGTGTGTGTGTGAGAGAGTGACTAAGTGAATGTACCTCGCGTTGACTGCGACGCCAACTGCGCTGCGAACTGCGACGGCATAGGGTTCAGCAAAAACCCGCGTAGATGGTCGTTGCTCGGTCTCTGCTCGGTCTCTTATCGGCCTCTGCTCGGTCGCTGCTCGCGCTCTGCTGTGGCGCTGCCTGCACGGCCGCTGGCTTCGTGCGCTCTCGGATATGTCATTTGTCAATCACAGTGCGAGCGCAACGGTTGTTCCTCGTCCGTGCCACAGAGCCTCACAGTGAGAGAGAGTGACGAACGAGAGTGCGCTGCCAGTGCGAATAATCAAATCGAATTGAAACTGCAATTGAAATAGAATTAGAAGTTGAAGTTAAAGTTGAAGTTGAAGTTGAACGAGCGCTGTCAACGTCGCCTGAAAAAATAGTGAATTGTTTAACTGTTCTTCCCGGTGTGCTGTGACAAAACAACTAAAACAATAATTAATAACAATTAACAGCTTAATAGTTAACTTGAAGAGAGCGAGTGCGAGACACACAGAGAGCGAGAGAGTGTAAGAGAGCGAGAAAAAAACCGTTAAATGTCAGCTGCAGTCACTGGCACATTCAATTAGCCAACTGCGTCGACTGCTGCAAGTTGTTTTCAAACGTGTTCTCAAGTGCAGTGCCAAATAAAATAAAAGCTAAAACAATTTGAAAATGGATAATCGCGAGGAGAATCAACACACAATGCTGCTGTGCTGCGCCAGCACCACCTGCCTGTCGCTGGACAATAGTCACAGCCACAGCAAACGGCAGCAGCAACACAACACAACAGCAAGGACAGCAGAGCCACCTAGCAGCACCACTGCCACATGCCACTCCGCCAAGCACATTGCGCATACGCCGCGTGGCAAATGCAGTTTGCCACTTTTGCTGCTGCTGCTCCTGCTTGCCGCGCTCAGCTTTCGCAGTGCACACGGCTGCGGCCCTGGCCGTGGTCTGGGTCGACGTCGCGAACGCAATCTTTATCCGCTGGTCCTCAAGCAGACTGTGCCAAATCTATCCGAATATCAGAGCGGTGCCTCCGGTCCCCTCGAGGGAGCCATCCAGCGTGATTCGCCCAAATTCAAGGATCTGGTGCCGAACTACAATCGGGACATACTGTTCCGGGACGAGGAGGGCACCGGTGCCGATCGACTCATGTCCAAGGTAAGTTTAGTCAGTTTACTGATTACCTTCAGTGCCCTGCAGCATATTTAGTGCCTCATCATTGACCAAATCGATGTACTTTTTACGTTGACAATTATCGCCGAATCGTGGCCATTGATAAAGCGATACGTGAGTGCGACACGACAACAGCAACAACAGAGGGTGTGTACTACACGATTTGGTGTATATATATTTAGAACTTTATGGCCTAGTGGGCAACACACTTTGGGGCTGCTTATCAGGACTTTGCTGGCTATTAATGTGCTTACTTAAGCGCTAATTAGCCGACTTATCGATGGATTGTGCAGTGTGCAGCCAAACAGGAAGCACAAGTTGGGCAAGGGGGCAGAGTTCAAGGAGAGAGAGAGAGACGAGGATTGTGGCAAACATTGACAGAGGAATTTGGGGCAGTAGAAGGAACTGTGGCGGGGCAAGTTGTAGAGAAAGGAGCACTGCAAAGAGAGGCTGCAACGGAGTAAGCAGCGCAGGGAGAGGGGGCTGTGCTGCATGTTGTCACCTCATCATGTTTTGTTGTGCGATCAACAACCTTTTGCCACATGAGACACGCCCGCAACGACTTAGCCAGAAGCATAACAAATAACATGCCACCTCCTCTGCCTTCGCCTACTCCTCCCACTCGTTCACTCCTACCATGTTTACATGACGCGACGCCTCGCATTATCGCGCAGCGCTAGCGGCACGCGAGTATTTTTCGCTTATCGCATTCACATTCGCAGCCAGAGGGCTATAACACTAAGGTCCCCCACAAGCCCGCGGGCAAGTTGTAGTAGCTAAATAGCTAAAAGAGCAGGTACAAGCTATCACACACACCCAAACACACACACACACACACAGACACACGCGTATGAGTGCAAACATGACACCAATGTATGTTAAGCCGATGTGAATTTATCTTATCAGCATCGACGACGCATTTGCAGCGAAAGTGGCAAAGAGAGAGAGAGAGACGGGGAGTGAAGGGAGGTCAGTGGAGAGGTAAAGTGGGTTTTTTGCTGTGTGTCCAGCCCTTTTAACTACATTTAAATCACCCCTCGATAAGGCGTCTCCACATTGACTGACTCTGCACATTCCTGGGTTTATTTTCACTGATACGATTTGATCTGAATGAGGCAATAATTCATTATACACAATTAAATTGTTGTTTGCTCGCTGTTTGCCATTCTAATTGAGCATTATCGACAGTGGCAATAATATTGTGGCAATAAAATGATGTTGTATATAGTAGTATATGTAGTAAAGTGGAAAGCCTTAGTCAGTTGATTTACTACACAATCAATTGTTGTTCCACGAAACATGAGTATTTTTAGATATGTTCGCGCGATCTGTAATCGAATTATGGCGACAATAATTGTGCCGAATAATTGTGCAAACTCATTGCCAGAAGCGTGCACTGACTGCTGTTAGGCAGTGTAGTTGATGGCTCGATACAAGCCAGACAATATTAGAGCTGATAGCGCAGTTGGGCAGGTGCAAAATGTGTGTAACTAAAACAGTTGCTGACACGCGCCCCTGCAAGGGGCAAAGGGAAAGAGAAGAGAACCTTGAATTCGCAATGCTCCGCAAGAGCAGGAGGACAAGGTGAACAGTTAAAGGCAACAAACAGTTAACAGTTAACAGTCAACAGTTAAAATCAATTGCGACAATTGTGCGCACTAGTCAAGGACAAGGAGTGACAAGCTCGCTCAAGGCTAAACACGCACACAGACACACACTAAGACACACACTCAGTCATAGTCACAGTCACAGGAGCACACACTGAATCACATTCACAGGAGCACACACTCAAGGCTCAAGGACGCACCGCACATAATCGTATAGCGCATTTGTTGCTGCTGCTGCTGTCACAAATATTTACAGCTATGCT
This sequence comes from Zaprionus davidi, assembly GCA_018903715.1. Lineage (NCBI taxonomy): Eukaryota > Metazoa > Arthropoda > Insecta > Diptera > Drosophilidae > Zaprionus > Zaprionus davidi. The sequence continues at coordinate 4,855,572 of JAEIGL010000003.1, forward strand.
CGGTTCGGGCTACCGTTGTGACATTGCCTTGGCACAGTGGGACAGTGGAAACGGCTGCAGCAGCAGCAGCAGCAGCGCAACTAAAATGCATTTTATGGCAAATTGTTGCTGCTGCGGCTAAACAATTCGTTTTGGCTATTAAAGCGCCAAAAAAGCAGAAACAGATACAGAGACAGATAAAGAGAGGAGAGGAAAACTGTGCAAAGGCAGCGCGCTAAAATAAATGAATATTGGCGTAAAGTGCTAAAAATAAAACAAATTACACTGAGAGCAGACGGAGGCAGAGGGAGGCAGAGGGAGGCTGCACAGATGGGGGCAGCGACAGCGGGGGAAAAGAGGGAAAAAACAGTTGCTGTCGCATCATAAAATTGAATAGCTTATGACAGTCATTGTTGTTGTTGTTGCTGCTGCCTGTACAGGTAATTACATGGCACACAAACTTATGCAATGCACTGTAAGGCAGCGAGCTGCCGCCAGATTAGACAAAGTTGCGTCTGCAACACACGGAGAGAGAGAGAGAGAGGCAGAGGCAGAGGCAGAGGGAGAGTGTGCTGCAGGAGCGGGTTAAACCGCAGCCGAGAAAGAATGCGTCAAAAAGCCGCAGCAAAAGTTCTAAAATTTCATAAATTGTAGCAACAATGGAGCAACAAAGCCAACGCGTAATCCGATATGATTATTGACATGCCTGCAGTGCCCGACCAGCAGACAGAGACAGCTCCCTCCCCCTCTCCCTACCTCCCCCCTCCCTCCACCTCTCTCTCTCTCTCTCTGCTGCAACGAATCAAAGATAACCCCAGAGCTATGAAGGCACTTTAATAGAGCGCGCACAGCATTCATGATGACTCAAAAATTGATCCTATTATGACACAAATGGAGACGCAGACGGGGGCAGCAGGGTAACGGCAAGGGGGGCGACTTGATGTAGATGATGTCAGAGTTTCAGTTTCATTTCAGCTCAAATCAAATCATGTCAAATGCTGCGATAAGCAAAAAATAACAACGATGAAATATTTTTGGCACAAATTCGTGGGAATCTTTTGAGGGGGCGCACACAAAGTAATCAAACACATATCAAACAAACAAATCAGTCACTGGCAAAGTGGACAAATCGTTGCCGAGTCCCACACAGACACACACAGATACACAGACACAGAGAGACAGAGAGACACAGAGAGAGGGAGCTTTATGGCTTGTTTGTTTGCACTGCAGCTTTTATATTATTATTAATCAATTTGATACTTTTACGAGCGCACTCAAGCGCAAACCTCAAGGATTTCGCGAGGTTTTGCATAAAAGTTTTATGAACTGCAAGGGATAGGGATCGGCAGCGCGGGAGGGAGATCGCGCGAGATCAAGATCGCGATCGAGCTTGAAGATCCTCAGACTATATCGCATTACGCGACTGACTCACATTTCATATGCCCCACAAGTGATTCCTGCAAGTCATCTTGGGGTAGGACTTGCCAGAGGACACAGTGGAAGAGGCAAGAGGGGCAAGGGAGAGGGGGAGGGGGGGCACCCCATCAGTGTGCCAATGTGCGGCTCATAACTCATCATCAAAGTTAATCACACATCAGGGATTATGGCGCTTATCATTTAAGCTGCTCGGGACTGGGACTTACCTGGCCAAATGACTGCCTGCCTGACTCTGTGTGTGTGTGTGTATGTGTGTGCTTGGGGGAACATTAAGTGTGCAAACGAGACGCAGCTGAGATTTAATTTACGATTTCTGCAAATTAATAGCGTTTAATTAATAACAATAAACTGACGCCTTTTTATGGACATTTATTTGACATGAGATTTACGAGCATTAGGGAACAGCGACTAACTGTAGAGGGAGAGGGGGGGGGGCAGGCAGATGGAGTAACTGATGTGACTGACGTAGAGCTTGACTAAGTTACACAATAAGTGACGCACGATGAAACTGACTGTAAAACTGATAGAGAGACGGATGCAGTGAGTGATGTAAATAACTGTCGGAGTGACTGTTAGAATAAAACATAAAATGAATCATAAAGAGTGACTGATAGTGACTGATAGAGTGACTGAAAGAATGACTGGTAGAGTGACTTAAAGAAACACTGAATGAGGCAGTTGTAGAGTGTCTAAAAGTGTGACCGCAAGTGTAACTGATAGAGTTACTAATCTACTTGAAGATGAACTTATTGACGAGTTTATTGATTAACTAACTGACTAACTTACTAATTGAGAGACTAACTAACTGTCTACCTCACATGTTAACTGTCTAACTAACTGACTGCCTACCCCACTGCCAAAACAACTGACTGATTTACTGGCAAGCTGACTACCCCAATGACTGCAAAAACAGGTGATCAGGTGACTGACTTAGTCAATAAATGGCAGGCAGGCAGTCAGACAGACAGAGAGAGGCAGGCAGAAAGAGAGACAGACACTTTCGCACAGAGTCAACAACAGAGAAATAAAAAACTAATAAAAGTAGCAAATTGCAGTGCTCAATGCATCAATAACAAATAAAAAACACGACACGATGCAAATGCCGCACATAATTAATAATAAAAGTCATGACAAACAAGCGCAGTGTGGGAGGCAGCGAGACGAGAGAGAGAGAGAGAAGAGTGAGCAGGGGAACAGCAGCAGAAGGGGAAGCACGCAAGCGAGTCGGCATTAATCTGATAAACCAAAGGGTACAAGTCGGGACACAGGGCTGCCCTGCATAGTTTTTAATGAGCATCAATTTGTATTAAAGCAACAACAAAAGGCAAATACCAATAACCATAACAACAACAATAACAACAACAAACACGCTGCAGCCTGAGAAATCGCAATCTCGTTGCCTTTTAGCGCACATTGCGTATACGTAAACAAATCGTGGCGAAGTCAAAGTCGAAGTCGCAGTCGAAGTTTGTCATTCGCTTAATTAAAAGCCAAGCAACAAAATCGAAGAGGAAAATTGCGATAATTGCGCCGAGCACAGCAATAAACAATAATCACAGGCGGCGGTAAACAAAGGACAAGACACAATAAAACAAAACGACGAAAGCAGTAAGGCAGGCAAATAATAAATGGCATTTTCTAATGGAAACTGAATACACAAACAAAACCAAGACGCGAGCTGCGAATAGATTTGCTAAACAAATAAACAAAATACTCTCGACTCATTGCGGCAGTAAGTGACGAACAGTTCCGTTCAGTTCAGTTCAGTTCAGTTCAATGCGTCGTCTGTTGGTCTGGCAACGATGTGCACGCTTCCCTTCTCCCCGAGCTGGTCAGACTGGACTTGCAATTCGAAAAGGAAAGATTTCACACATTTAATTATGAACTGTTTATCGATCTTCTTTTTTTGCCCTAAGTAGTTTATTTTATACTGTCCTTCGATTTTTTTTTTTGTTTACTTGAAGAACTCTTGTTGTACTTATTTCTCTTTCTTTTTCCGCTATTTTTTGAGCTCTTTCTGCAACTTTTATACCTTGAAAATCTTCTTTAATTCAGTGCCCAATTTAAGCTTGCAATTCTACTTCCTTCTAGAACTTCTTCTCGACTTCAATTTGCAGTTCCTTGGGCAGTGCTTCTTTCAGCTCTTTTCGAGCTACATTTCTAGCTCCTGCTCTCATTCTCTTTCAAGTTTCTTCCCTATACATCAATAGAATCTTCTTCAGTAGAACAGTATCTCTAGTTTTTCTAGCAGCACAGAGAAGAATGAAAGCCTTGGAAGTTTCCATCTTTACTAATCTCAAATGCAAACTCCATTTTCGTATCGAATTCTTTTACTCACCTCCTTCTTTCGATCAGTTGCACCTTCTGTAGTTCAATTCTATTTCCATACCCCACGCCCCCCATTACATCTCCTCCTGCTCTGCTGCTGCTGTGCAGCGCCAACTCACTTGAATCAATCAGAAGCAGCAGCCTGCTGGCGGCATAGCTCCTGTGGCCAATTAAGTGAGGAAATCTGCACTCGAGTGGAGCCCACACACACCGCACACACACACCGCACACACACACCGCACACCGCACACCGAGGGGCGCTGATTGATTTGACAAAAGCAACTTAAGTTGCCCCTAAGTGGCGCAGGCAGCACAGCTAAGGCGCACGCTCAAGTGCCTGAGCTGTTGACACATATACACGCACAAAAGGCAGCACGGGGCACGGGGGTGTGGGTGTGCCTCCTCTGCAGTTGTTGTTGCTGCTGTGTTGTAGTTGGCTGCGTTCATATCCTGTACAGGGTGCCAGTGCAGGGTCGCGACCTGCGCTTCCTCAGTTGTAAGTTTTCGCTTCCTCTCGATCGCAATCAGAAAAGGATATGGCCATATCTGCTTACACTCGCTGCCACACTCGCACGTGTGGCACGCAAAAAAGGGGTGACTGTTGTGATTGCCACGCTACGCAGCAAAGTAACTCGATCCCCGCTTGAATTATGTCGTTAAATTGTGTCGTTTCCTAATCGTTTGCCGGGCGAAATCCGAAACGGCAACGGCTAAAAAACAAACAAAGCCACTAATAGCAGCAGTAACTACAGCCCGCAACCCCCCCCCGCTCTCCTCTGCTGCCCTACCCCCTTGTCCCTACTGAGCTTGGCCTAATGATGATGAGCAGCAGGTAATTTGGCAGCACTCAACTCCATCTACAGCTCCATCTACATCTCCATCGTGCAACTGCAACTGCAACTTCAGCTTCATCCACGCAGCGTTGGCGACTAAATGCGGCCCATTAGGCGCCACAAATTGGCAGCTGCCTGCACGATTTAAATCAATAAAACTGCCCAGCCAGTTTGGCAATTAAAAACGCATCAGCCTCTGCGCCTGCGCCTTGCCTTCCCCCCTCACTCCCCACTGTCTTACCTGCTGCTGCTGCTGCCCCATTGGAAATTCCCAAAAAAAAAACATCGATGGCATGCAAAGTGTAAACAAATGCCTTGTGCAGCAGAGGGGCGTGGCCGTGGGCCAGCTGCCAAAGTTCACACCTTGTTTAATGTCTAATTAATGCAGCAGCTTTTGGCCAGGCAGGAGGAACTGCATCCAAGCGTTGTGCCGCGCCAGCCAATGCTTATTTACACCTTGCTCGGGTTGTTCTGTTATTGTTGTTGTTGTTGTTGCTGTTGTTGCTGTTGTTGCTAGTGTTGTCTAACGGCCATGCCACTTACAGTACAAACACATTATTTAGCCATCTTTTTGGGCCGCCGACGACGCCGCCAGGTCGCCGTGATCTCGCGCAGGCGGAGGCCTCACAATGTTTACCTTACGCACCCGTCGGCATTTTCCCTCTACGCCACTTGGCACTTGGCTCGCTGTACGTGGCTGGGGCACTCAATGCATTAGCATGTTGGGTAAACATCGTTGGCATCGCTGCTTAAGACAAAGATGTGCCAGTTGCTGTTGCTGCTGCTGCTGCTGCAGTTGTTGTTGTTGCCTGTTTGGCTTGTTACGCTTTTGCGCTCATTAGCAGCAGCCGCAGCCGCGTATGACTCGTTAAGCCTTTTAATAAAGCAAGCTCAGGCAGTTATAGACAGCTATATGCTGAGTACACTTACCCCCCCTCTATACATATCTTCCCCTCTCTCTCTCTCTCTGCTGCTGCCCCCTTTCCTTATGCAAATCGCATTGAACTCTTCCCGGAATGTGGCTCAGCTGCAACCTGCGCTGTCCAATTCGCCACAGACGGCAGAGTGTGACAAATTAAAAACCGATTTGCTTAGCACAACAAACAAAAACACAAACACAGTGCAGGGGAACGAAACGGAACGGAAGGGGGGGCGGGGGCGGGGAAACAACAGCAAACAATGCGGCGCACCCAAAATCAAAACAAAATTTCAATGCGATTTTGTGGCTTGTTAAAAAGGATCTGCGAAATTGATTTTACGCCACGCTAGAACTGTCTGCCAAATGTTTGCACACACAAAGAGCAGCAACACACTCACACACACACACACACTGGACAGAGCCTGTTGTTGTGGGTTACCTACCGATTGCCGCCTGCTGCCTGCGTCTCTGAATTTGGCCCGCCTCGATCCGTTGATAATTGATTTTGTGGCTGGCGATTGCGCGTCATGCACACACACACACACACTCGCACACACATGCGCACACTCACTCACTCAGACTCTGTCAACATTTTCATGTTGAATCTCTCATTTTTTCGGCTTGTTGTCTTTCGAAATTTCAATATTTGCATTGCCGTCGAATCCTTTTCCTTTTTCGCGTCGTTGTTTTCTTTTTGTATGCAAGCGTTAAAAGCAGAAACGCGCCGCCAACAAAAAAGGGAAAACACCTAACTACCTACACACACACATGTACATGCATAGCAAGAAGTCTATATAGTACACACACTATCATGCCATAGGTATTTTTTGAGCAGCCTCCACCGCATTGGCAAACAAGCATCGAAGGCAAAAACAATAAAAAAAACACACGGCAAGAAAAGGTCAGACAATGTCTAATCTTTAATATTTACACACACATACATACACTGGCAGAGCTGTGTGTGGGTCAGTGTTTGAACTGTGCACGGGCAAATAACCGAACCCAATCGAACCAAACCAAGCCGAACTAAGCCTTTGCCTTTCCGCACACAGCAGAAAGGAAAAGGCAAATAGGGGAACAAAAAAGAGTAAGAAGAAGAAGACGAAACAGAAGAATAAGAAAAGAAAAATAATCAGACTCATTTATTTGTTGAGGTTGCGTCGCAACAGGTTCAAAGGATCGTTGCTACGGTCAAGTTTGTTGCCTAAGTCTTTCGTCTTGCGCTGCACTGAGAAATGAACGCGCGCTCGGTCCCTTTTGGGCAGCACGAAATGAATGCCTAAATACCACGCCTCTCTCACACACACACACACATACACAATTACACGTACACGTAGTACACACAGCTGTTGCGCTGTCTCGCTCGCACGCACACGCTCAGTCTCTTGCGCACAGCGCGTTCATTGCGCGCGCTCTCTTACTGTCTGTGTGTGCGTGTGTGCGTGTTAAATATGGCGTTTTTTTCGGCAGTGGGGGAGGGTATGGGGCAGGAGAAACAAGCTCACAGCTGCTTATTAACAATATTTAATCGATTTTCTTTTGTCTTTCATCTTCTCGTGCTCACAGCGCTGCAAAGAGAAACTGAACATGCTCGCCTACTCCGTGATGAACGAGTGGCCCAGCACGCGTCTGCTGGTCACTGAGAGCTGGGACGAGGATCATCAGCATGGCCAGGAGTCGCTGCACTACGAGGGACGCGCCGTCACCATTGCCACATCCGATCGCGATCAATCCAAATACGGAATGCTCGCTCGCCTCGCCGTCGAGGCCGGCTTCGATTGGGTGTCCTATGTGAGTCGCCGTCACATCTACTGCTCCGTGAAATCAGGTAAGATTTGTCACCACATACATAAGATATATACGATATATATATGCGCTGGCTTGTAAGTTGCCAATGGCCAGTTAGCCAGAAGTGACACTAACAAGCGTAATTTCACATGTTGCCCCAACTTACAACGACGGAGTCGGAGACGATGGCAAGCTAAGCTGACAGGCGTTGGCAAATTTCGCAGCCCAGTCAAATTAGCCAAGCTGCAGTCGAACAAAAAAAAAGAAAGAGAAAAAAAGAAATACAGACAAGCACAAGAAAATGGGGAAGCAGCCGCAACAATGTCGAAACCGGCCACAAAACCGAAGTCCAGCTTCGCAGTCGAGTCGAGGCGAGTCCAAGAGGCAGGCAAGGCAGGCAAGGCAGCAAACTGGGAACGGGCTCGAGACTTGGGTCGGCATGTTACGGGCCTCTGCTTGTTGCTGTTGTTGCTGTTGTTGTTTTGACATGTTTAGGTTTGCGCCTGTCAAATTAAACGAATTGATGATACGACACCCAAAGCGTTTCTCAGGCCGACCAAGATGAATTAAATGCCGAGTTAAAACCTGCGCGCGGGCCTAATTGAAAAACTGAAACGGCCAACAAGTTGCTGCCAGTGTATGCATGTGTGTGTGTATGTGTGTGTTTGTTGCTGCCATTATGGCAGGCAACCAGTTTTCCCCGAAACATAACGAAACTGCCAGAAGAGACGCCGCACTGTGGGGAGAGAGAAAATGCAGTCGACCAACCAAAAAGGCCAAAACAATTAAGTTTTCGCGCAGCCAGTGAGGGAGCGAAAGAGGCAAAGAGTATAGGAAAGAGAGAGGGAGAGCAAAAGAGAGAGAGAGATGTGTAGAGTGATAGAGAGAGAGAGAGACGGGGAGCCTGCAACTAATAATTGCAGCATTCCGGCAACGTGATTTACGCTGACATTGTAGCAAGATTTTCTCAACTTTCCCACACAAACAAAAAGAGCAGCAGCAGAAGAAGGAGGAGAAGATAGAGGAGAAGCAGCAGGCAGGCAGGCAGGCAGCGCGCAGTAGTGTCAGAGCCACACACGAGGATGGCATCATAATATTTTGACTCGACTCGAGAGATCAAAGCGCAGCCGAATGTGTCGAAGCAGAGAGTGTCCTTGCTGTCGGGACTCATTGAACCTAATTGCGCTTGAAAGAAGCCGACGAGGTCAGAGGTCGTAAGGTCCTGTGCCAGTCAACTGGACTATCAATTGTGTGTGCAGTATCATAGGTTGCACAATAAGCCGACACAACAAGTGGCAAGCAGCAGAGGGAGGGCGGCAGCCACAGCGACAGCGGCTTGTGTGTGGTCCTGCATGCTGCAGTGTCAAATGGCAGTGCCTGCCACATGTTGCAAGCGCTGTTAATAAATAAGCAAGCGATTGATTGCTGATACGAACGGCGCACAAAACCACACGCTTATGACAGTTTTGGCACAGCGCAACAGTTCGTTGCCTAAGTCTTTTGTTTGAGGCCTAAACAGCAGCAGCAGCAGCGACGGCAGTAACGGCGGTCGGCGGCAGCAACGAAGAGTAATGGCTGTAAACCTTTTTGTCGACACTAATTTTTTTTCACTCTTTCGACCTGCTGTTGTTGTTATTGTTGTCGTGCTGTTGTTGTCATCTTGTTGTTGTTGTTGTTGTTGTCGTGTCGCGCGCGCTCACGCGCATTAAGGCCCCAAAGCGCGTTGTTGCGCCGTGTGTGCCGCCGTGTGCATGTTCATGTTAATGCTGTCCAAGCGATCAGTCACCACAACTAGCCGCGGCATATCTCTGCCTCACTCAACCTCCGTCTCTCTCTCTCCCTGTCTCTCCCCTGCCTCTCCCTGTGCGACTGTCCTCTGTTTTGTAATAATTTATCAGTTTAGTCTTCCACAACAAAGATAAAATAACGATAATTTTAACCACTTTAATGGTTTATTAATTTATGACCCTTCAAGTTCTTCACTTTCCACTCACCGACATCAACCTCCGTACCTTCAACTCCCAGCCTCTTCCCCGCTCCCCGCTCCCCTATCTCCCTGTCTCTGCCTGCTGACCGTGCCCCTGCTTGAGATACATTTTTCTCGTTTCTTGTGTCGCTGCTCACAGTTCACAGTTCTCAAGATCTACACACACACACACGCACAGAGGGACAAGTGTACGTGTCTCTCGTTTCTGTTTCATTTGTTCCCCTTTTTTTATTTTTTGGTTTTCTGGTTTCACACCAAATTCGGTTCAGCTTGTTACATGCCACGCTACTTCCTCCTGCAACGTCGGCGGCGGCTGCTCCCGTCCGAGCATCGATTATGGGCCGCTTTATGGTCCGCGCGCTGTCTTGTCTTTAATCCGATTTTTATTGTTTCCACACACTTGTCTCTGGGCCTGGGCATGGGCCTGGGCCCGACATCAATGGGAATGGAAATGCAAATGGAAATGGGAATGTGGAAGGTGCATTTTCATTGGAATTCCAGCAGCAGCAACCACAACAACAAAGCCAACTTTATGTTCAACTCATTAAAATAAAGCGCACGGTTAGCTCGATTGCGCTGCGCGTTTGGTTTTTAATTTGGAATTTGAAATTGGAAATTTGGGCGCAGGCGCTTCAACGGGTGTGAAATGTAAGCAAGAACTGGGGCTGCTTGGGTGGCCCAGGCACAGGATCTGCTGTAATCCAATATCGATTAATGATGATTAATGTTGTTGCTGCTGCTGCTGTTGTGGGTTGCAACATGTTTTGTAATTGCGCACAGGTTGCAGGCACAAGGAGCACGGCTGAAGGATGCTGCCTACCTGCCAACAGGCTCAGCCTTTGCTAAGCCGCTTTGGCTCGAGCGAGGGTTGTTCACGGGGCGGCTAATCTGGCTGCGAAAACAAGATCACAATTTTGTTCAGCTCACAAACAAAAACATGCATGCTTGCTCCTGCTCCTGGTCCTGCCCCTACGCCCTCCTTGTTATTGATACGCTTGGCTATCGCTTGAGCAGATCGCATTTGCTGCCTCGTCGTGCAGTTTGGCGGCGGTTTTTGTTTGAAAGCCGCAAAAAGGCAGTTGCCATTGTTCTGACCCCGGCTTTGCTCAGGGTTCTCCCAGTCTCTGTCTCTCTTTCTTTCGGTCTAACTGTGAAAACCTTTTTGACTTGTGGTTTGGGCGGTCTCCGGCTTGGGCTCTGGGTCGGGGTCGGGGCATTATTAACGCCAAATTAGATTAGGCGCACTAATGCCATTACCTGATCGCACACTACCTCCTGCTCCTGTGACTTGTAACTAATCTCTCGCCTCTTTCGCCTCTTCCCATTGCAGATTCCTCGCCTTCGATTTCGCATGTGCATGGCTGCTTTACGCCGGAGAGCACGGCGCAGCTGGAGAGCGGCGCACGCAAGGCACTGAGTGAGCTGGTGATCGGTGATCGTGTGCTGAGCATGGACAGCAACGGCCGTGCTGTCTACAGCGACGTGATACTCTTCATGGATCGCAATCTCGAACAGATGGAGACCTTTGTGCAGCTGCATACAGATGGGGGCGCAGTGCTGACTGTGACGCCGGCGCATCTGATCACAGTGTGGCAGCCGGAGCAGCAGAAACTCGACTTCATGTTTGCCGACCGCATTGAGGAGCAGTTCTATGTGCTGGTGCAAGATGCCAGCGGAGAGCTGCGTCCACAGCGTGTGCTGCGCGTGAGCAGTGTGCAGCAACGCGGCGTTGTGGCGCCACTGACACGAGAGGGCACCATTGTGGTCAACTCGGTGGCTGCCTCGTGCTATGCCGTCATCAGCAGCCAATCACTGGCGCACTGGGGCCTGGCGCCCATGCGACTGTGGTACACACTGCAGTCCCTAGTGCCGGGCAAGGGGCAGCTGCGCTCAACGAAGGCCAACACGGCAAAGGATGCCACGGCGCAGCAACAGAACGGACTGCACTGGTATGCGAATGCGCTGTACAAGGTCAAGGACTACGTGCTGCCCAAGAGCTGGCGTCATGAGTAAGGAGAAGAGATAGAGAGAGAAAGAGAGAGAGAGAGAGAGCAGACACGCCACCCCCAATACCCAACGTAGTTCCACGTTCCGCGACAATCGAAAGCTAATTGTAATATATATTGTGTAGTTATATGTATATGTATAGTACGCCTATATGCCTAAAAATAATCATAATCGTATTCCAATGTTAATTATGATACCATATTTATTTACCACAAAATGCGAAAAAAGAAATAGAATGAAAAAACATTGATCAATTGTAACGAACATTTTAGTTTTTAAGTAGGCAAAACTTGCGACAATCGATGACTGTTGTATTATTAACAAATTTAATGCATATGTATTTATTGATTTACTGCTGCTGGATATATAAATATATGTAGATTTATCGTTTATATATATATTGTATTACTTTGTGTACATATAGGAAGCATTATAGTGACTGAATATCTTATTGTAATTGTGTATATAATACTTGATAGTTAACTGCATATTTATACTTAATATTTAATGAATTATAACAAAATTGTTTGATAAATACAACTGTGTTTTTATTTGAATTAAAAATGGGCTAAACTTTAAAGAAATTACATACAAGAAGAAGGAGAATCAACTCTGAAAATCAAAAAACAAAACAAATTTACGCCTTTCGAGATTTCTATTTCAAATACTTGTTGATTTCTCATCGATATCAATCGATATTTCCTTTAGCGAAGTTTCACACCAATAGTTTAGTACCACACAGCTGTGAAGTACTGGGAAATATTCTAACAAATTTATCGAAATGACGAAATCATGTAATGAAAACGTAAGCAGCTGGTATTTTTTTATGTGCCACAAGTGGTCACACAGTTTTTAGGCGTCCTTTTGCTGTTAACTCTTTGTAATCGTGTCTGTAAAACTTGTTTTCATTGTAAACATTTTTTTTTAATATTTATAATGTTAACGCTTTGTCGTCTGTGTTTGTCGAAGGACGCTAACTTTGTAATCTCAAATGGCCAAGTGGCCGCACGAGTTATAACTTGCACAGGTCTCGAATTCGATACCGACGATGGTCTGCCACAGCTGATCTGCGATACGTGTCGCCTGCGTCTGGAGGAATTTCACTATTTTCGAAAACGATGTCACGCTGCCGATCGGCGATTGCGATATTTGAAGAGCATCGGTGACAATGCTGATCTCAAGACAAGGCAATTGTACGAGTGTGGCACTGAGGATGCGATGTACTTGCAGGATGTGGCCCATTGTACAGCAACTATGTGTTCGGAAAGCAATGCTCAATGGCGTAGAGAGGCTGCGAAGTTAATTCGCAGTGAATTGGATACCTACAAAAAGGATTTGCTCGGCCTGTGCCAGCAACAGGTGCGCGAGGAGATTGAGCAGGAGGTGCGCAGCGAGGTCGAAGGTCTACTGCTAGCACAGGCTCAAAAGGAATGTCGTGTTAAGGTGTTGGATGATCTTTTCTATGAATTGGAAACCTTTTTTATTAAGAAAAGAGATGAAGCCACTTTTGGCCAGGCATACGGCTCAGAGGGGTTTATCTCAGATTCAGAAACTGGAGAAGTAGAGAGTGTGTCCACAGTTGATGATCAACAGTTCCACCCAAATGAAGATGATACAATTGTGGAAGAAAATGCAGACAATGTCAATGCAGATGGCACCATGGTACTCGAAACGATTGGTAAGATGGAAACTATTCTTGTAGTATTTTTTAAACTATATAAGCAACTTATGTTTCAGAAGAAGACTCCGAACTGAATATAACACTTACGAAAGAGCCTGTGTGCCCAACAGTTCCTATCCCAATGGTCGAAATTAATATGGAAAATACACAACTTGGCAATTTACGAGATGACTCACAGTTCACAAGGTTCCTAACTAATAAAACAACAGTTCCAGGGACTCCAAGCAAAGCAAATGTGCAAAAGACTATCTCTACGGCCATCTCTACGAAAATCTCCACACCTAGCAGCTCAAAGACGAACCAAGGAAAAAGGTCTTTCAGAAAGGAAAGAAAAAAGTCTGAGTTGAACCATAATTGTCTTCGTTGTCGGCTTCGCGGATCTAAAAATAAGACTGACTGTGTGTCTAAATAATAGTTGAATTTATATATTTTGTACTGAACATTAGAATACTAAGTATTTTTTTTTAATAAATTTAAATTGTGCGCAAAGTATTCTATGGAAATTTTATTGAACACTGTATTCCGTCCTTTCCAACACTTATTTCGCTGAGTTAAAAAGCAGATGAACGTACAGTCACGACAGATGTACAAAACGCGAACCAGTTCAATGCGAACTGAGGTAGTTCCGCTCATTTGAACCTATTGTGAACGCAACGATACAACTATTTGGAAAACTACAAAGTTGTGGCGTCTGTTTTGTTTTGCAAACTCAGATACTAAATACATAATGTCGAGTACGGAAGAAACATATCCAGATGTGGAAGCGTGGTGCCGCCTTTGCTTAAAGGAACAAAAGGATGCGTACACAATATTCGATGAGGACGATTCCCAGCTATCGATCCCGATGCGCTTGATGGCGTGCCTCTCCGTGGAGGCCAAATCTTCGGATGGTCTGCCAAAGAAGATTTGCGGCGACTGTCGGTATCAGTTGGAAAAATCATTTCTCTTTCGCCAGCGAAGTCAGACGTCTGATAAAAAACTACGCAAGCACATTCGTCTTGTGAGCATGGGTAAAAAAAGCCGCGTATTTGCCAAAGCGGAGGATAACGAGTCGGACGAGGATGAGCTGGAATTTGCTGAATCTATTGAGTTTATAAATAAACTGGAGAAGCAACGTGAAACAGTGACACAAAAATGGCGGGAATTGTACAAGGAAGAACAAGAGAAAGAGTTAATAAGCCGTTTGGAAACTATGCGGGACGAACAGCGTGCTGAGGTGCGTAAGGAACTCGAGGAGGAGGTACGCGACCATGTTCGTCAGCAACTCGAGGAAGAGGTACGCGAACAAGTACGACAGCAACTCGAGGAAAAGGTACGTGATAATGTACGTGAGCAATTGCACGACGAAGTGCAGGAGGAGTGTCGAAAGGTACAAATGGCCAAGCTTCTGGGTGAACTTGAAGTTTTCCTAAGCGAAAAGAAAGCGGGTAACTGGGAAACTGTTGATGATCAGCTAGCAAACACTGAAGTAAGAAGACAGTCGGTCCCACAACCAAAATTAAAGCCCATAAAGCCCATAATAGAGAAACGTTATACTAGAAAACGACCAGCCGCAAACACGTCGCCAGTTATTCAGCAAAGAAGACGTCGACCAAAAGTGGAAGCCCCGGAAGATGATTACTCGCTAGATAGTGCAGTCAAAGCAGATCCGGCCTCGACAGACGACGGTGAGAATGACGTATCAGCGCAAGATACCGCGGAGAGTGTGGCTAGTTTGCAAATGGTTACCGATGGCGATATGGTGACTACAGAAAACGGGGAAATCTATATAATCAATGCGAGTGCAAAGGCGAAGACGATGGGTATTTCTTCAAAAGAGTCTCAGCAGGATAATAAGAACATTACATCATACAACAGTGAGTATTGTGTTAGCCAATCCAATACTTCTAATGATAAATTCTCTTTATCGACCATTTCCAGTTCGTGACAATGGAGAAATATCGTTTAACGACGGCAAATCTGATGATATGGCCGATGTCATGGTATTCGATCTTGATGGCGAAGTCAACGAGGATCAGCCGCTTTTTGAGCTAAATGAAAATGTTATAATACTGGTAAATAGTTTCAAAATAATCCTCCAACTGATAATTAATTAACATTTTCTTTATTTAGTCGAACGATAAGTTAAAGAACGAGTCTGGCAAAAGCTACAGAAAAGATTTGGTAGTGAAGGAATCTCCTCGCAACTCACAGCCCACCGCCGGTCGTCCCAGCGACACTCTGAAATCATTTCTGTGTACATTGTGTCCGGTCGCCTTTGCCACCAACAAACAGCTGTCACGGCACCTCAATACGCATATTAAGACACTGAAGAACGGCTCTGGCGGATCACTGAAATGTCCTGTTTGTGAAATGCAGCTATCGTGTGCCAGTTCGCTAAAGCGTCACATGGTCACCCATACAGGAGTTAAGCCGTATAAATGCGACGAATGCGGGTTGTCGTTCTCACAGCGTGAGGTACTTAAGCGACACATGGACATCCATACGGGAATGAAACGCCATCGCTGTCCGCACTGCAGTGTCTACTTTGCGCAAAAGACTAATCTTACACAGCATATCAATCGAATGCACTTGGTGGGACAGCCGCAATCGCAGCACGAGTGTCATATATGCCATCGCGTTTTCAATCATACTTCTGGTTTGAGTCGACATCTTGTGACCCACGCCGGCGTCACGTTTGCTTGCAAGGAGTGTGGAAAGAAATTCAATGATCGCAGCTCAGTGCAACGCCATGTGCAGCATGTGCACAAAGTTAAGGATGAGGCCGCTGATTCTGCCGACGAGAGCAATGGCAATGATATTGAATTTGAGTGAACTATTTAACTTTTACGTAGAATGGAATAGGTATCAAGTTAAATGTTTTATTTTACTTTTCATTTAATCCATATTCCGAAATTTAATCTCGATCATCATGTAAGTTTTACTTTAGTTCAGCTGATTTTTATATGATACCTTCAATTTAAATATACTTGGATTTTTCTGTAGATTTCTTTAACATTTTATATCTTTATTCGATTTTTTTAAAGTGTGCACAACTTTTGGCACCAAATTTTAAATATTTTTGCATCGATTTGAGAGACATTAGTGAGACAAACAAAAACAGGTTCAGTTTTAAGCACACAAACGCATAATTTCATCAATAACAGAATTAATTCGGAAACATTTAGAAACACTTTCAACATGATGCAATATTTATAATATAATATAAGATAGCTAACTAGATATACTCTAGATATATAGTATTAGCGTTAGTATACGTACGTATAATAATAATATCGTTTAATATAATACACATAACGAGGATGTACAATACGCGTTAGGCAAATACATGTACATACATACATAAATATATGCAGTTGGTTATAATTAAACATCATTTAAACAATAAACATTCACATAATTATGGTTTACGAGCCACACTTGCGATAAACTGTTCGCCTAAACTAATTAATTAAACGTCAACAAAAACATTAAATCAATACAAATATGTGTGTGAAATGCAATACAATGCAATGTATTAATATCAAAAGCGCCGTCGATTAATTGAGATTGCCTAGTGAAATGGTTTGAGTTAGCGCCACTGTGTCTCAATGCCAGCACAGAAATGTATTGTTTAACAATTAAATCGATAAATGTGTAAATATATGCCCTAACTAATTAAACATTGGAATATTTGTTACAACGAGTAAACTGTCAGCTCGTCCTGGGCGAGCCATCCTGTCGCTGCTAGTCGGAGTTTGTCAGCGAGCTGCGTTGCGATTCTAGGGTATTCGAGTCATTGCGCTGGCGCAACATACGTGGCTGACTGGCAGCAAAGTTGGAGAAATCTTTCATCACGTCCTTGTAGGTCTCATCCTCGCCATTGAACTCATCGTTCAGACCAATCTCGTCATTCAGGCGCGTTAAGCGAAGGCTGTAAGAAACAGTTTAAGATTATTTAGTTAGTTTTATTCCCTCATTCATGTTTCGTTTGATCTTACAGCGTCACAATATCTGCATTCTTCTGCTCCACCGCAATGTCCAGTGCCTTCTTGCCATCACTGGAGGCCAGGTCGTAGGCCGCCTTGTGCTTCAACAGCAGGTACACTTGCGCAATGTGTCCCTTGGCAGTGGATATGTGTAATGCGCTGTAGCCCAACTCATCGACGCCATCAATGGCGGCACCATTCAGTAGTAAATACTCACAAGCCATGACCGAGCCAGAGATTACGGCCTGATGCAAAAACGAACGCTGACGATCCAGTGGATTTTTCCAATGCTTCTCGGCGCCCAAGGCAAAAGCCATGCACATAACCGGAAGATTGTGGACAACAGCTGCTTTGTAGAGCAGCAGATTTGCATCCAGTTGGGTGAAGGGTACTTCCTCAAGCGGTTCGCTGTCAGATTCGCCTTCAGTGCTCTCCTGATCACTTCCCAAAATCCCAGGTGTTTCATAACTATCCAGCGCCAAATCGTCACCAATAACTAGTAAATCATCTCGGGATATGCTTAGCGACATAGAAGGAATGTATATAGATTCATCATCATCATCGTCATCCAATTCGTCACCAGTCTTGGCCGTATTATATATGCTTGGATCATCGCTTAGCGTCTTGGGTAATGGTCTTTGCTGGCGGCGTCGTCGTAGCTTCTTTACTGTCCATTTTCGAGTGCCTCCCAAAGAGAGTGTGGCACGCTTGTTGGGAACTATACTACTGGCTCCACCACCAACTCCACTCTCCCGGCCATCTTCTGCCAGGCCACCGCTTTCAATGCTAAGCACCTCAGCGGTTTCACTAGCCAATAGTTCCTGTGGCTTTGGCATTCCACAGACAAATCGTTTCTCCACATACTTGGCCTTAATCCAAGCCTCACGCACACCAATTTCACACTGCTCTGTGGGTTTTCTCAGTTCACAGTCCTCAGGGATACGTGCCTCATAGATGCGATTGACGACCTCATTGCCCAGCTCCATCATCACCTTGACATTCTCCGTCTCCCAGGCATCTAGCGTCAGAGAACGCACCTTGCTGTAGTGTACGCCCAGGCTGCGATGCACGCCCGAGCATTCGATGCACAGTGTAATGCCCAAATTGATGGAAGCCCAACGTGGATCGGATCCGCGACAATCGCAGCACTGCGCATTGCCGGGTATCTTGAGAAACTCCTCCCAGTGACTAAACCAAATGGATGATTCATTCAATATTGTGGCATACGCTTATCGAAGTTAATTAACATTTCTACTCACATTCGTCGCTTGGCGGGTAACGCATTCGGCGAATTCGTCGACTGTGGTCGCGGATGATGTGTGGTATCGTGCTGTATGGCGGCTCCAATGCTGTGCTGAAGTGCCGATATCCAAAGCGAGAGCATGTCCGCCGAGTCCGCTTGCAGGATGTGAGATCTATTCAAAGAAAACGTTTGTTAAGGTCTCTCTCTTTTGTCTACATCCACAAACTCTACTCACTTGGTTGGGGAGATGACTTCGAAACAGAATCGACGATCGCCTTCATTCACCGGGCGCACCGTGCAGATGCGCAAATCCTCTTCCATTACCGAAAACGAGTCCTCGTTGCTGCGTTTTCTGGAATGCGAATCCAAATCACTTCAGCGTACCGCACAACAATCAATTACAATCAATCACAACAATAACAACAAAAAGAATACACACAATACGAGTACAAAATGTCAAAGAAATGAAGTCGAGAAATGGGAGAAATCAAAAGAAATGAGCAAAAGATAAAGACTAATCAAAACATACAAATTCAAGCTAACATTGAGTGCACCTACCTGTAGACCAGCTGATTATCGCTGAGGTAGAACCAACGTCTACACCAGGTCTTGAATCCCTTCGACTTCTTCTTGAACAGATAACCCTCGACATTGTGCGATGAACTGTTTGTATTCGAATCGCAATAACGATTGACACTCATATGACGATTCTGCATGACCTTCTCCAGCTGCTGATAGTCGCCGCGCAGCACATTCAAATCCTCGCTGATATTCTTGAAGAACTCGTCAAAGTCGTTGCACAAATCAAAGCCCTGATGGTAGTAGGTCACGCACGCTTGATAATAGTCCAGTAGCTGTTGAAGACACAGGTAATCGAACAATAGAATGAACACGTACGTACACTAAAAAATTAAATATAGTATATAAATGTTTCTTTTAATTATACTGGTACAATTTGAAGACCCATGACAAACCTGCTTCAAGCAACACTTCACAAGCGACTAAAACTACTGAACGGGTCGCTCCTGACTCAACAGCGATCAATGAGACCGCGATATAAGAAAGAACAAAAAATGTACATTGCATACACACACACATCTATGAAGAGTATATCGCGAATATGACGTCATAAACACAACATTTGCTGTTTATTCGATTTATTTACGTACCAACACAATGACACTTCTTCATTCACATTTCCCATATCGCATGACAAAAACATCGATAAGAAAAATGTATAAATAATATCAAGCTCCACTTACCTCCACCTCCTCCCCCCGAAAAAATATTACTTTCATTTGGAAACCAATGTGCAAAGTATATGTATGTGAGCGTTTCTAATCTTTCATTGCGAAGCTCATTAGAACTTCCGATCGCACAAACCAGATATACAATAAACATGATGATACTAAAAGCGCATTATCGATTTAAATCCTTCTAATCATTAAGTGTAGTTATTTAGAACAAGGCAACGATAAAAGAGGTTTGGATTCTTTAGAAAAACGTAACTTAAATTGGACACAGAACCCGCATAAATTTGTATTGTTTATTTGTTGATTCAATGTTGAAAAGAAGTAAACATATTAGTTGTTATTCTCGGCACTCACCGTAGACAGTATGGAAGGCACCTTTCGAGCCTGCACCAACGTAATATAGTTGACATAGTCCAGAGCTGTGTGTTGAAAGCAAGACTTGGAAGCAGAAAGTATGTTAGCTGCCTCTTGCACCTCTTGGGGTCTGTTTTTGCTGGCCTATTGTGTTGAGGAAGGTAAGGAATTATTCCATGAATGCAATCTGATGAATATTATTGCATAAGCCTTACCTGTGCGTTCTTTATCAGTGCATTATCATAGCCTTCGGATACTTTTAGAAAGTGGCCCTTGTAGTCCTTAACCTGATTGATATCGTCTTTGACGAATACTCCAAGATTCTTTAAAACCGTTCGACTGGCCTGATCCAATAATATGGTATGAAATTTGTTCATTTCCTGCCAACACAAAATGATAGATATTCTTTAGTTAATGATAATGTCTGCCAGCATCTCACAACTCACCTGGAAGCAATGAATTAACTTTCCCAGCGCATTGTGCGCGTTTTTATTGTCGAGAAAATGCTGCTGCAGATCCCACAAGGACATGGCAAAGGCACTAGAAACGTGACAAACAAACACAACAATCATAAATCATTTGCATAATTTGCGATAAGAAAAGT
Source organism: Zaprionus davidi (assembly GCA_018903715.1). NCBI lineage: Eukaryota > Metazoa > Arthropoda > Insecta > Diptera > Drosophilidae > Zaprionus > Zaprionus davidi. Next base: position 4,875,953 of record JAEIGL010000003.1, read on the forward strand.
GCGCAATTTACCTCTGATTCTTGACATATTCCTTGCCCGAGTCGACGGCCACATTGCAGAGTTTAATGATTTTCTCCAACTTCTGCTCCAAGTGCTCAATGTCAGCCTCCTCCTTGGAAACGAATTGTCTGCAGAGCGAAAACAAATCGACAACGTTAGCAGAATCTCGTGTTTGATAACTGTAAACAACAAGCCAAGTGACAAGACCAACGAATAAGGCGACGAGCTGTCGTCGGCGATTAACGTTTCCCACTGTGTATGTTTAATCAACGAAGAAGTCAACGGGTCGCAGAGGGATAGAGAGAGACAAGAGAAGGTATCGGGAGTGGGTGCTGAAATAAGAGAGCATCTGAAAGCTGCGTCGTAGTTTTGTTTTGTTTTGTTTTGCTGGTGTTGACTCTTTTAATTTATGCCACTTTATTAAAGAGCTATTTGCGCTTTTAATTAAAGGCGAGAGCTTCGAAGCCTTTGCTAGAGATCTGGCAATGGAATAAGTCTTTTGTAATTTTCGATAACCTGTTGCGCCCCCTTGGCTCAATCCATGTGAAAGCTATAAAGTGAGCTCAGCTTTGGCGGACAATTAAATAATCTGAGCGAAAGCTTTGTCTCTAGGCGAGACAAACCAGAGACAAGACTTTTTTGGTGAAATCTTATCATTCACCTGGCTGTGCAATCGATTGCCGTAGCAATTAGTGAAGACAATCTCAGTGTGAACTAGGGATGGCAGCGTGACCAATCATTGTAGTCTCAATTTTCGTGTATCAGAATAAGAATTGTTTTGATGGTTAAAACTGTTTTGTGGCATTCTCTAATATTGTAATTGGTATGCGTGTCCGTGTCACGCGAGCATCACTAGAAGGGGAACACAGACACACTGGCACACACACTTACGCCCCATAAAAACAAAACACATCTTGTTGGGCAGCAATAATAAAATTCCAAAATACTGACGATGTTCAAGTCAAGTGCAAAGTTTGTTCGATGGCTGATGATTAAGCGGTTGCAACATTTGAGTCGCGATAGAGTTCCAAGCGGGGGCGGAAGGCGAAAGTTGTTGATTATCACGATATAGCGGAACATGTCACGCTATTTCAGTTGAGCTACTGTCGTGGGTTCCAAATGCGAATTGTCAAATACGGAAATAGAATGCGCGTTATGCGCACTATGCAAAAATCGGGTTGCTTTGTTGTTCAAACCGGTAGAAGATAGGGGGAGGGAAGAGAGGGGAACTCAACCTGAGTTTAATACGCACCTGAATCTGGGTGAATCCTTTAGGCATTCCTCAAAATCAATTGTGGCGCGCATTGTTTCACATTCACAAGACAGACACACACATGCACAACGAGGAAAACACAATTAATTTGGCTTTATTTAACCAAAACAGTATTTGCACTGTTGGCTTTTTACACAAATTGAGGAGCAAAAAAAATTTGACTGCTTTCAGCTGTTGCTTCTGCTCCAAAATTGATTGGCTAGATGATTGCAGAGAGCGAGAGCGAGAAGACTCTGAGAGCAGACTGAGTGAGTCCCTAATTATGGGCGACTGGAATGCAGTGTGAAAAGCACATTTTCTTTAAACAGCAGCCAGACATGGAAGCTGGATAACTAATTAATTTACTACTGACGAATTACAAAGCAATTAAGAAAAATCCGACAAAGTGACGCGCACACACAACAAAACGTTGTCGTTGTCGTCTCACTTTCTACTCGCGCTGAATAAATGTACTAAATTTGGCCAAACAATGAATAAGCGCACTTACTGTGTTGGAAAATTCCTGTATATGTTGGTCAGACATCGAACGTTGTACAACACTAGTACTGCCTTTGGTTCTTCTGCTTCTTTCGCCTGGTGCTGTTTTTTTGTGTAATATAATTTTCTATAAAAACCCAATTATTATCATTACACAAGCATTTCATATGCAATATAAATGTGCAAACTAACAATTTATTAAGTAAAACTATGAAAGTGAATCGTTGAAACGTCCTCGGTACCTATTGTCGCCGCAGTGGTCGGTGGTTTTGTGTTTTTTTCATTTGTTTACCCTTTGTCTTGTGTTCTACGTGCATACCATACAAGTATTTGTGTTCCGTGTTTAGTTCTCAGTCAGTAACCTGCATAAAGTTCTCTTACGTCATCAACGTGGTACACGCCTTCGCCAGGAAACGTTGACCTGACCGACTGACTGACCAGTGGAATGTGGAAGTGCCACAAGTGCGGCAAACCCGTTTACTTTGGTAATTTAAACACCCACACGCGCACACACGCACACATACACACAAACGCATATGCAAATGTTTACGCACATACACGTATCAAAACATTCGGACTGTAAGTGCACGCGTGTGTGTGTGCTGTGTGCACGGTTCAAGTGTGCATGCCATTTGTTTAAATAATAACATCAAATTACATATTTCAATCTTGTGTGTGTCTGTCTGCCCATCACAGCGGAACGTAAACAATCTCTGGGCTACGACTGGCATCCGGAATGTTTGCGTTGCGAGGAGTGCGGCAAGCGTCTCAATCCCGGCCAGCATGCAGAGGTTTGTATCTCGATCGTCTGTATGTTCCTATTCGAGACGCAATTAATCACTGAGATTTACTTCCTGCCCGTGATATAGCATAAAGGAGTGCCTTATTGTCATGTGCCCTGCTATGGTGCGTTGTTTGGGCCGCAGCTTTTTGGTCATGGCACGCGTGTTGAATCACACAAGAGTTATGGAGTCAAAGGCACTCAAAAACCGGTCGCTGCCCAGGCCAATGGACCAGCATTGCCGCGCGATCACTTGGAATCCAAACTAAAGGTAAAGTATTGTAACAGAAACGATGATTTATCTATTTATATTAATATAATCTATCTTCTTTAATTGACAGGTTTATAATCAATTTCACGACAATAAAAGCCTGGAGGTACGCTTTCGGGAGGTGAACAACCGTTTAATTTTAGAAGGTCCTTTGCGAGTCTTCTGGGGCGTGCAGGGTGTGATTCATCTAAAGGAAGACGATGATCAACGCACCTTTGTTGTGCGCAAGCGAAACTCCTGTCGGGCCTCCAAAGCTGCAGATGTATGTAAAAATGAATCAGATCTTTTAGTTGTATGTAAACCACTTTTATTATTAATAGGAAAGCTGTTCGGATAAGGAGAATGAAGGCAGTGAATCGTTGGCGCCACCAACCACAACTGCAAGTGAAGCGGATCCCCTATCGACAGACATATCACTATCGGAGAGCATGACTTTCGACTCGTGTAGTCTCAACGAGATATCCGAGCTGCCAACAACCCCCGAGGATGCCTCTGCGAACACTGCAACGGGCAGTGGACAGCTTATAAATGGTCAGTCGAATGGCAACACTGAGGATGAGGATACAACGAACACGGATTCATCAAGTACACTGATTGGCAGCGGCACAGAAGTCGCCACCGCCAGCACCAGCTGTGTGTCCAGCACGTTGCCTTCCAAACTGGATAATTTAGAGAAACTCGACTGGGATGACATTGATGACTTGTTGCAAGTGGAACGTCGGCATAGTGAAAAGGATAAGATATACGAAACAATGCCGGTGAAGCTGCCATCATCTTCATCGCAGTCGTCTAGTGAGAGTTCGCCCAGCAAAACAAGCAGCGACACCAGCTCCTCGACAACAACCCACAATAATCCCAATAACTCGGGTACGTCACCCACGACAACGACAACAACAACAACAAGCAGCAGTTCGGATAACTTTATGACCGCCACGGGTTCCTTGACTGCCAATACCAATACACAAAATACCAGTACAGTGAGTACAAGTAATACCACATTGGAAGATTACAAGACCTCTGACGATGCCACCCTGAAACCCATGGACTATGAAGATTTCAAGCGCAGCGTGCATCAGGATTATGTGAATGGTGCGAACTCATTTCAGGAGCCAAACGATGATACTCTGAAACGTAATCAGCCCATTGATCCCTCACGCATACACGACTCCCTCAAATTGTACGGGGAGAACTCTGTCATGAGCAAGAGTTTCAACTGTGAGCACGCTTTGCGAACCATAGATCCTGCACTGATCAATGATACCATGCATCTGCGCAGTAGCGTCGATTCGCCACGTTCGTCGCAACGTCAATATGCCTTGCAGAAGAGTGGTTCAGCCTTTGCAGCGACAGCGCACAGCAGGGAACAGCAGAAGACAGCGGAGCCAGGCCGACAGTTATTCGAGAAGGGCATCAATCGTTCCAAGTCGGGTCCCAGTTGTTTTGTCTATTCAGACAGCGATGATGACGATGCAACGTTGCGTCCGCATGCTCGTTTGGCCACAATGCGACGCAGCGATGTGCCCCAGCGATATATACAAATCCAAATGAATTGTTATCCCAAAGAAGGCGTCGCTGCTGCTCGTCGTGGTGCCAGCGAGAACGAGTCGAGCCGTGCCGACGCATCATCGGTAAGCTGCAAACTTTGTTTAATTTATGGATTGAATTCATATTTCTTTTCGTATTTTGTGATATTTTTGATCTGACTTGATCGATTTCAATAGATCTTGCAATTGTCAAAGTCGAAGTGTTAGAAATAACATAAATATTGCACGATTTGAATGGTTTATTTTATGCTCAGCAAACAAATTTATATTTACCAGACCTACAAACTTTAAACTATTTCAATCAATTAATCTACTGTGATAAGTCATGTAACATGTTTAATATGTTTAAAGACGTCGTGTCAAAGAAGACACTAAAGGTTTTCTCGCATTTCTGGTACTATTCACGTTGTTATTCTTATCATGAAAGTAGTTATCAGTTGTCTAGGGTTTTGCAACCTCATCAGACTTACACGCCATGTATTAAGTCAAAGTCCATGGCAATGAGTATTGGCTATAGGAAATGGGTTTTATTTTTATCAAAACAATAGCGTTATCTACAATTGAAGTGACACTTGACACGCTTTTTGAAGTTTGACTAATACCGGCGTGATTTCTGTTTGTAGGTGCTGAGTGGCGCCGTAGCCGGCGACGAGCTTACCCAAACGGAGGAGCTCTACACAGCCACTGAGGGCAGAGGAACAGGCGCTGATTGCACTGATACGGCCGGCAATGAGTCAGGCTTGCATGTCAATGAGGATGGCGTTGTTTTGAGAAGAGCGCCGCGCACAGGAGCTGCAGCAATCAAGCGACGCAGCGGCAATAGGCGGTAAGCAAGATTGGATTGACCGATATCTGTATAAAATTGTTATTATTCCTTATTTCCTTGAATAGCTCCCGCACGAAGCTGAAGCGTCGCTGTTCGATCAATGGACATTTCTATAATCGGGAAACTTCCTTCTTCACGCCACCTTATGGCTCGCAGATGTCTGTGTGGGTCAGCTCATTGGTGACCACACAAGAGGTGATCAATTTGGTGCTCGAAAAGTACAAGGTGGATAGTGCGGCGGAGAACTTCTCTCTCTTCGTGATGCACGACAATGGCGAACAGAAGCGCCTGAAGGATAACGAATATCCGTTGATAACGCGCATCACGCTGGGACCTCATGAGGATGTGGCGCGACTGTTTCTAGTAGATGCGCGTAAGACTGATGAAATCAGGTATGTTCGCAGTTATCAATTGCTCACTCATGTGATCTCTTGTCTAAAGTGTTTCTTATCTTCTGGCTGACTTTATAGTAACGAGGTTGCTCAATTTTTAAATCTATCGGTGCCGGAGTGCCGCGCTATATTGGATCAATATGATCAGGAATTGGCGCGTGAAGTAACAAAAATTAAAGAAAGGTAAAATGTATTTAACACTCTATATGTTCCAACTTAATGTGAAATGAATTCTTTACTTCTAGATATGCTGAGCTGCGTCGTCGCATTGTGAGCCGCATGGAATCTCTCAAAGTGCATCTGTAAATGCCAATGGAATCTCCAAAACTTTTTATACTTATAGCCATAATGTTAATGCGGCCAAATTGCGACAGCAGAACCCAAAACAAATTAGTATTCCTTTTTACACAATTGTTTACAAATTTTCAACTAGCATTTAGGCCACAATCTAACAAATTATTTAGCCCCAGTGAACAAAGCCACAAAGCTGCTGTTCGCCGCAGTTCTTTATGTTACATTTATATTTCTCTATATATATCCCAAGAATCGAAACTAACAAGCATTACTAGGCATTTCCATTTTAGAAAGCGTTTAAGACTTGTAACTAACCAAAAATAATTTGTAATCTTCACACACACACACAAACACACCACCAAAATATTATACTAATTTCATTGTGTTGAATATCGAAAATCAAAATAATTATATACGTTATTGTATTATATATTGATGAATGTTTAAAGCCAGCAACACCAACAACAGTTTCAGCAGCAACATATTGATTTATATAGTTTTTTATAGCCACAAATGCGATTTTTACAGGCCATTTATTAAAATTAACTGATTAACTGATTAACTGATTAATTGATTGATAAACCAATGTCACAGCAATGTGCTGCAGTCTTGTAAGCAGCCACAATAACTATGTGTAGCATAAGATGGACTTGTTGATTGAAAATCATTTGAACATCAAATAAAATGTAATGATTTAAAACAAAAAAAAATTAAAAACTAAAAAAAAACAAAGTTAGAACTTTTACACATCGATTACTGCGCCCTTTGTCCCCAAAAATAGTTGTCAAATAGTCGCTGGAGTCTGACCTACGATTAGAGCACATGTCAATGATGCCATTAAAAATAGAGAAGCACTACCAGCAGAGCCCCCAAGCAACAGCAGCAGCAGCTGAGTACCTCCCCCTTCCTCACACACACACACAACTAGTGCGGCCTATGACACTGTGTGTGTGTTTGTGTGCTGGGGCTATTAATTTAAAACGGACAGAACCTTCGGGGCCAACGTGGCTGGGACTCAGTCTTGACTTGGAGGCTGCCTATGGCCAGCCTGCGAGGCGCTGACGCGTTAAATGGTAACGGGGTTTCCCGGCCAGCAACACCAGCAGCAGCTTTGGCTATAATCGTGGCGTCAACGGCGTCATCGATGCGGGCCAAGTATGCCAAGCCAAGCGGCTCTACATAAAAATCAACAGCCAACAACAGCAGTAGCAGCAGCGACAGCAACAACAATCGATGTCCATTTGGGATGTGAGCGCGTATTTGACGCTGCTGGCAGGTTCACGACCCGCTGCCAAATCGCCGTGGCGCAGTCAATTATTGAGCCTAAGAGCAACTTGGGCTGTGAAGAGAGAGAGAGAGCAAGGCAGTGAAAAAAGAAAATCGATTTTAGATCATTTTCCGCTCTTTGCGCATTGTTGTTGCTGCTGCTGCAGATGTTGCTGATGGTGGTGGTGCTGGTGTCACTACTGCTGCTGCTGCTGGCGCCCATTGTCGTCTGGAAGTGCTTGGGCAGTTGTTGCTTGTCACTGTGCGAGAGCGAGAGAGAGCAGGCGCTGCCAAGCAGGGGTTGCTCATTGCGCATACGCAGTGTGGTGCACTGTGAGAAATTGTAAGCGAAGATAATTGAATAAGAAATGCCTTTAAACCAAATTGCAATTGATAATTCAGACAGGTAAATATATATTATACTATAATAATGACTTTAATATACTTTATTGATATATATTACCTTTATATTCCGTCATTTGACTTCCCTTTGCTTCGCTGCCTTGACAACCCTGCGCTCTCTGCCACATGTCCTGGCCGCGCTCTTTTGTCCACCATGGCGCTTCTCTGCTTTGCGACTGTCGCAAAATTCCAATGCCGTTTGCTGCCGAGTTGGACTAACGGTTTTGGTCGCTCAGTTTACGTTTTGGTCGCGTCGCCGACAGTTCGTTCACGTTCCGTGTTTTGCCTGCTACATTGTGCATTGTCTGAGACGCCCGAGCGATTGCAAAGCTCAAGTCCCTCAAAACTAACTCTCACTGTGTGTGTGTTGTGTGTGCGTCTGCTTGTGTGTGTTTGTGAACTGTTCAATTCTCATATTCAGTTCGACTGGGCAATTAACAGTGCCAGCGACTTGTGACAGTCACCAGCGGAAGTCGTGAACAATTTGCGACGCATTTAAGCCGCTTCCGTCTAGCAGCTTTATCTCGAAGCCTTGTCGTTTGGTCGTGGTTCCTTTGATTCCTGTGCCATGATGCGTGCGTCGCGTTTGCCGCTCTTTGCCAGCGTTTGCCTGCTGCTGTCGCTGCTGGTGTTGATGTCATCCGTCGAGGCCAAGAAGAAGAAATATGTTGGCGAAACTGGCGGCGATTTTGAGTTTATCGATGAGGTAAGTCCCAAATGGCTTTCAACTTCGGTCTGTCTGTCTGTCTAATTGTCTGCCTGTCTGACTAGTAACTGTCACCCAATACAACTAAGCTCCGATGCGTGTGTGTGCCTAGTTTGTGTGTGTGTGTGAGTGTGTGACTGCGTGTGTTGTGGCACATATAACGCATTTGTGCTTTTAGCCAATTTTTCCATTGCTTTTCCGTCGCTTCGTCTTGTTGTTTTTTTCTTGTCTCCTTCTTCTTGGCGCTTTCACCTTTGCCAACGCTACTGAGGTTTCACACTGCCAACAACAACAACAACAAGAATAACAACAATAACAAATAACCACAGCCAGTTGGACACTTGTTCTTCCTTCCCGCCGTGTTGCCAATGAAACGTTTGTCTTGCCAATTACTCACGCAAATCCGATTTGTTGTAGTTGCAGGCAGTAAGCCAGGTAGGCTGTCGCTGCTGACTCCTGCTCAACGGAAGCCTAAAGTTACAAGAACAACAAAAAGGAAAAAGAAGTAGATAGAAACGGAATGAAAATCAATAGGAAAAACAGAAGAGGAAAGAAAAAAAACAGTTGGCAGCGTGTAAGCGTAAACTATGAAGTAAGCACTAAGCAGCTTTGAATTTGTCTGCCAAGTCCCCATTTGCAACCACCCCCCGCCGCCTTCTCTGCTGCCTACGTTGCCTGCCCGGTCCGACACACCATCGATAACGGTTAGTCACAGACGCAACGTCGTCGTCGTCGTCATTCCCGTTTCGTTTGCGCTTTGCATTGTTTTTGCTGGCATTCGCCTTTTGCGCTCAGCCGACATTTTGTTGTTGCTGCTGTTATTGTTGTTGTTTTTGGTTTGTTTGGCATTTTGTTTTTATTTCTTTTCCGTTTCCTTCTTTGCCACCATGCGCTTTTAACTTGTTTTATGCGTGGCCATTGCTGCGCTCTGCCTTCTTTCTCTGTGTGTGTGTGTGTGTGTGTGTGTGCTATTAGGCCCAAGTACGCGCGTATGTGTGTGTGTGTTTGTGCTATTAAGAGTTTCTGCTGCCTACACACGCCTCTCTCTGTCCCTCTGTTCCTCCCCCTCTTTCTCTCTCTCTCTTTCTTGGAGCCTTGAAGTAAATATATTGCAAAGCGCTAAAGTTTTTGGCCAAAAAGAACGAAAAGCGGAGAAGGAGAGAACGCACGAGAGGAGAATGTACAATCGCTGAATTTTAAGCAGTTGAAAATGGCGCCACATGCGTGACACACACACACACACTCACTCTTACACACACACACACACACACCCTCACTCACACACGGCGCAGAGCAGTGCGCGGCCATTTTACAGAATGAGCTTTAATTCTTTTTATATTCCCCCCACATAAGTACATTAAAATTGAAGACTCTGTGCCGCGTACCCTATAAAATACATATATCATAGCATGATAAGCATCGCCGGCGCTGGCAAAGGATGTTGCAAGTGTTGCCCTATGAGAATATCTTCAGCTCGCAGGCAACTCGATGAATATAGTCATGAAACTGGGCACATGCACAGTTAGTTGAGGTAGCTATATGTTCTGGAAATTTTCTAACATATAAACTGAGCAATGAGGATATATACTCAATATATATGTGAAGATTCAGTATAGCTACACATAATATTGTATCTATTGAACATAAGTTAAGGCAGTTATTCTCTTTATTCTGCAAATTTCCTGGCATGGGGGGAGATAACTCACACATATGACATAATATACATTTTATCAACTAAATCTAAGTCTTGCCCAATATTCAATTATGTGTTTAATATATATTTATAATATAGTAAATAATGTATTAATAATATATCTGATGTATGCTTGCATATTAAGTAATAACTGAGAAGATAATATTAGATATAATATTATATATGAATTTATTAAATGCATTTCCCACATCTCATAAGTTGGGATCTACAGTGCAAACTAAGCACTGAGTTATAAGATAGTATAAATACAAGTACTTGACCTGTTAATCCAACTCTTGACAGATATTATATATAACAATTGCCGTACTTAATGCCTTTATAAGCTAGGATATCTATCAGTCATCCTCCCTGCAACGTTTTTCTACTTGCATAAATTAAGTGCTGAAGAGCCTTCCTTGAGTTTCTTTTGCTCTTTTTTTATGGCTAATCGTATAATATAATATCTTTGTATGCGACATTTTTCCAATGAATTTGATTGTTTATTTTGTAACTTTGCGCTCGCAAGTATTTAGAAATGGCATAAATTATGTGAAAAGTTTTTGTAACCGAATTGTTTCAACTTTTGCTGCGGATGCGGATGCGGCGACGGCATCGGCATCGGTGGCAGCAGCAGCTGGGAGCTGGGGATGAGGCTGAGGGCATTGAATTTAATTGAAAAGTTGCCCATTGTTCTTGTTGCTGTATGTGTTGTTGTTGTTGTTGTGCTAAAGAGCAGATAGAACAAGTCTGTGGCAAGTGTCAAAGATGGACTCGATTCGTGTGGGGGATTAAAGTATTCAGTTGATTTCGACTTCGGCCAGAGGCAAAAATAATTGGCAGCTTATCAGAGTCGGCATGATTCTATCTATCCTACCCTCCTACCATCCCGCCCCGCTATACCCCTGTCCTACCACTGTGACACTTTTTATGCCCATTTCGTGACACACTTAATTGACCATCAATATTTTGCCAGAGAGAAAATTTCGTAGAAAAGTACTCAGGCTATTTATAAATCGAACCCTGTCAAATAAATTACACAGATTCCGAATCGTATTTATGTGTGTGTGAGTGTGAGTGTGTTTGTAGCTATAGTGATTTGCGTCCTGCGCAACGGTAATGGGAAATAATCTGCCGGACCGCCTCCGAACTATGCTTATAAATAATCATAAACTGTTGTCGTCGTTAATAAAGCATTGCTGTAGATCCCAATTCGGATTCGGAATTGGATTCGAACTTGAATTTGCTTTTAGCCTGAGCTCAGCGTATTCTCATTGGGTATTTGAGTAACGAGTTTACTGTGTTTCCCTTCCCCACATCCCACTTCCCTTTTCGCTATTCCCTTTCGCATTTGCGGTTCAGTTTCATTTTGCACGTCTTGCATTTATCATAAATAGCATATCCATATCTATAGCCATAACCATATATACATACTATATGTATACACCTACACATACCTACAAATATCTAGATGTGTGTGTGTGCAGAGATTTGTACATTGAAATGATAACAAATTAGCTCGAGGAGGCAATGAATCCGCCTGATTTGCCGGCACGCCCAGCTACTGATTTATGCTTATTTATGGCCCGCTGGCTCGACTGGAGTCGGGCTATCTCCCTGCCTTAATCAGACAGGCAAACAGCGTGCCAACTGCTATGGCATCCCTCACTCGCGTCCCTTCCTTCCTTCCCTGCTGCTGCTGCTGCTGCTGGCAATGCTCATTTCCATCGATTACCAACAAAAGGACGCGCTGTTTGTCAGCAGAAAATAAATCTTTGCATTGTGCACTTCACTTCGTCAGAGCGTACGAAATGTGTGAGTGCAGCATGGAATAAAATGCAAAGCCATCTCATCCTGAAGGATGCTGCATGGTGTAGGTCAAAGGACTACGGCTGGCAGATGCTCTTTGCAGCAATTGCAGCGCACTATCTGCTGTTCTTTCTTGCAGTTGGGCAGGAACAGAGTTATAATGATACATTAATACTATTTTACTGTAGCTGAGTGCTGAAAATACATTTTGAAATATAATACATACAATAATCTGTATGTTTTTATATGAATAAATATGATGAAAGAAACACAATACAATATAAATACAAATTATAATTATTTCTTCTTCAATATTTGCGCTAATTAAAACAAATAAATTCAAGTAAATGCAGATGCGAAAACTGCACAACAAATAAACTAATTAGTGTTATTCAAAAAGATAGCATTCCATATTTATTTATTATTATTTTTTGTAGTATAAAAGTGTAGGCAGTGAAACTGTGGCAAAAATTCTACTTAATATTCTGCAATATTTTTCAGTTATCCTATGTTTTTATTTAAATATTCTCATTCAGTATTTTTAAATTATTCTAAAATGTATATGTAAAGAACGAGCTTTGATAACTTTGGCATGTTCATATCAGTTATTTTCCATATGCGTATTTTCTTTATTTTATTTGTTAATTAAAAGAGATAAGCTCGAATTTAGAGAATAGTTTATTTTTTTTGGGAAATTTGATATTCTAATTCCGTTTGGGCTCTGGAGCAAAAGTTATTGCTTTTGTGTGTTACAATATACATACAATATAGTATACTCTAACTCTGGCATGGCTTATAGTTGTCATGACAAGTGGATTGGCCCGTGGCGGATAGGGGAGGGCGGGAGCAGAAGAAGGTGGAGGGGTGACAGTTTGTGTGCCATGAAATCAGTGCGTAAAATATGCAAAACTTTCTATAAATGTTGGAGTAGTGTGCGTGTACAGTTGTGCATACACACAGGCACACACATAGCTACAGACTTGTGTGTGCATATGGATGTGGGCTAAGCAATAAAGTTGATATGCATAATTTGGGGTAAGCATCACTTCAAGTAGGACATATTTGACAGGGAGAGAGAGAGGGAGATAAAGAGAGAAGGAGGGGAGGAACTTAAGTAAAAACTAAATCAAAATGTGTGCAAATTACGGTTTACTTGTAGCTGACCAAGCAGCCTCATTCCCAGACCGATCCCAGTGTGGATTCGGTTTTACGAGCAAATAAAAAACATATTTCAGCAGGTTATGCAATAAACTTTTATGACACTACCCCAGAAAACTGTTGCATAAATTGCCAACTACAAGACGACTAACTAGTTAAATGGAATTGAAGAGAACATGTATGACCCGCTCGTTAACACCTCCGTATCTGCACTGACTGATTAAAGATCCTCGCAGCGGACTGAGGACGGCTTCATTTGCATGACGCGTACTCGTACTTCAATCCCCGAGCTAAGCTGATTTGCATTTTGCCAACGAATGCGAGTGCAACTGTGAGTGCGACTGTGAGTGCGGTTGTAGTAAATGTGGTGGCGCAACATGAAGTTGCCGAAATAAAGAATGAAGGAGATGGAAAGTTTTGTGAGTGCCAGCGGCGGCGGCGGCGGCTGCCGCAAACTATGCAATTTTTCCCACGAACATTTTTGCCGTGCAATTCTCGCGAGTGGAGGGCCAGGCCGGGCCGGGCTGATGGAAATATGACTCGGAGAAGACACAACAATTTCTTTTCGGCTCGCAAACTTATGAACCCGTCGCGCTAAAGTTTGCTTACTGCTTTTACTACACTTTGCCACGCCCACGTGGCGCGGGCTCTGCATTTTTATGCTGCATACTTTATGGCCACGGGTCACGCTGCTCTTGCCTCATTGTTTCTCTCGGTCATGCTTTCCCTCACTTCTCCTCCTTCCCACTTCCCATCATTCCTCTCTTTCGCTCGCTCTTTCTCACGTTGCTATTGCTGTCTCGCTCGTTTAATTTCTTGCTGGCTGCAGTCAAAAGTTGCACGTACACAGTTACATTAGCAAATTGCCCCGTTTGTGTGACTCTGTGTATGTATTGGTGTGTGAGTGCAAACGTGTGTTGGTGTGTCTGTGTGTGTGTTGCTGCGTCTGTGTCAAATTGCTTGACTCCTCTTGCCAAAAATGCGGGTAAAAGTGCTTATGAAAAAAAAAGAAGGAAAGAAACGTTGAGAAGCAACGAGAGTAACTGCAAGCGAAGTCAACGAGCAGAACAAGAAAGTTCAGGCGACGAGGCAGCTCGAGCACTGAATACCCTGTAAAAGCAGAGAAAATTGAAGATGAGTTGAGGTATAAACTGATGGCAAAAGAAGTTATTAAAGAGAAAGAGGGAGATGTGAAGAAAGACACATCGATATATTTTATATGGAAAGAAGTATAATTAAAGTTAGAAAGAAAATCTATATATCTTAAAGAGAGACACATAAAAAGAAAAAGAGTGAGTGTCCAGGGAAATATAAAGAAAACAGAGGCATGAAGGAAAGATAGGAAGAAATAGAACGTGACAGCGAATGAAAATGATAGTAAGAAAAAGATACATATGATTAGGATAGAAAGAGAAACTAAGGAAGAGACAAGAGGAAAAGAGGTAACAAAAAAAGAAAGATAAATCTCTTCAATTTCCTTTCTCGGCATGAAGATAAGATGTATAAAGATGCAGAAAATGTAGCGATATTAATAAATAAATAAAAAAGTAAGAAAGGATATAAAACATGAAGTGAACAAAAAAGACTATCAAAAATGGAGGGAACGGAAGACAAATCGAGAAAGAAAGAAAGGTTTAAGTAGATTGATATACTCGTAGAAATAGAGCGAGTGAGAGAAGATTTAAAAAATGAAGCGAAAGAAAGAAACGTTTTGATGACAAATACTATAGAGACAGAGAGAGTGAGTAAAAGAAAGAGACTTCAAGTGGCTCGGAGCGATACATAGTTCATTCATGAATTATAATACCCACCATGGGAGGTCTCAAACACTCGGCCTGCACCCACTGACTTTTGTTCCTTTTCTTCGCCCGCAAGAACATTAACAGTTTAACTGCGATTCATGTTTGGCCTCGTTTTATTGCAAGCCGTGGCAGGCTACAGATGAATGCATTGATGAAATCTGCCACGGCGTCATGTACGATATGTGGAATTGTCTGTGTGTGTGTGTGTATCGGGCGCCGTCATCTGGAGCATTTTGCTGCTGTCAGTTTGGTGTGACGCCAACGTGGGACGTGCTGCCAATAAGATAAATTAGCTTGCAACACCGTCGCAACTTCGATCTAAAGTAAAACTGAAATCGCTTTTCTCTTCTACTATTCCATGGAGTATCAACTCAAGATGCTACACATACACACACGCATATGCTGTGTGTGTGTGTGACCACTGAGTGTAAAACTTGGACGAGCTCATTTTTCACTTTCATATTGTTGTGTGGCAGGCGGAGCTGCTGCCTGACCCTCTCTCTCCCTCTGCCTCCTGCTGTGTGTGTGTGTGTGCGCCACTTAACTGATTATGTAAGCGGAGCTAGTGTGTGCATGTGTGTGTGTGTGTATGTGCTGCCACAAGAGTTGTGTTTACTGCAGGGCAAATATTAGATTTCCTTGGCCCGAGAACGTGTTGGGCTGTCAAGTTGCGTTAAGATACACCAGCTGTGCGAAGTTTTAATTAATAACTGCAATCGGATGATCCTGTCCCAGCTCGGACACCCTTTGCCATCATGAAAGGGTTCCTTCGCGTGCATCGAAGACAATTCCCTGTCGTCCGGGCCAAGTAATCGATTAATTATTCAGCACACCCGAGCCATGTACAACGCATTAGGCCCAAGCACATGGCAGCTAAGCACATGTCAGTGCAGCTGTCTGTCTGTCTGCCTGTCTGTCCAACTGTCCCTCTATCCAACTGTCCCTCTGTCTGTCGGCGTCAAATCGAGCTTCGTTATTAATGTGCCGCAGCGAGACCATTTGCTGACAGCAAATTTGGCATCGACTGGGGCACTGAGGCATTGAGTCTGCGGCTTTGGCATTGATTGCGAGACAGGCGTAAAAAGCGCTACAGATTATGCATAATAATTGTGTCTGTCTGCGACTTGTTTGCGACTTGTTTGGAGTGTGCTAAACTTCTGAGCTCACTTGGCATGCAGGGCGTATGCGTAATGCGGCCTAGTGTCCCTATGTGCTGTGCTTGTCCGCTCTTCATCAATTTCCATGCTAAATCTCTGGCAAGCACATTACGCATACGCCAAGTCGGCCACGCACATACAAATTCCTGCGCTTTATTGATCTCCAGCTGCTTCTTCTTCTTCTTCTCGTTTTACCCTTTCTCTCTTAACTTTATAAACTTAAGCGCAATGCATGAGGTAAATATTTTCCACTTTGTAAGCAGCTACAAATATTCCTGTTAACCTCGAAAATTCCGGGCAATTAAAAGGGTAAATTTGGCTACGCTGCACTAAAGTAAAGCGCAGCTCACAAAAACACACACAAACACACACATATATATGTATATGTACAGCTGTGTATGTGTACAAGTACGGACCCTATCAAGCGCATAAGCTTGGCTTCACCGCCAGAAGTTGTAAAAAGTTCATTAAATATTTTACGAAGAGCGTGACAGGTGGACAGCTGCAATGGGAAGGTGTCACGAAAAATTAAAAGCAAAAGATAAAAGGATTCGGCAGGACACGTTAAACGAAACGACATTGTTGCCGAACAGCAGCAGCAGCAACAGCAACAGCAGAACGAGGCTTGGCGCAGGATCAGTCGTTGCCGTAGACTGTCACGAGTTGACGCTGCTGCTGCGGCATATAAAACTTTTTACAGTCGAGTCATTGGCAGTGGGAGCTCTCTCTGTCTACCCTTCTATATCTGCGCCTGCCTCACCTTTTCTCTCTTTCTCTGCCACTCTCTGTCCCTCTCCCTGCTTGGCTCTGCTGTCTCGCTACCTCGTTGTGGGCGTACGCATTACCATAAATAAATTATAACGTTCGCTCGCTACACTCACAGTGAGTTTATTGCATCTGTGAGATAAGTTGCACACACACACACACAAGCCACACAAGCAGTGACACACACATGCACAACAACGCGGCAAGCGGACGAACACGCAGGCAGCAGATAATAACAGTTGCCAGCTTGCTGCAAAGATGCTGGAGTAGAAGAGAGCAAGAGGGGCAGAAAGGTATATAGAAAGAGAGGTAGAGAGAGGGGGAGAAAGAGACGGGAGTAGCAGCTATAAAGTTGCGCCATAGCGAGATAGCTACAACCAAAGACTGATGGCGCAGGCACGGCGGGAGGGAGTCGCACACACGGTGAATGATAATAATTTAGAACATAAGAGCGAAACACAATGGCAACAAACCGTACCAAGCCGAACCGAACCAAAGCGAAGCGAACCACAGCGAAAAACCAAACCAAACCAAACCAAAACCCAAACTAAAAACTCAAACTCAGCCTAACCTCAAACCCAAACCAAAACCGAGCGCAACATTGATTAAGAATGGCATATAAAGTTCTTATGTGCGGATGTTGCATGTGCAGCATAAAAATTGTAAATTTCCCCCCTTCTGCCCTAAGCAGCATACAAATTATGCAATTAGTTGTGGCAAAAGCAACAGAAATGGAGGCCAAGATGGATTTAATGTGAATGGAGAAGGAAGCGCAGTCGACGCAGTTTCCGGCGTTGGCAGCTATCAAGAAATTTGAGAATGAAAGAAATAGTCAAAAATAATTCTGACTCTCTCTATCTTTCTCTTTCTCTCTTTATCTCTCTCTCGCTGTGAAGCGCTGACAAATTGTCAAGGAAAGTTTTGTCGGGGGAAAAACTGAAAAGTTTCGAACTGAACTGCCGAGTTGTCTGGCATTTGGCGCAAACTTTTCCAAAGGCTCTGCTCTTGTGCTGACAAGTCGAAAAATGATTGCGTATACAGAACATAACTTTATGTACAGCACTCGTAGTAAACTGGGAATATACCTTGTGCCAGTTACTCGTGGGACGGTTCGACTTTAAGTGAAGCCGGATTGGTTAACAATGTAAACAAAACGCACGAAATTGTCTGGCCAAGTTCCGAGTTGAGAGAATACCAAACTTCTCAAGTTGCAATTA
The DNA here is from genome assembly GCA_018903715.1 of Zaprionus davidi. Classification (NCBI taxonomy): domain Eukaryota; kingdom Metazoa; phylum Arthropoda; class Insecta; order Diptera; family Drosophilidae; genus Zaprionus; species Zaprionus davidi. The sequence continues at coordinate 4,893,783 of JAEIGL010000003.1, forward strand.
GGTGGCAGCACTCGGAGTGGAAGTGACTGACAGCGAGCGAGATGACTTGCCTGGGTACAGTGGTACAGTGGTTGTCCAATAAATGCGATGCGACGACTTTCATTTGACTTCTGAGCTTTGCATTTGATTGCCAAGTTCATTTGCCCGTACAGCAGCTAACTCCTTCTTCCCTCTGGCAGCTCCTTCCTGCTCCTGCTCCAGTTACAACTGCTGAATATCTGTTTGCCCAGCTGCAGCAACCTCAGAAGTTTCGCTCGAGGAAGCCGGCAAAAGTCAACTACAAAAACAGCAGAATATCCAAATTTCTTATTGCAAAATACGAAATAAAAATCAAGCAAGAAGCTGTTACAACTTCATATACTTTATATACTATATATATGTGTATGTATACCATATATAGTATTATATTTATAGGGATGGGGAAGGCATGGCGCAAATAAAACGCCAGCAAGCGGAAATGAAATTGCAATTGGTGGGCCATGCAGACGACGCCAAGTCGCGACGCGTTGATGCAGAACGAGGCAGAGCGGCAGGGACGGTAAGCCTTCCCTTCCCCCCTTCGTCATCTTTCCGTTTACTGGCTGTGGCAGTGGCGCGACTCGTTTATTGAAAGTTTGCATTTTGCCCACGCTGTTTCTACTGTTTGTTGCCTTTTTTTTGGGCAACTAGCGCGCCCGCCGCATTTCCATTTCCATTTCCGCTTGGCTTTCATTTTGCGCCTTCGCGTATGCAATAAACTTGGCAAGGGCAGCAACAGCTAAGGCTACAAAGCAAAGTGATGCTCGGCAAACGAGTAACAACTGTAACCCCCCTCCCCCCTCTTAAAACCTGCTAGCATGGCTTAATCAGGCGCAACTTTTTAGAAGAACTGTCAGCGCGCTCTAAGCCTTTTGCCTCAATGCTCTGCAGACGCACACACACACGCACACATTCTCACTTACTCACACGCACACACACATGCTCATTAGTTAAAGGGCAAAGAAATTGCGCACCCTGGTGCTAAACAAGTTAATTAGTTTGCCTTTTTCGCGTTTGGTGGTTCTAGCTGTGACATTTATGTGGCCCAACATGGGTTAAGATTGCCACTCAGTGGGGCAGACTAGGGGAAAAGGAGCAAGCTAGCTAGCTATATGTGTGTGTGTGGCTTAGAGTTTATCTTAATGACAAAATAAATTATTTACCGCACACCCAGATACACACACACACACACACACTCTCGCACTTCAATTGACTCTATTTACCACAAGTGGGAACAGCACAGCTTTCTCTGTGTGCTTCTCTCTCTCTCTCTGCGTTCGCTTGCGCTTTAATGCGCCTTTTAAGACGCCCGCTAAAGCAGCTATTACTTATGTTTAATATCAGCTCCCTGCTGAACACAGCTAAGACAATTTGAGCGGCAGAGCAAGTGCGGGAAGGGGTCTGTGCTTGGATTTTCACAGCGGATGATCCGCGACATTAAGCGAGGATTTTGTAAACGCCATAATGCGACTGTCCTAGCACACACACACACGAATATATATTGCAAATTCAGTAAAGAACTTAAGTGTAAATTAAACTGGAGATTCAACTCCAGAGTAAAACAAGAAACAAGATTATTGAAATTTCATAAATACTTCAAATGCAATTTGAGACATCATTGCATTCTTGTATAACTTATTAGTATTATTATTATATTTAATCTTAGTCATAACACAGGCCCACAAAAAATAAAAAGTTTCATGATCTGGGTAAGCGGCATATGCAGTTATATGTATTTTGGGTCACTGAATCCGAATCCGAGGTCAGAATTTCGCCATCACGTCTGGACTTCGACATAACCTCACAAAACTGAAAAACCTTAAAATATCCCCCAAAAGATAAAGAATCCTGATCTGAGCATGCAATATATGTTTTATCGTGTATTTTGTCCTTCTTAGTCCGAATCCGAAGTCAAAATTTACGTAGCACGTCTGAGTTTCGACTTAACCTCAAAAAACTCGAAAAAATTTTGGAACCCCAAAAAATAATGGGGGGTCATGATCGGGTCATGCGATATATGTTTCTATATGTTTTTAGACCTTCCGAAATCGAATCCAATATCAAAATCAGCCAATCACGTCTGCATTTCAACCTAACCTAAAAAATTTTTGAAAAATTTCCAAAATTTTTAATTTTTTTGATAATTTATTACTGCATTTATGCTAATATGTGGAATTACGTATTTAGTTTATGTTTTTTATTAGTTAAAATACAGTTTTGACGTAATAAATCAGTACTCATATGAACCTATTCAGAATACTGATAAAATAATGCTCAAAAGGGGGTATATTGAAAAAGAAAGCTATTTTTATATTAAATTTGAATACACCCTAATCCAATATTAAAAAAAGGTAAAAATTTTGGAAATTTTTCAAAAATTTTTTAGGTTTGGTTGAAATGCAGACGTGATTGGCTGATTTTGACATTGGATTCGGATTCGGAAGATCTAAAAACATATAGAAACATACATCGCATGACCCGATCATGACCCCCCATTATTTTTTGGGGTTCCAAAATTTTTTCGAGTTTTTTGAGGTTAAGTCGAAACTCAGACGTGCTACGTAAATTTTGACTTCGGATTCGGACTAAGAAGGACAAAATACACGATAAAACATATATTGCATGCTCAGATCAGGATTCTTTATCTTTTGGGGGATATTTTAAGGTTTTTCAGTTTTGTGAGGTTATGTCGAAGTCCAGACGTGATGGCGAAATTCTGACCTCGGATTCGGATTCAGCGATCCAAAATACATATAACTGCATATGCCGCTTACCCAGATCATGAAACTTTTTTTTTTTGTGGGCCTGTGTAATCATTCAGTTAAGAACTTAAGTGTAAATTAAACTGAAGATTCTACTGACGACAGAGTAAAACATGAAACAAGATTATTGAAATTTCATAAATACTTCAAATGCAATTTGAGAAATCATTGCATTCTTGTATAACTTATTAGTATTATTATTATATTTAATCTTAGTCATAGCCACCACGGTCTTGGAGACTATCATAGCTAAGGCTTTAACTTTAATACTTTAACTTTAATTTTATTCAAATAAATGAACAAGGAATGTAGCCAAATATAAGGTTGTCAAATATCTCCCTTCCGCCTTTTTGCTCTTTATTCAATGCTTTATAAAAAGTGATACAGTGATCGGATCGGCGATGTCACGAGATGCCACATGCCGGTTTAACTCGATGTATTCCATGATTTGATCGGTATTTGTCGTCACAGGTCTTCCGCCGGCTGGCTTATCCATGGTGTCGTTTTCACCGGCTCTGAATCGTCGAAACCATTCCTCCGCGGTTCGAAGTGATAGAGTACCATCCCCCAAAACACCATTAATCTCACGGAACGTTTCTCTAGCGGATTTGCCTTTAACGAAGGAAAACTTTAAAATAGCGCGAATTTCGGCGTTAGTGAACTCCATGTTTACACGTCTATAACTGTTGAACGAAATATCCAAACTAACCATGCGTAGCGTCGTTTTGTAGGTTATGTCAAGACCTTTCAAATTATGTATAGTGTTGCCAGATACGAGCTCTGTAGCGCTTTGTACATAGCCGCGAAATTCAAAAGACAAAAAGGCGGAGATATTTGCCAACCTAATATTTTGAGTTTATTGTATTATTATTAGTATTAAAGCCAGACATTTGATTATCCTTTTGTGTCATAATTTCAACAAAAATTATTTCAAAGAATGGAAAATACTTGAATCAACTGTTCAATACAATGAGTCTGCGGGTCAAAGAGATGCAGACAATTGCTTGGGGACAATTAGTTACATGATTGTTTTAGAAATCAGTAGCGCACATTAAAAATGTGGCAGGCATTAATAACTTTGTGCCATTTGCCATGATATCCGAGCCATTGTGCCCGAGGGCGACATAAGCTAAGCGACAAGGGGAGAGGGAGGAGGAGAGCGGAGCAGCAGGAGTTTCAATTACAGACAACGGCGCTTCAATTGCCCGGGCGTCGCATAAAAACACTTTGTTGCCCCAGGCGGACGGGCGGGCAATAGGTTGGCTGACTGAGCATGTGGCATGCAGCAAGACAGTTGTCGACATGGGCTGATGCTCGTTTAATCTTAGATTTTAATTGCATGGCCATAATGTTGCCCCCAAAAGGGAAAGAAGGAAAGCCCTTTGCCTGGCTTGACTTGGTCTGGAACAGGCCGCAGGCCGCAGGAGTTGCAAGTAAATTGAATTTAATTACGGCGTGTTTTGGCTTTTCATTTTGATTGTTGAATTTACTTTTATACGTCATAAACTTCGAGAAGGCAATAAAAATTTCATGGCCGGCGAATTTGCATTCGTCCGTCCGACTTGAGCACTTTAAAGAGTGCAAACTTTTTCGGCGCACACTAATTAGAGTGAGTGGGCCATTAAAAATTCGCTCAGGTATCGGGAGCTGGAACGGAGCACGGGAAGGGGGGCAGACAAGTCGCACTTGTGGCTTAAAGTTTGTGCCAAAAAGTGAGTGTGTATTTGTGTGTGTGTGTGTGTGGCACAAAGAAATTAAAATTAAAATGTAAAACTTGGCAAAGTTTTCGCTCACACACGAGCGCGCGCCTTGCCAAAAATTTAAAATGCAAAGCGTATCTGCTGCTGCTGCCTCTGTCCCTTTCCCTTCCCCTTCTTTGCTCTGCCTCTGTTGGAAAAAAACTGAATTTCAAGTTGGTCCGTGCCAGGTGGGCGAATGCGCCAAACTTGGCTGCAAAAAACTTGCAGCATTAAGTGCACTTGCCTGTGACCGGCAGAGCCCGACTGAGACAGTGAGAGATGACAGAGAGAGAGAGAGAGAGGGAGGCGTCCTGGTGGCAGCTTGGGAAAGTGCTGTGAGCTCATTAAAAGTAAAAATGATATGCATTAAGTTGGTAACGGTAACGAGGACGTTAAAGGGCCCGCAACTGCAGTCATTAGGCCAAACTTACGCTGTTCCTCGCTAATGGTCAATGCTAATTGTGTGGAAGTCATTTGCGATGCAGACCATCTCTGAGCCGCCAGTTGCCCGCACATCTTCAGCCGCCTACGCACTCACATTTGCCACATAAATTGTCATAATTGTGCGACACACTCACACACATACACAGAGAGCGAGAGGGTGAGGGAGGGAAATGGCCATAACGGGCGATCGTTTGGCATGACCCCACTCAGCTCTGGCCGTGTATCAATGCATATTTCATCGGCTGACACATGCATTAACGTGTCTAATCGCTCGACGTGAGACGCAATTGTTGTCCTGCATGGGGTCACAGTGGGTGGGAGAGCAGGAGGGGGCGTGGGGTGATGCCTAACGGACATTATTCATTCAGCGGCATAGCATAATTTATGTGCTCGCCCTGGCCACATACCGAACATGCCAAACATTCCGAGCGTTTCTCAGCTCTTCGTCTGTTCGTCTGACAATTTGCTGTCACAGGCATGCGAACATTTCGCTCGCATTTCGTACACATTTCGCCCCCTTTTTGCCTCCAATTGTTGCCGAGACTTGACTTTAATATTTATTCTGTTGACTGACTGACAAAATGCGCGCTGTATCCCTCTCTACCTCTCTTTGTACCACTCACAGTTGTTACTCAGCCAGACCCTGACTAAATCCTCTGTCAAATTGCTGTCAATATTTTCCCCAGCACAACATGGCGTATGCGTCATGTTAGTGTGAGTTTTTCTAAAGAATCAAGTTATTCAATATTCCCTACGGACCAGATGTTGCTTCGATAAATTCACTGTATGCGTGCGTGAGCACATGTGTGTGACTGTGTGTGCGTGTGTTCGCCCATATATCAATTGATAAGTTGATAATGGAACTCTGAATAAACATGCTCTAATTACCCAATGACTCAACAGAATCAATAGTTGTGTTGTTGTCCCTCGCATTTTCGTGATTCAAATATCGATTTTTATTTTTCACTATACCGTGACCATGGCTCGATAAAATTGAATGATTGACTTTAATTGTAAATCAATAAAATTACTTTTTTCACACAAATTAATTTATTATATTAAGATAAGAGTAGAAATCATTTAAATGAGTTCAAACATTGGCCACGGCAGCAATGACCTTCGTGTAGACCTCAATGCCATGCAGGTAACTGTCGGCACGGATATACTCATCGTGATCGTGCAGCAGAATGGGCGTATTGTTGAGGGGCGTGAAGCCAAGGGCAGGAATTCCTAGAGCACGCAGGAAACGACTGTCTGTGCCGCCGGGACAGACATGTGGACGAATCTCCAATTTGCTGGAAGACAGAATGTGAATCGTTGGTGATTCATTCCATTTCCTGTCGGTTGTACTTACAGTTCTTTGGTTGCCGCTTCGAAGGCAGTCCAGAAGGGATTCGACTCGTCGATCTTGGTGGGGGGCACAAACTTCTCCTTCTGTTCATATTCGATTTCAATGCCACCTCCCGCCTCTTCGCACCAGTCATTTATCTGCTTCTCGAAGGCCTCCAGATCCACGTCGATGGCAATGCGCAAATCGAAGACCACCTCGAGCAGGGAAGGCACCACATTGTTCTGCACACCGCCACTCACCATTGTCAAGTTGACGGTGGTCACATCGCCGAAGAAGAGACGCTTGTTGTCCGACAATGCCTTGACCTGTGTCTCTCGGTATCCCATTAGTTTGTTCACAATGTAGTTAAACTTAACGCCCGCCGTATTGGGCAACAGTATGGAACCATGACCAGCAGTTCCGCTGATCTTGAACCTCATTTCTGTGGAAAGAGACATGAGTTGTTACAACTGAAGCGGGCTGGGGTACTTTAAGACTTACGCCATGGAGTACGCTCGGCGTAGTAGACATAGTAGCCGTCATCCAAGCTGGAAGATCCCTCATCCAAACCGAAACCGATGTTCATCTTCTTGAAATAGTCTCCCTTGGAGAACTCGCGCATGCCAAAGTAGCCGCCTACCTCCTCGTCGGGCACAAAGCTGACATACACCGTACGCTTGGGTTTGAATCCCTGCGCCTTGAGCACACGTATCGCACCCAAGTATTGTGTTCCCACCTCCTTGGTGTCCTGAGATCCGCGTGCAAAGATCTTTCCATCATCATCGATGTCCGCGCTGAACGGATCATGGGTCCACTTCTCTGGGAACACGGGCACTACATCCATGTGCGAGTTAAGGAAAATCGCAGGCAGCTCTGGCTCTGTTCCCTCCCATTTGATAATCACCACCGGATTGGCTTCGTTCACTGGGTACACAACATCGACGGGCAGATCCAAGCTGGCTGCCTGTCGTTTCAAGAATTCCACGCAACCAGCTACAAGAGTGCGTAATTTTTTTTAATGTTAAATGGTTTATGATTCTGTTCTTATCGCGATCGAAACATAACCAAAAAAGTTATCAATATTGAATGCTTACTGTAATCTATATTCGGGTGCACAGAAGGAATGCGCAGATATTCACGAAATATCTTAATTTCCTCATTGTTTTCCCACTCGGCTTTGCTCATTTTGTTATCGAGACTAAATTATAATTCTCGATATATAAAATGTTTATATATGTTTTGTGTATTCGGTTCGTTTTTTACACACAACTGGAGATCACGATCTAAAATTTTGGTTCTTAACTGTTCGGGCGATCGCCAACTACTGTTTGTCGTTCTTATCGCGCAGCTTGTTTAAATATGGAATTCCCTTATCGATTTCAAAGCTTTCTCGCCAGCGATTTGTCTACTTTTATCATACGATGTGCAAGCCGACAAGCGTTTGCTATCTGATTTATGTGGTATTTTCTAATGACCTTTAACCAAACCGTTCTTTTTTTTGTAAATAAAGATAAAATAGGCGAAATTCCAGATTACATTCCCCAGTTGAATTTCTGGTGGTTATTCACACTCGATCTGAATCATACAGCGGATGTGCTCATTTTGGAATAAAATCTTCTGGCAAACAAATGAAAAACTCCCAAGAATATTTGGTAACTTATCCCAAATTTACTTTCATTTATTCTATATCAAAATCATCATAATCATAATAGATAAAGGTAAACATCGAAGTGCCCTATTAAATGTTTGCTTATCAGAAGCTTATCAATCAGATATAGAGCTGCTGTTCAATTATAATTATAATCGTCAGTTTGTTGTTGAAGTGTTTATTGAAGCCATTGGGGGATCACAAATTATACTTTATTAGCTACAAGGTATTTTTGGTGTTTCCGTGATTTTTATACAGCTGCATAAAAATAAAATAATTGAGCTTTTTTGCAAGTAGCCAGCTGGCCAAAAAAACAAGCAGTAAAATGCTAATCATGATGAACACATCTGCGATAAGCTTTTTATAGATTCCAATGGCTTGGAGATAGTTATCATATGCAAGTACAGAAATTCTCAACTCATTTACGTAAGAAATACTGCAATTTGTCATAGAACTTCGTAGCAGACAGTTCCTTATGTTTATTATCATAATTATACGATACAATTAACTATTCCTTATCGAGTTCATTTGCTATCTTTGTGTTCATTGATAAAATGTTTAGAATTTTCAGTTTTACCAAGTTACTGCTTGAGGTGTTGGTACTATCTGTGTGTTAAAGCTCATCATTAAGTCATAAGATATCAACTCCAAGTTCTATGTTGTTCAGTTATTTGTTTATTGAACCAAAATTTTAATGTTAATGGTTCCATCGTTGGCCAATGTGTATGCTAGTTATGGCTGGAATGATCTTCTTGTAAATCTCAATGCCCTGCAGATAGATGTCTGCCTGAAGGAACTCATCGTGGTCGTGAATCCGCACAGGCGTGTTGTTGTTCATTGGCGAGAATCCAAGGGCAGCAACGCCCACAGCACGAAGGTAGCGACTGTCAGTGCCACCAGGGCACACTTGGGGCTTTACTTTCAGGTTACTAAATATAGAAATGAAAGTTTAGAAACCTTTGTTTGTACTCTTTAGTTGCACATACTTACAGTTCATTCATGGCCTTCTCTAGCGTTGACCACAATGGACTTGATTCGCCAATCTCTGTGGGTTGCACAAAGTCATCTTGGCGCTCATAGATTACCTCGACGCCGCCGCCGGCTTCCTCGCACCAGTCATGGAACTGTTTATCTAGGGCCACCAGATCCACATCGATGGCAATGCGTACATCGAAGACCACCTCCAACTCGGCGGGAACCACATTGTTCTGAACGCCTCCGTTTAGTTGGGTTAGATTCACAGTGGTGACATCGCCAAAGAAAAGACTCTTATCGTCTGCCAGTCGCTTCACTTGGGATGTGCGGAACTCCGTCATCTTGTTCACAATGTAGTTCAGCTTTTCACCCGCTGTCTTGGGAAGCAGGAGGGAGCCGTGACCCGCTGTACCAGTCATCCTGAACTTGACCGCTACAAGGAAAGCGGATGTAGAGATAAGAGAGATATTTCAGTTTGGTTCCACTTACGCCACGCAGTACGCTCGGCATAGTACACATAATAGCTCTCATCAAAACTGGGTGTGCCCTCGTCCAGACTGAAGCCGACGTTCATCTTCTTGAAGTAGTCAGTTTTCACGAATTCTCGCATTCCCAGATGTCCGCCAACCTCCTCGTCGGGCACAAAGGTCACATAGACAGTTCGCTTGGGCTGGAATCCACTCGCCTTGAGTGCACGAATTGCACCCAAATATTGCGTTCCCACCTGTTTGGTATCCTGAGTGCCGCGCGCAAAGATGCGTCCCTCATCATCGATCTCGGCAGCGAAAGGGTCGTGGGTCCATTTCTCGGGGAACACAGGCACCACATCCGTGTGCGAGTTGAGGATGATGGATTGCAGCTCCGGCTGCTTGCCTTCCCATTTGATAATCACAACAGGATTCTGTTCATTGGCAGGATACGTTACATCCACGGGGAGACCCAAGTCGGCAGCCTGCTTCTTCAAGAACTCCACGCAAGCAGCTGCAAGTGATGAATACGATAGGTTAGGTTGCGGCTAATCTAGCCTTAAATTCGGTTTATGATTCTGTTATTCATTCCAGCTTATCATCATGATCAGCACCACCGAATTGTTCACAATCTTGGCAACTTACTATAATCTACATTTGGGTGCACTGTCGGAATGCGAAGATATTCCCGGAAGATCTTAATTTCCTCGTTGTTTTCCCACTCTTCTTTACCCATTTTGATCGAGTATCTTGAATAGAAGTTGACAGAATCTTTTAAAAACAATCGATATTCAAAGTACTGTTCAGTAATTACTTAATTTCGGATCTTTCGAGTGGCCTCTACAGAAATGAGTTCTTAACAGTCCGGACGATCGCCAACGACTGCTCGTAGTTCTTATCGCTCAACTTGTTTTAATATGGACGTTTCTCTTTAATCGTGGAGCTTTTTCAATTATAATATGTCACATTTTATCGTATTTATTTAAATACGTGTATGGTAATATCTTATCAGCGTGTTGTGGAAGCTCGTTATGACCTTAAAGCAGGTGTGTTCAAGATAAGAGAATAGGAACCAGAGCAACAGTCGCGCGGCACGCGACAGCGGGATACGCTTCGACCTACATATGTTTCGGTGTAGTTTAATTTGTTGAATACATACACATATTCATATGAACTTACTTTTAAATTATTCTCGACAGATGGCGCTCGCCTACCTACCTACATTGTTAGCTGACACAAGCACTTAGAGCTACGCTCATACTTTCTTGAATAACTTCTTTGTTTGTGGTCCGATCCGATTGAAATTTCGAGAATAAGTAGATATAAAGAAAGTTGTATCTTTTGTCGAGCTTAAAAACTAAATTAGGAATTTTGAGGGCGGTGGCTGTGGCATCTAATATTTGAATGAAACTTTATCTGCGCCGAGTATATAGAAACCTTCATTTCAAATTTGGTGTCTCTCTCGTATATAATAGTTGAGATCTGTGTGCTCATCTGGTCAGACGGACATACGGATATTCGGACGGACAGACATGGCTCTATCGACTCGGCTTGTGATACTGAGTAAACGTATACATACTTTGTGGGGTCTGCCACGCCTCCTTCTGTCTGTTACATACATTTGCACATAATTAGTATACCCTATTTGACCATATTCAATAATCGAAGGGTATAACAAAATTTACACCTAAGGGCGGCGTTTCGTTTTTCCCATGTCGGAAGAAATCTAGTTGTAGAGTTAGAAAAGTTAAGGGTTTATTTTTGATTGAACGATATTTTCAAGATAAAAACTCACTTTTACAAAAAGCGAAGAAATCAACAATCAAGTGTATTGGACTGTGAGATACTATACTATTTTAAAATATATGTGCTATAGTTAGGTGGTTTTAGAATAACTTCTAAATGCAATAACCGATTTCATGTCAAGCAATCATAATGAACAAAAATATTTGTATACTCATTTATATATGAATTCCAGATATTATACCAAGTTTTACAAACTTATATTCCTCTTAAAGCTTAAGTCTATAAAAAGACGTTCCACATTTGTTGTGTGTGACGTTGTTGACGGTCGCCAGGTTGAGATTCGCTTATCTAATTTTAAAATTGATTTCGCTCTCATATAAAAAAAGCTCTCAATGTGCTCGGGGCATGTTTTTCCCACCACTTTCACTTTAATCAAAATCAAAATGGAATGGTCTGTTTTCGATTGATGTCTGAATTGACTATTTCATTTTAAGCAAACAAATCAATGTAAACAGTTTATGGAACAGGGTTTCCTATCGCTAGCATATTGACATCAAAAGATAAGATATTTCATTTAAAAGGTTTATTAACATCAAAAGATAGGAACGATTTCTTATTTAGCTCATTAATACTGTTTGCCAATAAAATAGATTAAATACTAGAAATAGCCGGGATGATCTTCGTGTAGATCTCAATACCGTTCAGGTAGACATCTGCCAGCATATATTCATCGTGATCGTGTGCCAAGACGGGAGTGTTATTGTTCATCGGGGAGAATCCTAGTGCGGCAATGCCCTTTCTACGCAGGAAGCGACTGTCAGTGCCGCCGGGACACACTTGCGGCTTCACTTTGTGGCCTCTGGAAGAAGAAACGTTGGAGATTAGTCAAACAATTTATGCTTTGTAGAGTTTCTTTCTGACACTAACAGTTCATTCATGGCACCCTCGAAGGCAGTCCAGAACGGACTCTCCTCGCCTATCTTTGTGGGTGGCACGAAGTCATCTTTGCGTATGAACTCCAACTCAACGCCGCCACCAGCCTCCTCGCACCACTGACGGGCCTTGTTCTCAAGCCACACAAGGTCCACGTCGATGGCAACACGCAAATCAAAGACCACCTCCAGTTCTGCGGGCACCACATTGTTTTGCTGGCCACCAACCAGTTGGGTGAGGTTCACAGTGGTCACATCACCAAAGAAAAGGTTGGGGTCATCCTCCAACCTCTTGACCTGTGATGCACGGAACTCCATCATCTTGTTGACGACGTAACCAAGCTTCTCTCCAGCTGTATTTGGCAGCAGAATGGAGCCATGACCAGCATTACCAGTGAACCTGAATTTGAATGCTGAAAGGGTAAAGGGTGTCATGTAGTCATCTCTATGTGCATTCCGTTTCTCTTCACTTACGCCACGTAGTACGCTCGGCATAGAAGACATAGTAAGTCTCGTCGAAACTGGGAGAACCCTCGTCAAAGCTATAGCCCACGTTCATGTTCTTAAAGAACTCGGTGTCTACGAAACCACCCATGCCAAGATAACCACCCAACTCCTCGTTGGGCACAAAGGTCACGTAGATGGTGCGCTTTGGCTGGAATCCACTTGCCTTGAGTGCCCGAATGGCGCCCAAATATTGCGTTCCCACCTGTTTGGTATCCTGAGTGCCGCGCGCAAAGATGCGTCCCTCGTCATCGATTTCGGCTCCAAAGGGTTCGTGTGTCCATTTCTCGGCAACCACAGGCACCACGTCCATGTGTGAGTTCAGTATGATGGTTTGCAACTCTGGCTGGCTGCCCTCCCATTTTAGTACCACGACGGGATTATCCTCGTTGACGGGATAGATAACACTCACTTCAAGGTCAAGACTTTCGGCCTGTCGCTTAAGAAACTCCACACATGGCTCTATAAAAATCACAGACGTTTCAATTTAGACACGTTTATAGCATATTTTAAACTCATTAAGATATAGCCCAGATCTGCACTATCTCTTGCACACTTACTGTAATCCACATCTGGATGTACCGACGGTATACGCAGATATTCGCGGAAGATGTTAAGTTCTTCGTTATTTTCCCACTCCTCTTTTCTGCTCATTGTGACAATAATTTGGTTAGTTTTCTTTAGTGGGGAACTTTCGGAGATAGCAAGTTGTGGCCGCTGTCAGCGGTGGTTTATGACTGTTTGGTTGGAACTCTGCCGCTCATTGGAAATATATATGCTCTGCCGAGGCGTCCGATAACGACGATAGCGAAATTCAAGTAGACCGATTTGTACATTTGTCACTAACATGCCACTGATTTCTTTTTTTTTTATCAGATTTATGACTAACATTCTTTTTTTTACTGGGTTTCGGGTGGCATACTACTAACTTATCTCTGTGATTAATGTGCGTGGTTGCAAATGAAGGTAGTATTATCTGTGGGTACAGTAATACGTAATAGGAACAGATACGCCATGACGAGGCATACAAAAATAAATTCCAATTCATTTATTAAGAAATTACAAACAATAATTGGGGATTAACTAACAGGAAATTGGTTTACTCAAGCTTAGTTAGGCACTCGATTAATGGGTAATCGATTAACTCAAGCATTAGCTAGACCCTCGATAACTTTCTTGTAGATCTCGATGCCTCGCAGATAGGTATCGGCATGCAGGAATTCGTTGTGATCGTGCAACAGGATGGGCGTATTGTTAATCGGGGAGAATCCCAACGCTGGAATACCCACCTGGCGGATGTAGCGACTGTCCGTGTTGGCAGTGAATACCCGCTCACGATGTTTAACACCACTGAAAAAGGCAAAACATTATGTGAGATGCAAATAAGATAGTCCATGGTCGCTTACAGTTCGTCTAGGGCATTCTTGAGGCCCACCCAATAGGGATTAGATGCATTCACTTTTGTCGGTTGCCCTGCTGAATCCTTATAATCAAAGACTATCTCAATGTCGCCTCCAGCTTCTGTACACCAATCACGAATCTGTTTCTCTAGGGCCACAAGATTCTCAGAAATGCTAACTCGCAAGTCGAAAGTGGCTTCTATCAGTGGTGGCACAATGTTGCTTTGGATACCTCCGTTTAGCTTGGTCAGATTAATCGTAGAGACATCCGCTGTCTCCAGTTTCGGATCCTGCTCAAGTCGTTTCACTTGCAACGCACGAAACTCCATCAACTTATTTAAGATAAAGTTAAACTTTTCGCCAGCCGTATTGGGCAGTAGCCTCAACCCATGACCCGAAGTGCCAGAGATCTTCAATTTAAAGTCTAAGAGATTTCGGGTTATCAGATTATGTGTTTACTATATGTGAGATCTAACATCAGCTCACCCCATAAGGAACGTTCGGCATAGTACACGGAAAAGGTGTCGTCTGGACTGGCAATGCCCTCGTCGAGGGTGAAACCAATGTTCAGCTGCTTGAAGTAGTCTGACTTGACGAAAGCAGCCATGGCAAGCTCGACTCCAGTCTCCTCGTCGGGAACAAAAGTGATATACACTGTGCGCTTCGGTTTATATCCACCTGCGAGGAGCAGACGAATTGCCCCTAGATATTGAGTTCCCACACACTTCATGTCCTGCGATCCACGTGCGTAGATGCGCCCCTCGTCGTCCAGCTCTGCACCAAATGGTTCGTGTGTCCACTTCTCCGGGAAGACAGGCACCACATCCATGTGCGAGTTGAGCATAATTGCTGGCAGTTCTGGCTGACTGCCCAGCCACTTAATGATGACATGTGGATTCGCCTTTGGATGCGGATACACAACTTCCAGGGGCAGACCCAAGTTGCCTGCTTGACGTTTCAAAAACTCCACACAAGCGGCTGGCAAACATTCAATTATTTTGAAATCCTTGAAAGTTAAGTTCACAACTCACTGTAATCCACATTGGGATGCACAGAAGGAATACGTAAATATTCCCGAAAGATTTTAATCTCCTCATTGTTTTCCCACTCAGTTTTAGTCATTTTGAAAGGGATAACAAGAAATCTCTTTGATATAGCACCTTCACATGAATTAATGGGAATATTGTAAGCTACAATTATGTTTCACTTGTCGCTTATATAGTGAATGCACTTTGGGTGCTCATGTAAAATGACATTGTTAATGTTGAATAACATATTTTGTCCAGTAAGTTGCGGTTCTTGCTGTCGTTATCATCGTGTCTAGTGTGGTTCCATATCAAAGTCCATTTCACGCGCTTATCTATTCTTTCCTCAGTCTATTAATGAGTATTCAAAAGAAATTCGCTTTCCAGAGGTTGTCATTGGTGTCAATGGGTTCACACAGATAGAAGTAAAGAAATATATAATATAATATATGTTTGCACAAACATATAGACACTTGATATGGTTTGCCAATGACTATGATAAGAAGAAAGACCTACTGTGAGCGATTGTTATGCACTGATTAAAGCTTGTAGCCTTGAACTATATATAATACTATTGTTCAAACTTTATCACCAAAACTTAAGAGTCTTAATTTTCTTGTGACTACATACTTATACTCGCTTTTGTGCTCAGATTAAAAACTATATCTTGATTGGAACTCGCTAAAAATACAGCACAATCATATGAAAATCATTAATCAGTTTATCATTTGCAGATTAAATTTTTCATTCAGCATTTGCTTTAAACACTTCGCTTCGGATACAGAGATAGTACGGCAATAAAGCGACGAAATTAGCGTGATTAGAGAACCAATAAAGATAAAACATACAACGTTATCGCTGCACAAACATTTGCCCTGATATGTATGTAAATATTGTGTACATATTCATGACGTTGCACTTAGCAGTTGTGCGTGATATCAACAAGCGAGCAAACATGCGATATAGCCATGAATAAGCAGACATATAGAGAGAGAGAGAGAGAGAGAGTAAGAGAGGGAATTGTTTGTGTTATGAAAAGACACAGCCTTTATTAAAGTTTTTATAATCATTAAATGCAGTCCGCTTTCATTTTGAATTCTGGATTCCTTCTTCTACACATTGGCCACAGCCGAAATAAGTTTCTTGTAGACCTCAACGCCGTGTAGATAAGTACTCGCCCGCAGATACTCATCGTGGTCGTGCAGCAGCAGTGGCGTATTGTTGATTGGCGAGAATCCTATGGCTGGAATTCCTGCATATCGCACGTAGCGGCTATCAGTGGCACCGGGGAAAACGCGCACACGAGTCTTCAGGCCACTGCAAGAACAACAATAAAGATATTAAAGTTGACAAAGGATTTTGCTAGGTTTCAGCCCACTTACAGTTCGTCCAGGGTCTGCTTGAAGGCCAACCAATACGGATTCGATGCATCTGTCTTTGTTGGCTCCACGTAGGGATTCTTCATCTCGAACACCAGCTCAATGCCGCCTCCCGCCTCTTCGCACCAGTCGCGTATCTGCTTCTCGAGCGCATCCAGATCCTGCGTCACAGCGACGCGTATATCGAAAGTGATTTCCAGCAGTGGAGGCACCACATTGTTTTGCACACCTCCATGTGCTTGTGTCAGATTAACGGTGGTCACATCACCAATATCGAGATTCGCATTCTGTTCAAGTAGTTTTACTTGTGTGGCGCGGAACTCCATCATCTTGTTCACGACATAGTTGAGCTTCTCGCCGGCGGTGTTGGGCAGCAGTAGAGACCCATGGCCTGCAGTTCCGGTGAACTTGAACTTGAGATCTGAAAGAGAGACAACACTGTGAGACTCTTTCCCTTATCTACAAACTGTTCAACTTACGCCACAGTGTGCGCTCTGCATAGTACACAGCGTAGGTTTCATCCTCGCTGGAAATGCCCTCGTCGAAGCTGAATCCCACGTTCAGTTTCTTGAAATATTCTCCCTTGACCAGCTCACGCATGCCCAGATGGCCGCCAACCTCTTCGTCTGGCACAAATGTTAGATATACGGTGCGTTTCGGCTGGAAGCCGCTCGCCTTTAGCGCACGCACTGCTGCCAGATATTGAGTGCCCACACACTTCATGTCCTGTGAGCCACGCGCATAGATACGTCCCTCGTCATCCAAGTCGGCACTGAAGGGACCATGGGTCCACTTGTTCTCAAACACGGGCACTACATCCGTGTGCGAGTTGAGTATGATGGATGGTAACTCTGGTTGCGAGCCCAACCATTTCAGCACCACAACGGGATTTGCTTGGTTAACTGGGTATAGAACCTCTACGGGCAGTTCCAGGCTAGCTGCCTGACGCTTCAAGAATTCCGTGCAAGCGGCTGTAAAACGTAGACAGTTTTATCTTGATGTTTATATTCCATACAATGTAGATAACACGCAATCTTTATTGCATTCATTAACTCACTGTAATCCACATTTGGGTGCACTGTCGGTATGCGCAGATATTCACGGAAGATTTTAATCTCCTCGTTGTTTTCCCACTCGGCTTTGCTCATCTTGATCGAATCTCTTCAACTGGAATATATACAAATATATGTATGTTTGTTTAGTTCCATTTCAATTCGATTATAATTATCGATATCAGTTCTAAAATTAGCGCGACTGTTTGCCAGAAACAGCTGATTGTGCCAATTTCCAGATCAGCTGCAAACTGCGGCCACAGCCTCTTCGTACCTTCTCAACACTGGCAGCGATCGTACGCGACTGGAGACTTTGAGGTGTGGCGGCCGTTTAAATATGCCGCAATGTTAGGACCGATATTATCTACATATCTCTAGCTTTGTGTGTGGTTAACGCAGCTTATCTTAACTTTGAGGTTGTAAAATCGCCATAAACTCGATTGTTTTCTTGTTTGTTTTGCAGTTGATCGTGTTGTTTTAGCAGCAGGAGCATTTGTTCTTATCTACATTTCACTGATGGACAAGTGACCCATTAAATCAGCTAAAGGGAGCATGTTTACACAAGTCAAATAGAGCTAAGGGAACTGAAAAGGCCCGCTTTGAAAAATGCTTTTTACTTATAAGTGGAACATGTAAAAGGAGCCTCAGACTGAGACTAAGTTACGCGCTCAGATACAATATCTTTTGCTGCAGGGCCTGCAAAAATAGGGCAGCGCTGTTGGCGTCTCTGCTTGAAACAAGGCTCTTGAGTAACTTCTGTGTTTGTTTTAAGAACGTTATGAAAAAGTATATGAGGTTAGAGACAAAGGATGCTATCTATATATACAATTTGTATATACTAGTTTTAAATCGTAAATGAATTGTGATATATGTAGAATTACAAAGGGGTTTCAAACCGAATTTACAGTCATCTTATCCTGTCATGGTACTGGATACTGCTGAGTACACTTCGTCAATATGTTTTTCCACTTATTTCGCTCTCTGCGTTAATTGATCACTTGTAGTATCTTTGCCAAAATCAGCTCAGTAGTTTCAGAAGTTAGGTTTGTTTTTGTGCTGCACTTGGGCTACCAATTTGCCAGTTGGCAAGTGTTGCACACATACATATTCATATGCCAGCACATATGAGTCTACATATACTTAGTATGTATATTCCAGTTGAATTCCTAATCAGCGCGAGATGCAGAAACACACACATAGACAGCTTACCCAAACGTGTGGCATGTAAACAAGTTGTTGTTGTTGTTGCTGCCGCTGCTGTTGATGTTGCTGATGCAGATGCTGATACCAGTCATGTTGATGTTGTTGCTAAGCTCAGCGCGTCCAAACAGGCGTGGCAGCAGGCAGCTGTGAATGTGTTTGTATCTGCATACATACATATGTATGTGTGTGTTTAAGTGTTTTGCTATGTTTGTGTGTGTGCGTCAGATTTCACGCTCATTTCAATGGGCACAAAGTGCTGAACAAAAAAGTTGCACGAAGCAAAAGTGAAACGACAAGATTGGCGCTGCCTGTTTGTCGTCTTGAATTGGATTGTTTGTATTGGATGTGTGTTTGTGTGCGTGTGTGAGAGAGAGAGAGAGTATCTGTAGTATATATCGTGTGATGCCATCACAAAAAGTCATTAAAAGTTCATTAACAATGTTGCAAGGATTTTAATGGCAACGGCAGCAGCAGCGCTACCAACTGTGTCAGCAACACATGTCTACATTTCAAATGACAAACAAATACGAACACAGATAAGTCAAGCAAATTACACACACACACACACATACACTTACATACATATGAACATATATCGTATATAGCAAAGGATTGAAGGCTTGTCTGCTTGTGTAGTTGCTGTAGGCGTGTTTGCCTTCATGTTGTCATTGCACAAACAAACTAAATGAAAATTTTGTATATTGTAACAATTATCCCGGCAGCACAGAGACACGTTCCAGCTCCAGCTTCTCGTGTGGCACAAAGCATAAGCCAACCTTTGTTGTATCTCGTGCTGCTGCTGCTGCTGCTGTAGGTCCTGCCACCTCTTACGGGAACTCATTATCTAGCCGTGTTCTTGGCAGATAATATAATTATGTGAATAGACATGCGTAACGAGTCGAAGACAGCATTGCAGTGTTATCTAAAAGTGGCCAAAATAAACTTTAGTTAAGGAGTATGAAGTATTTTCTTAACTTTAATCGAACAACTTTTGCAAAACTCAAAGATTTTTACTTCGTATATTTTGCGTAATTTGTTTATACTTCTCTCTCTGGTATGAATAGAGTCTGCTTTATATATAACTACACCTACTACAGCATATCTCCTTGTCGAGCAGGGCTTTCAACTATTTTACTTCTATTTCCATCATCTGGTACTTATCTTCTGGCTGGCGTCCTCTCAAAAGATGGAGAAAAGTTTATGCATAAAGCAAATGGCCCAAGGACATGCTCGAGGGTTTTAGCTGTCCCCATAATCTCGAGAGTCGCAAATCGGTGTGCAATTTAATGTGTATTTGAATTTGTGCGTAAGCCTTGTGTAGTAAAAGTATTCAGCACTCAAATGCCAAAAGCAGTTGCAAGTGTGCGGAGAGCACCCAACGAATACGATGCGTATGAGTAATGTGTGGATATGTCTTCAAGGGGTTTTCAAGGTTTACGATAAATGTTTGAAATATATACAAAGTTGCTGTAAATTAAATTATAATTACTACCAGGAAATCAAGCTGCAATGTGATGTTTACTTTCCTCTATGTGCTGGCAACTGGAACTTTGATATTCCGGCCTTAATTGTTGTTCTTAATAGACTCGCAGTGGGTTTCACACTTAACCAGAAAATCGTTTAATAACTACAAATTGCACCAATTACACTTTCATTCATGGTGCATCATTTAATTACGCTCCCTTGCTACACACACACACTGCATAAATTCGATCAATTTGTTTGCAATTGTTTTGTTGCACAAGATATAATCATAGAACAGAAGGGAGAAGTGAAACAAATTGATTTTCATTTGCCGTATTAACTTAATGAAAATATGAATTTTTTATTCCGCAACAACGGGCATTGTTGAATCAATTTTCCAGTTGCAATTGATTACGCTGGACACAATCAAATCATTTTACCTCAACATGCACATATACAATAGTTATATTTATGTATGAATTACGTATAATTTCATCGTGGCCGTTCAATTATTCAGCTTTCAATAGCCTGATGCAATTAAGCTACTTAAATATTTAAATGCATTATATGAAAATTCATTTGCCATCGAGCTTGATCTGCAAATAGATTGTGGTAGCCGGGGCCGGCATTTGCCAATTAGCAGGTAAATATTTGCTACAGCATAAACGAAGTTTAATATAGACATTGTAAATTATGAAATTGCAATATTTGACTTTGAGTTTGAGTTAAACAAAACGCAATTCAGCTCTTGGCGTCAGCCTTTTCTAGCAAATTCTATCAAGCATGACGTGAACTATTGCATTCTATTAGCTGAAATAGAGTAAGGAAGAGAGAGAGAGAGAAAGAGAGATAGACAGAGAGACGCAGTAGGAGCCTTTTCAGTCCTCTCGAGCACGACAAAAACTATTGCATACTTTTGTGCGCGCCAAGTAATAAAACCCAAACAAAGCGCAATTACAAAAGCATTAAAACGACAGCAACAAGCTCAGCAGTAATCCTCAGGTGGGCCTGCTCTTCACTGCGTCATAGTGGGCGTGTGGCATGTGGCGTCTGTCAGTGTGTGAGTGTGCGGGGCAACAGGCAAACAGTCGGGCCATTTATAAATGTGAAACCAAAGCAACGCTATGCAGAAAAAGCGAAAGGTCGCTAACGAAGCACTCGCAATGACAATAGTCGAACAAAACCAACACAAAAACGTAACAGCTCGAGGAGGAGCAAGCACAAGACGCTGTAGAAGCAGGAGCATGGGTGGGGCAGGTGGGGGAACGGCCTGTGGCAATGCTGCTATCAAGGCAAATAAAAGACGAAAGTTATGATAAATGCAGATGGAGCAGAGCCGGCAGCAGCGGCAGCAGCAGCGACAGCAGCAGCAACAGCGTTATTGCCTGTCATTTCTCATCAGCAAGCTTCGACAACAGGCAGCCAGGACGGAAGGGGAAGCGATGCGGGGCGCAGCCGACAGTCGACAGCCGACAACCGACAAGCGACTTCCGGGTGCTGCCGCCATATTTGCGAGGCTGTCATGGCTGCCAGGCAGGCGTGTGCGCGCTGCCTCCCTCTCTCTCCCCTCTGCCCCCTGAATGGCTTCTAATAAAAAACAAGCATGATTTTTGCTTTGCTTTTATTTTCTATTACAAGCCCGGCAACCCGGCCCGGCCCGGCCCCGACACGCCCTGCCCTGCCCAGCCCAGCACCAGCCCCATCTCCATTCCCCCTTCCCTGGCCTGCTAGAAAAGCGATGAGCTGCAATTTGCAAAGTTTTTGCTCGCTCACGCCCGCTTTTACAGCCTGATATGTATGTGTCTGTCTGTGTATATGTGTACGTCTATGTGTGTGTGTGAAAACTCGGAAAAACTTCATTTTTCCGCTGCTTCATTTGGGTTTTCTGTTTGGCGCGCGACAAATTTTTGTTTGCCTGTTTTATATGAAATGCTCCCTCTACTGCTTCCGCTGCTGTATTTTCTGGGTTCCTCCTTCTCCTTGCACCTTCTCATACTGTGCTTCCTTTTCCCGCTTTTGCTGCCACTTTCCGCTGCTCTGCCTCCTCGGGCTGTCAACTCGCTGCTTACGTGGTGTGAAGCTTTGACCAAAGAGTTTTTAATTGTGCTGCCAAAGCAGCTAACCAGCGAAGACCATGTGTGTGTATGTGTGTGTGTGGGTATGTATGTGACTGTGTGCGTGTGTGTGTGTGCTGTGGGCAGTCAACGTCTGCCACTCAAGCAAGTCGAAAAGAAAAGTTAGCTCGTGTCATTAACAGCTCCTTGGTGCTCCCGTTGCCAATGGCGGTGCAAGTGCAGCTCCAACGTGCTGCACCACGTTGCCACATAATAGTTTCCCGGTATCGTCCTGCTAATTGCTGATTGCTGCTAAGTGCCTCGATTTGTGCTGCAAAGTCTGGGCGAGAAGACGTTTGACCAGCTCTGCAATTAACTAATTGATTGAACTATTCAATCGGCGAAAATGCACGCCAGTGCCAGAGATAGAAAGAGAGACAGAGAGTGAAAGGGAGGCAGGGCGTGGCCAGTGCGCCACTATTACAGGCAGGGAACTCGTGGGCGTGGCTCGCCTGACGTGGCCTTTGTCCGTGCCTGATTGCATGTGGTTTCAGCAGCTAAAAGCATTGCATTAATGCATTACATTCAGCGCTGGCTGAGGGTTGGGGCTGTGCCAGGGTGCGGCCCTCTAGCTGCGAGGGGTAATTCGACTCTTTCAAGCAAGCTCTTACCCCCCCCTCCCCCTTGCTGCTCTTCACGGCAAATACCTGACTATGCTTAATGGGCAATTGTCTAATTTGAACTGTCTCGCTTGCCCAAATTGTTGGCATTAATTCGAGGGTTGATTTTATATGCGCGTAAAGCACTCAAGACGAATAGCAGTTGCTCTATTGGTAGAGTATTTGAGGATGTAGATTATCAGCTACACTTTCTGCAGCGCTTTCTTTTCGCATATATTTTTTTAATAGACTTAGCTTGCATCTCTTTCTTTCTCTGTCTCTCTGCTGCTCTTCCCTCTGCCTTATAGCATAAACTTTAACTAATCTGCGCCATGCACAGTCAGAACATTTCCCCAACCGCAGTGCATGGTATAAAACATCGCAATCAGATGGCAGCAACTCGCTGTTACCACTGGGAGGGCGCAACTGCCATTGCGGCTTTTCCATGTGCTTGCGTGTTGTTTTTTTCTTCCAGCACACCCCCTTCTGCCTTCTCTTCCCAACTCCAGCTGGCTTTATTTGGTTTTTCATGTTCATGTTTATAAATACAAATTTCAGCTGGAAATGAATGTGGTAATCGTATTTTCTGCGCATAGGTAAACACAACACACAAAATACAACAAACTACACACACAGAACATACACACCAGTTTGGGCTGCAACGTTGTTGCCCATGTTGCCGGTTGCAATTTGTTGCAATTTGTTGCTGTCTCGCTTTTGCGGTTCTTTTGCCTCAAATGTTTTACGACTGCGACGGGATGGGATCGTATCTTGTTGGCTCGACTAGATGGAATATGTCGGAAAATGCATTTATGATGCATACATAAATATGAACTATGCCCCGTGCTGCCATGTGGCACACACACACACACACTCAATTGCAACTAGGCCTGCATACGTTGTGGCACGTGGCGTATACTTATTTCATTACAGCACACGTCATGTTTTTTTACGGCTTATGGTTTGGATATACGATACATATCCGAAATTTTCCACACTCACTCACTATCTCTTTCACTGTCTCTGTCTCTCTCTCTCCCTCGCTCTGTCATTTGAGTGTTGCGTTAATTGAATTAACAATCAAATGAAGATTATTGTGTAATTTATGCACGCGACAAAGCTCTTAATGAGTCTCATAACAAACAGCTTGACAGGCTTCCCTCTCCCTCCCTCACTCTCTCTGCACCTCCCTCACTCCCTGAGTGGCGCGTCCTGATTGGTTTTGCAGTCAATATTGCTGGCCAGCTTAGTTGCCATCAAGCTGGCCAAGCCTCTATGCCATTCTCAGCGACATCCGGTGACATTTCGTATTACTCCAGGCCGAAAAAAAAACAAAAGAAGCAAAGAATGCAATTTCCTTTATACTCCGCACTACTTTGGCAATATCTTTGTACCCTCCACCTTCCTCCCTCTTGTCTCTTGATGGATTTGCACGTTGACTGCAGCCCGGTCAGGCCGGGCTCATGCAGAGCTTCCTGTCAGGAAATGTGCAAGTCAGGACATCCCGTTTCGTGGCGTCTGCTTTGGCCTCTGACTCTGCCTGGGCCGAGCTGGGCTCGTAATAGAAATTGATTTAGCATTTGTGTGCACGAAATTGTGCAATTTATGTGGCACAGCCGGGACCTGGCTGGCTCCACTTACTACATAGGCCACAAAAGCCGAATGCGAGAGAGATGATAACCACAGCGCAGCTGGGCCCAATTTCGGGACAGGCAGACAGACAGACTGCACTCAAATTGCGGGCCCAACTGCTGGACTAATGCATTTTTAAAGCGCACTGCATAATTTATGGGTCACAGCCTCCAGTCAGTCAGTCATGCAGTCATGCAGTCAGTTAGTCAGTCAGTCATTCATTCAGTCGGGTATTTTCAGCATCAATAGCTCGCCCAACTGCATCTTCGCCTCGCTCTAATTGCCACAACTAATGCGTCTCTTGCCTGCCACAGCCGCAATATTTGCACATTTTTATGAACACACACTCACACACACACCCAGACATAGACAGTTCGATGTTATATGCTATATATAGGGCGCATGGGGCAGCCCCAGTATTTGTGGCTATTTAGGGGCCGCTTCGCATATTTTATTGATTGCACCAGCGGGCGAGGCTGCCATCATCATTGGCATTCATTGCATATTTTACAGCGATTTCTGGTTTTCCAGCTTTGTTTTTTCTCCCTCCTCCCCCCTCCCAGTAAGCTCAACAATGCGCACCAGTAAAAATATTGTCCGGTCCCGAAACTAGGTTGATTTTCTGTCAATTTAATGCTCCAATTGCAGTTGCAAATCGAAATTGAAATCGTTGAATTGCAGCGCGAAAAAAGACTAACAAAAATATATTTCAAATTGTTAATGGACTTTAATTTGATTAGACTGCAAAAACTAAACAATCAAATTGCATTCTTTCAATAGTTGCAACGTTGCCTAGCAGCCTTTTGGAACTAAAGTAAAAATTACATTTACATAATGCAACTAAATTGACAAGCCAAATGGCACTGCAGGCACTCTCTCTCTGTCTCTCTGTCTCTCTCTCTCCCTTTCTCTCTCTCTCTCTTTCTTCCTTTCTGCACTGCTTGTTATTCTTGGCTAGTGAGTAAGGAAAACAATAAAGAATTTCCCAGCATTGCCCAGCAAAAGGAAAAAAAGATGAAATAAAACCGCAGCGAAAACAAAGTCGTAAATTCAATTTAAAGCTTGACAGATTGCCACAGCGCGGCTCGTGGGCGACGCTGCAAGCTGTGCTGCAGTAGAGGCAGCTGCAGCCGCATGACATGTACAAAAATAACAAATATATATATATAGTATATATATAGCAGTACGTATATATATATTTTCACTCAACTTTCTTTTATTTGCTACACAAAACGTGCAAAATATTTTGCAGCTTCGGGGCAACTGCAGGCTGTGTGGCTGCTCCAGCTGAATTAAGGTCAAGTTATGGGAAGCACATGCAGCACTTGCAAGGCGCCACCCTGAGTCTGGCAATTAAATGGACTTTAATAAGCCAAGCCACTTGGGCAGTCAAAAATCTGGCAAAGTGTTGCAGTTCCACAGGATTTGCTCCGGCTGCAGCTGAAGCCAGTTGAGGTGTTAGTTTTCCAGCTGTGACCCAGTTCAGCCGTACACAAATAACAACGGATTGAGCCCGGCAGCTGGCCAGGCATTGAGTTTATTACACGACGCAGCTGGCGAGCCAACTGGTGCCATCTTTCGACCACAATGAGGCCAATCGCTTGACGGAAGCCGCAAATGCAGCACAATTAAAGCCAACAAATGAAGCGCCACAGCGGAGAACGATACGCTTTCAGCAGGCAAGCCAATCAACCGACCTTCAATCCGGCCATTCAAACATGGACAATGGCAAGGCTTTGCCCGTCCCTCCCTCCCCCTTCTGCTCCTTCTTCTCCTCGCTGTCCGTGCTGGCTGAGTGCACAGTGGGCAATTTCATGTCGCATATCTCAAAGGGATGTTGCAGGGCAAACCGCGGCCGGGAAACGCGCACAAATTGCATTTTAACGCATGCAAATTGCCAGTGTCCTCACCTACCCGACTTCCCCCGACCAACGCCCGTCCGTCCGCGTTCTGTTGCGCCGAGCAAGTTTATTGCATTACAGTGGCCAAGTGAGAGGGACGGATGGACGACGCAACGGTTGCGTACGGGCCGCAATTGCCACTTTGCACTTTGCCAACGGACGTTGAATGCGTGGGCAGCTAAATGCGGTAGGCGGTCGAGGCAAGGTGTGTGTGCAGGCGTTAGGGCTGAATATGGGAAGCACGAATGGGGTCAACGCGTGACCTCTTTGCGCGACGTTTTCCCGGTTGCCAATTTTAAGGCGAGCAGTTGCTCGGCTTGTTGTGCCTGCCTGCCTGACTGGCTGGCTGCCTTTTAAGCAAGCGCCAAGTGACAGCGCAGCGAACAGGAATTGGCAACAGCAGCAGCAGCAACAACAACAAGTGGAACAAGAACAACAACAAGTAGAACAACAAAAACTGTTCCCTGTCGCTTGGTACATTTTGCATTGCAGCCTTTCAGGCGCCGCTTTGCAAAACTGTCAAGTCAATGCGTCGCTGTCACAGGCAGAGTGTGGGGGGGGGGAGGCGAGGGGAATGGGAAGGGGGTGCACTGCAGGGTTGGTTTGTTCATTTAGTTTTTTTTTTGGCTGGCTTATGGCATTTTAGCAGTGCCGTTCAGGGGAGCCCGGGGGGGTGGGGGCAATGCCTTGTCAGCCATGGGCGTGACAGGGCTTTATTATTATTGCCCTTGTTTTCATGCAGAGAGAGCAACAGAGACGCGCACTATAAATTGTGTGTATAGTCAAGTTAAATATTACACATACGCACCATTGCACATAATAACATTTCGGGGCATGCTGCTGCTGTAACACGCAATTGAATTGAATTAAATTTAAATAAATCTCGTTGGCAAAGTGCGCAGCATACAATGCAGCACATTGCAATGACAAAGGCAAGCAGCAGCAGCAGCAGTGGCAACTATATAACACACTATCCCGACTAACCCAACTGTTCCCATTTTGACTGCATGATTTTGTGATATTTCCCACAACAATGGTGGCCTGTCAAGGGTCTGGGCTGGGCTTGGCTTAAATAGCAGCAGCTGCTACGTTTCTCATTTGTACATTACGCATACGACACGTGTGCGTGGATTATGTATACGCCACTGCACTTGAATGTCTTGCATAGGTGTTAGTGTGTGTGTGTGTGACTGTGAGAGGGCGTCTGAGTATTTGATATACGCCTGGCACATGACAGGCGAGCTTGCGTTTTGCATTTTTGCATTTAAATAACAAAATTAAAAGATAACATTTTTCACTCACAACGTGAATTAATAAACCACATATTCTCCATGACTCACCCCCTCTACCTCTCTCTCTCTCTCTCTTGCAGATAAATAAAAATACGCAGAGCAGCAATAAAAATGTGGGCGAACGCAAGCGCTGGATACACGATCCGTCAAGTAAGTTTCAAGGCCAACAAGCGGCTGCCACTCGATGCGGCAACATAAATAAATAAAATGCACGTGCCACGCCCCATTTCCTCTCCCTCTCTCTCCGACTCTCCCACACAGGTGACCTTTGCCGTCCGCTGAACTGCAAGAAGCGAGAGATTTGCCTGCTCGAGGACGAATACAGCGCAGTTTGCGTGTCCAAAAAGGAATTGCACAAGAATCGGTAAGCTTTGCCCGCCGGCTTCATGTTCTAATTGGAATTTTTATGGCGCTCTTGGTAACTTAATAAACTAATTAAATTGCTTAACTTGTGGCCGCCGTTTAACCCTTTTTTGCGCTGCCCCCAGTGATGAGATAATCAGCAAGGCCAAATATTTGGAGGAGGAAGCCAAGCGACGCGTCAATCAGCAGGATAACCAGGACAGCCAGGATGTTGAGGACATCAACAACGATGACGAGGACAACAGTAGTGATGGCAACAATGCTGGCAATAGCAACGCCAACGCCAACAGCAACAGCAACAACAACAACAACAACAATAACAATGGAGTTGGCAATGGAAATGGCAACAACGGCCAGGCTAATGTCCAGGGCAATGAGGATAACAACGACGATGAAGATAAAAGCCTCAGTCTGGGCGATGATGATGAGTCGAAGGAGGACGATGTCTTCTACGAGAACAACATTGCCGCCAGCGACAAGCAGCAGCAGCAGCAACAACAGTTGCAAAAACCCGCTGCCAACCAGCAGCAGGACGATGATGAGGAATTGGAGTAAGTGCGAGAGGGAAAGAGAAATATGCAAGAGAGGGAGGGCGAGTCTTTACCTCCTACTTCTCCTCCCTCTCCCTGCTTTCTTTCGCTGAAATTCTTACAATTCATTTAACAAATTCTCATTCCGTTCGTGGCGTTGTGGGAAGGGGTTAAGGGTGCGTCCAAGGGTTAAGGGTGTACCCACCTAGAACTGAACTCTGGGGCTGCTCTCGTTCTGATTTGCATGGGTGGCATGGTCTAATAACAAATTGTTTTATCGTGTATACACAAATTCCGCAGCAAAACTGCAGCGCGGCAATATTTAGCACGCAGTTTGTTTTTTATTATTATTCTCGTTGTTGTTGTTATTGTTGCTGTTCCTTTTTTCTTGTTTGTTGTTTTTGTGCGCTGCGTCATCGTAGCCGTTGTTGATTTTTCTCTTTCGGCTAGCGAGTGAAGGAACCCTTCGACTTGTTCAACATTATCGCTCTCTGACCCTAACCCAAATTGTGAATTTGCACGCAAAGCAAAGGCATGCAGAGAGCAGTGGGGGAAAAGGAGGCGGGAGCGGGGGTAGGGTGAATTGGGTTGCGCAGGTAATAGCTGAAATGAAGTCAAAGTCGACGGCGGGCCAAGGTTCAATTGGTGCCTTTCCTTTGCCCGCGAACGTGTTGACGTGTCCCACTGTAGCGGAAAGTTGTTGGCAACTTCAAAACATCAATATCCGCTGGAAGGGGAAGGGGGGCAGCGCATCGTAAACGTGTTCGAACCTTTTTGTAGTATTAAAATATGAAGGCAGGCACGAATATCCTGCCTATACATATATATATATATATATATGGCATAGTGGGCAACAACTGATTAAAGTGCTGCCCTCTTGTCACTCCGCTCAGAGCAATATTTACTTGGCCCAGAAGAACCTTTGCAGTCTGCAGACCCGTGTTAAGATTATCGCCCAGCTCGACAAAGGCAAATTCAGCTCAATTCTTGCTGTTCTTTCCCTCTCTCTCTCCCTCTCTCTACTTCGAATCCATTGCCCGGAAAGTGCTCTAACATTTCGTTTGTTTATTCTCGACTTGAGCTGCGGATTGTTTATCAGCTTGTTTTTTTTTGTGTTTTGTTTTAAGTTTAATTTCATGCTTGCTGCTCGACACGTTTCGGCTGCTCTGCTTTCCCAAGGGAGTGGGCAAAGGGGTGGGTGTGAGAAAAGCCTATCAGGTAGCGGAAAGTTTTGCTTATCCCTTGATGACAGTTTGTTGAGTGGAAAATTAATTTGCAAGCTTGAGTTGCAGATGAATATGAGAAAGAGTTGCTAGGAATGAATAGAAGTAAGACACGAGTTCAAATCAAAATCATGTTCATTATACACTTGCAAAGGGTATATTACGAGAAGTTTGCAACGCACTTTGGGAGACATTTCCGACACTATAAAGTAACAAATATATATATTCCGAATCAGCATCAACAGAAGATTTGAGGAACGCTGTCTGTCTGTTGCAGCAAAAACTAGTCTCTCAATTTGTATCTTAATGAAACTTGGCACACATGCCTTGTTTTGCTGCACGCTGTAAATAAGTCGGAAGGAGTTAAATCAGAACAATATATCGTATAGATGTCATATAAACTATCGGCTGATTATTGTTATATTTCAAGATATTGCAACCAAATTTGCTTATACTGACTTTTTCTATATATATAATATATAGATAAAATTTCATAATAATCGGACCACTATAACATATAGCTGCCATAGGAACAATCAACAGAAAAGCAGAAAAGGAATAACTTAACTTCTCAGTTTTAATCAAAGTGAGACATAATATTGAATAAGCTCAATACCATTGTGCACCATTATATATCACTAGTATAGGAACGATAGGAGAATTAAAGAATCCGCAAGAGTATTAAACTTTCGGCAGCCTAAGTTAGTCCTTCTTCCTCGTTTCCATGTCACTTTCCTCCATAAATTTCACGTAATTTTATTACTTACATATTATTATCACGCTTCCAATGGCGCCAATGCCATTTGATCCCATTGCCAGGCAACGTAATCAATCTATCTGTATATCTATCTATCCATCTACGAGCGAATCAAGACTCTTGCCACGCCCACTTAGATATTAAAAAATGGCTTTTGACATATTTTTTCGCAGTTTCTTTTCAATTCACGTTGCCTTTGTGCATACTTATGAATATGTATGCATGTGCTGGTGTGAGTTTGTTTGTGTGTGTGTGTGTGAGTGAGTATCTGTGTCAATGGCATAGACTGTGCTAGCTGGCACTGCCACCCGGCGATAGGTGGCGTCTTGGTGCTTACAAAATCAATAGTTCTCGCGCACAATTTATCTGGCATTTGGTGCTAGCTTGGGCGCTGCCTTTGCTCTCTCTTCATTTGGCCACAAGTCAAACAAAAGATTTGCTTTGTGAATGAGCCACTTGATAGGAGCGGGACGGGTAGAGCGAGAGAGCGAAAGAGTGAGAGAGAGAGAGAGAGGGTAAAAGAGAGAGGGAACTATCTATGGGGGCACTTGTAATAGACCAAAAAGCGGTGTGTGCTAACACACGCACAAGCAGGCATACACACACGCACACTAACTCGCACACTCTCTCACACACACACACACTCATAACTCACGTAGTTGGCCATTGTTTCTGTAACAATATGGCCCCCGCTTGTGGTTATCTTGTGCGGGTCGAGGCATCCTGGTGGCGCCACCAATGCCACCGTCCCCCCCGCTTATCCCGCATAGTTGGCCCTTTTACCTCGACCGCTTTCGGTGGAGGCTTCTCCTTCTGTTTCTGGCAGTTATTCGAAACCACTGAGCTGCTTTTTGGTCTATGCACATGAAGCTGTCAGCATCAGCTTCGCCAACTCAAAGGCAGCTTCAAAATGTTAGATTCCCCTCCGCCATCCCCTTAGACCCTAGAACCCCTCCGTTTCCACTTCAACCTTACTTACCTGCCCCGCCCACATTACGTTGCCAATGTTTGGCGGAAAATTGAAGGCAAATATTTGAGCAAAAATTCACAAATTTCACAGCAAAAAGGAATAAGGCATGTGGGGTCGCTATTTGATGTGATGCTGTATACAGCATATATAGAGAGTAATTCCTTCGACACAAGCATAAAGTAACCACAGCATCAGCAGCAGCATCGTAGTCATTGACTGGCAAAATGCCGGAGAATTCAACATACATCTGAGTGGGTTTTAAATTTCATTACGATTGCCAAGCGTGGACGGACTCAAAGCGAAAGCCAACGAAAGACTTGGACAATTGCATTTTTAATTAAAAGCGACTTTCAATTTGATCCAAAGAGAAGGACACACACACACACACTCACACAAATACACACAGAGGGAAGCTGCTTTCTCTCTCTCTGTGTGTCTCGTTTGCTGGCAACGATTTGTTTGCCTTGGCTTTGGCTACGAAATTGGCCAGCTTAAATAACCATGTAAATGTTGGCCAAAATGAGTTGGCAGCAGCAGCAGCTTTGACAATTGCGAAAAATGAATGTTCTATGTTTGCAGTTTTCCCTTCTTTTCTCGGCATTTATTTATTCCCAAATCCGAAATGAATTTTTAACTGCTGCTGTAAAGGTAAACAGCGCAAACATTGCAAACAGTGCAAACAACCATGCGACAAATTTTCCGTTGCGACGTTTGTCAATAGTCAAAAAATATGACAAAGGGAAATTCACGTGAGTGCGTCAGTGTGTGTGTGTGTGTGGTTCGTTTGTGCAAAGCTAACAAGGCGATTTAATTGGTCAAAGTTGCCGTCGATGCGTGGCTCAAGTGCTCAATAAAGAAAACCCAATCAAAGCACTCGAATTTTCCGTTTTTACGGTCGCATCGATACACTGTGCTGCAATTAAGTGAACCGATTGAGAGGAGTATAAAAAGGTTAAGGGAAATTGCGAAACTTGCTGTAAAGATCTTTCACTTAGTAACACTTGCCAGGGCTGGAGGATAACCGCAGCAAACATCGATGTTTCTCTAGCTCTAGCACCTACTGGGCATCAATTAGTACAGACTCATCTTGAAACTTCCCTGGCTAGTAAATCCAACAATTAGCAAATTGCCAGCAATTACAACAAAAAAGGAACGCATGTAAATGCAGAAAACCAATTTACTGTGTAAACACGCTCGATTTGCACGCTCGGCCTAGGGAACATTTTGGAATAATATTATCCGACATACGAGCGAGGAATACAAACAGAAAAACCATCATGGCATGAGCAAATAAAACGCTTTCGCTGTCAATTGGCCCGCCCGATGCGCCAATAAAAAGCGCTGATAAAAAACGAAAGAGATGCACAAAGAGAGAGGGAGAGGGAGGGAGAGAAACCAGAGAGAAATATTGAAAACTTGCGACCCAAAAGCCTTTTTAATAAATGGCCAAGCGACGGCGGCAGCAGCAGGAGGTGCAATTAATTGAATTAATTATTTATTTTTACTCTCAATTTTTTGTTGCCCGTCTGCGTGTGTGTCATACATTTTTTATTAAACGTGCCGAGCAGATAAATCGAGTGAGCACCAGGCGCCCATATGCATGAATCACAATATATATGTAACATATACATATGCATAGATACGTATACATATATTGGTATAGGTGTGAAAGTAACAAACGCAGCTCATACAATTTGTATACCCTTCGACCATTGAAAATATTGAAAATAGGGTATACTAACTAAGACGTATGGAGGCGTGGCAGATCCCACTAACTGGCAGAGCTGATTTAGCCATGTCCGTCTGTATGTCTATCTATCTATCTATCTATCTATCTATCTATCTATCTATCAATCTGTATGTCTGTCAATATGTGTATATTTATATATCTTCCTCGCAGTTCAACTTTTTCTTAGATTTTGTACTCCTCCCGCCTCTGATTTCCAAACCACTTACTAAAGTACGCAACACTAATTACGCTAGAAGTATTGTAGAAGTTCTATCTTTATAAAATCGTTTAAGCCTGTTGGGTAGCGGGTATATGACAGTCGAGCACACTCAATTTGCGTGCCTGTTTCAAATTTTTTTTATAATTTATTTTCCAATTTTTTATGCTGTTTGACATAGAGTTTTCTTCTTTTTTTTTGCTTGTTGCTCGTGCGAGCGACCGCGCTTAACGTCAGTTCAAATATTTGCACAAATTATTAAATAAAGATACAAACTGACAGCGATGGCTATATAGCCCTGGCATATTCCATCTCTGATCTGTTCTCTGACTGCGTGAGAATGCGTTGTGCGTGGAATATTAAATAAATATTTAAATAAAAGATGCCCTGGTGGGAACACCTCGGTGGGAACAGCTCCGCAGTGGGAACAGCTTGAAGTGAGAAGTAGAAAAACTGAGAAATGAAAGCGAGGGTAGGTAGGGGGGGAGTGCAGGGACTCACCTGGGCCAGACTCCATTTGCATAAAAATTAATTTTGCATATCGTTGTATTTGTTGCTGCTGCCGTTGTTTGTTGTTTGTTGCCTTCCAAGTCTAGTTTTTCTATTCCCCATTCCCTAGATTTCTTATTCTGATTTCTGCTCTTGCTTATCTACATTTTTTGTTGTTGTCCCTTTGCCTCTTCGCAGCAACTGCAAGCCGTGTCCCGTGGCCAAGCCGACGTTCCTCTGCGGCGCCGACAACAGAACCTACTCATCACTATGCAGATTGGATTATCACAATTGCATACATTCGACATCCATACGGATTGCCTGCAAAGGATTCTGTCCCTGCAAGGGTAAGTTTTTTCACACACACACACACACACACACACTCGCACACAACCAACTTGAGTTGACAAGGCGGCCGGCAGCATAATGAGCTTGGTCCTGGCGTATGGCCAAATGCAAAACCATTGAACAGCCCAGGGTGGCCTGGACTGGTCTGCGCTGGACTGGCATAAATTGCAAACAGAATAGATGGTGGGGATTTAACCCCTTAAAGCCCGTCTAGTTTTTCAATTGGCCAAGGCTTTAAGACCGATCCGAGTCGAGCGTATCAATTGTTGAATTTTTAATAACTCGCTGAGCAAGCTGCGCCTGAGGCGCCCCATTGTTTTGCTCGGCGGAGCAGGCACTCAGCAAGTCAGTCGAGCTGCAGAGGCAGACGTATTAAGCACATTAATTTTAAATTTGCACAGACGAAAGCGCATTGCAAGCACTTCGCATTGTTGTTGCTACTGCAATATATAGCAAAAGTAGAAAAAATATATGTTTGTAGAGTGAGCCAAAACAACATGCAACATGCATAAAATAGAAATTATGCCCCAGTGGCCAACGGCAACAGCGCCAGCCTCGAGCCACGTTAAGTTTGCCATGCCAAGCGATTTTATTGCGGCCATTTGGCCAAATTTTCTGCCTGCTCTTCCCGTGCAGAGAACAACGATGGCAAACGACTGCAGCGTCTGGGCGAGCGTGGAGGCTACAACAGCAGGTACAACAAGAAGATCAACCTGGACCTGCAGCAGCAACAGCAGCAGCAGCAGGCCTACAAGGACAGCAGCAACAACAACATCATGATGAACAGTGGCAATGTGATGGGCAGCAACAACAACGACTTCAATACCATCATGAATGTGAGTATAGGGGGAAGAGTGTGCAAGAGATAGATTGAGAGGGGGAGAGAGTAGGAAGCAAAAAGAAAGTATGAATTCTAAGAAAATTGAGAGTACTGTACAAAGAGGGGGAAAACAGAAGGAGAAATAGTGAAATTGAGAGACAGAAGCTATGAGAAGTATGCATTTCAAAGGATATGGAGAAAGAATAAAGAAATAGTGAGAATAGAAGGAAGGATAAAGCGATATAGATGAAGAGATAAAGAAAGAGAGAAAGAAGTCTTTCTTCTTGCCAAAAAAAGATAAATACTTTGAAAGATGTAGACAGAGAAAAAGAGAGATATAAAGGAAGAGAAAACGAGACTAAATTCTTGCAAAGAAGTGAAAAAGAGAATAACATAGAAAAAGATAGTGCTCTCACTAGTGTAGATCGGGCAAATAGAGGAAACATATGAAGAAAGAACTACTAAGTAAACAAGCTTCAGAGAGAGACAGTTAGAGAGATATAAAGGGACGCAGATTTCCAGGCAGATTAAGAAAGAAACATAGAGTGTATACAGGAGAGCCAACATATAAATACAGAGAATGTGAGAGTTAGAGATATTAGCAGAGATGTGAGTGTGTATGCAATAAAGATGTTAATCGACTTTGCCTTGCGCAGGACAAGGATGACAACAATCGTCACTACAATCATATCAATGCGCAGTACACTTTCACGCCGGAGGAGATCAAGTATGACAACAAGCACTACAAGTATCTCAAGTACACGGCCTACAAGAAGGTTGGTAGCCCAACCAGATAACTCTAAACTAACCACAGCCCTAACCATGATATCTTCCTCATCTCTCTGCTACTTAGGATGGCAAGTATCAGGAGGACAAGCATAAGATGCGCAACTACAACGAGAACGAAGTCGTCGAGAAGCAGCCACAGAAATACAACAAGAACAACAGTCCCAGCGGTAGGTGCAAATTGCAAATGAGTCGTTATATATAATAGAAATACATGTGTCCCCCCCATAGGTTACCCCTCCAAGTCGGCCGAGTGCAAGCCTCAGCAGCTGACCGCCATCGGCAATCGACTGCTCGATTGGTTCTCCGTCATCATGGCCGACAGCAAGAAGCGACGCCAGCACAGCCAGAAATCCAAGGCCCACTTCCCACCCGCCTGCAAGACCGAAGCCAAGTGGATGTTTGGCCATTTGGATCTGAACAACGACGGACTGCTGTCACTGCAGGAGATGTACGACTTGGAGCACGATCAGAATGAGCGTTGCATTAAGCCCTTCATTGATACCTGCGATCTCGATCAGGATAGCTCGATCAATACCCGGGAATGGTGCCGCTGCTTCGAGAAGACCGATCGTCCGTGTGCCGCCGTGCGCCGAAGAATCGCTGGGGACTTTGCAGGTGAGATAGGTACAGGTGGACATTTCTCTAGCTAACATAACACTAATATGTTCTCTCTACTACTACTATATATATATATATATATATATACATATATACTATATATGCATATGTGTACCCCGTACTCTGTATGTATGTTCGTTCATTCTCCTGAGTTGTGAATGTTGTCTTTGGTTTTTGCGCTGATTGAACTAAAGCGAAATGAAAGAAATATGAAAAAAAAAACAACGCAAACACTACAAGTACAATAACAACTACAACAACAACAACCACCTACAACAATCTACAAGAATAAATGTTAAACACAATTCTGCGAAGCGGGTAGCTAGAAGAGTAATCTGGTTTTACTTTTCCATTTGTGCCCCGTTTCCTCTTCACACTCTCACTCTCACTCTACTCATTCTGTCACTCTCACACCTTGTCTATCTCTCTCTCTCTGTTTTCCACTTTCTATCTGTTTTGTCTCGCTGACTGCGCTTTGTTCTGTTTATGCTGCTTTACACTCTTCACACAACGTTTAACCCATTTCAAACTATAATCAAGCTTGAAAGAAATACGCACAGACACATGCACACACACACACACCCAAGTAGCCGCAGTAACTGTTAAAAGGATACCCTCTTTTTTCGCCTCTTCCCTTTTCTATGCGCTTTTCTCGCTCTTCCACTCTCTCTTTCCCCTTCTCTCTGTCGCTTTCCGCTCTCGTTTACCTTTTAGCAAACGCAACTTTTAAGCCAGCAAATTAAACACTTTCAGCAACAACACAACAACTTTTTGTGTGTGTGTGTCTGTGTTAGTGTGTATGTGTGTGCGTCTGTCTGCCCGTTGTTTTTTTGTTCGCCTATTATAAACTTTAACTATATAATTTACGTACTCTTTTTTCCCTCTTCCCCCCTCCTGCTACCACTTGTTTTGTTACCCAACACGACCCAAAAAACAGCGCAACACAGAAACAACAACAACAAACAAAATAGAAACACAACACAAAATGTTTTTGTTTTTCCTTTTGTAAAAAAGAAAACTCGCTTGTGCCGCTCGCTTTTCTCACTTTTTCTGTGCGCTCGAAAATTATGCAGACTTACTAAAATTGCGCATTGTTATTGTTCTTTCTTGCCCGCGACCGTTTGTGCCAAAACTAATTAGGCGCCTACGCACCGGACTGCGATGTTCAAGGATTCTACAAGCCCACACAATGCCACAACTCGGTCGGTGTCTGTTGGTGTGTGGACAAGCATGGCGTCGAGTTTGCCAACACACGCACACGTGGCAAGCCCAACTGCGGTGAGTATACAGACACACACAAACACACACACACACATACAAAATACTTGACACAAATCCTGGCGGCACCCACAATGGTTTTACGTATCTTCCGCTGAGCTGAGTCTCGGAACCCACATCTTCAGCTGGATTTCATTATGCAAACGATTAGCTCTAAATCCCTGCCAGCAGATGGACATGCTCGCAGTATATACATATATTTGCCGCAGCCTATGCGGCGTATACTTAATGCACTGCCAGCTCAACAGTTGCCGCAATTCAGTTAAAGTGCCTGCAATAATTTAAAGTCCACTTTTAATTAATCTGGTCCGCAAGCATAGCATCAGTTTACAGTTATTAAATTTCACTGCACACAAAATAGGTTCAACTACGGGCAAAATCACGCATACGCACGGTAGGTCAGGGCACAAGTTACCGCTTGCATTGTGTAATCGAACACTGCCAAGCGGCGATTCGATTTCCTCGCCGTCTCTCGGCTCATTTATTATGCACACTCAGCCAGAGCAGATTAGTGCTAAATCTGCCAAAGCTTCGAGTGTAATATTCATTTAAGATTTATGTTTATGTTAATGTTTATGTTTATTACTGGGGCAGCTCACCAGCGCCGTGGCACGTTCCATCAGCAAACATCACAGCGTCTTTGGCCCCATCCCCATCGAACTTGGTCAAAAATTTAATTTTACGTTCCATTTGCCCACAGAGTCCGTGGTGAATAACGCCGCTTCGCTGACATCCGATGACGAGGATGAGGGCGCTGACGATGAGGACAGCGCGGAGGGCAGCGCCGATCAGATGCTGGTCTTCTAAGCACCAGCAGCAGCAGCAACACGCTATCACGCCCCTCCGCCGGCTTTTTTGTAGTAGTATTGATTGCCGTGGCTAAGAACCCACGCCGGGCCTGGCATCCAATCCAATCAGCGAGCATTACTGCGTAAGCGTTAAAAAATTAATATTATTATTATGTCTACAAAAGGAAATCCCCCCAAAAAAACAAAGAAAACAAAAGAAACTAAAGAGAAACAAAATATAAGGAACCCTAAAAGCAAATCCAAAACATAAATGTGCAGTAGCAAAGTAAGAGTTTTCGAATAGAACCACAACTACAATACATATAAACAGCGTATACTTAGCGGCAAAAGCAAAACACACTCGCATAGAAGGCAGCAGAAACTAAAGGAAAACTAAGCAAAAAAAACAACAACAAAAAAAAGAATATAAAACTAAAGAAAGAAAATAAAAGGCAAATACAATTATTATGGTGAAATCGAGTTGTATGAAAAGTTGTACGAACTGACGCACAGTCAGTCGAAATTGTGGCATAGTTTGAGGCGCATTCGTATTGAAGAAACGCTAAAATTAGCTTATAACATTTAAGGTAACCCATACACATTGTTCGGGGTTTACTAACCCAGCAGAAAAGCAAAAAAAAGAAGCTAAATCCCCCCGACACACACACACACACACATCTAGCAAAATGGCACAGCAATACGTACGTCCCGTCCCTGCCCCGCCACACACATATACACACCAACACTCAAATACACACTTGTTTTTTGGACTCAGTTACGTGGCTGTGTCTGAGTAACGGTCGAGCGAACCGAGTCGAACCGTAGCTTCTGTTATTGCACGCGAATCCGTCTTTTAGCTTTTAAAGAGATTATCGTATACATTCTAAATGTTCTTTGCATCGTTTTCTTTCCTTCATGCTCCCTCTTCGTTTTTCTGTTCTTTCACACGAAACGTTAAACGCGAAACCAAAGAGATGATGAAAAACAACACAAAACAAAAACGATATTAAAACACACGCTAAAAATTCCGCCCAAAAAATACATATAAATTTATGTGATAGGTTTTTTGAGAAATAACAAATGAAAAACGAGACGAGAAATGGTAACGAATGAACAACAGCAATAGCTCGAAAGAGAGAGTCGATAGGCAGAGAGATTTCTCTGTGTTCATAGTGCAGCTGCCATCGATATACGATATATGTTCATTACGAAATCGAGCGACCCTTAGGGCCAAGCAGAGAGAGAGAGGAGCCGCACTACGAACTAGTAGTAAATTCTCTCGTTAGAAAGAAACGCATCACGTAGCATTACCAAAGATTGGCAGTGCAGGCCCGGATCAGGTGTCGGCACGCCGTAGAGTTTTCCAGAGTTAGGCGCACCGCTTCGATTCAGTAGAAGATGTTCGACTTCCATTTGGCACCTGTCAGGTGCGGTTGCTTCAAAGTAGCTAATCAACTCACACACATACACCAACACACACGTCTATCAATCACCCACACATAGTACTTTCTCTGTCTATCTCTTTGTCATATGCATTTGGGCATGGAAATGCCGAAACCAAAGAAGAAACCCTGAAAAGAATTTGCTAATACAATTTATCGAGTACATTTTGACTTGCAACCAGGCACACCGCAATGAGATCTACAAATTTCCACATCTAGTAAAGCATATTAACTAATACTAATATACGATATAAACCTAAGGCAAATGCTTATGCAGACAACACACACACACACACACACGTACACATATATACCATATATGTATGAATATAAATAAATATGTTTAAACTGTATGTAAGTATCTTAAGTGGCATCAACAAGCGGCGGAAACGAAACTTCAACTCAATCGCATTCCACGAGCATCTCATTATCCAATTCATTTTGTCAATGGCTGCGATTTTAAGGCCGTACAAGAATTATTCAAGAATTATGCTTGCAAAAGAGAAAGAAAACACACAAAATTATAAACATAGCAAATTGAAATTGAAATCGAAATCGAAGTACTAATTAGTAGAGAACGCAACGCAACTGCGCCCGACCAGCCCCAATCGGGTTTGTCAAACATTTTTAATTATAGCGGAAATTTGATTACCATGAACAAGAAGATATATACTATATAGCGCATATACATATATAATATATATATATACATATTATTTGTGAACGAAACTTAGAAATTGTGTTTTTTGGCTGCATTTAAAATAGAAACGAACAAATCGGCGCGTGACGTGTACTCTATACACCCTATAAACGAACCTATATACCATGATCACGATCACGATCACGATTGTATTTATGTATGTATTTATGTACTTGTGTATTAAGCAAATTGCATTAATTCTAGTGAGCCAAAGAAAGGTTAAGTATCTTGCAACAGCATAATCAACATTCGACATTCGACATTCGATCGACACTTTCGGCACTCTAACAACCTCAAATTTCAGTCTACCCGATAGACATGCTTACTATCTACTTTCCATACC
Source organism: Zaprionus davidi (assembly GCA_018903715.1). Classification (NCBI taxonomy): domain Eukaryota; kingdom Metazoa; phylum Arthropoda; class Insecta; order Diptera; family Drosophilidae; genus Zaprionus; species Zaprionus davidi. Next base: position 4,934,813 of record JAEIGL010000003.1, read on the forward strand.
TTAGTTATCCCTTCTCATTGATCTGTTGTCGGGCCATATCCAGAATATACAAGAAGAATACAATTATATTCCATAGTACGAAAAGGTTTTTAACAATTTTATTCGATTAACAATAAATACGTATAACTGCATTTTAATACATTTCTTAAGAATACGATTGATTTATGTAATAATATCGCAAGCGTATATTCGAATAAGAAACTAGAATCAAACGCTTTGGACTTTTACTTTGTGTTTTTATTTACGTATGATATTAACAATGTCTTTTTTTTTTTTCAATATATATACAAAACGATCAAATCAATAAAATATAATTTAATGCAATTTAATTCAAATTTGCTGTTTTTATGGGACGGGAAAAAGGGTTTGTAAGTGACAAAGTGGAAAATGGAAAGAACGGGAATTAGTGTAAGTAATATAAATATATACATATAATATATATAAAGAGGTAAGTATATATTGAAGGCAGTAACACAAGAACGAAAATATTCTGCAGCCTTCGCACAGAGGAAGATAAAGCAAGAGAGGTTAATGGAAAGACTTACATACATTATGTTAGGTGCACTTAAAACAAAGGCTCTTAAATATATCATAAATATCTTTCTCATGATACAGTATTATCTATTTCTCTCACTCTTTCTTTCTCTCCTACTCTTTTACTGACTGACTGAGAGAAACTAGAAATAAAAGAGAAACAGCTTCAAGCTACTGACATATTGATCTTCTCTCTCTATATTATTCTTCCTCCTGCATAAACTAACTTATATGTTTATTACTCTCTCCTTTTCTAACTTCTGTATATTTACACACTCTCTTGCCATCATGAACTGAATACAGTGTATCTTCTATGTCTACTTCTTTAGCTTATTCAGTCGCTTCTTCAATCGGACTCTAACGTGCCGACATTTAAATGAGACTCAAGAATGTGCAGCGCAGTTAATAAATTTGCTGCGCTAATTTATTCGCGCACAAGCGGTTGCCAAAAAAGCAGTCGCCAAACAATAATAACAAACAATAAGAGCAACACCAACAACAACAACAGTAGCAGCAACAACAACAACAGCAGCAACAGGCATAGAGAACAATTATGGCGCAGATTTAAATAAATTTGCAGTTTGCGGTCGCCGACGACGATAAAGTTGGCTCGTTTCATTGAAGAGTTCACACGCTAAACGTGACAAGGGGAGGGGACGGGGGGAGTGAAGGGGGAGTGAAGAACAGGTAGGTTTCGTGTATGTGTTAGTGCAGGTGTTGGTAGTATGTGCAAGTATTGTCAAGGGTGCAAGCAGCGGCAACTTTTGGCCCAAAGCGGAAGTTGCCAGCAACAAGCTGCATTAGACAATTAGGCAAATGTCAGCCACACATAGTGCACATACACACACACACACTCACATACAACAACTACACATACAGTGACATACTCTCACACTCAGACACACTCTGCGACTTGCACATGCAGCAACTTTTAGTCAGTCACTTAGTCACTCCCAACGAGTGTTGTCTGATTATTTTTGTATGGTGTTAAGTAGCAAATCTTTGTTGCTGTTGTTGTTTTGGCCAACTCACAGACACAGTCATACAGATAGAAACAATTGGAGTCTGTGTGATATGTGCGTATCTATTTGCATAATTCAGTGATTTAAACAATGTGACAAGCTGCTTGCAACGCCTGGCTGAGACTGCTACTGTTTGTTGCTGCTGTTGTTGTTGTTGTTGTTGTTGTTGCTGCTGCTGTGGGTGCTGCCGACTTGGTTGAAGCATTCAAGCGCAACTTTAGACGGTGCTTTATGGCCTGTTTGCCCACACGCCCTTCCTTCCTTCCTGACAAACTGTCGGCCTGTCTGACATGTTGCACAGCTGTGTGCGAGTGTGTGCGTGTGTGTGTGTCTGCCTGTGTGTGTATGCGTATTTCAGTACCTCATTGTTGGCACTGTCTGACCCCACTTGAGACCCTCGGCGACCCCCCTTGGCCCCGACTATTTGGCATTTTTAATTAGTTGAGCTACTGCTGTCGTGTATGCGACGTAGGTTAATCTCGCCCCTGTGTGTGTGTGTGCGTACCTAAATACGTATACGTATGCGAGCATACATATTTGTTTTATTATTTTGTTATGTGCAACTTTGCAACTTTTGTTTTCATGCGTCACTTGGCGACGCTTCTGTTATTCTGCCCGCGCGCGAGCGTGTGTGTTTGCAGCTGTCAGAAACATACAACACACTCGCACGCACACACACACACACACACTGAGGCAACACACACACTCAACATACTGTCGCAACACGCAACTGTTTTATAGTTCAAGGTGAAATGCAAAACTTTGTGGATCGGGCTGAGCTGAAAATAAACCTGCAACTGGCCGCGGCCTTTTGTTGCCACACTACACAAATTTTAAAGTTGCATTCTTAATGCAGTTGCTGCTGCCACCGTTGCCGTTGCCGTTGCTCTTGTTGTTGCATTCTCGCTGTTTTTCACGCTGTTCTGTGCTGTTTTTCTGTTTTATGGGTCGTGGCGTTGTCGCACAACATGCAATTATTATGGCGCCCTTGCATGGCTTATGAATTATTACGTATACGCAACGCGACAATCTCGCCAGGCTGCCGAGCGAAAGGTAAATTGCAACTGCAACTGCAACAGTCAACTCTCTCTCACTCTCACCATAAAGGTGCAACTATAATGAAATGGCTCATTAAATGTGGGTCAGCCTGGCACACAACAACATTGTTCAGGTTCGAGTGGAAATGTGTCATCAATCGAGGCAACTTTGTCTTTGGCAGCTTGGCAGCTTGACAGTGCAACGCGGCAAAGCTGTAATCAAACTTTTGGGCCCTGGTAACGCTGAAAGTTAACGACTTTTGACAGCGCTTAGCACGTGCATACACATGCACTATATACGCTTCTACATGGCAAAGTCACGCTTAACTTTATTTAGTTGCGAAATTTGTTAAATTGTTATGAGAAAGTTGTTAAAGCTTTGCAATCGCGTGCAGCTAAACGTTTCAAGGATATTGAAAATTGAAGGTGAAATTTGCGATGTATAGACTTTTGACTATATTCGAATTACTATGATATTTTATCGTGTATGAGGCTATAAAATTTGTGTGCTTTGTAAAGCTGCTGTAGCCTTTTATATTTAGTTGAAAGAGGGGGATCTTTGCCTTCGGTACATTATAACGTAGTCAAGATGCATCTATCTTCGGTTGTGCAAAGACGGAACTAACAAAAACAGTCTTTGTCCCGGCTTGGTATGGATGAGGAGGAAACATCTGCATCGTTAACACCTTGACAAAAGAAAATATATGGTTTATTTTATTGGGAAAGTAGAGCAGCTTTAGCCAAGCAAAAGTGGGCTGGCTCGCAGTACCGCAACTTTTCATCCTGTGGGCGACTCCATTCTATTAATAATAATAATAATAATAAAAGTTAATATGCAACCATTTATGGTTCCATTTGCCTTATTGGCCTACTATTTGACTTTGTTGTTTAGTATGCAACATGTCGTCCGGGCAGAAAGTCATTTTCCGTCTGCTGTATTATCTGTGCAAGATTCTGGCGGTTCTTGAATTTCGTTTCGATTCTACAAAGAATATGTTTTTCAAATCCCGCGTCGGATACTGTTATCTATTAATATGGCATTGGTTATATATGGAACCAATCATTTTATTTTTAATTTTAGTTTTCATTTACACACTATCGTTAGACAACAGTTTGTCCAATGATATTTACTACTTTGTTATTAACATTTACTGCGTTGCCTGCTTCATTGCGGACTGGAAGCTTCTACATAATCGTAATCGCCTCTTGGAGCTTCTCAACAATTTTATACGGTTCGGACGAGTGCACAAACTAGTTTTTGGCAAACCTCTTCAAGTTTCCATTCTATACTTTTTAATACATTCCATTCGCGGATTTGGATATGGATATTTCTTATGGGCCTACATGCCGTTTAATGAATATTGGTACATTATTCTGTTCTTCTTAATACATTGTCGCATGCTGTTGCAAGGTTTTTCGACTGATATAGCCATGATGATTCATTATCAACTCTTAAAGCCTTTGAGTGGGCGATTGAACTTCAGTCATCTTTCCAATGATGAAAAGCAGGACTTGTATATTGAATACTCCGTGGCACTAATTAATCTGCGCCTGAACTTGCAGACATTCCTCTGGCCCATTTACATCTTCAGAGTCATCTTGGACTCCAATTTCCTTGTCACGAGTGTAATACGCTATTATTGGACACCCTCAGTAATCGGTTTGTTTAGCTACCTGGTGGTAATGCTTTTATTTTTGAATATTATCCACATGTCATCAATGGCCCGGAGCGTCCATCAAATGGAAATTCAAACAGTGGAACGCTTATACAATCGAGAATTGATCGTGTTCTTGAAGTCAAAAACTAAACATTCCTTTAATTTGCTTAAGGTGAGCTGCAGACCACACAAATCACTTATTAATTTATGTCATTATACAGTTGGAGCAAGATAATCTGAAGCGTTGCATTTCTAAGGAAAGAACATTTACCTTCTTCAGCTTTATCTGTCTAAGCAGTTCCACGATACTGAACTACATGGATTTTATATCCGCAAACTTGATTTTTTCGAAGAATTTTCATAAAAGCTTCAATTCATCCGAAACTTCATCATCTTTAACTACAACTTCAACTCCAGCTCCATGATACTTTATGAATATGTAATATATATAAATAGTCAATTTAATTGAATCAAGTAAGAATCGCTACAGGCAAGATTTATTAAGAATTTTATATGTATTTTCAACGTATATGTGTAGCATAGAAATAAATAGAACAAAGAAACATATGAATGAAACTTTAAAAGCGCCTGTTGTTACTTAAAATTCATGTTCATCGATTCAAAAAGATATTGAAACACGCTCATATTTTCTATTGTACGTATTCACTTAGTGGAAACCTCAATTTATCAATTCTAAGATTTTTGTTCTAATTCTGTTCTCTTTCCTTTCACTTACTTATCATTATACTATTATACACCATCTCAACATTAATATCTCGACTTTAGTTAGCAGCTAATCACGTGTTATGGCAATATAATGGAGCTGCTGAAAATGATTGTTCTAGAAGTTTGTCACTGCACTCGGGGGTAGCTGGTAATCCTGATGTATTGTCTATTAAACAAACAATAGGCCGCAGCTTTACCTAATTAAATTATGATTTAATTTAATTGATAAATGTGCACTCAACTGAACTCTGCACGCATTATGCAAATGAGTGTGTCAACTCAAAACCGAAGCCCGAACCCCGAGCCCCGAAGACAAATTGAGCAATTGCATGTTTGCCGAGCATCTTCTGTATGAATTTGTATGTTTTACATAGTATATTGTAATAATAATGTCAACGCTAGTCGCTCTTTATGTGTGGCATGGCAGATGGGCAAATCGTCGCTCAAGCAAGACCGTTGGGCGTCTTCTGGGAGCTTCGTCTGATGACGACCTTGACCAAATTGCCAATAGGTAAATAAATTTCGTGTGTCACAACAGCAAAAGGTCACGCATAGCTCGCTGGTGACATGGGTAATTATGTAGGGGGCGTTTCCCTGCCTTACCCCCACCCCCTCTAATTTATCTCCATTGCAGCTAATTGGAAATGAAATTGCGCATACGCCGTGTGTGCGCCAAAAAGAATTGAACTGTACATGCCAGCAACATAAAAATGTGTAACAATAGTTGAGGAACAAATCAATTTAAAAGCAACAATTGTTAATCAGCCATTTATCAAGGGGGGAACAACAACAACAATAACAGCAACAACAACAACAATGGTGGAAAGGGCCAAACAAACGTTGTCAACGGCGTAACCACTGAACTGTTAAAAGTGCCATTGAATGCAACAACAACAATAACAACAACAAAGAAAAGACAACAAACAATGCGAGCATGCGACAAAGCAATAACAACAGAAACAACAACGTGCACGATGCTGAAACACAACTGTGCAAACAGTCGAAAGATACACGGAAAGTACAAGCTACATGCATGGCTTGTTGCGACGCCAATAGATACAAATACTGATACAAATACTGATACACATAGAAAGATTCACATGTCAACTGGCGAGAGATACAGCAACAAACAGTTTTGTAGATGAAGCTACCTGAAGTTAACTGAGTTAACTGAGCTACGCACGGCCAGGTTGCCTGCGCTGTGCGTTGAATTTGTTTTGCCTACTGCAATGCAAGCTGCCTCACTCCCTCTCCACTCTTGCCCTTGCCCCACGCCCTGCAGCTCACCACGCCTCTCTGATCTAATCAACAATTGTCGCTGACATAAAAATTTCTCATACGCTCGGTTAGCCGCGACGACGACGACGACGACAACGACGTCGACGTCAACGACGACGCTAGATCAGCTGCGCGCTCACTGAACTGAGCTGAGCTGAGCTGAACAGAGCAGTGAGCTGAGTGGAGGGCTCATCTACCTGGCTTGGCAGGCCAGCACGGCTATTTGCAAGTCGCCAGCGTCGCTCGACAGACGTGCTCGACAAAAAAAACAATCGGGCTCGCAAAGTGCATTCGGTTAATGGAAGTGAGAGTGAGATGCGAATTAGAAGCGAATGCGATTGTGATTACGAAACTGGCCAAATAAATAAGGCATAAACGTGTGTACAGCCTGCCTCCCCTCCCTCCACACCTCGCGCGTATCTGCTGTAATTAGCCGTACGACATTAGGTTTAATTGGTCTAATTGACATGCTCAGGTCAAAGGGTCAGCGAATGTGTTTGCACATGCAAATGGTTTAATTATCTGTGTGCGCGTTATATCAAAATTGAAAGTGTGAAAATTGTGCCTGATATTCGAGCATCGAATCCAGGAAAATAAACAAGGAAACCTGCAGCAGTCCCTCTCCTTGTCACTCTCTCTCTGCCTCTATCTATCTGCCTCTCTTGACACTGCCACAAACTGCTGTACTAAATTTGATTTCGGGCTAGAAATCAATTACAATTTTATGCAATAATAGATGGCAATGCAGCTGCAGCAGCAGTAGCAACAGCAATAACAGCAACAACAACAATAAAACAACAACAACAACTATAACGACAACAATAGCAAAGATACATCAAGAACAAAAACAATGCCCAAATCAGATTCGACTGGAACAACGCAATGCCTATGCAAATTAATATTCACAATAATATTATTGATGCTGCAACAGAAAACAAGTGGTAAGCTATGCATGATACATGCCCCTACATCCGCCTCCCCTTCTCCTTTCCACCCTCTGCCCCTGCAAATGACTTTGTCTGTTGCTGACATTGCAAATTGGACATGTTTGAAAAGCCAATACGCAGCGATATGCATATGAATGTATCTATGCATGTGAGTGTGTTTGTGTGTATGTGTGTGCAACAAATTAGGTTTGCGCACTCGACGCTGGCATTTGGCTTGTGTGCATACCCTGCAGCCAACGTGGCAGTTGCATTAAATTACTAAAACAATATAATCATCATTTTTAGTGGTTTATTTGACATGGCAGATAAAACAAGATTTATAAATATATGTCAGGCTAGAGAAATATAAATTAATTGCTACAGTAAACACTCGAAAAACTGTAAACTTGAATGCTGCCTTTGTATACATTTTAATAGCTAACATGATTAGCAATAAACTTAACAAACACTATACTGTAGATATTTGAAATATGAATAAATCTCTAGATTCATCAGATCATCTTAACAATTAAATATATGTAGGACTGTCAATGCAGTTTTAAATTTGAATTAACAAAACTAGCTGTACATAGAAACGTATCGATAATATACTTATGACTTACATACTTATCGATAAATGATTATACTTCCCAATAGAACTGAAGAAACATCAATGTTTGCTTAGGTTTTTCATATAACACAACGATGTTTATCAATATAACATTGATGTTTGCCCAGCTCTAGTTCATAGGATTCTACTTAAATAGTTTTTTAGTTTTCTAGCTTAATTTCGTTCAGTTTTTCATAGCCTATTCAGCATACTCCATGCCGAAACTGCTGGGATGCGTTTAATAAATCATTTTGCACTTGTAATTTGCATTGTCTGACAAAGTTGTAAACACTAAAAACAAAACAGAACAAAAAAACGCAACCTCTGTTTGAGTCAAAGCCAAAGCGACACAGATCAATTTACAATAGAGTGCTACAGAGAGAGGAGGCAGAGACAGATAGAGAGAGAGAGAGACCTGACTAGGGGGACTGAAAGGGAAGACGAACTTGAGAGTGAATATCTGCTAGTGACTGCAGTTCTCAGCTAATATTGTACAATCCATTGTTTATCTAGCTTATATAAGCATTGGATCAGACAGGGAAACAAGCAAACTTAATTGATTAATTATAATAAAACAATTTCAATAAAGCTGTGAAATACCCGCGGGGAAAAGCCTCAAAAAAAAGTATGGATATATATGATGACAAGCCTATATCGCTCTCTGTTTTTCTCTCTCTCTCTCCCTTGCACAATTGTAATGCATGCCTAATTGCTGAGCTATGCACAGATCTTTCGTATTATTCGCTTGGCCGATCAATAAAAATTACTTATAACCTGCACAATTTGTGTCCGTCACGTTCGCGCCCGCACTCGTTCAATGAAATCAATATACACGTACCCGCCGATCACATGCATCGCTCCACCGATAGCTATAGATATATACATATATATATGTAAATCTATATTGACTTCATATATACCCAGCAATTTGCGGAATGTTTGAGGGGCAATCATGCGCAGCCTTTAAGTTATTTCATTGATTCATTTCGTTGTTCAATTCTCGAAATTCTTTAGCAGATGCTCTGCTGCTCAAGTGTCCGCTGCACCAGATGCAATTACAGAAGATTGTCGGCTTCCGCCCGCCATCCGATTACCTCAGTGAACGCAATTTGATTTACGCCTCGCCAATTGCGAACAATTTCAAGGATCGCGATCGACGCAACGTCGACAAGGAGCAGCCGCCGGCAAGTCTGATCTGTTGGCGTAGCTGCAACGAGGATCCCGACTGCATTGCCTACGTGCATCTGCTGGACACTGATGAGTGCTATGGCTACTCCTACTTCGAGCGCAATGCACGCTACCTGCCCATGACAGATGAGCTGCCCCTGGTGGCCGATAGCGAGGCCATGTTCTACGAAAAGACCTGCCTGCGAGGTACGTTTTAAATGGGCGTGGCTCGCGACCTTGGTCAAGCAACACCTAACACACACACACACTCTGTTTTTTATTGCAGTTCCTGATGCGTGCAAAGGCCGCCTTTGGGCGCTGACCAAAATTCCGGGCAACAGTTTAGTTTATCATGGCAGAAAAACCATTTCGACGCTGGTCACGCGTCGTGAGTGCGCCGAAAGATGTTTCTTCGAAACGCAATTCCCCTGCCTCTCCGCCTCGTTCGCCCCCTCGTATCGGAACAATCGTGAGCGGTAATTGACAGTTTTAGTTAGCTGCTTCAGCTTCAGCTTCTGTTTGTCTAAAATTAATTGCCTTTGTTATGCATTTTTAATGGAAATGCTATCATATGATATCATTCTCGGCCAGAGCGAAAGTGAAGTCATAAATCATCAGTCAGATACATTAGTCTCAGGCAGCTGTAACTGTTCCCAACTTGTTCGCAGGTTTCGCAACGAGGAGCGTACCCCATCACAGCCACCGCATGTCACCCTCGGCCGTTGCACGCTGAGCGACAAGGACAAATCCGTTCAGCCAGACGCATTTCGGGCGGCGCCCTACAACGAGGAGTACATGGAGAACCAGTGCCACGACCGACCCATCGAGCCCGACAACTGCTCGTACGAGCTGTATGCCAACAGCAGCTTCATCTACGCGGAAGCCAAATATTTGGGCCTAACCCAGAAAGAGGTGCGTCGGTCTCAGTCCCCCGTTCCTCTCCCGCTTCACCCTTTGCAGCGCTTGAGCGGTCGCGCATTATGATCGAAATCGTTTGAGAATTGAACACATTGAACCATTTGATTGATTGATGGCCTTTTTTAACCGCAGTGTCAGTCGCTTTGTACACACGAGTCGAAATTCTACTGCCAAGGCGTGTCCTTCTACTATGTGAATCAGCTCGAGCGCTCCGAGTGTTTGCTGCACTCCGAGGACATCGTTTCCCTGGGACCACGTAGTCTGAAGCTGCGAGAGAATTCGGTCTACATGCGACGCGTCAAGTGCCTGGATGGTGAGTGTGATGAATAAGATTGTGAATAACCCTATCTGACTCCCACTCTCTCTCTCTGTCTCTCTCTCTCTTCCAGTGCAGGTCTTCTGCACGCGCGATGAGATGAGCATACGGTACAGGCCCAAGGATTGGTTTCAGGGCAAGATGTACGCCAGCATGCACTCCAAGGATTGCCAGGTGAGCGGTGCAGGCAATGGCAGCCTGTTGCTGCGTCTGGACATCGGCAGCGAGGCCAAGGAGAATCGCTGTGGAGTTCTGCGTGCCTACGAGATGACGCAGGCATATCAGAGGTAGTTCCAGAACATGTTTGTCACATTTGTCACAGTCACTAAGCCTTTCCTTCCCACTGCAGAACCTTCATATCCGCCTTGGTGGTCATACAGAACAATATCAATGTGCAGACGCAGGGGGATCGTCTCATTAAGGTGGGCTGCATCCTGAACAACGCGACAATGCTTACCGACAGCCGAGCAGATGCAACCGAGCAAGTGCCCAGTGCCATAGCACTGGAATCTTCGCTGGAGTACGCCGAGCAGTAAGTACCGTTACAGACTGTGGTGGCCTGCACTAATCTGCCTTGTTTTGCAGCATGTTCCCTCACGAGGGCGTGGTGCACTACAACAGCAGCACGGCACCTTATTCGTATCCACAGATCACGCTGCAAATTGTCGATCTCTCGCATCAGCATGAGACGAATGACGTGAGGATTGGACAAGATCTAGAACTGCAAATCGTGGCCGCATACAGTGAGGATCAGCTGGGCGAGCATCTGGAGTTGCAACTGGCACCTTTGCCAGACTTTCGAGCCACCTCGTTGGTGGCCCAGTCACAGGATAACCAGAACTATATGCTGCTCATCGATGAACGTGGCTGTCCCACAGACGCCAGCGTCTTTCCGGCCTTGGAACGTGTTCGCAGCCACTCGCAGAACATGCTGCGTTCTCGTTTCCATGCCTTCAAATTCTCCGGCACTGCCAACGTGAACTTTGACGTCAAGATACGTTTCTGTGCAGAACGTTGTCCGCCCAAGAACTGCATGAATAACTCCATGCCGGATGGAATGTGGCAACGACGCAAGCGCCAAGCGGAACAGTCGCCACAACGTCAGCTGTCCGAGCGCAAGGTGCAGAGTCCAGTGTATATCTCAACTGTGATGGATGTACCTCCAACGCCAGAGAAGTTGGGCAACACAACCGGGCACGAGGTGGAGCTGCCGCTCAACTACAATCTCCGTGTGCACGGGCCGGATCAGATCAACAGCAATAGCTACCTGTATGGGGAGCGCGGTGTGTTGCTCATAGCAGGCATCGATGATCAGCTGCATCTGGACAACATCTGCATTAATCAGAGCTTGCTCATTGCGCTCTTCATCTTCTGGCTTATCTGTCAGGTGGCGCTGCTCTTCGGCTGTGGGATGGTGCTGCAGCGCTATCGCCGCCTGGCCAAGCTGGAGGACGAACGGCGACGGCTGCACGAGGAGTACCTGGAGGCTAGACGTGTACACTGGGCCGATCAGGGTGGCTACACCTTGTAATGCGTTCAAAATTATTTTAATTGAATAAAATTAAGAGAACCTTAAAACATAAATTAGACTAAGCATTCTTCTTGGGATCGTAGTGCTCCCATTTGCGATGGTTAAGCAAGTTGAAATCGTTGCAGTACAAGGCAATCTGACGGAGATAATTGGACAGCTTCAACAGTTCCTTGTCCTTGCCGCGATTCAAATGGGCCTGACGAAATGGACGTATCTTAAGACCGGACTTGGGATTCATCATGAAATTGCGCCTGATGTCGTCGAACATGATGGTGTTCTTGGAGCTATACTGCTTGTACAGGCCCCAGATGACACCCAATGGCTTGACATCGACAACGCCACGTTCGGGCACATGCACTGAGATCATGGCATTTGAGTCGAGGTAGAACATTATTTTGTAGCTCTCATTGTTCGCCACGCCCAGCAGGCGCATCTTTTCCTCAATCCAGCGCATGCTGGTGGCCGACCAAATGACTATGTCGTAGTTCTCGTATGCTGAAGTGAGAAACTCATGCAGAAACGGACGCATCAGTTCCGTGCCCTGCTCAGCGGGCGAGCGATGGTCGAATAGGGTGTAGTCGATGTCTAGGACAAGCAAGTGTTTGCCCTCGCGAGGCTGCGATATCTCAGTTATTTTATAGTCACGCACACGCCTCTGCACCTTGGCAAGATACACTGCAGAGTTCTCGACAGTTTCCTCACGCTCCTCGGCGTCATCAAAGTCGTCAATCACCTCGCCAATGTCGTCCGGCAGGCTGCAGGCGTCCTCGATGTCAGCCTCTGTGGAGCCAACCATCATCAGCTTAAAATTGGGCTTCAGTTCCAGAGTACATAGCTTGATATTATCTGGAGCCGGTTTCCCTGCAAGCCAAGGCATAATGTATTATCGTCGGATTATCTGTGTAATTTGAGACTCACCTTTGTGTTTGAGATTCAACAATTTCTGACGCTCCGGACGCACTTGTGTCTTGCGAAAGATTTCGTGGCGCAGCACCTCGACGGTATCCTGGTCAGTTAGGTCGGTCAGAGGGAATTCTTTACCACTCCATTTAACAATCACAACAATTTCATTTATATCAGTCATTTTGCAACTGCAAAAAAGGCGATTGTGTCGTCGTTTAATATAAAAGTGAAAATAAATGACAAGGCTCAACAAAAATGTCAACTTGGCTTTGATTGTACTTACTTAGCTTCAGCTCCAGGTACCGAATTAACAATTGTTTAGTTATTGACAGTAAAATATTTCATTTTTTCCTATATTTATTTGCGCGTCAGCAGATGAGTTTTCGGTTCAAAATCTTGTGCTAAATTCGCTTCGGCCCTTGGCACGAAACTCACTGAAACAGACAAATGAGCTGGTTCGTTCGTTTGGTTGCACAGAGACCAACTCGATGTTCTAAAAACCGCTCCGTCAACAGCTCATTTAGTAGTTCTGCGTTGACAATTCGGGCTTTACCAACACTTATTCAATTGCAATCAGCTGTTTGCAATGAAATTGTTATCGATTAGCAAACTGTTGAGTTTTTGTATTTAATTAAATTTATAGTAAAGTATAAAATTCCTAAACTAAGTAAAATAAATGTATACAAAATTTGTCGTCACATAATATGTTGTAAATTAATATATGTGAAATATGTTGGCAGCTTAATTTAAGAATATTGCAAGAGAATTATTGTTTAAAACTATTGTTTTCGACTTTTAAATGTAAGTTTAAATAATGCTTTTTCTGTTATTTTCAATCTTTTGTGTCGAATTGTTAAATAATTATATGTTAAGTAAATTTGAAAATGTTACGTTTTTCCGTTAAAAGCTTGAGGTGGTATTTATTTGTTCTAAATATTTGGTCACACCGTCAGCAATCAAATCACTTAACGATCGTTCGCTGAGTAACCGATTATTGCATTCGCTCTCCGCGCGGTGTTGCTCTCTTGTGTTGCGTTTGTTAATTAACGGCTAAAAGAGAATTTGAATTTGAGAAAACCTGTTGAAAAAGCTGCAAGCATACTTTGCATGCTCTCTTTGCTCGCCTGTTTCGTTGTTGAACTCGGCTTCGGTTTCTTTGCGCTCTTGTTCGGCTCTCACCTGCGTGCGTGCCGAAGAAAGAAAACAACTGCACGAAGCTACTTCTGCAGCTCTCAGATCGTGTCTGAACGCGTCTGATCGTGTCGCTGCCTGCCGTCACGGCGATCGTCGTCAGAGTTCCATTTAGTTGCGAGTGAAACGAGAAGAAGTGCAAACGTCTCAAGCGGAAAGTCAAGTTGTATATTTAACTTAGTTGCGAACTTGGAGAAGTGAACGAAGAAGAAGTGAGAGAGATAAAACGCAACGCAAGATTACAAAGTTGAATGAAGTTGAATATTTGCAAGAAATCGAAATAAATCACGGATCTAACAAGTTTATACATGTTGGTGCATGCATTAAAGAATCGATTTGCATAAACCGTAGCCAAGACGCGTCATTTATTTTAACCTACTTTCTAAACGACAAAAAACCCAAATACAAAAAATCGAAAAAAATCTCAACACAACAACAACGAAATAAATTAACGAGCAAATAATAAGAGTTAAATAGAGGAAGAAGAAAAGAAGAATGTGCAATTGATACGTCTGAAAATTGTTTACTCCGTTTTCATTCGTTTATTTACTCTCCGACGAATTCTAACTAAACGAAAACCGGCCTGTGCAGCAACAACAATAAAAACAAACACATAACAAAAAGTACGTAGTTTATTCGCAAAGAAAAGTTGACTCAAAACGCATTTGTAAACGAAACCGATACCGGAACACCCCCGCTACGTTCCGCTCCTTTCCCCTTTGACTGCCAGCGCGCCTGTCAGTCAAAGCAGAAAGCAAACCGCAGCAAACTGCAATCGCGTCGTGTAAACTACACCAATAACAACAACAACAGCAGCAACGACAACAAGCAACAACAACATTTATATGGGGATAAAACGAAGCCTTTGGGGATCGTATCGCAGCAGCTTTTAAAACGAGTTAACGAGCTAACGCAACCGCACTGCGTGTTCAATCCAATTGGCCCTAGACACCAACGCCAACTTTTGCACAAAGTTCAAGTTCTGGCTGCAATTTCATAATCAAAATCTTTGGCCAGCAACAATATTTTTAGCACCTTTAACGTGTTCACTCTGTCAGTTTCACATTTCACCCAAACACACACACCGACAGACGCACATACACTTTCATACCCGACGTCTAGAATTTCGTGGATAATTATTACCAGCCTGGCACATTTCTGGGACGCTGACGCAGTGAAAATTTCCCAAGTTGGCCAACATTTTTTAAATTTCACGTTGTTTTTTTTTTGGTTTTTTTTTTTGAAAAAAATACTTTCCTGGCTGTTTGCATAAACACCGAACAGGTGAGTTGTACATTTATTCAATAATAAAACATGCAGCTACTTTAAGAAATTTGCAAAACTTTCCCATAGCACAGCAAAAATTAAAAACCTGTCAACGGAAATGGGCGAAAATGTTTATGACACTTGATACGCTTTGCAAAAAGAGAAATATGCAAAAAACAAAAACAAAGAATAAAGGAAAGATATTTTATATTATTTCTGGTTGTTTTCACTTTGTGTGCTCGGAAGAAGAAATAAGAATATACGAAGAATAACGACTTTAGGCAGGTAGAAAGGTTTTGATTTATTTAAAGCTTAGACTAATGAATTAGTTTCAAAAAATTACAGAAAGAATTTTAATTAAATTTGAGAGTCCAATGCATAAATCAATTCTTATCTTGTCTTTGTTTGTGGTAGAAATTCTAGAAAATTAAGAAAACTGTTTTTCTCTGGTTAAACTTGCAGAAGACTTCGAAATCTTCTTCATGACTTTCAAAGGTCAACAATCTTTAGAGAGTCTTTGGATGCGTGTGGTAACCATTCAGGCATTAAGCACTTGCAATTTCTAGCCCTAACCTAACCGAGCGTAACCCATGTAACCATGACAATTGATTATGAATGAAAACGTTTCGGGATCAACAGCATAAAGAAAACGAGGAAAATTCCATTGAAAAGCCGGTGGCCTCTCTCCATATGTCTGCCTGTGTGTGTATGTGCGTGGATTTCTCAAAGAAATTGTCAATAGGCTGAAATTTAGCCATAGAAACGTGTTTTCCATTGCAAAAATGAATGCCTACGCCTCTTGTTTTGGAAAATGAGTTCGATTCGGCATCGGTGACCGGCAATCATCGTTGTGTACTACAACAACAACAGCAATAGTACATAAATAAGCGACTTAGCAAACAACATAAACATGTATTAAAGTAGCTAACGCTTTCACAAAACTTGTTCACTGGCGAAAAAAAAGAGGCTACAGATGTACATATATAGTAATATACAATACATATGCAAGTCGAAATATTTGCATTTTAATTCATTTTCGAATTTGCAAATATTTCGAAAAAGCAAAAACAAAGTTAAATCTAATGCCAGCAAACCAAACAAAGAAGTTTGTGAATGTAAAATTAAAAAAAAAATAAACAACATTTTGACACGAACGAAACAACATAAAACTAAAAAAAAACTTGTAGCACAGTTAGTTTCGTGGGGGAACGATGGATAGGCCAAAAGTTATGTAGTAAAAACAAAAATTCCATTGAGTTTAGCTTAAAAATAATTATGCACATTAAATGCGGCTCAACTTTTCACTTTTCTCTCTTGCCTCGTATCGTATAAACAATTTCAAATCACGCACTTATATTGTTTTCGCTTTTCTTGCTGTTTTGTTTTTTGGGTTTCCATTGTTTATCAAACATTTACAAAAGGCGCGTACAAATGAGGTAGTTGAGTATGTAGGTAGCAGTATAATACCAACATTTGCTTACAATTCCTGTCTGTGGTCATGGTCTGACTTGGTAAGCGCACCCGCTCTTTTCTCTATCTTCATCTCTATCTTCATATTCGCACTTGGTCTGGGGTGCATCATCAGTTTGGCGAGGTCGCTGATAAGGCAAAAAAACGTGATTGATTGCAATTAAACTGGAGCGGGTCTGGGTTGGATCTTATCAGAGGGTCACATACGACACTCTATGTATGTAAATAAGCAAAATACACATACATATAAACATGTGTGTGTAGTATGTGTGTCTGTTAATTATTTTGTTTTTTGTTTTGCATTTTTCTTCTAACAAAGTTCAATTTCCTGTCTCACACTTGTTTCTTTTGGTCGTGTGTCTCTTCAGACTCTTTGGCAAATAACTCAACGACCACAATGACCATTTCATTATTTATGCTGTAAATCATCTGCTTGTTGTACATTTTTCTCTCTCTCTCTCTCTCTTTCTCTTTCTGTTTCGCTGTTGCTTTTTGTGCGTCAAGTTTGCACGACAAGCGACGGAGAAAGTTTTCTTTTTTTTCATGTTTTTTTTTGCCAAAGCAAAAACAAAATTAACGTTGAAATAAAATTCAAACAAAAGGCAAAAATTCCAAAACGCAGCAAAACTGTTAAGTGCACACGTGATTTATATACGAGGGTCGTTTGATAAGTCCGTGACTTTTTGAATAAAATATATTTTTTTCGTCAAAGAAGCATTTTATTTCTCAACATAATCTCCTTTTAGCTCTATACATTTAGTCCAGCGTTTTTCCAATTTTTTTATTCCTTCCAAATAATAGGTTTTCTCAAGGCCCTCAAAATAGTCGTTTGTTTCTGTGATGACCTCTTCATTTGACCCGAATCTCTTACCGCCGAGCCATTTCTTCATGTTTGGAAACAAAAATAGTCACAGGGGCTAAATCTGGAGAATATGCTGGATGGGGTAGCAGTTCGTAGCCCAATTTATGAAATTTTGCCATGCTGACTACACACGTGTGCACCCGTGCATTGTCCTGATGGAACAGCACTTTTTTTTCGCCAAATGCGGTCGTTTCTGCTTCAAATCAATATCGAATCTGTCCAAAAGCTCTGAATAATATTCGCCGGTGATCGTTTTACCCTTTTCAAGGTAATCGATGTGAATGATACCTTGTGCATCCCAAAAAACTGTGGCCATGACCTTGTTGGCCGACAGACCCACCTTGGCCTTCTTTGGTGCACGTTCACCCGGAGAAACCCACTGTCTTGATTGTTCTTTGGTCTCTGGTGTGGTGTGGTGGATCCATGTTTCGTCTACGGTAACGAAACGGCGCAAAAATTCGTTTGGATTGCGGTTGAACATCGCCAAACACTCCTTTGAAATGGTCACACGGTTGCGCTTATGGTCGTGTGTGAGCAATCGCGGCACCCATCGCGCGGAAAGCTTTTTCATGTCCAAATATTCATGTAAAATGTGATGTACCCGTTCAGTTGAGATGCCTACAGCCTCAGCTACCTCACGCACTTTCATTCTCCGATCATCCAATATCATTCCATGGATTTTGTCGACGATTTCTGGCATGACGACCTCTTTTGGGCGACCTGAACGTTCGGCATCACTTGTACTGGTACGACCACAACGGAACTCAGTAAACCATTTCTTAACCATTGAAATTGATGGTGCAGAGTCCCCATAATATTTATCAAGTCTTTCCTTGGTTTCGGTGATGGATTTTTTACGCAAAAAATAATGCTTAATTAGCACACGAAATTCACTTTTTCCATTTTCGTTAAAATTCACGAGATCGTCTGCTTTCAATGCCTATAAAACGCAAACCAAAAAACGCAGCTTTCTCAAAATTTTACAGTCAGCTGTTAATCGATAACTGCTGACAGGAGCAGTGTTGTATTTAGAGCAGGTGCGCGGCAAATACAAAAAGTCACGGACTTATCAAACGACCCTCGTATGTATATATCTCTTTATATACACACACACATACATGTATTTGTTTTGTTTTATATAAGCCTCAACTTTGAAGTTTATTAAAAACGCATAACAATTAATGATCGAAAGAAATCAAAAGAAAGATAACAAAAGCAGACTGCAAATGAATCAATGTATGAAAAGATATAGCAGAAATTGATATATATAGTATAGATAACTGTACACCGATTAAAAATCGAAATCGAAACTTGGGGGAGTCTGATTCATTAAGCATTATAGCCTATGGCAAATCGGTTAACTGCCTACACTGGATGAGTTTTCCAAATCGTTGTCATGAAACTAAATTACTTAATTTAAACCACAAATGCGTCGCATCGTCAGGTGTCACTTTCTACGGCCGCACCTTGTCGCACGGCAATCTTGCGTAAGCGATTTTAAACGCATGCAAAACGCGTGCAAGGCGGTAAACACCCGCGGATCTGCTTTATGGTTACATCAGCTGCTCGGTACCCACAGCAACGATGATGCCACGACCATGAGGTCAAAGCGGGGGCCTGCACTTAATTATGCCTGGACTGATAATTGAAGTGGTTGCCCCTCACCCTCAAGAGGGGCGCACAAATCAATATGAAATTGTAAATAATTGAGGCAAACGCGTATGGTAGCCCTTAGGGTGACCCTCGTTATTGTAATGTCTGCGATTGCCTTGCCACGTTTATCAGCTGATCCCCAAATGGGAATTTATGCGACTGTTGCCTTCCTTCCAACATGGAAAACTTCTCTAGTTCTCAAGTACATTTCGATTTTGATTTCTATCTCAATTTCGATTTCTTCCCCACGCCCGTAGAAATACTTAAAATACTTGAGACACACACGCACAAGCTGAGACACCCCGAAATATTCAGTTCGTTTCTATTTTTGAACACAGCTCACACACTTGAAGATCTTGCGAGTAGAAATACTTTTGATTTTGAGTGGTAGAAAACCCAAAAGAAATAAAAGAAATTGTTTGTCTCCCAAATTAGATATACCATTGCTCACATTTGTTCCGAAGTGACAGATTTGGTTAATTTAAAACTGAAAATTCCCAATAAACCTTAACTCTTTTCGATATATTTCAAAGCAACCTGCAGCCAAGGCTTGGTGGAGATCTGCGTGCCGAAATGTACAAGAAATAAGCCAATGTATATGTATCTGTATCTTTGGGGCGTATCGTGAGTTAATTTTAATTCAATTATATTCAGTAAAAGTTTTTTTATTTTGGCTCGAATGGGAAAATGCACAAGGCGCAAGAAGAAAAGTGAAAAATGAAAGCGTTCTTAATTGCAAGAGACGCCATTGTGAAACAGTTTCAGTTGCACGTTTTTTTCATCAGTTATTTACAATGCTCGTATACCGCATGAAATTTAATATTTAACAACAGACAAACCAGAAAAAAGATATTAACTGAAAAATAAAACAAACAGCAAGAAAAAGCCGCACAATCGAATCGAATTTATTTTGCGCAGGCGCAAAGGCAAACACGCCAGTTAACTGCAGGCATAGCTAAGCAGATACAGATACATTTACTACTGTACAGAGACAGCTATAGATACAGATACTCGTATAAGGCGCAGTGGGGCTGACTGTGATTGCATCTTTCACTCTTGGCAACACTTTCGAGCCCGACCAGACAATTTCTAATGTGCATTGAATATAATTGAAAAGCAAAGTGTAGCAAACAAAGCGGTCCAGCGACCAGGCATAAATTGAATTATAATTTCAATTATGAACCGTTAAAAGCGGAAGAAAAGCCCCGCTGCCATATTGCCTGCCATACAGAGAGCGGACAGACAATGCGCCTATTCAGAAAGGCCAGACGGGCATAGACAAAGCTGCCACACACAACTGTAAATGAGGTTGAGGCAGCCAATGCACACACAGATACACACACTTATATACATATGTTTGTCTGTCTATCTGTGTAGAGAGATGCAGATACAATCTACATAGAGACGCCTCTGAGCATGTCAATCAAGAAGAACAGTAAATGGCTTCTAACGCTTAAGTCTGCAATGGCTGACGATCTGCAGCAATTTGAGCTGATCTCAGATATCCGATTCTACGCCTCGGGATACGATCTTTACCATCTTGGCTCGGTTTAATGACTCTCTAATGGCGCCGCTGTCGACATCATTGACATGACCGAAAACTATGTGACCAATGTGACGAATTTGGGTCAACCAATCGATCGTTACACATGTGACCCTAGCGATAGGCAGCAACAAACCATAAACAACAAAGTGTCATAAATATAATAGCTAAATATATAAAAAATGAGCTGTCAATTCGATGTCTTCAGAGCATGGTGAAATAGACGCCATGCCACTTACGTAAAGTTTATTGCTCGTACAAAACTAAAAACAACAACAACTTCAAGCTGCATGTACCAGACTACTATTGTTTTGCTTGAGTGACCCTAGGAAAAAACACTTTCGATTTTGATACCCTGTAAAAGACGTTTGCAGCTTGCTAAGACATGATATGATAGAAAACAGAAGGTGTATTTGACAGATATAAAGTTACTCAGTTTAGGAAGTAAAGTATCTCTTACACATAATACGCATATATGTATCTGTATCTGACAGTAGAAACAATATTGCTTTTGCTGTTTCTTTATTCTCTTTTCGCTTTTTCCTAATTGCCAAATCACTTTAAGCCAGGTTGACATATGACAACTCAGCGACGATTATTTGGTCTGCTATTTACTAACCTTGAAAAGTGTGTGTGTGTGTGTATCTGTGTGTTTGTGTGTTTTCGGAGTATGTGTGTCTGCATGATTTCATCGATTTGCTGTCTCATACATAGCAACTTGTCTCCAAACAGCTCATTATAATTTTCGCCACAATCCCGATGAATCGTCAACTGGTTTAAGTCTCTCTGTCTCGCTTGCACTGCCTGTCTAACTCTTCTGTATCTTTTACCTGTAAGTTTCCGATAGAATTGCATTGCAAATGTTATTGTTAGTGTGATTGGTCAAGAGGAGAGAGAGGTTTTCCGGCATTCTCTGAGGTCTGTGGTCGGTCTGGCTTCTAATTGAATTCGAGTTTTTACACTTGTTGCAAATTCATTCGTCTAATTGGCCAGAAACAATGAGCCGCATTGATTATGAGCTCATTGAAGCGTGAGTGGAGTTACCTGTGGCCAGTTGCCAGTTTCCAGTTACCTGTGGCCAGTTGTAAGTTGCAATGGACTTGTTGCCAGTTTCCTTGTTACGACTAGCTCCGGTCGATGATACAGTTCCGGCTGTTTGGTGAGCGGCGAGCGAGTACATTTAGACCCAATAATAATGGCCAATAATTACAAGCCACGATTTTGCAAAGCCGACAAAAGTGCAATGCGACAGACAGAGGGACAGACACATAAATAAAATCGAGCAATCAAATAGAAAAACAAAGCCGCATTTGCTTTGTGTTGTCGCGACTTGTACATGTTGCTGTTGCTATTGTTGCATGCCCCTTTGCCGAATGCAATTTATAGCCATGTGTAAATCCTTCATAGTCACGTTCCTTTCGCCTAAGTTTTATTGTTGTTTTCTTCTGTGCACCAAAATTGCCGGCAATTTCGACAACAAATCGAACGTCCGTCCAGTCATGATTTAGTGGCTCCTTTCGAATCGATCGACTGATTCATGCAGCTTGCGGCTTGTGCAGCACGTGCAGCATGCGGCGTGCGGCATGCGGCGTGCAGCGTGTAGCACGGCGCCGCTTTCTAAATTTGCCTCAAATAATTCTGAGTAATTCACAGGAACCCGAACTCTTCCCACGTGTCGTAGCAGGGAATGAGGTACTCCATGAACTCCATGGGTGTTGGCTTGAACTGAAGTTGGTTGGGTTCACTTTGATGTTTACCTGTTCGCCAGGCCAAGTTGGGTGGCCATTTCAAGGTGTGTGCTGAAGCCGTAAGTGAAAACAATTTAAAAGTTGTTTCATGTGCAGCAAGAAATGCGACTTAGTGTAGGTGTAAAGCTTACACTGTGCACATACTGTATGTACATACAAATGTGTATATGTGTGTGTGCCTTAAGTGTAGTTTGGGATTGTGTAAGCTGGCTGGTTCGGCATGCTTTGCTACGGCCCGAACAGACCGCCAAAAAGACTTAGTTCATATTTTTGTAGCGTTTCGGATAATTTACAGCAGGAAACTCTACTTTAAGTACCCTTCGATTACTCATAATGATCGAATCATAGAAGTTTAATAGTTCCATTGACATTTGTTGTTAGGACAGCTTAGAGTGCTATCATGTTTTGTAACAGTTTTCCCAAATGCAAGAAGTGTATTTTATTTACTATGGGAAGCACTCGACAGTCACTTTTGTAACTTGTTACATAGTTCGTATCTTCACACACACTTGCATCGTCTAACCGACCATATTTCACATATTTAGCCATCCAATTATATCGATACCGAATGTTGCCAGCTAATAAAGCATTAGCTCAGCGGAAATAGTGTGGAAAACGTAATAGAAAATGCAATTGCAAACTTGTTAATAATCTTTCAGTTTATAGCTCAGCCGTCCCTTATCTGCTGAGTCATTCGCTTTGTTTTCAAGATTGCTCGACATGACCAATGCCCACCATGTCACACAGATTTTCTCACCAACTGCCAGAGTCAATTATGAAAATCAACGTTATATTTGTATGTTTTGTATATAGTAGTATCTGCCTGGGCGTATCGTATTGAGTCAGCCTACCCGAGTCCGATTGCCGATCACTGTTTGCGCCGCCATTAAGCACAAATTACGAATTTCTGCAATTAAATATCGGGAAAAACAAACTGGTTTCTCTGTCTCTCTCTCTCTCTCTCTGTATTGCTCTGCCTAGTCAAGCTAGCTTGTGGCAATTTGGTGGCGACTTCCGTAGTGAATCCATTGTGCCCGTGGCATTACATCCGAGTACGTGTGGAGCTCACAGCATGCATATATTAACTAGTTAGTATGCATATTATAGTAGAAAACAGAGTTAAGTTTTAGCTTCCGTTTGGCATAGCATAAAATTGATAAATGCATAAGGAGATGATAAAACAAAACAAGTTAAACATTTCATGAGCCGGTTGCATTTACTCAACACCTTAACCAGTTAATATATAATTTAATTAAGTTACCACACACCGAATTTAACGGTATATTTGTTGCAATTAGTGTAGATTGTAATTGATACTCCAATTTATCGATCGAACTAATGCAGACACTGAAGAAAATTATGCAATTGCGACGCCTTGCGTCGTTTAAGGTGAAATACTTTTGTAACAGTTTCGCTTTTAATTATCGCCAAAGCATCACAGTTAAGCTTATTGCTGTCTCTCTCTCTCTCTCTTTCTCTCTCTCTCTGTCTATCACATAACACTAATATCTAATGCCATAAGCCGATTTTGGTGTTTTTCGAACTTCCTGCTTATTATTAAAAATATTATGAGCACAGAGAGACTGAGAGGCAGACAGCATATTTGAAATTATGCCATGCGGGGAGACATCAATGTCGGTTTGCCTAACGCATTATTGTATCTCACAGATGCGTAGACACTTGCGTGTTATTTATTTATTGCCATTTTTCGCATGCTACACACTTTCCGCATTGCAAGCAGCCAGTGATCAAATCACTTCCATGGCATCCCAGCCAAGATGAACGACCCCGTAACGGCCAGCGACATCTGCATATCATCTGCGAGAACGTCTCCTCTGCGCATCTGTATCTCTGGCTAGCTGCGTGCGTATCTATTACGTGGCGTTCACTTATGCAGATCAGCTGGCACTTGAATGTTTTCAATTGCCTCCGCGCTGTGTCGGTAACTCAAGCTCGCCGCTGTGCATCTTCTGTTGCATCTGTGAGTATCTGTGGGATACTCTGGCCGTGCACTCGCTTATTATATTAATAATTTTCTTAATGTCTGCGCCTTCCGCCTTGAGTTTGTCTAATGGCCAGTCCAGGGCTCAGAGCCCTTATCGAGCGACGGCCAGTCAGGCTATCTAATGTAATTATGCACTTAGAGAACGCACAATGCACTGCGTACTGCAAGTTGGCGCCTTTGAGGAGGCAACACCAGCAGCAGCAACAGCAACAGCAGAGGCAGGGACTGCTGAGGGTCTGCGATCATGTAATGGCAACTTTGGCGTCGCGACGCGTAGCTTGATTGATTCGCTGTTTATGCAGAGTGTTGCATGCGTGCGTGGCAGCGAGCGTGGCTTTCAACTTCGGCTCCATCTTCGTCTTTGGCTGTTCCCATCAGGCAATCAAAATATTTTTCATATTGCAGACATGCGAGGCGCATAAACAATGCACATTCAAGGGGAAGGCTAGTGAGCCGCAGCAGCAGCAGCGGCAGCTAGCAAAGGTCATATGTGGAATTTCACAAGCACACACATACACACACACATACATGCACAGGCACATACATAAAAGAGCACCTCGACAAGCGTGGGATGTTAAAAAGCTCGACCACGACATGCTAGCGTATCAAACGGAAGCCCTCCAAGTTGCAAATGGACAGGCGGAGCCAATGGCGGATGAGCTAACGAAGCTCCTAGTTGCAGCGTGCGATGCAACAATGCCGAGGAAAAAGAGGGCCAAACGCAAGCCTCCTGTTTACTGGTGGAATTCATCCCTACACCATTTGCGGACAGAATGCTTGAAAGCGAGAAGACGTGCGCAACGAGCCAGAGGATCCCCTCACCATGCAGAGCTATTGGAATCCTTCAAAGTTAAACGCACCGAGTTCAAACACGGGATAGCGGCAGCCAAAGCGAGTGCATTTAAGGACCTACTGGAAAGCGTGAACGACGACCCTTGGGGCCTAGCTTACAAGCTCGTAAGCAAAAAACTGAGCAGGAAGGAAAGTTCTCCCGACGAACCCGACCTAATGTCCAACATTGTGTCTGAACTCTTCCCTAGGCAGACCACACTATGGCAACCAATAGCAGAATCCCCTGTTTCTCCTTTCCCGGGTGTCACCGTGGGCGAAGTCGTTGAGGCAGCTAAGAGGATCAAGCCCAACAAGGCTCCAGGCCTGGATGGTATCCCGGGTGTGATCATCAAGGCAACGGCGCTGGCTAGACCTGAGATCTTCAGGGACACTTTCCAGCAGTGCCTACTAGACGGTGTGTTCCCTAAGCGGTGAAGAGGCCAAAAACTGGTCCTGCTGCCAAAAGGGAAAGGATCAGCCCATCCTGCAGGCAACTACCGCCCTCTTTGCCTCTTGAACATACTGGGCAAACTTTTCGAACGTATTCTGTATGCTCGGATAGAGAGTATAACCGAGAGCACGAACGGGCTAAGGAGGCAACAGTACGGATTCCGAAAGGGAAGAAGCACGCTAGACGCGCTCTCCTCGGTGGTGAACATTGCGAGGGACGCTCTCGAAGGCGACAGATGGTTAGGAGGCAGGAAGGAGTACTGCGCAATAGTCACCCTAGACGTGAAGAACGCCTTCAACACAGCAAGCTGGCCGGTAATCCTCACCGCAATGAGGAATATGGGCATCCCAGAGTACCTAAGGATCGCTGTAGGTAGCTATTTTAGGGACCGTACCCTTTGCTACGATACGGCAGCTGGCCCGAGAAAATACGGTGTCACGTCTGGTGTTCCACAAGGATCGGTGCTTGGTCCGATCCTGTGGAACATTATGTACAACGGGATCTTGGGCATCTGCAAGCCAGAAGGAGCTGAACTACACTGTTTTGCGGACGACGTGGCCATCACTGTAGTCGCTAAAACATTGTCGGAACTGCAGGACAAGTGCAATGCAACGATCAGATTGTCCATCGCCTGGCTCGAGAAGGTCGGCCTTAAAATCGCAGCGCACAAGACGGAGGCTGTTCTCTTGAGCAGCAGAAAAGCCGTGGAAAGCATCCAGGTCTCTGTGTGTGGGATACAAGTGGTTTCAGCTGCATCACTGAAATACCTTGGTGTCCAGATAGACCGCAGACTCTCATTCAAGGAGCATGTAAGGTATGCAAGCAGGAAGGCATCACTCACGTCCGCGGCTTTGGCAAGACTCATGCCCAATGTAGGAGGACCCAGAACGCCTGCGAGGAAGCTGCTGGCGGCAGTGTCAAAGTCATCCTTATTATATGCCGCGCCAATCTGGAGCAGTGCCACAAACAAGCGATCATACATCAAAGGTGCACAATCGGTGATAAGGACTATGGCCCTTAGGCTCATTAGAGGGTTCCGGACGATTTCCGAGGATGCAGCGCTAGTCCTGGCAGGCATGCCGCCAGTTGACCTGGAGATCAAGGCTCTTGGCATGACAAGACAGGGCATTACCCGGGAAGAGGCCCACGAGTGGCTGATTGGAGAATGGCAGGCCAGATGGCATACGTCCGAGCGTGGTAGATGGACGTACCAGCTCGTCCCTAACCTATCGGCATGGGCAAAGTGTCAGCATAAAGCGTCTGACTACCACCTGACCCAATTTCTCACGGATCATGGCTGCTTCCGAGCCTACCTCTTCCGGTTCAAACACGTAGAGTCACCCCTGTGCCTCTTCTGTTCAGACGCGCTAGAAACAGCAGAACACGTCCTGCTGCACTGTTCAAGATTTCACGCAGAAAGAGAACATCTAGCTGCTCTGTCCGCAGACCCTCTCAGCCCAAGAGGCCTTTTGGCAAGCATGCTGGCGGACCAAGGAGCATGGGATATAGGGCATCGCACCATAATCGATATTATGAAGCGGGTACGGTCGGATGAGATTGCCCACAGAACTGGAGACTGAACGAGACGGAGTATTCCCGTGGGGTGGCGGGTCGAGAATACTACCTCAGCCAGCTCGGCTTGTCGTAAAAGGCGACTAAAGAGCGGAAGGACGTGCGCCCCATTGGCCAACACCTAAGGAAGGGAGTGCGAATGGCTTCACATCCTGCTCACTGAAGTCATACCTTGACTGGCAGTCCCGGTGAGCATGTAAAGGACTGAGGAGCATACGGAGGTTTTTGTTTTAGTACGTAGGCATAACTCTATTTGGAGAGTTATGAATCGTGCATGCCACCTACGGACGGTAGGTGGTATCTTTAGAAGATTTTAATTTTCCTACCGTAATGCGCTACAAAAAAAAAAAAAAAAAACAGGCACATACATCACATACATAATCATGTAATTGCGATGAGCAGCAGCAGCAGCCAATGGCCAATGCCCGACGCAGAGTTCAGGCCTGGCGCGATTTGAACCTATGTTCCGCTGCTCTCTCTCTTTTTCTCTTTCACACACTCCCCCTTCAGTCACAGCAGCAAGCAACGGCGCTTTTTGCGGATCCAAAAGCTGAACAATACGGCCATAAATGTTTTATGCCTCGCTCTTGACCGGTTTGTACAGCTAGCGCTGCTCAAAGCTAACGCAAATATTCAAAGACAACCAAAAGAAAACAGATTAACAGATCGCACAACAACAACAACAACAAGTTGCCGGTTGCTGCAGCAGCAAATGAAAACAACGGCAAGTTTTTGCAATGCGACGAGGTCAAGGGGCACCCAGAGATACGCATTCATAAGAAGAGATATACAAAGTAGCATAATAAGTGACTCGCTACCAAATTGTAATTTAATCGAGGCCCATTAGACACTGCCCCGGCCTCCACCTCAGTCGCAGCCTCCACATCAGCTTTAGCCCCCCTGCCCCAGGCCTTCCTCGGTGATCGTTGCCTCGTGCTACCGCCGCTGGGCAAATGACCAATAATGTTATGATAATGCGACTCTTTTGCATGTGAACTGTTTTTTTTTTCTTTCCTCTTCGCAACTGACGAAGGCTAAGGTCGTCATCACTGAGCACTGAGTGGGCGCTGTTAATTCAATGTTAAACGCATGTTGAATCAATGTTAAGCGAGCCCCCACAACAAAGCCTGCACTTGAGGTGAAAGCCGATGGCATTGAACGATGACGACCACGACGAGCAGTGGCTACACTTATGTCAGACAAAAGGAATGTATACTGAAGATGCTTAATATTTGGCATTAACTGTGAAGAAAGCTACTTGTTTTGCATCTTCAGTGATATGTTCATTAATTGTTGCTAATCTTTCTGTTGTCACTTTTTGGTGTGGCGAGAAAATCTGCCAGGATGCTGTCAATCACAATTAGTTGCAGTTTTCCGGCAAGTAGAAGACAACGACGACAACATCAGGCACAATTCTTAGCTGCTAATTATGCAATTTGCAGTCCAGACCAGAGCAGAGCAGTCACAATTCTAACGGTTGCACTTTCAGCCACTTAATCAGTAGCTCAGTATCTGTATCTGCATCCATGTCTGTCTCTGCATCTCTGTATCTGTATCGAGCGACACGCGCTGTGCGATTGCATCTGCGACTGGAAACGGAACTGAGCACTTTGGAGAACGTGACTAGGGGTGGGGCCGCGAGGGGAACTAATAATAACCACAAGGGGTGCACGCACACACAATGATATATGTAGGTCTAATTATATATGGAAAAGTGGCTCATTCACGGCTCGAGCTGCAGCTCGGACAGCGCGCATCGTAAATGAGGAAGTGCTACGCAGTCCGCAGAGGAAGGCATTGGGGAGGAAGAGAGGGAAAACAGACATTCTTGTCGGCAGTTAGAAAATGAAAATGCATTTCCATGCAGGCGGCAATGAATATTTTCACTCAACAAAAACGCTTTGATTATGGCGGGCTTTTTTGTTTCCCCCCGGGGGAAAAAGATGCAACTATACAACGGGTTTTTGGGTATCTTATGATTTATGTAGCAGCCACAACAATAGCACAACTCAATTAGGGAGTGTCATAAACTTCGGGAAGACTCCAAAGATGCCATATAGCACAAAGTTAACCTTTTATCCGGGCGAGGCATTAATTAAATTTGAAATATTCCATTGTAGATGGGGGAGTCAAATGCCAAAGCCGAGTAACTTGCACACCTCTGGCTCGCAGCTCCCCTCAAGATCTACACCCGCTCCACCCTCTCCCCCCTTGGCTTTCGTTATGCTTGGCTGCCATTGAAACTGAAACAAACCGCTACTTTTGCTTTTTTATGTGCAGGCGCGTAATTAAGTTGGAGCTGCCAGCAGTAGCCTCTGCCTTGGCTGTGGTATCTGCCCCGTGCATATAGCAAGAGTGTAGATACACTGAGCTATGCTAACTATGCCATTGCCACGCACAGTGAGCGCCACAAGCATTTGTACAACTGCAACTTGTTGTCACCGTTAGTCGTCATAACATCTTCGGTGTCTTTTTTTATAACACTATTGCAGTACTTTGTTATGCAAAACTTACCCAATGAGAATATCATAATTTAAAATAAGAAATTACAAATATCAAGTTTATGTATCGTATATAAAATCGAATCTTAAACAGGCCCGTTTTCAACTTGCCATTCAACTTAATTCACATCATATTCAATTAATGATAAACATATTCCAAATTAAGATACAATTTTCAATCTCCAAGAGAATCTTTTTTCAAGTACAGTTCAATAACCATAGATCTACATACAGATATCTGAAAGTCCTCCAAAGAAATGCATTGCATCAAGATGTTCTGCTCTTCTTCTCAGCAAAATTATGAACCACCTTTCCTAATAATTATTTTCTATAAATAGTTCCAACGAAGTTGGAAAGATTCGAAGCACATAATTCTTTCGCTGCCTTATTAATTAGCTATGACTCCTTATATTGCATGTGTGTGTATGTGGTAATTCTATTTGTTTATGAATCTGAAAACATTCGCTACGCAGCTACCATTTTATGAGTATAATCACAGCGCAGTTCGTTCAACTTTCGATCAATAATGATTCGTGCTGCCTTTTTGGCTCTCGTGCTGTGCAAACCTTTCATATTTCTATTTGGTATTTCTATTTGGTATTTCTCTGTTGTATTTCTATTTCTATTTCGTATTTATATTTCTTCAGATAAGGCATTTATAAAGCTCATGAAGCGTTCCTGCTAATTAACTACAGAAATGCCAAGTTTTTCAATGCCTTTGCCTAGTGTTGTCTTTGTTCAATTTGGCGAGCTTTGAAATGCAAATTGGCGAATGACTGAGCAGATGAGGGACAGCTCGGTCGGACAATGCGCATTAGTGTGAAGGGAAGTTCTTTGTTTCGGACCGAGCCAAGATAAGACGGACGCGTCGTTGCCCAATTAGATGCGTCAGATATGTTAGACGATTATACTTTGTATCTAGGTACATATACATATACTGTATATGTATTTGGGCCTACACTTCTGGGCATTGCAATAAGCACAGTGCAAACTTGACTTTACAACAATTTGGCAACCGGTCAAGGTGAAAGTTGCGACACCTGCAAACGAGTCCAAAGTCTGCCTGCGGCAACAGATGCGGCTCAAGCTGCCGTTGCTCAGGTGCCACCGGTCACACAGCCTCCGAGAGCGAGCCGTCAATTTTTTGACAAATTAATTGTTCGACTAAATAGCAATTTGCCGCGGCTCTGCGCGCAATTAAGTCGCGCAAGTTATCAACAAAAATGTGTGCATAAATTAACATGCTCCTTGCGGGGAGTGCAAGAAGGGGGAGGGGATCATGCAATGCCAATGCTTGGGCAAATTAACTCGAGTTGCGTTTGCACATTGACATTTGCTGCAAATCAACAACGAACGAACGTACGACATGCTCCACGAGCTGCACGAGGGGACCAACTTGCAACGATGCAACGACGTTTTCTGCTCCATTGAAGCATTCGATTGAGGAGCGACGTCGACTTTGAGTCGAGCTCTCGGACTTCGAGTCTGGGCGTAGCCATGCAACAAAAACCAAATGATGCCACTCAACTTGTTTTTCTTTATTCATTCGTTTTTTCTCTGTGTAGAAAGTTGCAGTTGCTGCAACGTGGCCAGCAAGTTGTGTGCATCGTTTGCATTGGCCGCAGTTAACGGTTAGAAAAGAACGGGGCAGCTCCAGCAGCTCTGTAGTCATTTGGGCTTTTGGGGGATTGTGTCATTGACTGCGCATAAATAACCCAATCATAAAAAATTTGAGATTTTCTTAGCGCTGCTGCGGCACGCATTAGAAGTGCTTAACCGGTTTCTGAGTGGCTCCATTGATGGCAATTACAGTTACATTTAGCCGAGAGAAGCCGAGACAAGCCGGCAAAGAATTCGTTTACGCCAATAGGCCAACGATTTATGTAAAACAGAGTTCTGGCAATGCCGTGAAGAAGTAAGCCTAAGTTATTGTAGAGATATTCTTCACAGTCGCCCAGCTTAGTTTGTGTCTTAGTTGACTCACTGAGTTGTTAAGTTACTTCAACAGAGTTGAAAACTATCTTTATGCACATTTCTCTTTGCTCTCTTCTTAAACTGTTACCAAATCTTTTGGGTTATATGACTTTCGTGAATACTCACTAAATATATCTTTTTATTCTTTTAACTGAGCTGTTGAGTTACTTAAGAATATTATGCAGCTGAAAACTATCTTTATATATTTCTCTTCATTGTTCACTGTTCTTAAACTGTTACCAAGTTTCTATAGGATTTTTAGAATACTTATTGAGCTTTAAACATACTTAAAGGGATTAAAACACAGTAGAATCTGTAGTTACATATCTGTTCACATCATAAACTATTGCCAAAACCGTTGTATTAAGAAACTATTTGAAATACTCACTCACTCTTTCTTCGAATATTCTAACTGAGCTTTTAAAGTATCTAGAAGTATCATATTAAGAACTGAATCAAGAACTATATTAATTTATTCTTCCTATCAGTTTATTTCTATTGTAGAGACTCACTTAAAATTTCTCCCCATATTCACAGAGTATCTTACTCAAGAGTATTACAACTTTTTCTCAGAGAATTACCTTAGTATTGTCTAGGTTCTTAAATTGTAACCAACTTAGTTCCTAAATACTCACTCAATATTACTCCTTCTTGTGCCCTTTATCAGCTTCGTGATCGTTTTGTTTTCCAAAAGCACGCTCAAAGTTCTTGTCACGTAATTTAATCACATTACATCCACTTAATGCAATTCACCTTTTCGAAAAATGCAGTTAAACGCCAACAACAACAACAGCATAAGGCGTTGCCATAACGTGGGCCACGACGAGAGAGACGCCGCCACTTGGCGCTGTGCTTCCCCAACACCGACATCATCTGTGTTGTTGCCGTCTTCGGGGCTCAGTCTTCAGTCTTCGCCTCGTCTTCTGTCTATGAATATCTGGGCGAATGACAACTTGCAAAATGACTTTGGCTGCATAATTTATGCAGATGCAGATGCAGTTACAGCTGCAAGCAGCCAGTTTTAGAGTGGTAACTGGCAACTGGCAACCTAGCAAACTGGCAACATTTAGCGCTGGCTATTAAGGCGAACGCCCATGCATATTCAGTGCCATAATCCCAACGGTATTTTAATGCTAAATGCTTACTCACCTGACTGGCGCAGACTGCTGCAGACAAGAAAGCCAGAAAACCCGTTTTTCCGGTAATGACCTTCACTATTTGCTTTATTGTCCCGGCCCCCAGTTGCCGTTCCCGTTCCCGTCCCCTGCTCCTCCTACGCCGCACGAGGTTGTTGCGGATATTGTGGTTCATGTACTCCATTTGAAGCTGCTACAAAAGGCAAATCAAGTGACTTCCTGAACATGCCAAGCCACGTTGTAGATGCCGCATTAAGTTGGCCCATTTCGAGCCAAACAATACTCGAATCGTAACTATGTCTGCTATATCTGCCGTCCCCTCAGGGCCATTAACTGTACAAGCCGCAGATAGCCATAGAAAATGCCAAACAATTAATTACATATGACTGCGTTTGATTTCGAATCCAGTTCTCTATCCCCCTCTCTCTCTCTCTTTGTCCGTTTGTCTTCTCTTGTCTCGGCACGCTTAGCACGGCCCACACTCGCCATGCTAATGATCAAACCCAACAGATCTGAGAGTCAGTCAGACAGTGGCAAATGGAATTTCTGTTAATTAAACAGTTGTCAGCAGCAGCGCCACTGACACCACTGAGCCATACACAGTGTTCCCCTCTGTGCTCTTCTCTGTTTATCTGCAATTTCTGACTGCATTTTGTGGTAGTTTTTTTGAGTTTTTGGTGTTAATTAAACGGCTGCACTTGGTTGCAAATTGATAAAACTTTAATTGCATTTCGCATCGACGTGGGTGAAGAGCTACAGCCAGAAAGCAGGTCAAACCCGGGTCAAAAAGGGGCGTTGAAAAGAAGTGTCAAAGCGGGTCAGCAATGCTGGATTTCATACCATAATTCCCACTGTATTTCACTAAAAATCTGTTCTTAACTGACTCTGTGCCAGTTTATAATCGCAGCAACGTGGCAAGTGCAGCATTTTATGCACATTTCTTACGTCTAATTGCCATAGGAATACTCCCTATTTAGTCTAATAATACGTGGCATTATTTCTTGCAGTGCAAATTATGCAAATTCCGCACAAATTGCTCTCACTTTATACTGTTTTGCAGCGCAAATTGTTGGCGCAGTAAGTTCAAATCTGAAATTGAATTTGAATAATCAATTCCAGAGCAGGCCGAACTGGATTGGGTTGGGCTGGCTGCACTGGTTGGCACTTATGGGTCAGCAGAACAAGTGTTCCGACCATGCCAAGCAACCTGCAACTTGGCCAAGTTAACCTTGATGCGTCTAAAATGCATTCTAGCTCGCGCTTGAAAGGCGCAAAAAAGCCAAGTGCACTTGAAGTTGGTCAACTGCTGTGCGCCGCGTGACAATCAAAACAACAACAACAACTGCAATAACAATCTGTGGCTCGATTACAAGCTTTAAATGCCAGCCAAAAGGTGCATAAGACAAAGACGCCACCTCGACGACTTGAGTTAGCTTGGCTTGAAGCCAGACTCCAGAGGGAGTAAGGCAGGAAGGGAGACGGGCGGGACGAGAGAAATACGAGCGGAACGTGCATCGAATTCGGGTCATTGCTTGAATCATGTGGGTGAGGGGGGCGAAGAAGGAGCACGGATTTACCATTTGGTAATTCGATTTCGAATACCGCGTGAAACAAAGATAAACAGAATTTGCAAGCGCCCGCCCCGAGGCCAATGAACCGCATTGAATGCGGTTGTAGTTGTTGTTGTTGCTGTTGCAGTTGCAATTGCAGTTAAAATCGTTTTTGACAGACATAAAATTAATGTTTTTTCCATGCATTGCTTCATATTTTGCAGGCAACAAACAATAAACAGCGAAACGAGCAACGAAACGTGCCAGGAACAACAGCTTAAGCAGGTAAGCAAGCGAAGTAGTTAAGCTAAGTTAAGCAGCCAAGGGAAACTCTTGGCATGGACTGCCAGAGTTTTCCATGAAAATTCACACAGAATGCAAAAATGCGTAACCGCGAATTGTCGCTTTGCGTGCAATGACGGGCCACGCCCCCCGCCACTCATCAGCGCCCACAACTGGCAAATGCAACTGCAGTTTGCGGCGAGTGCAATTGAAGAGCTGTCAGTCGGTGGCATGTAAAACACTTGTAATGCGAGCAGACTGCGAGACTAACTAACAATGTGCTGTCTTCAGCTCGGTCAGGTGAGCAGTGAGTGACAGGGAAAAGGGGAATGGAGAAGGGGGTGGGAGGGCACAACGTGGTTAACTCCCAGGCCCCCGTGTCGCAAGACCGGGAAGCATTGCCAACTGCAATTGCAACTCGCAATTTGCAACTGCATTCGCAACTGCAATCAACAATCGACTGCAAATCGCATGCAGACAGACTGCAAATGTAACTTGCCCCCTTGCACAGTGGCACACCCCTTACCCTAGCACACACTCGTCACTTGATGAAATATCGTTAGCAGCATTTACAATCACACGCCTTAATTGGCCACGTATTAAACTTGGCCAAGGGACTATTAAATCATAGTCACACCATTCTGACAAGGCTAAGACAATGAAGGGTTCGACTGAGAATCAAAACTAAAAACTCAATCAAATATCTCTGTAATATTTCTTAAGTGAAATCAAACAAGCAAGAATGCCACAGTAGACTATGCCAGACTGTGATATACCTGATATTCAAAGGTTAAGGTTACTCGCCTTCTAAAATACAATCTAAACTTTAGATTCTAAAGCACTTATGATTATTATACATATCATAAATAAACTCTCTAGTATGCAAGTTATGTTTGCAATTCGATATTTAACGATTTGCAGAGGCGGATTAAGGTGTAGAAAAAATCGAGAGCAAAGTCACAAAGTTTGATAGCACTAATATAGTCGCTGAGATCTGGGCGTTCATACGGACAGTGAGACTGACATAAGGTTGAGCATAAGGTTAGTTAGCATTCAGCCTATGGGTAATGGGTATAAGAACGTTCAAAAAAAAGGGCTGACTTATATTGAAATTGTTCTTTTATTAAAATAGACGCTAACTAATTTGAAAGGTCGTTTAAAAAATGCAGACATTATTAAACACAATCTACAATCGCTGGTATTTAAATATAACCTTTAAAATGTTAAATTAAATTAATAATTGTTCGAAATGTTCTTTCATTCCATGCACCCTAACTAATCTTCAGAGTCTATACAATAATTTGACATAATTTTTATCACAGCCTGATTATGTAACTTTCGAAGTGCCTTTAATTTGCCCTAATATGCCCTTTAAATAAACCCTTAGGTCTCCATCTTTGTATAAGAATCGTTTATAAAGCATTTAAGTTAATTTAGAAAATTATAAAAATTACAATTAGAAAAGGGAAACTTTTAGTTGTATTGTTGCCGTGTAAATATTACATCTATAGTAATTATTTACCTCAAGATCTAAGAGGTATTTCCTTCAACAGCAACCATTATAATTGCCACAGTGTGGCGCGGCAGTTTAGCGCAGACAATTGAAAAGATTTTCAGTTAGAAAACAACAAGGTAAACAGAAATACTTAAGACTCAAAGCGTGGCAGCTGCATTGAAACGTTTAGCCTGAGAGATTTGTTTTGAAATGAAAGACGACAACAATAAAAATACAAAATGAAAGAAACTTTCCATTTCTTTTTCTAACAAAATTACACTCAACGCAAAACAAAGCACGACAAATTTATCTCGTTATAAGATTTTTTTCTTTCTCTCTCTGCAACATCATTTGGCTTTTTTCTGTTGTTGGAAATGTATTTTAAGTTTTTCAAAATGAACACGAAATAGACACACAGTCGCTTAGTGTTTCCACTGAAATATCTCTGTCTGCTGGGTGTGTGGCATGTCATTGCGAATGTTGCACACGTGGCACAGAAACAACAACAGAGGGAAGAAGTTGTTGTTGACAGCGACAAGCAGCAATTTGTGGCACAGTTCTGTGGCAACGTTTATGGGGCGGAACTGGACATTAATTAAGAACCTGCTGCCTGACTTTAAGTAGGCAGCAAATTATTGGGTGCTAAAGTGCTTTAGATGATATTCAAATGAATCAAACGATGATGCACGTTGCACATGCTACAGCTCTGCCCCGTCTGCCATTTAGTTGATTGACAAACTGTTAAATTGCATTTACTTTGTGCTGAAGGGAAAGAGAGAGAGAGAGAGAGAGAGAGAGAGAGAGAGAGAGAGACTAAATGAGGCGGCAACATCTGCTAAAGCTGCTGACAATGTGTTGAATTTAATGAAGAAAAATGTCACTCACTTTTAGTGCCATAAACTGACAGCAGTCTCTCTGCTTCTCCTCTACTCATTGTTGTTGTTGTTACTGCTGTCTGCATTAAAAGTGCATTAAAGCAAATTGCACAAAATTCTGGAGACAAAACAGCGCAGTGCGAAGTGCGTGTGAAATGCACCGCGATAAAAACCGCATGAAAAACGCGCGCAAAACTCGCAACAGTTGCAACAGTTGCACGTTGTCTAGTTGTGGCAGTGTTGGCTGTGAGGTAGGGGCAGGCACAGGCGGTTGCTGCCGTTAGATAGTGCGATAAGCGGGAAAGACACGCTGCGCCGTTTGCCACCTCAATTGAAACTGTCAATTGAGTTTTTTCTCCCACTCCTGCGTTGGCGAACTGACAGGCTAACTCACTCACACTCTCTACCTCCCTCTCTCTCTGTCTCTCTCCGCCTACCATATTTGGCGTAGGCGAGAGTGAAAGTTGCCGCTTGTTGGTGGCCGATTGGCCGCTGAGTACACACAGGTAATTAATGCCAATTAGATGTCAAGTCAAAGCCCAAAAACGCGCTGCCTGCCAACGAGGGAGCAACTCAATTGTTATAAACAAACGCCCAACTTTGACTTTCAAATGTTGCAACGTTGCTCAGGGCTGTCGTTGTTGCTGCTGCACTGATTAATTAGGCTGCAGTCGGACTTGACGATGCCAGCTCAATTGATTTCATTTCTCACGACCAACGACGACGCGACGTCAGCTGTCGAGCTCGTGAGCTGGCCTGACTGCTGCTTCAATTAGACGCAGCTGCACTGAGGTAGCAGTCAGTTGCAGCTGCCCCCCTCTATCTTCCATTTCTGCTACCTCTGCACCCCCACTGGCAGCCAGCCCAGCACATGCGTCATGCACTTTCTACGACGCTGTGCGAAACGAGAAAGAAACAAAAGAAAAGCGCAAGTTGCCGGCGGGTCGATGGGCAACAGCAACAGCAACATCCACAACAACAGCATCAGTAACTACTGCAACAACAACATGCTGCACTTGTGCTGTAACTGCAACAAAGTTATTTATGATTATTTAATGCAAGCCTTATTGTTGCTGTTGCTCTTTCAGTGCCTGTGCCTGCAGGTTCATTGCCCAAAAACTTACCATACCAACTAGTAACATACAGCAACATTGTCTGCTGCCCCTTCCCTCCCTCCCTTCGACTGTCATCACGATGCTGCTTCTATTGTAACATGCCGTAAGATTGTAATTTCAACTGCCTTTTGTTTGCTCTTATCTCGTCTTCCATTGAACTCTGAACTTGGCCTCGTCGACTTTCTTTCGCCAGCCGGCAGCAACAGCAACAACAACAACAATGCTGACAATAACAGCTGCAACATGTTGCTTGTGCTGTACAATTAGCTATTGCCACATGTGCGCGCGCTTGTCCTTGCAGGCCAACGACACGCTGCGTATACGTAATATAGCATTAACTTAGCTCCAATGCTTGTTGTTGCTGCTGCCAGTTGTTGCACAAGTTGTGGGCCAATAATTGCATTTGGCAAGCTCTCAAATTGGCAAAGCCAAAGTGGAATATTTTCAAGTTGGCCTTTCGTATAATTTACTAAATAAACAAGCAGATATCGAATGCACTCCATGCTGTTGCTCTTGCTGTGTCTAGACAGGCAGAAACCGCAAATTTAATCGCTTTGACCAATATTTCTGCATACACCCGAATGCAATTTTGAACTTCCTCTCAAATGTCACAAGCAGCAGCAGCAGCAAATTGTTTGTTGCAAGTCTCAGCCTCAGTCTGTCTGCAGTCGAATGCAGTGCAAACAGTTGTTGACCTTTGGTATAAAATTACACTGTCTGCATGCACACAACACACACATGCACACAAAGAGACACACATACATTCATTCGAATTCGATTTCGATTCGTTCAAATTATTTGCCCGGCAACAATTTGCTGTGTGGCCAAAAAAAGACATTGGCACTTTGTGCAATTTGTTCTGTTTGCAGTCACCCTGTTCTAAGCTTGATTTACAATTATTATTATTTCCTTTTTTTATTATTTACTTAATTGTGCAATAAAACACACTTGGCAAGGCGAGGTTTGACACCTCAGCAAGCGGAAAACTGAGACCAAATATGAGAGGAACATGAGCAAGCAGGCAAAAGTTGGCTTTGGAATTTCGACTCAATATTACTTCGTATTAGAGTTGAAAATATATAAAGTAATATTGACAGCTATTTATATATGAAGAGGTATATGCAATACCATATGAATGCCAAAAGAAGAGAAAACCCAATTCACTTTTACTTGCAATCCAAACAAAACTGAGAGTTGAATTAACCTTTATTTTGTTTTCATATCAGTTATAAATCTTGAACATCTGCTGAGCCCCATTCACAGCTTCAGTCTGCTGTTGACTATTGTACAGGGTATGAAGCTGCTATGGCTACAGTCATAAATCTTTATAGTCAAGCAGGTAGTGGATGCTATTGTTGTTAATCTTTATGGGTTCTACATAGTCAAGATTTGAATGTGAACCGGTTGCAAGCGAGGCTTGAAGCAACACCTCAAA
The DNA here is from genome assembly GCA_018903715.1 of Zaprionus davidi. Lineage (NCBI taxonomy): Eukaryota > Metazoa > Arthropoda > Insecta > Diptera > Drosophilidae > Zaprionus > Zaprionus davidi. The sequence goes on from JAEIGL010000003.1 coordinate 4,974,394, forward strand.
CCAGCGGAGCACAAAGCAAACAATTGTCAGACTTGCTGCGAGTACGGCGATGACTTAATGCCAAACTGAGCTGGCCTGGCCTGGCTGGCAACAAGCAACTTATTGCAGCAGCCCAAAAGCCGCAAATTGGTCCAGACTCTGCAGCTGATGGCGGATATTGCCGGACAACCGCAGGGCCTCAGACTGGGCCAGGCATGACTCATGCAGGCAACCACAATGTGACTGCAACTGCAACTGCAACTGTCTTGGCCAGGCCAGGCAGGCAAGCACACAGGCTGACAGGCAACAAATGGTGCATGCAAATTTGTGGCATGCTACAAAACGTAGACATACTCGCATATCATTTGAAAGTATCCCACGCAACAGGTTTCTGTCCAGTTCCTTTTTTTTCTCTCATTCATTTTTTACGACTTCACGCAGCTGTTTTTTGTGCGACCAACGCAGACAGAACATTTAGCTTTTTTTTTATCATTATTTCTACGCATCATAAAAGAACTTTTTACTGCACGCAATTAAAAATTAAGCCAAATTATGGAGTCCGAACTGAAACTTTACTGCGTGTGGCCATAAAAAGGGGCGTCGTGACGCCTCCAGCAACAGCAAGAGCAGCAGAAGGAGCTGAAGTTGCCTGTGGGAAGTGAGCGAAATGCGATGCCAGTAAGTGACACATTTCGTTGCCTAATGAAGCAACATGTTGTGGCAACACATGTGCGGCTGAGCAGCACAAGCAGTAACATAAGCTGCAAGTCGTGCCCCGTTCCATATACGAATCTGAACTCGAGCTCGAACCTGTTTTGGCTCCAGACGCCCGACGTCGGATGCATGAATGAATGCGTTTTCATTTATTAATTTGCAGCCTTTTGTTGCTGCAGCTGCACCCCAAAAACACCGACATGTTGGCGGCGTCGGTCTGCCCTTGCTGCACGCAAATGAAAACGAAGACGCCGACGGCGACGACGATGACGACCCCAATGTGTGGCAACATGGGAACTTAACCTTGAAAATCACTCTGTTCTTGCCTTAAAAGTGGAAGCACAACGAGAGTGCGTTCCATCCATACACACATACGCATACTTATCCACTTACATGCATTCACACATGCCAACTTACACAGAGAGAAAGAGGGAGACAGAGAGAGAGAAAGATTCCACTGCAATTAAGCGCAGTTCACAAGACTCCATCGCCTTGTTCCGCCAATTGATCAAACGGGTAAAGCCGCCAGAGGCCTCTGCAAAATCAACACAGAAATATTTCATAATAATCTGTAAAAAACTAAAAGAACAAGTTATTTCCACTTGCAGGAAACGTCTTCTATCAATTAGACAATGTCAAATCAGACAAGATTTGTTTCTTTCTCACGAAAACAGATTGTGTTAATGGTTGGCAAATTTATTTATAATATTATATAAGTCTGTAAATCAGTTTGCTATCGTGATCTACGTGTGACTGCACAGAGCAGTAGCAGAGCTTATTTAAAAGTGTTTCTCAAAACTCTAAAAACTGAAGATCTTTCCACAAAATCGCAATAGATTCGACTGTTAGACAATTTCATTTGGCAGGTAGCTCAGTGTAGACTCAGGGACTCTTCTGGCTAAACCCTTACCCCCTCTCTCTAACCCCTAAGCCCCCTCTCCTCTTCTAATTCACGCCGAGTACGCGTTAAAGTTGATAAACAAACTTCTTGGTAATTTAATTGCTGCTGTTGGCTCAGATAATATTGTTGTAGCTGTTTGTTGTTGTTGTTGTTTTGTTGTCGCACAAGTTTGTTGTGTTACCTGTTGACAAAGCCCCGCTGGCTATAGGAACATCCGGCCCAGGCGAGTTCTCTGTGCAGCCGCCTTGAAAGCAGCTTGTGGAACGAGTGCCATTTGGCTAATGACATCTTTGGATCGTACTTAATTGTCTATGCATATACATATATATATATAAGCCTGACTACTGGCGGATCGAGCAAACTAAGTACAGAAGTTTAATTAGTTCTTAAGCCGTAACTGGCCAGACGTAAAGTTTGACATTGAATTAAGCCAGAAGTCTTGACTAACTATGCCGTTTAATTGGATTATTAACAGAGAATATGAATATGATGAATGATGAATATGATGAATATATGATGAATATGACCAATGACAACAGATTTGCCAGTTAAACGTTTCCGAATGAAAGAGAACTTCATTGAAACTCTGAACTTTGCACTCAATCAACGGCAGTTCCAATGCCATTTGCCATACAAGTTCTGAGCAACTTCAGTTCATAAACATTAGCATATATATTACAGTTTATATTCTATTCTATATATGTTTTACTATGTTCTAATTGGAAAATATGATCGCATCAGACCGATTTTGCTGCTAATTGTCAGTTGCCTTTTATGGGAACTCTGCGAGAAGTTGACATTTTAAAGCAGCGCCCACGATATCCGCTCTGCCAAAGACAAAGCGGGGCCCAACCCGAAATAAACACTTTAAGTTGTGGAATTTATTCGTATATTTTTTTTGTAAATATTGGATCAGCCATCGCGCAGAAACTTCAAATAGTTGCGAACGAAGTGAATGAAAATAACTTCCAAATGCTTCAAGTCTTCTTTGCATAATTCCGACGACAGAACTTTGGCATAACGCAGGTGTATATACACAGATATATGTATATATACTAGATATATTTGTAGATGTGTGCAGCTCATTTACATAACGATAATCATATAAATAAACATCTGTGCAAGGGGAAATGGGCCGTGCTGCTACTGCCACGCATAAATCTCCCATGTAAATGTGGAACAAACTTCATCTCGCACATCTTTCGAATGTATTCCGTCTTTCATTTAAATATCTCTGCATGTTCATCTGGCTTGGTGCGTTTTGCTTCTGCTTCTGCTTTTGAATATGAATTTGAATTTATTGTGGTGGTAATTGGTAGAACTGTGAATTGGGTGAGGTTCTGGCTTGAACTGTGGCTTTGACTTATGACTCCACGGCAGCAGATCGACCTACTTTGGTTGCTCTAATGGAGCATTTGAATTGCGTGTGTTTCAATCAACAGTTCAACGGGCAGCACAGTAAGAGAGAGGGAAGATTGTGCGTGAGACAGAGAGAGAGAGAGGAATATCGTTCTGTGCTTTCGAATTCCGCACATCAAAGTGGCCTGTGGACTGCGTTTAAAGCCAACAGATTAGCCCCAAAGCGGCAATTTGCACATTACCAATGACAACAGGCAAAAAGCAAACAAGGAAGAGGTGAAACAGAGAGAGGGAGAATGAAAGAGATGGGGAGGGATGGAGAAAAAATGCAATCGGGCAGAACAAAGCAGAGACACGCGCAGCGTGAAGAGAACTTTCCGCTGTTGTTGTTGTTGCTGTTGCTGTCGGTTTACCTGGTGTGTAAACCTGTTGGCCCCAATTGGCAGTCGCAGACGGCTACGACGACGGTCAGTTAACTGTTTCGCTGCCTGCAAGCGGCACAAATTTGTATGCCAACGATCAGATTAAAAAGCCAAATACAAAAAAAGTCAAATGGAAAATTATTGAAATGGGTTGCCGGCACGGACGAAACGGGTTTGCCAGCAACAACAAGCGGGAACAGCCCAAAAATACCAAATAAAACACCCACTTGCCCCTGCTCCCCCCAGTACCCCGCTCTAACACCTCTTGCACCGGCACGACATTCCCGAGCAGCAATTAACCAGGAAGAAAGGCTGCCTTGTGCACGCCGAAGCTTATATACCCTTGCAGGTTTATTTATGCTTTGATTGTTCCAATGCGAGTTATAAAGAATGGTGCAGTATACTTATAGTTCCAATACGAGTTACATATATAGAATAGTGCAGTATATGCATAGTATGGTTTATGTTATGCAGTATACTTATAGTTCCAATACGAGTTACATATATAGAATAGTGCAGTATATGCAAAGTATGGTTTATGTTCAATAGTATATCTCACATTGATTGGCACTCAGAAGTTAAGTTATTGCTAAAATTCAAACTGTTCTGCATACAAAAACCTTCATTTCGATTGATAGTTCCTATGGCAGCTATATGTTATAGTGATCTGATTTCGATGAACTTTTATATGCATATTTTATATATATATATAAAATAAAATGATGTAAATTGTGTTGCAATATTTTGACAAATAACAAAACTAGGCCGATAGTTTGTATGGCAGCTATACGATATATTTATATATATATTTTGTATTTATTTAATTAGTTTATAGTCGGACTAAGGTCAGTCGACAGTTTAAAAGTAAAAAAATAAAACAATTAATAGTTATAATTAATAATTTTAAATTAAAAGTAAAATCTTAACTGTGAGAAAAGAAAGAAAAAAGAAATTAATTGAATTGAAGTCGTTCCGACTTATATACAGCGCGCAGCAACAAGAAGCACGTGTACCAAGTTTAATCAATATAGCTTTAAAACTGAGAGACTGCAACAGATGGACGGACAGACGGACAGACAGACACGCGGGTGGACAGACGAACGGACAGACAGACACGGCTGGATCGTCTTCCCTTGTGTTGCTGATTCAGAATATATACACGTTATGGGGTCGGAGATGCCTCCCCAGGTGTGATGCAAACTTCAGGCTAAAATGAATATACCCTCTGCAAGGCTATAAAATTGTGTGCTTTGTGTGGCGCATGTGTGTGTGGCGTGTGTGTGTTGCTGCCCAGCTGACCGAGTTTAGCAGCAGCACTGCACCTTATCTGCTGGCTAACGAGCTAGCCAACACCCGGGCATCCTGTCCAGCTCACGAGCTCTCCCCCTGTGTGGACCATGAAATTTATGCAGATTTATTTTGTGTTACATTTCTGCGACAGCAGCAGCAACAGCAATAGGAGCCCCAGTAGCAACAGTTGGCTTGATATCTCTTTCTTGTCTGGGTGTGCAATCTCTAAGATCGCAGCAGCAACATTCCTTGTGGCGAGAGTTGAAAACACGCTTCGGATGTTGCTCCGCTTTTGTGGCCAACTGGCAGCACATTTTATGGTCAAATTGCTTTACAATATTATTGCAAATTTAGTTGCTCTGGTTGCTGTTGTTGTGTTTCACTTTTCACCAACCGATTTGGTCGATAATTGTGGAACTTGTGCCGAGAGCCAAACGTGAGAACAGGAGCAGCAACTGTTGCTGGGAATTGGCGCACTCGAATGCAGCAGCCTCATTTGCGGCCGTAAACAAATCGCCAATCGATGCTGCAACCAAATGCAAATGAGAGAAAAGCGAAAAGCAAAAAACAAAACTGCAAACAATTAACAAAAAAAAAAGAGAGCAACAACAACAAGCTGAGCAAATTTATGTGTAACACAGGCAAACAAATGGAGAGCAACAATAGCAACAACGACAAGACACGGCAGCAACATTTGCATGCCACAGTTATGCAATTTGGCCACGCTCGGCGCCAGCTGCCGCTGCTGCTGCTGCTCCTCCTCTCCCAATGCCGATTGCTGTTGCAGTGCAGAGCAGCAAAGATTTATGTTTATTAACGTTCAACCAAAACGCTGACCCAAAAAAACGATAGCAACAGCAACTGTTGCCAATGCAAAAATCAAGCGTAGCATCTACGGCAACAGCACAAGCAACAACAGCAACTGTGCAGGCCACACCAACATTTCGTGGCAGCTAACAATGGGTCAAATTTCGTTGGCGTTGATAAATGAGGCAGCGGGAGACAATCTTGCCTACCTCTTTACCCCTTCCCCCCCTTCAGCATATTACTACAAACTCAAGCTGTTGCTGTTGTCATCTTTCTGTCTTTGTTTTGTTGTTGTTGTGGGTGTTGTCGCCGTCATCGTTGTCAGCAACACTTTCCCAATTAGGCGGCCCGAATTGAGGCTTACAGACTTGCTAACATTCAACTTGCAGGGCGCTAAAGAGGGCTAATGACTTAACGACATAAGGCAACGTTGCATTGTTCGGAGTCAGCTTCTTTGTTCTTGTGAGCAATCTTAACTGTTTCAGCATTGTGATTGTGAGAACTGTGATTATCTAAGTGCCAGAATGAGACTCCTCTTTGTCTGCTATAAGAATTCTCGACGAATTAGACAATACACCAAATATGGTTGGAGTGAAACTGGTTTTGAACGCTTTTAGGCTATTTAATTGCTGCTGTAATTATTGCTATTGCTGCTGCTGCTGCTGCTGCTGTCATCCATTGCACATGCAATGTGACAACACACAGCGGCACAATCACTTTCCTGGACAACTTTTAGAAAGTCATTGAGCGACACATGCGCCAAGTTGAAGCGCAAACATAAACAAACTAACTAACAACAGTAGCAACACCAACAGCAACAGCAGCAACTGATTACCCAACAGCAATCAAAGTGCGCTGCCAAACTCAACATGTTCGCAATGGCCGTGTGACAAACCCAGCTGAAGAAGTGTCCAGCGCCAACACCTTCATGAGCAACACAACATCAACAGCAGCAATGGCAACCCACAACAGCAGCAGCAGCAGCAAATTTCAATAATTTTCAAGATGAAGATTGATTGAAAGTCGAGGAGGTAGAGAAGTGTTTTTGGGAATGTTTCGCAGACATTGAGTGACCACATGGCCATGGAAGGCAGATGCAAAGGGGGAGGGGAAAGGGGGATAGGCAGCAAAGACTAATGGGAAATGTTGCTGGCTGCCGTTTGTATTTACATTGAATGATGCCAAAGCGTATGCAGCACAAGTTGCAGTTGCAGTTGCAACTTGCAAGCCAAATATCAGTGAAAGTTAATTGTTAACTTGGCCGGCAGCAGCAGCAACAGCAGCAGCAGTAGCCATAGCAACAGCAGCGCGACAACAGTTGCTCGCAGGGCTTGCGCAACCTGTGCAAAGAAAGTTTTTTTATCGGCTTTTCATTTTTCTCTTTTACAACTTTATGCGCTAATAACAACGACATAAACAATATTAACAACACTCGTTAAAGGCTTAACTCATCGCAAGTTCATTTTCCTTTTCTTACGCAGAATATGGCCTAAGGTGGCAACTACAACAACAGCAACAACAGCAACACAAAATGTCATCCTCGATTTGTTCGCACTTCACGCAGAATGCGTGGAAGAAGGATCTGTGCTCGAACTGTTTCAAGTCCAAGGATGAGCACAAGGCAGCAGCAGCGGCTGCAGCAGCTGCGGCACAGCACGGCTCAAAGTTGAGCGGCTTCAAGTCGGAGAGCCATACAAAGACTGATTACCCGAACAAGCACAAGACGCCCGCCAAGAGCATCATCAAGAAGGCCTTCGGGGTGCGCCTGACAACGAGTAGCAGCAGCAGCAGCAGCAGCAACAGCAACACATTTGGTAAACTTGGCTCGAAATCGGGCAAAGTTTGCTTTCCCAAGCAGCTGCACGAGGTCATTGGCTATGGCGGCGAGTGGTCGGAGGACGATGACGATGATGATGATCATGATTTCATGAATCTGGGCAATGAGCACGATGACATGGCCATAACGGAGACTGACGACGAGGAAGCCGTCGAGCTGAAGCGCATTACGCGCGCCAACACCGACTACAATATGAACAATGGCAACTTGCTGGGCGATGCCGAGGACAACATCAAGAAGTCATTTGCGGCACTCAAGTTGGGTGCACCACAGGTGGACAAGGAGGGCAAGAAGCAAACGTTAACGATCAATGTGATGCCCTTTGGGCAGCCCACAAAGGCCACAAAGCTGACGCCGGCCAAGCCAGCGGAGGCAACAAAGGCAACAGCAACAGCAGCAGCAACAGGCACAGCAACAGCAGCAACATCTTGCAGCAGCAGCAGCAGCACAATAACAGCCAAGCTGACCAGCACAGCGACAACAACAAGCATCATCAAGAGCAGCGTAAGCAGCACAAGCAGCAGCAAAAAGGTGACAACAACACTGACACCGACGCTGGTGAAGAGCGCGCCGCCACCAACACCTACACGCCACGGCAAGGACAGTCCACCCATTGAGCTGGCCATGGAGAAGTCCCTGCTGGATGAGATCTCCGAGACGCTGCAGCAAAAGCAGAAGCAGAAACAGAGCGAGAGTGAGAGCAAAGCAGCAGCAACAACAGTCACAACAGCAACAACAGTTGCAGCAAGCAGCAGCAGCAACAGCAGCAAAATCAAATTCGAACTTGGCTCGCTAAGCGATTCGCCAAAGCCATTTCTTGACCTTAAGAAGTCAATCGCACGTAACGCGCCCATAACCAAGGATCATACCAAGCCGAAGGTGAACGTGTGCCACAAATATTCCGACACGGACAGCAACTGCTCGGACACGGAGAACGGAGTCTCGGCGTATTACGATGTGGTCGAGACGCAGTTAAGTTATGAGAATTTACCCGATGGCAAGTACAGCGAACAGGTGGGCGTGGCCAGTGCCCATCAATCGGAGGCGAGCAATGCGCATTACTCCAGCTCGCAGTACATCACGGACATGTTGCTCAGCTCGAAGACACGCGCGGCCAGCTACAATCTGCACGAGGGCAACTTTATGACCAGCAAGATAACCTCGGACGGACTCATTGTGACCAAGTGCAGCTCCGACGATGCACTCGACTCGACGGGCAGCAGCTTCGATGGCAGCTCCGACGAGGAGAACGCCTACAACATGATGCGCAGCGAGTCTGACTCGGGCATTGGCATCAGCATTGGCAGTGAGTACAAGAACTTGCCCAGCAACGGCATGCAGAAGGGCGCTGGCAATGAGCCACGTTCGCTGGTGGAGAAGAAGCTCAGTGCCAGCACCAACAACTCGGACTACGAGGACATACAAATTGGCGATCAGTCTGGCAATCACAGCCAGGCGGCAGTCAAGAGTCGCGAACTGCATGGCGAGCCCGACGGCAGCGCCGATCCGGATAACAAGCTAGAGCAGCAGCAGCAGCAGCAGACGGAGTCATCGGCAGATGGCTTGACTCAACAGTTGCCCGCGTTGCCAAAGTCACCGCCACCGCCAATGAAAATGGATGCGCGTCCCTCGTTCCTGCACGGCCTGAAGAAGCCAGAGTTGCCAGCTAAGCCGCTAGTCAGCAGCGGCAACAGTCACGCCAGCAGCAATGCGAGCAGCAATTCGCCACTTAAGAGCTTCATGAGTAAGCGCCAGCCAAGCTGTGCGGAGCAGCAATTCATCAGTCAGCTGCAGACAGCAATTTCCAAATCCAGTGAGAATCTGCTCGCTGCTCAATCAGCGGCTGAGTCAGCCAAAGATGATGCCAAGCTAAAGAAGGGCAAAGCACCGAATCCGCCACCGGAGCCGAAACTGAGCGCACCACCTACGCCGGAACGCGATTACAGTTTGGTAGTTGAGTTCGAGCAGGCGATCAAGGCGGAGGCGTCCAAGCAAACCGATACAGTTGCTGCCAATGAGACAATAACCAAGACAGCAACAACTGTAACAACAGCAGCAACAGGAGCAGCAACAGGAGCAGGAGCAGTGCCACCACCACCGCCAACTACCCCAGCACCGCCTGCAATAGCAGCAACAGCAACTACAGCCAGTCTGTACACCAAGAAACCACCCGTAGCTGCTGCAGCACCAGTTATCCGGGAGAAGGATAAACGCGAACGTGCCGTCATCAATCCCAAGTTCCGCAGTCTCAACACATTCGTGATGCAGCGCAACAATGCAGCCAAGCAGCAGCAGCTGCAATCTGCCAGCTCTGTGCTGAACCTGAAGCATCCCATGACACCGGAGCCAACGCCACGTAGCCAGCGCACGTTGTCCATGTCCGAGGAGTGCCTGGCTGCCGGTGGCCTGGTGGAGCAGAGCAGCAGCAGCAAGAAGTTACCGACAGCATCGCCGCCACAGAAACAGAAATCCAAGTTCTCCATCAAGAAGTTCTTGCGCATGGGCAGCAATACGAGCAGCAGCAGCAACGGCAGCAAGTCCAGTGATCCGTTGTCCAAGAAGGAGAGCGGCGTCTACACAGAGATCTGCACGGGCGACGAAGGCACTGTGGCGGGCAAGCCGCGTCTGGTTATCATTCATCCCATTGACATAAATCCCACAGCCGTTGAGGTGGTCAAGGATATAACGAAGACAAACGATACAGTGACAGCACAAACTGTGGCTGTGGTCACAGCCAAACCACCAGCGCCGCCATTGCGTGCCAGCGAGGGACAACGTGCGCATGAGGCCAACAAGCCGGCACGCCCACCGCCGCCAAAGAGCGCAGAGCTGCGACGCAAACAGAAGACCGAACTGACAGCAACGCTCAGTGCAGGCAGTGCCGATTCCGCGCTGATAATCGGCAATCCCAATGCCAGTGGCTCCATCAAATCCAAGGCGGACAACGTTTATGCCAATTTGGGTGAGTATGCGTGTGTGCTATAAGTGTGTGTGTGTGTGTGAGTGTGTGTGCTGTAAGTGTGTTATTAGGACATGCGAATTCCAAGTTAGATTTTAAATTCAGTTAACAGTTTGCGCATCTTTGGATGACACACTCTGCTCGATTTGCTTAAGCATTCCACACACCAAACAAGTCGTGGGTGAACCACTTGCAATCTCAAAAGAAAGCGCAAACAGATCACGTTCACTGTCCACACAGCGAGTGCCACTTCATGGCGACCTTCGTCCAATGTGTGTCACTCAAGGGTCTCTTCACCCAAGTGCAGCCCCAAGAATGCTGAAAGTAGAATCGGGCCAAAACAAGTTACGCATTTCAATCAACATAACGGTCACAAGTAGAAGAAAGGGGAAGGTGCTGAAGAGCAAGACGCACTGATCACTACCATAGCTGGCAGCCAGGTAGATACATTCAGACATGGCCGGATTAAAGTGGGTTAAGTGAGCGGGCCAAATATGTATGTAGTTTTACAACAACAACAACAACAACAACAACAGCAGCAGCAAGAAAAATCGAAATGAAAACAAACCAAAGCCCAAAGCCAATGAGGTAACCACATGTGAGAGAATCACTAGAAAACTGGCAAAACAAGAATCGTGGTCGCTAGAAGCGCGCACAGTACGCAGTGAAAGACTTTGGAGTAGAGTGGAGTGTGGAGTGGAGTAGAGAGACCCATTTCTCTGCCTGACATTTTGTGGTCAGGCCAATGTGTCGAGAACTTGTTACACCTGCTGCTACCTCTGCGGCAGGTGGCAGCTGGGCACAGGCACACACACAGACACACTCGCACAGCTCATCAGTTGACGCTGCCGCTGGAAAAGCTATTTGTTAGACATCTCGAAGCGCAGCTGTTGTGGTCAGCCCGGCACCATTACGCGAATTGTAATTTGGCCTGAATTTGGGTCAAAATCACAATTAGTGTCGCAGATAATTCAAACAACTGGAAGCCGAGCTGTAAGCCGCAGAAAAAAACAAGATGATGCCATTTGCTATTGTTGTGGCCGTGGCACTTGAAAAATGATTAAGAGTATCCACAAGTTAGCTCTGCCAATTGACTGAAATACTATGGAATTAAGTCAGCAAATGGGCTATAGCTCAGCTTTATATGCCAGTTGCAGCTTTAAAAGAGATGTTCAAAACAATTTTGAACAGCTCAATTGCTATGTGCCAAAAGATGATTATTTAACAAGACTCCTGAAGTTTTGAACATAGCATGAAACTTATTCAAAAAGATGTAAAATCAAACATTGGTCTTATAGAATACATTGTATATATACATATATATATATATATATCAATCGTAACCCATTACGCAATTCAATTAGAAGGTTCTCAACCAAATCCGATGGCGAAAAGTAATTTGCCATTAAAAATATTTGTTACTCTGAATGCAATAATGATACAATTGCAATATTTATTATTTATTTATTTATTTAAAGTCAACTAAGTACAGTCCACTGTAGATAAGAAAAATATAAAAAATTAGATATAAAAATTAATATTACATTTTTTTTGATATTAAAATTATATATGAATTAAAAGTTTAAAAAAATCAAAGGAATATATCTGTAAAATTAATGTTAAAATTTACGTTAAACAAATGTTAAAAATATTAAAAAATTAAATTTTAAATTTTAAATTTTAAAACTTGAGGTACTTTGTCTAATATAAATCTTATCATCCCTCTGCACCATAGGCGAAATTCGCTCCTCCATTGCGCCGCGCAAGCCGGAGCGAACGGCGAGCATGCGGGAGCGTGAGGCGCAGCTGGAACTGGTCCGTAAGCGGGGCATACTTACCGATACTATCTCCATTTGCTCGTCAAACGGTGAGAATGTAACGGCCGATCAGTCCAAGCCGACAGCCAACAACAACAGCAACAACAATAACAACAGCAATGTATACGAAGCTGGCAAACCGCCAGCGGGCAACACGACAACAACAGCAGCAGCAGCAGCTGGAACATCGACAACAACAACAACAGCCACGACAGCCACTGTCCATGGCACAGGCGCAATCAGCCGCACGAGCACCTTCGAGCGTCAGCCCAAAAAGGTCGAGACCAAGATGTCCATATCGAGTAAACTGGAAATATTCGAGCAACGCTCGCACACACTCGATGCCACGGACAGTGCACAGCAGCGCAGCAGCCTTAAGGATTCGGTGCGCAAGATCAACAGCACCATCGATAGCTATCTGAAGGATAAGCGTGACTATGAGAACATGTATGAGTTTGTCAAGATGGGCAACGATTGTGGCACAACAGGGAAATCCACAAGCGCATCGACATCAGTTGCACCTCCAGCGCCGCCTACACGCAACAGCAATTTGGATCTAAGCGCTGTGGCTGGACAACGGCTGACACAGACGAATCGACGCAACAACAACAGCAATAACAACAACAACAACATCTACTCGGACACAGCATCGATAGCTAGTTATACGCGCAGCGAGTACGGACCAGTGCGCAACTACGGCCTGCACAACAGTCTGGGTAGGTTGCAAGAATCGAGTGCAGGCAAATTTAACCTGTTGCTAATCTCCCCTCTCTCTCTCTCTCTCTCTCTCTCTCTCGCTTTGTCTCACTTTAGCCAACATTCCACGCGTCATTTCGGCCTCCTATGCCGGCAGCGAAGTGGGTGAATTCGACATCTATGCGCCGTACAGCTACTACGGCAGCGAGGCTGGTGGCGATGTGGCCACTGACATCAACGACAGCGTCTGGGGCATGCCAATGGTAGGTGGCAGCACTTTTATACTTGCAGCACCTTTCCTAACGTTCTTCAATTCATTCTCTCAGGGCAACAAGAACCGCAGCAAGGCCACGAATCGTTTGCGCATGCGCAAGGGACGCAGTGTCGTGCACAAGACCATCGAGGACAACTACACAGCCGTCGTGGTGGCCAATCATGAGGCGCTTGCCCAGGTGCTCGATCAGGTGAGTTATGCCCGCCAAACTCTTTCAATTCCCATTACTTATGGCATCCTCACCCACAGCTACAACAAACACCCGTCGTGCCAGCGGCTCTGCGACCTTTGGCCAATGCCATCAACTTGCGCTACGAGGACTTTACCATTCTGGAAGGAGCTCAGGCCTTTGTAGTGGGCAAGAAGGCTTTCCATGCCGCCTTGTGGACCACATCGCCTGTTACTTTGGCTCTGTCGGCCGACTGCAACCAGCTGGCTGGCGTTGGCGGTGAGCTGACCCAACTGACTGGCGGCGTCTGCGATGTGCTCAACCCGATAACCGAATTCTGTGACCTGGTGCCCAGTTACCAGCTGCCATTGATGCCCAGCACAGAGGTGACCCTGCTGCAGGCCACCATATCGGTGCTGCCGCGACTGCAGCTGGAGACACTGCAATCGATTGGAGCCATACTAAAGGGCAAATCACAAGTGCTGGACAAGAGCAATTTCAACTTCCGTGGATCTATACCAAATCTGAGTGGCCTCAAGGATGCTGTCGGTGGCAACGCACTGCGCAATGTGGTCTCTGTGCAAAATCTGAGCACACTCAATGAGGAGTCCGTCTCTTCCCTGAATTCGGCAATCAATGCTGGCGAGGAGAATGCACCAGTGGCTAGTCCCATGCCTGCATTCGATGATGTTATGACGCGCGAAGTGGCATTCATAATGCTGCAGCTGGTCAATGGCATGAAGAATCTGCAGGCCAAGGCTATCGAGGAGACACCGCTCAGTCTGTCCAATGTGGTACTGTCCAAGGACATGGATAACAAGGATGCACAGGCCCGACTCTGTGTACTGCAAGGGTAAGTCTAAAGCTTTTCCTCCTTATTCTCGGCAACATCACTAACTGCCTCGTGTCTTATAGCAATAACAATGATGACGACGAGCCCATGGGCACCCTCTGCAAATGTGCCCACGGTGCGTTGACCGACATGCTGCCTTCAACGAAAATCACGCCCATTCTGGCCGATATACTGCAACAAGAGCGCGCCGAATCACTCTCCAAGGCTAAGGCAGTACTGGAGTTTGTGCTCTGGGGTCCCTCGGATGTGGCACTCTCGGGCCCCACAAAGGAACGTGAGCTTGCCCTGCAACGCTGGCTGGATCTGGAACGGGCCACAGTGTTGCACGGACTGGTGCGTACACGTGTCGAGCTGACCGTTTACGACGAGTGTCATCTTATGTTCCTCGTACGCTCCACGGCCAAAATGATGAATGATGCGGCCAAAATTGTCTGCAGTTACCAACAGCAACAGCAGCAGCAGCCAGAGTAGTCCGAGCTGATGGTAATCGAGAAAGATAATAATATTTATTATAAACAAATATCATAGGCTTTTAGTCCACTGAGTAGCATAGAAGAAACTACTCGCCAGAGTATGTTGCATACCATACATACTATATATGTATACATTATATTTTATGCATTATCGAAACATAAACAGAATACATATATCCAAAACGATTTACATAATCTACGAGAAAACGACGATACGACAAGATCCCTTTAATTTGTATACTTCTTTGCCAAGCGTGCCAAACAGATTGCGCGGAAATTGTCTTGTATAAAACTCTTTCTACAGTGAAAACTTTAATTAAATTGTAGTTTGTACTCTAATTGTTAGTTACTACTTTACTCCATACAACTATTTATACTTATCTATATTACGATGCATAATAACCGTTGAGAACTACTGAACGTCGAATTCGGTTTGTAAAGGAAAACTTTGGTGTTTGTTAAAATATCCATACGTACAATATACAATTGTATATCTATCAATATGCAAATAAATAAACATAAACTACGAAAGTCTTATTAAAAAGTATTGCTTTTTTATTTTTCAACACCATTCTGGATGTGAAAACTTGAGACAGGTAATGGTTTTTATAAATAATACTTTTATATCAATAAATGGCAAATACTGCGGCAAATTAAAGTACTTGTTCGAATGTCTTGACTACTGTTAATCTTATCGATTGCCTTTTATTTGTCTTGGCAGTGTATCTTATCTTTCTACATTAAAAAACGTATGTTTGGGGAGTCCCCATACGACGAGGTCTCCTAATGTTTACTTCTTGAAAAATTATAAAAACTAATCTTCAAATATTTATTAATAATATATAATGAATAGAAATTGTAAATTTTTAAAAATCAATATTATTTTCTCAAATTTTAATATACACACGTTCCTTTCTCCAATATTCACAGAGTACACTTAATTCGTTATTATGCTTGAAAACTGTTCATTATCTATTGAAAGCTCTAACAACTTATCAAAGCTCTTTCTGAGAACTGAGTCGAATAGCAAAGACTCTTGCGATGTCATGCTGACATCTCTCTCTCAACTCTCGCTCTCTTATAGCCCCCACGTAAATAAACAGACAATCTTAAAAAAAAGCTTATTTGAAAAGTATAAATATGAAAGTATAGAAACTCTTTAAACAGTGCGCAATTTGAATCAGAGTAAAAATGTTGGGACAACGCTCGAAGCTTTGTCAACTTATCCGGGTTCTACCAATTCAACATGTTTGTAGAGATTAAACACTATAATAATTATCATACATACTATATTATTATCAATTCCGTTCAGCGTCAGCAAACAAATGTAGCTGCAAATGTTGCGGAAACGGATAGATCAACGGAAAACTCTGCGGAATGGGAACAGGCACGCCCCTACTCTCAAATCCCCAAGATACCCTTACCTACTTTTCTACGTAACTATTTGCCTGGTGGCAAATACTACAAGAAAGAATTTCCAGATGCCTTAATGAGCATTATTGAGGAGAAAGGCCCGCTCGTCAGATTGCCAAGTGCCTTTGGAAAACCAGAATTACTGGTATCTCACGATCCCAATCATTTTGAAATAGTACTACGCAATGAGGGTCCCTGGCCGGAGAGATTTGGCAGTGCTGTATTACACCATCATCGAAACGAGTATCGCAAGGACTTTTACAATGGCACTGAGGGCATTGTAGCCACGTAAGATCTCCTAATAATTACAGAACTTTAGATATATAAGATATATTAATTGATACTATTCACAGACAAGGCGAAACATGGGCAAAGTTTCGCTTCAGTGTCAATCCGGTTTTGATGCAGCCCAAAACTGTTCGACTTTACTATAAGAAAATGTCGAATGTCAACAAGGAATTCATTCAGCGGTAAATTAAGTAAATTGTTTGGCCATATTGAATTCTAACAACGGTTTCTTGATCTCTATAAAGCATTCGGGATATTCGCGACAGTAGTACCTTAGAAGTGCCTGCCTCATTTGAGGAGGATATCAATCGCTGGACTCTTGAATCGGTTTCGGTTGTTGCGCTAGATAGGCAACTGGGACTGATTAGTACCAATCGAGACGATCCACAGGCTAAGATCCTCTTCGACAACCTTACGCAATTCTTTGAACTGTCGGGTATAATTGAATTCCAACCGTCCTTGTGGCGTTACATTGCCACACCTACGTATAAGAAAATTATGAAGGTGATGGACAACATTCAAGATATTACAGTTGGGTATGTTAACGAAGCTCTTGAGCGTCTAGAGCGCGAACCTTCGGACAAACCGGAGAGCGAACAAAGTGTTTTGGAAAAACTATCTAAAATTGACAAGAAGGTCGCCACAGTGATGGCAATGGATATGCTGATGGCTGGCGTGGATACGGTAGGCATTCTTGAATTAATCTAATTATTTAACACATAACTATAAATGATTATTTCATTTTTATGCAGACCACCACCACATTCACAGGCTGTCTACTGTGTTTGGCTAAAAATCCGGAAAAACAAGCCAAACTTCGGGAGGAAATACTTCGTATCTTGCCTGAAAAGGATTCCGAATTCACAGAAGCCTCCATGAAGAATGTACCGTATTTGCGGGCTTGCATTAAAGAAGCACTTCGCATATATCCTTTGGCTGCTGGAAACGCACGTGTCGTCAAATCAGACATTGTGTTAGATGGATACCAGGTTCCAAAGGAAACACCAGTTCTAATGTTATCCCACGGTCTAGAAAAAGATGAACAACACTATCCCCGAAGCAAAGAGTTCTTGCCAGAACGTTGGCTGCGCCAAAGCAAAGAGCAGGCTTCCGATTCGAAGTGCCCGAACTCCCTCAAAGCAAGCACCCCTTTTGCATATTTGCCCTTCGGATTTGGGCCACGGATGTGCATTGGCCGCAGGATTGTAGAGATGGAGCTGGAGTTGGGTATTGCGCGTCTCCTTCGCAACTTCCACGTGGAATACAACTATTCTACTGAAAAAGCCTTCAGGTCTACCATTTTAAATGTGCCCAACATACCTTTGAAGTTTAAGTTCACAGATGTAGAACAGTAAACGACTGGCTAAAAACCCTAACAAATATTATAAGGACTGTTTGTTGATATTCATATACTGTACTTACTAGATATTCTAAATAATCCCTTCTGTTTTAAACTGAACATGTTAAAAATTGCAAACATTAAATGTTTATAATCATTTATCAGTATCTTATCTAGTGAAAGCTTTCCATTTATATAAAGTCTTTTTGATAAAGTTCAATGGAAAAACAAACGCTATGCTAATCATAGTCGTGATAAGATAAATAAGTACAACATATTGATACTCGTACTAGGTAATAATCTTTTTACACAGGTAATTTAAATGAATACTATAGATTATCAATAATATGTGTATTTTATTGTTGCTAACCTCTTTGTAGAAAATAAACACACATTGTTGTGGGGAATTGAAAAGTAGACACGCCGTGATGTATTCTATAATTAATTAAGCAACTCCTGCTGCTCTAGTCGAAGTTTAACATCCTTCAAATCATCTTCTGCCAGCAGTTCGACATCCTGATCATCACGATCATACTTTAGGGTTTCGGCAAGCATAACTGCATTCTGATGACACTTGGTCTCTTCGTGCTGGCGCATGTGATGAAGCAGTCGGAAATCTTTTTGACAATAATCGCACCGATACAGTTTGATATCAGAGTGTATAAGCTCATGCTTGGTCAGAGAATGGGCATAAGCAAATGCCTTATCGCAAACTTTGCATACATATGGTTTGATGCCACGATGTACGCTTTAAAGAAGGTGGTGGAAAACATGTATGGTTAGTATTTTCATTTATACTGACTGACTGTTAGCAATACTTACTTTTCATGCGATTTTAATACACTCTCGTAGAAGAACTGACGGCTGCAGAAGCTGCACTTAAATGGTTTGCTACCCGTGTGAGAATACATGTGTTTACGCAGCTGTTCCCGCACCTGGAACTTGGCGTCACAAAGCCTATTAAATACAGTTTAATGATTAATAAAAAGCCATTGAACCACTATCTAGTCCCTGCACTTACTCGCATTGGTATTGACAAACTGCATCATGACGTCGACGATGCTCCATCATGCGCCCTCGTTTCTCATAGAAATTTCCACATACATCACAAACGTAGCCGCCCTTCTCTGTGCCATCCATAGTGCGTAGGGAATTGAGACCAGGACGTATACGTCCGCGTCTGCGTTTTAAATCATTACCTCCGGTCGCTACACTATAGGATTGCTGTTCATCATCTTGTTCATTTTTAACTATACCGAGGCGAGTGCGGCCACGTCGTAATTTGATTTCAGTATGTGTATCGTCATATTTAGCTTCTAGCACCTCATTATTTTCGGGATTCATTTCTATAGTATAATTATCCTCCAAGTATTCAATGTCATCAGCTATAACCTCCTGCTGCTCATGAGTAGCATCTACTTCCAGAAACTCATCCGTGTGAACTCCATCCTCACCAACTGATGCCTCGTTCATTACAAACTGAATTTCATCATCCTCGGTGTTTTGGTGTTGAGCGCCCAACTCTTCCTTGACCAGGTAATCTTCGGCATCATCCAGCAGGCCTAGTTCTCGGCAGTAATCTTCTATTTCCGCTTGCTTGCGCAGTGCCTTTTCGCGAAATTGAAAGGCCATGTTTAGCTCCACCTTGCATGCCTTGCATATGCCATCGGGTATCTGTTCTTTGCCATTTAACTAATGGTGTAAAGATAAATGATGAAGCAGCGCGATGTATTAGAATTTGAAATGTGAAATTGGCTACCACACTCACCTTACTAAATGAAATACCCAGCAGCTGTATAAGCATTTCATTTGGAGTCTCCTCGCCTTCTTCCCGAGATTCATCAATGCGTTGTAAGCGCTGGCTGGGCTCAAGGCATACGCGGCAAATGTTTGGTCCAAGTTCACCGCGCATCTTTTATTTAATTCGGGTATAGAACAGTATTTTAGTGTTAAAACTTTGTCTGTGTTGTGTAAAGGTAAAGCGACTGTCTTGTTAAGAAATCGCCATTTTTTCTGAGTAGCGATAACAATGCTTAATTTGTTATCGATAACACATAATTTCTATAATTTCGATAGCAATTATTTTTCGTCAAATAATTGAAAACATAGCTATTCCGAAGAGTTTCAACTAGTCACAAATAAAAAACAATTGCTCTTGGTTTTTATCTATATGTTTGTATTTATTATTAAAATTATTTTTTGGTATTTTATACATCATAAAATCATAACAAATACCAAGATCAATATACCGTACTCTTGAGGGCATTAAATAAATACTAGCATATATGACAGCAAAATCTATATGGATAGATTAATTCCAAAATATCATGCATATATTGACAAATTATAGATGTGTTTACGCCAAAACACACAAAATCAGTTCGAAAAACCAACAATTATAAAATGCAACACAGTGTTTACAATTGAGATAATTCGGTATTTTTAAATGGATTGAATATTTCAATAGTTGGTCACACTACGTGTATATTTTTCGAGACGCAGAAGGGACGGAGCTCTTATCTCCGCGAAAAATGGATTATTCCAATATATTTTGTAATTATCTTATTAGAAAATAGTTTGCGTGTTAGGTTTGCAACAACTATAATCCATTTCGCACTTGACGTTAGAGACGGGAATGTTTTGCGCGCGCTGTATACTCGCATAAGCTAGCACAGTAGACGCAGCAAAAATGGTTTATTATCTTGCGTTGTTCACATCCGTATCTTCCGTCGTCGCCAAAATGTTCGTCGCGCCAGTTATCGACTTCGCAATCTTCATCTCCTAAAGCACGCGTCAGCGTCAACCTACAATTAGTGCGTAAGACCAACTATTTTTGACCAATTTGAGCTCGTAAGCATCGACAGTAAAAACTACAACAACAAGATAACAACAAAACAAATAAGTGGCAAGTGGCGTGCAAAAGTCAAAGTGTCTGCAGGAGCATCAGGAGAAGGTTGCTGGTGCCAGCACCTAACATGTCCGAAAAGCATGGCCAGCTCAGTGGTGCGCAGTGGACGACGAAATCGACAGCAGCAGGAGCATCGGGTGGCGCAACGGCAACGTCGATACAAAAGAATCAGCAACCTAATCCAAATTCCAATCCAATCTATGAAGCAACAACAGCAATTGCTACAAGTCCATATGGCATTTCTGGAGTACCTGTCCCAATTCCGGAGCTCACATCGTACACATCTGGACGATTTCAAGCTCCACTCGTTCATTTGCATCCGACAAAGTCATCACCATTGACCATTGCACCAATTGTGGCTCCCCCGCAGCCACTCTTACAGTCCCAGGTGTCGCCTACACCCACAAATGTACCTGTTCCAAGTGGCGGATTCGTTCCGCCAGTGTTCCCCAACATGACTGCTCCTGGCCCTTCTGCAAGTGGCACTACGTCCGTGCTGACACCAAATCCATTTGCAACATCTTCTGGCAATCCGGGATTGGCTTTTGTGAATGCCTTTAACTTCAGCAGTGCTCAGCAGCTGGAACTGGGCAAGATAATGCACGCGATGAACGCAAATGCGAATGCAACTGTAAGTGCACCGTCAACCCCAGGAACTCCAGCGGCACCAGTAGCTCTACAGCGGCAACCACAACCCACACATGCTCCCCATCCACCTCATCCCAGTGAAAGTGGTCCCGTGGTTGTGCCAGCCGCTGCAGTCAGCGGTGCCATTAACTCAACAATTGCGGAGAATGTTATGAGTGCATTATCTAGTGACGAGGACCGTATGAGGCGTGTTCAACAGGTCATAGAATCTAGTCTGGAGTAAGTAGCAGCTGTAGCCAGAATTCTGTTACAAGATACCTAACATTGTCTTCGTTTTTAGTGAAAATGCTAAGCTGCAAATCGCCCAGATTCTAGAGAGTGTATCGGGTTTGAAGCCAATCGAGAAACTGTTTTTGTACTTGCGCTTACCTGGCGAGAGTTCGGAAACAGATCCCTTGAGACAGCCACAGAATCCGCTCGGCACGCGTTCTGAGATTAATCATACCATCAATTGGGTGCGTTCCCATCTGGAGCACGATGCTCAGGTTTCCATACCAAAGCAGGACGTTTACAATGATTACATGTAAGCTGAAATGATTTTTTTTTTTTCCTCAGGCTTTATATATATTTATATTTGCAATTTTATTTATATTTTCAGCGCCTACTGCGAACGCCTGAGCATCAAACCTCTATCGACGGCCGACTTTGGTAAGGTAATGAAACAAGTGTTTCCCGGTGTGCGTCCGCGACGCTTAGGCACGCGTGGCAACTCGCGCTATTGCTATGCGGCAATGCGAAAGACGACCAAATTGACGCCCCCCCAACTACCGCAATTGTGCAAGGATGAGCCACTTGATGAAGGCGACATCAATGACGCCAGTGCAGCACAGCTGAGCAGGTCACCCAGTGTCGCAGCAGGCTCAGTCCTATCTATGGACAATGACAATAGCTGGGATGTTGTGCGCAATTGGGCGGAGAAATTGCTGAACACCAAACTGGGCAGTGTGACGGAGTTGGCAACGCGCATCAAGAGTAATAATGCAACAATTATTTCCGGAGCTGCTCCCAAAAAATATACACCTAGGGAGCCTAAGGAGAAACGTTTGCTTGCAGTAAGCTAAAGCTTAGATAATAATATAAATCGATAGATAAAGTAATTATATATCATTATTTTAGGATATGGGACCATTGAAGAAGCGCCGCAAAAAGAAACGCAAAGGCTCAACATCGTCCGAATCGAGCTGTAATCAACCAAACGCAGCACAAGATGCGGGCAACAGTCAAGACGCAGCCAGTGATGAACATAAAACGGAACAGTTATTAAAGATCAAGCAGGAGATTATAGACTCACCCAGTGGATATACAGCTGCTCAACAGGCTTTGCAACAACAACAGCAACAGCAGCAGGTGTTGCCCATGAATCTGGCCACAGAGCAGCGTAGCAATGCTGTACGTAATCTGACGCCTAAGCTTATGGAACTGCAGGCAGAGCAGGCAGTACAGCAGCCATTATCACCCAGTGGAGTTATCATCAAGGACGAGGCAGAGGAGTATAATACAACCAATATATTCTGCAAGAAAGTGCTAAAGGCGCAACAAACCAAAGGCTTTTGGGCAAATTCACCAAGCAGCGGCAGCACCGGCGGCACCATGCTTGTGCCACCAGTGATTACTACAACGGCGGCAACACCACCGCCACCTGCGCAGCCCTCAAATGACAATTCGCCCGTTACTATTACTCCCTTGTCGATGGGCCCGCCAGCGCAATTGAACAACACGAGCTCAGTGAGCCCGTCAAGCAGTCTAGAGGCGAACAGCAGCACACCGAAAGTTGCATCACGTAACATGATGTTGTTGCGTGCCAAGCGTATAATGGCAGAGAATGCAGCAGCCGCCGCTGCCGCCGAGGACTCGGGACTGCCTGAGAATCTGGGATTACCGCGTGAGCGCGTCATTAGTATATGCAATATGGACAAACATGAGCTGGACGATTACTTTTTGCCCGGCGATGAGGAGGAGGAGAACTCCGAGGGGCCGGATACCGAGCTGCTTCAATATTTTCAGATAGGAGACGCTGAGGAAAAACAACCAAATTCCTTAGATGCTCATGCAGAACAACACAGAAATCCACAAGCTGCGTCGGCTGCTGTCATAGGTAATGCAATGTCCACGGCAACTGCAAAATCAGTAACGGCAACAGCAATTGCGATGCAACAGACACAACAGCAACAACAACACCAACAGCAGCAGCAGCAACAACAACATCAACAATTGCAGCTGCAGCAGATGCGTCGCTCAATGCATTTGCCAACGGCAACTGCAGTAACAGCAACAGCAAATGTTGTGGGTTCTGCCTCAGCGTCTCTGGCTCTAATGTCAAGAAAGCATCAACAACAACATCAACACCAACAGCTGCAATCAAATAACATCAGGAGCAGCAACAATAACAACAACACCAACAGCAACAAACGGAAAATCAGTTTAAGCAATGCTTCCAGCAATGGCAACAACAAGAATTGCATATTTCTGCCAATTTCACCAAACACAAATACGAACAACAACACAATTGCCACACCAGCAGCAGCACCAGCAGAGGCAACAGGACAACCTGTACAGCCTGCAACACAAAACTGTTTTGCTAGTCCCGGTTTGACACGCATGCGACAACGAAGCAGTTTCCTAACGAAGCAACAATCACTGGACTTTGAGAATAGCAATGGCAACGGGGATCCAATGATTGGGGCACATCGGCGACGGCGAAGCTATGTTTACAGTTATCCCAGCAGTAGCTCTGCCTCGGCACCACCAAGTCCCTCGCTGTTGCAACAGTGCATGGGCGCGAATTGGTCATTCAGTGGTAACGGCAATGCCAACAGCAACCAGTTATGTGAAAGCGGCAACAGTAGCAGCAGCAACAACAACAGCAACCACGTTGAGTTGCTAGCGAATCAAAATTCAATGGATTTGGAAACGAGTCTTGCGCTAAGCGGCGCCAATATGGAGCTTAATGAAACACAACGATCACAATCGGTGCCACTGTCGCAACTGCAGCGAGGCAGCAGCAATCATTCACCTTCAACGAGCTACAATCGCCAGCTGATGCAACCCGTTTCAACGGGCATAGTGAACGATGCCCTCTTCTCGGAGAATAGCAACAGTCAGCAGTCAGTTTCGGCACTCAAGATGGGCGATGGGGACGTAGACTTGGAGGAGGATGTCTCGGCATGTTTACCCTACCTGGATGTGGATGTCAGTGCACTAATCTCACCCAGCTTTAACAGTAAATTTAGTGGCATACAAACGACAACCACATGCAGCTCATCTGCGGGATCTTCCAGTGGCTACAGCAGTGCTGGCAGTGCCGGTGGCATTGTGTCGCGATCCGTGCCCTCCACACCGTTGCCGCATCACCAACCACAGCAGCAGAGCTGCAACAACGCCAGTCTGAACAACACCAATGGTAGCTGCAATGCCAGTGGCTTCTTCAACATCTCGCCAGCCTTCAATTGGGGTGGAAACAATGTGTCATATTCCGGTGGTCAATCATATAGCTCTCGCACTGCGCTGGACATATCTAAGTCAATGCCAACGACGCCGATAACAACACCTTGTTTTCGTTACAGCCCCGTGGAATTGCATCGCGATTTTCTGATCAATGGCAATACGATTGACAGCCTGCCATCGCCGGCTGTGGCGGCCTTTGGCGTTGGCAATGGCACAGACGCCGTGTTGGCCCTTAGCACCGACACGCTAATCGATGATGGCACTCCCAATAGCAGTGATGTGGAGGCCATTATTGGTGCCGCCGATATTCTCGATTCTTTGTAGAATTTGCACGAAGAGAAAGCTCAAAGTCAGATGGAGAATGCAGACGAGGCGCAGCCAGAGCAAGTGGTCGCGTGTCTGCTGCAACATGTTGACAAGTTGTGAATGTCCCCAGTACTTCCATCTATACTTTCCCCTCTCTCTGTCTCTGTCTATGTCTCCTTCTCTATCTGTCCGTTTGCTATTTTAAATGTATTGAAGCTAAAAATAGAAGTAGGTAAATTTATATTCCCAATTAGGAGAAGCGTAGTCTGTGTCTACTTTATAAATTCGTTGTTGTGTTCACTTATCTATTAGTTGTCGTCGCGTCCAGTTATGAGCTTTCTCTTCGTAATCCTGCAGAAAAACCCACACCGTAAGCCTATCATCTTTTTATACTATAAACTATCTTAAGCTAAGCTCCAATTGGTTTCAGCATTGTTCGAAAAGCACCTTAGCACAATTTGGTTTTTGTATGTGATTCCTCAAACCATCCTCAACCAAGCATCCCTCAGGCCCTTGTTAAACTTGTACGTACGTATGTACACGTACTTACATACATGTGCATATATGAGTATGTAGTATTTGTAATTATATATGCGGATACTGTGTATGCTGTATATTGTTATTAAGTAAAAGGAAATTGGGAAAATGTTTGCCATTTTCTGTAGTTACATAGTTTTTACTGTTGATCCTCGATTCAAAAAAAAAAAAATA